>OV277856.1:66657857-76447857 GCA_922989275.2 Gari tellinella
CGTACGTTTGCGTTTAAACGGGAAAGAATAACAGATTATCCACTGTATAATGTTGCACATTAACTTTCTAATGAATGGTCGCTTGGTGCAGGGTTGACTGTATACTGACATATTGTTCCGTTCACCAAACATATTCCTGTTTATTCCAATGTTTAATTGTTAGTCGGGATTGTATTCACCCACAAACGAGGAAAATAACTTTTCGTTCTCCTCCTAACGTATATGTATGTATGGTTCTAAGATATGTACTATATTGAAATAAAATATGTTAAAATTCAAACCCTTTTACGACCACTGAAAATTCACAGTATAAAGGACATAATATGTTTTCCATTGCCAACCATTGGAGCCAATTCAGACGTCGGGTAACCCGGCGTCTGGGCATGATCCAAATTGTTTGCCGCTTAGATTAAAATGAATAGACAACATCGAACCCCTGATAAGGCGAAGGAACACAGACGCATAACTAGGATAGTGACTGTGGGTGTGAGTGAGTCAGAATTGACAAACGGGAGATCTTAACGTCTTCTTAACTGTATATCCAGTATAAAGTGAGATTTGGTTCTCGTCCAGGAATTTAGTTCGCTAGTTTATATTATAAACTGTAACTACGAGGGTGCTTCATAACGTATTGTTACATTATCAATAACTTCGATATAAAACTGCAAATTGCATGTGTTATATACCATTTTAAAGAGCAATCCTTTATCTACATGAAGGTAAACTGCACGATAAGATCCCATAACTCGATAAGTCACAAAATTAACCCCAATTACCCCTAAACAAGGACACTTTAGTACCCTGGAGTAGGGGTCATTTAGGATCATGTTGTGACTTATAGAGTTATGTGATAATATCGTGCATTATACTATCGTATCTTTAAAATGATATATCATTTTGCACGTATTATGCCGAAGTTATTGATCACGTAACATTACTGTTTGAAGCACCCTCGTATATAACTAAACTGTTTTTAATCATCGTTCAAAGCATTAAAAATATCAAATTAAAAATACAATATTGGAATATTGGAATCATTTAATCCTTTGCACTGATGTACTCGTATATGGATTGTACTGTAACTTTCTTGACTTATGCGATGGTGCATTCCACCCTGGCCTTGCACTAGTGTCCAGGGGCTTTTTAACGATCAGTGTCTTCTTCTTCTGCAATACCTTCTGTCTGGGTGTTACGGCCACTTGGGACGGGCTGGTGATCTCGGGTATATCCGGGATCAAAGAATTTAGACTCGACGTTGAACTTTTGTACACAGCAAGCTTTGGGAGTCTAACATCTTGCTCGACGCTTGACGGGCGATTGGTGTCAACCTTGAGTTTACTCTGCCTGTATCTATGATGGAGTATGACAAGAAAACCAGCGACAAAGGCAATAAGGACGAGGGCGGAGATTATCTGCAGCGCTGACTTCACTAGAGGGTCCACTGTGACGGGTTCCTCGCCTTTCTGCAGTGGTGCATATACTTCTATCGATAATATCGCCACTCGAGTTTTCTGATTCGGAGAGTCTTCAACAGCCTGTTTTATAAAAACAATATTGCAGGACTGCCATTTCTCTGGAAATTTCCGAAATATTCGGGTTTTTATCCCATCAGATGTTAGCTTAAGGCAGACTGAAAGAAATGCAGAAGGGGCCTTATGGCGCATTCTGCTTTACTTTCAACCTGTTTTAAGTAATCTCGCTTGAAATATAGAAAATTAGGAAATTTTAGGATTTTTTTTCCAGCTTATGGCAGCCCAGTTATTGCCCATTTTTTGATACTGTTCAAATTATTAACTGCAAATTGCAGGTGTTAATTCATTTACCCGTGAAACTTGAATGGACATTTCATGTTTCAAATACATGTACAGCCGAGGGTCATAAGTCTTTCCCCAAAACATGGCGCCGATATCGGTACCGCAAATGACCGCGTTCGAAAAACTTTAATAGCGCCGCGGTTTAGTTACTATGAAGATTGAAATTTTAACACAGTGAATTGCATGATAACACCGATAACTTCTTCATTTTTTGTAAACAAATGATATTGATTTGTTTCGATCGTCTGCTGCGTAACATATCAAGTGTGAAACGCAAGAAATTGACACACTAACAGTAAAACGCTATCTGTCATCTAAATAAGGACTCTCAAAGTGCTCACGATCGGTAAACATAGATAGATCTACCATTTCAAATTTTATGAAGAGATTTCGAGCGTGAAGGAGCTCCGAAAACAAGATCCGAAGTGGGAGGGTATGGGAGACCCCGGAAAACCATGCCGACCACCCCATATTGCAAAGCATCTGTTGTGTGCATGGGCTGATTAATGTAGCCGGGTAGAGAATATGGTGAAATGGTTGATTGGCTTTTCTGGGTGACTCGGTAGCTCAGTGGTTAGAGCGTTGGCATGGTAAGCCAGAGGTCCTGGGTTCGAGTCCCAGTTGGGTCACAACTTTTTCACCATGTTACATTTGGCGCCCAACGTAAATAACCCGTAGAATAATATGTAACTCGTGGAGTGTACAGAAATAATAATAAGAAACTCGTGGAGTGTTCTTTAATAATAATTCGGGACGAATTCTTGTGTAGAGGGGGTGTGTGTAGCCGGGTAGAGAATATGGTGAAATGGTTGATTGGCTTTTCTGGGTGACTCGGTAGCTCAGTGGTTAGAGCGTTGGCATGGTAAGCCAGAGGTCCTGGGTTCGAGTCCCAGTTGGGTCACAACTTTTTCACCATGTTACATTAACATATGATGGAGATGGAACCCTGGCACCAGTTGATGATAATATCAATTCCGAGAAATATATTGAAACTTTAGATACACATTTGTGGCTAGTTATTGTTAGAAAACTCTCAAATAACCCATAAAGTGCCCAAGATGACTATGCTAACCAGCATAAATCTAAACTCACCATCGAATGGTAAAGGAATTATTATATACCGACAATGGTTCGACCAACCTAAAGCCCAGACTTGAATATAATAGAAAATGTGTGGAAATCTTTGAAAACTAACTTGTGCAAACCTGCAGTGAATATCAAAATTAAGGATGATCTTATCAGAAATGTTCTTGACATTTGGGATCGTTACAGTCAGGCCTATGTACAACCACTTTATGAGAGTGTTCCGAGAAGAATTCGGTATATTCTGAGAGAAAACGGGTCTATTTAAAAATACTGAAAGTTTCAGGTAAGTTGGAGTTGCCGTTTTGAGTTTGTTGATGTTTAAAGTTTGCATGTGCTTAGGTAAGAGAACACAACGGCAGCCATTTTGGGGAAAGACTTATGAGCCTCGGCTGTAGTATCTCTTACTCCGGCGTTTGATCAGGCTCCAAACTTTTGCGATGGTAATTATTCCTTGCTAAAAGCGTTTATTGAGAATTACAGTGGAGAAGACGTTATTCTGTCCCGTTTAAACGCAAATGAAACGCAAAAACATTACAATAACATGGAGAGAAAAACAACTTTTTAAAAATTCTGACGATTTATCTTAATCTGAGTGGCAAATAATTTGGAACCTGATCAGGTTCCAAACTGCTACGGAAATAATAGTTTTCGCGTTCATTGAGAAAGAATAACGTCTTTGCCACTGTAATAACGTCTTTTCCACTGCATATACATGTACATGTACAGTGGAGAATCTGTTATTCTTTCCCAATAAACGCGTTTACGCTAAAACTATTATTTGCAGTGCAAACAGTTTGGAGCCAGATCAGACGCCGGGTAACCCGGCGTCTGATCAGGCTCCAAACTGTTTGCCACCAAGATAAACAAGAATTATCAGAATTATCCAAAAGTTGTTCTTTTCTACGTTTTAGTGCTTTGCGTTTGCGTACGTTTGCGTTTAAACGGGAAAGAATAACAGATTCTCCACTGTACCAATACCTGGACAAATAGGACGTATTTCCTAGGATCGCTGCCATTCATTGTTCGTGTTTTGTTGACGGTCCCTTCGACGGAGTCAACGTAAAAGTATTCGTGATAGTTGTCAGGTTCAGCTGTAAATATAATAATTATTGGATACAGCAAAAAAACCAAGATGTGATAGTTAAACACTGTGCCCCTATGGAATGCCGGTCGCGACATGCCAATTGCTAAATGCTAAATGCTTGTTTGCCAATTACTAATTTGCCATTTGCTAAATGCTTGCCAATATGCCACTTGCCAGTTGCTTAATGCTAATTGCCATTCGTCATTAATCTAATTTATTTTAACAGAAGAGTGTTGTTTCGGGGTCAAATTGTACTGTAACACCGTCTAATCGACAAGATGGTGGTCACGAGAGTAAACAATAAACCCAAAACACTTTTTTCGCTGTTTTGACCAATTATGTCAAATGCTAAATGCTAAATGCTTGTTTGCCAATTGCTAATTTGCCGTTTGCTAAATGCTAATACATGTATGACACTTTCTAGTTCTATAATGCTAATTTGCCAATTGCCAATATGCCACTTGCCAGTTGCGTAATAATTGTATACATGTATTAGAATATAGTCTGCAGCTATTGTAAGGGAAACATGCTACAATATTTCACTTGACCTCCATGGCAATGTCTAAGGACATCATAATTATGGTGGAGCCTGGTGCTGTAGTTCGATCTGACAATTTCATCAAAGTTAGCTATTTTGGATGTATTGGCATTTAGCAATTGGCAAAGCAGCAATTAGCATTTAGCAATTGGCATGTCGTGACCGGCATTCCATAGTGCCCCTGTTACGTGACCATGATCTAAATGACAACAAAACAGTCATCTGACGTTTGGGGGTTCAATATAGTCGTTATCTTTTCCGATACACGCGTTTATATATACATGTACTATTCTACTGCAGTGCTCCCTCCATATAACGGCCCTCCAATCAACGATTCCCTCTTTACAACAACGATTGCCGCTGTTCCTTAAACAACTAGTTATATCTAACGATTTCACTGCTGCAATATCGTCTGCTTAAAATTGTCGTTTGCTGTTTTTCTCAACGCTGCATATTGGCCAATTTGCAGAGGACACATGAATACTAGAGACAAACAGTTCGAACCCAGATCAGACGCCGCGTAACGCGGCGTCGGATCTGGGTTCAAACTGTTTGCAAACGTAAGCAAGGTCATATTCAGCATCGCTCCAAACAGTTTGCCACTCAAATTAAGATAATCGGTCAGAATTGTCAACACATTGTCGTCATTGACTTTTTTTGCAATGCTTTTGCATTTCGTTTGCGTTTAAACGGGAAAACAAACGTCTTCTCCAAAATGTACAGTGGAGAATCTGTTATTCTTTCCCAATAAACGTGTTTACGCTAAAACTATTATTTGCAGTGCAAACAGTTTGGAGCCAGATCAGACGCCGGGTAACCCGGCGTCTGATCAGGCTCCAAACTGTTTGCCACCAAGATAAACAAGAATTATCAGAATTGTCCAAAAGTTGTTCTTTTCTACGTTTTAGTGCTTTGCGTTTGCGTACGTTTGCGTTTAAACGGGAAATAATAACAGATATTCCACTGTACGAAACGTTAAACTTAGAAAAGAAACTTACAATGTAGCACTGCATAGGTTATGTTGTTTTTCTTTGTCAAATCTCCATCTACAGCTTTTATATTTCCTGGGGTTACCGCAAGCTCGCCCTGAAATCAATTCAAACATTCCACTGCCATTAATCCATTCACTACCATGACGTAATTACCATTTAAAATTGTCATCTGCTTGTATTTTTCATATTAAAATTATTGGTATTTTGACTTTACAAATATAAAAATTGCATGTCATGATAAAACAGAGGAATATATGCTATTTCCCCATATAAACGCTTTGTTTGAACATGGAAACATTTTTAAAAACATGCAGTATATTGTATAAATAATCTGAACCCTTCGGCCTTCGTGGCCAATTTCTGCGCATCACAGCTCCCGACCGTTTAACGACGGTAAAACATCTATTATTTCGATTCTAACATAACAAACTTAAAAAAATCATAAGACATGCAAGGAAATGTTTCAGGCTTATTTCCTCTGCGGATGCAGTTTTCGACCGAATTACTTTCCTTGTATGGCTATTACATGAAACTAATACAGTGGAGAATGTGTTATTCTTTCCCAATAAACGCGTTTACGCTAAAACTATTATTTGCAGTGCAAACAGTTTGGAGCCAGATCAGACGCCGGGTAACCCGGCGTCTGATCAGGCTCCAAACTGTTTGCCACCAAGATAAACAAGAATTATCAGAATTGTCCAACAGTTTGCGTACGTTTGCGTTTAAACGGGAAAGAATAACAGATTATCCACTGTAATATCAGTACAGCAACTATAAGAAAAAGAAAAGATAGTGATTTATTCTGTCGTAGAACTATTGAGTATTAGTCAGATTAAATATATCTGAGACAAACCAGTAACAAAACATGAAAGAACATACCTTTTACGTCACATTGATTTTCATTGAAAACTGCGCTTTAGTAGGGTGAGTACAGGAAGAGCCTGTTGAAAAGGACTTTTTTCACAGCGTGGTAAAACACACTAGGTATACCACGGCGAACTTGTTCTTTGTTTATAGAGACGAATTCACGTGTCATGTTAGAATCTACCGTTTAAAACCGTAAGCTAATCCGTCAAACAGTGTTCATATCAGTGAAAGCGTTACATGTACAATTGAGACAATACTACCACAGATACACAACGAAGTTAACCCTTTCACTCTCAATAACGTCATAAAGCGCAGTTGCAATTGAATCGTGTCTTACCGTATAGTGTTGATTTGTTCCTGCTTTATACACCGGTACGACACAAGATTGCCCGGAGGTCCCGTGTTGGAACACCGGCATAGTGTCGTCCACATCTTCGACAGTCACGTGGATGATCCGCGATGGAAACTGGAATTGCGAATTCTACATGTGCAATTAAACTCATTATTATTATTAATATTATTATACCAGATTTATATAGCGCTCTTTTCACACAGGGATTGTGCGTTCAAAAGCGCTTTACATGAAATAACACATATGTACCTATAAATCGAGAAAAGACAAAATAACTACAATTAGATCTGAAATAAAACATGAATAAACATATAAAAGACAGTCCCCCAAAACGGCGATCACATTACCCCCATCAATCAGCAATGAACCAACCGGCTAAAGATTGCCGACCAATAGAAATAATAGCAGAGCGCCCAATGTAGGCCATCTAATGTAACATAACTAGGAAAAATAGCATGCGACCATAACTAAAAACTCTATAGAAGATCAATGACATGATTAAAAATGGTGAAAGCTGTCCAGGAATTATACCCAGACCCCGCCAGCTGGTTTCAAAAGAGATCAGAGCAATATCCCTACCATCAAAGATCCACCAGACAGGCACTGGTCAACGGTACAACCCCAGAACTAAAAATTAGACCCATAACATATACAGAATGAACACAGCCTTAGGGTAGCAGTCCTCTACCCTCTCCACCCAACACCCGCGGGACCTACATGTTCCATGGCTGAAATTACACCCTTACTTTATAAAACATCAAGATAAGAAGCTGTCCCTGAATTATACCGCAAACCCCAAGCCAGTCGGTTTCAAAGAGATCAGGGGCAATCCCTACCATCAAGATCCACCGAACAGGCATGGGCAAACGGTACAATTCCAGAACTCCCATTTAGACCCACAATATCTACAGCAAGAACATAGCCCGGAGGTAGCAGTCATCCATTTCCTAATGTGTTCTAATAATAAATATTAAAGAAGTGTGTTTTCAGACGTTTTTTGAAGACTGCAACTGAGCTCGCATCTCTGATGTCTGATGGTAGAGAGTTCCAGAGCTTTGGGGCTGCATGCATGAAACTTCTATCTCCAAACTTCACCAAACGACTTCTCGGCACAACCAGCGATACTGATTTACTCGCAGATCGCAACTCTCTTCGAGGTCTATACACGTCCAGCATACTAACAATGTACATTGGAGAATCATTGAACATGGCTTTGTATGTGAGTGTCAGAATTTTTGAATTCAACTCTGTGTTGAACTGGAAGCCAGTGAAGCTCCTTCAAGACTGGAGTGATGTGATTGTACCGAGGAGTCCTGGTAATGATGCGGGCTGCTGTATTTTGCACACGCTGTAGTTTTCGTAGTGAGTTTTGGGGAATCCCATATAGCAGTGAGTTGCAGTAGTCAATTTTTGATGTGACCAGAGAATTGAACAAAGTCTTTGTAGCTTCTGGAGAAAGGTACTGTCTAATATGACCTATTTGCCGCAGCTGTGCGTAGCTAGACCTGCACACAGTGTTGATGTGCTGTGTCATATCCATTTGGGAATCAAATCTAGCACCAAGGTTGTTCACCCATAATGACGGTTTGATTTTAGAGTCTCCCACTTGAACATGAAAATCTCCAGGAACGTTAACCTTTTTTGAATGAAACAGTATGACCTCAGTTTTGTCAGTGTTCAGCTTCAACATATTCTGGTGCATCCATGAGACTATGTCTTTTAGACATCCTTCGACTTTTGAAAGGGCTTCTTGTTGACTAGATGTGTCTTTAGGCTTAAATGACAAGTATAACTGTGAATCATCTGCATAGAAATGATGATCCAGATCATGATTTCTGCAAATTGAGCCGACAGGTTTTGTGTACAAGATGTAGTTTTTGGGTCCCAAGACTGAGCCCTGTGGCACACTATATTTCATTTGAACTGGGGCAGATAATTCTCCATCTACTGCGACTGTTTGGTAACGGTCATTCAGGTATGAGGTCATCCACTTAAGTGGGTTTCCAATGATTTTGAAGTCTTTTTCAAGGCGATTGAGTAATGTTTCATGATCAATTGTGTCGAATGCGGCTGATAGGTCAAGCATCACCAGAATTGTGATTTCATTCTTATCAAGATATTGCAAGATGTCATTTTGAACTTTAACAAGAGCAGTTTCTGTAGAGTGATGCTTACGATATGCTGACTGATGCTGTTCATGCAGATTGTTTGTGGCCAAATGGGACTCAATGCGTCTGTCTACAACTTTTTCTAATACTTTGGAGAGAAATGGCAAATTTGATACAGGCCTGTAGTTCTTAAGATCATTTGTATCGAGATCAGGTTTCTTCAAAAGAGGTCTTACATGCGACTTTTTGAATTCTTTTCGAACATACGCAGATTCCAGCGAAGAGTTCACAATTTTTGTTAATGACGGTAGGAGCTCGCTAAGGCATACCTTTAAGAGCCATGTAGGTATTGGGTCGAGTTCACAGGACTTACATGGGGATGCCTTGACAATCTCCCCGATTTCTGCTGCTGTAGCAGTGTCAAAACTTTCTAAAGAGCTCATTGAATGCAACGTTTCTGTGATGACTGGGGTGTATGCCGTTGATTCAGAGGCAATGCCTGTTCGTATTTTGTCCACTTTTTCAATGAAAAAGTCGCTGAAATCATGCGCAAGTTGTTTTGAGGACACATTTTTCGGCAGTGCAATTTCACTGTTTGCACCAAGGAGATGCTTAGTGACTTTAAAAAGACTCTTCGAGTCCCGTTGACAGGATTCTACTTTTTCTGTGTAAACTCATACAGTACATGCTCCAATATTATAAAGCGCTTGAAGTGTGTTTGAAATCGTTCTCAAGCATTTGATCGGTCAGATGCTGGAGAAAACGGAACACGATAAAAAATGGAAAACGAAAAGTGATTGTGTGTATGTCTGCTGTGTGTTGTTTGTACATTGTACGTGTTTTGGTCTATTCAACTACCAAATTGTGGACCTGTGAATATACTGTACAAACAATTCAGAGTTCCATGAATCAAATCTCCTAGTTCAAAAATGTTGAAATAATGACAATTGTTTTACAATCTGAGCTGCAGATAGTTTGAGGTGTAATCAGATTCCGAGTGACTCTTCGCCTGGCCAGACTTTAACTTCTGTATATTGACATAATAGTTTAATTACACTTGACACAAGCATGGGTTTGGAAGATGTTTGTAATTTGCATTATAGCAATTAAGATCCAGAGTACCAAGTGTCTATATACATGTAATAGTTAATAGTGTTGGCATATTATGTATGCTTATATTGGGAAGAAGACCGCCTTTCCCCAATAATTCGGTAATTTTAAAGTGAATAATGATCGCTTTTAAAAATAGCTACTGTATACGTACAACTATGAATTACAGTGAAGAATACGTTATTCTTTCCCGTTTAAACGAAACGAAACGCAAACACAAAACGCTAAAACGTACAAAAGTACAACTTTTAGACAATTTTGATACTTCATTTTTATCTGAGTGGCAAACAGTTTGGAGCCTGATCAGACGCCGGGTTACCCGGCGTCTGATCTGGCTCCAATCTGTTTGCAATATAAATAATAGTTTTAGAGTAAACGCGTTTAATGGGAAAGAATAACGTTTTCTCCACTGTAAGCACTTACCCATGTGAAGAGTGAAACACTTAACCTTTTAACCACTGTATGCGACTACTGTCAATCTTTCAAACTTAGACTAAATAGTCTTAAAATGGCTAATCTAACTAGAAACTGAAATTGCCCATTAATAGTTTCAGCGGTAAATATGTTGAGAAAGTTGTACAGATGTAAAGGTCGCTATATCTTAATAATAGAGTTTAGATGATTATTTTCACGATAGGACTCAACACAGATACATGTTTATGTATCAAACAGTTTACAGTACTGAATTTTATTAACTTAAATTGATAATCGCAAGCGAATTGCCATCGAATTGCCATCGAATTGCCATCGAATCGGGTGCTTCAAAAGGCGAATCTTACGCTTGAATATTTTTACACGATTTTTCCGAAGCGGTTGTGACATAATTGGACTCGAAACAATTAACGAAGGCATATTAGCGACTATTTGTGAGATACAACATTCAGGTAAACTTAACCGAGGGTAAAATACTATTGGGAATCGCAAGCGAATTGCCATCGATTTTCCATCGAATTGCAAGCAAATTGCCATCGAATTGCAAGCGAATCGCAAATAAATTGTTAATTTAATAAGGTTCAGTACTGTATTTTGATTTTGATTGCACTTTTTGCCTTTTAACTTATTCATTGTTTTATGCAAATGTGTAATCCTACATGCATGCTTACAGTGTGGAAGACGATATTCCTTCCCGATAGATGCGTATGTGGTTAAATAATTTTATTCAGTTTGGAGCCAGATCAGACGCCGAATACATGGAACCATGCGTCTGACTAGGCTCAAAACGATTGGCAACTCAGATAAAAACAGGTCATCAACATTTTTCAATGATCATTTATTTTCTAACATTTAATGTCTTAGGTTTGAGTGCAATATAGTGTTCCCTCCCTACAACGGCCCTCCCAACAACGGCTCCCTCTCTACAACGACCCGTGCCGAAATTGCCTAAAAACGACAATTATGTCTTACGCTTTTACGACTGCAATGTCGTCTGCTTGAAATAGTCGTCTGATGCTTTTCTCAAAGTTACATTTTTGACATTTTGACCGATATATACTTAATGACGAGTGACAAACAGCTTCAATTCAGATCAGACGCCACGTGACGCGGCGTCTGATCTGGATTCAAGCTGTTTGCAAATGTTAGCCAATTTCCCTCTCTATAACGACTCTGAATAACGAATATAGTTTCGATCTCCCATTTGATGTCGTTGTAGAGAGGGAGCGCTGTGCAGTGTTCCCTCTCTACAACGACACCCAATGGGAGACACAGATAGTGTGTGTTGTTCGGAGGGAGTCGTTATAGAGAGGGACAATTTAGACTTGGTTTACATTTGCAAACAGCTTGAATCCAGATCAGACGCCGCGTCACGCGGCGTCGGATCTGGATTCAAGCTGTTTGTCATTCGTCATTATATTTATTCTATCAAAATCTCCACTTATATGTCGCTTTGAAAAATTCCAGCAGACGACAATTTTAAGCAGACGATATTGCAGCAGTACATGTAACATCGTTAGATATAATTGTGTTGTTTCAGGAACTGTGGCAAGCGTCGTTGTAAGGAGGGAGTCGTTGTAGGGAAGGCCGTTGTAGGGAGGGAGGGAGCGCTGTATTTCCATTGTAACTTGCACCTACAATGTAGCTTGACTAAATGAGGAAACTCACATACCACCATTGAGTTTTCCGTGCATTTCAGCTGGATCTGGAATCTGTGTACATCTGCTTGTTTATTCTGGAATAGTTAACACATATTAAGTGTTTTGCGAGTACTTGTAATCTTGATTGTGTTTATCTACATGTACATGTATAAACATAATCAAAATGGAAAGCAAAGTTAATATGTACACTATTTAAAAACGGTTCGTTGTAGTTGAATTATTTCCTGATTGCATAGTTATAATATTGTTGAGTTTGACACTAAAGGGGATCACCGTTTGCATTTGAGGTTTGTGCACATGTGTGGACTTTAATAAGAATACAGATGGAGAAGATGGTATTCCATCGCAGTAAATGCGTGTACGCTAAATCTATTACTTCAATTGCAGACACTGAGTTTTCGTTCCGTTTGGGTTACAGCAGGAACGAATACTGTCATTACGTTACTTACAGTGGAGAAAACGTTATTCTTTCCCGTTTAAACGAAACGAAACGCAAACGCAGAACACTAAAACGTAGAAAAGTGCAACTTTTGGACAATTCTGATAATTCACGTTTGTCTTGGTGACAAACAGTTTGGAGCCTGATCAGACGCCGGGTTACCCGGCGTCTGATCTGGCTGTAAACTGTTTGCAAAGGACATAATAGTTTTAGCGTAAACGCGTTTATTGGGAAAGAATAACGTTTTCTCCACTGTACATATCGGACCTGGGTTTATAAAGTCTACATGTAATACGAAAGAATAACTCAAACAACCCCTGGTCCCCCACACCCCCTCCCGGGATCCGCGGATTTCTTATACTCACAGCTTTTAGATACAACTCTTCTAAATCCATTTCCCGTTTCAGAGACAGGGTAAACCTCTTGTCAGTGTTGGTAGTAGTGAAATAACTCAGCAGCACTTTCTCAAGTCCTTGTGGTTTAACAACTCGTACGTCAATAGATACATTATGTATTCCTTTTATTTCAATGAGTACATGTCCTGAAAAATAGTTTGAAAAATGTCCCACTCACAGCCGTGATTTCATCTGCAATAACCATTCCACTATCATTAACGCTTAAAAGCGCGTTTGCAAACAGTTTGGACCCTAATCAGACGCCGCGTAACGCGGCGTCTGATCAGGACCCAAACTGTTTACACTCGTTTTGAAATGTCTTCAGTCATACTGCCTATATTTTCTATATTTGAAACGATATTGCAGACAACAAAATTGAAACAGACGACAATGAAGCGGTGAAGGGGTAAAAATCTCAAGAAATTTTAGGCAGTGAAAGGGTTAAATAAACAATTGTCATTTATTGACGTTTATTTTTCAACCTTTGGTTTGATGCAGTTTGTTCCTGTAGAAACATCATTACGAGTGCCAAATAGTTTGAATACTGCCCAAACACGACGCGTGGTCAGGATTCAGACTATTTGCCAATAGTCAGTGTACTCAGCATAATGAAGTGAAAAGGTAGGGAATTATAGCCGAACCTGAGTAACTAGAACTTATTTACCCCTGACAGTTTAATGGACAATTCCAATTTTAGAATTAAATCTAGTCTATTTATGAATCTTTTTTTGTTGTTGTTATTTTTCAAAGCGACTTTCTGCTAAATGAAAAGCAGTGCAGACTCTGATAAGAGGGGTTTTACATGAGCCCTCTGATCTGGGTCTACACCATTTACGTAGGACAATTGTACTCTTCAGATGTACGCTGTTTGTGTAAAAGACGCCAACATGTGGAACTACGAGTCAATGGACTACAACGTACGTTGAACTTTAAATAGTAGTATTAAAATATGCTACAATTGGATTGTACGAAGGTATACGATACTGGGTCTGAAGTTACATTTATCATTTTAAAACAAGTTTAAAACGGGTTTGTATTATTTCAAAAATGTTGTCACTTTCATTTCTTGTATTGCATTTGCGTTTCGTTTGTTTGTGGAGAATATTTCATAAACTTAAATATTTATTTCTGCATGAAACCCTATGGTGTTCCTACTAATTAGAATCGTCTCTTCGAGACGATTCTAATGAGCAGGTACACTATAGGAGTTGGTATTGCAATGAATGAGAAAAATAATGGATTTGTTAAGTTAACTCCTACGGCTGGAGCCTTAATATCCCGTGTACTTACCTGAAGACATTGACTCCTCAAACGTGATACTTGGTGCGAGCTGACCTAGTCCATACAGACAACACGTCCCAGTCATTGCACATGCTGCTGTGGTGGTACTTGGTATCGTTGGCAGATTCTTGGTAAACGGTACCGGTATAGAATACACGCTTGTTGCAACAGGTGATGGAAGACTAGTAGCGTATGTAACAACCGTTGAAGTTGACTGTATAGCGAGTGAGCTCAAAGGTGTATCTTGCAAACGCACAGATGATGGGGTTGTGTTGAGAGCATCTGTCGTTGAAACACCTCTGTGGTGAACGTTGCTCGACGCTGTGACAGGCCAGAGAGACAAAGTAGACGAATGACTAGAATACAATTCACTGGTTGTAGATGCTGCATGGATAACATCTGTTGAGTCCAACGAATCAGTAGCACCTTTCACTGTTGTTGTAGTCATAATAGTTAGGTTTCTAGTATCCTGGTGAGAAGATGTCGACATGACTTGACTGTTTGTATATTGTAATGTCTCAGTCGGTGACGACTGCATTGCACTTACATCTCTGAGTGACGAGTGTATACTGTGTGTTGCTAATTTGTTGACAGATGATAGGCTTGCAAAAACAAGACTCGAACTCGTTATATGAGTATTATGATCAGATGACCTAATACTGTCACGGTGTGTTGGAGTAATGCTGGAGACTGCTGCACTGAAACTTGGGCCTAGGGAACTCGTAATATCCACATTGGAGTATGTGGTGTTGACACTTGCCAGCGCATATGCCCAGTCGATTTCTAGTAGGCAGAATGATATGAGGATCACAACACGTAAAACAAACAAAATACCAAACTAGCCTTTTGAGTAGTAAGAGGCCAAATTAAGGCGAATTCTTTCAAAATAAATATGTTTGCGTTAAACCTATTATTTCCATAGCAAACAGATTTGAGCCATATCAGACGCCAGGTAACCCGCGTTACGCGGAATATATTTAAGACCTTTCCGACCACGTCAACAGTTTTGCCCTTGTGACCTTAATCTCGACCTACTTTTGTAAATATACCTTTACAACCTAAACCAATATTCTTTACCATGTTACCTTGACATTTGATTTATATAATAAAACTTTAAAGAAAACCCTTAACATTGGCTATTGCTCTTGCACTACTGCACATGGGCCTTTTATACTTTGGCATGTGCCGAACATGCCGATTCTTTTGCCCTTGTGACATATTGACATATTTATATACATGTACCTATAACATTGAAACAGTAGGCCTAGGGCTTCCACACATGGTATGTATCTTTATTGTCTTAAGCTTTTTTCAACCATTCTGATGTGTTTGTGGTAACCTTGACGTTACATCTACTTTTGAAATTATGTTGCTTTGGAATAAATATGTCTTAGCTTCCATGCTTGCTACATGTATGACCATGAACATAATTTTGTCCTTCTGACCTTGCTTTTGATATTTGACCTTTTGCAAAGAAAACATTAAAGACCTTTGACCTACTTTTGTAAATAAGCATGAGCATTACTAAACATGCGGCTTACTGTGAGAAGCTGTGTTTCACAAACCCACTTTGTTTAAGTTTAATACTGTTTTATCGGTATCTATGGATGAATAAAACCCAATAACATGTATAATAACATGTATAACGAATCGCTGTCCTAATAGCTGGGGAAGAATTAGTGTCATTTTTTGTTTAAAGGATAAATACAGTGGAGAAAACGTTATTCTTTCTCAATAAACGCGTTTACGCTAAAACTATTTTTTCGAATGCAAACAGTTTGGAGCAAGATCAGAGGCTGGGTAATCCGGTGTGTGATCAGGCTCAAAACTGTTTGTCGCTCAGATTAAAATGAAGTGTTAGAATTATCAAAATGTTGTCATTTTCTCCATTTAAGTATGTTGCGTTTGCGATTCGTTTGTGTTGAAACTGAAAAAAATAACGTTTTCACCACTGTAGAATAAGGCTCGTAACATATCATTTTATCCATCTAGCTTAATAAACTAAATACATGTAATTGAAACACGCTAATTCAATATATTCTATATACATTGAGAATTGTCATTAAGTTGTAATTTACTGCATTACATTTCACTGCGTTTGCGTTCCGATTGTGTTTAAACGGGGAGGAATAATGTCTTCTTCTCTGTACGAGGATATTCTATCCGACCAAACACAAATGTTCACATGTACATGCACATGCACGTACATGTACAGTGGAGAATCTGTTATTCTTTCCCGTTTAAACGCAAACGTACGCAAACGCAAAGCACTAAAACGTAGAAAAGAACAACTTTTGGACAATTCTGATAATTCTTGTTTATCTTGGTGGCAAACAGTTCGGAGCCTGATCAGACGCCGGGTTACCCGGCGTCTGATCTGGCTCCAAACTGTTTGCACTGCAAATAATAGTTTTAGCGTAAACGCGTTTATTGGGAAATAATAACAGAGTCTCCACTGTACATGTATGTGCCTTGCAAACAGGTTTGAGCCCGATCGGAAAATGTGTTATTCGGAAAAGAATCTGACTCCAAACTGTTTGCCGCTCAGATTTATAAAAAATAAATTCAACATTAACCGCTATAAATTTCTATATGTCATTTCATCATGTACAGTGGAGAAGACGTTATTTTTTCCCAATAAACGCGTTTACGCTTAATCCCTTATTTTCAATGCAAACTGTTTGGAACCAGATCAGACGCCGGGTAACCCGGCTTCTGATAAGGTTCCAAACTGGTTGCCGTACAGGTTAATATCAACCTCAGAATTGCCAATATGTTGTCATTTTCTTCAGTGTTTTGCAATTCGTTTAGGTTTAAACGGGAAATAATAGCGTCTTCTCCACTGTATATATTCTTTTCTCGTTCAAACCGGAACAAAACACCAGTTCACATTTTTCAGCTACACTATCAACATTTAGTTATTACCTGGTAAATTCCATATTACGAAAAGTATTAAATAACAAACGGTATTCAACGTGTACATTTTCTATTTTCTCTATTTTTCTATATCCTGAATTAAGCAGTTAACCAAGTACTTATTATCCACCCAACGAGAGGTCTGGATTAGTATTGAACTTAATTGCCCCTATTTCTCTTATCATATGAATTAATAGGTACCAGTCAGTATTTACATTTGCATGTGTCTCTCGGCCCACTTTTGGCGACAAAGTGATTATGTGTGCAATCATTTTAGTTCTACATGAGACGCCAAGTAAATCCACTCTTTTTGCTTGTTTGATATTTTTATTCTGTTTTTGAAACGAAAATTAAAAAATTGAAGATTTTTTTAACAGAAGCAAACAATTACTGCAGCTGCAACAAAAACTTTACTGATATATTTCTCGTCTAGTGATTCATATTGTAACATATTTTCAAATTCAGTAGAGATGACGTTATTTTTCCCATAAAAACGTGTACGTTAAAACTCTAACATACATTGCAAACAGTTTGGAGTCAGATCAGACGCCGGTTAACGCAGAGTCAGATCAAGCGCCAAACTATTAGCCTCTCGGATTGAATTTGGTCGTCAATAGATTGAAAACGTTGGCAAGTTAAACCCAACCTCTCAAGACGTGTTAATGTTTATTTATCCGACGTCTGTTAGACTAGAATACACGTTTAAGTATAATTATAATGATACATGCAGGTTAATGGTAAAGGGGTTTGAACAGGATAAGCATCCATGCGAACACAGTACTCATAGAACTTTATCAGTCGTCCCATTATTCTTACCAAATTGCAATGCTCTAGAATACAACTAAATTGAAAATTGCAGCTGATGATAAACTTTTCAGACCAATATCTGCCCCACACTTTCCAAATGTTACATGTTACCTTTAACCAATGATTTATACACGGTCTCTGCTTTAACACGCTTCGTCAGTGTGGCGTCAGCGATAGTTTTCCTTGTTTATTCATCTGCAGTTTCGTTCTTAAAATAGTATCTGCTGAGTGTCAGTGTGGATCAAGAGGAAACGCCTAGTACCATGCGGTTCATCTGGAGCAATAGTGTTCGCAATAGTTGTAACATGTACAGTTAGTACGAGACGTGCTTAAATCTTTGCACGTCTGTGACGAAACCGTGATTACATTTGCAAACAGATTGGATCCAGATGAGACGCCGCGTTACGCGGCGTCTCAACAGGATCCAAACTGTTTTAGGCACTGGTCCTAATTTTAAACGAATGGTTTCTAAAATTATTTGTAGAACAGTCACGGATGACAATTATTGCAGCCAACACTATTACTGTACCACGCCTGCAAAGAGTTACGGTTAAAGCGCCTGTATGAAGTAGTGCTATGAAGCGTTTTATCTTGAAATAGTGATTGAATGGCCTTTTAGAAAGGTTATCAGTGTGTGTTTAGGTAAGAAGAATGGCAATTGGCAAATGAAAGAGTTAATAAATGAAATGCCCCATGTAAACAGTCATTTATCAGAGTCTATCAGAACGCCCGTTGGTGTTGATGATAAGCCTCGCTAACGTAAGATTTTTGTTTGGCAACAACGATAAAGCTTCACATACGGGGGAGAAAACGTTATTCTTTCCCAATAAACGCGTTTATGCTGAAACTATTATTTCTATTGCCAACAGTTTGGAGCCAGATCAGACGCCGGGTAACCCGGCTTCTGATCAGGCTCCAAACTGTTTGCCACTCAGCTTAATATCAATAGTCAGAATTGTCAAGAAGTTGTTATTTTCTTCATTTATTGTAACGCATTTGTGTTTCGTTTGCTTTTCAACGTGAAAGAATTACGTTTTCTCCACTGTATATACAGACAGGCCGGTGTTCAGAGATCGTTCCACAAAGATGAAAGGGAACGTTAAAAGATTTATTGTCGCAAAGCATGAAAGAAAAGTTATACAGAAAGCTACTATACGAATTTTCTGTATATCTTTAATTTTGCATCGGTAGTTACCCATATAGCTTGTTTACAGTGATAGCTGAAAACACCTTAACTACCTTCATATTTTGGAATTCGTCCCCAATTGTACAGTCTGGTCTCAGGTCATTCTGCTGTATGTTTAACCTCCATTGACTCATTGAACATACAGTGGAGAATCTGTTATTCTTTCCCGTTTAAACGCAAACGTACGCAAACGCAAAGCACTAAAACGTAGAAAAGAACAACTTTTTGACAATTCTGATATTTCATGTTTATCTTGGTGGCAAACAGTTTGGAGCCTGATCAGACGCCGGGTTACCCGGCGTCTGATCTGGCTCCAAACTGTTTGCACTGCAAATAATAGTTTTAGCGTAAACGCGTTTATTGGGAAAGAATAACAGATTCTCCCCTGTACCTTCATATTTTGGGATTCTTCCCCAATTGTACAGTCTGGCCTCAGGTCATTCTGCTGTATATGTTTAACCTTCATTGACTCATTGAACATATCGCCCATTGTAAACTGAATACAGTAAAACCTCTCTATTACGATCATTAAAATGAATGTTATTTGATGGTTCAAATACAGGTAACAACATAAAGCAAGGTGACAGTAAAGTAGAAAGTTCCTTTAGGAGCTTTCTGTTTTACTGTCGCATTTGCTTTAAGCAGTCACCTGCAGTAAACACCTACAGTGGATAATAAGTTATTCTTTCCCGTTTAAACGCAAACGTACGCAAACGCAAATCACTAAAACGTAGAAAAGAACAACGTTTGGAAAATTCTGAAAATTCTTATTTATTTTGGTGGCAAACAGTTTGGAGCCTGATCAGACACCGGGTTACCCGGCGTCTGATCTGGCTTCAAACTGTTTGCACTGCAAATAATAGTTTTAGCGTAAACGCGTATATTGGGAAAGAATAACAGATTCTCCACTTTATTTATGCTTTTCGGTGGATTACCACGATATAGCAGTGGATGATCACTTGGTAATCCACTGCAGTGGATTATCACCAATCGCTTTTATTATGAATTTTCCCCGTAGGGCTCCCCAAGAATCGTAGTCAATCGTGTCTTATCGTTAAATTCCGGCAGTCCGATTTGTCGCGAACTACTCATCGGAAGAGCACGAATCCAAACTCGGGATGACGTCATTATACCGCCAACTGTCACGCACATGTGTTCGACATAAAACGTGGGGCTCAACACGGGATAAATAATGTACGTTCGCTTTCAATTTTTAAACAATTTCGTTTAAAAAGTGGCTTAAAAGCATAAATAAATAGAATAACTGTGTTTTTTCAGTGTAAGATCGAATTAAATCCATTTCGTGAACATCAGACTGTTATATTTTCACTCGTGGCTTCGCCACTCGTGACAATATAACGTCTGATGTTCACTCAATGGATTAAATTTCGATCTTACACTGAAAAAAACAGTTATCCTCTATGTAATCGTTAACCAAATTTAGTGATAATTTAAGAGAAGTTTTACTGTCTACTTGTAAAGAGTACACTTGTTTTATTGTAACAGTCAGTACCAGAGGGCTAAAGGAGTCCTCAGGATTGGCGCTGTATGTCATTTTGAAATAAATATTATAAAATAAAAACCAACCCTGAAATTTCAAAAATGGACTAGACTCCTGTGGAAACTTGACTGGTTCATTAGAAGTTCGGGGCCTGTTTGGTGATCTTGATATTTCACCTTCACTTCCATGATCCACATTTAAAGTTTATGCACTAATGTTTTGGCCTAACGACTGCACTAACGAGCTAATGCGCCACTATGCATCACAGTTTGGTGACTTTGACATTGACCTTGACCTCAAGGGTCAATGTCAAGGTTTTGTGTTAAATTTTGTTCTGGACTAATGACTGCATATACAGTAACGAAACTCCATAGTATTATGCTGATGTTTCTCTTCATGTAGACCAGTTTGCATTTCAGATTAGTTACATTGACCTTTGCGTCCACTGTCACAAAATTGCTGATGCTGATGCGCCTAAACCACGATGCACTGCAGTTTGTGACCTTGACTTTTAGGGGGTCAGCGTGAATGTTTGAGTTAAAGTCTGTTCTGGCCTAAAGATGCACACACAGTCAAGAAATTCATCTTATAATGAGTAGACCACGATGCATCGTAGTTTAGTGATCTTGAAATGTGACCTTGACCTGTAAGTTCACCGTTAGGGTTTTGCGTCTATTTTGTTCTAGCCGAAAGGAGGGTCCTACGAACACTTGTGCATCTAAATAAGTACACCATAATGCATTGCAGTTTTGTGACCTTGAACCTTGACCTTGTTCTGCATTGAAGTCTGTTCTTGCCTAACGACTGCACATAAGGTCACGAAACTTCATCTGCTGATGCATCTCATTGAGTAGACCACGATGCACTGCAGTTTGGTGAAATTTACCCTTGACCTTGAATTATATTTTTGTTCCATTACATTTTGTACAACATCCTCATTAATCTTAAATGTTTTTGGTTTAGTTGTATATCCTTTCAAAATGTGCAGGAGTTGAGCTTCGTATTCTTTGATTACCCGCTCAGGTTTCATAATGCTTCCAAAGTACATGTATACATGTACCCTCCACGCTAAAATGCTATCTTAAACATGTACCATTTTCAATATAACTTTATTGTCAAGGAAAAGAAGTTTATAAGCTTTAGCGTTCGTTTTTATCCTATAATAGATATATTATATATTGTATGTATACTGTACATATTCTGAAATAAAATATCTTTAAACTAACATGTACCACAAAGTTTGATTTTAGTTTTTAAGACATCTGATCGCTTAAAGCATGTTGAAAGTAAACCAGAATACCAAAATTCGCGTTCTGATTACAACATGTATTTCTTAGGGTGCAGTCGTATTCATGACTGAACTATTATCTTTAGAGTATTAGTAGGAATACTAGTAAACTTATAGAGGTACTTGTAAAAGACGTATAAATGGAGTGGTTGTTTAAAATCAAAACGGAGAGAAGCACATATCCATGCATTTATAAACGTGTTTGTTTACAGTTTTCTAGACAAATGCATTCGCAAAGCAATTCATTTCAATATTCTTGTAGTTCTCAGTTAAGTTTGCGACCACATCAGTGCTCCCTCTTTACAACAACACCCAAGGGAGACAATGATTGTGTGCGTTGTTCGGAGGGAGCTGTTGTATGGAGGGAACATCGACACTTTCAGAGTTCTGATCATAACTTGGCTTTCGTTTGCATACAGTTTGAACCAAGATCGGACAGGGTTCAAACTGGTTGTCACTGGTCTTTATGTCTCTTCTGCCAATTGGTCAATAGGTAACTTTGAAAGCAGATACAGCGGTCCCACTCTACAACGACACCCATTGGGAGACAAAAATTATGTGCGTTGTTCGGAGGGAGTCGTTATAGGGAGGGATTTGGCTTACATTTGCAAACAGCTTGAATCCAGATCAGACGCCGCGTAACGCGTCGTCTGATTTGGATTCAAGCTGTTTGTCACTCCTCATTAAGTTTTTTTCTATCAAAATGTCCATTATGTTACTTTGATAAACACAGCAGACGACATTTTAAGCAGACGATATTGCAACTTTAAAACGTTAGACATAATTGTGCTGTTTAGGGAACTGCGACAAGGGTCGTTGTAATGAGGGAGTCGTTGTTGGGAGGGTCATTGTAGAGAGGGGGCACTGTAACAATCATAAACAGACGATAGTACAGCAGTGGAAGTGTTAAACATAATTGTCTTGTTTGGGAAACACCGATACATATTGTTGTACTAGAGGGAATCGTTGTTAGGGTCGTATTACGGAGAAAGCGCTGTATCAAATTTGTTCTGTGGGTACATCTTGAGAATGCACAGCGTACCAATTCTTTCCCAAAAAACTCGTTTACGCTAAAACTGTTATTTCCAATGCAAACAGGTTGGAGCCAAATCAGACGATGTGTACCCCGGCGTCTGATCAGGCTCCAAATTGTTTGCCACTCAGATTAAAAAGAATACTCAGATTTATTAAAAAGTTGTCATATTATACGTTAAAGTGCTTTGCGTTTGCGTTTCGTTTGCGTTTAAACGGGAAAGAATAACGTTTTCTCCATGTTACTTTATTGTATATAGAGAGCCATCCTATTGTGCATACAAGGGGGAAATTTGAACGAGTATTACCACGCTGATTCTCCGTAATCTCTTGACTATAAATCTACATTACGCAAAGCTCAACTCAAAGCCTTAGCTTTAGACGATAATCATAGATTATTCAGAGCAACAAAAACTTTATCATTCAAATGCAGTTAAACGCGTACACAGCGGTACAGTGAAACATATGTTATTCTTTCCCGTTTAAACGAAACGAAACGCAAACACAAAACGCTAAAACGTAGAAAAGTACAACTTTTGGACAATCCTGATAATTCATTTTTATCTTGGTGGCAAACAGTTTGGTTACCCGGCGTCTGATCTGGCTCCAAACTGTTTGTAATAGAAATAATAGTTTTAGCGTAAACGCGTTTATTGGGAGATAATAACGTTTTCTCCACTGTACATACAGTAAAACCTTTCTATTACGACCAAAAGAAAACGACTAGTTGGTGATATAAAATTCAGGCGACAGCTTAAAACAAGGTGACAGTAAAACAGAAAACCCTCATAGGAGCTTTCTGTTTTACTTTATATTGTTTTACGCAGTACTTCAGGCATGTATAGGAAGCAAAATGGGAATTAGGGGCACACTCTTCATCTCTACCTTTGCCACTATTCATTGAGGAGGAGGGGCGAGGGGGGGGGGGGGTGCGCTAGTATTTGCGTTAAACAACGTCTGAAAAGCGTTTTTTCTGGCGTAAAATTAGTACAAATAAGAACAAATTGCTTGGTTACTATAATTAGCAACGTTATTAGGGGTGGGGGACCCCATGCCCCCACCCCAACTCGAGGAGCAAGCAGTTTGTAGCCTGATCTCTCCCCCCCCCCCCCCCACAATATTTTATGCAAGATGATTTTTTTCCTAAATCATGTTATATGAATACAGTGCCCCCTCTTTACAACAACACCCAATTGGAGACAAAGGGTGTGTGTATTAGAGGGGAGTTGTTAAAGGGAGGGAAAATGCATGACTTGGCGCACATTTGCAATTTGTATTTCGTCTTTATATTGCTTCTGTCAGAATACCAATTCGTAAATTTGTGGAAAAACATCTAAACGACAACTTTTAGCAGTGAACAGTGAACACGTTAAAGTGCTGTCACACCTCATCGGATGGCATAAACGGACGTCAAACAGAAATAATTTTGTCTAAGAAATATATCCGGTGACAAAAGTCATCCTCGCTGCTGTGTGAGGCTCATGCGTTTGGGGTATGGAGCGAATAAAACACACGATGACCGAAAAACTACCGAACATAAATGTACTTAAGGAGAACTGTGACAAGCATTGTTGTAAGGAGGGAATCGTTATTCGGAGGGTCGTTGTAGGAAGGGGGCACTCATCACTTTACAATCCATTTGAACCATAAATATACCATATAAACGTTGGACTATGCCAAGATTGGTGAGCATTTGTCTTGTCAGGATCCGGGCTATTTAAGCCATTTGCGCCCATTGGATTCTTCCATTTTTATATATTGGATTAGTCCATTTCTTTATCAAAGGGATTCATGGTCAAACATTTCATTTCCATTTTGTTTTATATTGAAATTCCTATCACCAAACAGTGTAGACTCTGATCAGACGCCGCATTATGTGGTGTCTGATCAGAGTCTATACTGTTTACCTATGTCCCGTATATGGGGTCGTGGGCACAAATGGGCTAAAGAGACCGATGCTGACTTCCGTTTCGCATATACACATGTTTACTTAAATTTCTTTCTGACAGGCGCCATTTCAAGCAGACGACGTTTTGTGAAGAAAAATAATGTAACATAAAAGTAAGCGATAAAAGCGATTATTTGCAAAATGTTCATTTCAGAACCTTTGTTGAAATAATACTCATAAAATCGTGACTAAATTACTAACTTAGAATGTGTTTACAACATTAATTCAATTATTACGATTGCCTCTTAGGAATAAACGACTTTTTAAGTCTCTCCTTACCCATGTTCTGCGGAAACAATGTCTGCTTGTTGTAGATCGACGCATATGTCATATTTAAAATAAATTTAGATCTAAGGCTGTTTTTTGCCCTAGAAATATAGATATGAGTGTCAAATAAGTTAGTGCCTGGTCCGAAACCTTGTTCTTTGGCATCTGATCAAGATCAAGATCATAGCTGTTTGGAAATACATATACATGTACTTTACATAGGGACAAAGGCAGGCATGATGGTACAGTGGAGATGTTAGTCGTTCCCGTTTAAACGCAAACGAAATGGAAACGCAATGCACTAAAATGTAGAAAAAAAAATTTTTTTTAATTTCTAACAAATTATTTTAATCTGAGTGACAAACAGTTTGGAGCCTAATCAGACGCCGGTAAACTTTTGCAATGGAAATATTAGTTTTAGCGCAAACACGTTTAATGATTAAGAATAAAGTATTCTTCATTGTAATTGCCATTGTTCTCACGCCTGAAGTGATGTTTATCAACAGTAAATGATTAGTGGATCTATATGTACAGTGGAAAATACATTATTCTAAAATGTTCATGGGTGTCAAATTGTTCACTAAGACCCCCTCGGTGAGAAACTCAAATGTACCAAGAATAATCTCATTACAACTATGCAAACGTGTGCTGTTTCCATGGCAAGACAATTAAATTGGAAACAAATAAGTGACGATTTATTCAATCTGAGTAGCAAACAGTTTGGGATCTATTCTGGCGCCGTGTAACACAACGTTCCAAACTGTTGGCATTGGAAAATATGATTTAGCATAAACGCTTAACGTTAATTTGCAAACTGTTTGAAGCCAGATCAGACACCGGATTATCCGGCGTCTGATAAGGCTCCAACATGTTAACTACTCAGATTAAAAAGAATCGTCATTTTCAAGCAATTATCATTTTCGTATTATTGCATTATGTTTGGTTTGGTTTAATGGGAAAGAGCAACTTCTACATTGTAGAAGATATTATTTTTTCTCGTTAAAACGCAAACGCAAACAAGTTTTTGACAACTCTGACAATATACTTTAATCTTAGTGGAATACAGTTTGGTGCCTGATCAGACGTCTGGTAAACCTGGGATGATATCGAAAGGTTTGGAGGTTGGTAAGGATCAAAACAGTTTACAAATTAGAAATTAGCCACCAATAGCCATAACAGGGTTTAACCATTGACTGATAAGACGAAACGCACGCATTGTTGCAAATACAGTATTTTGATTCCAACTCAGACTCCAGGTACAGTGGAGAATCTGTTATTCTTTCCCGTTTAAACGCAAACGTACGCAAACGCAAGGCACTAAAACGTAGAAAGGAACAACTTATGGACAATTCTGATAATTCTTGTTTATCTTGATGGCAAACAGTTTGGAGCCTGATCAGACGCCGGGTTACCCGGCGTCTGATCTGGCTCCAAACTGTTTGCACTGCAAATAATAGTTTTAGTGTAAACGCGTTTATTGGGAAAGAATAACAGATTCTCCACTGTACATTGGGGCAAACGCTATTCTTTCCCGTTTAACCCTTTCCCTTATAGAAGCGACTTTTAGCACATTCATTTTATTCATCCGCTGAAGAAAATAGTTCCAAATTATACCGTAATGAATATGTGTCATATTTAATACTTTCCTTATTCTAGCAGTTAATAGCTTACAGCAGGCTGAAAGTAAAACAGAATGCGCCTTAGGGCGCATTCTGCTTTACTTTCAACCTGCTTTAAGTAGTCACATATCTTCAATACTAGAAACAATGCTATCAGGTAAAGGGTTAAACGCAAACGAAACGCAGACGCAATGCATTAAAAAACAGAAAATGACATTTTTTTTACAATTCTGGATGATGATATTATAACCTGGATGGCAATCAGTTTAGAGCCTGATCAGACACCGGGTTACCCGGCGTCTGATCTGGCTCCAAACTGTTTGTATTGGAAAAATAAAATAAAAAAAATAAACCGCGTTTATTGAAAAAGAAAAAAATATGTTCCACTGTTACCGCTGTCCGATAATACATCTGGAAATTGTTCCGTGCTCTAGATGATTCATCTTGGTCTCAGACCGTCGTTCTGGGCGACTGCCATCGCCAATGTCAAGCATGGTCCTAACATTCCAACATGCCACTTTCAATCCCGTTGCACCCTTAGAGGTGGGTGCGTACCTGTTTGCTACGATTGTTCGACCGCATTTGGAGATGCCCGTTGACCGCGGTTAGCCAACTGGGTTAATGAAGACAAGCTTTGGTTAGGCCACCTTTTCTAGGCCCCTCTCCATCTGGAGCAAGCAGTGCTGTCCCTAGAGAAGGCTGCTTGGTCACTCAAGATGCTGCCGGGTGATGTCGTTGTCTTCGGTCGACACCAGACGACCAATGTCCTGAGCCGCCTGCATGCAGGATTGAGACTACGGCTTCCAGTGACATCTTCCACCTACCGTTTTCGCCCCTTTCCCATCGCTACAGGGCTTTAGGGTGTCACGACGTGAGTGTGACCTACTTGCCTGCGCAGAGGAAGTTTAAAGTGGAGTGCAGTGTGCGCAGTACTGGTTCCACCCTTTACACCGTGGTTCATCTGACATAGCCCAGCAAGCTAGGACGGTGACAGTGAGGTCCAAGGTCGTAGGTTTTTAAATAAGACTGACCATGTCCTAGATGAACTGCCTGACTAGGCTAACGAGCTCCATCTACCCGGGTTTGGAATAAGAGTTTGCCTTCTCCTAGACTGGTTGCCTGCCAAGGCTAACGAATCCCGTCTATCCGCCATTTAACCAATTGGTGGGAGTCTGTTCATGGGTATCAGGGCATATCCACACACCGGTGGGCCTGGAATACCGCATGTCTAGGGGCAGACTACCTCCGAGTCCCTCACAGTTCTGCCTGAGGCCGCAAGGTGCTCAGTGTACATGTGTTGCCACGAGAAGGCACTGTGTAGGGCTTGTCTACAGAGAGGCTATGTACTGGCAGGGGAGACTTACGCACTCGGCTCCCTTTTCACCTAGAACTAGGCTATCCAGCGGTGGATGCTGAAAGCGGAAGGTGACAAGCACACAACACACAGCGGACCACACAAGACGCATCCATAGACCAGACATAGACATTGCCGCTCTCAGCGAAGTCCGCTTCTCAGGCGAAGGCAGTCTCCAAGAAAAGGGTGCCGGTTACACACTCTACTGGTCAGGAAAACCAGCGACGGAAAGGCGACTCTCTGGAGTTGGATTCATGGTGAGGAACTCTATTGCTTCCAAACTAGATACTCTACCAAGAGGCCACTCTGATAGGATCATCTCTATACGCATCTCTCTTATGAATGAACACTATGCTACCCTCATCAGTGTTTATTCTCCAACACTCCAAGCAGAACCTGCAGAAAAGGACAAGTTCTACAATGATCTGCGTGAACTCTTCCAAAGTATCCCGGTAGATGACAAAGTAATTATCCTTGGTGATTTCAACGCAAGAGTAGGCAAAGACTCAGATGCTTGGAAAGGTGTGCTTGGGAAACATGGCGTTGGCAACTGCAATGAAAATGGTCGTTTGCTACTGGAATTCTGTGCGGAGCAACAACTATCTGTAACAAATACATTGTTTCAACAAAGAGATAGCCTCAAAACAACCTGGATGCATCCTCGTTCCAAGCATTGGCACCTCATAGACTACATCTTAGTGCGCCAGCGAGACCTAAAAGACGTCTTACACACCAGAGTGATGCCCAGCGCAGAATGTCACACAGATCATCGTCTTGTTCGTTGTAAACTCAGGTTACACTTCAAACCAAAGCCAAAGAAAGGAGGACCAATCAGAAAGAGATTCAAAGTGAACAGCCTTATGTCACCTGAAATAAAAGCTGCTTTTCAGGAGAGTATTCAGTCAAAACTTGAAGACCCAAGCTGTCCCAATGTTGCCTCACCTGAACCTCTGTGGTGTCGCTTGAAAACTGCTCTCCTTCAGACATCTGAAGAGGTTCTTGGCTTCACTACAAAAAAGAACAAGGACTGGTTTGAAGAAAACAATGTGGAAATCCAGGGATTGCTGAAGAAGAAAAGACTTGCACATCAAGCTCATCTTGCCAAACCAGCTTGCCCTGTGAAAAAAGCAGCCTTTCGTCACGCTTGCAGCAACCTTCAGCGGGAGCTAAGAGTGATTCAAAACGAATGGTGGACAAACATCGCAGAAAAAACGCAGCAGTGCGCAGACAGGGGAGACTACAAGGGATTCTATGAAGCACTTAAGGCCGTGTATGGTCCAACTCACCAGGTGCAAAGCCCTCTTCGGAGCGCAGATGGTCAGGAACTCTTGACTGACAAGTCATCCATACTGGACCGCTGGTCTGAACATTTCCAAGACCTTTTTAGTGCCAACCGAACAGTTGAAGAGGCATCACTCCTCCGCATCCCCCAAGGCTTAGTGAAAATGGAGCTAGACCAATTACCCACCCTCGCTGAGACAACCAAGGCTATTAATCAACTGAAGAGTGGCAAGGCTGCTGGAACGGATGGGATTCCTTCTGAGATATGGAAACATGGGGGCCCAGCTCTTCATTCAAAGTTACACGAACTCTTTGTTTGCTGTTGGGAGCAAGGAAAGCTACCTCAGGATCTTCGTGATGCAATTATCATTACCTTATACAAGAACAAAGGGGAAAAGGCAGACTGTTCAAATTACAGGGGTATCACGCTTCTGTCCATTGCTGGAAAAGTCCTAGCTAGAGTCCTACTAAATAGACTTGTACCCGCCATTGCCGATGATCATCTGCCAGAGAGTCAGTGCGGCTTCAGAGCAAACAGAAGCACTACAGACATGGTGTTCGTGCTCAGGCAACTACAAGAGAAATGCCGGGAACAGAACAAAGGGCTCTATGTTACCTTTGTCGACCTGACCAAAGCCTTTGACACAGTAAGCAGAGATGGGTTGTGGCGGATATTGGAACGTCTAGGTTGTCCACCAAAATTTGTCAACATGGTCATCCAGCTTCATGAAAATCAGTATGGACAGGTCAGGCATGGCAACGACCTTTCAGAGCCTTTCCCAATAAAGAATGGAGTGAAACAGGGTTGTGTCCTTGCACCGACCCTCTTCAGCATCTTCTTTAGCATGATGCTGAAACAGGCCATGGAAGATCTTGATGATGAGGATGGTGTATACATAAGGTATCGCACAGATGGCAGTCTATTTAACTTGAGGCGGTTACATGCCAATACCAAGACCATGGAGCACCTTATTCGGGACCTGCTTTTTGCGGATGATGCTGCACTAGTCGCACATACAGAGAGAGCACTGCAACGCATAACTTCTTGTTTCGCCGAATCTTCTCAACTCTTTGGACTTGTTGTCAGTTTGAAAAAGACAGAGGTCCTCCATCAGCCAGCTCCCAACCAAACTTACCAAGCACCGCACATCTTCATCGGTGACACTGAGCTAAAGACAGTCCAACAGTTCACTTACCTTGGGTCAACTATTTCGTCTGATGCTAAGATCAACAGAGAGATCGACAATAGGTTGGCAAAGGCAAACACTGCCTTTGGAAGACTGTACAAAAGAGTGTGGAAAAACAAACAGCTGAAAAACTGTACCAAGATCTGTGTGTATAAAGCGGTCGTACTGACAACTCTTTTGTATGGTTCCGAGTCATGGGCCCTTTACCGCCACCACCTACGCACTCTTGAAAGATTTCACCAGCGCTGTCTACGCACCATTCTTCATATCCACTGGAGTGACTTCATCACCAACGTTGAAGTTTTGGAGCGGGCAGAGTTGCCAAGCATCGAGGCCTTGCTTCTCAAGTCACAACTCCGTTGGGCAGGGCATGTCTCTAGGATGGAAGATCATCGCCTGCCTAAGATTGCCCTTTACGGTGAGCTTTCAACTGGATACCGCAACGTTGGGGCACCAAAGAAGAGATACAAAGACTCCCTCAAGATGTCCCTAAAGGCTTGCAACATCGATCAGCACCAGTGGTCCACTATGGCTATGAACCGTGATGCTTGGAGACAAACCATTTGCAGTGCTGCAACTTCCTTTGAGAAATCTCGAATAAAACAACTTAAAGACAAAAGGTACCGTAGGAAAAACCCGGTTAACACTCAGGACATGCCCGCCCAGACCTACAAATGCAGATGCTGCAGTCGTGTATGCCTTTCACGCATAGGCCTAGCCAGTCACCAGCGTGCCTGCAACAGACGTGGAAACACACCTACTTAGATCTTCGTTCGCGAAGCCAAGCCATGATGATGACATGTAGCATGCGTGCCTTCACAGTTTATTTTTAGGATTTATACCTAGAACTGTACCAAATATCTGCTTTTTTTGTCTCTTTTGGCCTCTCGGTTCATTCAAGTGTCAAAACTTGACTTTGGGTCGTTTGTGTGTATATTATGGGGTATTAGTTATCTGATATTGACAAATAAACAGAAAATAAAAATATAAATCTTTTTTGGAAAATTTATTTTTTACAGGGCCAAATCGGAAGCTTCGTGAACCTTGTCCTTGTACCTATTTTGTAATTTTCGAGACTACCCAACACACGTAACTTGCAGTGCTTATATGCAGAAAGAACAGAGTAAAATATACTAAAGAAAATACTAAACAGGTACAGTCATGAACGTCAACCCAAAAGGCTTTATGTTACCCCATTTGTGTCAAGTTGATTCTTCCATGCTTATATATTGGATTAGTCCATTTTTTTTATCTAAGGGGTGCCTAGCCTATATTTTCATTTTCGCTTTGTTTTATATTGAAATTCCTATCAGCAAACAGTGTAGACTCTGATCAGAGTCTACACTGTTTGCCTATGTCCTATATACGGGATCGTGGGCACAACTTGGCTAAGGTTACACAATGTACTAGGACATACCTTTCATCATTGACTGCAATGCGTCGTGTTGAGTGTGCGTTATACACAACACTACAAAAACGTTCAACCGGTTGCAATTCTATTAACCCTTTCCCTCATAGAAGCGCCTTTTAGCGCACTAAGTTTATTCCTTCACTGAAGAAAATAGTTCCAATTTATACAGTCATAAATATGTATCATACAAAATAGTTTCTATATTCTAGCAGATGATAGCTTAAAGCAGGCTGAAAGTAAAACAGAATGCGCTTAAAGCGCATTCTGCTTTACTTTCAACCTGCTTTAAGTGGACACATATAGTCAGTACTAGAGACATGATATGTGGGAAAGGGTTAAGTTGAAGCATATCAAGATCCTGACAATATGAATATTCTTTCTTATTCAAGGAAACGTTAAAGAAACACACACGCACTGTAATCAAATGTACAATAGGACAACTGTTTCACAAATTTGACTCTTCATTTTTATCTGAGTGGCAAACATTTTCGAGCCTGACCAGACGCCGGTTTACCCGGCGTCTGATCTGTATTCAAAATGTTTGCAATGGAAATACTAATTGTAGCGTTAGTTTATGAATCTGTTGGGAACGACTATCGTCTTCTTCACTATATGGTTAAACTATCTTTGTCAGTCAGAGTTTTCCGAATCGAATAACCAAAAACACGGCACATTATCTGATAAATTATTTTATTCATTATGTACAAATATAAAATACTTACAATTTTCTTCCACGATTTTACAATTAACAGCACCTCATATGAAACTCAACAAATCTAGATTATATTTATATGTCGCCCTACATATACTATGAAAGAAATAACCGAGTGTGACAATTCTTTTAAATTGTATGCATAATGATTGATTTACTGAGTTGTGGTTTACCCCACCACGACACATACAATCAATGGTCATAAGGCGCCGTTTGTATGTATGGAAAATGGATGAAATGGTAATTTAGAGACAACATTATTTTTTCCCGAAAGTTTTCTTCATATCAATGCAAACAGTTTGGAGCCAGATCAGACGCCGGGTTACCAGGCGTCTGATCAGGCTCCATACTGTTTGTCACTCAGATTATGAATAAAGCCAATATTGCCATAACGTTTTCTTTTTATTCATGTTATGGCACGGCGCTAACTTTGTTTTGTTTAAACAGGGAAGAATAACGTCTTTCCCAATGTTTTATAACTTTTTGGGACAATCTGCTACACAATTACATTAAAAATCGTTTTTCTTCCCCGTTTAAACGCAAACGAAACGCAAACGCACAGCGAATAAATTGAGAAAATGTAAACATTTTGATAATTCTGACTTTTCATTATAAGCTGAATGGCAAACAGTTTTGATTCTAATCATACGCCGGATTATCCGGCGTCTGCTCTGGGTCCAAACTGCTTGCACAGGAAATAACAGTTTGAGCGTAAACGCGTTTATTGGGAAAGAATAACGTATTCTCCACTGTAATCAGCTATATATGGACATGTAGTCATATTAGATGTGACATCATGTTTGTGGTAAACATGTTTCGGATCTGTATTCTCAGCATAGATACATTTCCGTTTTTCAGTTTGTTTGTGTAAGAGTACATTACTAAACGCATATAACAAAAGTGTGCTATGATTAGTAATTGAAATTGGAATACGTTATGCTTTTATTACATAATTATATATCGACTGCAATTCGTTTATACTCTAGGACAAAATAATTTATTACACCTCGCTTTGAGTTACAATGTTAAATTCCCATAGACCTACAGTTAACATTTTGCATGTCTTTTACATCTATACTGTCACTCTTTATGATATTCTTTTTGTGACGTCATTCTAAAGGACATTACTTTTTTACTACGTCCGAAAACGTACTGTCAGCCTTGACATGCCAATCGCTATTGGATACATTGGAACGTTTTAACGAGTGGTAACTTATAATCAACTTTTGGCATTTTCTGTACAAGTTGCTTCCTTTTGTCCATTCCTTAACGATTTGCCATAATTTCGGAAGAGGATATTTGCCACCTAGACAATGTAAAGACGCTGTTTCTTCAATTTACTTATCATAACGTTCTTCTTTGTTTACTTGTAATATAATTATAAACAATGTGACGTCGTAAGACGGCGACGTCATTTCCCGCGTTATGTACATGTCCGCGCTAAATTGGTGTTCACAACACATTTTATAAAAGACGAATAAAACGATTCCTAATGCAAGGGTTGATAAGCTCGGTGTAATAAAATAAATATTAGATGTCAGTTTGCGTGACATTCAAATTGTCAACCCTCGAAAACAAGAATGTCACCCTCGGCTACGCCTCGGGGTGACATGCTGTTTCTCGGGTTGACAATTTGAATGTCACGCAAACTGCCATCTAATATTTATATAATATATCATATCTAATAGTTGGAAAATCGTTCTTCTTTCATGTTTAAAATAAACTTAAGGTAAGCAAAATGTGATAAGATATAGAAAATAAGTTGATATTACATATGTTGACATTGGATTCAAACAATCTAAATTGCAAGGATGCTTAAGTCAGATCAGACACCGAGTTGCAGGGTGTCTAATCTCGCATCTAACTGAATGTAAAGAACATAATGATTTTTTGCATAAGTGCGTTTATTTGGAAAGAATAACGTCTTCTGTACTGCGTCTGATCTGGCTCAAAACTGTTTGTAATAGAAATAATAGTTTTAGCGTACACGCGTTTATTGGGAAAGAATAACGTTTTCTCCACTGTAAATACAGATAAAAGATGGTTAACATCGGTTATTTTGCAAACATTGGGATCCTTATCAGACGTCGCGTTTTTACGGTGCCTGACCAGGATTCAAAATATTTGACACTAATTTGAATAGATATATGTACTTCAGTCAATTTGCCTAAATTTTAGATTGAAGAAAATTTCAGACGCTAATTGTTTAAAGTAGATGACGTCATTGCAGTGAAGCAGTGCCTGAAACAACGAAGGTACAGTAAGAAGACGCATTTATATACGAAACGCAAATGCATTGCGATAAAATGGAGAAATACTTTTTATTTTTAATGTTTATTTTAATCTGAGTGGCAGACACTTTGGAGCCTGGTCAGATATGGCGTCTGATATGGCTCCAAACTCTTTGCAAAGAAAATCACTATTTTAGCGTAAACATGTTTATATGTGAAAGCAAAACATCTTCTCCATTGTAAACCTACTTTTCAGACGACCGTACTGGTACAGTAATCGATGAATTGTATTAAATATGAATGAAATACAGTATGAACATGTGATTCTCATGGTGATTCTCAGTTTTACTGTACAGTAGATAATAACGTTTTATGTCCTGTTTAACGAATATAAACGTAAAGGTAGTGCCAAATATGTAACAAATTATATTTTTATTATTATTTGGATATATCTTTCATCTGAAAGGCATAACGTTTGGAGCCTGATCAGACGCCGGGGCTCCAAACTGTTTTTCAAATGAAATACATGCTATACAACAAAACAAAACGTCTTTTGGTAAATAATAACGGAAATATACGTACTTCACTAGGCTATCATGATTTATGATTCCAATTATTTTTACACTTATTTTAAATTAACTAATTCACGCCTGAAACTTGCACCTGGTAAATTTCAATTTCCCCTAAAGTTTAATCCTTTATAAGCTCTTTAGAGTTGAATTTTACAACTAATTGCAAAATGAAAAACATTTCAGAACCTTAAAAGAGGGCTCCATCAGGAACCATCTGAGCTGGATCTTAACTGTTTGCCTACGTCAAGTGTACTCTTCACAGTTACACTGTTTATAAATGACGATAATATTCGTCACTAAGGCTTGATGAGTTAAGGCAACTAGTGCTTTAAACAATATATATGAAAGACTAATAGACCAATAGTATGTACTGCAATATTTGTACACATTTACAGTCATGTAGATCTTACATGTACATGTACCCCTCAAAATTACAATCACTCAAAAATATACTGTGTGTACATAATTATTTAAACGTAAATGACAGTACATACACGTTATTCTTTCCCGTTTAAATGCAAACGAAACACAATGCTCTAAAATATACAAAATGACAATTGTTTCTATATTGTTTATCTTATTGTAAGCAAGTTTGGAGTCTCATCTAAGCGTAAATGCCTTTAGATGGGAAATAATAACTTCTTCTTCATTGTAATATAGGACAAAATGCTCAATTCTTTCACTGAATTGATGTGTACGTGTACAGTGGAGACTACGTTTTTTTCCAAATCAATACGTTTACGCTAAATCTTTTATTTCCCAGTGCAAACAGTTTGTCGTCTGATCAGACGCCGAATAACCTGGCGTCTGGTCACGCTCCAACTGTTTGCCGTCCATGTTAACATCAACATTCAGAATTGTCAAAACGTTGTCAATTTCTTCGTTTCGTTTTTAGTCATGTGTTTGCGCTTCGTTTGCGTTTAGTCTGGAAAGAATAAGTTTCTCCCCTGGTAGTCAACCTTAAACTAGTTTTAACCCATGCTCTTCACAAACAGTGTATCCATTCAGAATATAAGTTTCCTATTCGAACTGATTGGACCAAGATCATTGTGTTCTTACAGGAGTTTTTTTATCCGGGTCTGCACTGTTTATCATCTTATACATGTAGTATTATAAAAGCATACCTAATTAGTCAGAAAAGACCTATACTTAATTGGAATATTTCATTAGAAACCCCATTGGTCATTCTACACTATATTGCAATGCATTTGAGTTTCGTTTGCGTTTTGTTTGCGTTTTAAACGGGAAATATTAAAGTCTTCTTCACTGCAACTTTTCAAATAACAACAGCCGTCATAGCCCGTTTTCATGCCGTGCACTGCTTGTAAAATCATCGTCTTCTGGTATTTCTAAATTTAAGAAATTTTATAAATCCTGACTTAAAACATTTATAATTATGAGTGCCAAACAGTTTGGATCCTGATCAGACGCCGCATTACGCGGTGTCTGATCAGGCTCCAAATTGTTTGCAAATGTTTATGTTGTCGAGCCTGGCACGGAAACGGTTAATCTGAAATCGGTATTTCTTTCCTGTCGTTACAGTTCTACGATCAGAGAAAGGCGTTTTATATCTTGCTGAGGCACCGAATTCCCCGAGTTCTTCAAACGTGTCCATCGCCTGGTCACTAACTGCACACAGGCTAGACGTGTTACTACAATCACGGTGTGTTCATGTGTCTGGTGCCCGTCACTCAGAAGTTAAGACGTACTACTACAATCATAGTTTGAGCGTGTGGCGCCCGTCCTCAGATGTCTAGACGTCCTACTACAATCATAGTTTGAGTGAATGTCTTGTGCCCGTCTTCTGAAGTCTAGACATCCTACTACAATCATAGTGTGTGCGTGTGTGGCAACCGTCATCAGAAGTCTAGATGTACATTGTACTACTACAATCATAGTTTGTTTGTGTGTGTCTGGTGCCCGGCCTCAGAAGTCTAGACCTAATACTACAATCATACGTAGTGAGTGTGTGTGGCGCCCGTCCTCAGAAGTCTAGACATACTACTACAACCATAATGTGTGTGTCTGGCGCCCTCAGAAGTCTCTGTCCCAGCCAGAGAGGTCATCAGGCGGCGGACTCTCCTCGTCCTCCGGGTAGTCATCAAAGTTGGCAGTGTCCGTCATGTTCTTGATCTGTCACACAAACAAGCATATATAATCAAAATAGATACACATTTTACGCCTTTATTTATTTATAACACTGGATTTGTCCAATAAAAGTTTGAAATGTGAATGAGTTACAATGTACGGGCAATACGAAATAAAGTGCGTCTCTAACAAAGTAACGAACAATTTCTTTCACTTTTTAAATGGATGAATGGAGCGTATATTCAACAATTGCAGTTAACACCATTAGTGATTAAATGCGCCTAAAAGCGTTTTGTAAATGATGACAATGCGCCTAACTGCTGCACTTCTGAGCAAGAAAAAATAAATGTACAGTCGGACCTCCATACAATCCAATTCGCGTAACACTTTCCTCAATAGATACACATTTGATTAATTTACTTATTCCTCCACTGAAGAAAGTAGTTCCAATTTATACATGTACTGTCATGAATATATATCGTGGTATAACTCGTTTTTATATTTTAGCAGATTGTAGCTTACATGTAATGCAGGCTGAAGATAAAGCACATTAGGGCACATTCTGCGTTAATGCCAACATGCATAAGGGGCCAACTGTCTTCAAAACTAGAAACTGGCTATAGGGTAACGACGAACTTAAACTGTTACCAAGGCAAATTAGCCAGTACACTGTTGGACATGTGTATTACCTTTGGTATAATAGGCGCCTGTAGAGTTCTTTTCTTCAGTCCCTCCCAGTTAAAGCCTTCAAACCATTTGTGTTTCTGAATTTCTCGTATACCGCCTCTACCGAAGCCGAGTCTCTCCGAGGGAACATCCCTGAAATCCATATTGCACAGTTGAGAATGAGGTACATAATTATATCATAATATGCGTCTTTATGCTCAAACAGTTAGTTCCACTGAAAACAGTTTGGAGCCAGATAAGAGTCCAAGTTTATAAAGATTTTGAATTGGGTAATGAAGTCGTTCTCAAGCATTTGCTTGGTCAGATTTGTGCCTAGGCTCAAATCTGACCAATCAAATGATTGAGAACAAACTCAGACTAAACTCAAAAGCTTTATGACCTTGCAGCCTGGTGGCCGAAACTGTTTGCCACTCAGTTTGAACTGAATCGTCAATTTTTCTTCAAAAAAGTGTAATTTTACATATTTTAATGCATTATGTTTGCGATTCGTTTACATTTAAACCCCTTCACCCTCAATGACGTCGTAAAGGGAATGTGCAAACAGTTTTGATCCGAATTAGACGCCGCTTTACGCGGCGTCTAATCAGGATCAAAACTGTTTGCCAATTGTTTTGAAATAACCAACCTTGGTCTGCACTGTTGGAACCAATTATGGAATAACGTATGCTTGTATGTTCAACAAAATAACAAAACTCATCTTTAGGCAAACAGTATCGGAAATACGCAAACTTACAAACTTTATCGTTCAGCTTTTGGCGCAGAGTTTTGCGTTTGCGTACTACGGAATACGTAAGTTACGAATATGAAGCACATGTGTGCAATTTCACATTAAGGGCGTTTTCCATGTGTCGCTATCTTTTTAAGTTATCAACAGTGAAACATTTAAATAAATATAGGTGTGGAATGGATTTATTTCTGCACCCTAAAGTGGAAAATACGTTATATTGTCCAGTTGAGATGCAAATGAAACGTAAACGCATTTCAATAAAATGGAGATAAGGATACAGTGGAGAATCTGTTATTCTTTCCCGTTTAAACGCAAACGTACGCAAACACAAATCACTAAAACGTAGAAAAGTACAACTTTTGGACAATTCTTATAACTCATGTTTATCTTGGTGGCAAACAGTTTGGAGCCTGATCAGACGCCGGGTTACCCGGCGTCTGATCTGGCTCCAAACTGTTTGCCCTGCAAATAATAGTTTTAACGTAAACGCGTTTATTGGGAAAGAATAACAGATTCTCCACTGTAACTGTTTAACAATTCTGACCATTCCTTTTAATCTGAGTGCTAACAATTTGGAGCCTTATCAGACGCCGGTTTATCCGGCGTCTGATTAGGCTCATAACTGCTTGCATAGGAATGAATAGATTAAGCGGAAAGGCGTTTCTTGGAATACAATAACATATTCTCCACTGTATCTTGTGTTATGCATAAATCTTTAAACCCTATTACTACCAAACCCTACAACGGCAACATTTTGAATCCTGCCCGGACGCCTAGAAACCTTAGTTTAATGTTTTAAACGCAAAATGCCTAAATTTCTATGTTTTAGAAAACCAAAACAAACAATGTTTTTAGCAGATGCTATTATTAAACTGAATGTGCATCACGGGTTATGACGTCATCTCTATAGTGAAAGTAAAGTCAAACCTTCTCTGAAAACGTACCTCACTATGTTAAACTGTGTTGGCTATAGACATGTGTATGTTTAAGCTGAATTAAATGTATGTATGCAAGTATTCCGACCACTAGTACAAAGGTTAATTTATTATAAAAAAGACAGGTGACAGCTTAGACCAAGGTAACAGTAAAACAGAAAGATTTCTGATTTACTGTCGCCATGCTTGAAGCAATCACCTGTCGTAAACAGTTACATGTAATAATGAACTCCAGTTACTGTTCGAGATAGAGAGTATTTACTGTAAAACCTTTTGTACGCTAGGGTCGAATTTGCGATGGCTGTTAGAGTTTGAATCCAGATCAGACGAAAAAGATCTTAGCGCCTCATCTACATTAGAGCTTGGTGTTTGACTTAATAATGTTTGGTTCTCTAATCTGAGAATACTTCCCAGCGATATATTTTGCAGGCAACAATTACGTGGAGTTTTGAAGGTTCATACATTTGCAGATGTTTGAGTTCGCTGACACATTTCATTAGCGCTACTGCATAACACCTGCAGTTACGGGTTCTGACAGAAGGAACATAATGCGTAGCAGAAAATAGAGTCCTATCATTGTTACAGTGGAGAATATGTTATTATTTCCCAATAAACGCGTTTACGCTAAAACTATTATTTGCAGTGCAAACAGTTTGGAGCCAGATCAGACGCCGGGTAACCCGGCGTCTGATCAGGCTCAAAACTGTTTGCCACCAAGATAAACAAGAATTACAATATATCAGATTTGTCCAAAAGTTGTTCTTTTCTACGTTTTAGTGCTTTGCGTTTGCGTACGTTTGCGTTTAAACGGGAAAGAATAACAGATTCTCCACTGTACGTCAACAGCATTTCAAACTTTGATTAATACGTATGTTCATACATGTAGTAAGGTCTATAGGACATTGTACTTTATTGACCCACTGAACTTTTTCTTTCATCTGCAAAGTATATCGTCTGCTTGAACTCTTTCACTGCGTATTTATACCAATTGTTTTGACCATCACTACATAAATTCCAGCTTTTATCAAATGCTCTTTCCTATAGTTCGAAAATTAAATGCTATAAGGCGAAATTACTTAAAGCATGTATATAATTGAGAGTATTATCAAACAATTTGGAAAGTCAATTCTATTCTGTTACCGTGCAAGAGCAAAGGGTTAAACACTTGTTGGATATTTTGTTTTATTAAAACGAGAAAGAATAACGTCTTCCCCAATGTATACGGATAACGCTTTGGAACCCTTACCCCGTACAGTGGAGAATCTGTTATTCTTTCCCAATAAACGCGTTTACGCTAAAACTATTATTTGCAGTGCAAACAGTTTGGAGCCAGATCAGACGCCGGGTAACCCGGCGTCTGATCAGGCTCCAAACTGTTTGCCACCAAGATAAACATGAATTATAAGATTACCGGTAAAGAGTACGTTTGCCCTAAAAGATTCCTATGGTCAGTGTTAGCAACGTTTACAAGAGTGTAATACAATAAAAACAACAACCTTGAATAGTCAAACATGAGCTAGACCGAAGTGGAAACGGTACTGTCCATTAGAATTTTTCAGTGAGAATACAGACAACCAACCTACCTGCATAACTTCTTTATAAGGTTGTGGGCATTTCGAGTTATCTTTCTTGGGAACTCAATTGCGTCAATGCCTTTAAGAATCACGTTGTAGGTTTTCATTGGGTCTGGCCCAGAAAATGGCGGGCTGAAAAGAATAGAAGAGATTACAATAAATATATGGATGTGACTAAATGCTGAATTGATAAATCAAATTTGACTTGATCTACAATATTTCTTCTGGGAACCATACTACTAAGATATACGGTGAATGAATTTTTTTCTGCATTTAGTACGGAGTAAATTACTTAATGGCATAAGCTGGAACATACAGTAGAACTTCGATATCTCGAACTCGCTTAACTCGAATTATCCGATATTTCGAAACATGAATTTGCCTTATTTCAAGCTTGGTTTAATTGAACATACCCGTGTTTCGAAGTTAAAATGCGGCTTAGCCGCGTTTTGAACTTTGAAATACGGGTATGTTCGACTTAACGAGTTCGAGATATCGAAGTTCGACTGTATAAGATTTTGGTATTGTATAATCAGGAATTCGCGTGTAATTTTCCGTACCTTCCTGTAAGGAGTTCATACATCAAGATCCCTAAGGACCAATAGTCAGCAGTGATGTCATGACCTTTGTTGAGGATCACTTCCGGTGCAACATACTCCGGGGTGCCACAGAATGTCCAAGTCTTTCTGCCTAGGCCTACCTTCTTAGCAAATCCGAAATCAACCTGAAAAGAAATACATGTATACTATAATTTCCATCTTCCTTGAAACTTCAAATAGACCATTTCCGTTTCAAATTAAGTCTACATGTAGTCCCGTTTTGATTATTCAGGGTGTTAAGTATATACAGTTGAAAAGACGTTAGTCTTTCCCGTTTAAACGCAAAACGGAACGCAAACGCAATGCACTAAAATGTAGAAAATTATGACATTTTGACAATACTGACGAACTATGTTACCGCATTCTAATCTGACTCCAAACTGTTTCAATTATAAACCGACAAAAACAAATTCAGAATAGATCGTTATACATGTACATGTATGTTCGGATGTCACGTATTTGTTAATCTAAAACCACAACATCGTAATTGTTTACGTGCAGATAATGCAATTACCGTTGTTCTGATCTGTATAACTGCAATGCACCGAGTAAGTGATATAACATGAAACATAGTTTGGAAATTGGTTATGCACAATTTGCAGTTCTTACAAAAACAGAAAGAACTGTTTTACAGTAGAGATAACGTTATTCTTTTCAATAAACGCGCAAATGCTTAGCCAATGAAGTCTATTGTAAACACTTTGGAACCAGGTCAAACGTCGTGTAACCCGGCGTATGACCAGGATCCAAATATTTGAAACTGAGATAAATAAATAAATAATTATATCATTTTACAATCCAGTCATTTTCGACATTTATTGTACTGCGCTTTCGTTCACTTTCGTTCAAACCGGTACATGTAATACAGTGGAGAATAAATTATTCTGTCCAGGTTTCCAACGCAAACGAAACACAAACGCATTGCAGTAAAATCAAGAAAATGATACATGTAGCTTTTTGACAATTCTGATTATTGATTAAAATATTGTAGGCAAACAGTACAACAGTATGAAGCCTAATCAGACGCCGGGTTACCCGGCGTCTGATCTGTCTCCAACATGTTTGCAATAGAAATACATGTACTAATTTTAGCGTAAATGCGTTAATTCGGAATGATTAATTTATTTTCGACTTCCTTCTTACATATGGCAACAAAATCTATGTTGCGCGGTGTCTTAAATAAGCTTACAGTGGAGAAAATGTTATTCTTCCCCAATAAACGCGTTTACGCTAAAACTATTTTTTCCATTGCAAACAGTTTTGAGCCAGATCAGACGCCGGGTAACCCGGCGTCTGATCAGGCTCCAAACTGTTTGCCACTCAGATCAACATGAATAGTCAAAATTGTCGAAAAGTTGTCCTTTTCTACGTTTTAGTGCAATGCGTTTGCGTGCTTTTGCGTACGTTTGCGTTAAAACGGGAAAGAATAACAGAGTATCCACTGTATACAGTAAATCCTCTCTATTTACATGTAATACACGACCACTACAAAAGTGTTCCAAGATTTAGACAGGTCGCTGCTTAAAGCAAGATTACAGTAAAATAGAAAGCTCCAATAGTTTTTAGGGGTTATTCTTACTATGGCAATGTAAATTATGAGCTTCCTTGTAGAAATAGTTTGTATGTGTACATAGAGATTGAAAAAGACTCGGAACGAAAATAGGTGTTCTCTGTGAAGCTTCATTTTCAAGGGGGTAGTCTCGAAAATCTTAATTTGTTGGAAAAACAAGTTCCGGTACCCCCAATTTTTTCACCAGTTTTGTCATAGAAACTAATTTTACTATCTGTATGCAAAGTTTGAAGAATTTTGTAATTACTCACCAAAGGTGCACCTACCCACTTATAGAATTGTACAGTGGAGAATCTGTTATTCTTTCCCGTTTAAACGCAAACGTACGCAAACGCAAAGCAATAAAAAGTAGAAAATAACAACTTTTGGACAATTCTGATAATTCTTGTTTATCATGGTGGAAAACAGTTTGGAGCCTGATCAGACGCCGGGTTACCCGGCGTCTGATCTGGCTCCAAACTGTTTGCACTGCAAATAATAGTTTTAGAGTAAACGCGTTTAAACGGGAAAGAATAACATATTCTCCACTGTAGTAGTTTCAGCTAAAAGCCGAACAAAAGCAATACAGAAAGATCCTACAGAAGAGTGCTGCATTAATTAGTCAAGCATTAAGCAATGTTTTTTAATTCTGAAATGTCCATTCTTTTGAATGGCCCTTAAATACAGGTTTCACCGTAGTTCAATGTACCAAGATAAATAATTCCAGACGCACGAATCATGTTTTTTTCTTATCAATTCCTTCGGCAATGCATGGACCGATAAAGCAGCCGCGTGCACCGCATTGCACGTTAATTAATTACACGTCTGAATTGCACTTGCCGTGTGTACATGTACATGTATCTACTACTTTCAAAATAAGATTTATTGTTTCGTTATTTGACAAAAACCATATACATGTATGTTACAAATATTTAAGATCCTGACCAGACTCGGCGAGATATCTGAATCCACATTTTTGGGCGAAATCTACAAATGTCAGCATGTTGCGATTATGCAAATTAAGGGATTATATTAAAGCAATACATTATCCGCGAATAGACTTGTACAGTGGAGAATCTGTTATTCTTTCCCAATAAACGCGTTTACGCTAAAACTATTATTTGCAGTGCAAACAGTTTGGAGCCAGATCAGACGCCGGGTAACCCGGCGTCTGATCAGGCTCCAAACTGTTTGCCACCAAGATAAACATGAATTATCAGAATTGTCCAAAATTGTTCTTTTCTACGTTTTAGTGCTTTGCGTTTGCGTTTAAACGGGAAAGAATAACAGATTATCCACTGTATCCGCAAATAGACTTGTATCTAGAGCGATTTGGTTCCAACTCAGACGCTGAGTTATACATGTACGACAGCCGCTCCAGTTCTTAATAACTGACGCTGTTAATCGACGCTGTCGCTACTACATGTACATGTTTCTAGACTCTAGTAAATTTTAAAAATCGTAGACTACAACTTTGAGTGAGTGAATTGAAATGTTACATAATAGCGCCGATGAATTACATGTACTACTTAAACCCTTTACCCCATGGTATGTTTCTAGTTTGGAGACATGTGATTTCCTAAAGCAGAATTAAAGAGAAACAGAATGCGCCTTAAGTCGCATTCTGCTTTACTTTCAGCCTGCTTTAACCTACCATCTTTTAGGATACAGACAAAATATTTATTGTAAAACATATTCATGATTGTATAAAATGAAACTCTATTTTCTTCATTTGAGGAATAAATTGAAATCGTAAAAATGCGTATTTATTTGGTAATGGGTAAAAACAGCTGATAATTAGACGTCATAAACGTTAATGACTTGCACCAATGTTCTATACACAGGAGACGTCTGCTGTTTATCACAACGACAACTGTTGCCGTCGTCTGCTTCAAAGGTTGCACTATAGTTTTAATAACTAAACCCCACTGTGGTTTAGCAATGCACCAGTACAGTGGAGAAGACGCGATTCTTTCCAATAAACGCATTTACATGTACGCTAAACTACAATGAATAAGACGTTTATATCTTCCCCCTTAAAGTTAAACGCAAACGAAACACAAATGCATTGCATTAAAATAGAGAAAATGGCATTTCTTTTTTTTTTTATATAATTCTTAGTTTTCATTTTAATTTCAGTTGCAAAAAGGTCGGAGCCAGATCAGACGCCGGATAATCCGGCGTCTGATCTGCCTCAGAACTGTTTGCACTTCAAATACATGTAATAGTTTAAGCGTTAGGTCGCGTTTAATGGGCAAGAATGACGACTTATAAACAGTATCATATCTGTTTGCAAACGGTTTAGCCAGGAAAGACACCGGGTTAAATTTTTTGAAATTTCAAAGTATTGCAATTGTCTACGTTATATTGCAATGCGTTCGCGTTTCGTTTGCGTTAAACGGGGTACAATAACGCCTGCTCCGCCGCAAACCCTACTGTGAGTACAACGGAAAAAACGTTATTATTTCCGTTAACAGGACGGAGTAGAAAAAGCGATGAAAATTATCTGAAAAACAAGATTCTGTGATTTTTCTTGGGGATGGTTTGGACCATTCATATATTGATGCCATACGCACAGTTATGGTACTTAGTTGCATATATTTGAGGTTTTTACTCTTTTCTTTTCTTCAAAATATGCTATTACGTTTTAAGCCTCTCTAAATTAGTTTTAAGTATCAACCGTAAAACAACCATATCTTTCTTGTCGTTTGAAGCACGCGCAGTTTCACATAAATGTTGATATCATTCTATTAATACTGCACAAGCATCCTCACACCTGATACAGTGGAGAAGACGTTATTCTTTTTAAGCAAACGCGTGCATGCTTAAACCCCATTGGCCATTGCAAACAGTTTATGGTCAGATCGGAAGCCGGGAAACTGACATCCGATGTAGCTCAAAGCTGTTTGCCAATCTGATTAAAGAAAACCTTCCACATTTACAGAACAGGAAATTGCAATCTTAAACGTTTTAGTGCAGTGCTTTTGCATTTCGGTTCGTCTAAATAGGCCAGAATAAGTTCTTCTCCACTGTGGATATAATAACTGACTGGTTGCATTTTGTTTTCGCCGAGTCCTTACCCACGCCAACTCAACTGGGTACATTGGTACCTGTTGAATCCATACTTTGTTTACATGTACCTATGATAACATGTACAGTGGAGAATCTGTTATTCTTTCCCGTTTAAACGCAAACGTACGCAAACGCAAAGCACTAAAACGTAGAAAAGAACAACTTTTGGACAATTCTGATAATTCTTGTTTATCTGGGTGACAAACAGTTTGGAGCCTGATCAGACGCCGGGTTACCCGGCGTCTGATCTGGCTCCAAACTGTTTGCACTGCAAATAATAGTTTTAGCGTAAACGCATTTATTGGGAAAGAATAACAGATTCTCCACTGTAATTGGCATACAAAATATTGTCGTCTGCAAAATTCTTATTATTGATCTATATGCATGGTGTTTCTTAATCAAACATCATTCGAGTGTCAAATATTCAGGATTTCAGATGAGATACCGAGGTACTCGGCACCTCGTCTGGGTCCAATTTGTTTGCAACACAAATTCGTCCAGCGTGCGGGAGATTAACAGAAGGCAACAGGGATACATTTTCATAACATTGACGTCCTATCACTGCTAACAAGGTACAGTGGAGAATCTGTTATTCTTTCCAGTTTAAACGAAACGAAACGCAAACGCAAAACACTTAAACGTAGAAAAGTGCAACGTTTGGACAATTCTGATAATTCATTTTTATCTTGGTGGAAAAACAGTTTGGAGCCTGATCAGACGCCGGGTTACCCGGCGTCTGATCTGGCTCCAAACTATTTGCAATAGAAATAATAGTTGTAGCGTAAACGCGTTTATTGGGAAAGAATAACGTTTTCTCCACTGTATGTTATTACAGGTGTGAAGAGTTATTCGTTCTTACGCCCGGGGAGAGTCTTGCCCCAAATGATATATACTGGTTCAACTGACCTTTTAACATTAATCATTCGAATGGAGAACATGTCATAACATTTGCAAACGGTTGTAGTTCGACGTTCGCATTCGCTAATAAGATGCATATTGGAGCGGACGAAATGTTATTCCAAGAAAATTGATGTAGAATCTATTAGTTTGGAAAGAGGGTAGTTCAACATTGGCTGAAATATGAATAATAGTAGCCTTAGATACCGATGTACATGTATCAAATGAATGTGTTCCCGTACATATGAAACAAAACGCAAATGCACTGCACTGCACTGATGTCTCAACAGGCTCCAAACTGTTTCCATTCACAATCTAATATAGGTGCATTTAGCGTCCTCTCCATTTTATATATGTTTTTTTATAAACTGTTTTGGCAGACCAAAGTAGTAATGACAATGTCAGACTATGATCTGACACTTAGTTTGTACAGTGGAGAATCTGTTATTCTTTCCCATTTAAACGCAAACGTACGCAAACGCAAAACACTAAAACGTAGAAAAGAACAACTTTTGGACAATTCTGATAATTCTTGTTTATCTTGGTGGCAAACAGTTTGGAGCCTGATCAGACGCCGGGTTACCCGGCGTCTGATCTGGCTCCAAACTGTTTGCACTGCAAATAATAGTTTTAGCGTAAACGCGTTTATTCGGAAAGAATAACAGATTCTCCTCTGTACATGTACATGTATACGGTTAATACTTTTTGAAAGGTTACATGTAGTTCTTTTGACGGCGGGATGTTTTGCTTGTCCTAACAGCTCAGTTGTCATAAGAAATGAAATAGTAACATCTACATAGTGTATTGTACATATTCTTATCCAATTAACGCGATAATGCTAAAATGGTAAAACACCTTATGACCTCTGAAAGATTAGCGTCCTCAGTATTATATGTATCAATGTTTTGGCAGACCAATGACAACGTCAGGCTATGGCCTGACACATAGTTTGTACAAGTGTAGGGGTAATCAGAGGTTAGTTCGATGCAATTTGTTCTTCCTAACAGCTAAGCTTTCATAAAACGGGAAAAAGTAACATCTACAGCACGTATTGTCTTGTGGAAGAAGACGTTTTCTAACCCAATAGCGCGATTGTGCTAAAATGTTAAAACACCTTATGACCTCTCCAGTTTGGAGCCATTAAGACGCTAAATTGTCTTAAATGTCTCCAAACTGTTTGCCACTTAGATTCAAATAAGTAGTTAATTTTCCCATTTCATTTCATTTCGGTTTTCGTCTTAACGAGAAGGAATAACGTCATCACCACTGTACATAGCTTGTCAGTGGTCATACAATAACATGTTATCGCTGTAATTTGTGTTATCAACACATTCTGTCAAAGCATTGTATTGGATTTTTAGCACGCATTCTCGCTGTAACTCTCCGGTGCGAAACGTCATGTCAATGAACTATCAAAAGACAATTTACAGTGGAGGAGACGATTGTCTTTTCCGTTTAAACGCAAATGAAACGCAAAGGTATTGCAGTGAATTAAAGAACATTTCATTTTTGTATAAACATATTTAAAATTTTATTCTAACCAGAAAGGTTTGGGTCTTGTCAGACGCTGATTTACTTGGCGTCTGATTTTAATCAAAACTGTTGGAAATGGATAAAACGTTTTAGTGTAAAGGCGTGTAAATTGCTCTCTCCCAACAACGGCCCTCCGAACAATGAGTCTCTCCTTACAGCAATACCAAAACAAGACCATTATGTCTATATGTAACGCTTTCACTGCTACAATATCGTCTGCTTAAAACTGGATACAAACTGTTTGCAAGTGAACTCTTAAGTCTAAATGCCCCTCCCTATAACAAGCTTTAATACGTTTGTACTAAAATAAATGAACATATAGACAACAGTTTGGAGCCTGGTCAAACGCCGGGTACATGGAACACATGGAATACAACATCTCACCAGATTCCATACTGAATGCTACGCAGATTAATACAAATCCTAATACATGTATTTCCCAACAAAATGCCAGTTTCTGCATGTCTTTGAAATGCGTTTGCAATTACTTTCGTTCAAACGGAACATAATGTTGATAACGTCGTTTAAACACTCTTCAGAACTGATTACTTACAAGTTTTACGTAGCCATTGGCATCTAGGAGGAGGTTTTCTGGTTTCAGGTCCCTGTATACAATGCCCTTATTATGGAGATAGGAAAACGCCTCTAATACACAACCAGTGTAAAATCGAGTTGTCGTGTCATCGAAACATTGTCTGCAACGACAAGAAATGTACATGTACAACAATTAAGCAGCTTTCTTGCCCTATGACAATGTTTAGTTTTCAAAAAAGCACTAGTTGTGTGTCCATGGTTTTAATTTCATGTTTTGATTTGAATTACTGAAACTTGAAACATGAATTGCCGGAAAATCGTTTGCTGTGAGAATCACGCTTTATCGTCTCTTATGTTTTAATATTTCTGATTTGACTGGCAAGGTAACTGTTGTTTTAAGATAACATGTATACGTACAGTTAAACCTTCCTATTACGGCCACTAAATTATGTTATTAATTAGGTTGTTTACGGTAGGTGACCGCTTAAAGCAAGGTGACAGTGAAACAGAAAGTTCCTTTAGGAGCTTTCTGTTTCACTGTCACCTTGCTTTAAGCTGCCACCTCTCTATTATACAATTAATTAGCACTCGTTTTAGTGGTCGTAATAGCGAGGTTTTACTGTATTACTAAGAAAAAAGTGATTCTAAAACTTTGGAGCCTGGTCAGACGACACTCATTTTAAAATCTATGTCGCCAAAGTACCTAAATTTTAAATTTAGGTAATATAAAAGCAGACGAAACAGTCTGAGAACAGATGACTTTATGGTCGTTAAATTGCTAAATTGAATTATCCGATACAAACTACATGTATATGTTACAACTGAATTGAAACTTACTTGTCTCTGAGCACAGTCCATAACTCGCCGCCTAAACAAACTTCTAGTAACATGTATAAATACTTTCGGTCTTTAAACGTTCGATGCAATCTGAAAATATATAAAACATACAACCACTACAGTAACAGTGGAGAAAACGTTATTCTTTCACAATAAATGCGTTTACGCTCAAACTATTATTTCCATTGCAAACAGTTTGTAGCCAGATCAGACGCCGGGTAACCCGGCGTCTGATCAGGCTTCAAACGGTTTGCCACCAAGATATAAAATAAATAGTCAAAATTGTCGAAAAATTGCCCTTTTTACGTTTTATTGTGATGCGTTTGCGTTTCGTTTGCGTTTCGTTCGCGTTTAAACGGTATAGAATAACGTTTTCTCCAGTGTACAGTTAACCCTTGACCTGATAGCCTGTTTCTAGTATTGAAGATAGGTGAATACTTAAAGCAGGTTGAAAGAAAAGCAGAATGCGCCTTAAGGCGCATTCTGCTTTACTTTCAGCCTGCTTTAAGCTACCACCAACTAGAATATAGAAATATTTCTTATTATACATATTCATGATTGTATAAATTGGAACTATTTTCTTCAGTGGAGGAATATATGAAAGACGTAAAAAGTCGTATTTATGGGGTAAAGGGTTAAGAATGCATTATCTTTTCCGTCAGTCGCATCTGTGCTAAAACGATAGTTGTTTATCGGTGGAGAAGACTGTTTTCTTTCCCGTTTATAAGCAAACGAAGCGCAATACACTTACATTTAAATTCAGAGAAGGACTCGTTTTTGATCATTCTTACTATTCATTTTAATCTGAGTTGCAAACAGTTTAGTGCTTTATCAGACGCCGGGTTACGCGGCGTCGTACATGTATATGGTTTAAAAAAAAGTTTGCAAAAGAAACAATAGTCATGTGTATAGCATAATTGCGTTTAATGGGAAAGAATAACGTTTTCTCCATTGAAACACACATCGCGTAACATGATTTGTTTTAAAGATGACAAACTATTGTAGCAGACAAGCCTAGTGCATAATAAGGGAATTAAAGAGGTCAGTGCCTCGTAACATAATCTGACTGAAAAGAATTGATAGGTAATACAATTGATATTAATGTATTTCTCAAACATTCAAGTGTTTTTCAACATTTTCACAAAGATTATCTAAGATGATCTCAAGTACCGCATCTGTTAAGCTTGATAAGTAAAAATGGGATTCGCATTAGCACTTAGCGTGTAAACCGCGACTATATTCCCATTTGGAAACAGGTTGTGTCCAGACCAGACGTAGATGTACGCGGCGTCTGATCAGGTCCAAATCTGTTTCATATTCGTGTATATAGTTCTGCATTTAAAGAATACTGATAAACAATCATTTTTTGATATTATCGCAGACGACAATTTTAAGTCAAATTGAAGCATACGATATTTGGTTGGATTTCTCATTACAGATATAGTTTCTATTCTACTGATGAAAGACCTCATGCGGCTGCTATCCTTACGAAAAGAAAACCTTTCTTAATCCTCAGAAAGCTGAACGCTACTTGTTCTGGATTTGCAAAAAGTTTGGATTCTGATCAGACGCCGCGTGTAGCGGCGTCTGATCGGGATCAAATATTTTTGACACTAGTTTTAATGTTTCATTTTGTGAAAATATCTAAAATCTAACTGTAAGAATCAACATTTATGCAGACGATAGTTTCTTATCAGACAATATAACGGCATGGAAGGGGTTAGAGATAGTCTCTCGTCGATTCAGGAGCATACACATGAGATATTACCAATCAATCATAGACCCTTTACTGACCGGCTTGTCTATACTCCTAATTGCAAACCGCATTGATCCAGATCAAACGACGAGATATTCGACGTCAGATCAGGATGCAGACAGTATGACACTTAAATTAAAATGATTGATTTTTGTCGATTAAATTTGTAAAATTTGAATTTTTTTTTATATAAAATTAGACACCAGTTTAAGAAGATATCTGGCAATGAATTGGGCTAGGTTACACTCAAGCGATTTGAAAAATAAACTTTCCAAAAAGCCTTCTGTCGATTCAATAACATTGATTAGAACATCTGTTGCAAGATTCAGTTCTATATGTATTCTGTTACAGTGGTGAAGACGTGATTCTTTCCGTTTAAACGCAAACGAAACGGAAACGCATTGCAAAATAATATAGAAAATGACTAATATGACAAATCGGAATTTTGATGTTAACCGTGGCGGCAAACAGTTTGGAGTCTGGTGAGATATCGGGTTAACCGGCGTCTGATCAAGCTCAAAATTGTTTACAAATAGAAATAATAGATTTATCGCAAACGCATTTATTGTGTCAGAATAACGTTTTCTCTACTGTAACATCTGTACAGTGGAGAAAGCGTTTTTCTTTCCCAATAAATGCGCTACTATTTTTTCTACTACAAAAAGTTTGGAGCCGGCGTCTGATCAGGCTCCAAACCGTTTGCCACCAAGAAAAACATGATTTATCAGAATTGTCCAAAAGTTGTACTTTTGTACGTTTTAGTGTTTTGCGTTTGTGTTTCGTTTTCGTTTAAAGAGGAAAGAATAACGTATTCCCCACTGTAACACAATGTGGCTGTAAACTATAGCTTACCTGACTATGAAGTCTGATCGAGATTCTGACATGATTTTCTTTTCATTCATGATATGTTCTTGTTGCCGTGTTTCCACTATATGGTGTTTGCGCATGATCTTTAAGGCGAATGTTCTACTGCTGTCGTTGTTTATTTGTACCTGAAATTATGTAATAACAGGGGTTCGTTTATACGTTAATACAATGAAGCAAATGTTATTCTTTCCCAATGAGTGCGCTTGTGATATACTTGTCTTAAACATCGACGAGTGACAGATTCTTTTTCTCACATTACCAACGATTTAAGCTATTTTTTAAGCAATATGCAATTTTTTTGGAACCCCGGTGACGTCAAAACGCCGTTATAAATAGTGACGTCATCAAAGTGATCTTAAACATGTTGGAGATAAGGATATTCATCATCGTTGTTCGCTATAGAAAACAGGGGTAGTACGATCATAACTAATGTAGATATAGTTGAGTTAGATCAAACGCTGATAGATACATGTAGCCGACTCCAATATGTTTGCCACTCAGATACAAGTACATGTACAGTGGAGAATCTGTTATTCTTTCCCAATAAACGCGTTTACGCTAAAACTATTATTAACAATGCAAACAGTTTGGAGCCAGATCAGACGCCGGGTAACCCGGCGTCTGATCAGGCTCCAAACTGTTTGCCACCAAGATAAACAATAATTATCAGAATTGTCCAAAAGTTGTTCTTTTCTACGTTTTAGTGCTTTGCGTTTGCGTACGTTTGCGTTTAAACGGGAAAGAATAACAGATTCTCCACATGTACTGTACATGTATCGTCAGAAGTTTAAAAAAGAAAGCAGCCATTTTCTACATTTTATAGTTATTAGTTTTTTGCGGTTTAAATAGGAATAAACATTGTCTTCTTACTTTATACATGTACGTAAAACAGTAAAACCATTATTCATTATGTTGATTTTAATCTTGACTGCAAACAGTCTGGAGCCTGACAAGACGCTGGTTAACTCGGCGTCTGATCTGGCTCAAAACTGTTTGCAATTGAAATAATTGTTTAAGCGTAAACACGTCCGACTGTTACTGTTCAGGAAGGACTTACCAGTTCTACCCGGCCAAAGCCCCCGACGCCAAGCGTCGTTACAATACTGAGATCTCCAAGTTTCAGCTTGGCAAAATCGGCATCAACACTGAAATAATAATATTATATATATATTATAATACCTGTATAAACAACAAGCAGGTATGGAACACAATTTAACACATTCTATCATAGTGACGATGGTACAGTGGAGAAAACGTTATTCTTTCCCAATAAACGCGTTTACGTTAAAACTATTATTTCTATTGCAAACAGTTTGGAGCCAGATCAGACGCCGGGTAACCCGGCGTCTGATCAGGCTCCAAACTGTTTGCCACCAAGATAAAAAAGAAGTATCAGAATTGTCCAAAAGTTGTTCTTTTCTACGTTTTAGTGCTTTGCGTTTGCGTACGTTTGCGTTTAAACGGGACAGAATAACAGAGTCTCCACTGTACTCGTCATTTACAAACACGTTACCTGTAAAGAGTACATGTGTCCTATGCAAACAGTGTATGCACGGAAGGCGTCCTCTGATAAGAGTCCGTCATGTTGCAATATATTGCAGAAAAACAACGATAAAAAAGCCAAACATGTATTGTTCGATTATTCTGACCTGTCGGAGTTATTTTTAGAACAGAATAGTTCATAATGGTAAATAGATAACAGGGTAACATCGGATGTATATACATTTGTAGTCGTACACTTTCCAACTTGAGATAACATGATCCTCGTGCAGCACGAGACCCTTGCGCTAACTTTACTGATATTGTATTCTTTCCCAACAAAGGCAGTTATATACTAAAACTAATTTTTCCATTGTAAACAGGTTGGAGCCAGATCAGACGCCGTGTTACCCGGCGTCTGATCAGGCTCCAACCTGTTTGCTACTCAGATTAAAAATATAATTAAAATTTCCACAGTTTAGTGCACAGTTTAGTGTATTGCGTTTGCGTCTAAACGGGAAAGAATAAGGTATCCTCTACTTTACATTGTGCACAAAAATTACAGCTATTCGTTTCATTAACCGTATGTAGAGAAAACTCATCCCTTTGAAAGTTTTAGAATGTTCCAATCTAAAAAGTAACTCCGACAGGTCAGAAGAAAACACTAATAGATGGACTACAATTATTTGGAAACTAGAAACGATTCGAGGACTAATGAGATAATGAACAGTGGAGAAGACATAATATTTTCCCGTTCAAACGCAAACGCAATGCACTAAAATGTAAAACAATTACAATTACATTTCTAACTTAAGTATTTATTTTAATCTGAGTGGCAAAGAGTATGGATCCTGATCAGACGCCGGGTTACCCGGCGTCTGATTTGGCTCCAAAATATTTTCAATGGAAAAAATGTACTAGTTGTAGTGTAAACACATTAATTTGAAAGAAAAACGTCTTCTCCACTGTAAATTATTAAAGTGTAATGTAGATAATTGGCATTAATTAAGTTCGTTTAGCATGTTTTCCGTTTAAAACAAGACTTCAGTGTTAAGTGAATTCGCTATGACTCATCCTTCTTGCAGCTCTTTACCTTTCAAATCATTTTGATAATACAGTGGGGAATCTGTTATTCTTTCCCGTTTAAACGAAACGCAAACGCAAAACGCTAAAACGTAGAAAAGTACATCTTTTCGACAATTCTAAAAAATCATTTTTATCTTGGTGGCAAACAGTTTGGAGCCTGATCAGACGCCGGGTTATCCGGCGTCTGATCTAGCTCCAAACTGTTTGCAAAATAAATAATAGTTTTAGCGTAAACGCGTTTACTGCGAAAGAATAACGTCCACTGTAATAAACTTTTGATAAGAACTGCTGCACCTGTTTAGAGAGATTTCAACATTTTAATCATGAACACAGCGGGTAGTAATTACGTCCATTAAAGGAGTATCGTTCAGATCTTTGAAAGATGTTTTAAGCCTTTCCTACAAATAGAAACGCATCAGCACGCATCTTCCCATATGCACAGTAGAGACAGCGTCATTCTTTCCCGTTTAAACGAAATGAAAATACAATGCACTTAAATGAAAATACAGCATTGTTTTGAAATTCTAATACATCTATATATTAATTTGAGTAGCGATATTTCGTAGTTTGATCTTGTCCCAAACTGTTTGCAGTGATCAGAAGGTTTTTAATATTGAATAGCATCTCCACTGTACATGTACATGTACTCTAGCATACATGTATACGGTAATTGGAGTAAAACACTTGTAGTGCATTATACATGTAACAGGAAACAGGTAAAGCAGACAGCTCCTGTAGGAGCTTTCTGTTCTACTTTCATCTTGATTTAAGCAGGCAACTGCCTAACACATGGAATCACTTAACATGTTGTATAGTTGGATTTAGTTGTACATGTACTTGAAATGTTCTGTTCCAGTTTCAGTCCAAGTCTTAACATTGTTTTGCGGTCATTCTATCAAGAATTGATGCGAGTTTGGGTTATGGATTAATGTATAATTATGTAAAGAGAGCAGTATCTCATGATATACAGTGGAGAAAATGTTATTCTTTCCCAATAAACGCGTTTACACTAAAACTATTTTTTCTTTTAAAAACAGTTTGGAGCCAGATCAGACGCCGGGTTACCCGGCGTCTGATTAGGCACCAAACTGTTTGCCTATCAAATTAACATGAATAGTTACAATTATCGCAAAGTCACCCCTTTCTTAATTTTAGTGTGTTGCGTTTGCGTTTTGTTTGCGTTTAAACAGGAAAAAACAACATTTTCTCCACTGTATATATTGAAAGAGGATAGTATTTCAATCCTAAATATTGATTATCGAAACGACCCCAAAGTATTTGGGACAAACAGGTCTGAACAAACAGTGTACACCCTGATCAGACTGCTCCCTTAGTCTGATCAGGGTATACACTGTTTGCCATTCATTTTGCACCTCTTGGAGAGACTAGTGTATGATTTAAGCAATGAGTTCATATGTTGTTATGATTTCAGCAGTCATACAGAGTGTCCATATTTTTAGGATTTTAACTGAATGCTTACAACATAGATATTTATATACTTACCCCGTGACGACCTCTTCGTCCTCATAATTAATCTGGAATTCATCTAAGTTACTGATCAACTGCGCGTACGATCTGCAATTATAAAACAAAATAATTCATATACATGTATACAAACACAAAACAAATCGCAAAAACAAAAATTCATATAATAAAAATGACAATTCTTTGGAAAATGTGGTTGTTTTAGTTACATGTAAATCTGAATGTCAAATAAGACCCTAACTGTTTGACACCCCTTCACGTTTTCTGTAAAGAAATACCTCAAACAAAACATTGAAAAATCAGAGCAGACAACAATTGTTTAAACCCGATGACGTCATGGCATTGAAAATTGAAAACTAAGATTATGCAGAAGATTCTTTGAAGCAGGCGACATTGTAAAAGGATTGCAAAACTGACATTTGGATGTTTACTTTCGCAGGTAATGTTCGAACAGCTGCAGATTTGGAACAAAACGATAGATAAGCAGACAATAATGTGATGAGCAGATATGTTTTGAGGCATCAATGTATTGAAAGGTGTCCTTTTTTGCACTGTATAGATAAGACTCTTCCAAAATAACACTGTCAATACTGAAATATCGCCTGTTAGTGATGGCTGTTTATATTTATATGTACAGTGCAGAAGACGTTATTCTTCCCCAATAAACGCATTTGCGCAAAAACGTTCATTTCCATTTCAAACAGCTTGGAGCCCGATTAGATGCCGGGAAACCCGGCGTTTGATCTTGATCTAAATTGTTTGCCATCAATTTTAAAATCAACATTCAGAATTGTAATTTTTTTTTCATTTTCTTCATTTTTCAATGCGTTTGCATTTCGTTTTACGTTAAACGGGAACATATAACGTATATTCTCTACTGGACAATAATAATTACATGTAAGCTTCAAAAAATAGTCAGCGATTGGCTAAATTCATGTATGTTTATGCAATGGAGATTACTATAAAATGACTAGAGTTCCACTTCTACAGAACAGACAGATACTTACTCTCTATCAAGAACCAGGCAATCAACGCCAGTTGGTTCGTCCACAGTTATACTCGCAGTTCGTATATCTTCTCTGAAACCAAAAACCCATACATTAATGTACAATTCAATCTTGATATGTAGAAATACGTTATTATTTCCCAATAAACGCATTTATGCTAAAAACTATTACATGTACGTTAATTTTATGTACATTGTAAACAATTTGGAGCAAGATCAGACGCTTGATAATCCAGCGTCTGACCAGGCTCAAAACTGCTTTTCACTCGGATAAAATAAAATCGTAAATACAGTCATACATGTGTATCTTTCTACATTTAATTGCAATGAGTTACATTTGTGTTTAAACGAGACAAAATGACATCATCTCCACTGTTTAGTTGAATCTTGATAACTGGATACTCATTTATGTCGAAATCACAAGTATTTCGAAGTTTAACGTATGTAGTGGAGAAGACTTTATTCTTTCGCAATAAACGCTTTTACGCTCAAACCATTATTTAATTTGCAAACAGTTTGGAACCAATTTGGGTTACCAGGCGTCTGACCAGGCTCTAAACCGTTTGCCACTCACAAAAAATAATAGAAATTTCAAAACGTTATCCTTTTCTACATTCTACATATTAGTACAGTTTGCGTTTTATTTGCGTTAAAACTAAAGAATAAAGACTTCTCCACTGTATCTTAGTCGTGTTTGAACTTTGGAATACAGGTACAGTGGAGAATCTGTTATTTTTTCCCGTTTAAACGCAAACGTACGCAAACGCAAAGCACTAAAACGTAGAAAAGAACAACTTTTGGACAATTCTGATAATTCTTGATTATCTTGGTGGCAAACAGTTTGGAGCCTGATCAGACGCCGGGTTACCCGGCGTCTGATCTGGCTCCAAACTGTTTGCACTGCAAATAATAGTTTTATCGTAAACGCGTTTATTGGGAAAGAATAACAGATTCTCCACTGTATTCTCGGGTTAATCGAAATTCTATTACAGAATTACATTCATTTCAATGCTTTTTCAAACTTTACTCGTAATAGAATTGTACAAAACATTCTTACAAATAAGAAAGTTTAACATCATTCCGGACATATCGATATCCATTTAATACAAAACAAATATTATTTATTGAAATATAAATACATGTATGAATATGAATTACGGTTGTTGCATGTACATGTATACAGTGGATAAAACGTTATTTTTCCCGTTTAAACGCAAGTGAAACGCAAACGCAACACACTAAAATGGATAAAATAATTTTTTGACAACTCTTAGTGTTGATTTTAACATTGACGGCAAATAGTTTGGAGCCTGATCAGACGCCGAGTGACCCGGCGTCTGATCTGGCTCCAAACTGTTTGCAATGGAAATTATAGTTTTAACGTAAACGCGTTTATTGGGAAAGAATTACGTTTTCTCCACTGTATACTTGGATTAAGGTATTCTCCACTGTACATGTAGTAGTGGGTTTCACAGCTGCGGCTTAAGTTCATATTTACAATGTGTTTGAAACTCTTTATTTTAGATGCTCATCTGACGTAACTAAAATCAACACTTACCCTTGAAGAGCCCGCTCTCCAAAAAACTCGCCCCTTTGTAGATTTCTTAGAAATTGGTCCTCTGTACCTTTGGAGGATTTCTTCGTAACTTTCACCTAAGAAAGAAAACACGTTGGTGAGAAAAAACAGCAATATAATTTTGTCTTTAAGAAAGAAAGATCGAAAACAAGTGGTTATTCCGTAGGGGAAAGTGTAAATAACCAGCTATATGTATTGTTCACAATGTAATTCATTACTTCATAAATACGCTTTAATTTTATTTCTCCATTGAAAAAACTAGCTACTTTTGTAAAATTGCGAATATGAGTAATAAAATATATATTTATATCTTAGCAGATGGCATTTTAAAGCAAGCTGACGGTAAAGCATACTGTGCATTCAGGTGTATTCTGTTTTACTTTCAATCTGCTTTAAGTGTTCATCTGTAGTCAAAACTAGCAATAGGCTATGGGATAGAGGCTTAACACAAGTTTGACAGTAATCGACAGCATACCTTTCCTTTGGCAATGATATAGAAAGTGTCTCCTCTCGCACCCTGGCGTATGATACATTCCCCGTTGTTGTAGTGTGTCTGAAATGTACAAGAAAGTTAATAAAACACCAGTCAACCTCCAGCGACATAATAAGCTCTATTGTATGCCATCTGATGATGTGTATCTGCACAGTAAAATACAAGAGTCTGTATCGCCAACCTTGTATTTTACTGTTTGTAGTTTACTCCAACATCAGGTTTGGAAAGAGCGTGCCGGAACTACTTTTTCAAACTGGAGAATAAATTGCTTCTCGATATAAAGTGGTTGAAACATTTCGTTTAGTTGTTGTTGGGTTTTATTATTTTTTAATTTTTAAAAAGTGGACACTACTACATGTACGTACTATTGTTTAGCGAGGACGACGTTGTTTTCCAAAACAAACGCGTTTGTGCTAAATACCTTATGTGTTATTGCAATCGTTTTGGAATCAGGCCTGGTGCCAATTAATTGAACGTCCGATAGACTACCTTCGTATTTGAAACAGTCAATTTCTGAACTTTATTTATTTCCCTTGCGTTCGTTTTATTTAAAGGCTAACATCAATCCGGCTGTATACACTTTTGAGCGACCAACCAGTATGGATAATTTGGACAGCTTGCGAAGGTTACAATGTACGTGAATCCCGAGTTCTACTTGCCAATGTCTGTACTTTTTCGTTTATTTTCGTTTCAACGGAAAACAATAACGTCTTCCCTGTCATCTATACATATGTGTTACCTATTGCAGTTGGGCAATCATTTGTCATGATTATTGATTTACATGCTTATAAGTGCAGCATACAAATGTTTCGGATTTTAAATCATTTTGATAGAACATAGAAACCCTTTTAACTTGGCATCTTATAAAGTTATCTAGAATATTGTTGAACCCTGGTGACGATACCTCTTTACTCTACCATTCAAATAATTTAGAATACAACCAATTATTTTTAGTTTGGATGTTTTAATTTACGTACGTTTCCGCCCACTTTGGATTAATTAGAAGTTCGATAGAGTAGTTTCCTAAACAAAACAACTATTTCTTACGCTTTATTTGCTACTATATCGCCTGCTTAAAATTGTCGTCTGCTGTTTTTTCTCAAAGTTACATAACGGACATTTTGACAGAAAAACTTAATGAGGAGTCACAAACAGCTTGAATCTGGATCAGACGCCGTGTTTGCAAAGTTACCTCACTATAACGACTCCCTCCGAACAACACACATAATTTGTGTCTTCCGTTGGGTGTCGTTGTAGAGAGGGAGCGCTGTATATCATATACAGTGGAGAATCTGTTATTCTTTCCCAATAAACGCGTTTACGCTAAAACTATTATTTGTAGTGCAAACAGTTTGGAGCCAGATCAGACGCCGGGTAACCCGGCGTCTGATCAGGCTCCAAACTGTTTGCCACCATGATAAACATGAAATATCAGAATTGTCCAAAAGTTGTTCTTTTCTACGTTTTAGTGTTTTGCGTTTGCGTACGTTTGCGTTTAAACGGGAAAGAATAACAGATTCTCCACTGTAAGTGTTTCTGTATTTGTTTTTGTATTGGGTTAAGTACATGTAACACCACAGCGAGTTCATACTCGTAAAGACACATGGCACGCGTGCGACTGTTAAGTATAATAACCTCATTCTGAAAACAGTAAAATCCTTATTGAATAGTAACTCTGAAGAACTATCTTGATCTCTTGATACAGATGACAACTTACTACAGAATAACAGTAAATCAATAGAAGGTTCATTCAATATTAATTTTCTGCTTAATGTGTGTTATACCTTATGCTCCTACATGTCTTAAGGACCATTCTTAATATGTTCAGTTGGTGTAAAACAAGTTCGATTGCATGTAGCTCATGGTTGATTTATCCCAATACTCCATTGATACCCACGTTTACATATCGAATTTATTCTTTAGAGGATTTTCTTTTCACGTTTCAAGCAATACAGTCATGGATATGCAACATAAGAAAACGTTTATATATCCTAGCAGACTGTAGTCTAAATCAGGCTGAAAGTAAAGCAGAATGAATCTTAAAAGCAGGCTTAAAATAGAGCTTTACGACGAAACTGCTTTACTTTCAATCTGGCGTCCAGTGATCAAATATCTTTAAATGTAAAAATAGAGTAAAGGGGTACGTATATAATATTAATCCCAAATATTAGAGCAACTCTCAGAAAGAGAGCTAATTTTAAAGTGGGGAGTTATTTATTCTGTTTCCGTTTAAACGCAAACGAAACGCAAATGCAATGCTTTAAAATGACGTACATTTTCAAGTAAAGGTGTAATGATTTATATTAATCGTAGTGGCGAACTTTTAAGCATGAGCAATTTTACATGGGAACATTGTTGACGTCTCGACTGTAGCTACAAGAGTGCAGACAGGTTAATGGTATTATTAACATTACTTGAGATAATGCGTTACATGTCACCTTAATGACACAGGCAAGCACTACCTTAATCATATTCATTAACCTAAATAAATAGGCTGATAATTAACCATCGACTGTAAGAAGAGAATTAACCCTTTCTCCCATAGTTTGTTAACAGTGTTGAATACAGTGGAGAAAACGATATTCTTTCCCAATAAACGCGTTTACGCTAAAACTATTATTTCTATTGAAAACAGTTTGGAGCAAGATCTGACGCCGGGAAACCCGGCGTCAGATCAGGCTCCAAACTGTTTGCAGTCAAGGTTAAAATCAACACTGAGAATCGTCGAAAAATTGTAATTTTCTCCATTTTAGTGTGTTGCGTTTGCGTTTCGTTTGCGTTTAAACGGGAAAGAATAACATATTCTCCACTGTATATGTGGTTGCTTAAACAGGCTGCCAGTTGAGAAGAATTTTTTTAAGGATCATTCTGCTTTCATTTCGACCTGCTTTAATTATAATAACGTATTTCTTATGTTTCATAATCGTGACTGTATTAAGTCGAGTTGTTAACTACAGTGTAAGAAACAATTACAGGTGCATGTACAGTGGAGAATCTATTATTCATTCCCGTTTAAACGCAAACGTACGCAAACGCAAAGCACTAAAACGTAGAAAAGAACAAACTTTTGGACAATTCTGATAATTCTTGTTTATCTTGGTGGCAAACAGTTTGGAGCCTGATCAGACGCCGGGTTACCCGGCATCTGATCTGGCTCCAAACTGTTTGCACTGCAAATAATAGTTTTAGCGTAAACGCGTTTATTGGGAAAGAATAACAGATTCTCTACTGCACATGTATATACAGTGGAGAAGACGTTATTCTTTCGCATTACAAAAATAACGGGAAAATGGGCAGCATTTTGGCATTTTTTATTATTCATTTTAATTCTAGTGGTAAACAATTTGGAGCATGAACAGATGCCGGGTTTTCCGGCGTCTGGTCTAGCTCCGAACTGTTTGCAGTTGAAATAATAGTTTTGGCGTAAAGGGGTTTATTGGGGAAGAATAAAGTCTTCTCTACTATGAGCGGACATTGATGGAGTAAATAATACAGTGGAGAATCTGTTATTCTTTCCCAATAAACGCGTTAACGCTAAAACTATTATTTGCAGTGCAAAACGTTTGGAGCCAGATCAGACGCCGGGTAACCCGGCGTCTGATCAGGCTCCAAACTGTTTGCCACCAAGATAAACAATAATTGTCCAAAAGTTGTTCTTTTCTACGTTTTAGTGCTTTGCGTTTGCGTACGTTTGCGTTTAAACGGGAAAGAATAACAGATTCTCCACTGTAAGTATGTCTTTGGGGTGATTCTTTCCCATTAACTCTTTCCCCCAAAGGAGCGCCTTTTAGTGTATTCAGTTTGTTTCTCCACTGAAGAAAATATTACCAATTTATACAGTCATGAACATGTACCATAATAGATAATACCAGTCTGCCTAACTTTCAATTTGTCTATTTTAAGGGACTGTATACTGGGTAGTGGGTTAAACGCGTAAGTGGAACATTGTACAACAACTATGTCTATTTCAAATAATAGGCACATCACATTTGAGCAAAGGGTCCAGTCCACTGTAATAAGGCACTTCATTATGGCAAGTTATTTTCGCACCTGTTGGGCGGCGTTGCGGAGGGCCAAGCATGTTGACTTGGGCAGTCTATCAAATGCACACGGGCGGTGATATTTGAGGAACCTATCTGGTTCATCAGATGCAACTATTTATTTGCACTGTCTGCCAAAGAGGTTTTAAACCTTGAGCATGTACATTACCAAGTTGTGCATACAGGACAGAAGGCGCCATTCTTACAGTAGAGAAGACGTTATACTTTCCCAATAAACGTGTTAACGTTAAAATTATGATTTCCATTGCAAACAGTTTGGAGCCAGATCAGCCCCAAACTAGTTGCCACACAGTTTAAAATGTAGAGTCGGAATTATCAAAAGATGGTAATTTTCACCATTTTATTGCAATGTGTTTGCGTTTCGTTTGCGTTTGAACGGGAAAGAATAACGTTTTCTCCACTGTAACTGGTCAAATGATACGACATGCAAAACTGTTGCAATAAAAAGTCAAAAATGACCAATCTTGGAAAAACTCACGATTTCTTTTTTACATGTATGTGTGTGGAAAACGGTTGGGAGCCTGGCCAGACGCCGGAAACCCAGGTGTCTGATTAGGTTCCATGCTCTTTTTAATGGAAATACTTGTTAAAGCACAAGCCAGTTTATTGGGAAGAAAAAACGCAATTTCCAGTGTAACAATTGCAATCAGTTTGGGTCCGGATTTCTTTCTGTGAAATTCGATATGCAGTCGAATTTTGATAACTTGCTTAAGTCACACTTACTTAAATATCTGCATTTGCATTCCAATAACAAGATATCGCCTTAATCGAAATACCCATATTTCAAAATTAAAAAACGAATAAGCCACGCTATAACTTTAAAATACAGGTACATTCGACACAATCGAGTTTCTACTGTGTATCTAGCCTAACGATCTTCGTAGACGTTCAATCTTTGCGTAAAAAAACTGCCGTACTTTTTAAAGGTAAAAGCTACTTTACCTGGTTGTAAAAATATAACGGACTTCGTGAAGAGGAGTGAGTCATTCACCTTCGATTTATTTTTTTTCACCAGTTTTATGCGTGCAAATCTGGTACTTTACATAATTGCTTTTATAGCATGTTTAAATAGGCTTGCAGATGCCGATAATACTTTTAATGATCTGCAAACTTTTCAGATAACAATACTTCTTGTAGGAAATATTTAACGATACTATATTAATGCCTGATTCTCTCAAGTTTACCTTTTCATGGTTTAACCTCCTCACTCTAAATGACGTCATAAAGCGCATTTGCAAACGGTTTTGGTCCTGATGAGACGCGCGTGACGCGGCAAACTGTTTGCCACTTGTTTTGAAATAACGTCAATTACAGTGGAGAATCTGTTATTCTTTCCCGTTTAAACGCAAACGTACGCAAACGCAAAGCACTAAAACGTAGAAAAGAACAACTTTTGGACAATTCTGATAATTCTTGTTTACCTTGGTGGCAAACAGTTTGGAGCCTGATCAGACGCCGGGTTATCCGGCGTCTGATCTGGCTCCAAACTGTTTGCACTGCAAATAATAGTTTTAGCGTAAACGCGTTTATTGGGAAAGAATAACAGATTCTCCACTGTATACTGCCTTAAATCTAGCTTTGAAATCATATTGCAGACAACAATATTGAGAAAGACGACAATGTGGCGGTGAAGGGGTAAAACATCACGATTAATTTGATAATGAAAGGGTTACATAGTCGTGTACAGACAAACTTGAGTTGAACGACCATTTAACCCTTCCACTTCCGTGACGTCTCTCTTCTTTGCCATGGCGCCATATGCTAAATCCCTTAGCTTTGCTGGATAAGTTTTCGAAAATAAGAACGCCAAGCTTAGTGGTTCATACTCCGATAAACAACAAAAATACGTCATTAATTTCTTTATTAAGGTACTTCGCATATGCGCGTAGTTTCCATACGATTGTTATGAAAATTTTCATGAAGAATGATAATAGCCTAAGAAATAATGTGTGTAAATATAGGCAAAATTTATCGTGTGGTTTGTCTTTAATGTATTTTTTCTGACAAAAACCTAGAATTTTGATGATTTTATTTTTCTTAAAATCGGACACTAAAAAAAGATATTTGGATCGGATGGGTCTCGAACCTATGACATTTGGATTGCTAGTCAACCACTATAGTCAACCACTATACTAACTGCGCTATGAAGGATTATACTAATTTATATCAACATTTCCTTTATATAAATTTCTAGTATAAACACGTACGAAAAAAGTCTGTGTCGTCCAGACGCATATCCGCTCGCCCGCAAGACCGACTTCCGGTAGCGAAAGGCCTTAAACGCAATCATGTTAAAATAGTAATGCCCATTGTAAACAGATTGTCTGCTAAGGCTCTAAACAATTGGCATTTTGCAATTCAGATTAACATAAATCGTTATTTTCACAAAAATGTAGTTTTCTACGTTAAATGAAATTACGGTTTATTTTTTTATTGACTTTAAATGGGAGCGAATAACGTATTCTCCTCTGTAACATAGCATGAATAATGAAACATGAAGAAAATGTTGATACCAGTGCATACCACTTGATGGTAATCCCTCTGATTAATAATCTTATAACTTAATTGTTTCGCAAGTACAATCTACAGTGGAGAATATATTTTCCTCGGAGTTTGATCAGCCTCAAAACTGTTTGCATCCTAGATAAAACAATCGTTAGACTTTCCAAGAAACTGTCATTTTCTACATTTATTGGAATATTGCGTGTGCGTTCTGTTTCCCTTAAAACAGGGAAGAAATATCGTCTTCTCTAACTGTATATATATAGAGAGAGGTATTTAATAAAAGAGAGATAATTGTAACCCCTTCACTGCCTTACCCCGAGAGCAAAAATATTTGCAAATAGTTTGAATCCTGATCAGACGCCGCGTAACGTGTCGTCTGATCAGGATCAAAACTGTTTGCCACTAATTGCAATATTTCTGATACCAAAATACCCGAAAGTTAAATTTTAGAAACAAAAGCAGACGACAATTGTTTAAATTGATGACGTCACGGCAGTGAAGGGGTTAAGCAGATTCGTAATAAACAGTGAGTTGGTTACATAGGAAGTAAGCAAACAAATAATACTTGCTTCATTACTATCAAAAATGCATTGCGTAATTGCAATAATGATCTTACTCCACAGGCGCAAGTACGCACAAATGATTTTGGATTTAGAAACAAATGCACTCAAGCTTACGAAAACTTAGTTCATTAACCCCCTCATTATACAGTGGAGAATCTGTTATTCTTTCCCAATAAACGCGTTTACGCTAAAACTATTATTTGCAGTGCAAATAGTTTGGAGCCAGATCAGACGCCGGGTAACCCGGCGTCTGATCAGGCTCCAAACTGTTTGCCACCAAGATAAACAAGAATTATCAGAATTGTCCAAAAGTTGTTCTTTTCTACGTTTTAGTGCTTTGCGTTTGCGTACGTTTGCGTTTAAACGAGAAAGAATAACAGATTCTCCACTGTATACATTAACAGTAGAGAAGACGTTATTCGCAAAAGAAAGGCAAACGCATTGTAATAAAATGCAGAAATTGACAACCTTTTCACAATTCTGAAAGTTGATTTTAAACTTGATGGCAAACAGTTTGGAGCCTGATCAGAACCCGGCGTCTGATTTGGCTCCAAACTGTTTGCATGAGAAATAATAGTTTAAGCGTAAACGCGTTTATTGGGAAAGAATAACGTTTTCTTCACTGTACCAAGACCAACAATGCTGGCATTTCCAAACAGCCCGGATACAAAAACATGTACATGTACAGTGGAGAAAACGTTATTCTTTCCCAATAAACGCGTTTACGCTAAAACTATTATTTGCAGTGCAAACAGTTTAGAGCCAGATCAGACGCCGGGTAACCCGGCGTCTGATCAGGCTCCAAACTGTTTGCCACCAAGATAAACATGAATTATCAGATTTGTCCAAAAGTTGTTCTTTTCTACGTTTTAGTGCTTTGCGTTTGCGTACGTTTGCGTTTAAACGGGAAAGAATAACAGATTCTCCACTGTACCAAATAAACATAATTAAACACATTGAACCCTAGCGAAGAGTTTACTCGTCGTATACAAACAATACTACCGTGACGAAGACACTCGTCATAAACAAACCACGTTGTAGACTCTGATCAGAATACCGCATAATGAACCCTGTGATCAGGGTCTGCACTGTTTATGAGTTTGCAATACATGTTTCTCCCATAAATAGTCAAAATAGTCTAAATTCAAACAGAAAATAGGACATTTTCACATGATGTTTCAGGCTTGAATGAGATAACTGTAGAAAACATCTAAAGCAGCGTTGATCCCGATATGATGAAGATTAATTAAGCAGATGTACATGTATCTGTATCTTATATTGGACCAATCAATTTCTCAATGTCAATCAAAGTCAGGTACAGTGGAGAATATGTTATTCTTTCCCGATAAACGCATTTACGCTAAAACTAATATTTCCATTGCAAACAGTTTGAAGCCAGATCAGACGCCAGCGTCTGATCAGGCTCCAAACCGTTTACCACTCAGATTAGAATATTCAGTCGGAATTTTAAACAAGTTGTCATTTTCTAAATTCAACTGCAATGCGTTTGCGTTTGCGTTTCGTTTCGTTTACGCCTAAACGGGAAAGAATAACGTCTTCTCTATAGTATATGTAAGTGAACGTACAATATTGTAGTTTATTGTAGCATTCGTCAATGATGTTTTTTATTTACCTAACAGGTGAGTTAAGTTAATTGAAGGTTTCACTTGCTATTTTTAGGTTTCTTTTCGCTATCTGTTCATGATAAAAACATATCAATTTCAAGTTTTGCAGTCGAAATAACAGATAGGAAACATCACGAGGAAACCCTGCTGCGTCTAAGTCTAGGCCTATCATAGATGACAGAAGTGCTAACTTTACAGTGCAGAATACGTTATTCTTTCCCGTTTAAACGAAACGAAACGCAAACGCAAAACGCTCAAACGTAGAAAATTGCATTTTTTGGACAATTCTGATAATTCATTTTTATCTTGGTGGCAAACAGTTTGGAGCCTGATCAGACGCCGGGTTACCCGGCGTCTGATCTGGCTCCAAACTGTTTGCATGGGAAATAATAGTTTAAGCGTAAACGCGTTTAATGGGAAAGGATAACGTTTACTAGACTGTAACCTTATCTCCCGCCAAAACAATCTCTGCTCAGAAGAAATTGTATCGTTTGAAAAATACTCACGTTTCGTTTGAAAATACACAAGTTTCGTTTTTTGCGCGTTTCTATTATACTTAAAACGTTGGAAAATACGAAAGCTAAACAATGCCGAACCTCACCAGAGTCAAAAGTTAAAGCCTTTGATTTGAGTCTGAAATCATTTTCAAGTACTTGATTTGTCAGATTTGAGCGTTTGCATAGCAAACGCTGAAATCTGGTCAATCGAATGTTTGAGAACGATCTCAGAATCAGCCCACACGTTTTATAGCCTATGCCATAGGACGTTAAATTACTCGGCGTTCAATCTAGATCCAAACTATGAAAATACAGGTCATGTACTATGTAATATTTTACAGACGCCAATTCAGTATCGTGTTAAAGATAAAAGACACTTCTGAATCTGCAACATGTATCAGATAAAAGGATTTCACCTGCGGTGCATATTCTCAGTTCACGTAACCTAGATCATTGTATATATTACAGCTATAAGTTAACTAGATTTACTCTTAAATGAAAGAATTATTTGTACGTTAACATAGATTATGATTTCTTTACAAAAGTTACAAAAATACAACATTAAATTTAGAAATCTCACACCCGATAAAAATAATCAAATGACTGACGAGGTCATTGCAATGATAATGGATGATACAGTTTCTAGACTAGGTCAAAACAATTCAAGCTTTGATTCCTCAACACAGCAGGTAGTCTTCGTATGCAACCTGTATACGATTTTAAATAATTTAATGCTACGCCGTTTAGATCATAAGATGTTTTTTTAAGTTGTAGATAAAGTTTTGATCCAGATTACACACTGGATTAGATGTATATGCTGTCTTATCTGCATCCAAACTGTTTCAAACAATTGCAGTGGGAACAATGATAATGGATGTCCACTTAGCGCGTTCATTCTAAAGTAAACATGTTAATTCCCAATACGAGTTCGTAGTTTGGAACCTAAACTGGCGTCTGATCAGTCTCGAAGTCGTTTGCCGCTCAGATTTAAAAACATGTCAACATTTGTCACTGACCTATCATTTTCCATTTCCATTACATTACGTTAAAACCAAACTCATCCATCCAAAAATTGCTTTTTCATTTAGTTTCGTTTTAACGAGTAAGAAGACCGCCTTCTCCACTGTACACCCGATAGCGTGATTAAGATTATTTCTAACAGATATATAAAAAGATTATTGCTACCATGAGTTTTATTATGATGTTCTTAGAACCTCAAGGGAGACAGATAACCAAAGGATCTCCACTTGATAGTTCTAATACACCTGTTACTGATGAAAGTTTATAAGGGGCAAACGCCCAATATCAAGCTGATCAAATCATGTCTGTACTTTAAACCTTATCCTGCCTCGTCTGACAAATGATCTTATTTAAGAGTCATAAATGTTTGAATCAAGCATAAAGACGAGTGTCACACAATTTAGATACAGACCAGACTATTACGTATTGCGTATTGAAGCGTCAGATCTTGATCAAAACTGTATGCAAGTACTAAGTCGTTATTGGCAGGCAACCTAGATACATGTATATTATGCATTGGAATAACATTTAGAAAGTTTTAGGTAACGACATTGTTGACGAACAGTTTATAAATAATGTGCAAACAGTTTGATAACTGCGTAGGACAAAAACGGTCGTAAGTCAAAACTTTAAAATACATTTAATTTTTCTATCTAATCCTGTCTTGAGATATCTCTTTGGAATCGTCCTTTCAAGACGATTCCAAAGAGATGTCACACGACATGATTAGATTAGAAATAATGAATGAGACTTTTATAATCTGACTTACAACAACTTAGCCGTACGAAGTTTTATGAAACGGGTTCTTGGTTCCAACCTGCTTGCATCCTTGTTTACTATGAGGCACAGTACGTATAATTAGAAACGATACTAATTGTCCAATGCAATAAATAATCTTTGCAAAAAGCCACAACTACCATACACTTTAGTTGGCATCATTACAGTGAGGAATACATATTTCCTTCCTGATAAACGCGTTACATGTAACGCTAAACTATTATTTCCATTTCAAATGGTTTTGATCCTAACCAGATGCCTGATCAGGCTACAAACCATTGGCAACTCAGACTAAAATAAGTCTTATTAAAACATGTTTAAAAAATGACTTTATTTGCGTTTCTTTTGCGTTTATGGGGAGGGGAAGAATGCTAACGTTTTCTCCACTGTTTTTAATTGTAATAACGTGTATTTAGATGTCTGATATATAATAATATGTACACTGTGATATTTCATTTGTAGTGAAATTTGTATATTATAATTGTGAATATGTCCATTTTCTATTGTTGATAATGTTGATATTCTTATACATGTACATGTATTTACTAGTATTTTTTCATTTTGATAACACTTTGATAGTCTCTTACAATTCATAAATGAATGTCAATGATCGTTATCTTGTTTGTATAATTATTAAGTAAAATTTTGTATGTATGCTGTATCAATTATTAGACTTGAATAAAGATATACATATATTTAGCAGAGAGTGAGAACATCGTACATCGTAACTATAAATAACACTTCTCTTGTTGTTCGGATTAAAGATTCCAACACCTTCCAAGGTGAACCCTGAACTTCTTTATGTTTATGTAACCGTATATTAAAAGAGATGCTCATGAAGATTATCACTAGCGCAGGCCATTACTTTCACAGATTATCATGTCAGATATCCTATACATATGCTTACCTCAACCAGACAGACAGGGGGAAAACCGCTATATCATCTACCCACATTACTATAACACCACCGGTAGACGACCGAGAATAACTAGGTCACAACGTTCAGGCCAGCAGATTAATCAGGCATATAAACATACAGAACCGTGACCTCTTTCTATAATGATTCATATACCTGTCTCTTAAATACTGATTTCAAAGGTAATCTATTGTTTAACATACAATACGATTGGCGTTGTTAATTATTAATATCTTTTTTAACTCATTGAGCCCTAGTGACGCATATATGCGTCCTTTACCATAGGTGTACCTGTGAAGAGTAAACTTGTCCTATGCCAACAGTAAAGTTCCTGATCAGAGGGCCCTCTGATCAGGAACTTCACTGTTTGACATTTTGCAATTTATTACCCAAAAACCCCCCACTTGAATAGTATTGAATAGTCCAGCCGTTATTGCAAACTTCATTTTTCCATTGGAAGTTTCAGGGGATAATGAGTTAAACGGAACTAAACATAAACGCACTCCCATAAAATACAGAGAGATAAAATGTTTTGAAATATCGACGTTATGAATCAGACTTAAAGAGTTTAGATCCTAGTCGGCGCCTGATATGGATCCAAACTCTTTGCAAACGAATCAACTTCATTGAGATCAAACCAGAGATTTGTACAATACATGTAGTAACGCATTTTTCTGAATATAGGGCTCACTCAGTTTTGGGCCTGAACAGAAGCAGAATTGGGTTTTTTATATGTCAAATTGAAATATTATACACACCCCATATCTATTTGAAGTATATTCAAACTGGAAATGTTTCAAATCATTCCTTCCTGAATCTTCAAATGAATAATGTCAGTTTCCAATTCAGTCTAATCCCTTGTGACTAATAATGGTTGTTTTACAATGCAAAAATAACAAACAGTGCATACCCTAATCAGAGGGTTCATTTATGAACCGTGTTGCTCAAACTATTTGCAATGGAAATCTTTTTCATCTTACATGTACAGTGGAGAATCTGTTATTATTTCCCAATAAACGCGTTTACGCTAAAACTATTATTTGCAGTGCAAACAGTTTGGAGCCAGATCAGACGCCGGGTAACCCGGCGTCTGATCAGGCTCCAAACTGTTTGCCACCAAGATAAACAAGAATTATCAGAATTGTCCAAAAGTTGTTCTTTTCTACGTTTTAGTGCTTTGCGTTTGCGTACGTTTGCGTTTAAACGGGAAAGAATAACAGATTCTCCACTGTACATGTAAACCAAAATCGCTTTCGTTTAGAAAAGCTCACATCTTTTCCGCGATATCGTCAGTTTTATAAACTCGTATTGTTTCCTATTATGTTTAATATCCTAGATTTATATATTTTAAACAGACCACACTTCATCGCGAGTACCAACCAGTTTGGAAACTCATCGGACTACAGATTAATAGGCTTCTGATCTGGTTCAAAAATATTTGCAATGACATATCTAGAAGAAAGCAAAAGTATTCTCAGGTGTTTCATAATGATACATGTATAATATATTTTCAAATTAATTAGTGTAAGATATATTTTTAGATGCCTCTCCATCTTTGCAAAGGCAAGTAAATACACTCGCATATAGAGTCAGGTTAGGAACCTAATAATTACTTAATCTACATTGAAGAAGATGTTATTCTTTCTCATTTTAAACGCAAACGCATTGCACTGAAGCATACGAAATTACAAAATTAACGACAGTTCTAACAACTTATTTTAATCTCAGCGGCAAACAGTTTGCAGTCTGATCAGACGCAGGGTTACATGTTTAGCGTAACGCGTTTATTGCAAAAGAATAACGCCGTCTTCACTGAAGCCCTGTATGATAAAAACTGTTATTATTAATGAAAAGTCATAAAACAGCCCAGAATCTCAGACACACACAATCTCTTTGATGCTATCATCAGTGCATTGAGACAACATTACTGGTAATAACAATAAAAGAGCATCTTTGTCTGAAACCGATGCATTAACCTTGCGTTTAGTAATTGATGCAATCTAGTAAATCAGTATTCCATTATATGCCCATAAAATTGGCATTGAAAAAACATTTGATATAATTAACATCGTTTCAAACATATTTTTTGAACTCCTTAATAACGTCTCCTGCTCATTCTACGCTCTCTTTTCACAATAACGGAAAAGACAAGTTACCGTGTGCAAACAGTATGGATCCTGATGAGACGCCGAGAATCTCGGCGTCTCATCAGGATCCATATTGTTTGACACCAATACCCTAATTTAAAAATATATTTTTGATCAACCTTGTTTTAGAACTGTTAAAGACGACCATTATTGTAGACGGAATAAAATCTCAGCGTTCAAAGAGTTGATATTTTTTTCTAAGCAGCACATTAATTCCCAAATTATTGCAAAACAAATTTTATGAGGTTTGAAATTATAACCAACGACAAGGAAACGTTTGAGCGTACATTCAAGTGTAATATAAGCGAACAGCCTTGTTCCTGTATAGTACTTCTGAGTAGTATGATTACCGCAATGCATTGTCGAGGCGAGTACATTTAGAGGGTCTGCATTGCATAAATGGTTTAACAAGTTACATGAATATTTCTAAATACAGGTGTTAGATATGTAATGCAGAGACCAACTCGCAAGTTTGAACATTGTTATTTATTATTTTTCTGACATGCTTCGGCCTATGGCTTCTTCAGAGAAACAATAACAACTAATGATATGCCGTCACATCAATGTGATGTCGTCGATGACCTATAAAGACGTCAGGTCATTTAGCGAACGTTTTTCTTGTTATAAGGCTACCCTATGGATTCAAATTATCAACAAAATGTGCAAAGCTAAATATATTAATTACGGAAGCAAAAACTAAATACAATCGGAAAGTCGGGGCATTATTTGAGAGGGTACATTGGCCGCCCGACCGAGCACGTGGCTTTTCCCCGAGTACGTTGGTTTCCTGACACAGAAATGACCAAAGTGCGCAACCATTAGCGCCTTCGAAATGGTTAGAAGTTGTTTCATAATCGATGTAAAATGAATTCAAATAAAGTTTAAACTTTAAAACCGATTAACACCTAGTGATTCGTATATACAGTTTTTAACAAACGTCACAACTTTGGAAAGAATACTTCAACCATGCCAACAATATACACTCTAATCATGGGACTGCTACATGAGCCCTCTGATCGTAGTGTGCACTGTTTGTTATTTTGAAATACAATACAATTCAAAAAGGCATGGAAATAGTAAAAAAAGAAGACGACTCAGGTAAAATCTTGAATAACCCGTTTGACGTTTATGAGATGACCGATTAAACGAGTTTTCATCTTTGTGGAAAACAGTTACATGTATCTCTGTGGAATACAATAACAGATAAGATCAAATAATACCCTAAATACTATGCGAATAATCCTCCATAACACCCCTCGCAAACAGGCAATGATTTTTGGTAATACCCCCTCAGATCAGCCAACAAACTATTGGTACAGTGGAGAATCTGTTATTCTTTCCCGTTTAAACGCAAACGTACGCAAACGCAAAGCACTAAAATGTAGAAAAAAACAACTTTTGGACAATTCTGATAATTCTTGTTTATCTTGGTGGCAAACAGTTTGGAGCCTGATCAGACGCCGGGTTACCCGGCGTCTGATCTGGCTCCAAACTGTTTGCACTGCAAATAATAGTTTTAGCGTAAACGCATTTATTGGGAAAGAATAACAGATTCTCCACTGTACAGCGGAGAAGATGTAAATATTTCCTGTTCAAACGCAAACGAAATGCACACGCTATGTACTAAATTGTAAAAAATATCCAATGTTGTTACATGTCTTACCTTTTTAATCTGAGTGGCAAATATTTTGAACCCTGATCAGATGCCGGGTTACCCGGTGTCTGATATGGCTCCTAATTGTTTGCTATGGACATACATGTAATAATGCGTTTATTGGGAAAGAATAACGTCTTTTCCTCTGTATCATTGTGAAATATTTCTACAGTTTATTACTTGCAGCACCTGCTTTAAACGTGTTACAATAGTTTCGCATCTTACCCTTTCACCGCCAAGTCACCCTCAGGGTAAACGCAAGGCAATATAATGTAAATAAATCAATGTTTCTTGAAAGTGTTTCTTAAAACCCCGAACTCGGTGGAGAAGACTGTATTCGTTCTAAATAAAAAACGTTCGGGTTTAAAGGACTATGTCCATTGCAAACAATTTGGAACCAGATCGGCATCTCTAATATGTTGGCCATTCAAATTAGAAAGTATTGATTTTCCCATAATGTGTCATTGTATTGCAATGTGCAATTAGTTGCATACAGTTTGGATCCTGATTAGACATTTCGTAATATCTTTACCAATGTGCCAGACAAGTGCAAGATCAACAGAATTAATCCCTTGGTTTTTGAAAATGAACATATCCTTTCCAAAACAAATAAATAATGAAAGATAGCTTTTAAGTAGTTCAATGTTACATTGTGGCTACTAGACTTCTACAATGAAATCTTCCAGCAAGTATATAGGGAGAGTTCATTGAAATATTCATTCATATTGAGGTTAAACTAGTTACAAAATACAAGTTTTCTTGACCTAATATTTATCACGTGTGGAATATTTAATAGCTCACATGAAATATCCTTGAACATTTCACGCATTCTTCACTTACATGTAATGCCAAACTACGCTAATTGTTCCTGATTAAAAGACTGCGCATTCGCGGTACAGTTTTGTAACACGCGGATATTAATGTTGATTTGATAATTGACTTTGTCTGACTTTTGAACCATATGCATATTTTCGTCCAAGTACTGTCCAACTTTCAATTATATGCTCTTTGAAGAAGTATAAAGCTTTTATAAGATATATAATTGCTCAATGCAAGATAACAGTAAAGCAGAAAGCTCCCGTAGGAGCTTTCTGCTTTACTGTTGTCCTGCAGTAAACTGATTCTGGAATTCAAATAAATCCAAAAACCTTTTGGATTGGAAGTTAAATACAATTTTGCCTGTAGCAAATTTAATTTACAGAATTTAATTATTTTGGCAACACGCGATACACAGCTGTTTATAAACAGTCTGATATCAAACAACAGAATAACTTACATCCTCGGTTAACCAAAACAATAGAAGCTCCTGTAAGCCTGTCAACTAGTATAGTTCTGACGCTAATTCTATTTATCAGATTGCAAAATGCAGCGCCGGTACTTAATATGAGAGTCTCCAAGTACACTGCCAGCACCAGTGTAGTTCATAAGATGTTATTCTAGTAGGGAAGACGGTTTTATCTTTCATAAATGCGTTTACTTTGAAACTATTATTTCAGATGCAAACAGTTTTGAGCGACAACACGCTTTTGAACGCACAACTCCTGTGTAAAAAGAGGTTTCATTAATATTCAAACTGTTTGCCACTGTAGTAAGAATAAATGGTCAGACTTTCAAAAGAGTGCCATGGTTTACATTTTATTGCCCATGCATTTCGTTTGCGCGTAAACGATAAAGAATAAAGTCCTCTCAACGGTATTCCTTAATACAACAGTCGCATTTTCGGCGTCTTGTCAACATACATGTATGTACTTACAAAACCCTATGGTCATAAACTATCATAGATGAAAGTGGCGTTCAAACAGTGTAGACCCTGACAAGATGTCGTGTCGCAGAACGTGTCAAAACGTTGTCCTTATCGTTTGCGTTTGGACGGGAGAGAATAATGTACAGTGGAGAATCTGTTATTCTTTCCTGTTTAAACGCAAACGTACGCAAACGCAAAGCACTAAAACGTAGAAAAGAACAACCTTTGGACAGTTCTGATAATTCTTGTTTATCTTGGTGGCAAACAGTTTGGAGCCTGATCAGACGCCGGGTTACCCGGCGTCTGATCTGGCTCCAAACTGTTTGCACTGCAAATAATAATTTTAGCGTAAACGCGTTTATTGGGAAAGAATAACAGATTCTCCACTGTAAGTATAAAGTTACTATTGGTTGTACAAAACTTGACTCATATTATTATTCAAATTCAGCAGATTTATAATTCATGCAAAAATGTATATCTTAATGAGTAAATCTCTTACCTCTTCGAGAACATCTGCAACTTTGCTTAATGTCTCATCTGGAAGGTTCTTAAAGGTAGGAACACTGAAATATACGAAAAGTTATATACTGCTAGATATGTATCTAGAAATAAATCGAATAAATGTAAAAATCTATTCTATATTCTGCGGAACTAATTCTTACACTGCAAAGGAAAAACATTATTACATGTAGCACATACCCATACAGTTTTTCTAATGCGTATAGCCAGTGGAAAAGATCTTATGCATTATTCTTTATAGAAAGGAAACGAAACGCAGGTAAATGTAGAAAATGACATACAGTGGAGAATCTGTTATGCTTTCCCGTTTAAACGCAAACGTACGCAAACGCAAAGCACTAAAACGTAGAAAAGAACAACTTTTTGACAAGTCTGATAATTCTTGTTTATCTTGGTGGCAAACAGTTTGGAGCCTGATCAGACGCCGGGTTACCCGGCGTCTGATTTGGCTCCAAACTGTTTGCACTGCAAATAATAGTTTTAGCGTAAACGCGTTTATTGGGAAAGAATAACAGATTCTCCACTGTACCCATATATTATTTCTAATGCGTGTAGCCAATGGAAACGAAACAAAGTAAAATGTAGAAAATAACATACATGTATTTGTGACAACGTTGACGATATTTCTACAACTGAGTGGCAAGCAGTTTAGAGTCTGACCAGACGCCGGTGTCCGATCTGGCTCAAAAGAGTGTGTAATAAACATTACTGTTCTAGCACTAAAGACTTTGTTTGGGAATATTAAGTATTTCTCCTCTGTAAATGGTGATTATATGAATTATATGAAGATATTGCAAAACATTGCAATCGTTTTGGATTTTAATCAGTGTAGCAAACAGTTTCGAGCCAGATCAGAGGCCAGAGCGTTTGATCGGTTCCAAACTGTTTGCAATGGAAATAATAGTGTCAACGTAAGTTTACGCTTTTATTGGGAAGTAATAATGTATTATCCACTACACACAGTTACAGTGGAGAATCTGTTATTCTTTCCCAAAAAACGCGTTTACGCTCAATATATTATTTGCAGTGCAAACAGTTTGGAGCCAGATCAGACGCCGGGTAACCCGGCGTCTGATCAGGCTCCAAACTGTTTGCCACCAAGATAAACAAGAATTATCAGATTTGTCCAAAAGTTGTTCTTTTCTACGTTTTAGTGATTTGCGTTTGCGTACGTTTGCGTTTAAACGGGAAAAAATAACAGATTCTCCACTGTAGCATGATGTTTCTAAAACGGAAATATTTGTCTATACCTTTCTGCACAAGGTCCTTCATGCTTTAAGTAAAATAGGAATGACATTTTGTTTCCTACATATGTTATATACACATTTATGTTCATTCAATTATTTCCATAACATACAGTTTGAAACCACAGGGCCCTGACACGATTGCGTTTTGAGAAAAAAATCGTCAGAAGGTATATATAGTCTCTATATATACCTTCTGACGATTTTTTTCTCAAAACGCAATCGTGTCAGGGCCCTGTGTTTGAAACTAGAGCAGACGCCGCATAACCCAGCGTCTTATCAGGCTCAGAACTGTTTGCAAGTCAGATAACCTATATCGTGCGAAATTGCACATGTTTTTATTTGTTTCATTTTATTGCATTGCGTTTTATTTAAACGGGGAAAAAATCATTATGCCCTGTAGATACAGTGGAGAGGATTTCAACTTTCCAAAATACAACTATGCTGAACATTTAAAAAGATTACACAAAATGTTAAATACGTTCACTTTGTACATAACATTCTTAAATTGGGAACGAATTACAGTGGAGAATCTGTTATTCTTTCCCAATAAACGCGTTTACGCTAAAACTGTTATTTGCAGTGCAAACAGTAACCCGGCGTCTGATCAGGCTCCAAACTGTTTGCCACCATGATAAACATGAAATATCATATTGTCCAAAAGTTGTTCTTTTCTACGTTTTAGTGATTTGCGTTTGCGTACGTTTGCGTTTAAACGGGAAAGAATAACAGATTCTCCACTGTATGTTCATTCAATTATTTCCATAACATACAGTTTGAAACTAGAGCAGACGCCGCATAACCCAGCGTCTTATCAGGCTCAGAACTGTTTGCAACTCAGATAACCTGTATCGTGCGAAATTTCACACGTTTTTATTTGTTTCATTTTATTGCATTGCGTTTTATTTAAACGGGGAAAACAAATCATTATCCCCTGTAGATACAGTGGAGAAGACGTTATTCATTCCCAATAAACACGTTTACGTTCAAACTATTATTTCTCATGCAAACAGTTTAGAGCTAGATCGGACGCCGGGTAACCTGGCGTCTGATCAGGCTCCAAACTGTTTGTTACTCAGATTAATTATAAAACATCTAAATTGTTTTTTTATTTCATTTTGTGAAGATTTCAACTTTCCAAAATACAACTATGCTGAACATTTAAAAAGATTACACAAAATGTTAAATACTTTCACTTTCTACATAACATTCTTAAATTGGGAACGAATTACAGTGGAGAATCTGTTATTCTTTCCCAATAAACGCGTTTACGCTAAAACTATTATTTGCAGTGCAAACAGTTTGGAGCCAGATCAGACGCCGGGTAACCCGGCGTCTGATCAGGCTCCAAACTGTTTGCCACCATGATAAACATGAAATATCATATTGTCCAAAAGTTGTTCTTTTCTACGTTTTAGTGCTTTGCGTTTGCGTACTTTTGCGTTTAAACGGGAAAGAATAACAGATTCTCCACTGTATGTTCATTCAATTATTTCCATAACATACAGTTTGAAACTAGAGCAGACGCCGCATAACCCAGCGTCTTATCAGGCTCAGAACTGTTTGCAACTCAGATAACCTGTATCGTGCGAAATTTCACACGTTTTTATTTGTTTCATTTTATTGCATTGCGTTTTATTTAAACGGGGAAAACAAATCATTATCCCCTGTAGATACAGTGGAGAGGACGTTATTCATTCCCAATAAACACGTTTACGTTCAAACTATTATTTCTCATGCAAACAGTTTAGAGCTAGATCGGACGCCGGGTAACCTGGTGTCTGATCAGGCTCCAAACTGTTTGTTACTCAGATTAACTATAAAACATCTAAATTGTTTTTATTTCATTTTGTGAAGATTTCAACTTTCCAAAATACAACTATGCTGAACATTTAAAAAGATTACACAAAATGTTAAATACGTTCACTTTCTACATAACATTCTTGCATTGGGAACGAATTACTTCTTCGCAACCGTAAATGTGTACAACAACAATAACATCAATTCAAAACATTACAAATATATACAAGTAAGTAAAAGTATTTACAGTGGAGAATCTGTTATTCTTTCCCGTTTAAACGCAAACGTACGCAAACGCAACGCACTAAAACGTAGAAAAGAACAACTTTTGGACAATTCTGATAATTCTTGTTTATCTTGGTGGCAAACAGTTTTGAGCCTGATCAGACGCCGGGTTACCCGGCGTCTGATCTGGCTCCAAACTGTTTGCACTGCAAATAATAGTTTTAGCGTAAACGCGTTTATTGGGAAAGAATAACAGATTATCCACTGTAGTATTGTTACTGCACGTAATATAATACATAATATAACACATAATTAAAACACGTGAAATAACTGCACATAATATATCACAAATAACATCAATCCAAAGCTTCACATACACTTCCTTAATTTGAATTCACATCACAACTTACTTCTTAGCAACCCTTTCAAACCGTCTTTTCGAAAGTCTATTTGTAACCCTCCGCCGGAGTCTAGGACCGGTCTTTTCGGGTGTGTTATTGTTATCATCTTGAAGTTTTTCCTCTGTCACATTATTATTCTCTTGATCTTTCATGTATTCTATTATTTCCTCGTCGTCCCTTGTGAAAGTCATACTCAGTACAGACTACGACTATGACTACGACTCTAAACTATGAAATCTAACGACTCGTCTAATGCCACAGCAATTTGTCTATAATTGCAAAACGCACGGGATAGATGTAAATCCAGGCGTTTAGACTGTCCGTAAACATTAACGCAAGATCACAAAACTCTCACTCTTTCATGTAAATCCGCCGTTTATAAATATTCTATTGCTGAACTTTAATGTCCGTCATTCGTTACCCAGTTTACGGGCAACTTGAACATTTCATGATCACACACTCCATATTGCCGACGCTCAAGACTTAATAAATTAGATTGAAATTTCTGTTTAACCCTCTGCACGCTAAGATCAAATTCGACAAAACTGTTACAAACAGTTAGGTTCCAGATGAGACGCCGAGTTACTCGGCGTCTCATCAGGAACCAAACTGTTTGCAATTCTGATTTCATTCTCTGAACAAAAATACAGATTAATCATTTCTTAAAATTGTTGCAGACGATAAAATTATCAGACGACAATAAATATTACATAGCGTGCGGACGGATAACAGAAGAATAGCGCATCTGAGACCGACGTTGCTCTCTATGAGAATTCTTGAAGCGACCATAGGTGTATGTAAACATTGAACCAGTGCTGTTACTGCCGCTTTTATCGTAGAAATATAATTCTTATTATTGCGCTGTACGCATGCGTATAAGATATTGGTTCTAACATAAACACTTCACGTGGGTTTTAATCCTTCTTCTGTTGCACTGCCGTCTGCTATATATATATAAATTTGCTTTTAAAAAAGTTGTAATATTTTTTTTAAAAATTGAAAAGACATTGCTAAACACTGTCAAAACGTTTGAAACAAGATCATAGGCCGATTTACTTGGTATCTGATCTAGATACAAACTGTTTGTAAATTTCAAACAATTGGACATTGGCATGGTCTGGGTCTAATGTTTAACGATAGAAAAGTGAACGATCCATTTCGTAGCCTACTAAGACGCTATTCTTTCCCGATTAAACCTAAACGAAACGTATAACGCAACGTGATAGAATACAAAAAATACGTTTACATTGTAGTTTTCATTTTTAATTTTGTTTAAATATGAGTTGCAAACCGTTTGGCTCCAAGCTGTTTGCAATGTAAATAATAATTTAAGCGTAAACGCGTTTATCGTCTTCCCCACTGTACATAGATGCTTATCGACCAAGAGCATGTCAGTATTTTTAGATTTATCCTTACTAATACAGTTCGACCTGTACATGTACTAAACGACCAATCAATGCATCGCCCACAGATATTCACTTAAACATACAGCTGCTAAATACAGGACAAAAATCAGCATTACATGTTTGTTTTAGCTTTCTGTGGTATTTTCATCCTGCATATAACAATCACCTGTCTTTGATTTCATGTATACTTGCAAACAGTAAGGTCTCTTAAAAGAGTGTGATTGTACTCATGCAATATATAGATGGGAAGTTCATAAGTTTACGACCGGCGTCTCCCCCCTCGCGTCCATTTCCATTTAATTCATTGAGATGGTTTACTTCATTTGTTTCAGCTTATTTACAAATGTATTTATACACCGCAGGCGGAGTTTGTCCAGAAATATACTATTCTTTGACCGTTTCACATGGTTACGATGGAAACTATGTTATTTCCCACTAAAACGTGTTTATGCTCAAACAGCAACAGTGGAGAAGATATTAGTTTTTCACGTTTAAACGCAAACGAAACGCATTGTATTAATATGGAGGAAATGACAACGTGTTGATAATTCTGACTATATATTTTAATCTGAACGGCAAACAGTTCAGAGCCCGATTAGACGCCTGATCAAGCTGCAAACTCTTTGCAAATCAGATAACAATGTATCTTCAACATTGTCAGAAAGATGTCGTTTCCCGCATTGTATTATATTGCCGCGATTTGCGGTTAAGTGCGTTCCAACATGAAACGTTCAAACGTTAGTCTTCCAAAACAAACGCATTATAGCTATAACAATGATGGTCAATGTAAATGTGTTTCAACCAGATAAAACTTTTCTCATCAGGCTCCGCACTTTGTGCCAATCATATTCCAATAATTTTTTTTAAAAAAATGTAATAACTTGCCATTACCCAAAAGTATGTTTTGGATTCGGAGACAGGTAACTATTTCGAGCATGCTGAAATTAAAGCAGAATGCGCCACAATGCGCATTGTGCTATACATTTAGCGAACTTAGATATTTTGTCTGCAAGAAAATACAAACTATTTCTAAAAGTGAATATCCATGACTGCATAGAATGCATCATTGCTGGAATAAATTAAAGGCGTTTTAAATGTGCATACATGTGCATGTGGAGAAATGTTTTAAACGCTGCATCTATAGAGTTATGTATTAGTGGAGCATGCATTATTTCCCCCATTGGGCATATTCTTCATCGATATGTTGCCAATTTAGATGTTAGTAATACACTGCTATAATCACTGTCTGATTATACAGTGGAGAAAACGTTATTCTTTCCCAATAAACGCGTTTACGCTTAAACTATTACTTCTATTACAAACAGTTTGGAGCCAGATCAGACGCCGGGTAACCCGACGTCTGATCAGGCTCCAAATTGTTTGCCACCACGATAAATATGAATTATCAGAATAGTCCGAAAGTTGTACTTTTGTGCGTTTTAGTGCTTTGCGTTTGCGTTTCGTTTGCGTTTAAACGGGAAAGAATAACGTTGTCTCCACTGTAGTACTATTAACCTATTAACCCCCAGTGACGTGTGTATGCGTCATTTACAAACAGTGAACTATTGAAGAGTACAATGGAGAAGACGGCATTCGTTCCCGTATTAATCCCTATCCCCCACAGAAGCGCCTTTTAGCGAATATGATTTGTTCCTCCGCTAAAGAAAAAAGTTCTAATTCAATCAGTCATGAATTTATATTATAGGGAATAGTTTCTATATTGTAGCACATGATAGCTTAAAGCAGGGTGAAAGTAAAGCAGAATGCGCCTTAGGGCGCATTCTGCTTTACTTACAACCTGCTTTAAATAGTCACCTATCTTCAATTCTAGAAATAGGCTATCAGGTGAAGGGTTAAACGAAAGTAAAGGTAAGCGCAGTACAATGGAAACTTGGTAAATTAATATCCAATTCAATGTTCAGGTGTTAAGTTAGTTAAACCCCTTCTTGCCAATCATTACAGCCCTAGCAAGCAACAAAAGCTTGGGTCCAAACTATTTCCAACAGTCCGTTTTTTGTCGTTTTCAACATGGAATTACATGCCATGTGCGTTTAGTTAGCTTCTTACAAGGAAACATCTGTGCTTAACCGCAGCACTGACATCCCGACAACGCTACTATATGCAAACAGTTTTGAATCAAATCGGACGCAACGTAAGGCGTCTTCTGGTCAGGTTTCAAACTGTTTGACACCCATATGAAAGTTATAATAACCATAACACACGCATACATAAAATCAGACAAAACGTTTATGCAGACAATAATGTGACAGTGACCGTGCTGGACGGGTCATTGCTTCATAGCGCTTTCACACAATGAACCCTAGCGACGAATATACTTGCCATGCACCAATAGTGTACCTGTTAAAACATACACGTGCTGTATGCAAACAGTGTACACCGATATCAGAGGACTCCATAACGAACTTTCCGACCTGGATTTGTACTGGTTGTCATTTTGCAATAAATTGCAGAAAACAACCCTAGTCTAAAATGGACAACACTTTAATTGGAAACGAAATTAACATTTACAGTGCTCCCTCCCTACAACGGCCCTCCGAAAATTGAAAGTTGCTGTTTTTTCTCAAACTTACGTATATCTATTGGACATTTTAACAGAAACCCATAAAGACGAATGGCAAACAGTTTGAACCAATCTGGATTCAAGCTGTTTGCAAATGTACGCCAAATTATATCAATCTCCAATTAGGTGTTGTTATATGTAGAAAGGAGCATTGTAATTGTTTCATGGGTGAATGAGTGGGTTACTAAACCATGTCGCTTTTCTAGATCATAGTTTCTAACTCGGAACCTAGTGTTAATAATCGTTGGCTAACGAGACTCGTTAGCTGTTAATTAGTTATTGCTGTTCACTGTTGTACCTGTGCGAATCTGGTTATGCTCATGGTTATAAAGCGCTTGAGTTAAGACAGAGATAAACATTTGATTGGTCGGATTAAAACATAAACTCAAATCAGACCAATTATATGCTGGAAAACAATATCAGACTCAAACTCAAATCTGGCCAATCAAATTCTTGAGAACTATCTAAGACTCAAGCACAAATGTTTTATAACCGTGGATCCAGGATATTGCATATCTAAAAAATATCGTCTGCTTCTTATTATCATTGATACAATCAAAATCTAAACAGTTTTTACATTTGAAGTATAGTCTATAAATCTATATATGTAATGGTCTTATCTATGGTTGTCATACAGTGATGCTACAGACATGGGTATAATCCCTATACTCCTAGTATTTAAGATAGTTGATCACTTTACGCAGGCTTAAGAAGAATGCGCCTTAACACATTACGGTCGGTCTTTTGTATAACTGCACCCAAATGTTCTCACAGGGCATACTGTTAAAGTCTTAAGCACGTAGCAAACCCCTCTCGTGATGTCTAGAGAGGCCCTGACATACTCAACGTCAAAGTGTGTTTTATTTTCCAAACAAAACCATAAAAATAAGAGACGAATCAGAACTTTGTAAATATCTCTCTTTACCCTTATCATGCTGAATTAGTATTTGAATGCCCCATTTCTTGGCTCCTTTATATTTAATTTTAACCGATTCGCTCAGTACTCGATGACATTTTGAATTAGATGGTAAATAGCCTGGATGCAGTTGAGACGCCGACTTACTCGGCGTCCTAACTCCACCTAAACAGTTTGCATATAGTAACACGTTCGCGCCTTGCAAGACAAGGGTAAATTTGATAAGTTTTGTTGAGTGTTTGCTGATAGAGTGGTACATGTAGATATAAAGGGTGATCATGTAGGAGATCTGATTATATGTAATACAACCTTTAGATATTATACATTGAAGCATTGACTTCATCCCCCCCAAATAAACGAAAGTAAACAAAAACAAATACAAATTCAGTAGATCTACTCCTTATCAAGATATTGTTTGGAATTATATTAGTTCATACTACTATTAGAACTTTATATATAATATGAACTTTAACACGCCATTTGGTCACGTGCCATAAACAATTTGATGTATAACAATACCTCGTACTGCATGTATGTATGCTAGAGATGTAATAAAAGATTTGTTCTGTTCTGTTCTGTTCTGTTCTCACACGAGACTCTTCACTGATTTTTGCATAGAAAATATCACAGTTTTAAGCACAACTTGCACAGGGCAACATGCTTTTTATCTGACTTTAGGTGTAATCATCGTAACTAGGTCAGGCAATGCATTTTAGGCACATTAGTCTTACTTTCAGCCTGTTTGAGGCTACCATCTGCTAAATTATAGAAATATTTCTTATGATACATAATTCATGACTGTATAAAAAGGAACTATTTTATTCAGTGAATGGAGGAATTATATGCGTAACAAGAGTTTTGCAAGGCCCGCCATAGGCCAAACTAGAACTTCAAATAGTAAAGAATACGTCACCGAGGGGGCATTACTCGTGGAAAACATTATAATTCTAACGTGTATAATATCAAAACAACATTATTATCTTATACATGTGTACAAATTTAGCTCAATGTGTACAAACAAGTAGGAAAAAAGTGTGGAAACAATTTATTTACCAAATATTTTATGTTAAAAGGGGCATTAATCATGGAAAACCTGACTTATTTGGACGAGAAGCATACTGACTGTGCGGTTCGTAAAAACAATGCAATATACCAAAGTTCAGCTTCATATGTCAAAGTATATATAAGAAAAGAGCGTAAAATTCGGACGGACGGAGGAACGGACGGGCATCGCAATATCATGACTGGAGTCAGATCGGAAGCAGGCCAACCCGGCGTCTGTAATAAGCTCCAAACAAAGTTCAACTCAAACTAAAACAATCCTTCAAATTTTCAATAACCGTTCATTGCAACGAGTTTGCGTTAAATTTCGTAAAGACGAACACCTTATCCACTGTACGTGATACGTATGTACAGCGGTCCCTCTCTACAACGACACCTAGCGGGAGACAAAAAGTGTGTGCATTGTTCGGAGGGAGTTGTTATAGGGATGGAAATTTGCAAACAGCTTGAATCCAGATCAGACGCCGCGTTACGCGGCGTCTGATCTGAATTCAAGCTGTTTGTCACTCGTCATTAGGTTTTTTTCTGTCAACATGGGAGTCGTTGTTGGGAGGGTCGTTGTAGGGAGGGAACACTGTACTTCAATGTATGTATCATATACAACGATTCATATATGTGTAAGTCATGGTTGAACACATAAAACCTTTCACTGCCATTATGATATCATAATCCATCTCAAACGTTCACTAAATATAGTTTGCTTGCAAAGATATCGTTTGTTTTTTATGTTAGACTTTCTAACTTAAAATATTTACATGTATATCCGTTAAACAGTTCCTATGGTGACTAGACTCCGGGACATGTGACATCTGATATTGATCCAAAATGTGTGTAAGTGTTGGTGTTGTAAAGCGGAGAACTGAACGCATTCAACCCTAGCGACGAGAATACTCATCATGTACCTGTTTAGAGGTGATCCCTGACCAGTGTCTGCACTGTTTATTATTGCGAAACATATTAAAAAATCGTCATATAAATTTTAACGTCGACTAGACCGTAGTACAGCAATTATCAAAATTTCAGGGCTGGGTACATTTAAAGAGATTGAAACTGTTCACCGCAAAAAATACGTTATGTAAAGGTTTTTACTGATAAATATCATTCCTTCTGACAAGTTCAGCCCAATTAAATATGAAGAATTTAAACTTGCTAGCAAATGTTTGTATATTACATCAATCTAAGAACACGGGTGATAGATATTTATACAGTTCACCATCAGTAATTGGAACGAACCGAAACTATCCATATTTCTCCAGTTGAACTCACATAAGTCGAACATATACGTATTTCGAGTTAAAACATGGGTTAGCCACTTTTTTACTTTGCAGTACTGCTGAGTTTAGATGAATCCATTTGGGCCCACTATATCTCTTAAAAGGATACGGACAAGCAGTGTAGATTCTGATCAGAGGTCGCATGATGCGGCGTCTGGTCAGAGAGACTACACTGTTTGTTGATAGAAATTTCAATATAAAAAGCGAAAATGAACATTTAGATCAGGAAGCTCTTAGGCGGAAAATGAACTGATCCAATATACATGGAAGAATCTAATGGGTTAAGCCAGTTCTAGTGTATAGGTCGAGTGTTCGACTGTATATGTCTATCGCAGACGTATTGCATGAACTATTATGTTTTCTTTCGCAGTGAAATTCGGTTAGAGAGTAGTTAAAACTGTTTGGTCCAAGGTTTAGACAACCTATAACAATTTGTGAAAACATATGGGTCTGCTAAAACACGAAATGTAAAAAGGGCGGATCAGGATTATTGTAGCGTGGGCGAACCGAGGTATGGTAAGCCTAATCAAAACGGCGCCCAAAGAGAAATGACTAAGAACGGATGTAGAAGTTAAGTGACATGAAAATAGAAATATATTCGCAACAAATGATAAAATAATGTACACAAAGTTCACAGACGAAACAGAAAAAATCGAAATCAAAAGAATCAGAAATGAATAGTGTTAATCGTGTAGGCAGCTACATGTATCAGAAGCAGAGCTTCCAACTTTCCATTTCATAACTGTCTATACTGTTTGCTTTACTATAAAGTCTACACTATTGCGAAAAAGGCAGTCCGCAATTGCGTTCAAGTAACCTAGTTTATTTGAAGAACAAATTAATCATTTCTGTCTTCAGAAAGTTTTGTTCTGTGTTCTTGTTTAAGGTTTAGCGCATATTGTATATGGTAGGGACACTATTTGAATATATCGTTTTATTATATTGTTTTATTTTCAAATACACTCAAAGGGCACGCCAATTTGAACCATTAATGCTTAGTACAGTAGAGAAGTCATCATTTTACCCATTTAACCCTTTCACTCTCAATGACGCTTTAAAGCGCGTTTGCAAACGCGGCGTACAGTGGAGAAAACGTTATTCTTTCCCAATAAACGCGTTTACGCTAAAACTATTTTTTTCTATTACAAACAGTTTGGAGCAAGATCAGACGCCGGGTAATCCGGCGTCTGATCATGCTCTAAACTGTTTGCCACCAGTATAAATATGAATTATCAAAATTGTCAAAAAGTTGTACTTTTCTACGTTTTAGTACTTTGCGTTTGTGTACGTTTGCGTTTAAACGGGAAAGAATAACAGATTCTCCAATGTATGATCAGGATCTAACCTGTTTGACACTCTTATAGATATTTTATTAAGTCATACAATCTTAAAACTTATAATGAAACGTGTCTTGCAGACAACAATAACTACGCAAACGACCATAAAGCGGTGAAGGAGTAAACATCTCCCATTTTGATCACGAAAGGGTTAAATGCCAACAAAACGCAACCGCATTGCAGTAAATGGAGAAAAAGATTGTGCGGCAGTGGATTAATGACGTGTATTTGCGTTTAGCAGCTTTGTTTAAATGGAAAAAATCAGTGGACTAGACGTTATCCTTTGCCAACAAACGCGTTTACACTAAAATAAGTTTTTTCACTGCAAACGGTTTGGAGTCTGGTCAGGCTCTCCATGTATTTTGACACTCAGATTTAAATTGAAAGTCAAATATTTAATAAAATTGTAATTTTCTACATGTTATTGCTATGCGCTTGAGTTTCGTTTGCTAAACGGTAAAGAATAACGTCTTATCCACTGTACCACAGAACAAGAAACTACATCGGTTACTAGTTATAATTCTCCGTTGATAAGTATTGGTCCAATACCAGACGATTTTAATTTAAAGAAAGGAATTTCAAAAATGGTGTAACTGCGTTCATTTTGATAGCTTGAAATTCTTATGATGATCGGTATATTTACAGTGGAGAAGACGTAAGTATTCACAGTTAAACGTATGCGAAACGCAAACGCATTGCAATAAAATGTAGAAAAATGACACTTGTTCTAAAGTCTGACTATCTATTGCAATCTAATCTGCGAACAGTTTGGAGCCTGATAAGACGCCGGGCCAAACAGCGTCCGACCAAGTTCGCAACTATATTTACACTGGTATTAATAGTTTTAGCATAAACGCGTGTTTGTAAAGAATTACGTATTCTCCACTGTATGAAGTTGAGGCTTATACAAGCATCACTTTTGCCCAAGTATCATCATTATATAACTTATGATACTATTGAATATAGTAATGGTAATAACAACAAAACAGTTATATTAATAATAAAATCATTAATGATATTGATGATATTAATAGTAATAATAATAATAATAATAACAATATTTCTAACACTTTATGTACTACTAACAACAAATTCAATGAAATAACCATTAAAAGTTATTTACGTCTCTTTACCCGCGCCGAAACAAACCCTTTCATTGTGTAAAGATGAAATACCTTAATCAATAAAACATAACTTAAAGAAAATAACTAGCCTCTATTGCATTTGTATTAGAGAAGATAAAACGTCTCTATATAGCACAACCAATATTACATGAAACATATATTAACATATGATATTATGTCATGACAGCTGCCTTATCTAGCCTTAGGGCAATGACATAGTTTATCTACATAAAACGGTTACCGTTCTCATAACCCCATCACTGATTGATTTATTACACCGTACACATGGTTACAGTGGCGTAGACGTTATTCCGTCCCGTTTAAACGCACACGAACGACAATAAAATGTCGAAATTAACAAGTTTTAGACAAATCGTTAGGTTCAGTTGAGTCTGAATGGAGACCCGGTGTCTGATCTGGTTCCAAACTGTTTGCAACGGAAATAATAGATTTGGCGTAAACGCGTTTATTGGGAAAGAATAACGTTTTCTTCGCTGCACGTTAATCTTACCCGTATACTTTGATGAAGGTTTCACTGAGTGTCATTCAAATTATTTAAAGTCTAAACTTTTTCACATTCACACATAACATGAAGAAAGCGACCAGGTAAAGCTTTTAACATTTTGTGTGTGAATTTGAAAAGTTTAGCCTTTAAATGATGTTTATCTTTACCCGTGTAAACGCAAACGAAACGCTAACGAATTTCAATAAAATGTAGAACAATTCTGACTATTCATTTTAACCATAATTATACATGTAATAGCAAGCAGTTTGGAGCATGTTCAGGTGCCGGGTAACCCGGAGGCTGGTCAGGCTATAAACTGATTGCAATGACGATAATTGGTTTCGCATAAACGCGTATATTGGGAAGAGTAAGGCATTGTTCACTGTTTGGTGCCTCGTTGCAGTATCTAAGACACGCGGTTGCTGAAAGCAGAATGAATTAACGTACGGTAGAATATTTTAAAAGTAGCAATTTAAAGCAAAAAAATCGTTAATAAGATTTCGGCAAAACACGTTTATCCTGCATTAAGGTTTAATGTCATTAACAACGCCAATGAGTATTACATTGATTGGCCATAATGGCGGGGTATAATTGTACGTATGGAACAGTGCCTAAAGTTACACCTTGCCGTCAGACCTAGTTCGCCACTCAATTATACCAATGTTGCGTTATGACAGCCGTGCTGGATTATAACGAACTTTGTATTTTTTTCTCTGTGTAGACAAAAATAGCATCAATGAGGTCATTGGTACGAAAATAGACTATAGTAATAAAGAACATATTACACAAGGAAAAGATCAAAGGAAAGGTGATGGGATCGTAGGTAATGAGTGACAGATGTAGGCTATTTTTAGTGCTATATACATTTCTATGTAAAGATTTTACAATATTTTGCTTGGACATTGTGCGGTTTGGCAGGCAGGATTAGAGACGGAAAAGAACCGTATCATTAATACAGTGGAGAAGACGTTATTCTTTCCCAACACACACACTTATACTAAACGTTTATTTCCATGCAAACAGTTTCGAGCCAGATCAGACGTCGGGTAACCCGACGTCTGATCAGGCTCCAAACTGTTTGCCACTCAGGTTAAAACTATCAGAATTTTCAAAACGTTATCCTTTTTTACAGTGGAGAATCTGTTATTCTTTCCCAATAAACGCGTTTACGCTAAAACTATTATTTGCAGTGCAAACGGTTTGGAGCCAGATCAGACCCGGCGTCTGATCAGGCTCCAAACTGTTTGCCACCAAGATAAATAAGAATTATCAGAATTGTCCAAAAGTTGTTCTTTTCTACGTTTTTGAGCTTTGCGTTTGCGTACGTTTGCGTTTAAACGGGAAAGAATAACAGATTCTCCACTGTACAATAAGAGTTTAATTGCAATGAGTCTGCTTTTCGTGTGCGTTTAAACGGGAAAGAATAACGTCTTCTCCACTTTAACACATTGCAGAAGACGTATTTTCCCCCAACAAAAACGTTTTTGATCGATACCAAAACTGTTTTACATTCATTTGAATACTGTTTAAGTCAGAATACCGAACCTGTAAGGATAAGAAAAATAAGAAGACGACAATTCTTTATAATAGATGGAGTCATGGCAGTGAAATGATTAATTATGAGCAATGTTTGGAAATAATACAGTGGAAAAGACGCTATTCTTTCCCGTTTAAACGTTAATTAAACACAATGTACTGAAAAGTAGAAAATAACAACTTTATGATAATCATGACCATCTATACTCAATTCCAAAAGAAACTGTGCACTTTGTATTTTCAAATATTTTAATATCTAGATGACGTATCGATTTAAGATTTCGAACACAATATCTCATGTTTATTGGCCAACCATCGATAACAAAATTACTACCTATTATGAAGAGACTTTTAGTTTATTTGGAAAAACGTCAGTATGCATGTTTTGCACATGCAGCTCAAGGAAAGTGCACATGCCACCAAAAACGTGCATGAGTGTAATTAGTATGCCTTATACAAGCAAAAAAAACACATTTCACTTCACATATGTACACAACGAACTTGCTGAGATTGAATGAAAATATGCAAATTAAAGTTTTTACAATGCTTGTTCATAACTACAACGTCACTAACGTTAGCAGGACGTTAGGATACTAAAGGAACACAATCGTTCGGTTGCTCAAACGTTTTCAACATACAAATGAAGTGGCAGAGCGCCGCAGACAGTGCACATATGCATAGGACATCAGTTCAACAAGCTAATTTGTTACGTTGACGTTACTTCGACATCGTTTTTAAACAGCGTTTAGTTCTGCAAGACAGTACGGTATCAGTTGACAGACCGTATTGTGCTGCCTACGTAAATCTCGGGAACCCATCCGGGCTAGGGGACTCTTTGTGGGACAGATCTTTACAGCACGTTGTTGGGTTGCTTGTTTGCAGCGAGAATGACGTTTTTTCCGTTTGGGACAAAAGGAGTGGACTCGTGCCTTTTCTCTGATAGGTCTAATAATATTCTTAGTCACCATGATGCTCGCACACGGCTCTTTAGGAGAAAAGATCTTATGGACTCTGCAAATGCCCTAACTCAGAGATAGGACAACGTTTCATTCCGGTTATTAGAGGTCACGTAAGGTCTACGCGGTGTCTCATTGCCGCTTGCATCATAAGCAAAAATGGACACATACGATAATGACAAAACATATCATAAACTTACAACTAAACCGACATAAAATTCCCAACTGAATATGATCTAATTATCACTTCTTACTTTGCAACTTTGATTTTAACACTTCATCTTTTCTCGTTTAAAAACAACCACTTTTAACGACAGCATCTCATTTCTGAAATAACAGCCATATTGTGCGTGAGTTGATCTAAATTTTGGTACCAAATACATAGATTTTCAGGAAAATAGTCAGTGAATAATTACAGAAAACAAAGTGCACAGTTTCGTTTGGAATTGAGTATATTTTAATATGAACGGCAAACAGTTTGGAGTCTGGTCTGGCTCCAAACTGTTTGGAATATAAATATTAGTTAAAGCGTTAACGCGTTTATTGTTAATGAATAACGTCTTCTCCACTGTAGCTGCCCTTGTCCTTTATTGTCATTCAGGTTCACATTGTTTCATAATGAATGGTTAAATAAAACTGATACAGTGGAGAATCTGTTATTCTTTCCCAATAAACGCGTTTACGCTAAAACTATTATTTTCACTGCAAACAGTTTGGAGCCAGATCAGACGCCGTGTAACCCGACGTCTGATCAGGCTCCAAACTGTTTGCCACCAAGATAAAGATGAATTATCAGAATTGTCAAAAAGTTGTACTTTTCTACGTTTTAGTGTTTTGCGTTTGCGTACGTTTGCGTTTAAACGGGAAAGAATAACAGATTCTACACTGTAGTCCTGTTCTGGCCCGTCTTCTATCGCGGCTAAATGTACTAATATATGGCTGCATAATACAGGTCAGTTAAACTAAAGGAACATACATGTACGTATGATAAAGTATTTTTCCTATTTTAATCTTGAGCTTTTCAAAGGCTGTTCAGCTTTTTCTTTCTAAACAATAGCATAACAAAGATTTGACAGTTGCATATAATAACGAACCTAACATCAATGATATTTTCAAATTTCAAATTCTTAAATCCAGAACATTTCAAAATGAATCGTTATTTTGGGTGGATTGCAAAACACTGAATTTAGATAAGTAAATATATTTGCGCTGGCGGAGGGGTAAACTATTTCAAAATAAACAACTTTTTTCCATCAGTGTTTTTACATGTAATCAGGGCAGGCGTTATTCTTTCCCAATAAACGTGTTTACGTTCAAACGTACATGTACACTATTTCCATTAAAAGCAGTTTGAAGCCAGACCAGATACTGGGAAACTGTTTGCCAGATATATTTAAATGCATGGTCAGAATTACAGTGGAGAATCTGTTATTCTTTCCCGTTTAAACGCAAACGTACGCAAACGCAAAACACTAAAACGTAGAAAAGTACAACTTTTGGAATATGCTGATAATTCATCTTTATCTTGGTGGCAAACATTTTGGAGCCTGATCAGACGCCGGGTTACCCGGCGTCTGATCTTGCTTCAAACTGTTTGCATGGAAAATAATAGTTTTAGCGTAAACGCGTTTATTGGGAAAGAATAACAGATTCTCCACTGTATATACATCTTCGCGGTACTGCTTTCAACATTTTTTTGCAATGCGCTTGCGGTTGAACGGGTAAAAATATCACCTTTTTCACTGTATTCGGAAAATCTTTGTATCCAAGCAGTGTTTAGCATTTTCCATCGACCCTTAAATAAATTGATATGAAGGTCACTTGACAGAATACTACTGAATGCATGACAAACGTAAGAACCTTAAGGACTGCTATTGTTCTTCATTCAACTGTCGCTTAATACAATGCCATTCTGTATCTATGGAAGACAAAACACTAAAACGTAGACAATTAAAACTTTTGACCATTATGACAATTGATTTTAATCAAAGCGGCGTACAGTTGCAAACCGGATCAGGCGTCGGGTTCTATTTTCAAGGATACAATATTACAGGAGTGAACAGCAGCAAGCATTGTTGTAAGGAGGTAATCGTTGTTCGGATGGTCATTGTATGGAGGGAGCATTGTATTCAAAGTAACGCGTGTAAACCTTGGATGGACCAAATAACTAAGCCAACTTGATCAACAAGTAAACAATTCAAGTGGCGTTGGTAAATAGATGTAAATCACTTCTAGCCGCCCATCAATCCCACTAAATCAAAGACGTATGTACGGTTAAAGTATATAAAATACCGTTTGTACTGCCAAAGAAATTATTTATATCCTCTGAACTCTGATAATTTGTCAGATAAGTGCCTATATTTTGTGTTTATCTGCCACAATAAATTGGCCACGGGCAGGGGAGAGAGTATACCCGCATCTGAAAATAATTAGCATACTAATTGGAGAATATAGTGTCAATGTCAGAGTTCAAGAGAAGTTCAACCTACAGTGGAGAATACGCTATTCTTTTTCGTTTAAACGCAAACGAAACGCAAACGCATTGCAGTAAAATGGTGAAATTGACAACATTTTAATAATTTTAATTATTCCTTTTAATCTGAGTGGCAAACAGTTTGGAACCTGATCAGACGCCGGGTTACCCGGCGTCTGATCTGGCTCCAAACTGTTTGTATAGGAAAAAATAGTTTTAGCGTAAACGCGTTTATTGGGATAGATTTTAACATTTTCTCCACTGTAAGAGTACTCTACAGTAGATAAGAGGTTATTCTGTCCAGTTTAAACGCAAACGCAAAATGATTAATTGTAAATTAGATTTTCGTTTAGTTTCTAACAATTTATTTTCATCTGAGTGGTAAATAATGTTTACAACAGTTTGTATTAGGAAATAAAAATCATGTTTTCTCCATTGTACAGTGGAGTTCTTTCCCATTTAAACGCAAACGAAACGCAAACGAAACGCAAATGTCTTGCACTGAAATGGAGCAAATGGCAGCTCTTGGTAATTCTATTTATTTTAACCTGAGGGACAAACAGTTCGGAGCCTTATCAGACGTCAGGTTACTAGGCGTCTGATCAGGTTCCAAACTGTTTGCAATAGTAATAAAAGTTTTAGCGTAGAAGCGTTTATTGAGAAAGGCTAGCGTCTTATTACAGTCAATAAGGCATCTGATATCAAACAGACTCTCTTGGCCAAGGAACAAACACAATTCGTCATTAATGAGTTCATGGTCAGTGTTTGAATAAACTCGGTCACGTGCAATCACACTCACGTGACCAAGTCAATATCTTGGTTCCAGGGGCACGTTTTACTAAACTACTTACGCACATTTTTGCGTAGTCAAAATTTTAAATTTTAATTTATATTTTTTATTACATGTATCACTTGCTACAAACAGCAAATAGCCAGATCGGAGGACGCGCTTGAAGCGCGTCCTCTGATCTGGCTATTTGCTGTTTGCAAACGTTTATGATCGAAAAATAAGAGTAAAACGATTTTGACTTACGCAAAAAGTTTGCGTAAGTAGTTTAGTAAAACGGGCCCTGGTTTTTTTTTTAGTTTTCTTTTTTTCACCAATCCTTATCTTGGCATAGGGTTTTGAAATTGCACACGCATACATGTATGCCAGCATTACGATAATGAACAGACGCCGACTAAATCGAAGATAATGTTCTAAACTGTTTGACGCTACATTCGATGTTTGTCATTTTAAGGAAATATTTATCATAGGTATTTGAGCCAAAGGAAGACTACTGAGCGCCTAAATATGTGCATAGAATGCACTTGAATTTCCTAATAACCGTTTTCTCTTTCCCGATCAAACGCAAACGAAACGCTTACGCATTGCCATAAATCTTGACGGAGAATTTACAAAGCCAGATCAGACGCCGGGTAACCCGGCGTCTGATCAGGCTCCAAACTGTTTGCCAACAAGATAAACGTGAATTATCAGAATTGTCCAAAAGTGGTACAGTACTGAACCTTATTAAATTAAATTGATAATCGCAAGCGAATTGCCATCGAATTGCCATCGAATCGGGCGCTTCAAAAAACAAATCCTATGCTTGACTATTTTTACGCGAATTTTCCGAAGCGGTTTTGACAAAAATGGAATCGAAAAAATTAACGGGAGCATATTTGCGAACATTTGTGAGATACACTATTCAAGAAAACTTACCCGAGGGTAAAGTTACTATTTTGAATCGCAAGCGAATTGCCATCGAATTGCAAGCGAATTGCCATCGAATTGCAAGCGAATCGCAAAAATTGTTAATTTAATAGAGTTCAGTACTGTACTTTTCAACGTTTTAGTGTTTTGCGTTTGCGTACGTTTGCGTTTAAACGGGAAAGAATAACAGATTCTCCACTGTAACAGGTACACTTTATTCGATGCCTATTAGTTCTGTTTGTCATATTACATTTCACTGTTACAAATCAGAAATTTTCAGAGCGGGACAATACCTTTAAAAACATTATTGTTAATGCTTGCGAAAGTTTTAAGAAATTCAAGTTATTCAGTAATCTGCATTTAAGGCTTTTGGTAAAAGTAGTAAGAATGTATTTTTTCAATTTAAACGAAGCAAACGCAAATGCAATCCAATGAAGTGTAGCAAATGAGTCCAGTTGGAAATGTCGACGATTGTTTTAATTTGAAAGGCAAACAACGTCAGGTCAGTCGCCGGGCCATCTTGCACCCTTTTATTTGTGCTAATAAAACGTGTTTAGCACGAACTCCTTTATTTTGAAAGATTTGTTTCCCTCTTTACTGTACTGTACGACACAACATAAAACAATTCTTCTTTCGATGACCTCCATTTTAGAGTATACATACACCTGATTGCGTCTTCGGCTCCAACTTTATTATAACTGTGCTCGACTCGACCGCAAAACAGTTGGGGCTCCATCAATTGCATGTTTCTGTCGTAAAACTCAAAACGTTTTTTGGCACAACACCATTTCATGCCAAACCATACCCCATGACTTGAACCCCCATTAAAATATAGCCGATCAACTGCTTTCGTTTCATTTACGTTAATGAATGGCTGACAGAGATCAAACAACTCTATGCTTACTCAATCTCAGAAGGTGTTAGTACCTGACGAGTGAGAACCCCAGTCATTGATAAATTACCGTCACTGAAAAACGTATATCAACGATATTGCAACCACCTTTTACTGCGAATATGTCGGTTTTCGATACATATAGATGCTAAAAACAGGATGAAAGTATAACAAAAAGCTGCGTAGGAGCTTTTTGTTTTACTTTCATCCTGTTTTAAGCTGACGATTACCTTTAACACTGATAACAACCCTTCTCCTTGCAGATGTCGTTATATATTTGTTTTACAGTAGTTTTTCCTGGAGTCTCTAGCACCACTTCGTTTTGAGAAATGGCTCTTGATTTTATTTCCTGAAATCTTCAAGCATTAAGTATTGAGGAATCGCTATAGGCAAGAAATATACAAGTACTCATGTTGCGTGTGATTTCGCAATTCATTTTACACTGTCGAAGTTTACTTATAACGAAGTCATCAGGACCGCCTGATTTCTTTCGTTATATCCGAAATTCGTTATATCAGGATAATTTCACTATGCAATAATTAGAGATTAGGCATCGATTTTGTTCTAGTATACAGTTATCCAATTTCGTTACAGGTGAGCTTCATTGCATGCTTTCCCCGTTTAAACAAAACGCACCAAAATCAAATTGCATTAAAATGAAGTGATACCATTTTTATCTTGTTTAATAGTTACGATTTCTTAAAATCTAAGGTGTTTTACCCTGTATTCATTCCTGCTCCGAATAATTTGCAATGACCCGGAATATTGTGAAATATTTGAGGTCAATCAGCTTTCTGTAAGCTACACTATGCTAGGATATAGAACATAATTGCTAAAGAACACGTTTATTATTATAAATTGGAACTACTTTCTTCTGTGAATGAATAGGTTAATGCGATTAAAGGCGCTTCAACGGAGAAAGAGAGGGTATTTCAAATACTTAAATGGTTATCATTATGTCTCCAGTAAACTTTATTATTTGAATTGTATTAGAATCGCAACACTGTGACAATTTAATGAATAGTCATAACATAGGATTTGTAGAGGCGATAAAGAACAACCGCTAGAAAGAATTGGTGTATTGCGCTCTTATGGCTAATCTTGGTAAGTATTTTCCTCATTTTAGTTCGAAATGCGTTTGTTTTAAGATTCAAACGGGGAGGAACGGCGTCTTTTCAACTGGAAATAAAGTGCCTCTAGAAGGGCTGTGTTTGATTAACAACGCATGTTTTACAATTACGATTAATTTGCATTCGATAAGTTTGGTATTTTTTCTATGAACTTTTAATTTTCGAGATTTGAGTCATCAAAATTCCTTCCTTATGAACGTGAAAGACATGCACACAATGCAAACTTCAATGTGAACAGTTACATTCTTAATTCCACTTACACGCTTGGTAGACTCGAACAATTCAAAGAGATGTCCCATTATTGCTCAATATCTAATCTAGATCCAAACTGTTTGCAACACTTACATGTACCAAATATTCGCCAAACGTGTACTAAGGGTTACACGTGGTCCAATGAGCAATGTGTTGATTTCATATCACCAATTCTAGATATGTGATATCAACGACACGCTGCATTGCCAATATGTGCAGCAATATGCACCGTCAGGTTTTAACCCTTATCATGCCTAAGTCTGAACTGAGATTGTCGTCTGCAATTTGTGTCAAATTAAAATTTATGTATCTTAAAAATACAAAACCTAATGACGAGTTTCAAACCTGTTTGGATCAATATCAGATGCTGCGTTACGTGGTGCCTGATTTGGATCCAAACAATTTGCAAATACCACTCAGCTTCCGGTTCGTAAGCAAGGGAAACTTTATAATGTATCAGGCTTTCAAGCAGGATTGTTCAAGACCACTTTAAACCAATATTTCCAATATATTTGGTTCCAAGTACTTTGCGAAATATCAGTGTATTATCGGAATAAATGAACAATATATTGAAATAAATATAGCTGCTGCATTAACTAATACGCCAAACAAATAACAGAACATATAACGTAAACAAGTGTGTACATTACAATAACAAAATACAGTCTTATTGTGGCCAAAACAAAATTGACTGATTTTATAATTATCAGGATACTGCATCTGCAAGCGATAATGTTGTGATGCATAACTGAAATTAAACCCCACAAGGCAAACCTTATGGTGGTGTTTTATTTACTTTTGTCTACAATGAAAGCGTTTGTGCTGAAATACATGTACTTGGTTCCATTGTAAACTGTCTGCCATTCAGATACACCTGAATCGTCACAAGTGTTAGATAAGTGTCGGTTTCTACATTTTATTGCATTTCGTGTTCGTTTATTATCGTTTACAAGGGAATGAAAAGGGTCCTCCCCTCAAAACATTAACACAATTAATCTAAACGCGACTTGAACATATATATCCGGAAACCAGACAAGGTGTAATGGCGAACGATCTTGGTCTAAACTGATGGAAACCAGAATCAATATTTCTTCGGTTTAACAATTAATCCTTAATATGTAAAATGTTGACTAGACTTAATAGGAAACTTGAATGTTCCTTATGCTAGGTTCACACCAACGGCGAATGCCGCGCTTTAAATCGGCGAGCAAAGCGTCGTCATTTTTGTTTACTTTTCCAAAAATATCACGATCTCTTACGCTCTAATAAGCTCTGATACATGTACGCTCTGATGCGAATTGGTTGCCGCTTTGGGACGAGTTATTTCCCGACTTGTTACGGTTCCTCACGCTTTGATCAGGCTTTGCTACGCTTGAAATCACGCTTTTATAAGCTTTATTACGCTTTATTACGCTTTGATGCGATTGTGACGCTTTAAAGCAGGCTCTGATACGATTATCAAGCTTTGTTGTGCATTGTTACGCTCTGTTTAGTTCTGTTACGCATTGGAAAATATCAAGATCGCCGATTTCATGCCGCTTTTGATCCAGAACCTAAAAAAAGATGCAGCAGATCCACAAAATCATTGCTTTTTGAGTCAAGAACACGATGTCAGAACAACAAGATCCAGAAGTTCCAGATGTACCATAACCTGATCTATCTGAAACAATGCAATGAATGGTACTCAAGTCGCAGCGCCATTTATAGGGATTGAGATAGAGCGTAAGTATCGTAGGAGAGCATGAAAGAGCGTGAGAGAGCGTGAGGAAGCTTGCCAAGCGTAACAAAGCCTAACAAAACGTGTCAATCCTTGATCAAAGCGTCTCAATTCTTGAGAAAGCGTGAGAGTCCTTCATGAAAACGTAACAAAGCGTATCAAAGCGTGTCAGATCTTGATGAAAGCGTCTGACCTCGTATCAGATCTTCATGCCAAATCGTAACACATCTTGAGACATCTTAACGAAGCGTGTCAAGTGGTGACAGACCGTGAAACCTGGGGTCCCCGCTTTTAACCAAGCTCTGTTAAGCTTTCCTACGCCTTGAGTCAAGCTTTGCTGAGCTTTGTTACGCTTTGTTAAGCTTTGTTGAGCTTTGATACGCTATAGGCGCTTTAATCAATTCGTAACAGAGCGCCCAAAATTTTTAAACCGTTTAAAAATATTTGGCGCTCTTGCCGAATGTCCCGCTTTACTCCAAGCTTTCCCACGATCTATTACGACCCTGACGCTTTAATCAAGCTTTGTTACGCTTTTGTGCCGCGTTGCACGCCGCTTTAAAGCGCCATCAAAGCGCCGTTGGTGTGAACCTAGCATTATGGGGTATCAAGTGTGAATGGACTGAAGACAGCTTACTGTAAAATGCATGACAAACGTAATGTAGAACAATCTGAAAGGGGCGAATTGGTTTCATTTGTGTTTTTTTCTTTTACACGACGCCTGCCTTTATTCCATTGAACTACAGTTACATACCCATTACAGTGTAACTGTGACGAATTCACTTGTTCCATGCAAACCTTGTACACGTATTCAAATTTCAGTTACGTCAAGCTTACAAACTGGTTTTCTGTTTTATAACACTAATCTCGAAATAGTTTAAAACGAACTTTCCAGTATTTCTACAACTAAAATGTTCGCTTTAATCTGTCGTAAAAGCATATCGTCTGTGAACTTACTTTACGACAGTGGATGTGGTCGACTTATTGTGTTACATATACTTAGGTACATGCGTAAAACTAAATTTTAAGTTTTGAATAATGAAATGTTGAACTAAGCGATTTCCACTTATCGAAAGTCGGTTGCAATTCGTTCCGGATTTGTTTAACCCTTTACCTGATAGCCTATTTCTAGCATTGAAGATAGGTGACTACTTAAAACAGGTTGAAAGTAAAGCAGAATGCGCCTTAAGGCGCATTCTGCTTTTCTTTCAGCATGCTTTAAGCTATCATGTGATTGAATATACAAAATATTCCCTATAATATATATTCATGACTGATTAAATGGGAACTATTTTCTCTAGCGGAGGAATAAATCATATTCGCTAAAAGGCGCTTCTATGGGGGAAAGGGTTAAACAGTATACATTTGTTTCATAGGTACTGAGGGAACAGTCAAATCATTGACCCGAGGTAGCAGGGAAGACCTTGAGAACTGTTGCCCGAGGCCAACGGCCGAGGGCAACAGTTCTCAAGGTCTTCCCTGCTACCGAGGGACAATGGTTTGACTGTTCCCGAAGTAACTATCAAACAAATGATTTATTACCTGACTCTCTATTTAAGCCAGGCTGAATGAATGGCTAGATCTAGATCTATCTATACAAAATTTGAACAACACGTATTTATAAATTCTAGAGATGATCTTACGTGTATATTTAATCTTAATTCAATCCAATACAACAACTGAATGTGAACATCACTGTTTTGTAAAAAAGATGTCTAACATATTCATATTTTCAATTACGATTGAATTATTATTGTTTCTTATTGACTGAAATTGATTGACACTTTGTCGAAATTACGTCATGTATAATATGACGTCATTATTTTTGTAACGTCAAAATGTGTTTAAAAAAAGGAAGACGTTAGATCTTACTCTTAATTTTAGGTCTAGAACTATATAGCCTTTTAAGGGGATTATTCGGGATAGAAAAAATGACCCGATCAACTCCGCAAAAGGCTAGATCCTTAAACAAAAATCTATATCATAAAGACGCCTTATTTGGTCCCGCGATGGAGAAAAGTTTTGCGCACCATTTTCGCGCATGTAACAGTACTATGTAACAGTCAACTGTTGCCCGCTGGCCTCAGTCTGGTAAATATTTCGGAAAACAGTCAAAAATGCTTAATATTCACTTAAATAGAGAGTCAGGTAATAATAATAATTGTTATTAAGCATATTAACTCTCATACTCTCAATGACGCCATAAAGCGCGTTTGCAAACATAAAGCGGTGTCTGATCAGGACCCAAACTGTTTGACTCTTTTAACGATATTTATTAAGTAATACAACCTGAAATATAACTTTAAAACGTGTCTTGCAGACAACAATACTGACGCAGGCAACAAAAAGCGGTGTGGGGGTAAATTATCCAGAATAATTTGATAATGAAAGGGTTAAGAATGTTTATATCAAAATGCAAACGTATACATAGACATGCATTAGTCAGACCTGAAGTATGTTGATTTAGATAACGACAAAGCGTATCAGAGAATTTACAAGAACAGATAAATCATGCGCCAACACATAAGTTCACACAGAGTTTACTTCCAGTCGGATCTCCGGTAAGGCATGACTACTTTTGACAGTAATTTGTCAAACAACATGTAGATGTCAAAAGTTTCCATTAATTGGTACCAAAACGTCATTGCAACAATACTTAAGCGATCAACAAAACAATCACTATATAACTTGTACAGTTGAGATGCTGTTATTTCCCAATACACTCGTCTACACTTAAACTATTATAGTATGTCCATTGCAAGCAGATTCCCGGCGTTTAATAAGGCACCAAAGTCGTTTGCCTCTCCTATTGAAATGAAAATAAAATATTGAAGGAAATGGTATTTGTTTTAAATAAATATTTAAATGCAATGCGTTTGAATTGCATTAACATCCAAAAAAAGAAAACGAACAATGAATTACCTACTGTATCTTTAAAAAGACTGAAGGCCAAATGAATTGTATTTGTGCAATTCCATGGGGGTAATCAGACACGCTATCAAGTTTCTCACACTGAACCACATCGATCCAAATATATCTCAGCAAAATACATGTACAACCGCAATGACCCCGACGTCTAACCTGGTTCAAAAGGGCTCGTAACTGCAAGGTGCTGTGTCCTTTCTTTAAGCGCAAGAACACGTGCTCCTTTATACACGTGTTGAGCGTGTAACGTGTCAGGCGACTAACCAAACGAACACCTATTATTACATTTCGCGATATCATTATGCCGAATAAAACACAATGCAGAAAAAAAACTTCCAATGGAACATTCTGCATATTCATTTACTTGCATTGATGGATGTTTTGTCTTTATAGATACATGTATTAATGTTTCTCCATAAAAAATTAGTTGAAGACAGTGTTGACTGTTCATGTACAGTGGAGAATCTGTTATTCTTTCCCGTTTAAACGCAAACGTACGCAAACGCAAAGCACTAAAACGTAGAAAAGAACCACTTTTGGACAATTAGGATAATTCTTGTTTATCTTGGTGGCAAACAGGTTGGAGCCTGATCAGACGCCGGGTTACCCGGCGTCTGATCTGGCTCCAAACTGTTTGCACTGCAAATAATAGTTTTAGCGTAAACGCGTTTATTGGGAAAGAATAACAGATTCTCCACTGTACCTCTGAATTCCTATGTCGATTTTATCTCAGTACAACAGTGGAGAAAACGTTATTTTTCCCAATAAACGCATTTAAGATAAAACAAATATGTCCATTGCAAACAGTATGGAACCAGATCAGACACCGGGTAACCCGGTGTCTGATCAGGCTCCAAACTGTTTGCCGTCAAGGTTAAAATCAACACTCAGACTTGTCAAAAATTGTAATTTTCTCTATTTGAGTGTGTTGCGATTGCGTTTAGTTTGCGTTTAAACGAGACAGAATAACGTATTCTTCATTATACTTCCCTTCTAAACGCATACGAACCGCAATAGCTCTCCAGAAAAATGAATAAAAGAACATCCTTTTGACAATTCAGACTAAATTCAATATAATCTGAGTGGCAAACAGTTGTGAGCCTGACAGACAACGAGTTACTTGCATCTGATTTGGCTCGTAAATGTTTGAAAAGAACAAATATCTATATAGCATAAACGCGTTCATTTGGAAAGAAAAACGTCTATTTCGCTGTATCTTTGTTTTCTCAACAATACGGTCGAGGTGTTACTTCCTGTGATGTATACAGTAGAGAAAACGTTATTCTTTCCCGTTTAAACGAAACGAAACGCAAACGCAAAACGCTAAAACGTAGAAAAGTGTTACTTTTGGACAATTCTGAGAATTCATTTTTATCTTGGTGACAAACAGTTTGGCGCCTGATCAGACGCCGGGTCACCCGGCGTCTGATCTGGCTCCAAACTGTTTGCAATAGAAATAATAGTTTTAGCGTAAACGCGTTTATTGGGAAAGAATAACGTTTTCTCTACTGTATGTCTTGTTACTATCACGCACGTTTTGTTTATTTGCTTATGTGTTTACCTGGTAAAAATTCGGTCTAGTCTCAATGAATTAATACAAACAATGAATTGATAGCGAAATGAAAATGATGCACCAACACACAAACAAATGAATAGGCAAGCTTAACAGTTCAACGCGGCAGGAATAGTGTTTCTTCAGCGTCTGTTGGTATATTTATAGTGTTTCCGCTTTTCAGGTGTTACAGATAAACAGTGTTACGACACCTACATGTACATGTAGATATTTTAGCAACCCTTATCTGGGACACTGTATTCATACGCGTGATAAGATGGACTCATTTCAAGGGAAGTTCTAATCTAACACCATGTAATGAAATGTAGAAATAGTGAAATATAATTGCATCAGCCTCTTTAAAACTGTTTGTCACTCAGATTCACACATATACTGAAACGAATAATTAAAGGGTCAGGCCTTCTTTATTTCAACTGCGCGGGTGTTTTTTCTTCAAACCCCTGTATGGACATTGGTAGTCATCGTAGAGCAAAATGGTTTTCAGATCCATGTTTCTCAACACCAACAGTATTAATTTTGAAAGAAACGTTTTTTATTAAAAACAAATACAAATTTGCAAATATCACTAAATTTATCAGCAAAATACCAAATGTTGTTACTGACATGTCAAATGATGTCCATATGATGCATCACGAAAATTTCAAGTATGCCATGTGTGTTTACTAAACGCGGTGAACTAAACCGAAGTTACCCTGAGAAAAATCCATTGAGTTTGAATGGTAACGAACTGCACACTTTTTGAGAATTCAATAGTGTCCTTAGAAAACTTGCTAGAAATCGGTTGTGTTCGCGCCAATTCACAAACACATGTATCGTACTGATCAAAAAGACTTTCGACAAGGATAGTAAAATGTCAAAGTTACAAAGCTATCAACCCAGTCTTTTTTAGGGGAAAACACATTTTTTGAAATTTAAGATTTATTCAAATTTAGCGAAATTTCAGAGACTATTTCAATTAAACATTTTCTAAATAGGCATTTCGATCAGCAAAATATATTTTATTTCATCATTGGCTGTAAGTTTGCACCATACAACGATTTAAAATAAAAAGAAGGCACGATCCTTTAATTGTTGTGTTGAGTATATACAGTGGAGAATCTGTTATTCTTTCCCAATAAACGCGTTTACGCTAAAACTATTATTTGCAGTGCAAACAGTTTGTAGCCAGATCAGACACCGGGTAACCCGGTGTCTGATCAGGCTCCAAACTGTTTGCCACCAAGATAAACAAGAATTATCAGAATTGTCCAAAAGTTGTTCTTTTCTACGTTTTAGTGCTTTGCGTTTGCGTACGTTTGCGTTTAAACGGGAAAGAATAACAGATTCTCCACTGTATATGAGTCGTGCCACGACACAACCAGCCTTATTGCATTACAACATCGTACGTACAAAGCACCGTTTTCTATAGATGCCCTTAGTATAAACATAATTCAAGCGTAAACGCGTTTAGCTGGAACAAATGACGGCCACTGTACAGAGGAGAAAACGATATTCTTTCCCGTTTAATGACAATTGAAACGAAAACGCACTACACTATACTGTAGAAAATGGCCACTTTTTATATGTCCACCTATTCATTTTAATCTGAATGACAAACAATTCGGTGCCTGATCAGACGCCGGGTTACCCGGCGTCTGATCTGGCTCCAAACTGTTTGCAATAGAAATGATAGATTTAGCGTAAATGCGTTTATGGGGAACAAATAACGGCATCTCCACTGTACTTCCGGATTTGGGTACATGTACTTACTGTCGAGAAGAACTTTTTCTTTCTTAACCAATTTGTGCCCAATGGATTCTTCCATGTTTATATATTATTCCATTTTTATCAAAGGGATGCCTGGTCAAAATTCATTTTCATTTTATTTTATATTGAAATTCCTACCAACAAACAGTGTAGACTCTGATCAGACGCCGCATTATGCGGCGTCTGATCAGAGTCTACACTGTTTGCCTATGTCCCATATATTGGATCGTGGTCACAAATGGCTTAACCAATGTGTGCCCAGTGGATTATTCCATGCTTATATATGTATATATTAAGTTAGTCCATATTTTACCTAATAGGTCTTAATTTTCATTTTCGTTTTGTTTTATACAGAAATTCATATCAACAGACAATATAGACTCTAATCAGACGCCGTCAGATGTCATAAACATGTTCAATAAGTTTTAATGTTTTCCATGATATTGCAATTGTGTTCAAGTTTGTTACAAACGGATAAGAACAACATTTTTTCCCTACGGTACAATGAGTCACAACGTTTATTCTGTATTCATATACAAGCTGCAGTCAAACAGTTATACAGAGTTAAATATATACATGTATCAGCCTTATCATTCTGAATAACCGACTCCGTCAAAACTGTACTTGCAAAGTATCATTTTGATCTCAATATCAGCTGAAATTCAACTTTACATAAAAGAGTCCAAATCAGTTTTTATACTAATCTGATGTAGATTTACTCGGCGTCTAATAATGAAATAAAATTATTTGTTAATTCCAAGCAAGGTGCATTTATCGTGAACAGTTTTACATGTGCACGTGTTTTTTCTTTTTGATAAGACTTGTGAAAATGAGCGTACTATCTTGATAGAGAGTGCGGTGTTGCCTAGACGTTTGCCGTAGACTAAAAATGTAGCATTTCAAAAGCTTACATATGATAAGGCGTTCTTCGTTCCCAAATAAAAGTATTTTACTTCCATTCTAAACAATTTGAGGTCAAATCAGATGCCGGGTAGCCCGGCATCTGATCAGGCTCCAAACTGAATGCCACTCAGATTAAAATGAATAAGGAGAATTATCAAAATGTTGTCATTTAGTATATTTTAGTGCAATGCGTTTTCGTTTCGTTTGCGTTGAAACGGGAAAGAATAAAGTAGTATCCACTGTATAAGAATTTTATCGATGTGTAATCTACTACAATTAAAGTCCGCCAGTGTTTGAACACATTCACTATCTTTGTGTTTCATTTTAAAATTCAAGTTTTTTTCCACTTTTTTCTCTCTTTCTTTTAGATATTTTAGGGAGAGATAAAGAAAAAGCGAAAAATGTGATTCTAACGTGTCAGCATAAAACGCGTAAAGCATTTTTTTATCTAGTGAAAGGTAAACTAAGTTTATTGTGCGAAAACGCAGAATTTAAACTTTACATATTTGACAGGTAAAAGTGTGAAAAGAACATACGTTTATCTTTAATTACAGTAGATGAGATGTCCTTTTCCAATAAACGCATGTGTGCTAAAACAATTATTTTAATCGAAAATAGTTTAGAGCAAGACCAGATCTCGTGCACTCCGATAGAAATATACTGCCATACTTTTTTTAAAGCTGTCATTTTCGACATTTCATTACAATGCGTTGCATTGAGTTCTGTTTGAAAATGAGAAGAAAACGTCTTCTATACATAACAAGACTAACACTCACAAAATACGCAGATCAGCAATGCAGAAAACAATATTTTTTTCATATTCTGAATTAAAAAGGGGGCATCACTTGTGGAATACTTACTTAAATTTCATTAAACAAAAGGTTTTCCACTTTAAATCAAATTAAGGCACGTTACTGATTTTTTGCCCATGGTCCCATATATGGGACATAGGCAAACAGTGAAGACTCTGATCAAATGCCGCATTATGCGTCGTCTTATCAGATTCTACCCTGTTTGCTCATAGGAATTTCAATATAATACAAAACGAAAGTGAAAATTTAGGCCAGACACCCCTTAGATCATGGACATATTAAATATATAGGTATGCGAGAAAAGACTGAGCGCAAATTTGTTAAACATTTAAACACAATCAATAATTGAATGTGTGTCTATATTTAGTAGTGTTCAGAAATTTAAAAACATTTGTTTATACATCTGACTGGTACATGTACAATGTAAGTGATTTCAATAAATATCACAAATAGGCATTTATAACTTTCGTACAGTGAAGAAGACGTTATACATTTCCGTTTAAACGCTGCATAGCAAAACATCAAACGCCTAAGTAGACGCTAGATTACAATGTACCGCGTGATTGATCTGGCTCCAAAGTGTGTGCAGTTGGGATACTATTTTAAGCGTAAATACGTTTATTGTGAAAGAACAACGTCGGATTTACGTTCTAAACAATACAATCTGACTGTGTATGCTCTGTTCAATGTTATTTTGACATTTTAAGTTAAATCTATGAAACCCTCTGTTTAAATAACAACCTCGGACACATTTGGCATTTTCATAAATCAGATGGTACAGTGGAGAAGACGTTATTCTTCCCCGTTTAAATGAAAATCAAACGCAAGGCAATGAAATATAGGAAATAACAACCTTTTGACAATGCAGACTAGATTTATTTGAATCTGAGTGGCAAACAGTTTACCCGGCGTCTCATCTGGCTCCAAACTGTTGGCAAAGTTAAATCATGGTTTTGGGTGTCTACACGTATATTGGGAAATAATAACAACTGCTCCACTGTAGCGTTAAAAAGAAATGTGCCATGACGTCATCTGCTTTAAATTGCCATTTGCTTCTATTTCTCCAATTTAAAATATATGCATTGCTACGTCATAAATATTAAAATAATATCAAACAGTTTGGATCTTGATCAGACGCCGCGTAACGTGATATATGATCAAGATCCAAACAGATTGCCAATAACGTTTGAACTAGAGTTAGGGGAGTGAAAGGTTTTTAAATTTCCAAGATTCAAAACAACTGATTTATTGAGTAAAAATATTTTAACTGCATAATTACCCCTAGAATATTTTCAACATCCTTACCATGTTACAGTCGAGAATACGTTATTACATGTACAGTGGAGAATCTGTTATTCTTTCCCGTTTAAACGCAAACGTACGCAAACGCAAATCACTAAAACGTAGAAAAGAACAACTTTTGGACAATTCTGATAATTCTTGTTTATCTTGGTGGCAAACAGTTTGGAGCCTGATCAGACGCCGGGTTGCCCGGCGTCTGATCTGGCTCCAAACTGTTTGCACTGCAAATACTAGTTTTAGCGTAAACGCGTTTATTGGGAAAGACTAACAGATTCTCCACTGTATGTCCCTATAAACGCATTTACGTTAAATTTATTATTTTCAATGCAAACAATTTGGAGCCGATCAGGCTCCAAACTGTTTGCCGCTCAGATTCAAAACGTTGGAATTTTCTGCATTAAATTGTAATGCGTTTGTGTTTCGTTTGCGTTTAAACGGGAAAGAATAACGTTTTCTCCACTTTAGGTATATATGTTTGTCCGACATTTGCAAACTTGTTTCTGTAACTCGGGGTCTGATCAGGAAACGCTTTATTTGATGCTTGTACAGTAAAACATCTCTATAACGACCACTCTATTTTGTTACTTATTATAGGTGTTTACGATAGCTGACCGCTTAAAGCAAGGCGACAGAGAAACAGAAAGCTCCTAGGAGCTTTCTGTTTCCCTGTCACCTTGCTTTAAGCTGCCACCTCTCTATTATACAATCAATTAGCCTTCATTTAAGTGGTCGTAATAGCGAGGTTTTACTGTATTAAAGTCCCCGTAGTAAAAATAACATTACCATTAAAGTGAGGGTGGGTGGGGCCATTCTATTGAAGCAGGCGGTTTCTTATCATGTTACGGTTAGGTATACAGGGGTTGCAGTGTACATGTAAGCCCATTTGTGCTAAAAAACATGTGCTAACTTCAAAGTGTTTGGAGTGCAAAAACAGTTTGGATCCTGATAAGACGGTAACCCGGCGTCCGATCTGGCTCCAAATTGTTTGTATGAGAAGTGCGTTTATTGGGAAAGGAAAACGTCGTCTCCACTGTACGAGAGCATTAGGTTAGTGGGTCAGTGTTTCAGACATTCCTGGAAGTTAATCATACGCACGTCTCAGACAAGATCTATAAATACAGTGGAGAAAACGTTATTGTTTCCAGATAAACGCGTTTACGCTAAAACTATTACTGCCATTGCAAACAGTTTGGAGCCAGATCAGACGCCGGGTAACCCGGTGTCTGATCAGGCTCCAAACTGTTTGCCTCTCAGATTAAAATCAATAGTTAGACTTATCCAAAATGTTGTCTTTTTCTCCAGTTTAGTGTATTTCGTTTGCGTTTTGTTTGCGTTTAAACGGGAAAGAATAACGTTTTCTCCACTGTACAGACAATGTATTGTACCAGCACTCAGTGAAATAGCATGTGGACCAATGGAGAAGCATGTCCGTTTAGTACAGGATAACGATACAGTGTTCCCTATAATTGCCCTCCCCACAACGGCTCCCTACTTACAACGACCCTTGTCGCAGTTCCCTAACAGGATAATCATGTCCAACGCTTTACTGCTGCGATATCGTCTGCTTAGAATTGTCGTCTGTGATTTTGTCTCAAAGTTACATAATTACACGTGGATATTTCGATAGAATAAATATAATGACAAGTAACAAACATAACAACACACACAGTCTATGTCTCCATTTGGTTGTCATTGTAGAGACGGCGCACTGTATTACAGATATTTCTGCATTATTCGTGTCCTGTATTTAGCAACCGTTTGTAATAATTACTGCACATTGGTCTTCTTTGGAGTGTTTTCTTACAGGCAAAAGACAATTTACTGTTCAGGAAAAAGAAAGGGTATACCACGACCGGCCACTCACACGAGAAACCAGCGATGGCGTTACTTTAAGGTACAGTGGAGAATCTGTTATTCTTTCCCAATAAACACGTTTACACTAAAACTATCATTTGCATTTCAAACAGTTTGGAGCCAGATCAGACGCCGGGTAACCCGGTGTCTGATCAGGCTCCAAACTGTTTGCCACCAAGATAAACAAGAATTATCAGAATTGTCCAAAAGTTGTTCTTTTATACGTTTTAGTGCTTTGCGTTTGCGTACGTTTGCGTTTAAACGGGAAAGAATAACAGATTCTCCACTGTACTCTAGCTGAATTAAAAGAAGAGCCACACTATTAGGTTCCCTTTTTCAGCGGAGCTGTATGATATGCATGTATCTATTTAGCACTTTAAGCCAATGATAAATTATCAGAAATCAAGGTTTAAGGGCACCTGCTTAAAATTGAATGGTTTGATTGGAAAGGAGGGGGTGGGAGCAGGCTAGTCTATACATTTTACAGGTGAATTTTGAGTGCAAAATAATGAGCCATAAACTGTCATTCTATGTCAGCACTTTCTATTTTCTATTCAAGTTTAGTTTGTTTCAAGAACCTCCATGAATGAAGTTTGATACATAGAATAGTAGATCACTACGATAATCTTCGATCAGCAGGATAAGGTTTAAATTATTGTTTTAGCATTTCTGTAGATGATAGCGTTTTAGTTATAATGTAATGCTATAGTTTACATAAAGAAATACTGTAATTGTATTTTTGCTTTCTAATACATTGTATTACAATTCTTTGAAACCTTTATGTCATAGTTTTAGCATTTCTGTAGATGATAGCGTTTTAGTTACCGGTATAATGTAATGCTATAGTTTATATAAAACATTACTGTAATTGTATTTTTGCTTTCCAATACAATGTATTACAATTCTTTGAAACCTTTATTTCATACATTTAGCAAACCCATATACAGTATTACTTCCACCACGCATTCTGTTTCATACCCTTTTTAAAGATATGTATTTTATTTATAACATAAATTGATGTTGGTGCATTGAAGGATAAAACACAAAAACAACAACTGCTATTGCCTGACATACATCTAAACTCTGTTGGAAGACACAGTTACAATAGTTCGCCATTTCGTCTTATACGTATTGTTTCTAGATTTATTTCCCAAACCTCTCGACCGACTACTATCAGGTGGGCTATATCTACTTGGCAGATCCACTCTTCAACAAGTGATACTTAATCCCTTTACCGTTATGACGCAATATTTTTCAATCAATTGTCGTCTTCTTTTTATTTATCAAATTTAATGTGGAGGTAAATTGACTTAAGTAATGTCGTATGAGTGTCAAACAGTTTTGAACCTGATCAGACGCCGCGGTTCGCGGCGTCTGACCAGGATCAAAACTGTTTGCAAATAACCATCGTACTCGGGTAGTGAATGACTTTACGAAACTCAAGTAGATCTATATACACGGTAATCCCATTTCAAACCCTAATTCTGCACTATCCAGTTTTATGACAATCTTCAAAATACTTTAATTCTCCTTTGATCTGGTATCATTTGATTCCGACTGCTGAACGGATTATTGCTCATCTGAGTTTATGCCCTACTCCCTTTGTTATTTTATTTTGCATAAATACTGATGTTTGTACTTCATGTAGCCTTTGATCAGCTACAATATCATCTGCTTCTTATTTATAGTCTACAATAATGCTCATACAGTGGAGAATCTGTTATTCTTTCCCGTTTAAACGCAAACGTACGCAAACGCAAAACACTAAAACGTAGAAAAGAACCACTTTTGGACAATTCTGATAATTCTTGTTTATCTTGGTGGCAAACAGTATGGAGCCTGATCAGACGCCGGGTTACCCGGCGTCTGATCTGGCTCCAAACTGTTTGCACTGCAAATAATAGTTTTAGCGTAAACGCGTTTATTGGGAAAGAATAACAGATTCTTCACTGTACATGTATGTGCTCTTATATTAACTGCAATAACGTCACCAGCTTTAAAAAATTGTCGTCTGCTTTTACAAAATTTCATATTGTATCTTTTTTTGACTTGAAGTATATCGCCTTAAACCCTGTTCAGACATCGCGTTATACAGTGTCTGATAAGGATCCAAATTGTTTGCAAATAATTATTGTACTTCATTGATAAGACAGTGGTGGGGTTAAGTGACACTATTTTTATAAACGAGTTTAGCTGTTTTACTCTGCCTCTGATCAGTATCCAAACTGATTCACACCGAAATTGAATCTTCATAAGAAAAAATTATAAAACTCTAGATAAGAGACACAACAGCTGACGACAATATGTTACTTGTAAGCAGAAGATATCCTGGTAATGGACGGTTAACGGCACAAAGAGGACTTGCAGACGTGCGGGCGCATAAACTCGCCAATATTGCATCAAACTTAGGCAATTAACACCTTCACTGAAATGACGTCATAAATTTTAAACAATTGTCGCCTTTTATCTCTCAAATTTAAATTTTATGTATTTTGACTGAAGAAATATTAAAATGAGTGTCAAACGGAATGTATCCTAATCAGACACGGCATAACGCGGCGACTGGAAAGGATCCAAACTGTTCGCAACTACAGTGGAGAATCTGTTATTCTTTCCCGTTTAAACGCAAACGTACGCAAACGCAAAGCACTAAAACGTAGAAAAGTACAACTTTTGGACAATTCTGATAATTCATGTTTATCTTGGTGGCAAACAGTTTGGAGCCTGATCAGACGCCGGGTTACCCGGCGTCTGATCTGGCTCCAAACTGTTTGCACTGTAAATAATAGTTTTAGCGTAAACGCGTTTATTGGGAAAGAATAACAGATTCTCCACTGTAACCATTGTACAACTAGTGGCAATAATGTTAGCGTTTACGCAGTCTATAAGTTTATCTCGTCATTTATTATGTAGTATTCTTATCTCCGTCTCATCAATGTACAAGTATATACATACCATAAATCTTTATTTAACATGTAGATATTCTCCAACGACATTTGATTTTATTCTTTAATTTTATTTTGAGGTGTTTACATGTATTTATTCACGTATCATACCGTCCGTCCGTAGACGGTAGTTTGTTCAAAAGGTTTTCTAGACTATTTTTGCAGTATTGTTGACCAGCATCTGACTGTGCATCTTCGATTGCGGATTTGATTCTTCACATCATAAACTCTCCATTTGTACATGTATGTTTTAACAGATAGAAATTTGTCTAGATCTTAACTCTGTCATGCTTCAACAAAACTTTTTTAATATTGCGGTTTTGTTAAAGATTAAGATTCAAGATTCAAAAGTGTTTTTTTTGTTGTTGTTGTTTTTTTCGTCTTAAATTGTTCCCCTGCGTTTGGTCACTGGTTATTGACTTATTTTAGAGACACACCATTCATGAAATGAGTTATACCGGCGTCACATAAGCCTTTACATGTAACTGCTTGCCACTCGGAAGAAAATAATGCCAAGAAACTCTCAGTTTCAAAACGTTACGTCATTTTATGAGTTTTATTGCATTGTGTGCCCGTTAAGTACGTTTAAACAGAATAAAACGTCTGCCCCAATGAAAACAGTAATAGTTCGTAGAAACATCACTTAACCGCTATAAAAACTACTGACCCCATAAAGTGTTATTTGCCTTTGAAACCTCAAGCATCTGCAAGTTTCGAAGAACTTGTGGTGAATATTCGTTTCCGTTCAGACGCAACGGGAGCGTAAATGCATAATAACACAATGTAGAAAATTAAAACTTCTTTTAACATATCTAGCAATTTATTTTAATCTGAGTAGCAAACATTTTGGAGCTTGATCAGTCGTCGAGATACCCGGAGTCTTATCTGTCTCCAAACTGTTTGCAGTGGACATAATAGTTTAAGCATAAACCCGTTTCTTGGGGGAAAATAACGTGTAAACATTTTCGAGCCAGATCGGACACGAACAATTCGGCAACTCATCTAGATTAAAACAGTTTGACTTTCTGATTGTTTTATTTGATACATTGCAGATACAGTACAACAATTTGCAGATGACATCTTAAGCAGACGTCAATCAGATAGCACAGTAAGTGCTAAAGTGCAACAATTTGTTTAATGATCATCTCTTAGCTCTTTCACTGCCAAATTAATCGTTAAGTTTTTTTACCCCTTCATCGATAAATTGTCGTCTGCTTCAATAGTGCCGTCATTTCAAAGTTAGATTTCAGGTAGTATGGCTTCAGAAATATTGATATAAATGACAAACAGCGGCGTCTGGTCAGGATCCAAACTGTTTGAAAAATCGCCTTTTGGAATCATTGGCAGTGGAAGAGTTAAACCCCTTTCGATGTCAATCTCTATAATAATTACATATGCAGACAGTTTGGACCAAGATAAAATGCGGCGTCTGATCTGGATCCAAGCTGCATGAAACTAATTTACATGGTTTTATAAGTCAAACTGCTTCAAATTCTAAATTTATAAATGAAAGTAAACGTGAGTTTGAGAGCAGACGATACAAGGACAGTGCACGTGGTAGTAGGATTATGACGTCATAATGGCAGAGAAAGGGTTAATGTTAGTACTCTTAGAATATTCTGCAACTATGATGAAACCTCGCTAAAACCCGTATCATGCTGAATTGTCTTCTGCTTCAAATATATCGTCTGCTAAACATCTAAAAATTGGCTTAAATGCTTTGAAACAGATTTTTTTAAAAAAAGTAACAAACAGTTTGGTTCCAGAATTGACATTTAAATAAGGTTATGTTCATACATAGAAAAATCAACTTAAATGAGCTCGAAATATAGAGGTTTGGTAGTATGGTTATTTCAGTAGTTCTCACAACTTTCAAAGTGCACAGTTTTTGCCATTTGTAAAGGGAATAAAAACCTGAATCAAACAATTCTATTCCTGTGAGAAGTCCAGCTACTTAGAATGTCATATGGGCCATACTGTTTGTAGATTCTACAGTGGAGAAAACATTATTCTTTCCAAATAAACGGGTTTACGCTAAAACTATTATTTCCATTGCAAACAGTTTGGAGTCAGATCAGACGCCGGGTAACCCGGTGTCTGATCAGGCTCCAAACTGTTTGCAACTCAGATTAAAATGAGTAGTTAGAATTATCAAAATGTTGTTATTTCCTCCATTTTAGTGTGTTACGTTTGCGTTTCGTTTGCGTTTAAACGGGGGAAAACAGTTTCTCCACTGTACCACAAGGCTCCCATATAATGTTGAACTTTAAAGGGGAGTTATGTTGGAAATGTATTACAGTGTAGAATACGTTATTATTTCTTAATTAACGCGCTTATGCTAAAACTATGTACATGTAGTCCACTGCAACCATTTTGGAAGAAGATTTCTTAGATTAGGCGCCGGGAAACCTTGCGTCTGGTCAAGTTCCAAAATGTTTGCTTAAAATGAATTGTTTGTAAATTCAAAGGGTGGCAATTTTCTACATTTTTTGTTATACGTATGCGTCTTCTTTAGTATAAAGTTGTCCCCACTGTACAATAGAAAAGACGTTATTCTTTCCTAATACAATGTAAACGCATTTTACGGTTTTAAACCATCATTTCCACCGCAAACTGTTCGCCACTGAGATATAACAAATAGTCAGAATTGTAAAATAGTAGTCATTTTCATCATTTTATTGCGTTTCGTTTGCGTTTAAACGGGAAAACATACAGTGGAGAATATGTTATTCTTTCCCGTTTAAACGAAACGTAACGTTTGTAGAAAAGTGCAACTTTTGAACAATTCTGACAATTCATTTTTATCTTGGAGAATACGTTGTTCTTTCCCGTTTAAACGCAAACGAAACGCAAACGCAAAACACTAAAATGTAGAAAATAACAACGTTTTACATTTTTCACTATCTATTTCTATCTGAATGGCAAACAGTTTGGTTACCCGGCGTCTGATCTGGCTCCAAACTGTTTGCAATAGAAATAATAGTTTTATCGTTAACGCGTTTATTGGGAAAGAATAACGTTTTCTCCACTGTAGCACCTCTCCACTATGTACACCAAGGCGTGATCGACAGGCAACGGGTTAAAACAGATCAAAGACGGACACGTGTTCCAAATTCAGCTACATGTAGCATTCCACTTCAAACCATATATTACAAAAGTTCATAGGCAAACCAAATGCTTAGTTTTTCACAATTGAATGGAAATCGTTAACATTTGGCTTTCCTGTCTAGAAATTCCAAATTATTACAATCGGAACATGTGACTCCTTCCCGTTTGTATAAAACGAAAGGAAACCCGAATGGTGTGTCATTAATTTATAAATATGAAATTAATTTCAATCTTAGCGACAAACAGTTTGAGCATGATCAGATGTCGAATTACCCGGCGTCTGGTTGGGCTCCAAGAAGTTTGCTTACAAAATAATAATTTTAGCGTAAACATGCGTTTTTGTTGTTGTTTTCTTTTGGGGGTGGATAACCCCTTCTCCACTGTACGCTAACCGCAGGGGAAAGGTTACATCGTTTCTATTGCTAGATCGGAAAAGGAGATTAGAGAGCCAATAATCCTCAAGTCAAGTGATTGTTGTGATTCCTGGGAAAAGCCAGAAAAGCCTACCTAGATCTGTATCGTAAATCTAATCTTTTGTTGCAATACTTTTATAGCCTTACCTCTTAAGAAACTCTTTATTCTCCATCTGTCTTAATAGCCCAGACCGCATCATGATACTCTGGAAACACGGTCGGTCGATGGCCCACAGCTTACAGTTAACCATGGCTGCAAAATAGATCAAAACATTTAACCCTTTCCTCCCTGAAACCTCAAATGGACAATTCTAGATTTCAATTTAGTCTAGTCCATTTTTTTTATTTTGGGGATTGATTTTTACAAAGCGGCTGCAAAATAGATCGAAACATTTAATCTGTGATGCTGTGTACAGTAGTGTTGAGCAGAAATACAGCGAAGAAGACGTTACTCTGTCCCGGTTCAACGCGAACGAAATGCAAACATAATTATTGCATATAAAATATAGACGATGTGATGTTTATTCTGACTATTTATTTAAATTCAGCATTGTCAACAAGTTTCTTCTTTTATTGCAATGCGCTTGCGTTTGAACGGGAAAGAATACCGTCTTCTCCATTGTTTCCAAATGCCAAATAGTTTGAGGCCCGATCAGATGCAAGATCACCCGGTGGCTGGTTGGGTTCCAAACTGTGTGCGCTGGAACAAATAGTTCTAATGTAAGCATGCTTTCTATTAGGGAAATAACGTCCTCTTCACTGAAATGCAGACAACTCAGAAAGAAACTTTCTACACCACATGTACATGAAGCCCTACGTGCAAATTACCTACATGCATATCTAACTTTGTTTAAGGCAAGAATATTAATGTAAAGAACAACTGGAAATGAATATGTCCCTACACGTTTACAGGTGTATGCTTAAATTAGGAGACAAAGTAGAGCAGTATGCTCAGCCTGCTGTCATCAACAAAATGTCATGCAAGACCGAAAACAGGCTTTGGGGTAAGGTTTGATATACTGTTATTCGTATTTTGCTTAAACGAATTAGTTGCTTTTTCTAATGATGTTGCTGTAAACTCGATAAACACAGTGCATGCATAAGCTTTATTTGTATCGGGTATACTGGAAAAAATGTTTTGGCCGTGTCCCGTCCAGGATGAAGTCGGAAAGCAAACAAGTGTTGCAGTCATGAGGTAATTGATTATATTACACACAGGTCATTCCGTTTCACTTCCATCAAAGTTATTATATTATGAATATAAAACTATAGATGCTAAATACAGTCTTCTCTAACGTGACGATGTTGCACGTTTCAAAGCAATAGAGTAGTACTAAGGCTCCAAAACTCTGCCTTGATTCAAGTGCAAAACCACAAACGAGATAAATATTTCAATTATTCTGTAATTCACAATTAATCATTCAAGCTTTTGAAATTTATATCTAAATTGTGCAGTTACCTACTCAAATAGCAAAGTAATATGTTGCTATGGGCGCTAATACAAAATGCAACGACTAGTAGAACTTATACAGAGGGGAAGGTGGTATTCTTCCCCCATACAGTCGCGAAAACGTTATCCTTTCCCGATAAACGCTTTTACGCTAAAACTATTTGGGTTTTTTACAAACAGCCTGGAGCAAGATCAGACGCCGGGTAACCCGGCGTCTGATGTCTGATCTGGCTCCAAACTGTTTGCCACCAATATAAATATGAATTATCAGAGTTGTCCAAAAAGTGTACTTTACTACGTTTTAGTGATTTGCGTTTGCGTTTCGTTTGCGTTAAAACGGGAAAGAATAACGCTTTCTCCACTGTAAATGCGTTTAAGTTTAATCAATTATTTCCAATGCAAACAATTTGGAGCCGGCATCTTATCAGGCTCCAAACTGCATACCATCCAGATTAAATGAATCAATATTTGTTTTACATGTTGTTGCATAGCAATTGCAATCGTTTAAGGGGAAACAGAAAGTAGTCTCTACTGTATGTATTTATATGTTGCTATGGGGGCTAATACAACATACAGTGACTAGAATAGCTTGTATGTGCATAGGGTGTACTTGCTGTGGAAACTGAACATGTGAATTTAAGGAAGCAGTATTATCCAATGTTTGAACCCTGCGATCCGCAATTTAATGTCCAAGATCCTACAATCAAAATGTATATTGGTGAATTAATCATGTTGCTTCTTATGACGCTTCTATTTCGAAGAAAACCATGACTTCATCTCCTTGAGTTTCTGTGTTGAGTGTTGTTGTAGGTTTGAATGTGAAATTGCTTCATATACGTGCATAAAGATAGTTGCCAAAATGTTGGTTGAAAATCAGTACGTTGCAATGATACAATGGAAAAGACGTTATTCTTTCTCGTTTAAACGCAAACGAAACACAAACGCATTGCACTCCAAACTGTTTGCAATGGAAAGTTTTAGCGTAAACGTGTTTATTGTGAAAACGTCTTCTCCGCCGTATTTCTTTTAGTTGTCAATACACAGGCTTACATGTCGGTCGCCTTAATTACAGAAGAGAAAACGTTATATACATGTACGTATAGTGTAAAAGACGTTATTCTTTCCCAATAAACGCGTTTGCACTAAAACGTTTAGAATCGGGAGCCAGATCAGACACCGTTCAACCGGTGTCTGATAAGGCTCCAAACTGTTTGTCACTAAGATTGAAATAAATAGTCAGAATTGTTAACAAACTTTCTACATTTCATGTCAATTCCTTTGCGTTTTGTTACGTTTAAACGTCTTCTCCACTGTAAAAAGGTGAGTTTAAGGAAAACGATATTCTTTAAATTTTGCGATCCGCAATATCCAAAATCCTAAAACTAAAATGTCAATTGGCGAATAAATTATATTGCTTTTTACATATTATGTATTAAGATGGATGCAAAAACGTTGGTTGAAAATCAGTGCGATTCATTGTTATATCGTGTCGTATTTTGTTTGTTAACACACATACTTCAGTGTCGGTTGCCTTATATTAGTTACAGGAGAGAAAACGTTATTCGTTTCCAACATACAGTACGCGTTTGTGCTAAAACTATTACTTTGGAGCAAGGCAAGACGCCCAGTAATAGGACTATGTGCGGACTCTAAACTATACATTTGGCATTGCAAGTTTAATAAAATGTTTAAGAACTTGCAACAGTCTATTGATCATTTCCTTGAATTTTAAATAAAATTTCGTTTAAATGGGAAATATTGATTATTTCCAAACTCCTTTTCTGAACTATGCATCATCCGGCATCAAACCTTGAATTTTCTTACATCCGTTCTTAAGTTTGTTAATATATAAACTAGTTTGATATATTTTCTTAACTTCACAGCAAATCATACGACGCATTGCTTCATAGAACGACATGTCGAATGCCTGAAACTCAAATTTCCTCTAAATCTTCTTTTTTGATAAATGGGTGTAAAGCACCTATATAAACACGTATATATTAGCATAGAAAAGCATTTATGTTAAAAATACATTTAAAAGAAAGGTACAGTGAAGAATATGTTATTCATTCCCAATAAAATCCTTTATGTTCAAACGTTTATTTCCACTGCAAACAGTTTGGGGCCAGATCAGAAGCCGGGTAACCCGGCGTCTGATCAGGCTCCAAACTGTTTGCCACTCAGAAACAAATTGATTGTAAAAAATATTTAAAAATTGACATTTTCTACGTTTTAGTGTTTTGCGTTCGCGTTTCGTTTGCGTTTAAACGAGAAAGAATAACGTTTTCTCCACAGTAATACTGAGCCAAGCTCTAAACTGTCATCCTACGCTCTAGCCCACAATTTTCTTTTTTTGTTGCAAATGCACCATTAAGGTTTCAGACTCTTAAATTTAAGTGCCATACTTTAAATCATATTGAAATATTAAATGCGAAATTGTTTTTTCACATTCAACTCACAGCGACTACTGCACAAATCAAACTGGCACCAGTTTACAATCTTTACGATGATTTGAAATTTAAAGATAGCCTTACAAAAAGAATAGTATATGCATGTACGAAAATACTTATCTGGCATTTGTTTCTTTGCAATTATTTGTATAATAACAAGAATTTCAATAAATTATTTCAAACTTGACACATAGCCAAATATGTGTAGAGAGGCTATTTACAATGGAAAAGAAGTTATTATTTCCCAATAAACGTGTTTACGTTAAACTATAAAACTATCATTTCCATTGAAAACAGTTTAGAGCCTTGTCAGACGCCGGGTCACCCGGCGTCTGATCAGGCTCCAAAATGTTTGCCACTCTGATGAAAATAAATTGTAAGAATTCTCAACAACTTTTCATTATCTACAGTGGAGAATATGTTATTCTTTCCCAATAAACGCGTTTACGCTAAAACGTTTATTTGCAGTGTAAACAGTTTGGAGCCAGATCAGACGCCGGGTAACCCGGCGTCTGATCAGGCTCCAAACTGTTTGCCACCAAGATAAACAAGAATTATCAGAATTGTCCAAAAGTTGTTCTTTTCTACGTTTTAGTGCTTTGTGTTTGCGTACGTTTGCGTTTAAACGGGAAAGAATAACAGATTATCCACGGTAACGTCTTCTCCACCGTAAACCCTTCACTCGTGGCATTGCCTCTGATTCAATGGTTATTTTCAACGCGACGTCTGATCATAATGAAAAGTGTTTAACAGTTTAATACTCATTACAATATAGCATAACCTGATTTAAACATCTGTTTACCTTTTGTATTTTACGGTTTAAAGTTTAGATACATTCACTTAAGAGTGAATTTACCTAAAAATTAAACCGTAACAAAAAGTATACAGATGTTTAAATCAGGTTATGTCCTGGCAGCGAATGGTGTTAACAGCACTATTGAGGTCACGTATCCCTTTCCCCCGCAGAAGCGCATAAGGACACGTTACATGTACAGTGAATAATACGTTATTATTTCCGGGAAATTCCGTTTACAGGCAAACGAAACGCAAACGCAATGCAATAAAATTGAGAAAAATGACAACTTGTTGACGATTCTGACCGATTATTATAATATGAATTTTAAACAGTTTTGAGTTCAATCAGCCCCCGGATTATCTGGCATCTGATCTGGCTCCAAAACTGTTTGCATTGGACATAATAGTGTTAGCGTAAATGCGTTTTTTGGGAAAGAATAACGCCTTCACCGCTGTACCGTACCCTTTTTCTTAGCATAAGCGCCATATGATGCCTCTTTTCTGTTCTTATTATTACACTCACATGATCAATCACTGATACTGGTGAGTATACTTGTCTTTAACAAAATAATCTACATGTTAAGAGTACACTCAGTAAATCTGATAAGAGCCAAACTTTATGCGCCCTCAGGTCATGGTATAAACTGCTTGTCATTTGCAATACATTGGGACATGTACATCCAACCCTTAACAGTCAATTTGGGTATGTCTTGATTTGAAAATGGAATTTCAGGAGTAACTGTGTTAATACAAGAAACATTTTAGTGCAAAGCGATTAAGGTTTGGGGTTATTGCTTCATACGCACTTGTAAAAGATGGGTTTCCTTTGCTTATAGTTTGGAGCTAATTCAGACGTCGGACAATACAATGTTTGATCAAGATCAAAATGTTTGACTCCCGGATCACAATAAGTTGTATATAGATCTAATAATCTGCATTGTATTACATATGCGTTCAGTTTCGTTGAAAACGGGAGCAGCTCGATTATTAGTCATCGATGTTGGAAATCGTTGTGTTTCGAGAAATATCTAAAAATACTACATGACAGATAAAGTCTGTTTAACACTAGACTAAAAAGAAACATATCTTATCTTTATACACAACTTAACGAAATGCTGATTTTAACCTTTTCTATGCTGTACCTAAAGATATGTACAGTTCTCCGTCTCTAAAACAACACCCTATGGGAGCCAAATATTGTGTGAGTTATATAGAGAAAGTTGGTTATAGTGAGGGAAAACAAATACCCTCAGAATACATTTGCAAATGTTTGAACACATATCAGACGTCGCTGATCTGTGTTCAAACTGTTTCTTTATGTTACTTCTGTCAAAATTGTCCAATACGTAATTAAGATGAAAAACCAGCAGAAGACAGTTTTAAGCAGACGATGTTTTTGGCGCCAGTGAATGGTCTAGTTTGGTGAATAGCGGGAAGCATTGTTGCAAAGAGGGAATCCTTGTCCGGAGGGCCGTTGTAGGGAGGAGACGCTGTATAAGCTACAAGCTGTGTATACTCTGACCAGAGAGCTCCACAATGTACATGTATGTGCTTACCGTGGAGAATCTGTTATTCTTTCCCGTTTAAACGCAAACGTACGCAAACGCAAAGCACTAAAACGTAGAAAAGTACAACTTTTGGACAATTCTGATAATTCATGTTTATCTTGGTGGCAAACAGTTTGGAGCCTGATCTGACGCCGGGTTACCCGGCGTCTGATCTGGCTCCAAACTGTTTGCACTGCAAATGATAGTTTTAGCGTAAACGCGTTTATTGGGAAAGAATAACAGATTCTCCACTGTATCAGGGTCTGCACTGTTTGTTTTAGTCTTGCTTTTCTGACACGTCTTCTAAAAACAACCCTAACAATGAAAACAGCCGTTTTAAAGGTGGAATAGTTCATATTAGGCCGTGAGCCGGAGGGGTTGGTTGGTACCAATCGGGTGAATAAGGTTCACTATGATTTTCGGAAAGATCAATGTGTGACTAGTTAAGAAATGTATGATAGCAGTAAAATCATGGCAGCTTTGTTGACTTTTTAGGCATTTTTGTTACCCCACCCACCAAGTTTAACATTGCAAAAGGACCATCATTATCACAATCATACTTTTGGTAATGTATGAATTTTTATTGAAACATCATATTGAAAATGTATTGTAAAATGCCACTTGACATTATTGGAATTGTTTAAGTAATTTACTTTGGCAAAAAAGGCATATTTGTTACCCCACCCACCAAGTTTACCATTGTAAAAGGACCATCATTATAACAATCATACTTTTGGTAATGCATGCACATTCATTGAAGTATCATATTGAAAATGTTTTGAAACATTTCATTAGACATTATTGAAATTGTTGAAGTAATTTACTCTAGCAAAAAAGGCATATTTGTTACCCCACCCAACAAGTTTAATATTGTGAAAAGACCATCATTATCACAATCATACTCTTGGTAGCGCATGCATTTTAATTGAAGTATCATTATAAAAATGTATTGTAACATGCAATTAGACATCATTTGAATTGTTGAAGTAATTTACTCTAGCAAAAAAGGCATTTTTGTTACCCCACCCACCAAGTTTAACATTGTAAAAGGACCATCATTATCACAATCATACATTTGGTCATGCATACGTTTTTTTGAAGCATCACATTAAAAAAGTATTGTAACATGCCATTAGGCATTATTGGAATTGTTAAAGTAATTTACTTAAGCGAAAACAATAAATTACGTCATCCTTTTCATAACGAAAAATCCCTGTTTTGACTCCTGGAATCTATTGATGCAGGTGGCATAATTAAAGAAATCGCCCTGTTCGTTCGTACGAAGTCAACCATATCTTAACATTTTATATAGCATGAAAACAGCTCACTAGAATGATTTTACACTTCTACAGTTGTTGCCTTGAACCATTCCCAGCTATTTTTGAGTTATTTCTTGATAAAATAGATTTTACCGTTTCTCCAGAGTTATTACTTCTTTCTGGAATGATTTGATCATTGCATACTGAATACATTGAACCTTTCGAAATCCAGGAATATCACCAAAGCTTGGTTTGTCCTTGGACTTGACCTAATTTGGACCTCTAAAAAAATTCAGAATAACCAGTACTGCTAAGGGTGCCTCCGGGGTTCTCTTAAAGCAGTAATGTTCTAAGACATTGTTACTCTCTTCTTATGCTAAGGCAAATATTGTACAAATCCTTGACTCTGCAAATTTCAAATACACCTGCTAGCACATAACAGATGAAAACCAAATATTTCGGGTCAAAGGCAATCTATTGGCGTTAACTTACAAACCATTGACAACAGTGTTATGAAAATGTCTAAACATCTAGTCGGCATTACAACCACTGAAGTGTAGGTTGTAATTCTTATGTAAGAATACCAATTCTCACATTTCCTTCACTCTCAATGTTTTCAGCCTCTTCCAGTGGACGTTCTTCATCATCTGATTCTGTACTAGTTGCCTGATTATCACAGTTGCACATGTTCGTACTATTCAAACCATAAGAAATGCATACACATTTAGGCAAAGTACATTTACTAGCACAGCTCCCCGCTAGTAGGTCAAGCATCTACGTCGGATCTGTTTTCTATCCAGCAAGTCGTCTAATAGCTGATCAATCTCACCCTCTTTCACAACTTTCCATCCTCTTCCTACATGACTTGGAATATCATCGACTCCAAATAGCAGCCTTGATGTTAGCTCTTAAAGTGTGCTTAACTAAAGAGTCCAGACATTCCTATCTTGTTGTATTTCTGTGGGTTAATTGTCATACGGAATTGTTTCTCTTTGTTCGAACGAAATTACCCCCTCTTCTAAGAACTAAAATTAAGGAAGACGGGTAGTTGGTTTTGATCTTATTTGCTGTTTTGCAAAGGACGAAATTAGTCAAAATCATCTGCGCGAAGTCATCGTCATCATCGCGTCTCATCATTTCCCCATCATTCACTGGAGCTTTATGACCCATTTTGTGGCGCAGTGCCGTAAACCAAAATAAATTAATCCATCCATCCAGGCATGAGGTGTAGCTGGTGGCGCTATATCTTACCCTATGTGGTACATAATAAGCCGTACCGCTGAACATTCACTTTTGCTGATGACGCTTACAGGGCATAGAACTGACGATTATATCTCAAGTCTGTATATCAAAGCAGGAGGGGTACCCCTTATCTATTCAACGTCTGGGAACATTATTGAGCTTCAGCATTACCATTCATCAATTTCAGTGCGCGTGTTTTATTCTTACCAGCAAATGCGCTGACCGTGTCACAACATGTTAAGACATACATTCAATTCAGTGACTTGCAAACATCAGTGTCAATCGCGTCCTCAATTTTCAGGATATCATATATAACTTGTGCATGTCTTTGTCCAGCATTTCTTAAATATGTTCATTTGCTTCTTCTTGGCTGCTTCAAAGAAAGACCCTGTACCTCCTCGCATCCATTGTATTTTATTTTGAAGCATTTGATTTCAACGTAAGGTGCGATATTTTCCTCTGTAACCTAGGGGCCTCCGTGGCCTAGTGGTATAGTCACTGTGACTTACATCACTAAGTTCCTCACCGCTGTGAGTTCGAATCCCAGTAGAGTCGTTCGGATTTCTCATGTGGGGAAGCCTTCCAGTTGGCTTACGGAAGATCGATGGTTCTACCCAGTTGTCGATTTGTGCCTGAAACAGTGCATAAAGGACTTCTGGGGTCCTCCTCCACCTATAATTAGCTGGAAGTCGCGATATGACTGAAATACTGTTGAAAGTTACGTAAAAAAAATCAAATCAAATCCTCTGTAACCTTTGACTGTGCTCAGTTTTCATCCATTGATGCACCAGGAATGCTATAAGAATATTATTATTGACCTTATTGCTACAGAAGTGTCTCCCCTGTATACATCTAGTCTATCACTGTCACTGCCGCCTCGAGTACCATCGATAGAATAGTGCTTGCGCAGCCACAAAAATGCATTGGTATCTTTTGACTTTCTATACGAGGTTCATTCCGTCAATCACAGAGACATACTTTTTCGGGACACCTTCAGCTAAGCCAAGCGTTTTCTGTTAGCTCAATGCTAATGCAGCATTGTTTGATTTCTTAGCAAACCATTTGATGTTGAGAAAGACTATTGCCAAAGAGCAATAAGTAAAATAATGAAATTTATCTGGAGATTGCGTGTGTGTGCCATAACTATGATGCGACCGAACAAAAGCATTATCAGCTATAACTTTCATGCTGCTTGAGGTCTAAACTTTGTTGCTCTTTATTCCATCATGGTTGATCTCCTTTAAATTGTGCATACGAGCATTGACCAATCTCATCATTGACCAATCGCATGCGCACTCAGAAGGTATTTTGCGATGTCTCAAGGTACTGCATTAACGGTGGATATGCTAATCAGATCTTGATTTATTTCAAATGGGTTGAACCAGCCTCTTATTAGATATGTTACTTTAGTAACTTTTTCCTCGTATTTCTGCATTTGTGACCTTTTCAGCTGTGTGTGAGAGTTCTCGTGTTTCGTATCTTCAAGAATGTCTCTAAATTGGCTGATAGATGCACTGTTATATAGTAACGCTTGGTGGCACAAGTGTTCAAGCGGAAGTGTATGGTCCCAATGCGAGTTTGTGTGTCCTCATTGACAGTGATCTCTGTGGTAGTATCAAGGTAAACACAAGGTTGGGTGATATGGATAGATTATGAATGGTATAAGGCGACAACTGTATAATTATGTATCCAAGTATTTGAGTAAGCGGTGCTAGACGAAAAGATAAAATCTATTTAACCTTGACATAGCACATAAAACATATTCTTAGTCCACAATAAGGTCAAGGTCAATGCCAAATTAAGTTTTGTTGATACTCGTTGATTGGGAATTATCGAATGTAACAATTGTGCAAGTCTCAAAGCATTCTAATAAAAGTTGTTGCACGTAATGCTAGATGAAACGGTAAAATCTAGTTAACCAATAAACATCCCTTATTAAGATATTCTAAGTCCGAATTCAGTCACGGTCAAGGTCAAAATGGAAGTTGGGTGATATGGGTGAACTGAGAGTGATTCTAAGCCATAACTGTGAAAGTTTCATAGCATTCTACTAAGCGGTAATAATGCTAGACGATGCGGTAAAATCTAGTGAACCAATAAAACAGCCCTTATAACATATTTTAGTTCCAAATTCGGTGAAGGTCAAGGTCAAAACTGAGGTAAGGTGATATGGGTGAATTGGCAATGATCAAAAGCAGCAAGTATCAAATCATTCTTATATGCGGTATTGATGCTAGACGAAACAGTAAAATCTAGTTAACCAATAAACAACCCTAATAACATATTCGTAGACAAAATTCGGTCAAGGTCAATGTCAAACAGAGGTTGGATGATATGGTTGGATTGGGAATTACCCTAAACAACAACTGTTTAAGTACCAAAGCATTTTATTACACGGTGTTATTGCTACAAGAATCGGTAAAATATGTTTAACTCGTACGCACCGCCAGTAGGATCACTATATGCCATCCTCATCAAAAGACATTTGTCTAAAGGCATAAAAAGGTGATTTTTTCGTCAAAAAAAGTGGTGGAAATTTGGTTTTTACCAAAGTTAAAACCTTTAATAATGTCAATAACATTTAATGGCATGTTTCAATACCCGTTTAGATATTAGGCACCAATAAAAATGCATGCAGTACAAAAAGTACGATTGTGACAACAATGATCCTTTTACAACGTTAACTCGGTGGGTGGGGTAACAAAAATGCCTCAAAAGCCAACAAAGCTGCCATGAATTTACTGCTATCATACATTTCCTAAAAGCAGAGGGTTTGGGCTTCCTGAAAATCATAGTGAACCTTATTCACCCGAATGGTACCCGTACCTCAAATTTCAGGCGTCTGGCTCACGGCCTATATGAACATGTCAGACTAAAAAGGGTTAAAAGGCGAGTTCGACAGCATACATTTACTTTTACAAAAGAGCTACAGAATTATGTTACACGACCGCTAGCGAGGAAAACGAATCTCCAGTAATTTAGACAAATGCATTCAACGTGGCATCTGATCTGTATCTTTAGATAATTTCAATGTGAAAATGCATGTTTTTGACAATTTCAAAGCAGAAGATTTTAAGGTATTATAAGAGTTAACTTTCTAGCGGTAAGCATGTTTCGTCTGCAAAGCCAATAGTCTGAAATGTCAGAATCGTTCACATGTATCTGAATTTTCTTACCCCTTCACTGCCTCATCTCAAATACAATGTTAATGTTTATTAACGCGTTTAAACTCGTTAAACTCGTTAGGCGTTAACCGTTCGTTAACCTTCGTTAACCGTTCACTATGCGTTTCTTACGCATAGATAAACGCGTAAATGGTTAGGAATAGCGTATTTACCACTGTATGTGGAGGACCTCTGAAAGCTACAGCATTCCAAATATCAAAGCTCTACCAATATTGGTTTCAGAGTAAAAGATATTTGAACCAAGGGGCAACATTTGAACAGCTTTGCTAGAGGACCTGTAGACAATGCTTTATGCAACATATCTAAGCTCAGTGTATTATGGTTTCAGACAATAAGTATTTTTTTAAGTTTCCATCGAAAAAATCTTTCTTTTTAGCTCCGGTGACCCAGATATGCAACGTACCGGAACCAATTCAACAATAAATCTGAGAGACCTCTTGAAGTTATACCATGCCAAATATCGAAGCTCTGGTCATATTGGTTTCAAAGAAAAATATGTTTGAACATTTCACTATATAACTCTCTGTAAAACGGTGACCCTCGGGGCAGGGTCAATTTTGACCCTAGGGACCAAATTTGTTCAACCTTTATAGAGGACCTATAGATGATGTTATGTGCCAAATATCTAAGCTCGGGTCTTTGTGGTTTTTGACACCAATTTTTTAAGATTTACTTATTTTGTTAACTTTGGTTCCATTGCAACCAGAGTTCTGCATTGTTTCAAATTGTTTGAACAAGTTTGGTAGAGCTTGACCTAAGGAACATTCCTGTGAAGTTCGGTTGCAATCAGGCAAGTGGTTTTGAAAAAGACGTTGTTTAAATGAATTGTTGACACACAACACACGACGCATAACGACGGACGCTGGACATTAATTGACCACAAAAGCTCACCTTGAACACTTTGTGCTTAGGTAAGCTAAAATGACGATTTTTCTACGGTTTATAACATTGCGTTTTATTAGCGTATAAACGAGAAAGAATAACCGCTGCATCACTCATCTTAATTATTTCGTTTTGCTTTTCCCTGGGAGGTGTTCTAATAAAAGTCTCGATTGATGCTTTTAATAGCGGAACTATTTTGGCATTGCAAAACTACATGGCATTTCTGCAACTTCTCTCACAGAGTTCTTATGACGTGAAAATTGCAAAACTCGTTTCTTACGATTATCTACATTTGAGAAGACGTTATTGTTTTCTAATAAACGCGTTTTTATGTTAAATAGTTATATCTTTTGCAAACAGTTTGGGGTCAGATCAGACGCCGTGTCACCCGGTGTCTGATCAGGTTCCAAACGGGTTTCCACTCAGAATCAAACAAACATTAGAAATTTTAAGATATTGTTATCTTCTACATGTATTGAGTGTACGTTTCGTTTGCATTTAAGAAGGAGACGAATAACGCCTTCTCCACTGTAAACTCTTACAACTGTTTAATAACCAAGTTGTGAATGTCTATAAGTTACAGTAAGACATTGTAAATTACACGGCTATCAATAAAACATTTTTTGCCACAGTAATACCGGGGGGAAGACGTGAGTCTGTCCTGTTTAAAACAAACTAACCGCAATAAGATAGAGTAGAGTAAACTGCAGGTTCTTGAAAGAGATGGTTGTTTTAATCTAAAGTAAAAAACAGTTTGGACATCCACTCGTGTCAGTATTCATTATGACAAAATGCAAGCAAAAAAGAAAGCAATTTCGAAAAGATACTGCGGAAATATATTCAAGCACACAATGCTACGGTAGGGTAAGAATAAACAGACAATTCCTCTTGCATTTTTGTGCATCAATATAACATTGCAGACCATTAAAAAAGGTTTTGTATGATGTATGAAACATTCACTCGTATAACAGTATGCTAAATGTCAAAAACGTCAAAAGAAATTATCATAGAATTTACAGGAGACCTTAAAATGTTGCAAAAATATGTACAGTGGAGAAGACTTTATTTTTTCTCGTTTAAAGAAAACACAGCTTATTTTATTCTGAGTGGCAAAAATGTGTAACCAGGTTAGACGCCTGTTTATCTGATTCGGCTTTAAACTGTTTGCAAAAGAAATTATTGTCTCAGCAAAATATGCTTTTATTGCGACACTTTACTATAAAGACTGACATAACATTGTATTTTATTTGCATTCTTTCTTTCTCTCTCACAGGCTTATGCATATAATACCTACTGTTTTAATTTTCAAATTACATGAAAATTCCCGAGCTAAGAATAGTGCAATATGATGTTTCCGCCTACTCATTTAACTCATTGACTTCAAATGGACAATTCCAATTTCTAAGTTTTACTGTATAAGAATGTTTTATACAATTAGAGGATACATAGTGCAGACTCTAATCAGAGAGCTCCTTAAGGAGACCTCTTATCTTGTCCACTGTTTGCATAGGACAAGTTCACACTTAACAGGTACACTCTATTTATATGACGCCTATAATTATGTGACACTAAGTATTATTGTTAAATGAAAATAACACAACGCGTTTAAATGCAGAAGATGATGTTTTTGAAAATTAACAGTTCGGAGCCTGATCAGCCGCCGAGTTACTCCTGTAACTGTTTGTATTTATCATATTCCGTTTAGCACAATTGCATTATTAGGAACAAAACAACGTCTGCTTCATCGCATAACATGTAATTTCAAGTTTTAAATAGCCATGCAATATTATGTTTTGGTATCCCTATATAGTAGAGGGTAGGTCATCTCTAATGTTGTAAGAACTTGAAGTCCCACTCCGATCAAATGACGGATATTTCTAAACATCATTACATTATTTGTACTACATAGTATCGCATTGCATTGTATGATGGTATTGTATAACGATGCTTTCCTTTAACACTTGTCCTTTATAACAATGAATGTATATAGTATTGTATCATATGATGTGATTCTTATCTTAAACACGTGTCTTGTATTGTAATATAATGTGTTGTATTATATCGTAATGTATTGTTTTTTTTAATATTGTTGCGTATTAAATAGCGTTTTGTATTCTATTGTATTGTATTGTATTGTATTATATTATATAATATCATTATAATATATTACATTGTATATTGCACCGTTTAACATGTATACAGTTACTCGGCGTCTGATCTCCATATCAACATGTGCTGGTAACATAATGTTCATTTTCAGAAAATGGAATACAGTAGAATCTATATGTTGTTTCATTACACTTACGTTTGTACACGTAATTTTCTGTGCCACGGAAGCAGAATCCACGTGCGCGTGTCTACGGATTTTCCGGAGCTCATTTAAACTTTACAAATGTTGTCAAACGTACTTTTAAGTCAGCATTAGAGATTAAAAGTCAAAAATCGGTCGACCATTTTGTTCAGTTCTGATTGTTGTCGAGGAAATTAATTGCAGGATGGGAAATTTAACACCGGCTATTTTTACACTGGGGGAACACCCCAGCATCCTCGAATTACGCAAGTTTTGATTGGTGGATAGTATTCATTTGCATAATAACGCGAGATTTTCTCCGAAGTCACTAAATCTGATTTTAGTGATGTACATTACACATAAGAACGACGCGGGCCGTGTAATTGACGATTAATTAAAGAGTTTGATACCAGTAGCATATGCTGTGTTATTTAGGCGGTTATTAAGAGTGACACGTTCGACAGAAATCATAACACGTGTATGCAAGTTGCCTGACCGTTCATTACAGTGGGTTTGATATGGAAAATGTTGATTACGTAATCGCTAATCTCCCAGACAAACTTGTTGATAATAACACGCCCCGCCGAGCACGTAATTTGACAAGTTGAGGTTACAGACGGATCGACGCGTGGATTTGTTGAATGACACAGGTATTCAGGCATATCACACTTCAGCGGGCGGCCACTTGGCCGTTTAATACAGTGTGGAAACAGTGTTTGGGATGAATTTTTCTGGCGGCTGGCTGCGTTATACAGGTGACCGCTTAGTCAAGGGGCAATATAGAATGAATTCAATCGGGGGGAGATCGAACTGGCCGTTAAAGCCAGGTGACCGCTTATACCAGGTGACCGCTAGGACAGGTTTTACTGTATTGTAAATCAAACCTCTTACCTTTAACACTTGCAGTTCGTGTACAGTTATACAGGATGGCCAGCTCACCAAATACTTTCTCAGCACCCATTGAGCACAGCTTGACATTACCCTTGGTTACTTCCACTTTACCCTCTGAAATAAACATACGGTGGAATATTACGTTATTATTTAACCCTTATCTTCATAATAACGCCTTTCAGTGCATTTCGTGTATTCCTCCACTGAAAAAGATAGTTCTAATTAATACAGTCATGAACATGTATAATTAAGAAATATTTTCTTAATCCTGGCAGATAAGAGCTTAGAGCAGGCTGTAAATGGTCACATGTCCTCAAAACTATACACAGGCAACGGAGTAAAGGGTTAAAATCTAACACACGGACGAGTATACTCATTAAAACAGTGTTATTGTGAAGTGTACACTTGACCTATGCAAAAATTACAGATCCTGATCAGAGGGTTCAAGTAGGATCCATCTGATCAATGTCTACACTGTTTGTCACTTTTACAATATAATGTTCAGATCATCACTAAATAGTCAAAAATAGATTTGTCATAATTAGACACATGAAATGTGTCTAGGGTGAATGGGTTAACCCTTTCACAATCATACACGAGTAAGGTCAGTTTGCAGACAGATTGGACCCACAGGTACTTGACACATAGATCTAGATCTATTGCCAAATAAAATGTTTACTAGACTTCTATTATAGATACAATGTATACAACGTAATCCAACAGGTAGTCTTAACTATCGACTGAAACTGATGCTAAAATAGACTAAATCGTCGATATTTTCTTGTGGCACCCTCGGGAAATGATAGATTTATCAATATCTACTTTTTATTTCATCAAATTCCGTCAAATAACGCCACAGTACATGCATTTATAACGAAAATGTGCATCAACAAGCTTTATGTCGTTCTGAACATCCAGTTTTCATTGGCCAAATTAAGGGTAATATAGTCGCTTTGCACATTTAACGGTCTTTACGGCTGGAACTTTCACCTATTAATTTCATTATAGCAAGTAACTATAGCAAATGCGTTTATGTCGAAACATGACCCTCTTAGCAATCATGAAATATATATACATGTAAGTTGGCATGAAATTGACACGGGATAGACTCATTTCATTTTGAATGCAATTTTGAATACCGGTATGGATCGAATGAACGGAGAGATCTCATTTGTCATAATTACACAGGTAAAGTTTTTTTAATTTTGCATTCTATGTAAATTTTATATATTTCATTTAAAGATGATTTATAACATTTGGTGAAAGTTCCAGCGGCATATGCCGTTTACTGTGAACACATAACAGATCACACCTACATACATGTACATGTAGGCCCGTTGCTAAGGGGTGAGGACGTTCAGAACAACATAAAACTTTTTGATGCAAACTTTCGTTATAAATGCACGTACTCTGGCGTTATTTGACGTAAATTGATTGAATAATAATTAGATATTGATACATGTAAATTAATCATTTCCCGAGGGTACCACAAGAGAATATCGGCGATCTAGTCTGTTTAGTTGATTCACATGTAGTTAAGACAACCTGTTGGATTACGTTGTATACCTTGCATCTATAAAAGAAGTCTAGTAAAAAAATATATATATTTGGAAATATTATATCTAAATCTATGTGTCAAGTATATGTGGTTGGACCCAGACATGTTTCTGTTAGAGTGACAAGCAGTAAGGGGTCAGACTAAAAAAAACACTGGTTAACCGTCTGTCTCCAAACTGTTTTCAATGGACATAGATTCCATATACAGCGGAGAATACTATATTTTTTCCGTTTAAACGCAAACGAAACGCAAACGCATCGCAATAAAATATAGAAAAATATAATGTTTTGATAATTCTGACTTTTGTGTTAATACAATGGCAAAAATTGTAGAGCCTGATCAGACGCTGGATACCCGGCGTCTGGTATACATGTAGTTACATACTGTTTGCAATGGAGAAAATAGTTTTATCGTGAACGCGTTTATTCGGAAAACATAATGCCATCTTCACTGTACAAGGGGCCATCTGAAGTCATTGCAGTGTGTGTCCATACCGCATATCAACTTACATGTATAAGACATAACAAACATTGCAGACCTTGATGAGACGACAAATTGCGGCGTCTCACCAGGGTTTACACTGTTTGCCAACGTTTACCTTTGTGAGCTATGTGAATCACTTCATTTACCAATATAATAGTCAAAAGGTCAACACTTGTTACAGTGGAGAATCTGTTATTCTTTCCCGTTTAAACGCAAACGTACGCAAACGCAAAACACTAAAACGTAGAAAAGAACAACTTTTGGACAATTCTGATAATTCTTGTTTATCTTGGTGGCAAACAGTTTGGAGACTGATCAGACGCCGGGTTACCCGGCGTCTGATCAGGCTCCAAACTGTTTGCACTGCAAATGATAGTTTTAGCGTAAACGCGTTTATTGGGAAAGAATAACAGATTCTCCACTGTAGAAAGTGTCATTTTAAACTGTATGGCAGTACGGTTTCGTTTAGTTTCCTGTAAACTGAAAGGAATAATGTCTTTAACACTATCTGGACATAACAAATGTCCACTTACCTTCCATGACATAAACAAGTGACCCAACATCCCCTTCTTTAATTATAAGGCTGCCCTTTGTATAGTCGACTGAGTACATGCAGTCCACAATGTCCCTGATCTGGGTCATCTCGAGATTCTTCATGAAGTCGTTATCCAGAATGGCTCTTTTTATCAGTTCTTTGGAGCTGAAAATAGAACGTAAAGTCTGATCATATCGGAATGGTAGTATCTACAAAATCAAGGAGCCGAATAATGGGAGTATTTAAAAACCTAAAATCGCTATATCTGCACCAAACCATTATGGTGCGACTACTCATACCCCATTCCGTGACTAAAGTAGAGAAAAACGTTATTCTTTCCCGTTTAAACGCAAACGAAATGCAAACACAAAACACACTAAAATGGAGAAAATGAAAACATTTTTATGAGTCTAACTATTTATTTTAATTTGAGTGGCAAACAGTCTGGAGCCTGATCAGACGCCGGGTTACCCGGCGTCTGATCTGGCTCCAAACTGTTTGCAATGAAAATAACAGGTTTAGCGGAAACGCGTTTATTGGGAAAGAATAACGTTTTCTCCACTGTACATGTCTCTTCGTGACGAACTTCATATTCCTTAGTGCATATATAAAGGGGCAACTTTTGGAAAACTAGAGCTAACTCCCTCTTATATTGACCACTGAACATCTTGCAGCAAAAACATGAAATCAAGGCGAAGGTAAAGAAGAATGCTCAAGTAGTAGCTTCAAGTGTTTCTTTTAAATTGCTATTAAGCAGACACATGTTTTCACACTTGTGCAAACCGATTGCACCTTAGGTGATATAGTGGCGAATACGTTTGGTCTTGTTTAAACGTAAACGAAACGCAAAGGCATTGTAATATAAAGAAGAAAATGACAACTTGTTGCACAAAATGTCCATTTATTTTTTATCTGAGTCGCAAACAGTTTGTCGTTCTCTAACTGTACCCAGAGATTGACAATCTTACCCCTAATGCAATGGTTATTTGCAAACAATTTGGATCTTGATCAGACGCCGCGTCACGTGGTGTCTCATAAGGATCTAAACTGTTTGCCATTCATTTCGTTATTTCATCAGTTACAGTGGAGAATCTGTTATTCTTTCCCAATAAACGCGTTTACGCTAAAACTATTATTTGCAGTACAAACAGTTTGGAGCCAGATCAGACGCCGGGTAACCCGGCGTCTGATCAGGCTCCAAACTGGTTGCCACCAAGATAAACAAGAATTATCAGAATTGTCCAAAAGTTGTTCTTTTCCAAGTTTTAGTGCTTTGCGTTTGCGTACGTTTGCGTTTAAACGGGAAAGAATAACAGATTCTCCACTGTAATATATCTTAAATCTGAAATTGAGAAATACAATGTAAAAGCAGACGACAACTGCTTAAAATTGATGATGTCATGGCAGTGAAGGTGTAAAGCGGAAAAAAATAACGTTTTCTTCACAGCAAAGGTTAATCGCTGAAATCAAGCAATAAGCCAGTTTTTCAAGTCGTATTAAATGTTTCCTTGTCTTTTTTCGTTGCTTTTTATCTTGACGATTCAATAACGGCTGTTCTATTGATGAAAAAACTAAAGTTTATGTCCGTAAAAAGCAGCCACTCGACAGATACTTAACCACCTGAGCACTGCTTTAGACCGAGTGCAAAAACCCCTGTATTTGTAACAGTTTGGATACAGATCAGGCGCCGAGTATATCACCGTCTGATCAAGATCCAAACGGTTTGGCAATGATTTCCATATGTCTGTTGAAAATAGTTTTGAATTTCTTAATATAAAAACATAACAAAACAGACGACATGTTCAAGCACGCGATACACTAGCGGATTGGTGATTATCTGTCATTTGTTTATCTGCTTTAGATAACGCCAATCTTAAAAGATGGTGTTGGTAAAAACGTTTTTAATGTTTGTAGACCTTGGATTATCTCTTGATAATCTTTCCTTTTTTGCCCTGTCCTAGAGCATCATACATGTACAGTGGAGAATCTGTTATTCTTTCCCAATAAACGCGTTTACGCTAAAACTATTATTTGCAGTGCAAACAGTTTGGAGCCAGATCAGACGCCGGGTAACCCGGCGTCTGATCAGGCTCCAAACTGTTTGCCACCAAGATAAACAAGAATTATCAGAATTGTCCAAAAGTTGTACTTTCCTACGTTTTAGTGTTTTGCGTTTGCGTACGTTTGCGTTTAAACGGGAAAGAATAACAGATTCTCCACTGTACCCTGTAGAAAGTTAGGGGCTTTGTTTACTCATTATGCCACAGATAAGCATTTGCCCGCTTTTAAATCCTCCTCCACGGAAGAAAATAGTTCCTTTTAATACAGTAATGAATATGAAACATACAACAGCTCATATGCTAAAACTAGTATTTCCTTTGCAAACAGTTTTGAGCCTGATCAGACTCCAAGTTGTGTGCATCTCAGATACAGTGGAGAATCTGTTATTCTTTCCCAATAAACGCGTTTACGCTAAAACTATTATTTGCAGTGCAAACAGTTTGGAGCAAGATCAGACGCCGGGAAACCCGGCGTCTGATCAGGCTCCAAACTGTTTGCCACCAAGATAAACAAGAATTATCAGAATTGTCCAAAGGTTGTTCTTTTCTACGTTTTAGTGCTTTGCGTTTGCGTACGTTTGCGTTTAAACGGGAAAGAATAACAGATTCTCCACTGTATGTACATCTCAGATAAGCATGAATAGTCAGATTTGTCAAACATATTGGCATTTTCTATATTTCACTGTACATGTATTGCGTTTTGCATTTCATTTGCTTTTAAACCGGATTCAACGTTTTCTCCATTGAAGGTCCTTTCCACTGTATGGCCAGCTGATGGGCCGTTCCGATACCGTACACGTTTGAAACGTCGTGAAAATCCACACAATTCGAAATTAATTGCTACTATCTATTCCAAAGTAATTACTACTGTCAATTACTGTCTATTCCATCGTGATTGCTACTGGCAATTCCAAAGTGATTACTCTTGTCAATTCAAACAAGAGTGTTAATGTCAAATACAAATTGATTACCTTTGTCAACTCAAAAATGTTTGCTACTGTCAATCCCAAAATGATTGTTTTTGTCAATTCAAAAATGATTGCCGTAGTCAATTACGAAGTGATTGATACTGTCAATTACAAAGTGATTGCAACTGTCAGTTCCAAAATGATTGCTACTGACATTTACAAGGTGATTGCTACTGACATTTCCAAGGTAATTGCTACTGACATTTCCAAGGTGATTGCTACTGACATTTCCAAGGTGATTGCTACTGACATTTCCAAGGTGATTACTACTGACATTTCCAAGGTGATTGCTACTGACATTTCCAAGGTGATTGCTACTGTCATTTCCAAGGTGATTGCTACTGACATTTCCAAGGTGATTGCTACTGTCATTTCCAAAGTGATTGCTACTGTCAATTCCGAAGTGATTGCTACTGACATTTCCAAAGTGATTGCTACTGTCAATTCCGAAGTGATTGCTACTGACATTTCCAAGGTGATTGCTACTGACATTTCCAAGGTGATTGCTACTGACATTTCCAAGGTGATTGCTACTGACATTTCCAAGGTGATTGCTACTGACATTTCCAAGGTGATTGCTACTGACATTTCCAAGGTGATTGCTACTGTCATTTCCAAAATGATTGCTACTGTCAATTCCAAAGTGATTACTTACTAATAATTCCTGAATGATTGCTACTGTCAATTCACAAGTGATTGCTACTGTCAGTTCCAAAATGTTTGCTACTGTTATTTCCAAAGTGATTGCTACTGTCATTTCCAACGTGATTGCTTACTGTCAATTCGAAAATGATTGCTATTGTCAATTCAAACATGACTACCGTGGTCATTTACGAAGTGATTGCTACTATCAATACCAAAGTGAGCGCTACTGTTAGTTCCAAAACGATTGCTAATGCCATTTCCAAAGTGATTGCTACTGCCATTTCCAAAGTGATTGCAACTGTCAATTCCAAAGTGACTGATTAAGTTGCGCGGTGCGGTAGAACCCAACTGACACATCGTCTCAATGGAGGAAGCCTCTGATCAAGGTCAAAACTGTTTGTCATTTTGCGAAATATTGCAGAATCCAACAAGTGGTAGACAAATAGAATAGACTTCACTGGAAATGTGTGTACCATGGATGAATTGGTTACCAGAGTGTGCATGCTGAATACTTTGTTGTTATTTTCATTAAGTGAGATACGTTTTATTTAAGCATCTTGGTAGGGGTTAATCCTAATCCTAATTCAAATAGGATTTAAACATTAGAATTCCCATGCATGTGTTCCCAAAAAAGTACGCAGCCTGATAACCAGACAGTGATGCCTTCAAGAATCACCATTCTACTTGGGAGAAGAGATAACCTGACACGAAAGACGTCAATGTTTATGTGGAGTCGGCATATTTGTTTTGGGTCAGTCGGGCAAAGGGAAATATTACTACAGTCGAACTTCGATATCTCGAACTCGCTTAACTCGAAATATCCGATATTTCGAAACATGAATTTGCCTTATTTCAAGCTCGGTTTAGGTGATCATACCCGTGTTTCAAAGTTAAAACGCGGCTTAGCCGCGTTTTAACTTTGAAATACGGGTATGTTCGACTTAACCGAGTTCGAGATATCGATGTTCGACTGTATACAGTGCAAGTTATTTTCTACGACCCTTTAAAAGAAACCGTTTTTCGTTAAAGCAAAATTGACTGTTTAAAGTACAATAAAAGCAAAGCAGGAAACTCATGTAGGAGCTTTCTGATTTACTTTAAGCCTGCTTCAAGCTTCTACATGTACGTGTACCTAGCGTTCACAAACCTATATCGTTATTGTATGAGTGTGGGAAGTTACGGGCTTATACTGTATAACTATTTTACGGATGGGCCATATGTTCGCATCTGGTCAGCCTCAATGTATTCCGTATATACAGTGAAGAAAATGGTATACCTTTCCATTTAAACGAAACGAAACGCAATCATAAAGAAACTAAATCTATAAAATAAACTATTCGTTTTAATCTAAGTGACAAACAGTTTGGAGCCCTTACCGACGCCGGGTAACCCGTAGTCGGATCAGGCTCCGTTCTGTTTGCAATAAAAATAACTGTTTGACAAGAATAACGTTTTACAAATTGTTACAGTGGAGAAAACGTTATTCTTTCCCAATAAACGCGTTTACGCTAAAACTATTTTTTCTATTGCAAACAGTTTGGAGCCAGATCAGACGCCGGGTAACCCGGCGTCTGATCAGGCTCCAAACTGTTTGCCGTCAAGGTTAAAATCAACACTCAGAATTGTCGAAAAGTTGTAATTATCTCCATTTTAGTATGCTTTGTTTGCGTTTCGATTGCGTTTAAACGGGAAAGAATAACGTATTCTCCATTGTACCCTTTTCATTCTATACAATGGTCTACATTACATTCGTCGTGTGCAAAACAATATTTATTCTTTGATGATTGTTTTTATAATGAAATGTACATGTATAATAATGTGCAAGTGGAGGAACTTTAATCCTATTCAGAAGCCCAGTGACATGATGATGGGACATGGTACATGTATGAAATTATGAACCAAAACTGTTTGTTAACCCCAGTGACATGCTAAACATAAGGTTGAGGCCATGTGTGTTCTATTAGGACATGTAAAATGTGATGCATGCATAATTATTGCACGGTTGTCTCATAAGCGGTTCAATGCAAAAATTGAAATGCCAATATACTAGCATTTACGTAATATATGATGTAAAAACATGACATTTAGAAGCTGAGTGCCACGCAATTATTTCAAATAAACGCTTTCGTTCAACAGTTGAGAAGATATTATTCTTACCAAATTAACGCGTTTACGCTTAAAGTAATATTCCCATTGCAAACAGTTTTGAGCCTGATTTAATTTTTTATCTTGGTGGCAAACAGTTTGGAGCCTGATCAAACGCCGGGTTACCCGACGTCTGATCTGGCTCCAAACTGTTTGAAGTAGAAATAATAGGTTTAGCGTAAACGCGTTTATTGGGTAAGAAAACGTTTTCTCCACTGTACATGTATGTCCAAACCTGACGTAGGGTTATCTGACGCCTGATATCGGTTCCAAAAAGTTTGTCACACACATTTAATTCGATCGTAACCTCTTTCAAGGACCTGTATTTGTTTTTAATCGGGAAAGAATATCGTATTCTTCACGGTATGCCAGGTACAGGGCGCTACTGGGATGTGTTGGCAATACAGTGGAGAAATCGTTATTCTTTCCCAATAAACGCGTTTACGCTAAAACCATGTTTTCCATTGCAAACAGTTTGGAGCCAGATCAGACACTGGATAACCTGGCTGGATTGATCAGGCTCCAAACTGTTTGCCGTCCATGTTAAAATCTTCATACAGATTTGTCGAAAAAATGTCATTTTCTGCATTTCATTGCTTTGCAGTTTTTTGCGTTTCGTTTGCGTTTAAACACACATTTAAATGGATCGTAAGCTCTTTCAAGGACCTGTATTTGATTTAATCGGGAAAGAATATCGTGTTCTTCACGGTATGCCAGGTACAGGGCGCTAATGGGATGTGTTGGCAATACAATTGAAGAATACGTTATCCTTTCCCGTTTAAACGAAACGAAACGCAAACGCAAAACACTAAAACGTAGAAAGGTACTACTTTTGGACCATTCTGATAATTCATTTTCTATCTTGGTGGCAAAAGGTTTGGAGCCTGATCAGACGCCGGGTTACCCGGCGTCTGATCTCGCTTCAAACTGTTTGCAATAGAAATAATAGTTTTAGCGTATACGCTTTTATAGGGAAAGAATAACAGATTCTCCACTGTACCAGTTCATCTTATTGGAGCTTACTGTATTGTTTTGTCCTGCATCAATATAGGAGAACACTGCATTTACAGTGGAGAATACGTTATTATTTCCCGTTTAAACGCAAACGTATGCAAACGCAAAGCACTAAAACGTAGAAAAGAACAACTTTTGGACAATTCTGATAATTCTTGTATATCTTGGTGGCAAACAGTTTGGAGCCTGATCAGACGCCGGGTTACCCGGCGTCTGATCTGGCTCCAAACTGTTTGCACTGCAAATAATAGTTTTAGCGTAAACGCGTGTATTGGGAAATAATAACAGATTCTCCACTGTACAACTACGCCATAATTACGACATGGGTTGTTATTTACATTCAATTTAACATTCAGCATATTTTGAGCTACAAGGTAACAGAAAATATTTTATTGATGATTGTATGAATAGTCACTGTTTTATTGTCTTCAGTGCCGACTAAATTAAAGGCATAACATGCCTATTTATGGAGTAACAACTTAAATGCCACAGTATACATATATGAAAACCACATGCTATGATAAGAAGTGTTTTTGTTTATTGAAAGCCATGTTTTAGAACAACAACAAAAACAGCAACTTGTAACATATGCACTTAATGTTCGTGACATATTGGCTGTACTTGCAAACTGCTTTACGTAGAAGCCAAGGTTTTATTTTGAGCATGCGTACCTTGAGCATTTTATATAATTCTAATATGCATCAATTCTTAGAGTTGATTTATATGCATTTTCTTTCGGAATACAAATAGTGGAGAAAACGTTATTCTTTACCGTTTAAACGCAAACAAAACGCAATCGCAAAATATTAAAATATAGAAAAGGACAACTTTTTGACAAATCTAACTTTTCATTTTTATCTGAGTGACAAACGGTATGGAGCCAGATCAAACGCCGGGTTACCCGGCGTCTGATCTGGCTCTAATCTGTTTGTATTTGAAATAATGTTTTTTTTTAACGTAAACGAGTTTATTGGGCAAGAATAACGTTTTCTCCACAGTGTCAAAAGGTTCGGACACAGATGAAACGCGGTGCTACTCGGCGTCTCATCTTGATCCAAACTTTGTGCAACAATATCAAATCTTCGCCCTAGGAGCCAAAATGCTAAACCATATTTGCACTCTAGGAGTGAAATTGTGCGTATGTAAATATGGGATACAGATGCTTCTAAATTGAATAGTCCGAATACTAAGTCATTGCATAATGGGTTGCGTTTGATCTGTTTTCAGAAACGTATTCAGAGAATTCAAACAAATCAACTATAAATCCATATAAATTAAATAACTAGTGCATCTCACCGTCACTAATATGTAAGAATGAAACATTTTTATTCCTAGAGATTATATTGACGTAAATGCACCGCAGTTATGGCCATTAGGTGATAATGATGGAAAAGTTATACTTGGCAAAGGTGAACTTTGTGGTTTTATCACGGATAGTACCATCGACAACAGACGGGTGTCGTGCAATAACATGCAAAACGTAATCGAGTTCTATTTAACCCTCAATAATATTACTTTTATGATACAGTGGAGAATCTGTTATTCTTTCCCAATAAACGCTAAAACTATTATTTGCAGTGCAAAGTTTGGAGCCAGATCAGACGCCGGGTAACTCGGCGTCTGATCAGGCTCCAAACTGTTTGCCACCAAGATAAACAAGAATTATCAGAATTGTCCAAAAGTTGTTCTTTTCTACGTTTTAGTGATTTGCGTTTGCGTTCGTTTGCGTTTAAACGGGAAAGAATAACAGATTATACACTGTATACCGTAAAATCCGTATGTCGTATCGTCGCTAAAGTGTTAGTTTCGGGTTTTTACCGCGAATGATGTTTAGAACAAACGTGAAAGTAAAACAAAAAGTTCATTACGGAGCTTTGTGCTTTACTTATATCTTGTTCTTTGCTGCAGCCTGTCTTAAGCAATACTGTTGAGCTTCCAAACAACTGACATTATTTATATATTTACTGTGGCCATAAGCTTACGCCTGGATGTGCGAAGAAAACCATCAATCTATCAAACTACTAGTATTATTCCGTTTTGATCGTGTCTGCAGCAAGACGATGTCTGTAGTTTTAACCGATACAACGTCAATCCAATTTCAATAATAGTTTCGATCCTGTTCAGAGACATGACAGATATACGTTATGTCTTGGTATGTAGCTAAACTGTTTGTAAATTGACTCAAAGTCGTACTTACATGTACAAGTATAAGGGTTAGCTCGCATTGATTCTCTCTTTCATGTTGTTATCATTGACTTAACGTGTTTACGAGCTGAGATGTAATTAATATGATGCCATCTTCTGGAAAGATGGGAATACTTGCCTCGAAGCGTCAATCAATCGAAATCAAGTAAATTCACATGCACACTGTGTTTACGAAACTATATCGTGAACCTATAAACACACAGTACTCGGAGAAAGGCATTATTTTTGACCGTTTAACACATTCACACTTACAGAGGAACATATATAATTATTTTCCAATATACATGTACGCGTTCACGCTAAAACTGTTATTTCCATTACAAACAGATTGAAGCCTGATCAGACGCCGGGTAACCCATCGTCTAAAATGGCATCAAACTGTTTGCCAATCAGAAAAAAAGTAAAAGTAAGAATTGTCAAAAGTTGTCTACATTTTATTGCAATTCGTTTGCGATTAAACAGGAAAGAATGACGTCTTCTCCACTATAGCGACGAGTACACTTGTCAAGATTTACAAACATTGAGAATATGAAAAGTATATTTGTCAAATGAAAACAGTGTAGAACCTGATCAGAGGGCTCCTGAAGGGACCCTATAATCAGGGCCTGCACTTTTAGCCACTATGCAACCTATTAAGGGGTTTCTCGGTTTTATATGTATATGTACTATATAATGCTGATAGAAATGTATGTCTTTTGCGAAATAAAACATATCATATTGTAATAAACACCCCTAATAGTCAAAAATTGGATATTCTCAAATACAGATTTGGAATTTACCATTTAGACTTTCAGAGTGAATGAGTTGAGAGAAATAAAACGCAATACAACGATGTGCAGACAAAGACAGATTCTTGAAAGCGATTTATTTACAAATACATGTATGTAGCTTAATGGCAAACAATTGATCAAGTATAACATTATTCGGTGTCTGATCAGGGTCCAAACGTTTGGAAATGGATACATGTACATGTACATGTATGATTAGTAAAGCATGGATGCGTTTTCTTGAGAAAAAAGGCATCTCCCCATAATGTATAAACATATGTTTGTCTTAGAATAATCTTCGCGAGAGGCTGTTTGTTTTCCGAGGTTTTGATTTACTTTTATATTTGTACTGCTTTTGTTTCTCAGGCATTCGGTTAATGACATGCAGTGGACTTTGTTTTCAAAACACAACTGAGATTAAGAAAATATCATTATGATAAGTATATAGTAGAGAGGAGAATATGTTGTTCTTCGCAGGAGAGGTCAGTGGAAAAGAATAACATTTTCTCCACAGAAAATTGCCTTGGTAAAGAGCGAAGTGTAATAGCTGTACATGTACCATTAACGATTTGGTTTGTTAGGTATTTTACCGTTGACTGTTTATCAAACCATTTTTAGCTGCTTTCATAATTTCTAATACGACCCTACCTAGCCCTCAACATACTCGTTATAGTGAAGAAGAAGATATTCTTTCCCGTTTAAACGTAAACGACACGACAACATGGAAAATGGATTTTTTTTATTATTCTGACTGTTCAATCTAAATCAAATGCTGACCGATTATCTTAATATGAGTGGCAAAAAGTATGGAACCTGATCAGACGTAGGGTTACCCGGCGTCTGATCTGTCTCCAAACTGTTGGTACATGTTCATGAGATAATAGCTTTAGCGTAAACGCGTCTATTGGGTAAAAATAACGCCTTCTCAAATGTACAATGAAGACGACGTTATTCTCTCCCATTCCAATGAAAGAAAAAACATAAACGCAAAGCAAAAAGATGTAGACAATGTCCCCATTTTGGAAAATGTTAACGATAGGAGATTTAACCTGAAAAAAGACCACTGTGCGATGGAGAATATGTAACTATTTCCTACATGTAACAAACGCGTTTACGCTAAAGCTATTATTCCATTGAAAAAAAGTTTGGTATCTAAATGTGTAGGCTCTAAACTTTTTGCCACTCAAATTCAAATGAATTGTCAGCAGAAAACGTTGTCATTCTCTTTACTTTTGTGCAATACGGTTGTGTTTCGTTTGAGTTTAAAAACGGGAAAGAATAGCGTTTTCTGCACTGTACCAAAAGTCCTCGCTTCCCCCGCCTCGAGATCCGCGACTGTGCCCTCATACAGTGGAGAATGTGTTATTCTTTCCAAATAAACGCGTTTACGCTAAAAATATAATTTTCCATACAAACAGTTTGGAGCCAGATCAGACGCCGGGTAACCCGCCGTCTGATCAGGCTCCAAACTGTTTGCCACCAAGATAAACATGAATTATCAGAATTGTCCAAAAGTTGTTCTTTTCTACGTTTTAGCGCTTTGCGTTTGCGTACGTTTGCGTTTAAACGGGAAAGAATAACAGATTCTCCACTGTAATGTGCTTCAAAAACACCTTGCGATGAAATGAATTTCTCCAACAGGCGGAACCTAATTTCACAAAGCCTTATCTTGCATCCTATCAAAGGAAAGTACAGCTATCTTAAGACCACATGAACCGAACTCAAGTGCATACCATTTAATTACAAAGGTGAAACATTGTACCATAGGCAATGTCGGATTAAGTCTTTACCAAATATTATTAAAATTAATAATATAATGAAGCTGAACTCAAGTACGAGTAAAGGTGCACGTATGTACGGTGCACAAGACGTTATTCTTTCCCAGTTGACACAAAAGAAACGCAAACAAATTGCAATCGAACGTACAAAATGTCATTTGTTTGATAATTTTAAAAATTCATTTTAATGTGAGTGGCAATATTGCAATGTACGTTATCATTTTAGCGTACACTGCAAAAGCGTTTATTGGGAATGGAGAACGGCTGCTCCACAGTACATGTATCTGTTTTAACGCATTAAAATGATTGGTCAGGAACAAAAAGCAGTTTGAAGCAGGTCAAAGGTATTTTGCCTTACTTAAAATGTAAGCAAGTTCCACTTTGCATAATGCTCGTTGGATATACCTTTAATTCAACAGTAGATAAGACATTATTATTTCCCGTTTAAACGCAAAATACATGGTTAAAAGTCTTTAGCCTATCCATAGGTAAAAGTTTCCAATTGTGCTACTTTGTACACTTTATTGTATTGCATTGTATTGTATATTTTAGTTTCACTTAAATTTCTCACATGTAAGTATTACTTCGACAAGTGAACTGTAAAAGTACAGGGAATAAGACGATATGCATTCCAGTAAACGCGTATATGCTACAAATTTCATACAGTGGAGAATACGTTATTCGTTCCCGTTTAAACGCAAACGAAACGCAAACGCAAAGCACTAAAACGTAGAAAAGTACAACTTTTGGACAATTCTGATAACTCATTTTTATATTGGTGGCAAATAGTCTGGAGCCTGATCAGACGCCGGGTTACCCGGCGTCTGATCTGGCTCCAAACTGTTTGCAATAGAATTTATAGTTTTAGCGTAAAAGCGTTAATTGGGAAAGAATAATGTTTTCTCCATTGTATATGGCTTTCGCAAATAGTTTTGAACCAAATCAGATGCAGAGTTACCCGGAGTCTGATCTGGCTCCGAACTGTTTGCAACTCCGATTTAATGGAATTGTTAACAGTTTCAAACAGTTGCCATCTTCAATGTGTATGGACAGTGTGTTTAGTTTTCGTTTTGATAAAACATGAAAGTACTGTATCTCCTACATCGCGAACTCCTTGGTACATCTTTAACAACTTCTATCCTGATAAATTGGTCTATATTTCAAGATACTGTGATGTCAGATTAGACACGATGGCACCCCTAGGTCTTGATAATTTGATAACTATGGCATTATCCGCGTCACGAGCAATCAGAGAGTAAAAACAGTGTAGACTTTCATTAGCCGCGAACGTTTAACAATGTTTTCTGCTATGCATTTAACCCGTTACTCCGTAAATTCTTCTTTGTATGTGTTTAAATCATTCCTCCACTAAATATAGTAGTTCTGCTTTGCCTATTTTCAAAACAAGAAAATACGCAAAAGTGTACAAATCAACTGAAATGCATCAATTTTACCGCATACCAAAATCAGATTTAGATTTATGATTTTTTAAGCTGCGTTATTTGAAACATTACGTATCGGAAAATGTTCATTGAAGAGAAATTAACTCGGTCATGTTCGCTGTGGGTCGTGTACTCATTTGGAGGCCATTTTGGAATTCCTGTTCATTTTGGCGAACGACCCTCGTTGCTCTTCGTGTAGCTGCCCAATGGTATCATGCAAACAGGCCGTTTTAGTGTAAATTGTCACTGATGGGTTCCGAAACAGTACTCGAACACGGTACAGGGGTCCGTTTCATAAAGCTTCATACGAAAAATGTTGTCGTTAGTTAAATCTTTAAAATACATTTAATTTCGTATTTCTCTATCTAATCCTGTCTTGTGACATCTTTTTGGAATCGTCTTTTCAAGACGATTCCAAAAAGATGTCACATGACAGGATTAGATGGACAAATAAATAATAATTGAGACTTTTATGATCTGACTTACGACAACATTTGTCGTACGAAGTTTTATGAAACGGGTCCCAGGTTCCTATGATAGAATTACTTACTTGTACATGTACATGTACTAATGTTCCTATATTGTGTAGAAGGTTCAATTAAAGTAGCTGCTGTTCTAATTAAGAAGGAACTGTTCATTAAAACAAAATATAAACAAAATAAACACAGGTGTTTCGTGAAGTACAGGTGCACTCGAAGAGAAGAGCATGTCAAAACTGATTGAGAATTGCAGCTTCAACTAAAACATCAGAGATACAAACAGAACGGTTGCCATAACAGAACAATCTGGACATGTCTTTGAGATCTGAAGAATCAAAGAAGGCCTATTATATAAAACAACAGCACAAAAAATGATATGTTCTCGCCAATAAAAGCGTTTGCGGTGAAATAGTTATCATCAATTGAAAACAAGTTGCCAGCAAAAATGAAATGTGTGAAAGAGTCAACCCGTTTGTTTGGAGCCTGGTCAAACTCATGGTTACCCGGTGTTTGATCTGACTGTAAACTCTTAGCAGTGAATACAGTACTCCCTCCCTACAACCTGCCTCTGAATAACGATCCCCTCCTCACAACAATGCTTGCCGCTGTACCCCAACAAAATTATAATGTCTAATACTTTCACTGCTGCAATATCGTTTGCTTCAAATGGTGTCGTTTGCCGTTTTTCTCAAAGCTAATTATTTGACATTTGAACAGAAGATACATTTTTATTAAACATATTATATTTCCAAAGACGCGGCGTCTGATCAGAATCAAAACTGTTTGTTACATGTTTTGAAATAACGTCAGTTATACTGCCTTAAATCTAACTTTGAAACGATATAAACGATATTGCAGACAACAATATTGTAGCAGACGACAACATGGCGGTGATGGGGTAAAAATCTGACGATAAAGGTGATCATGAAAGAGTTATGCCAGTCCTTTCTCATGTCCCATAATAGAATATAAGTGCTGTGTTTACTAACATTTCAAAAACCATCGGGTGATTACGCTTTGGGCAAATCTGACTCATTCTAAGTGCTACACCATAATTATAAGCCAGTGAAATATTAATACGAATATTAATAGTTATGGTTATTTATTCGTTGGCACCAATCTTCTTTAAAAAACGAAAACACAGATGTTGTGTTTACACGCATGTTTCCTCGCACACAGTGCACGCGCATTAATTCTAATATTATAGTGGAGAAGACGTTATTCTTTCCAAAAAAAACCGCGTGTACGTTAAAACTTTTATTTCAAGTGCAAAACAGTTTGGAGCCAGATCAGACGCCGGAATACCCGGCGTCTGATCAGGCTCCAAGCTGTTTGCCATTCATATTAAAATGAATATTCAACATTATCAAAATATTGGCAATTACTACATTTTATTGTATTGTGTTTGCGTTTCGTTTGCGTTTAAACGGGAAAGCATAATATCTTCTCCACTGTGTATCCGTCCATTGCTACTATGACGTCATAACCAGTCTACTTATTCACAGTCAAAATATCGTCTGCTCGCAAACTTAATTATCATCTACTTTTCTCTAAAGTTAAGAGTTTTAGGCCGCTTAACTTAAGAATTATTACATACTGTTAGTATCAAACAGTCTAGATCCTGATAAGACGCAGCATTACGCGACGTCTGATCAGGATTCAAACTGTTTGCATACGTTAGTTATACGTTCGTCATATGCGCAAAGGGGTGACGTTTTGGATTTCGATCAGACGCCGCGAAAAGATGACTGAAATTTAACTTTGAAAAAAAAAGACCACAGAAATTAGTTACAGTGGAGAATCTGTTATTCTTTCCCAATAAACGCGTTTACGCTAAAACTATTATTTGCAGTGCAAACAGTTTGGAGCCAGATCAGACGCCGGGTAACCCGGCGTCTGATCAGGCTCCAAGCTGTTTGCCACCAAGATAAACAAGAATTATCAGAATTGTCCAAAAGTTGTTCTTTTCTACGTTTTAGTGCTTTGCGTTTGCGTACGTTTGCGTTTAAACGGGAAAGAATAACAGATTCTCCACTGTACATGTAGCACTGGAACCCTTCCCACCATGTCATGGTTCTAGCGCGTAATTGTCATATATTTCTGTATTTGACAGAGATTATCCCCTATGCCAAGAACTAAAAGGAAGGCATGTCAGTGGTTTTGATCCCAGGTGCTGCTTTGCAACAAACGAGATTAGCTTAAACCATCTTCCTGAAATCATCATCATCTTACATGTATCTCGTCATCCCTCATCATTCTTCGGCCTTGTATGACGTATTATATGTCGCGGTGCCGTAAACCCCAAACTTATTCATCCAGACATGGCAAATGGGTGCAAGTAAAATGAAAGCTTTCCGCTAATCCAGATTTGGCACAGCTTCCAAATTATTTATAAGCAAATTCAAAGCAGAGTGATTTAGTTTTTTCAACAGTTCCACGTATATCATAAATTGTTTATGTTCTGTCTAAGTGATTGGCAAATGTTCCACGACCAACAAGCCAATGCTTTTAATCCGTTTAATCCTAATGCAGGTGGGACAGACGATATTGGTTCCCTTGCGAAGCCAAAGAAAACGCAAATGCAGTGCAATTAAATGTAGAAAAATACAACCCTTAAAAATGTCTAACTTTTTATAGTAATCTGAGTGGCAAGCAATTTAGAGTTTGGTCTGGCTTTGCAATGGAAATAACCAAAATAAGCATAAACGCATTACTCGGAACGGATAGCGTCCTCTTCACTGTACAATGGAGGAAAAAGGTTCATTTCCCCGTTTAACCGAAACTAAATGAAGCAATTTATAAGTTTTTGAAAATACATACAATAACATTTTATCAACCCTTTCGTCGTAAAGACGTCATAAAACGCATTTGCAAACAGTTTTATCCTGATCAGACGCCGCGTAACGCGGCGTCTGATCAGGATCAAAACTGTTTGCCACTTGTTTTGCAATAACGTCATAGTTATATTGCCTTAAATCTAACTTTGAAACGATATTGCAGAAAACATTATAGCAGCGAAGGGGTAAACACCTCACGATAAACTTGATCATTAAAAGAATTAAAATCTGAGCTGCGAACAGTTTGAAGCTTGATTAGAGGCTGAATAACTCGACGCCTGGTCTGACTGCAAAACCTTTTGCAGTGGACATAGGTGCCAAAATTGTTTCAGCACAAACGTGTCTACGGAAAGAGGATAAACATTTTCTCCATTGTAAATTAGGGTCAGTTTGAAATGTGCTGTCTGCACTTGAAACAAATATAAATATAATAAGTTTAGTTTGTCTAGTATAAATAACACCGTTCTTGTTATCTGTCCAGTTAGAAAACCCTAAGATAATGACATGACGCACCTGAAAAGGCTTATGCGGGACTACAAATCTTAGCAGCAGCAACAACAACAACCATCTATTCAGTTAATTTCCGGTGACTCACGGTTGTACTAAACATTTAAAGTAATCGGGGCTACTTGTCGGTGCGAGCCGGATCAACACCGTTCATCCCCAACGTCCTCGGTGCCGCCAATGTTGTACATGCAATCAAGGTGACTCCCTGTCCGTTCATCTGGGACCAACCGGGGCCAACTCCGAGTTAAACGAATGCAAATGTATATCATGTTGAATGGTTCCGAACCTTCCATATACTGAATGCCACCCTAAATCGAACTTTTTCTCCTTTGAAAGATTCGATTTTGAGGGGGTTGTACAACTCAAAAAGCCAAGAAGTCCATGCTTCTAGATTTTATAGAGGCAACTGGCGGATTACCAAGTTTTGTAATATGCAATAATTACTTAAAGGGAAACGCGCGATAAAATTCAAATTAATTTCAACTATCACGTGCACCGATCTCGTGGCGGTCCCATCTTGTCAAAATTCGATTTGTTACCTACTGGGGTTATGACGTTTTATGTCTAGTTTCCTAATCTTAAACTTGGAAGAAGAGGAATAACTTGTTTATTGAGGATACAGTGAAACATGGGATGAAAGATAGTAACTCTTTGCATGCTTGGTAATTTTTGTCGTCTGCAACCATTGTCGTCTGCTACATGTACTGTTCTAAAAAAAGAATTTTCAAAATTTCTTTTCAAAAAAAGGGTAGGAGTGTCAAACAGTTTGGATCCTGATGAGACGCCGCGTTACGCGGCGTCTCATCTGGATCCAAACTGTTTGCAAAGGTTATCACTGTGGCAGATAATTATATCCGCCGTTATCATGCAAAGAGTTAAGAAGAACAAAAATCACAACTGATAAGACAGGCTGCTGCACTATGAGTGACACACGTTATGCAGAAAATGCTTTTTAAAGACACTTTCTGTATTAAGTTTGTCCTGCATTAAGAAGTCGGTTATTCTAAAAAGTATATTTACAATTTCTTCATCGAAGAAAGGCCGATAAGTCAAGGTTTGACTCTTTATAACCTAATTGCAGATAAATATAATCTTAGATATACTTGGAAAATACCTTAATCATTCACACTAAACGAGTTCGTTTCCATTGCAAACAGTTTGATGTCAGGTAAGACTCCAGGGAACCCGGCGTCTGATGAGGCTCAAAACTGTTTGTCATTTCGATTGTATCCATTCATTTTCTATTGCAACATGTTTGTTAAATATTCGTTAAGCGGGGTTGGTGGGGGGTAACGTTTTCAAACTGTATGAGTATTTATCAGGTTAAAAAGGCAACGCTTGATAAAAGTATGATAAATGTAAATATTATGACAGGTGAGAACTCGATATAACGAGTGAACCAATTATAATGAGGCCTCTAACCCAATGAATACGTTATTCCTTTCCGTTTAAACGAAACTAATCTCAATACGAAATACTTAAAGATATCCGAGCGTTATGAGTGAGTTGGATTTATCGTCCAAATAAAAATATTTCAGTTAGATCTATATGGAGGCAATCTTATTCGAACGAATATTTTAATATTTGCGAAACATTTACACTTTCATATTTACAGTGGAGAATCTGTTATTCTTTCCCAATATACGCGTTTACGCTAAAACTATTATTTGCAGTGCAACCAGTTTGGAGCCAGATCAGACGCCGGGTAACCCGGCGTCTGATCAGGCTCCAAACTGTTTGCCACCAAGATAAACAAGAATTATCAGAATTGTCCAAAGGTTGTTCTTTTCTACGTTTTAGTGCTTTGCGTTTACGTACGTTTGCGTTTAAACGGGAAAGAATAACAGATTCTCAACTGTACATTTCAACTACATTTTGCAACGATGAACACATAATTGGTTTGAATTCAATAGGTACTTGCACGCCTGGAAACTATGGACGGGAACGCCACCTGTTGTTAAACTACAACGTTAGGAAGTTTATTTTCATATTACCCAGGACGAGGGTAGTTTCGGACACCTAAACTATTTATCCGCACATTTTGTTTCAAGAACACACAAAGGATCTTTAAAATAGTCAACAGATAATGTGCTGTAAATAAGGGGTACAGATGCGGACCTCCTCTGAATGTATGACGTCATTGAAAGGATCGTGGGGAAAAGTTTAAAAATGCAGTTCACTTTTGGGGTACAATGAAAATGGGAGTTGTTTTAAACGCTAAGATTAGGAGAGAGAAAAACAACATTTGTGGAAAAAGATTATCATGAAAAACGTTACAGTACTGTCTTTCAATTTTGATAATATTACAATTATTACAGTTTTCATTGATACTAGCACTTCATGCGGTCCCTGCGATTTATGTATTGGTACATGTTCGCAATTATTACATCATTCATTGTGAATAGTATTTTGTTCTTGTAGATGACAACATGAAGCACCATTAGACCTTTCAGACAGTCATTTCGTTCAATTACAGTCAAGTTCTGCTGTTTCGACCACTAACTCAAAGGCCCATTCTCTAAGTTAAAGACGGATGACAGTGTGAAGCAGGACGAAATCTACGCTGATAGATCATACAGGAGCTTTTTCCTAATCTTTCATCTTGCTTTAAGTTGTCATGTCGTACAGACTAAAGCAAATTTTCTTATCGTTGTCGGTAGGCTAGTGCTCTGCTATATTAGTCAAAGGTACAGCTCACCTTAATGAGCACGTACTACATTAACACTCTTAAGGTAAGCAAAGATTCAATGCATTTGTAGTTTCGCACGGGCTTCTCTGCCAAAGAAGAAAGAAAGTAACTAGTTCACTGCAAGAACACCGTCTGTTTAACATTGACGCCGTCTTATATTGTTCAACCATAATGTTAAGCAGGTTGTATAAATATCTAAACATTCGAGTCTGATACAAGTTAGATCCCGATCAGAGGTCGAGTTTGATCTGGACCCACACTGTTTTACAGTTGCTATGAAAGTATCAATTGGTAGTGAATGGAAAATTGCTAACCAATAAAATTATATGTCATTGGGTTCTACTTACCTTTATACAATGGATAAAACCTGATTCTTTCCCAATAACACGTTTACGCTAAACCAATTATTTCCACTGCAAACGGTTTAGAGCCAGATCAGACGCCGGGTTACCCGGCGTCTGATCAGGCTCCAAACTGTTTGCCACTGATATTAAAATCAAAAGTCAGAAATATCAGAAAGTTGACATTTTAAACATTTTACTGCAATGGGTTTGCGTTTCGGTTGCGTTTAAACGGGAAAGACTAACGTCTCCTCCACTGTACTCGTATCATTTATACTGTTACAATGAGTTTCTCCTCATTAAATGATACATTATGTGAGGCTAACTATTGCTTCAAGGGTCTACGTCATTTGGGAGTGTCAGAATGAAAGTACTAATAGAAATGGTTACTCTAACTATACGCAAGAAAAAGGTCACATCTAATACATCTAGCTATTGCTAAACAGTTTGAACCCAGATGAGACGCCAAGTTATATATGGCGTCTCACATAGTGTTGATAATAAAAAATAACACATTTAGTACAGCTGAATATTCACAACGTAGCAAATGTAACTCTAGTAGGAAAAAAGTAATGATTATCATAATAAATATGAGAATAATATTAATCATGTAACAGTTATTGCAAGTATCATCATCCTTATTATTATTTTTAGTATCACTGTCACTATTATCATTGTTATTATAATTATTATTATCTGAAATCATTACTACCATTATCATCATTTTTGCAATCATTGTTACTGTCTTTATTCATTGATTTTGTATTATTATTGTTGTTGTTGTTGTTATTATTATTATTATTTTGACAGTAACGAAATAAACGCAGTGCATCCAACAATAAAATATGAACTATAAATTGTTTCCAAATAATTCCAAACATCTATCCTTTTAAACGTACTTGGTATTGCGAAAAAGACCGGTTTTAGAAATATGATCCGAACGCAGACTTGTTTCAATTTCGAAAAGTTTATTTTTCTAAACACCAACAGTTACCATAAGGTATATAGACCTCACAGAAGCCTCATGTGATACAGTGGAGAATATGTTATTCTTTCCCAATAAACGCGTTTACGCTAAAACTATTATTTGCAGTGCAAATTGTACATTAATCCTTCGAGAGCTGAGCGTCTGTAAACATGTATTTGTTAAAAGCTGCTTTCCAATGCTTTAAAACGTCTAGATTAGATTCCAGTTATAGGAACATGTGTGTCAATATAAACATTTTAAATCTCAAATGAGATGCCGAGTTACTTTGCACCTTATACTATTATTTATCCTGTGTGCACGTGTGAAAATCTTGTGCATTAGCGCTGTGATAGTTGTGAACCCCTTTCATTATCAAATTATTCGGGAGAGTTTTACCCGTTCACCGTTTTATTGTCGTCTGCTTCAGTATTATAGTCTGCAAGACACTTTTCAAAGTTATATTTATGATTGTACGACTTAAAATATCGATAAGAGTGTCAAAACAGTTTGGGTTCTGATCAGACGCCGCGTAACGCGGCGTCTGCACAGGACCGAAACTGTTTGCAAACACGCCTTTAGGCGTCATTGAGAGTGAAAGGGTGAATACGTAATATCTAAGAATATTTAGTGCGTATGAACGAGTTCTTTTTGTGAAGTATAGATCGATCAAAACAACAACAGCTAAGATCATCCGCCCCATATACAGTTATATACAAACTGTATGTGCTTCAGTGTGTGTGTTCCTAGACAATGATATCGAAATTGGGTGAACTTAAGCAGCCTTGACTTGACACGGTCATACCGTGCATAACGACACGTTTATATACTTGTTTTCTCCTCTGTCTGCTTGAAAGCAGTATGGACACACATCAGCTGTCACTATTTACTGGGAGCGATTTATCTGGGAAAAATCTGATTGCGTCAGTTGAACATGTCCTTTATGAAAAGTAACATATTGTTTATACGTTTAGTTCTCTAATGGTCTGTTGAATACAGTGTGGACACAGATCAGCTGTCACCTATCTTGGAGGCGACTTATCTGGAACCAATCTGTTTGCATCAGTTTTACGGTAGTTCTTCGGTTTTTTACAACATATACATTATGGTTTATAATTCCAGACAATTCTTTGCCTGGTTGTACACAGTGTGGACCCACTGAATTATCTGTACTGTATTTGTAAGATGTATTGTATAAAATGTAGCATAATTCATTGCTTGTATGTCTATGTCTTCTTTGTCTGGTTAAACACAGTGTGGACCCAGATCAGCTGCCACTATTTATTAGGGGCGACTCATCTGGGGCCAATCTGTTTGAATTAACTGTACTGTATTTGTAAGATGTATTGTATGAAATGTAGCATAATTTATGGCTTGTATGGCTATTAATCTTTGTCTGGTTAAACACAGTGTGGACCCAGATCAGCTGCCACTATTTATTAGGGGCGACTCATCTGGGGCCAACCTGTTTAAATTATCTGTACTGTATTTGTAAAATGTATTGTATAAAATGTAGCATAATTCATTGTTTGTATGTCTATGTCTTCTTTGTCTGGTTAAACACAGTGTGGACCCAGATCAGCTGCCACTATTTATTAGGGGCGACTCATCGGGGGCCAATCTGTTTGGATTATCTGTACTGTATTTGTAAGATGTATTGTATGAAATGTAGCATAATTTATGGGTTGTATGTCTATGTCTTGTTTGTCTTGTTAAACACAGTGTGGACCCAGATCAGCTGCCACTTTTTATTAGGGGCGACTCATCTGGGGCCAATCTGTTTGGATTATCTGTACTGTATTTGTAAGATGTATTGTATGAAATGTAGCATAATTTATTGCTTGTATGTCTATGTCTTCTTTGTCTGGTTAAACACAGTGTGGACCCAGATCAGCTGCCACTATTTATTAGGGGCGACTCATCGGGGGCCAATCTGTTTGGATTATCTGTACTGTATTTGTAAGATGTATTGTATGAAATGTAGCATAATTTATGGGTTGTATGTCTATGTCTTGTTTGTCTTGTTAAACACAGTGTGGACCCAGATCAGCTGCCACTTTTTATTAGGGGCGACTCATCTGGGGCCAATCTGTTTGGATTATCTGTACTGTATTTGTAAGATGTATTGTATGAAATATAGCATAATTTATGGCTTGTATGGCTATTAATCTTTGTCTGGTTAAACGCAGTGTGGACCCAGATCAGCTGCCACTATTTATTAGGGGCGATTCATCTGGGACCAACCTGTTTAAATTAGCTGTACTGTATTTGTAAAATGTATTGCATGAAATGTAGCATAATTCATTGCTTGTATGTCTATGTCTTCTTTGTCTGGTTAAACACAGTGTGGACCCAGATCAGCTGCCACTATTTATCAGGGGCGACTCATCTGGGACCAACCTGTTTAAATTATCTGTACTGTATTTGTAATATGTATTGTATGAATTGTAGCATAATTTATGGCTTGTATGTCTATGTCTTCTTTGACTGGTTAAACACAGTGTGGACCCAGATCAGCTACCACTATTTATAGGGGCGACTCATCTGGGACCAATCTGTTTAAATTAACTGTACTGCATTTGTAAGATGTATTGTATGAAATGTAGCATAATTTATGGCTTGTATGTCTATTAATCTTTGTCTGGTAAAAAAAAACAGTGTGGACCCAGATCAGCTGTCACTATTTATTAGGGGCGACTCATCTGGGACCAATCTGTTTGAATTAGCTGTACTATATTTGTAAGATGTTTTGTTTAAAATGTAGCATAATTCATTGCTTGTATGTCTATGTCTTCTTTGCCTGGTTGTACACAGTGTGGACCCAGATCAGCTGCCACTATTTATAGGGGCGACTCATCTGGGACCAACCTGTTTAAATTATCTGTACTGTATTTGTAATATGTATGGTATGAATTGTAGCATAATTTATGGCTTGTATGTCTATGTCTTCTTTGTCTGGTTAAACACAGTGTGGACCCAGATCAGCTGCCACTATTTATAGGGGTGACTCATCTGGGACCAATGTATTTGAATTAACTGTACTGTATTTGTAGTATTTGTAAGATGTGTTGTATGAAAAGTAGCATACTTTAAGGCTTGTATGTCTATTAATCTTTGTCTGGTTAAACACAGTGTGGACCCAGATCAGCTGCCACTATTTATTAGGAGCGACTCATCTGGGACCAATCTGTTTGAATTATCTGTACTGTATTTGTAAGACGTGTTGTATAAAATGTAGCATAATTTATAGCTTGTATGTCTATGTCTTCTTTGTCTGGTTAAACACGGTGTGGACCCAGATCAGCTGCCTCTATTTATTGGGGGCGACTCATCTTGGACCGATCTGTTTGCACCAGTCGAACGGTATTTGTAATTTTTTTGTGCGGTTGAAAGATCTTTTTAACCTGTTAAATGTAGCTAATGGATTGTATGTTGATTCTCCATTGTTTTGTTGATACAGGGTGGCCCCAGACGAGCTGCAACTTGCTATTAGGGACCACTCATCTGGGATTAAACTTTTTGTATCAATTGTGTGGTCTTGGGTGAATACAATGTGTACCCAGATGAGCTTCCACTATGTATTAGGGGCGACCTATCTGGGAATAATCTGCTTGCACCGGTTGAACGATCTTTGCAACATGTATCTTATAAAATGAAACATATGGAGAACATTCATGTATTATTGCTATTTCCTCTCACTGAATACAGTGTAGACCCAGATCAGCTGTCACTATTTATTAGGGACAGCTCATATAGTAATGATCTGTTTGCATCAGTTGTAAGTTTGTTTTGGTAACATGTCCTTTATAAAATGTAGCATATGACGTACGTGTTTATTTCTCCATCGTCTGGTTGAATACAGTGTAGACTCGGATCAGCTGCCATTCTTTAATAAGGGAGACTTATCTGGGTATAATCTATTTGCATCAGTCGAATGGTCTTTGTAATTCGTTCTTAATGAACTGTATCATATAGTTTAAATGTTAAATTACCCTTTGACTGGATGCAGTGTAGACCCAGTCTGTATCAGTTATACGGTAATTATTGGAACTTGAAATTAATCTGTCTGATAATGTCAGAGATGTCTGATGGACAAATGAAACCACTTCCATGGTGTTCTTACCATCCTGGTGATACATTTCACATGACGTAAACATTTGAAAATTTACTTTCGAATAAGTTAACTATATAGAAAGCTACGTCAACTATTATTTTAGAACAAGTAAATGATAACCCCTATTCTTATCATGCAAACGAAACTATACTCGTTTGCGTTTCACATACATGTATGTGAATATTCCTTTTTCATGTTTTATTTCCTTCTCTTCAGTCTTAATAGAACCCTACTGGCATTGGGTAGTGAGAGCTCTTGTTGCAGCGTATATTGTAGAATGTTTCCATATTTGTATTCTGGACATGCCGTGGTACTGAAAACTGTATGTTTTCTATTCCTTGTATCTCTCATCACATGAAACCATTTTTTAACTACCCAGTTTTCAACCCGGTGTGTCGGAGGGTACATCACTTCACAGCATCCTTGCACTTTCTCATACTTATCCAGATTTACTTCTCAGTTATCCACGTATTCTCAATAAAACTTTACATGACGTCATCATCAAGGGTTGCTCTAAATGTTAAACAACCATACAAGAAACTTATAATTGGAGCTACATTCCGCATAAATATAATGTTTAGTATTAACATGTGCAGGTTGTTTACGGCTATCTTTGTTGCATGGTTTTTCATAATTCTTCGACGATCCGGAGATGTACACCCTAACCCTGGCCCTACAAGCACATATTCATCATCTAACTCTAGTATTTCGAGCGATTCTCAACCATCGATGTCTTCAACTTTTGATTTCTCCAATAACCTCTCAATAGTCCATTATAACGTTCAGAGTATCAAACCGAAACTTGATATTGTTTATTCTGAACTTTACCAATTTGATATACTCACCTTTTCCGAAACCTGGTTATCAGATAATACACCTTCGACAGATCTGTACTTTCCAAACTTTAACCCTCCAGAGCGAAAAGACCGCCTCGGCGACAATCATGGTGGAGTTATTGTTTATGTTAAGGAATCACTATCGTATAAACGTCGTCCGGACCTCGAATTAAACGGAGTAGAATGTATTTGGATAGAGCTTACGCTAAAGCAAAGAAACATATTACTTGGCACATTTTACAGACCCCCTAATGTATCATCTTTGTATAATAATGCTATAGAAGATAGTATTTCTCTCGCGGCAAACTCGGGTATCAAAGATATAATAATCATCGGAGATTTTAATTTTAACTGCTTAAATCCGTTATCAGCTAGAAATATTGATTCTTTATGTCAACAATTTGGACTTACGCAGGCAATAACGGAGCCGACACATTTTACCGAAAAATCAAATTCATTAATAGATATTCTCCTTGTAAGTAATGATAATTCTTTACTTAAATCCGGCGTGGCCGTACCATTTCTTGATCAACATGTAAGGTATCATTGTCCTATTTACGGCATTTTTAAATATGTTAAACCAAAGTCTTTAGTATTCACTCGGAAAATTTGGAAGTACGAGCAAGGAGATTATGAGCAGATGAAAAAGTGTATAAAGGATACTGATTGGAATCTATTAAAACATGAAAATATTGATATTTACGCAACGGACTTTACAAACACTTTAATGAAAATAATCTCAAAATTCATTCCAAATAAAGTTGTTAAGATCAAACCAAACGAACCTCCATGGATGACAAATGAAATTAAGAAATATATTAGATCCAGAAAAAGGTCTTATAAACAAGCAAAAAGATCAAATAACCAATATTACTGGGCTAAATTTAGAAAAATTAGAAACAAAACAGTATCTTTAATTAGAAAAAGCAAACAACATTACTACGACAGTTTAGCATCCAAACTTCAAACTAATAATCTTTCACCAAAGGACTGGTGGAATGTACTTAAATCGTTCCTGTCAACTTCCAACAAACCAACCATTCCTGCCCTAAATTACCAAAACCAACAAGTTCTACATAATGACGAAAAAGCCAAAATACTCAACGACTTCTTCGCATCACAATCTAAACTAAACGAAACTAACAAAGAGCCACCCGATTTACCTATCTACAATCCCGATTTAATTCTAAGACCGACACAAATAACCATCGACCAAGTTAACAGTATTCTAAAAGCATTGCCTAATGGTAAAGCCCCAGGCCCCGACCAAATTAATAATTGTGTCCTGTCCCGAATTGCTAACGAACTATCTTATCCTTTGTGCGACCTCTTCAATACATGTTTATCTTGCTCAAAATTCCCTGCTATTTGGAAGGAAGCACATGTAACAGCGGTTTATAAGAAGGGAGACCCCTCACTTGTTAACAATTATAGACCTATATCTCTACTAAATGTATTAGGGAAAGTGTTCGAAAGACTCTTATTCCAACAGATCTTTAATTTCCTAAAAGACATTAACTTTCTATCTCCTTTCCAGTCTGGTTTTGTTCCTGGAGACTCCTCTATCAACCAATTAGTCTATATTTATAACGCTTTCTGTCAAGCAATAGACTCTGGAAAAGAGGTCCGCGTCATTTTCTTTGATATAAGCAAGGCATTCGACAGAGTATGGCACAAGGGTATTATATGTAAATTAAAAGCTGTCGGATTGTCTGCTGACTTTTTGAAACTCTTTTCGGATTATCTTGAAAACAGACGACAATGCGTTGTTCTACCAGGAGCAAAATCAGACTGGAATTACATAAAAGCTGGTGTTCCACAGGGGTCAATTCTCGGACCGCTGCTATTCTTAATATATATCAACGATATTGTTTCTAACATTTCTTCCAATATCAGGTTGTTTGCTGATGATACTAGTCTTTATCTAACCATTAATCACAGAAATGAAGCATTAGCATCAACCGAGTTATTAAACACTGACATCTCTATAATCTCTAAATGGGCATCAGATTGGCTTGTTACCTTTAATCCAAGTAAATCTGAATCAATGCTTATCTCTCGAAAGCAAAATACAAACATATTCCCTTCATTATCGATGGATAATCAAATCATTGCTGAAGTCACCGACCACAAACATCTAGGTTTATTTCTTTCTAACGACTGTTCCTGGCATTCACATATTGATTATATAAAAAGCAAAGCTTGGCCAAAAATCAATGTCATGCGCAAACTTATGTACCAATTAGATCGCAAATCACTTGAAACAATCTATCTATCTTTTGTTCAACCATTGTTGGAATACGGTGACGTCATATGGGACAACTGCACAATGTATGAAAAGGATGAACTTAATAAAATACAAAATGAAGCTGCACGTATATGCTCTGGTACAACTCGACTTGTTTCCTTACTTAACCTTTATAATGAAATTGGATGGGACAGCCTGGACACTCGCAGGAAACATCACAAACTAATAATGTTCTATAAAATGATCCATAATATCTCTCCGCCTTACTTGTCCGACCTTATACCACGTACCGTCCTTGAAACTTCTCGATATAATTTAAGAAATAATCAGGACATTCAAGTTCCGTATTGCAGAACAAACAAATACTACAACTCCTTTTTACCAACTGTTATTCGTGACTGGAATACACTATCGCCAGAATTAAAATGTGCAAACTCTCTACAAACTTTTAAGCGACTCTTAAACAAGGACAGACTAAGAACACCTGCACATTTTTACATTGGTGATAGAAAGTCGCAAGTACTACATACCCGTCTACGTACAAAATGCAGTGCATTAAATGCAGATCTTTTTTCTAAGGGTATCGTAGAGTCAGCACTTTGTCAGTGTGGGGTGATTGAAGACACCTACCACTTCTTTTTTACATGCCCACTCTACCAACATATTCGTCATGAACTCTTCAATACAGTGTCAGCACTGTGTGAGCTATCATTGAATATTATGTTGTTTGGTGACACCTCTCTTTCTCTCAATATCAATACACACATATTCAAGGCAGTACAAACATTTATTGTTAGAAGCAAACGGTTCACCTAGTTAGTATTTTTATTGCTGAGGATGCTGTGCTGTGAGTCAATATCGTTGTAGCTCATTCTCTTTACCAATGCCAGTAATAACTATAACAGCTAGAGGTATCTATTGAACATAACTAGATTGTTAGTAGTTGTTTTTCTTTATTATTCTTTCAAAATTTAATAACATCAAATATACTGTTGATTACATTATGTCATTGATTTATCTTCTTAAAAACTTTTAGAAACATCTTGTATAACGACATCAATGACCATATATTTCGCAATTACTTGTACATTGCACGTTCAGGGAGAGAAATCCTATAAGACTTTATTGTCTTTCGTTTCAATCCCTTCTTTCTGTTGTATATTTCTATGTGATGTGTATATTTGCTGAATAAATATGTTTAAACTAAGGTAAGCAAAGATTCAATGCATTTGTAGTTTCGCACGGGCTTCTCTGCCAAAGAAGAAAGAAAGTAACTAGTTCACTGCAAGAACACCGTCTGTTTAACATTGACGCCGTCTTATATTGTTCAACCATAATGTTAAGCAGGTTGTATAAATATCTAAACATTCGAGTCTGATACAAGTTAGATCCCGATCAGAGGTCGAGTTTGATCTGGACCCACACTGTTTTACAGTTGCTATGAAAGTATCAATTGGTAGTGAATGGAAAATTGCTAACCAATAAAATTATATGTCATTGGGTTCTACTTACCTTTATACAATGGATAAAACCTGATTCTTTCCCAATAACACGTTTACGCTAAACCAATTATTTCCACTGCAAACGGTTTAGAGCCAGATCAGACGCCGGGTTACCCGGCGTCTGATCAGGCTCCAAACTGTTTGCCACTGATATTAAAATCAAAAGTCAGAAATATCAGAAAGTTGACATTTTAAACATTTTACTGCAATGGGTTTGCGTTTCGGTTGCGTTTAAACGGGAAAGACTAACGTCTCCTCCACTGTACTCGTATCATTTATACTGTTACAATGAGTTTCTCCTCATTAAATGATACATTATGTGAGGCTAACTATTGCTTCAAGGGTCTACGTCATTTGGGAGTGTCAGAATGAAAGTACTAATAGAAATGGTTACTCTAACTATACGCAAGAAAAAGGTCACATCTAATACATCTAGCTATTGCTAAACAGTTTGAACCCAGATGAGACGCCAAGTTATATATGGCGTCTCACATAGTGTTGATAATAAAAAATAACACATTTAGTACAGCTGAATATTCACAACGTAGCAAATGTAACTCTAGTAGGAAAAAAGTAATGATTATCATAATAAATATGAGAATAATATTAATCATGTAACAGTTATTGCAAGTATCATCATCCTTATTATTATTTTTAGTATCACTGTCACTATTATCATTGTTATTATAATTATTATTATCTGAAATCATACTACCATTATCATCATTTTTGCTATCATTGTTTCTGTCTGAATTCATTGATTTTGTATTATTATTGTTGTTGTTGTTGTTATTATTATTATTTATATCATTATTTTGACAGTAACGAAATAAACGCAGTGCATCCAACAATAAACATGTACTATAAATTGTTTCCAAATAGTTCCAAACATCTATCCTTTTAAACGTACTTGGTATTGCGAAAATATGATCCGAACGCAGACTTGTTTCAATTTCGGAATGTTTATTTTTCTAAACACCAACAGTTACCATAAGGTATATAGACCTTACAGAAGCCTCATGTGATACAGTGGAGAATCTGTTATTCTTTCCCAATAAACGCGTTTACGCTAAAACTATTATTTGCAGTGCAAACAGTTTGGAGCCAGATCAGACGCCGGGTAACCCGGCGTCTGATTAGGCTCCAAACTGTTTGCCACCAAGATAAACAAGAATTATCAGAATTGTCCAAAAGTTGTTCTTTTCTACGTTTTAGTGCTTTGCGTTTGCGTGCGTTTGCGTTTAAACGGGAAAGAATAACAGATTATACAGTGGAGAAGGCGTTATCTGTTCCCAATAAACGTGTTTATGCAAGAACAACAATTTCCAATGCAAACACTGCGTCTGAATTGGCTCTAGGAAGACATTATTATTTCCTAATAAACGTCTTTATGATACACAAATAGCATATACCTTTTTTGCAAACACAGTGGGTAACTTAATGCCTGACCAGGCTCAAACCTGCTTGCCACATTGATTAAATGAATAGTCTGAATTGTCGATAAGCTATCACTTTCGATTGTTTATTGCAATACGTTTGTCTTATAAAACGGGAAAAATCACGTCTTCACTATACCTGATTTATCATTAAACCTTTCACTGTAAATGTAACGGAATTTGCAAATAGTTTGGATCCTGATCAGACACCTATTGCCTCAGCGTTTGTTATTTAATGCTCCCAATCATTTGCAATGTTTTGAAACAAGAACAGAATTGCGTCTTACCAAGTCTTAATACTCTACGATCTATTTTCGGCCGAACGTATTTTAGTTGTTTACGAAAATATGACACGTAATTACTATTGAAACCATAAATGTACTAAATAAATCACCTGGCACTCATCAAACGACTATATAATTTTATCCAAATCACCCCCGTTTTCAAAAGATGATTACCTTTCGCAAGGGGAGGCAATTCACTGTTATCAGGGGTGTGTCGGTCAGACCCTCAGGGAAAATAGAATCTTAACCAGTACATATCTAGGAGTTATGTCTTTGTATTCGCATTCAAATTTCATACAGTGGAGAAGACCTTATTACTTGTATTTCCCGTTTAAACGAAAACGAGGCACAAACGCAATGCACTAGTAGCAGAAGATTACAAATTTTCGACATTTCTGTCAATTTAAATCAGACGCCGGGTTACTGGGCGTCTGAGCAGGCTCAACACTGTTTGCAATTGGCATTCTTATTCTATCGTAAACGCTTTAATTGGGAAAGACTAACGTTTTCTCCACTGTAGAAAAAAGGTTCTGCTATATGTAATGTCAGTGTAAACAAAACTGTGTATATCAAAATACGAATCTATTATTTTGACAGTATAATATATACATGTACCTTTTTTTCATTGAGAACACATTCTTATAATATACGAGTGTCCAATATGTTTGGTCCAGCTCAGATGCCGAGTTCTGCGTCGTTCGATCTGGATCAAAAGAATGTTCTAGCTTTCGATCAGCACGACAATGGGGTAAGCATTAATGTTTTAAATGCTGGCGCTATCACCAATGCTCTATTTAAACTTTTATTGAGCAATATATGTCCATATAAAACACCGATATCTGACGTTTATGTGATATTGCAAGTGCATTGATAAACATTAACTTTACTCTTATAATCTTTGCATTTACCTTGCTTTCAATACTGTCTACCAACCATTAAGATATTAATGCATTTCACGTCTGCCATTTATTCATCCACTAAAGAAAATAATTCCACTTTATACAGTCATTGATATGCACAATTTCTATATCATAGTTTAAAGCAGGATGACAATAAAGCATTCTGCTTTAATGTTAAAAAGACTGAGACCATTTATGCGGCCTCTGATCTGAATATGCACTGCTTGCCTATGTCCCATTTAAGCTAGGCACAAATGTGCTAAATGGGACATAGTAATGTTTTCAACACTATGCTCCGAGAATTGATTAGATACTGTTGACATTTATAGTTGAGAAAATATTTAAACGAATCAAAACACAACCACAATGTTATAAAATGGAGACAATTATAAGTACTTCAAAATTCTGACGATTAATTTTAATCTGATAGACAAACTGTCGTCAGAACTTTTAAGGAAATTACCGTTGTAGCAGAAATGTGTTTATTTGGAAATAATATCTTCTATATTGTGAATAAAAATGATGATATTGGTATAAACAGATTTAACCCCTTCACTTCCATTCCATGCTCGACCACACTGACATTTGCGAACAGTTAAGATCCAACTTAGGCGCAAATGTGTTTTGACACTCATGTCAATATTGTTGCTTCACAAAAGCATTAACCCTTATATTGTTACAGTGGAAAAACGTAATTCTTTCCCGTTTAAATGCAAACGAAACGCAAACGCAGTACACCAAAATGTACAGTGGAGAATCTGTTATTCTTTCCCGTTTAAACGCAAACGTACGCAAAGCACTAAAATGTAGAAAAGAACAACTTTTGAACAATTCTGATAATTCTTGTTTATCTTGGTGGCAAACAGTTTGGAGCCTGATCAGACGCCGGGTTACCCGGCGTCTGATCTGGCTCCAAACTGTTTGCACTGCAAATAATAGTTTTAGCGTAAACGCATTTATTGGGAAAGAATAACATTCTCCATTGTAGAATATGGAATTTTTTGGATATTTCCACTCCAAACTGTTGGCAATGGACAAATAGTTTTAGCGTAAACGCGTTTATTGGGAAATAATAATGGGTTCTCCACTGTAAGTACGACTTGGCTAGTATTTGCAAAAGAGTTGGGATCCAGATCAAACACTGCGTCTGATCTGGATCAAAACTGTTTTGCCTTAATCTGTAACTTTTCAGCACTTTAACCCTTTACCCAATAACCCGTATATAACATTAAATACAGGTGAACACTTAAAGCAGGTTGAAAGTAAAGCAGAATGTGCCTTAAGGCACATTCTGCTTTACTTTCAGCCTGCTTTACACAACCAGGCTAGTAGTAGAGGGCATCTAGCGTCAAAAATCGAAATAAAGGAAAAAAAATGCACAGAATTGATTTTTGTGTTTTCATATGCTCCAATATGTACCGAATGACAGAAAAAAAGTCTAGGAAAATCAAACGATGCGAAATATGATTTTTGGGGTAAAATGGCTAAAATAATAGGTGAAAGCACGAATTTTGGGGATTTCCAAACTGCGATCGTAGAAATCAATATAAAAGCTTGAAATCTACAGGCTAGACAAATATTAATGTCAGCTGTGGAATGGTACTTGTTAAGATAAATAAAATTTTCAAAAAACTGATTTTTGGGGTGAAATTGTCAAAATATTAAACCAAAATCACAAATTTGAGGATTTCAAACAGACCCTGACATCTCATAGCAAATAAAGGAAATGGTGCACAGAGTTGATTTATATGTTATTATTTGCCTAAATATGTACCAAATAACAGACAAAAAGTCTAGGAAAATCAAACGATGCGAAGTATGGTTTTGGGGTAAAATGGTTGAAATAATAACTGAAATCGCTGATTTTTGGGATTTCCCTTCTGTGATCGAGGATATCGATATAAAATCTCGAAATCTACAGGCTAGACAAATATTCATGTCAGCTGTGGAATGGTACTTGTTAAGATAAATAAAATTGTCAAAAAAATGATTTTGGGGTGAAATTGTCAAAATATTAAACCAAAATCACAAATTTTTAGGATTTCAAACAGACCCTGACATCTAAAAGCAAGTAAAGGAAATGGTGCACAGAGTTGATATATACGTTATTATCTGCTTAAATATGTACCAAATAACAGACAAAAAGTCTAGGAAAATCAAACAATGCAAACTATGTTTTTTGGGTAAAATGGTTGAAATAATAACTGAAATCGCTAATTTTTGGGATTTCCCTTCTGTGATGGAGAATATCGATATAAAAGCTCGAAATCTACAGGCTAGACAAATATTCATGTCAGCTGTGGAATGGTACTTGTTAAGATAAATAAAATTTTCAAAAAAATGATTTTGGGGTGAAATTGTCAAAATATTAAACCAAAATCACAAATTTTGAGGATTTCAAACAGATCCTGACATCTAAAAGCAAGTAAAGGAAATGGTGCACAGAGTTGATTTATACGTTATTATCTGCTTAAATATGTACCAAATAACAGACAAAAAGTCTAGGAAAATCAAACAATGCAAACTATGTTTTTTGGGTAAAATGGTTGAAATAATAACTGAAATCGCTAATTTTTGGGATTTCCCTTCTGTGACCATGGATATCACTATAAAAGCTCCAAATATCCAGGCTAAACATATATTCATGTCTACTTTAGAATGGTCCTTGTTAGGATAAATAAAGGTTTCAAAAAACTGTTTTGGGGGGTAAAATTATCAAAATATTAAACCAAAAATCACCAATTCTTGTTTTTAAAACAATCTTGGAAAATCCAACAAAGCCAAATATAAATTTTGGGGTATACTGATTAAAACAATTAATGTAAATGCATGTTTATGGGTATTCCACACTATGGCCTTAGACAATATAGAAGCTACACATTTACAGGTAAGATACATATTACTGTGCACTGTAGCCTTGTACTATTAAGGATGAATTAAGCTTTAAAATGAAAACCCTTATCTTTTCACTTCACTACGGTGACCTTAGATATGAAACCAAACGTTCAAAGTCTATAACTTACACACATACACCATTTTAATGTAGCTTAGTTAAAGTAAAGACAAGTCAACCGGTAAAACATTTAAACAGACACATGTTTTTAATGTATTGTGACTTTAAATATGATTAGAAAAGCTCCAAATCCATTTAAAAGGCAACAGGCACCATGAAATAAAGCCTATAGCACTAGTACAAATAAATTATTATTTCTAAAATTGAAGTTAAACGAAAACAGTTTTCACTGAGATTTTTTACAGTGGCAGTGGATGTGACCATCAAGGCACTACAGTGTATTTGTTAGCATAGTTATATAAGTTTCAATGAAGTAATATACATGTATAACTTATAATAGTTAAACAAGAAGACAATATCTTCAGTATATTGTTACAGCAATATAACATGAATGTAAAACTTAAAATATAGTTGAGACAAATATATAAATGGAAACTTTTTATAAGTAAGGATAATTACCATTTTGAATTTCATTACTATAGTCAAACAACTAGGTCTGACGTGTCAAAGGGTGGCCAAGTCCATTTATAAGGGAGATTAGCATTTCAGATGTCCCCGTGTCAAGTTTTAAAGGAAAAGGTTTGGTTATCGGTACAAATAAACGAATTAGTTATTGGAAACATAACGTAGTGGATAAGACATAGGTAGAAGTATATGATCGGATAACATTTTATCAAGCACGGGTTCGAATCTCGCAGCAACCTATGATTTTGTTTTGCCAAAACACTATTTAGGATTCTAGAATTACATTGCATTAAGGTAATGCAGAAAGCCCCTTGAAGAAAGTGACTAAAACTTATATTGATATTCATATTTTATCATCGATTTGTTTTGTGAAAGTATGGCTAATATAGGGCTAGAAATCCATGCACCCCTGCCCCAAATTTGACGAACATGTGTATAAATGGTTAGTATAACCACACAGTATGAAGTTAGATAATTCATTTTAGATTAAAAAAAGTTTGAGGTCGACGCGGGATTCGAACCTACGCTTATTAAAATAATTCTATCGCAATACACTCTGTGTACCTATATTTACCTACTGCTCTAAAGTGCTAACAATATTATTGCCTTCATTTGTATCTAATACTTATACTAATCTTGATTGTATAAAAATGGTCGGAGAACATGCGGAATGCTGCTCTCCTTAAAAATGGACTCTGCTGACCTTTGACACGTCAAGCCCAGTTGTTTGACCATATGACTGTAGATATGACCAGTAAAGCTTCAAATGCACAAATAAGTAAAATATATTCTTTCCATAACAACAGCTTACTAAAGATGATAAATACAAAGTTTGAAAATAACTTTTTGAGGAAAACATTAAAAAATATACATAAAACAGCAATTTTTTAATTTCTGTATATGGGGGAGGATATGAATTAATAATAAAAGCTCCAAATCAATAGGCTTGACACAGTTCTTTTAAATGAGATATGTAACTAGTTTATCCAAAATCACACATAACAATTTATAAATATATAGGGTTTTGGAAAAATACACCCCCTCCACCAATAAAAAAAATCAAAACATAAACGAACGAACAATTTTCTGCCATGTTGGATTTTCTGCGCAAAACTGTTTGGTTCTGATGTTGGTTGGAAACTAATAGACATGAGCTATCCTGTACTTTGAGCTGTAATAATGGAATCTGACAACTGTATGAAATATCAGCAAATCATAGTATACTTACATTGGGCATACATCGTACATTATTATGTAATTAATTGATCTAACAGTGCTTGCTATATACATGTATATGAAATAACTGATAGTGTATATATCACCAGGTCAATAACATTCAATATTCGTTATGTGGTGCTTATTGTCTACTATCAGTAAACACTCTGATTTGACAAGCGGCATTTTAAATGCTGCCTCTAAGCTAGTACACTGGTTTAATTGTCAAAATGCTGTAATTTAACCCTTATTGTGTGCGATACGAATATAGGTTGTTACTTAACCCTAATTGTATGCGAAACAAGAATATATATCATTTGAGGACCCAAATCAGAGTGAGTATAGCCTACAGTACAAAGTATAATGTGTCTTACCTGTAAATTTGAAGCTTTTACATTTATATCTAAAGCCATGTTGTGGAAATTCCAAAAATTCAAATTTAAACTAATTTTTTTAACCAGTTTACCCCGAAAAGTCATATTTGGCTTTGTTGGAGTTTCTTTTATTTTGCTGTTATTTAATACATACTGAAACATACTAAAACATATAAATCAATTCTCAATATTTTTCCCTTTATTTGCTTATAAGGCTTTATTTTGAATTTTCAGGTCAGGAGATCTCTGCTAAATTCTCGAAAATTGGTGTTTTTTTGTTTAATTATTATAACAACTTTACTGCATAAATCAGTTTTTTGACAGTTTATTCATCTTTATCAGTACCATTCCACAGCGCAATTGAATATTTGTTTAACCTGTAGATATGGAGCTTTTATTTTCATAGCCACCATCACAGTAGTAAAATCCCGAAAAAGCTCATTTACATTTTATTTTTCAACGATTTTACCCCAAAACACCATATTTGGTATTGTATGATTTTCCTAGATTATTTTTCTATTAGTTTGTACATATTAAAGCATATGATAAAACATAAATCACTTTTGACTTTGATGGCAGGGATTGTCTACGAAAATCTCCAAAATTGGTGATTTTGGTTTAATATTTTGACAATTTAACCCAAAAAACCAGTTTTTTGAAAGTTTTATTTATCCTTACTAGTACAATTACACAGTAAAAATGATTTGTTGTCTAACCTGCATAGTTGGTGTATTTATATTGATATCCACGTTTCACAGTAGGGAAATCCCAAAAATTCGCGTTTTCATTTATTATTTCAACAATTTTACCCCAAAATTCATTTTTCAAAGTTTTAGCTATCCTTAATAGTACTATTTCACAATAGAGATGTATAAGTATCTAGCCTGTAAATTTAGAGCTTTTATAATGATAACCAACGACACAGTACTGAAATCCCTAAAAATGGCGTTTTCATTTATTATTTCAACAATTTTGCCTCAAAAAACATATTTCGCATAGTTTGATTTTCCTAGATTTTTCTTCGGTTATTTGGTACCTGCTCTACCATATGAAAACACAAAAACTATTTCTGTGCATCTTTTCCTTTATTTGGATGTTTGACACCAGGGAAGCTCTACTAAAATCTCCAAAAATTGGGGTTTTGTTTAATATTTTCATGATTTTCACCCAAAAAGAACCATTTTTGAAAGTTTTATATATCCTAATTAGTACTATTCCACAGTGGATATAACTGCCAGTATAATTTGTAGATTTGAAGCCTTTATAATAATACCCAGGGTCACAGTATGGAAATTCCAAAAATTATCATTTTCGTTTATCAATTCAATCATTTTACCCCAAAAAATCATATTTCGCATCGTTTGATTTTCCTAGACTTTTTTTCTGTCATTCGGTACATATTGGAGCATATGAAAACACAAAAATCATTTCTGTGCATTTTTTTTCCCCAAAATTTTTAAATGCCCTCTACTATAGGCTACATAAAATATTTGTTATAGTAATTGTTCATGAGGGTATGAACTGGAACTATTTTCTTCAGCGGAGGAATAAATTAGATGCGCGAAAAGTCACTTCTATGGGGTAAAGGGTTAAACAGCATAAAAACAAATGTTGGGTGTTTGCTGCAGACGATTTATTTGAAGCAGTCGAACATTCAGCTTGATAAGGGTTAAATCTATCTTTGAAATCAATAAAGCCCATGATAATTTTAAATGGAGATAAAGGAGCTTACAATGCCAAAAACAACGGTCTGCGGGGCATGGAAAATACGTTTTTCTATTCAAGATTAGAATGATGCAATCTAAGGAAGAGCAGAAACAATACAATGTACAGTGGAGAATCTGTTATTCTTTCCCGTTTAAACGCAAACGTACGCAAACGCAAAGCACTAAAACGTAGAAAAGAACAACTTTTGGACAAATCTGATAATTCTTGTTTATCTTGGTGGCAAACAGTTTGGAGACTGATAAGACGCCGGGTTACCCGGCGTCTGATCTGGCTCCAAACTGTTTGCACTGCAAATAATAGTTTTAGCCTAAACGCGTTTATTGGGAAAGAATAACAGATTCTCCACTGTATTTCAAAATGAACCCAAAAGCCCTTCTCAACGTGGAGATTGAAGCAAACATTCTAAACGCTCTTGAATGCATTATTTAGGTGAGATATGATTATTTCCCGTTGAAATTAAATGAAAGGCAAATATAGCAAATGACAGGTTTGGAATATTTGCATTTTCGTCTTAGTGTCAACCAGTATGTAGACTGATGAGACGACAGGTTTCAGTGGAGAAAACGTTATTCTTTCCCGTTTAAACGCAAACGTAACGCAAACGCATTGCAATAAAAGGTAAAAAATGACAATTTTTCGACAATTTTTTACTACCGGTATTTATTTTAATCTGAGTGGCAAACAGTTTGAAGCCTGCTCAGATGCTGGGTTACCCGGCGTCTGATCTATCTCCAAACTGTTTGTCATGGAAAAAATAGTTACATGTATAGCATAACGCCTTTATTGTGAAAGAAAAACGTTTTCTCCATTGTACCTACATGTAACTGTTTGCCGCTCGGAAAATAATCAATAACTTGTCATTTCATTCTTATAGTGTTTGATGGTTTTTGATAAATCGACTTTGAAGTTTTCAATGGTGAATATATTTACAGCACCAATTAGTGCTTCATTGTATTGTTATCATTCTTAAATGCAAGATTTGCTTTTACATGTATCTACCTTATTGTGTTTTGGGATAGAACAATGTCGCAAAATATGACAAATATTCTAAACATTATACTGTGGAATAGGAAAAATAACACTTTACCTTTAGAATTGAAAGTGCTTGAAAGTGTCCTATCTCGATTACATTATCAGACATTCAATTACTTACTTTAAACTTTGCAAACAGTGTAGATACAGATACAAGCGATAACTTCTATTATTCATAATTACAATTGTCAACATTTTCCAAAACACTTTTACATGTAGTTTGTGCGTTTTATTCTAAAGCGTTTATGTACATCTAGTTGCGTTTAAACGGGAAAGAATCACATCTTCTCCACTGTATTTTAGCCTTCACCTGTTGCTTGTCTGCATAATCATAAACTAAAAGATAATATAGATCTATAAATTGAATCGTAGCAGTAGAAGGTATATCCATTAAATGGAACAAACAATTGTTAAGGACATCAAAATTAACTTCCATCCTGTTCCTGCTACATGAATTAGTGTAGATCTAAATTGGCGCAACTTAATAAAAAGTGTAGATCTAGATCATACAACTCCTTCTGATCTGGGTTTTCATTGCTTTCTTATCAGATATTGACTCACACATGCTTCCTGTATGATTCTGTCTTCAATTTCATTAGCCGCTTATGGTTCGATAGCAGATGGTGTTTTATATAAGAATATTCAGATGGAGAGGGCTATGAAACTCGATAATCTTACAAGAGTGCTAATTATTTATTACATTATTATTATTATTACATGTATTTTTGATAAGCGAGTTGACTAAAATAATATGACGAGAGCATTGGTGAGCTTCATATTAATTTCAATCAACGACGGTTTATTAAAAATGATAAGTAATGAGTATCTACTTATAACATAACACTTTCAAACTCCTTTTCTAATTAAAGTATCAAACATTTTGGAGCCTGATCAGACGCTGGTTTCCCAGTGACTGATCAGACTCCTTACTGTTTGCAATTGGCATAATAGATTTTGCATAAACGCTTTTATTGAAATAAATTTCGATTTCTTCGCTGTACGTTTAGACTTCAGACCCGAGTTAGCTGTCAGAAGCTTCTGCAAGAATAGCATAAATAGGAAGCCAAACCAATAGTTTGAAATAATTCAGGAGTCGCAAACGTAAGAATGTATTTGGATTCCAACCTGGATTGTATTGTATAAATATTTACAATAAGGTGTCTGACCAGAAACGAACTAACTATCAGGTTCAATAACAAACAAGCATGTCCATTTGTACGAGATATATCAGTTAATTATTGGAGGGTAAAACACTAGACTAAACTACGTTTAATTATTTGTGTTTACAACGAAATTCTGTTTTATCGGTTCCATCAAACAGTGATTACCGTTTGTCTATTTTCATTTGTCAGTTGCTGAGAGCAGTTGGCGCGATATTCTTTCCCCTGAAACCAGTCGATGGAAATAGCATACGAGCAACATTAATTCAATCACAATAGAGTCTTTATGATTTTATGATCGATTCCAACTTTATGAAAATAAAGATGAGCAATATTACAGGGAATATTTCAAGCCATCAAATTGATAAACGATTAGGGAACAATTAAACGAGCACCCGTCTTAAGGCGTTGTATATTCTCATTTTAAAATATTAGAAACACCCATGTACGTGTATGTTGAAAACAAATCACTGATCAAACTGTTCCTTTAGGAATTGGCTAATATTGGTCTACATTGTTTCTAAAACAGCGTTGATATACTATTATAGACGGATAGTACTTAAGACAAAGGTCTTGTAAACTGAACCTGCAGTGCTGATTAAGGCTCCACGCTGTTTGCCATTCCGATTAAAACAAAAAGTCTCTTAAACAAATCTAAAAACATGAAATTTTATTAATTCGGTCGCATTGCGTTTACGTTTAGCTCCATTTAAACGGTAAAATAATAACGCCTCTACCATTACTATACAATGTACGTTTTGCAGGATCAAAACTGTTTGTAATAGAATTAATCGGTTGAGCACAAACATGTGTACAGTGGAGAAAATGTCATTCTTTCCCAATAAACGCGTTTACGCTAAAACTATTATTTGCAGTGCAAACAGATTGGAGCCAGATCAGACGCCGGGTAACCCGGCGTCTGATCAGGCTCCAAACTGTTTGCCACCAAGATAAACATGAAATATCAGAATTGTCCAAAAGTTGTTCTTTTCTACGTTTAAGCGCTTTGCGTTTGCGTACGTTTGCGTTTAAACGGGAATGAATAACTGATTCTCGACTGTATACAATGTACGTTTTGCAGGATCAAAACTGTTTGTAATAGAATTAATCGGTTGAGCACAAACACGTTTATTAACCCATTCGCACCCAGTGGAGTCTTTCATGCTCATTATTTATGTTGGATTAGTCCAGTGTTTATGTAAATGGTAACTGGTCTAAATGTTTATTTTCGGTTTGTTTTATATTGAAAATCCTACATGTACAGTGGAGAATCTGTTATTCTTTCCCGTTTAAACGCAAACGTACGCAAACGCAAAGCACTAAAACGTAGAAAAGTACAACTTTTGGACAATTCTGATAATTCTTGTTTATCTTGGTGGCAAACAGTTTGGAGCCTGATCAGACGCCGGGTTACCCGGCGTCTGATCTGGCTCCAAACTGTTTGCACTGCAAATAATAGTTTTAGCGTAAACGCGTTTATTGGGAAAGAATAACAGATTCTCCACTGTATCAGTAAACAGTGAATACACTGTACAGTAAACAGTGGATACTCTGGTCAGACGCCGCACATTGCGGCGTCTGATCTGGGTGTACCATGTTTGCCTATGTCCCTTTTTTAGGACGATAAATAGATTAACGCATTCTCAAAGGTAGATGTGGCCATGTTGTTTGACGATTAAAATTTTAGAAGTGCGTAGTAAAATATGCTATTGAAATAGCCTAAGGTCAATTGAGAATTTATAGTGTCTTTTCCACTGTACCTCAGAGCTATTCGCACACTACTTTATAAGTAATATCAGATGTTGAAGATGGCCAAAAAGTACCAACTGTATCTATGGGCGTTTGATTTGTACACTTGATTACAAAAAACAATAATACAATATGTTCAATAAAACAGAAGATCTCAAGAAACGATCATTTGATCACTTCAAATAATAGCATTTCCAAGTCTGAAATTCAAAAACAGTATACAGTTAAACCTCTCTATTACGACCACTAAATCGAAGGCTAATCAATTGTATAAAAGACACGTGACAGCGTAAAACAATATGACTGTAAAACAGAAAGCTCCTAACGGAGCTTTCTGTTTTACTGTCACCTTGCTTTAAACAGTCACCTGTCGTAACCACCTAATAATTAACACAATTTAGTGGTCGTAATAGAGGGGTTCGAATGTATTATGTGAGGTTAGAATCAGTCTACTGGCTGATTGAAATTCAGATAGACAAATAAAATGTTTTCAGTTATAGTAACAGGCTTTATCAATCTATACTTTAGTATTTTCGAAATGCCGACTTATTCTACTGGAAACTATTTAATATATTTTAAAAGAGCTGTTATCTTAGACTTTAATTATAAAACAATCTAGAATTAATTCATCTAAAGTGGTTCCTTAAGCATGACAGTCATAATTTGTTTTACGTTTTCATGGTATACATTTATATGGACTTTTTGCATCAACAGGGAGAAAAAAAGACGTTAACGGTTATAACATTGGAGAATACGTTATTCTCTCACGTTTAAACGCAAACGAAACGCAAACACATTGCAATAAATTGGAGAAAATGACAACGATTTGACTAGTCTGACTTTTCATTCTAATTTGAGGGGCAAACAATTTGGAGCCTAATCAGACGCACGCAGGTTACCCGGTTTGCAATGAAAATTAACATTGTAGCGCGTTTATTGGGAAAGAATAACTTCTTCTCCACGGTATTTCTTGTAACTAAAGCTAATCCCAATTCAACAACATGACTGCATACTGGTGCCAACGCTAGTCTCCTTTTTAGAGATCAGTGAGAAGTAGAGTAAAATTGGGTCAAAGGTTATAGTCAATATCAATTTATAATATAGTTTTAAATGTCTGGATACTGACTAGCACTTGTCAAAATGAACATGCATACCAAACATGACTGTTGTACTAATGTAGATGGAAAATTGAAGAAGTTAAGCTATTGGACAACGTCGAAAACGACAATGCGGACGTCGGAGTGACGACAATAACTCGTTTCTTTTTCTTCGAAAAAACGTGTAAACTGATAAAATGTAGACCATGAGACAATATTTGAGGATTTATTTAACTCTAATAAACAATCAGTTGAAACTTGACCAAGCGCCGAATTACACGACGTGTGATTTGACCACACATTAGTTGCAATTGACATAATGAACACAGACGCGTTGGGGTCAATATCAGACTATGAGTATTACATGTAACAAAGTTCAAAAGCGTTGGTCACTCAAATGCATGTTTCGTATGTACAGTGGAGAATCTGTTATTCTTTCCCAATAAACGCGTTTACGCTAAAACTATTATTTGCAGTGCAAACAGTTTGGAGCCAGATCAGACGCCGGGTAACCCGGCGTCTGATCAGGCTCCAAACTGTTTGCCACCAAGATACACAAGAATTATCAGAATTGTCCAAAAGTTGTTCTTTTCTACGTTTTAGTGCTTTGCGTTTGCGTACGTTTGCGTTTAAACGGAAAAGAATAACAGATTCTCCACTGTATTCTAACTGCTCCATCTCATTACCCAATAGCCCGTTTCTTGTTTTGAAAACAGATGAACACTTTGCAGGTGGAAATAAAAGCAGAATGCGCTGAATGGGGCATTCTCGTTTATTATCAGCCTACTCCAAACTTGGAGAAGACGTTATTCTTTCCCAATAAACGCGTTTACCTTAGAATTAAGTCAGAATTGTCAAAGAATTGTCATTGTCTACATTACATTACAACGCGTTTCGTTTGCGCTTATACTAAATACAGTGGAGAATCTGTTATTCTTTCCCAATAAACGCGTTTACGCTAAAACTATTATTTGTAGTGCAAACAGTTTGGAGCCAGATCAGACGCCGGGTAACCCGGCGTCTGATCAGGCTCCAAACTGTTTGCCACCAAGACAAACAAGAATCAGTATCAGAATTGTCCAAAAGTTGTACTTTTCTACGTTTTAGTGCTTTGCGTTTGCGTACGTTTGCGTTTAAACGGGAAATAATAACAGATTATCCACTGTAATAATGTCTTCTCCACTGTAGCATCCGCTTAACTATAGAAAATATGTCTAATGATATATCTTGCTTGTAAAAAGCGAACTATTTTCTTCTGTGGTGGAATAAATCAAAGGTGTACAATGGCGTATTTATTAGCGAGTTATTGGTTGAATTTATATTGGGAAAACATTGCGGCATTGTTTAAGCAGAGTTATTCATGTCAGGAAAGACTTTAATGGCTGGTATGAATTCAAATAAAACCAATAATACTGTCATTTGTTATTGCACAGACGAGAGGCCGTTATTCTTTCCAACATTACACACAAGTGAAACGCAAACATAGAACAATAAAATGAAGAAAATTACAGTATTTTGAAATTCCTACTGAGGATTTCTTTAAATCTGAGTGGCAAATTTTTCGGATCCTGATCAGAAGTTGGGTTACCTAACCCGATGTCTGATCTGGCTCCAAACCGTTTGCAACGGAAATGATTATTTTAGCGTACAGTGCAGCATTGAGAAGACGTTATTATTTCCCGTATGCGAATAAGTTAGACTTAACCCTTTCACTCTCAATCGCGCTTGAAATCGCGTTTGCAAACAGTTTGAATGCTGATACGGCACAGCGTATCGCGGCGTCTGATCAGGATCCAAACTGTTTGACACTCGTTTTTAAATTTCTTCAGTCATACTGCCTATTATTTTAACTTTCAAACGACATTGCAAACATCAAAATTGAAACAGACGACCATGAAACGTTGAATGGGTAAAAATCTCCCGAATAATTTTATCATGAAAGGGTTTTAAATGCGAGTGTGAGTCGAGGTCCAACTGTATTTGATGTGAATGATTGTTTGTCGATGTAACCTATATGATAAGCCCGCGGAGTCTCGCCTGACTTTCTGAACATAAATATCAGATAGTCTTTCCCTGGGCGTCTTGTGCAATATATTTCCATCGTTTATGTGGGTTTGATGAAGCAATCTATCATGAGAAAAACTCAATTTGAGCTATTTTAAGGATTCATAATGGAGTCCCACGCTGACGCTTTCACTTTTATGTCTATTCCAAGATTTTCAACGATAAATATATAATTAAACGTGACGCGCAAGAACAATGAGTTGCAACAGAAATACAATGTTCGTATTTTAATTACAGTGATAGACACTTAAGTAGTTTCGGACTGTTTTTCAAAGGGCCACGCGGATCAAGATAATTGTGCTCTTCGGAACTTATCAAGTTTTTGACAAGTTTACCCTATATCCTGTTCCTAGTTTTGAAGATAGTACACCACTTAAAGCAGATTGAAAGTAAAGCAGAATGTTCCGTAACCCATTTGCATACAGCGGATTTTTCCATACTTATATATTGAAAAATACATTGTTTTATCTATGAAGTGCCTGGTCTAAGTTTTCAATTTCGTTTTGATTTATATTGAAATTCTTATCAGCAAACATTGTAGACTCTGATCAGACGCCGAATTAGCGGCTTCCTATGTCTCATATATGGGATTATGGGCACAAATGGATATAGGAGATTTCTGCTTCTATTTTAACCTGCTTGAAGCTTCTAGCTGGAAAGATATATGAAATCCATTACTCATGTCTACTACTTCCTAGTTAACACCCAATTTACTTAGAGTAAACTATTTAGGGTCGTTCAAAAGTGTATTAATGGAACATTTGGGTTAATTATGTCCTCCACAATAGCACTGCTTGTATGAATAAATATATGTTCTGTTCTGTTCTTATGACACATGCACCTTCTCTGCCACATTCGCAAAACAGATGAATATTCATTGATGAGTTGAAATACAAGTGGCGAAAGAGTGAAAGTAAGAGATCTAAAGCGGAAAAATTATATTGAAACATATACGTACACAATGTATATGTTGGATGAGTCTACATTTGTAAGGGGTGTAATGTTTTATTTTTATATCACATCCCGTTAGCATACTGTGCAAACTCAGATCAGACGCCTAATGATGCGGCGTCTGATCTAAGTCGGTACTGTTTTTCAGTGTTTGCTGCTATGTCCAGGGCTTCCAAAAGTTGACGTGAAAAATCCTAAATTTTCCAAATTTGCATTTTTCAAGTGCGATTTTACGAAATCGCACCTTTACCCCATAGCCTGTGTCTAGTTTTGTTGACATGCTACTACTTAAAGCAGGCTGTAAGTAAAGCAGAATGCGCCATAAGGCGCATTCTGCTTTAATTTCAGCCTGCTATAGGCTACCATATACTGGGGAAAAAATCCGGTTTTTAGGAAACATCCGGAGAAATAGCAGCCCTGTATGTCCCATTTATTGGATACTAGGCATAAGAACCTGCCTAAAGCAAGATGGAAATCGAACAGAAAGCGATATATGATTCTTGATATGGCGGAGTGTTAACATTAACAGTCCCAGTATTGCAAAATTGATCAAATCTATACGAACATCTTTGCAACGGTTTCAGGGGGTGATTAAGAATTTTACCTGCTCTGGGTCCGCGCATGAGAATCGCATTTATATGTATGCCACCTTTCAATAAAGGGTGGTCTCTCTTCGGCGACAAACCCGGCGTCTGATCTGACTCGAAACTGTTAGCCATGGAAATAATACTTTAAGCGTAAACGCGTTCATTGGGAAAGAAAACGCATTCTCCACTGTACATATCTTTAACCCATTCATCCCATAGCATGTTCATAGTTTTGAAGAAAGATGACTACTTAAAGCATGTTGATAATAAAGCAAAATGCACTCTGCGGATCATTAGATGTTTTATTTTCAGACTGTTTTAAACTAGTTCTCACGGTGCAATTGCACGTCTGTTTGAGCTGGAATTATTTTATTTAGTGTGGGGATAATTTAAAGACCTACTCGTGAAAACGGGTTACCGACAATGAGAGTTTTTCAGGTATCGATTAGGAAATGTTTCACAGTCACAAAAATGTTTGGAATCGGATTATTTACAGAAACGGAGTTTCTATAAGTTACGTAAGGGAACTTATTTGGTGTTATGATTCATAGTATCGGGCCATAAAACAGAAATAACATTGCACACACATACGATCCTTGCTGTTTAACAAACTATATATGTTTTTTTCCAATTGAGAAGACGTAATTCTTTCCCAATACACGCGTTTACGCTAAAACTGTAACAAATGTATTCCAATGCAAATAATTTGTTGTCAGATCAGACTACCCAATTAAAAAAACATAGTAATAAATGTTATAAAAGTGTATACTATTTTACATGTTTGTGCATTGCGCTTGCATTTCAAATTGCGGTTTTAAAACAGGAAAGAATAACGTCTTCTCCACTGTAGCAGGTTAATCGTGATTGTCTAAATTGGCATCAGATTATGCAAAGATTTCTTTGAAGGTGCAGAGCTATCTATAACATCTGTGAATGGTTCCGTGCTGATTTTAGTTATTGGTTGGCCTGGTAACCTATTCTAAAATTAGACTTATAGGTTAGATATAATATTTGAACTTAAGTCTTATAATCGTTTATAAAGTCACGTAAATGTCAGTAATTTTGTTTAATTACGTCGTGGAGAAAGAACTACATTGTATGCCGACACAAAGTACTTTTTATGCACTACAGTACTTATGGAGTACTTTACTTTTCCCATCCATGGTAGGTTTGTGCTACATGGAAAACAATTAAGGAGTATAGTGCTCCCTCTCTACAACAACACCAAATGGGAGACAAAGATTGCATGTGTTGTTCGGAGGGAGATGTTATAGGGATTGAAAACAGAGAATTGGCTTACATTTGCAAACAACGTGACTCCAGATCAGATACCGCGTTAAGAGGCGTCTGATCTGGATTCAAGTTGTTTGTCACTCGAGAAAAAAAACAGTAGACGTCAATAATAATTATTATTAGATCGATTAGTTAGTTTATGTAACACATAAGCTAGGGAGTTTATATAACACATAAGCTAGGGATAACACATTTGGTATGAGAGTAAATATTTGGGACGAAACATTGTCCAGTAACATTTCCATGTGACCTTTACCTTGAACATGAACTTTGACCTTTAATATAAAACAAGAGGGCCTGATAACCCTGATATCGCTCACCAGTTGTAATGAAGCCTGATAGCTTTATCTTTCTGTTTCACCCGTTTTAGTCTAAATCCATTCAAATTTGTAGTATAGCATGTAAACAATTTTGGAATACAACCTCATAATTCTAGTATAGTAGAGTACATCAAGGGCAGATACCTAGAGCCTAAACAATACTGTAATGAAGCCTTTTCTGGCATTTCAAAGTATATCAAGAGCAGATAACTATTGCCACAATGATTAAATTTCAACAATAATTGCACTCCTTCGAGAACTTATAGCTATATACTTTGTGTGCAAGTATAATTAAAATTCATTGAGAACTGAAGTTGCAAGAGTGTAAACACTGTTAAATATGGCATTTTCAGCAATTCAAGGGCAGATCATTCTTTTTTTTTTTTTTTTTTTTTTTTTCAGTTCAATATTTTATTATCTCCGTGAATAGGTGTATGTGGGTCGGAGATCCATCCCACTCTACACCTTAAAATACATGTGAAATATTTTAGTCTATAATATATCGAACATATTTTTGTGTATATACAGTCGAAACTCACTACTTTCTGTTGAGCTTACATATATTTCAAAGCGAAAACGTGGCATATTCACGTTTTAACTTTGAAATACGGGTATGTTCGACATAGGCGAAATCGATTTAGGGGAAATGTCGATTTATTTGAGTTCTAAGTCTCGAGTTTCCACTGTATGTATAGGTTAGACCATGGTTGCAAGCGAATAAACGATATAGTTCGAGGGGGCGTAGCCCCCGAGAACTATGTCGTTTATTCGCGCGCAACCGTGGTCTAACCTATTTAGCACTGGCTTGGGCTCGAGGAAAACAAGAAGACCCTACGTTTCTACTTTTTGTTTTAGACGAAAAAGTCATTTTATTTGTAATACTTTACTTAAATTGAAAGGTTATTTCAATGTGCAGTTTGAGACATTAAGCATGCTTTAACACCAACATAAATAACGCTTATTGAAGCTCTATATGTAAGCACAATTCATTATTAATTGCCTTTAAAGTTTAGGTCTCACTGTACATAATATGACGTCTTCAAGCGAGTGCAGTTCCCCTCCGATCTAGGGTTGTGACGTCAAATTGCCTTGATATGACGGAAGCTTGGAATAAGTGAACAGTGTGTTAGTTATTTCATGGTTTTGTAAAATAAACGATATATTCACAGGTTTTTGAGGCCTCTGATTGGCCGAGAGCTCCAAGCCATGTGCTAAATAATAATAATAAAAAAAAACAGGAAAAAAGAAAAAAAATGTGCTGAAAATAACATGAAAGATATGAAGACATGCCTCTTTTTTTTATTCCAAGAGTGTTTCAAGTGTTAATAGTTTGGATATATTTTATACAAGTAAACTAAACAGTTTTCGAACTATTTCCCATTTGTCTTCAAAGTCGTTCTCTGTATTATTTTGTATTGCTAATAGGGTATTTGTATCTATTTTGTGTCCCAAGAATCTTTTAAAGGAGTCAATACACATATTGATCATTGATCATTCTTGACCTATTGGTCTGATTTCAACCATAATCGCATTTATTCGAACTCTTATAGTAATATACAATCTGAGCAAGTTTGAAAAAGACTGGATAAAAAGTGTGGCCGCTAGAGTGTAAACACTGTTAAATACGGCATTTTCAGCACTTCAGAGGTAGATAACTCTCGACCTATACGTCCAATTTCAACGATTATTGAACTCATCTGAACTCTTATAATCATATACAATCTGAGCAAAATTGAGAAAGATTGGATAAAAAAGGTGGCCTCTAGAATGTAAACACCGTTAAATATGGCATTTTCAGCAATTCAAAGGTAGATAACTCTCGACCTATTGGTCTGATTTCAACAAAAATCGAACTCATCCGAACTCTTATAATCATATATAATCTGAGCAAGCTAAAGATAGATTGAATAAAAAGTATGGTCCCTAGAGTGTAAACACTGTTAAATATGGCATTTTCAGCTATTCAAAGGTAGATAACCCTAGATCTATTGGTCCGATTTCAACCAGCATTAAACTCATCCAAATTTGTATCGTAATCTACAACCTGAGCAAGTTTAAGAAAGATTGGATAAATACTGTGGCCTCTAGAGTATAAACACTGTTAAATATGACATTTTCAGCAATTCAAAGGTATTGCCTATTGGTCCGATTTCAACCATAATCGAATTCATCCGAATTCATATGGTAATATACAGAGCAAGTTTAAGAAAGATTGGATAAATATTGTGGCCTCTAGAGAGTAAACACTAGAATTGTTGACGACACACGACGCACGCCGGACATTCAAGGATTGCAAAAGCTCACCCTGAGCTAGCTCAGGTGAGCTAACAAAATAGCAAACGTTTTTCTCGAAACATTTCCTATACAACACAAGCTAGAGGTTCCAAACTTTTTCGTGTGAGTACATCGTGGACTAACGGGGCAAATCGTAAGAGCTTTAATGTAACTCTGACCGTGACTTTTGTCCTCTTATGTTATTTTTGTTAAAATTGTTTGCAATGGATATGCTTGTTTAAACACAAACTTGAATACTTGGGAAATAACGTATTGCCTACTGTAACGATACAGTGGAGAACCTGTTATTATTTCCCAATAAACGCGTTTACGCTAATACTATTATTTGCAGTGCAAACAGTTTGGAGCCAGATCAGACGCCGGGTAACCCGGCGTCTGATCAGGCTCCAAACTGTTTGCCACCAAGATAAACAATAATTATCAGAATTGTCCAAAAGTTGTTCTTTTCTACGTTTTAGTGCTTTGCGTTTGCGTACGTTTGCGTTTAAACGGGAAAGAATAACAGATTCTCCACTGTATGTCTGTACGAAATACAATGCAGAAGACGGTTTTCTTTCCATTTAAACCTATTATTTCCATTGCAAATAGTTTTGATCCGATCAGACGCCCGGACAACCCGGCGTCTGACCAGGCTAAAAAACACTGTTTGCCACTCAGATTAAAATGAATAGTTAGATATATAAAAAAAAATCTGTCCATTTTATACATTATATTGCAATGCGTTTTCGTACCGTTTGCGTTTAAACGGGACATAATAACATTTTCTCCATTGTAAGTCAAGCTGCATGGTCTATCCACTCTTCAAACCCTTTCAGTTGACCCAAACAGCACACACAGACAGACAACGATTTGGTTTGTTTCGAATCACAATATCCAGCAGCGATTTTCAAATAACATTCTAGATACAGTGGAGAATCTGTTATTCTTTCCAATAAACGCGTTTACGCTAAAACTATTATTTGCAGTGCAAACAGTTTGGAGCCAGATCAGACGCCGGGTAACCCGGCGTCTGATCAGGCTCCAAACTGTTTGCCACCAAGATAAACATGAAATATCAGAATTGTCCAAAAGTTGTTCTTTTCTACGTTTTAGTGCTTTGCGTTTGCGTACATTTGCGTTTAAACGGGAAAGAATAACAGATTCTCCACTGTATTCGGTGTTCAATTTTTTGGAAGCAAAATTTACTGTTGAAATTTTTTTTATAATTTAGTTTGAACTTAAGTGTAATTGAAACAGATGCATGCATTTAAACGTACACTATTTATGGATCTGTAAATTAAAACCATTTTGGCAACAACTAAGAGTAACTTACTTACAGTGCGAAATAAGTTATTCAAACGAAACGCAAACAGTGTCAATTACAATGCAATAAAATGTAGAATTTTTCATTTTTTGCATATCTTACCATTTATTTTAATCTAAATGGCAAACAGTTTGGATACTGATCATACGCCGGATGACCTGGCGTCTGATCAAACTGTTTTCAATAAAAAAAAAATAATTGAGCATGAACTTGTTTATTGGAAAACGTTATTCATTCCCAATAAACGCGTTTACGCTAAAACGGCGTCTGATCAGGCTCTAAACTGTTTGCCACTCAGATTAAAACGAATTAACAGAATTGTCCAAAAGTTGCACTTTTCTACGTTTTGGCGTTTTGCGTTTGCGTTTCGTTTGCGTTTAAACGGGAAAGAATAACGTATTCTCAACTGTAGCAACATAAATCCTGAATTGATATTTTTCAATCATCGTTCATAGTTTCCAGGTGTCAAAATTGCTCTGAATGTTTTAGTTTACAAGTTTTCGGGATATTATATCATCCGTTTTTTGGTTTCATTCCAGAAGCTTTGAAACTTTCTTGAATGCATCGTTTCTCAGAGATGTTCACTACTTACTACGTACAAGTTTATTATTAAACCATTACTCAATAAATACTCATTTTTTACGCCTTTAATTCATTCCTTCACTCAAGAAAAAACGTCTTTTCAATTGCAAATTGTGGACAAGCTATGCTTTTAAATCTCTGGAATATGAGTAACTTCAACATACATGTACAATGTAAGCGATCTGAAATTATAGAACTTCAGCTGAAAACAAAATGGTAAGTTCTACTCAAGCGGTTTCGAGATATCGGAGTTCGTCTGTACTCGTATTTCAAAGATGAAACGTAGCATATATAGGTACATTTGAACTTTGAGTTACTTGTATATTCGACTTTGATTTACTTCAATCTAGATAGACATGCGTTTAGACTTACAATTCGGGTTTGCCATATCGCTTCAGTCGTCTTGGATCAAGAATTCTGTCTCGGCCCGATTCCGCCGAAATGGCGGCTCTTTTGGGTCTATAAACGTCCGTTTTGTTCTGAGCAGTCGCTGTAATGGACACTTTAACAATGTTCTTATATTTTTCAAGTTCTGACTTAAGACTCTGTATAATGGCGTCCTTTTCATCAAGTTCCCATTCCAACTCATCAATGAGTTTGTCCCTTTGATCCACTTCTTCCATCTTTTGGGCGAGAGCTAATTGCAGGTCTCTAAGTGAAGACATACTGTCGATGATGAATATCGCCAACAACTTTCAAACACGTACATAAACGAAAGTGAAATATCAACCAACTGCCTCAAAACATATCACATGTACGCCGTTTGCATATATACATTGCATATCGTGACGACAGAATCCTTATCTTTTCCAAAACCCCTTCAAGAACTGGGCTTGGTTGAAATTATGCAGTTTGATTGTAAAGTGATAGCATTGCCGTTAAATGTATACTTTCACGATCTCCAAACAAAAACACAACACATTTGTGAACAACATTTCAGCAAGTTTGTCAGTAATGTTTCATAATTTCTCCAGAGTTTCCCTGATGGTCGAGCTATCAGGACAACGGCTGTGGTATTTTCAAAAAGTTCTATAAATTAAAATTCAAGCATTAACGTTAGTATAACCTCTCATAAACAACAATTCAGTACTGATTACTAACGACCTTTAAAGATAGATACCTGCTTCTGTAGGACGAAAGTAATGCCGAAAGCTCCGAAAGTAAGTTTGTGCATCACTTTCGTCTTACATTAAGTTATGATCTGATGTAATGATGAACAAAAGGGCTTAATTTGATTGTCGCTTAAGAGGAATTTTATTGTATTTTTATTTGGAGTTAAATTGATATGTGAAACGAGACAAAGTGCCGATGGCTTTTCAATTAGTACAGTGTGGAATCGATATACAGATAAACCTCGATAATGCGACCTAACACGAAGTTCAAAGTGATGACGTGGCTTAGGAATGATTTAAGTTTTACCAGTTTCCGCGACTTGACTAACATTTGCAAACATTTGAATCCAGATCAGATGCCGCGTCACGCGGCATCTGATCTGGATCCAAACTGTTTGTCACTCATCTTCAACCTTTCGCTAGTGTGACATGCTTAAAAATCTAAGTTTGATTTGTTCTCGCAGACGATATATTTAAAGCAAACGTCAGTTCAACATGCAAAGGGTTAAAGAATAATAGTATGTATGTACGGCTTTAAGAGAGCTCGAATAGTAAAATTTCAAAAAATAAAAAACTGGTTATCAAAAGACTTCGATCTATCGAGTTGTGTCTGCGGTTCTTGTTGGGTTTTAAGAATGCAGCAGAATTATATTGAATTAGAAAGACACATGTCGTAGAGACGGTAGACGGAAAAGACAGATGTACACAGTAGATTTGTATTAGTAATAAACAAATGAGGGAATGTGTGTGTAAATGATAATTAAAATATTCAACCAATGATACACTGATTCGGATTACTGAATAGACGAGCAATGAAATAACAAGAGGGCAGATGAAACATGCACTTATTAGTAATCAAATGCGTAAAAAGAATAAATGAAAGAATAAATGAATGAACGAATGAATGAATGAATAAATAAATGAATGAATGAATGAATAAAGGAAGGAATAAAGGAGCAAACGAACGAACGAATGAATGAATGAAGTTTAGACTTTGAACCGACATCAAAGTTGAATGATCAGCATGATATACAGTTGAAAAACGACTACATGTAATTGTTCGGAGTAGGGTAAGTTGGGGTGGGGTGCATAAAAACACGTTTAATCGAATTATATATAAAAAAACTCTGACAGACAAACATATTGAAATCTGATCATAGTCGGCGTCTGATCAAGTACCAAGCTACTTGCAATCTGTTATTCTTTCCCAATAAACGCTAAAACTATTATTTGCATTGCAAACAGTTTGGAGCCAGATCAGACGCCGGGTAACCCGGCGTCTGATCAGGCTCCAAACTGTTTGCCACCAAGATAAACAAGAATTATCAGAATTGTCCAAAATTGTTCTTTTCTACGTTTTAGTGCTTTGTGTTTGCGTACGTTTGCGTTTAAACGGGAAAGAATAACAGATTTTCCACTGTAAGTACATAAATGTACTTGCAAGATATGAATAACGCCTTTCATCAGCATCTTGACAAAAATGTAATAAGGCCTTAGATAAGAGGGGTTAATCTGAACAATTCCAACATGTTCTCCTTCATTTCAGCACCAACTTCTATGGTGTTACTACTCATAAGAATCGTCTCAAAGAGACGATTCTAATGAGTTTAACACCATAGAGTGTAATGCAGGAATTAAAATTTTAGTTTTCGAAATACTTCCCTTCTCTGGAGCTTTGTGTATGCCCTGAAATATAGGAACTTTCAACATTTTTTAAACTTCTATAATTTATCTAAATGGCACACAGTTTGGCGCCTGACTAGATACCGGTTTAAACGGCGTCTGATTAGGCTCCATACTATTGGCAATGGATATTAGAGTTTAAGCAGAACGCAATTTATTGACAATGGATAAAGTCTTCTCAAGCGTTAGAAGGGGCTTACTATATCATTCTTAACAGAGCAAAGAACAGTCCAAGGTAGATAACAACGTCTAGCCTCTTGCGCGTTGTTTCCTCAAGAGTTATCTACCATCTTTATATTCTACTCAACCTATTGGGTTTTATGCGACCCCATTCACTGTCAAGTACAGTTATTCTTGTTTTTCTCGACAGTTTACAGTGGAGAAGGAGTTATTATTATCCATTAAAATTCAACCGAAACACAAACGCAAACGCATTGCAATGTTATGTAGAAAAGGGCAATGTTTTGACAATTCTAACTATTTATTTTAATCTGAGTCGCAAACAGTTTGGAACCGGTTCTGGCTCCAAATTATTTGCACTGGAAATAATAGATTTAGCGTAAAACGCGTTTATAGGGAAATAACATACGTCATGTAACTCGAGGTCTAGTCCAAACTGTCTGACATTATATATTCTCTATAACTGAACTAAAAACAGATGAATGTCCAAGTCAGGTTAGATTAGAAAAGGTCAGAAATATCATTCAGGAGCTCTCTCTTTTGTTTCTGACTTACAGTGTGTTTTAAAAGTGTTACAAAAGTAATACAGTAGACATCTTCTATTCATGTACATGTACAGTGGAGAAAACGTTATTCTTTCCCGTTTAAACGAAACGAAACGCAAACGGAAAACACTAAAATGTAGAAAATAACAACTATTCGACAGTTCTAACGATTGATATTAAGCTGAGTTGCAAACAGTTTGGAGCCTGATCAGACGCCGGGTTACCGGCGTCTGATCTGGTTCCAAACTGTTTGTAATTGAAATAATAGTTTTAGCGTAAACGCGTTTATTGGGAAAGAAGAACGTTTTCTCCACTGTACATGTATCATGCCGATTTATTTGCGTTCCTTTCTATCTATTTGATCCAACAATGAGTTAGGTGGCATTTGTGCATATCATTTAGTCTGTATAACATGTATTTGACGAGATAATGTATGCAGTCACGTATAATAAGATTTGTTCAGGGCTAAAGGTTATAAAGAGTTTGAATTGAATCCGGGATTGTTCTCAACCATTTTATAGGTCAGATTTGAGCCTAGGCTCAATTCTGACCAATCAAATGATTGAGAACGACTTCAGACTCCACTCAAAAGCTTTACAACCTTTGATCAAGTCTGTTCTGATCAAAACATAATATTATGACATGGTACGAACTTTGCCTAAACGCCTACAACTAGTATTGGTTAATTAAGGAAGTGAAATATCCTGCGAGCACGCAATGTTTCAGTCAACAATTGATATTTGAGACCAGATGAATGAAGAACCATGTAACTGATATACAGTTGAGCAAACATCGTTTTCCCTGTTTAAGTGAAACTCAACGCAAACGCAATTAAATAAAATATCAAATGACACTTTTTAAACTGTTCACTGGTTATTTTGATCTTGGCGGCAACAGTTTGGGGCCTGATCAGACGCAAATCTGTTTGCAATGTGAGATATATATTTATTAGTTTAGGAAACGGATTAATGTCAATAGTACATTTCAAAGAAAACCTGATCGGTCGGGATTCGAACCAGTGCGAAGATATTTTGCCCTAAAATATAGGTTAACGCTCTAACTCATCCGACCATAAAGTCGTTCATTTCTGACGGATATCAGGTTCGGAGACATGCAAAGCAAAGTAAGATTTAAAAAGACTGGTGTTCGCTCTAACACACACGAACACAACATTTTTGTCTGATTGTCAATTTTTTCCATATTGAATTGGGGGTAGTGAAGTTAAAGCAAAGCTCTATCCCGTCCGGTGACAGAGTAGACATATTTAAAAAAAAAAAAAAAAAAAGACAGATCCGTCGATTTTTCTGGGGGATGTTTTAGACCCAACATCATGTCCAATCCAATGACATACAGTGGCGAATACTTTATTCTTACCTGTTTAAATATATTTACGAGACGCAAACGTATTGCAAAACAAGAGCAGCATGCGGCCCTAAATCGCCCACCTGAGTAAATATTGTGTTATACATGTACTCGATGCATAATGAAGTTTGTCATTGCATATATGTGGACTGTTGCATAAAACTGTAACAACACGGAATTAGGTTTTCCTGTAGAAGTATATGTAAAACTGATAAGCCCCGGGCGGGGCCATTTTTGACCCTGGGGTCATGATTTGAACAATCTTGGTAGAGGACCATAAGACAAAGCTAGATGCCAAATATAAAAGGTATGGGCCTTACGGTTTCAGAGAAGAAGATTTTTAAAGGTTTTACTACATAAGTCTTTGTAAAACTTATAAGCCCCGGGGCGGGGCTATTTTTGATCCAGGGGTCACGATTTGAACAATCTTGGTACAGGACTATAAGGCAAAGCTAGATGCCAAATATGAAAAAGGTCTGGGTCTTAGGGTTTCAGAGAAGAAGAGTTTTAAAGGTTTATTCCTATATAAGTCTATGTAAAACTGATAAGCCCCTGGGCGGGGCCATTTTTGACCCTGGGGTCATGATTTGACCAATGTTGGTAGAGGACCATAAGATAAAGCTAGATGCTAAATATAAATTGTCTGGGCCTTACGGTTTCAGAGAAGAAGATTTTTAAAGGTTTTCCTATATAAGTCTATGTAAAACTGATAAGCCCCAGGGCGGGGCCATTTTTGACCCTGGGGTCATGATTTGAACAATCTTAGTAGAGGTCCATAAGGCAAAGCTAGATGCCAAATATGAACGGTCTAGGCAATACAGTTTTAGAGAAGAAGAGTTTTAAAGGATTTCCTAAGACAAACTGATAAGACCCGGGGCGGGGCCATTTTTGACCCGGGGTCATTATTTGAACAATTTTGCTAAAGGTTAACAACATGATGCTACATGTGAAATTTGGTTATCCTAGGACTTATAGTTATTGACAAGAAGATGTTTAAAGTTTTGACGTTAGTTGTCAATATTACGTAAATACGGAAAATGACCACGCCCTTTGGAGGCCATGTTTTTTTACGGATCAAAATTCTTTGAACAATTTGAAAGTATATTAATTGAGAAACATTTTGATGCAAACCAAATTGAAATCGGACCAGTCGTTCTTGAGAAGAAGATTTTTTTAGATATTGTGCATGGTTGCCATGGCAACAAGACCGATTACCCCACCCACTTTTTTGAACAGTTTTTTAAGCTCACAACTACAGTATGTATCTGACCACGTTTGGTTAAAATTGGGCCATTGGTTTCAGAGAAGAAGTTATTTGAAACAAATTGTGAACAGACGACACCGACACGGACACGGACACCGACGTACGACGGACGGCAACCGATCACAATAGCTCACCTTGAGCACTTTGTGCTCAGGTAAGCTAAACACGAAGAAAATGACCACTTGTTGATAATTCTGACCGAATGATATCTTAGTATGAGTGGCAAACAGTTTGGAGTCTGATCAGACGCCGGGTAACCCGGCGTTTGATCTTGCTCAAATCTGTTTGCTCTTGAAATAATATATTAAGCCTAAACTCGTTTATTAGAAAATATAACGTCTTCTCTCCTATGTATGCATGTTAGTGCCACACATTTGCTTTTAATTGTTGTTGTTTTTTTCTTTTCTTTTCAAAAACACACTTCGGTTTTCAGTCTCTTTAACCCTTTACCTGATAGTCTATTTCTAGTACTTAAGATAGGTGACTACTTAAAGCAGGTTGAAAGTAAAGCAGAATGCGCCCTAAGGCGCATTCTGCTTTACTTTCAGCCTGTTTTAAGCTATCATGTGCTATAACATAGAAAATATTTCCTATAATGCATATTCATTACTGATTAAATTGGAACTATATTCTTCAGCGGAAGAATAAATCATATCCGCTAAAAGGCGCTTCTATTGGGGAAAGGGTTAATAGATGCAGCACATGTGTATTTTAATATGAAAGAGTAACGTCTTTTCCACTGCAGCCCTTTGTTAGGAAACAAATATCGTACGTGCAGTGAAAAAAAACATTATATATACATGTATATATGTTTGTCATTAAATGCATTAACCCCTGAATCTTTTATTGAACAATTCCAATTTCAAAATAATGTTAGTCCATTTTTACTATTATGGGTTGATTTTAATACAATATTTCGAAATGACAAACAGTGTTGACCCTGATCAGAGGGCTCATTAAGGAGCCCTCTGATTAAGTTATTCACTATTTGCATGTGACAACTGTAATCGCACGGTACAATGTTTGTTAATGACGAGTATACTCGTCGCTAGGGTTGAATGTTTTAATGAAACTAAATGCAAACTAAACGCAATATTACGTAATGTGGAACATACTCTGAGAGGCAAATAGTTTGGAACCAGAACAGAAGGCGAGCTATCCGGCATCTGGTCTGGCTCAAAGCTGTTTGCAATGGACAAACTTGTTTAAAAACAAGCACATTGAGTTAGAGAGAATAACGTTTTCCCCGCCTTTTTCTCTTTGACATTAAGAGAAACGACTTCAATTACTTTCATCAGAAAACATGAAAGGAATAAGTGAAACGAGAAACCAAGACTAATAAAACTATTCTAATGAGTCTCCGCCATTTAACCCTCGTTATAATCTTTTATTTTTAACAACCATTGCATGATCAATGGCTCCGTTGTCCGGTTTAGGTTACAGTAGAGAAAACGTTATTTTTCCCCAATTAACAAATTTATACTAAAACTATTATTTCCATTGCAAACAGTTTTGAGCCAGATCAGACGCCGGGTAACCCGGCGTCTGATCAGGCTCAAAACTGTTTGCAACTCAGATTAAAATGAGTGATCAGAATTGTCCAAAACTTGTTCTTTTCCACATTTTATTGAATTGTGTTTCACGTGGAATGTGCGCTACAAAGGGAAATGATAACGTCTTCTCCACTGTACAACTGCTGATTGCTTCAGGTAAATTAAAATTGGTTCAAGTCACGGACAAAACTTCTCTCAGAATAATATAAACAATGCTGAACTATCGATACATTTCCACATGCTCTCTACACTGTTTTTTTGTTCATATCAATAAAAGCGTTTACACGTACAGCGGAGAATCTGTTATTCTTTCCCAATAAACGCGTTTACCCTAAAACTATTATTTGCAGTGCAAACAGTTTGGAGCCAGATCAGACGCCGGGTAACCCGGCGTCTGATCAGGCTCCAAACTGTTTGCCACCAAGATAAACAAGAATTATCAGAATTGTCCAAAAGTTGTTCTTTTTCTACGTTTTAGTGCTTTGCATTTGCGTACGTTTGCGTTTAAACGGGAAAGAATAACAGATTCTCCACTGTACGTGTATTAAATCAATTTAATTTCACTGCAAACAGTTTGGAACCAGATCAGACGCCAGTTTGCAAGGCATATGATCAGGCTAAAAACTGTTTGCAACTCAGATTAAAATAAACTGTAAGAATTGTCCAAAATAGTCCTTTTCTACATTGAATTGATTTATTTGTTCTTTTTCGTTCTATTTGCGTTTAAAATGGAAAGAATGACTTCATCTCCACTATACCAATACCTGTTTCTACATGTAAGTTAAAACCGACCCAAGTCATTCTCTCAGAATAAGATATTGAAAACAACTTGTTCCTTTACCAAATATAATCAATCTGACTTTTGAAAGTATTTGATACATGTTTCAAAAAACAGGTTGAACAAACGGTACTACTTCCGCAGTGAAAGGGTAGCTACATGTATAGCAAAATAATGTCAGCTTAATCCTTTCCCCAATAGACTGAGAGCCTTTTAGCGCATTCCGAAGAAAACAGTTCCAATTTATACATTCATGAAAATATATTATACGGAAATGTTTATTTATTCTTGCAGGTGGTTGCTTAAAGCAGGCTGAAAGTAAAGCAGAATGCGCCTTCATGCGCACACTGCTTTACTTTCAACCTGCTTTAAGTAGTCACCTAACTTCAATTCTAGAAACAGGTCACTGGGTAAAGGGTAAAGGCAAACCATTCATGTGTTCCAATGCATTGATACATGTACAGTCATAAACATGTACCATAAGAAATAATTTCTATATCATAGCAAATGATACAGTGGAGAATCTGTTATTCTTTCCCGTTTAAACGCAAACGTACGCAAACGCAAAGCACTAAAACGTAGAAAAGAACAACTTTTGGATAATTCTGATAATTCTTGTTTATCTTGGTGGCAAACAGTTTGGAGCCTGATCAGACGCCGGGTAACCCGGCGTCTGATCTGGCTCCAAACTGTTTGCACTGCAAATAATAGTTTTAGCGTAAACGCGTTTATTGGGAAAGAATAACAGATTCTCCACTGTAGCAGGCTGAAAGCATATAATGTAGCAGAATGCGCCTTATGGTGCATTCTGCTTTAATGTCAATCTGCTTTAATTTGTCACCTGCTTTAAAACCTAGAAACAAGCTCCGGGGATAAGGATCAACAGAGAGTACTGAAGTGTTCAGTCTGTCATTCAGGTACATGTACATCAAACATCTCAAAAATTGTAATCATAACCAGGGAAGTATCCAGATGTATTCCGGGTAGCACCCTGCTGTAAGCATGTCCTATGTAAATAGTGCAGATCTAAATAGTGTAACCCGGCGTCTGATCAGACTCTAAACTGTTTGCCACCAAGATGAAAATGAATTATCAGAATTGTCCAAAAGTTGCACTTTTCTACGTTTGAGCGTTTTGCGTTTGCGTTTCGTTTCGTTTAAACGGGAAAGAATAACGTATTCTCCACTGTACATCATACATCTCAAAAAGTGTAATCATAACCAGGGAAGTATCCAGATGTATTCCGGGTAGCACCCTGCTGTACCCTGGGTAGCATCTTGATGAGCAAATTGGACAATCTGATTATTTTCATAGCAAGGGCAATGTTGATATATAGACGATAAGGACTTACTACTACAGTGGAGAATCTGTTATTCTTTCCCAATAAACGCGTTTACGCTAAAACTATTATCAAACAGTTTGGAGCCAGATCAGACGCCGGGTAACCCGGCGTCTGATCAGGCTCCAAACTGTTTGCCACCAAGATAAACATGAATTATCAGAATTGTCCAAAAGTTGTACTTTTCTACGTTAAAGTGCTTTGCGTTTGCGTACGTTTGCGTTTAAACGGGAAAGAATAACAGATTCTCCACTGTATATGTATATAGACGATAAGGAATCGCTACTAACGAGGCACGCGATACAGGGAACCAGTGTTGAATGTTAAAAGATACGATCTCAGGTTTATTGATTTGATTGGTTCCCAGCTTGATTGATACTGGCACTCCGTGAGTCCATCCAGCCTCATTACACGAATTTGTTTCTCAATGGATTGCCCTGTAGAACCAACGTATCGTAAAGACTTTTAAACTAACATTTACCTGGGTCAAAGTAACTATTGTGTGTTTTAAACGAAATTATTCTAAAAACTTGCGACCGCTTCACAGATTATCCAATAGCCTATTAATTTCTAGTTTTGAAATAAGGGGTCTCTTTAAGTCGGTTGAAAGTAGAGCAATTTGCGCCTTACAATCTACTTTATGTTCAGTCAGCTTTACGGTTTCATCTGCTGAGACACATAATATAGTTCGTATGGTAAATATTTATGATTGTATAAAGTGGAATTATTTCCTTCATTGGATGAATAAATTAAAGACGTAAAATGCGTATTTATGGAGTATATGTTACAGTGGAGAATGTGTTATTCTTTCCCAATAAACGCGTTTACGCTAAAACTATTATTTGCAGTGCAAACAGTTTGGAGCCAGATCAGACACCGGGTAACCCGGCGTCTGACCAGGCTCCAAACTGTTTGCCACCAAGATAAACATGAAATATCAGAATTGTCCAAAAGTTGTTCTTTTCTACGTTTTAGCGCTTTGCATTTGCGTACGTTTGCGTTTAAACGGGAAAGAATAACAGATTCTCCACTGTATATGTATATAGACGATAAGGAATCGCTACTAACGAGGCACGCGATACAGGGAACCAGTGTTGAATGTTAAAAGATACGATCTCAGGTTTATTGATTTGATTGGTTCCCAGTTTGATTGATACTGGCACTCCGTGAGTCCATCCAGCCTCATTACACGAATTTGTTTCTCAATGGATTGCCCTGTAGAACCAACGTATCGTAAAGACTTTTAAACTAACATTTACCTGGGTCAAAGTAACTATTGTGTGTTTTAAACGAAATTATTCTAAAAACTTGCGACCGCTTCACAGATTATCCAATAGCCTATTAATTTCTAGTTTTGAAATAAGGGGTCTCTTTAAGTCGGTTGAAAGTAGAGCAATTTGCGCCTTACAATCTACTTTATGTTCAGTCAGCTTTACGCTTTCATCTGCTGAGACACATAATATAGTTCGTATGGTAAATATTTATGATTGTATAAAGTGGAATTATTTCTTTCATTGGATGAATAAATTAAAGACGTAAAATGCGTATTTATTGAGTATACAGTGGAGAATCTGTTATTCTTTCCCGTTTAAACGCAAACGTACGCAAACGCAAAGCACTAACAAGTAGAAAAGAACAACTTTTGGACAATACTGGTAATTCATTTTTACCATGGTGGCAAACAGTTTGGAGCCTGATCAGACGCCGGGTCACCCGGCGTCTGATCTGGCTCCAAACTGTTTGTAATTGAAATAATAGTTTTAGCGTAAACGCGTTTATTGGGAAAGAATAACGTTTTCTCCACTGTATGTTAAGGAAGGTTAACGGTAGAGTCGCGAGAAAGTGTTCTGCTTTATCCCGGGAAGTACCTATCTGTGCATTAATTTACTCTTCCACTGAAGAAAATAACTCGAGATTTTACAGTTAGGAAAGGTTCCAAAGAAACATTTTCTATATCCTTTCAGATGATAACTTAGAGCAGGTTGAAAGTAGAGCAGAGTGTGCATAAAGGCACCTTTTGCTTTACTTTCAATCTGCTTTAAGTAGTCAATTGTCTTCAAAACTAGAAAATACCTACACATATATAAAGGGTAACAATGTAATAACACTTTCATCGCCTTAATAATTACAGTGGAGAATCTGTTATTCTTTCCCGTTTAAACGCAAACGTACGCAAACGCATTGCACTAAAACATAGAAAAGGACAACTTTTCGACAATTTTGATATTTCATGTTGATCTGAGTGGCAAACAGTTTGGAGCCTGGTCAGACGCCGGGTTACCCGGCGTCTGATCTGGCTCCAAACTGTTTGCACTGCAAATAATAGTTTTAGCGTAAACGCGTTTATTGGGAAAGAATAACAGATTCTCCAATGTAATTACTTACAATGTTTTAGATTTATGGCAGTTTTACTAAAGAAATATCTATACCATTTTAGACATTTATTTTTGTATCTAGATTTGAACAGTTTAACCCATTTCTCCCTGAAGTTCCAAATAGACAATTAAAGTTTCGAATCATCAGTCCTAATCTATTTTTGACTAGGGCTGTTTTTGTCAATGAATTGCAAAATGGCAAACAATGCAGCCCCTGGCATGATCTGGGTTTTCACTGATTCCAGAAACAGTTGTACTGTTTGTACCCAAGACGCGTATGTGTGTGGCTGGGGTTCCCTCAACTACAGTGGAGAAAATGTTATTCTTTCCCAATAAACGCGTTTACGCTAAAACTATTTTTTCCACTGCAAACAGTTTGGAGCCAGATCAGACGCCGGGTAACCCGGCGTCTAATCAGGCTCCAAACTGTTTGCCACTCAGATCAACATGAATAGTCAAAATTGTCGAAAAGTTGTCCTTTTCTATGTTTTAGTGCAATGCGTTTGCATACGTTTGCGTTTAAACGGGAAAGAATAACAGATTCTCCACTGTAACGAAACTAGATCCGATTTATATGTTATTAGTACATGTATGCGCAACGTAACAAATATTTCCTATATCCTATCTGATGGTATTCTGCTTTACTGTCAACCTGCTTTCAGAAGTCATTATTTGTCAAAACTAAAAGGAGAATATGGTATAATGGGTTAAATGACACCACAGTCTCCTATCACAAACAGTTCGGGGCCAAATCACGGGTATATGAGAAATATATGTAAATCAGATCTAGAATTGAACTTTTCAAAAATAAAGGTGTGAGCTGGACGATTGAAGGTTTACAAATAAAACGTTTCCCTAACTAGACTAAATAACAGGCCAAATACCGGTAGATAAAACGTACACGGAAGCTGATTAAAGATAAGATAGTTCAACATTTTTATCTCAATAACACGTTTCCTCAACGATAAACTTTACCTGACCCTAATTTAACGGATGCGCCTTAATTTTTGTAAACGCTTACTTCTGTATTGGATATTAGGGTGACTTTATGAAAATATTTAAAAAAAAAAAAAGTAAATCCGGAACTACACTGTTTGCATAGGACATTTATACTCTACATTGGTGCACTGTTTGTAAAAGAATGGTAAAAAGCGCTATTAGAGTTCAACATGTACAAACGCAAACACATTGGCAATAGCTTGAAGAAAATGACATTTTTCGGCGGAGCTGTCTGGTTTCTATTTAGCCACACTTTCTGTTTGGCCACACATTCAACCAATTATATTTGATCAGAAATTTAGACTTGAGAGCACCTGTTGAAACTGAATAGTCTGATTGGATAGTAGCCAGGGCTCCAGATAAGGGAATTATTTCAAAACTTAAAATCTTTATTTGTGCATTAAACCCTGTGGTGTCACTAAACATTTGAATTGTCTCTTTGAGACAATCAAAATGAGTGGTAACACCATAGGGTTTGGTGCTGAAATGAGTGAATAAATGTGATTTGTTTAGTTTACTCACTCTTATCTGGAGCCCTGTAGGCTGGTCTATGTCCAATTACAGTTTTCCCAGATATGGCTGTGAGTGTAAAATTTAGAGACACAGACCAGACTGTTTACTACACTGGGGGCTGATGCAATTTAAGATGACATCTGAAATACAGAGGAAGCTAGGTGTTTTGTAATTTGTTTTAATTGTTAACTATTTGTACACATTTACCATACATTAAAAGCAATATTAAATATAAATGGCCTCAAGTGAGTTAAACACAATTGTGTGGTTTCATCATTATTTACAAGAGTGAAGTAGAGCAGACTGTTGTATCTGTATATTTTGTGTATGCTATAGTTTGTTTCAAGAAACTCTATGAATGAAGTTTGATACATAGAACAATAGATTAATGTGAGGATCTCCTACCAGTAGATAGGATATGAGTTAAATTATTGTTTTGTTTTGCATTTCTGTACATGATAGTTTTGCATTTTAAATAAAAGTTACTGTTTCAATTGTATACTTTTATTTTTTGCTTTTCAATCTTTGAAAACCTCAATTTCATTCAATTTTTACACACCCATCTATATATAGCCTTAGTTCAACCACTCATTCCGCCGAATATCTTTTTTAAAGATATTTCTTTATCAATCTGACTATAATTTAAATCTGAGTGGCAAACAGTTTGAAGCCTCATCAGATGCCGGGTTACCCGGCGTCTGATTTGGCTCCGAACTGTTTGCATTGAAAATAATAGTTTTAGCGTAAACGCTTTGATTGGGAAAGAATAACAGATTCTCCACTGTAGAACATTCACTAAAATGTTAAAAAATAAGCCAAATAAATTTGTACATAATGCAGAAACTTCCCGTGGGAGCTTTTACTTAATGCTTTAGAAATAATTCACTAAATCACTGCTTTAACACGATAAGATGTTCTTTTATATATGAGAGCATAAGCACATTGAGCAGAGGACTTGTTTCAAACTTCCCTTTTTCTAGCCGCCAGTTCCCTCTGCAGTTTGAAGTAAACTAGAGTGGAGAAGACGATATTTTTTCCCGTATAAACGAAAGGAAACGCAAATACAACACAGTAAATCGTAGAAAATTACAGTTTCCTGGGGGGGGGGGGGGGGGGGCTGGAACATTCCATTAGAAGTTTAACGGGTGAATGAAATGAAGGGGAATAATGTTTTCTCTCGTGTACAGTGGAGACTCCGTTATTCTTTCCCGTTTAAACGCAAACGTACGCAAACGCAAAGCACTAAAACGTAGAAAAGAACAACTTTTGGACAATTCTGATAATTCTTGTTTATCTTGGTGGCAAACAGTTTGGAGCCTGATCAGACGCCGGGTTACCCGGCGTCTGATCTGGCTCCAAACTGTTTGCACTGCAAATAATAGTTTTAGCGTAAACGCGATAATTGGGAAAGAATAACAGATTCTCCACTGTACCCGGATGCCCCGCATAACCCGAGTAATTAACACTAATTATAAATATATTACGACTGACAATAACGCCAAAAAATGATGATACATGTATCCCGCAGGAGGACGAATTACACCTGTTCTAGTTTGTTGATGTTGAGTTGAGGTATAATGCCGGGTTACCCGGCGTCTTAAATGGCTTCAAACTGATTCAACTAGATATATATACTTATTTTAAGTTATTTAGCACAAATGCGTTTATTGGCTAAGAATAACGACAATCTCCCTATTAGCGTATCGCTCATTAGGCCTTCTGTAATCAGTTGCGTGTATCTGTATTACATGTACATGTACAGTGGAGAATCTGTTATTCTTTCCCAATAAACGCGTTTACGCTAAAACTATTATTTGCAGTGCAAACAGTTTGGAGCCAGATCAGACGCCGGGTAACCCGGCGTCTGATCAGGCTCCAAACTGTTTGCCACCAATATAAACATGAAATATCAGAATTGTGCAAAAGTTGTTCTTTTCTACGTTTTAGCGCTTTGCGTTTGCGTACGTTTGCGTTTAAACGGGAAAGAATAACAGATTCTCCACTGTATATACATTCTCCATATTTCGAACGCAATTAGGGGAGAATTAAGAGAAGCGTTTCATTAGTAACTATACAGTGGAGAAGAGGTTATTCTTCCACGGTTAAACGCAAACGAAATGCAAATGCAATGCACTAAAATGTAGAGAACTACAATTTTTTACCTTTCTTACTATCTATTTGTAATATATATTTGAATAACTAGCTAATGTTTCCTACAGTGGAGAATCTGTTATTCTTTCCCGTTTAAACGCAAACGTACGCAAACGCAAAGCACTAAAACGTAGAAAAGAACAACTTTTGGACAATTCTGATAATTATTGTTTATCTTGGTGGCAAACAGTTTGGAGCCTGATCAGACGCCGGGTTACCCGACGTCTGATCTGGCTCCAAACTGTTTGCACTGCAAATTATAGTTTTAGCGTAAACGCGTTTATTGGGAAAGAATAACAGATTATCCACTGTATTTGTAATATCTATTTGAATAACTAGCTAATGTTTCCTATTACAGTCATGACTTCACATCTGTAACACAGTACCCGTTTTAACCTTTTAACCCCCCCCCCCCCTCCCCCCAGAAGCGCCTTTAAGCGGATTCAGTTTATTCTTCAATTGAAAAAAGGTACGATTCATACAGTCATAAACATGTATCCTCAGAAATAGTGTTAACACCCTAGCATATGGTAGCTTAAAGCAGGCTGAAAGTAAAGCAGAATGTTTTCAACCTGATTTAAGTGGTCACCTGTTGTTAGAACTAGAAACATGCTATGGAGTAAAGGGTTACTTTTTTAATTATAGGGTTGATTTAGGAAATGTTTGAGAAAATTAAAAGTACATGTTAACAAAAAGTGTAACCTTGATTAGTTTTATGACCTAGGTCTACACTGTTTGCAAAATAACAAAATTATACTGGTGTCCACCATCGAAAGGGCAAACAGCTAAACAGGTTCCTATTTTGAATTTCACTTTCTCAAAATAGCTCACGTATACTTAGATGATAGAGAAGAAACAGATATACGAACACATACTCCAGTTCATTTGATAACACAATAAAGTGATAACAGACTGAGATAGCTTCAGCAGTCGTGAAGACGTTCAAATGAAACTCAAAGTACAGTGGAGAAACGTTATTCTTTCCCATTAAAATGCAAACGAAACGCAAACGCAACACACTAAAATGGAGAAAATGGTGTCTTTTTGATAATTGTAACTATTCGTTTTAATTTGAGTGGCAACCAGTTTGGAGCCTGGTCAGACGCCGGGTTACCCGGCGTCTGATCTGGCTCCAAGATGTTTGTAGTGGGGAAAAATAGTTTTAGCGTTTAACGCTTTATTGGGAAAGAATAACGATTTCGCCACTGTAAACGCAAAATTACAATTAAAGGTATGAAACTGCGGGTTTTATTTTTAAATTTTTAATTTAAGTCTTTACCATCAGAGTGGCGAACAGCTTGGGGCCCGGTCAGGTGCAGGGTAATTTGTACATGACCTCTGATTTGGCTCCAAACGGTTTAAATCAGAAAAAAAACTTTTTAGATCAAACACGTTTATTCTCAAAGAAAAACGTATTTTCGAATGAAGTACAAATTCAGTTCAGATAACAAAAAACTTCTGTTTTTAGATCACTCTGATCGTGCTGGAATGCTTGGATTTAATGCGTTTTGTTTTCATAGAAGATTGTTCAGAAATAGAGTACAGTGGAGAGGACGGGTTACCCGGCGTCTGGTCTGGCTCCAAACTGTTTGCATAGAAAATAATAGTTTAAGTGTTTATTGGGACTTAATAACGTCTTCTCCACTGTACAGGCAGTGAAAGCGAAAAGGATGAGTACACATGTTGAAACAGAGGGCTCGTAAAGCAATCCACAACTAGTATCAGGATCTGTTCTGTTTGTTATATTGTACAAATCAATATAGAACATAATGAAATGGACTAGATTCAATTTGAAACTAGAATTGTCCATCTAGATGTGCATGGGCAAATGGGTTAAAGGAGGAAGAAAACCCCAGCTGCATGTACATGTATACATGTACAAAATGTACAAGTACCTACATCGGAATAAGCATAACATTTCAGTGTCATTCTACCGATACATGTATGTAGATGGATAGACGTTATTCTTTCCCGTTTAAAAAAAACTTCATGTGGGAAAGCCTTCCAGCTGGCTTGCGGAAGCTCGGTGGTTCTACCCAGTTGCCAATTTGTGCCTGAACCAGTGCATAAAGGACTTCTGGGGTCTTCCTCCACCAGTAATTAGCTGGACGTCGCGATATGACTGAAATACTGTTGAAAGCGACGTAAAATCAAAACAAATCAAATCTAATCTAATTAAACAAAAATAAATACATTTATTATAATAAAATGTTAAAAACTGGGAGCATAGCTTTAACAGTATGGATAATTGTATTTCTATCTGAGTGGCAAACGGTTTTGAGCCTGATCAGACGCCAGGTTATGGGAAAGAACATTTTTTTCTACAATGAACCGTCTTCATTCTGTTATCTTCAAACAAGTTACCGAAACAGGACAGTCTAATATCTATATTTTGACAGTTCCAATTGCCCAATCAGCACCATTTGTTCTCTGATACAGTAGACAAGACAGTATTTTTAACGCTAAACGCAAACGAAACGCAAACGCATTGCAATGAAATGTAGAAAATTGCAAATGTTTGACAATTCTGACTATTTATTCTATTCTGAATGGCAAATAGTTTGGAACCCGAGCAGCTGGCTCCAATCTGTTTGCAATGAAAAATAGTTTATCAGCGTAAACGCGCGTATTGAGAAAAATAATGTATACTTCACTGTACATATGTAGCATAATTATGTTGTACAGTGGAGTAAACGTTATTCTTTCCCAATAAACGCGTTAAAGCTAAAACTATTATTTATATTGCAAACAGTTTGGAGCCAGATCAGACGCCGGGTAACCCGGCGTCTGATCATGCTGAAAACTGTTTGCCACTAAGATAAAAGCAAAGTATCAGAATTGTCCAACAGTTGCACTTTTCTACGTTTTAGCGTTTTGCGTTTGCGTTTCGTTTGCGTTTAAACGGGAAAGAATAACGTATTCTCCACTGTATGTACATGTACACATATAACCTTTCACATGTTGTGAACTCTTTGCCGGCTGATCGCGATAATGATGGAAATGGTCAACAGTTTGGACCCGGATTAGATGCGTCTGATCTGGGTCAAAACTGTCTGACACTCGACTAAATTATTTCTTTTCTTCTTCAATATTAATTTTATAGGCTGCATCAATCATAGTTTGACAAAGTTTGCAAACGACTGTTTCAAAGCAAAAAGACTAATGCGGCTAAACGAAGAAGAACCATGTTACGAAAGAGCCGGTGTAACGCAATAGAAAGGCCTACCCCTGCTAAAATGACCCATGGGTCATGTCACTACGAAGAACAGTGACATAGGTCATTTTACTACGTAGAAAAAAGACCTCAGACCGCAGAAAAAGGACCCCATCGAATCGTAGTAGAATGACCCCCTCACGGTCTGGGGTCATTTCTCTACGTAGTATAAAGACCCGGGTCCTTTTGCACAGGTGGTCATTCTGATGCGTTACCCCGGCTACATGTACAAAGATAATGGAAACTATTTGTCTGTCATCCTTGGGCAGATTATTGTAACTTTTCATCGCCAATTCCTATCATAAGACATGCAGGCTCGTAGAGAAGTTGATAAAATGATAATGTCACATCCAAAAATTCAAAGAATAATTTCAAAATGTGTTATTAAATTCAACCCTAGCGACGAGTATACTCGCCATTAACAGTTTACAGTGGAGAATCTGTTATTCTTTCCCGTTTAAACGCAAACGTACGCAAACGCAAAACACTAAAACGTAGAAAAGAACAACTTTTGGACAATTCTGATAATTCTTGTTTAGCTTGGTGGCAAACAGTTTGGAGCCTGATCAGACGCCGGGTTACCCGGCGTCTGATCTGGCTCCAAACTGTTTGCAATGCAAATAATAGTTTTAGCGTAAACACGTTTATTGGGAAAGAATAACAGATTCTCCACTGTACTTGTGAAGAGTACATTAAATTTTTTGTCGTATTCAAACACTACAAAATCTGTTTAAGGTATACATTTTTGTTTTTCATTTTGAAATATACGGTAAAGCAATCATAAACAGTCGAAAATGTACTAAACATAAATAGAAGATGGTATTGTCCATTTGAAGTATTATGGAGTGATTAGTCCCAGGACGAAAGATAATTCGAACAGTATAAAATCGTCCTCAGGTGGGGATTGGCACTGCTTGCAGTCCTACATGCAGAGTAGTGAATGTTAGGCTTCTTCATAAATACGCTTGTTCTAAGAACAATAACTGATGACTATACTGCAAACATTTAAAACTCCGAGTAACGCATATAATAGAAAAAATATTGAATAAACAGTTTCGTTTTATATTATGAGTCTAATATTCAATGCTATAGAATTTGATTTGATTTAAGGAGAGGCGGAGAGAGATTATGAGAGATACATAGAGAACGAGGGTGTACATGTATGTATGAACAGAGAGACAGAGATACAAACAGAGAGACAGAGAAGTGAGAGAAGAGAGATACAGAAACAGACAGACAAACAAAAAACTGGGAAAGAGATAGAAATCAGGGCTGCCATTTCTCCGGACTTTTCCTAAATCTCCGGATTTTTTCCTACTACATGTACATGGTATCTTAAAGCAGGCTGAAAGTAAAGCAGAATGCGCCCTAAGGCGCATTCTGCTTTACTTACAGCCTGCTTTAAGTAGTCGCATGTAAAACAAAAACAAGAAAAAGGCTATAGGGTAAAGGTACGATTCGTAAAATCGCACTTGAAAAATGCAAATTTGGAAATCTTAGGATTTTTCATGTCAACTTATGGCAGCCCTGAGAAATACAGAAAACGAAGCAGACACAAGGAGAGGGAGACATACATTCACAGGGAGATTAAGATAAAGCGAGAGAGTGTGAATACCGTTTGTTGATGCCAATGTACGTGCAATTGGCAAGTATATAGTAGTTAATTATAATAGTAGGTCGATTGTATCAAAATGTTAACATTTTTATATAGTGGAGAATCTGTTATTCTTTCCCAATAAACGCGTTTACGCTAAAACTAGTATTTGTAGTGCAAACAGTTTGGAGTCAGATCAGACGCCGGGTAACCCGGCGTCTGATCAGGCTCCAAACTGTTTGCCACCAAGATAAACAAGAATTATCAGAATTGTCCAAAAGTTGTTCTTTTCTACGTTTTAGCGCTTTGCGTTTGCGTACGTTTGCGTTTAAACGGGAAAGAATAACAGATTCTGCACTAAAGTAGTTAATTATAATAGTAGGTCGATTGTATCAAAATGTTAACATTTCTATATCACACTAAACAGTCTCTCAACAGACTCTCAATTATTCCAAAATTCGATTTGTTTAACAGGTGCTTGAGGTTACGCATTGACTGAGTGGAATATGTAGTTAAATGAAAGTGGAGAAAAATTGGATGGGTCTGCTTCATCTTTAACCTGTGTCATGTTCAAACTGTTAAACCCTTCACTGATATGACGTCATCTGCTATAAACCATTGTCGTCTGCTTTTTTAAATTATAGGTTTTGACTTAAGAAATATTGAAATAAATGTCAAACAGCTTGGATACTGATCAGACGCCGCGTAAGGCGGTGTCTGATCAGGTTCCAAACTATTTGTAGATGTATATTGTACCCGGGACAAGGCAGTGGAAGGGATGAAACCCTAAACAATATGCATGTACAATATACATGTTTAGTTTAAAGTGCTATGAACGTTACACACATTTTGGATCCAGAAGAGACGCCGAAAAACTCGGTGTCCTATCTTGATCCAACCTGTTTGACAAGCAGCTTGTACTCTATTACTGAAATTGCAGACGATATACAATAGAGGAGACATTATTATTTCCAAATAAAACGTTTTTACGCTAAAACTACTATTTCAATTGAAAACAGTTTGGAGCCAGATCAGACGCCGGGTAACCCGGCGTCTGATCAGGCTCCAAACTGTTTGCCACTAGAATTTAAATGAATAATAAAAAATTACCCCAAAACTGCATTTTTTTCTCCATTTTATTGTAATGCGTTTGCGTTTCGTTTACGCTGATACGGGGAAGAATAACGTCTTCTCCGATGTACTCTGCAGACGAAATGAGACTAGCATGGCTAAGGGTTAAGTACATGTACTCAATTAGAGCGTTAGTAAACATGGTCTGGAATATGTACTTTGCTGGTCGTATACATTCCAGCCAAGTCTGGCTCTAGTAAAAAGTTTACCAAAACATTCAATTGGTCATGTTCGGTGCATTTGAAGTTTGTAGAAAAATATTTTCATTCACTTAGGCTGTGCTTACGCTGCAAGGAATTTTACAACATAAAAAATGCACTCCAATATTTAGACCGGCATACCATTTTATAGCAGTAAATTAAACAAGAAACTACAAACTGTACATGAGCGATAAAACTATACTGAACTTGTAATGTGGTTAACCCTGATCCTGTCGAAATTGCTCCTGGTTTGGAATATTCGTAGGAAAAGAATCCTTAAATTAAGATTTAACCAATTTCAAATTACAGAAACTTAAAGACGAGTGTCAAACAGTTACACGGTGTTTGATCCGGATCAAAGCTGTTTGCAAAAACCAGGGAAGTCGCTATCGGAATGAAAAGAGTTAAAACTTACATGAATATAAACCAAGTAAAATATTAAATTGCTAACATTTTCAAATAGTTTGCGGCGTAACGCGGCGTCTGATCTGGGTCCAAACTGTTTGTCATTAAAATGTTGCTAAGACGATAGTTGTATCCATAACAGTTTATTATATTTGAAAGGAACTCTTTTGATAATAGATACAAATGTAGCAGGAGAATGATGAAACGTATTCAGGGTATGCTAATATCTATGAAGGAGCGAGTTCAGCTTGGAGTGTCTGTTTATAAACATATACTTGTTCATGGGGGAAAAGCACGTTATAACCCTTTTTTGCAGTAAATAGAATGGCCGTAAAAAGTAAGTGAACGTTTAGAAAAATATAAGAACTGGGAAGACATTGTTCCTCCCCACTAAACGCATTTATGTTTAACCCTTTACCTTATAGAAGCGCCTTTTAGCGCAATCCGTTTAATCCTCAGCGGAAGAAAATGATTCCAATCTATTCATTCATGAATTTGTATCAGAAGTAATATTTTCTTAATTCTAGCAGGTGGTACCTTAAAGCAGGCTTAAAGTAAAACTTACATGTTTTAAGCAGTCACCTATATTCAATATTACAAACAGGTTATGGGGTAAAGGGTTGAAACTAAATTATAATATCGATTGCAAACATATTGTGTCCCAAAGCTTTAATTACATCGTCAATGGTTGTTTCAGTTACCTGTCGTTTTCTATATTTTATTACATTGCGTTCAGTTTCCGTTTAAAGTCGAAAAGACATTATTCTTTCCAATTTAAACTCAATCGAAACGCAAATGCATTGCAATAAAACGTAGAAAATTACAACTTGTTGACAATTCTGAACGGCTATTTTAATCTCAATGGCAAACGGTTTGGTGCCTGATCAGACGCCGGGAGACTCGGTGTCTGATCTGATTGCAAAGTTATTGCACTGGAAATTATAGTTTTAGCGTAAACGCGTCTATTTGGAATAGAATAGTTCGTCTGTTCCAATATAAGGGGAAAAGAATAACGTCTTCTCTAGTGTAGGAAAATCGCTCCAATCTTGCATAACGTACACCAATAAAACGGTAATTCGATCTAAATATTAATGAATTTATTACGCATTACATGTATAAGAATAAAAAGACTTCATCAAAGAAGGTCAATTAAAGAGGCCAATTGAAGACAGTTTTATCCCTTTCATCGTCAAATTTTATCGTCTGCATTAACCCTCTACTTGCCGTCTGCTGAAATGTGTCGTCTGCAAATTTATATCTGAATTAAAGATGAAATTAATGAATACGATAAACCAGTGCTCCAGATAAGAGGGAGTTTACTGAACAAATCCAACATTTTCTCACTCATTTCAGCACCAAGTCTTATGGTGTTACTTCGCTTTATGAGAGTATTGATACCCTATGGTTTAATACAGAAATAAAGCTTTAAGCTTTAACTTTTTGAAGTATTACCCTTATCTGGAGCTCTGATTAACAACAATTTATTCAAATTGATTCTTATCACGCTAGTGGATAAATTGTGATAACCTTTAAAAACAGTTTTGACCAATGTGAGACGCTGTGCGACGCAGTGTCTCATCAGGATCCAACTGTTTGTCACTCTGGTGATGTTTTGAATAGATATTTTGACGAAAACATTACCCAGCATGCAAGGAGTTAATCTACGGATAAATTAATGAGGGGATGCTCTATATATTTATTTCTCTTATCAATTAATTCATATATTAACCCGTAGTATATAACCAACTTACAAGTTATCTATAGACGATACCTTTACTGAATGATTGTAACAAAACTGGCCAAATGAATGAATCAATGAATTTATTAATAAATGTATAAATGAATATAACAATATTCCAGATAGGAATTTAAAAAAGTATTTTTGAAAAGGGACCTTAGAGGTCGAACTATTAGAAAATAGCTGTTTATATATTAATAGATATATAAATGAATACAAACGATCGGAATGAAATGATGAACATGAAATATTAACATCATCCCGATGTATAAATGCACATGGTCCTCGCACTCTTACTTACGTCAATAAAAAGAGATGACTGCTTAACATTTTAGATTGGAAAACGTGATCGCTTAAAGCAAGCTGAAAGTAAATCAGAATGCCCCTTAAGGTGTATTCTGTTCTACTTTCAGCTTTTTCATTATGCTTAAACCTACCTTCAGATAGGATTACACTATTCCATATTGTGCATATTTATGTAAAGTGGAACTATTTACTTCAGAAGAGGAATAAGTTAAACGCGTGAAACGCGTATAAAATGTATCGGTTGATAGTTTCATACAGTATAAGACAAACATAAAACTAGAATCAGTCTTATTTTATGAATATTCTGCGGTGTCTGATCAGGCTCCAAACTATGTGTCGCTCAAATAAAAATGAGTATTCAACATTTTCGAACAGTTTTCATTTTCTCAATGTTATTCCATTGCGTTGACGTTTCGTTTACGTTTAAACACACCATCTTCTACACTGCACCAGCATCGCAATGGCAAAAACCAGATTTTAGCAATGAACATGTGAAAGCAATATATACCTACGTGCTTTCAAACATGCATAAACATATAATGCTTATAAAATGAGGCAACCGCTGGTATAAATAGATATTCGAAATACGTGGCAGCTGACTTTTATGACCATTAACCATTCCATTACTTTGCCCCGGGTATACTTGTATTTTCAAACAGTTTAAATCCTGATCAGACGCCGAATAATTCGGCGTCTGATCAGGATTCAAACTGTTTGACACTCGTATCGAAGTTTCGTCAGTGAAATGAGCTAAATTCTAAAGTTTAGACCTAGAAGCAAAGGAAAATGTTTGAAGATTTCCTGCATGGATGTTAAGGGATTTAGTCTGCATTGGGGAAAACCTGCACAGGTGGGTTAAGTTTGGATTCGAACACGCAGCACGTCGACCTTACACTTTAGCATGTTGTTATATAATTTGTTAAAATATGATCACCTTCATTTCATACAAGTAGCCCCGATATTTTTAATTTAAATGTTTCACAAACGCAGAAATAGCTAAACCCTGTCACAATCATATTTTATCGTGTGCTTTTAAATGTTACTATTTATATTCGACATTTCATTCAATTACATTATTGTATCATTTGCGTTTACACGGGAAAGAGGAACATCTGTGAGTGCAGATGAACGCAAAGCAGAAAGCTTTTTTCTTTCTCTCTATTAAACAGTCAATGTATATTACTTTGGGTGGTCGCGAGTGAGGGGAGATTTTACAATAATTGCACAACACCATGTAACATCTCACTCAACACCTCAATGGATAATTACGCAATCTACTCATAAAATCGCCTCGCCAATTCCATTACAGTAGAGAAGATGATATTCTCTCCTGTCTAAACGAAACAAAACGCAAACGCTATTCAATATAATGGAGAATGTTACAGCTTTTCAAGATGTTGACGATGCACTAAAATGCAAAAAGTGAATGGTTATTGACAAATATTGACGGTATTTTTATCTGACTGGCAAACAGTTTGGAACCTGATCAGATGCCATGTTAGCCGTTTATTGGTAAAGAATAACGTCTTCTACATGGTACTGTTATTCCATTCACCTTCATCTTTCCATCAGGTAGTCTGCCAGGATTGGGGGGGGGGTTACTTTTAAATCTGAATTAATTTTGTTTTCGATCTTAAAGTGTTGTAATTGTGTCATTTATTCTTTTATAAGATGATAATCATTTTCTATATTTTAATGCATTATGTTTTGGTATAGTTTCGTTTGAGCTAGATTGAATAACGACTTCTCCACTCACGGTACCTCTGAGATGGTCATTACAGTTGAGAAGATGTTATTCTTTCCCGTTTAAACCCAAACGAAACGCAAACGCATTCCACATTAATAGGACAGCATATTACAATTCTGACTTTTTATTTTATCTGAGTGGCAAACAGTTTATTAAGCCTGATCGGAAGCCGTGTAATATGTACTCATGGTCAGTTCAGGCTCCAAACTGTTTGCAGTAGAATTAATACAGTGGAGAAAACGTTATTCTTTCCCGTTTAAACACAAACGACACTAAAGTCGAGAAAATGACACTATTTTGATACTTCTAACTTTTCATTTTAATATGAGTGGCAAACAGATTGGGGCCTGATCAGACGCCGGGTTTCCCGGCGTCTGATCTGGCTCCAAACTGTTTGCATATGAAATAATAGTTCTATCGTACACGCGTTTATTGGGAAAGAATAACGTTTTCTCCACTCTAGTTTTAGCGTAAACGCGTCTTTTGGGAAAGAATAATGTCTCCTCCGCTATATAGTCTCATGGAATTTATCTTTATTGTTCAGCCATTCTAGAGGGCATGTAAGTTATGTATTACAGTAAATCTTGTATATAGCGGCCACTCAGCGAATTAGTCGGAAACAAACTCTTCAGAGCAAGCGACTGCTTAATGCAGAATGTTCATTTGTAAATAACGGTACTACATGTAAATGTATATGAACTTTCTGCATTATCTTACAGTGGAGAAAACGTTATTTTTTCCCAATAAACGCGTTTACGCTAAAACTATTATTTCAATTGCAAACAGTTTGGAGCCAGATCAGGCTCCAAACTGTTTGCCACCAAGATAAAAATGAATCATCAGAATTGTCAAAAAATTGTACTTTTCTACGTTTTAGCGTTTTGCGTTTGCGTTTCGTTTCGTTTAAACGGGAAAGAATAACGTATTCTACACTGTACTCGTCCTCAGTTCAGACTCCAAACTGTAAGCTATGGAAATAATAGTTTTACCGTTAACGTGTTTATTGGGAAAGAATAATGTTTTTCTCCGCTATAGTCTCATGGAATTTATCTTCATTGTTCAGCCATTCTAGGGGGCATGTAAGTTATGTTGTGAGTATTATGTATTACAGTCAATTTTGTATTGAGCGGCCACTCGGCGAATTATTCGGAAAACAAACACTTCAGACAAACGATTGCTTAATGCAGAATATAATTAACGGTACTATATTGGCTTTCTGTGTTATCTTTTATCCTGCATTAAACAGCAACTAATTAAGTATTTCTATTTTTTGGCCTGTACACTATAATGTTTCTACAAAGAAATAGTATCCTTATGTTAAGTGCAGGTTAAACAGTTGGTTATTAACCTTTAGGAAACTAAGTGATAGTCGACTGTCAAACGTGACGGCTGTTATTGTATTATTTCGATTTACTAAAGAATAAATATGAACTGTGTGCTAAACAGTTCGAAGCCTGATGGGACGCCGAGTTACACAGCGTCTCATCTGGCTCCAAAGTGTTAACAACAGCTACCACAAATTCACTCATATAATTATGGTGAAGAATATTAACCCTTCTCCTGATGAATAGCGATGTAAAGTGGAAAATACGGTATTCTTTCCCAATAAACTTAGTTAAGCCCAATCTATTATTTCTATTGCAAACAGTTTGAGGCAAGATCAGACGCCGAGTATGCCAGTGTCTGATCAGGCTCGAAAATGTTTGCCATACAGATTAGAATAAAAAGTCACAATAGTCAAAACGTTGTCATTGTTTTCTCTTTGTTTTCCGACAATGCATTTGCGTTTCTTTTGCGATTCAATAGAACAGAATAACATCTTCTCCGCTGTAATACATGTACATGTATATATACAATGGCAACTATGAACATCTTTCTTCTGAACTATTACACTGGTAAACAAACGAGGCAAAATCGTCCCAGGAAAGAGGGTAACCTCTTGTCAAATCCGACAGACCCTGTTAAGACAGCTCTTTCAAACAATTCTGATCTTGGTCTACACTATTTAAAAAGTCAATATGCATGTGCAATGACGAAAATGTTATTTTTTCCCGTTTAAACGCAAACGAAACGCAAACGCAACACAATAAAATGGAGACACTGTTGTCTTTTTATAATTGTAACTTTTCATGTTAATTGAGTGGCAAACAGTTTGGAGCCTGATCAGACGCCGGGTTACCCGGCGTCTGATCTGGCTCCAAACTGTTTGCAATATAAACAATAGTTTAAGCGTAAACGCATTTATGAGAAAGAATAACGTTTTCTCCACTGATTGCGCTCCTTGCATGTTAAAGGTGAAACATTAGATATAGTCAAGATCAGGAAGGAAATCGTATATATAAAAATGTCCGTTATCATTCTTAACGATCGCAACAATTTCAGCCTCAAAGCAAATGCTTTACTGATGTTTGTATATTTGTTACAGTCAATCTGTGTAATCAGTCATTTCACGCAAGATGTAGTCAATCTGTAAAATGACTTTTTCACATAGTCATTCAATGATAAAATTCAAGATGATAATTATACAATGATATTTTTTTAAAAATTCAGATTTAATGAACTGATTACTATTCCAACAAAGGCAGTGGATTTGATTGGATTTGTTACGATTTTACGTCGCTTTTAACAGTATTTCAGTCATATCACGACACCCAGCTAATTACAGTGGAGGAAGACCCAAGAAGCCCTTTATGCACTGTTTCAAGCACAAATCGGCAACTGGGTAGAACCACCGACCTTCCGCAAGCCAGCTGGAAGGCTTCCCAACATGAAAAATCCGAACGACACTACTGGGATTCGAACTCACAGCGGTGATGAGCTTAGTGATGTAAGTCATAGTGACTATACCACTAGGCCACGGAGGCCCCTAACAATGGCAGAGGAGACATTAACCCTTTACCCCATAGCCTGTCTCTGGTTCCAAAAATAGGTGACGACTTAAAACAGGTTGAAAGTAAAGCAGAATGTTCCTTAAGGCACATTCTGCTTTACTTTCAGCCTGCTTAAAACTACCACCTGCTAGGTAAGGAAATATTCCTTATGATACATCATTTATGGCTGTATGAATTGGAACTATTTTCTACAGCGGAAGAATAAACTGAATGCGCTTAAAGTCGATTCTATTTGAGACAGGGTTACCCCTTTCACTCTCAGTATCATGTTTCCCATTCAAACGAAATTAGACGGTAACGCATTTTCAAATGCAGAAAGTAACAGGTTTGAAAAGGCTGGTGGTTTATGAGACTGATTGATAAAAAGTTTGGAACCTGAATAGACGCCGACCTACACTGTTTGCAAAAGACGTTACTATTCTTGGTTCAAAATGTGTTTGTTGGTGAAGAAAATATAATCTGGTAATGTACAAATTATTATCCCCTATTTTCAAAACAACTGAATCGACATTGCACTAGATACGAGGGAGCAAACTGAACAAATTCAACATTTTCTCACTCATTTCAGCATCAAATCCTATGGTGTTACTACTTGTTAGAATCGTCTCGAAAATACGACTCTAATGAGTAGTGACACCATAGGATTTAAAGTAGAAATTAAAAAAATCATTTTTTGAAATACTCCCCTTATCTGTAACTCTGAATCTCTAATAATTTGTATTGCTAATACAAGGTCAAAGGCAGCAGCATGTTGTAAATCAATCTGGTGTGAAGATTCACCCACCATATGGAAGTGACGTTTTGGTCAACAATATTGTGTCTACTTTAAAAAAAAAAAAAACAATCAAATATGTTTCATTATAGTTTTATCGCATAAAATGTTTACCCTGCGTTTCTCTTTCGTCTCTAATTTCGTTTAACACCCTGAATTTCTTTTTGCCCTATACAATTACGTCCCAACAACTACAGCATGCAAAACAATTATTAATCCATACTTCAAAAGCCTGGGGCCCATGTCATAACACTTCGTACGACCAATGTTGTCGTAAGGCAGATTATAAAAGTCTCAATTATTATCTATTTCTCCATCTAATGATGACAAGACGATTCCAAACAGATGTCACAAGGTACATGTAGCATTAGATAGAGAAATAAGAATTAAATGTATTTTTAAGTTTTGACAACATTTGTCGTACGAAGTTTTATGAAACGGGCCCTTGGTGTCTACTAAAGTGCATATTGACAAACAGTGTAGATCCTGATGAGACATTGTGTTACACGGCGTCTCATCAGGATCTGTACTTTTTTCTATTTCATATGAAATGTTTTGCTGTATGGCCAAACGCTGTTATATACAACCTGTCGTTCGATCACTCTTGTATATCGATAATGAAATATTTCAGTAAGCATACATGTGTTGATAGTTCATTGCAATGTCATGAGATTACATCAATGAAATGAGATAAGTTATGAATATGGGAAAAGGTATGAAGTTATGAGTTGATCGTTAGTAATGATACATGTAATGAAGAAAGTAAGAATATAAGAGATATAGAACCAGAGAAAACATGGCACGTGTCTTACTACATGTATACGTGGCAACCCACATGAGCTGTCTTTGTATGTACATGTATATCTATAATAAACACTCAAACTGCCCGTGTTAGCCGACACTTGTATGATAGTGAATGGAGACCTCTTCATGTGAGTCAAAAGTAATGCTTAAAACAAAACAACAGAGTTTTCTACATAACGTTTGATCTGTATTAAGCTTACGATCATGTACACTATTTTGTATATACATGTACATTGTATAGATGTACATGTAAATGTATGATTATTTAGTATAAATAATTGAATTAAATAGATGATACTATAGACGGAAAAGCGCATTTTTAAACAAGGGTCTCATCTAAATGCATGAAAATAGTAATGCAGAAAGCTCCAATAGGAGCTTTCTGCTTTACTTTTTCCATGTATTGACCAGTCACCATTCTTTCTAGAGATCTTCGCTTATCAAACAACTATCGTGGAACACAAGTTTGATTGTATAGTGTAAAGGTGATATTCCCTTAATAAATCCTTGACAGAAGTGGCAGAAAAACTTGTTGAAGTAGTTTGTATAAATATTTCTAAACGTAACGACTTGCCTTCATCTTAACTCCTTACATCCAATCGTAAACGCACACTTGAAAACCAAGCACAACCCTCCTTTATATAAACTTTCACCATAAATTCCCCAAGAAACTCCGACACAAGGAATCGGTCCGATCGCCTTATCGCGAAGGTATGCGTACAGGGTGCGTAAAACTGTACTTTAGGGGTAAATCAAGCACTTAGATAGGAAACACCAACCCTAGCACCATCAAATCCCACTTCACTATGCGATAAAAATCATGGAAAATCTTCAATAGGTAGCCGGATAGCCAGCAACACTCAAATCAGTTTAAAGAATTTCGAAATTAGCAATCGCTCACATAACTTGGCTCCTGAGTGAAAGAAGGTTTCGGTTCCATTCATCCCTGAGTGATTTCCGACGGAACACTTTGAATGGCGCTAAATATCGTATACATTGCACAGTTAGTGGAGAAAACGTTGTTCTTTCCCGTTTAAACGCAAACGAAACGAAAACGCAATAAACTAAAAAGTAGAAAACTATAAGTGGTATACATTTCTGACTATTTATCTTAATCTGAGTGGCAAACAGTTTGGAGCCTGATCAGACGCCGGTAACTGTTTGCATTGGAAATAATAGTTTTGTGCAACGCGTTTATTGGGAAAGAATTACGTCTTCTCAACTGTACCAACGTCAAAGTATTTTCAAAAATCTCTAATACACAGGTGTTTCCTAGTAATGCTACTACTACTATGAAAAATGCAATACAGTTGAAATTGTGTATAGTGGCCGGTAAAACAAATTTGTATTTTGAGTGCTTAATACAAGTGGCATCTTTTCTTAAATCAAAAGTCAAGCATGCTCTTTGTAGCTTACTTAAATCCTGATTTAAGCTGTTACATGTCTTTGAGAGAAATATACCCATTTTCTATAATTGCTGCTTAGAACAAGATAGACTGTATCAAATATTTCGCTTGCTAGTCGCGACTATAAGAGAATTTGCAAACAGTTTGGATCCAGATCAGACGCCGCGATACGCGGCGTCTGGTCAGGATTCAAACTGTTTGACCCTCGTTTTAAGATATACTAAAAATAATATGGCTTTCAAATACATTATAAAAACGACTGCAGACGACAATTTCATGTACGAAGCAGAAGATAAGTGTAGCAGAAGAAGAGTTAATAGATCCGTAATGAATAAATTGCAGTAAAATACTAATACAAGCCACCACAAGTACCTGTACAGGCAACCCATCGCGTGTAGAATTAACCCTTATCCTGCATAGCGCGACCTGGCTAAAGTACATGTTTAAATTGCATATAATTATGTTACAGATACAGTGGAGAAATCGTTATTCTTTCCCAATAATCGCGTTTACGCTAAAACTGTTTTTTCTACAGCGTCTGATCAGGCTCCAAACTATTTGCCACCAAAATAAAAATGATTGATCAGAATTGTCCAAAAGTTGCACCTTTTCTATGTTTTAGCGTTTTGCAATTGCATTTCGTTTGCGTTTAAACGGGAAAGAATAACAGATTCTCCACTGTAGGCTTCAAACTGCCTAGTCCACTCAAGACTATTTAGATGTGTTTTCTGCAATATATTGTAACTGACAAGTAGTGCATACCCTGATCAGAGAGTTCTATTAGGAACCCCCTTATCTGGGTCGACAATGTTTGTGTACGTTCCACAGGTTAACTGTCTATAAATGACGAGTATACTCGTCGCTCGGACTCAGCGAGTAAAGAAAATACGATGAACATTATTTTTATAACATAGTCTTAAACATTTATGCAAATGGCTACGGTCATGAGTCTTTCAACGCTGGACGAGAGTAATACAGAATGTTTAATGCATAACTTTCCTCAGGCATTAAGATTCAATCTTTACTAAATAAATCACCTATATATATATGTTATAAATGCATTTTCGTATGAAAATGGTAGCTTCACTGCCTTAGCTAAATAGCACGTGTATTTGCATACAGTAAGTATCCTGACCATAGGCTGTGTAACTCGGCGTCGGATCAGAACCCAACCTGTTTGACACTCATATCGATGTTTCTTCAATCATATTGTTTAAAATCTGAATTTGAGAAATAACAGAACACCAAAATTTGCTAATCAGATAATATACTGGCAGTAAGGGGGGAATCCCTTTCACTACTGTTCATATCGTCTGTTTAATACATTATCGTCTGCTTTAATTTCTCAAATCTAAATTTTAGATATTTTTACTGCACAATGTCAAAATACTTGCATCAAACAGTTTGGATCCAGATCAGACGCCGCGTAACGCGTAACGCGGCGTCTGATCTGGATCCAAACTGTTTGCAAACGGGTAATGAATTCGCCACTGATAAAGGTAAGGGTGGGGGTTAATTGGGGTATTACGCGGGGTAAGTCAAGCTCTGCACCCCAACAGGTAAAGGTATAGGCGGCCTCTGTGATCTTGATAATGCCAATCAGGAACGCTATCTGATGAAGTATCTATGGGGAAAATGAGACGTTATGTCATAAATCTAAACGTCTGACAAAATCTCCCGCCATGATATCTTTCTCCTTCATAATGATGTCTGCAAAAACTTTACTTTCGTCACATTTAGGTTAACGCTTTCACTCTCAATTACGCCTTAAAGCGCATTTGCAAACTATTTTGATCGTGATCAGAACTGTTTGCTATATAGATTCTACTTGTTTTGAAATTACATCAGTTATACTGCCTTAAATCTAACTTTGAAATGATATTGCAGACAACAATATCGAAGCAGATGACAATATGGCGGTTAATGGGTAAACCCTCTCGACAAATTCGATCATGAAAGGTTCAGGATCGCGATCTGACCTGATGCCAAGGAACTCGACGTGACCGTCTGATCATGATCCAAACTGTCTGCAACGTGAATTGAGATGCGCTTAACAATGTCTGTTCTGGTTCCAAACTGATTGCCACTCAGCCAAAACATAAATCTTCAGAGTTAACAAAACAAACTGTCATTTCGCACATCTGATCATACAACGGAAAGCGATATTCCTTCCCATAAAACGCTTTTATGCTCTTGAAAACAAAAATACAAATGTACAGTGGAGAATGTGTTATTCTTTCCCAATAAAAGCGTTTACGCTAAAACTATTATTTCCAGTGCAAACAGTTTGGTAACCCGGCGTCTGATCAGGCTCCAAACTGTTTGCCACCATGATAAACATGAAATATCAGAATTGTCCAAAAGTTGTTCTTTTCTCCGATTTAGTGCTTTGTGTTTGCGTACGTTTGCGTTTAAACGGGAAAGAATAACAGATTCTCCACTGTATGTCCATTACATTGGATAATGCGTTATTCTTTCCCGTTTAAGCAAATAAAACGCAAACGCAAGGCACTGAAATGGAGAAAATGACAATATTGTGACCATTCTTACTATTCATCTTTAATCTTAGTGGCAAACAGTTCGGAGCGTGATCAGCCGCATGATTTTCCGGCGTCTGATCACGCTCCAAACTGTTTGCAATGGAAATAATAGTTTAAGCGTAAACACGTTTTTTTGGGGAAAGCATAACGTTTTCTTCACTGTACAACCATATGGATGCCAGATCAGTTTTAGCATAAACGCACCTTTTTTTAAGAAAATATCGTCTGCCTGCCATTTTGAAGAAAATATCGTCTACCTGCCATTTATAATTGCAGGTGTATCTCGTTTTAACCAAACGCTTCACCAAGATAAGTCACTGCAAATTCAGTTTTCCTTTAAAGGCAAACGAATCACAAGCGAAATGCAATAAAATGGAGAACTTATTAAAAGTTCTGCCTTCCCACTTTAATCTAAGTGACAATCGTTTGAGGGAGAGGGTTAATTGGACCCCGGTTACCAATATTACAGTGGAGAATCTGTTATTCTTTCCCAATAAACGCGTTTACGCTAAAACTATTATTTGCAGTGCAAACAGTTTGGAGCCAGATCAGACGCCGGGTTACCCGGCTTCTGATCAGGCTCCAAACTTTTTGCCACCAAGATAATTAATTGTCAAAAAGTTGTTCTTTTCTACGTTTTAGTGCTTTGCTTTTGCGTACGTTTGCGTTTAAACGGGAAAGAATAACAGACTCTCCACTGTAGCAAACGACATAATGTTTTAGCAAAACCTCGTTTATTGGGAAAATAACATATTCTAAACGCACACATAATGCAATGAATTGTTATAGTATTTGCATTTCTTTTAGAAGTTCTAAAGATCTATTCTAAATTGATTGGCAAACAGTTTGGAGTCTGATTTATCTTTCGGTAACCCGGTGTCTGACCAAGCTCCAAACTGTTTGCAAAGGACATCATAGTTATACATGTACATGTGTTATACCATAACGCGTTTGTTGGGAAAAATAACGTCTTCGCCACCGTTATAGCACAAGAAAGTGTATAACTGTGAAATCGTACAGTTGTGGTGTAAATTGGAGATTTAATAGATTCCTTTCGTTTTTGCTCTTTTTGATAAAACATTTGCCACGATGCCAAGGTGCCAGAGTTTATCGCAGATCTGATAGATGCAAGGCGGCGGCAATAGATCTATCTTCACGACTTCCGGTGAAAACTGCTTTCCTGCTACGGTGGAGAATAAGTTATTGTTGTCCTAAATGCGTCTGTGCTGAAACAATGATGTAAATTTAAACAGTTTGGAGCCAGATTTGACGCCGGGAAATCCACGCTGCTTGCCATTCAGATTAAAAGAGTTGCAAAATGTGCACAATGCGCCCATTCATGTGACACAACTCATTGACAAAAATGACATTTCTTTATGAAACGTGAACTCGGTATGTAGTCAATTCAAACAACATAATATACACCATTTCAGCTCAATTAATGAAAGCATGCAGGAACCAGAACTGCAAACAGGACATAATATGCCCTTCATGGAGCATAACTCATGGAAAACTAATCAAAAGTTGCCGAAAAAACAACTATATAATATTATGCAGTTTATCAAAACAATATCATATACAAAATTTCAGGTCAATATGTGAAAGCGTGTAGGAAAACTGTGTGGAAAACATCATTATTTCTAATATCTTATGTTAAAAAGGGGCATAACTTATGTCAAATTTGACGAATTATAACAAAACGATCAATTGAAATGCAGATCATCAAACCCACAACATATACAAAATTTCAGTTCAATATGTTAAAGCACGTGCGATCTAACGCAATTTGAAAAAATGTATTTCAAATTGCTTTAAGAATCGGGGCACTGTAACAAAAAATGAAAACTTTTTGAAATAAAGTTAAACACTGGCAGCGAAATGTAATTTGAAAAAAAAAATTAAAATTGCGTGGTCAATGTTCTTATATTGCCTCCAACACATGATGCATTGTCCACGCAATTTGAAGAAAAAACGTTTTCAAATTACGTTACGCTGACGATTTTAACGTTATTAAAAACAATTCATTGTGCGTTATAGTGCCCCGATTCTGAACGCAATTTGAAACATTTTTCAAATTGCATGTCTACAAGGCAGTGCATACCCAGATCAGAGGGTTTTACCCCCACGTTTCCACATTGTTTGCAATAGAGATCCTTGTTAAGCGTAAAATCGCTCATTGGAAAAGAATAACACCTTCCCCACTTATACAGTGGAGAATCTGTTATTCTTTCCCGTTTAAACGCAAACGTACGCAAACGCAAAGCACTAAAACGTAGAAAAGTACAACTTTTTGACAATTCTGATAATTCATGTTTATCATGGTGGCAAACAGTTTGGAGCCTGATCAGACGCCGGGTTACCCGGCGTCTGATCTGGCTCCAAACTGTTTGCACTGTAAATAATAGGTTTAGCGTAAACGCGTTTATTGGGAAAGAATAACGTTTTCTCCACTGTACCTGTTTTGAGTGGCCACTTAATACAACTTGGCTGTATGTTCTCTGCTATCCCGGAAGGCCTATTTTCTACTGTTGTTTCCTGTAATATCTTGTCATAAATTATGATCATAATTAGCTCAAGTCCCACTTGTACGAGTTTTTTGGTGTATTATATTCAATGGTATCCGTCGCTCCGGTTGCATGTCTGTCTAAAACTGTTGGTTTCAGTCGGGAGAGACGTTATCTAAATGTTAAGTTACATTCCGAAGTATATGTTGGTCATTGCCGCAAGACGTTATTCTTTTCTGCTCAAACGCAACGAAACGCAAACTTATTTAAATAAAAAGAAAAAATGAATTTTTTTGACCATTCAGAGTGTTGATTTTAACCTTGAGGGTAAGCGGATTGGAGCCTGTTTAGGCACCGGGTCATCTGGCGACTGATCTGGCTTCAGACAGTAGGCACTGGAAAGTAGATTTAACGTAAACGCTTTTACTGGGAAAGAATAACGTCCTCCCCACTGTATGCTGACCGTCGCCACAATGGGTGATACAGCCGAGAAGACGATATTTTTCCCAACCAACTAAACGGGTGTATGCTAAAACAATTATGTTTGAATGAGTTCATCTGTTGGTCAATATGGAAAGATTTTCTTTGACACAGCCAAGATATTTATTCACCTGACAGTTTCGAACATAACTATGGCCTTCCTCAGAACACTGATTACTGGTCATCTTCGATTATTTCCTAAGGCAACGCACGTACTTGTTATTGTCAGATATATTGAAAATATGCAAATACGGTCTAACCACGTCCTATTTCCAACTCAGGTGGTGCATTTAGAATCTATAGACTGAATTTAAAACTTCCAAGGGCAGCCCTGTATCTCCCATTGTTGCAAATCTGTTTATGGAACATCTAGAACCACAAGTCATTGGACTGTAGGCCCAGTTGGTGGAAGCGGATACCAAAGTGACACTTACAAAACCTCACATATTATCTCAATACAGTGGACGAAACAAACAGTATTAAGTTTACTCATGCGGAAGAAAAGAATGGTAGGATACCTACTTCGGAGACTTTGATTGTACGAGAATAAGATGACAGTGTCAAATTGTTAGAGTACAGGAAAAAACATTCAAACTGACCAGCCAGAATTACCAGTCACTCAATCCCCTCCAAACAAGCCATTTGTTGTGAGGACTCTAACGGTTTCAGAAGAACAAGATAGAGCAGATGAGGAAAACAAATAAGAACGACACTAGCGAAATGTGTCTTTCCAAACTACCTTTTGCATGTTTACTCATTTGGGCGGTTCATAACAAATTTTATTTCAAAATACACAAAAATGCATTGGCTAAGCGATAGTATGTGTTCAATTGTCATTTGATAATCTGCAGATCATAAATTTGTGTGACGAAGTTGTGAAAAATAAAAGGTATCTCTTGGACTGTTTTGAAACTGTCGTTTTGCCATCGACCAAATTTCTTGTACCCAACCGTGAGGCCTGAAGCTTTGGTATTTGACATGTAGCATTGAATAGTAGACAGCTACCAGAAGTATTCACATGTTTACTATGTGGTTAAAAAAGGGCCCCGCCCTGGGAGTCACAGTTTTAAATAGAGCTATAGAAACATTACAAGTTTGCGACTTTTACTTTTCATACAAACGTCTTTAGCACACAAAAGATTATTCAATCACGACTAAAACAATACATTGTTGTGCTTTGTCTATGGATTGTACCTATAAGCATAACAATAATCCCTCTAAACAAATGTACAGTTCTTTATCGTGTTAGTAATTATGTTAAAAGTTCTCCTAGAACTTTACAGTGGGGACTCTATCAGCTCTGTTATTTACCGTTAAATGTAAAAAATTATATTTATGAAAATCTTGATGATATATTACAATATGACTGCCAAATATGCAGATTGGAACCAGATCCGACGCCGAGCTACCAAGCAGCATATCGAGATCAAAACAGTTTGCAAAGGAAATAACTGTTTTAATAGCTGGCTATTCTATCTGGCTCCCAACAGTTACATGTAACTGTTCGTACAGTGGAGAATCTGTTATTCTTTCCCAATAAACGCGTTTACGCTAAAACTATTATTTGCAGTGCAAACAGTTTGGAGCCAGATCAGACGCCGGGTAACCCGGCGTCTGATCTGGCTCCAAACTGTTTGCCACCAAGATAAACATGAATTATCAGAATTGTCCAAAAGTTGTTCTTTTCTACGTTTTAGTGCTTTGCGTTTGCGTACGTTTGCGTTTAAACGGGAAAGAATAACAGATTCTCCACTGTAATGTATATAAAGAATTTTGCTTAATTTATTTGGAAAGACTAACCTCTTCTCTACTGTATCGTTGATAGAGATGTTTGCGGACTTAATGGCAGCTGCTAGTAAGCTTACAATGGAGAAGACGTTATTCCTTCCCAATAAACGCGTTTACGCTTAATCGATTATTTCCAGTGTAAACAGTTTGGAGCCAGATCAGACGCCGGGTTACCCGGCGTCTGATCAGGCTCCAAACTGTTTGCTACTCAGATTGATACGAATAGTTAGAATAGACATATCGTTGTCATTTTCTATATTTTAATGCAATGCATTTGCGTTTCGGTTGCGTTTTCAAGGGAAAGAAAAGCGTGTTCTTCACTGTATAACCAAGTAATACCACATGAATGCTGACATTGACCGCGGAATGGCATGATTACTGCATGCAGTAGATCTACAGTTAAACTTCGATTAAGCGGCCGCTCTTGTAAATAAAAAGGGCATTGTCTCCTTAATGCAGAATAAAAGCAATGCAGAAATATTCTATAGGAGCTTTCTGTCTTTAATATATCCTGAATTTAGCAACCGCCTGGGTTAAAGAATGGTATTATGTCTCCTTGGATTTACACATTAACACTGGTTTGGATGTATGTCTAAATGTATCCAAAGATATATTGACAGCAACTGAACAAACTGATCATTGAACAGGTGTGCATTCTTCTATATCTTTGCAATATTTGGCATCGTGGTCGGCTTATACAGTGGAGAAAACGTTATTCTTTCCCGTTTAATGCAAACGATACCATGTAGAAACACATTTGTTATACAATTTATAGCCTGACCCTGCGAGTGATCATAACTTTTGCAATGGACATAAAATAGTTTGAGCATAAACGCGTTAAGTTTCTACCGCCGCTGCATATCTAAATGTATTCAACGTTATATATCGACAGCAACTGAACAAACGATACTTATTGAACAGGTGTGCATTCTTCAATATCATTGCAATGGGTATCATGGTCGACTTATGAAATGCTATCTGCTAAATGTTGTTGCCAGACCTTTGTATGTGCGCTCTCATATCTATTTCTAAATTTCTTACATGTACCTAGTCATGTTCCAAAGTTGATCACATGATTGTCATATATAGAATATTTGCAAAAGTTGTTTTTTCGTTTGGGGGTTGAGGTTACAAAGGGTATACATCAAGCCCAAAACATCTCGATCATCCACAAGAAGGTTTAAGAAGTCGTAAAAAATGTCTTACTACATGTATCTCGTATATTTAATTAGCCTATGTTGAACAGTAATAACTACAGTTTTCTTTCCTGCTGAACCCATTACTCCATATAAACGTCTTTCTACGCCTTTCTTTTTTTCACCAGAAAAGGATGAAAACCAGAAGAAAGTATTACTTTCCACCAGGAAATAGTAGTACAGTGGAGAATCTGTTATTCTTTCCCGTTTAAACGCAAACATACGCAAACGCAAAGCGCTAAAACGTAGAAAAGAACAACTTTGGGACAATTCTGATATTTCATGGCGGCAAACAGTTTGGAGCCTGATCAGACGCCGGGTTACCCGGCGTCTGCTCTGGCTCCAAACTGTTTGCACTGCAAATAATAGTTTTAGCGTAAACGCGTTTATTGGGAAAGAATAACAGATTCTCCACTGTAGTTCATCTTTATACAGACATTGGTATGCACCGTAAGAAATAGTTTCTATATCCTTGAAGACAGTAGCTTCAAGCAGAGTGTCAACTTGCTTTAAGTGGTCACTTGTCTCAAATCCTAGGAACAGGTTTGCAATTGAAAATGCATGCATAGGAAGAGTTTCTTTGAATGGTAGTAGAATCTGAGTGACAGACGGCTTGAGGTCTTGGTAGAGTGGAGCAGAGGTAAGTCTTTCCCAATAAACTTATTAAGCTTAAACTAGTATTTCCAATGCAAACAGTTTGGAGCTAGATCATACGCCGGGTAACCCGAAGTTTGACCAGGATACAAAATATTTGCCACTCAGATAAAAGAAAAAGAAAAACAGAATTATCAAAATGTGGTTTTTTCTACGTTTGCGGTTCGTTTGCGTTTACAAGGAAAAGAATAACGCCTGAATAGTCTGACGTGCATCTCCCGGAATAATGTACCCAATAACTCCCTTCTTTACTCTATCTAGCACCGCCATCTTAGACCTAAAGATTAAGTAATGTTTATATAGACATTGATCTGAATCTTAAACAGACGTCGAGGTAGCACAGTGGTTTGGGGGTTACAGTGGAGAAAACGTTATTCTTTCCCAATAAACGTGTTTACGCTAAAACTATTATTTGCAGTGCAAACAGTTTGGAGCCAGATCAGACGCCGGGTAACCCGGCGTCTGATCAGGCTCCGAACTGTTTGCCACCCAGACAAACATGAATTATCAGAATTGTCCAAAAGTTGTTCTTTTCTACGTTTTAGTGCTTTGCGTTTGCGTACGTTTGCGTTTAAACGGGAAAGAATTAACAGATTTTCCACTGTACTCGTATTTAACCCTTCTCCTGCTATTAACGTATATCAATGTCTATGCATAACCAAATCATGTTACTCATTTTGTTAACAGTGTAGACCCTGATCAGGGATCTCCTAAAGGAGGTGCGGATCATTACTGCACCCCACCCTTTGGAATATTTGCTATGAAAAATTACGATAGTTTTTTCCTATAAAATAGTAACGACGATAGATATTCACAGTGGATGGACTTTTATACATGAATATGCATAGGAAGAATGGTTACAGTTAGACCCATTTGTAGACGATGGTATGCTCTTCAATATACGGCACCAATACCTTGAGATGTACTACTTTACAACAGTTGACAATTCTAATATATTTGGTCTGCGTGAACGTTTGTTGTTGCTGCTGTTCTTCTACAGTGGAGAATCTGTTATTCTTTCCGAATAAACACGTTTACGCTAAAACTATTTTTTGCAGTGCAAACAGTTTGGAGCCAGATCAGACGCCGGGTAACCCGGCGTCTGATCAGGCTCCAAACTGTTTGCCACCAAGATAAACAAGAATTATCAGAATTGTCCAAAAGTTGTTCTTTTCTACGTTTTAGTGCTTTGCGTTTGCGTACGTTTGCGTTTAAACGGGAAATAATAACAGATTCTCCACTGTACTTGTTTACAGTGGAGGAGACAGACGTAATTCTTTCCCATAAAACCCATTTATTCCAAACAATATTGTCCCTTGCAAAGAGAGTGGAGCCATATCAGACTGCGCCTGATCATGATCTGAACTGTTTGCCTCTCAAATGAAAATGAATCATAAGAAATTTTAAAAAACAATTGCCATTAAAGACATTTTCTAAGATGCATTGCATTGTATTTGCGTTTAAACTGGAACAAATAATATTTCAGTGGAGAATCTGTTATTCTTTCCCAATAAACGCGTTCACGCTAAAACTATTATTTGCAGTGTAAACAGTTTGGAGCCAGATCAGAAGCCGGGTAACCCGGCGTCTGATCAGGATCCAAACTGTTTGCCACCAAGATAAACAAGAATTATCAGAATTGTCCAAAAGTTGTTCTTTTCTACGTTTTAGTGCTTTGCGTTGCGTACGTTTGCGTTTAAACGGGAAAGAATAACAGATTCTCCACTGTATATCCACTGTACTTCTATTTGTGTGCATCATAAGGATGATGTCTGTGATGATTATGACGGTGACTATGGTGGTACAGTGAAGAAGATGTTATTCTTTTCCAGTTTAAACGAAAAGGAAACATAGCGCAATAGTTAAAAAGCGGAAAAGTTAGTATAAATTAAATTTTATCTGAGTGACAAACTGTTTAAAGCCTTATGAAGTGCCGGGTTATTCAGCCTCTGATCTCGCACAAAACAGCATGCGATGGAAAATAATAGTTTTAAGTTTTTACAAACACGTTATTAGAGAGGATTGGCGTATTCTCCACTCTACACCTATGTACATTTGTATTTGTATTGGTGGCATTGTCAAATCCAATACAAGTTCGATGATGATGATGATGATGATGATGATGATGATGAGAGACTTGAAACGCCTGTGTGTGCGTCCGTCCATCTATCAACCTGGCGCCCTCACTTTCAACCTTTCTCTTCATAATAATAATGCATCACTCATGGTTAACACATGTGCTATCTTGTTTTATTACTTCCGCGTCAATGATTGAATGGCTTCATCGCCGGAGTGTTCAACACTTGTAAAATTCAGGCGCCTTCGAAGAGAATAAACAGATTCACAGGCGATTCAACCGTGCTTGTTAGAACTGTTGCCAGGTGCGTAAGCTTCACTTCTAGAACAGTGGAGAAGAAGTTAGTTTTTTTCGTTCAAACGCATTATTTTATTAATGCAATGCAATATATGTTTACACACAAACAAATGGCAGTATTTGTGTTCTTCAAAAATACTACTTTTTTAATTCGGAATGGCAATCACTTACCCGGGCTCTAGCCAGGCTAAAAACTGTTTGCAATAGACAGTGATTCATTTTTACCTCTCTGGATATTGTAATAGTCTTTTGAAATAAGTTGGATCTTGGTGAGACGCCGAATATTAAGCGTCTCTTCAAGATCCAATTTACGTGAAACTGTGATTGTACGTTCTCAAACAGAAGCTACATTGGATGTACCAGCGCAGCCTTCGCAGACATCCATTGTAGTCGAAAATAGCTAATTTTGTTAATGCATTTTAAAATCATGAATGCTTCTCTGACTCTTTGGTATTTCACACATGATTTCCTTATCGCCTTGTTCCCCAGGGGCCCGTTTCATAAAACTTCGTACGATAAAAACGGTCATAAGTCAAAACATTAAAATACATTTAATTTCTCAAGTCTCTATCTCATCCTGTCTTATGACATCTCTTTGGAATCGTCTTTTCAAGACGATTCCAGAGAGGTGTCACAAGACAGGATTAGATGGAGAAATAGAGAATAATTGAGACTCTGACCATCTGACTTAAACAATATTTGTCGTACGAAGTTTTATGAAACGGGCACCAGATCAGTCACTCTATTGGATCATATTTTTTCATAAATCATAGACAGTTAAGACATTGTTGATTTTGGCACGGGTAACTTATAGTTGAACATCGCACTTGGCTCTAGCGCCACCGTGCCAAACCGCGATCTTCCAATCAATTTGGGATTGTTTTTGTTTATCCTGAGAGATTCCCTGAATTTTTACTCCTACAAAAATACACAAATTCTCAATTTTGATAGATTTAAACCTGTTTGTGTTGTGGGGGTTTAAGTTAAATTCTGGTTGATTTCAGCGCTGGTATTCACAGTATGGCAGCAATGAAGTCAGATTTAATTTGCAGTTTACAGTTAAACCTGATTTCAGCGGCCACTAAATTGAATCCTTTACTCCATAAATAAACATGTACTCCAATAAAGAAAATAGTTGCAATTGATATAGCCATGAATATGTATTATAAGAAATATTTTCTATAATCAAGCAGATTATCGTTTAAAGCATGATGAAAGTAAAGCAGAATGCGCCTTAAGGCGCATTCTGCTTTACTTTCAACCTGCTTTTAAGTGACCATCTATCTTTAAATCTAGAAAGCGGCTTTAGGGTGAAATGTAAGAAGAATATGCACAGAATTATGCAGGAAAATGAAAGGCAGCAAAATCCTTAACCCATACACCCCTGAACATTTTAATGGAAAATTACGATTTCCAATTACCGTCAGTCTATTTATGACGTTATACGGTTGTTTGCTTCAATATTTTGCCAAATGACAAAGAATGCTGCTGCAGATTGATGTCAGTGGGGTCCTATAATAAATATCTGATCTGGGTCTACACTGTTTGTATCTTCATATGTTCTGTGTATATGACAAGTAAAGTTGTCGATAGAGTTTCATTCACTAAAGAGCTTTCTGCATTAACCATAACCGTGCTAAGCGCGACTTGGCTTACATTTGCAAACAATCTGGATTCAGATTAGACACCGTGTAACGCGACGTCTGATCTAGATCCAAACTAGTTGACACCCCTGTTCACATTTAGTCATTTTGGAAAGTTTAAAACTTAATTTAATCTATTTCGCAGACGACATATTTGAAGTGAACAACAATTCAATATGATAAGCGTTAAGCGATTCCAATGTTTCTCTATTGAAGTATCGCTATACACTGGTTATACGGTATCCAACCGGTAAACTTATTTTTGAATCTAAACATTGGATTATCGTGTCAAGCTGGTTCGTCAATTCGTGTAATAACTTTTCATATTATTTAAACTTTACGTCATCTTAAATTTAAGTTGCCAGCGAAACCAACGGGGAGCAGTTAAATGAACGAAAATGAACTTCGAAAAAACCAAACCATCATTAACGAGGTACAATGGAGAATACGTTATTCTGTCCCGTTTAAACGCGTTTTCGCTAAAACTATTATTGCCATAACAAACAGGTTGGAGCCAGATCAGACGCCGGGTTTGTTGTCAAGGTTAAAATCAACATTCAGAATTGTCAAGCAGTTGCCATTTTCTTCATTTTATTGCAATGCGTTTCGTTTGCGTTTAAACGGGAAAGAATAACGTCTTATCCCTTGTACAATTAACTCTATATTCTAATGTAGCAACATTGAGGAAACCAAACTAATGAAATGTGAAGCTTCATTAGGAAGGCGAACGTCACAGTAAAAGCGGAAGCTTTCTGTATTACTCTTGTCTTGTAGAATCTATTAACCCTTTCCCCCATAGAAACGACTTTTAGCGTATTTAATTTAATCCTCCTCTGAAGAAAATAGTTCCAGTTTATACCCTCATGAACAATTACCATTACAAATATTTTATATAGCCTAGCATATTTTAGCATAAGGCAGGCTGAAAGTAAAGCAGAATTTGCCTTCAGGCACATTCTGCTTTACTTTTAACCTGCTTTAAGTGCTCATCCATCTTCAAAACAAGAGACAGGCTATGAGGTAAACGGTTAAGTAGTCACATGTTTTTAAGGTTCGTCAAGTCTCATCGACTCTGCGATCAAGAAACACACTTGTACATGTACATGTATAAAGTATCGATTACGTTATTGTTTCCCCAATAAACGCGTTAATGCTAAACCTAATTTTTACATTACAAGCAGTTTGGAGTCAGATCTGACGCCGGGTTTTCTTTTCATATTAAGATATATCGTCAATATATTGTAAGTAAAATAATGTCCCCCATTATATTACAAATGTGATTGCGTGTCGGTTTTTTAAACATGAAAGAATAAGGTCTCCTCCACTGTACGTACAGTGGAGAATCTGTTATTCTTTCCCAATAAACGCGTTTACGCTAAAACTATTATTTGCAGTGCAAACAGTTTGGAGCCAGATCAGACGCCGGGTAACCCTGCGTCTGATCAGGCTCCAAACTGTTTGCCACCAAGATAAACAAGAATTATCAGAATTGTCCAAAAGTTGTTCTTTTCTACGTTTTAGTGCTTTGCGTTTGCGTTCGTTTGCGTTTAAACGGGAGGGAATAACAGATTCTCCACTGTATAATAACCGCAAATGTTTCTTCCTCTGTTACATGTACCGCAGACAATCAGCATAATAATTCAAGTTGTAATTCACCTTTATCCGAATAAATTCGAGCTAGTACAGTGGAGACGACATCATTCTTTCCTGTTGAAACTTAAAATTGTCGTTTTCTGTGTTTTCTTCAAGCTGCATAATGAACTTTTTGACAGACGAAATATAAAGACGAAAGACAAACAGTTTGAACCAAGATCACACGCCGCGTAACGCGACGTCTAGTCTGGGTTCAAATTGTTTGCATCATGCTCAGCACTTAAAGAGGCTCGCAACCAGATTTAGCATTAAAAATAGTACAGTGGAGAATCTGTTATTCTTTCCCGTTTAAACGCAAACGTACGCAAACGCAAAGCTCTAAAACGTAGAAAAGAACAACTTTTGGACAATTCTGATATTTCTTGTTTATCTTGGTGGCAAACAGTTTGGACCCTGATCAGACGCCGGGTTACCCGGCGTCTGATCTGGCTCCAAACTGTTTGCACTGCAAATAATAGTTTTAGCGTAAACGCGTTTATTGGGAAAGAATAACAGATTCTCCACTGTATTTCCCTACCTATAGAAATCCATCCAAACAAAACACACAAGCTGTGGCTCCCATTGGGTGTTGTTGTAGAAGGAAAGCTGTACAGCGCTCCCTCTCTACAACGGCCCTCTCAACAACGACTCCATCCTTAGAACGACACTTTTCGCAATTCCCTAGACATGATGATTATTTCTAACGAATTTACTGCTGCAATGTCGTCTGCTTAAAATTGTCGTCCTGCTTTTTTTCTCATAATGGACATTTTGACAGAAAATAAATAAATGACGAGTGACAAACAGTTTGAATCCAGATCAGATGCCGCGTTACGCGGCGTCTGATCTGGTTTCAAGCTGTTCGCAAATGTTAGCCAATTTCCCTCTCTCTTACGACTCCCTCCGAACAACGCACACAATCTGTGTCTGCCATTGGGTGTCGTTGTAGAGAGGGAGCGCTGTATTACCATATTGTCACACAGTTTGGACCCAGATGAGGCGCCGAGTTACTTGGTGTCTCGTACATATCCCGTCTATTTCTATAGGTCTAATGAAGTAGCCCACATAGACAGGTTAAATTGAAGTTGTACAATATTTGGCAGCATATGTTACATTGTAAGTGTGTATATGCAATAACTGTTAGAGAAATAGATCTATTGAATTATTTAAACTATACAGATCATGAAACGTGCAGAAACAAACAAAGTGTATGTTCTGTTTTGTTTCATAGCCCTTTGATGATGAGCAATGTCTTGATTCTTTGCATGCTGGCATATGTTTTCGTTTGCTATAATTATATATAAAAAAAATCAACATTTCTTTTCAAACATGACAGTGTCAAGCGGCGTCCCATCAGAATCAAAACTGTTTGCAAATGTTTCATGTGTATCATTGGTTCATCATTAATTAACGAGCTAAGATTTAGAACTAAAATGCTATGAGCAGTAGAGAAGACGTTATTTTTTCCCGGTCAAACGATATTTATGGACAACGCTTGCAATGCAATATAGAAAAACTGTGGACAATTCATTCTAACCAGACAAAACAATTGGGATGCCTATCACCTACAGTCAAACGCCGTTATTACGAACTAAAGTCGAGTTCTACAATTGAATTCCATTATTCTGCATTTTCGTAAATCCAACATACGTATATTGAATTTGTACTTTATAAATGTACAGTGGAGAATCTGTTATTCTTTCCCGTTTAAACGCAAACGTACGCAAACGCAAAGCACTAAAACGTAGAAAAGAACAACTTTTGGACCATTCTGATAATTCTTGTTTATCTTGGTGGCAAACAGTTTGGAGCCTGATCAGACGCCGGGTTACCCGGCGTCTGATCTGGCTCCAAACTGTTTGCACTGCAAATAATAGTTTTAGCGTAAACGCGTTTATTGGGAAAGAATAACAGATTCTCCACTGTACATGTATTCTGCATTTATCAGTCAATGTCTTTGTTTATTTAACTCATTCACCGATGGAACTAAAGATGGACAGTTCCAATTTCTGAGTTAGTCTAATCCGCTTTTTACAATTAAGGGGTATTTTCTACAATAGTTGTGCAAAGTTACAACCCGTGCAGACCCTGGTCAGATGGCCCCTGCACTGATTTTTAGGACTTTTATATGACTCCTTAATATATGTATGTGTTTTGTATCTGGGGAGTTTTCTTGGAATTATTGGTAAACCGCGTACATGTTTTTCTTTGACACCCCAGTGCGCCATCAGTATTTGTTTTGCAACAAACAGATAACTCGTACATGCCACGGCACAAATGCATCTGGAGTTACTTCCCTGAGTATATTTTAAATATCATTATAATGTATTTGCTGTATAAAACCAAACAAACCAACATTGATATACCGTCTATAAATGGCTGCTCTTGATCGAAAACTGGTAGAACAGGAAAGCATGTTCAAGATTAAAGCAACCATAATTTTGCGCAATGTACATTTGCCTATTGAACCATAGAGACGCGTACACACGTCTTGTAGAATGTACACGTGTGAAAAGTACGCTGAACCTATGCAAACAGTGCAGACCCTAAGAACGGATAACTCCTGCATGAACCATTTGATCAAGGCTTGCGCTGTTTGTCATTTTGTAATACATGTACAACACTGTAAAAGCAACCCTTAACAGTCAAAAACTGAACACAGCTTACTTGGAAACTGCTCTTGAATATAGAACATTGCATGGGTCTATGAGATAATCAAATTTAAACATGTTCCCTAACATGCAAAAGTATAGGAAACTCTTGTAGCACTATATCTAAAATAACGCATCAACCTTACAGTGGAGAAGACATTATTCTTTCCCAACAAACACGTTTACCCTAAATCTAGTATTTCTATAGCTAATAGTTTGGAGCCTGATCGGACGCCTGGTAAACCGGCGTCTGATCAGGCTTCAAGCTGTTTGCCACTCAGATTAAAACAAATAGTCAGAATTGTCAATAGATTTATACTTTCTACATTTCATTGCAATGCGTTTACGTTTCGTTTGTGTTAAAGCGGGAAAGTATAACGTCTATTGCACTGACACGCTAAAGGTGTCAGAACGAAACAGCTGACAGATGTTGGAAACTATGTATCATGAAATAAGTCTAAGGTACAGTGGAGAATCTGTTATTCTTTCCCAATAAACGCGTTTACGCTAAAACTATTATTTGCAGTGCAAACAGTTTGGAGCCAGATCAGACGCCGGGTAACCCGGCGTCTGATCAGGCTCCAAACTGTTTGCCACCAAGATAAGCAAGAATTATCAGAATTGTCCAAAAGTTGTTCTTTTCTACGTTTTAGTGCGTTGCGTTTGCGTACGTTTGCGTTTAAACGGGAAAGAATAACAGATTCTCCACTGTATTTTACGTATAACGAACGACCGTTCTCGTCAAATGACTGTCTGCAACTCTGCACCGACCTCCGCACGATCATGGGTCCATACGGATAATCAGTTGACTAGAAGGCTACGGAACACAAAATAGACCGAAAGTGCTGCATTGTGCTGTGGGTTACCCGGCTTCAGACCCTGCTCAAAACTGTTTGCATTGGAAGAATTAGCTTTTAAAAGCGTAAACCCGTCCATTGGGAAGGAATAGCGTCTTCTCCATTGTATCATAGGATATCCAATTATACAAGGAACATTGTGTGTGTGCATATGATTGCGATACTGATTTGCGTAATTCTTAGCGTCTGAACAAGATGATGTGTTTATCTCTTTATTGAATTTCAAAGTTAAAGATAATCTGGAATGACAGAAATGTAGTCTTCAGTCCGAAAATAAAGTTGGTGCGTTTATTGGCCATGTCTATATTCTTGTATGACAACCATACTTGGACCTTCAGTGCAGACTTGGAACATTAGGGATGATGTGCCTCAGAATACTACTTTTGCAACATACACATAACTCATCTCAAATAAAGAGGTTCGTAACAGGATCAAGCAAGCCGTTGGACCTCTTGAAGATTGCTGACAATTATCAAAGAAGGTAATCTGAGATGGTACGGGCATGTTACGATATCCAAGACAATACTGCAAGGCATGGTTCAGGGAGGAAGAAGGAGGATGGGCAGATAGAGAAAACAATGGGAAGATAATGTCGCAGTGTGGGCGAAATTAAGTCCAAAGAAAACGGTGCGGAAGGCATACACAAAGGTAAATGGAGGAAGCTGGTTGTCTGAACATCTACGGTTCACCAACGGTCCGCAATGCTACAGGATAGGTGCATGTTACAGTGGAGAATCTGTTATTCTTTCCCAATAAACGCGTTTACGCTAAAACTTTTATTTGCAGTGCAAACAGTTTGGAGCCAGATCAGACGCCGGGTAACCCGGCGTCTGATCAGGCTCCAAACTGTTTGCCACCAAGATAAACAAGAATGATCAGAATTGTCCAAAAGTTCTACGTTTTAGTGCTTTGCGTTTGCGTACGTTTGCGTTTAAATGGGAAAGAATAACAGATTCTCCACTGTAAGGTTTATCTTATGGAACCCTGTGAAATAAAACTCCATATTATCTTCTTCCAGTAACAGTAATTCCAGGTACAGTACATATTGTTATCGAAAGGACGTGATACAAGCTATCATTATCTGAAGGACATTTCAGTTGTTCACATTGATTTAAAGTCCAGTATTGATTTAGCGTAAGCAAATTGTAAGCCTTCATTTTGTACTCTAATTTCCAAGCAATATGATAGAATTACAGTTCATTGATAATTTCAACAACGTCATGGTGGTTTCTTCTATTATTCCTGTTCCAAAGACACGCAATGTTATTGGCAGGAGATGTTTTTGTCATAGAAATGTTTAGTAATTGTAGATGTTTTATTGGAGTTTTGCAAACCAATTTGACTGTGTCACGCATGCAGTCATGTACATTATGGATGTAGACATTTTTGCTTAAGTGTTGTTACTGCAATGGCAGTTAGTGCGTTTAACCCTTTCACTCTCAATGACGTCATAAAGCGCATTTGCAAACAGTTTTGATCCTGATCAGACGCCGCGTTACGCGGCGTCTGATCAGGATCAAAACTGATTGCCAATTGTTTTGAAAGTACGTCAGTTATACTGCCTTAAATCTAACATTGAATTAAAACGATATTGCAGACAACAATATTAAAGCAGCCGACAATATGGCGGTGAATGGGGTAAAACTATCACGATAAATTTGAACATGAAAGGAATAAAGCTGTAAACAATAGTTTGTGACTCTTTTGTCTATTATTGCGATGTAAATGAAGTTCATCATTTTCATCTTCCCTTACTACGGTACAAACCAAATTTAAAAAAAATATAAGTTGCATTATTCATTTATTATTTGAACATTACAATTATTTGTAAAAATCACAATGCTGAACAAAAAGATATAGATGCAAAACTCGTTCTGGAAATTGCTTCTCTTTCAACTTTTCTCAGAATTACAGTGGAGAAGATGTTATTCTTTCCAAGCAAGAGGGACATTTGTCCTTTATCGCCCACCTGAGTCATAGTGCTATGATTGGACAATAAGGCATTTTAAGACAGATATATATCTTTGTTTGTTTTTTATTGAGAGCCAAACTACTGAAGGCAGAATACATAACAGATATTCCCATCAGACTAGGAACTAGATCTAATTTGTGTTACAATGAATTAAAAAAATATGTCTTCAGTATATAACTATATACTGTCAACAATTTTGGTAGACTACAATAAGGCAAAAGATACAGGTCAAAATTTGACAAAGGTCTGGGACGTACGATTTCAGAGAAGAAGTTTTTCTTATGCAAATCTGAGAAGCCCGTGGGAGGTGCTATGTTTGGCCTGGAGCCATTATTTGAACACACGTAATGCAACCTACCAAATGCGTAGGTTCAGAAAGGGGTGACTTGGCCCTATGTCAAAAGTACACAAACTTTTCACAGGTGGTAGATAAGTATGTTGTATAAGATTGGCCTCGGGGTTTGGCACGCAAGTAGTTTTTTGAGTTTCCATTTGTTCTCCCTTTCGGTTGCCATGGTAACCAGAGTACTACTCAGAATCAAATTATTTGAACAAAAACATCCTAGTAAGGTTCGGTTGAAATTGGTCAGGCGAGCACAGTAGTTCACATTTAACCTTTGTCTTAGGTGAGCTAATAAACGCGTTTAGACTAGAACTATCAGGCCGGCCTCTGATAGGGATCCAAACTATTTGGCACTCAGATAAAATAACTTTTGAATTGTCAAAAGGTTTTTTGCAATGGGTTTGCGATTCGTCTGCGTTTAAACGGGATATAATTACTGCTTCCCCACGCACTGTATCACCTATATATTTAACTAATTAACCAATATTGAACAGTGATGTCCGTTTAAAATCGTTCACTTGCATTAATGTTTTAACTATATTTAAATTGAAGTAAATATATTTCCATTTTCGATTGCAAACGGTATGGATCCTGATCAGAAGCAGGGTTACCCAGCGTCTGATTAGGATCTTAACTGTGTGTATGTGTACAGTGGAGAATCTGTTATTCTTTCCCAATAAACGCGTTTACGCTAAAACTATTTTTTGCGGTGCAAACAGTTTGGAGCCAGATCAGACGCCGGGTAACCCGGCGTCTGATCAGGCTCCAAACTGTTTGCCACCAAGATAAACAAGAATTATCAGAATTGTCCAAAAGTTGTTCTTTTCTACGTTTTAGTGCTTTGCGTTTGCGTACGTTTGCGTTTAAACGGGAAAGAATAACATATTCTCCACTGTGTATATAGGTAAGTATTTACGTGTTTAAAAAACAAGGCTGAAACCAACTTTTTCGGGTGATTCTCCGTGATTTTTAACATTCTTTTGTTATCTGATAACGCATGTGTTTTGGGCCATAACTCAATATTTCATCAAAACACAGACCCCTTTATTTTGAGATAAAATGATATATCTGAGTGATTTACAGTTTTTCCGGTATTTCTTATCTATAATTATAGGGTGTAACAGAGGTTTAATGGAGATACCCGGCAAGATCCACCCTGTTCGGAAGATACCCTTTCAACATACACATATTCAACAGATATGGATTCAACATGGATCTACGTATATTTGTATATTTAAAAATCATCCCTTTAACTAGTAATGAACAATTCAAGCTTCCAATTTAGCCTCCCTATACAATGACCCCCCGAACAACGATTCCCTCCTTACAACAACGCTAACCGCTGTTCCCCAAACAAGACAATTATGTCTTACTTTTTCATTGCTGTAATATCATCTGTTTAAAATTGCCGTCTGCTGTTTCCCTTAAAGTTGCGTATTAGATAGGGCAAGTGTACTCTTTACAGATACACTGTTTATAATTGACGAGTATACGATTGCGTTTCGTGCGCGTTTAAAAGGAAAAGAAATAATGTCTTCTCCACTGTATCCAGCCATAAATGGGTTAAATTTCAGAAACATTAGCATACAATAGAAATAACGCTTGGGTAAATGAAAAGAGTTAAACAGCAAATGAATCTATCAAATTCACATTTAGTTAAATTTACTAAAATAGTGCCGTTATGAGTGTAAAATACTCAGGATCCTGATCAGTTTCGCAAAACGTTCCTACATGTTTGTTTGTTTACTGATATAAGCTGTGTACTTTATTTCATTCATACGATTCTATTTTCAACACATGAAAACAAATTGCATTTCAATGAATAGTTCAGGAACAAAACTATCAATGAAACAGAATTACAGGCAGACTTGTCTGAACCCTTATCATACTAAGCACGACCTGGCGAACATGTGCAAAAAGTTTGAATCTAGAACAGACGCCGCGTCACGCGGCGTCTGATCTGGATCAAAACTGTTTGCCACTCCTAGTCAACAATTATATAGTTCAAAAAGAGTAAAAAACTGATAATGAGTTTTACAGCAGACGATATATTTTGGCAGACGACACTTCAGCATGATAAGCATTAAGGCGTTATTGCTTTGAAGAAACGTGTTTTACTTGTTTTGCTACAGCTTTATAAAAACTTGTGCATGACAAAAGTAAAACAGAAAACTCGTATTTGAGCTATTTTACTTCCATCTTGCATTAAAGCTTTCACCTGTATTTAAAGTCATTTCAGTCAACCGCTTAACACTAATTTAGCTATAGCAAATATTACAGTGGTTAAGATGTTATATATAGGATATTACATGAGTGTTGATAATTTATTGGATTTATTAAACGAGTCTTTTAGAAAACGATAAAAACGAGGCTTTGCCGAGTTTTTATCGTTTTCTAAAACGACGAGTTTGATAAATCCAATAAATTATTCACACGAATGTTATATTCTTTTTATAACAAAACCTAGAAATGTTATTTATCGCAGTCTTTGAGGTCAAGTGAATGCTAAGCGCGATATAAGTAGATCTATATAGGAAAACAGTTGTTCCAAATTAACCCCGTTCACTAGCATAATGCTTATGTTGTTATATGTATTAATAAACACTTTCATGTAGATCTAATATTGATTAATTACATAAAAAATCTATAAATTGAATATACATGATGGAATGAAGACGTTGGAAATCGAACGCGCATAGGACGCATTTTAACGACGTCACAAGTCAACGACGTCGTGGCGTACCTCATTTGCATAGTTATATAACTAGTTATATATGACATTTAAACTACGGGTGTTATTCAACGCTCACGCCGTCTGTTATGTTATAAATTTATCTACTAAACGCGTTTACGCTGAAATCATTATTTCCCATGCAAACAGTTTGGAGCCATATCAGACGCCGGGGAGGGGGGTTCAATGCGTAAAATAAGTGTTTATGGAGTAATGGGTTTTATGCATACAGCCGCTTCTTTAACTGAAAGCAGACTATTTATAGAGTGATGGTCATCGCGGGATATAAAGATATATAACTCCTTTAGTATCATGCTATTATTCAACCTCTTTCACACTCGGTGATTCAATATGGCTAACCCTCTGAGACTCTGCACACTACGAGCAAATTTGTAATACATATTGCAAACAGTTTCGGTCTAGATGAGACGCCGAGTAACTGCTTGACACTCTGATTATATTTGTTTTGAAACCAGCTACAGTGGAGAATCTGTTATTCTTTCCCAATAAACGCATTTACGCCAAAACTATTATTTGCAGTGCAAACAGTTTGGAGCCAGATCAGACGCCGGGTAACTCCAAACTGTTGCCACCACGTTTGCGTACGTTTGCGTTTAAACGGGAAAGAATAACAGATTATCCACTGTAAACTATTGCTCTGAAATACAATAAACGACATGATTAAGATTGCAGACGACATTTTTGATAGAGTGTTAACCCTTATCATGCTGAATTGTCGTCTGCTTCAAATATATCGTCTGTGAAAAAAAGATCAAAATTAGAATGGTTTTTGATCTGAGGAAGTGTTGAATATCAGTAACAAACCGTCTTGATCTAGTCTAGACGCCGCGTAACGCGGTGTCTGGACTAGATCAAAACTGTTTGCAAATGTTAGCTAGGTCATAGTTAGCATGATAAGGGTTAAAGATTAATCAAAGCACTGAAATGACTGTAAAGGGTTATATGATCATTTTATTGAGACGATGAGGGTAATTGAAGATATGGTAATGTATAAAACCGCAACTGATGACGTCGTAAACAGTCGATATCAAAGACTTCACACAATCTCAGTACCTCGTCATTGTTGAAGTTGACAAAGGAATGGGTGTTTACGTAATGGTGAATTAGTCAGTTCGAGTCTGGTCAATGGATGTTTCTAAACATTACAAGCTTGACGAAAGGTTTACTATCAATTAAACTAAAGTCCATCTATTACGTCTGATTCAATGAAGGACTATTTCGACGTTTTAAAAGCGGCTGGTCAGGGGTCCGTCTTAAGAAACGTAGTACGATAAAAACGATCTTAAGTCAAAACTTTAATTAAAACATATAATTTCTTTTTTCTGCATGTAATCCTCTCACGTTTTTAAGATGATTCCAAAGAGATGTTAAAAGACAAGATTAGATGGAGTAATAAATAATAATTGAGAACGTTAGAATCTGACTTACGACAATATTTGTCGTACGAAGTATAGTAAGACTAAGAAGGGTCAGTGATTCTTTCCTGTTTTAAATAAATGAAACGCAAACACAATGCAATAAAATGAAAAAATGAAAAGTATTTCAAGATTCTGACCATTAAATTTCAACATGAGTGGCAAACCGTTTTGAGCCAGACTAGACGCCGGGTCAACGGGTGTCTGATATGACTTAAAACTGTTTGCAATGGAAATACTCGTTGACCCATTACCTTATAGCCTGTTTCTAGTTTTGAAAATAGGTGACTACTAAAGCAGGCTAAAAGTAAAGCAGAATGTGCCTTAAGGCACATTCTGCTTTACTTTCTGCCTGCTTTAAGCTACCATATGTTAGAATTTAGAGAATATTTCCTATGCTTTATTAATTTCATGACCTTGTAAATATGAAGTAATTTCTTCAGTGGAGGAAAGAATTAGGGGCGTAAAAAGGGTATTTATGGGGTACAGGGTTAAGACATAAACGCGTACATTAAGAGAGAATAACGTTTTTTCACCAAATCAGCCAACAAAGACGCGATTTCGGTTTGAATATTCAATTTAAGAGAAACTTTCCTAACTTTGCCAAGATAGAAAAATATAAAATACTTATATTTCCATCAGATTCAGCCGTAGATACGTCAGAAAATTCACTGAAGCAAACACATCACCATTCATCAACATAGCTTTTATTGCATCTTTTTGTTCTATCTTTCGCCAAGCTCCAGCATATGAAAATCACAACGTATTACAAAGAAACAGATTAGATTTTAACAGAATAAGATATTGTCGACAAAAGCATTGAAATGTAACGCACTACTCCATAGATACGAATTTAACGCCTTTAATTTATTCATCAACCAAAGAAAAATGTCCCATTAATACAGACACGAGCCAGAACCATAATAAATATGTTCTACATGCTGGACCTAGCAGATGATACATGTAGCTTAAAGCGGGCTAAAAGTAAACCAGAATGCTCCTTCATGCGCATTCTGCTTCACGTTCAACCTGCTTTAGGTTGTCAAAAGATACAGGCTATGAGGTAATAGATTAGCATCGGTTGTTCTTGTAACGATAGATGTTTGAATTATTTAGACAAAAGACAGGTATTGTACACGTTATCAAACCCATCAGTTTCGGTCGGTCAGTCGAAATAGTTCTCCTATCTTCATCATACATATTTGAGCTTTCCCTTGCGCGTAGTGCCAGAAACCTTCATGAAACTTTCGATACAATATGTACAGTGGAGAAAACGTTATTCTTTCCCGTTTAAACGCAAACGTACGCAAACGCAAAGCACTAAAACGTAGAAAAGAACAACTTTTGGACAATGCTGATAATTCTTGTTTATCTTTGTGGCAAACAGTTTGGAGCCTGATCAGACGCCGGGTTACCCGGCGTCTGTTCTGGCTCCAAACTGTTTGCACTGCAAATAATAGTTTTAGCGTAAACGCGTTTATTGGGAAAGAATAACAGATTCTCCACTGTATGCTGGTCTAAAATAAAACACCCTCAGCGAGTTTCAAGCAGTGTAGCCAGGTTGCTGTCTTTAAAAGACATTTGAATATTGATAAGAACTACGTTTTGTTTTCAGTTTTAATTCAAACAGAAAAAAATAAGTATGCATATATTCATTCATTTTGGGTCGTCTCCAAGTAAACACACCATGCACAAACAAATGCACATTCCACTTGAGTACCCTACGGCATTTATTGTCCCAGAAGTAAGTTTACAATTGAGGAGATGGTATTCTTTTCAAATAAACGAGTTTAAGCTAAAACTATTATTTCCATTGCAAAATGTTTGAAGCCAGATCAGACGCCGGGTAACCCGGCGTCTGGTCAGGCTCAAAACTGTTTGCCATGAGGTTACAATCAATATAAACAAATGTCCTTTTCCACATTTCATTGCACTGCGTTTGCATTTTAATTGCGTTTAAACGGGAAAGAATATCATCTTCACTAATGTACTCGGAGTCACAACCATTTCCAACATGTTTGCAACTGATGCAGCGAGGAAAGACGTTATTCTATTCCGTTTAAACACAAACACAATAAAACATATTGCAGAAAGTTACCTGCTCTTGAAGCTGTTTACAATTTATTTTATCAGCGAGGCAAGCAGTGTTGAACCTGGATCTGGCTCCAAACGTTTAGCACCAAACATATGGGTTTAGGAATAAATGCGTTTATTGGGAAAGAATAAGCTTACAGCACTCCCTCCCTACAACGGCCCGCCCAACAACGATTCCCTCCTTACAACGACCCTTGCCGCAATTCCATAAACAAGACATTCATGTCTAACGCTTTCCCTGCTGCAAAATCGTCTGCTTAAAATTGTCGTCTGCTGGTTTTTTTCGAAGTTATATATAAGTGGAGATTTTGATAGTCAATATAATACCGAGTGACAAACAGCTTGAATTCAGGTCTGGATTCAAGCTGTTTGCAAATGCAAGTTGTGTCTTAATTTTCCCTCCCTATAACGACTCCCTCCGAACAACGCACACAATATGTGTCTCCCATTGGGTGTCGCTGTAGAGAGGGGTGCTGTATATATCACAAACTCGCTGAAGGCGGCCCAAATAATGTTAATTGAAAACAAACTATCGTCTAGTTCACATGGTCGTGAGAAGTACATGTTTGTACGAAATGCAATATTGCATACACCTTGAGACAGCAATACTTTCGTATTAATTTTGATTTAGTTTGTGTGATAAGAAGTATTCTGTTGGTGTCTAATCACCAATTAAACCTTTATCTGACATATGTGATCACAATTGAGCTTTGTGAACGTTTGGGTCCTGTTTAGATACTGAGTAAATTGTACAGTGGAGAAGACGTTATTCTTTCATAATAAACTAGCAGTTCCAATACAAACAGTTTGCAGCCTGATCATACGCCGGGTAACCCGGCGTATGATCAGGCTCCAAACGGGTTGCCACTCATATTAAAATGAATAGTCAGAATGATAAAACTTGTAATTTTCTCCATGTTATTGCATTGTGTTTGTTTTTCGTTTGCTTTTATTCGAGGAAAGAATTACTTCTTCTCCACTGCACTGACGTTTCTCACGTCTGCTTTGGAAACAATGAATAGACAAAAATATTGAAGCAAAATATATTATGACGTTGCAAGGGTTAACGGCATTGAATACCAAATAGGCCCTTCTTTACAAGTCATATTAAGTGTGCCATCTTCAAGGTAAAAATGGCATCTTTTATATCCAATACATGTGCCACTGGTACATTACTATCTTTTGACAGAGGCACCGTCTAAAAAAGGGACATTTCAAATCAGTCCAAAAAATGTAGATCTATACATAATTGACTGGTATCTTGCGTTTTAACATCCATCACCCTTAAACGTAAATATCTTTCTTTTCGAATGGACGTTATTCTTTCCCACTAAACGAGTTTGTGCTGAAACAATTAAAAAACAAAATAACATGATAGTATTGAATCAAACCATCTGATGCTCTTATAATTAAAAACAAGTCTTAAACATGTCATATTGAACTCAATCCAACTTTCAGTTAAAAGTATTATTAAATGAATTGTGAGTCTTATTCTAGTTATTCGCGGCAAAAGAATTCATTCAAACAAGATGTTTATGTGTAAAACTAAGCCCCTCATGTGAACCTTTGGCTGACATGATGCAAGTTCTTCTGCGTTCAAAACCTTCATGAATGGAGTACACATGTCAAGAATTCTATATCACATACGGTTCAGTCAGCGTCATTGACCTCTCAATGACCTTCACCTGTCACTGACATGGCCAAACTTGCACTTAGCTCAAGTGTGTTTGAGTCGGGTACGGATATCAAATATGAAGAATATGTCAGATGTAGTTGTAAAGTTAAAGTCAATGTCAATTTAACATAAATGACTGCAAAAAGGCATTGACCTTGAAAAAGGGGATACACGTTGTGCTAGATTGGAAGGCATATTGAGTGGAGTTTACATGCAAAATTTGAAATCCAAGTTAGCTTCAATTGAATTCTGCCTAGCTGACCTCTAAATGGCATTGATCTGTGTCTGTCATAAACATTGTCGTACGAGTTCAAATGCTTCTTGTGTGAAGTACACATGTTAAATCTGAACTTTTAACACATGTACGTATATGTAGTTCCAAAAGTATGGCCAATTATAAATAATTAAATATAGCTTACTTGACCAAAATGATGTTTGCCAATTTTCTGACATGGTCAAACTGCACTGGGCTCAAAAGCTCCTTGAGTACAATATACGTTTACATGCAAAGTATTAAGTCTGTCGCAGGCAGTTTCAACGTTATGACCAAGATCAAATTGAATCTATTTGACCTCTTAATGACCTTGACGTTTTCCTGACATACTCCAATTACATGTGCCAGCGGGATTGATGATTCTATTACATATAGTTCCAAAGTTATGCCCAAGTTGAGCTTTAGCCTATTTGATCTCTAAATGTCATTAATAGTTTCCTGATTTAACCCATGTGTGCCCACGATCCTATATATGGAACATAGGCAAACAGTGAAGTCTCTGATCAGACGCCGCATTATGCGGCGTCTGATCAGAATCTACACTGTTTGCTGATAGGAATTTCAATATGAAACAAAATGAAAATTAATTTTGACCAGGCATCCCTTTGATAAAAAATGGACTAATATATAAACATGGAAGAATCCACAGAGGCGTAAATGGGTTAACCCAAGTTGTTATGGACTTTTTGAGTTGAGTACACATGCCAAATATAAAGTCATTATCACATGGCGTTTAATGGTTACATGCAGCATACATGTATTTTACTAAGTGACTTAGCTTTGCCTGACATTACCAAAGTTGTGCTGGGCTCAAAGGCTTCTTCAGTTGAGTACACATGTCAAATATGAAGCCTCGATTAATACAAAGCTTTAAAATAACCTGTCCAAAACAGTTAAACCTTTATTTTGGACAAAACAACATTAATCCCGAAACTTTTCAAAAAGTAAACAGATGTTAAGTTTTAACTATACAATATCAATGGTTGACCTACAAAAAACTCTCTATACAAATCTTCAGCCCCCTAACACAATGTTTAAGCTTTTGTATAAAAACGGAATCATAGGTCATGCTCGCCCCAGGTGTATAACATAAGTTCTTCTGTTCTACGAGCTAGAATTCAAACTTCTGTATAAGACAAAAATTGCAGACGTCAATTTCAAAGCAGACGACCATCGACAGGAAAATAATTAATTAATTACAGTGACTCAACTACATAACGTTAACGTCTCAGCGTTCAGCATGGGCATTAGACATATGAAGTTTCTGGCAGGTATATTCACACATTTTTATAAAACCGCATCCGTATATATTATTTATTCCGCCATTCATGTATAAAGCTCATGTTTCAAGGTTGTCGTCTGCTAAATCAAATGAAGAGTTATGATAAATAACAGTGTGTTACAGTGGAGAATCTGTTATTCTTTCCCAATAAACGCGTTTACGCTAAAACTATTATTTGCAGTGCAAACAGTTTGGAGCCAGATCAGACGCCGGGTTACCCGGCGTCTGATCAGGCTCCAAACTGTTTGCCACCAAGATAAACAAGAATTATCAGAATTGTCCAAAAGTTGTTCTTTTCTACGTTTTAGTGCTTTGCGTACGTTTGCGTTTAAACGGAAAAGAATAATAGATTAGTTGGTGCCCTAATTGTATTTATGTTGTTGTTTTCATTTGATCCAGGGTCGAACTGTTACAGTGGAGAAGACGCTATCTTTTCCCGTTTAAACGGAAACTGAGTGCAAACGCAATGCAATCAAACGAAGAAAGTTATAATTACTCGTTTTCAACGTGACAACAGTTTGGAACTTTGGAGCCTGAACAGACACTGAGTTAAATGTACCCGGCGTTTGATCAGACTCCAAACTGTTTGCAATTGAAATAATAGTTTCTACGTAAACGCGTTAATTGGGCACGAATACTCTCTTCTCCATTGTATCATGTTTGAACGAGCTGAAAATATGTTATTCCTGTCCTAATAAAGACGCTATAACAATTATTTCAATTGCAAACTGTTGGAGTCTGATAAGGCGTAGAGTGCTCCATCGTCTGATCAGGCTCCATACTCTTTGCTGTTCAAATTGAAACTAATTTAAGCATGTCATAATGTTGTCATTTTTGTACAGTTTATTGCGTTTGTGTTCAGTTTCGCTTAACACTGAGCCTTAGTCACGCGTTTGTATGTAAACGCATCATTTACAAATACATGTAGTGTAATTGTGAGGAGTATTGTTGTCCTTAGCAAACGATGAAGACACAGATCAAAGGACTCCTTTAAACACAAATGGGAAATGTCCGTTGATTGTTCAGGAAGCGCACTGTTTGCTATATCGTAATTAATTAACTATTTTGCTGGATGGACACAAACTGCAGTATCTTAAGACCATCCTTGTATATCTAAAACGAAATCGTACAGCAAGTATACAGGGATGGTTCATTGCAGTAATCATGCATACATTTTAATGGTTTAACTCTTTCAACAATTAGTATCTCATATGGGTTATTAGGTTCCCATGTTTATTCTTTAAGTTACCAAAAACATGAACCAATCGACTCGGATTTCTGGGTAGTTTAATAAAAACAATAGAAGCCCTTGATCGGGGTCTACACTGTTTGCTAATTTAGACCAGTACATTTTTATTTTTGTATTTTTAATTATCGGGTTATCTCACTTAGGTTTGATTGTAAACATTCACTTTGTGTGTATTCATATACTGTGTAGATCCAGATTACTGTTGATCGTGTATGACTAATATGTTATCTGCATTCGGTGTGATGGGCAGTTTATTGTCTTATTTCTGAAATACACATATATAAATATATTTTAACAGGTCCATGGTGTTGAAGGAGTTAATTTGGAAGAAATAACGTCTTCACTTCTGTCTCCCATTTGACAGCAACATACAAAGGTCACAGCTGTTGAAAACTTTCTCTTATTCTTTTTGACTTAAATTGCATTAATCCTTTCAACTGATACAAATGAAATCTCGTGAGTTCATTTTCTATTTCAAATAAAGATTTAAAGGATCTTGACCAAAGAAATATCAATGTGATTGTCAAACAGTTTGGATCAGATCAGATCAGAGCATTCGGCGCCCGGTCAGGATCTAAACTATTTTCGCATTCCACAGGGAATAATATATGGGAGTGAAAGGGTTACAGCATTTCATTTACATATGTTGCCCTATATCATTATGCAATAACTCTAAGTATAAACCCATTTATACCTGAATATTGCAATGAACTTTTCCTGTACATACATTGTACTTGTTGGAACATTCCATTGTGCAATTGTTAATACGTTATTATTTCTCGTGTAAACGCAATCGACGCGCAATGTACAAAAGTGCAGAAAAATCTTTTTTTATTTGTATAATAACGATTTATTTTTTATCTCATTGGCAAACAGTTTTGAGCCTGATCAGACGCCGGATGATCCGGCGTCTGATCTGGTTCAAAACGTTTTGCAGTGGAAAACGTAGTTTATTAGGAAATGCGTTTATTGGGAAAGAATCACGTCTTCTCCACTGTAGGATACATTTAAATCGGCGTCTGACAAGGCTCCATACTGTTTGCTACTCAGATCAAATACAGATTGTCAGGATTTCTACATCTTGTTGCATTGAGAGTGTGTTTAGTTTCGTTCAAACGTCTTCACTGTAGTACAGTGGAGAATCTGTTATTCTTTCCCAATAAACGCGTTTACGCTAAAACTATTATTTGCAGTGCAAACAGTTTGGAGCCAGATCAGACGCCGGGTAACCCGGCGTCTGATCAGGCTCCAAACTGTTTGCCACCAAGATAAACAAGAATTATCAGAATTGTCCAAAAAGTTGTTCTTTTCTACGTTTTAGTGCTTTGCGTTTGCGTACGTTTGCGTTTAAACGGGAAAGAATAACAGATTCTTCACTGTAGTACGATCTCTAACCAATTGCTAGAGTAGAGGAGACTTTATTCTTTCGCCTCTTGAACGCATGCGAAACGCAAACGAATTGCAATAAAATGGAGAAAATGACAACATTTTGAAAAGTCTGACTATTTATTTTCATGTGAATGGCAAATAATTTAGAGCCTGATCAGTTGACCCGGCGTCTGATCTGGCTCCAAACTGTTTGCAATGGAAATAATTGATTTAGCATAAAAGCCTTTATTGGGAAGGAATAATGTCTTCTCAGCTGTAATTGATGCAGGATTATGGAGATGCAGAAAGCCCCTGCACAGTGGAGAATCTGTTATTCTTTCCCAATAAACGCGTTTACGCTAAAACTGTTATTTGCAGTGCAAACAGTTTGGAGCCAGATCAGACGCCGGGTAACCCGGCGTCTGATCAGGCTCCAAACTGTTTGCCACCAAGATAAACAAGAATTATCAGAATTGTCCAAAAGTTGTTCTTTTCTACGTTTTAGTGCTTTGCGTTTGCGTACGTTTGCGTTTAAACGGGAAAGAATAACAGATTATCCACTGTAAATAGATAACCATTGTTAAAGATGCACCGATTTAATGAGTATACAGTCAAATCTCTACTTAGCAGAAACTCTTTACAAAGGCATGGATTAGGGGAGGGCCTTTACTAGGGGAGGGCCTTTACTAATGTTGATAGAACTTGTGGCCCAACCCATTTACTTATATTCATACTTTGTGGTGTTACACGTTTTGTAAATATGTCAACTGTATTACATGTATATATGAGTAATAAAATATGTTTAAAGTATAACATTTATTATATAATATCTTTTACGTGGTCGCTCAACACACGTTTGACTGTATATTTATGCAGAACCAATTACAATAAGACATTTTTGGAAACAAATCGACTAATACCTATACTGTCGTATGTCCGTTTTTTGGAAGCCAGGCATTAAGCCTTGGCAGCTGATTTATGGTTGAGTACCCCGAATAAGATCGGACCAACATCGGTACTCTATGTACAGCGATATGCCAATTTCGTCAACTGGTGTCCCGTTCCGAAACATGCCTGGCTAGGAACGGGTTGACCCTTGATGAAAATGACTGATGTTCCAATATTGACCAATGGTGGTCTGATCTCATTAGGGGTTCTGAACCTTAAATAGCACAGAGAAAATGACGACATTCCTTCTCGCTGAAACTTAACGGAAATATAACGCAATCAAATGCAGAAGATTACAGTTTCTTGAAAAGATTAACGATTTGTATCAATCTGATTGTAAACCCGTTTGGACTAGGTGTATGAACTAGCTCCAAAATGTTTGCAATGGGTATAAACGTTTTAGCATAAGTAAGTTCATCGAAGAAGAATAAGATAAGCAAACAGTTAGAATCTAGACCAATATCGAGCTCATAATCTAAACTGAATTGCGTCCGTTTTGTGGTTTTTGTTGATGTTTTTTGTTGGTTTTTTGTGTGTGTTTCTTTGTGTGTGTGTGTGTTTTGTTGTTTTTGGTGGGGTGTTTGATTTTTTTTCTCTCAATTAAAATTATGTCACAACTCGAAATTAGAAAGATACAAGCATACGACACTTTTGGAAGCAGATGGCAATATAACAGACAAATGGTAAATTGATGTAATCATATTGCGTAATCATCCTTTGAGCCTAGGTTTACATACGTTATGCATAAAACATGCAACATCTCATCTATACATGTAAGTATAGACTAATGCCTATTCGCTCTACAATGACATTTAATTTGTTTATGCGTTAAGCATTGACCATTTTATCGCCTCAGACGACTTAAGTAAACATTTCAAAATGTTTAATCCTAAAAGGATGCCGCGTAACGCAGTGTCTGATCAGGGGTCAAACTATTTGACACAATCATTGCGAAATATAGTCAATCATTTTGACTTAAATCCAGCTTTTGAGTCAGCAGTAGAGGCAGCAGTTTTGAAACCAGTCATATCGTGGCAGTGAATGAGTAAATGCAGACGATGAAAAGCTTAACTCTTTCCTCCCTGAAACTTTAAATGGACAATGCCAGTTTCAATTTTAGTCTAGTCCATTTCTGGCTTTTAAGGGTTGTTTTTGTCCATTTTTGGCCTTATGACAAACTGTGAAGACCCTGATCAGCTCCTTTCGGAGCCCTCTGATCTGGGTCTTCACTGTTTGCACAGGACAAGTGTTCTATTCACATGTACACTGTTTAAAAATGACGCCTATATGCGGGACTAGGGTGCAAAGGGTTAACCCATTACTCCATATATACGCATGTTTTACCCATATGATTTATACCTTTATAGAAGAAAAATAGTTATTCAGCCGTGAATATGTATCACAAGAAATATTTTCCATTTTTTAGCATTTTGTAGCTTAAAACAGACTGAAAGTAAAACAGAATGGACAATAAGGCGCATTCTGCACTACTTTCAGATTGCTTTAAGTGATAATCTGCCTTTAAAACTATAGGAACTTGTTATGGAGTAAATGGTTAAAGCAGGTTATAAAATCTGGTGGTGAAAGGTGAAAGCGGATGATAAAATGTGACGCTGAAAGGTTTAAGCAGTCGATATAATCTGACGATGAAAGGGTTAATGGGTTAATACGGTCAATACACTCCCAACTCCCAAATAGCCGTTATCAAGTCTTCATTATACCTTAAACAAAATAAATATTTGTAAGTGCATAGTATCCTGTGTACACAAGAGGACCATGCGGGTCTGTCAAGTGTTGGGCACCGACAACCCGGCATTAAGCTACTTTCCCTGATTTTCATTTCCAAACCTCTAAAGACAGGTGCCATCTTAAAACAGAACGGAAGTAATGCAGAAAGCTCCCGGAGGAGCTTTCTGCATTACTTTCGTTCTGCATTAAGATTATACCTGTCTCAAATTAAGCACATGCATCGTTCATTGAATGGACAGTTAATATGGGCTTAATGGTATAGATATGCATAAATGTTTCTATAATATTCCACAATCCGCTGAAAGGTTGTCCCAATGATGTTTGTATTTGGGTGAAAGTGTGCCATTCGGTATAAATAAATAAACGACCGACGGTAAAAGAAACTGCCAACATATCACCTGCTTCAAAATTGTCGTCAGTGTTTTGTACCAGTTACAGTGGAGAAAACGTTATTCTTTCCCAATAAACGCGTTTACGCTAAAACTATTTTTTCCAATGCAAACAGTTTGGAGCCAGATCAGACGCCCGGTAACCCGGCGTCTGATCAGGCTCCAAACTGTTTGCCACCAAGATAAACAAGAATTATCAGAATTGTCCAAAAGTTGTTCTTTTCTACGTTTTAGTGCTTTGCGTTTGCGTACGTTTGCGTTTAAACGGGAAAGAATAACAGATTCTCCACTGTAATTAACTATTTCTTCGCTAAATTTAGTCCTCTGCGTCAACCCCTTCACCACTATTAATATATGTCGCCATGGAAGTGCTCCATATAATGGGGGTACAGTGGAGAATACGTTATTCTTTCCCGTTTAAACGAAACGCAAACGCAAAACGCTACAACGTTGAAAAGTCCAACTTTTGGACAATTCCGGTATTTCATTTTTTTCTTGGTGGCGAATAGTTTGGAGCCTGATCAGACGCCGGGTGACCCGGCGTCTGATCTGGCTCCAAACTGTTTGCAAAAGAAATAATAATTTTAGCGTAAACGCGTTTATTGGGAAAGAATAACGTTTTTTCCACTGTATATAAAAAAATAAAAATAAATTTCTTCATTAAACCATATGGCGTCACTACTCAGTAGACTCGTCTTTTTGAGATTAGTTTATTAATTTTACTACATGTACGTGATTACTAGATTTATAGTGGCCTGCATTAGGCAGTCACCAGTGACTAGATCTCGCCCTGTCGGTGTCTTCTTTTATTAGTTGATAAATGAGAAAACAAATGATTGGTGGCGCCACGTTTTCAGGAACTTCCACTACTTGTAAGGGAGTCCGGTGTTAAGCGGCAAAATTACCAAGGAATGAGTTGACTTTAAAATTACTTCATAAAAATGGGTAAAAAAAATCACAATAGTCATGCAAGCGGAGTTTACGTTCTTCCTAAACTAAACGCGGTAAATGCACTGTAATACCATATAGAAAAAGACAGACTGTTGGCGATTTTCATTAAAATCTCAGTAGCAATTAAACATTGATGTAAACACGTGGTTTCATTTTGCTACATGTACATGTAGGTCGGAACAGAGAAAACAAACATGTGTTGGTGTAGCCTTATAAGCTTTAGGCTCTTTTGAAGTGTCATGTAAAAAACTATTATGCGCATGTAATACACTGCACTTAACTTCTTTCAACCATTAATTATCGCCGAATTTCAACGTAAAGTGTGTAGGACATTAATATTTCCCAATAAACGTTTTTGTGCTAAGGAAATTGTATTTATTGTAAACAGTTTTGAGCCAGATAAGTCGCTGAGTAGCATACGTCTGGTCAGGCTCGAAACTCTTTACCTAGTCGATTTGTGTAAATATTGTCATTTTAATTATCTGTAATTTCTATCAAACTGTGTGAAAAGACTCTTTGAAACGGAAGTGAGGGGAAATACCTTTCTCTCTTTATTGAAAAATTGGTAGAGGAGAAAAAAAAGATTATTTTATTGCAGAGGATATATATTAAATTCTTTAATCGTAAATTTAATAACACTTAATCATTACTAATGGTACCAGTCAGTCCATTATATTGAATTGATGTCCTCCAATGCAGTTATGGCCATAGATGACATAGCTTGGTACATTTACCAAATAACGACTCAGTTGAAAAAGAAACATTATAATATCCGATTGAATCCAGGTGGCGTCTATACGTGGTCTTAACATGTAGAAGTAATGTTCATTTGAAGAGTAGTCTGTCCTAAAGGGGCATTCTGCTTTTCTTTCAACTTGCTTTAATTGGTCACCTGTCTTCAAATCGAGAAACAGGCTACTATGGGTCGAAGGGTTTTAAAACGTTAACTTTATTACAATTTTATTATTTTTCGTGACTGACGCTCTGCACGATAAATTATTGTCTCCTCCTACAGTGGAGAATCTGTTATTCTTTCCCGTTTAAACGCAAACGTACGCAAACGCAAAGCACTAAAACGTAGACAAAAACATCTTTTGGACAATTCTGATATTTCTTGTTTATCTTGGTGGCAAACAGTTTGGAGCCTGATCAGACGCCGGGTTACCCGGCGTCTGATCTGGCTCCAAACTGTTTGTACTGCAAATAATAGTTTTAGCGTAAACGCGTTTATTGGGAAAGAATAACAGATTCTCCACTATAAATGTGCTGTCTGAAACAATTCTATGAGTTGATTTGTACACTGGAGAACGTTATTCTTCCCCATTTAAACGTAATCGAAACACAGATGCATTGCAATAAAATGGAGCAAATGACAATTTTTTGACAATTCTAAATATTCATATTAATCTGAGTGGTAAACAGTTTCGGGCCTGATCAGATGCCGAGTTACCCGGCGTCTGATCTGGTTTCAAACTGTTTGCACTGAAAATAATAGTTTTAGCGTAAACGCGTTTATTGGAAAAGAACAACATCTTCTCCACTGTATGCATTTCATTCCTGAGTAATACCATCATAATAACAAACAGCTTGGATCTAGATGAGAGAGGTCGAGTATCTCGGCATCTCATCTGGATCCAAATCATTTGTTATAATTTTGTAGTTATAATAACATTTATTTCTAATACCTATCAAATTCACTGATTTGTAAATCTTCAACTCGTAGCATTCTTAAAATCAAGAATTTGCCATTTATTGACCCACGATATGACCATTAACATTCTGAATAGTTCAATGTTTGCATTGCTGAGGGGAAACCCTTTCTCTCTTTCTTCAAAGAGTCGGTAGAGGAGGATCTACGATTATTTTATGGTTTGCCCTATATGTTAAATCTTGTCAATCGTAAATTTAATAACACGAAATCAATATATTCCCCTTCAGTCAATAAACTGTTATCAATGTTAAGCTCGGTATGATTTTTTCTATATAAAACGTTTTATTGTCCGCTTTAAATATTTCACCGCCAATATGGCGTCTTTGCAAACAGAGTACTCTACGTACAAAAGAGCGACCATTTTCGTGAACTGACGGTCCATTCAGAACCATGCTTTAGCATAGTTCGGAACGGAACGACAGCTGACGATAATGGCCGATCGCTCTCCTTAGAGTACCGATATTGACAGCCATTGGGCCGATCGCATTTTTGGTCCTCAACCTCAAAGCAGACAATTTGGGGTAGATACAGTGGAGAAAACGATATGTTTTCCAATATAAACTCAAACGAAATGCATTACAATGCAATAAAGACAACTTTTTTACAATACTGAATGTTAGTTTTAAACTTGACGGCAACCAGTTTGCAAATGGAATAAAAGTTTTAGCGTAGACGCGTTTATTGGGAAAGATTATCGTCTTCTTCACTGTATTATATCCAGTGTTCAAGAAGTCGGGTGTTGCTATGAGTAAGCAGAATATATTGATAAGGCCCTAGTGGTTTTTATCAGACAACTGTCTATAGCACCGAGGTGACATTTAAAAACTTGTGTTTTGCTTATCAGAAACATGCTGAATTACACTGAGCACTCGTATACCCCGATAAGTCAATATCTACAGTAGAGAAAACGTGATTATTTCTGTTTAAAAGCAATCGCAATGTACTAAGCTTCAGAAAGTACATTGTTTCTTTAATTTATCACGATATATTTTTTAACTAAATGGAAAACAGTTTGGGGTCTGGTCTTGATTCAAACTGTGTGTACTATAAATAATAGTTTAACATAAACGCAAAAGAATAACGTCTTTTCAAGTCTTCAGTGTATACCCCGATAACTCAAATTGAACCATGCATATTATGTATGTACATGTAGTCCTAATAGTTATGTGAAAGCGTAAATGTAAGCTCTGTCTGTATCTATTTTGAAATAGAATACTGTTTAAACTAATAACTCTGCGATACATGTAATCGTATCAATAACGTGTAGAGTTGATACGTTTTTCTTTTCCGTTGAACGCAATGCAATACGGTGCAACCATAGCCGCTTATTAGGTTTCTGGTTGATTAGCACTCCGGTGAGCTGGTTACTGACATTATATAGTAACGGGTACAATAAAAGAGCTATATCTGATTCCTAGAACGAATATATAACAAAATATGCCATTAGCAGAGTGGTAGGATTTGCATTGGAAGCTGGGACGTTCAATGAGCCATGTACAAAGGGAACATAATTTTCTGTTCCATTATACGCGTTTGTGCTACATGTTTAACAATGAGTTCCAATACAAACTGTTTGAAACCAGATCAGACGCCCGGGTTATCCGGCATCTGACCCGACTCCAAATTCTTTGCTACTCAGATAAAATAAACATTTTGGAGCCTGATTAGAACCCATATTTTCAGGCGTCTGATCTTGCTCAAAACTGATTAAAATAAAAACCCTTTATGTCGGGTTTTTATACCGGTATGTGTGACGTTGCTTACAGTGGAGAAGACGTTATTCTTTTTTTTAAATACTTTATTCACCCCGTCCAATCAGTTTGAAGAGGGTCACGGTGGGCCATCCCTCAAGACGTTTTTCTTTCACCTTTAAAACTCTTTCACTGCCAACGGCGCCAAAAGACGACTTGGCTATCAGTTTGGATCCTCGTATCGACATTTCTTAAGTCAAAATAACCCTAAAGCCAACTTGACAAATATTGTAGACGACACTTCTAATGCAGACGATATTTTAGCAGTAATAGGGTAAAAGCAGGTGACAAAACTTGGCAGTGAAATAGTTATAAGACACTAAACGTAATGCGATGGAATGTAAACAATAACGCGTTTTCTAAAATGAAGACACTTTATTTTAATGAAAGTGGACAAAAGTTTGAACACTGATCAGACGCCGGTGTTCTGGATCCAAACTATTTGCAGATGGCATAATACTTTTAGCATTAACGTGTTTATTAGGGAAAGAATAGTCCGTATTTCAATTGGCCATCACGTCTTTTCCACTTATTCTTTCCCAATAAACGCATTTACGCGAAAACTATTATGTCCATTGCAAACAGTTTGGAGCCAGATCAGACGCCTGGTAACCCGGCGTCTGATCAGGCTCCAAACTAGTTGCCACTCAGATTAAAATGAAAATTCAGAATTATCTGCGCTCGCGTTTCGTTTAAACGGGAAAGAATGTCTTCTCCACTGTACATGTAGTTCGTTGTTTACAGATGCCACTGTGCACTTTAGTTTCATTTCCTGTGCGCTCATTAGTTAATTAATATTACCCCGTATCCCATTCTTAAAATAGATGCAAAACAATTCATCAATATTTGTATAAATACATTCGCAGAGTGGGAGAGAGGTAATTTGGCCTTTTACCCATTACACCTCAAGTACGCCTTTTACGCCTTGAATTTATTCCTGGACTGAAGAAAACAGTTCAAATGTATACACCATAAGAGATGAAGTGCTCCTTCTATACAGTGGAGAAGACATTATTCTCTCCAGTTTAAACAAAAATGAAACGCAAACACATTGCAATAAAATGAAAACAAATGACATTTTTTCAACAATAATGATGTTGGACGGTAATCAGCTTGGAGCCAGATCAATATCTCAATAATAGATTTAACGTACAGTGGAGAAAACGTTATTCTTTCCCAATAAACGCGTTTACGCTTAAACTATAATTTGCAGTGCAAACAGTTTGGAGCCAGATCAGACGCCGGGTAACCCGGCGTCTGATCAGGCTCCAAGCTGTTTGCCACCAAGATAAACAAGAATTATCAGAATTGTCCAAAAGTTGTACTTTTCTACGTTTTAGTGTTTTGCGTTTGCGTACGTTTGCGTTTAAACGGGAAAGAATAACAGATTCTCCACTGTAAGCACCTTTATTTGGGAAAGAATAACGACTTCTCTGCTGAAACAACCTTCAATGGGAGACAAATGTTCTGTGTTGTTCGGAGGGAGTTGTTATAGTGAGGGAACATTAATACCCTTAGCATATTAAGCTCGAATTGGCTTACATTTGCAAACAATTTGAATCTACATCAGACGCTGCGTGACATCTTGATTCCAACTGTTTTACTCATTTTTATGTCTCTTCTGTCAAAATATCCAATACAGTCGAATTTCGATATCTCGAACTCGCTTAACTAGAACTATCCGATATATCGAAACATGAATTTGCCTTATTTCAAGCTCGGTTTAGGGGAACATATCCGTGTTTCAAAGTTAAAACGCGGTTTGGCCGCGTTTTAACTTTGAAATATGGGTAGGTTCGACTTAACCGAGTTCGAGATATCAAAGTTCGATTGTATGTTACTTTGAGGAAAAAACAGCAGATGACAAGTTAAAGCAGACGGTTTTGCAGTAGTACAGTGGAGAAAACGTTATTCTTTCCTATTTAAACGCAAACTAAAGTCAAACGCATTGCAGTAAAATGAATAAAATGAAAACTATTTGACAGTTCTGTATGTCGATTTTAGCCTTGACGGCAAACAGTTCGTTTGGTTTTATATTGAAATTCCTATCAGCAAACAGTGAAAACTCTGTTCAGACGCTGCATCATGCGGCGTCTGATCAGTGTCTAAACGGTTTGCCTTTGTCCTATGTCCGTTTATAGGATCGTGGGCACAAGTGAGTTAAAAGTCAGATAATCAGCGGATACCTAGACAATACGATGCAAAGAACGCCGTACTGTCAAGGTCAGCATTGTTTGACAGTTATTCGACATCTGAAGCTTGTTTTAAACAACGATAAAATAGCAAATGTACCATTTCACTGCTATGGCGTCATCTGCTTAATTGGAGAATCTGTTATTCTTTCCCGTTTAAATGCAAACGTACGCAAACGCAAAGCACTAAAACGTAGAAAAGAACAACTTTTGGACAACTCTGTTAATTCTTGTTTATCTTGGTGGCAAACAGTTTGGAGCCTGATCAGACGCCGGGTTACCCGGCGTCTGATCTGGCTCCAAACTGTTTGCACTGCAAATAATAGTTTTAGCGTAAACGCGTTTATTGGGAAAGAATAACAGATTCTCCACTGTAATTGGAACACAACAGAACAAAACGGTCTGTTCTGTTCTGTTCTGTTCCGTTCTGTTCTTAATTGGACACAGATAATTGTTTGGTAAAATGACATTGAAATCGTAGTGTTACATGTATACAGTTTGGAACCTTATCAAACACCCGACTCCAATAACTCGAAAGCTGATGAACATAATCCAAACTATTTGAAAAGACCCATTGCACGTTGGGCAATGCAGTACTTGGGTAAACGTCCTTTTTTCTACATAAATCTAGCTCATGCAGTTGACCTTCGATCTGTCGAACTCCCGTAAGCCGAACTAACTCGTAATTCTGTAGATTAAAATCATTTTGGAACTCGCTTAAGTCAAACATGTCCGCCATCGAATGTTAAAACGTGGTTATGCCATGATGTTTTAACTTTGATTTACGGATATGTTCGAGTTTGGGTTACCGAAGTTCGACTGTATACGATTTGCCTACAAGATATTCTCATCCAGGGATAAATATGTTAATAATTATAAACTGCTCATTATCATCGTCTCTATTATTATTAATATTATAAAAGCACAGCTGAATCACATCTTCATAATGTAACTATTCTGCACTATTACAGTTGGGAAAAGATGTTACAAGGGAGAAAACGTTATTCTTTCCCAATAAACGCGTTTACGCTCAACCCATTGTTTACATTGCACAAACCGTTTAGAGCTAGATCAGACGCCGGGTAGCCCGGCGTCAGATCAGGTTCCAAACTGTTTGCTACTCAAATCTAAATAAATAGTTTAATATAAATTGTCATAATTGTTATAAATCTTTTTTTTCTATAATTTATTGCAATGCGTTTGCGTTTCGTTTGCGTTTAAACGTGAAAGAATACCGTATTCTTCATGGTATTATTTTCCGTTTAAAGGATAGAGCACTACACCCAAGAGTTATAGAAAAAGAAGCACGAAACTGCATTTTGTATACAGTTCCTTGTCGTTAAACATGCCAACTTTTGCAAAAGTATTACGAAACTTGCAGTATTTTTATAAACTATTTACGATATTTATTTCTCTACGAGGGGCAAATAGTTTGGAGTGGATTTATTCTATTCCTTTAAACACAAACGCATTTATTAGCCAAATAAATAAGTGTTTCCTTCTCAAATTCAAACAAGGGCTACTTTTTCCTCCAAAAGTTGAGATACGGCGATTCTTATAACCAATAAGAGTGTTAATAATTCGTTTACAATTCATTTACGTTATTACGGGTAAGTTTCGATTAAACGGGAAAGAAAAACTTCCATCTTCTCCACAGTAATAACATAATGAGGCTTACATGCAAAGTACAGTGGAGAATCTGTTATTCTTTCCCAATAAACGCGTTTACGCTAAAACTATTATTTGCAGTGCAAACAGTTTGGAGCCAGAGCAGACGCCGGGTAACACGGCGTCTGATCAGGCTCCAAACTGTTTGCCACCAAGATAAACAAGAATTATCAGAATTGTCCAAAAATTGTTCTTTTCTACGTTTAAGTGCTTTGCGTTTGCGTACGTTTGCGTTTTAAACGGGAAAGAATAAAAGATTCTCCACTGTAACAACGATTGTTTCATTTTTATAGGAAAATAGTACTTCATTAAGACTTCTAGCTTCTGACCATCGATGGTTTTGTCACAATCAAATTCTTCACCTTTTCCAATTTCGTCAGATAGTACAGTGGAGAATCTGTTATTCTTTCCCGTTTAAACGCAAACGTACGCAAACGCAAAGTACTAAAACGTAGAAAAGAACATCTTTTGGACAATTCTGATAATTCTTGTTTATCTTGGTGGCAAACAGTTTGGAGCCTGATCAGACGCCGGGTTACCCGGCGTCTGATCTGGCTCCAAACTGTTTGCACTGCAAATAATAGTTTTAGCGTAAACGCGTTTATTGGGAAAGAATAACAGATTCTCCACTGTACATGTACATGTACAGCAGGGATTATCAAAAGAGTGTTGACTATAGGGGCATCTAACCTTGGTCCAGACACCATGCTGTTCACATAACATGACAGGTGACACCGATCTCGTCACATTTACATATTAATTTTGTGTATTCAGTACACGTTTTTGCAGATACTAGCAAAATACAAACACGGTGAAGAAGACGGTATTCTTTTAACGCAAACGAAACGCAAACATTTCAATAAATGGAGAAAATTATGACTTTTTGGCCATTCTATTCATTTTCATCTTAGCGGCAAACAGTTTGGAGCCTGGTCAGACGCCGTGTTTGCAACTCAGATTAAAACGAATAGGAAAAATAGTCAATTCATTGTCATTTTTACATTACTTCGCTCTTGCGTTTGCGTTTAAACGGGGAATAATAACGTCTTCTCCACTGTATAATTGATTTACAAAAGACAGGTGACAGCTTAAAGCAATGTGACAGTATACAGAAAGTTCTTTTAGCAGCTTTCTGTTTTACTGTCAATTTGCTTTTAGCAGTCCTCCGTCGTATACGCCGTGTAAGTAACACAAGTTTGAGGTCGTTATAGAGATATTTTACTGTACTCTTTTTGATACATGTAAATATTCACACGTCTCAACAGGTGAAAGTATACAACAGGCTTGGCATATAGTATAAACTTGGTTTGGTGCAAGTGGTTAATTAAAATAAAGCAAACACTTTATGTGCTTTCTTCATTACTTCCATGTTCCTTAAACTGCCAACTGTATTAGATACAGTGGAGAATCTGTTATTCTTTCCCAATAAACGCGTTTACGCTAAAACTATTATTTACAGTGCAAACAGTTTTGAGCCAGATCAGACGCCGGGTAACCCGGCGTCTGATCAGGCTCCAAACTGTTTGCCACCAAGATAAACAAGAATTATCAGAATTGTTCAAAAGTTGTTCTTTTCTACGTTTTAGTGCTTTACGTTTGCGTACGTTTGCGTTTAAACGGGAAAGAATAACAGATTCTCCACTGTACATGTACCATTCCAATGAATATTCATCGCTGACGCATAATGTGTAGTAGTTGATAAATTATTCTGTAACTGTTTTTCTTTTGAACAGCCTGATATCAGCAGACAATTGGCTAAACCATTTCCTTTGTAGCTCAAGGTACAAATCACAAATATCTAACAGTGTTTAGTACCGATCTTAAACAAGCAAGAAGATAGTAAAGACTAAATGCAACTTAGACATCATTCAATTCCAATCAGATACAGGAAATGGGGTTGGGTCATAAGTTCAGCCAAATCAGTGTCGGCCTTTTCCCCTATAGAGTTGTATAAGTAATACAAATACCAATACAGAATATGGGGGTACCCGGGAGAGACAGACAGACAGACTTACAGAGATGTAGAGAAAGGGGCATACAGACAAACGCAACCCGAGAGAGGCAGACAGAAAGAAAGAAAGAAAGAAAGAAAGACAGACAGACAGACAGACAGACATACATACATACAGACAGACAGACATAAATAAAGAGAGAGAGAGATTGATGCAGAGACAGAGAGAAAAACAGAGACAGGTGGAGAGGGGTGTGGGGAAGAGAGAGAAGGGCATTGCATTGGGATATAAAGTGTTGTATGTTCTTCTGAGTGTATAAATCAGCTTCAATGATTACTTTCTTGCATAAAAGCTGTCTCTTGTACTAGTATTCAACACCATCACTGAGTGCTAGTATTCATTTATTTAAATGTATTTATGGAGAAAGTTTTTACTGGGGAACAGTGTATACAAATTAGTATAGACCTAGTGGGTAAGATGCTATTCTTTCCTAAAATCAAGCCCAATATACATATGTAAGAGGGAGATTTACAACGTTTTCTCCATTAAGTCTGCTACAAACCTTGTGTTGAGACCATTCAATTCGAATGAGGGGGTCACACCATAGGATTTGGTACAGCCAAAATATCTATAATAAGTGTGCTTATCCTTTAACATAACTTTATGTCATTTGCAAACAGTTTGTGTCAGATCAGACGCCGAGTTATCCAAATTGTTTGTCACTCTTTCTAACAATTGCCAAACTGATTTTTTTCAACTTTAAATTGTTTTGCATTTGTGTTTTATTTCGTTTCAACGGAGAGAGTAGCGTATTTCCCACAATGTATATGCATATGTGTATGACGTACCTGTTGGATTTGTTGTGCTTGCGGAGGTTGTTGTTGGATACATAATCCTTAATATTCTTTGCCGTGTGGGGTTCGGCCGAGATCCCCTGGGTCCTGACCCTCCTGGGGCCAGCGATCAGGGCCTTGGGCAGCACAGACTGGTATTTATCCAACTGACTCCGCAACTGTTCAATAATCTCATCCTTCTCGGTCACCTGCTTTTGCAACTTTTTAATCTGTTCGTCCTTCGTCTTTAACAGTGTCTGTAATTCATGTCGGTCACCCATATCGACTTCAAGAATATATAATTCCAAACAAAAAAATCAACTACATGTAACACATGCACTATACTTTTTTCATTCCAAACATTCTTTTTAACACTGATGATTCAAATATCAAAACAATTTCAATATTCACAATACTACGAATATGCATTTCACATTTTTATCTCCTTCACAAAACTACACTTAACATCCAAATACTCCTAACACAAAAGCCTTGATTTCGTCTCAATTAAACGGTATCCGAGAACGTATTTATCCATTAACCTACCTTGGTTGATAGACAGCCTAAAATGTGTATGAATAACGCGCCAACTCTTCCACTTTGTGATCTGTAACAAACAAACTTACACACCTGTCTATCTACCTGACATATGTATATATGTCACGTAAAAAAATACACACGTATGAATATCTCTAACGTGTGTCGCGTGAAGCCCTCCAGTTTGACATGCATAAAACGTAACGTAAACTACGTCGGTGACTTAGGTTAACTGGTAGCCTACTGCATTCGTCAAGCGCCGACTGGACTAGTACACTGTACCATTTGGTTTATTTACGATCAATTATTTCCTGAAATGGGAATAAATAACAGTGTCATCGGAATCAACGATACAACGCTATACACTTCCGGCGTTGAAACTGTTAAAAGTTATTGTACAGTCAAAATGATCGTAAAAACCGAAATGAACAAGATAACCTTTCATTGGTCAGAGCGAAGGCAACAACGAAAGGTAACTCTCCCATTAACGCGATTTATCCTCTGTTTGCACACTGTTTGGATCCTGATCAGACGCCGCGTAAGGCGGCGTCTGATCAGGATCCAAACAGTTTGAAATTATGTATCAAGTTTTCACCACTTAACACGACTTTTAACGTAAAATCAAATAATGGCAGACATCGATAGTAAAGCTGACGGTGCTTTATGCAGAAATTAAGCGTGATATTTATATCACCGAGTGTTTGTCAATGAAAGTACAGTGGAGAAAACGTTATTCGTTCCCAATAAACGCGTTTACGCTAAAACTATTATTTCTATTGCAAACAGTTTAGAGCCAGATCAGACGCCGGGTAACCCGGCGTCTGATCAGGCTCAAAACTGTTTGCCACCAAGATAAAAACAAATTATCAGAAATGTCCAAAAGTTGCACTTTTCTACGTTTTAGTGTTTTGCGTTTGCGTTTCGTTTCGTTTAAACGGGAAAGAATAACGTATTCTCCACTGTACGCCTCGGCGCTTGTCTATATGTATAGCTGATTAATGTAAACATTTTATACCTATAGTCTTTACCCCTACTCACAAACAAGCCAGACTACACCGCCATCTACAAACTGTTCGGATCCAGATAAGACGCCGAGTTACATAGCGTCAGATTAGGATCCAAACTGGATGCCACTTGTATCGATGTTGCTTAATTGAAAATGCCTAAATTACATATTTGTTAGAGCTTTGCAGATTACAAGTTTGAAGCAGATGTGAAATTGTTGAAGAAAGCGTTGAAGCTCTGCGAACAAGATTTCTCTGCTGAATTTTATCTCATTCTGCTTTCTCTACATCCAACGCGATATATATATAATATATGCCTTTCCCCATATCCAGATAAACTGTCATCTGCTTCAATATTCTCCTTTGTGATATAACTCAACTATAGTTTTGTACCCATTACCCCGTAGACACACCTTTTTACGTCTTTAGTTTATGCCTCCACAAAAGAGAATACACTAAACCCTTCCACTCTCAATGACGCCTAAAAGCGCGTTTGCAAACAGTTTGGACCCTGAGCAGACGCCGCGTAACGCGGCGTCTGATCAGGACCCAAGCTGTTGGACGCTCATACCGATGTGTTTTAAGTCAAACTACATTGAATTTTCCTTTGAAACGATCTTGCAAACAACAAAATTGAAGCAGACGACAATGAAACGGTGAATGGGGTAAAACTTCTCACGAACGTTTTGGCAGTGTAAGGGATAAACCCCTCTGAGCCGGAAATAGTTGGGGACAACATACATTTCCTGTTTAGAGGGGTTTCCAGTTTAGAGGGGTTTTAGCCTATTATACAGGCCCACTCTGCTTTGCTTTCAACCTGCTTTAAGATACATCTGCTAGATTGTATAAAGTAGAACTATTTTCTTCAGTGTATGAATAAACCAAATACGTAAAAAGGCGTATTTATGGTGTAATGGTTTAAAACAAAGAAGGGTTTGAAACGGGCCTAGAAACAGGCTATTTGAGGGTAAATGGTCAGAGTAAGATACCTATTTGCGAATGTCAAACAGTTATGGTCTCAACCGGATCCAGTTAGATTATATTCGATATCTGATTTGTATACAAAATATTTGCAAATTACAAGTCATGACAATGCGCGTTTTGCGTGAAAATGTGTAAATCCATACCGTGCCATTATCGTCTGCATCCAAATTGTCCTCTGCAAAATGTTTCTAATCAAACACGTTTATGAATGCCTGGATCTGGCAATGATCTCTCCTTATGTGCTTTTAGCTGGAAAATTTCATTATAGATATACAGTTTTAACCCTTTCGGTGCCAAATTATTTTTTGAGTTTTTACCCGTACACCGTTATTTTGTCGTCTGCTTCAATATTGTTGTCTGCAATATCATTTCAAAGTTAGATTTAAGAGAGTATGACATAAGAAATATCGAAACTAGTATCAAACAGTTTTGATCCTGATCAGACGCCGCGTTACGCTGCGTCTGATCAGGATCAAAACTGTTTGCAAATTCGACTTTAGGCGACTCCGGCGGTGAAAGGGTTAAACGTAAACAATATGCAAACGATATGCACACGCATTGTACAGTGGATAATCTGTTATTCTTTCCCAATAAACGCATTTACGCTAAAACTATTATTTCCAGCGCAAACAGTTTGGAGCCAGATCAGACGCCGGGTAACCCGGCGTCTGATCAGGCTCCAAACTGGTTGCCACCAAGATAAACAAGAATTATCAGCATTGTCCAAAAGTTGTTCTTTTCTACGTTTTAGTGCTTTGCGTTTGCGTACGTTTGCGTTTAAACGGGAAAGAATAACAGATTCTCCACTGTAGTAAAACTTAGAAAAGGACTACTTTTTTACAGTTCCAACTATATGTTTTTATTTTAAGCTGAATGGCAAATAGATTGGAGCCTGTTCAGACGTCGGGTTACCCGGCGTCTGAGCAGACTTTAAACTGTTTGCAATGTAAATTACAGTTTTAGCGTAAATGTGTTTGTTGGGAAAATATAACGTCTTCTCCACAGTAAAAACAAATATTTTAAGGTATAATTTCAAGGATGTTGAACTCCAAAGGCAGGCGAATGTTTTATATAGGATATTCAAATAAAGAAGAAAGCTCCTTTTGAAAACTTTCTGCTTGAGTTTTGTCCGGTATTAAGTTATCTGCATTGCATTTTGCATACATGTATTTAACTACTGTTCAGGCCGTCTTTACGGGTTAGAATATTCTTGAAATGCTATTAAACCCCTTTTTTCTTCGAAATATTTATACGGCGTCTGCTCTTGGTTCAAACTGTTTACAAATGCGAGCCAAGTTGCCGCAGTATGAGGGATATTAATAATCATGAGTCTACCTACAGTGGAGAATACGTTATTCTTTCCCGTTTAAATACAAACGAAGCGCAAACGCAATAAACTTGAGAAAATGCCCATAGTATATTGAATACTGAGAAGGAAATATGGTAACCCGTTGTCTGATCAGGCTCTAAGCTGTTTGCCACTCAGATTAAAAATGATTCCTGAAAAGTTTCTAATCTTTGTCAGTTTCTGCATTTTATTGATTTGCGTTTGCGTTGTGTTTTCGTTTACAATGTTAACGGGAAAGAGTAACATCTTCTCTAGTGTATTTCATCTATACATGTACTTCGTTCACGACCACTGCAAACAAAACAGATTCGTTTACAGCATGGGACTGATCTGAGTCTACACTGGTTACAGTGAAGAATATGTTATTCTTTCCCGTTTAAACGCAAACGTACGCAAACGCAAAACACTAAAACGTAGAAAAGAACAACTTTTGGACAATTCTGATAATTCTTGTTTTTCTTGGTGGCAAACAGTTTGGAGCCTGATCAGACGCCGTGTTACCCGGCGCCTGATCTGGCTCCAAACTGTTTGCACTGCAAATAATAGTTTTAGCGTAAACGCGTTTAATGGGAAATAATAACACATTCTCCACTGTACAATGTCAAATTTTACCCCTTTCAAATGAAGCACCTCATACTAGTAAAATGTACGAAACAAATCCAGCGTCAGGCCGTCTTGACAACTGAGCTTTAATATTAACAGATAGACACCGCTAGTGCGACCAATCCAAATATACATATTATCATTTTAGTGCTCAAATCAGGTGACTATTTTAAGCATGGTGGCAGTAAAACAGAAAACTCCTTCAGGAGTTTTTTGTTTTACCGCCACCCCTGCTTTAAGCTGCAACACATCACAAATGATTATTATCTTTAAATGTCGCAATTTCTAGGTTTAACCACATACGGAACAAGCGATGACTTGTATTTTACCGCGTATGAGCATCTATTAATACTACTTGCTTGCCCGAGGGTATAGGAAATTTCATTCAGAAGTTGACCAGCGTTTTATGTACAGTATACATAATGTACGTATCGCATTTTTATCGTCGAGCAAGGCTAAAACATATCAAGACAAATAGCACACCAGGAAGCCTGAGTCTTATTTCATATCATAAAATCTGTATCTTACAAGTTCGGAGGTTTATTTCTACATACATTTCTTCCGCGGATCCAGCGTTTTTCTCAGAGGATTTTCTTCCAACCGAAAATATTACTGTGAAGAGAAGACGTTATTTTTCCTAAGATCATTATTTCAACTGGTGTCTGATCAGGCTCCAAACTATTTGCAACTGAGATTGAAAAGAACTTTTTCAAGAAATTACCATTTTCTACTTTTCAGTGCATTGCATTTTATTTAAACAGGAACAAATTACGTCGCCTCCACTTCAATCTCCCAATTCCTGAATCCGCACATGCGCATGCTCACGTCGAGTAAATCGGCACATAACAAAGTGTTCAAGCAATCTAGATACAGTTTTAAAACCTTCCACATGCCGATCATTACTTGATTGGTATTTGAAAAGTTTGAATCCAGATAAGACGCCGGTCCGGTCAATCGGTGTGGCATAGAGGTCAACACTGTTTGGCACACAAGTCTATCTGTGCCATGTTAGCGTTAAAGAGCTGGGCAACGAAAGGATTATGTGTTATCGACCCAAAAAAATTCAACTAAGTCTATAGTCCATTATAATCTCCGATAGGAGCTCTCTGCTTCACTTTTAGTCTGCTTTCAGCTATGGGCGACGTTGCTACCTGCCGGGCTCCGTTGGAAATAAGTTTTGTACATTACTGGCAATCAAGTGCACTACTTTCAATTATATGTAAACTTGATATTTAGTAATTTCCATCAATTTCTATATTTGGTATTGTCGTAAATAAATAACAACAACTGAATTATTTGTGATATTTATTGAATAATGTGATATTTATTTTTATAAATGTTTGTTTAATTATCACAAAGTTCCAATTATTTTAACAATGTGTATATTCGTTATCATATGTATTGACATGTAACTGCACACATATAATTATTATTTTCTTTATTATTATTTTTATTATTATTATTATTATTATTATTATCATTATTATTATTAATACATTATCTTAATGAGTTTTCATTTGAGTGAGAGTAACATTGAAGTTTGCAGTAGTTTTGCTAAGCGATACCAACGTTGATATTGAGCTACAGTGGCGAATATGTTATTATTTCCCAATAAAAGCGTGTACGCTTACATTTAACTATCATTCCCTTTGCAAACAGTCTGTAGCCAGATCAGACGCCGGGTAACCCGGCGTCTTATCGGGCTCCAAACTGTTTGTCACTCAGATATAAATAAATACATTGAGTTTATTTTGCGTTTGCGTTTCGTTTGCGGTTAAACTGTACAGAATAACGCCTTCTCCACTGTAGCTGATATCTTGACTGCCCTACATGTATACATGTATGTACCTATGCCTCTAGACTAGCATACCCCGGGTATGGGGCATTTTTACCCTGAAGACACGATAAGCCACGTAAGTCCCTACAAACCCAATACGGGTGTAATCAAATGATAAAACAGATCCTGGGATTTAAGTTTGTTTATGCATATATTTTTCTGACATGTCTATGAACCCAACGTTCTAAAGTCGAGTATCGTGCCCTTGGACAATTAATCTTAATAAATAAATAGACAGTGGTGAAAGTCGAGCCCTAGAAGGCGGTGGGTCATATGTGGGTTCTGCGTTGATTTGGGAAGAAAAAAACATACAATATTGTGTCGAAACGGCTAACAACTGACTGCATGTATTTGGGGAATCAAATATGATGTCAATTTAACATGGTTAGAATTAATCACCAACGTACAGTGGAAAATACGCTATTATTTCCCGTTTAAACGAACAGAAACGCAAACGCAAAACGCTAAAACGTTAGAAAAGTGCAACTTTTGGACAATTCTGATAATTCATTTTCATCTTGGTGGCAAACAGTTTGGAGCCTGATCAGACGCCGGGTAACCCGGCGTCTGATCTGGCTCCAATCTGTTTGCAATAGAAATAATAGTTTTAGCGTTAACGCCTTTATTGGGAAAGAATAACGTTTTCTCCACTGTGACAACTGACTACATGTGTTTGGGGATCAAATATGATGTCAACATGATTATAATTAATCACCAACTTATACAAAGTACGTCTAGCCGATTACAATATATCGTTTTCTTGTCAAGTTAGCCATTCATTTTTGTCATGGGTATTTTTTAATAGCTTACGTGTATCGATATTCAGAGGTTCAAATCAATATTGAAGTATCCATCGGAAACTTATGATACATTGACATAGAAATGTTCATTGATATCTTTACTGACTTTGAAGTTATAGACAGTAGAGAAGTAATACGCAAACGAAACGAAAACGCATTATAATGAAATGGTGAAAATTACAAGTTGTTCACTCCTCTGCCTTGAGTGGCAAACAAGTTGGAGCCTGATCAGACGGCCAAACCTGGCTCCTAAACTGTTAGCAATGGAAATACTAGTTTTAGCGTAAAAGAGTTTATCGGGAAAGAATAACGACTTATCCACTGTAAGCACTTCCCATAATAATATACAGTGGAGAAAACGTTATTCTTTCCCGTTTAAACGCAAACGAAACGCAAACGCAACACACATAAATTGAGAAAGTGGTGTCTTTTTGATAAGTGTAACTAAAAATGTTAATTTGAGTGGCAAACAATTTGGTGCCTAATCAGACGCCGGATTACCCGGCGTCTTATATGGCTCCTAACCGTTTGTAATGGAAAAAAATCAGTTTTATTTTTTCACTGTACATATAGCTTGCTTTCAATATTGAAGGCAGGTGGCTAAAGGAAGCTGAAAGTAAAACGGAATGCTCTTTAAGGAGTATTCTGTTTTACTTTCAGCCTGGGTTCAGCTATCATCTACTACAATATAGAACACATTTTCTGGTGCATATTACATGTAATGACTATTTAGTGAGAGCATTTTCTTCAGTAGAGGAATATATCCAATCGTAAAAAATGTGCATCAGGGGAGTACTGATTGCTTGTGTTCCGCTCACTTCTAACGTACTTTCTGTTTTAAAATTGCAGTCTACATATAGATTATATTGAATTAAATTAAGATTCTAGTATTTTGGTGTAGATACAGTCAATACAAGTGTCAGACAGCTTGGAATCTGATCATTCGCCGAGTTACTCAGCGATTAATCTGTATCCATACTGTTTGTAAATGAAAGTTACATCAGGCTCGACAAGAAAGGTGTCCATTCAAAACTAAAGTCGGAAGTATAATATAGCCCCATCAACGCATTACCCCAAGTAGAATGATTATTTGCAATATCGATATCTCGAACTCGGTTATGTCGAACATACCCGTATTACAAAGTTAAAGCGTAGCTAAGCCACGTTTTAACTTTGAAATACGACTATGTTCGACTTAACCGAACATGACAAAATGCAGTTCATTTGTCGAACTATCTGATAATTCGAGTTAAGCGAGTTCGATATATCGAATTTCGACTGCAGTTTGGATTCTGATCAGTGTCTGGACAGGTTTCAACTGTTTGACTCTCATTACTATATCACTTTAGTCAATGAAATTGGTTTTGAACACTTAAGCGAGCGACACTTGTTGACGTCATGGTATTAGATGGAATAATGTTTAATATGTCTCATAGCAACGTATATTAGCTGGCAGTGTACCGCTTATTTAGGGAGTGAACATTAGTAAAACTTCACAATAGAAACTTCAAAGAGCAAATTTCCTTTATTTATTTGTTATTATTTCAGTAAGCTTTAAGCAAACGTGTGATATATGTTGCAAATGGTTGACCCAGATGAAACGCCGAATAAATCTCATCTGGATCCAAACTCTGCAATTACAAGGTAACCTTTTCTTTAAGATGTTTGAGATAAACAACAGAAATAACTGCAGACGGAACATTGAACAGACATTCTGAATTGCTGAGGAAACACCAAAACAGTTTGAATCCTGCGAAGCGCGGCGTCTGATCTGGGCCCAAACTGTTTGCAAATATTAGCCAAGTCGCGCTTAGCAATATAAGGGACAAAGGTTAAAAATTGATAACTGATAAAAGCGATTACTTTTGACAAATATCGCTCTTTCATCTACCGCAATTGACACCTTTTGAAGAAAATTCCTCTAAACCTTTAGGACACTTCGCCTCGTTCTTGTGCAAATATTGTCGTTCAGGGATTATGAAGTTGACCGGGGATGTTTCTTTGGATGTTATAGTATAAAAAGAGATTTCAATTCAACCCTTATCCTGCGCTGATGCCGTCTGCTTTGAAACTGTTGTTGGCAAATATAAGTATATTATTCAGTTAAGATTTATACATGTATTATAAAAGAAACTTAAAGACCAGTATGGATCCAAAACAGGCACCACTATACGCGCCGCCTGATATTTATCCAAATTGTTTGCAAGAGTTTGGGAAGTCGCGATCAGCGGGACAATTGTTAAATTAATATGTTACTGACCCTAACCTTAACTTTAAAGAGGGAGTAAAGGACTTACAGTGGAGAAAACGTTATCCTTTCCCAATAAACGCGTTTATGCTAAAACTATTATTTCTATTGCAAACAGTTTGGAGCCAGATCAGACGCCGGGCAACCCGGCGTCTGATCGGGCTCCAAACTGTTTGCCACCAAGATAAAATTGAATTATCAGAATTGTCCAAAAGTTGTACTTTTCTACGTTTTATTTGCGTTTGCGTTTCGTTTCGTTTAAACGGGAAAGAATAACGTATTCTCCACTGTAGGTAATGCTTGTTGTCAATCTCATTTCATTATATGAATAAAATATTGTATATACCAACTTTAAACAGACTGCCAAGCAAGTGGCAAGTTGACTAAATATCAGTATTATAGAAAGATATGGTAATAGTGTGCAAAAGGCATTGAAAAGCGATCATTGACATACGAATTAGATATTCAAATTTTAAGAGTTAGGAAGTGGGGACACTTACTCGATGTTTAACCCATTACTCCATAAATACGATTTAACCCATTTGATTTATTCCTCCACTGCAGAAAATAGTTCATGAATATGTACCGTAACTAAGAAATATTTCCTATACCATGTTGAAAGTAACGCAGACTGCTCCTAAAGGGGCGTTTTGCTTAACTTCTAGTCAGCTTTAAGTAACAATCTGTCTTCAATACTGAATGTCATCTGTCTACAATACTGAAAACAGGTTAGGGGAATGATTAGTTGAAGACACGGGTCCATTTTAATTTCTATAGTTTACTTTTTACTTCTATACATTTCTAAAGTGTACCACTTTTAATTTTCGTTCATACATCTGTTAACTTATCAGTATATCTGCCTCCTTTTTGTACATTCCCAAGATGAAATATCCGATAATTCCCAAAGACTAAAGTTCTTACAGTTAAAAGAGATCAAGCTGCAATACTCAGTTCCGAAAACAGCCTAAAAGAGTGTTCCTCAAAGAAAACCAACCCCTTTTATATTCGCCCTTAACTTCATAGCGGGTATATGGGTCAAGCATGCTGATGCCAACTCAGTTTGCGGGTTCATCATCATAAACTTCACATGATTCCTAATAAATGTTTCAGAGCATCACTAACCGGTACACAACTCCCAATGGGTGCTAACTGCATGTATATTAGTTTAGCATCATTAACCGGTACACAACTCCCAATGGGTGCTAACTGCATGTATATTAGTTTAGCATCACTAACCGGTACACAACTCCCAATGGGTGCTAACTGCATGTATATTAGTTTAGCATCATTAACCGGTACACAACTCCCAATGGGTGCTAACTGCATGTATATTAGTTTAGCATCATTAACCGGTACACAACTCCCAATGGGTGCTAACTGCATGTATATTAGTTTAGCATCATTAACCGGTACACAACTCCCAATGGGTGCTAACTGCATGTATATTAGTTTAGCATCATTAACCGGTACACAACTCCCAATGGGTGCTAACTGCATGTATATTAGTTTAGCATCACTAACCGGTACACAACTCCCAATGGGTGCTAACTGCATGTATATTAGTTTAGCATCATTAACCGGTACACAACTCCCAATGGGTGCTAACTGCATGTATATTAGTTTAGCATCATTAACCGGTACACAACTCCCAATGGGTGCTAACTGCATGTATATTAGTTTAGCATCATTAACCGGTACACAACTCCCAATGGGTGCTAACTGCATGTATATTAGTTTAGCATCATTAACCGGTACGCAACTCCCAATGGGTGCTAACTGCATGTATATTAGTTTAGCATCATTAACCGGTACACAACTCCCAATGGGTGCTAACTGCATGTATATTAGTTTAGCATCATTAACCGGTACACAACTCCCAATGGGTGCTAACTGCATGTATATTAGTTTAGCATCATTAACCGGTACACAACTCCCAATGGGTGCTAACTGCATGTATATTAGTTTAGCATCACTAACCGGTACACAACTCCCAATGGGTGCTAACTGCATGTATATTAGTTTAGCATCATTAACCGGTACACAACTCCCAATGGGTGCTAACTGCATGTATATTAGTTTAGCATCATTAACCGGTACACAACTCCCAATGGGTGCTAACTGCATGTATATTAGTTTAGCATCATTAACCGGTACACAACTCCCAATGGGTGCTAACTGCATGTATATTAGTTTAGCATCATTAACCGGTACACAACTCCCAATGGGTGCTAACTGCATGTATATTAGTTTAGCATCATTAACCGGTACACAACTCCCAATGGGTGCTAACTGCATGTATATTAGTTTAGCATCATTAACCGGTACACAACTCCAAAGGGGTGCTTACTGCATATATATTAGTTTAGCATTATTAATCAGTACACAACTCCAAATGGGTGATATCTGCCTACATAAGTTTAGCATTATTAACCAGTACACAACTCCCAAGGGATGCTACATGTCACTGCATATTTATGTGTTGCATAATTAACCAGTACACAACTCTCAATGGGTGCTTCCTGTATATACATGTTAAGCAACATTAAGTAATACACAACTCCCAATGGGGGATATCTGCCTATATTAGTTTAGCAATATTAACCAGTACACAACTCCCAATGGGTGCTAACTGTATACATGTATACATGTTTAACATCATTAAGTAGTACACAACTCCCAATGGGTGCTAACTGTATATAAATGTTTAGCATTATTAACCAGTACACAACTCCCAAGGGATGCTACATGTCACTGCATATTTATGTGTTGCATAATTAACCAGTACACAACTCTCATCGGGTGCTAACTGTATGTACATGTTTAGTATCATTAAGAAGTACACAACTCCCATGCAATGGGTGATATCTACATACATTATTTTAGCATTATTAACCAGTACATAACTCCCAAGGAATGCTACATGTCACTGCAAATGTATGTGTTGCATATCGTAACTCCCAATGGGTGCTAACTGTATATAAATGTTTAGCATCAGTAATGTAGTGCACAACTCCCAATGGGTGATATCTGCATACATTCGTTTAGCATTATTTACCAGTACACAACGCTCTGGGATGCTACATGTCACTGCATAGTATGTGTTGCATAATTTACCAGTTCTTTCACAACTCTCATCGGGTGCTAACTGTATATACATGTTAAGCTATTATAATTAACCAGTACACAACTCCCAATGGGTGCTAACTGTATATACATGTTTAGCATCATTAACCAGTACATAACTCCCAATGGGAGTTAACTGTATAAACATGTACATGTTTGAGATGCTACATGTCACTGCATATTTATGTGTTGCATAATTAAGGAGCACACAACTCCCAATGGGTGATAACTGTATGTACATGTTTAGTATCATTAAGTAGTGCACAACTCCCAATGGAGGATATCTGCATACATAAGTTAAGCATTATTAACCAGTACACAACTCCCAAGGGATGCTACATGTCACTGCATATTTATGTGTTGCATAATTAACCAGTACACAACTCCCAATGAGTGCTTACTGTCACTGCATATTTATGTGTTGCATAATTAACCAGTACACAACTCCAAATGAGTGCTTACTGTCACTGCATATGTATGTGTTGCATAATTAACCAGTACACAACTCCCAAGGGATGCTACATGTCACTGCATATTTATGTGTTGCATAATTAACCAGTACACAACTCTCAACGTGTGCTAACTGTTTATAAATGTTTACCATCATTAAGTAGTACAAAACTTCCAAGGAGTGCTTAATCCATATAATAACTCATCATTAGTATTCAGAACCCTCCCATTTACTTTTGTTTTTACAGTCCCCAGCACGACTTGGTCGGAGCACTCTTTTTTTGCTCTGTATATCTATCTGTTTGCTTTGTCTGTCTGTCTCTCCACAACTTTAACATAAACGTTGGAACTATATGTCCATGTGACATATACTTCAGGGGGCCGCCGTGGCCTAGTGGTATAGTCACGGTGACTTACATAACTAAGCTCCTCACCCCTGTGAATTCGAATCCCAGTGTTCTGGCTTGCGGAAGGTCGGTGGTTCTACCCAGTTGCCGATTTGTGCACGAAACAGTGCATAAAGGGCTTCTGGGGTCTTCCTTCACCTGAAATTAGCTGGACGTCGCGATATGACTGAAATACTGTTGAAAGCGACGTAAAATCTTAACAAATCAAATTAAATTATAACCTTCATATTTGGAATGTGTATCAACTAAAGAAGCTCTTGGGCTCAGTACAAGTCCGACAAATGTCAATGTCATACAGAGGTCATGGTCGTATTAGAGGACATAGTGTTTCAAAAACACATCTTGTTTGTGCAGCAGTAACTTCTTATTGTTATAAAGGTTAGACACTGGTCAGATGCACTAACAATGACTCTAAAATACAATTTTAATGTTAAAAGACCCTTAAGCCCCCCTTTTCTACAAAAACAAGACAGCACAGAATTACAGTCGTATTGATATGTCATTGGTCAAGGTGCCTCAATCTGTTTTTAAAAAATGAAGATGACAATTTAAAGAGGCGATCATTTGTCAGTGATGGTGGTCTTAAGCTATTAATCTCATTTTGACTGGTTCGTGTAAACAGTTTGATACAGTGGATAATCTGTTATTCTTTCCCGTTTAAACGCAAACGTACGCAAACGCAAAGCACTAAAACGTAGAAAAGGACAACTTTTGGACAATTCTGATATTTCATGTTTATCTTGGTGGCAAACAGTTTGGAGCCTGATCAGACGCCGGGTTACCCGGCGTCTGATCTGGCTCCAAACTGTTTGCACTGCAAATAATAGTTTTAGCGTAAACGCGTTTATTGGGAAAGAATAACACATTCTCCACTGTACTCGTACAAGATTGATAAATAATTCGATGTTTTACTGTGGGAAATACATTTTTATTTCCCGGGTAACCCCTTCCCTGCCTTACCCTGAGTGCAATAGTTATTTGCAAACAGTTTGGATCCTGATCAGGGATTCAGGATCCAAACTGTTTGACACTCTTTTCAATACTATTTTTTTTCTAAAAACAAAATAGATCTACATAAAACATAAATTCGAGAAATAGAAGCAGACGACAAATGTTTAAATTGATGACGTCACAGAAGTGAAGGGGTTGGTCGAGACTTAACGCAAAGGAAATACAATATAGAAATGTTAAGGTCATGGAAAACTGATGAAGCATTTTTTAATCAAAGTGGCAAACACTTTTAAATCGTACAGGGCTGCCATTTCTCCGGATTTTTCCTAAATCTCCGGATTTTTTTCTAGTACATGGTAGCTTAAAGTAGGCTGAAAGTAAATCAGAATGCGCCTTAACCCTTTACCTGATAGTCTATTTCTAGTATTGAAGATAGGTGACTTCTTAAAGCAGGTTGAAAGTAAAGCAGAATGTGCCTTAAGGCACATTCTGCTTTACTTTCAGCCTGCTTTAAGCTATCATGTGCTAGAATATAGAAAATATTCCCTATCATATATCTTCATAACTGATTAAATAGGAACTATTTTCTTCAGCGGATGAATAAATAAAACACGCTAAAAGGCGCTTCTATAAGGGAAAGGGTTAAGGCGCATTCTGCTTTACTTCCAGCCTGCTTTAAGCAGCCACGTGTCAATCAAAATAGACACAGGCAATGGGGTAAAGGTACGATTCGTAAAATCGCACTTGAAAAAAGCATATTTGGAAATCTTAGGATTTTTTATGTCAACTTATGGCAGCCCTGATCGTATAAGACGTTCACCCGGTGTATGTTCTGGTCACAAACTGTTTGTAACAGATATACAGTGCTCCCTATCTATATACAACAGCACACAATGGGGTAAACAGATTGTGTGTGTGTTGCTCGGAGGTAGTTGTTATAGGGAGGGACTAATCGCAAATGATTTTGTGATGTAAAACGCTTCTGAACAAATATTACAGTGAAGAAGACGTGATTCTTTCCCATTAAACGCGTTTATGCTAAAACTATTTTTTCCCATGCAAACAGTTTGAAGCAAGATCAGACGCCGGAAAACCCGGCGTCTGATCAGGTTAAAATCTGTTTGCCACTCAGATTAAAAGAGATAGTCAGAAGTATCAAATAATTGACCTTTTCTACATTTTTTCGCAATGTCTTGCGTTTCGATTACGTGTAAACGGGAAAGAATAACGTCTTCTGCACTGTATTATCAAGCATGAAATTTTGCTGACAAAATGGGTCATTAATGTTAGAAACTCATTAAAAGATGCTTTGCTAATGTTCCTTTTCTCTCTTTTTTATTCTCCCATTCGATGCCATGGTGACGTCATAGTCTGTCTAACACATCCACTGCCATGTTATCGTCTGCTAACTTAACCCATTTGCGCCAAGTGAATTATTCCATTTTTATATTGGGTTAGTCCATTTTTTATCAAAGGGATGCCTGGACAAAATTTTCATTTTCATTTTGTTTTATATTGAAATTCCTATCAGCAAACAGTGTAGACTCTGATCAGACGCCGCATAATGCGGCGTCTGATCAGAGTCTATACTGTTTGCCTATGTCCCATATATGGGATCGTAGGCACAAATGGGTTAATGCTTTTTGACTGGGAGTTCCAAACATTCGTGCACGCGGCGATCCAAAACCTTTTGCAAAGGTTGGTATTGTCAGCCGTTGCAGCGAAAGGGTTAAAGGGAAGATCCTGTCCATTTACATGTTGATTGTACAAATGTACGGAACTGGCTATGTCTTATTTGAAGGATAAACATTACCTATTTAGACCTAGGTTTCTCCTAACTATTACTCCAATACATACCAGTATTGTACGAGTTTAATGCATTCCTCCATTGAATAAAATAGTTCCACTTTATACAGCCATGAATATGTACAATCAGAAATATTTCTATATCCTGGCAGATGGAAGCTTAAAGCAAACTGAAAGTAAAGCAGAATGCTTCTTAATGCAAACAGTGTAAACTATTTCAATTCAATTCAAATTCAATTGACATTAAACATATAAAATGTTCATAGCCATATGGCAGAGACTAGAAATTATGTACATGACTTACAGTAAACATTTTAAAGTACTAGATTAGGAAAATATAATAACATAACCAGGCGAAAAGTATGAAAAAATATGTAAGTTTAACGCGATTTTGAATTCTGTAGTATACAAAATAAGTAAATGTGACCCGCCACGCGAAAAGGGCCCTTCGGGGTGAACAAATCAAAGTTTACTTTTTGTTGGTAAACTGTAGACACATTCTTCATGTATCTAAAATGGGAACCATTTTGTTGAAATCATTACCGAAACGTCAATTGTTTCGATTTTTATTACGCTTTTAACATGAAAATTTAAATATCTTGATATTGATATATATGCTTGAATTATGGAACTTAAAATGAAACATTATTTACGACATTTTGTTCCTAGATTGTAGATACATTTTTACCAATTTCTAAATGTGGCATTTATTTTTCTAAAAATTGTCTACGTTTTAATTTCGCCCACACACTCAATTTAACATAGGGAAGTACAAGTATATGTAATATTCCAAATGAAGATGAAGTAAATCTGCTGAGTCATAAAACATACTAGTAAAAACTGTTAACCCAGTTCAGAGGGCTCTGGTGAGGGACTGCAATGTGTGTCATATTGCAGAAAACAACCCAAAATATTCGCACATGGAAAGTGGAATGTTCCATTAAACGTTTCAGGGATGAATGAGATCATATCGCAATTTCTGCGGACGACATTTTAAAGCAATTGACATTTGGTCTGTGAAAGGAAAGTGTACTGTTGAGAAGGTGTTGTTCTTTCCCGTTTAAACGCAAACGAAAAGCAACCGCATTGCAATAAATGTAGAAAATATCAAATTGTTAACGATTCTGACCGATCATTTAATTATGAGTAGCAAACAGTTTGAAGTCTGGTCAGACGCCGGGTTACCCGGCGTCTGATCTGGCTCCAAACTGTTTGCACTGGAAAAAGTAGATTTTGGGTAACGCAATTATTTGGACAGAATAACGCCTTCTCCACTGTAAGTATGATAAGTTGCGTTATCGCATGTTTCTAATGCGTATGTCAGGGACCGTTGATATGTGTTTATTTATGATATCGTATGGCATACAGGCAACATACGAGGGACATGTTTAGGTAGTGGCAACTGATCAATAACTTCAGTATGATAAGTGCAAAACGCATGTGTAATACATGTATATCATTTTAAAGAACACTTTTTGCCGACACGATGGTTTAACAAACGATACGATTACATAGGTCGATAAGTAAAAGTAAACACATTAACCTAAATGACCCCTACTCCAGGACACTTGACCCTTTTTGTGTTTTTAAGGTAATTTTTTTAACATACTAAAATTATTATTGCGTCTTTATTATTTTGAATAAGTTGATGAAACTTTCTGTCAAGTAAAATCAGACCATTATGCACACCCTTCGCAGTTTTAGATGGTATTGTTTTTCAAAATAAATATTATTAAAAAAATAATAATAATAAATAAAATAAATAAAAAACTTTAAAAATACTTAATTTTTACTCAAACTAGAAACATGCTATGGCGTGTGTGGTAGTAAAAGATCCACTGTAAGCTTAAACACCGTCTCCGCTAGAGAAGTCGTTAAATGCTCCTTGAGCAGTATAAAAGTTGTACTTTTGATGTATATATTTGGTAACGCATCCCACACGGCATGCATGTACCCTATCTGATTTACTCAGTATGCGAAAATAATATACGTCAAAGACTGCTTAATACATGAACGTTTAGCCCTCGTTATAAACGTTATAATTAATGTCTACTTTGAAAATATCGTCTGCAAACTTGGATAAATTAAGAGTTATGCATGATCTACTCTAACAAGCCTTGGATCGAATACCAAATAGTTTGAATCTAGATCAGACGCCGCGTTACGCTTAGTCTGATCGGGATCCAAACTGTTAGCAAAATATCAGTTTAGTCGCTATCAGCAGGCAGAATATTATAATTGGGGATTTTAGCAATAGCAGCTGCTATAGCCTCCTTTTTATGCAGTTAACAATACGAGTATAAAATCAAAGAGTATTTATTTCAAATTAATTGAGTAATTCGTTCTAAATTTCCTAGCAAAACACTTCAAATCTCGTAAAAGTACAAGGTGTTAAAACGCCTGTACGTCATTGAAGAACTATATACAGTGGAGAATGCACGTGTACGCTATTCTATCTCGATAAACCCGTTTATGCTAGCAATTACATCAAATGCAAACAGATAAGACGTTTTTGTTAAAAAGCCATCATGCTCAACATCTTATCACATAGCAGGCGCTCTGGAAGTGGCATAAGGTCATTCTATAAAGATTGTATTCCATTAGTGGAATAAATTTTCAAATTGATGTTGGGCTCCTGTCCAATATGTTCGTCCACAAGCACTGCAACGGGCACATTTAACGTCATTTGCGGTGACGTTACCATAAACAACGTCATGCGTTGGCATCAATTAACTAAATAGATTTTGATGATAGATGTGATAAAAACAATCTCACATTCGTGTTCATGATATATTATTGCTAATAACTCGTTGACTAAAAGAAAACTGTCACGACTTATTTATGTCTGAGTGGCAAACAGTTTGGCATCTGTGCAATAGGAATTTTTGTTTTGGCGTAAATGCGTGCTATATTGTGAAAGTTTTTTCTCTCTACTGTACCGTTTTGGAAATTGGTGTCTGCAAAATTTCTAAATTTGATTACGAGTGTCAAACAGTTTATTGACCTAGCGTCTGATCTGGATCCAAGCTGTTTGCAATGGAAATACGTTTAGTTCTTTTAGCGCAAACGCAATCAAGAAATTGAGAATAACATACCGTATTCCCCATTCCATCCTGGCAAGGTCAATAGAAAAAAAATCATTGAAACATAACTAATGAGCATGTACGGGATTTTTTTTTCGAAAGGATGGTCTCCATTGACATGATTTCATTAATGTATGTCAGGCCAAATAGGCTGTAAATCCTCCTTCAAATAATGGCATTACGCTCGGCATTGGTAAAGTTGATTAAAGTGGAGATGATGCTATTCTTTGCCTTTAGCCTCAAACGAAAAGCAAATGCAAATAATTGCTATCAAATATAGAAAATGATTTTTTTTATAATTCTGACCATTCATTTAAACAGCTTGGAGTCTGAGCAGACGCCGGGTTACCCGGCGTCAGATCTGACTCCAAAACGGTTGGCAGTGAAAATAACGCATTGTATTTTATATTACTTTGATGGTTCCACAGTCTATATTCTTCACGAGTCATTGAGTTAACCATACCTGTATTGTACAGTTGAGAAGACGTTATTCTTTCCCAATTAACACGTTTACGCTAACTATAATATTTACAACTTGCAAACAGTGTGAAGCCTGATCAAACCCGGCGTCTGATCAGGCTCCAAACTGTTTGCCACTCAGATTAATATAAATGCATGTACATGTAGTACATGTAAGAACTGTCAACAAATTGCTATTCATTTTCTAAGTTTAACTGCAATGCGTTTGTGTTTCGTTTGCAAGTATTAAAAGTATTGTCTCTTTTGCAAACAGTTTGGAGCCAGATCAGACGTCGGGTTACCCGGCGTCTGATCAGGCTCCAAACTAGTTGTCACTCAGATTAACATAAATATTCATAATTGTCAAAAGGTTGACATTTTCTCCATCTTATTGCGTTTCGATTGCGTTTCGTTTGCGTTTAAACGGGAAATATTAACGTATTCTCCACTGTATGCGTGAACTTGTTTTCATCACGGGTATACATGTATATGTAGGTACGTGTAGGCTGCGGTGTTAATTTAGATTGGTTTTTGTGGATCAAGGGGTCATTTGTTATCAGGTTAAAATGTTTTATTGCACTCAATTTAAACCACGTTGACACATACAGTGGAGAATCTGTTATTCTTTCCCAATAAACGCGTTTACGCTAAAACTATTATTTGCCGTGCAAACAGTTTGGAGCCAGATCAGACGCCGGGTAACCCGGCGTCTGATCTGGCTCCAAACTGTTTGCCACAAAGATAAACAAGAATTATCAGAATTGTCCAAAAGTTGTTCTTTTCTACGTTTTAGTGTTTTGCGTTTGCGTACGTTTGCATTTAAACGGGAAAGAATAACAGATTATCCACTGTACAACCAATTCGCTATAACCTTACAGCTAAATAGTAAGCGTGTTTTCGGTGTTGAAGCCGAGTAACTGATTGAAGCAGGATGGAAGTGAAGCAGAAAGCTCCGTTAGGAGCTTTCTGCTTTACTTTCATCATGCTTTAAGATTAAACGTGCCTTTAATCATGTCGACTTTTTGGAGATGATAATAGTTGGTGACCGTATTAAAAGAGTGTCTACTGTACGCCAATATAATCTATTTCAAAGAAAGGGAGATAAATACCGTAGGTTCATACAAAGCAGGCAATGTGTGATTTATATTTTCTTAAAGTGGCGGCTGTATTTACATAGTGGCGATCTTTTATAGTTCAAACACTCCAGAGCCAAGGAAACCAGCAATTATCATTGATGTCCTTCTAAATGATTAAAAGAGTCGCGTGATTTAATATCGAGTACTTTGTATCAGAATATCATTTTAAAATAGTTTTTTTCAGATCATTGAATTGTTACATCTACATGTATGTACATGAGAGTTTTTCTCATTAAGTGCCCAAAATTACTATCAAGAAAAATCCGGAGAGATAGCAACCCTGCATTTATGCATTAAGTACCAACACGCAATACCACTGAATTGCAGTAAAAGGAAAAATCTTGAAATTTTGACGATTCTTTTCAATCTGAGCGGCAAATACTTTGGAGCCTTGTAGACGCCGGATTCCAAACTGTTTTGCAGTCGAAGTAAGATTTCTAGCATGTGGATAAATCTACTCGGTTGAATCCGCCATCCCGTCTGAGCAAAATCACGAGATCCGCGCATACAGAGGAGAATGTGTTATTCTTTCCCAATAAACGCGTTCACGCTAAAACTATTATTTGCAGTACAAACAGATTGGAGCCAGATCAGACGCCGGGTAACCCGGCGTCTGATCAGGCTCCAAACTGTTTGCCACCAAGATAAACAAGAATTATCAGAATTGTCCAAAAGTTGTTCTTTTCTACGTTTTAGTGCTTTGCGTTTGCGTACGTTTGCGTTTAAACGGGAAAGAATAACAGATTCTCCACTGTAGGATACAGTGCAGAAGACGTTATTCTTTCCCCGTTTAAACGAAACCCCTAACGAAGCGCAATAAGATGGAGAACATTTCAACCTTTTGACAATTCTGAATATTTATGTTAATCTGAGTGGCAAACATTTTTTAGCCTGATCAGACGCCGGGTTACCCGGCGTCTAATCTGGCTCCAAACTGTTTTCAATAGAGATAATACTTATAGCATTTAAACGCGTTGTTTGGGGGAAAGAAATCCGTCTTCCCCACTGTATGTTGTGTGTTTACATGTCAGCGAATTTTGCTATGAACATACTTATCAAACAAATACACACTTCCTGATCAGGTATGTTGTCTTAATCCTGCTAGTTGAGTTACAGAAGTAGTCAAACGTGAAAACTATTGACCGGGGCAGCGAGTCCGAAATTTAATGCGCACACCAAAGTTACAGACAGTGTAGACCAAGATCAGACACCTCGCTGAAAACACGTCACCTGGCTGATAAAGGTATGCACTGTTAAACGTTGAAACCGGCCGTGATAAACAGTATTTTAGCAGTACCACTACAAACATTGTTTATGATGACCCTAGGGCATATTGGAATCTAGGCAGATCCGTACTCTGCCTATGCCATATTTTGGAAATTTAGTTTAAGTTTAAACATATTTTATTGCCCAATATGTGTATAAAAGTTGATATAACAATTCAAATGAACAAATGGTAGTATCAGACATACAAATATATGTGCAAAAAGGGTCGGGCTACAAGTTCTTCCAACTTTAGTAACAGCCCTCCCATTGGAAATCGAATATGGCTAGGCCATATTAGAATCTAGTTGTTTAAGAAATAGCATAGCATTTTTAACAAATCTAGCATATCCCGTACTGATGTATTTATGAATCTATTCATTCTTTCTTTTCTGTCTTGTAAAATCAAATCTGAATAATTTTAGAAAATTCATTTATTAATTGTTATCAAAACCAGTCTAGAGGCTTAATTGGCCATATTATGTCCGATATAAATAGGTACAGTGGAGAAAACGTTATTCTTTCAAAATAAACGCATAAAAAATTACGTTAAAACTATTATTTCTATTGCAAACAGTATAAAGCCAGATCAGACGCCGGGTAACCCGGCGTCTGATCAGGCTCCAAACTGTTTGCCACCAAGAAAAAAATAGATTATCAGAATTGTCCAAAAGTTACACTTTTCTACGTTTTAGCGTTTTGTGTTTTGCGTTTCGTTTCGTTTAAACGGGAAAGAATAACGTATTCTCCAATGTATGTGGCCTGGCAGAAAGATAATAATAATAAAAAAAAGACTAATGATAAGAAAAAAGATGGGATCTGTTCTCTATTTAAGCAGAAATAATTGGTAGTAACTTTAGACACATTTTGGCGGTTAAATTAACAAATTTGTGTCTAGCGTCCCATAAATGGGACAAACAATGCAGACTCAGATCAGATGCCGCATAATGCGGCGTCTGGTCTGAGTTTGTACTGTTTGCCAACAGGAATTTGTGTCAAAATAAAGGGGAAATGAAAAATTAAACCAGGCACCCTTTAAATGGTGAATAGGCCCATCTAATGTATAAACATGGAAGAATCCCCTAAGATAAATAATTGTATTAAATTTGAGCATAAACATACAGTGGAGAATACATTATTCTGTCCAAATAAAAAGCGTTTACGCTAAAACAACTACTTCAATTGCAAACAGTTTGGGGTCAATTTGCTCCGAACAAGCTTTTCTCTATATAAGGGCTCAAGGTCTAGATCAAGGTCAAATTAACTTGAAAATGGTATGTAGCACTCTGTCATCCCAAGATGAACTCTCACACCAAATGTGTTATCTCTAGAAGGTGTGGCATAAATATGCTCGGAATGTATTTTTCTTCTATACTTTAGTCAAACTGTTTCTCTAGTTGGTGTGGTTTAGGAAATATACTCAGTATAATATAGTCATACGCGCGGACAGGCTGGCGCATGGACTAACATACATGTATATGTACACTCTGCTAAAAAACTATACATATATAGTCTAAATATACTTACCAAGAATGCTAAGTACCCTAGGGACTGTTGGGGAAATTTCTTTTTCATTGATGGTGATAACGTTTAATGTTTTTTCTGTTTTATGAAATATGATAACTACTTTATGAAAAACATAACAATGTTTGTAAGAAAACGATGCTTTAATACAGTTAAGAACAAGGTATACATAGATTAAAAAAAAAAAGTCACATTTTGGAGTACATGTCAATAACGTGTATGGCCAACATTAGCTCTCTCTACAGACATGCTACAAGACCTCATGGGCATGGTGCAATTCCTGGTGAATGCTGTTTACAGGAATATAAGAGAATGGCGTTGATGCTGGGCGGTGCAGCATTTTACATTACCTTTTCATTCCAAAGAGGATTAATGTTTTGCCATGACCGGTAAAGTCACCCAACCATAACCAAATAGAGCACAAAATGGATGAGGAGTTCGGGCGACGTATACACAGGGGAGATTATGTACCACTTAGTATCGCAGAGCTGCGGGGAATGGTCATTGAGGAATGGAACAATATCCCTGTAGCACTCATCAGGAATTGCATCCTTGAAAAGGAAAGTTAAAAAACATTCTATGGGTACTTAACAGTTTTTCTCAGTATATGTTCAGCTTCAGTTTCAGTTGTTATTTACAACTCGTCCCATTATGGGGATCAGTAATGGTGGTCTTTGTTTACTGCTCTGATAAAATTCGATAAATTCAAAGGTTCTCGTAAGATTTAAAGACAAGATAGATCTTAATTTCAACGTTAAAGTATGGCGGCAAATTACAATGGTAAATATGTACCCTCGGAGGATGGTTTCAAAACAGTAAACCAGAAGAAAAAGCGAAAACGACATTCTACAGGCGCCACGTCACCAGGCCAGCCGGCAGACATGACACCTGCTTCATATAAGGTACCTTCAAAAACACAGTTTGAAACACTAAATATGGACAACAAGATGAATACATTATTTGACATGATGTCCTTTATGAATACCAACAGCCAGAAACTTGAAACTCTTAACAGTTTATCATACATGCAGCATACGGTAAATGAAGTTAGTGAGGCCCGTCTCAGGTGCTTAGAGTACAAGTCATTGGACATGGAAACTAGGCTGCTTCGTAACAACCTTATATTTAGTGGTCTTGCAGAAGGAACCGGTGATGACTGTATCGAGCTTGTTTCCAACTTGCTGATCAGCAAATTTAGTCTTCACAACGTTAGCATAGTTGAAGCACGTCGCCTTGGTAAACGTTATGTTGCTCGGAACGGTGGATCTCAACGTCATAGAGCTATCCTAGTATCGTTCAGGGACCAACGAGATGTCGAATCCATCATGTCTAATGTTACCGTCTTGAAAGGCACTTTCCTAGGGATATCTCGCGATTACCCGCCTGAGATAAGGGAGGCCCGTAAGGAACTTTGGCCAGAGTACAGGCGCGCCAGGGATCAACACGGCCACCGAAGTGTTAAATTCAAGTTTCCTGCTGCGATTGTCGTGAACGGAAAGGTTACACACGATCTGTTTCCAGATTGGCACGCCACTCTCAGAGAGTCCCGCAATTCTAATGTTAGAGCACGAGTTGAGGAGAAATTCGACAAAGTCGTTAAAAAGGTCTCTGCTAGTCCAAAGCCCCAGTGCGCGCCGGTTCACAAGCTACAAACCACTGAAGATGACATGCAATCTAAGTCGGATTCCTCATCAGAAGGGGAGCTTTTGGAAACACAAGTACATAAAACGCTCCCAGGGTATCTGTTGGCAGTCCATCCGCCACTCCAACAGAACTTGTCTGCTCGTAAGGATTCTACGCCTGACAAGGAGCCTGCTGCTACAACCAACAAAGCTGACGACACTTCCTAGGATTGCGTGGGGAATGTGACGTACTTCTGTGAAGAGTGTGTCCACCAGCCCTGTTCCTCCAGCAAAACTGTCTGTAGACACCATCCTGAAATATTGACACCAAAAATTAACATAAACAGTACCCAAAAATGTACATATATACCAGTATACGCCTATAGCCTTAAAGGTGACAGCATACAATCAACAGCCCCTATAAAAACTGTATTGATACCTGACACTTCAGAATATGACCCTCTACAAAATTCCCTTTCCTTATACTGGACCCAGTATCTAGTGAAAGTAATGCCGATATGACTGCACACGTAGGGGGCGATACCAGTAAAACAGATCCCTATAGTTGTTCTTTAAACGTGTCAAACTGTGATTCTGAACTTAAAATTGGTTCACTGAATGTATGTGGTCTTAAATCTAGACTTAATATACCAGAATTTGTGAATATGATCTTGCAATATTCGATATTATGTGTTGTAGAAACTAAACTGGATATGTATGACTTGATAGAAATCCCAGATTACACTTTCTTTTCCAAACCCAGATCCAAAAGTGTTCGTCGAAAATCCGGTGGAATAGGTTTTTTTGTTCATAATTCCCTTGTAGACAATGTTGAGATTTTTAGATGTAAGAGTGAGTATGTATTTTGGATGAAACTCTCATTGCATGACCAGACTCCATTTATAATAGGGTGTATGTATGTCGCGCCTGAGCAATCACGTTTTCTAAACGACGATGATTACTATGAATTTGAAAATGAAATCTCAAATAAGTGCATAGAGTTTGAAAAGGTCCTAATAATGGGTGGTGCAAATGGGCATACTGCCTCCCTACCTGACTATATAGAATTCGATTCCTTTCTATCAAAGTATTTCGACCTTGAAGAGAGCCAAACTGATATTCTTAACCAGATCAACATGCTAAAAAACTTTAATATATGTCGTGATAGGCTGTCGACATGTACAAAAACAAACAGACTTGGACAAAAACTACTGAATATATGCAAGAACAATAACCTGTTTATTCATAACGGGCGTCTGGGCTCTGACAGGCCTGGAGCCTTCACATTCCGTGGTCTATCAGTCATTGACTATTCCCTCTCCACAGTAAAAGTGTTACCCATGATTCATGATTTCAAAGTCGTAGAAGTTGACTCACTGTTCTCTGATGGACATAGCCTGCTAGAACTCTGTATAAATATAAAATTAAACACGAACATTCAAAAGAATCCCAACTTAAAAAAACAAGAGCAAGGAAATAAACCAAGATGGAACAGTAATAGAAAGGAAGATTTTACACATAATTTGGATAATATATTAATTAACGAAATAAAGCATATGCTCGAAGTAGACGAACCCGAAGATTTTAAAAAACACATTAACCAAGTTACTGGAAAAATATCTGATCTCTTTGAATCTTCGGCAAACCTTACATTCCCAAAAAATAAGCCATTCCACACTAAGAGACATTCTAATAAACAATGGTTTGGTCCTCATTGTAATCGAGTAAGAAAGTTGTATAATAAAGCCCGAAAAGAATACCAACTAAATAAATCGCCGTTTAATAAATACAAATTAAAAACAACCAGTAGAACATATAGACAGACAATAAACATGTATCGTAATAAACACAAGCATCTTTTCGAAAAAGAGCTACGACATATGAGCTCCCATAAGCCTAAAGACTATTGGTGGCTCCTAAATAGCATCAATAAAACTAAACGCACACAGGGTCCTGATATTAATGCTTTTTACGAGCACTTCAAACGTGTTAATGATTCACAGCACGATGAATACAATGATACTTACGACTATTCTTTCACGCCATCGATCGAAGACTTGGATATCCTTAATGCTCCCATAACTAAAACAGAGATACAAACAATGGTGTTAAAATGTAAAAATAATAAAGCTTCCTCACCCCAGGACAACATCACAAATGAATATATTAAAAGTACTCTGGATACTATGCTTCCAATTTACTACACTTTATTTAATAAGATACTAGATAATGGAACTCTGCCAGAAGTATGGTTAGTAGGTACTATAAAGCCAATTTATAAAAATAAAGGCAGTCTCCTTGAGCCTAGTAACTATAGACCAATTACAATTCTAAGTTGCTTAGGTAAGGTTTTCACGGCTATATTGAATGCAAGAATAACACAATTTCTAGATAGTAACAATCTACTAAACGAAAACCAGGCAGGGTTTAGAGCCAATTACTCAACATGTGAGCATATTTTTACATTACAGTTCCTTATAGAAAAATTAAGATCTAGTAGGAAAAAGTTATTCTGTTGTTTTGTAGATTTCTCTTCAGCCTTTGATTCAGTCTGGAGATCAGGCTTATGGAGTAAATTATTCAAATATGGAATAAGAGGGAAGATTCTTAACATAATTACCAACATGTACGAACACATTAAAACCTGTATTGCTTTGAATAATCAAACTTCGGATCTTTTTACTAGTTACTGTGGCGTACGCCAGGGAGAAAACCTATCACCAATTTTATTTTCACTATATCTTAATGATCTTAACGACTTTTTATCTACAGGACATTCTGGAATTAACCTGCATACTGAGATCGATAGCTTAGTCTACTTTACAAGACTCTTCATCTTACTTTATGCCGACGACACGATCATTTTCAGTGATAATGAAAACGATTTTCAAGAAAGTCTCGACAATTTTAATGGTTATTGTAAAAAATGGAAGCTTAATATAAATTTATCTAAAACTAAGATTATCATATTTGGAACTAACAAACCGCAAAACTATAACTTTCGAATCGACAACGCGCAAATTGAAATAACCAAAGAGTACAAATATCTCGGCGTTCTGTTTTCATCGTCGGGCAGTTTTCACCAATGCAAGAAAAATATAGCATCACAGGCTAATAAAGCCATGTTCGCATTATACTCAAAAATATATAATCTAAACATTCCAGTTGACCTACAGCTCAAACTATTCGATAATACAGTTCTACCTATACTTACGTATGGGTGCGAGATTTGGGGATTTGGCAATTTGGATATCATTGAAAAGGTTCACTGCAATTTTCTGCGGAAAATTGCCAAATGTAGGAACAATACTCCGCGTTATATGTTATATGCCGAATTTGGAAGATACCCATTGGAAATTGGAATTAAAGCCAAAATGATAAAGTTTTGGAATAAACTATTACTATCTAGCCACTCTAAAATATTATATATCTGTTACCAAAACGCAATTCAGTCTACTAAAATATTTAAATGGACTAGATGTATAAAAACAATCCTCGATGAGTGTGGTTATTCCTATTTATGGACTTATCAAAACGCAATTGATATTAGGAACATCGATATTCTAATTAAAAATGTTTTGAAGGACCAGTTTCTACAACAATGGTCGAACTCACTAAATGTTTCATCTAAAGGGAGGTGTTACAGTATATTTAAAGATAATATTGCATTAGAAACCTATTTGATCTCAATGCCAAACGCTCTTAGACTGAGCTTTTTAAGATTTCGCACTGGTAACCACAGATTCCCAGTAGAGATAGGCCGTTGGAATACTTCACGCACCTCTTATGAAGCGCGCAAATGTCATCTGTGTCCCCTTGGTGACATCGGTGACGAAATGCACTATCTCTTAATCTGCCCATTCTTCCATGACATCCGCCAAAAGTATGTCCCAATTTTTTACTATTCGAGGCCTAATATCCTGAAATTTAAAGAATTAATGTCATGTCAAGAACAGTCTACTTTATACAGACTATGTACTTTTATTCAGCACTTGGTTAACCATAAGGAACTGAACAAATAATAATGTTTACCCATTTCTAGAGTTACCTGATTTTTATTGCAAAACGCTCTGACCCAGGTCTACACTGTTTGCCTAGAACAAGTGCACTCGTCAAAGGTAAACGATTTGACGAGTGTACTCGTTACCGGGGTCCAAGCGGTGAAACATTGTAAATATTATCTCACATCAAAGTATCCCATGAAAAATTTCCAAACTCCGAATGGAGTATAATCTAGTTCTGTTTTGGAGCCGATCTTAACAATAAATCGAAATGACAAGCAGTGAAGACCCAGGTTGGATGCTCCTCCCTAGAAGCCCTACGATATGGGTATTCACTGTTTGTACAGGACAAGTGTACTCTTCGCAGTTTGGTCTAGTAAACGATGATTAAATAATTGCTAGGATTTAATAAGTTAACTCGTATCGGCACACTAGAATAAAATCAAGTTTCAGTCCATTTACTGTTGCTTTTGTTCACTATTTTCTATTGTTGTACGTTGCCTCAATGGGAACACATGTATAAGTCAACATAACTTTAAATATTAAATTTACGTTTGTCAATCGGTAAGGTAAGGGTGCATGCCCGGACCGGTTGACGCCTATTTGCGACATCTGACCTGGGTCTGCACTGTCCACCTACACCAGGCTTACGGGAGCAAACCATTATAACTACTCATTATACATGCATTCCCCATTGAATATATTGATCTGCATTTTACCAATGTTACATAACCTTTTTTTTTTCCTTTGATATACAGTGTTGTAATTAGTGGACCGTGACTGTCGATATGAATGACAGTCGGGGCCTGCAGATTACAATACCGTCCGTGTGACTTCGTCATATTTCGCCTTATAGCTTATACGACCAAATTCATTGACTTTAAAATACGTTTTATTTGTACCTGCCACAAGTAAGATTATGTTTTTTATCCATACTTACCTCAGGGCTGCCATTTCCCCGGATTGTTCCTGGATCTTCGGGTTTTTTTTTCTGATACAGTGTAGCATGAAGCAGGCTTAAAGTAGATCAGAATGCGCCTTAAGGCGCATTCTGCTTTACTTTCTGCCTGCTTCAGACAGCCACGTATCAACAAAACTAGAAACAGGCGATGGGGTAAGGGTGCGATTCGTAAAATCGCACTTGAAGAAATCTTGGGGTTTTTCATGTCGACTTGTGGCAGCCCTGTTACCTATTGTTTAGTGGTAGATCCTATATGCGTGTGTTGCAAGTTCGATATCCGGTTATTAATTTACATATTAAAAAACGGTGCATACCCAGATCAGATGAAGTTCAAGGAAGCCAACTGAACTGGGTCTACACTGTTTGCCTTTGTCCCATATACCGGGAAAATAGATTTATTATACAAGTGTTTCACAACTACTATATTGATATGCACTGTGATTTATTATACGCTTTGATGATGTTGCAAACCTAATAGTGTTCTTAATCTGGACATGCAGTGTTGCATCCAGTAGACCGTGACTGGCATTCACAGAATGGCGGTCAGTGCTTCCTGTTCGCAACGCAGATATCATGTGTTATTGTCCTTTTACAATATATATTAATACTCACTGATACAGATCAAATTTATCTGAGGGTTTTCTTATAAGTGAGGTATACTCTTACTTGCTGGTTCTTATGTTTTGACTAATTTGGTTTATTTTTACCTGCAAACCGACTCCGTTTTTAGTTTCGATGGAGTCGGTTACATACGGGTAATACATATATGTATTTATTAGCGCAGTGACACGCATGTCCTAGTAACATTCAATGGGATACTTTTTGCTGACACTATTCCAATAGTCACAGGAAAGTATTCCATTGACTGAGACCTACTACGGTATTTATAAACTATAGTAAATTCTTCTTACCTTCTAGTTACAAATTCCGTGCTCATCTTGTCGAATCTTAACACGTTTGCGTGTAAAATACTGCAACGATCCCAATATGACAAGCCGTCCAGCCTTTTGATTGGTCAGAACCGACGCATTTGTTTGTTTCAATATCCCAATTGCACGTTTTTGCTCAATCCCACGGAGAGACTCACTTGCTAATCCATTCAAAGAGTCCGACCCATCCTTTGTTCACCACTCCTACGAGTTGATGTTACCGACACAGTTTGACCCGAATCTTTCGACCTTAGCCCATTCACCCCTGATGCTTTAAATGAACTGTCACAAATTCCAATTAAGTTAAGTCACTTCTACATAAAAGGATATATTTTACCAAAACAGTGCAAAATTGCGAGCAGTGTAGACCCTGATCGGAGGGCTGTCAGTAGCCTCCAGATAAGGGTCTACACTTTTTGCATAGACCAAGTGTACTCCTCATAGGTACACTGTTTTGTAAACGACGAATATACTCGCCACAATGGTTGTATGTGTTAATTTTTATGCTGTCCCCCAAATAAAAAAAGGAGAATAAAAATCTTTTGTAATCAAGCCGATTACTAATATGAAGATTCTATTTAAATACCGTATCTTTGTCCCCAATTTGATTTTCCTAATAGCTAAGTTAATCTTTTTCTTTTCTCTTTTTTTCTTTTTTTTTCGTTGTTTTGGTTTTTGCACCTTTCGCTCACTCCCCCCCCCCCCCTCCCATTTACTTTACTTGTTGTTATTGCTGTATCTAATTAGGAGCTAACGCTCAAGATATCAAACCACATTACCACTGTCTTTGAAAAATATCAACCTTTTACATGAAATTATTGATATGTATTTGTTCACATGTTTTTACAAAATATTTGTAAACTGTGAGAAATAAAAGAATGTTCTGTTCTGTTCTGTTACAACTCATATCAAATAAACTTTTATCATTATATTTCAATTTTAAGTGACTATTAATCTTTAGAGTTTGAACTTCTCGGATATCTGAACGTTGTATTTAAATCCTCTTCTACTTCTGCTATAAATCAGCTATGACTACTTATTTACTACTTCTACTAATAATAGTATATAACAGTTAGTGACATTAGTAACTATCATTCATTTCTTTTTCGTAAGTCAACCATATAGATCTATTTAGTGAACATTATTTTTTAAATTTAGTTTAAGCTTCATACGTTTTATTCAGTTCATTACCCTTCTCATAAAAAATAGTGCCCGAGTTGGTCCATTAAATATGGCCGAGTTGGACCGGGACGAGCTGGAAATTAGCCGAGTTGATCCGCATTCAGCTTCTACTAGCGGTATACCTAAACCTGGCAAGTCTTCTATGACTCAGTGCCTTCAGCACTTTGATTTCCGATCGTTACGACCATTTCCGGCTAGAAATTGTAATTAGCATAATCTCGCGAGATAGCACGAGAATAACTTTGAACGAGAGTCAAAATTGCCACTGACGATGTAAACCAACCGAACTTATTTCAAAATATCAACAATTAAAAGTATTTATTACGGTAAAGGTTTGCCAATATGCCCATATTTATATGTTAATTTACGTGTGTGTTTATCTTAATAGCCGGTAAACACATATTAAAACGTCAAATAATATCAAAATGTTCAACGGACCTACAATCGCAAAGAACAAAATGGCCGCGCATAATCATAAGTTGTGGTCATAAAAACTTGTTTGCTAGGGACGGTTTCGGTAAAATTAATGGAAATAGCGTTTCTTGAATAGAGTATTTGCATAGGCTGATCCTAAAGACACACCAAACATTTAAGTTATCAATGATTTGTTTGAGATCCAGCAATTTATTGGGATCCGTTCCCAATTGAAAAGAATCCTTACAAGGGCTTTTTTCTTCCGAAATTAGCATTTTACGTCAGATTCCCCTAAAATGAACGTTTTAAGACGCACTCCCAAATCAAGTATTATATGTCTTTTTAAGGATTGTTTCCCCCAAAATTGAATAGGTACAGTACCAACCCATTCCCAAAGTTAAGAAAAAAAAGCCACTGACTGACTGAGATCTGTTTCAAGATTAAAAAGACTGGCAACCAGATTGGATAGAATTTACTGTGCCAGTCCCCACGATCTTCCTAACCAACAGGTTGTCATGCAAGAGTAAACATGCCATCATCTTGTCTTTAGTTACGAAGCGACTATTCTGTTTTCCAGTGCTACGTCATACACCCTTCATTCGGCATCCCTCAGTTTGAAAACATACCCGAAATCTACAGACGAATTTTCTAAATTAGGACCGAGAAGTTGCATATGACATAAAATACCCTGATGACTGGAAAAGAGAATTGGGGGTTCAGCAGTGTTGCACCCAGGAATTCAAAAACGGGGGTATTTACCCCAGGGCTGCCTTTGAGATTGTGCCCAGGGGGAATTGAAAAAAATTGGTGGGGATCTTGTGAAAACACAGATATTCTACTAAGGTTAAAATAGCTGCATTAAAAATATTCCAGTCTTCAAATCTTGTCTACTATGTTGAAACTGGGTATTGTTCGACAATATTGACCTGACGTTGGTGACCTCTATTAGCATAATTTCACACTTCGTTTCATTTCTAAATATATCTTCGGGACACTCCGTTCAATTTATACGAGAATGCACATGGTACCGAAACCGGTAAACAAAGACAAATAGCATTGACCGGTTAGCAACCGTATCGATAAGTTATTAGCTCAAGTAGAAATGAAGGCGACTATACATTATCTTTTCGTAAAAGGCCAGTGGTTCGAGACCCGTGCATCATCTTTTTTTTCTATTTTTCCCCACGTGTAGTTTTTCTGGTTTTTTTCATATTTTTCTATAATTTTATTTGTTCTCGCTTTTTTTTCTTATTTTTCTTTTTCTTTATTTTTGCAAACGTCTCAGAAACGTTAAAAATTAATTCTTTAACCTTAGATGATAAAATATAGTTTGACTTCCTATTTGACGTGTTGCTGGTTAGGATGTGTGTGAGAAAACGTATGATGTGGCATAGATTGACACTTGACAATGAGAAGAATGTGTCATCCGTGCGTTTTATGTGTAAAATAAAATTTAACTTATAAAATATGAAAATGCAAATAATTAAATATTTACCTCATACGGGATTCGAACCCGGGACCTCGCTATTACAAATCATTCGCGACTCACCTATGGCAGATGCGATACGTCATGGGGTTGCCAATTAGGTATATGTATAGTGAACCGGCGTTAATCGCAGGTGAGGGTATCGAGTCGTGATTTAAAACCAAATCTAAACCCAACATGATGCTTTTTAGTAGATACGATTATACTAGCATAATCGGAAATCGTATTTATCGCTTAACTAAGTGGGAGTTTTACTCCACATAAGATAAAAAATGTAACACAATTTACGTAATTTATCGAACATTCCCGACAGTGTACGGCACGCTGTCGATTATTGATTTATACTGTGTCATCACTGTTTAATCTATTCATGCATAAAGTTCAACGTCAGGTCAATATTGTCGAACAATAGATTAAGGTCTTTGTTTTTAACCATTTTAACCTATTTTTAGCCATATCTGTATCATCATTAATTCATTACTTGTTTTTAACCTTTTAACTAACTGTCCCTGACCTCCCTGTCATGATCAGCAATTGATGAATTTGATCGTTGGGAGTATCACGTAGACGTAGATCTATTGTCTTTTTCAACTTTTTGGTTGAGGGTTATCTATTGCCGTATTGGAACGCTCAACAGAGTCAGATAAAGTTTCATGAATCAGCTTTTTCGGTACCAGACTGACTCCTATTCGAAGGCTGGTCATACTGTGATGAACTAGATGCTACTAAAGAATTGCTATCTTTCCCCTTGGACAACTTAATTTCATGTTATCAACGTACACAAAACCGTTTTAGCAGACGGAAACATCGGTTGATTTAGTTACTATAGACGCTGAATAATTTATGTGAATGAGGCTAATATAAAACACGAAGTCGGCGCCACGAATATTGAGCTCTATTTCTTATTTATAGCTGACTGCTGAGCCGGGGCATAAGTTAACGGTCCACGTTTTATACATAGTCTTTTTAGTCTAAAACAGAGTTCCCATTCACGTACAGATGTACGTGATTCACGTATAATTTCAAAAAATCACGCATAAAATCAATGCCCTGAACGTGCATGCACGTACAGATTTATGTTGCAGATAATGCCGAAATCGGATGTAAGAAGACAAGTTTTATTAACAAACAGCAAAATACAAGTTAAACGTCAAAGTCTGGCGTATCATTCATTTTCCTTATAGTGTCTGTCAGGCGCTTGACAATTCTTATCATTCTTATTACGTAAAGCGCCTGGTTCACCCGCATCGCGAATATGATGATTAAGCGGTTTAAAATAGATTGTGGGATTTCCCGTCTCTGTGCCTAATAAAGTCGCTATTTTTTCTATCAATTTTTGTTTTTATAAGAGTTCAATACTTATTTAGAGGAATACGTGTTTGAAAAATGCTGACAAATTATTCAAACAAAAAGTCCGGTCATGGGTCTAATTCTGATCACTTTCGATTTCAAAACAGCGACGCCATTTTTTATGCGAAATCCAAACAACACAGTCGAAAAACTGGACGGGTTATCAGATGTATTTTATCCCGTCTATTAACAATGTTGAGGAAAATGCCTGATTTAGTGAGACACAGTCTTAGCATAGGACTACGCATTCGTGTAGTCTGCAAATATGTCGGCTAAGTCCCAATTGACGGCCTGGTTAAGAAATAATGTTAGAGATACGAACAGTACACATCCAAACAAATGATATAAAAATTTAGCGGTGGAACCACAAATTTCCAAAGATCATCCCTGGTGCGTATCCATTGTTTGAATACAGATTGCTACTTTGTTATGGGACCACTCGTCGTAGATACCTCATAAGCCTTTTGGCCCCGGCCTCATCGTACTTTGTCCCTGGCGTCCTCGCATCAGAAGAAACACAAAAACGTTTCATATGCAGCCTCTGAAATTTGTCTGCACCCCCAAAAAATAGCCCTAGAGGGTGCATGCACCCTCAAAATTAAAAGCCTGTGGGAACCCTGTAAAACGAAGATGGTCTAGTCCGTAGATAAGCTGCATATTTGGGTAATTAGGTTAAAAAAACCTGCATTGGCTATACATCTTTTCAACGAGTCGTAAACATAACCCAAATTCTGTTTACGACCAGAAAATACTCATGAATTTTGGTCAAAATGTTTGCCTCATTGATATCAAGGTCAAGTTTGAATATGTGTCATGTTGGGTAAAATCAAAGAAAAACAGTGTTGACCCTCTAGAGCCTTCAAGTCGCATTAGATCTGAATGAAATATTGTCAGAATGTTTGCATACATCAAATCTATGTCAAAATCAAATGTTGATTGTGTCTTGTCAAAAACTAGGTCACAAGGTCAAACAATCTAGGTCACTCAAGTTTTACATTGTGTACAAGGTGAGCGATTAATCTTTTTTTTTTTAAAAAGTAAAATTTTGTACTTAACAGAAAATGGCTACAACAGCAGGATCTGCATTCAACCCAGCATGGGAGAATGCAAGAAAAGCTTTAGAGGCTGTGTCTCCTAGCAAAGCTAACAAAGAAGAATCCACAGAAAAAAAGCCAGACACAGAATCAAAACCTGCAGCAAGCCAACCACAAACTGAGAATACGTCTAATCCAAAGATGTCGCCACAGGAAATGTACTTTCATCATTATAACAATTATCAGAAGAACCAAGGCATGGGACCACGACCTCCGTAAGTAACAAATCAGATGAATTTATAATGATTTAATAACAAGGCTGGAGTTAAGAGAAGAATTTTAAAAACTAAATCTTTGTTTGCTTTAACCCTATGGTGTAGCTTCTCTTGGAGACAATTCTTATGAGTAGAACTTACACAATAGAATGTGGTGCTGACCTGTGAGAAAACAGGGCTCCAGATAAGAGGGAATGAACTGAACAATTACCTGAAAAATTATCAACTTTTTCTCACTTTAGCACCAAATCATATGGTGTTACTACTCATTAGAATCTCCTAGAGCTTCGAGACGATTCTAATGAGTAGTCACTAGTGACATCATAGGGTTTAATGCAGAAATAAAGATTTTAGTTGTTGAAATACTCCCCTTATCTGGAGCACTGAGAAAATGATTGATTTATTCAGTTTACTGCTTCTTATCTGGAGCCATGCACGACTGTAATAGTGCAATAAGTCTTTTTAACCTTATCATATTCATAAGGATTTTTAGTGCATAGATCTTTTTCTTCTATTTACCACTGGATATTTCAGGTTTCATCTCAGAATAATTTCAAATTCTAAAGTAACAAAACAGCATATTTCTATTTTGGCTTTTGAGCAATGTTGAACGCATAACTCCTGTTTGAAGAGAGAGCTTTATAATTTTATTAGGGCCCTGCTATTATAATAATAATAATAAAACTTTATGCAGTATCTGGATTTTGAGGGACAACAGTTTGGATCATAACCAGGCATCTGGCAGCGGCTACACTAAAGTGTGGCCTGATCTGAATCCGAATTATTTGTAAAAGTCCACGAGTCCTCTATACTCTTTTACAGTGTTGAAAGTGTTGACTTGAGTCACAGCAGCCTTTAAATCTGTTTCAGATTCTTTGGAATGCCACCAAATCAGAGGCCACCAGGATGGTATGGGCCGTTTCCACAGGGTGTAAGTTGTTTCTAAATAAGGTTATTATACCCTCGCTCAGTGCAAGGTCATATAGAGGTCTTGGTCACATCACAAACACTTCTTTCTTTTCTAGGAATTTCAAATATTGCTGCAGAAGAGATGTATTTTAAGGATTAGATTAAACCCCAACTTCTTTCTAATTATAAGTACCGTTTGCCCCTATATTCTGTAAAAGAAACATTACAGGTAATCACACATGGAACAACCAGTGTTCTGCCAAGAAATCCAAAACTGAAAAAAGGGGGCCATTTTTTAAAAGTTGGGGCCCCACATTTTTTTCTCATAAAAATGATGGAAAACACAATAAAAATAACTCGTTTTCCAATTACGGCATTCGCCAGTTGTGTGCTCTTTTTCTTAAAGTGATTTAGTCTAGACACAGATTACAAGTCATAGAATCTGACCCACCATTGTAAGCAAGCCACGTGTGATCTTTTCACCACCTATGCTGAAAAGTTCAACCCTTCTTTTTCTCGGCGGATACACCATTCGTGCGTTTCGAAGAGCGGTCAACTTTATCAAACTCGGTCGTCAGCTGTAGAGGGGTTTCTGTTTTTGAGAATCAATTGAACGTTTTAACTACTTACGGCTGTATTCTGATCCGCGACAGCGTCATGCACGTTTTCTCTGTGGAATACTTAATATTATTTTCGTCTATTTCCTTATTTTTACTCCGCGTATATCGAGAACTTTGAAAAAAGTCTATCAGTGTAGCTGCCTTACGTTTTTGGTCAGCCATCTTTCAACAAAACAAACGAGAAGGCATGAGAGATTATCAGCGATTGGACTATAACGGATACTTCCGGTCGACGTATCCAATGAAATTAGTCGTTTCAAATGCTCTAATAGTACGGAACAACTAAAACATTGACCGTCGTAGCGGGAATTTTTTTTTTTTCGCGATTTTTTCTGCGCGCCCTCGGGCCCATTTACGGGAATTTTTATGCGCCGTTTGTGATTTTTATGCGTCAAGGGCGCGGCCTTGGCAGAACACTGAACAACTGAAGAGGTGTTCTGCTTTACTTTCAACCTGCTTTAACCCATTACTCCATAAAATGCAACTTTTTACGACTGTAAATTATTCCTCCACTGAAGAAAATAGTTCCAATTTATACAGTTCAGATTATGCAGCATAAGAAATATTCTCTATAATTTAGAAGCTGATAGCTTAAAGCAGGCTGAAAGTGAAGCAGAGTGTGCCTTAAGGCGCATTCTGCTTTACTTTCAACCTGTTTTAAGTGGTTACCTATATTCAATATTAGAAACAGTCTATTGGGTAATGGGTTAAGTGGTTACAGATCTTCAAAACTAGAAGCCAGCTATGGAGTAATGGGCCAAACATTGCCAGGTTGTTTTCAACTTTACAAGTACTTCTGTTCTATTACCTTCTAGTGAAATAATATAGATAATGTTTGTTGTTATCTAGCCACCATTTGGGTCTCCAGCACACTTTGGAGGTGAGAATGGATCAGACTATAGAGGGCCTCCTCCCCAAGGGTTCAATCCTAGATTCATGGGTCATGGGCCAAGATTTCAGCCAAGGAATAACATGCGTAAGTTTGTGCATACACGATACCCTCAAAGTCTTGCGAGGAATCAAATAGTAAGGAAGAATATGTGTCTTTAAAAGTCACTGGTTACTTCACCCATTACTCCATAAATACACCTTTTTATCCCCTTTCATTGATAGCTGCAGGAGGCGTATAGAATTTTAAAGTGATTGTCCTGTGCATACGTTAACCAGATTTACCGTTTGGGTAGCTTTGCACGATAATGCACATTTATGAAAATGTTATAACTTAAGTAGTGCAGAAATCTCCTATAGGAGAGCTTTTTCTTTATTTCTCTTAGCTTGCAGTTAACTGTTGCATGCTAGCAGCGGGTATATGTGCCACAGTGATTACCTTTGCAATCAGTTTGGATCCAGATGAGATGTCACATATATGGCATCTCATCAGGATCCAAACTGTTTGATACTCTGGTCCTGTTTTGAAAAAAAGATGTTTTTAGGACATCAGCAGAGGACAATAGTTGCAGACGCAAAAAAAATTCCTAGCATGCAGAGTTAAGGAGCTGTCTATATTTTGTCTTGTATTAAAATGCAGCTTGTTTGGAAGAATTGATCATGGAATCAGGATATTGTCATCAATTGCCAATCAACACAAGTTAAATTCTTTACATAAACAATAAAACTTCTATTTCAACCACTGAATGGTGTTAAATATTTAACCCTTAGCCTGCCACTCACGACTATAGCTCCATATGCAAACAGCTTGGATCCGGATGAGACGCCGAGTAACTCGGCGTCTCATCCGGATCCAAGCTGTTTGACACTCGGACAACATTTTCAGCAATTTTGAGCAACTTTGAAATACTTTGAAACTTAAAGCAGACGAGAAATATAGCAGACGACAATTTATTTGGCGGGCTAAGGGTTAAGACAGATGACTGTTTATAGCAATATGAGTTAGATGATAGGCCTATTAGATGACAGTAAAACAGAAAGTTTCTTCAGGAACTTTCTGTTTTACAGTCACCTTGCTGTAAGCTGTCACCTGGCTGTTACATAATCAATTAGCCTTCTACTTGGTCGTATTCGAGAGATTTTACTGTATTGTTTAAACTATAATTACAGCACACCAAGGGCCTGGTAGTGTGAGGTTCAGTATCCCAAAGAGAAACAAGATGCAGCAGAATGGAGGCATGCCAAATTTCAATGGTGGCAATTTCCAGCAAAGAGGGGCAAGGCCTTTTGGTCCCAACAGAGGTCCCAGACCCCAACACATGCCAAACACACCAAACAAACCGGAAAACCAACAGCAGGACCAGAACGCTGAGAACAAGGATGGCCAAAAAACAGGGTATGACCACTTTCACATGGCTCCAGATAAGAGGGAGAAAACTTAACAAATATTATATTTTATCCCTCATTTCAGCACCAAATCCTATGGTGTTACTACTCATTAGAATTCGCTGAAAATACTTCATTTGAAGTGTAGTGAAACCTAGCTATTAAAACATGACAGAGTCCTTAATTTAGGGTTGACAAATAATGCAAAATAGTTAGTGGGAACTAGTTTTTAGCTCACCTGAGCTAGCTCAGGGTGAGCTATTGCAATCCTTGAATGTCCGTCGTGCGTTGTCAACAATTTTAGTGTTTACACTCTAGAGGCAACAATATTTATCCAATCTTTCTCAAACTTGCTGAGATGGTATATTGGCATAAGAGTTCGGATGAGTTCGATTATGGTTGAAATCGGACAAATAGATCAAGAGTTATCTACCTTTGAATTGCTGAAAATGTCATCTTTTACAGTGTTTACACTCTAGAGACCTAAATTTTTATCCAATCTATCACAAACTATCTCAGATTGTATATTACTATAAGAATTCAAATGAATTTGATTATTGTTGAAATCAGACTAATAGGTCGAGAGTTATCTACCTTTGAACTGCTGAAAATGCCATATTTAAGGGTGTTTACACCCTAGAGGCCACACATTTTATCCAATCTTTTTCAAACTTGCTCAGATTGTATATTACCATAATACTTCAGATGAGTTTGATTATTGTTGTAATCGGATCAATAGGTCAAGAGTTATCTACCTTTGAATTGCTGAAAATGATATATTTAACAGTGTTTACACTCTAGAGGCCACAATATTAATCCAAGCTTTCTCAAACTTGCCCAGATTGTATATGACTATAAGAGTTCGAAAAAGGGTGATTATGGTAGAAATCGGACAAATAGAGCAAGAGTTATCTACCTTTGAAGCGCTGAAAATGTCATATTTTACAGCGTTTACACTCTTGCAACTACAGTTTTTAATGGATTTTGATTATTGCACACAAAGTATATATAGCTATAGGTTCTCCAAGGAGTGCAATTATTGTTGAAATCTAATCATTGTGGCAATAGTTATCTGCCCTTGATATACTTTGAAATGCTAGAAAAGGCTTCATTTCAGTATTGTTTAGGCTCTAGTTATCTGCCCTTGATGTACTCTACTATACTAGAATTATGAGATTTATTCCAAAATTGTTTACATGCTATACTACAAATTTGAAAAGATTTAGATGAAAACAGGTGAAACAGAAAGGTAAAGCTATTAGGCTTCAGTACAACAGGTGAGCGATATCAGGGCCTTCAGGCCCTCTTGTTTGTTCCCAATAAACATAATAATCCTAAAGAAATGGTGTCCTTTGCATTTATAGATTGAAGCCAGATAAGACACCAAGACATTTGGCATCCTATTAGGCATGACCTATTGTCACTGTATTAAAATACTTCCTTCATCTTTATTTCAGCAATCCCGACATCAGTGCAGCAGACGTAGCAGATCAGTGGCCTCCAGATCTCAGGTAGAATATGGTTTTAGGTCCCTTTTGAATGTCAAGGGCCTTACATTTAAAGTTCAGGAGGGGTGCCTCCGTGGCCTAGTAGTTAAAATCACTTTGACTGACAATCATTTAACTCTTCGTCCCTTTGGGTCTGAATCCCGGCCTGGGTACTTCAGATTTTTCATGTGGGGAAGCCTTCCAGCTGGCTTGCGGAAGGTAGGTGATTTTACCCAGTTGGTGATTTGTGTTTGAATCTGTGCATAAAGGGCTTCCTGTAATAAGCTGGACGTCGCGATATGACTGAAATACTGTTACCATATGAAATCAAATTGAAGTGCAGGAATAAAATTTTCTGGCTGTTTTACTGGCCTTGTTTACATTAACTTATCATTTGTTAATCGATAATCAGTTTAGAGATGTTTTATTATCAGTGTTTATTACATGAGACTTTAAACAGAGGCCCCATGTATCCGTGCTACACCTTGGGCATGCAAAAGAACCAGAGGGCTCTTATTTGAAAAGAGTAGGGCATCAGCTGTGTTCTTCTTTATCCACTTCCCTCTTTCGGGGACGTCCAAATTTGACAGAAACAGACGTAAATCCAAACAAACATTTATATAGCTCTGAAATATGGATATCATCCCATTTGGTCATAATAAACAAGGTTGATTTTTTGAAATTCAGATGTGATTTGGGTAAGTTGACTGTGCAAGCAAGTTCTAGGTAACGCAGTTTGACTATTTGGTGTTATAATTATAACTCATTATTTATGTCTTGTAGAGCTTGGGTGCAGAGGGCATTTAACAGTGCTCAGAATACGAAGCGTAAGGATATGATGGAGAAAATACTGAAGGAAAGGCTAACTGATGCATTTAAGACTGGTAAAGCCTGGACAACAGACTGGGACAATGAGGCACTGCCATTGTAAGTCTAACATAATTATACTAAATACAGTTAATCTTGTGTAATCCTCTACGTTAAGCAATGCAGTAGAACCTTTCTATAAAGGCCACTAAATTATTAGGACTTTACGACAGGTGACAGCTTAAAGCATGGTGACAGTAAAACAGAAAGCGCATGCAGGAGCTTTCTGTTTTACTGACACCTTGCTTTAAGCTGCCACCTGTCTTTTATACAATCAATTAGCCTTCTTTTTATGCCCCCAGCATCGACAGATGCGGGGCATATAGTAATCGTCCTGTCCGTCCGTAACAAGGTTAAATAGATTTTACCGTTTCGTCTAGCATCAACACCGCTTACCCAAATGCTTGGATACTTATACAGTTGTTGCCTTGGACCATTCCCTATCCACCAATATCACCAAACTTTGATTTTGACCTTGACCTAATTTGGACATAGAAAATTTTAAATAGGCTATGTCTTGGTTTTACCGTTTCGTCTAGCATCAACACAACCGACTACAATGCTTTGATACTTATACAGATGTTGCCTTGGACCATTACCAACTCACCAACAATACCCAAGCTCATTTTGACCCTGACCTTGACCTAATTTGGACTTAGAAAAGATTCAGAATATATTGTCAAGGATGCCACTGGGGACATAAGCGTTTATTGAATGCGCAGTCTTGTTAGTGGTCGTATTACAGAGGTTTTACTGTACCTATTTAGATTTAAGCTTTATTGCCTAAACTTATAACAGTGAAGCTCATTTATAACAAAGTTGTCAGGATCATCTGATTTCTTTCGTTATATCTAAATTCTGTTATATCAGGTCCATTTAACTATATGTTTATTAGAGATCCTTGGGGAATAAGATTTGTTTTTAGTATATATGCAGTATCTGTTATATCCAAGTTCGTTATAAGCGAGCTTCACTGTTCTACAATTCTTTTTATATGCAAGGCAGAGTAGTCCCTGGCTGAGAAGTCTTAACATTTAATTTAAATTTGAAGCTCCTCCGAAACTTTCTGCTTGATTTATTCCCTGCTTTAAGGAACTACTCGTCATTAACACTGAAATGTGGTTGAGATAACTTCAAATCAAGTAACAGAATGAGAGGATTTTTTTAAGCTATAGTCGGTTTCTAGTTTTGAAGACGGGTGACCACTTACAGCAGGCTTAGTAAAGTAGAATGTTCCTTAAACCGCAGCACGCATTCTGCTTTACTTTCAGCCTGCTTTAAGCTACCATCTGCTAGGATAAAGAAAATACTTCTTATGGTGCATATTCATGAGTGTATAAAGTAGAACAACTTTCTTCAGTGGATGTGTAAATCAAAGACATAAGAAATGGCATATTTATGAGGTTAAATGTTAGAATCTAGTTTCAAAGAAATTGCCCAACAAACCAGAATCAAAAGCTTATTTTACAGACTTTTAGAAGACAACAGTCAATAAAAAAAATTGGAAACCCTTTTTTTTTTTTCTCTACAGTGAGACTGGTAATTCTGCCAATATGACACAGGATAGTCCTGGAGGACCACCGAAGAACAAGCGCAGTAGATGGGAGCCTCAGTCACAGAACATGCAGAAAGGAATGCAGAATGCTGGCTTCCCTCCACATGGTAATTTAATTTGCTTCAGCATGCATTGAACATTTAAAAGGTGTTCAATTAGAATATTTAAAAATGTAATTAAATTTTACATATGTGTATCATTAAGAATTTGAAGTAACAAATAAGTTTTGCAAGAATGGATATTTTAAGAATGGTGAAATATACCATCATCTATTGTTATTCGAATATTTCAGGTCCAAATAGCCCATATGATCAGCAAGGTTACATGAGAAATATGAACATGCGTGGACAACGAGGGGCTTTCCAACGCGGTAGGGGTATGCAGGGCAGTATGGGGCGAGGTAGAATGTCCAGAGACATGCGTAGATCCTTCTCCAGGTCAAGATCAAGGTCATTTTCAAGGTTTGTCATATGTTAAAAATGCTCCTGAAAAGAATGAGTAAATTCACTAAATGTAATGTTGCTAGTTACTTCTCCAGGTAAACTATATCTGTTGTTACAGAATAGAAAATTACTTGTGTGTCAATTAATCGGCCTAGCCTGGATTTATTTACCATGGTCACATATATCAGCATTCTTTCCAGACTGTGTACCTGTGAACATGGTTGGCACAGTCTTAAAAAGTCCTTAAAAATGAGAGGTTGGCCTTAAAAAGACCCTAAATTAATTCTGGCCATAAAAAGACCATAAAAAGTCCTTAAATTTGTAAAAACAGGCCTTAATTTGTTTAAATAGAACAAAAAGTTTTTATTTCAAATAACAAGTCAATGAAATATCAAGAAACTTCATTCCCGAACATTAATAAGTTCACAGGCACTGCTTATTCGCGTCCATAGTAACAATGAGGTTTTTCCAGGAAGTGTTAAATTAGCCAATCAGTGAGCCGCTTTGTATTTACTGCAGGGCTGAACTGAATGCAAATGGCGTAGCTCAAAATAAACAGTGGTGTGAAAAATGCCAGGAAAGTACACTTTTAATGTAAAACTAATGAATGACCAGCATTTTGTCTGAGGGAGGATAAGGAGTGCTTATTCAAAGGGTGATGTAAATATTGCTTTAAAGATATTGATCTGTGTAAAATCGGCGAGGTCACACTCGCAGTGCACATGCAAAATGTGTGTTTTACAAACAATCATTAATTCCTTTTTCTCAAGGGATAAGAATAAAGAGAAAGCTCAATCTATGCATGCTTTAAAACCTGAAACTGCAAATAATATGCCAAACGGAGCTATAGATCAGGAGTTATTGTGAAATGTTGGCATACCCCACCCACTGTGAATAGCAAGTGTAGTTATTAGCTGTAACAAGAAATAGAACTTTGACAACAGTGCAAACAGGCAAACATTGACATTAACACTTTCACTAAATTAGCTGAAGAGTACAGTCCGATAAGGAAAGCAATTTGTCATACAGTTTGCACTTTAACTCCCTCAGACAAAAAGCCAGAGACAAAAAAATGTTTCTGAAAAGCTTAACAAGAAGCTAGAGGAGAAGATCCTAACCCTTAAAGAATGATAGTGGATCAATGTAAGAACATATGCCTAACATCAGCTTTTGACAGGTACGTTTGCCGAATATTTTCGGCCTTAAAAATGGACTTTTAGTCCTTAAAAAGTCCTTAAATTTGGATCTGGGTTTTCTGTATGAACCTTGTGTGAAACATACACAGGTCCTATGCAAACGATGGAGACCCCATCAGAGGGATCCTAAAAGAGTCGTCTGATTAGGGTCTACACTGTTTGTCTTATTGCAATACATGGACAAAAACAACACTGAATAGTCTTAAATGAACTAGACTAAATTTGAAACAGGAATCGTCCATTCGAAGTTTCAGGGAGGGAAGTTAAATACTGAAATGGACAATGGGAGTTTATGGTGAATATGTACTTTCCGTTCTAAATGAATTGGAAAAATCAACTTGCACAACATTCTGATTTTACAGGTCGTTTTCCAGATCTTGGTCTAGATCACGCTCAAGGTCCCGGTCCAGATCCTTCAGCCCAGACAGACGTAGACGTAGGAGGTCTCCAGATCCAAAATCTATGGGTAGAAACAACAGAAGACGATACAGGTACGGATCTATGAATAAATAATGAGGAATTAGACCCAGTTACACCAAGCATATCATAAATAGTTCAAAGACAAACGGTATCCTAAGGAGCTACCTGATCTGGGTTTATACTGTTTGCTTTATCAATAATTGTCTTGTTGGTAAGACATTGTTAATATTTTATGCAAAAATGTTAACAGACCTTGTATTTATAAGTTTGATGATGACAAGTTTCCCAAACAAAAAGTGGAAGTAAATAGGTAAAAGTACTATTGGAACTGTGACTTGGATGAATTTCAGAACATTTTGATAAAAAAAATTGCTTATTGAAGCCCTTGGTGGTTGCAGAATAAGGAAACCGCTAATTAAAGATTAATTTTAAGGTTGAATCAGATCTTGTTATATCCCTTGTGATGTATTAAAGTTAAGAGTTCTGTATTGAAATTTGTAAAAAAACCAGATAGAATTTAGAATTTGTAAATAATACCAACTTCAAATTGACAATAAAATCTGATATGTTGTGTCAACAAGATGGTATCTATAAATGTGTTGTTATAAATGTTGCAGGAGTTACAGCAGAAGTTCCAGTAGTAGAAGCAGAAGTAGCTCACCTTCCAGTAGATCAAGAAGTTACTATGACCCTCCCATGGAGTGCAGGGGTCGAGGCAGGGGCTCTAGAGGTCGAGGACGAGGTAAAGGGGACAAGGACAGGGGGAGAGGCAGAGGAGGAAGTCGGGGAAAGGACAGGAAGAGTTCAGGAGATCAGGATCCTACTCCAAAAAAACAGGGAAAGCAGAAAGGCAAATACGTACCTGGCAAAAAGACCAATAAGCGGTGAGGAGTTTTTTAACCCTTCTTGTGCTGGTTAACACTTTACCGAATAGTCTGTTTGTAGATTTGAAAATAGGTGACTACTTAAAGCAGGTTGAAAGTAAAGCAGAATGCGCCTTAAAGGCGCATTCTCCTTTACTTTCAGCCTGCTTTAAGCCATCACCAGCTAGAAAGAAAATATTCCTTATCATACATTTTCATGACTATAAATATGAACTTTTTTCCATGGAGGAATAAACTGAAGGCACTTAAAGGCACTTCTATGGGGGGAAAGGGTTAAGTCTGGGATTTTTCCCAAAAAAGTGTATGGTTCTCTTTTAACTCTATCAAGACTAATTAACCCTTGTTGGTTATAACCCTCCCTTGTAGATATATCATTTAAGTTACCAAAACATGAATCAGTCTACTTGGAATTCTTGGTAGTACGATGAAAACTGCTGTAAATTAGCAAATAGTGTAGTCGTCACACCTTGATATTTCTAGATGCTTACTGTTGATCAGAGCTCCAGATAAGGAGGGTTTTTCAAAAACTCAAATCTTTATTTCTGCTTTAAACCCTATGGTGTCACTACTCATTAGAATCGTCTCGAAGATTTGGTGCTAAAATGAGTAAGACATTGTTGAATTTGTTCAGTTTACTCCCTCTCCTCTGGAGCCCTGCTGTTGATAACTTCATGTGTCAACAAGATTACGCACCTCCAGCAATTAGATGGGACATTAAATCCTTAGGAACAACAACAAACAGTGTAGACCCAGTTGAACAGATCCAACCTTTTCCTCGCTTATTTTTAGCAGCAAATCCTTTGTTGTCAATACTCATTTAATAGAATGGTCATGATTCTAATCAGAAGTAACAGCATAGGGTTTACTGCATAAATAAAGAGTTTTTTAAATGCTCCCCTTATCTGGAGTTCTGGGACCTTCTTGTGACCAAGATCTTGTTAAACCCATTTTATGCGGGATACACTTTTAGGTGTACCTCTAGGCAAACAGTTTTGATCTCAGATCAAAACTGTTTGCAGCTAAGTCAATATTCTATCAGAAACTGCTAAAATCTTTTGCAAATATTTGAGTTATACCCCCTGCAGAAGACATTTTAAAATGGCAGCCAAATATTACGCAGCATACAATGGGTTAAACTGGATGATGCAAACTTCAATTGAAATGCTAGATTTTGTATTTACAGAATGAATCAACAGAAGATGGAGCTAGAAACAGAACAGTCAGCTGAAAAATTAGCAGAAAGAGCAAGGCGGTTCGAGTCCCATCTGAACACCAAACAGTCCAAGCCTAAACAGAGACTGGCTTTCTCCAAAATCTCTACAAACACAGTATCTGATGTGAGTTTCATAATATATTGCTTTCATCGCTGCTCCCAATAGATACATCTTTTTCAAAATGGTTCTACTATATATTCATGAATATGCACTGTTAGAAATATTTCCTTTATCCTAGCAGATGGTAGCTTAAAGCTGGCTGAAAGTAATACAGAATGCTTCTTAAGGAGAATTTTGCTTTACTTTCAGCCTGCTTTATTTTAAGCAACTATCGGTCTTCAATACTGTAACTCTGCTACCTTGTCTTAACTAGCCTTTACTCCATAGATTTGCCTTTTAATGTCTCTTAATTTATTCCTCCACTGAAGAAGATAATTCCAATTTATACAATAAATGTTTTCCATATCCTAGCAGGTGGTAGCTTAAAGCAAAATATGCCTTTAAGCAGTCACCCTGTCTTCAAAAGTTAGAATGAGGCTATGGAGTAAATGGTTGACTCTCATAAATTGTTTCAATGTTCAAAAACTGATGACCTCTGTAAGCAGACTGAAAGTAAAACCAAAACAAATTATAACAAATTTAAGAAGCCTTATGACTTTCATCTTGCTTAAGGTAGATGACTGCCATAAACAGATAACTAAATCCCAATTTTAGATATCCAATCAGGACTCCAGATGGGAGTATTTCAATAACTAAAACTTTTATTTCTGCTTTAAACCCTATGGTGTCACTACTCATTAGAATCGTCTCGAAGAGACGATTCTAATAAGTAGTAACACCATAGGATTTGGTGATGTATAAGTGAGAAAATGTTGGATTTGTTCCAATTACTCCCTCTTATCTGGAGCCCTGTTCAGTGGTTTGACTGTATTTCTGTTTGTCTATTTCAGTCAGATGAGGACAGTAACATGGACTGGAGCAGCTACCATGTCACGGGCACCTGTCAGGACCTTGAGAAGGCTTATCTCAGAATGTCAGGGGTAAGTTCCCTTTACTCTTTGAAAACTTGGTTATTTCCAAGTGATAGTGTCTCTCTTTTCTTTTCCTTTTCAAGCTCAGCTTGGAATGACAAACAGTCTGTTGATAGTTAACAATGTTTTAAACCCATTACCACATAGATACACCTTTTAATGCCTTTTATTTTATTCCTCTATTGAAGAAAATTCTCAGACTTTATACAGTCATAAATATGTACCATAAGAATTGTTTTCTTTATCATGGCAGATGGTAGCTTAAATCAGGCTGAAAGTAAAGTAGAATGCTTTTAAGTGGTCACCTGTTTTCAAAATTAGAAACAGGCTATTTGTTAATGGGCAGTGATAATTTTACCTGTGCATCCTGAGTCCTATACTCATTAAATTTCCCAGGGTCCAAGGTTATAAATCTTTTGAGGTGAGTCTGAGTGTGTTCTCAATCATTTGATCGGTCAGATTTGAGCCTAGGCTCAAATCTGACCAATCAAATGCTTGAGAACTACTTAAGACTTAACTGAAAAGCTTTATAACCTTGGACCCAGGGACTCATTATTTAAAAAGTTGTGAGTCCCATGGACCCATAGCTTTTCTGGCCTTTATTTACCTATTACTCATAAGCAAACAGTATCTTAAGAAAGTTTGAAAGTAAAGCAGGCACATTCTGTTTTACTTTCAACCTGCTTTAAGTGGCCACCTGTCTTCAAAACTAGAAATAAGTCACGGGATATTGGGCTAATTTTTCACCTCAAGGACTCATTCTTTTACAGAATGTGCATCCTGAGGACTCGATCATCTGATTTCTAAAATTATCTCTGAATGGGTTAAAAAATTATTACATGGTTTAAATGTGCCTTCCACAGCCGCCAGATGCCACTAAGATCCGACCTGTGGAGGTTCTACAGAAGTCTTTAGAGATGGTGAAGAATGATTGGGCCAAGAAAATGGACTACCACTACGCCTGTGAACAGATGAAGACTATAAGACAGGACTTGACAGTGAGTGGCAAAGTGTAAAAGTTCAATATCTTCAACAACTTCTTCTGGTGAATTTGTGATAATTTTTGCAAATATGCTATAAGTTTTGTCCATGTGTCACTCATACTTTAAGTTATGTAATGCCTGGTCATACGCAAGTATGGGATGGATGAGTTTGGTTTTATAGTACTGCGACACATAATAGGTCATATAGCGGCATAATAGTGCTGACTATGATGAGGGATGATCATATGAGATGATGATGATTTCAGGAAGATTATTTTGGCTAGTCTCATTCGTTGCAAAGCAGCACATGGGATTAAAACCACCAACCTGTCTTGCTTTTAGTTCTTGGCGGAGGGGATAATCTGGGTCTAATATCAGAAAAGATTCCCTATGACGATTAAGCCCCAGAACTGAGGCAAAGCAGGAAGATTCTGCTATGCCCTTCTTGTTTCTTATAAAGCCATTATTAGGCCCATTTCCCTATAAATACATGTACATGTATGCCCTAAACCAAGATAAAAATAAAGCAAAAACTTAAGGAGGATTTCACCTTTATGCAACACCATCAATCAGCATACATTTGTGTTAGTTATGAGGAGGAAGGGGTTAATGGCTTCCTATGGCACTTAATGCAGGGAATAGGGTTAAAGCAGGCAACGTCATGGCAGTGAGAGGGATATTTATTAAGGTTTTACCACTGGCCATTTAAGTGTTAGGGATCCAAACACCTAAGTTTTGGGACTCCATTTCCCTAACGCCTTTAATTCTTGTCTGCGCTTAAAACTGAGACCCCAGTGCCTTAAATTCTACAAATAGTAAAAAAAAAACTCTTGTTTAAATTGATAAATTAAAAAACAAAGTTTTATCAGGCTGTTTGTCTTTAGTACACTATTAGAATAATGCTTTAAAGTCACTCGGGGAACACCATTTATACATTCAACAGCGCCTACCATTTCTTTTGGGGGAAACCCTGTATAATAATAAATATCTGATATATTAAGTATGTTCAATGGTTTATTGGTTTTAATTTACAGGTGCAGGGTGTGCGAGATGAATTCACAGTGAAGGTGTACGAAACTCATGCTAGAATAGCCATGGAAAAGGTGTGTAGCTGGCAAAGTCTTTGTATAGGCAGTTTGTTTCTTAAAACTTTTTATCTATTACTCAATAGATACACCTTGAATGCCATGTAAAAATGCCAACTGACGATTTGTTTATTATATCATTTATATGCCTTCAATATACACCTACAACAAATAAAATGTTTCAATCCTTTCATATCCAGAAATGTTTGATATTTGAAGCAGAAAAAAGTATTTTATGTGACAAAGAATGTGAACTTGTGCATGTATGTGTTACCCGACTTTATTCTATTGGAAAATGTGGCATGATGAAATGCAAAAAATATGATACAAGACCAGTTCAATCTCACTATTACAAACACTAAAAAACAATGGCTAATTGATTGTTTATAAGACAGGTGTCAGTAAAACAAAAAGCTTCTAAAGAAGCTTTCTGTTTTTTGTCACCTTGCTTTAAGCAGTCACCTGTCATCTACACCTAATAATTAACACAATTAAGGGTTCGCAATAGAGACTCTATCACATAGTGCAAATGCACACAAAAAAGCCTAGTATCACATGAAGGCATGTAATAAAGCTCTAGTATCACATGAAGGCATGTAATAAAGCTTTAGTATCACATGAAGGCATGTAATAAAGCTCTAGTATCCCATGAAGGCATGTAATAAAGCTCTAGTATCACATGAAGGCATGTAATAAAGTGTTGTATCACATGAAGGCATGTAATAAAGCTCTAGTATCACATGAAGGCATGTAATAAAGCTCTAGTATCACATCTAGAAGGCATGTAATAAAGCTCTAGTATTATCTGCTCACAGGGTGACCATGAGGAATACAATCAGTGCCAGACCCAGCTGAAGATGTTGTATGAGCAAGACCTGATGGGCAACCGAGAGGAGTTTACAGCCTACAGGCTCCTGTATTATATCTACACTAAAAACCTAGGTGGTATCCTTTTAGTGGTTAACTCGTACAATGCTTCACACTTGTCTAGAATTCTTAACCACTTACCCCATAGTCTGATTCTAATTTTGAAAATTGGTGACTACTTAAAGCAGGTTGAACGTAAAGCAGAATGTGCCTTAAGGCACATTCTGCTTTACTTTCAGCCTGCTTTAAGCTACCATCTGCTAGAATAAAGAAAATAGTTATTATAATACAGTAACATATTCATAACTGTATAAATTAGAACTATTTTATTAGATAAATAAATTGAAGATGTAAAAAGGTGTTTTTATGGGGTAATTGGTTAATCTGACATCTATATATATATAGATATATGAATCATATCACATCTTAGCCACTGTTTGTTTCTAGAGCCTTGTTATTGTTATGTTTCAGTAGATATGTTTTCTTTAACAATTTGACAGATATCAATAATACTCTAACCAACTTGACTGTAACAGACAAACAAGATGAGTCTATACATCATGCGCTGCAAGTGAGATCTGCCTGGGCCCTCAATAACTTCCATAAATTATTTAAGCTTTATTTGAATGCTCCAAAGATGGCAGGCTACCTCATGGATAAATTTGTAGGGCGGCTACGAAAGTCAGCTCTAAAAGCTATGATTAAGGCGTATGTATATAATTCATTTTATTTTAACTATCAAAATTTAGATTTTATATTCCATAAATGTCAAGCTTTAAATTTCTTGGAACTTTTTACAATGCATAATTTACTTTCGTTAATTACAATATATTTCGGTCTTTATTTTTCAAAACAGAAGGAAATGAATTTATTTCGTTTAATTTTTATCAAGAATATAATTATTGAATTGCCAATTTTAGATCGTTCACCCAATCAAACATAATAATACTTCATATCAGTACATTTAAAAACTTGTCAGTTACTTTAATCATACCATCTAAAAGATTCAACAAAATTGTGAATTGATGAACAAATAGAATTCAAATCAGATGATAATCACAATTAACTATTTATTATCAGTGCAGTTGAGTGAGAATAAACTAAAAACAGTCTAAACTCAATAGTTGGAACTCACTTAAATTGACCCTACCGGTATTTCATATGTTTATTTTTGATAAGTCCATCTCGCTTAACTCTTTCCTCCCTGAAACTTTAAATGGACAATCCCAGTTTCCATTTAAGTCTAGTCCATTTCTGACTTTTAAGGGTTGTTTTTGTCAATGTTTTGCATTATGACAAACAGTGAAGACCCAGATCAGAGGGCTCCTTTCGGAGCCCTCTGATCTGGGCCTTCACTGTTTGCACAGGACAAGTGTACTATTCACATGTACACTGTTTGAAAAGCACGCCTACAGGCGGGACTAGGGTTCAAAGGGTTAAGTTGAACATACCCATATTTCAAAGTTGAAACGTGGCTTAGCCATATTTTAACTTTGAAATATGGGTATTTTTGAACTAACAAAGTGTCAAGTTTCGACTGTATATCCATCATTTTCTCTTTATTTATTTAATGAAACCTTGTCGTGTTGCTAGTCCATAGAATTTTCTCTCTTGGTCTATTCTAAAGACTAGTAACACATAATTTTGATTTGATGGAGCCATTGTTGTATGTTCACTCTTTTAATTTATTTATTATACAAGGTAAGTATATTTTATTCAATGATATTTTAGTTTTTTTTTTACAACAACCAGGTAAAAACAAAATGTGTGTATCTCTATTATGTATTTTCTAGGTTTTGGTAGGTATATAAGATATTAATATTTTAAGATAATATATGTTTGAATTACAGCATTAAAATGGTAGTGGTTTTCTCTGCATATAAGACAAATTCCTCATAAATACTCCTTACTACGCCTTTAATTCATTCTTTCACTGAAGAAAATGGGTCCACTTAATACAGTCATGAATATGTTCCATAATGAACATTTTCTATATTCAAGTATGTGGTAGCTTAACCCTTTCCCCAATAGAAGCGCCTTTTAGCGGATATAATTTATTCATCCGCTGAAGAAAATAGTTCCAATTTAATCAGTAATGAATATATATTATGGGGAATATTTTCTATATTATAGCACATGATAGCTTAAAGCAGGCTGAAAGTAAAGCAGAATGCGCCCTAAGGCGCATTCTGCTTTACTTTCAACCTGCTTTAAGTAGTCACCTATCTTAAGTACTAGAAATAGGCTATCAGGTAAAGGGTTAAAGCAGGCTGAAGGTAAAGTAGAATTGGCCTGAAGGCACATTCTGCATTACTTTAACCTGCTTTAAGTGGCCATCTATCTTCAAAACTAGAAACAGGCTAGTATGGGTTAATGTGTAAATATGTATATAGGACAGATTGGCAATCCAGTCATGCAGATAATCTTGTATAACCCTTTGTAGTTTATATGATTAGTCCTCTTGAAATGTCATCTGCAACATTTCTAAGTTTAAATGCATATCAACAATCCATGTATCAAACAGTTTGTAACCTGATCAGATGCCATGCTACTTCTCATTTGATCTGTAGCAACTGTTCGAAATTTCATGGACAGCTTCCAAAGTTTTTATCAAAAATACTGTGCTTATAATAACGTCAAATGCTTGGAATGATTATTCAATGTACATTCAAACTTGTGTTTTAACAGCCACTCTTAAAAAAGAAAAAAGAGCTCACAACAAAACAGTTGCGGCTAAATTCAGGACAAAAGTAAAGGCAAGAAGCTCTTGCATATTTTTGTTCGAAGCTAAGCTGTAGCCTGTCAAAAATAGTAAAACATTGATAAACACAAGTTTGACTGGATACTTTGTATTAAAACTTCTAAGATGGTGTCAGCCTAGTGCAAGACCTAAGTAGGGTTCTTCTACATTAAGCTGACAGATCTGTTTATAAACCTGCACCTGCACCTTTTGAATAGTTTCTCACACAGTGGAGAAGACGTTATTCTTTCCTGTTTAATGCAAACGGAATGCAAAGGCATTGCAATAAAATGTAGAAAATTCCATTTTTCTGAAATTTCTAACAATTTGTTAATCTGACTTGCAAACTGTTTGCAGAGGTCATAAGGTATAGTATATAGGGATAGAACAACCCATTACCCCATAAATACAATTTTTTTCGCCTCTCATTTATTCCTCCACTGAGTAAAATAGTTCTAATTTATACAGTAATGAATATGTATAGTAAGGAATATTTTCTTTATTCTAGCAGGTTGTCGCTTAAAGCAGGCTGAGAGTAAAGCAGAATGCGCCTTAAGGCGCATTCTGCTTTACTTTCAACCTGCTTTAAGTAGTCGCCTATTTTAAAAAACTAGAAACAGATAGGGTAATGGGTTAATGTCTTCTTCACTGGCTATGTTTTAATTTTACATTCATATAATTAAAAGAATTTCAGGCTGGTAAGTATGTTTTGTTTGATTTCTTACTTAAATTTGTTGGGTCTACAAAGTTATTTTGTTTTATCTTTGTTTGTTGCTAACATTTGGATGTTTCTCTTCTTTTTCATTGGACGCTTGTTCACCCACTCTTCCCTGATCTGTTTATGTAAATAAAGATATCGGCCTACAGTAACCATTGAATTCCTTACTCCGGAGCTCGGCTTCTCTGACCACTCTGAATGTGTGGACTTCCTGAAGGAGACGGGTATTGCATTGATTGATGATAAGAAGGTGGATTGCAAGGCCAATCTGGCAGTCGTTAACACGTTATAGAAATAAGTCGGGGACCATGTCTTGGCCATATCTCAAATGTGGCCTTGACAGGGTCAAATGTTATATGAATGCCGAGTCCTATGCTGAAGGGGTCTTCTTAATGGCTTTGCTACTCAGCAATATTCCCACACAGTGGAGGCGTACAGAGCTATCCATGATCCTGCTAGGTGTTCTGATAGGTAAAGGGAAGGGGAAAGCTTTAGATGAGTCCAGTGTTGGTACATGGTGCCCTATGATCTCCCTCATCAACAGCCAGAGTTGATAGGATCGTCATTAGCATATCTTGGCAAAGTCAAGGGGGTACCAGTAGAAGAAAGAGTTTCAAGTAATGGTGTTGGTAAGCTGTCTGATCTGTCACCTGTTACATGAGGAGCAGATTGTCAAAGTTGTGCTAGGGCCAGCTACATTGATCGCCGTAAGCAAGTATTGGAGGTTGATCCAGAGGTCAGGCAGGCAGAGGTTTTTGATGTTGATTACGCATGGGGGGTTCGTCAGCCTATATCATCTTCAAAAGTGTAGAATTTGCAGTTAAAGACTTGATTTAGGTACACCAAAGTTAAGAGTTGTTGAGCCAACAGATTTATTCAAGTTCCCATAGTCTCTTCGGGATTATGAAAAAATGGACAATTCACAGGACTGATATCTTGTCAGAAATATAAAAGCCGAGGTCTTATTTCCAGCTTTTTAAAAGGTGATGGAATCCAGTAATCTTTCAAGATTATACGGCTTTTCTGTGATAATTTCAATTTGATGGCTGCTGAAAAAAATCCAATTATTTCTACTAAGGACTAAAATCAGTAAATTGAAGGGATGTGGAGGAAAAAATAAATTGAAGGAATGTGGAGATAAGTGACAATCAAATTTATGGTAAAGTTTGTGGTATTGTACCGGGGGACATTAGATGGAGTTATAGTGCTGCTATATTATCATCGTGTATTATAAGTTAAGAAATATAACTGCTGGACAGTTCATTTGTAGGAAGTGAATGCGAAAATTTCCAAAAAGCTTCAGTTCCGAATCTACACGAGAGAAATTGCCGCGAAGAATAAATGGTGAGCTATTATATTTTAGCAGAAATATAGAGAGACACTTCATACATATATGCCGATTCATCGTCTACAGGTATTTCAGGTTTCCGGGCTTAAAGTCTTATTATTCCCAGATTTTCTTAATTCATCTCCAGGGAATGGGTCTGACGACGTTTCGCCAGAGTCTTCACAAAGTCTAGTCTGCTGGTCCTACATGTTCAATATTCATTCACCAAGTTAGTCTGATGTCACACAAATCCTTTGGTCAAAGATCAGATTACCACTGGTAACCGGAGGCCTTTTCTATATGTTTATTTCTGAAGTATAGCAACATACAGGAAATCATGTAAGAAATGAATCGGTACATCAACAGAAGAAGAAGAATGAGAAGAGAATCAACAGGCGCTGATGATAGATTGCTCATCTGGATTGCAAGTAACGGTGAAGAAGAGGAAGAGATGATGATCTTGTCTGCTACTCCTGGAGATGGTTGAAGGCTGTCGACGTATCAACTGCATCGGAATCAATGGTGGCCCACTAATAAATTTTTCTTTCAGCTTTTCTGTTTTTCTAGCGATTATATAGCAGGCCTACGTTCCAGATGGTGCAAACAGGTTCAAGCTTGTCGACAACACAGAAGACGGAAGAATCCACTGCAACAGTAACAACTCTGTATATAACCAGATGTCTTTCATGTATATAGTTATTGTGTTGGCATTGTCACAATCTCGTTCGTTATACAGGGGAGTTGTGACATGCCTAGTTATTGAAGAATACTTTAAATTGTTTAACATGATCCATTTCATAAGTATCATGAACTCATTCAGCTTTTGGATGTGTCAAAGAGCTGATAAACTTAGTCATTCATTCATTGTTTCTTATTGTCTGTAAGGTTAAGTATTTTATTGAAGTGTTAAGAAAATTTCTTATTAATAATGTATGCTTGGTTACAGTGGAGAAGACTTTATTCTTTCCCAGTAAATGGTTTATGCTAAAACTATTATTTCCTGTGCAAACTGTTTGGAGCCAGATCAGACGCCGGGTAACCCGGCGTCTGATCGGGCTCCAAACTGTTTGCCTTAACAGGAAAGAATATCGTCTTCTCATATTGCTTAAATGTATAGTTTGTTTCTGTATTTCAGGATTTCTAAACTATCTAATTGTTAGGCCTCAATTCAAAAGAACTTGGTCTAGTATTTATATTTTTATAGTAACAAGCATTAACCCTTTATTCCATTGCCTGTTTCTGGTTTTGAAGACCAGTGACTACTTACAGCAGGTTAAAGGTAAAGTAGAATGCACCTTAACTCATTATCCCCTGGAACTTCTAATGGAAAATTGCAGTTTGCAATAAAGGCTGGTCCATTTTAGACTATCTAGGGTTGTTTTTTGTAATAAATTGCAAAATACCAAACAGTGAAGTCCCTGATCAGAGGGCTCCTGCAGGAGCCCTCTGATCAGGGACTTCACTGTTTGAATAGGACAAGCGTACTCATCACAGGTACACATTTGGTAAAAGACGCATATATGCATCACTGGGGTTCAATGAGTTAAGATGTATTCTGCTTTACTTTCAGCTTTCTTTAACCTACCGTCTGACAAGATAAAGAAATGATTTCTTATGGGGCATATTAAAGTGGACCTATTTTTAGCTCACCTGAGCCAAAGGCTCAAGGTGAGCTATTGGGATGGCCCCGTGTCCGGCGTCGTTAACAATTGCTTCAAATGACATCTCCTCCTATACCGCTTGACAGGTTTCAATCAAACTTTACAGGAATGTGCCTTGGGTCAAGCTCTTTCAAATTTGTTCAAAGAATTAAAAACAATGTAGAACTCTGGTTGCCATGGCAACCAAAGTGAAAAAATAAGGAAATCTTAAAAAATCTTCTTGTCTGAAACTAAAAAGGCCAGAGCTTAGATATTTGGCACATAGCATCATCTACAGGTCCTTTATTAAGTTTCTTCAAATTATGCCCCTGGGGTCAAAATTGGCCCCGCCCCGAGGGTCACAGTTTTATATAGAGTTATAAAGTGAAAATTTCAAATATCTTCTTCTCTGACACTAATATGGTCAGAGCTTTGATATTTGGCATGGTGACACTTCTAGATGTGCTTTACCAATTTTGTTCAAATGGTTCCAGTCTGTTGCATATCTAGGTCACAGGAGCTAAAAATAGATTTTTTCAATGGAAAAATCTTGTCTAAAACCCTAGTACCCTGATCTAAGATATTTGGCACATAGCATCATCTACATGTTCTCTATCAAGATTGTTCAAATTTAAGTATGCCCTTCGGGTAAAAAATGACTCCTCCTGGACATAAATCATTATCTCCATTTTGTCAGCTATTCTCAGGTGAGCGAAATATGCCCCATTGGGCGCTTGTCTTCATTTGCGGCAATAATGAAAGGTGTATCCATGGAGTATTGGGTTAATGTCAAGGTTCAGTATTAGTTGTGACAGTCTGTGAAAATAGCTTGTTTACATTGCACTATCTCTGAAACTTGTTGTCAAAAGTTGTTTAAGACAAGAGGTTACTTGAAACCGACTGAAAGCATGGCAAAAAAATCCCTTTTGGGGTTAATGCTAATGCTAACTAATCCAACTTTTTCTTGCTCATTTTAGCACCAAATCCTATGGTGATACTACTCATTAGAATTGTCTCTAGGAGACAATTCTAATGAGTAGTGACGCCATAGGATTAAAAGCAGAAATAGAGATTTAAGTTTTCAAAGTACTCCCCTTACCTGAAGCCCTGCATAGTTATTGGTTGACAATCCGACAGCCGTGTTTTCAGACAACTACTAATTTCACAGACTGTCATGATGTTTATGATAAAAGTTGTAGAATTTTAGTCAAACAGATGGTTTTGCTTCAGACAGGTTTATTCATGTAAGTACTATTTGTTAAAAAGAGTTAGAACTTTTACATTCAGTGGCTGGGATTAATTTCCATTGTCCGTAGAAATACAGTCAAACTTTGGTATTTCTAACACACTCATTCAAGTCAAACTTCGATTGAGTTTTAACAACTTGAGCTTGCTTATGTTGAACATACCCATATTTCAAAGTTAGAATGTGGTTTTGCTACATTTTAACTTTAAAATATGGACATGTTCGACTTTAACGAGTTTAAGATAACAAGATATGACAATATTATGAACTACATGTACATGTATATAATGTATAAAATCCTTTTCAAAATTTACTTGAAAGTGATTTGTATTTTCATGCAACTGATTGTTTTTTGTCATAGATCAATTAGGATGACAAGTTGTGTAACTTAACTACTAGCTTCTATCTTAATGATGACTTTATGTTTAATATATTATATAAGAAGGGTAGGCTTTTAATGAGTAATCAACTGAGTTTTGTGAAGATATACAGGTGAGAATATTGGAAATTGTAAGCTAATCTGTCTTGTACTTGGCCAATCTTAAACATGGCCATCTTGTATTAAGTGATTCCTCGACAGAAAATCCATGTGCAGTATTTAATAAATATGTTTGCTTAATGCAGGATTGAAATAATACAGAAAGTCCCATAAGGAGCTTTCTGTACTATTTCTATCCAGCATTAAGTGGTGACGTGTTGTAAAACTATCCAAGCTACTTCACAGAGTAGTTGCTTAAAGTATAAGATTGATCGTATCGAAAGGTCTGTTAACAAAATCGGTTATAACTTCTACTAGCAAACATGGAGGCAATTGCTGTTTTGTTCACAGTACAAAATTTAGTTAAACTTAAGTAATAGTCTAAGTTTAAGTAAACTTTAGTAATAGACAAACAGGTATTAATCCATTCAATGCCGAGGCCGAACAACACTGACACTAGCCAACAGTTAGGATACTGATCAAGACGCCACATTATGTGGCATCTGATCAGGATCCAAACTGTTTTGACACTCATTTCAATATTTCTCAAGTCAAAAAACCTAAAAGTTTAATTTTGAGAAATAAAACTTAAAAAGCAGACAAAATTTTAAAATTGAAGTCGCCATGGCAGTGAAGGGAGTAATATGGCCAAATAGGTATTAACCCTTAGCCCGCCAAATAAATTGTTGTCTGCTATATTTCTCGTCTGCTTCAAGTTTCAAAGTGCTTCAAAGTTGCTCAAAATTGCTGAAAATGTTGTCCGAGTGTCAAACAGCTTGGATCCCGATGAGACGCCGAGTTACTCGGCGTCTCATCCGGATCCAAGCTGTTTGCATGTGGAGCTATAGTCGTGAGTGGCAGGCTAAGGGTTCAGCAAACATTCATGAAAGGAGCATAGATGTAGCTGAATACCGATAAAAATATTTAGAAAGATCCTGTTAGGAATTTTACTTTGCTATTGTCCAGCATTATAAAATTGCCTGAACAGCAGGCTGCACATGTATCTTTCATGGTGGTGGTGTTAAATTCATGTTCAGCTACAAAGTTGACTATTACAGTAAAGGTCCAGCTATGTACTCAACTCACTCCATCCTCCAAGCGATTTTATAATACAAAGTATCTTTTTGCAAACCGTTTGGCTCAAGATGAGATGCCAAGTAACTTGACGTCTCATCTTGATCCAAACTGTTTATCTCACTGATGCAATTCTTAAAGAAAATGTAGATACAATTGTTGCAGACCAGTGTAGCCAGTGTCTAAAGAGTGTTTTAGGGTTTCAGATAAAAGTGAGTCAAATAAAAATTTCAACCTTGTTTTGCTTTATGTTGCCACCAATCCCATGTTTGACAACTCATTAGAATTATGTTTAAGAGAAAATTCTTATAAGTAGTCTCGACATTGGGTTAAGTGGAGACATAAGGAAGTAAGTATTGGAAACAACTCACCTTATCTGTAACCCTGGCCCTAAGGTTATAAAGAGTTTGAGTTGAGTCTAAGCCATTCTCAAGCATTTGATTAGTCAGATTTGAGCCTAGGCTCAAATCTGACCAATCAAATGCTTGAGAACGAACTCAGACTCAACTCAAACTCTTAATAACCTTGGACCCTGATCTATGAGGTATATCTATGTTATAGCAATTAGTAAGCTTGTTCATGCCAAGTGGCCTCTGAAATTTGTAATTTGTTCACCTCTTAAACTTAAATCATAAAATGGACTATTTCAGTTTTCAATTAAATCAAGTCCAATTTTGACTATTTAAGGTTATTTTCAAAGTAATATTGCAAAATGACAAACAATGCAAAGTCAGATCTTAGAGCTTATTCTCTCTAATTTGGACCTACACTGTTTACATAGGAAACGTGTACTCTTTACTGTTAACGATGCACTAGGGGTTACAGTAGAGGAGACATTATTCTTTCCCAATAATTCTGTTATGCTGAAACTATTATTTCCAGTGCAAACAGTTTAGAGCCTGATCAGACACCGGGTAACCTGGTGTCTGATCAGGCTCCAAACTGTTTGCCACTCATATGAAAATAATTGGACAGAATTGTTAACAAGTTTTCATTTTTTACGTTTTTTTGCAATGCGTTTGCTGTTAATTGGTAAAGAAAAACGTTTTCTCCACTGTACTTGGTTAAGCCATTATTTGTTAAAGCTCAGTTTTGGGTGTTAATTTCTTCCAAATACCACAATTTTAAACCTTTACAATTATTTATAACACTTTAGTAGTGAACAGCTTTTAATAGACTTAAGTATTTTCAAAAGCAATAGTGTGATTCACTCATTAGGTTGTTGTTGTGGTTTTTAGTACAACTCTCCAGTTGAAACATTGTGTTGAGCAGACATTCAGAACAAGATGAAATATAAGATTATAAAAAAGATCGTTGCTTAACCTTAACGCCATAAATACACATTTTTACGCAAGAAAATCGTTCAACTTTATACAGTAATGAATTCAACTTTATACAGTAATGAATGTGTACTTAAGGATAATTGCAGATTGCAATTTAAAGCAGGCTGAAGGTAAAGCAGAATATACCTGTAGGCACATTGTGCTTTACTTGAACCTGCTTTAAGTTGTCACCTGTTTACAAAACTACATATAGGCTGTGGGCTATTTAGTTATTGCAGGATTACAGTAAAGCAAAGAGCACTGACGGAACTTTCTGTTTTGGCAAAAGTAAAACATAAAGCTCGTATTGGATCTTTCTTTACTTTAATCATGCATTAACAGTCAGCAGTCATAATAGTGCTTTACTCATATAAAATTTTGTTGCTGCTTAATACAAGTTTGACAGTACTAAGATTCTATTTGCTTTTGTTTTCCGTTGAATAGTAAGTATTACTTATCCACAGGTTCTGCATGCTTTTTACATAATAAGAGTTTTGTGTATCATGTGCCAATAACTCTTAAGCTTGCTAGCGGTGAAACCATTGCAAACAGTTTGGATCACGAATCCCTGTTGAGATTTGTTAACATTTATGGGAAGTTTAAAAGTTTAAACATACAGTAGAACCTCTCTATTACGGCCACTAAACTGTGTCAAATATTAGCCGTTTAAGACAGGTGATTGCTTAAAAAATGTGAAAGTGAAACAGAAAGCTGTAGGAGCTTTCTGTTTCACTTTCACATTGTTTTAAGCTGTCACCTGTACTTTATATAGACAATTAACTTTCTTTATCGTGGTCGTAATAGAGAGGTCTTACTGTATTTTATTGCCATATATTTGTACAACCATATAGCACAAGCTCATAATCAAATTTACAGAATACAAGTTTAACACAGTGTCTCATTAGGATACAAACTGTTCGACACCCGGACCCTGTTTTGATTTTTTGCTAAAAATTCTACTTTAGGAATACATGTAGTAGCAAACCTCACTCGTAGCAAACGAAAAAATTAACCTGCATGCAAAGAGTGTAATGTTCAGAAGTCTGTATGTATGATAAGCACATTTATGGAATGCATGTTCTGTATATATTTGTACACATCTACTGTTGAATCGTCATAATTGTTTTGCCATATTTCCATACTATTATAAAAATATAAAAAAGAATTAGATCTAAAAGAGAATAAAATACAAAAGTATGGATATCTGTGTTTGATTTGTTTGTATACAATGCCAGGGCTGCCATAAATTGATATTGAAAAAATCCTAATGATATTCTAAGAGATGAAAAAAAAGCAGAGAGACCAACTCTCTGACTAATAGCCTGCTAAAGGTTTAATGACAATGAATCCATTACCCAATTAAATACAGGAATGCCATTTAGGTTTTACTTTAATTTATTCCTCCTCTGACGAAAATAGTTATGTCATGAATACATGCAATAAAAAAGATAGTTTCTATATCCAAAAAGATTGCAGCTTAAAGCAGGCTGAATGTACAGCACCATGCACATTCTGCTTTACTTTCAACCTGCCTTAAGTGATCATGCATCTCAAAAGAAGAAACAGGCCATGGTGTTATGGGTTAGACTTTTAAACGCGCACCTTTAAATGTGTTCGTATATTCATTGGGGGGCCAACGGAGTATCACGAGGGTCATTTCGCACAGAAGCTCTGTATACAGAATACATATAATACACTCTATATTGAATTTATATATGGGGCTTCTGTGCGAAACGGATCGTCGTGATACATCGTTGGCCCTCAGTAATATTGGCGTGGTTGTCCGTCCGTGCAATTGTCCGGTAACTAGAGGCCTAAAATGACACCCAGTCTGTTGGAGGGGGAATTTTAGCTCGCCTGGCACGAAGTGCCAAGGTGAGCTTTGAGGATTGCTAGATGTCTGTCCGTCCGTTCACAATTGGTTGGTTAACACTCTAGCGGCTACAAATTTCATGACAATGTATGTCTTGATGAAATCTAGGTCAAGTTCGAATGTGGGTCATGTCGGGTCAAAAACTAGATCAGATCATAGAAACATCTTGTTACCACTCTAGAGGCTACAAATCTCATTTGATCAGAATAAAATTTGGTCAAAATGCTTGCCTAATTGATATCTAAGTTAAGTTTGGATGTGGGTCATGTCTGGTCAAAAACTAGGTCAAATCATAGAAAAACCTTGTTATCACTCTAAAGGCTACAACTCTCATTGGATTTTTAGCTCAGGGAGAGCTTTTGCAATCCTTGAATGTCCGGCGTGCGTCGTCCGGCGCCAACAATTTTAGTGTTTACACTCTAGAGGCCACAATATTTATCCAATCTTTCTCAAACTTGCTCAGATGGTATATTAATTACCATAAGAGTTCGGATGAGTTCTATTATGGTTGAAATCGGACAAATAGGTCATGAGTTATCTACCTTTGAACTGCTGAAAATGCCATATTTAACAGTGTTTACACTCGAGAGGCCACAGTATTTATCCAATCTTTCTAAAACTTGCCCAGATTGTATATGACCATAAGAATTTGAATGAGTTCGATTTTGGTTGAAATCGAACGTTATTTACCTTTAAATTGCTGAAAATGCCATATTTAACAGTGTTTACACTCTAGAGGCCACAATTTTTATCCAATCTATCTCAAACCTGCTCAGATTGTAAATGACTATAAGAGTTCAGATGAGTTTGATTATGGTTGAAATCAGACTTATAGGTCGAGAGTTATCTACCTTTGAATTGCTGAAAATGCCATATTTAACGATGTTTACGCTCTAGAGGTCACACATTTTATCCAATCTTTCTCAAACTTACTCAGATTGTATATATACCATAAGACTTCGGATGAGTTCAATTATGGTTGTAATCAGATCAATAGGTCAAAAGTTATCTACCTTTGAATTGCTGAAAATGATATATTTAACAGTGTTTACGCTCTAGAGGCCACAATATTTATTCAAGCTCTCTCAAACTTGCCCAGATTGTATATGACCATAAGAGTTCAAAAAAGGGTGATTATGGTTGGAATCGGAACAAATAGATCAAGAGATATCTACCTTTGAATTGCTGAAAATGCCATATTTTACAGCGTTTACACTCTTGCAACTACAGTTTTCAATGGATTTTGATTATACTTGTACACAAAGGATGTAGCTATACGTTCTGGAAGGAGTGCAATTATTGTTGAAATGTAACCATTGTGGCAATAGTTACCTGCCCTTGATATACTTTGAAATGCTAGAAAAAGGCTTCATTTCAGTATTGTTTAGGCTTTATAATTATAAGTTATCTGCCTTTGATGTACTCTACTATACTACGAATAATACGGGTGAAATTCAAAGGTTAAGCTATCAGGCTTCATTACAAATGGTGAGCGATATCAGGGCCTTCAGGCCCTCTTGTAATGCTACTTGGTCAGAATGTTTGTCTAATTGATATCTAGGTCAAGTACTAATATGTGTCATGTCGGGTCGAAAACCAGGTCATTAGGTCAAATCATGGGAAAACCTTGTCAAATTTCTTGGCTACAAATCTTGCCCAATTTTTATGAAACTTTGTCAAAATATTTGCCTCATTGATATCTAGGTCAAGTTTGAATGTGGGCCATTTTCCGGTCAAAAACTAGATCACTAGATCAAATCAAAGACCTTGTTAACCTAGATGCATGTTCGCGTTCTAGAGGCTACACGTCTCATTGTATTTTGATGCAACTTGGTCAGAGTGTTTGTCTAATTGATATCTAGGTCAGGATGGTATATGAAACATGTCAGGTCAAAAACTAGAGACACATGGTCAAATCAAAGAAAACAGTGTTAACCCTCTACAGGCTAAAAATCTCATTAGATCTGAATGAAATATTGTCAGAATGTTTGCAAACATCTATTCTAGGTCAATATCAAATGTGGATTGTGTCTGGTAAAAACTAGGTCACTAGGTTAAATCTTTTTAACACTCTAAAGGTTGATTGTGGGTCATGTCCAGTCGTAATCTAGGTCACTATAGGTCAAATTTCTACATGGTGTACCAGGTGAGCGATTTAGGGCCATGGTGGTCCTTGTTTGTACTTAAGGGGGCGGGGGGGGGGGGGGCATGGCCCCCTGTTTCATGGGGTATTAAAAAAAACCTTAGAGAAATGGCTCTTAGAAACACCTGTCTAGATTTGGTTTAAGACGTCCATTGGGCAAAATGGCACTTTGAAAATCGCTTGTCCGGTACTTATGGGGCCATTTTGAACTTTAAAGGCCCTTTATAAATAGTCCCTTGTAAGCTGACCATAAATGCAAATAGTGTAGACCATTGACTGGTTTTAGAAATATTAAAAACAACATAACATACACAGAAATGAATATATACGTTACCAGCATGAAAAGGATAAATGCTAGCACATGTAATTTATGCTAACAACTTCTAAAGGAGCCTTCATCATTTCTTTTTTGTTGCATTAAAATTAACTCATATTCACCTGAAACTTCCAATGGACAATTTCAGTTGGCAATAAAGGCTGGTCCATTTTACACTATTTAGGGTTGTTTTTTGTAATAAATTGCAAAAAATGACAAACAGTGAAGTCCCTGATCAGAGGGCTCCTGCAGGAGCCCTCTGATCAGGGTCTTCACTGTTCGCATAGGACGATTGTACTATTCACAGGTACACATTTGGTAAAGGACGCTATATATGCGCCACTAGGGCTCAATGATTTAAGTAGGCATCTGTCTAAGGGATGCATTTATATGTAATATGGTAAAACCCTTCTAGTACGACCAATCAAAATAAAACATAATTCATTTTATTATATGCCTTCCTGTGATATCGAGCTTTTTCGCGTGTATCAGAACAATAAGATACAACCGCTTGTATACTCCTTGTATTTTACTGTTCGTATTTTACTCCAACCTCATTTTCGATTCATTTTGAACTCATGTTAACGTGCATGTACTTGTTCCGAACTTTTTCTTTGTGGCATTTTTAGCTCACCTAAGCCAAAGGCTCAAGGTGAGCTATTGGGATGGCCCTGTGTCCGGCGTCCGTCGTCGTGCGTCGTGTGTCGTGCGTCGTCGTTAACAATTGCTTCAAATGACATCTCCTCCTATACCGCTGAACAGATTTCAACCAAACTTTACAGAAATGTTCCTTGGGTCAAGCTCTTTCAAATTTGTTCAAAGAATTAAAAACAATGCAGAACTCCGGTTGCCATGGCAACCAAAGTGAAAAAATAATGAAATCTTAAAAAATCTTTTTGTCAAAAACCGCAAAGGCCAGAGCTTAGATATTTGGCACATAGCATCACCTACAAGTCATCTATCAAGTTTGTTCAAATTATGCCCCTGGGGTCAAAATTGGCCCCGCCCCGGGGGTCACTGTTTTACATAGTTATATAGTGAAATTTTCAAACGTCTTCTTCTCTGAAACTAATATGGCCAGAGCTTTAATATTTGGCATGGTGACACTTCTAGATGTCCTTTACCTATTTTGTTCAAATGGTTACGGTCGGTTGCATATCTAGGTCACAGAAGCTAAAAATAGATTTTTTTCAATGAAAACTTAAAAAATCGTCTTGTCTGAAAGGGAGCTAGTCATTTCGTAACCGAGTCATTTCGTAACCGGTAAAATAAGTCATTTCGTAGCCGAATTTTTGGTCATTTCGTAACCGCGCAAAACCTAAAAGTCATTTCGTAACCGATTTTTTGGTCATTTCGTAGCCGACAAAAAAGTTGAATTAGTCATTTCGTAACCACCAAAAATTAAAAAATGAATGGCCCCAAAGAAGGCATAAGTCATTTCGTAGCCTCGGAAAATTGTTAAAGTCATTTCGTAGCCGAATATTTTTTTCTTTGTTTTTTTTTATAATTTTTTTGTGCAGTTTCCTGAACTTATTTCAACAAAAATATGCAAACATGCAAAGTTAAGAAATTATGTAAAGAGTGTAATGGGGGCCGAATTGATTATAAACCTTGATTAATAGAATTATAATCAAGTTGTTGAATATTGTTTTAAATAGAAATAATATTACGTGTCTCTATGCAATTAAATTCATATGAGTGTTCTATTCTTTGAAATTGGAACCGGCATCCGACATAAATAGATATATAAAAGGTGTATAATTGATCATTAATCGCTCATTATATGTCACGCGTGTTTTAAGATGAAACCCAACACCGACACAAATTGGTTTACAGTTGGATGTTTAATTTATCGTTAATCGATCATTATATCACGAAGAGGTATATTGTCCACACCTTTAATTTTTCAATAGAAGTTTTGTCTCACCTTTTGGGATTGCTTTACAGTTGGATGTTTAATTTATCGTTAATCGATCATTTTATCGACGGTAGTGGCCCAATGGTTAACACCTTGGACTACGGTACCAGGGGTCGTGAGTTCGATCCCCCGCCGGACCAGCGGTCTGACTAGGGGATTTTTCTGAATCCCCGATGATGTACAGGAATGCAGGCCATCTGTAATAAAATGCTTTTATGTATTAATATTAAATAGCTATAATTTGGTGTGTAATGCCTAAAATAGAAAACCGTTCACTCTTATCAGATACAGATCTTTATTCGGCATAAAATAGCATAAGCATAAGCATATTCATAAAATGTTTACATTTATCATTTACAGCTAGGTCTAGCTTGTTAAAAATTATGAATATATTATGCATAGCAAATAGTGAACGTTCTGCTATTTTTTGCTGTGTTCGGAACCAATTCCCGTTTTTGAAAATGTTTATCCCAAGATATTTATCAATACATAGTTTCTTTTCTACCAGCTACAGTAAAACCTCTCTAATACGGCCACCTGTCATTATTTCAATAAAATATTGACTCTTTGAACCCTAGTCACGCATATATGCGTCATTTGCAAACAGTGTATCCGTGATAAGTGCACTTGTCCTGTGCACCTTAAGGAGCCACCTGATCAGGGTCTACATTGTTTGTTCTTTTGACATATACTGTGAAAGTCAACCCTAAAATGTCAAAAATGGACTAGACTGAATTGAAAATTGCACCACTGTATTTAACCGTCATTTTGTATTTATGCTGTCAACAGTTGAACTTATATGTGCTTATTGATTGAAATAACAAATAAACAGTGATTATTGATTACAAAGTCATTTTTCTTGTCATTTGTGAAATTAAAAGTGAAAAAAAATTTCTCCACATTTCCGGCACGTGCGGGAGGCGATAATTGCCTTGGTATGAGTGTTTGTCCGATGTGTAAACTGTTAAAACAACATATAAGTTAATGTTTGACACGCTTCACATACATTGAGCGATTAACGACCAATTATACATGCTCATTGTTAACAAATGGACCATTTAATTGAATTAAAGACAAGTAATAATATTCCTGTTTTAAAAAACATTCAACAACTTGATTACAATTCTATTAATCAGGGTTATAATTATTTCGGACCCCAAACTCTCTTAACATATATTTTTTAACTTTGCAACATTTTCGTTGAAATAATGTCAGAAAACTGCACAAAAACATTATAAAAAAAATAAAGAAAAAAATATTCGGCTACGAAATGACTTTAACAATTTTCCGAGGCTACGAAATGACTTATGCCTTCTTTGAGGCCATTCATTTTTTAATTTTTGGTGGTTACGAAATGACTAATTCAACTTTTTTGTCGGTTACGAAATGACCAAAAAATCGGTTACGAAATGACTTTTAGGTTTTGCGCGGTTACGAAATGACCAAAAATTCGGCTACGAAATGACTTATTTTACCGGTTACGAAATGACTCGGTTACGAAATGACTAGCTCCCTCTACAAATAGTTAGGATCAAGATGGCATGACGAGTAACTGGGCGTAAAACTAGGATCCAAACTGTTTCACATTAATAATCTTTCTTTAAACAAATAGCAAAACAAATATTTTTCGGAACTTTAGAGGCACACTACTTATACAAGAGACGGAAATTGCCTACAGTGGAGAATACGTTATTCTGTCCCGTTTAAACGAAACGAAGTGCAAACGCAAAACGCTAAAACGTAGAAAAGTGCAACTTTTGGACAACTCTGTTAATTCATTTTTATCTTGGTGACAATCAGTTTGGAGCCTGATCAGACGCCGGGTTACCCGGCGTCTGATCTGGCTCGAAACTGTTTGCAATAGAAATAATAGTTTAAGCGTTAACGCGTTTATTGGGAAAGAATAACGTTTTCTCCACTGTAGCATACTAATGGCGAAGTTCAATTCTATGTAAGTACGTATTTTTCGCCCTAAAAGAAAGACTATCTTTATGTGTTTTCGGGGGCAAATGTCCATCATGCGTCCCAGAGATGATGGTTCGCTTTCCATCGAAGTGATATGGCATCGATCCAAAAGGTTAATGGAGCCATACGGAACGACCAAAGGACCCATTACAGTATTCCTGTCTTCCATATAATAGGGAAAGTAATTGCAAATTATCAGTCGTGAGAACTTCCCTTTTCTTATCTCTGTGCATGCTAGCGGCGGATATGTTCCACAGTGATTAAATTGGCAAACAGTTTTAGATCCAGATGAGACGTCTCATCGGGATCCAAACTGTTTGATACTCTAATCCTGTTTTGAAAATTAATTACAATTTTTAGAACAATATCAGACGACAATTGTTGCAGACGAAAAAATTACCCAGCATGGAATGAGTTAACGAAACACTGAATGCCGTCCAATCTAGCTTTAGTCCATTAGCACAGATCTGTCTTTCGGTGCAGTAAGGGCGCGCTTTGACTAATGCTCAAACAAATGACACTAGGTGGCGTTAAAGACAGGTGGTAGCTAAATGCAAATCGAAAGAAAAGCAGAAATCTTCTCGCGGAGCGTTCTGCTTTATTTTCATATTGCTTTCAGCAATACCAGATAAAGTGTTTGAATTTTCGTATTAGCAATACATGTACTTTGATGTACACATTTAATTGGCCTGCTACAAAAAAACCCAGGAAGGGTATAAAATGTTTGCCCCTTCCGATCTTCCATCCGTCCGTACGATGTCTTGATTAGAATGCGTGGTTTAGCTACAATTCTCGGATTAGCTACAGTGGAGAACGATACGTTATTCTTTCCCGTTTGAACGTAAACACAATGCACTAAATGGAGAAAATGAGTAATTTTCGCAAACTCTAAACATTCATTTTAATTAAAGGTCCAATTTACATACATGTAGGAGAGGGGTGCATATGTTTTACTTACTTTTCTTTCCAAACTTCTGTAAGCTTTTTGCTTTCTCATATTTCTTTTTACTGACCTTCAGTTGCTTGCGAATCTAGATACAGGCCCTAATAAAACTATCCGTCAATAGTTTTAATGTTTCTTTAGAAGAATGTCATATAAAAACAATCCATTTACTACTATGTCTGGGTATTGCAATTAACTATCTCTCTATTCTTGTTGGAATATTTCATTGTAGATATACAAGGGTTATATGAAGAGACTGTAGTATTTATCCATACAGCAAACTATAACATATGATTTAGCAAACAGGGGAGATAAACTAAACTATGAATACTCATGTAAACTCCTATATTTATGTATAGTATTAGCGGACTAGCTGTAGAAATGTGGCTAAATGGGAATACAGTCGAACCTCTATATCTCGAACTCGCTTAACTCGAACTATCCGATATTTCGAAACGTGAATTTGCCTTATTTCAAGCTCGTTTTAGGTGAAAAATACCCGTGTTCCAAAGTTGAAATACGGCTAAGCCGCGTTTTAACTTTGAAATACGGATATGTTCACCTAAACCGAGTTTGAGATATCGAAGTTCGACTGTATACCTAAGTTGAGTGGGGTTGTAAATATTAAATGATTGATGATAGATATATATTGTCAGTCTACTTAATTGTAAACATAAGTAATTGAATATTTATCTGGAATTGTTTGCAGAATCGACTATATTTACCAGACATTGCAGTGGAAGAGGAGACATTCTATCTTTCCTGTTGAAACGAAGCTTTAACCCTTTCCCTTATAGAAGCGACTTTTAGCACATTCATTTTATTCATCCGCTGAAGAAAATAGTTCCAAATTATACCGTAATGAATATGTGTCATATTTAATACTTTCCTTATTCTAGCAGTTAATAGCTTAAAGCAGGCTGAAAGTAAAGCAGAATGCGCCTTAGGGCGCATTCTGCTTTACTTTCAACCTGCTTTAAGTAGTCACATATCTTCAATACTAGAAACAATGCTATCAGGTAAAGGGTTAACGCAAATGCAATGCATCAAAATGACAAAAAGGGTTATTGATTAATATTCAAAATTCTTTAAATCTAATTAGCAAACAGTTTGGAGCCAGGTTACACGGTGTTTGATATAGCCCCAAACTGTTTGCAATTGATATAGCTCTTTTAAAGACGTATGTCAGTGTCGATTCTGTCAGGTACTGTTGACGGCGAACATACAACGCATTTAAACTTAAATGGCAGTAACGATTTCTGTACCTTAACTCATTTGTGCCCAGGATTCCATATATAGGAAATAGGCAAACAGTGAAGACTCTGAACAGACGCATAATGCGGTTTCTGATCAGATTCTACACTGTTGCTGATAGTAATTTTGATATAAAACAAAACGAAGATAAAAAATTTAATCAGGTAACCCTAAAATCACATATGGACCAATCCAATATATAAGCATGGACGAGTCTACTGAGCGCAAAAGGGTTAATATCATCTTTAAGAATAAAATATTCACTCGTGCTCTTGTTTTGAGTGTTTTTATGTTTTGAACGAAGTCGAAAATGTTTAGTTTAATCAGTGTTGTTATATAAATATTAGATGGCAGTTTGAGTGACATTTAACTTGTCAACCCGAGAAACAGAATGTCACCCCGAGAAGAATCCATCTAATATTTATGTTATTACACCGAGTTTATCAACCCTGGCTATTGCATCATCTTGTTTATATTAAATAAAATATGTTTGAATACCAATTTAGCACCGCCGTGCACCTAACGCGGGAAACATATATCATTACCAAAAAGAAAAAAAACCGTTAAGACAAGTAGCTCTAGATTGAAGACCTAGCCTGTTTTCTATTGTCTAGTAAGTAGTTGGCAAATATCCTCCTCCGAAATTGTGGCAAATCGTTTGATAGCCATGTTTTGTTTCGTCGGACAGTCACCTCGGTCAAAAAGAGCATGTGAAAGTTGTCTAGACGCTTAAAGTTTTTAAGGAGTGGACAAAGAGAAGCAACTCGTACAGAAAATGCTAAAATCTGATTAAGAGTTACCTGTTGGTATAGATTTTCGTTGACATTCATATAGCAAAAAGAATATCAAATAGTGACAGTATTTTTGATTGATGTAAAAGACATGCAAAATGTTTCATTGTGGTCTATGGAAAATAAACATTGCAACTCAAAGCGAAGTGTAATAATTCAAGATATACAAGTACATTGTATGTAGTAAAATATGGTTGGGTCTCACAGCATTACATCGTTATAATTTATTTACTGTATCTAATTTAATTCATGCAAGTAATAATTAACCTTACAAAAGTATGTACAAGTATTTCTCCATTTCTCGAAGCATGATTTAACTGTAAAAAAACAAAGAGAGTGAGTACGAGAATACTGAATAAATGATAATGTTGGATGCTGGAAACACGTACTCTAGCTATGTGGTGAATTAATCTTTTAATGCATCTTACATAAAAATGATATTTCGTACTATACTAAACAAATACTTCAACTATTTAATCAAAGTCAAATATCCCATAGTAAAGTCAGCAGCAGCAATAACATATCAATAATTAGATATAACAATTTCTTAACAAATAATTATTTTGTTATCACGATATATATGTAATGTATAAATGCGTGCGGCATATGAGATAATCATAACAGACAAAACGTTCAATAAGTATCAGTTTGTTAAAACACATGTTGCCATATTACAGTATATTAGTGAACGGAAGTGACGTGTTTCTTCACTAGTGCATTGTTAATGGGAACATGTATTGCAAACATTTTGGATCGGGGTGTAATGCTGTGTATCTAAGAGTCGGGCCATGATCCATCGGCGATGTGGTCGAGTTATAACGCGCTAGATTTTTCTAAATCCCCGATGATGTACAGAATCTTTAGCAACATATGCAACGAAAATTGCATCTCTCCACCCAGGTTTTACAATGTGTACATGTGAAGGGTCTGATCCGGTACTACGGCTACCAATCCGCCATATGTCAGCAGTGCTCAATATTGTAGGCATGATGGCTCAATGATCAGGGGAGTGCAAGTAAAGTCGGCTGAACGGCCATTCGGACTAAAAATAGTCTATAACTTGATACGTTACTTCTTTTTACTTTTATCCAAATTCTGTTTGCACTCATGTCAATAGTTTTTTTTCAGTAATACAGGTCTCGTACCTACGAGTATATTTGCAAAAACAAACTAAAGCAACCAAGCAAATGCATGCGACAATATTTTATGCAGACTATGATAATTGCTAGGAACGCTATAAGTAAAGTGATTATATTTACATAAAACACGTAACAGCACTTAAGTATTGCTAATCAAGATGTCGGAGAATAAACATATATACGGACATCGATTAAATCATTTTGTATCTAGCATGAATCATACTTTGGAATGCGACGTAACTATAGTGTTGACTAGTACGTTATTATTTCCTTCTAAACGCTTGTGCTAGAAATATCACACAGACGATAGAGATTATTCTTTCCTAATATACGCGTTTACGCTAAAACTATTATTTCTTTTGGGTCACGCGGCGTATGATCACACTCCAAATTATTTGCCATTAAGATTAAACTAGACTTGTTACCTTGTGGCTAACTAATACCCCGCCGCACGTATTATCTCCCCTTGGAAAAAACCTCCCCTTGTAAATGGTTGAATGGAAAACTATTTCTTCATGATCATCTGTATATGGTACAGTGGAGAATCTGTTATTCTTTCCCGTTTAAACGCAAACGTACGCAAACGCAAAGCGCTAAAACGTAGAATAGAACAACTTTTGGACAATTCTGATATTTCATGTTTATCTTGGAGGCAAACAGTTTGGAGCCTGATCAGACGCCGGGTTACCCGGCGTCTGATCTGGCTCCAAACTGTTTGCACTGCAAATAACAGTTTTAGCGTAAACGCGTTTATTGGGAAAGAATAACACATTCTCCATTGTACTCTATCAACCTGTGAAGTTTAGTTAAAATTGGATGAACAGAGTAGGAGGAGTTGCGCTTACGAGGATTGTGAACTACCGGTATAATGCAAGAAACATTAAGTTTAATCCCCCTAGGAAATGTTGGAATAGATAAGTATTTCTTCATGCATATCTGTAGATGTTACTCTATCAATCTATGAAGTTTTATTAAAATCCAATGAAGGGTACAGACGGAGTTGTGCTTACGAGTGCTTTTGACTTATAATGCATGAAACTTTAAAATCCGTTTATCTCCCCTTTGAAATAATGGAATGGAATAAAATTTCTTCATGCACATCTGTAGATGGTACATGTATTCTATCAACCTGTAATGTTTTGGTGATATCCAATGAACGCTGTAGAGGAAATTGCGCTAACGAGTGCTTATAACCTATATTGCATGAAACATTAAGTTAAACTATCTGCCTTTTGAATTATCTCCCCTTGGAAAAGGCGGAATAAAACAAAGCTTCATGAATATCTGTAGATCATACTCCATCAACCTGTGAAGTTTTAATGACATCCAATGATCGTGTATGAGGAGTTGCGCTAACGAACGCTTACAATCTATTTATTTAAGAAATGAACTGAAAAATTTCGGAGTTTAGGCGAAATAAACGACGGAGAGTGATCGCAAAATTCCATGAATCGCGCTAGAAAACACTTTCAGTGTGGTGTATTTGATTTTATTATAAAAGTCGCGTAAGAAGTAAAATAACATATTCGTAGGTGTTCATAGTCGTTGAGATGTGGGTAATTAGATCACTCGGACTAAAAGCCTCGTGATTAAATGACTCACCTCAACTTCTAACCGTGATATAATGCACGATAATAAACACCTACGAATTTGTTATTTCTTAAATAAAGTACCGAACTCGCTTATAAAAGTCAAATACATTCTTATTTCAAAATTAAAACGTGGCTAAGTCACGTTTTACCTTCGAAATAAGGATATGTTCGATTCAAGCGCGATTGAAATGATGAAACTCAACTGTAAAATTAGGAAAACTTCGATTAACCCCTTCACTGCTTACCCCGAGTACGATGGTTATTTGCAAACAGCTTGGATCCTGATCAGACGCCGCGTCACGCGGCGTCTGACCAGGATCCGAACTGTTTGACGCTCATTTCAATATTTCTGAAATCAAAATATTTGAGAAATAAAAGCAGACGACAATTTTTAAAATTGATGACCCCAGGGCAGTGAAGGGGTTAAGTGAGTTTGATTTACAAAATTCCGACTGTACGTTCAAAAGGGCTTTACAGTTTTAACCACAAATACAAATACATTGGAAAAGACCGGGTACCGGCGTCTGATCATAAATATTCAGAATTGTCCAAAAGACTGTAACAGTGTTTGTACTCAGACACACAGTAAAGAAGATGTTATTTTTCCCCGTTTAAACGAAAACGCAATGCACTGAAATGCAGAATTTTTCATTTTTATATTAATTTCTCACGATTTATTTCAATCTGAGTAGCAAACAGATTGGGACCTGATCAGAAACCGGGATACCCGGCGTCTGATGTGACTTTAAAGTGTTTGCAATGGCAATTATAACTTTAGCAAAAACGCCTTTAATTGGAAATAATGTTTTCTCGCCTGTATCAACTATCAAGGAAGGTAAGTATTTATTGCCCAAACGGTTTATGTTCACCGTTATGCTATAAGTAAAGCGACCATACTTGCATATACATATAACATGTACAGCGTTCCCTCTCTGCAACGGCCCTACCAACAACGACTCCCTCATTACACAACGACTCTTGTCTCGGTTCCCTAAATCGGACAATTATATCTAACACTTTTACTACTGCAATGTCGTCTGCTGAAAATGTCGTCTTCTGTTTTTCTTAAAATTATATAGAAGTGGACATTTTGATAGAATAAATATAATTATGAGTGAAAAACAGCTTGAATTCAGATCAGACGCCGCGTTACGCGGCGTCTGATCTGGATTCAAGCTATTTGCAAATGTTAGCTAAGTCTTGATTGTCCCTCTCTATAACGACTCCCTCCGAACAACACGCGCAATCTGTGTCTGCTATTGGATGTCGTTGTAGAGAGGGAGCGCTGTAACATGTAACAGCACTTAAGCTGTTACCCATCAATGATGCCAGGTACACAGTCATCCTTGTTTTAAAAGGAAACCGAAAAAGATGTATTAAACCTTCTGCTGTCGATATATCGTCTGCTGTGAAATTGTCGTCTGCAAAAGATATTAAATTAAAATGTTTGCAGTGGCAAAGCATTCAGACGAATGTCAGATAGTTTTGATCCAGCACGTTCGACTTTTAACTCGGCGTCTGATCTGGATCGAAACTGTTTGAATATATCAGCCAAGTTGCGAGCGGCGATTAAGGGGTAACATATTGTGATACTAGATCTACTGATTAATGTGGAACTAAGGCAGACGAAGCGAAGGAAAGGCGTCGGCTTCTTATTAGGATCCAAATTGTTTGACAGTTATGATTGATATTCCTTAAGTAAAGCTAGATAAACATTAAAGCATGAAAGCATACGACAATTTTAAAACAGATAGCAGTGAAGAGGATAAAGTTGAGTGAAAGAAAAACATACAGTCATCCTCTGTGTGAGCATTCAGATTTACAGTTATCGTTCCTTAAGATTTACTAACATATGCAAGTGGTACATGTAGTCATCTTTATGTTAAATTTTCATAGGAAATCACATTTATCTGAATACCTTAGAAATGAGAATGGCAACATGATTGCATGCGAGTCGCTATCTTAGATTATCCTGATATTCTAGGCCACCGGGTCATTAGGTTTACAATCGAATATTTGAATCTCTTTCTTATTAAGGAAACAATCTCTATTATGAATATACAGAAACGTTTATTTATGCTCGTTGTGTATCCTATTTTTGTTTTGCATATTTCCTGGAGTTATTTTGAATTCCATTTAAAGTCCCATTGTGTTTTCAGACCATTTAATGTCTGAAATACACCACAGGTAAATAATACTGTTTGAAATTTCTGTGGGCCTAACCGATCTTTGAAATGTTGAAAATAGACACAACAAAACAAAATTAAAAGCGAATTTCTTAGCCAAAGCCGCTTTTTGTGAAAGGACCACATCACGTCACATGTAGTTCAAAGGGGGTCCCAAACAACCGTTAAATATGCAGGTTTTCCCAAAAACACAACCCGGCTTTAGATCATGTATTACATGTATAACACCTTAGAGTTTAGACTGAAAGTAGTGACTATACAAGTCATTAAACAATCCATCGATACATTGTACTCACATCCTATGAATTTATCAATTAAATTTTTTATCTTTGACCAGCATACTATTAGCTTTTTATCGACCATCTACACTTTATTGTTGTACAGTAAAATACCCGTTTTATTACACCATGGAAATAATAGTTTTAGCATAAATGCGTCTATTGGTGAAGAAAACGTTTTCTCCACTGTGTGACACTATGAACATGTTTGTTTTCATGTGTCTTGAACTTGGTTTGCTCTTTAACTCATTGATCCTGGAAATTTCAAGTCCATCCCACTTTTATTATTTAAGGTTATGTTTAAAATGTATGTGTTTGATCTGATCTGAGTATTCGCTGTTTGTATAAGACAAAACTATAGTCTACACAAGCATATTGTTTGTAATTGACGCCTATACTCGACAGTAGGGGGTCACTGGAATAAGCCGTAACACGTTCTCCTTGTTTTGCAACAGTAATCAGCAATAGGCAAGTTAACAATATTAGAGCTGTCACATCTATCTAGTACAGTGGAGAATCTGTTATTCTTTCCCGTTTAAACGCAAACATACGCAAACGCATTGCACTAAAACGTAGAAAAGGACAACTTTTCGACACTTTTGACTATTCATGTTGATCTGAGTGACAAACAGTTTGGAGCCTGATCAGACGCCGGGTTACCCGGCGTCTGATCTGGCTCCAAACTGTTTGCAATGGAAAAAATAGTTTTAGCGTAAACGCGTTTATTGGGAAAGAATAACGTTTTCTCCACTGTAATCATACCAGAGGGGTATGGTTGGCAATGAACAAGCTAAGTTGAAAGACAGTAAATCCTATGTTCCATGACATGCAAAGGAATCTCAAAGAGGTATTAGTGTAGACGACAGTAATGAGCAGTTGATAAGCTGTAATTCTTACCTGTTTAAATGCAAACGAAACACAAACGTATTGTAATGGAAACGAGTACTGGACAACTTTTTCACATATGGTTCTGACTACTCATTTTTATCTGACTAGCAAACAGTTTGGAGACTGATCAAGCGACATGTTACATGTACATGTCCTCTGATCAGGCTCCAAAATGTTTACAAAGTGTAACAAAGGTAATAACAGTTTTAGCGTAAACTCATTTAAACTCGTCCTCTCCACTGAAGCTGCAAGATATGAATAAACAGATACAGTGGATAATCTGTTATTCTTTCCCGTTTAAACGCAAACGTACGCAAACGCAAAGCGCTAAAACGTAGAAAAGAACAACTTTTGGACAATTCTGATATTTCATGTTAATCTTGGTGGCAAACAGTTTGGAGCCTGATCAGACGCCGGGTTACCCGGCGTCTGATCTGGCTCCAAACTGTTTGCACTGCAAATAATAGTTTTAGCGTAAACGCGTTTATTGGGAAAGAATAACAGATTCTCCACTGTACCAGAGGGGTATGGTTGGCAATGAACAAGCTATGTTGAAAGACAGTAAATACTATGTTCCATGACATGCAAAGGAATCTCAAAGAGATATTAGTGTAGACGACAGTAACGAGCAGTTGATAAGCTGTAATTCTTACCTGTTTAAATGCAAACGAAACACAAACGTAATTGTAATGGAAACGGGTACTGGACAACTTTTTCACATATGGTTCTGACTACTCATTTTTATCTGACTAGCAAACAGTTTGGAGACTGATCAAGCGACATGTTACATGTCCTCTGATCAGGCTCCAAAATGTTTACAAAGTGTAACAAAGGTAATAACAGTGGAGAATCTGTTATTCTTTCCCGTTTAAACGCAAACGTACGCAAACGCAAAGCACTAAAACGTAGAAAAGAACAACTTTTGGACAATTCTGATAATTCTTGTTTATCTTGGTGGCAAACAGTTTGGAGCCTGATCTGGCTCCAAACTGTTTGCACTGCAAATAATAGTTTTAGCGTAAACGCGTTTATTGGGAAAGAATAACAGATTATCCACTGTAACAGTTTTAGCGTAAACTTATTTAAACTCGTCCTCTCCACTGAAGCTGCAAGATATGGATAAACAGATACAAATGTATATCACATTTTTTTGTGTTCATTACTCCTGTTCTTTGATATTGTTCTTTCATTATACTTTTGATTAATTTCTTAGGCTTATTCTATAATAAAACAAACGAATAATGAAAGATCGAAGAAGGGGTTATCGGATTAGGGAGGGTTTCTCCAAAATAAAGTTACATGTATATGGACAGTCGTAAAGGTAGATGTCCGTTTTAGGCAACAGAAATGTAGAAAAATCCGTTGGCAAACTGATTTTAGAGTTTCGGTATTTCAGGGATTTGCATGTCAGTGATGACACTGTATATCATAATACAGTGGAGAATCTGTTATTCTTTCCCAATAAACGCGTTTACGCTAAAACTATTATTTGCAGTGCAAACAGTTTGGAGCCAGATCAGACGCCGGGTAACCCGGCGTCTGATCAGGCTCCAAACTGTTTGCCACCAAGATAAACATGAAATATCAGAATTGTCCATAAGTTGTTCTTTTCCATGTTTTAGTGCTTTGCGTTTGCGTACGTTTGCGTTTAAACGGGAAAGAATAACAGATTCTCCACTGTACAATGTACTGACATGGACCACAAACTGATGTCGGTTAATGCATTTGTTAAAAGCATATTCATTAAACCGCGTGAATGTTGCTGAATAATTTAAATATTCCTTTAGGAAACTTAGCCGAGTGTTTAACTTTTTACTGAAATGACGTCATCAGCTTTAAACAATTGTCGTCAGTTTTTTTTCTAAAGTATGAATTTTAGGTATTTGACTTAAGCAATTTTGAAATGTACGGCAAACAAATGCGCGGCTTCTGATGAGGATCCAAACTGTTTGCATATAACCATTGTGCTCATGGTAAGGCAGTGAAGGGATTAACTCGTTCTACCGTCTGCTTTAACCCTTTCCAACGACGCAATATCCTCTACTTTTATACTGATGCCTTCATATTCGTCTCAAAGTAACACTTATAGCAGTGTGTCCGACAATATATCGATACGAGTGCTAATCAATGATAAGCGATTAGCCTGATCTAGATCAAAACTGTTTACATAGTCAACTGTGATCGCGTTTAACGTTGCAAAAGTTCAGTAAATGTTTTTATGTGAAAATGTTTAACCATTCTCTTGCCAATGCAACTTGAATAGTACAGTGGAGAATCTGTTATTCTTTCCCGTTTAAACGCAAACGTACGCAAACGCAAATCACTAAAACGTAGAAAAGTACAACTTTTGGACAATTCTGATAATTCATGTTTATCGTGGTGGCAAACAGTTTGGAGCCTGATCAGACGCCGGGTTACCCGGCGTCTGATCTGGCTCCAAACTGTTTGCACTGCAAATAATAGTTTTAGCGTAAACGCGTTTATTGGGAAAGAATAACAGATTCTCCACTGTATTTGCAAACATTTTTGACCTATTGTGTACAAATTGTTTTCCACTGCAGTATTACTGGTTTGTCAATTTTATATACATGTATTCATGGAATATTAATTTGCATCGTGCACACCATAATTAGGAAGCAGATATTGTCATGACCCGAGTGTGTTCAAGTTTGTAGTAATATATTTATGGTTTTGCACCAACACTGCCTTTACCTCAAGGATGAAATATGGAGTGCTAAACAATCTAGATAACGAGCAAAACTTGTCGCTTTCAGACAAAACCACGCGCGAGTTACAGTTGAGAAGATGGTTATTGTTTCCCGTTTACACGCAAACAAAACGCAAACGCATTGCAATGGAATGGAAACATGACAAAATGTTGGCAATTCTGACTTTTTTATTCTAATCTGAGTGGCAAACAGTTTGGAACAAACCCGGCGTCTGCTTTGGCTCCAGACAGTTTGAATATGAACTAATATTTCAAGCGTAAACGCGTTTATTGGGATAGAATAACGCATTGAACTCATGTGTACTGACAGGTTCAAACCAGTAACTCTTGACAATGACAATGGTTACAAGAGCACCATTAGGCGATTTAGAAAGAACAAAATAGCTTTGTACATATACATGTATGTACATTTTACTCAGATGCCATTATTTCCAAATGAACGTGTTTATGCTTAAACAATCGGTTTGCCATTCTGGATAAAGATAAATCGTAAAATTCGCAAACAAATCGTCAGTTTCTACCTTTTATTTTATTTATTTATTTTGCAAGTCTATGATATGGTACAGTGGAGAAAACGTCATTCTTTCCCAATAAACGCGTTTACGCTAAAACTATTATTTGCAGTGCAAACAGTTTGGAGCCAGATCAGACAGATCCAAACTGTTTGCCACCAAGATAAACAAGAATTATCAGAATTGTCCAAAAGTTGTTCTTTTCTACGTTTTAGTGCTTTGCGTTTGCGTACGTTTGCGTTTAAACGGGAAAGAATAACAGATTCTCCACTGTACCTTTTATTTTATTTATTTATTTTGCAAGTCTATGATATGGTACGAATAATATTTGTTTTTACATTTAATTGTATTTATTTATTTTGAAAGTTTATGATATGGTGATAATAATTTCAGTTTCTACCTTTCATTGTATTTATTTGTTAATTTATTTATTTATTTATTTTAAACTTACAAATCTATGATATGGTGCGAACGAAACCGCGCATACTGGTTCTGTTATTGCCATTGTAATCTGGAAATAGTTTTGATCCATTTACTGGCGTCTGATCACAATGTAAGCTGATCCACCTGTTCTCACTGTCTTAATACATACGATGGATAAAATTGTGTATTTGTTTAGAGACAAAGTACGCAGAATATAGAGGAGAAGACCCAAATCTGATTTTGAATTTTTGTGTATACCTTTTCGGTAATCTTGGAAATTAATATAATTCTACATGTATTTGTATCTGTTATCCATGAAAACACTTCCCAATTAAGTGCACAGTAATAAGTTATTTTGTTTAACCGATTTACGTATTTATCAAAATGTATGTTAACAGTGTATACAGAGGAGAATCTGTTATTCTTTCCCGTTTAAACGCAAACGTACGCAAACGCAAAGCGCTAAAACGTAGAAAAGAACAACATTTGGACAATTCTGATATTTCATGTTTATCTTGGTGGCAAACAGTTTAGAGCCTGATCAGACGCCGGGTTACCGTCTGCAATATCGTAGTGTCACAGTGTGTAGGTTTATCATGACTTGTACGGCCTTGCTGTAAAAGCATTTTTATGACGACGTGGTACAAAATGTAGAGTGCATGCCTGAGAACCTGGCGACCCGGATTCAAACCCGGGTCGGGACGGGCGTTTCTGTATAAGACTCCCCGGTTACAGTAGTTAATTTTAAGACAGTTATTTCTTGAAATGTTTTGGACTTTGCTAATGTATAGCCTCAGTGTTAACACTTCACTGCCTTACCCCGAGTACACTTGTTATTTGCAAACAGTTTGAATCCTAATCGGATGCCGCTAAACGCGGCGTTTGGTCAGGTTCAAAACTGTTTGACATTCAATTCCCCATAACAGGAAGTACGTACATACGTCACGTTCGTCCTAAATTTTCGCATTTTTAATATTGACATTCATTTTGTGTGAATGTCGTTCTACGAGGAGGCGGGACTTACGAATCTTTAGACCTGTAGGCCCGTTTTCGCTGAGAACGAGATTCATATTTATTTATTTCTCTTCAGTATACAACATGACAATATATCACAGTTAAAAGTTCAACATAAGATGTACACTGCCACTCTAAGATAGAGTTATAAGAGACTATCTACACTTAAATCGTACTTATCACACTATATAATTTCGGAAGTTTCAGATGAAGAGCCCTGAACATTATTTCACTTGCAGAGATATATTGTTCAGGCCTATACCATTTCCTTTGTGAAAATAACAAGGTTGATTTTCAAGAGGGCTCCACCAACAGAGCACCTAAGAGGCAAAAAGAAATAGTACCATATCTGCAATGAGAGACCATCTCTTCCAGATAGCCTTGAGAATCCCATCTAAGAAGAGACGATTACCAATTACAGAATGTATTTTTAAAACTTTTTCAAGGAAAAAGCATATTTCCTAAAACTTAATATCCAAGATAAAAAGTTATTCATTTCAATTAAAATAGGATTATAAGAGACATGAAAATTAACAATACTGAATCAGAAATTATTGCACACATCATATCCTTGTCTTACAGCCTCTGTCTGACTGGCAAACATAAATGTTCTTTGATACTAAAATCTATGAGCATCCGTATTTGTTACCCTCTGCAGCACTAGAAATAGGTGCTAAAATTGTTTTGAAATTGACCAGTAGAGTCCATTTTATAAACTATTTGACTATAATCTGCAGAAGAATAACTACTTGTCAGGCAGCAGGCAGTGAAGACCAGAATGCATTATCATTTGAAGGCTACATGGTAAAAGCATATTACAATAACTGTACAATTTCACCATCCTCTCCAACTAACTGTCTGTCGAAGCTAGAATGGTTGGAGAACTCTTCAGTCATCAGAAAAAATAAAAAATTACTGTTTACTATAGAGTCTAACTCATATAATCTAACCAATCACCCCATAACTATGCCCTTTAACACCTTTAATCCATTCCCTCATAGAGAGATATTTCTGCTTTATACCATCATGGATATCTATGAGATATTTCCTTTATTCAAGAAGTTTGTAGCTTAAAGAAGACTGAAAGTAAAGCAAGATGTAACTTCAGGCACATTTTGCCTTACTTTCTACCCATTTTAAGCCTTTACATCTCTTCCTCTCTTCAAAGCTAAAACCAGGCTATAGGGCAATAGGTTAACTCTTCTGACTCATATCTAATTAGATTATAGTTATAATACTGTTTCAAACAACTGGACAAAACATGACCCAAGATCATCAGTATTGCTCTTCTTGTAATAACACGATTGTCTCAAACACCTGTCTCAAGCGGTCTGTTTGGGACTGGTTTTAAGCCACGCCATATTATTTACTATAAACTTGAGTGGTATTAACTGTAGATATTTACATATAAAATATAAAATTCTCAGATAATCCCAGACTGAATATCAGAGTTTGTAGACACTGTATTACAACCATTATATACATGGTAAAAAAAGTGTTTAAAAGTAAAATCCTGATCAGCTATAAAATTCTGATCAATGCAGGTTTTGGCAAGATTACAAAATCTCTTAAAACACAGGTTTCTACCTTTCAAGTACATAAAAGAAATGCACTGCAATCCTGAAAGTATTAAAATCTACTTAATCCCTATCTACATAGGAAGAATCTCCTTCTCTGCAGTGTCTCATAACATGTTTTAGCAGATATTCTAATCATATTAGGTTCAGTTAAAATTACTTTCAACTTGTCCACCTCATTCATTGCTAAAAAATTTGGAACTGACCTCTCAGCTTTGCTGAACAAGACATTTCTAATGTCATTATACAAAATACAGTCTAACAAAACATGACTTTCATTTTCTATGACATTGCAAAAAGGACAAACCCGGTGTTCAACTGCTAAGCCTTCAAACCGTCCGGTTTCTAAGCGTATAGGTGCGACACCACATCAAGCTCTGGAACACTCTACCATCAGACATCAGAGATGCTAGCTCAATTGCAGCCTTCAAAAAACGTTTGAAAACTCACTTCTTTAATATCTGTTATTAGAAGAAAGTAGGTAATCAATGACTGCTACCTCTGGGCTGTGTTCTTGCTGTGGATGCTGTGGGTATAATGGCAGTTCTGGAGTTGTACCATTGACCTTGTGCCTGTCTGGTAGATCTTGCTGGTAGGGATTGCCCAATCGCTTTGAAACCATTTGGCTAGGGGTCTATGGTGTAATTCTTGGACAGCTTTATGTTTATGAACTAAGGGTGTACCACGGCCATGGATTGTACAATACTCAACCAAACAACACGGAGAGTATTGTTTTAAACATTCGTTTTACGACTTGTGAACTGCTCTCCGGCTCTACACTGAAACAAACAAACAAATTCAACCAAACAACACGGGGAGTATTGTTTTAAACATTCGTTTTACGACTTGTGAACTACTCTCCGGCTCTACACTGAAACAAACAAACAAACAAATTCAACCAAACAACATGGAGAGTATTGTTTTAAACATTCGTTTTACGACTTGTGAACTACTCTCCGGCTATACACTGAAACAAACAAACAAACAAACAAATTCAACCAAACAACACGGAGAGTATTGTTTTAAACATTCGTTTTACGACTTGTGAACTACTCTCCGGCTCTACACTGAAACAAACAAACAAACAAACAAAACACCACTCTGTTTTTAATCATGCCATTGATCTTTTAATTATTTGACTCATTTTAAAAATGATCTTACAAACTTACTAGTTATCCTAGCCCAAAAGTTGGCTACTACCTTCCACTGTCTAATACTATTAGGAACCCAACCCATTTCACCTGAAACAGCAACTGAGGGTGTATACTTACCTACCCCTAAAAAGAATCTCATTGCTCTGTTTTGAACAAAGGAAATACAAGAATATTCTTTATGACCCCATATTGCGGCGCCGTACCCAATAACTGGCCACACTATGGAGTCATAAAGCTTAGTAAATACATTGTAAGGTACACCCCCAGCTGCTTTACACTTTGCAATCACAAGACCCAACGCTCGACCAGCACTAAGTGCCACCATTTTAGCAGTAATACCAAAATCAAGGTGTTCATTAATTACCAAACCAAGAAATCTATACCTTCCAGAATACTCAATCATTAGCTCACCACAAGTAAAAGGAACATCAGATCTCTTTGTAGAATTTGTACGAAAGTGAACGATATTGCTTTTACTAACATTTATGGTCATATCATTCAATTTACACCAATCATTTAAGGCATTTAATAAAGTTTGTAGATCATTCTCATTTCCAGCCAACAATACAATATCATCTGCATACATTAAAATACAAACTTTTTCATTACCAATGTCAACACCTATATTAAAGGATTTCAAATACAATGCCAGGTCATTAATGTACAGGTTAAACAGCAGAGGAGATAAAATACACCCTTGACGCAATCCACATTTTACATCGAACCACTCTGTTGAGTGACTATTCACTTTAACACAAGATGAAACACCATTATATAAAGATTTGATCGCTAAAAGCAATTTACCAGATACATTAGTAGCACAAAGTCTATTCCAAAGCTTCTCCCTATTAATACTATCATACGCTTTACGGAAATCTATGAAAGCTGAAAACGTTGATAACTTACTTTTCTTACGTGTTTCAATTATATCTATTAAGGAAGAAATTTGGTCAGTTGTACTTCTATTCTTTCTAAAACCGTTCTGTTCTTCAACTAAAATACTATTTCTCTCCACCCAGCTGTTCAACCTGTCATTAATAATCCTACAATACACTTTATAAACAGCAGAGGCCAGAGAAATACCTCTGTATGACAAAGGATCTCTTGGATCCAGAGTTGAAGACTTAGGTACAGGGTTAATTACAGTTTTACTCCAAACTGTTGGTACAATGCTATTTTCAAAACACAAGCTGAACAAAACATGTAAAAAGTAAATGGCAATATCATTCTTTAAAACTTCTGCAGGAATGTTATCAACGCCATACGCCTTTCCATTTTTGGCCTGAAAAACTGCTTTCTTAACTTCTAAAATAGATATATATTGATTAAATTCTAAGTTTGCATTGTCTGGTTCAGATATATCAGTATGAACAGGACGTATTTCAGAACCACCATCAAAAAGTGAACTAAAGTCCTTTTTCCACTTTTTAAGCACTTCTGAAATATCTGTAGATAAATCCCCATTCTCTAAAATGACTTCTTCTGGAATATTTTTCTTACCACTGTACCGAACACCAATCTTACCAATGGATTTCCAGAATTCATTTGGATTTACGTTACATTCATCAAGCAAATTATTTTGCAATGAGAACCAATATTTCCGTTTACATCTCTGTACCTCCTTGTCAAAACATCTCCTTGACATAACATAAACATCTTTAAGATTTGCCTTCTCTGATCTAATAGTGCATTTTAACCATTTATTTTCAGCAACACACATTTTCTCCCACTTTAGAGTCAAATCAGTATTCCACCAAGGCTTATTACTTTTGCATTTACGGAAATAACAGTTATTTTTCAAAGTTTTATATGGTATTTCTTTATACATACAATTTCTTACCATTCCACACCACTGAGTATAGATATTGTCAATGTTTTCTACATTTACAATATCATGCTCAAGTTTATCAATGATACTATTGATTTCTACTGCCACTGATGGACTACTCATAAAATCACTATTAACACTTTTAAGATCAAATTTATGTGTAGTATAGCTACCTTCCTGTCGCACTGTTTGCACATCAGGAACAGCTCCATCCATGTTAATTTTCCAGGCCAATAGAGAATGATCAGGAATACAAGTGGGTGCAAAAGCACCCACATTTCCATTCCTGTTCATCATCTGGCTGGTTGGTACAACTCTAAAATCTGAGAAACAACTAAGCTGTTCCTGCTGTGCAATACAATAATCCACCACTGCATGACCCTTGACAGATATAGAAGTAAAGTTATTCTCATCTCTATCAAATCTACCATTCAGCATAATCATATTTGTATTTATGAGAAAATCAATAAACAGCTCTCCATAATAGTTCACAGAAAAATCAAGTATATGCCTGTGTGTAACATTATCAACACCAACTATGAAATCATCCATTTCCCCACATCTACTATTAAAGTCACCATTTCATACGAAATGAACTTCAATGGTTTCCATGGATAGGCAATATGGTTGTTAAATTAATTAGATTTACTCGACGCTTTTGTCTCTCTTGGTTCACACAACTATAGTGGAGAAGACATTATTGTGTCCCTTTTAAACGCATACGGACCGCACACACAATGCACTAAACTGTAGAAAAGTTACAATGTTTTAAAATGTGTAACAATTTATATTAAATGGAGTGGCAAAGGCCGGGATATGCGCCGTCTTATCTGGTTCCAAACTGGTGGCAATGGAGATAATAGTTTATGCGTAAACGCGTTCATCGGGAAAGAAAAACTGTAGAAAGACACTACATGTATTTAGTGTTCACAAATATAAAAGAAATATAATTGCAGTTATAAGAAATGAAATAAAAATAGTTCAGTGGTTAAGTGAAATGACCCCAGAGACCTTGCCGAGGTTCTTGGGCTTAATTGTATGTGGGAACGCTTCTGTCTATTTAACCGAGAATATCCCCTTTGCCAAGAACTAAAAGTACAGTGGAGAATCTGTTATTCTTTCCCAATAAACGCGTTTACTCTAAAACTCTTATTTGCAGTGCAAACAGTTTGGAGCCAGATCAGACGCCGGGTAACCCGGCGTCTGATCAGGCTCCAAACTGTTTGCCACCAAGATAAACAAGAAGTATCAGAATGGTCCAAACGTTGTTCTATTCTACGTTTTAGTGCTTTGCGTTTGCGTACGTTTGCGTTTAAACGGGAAAGAATAACAGATTCTCCACTGTATGTGGGAACGCTTCTGTTTATTTAACAGAGATTATCCCCTTTGCCAAGAACTAAAAGTAGGCAGTTCGGTGGTCTTCCACATCCCATCATCCCTTATCATTCATGTTTATGGCCTAAATTGTGTCCCAGTGCCGTAAAACCCAACTCATCTATCCATCCATCATGTCAATTGACGACATACAATTATCGGCAAAATAAACCACCATGAATCGCTATCACTCTTGCTGTAAGATCCAAGTATCTGTATACAGTGTTCCCCAAAATAAGGCGTTTATAGCCTTTCTCATCAAGCTTGTTTTCTCCATGACCCAGATAAATTGCCTTCATAGGCTTTAAAGATACATAAAGTGTTTTGGTACATTTAGGGTTTATTTTAAAGACACAGACATATCCTTTCAAGTGGAGTAGACGAACAAGCCATATCTAGTATTAATTATTTACACACCTCCCACGTATGGCATATCCCTGTTCAGACTCTTTATCCTATTTTCAGTACCAGGTTTTTGGCGTCTACAGTGGAGAAAACGTTAATCTTTCCCGTTTTAACGCAAACGAAACGCAAACGCAGTGCCCTAAAATGTAGAAAATGGCAAAATTTGGATATTTACACCTATTCATTTAAATCTGAGTGGCAAACAGTTTGGAGCCTGATCAGACGCCGGGTTAACCGGCGTCTGATATGGCTCCAAACTGTTTGCAATGGAAATAATAGATTTAGCGTAAACGCGTTTATTGGGAAAGAATAACGTTTTCTCCACTGTAACAACGAGACTTGTTTATACAATGTACGATTAATCTTTAACTCGTTATCCCCTGAAACTTCCAATGGACAAATCTAATTTACAGTAAAGGCTGATCCATTTTATACTAGTTGTTTTAATAATATATTGCAAACAATGACAAACAGTGCAGGAACCCTCTAATCAGGGACTTCACTGTTTGCATTAGACATGTGTTTTATTCACAGGTTCACTTTTGGTAATGGACGCATATACAGTGGAGAATCTGTTATTCTTTCCCAATAAACGCGTTTACGCTAAAACTATTATTTGCAGTGCAAACAGTTTGGAGCCAGATCAGACGCCGGGTAACCCGGCGTCTGATCAGGCTCCAAACTGTTTGCCACCAAGATAAACATGAAATATCAGAATTGTCCAAAAGTTGTTATTTTCTACGTTTTAGTGCTTTGCGTTTGCGTACGTTTGCGTTTAAACGGGAAAGAATAACAGATTCTCCACTGTATGCGTCACAGGGGCTCAATGAGTTAACCTCTTGATTGCCTTACCCCGAGTACAACGGTTATTTACAAACTGTTTGGGTCCTGATCAGAACCCCGCGTATCGCGCCGTGTGACCAGGGGTGTGTTTTTTATTCAAAATCATAATCATAATTAGCAATCATGATTGTGATTCGGTGGTTTTTTTAAATGAACCAGAATCATGTTCTGTAATCACGCTAATCAGAAATAATTGAGCCCAACGCTCGATTAAAGTGTAATCATAATGGCACTTGTCGAGTCAACCAGCTATTTCATTTACACCTGGCAAAAGAATTAAACAGTCTTTCGACACTCATTATGCTTTATAACTTTAGTTTATTTAAAATTTGAGCAATAAATTAACCCCTTTGAATAAACACATTCACTGATTTTGGCAACCAGTTTCTTGAATAACGTTCGTGGCGTCTGATCAGGTCTCAAACTGTTCGGCACATCTTACATTATAACTTAAGTCAAACTTTACCCAAAAGTTATCTTTTCGAAATAAATTTGTATTTGAATTAACTCATCCGTTGCCTTATCCCGAGTACAGGGGTAACTTTTCAACAGTTTGGATACTAAACAGACGCTAGCCTGCGTATGCCGGCTTCTGATCATGATACAAGCAATTTGATATCATAATCATTGTCTAATCACGCTGTTTTTTATCACTTAAATCATGATTCTGATTATAAGTTTAATCATAATCATGATTATGTAAATAAAACACACCCCGGGATTAAAATTCTTTGACACCCATAGCGATATAACTTTTTGTTAAATAAACTAAAATCTAAATTTTACAAATATAGGCAGTAGGCAATTATTTCAAGTAGATGACGCCATGGCAGTGATGGGGTTAAAGAAAACACAGCTACAGTGGAGAAAACGTTATTCTTTCCCAATAACTATTTTTTCAATTGCAAGCAAATTGGAGCCAGATCAGACCCCGGGTAACGGCGTCTGATCTGGCTCCAAACTCTTTGCCACTCAAATTAACATGAAAAGTTACAATTATCAAAAATACACCATTTTCTCCATTTAAGTGTGGTGCGTTTTACGTTTCGTTTGCCTTTAAACGGGAAAGAATAACGTTTTTCTCCACTGTACAGTGGAGAATCTGTTATTCTTTCCCGTTTTTAAAACGCAAACGTACGTAAACGCAAAGCGCTAAAACGTAGAAAAAACAACTTTTTGACAATTCTGGTAATTCTTGTTTATCTTGGTGGCAAACAGTTTGGAGCCTGATCAGACGCCGGGTTACCCGGCGTCTGATCTGGCTCCAAACTGTTTGCACTGCAAATAATAGTTTTAGCGTAAACGCGTTTATTGGGAAAGAATAACAGATTCTCCACTGTATAGGAGGATAAGACGTTATTCGGTTCCCCCAATAAAGTACGTTTGTTATCCGACAACTGTTGTTTGTTGCAAACAATAAAACACCCTAAACGCCACTCAACTGCTTCGATTAACATTACGTTTAAGACCTATAGATTAGGATAATGCAGTAAATCAATTATTGCGACCAGTGAAAATGACTTGTCTTCGTTGAAAAGCATACACATGTACAGTAAAATCGCTCTATAACGACCAGTAAATTGTGTTAAATAGCAGGTGTCTGATCAGGATACAGTGGAGAATGTGTTATTCTTTCCCAATAAACGCGTTTACGCTAAAACTATTATTTGCAGTGCAAACAGTTTGGAGCCATATCAGACGCCGGGTAACCCGGCGTCTGATCAGGCTCCAAACTGTTTGCCACCAAGATAAACAAGAATTATCAGAATTGTCCAAAAGTTCTTCTTTTCTACGTGTTAGTGCTTTGCGTTTGCGTACGTTTGCGTACGTTTGCGTTTAAACGGAAAAGAATAACAGATTCTCCACTGTACATGTACAGTAAAATCGCTCTATAACGACCAGTAAATTGTGTTAAATAGCAGGTGTCTGATCAGGATACATGTTCAGGATACAAAGTGGTTGCAAATAACCATTGTGCTCTGGGTAAGACAGTAAAGGGCACCCGATGGTTCATCGGGGCAAGGTGGCGAAGGGGTTAAACTTTAAATATGAGAAATAAACGTATAGAAACAGTTGTTCATGTAAAGCAGATGACGTCGTTGTAATAAAAAATAAAATACAAAATGTATTAAGACTACGATCAAATGCTTACAGTAAGAGGTATACATGGAATTCTACACTGTTGGTGATACAGTGGAGAATCTGTTATTCTTTCCCAATAAACGCGTTTACGCTAAAACTATTATTTGCAGTGCAAACAGTTTGGAGCCAGATCAGACGCCGGGTAACCCGGCGTCTGATCAGGCTCCAAACTGTTTGCCACCAAGATAAACATGAAATATCAGAATTGTCCAAAAGTTGTTCTTTTCTACGTTTTAGTGCTTTGCGTTTGCGTACGTTTGCGTTTAAACGGGAAAGAATTACAGATTCTCCACTGTAAAAAGCGATCAGATACAAAATTAAGTTTGTTTCAATGTAAATATTGAGAATATTCGCCATTATAGTTTCAAGTAACCGACTAATTTGACATATGTGCAGACAGGCACGTATGCAGCGTGGATAAATCGTTCTACACTACTTGTCTCGTTTTCACCTCTTTAGCTTATTGATCACTGAAACTTCATATGGACGACGCAAGTTTGCAATCAAGTCAAGTACAGTGATCTCTCTCTCTCTACAACGACACCAAATGGGAGACAAAACGTGTGTGCGTTGTTCGGATGGAGTCGTTATAGGTGTGGAAACTGGCGTACATTTGCAAACAGCTTGAATCCAGATCAGACACCACGTAACGCGTAACGTGGCGTCTGATCTGGATTTAAGCTGTTTGTCACTCGTCATTATGTTTTTTTCTGTCAAAATGTCCATTATGTAATTTTGAGAAAAAAGCAGACGACAATTTTAAGCAGACGACATTGCATCTGTGACTTGGTTAAACATTATTGTCTTGTTAGGGGGAAGATCGGCAAGCGTCGCTGTCAGGAGGGAGTCGTTGTTGGGAGGGGGCATTGAACATTGTTTACCTTTCGGAACTCCCTACTGATAGTCCGTAGAAGACAACTACATGTACGAATAACATGTACGGTGGACATTTAGTGTCTCGCTATTTATTTAGTATCTTTGAAAGGTACTGTTGGCGTACAATTACCTCAACTAAATGTCATACTCTAAGGATGTTAAATGTTTACAGACAGCTAACCCCTTCACTGCCTTACCCCGAGTGCAATGATTGTTTGCAAACAGTTTTGATCCTGATCAGACGCCGCGTTACGCGGCGTCTGATCAGGATCCAAAACTGTTTGACACTCATTTCAACATTTCTTAAGTCAAACTACTCAACATTTAAATTTGAGAAATAAAAGCAGATGTCAGTTGTTTTAAATTGATGACGTCACGACAGTGAAGTAGATTAAGGGAAATAATACCCTGTGGTATACTATTATGTTTAGGCTAATGGACTCAGCTCGTTTAAATCTCATTATTGATCGTCAAGAAAATGTTATGATTACTAATAATAAGTAACCTTGCCTACAAAAACAGAAGACAGTCATACTGTAAATGACCCATGGGTAGGTTTTTGATATTTGTCAAAACTTTCCATCCATCCTATATTTTATTACATGCTCTGTATATGACTGCATTGACGATTGGGCATTCTTAACGATGTAAAACGATGGAAACAATATTAATCTACAAACTTTGTACTCTCAGTTGACCAAGCAATAATCGGACTAGAATGGACGTTTACAGTAAAGAGATGTTATTGTTTCCCAATAAACGCGCTTATGTGTAAAACCTTATTCCCACCAGAAGCAGCTTGGCGTCAGATCTTTCCCAATTAATGTGCTGATAAATGCTAAAGTACATTTTTCTATTGCAAACAGGTTGGAGCCAAATCATACCCGGCGTCTGATAAGGCTCTGTCGCGCTCCAAACTGTTTGCCACTCAGATTAAAATAAATCGTTAGAAGTTAAAAGAAATAGACTAGTTGTTTTTTAATTTTAATGCATTGCATTTTGTTTAAGTTTCGTTTTCATGTAAACGGAAAGGAATGACGCCTTTTCCCCTGTAATTGAACGAAAACGGTGTTGGGCTTTCAGAGAATTATGATTTCAGAAAATTATTATTTTAGAGATAACCGCTTCACTGCCTTACCCCGAGTCAATGTTTTTTGCAAACAGTTTAGATCCTGATCAGACGCCGCGTGACGCGGCGTCTGATAAGGATCTAAAATGTTTGACACTCATTGCAATTTTTCTTAAGAAAAATACATTAAATTTAAATTTAATATATAGAACGAAAATTGTTTAAATTTGATGACGTCATGGGAGTGAAGGGGTTAGACAATTAATACATAATAATTCTATCCTATCATGGTTTTATTAACTGAAGATTAAAGATGCACGTAAATAGAATCTCGTTTGCGTTATGTCATGGAAATGATTGATACTTTTAACAACTATTGGATCTCATTAGCTGACAAAGGTCTTTAATATTGTCAGTCACGTTTGTACTTCAGTAGAGAATACGCATTTTTCTTTACCGTTTAAACGAAACGAAACGAAAACGCAAAACACTAAAACTCAGAAAAGTGCACATTTTGGACAATTCTTATAAATCATGTTTATCTTGGTGGCAAACAGTTTGGAGCCTGATCAGACGCCGGGTTACCCGGCGTCTGATCTGGCTCCAAACTGTTTGCAATAGAAATAATAGTTTTAGCGTAAACGCGTTTATTGGGAAAGAATAATGTTTTCCCCACTGTACAGTAGAGAACACGCTGTTCTTTCCCTTCTAAACGCAAACGAATCGCGAAGGAAAGGCAAACGCACTGCTATAAAGTGTAGAAAATGAATTTGTTTTTGACGATTCTAACTTTTTATTTTAACTTGAGTGGCAAACAGTTTTGAGACTGAAAGGACACCGGCTTAACCAGCGTCTGATCTGGCCCTAAACGTTTTGCAAAGAAAATAATAGTTTTAGAGTAAACGCGTTTGAAGGAGGAAAAGTTTAAGGTCTTCTTCACTGTTTATCGTTTAATCCCGTTTACGAGGTTATTTTGGATTAGAAGTATCAGCGCATGTTATATGCCGATTTTATTGACCTGGCAGGGCGGAGTTTCGATGAGGACCCTTGCATTTCAACTTTGGGGGCAGTACCATGATCGTTTTATTAGCGGAATTTACCGTTGTCGTATTTTCTCAACGTGGACATTTTATGGCGAGTGACAAACAGCTTGAATCCAGCGGCGTCTGATCTGGATTCAAGCTGTTTGCAAATCTAATCCAAGTTTTAAGGTGCCATCCCTTTAGAAACTCCCTCCGAACAACACACGCAATCTTTGTCTCCCATTGAGTGTTGTTGTAGAGAGGTAACACTGTTTATACCCTATATCCATGTTGAAAGTATAGGACAATAACGATATAATACAAAACTACATCTATCACCCCTAAAATCAAAAGTAAATTAGTTTATCTTTGCCAAAGGATAGCTCCGCCCTGCCAGGTGGAAACAATCGGTCTATACAAATAGTCTCCAGTGTATTGACTGATCAACCGCCATTACTAACACCTAACACGCCATGTTATTGTCGTCTGCAACACTTGTCCTCTGACACTTTTGTCGTCTGTTACATTTGTAGTCTGCAGCATTTGTAGTCTGTACCATTTGTCCTCTGCAACATTTGTCGTCTGTACCATTTGTCGTCTGTAATATTTGTCGTCTGTATCATTTGTCCTCTGCAACATTTGTCGTCTGTACCATTTGTCATCTGCAACATTTATCGTCTGCACCATTTGTCCACTGCAACATTTGTAGTCTGCAACATTTTGTTGTCTGCAATATTTAAAGTCTGCACCATTTGTCCACTGCACATTATGTACATTTAGTCTGTAATATTTGTCCTGAAACATGTAGTTTGCAACATATGTTATCTGGAACATTTTCGTCTGCATTATTTGTAGTCTGTAAAAATTGTAGATCTAGTTTGTGACACTTGGTGTCTGCAGCATTGCGCCATTTGTTCACTGCAACATATGTTGTCTGTCAAGGACTATCGTACAAGTGAATGTGCACGTGCAAATGCGGGTAATAATAAAATGTTAGTCATGCAGTTAAATTAGATTTACTCCCCCTGAGAGGTCTTACTAATTTGGACTAAAAGATAAACCAAACAACATATCGTCAAATGGGTTTATTTCTAAATTTCCTGATCACTCAACGACATGCTTTGAGAAAAAATGGTCCTCGACTCTTACAACATCAAGCAAAATATACAAGGACTATACATTTCTGTTATAACAATGAAATGAGTGTTTAAAGAATACATAAACATTACGACAGCGCCTTTTCCAGAAATACAATGACATTAACAAAATGTCAATCCTAAACAACATATCATCAAATTGGTTTATTTCTGAATTTCACCCTTGTTAGGCAAGTCACGCTTACAGTGGAGAATCTGTTATTCTTTCCCGTTTAAACGCAAACGTACGCAAACGCAAAGCACTAAAACGTAGAAAAGAACACATTTTGGACAATTCTGATAATTCTTGTTTATCTTGGTGGCAAACAGTTTGGAGCCTGATCAGACGCCGGGTTACCCGGCGTCTGATCTGGCTCCAAACTGTTTGCACTGCAAATAATAGTTTTAGCGTAAACGCGTTTATTGGGAAAGAATAACAGATTCTCCACTGTAGCATAATGAGGGTTTAGCGATCTGTTATTCATTCAACCATAAAACTTCAAATAGACATTTCCAGTATCCAGTTAAGTCTATTCAATTTTCTTTACTATTTATGGTTGTTTGTTTACAATTTACAGGTATATGCCGATTTTATTGACCTGGCAGGGCGGAGTTTCGATAAGGACCATTGCATTTCAACTTTTGGTGCGGCAGCAAGAACGTTTTATCATCGGAATTTTCCGATGTCGTCTGCCGTGTTCTTCTCAACGTTACATTTTAATGGACATTTTTGACAGAATGAATATACGCGGCGTTCGATCTGGACTCAAGCTGTTTGTAAATGTAAGCCAAATCGTAATCCCCCTCCCTATAACAACTCCCTCCGAACAACACACACAATCTTTGTCTCCCTTTGAGTGTTGTTGTAGAGAGGTAATACAGTGGAGAATCTGTTATTCTTTCCCATTTAAACGCAAACGTACGCAAACGCAAAGCACTAAAACGTAGAAAAGAACAACTTTTGGACAATTCTGATAATTCTTGTTTATCTTGGTGGCAAACAGTTTGGAGCCTGATCAGACGCCGGGTTACCCGGCGTCTGATCTGGCTCCAAACTGTTTTCACTGCAAATAATAGTTTTAGCGTAAACGCGTTTATTGGGAAAGAATAACAGATTCTCCACTGTATATAACGATATAATACGGAACTGTACATTTCACCCCTAAAATCAAATGTAAATTAGTTTATGTTTTCTTCATTCAAACATAAATAATAAATCGGCCTATACACATTCTGTAATACCCGTCGCTATGGCTCACTGGTCTTCAGCGAATAACTGTCCATGAACTGTCTTTAACCCCGTACCCTATCTTTAGTTGGAAGACAGTGATCATTTAATGCAGGTTGGAAGTAAAGAATAATGCACCTTTAGAATCCTGTTTTAAGCTACCATCTACTATATGAACAAATATTTAATTTTGTTACATATTCATGACTGTGTAAATTGGAACTCTTTTCTTCAGTGGCAGAACACAATGACTTTAAAGGTATGGGGTAATGGATTAAATGTTTCTAAAGTGAAGACTGTCCAGCGCTTATAAAGCGTTTGAGCCGAGTCTGGATTTGTTCTCAAGCATTTGATTGGTCAGATTTAAACCTAGGCTCAAATCTGACCAATCAAATGCTTGAGAGTGATTTCATGTTCAAATAAAATGTTTTATGAGCACGGAGCCTGTTTTCATACACCTTGTTTCATTTTAACCCTTTCATCGCGGTATTTGCAGTCGATGAAGCAGCATCTGATCAGAGTCTAAACTGTTTAGAAATCATTTCAGCATGTCTTCAGTCATTTTGTTTGAACCCATTTCTGCCCACGATCCCATATATTGGACATAGACAAACAGCGTAGACTCTGATCAGACGCCGCATTATGCGGCGTCTGATCAGAGTCTACACTGTTTGCTGATAGGAATTTAAATATAAAACAAAATGAAAATGAAAATTTAGACCAGGCATCCATTTGATAAAAAATGGACTAATCCAATATATATACACGGCAGAATCCACTCGGTATAAATGGGTTAAACTCTAATTTTGCAACAACAGTGCAGACTACTATTAAAACAGACGATATTGTGATGATGATAGGATTAAATCAAACGATAACATTTTGGCGATCAATAGGCTTAACATTTGTATACATTTTATAAACGTATATGAGATGTAGCCTCGGCGTGACCAGACTACATGTAGTTTCTAAAGTTAAGTTAATCTTTAAGTTCTGTCCTTCGACTCACTTCTCTCAGTGATAAACAGTATGTGCAGTTTAAAATTACAACTTAATGACAATAATTATTATTCATTTTAATATGTATTGCAAACAGTTTGGAGCCTGATCAAACGCCGGGTTACCCGGCGTCTGATCTGGCTCCAAACTGTTTGCAATTGAAATAATAGTTTTAACGTAAACGCGTTTATTGGGAAAGAATAACGTCTTCTCCACTATACGATACGGCTGTTTGCTGAATAGCAGTCACCTGTGGTAAATACCTAATGATTAATACAGTGGTCGTAATAAAGTATTTTACTATACTATTGACCGTTGCATGTTAAAGTGTGGGGAGGTTATTTTAAGTGTTCATCAAAGACAGGCGTTCTGCAACACTTGATGAAATATAAAAATTGTACATTTTTACAGAAGACATACGTGTAAAATAAAGGTATGAAATTCAGGTGAGAGTCTTATTGTAATTTTGATATTGTATCTATATTGGGGAAGACGTTTGATTTGCTCCAAACTGTTAGCCACTCAAATTAACTCTTTCATTTGTTCAGTATGAATGACATATTGTAGACTTGATATTTTAGTTGTTTCTAGATCTATATCCATAGTTTGAATGCTTTGTACGAGTTATACCGGTACATATTCGAGTTCCGATTTGTACCAGTGTCAGCGGCACAACATCAGATTCTTTTTCTATATTGAAACTGTTAAAAATTGCTAGTCTAGAAATCTATCCTCCTGATTTTTTAATCATTCAGTTAAATTATTATATGATTATCATCTGAAAACAGAATAAGTTTATGTATTTTTGTGCGTGGTCCGATAGAAAAAAATGGCGGCTTAAAAAATGTGATTTAGCGGTATACTGTATAATAGCTATCGCTTATCAGATTAAACGAAACTAATTCTCTCAACCAATCAGATTTTGGCATATTATAGAAGCGCAAAGCGAATCGAATCGCCTATAATTAATCGCGTTAATCGAATCGCAAAAATTGTTAATTTAATAAGGTTCAGTACTGTATGAGTCGTGAATATGATTTCAAGAACCTGTCAATTTCAACATTGTATTGTTTCATAAAACTTCGTAAGACAAAAAAGGTCGTAAGTCAAAACTTAAACATCTGATTTCTCTGTTTAATCCTGTCTTGTGACATCTCTATTGAATCGTCTTTTCAAGACGATACCTGCCATAGAGATGTCACAAGACAGGATTAGATGGAGAAATAAGTAATAATTGAGACTTTTATAATCTGACTTACGACAACATTTGTCGTACGAAGTTTTATGAAACGGTTCCCAGAACAAAAAAACTGTGCAGCGAGAAAGATAATTATGTATGTCCCGTTAAAGCCTTTCAGGGCCAAATTTATCGTGAGGTTTTTACCCCTTCACCGTCGTATTGTCGTCTGCTTCAATATTGTTGTTTGCACGATCATTTCAAAGTTCGAATTAAGGTAACATGGCTTATGAAATAAGGATACGCGTATCAAAGAGTTACGCGGCATCTGATCTGGGTGCAAACAGTTTGTACATTGTGACTTACTTTCAGCCTTCTTTAAGTGACATGCTTTAAGCTACCGTTTGCTTAGATTTTAGAATTGTTGTTTATGTGGCAAATTTAGGACTGTATAATTATATGGAATGGTGATTTTATGTCATTTCGACAATCCACTGCTGAAAAGCATGCAGCTTACAGCATGTTTGAAGTGAAGAAGAGAGTGTCCTTATGCGCATTCTGCTTTATTTTCAGCCTGCTTAAAGCTGCCTGATACAGGGATACGGGAAAGGTTTATTTATCATGCATCACCATGAATGTATTAATATGGTGTAGTGTTAGTTTATCTGTGTCTGATATGAACTAAAAGTACTTATTTGTCTCTTCTACATACTATTGATACTTGACAGACTTTGCAGACCCAGATTGGAGAGCACTTGTAGGAGGCCACCTATCTGGGCCTCCACAGCCTGACAAGTCAGATATGTATTCCCTTTTTATCTGGTGATAACCATGCAAAGTGAAGCAGATTGTGCCCTCATGCAAATTGGGACTCACTTTCGTCCTACTTTAAGTGACATGCTTTAAGCCACTATATGCTCGGATTTTGGAATTGTTGTTTTTGTTGCATATTCATGACTGTATATAAGTGTATATATTGGGATGATGATTCTAGGTTACTTTGACAAACTACTGTTGAAAATCATGCAGCTTACAGCGTGTTGAATATGAAGAAGAGTGTGTCCTTATGCACATTTTGCTTTATTTTCAGCGTGCTTTAGGCTGCCAGATACTGGGTTATAGAAAGGTTTTTTGTTATTTTATCATGCACCTGTTACGAATGTATTGAAATGGTGTAGAGTTAGTTTATCTGTTTTCTGATGTTATTTAAAAGTACTTTCTGTCTCTTTTACATAATACTCAACATGACAGACTTTGCAGACCCAGATTGGAGAGCACTTGAAGGAGGTCCCCAATCTGGGTCTTCACTGCCTACACAAGACAAGTATGTATTCTTTATAGTAAATTGATACACTATGAGTACCACTAGAGAATACTTGGACAGAAATTTAACTACCGTATAACTCTTACAGTACTTGGTTGGCTTGCTTCCTAAGATAGGTGATCGCTTGGAGGGGGTTGAAGGTGAAGCGGAATAGAAGAAATTCTCATTCCACTGCTCCTTCAGCCTGTTTGAAGCTATGGTCTGCTAGGACTTGAAAGTTTTTCTTATGATGTATACTCATGATAATGAAAAGAACTGATTTCTTTGATAGAGTATTGAGTTGGAGACACTAAGGATACTTACTGGAAAAGAGCAAATTACATCACCACTCTAAATATCACTTCTTGCTGTCATATTTTCCAGAGAACTTTTTACTGAAACTTTTTACTGAAATTTCTTCTTAAGCTTTTTATTACTTAAGTCTAATTTTTTCTTCTTTGTTTCTCTTCTCTATTCTTTATCTTTTCTTCATGTCTTTCCTTTCTATTTTTGCTTTCACCTTTATCCTGTTTCTTTTAAGACACTTTGTTTATGGTGATCGGGAGACAAACTGCTGTGGAACTGAAGTGATGAACATCTCAAATACTACTGTTGTGAAACTGCTTCCAAATGGGTAATGCCCTAGAACTCTGGAGATGTTCCATCGGTCGGTTCCACGGCAGAAGTTTCTTATGTTGTAAGAAAGTATCAGTAAAGGTATCATTCATTCCTTTTATTATTATCTTGTGGTTATATAATCTGAGTCTATACTGTACCAAATTTGTTATTAATTCTATTAATAGCTATTATTTATACACAGTCTTATTATTACTACTGCTGCAGTCAGGCGATGTTGAACCAAACCCCGGTCCAACCACTAGCAATAGTGGCCACAGTCTCTCATTATTGCATTGCAATATCAGAAGCATAAGACAGAAACTGGACTACATCAGAGACAGCTATTTAGACTTTGATATTTTGAGTTTTACTGAGACACATTTAGATATGGCTGTATCTGATGATTTCTTGTTTCTGTCAGATGCTTATGATAGTTTTTACAGAAAGGATAGAACAAATCATGGAGGCGGAATACTGGTATACCTATCTAGTAATCTCATTCATAAAAGACTCTTTGAACTGGAAAACTTCTGCCCCGAATCAATCTGGATATGCATTACTATAAATCATGAGAAATATTTAGTTGGTACCTTTTACAGTCCTAGAACTTCTGATCCTGAGTTTTTCCTGAACTTTAATAAGAATATTGAGAGAGCACTAGAAATAAGTAAAAATATAATCATTCTGGGAGACCTGAATGAAGACTTGTTGAATCCTAATTTTCGAAAACTAAAGGATGTACTTATAAATTTTTCACTACAGAACACTATCAGTGAACCTACTCGCCTAAATGCTTTACTGGATCCGGTCATCATTCCTATTGACATGCACTATCTTGATTCTGGTGTAATACCAAACCCTCCTGATGTTAGTGATCACTGTGCAACTTTTATATTTCTTCCTTTTTCATACGAAATTAAAGCTAGTTTTGAAAGAACTGTCTATCTATATGCAAATGCTGACTTTCAGCTCTTAAGTCAAAATATTTCTTCTTTTGACTGGCAAATACTTCATAATGGTAGTGTGGATGAAGCTTGTGATTGTTTTACTAAAACTTTTCTTCAGTTTGTTAATGCCTGTATTCCATCACGGAAAATATTAGTGCGCCCTGATGACAAGCCTTGGTTTGACTCTGAATTAAGAAAATTTTGTAGGAAAAGAGATCGATTAAGGAAATTAGCTTTCAAAACAGGTAAATCGTCTATTTTAAATAAATATAAACAGCTAAGAAATAAAATAAACAACATGAAAAAACATGCTAAACAGTCATTCTTCAACTCATTAGAAATTAACTTGGAAAATTTACACTCTAATGATAAGAAAGGTTTTTGGAGATTAATTAAACACTTTGTTAAAAATAATGATTGTTCTGCTAATATTCCTCCCTTATGTGTAACCTCTAATAGAGGTGAATCTTCATATTATATAACTGATCAAGATAAAGCCGATTGCTTAAATGACTTTTTTGCCTCTATATCTTCCTTAAATGAAGAAAATGCTGTTCTTCCTGATTTTGCTGCTAAAACCCAGAACTGTTTGTCAAACATAGTTATAACTGAATCAGAAATAAATGACATTATCAATTCCTTAAATATAAATAAGGCCAGTGGACCTGATTCTATCAGTCATAAAATGCTTAAAGGTGTTTCAACATCAGTTGCCAAACCACTTTCTATATTGTTCAACAGGTCCATTACTGAAGGGATTTTTCCTGACTGTTGGAAAATTGCAAATGTCATACCTATTTATAAAAAAGGTGATAAATCTTCTGTTTCAAACTATAGACCTGTATCACTTCTCAGTTGCTGTGGTAAATTGTTTGAAAGAGTGATCTTTAAGCACATGTACAATTTCTTTCTCAATAATAATCTTCTATACAAATATCAATCTGGGTTTTTGCCAGCCCATTCAACTACTTTCCAGCTTATAGATATCTTTCATCATATATGTCAATCATTTGACAATAAACAGTTTTCTTGTATGGTTTTCTGCGATATTTCTAAAGCCTTTGATAGAGTTTGGCACAAAGGTCTTCTCTTTAAATTGAAACAAAATGGTATTAATGGTTCTTTACTTGATTGGCTTTCCAGTTACTTGTCAAATAGAAGTCAGAGAGTCGTCCTACAGTCTAGCGTGTCAGCTTCTAGGTCTATTTCAGCCGGTGTTCCTCAGGGATCTGTGCTAGGGCCGTTAATGTTTCTTATTTATGTCAATGATATATCTGACTCTCTACTCAGTTTAACTAGATTGTTTGCAGATGATAGCTCTCTCTTTTATTCGGCTACATCTGTTGATGATATAGAAGGTATTGTGAATCATGACCTTAATATCATATCTTCATGGGCTAAACAATGGCTGGTTACTTTCAATCCTAACAAAACTGAAGCTATCCTTTTCTCTCTAAAAAAGTATGATAATCTACCACAACTAATATTTGAAGATACACCAATTAATTTTGTCGAAAACCACAAGCACTTAGGAGTTACTCTTAGCCACAATGGTCAGTGGAATTCTCATATAGATAATGTAGTAATATCTGCCTCGAAAGTAGTAAACATAATGAGAAGATTAAAATTTACTCTAAATAGGAAATCTTTAAATCAAATCTATCTCTCATATATATCTCCTATACTTGAGTATGCATCTATAGTTTGGGATGGTTGCTCTGATAGCTGTTCAGATTCCTTACAAAAACTTCAAAATGAAGCTGCCAGAATTGTAACTGGTCTTACTCGTTCTGTTTCATTAGAAAATCTTTACCGTGAATGTGGATGGCTGAGTTTGGAAAAGAGACGTAATTTTCAAAAGCTGCTTTTTATGTATAAAGCCACACACAGCATGGTACCATCATATATTACAGACTTGATACCTCCTACTGTTGAAGAATCGAACCCATATCCACTAAGAAACCGGGAAAATATTAGAATTCCTATTACTAGAACTTCAGTCTCACAAAAATCATGTATTCCATCCTCCATAGATTTGTGGAATAGCTTAGATCTTGATTTGAGAAACATTGATTCATACACTAGTTTCAGACATGTATTATTAAATGACAATTCTCTCATAAATGTTCCATTATATTATTCACAGGGAAACAGATACTTATCAGTTTTACATGCAAGAATTAGAAACAATTGCAGTAATCTAAATAACGATCTGTTTAATAACCACCTCAGATTGGATCCCTATTGCTCATGTACTGAAGCTATTGAAGATGCAGAACATTTCTTCTTTACCTGTAAGAATTATACACAGCCAAGATTAACTTTATTTCATTCAATTAGTAAATTTCAACCTCTGAACTTAGATACATTATTATTTGGGAAAAGATATTTAAATGACAAAGAAAATCTCAATATTTTCAGTGCAGTGCATGAATTTATTAGAGGATCTAAAAGGTTTACATGAGTGTCAAGCAGTTTGGGTCCTGATCGGATGCCAAGCTTCATGACATCCGATCAGGATCCCAACTGTCTGAAACTATCTGAAATTATAAGTAATTTACAGAGCTCCAGATAAAGGTAATAGTCAAAACTTAAACTTTATTTCGGCATTGGGCCCTGTGGGATTATTGCTCGTTAGAATCGTCTCTTTGAGACGATTCTGACAAGTAGTCGCATCATGGGATTTGGTGCTGAAGTGAGGAACAAAATGTTGAATTTGTCTAGTTTGCTTTATCTTGTCTGGAGCCCTGGATTTATAGATTTGGCAACTTGGGATTGAAAAGATTTGATTTCTGCAAGCATATTTTAAGTAAAGGGAGACAATTCAAATGTTTAAGTAAACCTTTTTCAGTTACAGTTGTCTCTCTTATACCGGATATATGCATGATGCCACTTACATGTATTTTTTATACGCCCGTCATCGACGGTCGTATTATGGTATACCCAGCGCTGTCCGTACGTCCGTACGTCCGTCCGTACGTCCGTCCGTCCGTTAACTTTTCTTGTTAGCGCTCTCTCACCTTCATTTATTTACCGATTTTGATTAAACTTCCTACAAATATTCCATACCACAATAGCTCGGACGAGTTCGCGTTTCAGACGTTGGCGGCTATTTTTAGCAGAGTTATGCCCCTTTATTGTCAAAAATGGGCATTTTTAAAAAAAAAACCAGAACTTTTTTTTTAATTATTCAATTTATTTCAAATTTGATATGGTGATACAATGAATGAAGTTACTTAACATATATTACGGGTTTTTGGTTTGACTTCGTATTTTCAGAGTTATGCCCCTTTACACAATTTTTTTAACAATATATTGTTTCTTGATAATAATTTTACTTACATTTTGTCTATTGTAACCAAATTTCATATTTATCTTTCTCATCATGCAGGGAAGGCACCTGTGAATTTTGGTTCCTGTTAAATTATTTTTCTATGAGTTATGCCCCTTTACATCCTTAAAATTTAAAATAAGCCACACTTCGTCCGTTAACTTTTCTTCTTAGCGCTCTCTCACCTTCATTTATTGACCGATTTTTATTAAACTTCCTACAAATATTCCATACCACAATAGTTCGGACGAGTTTGCGTTTCAGACGTTGGCGACTATTTTTAGCAGAGTTATGCCCCTTTATTGTCAAAAATGGGCATTTTTAAAAAAAAAAAACAGAACTTTTTTATTTTTGATTCAATTGATTTCAAATTTGATATGGTGATACAATGAATGAAGTGACTTAATATATATTACGGGTTTTTGGTTTGACTCTGTATTTTCAGAGTTATGCCCCTTCACACAATTTTTTTAACAATATATTGTTTCCTGATAATAATTTTACTTCCATTTTGTCTATTGTAACCAAATTTCATATTTAGCTTACTAATCATACAGGGAAGGCACCTGTGAATTTTGGTTCCTGTTAAATTTCAGACGTTGGCGACTATTTTTAGCAGAGTTATGCCCCCTTTATTGTCAAAAATGGGCATTTTTTTAAAAACCCAGAACTTTTTTCTTGACTATCGCAATACTATCGGGATAGTACTTGAGCTATCGCAATACTACAGCATAGTCTTTTTGAGATCGATAGTCGGGCCTACACTCCGGGCGACTTTTTCCAGTCGGCCTGAGTCTGGACGACTTTGACACCCGCCGGCCGTGACGGGCGTATTTTGCCGCACTGCAGTGCTCTTGTTATCTATTACTTACACCATATGACTAAATACACATTTATTTGGTCTGAAGCATTAAAACCATGATTGTCCCTTGATCACCATGAATGAATTGAATGTATATCTAGCTACACCTCTCTCTCTCTCTCTCTATCACTCTCTCTCTTTCTCTGACAGTCTTTCTCTTTCCTTCTTCTTTCCTTCTGTAGTCTTTTTCTTCAACAAAAAAGTTAAGTAATTTCGTCATATTTCATCTATATGCCATTGTTCCTGTACTGTATATTTACATTGTAGGGGGAGGGTCGGATCTAATGTTGTTATAACTTGTGACCCAACCCCAATTCCATGTATATTTGAGGGAATAAAAATATGTTTAAACTTAACAGTTTGTACATATGTATTATATGCGCCTTCGACGGTAAAAGTGTTAACCCGTTACCCCCAAAACCTGTGTCTTATTTTATAAATAGGTTACCACTTAAAGCAGGTTGAAAAAAAGCAAATTGCTCATTAAAGACCGGGACATACTCAGGAAATTCCTTCTGTTTTTCATGTTTAGGAATTCCTAATTAATGTGTGGCCACTTCCATTGGTGTAGAAAAATAACGACGTAAAAAGGCATATTCATGGACAAATGAGTGAAAGAAGAAAATAAACTCTTTAAATTAGACACAATGCAGAAAATGTAAATGAGTGTACATGTAACTGTTAACCGAGTACACCACTAACATGGACCGTGTTTAACCCTTTCAACCCTAAATATCTCATGTGGGTATTTATTATCCTTTTGGACTCTTCTAGTATTAACATTTTGAACCAGTCTACTGTTACTTGTTTGATATGACAACAAAAACCAATGAAAATATCAAACAGTGCAGACCCTGATCAGAGGGCTCCTATAGGGAGCCCTCTGATCAGGGTCTACACTGTTTGCATATGTAATTAAGAAATGAATTGATTTTTTTCGGTGTTCAAGCCAAATGAACGACAGAAAATTATCGGCAAATACCATGAATCGCGTTAGAGATTCATGGTAAATTTGCCGATAATTTTCTGTCGTTCATTTGGCTTGAACACCGAAAAAGATCTGTTCATTGCATATATTTACATTATTTTATTTTTATATTTGTTATGAAAAAAATTCAGACTTTTAGTTATTAAAGGAGAAATGGTTTTGAAAAGGGGAAAAGTACGTCGAAGAAATAAACTTGAAAGAACAGTTTTAACGAAGTTAACTCCGCCCCCTGTAACCAAATAACATAGCTAGATCTATACTGCGCGGATATAGAGAATAACCTGCCAGTGGCAATATCCGCCACTGACAGGGTATTCTATTTGTCCTGTCACCAAACAGGTTTTAAGAATTTAAAAGATTTAAATTTGATTTTTCCGTAACTTTCTGTCCGTTGTATTTTCTTAAAATAGAATGTTCTATAAATAGAACTATAGATCTAACCAACCACATTACGGAAAGGAAATAGTCCTCCCATTGTGTGCTGATATAATCACAAAAAAGAACAATAAAGGATGGAAATTAAAAATCGAATCGGAATATACCTATATTCTTAATCAAATTAAACCTAAAAGAGTACATGTCAATTCAGTTAAAAGTTCGCATAACTTACTTAGAATCTCGTTCGGCATTTACCTCCCTTTAATGATTTATGCTGTTTTTTCCTTTGTTTCAACTGATATCGATGATTGCACTGATTAAAATGACGGAAACAACTTCTATCAAAGGCAATTTAATCAAAAGTAACAACAGTTTATCTTTATAAATAGAATTATATATATGACCTTTTTATTGGTATTTGATATTGAAATAAAAAAAAATGCCCGAGTGTTTTAGCTGACTATGTCAGAATCATATTCCAGTGGTTGGGGACTACCGATTCGAGTCCCCGCTTCACAAAATAAAATAACCAGCTTCTATTTCCTCAGTCTTTGATGGAATACCCCCTTGTCCTCAGTTGGCGTGAAAGTAACCAGAGGAGTAAAGTGTGCTTAGCTTAGTCACTAATCTCAAGTTGTCTAGAGAGGACCTGACTCAAAGATTTTTTCAATGGGTTTTACTAACCAAATTAACAAATTCAAGGTACGGGCCTCACATGAGACGCTTGGATGAGTATATCCCTAGACAAGATAACAGTAATAGCACAACTAGCACAGGGCTGCATGCTTTTATACCTGGTTTGGTGTTACCACCGAAAGTAGGTCAGGACTTTTCTTTAAGTAGATCTAGTATTTAGTATGTATCTTGAATCCGGGTTAATATATGCATGTATTAGATCTTGATTCCGGGCATGTCAAAGAACCGGTGGTTACTTCAGCAGTGGAATATTCATGCTTATCCTTGCACCTCAACCCAAAACTAAAGTAACCAATTTCGGTGTCATCACCATGATAGGATAACTCAATACAGAGTGACGTTAATCCTGTTTATAAATCTAGCCAAATCTGACCTGATTGAGATAGATGCATACTATATCTGTATACATGTACATCGTATTCGAGCTCCTTTTGTATCCTGTTCAGTACTAAGAGAAGGTTTCGAAAGTCCGTTTCTACTCCCCCCTCCCCCCTCCCAAACATTCATACTGCCTAGTTGGTTTGATTGAGCTGGGGTTTCACGGCACCCTAACGCATATAAATTGGTTATATTCATGGCGCCGACCTAAGTGACTAACATTATTTAGATCTATCTAGAACCTAATGTAGACTGCAAATTGTGTCGTCTTCTTGGTTGTTTATTTTTAGCTTTTTTTTATTATTTTTTTCGAGTCCGACAGACACTCAAATCTGCCACTGGAAAATGTAGTTTGTGTAGTGGCGCATCATTTATTACCCCTCTTTAATGTTTTTTTTCTTCAGCATCAGCAGTAATAGCTTTCTTAAATGTACACTTAATGTAGATCTAGTTCATTTTCCATATATTTTATAACTTAAAATTGTTAAAATAATTGTTCAAATCTATTGCACTAATTTCCGATAAATTCGCAAAACTAAAGCCTGTTTTATCGTAAATATCAAACTTATATTAGATCTACATATTTTAGACTTACATAAAAATTCGCCAACGCCCAGCGTCACAAATTAGTGACCGCTTATTGTTATATTTGTAAACGCAAACAAAGGAGCGACTGCAGACCAGTTACACACTCAGAATTCATAAAACGAGTGAGAATCTTATCTCGGGCAGCATTGTTGTGATAAAAATAAATTCGTAGCAGACGGACAAAGTTTCGGAGCGCTTCCTACTGCATTTTTTTCACAATGAGTGTAAATAATTTATATCAATATATATATATATATATAGCGTTTATAATTTATAATGACAAACCTATGGTTTATATGTTTTATTTTATTTATATATATATTGGTATTTAGTGTTTAAAAAAAAGATTGGGAAATAAACTAGATTCAATCTAGGTCAAATACAACGTGGATTTCTAATTTTAGAGTAGTGAAGATTAATTCGCAGCGACTTAACCCTAAGCCCCGCCTCCTAAGGTTTGAGTGTCTATAAGAAATGAACACTGATTTTTACAATGGAAAGAGATAAGGCGAATGTAAATATTCAATAATCAATACAGAGGGCTGTACGGTTGAAAGGGTTAACCCTTATCGTGCTAAGCACGACTTGTTTAACATTTGCAAACAGTTAAGATCTAGATCAGATGCCGCGTAACGCGGCATCTGATCTGGATCCAACCTGTTCGTCACTCAGTTTGGATTTTTCTTCTCAGATTAAAATTGCATAAACACTAGTTTTGATATTTCTGCAGACGATAATTTGGAAGCAGACAACAATTCAGCGTGATAAGTGGTTAAAATGTAAACTGCTTATTTTTATCTGAGTTTAAAACAGAAGGGGGCTTGTTTATGCAAACATGGTAAGGGAGTTCGTATTCGGTACTAAACTAAAATTCAATGAACAAACGTGACGTCATCAAATAACACGTGATCGCTAAATGCAGAATGCAATTGATACAGAAACCTAAAAACAGAACCTATTTATTATACAGTAAAACCCACTCTATAACTGCAACTAAATTATGTGAATAATTTTGTGTTTAAGGAAGGTGGCTGCTTCAAACAAGGTACATTTACATGTAAAACAAAGCTACTTTCGGACGTTTCTGTTTAACTTTTCACCATGCTTTAAGCTATCAGCTGTCTTTCATACAATTAACTAGTCTTGTTTTAGTGGTCGTATTGACTGAGAGATTTTAATGTATTTGTGCTGTCATTTCTCCGGATTTTTACTAAATCTTCGGATATTTTTCTGGTACATGGTAGCTTAAAGCAGGCTGAAAGTAAAGCAGAATGCGCCTTAAGGCGCATTCTGCTTAACTTCAGCCTGCTTTAAGTAGTCACATGTCAACAAAACTAGAAACTGGCTATGTTGTAAAGGTACAATTCGTAAAATCGCACTTGAAAAATGCAAATTTGGAAATCTTAGGATTTTTCATGTCAACTAATGGCAGTCCTGCTTGTGTTGTGCATTCAACTGCCATTTGCCATATATTGATGCCCGTTGCATTTCGTTTGTCAAACAGTTTGGATCGTGATGAATACGCCTATGTCCCCGGAGTCTGTTCTTGATACAAACTGTTAGCAAATACAACTGTAGTTGGCCTACCCAGGGGTCACCGTTTTACATAGAGATATATCATAAATAGTGAATTCTCCAAGCATTAGTCGAAGTCACTCAATTGAGTGACTTCGACTGGTACAATTCTAGCTACCATTTTAACCAGAATGACAGTCGAACAGCGATAGTAGCTATCAAAATGACGTCATTTGAACTTTGACCTCTACCATTCAGTTACTCCAGGTGGACTTAGTCGAAGTCTTCTCAGAGGAGAAACAAATGCATGTATGACCAGAGCTGTGATACATTTATTTGTAAAAATTGAACATGTTGCGGTCTTCTAGTATCATTTTTGAAAAGTTTGGAATGTTATCTATACTGACACGAAAAAGAAACTGTGCACTTGTTTAGGGATAAAAATTTCCATCTTTATTTTAAAGAAATATAGGCAAACGTGATATCAACATGTTTGTAAATATTTCTTTCACACGATACTTTATTTTTTAATCAAATTCGTCTAATCATAAATGCACTGTTAACGCTTAGATGACGTAGAGGTTAAAATTGAAAGTAGCAAAATCCTAAAGTTTTGAAAAAGAAATTGAAATTAAATCGGCATGTGTAATTGTCCTCATCTTGTACTGACTAATGCAATAATTCCCGAACGCATTGACCTGACGTAACGTATTGTGACGAAAATTGCCAACGTCATATGTCTACCCTGACGTGCTGGCTTGCTGGATCCTGACTGGTCTCTAACGCTTCCATTTTGACCGTTACTATATCGAAGGATCATGATAGTATTTCGGTGGCAATGAAACTGCCCAGTGACGTCAGAGACGCTGACGTCGGATTAAAGTTGCTGAAGTGTCTGAATTCGTTCTTTTTCTTGAAGTCGTGACAGCTTGTTAACGAGTTTAATTCAAATGTACTGTGATTTTATTATTGCATAATCAGTAAAGATATCGGTCAGTGAAAATCTGCACTTGTAAATATGTTGTAGAGGCAGAACGTGCATAATATTGCATACTAGCCGTTGGTACGTTTGAAGGACATCCAGGTGCTTTAATACTTGGTAAATTAGTGCTATGTGTGTAGAATTAATTTATCACTCATTATGCTAAATTCTAAACTTAGCAACAAAAATGTTACACTCAAAATAAAAGTGCACAGTTTCTTTTTCGTGTCAGTATATTTAGGTCACAGAAATTAACAAAAGGGTTATTTCCATTGACAACTTAAAAAACTCTTACCAGATTGTTTAGAGCTCGGGTATTTGGCACAAGGCATACATGTAATTCGCAACTTTTCTTTTAAGATTGAATGAATTATACTCAGTGGAGAGGACGTTGTTCTTACCCACTAAACGTGTTGACACTGAAACTATTGTCCACAATGCAAACAGTTTCGAGCCAGATCATTACCCGGCGTCTGATCAGTCTCCAAACTATTTGCCACTCAGATTAAAATATGTAGGCAGAGGTGAAGAAAAGTTGTATTTTTTCTACATTTTATTGCATTGCGTTTCGTTTGCGTTTAGACGGAACGGGAAATAATAACGTCACTCATCCACTGTACCTTAAACTTGGTATAATGGTCCCGTCAAAGAGTGTTTCTCAGACAAAGATCAGGGGCTGCATCACCCTCTTGTTTTCAAGCATGCCTGTGCATGTACAGTAGAACCTCTCTATTACGACCACTAAAGAGAATGCTTAGTGTCCGTATAAAGGACAGGTAACAGCTTAAAGCAATGTGAAAGTGAAACAGAAAGCTCCTGTAGGAGCTTTCTGTTTCACTTTCACATTGCTTTAAGCAGTCACCTGTCTTAAACGACTAATATTTGACACAACTTAGTGGTCGTAATAGAGAGGTTCTACTGTACTTATACACAAGGTCTTTCATACGTTGAACTCACGTTTGACATACTCGTATTTTGTTTTTTAACTATGTATTAGTGTTTTCTTCTGACTTGTCAGAGTTATTTTTAGATTGGAAAATTCTAAACTTTTAAATGGGATGATCACCGTACTCGTTGATTTCCGTACGGTCAGCCAGGCATACGGAAAGCTGTATTCATTGTGTGTAATGTACAGTAGAGACGACATTATTATTTCCCGAATAAACGCAAACACAATGCATTAAACTGTAGAAAAATTAATTTTATCTTTTTAATCTGGGTGGCAAACAGGTTCGAGCCCGATCAGACGCCGGGTTACCCGGCGTCTGATCTAGCTCCAACCTGTTTGCAATGGACATAATAGTTTTTAGCATAAACACGTTTATTGAGAATGAATAACATATCAGTAAAATTAGCGCAGCTGTCTCGTGCTGCACTAGGATCATGCTTATCTCAAGTTTGAAAGTGCTCACGGAATTAAAAAAATGTGCATGGTTGAAATTTGTTTTAAATGTGCACGGTTTCAATTAGCTCACGTAAAGACGGTTCATACAGTTGAATAAAGTGTGTAGAATTTGTTGGTTATCCTTTTCGTTAAATTTACGTTACTTTTGCGTGTCAAAAGACGTTTGTCTATTTTGGCAAACATTGGTCAGTACACTCATTTGTACGGTAGATGCAACACGTTTTCAATGTACACTGGTTGTTTTGGGAGTAAATCAATGGACAAACAAGTAAACTTTGTGATATCGACCATGACGGCTATGCCACGGCTTTCTGAAAATGCGCGTTTACGTTCAGTTTGCATATTAGAGGTTGGAATGCAGAAAAAGTGATTTTGCAGGACAATCTGGCCTTCATCGTAACATCATGTTGTCATTATCGAGACGTATCGACAATTTGGCAATGCTCGCGAGAACCTGCGACAAGGGATACCGCTATTAACGTAACGTCGACAAGATACGTATATTCCCGCTATTACACATGTACGCCATCATCTTCAATCTTCAAACTTAAAGCTCAAAACATTCGTTTCATCAGCCCGAAGACAGTGCGCAAAAGATTACTCTAATTTTGAATCCGTCCTACTGTACGTCCCATTCTGACGTCAAACTCGTCACCCAGCTGAAAAACCAACTACCAGCTGGGTATTCGCAGTTTGATCGAATACCCAGCTGAATAACCAACCAATTGCCTTAATGACAAAAAACGCCTGGCAGTACAATCTTGATTGACATCACACTTTAATAACTCTGATGAAATGTTAGATTGATGTTTAAAATAACACTAAACACAGTCCATTTATAATTGGATTGCTATTCTATTATTTAGAAAGCCTTTTCCAATGCACAGTTTTTAAATTCCGTGAGTATAGATCCGGTGTTACCCTGTTACATGTATGTATTTACCATTATGAACTATTCTGTTCTAAAAATAACTCTGACAGGTCAGAAAAATCGGACAATATTTAGTTTTTGAACTATGGGTAAGGTCGGATTAAGCCAGTATGATGTCTCAAGTCTGTTTGTATTACATGTTTTTGTTTTATTCTTTCCAGGTCATCTGAGGACTGAGGAAAACCGACAGATTAATAAATGATAGTGTCTATGAAACACAACCCCGAAATACGTCTTCGATGACAACATAGAGCTACAGCACCAATGCTGTGTACCCGGGTAACGTTTTACTGAGTGGGACAAAATACATGTATAGATGTTGCTGACCCTCTAAAACTTTAAACACTTTACATGGTTAATGGAAGTCCAGAGATAAAAATTTCACCGAAAGATTAAACATCTTAAGTGTGTATGTTAAAGGGAATGGACGAGAGATCTTGACCAATTACTTCTTAAGTAAAAATATCTAATGATACATGTAGTAGAAATCATACAAGACGATATCGAGGTGTAAAAAAATTAATTTTTTTTTTTTTTTTAAAGACGTTTCTAATAGGTAGTTAAACGCAGTATGAATAAAAATATCCTTTGTTTGATTGCTTCAATAGTAATAAGTGCAACGCTTGTGTACTTGTTTAGGAGTGCTGTTGACTTGATCAACGTTCCATATCCAGACTTCAGAGCGAAAGAGTCGCTGAGAAGAACTGAAATCAAGGTGTTTAATCTTAAATATGCATCCCAAACAAACCCGAAATTCTACCCATTTAATGGAACGGGAACCACGGTGGATATTAGTAACACATATAACACCAGTGTATTTAATTCATTCTGCATCAATAATAAGTCTTTGGTTGCTACATGTATAGCACCGGTTTACAGTGCCCCAGGAAACTTCCAGCAGCGTCAAGCCATCAGAGATACTGTTGGAAAGGACTGCGAATCTCTACATTGTCGTATCTTTTTCATTGTCGCTATTTCTCTGAATGAAATCTTAAACAGAGAGGTTAAGGATGAATACGACAAAGAAAGAGATATTCTAATTGTTAACAAAATAGATACTTATAAAGATTTGAATAATAAGGCCGTGGCTATGCTGGATTGGCTTATAAAATATTGCCAAGAGCCCAAATACGTTATACATTTCATTGACGATACGTACCCTAACCTTCAACACTTTATTGAACATTTGGAGTCAATGACAACTAATAGATTCATTGTAGGTGAAATACAACCTCGGAGTTCACCATTCAGAGGGAATAGCAAGTGGTTTACTAGTAAATACGAGTACCCATACAGCTTTTATCCAAAATACGTCGCTGGACCAGGGTATGCGTTTCTGAACAGTGATTGCCAAATATTAAGAGACCATGTTCATACTGCAGAATACTGTTGGATAGAAGATGTTTGGTTTACTGGATTTGTCGCCGGACAGGGGGCGCACTTTACCTTTACACCATTTAAACGAAACTTTGTGAACGAGGTCCCTTCATTAACCCAATACAACTGGCCCTCTTATGTAGTGATACATAAGGTGTCGCCTGACAATTTTTATTATATCTATAATCGAAAAGAAGGTGAATGACAAGTTGACAACGCAACATGGATTACTACCAAATAGAATCTACAGTGGGGAATATGTTATTATTTTCCATTTAAACAAAACTAAACGTAAATGTAATCTGCAATAAAATGAAGAAAATGGTACGTTTTCATTCACGTTGACTGTTAGTTTTAGTATGAGAGACAAGCAGTTTTGGTCATGATTCTGACCAAACGCCGGATAACCGGGGGTCTGACCTGGCTCCAACCTGTTTGCGAAGGTCTGAACATATTTAGCATAAGAATAGCGTCTTCTTTCCCTGTGCACCGAAGTTGAACAATATGAAAGTTCGACTGAATATATACACATGTACAGTGGAGAATCTGTTATTCTTTCCCAATAAAGGCGTTTACGCTAAAACTATTATTAGCAGTGCAAACAATTTGGAGCCAGATCAGACGCCGGGTAACCCGGTGTCTGATCAGGCTCCAAACTGCTTGCCACCAAGATAAACAAGGATTATCAGAATTGTCCAAAAGTTGTTCTTTTCTACGTTTCAGTGCTTTGCGTTTGCGTACGTTTGCGTTTAAACGGGAAAGAATAACAGATTCTCCACTGTACACATGTATAATGTATAACCCATTCCGCTTTTAGAAGCATCAGTTTAACGCATATTCCTCATAAAGGTACATTTTACCCTTTCATTGCCAATGGCGCCAAAGGACGCCCTTACAAACAGTTTGGATCCTTCCCGAAATAAATTCATTAGGATAGATTAAGCACTAAGTCAAAAGGTCTTTTGTACTTATCCAAGTTTTGTTTACCTTAGTGATAGTTCCAGTCTTCCATTGGAGGAACTTCATCATTCTTCAAGATCTTCGCGGGGAGGACGTCACAGGGCCTGCTTACTGTTAGCTTGGTTATCATCAGTAAACAAAGGCCTGTGTATTGGATTCATCTGATAGCCACCGTCGTCTCGATTCAGGGGATGTGCCCCCCTCCCCCCCCCCCTCCAGACTCTCGTAGCTTTCTAGGGAACATGTTCTGCTCATTATCTATGACTTTCACCCCTTCCAAGTCTATGGCAAGATTCTCTCGAGCAACATGATTTGTAACTGCACTCGGGTGTTCCATCGATTGCGATGCCTTACGCTCCAAACGCACATACACCTCTGGGCTGTTACAGTGGAGAATACGAAACGCAAACGCAACACACTAAAAGGAGAAAATGACAATATTTTGATAATTCTAACTATTCGTTTTAATCTGAGTGGTAAACAATTTGGAGCCTGATAAGACGCCGGGTTACCCGGCGTCTGATATGGCTCTAAACTGTTTACAATGTAAATAATAGTTTTAGCAGAAACGAGTTTATTGGGAAAGAATAACGTTTTCTCCACTGTAATGCATCTTGGAATGGCAGAGTATAACATTTAATTTTAAGATCACTGTGACCTTGACCTCAACTCTTGACCTCAAATATAAAGGAAACGTATCTTATGGGCATTTTTCGTATACCCCATCAGTTAGGGATACCAAACTTAGTGCATGAATTCATCTTGCGATGACGGAGTGTCGCATACCCTTTTCAGGTCAATATGCCCTTGAACTGGGCCATTGACCTCAGTTATAGAAAAGGCTTGTCAGGAGTATAATTCTACCATTATTTATCAGCTAGGTATACTAACATTTTGTGTACGAGTACATCTTTGGAAAATAGAGTGTCGTGCACTCTTTTAATTTCAACGTGACTTGGCCTTTAACCAAAATTACTGAATGAACGTTTGACCTTGAGGGGGGAGGAGCAATTCGCGGTATATGTCTTGCTCAAGAACATTCCTGTACATCATCGGGGATTCAGAAAAAAATCCCCTAGTCAGACCGCTGGTCCGGCGGGGGATCGAACTCAAGACCCCTGGTACCGTAGTCCAATGTGTTACCACTGTTTCATAGTTTTGAAGACACATGAGTACTAACTTAAATCAGGATGAACATCAAGTTTTGAGACGCATTAGGCTTTACTTTTAGCCTGCTTTAGGTAAACATGCATCTGCTAGGATATAAGAAATAGTTATTATGGTGCATATTTATGACTGTATAAAGTAGAACTAATTTCTTCAGCGGGTTGTACAAAATACGTAAAATGGTGTATCTATGGAATAAAGGGTTAACGAATGCAATGTGGTGGGTAAGGAGTTTGAACAAATTACAGTCTCAACTCAACTCAACTGAATTTTAGTCGAACCTCTTTATTACGACCACTAAGTTGTGTCAAACAGTCGTTTAAGACAGGTGACTGCTTAAAGCAACGTGAAAGTGAAACAGAAAGCTCATACAGGAGCTTTCTGTTTCACTTTCACATTGCTTTAAGCTGTCACATGTCCTTTATACGGACAATTAGCCTTCTTTTTAGTGGTCGTAATAGAGAGGTTCTACTGTAATACACGTTTTTCAGCTTTCATTACCCATTTTGATGCATAGAAAGCACATGTAGAAATTGAATATTTAACCCTTTCATACTCAATGACGTCATAAAGCATATTTGTAAACAGTTTTGATCCTAATCAGACGCCGCGTTAAGCGGCGTCTGATCAGGATCCAAACTGTTTGACACATTTATCGATATTTCTGAAGTCATACAACATTAAATATAACTTTGAAACGTTCCTGCAGACAACAATACTGAAAAAGACGATAGCAAGCGTCGAAAGGGTAAAATCTCCTGAATAATTTCACCATGAAATGTTTAAAGTGTCAACCCCCCTAAAAATCGATATTACTGAAAAGATTGACTACTTCAATAAATAATTAAGTTGATAGATTAAAGGATTATGTTAATTTATGTATATATATGTACGGACATCCATGTGATTTGTAAGCTGTACCTGAAACGGATTTTGAAAGGGATAAACGGTAAAATCGCTCTCTATTAAAATCACTTAAAACAAGGTCAGTTGATTGTATGAAAAAGAGATGGTAACTGAAAGCTAAATGAGCTTTCTGTTTTACTTTCAACTTGGTGTATGCAGCCGTCTGCCTTAAACACAAAAATGTAAATGTAGTGGTCGTTATAGAGAGAATCTGATGTGTACATGCATTTCAATGAACGCTTTTTATAGCTACAGTGCAGAATACGTTATTCTTTCCCGTTTAAACGAAACGAAACGAAACGCAAAATACTAAAACGTAGAAAAGTGCAACTTTTGAACAATTCTGTTAATTCGTTTTTATCTTGGTGTCAAACAGTTTGGAGCCTGATCAGACGCTGGGTTACCCGGCGTCTGATCTCGCTCCAAACTGGTTGCAATGGAAATAATAGTTTTAGCGTAAACGCGTATATTGGGAAAGAATAACGTTTTCTCCACTGTACATGTGGTGATTGAATCCTAATACGCTTAATGTTGAGGATCCCTACTGAGATCGGGCCAATTTCGGTCAACGTCGGAAACTCTACGGAGAGTGATCGACTATTCTCGTCAACTGTCATTCCGTTTCGAACCATGCTAAGCATTAAAAAGAAAAGTAGGATGCGAATAAGCATTGTTCGGAACGGGTAGACAATTGAGGAGACTGACTGATCGTTGCACGTATAGAGTACCAATTTTGGTCCGATCTCATTCATGCCCGATCAATTTTAAAATACACCCCCCCCCCCAAAAAAAAAAAATAAAAAAAAAATATATATATATATAAAATAAAAACACAAACAAACAGAACAAAACAAAACAAACAAAAACCCGCCCAATACGGTATCCCTATAGGCTGACTTGACGGCTCCACTGAACAAACCCATATACTGTACAATAGACATTGTGCTTTCGGGTTTAAACGAACATAAACGCAAGCTCAATGCAAAACAAAATGTAAAAAAACGACAAGTTATAAAGGGTTTATCGAAGTGGCTAACAGTGTAGTTGCTGATGAGACGCCGGGTTACCCGTAGTCTGATCTGGCTCCAAGCTGTTTGCAATGGAAATAATTATTTCAACATAAACGCTTTTAATCGGAAATAATAATAACATCTTTCTTCATTTTACTGTGCGATGACTGTAAAATGAAGTAGTTGCATCCGAGATTTGTCCTTGGTTTGTTTATATGCAATTACATGTAGAACCGTCAATGAACCAAATTAATTTTTCATTTCGCTTTCCAATACATTGTAATCATCTCAAAGTTGTCATCTTAGTACAATGGAGGGACGTTACTCTTTCCCAAAAACGCGTTTACTCTAAATCTTTTACAGCATTCCCTCTCTACAACGACACCTACTGGACGACACAAAATGTGTGCGTTGTTCGGAGGGAGTCGTTATAGGGAGGGAAATTGGTTTACATTTGCAAACAGTTTGAATCCAGGTCAGACGCCGCGTAACGCTGTTTGTCACTCGTCATAAACAGTTGTTGTGTCAAAATGTCAAATACATTATTCATGACTATATAAATTAAAACTATTTCATTCAGTGGAGGAATAAACTAAAGGCGTGTGTGTATGGGGTATTGTATAATTTGATCTATTTTACAGTTGAACCTGTATTTGGCGGCTGCCAATATGTTATAGACCAGTGCTTCCTCGGTGCAGGAATGATAATAATGCGGAGAACCCCTGCAGGGACTTTCTGCATCGGATCTGTCGTGCATTGCGGGAACAACTGGTCACCAAATATCAACAAATCTCTACAATCTGGTTAATTTCTTATTGCGGTTTTAACTGTTTTCACAGGCAAATATTTGGTGGCGGATTAAACTGTGTAATATTGTACTCGCATATAATTATCCACAGTATGGTTATGGAGGCACCTGTACTCATACTCTCTCTCTCTCTCGCCTGCTCTCGCCTGCTCTCTCTCTCTCTATATCTCTCTTTTTTCTCGTTTTCTCTCTCTCTCTGGTTCACTAATGCCCGCTCTCTAAAAGTAGGGAAAGGGCCGTCTCTAAGTTGGTAGAACTTGTGACCCAACTCCATTTCATGTACATGTATATACAGTGGAGAAAACGTTGTTCTTTCCCAATAAACGCGTTTACGCTAAAACTATTATTTCCATTGCAACCAGTTTGGAGCCAGATCAGACGCCGGGTAACCCGGCGTCTGATCAGGCTCCAAACTGTTTGCCACCAAGATAAAAATGAATTAACAGAATTGTTTTGCGTTTGCGTTTCGTTTCGTTTAAACGGGAAAGAATAACGTATTCTGCACTGTAATTGAAACAAAATATGTTTAAACTAAACTATTGGGTAAAACGGGAATGGTAACGTTTTTTCCACTGAATAAAACATTTTGATTACTATAAAAGGGAATGTAATTAACGCGTAAATTCGCGAATGTATTGCCTCGTGTCTCTAGTTTTGAAAATATGTGACTTCTAAAAGCAGGCTGAAAGTAAAGCAGAATGTGTTTTTACTTTCAGCCTGCTTTAAGCTACCATCTGCTAAAAATATTGCATGAGGTCGCGAATTAACACAAAATTGCATTACGCGAATTATTCATGACGCGAAAATATCAGTTTTACAGTAAACCTTTCATCATCATCAGGCCTGCCATAAGTTAATAAAAAAAATCCTAAGATTTCAAAATGTTCAATTTGTCAAGCCCGATTTTCCTGATTATACCTTTAACCCATAGTCTGTTTCTAGTTTTTAAGACATGTACCGCTTAAAGCAGGTTGAAAGTAAAGCAGAATCCGCCTTATGGCGCATTCTGCTTTACTTTCAGCCTGTTTTAAGTTTCCATCTGTTGGAATAAAAATCCGAAGATTTCGGAAAAATCCGGGGAAATGGCAGCCCTGCATCATGGAAGACCATAGTCGTCGTTGTGTTTATTTGGAAAGAGTAACATTTTCTCCAAGAGTAACGTTTTTAACACAACGGAATTCTGTTTTCTCTACTGTAAGCCTTTAAAACTTTGTATTACAGTACCGAAGCTTTATATCTGCACGTTTTATGAAATATCTTTTACAATAGTACTTATTAAGGAGATAAACGGCTTTAATTTAAATACAGTGGAGAGGACGCTATCGTTAAAAAAACACGTTTACACTAAAATCATTATTGCATTTGTAAACAGTTTGGAGCCAAATCAGGTACAGTGTAACCCGGCGTCTGGTCAGACTACAAACGTTTTGTCACTCAGATTAAAATTAATAGCCGTATAATTGTCAAACAGTTTTCACTTTCTACATATAACCGCAATGAGTTTTCGTTTTTCGTTTAAACAAGAAAACAGTTCATCTTCTCCACTGTAACCGGGTTCTTAATGCCAGTATAAATATTATACAGTAAACACAATGTAGACCAGTAGCTCAAAAGAAATGACTTGACATCCTTGAATAAAGGCGAAAGCTGAAATTAATAAAATAATGCAGACTTGAAGCTATTTTGTTATTTTTATTCTCCATATTGGCCTGTCTTGCAATGTAAATATTGTACCCCTCCCTTGGCTAGAGGGCTAAATGTAAATGTACAATTGAAATAATAAAGTACAAAATAACATGACTTCTGTTGTCACTCACAATTACAGTGGAGGAAACGTTATTCTTTACCAAATAATCACGTTTTCGGTAAATCTATTATTTACATTGCAACCAGTTTGGAACCAGATCAGACGCCGGGTAACTCGGCGTCTGAGCAGGCTTCATACTGTTTGCCACCAACATAAACATGAATTATCAGGATTGTCCAAAAGTTTAAGTGCTTTGCGTTTGCATTTCGTTTGCGTTTAAACCGAAAGAATAACGTTTTCTACACTGTAAGTGGATAGTGTTACAGCGGACAAGACATTAATATGAAATAGGCACAGCCTACAAGCGAGCGAAGCTGTTAAATAATGGAGCATTTAAACAAATTAACACATTACCCCATAGCCTAATTCTAGTTTTGAAAACAGAATGAAGGGTTATTTAAAGCAAGTTGAAAGTAAAGCAGAATGCGCCTTACGGCGCATTCTGCTTTACTCCCAACCTGCCTTAAGTCAGAATCTGCTAGGATATAGAATATAATTTTATGGTACAGATTTTGGACTGTATCAAATGGAACTATTTACTTTTTGAACAGTTTGGATCCTGATCAGAAGCCTCGTAATTAGAGACTATATTTTGCATGGGCACGAAATTTATCTTTCAAGCAGTTTGGATCCTGATCAGGAGCTGCGTACGGCGGCGAATGATCAGGATCTACCGTACACAATTGTTGACACTAATGTTAATATATTTCGAAATTTTGAGAACTGAATCTTCAAAGATACTGTGGTGCATGGGTGCACAATTTATTTTCAATCAGTTTGGATCCTTATCTACATCTACATAATACGCTGAACTGTCATAAAGACTGACAATACTGCAGCGGCGCACAGAAAGAAAAATAAAGAGAAATATAGACAAAGATAGAAAAAGACACGGACAAGAGAAACTGGAGAAATGCACACACAGACAAAGTAAGAAAAAGAGATAGTGTCACCAAACCACTTTCAACTCATCTGGGTAAGACCAATCCAGCTTGGGAGGCCCTGCTGGGGTACGAAACCCCGCTGGCACAGCTCCTACCCGTCATGTGAGTCTACCGGCGGTTGGCTTGTTACATTTAAATGGAGAGAGTGGAGAGCTCCTTCTTGAAAAATGCCAAAGAAGGAGCCTCAGCTGCAGTCGCTGGGAGCCTGTTCCACACTGGAATGGTGCGCGGGAAGAAGCTGAACTTGTGACAGTCCGTAGATTATTAGAACATGTGTACGGCGACGCATGGTCAGGATCAACATAATTATTGGCACTAATGTTAATATTAATAATTTCGAAACTTTGAGAACTGATGATCATAATGGCAAATTTGTTCCTAATGACTAAAGTTTCAAAGATACTGTTGTGTCTGGGTAAAAACTATACATCAAGACATATATTTAATACACTAGATCTAATTATGATATTTACGCGAGGTTATATAATGTGCAAAAAACAATAAATTATCGACTAATAACATATTGAAAATGTTCCCTATGTATGCTTCGACCAAAAATGGTACGTTTTGACTTGGTACGCTTTAACCATGGTACGCTTTGACTATAACCCATTAAGGCGTATTTATTGGGTAATGGGTAAATAAACTAAATGATTTAATAACCTGAGGGCCCTGATATCGCTCAACTGTTGTACTGAAGCTTGAAAGCTTTACCTTTCTGTTTCATCCGTTTTAATCTAAATCCATTCAAATTTGTAGTATACCTATAGGTCTTATTTCAACCATAATCACACATATCTAAATTCTTATGGTCATATACAATCTGGCCAAGTTTGAAAAAAAACTGGATAAAAATTGTGGCCTCTAGAGTGTAAACACTGTTAAATATGGCATTTTAAGCAATTCAAATTTAGATAATCCTCAACCTATTGGTCCGATTTCAACCATAATTAAACTCATCTAAACTCTTATGGTCATATACAATCTGAGCAAGTTTGAGATAGATTATATAAAAATTCTGGCCTCTAGAGTGTAAACACCGTTAAATATGGCATTTTCAGCAATTCAAAGGTAGATTACTCTCAACCTATAGGTCCGATTTCAACCATATTCAAACTCATATGAACTCTTATGGTCATATCCAATCTGAGCAAGTTTAAAATAGATTGGGTAAAAATTGTGGCCTCTAGAATGTAAACACCCTTAAATATGGCATTTTCAGCAATTCAAAGGTAGATAACTCTCAACCCATTTGTCTGGTTTCAAGCATAATAACACTCATCTGAACTCTTATAGTCATATACAATCTGAGCAAGTTTGAAGAAAAAGTGTGGCCGCTAGAGTGTAGACACTGTTAAATCGTCAATTCTCGTATTCTCGTGGTTTCTCATAATCTCGTGTCTTACGAAAACGGATTAAATGGACACTCCTGACATCTAGAAATAAGTCAAATCTTTTCCTCGGGTAAATTTATGTTGGAAAATGTTGTAAAGACCAATAAAACATTTTTTATGTTTGAATTATCTTTTTCCGAAATTTCAAATGTAAAACGTGTTGGATATTGTAATTCATTTAATACTAGTGTATAGTTAAAAATAAATAAACAAACAAAAATTGATGCTACAGACCAGAAATTTGTCAATATGATAGATTTAAAGTGACTCTAAAAACACTTCTCTAAACTGAAGAGTTAACCCCCTCCATAGCAACAAACGTTGACAACCAATCAGAAGGCACGAGAATACGAGAAACATTTGACTGATTCAGATCCTGTAGGGAGGTGTATTCAAACGTAGTAATTACCAAGATATTATTTTATTATTATTATTTTTATGGATGATATACTTTAGTCGGAGTTTCAACTGTTTTTTAAGCCACAAAGAAAAATTCTTAAAAGCAATGTATGTGCTTTATATATATTTTAAGGCTTAGCCACACGAGAATAGGAGACAACAGCATAGGTATGGCATTTTCAGCAATTCAAAGATAGAAAACTCTTGATGTGATCTAGATCTATTTATCTGATTTCAAGCATAATCGAACTCATACAAAATCTTATGGTCATATATACAATCTGGCCAAGTTTGAGAAAGATTGGAGACATATTGTGGCTTCTAGAGTTTTAAAAACACTGTTGAACTTGGGTGGATTTGGGTGAATTGATGAATGAGGATTAAGTGTATAGTTGGCACTAATATTATTACTTCCATATAGCTGACTGGCATTCAGATAACGAAAACTATTACAGAAAATGACTTTTTTCATGGCTATTGGACGGTGGGTTTTAATAGTGGATAGCCCTGGGTTTCTAGGTGTTTCGAAACCGGCTGAAACTGTCAACACTGCCAGACTATCTACGTAAATCTACCCCACCTGGCATGATCGAGCACAGTGTTGAAATCATCTGTGTATTATACACATGCACTTTGATATTGACAAGATTTAGAAACAACATATCTGATATCACAGAAATAAAGATCTAGGCCTAGTCGAAACCGGTCGAATGTGTGTGACATTGTACTTTTCTAATCGTAGGAAGTGACGTCATAAACATCACAACTGATAAACAAAGGGGGGAAACTCAATAAAACAGTTTTGACTGTGTTGATAATTTCAGTAGGATGGTATTAACGAGCGAGGTTTTTTTATTTAAATTTGATGTGTGATTCTCGCAATTAATTATGTTTTCTTTGGAGATAACCGGAAATGTGCACTTAAAAAATCTCAAAAGACTCTTCCAGAGCTGAGAGGTCAGTCAGAATAGTCGCGCGTGTTAGACAATAACATCCGGGTCAACCTAGGGTAACCGGAAGCAAAATTTTTAACGAACCTTTTTTTGTTCAACATGTTCATAAATAAAACGCGAGCAGGGTCGACCAGTATGTGAAAAATAGCTGAGAGGTCGCAAGTGATAGACAATAACTTCCGGGTCAACGTATGGGTAACCGGAAGCAAAATTTTAACGAAACTTTTTTTGTTCAACATGTTCATAAATAAAACGCGAGCAGGGTCGACCAGTCTGTGAAAAATAATGTAGCAAGTAGATCCGGCGGAAGTACAAAAAACCTACGAAGAAAAATCTATTCAATGTACATACAGGTCTAACATACAGGTCTAAAAATGTGAATTTTAACTTGAAATTTATTGTATACGTAGCTGTAGAAGCTCGCTTCGCTCGTTATTACAGTGGAGAATCTGTTATTCTTTCCCGTTTAAACGCAAACGTACGCAAACGCAAATCACTAAAACGTAGAAAAAGAACTTTTGAATAATTCTGATAATTCTTGTTTATCTTGGTGGCAAACAGTTTGGAGCCTGATCAGACGCCGGGTTATCCGGCGTCTGATCTGGCTCCAAACTGTTTGCACTGCAAATAATAGTTTTAGCGTAAACGCGTTTATTGGGAAAGAATAACACATTCTCCACTGTATGTACATGTATCTTTTTTAATCTGCTTGACAAAGAATTTAGAGCCTGATCAGACGCCGGGTTACACAGGAGTTCACAGCAGTTTATTGGAAACTGAAACAAATTGTCAGTTTGGAGGGGTCAATGCGTTAACACGTCTATCTCAGAACGCTTGGAGTATTTACTGAGGTCACTAAGTATAATAGTATCGACTTTTACTTATTAATCTCTGAAATGAATACGTCCAGTACATTACGAAAGGTTTACCACACAATTTGGTACAGCACATTTATCCATTCACCGCCCTTACCCCGAATGCACCGGTACAATCGAGAATAATTCTGTTTTCCCATCTAAACCTCATCATGCTTTTATCGTCTGCCTCATATATATATCGTCTGCAAAAAAGGAAAAGTAGTTGTTTAGCTTTTTTAAAACTGAAGAAACGTTGTACATGAGTGACAAACAGTTTTGATCCAGATCAGACGCCGCGTTACGCGGCGTCTGCTCTGAATCCAAACTGTTTGTAAACGTTAGCATAGTCTGGCTCAGCACGATAAGGGATCAACGAAACTAAACGCAAACGTCCTGCATTCAAATGTAGAAAATGACAGCTTTTCGAAAATTCAAACGATATGTTTTTAACTTAGTGGCAAACTATAAAAGCGAGTTACTCAGTGTCTGATCAGGCTCCAAACTGTTTGCCATGGACATACTTGGTTTAGCACACACTAACTGGGAAAGGATAAAGTCTCTTCCACACTTATTTTCTAATAGATTGGATTCTGAACAAGCTTCAAGTGACCCGATTTCTGATCCGTACCGAAATAATTTGAGACTCATTCTATTTTTTCTTGGGCTAAATGTTAAATTAAAAAGCAATGTATACATATGTTGAGAGAGACTATACAACCTCATATCACCATGGCCTCTAAATAGCATCCAACGTGGTTTGACATGACCAACTTTGTATTGCATAAAGGGGTGCTTAGGAGTGGGCCATTTAGTTTGACAACATGTACATATACTTAAAATATACTCAATTGCAAAAGAAACTGTGCTTTTTTATTTTCAAATATTTTAAGTCTAGAAGACGTATCGATTTAAAATTTCGGACACAGTATCCCATGTATATTTGTCATTTTTCGATAACAAAATATATTACATAGTAAGAAAAACTTGTAAGTTTATTGGGAAATACGTTATTTTGCATGTTTTGCACCTGCAGCTCAAGGAAAATGCACATGTCACCGAACACGTGCATTTGTGTAAGTTATACAGTGGTAAATACGCTATTCCTACCCATTTACGCGTTTATCTATGCGTAAGAAACGCATAGTGAACGGTTAACGAACGGTTAACGCCTAACGATTTTAACGCGTTTAAACGCGTTAATAAACGATTCTACCAGAGATGTTGCGATTGATGCGTCGGTTTTCCGTTTCACGCGGAGATTTCGGATCTTATCGATGATTGCCGTTCTTCGAGAAATTATATTAATTCAGACAGTTTTAATCTCGATCATAATGCTGAGTGACTCGGCGTCTGAACCAGATGCTTTCTGTTTGATATTTATTAAAATAATTCCTTCCATGTTGATTTCTTTGCAAACGGTTTGAATCCAGATCAGACGCCTAGCTGTATAGATCGGCATAGCATCAGGATCCAAACTGACAGCTTTGAATAAACCCAATTACTTTTCATAATAGTTTAACACTAGCGACTTGGGTGTAGATGGGACGCCGAGTAGTTCGGTTCTTATGTTTTACAACCAAGAATGAAGCATACGGTCTTGATTTGATTTTTACAGTTTGGCTCTAGATGAGATGCCGAGTTTCGGGAGTCTCATCCATATTCGAACTATACAGATATCATTTACTTTGATGAGAGAGTATAATAACTGACACATACGCGCAGATATGATTTGGTTTATTTGGTTTATATTTCAATCAACCCCAATTAGGATACTTACTTTGATAAGCCGCAGTTTTATTACCCCATGTCCGGTTCGTTACGCAACACGCTTAGCGGCCTACCCTGTAACTAACAGCATGTCACAAGTGCTATTTGGAATTCCGCATGTTCATAGTAAAAGGTAAAGGTGGAGTTTATAAAGTCTGCTATTATATACATATTCTGCCGACTTTTACAGATATAGTAACTCAGCATCTGATCTGGATCCAAACTTTTATGCAAAGCAGACACTCACTAATTTGACATCTGATCGGGATCCAACCATTGCTCCGGATCATATGCTTAGTAAGTTGGTGTTTTGTAAGATTATATTTACTCCACAGTAACGCTATTTGCTAATTTCTTAAGTAGGATAAGTCCGCGGCATCCGGGCTCTTTTAAACGCGTTAAGAAACGCGTGAAGAAACGGCTAGAACGGCGTTTAACGAAACGGATAATAAACGCGTAAGAACTGCTTAAGAAACGCGTAAGAAAAGCATAGAGTGGGTAGGAATAGCGTATTTACCACTGTATACAAAGGAAAACACACATTTTACTTCACATCGGTACACAACGAACTTGCTAAAATTGAATGAAAATAGCGAATTAGAGTCTTTGCAATGCTTGTTCATTACTACAACGTCAATAACATGAGTAGGACGTAAGCATACCAAAGAAACACAATCATTCGGTTGCTCAAACGTTTTCAACATACAAGTGGAGTGGCAGATCGCCGCAGACAGTGCACAGATACCTTGTACAGCAGTAAAACAAACACTACGTTAACATTACTTCAACGTCGTTTACATGTACAAACAGCGTCTAGTTTGGCAAGCCAGTACGGTATCAGCTGACAGACCGTATTGTGTTGGCTTCGGCAAACTCGGACACCCATCCGGGCTAGGGGACCATTTGTGGGACAGATCTTGACAGCACGTCATTGGGCTACTTATTTCCGTTTTAGGCGACAGTAGTAGACTCGTGTCTTTACTCTAATATGTCTAATAATATCCTTAGTCACCATGATGCTCGCACGCGGGGCTTTAGGAGAAAAGACCTTGTGGACCTTGCAAATGCTTTAACTCAGGAATAGGATACCGTTTCATTTCCGACGTCGTTATTAGACGTCACGCACGGTAGATACGCGATGTTTCATTACCACTTGCATCATGAGCAAAGATGGATATATACGATACGGACAAAAAACATCCATTTCAAACAACCGCAAGTCAAAATTTGAAATTACTGTCAAACAGTGGAGAAACGTTATTCTTTCCCATTAAACGCGTTTACGCTAAAACTATTAATTCCCATGCTAACAGTTTTGGAGTCAGATCAGACGCCGGGTAACCCAGCTTCTGATCAGGCTCCAAATTGTTTGCCACTCAGATTAAAATGAATAGTTAGAATTATTAAAATGTTGTTGTTTTCTCGTTTTTAGTGTGTTTCGTTTTCGTTTCGTTAGCGTTTAAACGGGAAAGAATAACGTTTTCTCCACTGTATTGTTCGTAAACTGATCTTAATTTTGGTAACAAATACACAGGCCTTCAGGTAAATAGTAAATGAATAATTACAGAGAACAAAGTGCACAGTTTCTTTTGGAATTGAGTATTGTCCGATTTTTTCGACCTGTCAGGTTGTTTTTTTTAGAACAGAATAGTTCATAACGGTAAATTGATAATAGGGTAACATCGGATCTATATAGTCGTACACTTTCCAACTTGAGATAAGACAGCTGCGCTAATTTTACTGATATGTTATTCATTCTCAATAAACGCGTTTATGCTAAAAACTATTATGTCGATTGCAAACAGGTTGGAGCCAGATCAGACGCCGGGTATCCCGGCGTCTGATCAGGCTCCAACCTGTTTGCCACCCAGATTAAAAAGATAAAATCAATTTTCTACAGGTTAGTGCATTGTGTTTGCGTTTATTCGTGAAATAATATTGTCTTCTCTACTGTACATTACACACAATAAATACAGCTTTCCGTATCCCTGGCTGACCGTACGGAAATCAACGAGTACGGTGATCATCCCTTTTAAAATTTTAGAATGTTCCAATCTAAAAACAGGTCAGAAGAAAACACTAATATATATTATCCATATGGTTTGACCTGTCAGTCATCACTTTCCGTCAACTTTCGTTGGTACCATCGGAAGTCTCCGTATACTTTATTTACAGATCAATGAAAACTTAGGGGTATAAACATGTACTTCAGTTGATATTGAAAAGTCAGTGTGTCGCAATAGCTTAGTGGATAGTGTCATTGACTCGTAGTTCTATGGTCGTGGGTTCGATTCCAGGCTCTGTTTTGTAAACGTCGATTTCGTTTTTTTTTAAATAATTATATATATTAAATAAATAAAGCAGAGAATGTTTTGGTAAAGAAACACTTGCTGCTTATAACGAAATACAAAAGTGCTTATTGCCGAGACTGCTTTGCATAACGTGATGTTGCTATAAGCACTTATCTATCCAAGTTTCCTACGGCAAGTTTCCAATTACTTTATGCATATATGTCATAGTTTGTATGTGTCTACCATAAAAAAGAATAAAAAATTACAAAACAAACTCTATCGGGGATCGAACCCACATCCCTTACGTTGGTAGCGCAGTAAGATAAAAAATAGCTTACGGAAAAGACGAAATATTCATAAACTGACACGTCAAACCTTATTGACAATACTTGTGTCTCATTAGTGATTTCATTGTTTACTTTTGGGATGTATACCGTGAATTGTAACCTAAAATCTGCTTTCTGCCTTTTGGCCTACCGGTTCATTTACAAGAAAACTATAAAATTATCAAAAGTTAAATCTGGGTTGAGTTTTGTGCAGAATATGACGTATTAAAATCTGAAATTTACAAATATAGAGAAAATATAGATACAAAGTATTCGGAAGAAATATGAATTTTACTGGTCCAAACGTGAACCTTGTCCTTTGTTTTTCTCATCGCACGGCCCATTTGTAATTACATTTAGTTGTTTACCACCATATAAATCAGATGCAAGAGATGTTTACCATAACGTATTTAATTCGTTCCGCGATTTATCCTACCGGAAAAAGAGAGATGCCAGTCATTAGATTTCTTCTGATTTATTCCTATATCATGAATGAACCGATCAACCTTCAGCATCCAACAAACGAACTAGTGATAATATCTGCAAAAATAATTGTATCCATATTAGACGACGAGTATTTCCGTGTCTCATCTACAATGATATAAATTACTTGACGCCCTGATAAATTTGATAACGTTTGTTGTAAGAAAATGCATCTAAATTTTGTTGAGTTTTGCAGACGACAAATTGTTGCAGACAACAATAGCACGGCAAGCTATAGGTTAAGTAAATGGGTTCACTGGCATAAGATAGCATCCTTTTATTGCAGTCTAATGATTACGTGAACCAGGTTCGTTGACCCGTGGTGTAAGATTCAGAGCTGCCATAAGCCTAAGATTTCCAAACTTGCATTTTTCAAGTGCGATAACGTGTACCTTTACCCCATAGCCTTTTTTCTTGTTTTGTTGACATGCGACTACTTAAAGCAGGCTATAAGTAAAGCGAATGCGCCTTAGGGCGCATTCTGCTTTACTTTCAGCCTGCTGTAAGCTACTATGTTCTGGGTAAAAATCCCGAGATTTAGGAAAATTCCGGAGAAATGGCAGCCCTGAAGATTTATATGTTGTAGTGGAGAAATGTTATTCTTAAACGCTTTTACGCTACAACTATTATTTCCTATGCAAAAAGTTTGGGGACAGATTAGACGCCGGGTTACCCGGAGTCTGATCAGCCTCCAACTTGTTTGCCAGTCAGTTTAAAATAAATAGGTTCAATCTAATTAACATGTTTTCATTGTAGGGTAGTACATGTATACTCTGTTCGGATATATGATATTATTACACATAGCTTTGAGTTACAATGTTAATTTCCCATAGCCCAAAACTAAATATTTTGCATGTCTTTTACATCTATCAAACACATATACTGTCACTCTTTATGATATTCTTTTTGTGACGTCACTCTTTATGAAATTGTTTTTCTCTATTCTTAGAATTCAATCAGCTATATGATATTATTTTTGTTATGTCACTCCATATGATATTATTTTCTCTACAATGTACTCTTGAGTTGGGTTGATATAAACAATGTGACGTCGTTTCTAGGCACCGTTTCGCGCATTACGTGCATGGCGGCTCTAAATTGGTTTCCACAACATATTTTATAAAATACGAACGAGACGATTCTACAGCCAGGGTTGATAAGCTCGGTGTAATAAAATGAATATTATATGGCAGTTTGCGTGACATTCTGTTTCTCGGGTTGATAATTTAAATGTCACGCAAACTGCCATCTTATATTTATATAATATTTGCATGTTATGTGACCACCATTCGTATCAAAAATTAATAAATGTACGTACATGTGTTATTAGGAGAGACTTGTAATAGGGGGGAGGGGGATTGGCTTACATTTGCAAACAGCTTAAATCTAGATCAGGTTCAAGCCCTTTGTCACACGTCATTATGTTTTTTTCTGTAAAAATGCCCAAAATATGACCGAGAAAAACAGCAGACGACAAAATTTAGCAGACGATATTGCAGCGGTGAAAAGGTTAGACATAATGTTTTGTATGTGGAACAGCGGCAGGCGTTGTTGTAAGGGCAGTTGTGTTTAGGGAGCACTGTATTAACGAGGTACAGTGGAGAATCTGTTATTCTTTCCCAATAAACGCGTTTACGCTAAAACTATTATTTCCAATACAAACAGTTTGGAGCCAGATCAGACGCCGGGTAACCCGGCGTCTGACCAGGCTCCAAACTGTGTGCCACCAAGATAAACAAGAATTATCAGAATTGTCCAAAAGTTGTTCTTTTCTACGTTTTAGTGCTTTGCGTTTGCGTACGTTTGCGTTTAAACGGGAAAGAATAACAGATTCTCCACTGTAAGCTGATGTTGAAACATGTTGAAATAAAATTCTCTTCTGTTCTGTTTTGATAAAGAACAGATTCTTCTTCACTGTAATTAACAAGATCCAATTAAGCGTGACAAGGTGAAAACCGAAACAATCAGGCAAAGTGAGCGGAGGACATTAATTTGGTGGAACTGCTAACTCAATTATTTTCCAGTCTTGATCAATACGCCGGTATCAGATACAGTGGAGAAAACGTTATTCTTTCCCAATAAACGCGTGTACGCTAAATCTATTATTTCCATTGCAAACAGTTTGGAGCCAGATCAGACGCTGGGTAACCAATCAGGCTCCAAAACTGTTTGCCACTCATATTAAAATGAATAGGTGGAAATATCCAAATTTTGCCATTTTCTACATTTTAGTGCACTGCTTTTGCGTTTCGTTTGCGTTAAAGCGGGAAAGAATAACATTTTCTCCACTGTACAATGGAGAATACGGTATTCTTTGTCCGTTCAAGCGCAACCGAAATGCAAACGCAAAGCAATAATGTAGAAAAAAGTTTAAACATATTTATAACCTTTATTCGAATGGCAAACAGTTTGAAGTCTGACGAGGCGCCATGTTGCCTGGCGTCTGATTTGGCTTCTAAATGTTTTTCAATGAACGTTATAGTTTTAGCGTATGAGCGCGTATATCAGTTAAGAATAACGTCTTTCCTTCTACAGTGGAGAATCTGTTATTCTTTCCCAATAAACGCGTTTACGCTAAAACTATTATTTGCAGTGCAAACAGTTTGGAGCCAGATCAGACGCCGGGTAACCCGGCGTCTGATCAGGCTCCAAACTGTTTGCCACCAAGATAAACAAGAATGATCAGAATTGTCCAAATGTTGTTCTTTTCTACGATTTAGTGCTTTGCGTTTGCGTACGTTTGCGTTTAACAGATTCTCCACTGTATACCGTTAAAGAATCGTCAACATGAATTTGATTGGCAGAACAGAACAGAACAGAACAATCATTTTATTTGACTTGTACACAAGATACATCGTCATACAACTTACATACAAACTGTTACGTGAATCAATAGGTTGATCCAAACCTATACCAACATACATGATATACATAATTATTTTTTGTTCTTTGTCTCTGCTGGGAGAGTACAAACTTATAATCATACTATGGATTTAATAACGTTCATTAAGTTCTTAAACAAAGATTTCTGGCCCGTGTTACGGTGGAGAAGATGATATTCTTTCCCAATTGAACGCAAACGAAACGCAAACACATTGCAATAAAATAAAAAAAAATCTGACTATTAATATTTATCTGAGTGACAAACAGGATGTATCCGGATCAGAGGCCGGGTTACCCGGTGTCTCATCTGGCTCCAAACTTTTTGCAATGGAAATAAAAGTTTTAGCGTAAACGCGTTGATTGGGAAAGGATCACGTTTTCCCCAGTGTACGGTGGGAATACTTCATTCGTTTCCATAGAAATAAATCAAACGTAACACAGAATTCAATAAAATGTAGAAAAAGCAGTCATTTGAAACTGCTGATATTTTTGTTAGCTGAGAGACAAACAGTTTGGAGCAAGATCAGACGCCGCTGTTACCAGGTTTCATATCTGGCTCCAAACTTTGTCTTGCATTCGAAATATTTGTTTTAGTAAAAAAAACTTTAGTCGGAAGGAATTGCGTCTCCCTCATTGTACAGTAAGTTACAGTGGAGAATCTGTTATTCTTTCCCGTTTAACGCAAACGCAAAACACTAAAACGTAGAAAAGAACAACATTTGGACCATTCTGATAATTCTTGTTTATCCTTGTGACAAACAGTTTGGAGCCTGATCAGACGCCGGGTTACCCGGCGTCTGATCTGGCTCCAAACTGTTTGCACTGCAAATAATAGTTTTAGCGTAAACGCGTTTATTGGGAAAGAATAACAGATTCTCCACTGTATCAGTGTATATGTACAGTGCTCACTCTCTACAACAACACCCAATGGGACACAAATATTGTGTGTGTTGTTCGAAGGGAATTGTTATAGGGAGGGTAAATTATTCCCTCCTTAGAGTGATGCGCACGAATTGGCTTACATTGGCAAACAGATTGAATCTAGATCAGACACCGCATTACGGGGCATCTGATATGGATTCAAACTGTTTGCAACTTTTCATTTGTTTTTCTGTCATAAGGGCCACTTTGTAATTTTGAGAACAATTGCAGACGTCACGTTTAAGCAGACGGCATTGTAGTGCTGAAAGGGTAGGACATAATTGTCTTGTTTGATTGATTGATTGATTGATTTGTGTTTTACGGCCCATCGACACCAATGGTCATTTAGAGCCGAAAATATTGATGGGAGAAAAAAGAAAAGGTATGAAGTCATTATATTACTTTACAATTAGAAATAAATATTAATTGTTTTTAGAAAATCAAATATCTTGGTTATTTCAACAAGTTCAAACAGTTCCCGAGTGGGAATCTGCCTTAAAAAAATCTTTCTCCAATTAAGCACAAATCAGCACATTCAATAAGAATGTGCTGGTTGTCTTGTTTGAGGAACAACGGAAGGCGTTGTTGTAAGTAGGGAAACTTTTTGGGGGCCGTTGTAGGGAGCGAGAACTGTACCCGTAAATGAAGTAACTCATACAGTGGAGAATCTGTTATTCTTTCCCAAAAAACGCGTTTACGCTAAAACTATTATTTGCAGTGCAAACAGTTTGGAGCCAGATCAGACGCCGGGTAACCCGGCGTCTGATCAGGCACCAAACTGTTTGCCTCCAAGATAGAATTGTCCAAAATTTGTACTTTTCTACGTTTTAGTGCTTTGCGTTTGCGTACGTTTGCGTTTAAACGGGAAAGAATAACAGATTCTCCACTGTAGCCCATGTTATTATTTCAACCTCCTAGTATACAAGCTATTTGTGATAACAATTGCAAACAACATGGACCAATATGAGACACCAAGTAGTTGGGTGTGTCACCTGGATCCACACTGTGAGACAATCTGTTGATATTTTAGGAAAGAATATGATGATAAATCAACACTCAGAAGTGTAGCAGTCGACACTTAGATAGTTGGCTAGGTTTCATTTTTTGTTTGTTTTTAATTGAATTTCTTCATTGTCATGACGTCATAATTTCTAAATAATTGTCGTCTGCTTTTATCATTAAACTTGAAGTTTATACAGTGGAGAATCTGTTATTCTTTCCCGTTTAAACGCAAACGTACGCAAACGCAAAACACTAAAACGTAGAAAAGAACAACTTTTGGACAATTCTGATAATTCTTGTTTATCTTGGTGGCAAACAGTTTGGAGCCTGATCAGACGCCGGGTTACCCGGCGTCTGATCTGGCTCCAAACTGTTTGCACTGCAAATAATAGTTTTAGCATAAACGCGTTTATTGGGAAAGAATAACAGATTCTCCACTGTACATGTATATCTGGAATTAAGAAATATTGAAATGAGTTATAAACAGTTTGGATCCTTCTCAGACATCGCGTTACTGGGTGTGTGACAAACTGTTGACAAATAACTATTGTACTTGAGGTGAGGCATTGACGGCGATTAAGAGTTTTAATTATCATTATTCCCTTAGGTCACAAATCATGAATACATGAGGATATATAAATACATTTAATTTAAAATAAGAGAATTTGTTTAAATGTTAATACAGTTAATTTAAGAAAAACAAGCAGTAGCGAAAAAATAAAAACACAAAAATACAAATATAAAAGATAAAAAATGAATGATTGCATGTACCAAGGTTTTCATGGAGAAATTTCGCCGAGTATCAATCAATTGAGAATTCGTCGTTTAAGATAAACATTAACTTGAAAAAGATGTGAAAATGCGTTATACTTACAAGTGTTATTATGTGGTGTGGCTTAAAGGTCAGTTTCAACCAAAAAGAAAGACGTTCTTTTATGTACATACGATCATGTTCAAATATAATAAGTATATACCGGCCATTTTACGGTATTGGCCTAGAAAGATTGTAAAATACTTCTATCATTGATCAATTACAAGCCACCCACATAACGAATATTCGTATTTATTTTCAATTTCCTCATTCTCTGTGGCGTTATTTCGGGAAGCCATGTTAAAACACCTTGTTCTTGAAACAAACCCTATAAATATCCCTTGATTGGAAGGCCTACTGTGTGAGACACCATAACGCTGCAGTTACAGTGGAGAATCTGTTATTCTTTCCCAATAAACGCGTTTACGCTAAAACTATTATTTGCAGTGCAAACAGTTTGGAGCCAGATCAGACGCCGGGTAACCCGGCGTCTGATCAGGCTCCAAACTGTTTGCCACCAAGATAACCAAGAATTATCAGAATTGTCCAAAAGTTGTTCTCTTCTACGTTTTAGTGCTTTGCGTTTGCGTACGTTTGCGTTTAAACGGGAAAGAATAACAGATTCTCCACTGTAAATACCCTAATTGATCCATTTCTACGACTGAGTCGCCTTAGAGTACAGTTTGTAGAAGATGCTACTCTTTCCCGGTAAAATGCGAATGAAATGCATATATATTGCAATAAATTGTAGAACATTATAAATTTCTTAGTGGCAGTTTGGAGCCTAATCGTACGCCGTATGTGCAAATTGTTTGCAATAGAGATAATTGTTTTAGCACAATCGTGTTGATAAGGAAACAAATATTTCCAGTTTAAACGCAAATGAAACGCACACACAATGCAATAAAATGGAGAAGATGACAACTTTTTGATAATTCATTTCAATCTTATTGGCAAACAGTTTGGAGGCTGATTAGACGTCGGGTTACCCGGCATCCGATCTGGCTCTAAACCTTTCGCAATGTAAGCAACAGTTTTAGCATAAACGCGTTTATTTGGATAGAACGTCGTCTCGAGTGTACCCTTTGTCTTCTCTTGCCCTATTACAGAGCCAAAGCTAAAGCTCACACATTGTGGACATCCTTGCTCCCGACACTGACCGTCGTTGATCCCCGCTTGCAATGTGTGCTACACCCCTTTTACCTTAATTTTAAACGCCTTTTCAATACTCCAAACGCAATCAGTTTGTATGATTAGACGCATTCATTTAAATAATATTCATACACAACGTCATTTCTTTTTATAAACCAACTATGTTAATTTAAACATACCATAATTCATGTATTGTAAATATTAGTTACAATGAAGAACATTCACATAAGTTCTCAGTAACTTGTTTTCTATTCCATATCTAAATGTTTCTTGACATTATGTTCTGCAAATATGACACAATGTGTGTAAAACCCTGAAATAAATACTGTTTAAACCAACGTTCACAGTTTAACGCTGCTGTGGTTTTGTCAGACTCTCAAAGTTTTAAAGTATTTTCCTAGCATTAAGTGAACAAATATACTGTGATAAAAAACAAAATCCTTTCCCAAAACAAACCTTTTGTGCTGGAAACAATTTCCTATGCTATAGATCATTTGAGGTTACAGTACTGAATCTTATTAAATTAACAATTTTTGCGATTCGCCTGCAATTCGATGGCAATTCGATGGCGATTCGCTTGCGATTTCAAAATACTAATTTACCCTCGGATAAGTTTTCTTGAGTGGTGTATCTCACAAATGTTCGCAAATATGCCTTCGTTATTTTTTTCGATTCCATTTTTGTCACAACCGCTTCTGAAAATTCGCGTTAAAGTATTCAAACGTAGGATTTGTTTTTTGAAGCGCCCGATTCGATGGCAATTCGATGGCAATTCGCTTGCGATTATCAATTTAATTTAATAAGGCTCAGTACTGTAGTCTGAGATTGTTCTTTAAGCTTATGGTTGGTCAGAATTTATCAAAATGTTCAAATTGGACCAATCAAAACCAAAAGAATTGTGTCAGACTATCTCAAACGATTTATAAGCATATAAACATGGGGTCCATTTATTGAACTTTGGAACCAGCTCAAACGCAAAGAACCTCAAAATCTGATCATGACCCAAAGTATAACACTGTTGTCGATATGTCATACTGTCTTTACTTCAATTTTGAATAGTCGAACAGGCAGTATAATGCATTTACTACGGCGACTTATAGGAACAGATGGTACAGTGGAGAATCTGTTATTCTTTCCCAATAAACGCGTTTACGCTAAAACTATTATTTGCAGTGCAGACAGTTTGGAGCCAGATCAGACGCCGGGTAACCCGGCGTCTGATCAGGCTCCAAACTGTTTGCCACCAAGATAAACATGAATTATCAGAATTATCCAAAAATTGTACTTTCTGCTTTGCGTTTGCGTACGTTTGCGTTTAAACGGGAAAGAATTAACAGATTCTCCACTGTACTAAATATATCCAGTGAAAGGTATAAAACCAGGAAACAAATATCATTCTACAGTGGAGAATGTGTTATTCTTTCCCAATAAACGCGTTTACGCTAAAACTATTATTTGCAATGCAAACAGTTTGGAGCCAGATCAGACGCCGGGTAACCCGGCGTCTGATCAGGCTCCAAACTGTTTGCCACCAAGATACAGTGGAGAATCTGTTATTCTTTCCCAATAAACGCGTTTACGCTAAAACTATTATTTGCAATGCAAACAGTTTGGAGCCAGATCAGACGCCGGGTAACCTGGCGTCTGATCAGGCTCCAAATTGTTTGCCACCAAGATACAGTGGATAATCTGTTATTCTTTCCCGTTTAAACGCAAACGTACGCAAACGCAAAGCACTTAAACGTAGAAAAGAACAACTTTTGGACATTCTGATATTTCATGTTTATCTTGGTGGCAAACAGTTTGGAGCCTGATCAGACGCCGGGTTACCCGGTGTCTGATCTGGCTCCAAACTGTTTGTTTTGGAAATAATAGTTTTAGCGTAAACGCGTTTATTGGGAAAGAATAACACATTCTCCACTGTAAACAAGAATTATCAGAATTGTCCAAAAGTTGTTCTTTTCTATGTTTTAGTGCTTTGCGTTTGCGTACGTTTGCGTTTAAACGGGAAAGAATAACAGATTCTCCACTGTATATGAGCACAATTACTGACACATTTAAAGATAACAAATCCATATAGAAATAAGGAGACTTTAAAGCTTATCTTATGATCAACCATTTTCATTCCGCCCACACAAGAATCTCCATGTTTAGCTCCAATTGTCTCTTGTTTCCTCAAGTCGGAGGTTCTATTTCGGGAAAGACATATTAAACTCGTTTTCTAGAAAACACACAACACACATTCTTTGAACTAAATACCTACTGCGCGAGACATCATTACCTTGCAGTTAATCCTTCAACTGCCATGATGACATTAGGTTGAAAGAAAAATGTCGTCTGCTTTTATGTCTAAAATTTAAGTTTTAGTTATTGCGATTTAAGAGATATTGGAATAAGTGTCAAACAGTTGGGATCCTGATCAGACGCCGCGTTACGCATCGTCTGATCAGGATAGGATATGAACTGTTCGCAAACAGTCTTTGTACTTGGCGTATGGCAGTTAAAGGTTAAATATTGTTTCTTGGAAATGTCCATTTAATTCTTTGACTGCCAATATTTATCGTCTGCTTTATTCCTTTCACGCCAAAATAGTGTCTGCATTGCTAATAACGTCTGCTATTTTTGTTTAACCCATTACCACGTAGCCTGTTTCTAATTTTGAAGATATGTGACCACTTAAAACAGATTGAAAGTAAAGCAGAATGCGCCTTAAGGCACATTCTGCTTTACTTTCAGTCTGTTTTAAGCTTTTATCTACTAGAATATAGAAAACTTTTTTATGATTTTTATTTGGGAAAGTATAAATTGGAACTATTTTCTTCAGTAGAGGAAATAATTAAAGGCGTAATAAGGCGTATTTATGGAGTAATGGGTTAAGACAGTTTTAGGGACTCTCTTTGACTGAAGAGATACCGATACCGGAACGTGTGTCAAACAGTTTTGATCATGATCAGACGCCGCATTTCGCGGTGTCTGATCATGATCAAAACTGTTTGCATATGTACGTGTTGTCGGCCTTGGCCATGTAATGGCTGACTACCGTGATTAACCAATTTCTTCGACAACCTCTCCTTAACCCGTTCACTGCCATGACGTCATCAATTTTAAACAATTGTCGTCTGCTTTTATTTCTAAAATTAAATATTTAGTTACTTTGACTTATGAAATATCGAAACGAGTGTAAAACAGTTTGTACCTGATCAGACGCCGCTTGACGCGGCGTTTGATCAGGATCCAAACTGTTTTCAAATTACTAGCGTACTCGGGGTAAGGCAGTGAAGGGGTTAAAATATGAGATTTGACAAAGCCAAAGTAAAAATACCATGTATATATTGATCCATTTGAGTCTAGCGTCAACTAAAGTGAACATAGGCAAACAGTGTAGATCCTGGCGAGACGCCGCGATACACGTTGTCTCAACAGTGCCTATACTGTTCTCTTTATCATATGAGATATTTTGCTGTACGGACAAACACTGCGGTGTCTTTAGATCTGTATCATCATCACCCTTGTACATGTATATCTACAATGAAAGTATACAGGGAGAGTTCATTGCAGTATCCAGATATAACTGGGTTAAGCCTTTCCCGCTGAATAGCCATATATGGAATATCCGTTGGATTTTTATTCTTATATTAATTTGAATGCAATGGGCGATCTATACATTTTTTGTTGCAAAGTGTTTTATACAATGGGGAAAGCGATATTCTTTACAAATAAAGGCGTTTACGCTAAAATCAGTATTTTAACTGCAAACAGTTTGGATGGATATATGCGTTGGGTATACGGCACTGCGACACACAATACGTTATATATGCCGATGAGTGATGAGTGAAGATGATATGAGATGATGATGATTTCAGGAAGGTCATTTCGTCTTATATCATTTGAGAGATGATCAACGCCCAATTGAGAAACTTGAGAACTGTTTATCGTTGTCCTGCGTAACGCATGCATATTTCCTGTTTGGAAAGTCTGCGTTAGTCTCCGTTTATTGTCCAGTAAAGATGACTACTAATGAGGTGACCATTTTTTAAGACTTCCAGTTTCCGGTATTTAGGGCTTTGGATGTTACATTGCATTGCCAGAAATGATAGGTTATATTTCTTATTATACATGTATGCACACTTCTACAGGGCTGCCATAAGTTGACATGAAAAATCCTAAGATTTCAAAATTTGCATTTTTCAAGTGCGAATTTACGAATCGTACCTTTACCCCATAGCCTGTTTCTAGTTTTGTTGACACGTGACTACTTCAAGCAGGCTGGAAGTAAAACAGAATGCGCCTTATGGCGCATTCTGCTTTACTTTCCGCCTGCTTGAAGCTACCATGTCCTTGAAAAAACATCCGAAGATTTAGGAAAAATCCGGAGAAATGGCAGCACTGCTTCTATTTACCGGTCACTCAAAAAATTCTAGTCTTGTAGATGGACATTAGATAACGTAGGACAAAGGTAATGAAAAAAAATCCTTATGGCATTTTCTGTGTCCTTGATTTAGAAGCCATATGTTTATATGTATCTCGCCACGCATTTACCACGAATAGCATTTAAAAACATATTTGACTGTATAGAAACCATTGATCATTTCTAATGGCCTCATTAGTCTATTGGAGTGATGCCATAAAACATCTATGAAAATAGGATTATTTCTGTAATACATCATTTCCATTGGCGTTGGAACTAAAACAGCGAAGACGTAAATCTTTCCCGTTTTAACGCAAACGAAATGCATTCACACTAGTTTAGTTTAAACATATTTTATTTCCATATACATAAGGAAATGGGGTCGGGTCACACTGCACTAAATTGTAGACAATGCCAATTTCATGGTACCGTTTTTAATCTGAGCTGAAAACAGATTTTTGTCTGATCAGGGTAAAAACTATTTGCATCGAGTCTATTTGTTTTAGCATAAACACTTTTATTGGGAAAAACAACGTCTCCTCCACTGTAGTATATATAAACTGCAATAAATACTGACATACATCGTCATAGTTTATATGATTGGAAAGAAATTACCCCCGTTTTTGCAACGTTTTAACGATCTATTCTTAAACAACGGAGAAAAAGTCACTCAACGAAACTGAAAGCAAACGTTATTATATAACATATTATTATATCATATTTTCAAGAATAATTGTTAACGATTGGCGTTTAACCAATTTTTGTCCATGGTCCTATATATATATATGACATGCTCAAACAGTATAGACTCTGATCTAATGCGGCGTCTGATCAGAGTTTACACTGTTTGCTGATAGAAATTTCAATATAAACAAAACAGAAAGGAACATTTAAGTCAGGCACCCTTAGATAAAAAATGGACTTATCCAATATATAAGCATGCAAGAAACCACAAGACGTAAATGGTTTAATATGAATAGCAAATGATTTAGAATCTGGTCAGATATGGCCCGAAACTGTCTGTACTAGGCATACAGTTTTAAGCATAAACGCGCATATTCGATAAGAACAACACCCGACTTCATTGTTGATTCAGCTAATACAATAAGCCAGTCTTACACAGCTTTGCCAACGTGCACTCATCTTATTAACTTGTGTAAGTACAACTATAAATAAATTATTACTTGTAAAACACGATGTCCCCCGGCATTGCGATACATGCCAAAGTCCAAGAAATCAAGGTCACCAAACTGTGATTCAACATGGTGTGCGTATCAGTATATAAGTTGCTACATTATATGCTTGTTGTATTGTATTGTACTGTCGATGACGTTATTCTATCCCAATTTATGCGTTACGCTAAAACTATTATTTCAATTGCAAACAGTTTGGAGCCAGATCAGACGCCGGGTAACCCGGCGTCTGATCAGGCTTCAAACTATTTGCCACTATAATAAACATGAGACGTCAGAATTGTCAAAACGTTGCCATTTTCTTTATTTTGGAACAGCTTCTGCGTTTTGTTTGCGTTTAAACGGGACAGAATGCCATCTCCTATACTGTAATAGAAAGATGCCTGATTCATATCAAGTTCGTTGACTTCTGGCATCTGTACTGTAGTGGTAAACACAATTACTGCATACCCTGGAGTTATAACGAAATGGAAAATGGCTTTCCTGAGTGTAAGAAAATTGGATACGTAACGGTCAATGATATACAGTACTTATATATATCATTGCATTGGACCCTTTCACTGAAATAATAGTTGACCACCTGCAATAACCCTTTACCATATAGCCCGTTTCTACTTTTAAAGATAGGTGTAGGTGATCACCTAAAGCAGGTATAAGTAAAGCAAAATGCGCATTCAGATGTATTCTGCTTTACTTTCAGCCTGCTTTAAGCTACCATCTCCAAAAATATAGAAACTATTTCTTATGGTACATAATAATGAATGTATAAATTGGAACTATTTTGTTCAGCGGATGAATTCATTGAATGCGCTAATAAGCGCTTCTATGAGGAAAAGGGTTAAATCTTTCTTTAACAAAGCATCATCTGATTTGATAATGTTGTCTGCAGATTGCTGCCAGATCATCTGATCAGGAACCACGGCTATAAAGTTTTTGAGTATGAAATCGTTCCCAAACTTTGATTGGTAAGAGTTGAGCTTTTGCTCAGCAATCGAACGCTTGCGACTCAGCTCAAAAGCTTGATAAGATTGGAGACTGGCTCCAAAGGGTTTGCTACCCAGATTATCGTCAAGAAAATCGTCAACGTCAACGGTTTCGAAAAACCGGCCATTTCTTTTTTACATTGTTTGCATTGCCTTTCCGATTAGATTCATTTAAACGGGGAAAGAATAGCACCTTAACCTGTACGGTATAACATGTGGCAGGCATTGTACAACTTGGAGCAAACGCTGTATTTCCCAAAAAACGCTTAACTTATTATTTCCATTGCAAACAGCTTGGAGCCAGATCAGACGCCGGGTTGATCTGGCTCCAAATTGTTTGCCACTTACAATAAAATCAATAGTCAGAATGGTCAAAATGTAATTTTACAATTTTAGTAAATTGCGTTTGCGTTTAAACGGGAAAAAATATAACGACTTCTCCATTGTAAACGTCGTTTGCGATATTTGTCGTCTGCAATTCTTTTTAGAGTTGATTTAATCAGTTAGAAAAACCAGTTTTGATCCAGATTGGACGCCGAGTTACTCAGCGTCTCATCTGGAACCAAACTGTTTGCGAAATGATAGTAAAAACTCGCCTGGAGCGTGCAGTGAGATAAGTACGGGTAATAAATACTTATTGATTTCTGGTATCTCAAAGTTACAATAATTTCCATATGATTTTAGCGTTTACGTGCTTTGAGGGCATCGAGTACGTGGCATTGCTAAGTCAATAAATTCCCCAGAACACTGTTTTTATTGGAACTTTAATATATGAACTGATACTATCAACCCGAGGTCCCATGTATCATTGCTATACACTGGGCGTGTGAAAGAACCAGACGGACAATATAGAAGAAGAAAACGCTATTCTTTCCCGTTGAGACGCAAACGAAACGCAAACGCAGAACACTAAAATGGAGAAAATAACAACATTTTGATAATTCTAACTATTCATTTTAATCTGAGAGGCAAACATTTTGGAGCCTGATCAGAGCGGGTTACCCGGCGTCTGATCTGGCTCCAATCTGTTTGCAATGGAAATAATAGTTTTAGCGTAAACACGTTTATTGGGAAAGAATAACGTTTTCTTCACGGCACATGTTTGAGAAGTTGGAAGATACTGACGTAAATTAAAACAAACAAAAAGGTTACTATCAATAAATCGAAATTACATGTAGGTACAATTACACAAGTGTGTAGCGGTAACTTGTTTATTCTGTTTACAGTGTCACAGTAGGACTATCGATACGATTTTCAAACGTGCTGGCTCCTGATCAGATGCCACTTTCCTACACCCATTTGAATCCTATAGTGAAGCATATGTGCGTCATTTACAAACAGCGTGTCTGTGAAGAGTACATTTGCCATCAAACAAATTAAGATCGAGATAAGAGGGTCTCAACATGAGCTCTCTGATCAGAGCCTGTACAGTTCGCCATATAGCAATACTTTGACAAGAATACATGTAGCTCTAAAAGGTTTTCTTTTTAAAAACTGTGCTAGACGTAATTGGAAATTAAAAATCTTTTTGAAATGTCAGGGAGTGAAGGATCTAATCTTTATAGAAATGGTTTGCAAAGTGCCAGTGAAGTCAAGTAATTGGAGGTCAAGTACTTTTGTTATTGCTGTGTCTCGGAAGAATAAAAGAGTTCATAAACAAATCAGTTAACTACGTCAAACAACGTTTTAATCATGTTGCTGATGTTTATTATACCATTTACGGAACAAACATCTACAACTCGTAACCAAGCAGATAGGTCAATTGGCATTTTATTGGTACAGGGTATACTCTAAGGCATTAACACTACCACCCTCAATGACGTCATAAAACGCGTTTGAAAACAATTAAGTTCATGATCCGACGTCGCGTAACGCGGCGTCTGATCAGGACTCAAACTGTTTGACACTATAATCGATATCTATTAAGTCATACAACCTAAAACCTAACTTTGAACGTGTTTTTTTCAAGTGATGAACTGTAAATGTATACTTTTTTAGGGGTAATTTAACTCCATGGTTTTCTTTAAATTCTTTAACTCTTTTGTTGAGTATATTCTAGCGGATTGTAGCTTAACCCTTTCCCTTATAGAAGCGACTTTTAGCACACTCATTTTATTCATCCGCCAAAGAAAATAGTTCCATTTTATACTGTCATGAATATGTACCATTAATTTTTTTTTCTATATCCTAGCAGATAGTAACTTAAAGCAGGCTGAAAGTTAAGCAAAATGCGCACTAGGGCACATTTTGCTAAATACTTTCAACCTGCTTTAATAGGTCACACATCTTAACTACTAGAAACAGGTTATGGGGTAATGTGTTAAAGCAGGATGAACGACAAGCAGACAAGCAAATTATGCGCATTCTACTTTACTTTCAAACCACTTTAGGTGGTAACCTGTTTTCAAAACTAGAAACAGTTATGGGGTTTTGATTAAATATAGCCGTTCTCTTACACAATATAAATAGTGACATTGTGGCATGATTATAGATTGTCTATAAATGGTGTCGGTAGAAACAAAATTACAAAAGTCTAATTAAATGGACCATAAAGGAACTTCCTAAAGTATATAATCTAAATCTCTTGTTATACAATCAGATCAAACACTTCATGTGATTTGATTCGTTGATTAATTACTTCTAATTACAAAACCATGCCTCGAGTTTGATACGTAGATAAACATGTCAAGAGAAAGAAGATATCAATAACTGTACAGAAGACGCCATTCTTTTCCGTTTGAACGCAAATAAAAACGCAAACACATTGCAATTAGATGTAGTAAATGAAAACTGTTTTATCATTCTGTCCTTATATTGTAATCTTAGTGACAGAAAGCCTGTAGCCTGATCATATGTAGGGTTATCCGGCGTCTGATCTGGCTCTCAACTGTTTGAAATGGAACTTGGAAGTGATAGTTTTAGTACAAACGCGTTTATTGGGAAAGAAAACCATCTCTACAACTGTATCAATTAATATAATTGGACTTTGTACATGAATAAAGTTTTCTATGTCTTATAGGATTATACAAGCATTGCACGTAAAGTGGAGAAGACGTTATTCTTCGTTTTTAACGCATGTGAAACGCACTAAAATGTGGAAAATTACGATTGACAATTCTGAATGTTCATTTTGATCTATGTGGTAAACAGTTTGGAGCCTGATCAGACGACGGGTTACCCTGCGTCTGGTGTGGATCAAAACTGTTTGCAATTGGGGGAGTGTATAAGGCGTAAACGCGTTTATCAGGAAAGAATGACATATTCTCCACTGTAAGAGAAGTTTTAATTTCAGTTGTTTCGAAATTAGAATTTTCCCAAAGAACGCACATAATACTAAGACATTTTGTGTACATTGCAAACAGGCTAGTGCTAGATCTGACACCCTGCAACCCGGCGTGTGGTCAGGCTCCAAACCGTTTGCCACTTAGAGAGAAAGAAATTGTCAAAACGGATGTAGTCAGTTAACGAAAATAACCGATCACTGCACAGTAGAGAAAACGTTATTCTTTCCCAATAAAGGCGTTTACGCTAAAACTATTATTTGCAGTGCAAACAGTTTGGAGCCAGATCAGACGCCGGGTAACCCGGCGTCTGATCAGGCTCCAAACTGTTTGCCACTCAGATTAAAATGAATAGTGAGAAATATCGAAACGTTGTTATTATCTACATTTAAGTGAAATGCGTTTGCGTTTCATTTGCGTTTAAACGGGAAAGAATAACGTTTTCTCCACTGTACGTGGAGTACTGATTTCGGTCCGATCTCATTACAGGTCCTCAGCCATAAGCCTATCACATTTGTACCATTTAACCCTTTCCTCCCTGAAACTTTAAATGGACAAATCTATTTTCCAGTTTAGTGTAGTCCATTTCTGACTTTTTAGGGTTGTTTTTGTCAATGTTTGGCATTATTACAAACAGTGAATACCCAGTCTTCACTGTTTGCATAGGATAAGTTATTCACTGTTTGCATAGGACAAGTGTACTTTTCACATGTACACTGTTTGAAAATGACGCATATATGCGGGACTAGGGTTCAAAGGGTTAACACATTAACCCTTAAAACTTTAAATAGAAAATTACAGCTTCCAATTAAGGGCAACCATGTTTTGCCTATTGTCTATTCAGGATTGTTTAACAATAGATTGAACAAGAAATGTCTTTAAAAAAGATATTCAGCGGAATGGGTGGTGGAATTCATGCTGTAGATGGGTCTGCAAAATTGTATGAAATTGGTTTTTTTTCAAAGAATTGTAATATCTTGGATTGAAAAGCAAAAAATACACATTCAAGGATAACTATAACTCTGACTAAAAACCTATAAATGTACAGAAATGCAAAACAATAATACATATAACCCATATCCTAGCTACTGGTAGGAGATCCTCAGATTAAACTACTGTTCTATATATCAAACTGTCTATCTATAGAAAGACAAATTGTCATAATCTTAAAATAGAAGCATGATGTCATCAGCTCAGTATTAGTAAACACTGCACTGTGTCTCACAATTAGACCAGTAACACTGGCTACAGTTTATCAGGGCTCCAGATAAGAGGGAGTAAACTGAACAAATCTAACATTTTCTCACTCATTTCATCACCAAATCCTATGGTGTTATCACTCATTTTTATCGTCTCGAAGAGACAATTCAAATGAGTAGGACACCATAGGGTTTAATGCACAAATAAAGTTTTTAAGTTTTGAAATAATTCTCTTATCTGGAACCCTGGCTACTATCCAATCAGACAATTTAGTTTCAACAGGTGCTCTTAATTCTAAATTTCTGATCAAATATGATTGGTTGAAATGTTTGTCTAAATACAAATGTAGGTCTAAATAGATAATAGGCAGCTCCGCTGAAAAATGACAATGAATGCAGACTCTATAGGAGCCCTCTGGCCAGGATCAATACTACAGTGGATAATACTTTTCAAATAAACGTGTTTACGCGAAGTCCATCATTTCCACCAAACAGTTTGAAGCCAGATAATCAGAATTTTCAATAACGTCTTTTCCACTTTATTTGCATACGACTAGTATTTCCTTCTTATTTACACTGTTTGTAACTGACGAGTATGGTCGTCGCTAGGGTCGTGATAAATCGTGTGAGGAGTTCCATTTTCCTTTTACACTTGTCGTCTGCTTCATTTATCCAATGAAATGCAGTGCATTGTAACATACCTTTAAATGACTGTCTAAATTCAGAGCAGGCGCCACGTTTCGGATTTCCGATAACTTATTTAAATCCAAACTGTTTAAATATAACATTCATGTCGGGACTGACAGGCGAAGGGTTAACTGTTCGATGCATGACCAAGGCACTAAGTACTTCAAACGTTGTTATTCCACAGAATAAACATTGAAAGGTGATGAAAGACAATATTAATTTTCTTACATTGAATTTTTTCCAGAGTAACGCACTACGGTCGATTTTTATGTATCTAGATTCTTTAATAAACTGAATAGCACCCGATGGGATACTGAGTCTGCGTGTCTAATTAAGATCTAAATGTTTGAAACTCGGGATTATAGTTTGGAGAATACATTGCACGTTTATCCTAACGCAACTTTAACCCTTTTCTCCCTGAAATTTCAAAGGACGTCCTTTCTAATTTAGACTAATTGGGGTTGTAGTTTACAATATATTGCAAAACTGTTGCTCCAAACTGTTTGCCATTCAGATTAAAATAAATATTCAAAATAGTAGCGCTATATACTCGCACCTACATGAAGATAGTTAAGTTTGTTTACTGTTTCAATATCATTGACCTTTCCAATGCCGCTCTCATCTAGTAACTGTCAAGTACAACCATTCTCTATAACGACTTTTTTCAAGGCAACTCCTGATTTGAATGTATAATGTTCACTTGAAATTCTCCTGTGGTCGCGGACCTAATAATGAATCGAGGACAGAGAAATTCGTACAACAAACATCTAAGAAGTATTATTACATTGGCAGTGTTTGCCAAATTTGGGCCAGAACGACGACCCGTCTGTATCCATTGGGTTGGTCGTTTACCTTGGGCCTTTGCTTGTGCGTAGATAAAAACATGTTGTTACCCTTTACCCCATAGTCTCTTTCTAGTTTTGAAGACATGTGACCACTTAAAGCATTTTAAAAGTAAAGCAGAATGCGCCTGAAGGCGCATTCTGTTTTACTTTCAAAATGCTTTAAGCTACCATCTGCTAGGATATAGGAACTGTTCAGTTATCGTACGTGTGCATGCCAGTATCAATTGGAACTATTTTCGTCAGCGGAGAAATAAATTGAGTGCAATAAAAGGGCGCTTCTCTGGTACACGCTTCACGAGATATGCCTTTTCTTTTGCAACGCTTTGTGGAGTCTGTGAAAGGTCACCCTGTCCTTCACTTCAATACTCGATAGATAAATATTACCTATGGTATTGTCATCGTTACTCGATGGATCAATCTTACCTATGTAACTGTCATCGTAACTCGATGAATAATTCTTACCTATGGTATTGTCATCTTGACTCGACTCGATGGATACATTTTACCTATTGTATTTTTATCGTAACTCGATGGATTTTTCTTACATATGATATTGTCATCGTTAGTCGATGGATATATCTTATCTATGTTATTGCCATCATTACTCGATGGATAAATATTACCCATGTTATTGCCATCGTTACTCGATGGATAAATCTTACTCATGTTATTGTCAACGATACTCGATGGATACATCTTACCCATGTTATTACAATCGTTTCTCGATGGATACATCTTACCCATGTTATTGTCATCGTTACTCGATGGATAATTCTTACCCATGTTATTGCAATCGTTTCTGGATGGATAAATATTACCTATGTTATTGCCGTCGGTACTCGATGGATAAATCTTACCTATGTTACTGCCATCGGTACTCGATATACAAATCTTATCTATGATAACTCATCGTTACTCAATAGATAAATAATATCTATGGTATTGCCATCGTTACTCGGAAATTTGATTTGATGGATACACCTTACCTAATTTATTGTCATCTGTACTCGATAGAAAAATCTCATCTATGATAGTGTGATCGGTACACGATTTATAAATGTTACCTATGGTATTGTCAGCGGTACTCGATTGATAAATCGTTCACATGAGATAATCATAAGTACGAAGACATGTGTGGAACCAGGGGATGATCCCCTTAACCATTAGCAAAGGTTTGGTATCGGATTTGTTAGAATATATCCCTTTTCCTCCGTTAGATCCAAACTCCATTTAGCGCATTCACTTTATTTTTCCGAAAATAGTTCAAAGTAATGAACATGTACCGGAAGAAATGTTTTCTAAATCCTAGTAGATGGTAGCTTGAAACAGGCTGAAAGTTAAGCAAAGGGGCATTCGGTTTAACTTTCAACCTGCTTTAAGTTGTCACCTATATTTTCAACTAGAAATAGGTTTTTGGGTAAAGGGATATGCCGTAATTACCTACATTAGCCAACATGCCAGTAGCCAAAACCCCATCTGTGATACAGACAGGGGCCGGTTTAAAGAAATATAAAAATAAAGTTGAAGGCGCATACGATAAAGCTGGACTTCATTGATTTTCTAAATAATTCCTATTCTGCTGTAATATGCTCTGTTTTGAAAGTGTCATCAGTCCAAAAAGCATTGGCCTTACCCCGGGGGCTAATTTAACTTACATGTACATGTACCATGCTTTACAGGTGTTATTATCTCTGCTAGATGTCTAGTTAGGTTGACTATTTTGGGGTCAAATGAAAGCTATAACATTTCGTAGTCAGATTACATTTGATTATGCAAATTATCTAATTTGCATATCTATGAACATTCATGAAATTGTTGTTTTTTATGAAATTTATGTCAACATCAACACTAATTTATTGATATTAAGTTCTTAAAAACTGTCATCTGACTGAAAGTCAGACTATCAGAACCTGAAGTGCAAACATTGCTTGTTAACTGAGTTAGCTATTTGCATATTCATAAACATTCACGAAATCAACATTTTGATTACATACAAGTACACAATACATGAGCGCATTCAACGTCAATGGGAGCTAATCTAGCCTAACATGCAGCCCATAATGACCCTTAAATATTGATATATAATTGCTCAAAAAGAATGTTCAAGCAAATAAAACAAGAGTTGTCAGAGAGACAACAAAGCTCGCCACCGGCACCTTAAGAATCTTAAAAACACACTCAAGATCACCTAGGTCAACCTTTTTGCCTGCATGGAAAGCTCTTGTCCATATACACATGCAAATCAAATATGAAAGTACAGTAACTCCTCAAGGGACATAGGAATTGTAAGCGTTTTTGAAACCTAAACGCAGATTTCGAAACCTAAACCCAGGACCTGAGTTCAAGGTCAAGGTCACTGGGCTAATTTTTTTGCATGCATGGAATGGTCTTGTCCATATACACATGCATGTCAAATATGAAAGAAATATCTCAATGGATATATGAGTAAAAGAAATTTTTGAGAAACCTAAACGCAGATTTTGAAACCTAAACTTGGGTCGTAAGTTCAAGGTCAAGGTCACTGGGATCAAACTTTTTGCATGCAAGGAAATATCTTATCCATATACACATGTACACTGAATATGAAAGGAATACCTCAATGGATATAGGAGTTATTGAAATTTTGAGAAACCTAAACACAAAATTTCGAAACCTAAACGTTGGTCCTAAGTTCAAGGTCAAGATCACTGGGGTCAAACTTTTTGCATGCAAGGCAAGATCTTGTCCATATACACATGCACACTGAATATGAAAGGAATATCTCAATGGACAAAGGAGTTATAGAAATTTTGAGAAACTTTAATACATGTTTCGAAACCTAAACATGGGCCCTAAGTTCAAGGTCACAAGGGGTCTCAATTTTTCTGTGCATAGAAAGGTCTTGTCCATACACACACACACATACTAACTATGAAAGCAATACCTCAAGGGACAGAGAAGTTAAAGGCAATTTTGGAAACCTAAATACAGATTTTGAAACCTAAACGCAGGCCCCTAAGGTCTCAGGGGTCCAAATTTTTCTGTGCATAGAAAGGTCTTGTCAATATACACACACATACCAACTATGAAAGCAATACCTCAAGGGACATAGAACTTATAGACATTTTCTTAAAATTGTTTACGCCGTTCGAAACCTAAACGTGGGCCCTAAGTTCAAGGTCAAGGTCACAGGGGTCCAAATTTTACTGTGCATGGGAAAGTCTTGTCCATATACACACACATACCAACTATGAAAGCAATTAACATTACTTGACATTATTCCAGTCATCCTCTCTATAGTGACCACTGGGTGAGGCAGTATGGTTGTCGGGACAGATGGCCGCTCGTGTCAGGGTTGAGGTAGGGTCTAAAGCTCATTTAGAGGCTTTCTGCTTTGCTTTCGCTATGCTGTGGGCTGTCTTCTGTCTTTGATACTGCCAACTCATAGCCCTTCCTCAGTGGCCATGCTGGATAGATTTTATTTTTTCTCGATTCAGAGACTCTCAATTGGTTGATCTTATGTAAAGGTGTTCACTCCTTACCCCAACAACTAGTCATAAGAAACAATATAACCAAGCACAAATATTCAATCTGTTTTGACCTGGTCTTGATTAATCTGGACCTGACTGCTTTTAACTTAAAATTTATTCGTGTCAAGACTTGACCCTTTGCCCAATAGCCTGTTTCTTGAGTTTTAAAGACAGGTCATGTGACAGCTTGAAGTGGGTGGGAGGTAAAGCAGAGTTGCATCTCAGACGCATTCTGCTTTGCTTTCGACTTGCTTTATGCTATGATATAGAACATGTTTCAAACAGTGCATATTTATAAAGCACAGAGTGGAGCTTTTTGTCTCCACTGGAGCAACTAATAGGGGCATTAGAAGACATATGCATGGAGTGAAGGGTTAACTTAAATAGATTGACATATGAGTTATCAGACAAACATCACCTCTGTCTGCACGATTGGTGTCCTTGATATTCCTTGTTATAATTGTACATATACCTTTGTTATTATCCTTTGTTTTTTGTTTGTATTATGTTACATTTAGCTTCTAGATTTAAAACTGGAAGGAAAACAGTTTTTGCTAGCGCACTTGTCCTTTCCTTTTCTTTTTCAACATATGCAGAAATCTTTATATTGATTTTTTATCTGACCTCCATGCTCATTTTGTACATACATGATTCACACTCTACTTTACTCTCAGCCATATTTGGGATTCTATATACAAGAATATGGGAAATATCTCTTATGAATCTGATACATCTTCACGACTGTAAAGACTTCATTACAACCTTTTTCTTTATTCGAAAAATGGGCTGAATGCACAAAATGTGTATCTTATTAGTATCTAGTGTGGAATAGTGGGTTAACAGAGCACCAGATAGGGATAGTTTTTCAAATACTAAGATCTTTATTTCTGAATTAAACCCTATGGTGTCATTACTCATTAGAATCGTCTCTTCGAGACAACTCTATTGAGTGGTAACACCATGGTATTTGGTTCTAAAAAGAGTGAGAAAATGTTGGATTTGTTGAAATAACTATCTCTTATCTGGAACCCTGGTTAAGTCAAATTAATAGTGTGGGCGTTGGAGCTTTCAAATATCAAATTCGACAGAATTATATAATGTAGGTCCACAAACACCTATATCTTAACATTCTTTTTATAGTGTCACTCCTGTTCTATTGATACTTCAACACGAAATGTCATTAATGGAAAAGTTTGATGATTTGAAATGCCTTTGGCATAGCAAATAACTCTTGCATTAACACCATTGGTTACTCCCCCTCTCTGCACTTTACTTTCCGTCAGATAGATTGTGATATAATGCTTCTTTTGATTTTGGCTATAACTGTTTTTCAACTGATACTTGCTGGCAGAGAGCACATGTGTTCAAAGTAATACACATCTAGTTAATATAACTACTAGAAGAATTATGTTATTCAAAACTTGTATTTCATTCCTATAAAAAAAATATTAAGAAGAAAACACAAACGAAACAGGAGATTGTACTTAAAAGGAGCTTTGGAGGTCAGATAAACCTTTTGTCAACTTGAATATTTACTTTTAATCTTTTTAACAGGCAAGTCTATTCTAAGTAAACTTCAAAATTCTAAAAACCCCATTTTAATTAAGTTTTGTATCTATTGTTTGTAGCATGGAAGTGTCGACCCTTTTGGTGACAATGTAGACAGGCAGTGCAGTCCCAGAACATGAGTACACAGCTCATAGAGGTGGTAGTTGGCTCTGGGCTTTCACTGTTTGTACTTGTTTTTATCAAAAGATAGAGGTAATAAACTGAAAAATATAGTCGTGTTTCATAAAATCTCAAATATTCGAAAACTATTTCCTGGACCAGTATTCAACGCCAAGAGGGTCGAAAAAAGGTTCACTGTAAAACAAATATATATAATGACATGTCTTTATGTGAGGTGGGCAGGAGGATGGGTCCCCGACCTTCCCTCACCTATGACGGGGACACAATAAATGGGCTGCTTGACAGCCGAAAATCAAAAAAAACAAAAAAAACTATGAAAGCAATGCCTCAAGGGACATAGAAGTTATAAGCATTTTTCGAAACCTAAACGCAGGCCCTAAGTTCAAGGTCAAGGTCCCAAGGGTCCAAATTTTTCTGTGCATGGGAAGGTCTTGTCCATATACATACACATACCAACTATGAAAGCAATACCTCAAGGGACATAGAAGTTATAGGTATTTTCTTAAAATTGTTTACGCCGTTCGAAACCTAAACGCGGGCCCTAAGTTCAAGGTCAAGGTCACAGGGGTCCAATTTTTTCTGTGCATGGAAAGGTCTTGTCCATATGCACACACATACCAACTATGAATGCAATACCTCAAGGGACATAGAAGTTATAGGTATTTTTCAAAACCTAAACACAGATTTCGAAACCTAAACGCGGCTTTAAGTTCAAGGTCAAGGTCACAGAGGTCTAAATGTTTATGTGCAAGGGAAGGTCTTGTCCATATGCACACTCATACCAACTATGAAAGAAATCCCTCAAGGGACATAGAAGTTATAGACATTTTCATAAAATTGTTTACACCGTTCACGACGACAACGACAACAACGACGACGACGACGACTACACCGGGGGTATTGCAATAGCTCGTCTTGTACTTCGTACAGGCGAGCTAAAAATGAATATCATATTAAAGCGACATGTCTTCGCTTTTATTTGACACCAAAATTGTTTGCCTAACTGGAAATCTAGCAGGGATATAAATAATTTTCTTTATATACCATCAACTTAAAAATCACATAGGGTGCCTTGGTAAACAGCATGATTTTACTTAGTTGAAATAAGTTTTTTCTTGGTTACATTTGTTTTCTCATGGAGAAAGTCTTGGAGACTTACTTGACAGCCATGAAAACTTGTCTTGTGGGGAAGCATGGTAGGCTAAACTAGCCCCCGAGTACCTATAATTACATAGAAACTACAGATGCTATTGCTACACCCTCCAGAGAGCAATATCTCTATTTTGGCCCCTAAATTGTGTCAATTATTTGGAATTTACGACAGGTGACTGCTTAAAGCAAGGTGACAGTTAAACAGGAAGCTCCTTTAGGAGTCGTCTGTTTGACAGTTAGACATAAAGCTCAATTAGGAGTTTTTTGTTTCACTGCCACCTTGGTTTAAGCTGTCACCTGTATTAATACAAAAAAGCTTCCTTTAAATAGTCGTTATCGAGAGGTTTTTACTGTATATCATAACAAAGGCTGTGGTGTCTTATTTCCATCTCATTGATGCCTTTAACGCTAAAACTTAAACTCTAGTCTATTTGTGGCTATAAAGGGTTGAATTTAACAATATATTGAAAAATGGCGCTTCCGACCCTGACCAGATGACTAGTGTTTGCATAGGACAAGTGTACTCTTCTCATGTATACCACATGTACTTGTAAATGATGAGTATACTCGTCGTTAGGGTTCAATGTGTTATCAAGCTCGTTATGAGTGTTCAAAATTACTTAGAAAAAATCTATTTGAATGTGACATTTCTATCTAAGTATGTCCATCCCTCTGTGGAATTTTATATATCCATTTGTTGAAGGTTAGTCGACTCTATGTTTTGTAGGCGTGTTTCTATAACGTAAAACAACTATAAAACAAAACACTTAACCCCTTCATTGCCGACCGAGTATATTGGTTATTTGCAAACAGTTTGGATCCTGATCAGACGCCGCGTAACGCGGCGTCTGATCAGGACCCAAGCTGTTTGGCACTCAATTTTATATTTCTAAAGTCAAAATACCTAAACTTTAAATTTGAGAAATAAAAGCAGTCGACAAATGTTTGAAGCTGATGACGTCATGGCAGTAAAGGGGTTAACGACATAAAAGAGCACTTCAGGCGTATGACTGAGCTTTTATCGACCATTTATAACCACGCGGAGAATCTCTTTAGTCCTTTTAATCTACAGTTCCAAGCAGGGCAAATAATGTGATATTTATTACATGGTTTATAGGTACAGAATACAGTGGTTAAGACGTTATTCTTTTCCAATAAACGCGTTTACGCTAAAATCATTATTTTCGTTGCAAACAGTTTGGAGCTAGATCAGACGCCGGGTAACCCGGCGTCTGATCAAGCTCCAAACTGTTTGTCACTCATATTAAAATAGATAGGTAGAAAAGTAAACCACTTGTAATGTTCAACATTTTACTGCAATGCGTTTGCATGTCGTTTGCGGATAAACGGAAACGAATGCCGTTTTAACCGCTGTTTACGAGGCCATTGTTATCTGAACGATCACAGAGAGTTTAGTGACACTGTAAAGCATTAAAAACCTTAACATTGTGAGCATAGATAAACATAATTTGCAATCAGTGCAGACCCATATCTGAGGACTCCCTGAGGCGCCCTCTGATCAAAGTCTGCACTATTTGCCATATTTTCAATGATTTTAGGAAAATATTGTTTGATGGTAACCGTAACCTAGTTAATATTCAATGTCAAAAGATTTGATTTCAATTTAGCAATGTGAGGGTTTAACCTAACGGTTACATTTAAGGAAGCATTGACTTATTGTTATGAACTATAGGATACTTTACAGACAGACTCGATACAGTAAAACCACTCTATTACGACCACTAAAAAGAAGCCTAATTGAGTGTATAAAACACAGGTTCCAGCTTAAAGCAAGGTGACCGTAAAACAGAAAGCTCCGATAGGAGCTTTCTGTTTTACTGCCACCTTGAGTTTAGCAGACACCTGTCAGAAACATCTAACAATTAACATATATATGTGGTCGTAATAGAGGGTTTTTACTGTATATCAGTTGGAAAGCGATACAGTTAAACCTTATTACAGTGATTCACTCCAGCCAATTTCGGTACCGGCTGAGACACGACCTCAGCACGGCCTTACTTCCTTAACACATTATAAACTCTAGCGACTAGCATACTCATCATTGGCAAAATGTTTACTTGTGAAATGTACACTTGTCATATGCAAACCGTGTAGACACTGATCAGAGGGATCCTGCTCTGTTTGTCAATTTTGCTAATAATATATAATGTTTGAAACAACCCTGACTTGTCAAAAGTGGACAAAACGCAATAAGACATTTGAATTGTCTATTAAAGCCTTTTACATTAACCCTTTGATAGTCACTTGACTAAAGTGGTCACTAATTCGAATACAGCGAGCAGACTGCTGCCCTCGATTTTGTATTAGTTGTTTTAAACAGTTCTGGTTACAAAGTTATTTAAAGCGTTCAGGTAAAGTCCGAGATAGTTCTCAAGCACTTGATTAAATGCCCCATCCAAAATCTATATAGCATTAGGAGCTGGTTCTTATTCAGATCTGAAGTAATATGCCGGTAATATGATTCCCTGATCAGCATCAAACCGTTCAGTATAAACAGTTTTCAATGACAATGCTTAAAGACTTTTCCTCAGTCCATTGAGGGACCACCAGCATATTGTTCTGGAGGTGTCAATGTAACTGTAAAACACGTGCAATACACTCTCAGTTTACCTGAGATTATACTCATGCTCTAGTGATTTTCAATGGCTATTTCTAACCAAACTATCAATTATAAAGGTCCGGTCTCACATAAGACGATTCAATGGTTCAATATGCACAAGACCCATGTTTTTTGCAAGGAAATTGACAGTAAATAATCTGGCAAGGCGTTATGACCAAAAGGTCGTCAGGAGATGTCTTTAACGAATAAGTTTGAAAACGATATTCCATGGTAAACGATGTTTTTAGCAGATGGCATTCTTGTAGTGAAAAGTTGACTTTATTTTGTTGAATACGTTCTGCTCTTTCTTTGGCAAATACACATGTATTTCAAAACGGTTCGTTGCTTTTCCAATCCTTTATTTACACATGGTTGCACAGAGTTTAATATTGCGTAAAGAGTAACGCAATTCACTGATAAGAGATAATAAAAACAACACCAAGTAGCGTGTTACCGGGTAACTGTCGTCCACATTTACAGCACTCCCTCTCTACAACGACACCCAACGGGAGACACAGATTGTGTGCGTTGTTCGGACGGAGTCGTTATATGGAGGGAAAATTAAGACTTAACTTACATTTGCAAACAGCTTAAATCCAGATCAGACGCCGCCTAACGCGGCGTCTGATCTGGATTCAAGCTGTTTGTCACTCGGTATCATATTTATTCTATCAAAATATTCACTTATATATAACTTTGAGAAAAAACAGCAGACGACAATTTCTTTTAATCCAAACATGTCGTTTGTTTTATTACAACTACACTGCAGTACAGATTTCGCTGCAGTCACATACTTTACATATTGCATAATATCTCAACAAATATTACGCCAACGTTTGATGAATTTGTGGAATGTCCACGTAGTCTGTGACAGTACAGTGGAACTTGTATACAGTGCGACATGGCGCATCATATATCGGAAAGGGAATTGAGGAGAATAGAAAGAGAAAGGATGGTGATGAAATGTTAAGAGGAGAAACAACAAGACAAAGGGAACTAACCACTTTTTGCATGCTACCCTTTAATCACGTGATATGTCATTCCGGTCACTTCGGTCGTTTAAATTATTTAGAACAGCCATCTTTATTTGAGCATAGTATATATCATTATATCTAGCCAGGTAACCATTTTTATTATTTATTAACTTGAACAATTAGGTTTATATATTAGTATCGTCTTAGTTTTGATTATGTTCATGTTCAAATTGAATGCTTAGCAGAAGTTGTTTACACATTTGTATGTACATGTTTGTTTACATAATCAGATGTCAATTTGTAATGTATATGCTTGATACTTATTGTTGTTTTAATTTTATTGTAAATCTTTATACTCTCTTTGAATATAAATTCCAGATGTCATCAACATTAAACTATTAACATTTCGAGAGTGTTGATACTTACTTCACAACCAATTTCACCCAGCCGAGGGCTGAGGTCCGGTCGGGGTCATCCCAGAACCCTATAAGCTCTACGAAATGTAGATGATGCTATGTGCCGAATATCTAAGCTATTTTAGCTCCTGTGACCTAGATATGTAACAGTCCGGAACCATTGCAACACAATTGGTAAAGGACATCTAGAAGTATCACCATGCAATATGTCAAAGCTCGAGCCACATTAGTTTCAGAGAAAAGGATGTTTGAAAAGTTCACTTTATAATTTTTAATTAATAAACTGTATGTTAAATGGTGACCCCGGGAGTCAAAGGCCGATATTTAGCTGAACCTGGAAATGCCGGATGAACTTTTTTTCTCTGCAGTTTTCAATAGGCTAGGGTGTCCTCATCAAGATCAAAGAGGGTGCCCGGTGATATCCCTTGAGCATTTCTCAAAATATGCTAATTAAGCCCGCCATTACTGAAATTCCGTTATTTGGCCATATGTAAATTAGTATGCACCCTACTATGATGAAACTGGTGTTTATAACCAGGTTATCAGGGTCTACAAACATGATAAACCCATCATTTCATGAATTAAATGTTTTGAACATATGCAACTAATGCAAATTGTGCAAATGAGGTCCGCCATTACTGAAATTCCGTTATTTGGCCATATGTCAATTAGTATGCATCCTACCATGATGAAATTGGTGTCTATAACCAGGTTATCAGGGTCTACGAACATGATAAACCCATCATTTCAGAAAATTAAATGTTTTGGACATATGCAAATTATGCAAATGAGGTCGGCCATTACTGAAATTCGGGTTTTTTTGTTATATCTCCAAATATCAGACCATTTAAGACGGTCCTCGCCTGTTAACATATGTTTCTATATAACACACTGTTAGTCTAAGTCTTAAGATTATGAATCCTGTTGATGCACTTAGCAAAGCTTGGGACAACATCGCAATTCAAGATGGCGTCCAAGATGGCCGCCAAGAATACGAAATATCACTAAGGACTCAGTTGTTGGTACAATTTTCCATTAAATAGTTTAAATGTGCCTCAGATGTATTCGAAACACATAAATATATGATTATTGAACTTTAAATTCATAATAAAATCTCTTTTAATCAAGAAATTATTCAAATTGCCGCAAAAGAGGCGTATTTTGCGGATTTGTTCACATATGTGTGTATATTTTACTAATGAAATGCTACAGTTTTTGTTGATAACTAAGAAGCGGAGCTTTTAGTGCAAAAATGGTGCACTTGGTGAAGCAAGCATAAATGTCCACCAAGATGTGCTTACCTCAAATCTGTCGTTAGCCATCGGAAAAAGTCAATATGGTGGCCATTTTCCAAGATGGCCGCCACTGAGGGATAGTTCAAGTTAACCAACCTTAAAAATCATTTTCACTTCAAGAAAATGGCAGTTATTAAAAAAACCAAAAAAAACCCCGTGTGATATGATCTTCCTGATAAACAACGACTTATGTAGAATGAATGAATGAATGAATGAATGGTGTTTTACGGCCCATCGACACAAAAAGGTCATTTAGAGCCGAAAAAATAATTACAATATCAAATTTAAAACAATATCAACTAATAGATTACGTCAATGTCAGTCCCGATCAACGGGAAAGTAAACAAAATATGGACAAAACACAATCGACATACAAAAATTTATTCTTCTTGCACCCGCACTTTGTCAGCTGTTTGCAGTTCTCTGCTATTGGAGTCATCGAGGTCCAGTGAACCCTCCACACGTTGCTTTGCCTTGTCCATCCCCAATCGGCAGGGCTTGCAGTTTTTATTAACGGTTCTAAACAGTCTTCCCATATGCTTCCTGCTTGGTAAGCAGCCCGTTTGATATGTTCATGAAGTGCTGCGTGAAACTTCAGGTCCAGCTACTATCCATCTTCTTAAAGCAATAGGGTCTTCTGTCACACATACAACCCTCCTTTTCCTTTGATTGTGGCATTAGCCTGCTCATGGGGTTGGTCGATTGCTATTGCAGAGAAAGATCGCTTCGATTTAACACAACAAATTTCCCGTCCTGAAATGCCTGGTTCTCGTTAGGATGCGTCACATCTAAGGTAAGCACGTCTTTCAGTTGCACCGGTAGCCAACATGCATAGTGGACGTTGTTGTTTGAGAAGAAGAAAGGTATCAATGTCGCTAATCCTTTGCATTTGAGCTTGAAATTAGCCCGAAACGACCTTATCACTGAAAGACTAGTCAGTTTAATGAACCAATAGTTGAACTGTGGACTTGACTGTGCAGCATTGCCCAACTGGGCTGAGATTTCGAGCACTCTGTTGTACGGAATAGAGAGTCCATTCTCATGTAGCAATTCTACAAGCGCGCTCCTTCGGGTCTTCCAATAAACAGACGTTCCAATAAAAAATGAAACTGGTGGCTCGAGGTCTTTATAATGTATGAACGTGGAAGCTCCTTCTCTGTGCTTAGAATGACAGTTGTATTGCAGGAACTGTGTCATTGCGTAATCCTTTTTTCAAGCTCCAGGTTGCGTTTGCTACTTCACCTCAACTCCATGTTCTAGCATGTATACAAATCATTTAACCTGCCATCAACGGAGCACTTGTGTTTAAGCATTGACTTGAGAAGAGTTGTTGCTGCCTTACTGAGTACCACAGTTTCAGAATAAATGGACTGTTTGGCGAGTAGCACTATTTCCGCTACTGTGGGCGTCCAAGTCAGGAATTTCAGCTAACTATCTTTATTTCAGTCTTTTCAAGTGAACATCTGTTCTTGATTGGGTTTCATTCGTAAACTGCTCAAGTCATTTCATAAACATTGTCACACGAGCATTACTTAAGATGAAATACAAGAGGACCTGTTACGCTCAATTTTGTATCCATTATGAATGGCACGAGCTCTGAAAACACAAGTAGAAAAACTTGTTTTTCATGTGTATCAGAACTTTCCTGTGTTTCAATCGATGACAAATAAGCCAATTCCTTATTGTACAGTGTTGTCAAACATGACTTGTGATAATTCAGCTCTTGTGTCACAGCATCACCATCACTAAGTACAGACAGGAGCTTACCATTAGTTAGGTTACAGGCACACTCGTTCAGTCGTTGGTCTACTCCCATTGTCTTTGCCTGTCGAGGCTTACCCTGGGTCAATTCGCTATATGAAATGGGAGTTGGTTGATCAATGATATTGAATTGCACACACTGTTTGTAGCAATCATTTCATAGCTATCGTTTTCCTGACTTCCAGGGTTTTTTTTTTTAGAGATTCCTTCTTTTTGTTGTTTGACAGAGACAACACTTATCCAAGACGGTTTCAGCTTTTGAGCTGAATTGATTTGCATTCGCCATATTCATGAATATTCAATAAAAGGCCGAGGAGCTAAACATTTACTGCCCTTTACCGTGATAAGTGAACATAATATACACATATCCAAAGATAGGTTACAACTAGATTTAGGTATATACATAACCCTTCATCTAGTCCGATCGTTCATCCAGAATCATTCAAGTTCCGTGCAATTTGTACACCATCCAGGTGACATAACAATGCCCCGAGTAAAATAGTTTCACCATTTGCCTTAGCAGCATTACCTAATATAGTGGCATCTTAATCACCTTAAGCACAGAGAAGGAGCTTCCATGTTCATACATTATAAAGACCTCGAGCCAGCAATTAATACTATTATGGTATTGTTTGAAAGACAGTATTTGACAATATAGGAATGGACATTTACATTATGGCATTAGGTCAAATATTTCCAGCAGTATCCAAATAAGCTTGATTTCTTTAATGATCTCAGACCTAATTAGCATAATTGATGTTATTAGTCGAGTGCGAGTCATTAAAATGCAAAACTGATGTGCTTATAATGTTTGTAGACCCTAAAAACATTAGGTGTAGACACCTTTTTCAGGAGGTTACCATGTATAATAAATGTATTACAGCCAATAAACGGAATTTCAGTAATGGCGGACTTAATTAGCATTAGCGTAATTGATGTAATTTGTCGAGTGTGAGTCATTAAAATGCAAAACTGATGTGCTTATAATGTTCGTAGACCCTGAAAACATAGGTGTAGACACCTTTTGTAGGAGGTAACCGTGTATAATAAATGTGTTACAGCCAATAAACGGAATTTCAGTAATGGCGGACTTAATTAGCATTAGCGTAATTGATGTAATTTGTCGAGTGCGAGTCATTTAAATGCAAAACTGATGTGCTTATAATGTTCGTAGACCCTGAACACATAGGTGTAGACACCTTTTGTAGGAGGTTACCGTGTATAATAAATGTGTTACAGCCAATAAACGGAATTTCAGTAATGGGGACTTAATTAGCATATTTTGAGAAATGCTCAAGGGATATCACCGAGCACCCTCTTGAATTTTGATAAGGACCCCCTAGACTATTGAAAACTGCAGAGAAAAAAAGTTCATCCGGCATTTCCACGTTAAACCCCTTGACTCCCGGACTACCCGGGACTGGGCTAATCTTGACCCAGGGGCATAATTTGAACAATAAACTCTGTATACTAGCGTGCCAGACAAGAACAGTTTTTAAATTTTCATTAAAAATATATTTTAGCTCACATAACCTAGATATGCATAGGCCCAGAACCAATTTAACAAAATTGATAAAGGACATTTAGAAGTGTCACCATACCAACGTTCAAAGCTCTCGTCATATTGGTTGACGAACAAATTATGTTTGAAAATTTCACTATAATTATAATTATGTAAAATGGTGACCCCCGGTGCGGGGCCAATTTTGACCCCAGGAGCATTTATTAAAAGAAACCAACTTGATAGAGGACATGTAGATGATGCTATGTACAAAATATCTAAGCTCTGTGTACTAGGGTTTCCGACAAGAATATTTTTTAACTTTTCATTAAAAAATCTATTTTTAGCTCCTGTGACCTAGATATGCAACGGACCGAAACCAATTCAACAATGTTTTGTAAAGGACATCTAGAAGTGTCTTCATGCCAAATATCAAGCTCTGGGCATGTAGTCGTCTATAGTGACTATAGTTCCAACAGAACAACACGCGGACGGATCATTTTAAGTGTGCATTGGTTCGACAAGCTGCGATATTCTGTCGACCTTATTGTGTATGCGCCAACCTCACTTTCGCTTGACTATAGACAGGACTATAGTTCCACGTGAAATTGCTCTACAAGTCTCCCGACAACGTTACCAGCAGAATGATGGCAGCGTTAGAGACAATCCTCGATCCGGTAAGGCCGAGGATGACGCCGCACGCCAGGATCGACATCTGACGTGGACGCACAGGTATACGCCAACGATTAAAAATGGCTACAGGCACACTCAGACATCTTGGCATATCTAAGGATATGGTTTTAAACCCAATTGCGGGTAAATGCCAACCCATTGAGGGCTAGGATACCTTATGTTGGCCAGATCCTAAATAACAGACATCGTGCTCTTAAACTAGTCTGGGCCCAACATTATCTACGTTGGAACCGTGCAATGTGGTCCAGGGTGCTCTTTAGTGGACTAGCAGCAGCATAGAAGGCCTGCAATACCGCAAAGGGATCAATGATCTCTCTTTCTCAAGCTGGAAGCAAATCTTGGACTAAGTCAAATCGTAGATTTTCCTACATGGTGTGAAAATATCCTTGACGTCTTCTTCACTAACAGTAAATTACAAATCTGCAACTTTCACTTTTCACCCCTGCGCTGTTCAGACGTTAAATACCTTTTGGATACAGTGGAGAATCTGTTATTCTTTCCCGATAAACGCGTTTACGCTAAAACTATTATTTGCAGTGCAAACAGTTTGGAGCCAGATCAGACGCCGGGTAACCCGGCGTCTGATCAGGCTCCAAACTGTTTGCCACCAAGATAAACATGAATGATCAGAATTGTTCAAAAGTTGTACTTTTTTACGTTTTAGTGTTTTGCGTTTGCGTACGTTTGCGTTTAAACGGGAAAGAATAACAGATTCTCCACTGTAATTATCACATCTCAAGTAAAAGTATACCATCGCAAAGACAACACAGTTTCGCACATTGTGATACCAAATATGCATTTATTCAGATACTAATTATGGCATCATTCAGTCGTAGCGTGGATTAGCGCTTTGAGAGAAGTTGATGAGGAGCATCGTCGCATGTGACTGTATGAGTCAATCCTGGATCTACATGCTCTGCTGCTGTCCTGGCACGTGAAGACTGATGACTCCTTATTGATGGTTTGTTAGTTTGACTTGTTTTTTCTCCTCATTCTCTTATGACTGTTCAGATGCCTTAGAGCTATTTCTAATGTTGCCATTTAACCAACTGCACCGTGCCAATATAGATTAAGTTTCATGGGTCAATTAGTTAAATGGAAAACGGCAACACATCCCTTGTTACAGTGTATAGACGGTGTGGACATCAGATTCAAAATCAATTAGATTGCATCATGTGGATAGATATTAACACATTCACTGTCTTGACGTCATATACTTGTAACAATTGGCGCCTGCTTTTATTTCTCAATTTCAATTTTGAGACACATTGACTAAACTAATACTGATGAGAGTGTCAAACAGCTTAGGTACTGATCCGATGCCGATTACGTAACTTGGAGTCTGATTAGCGTTCAAATTCTTGGCAAACAACCATTGTACACGGGTTTTAACTCTTTCCTCCCTGAAACTTTAAATGGACAATTCCAGTTTCCATTTTAATCTAGTCCATTTCTGACTTTTAAGGGATGTTTTTGTCAATGTTTGGCATTATGACAAACAGTGAAGACCCGGATCAGAGGGCTCCTTTCGGAGCCCTCTGATCAGGGTATTCACTGTTTGCACAGGACAAGTGTACTATTCACACGTACACTGTTGAAAAAGGACGTCTATATGCGGGACTAGGGTTCAAAGGGTTAACGCATTGAATCCTAGCGACAAGTAAACTCGTCTCTTACAAACAGTATACCTGTGACGTATGTATTTGTCCTACACACACCATGTATATCAAGACCAATGGGTTCTTAAAGGAACCCTCTTGTCAGGATCTGCACTAATTTTGAATTTGCTGTTGGAAGTTTCAGCGGTAATCGAGTTAATACAATATAATAAAGTGGAGAAAACGTTATTCTTTCCAAATAAACGCATTTAAGCTCAAAACTATTTGCCACTCAGATAAAAATCGATACTGAACAAGAATATCGTTCCCAACGATGGATGCTCCCCACAAAGAAAAACCCCAAGGTATAGCATGTTTAGTAGGTGAACAAAGTATCAAGTTTCATCAACTTATTCAGGAGATATGCTTCAGACAAAAATGATTATTTTATGAAACAAGTACAGTCGTCACGCGTGACATATGCCCCCAAAGTATTTGACACCCACATGCATTTTGGCGATTTTTTTTACAGACAATGTAATGGAGGTGTAACATAAAGTTTTGATACTTTTAAAAATGACCCAGTGTCAATTCTTAACATGAACGAGAGCACCGCAAGCGGTACATTATACGCCCACTGGCAAAGAAATATATAGTTTTATCAAAATTTATTCTAACTTGTAGACACTTCGAGCTCTAAGAGCATAAACAATATTGAAATAAAGCCTTTTCTAGCATATCTGAGTACACCAAGGGCAGATAACTCGACACAATGATCCGATTTCAATAATAAACAACCCTTTTATGAACCTATACTTTTATAATTATACTGTGGGCAAACATAATCAAAATCCATTCAAAACTGTAGTTGTTAAGTGTGTTAACCTTGTCAAATAAGCCTTTAATAGCATATTTGAGTACACCAAGGGCAGATAACTCTGTAACAAAATATCAAATTAATCTCAAACTTGACTCAGCTTCAGATCTTGATGCATATAATCTTTCTGTGAAGTTTCATTAATATCCTTCAAACAGTTTTCCAAGAAAACTCTGGACAATCTTTTTATAGCATATTTGAGTACATCAAGGGCAGATAACTCTGTAACGAAACTTCAAGTGAATCTCAAACTCAACTCAGCATTAGATCTTGATGCATATAACATGTGTGTGAAGTTTCATCAATATCCCTTTAATAGTTTACCAAACAAACTCCGGACAAGCTTTTTATAGCATATTTGAGTCCATCAAGGGCAGATAACTCTGTAACGAAAATTCGAAAGAACCTCAATCTCGACTCAGCTTTAGATCTTGATGCATATAACATTTGTTTGAAGTTTCATTAATATCCCTGTAACAGTTTTCCAGAAAAACTCCGGACAAACAAAATGTTGACGGACGAACGAACGAACGGACAGGGCCACGCCAATATACGACCACCTCTAGGGGTGGGCGTATAAAAACAGAACGGTTTGCGACAATCCTCAATAGAGATATGCTCCGGACAATCTTTTTGTAAAATTGAGGTCAAAGGTCAAGGTTTGAGTGACCTAAACATGCTATGCGACACTCCGCCATCCCAAGATGAACTCACAAACCAAGTTTCGTATCCATAGCTGGTAAGTTTAAGAAGATATGTTCTGGACAAGCTATTGGTTAAATCAAGGTCAAATGTCTAGGTCACAGTGACCTGAAAGTGGTATGCGACACTCCGCCATCCCAAGATGTACTCACACACCAAACTTGGAATCCCTAGCTGGTAGGGTATAGGAGATATGCTCATGACAAGCTTTTTGTAAAATTGTGGTCAAAGTCAAGGTCACAGTGACCTGAAAGTGGTACACGACACTCCGCCATTCCAAGAAGTACTCACAAACCAAATTTGGAACCCCTAGCTGTTACAGTATAGGATATATGCTCCGGACAAGCTTTTTGTTAAAATCAGGTCAAGTTTAAGGTCACAGTGACCTGAAAGTGGTACATGACACTCCGTCATCCAAAGATGTACTCACACACCAAATTTGGAGTCCCTAGCTGGTAAGGTATAGGAGATATGCACATGACAAGCTTTTTGTTAAATCGAGGTCAAAGGTCAAGGTCACAGTGACCTGAAAGTGGTACGCGACAATCCGCCATCCCAAGATGTACTCACACACCAAATTTGTAGTCCCTAGCTGGTAAGATATAAGAGATATGCTCCGGACAAGCTTTTTGTTAAATCGAGGTCAAAGGTTTATAGTCACAGTGACCTGAAAGTGGTACGCGACACTCCGCCATCCCAAGATGTACTCATACACCAAATTTGGAGTCCCTAGCTGGTAAGGTATAGGAGATATGCTCCGGACAAGCTTTTGTACACCCACCCACGCACGGTGCGATTACTATATGCGCCCAAAGCCTAGCTTTGGGGGCATAAAAAGGAGGCATTTCAATATTTAGAGATGACATAGAGGGTAATTGTTTTTTTCAGTATAAGATAGAAATTTAAAACATTGAGTGAACATCAGACGCCACTCGTGAAAATATAACAGTCTGGTGTTCACGAAATGGATTAAATTCGATCTTATACTGAAAAAATACAATTATTCTATTTATTTATGCTTTTAAGCCACTTTTAAACGAAATTGTTCGACAATTTGAGAAAGCGAAAGTAAATGATTTACCCCGTGTTGAGCCCAAAGTTTATATCGAACACATTTTCGAAACAGTTTCCCGTACGATGACGTCACTTATTCATTGATTTGACGTCATCCGAATTACTTCGTTGCTCCCGAGTCTGGATTCGTGCTCTTCCGGTGAGTAGTTTGCGACGAATCGGACTGCCGGAATTTAACGATAAGACACGATTGACTACGATTCTTGGGGAGCCCTACGGGGAAAATTCATAATAAAAGCGATTGGTGATAATCCACTGCAGTGGATTACCAAGTGATAATCCACTGCTATTTCGTGGTAATCCACCGAAAAGCATAAATAAAGAGTTATAATTTCATCAAGTTACAGTGCGGCAGAAAATTTGGTTTGTTAAATTTTTATGTAGAAAAAGGGAGATCATTCAATTTTGGGAGATGGCAGAGTTATGGTTCTTGAGTACAGCACTCCTTTTCATCCTGTATCACTGTATCAAGTTTCATCAACTTACTATGTAATGCTCAGGAGATATGCTCCAGACAAAATTTTATATTTTTTAAATAGAAAAGGGGAGATAACTAAATATTGGGAGATGACAGAGTCATGGTTATTGAGTACTGCACCTCCTTATGTCACCATCTATCACTGTATCAAGTTCCATTAACTTACGGTGTAGCAGTCAAGAGATATACTCCGGACAAAATTGTTTTGCATTTTTAGAAAAAAGGGAGATAATTCAATATTGGGAGATGACAGTTTCCATTATTGTGTACTGCACTTCCCTCAGTCATCCTCTATCACTGTAACACGTTTCATCAACTTACGGTGTAACAGTCCAGAGATATGCTCCGAACAAAATTGATTTTTTAAATGAGAAAAAGGGAGATCATTCAAAATTAGTAGATGACAGAGTTACGGTTCTTGTGTACTGCACCTCCTTCTGTCATTCTCTATCACTGTATTAAGCTTCATAAACCTACGGTGTACCGTTAAGGAGATATGCTCCGGACAAAAAAGCGTGACGGACGGACGGACCTGACAGACAGACAGACTGACGTTCTAACGGGAGGATACTTATGTGGGTATTTTCTATTGTTTTCTTTTGGGTGGCTAGCCACACAAGCGACAATTTATATTTGCTCTAACTTGAAAAATAATGATCTGGAGGCTAACCCTATGTCCCACAACTGGCCAGGTTAATGTCACAATAAATGGCCAGGTTAATGTCACAAGAGACGGCCAGGTTAATGTTTTTCAATTATGGGGATATGAATTTTAGCCACATAAGTACCCTCCCGTAAGCACGGACAGATGGACGACGTATACACGGACGGACGGACAAAGCGGCGACTATATCCCCCCCCCCCCCTAAAGGTGAGCATAAAAATGTCACAAAGTATTTATTTTCTATATTTTAGTGGTTTGGGTTTGCGTTTCGTTTGCGTTTAAACTGGAAAGAATAACAGATTCTCCACTGTACATCTATAATAAAGTCCAATAGAATACACGTATTTATAGAGTAGAATAGATAAATGATACTGTGAATACGATCAAGCGATGAACGATTCTAGCGTGGAAGGAATTTCATTTAACATAAGGTACAACAGAGAAGATGTTATTTTTCCCAATCAACGCGATTACGTTAAATTATCAATTCCGATGCAAACAGTTTGGAGCCAGATCAGACGCCGGGCGACCCGGCGTCTGATCGGGTTGCAAAATAGTTGCCACTCATGCCAAAACAATCGTTCAGGATTGTCAACAAATTGTCATTTTGCACGTTTTATTGCAGTGCGTTTGCGTTTTGTATGCGTTTAAACAGGGTTTTGCCTCACCTGTATTGTTCCTTCATTGATTACGTTTGTCATGTCTCATCGTCTCTTTCCATTTTACGCTGGCTCGGTCACGTTCACAGACTGGAAGATGGACGCCTCCCCAAAGATCTACTTTACAGAATGATATTGACTTGGATTTTACGGCAAAATAGTTCATATAGCACCGATGAGGGATGGTATGATGAGATGATAATTTCAGGAAGATTATTTTAGCTTATCTCATTCGTAGCAAAGCAGTGTACGGGAGCAAGGTAACATACCTGCCTTCCCAGCAGGCACACAACGTTGTTTCAACGTTGATTTTCCGTCGTAACGTTGATCAACCTGATTTCAACCATAGACGACCATCCATCGGTAGCCAATTTACAGCCAACGTTGAATCAACGTTTATAATGGTTGTAGATAAAAAAATAAAAAATACTGAAATTGAAATTTCTGATTAATTATATCGCAGTGTTTAATGTCTAACCACGTCGACTATGATTTATCGTTAAAATAAATTCAATTTAGAAAATCTAATGACAACGTTGAATCAACGTTGATAATGGTCGCCCAGCAGTTGCTTTTCCGTCGCAACGTTGATCAACCCTTTTTCACCCTTGGACGACCATGGGTCGGTACCGAATTTATTGCCAACGTTGAATCAACGTTGAAAAAAACAAATCGATGAAAATGAAAATTCTGATAAATTATATTGCAGTGGTTATGTCTCATCACGTCAACTATGATTTATCGTAAAAAAATAAATTCAATTTAAAAATCTACTGCCAAAGTTGAATCAACGTTGAATCAACATTGTCAGATAATGGACGTAGGTAAAAATTATTATTTTTTAATAAATAATCATAACAACTTCAACTTAAATATTAATTTGATACTTCATAGTTTAGATGCAAAAGTTCATAGTTTAGATGCAAAAGAAATAAGTTCTAAGTTCTTAATAGTAAGCACTGAACTTTACATTCAAGTTTACAATTAAAATGAATAAAATACAAAAAGCAAGAAAAGCAAACCATTTCAATGTAAAAATGTTTAATTATAGATACTCAGCGTACTAATAAATGAAGGAACCATATTTGATAAGCTGTAATCAAATATCTTCCAACGCCCATGCATTGTCTACTCTACTATTAGTAGAGTAGAGCTCCTAAAACCTAAGTTGAAGGGAGCATTTGAAAATAAAACAATATCTGGAGAAAACAACGCACACAAAAACGGACAGCCCACTCGAAACAATGTTGTTTTGACGTTGAATCAACGTCATTTCAACGTTGAAACTTCAACCATTATCAACGTTGAGGTTCAACGTCAACACAACTTTCAAAATCAAATATAAATCGTACGTTGTTTCAACGTTGGTGTGCCTGCTGGGTTACGTTTAGTTCTTAGCTTATAAGATAGATGAGTGATGGGATGAGATGATGATTTTCGGAAGATGATTTCGGCTAATCTTATTCTTTGCAAAGCAGCGCATGGGATCGAAACCACCAACCTGCATTCTTTTTAGTTCTTACCAGAGATATCAACACCGATCTAATAAACAGAAACATTTCATCCTGCCAATTAAGCCCAGGATTCACGGCAAGACAGGTAAGTCTCTGGGACATGAAAAAGCTATCGCATTCGGTACTATCCATCGAACAAATGTGAACAAGATCCTATCATCATATGGCAATCAACAGATTATAGTCCGAGACCAGTGATGACAATGCACTGTGACACAAGAGCTAGATTTTTTTATCCATGATGAAGTCACGGAAGAATTGAACTGTTAGCATGGGCACTGCAAGGAGACACACTACCTCCGTACCTCTTTATAATTGTTCTGGATTGTGCACTGATACAGTCTATAGGGAGGTCAGACGCACTAGAATTTACAGTTACTTTTAGAAGAAGCAGAAGGGTTGGTCTAATAATCGTCAACCAACTTCATGGAGTATTCATATAACAATTTTGGTGATTATGTTGTAATTGTGTGGTGTACTTGGAAAGTGACACAAAAATTTTAAGTTTTGTTTTCAATGTAATATTTATGTGTAATTTGTGTATATAAATCTTCAATTGATGTATAATTAATTATAAATGAAAATAAAGTGAGTATGTACCAGCACCCTTTCGGTAAATGTGAATTCCAACAAAAATATATACTAACACTTGTATAAAAAAAAAAAGAATATTGTGACAAACAAGACTTATCCTTTTCCTATCTGCTTCTACTATGACAAATAAGAACATTGAAAAGGATAGCAATTTTATAGTAACTCTTACTAGGCCACTAAAACCGTCTGACACCCAATCTACCGTAATCATACTTGCTGACAGCAAGGAGAAATATTTGAAAAGTACTTCTAACCACCTGCAGGGCTGTAGGAAACTTATTTGTTGGAATAAAGGTGGTTGGAAAGTAAGGGATGCAGTGAGTTGGGTTTTACGGCACTGCGACACAAAATAGGTCATATAGCGCCGGTGAAACGCAACACAAACAATACACCCATCTCTAAAGCAGAACACACACACATCCATACCATAACAAACACACACACGCAATACCATTCCTTCATCTACACACTAAATAGAAAACAACACGCAAGACAAACATAAAGCTAAGTGAACATAGGAGCCCGCCTTGGTACGGTCAGTAGCAATCAATAATCAATTATAAATTAATTAATTATTAACAACCACTGGGGGGTTAAACCTGGGTTTAGGGGCGCCCAACCTCACACTTATCTCCCATATTCACCTATAAAGACGAACAGTGTACATAAAATATAAACCCCGTTCCACAACCTCACAATCAAAAAGACCGCCAGCACAGTAAGTAAATACATGTAAAACATTTAGCAAAAATTCTATGACAAGATCATTAGTAACATGGAAAAGAATTAAACATTCAAGCCCGTGTTAAAAATAACCCACTATGGCAACGGTCAAATTGTACTCAAGCGACTAGTCTGTAGTTACGAGTAACTGTAAGACATGGAAGGGTCCAGGGTACGACAGAGAGGGAGACAAGCAGCGCATGACAAGCATGACAACTCGTTGACAAGCAGCGCATGACCAGCCTTCCTTTTAGTTCTTGGCAGAGGGAATGATCTCGGTCTAATAAACAGAAACAATTCCCTTTGACAATTATGCCCCAGAACTACGGCAAAGTAGGAAGTTCTCTGGGGCAGTGAGTTGGGTAAAAATATTTTTTGAGCGGGAAAACTTCAAGAGAAGGTAACTGTACTGTCTTTGTCTGGTTGGGGACTTGCAATCTAACATCAAAGAACAGAGATGGACACATTGTGCTTATTTCACGGGACAATGCAAGCATAGATAGAGAAATTGTAATTTACTATGAACTCTCAGAATATTTAAAAACCAAGCGGTACCAGGTTGTATTCCTTTAAACTCCATTCTACTCTATCCGCATATGGAACATCAATAGAGGCAGCCACAAGACTCAAGAGCAAATACAGCGGTTAAAAGAGGAATGAATGAATGAGTTGGGTTTTACGGCACTGCGACACAAAAAGGTCATATAGCGCCGATGATCGATAAAGGGTGATGAGATCAAATGATGATGATTTCGGGAAGATGGTTTCGGTTAATCCCATCCGTTGACCAGCAGCGCAAGTGATCAAAACCACCGACCTGCCTTCCTTTTAGTTCTTGGCAGAGGGAATAATCTCGGTCTAATAAACAGAAACAATTCCCTATGACAATTAAGCCCCAGAACCACGGCAAAGTAGGAAGGTCTCTGGGGGGTTAAAAGAGGAGGATAATATTCTGATGTGGCATGTAAAGTGCTCAATATAAATATTAACAGAATTAATACACAGAACCTAGTGACTGCCCCAACTTTCACAAGATACATTACATTTGGGAAGGGACAGACAATCCAGTACCCAAACTCGTGCCAATTGACAGATAGCATTCATCCTAGACCTCAAATAAGTAGACTGTGGCTTCTGAAAATCGCAACTTGTCTTCCAAGTATAGGTTAGTGTCTATTAGTCGATTTTAACAAAAATTAAAAGTCAAGCGAGGGGCACCCGAGCGACTTTTAATCTTTTGTTAAAATCGACTAATAGACACTAACCCATTTAGTGGTTGAAATTATTTTTTTGGTACCGACAAAGAGCTATACCGTCAATTGGAAGTAACAAAACGTTTGTACTTCCCGAAACACCATTTTTAAATAGTACCGACAAAGAAATGTCAAAGGAAATGGACATACCTTTAAATAGAAACAAAAATCAGTTCATTTATATCCTTTCCAAATTAGAATGGTTTGCGCCGAAATGACAATATGCGTTTCATTTCTCAGCTGGACGGATATGCTCCAGGTGCATGCATAATGTGTGAGGAAGGTGGCTAACGCAAGGTGAAAGTCAAACAAAAATCATTAGGTGCGTTCTGTTTTACTTTCACCTTGCTTTAGGCTGCCATCAGTCTTTCATACAATCAATTATTCTACCTGTTAGTGGTCGTAATAGAGAGGTTTTGCTGTATGTACTTTTCTAATTTTAATTGTATAGTTCTTGCATTTGTATTAGTTAAAACGGCAAATTACCATTGAGTATTGCTTAACCCTTTACTCCATAGCCTGTTTTCAGTATCGAAGACAGATGGTTGCTTAAGATAGGCTGAAAGTAAAGCAGAATGCCCCTTAAGGAATTGTCTGCATTATTTTCAGCCTGCTTTAAGATACTATCTGCTACAGTGGAGAAAACGTTATTCTTTCCCAATAAACGCGTTTACGCTAAAACTATTATTTGCAGTGCAAACAGTTTGGAGCCAGATCAGACGCCGGGTAACCCGGCGTCTGATCAGGCTCCAAACTGTTTGCCACCAAGATAAACATGAATTATCAGAATTGTCCAAAATGTGCACTTTTCTACGTTTTACGGTTTAGCGCTTTGCGTTTGCGTTTAAACGGGAAATAATAACAGATTCACCACTGTAGGATATAGGTAATATTTCTCATGGTACATATACTTGACTGTATAAAATGGAGGAGGAACAAATGAAATATGTTAAAATGTGTATCTATGGAGTAAGGGGTTAAGAGAAGTGTAGGGTGTTAAGACAATCATTTTCTAGTTCTGTATAATTAAATATCTACATTCACTATCACTAAAAATGTTGTTTTGTTTTTTTTTGGGGGGGGGGGGGGTGGTTTATGTTTATTGTAGATTCCCCAAACCCGACATTGCACTTGCAATCTGCCATTTCTCCGGATTTTTCCTAAATCTTAGGATTTTTTTCTTGTACTTGGTAGCTTAAAGCAGGCTGAAAGTTAAGCAGAATGCGCCTTAAGGCGCATATTGTTTTACTTCCAGCCTGTTTTAAGCAGTCACGCGTCAACAAAAGTAGAAGCAGGCGTTTGGGTAAAGGTATGATTTGTAAAATTGCACTTGAAAAATGCAAATTAGGAAATCTTAGGATTTTTCATGTAAACTTATGGCAGCCCTGCTCATCAAAGGCGCTTTGAGGTTCTTTGAAGCTTACCGACACACCTGCGAATCAACCCAAATACGCATGCGCAGGATTAAATTTTTTAGTCGTTGTTTAGTGTTTGATAGTACTGACTTACAAAAATTAATCCTCGAAAATGTTCAAAAATACTTAACTCTCATTGGTCAAAAAATAATTTCAACCACTAAGAATGAATAACAATCTGCAATAATTGTTTTGCGTTTGCTTTATGTTCAAACAATACAATTGTTCAACGAAAAACAGCAATCTGCAAAAAATGTTTTGCGTTTGCTATCTGTTATCACGCACAACAAAAATCAGCAATTTGCAATAATTGTTTTGAATTTGATTGAGACAATGGGTTTTATTTGTTAAATTGTTTAAATAAATGTTGTGCCTTTGGTAAAACGTGTGTTTTCTATTAAAGACAATTTAAAGCAACTAACAAGGAAAACCGACAATCTGCAATAATTCTTTTGCGATTGTTTTACATATTAACACTGATTTTGACCCTATTAATCATGAGTAGTAAGAAAATAATATCACAGAAGTTTGAAAAATCATTTGGCATCAATGTAGTTAGAAGGAAAACTAGTCATCCAGCCAGGCCAAAATATAACTTATCGGTTGCTAAGCCATCGAATACCAATTGTTCTACAAATATTATCATTAAATTAAGAAACTCCACTGAAAGGCCGGCACTGAAAGGACATTGGTTGCCCCAGTTAAAAAAAAAGTTTTACAGTATGTATAATTATGCTGGGTTTCTAAAAATGAAATTTAAAAAAGTATGTGGGAATGGATACAGACTAATCAATCTAAATTTACTTCAAGACCATGTTATTACTCTGACTATACATGTATCTCAGTGTCCAGAGGCAATCAGTTTAGCTGCAAAAGGAAAAGCTCCAATAACACTTGTTTCGAAATTGAGAATTGTAGGTCTAGTTTTCATTCTCGAAGTTCAGAGCAGAGGATTCAATTTTAAATTCACGTTTGAAACTAGTCCAAAGCTGCCATCACGCAAGCTCTTTGACATCAATGTGCTAGCAGTACGGGGATACGTTGACAGGTAATGGGCCATCACACCTGAATGAGTTTATGGCAACCCTGGATTCACTTGTTCTTTCACATACCTGTTTTTCAGCAATTGAAGGAGAGATTGGTGAATGGTGGCGGAATGTTATAGACAAAGTAATGCTTTTTTTACAGTAATTACTGATGGAGGGTGGTCGAAGCGAATACACAAGCATTTTTTACAATGCTCTTGGTGGAGTTGCCATTATAATTGGCAAGGAAACCACGAAGCTACTTCACATTGGTGTATACAATAAAAACTGCTACATCTGTAGCTCTGCTCAGTCCAAAAAATGATACCTAGACAGCACAAATGATTCCGCAACTGGACTGAAAGTAGTCAATCAATGGAAGCAGACATCATCATTGAAGGTTTTAAGAAGCCGAATCTAAACACTGTGTGCGCTACATGGCAGTAGTAGGTGATTGTGACTCGTCAATTATTGGATTTCTTTTTTTGAAATAGTCCTAAATTCCATTAACTGACCTGTGTACTTTTGATGTCTGTGTAAAATGATTATTTTGAAACCATTTGAATACATGAGAGTATTCGCTCCTTTTCAGCAAATACTGTATTAATCCAAATAGTCACATTACAAACTTTAAATTGTTGTAGTTTCAATAATAACTGCTTCTTTTCAGTGATTTGAATCAGGACCGCAATGGAAATTAGAGTATACTTTTACTCATTTTTGTGCTATCCTTATCGTATAATGTTGTTTGACATGGTCAGTTGATTTATCATGCTAACTTATTGTGCTATGTTTTTTAATCAATGTGCTATGCCAATGTACATTTTATGATGAATAAATCTATCTATCAATAATCATGTCAAAGTATGGGTTGATGATTATGAGGTAATTGGTTAATAAAACATAGTATGGTCATTAATAGGTCATGTAATATATGCATAATGATACCAATTATCATTGGAGTAAATTCCCCAAGTAGTGTAGGAGTAAGCTGCACAAACTGGTCTCCTTATAATTACATTTCTTGTAGGGAAAATTCAAGGGCCGTAACTTTTGCCAGCAAGGTCGCAGCTCAAATACCAAACCACATGAACATTTTCCCATATAATAGTGCTATAAGTAGTTAATCTGTGAACGTTTGGAGCAAATCCTTCCGGTAGCATAGAAGTACCAAGTATCATTGGAGTAAATTCCCCAAGTAGTGTAGGAGGAGTTAGCTGCACAAACCTGTTTCCCTATATATTCCTTGTACGGAAAATTCAAAGGGCCGTAACTTTTGCCAGCAAGATCGCACCTCAAATATCAAACCACATGAACATCTTACCATATAAATAGAGCTATAAGTAGTTACTATGTGAAAGTTTGGAGCAAATCCTTCCGGTAGCGTAGAAGTTAGCTGCACATTTTTTAACAGAAAGACAGACATACATATTTTCCCATCCCTATATAGGCGGAGGCAATAATAGGGCAGACTTAGCTTCAATGTATGCCCTCCAATTGCCCTTAATTCCACAATGACTAGGTACCCAACATAATTTACATCTTTGTCTTTAGAATAAGACAGTTCATGATATTTAAAAACATTATTTTTAATAAGAACATTTTTAGTAGAACCTTTACTCAATGATTTTAAAACAGAAAGAGAATCCGAAAAGAGTATATGTTTACTATATGAATTTAACCAAGCAGTATAACCAAGAGCTAAAACAATAGCCTTGATCTCTGCTGGAAATAAAGAGGCTTTGTCAGGGAGCCTAAGCTTTGTAACCGTATTGGCAGTCACAAAGGCAGCGACCACCTTCTCATCATCTTTCGAACCATCACTCATCAGTAAAAACATGTCAATAAAATCTTCAAATTTAGGAATGATTTCATTAAAAAAAGACTCGAATTCAAGCGAGCTTGTTTCATTCAATCTTCTTATGCCAAGTTAGATTTAAAATAACTTTTGGTCATTTGATAGTCCAAGGTGGTATAGATTCTACGTTGGTCTCTTCAACTAAAGACAAGTCTATATCACTACTTTCAGAAGCGTTCTTCATACCTATTAAAAAGGATGGAAAGACCTTTTCTTTAAATTTAAATAAACGACCTTAAGATCGATACATAGTGGACCAGTGAAGAGAACATGTCTCCATTGCATCAGTGGAAAGTTTGTGGGCGAATGTGCCGCTAACCATGCGCAACGATGGGGCCCGTTTCTTAAAACTTTGTACGACAAAAACGATCGTAAGTCTAAACTTTAAAATACATTTGATTCTGATTTCTCCATCTAATCCTGTCTGGTGACATCTCATTGGAAGCGTTAAGATATAAAACTTTTTGATGCACATTTTCGTTATAATTCACGTACTGTGGCATTATTTGACGGAATTTGATGAATTGACCCTTTCCCGAGGGTACCACAAGAGAATATCGGCGATCGAGTATATTTTAGCATCAGTTTAAGTCGATAGTAAAGACTAGGTGTCGAATTTAAAAAAAAGGGGGGGGGGTGTTAATAGATCTAGATGTATGTGTCAAGTACCTGTGGTCAAGGCTATGGGACGATAACTATTTGGATCTGTGTCGTCCTTCCAAGGCTTTGGAACAAGGATGATTATCGCCTGTTTCCAAAACTGGGGACCGTTACCACTTGACCATATATGGTAACAATATCTAAAAGAACATTCATACAATTTATAGGTAAGTGTTTTAAAACTTGATAATGATTATCATCAGGTCCAACAGCTGCATCGTGGGAAATGTTTAGATACTCATAGAGTTCTTTTTCAGTCAAAGGTATATTGTAACTTTCAGTGTTATGAGATGCAAATTAAAGTCTTTTCGTTTTCTTTAGTATTTTTTATATTCCTTAATTCAGAAGCAGACTTACCTTACGAAGAGTTTTTTAGCAAAAGCATCAGTCAAGGAATTGGCAATATTTTTATGCTCCCCTTTAGGGGGAGCATATAGTCGCCGCTTTGTCCGTGTATCCGTCCGTCTGTCTGTCCGTCCGTCTGTCCATCTGTGAGTACGTTCGTCCGTCCGTCACGCTTTTTTGTGGAAGATGACAAGAGTCCACATACATGTACTGTTTATATTTTTAAGAATCACTACAACATGGAGAAGTTCTTTTTACATTTTGTAATTGTTTACTAATTATTTTAGCGAAAACTCGTACGCTCTTGTTGTTGGCAGATTGGTTGCTTCATTTTTTCCAATCAAACTTTCTATACATTTTTGTCGCCATTAGTTTTTTACTGGCCTAACATTTCCCGTATTATAAAATTTGAAGCTGCCGTGTTTATTTTTGATTAAAGTGAACCAGGTTTCTTTAGAGGTTTCAGAGACAGGTACACTATTCGACAGATGACCTGGAGCACAGTTTCTGTAGCCCTTGGAAGATGTAATACGAGTCCCGTTATTACGTAACTATCCTCCGCTCTCAAATATTTGGCTGTCTCTTTGTACTACTAGGCTAGATGAAGTATCCCCAGCAAGGCTATTTTCCAAAACGAAAGAGTGATACGTTGACAGTTAAGTTTTTAGAATCTTGCTGTACACTCTTTTTCTGTAAGTTATGAAGCAAATGATGGTCTGTGTTGACTCATCCTCCACCTTTGTATGTAAATATGTGTGCGATGTAATATTGGTTTTAAATGTTAAACCAAGGGCAAGTAAAGTGTTTCGGATTGCTCTGATGTCACCTGTTATTTGTTCAGATCAGTTGGGAGAATTGTGCGGTCTGTCTCTTCGTCGTCAACTGTAAGATAGACTATGCATAGTGTCGTCTGCAAACAGTCTTACGTGTTAGGTGATGTTATACGTTATATGTTAATATATACCGGGGATAATATGTGCACAAATTCAGACCCTTGTGGGACTCCTGATGTCACTAGTATAATATCAGAGCACATTCCCATCAGTACTTCCGTCTGGGTCCAACCGCCAAGCAATGCTCGTACAAAGCTCAAGGTAGATTCCTAAATACCATATTTCTACAACTTGAAAGGTAGCCTCTTTGGGGTATCATTGGGCCTTGGACGTTTCTTGATACTGTTAAATGTTACCAACAGGTTTTCATTATTGCAGTCTTGACGTATTTGTTTTCGAAGATAAATCGAAAGTGGATATTATTTATCCACGTACTATTATGTTTTATTAAAATTAATATTTTTCGTGTCTAAATCCATTTCTGGTTTAAGTGTGTCATGAAGAATTGTGCGTTAATTTTCGAGAGTTGATAAATTGCAAAATGCCAAAAATTTGCAACTTTTTAGTCTGTATTCACGACAGGAAGAATTCCGAATAACGGCTCTGCACGTTGTTCATTGATTTAACAAATTCTCTCCTCCTACTTTGCCGAAGTTCTGAGGCTTAATTGGCAAAGGGAATTGTTTCTGTTTATTAGACCGAGATTATTCCCTCTGCCAAGAACTAAAAGGTCGGTGGTTTTGATCCCATGCGCTGCTGGTCAACGAATGGGATTAGCCGAAATCATCTTCCTGAGATCATCATCATTTGATCTCATCACTCATCGGCGCTATATGACCTATTTTGTGTCGCAGTGCCGTAAAACCCAATCATCATCTCTCCTCCAGTCAAGGTAAATATATTCGTTTCTGGGGTTATTAATATCATTTATAAGGTATTCCATACCCCGTGCAGCGATCACAGTAGTCTATTCCCTGCTATATCTATATCACTACGTTCAGTTCTTCATACCTATTAAAATAGATGGAATGACCTTTTCTTTAGATTTAAATAAACGACCATAAGATCGAAACAGAGTGGACCGGGACTCGTCGGTGAAGAGAACCTGTGGCCTGTTCAGCCAGCCTTCCGCTTACCGAGCGGACGGTCGCTCGCTCTTGAACGAACTTGCTTGGCGAGCGGAAGGTATCAGTACGTAAAAGTTGCTAGTTGTATTACTGTACACTCTAGGGGGCGCAAGCTGTGCTTGTTGAACGATAGCGAGCAGACAGCAAGCGCTAGGTTTCCGCTCGATTGTCTTGAACATGGGGCAGTCTCCACTGCATCAGTGGAAAGTTTTTGGGCGAATGTGCCGCTAACCATGCGCTACGGCGTGCGCAGCGATGGGGCCCGTTTCTTAAAACTTTGTACGACAAAAACGATCGTAAGTCTAAACTTTAAAATACATTTGATTCGGATTTCTCCATCTAATCCTGTCTGGTGACATCTCATTGGAAGCGTCTAGATGGAGAAATAAATTATAATTGATATTTTTATACGACAACATTTGTCGTAGGAAGTTTTATGAAACGGGCCCAGCGGCAAACCAACGTAAAGACGTCAGGCTCGCAGACCGTTGATGCATAACCAGTTCCGTACAGTTTCGGCATGGATATGTCAACTATGAATGCCTTACGTGTTATCAGTGGTTTAACTGGTAGTACGGTAGCGATTGCACAGGTTAGCGGGATAGATAGTCACGTCCTAACGTGATGTACGGGCGGGACGTGTACGCGGTCGGTCTGCAAGGCTTTCCGTCTCTCGCATGCGTCTGACAAGACGTTCTGTAGCCGAGAAATGCACACTAAACAGAGCAACAGCCGCCTGTAGTTAGCCTCGACGCACAAATAGTGGTGCAATAGCTTGCCCCTCTGAACTTTGAATAAGCATGCCATACTTCGAAGATGTTGAAAGGAGTTTTTAAATACGTAAATCAATGTGTCGACTTCAAACGTACACCATTGACTGCTTTTGACAACTTAAGACGGGTATTATGTATTTTCACACCTTCATTGCGTAGGGCGAACTTTAACGAGATTGCGTAATTTTATCCACCGGCAATTGTAGACGTTAGCAAATATTTTCAATCTACCGATTTTTAGAAATTTAGGCCAAGTAATAAAATAAATATTGAATTTTTTATGCACCCTTCGTTTCTTTTCATCTTAGTATATAAATTTTAGCAGGGGATGTCCTAGATGCACCTAATTCCAAACGTTAAGGTAATAGTGCAGTGCAAATCAAGATGGCCACCAAAACAAGTAGTGGCGGTGCATTTATGGTGAAAACGGCACAGATATTGCTCAACTCCTAAAAATGTCACTCTATACAACTGATAAATATATCCCTCTTTTCATTTGCATTTATAGATAATAATAAAAACGTTTTTATAGTGAAAAGAAATTGCCTCCAAATTTACCAAATTTTGGGCACGTCCACCAACATCTGCGGCTAACTAATTCCAAAACTATCTATGGCATAGTAATTTTCAAACTGTGCCCGAGGTGCAAGGAATCCTTATTTTCTCTTTAGAATGTCCATTTTAACACTATATAGTCTGACATTATACCCATTATCACCAAGAATTTCAATTCTCCATATTGGCTAGCACATGTAATTAAAATAATCCTTTCAAAAGTATGGTGGTCACACATTGGTCAAACATTGTCAAAGTTAAAAACATCAAATGAATGCTACATAGTACCTATACAAACCATTGTGGATTCCAAATGTAACTAGTACACTGACCAAGTCAGAAAATATCCCACAAAAGGAGGAGTAAACTGCTTAAATTCAACGCATAGTATCAACAAAGCCAAAACTTAGAGTTAAATGAAAATCATTCAAGGGGTAAAAAGGATATGACGTGGTCAGTCGTGACCTTCTTACCAGCATTACAAATACTGAACTATTGCAAACACTGTCCGAAAATCTGGCTAAATCCAATGAAAATTATTTCAGTAACAGAGAAAACAGGGCTAAAATGGTGTCGTTCTTGTTATAAATGAGTATGCCTTATCCAATTTAGCCGGTTTTCAAAGTTGGCCAAGGTTTTACACATTCATATCAACATGTTCAGAAAGATTTTACAATTCAGCTTAAAACGTCTCGAGTCCCAAATAGGACAAGGCTAAAATTGACAAATTATAGTTTTTCAAGGGTAATGATACTTGGATGAAAAGTATAAGAGCTAGAAAGCGGACAAGATTAAATATGGCCAATCATGAAAAATAATTGATCAAGCTACACCACTATGACATAAGAGGACATATCTCTCAGGTCTCTGCCAGTAGCTGCAAATATTTCCATGTCCTCCACCATCCCAGTTCAATCGGGTGTCCCCCAGGGAAATGTTCTTGGCCCATTACTATTCCACACATACATTAATGATCTCCGGGGGAATGTAAATCACCTATTCTCTAATGACACGGCTATACACCTGTCCCTTTTCCATTGTCGATACTGATATATATATATGGTGTTCTCTGGGTGACTTTAAAGCACTTTTTCAGTGGTGTTATAAAGATAAAGAGCCTGCTAAAACTTTGTTTTTAAATTTATCAATTTTGCTGTGTGACTAAATTGACTATGATATATAAAGAAATCCTTGCTAGAATCTGTATGTAAAAGGTAGATACAAAAAGGACTAATATCTCAGTCAACCTCTGAAACAAAGTCAATGCACGGTTTGACAGAGAAGTAAAGGAAACAGTTTACCTACATTCACTTGCTTTCTGATTATCATGATGATGAATAAGCATTATAATAATTTGAAAAAGAACATTGCAAGCAGTGCAGTACTAGATCATAAGATCTCTCAAATCTGGGTCTGTACTGTTTTCCCATGTTCCTGTTTACAGACATGTTTTGTAGATGTAAATCTATCATAATCCTAAATCAGAATGTCATTTGTATTTACTCCATAATATTTTGACTTATTAACATGGCTTGTTTCAAAGGCATTTCTTTCTGCTAATTCTATCATAATTCCGAGAAAACTTATAAGATGTTTGGTCTAATCAATTCACAGACGTACAAACATGACCAAAATGCATTTTGTCATGAAATTGGATTGTCATTCTTATACTGTATGTTTTCTTTCTAAATGATTAGCGATATGTTTCAATTCTGTTGAAATACACTGAGTGCTATCGTTAATTCGCGAACACTGATGACAAAATGTTTGTGTACGATTGATAGAAACAATTGATGCACTGTCAACAAAAACAATTACGCTTACATGTATAGATCCGTTCCTTCTTTGTTTAAATTATATCTAATGGGAATATGCGGCAGCGCGACGTCTGTTTGATTTAAACATGGTATTTATTTTTCATTAGGCTTATAGCGATTAGAAACCTTTTGTCTCGTATGTGGGCGTGGTATTTTTCGTCATTCACTCCAAACTGATGTAGATCTAAATGGCATGAAGGGAGCTAAAAATTAATGTCGATTACGGAAATTCACGATTCTCTATAGCGGACGTTTTTTTGGTAATTATCATGAGGAACCGGCAAATTCCGACACAATGGGGAATGTTAACCAGAAATTAGCGATACGTTTGGATAGATAGTTATTATTCGTCAGAAGTGTCAATGAAAATTCGTTGCCAATATTAACAACTTTGAGGACAGAACATCAATTTAAAAACACAAATAAAAGTATTAAATAATGTTGTCATATTTTCCATCGATTTAAAATAAACGCTCTGATATAAATATTAAAGGGAACTTGGAGGTCTTGCGTTGGCAGTTTGGCATAGTATATTTAATGTAACAATAAGAGACACATGCATGCACATGCCATAACTGTTCATCGTGTGCTAGATAAGTAGGTGTATGGGTGAAAACGAGCAATTTATTGTAAAATACACTAATTACGCATTTACAGGTATAAAATGTGCGAAATTCAATTAATTATCACATAATACCGTATTGAACTTCCCCCTACATATCCTTTATGTGGCACGCTTCAACCAAAAAGGGTACATTTTGACTGGGTATGCTTGGACTATGGTACGCTTTGACCATTACCCCTTTTATTTTCCCCAGGGGAACATTTCTATTCCCCATTGGAAGGAAGATCGATTATAATTCAAATGAATATGTTTTGTTTGTATATGTAAATCAAATGATGGTACATAAACCTTTTGTATACGGTTACTTATCAGATTACGTCTCACACAAGAGTGGCGATATGATTCGTAAAAAAGCATTTCTACTCTCTTGTGTATGGCTTAGAACTCGATATGATATCTTCTCATACGGTATACCCGGTATGTCTGAAATGTAATATTTTATTTCTCTTAACATTCGGTTTAGATCCAGATAAGACTCTAAATAAATCGGCGTTTTCTCTGCATCTAAATCGGTTTTCATCAATAATTATATTAACTTAGAGTCCCTATCCGTGCTATAAGCAGTTTGTTTCTCACATGCGCCCTATCTACAATTACATTAGTGCTAATGTTTAGTATAATACAAAATTTATGTTAATAAAGATATAAGCTGTCTTTTTCGAAAATATAAACAACAGAATGACGGTTTGGATCCAGAACAGTCATTCAGAAACAGGATGACTGGTCAGGATCCAAACGGATGAGTCGAATGCCCTTTAAATACAAATGAAGTTATTTAAAGTAGTCGTTTCCTATACTTAAATGATAATTACTTTTGATCCTTATAAGACCTCACTGACACAACCTATTTTGATATTCTTTAGTATGTATGTATATTACTTGATGCTTTAGCTGTTCATGTTAATTATGAACCAAAGCCGAAATAAAATTGAGTTGAGAGAAATTTGCGATTTTTTTTAACTCGGACCCAAACACCACACCGTAGATAAGATATTTATACCTGGTGGTTGCACACAATTTGCGCGGGATTTTCAAGATTTCCGAAGGCAACCCATTTGTAAGCAACAATGAGAGTTCGCCCTTATCGAACGAAGATCGTTAACTCACGCCAATATAATTAGATCATACCTGTATTATATTATTAGTTTTGAACCAGATCTTAGTGCGAGTATGCAAATGTTAGCATACGTTTCTGATTTTATGCTTGGAATTAATTGTTTAATTCGCATATATATGTTATAATCTATAGGGTATGAATGTGTTCTTTTTGCGCAAAGACAGGATCAGTATTATCGTTTGTTTCCTTAAATGAGTTATTCGGCTATGAAGAAAAAAATCACAACAAAATTATCTAAAACGCTATAAATTTCGACTTCGTTTTCAAAACAGTTGAATCTGAATTAGAAAAATTGTATCTAAAACAATGACGTTCACGTTTATGAAAATAAATACGATCTTTTTCGCGAAAGCAGTTTTGGAGCGCAATAATATTTCTTCCATTACGAGTGATTCGGTGTCATCTTTTAGCCTGTATGTAAACAAAAGCGAACAGATTTTCAGGAGAGAGAATCTAATCAAAAACAATATTGATCTTGGAATCAGAAACGTGCATGTTGTAGTCTCATTTCTCGCCTTGTAGAAAAGCAAGTAAAAGTGTACGATCAACGTAGGAACAGAGTTTTATATCCAAAGTAGTCGTACCACATTTCACTATAATTATATACATGTCGTGTTTTGGCTTCAAAATGGCGATGGATTTGTTTCACGACACGTGGTAAATATATTCAAAACACCTTTTCAGAAAGAAATGCTTGAAAATAACATTCCTGTCATCTCAATGAAGTACCGGGTTACAATTTGTCATAGTTGTTCTAATGAATTGTTTGCTATACAGTGCGGTGTACTTGCCCAAAAAATCCCTTTGTTTTAATGCTTGTAAATAATTATCAAGGCAGCTTTTGTCGGCATAGTTCGGTCAGTGTTAGAACATATACACATGCTTTGAATTGGACTGTGTGTTTTTATTGAGACTCATCTCTGTAAAGCATGAGTAGCATTTGACCTCAAAGTTGGCTACACTAGCCAGAATTCAATATGGCCGTGCAGTATTACCTTAACCTTGATGGTGTATTTGGTCAAGCATCTGCAAGTATAACTTCCTTGCAGAGACGTTAACACAACGCCTATAATCAAGTTCGGATCTTACTAAACTTCAGTATAATCTAAGCACTACAGTGCGATCTACATCCCAGTCGGTTTGTGCCAGAATGCGAAGTTGTTTTCTGGCATTTTGCCTTTAAATGTTTAATATGAGGGATGAAAGAAAATTTCTTGTCAAATATGACGCCGATAAATTTCGCCCGATTTACGCCAATTCGGGATCAGGATGACATGTTTTTAGTTGACAGAAATGCACACAATTTGTTTTTATCTAGAAAATTAAAAAACCATTCTCAGTAGCCCATTTTTAGATTTTATTAATGGACAATTGAAGTTGACGTTCAACAGTATTACTGTTTTTGGAACGGTATAAGTAAAAAGTCATCAACAAACAATGCACAATCTGTGTCATTTCTTACCATTTTACAATATTATTAAACTGAACATTAAAAAGAGTTACTGACATAATTATTCCTTGTGGAACACCAACTTTCTGCTTCTGCATGTCAGAAACGGTAGTTCTAACTCGGACTTGAAAGTCCCTATTGTTAATACCCTATTGTTAATAAGTTTTAAATTAAAATTGAAAGTCGGCCTTTAATGCCATATTCATGAAGGTCTTTCATTATACCGTACTTCCATGTAGTATCGTAAGCTACAGCAACTAAGTGCCCCTTCTTGACGAAAGCTTCACGAATAAAATATTCCAACCTAACTAGACCCCAGAGGCCTTCCCACTTTGCCGTAGTTCTGGGGCTTAATTGTCATAGGGATTTTTTTCTGTTTATTAGACCGAAATCATCCCCTCTGACAAGAACTAAAAGGAAGGCCGGTCGGTGGTTTTGATCCCATTCACTGTTTTACAATGCATGAGATTATCCGAAATCACCTTCCTGAGATCATTATCATCTCATCTCATCATCCCTCATTAACTCATCGGCGCTATATGACCTATTTTGTGTCGCAGTGCCGTAAAACCCAACTCATCATCACCAACCTAACTAGATGATCATTAGTACTTCTTTGGCTCCTGAATCCAAATTGATACTCCGTAATGAGATTTTTGGATGCAGGATACCAAACAAGTTTTTCTTTTATCATGCCTTCTAAAGTTTTGCGTACGCAACTCGTCAAGGCTATGGGACGATAATTATTTGGATCTGTGTTGTCCTTCCAAGGCTTTGAAACAGGGATGACTATCGCCTGTTTCCAAAACTGGGGACCTTTATCACTTGACCATATATGGTAAAAATATCTAAAAGAACATTCATACAATTTATAGGTAAGTGTTTTAAAATTGGATAATGAATATCATCAGGTCCAACAGATGCATCGTGGGAATTGTTTAGATACTCATAGAGTTCTTTTTCAGTCAAAGGTATATTGTAACCTTAAGTGTTATGAGATGCAAATTCAAGTCTTCGTTTTCTTTAGTATTTTTTATATTCCTTAATTCAGCAGACGTACCTTATGAAGATTTTTTTAGCAAAAGCATCATTCAAGGAATTGGCAATATTTTTATGCTCCCCTTTAGGGGGGAGCATATAGTCGCCGCTTTGTCCGTGTATCCGTCCGTCTGTCTGTCTGTCCGAGCGCACGAAAGGTCCTTTGTTGGGTAGGGAGAACAATAGATTCCATTCATTCCGTGATTACCCTATTGTTATTGTTGGGTATTTTTGTTGCTGTTGGGTACTTTTAAACAAAAAAATACCCAACAAATGTCCATCTGTGAGGACGTCCGTCCGTCCGTCACGCTTTTTTGTCCGGAGCATATCTCCCTAACGGTACACCGTAGATTTATGAAACTTAATACAGTGATAGAGAATGACAGAAGGAGGTGCAGTACACAAAAATCGTAACTCTTTCATCTCCCAATTTTGAATAATCTCCCCTTTTCTCATTGAAAAAAAAATCAATTTTGTCCAGAGCATATCTCTGGACTGTAACACCGTAAGTTGATGAAAATTGTTACAGTGATAGAGAATGCTTAAAGGAAGTGCAGTACACAAGAACGGTAACTCTGTAATCTCCCAATATTGAATTATCTCCCTCTTTCTAAAAATGCAAAACATTTTTGTCCGGAGTATATCTCTTTGACTGCTACACCGTTAGATAATGGAACTTGATACAGTGATAGATGGTGACATAAGGAGGTGCAGTATACAAGAACCATGACTCTCATCTCCCAATATTTAATTATCTCCCCTTTTCTATTTAAAAAAAAATCAAATTTTTGTCATTGATAATTAATGACTATCTGATATGTTTGTAAAACATAAAACAAAGAAATGTATTTGTCAACATTTAATGCTTTGAAATCCTTGGAATCAATAACAAAATACAAACAGTACAGAAAAAACCTGATACTGTAATCACTAAATAAAAATTGGTTAAGGCAGGCGACTTATTAAAGCAGAATGAAGGTACAACAGAAAGCTCCCTTTGTTTTACTTTCACCCTGCTTTAAGCTGCTTTGAAGGAACATCTATGTGTTTGAATTTTGTCCTGCTTTAAGCTACATTGAAAGGAGCTTTGTTTGAAATTTATTCCGACTTTGAATTGCGATAAATGTGCTTTGAATTACTATCTGTCATTAACATGAATAACGAGTCTTCATTAGAATGGTCTGTATATCAGGGTTTTACTGGAGCATATCTACTGAGCATTGCATTGTAAGTTGATGAAACTTGATACAATGATAGAGGATGAAAGAGAGAGTGCTGTACTCAAGAACAATAACTCTGCCATCTCCCAAAATTGAATTATCTCCCTTTTTCTACATAAAAATTAAACAAAAAAAACAAATTTTCTTCCGTACTGTAACTTGATGAAACTTAATACTGTGTTAGAGTATGACAAAAAGTGTAGTACACAAGAATTATAGCTCTGTCATCTCTAAATATTGAATTACCTCCCTTTTTTCTTAAAAAATCATTTTTGTCTGAAGCATATCTCCTGAAAGTTACATCATAAGTTGATGAAACTTGATACTGTGTTCACCTACTAAACATGCTATACCTTGGGGTTTTTCTTTGTAGGGAGCATCCATCGTTGGGAACGATATTCTTGTTAACCTCTGTTAACTTCTTATCATCTACAATTAAATGTCCAAATGAAGATTTACCTTAACTGCTTATTTTACGCACCACATCCATACCTTCTTTACTGATGAGCGGGAATTTAATTTAGAGATAGTTCTTCCAAGACTGCGATTTTTCAGTCTTGAAAGTACGACGAGCTTTAGCCCTAAATACTCTAAAATGGTTTAAATTGGCCTCAGTAGGACTATTTCTAAACCTTTTCAGAGCCGATTTACGTTCACGAATCCTTACAATCATCATTATACCAATGCTGTGGAGGTTTCTTAGGAATTGATGAGGACTTAGGAATACATTTTTGTGCTTCTGAATATAAAATAAAGGTGAACTTTTCTATTGGGTTGTCCATGTCTTTAAAAACATCTGAATCTATTTACTCCTTACATAATATTTCAATTTCTTTTCCAATTTGGCTTCTTGGGTTTCCAGGGAGGAACACACTCCATGTCTAGAGAAACAATATTATTTAGAACTATTGGAAAGTGGTCTCTTCAACGATGGTCGACACCAACTCTCCAATAAACAGTTGGGTAACAAATAGAAAGATCAATGCAAGTAAAAGTCCCTAATGCCTGGTGAAGTTGGAGAATTATTGTTGAAGATGCACAGATCGTGCTCACAAACAAAATCCTCGACAATCTTACCCACAACATTTGTATTATAAGAACCCATAATGGGTTATGACTAATAAAATCCCCTAACAAAATTAAAGGTGAAGGCAATTGTTCAAGGGCGTCAGGTTCTCTTTTATCAATAGTGATCCTTGGCAGAATGCAAATTGAACAAATGTTATAACTTTATTAAAGGTTACACTGACAGCAATTTCATGCTTTCAAGGGATACTTAATCAATTCAGAAATTACAATAGTATTGTCACATATGGTCTAATTAATACACCTTTCGCATATAATGCATGACACTATTTCTGGTTATACACTTAAATACACTGGGAAATATTCACATGTGTACATGGTTGATAGGAAAATTATGTCTTCATACACATCTGTATAAGGTACCCTATCCACCTTTGAAGTTGTGTCTAAATCTCCCAATATTTAATTATCTCCCCTTTTCTATTTAAAAAAACAAATTTTTGTCATTAATAATTAATGACTATCTGATATGTTTGTAAAACATAAAACAAAGAAATGTATTTGTCAACATTTAATGCTTTGTAATCCTTGGAATCAATAACAAAATACAAACAGTACAGAAAAAACCTGATACTGTAATCACTAAATAAAAATTGGTTAAGGCAGGCGACTTATTAAAGCAGAATGTAGGTACAACAGAAAGCTCCTTTTGTTTTTCTTTCACCCTGCTTTAAGCTGCCTTGAAGGAACATCAATCTGTTTGAATTTTGTCCTGCTTTAAGCTACATTGAAAGGAGCTTTGTTTGAAATTTATTCCGATTTTGAATTGCGATAAATGTGCTTTGAATTACTATCTGTCATTAACATGAATAACGAGTCTTCATTAGAATGGTCTGTATATCAGGGTTTTTACTGGAGCATATCTACTGAGAATTGCATTGTAAGTTGGTGAAACTTGATACAATGATAGAGGATGAAAGAGAGAGTGCTGTACTCAAGAACAATAACTCTGCCATCTCCCAAAATTGAATTATCTCCCTTTTTCTACATAAAAATTAAACAAAAAAAACAAATTTTCTTCCGTACTGTAACTTGATGAAACTTAATACTATGTTAGAGTATGACAAAAAGTGTAGTACACAAGAATTATAGCTCTGTCATCTCTAAATATTGAATTACCTCCCTTTTTTCTTAAAAAATCATTTTTGTCTGAAGCATATCTCCTGAAAGTTACATCATAAGTTGATGAAACTTGATACTGTGTTCACCTACTAAACATGCTATACCTTGGGGTTTTTCTTTGTGGGGAGCATCCATCGTTGGGAACGATATTCTTGTTAACTTCTTATCATCTACAATTAAATGTCCAAATGAAGATTTACCTTTACTGCTTATTTTACGCACCACATCCATACCTTCTTTACTGATGAGCGGGAATTTAATTTAGAGATAGTTCTTCCAAGACTGCGATTTTTCAGTCTTGAAAGTACGACGAGCTTTAGCCCTAAATACTCTAAAATGGTTTAAATTGGCCTCAGTAGGACTATTTCTTAACCTTTTCAGAGCCGATTTACGTTCACGAATCCTTACAATCATCATTATACCAATGCTGTGGAGGTTTCTTAGGAATTGATGAGGACTTAGGAATACATTTTTGTGCTTCTGAATATAAAATAAAGGTGAACTTTTCTATTGGGTTGTCCATGTCTTTAAAAACATCTGAATCTATTTACTCCTTACATAATATTTCAATTTCTTTTCCAATTTGGCTTCTTGGGTTTCCAGGGAGGAACACACTCCATGTCTAGAGAAACAATATTATTTAGAACTATTGGAAAGTGGTCTCTTCAACGATGGTCGACACCAACTCTCCAATAAACAGTTGGGTAACAAATAGAAAGATCAATGCAAGTAAAAGTCCCTAATGCCTGGTGAAGTTGGAGAATTATTGTTGAAGATGCACAGATCGTGCTCACAAACAAAATCCTCGACAATCTTACCCACAACATTTGTATTATAAGAACCCATAATGGGTTATGACTAATAAAATCCCCTAACAAAATTAAAGGTGAAGGCAATTGTTCAAGGGCGTCAGGTTCTCTTTTATCAATAGTGATCCTTGGCAGAATGCAAATTGAACAAATGGTATAACTTTATTAAAGGTTACACTGACAGCAATTTCATGCTTTCAAGGGATACTTAATCAATTCAGAAATTACAATAGTATTGTCACATATGGGCTAATTAATACACCTTTCGCATATAATGCATGACACTATTTCTGGTTATACACTTAAATACACTGGGAAATATTCACATGTGTACATGGTTGATAGGAAAATTATGTCTTCATACACATCTGTATAAGGTACCCTATCCACCTTTGAAGTTGTGTCTAAATCTCCCAATATTTAATTATCTCCCCTTTTCTATTTAAAAAAATCAAATTTTTGTCATTAATAATTAATGACTATCTGATATGTTTGTAAAACATAAAACAAAGAAATGTATTTGTCAACATTTAATGCTTTGTAATCCTTGGAATCAATAACAAAATACAAACAGTACAGAAAAAACCTGATACTGTAATCACTAAATAAAAATTGGTTAAGGCAGGCGACTTATTAAAGCAGAATGAAGGTACAACAGAAAGCTCCTTTTGTTTTTCTTTCACCCTGCTTTAAGCTGCCTTGAAGGAACATCTATCTGTTTGAATTTTGTCCTGCTTTAAGCTACATTGAAAGGAGCTTTGTTTGAAATTTATTCCGATTTTGAATTGCGATAAATGTGCTTGGAATTACTATCTGTCATTAACATGAATAACGAGTCTTCATTAGAATGGTCTGTATATCAGGGTTTTACTGGAGCATATCTACTGAGCATTGCATTGTAAGTTGATGAAACTTGATACAATGATAGAGGATGAAAGAGAGAGTGCTGTACTCAAGAACAATAACTCTGCCATCTCCCAAAATTGAATTATCTCCCTTTTTCTACATAAAAATTAAACAAAAAAAACAAATTTTCTTCCGTACTGTAACTTGATGAAACTTAATACTATGTTAGAGTATGACAAAAAGTGTAGTACACAAGAATTATAGCTCTGTCATCTCTAAATATTGAATTACCTCCCTTTTTTCTTAAAAAATCATTTTTGTCTGAAGCATATCTCGTGAAAGTTACATCATAAGTTGATGAAACTTGATACTGTGTTCACCTACTAAACATGCTATACCTTGGGGTTTTTCTTTGTGGGGAGCATCCATCGTTGGGAACGATATTCTTGTTAACTTCTTATCATCTACAATTAAATGTCCAAATGAAGATTTACCTTTACTGCTTATTTTACGCACCACATCCATACCTTCTTTACTGATGAGCGGGAATTTAATTTAGAGACAGTTCTTCCAAGACTGCGATTTTTCAGTCTTGAAAGTACGACGAGCTTTAGCCCTAAATACTCTAAAATGGTTTAAATTGGCCTCAGTAGGACTATTTCTAAACCTTTTCAGAGCCGATTTACGTTCACGAATCCTTACAATCATCATTATACCAATGCTGTGGAGGTTTCTTAGGAATTGATGAGGACTTAGGAATACATTTTTGTGCTTCTGAATATAAAATAAAGGTGAACTTTTCTATTGGGTTGTCCATGTCTTTAAAAACATCTGAATCTATTTACTCCCTACATAATATTTCAATTTCTTTTCCAATTTGGCTTCTTGGGTTTCCAGGGAGGAACACACTCCATGTCTAGAGAAACAATATTATTTAGAACTATTGGAAAGTGGTCTCTTCAACGATGGTCGACACCAACTCTCCAATAAACAGTTGGGTAACAAATAGAAAGATCAATGCAAGTAAAAGTCCCTAATGCCTGGTGAAGTTGGAGAATTATTGTTGAAGATGCACAGATCGTGCTCACAAACAAAATCCTCGACAATCTTACCCACAACATTTGTATTATAAGAACCCATAATGGGTTATGACTAATAAAATCCCCTAACAAAATTAAAGGTGAAGGCAATTGTTCAAGGGCGTCAGGTTCTCTTTTATCAATAGTGATCCTTGGCAGAATGCAAATTGAACAAATGGTATAACTTTATTAAAGGTTACACTGACAGCAATTTCATGCTTTCAAGGGATACTTAATCAATTCAGAAATTACAATAGTATTGTCACATATGGGCTAATTAATACACCTTTCGCATATAATGCATGACACTATTTCTGGTTATACACTTAAATACACTGGGAAATATTCACATGTGTACATGGTTGATAGGAAAATTATGTCTTCATACACATCTGTATAAGGTACCCTATCCACCTTTGAAGTTGTGTCTAAATCTCCCAATATTTAATTATCTCCCCTTTTCTATTTAAAAAAATCAAATTTTTGTCATTAATAATTAATGACTATCTGATATGTTTGTAAAACATAAAACAAAGAAATGTATTTGTCAACATTTAATGCTTTGTAATCCTTGGAATCAATAACAAAATACAAACAGTACAGAAAAAACCTGATACTGTAATCACTAAATAAAAATTGGTTAAGGCAGGCGACTTATTAAAGCAGAATGAAGGTACAACAGAAAGCTCCTTTTGTTTTTCTTTCACCCTGCTTTAAGCTGCCTTGAAGGAACATCTATCTGTTTGAATTTTGTCCTGCTTTAAGCTACATTGAAAGGAGCTTTGTTTGAAATTTATTCCGATTTTGAATTGCGATAAATGTGCTTGGAATTACTATCTGTCATTAACATGAATAACGAGTCTTCATTAGAATGGTCTGTATATCAGGGTTTTACTGGAGCATATCTACTGAGCATTGCATTGTAAGTTGATGAAACTTGATACAATGATAGAGGATGAAAGAGAGAGTGCTGTACTCAAGAACAATAACTCTGCCATCTCCCAAAATTGAATTATCTCCCTTTTTCTACATAAAAATAAAAAAAAACGAATTTTCTTCCGCACTGTATCTTGATGAAACTTGATACTGTGTTAGAGGATGACAAAAAGAAGTGTAGTACACAAGAATTATAGCTCTGTCATCTCTAAATATTGAATTACCTCCCTTTTTTCTTAAAAAATCATTTTTGTCTGAAGCATATCTCCTGAAAGTTACATCATAAGTTGATGAAACTTGATACTGTGTTCACCTACTAAACATGCTATACCTTGGGGTTTTTCTTTGTGGGGAGCATCCATCGTTGGGAACGATATTCTTGTTAACTTCTTATCATCTACAATTAAATGTCCAAATGAAGATTTACCTTTACTGCTTATTTTACGCACCACATCCATACCTTCTTTACTGATGAGATGGGCCGTAAAACACCATTCATTCATTCATTCTTTACTGATGAGCGGGAATTTAATTTAGAGACAGTTCTTCCAAGACTGCGATTTTTCAGTCTTGAAAGTACGACGAGCTTTAGCCCTAAATACTCTAAAATGGTTTAAATTGGCCTCAGTAGGACTATTTCTAAACCTTTTCAGAGCCGATTTACGTTCACGAATCCTTACAATCATCATTATACCAATGCTGTGGAGGTTTCTTAGGAGTTGATGAGGACTTAGGAATACATTTTTGTGCTTCTGAATATAAAATAAAGGTGAACTTTTCTATTGGGTTGTCCATGTCTTTAAAAACATCTGAATCTATTTACTCCTTACATAATATTTCAATTTCTTTTCCAATTTGGTTTCTTGGGTTTCCAGGGAGGAACACACTCCATGTCTAGAGAAACAATATTATTTAGAACTATTGGAAAGTGGTCTCTTCAACGATGGTCGACACCAACTCTCCAATAAACAGTTGGGTAACAAATAGAAAGACCAATGCAAGTAAAAGTCCCTAATGCCTGGTGAAGTTGGAGAATTATTGTTGAAGATGCACAGATCGTGCTCACAAACAAAATCCTCGACAATCTTACCCACAACATTTGTATTATAAGAACCCATAATGGGTTATGACTAATAAAATCCCCTAACAAAATTAAAGGTGAAGGCAATTGTTCAAGGGCGTCAGGTTCTCTTTTATCAATAGTGATCCTTGGCAGAATGCAAATTGAACAAATGTTATAACTTTATTAAAGGTTACACTGACAGCAATTTCATGCTTTCAAGGGATACTTAATCAATTCAGAAATTACAATAGTATTGTCACATATGGGCTAATTAATACACCTTTCGCATATAATGCATGACACTATTTCTGGTTATACACTTAAATACACTGGGAAATATTCACATGTGTACATGGTTGATAGGAAAATTATGTCTTCATACACATCTGTATAAGGTACCCTATCCACCTTTGAAGTTGTGTCTAAATCTCCCAATATTTAATTATCTCCCCTTTTCTATTTAAAAAAACAAATTTTTGTCATTAATAATTAATGACTATCTGATATGTTTGTAAAACATAAAACAAAGAAATGTATTTGTCAACATTTAATGCTTTGTAATCCTTGGAATCAATAACAAAATACAAACAGTACAGAAAAAACCTGATACTGTAATCACTAAATAAAAATTGGTTAAGGCAGGCGACTTATTAAAGCAGAATGAAGGTACAACAGAAAGCTCCTTTTGTTTTTCTTTCACCCTGCTTTAAGCTGCCTTGAAGGAACATCTATCTGTTTGAATTTTGTCCTGCTTTAAGCTACATTGAAAGGAGCTTTGTTTGAAATTTATTCCGATTTTGAATTGCGATAAATGTGCTTGGAATTACTATCTGTCATTAACATGAATAACGAGTCTTCATTAGAATGGTCTGTATATCAGGGTTTTACTGGAGCATATCTACTGAGAATTGCATTGTAAGTTGGTGAAACTTGATACAATGATAGAGGATGAAAGAGAGAGTGCTGTACTCAAGAACAATAACTCTGCCATCTCCCAAAATTGAATTATCTCCCTTTTTCTACATAAAAATTAAACAAAAAAAACAAATTTTCTTCCGTACTGTAACTTGATGAAACTTAATACTATGTTAGAGTATGACAAAAAGTGTAGTACACAAGAATTATAGCTCTGTCATCTCTAAATATTGAATTACCTCCCTTTTTTCTTAAAAAATCATTTTTGTCTGAAGCATATCTCGTGAAAGTTACATCATAAGTTGATGAAACTTGATACTGTGTTCACCTACTAAACATGCTATACCTTGGGGTTTTTCTTTGTGGGGAGCATCCATCGTTGGGAACGATATTCTTGTTAACTTCTTATCATCTACAATTAAATGTCCAAATGAAGATTTACCTTTACTGCTTATTTTACGCACCACATCCATACCTTCTTTACTGATGAGCGGGAACTTAATTTAGAGACAGTTCTTCCAAGACTGCGATTTTTCAGTCTTGAAAGTACGACGAGCTTTAGCCCTAAATACTCTAAAATGGTTTAAATTGGCCTCAGTAGGACTATTTCTAAACCTTTTCAGAGCCGATTTACGTTCACGAATCCTTACAATCATCATTATACCAATGCTGTGGAGGTTTCTTAGGAATTGATGAGGACTTAGGAATACATTTTTGTGCTTCTGAATATAAAATAAAGGTGAACTTTTCTATTGGGTTGTCCATGTCTTTAAAAACATCTGAATCTATTTACTCCTTACATAATATTTCAATTTCTTTTCCAATTTGGCTTCTTGGGTTTCCAGGGAGGAACACACTCCATGTCTAGAGAAACAATATTATTTAGAACTATTGGAAAGTGGTCTCTTCAACGATGGTCGACACCAACTCTCCAATAAACAGTTGGGTAACAAATAGAAAGATCAATGCAAGTAAAAGTCCCTAATGCCTGGTGAAGTTGGAGAATTATTGTTGAAGATGCACAGATCGTGCTCACAAACAAAATCCTCGACAATCTTACCCACAACATTTGTATTATAAGAACCCATAATGGGTTATGACTAATAAAATCCCCTAACAAAATTAAAGGTGAAGGCAATTGTTCAAGGGCGTCAGGTTCTCTTTTATCAATAGTGATCCTTGGCAGAATGCAAATTGAACAAATGGTATAACTTTATTAAAGGTTACACTGACAGCAATTTCATGCTTTCAAGGGATACTTAATCAATTCAGAAATTACAATAGTATTGTCACATATGGGCTAATTAATACACCTTTCGCATATAATGCATGACACTATTTCTGGTTATACACTTAAATACACTGGGAAATATTCACATGTGTACATGGTTGATAGGAAAATTATGTCTTCATACACATCTGTATAAGGTACCCTATCCACCTTTGAAGTTGTGTCTAAATCTCCCAATATTTAATTATCTCCCCTTTTCTATTTAAAAAAATCAAATTTTTGTCATTAATAATTAATGACTATCTGATATGTTTGTAAAACATAAAACAAAGAAATGTATTTGTCAACATTTAATGCTTTGTAATCCTTGGAATCAATAACAAAATACAAACAGTACAGAAAAAACCTGATACTGTAATCACTAAATAAAAATTGGTTAAGGCAGGCGACTTATTAAAGCAGAATGAAGGTACAACAGAAAGCTCCTTTTGTTTTTCTTTCACCCTGCTTTAAGCTGCCTTGAAGGAACATCTATCTGTTTGAATTTTGTCCTGCTTTAAGCTACATTGAAAGGAGCTTTGTTTGAAATTTATTCCGACTTTGAATTGCGATAAATGTGCTTGGAATTACTATCTGTCATTAACATGAATAACGAGTCTTCATTAGAATGGTCTGTATATCAGGGTTTTACTGGAGCATATCTACTGAGCATTGCATTGTAAGTTGATGAAACTTGATACAATGATAGAGGATGAAAGAGAGAGTGCTGTACTCAAGAACAATAACTCTGCCATCTCCCAAAATTGAATTATCTCCCTTTTTCTACATAAAAATAAAAAAAAACGAATTTTCTTCCGCACTGTATCTTGATGAAACTTGATACTGTGTTAGAGGATGACAAAAAGAAGTGTAGTACACAAGAATTATAGCTCTGTCATCTCTAAATATTGAATTACCTCCCTTTTTTCTTAAAAAATCATTTTTGTCTGAAGCATATCTCCTGAAAGTTACATCATAAGTTGATGAAACTTGATACTGTGTTCACCTACTAAACATGCTATACCTTGGGGTTTTTCTTTGTGGGGAGCATCCATCGTTGGGAACGATATTCTTGTTAACCTCCGTTAACTTCTTATCATCAACAATTAAATGTCCAAATGAAGATTAACCTTTACTGCTTATTTTACGCATCAAATCCATACCGTCTTTACTAATGAGCGGGAATTTAATTTAGAAGCATAGTTCTTCCAAGACTGCGAATTTTCAGTCTTGACAGTACGACGAGCTTTAGCCCTAAATACTCTAAAATGGTTTAAATTGGCCTCAGTAGGACTATTTCTAAACATTCTCAGAGCCGATTTACGTTCACGAATCCTTACAATCATCATTATACCAATGCTGTAGAGGTTTCTTAGGAGTTGATGAGGACTTAGGAATACATTTTTTTGCTTCTGAATGTAAAATAAAGGTGAACTTTTCTATTGGGTTGTCCGTGTCTTTAAAAACATCTGAATCTATTTACTCCTTACATAATATTTCAATTTCTTTTCCAATTTGGCTTCTTGGGTTTCCAGGGAGGAACACACTCCATGTCTAGAGAAACAATATTATTTAGAACTATTGGAAAGTGGTCTCTTCAACTATGGTCGACACCAACTCTCCAATTATAATCCAAATAAACAGTTGGGTAACAAATAGAAAGATCAATGCAAGTAAAAGTCCCTGATGCCGGGCGAAGTTGGAGAATTAATGTTGAAGATGCACAGATCGTGCTCTCACAAACAAAATCCTCGACAATCTTACCCACAACATTTGTATTATAAGAACCCAAAATGGGTTATGACTAATAAAATCCCCTAACAAAATTAAAGGTGAAGGCAATTGTTCAAGGGCGTCAGGTTCTCTTTTATCAATAGTGATCCTTGACAGAATGCAAATTGAACAAATGTTATAACTTTATAAAAGGTTACACTGACAGCAATTTATGCTTTCAAGGGATACTTAATCAATTCAGAAATTACAATAGTATTGTCACCTATGGGCAATTAATACACCTCTCGCATATAATGCATGAAACAATTTCTGGTTATACACTTAAATACACTGAGAAATATTCACATGTGTACATGGTTGAATGGCACATTATGTCTTCATACACATCTGTATAAGGTACCCTATCCACCTTTGAAGTTGTGTCTAAATCTCCCAATATTTAATTATCTCCCCTTTTCTATTTAAAAAAAATCAAGTTTTTGTCATTAATAATTAATGACTATCTGATATGTTTGTAAAACATAAAACAAAGAAATGTATTTGTCAACATTTAATGCTTTGAAATCCTTGGAATCAATAACAAAAAACAAACAGTACAGAAAAAACCTGATACTGTAATCACTAAATAAAAATTGGTTAAGGCAGGCGACTTATTAAAGCAGAATGAAGGTACAACAGAAAGCTCCTTTTGTTTTACTTTCACCCTGCTTTAAGCTGCCTTGAAGGAACATCTATCTGTTTGAATTTTGTCCTGCTTTAAGCTACATTGAAAGGAGCTTTGTTTGAAATTTATTCCGACTTTGAATTGCGATAAATGTGCTTTGAATTACTATCTGTCATTAACATGAATAACGAGTCTTCATTAGAATGGTCTGTATATCAAGGTTTTACTGTAGCATATCTACTGAGCATTGCATTGCAAGTTGATGAAACTTGATACAATGATAGAGGATGAAAGAGAGAGTGCTGTACTCAAGAACAATAACTCTGCCATCTCCCAAAATTGAATTATCTCCCTTTTTCTACATGAAAATTAAACAAAACAAATTTTCTTCCGTACTGTAACTTTACTGTGTTAGAGTATGACAAAAAGTGTAGTACACAAGAATTATAGCTCTGTCATCTCTAAATATTGAATTACCTCCCTTTTTTCTTAAAAAATCATTTTTGTCTGAAGCATATCTCCTGAAAGTTACATCATAAGTTGATGAAACTTGATACTGTGTTCACCTACTAAACATGCTATACCTTGGGGTTTTTCTTTGTGGGGAGCATCCATCGTTGGGAAGGATATTCTTGTTAACTTCTTATCATCTACAATTAAATGTCCAAATGAAGATTTACCTTTACTGCTTATTTTACGCACCACATCCATACCTTCTTTACTGATGAGCGGGAATTTAATTTAGAGACAGTTCTTCCAAGACTGCGATTTTTCAGTCTTGAAAGTACGACGAGCTTTAGCCCTAAATACTCTAAAATGGTTTAAATTGGCCTCAGTAGGACTATTTCTAAACCTTTTCAGAGCCGATTTACGTTCACGAATCCTTACAATCATCATTATACCAATGCTCTGGAGGTTTCTTAGGAGTTGATGAGGACTTAGGAATACATTTTTGTGCTTCTGAATAAAAAAAATAAAGGTGAACTTTTCTATTGGGTTGTCCATGTCTTTAAAAACATCTGAATCTATTTACTCCTTACATAATATTTCAATTTCTTTTCCAATTTGGCTTCTTGGGTTTCCAGGGAGGAACACACTCCATGTCTAGAGAAACAATATTATTTAGAACTATTGGAAAGTGGTCTCTTTAACGATGGTCGACACCAACTCTCCAATAAACAGTTGGGTAACAAATAGAAAGATCAATGCAAGTAAAAGTCCCTAATGCCTGGTGAAGTTGGAGAATTATTGTTGAAGATGCACAGATCGTGCTCACAAACAAAATCCTCGACAATCTTACCCACAACATTTGTATTATAAGAACCCATAATGGGTTATGACTAATAAAATCCCCTAACAAAATTAAAGGTGAAGGCAATTGTTCAAGGGCGTCAGGTTCTCTTTTATCAATAGTGATCCTTGGCAGAATGCAAATTGAACAAATGTTATAACTTTAATAAAGGTTACACTGACAGCAATTTGATGCTTTCAAGGGATACTTAATCAATTCAGAAATTACAATAGTATTGTCACATATGGGCTAATTAATACACCTTTCGCATATAATGCATGAAACTATTTCTGGTTATACACTTAAATACACTGGGAAATATTCACATGTGTACATGGTTGAATGGCAAATTATGTCTTCATACACATCTGTATAAGGTACCCTATCCACCTTTGAAGTTGTGTCTAAATCTCCCAATATTTAATTATCTCCCCTTTTCTATTTAAAAAAAAATCAAATTTTTGTCATTAATAATTAATGTCTATCTGATATGTTTGTAAAACATAAAACAAAGAAATGTATTTGTCAACATTTTATGCTTTGAAATCCTTGGAATCAATAACAAAAAACAAACAGTACAGAAAAAACCTGATACTGTAATCACTAAATAAAAATTGGTTAAGGCAGGCGACTTATTAAAGCAGAATGAAGGTACAACAGAAAGCTCCTTTTGTTTTACTTTCACCCTGCTTTAAGCTGCCTTGAAGGAACATCTATCTGTTTGAATTTTGTCCTGCTTTAAGCTACATTGAAAGGAGCTTTGTTTGAAATTTATTCCGACTTTGAATTGCGATAAATGTGCTTTGAATTACTATCTGTCATTAACATGAATAACGATTCTTCATTAGAATGGTCTGTATATCAAGGTTTTACTGTAGCATATCTACTGAGCATTGCATTGCAAGTTGATGAAACTTGATACAATGATAGAGGATGAAAGAGAGAGTGCTGTACTCAAGAACAATAACTCTGCCATCTCCCAAAATTGAATTATCTCCCTTTTTCTACATAAAAATTAAACAAAACAAATTTTCTTCCGTACTGTAACTTGATGAAACTTAATACTGTGTTAGAGTATGACAAAAAGTGTAGTACACAAGAATTATAGCTCTGTCATTTCTAAATATTGAATTACCTCCCTTTTTTCTTAAAAAATCATTTTTGTCTGAAGCATATCTCCTGAAAGTTACATCATAAGTTGATGAAACTTGATACTGTGTTCCCCAGAGACCTTCCTACTTTGACGTAGTTCTGGGGCTTAATTGACAGAGGGAATTGTCTCTGTTTATTAGACAGAGATTGTTCCCTCTGCCAAGAACTAAAAGGAAGAAAGCCCCTGCTGGTTGGGGATAGAATTAACCAGCTGCATCTCCTGCAGAGGGGTAAGATCCCCCCGAATAGGAGCAACCTGTTTGCCGTGGGTTGCGACTCGAAGCACTCAGATGATTGGATCCTGGTAGTTGAGCAGAAGGGATTTCTGAGCGCAGATCCCTGATGCAACACACTGCTTTGGCCTTGATTCTGGGTGTAGAAGAGCGGTCAGGCATAGCCCGGTCTGATCAATCGGCTCACCATGTCTTGCCCAAGGACACTTATGTTTTTAATAAGATTATCATTTCTCTTTCCAATAATTTGTTCTTACTATTTATTGGTACTTTCATAAGATATTCAAATAGTCTCTCTATTCTGTTCAAGTGTCTTTGAATGCGGTGGTTTAGGGCTAATCAGGTGGATTTGTGTATAGTTGACCAGCGGTTCTCGCGTTGATTAACCTATCGACCAGAAGACATCCTATTTAGCGGTAGTGTGTCGGAGGTACGGCGTTGGCTCTACTTTGCTGTTTATCTGAGTATATCATTCATGTAACCCTGGTGTTTTTTCGCTGGAGATATCCCGAGAAAACATCCCCTTGTTGGACTCCGTGGTGGGTGGGGAACATGGATGATGAATTTTCTGCGGTAATGCCATGGCTAGTCCAGCTCATAATCGCTCTAATAGCAAATCCAATACTTTCAAAAGGTCACGGAAGGACTCCGAGTCATCGGAATCTGACCGTGAATACATATTGAAATCTCAATCTTCAAACCATTGGCAAAAATTCTTAGTCATTTGTCCAGTAAAGGATGACCAATCTTTGGCAAAGTTGTCACCTTTTGCAGTGGCGAAAGCACTGCAGGGATTGGCGGGTGAACCAAAAGATGTTAAAGTTTTACGTTCAGGCAATATTTTGGTAGAATGTACAAAAAAAAACCAATCAGATAACCTACTGAAAAGTAAAGTTTTCGCTGGCATTCCCATTTCTGTATCTCCTCATCAGTCTCTCAACTCCTGCAAAGGAGTTGTGAAAAGCTATGACCTTCGGCATACTGATGAGAAGGAAATGCTGGCAGAACTTTATAATCAGAATGTCACGGATGTTAAACGTATTAAGTTTGTGAGAAATGGTAAGGAAATAATTACCAATACTTTCATTCTTAAGTTTAACGTTCCTACTGTACCATCATCTATTAAATGTGGCTTTTTAAACATTCAGGTTGACCCATTTATCCCCAATCCTCTGCGGTGCTTTAACTGCCAAAGATTTGGCCATCACAAGGACAAGTGCACTAAAAAACCAGTATGTGCCCGTTGTGGCGAAGAAGATCATGATTCCTCTTCCTGCGGAAACCCTTTGAAGTGTTTTAACTGCAAAGGGGATCACTTTGTATACTCGAAAGAGTGTCCAAAGTGGAAACAGGAAAAGGAAATTCAGACTGTTAAAGTTGTGAAAAATGTTTCTTTTTCTGATGCTCGCAAGCTTGTGGAAGCTTCAAAACCTTCCACACCTGGTGGCCCATCGGCACCATCGTATGCTGCTGTCTCTCGACCAGCCTCTGCTTTTGTGTTTGGACCAGCTGCTGGTGTTGTGTCTGGACCAGCCTCTGATGTTGTGTCTAGACCAACCCCAGTCCAGGAGTGTACTTCTTGCAAGCTCTTGGTTGAACAATTGTGTGCCATCTTTCCTGAAAAGGCAAATAAAATTAAAGATGTTCTTAAAGCTCTTTCAGACAACTCTTCCAAACCTTCAACTTCTAAAACTTCATCTTCTAAATCTTTATCTCAAAATCCTCCACCTTTTAAACCTACACTACCACCAAAACCCTCAACACCTTCCCTTCCGATTCAAACGAAGGATGGTAAGCAATCTAAATCCAAGTCACAAAAGTCAAGTAGCACACAGGAAAACAAAGGTAACACAAAATCACCGAAAAAGAAATCTACACAGTCAAAAGGGCAGCGATCGGGAGCTGATGTCGATACTCCCATCGCTCTAAACAACAAATACTCTGCACTTCACTCTGTTGAAGATGCAGATGATTCCCATTTGGGCTGGGTACATCCACCATCGTGGTCGGATGATCTTGGCGACTGGCGAAATGCACCTGCAAAGGTGCCTAAATGTGGCAACTTGGAGGAAGAGTCGATGGATGTTAATACATCCACCGCCCCTTCCTCAGGGTCTCCCATAAAGAAACCTAAGGACAAAAAGATTGTCCCTATATATCCTCCTTGTAACTAAATGATCATAATTACTCTTTAATTATTAATCAATAATGAAAAATTGCGTTATACAATGGAATTGTAGAGGACTTAAGGCAAATTACAATGAAATTCTTCTGTTATTGAATAAACATGATCCTGCTATCATGTGTCTTCAAGAAACTTTCTTGAAGGACACTGATCAAATCAACTTTAGAAATTATTCTATTTATAATCATATTTTTAATGATGGTGAAAAAGCTGCTGGCGGCTCTTCCATTATTGTGAACAACTCTGTTGTTCATAGTCATTTATCTATCAAATCTAATTTACAAGTTGTTGCTGTCAGTGTAACCCTTCACAAAGCTATTACATTTTGTTCAATTTACATTCCGCCAAGGACCACAGTTAATAAAAAAGATCTTGACGCTCTGATTGAACAATTGCCCTCACCTTTTATTTTGTTAGGGGATTTTAATAGCCATAACCCATTATGGGGTTCTGATCATTCTAATGCTATGGGTAAGATTGTTGAGGATTTTGTTGGTGAGCACGATTTGTGCATCTTCAACAATAAGTCTCCAACTTATCTTCACCCGGCATCAGGGTCTTTAACTTGCATTGATCTTTCTATTTCTTACCCTACTGTTTATTTGGATTATGGTTGGAGAGTTGGTGACGACCAATGTGGTAGTGACCACTTTCCAATATTTCTAAATAATATTGCTTCTCCAGTCGAGGAATGTGTTCCTCGCTGGAAACTCAAGAAGGCAAATTGGGAAAAATTTGAAATTCTGTGTAAAGAAAAATTAGATTCAGATATTTTTAAAGATATTGATGACCCCATTGAAAAGTTCACCTCTATTTTATATTCAATAGCAGAAGAATGCATTCCTAAGTCCTCATCAAACCCTAAGAAACCTCCAAAACCTTGGTATAATGATGATTGTAAGGAGGCTATTCGTAAACGTAAGTCGGCTCTTAGAAGGTTTAGAGTAAGTCCTACTGAGGACAATTTAAACCATTTTAGAGTATTTAGGGCTAAAGCTCGTCGTACTTTTAAGACTGCAAAGTCGCAGTCTTGGAAGAATTATGTATCTAAATTAAATTCTCGCTCATCAGTAAAGAAGGTATGGGATATGGTACGTAAAATAAGCGGTAAAGGTAAATCTTCATTTGGTCATTTAAATGTTGATGATAAAAAAATAACAGATGTTAAAGATATTGCCAATTCCTTAGCTGATGCGTTTGCAAAAAATTCTTCATCAGCTAAGTCTTCTCCTGAATTTAGAAATATCAAAAAGTCTAAAGAAAAAGAAAAACTTAATTTCAAATCTTGTAACACCGAAAGTTACAATTTACCTTTTACTGAAAAAGAACTCTATGATTCTCTTAATAAATCCCACGATACCGCTGTTGGACCTGATGATATTCATTATCAATTTTTAAAGCACTTGCCTATAAATTGTATGAATGTACTTTTAGATATTTTTAATCATATATGGTCAAGTGGTAAACTTCCCAGATTTTGGAAACAGGCGACAGTCATCCCTGTTCCAAAACCTGGGAAGGATAACACAGACCCAAATAGTTATCGCCCTATAGCATTGACGAGTTGCGTATGCAAAACCTTAGAGCGCATGATTAATGCAAGACTTGTTTGGTATCTTGAATCCAACAATCTCATTACGGAGTATCAAAGTGGATTCAGGAGCCAAAGAAGTACTAATGATCATTTAGTTCGATTGGAATCTTTTATTCGTGAAGCTTTCGTCAAGAAGGAGCACTTAGTTGCTGTCTTCTTTGACCTTGAGAAAGCATATGACACAACATGGAAGTATGGTATCATGAAAGACCTGCATGAAAATGGACTTAAAGGTCGACTTCCAATTTTTATTGAAAATTTTTTAAATGATAGGGAGTTTCAAGTCCGAGTTGGAACTACCCTTTCTGATATGCAAAAGCAGGAAATGGGTGTTCCACAAGGAAGTATTTTATCAGTAACTCTGTTTAATGTAAAAATTAATAATATTGTTAAATGTTTAACAAATGACACTGATTGTTCATTGTATGTTGATGACTTTTTAATTTGTTACCGTTCCAAAAACATTAATACTGTTGAACGTCAACTTCAGCTGTCCATTAATAAAATTCAAAAATGGGCTACTGAGAATGGTTTTAAATTTTCAAGATCAAAAACAAATTGTGTGCATTTCTGTCAACTTAGAAAATTTCATCCTGATCCCGAATTGCACCTGGATGGTAGCCCCATTCCAGTCGTGGATCAGGCGAAATTTCTCGGTGTCATTTTTGACAAGAAACTTTCTTTTATCCCTCATATAAAATATTTAAAGGCAAAATGCCAGAAAACTTTAAAATTACTTCGCGTTCTTGCACATACCGACTGGGGTGCAGATCGTACTGTAATGCTTAGATTATACAGAAGTTTAGTTAGATCCAAACTTGATTATGGTTGTTGTGTTTATGGCTCTGCAAGGAAATCATACTTGCGGATGCTTGACCCGATACATCATCAAGGTTTACGTTTAGCTTTGGGTGCCTTTAGGACATCCCCTGCTAAAAGTTTATATGTCGAGGCCAATGAGCCTTCTCTTTACTCTCGTCGTGAAAAACTATCAATGCAATATACTTCAAAGTTAGCTTCAAACCATTCAAATCCAACATATAATAATGTGTTTAAACCTAAACATAAACGTTTATTTAAATCTAAAGAAAAGGTTATTCCATCCTTTGGAATACGTATGAAAAACTCTTTTGAAAGTAGTGGTATAGATTTGTCTTTGGTTGAAGAGACCAAAGTCGAATCTATACCACCTTGGACTATTAAACGACCAAATGTCATTTTTGATCTAACTTGGCATAAGAAGTCTGAAACAAACTCGCTTGAATTCAAATCCTTTTTTAATGAAATCATTTCAAAATTTGAAGATTTTAAACAAATTTATACTGATGGTTCAAAAGATGATGAGAAGGTCGCTGCTGCTTTTGTGACTGACAATACGGTTACAAGGTTACGGCTCCCTGACAATGCCTCTATATTTTCAGCAGAGATCAAGGCTATTGATTTAGCTCTTGATTATATTGCTGAAGATTCATATAGTAAACATATAATCTTTTCGGATTCTCTTTCTGTATTACAATCATTGAGTAAAGGTTCTACTAAAAATGTACTTGTTAAAAATATTGTTTTAAAATTTCATGAACTGTCTAATTCTAAAGATGTAAAATTTTGTTGGGTACCTAGTCATTGTGGAATTAAGGGCAATGAGAGGGCAGACTTAGAAGCTAAGTCTGCCCTGTCGTTGCCTGAATCTGATATGGATCTTCCTTATTCGGATTTCAAACCACAGATTACTAAATTTATTTTAAGAAATTGGCAGGAGTCTTTGAGTGGGGAAACTCACAACAAACTCCATGCCATTAAACCTGTATTAGGTGAAAGTTTGAACTCATGCCGGTCGATTCGCCGGGATGAGGTAGTTTTAGCTAGATTGAGAATAGGACATTCTTATATTACACATTCATATCTTTTAAAACGTGAGGTTCAACCAGAATGTTTATTTTGTTTTGAACCTTACACAATTCAGCACATTCTTATTGATTGTGCTGATTTATCTTTAATTAGAAATAGGTTCTTTCAGGCAGATTCCCTGCGGGAACTGTTTGAGTTTGTTGATATTTATAAAATACTTGAATTTTTAAAAGAGATTAATTTATATTATAAAATTTGAATAAATTATATTTTTTAAAGATAATTTTTGTATGTCGATTATGTTTTGTCCATATTTTGTTTACTTTCCCGTTGATCGGGACTGACATTGACGTAATCTATTAGTTGATATTGTTTTAAATTTGATATTGTAATTATTTATTCGGCTCTAAATGACCTTTTTGTGTCGATGGGCCGTAAAACACCATTCATTCATTCATTCATTGATACTGTGTTCACCTACTAAACATGCTATACCTTGGGGTTTTTGTTTGTGGGGAGTATCCATCGTTGGGAAGGATATTCTTGTTAACTTCTTATCATCTACAATTAAATGTCCAAATGAAGATTTACCTTTACTGCTTATTTTACGCACCACATCCATACCTTCTTTACTGATGAGCGGGAATTTAATTTAGAGACAGTTCTTCCAAGACTGCGATTTTTCAGTCTTGAAAGTACGACGAGCTTTAGCCCTAAATACTCTAAAATGGTTTAAATTGGCCTCAGTAGGACTATTTCTAAACCTTTTCAGAGCCGATTTACGTTCACGAATCCTTACAATCATCATTATACCAATGCTGTGGAGGTTTCTTAGGAGTTGATGAGGACTTAGGAATACATTTTTGTGCTTCTGAATAAAAAAAATAAAGGTGAACTTTTCTATTGGGTTGTCCATGTCTTTAAAAACATCTGAATCTATTTACTCCTTACATAATATTTCAATTTCTTTTCCAATTTGGCTTCTTGGGTTTCCAGGGAGGAACACACTCCATGTCTAGAGAAACAATATTATTTAGAACTATTGGAAAGTGGTCTCTTTAACGATGGTCGACACCAACTCTCCAATAAACAGTTGGGTAACAAATAGAAAGATCAATGCAAGTAAAAGTCCCTAATGCCTGGTGAAGTTGGAGAATTATTGTTGAAGATGCACAGATCGTGCTCACAAACAAAATCCTCGACAATCTTACCCACAACATTTGTATTATAAGAACCCATAATGGGTTATGACTAATAAAATCCCCTAACAAAATTAAAGGTGAAGGCAATTGTTCAAGGGCGTCAGGTTCTCTTTTATCAATAGTGATCCTTGGCAGAATGCAAATTGAACAAATGGTATAACTTTAATAGAGGTTACACTGACAGCAATTTCATGCTTTCAAGGGATACTTAATCAATTCAGAAATTACAATAGTATTGTCACATATGGGCTAATTAATACACCTTTCGCATATAATGCATGAAACTATTTCTGGTTATACACTTAAATACACTGGGAAATATTCACATGTGTACATGGTTGGATGGCAAATTATGTCTTCATACACATCTGTTAAAGGTACCCTATCCACCTTTGAAGTTGTGTCTAAATCTCCCAATATTTAATTATCTCCCCTTTTCTATTTAAAAAAAAATCAAATTTTTTTCATTAATAATTAATGACTATCTGATATGTTTGTAAAACATAAAACAAAGAAATGTATTTGTCAACATTTAATGCTTTGAAATCCTTGGAATCAATAACAAAAAACAAACAGTACAGAAAAAACCTGATACTGTAATCACTAAATAAAAATTGGTTAAGGCAGGCGACTTATTAAAGCAGAATGAAGGTACAACAGAAAGCTCCTTTTGTTTTACTTTCACCCTGCTTTAAGCTGCCTTGAAGGAACATCTATCTGTTTGAATTTTGTCCTGCTTTAAGCTACATTGAAAGGAGCTTTGTTTGAAATTTATTCCGACTTTGAATTGCGATAAATGTGCTTTGAATTACTATCTGTCATTAACATGAATAACGAGTCTTCATTAGAATGGTCTGTATATCAAGGTTTTACTGTAGCATATCTACTGAGCATTGCATTGCATTGCAAGTTGATGAAACTTGATACAATGATAGAGGATGAAAGAGAGAGTGCTGTACTCAAGAACAATAACTCTGCCATCTCCCAAAATTGAATTATCTCCCTTTTTCTACATAAAAATTAAACAAAACAAATTTTCTTCCGTACTGTAACTTGATGAAACTTAATACTGTGTTAGAGTATGACAAAAAGTGTAGTACACAAGAATTATAGCTCTGTCATCTCTAAATATTGAATTACCTCCCTTTTTTCTTAAAAATCATTTTTGTCTGAAGCATATCTCCTGAAAGTTACATCATAAGTTGATGAAACTTGATACTGTGTTCACCTACTAAACATGCTATACCTTGGGGTTTTTGTTTGTGGGGAGCATCCATCGTTGGGAACGATATTCTTGTTAACTTCTTATCATCTACAATTAAATGTCCAAATGAAGATTTACCTTTACTGCTTATTTTACGCACCACATCCATACCTTCTTTACTGATGAGCGGGAATTTAATTTAGAGACAGTTCTTCCAAGACTGCGATTTTTCAGTCTTGAAAGTACGACGAGCTTTAGCCCTAAATACTCTAAAATGGTTTAAATTGGCCTCAGTAGGACTATTTCTAAACCTTTTCAGAGCCGATTTACGTTCACGAATCCTTACAATCATCATTATACCAATGCTGTGGAGGTTTCTTAGGAGTTGATGAGGACTTAGGAATACATTTTTGTGCTTCTGAATATAAAATAAAGGTGAACTTTTCTATTGGGTTGTCCATGTCTTTAAAAACATCTGAATCTTATTTACTCCTTACATAATATTTCAATTTCTTTTCCAATTTGGCTTCTTGGGTTTCCAGGGAGGAACACACTCCATGTCTAGAGAAACAATATTATTTAGAACTATTGGAAAGTGGTCTCTTTAACGATGGTCGACACCAACTCTCCAATAAACAGTTGGGTAACAAATAGAAAGATCAATGCAAGTAAAAGTCCCTAATGCCTGGTGAAGTTGGAGAATTATTGTTGAAGATGCACAGATCGTGCTCACAAACAAAATCCTCGACAATCTTACCCACAACATTTGTATTACAAGAACCCATAATGGGTTATGACTAATAAAATCCCCTAACAAAATTAAAGGTGAAGGCAATTGTTCAAGGGCGTCAGGTTCTCTTTTATCAATAGTGATCCTTGGCAGAATGCAAATTGAACAAATGGTATAACTTTAATAAAGGTTACACTGACAGCAATTTCATGCTTTCAAGGGATACTTAATCAATTCAGAAATTACAATAGTATTGTCACATATGGGCTAATTAATACACCTTTCGCATATAATGCATGAAACTATTTCTGGTTATACACTTAAATACACTGGGAAATATTCACATGTGTACATGGTTGAATGGCAAATTATGTCTTCATACACATCTGTATAAGGTACCCTATCCACCTTTGAAGTTGTGTCTAAATCTCCCAATATTTAATTATCTCCCCTTTTCTATTTAAAAAAAAATCAAATTTTTTTCATTAATAATTAATGACTATCTGATATGTTTGTAAAACATAAAACAAAGAAATGTATTTGTCAACATTTAATGCTTTGAAATCCTTGGAATCAATAACAAAAAACAAACAGTACAGAAAAAACCTGATACTGTAATCACTAAATAAAAATTGGTTAAGGCAGGCGACTTATTAAAGCAGAATGAAGGTACAACAGAAAGCTCCTTTTGTTTTACTTTCACCCTGCTTTAAGCTGCCTTGAAGGAACATCTATCTGTTTGAATTTTGTCCTGCTTTAAGCTACATTGAAAGGAGCTTTGTTTGAAATTTATTCCGACTTTGAATTGCGATAAATGTGCTTTGAATTACTATCTGTCATTAACATGAATAACGAGTCTTCATTAGAATGGTCTGTATATCAAGGTTTTACTGTAGCATATCTACTGAGCATTGCATTGCAAGTTGATGAAACTTGATACAATGATAGAGGATGAAAGAAAGAGTGCTGTACTCAAGAACAATAACTCTGCCATCTCCAAAAATTGAATTATCTCCCTTTTTCTACATAAAAATTAAACAAAACAAATTTTCTTCCGTACTGTAACTTGATGAAACTTAATACTGTGTTAGAGTATGACAAAAAGTGTAGTACACAAGAATTATAGCTCTGTCATCTCTAAATATTGAATTACCTCCCTTTTTTCTTAAAAAATCATTTTTGTCTGAAGCATATCTCGTGAAAGTTACATCATAAGTTGATGAAACTTGATACTGTGTTCACCTACTAAACATGCTATACCTTGGGGTTTTTGTTTGTGGGGAGCATCCATCGTTGGGAAATATATTCTTGTTAACTTCTTATCATCTACAATTAAATGTCCAAATGAAGATTTACCTTTACTGCTTATTTTACGCACCACATCCATACCTTCTTTACTGATGAGCGGGAATTTAATTTAGAGACAGTTCTTCCAAGACTGCGATTTTTCAGTCTTGAAAGTACGACGAGCTTTAGCCCTAAATACTCTAAAATGGTTTAAATTGGCCTCAGTAGGACTATTTCTAAACCTTTTCAGAGCCGATTTACGTTCACGAATCCTTACAATCATCATTATACCAATGCTGTGGAGGTTTCTTAGGAGTTGATGAGGACTTAGGAATACATTTTTGTGCTTCTGAATATAAAATAAAGTTGAACTTTTCTATTGGGTTGTCCATGTCTTTAAAAACATCTGAATCTATTTACTCCTTACATAATATTTCAATTTCTTTTCCAATTTGGCTTCTTGGGTTTCCAGGGAGGAACACACTCCATGTCTAGAGAAACAATATTATTTAGAACTATTGGAAAGTGGTCTCTTTAACGATGGTCGACACCAACTCTCCAATAAACAGTTGGGTAACAAATAGAAAGATCAATGCAAGTAAAAGTCCCTAATGCCTGGTGAAGTTGGAGAATTATTGTTGAAGATGCACAGATCGTGCTCACAAACAAAATCCTCGACAATCTTACCCACAACATTTGTATTATAAGAACCCATAATGGGTTATGACTAATAAAATCCCCAAACAAAATTAAAGGTGAAGGCAATTGTTCAAGGGCGTCAGGTTCTCTTTTATCAATAGTGATCCTTGGCAGAATGCAAATTGAACAAATGTTATAACTTTAATAAAGGTTACACTGACAGCAATTTCATGCTTTCAAGGGATACTTAATCAATTCAGAAATTACAATAGTATTGTCACATATGGGCTAATTAATACACCTTTCGCATATAATGCATGAAACTATTTCTGGTTATACACTTAAATACACTGGGAAATATTCACATGTGTACATGGTTGATAGGAAAATAATGTCTTCATACACATCTGTATAAGGTACCCTATCCACCTTTGAAGTTGTGTCTAAATCTCCCAATATTTAATTATCTCCCCTTTTCTATTTAAAAAAAAATCAAATTTTTTTCATTAATAATTAATGACTATCTGATATGTTTGTAAAACATAAAACAAAGAAATGTATTTGTCAACATTTAATGCTTTGAAATCCTTGGAATCAATAACAAAATACAAACAGTACAGAAAAAACCTGATACTGTAATCACTAAATAAAAATTGGTTAAGGCAGGCGACTTATTAAAGCAGAATGAAGGTACAACAGAAAGCTCCTTTTGTTTTACTTTCATCCTGCTTTAAGCTGCCTTGAAGGAACACCTATCTGTTTGAATGTTGTCCTGCGTTAAGCTACATTGAAAGGAGCTTTGTTTGAAATTTATTCCGACTTTGAATTGCGATAAATGTGCTTTGAATTACTATCTGTCATTAACATGAATAACGAGTCTTCATTAGAATGGTCTGTATAGCAAGGTTTTACTGTATCATATCTACTGAGCATTGCATTGTAAGTTGATGAAACTTGATACAATGATAGAGGATGAAAGAGAGAGTGCTGTACTCAAGAACAATAACTCTGCCATCTCCCAAAATTGAATTATCTCCCTTTTTCTACATAAAAATTAAAAAAAAACAAATTTTCTTCCGCACTGTATCTTGATGAAACTTGATACTGTGTTAGAGGATGACAAAAAGAAGTGTAGTACACAAGAATTATAGCTCTGTCATCTCTAAATATTGAATTACCTCCCTTTTTTCTTAAAAAATCATTTTTGTCTGAAGCATATCTCCTGAAAGTTACATCATAAGTTGATGAAACTTGATACTGTGTTCACCTACTAAACATGCTATACCTTGGAGTTTTTCTTTGTGGGGAGCATCCATCGTTGGGAACGATATTCTTGTTAACCTCCGTGAACTTCTTATCATCAACAATTAAATGTCCAAATGAAGATTAACATTTACTGCTTATTTTACGCACCAAATCCATACCGTCTTTACTAATGAGCGGGAATTTAATTTAGAAGCATAGTTCTTCCAAGACTGCGGAAATGGGTGTTCCACAAGGAAGTATTTTATCAGTAACTCTTTTTAATGTAAAAATTAATAATATTGTTAAATGTTTAACAAATGACACAGATTGTTCATTGTATGTTGATGACTTTTTAATTTGTTACCGTTCCAAAAACATTAATACTGTTGAACGTCAACTTCAGCTGTCCATTAATAAAATTCAAAAATGGGCTACTGAGAATGGTTTTAAATTTTCAAGATCAAAAACAAATGGTGTGCATTTCTGTCAACTGAGAAAATTTCATCCTGATCCCGAATTGCACCTGGATGGTAGCCCCATTCCAGTCGTGGATCAGGCGAAGTTTCTCGGTGTCATTTTTACAAGAAACTTTCTTTTATCCCTCATATAAAATATTTAAAGGCAAAATGCCAGAAAACTTTAAAATTACTTCGCGTTCTTGCACATACCGACTGGGGTGCAGATCGTACTGTAATGCTTAGATTATACAGAGGTTTAGTTAGATCCAAACTTGATTAAGGTTGTTGTGTTTATGGCTCTGCAAGGAAATCATACTTGCGGATGCTTGACCCAATACATCATCAAGGTTTACGTTTAGCTTTGGGTGCCTTTAGGACATCCCCTGCTAAAAGTTTATATGTCGAGGCCAATGAGCCTTCTCTTTACTCTCGTCGTGAAAAATTATCCATGCAGTATACTTCAAAGTTAGCTTCAAACCGTTCAAATCCAACATACAATAATGTGTTTAAACCTAAACATAAACGTATATTTAAATCTAAAGAAAAAGTTATTCCATCCTTTGGAATACGTATGAAAAACTCTTTTGAAAGTAGTGGTATAGATTTGTCTTTGGTTGAAGAGACCAAAGTCGAATCTATACCACCTTGGACTATTAAACGACCAAATGTCATTTTTGATCTAACTTGGCATAAGAAGTCTGAAACAAACTCGCTTGAATTCAAGTCCTTTTTTAATGAAATCATTTCAAAATTTGAAGATTTTAAACAAATTTATACTGATGGTTCGAAAGATGATGAGAAGGTCGCTGCTGCTTTTGTAACTGACAATACGGTTACAAAGTTTCGGCTCCCTGACAATGCTTCTATATTTTCAGCGGAGATCAAAGCTATTGATTTAGCTCTTGATTATATTGCTGAAGATTCATGTAGTAAACATATAATCTTTTCGGCCCCAGAGACCTTCCTACTTTGCCGTAGTTCTGGGGCTTAATTGGCAGAGGGAATTTTCTCTGTTTATTAGACAGAGATTGTCCCCTCTGCCAAGAACTAAAAGGAAGGAAGCCCCTGCTGGTGGGGGATAGAATACACCAGCTGAATCTCCTGCAGAGGGGTAAGATCCCCCCGAAAAGGAGCAACCTGTTTGCCGTGGGTTGCGACTCGAAGCACCCTGGATGATGGGATCCTGGTAGTTGAGCAGATGGGATCTCTGAGCGCAGATCCCTGATGCAACACACTGCTTTGGCCTTGATTCTGGGTGTAGAAGAGCGGTCAGGCATAGCCCGGTCTGATCAATCGGCTCACCATGTCTTGCCCAAGGACACTTATGTTTTTAATAAGATTATCATTTCTCTGTCCAATAATTTGTTCTTACTATTTATTGGTACTTTCATAAGATATTCAAATAGTCTCTCTATTCTGTTCAAGTGTCTTTGAAGGCGGTGGTTTAGGGCTAATCAGGTGGATTTGTGTATAGTTGACCAGCGGTTCTCGCGTTGATTAACCTATCGACCAGAAGACATCCTATTTAGCGGTAGTGTGTCGGAGGTACGGCGTTGGCTCTACTTTGCTGTTTATCTGAGTATATCATTCATGTAACCCTGGTGTTTTTCGCTGGAGATATCCCGAAAACATCCCCTTGTTGGACTCCGTGGTGGGTGGGGAACATGGATGATGAATTTTCTGCGGTAATGCCATGGCTAATCCAGTTCATAATCGCTCTAATAGCAAAGCTAATACTTTCAAAAGGTCACGGAAGGACTCCGAGTCATCGGAATCTGACCGTGAATACATATCAAAATCTCAATCTTCAACACATTGGAACAAATTCTTAGTCATTTGTCCAGTAAAGGATGACCAATCTTTGGCAAAGTTGTCACCTTTTGCAGTGGCGAAAGCACTGCAGGGATTGGCGGGTGAACCAAAAGATGTTAAAGTTTTACGTTCAGGCAATATTTTGGTAGAATGTATGAAAAAACAACAATCTGATAACTTACTGAAAAGTAAAGTTTTCGCTGGCATTTCAATTTCTGTATCTCCTCATCAGTCTCTGAACTCCTGCAAAGGAGTTGTTAAAAGCTATGACCTTCGGCATACTGATGAGAAGGAAATGCTGGCAGAACTGAGTAATCAGAATGTCACGGATGTTAAACGTATTAAGTTTGTAAGAAATGGTAAGGAAATAATTACCAATACTTTCATTCTTAAGTTTAACGTTCCTACTGTACCATCATCTATTAAATGTGGCTTTTTAAACATTCAGGTTGACCCATTTATCCCCAATCCTCTGCGGTGCTTTAACTGCCAAAGATTTGGCCATCACAAGGACAAGTGCACTAAAAAACCAATCTGTGCCCGTTGTGGCGAAGAAGATCATGATTCCTCTTCCTGCGGAAACCCTTTGAAGTGTTTTAACTGCAAAGGGGATCACTTTGTATACTCGAAAGAGTGTCCAAAGTGGAAACAGGAAAAGGAAATTCAGACTGTTAAAGTTGTGAAAAATGTATCTTTTTCTGATGCTCGCAAGCTTGTTGAAGCTTCAAAACCTTCCACACCTGGTGGCCCATCGGCACCATCGTATGCTGCTGTCTCTCGACCAGCCTCTGCTTTTGTGTTTGGACCAGCTGCTGGTGTTGTGTCTGGACCAGCCTCTGATGTTGTGTCTAGACCAACCCCAGTCCAGGAGTGTACTTCTTGCAAGCTCTTGGTTGAACAATTGTGTGCCATCTTTCCTGAAAAGGCAAATAAAATTAAAGATGTTCTTAAAGCTCTTTCAGACAACTCTTCCAAACCTTCAACTTCTAAAACTTCATCTACTAAATCTTTATCTCAAATCCTCCACCTTTTAAACCTACACTACCACCAAAACCCTCAACACCTTCCCTTCCGATTCAAACGAAGGATGGTAAGCAATCTAAATCCAAGTCACAAAAGTCAAGTAGCACACAGGAAAACAAAGGTAACACAAAATCACCGAAAAAGAAATCTACACAGTCAAAAGGGCAGCGATCGGGAGCTGATGTCGATACTCCCATCGCTCTAAACAACAAATACTCTGCACTTCACTCTGTTGAAGATGCAGATGATTCCCATTTGGGCTGGGTACATCCACCATCGTGGTCGGATGATCTTGGCGACTGGCGAAATGCACCTGCAAAGGTGCCTAAATGTGGCAACTTGGAGGAAGAGTCGATGGATGTTAATACATCCACCGCCCCTTCCTCAGGGTCTCCCATAAAGAAACCTAAGGACAAAAAGATTGTCCCTATATATCCTCCTTGTAACTAAATGATCTTAATTACTCTTTAATCATTAATCAATAATGAAAAATTGCGTTATACAATGGAATTGTAGAGGACTTAAGGCAAATTACAATGAAATTCTTCTGTTATTGAATAAACATGATCCTGCTATCATGTGTCTTCAAGAAACTTTCTTGAAGGACACTGATCAAATCAACTTTAGAAATTATTCTATTTATAATCATATTTTTAATGATGGTGAAAAAGCTGCTGGCGGCTCTTCCATTATTGTGAACAACTCTGTTGTTCATAGTCATTTATCTATCAAATCTAATTTACAAGTTGTTGCTGTCAGTGTAACCCTTCACAAAGCTATTACATTTTGTTCAATTTACATTCCGCCAAGGACCACAGTTAATAAAAAAGATCTTGACGCTCTGATTGAACAATTGCCCTCACCTTTTATTTTGTATGGGGATTTTAATAGCCATAACCCATTATGGGGTTCTGATCATTCTAATGCTATGGGTAAGATTGTTGAGGATTTTGTTGGTGAGCACGATTTGTGCATCTTCAACAATAAGTCTCCAACTTATCTTCACCCGGCATCAGGGTCTTTAACTTGCATTGATCTTTCTATTTCTTACCTTACTGTTTATTTGGATTATGATTGGAGAGTTGGTGACGACCAATGTGGTAGTGACCACTTTCCAATATTTCTAAATAATATTGCTTCTCCAGTCGAGGAATGTGTTCCTCGCTGGAAACTCAAGAAGGCAAATTGGGAAAAATTTGAAATTCTGTGTAAAGAAAAATTAGATTCAGATATTTTTAAAGATATTGATGACCCCATTGAAAAGTTCACCTCTATTTTATATTCAATAGCAGAAGAATGCATTCCTAAGTCCTCATCAAACCCTAAGAAACCTCCAAAACCTTGGTATAATGATGATTGTAAGGAGGCTATTCGTAAACGTAAGTCGGCTCTTAGAAGGTTTAGAGTAAGTCCTACTGAGGACAATTTAAACCATTTTAGAGTATTTAGGGCTAAAGCTCGTCGTACTTTTAAGACTGCAAAGTCGCAGTCTTGGAAGAATTATGTATCTAAATTAAATTCTCGCTCATCAGTAAAGAAGGTATGGGATATGGTACGTAAAATAAGCGGTAAAGGTAAAGGTAAATCTTCATTTGGTCATTTAAATGTTGATGATAAAAATATAACAGATGTTAAAGATATTGCCAATTCCTTAGCTGATGCTTTTGCTAAAAATTCTTCATCAGCTAAGTCTTCTCCTGAATTTAGAAATATCAAAAAGTCTAAAGAAAAAGAAAAACTTAATTTCAAATCTTGTAACACCGAAAGTTACAATTTACCTTTTACTGAAAAAGAACTCTATGATTCTCTTAATAAATCCCACGATACCGCTGTTGGACCTGATGATATTCATTATCAATTTTTAAAGCACTTGCCTATAAATTGTATGAATGTACTTTTAGATATTTTTAATCATATATGGTCAAGTGGTAAACTTCCCAGATTTTGGAAACAGGCGACAGTCATCCCTGTTCCAAAACCTGGGAAGGATAACACAGACCCAAATAGTTATCGCCCTATAGCATTGACGAGTTGCGTATGCAAAACCTTAGAGCGCATGATTAATGCAAGACTTGTTTGGTATCTTGAATCCAACAATCTCATTACGGAGTATCAAAGTGGATTCAGGAGCCAAAGAAGTACTAATGATCATTTAGTTCGATTGGAATCTTTTATTCGTGAAGCTTTCGTCAAGAAGGAGCACTTAGTTGCTGTCTTCTTTGACCTTGAGAAAGCATATGACACAACATGGAAGTATGGTATCATGAAAGACCTGCATGACAATGGACTTAAAGGTCGACTTCCAATTTTTATTGAAAATTTTTTAAATGATAGGGAGTTTCAAGTCCGAGTTGGAACTACCCTTTCTGATATGCAAAAGCAGGAAATGGGTGTTCCACAAGGAAGTATTTTATCAGTAACTCTGTTTAATGTAAAAATTAATAATATTGTTAAATGTTTAACAAATGACACTGATTGTTCATTGTATGTTGATGACTTTTTAATTTGTGACCGTTCCAAAAACATTAATACTGTTGAACGTCAACTTCAGCTGTCCATTAATAAAATTCAAAAATGGGCTACTGAGAATGGTTTTAAATTTTCAAGATCAAAAACAAATTGTGTGCATTTCTGTCAACTTAGAAAATTTCATCCTGATCCCGAATTGCACCTGGATGGTAGCCCCATTCCAGTCGTGGATCAGGCGAAATTTCTCGGTGTCATTTTTGACAAGAAACTTTCTTTTATCCCTCATATAAAATATTTAAAGGCAAAATGCCAGAAAACTTTAAAATTACTTCGCGTTCTTGCACATACCGACTGGGGTGCAGATCGTACTGTAATGCTTAGATTATACAGAAGTTTAGTAAGATCCAAACTTGATTATGGTTGTTGTGTTTATGGCTCTGCAAGGAAATCATACTTGCAGATGCTTGACCCAATACATCATCAAGGTTTACGTTTAGCATTGGGTGCCTTTAGGACTTCCCCTGCTAAAAGTTTATATGTCGAGGCCAATGAGCCTTCTCTTTACTCTCGTCGTGAAAAATTATCCATGCAGTATACTTCAAAGTTAGCTTCAAACCGTTCAAATCCAACATATAATAATGTGTTTAAACCTAAACATAAACGTATATTCAAATCTAAAGAAAAAGTTATTCCATCCTTTGGAATACGTATGAAAAACTCTTTTGAAAGTAGTGGTATAGATTTGTCTTTGGTTGAAGAGACCAAAGTCGGATCTATACCACCTTGGACTATTAAACGACCAAATGTCATTTTTGATCTAACTTGGCATAAGAAGTCTGAAACAAACTCGCTTGAATTCAAGTCCTTTTTTAATGAAATCATTTCAAAATTTAAAGATTTTAAACAAATTTATACTGATGGTTCGAAAGATGATGAGAAGGTCGCTGCTGCTTTTGTAACTGACAATACGGTTACAAAGTTTCGGCTCCCTGACAATGCTTCTATATTTTCAGCGGAGATCAAAGCTATTGATTTAGCTCTTGATTATATTGCTGAAGATTCATGTAGTAAACATATAATCTTTTCGGATTCTCTTTCTGTATTACAATCATTGAGTAAAGGTTCTACTAAAAATGTACTTATTAAAAATATTGTTTTAAAATTTCATGAACTGTCTAATTCTAAAGATGTAAAATTTTGTTGGGTACCTAGTTATTGTGGAATTAAGGGCAATGAGAGGGCAGACTTAGAAGCTAAGTCTGCCCTGTCGTTGCCTGAAGCTGATATGGATCTTCCTTATTCGGATTTCAAACCACAGATTACTAAATTTATTTTAAGAAATTGGCAGGAGTCTTGGAGTGGGGAAACTCACAACAAACTCCATGCCATTAAACCTGTATTAGGTGAAAGTTTGAACTCATGCCGGTCGATTCGCCGGGATGAGGTAGTTTTAGCTAGATTGAGAATAGGACATTCTTATATTACACATTCATATCTTTTAAAACGTGAGGTTCAACCAGAATGTTTATTTTGTTTTGAACCTTATACAATTCAGCACATTCTTATTGATTGTGCTGATTTAACTTTAATTCGTAGTAGATTTTTTCAGGCAGATTCTCTGCGGGAACGGTTTGAATTTGTAGATATATCTAAAATACTTGAATTTTTAAAAGCCATTAATTTATATTATAAAATTTGAATAAATTATAGTTTTTTGAAGATAAATTTTTGTATGTCGATTATGTTTTGTCCATATTTTGTTTACTTTCCCGTTGATCGGGACTGACATTGACGTAATCTATTAGTTGATATTGTTTTAAATTTGATATTGTAATTATTTATTCGGCTCTAAATGACCTTTTTGTGTCGATGGGCCGTAAAACACCATTCATTCATTCATTCATTCTGTACAATCTGACATAGTGGCTGTAATATTAGTATGGTACACTAATCACGTCATAACCGACTAAATTTAATGTAAAGCATTATAAGTTTAAACTATTATTCATCTTTTTTGTATTTTGCATAAGTTTCATTCTACTATTATCATTTGAATTCTATGAATATTAGAATTAATTAAGTTTTGTATCCTGCTGTTCTTAAAACAATAATTAAACAATATATATGTCTAAGTTTAGAATAAATAAAAAAAAATTAAATCTAAGAATAAGCAATGAAGGGATGATGCAACTTAGAAAGGACGTTTAACCTTAGCAGAAACAATATAAGTAAACAAAAATGTACATCTCTAAACAGTACAGTATCACTATAATCTTACCGAGGCGACCTACTTTTCATGTCAAGCCTTTACACCCATGATATCATGGCTTTGAGTGGACGTTACTATTTCCTAGAAAAAACTTCAAAAGGGTATAGCTATCTCACACTATATATTTATTTGCTTTGTTTGTTAATGTCCATGTCTGCCCTCAATGGGCTACACAGAGAACCCGTGCGCGATGCTCTACTACTATTATCGAAATAGTTCTCGGGTTCTGTTAGATTCAAATTGTAAAGCACACGGACTTCGGTTTATATTTGAGTATCATGCGAAGGACTTGGTCCGGCGGGGGATCGAACTCACACCATATCTAAACAGGATTTCAAATCAATAATCTTCTACACGGATTACTTTGTAAAAATGTCTGTAAAATATATTTATTTTTTACCATTACTCCATATAAATATACTCTTTTTAAACATGTCAAAAGTGTTAGAACAAAGGTCAGATTGTTAAAATATAGCACATGTTGTGATACAACCAACTGTATAACTTACATCCCTTTAATAAAAAGAAAAGAAAAACAACTAATTTTATTACTCAAAGCGTTTACATATTTTTTCTTTTGTTTTTTATCTTTATAAAACATACTAATATTTAGAACTTCAGGCCGATAAATCATAAATTATCTGTACGCATTCTTAAAACTTATACTCGGATAAGCATGAATGATTATTATAACTTTGGTAAAACCATATGTTTCAAGCAAGGGAATTAACTCTTGTAAAGACAAACTATAAATTTTACTAACCCAATACGGTTTATTATAGGGTCTTCTCATGACCACTGTCGAACAATGGGATGTCTAGAATTTAGTCGGATGTAAATGAGTGCAATTTTGAGTTTGCAGATTTGGTTTCAATTTCTTTTAAACCTACTTCGCAGAAGATGCCTTCAGAATCAGTTGCTTCATACCCTATAAACTTGCTACCACGTATAGAGGTTTCATCTGTCAGAAGACATGTATTATTATAATTTCAAAACACTTCCATCCAACTGTTTTGTACTATGCATAATGGCTGAAGGTTAACTTCAAGGACTGTAGATGTCGCTGACATCCTATTAGGTTCAACATCTACCAGTTTCATCACTATCTAAATAACAGATCCGACCTAAAAGGCACTTACGTTATCTTTTAATAGTTCATTAACACAGCGTTTATGTCTTGACGTGTACTTAATACTTTTCTCATCAACAACACCTATAACTCTTCTCTCGTTGTCAATATATCTAAATATATGGTTTAGATAATGTTAATTCTTTTGTAAATCTCAAAAATTCTTTGTCCTTTCACAGAATTGGTCTTACAATACTTTAATTTTCTCGCGACCTGTCGCTGCAACATGTTTCATTTATATTTCCTTCTTATCTCTGAACTTTCTTCAGAACATAACCTTTTCTAGCAATTGTTCTCTACGTTCAACTGGAGTATTATCACTTGTGTTTCTTTAGAACTCAGTTTATAAACCGTTTCTTGTTTCTCGTTTTCAGTAGTAATAAGTTTTTCAATAAGGCTTTTGACTTTTAAGTTTTACATCAATTAAAGACTCTTTCAAGTCAAGATTTCCATCAGAGATTTTAAAGGTGTGTGCTATCGGTTGTACAGCACAGTTAGGTAATTGTTGAGCTTCTTCTATAATAAATTCAGTTGCATTTACTTTAAAAAAAAATAATAAAATTGACAACACCTTCATTTGTGACTGACCTGTATTTTTAAATTCTTCTTTAAACGAAAGTAGGAAAGAGTTTTTAGCACGTATCAGATGGACATTAGAAACCACCTTCAGTTATACTGAAGTTGCATTTCTGTAGAACACTTTTCAGTTCTTTATTTTCAGTTTTCTATTCTTTGCTTTCCTTTATTAGTTTCATATTTTCCGATATCCTATGGCCTGAATCTGATATGGATCTTCCTTATTCGGATTTTAAACCACAGATAACTAAATTTATTTTAAGAAATTGGCAGGAGTCTTGGAGTGGGGAAACTCACAACAAACTCCATGCCATTAAACCTGTATTAGGTGAAAGTTTAAACTCATGCCGGTCGATTCGCCGAGATGAGGTAGTTTTAGCTAGACTAAGAATTGGACATTCTTATATTACACATTCATATCTTTTAAAGCGTGAGGTTCAACCAGAATGTTTATTTTGTTTTGAACCTTATACAATTCAGCACATTCTTATTGATTGTGCTGATTTAACTTTAATTCGTAATAGATTTTTTCAGGCAGATTCTCTGCGGGAACTGTTTGAATTTGTAGATATATCTAAAATACTTGAATTTTTAAAAGCCATTAATTTATATTATAAAATTTGAATAAATTATAGGTTTTTGAAGATAAATTTTTGTATGTCGATTATGTTTTGTCCATATTTTGTTTACTTTCCCGTTGATCGGGACTGACATTGACGTAATTTATTAGTTGATATTGTTTTAAATTTGATATTGTAATTATTTATTCGGCTCTAAATGACCTTTTTGTGTCGATGGGCCGTAAAACACCATTCATTCATTCATTCATTCCGATATCCTATGATCGTTTCGGTCTGACTGGGTGGTTGTGTTGAGTTGCTTGATTCAGTGCCAGGTGAATAAACCACATAGTCCCCTTTATTATCCGGGTTGTAGAAATAGTTTTGACACGTCATATCATAATCTGAACTATTCTGAGATTTTTTAATCAATTTCTGGTTCAGTTAAATTAAGTGAAGGTGATGACTGATTGGTGACGAGGTAATCAGAAAATGTTTCTGTAATTGCCCATTTAAGTGCCAATTAGTCAAGCCTAAAATCAGAATGATTCTGTTCTAAACTTGATACAGCACATCTGGCATACGCAATCGCCCTTCTTCTCTTCCCCTCTTGTCGCTGGTATAGCACAGCTCCTAATTAATATGTGTGCAATTCAAAGGTTGTTCGAAATCGGAGTATGCCAGTAAAGGTGGTGTCGAGAGAATTGTCTTTAAATTTTCAAATGGTGTTTATTCTTGTTCTGTCCATTTCCATTCAGTTAAAGCTTGTCTCTTCGTTGCACCTTTTTTGTATGTAATTGGTATAGTGAGATCTGCCAAGGGTCTCGGTATCTTGTTGAAATCCTGAATGAAGTGGCGGTAGCATCTAGCGAATGCTAGAAAACTCATAACCTCCTCTGGATTAGATGGTGTTGGACAGTTTTTTACTTTGTTATTTTTCGCTAGGTCGGTCTCGATTCCATCTTCACTTACGACATGGCCTAAAAATTGTATCTGCTTTCGAAGAATTGGCATTTCTCCGGTGCTAAATTGAGGTTGAATGATTTAATCGCTGAAATACTTTTCCTAGGTTTTCTAGATGCTCCTAAAACGTTTTACTAAAAATGATCAGATCGTCAATGTAAACTACAACAATTCTCAAATCCAGTACTCCTATGCATTCTTGCATGAGCCTTTGAAATGTCGCTGGCAAGTTCGTTAGCCAAAATTGGAGCTAAACTCCTAGCGGTCATAGGGTCCTAAGGTAAACGCAGTACGTTCCTTATATACACCTTCCATCGCCACATGATGGAAGCCAGACTTCATGTGGACCGTACTGAAATATTTGGCACTAGTCAGTGTATCAAAAATATCTACCGGTTCTATCTGGTTGAAAAGATATCCTTATTTCACATAAAAACTCCCATAAAGCTTGATTCTGATATTCTGTGAGTAATTTGTTCTCATCTATGCTGAGTTAATTAACTACTGCTTCTCTTTTTCTGATCTGTCTTCTTCTTCCTTTTTCCTGATGCCCTCTTCTGTTACAGTTATAGGTTGCAGTTCGCAAATAATTCCACTCGGTTGAATGCATACTGTATTTGTGGTAATATTAGACAGTTTCACAACTTAGTCCTTGTTTTTTCCTATACTCAAAATGAACCATACTTGGGGTAAGATCTATGTAGTTTGGTAAGCTGGCTTCTTCTGTAACATGCAGAATAGCATTACCACTAGGATCGCACATCTCCTTATCAGGAAATGCTCTGATGTTCTTCGTTTCGTTTGGCTGAAGTATGACTTTATGTGACAACGCACTCCTAATAATGGCTAGCATGTCCTTGTTATTCCTAAGTAACCTGTGTCTTGATGTTAAGGCCCTAAAGTTTATAACCAGGCTGTGTGAAGTTAAGCTTTTTGTAAAATTTGTTCCCCTAAGTGATCCTTGCCTAAAATTATTGGTGTTTTGAAGAGTGTTTTGTGTCAGGTGAAGTGAGAAAGATGCATGACTGTGGCTTGGTATGATCTTATCCAGCTTGTATTTTAATATCTGCAGCAATACTCCCTATGTGTGGTAACTGTTGTCCATCAGCACACTTTAAAGTGTGAAAATACCTGAGAGAACAATAACAACTATCGCAACTTCGCGGGCTTTTAAGAAACAATAGAATTTAGAAAAGATAACTCCAAACGGACAAAGGGAGAGAATAGGACAGGGCTTCAGTACACGAAATTAGATCAGAATAAAATACACCCTGTTACAGTTACAACTCAATTAAAGGTTAAAACATGTTGCTTTGTAATACATGGACCTACTACGACACATGTTCTATTTTTCAACATAATGAAAAACAACGATAAATTGCATAATGTTAAAATTGCATAAAAATCAAAGTAAAATTTAAATTGATGATCTCTTTTTTTTCTTAAACCTTATTACAAAAGAAACAAGAGCCGTATACGGTCCTAAATCGCTCACCTGGGACCGTTGATGTAAATGTAACATATCTTGGAAAGCTGAGAAATTATGACAATAAGATTGTGCCAATTGCTAATTGGATGATGCTGAGTGCCAAATAGCTAAACTTAGGGCACTGTAGTTCAAGAGAAGGTTTTTTTAAAATCTATTTTTAGCTCCTGTGACCTAGATATGCAACGGACCGGAACCATTTGACAATATTGGTAAAGTATACCTCTAGAAGTAACACCATGCCAAATATCAAAGATCTAGCTATATTAGTTTCAGAGAAGAAGAGGTTTGAAGATTTCACTATATAACTCTATGTAAATTTGTGACCCCCCGGGGCGGAGTCATATTTGACACCAGGAACATAATTTGAACAATCTTGATAACGGAACTGAAGATGATGCTTTGAGCAAAATATTTATGCTCAGGGTACTGTCGTTTCAGAGAAGAAGATTTTTTAAGTTTTTATTGAAAAAAATCTATTTTTAGCTCCTTTGACCTAGATATGCAACGGACGAGAACCATTTGAACAATATTAGTAAAGTACCTCTAGAAGTTAAACAATGCCAAATATCAAAGCTCTAGCTATATTAATTTTAGAGAAGAAGAGGTTTAAAGAGTTCACTAAATAACTATGTAAATTTTTGACCCCCAGGGCGGGGCCATTTTTTACCCCAGGGAATAATTTGAACAATCTTGATAGAGGACCTGTAGATGATGCTATATATGCAAAATATCTAAGCTCAGGGTACTGTCGTTTCAGAGAAGAAGATTGTTTAAGTTTTTATTGAAACGATCTATTTTTAGCTCCTGTGACCTAGATATGCAACGGATCGGAAATATTTGAACAACTTTCTAAGAGGTCTATATAAGGATCAATCCTGCCAAGTTTGGTTAAAATCCTTCTGTAGTTTAGGAGGAGATGTTTAAAGAAATTGTTGACGACGGACGAACGGACACAGGACGATCAAAATAGCTCACATTGGCACTTTGTGCCAGGTGAGCTAAAAATAGAAGTCGCATCTCTCACATCTTGTGGCAAACTGTTCCATAGGCAACACCCATTATATGCAAATGACTTCATGCCAAAACCTTTAACTTCTGGAAGAAAGTTTTAATACTTTCTAGTCATGAAGGAGCAAAACCAATTAAGTTATAATGAATGCCAAACTGAACTTGTTTAAAGCATCGCTTCAAACGTCTTCTCCCCGGTATTGTTACGAAATTTGATAATACGAAATATTGGATAAAACAAACAAAACTTATTATCAATCTGTAAATAACATGATGGTAAAATGGACCTTTTATAACGACATTTAGATATAAGGAAAGAAATCAGACGGTCCTGAGGACCTCGTTATAAATGAACTCCATTGTTTTACAATTCTTTCTAAATAAACGCATTTACGCTAAAGCTATTCACCTTCGTTTAAACGCAAACAAAATGCATTGCAATAAATCGTAGAAAGTGAATACAGTGGAGAATCTGTTATTCTTTCCCGTTTAAACGCAAACGTACGCAAACGCAAAACACTAAAACGTAGAAAAGAACAACTTTTGGACAATTCTGATAATTCTTACCCGGCGTCTGATCTGGCTCCAAACTGTTTGCACTGCAAATAATAGTTTTAGCGTAAACGCGTTTATTGGGAAAGAATAACAGATTCTCCACTGTACCTATTCACAATTTTGACCGATTTCTTAGATATGTGTTGCAAACAGTTTGGAGCCTGGTCAGCCCGGCGTCTGATCTGGCTCCAAACTGATTGCACTGGAAATACTAGTGTCTTCGAAATAAAATTGAGTTGAGTTGAGTTGAGTTCTCCGATTTAACTGGTCGTAAATGTGGATGGCGCCTGTCGTAATGACAGGAATACAAGTTTAAAGACTCAAAGGAAATGGCCTTTTGATGTGACAATGACATTGTCACCTAACCGTCAGCCCATTATCCTCTCTGCTATCAATACTTCGACGTATATGTTTATGACAAAAACGAACCAAATGTTGCTAATTGGTTCATTGCTGATTGCTTTGGCACAAAGGTCACGCGAAAAGCAAGATACTAATTGTTTTAAGATTCCCTCTGATCGATAAAGAAGCCAATCATGCCGATAAACATCGCCAGCAAACACGTTACAAAGACTTCGCCGTCAGATTTTTCGCAGTCTACAATTACTTGTGAAAATCAATACGGAATTTCCAGCATCTAGGTTATTGTGTCTTGTCACATATGAAAAGGCAAACAACACCTTATCGTACAGTAGAGAGAACGTTATTCTTTCCTATTTTAACTAAACGAAACGCAATACATCGGAATTTAGAAAACGACAAACGTTTTTAACAATTTCGACAATGTATTTTAGTTTAAGTGTCACAGTTTATAGCCTAATCCGACAACGGAAATAATTATTTTAACACAAGATCGTTTATCAGGAAACAATAATGTGTTTCTCCACGTAACACCAGCTCATGGTCACGTGACTGACATTTGCAAACAATTTGGATCTACATCAGACACTGCGTGCGCGATCTCTGATCTGGATCAAAAATGTTTGTCATCCGTCTTAAGATGAATGTAATTAGAATATACCAAATTTATTTTGACTTAATGCCAAGGCGACAGATTGCAGTCAAACACTTTTTAGCTCAGTAAAAGATTTACAGTAGAAAAGAGGTTATTCTTTCCCAATAAACGCGTTTATGCTGAAACTATTATTTCCGGTGCAAACAATTTTGAATCAGATCAAAACCCGACAGTAACCAGGCGTCTAATCAGGCTCAAAACTTTTTGCAACTCGAATTTAAATAAATCGTGTGAATGGTCAAAACGTTGTAAGTTAAATTTCTGCATTGCGTTTACGTCTCGTTTGCGTTTAATCTTGAACGAGTTATCCACTGTAGCGTGAAGGTAACTTTGCCATAGTTTCATGTTACTATGGAATTAGATAATTAGTTTTGCTATAAACTTCACCGTCTACTAGTCGTTAAATGTGACCTGCTTTAGTCCATAACAAGCTAGGTTAGTTTCGTCTGCTAAATGTTGTCTGCAGTTTCACATTTCAATCATTGTGTATGGAAATACGACGCTGACAACATCGCGTCATATATGAGCATATACAGTGGGGAATACGTTATTCTTTCCCAATAAGCGCGTTTACTCTAAAAAAATTGTTTCTGTCTCTCTTTAAATGTTTGCCACTAAAACCATGTTATTTTTGAAACTTTTATTGATACATGTATCAAATGTTTAACCCTTTGAACCCTAGTCCCGCATATTGGCATCATTTGAAAACAGTGTACACATGAATAATACACTTGTCCTATGCAAACAGTGAAGACCCAGATCAGAGGGCTCCTAGGAGCCCTCTGATCAGGGTCTTCACTGTTTGCCCTAATGCCAAACATTGACAAAAACAACCCTTAAAAGTCAGAAATGGACTAGACTTAAATGGATCCTGGAATTGTACGTTTAAAGTTTCAGGGAGGAAAGAGTTAAGGGAAGTATCGTGGACAACATAACGCGGCGTCTGATCTGTGTTCAAACTGTTTGTCACTCGTTTTTAGCTTTCCTCATAATGTCCAATAGGTAGCTTTTAGAATAAAACGACAGACGATAATTTGGAGCGTAAGATATTGCAGCCAAATTGTTTTCAAATAATAATTTACTTGAGGTAATGGTAGTAAAGGGGACCCGATGGATCATCGGGGCATGGCAGTGAAGTGAAGAGGTACATTTACGGAACATACAGTGGGGAATCTGTTATTCTTTCCCGTTTAAACGCAAACGTACGCAAACGCAAAGCACTAAAACGTAGAAAAGAACAACTTTTGGACAATTCTGATAATTCTTGTTTATCTTGGTGGCAAACAGTTTGGAGCCTGATCAGACGCCGGGTTACCCGGCGTCTGATCTGGCTCCAAACTGTTTGCACTGCAAATAATAGTTCAGCGTAAACGCGTTTATTGGGAAAGAATAACAGATTCTCCACTGTAATAACAGCATTGTTGAAAGCTATTAAAAATCAATACTGTGATATAGATCCCTTTATTTAGTTTTGAAAAAAATATAGCACTGAATGTTTCAAATGAATTCAGTGTAAACTATATAAAAGAAAATCTATTTATCCGTTACAGAATTTGTCGATATGTTGTTTGTGGCAATTTGTGATCCAGTGTATGGAAATATCTGCCATTATGTATGTTTATGTATTTACTCATGTTTATATTATTCCACATTTTATTTACCCGTAGTTCAGTGGAGAAAACGTTTCTGTTTCAGGTTCAATCGCAGTTAGATGCAAACGAAACTTAAGAAAGTGTAGAAAAATAACATTTTGAAGTTTTTGTGACAATGTTGAGATTGGTCAAACACCGGATTACCCGTCGTCTGATATGGCTCTAAACCGTTTGCAACTGGACATTAAGGTTTTAGTATAAATTTGTTTATTGATAAGGATTAGAATTTTCTCAACTGTACAATTCATAGCGATATTGCAAATTGATTTCTGAGGATAAATGTTGGAAAGAAAGAGGAAGCAAGAAAAAGCAAACAATTATTTACAACATTCTTTCCCAATAACCGTTTTTGTCAAAACGATTATTTTTCTTTATTGTAAACAGTTGGAACAAGATTCGATGTAGGTTACCAGACTTCAAACTGTTTGCCACTCATACAGCCGAGAAGACTTTATTATGTCCCAGAAACGCGTTTCTGCTACAGTTGAGAATCTGTTATTCTTTCCCGTTTAAACGCAAACGTACGCAAACGCAAATCACTAAAACGTAGAAAAGAACAACTTTTGGACAATTCTGATAATTCTTGTTTATCTTGGTGGCAAACAGTTTGGAGCCTGATCAGACGCCGGATTACCCGGCGTCTGATCTGGCTCCAAACTGTTTGCACTGCAAATAATAGTTTTAGCGTAAACGCGTTTATTGGGAAAGAATAACAGATTCTCCACTGTAAACAATAATGTCCATTGCATTAATCAAGTGGTGCGTAATTTACAAACTATATATTCGTGAATCATGAAAATATACATAATGTATTATTGAACCCTCTAATCAGGATCTGTAGTTTCTGTCATTTTATAAAAGATTGTTAGAACAACACTAATTCCATCTAGTGAAAATATAGACGAGATCATGTTTAAGATTTGAATTGTTCATTAAATGTTTCAAGGGTAAACGTGTTAAATCAATCGAATGTTACAGTGTGTTTGAAATACAAAAACAAATTGGTGTCTAGTGTTTGTTTGACATATTTGTGTCCACGATCCCGTATATTGTACAGTGGAGAATCTGTTATTCTTTCCCGTTTAAACGCAAACGTACGCAAACGCAAAGCACTAAAACGTAGAAAAGAACAACTTTTGGACAATTCTGATAATTATTGTTTATCTTGGTGGCAAACAGTTCGGAGCCTGATCAGACGCCGGGTTACCCGGCGTCTGATCTGGCTCCAAACTGTTTGCACTGCAAATAATAGTTTTAGCGTAAACGCGTTTATTGGGAAAGAATAACACATTCTCCACTGTATTTGTGTCCACGATCCCGTATATGGTACATACATGTAGCCAAACAGTGTAGACTCTGATCAGACGCCGCATAATGCGGCATCTGATCAGAGTCTACACTGTTTGCTAATAAGAATTTCAATATAAAAGAAAATGAAAATTGAGACCAGGCACACTTTAAGTTAAAAATGGACCAAATCAATATATAAGAATGAAAGAATCCAACGGACGCGAATCGGTTAACTTACTGCTCAACATAGTAAGTATGAGCATGTTGTTCAACAAACTGTTTGCATTGGAAATACATTGTAATAGATTTTGCGTAAACGCGTTTATTTAGTTTCTTGTGTTTGTTGAACTCAATCTCTGATTTCCCCGAGTATAATGGCAGAATATTTAATCTTTGAATGTGAGAAATAAACGCAGATGGCATAGTTTAAAATTGATGGCGTCATTGCAGTGAAAGGGTTAAGCATTTGCAGAGCGAAAGAACGAAGGAACAGTTTGCATACAAATGAAGAACAAGAGAAAACAGAAAGGCCGCTGATACATGGAGAAAAACGTTATTCTTTCCCAATAAACGCGCTTACGCTTAAACTATTATTCCCATTGCGTACAGTTAGGAACCAGATCAGTAGCCGGGTAACCCGGTGTCTGATCAGCCTCCAAACTTGCTACTCAGATTAAAACAAATAATAAGAAATCTCAAAAAATGGTAATTTTCGATATTTTGTGATTTCCGTTTGCGATCCTTTTGCGATTAAACGGGAAAGAATAACGTTTTATCTACTGTATATATGTTAACATAATTGTTCGTCTTTCACTGAGTGGTCACCTGCAATTTGCAATATTTGTATCAAAGTTCTCCAACTAAATAGTTGCTAAACATGGTCTTAGCCCCATGTCTAGACTGGCAAACTGGATAAAAACGAGACATTCAGATCGAAATTATTTTTCTGGCCTATAAACGAGCATATCTAGAACTTAGCTGAAGATATCCCTGTTCATAGCCTTTGGATCACAGCACACAGCCGCTTGTCTTCTGTACATGGTCGTTTTCCGATCAAAACAAACCAATGCAATGAGAGACAGGAATTCTGTCTAGCACACTTTTACAATTTAATCAACATTGAAGACTACAGAAAAACCCGGTTCTTTTAACTCAATGAAATAGTGATAGACGGCGTTGACTACAAGTGGCAATCTGAAGTAGGGCGAAAGTAAAGCAGAAAATTCATTTTGGAGGTTTCTGCTTTGCTTTCATCCTGCTTTAAGTAGCCATCCACTTTATATACCGAACTCTAACGTTCTTTCGATGTGGCGTAATAGTCGGAATTTGCGGTATTTCCAATTTTCTATGGTCCATCTGTTTTTACAACCCGTCTTCTTGCCGTCGATAATCAAATGGGTCACGTGGTTTCCATGTGACAAGCGTCTGACCGCCTCTGATCTCTGCAACTGCTTGTTTGGTTGATGGAGTGTTGAGCGAGGCATCGATCAGCGGAGAAGGTTTCCATACAGCATCGGCAGAGACAGATGCTCCGTAATATAGGACGCACAGTGGATGTTATATCTGTGTGGCTGTGGACATTATTGCCTTATTGTTTATTGTGTCCTGGAATTATATATAACTCATATTAGCAGGTAGGTGCGACGTCGTATGAGTGTCCTGTTCTCCTTAGATATTGTCATTTGCACCAAAATCGTCGTTAACTACATTTTACGATGTTTGTTTTTTATTTAGGAAATCGGAATAATGTTATCACACATTCTTGAATCATAATCAGTCGTCGATTTGAATATGCGTTATCTGATCAGAATGCTACCTGTTTGCAAATGTCATAAAGTTCCAGCTTTATTGCAAACAAATGGTTGGTAACGATTAAACGACATGATACCGTGTTAAATATTATATATATAAATGTCAGTGTGAAAACGTTGTGTTATGTTTTGTATATCTTATTAATTTATGTTTGGCATGCTCAATTCGGTAATTATTGAAACGAGTTTGCAAATAGATTCCATGTGAAGCTTTTAAAATAGTAAACTGTAGTATGTAATATTTGCCGTAACGACTCAATCGATGGAAAGATACAGTGGACAACACGGTATGCTTTCCCAATAAACACGTTTACTCAAAATCTATTATTTCCAATGCAAACATATTGGAACATGATCAGACGCAGGGTAACCCGGCATCTGATCAGGCTCCAAACTGTTTGAGTCCAGGTTAAAATCAACATTACGAGTTGTCAAAAAGTAATAATTTTCTTTATGTTTTGGAATGCGTTTGCGTTTTTGTTTGCGGGAAAGAGTAAAGCCTTCTCGACTGTAATTGTGTCGCAGATATATCATATCTGCCACAGTAAGTCTACACGGGAACACTGCTAATGGAAGATTCGTATTGCGTGCATTTTTGTCGAAATATACAATGGAGAAACGTTATTATTTCCCAATAAAAGCTTTTACGTAAAAACGCTTATTTCAATTGCAAACCCTTTTGGGGCCAGATCAGACGCCGGGTAACCCAGCGTCTGATCAGGCCAAAAATTGATTGCCACTCAGATTAAAATGGATAGTCAGAATTGTCAATTACATGTGATTGTCATTTTCTACATCTGTTTGCAATTAGTTTCGAGTGCGTTTAAATGGGAACGAATGTCGTATTCCCCACTGTACATTAGATATGGGAAAATTGTTCGGTTGTCCAAATGTGTATATCTATTTATATTTTATTACATCTTGCTTTCAGTTACAATTTTAATTTCCCATAGACCAACATTTTGCATGTCTTTTACATCTATCCAAAAAAAAATGCTGTCAATATTTATGATATTCTTTTTTTGACGTCACTCTATATGATACTATTTTTCTCTATTCTTAAAAATACTGTCAGCAATATGATATTACGTTGGTGACGTCACCCTATATGCTATTATTTTTCTCTATTCTTAAAAATACTGTCAGCTATATGATATTACTTTTGTGACGTCACTCTTTATGATATTATTTTCTCTGTTCTTGAGTTGAGTTGATATAAACAATGTGAGGTCGTTTCGCGCGTTACATGTACGTGCATGGCAACTCTAAATTGGTACTCAGAGCATATTTTATAAGATACGAACGAGACGATTCCACAGTCAGGGTTGATAAGCTCGGTGTAATAAAATAAATATGACATGGCAGTTTGCGTGACATTCAAATTGTCAACCCTCGAAAACAAGAATGTCACCCTCTGCTTCGCCTCGGGTGACATTCTGTGTCTCGGGTTGACAATTTGAATGTCCCGCAAACTTGCCATCTAATATTTATATAATGTCATACTTAAGAACACCATGACACCTATTCGCTATTGAACAATACATGGAATGCATGTTTGAGATGCAGTTCCTAATCTGATCCTTGCATAATGAAGCAAGCAAACAAACTTATATGGTATCCGAGTTAAAGTGTATAATACGTCATTATTTCTAAAATGAAACGCAATGCAATGGCAATAATAAAATTTTTTTTTTTCAAGAGTGTAACGATCGATTTCAATCTGAGAGGCAACCCGTTGCCTGATTGGCCTCCAAACTGTTTGCAATGGTAACAATCATTTTAGAATAAACGCGTTTTTTGGGGGAAAATAAAGTTTTCTCTACTGTATCAAAGTGAGTTGTGCAATCAAAATGAATTTGACTGGCTTAAACGTCAGTAAAATGTAATAGTTTTAAAACCATGTAAACGTGAGGAAATCCCATAGTTTTCAGCAATTCATAGGAATCGATCGTCTCTTACATGTAAACCAATACAGGAAGTGTGATTTACGAGTATATAATATCTAAGGCATTGATTTAAGCGAGTCGCAGAGTATTTTGACAAACCGTCTTCAGTCCTTGTTGGATCGTCTTTTGTACAGTGGAGAATCTGTTATTCTTTCCCAATAAACGCGTTTACGCGAAAACTATTATTTGCAGTGCAAACAGTTTGGAGCCAGATCAGACGCCGGGTAACCCGGCGTCTGATCAGGCTCCAAACTGTTTGCCACCAAGATAAACAAGAATTATCAGAATTGTCCAAAAGTTGTTCTTTTCTACGTTTTAGTGCTTTGCGTTTGCGTACGTTTGCGTTTAAACGGGAAAGAATAACAGATTCTCCACTGTATGTACAATGGATATAATGTTATTCTTTCCCGTTTAAACGCAATCGAAACGCTCAATGTAGGAAAGGACAACTTTTTTGACAATTGGTTTTTATCTGAGTGGCAAACAGTTTGGATCACGATCAGACGCCGGGTCACCCTTAATCCAAACTGTTTGCATTGAAAACCATAATATTCTAGCGTAAACACGTTTATTGGAAAAACAATAAGGTTTTCTCCCCGGTATAACAACACGTTTGGCTCTGATAAGAATCAAAAGACCAACCTAAGACTTAAGTAATAAATGCATGCAATATACATCTTATCAAGACGTTGAAATCTGATGACGTATCCACAACGTTTTAGCAAGCAGTGTACACTTGAAGAGTACACTTGTCCTATGTAGACAGTGAAATCCCAGATTAGAGGACTCTTACTCGAGCCCTGGTAAGGATGCTCCCTATTTGCCATTTTGAAAAACGTTGTAAAAATATCATCAAAATTGTAAAATTGACCAGACATTATCGGAAACTGGCATTGTTCCTTAAATCCATTTGTGCCTAAGGTCCTGTAAATATAGGACATAGGCCAACAGTGTAGACTCTGATCCGCATAATGCGGCGTCTGAACAGTCTACAATTTTGCTGATAGGAATTTCAATACAATACAAAACGATAAGGAAAATTTAGACAAGGCACCTTTTCAGATCAAATTGGACTAATCCAATATATACGCATGGACGAATACGCTGGGGGAAATTTGGATTAAGGTCTCAGAGAGGAAAGGTTAAAGATTTTCGGAACTGTTATATACTTTGACATATACTTTACCTAAACCCATAAATGCCTAGCGCAGACAACAGAATACATGAGCAATCGTGTAGACCCTGAGGAGTGATAAGCCGACGGATGCAGTGGCGTCTGGTCATGGTCTCCACTGTTTGCTATTTCATATTAATTCATATTAGCCTAGCGTCCTATACAAGCGACATATGGGCAAACAGTGCAAGACCCTGATCAGACGCCGCATAATGCGAAGTCTGATCAGAGTCAACACTGCTGATAGGAATTTCAATTTAAAACAAAACGAATATGAAAATATAGACCAGGCATCTCTGAAAACAAAAATGGAATAGTCCAATATACAGTGGAGAATCTGTTATTCTTTCCCGTTTAAACGCAAACGTACGCAAACGCAAAGCACTGAAACGTAGAAAAGAACAACTTTTGGACAATTCTGATAATTCTTGTTTATCTTGGTGGCAAACAGTTTGCAGCCTGATCAGACGCCGGGTTACCCGGCGTCTGATCTGGCTCCAAACTGTTTGCACTGCAAATAATAGTTTTAGCGTAAACGCGTTTATTGGGAAAGAATAACAGATTCTCCACTGTATCAGTATAGAAAACTCACTGGTGGCAAAAGGGTTAATGATCTGCGTGGACAAACCTGCAAGTTCTTGCAGATCACCCTTGCAAACAGTGAAGAATATGTGATTCTTTCCCGTTTAAACGAAACGAAATGCAAACGCTAAAACGTAGAAAAGTACAACTTTTGGACAATTCTGATGATTCATTTTTATCTTGGTGGCAAACGTTTTGGAGCCTGATCAGACGCCGGGTTACCCGGCTTCTGATCTGGTTCCATACTGTTTGTAATAGAACTTTAGCGTAAACGCGTTGATTGGGAAAGAATAACGTTTTCTCCACTGTATCTACAATGAAATGTTCCAAACATCGCATATGGAAAGTTCATAGCAATATCAAGACACAAGTTGATCATGGGTAAATTGGTAGAATACATAAATATTAGATCGCAGTTTGCGAGACATTCAAATTATCGATCCGAGAAATAGAATGCCACTCTGAGGCGAAGCCGATGGTGACATTCATGGTTTCGAGGGTTGACAAGTTGAATGTCACGTAAACTGCCAACTAATATCTATTTTATCCCACCGAGCTTATCAACCCTGGCTTTGGAATGGTCTCATTTATGTTTATAACATTAGAAGCAAAGTGCTCTTGATAATACAAAAACAAATCATTGTCACATCGCAAAAGAGTGTGGCATAGCTCAAACAGCAATGTCTTATAGTGACAGAGACCAAGAGACAACAGAGTTACGTGTCCCTATTGGACATTCCAAAGAATGTCGCATAGCTCAGATAACAAGGTCATAGAGTGACAGTGAGGTTTTGGATAGATGTTTAAAATATGCAAAATGTTACATTTTGGCCTATGGGAGATTAACATTGTAATTCAAAGCAAGGTATAATAACATTTATTATCAAATATTTTTGAGCGGTATGAAATGTGACCTAACAAGAACGTTTGTCTAAAGTACAGTGGAGAAAACGTTAGTCTTTCCCAATAAACGCCTTTACGCTAAAACTATTATTTCCATTTGCAAACAGTTTGTAGCCAGATCAGGTGCCGGGGTACCCGACGTCTGATCACGCTCCAAACTGTTTGCCACTCAGATTTAAATAAATGTTCAGAATGGACAACACGTTGTCATTTTCTACGATTTAATGCAATGCATTGCGCTTTGTTTGCGTTTAAACGGGAAAGAATAACGTTTTCTCCACTCTACATGAATTACAGCCCCCTGTGACCCCCTTACCGCCAGGATAACGTTAGGTACAAAAATTAGTAATTTAACTGCTTTTTGTCTCCACCAAACTTTATATTCTTACTTTATATTAAAGTCGCATTGAAGAGTCAAATCTAATGATTAGTTGCACCGTATATTTTGTTGAGATATTGACTATATTATTGCAAAATGGACTTTGCCCATATGTCAAAGTTATAGTAGTACATTCTATGCTTATGTTTATATTTCAATTTGCCTTTATTTATCTTCCATGTTGTTTCTATGTTGGAGTCGAGAATGTAGCTCATATTTGCATATAATATATATGCTCCCTTTATACTACTAAATTGACACCAATATGCATGTACATATATATTGTATCGATGTACTTTGTCAAATGTTAACATTCTGTATATATTCATGTGTGATATTGTAATCTTCAACATTGGAGGAAATAAAGATATACATACATACATACACTTTGCAAACACTTTAGAGCTTGATGAGAAGCATGGTTTGCCATTGAGACTAAGCTGAATAATTAGAATTGTCAAAAGGTTGCAATTTCCTACATTTAATTGGTTTGCGTTTTCGTTTTGTATGCGTTTAAACTGGAAAGAATAACGTCTTCTCCACTGTAACTGTGAATAAATGAAAAGCCTACATGTAAACCCAGCATTAATTAGTACTGGGAACAGCGTGATTTCAGACATACATGTACAGTGGAGAAGACATTATTTTTGCCCGTAAACATGCAAAAGAAACGGAAACTCATTGCAATAAATTGAAGAAAATGACAACTTCTTGACATTTCTTACTATTCATTTTAATATAAGTGGCAAACAGTTTGTAGCCTGATCAGACGCCGGGTTACCCGGCGTCTGATCTGGCTCTAAACTGTTTACACTAGAAATAATAGTTTTATCGCAAACGCGTTTTTGGGAACGAATAACTCCATCTCCGCTGTTACTGTGAATAAATGAAAAGCCTAAACCAAGCATTAATTTGTATTGGGAGCACCGTGATTTCAGACATATTTATTGGTCGATCCATCTAGCCGCATGCTGTAAATTCTAAAATATCGATTCGTTGAAAGACACCGCTTATACATAACGACTCCATTCGCCTGATAAAAGTATCGATGTATCATTATATGAATCTATTATAGACATTAATGTTGAGCCTTTAAACTGTAGTTTTCTAAAAATTGAGGCCCTCAAATTTTCGCAAAAAGGGAGACTTATATTAATTATGATTATTGATGGGACTATTTTCAGAAGGATTTAATATTTTTGGAAAAAGTGCATGTTCAGATGATATGACTCCTAACATGCCTAATGGGTCATCCAATCTGGATCCACACTGTTCGAAATAGATGCCTACATTAGGCACAGTGTAGAAAACGTTATTATGTCCCATTTGAACGCAAAAGAAACGCATACGTACATGTAGTGCACTAAAATGTAGAAAATGGCAATTTCAAGACATTTCCACCTATTCTTTTTACTCTGAGTTGGCAAACAGCTTGGAGCCTGATCAGACACCGGGTAACCCGGCGTCTGACCAAGCTTCAAACGGCTTGCCATTAAAACTCAAGATTTAGCATAAATGCGTTTATTGGGTAAGAATAACGTTTTCTCCACTGTACCTATTCAGTAACGACAATCATTACTTAACCCTTAGCCTGCCACTCACGACTATAGCTCCATATGCAAACAGCTTGGATCCGGATGAGACGCCGAGTAACTCGGCGTCTCATCCGGATCCAAGCTGTTTGACACTCGGACAACCTTTTCAGCAATTTTGAGCAACTTTGAAGCATTTTGAAACTTGAAGCAGACGAGAAATATAGCAGACGACAATTTATTTGGCGGGCTAAGGGTTAATGTGACATACAGTAGAAACACCTTTATCATTTCTGGTTTAAACGAACACGGAACGCAAACACATTGCAATAAAATGTACAAAATATTATTTTTTTAAAAACTTTCTTAAGAATCATCTTAATCGGAAGGTCAAACAGTTTGGAGCCTGATTAGACGCCGGGTTAGCCGGCGTCTGATCAGACTCCATACTGTTTGCACTAGGTATAATAGTTTTTGGCCAAGAATAACATCTTCCCCCACTGTACCCTCACAGTAATGGCAGTAATTACTGAATGTGTCGTACGTGCTGATGAAAGTTCAAAGTGGAAGCAATAATGTGATTGATTCAAAGTCATACGAGAAGACGTTATTCTTGCCCAATAAACGCGATTTTGTTAGAAACAATTATGTCCATTGCAAACAGTTTTCGACCAGATCAGACGCCAGGTAATCCGGCGTTTAATCAGGTTTCAAACTGGATGTCACTGAAATTAAAGGTAATCGCCAAAATTGTCAATAAGTTGTAGTTTTGCGTTTGCTTTAACTGTGTAGGCCATAGCGAGTTCAATTACCATTGTTTGCTGTTTACGTTACATTGTACATGTAGCAGTTGGTGCCCCGTGCAGAGTACAGTAGAGAACGTTTTTCTTTCCAAACATCCCCGATTACGCTTAAACTATTATTTTCATTGCAAACAGTTTTGAGCCAGATCAGACGCCGGGTTACCCGGCGTCTGATCAGGCTCCAAACTGTTTGCTATTCAGATCAAAACTGGTAGTCTGGATTGTCAAAAAGTTGACCTTTTCTATATTTTATTGCAATGCGTTTGCGTTTGAACGAAAGAATTATGTTTTCTCCACTGTATTTCAGACCGGTAGCCAACTTGCAATCGATGGCCAACGACGGCCATCGAATTCTTTACATAACTCATCACTGACCTATAGTTTTTGTTTGGACAGCTAATTGACACTACTTGATATAGGATAAAATAGCTGACTAATATAACGATATATGAGGTTAGTCGAAGGATTGGTTGTGGAATAATTCTGTAACAAACCCTTAATTACTTTATAGTCACACAGTGATTTAACCCATTACCTCGTAGCCTCTTTCTAATTTAAAAGACAGGTGCCCACGTAAAACAGATTGAAAGTATGCGCCTTATGCGCATGTACCAGTCTTATAACATCACTAATTTCCGGAATGGCACCAAATTCCATGGCCATTGTACCCATGTAGATACGTCTGGTGGCTCCGCCACCTATATGTCCATACATGTACATGTACATGAGCTTAATTAATGCTTGTTATGTCCAACGAGGATACAATACATGTAGCATCCGCAAACAGTTTGAATCCAGTTCAGACGTCGAGTAACTCGGCATTTTATCAGGGTCCAAACCGTTTGCCATTCTTGTTGATGTTTCCTCTGCTAGATGTACAGTGATGAATACGTTATACTTTCCCGTTTAAACGAAACGCAAAACGCTAAAACGTAGAAAAGTACAACTTTTGGACAATTCTAATAATTCATTTTTATCTTTGGTGGCAAACAGTTTGGAGCCTGATCAGACGCCGGGTTACCCGGCGTCTGATCTGGCTCCAAACTGTTTGCACTGCAAATAATAGTTTTAGCGTAAACGCGTTTATTGGGAAAGAATAATGTTTTCTCCACTGTACATACACAGTTCTTGTTATATTTATGGGCAGAGTACTTTTGGAAGCTGACGATATTATGGGGTACATGTAGATAGGGTAAATGGTACAATATACATTGGAGAAGACGTTAGTATTTGCCGTTTGAAACGCAATCGAGGCACAAACGCAACACACTAAAATGGAGAAAATGACAACATACATGTATGATAATTCTAACTATTCATTTTAATCTGAGTGGCAAACAATTTTGAGCCTGATCAGACGCCGGGTTACCCGGCGTCTGATCTGGCTTCAAACTGTTTGCAATGAAAATAATAGTTTTAGCGTAAACGCGTTTATTGGGAAAGAATAACGTTTTCTCCACTGTAGATAGGGTTAAATGTACATGTACAATATACAGTGGAGAAGACGTTAGTCTTTACCGTTTTAAACGCAAACGAAGCACAAACGCACTGCACAAAAATGTAGAAAATAACATTTTGACAATTCTGACTTTTTAGTTTAATCTGAGGAGCTAAAGGTTTGGAGCCTGGTCCGAGCTGTTTACGATGGGAACAAATAGTTTTGACGTAAACGCGTTTATTGGGAGATAATAACGTCTGCTTCACTGTACCGGTCTCGAGCACATAACACAAGCGGCTGTGTGAGAATAACTTACTACAGTAGAGAAAACGTTATTCTTTCCCAATAAACGTGTTTATGCTAAAAATGTTATTTACATTGCAAACAGTTTGAAGCCAAATCAGACGCCGGGTAACTCGGCGTCTGATCAGGCTCCAAACTGTTTGCCACTCAGATTAAAATAAATGTAAGTTTTCATTTTCTACGTTTTAGTTCAATGCGTTCGTTTGCGTACGTTTGCGTATAAACTGGAAAGAATTACGTTTTCTCTACTGTACATGTAACAAATGGAAAGAGAAATACAGCAAGGTAAAAGGTGATACGGTAAACAAAACCTTATTTGCCTGGACATTTTGTCATTTCGCAATTTGTTGTTAAAATAACCATGAAGAGTAAAAAATGAACTATACTACACTATTAATTTGAATTTTTCAATCGAAGTTTCGGGGTTCGCGACTTTACTGAAATTTACAGAAAGTTTTTATCGCTTAAGGGTGTATCAAACCAATTTATCTATCATTGTTTATTTCGGACGAGCTGTTTATGATGAGTGAAAAATGAAAAGAAAATATGGTGGTGTCCTTTTTGTTTTAGCTACAGCGATTTGAAAAAGGTATGTCAAATTTGGACTTTTTCCAAATTTTACCCATTCAGAGTACAAGCTTTAGTAAAATCTATTTCAAAACAAAACAAACATGGTACTTTGGGTTTTCATTATTTATTTCATGTCTATGGTGGTATTTTTTCACATATAGAAACCAAATTTAGACATAGCAGGCACTAGGTTTGAAAAATATGTATTAGTTATAGTTCATTTTTTGAAAATTATGCAATATAACCTGGAGCGACCGTAGGGAGCGAACAGGTTATGTTGCATAATTTTCAAACAAATGAACTATAACTGATTTACTGTTGCCTCGAATATGGCGTGTTGGACGGTGTATTGCAGTTATCGTTCATCCTAGTTTTCATACCCGTTCAACAAAATTTACATATCGCGCCAGTTTGTCTGCCAATAAAAGGGCTCTATTTCGGTAGGCGGCTCTTCGGATTTAATTTATTCTTACACCTGAGAAACAAAACTAGTCGACCAAATGGATTTTAAACTAGAGCCTCGAATGGCTTTGTCTTTAAGACAAATATGATGCTTGAAAACTGTATAGGAAAAGTTAGCCGGTTTAAGATCACCTGTTAGATGAAATCGATCTGGACTGCGCTGTTAATAAAAGTAATGCCTGTGCCCTGGGGCTCCGAAGGCGTTATTAAAGACGAGTGGCTTTTTAACGCAATCAGAAACGCATATGGCAGCTTTCTGTATTGCTGTTCTAATGTATTGACGAATAGCCACCTTAGTTTCGTATATTATTGAGAATAAACCCCCTCCTTTTCTGATGGCCGCTTTTGAAACGTTTTACAGTCAAACCTTTGTATAGCGATTACACAAAAGAAGATACAGGTGGCTGTTTAGCCCTTTCAACTCCAAAACTTATAGACAATTCCAATTTCTCATTCAGTCGAGTCCTTTTTTGTAATAGAAGCTCTATGATGTGGTTCTACAATGTTTACGCATGACAAGTTTACGATTAACTGGTACATTGTAAATGACGAGTGTACTCCTCGCCTATAGGGTTCAATGACTTAATGCAGGACAAAAGTAATACACAAAGGTCAGTTGTGAGCCTTCTGTATTAATTTGATTATGCATTCACTAGTCGCCTATCTACAGAGTTCTTTAACATAGTCATACCTCTTCACTGAATCATGGTCGTTAAACATAGGTTATACTGTACTATGTAACTTCCATACATATACGTAGTATGTCTATTTCCCAGCTGAACGATGGCTGTCGAATGACGTAATAATGCACTTAGCACGCGACGTCCATAACCGTGTTCATAACCTGCTTTATTTCTTCCATACCCGGTACAAAGCTGAACGAATATGCGATATATTTTTTCATTTCTCGCTGAAATAGAGCCCTTTCATTGGCTGGCAAACTAGGGCGAACGGTAAGGATCCTTACCGTTTGCCCTAGATTGCCAGCCAATGAAAGGGCTTCATTTCAGCGAGAAATGAAAAAATATATCCCATATTCGTTCAATTTTGTACTTGGGTATGGCAGAGAAATAAACAAGTCATGAACCGGTCAAGGACACCGCGTGCTAAGGAGGAGCATAGCGCATCATTACGTCATACAACAACCGCTGAGCTGCAAATTACAGTATAACCTATGTACTGCGGCCTTTCAATGAAGAGGCCCGAATAAATCAAATATTTCTGTAGACAGGAGACTATAGTTAGTGCATAATGAAATTAATATGAAACGCATTAATCCTGTCCTGCATTAACCTATTGAACCCTAGGTGACGAGTACACTCGTCATTTATATACCCGTTACACTTGTCCACAGCAAACATTGTAGAACCACATCGTAGATCTCCTATTACAAAAATGGCCTAGACTCGAATTGTTCATTGTATAAGTGTTGGATTGAAAGGATTAAGCAGCCGACTTGTGGGTATTGTCTTCTTTTGTGTAATCGTTTTACAAATATTTGACTGTAAAACGTCTCGAAAGAAATGTGTTTATTTTCCATATTGAACTAAAATACGGTTGCTTTTTATCAATGCATTAATACAGAGGCTCCTATAAGCGTTTAATTATTGCGTTAAACAGCCACCTGTCTTCAACCCCTTCGGTGCCATGGGCATATTTGTCATTAATTGTATAATGCACTAAACAACACAGTCCAGATGAATGTCATTTAAAAACCAAGAATGCTCTTGACTTAGGATGTTTTAACCCTATAAACTGTGGAGTTTATTTCTAATCTGACTTTAAAACAATTATTGCTTGGCTCCATTAGTGGGTCTTGGTTGATCAGGTGCTGCTTAATGCTTGGTATTTTTAGCAAATCAATTGATCAAGCATATTCATGTCACACCAGTCCACAGCAGCTCGTTCACGCCAGTTTACAACACTTTACTGTCGTCCTCAATTTAATCTATTTTTAAATTCCATTTGGGTGACTCGCTAGCTCATGCTTGATTTTGTTTCTAAATGGAAATGCCTACAGCGATCCCTACACGCGTACAGGGTTCCCGGTCGTTTTTCTAGTTTTTCGTGTGACGTCATGTGTAAAAGTGAACTCGCCGGCTTCCGAAAATACAAAGCACCGCCCTCCGAAATAAAGCCCTTTCATTGGCTGACAAACTAGGTCGAGTGGTAATTTGGGTTGAGCGATAACTTAGTTTAGGTAAAGTAGGTTGAACGGTAACTGCCATACACTAGCCTACGTGCCATATTTGAGGCAAACGGTAAATCAGTTATAGTTCATTTGTTTGAAAATTATACAACATAACCTGTTCGCTCCCTACGGTCGCTCCAGGTTATATTGCATACTTTTCAAAAAATGAACTATAACTAATACTTGAATATCAAAAAGATGCCTTTTATAGGGCATGATTTTATTAGATTTTTTATTTGATGAAAATGAAATAGTTCTAGTATTAAATTATTTCTTATATTCTACCAGGTGAAAGCCCATGCTAAGACAGTTCAAAATATGAAAAGAAATTGAAGGGTCAGTGTTGAAAATTTTGAGTTATTAAAGTAAAACTAGTTATCCCCCTTTACAAAATATACTAAAAAGTACCATATCGATGATATTTAGAGCTTTATAAATTTCACATTTGGTGCCTGTTTTCTCTTAGATTAGTTTTGAAAAAATACTACCATAGACAGAAAATAGATAACACAAAACCAAATTATCACATTTATTTTCATTTGAAATCGATTTAATTGAAGCGGGCTGTTTGAAAAGGACAAAATAAGAAAAAGTGGATGGGGGAATTTTACATGACCGTAGAGCTAAATGTTGTTCACCGAAATGTACACTTTTCTATTTTTTCATTCATCTTAAATAGCTCTTCAATACAAAACCATCATATAGTGTCTCATTTACTTTGAAAATTCCACAATTCATGAGTTTCGTACACCCTTAATGCAGAATATAGATAATCTTATTACAGTCGAGAAGACGGTATTCTTTCGCAATAAAGTGTCATCTGTCTTTTAAACAATTAATTAGCCTTCGTTTTAGTTATCGTGTGATAGAGCTTTAACTTTATTAAAATTCAAATTGTCAACAGGCCAGTCACGTGTCACAATAGATGTGCGTACCCACAGTGGAGAAGATGTTAGTCTTTCCCAATACATCGCAAACGGAACGCAAACACAATTGCAATAAAATGTAATAAACAATTTTTCTTTTTATAGATTTTACGATTAAAATGAAGTAAATTACAACAGTTTGACCATATTGACCATTTTGTCTATTGATTTTAACCAGAGTGGCAAACAGTTTGGAACCTGATCAGATGTCTTGTCTGGCTCGAAACACTTTGCAATGAAAATCATAGTTTTAGCGTAAACGCGTTTATTGGGAAAGAATAACGTCTTTTCCACTGTATAGTGGAAAACACGTTATTCTTTCCCCTTCAACTCGTTTACGCTAAATCTGTTTCTAACCATGCAAACCCCGGCGTCTGATCAGGCTCCAAACTGTTTGCCACTCAGATTAAAATGAATAGTAAGTATTATAAAAATGTTGTAATTTTCTCCTTTTTAGTGTGTTGCGTTTGCCTTTCGTTTGCGTTTAAACGGGAAAGAATAACGTTTTCTCCTCTGTACCTCTATCATGTCGAGGGTATGGAATTTCTGCACTATTTACCGTAAATCGATTGATTCCTTTGAGGCTTAATTGAAAGTGTATTACAAAGACACGGGTGGCTGATTATCTGATGAAACATTGACATGCAATGAAAACGAAAATTGTATTATGAGTTATTTATGTTTAAGAATTGCAGCCAAGCCCGTTTTCACACATTACATGTAACACACAGTGACACAAATACGCGTTATTTACGTGTACAAACAGTGCACTTGTAACGAGTCCTCGTATATTTGTAACATGCAAACAGAGTAGACCTAGACCAGAGGACTCTCTGTTCAGGATTTTGCGCTATTTGTAATTTTACAGTAAATTGCAACATATTGCTGAAATAACAATTCTAAATGATACAAAATAGACTAGAAACTTAATGCCAATTCATCTCAATAAAATGTATATATAGAAAATTACAACTTTTTGACCATTACCAATTTGTGGCAAACAGTTTAGAGCCCGATCAGCTGCCATGTTATACGGCTCCAAACTGTTTGCCACCCAAATTAACATGGTAAAAAGTGTGTACACTTTATTTTAGTCTCCAAGCCGTTTGCGACACCTATTAAAATAAGTAGCCAAATTTGTGAAAATGTGGTTGTTTTCTACATTTTAATGCTTTGCGTTTGTGTTTAAACGGGAATAATAATATCTTTTAACGGTAGCTGACACAAACGAGTTTTATTTTAAATAAAATTAAGAACGTCATACCCACTGTAAAAGTAAGGGAAATGCAAACATTGTTTCTATTGGTAATGTTCGTGGTTTCAGTAGCTTCCTCTTGTCAAACGGGGGCCTCCGTGGCCTAGTGGTATATTCACTGTGACTTACACCCCTAAGCTCCTCACCGCTGTGAGTTCGAATCCCAGTAGGGTCGTTCGGATTTTTCATGTGGGGAAGCCTTCCAGCTGGCTTGCGGAAGGTCGGTGGTTCTACCCAGTTGCCGATTTGTGCCTAAAACAGTGTATAAAGGACTTCTGGGGTCTTCCTCCACCTAAAATTAGCTGGACGTCGCGATATGACTGAAATACTGTTGAAAGCGCCGTAAAATTAAAAACAATCAATCAATCAATCCTCTTGTCAAACAAACTGTCATTATTGCGCTGTAAATATTACTATACGTGATACCAATACCACATACAGGGGAGAAGACGTTTTCCCAATAAACACGTTCACGCTAAAACTACTAGTTCCACTGCACACAGTTTGGAGCCAGATCAGACGCCGGGTAACCCGGCGTCTGATCAGGCTTCACACTGTTTGCCACTCTGATTAAAATTGATTGTCAGAATTGTCAACAATTTGTCATTTTCTACATTTTAGTGCAACGCGTTTGCGTTTAAACGGGAAACATAATATCTTTTAAAGGTAGATGACACAAACGAGTTTTATTTAAAATAAAAATAAGCACGTCATACCCACTGTAAAAGTAAGGGAAAAGCAAACATTGTTTCTATTGGTAATGTTCGTGGTTTCAGTAGCTTTCTCTTGTCAAACAAACTGTCATTATGGCGCTGTAAATATTACTTCACGTGATACCAATACCACCTACAGGGGGGAAGACGTTTTCCCAATAAACACGTTCGAGCTCAAACTAATAGTTCCATTACAAACAGTTTGTAGCCAGATCAGACGCCGGGTTACCCGGCGTCTGATCAGGCTCCAAACTGTTTGCCATTCAGATTAAAATTGATTGTCAAAAAAGTCAACAATTTGTCTTTTTGTCATTGTATTGCCTTGCGTTTGCGTTTAAACTAGAAATAATAACGTTTTCTCCGCTGTAATCAGTAATTTGACACTAGGCAAATATGAATATTTCCTAACACTCTCGAACACGAACATTGTGAATAGGCATAAGTCGATGGCTTACACAAACAGACGAGGTTCGGGTCAGACGCCAATTTAATCTGGTTTAGAACAAATGCGGAACAGTAAGCCTTTCTCTGATTGTGATTCTAGCAAACTGCTACAGTGGATAAAACGTTATCCTTTCCCAATAAACGCGTTTACGCCAACTCTTTTATGTCCATCGCAAATAACCCGGGGTCTGATCAGACTCAAAACTATTTGCTCCTCAGATAAAAAGGAACATTCAGAATTGTTAATATATTGTAATTTTCTACATTTTATTTTAGTCTCCAAATTGTTTGCCACGCATATTAAAATAAGTAGCCAAATGTGTCAAAATGTGGATATTTTCTACATTTTATTATATTGCGTTTGTGTTTAACGGTAGCAGTCACAAACGAGTTTTATTGGAAATAAAAATAATAATGTCATACCCACTGTAAAAGTAAGGGAAATGCAAACATTGTTTCTATTGGTAATGTTCGTGGTTTCAGTAGCTTTCTCTTGTCAAACAAACTGTCATTATGGCGCTGTAAATATTACTTCACGTGATACCAATACCACCTACAGGGGGGAAGACGTTTTCCCAATAAACACGTTCGAGCTCAAACTAATAGTTCCATTACAAACAGTTTGTAGCCAGATCAGACGCCGGGTTACCCGGCGTCTGATCAGGCTCCAAACTGTTTGCCATTCAGATTAAAATTGATTGTCAAAAAAGTCAACAATTTGTCTTTTTTGTCATTGTATTGCCTTGCGTTTGCGCTTCGTTTGCGTTTAAACTAGAAATAGTAACGTTTTCTCCGCTGTAATCAGTAATTTGACACTAGGCAAATATGAATATTTCCTAACACTCTCGAACACGAACATTGTGAATAGGCATAAGTCGATGGCTTACACAAACAGACGAGGTTCGGGTCAGACGCCAATTTAATCTGGTTTAGAACAAATGCGGAACAGTAAGCCTTTCTCTGATTGTGATTCTAGCAAACTGCTACAGTGGATAAAACGTTATCCTTTCCCAATAAACGCGTTTACACCAACTCTTTTATGTCCATCGCAAATAACCCGGGGTCTGATCAGACTCAAAACTATTTGCTCCTCAGATAAAAAGGAACATTCAGAATTGTTAATATATTGTAATTTTCTACATTTTATTTTAGTCTCCAAATTGTTTGCCACGCATATTAAAATAAGTAGCCAAAGTTGTCAAAATGTGGATATTTTCTACATTTTATTATATTGCGTTTGTGTTTAACGGTAGCAGTCACAAACGAGTTTTATTGGAAATAAAAATAATAATGTCATACCCACTGTAAAAGTAAGGGAAATGCAAACATTTTTTCTATTGGTAATGTTCGTGGTTTCAGTAGCTTCCTCTTGTCAAACAAACTGTCATTATGGCGCTGTAAATATTACTTCACGTGATACCAATACCACATACAGGGGAGAAGACGTTTTCCCAATAAACACGTTCACACTAAAACTACTAGTTCCACTGCAAACAGTTTGGAGCCAGATCAGACGCCGGGTAACCCGGCGTCTGATCAGGCTCCAAACTGTTTGCCATTCAGTTTAAAATTTGATTGTCAGAACTGTCAACAAATTGTCATTTTGCTACATTTTCTTGCAATGCGTTTGCGCTTCGTTTGCGTTTAAACGGTGAAAATAACGTTTTCTCCGCTGTAATCAGTAATTTGACACTAGGCAAATATGAATATTTCCTAACACTCTCAAACACGAACATTGTGAATAGGCATAAGTCGATGGCTTACACAAACAGACGAGGTTAGGGTCAGACGCCAATTTAATCTGCTTTAGAACAAACGCAGAGCTGTAAGCATTTCTCTGATTGTGATTCTAGCAAACGGCTACAATGGAGAACACGTTATTCTTTCCCAATAAACATGTTTACGCCAAATCGTTTATGTCCCCATTGTAAATAGTTTGGGGCCAGATCAGACGCCGGGTAACCCGGCGTCTGATCAGGCTCCAAACTATTTGCCATTCAGATTAAGATGAATAGTCAGAATTGTTAAGATGTTGTAATTTTCTACATTTTATTGCAATGCGTTTGTGTTTCGTTTGCATATTAACGGGAAAGATTCCAAAGAAAAATATTTCGAATCACTTACAAAACATATTGCCCTCCATGTCCTTAGTTGGTTTACCATCAATATAACGAACTTTAACCCATTTATACGTGAGTATTGCAATCATCCTGTATATACATGAACTTGCTGGAATAATCGATATAGATATACAAGGGTGATCTAAATACACTACAATGTGTGTCCAACAAACAGCAAGCTATTTTATATAAGATTTAGCAAACAGCGCAGACCCTGATGAGGCGCAGCGATTTTTTTTCAGTCGTTACGCTGTATTTACATGTACACGTGTGTGTAATGTATAAGCTATTACATGTATATAACATATTTCTTATGGCGCATGTTCATTACTATAAATTGGAGCTATTTTCTTCAGTGGAGGAATAAATTTTATTTAATGGCGTAAAAGGCATATTTATGGTTAAATGACTCGTTATCTGCAGTTTGATCATGTTTATTTAGTCATTGATTCAACCACCGGATGGTTATGCTTCTGTGACTCCGCCCCTAGAGAGATCTTGAATGCCTTTTGTAAAGTAAACATTTCGCTTGTCGTGCTATTCAAACACGTATAGTTAAGAAGACGTTATAATTTCTAATAAACGAGTTTGCGTCAAATATATATTTTCTATTACAAATAGTGTTGAGACACATATACCTTCCTACCGTGTCGTTGTTCTGGGCTTAATTGTCCTACGGAATTGTTTCTATTTATTAGACCGATACTACAGTGGAGAATCTGTTATTCTTTCCCGTTTAAACGCAAACGTACGCAAACGCAAAGCACTAAAACGTAGAAAAGAACAACCTTTGGACAATTCTGATAATTCTTGTTTATCTTGGTGGCAAACAGTTTGGAGCCTGATCAGACGCCGGGTTACCCGGCGTCTGATCTGGCTCCAAACTGTTTGCACGGCAAATAATAGTTTTAGCGTAAACGCGTTTATTGGGAAAGAATAACATATTCTCCACTGTATATGTATCACCTCTGTCAAGAACTAAACGCAATGCAGGTCGATGGTTTTGATCCAATGCGCTGCATGGCAACGGATGAGATTAACCGAATTCATCTGCCTGAAATCATCATCTTCTCATCTGATCTCATCATCCCTCATCGTTCATCGGCGCTATATGACCTATTTTGTGTCACAGTGTCGTTAAGCCCAACTCATTCATTCACCCATCCTTCTTATCAGGTTCCAAACTGTTTGCCTCTCAGAAAGAAAGAAATAGTTAGAAATGTCGAACACTGGTTTTAGCCTAGGCGGATTTTGGAGAATTCTGACCTCACTAGGCATTTCGTGTTAAAAGTTGGCAAACAGTTGTTTTTACATAATTTGGGTGTGCTGAATCCATATATGCCGTTTGACAAGCTCTATTTTCAGTATTTGAGGTCAAAATGGCGGAAACAAAATGTCCGCCGAAAACTCTATTTGTAACCCCTTAAACTTGTAAATAATAAAGAGTAGTTTGCATTTCGTGTTAATAGTTTGCAAAAAGTTGTTTTTACATAAGTTAAGTGTGCTGAATTCAAATCTGCCATTTGCCAAGCTCTGTTTTGGGATTTTAATGTCAAAATGGCGGCAAACAAAATGGCCGCCATCGAACGCTATTTCCAGTCAAATAAAGGTACACGACATCAGAAAATGGGCATAATATTAACATTGTCTGTTAAAAAGGCAGAATTCTGAAAAGTTGAATGTTATTCTACTGCATATCGATCTAAACCACAAGGGTTAGGAAAATCGCGGAAACAAAATGGCTGCCGAAGAAAACCGAATGTAGCAAATCAAATATACTCTTCGTTATATATAGCAGCAAAATGATAATGATAATAAAAAAGACATTCTTTGAAGAAAGAACTAACATACCAGAATATAAATTGGTGTCAAACTCACTTTGGCTACCTGTCTAGTTTTATCTTTACCATATAATTTGAAAATGGCAGAAATCAAAATGGCCACCTATAAATACTTACTAACAAATATGTGTGAACACTTTACTTGTACTTTTGAAAATTGTGGAACAGATAGTCGCAAATTTGAAGAGAATAACAAGCACAACAATTAGCACACATTCTCCTTAGGGATTGCTTTTTTGAAAAAACCCGTCAGCCACTTAAAATTCAAGATGGCCGCCATTTTTCAAGATGGCCACCATGGAATATACAGAATAATTGCATTTAGCAATAAGTTGCAAAGAATTATTCTTTTCAATGCTTTTGTGTCATATAGTACTTTTTGCTTATGTAATATTCAAATTTTAAATGATGATATTATTCAGTGGCTTCTTAAACTTCAAGATGGCAGTCATTTCTTAATATGGCCGCTACAGAAATGTTGCATTTCACAGTAAATTCGTTGAAACTTGTCCTATTTCAATGATATTTGTTTCAAATACTACTTTTTGACTATGGACAATATAAATTGATTACCATGGAATTACTTTGTATCTTTCTTGTACCCGTAAGTCAAGATGGCGTTCAGTTTTCAAAATGGCTACCTTAGAACAATTGCATTTTACAATAAAATCGTAAAGACTTTTTCTATTTCAATGAGATTTGTGTCAAATCATACTGTCGTAAATATGTAGATTTCAATTTAAGAACCACGTTAGTACTCACTTACTTCTGTGTACCTGTCTGCTACCCAAAAAGGAAGATAGTAGCCATTTGCGAGATTACCGCCATAGAATATACAGTTAAATTGCACATGTCAATGTTTTTATCCTGAATGGAGTTTAGAAATTCATCATCATTCTCCATACTGCTTTAAGAGTAAGTATATGCCTCCTCATTCCTCTTGCATAGTTCGTCCATGCTAAGACTTGTTCTGCTGCTCTGGGGCAAGGGCGTGGCCCTTGTCCATACATCGAGCAGTCTACTTGATAACATGTGTTGCCCTATAGATTTCAGACAATTGAGGGCAAGTATGAAGTCCACCAAGATTTACAAACAATTGCTTTTCATACTCATGTTTTTGCTCACTTAAGCCTCTTTAACTTTCAAAACAGTGCCTCATCAACTGTCAACACAACATATTGTTAACCCAAGGGCAAGAGAAACATGCCTACAATGCCTGACAACTGTGTTTAACGTGTCTAATTCATGTGCAGGAGCTTGTATAAATCTAATTCATGTGCAGGAGCTTGTATAATTGGCATATAACCTTCATTTGTTATCTCCCGGTTTCTACTTATCAGTGTTTAATTGCACCGTATCCAACCAACTCTTCTTGAATCAGTCATCTTGTCTGCTGATGAAAAAACGTCATATCGCTCTCCATCGAACGGGTTGATGAAAGGTTATCCGATGTTTCAGAAAACCATTTCCTTTTTGTTCATTTGTTGACTTGGGTTCCCTCTCACCCTCTGGTATTTCCGTTGGTAAAATCGCCTCAATTATTTCAGGGACCTGTAATGTAGATCTTGCAAACCTTTATCGGATTCTGGACCTCTTTGCCACCAAGCTAGCTGGTAGCATAACACTTGTTTTTGCCATCAAAACTGGCATCATCGATGTCAGTGTTATCACATGTTAAGTAAATAAATATATCATTAATGAATTTTGGCTGCGTTACTGCCCAAGTCTCTGGATTGATTGTTGCCAATGTATTTTTCGGCAAGAGCAGTGTCAACTTGCAGGACATTATCCTAACTGATAATGTGGCCTGTATTGTGAAATAATTGGACAAGTTCCCATGATCTAGAATGAAGGGTATTTGCCATGGCCAGGTGTTTTGGAGTCCAGTGTTTGCCTCCACTGATGTTATAGACCTGATGTTGTCCAATGCTGAGAATCTTGGTTTGCAGTTTCGATACTGCGTACCAAGTTTCTCAGCATTGAACAATACATGTATAGGACAAGACACATATGCCTGTTTGTCGCCCTCTTGATCAGTCTGGATCAACCCCTGCCCTCCAAACATCAAGCGAAAAAAACAGAAAAAGACTTTCAGGCACAGAAGATATCATCTCAATCTCATTAGTTATAAACTCTTTATACAATGGATCTGTCATAATGTCAAATCTCAACTTTAAGGCAACATGTACCATCCCCAGGAATGAGTCATCGGCATGGTTATAAACATGCGATAGGGATGGCTCTTCAGTGTCATCTGTGACTTAAACCATAAATTGTTGAAGGTTCAAACTTTAAAGGTTCAAGCAATGTTTGCTAATGCCCGGAATTGTTATGAAATCATGATCTTCTTTGACATGTGGTACTAGCTTCTCCTTGAAAGAGGTTCTTCTGCTTTTAAAAGAAGCAGGAACTTCTACACCTGCAGTTTCTGTTAACGAACAATATCTCTTCCAAACATCGGACAGCTCTAGTGCATTTTCAGTTCAAAAACAAGCCACTGTATAGCTATGCCGTTATTGACTGATTCTTACTTTGTCTATGATGTGTGTCTGTTGAATTTTACGAAACACCTAACATGGGTTTTCCCTTTTGATGCAATGAGGTCATTAACTCCAGCAAGACGGATACTGAGGGTTTAGTCAAATTTTGAAGCTTCGAGAATCTGTTCGCTCATTTTTAATGTTGTGATAGATGACAACTTGCTTTTTGCATGAGTATACTGACAAAACATTCATGCCTTCCAGTTCATGACAGGCCAAATAGAACTACTAGATGTTCTAGAAACGCATATCTGCTGTTGTTTTGCGACAGTGTTACTGCAGCTTGCTTCGCCTTTGTCTGCCTCAGCAAGTCTTGAGATATGACTCTTACTCGTGAAGGTGGCATATCATGTTTTGTGCCAAACCATGGCATGACTAGCACTAGAACTTGATAAAATTCGGTCAATAGCTACTCGATTGTTTGGATCTATAACGTTTTGCCTTGAATTAGCAGCATCTACTAGCGACGAAACGCCATTTTCTGTTGGCTTTAGTAGCTTGTCCTTCTTTTCCGTTTGGCAAATAATGCACATTCTGAGTTCTTAACCCCTGTCCCTTTTGAGATAATACGCTGCTTCCATTTTGTTCGTTTTGCAAATACGCTACACCACAAGAAACAATATTGGCAAATAGTTGATTCCGGCATCATTTGAAACTACAAGTGTATAATGTGATGGCTAAAATCAGATGCAAAATGCAAATGACAGTGGTATTCTGATGATCTTGAGACAAGCAGACAATCAATGCTTACCATTTAAATAGCACTGCTATAACTCAACACTATGACATTATTCTGATCGTTTTTGTTTGACACTTTTTTCACACTTTTTTCACACGGGCACTAGAAATTAAGTGCACATGAATATTTTAGTTGAATACAAAGTAGACATATACCTTGAATAGACTCTACTGCGCTGCTCGTATTTAAAACAGTTTGTATCTTTAAACAGTTTTTCTTTGAAAGTGATTATGATCGAGACTGGTATTTTCTTTTTACAGTGCAAACGTATGCATTGCAACTTACATATGCACTATTACATTTATGTAGGATATATATACTTCCTTTGAATGGCGGCATAATTGTGATTACCATGGTCTAAATAATGATATTTGCTCTACACAGACATTACAAAATATTCATGCTACCATTATATGATTGTTGCGGTATTCAAGAATAATCTGTTTGGTTGGATTTATGATTTTATTTGAAAACAAAATATTGTGATGTAGCATATTTCCTTATCTCAAAAAATAAATGTTAGACATAGGAATAATGAAAAGAAATCACTATCGGTAAAATAGAGACACGCAGCAGACTTACATAGGCAACTGCATGAATCGACTGATACCTTGGAATATATACATTAGTGAAACTCCATCTCAAACTATATGTTATAACATGTCATGAGACTACATGATTAATAGTTTGTATCAATATGTCTGTCCACCTTATACATTGTACATGTACCTGAAATACCTGTATCCCAGATGCAGATGGGCAGAATGATATTGAGATTCCCAAAATTATGTTACAGTATGTTTTGTCCTCTAATACAAGTTATTATCATCGTGTTGACAATGTCCCTAACATAGTATACTTTTAGGGGGTTACAAATAGGGTTTTCGGTGGCCAATTTGTTTTTCCGCCATTTTGACCTTAAATACTAAAGATATAGCTTGACAAATAAAATATTTGAACACAACAACTATTTGCCAACTTTAAACACGAAATGCCTACTACTACATTAGTATATACAAGTTAAAGAGGTAACAAATAGAGTTTTCGGCGGCATTTTGAATTCCGCCATTTTGACCTTAAACACTAAAACCAGAGCTTGGCAAATGGCATATTTTGATTTAGCACACCCAAATTATGTAAAAAATGTTTGCCAACCATTAACACGAACTGCCTACTACTCCATTACTATTTACAAGTTTAGGAAATTATAAATAGCGTTTTCGGCGGCCATTTTGTTTTCCGCCATTTTTACCTTCAAAACTAAAACCAGAGCTTGGCAAATGGCATATTTGGATTTAGCAAACTCAAATTATGTAAAGACATCTGTTTTCCAACTACATGTATTAACACGAAATGCCTACTACTCCATTATTATATACAAGTTTAGGGGTTACAAATAGAGATTTCGGCAGTCATTTTGTTTCCCGCCATTTTGACCTTATATACTAAAAACAGAGCTTGGCAAATAGCATATAAAGATTTAGCACCAAGTTATGTAAAAACAACTGCTTGACAACTATTAACACGAAATGTCTACTACTCTTTGATTATTTACAAGTTTGGGGTGTTTCAAAAAGAATTTCCGACGGCCATTTTGTTTTCCGCCATTTTGACCTGTAATACTAAAAACAGAGCTTGGCAAATGGCATATTAAGATTCAGCACACCCAAGTTATGTAAAAACAACTGTTTGCCAACTATTAACACGAAATGCCTACTACTCCATTATTATTTACAAGTTTAGGGGGTTACAAATAGAGTTTTCGGCGGCCATTTTGTTTCCGCCATTTTGACCTTAAATACTAAAAATAGAGCTTGTCAAACGGCATTTTTGGATTCAGCACACCCAAATTATGTAAAAACAACTGTTTGCCAACTTTTAACACGAAATGCCTACTACTCTTTTATTATTCACAATTTCTAGAAATCCGACTAGTCTATTTCTACATTTCAGTGCATTGCGTTTGCGCTTCGTTGTCGTTTAACCCTTCCCCCATAGAAGCGCCTTTAAGCGAATATGATTTATTCCTCCACTGAAGAAAATATTTCTAATTTAATCAGTCATGAATATATACTATAGGGATTTTTTTACATGTATTAAAGCACATAATTGCTTTAAGCAGGCTGAAAGTAAAGCAGAATGCGCCCTAAGGCGCATTCTGCTTCTCTTTCAATCTGCTTTAAGTAGTCACCTATCTTCAATACTAGAAACAGGCTATCAGGTAAAGGGTTAAACGGGAAAGAATAACGTCTTTTCCACTGTAATGTCAGTAATCGTCAATTCTTCGAATATTAACTAACTGTGTGCATGTATAGTGCACACTTGTCCTATGCAAACAGTATATACCCTTATCAAAGGTCTCTTGCACTGTTTGTTATTTTGCAATATACAGTAAAACCTCGCTATTACGACCACTAAAACGACGGCTTATTGATTGCATAATAGAGAGGTGGCAGCTTAAATCAAGATGACAGTGAAACAGAAAGCTCCAATAGGAGCTTTCTGTTTCATTGTCACCTTGCTTTAAGCGGTCACCTATCGTAAACACCCTAATAATTAACATAATTTAGTGGTCGTAATAGAGAGGTTTTACTGTATCACAAAAACAACCTTAAATAGTCATAACAGGACCCTACCTAATTGGAAACGAGAATAACATGTACACATAACAAAGTTCATAGGTTACAATTTGTATAAGGCATATGTACTCTTCACAGGTACCTTGTTTGTAAAAGACGAGTATACTCGATGCTAGAAATCAATAATTTGAATAAAAGGCGATTGCAACAACCTTGTAATCTAATACAAATTATTGAATTTAGTTATTAAAGCGGTTAGTAGGTTAAAATCAGACGATAATATATCAAGATAATGAATAACTCATAACGTTGGTCTTTTGATGTTTGCAAGTGTGTTTAAACGCGTTATCTGCACGTTGATCATGTTTATTTAGTCATTGACTCAATCATTGGAATGGCAATGCTTCTGTGATTCCGTCCCTAGAGTGACTTTGTTGAGTAAACATTGCTTTTGTGACATTTATACACGTTCTGCAGTGTCCTTAACCGTTAGAGTCTTTGAATATTAACCATTTAGCTGACAATAACGGCAATCAAGGCGGCAAATAGTTTTGATTGTGGCAATAGGCCGCGTATTAGAATCCAAACTGTTTGACACTGGTGTCGTTATTTCTTCAATCAAAAAACCCACCTCTGACTTAACGCAGCCGGTATTTTGGCGTAACATACAGTGGAGAATCTGTTATTCTTTCCCAATAAACGCGTTTACCCTAAATCTATTATTTCTATTTCAAACAGTTTGGAGCCAGATCAGACGCCGGGTAACCCGGCGTTTGATCAGGCTTCAAACTGTTTGCCACCAAGATAAACATGAATTATCAGAATTGTCCAAAAGTTGTTCTTTTCTACGTTTTAGCGCTTTGCGTTTGCGTGCGTTTGCGTGCGTTTGCGTTTAAACGGGAAAGAATAACATATTCTCCACTGTATGATTAAGACAGTTAAAGCAGAGGATAAAACTTTGCAGTGAAGTCAGGCTTCATACTTTTTGCCGTCAAGTTTAAAATAAAAAGTCAGAATTGTCAAAAAATTGTTATTTTCTTTATTTCATTGCAAAGCGTTTCGTTTGCTTACGGAAAAGGTTAACGTTTTCTTCACCGTAACAAAAACTCACGAGTGCTGCAACTCTCAGACCCACACGCAATAACATATTACAGGTAATGCTATAGTTACAGTGGAATATCTGTTATTCTTTCCCGTTTAAACGCAAACAAACGCAAAGCACTAAAACGTATAAAAGAACAACTTTTGGACAATTCTGATAATTCTTGTTTATCTTGGTGGCAAACAGTTTGGAGCCTGATCAGACGCCGGGTTACCCGGCGTCTGATCTGGCTCCAAACTGTTTGCTCGCAAATAATAGTTTTAGCGTAAACGCGTTTATTGGGAAAGAATAACAGATTCTCCACTGAACATGTAATCCTTATTTCGGATGCAAACACTTACAGCCAGATCAAACGTAGAGTAACGCAGCGTCTGACCAGGTTACATGTATAAACTGTTTGCAACTTTTGAAAAAAAAAAACTGTCGTCTTTCTTACAAACACGCCATTTTCCGCATTTTGTAAAAATTTCGTTTTGAATTAAGTTTCGTATCAACCGGAAAGAATAAAGTATCTTTACTCTTGCCAATCACCTACACCTTCTTAATCAAGATACTGGTCATTGTTTTCATACATGTAAGTGGATAGTCCATATGAAAAATTCAGCATAACAAAGAGAAACACTCAGTGGAGAATCTGTTATTCTTTCCCGTTTAAACGCAAACGTACGCAAACGCAAAACACTAAAACGGTGAAAAATACAACTTTTTGGCAATTCTGATAATTCATCTTTATCTTGGTGGCACACAGTTTGGAGCCTGATCAGACGCCGGGTTACCCGGCGTCTGATCTGGCTCCAAACTGTTTGCAGTGAAAATAATAGTTTTAGCTAAACGCGTTTATTGGGAAAGAATAACGTTTGCTCCACTGTACAATATGTTTCATATTGAAGAGAAATCTTCTACATTATACGGATGAATGTCTGATAATTGTTTCAAAAAGTAGTTCTGTGAACTGTACATGTAAATATACGAACATATAAAGGTTTTTAGCATAAACAATTTAATTTCGAAGAACATTGTCTTTCCGGTGAAGAACATACATGTAGCTCGACAACGATAAGAAATCTCAGACGTATCAAAACATTCATGAGACAGATCTGAGAAAAGCTAGAGTGGAGAATACGTTATGTTTTCCCAATAATCACGTCTGTGTTAAAACTATTATGTATCTATTGCAAACAGCCTGGTCCCAGATCAGATACCGGGTTACCAGGCTGCTGATCAGGCTCCAAACTGTTTGCCACTTGTTTTAAAATAAATAATCAGATTTGTCCAAAAGGCTACCATTTACTCTACTTTGATCTATGCATTTGCGTTTCTTTCGCGTTTAACTTTTTCACAGCCAACTGCGCCAAAAGGTGACTTTGCAAACAGTTCGGATCCTGATCAGATGCCGCGTAACGCGTCGTCTGATCAGGATCCAAACTGTTTGACACTCGTACATGTATCGATATGTTTTAGTCATTCTACATTTAAACATTACTTTCAAACAATCTTGCAACAACAAATTGAAACAAATTGAAGCAGACGACAATGAAACGACGAAGGGGTAAACATCTCACTCTTAATGTGGCAGCGAAAGAGTTACATGTAAACGGGAAAGGACAACGCCTTCACTGTATCAGAGGACTCCGAGAACCACTAGCAATAACGAATAACACACTGAGACAGGCATTGGAATCCATATTTCCAGAACACCGCTAGGAAGAGAGCAAAAAATTAAATACGCTGCGAAAATCAATTTCATGGGTTGGAATAAGGTCTCTTGATGTCTCCTAAGAAACACAAGTAGACTTGATTCATTCACAATAAATGTCCGTTATAATAATTCCTCAAACTGAGTCTTTAGTCCAGTGTTTAAGACACGTTAGCTGCTTCACCCATTACACCAAAAGACATGATAGTAAACGCATTGCAATAAAATGGTGAATATTACAACTTTTGAAAATTCTGACTCTACATTTCAAACAATCCCCAAGAAAGTATGCAAAATGAGTATCTCCATTGCAAACCGACTTTGGAACCTGATAAGACGCCGGGTAACCCAGCGTCTGATCAGACTTCTTACTGTTTGCCACGCAGATTAAATATATAATCAGAAAATTGTAAAAAGTTTAAATTAATTTTGTACATTTTATTGCATTGGGTTTGCGTTTCGTTTGTGTTCAATCGGGAAAAAATAACGTTTTCTCCACTATACGATGGAGAAGATGTTATTCCTATTCAAGTTACAGTGGAGAGTCTTTCCAAATAAACGCGTTTACGCTAAAACTATTATTTCCAGTGCAAATAGTTTGGAGCCGGATCAGACGCCGGGTAACCCGGCGTCTGATCAGGCTCCAAACTGTTTGCCATACAGATAAAAATAGATAGTGAAAATTGTAAAAATGTTGTTATTTTCTACATTTTAGAGTTTTGCGTTTGCGTTTCGTTTGCGTTTAAACGGGAAAGAATAACGTTTTTTCCACTGTAACGAAACTTGCTGCAAACTTAAGGCACTTACATGCAGAAAATGACACTTTTTAACATTCTGACTGGTTGTTTTAAGCTGGCAAACACTTGTTATGATGTTCATTAGACACGCAAACGCATTGCAATAAAATAAAGAAAATAAACAACTTTTTGAAATATCTGAATGCTTACTATATACATGTATGTAACCTTGATGGCATACAGTTTCGAGCCTGATCAGAAGCCGGATTATCCGGCGTCTGTTCTGGCTCAAAACTGTTTGCAAATGGAAATAGTAGGAAATTTAGCGCAAACGCGTTAATTAAGACCTTGAGTGACATCTTCCCTACTGAAATCATACAGTGGAGAATCTGTTATTCTTTCCCGTTTAAACGCAAACGTACGCAAACGCAAAGCACTAAAACGTAGAAAAAAACAATTTTTGGACAATTCTGATATTTCATGTTTATCTTGGTGGCAAACAGTTTGGAGCCTGATCAGACGCCGGGTTACCCGGTGTCTGATCTGGCTCCAAACTGTTTGCACTGGAAATAATAGTTTTAGCGTAAACGCGTTTATTGGGAAAGAATAACAGATTCTCCACTGTAGTGTTGGTGTGTACATGTATGAACTTACAAAAAACAACATCAAGGAATCGTTTTATTCAATACACTAACCCTTAATTACACGTATATGCATCATTTACAAATAATGTACACTTGTCTTATGCACACAATGTAGACCCAAATCAGAAGGTTCCAACAGAAAACCTTTGATCAGGAACTGCAATGTTATTAAACGCATTTGCAAACAGTTTAATAACTTTGCTAAAAAGTGGTCATTTTTCTACATTTTATTGCATTGCCTTTGCTACAGTGGAGAATCTGTTATTCTTTCCCAATGAACGTGTTTACGCTAAAACTATTATTTGCAGTGCAAACAGTTGGGAGCCAGATCAGACGCCGGGTACAGTGGAGAATCTGTTATTCTTTCCCAATAAACGCGTTTACGCTAAAACTATTATTTGCAGTGCAAACAGTTTGGAGCCAGATCAGACGCAGGGTAACCCGGCGTCTGATCAGGCTCCAAACTGTTTGCCACCAAGATAAACAAGAATTATCAGAATTGTCCAAAAAATGTTATTTTCTACGTTTAAGTGCTTTGCGTTTGCGTACGTTTGCGTTTAAACGGGAAAGAATAACAGATTCTCCACTGTAACCCGGCGTCTGATCAGGCTCCAAACTGTTTGCCACCAAGATAAACAAGAATTATCAGAAATGTCCAAAAGTTGTTCTTTTCTACGTTTTAGTGCTTTGCGTTTGCGTACGTTTGCGTTTAAACGGGAAAGAATAACATATTCTCCACTGTATTCGTTTTCGTTTGAAACGGGAAAGAATAACGTCTTCTTCACTGTACCATACACTTATGACAATTCCCAAGTGTAAAGAGATGAAAAGAAATGAAATTACATGTATTGACAATAAAATCGGATTCTTGTCTGTTGTAATATTTTGAAGCGATTCCTGGTCTATACTTTCATGGTGAGAAATCTAATCAATATCTATATTGTACAATGAAACCCGTGTCACACTGGAGTATGAGGCGTTATTTTTTTTTTTTATAATGAGCGCATTTATGCTAAAACTATTATTTAAGAGAAACCAGTTTGGAGCAAGATCAAAACTGGATACATGTAAAATATTATTTATGGAGCAATGCGTTAAGCTGGCATCTACATATAATTCAGCTATTAGGCCATACTTTGACTAACGGTATCAGTTGTCATTACCAAACCAGGTTAGATTTTCTGAGAAGTGAAATACATGGATACGTCATTTTTCCCAAATAACCATGTGTTTGCTAAATTATTATGTTCATTGTAAACCGTTTGAAGCCAGATCAAACGCCGGATAACCCGTTGACAGATCTGACTTTGCACCCAGTGACAAATAGATATAAAGTATATTGTCATAAATGTTAAAATGATGTCATTTCCTACAATTCATTTCACTGCAGCCATATTCGCTAAGTGTCGTTAAACCCTTTCCCTCATAGACGCGCCTTTTAGAGCATTCAGTTTATTCTTCCGCTGGAGAAAATGATTTCCAATTTATACTGTCATGAATATGAATCATATACGGAATATTTTCTTTTTTCTCGCAGGATGTAGCTTAAAGCAGGCTGAAAGTAAAGCAGAATGCGCCCTAAGGCGCATTCAGCTTTACTTTCAACCAGCTTTAAGTAAGTCACCTATTTTCAACAACCAGAAAAAGGTTATGGGGTACAGGATTGAGGACGTTATTAAACGAATTTTCAAACTGTTTTTATCCTGTGACGTGGCGTTTGATAAGGATCAAACACTGTCTGCCACTTGTTTTGAACGTCAGTTATACTGTCTTAAATGCAATTTAAACGATATTGCAGGCAACACTATTGAAGCAGAAAAACAATCTGACGGTGAAGGGGTAAAATGTCACGTTATATTTGATCATGAAAGGGTAAAAATTGGAAAAGAATAACGTCTTTTCCCCTGTACGTGACAGAGGAATGAAAAACCTACATACAAATTGACAATAAAACTACGACATATATTTCCTGACAGCCTCATTACTTTACCGGTGAACTGTGCAAATTCGATTTGGACGGAACGGGCCAGTGGCCCTGGAGAACTAATGTTCCTTTATCCCGTATGAATATTAATACCGATGGTTGATATATGACTCCAATCGCACCATACCGCGAGTTCAAATCGATGCTTGAACCTGCCAGGCATTGCTTTCCTTGGAGAGAACGGCTCTATTCATCTGATATACGAGTACGGGAAGATGTTATTCATTCCACTTTAAATGACACTACAGAACGAGTGCAAACTCTCTTCGAAACTAAATAACAACGAGAATATGTTGCAAATATTGATAGTTTAGTTAAGTCTAGGTTTCAAACTGTTCACAGCCAGATCAGTCGCCGAGTTACAGTGGACAAAACGTTATTCTTTCTCGTTTAAACGAAAACGAAACGCAGTGCAATTTAATTTGGTTAAATGGCCTTTATGAAAAGTTTGATGAGTCATTGAAATTTGACAAACTGTTTGCAGATGTCATATGATGTCATAAAATTAAACGCGGTTTTGGGAAAGAATAGCATCGTCCCAATTGCAGTAACTATTTCATCCTGCTCTAATCCGTTGACAAAGGACATCAGCTCTTGCAGTACACACGCGTTTGTTTGACCGCAAGCGCGTATTCCCAATTGTACAAGACGCACTCTGTCTTGTTTACGTTTTGTCGCAATGTAGAATATTAATGTTGTTCAGCAGAACATTTGGTTACTGATCACTGAATGAATAAACAAGGCGAACTTTAAAAACAAACGAAATCTGTTTGTAGGATAAAGATAATGCAGAAAGCTCATAATGGAGCTCTCTATGTTAATGTTTTCTTACATTACTACTGTTTTCCTATATCCTGCCACCGTTACTTATCCATTTGACTCTTTAAGCCTTGTCGCTAAATACAAGCTAGACTATATTGTCTTAATCATGTATTCATATGGTACATTTGTATCATTCACTTCTTATTCCATTTCTGTTGTGTATTTTTGTGAGATTTATTATGACAAATACAGCGCCCCCTCTCTACAACGACACCCAAAGGGAAACAATGATAATGTGTATTGTTCGGAGGGAGTCGTTATAGGGAGGGACATTGGCTTACATTTGCAAACAGCTTGAATCCAGGTCAGACGCCGCGTCACGCGGCGTCTGATCTGGATTCAAGCTGTTTGTCACTCATCATTAAAAACATTTCTGTCAAGATGTCAATTATGTAAGAAAACAAGCAGACAACAAGTTTAAGCAGACGATATTACAGCAGTGAAAGCGTTAGACATAAAAGTCTTGGGAACGGTGGGAAGTGTCGTTGTAAGGAGGGAGTCGTTGTTCGGAGGGCCGTTGTAGAGAGGAAGCACTGTACATTTGACATAATATACAAAAAAGATAATATTTCTTCCCAAATAAAGGTGTTTATGCAGAAAACATTGTTTCTATTTGAACGTTTTGGAGTGAGATCAGATAAAATGTCAACCTTTTCAAGCTGTACACAGTTCATTTCCAACATTTAATTCTTTGACGTTGTGCTTAGCTTCTATTAACCCATTCGTGACCACGATCCTATACGTTGGACATAGGCAAACAGTGAAGATTCTGACCAGACGCCGCGTACTAATATTAAACCCTTGCGATGAGTACACACCTCATTAAATAATCATAGTGTAGTTGTGAAGAATAAATGTGGCTTGTGCAAACAATGTAGACCCTGATGAGGCTCCTGAAGTCGCCCTCTGATCAGGGTCTGGACTGTTTGCCATTTTACAATATATTGTAAGAAACAACCCTCAACAGACAGTATATGGACTAGACTTCTTTGAAAATGGGTAATGTCAATTAGACGTTTCAGGGATGCATGACATACAGTGGAGAATCTGTTATTCTTTCCCGTTTAAACGCAAACGTACGCAAACGCAAAGCACTAAAACGTAGAAAAGAACAACTTTTGGACAATTCTGATAATTCTTGTTTATCTTGGTGGCAAACAGTTTGGAGCCTGATCAGACGCCGGGTTACCCGGCGTCTGGTCTGGCTCCAAACTGTTTGCACTGCAAATAATAGTTTTAGCGTAAACGCGTTTATTGGGAAAGAATAACACATTCTCCACTGTAATAAAGATAACAAAGATACTGTGGAGAAGACGTTAATCTTTTCCGTTTACACACAAACGAAACGCAAACGCATTGCAATCATTGAAATGGAGAAAATGACACATTGTTGACATTTCTGATTATTCAATTCAATCTGTTCGGCTCTAAATGACCTTTTTCTGTCGATGGGCCGTAAAACACCATTCATTCATTCATTCATTCAATTCAATCTGAATGGTCAAACAGTTTGGAGCCTGATCAGACGCCGGGTTACCCAGCGTCTGATCTGGCTCAACACTTTTTGCATTTGGAATAACAGATTTAGCGTAAACGCGTTTATTTGGAAAGAATAAAAAATTTTCCACCGGACATTTATATTTATATATTTCCTCCTTTGAGATTACAGTGGAGAATCTGTTATTCTTTCCCAATAAACGCGTTTACGCTAAAACTAATATTTGCAGTGCAAACAGTTTGGAGCCAGATCAGACGCCGGGTAACCCGGCGTCTGATCAGGCTCCAAACTGTTTGCCACCAAGATAAACAAGAATTATCAGAATTATCCAAAAATTGTTCTTTTCTACGTTTTAGTGATTTGCGTTTGCGTACGTTTGCGTTTAAACGGAAAAGAATAACACATTCTCCACTGTACGCACAAACGAAACGCAAACGCATTGCAATCATTGAAATGGAGAAAATGACACCTTGTTGACATTTCTGATTATTCAATTCAATCTGAATGGTCAAACAGTTTGGAGCCTGATCAGACGCCGGGTTACCCAGCGTCTGATCTGGCTCAAAACTTTTTGCATTTGGAATAACAGATTTAGCGTAAACGTGTTTATTTGGAAAGAATAACACTTTTCCACCGGACATTTATATTTATATATTTCCTCCTTTGAGATTACCTGAAATGACATCTATTTTAACTGAGTGTGAACGTTAACACCTTATACAGTGGAGAATCTGTTATTCTTTCCCAATAAACGCGTTTACGCTAAAACTATTATTTGCAGCGCAAACAGTTTGGAGCCAGATCAGACGCCGGGTAACCCGGCGTCTGATCAGGCTCCAAACTGTTTGCCTCTAAGATAAACAAGAATTATAAGAATTGTCCAAAAGTTGTTCTTTTCTACGTTTTAGTGCTTTGCGTTTGCGTACGTTTGCGTTTAAACGGGAAAGAATAACAGATTCTCCACTGTATGTCATGCATCCCTGAAACGTCTAATTGACATTACCCATTTTCAAAGAAGTCTAGTCCATATACTGTCTGTTGAGGGTTGTTTTCTCCACTGTACATTATACATGTTCAACCCTTTACCCAATTATAGCCTGTTTCTAGTTCTGAAGGCATGTGGTCACTTAAAGCAGGTTTAATGTAAAGCAGAATGCATCTTAAGGCACATTCGCATTTTCTTTCAGCCTGTTTTAAGTCCCGATTGGGGCAGGTACTGGGCATCTTTTATATTTCATGTGCAGGACCTCCTAGCTAGAGCGGACTATTTTCTAAGTGTATAAATAATTTAAAGCATAAACTGGCGCATGTATGGTGAAAAGGGTTAATTGTCTGTAAATTATGTCGCCTGCAAAAAAATTGAGTCGCTTTGTTTTCATCGTATTTCAAAAGATATCGTCACGGTGACAAACAGTTTGGATCCGGATGTGAAGCCGAATAACTCGTGGTTTAATCGGAATCCAAACTGTTTGAATCTGTTATGCAAAAATTTACCCACAGATGTTTATAAGATTAAGCTAAAGCAAGCAACTACAACATGTATAACCATGGACATGAAGCTGATATGTAAAGTATTCATATATTACCATGCATGGATTGACAACTGAACTGTGCCAATACACCAGAGATTTTCGCCGTACAGTGGAGAACATGTAAACGCAAACGAAACACAAACGCATCGCAATAAAACGTAAAAAATACAAGTTTTCGACAATTTTGACTATATCTTTTTAAGGGGGCCTCCGTGGCCTAGTGGTATAGTCACTGTGACTTACATCACTAAGCTCCTCACCGCTGTTAGTTCGAATACAAGTAGGGTCGTTCGGACTTTTCATGTGGGGAAGCCTTCCAGCTGGCTTGCAGAAGGTCGGTGGTTCTACCCAGTTGCAGATAGTGAATAATGGGCTTCTGGGGTCTTCCTCCAAGTGTAATTAGCTGGACGTCTCGATATGACTGAAATACTATTAAAAGCGACGTAAATTCATAACAAATCAAATCAATTTTTTTTTATCATAGTGGCAAAGAGTTTGGAGCCTGCTTAGACGCCGGTTAAACCTATCTCCAAACTGTTTGAAATGGAAATAATAGTTTTAGCGTAAACGCGTTTATCGGGAAAGAATAACGTTTCCTCCACTGTATATGTTTCACGTGGCACCTGTAAAATACATGTACTCATACTTTCACCGATACAGTTGAATAGACGCTATTATTTCCCGTTTAAACGCAAACGAAACGCAAAGGCAATTGAAATATTTTTGAAGAAACTGACAACGTTTTTGCTCAAACAGTCTGATCTGGATACAAACTTGAACATGAATGTATTAGACATGATATTTAAAATACTGTATTTTGAAAGTTTTTATTCTATTTTAGTAAAGTATAATGGATATTTAACTCATTCATCCCTGAAACTTTTAATGGACACATCCAATTTCAAATTATCTCTTTCAACACAATGTATTCATTTGAAACACACTTATTACATCTGCAAACAGTGTAGACCCAGACCAGAGGGCTCCTTTAGTAACTTTCTGATCTGGGTATGTAGACACAGTTTGCTAAGTTAAAGCAATATTGATTAAACTAACTAGAATTCCAATTAGAGTGTTTCATATTTTGGTAACTGAAAGGATCCACAAGGGAAACTTATAACCCACAAGAGAAATTTAGTGTTGAAAGAGTTAATTCCAGTCTAGCTTTTTGACTATTTACGGTTGACTTTAACAACATATTGCAAAATGTAAAACACTGCAGAACCTGATCCTTACGGAGCACTCTGCTCAGGGTCTACATTGTTTGCATAGGGCAATTGTACTCTTGACAGGTATATTGTTTGTTAATGACGAAGTATACTCGTTTCTGTGGTTTAATATGTTAATATAGCCTAACTACGTAGATGGATTCAATCCAAGATAACTACATGTAGTATTTTGAAATATTGAGATTGGATCTAGAGTAAACCGGTGTCTCAGCTCGGATTTCCTAAAACAGATACAGTGGAGAATCTGTTATTCTTTCCCAATAAACGCGTTTACGCTAAAACTATTATTTGCAGTGCAAACAGTTTGGAGCCCGAATCAGACGCCGGGTAACCCGGCGTCTGATCAAGCTCCAAACTGTTTGCCACCAAGATAAACAAGAATTATCAGAATTGTCCAAAAGTTGTTTTTTTCTACATTTTAGTGCTTTGCGTTTGCGTACGTTTTCGTTTAAACGGGAAAGAATAACAGATTCTCCACTGTAGAAGCGTCTTTTTGCAAATAGTGTACTCTCCAAAAGAACAATAAAATAAATAGAATTGTCAACAGATAGTCATTTTCTTAATTTTAACGCAATGCGTTTGCGTTTAAACAGGAAAGAATAACGTCTTCTCCACTGTGCGTGTTTCTAATTCTAAAATGAAAAAGATGTAAGATTACACTCTATGAAGCTGAAACGGACAGGAAATCAATAAGAGCTTTAATCCCTTCAGTGCCACAAATATCATCTGCTTGCATTTCGTCGTCTGCGTACATTGTACATGTATATCATTTACAAAGTTAAATGATAGCCTTATAATTGAACAAAAATCAATACGTATATCGAACTGTTTAGATGATGATCAGACGTCATGATCTGATGTAGATCAAATGGTTTTGTGAAATCCGATGTGGCGGTGATTTGCGACGGAAGGGGCTGAATTTATAAAATATAAAGTCTACCATGGGGACAGTATTTAATTGCACAAATCTGTTATCATTATTACAGATATACGCTTTGTCGTCGTATGCGACAATTCTCATATTCGATACAGTGGAGAATCTGTTATTCTTTCCCAATAAACGCGTTTACGCTAAAACTATTATTTGCAGTGCAAACAGTTTGGAGCCAGATCAGACGCCGGGTAACCCGGCGTCTGATCAGGCTCCAAACTGTTTGCCACCAAGATAAACAAGAATTATCAGAATTGTCCAAAAGTTGTTCGTTTCTACGTTTTAGTGCTTTGCGTTTGCGTACGTTTGCGATTAAACGGGAAAGAATAACAGATTCTCTACTGTACATGCAACCCATTTATTCGACATGCTCTCGCCCGTAATTCAATAGCCTGTTTCTAGTTTTAAAGATAGGTTACATTTACAATGTACCACTTAAAGCAGGTTAAAAGTAAAGCAGAATGTGCCTGAAGGCTGACTGCTTTATCTTTAGCCTGCTGGGTGCTTCCATCTGCTATGTCATAGGCAATGTTTCTTATGGTCCATATTCATGACAGTATAGAAAGCTGAACTTCGTCAGTGAATGAATAAATAAAGTCAGTCGAACTTCGATATATCGAACTCGGTTAAGGCGAACATATCCGTATTTCAAAGTTAAAACGTGGCTTAGCGACGTTTTAACTTTGAAATACGGATATGATCGACATAACCGAGTGTGAAATAATGAAGTTCATATGTCGACATATAGGATAGTTCGAGTTAAGCGAGTTCGAGATATCGAAGTTCGACTGTAATGAGTTATTGGGAAATCTTAGAAGACTTGTACTGTCTTTACCACAGATAGATAAGAGTCAATATGTTTTATGTAACAAAATCATGTCCTTGTAAATTTTAAAAAGAAGAGCAAGCGATATGCAGACTCTTTTAATTATTTGACATTGAAGCAGAAGACAAGTCAGTTTTGCAGTGTCCCTACAGTCATGGAGAAAGGACAAATGGAGAAGTATCCGGCCTGCTCGCGATTTATCGTGTCGTTCAATCAGCGGGTCTCGCTGGCGGCTAGAAAACAACGTTTTTCCGAAAGTTTGGTGTTAATAGAAATGCTTTTAATGTTATCTTTTCGTTATAAATTTTAATACAGATGTTTTATTAGACCATGATCTCACGACTAGTACAGAATTTGAGGCGATAGCTTATAATTTGTTTGTTTAGTGAGTTTGTGAAAATGAGAGAGAAAACGTACAGTACTGTATTTTCCGTTTTTCCTACGAAAGTTTGGTGTTAATAGAAATGCTTTTAATGCTATCTTTTCGTTATAAATTTTAATACAGATGTTTTATTAAACCATGATCTCACGACTAGTACAAAATTTGAGGCGATAGCTTATAAATTGTTAGTTTAGTGAGGTTTTGAAAATGAGAGAAAAACGTATTTTTTCGTTTACCTACGAAGTTTGGTGTTAATATAAATGCTTTTAATGTCATCTTATCGTTATAAATTTTAATACAGATGTTTTATTAGACCATTATCTTACGCGTAGTACAAAATTTGAGGCGATAGCTTATAAATTGATAGTTTAGTGAGGTTTTGAAAACGAGAGAAAAACGTATTTTTTCGTTTACCTACGAAGTTTGTGTGTGTCTATATTTCTCTGCCACTGTCTGTATTTATGTCTCTGTTTCTCTTTGTGACTGTCTCTCTGTCTCTCTGTTTTTCTCTTATCTCTGTCTGTCAGTCTCTCGCTTGTTCTTTTCTGTCTCCATCTTTCTGTATGAATGCCTGTCTGTCTCTCTGATGATCCTCATGCGGAGAATAGGTAAAGTGTGTCATAAAGAGCTTAATTTGAAAAAGGGGTAAACTATATTTCAAGAGACATACTCTATGAATCCGACATTTTTGCAGCCTGGTCTGGATTACAACTGTTTGCAATTGCAATAGTCATCATGTTACTGGTATTCAGTAATGAGAGGGTTAATCCAGTCATCAACCAAACCAGGTGCATTGATGTTGGTTTTTTTTTTTGGTTTTTTTTTTTTTAATTCAATTCTATTATCTTTATTTTTTGTGATTTGTATAATATATAAACATCATGCGGTTACAGAAGTCAAGAACACATGTTCAAGTTACACGCACGGGTAGCATTGATCTTTTTCATTAAAGTAGCAACCCGCTGGTGTGACTGTCCATCTTCATAGATAATCGGCATGTTCAAGAAGCATGGACTTCATGCTGGGACAGTTTTATGACGCTGATAATTGTCCTGCTAATTTGGTGCGGGTTCTGTATACAGTTACGTAATGTGTCACATTCCTTTGTGATGTGTAATATGGTAGACATTTTGTAAGTAAATAAAGCTAAGGGCGAGTGTCAAACATTCTGGATCCAGATCAGACGCCGTGTTACGCGGCATCTGATCTTGATCCAAGTTGTTTGCAAAAAAAAAAAGTAAAGTTGCGATCAGCAGGCAAAGAGTTAAGCAGTCAGTAAAATAGATTGCTTAATGCATTGGCTGCTTTATAATTTACTCCGTTATATAAGACATAAGTAAAGCAGAAAGAAACGGAGATCTCATGTTATCATGTTTGCAATTAATTTCTGAAGATAATGCAAACTGTTACCTCTTTCATAGAAATGGGACGGATAATATGTATATTTTAGTCTGGCTGTAAAACTAACCCTAAATTCATTTTTTTGAAGTAATATGTTAATAATTCTAATTTTCCTTTCAATAATAATAATGATCACATACGACATAATAATACAGTTACAACTTTGGCCGTTTTGGATTTTGGCCGTTTGACGCGCACTCCTTTCAAATGTCTCATTACATACAAAATGGATTTTTATTTTTGCTTCCAAGGAAATATTTCCTCCATGTAGAACATTGTAACAATGCATGAACACATTTTTAGAAGTTTAGAAGTTTGCTTAAGTTTTTATACGGAAGGAATTCTTTTCTTACGCGAGTTGGTCTAGTCATATCATTAGCCAGCAACCTTTGTAGGTCATCATTACTTTTTTCGCTTCAAGAAAAACCCTGGTATTTTAACAACCGAAAGATAAGTGTCACGGCTTTATATCAAGACCTTTTTTTTAAAATATATAATATATATCGGACGAAAATTATGGATTAAATTCAAGTTTTTGAAACGGGACGTAGTATATATTTCGCGATCGCCTGCTCTCGTTTATCGACTATTTCATTTGGCCATCGCTCTTTAACTCGCCATAAAATTTGTCGATTTCGAAAATAAACACTTGCATTTTTACAACTGAAAGAAAAATATCTAAGCTTTCCTTTAAGACCATTTCTTTGAAAATCGGTGGAAAATTGAGGGTTTTATGAAAGGTTTTGTAACGGGGCGTGATATATTTATGCCCGAGTGCTTGCTCCCTTTTATCGGCAAATTCATTTGGAAACCACTCTTTAACTCGCCATAAAACGGATCAATTTTAAAAAATAAAATCTGTTATTTTTACAAATGAAAGATAAATATCTTAGCCTTCTTTTAAGACCATTATAATGAAAATCGGGTGAAAATTAAGGATTTTATGTAACTTAAACTAACAGTAGGTAACCATTCAACACGATAAAAAACGCGATAGCCCGCTATCGGCGTACCGGTGCAGTTGAATTATCGATCGATTACGCGTTATCGCACATACAGGTAACGGACGACACCATTTTCGGGAAAATGCAGATTTGAGTATAAGTTACTTCTCCATTTGTCCTTTCTCCATGCTACAGTGGAGAATCTGTTATTCTTTCCCGTTTAAACGCAAACGCAAAGCACTAAAACGTAGAAAAGAACATATTTTGGACAATTCTGATAATTCTTGTTTATCTTGGTGGCAAACAGTTTGGAGCCTGATCAGACGCCGGGTTACCCGGCGTCTGATCTGGCTCCAAACTGTTTGCACTGTAAATAATAGATAACTTCTATCGTAAGTTTCAGCATCGTAACGCTAGAAGGCCTAGTGGCGGGGTTGTTTTATATTATAAAGACTCTATCAAAGACGGCATTTCTATAGTAAAAAACCATTTTGACAGTATTATTTGGGTTAAACTTGATAAAGATTTCTTTCATTTAGAAAATGATATTTATTTATGTGGTGCTTATATTTGGGGAGAAAACTCTCCCGCTTACAATATTGTGAATGTTGATTTGTTTGAAATTATGGAAAATGATATTAATTACTATGATAAACTTGGTTGTGTATATGTAAGTGGTGATTTAAATGCAAGGGTTGGTAACAGGGATGATTTTATTGTGTTTGATAGACATACTGATTATATTGATTATTTTGATTATGTTCCTGATGAGTCCCTATGTCGGGCCTCACTTGACCGCACCTGTAATTCCCACGGGGTAAAGTTGCTTGACATTTGTAAATCCTCGTGCTTGCGGATAGTTAACGGTAGGTTGGGCGATGACTATGATATTGGAACTTATACCTTTGTATCTCAGCACGGGGCTTCCGTGATTGATTATCTTCTTACAAAAGAAGAACATTTTTCAAGTATTGTTAATTTTAGTGTCGATGCAGTCAATGAATGGAGTGATCACAGCCCGCTGTGTTACTCTATTCATTGCAATGCAGTACCGGCAGAAGTAAATTTACAAAATGATGTAAAGTATAAATGGAAGCAAAACTGTAGAGATGAATTTCGTTCGAATTTGATTGGTAAAGTGCCATTTTTAAATGATTTAACTAGTAACATTAATGTAGGTGATCGCTCATCTATAAATAGCTTGATAAATAATTTTACAAGCACTTTAAGGGATGTTGCTGATCCACTATTTATAAAGCACGTATCCAACGGTAAAAACTATTCCTTTACAGACCAGTCGGTAGTTGCACGTGCGGAATGGTTTGATAATGAATGTATGTACTTTAAAAGGGTGTATTTAGAAGCGCTTTGTGTTTTTAACAATTGTAAATCATCACTAAATAGAGAAAAATTATGCGAATGCAAAAAGAAGTATAAAGATATGTGTCGCAAAAAGAAGCGATGTTCAGAAAGTAAAAAATTGATTGATATTGAGAAATTACGTAAAAGTAAACCGAAAGAGTTTGGAAGTATTTTAAGGGTAATAACAACCAACAGGAAAGTTCTATATCTATAGATCAGTTTTATGAATATTTTTCTACATTAGGTGATGATATATTTCAATGTAAAAATGATCAAGCTGAGGCATTTTGTGATACCCATAATTTTGACGATAAGTTTTGTTGTTATGAAGAATTAGACTCGCCTATAAGTTGTGCGGAAATATTAAACGCGGTAAAAAAGCTCAAGGCTGGCAAAGCCCCTGGGCGTGATTTTCTTTTAAATGAATACTTTATTGAAAGTGTTGACATATTGGTTGATCATTTATGTGATATTTTTAATGCAATACTTAATTCGGGCTTTTTCCCGGAATGTTGGATGGAAGGTGTAATTATACCTGTACATAAGAAAGGTAGCAAGAGCTGTCCGAATAATTACAGAGGCGTTACTTTAGTAAGTTGTATGTCGAAACTATTTACCACTATACTGAACAATAGAATTGAATCCTTTTGTGTAGAGAACAATAAAATCTCCGACTCTCAGTTTGGGTTTAAAAAAGGCCATTCAACTGTTGATGCGATGTTTATACTTTTTTCTATGGTGCAAAAATATTTAAACGAGAATAAAAGATTGTATGTTTGTTTTGTAGACTTAAAAAAATGTTTCGATAGTATAAACAGGAACGCTCTTTGGTATAAACTGTTTCATGCAGGAATACAAGGGAAGTTACTGTGTATTATTAGAGACATGTACAAGAAGGTTAAATCATGCGTGAAACACTGTAACAGTTACTCAGAATATTTTGAATACGCAGTTGGATTACGGCAAGGGGAGGTAATTTCACCAATTTTAGTATCTTTATTTATGGATGACTTAGAGCTGTTTTTACAGGATGATATTAATTCAGGATTATTGATTGATGATATTGTATTAATTTTATTGCTATTTGCAGATGATATGGCAATTCTAGCGAAAACGGTGGAAGAGTTACAGAAAAACTTAGATTTGTTATACACTTACTGTCATACTTGGGGTTTGGAGGTTAATACAGGGAAAAGTAAAATCATGGTGTTCAGAAAAAGAGGCAAATTACTCAGAAATGAGGTATGGACTTATAATGGGGAATTAATTGATGTGGTTAATGACTTTAATTATCTAGGCACAGTTTTTAACTATACCGGTAAATTTGCGAAAAATCAAGAACACTTAATTGGGAAATCTTTAAAAGCTTTAAATGTATTATTGTATAACTGTAAGAAAGTGAAGTTAAAGCCAAACATTTTATGTCAGTTGTTTGACGCTTTCGTTGGATCTATATTAAGTTATAGCTCAGAGATATGGCGGTTTGGTAAGTCAAAAGAAATAGAGAGAATACATTTGAAATTTTGCAAAAGATTATTGGGGGTAAGGTTAAACACAAGTTCTAATGCTGTGTATGGTGAACTGGGTCGGTACCCTTTATATATTTTACGGTATGTCCGTATTATAAAGTATTGGTTAAAACTAGTGAATAATAATGATAACATTTTGATTAAATCATTATATCAGCAAGGACTAGATGATTGTGAAAAAGGGCACAATAATTGGGTTGCAAGTGTTAAGAATCTTCTGAACAATTATGGATTTGGGTTTGTCTTTTATAATACCAATCATGTAAATATAAAGACATTTCCATATGTTTTTAAACAAAGGATTATTGATAGTTTTGTCCAGCAGTGGCATGGTTCAGTTGAGAACAGTCCTGTTCTAGACACTTATAAATATTTGAAAAATAACATTGAATATGAGAATTATTTAGATATTTTACCTTATTCGCTAAGATGTATATTTTCTAGAATAAGATTGTCATCACATTCTCTCAGAATTCAAACAGGCAGATTTGCACGTAATCGATTAGCTCGTAATGAGAGAATTTGTTTATGCTGTAATTCTGGAGATATAGAAGACGAGTACCATTTTATATGCGTCTGCTCTCGTTTTGCTGATTTAAGAGTAAAATATCTGAAGAATTATTACTTTAGAAGACCATCAATGTTTAAATGTATTGAATTATTGAAATCATCCAATAAATATGTTTTGTACAATTTAAGCTTATATATACGAGAGGCTATTCGAATAAGACATTCCTTTAACGAAATTAACTGATGTATTCATCCTCAACGGAACAACAGTTACTTTCTTATGTGTCACGTGATGATATTTATTGTATGAATATTACTATGTGATTAAGATGATGTACTTTGTACAAATCTGAATAAAATATGTTCTGTTCTGTTCTGTTCTAAAACTTTAAAAGGGATGAGTATTCCCTACATTCAGCAAGAGACATTGTAGCTGTATCTATTGTGCGCAATATACAGTAGGGAATACATTTTTCTGTCCGGTTTAAACGCAAACGCAATTAACTACACTGTGGAAATTTACTTTTAGAAATTTTAACTATTTTTTTAATCTGAGTAGCAAACAGGTTGGAGCCTGATCAGACGCCGGGTTACGCTGTGTCTGATCTGGCTCCAACCTGTTTGCAATGGTAATAATAGCTTTGTTTATAAATGCGTTTAATTTGAAAGAATGAAATATCAGTAAAGTTTTAGCGCAGCGTTCTCGTGCTGCACGATGATCATACTTATCTCAAATAGGAAATATGTACGACTACATTGTATGTATTCGATGTTACCTTCCTTACAGTGGAGAATATATCATTCTTTCCCAATAAACGCGCTTACGCTAAAACCATGATTTCAATTGCAAACAGTTTGGAGCAGATCAGACGCCGGGTAACCCGGCGTCTGATCAGGCACCAAACTGTTTGAAACTCAGACTAACATGAATGGTCATAATTGTCTAAAAGTTGTGTTTTTATGAGTTTTATTGTGATGCGTTTGCGTTTCGTTTGCGTTTTAAACGGGAAAGAATAACGTTTTCTCCACTGTTACCTATTTACCATTATTAACTATTCTGTTCTAAAGTAACTCAGACAAGTCAGAAAAATCGGATCGATCACGTGACTCTTTTTCGACCATGCGGAAATTCTCGGAAGCCGACACGAAGATTTGTTATGTAAACAAAAAGCTTATTTTTCCAGCCATCTCGATAAGAAATCGGCACATTTATGTATGGTTCTTAAAGAAAAGGGGCATGATTCAGGCACCTGACAACGGATTTCGCTTAGTTTTAATACATAGAAAATGTTCTTATATAAGAAATTGCGCGACTTAACCGTACATTTGGGCGATATTCTGGCTTTAATGTAACATATTTGCTTCTTTACTGTAACAGCCTGTCGCTAATAATATGGAATAACTTTCAAACAACCCAAGTTTTGATACTAAGTAAGCAATGGCTTAGCAGTGTTAACAGTTCTAAAATGTTTAATTGTTTTGTTTACAGTTTGTTCATGTTTATCAAACTTTTGACGTTTGATATATCTTTGTATTTTCCTTAATGTAACATTGCTGTAGCTGCAGATTCCTTGATGTAACCATTTTCTTTTTTAGCAAATGCAATTCACAGGTGATGGCAGTTTGGTGCAACGTTTGCTCCAAATGATTGTATTTATTATACTACAGTATGGAATATCAGAGGAATCATGTTTTGTCAGTGTGAAAACAAAATGTCAATTATGACAGTTATTTTAGGCGCAAACCGTACATGATTGGAAAATAAAATCATCTGATATAATTTGCAAAACTTACTATTAAGGAACTCTATTAGATGTTATTCATTGTGATGGAACACCTAATGTAATTGTTTTCATTCATTTAATGACATTACACTTGTTTAAAGGATTGTTACATCAAGGAAATAGTTTTGCTATGGTGTTAAATATACGCCACATCTCGACAACGTGGGTACATTTAAGCCCCTTCTGTTACATATCCCCACAGTATGAACATGCATGGTGCTATAATGTAAGCCATTAACCTCAGAGAGAATATAAAAATAATCTCATCCTTGACATCAGAATTGTTACATAAAAAATATTGACTCATAAACACATTGAGGAATGACTTTCGTGAAACATTTCCAAATTGCAAAGCCTCATTATGTCAGTACAGTGGAGAATCTGTTATTCTTTCCCGTTTAAACGCAAACGCAAAGCACTAAAACGTAGAAAAGAACAACGTTTGGACACTTCTGATATTTCTTGTTTATCTTGGTGGCAAACAGTTTGGAGCCTGATCAGACGCCGGGTGACCCGGCGTCTGATCTGGCTCCAAACTGTTTGCACTGCAAATAATAGTTTTAGCGTAAACGCGTTTATTGGGAAAGAATAACAGATTCTCCACTGTAATTGCCTAATAAAATATTGCTATTGGTTGTAGTCGTTTAACAATCTATACTGTACAGTGCGGAGAAGACATTGTTCTTTCCCGTTTAAACACAAACACAAACGAAACACTAAACACTGAAATGTAGAAAATTGCAACATGTTAACCCTTCTGGCTTTTAATTTAGTATGAGTGGCAAACAGTTTGGAGCCTGATCAGACGCCGGGTTACCCGGCGTCTGATGTGGCTCCAAACAGTTTGCAGTGAAGAATATAGTTTTAGCGCAACACGTTTATATGGAAAGAATAACGTCTTCTCTAGTGGACAAGTTTATGGTTCATAATATAAAAGATAAATGAAAATGATTATGTTCTCAGTGTTTGTTCTAAAATACAACCTCATTTACATGTACGAGGTGAACATGGGTTAAACTCATTTTAGGTACATGTAGTACATGTAACATATAACCCATATACTTCTATAACGTCTCCTGCTTGAAACAATTATTGCCTGTTTATACTTCTCAATTTTGTTTCAGGTAGTTTGACTTACATGTAAGACATGTAAGAAATTATGAAATGAGAGTAAAAACATTTGGAACCTGTTCAGACGCCGCGCTACGCGGATTCTGATTAGGATCTAAACTGTTGGCAAATGACCATTGCACTCGATGTATGCCAGTGAAAGGGATTGATCGACCTTTTGTCACTTGTGAATGGTTAAAATTGATTTCAATTTGAGCCAGAGCAGGAATCTAATATCTCAGGTGGTTGTCAACAATAATTTCTATAAAAGGTCATAATGAAGGCGTATTTATGACGATAAAGTAAATTGACATCGATTACATAGACAACATACAATGTACCACATTCAGTGGAGAATCTGTTATTCTTTCCCGTTTAAACGCAAACGTACGCAAACGCAAAGCAACAAAACGTAGAAAAGAACAACTTTTGGACAATTCTGATAATTCTTGTTTATCTTGGTGGCAAACAGTTTGGAGCCTGATCAGACGCCGGGTTATCCGGCGTCTGATCTGGTTCCAAACTGTTTGCACTGCAAATAATAGTTTTAGCGTAAACGCGTTTATTTGGAAAGAATAACAGATTCTCCACTGTACAGTGGAGAAGTCGTTATTCTTTCCAAATAAACGCGCTAACGCTGAAACTATTATTTCCATTGCAAACAATTTGGAGCCAGATCAGAAGACGGGTTATCAGGCGTCATACATGTACCAGGATCAAAGCTGTTTGCCGTTCGAATTACAATGAGTATTTAGAATTGTCAAGCCTTTGTTATTTTTTATCGTTTAGCGTTCTGCGTTTGCATTTCATTAGCGTTTCAACGGGAAAGAATAACTTCTTCACCATTGTGAAGTTATGTGTGTGAGAGAGACGTTTAACCCATTACTCCATAAACACGCATTTTATGACATAAATTTATTCAACCGAAAACAACAACCATACTGCCACTTGATACAGCTATGAATATGTACCATATTAAACAGTTTCAATACTCTAGCAGACGTAGCTTAAAAACCAAAATTTAATGGAAAGTCATGCGCATTTAGTAGTCATCTGTATTCAGTACTGAAGAAGGAAAAATAGTTGAACCAAAATAAACACAAACATTCAATGTTAAAATGCAACAGTGACATGTTTATGTAAACATTCACGGTCTATCTTATATCTGAATTTCAAAAGTTTTGGAGCTTGCTATGGTGTCGGCTTATCGAAACTTGTTGCAACAGTCGTAATTTATTTAGTATAATATAGTATTTTATGTGGAAAGAAAACGTTCCTTTCCACTATAAAGCCCTATTTGCAGTGTTTAAAATTAAGAAGACATTAATTTCCACCAAACGTGTTTATACTTAATTATATGTCTATTGCAAAACGTGTGGAGCCTGATCAGACTTCAAACTGTTTGCTACTAACATTAAAGTAAATTTCTAGAAATGTCAAGCAATTGACATTTTCTACATTTTATCGCAATGCGTTTGTGTTTCGTTTGCGTTTGACCCTATCATGATCAAATTAATCGGGAGAGTGTTACCACTTCACCGCTTTATTGTCGTTTGCTTCATTAGTGTTGTCTGCAAGACACGTTTCAAAGTTAGATTTAAAGTTGTATGACTTAATCAATATTGATGAGAGTGTCAAACAGTTACGCGGCGTCTGATTAGGACCCAAACTGTTTGAAAACGCGCTTTAAATTGTCATTGAGAGTGAAAGGGTAACAGGAAGCAATATGGTCATCCCCACTGTAGCTTATGAAGTCCCTTCACGCATACAGTTCGTCTCCTAAAGTGTCTCACATTCTTCCCTTCGGCAAATCATATTAATAAACCCTACATCTAATCTCCGGTCACTTAACTAATATCGTACAGTGGAAAAAACGTTATTCTTTCCTGTTTAAGTCCTTTCGCTCACGGAAGTCGGTCTTACGGGCGAGCGGATATGCGTCTTGACGACATAGACCCTTTTCGTACGTGCTTATACTAGAAAATTTATATAAAGGAAATGTTGATACGATTGAGTATAATCCTTCATAGCTCAGTTAGTATAGTGGTTGACTAGCAATCCAAAGGTCATAGGTTCGAGACCCATCCGATCCAAATATTTTTTTAAGTGTCCGATTTATTGACTTGTCAATCCATAACGCAGTACTCAAGAGAAAGTTATGTTTAGTCTTCGTTGATTAGAACTAGTGATGTTTACGGTCCAAGTATATGTCCACTTACCTGTACGTTTTAGTTTAATGACTTACAAGTCAATTAAATCGGTATACATGTACACGATTTGATCGAACTATAAAGCCACACATTGAAACTTATCAATACGTCAACCTTTTCAAGATCAACATTGCCCATTATTATTATGTTTAAATAATATAATAGACCTTGTATGCAAGTCCATGAATAAATAATAATGCATTTTAATGACAGAATTTTAATTCTAAGGTAGGTAACTGTATCTAAACAACAAATATCCCACATTTTAATAAGAAAACATGTTATTACAACAAATCCTGACTGTAATATTTTCTAATTTTTGCAGACTGACTAGTTCATCAACCATATATTTGAATAAAATGAAAACAAATATACATTGAATGAGTCAGTTTTTTGTAATTCAATTTTTTAGTATTTTGCAAAATTTAAATAGCTGATAACATCTTTCTGAACACCTTTATTCAAAATGTTTTTAGCTTTTCTTGTAATGAATGTTGTGGACTACTTATTGGGCGAGAATTTTAGTCATTAGCTTTATTCATTTTTGAGAAAATAAAATCATCAAAATTCTAGGTTTTTGTCAGAAAAAGAGACCTTAAAGACAAACCACACGATAATTTTTGCCTATATTTACACACATTGTTTCTTAGGCTATTATCATTCTTCATGAAAAGTTTCATAACACCTTGTATGGAAACTAAGCGCACCTGCGAAGTACCTTAAACGCAACGAAATCAAAAATGCAATACTAGTTTTGGACCTGATCAGAAGCTGGGTAACCCGGCGTTTGATCTGGTTCCAAACTGGTTGCAATGGACATAAGGTTTTTAGGGGAAGCCTCTACTAATGTCGTTCCAACCCATTTACTTTTAATTATACTTTGTGGTGGTATACGTTTTGTAAATATACACAACTGTATAGCAGGTATATGAGTTATAAAATATGATTATAAACTAAAAAGGTTTTTAGCATAAACGCGTTTATTGGTAAAGAATGGCGTCTTCGTCACTGTAATATTGTTCACATACAGTGGAGAATCTGTTATTCTTTCCTGATTAAACGCAAACGTACGCAAACGCAAAGCACTAAAACGTAGAAAAAACAACTTTTGGACAATTCTGATAATTTTTGGAGCCTGATCAGGTTACCCGGCGTCTGATCCGGCTCAAACTGTTTGCATTGCAAATAATAGTTTTAGCGTAAACGCGTTTATTGGGAAAGAATAACAGATTCTCCACTGTATACACATATATGACATTAACCTTTTCATTCTCAAAGACGCCACAAAGCGCGTTTGCAAACAGTTACAGTGGAGAATCTGTTATTCTTTCCCAATAAACGCGTTTACGCTAAAACTATTATTTGCAGTGCAAACAGTTTGGAGCCAGATCAGACGCCGGGTAACCCGGCGTCTGATCAGGCTCCAAACTGTTTGCCACCAAGATAAACAAGAATTATCAGAATTGTCCAAAAGTTGTTCTTTTCTACGTTTTAGTGCTTTGCGTTTGCGTACGTTTGCGTTTAAACGGGAAAGAATAACAGATTCTCCACTGTACGCAGCGTCTGATAAGGATCCAAACTGTTTGACACTCTTATCGATATTTATTAAGTCATACAACCTTAAATTTAACTTTGAAACGTTTCTCTCAGACAACAATACTGAAGCAGACGACAATAAACGGTGAAGGGAGGACAATCTCCCGAGTAATTTGATCATGAAAGGGTTAACAAACAATGTCGATCTAGACACAGAGTAACTGTCATAAGATCTAAACCTATTTGGATATTGACTTCATTTTTTACATCTAGAAATGTAAAACAAAAATAAAACATAATCATGATAAAAGTTTTGAAAAAAAAAAATTAATACTACGTACATGTTTTTAGAAGACGATAAGTCAGCACCATAATGATAAAATTATGTATATTAGCAAACGTGTCTATTCTTCAAAGGATATTCCGGATGTGACGTTAAGGATACTCCATATTTATTCATTTACCTTATCAGTACCACGTGAAGGAATACTTTATTATCTATCCCAATAGACGCATTAATACTAAGTGTGTCCATCGCAAACAGTTCGAGGTTAGGTCAACCGTGTGTCTGATCAGGTTCTAAGATATTGCCACTCAGGGATTGATAAATTGTTAACACTAACATATAATAAGCGTGTACATGTATATTTGAACATCTGGGTGACAGGTTCTTTATTCTTAAACCCTTTATTTCGATGCCATCAACGTTTTCAACAAATACCGGCTGTTTTCATTGCCCAAATTGAAATTTAGCTAAATTGAGAAAAGAAATATCGTAATGGGTGTCAAACAGTGTCGATCCTGATCAGATTTTGAGTACCTAGTACAGTTGTACTTGAGAAAACGTTATTCTTTCCCAATAAACGCGTTTACACTACATGTATTTATTAAAACTATTATTGCAAATGCAAACAGTTTGGAACAAGATCAGACGCCGGGTAACCCGGCGTCTGATCAGGCTCCAAGCTGTTTGCCACTCAGATTAAAATGATAGTTAGAATTATCAAAATCTTGTCATTTTCTCCATTTATGTGTGTTGCGTTTGAGTTTCGTTTGCGTTTAAACTGGAAAGAATAACGTTTTCTCATCTGTACTTTGTTCTTTTACCGTGGGAATGGGGGTGGACTTGGTGTTAAAAACCTTACAAACAATTTTGAGCCAATGCCTGATCAAGCTCAGATTACAAACATTTTAATCAATTATTTTTAAGTGGAAGCATAGCTTTTGATTTTCAAATACTCTTGTTTTTATCCGATTTAATCAACCAACAGTTTATTATTTGTCCGCTAAATTTAATTCCAGGCAATAAATCTAATCAGTTTGGCCCTGGCAGTGCTGGGCATGACTTGACGTACATTTACAAACAGTTTGGATCCAGATCAGACGCCGCTGAAAGCGGCGTCTGATCTGGGTTTAAACTGTTTGTCGCTCGCCTTTATTTTCTTCTTACAAAATGTTTACTATGCTACTCTGGAGAAACAAACAGCAGACGCCAATTTTAAGAGACAATATTGCAGTAGTGAAATGGTTAAGGTATTCGAATGATTAGACTTGGCGCAATCGCAATATTATCTGTTCTGTTATATTACCAATACACAAATCTGTAGAAAAAACAACAACAATAATACTAGTAGGTTATTTTGTTTCCAGTTCTGAATGAACAGTGGAAAAGGTGTTATTATTTCCTGTATTTCTTCAATAAAAAATCCTGCAAACGCAATGCAATATAAACTGAAGAAAAGCATTGGTAAATTGAGTTCTAAGATTACGAACCACCAATAAGGTTATCCTATATAATTCATATTTATCACATAATTTGCGGCCTGTGTGTTGCATAAAGCGATTGTATAAATATCGTAATCCACTTATGGAATTCCATATACGACAGCCAACTGCTAGCTGCTTACTTCCAACTGCTTCCTGTCAATAATTCAAAATTCATGTATAGGGATTAAATATGGAGGATCTTCTGGTAAAATACTGCCCGCTGCGGCAACAAAACTTCACATTGGACCAAATAGCTGCCGTACATGTATAAGAAGTAAAACATGGAGTTTCGTACAGGTATGAAACGTACAGTAAGTAGTTGGCAGTAAGCAGTAAAGAGTAGACAGTAAGCAGTTGGCAGTAAGGATTTGACCGTTGTACATGGATATCCATAGCGAGGAAAACAAAATATTGTGCATTTGTTGTCAAATGTTTGGATAGGAGTAAAACAATGAATATTTTTAGGCGCCGCATTTCGAACTACGAGTGCATCTGTATATCAATACGTCGTGGAATCATTGCGGATTTCCATCAATTATTGATATATAGCACTTATAAATTTGGAAAATAGAAGAAAAAAATAACTTAGGAAACGACAAGCTTATTTCAGTAACAGTTCATAGGGTTTTCACGGTTCCTGGTTCGGGGCTTCGGTTTTATACCCGTCATCAAGTATTCATACAGTACGCATTTGGCGGTGAGCAGTTGGTAGTAAGCAGTTGGCAATAAGTAGTTGGCAGTAAGCAGTTGGCAGTAAAGAGTAGACAGTTGACAGTAAGAAGTTGGCTGTCGTATATGGAATTCCATATCCACTAGTGCAATATCGTTTTTTGGGCTCGGCCCAACCTTTTCGTCCACAAGCGCTGCATGTAGCAGGACGCCCAATGACGTCATTTACTATGACGTTAACGTAATCAACGTAACGTTTTGGCGGAATATATATATAGCGGAGGGTCTACCAACTACGGCTTCAATCAATTTAATAGGTGCTTAAACTTGTTATGTGATAAATAGAATCTCACATTCGTGCTCATTATTTATCATTTTTAATAAACTCGTTGACTAAAATGAATATGACGCTCGCCAAGGCTCGTGTCATATTATTTTAGTCAACTCGTTTATTAAAAGTGATAAATAATGAGCACTCATACAAGATCCTCTATTTATAAACTAATATGTCATCTTCAAGGTCAAAATCTGTCAACTTTTACAACTAAGCCAGGCGCAACTCTATATTTCTCCAAAGATGCATTCTGGCAAAACTGAAAAATGCAGAAAACAGGGGGCCATGTGTTATGTAAGACAAATATCATTACTTCAATGACATGGTTGGTGTTCTGCTTCCTTTTGACAAAGACACAGAATCATTTTTGTAAAACAGGGTCATGTCACATTTACCCACATAATTTCTACATACATTTGTAAACCCCTTCTAGGATAACAGATATGCATTGAATCTATTACATGTACCAGGCACCCATGTATTACACCAAAAGCACAAAACAGTGAAAGTCTGATGACAAAATGCGATTTTGATGCAGAAACAAGTTGGCACTATATCTCGGGGTAACTATTTTCGACTGGACCATGTGGCACTTCCGGTCGATTTGGTGTTTAGTACAGTGGAGAATCTGTTACTCTTTCCCGTTTAAACGCAAACGTACGCAAACGCAAAGCACTAAAACGTAGAAAAGAACAACTTTTGGACAATTTTGATAATTCTTGTTTATGTTGGTGGCAAACAGTTTGGAGCCTGATCAGACGCCGGGTGACCCGGCGTCTGATCTGGCTCCAAACTGTTTGCACTGCAAATAATAGTTTTAGCGTAAACGCGTTTATTGGGAAAGAATAACAGATTCTCCACTGTAACCTCAAATCGATTGGAGCCTGATCAGAGGCCTGTTTGTACTGAATATACTGGTTTTAGCGTAAACGCGTTCATTTGGAAAAAACAACATAATTCCACGGTCCACACTCCACAGGTATGTCTAAACTTCCATATATAGTGAAGAAGACAAAAGCATTTCCATATTAACGCGTTTATGATTACAGCAGTAGATTGTTTGTACATGTACATTGTAACCTGGGCGTTTAACCGCGCGTCTAATCTAGATCTTAAATGTTTGCAAGTTCTAGTTGCGACTGGCAGGCGAACGGTTTTAAACCTTTCATGATCAAATTATTCGGGAGATTTTTACCCCTTCACCGCTTCATTGTCGCCTGCCTCAGTATTGTTGTCTGCAATATCGTTTCAAAGTTTAAATTAAAGAAATTACGAACCAAGTGTCAAACAGTCTGATCAGGATGTAAACTGTTTGCATGCGCGCTTTTAAGCGTCATCGAGAGTGAAAGGGTCAAGGTATTGACACTTTCATGTGCGTACATGTACAGTGGAGAATCTGTTATTCTTTCCCGTTTAAACGCAAGCGTACGCAAACGCAAAGCACTAAAACGTAGAAAAGAACAACTTTTTGACAATTCTGATAATTCTTGTTTATCTTGGTGGCAAACAGTTTGGAGCCTGATCAGACGCCGGGTTACCCGGCGTCTGATCTGGCTCCAAACTGTTTGCACTGCAAATAATAGTTTTAGCTTAAACGCGTTTAATGGGAAAGAATAACACATTCTCCACTGTATAACGAATAGAGATTTAAATAGACTGAGCTATATAGCCAGTTCTAGCTGTAAAGTATCGGCATTAAATGTCAAGAGTAAACAGCAAAATCTGAACGCTGTGTCAAATCTACAGAGAGACATTGATCGTTTTGTTTCAAGCAAATGATATCATTAAACATTATAGCAGAATAATAGGTGAATGCATTTTAAAATAAATTTGTCTTTATCCAGCTTAAGGAAGACACCTGTTTTAACCCTTTACCCCATGAAAGTGTCTTTTAGCGCAATTAATTTATTTCTCCATTCAAGAAAATAGTTCCAATTTATACAGCCATAACGATGTACCATACGCATGGTTTATATATCCTAACAGATGGTAGCTTAAAGCAGGTTAACAATAAAGGTTCTGCCATACCTTCCACATGCTTTAAGTGAGCATCTGTCTTCAAAACTAGCAAAAGGCTATAGGGTAAAGGGTTTAAACGACCTGGGGATACAAGGAATTGAATCTGTTGGTTATAGTTACAGAGGAGAAATCGTTATTCTTTCCCATTTAAAAGCAAAAGAAACGCAAACGCATTGCAATGAAATGGAGAAAAAACAATTTTTTGACAACTCTGAATGTTTATTTTAACCTGGACGGCAAACAGTTTAGAGCCCGATAAGACGCCGGGTAACCAGGCGTCTGATCTGGCTCCAAACTGTTTGCATTTGAAATAATTGATTTAGCGTAAACGCGTTTAATGGGAAAGAATCATGTTTCTCCACTGTACGGGTTACATTTATGTATTACTGTATTGATAAAATTATTCGCTTCTGTGTTACAGTGGAGAATCTGTTATTCTTTCCCGTTTAAACGCAAACGTACGCAAACGCAAAGCACTAAAACGTAGAAAAGAACAACTTTTGGACAATTCTGATAATTCTTGTTTATCTTGGTGGCAAACAGTTTGGAGCCTGATCAGACGCCGGGTAACCCGGCGTCTGATCTGGCTCCAAACTGTTTGCATTGGAAATAATTGATTTAGCGTAAACGCGTTTAATGGGAAATAATCATGTTTTCTCCACTGCACGGGTTATATTTATGTATTACTGTATTGATAAAATTATTCGCTTCTGTGTTAAAGTTTACAGTGTTTGAGAGTATTTCCAGTAGTGAATATAGGAAAATTGATTTATACTTTATCATTACGAATCTGACTTATTCTGCCTATTTGAAATATTTTGTACTAAAACTCTTAACTGCCATGACGCCATCTGCTTGAACAATATGGTCACCTGCTTTTATTTCTCAAATTCAAATTTATGGGGCCTTCACATACACGATATTTTCTTACGATTCCTTACGGATCGCCAACTCGTAGTCAATCGTAAGCATCCGCAAATGATCCGTTAGTTCCGTAAATAACTCGCAAGGATACGTAAGGATTCGTGGAAGAAGATGCCCATATTTTTGTGTCAAAAATTTTCTTACGATTGTCCGCGGAGATATTCTTCCGTAAATCAATCGTAACGATCCGTTAAGTATCGTAAACCGGTTGTAACAACACGTAATCCTCCGTAAACAGCCCGCAAGGATCCGTAAACAGTCCGCAAGGATCCGTAAACCGACCGGAACGTGTTCGTAGTCATCCGTGGTATTATCGTGGAGGTTTCCCGTCCAAACAGGCATACTCTTGCCAAAAAGACCACAAAAATCTAAGTGAACTATTATTTCAGTCATATCGATGTTCTATCACTTCATGCCAGTTGTCGAATGATGACACACTTAAAATTGAACACTTTTTGGTACTGAAAAGGTCAAACACGTCAGTGCTCTTAGGTAAATCGTAACAACTCATAAAGGTGCGTTCACATACACGGATGTTTCTTACGAGTCCTTACGGATCTCCAAACCGTAGTCAATCGCAAACGTCCGGAAATAACTCGTTAACATCCGCAAACACATCGCAGACGTCCGTAAACAATCCGTTACCATCCGCAAAAACTCGACGACATCCGTAAGCCTCCGTAAGACGAAAATCTTTTATTTTGACATGTCAAAAACTTTTTTACGATAGACTACGATTACGGAAGCCCATTGAGGCCCTTTTGAGATAGAAGTTAGATGGCATCAACTCGAACTTAAGTTCTAATTCCTAAGTTCGAAATGTTGCCGGAACATCTAAGATCTAATATCTTATATCTAAGTTCTAACTCATAAGTTCGAATTGTTGCCGAAATTGTTGCCAGAACATCTAAAAGCTAAGATCTAAGTTCTAAGTTCTAACTCCTAAGTTCGAATTGTTGCAGGAATTGTTGCCGGAACATCTAAGATCTAAGACCTAAGTTCTAACTTCTCATTTCTAAGTTCGAATTGGTTCCGGGACCATCTAAGATCTAAGTTCTAAGTTCTAACTTCTAACATCTAAGTTCTAAGTTCGAATAATTCGAACTTAGAAGTTAGAACTTAGAACTTAGGTGTTAGAACTTAGAACTTAGATCTTAGATCTTAGATATTTCCGGCATCAATTCGAACTTAGAAGTTAGAAGTTAGAACTTAGGCCTTAGATCTTAGATGTTCCGGCAACAATTTCGGCAACAATTCGAACTTAGAAGTTAGAAGTTAGAACTTAGGTCTTAGATCTTAGATGTTCCGGCAACAATTCTGGCAAAATTCAAACTTAGAAATTATTACTTAGAACTAAGGTCTTAGATCTTCGATATTCCGGCAACAATTCGAACTTAGGAGTAAGAACTAAAGTTCGAATGAATGCCTTCTAACTTCTATCTCAAAAGGGCCCCAATGGGCTTCCGTATACGATAGACCACGGATGGACTTCTCCGTAAACAACACGTAAATAATCCGTTACAATCCGCAACTTAATCGCAAATCGAACGTAACAACACGTAACCCTAACATTTGCAAACAGTTTATATCCAGATTAAACAGCACGTGGCGACAACTCACATCAGGACCTACCCAAATTGAGACTCTAATCTTATATTTTGAGAATTTTTTGAAGAAAAACATAATATTATAACAGTAATTTGCAATAATTGTTGCAGGCGGATATATTACGTATTGTTTACGATAAAGCCCCTTCACTGTCATCACGTAACGAGCTTTGAACAATTCGTCTACGTTTATTTCTCAAATTTTAATTTTAGGTTTTTTGATTTAAGGAGTATAAAATTGAGTGTCAAGCAGTTTGGAACCTGACCAGGTGCCGCGTCACGCGATGCCAGATCTGGATCCAAACCTTTTGCAAGTATCATTGTACTCGGGCTATGGCGGTGAAGGGACAAGTACAGTCAAACTTATATTGAGTGACCCTTTAACTGAAAGAGCGTGCAAGTAGAGAAAACCAGGTGCGACTGCTATAGAACGCGGAGTTTTGTCGTAAACATATCGTAATAACTCGTAAGATACCGTAAATAGCCCGTAACAACTCGTAACACATCTTAATTCACTCTTAAAAGTGGCATATATCGTAAGAAACCGTAAACTTTTACGGGTGTGTGCCAATGTGTGCCATCCGTAAGAAAATCGTAGAAATTCCGTGTATGTGAAGGCCCCATTAAGGTTCGTTCATTTACAAATATATTTTTTATCGTAAATGAGTGCCAAAACATTTGGATCTCTCTGATCAGGGTATACAATGATACCACTGCACTATTGCAAACTTATAACCCTAAAAACATGTACATGTACCACTGCACTATTGCAAACTTATAAACCTAAAAACATGTACATGTACCACTGCACTATTGCAAACTTATAACCCTACAAACATGTACATGTACCACTGCACTATTGCAAACTTACAGTGGAGAATCTGTTATTCTTTCCAGTTTAAACGCAAACGTACGCAAACGCAAAACGCTAAAACGTAGAAAATAACAACTTTTGGACAATTCTGATAATTCTTGTTTATTATGGTGGCAAACAGTTTGGAACCCGATCAGACGCCGGGTTACCCGGCGTCTGATCTGGCTCCAAACTGTTTGCACTGCAAATAATAGTTTTAGCGTAAACGCGTTTATTGGGAAAGAATAACGTTTTCTCCACTGTATAACCCTAAAAACATTATCTATAGCAACATATGGTACGTTTAACTAGAAAAAGATCTGTTTATTTGAAGATAAAGGAGTTGACACATTATCGTCGCCAAAGTTCAAAATTTAATACTTGAAGTTTTGAAAGAAATATTGATATAAGAGTGCCAAAGGGTTTTTATCCTGATCATACGCCGCGTAATGCGGTATTTTATTTGGGATTAAAACTGTTTAGCCGCCTATAGAGATGAAATGGTAAAGTCAACTTACAGTGGAGAAAACGTTATTCTTTCCCAATAAACGCGTTTATGCTAAAACTAGTATTTCCAATGCAAACAGTTTGGAGCCAGATCAGACGCCGGGTAACCCGGCGTCTGATCAGGCTCCAAACTGTTTGCCACCAAAATAAAAATGAATTATCAGAATTATCCAAAAGTTGCACTTTTCTACGCTTTAGCGTTTTGCGTTTGCGTTTCGTTTAAACGGGAAAGACTAACGTATTCTCCACTGTAACTCATTGAGTGCTAGTGACACATACATTGTACCAATGATGTACCTATAAACAGTACTCTTGTCCTATGCAAACAGTGAAGTCCCTGATCAGAGGGATTCTACAGGAGCCCTCTGATCAGAGACTTTACTGTTTGTCATTTTTCAATATAATATCTATAAAAAACATCAACCCTTAATAGTTTAAAATGGGTCGACCTTTATTGCAAACAGGAATTGTTCATTGGAAGTGTCCGGGTAAAATGGGCTAAGTGATACGATTAACTCATTATAGAACAATATAGGATAATTATTCAGACACGCAAAACGTTTTTTCACATGACATTTTCCAACCAAATGACATTGAAAACTTGAAATCTCATCAAAGAGACAGATAACAAAACTAAGTGATTTCCCTAAGGAGTTGTGCTTTTTTTTTAAGAAATCTAAAGTATTTTCAAAGGTCCATTTACTGTCGAAATGCAGACAGTAGAAATACTAAAGTGTTTTTGGCAGGAGAGAAGTGATTAGGGAGTGGGATATTCACTGCTAGGGTTGCTGAAACAATGCCGGTAAAGGCACTGTTCCAGCCACTACACGTATACATGTATATAAATAAGTGTTCTCTCAACGATACATGTATATAACCCCCGCTGCGGATTTGACAGAATACATGTAGAAAAGAGGATGGAACTATGTAGACATATTTTGCATTGGCCAAGTGCAAACGCAGAATATATTGAATACATGAATAATCTTAGCAAAGATTCTAAGACATTTTTATGTTTACATACTTCTTTATAACAGACATGCATACTCGACATCATTCATTTTTATGCAAAAAGGTTTACAAGTATAATAGTTGATTTAAAACATGATGGATTTATATACATATGAGACATTGATTTATACACAGTCAATTTAGAGGGACGGCGGAAAATCCAAAAACATGTTGCTGTTTGGTAACGGATTTCAAATGCATGTGCACTGCGGTTTCTCGAGAATATACATCAAGACGCTTAAAGTCCCATTGTGTTTTCAGACCTTTTCTCAATGCCTGAAATACGATAACGGTTAATAATAATGTTTGAACATTTTTATGGGCCAAACTGATCTATGAAATGGTGAAGACGGACCTAAATCACCAAAAAGGGCGATTTAAAATCATAACAAACCGAAAATAGAACGTCTGACATAAACATTTCCACACGGCTTAGTATCACGTGATACAGCCGAATACAACTTCACAGTGTGCAACCGTTATCTATCTCCGCTCGTCTATCCATCAGTCAGTTAGACTATCACACTTTTTTGTCCGCTCTCTAACTCAACTATTTTTTATCCGATCTTCCACAAACTTGCTGAAAATGTTCATTGATATTAAATCAAGGTTTAGTTTGATTACTACTAAAATCGCATAAGGTATTTTTGAGTTATTGCCTGTTAATAAATAAAAAATGACTGTTTCAGTCATTTTTGCACTCTAAAACAAACAGCTTTTATCGGATATTCACCAAACATGCTGACAATATTTATTCATATCAAATTTAGGTCTAGTTTGATTATTACAAAAATCGCATGTGGCATATATGAGTTTTTGCCCTTTATGTATTAAACAATGACTGTTTTCAGCAAGTTTTGCTCTCTAACACAAATACGTTTTATTGGATCTTCACCAAACTTGCTGAAAATGTTTATTGATATAAAATCACGGTTCAGTTTCATAACTACTAAAATCGCATAAGGTATATCTGAGTTATTGCCTGTTTATTAATGAAAAATGACGGTTTCAGTCACTTTTTGCACTCTAACACATACAGTTTTTTTTTCGGATATTCATTAAACTTGCTGAAAATGTTTAATTATATAAACTCAGTAACATTTGATGTGCACCCCTTTTGTCTATGTGTTTCATTCTAGGAAACACATTGAATCAATAGGGACTCGGTCATGTACTATTGTTTTTTATTTTGGTTTCAGTCTCTTAAGTTGTTTCGTTTCACTGTCACTGAAACTGCTTTAAGTGACTGCTACATTGATATTGTGTATATAAATGCATTGAAAATGGGATATTATTCTTTCTAGAAATAAAAGTGGCAAAAAGTTCGGAGCCTGGTCAGATGCCGAGCTTCTCGGCGTTTAATTTGGCTCAAATCTGTTTGATACTTCATATAGATAAATGTATAATACTCACGGGATATTATAATTATTATTGGAAATATAAATGGCAACCATGTTCATTAACTTTATCAATAAGATATGATGTCAAACCAACATTTTGTGTATCACGTTGGTGTAGTTAAATATCGCCGATACTTGTCTGGAAAAATGTTAACATATCCCCTTTTATATTCATTTATTATTATTTTGATGATTAACATGATGTACATATATGTACATAATAACTATAATTAATAGGAATAATTATGTGATAAAGGGAGGTAATTAGTCGACTCATAATGTATGCAGTAAACAGCGCTGCTTCCTCTGTACATATTAGTTGACTAATTAGCTGAAACCAATAGATCAATATTTTCTGTACAAAACTTGTCATAATGAATTGGATAGTTCAGAACACTTTTCTCCCATAATGAATATAAATATCAAAATTATATACAGAGAAGAACACGTTATTCTCCTTATATTAGCTTGTTAGCCGAAGCAATTATTTTCAATGCAAATAGCCTGGAGCCTGGCCAGATGCTGGACAACCTGGTGCCAGGTGAGGCTAAAAGCTATTTGCCGATGAGTTCAAAATAATAATAATAATAATAATAAAATAATTTATCAATGAATAACAGAAATATGTAGCCATAACCGGATTTGGTATTGTATGTATATTTTGTATATTATGTATGCTCATGGACTATTAAGTCTATTGCAGAAATAAACTATCAACTATAGAATTGAGGTCTAGTTTGATTATTACAAAAATCGCATGTGGCATATCTGAGTTTTTGCCCTATATGTATTAAAAAATGACTTTTTCAGCATTTTTCAGCAATAACTCAGACATGCCTTATGCGATTTTGCTAGTTATTGAACCTGACCTAGATTCTATACTAATAAACATTTGTAGCAAGTTTGGTGAAGATCCAAAAAGAAGTGTTTGAGTTAGAGAGCGGACAAGGCTGAAACAGTCATTTTCAGCAAGCTCAAGGTATAGATTCTCCATAGTTTATTTAAACCGTTTACCCACGGTGAAAGATATGTGCACGTTGTTATTGAATCTCATAGTGTTTAACCCTGTGCCTACTTTACGGAGTTTACAAACTATTTGAATCTAAAAAGACGGCGTCTGATCAGGCTCCAAACTGTTTGCCACCTTGATAAACATGAATTTTCAGAATTGACAAAAAATTGTACTTTTGTACGTTTTAGGGCTTTGCGTTGCGTTTGCGTTTCGTTTGCGTTTAAACGGGAAAGAATAACGTATTATCCACTGAATAACTAGCCAAGATTTGATAGCCCCATTCTCTCCAGTTACAAAATCAATGTCTGGATGTCACGTGCGGTTACGCCACATGGCATGTCAGATGTAACAATGGAGAAGACGTTATTCTTTCCTGTTTAAACGAAAACGAAACGTAGACACATTTCACTAAAATGAAGAAAAAGACATTTATATTTACAGTGGAGAATCTGTTATTCTTTCCCGTTTAAACGCAAACGTACGCAAACGCAAAGCACTAAAACGTAGAAAAGAACAACTTTTTGACAATTCTGATAATTCTGGTTTATCTTTGTGGCAAACAGTTTGGAGCCTGATCAAACGCCGGGTTACCCGGCGTCTGATCTGGCTCCAAACTGTTTGCACTGCAAATAATAGTTTTAGCGTAAACGCGTTTATTGGGAAAGAATAACAGATTCTCCACTGTATCTGAGAGACAAACCATCTTGGACGCTGATCTCACCGCTCCAAATTGTTTGGAATAGAAATAATAGTTTTAGCGTAAACGGTTTATTGGCGAAGAATAACGTTTTCTCTACTGTCACAGTGTGTAGGTTTATCATGACTTGTACGGCCTCACTGTACAAGCGCGCTTTTATGGCGACGTGGTAGAGTGCATGACTGCGAACCTGGCGACCCGGGTTCAAACCCGGGTCGGGGCGAGTGTTTCTTTATAAGAACATCCGGCTACATTTGGCGCCCAACGTGGTTTCTGTGACTGTATAATTATGCTCCGAGTTCGACCCCCAGTCGTTCTCATACCCATATAGAAATTCGGGACGAATTTCAAGTTGTCGGGGGAGTATGTCACAGTGTGTAGGTTTATCATGACTTGTACGGCCTCGCTGTACAAGCGCGCTTTTATGGCGACGTGGTAGAGTGCATGACTGCGAACCTGGCGACCCGGGTTCAAACCCGGGTCGGAGCGAGTGTTTCTTTATAAGAACACCCGGCTACATTACTATACACGGAAAAGAACTGGGTTTCGGAGGAAGTTTGAGAGCCTTTTGATAAATGTATTGAGACTGTCAAGATGGGAATTATATAAAAGAAAAAATTCCTTGTTTTGCATAAATGCAATCCAGTCTGATTACTGTCTAATCTTATAGATCTATGCACTTTTGATACAATTCAGATCGTGTGCCAACATGAATGGATAATTTAACCCTATCCACGATTATGCTCTTCATTTTAAAAAGCAGGGCTGCCGTGAAGAGTAAACTTGTCATATGCAAATAGTGAAGACCCTGATCAGATACATGTAGTTCCTTATATGATCAGGGTATCATTGTTTGTCTTTTTACAAATATATTGAAAGAAACAACCCTAAATTGTCAAAATGGGCTTACAGCATAACGTATTTTTATTGGAAACGGGAACTGCATGTTTAAAGTTTCAGGGATGAAGGTGAAAAGAGTAAAATGTACCTGTTTAATATTGCAGCGCTATGGGACATATAAGGCGAAATTTATAGTTTATAGTTTTACCATATATTTTATTCTTGACCTCTCTTCGTGATGTACGTGTAGGTAAATGAACCGTCGCTCGGCTATATTAATCAAACTCATCGACAGAGGAACATGTATTTTTTATTAATTACTTCGAAATTAAATGTCCTTACCCGTCGGTATTACAGTGGAACTACGTCATTCTTTCCCAACAAAGATTGAGAAAATCACATTGTCAGTATGGCTTAAAACTTGGATATTTTGTGCAAAGGTCATTTAAATTTTATTATTGGAAAATCAAACAATTATCAGTAACATATACTGTTAACTTTTTAGCGAAATATTTCAACACATAGTAGTGTTCATGTGTCAATGTCATAAAGCGTTCGAGTTGAGTCAGAGATCTGTCGCAAGTATTTTGCAAAAGATCAAATCTGGCCAACCAACTGTTTGAGTCTGACCAATCGAATATTTGAGAATGATCTCAGATTTGAATATATCGTCAATAGTATAAAAAGCATTTTATTTCTTAGGTTTTGGATTTCATTTCGTTTAAACGGGAAATGATACATGTACAGTGGAGAATGTGTTATTCTTTCCCAATAAACGCGTTTACGCTAAAACTATTATTTTCACTGCAAACAGTTTGGAGACAGATCAGACGCCGGGTAACCCGGCGTCTGATCAGGCTCCAAACTGTTTGCCACCAAGATAAACATGAATTATCAGAATTGTCAAAAAGTTGTACTTTTCTACGTTTTAGTGATTTGCGTTTGCGTACGTTTGCGTACGTTTGCGTTTAAATGGGAAAGAATAACAGATTCTCCACTGTACCCAGTGAAAGTACAGCGGATATGACATTATTCTTTCCCAATGAACTTGTTAACGCTAACACATTATTTCCTTTGCAAACAGTTTGTTTTCACTCATATTAAAATAAAAAGTCGGAATGGTCAACAAGTTTTCATTTCCTAAATTTTAGTGCCATGTGTTTGCGTTTGTTTACGTTCAAACGGGAAAAAAATAATATAACCACTGTAACAGTTTAATGCATACAGTGGAGAAAACTGTATCTTTTCTCAATTAAGACGTTAAACGCTGAAACTCTTATTTCGGTCACCGTAGGCCCGTCTCTGCCAGGCGCCCGGCAATAAGAGAAGGGATTCGGGAGGTACTGTGCGCGCAAAAAGGATAGGTGTCTCATAAGCCAAACTGACTGGCCCTTTCAATAGGGGTGACACTATAATAAACAAAGCCTTTACCTTTACCTTTTAGTTCCTATGCAAAAACACTCATATTAAAATATAAGCCACTGTTTACAAAACGTTGTCATTTTCTACATTTTAATGCAATGCGTTTTGCGTCTTCTCCACTGTAATACAAACAATGTCATGTTTGTACTCGAAGTGTGATCACCAATAGGCCCAGTTCTTGGCTTTCCATTGAGGGCACTGGACACATTTGCAATATTGCTCCACCAAGCAGACATCCATCAACCTTTAAACTGACATACGTAACGTGGTTGGTATTTACAGTAGGGATACAGATCAGACGCCGAGTAACTCTGCTTCTGATAAGGATCCAGGCATTTTGACACACGTGCTTAAGTTTCTTCATTGCAAATGGAATGACTTAAACGCACATGACAAAGGTCACAGGTGACAGTTTTACAGCAAATGATGATAGAGAACATTAAAGGTTAAGCGTCACTGCATGAGAGTATCTCCTATATAAATACTGATGAATTGACAGAAATGATAGAGTATCACTAATACTGTACATGTTTACACAGACACAGACACACTACTTGTATATATATATGTGTGAACAGTGGAGATTATAAGAATCCACCATGAGTGTTCATTTAGGATAGGAATATCTCCCCCGAGGGTCAGAAAATTCATGCAGGGACGAGGCTTGTCGAGTCTCTGCGTGAATGTTATGATCCAAAGGGGGGAGGGGTCCTTTCCTTAATCAACAAAACGAATGTTGGATTTTTCTCCTATTTGAATCTTTAAAACATGATACAAATAACCAAATAATTGCACCCTGTGTGCACATTTTCCGCAACAGTATGACGTTGTTTATAATAACGTCATAACAAATGACGTAATTGAGTTATTCGCGTCAAGCAGCGCTTGTGGTTAAGCAGGGTAAATATTCGACGTCACGGGGCTATGGAGGGTAGAGTTATTCCCTATACATGTAGGTCATATAGGCGAAAGCGTGAGGAATGATGTTCGACTGCATTCCCAGTTACAGTAGAGAAGACGTTGTTCTTTCCAGTTTAGATGCAAACAAAACGCAACACAATAAAATGATAAAACACTCAAAACTTTTTTATACATGTAACTGATTTGTTCATTTTAATAGTTTGAATTCTGATCCTGCCCGAAATTGTTTGAATCGGAAACATGGTTGTGAACGCGTGTATTGTGAAATAACGTCTTCTCCACTGTAGTAGTGGATAGACTGTAATCTTTCCACCTGAATGAAAAAAAAAGCAAACACACTGCAATTAAATTGTTTTTGAAACTTACTGCTGAATGTATATTTATATGAGAGGCCAACCGTTACACGGCGTCTGATCGTGCTCCAAAAAGATTTCATGGATACACATGTAATGGCATTAGCAGAAACGCACAGTATCACAAAAACGTGTTGTCCATTGTAACACGAAGTTGACTCAATGATAAATGGACTGCGTAATGATATCATAAATCATTTCAAAACAATAGAACATGGATTCTCAATGAATAACTGACTAGTAAGGTCAAAACCTTATTTTGATAAGTCAACAATCGCTGTATCATTCTTTTAAGAAATATAACCCTTCATCCCATAGCTCGATTTTAGTTTTGTAGACTGGTGCCTTCTGAAAGCAGGTTGAAAGTTAAGCAGAATGCATCTTGAGGTGCATTCTGCTTTACCTTTAGCCTGCTTTAAACTAGTTCATCTTGCATATCCTATGCTCAGATCCGAGAACCGTATGATTCATTGAGTGTTAGTAGGATGTGGGCTACTGAAAACTGATTTGGATTCATAATGCTCAACACTCTTGAGTATTTAACCCATTCATGCAAAATACAGTACTCCCTCCCTATAGAACGGCTGTCCGAACAAACATTCCCTTCTTATAGCAATGCTTGCCAAAATTCCACAAGCACGACAATTATGTTCAACAATTTTACTGCTGCACAATCATGTGCTTCAAATTGTCGTCCGCTGTTTCCCCCTCAAAATACGGTATTTTACATTTTGACAGGAGAAACATGAAGACGAGTGACAGCAGTTTGAACCCAGATCAGATGACGCATCACGCGGCGACTGGTCTGGGTTCAAACTGTTTGTACATGATCAACACTCTAAAGGTATGAATATCCCCTTTCTCTAACAACTCCCTCCCAACAACGCACTCATTTTTGTCTCCCATTTGGGTGTTGTTTTAGAGAGAGAAGGCACACTGTAATATTCGCCTACGCTTATAAGTCCATTTTCGTTCATTTAAATTGTGTATTGTTTGTTGGCAAACAGTGCACTCCCAGACCAGACGTCTTATGTGAGTCTGCCATGTTTGTGAATACATGTATACCATTTTTGAGACGGACGCACAAATAGGATATACGTCGAAATGACGTTTAGTATTACCAAACGAAATGTTAACACGGCGTCTCATCAGGGTCTACACTGTTTGACAGTGTCCTCTTAAGGAGTAAATGGGTCAATATAAGTGTCAGTTTAATACAGGATACAAATGTAGAACTGATACAGACATATTCCTAAAGGATTATATAATATGTTGCTGCATTAACTCATCGAACCATAGTAACGCATACATGCGTCATTTACCAAAAGTGTACCTGTGAAGAGTACACTTGTCTAATACAAACAGTGAAGTCCCTGATTAGAGGGCTCCTACCGGAGCCCTCTAATCAGGGACTTCGCTGTTTGTCATTTTGCAATATATCATAAAATACATCCCTAAATAGTCTAAAATGAATCAGCCTTTATTGCAAACTTGATATGTCCATTGGAAGTTGCAGGGGATAATGAGTAAAGCAACCGCATGTAGAAATGTCTAACGCTTTTTACCGCTGACGTCGCATGAAGTCGACTTTGCAAACAGTTTGGATCTAGATAAGACGCCGCTTGACTCGGCTTCTGATCAGGATGAGAACTGTTGGCACTCGAATTAATACATCTTATTAATGTACGCCATATTACCTTAAATCTAACTGTGAAATTATATGTCGACAACAATATGGTGTAGGCGAATATGTAGACAACAATATTAAAGCAGGCGATATCAGACGATGAAGGGGTAAAAACATTACGATTAATTTGACGCCTAAATGGTTAAATACTGAATATTTATGGATCATCTATATGACATATTTAATTATTTATTTTACAGAATTCTAAGTTAAGTTTCATTTAAATCTTAGCCTGTCAATTATGACTTGACTGTTACACTGTATTTGAAAACAGTTTGGATCCTGGGTTCCAAATAGGTTGTAGAGTGACGCGATGTCTGATCTGGGTCCAAACTATTTTGCACTTCTTTTATTGCAAATGTGTAAATTTCAATTTTTTTTTAACAGACAATAATTTCATAGCAGACAATAGTATAGCAAAGGGTGAATGTTAAAAAAGAAAAATATAGTTCTAAAATAGTTGGTCCTTATCAGATGAACTACAATTACCAAGTAATCAATATTCCTACTGAAGTGATACCATTTTAATCTAATGGCAAATCAAGATAGTTCGTCCCACAAATAGTTAGTATACTAATTAAAAAAGTGATCAAATGGGTTCTTATTCTAAACACATTGACCCTAGCTACGAGTCCTTCACAAACAATGTACCTGAGTTTATAGGTTCTTTTACTCAGAGCAATAGGTTTTTTCCTTTACCTTGGAATTTTCGGAGATGTCACATCCCCTTCATCGGCAAGCCTGCACTGGCTTGGATCACATGACCGGTGAGTGGTCACGTGAAACGAGGAGACCGTCGTACACCCGCGGTAGCTCCAGTCCCTCGTCCCTGTTAAGTGATGGCTTGCGCTGTTTGATTTCTATTGCCTCCTTTACTTTCCTTTTCCAAAAATTGCCTTCCGAGGTTAAGACTTTAGTTTTGTCTAGTTTGATCTTATGCCCAGTAGCCTCGCAGTGTTCATGAATAGCAGAGGATGTTCTTGTTATATGTTCGTTAACTCTAGTGTCTAATTGTCTAGCTGTCTCGCCCACATAGTCATTTTCACAGTCCTCTCACTGGATGTGATATATAACACCACACTTTTTCATTTTGTCTGTGTGGTCCTTCACGTGGGTCACTTGTTGTCTGATGGTGTTATAAGGTTTGTGGAAAATGTTGGCTCCATGTTTCCTGATTATCCTTGCGAGTACTTCTGATGTTCCTCGGATGTAAGGCATTCCCACGTTAGGTCTCTTTTCTATACCCCTTTCACCCTGTATAAGCGTTCCCTTGGTTGTGCGGCGCACAACGCTGTTGTGCGGTGCAGACAACGCCGAATTGCGGTATTTTTTGTTTGCATTTGACCTAGTACACGCAGGTGAGTAAACAAATCGCTTTTGTTTCAAAGGATATGAAGAACCATTCTGCAAAAGACCTGGTCGATACGAGGCACAAATGATTCCGGTTTCCAGTCGTAGTACGTTTATATGCCTATATTTTGTAGATTTGTCAAACATTAATGAAAACCAACGCTCTAACTCTAACGCTCTAACGCTCGTTAATGGTAATCTTGACATATCTAAACAAGTTAGCAAGGGACTCCGACTATATGCACGGCTACATTGGTTATAAGCTTACATACATTGAATAAGAATACCCTGTTTACTCCGCATTCACCAACGTGGTTTTTCTAAAGCACCGCCGGCACCAACATTCACTTCATTATTTTGCTTGAAACTTTTCAATGTTCATTTTTTCCTCAAAATCAACACACTAAATGCTTTATTATAGCTAAATGGTCCAAATTATATACCAAAAGTCAACCTGAAGGAGTGTTTTATGCCCTAAATTGGCTTTTGAACAACCCGAATATACGCTGAGCTCACTTCGCGGGTTGGTTTTCATTAATGTTTGACAAATCTACAAAATATAGGCATATAAACGTACTACGACTGGAAACCGGAATCATTTGTGCCTCGTATCGACCAGGTCTTTTGCAGAATGGTTCTTCATATCCTTTGAAACAAAGCGATTTGTTTACTCACCTGTGTGTACTAGGTCAAATGCAAACAAGAAATACCGCAATTCGGCGTTGTCTGCACCGCACAACAGCGTTGTGCGCCGCACAACCAAGGGAACGCTTATACAGGGTGCCTTTGGTCTTTGTCAACTCTTTTGGTTTTCTTCTTTGGTAGTCGGAAAATCCATTCTGGATATCCATTGGTTCTGAGTGCTGTTTTGACATGTTCAATCTCTTTAAATTTGTTATGGTCTACTGTTACTATAGTTTCCGCTCGGTGGAAAAGAGAACGAACCACGGAACGTTTATGTTCCAGATGATGATTGGACTGAAAGTTCAGGTATTGGTCAGTATGGGTGGGTTTTCTATAAACCGTCACCCGGGTTGAACCATCATCCTCGACATGTACGCATGTGTCAAGAAATGGTATAGATCCACTTTCCTCCTCTTCTGAAGCCAATGCAGTCTTGCCGATGAAAGGGATGTGAAATCTTCGAAAATTCCAAGGTAAAGGAAAAAACCTATTGCTCTGAGTAAAAGAACCTATATACTCATGCAAGATCCAGAGCAGAGAAACCTCTTTGGAAATAACAATGTGCCTGGTAAGTAGTACACTTGTCCAATGCAAACATTGTTTACCCTGAACTTAAGGAGGCTTCTGATCAAGGTCTGCACTGGTTTGTTTTTGCAATTCGAAACTTGAATTCTTCAGTAAATGATTCAGGGTTGAATGTGTTTAAAACTAAATATGATGCAAATAAAACCCACTAAAAAGTCATTGACAATTAAGACCGACCTTTTAAATATGCATGGCAAACAGTTTGGAGCCTGATCAGACACCGAGCTACGAGTATACAGTACCGCCATGTCATATGGTCATACATGTTTAATCTATCGTATCATGTACATGTAAGAATCAACATACACGTATTACTTGTTCTACCTTTGAACATTCAAATGGACAGTACAAGTTTTGAATAAAATCTTGTCCATTTGTTTATTATTTGATGTATATTTCAACAATTTATTGCGAACGTGAAAATCACTGTAAACACGGATAAGATGACTCCTAAAATGTTCTTTTGATCTGGGTCTACACTGTTGACATGGGACAGGTGAACTCTTCACATGTACAGTGTTTGTAAAATGCGAGTATACTCGTCGTTAGGACTCAATATGTTAACACCATGTGATATAAGCCATGTGCTCATCATCAATATCTCAATTTCGTAACTATATTAGATGAAAGGCTTTAACCATATTACTGTCATATCGTATGGAAACGCAGACAAAATGTACAATGACATTTACCCTTACCATTCTGAACTGTCGTCTACTTCAAATACATCGTCTCCGAAAACAAATAAAAATCATTTTTAAGTTTTTCAGACTGACGTCTGATCTGGATTCAAACTATTTGCAAATATTTGCCAAGTCGCGCTAAGTATGATGAAGGTTACCCATTGCACCTCCATTGGCACCAATAGGCGGCTTTGCCAGCCGTTCGGACCCTGGTCTGACGTCGTGTTGCGGGGTCTCTGATCAGGATCCAAACTCTTTGGCATTCGTATTGACATAATTGTCAGTTAGAATTCTTCAAATATATTTCTGGAAAACAAATTACAGACATTTTCAATATTGTAGATGATACATGTATCATCAGGTGAAAGGGTTTAACCTAGGTCCCAGATAATAGTGGGTTAACTGAACAGTTCCAAAATTCTGCTTTACATCCTACCTTCTTCAAGTGGTCACCTGTCTTCAAAACTAGATTATGAGGTAAATGTTGAAAGAAACGATGCTACATGTAGTGAGTGAAATATTTAAGTAAGTACATGTATTTGAAATCTACAGCACTGCGTAAAGCTGGCGATAAAATTTGCCGATAATTTTTTGTCGTTCATTTCGCTTGAACACCGAAAAAATCTTTTCATTTCTTATATTTACATTATTTTATCTTTATATTTGTTATGAAAACAATTCAGACTTTCAGTTTTTAAAGGAGAAATGGTGTTGAAAAGGGGAAAATTACGTCGAAGAAATAAACTTGAAAGAACAGCTTTAACGAAGTTAACTCCGCCCCCTGTAACCAAATAACATAGCTAGATCTATACTGCGCGTATAATATAGTTCTCAAATTCACTTCAGGTTTTTACTAGGGAAAAATACTTTTAAGTACATCCAAGTACGTTTTCTTATCCTCAATCGGGTTTTTAATTCATGCAACGGTGCAAGCAATCGTCAAGTGTGAACGCTAAAACCATATTCTTAACGGGCGCGGACCAAAGAGAAATCCGAAGCTGAGAGGCACCATATGGGGTATTTATGGTTTTGGAGCCAATACTCGGAGCCTAAATTGGAACCGGACAGGAGCTGAGGATTACTAGTGTTTTGTGATTTTTTTCTATCATTAGCGCTATTTACCAGTAATTTCAGTGATTATTCTGTAAAGTTTCTCTTCTTCTTCTTCCCATTAAGTGCAGGTCCCCTCTGGAGCATCGACGCACTGTGCACACGTTTCAAGTTGTCGGGGGGGGGGGGGGGGGGTTATGTCACAGTGTGTAGATTTATCATGACTTGAACGGCCTTACTGTACAAGTGCGCTTTTATGGCGACGTGGTAGAGTGCATGACTGCGAACCTGGCGACCCGGGTTCAAACCCGAGTCGGCACGGGTGTTTCTTTATAAAGAACACCCGGTTACATTGGGCGCCAAAAAAATGTTTGCAGGGGGTATAAAAATTCGTAGCAGACGGGCAAAGTTTCGGAGCGCTTCCTACTGCATTTTCTTTTCACAATGAGTGTAAATAATCTATATCAATATGAATATAATATATATATATATATATATATTGGTATTTAGTGTTTAAAAAAAAGATTGGGAAATAAACTAGATTCAATCTAGGTTAAATACAACGTGGATTTCTAATTTTATAGTAGTGAAGATTAATGCGCAGCGACTTAACCCTAAGCTCCGCCTCCTAAGGTTTGAGTGTCTATAAAAAATGAACACCGAATTTTACAATAGAAAGAGATAGGGCGAATGTAAATATTCTAATGAATGAATATCTTTTAATATAATTATCTTCGGGCAATTGTGTCCAGGAATTGTATGGGTATTTGATACATTTACATGTAACAACTATACACAGTGGAGAAGACGTTCTTTTCATCAAATATCGGGTATATAAAACAGTTATTTCCATTGCAAACAGTTTGGAGTTTGATCAGACGCCAGGTGACCCGGCGTCTGATTAGGCTCCAACCTGTTTGACACTCAGATTAACATAATTAATCAAAATTGCCAAAAGGTTGTCATTTCTACAATTGTATTGTGATGCGTTTACGTTTTTTTTTAAAATGGACAAAATAACCGCATCTCCGTTGTAACAAATCACTGAGTCTTTCAAAACACATATACATGTATATATGCATCTTAACGCCTTTTTAGCTATTCACCTATTTAATATATTAGTTCCGAGTTATACAGCTATGCACAGTAAGAAATATTTCCTATATACCCTAGTAGACGTTACATGTAGCTTAAGGTAGGCTGAAACTTGAATAGTATGCTTAACGTCCAACCTTCTTTAAACAACCAACTGTGTTCAATACTGAAAAAAAGATATGAAGAAAGGGTTTAAATGCAAACCGTTGATGATGTTAGCATTCTGTTGTTATATGCGGCTTTGAGCCTACTTGTACATGTCCCGACCGGGGATTTGACTTAACCCTATTATGCCCAGTGGATTCTTTCATGTTTATATATTGTACAGTGGAGAATCTGTTATTCTTTCCCAATAAACGCGTTAACGCTAAAACTATTATTTGCAGTGCAAACAGTTTGGAGCCAGATCAGACGCCGGGTTACTCAGACGCCGGGTAACCCGGCGTCTTATCAGGCTCCAAACTGTTTGCCAGCAAGATAATCAAGAATTATCAGAATTGTCCAAAAGTTGTTCTTTTCTACGTTTTAGTGCTTTGCGTTTGCGTACGTTTGCGTTTAAACGGGAAAGAATAACAGATTCTCCACTGTATTAGTCCATTTTTTATCAAAGGGATGCCTGGTCAAAATTTTCATTTTCATTTGTTTTCTATTGAAATCCCTATCAGCAAACAGTTTAGACTCTGATTAGATGCCGCATTATTCAAACTGTTTGCAAATGTAAGCAAAGTCTTATTTTTCCCGATCTGTAACGACTCCCTCCGAACAACACACATAATCTGCGACTCCCATTGGGTGCCGTTGTAGAGAGGGAGCACTGTGTTTCATGTTTACAGAGAGGAAGTCGTTAGTTTTTCCCTTAAACCATTTCCCCCCATAGAAGCGACTTTTAGCGAATACATGTATTATTTATTCCTCCGCTGAAGAAATTAGTTCCAATTTAATCAATCACGAATATATATTATAGGGAATATTTTCTAAATTTTCTATAAGCACATGATAGCTTAAAGCAGGCTGAAAGTAAAGCAGAATGCGCCTTATGGCGCATTCTGCTTTACTTTCAACCTGCTTTAAGTAGTCACCTATCTTCAATGCTAGAAATGGGCTATCAGGTAAAGGGTTAAGAGCATTTGTGTTAAAACAATGATTTGCAATATATGTACAAACAGTTTGGAGTCATATCAGACGCCAGGTAACCCGGCGTCTGATAAGGCCTCAAACTATTTTCCACTCAGACTGCGTCTCGCCTCGTTAGGATGACGGGAAAGAATATGGTCTTGGCCGCTGTTCAAGGTCAATTGTTTCTGTGACGCTACGACCAGAGTTTCTAATGAATTAGAAAATAAAAACAACATTCTGTAAGGTCCATCTTGTCAGTAGACGCTCATGGAAAATCAATGAAACATTTGAGTAATGGTAAAGACGGCGGCAAATCCAACAAACATTCCACATCTCTGCTATTACAAAAATCTGCAATAACCCTTTATCCCACAGAAACGCCTTTAACCCATCTACGCCCAGTGGATTCTTCCATATTTATATATTGGATTAGTCCATTTTTTATCAAAGGGATACCTGGTCAAAATTTACATTTCCATTTTGTTTTATATTGGCATTCCTTACAAGAAACAGTGTAGACTCTGATCAGACGCAGCATAATGCGGCGTCTGATCAATGTCCAAAGTGTTTGTCTATGTCCCATCGTGGGCACAAATGGGTTAAGCGCGTTTAATTTATTCATGCACTTACGAAAAAAATTGGTTGATACAATCATAAGCATGTACCAAAAGAAATATGTGCTATATCCTAGCAGATGATAGCTTAAAAGCTGGATGAAAGTAAAGCAAAATGCGTCCTTAGGCCCATTCTGCTTTACTTTCAACCTACTGTTACTGCCTAGAAACAGGCTATGGGGTAAAGGGGTAACCAATACTACAGTTGGAATGATGTTATATTTTCACAATAAACGTATTTAAGCTAAAGCGAATATTATTCCATTATAATAGCTTTCTTGCAAATAGTTTGAGCCAGATCAGACGTCGGAAACCCGGCGTCTGATCAGGCTCTATGCTATTTGGCACCGACATTTTACAGAATGTCTATACAGTGGAGAATCTGTTATTCTTTCCCGTTTAAACGCAAACGTACGCAAACGCAAAGCACTAAAACGTAGAAAAGAACAACTTTTGGACAATTCTGATAATTCTTGTTTATCTTGGTGGCAAACAGTTTGGAGCCTGATCAGGCGCCGGGTTAAACTGTTTGCACTGCAAATAATAGTTTTAGCGTAAAAGCGTTTATTGGGAAAGAATAACAGATTCTCCACTGTAGTTGGTTGGTACATGTACATGTATGTATTCGTAGTCGACGGAATGAAATCTAGGATAACAAATTGATTAATTCATCACTATTCAATTGGGTCGGCTGTACAATCTCTCTTTTAGCTACAGTGGAGACAACGAAATTTCCCCCAATTAACGCGTTTATGCTAAAATTATTTTGTCCATTGCAAACTGTTTACCACACAGATTTAAATAAATAGAAAGAGATGTCAAAAAGTTGTAATATTCTGCTATTAGTGCATTACGTTTGCGTTTCGTTTGCGTTTAAACGGGAAAAGAATAACGTATTCTCCTTTGTACTACATGTACCAATGCAGAAAGCTTTTATCGAGAAAGCTGCATTTACTGTCGTTCAGCATTTACAGTGGAGAATCTGTTATTCTTTCCCGTTTAAACGCAAACGTACGCAAACGCAAAGCACTAAAACGTAGAAAAGAACAACTTTTGGACAATTCTGATATTTCATGTTTATCTTGGTGGCAAACAGTTTGGAGCCTGATCAGACGCCGGGTTACCCGGCGTCTGATCTGGCTCCAAACTGTTTGCACTGCAAATAATAGTTTTAGCGTAAACGCGTTTATTTGGAAAGAATAACAGATTCTCCACTGTATCTAGAATTAGTGTCTAAACGCCTTGGTCCGTTTCATAAAACTTCTTACGACAAATGTTGTCGTAAGTCAGATTATAAAATATTTAATTATCATATATTTCTCCATCTTATCCTGTCTTGTGGCATCTCTTTGGAATCATCTTGAAAACAATCACATGTGTATTGGTTATAAAAGTCGAGTAAGACGAAAGAATAACGTTTTCGCTACTGAATATTTAAAGTTTCGTAAGAGCAAGTACATTGGAGAAAACGTTTTTCTTTCCCGTTTAAACGCGAACGCAACGTAATTGCATTGCAATGTAAAAATATGTTTCTTTTGACAATTTTAAATATTTATAATATTTATTTCAATCCGAATGGCAAACAAAGTTTTAATGACAGCCTTTTGGCAATTTTTATTATCCATTTTAAATTTACAATGTAGTAGCAACCAGTTGAGCCTTATCAGTCGCCGGAATCTGGCTCCAAACTGTTTGCAATTCAAATAGTTGTAAATTGGTTAAGAAAAATGATTCTCCACTGTACTATATATGATTTTTCCAGTGCTGGAATGTTTCAAACTAATAGAGCGACGGGATATGATCACTAATTGAATTTAGTAGAACGTGTCCGCCTCATGATACACAAAGGAACCTTTACAAGCTAAGTTCGCTTTAGTCGAACCTACCCGTACCGTGGAGAAAACGTTATTCTTTCCCAATAAACGCGTCTACGCTAAAACTATTATTTCAATTACAAACAATTTGGAGCCAGATCAGACGCCGGGTAACCCGGCGTCTGATCAGGATCCTAATTGTTTGCCACCAAGATAAAAATGTATTATCAGAATTGTCCAAATGTTGTACTTTTCTACGTTTTAGTGTCGATATCTAAAGCTGGTTTATGTCGAATACTAGTATACCCGTATTCCAACAAAAGTAAATACGTATCACATATACGTTTTAAATTAAAAATACGGTTACGTTCGACTTGAGCGAGATTGAGTTAGCTAGAATCAAGAGTAGCTTCCTTATCATATATACAGTAGAACCTCTCTATTACGACCACTTAATTGTGTTCATTTTTAGGCGCTAAAAACAGGTGACTGCTTCAAGCAAGGTGACAGTAAAACAGAAAGCTCCTGTAGGAGCTTTCTGTTTAGCTGTCACCTTACTTTTAAAGCTGTCACCTGTTTTTTATACAACCAATTAGCCTTATTTTAGTGGTCGTAATAGAGAGGTTTTACTGAATATTGAATATACCATACAATATACTCAATTAGATTTAACGTCAACCATCTCTTTCCCTCTGGCAAAGCCTTGGCAACATGTTTGAAAAAAGCAAACTGAGTTTACCAATTTCAGTTTGCGTTCGCGAAACTGTTATACGAGTAGACCTAAATCAGTATTGTAACTTCAAATGAAACAAGTCAAGTCCATTTTCACCTAGAATGGTTGTAAATGGTAGAACAATTTCAAAACGCAAACGTAATGCAAATGTAATACTATAAAATGTAAAACATAAATTATTTCAAAAGATTCTTATGATTTATTTTAATCTGAGTGGCAAACAGTTCTTGAAGAAGTGTAATTATTGTTGAAATAAGGTCATGGTGTCAAGCGCTATCTACCCTTGATGTACTCAGCTATACTAGACTGTCATATATTCCAATATTGTTTACCCTCTATAGTGTTTACAACATTGGATGGATTTAGATTAGGCTTGCCTTTGATTATTTGTGAACCTTAAGATTGCATTACAACAGGAAAGCGTTATCAGGGCATACAATGCCCTCTTGCTTTTTAAAGCGACTCGCAACCGGGTGGTGTTTTTGCATAAATAAAAGAAAATACTTAAATAAAACCAAATGTGTAGCATTATCGTGCATCTGGCATTAGAAAAATATGATCAGTCTAAATACATCCTTAAGAAAAGTCTTCAAATCTTCATTATTTAGATATTTTCCATCGTTTTAAACGTTGTGTCGACTGACGCAACAGAAATTGAACACGGGCTCATACATAAACCCGAGTCGAATAATGTTCTCTACATCGCTGCACACCGAAGTACGTTAAATCGATACCATAGATATACAGAGCCCGTAGTCGAGTGGTCTGAGGGTTTTCCTTATTGTGCGTGTCTGTCCCCGCATGGAGGATCACGGGTTCGAAACCCACCCGAGTTTCTTCTTTTCTATTTTATTTTAAATACATTTTTACAGAATTTCTTATCTTAAACTAATTCTTACTCATTTATTTACACATATTTACAAATTACTATTTTGAATGCTAATTCCGGTTGCGATTGTCTTTATTTCAGTGCATTGCGTTTCTAGTTTAGTTTCGTTCGAATGAGAAAGAATATCGTCTTCTTCACTGTGCCTTAGCGTTTGCATGGAAATATTAACGTTTTCTCACCTGGGTATACAGTGCCCTCTCCCTATACAATGGCCCTCCGAACAACGATTTCCTCCCAACAGCAATTTGTGCCGCTGTTCCCCAAACAAGACAAGAAAAGTGTGTCTACATGTAACACTTTCTCTACTGCAATATCGTCTCCTTAAAATGGTACAGTGGAGAATGTGTTATTCTTTCCCAATAAACGCGATTACGCTAAAACGTTTATTTCCACTGCAAACTGAATGGGACCAGATCAGACGCCGGGTAACCCGGCGTCTGATCAGGCTCCAAACTATTTGCCACTCAGATCAAAATGAATTGTGAGACATATCTAAAAATTGAAATTCTACGATTTAGTGCTATGCGTTTGCGTTTCTTTTGCGTTTAAACGGGAAAGAACTATAACGTTTTCTCCACTGTAGCTTGCCGCTGTTTCTCAAAGTGTCGTATTGGACATTTTTAACAGAAGAAACCCCAAGACGAGTGGCATACATTTTGAACCCAGAGTATGCGTCGTCTGATCTGGCGTTTAACTGTTTGCAAATGTATTCCAAGGGTATTAATATTTAATCTTTCTTTAACAACTCCCTCCGAACAACACACAGAGTATGCGTCTCTAATAGGGTGTTGTTGTAGAGAGGGGGAACTGTAATTCGTCATCAGGATATATGACTGACGCCATTTTAACCCCTCCACTGTCATGACGTCGTCAGCTTTCTACAATGGTCGTCTTCTTTTATTTCTTTAATTTAAAGTTAAGGTATATTGACATAAGAAAAATGAAATTATTGACGCAGCGTTATGCGCCGTTTGAACATGATCCGAACTATTTGCAAATAACAATTGTACTCCGGGTAAGGGCAGCAAAGGGTTTAATCATTGCAAACAAACTTCGTTCGTTGAGACAGTCTATTTATTACATTGATCAATAGTCTGTGATAAATGTGGAACCCGTTGTACAATAGTACAGTGGAGAAAAATGTTATTATTTCCCAATAAACGCATTTACGCTAAAACTATTATTTGCATTGTAAACAGTTTGGAGCCAGATCAGACGCCGGGTAACCCGGCGTCTGATCAGCCTCCAAAAAGTTTGCCACCAAGATAAACATGAATTATAAGAATTGTCCAAAAGTTGTACTTTTCTACGTTTTAGTGCTTTGCGTTTGCGTACGTTTGCGTTTAAACGGGAAAGAATAACAGTCTCCACTGTACGTCTGTTTATGCCGTTACTGTATTCATCAACCAAAGAAAATAGATTCGCTTTATTTAATCACGAATATGCACCATACGGAATATGTCCTTAATCCTAGCATATGACAGCTTCAAGAAGAATGACAAGAAACCCCCTTAAAGAGGCTCACAACCGGATTAAGCATTAAAAATAGTAATTTGTAAATATATGTCAAATGCTTATTTAAATGGTTAAGAATGAGTTCAGGATAAGGCATTCTGTTAAAAAAATGCATTAAAAAATAAGAAGATCTGGTGGGATTGGAACTGTCCACGCAACGGATACAACGTCGGAAAATATCTAAAAAATGAAGATTTGAAGACTTTTCTGAAGGATGTTTTTAGACTGATCATATTTTTCTAACGCTAGATGCACGATAATGCTACACATTTGGTTTCATTTGAGCATTTACTTTTAATTTTGCAAATACACCATCCGGTTGCGAGTCGATTTAAGTAAGCAGCCAACTTTCTTCAATACTAAAATAAACTAAAGGGGAGAACACTTAATTATTTCCTTTATAAATTCATTTTAATATGATAGGCAAATAGTTTCGAGCCTGTTCAGAGGCCGAGTTTAAATCAGATTAAAAGAGATAGTCGGAATTGTCAACACGTTTCTATTACCTAAAATTTAATGTTAATTCACTGCATTTGCGTTTCGTTCGCGCTTAACCCTTTCCACAATAGACGCACCTTTCAGCTCATTCAGTTTATTACTCCGCTGAAGGAAATATACTTAACAAAATTTCTAATCGGTCACTTTTTAAAGCTACATATGTCTTTAAAGAGGCTCGCAACCGGATTTAGCATTAAAAATAGTAATTTGTAAATATATGTGAAATGCTTATATAAATGGGTAAGATTTAGTTTAGGATAATAAATTCTGTTAAAAAATGCATTTCAAAAAAAGAAAGAAAAGAAGAAGCTCTGGTGGGATTCGAACCCGTGACCCTCCATGCCGAGACAAACATGAAAAATGAGGAAGCGCCTTTACTACCTCGGCTACCAGCGCTCTCTATATATATGGTAGCGAATTAACGTACTTCACTGGTAGCGATCGATAATACTTTATTCGGCTCGGGTTTATGTCTGAGCCCGTGTAGAGAAGCAACAACAACAACTATACCGTCAGCTGACGCTATAGAAAAACGATGGAAAATATCTAAAAAACTAAGATTCGGTGACGATTCTTGAGACTTTTTTTGGACTGATCATACTTTTTTAATGTCAGAAGCCAAATAATGCCACAAATTTGCTTTTATTTGAGTATTTTATTTTATTTTGACAAGTACACCATCCGGTTGCGAGTCCCTTTAAATACTAAGTTCACATTCATGATATTTTACACACAATATGATAGGGTCTTAGCGCTATTGATTTTTGGATTTATACACGTTGTCCTACTTCGATAACGTCATACCAACCACGTAGCTTGTTTAGCCTATTTTGCACGTGTAAAGTATGGAAGAAAATACCTGCCCGCAAGATTAGACGAGTATAATCTCAAATGACTGCCTAGCCCGAAATCACCTAAAATGGCGAGAATGATACACGAAAAGAAGGGCAGAGCCGTCAAAATGTTGCACGTCGGTGTATCCTTACGGCAAATAAGATTCAACCACCGAGGAATTCCGGAAGTGGAAACAAAACAAGACTAATTTCCGTGTATTCCATATTAGGAAATAGTTCTGTCCATTTACATGTGGCTAGAACTTTTAACCGGAAATTCGACCATTTAGGCTATATAACACGGAATTTGACGTCACCGGAAGTAGAGCAGACCGCCCCAGGAAACTAAAATGGCGGATACATGTAACGACACTCCTAAGACCGATACACTGTATTGACACACCTGGGAGACATATTTCTTCCCGTTACAAGGACGACAAGACAACTTAAGGGTCAACACGGTCGTAACGTCACACCACATACGGTACGTAAACGGCTGCGAGAGGTGGGCAGTCACTGTTGACGGCCACTTAAAGATGAAGTCATCATCAGACAGCTTGAAGCACTATTGTGCCCGATGATACAGATGAGTTTAACGCTACAGAGCACGTTTGCGACATTCTCAAGAAACGTGCTAGTCCCTTTCCTCAGCTTCCAAACGTTGACGCATTGGGGCGTGACGTCGTCGATGTGTGAGAAAGTTAGGTCATCAACACTTCTGCTGAACTCTTCTCATCTATGAGAAGTCAATACGAAACTCTTATTGCAGTTGACATAGGCAATACTCATTACTAACATTGGGCCTAAGAACTCCTGTGACTTTCAAAATAAGGGGTCCCTCCAAAGAAGTTGTTGTTTAAGCTTAGACGGAAAGGTGATAGACGACACATTGTGATAAACTGTTTCCAAATTGATTACATTGGCATTGTAACACAATCACATGGTAAATTATTTCTTCATATTTCTTTTTCTGAATGAAATATAAGGTGACCGATTAGAAATTTTTTTGAGAATAGTTCCAATTTATACAGTCATGAATATGTATCATAAGAAATATTTGATTTATTCTATCAGACGGTAGCTTAAAGCAGGCTGAACGTAAAGCAGAATGCGCCATATGCGCATTCTGCTTTACTTTCAACCTGCTTTAAGTAGTAACCTATTTTCAAAACTAGAAACGGGCTATCTGGTAAAAAGTTAAACGGGAAATGATAATGTATTCTCCACAGTATGATTTGTACTGCTGGTAAATGCAAGGGTCACCTTCGGTCTCGTTGGATATAGCCTTTACACACACAACTCGAGTGATCCGGTGCATAAGATATGCAAAGTATAGTAATATTCCGTTTGTATTGCATGAATATATTGGACACTCAAGATATTTATTTAAATGTTCTGACTTTTACTGAAGAGTTTTCAAACTTAGCTGTCTTAAAATGTCCCACGATATCATTTTTATTTGGCAAACTGTTTCGATCATGATCAGAAAAATGATTATTGTTTATAATTATCGTTTGAAAAAATAAAATTGCAGACTTAATACTTTTAATTATTAGAGAAATACTCAATAAGAATGTCAGACGGTTTGGATCATGATCAGATGCTGAGTCACTCATCAAGAGTGGCATATCATCAGGATTTACCCGGTTGATACTTTGACCCTATACATGTACATGTATTTATTTTGAAAACAACTTTGAAAACTCTATTTGTAGAACAGTAACAGACGACAATTGTTGCAGACTTAATTATTACCCAGCATGCAAAGAGCAAAACGACGTTTAAACATCACATAAATTGTTCTGTGATACCTCTCTACAACAACACAAAATGGGCCACAAAGATTGTGTGTGTTGCATGTTCGGAAAGAGTTTTTAAAGGAAGGAGAACTTACATTTACAAATTTCTTGAACCTAGAGCAGATGCCGCGTTACGTTACTTCTGATCTGAATTCAAGCTGTAAGTTTTAACATATTTTATTCCAAAAATATACAATAAATGGGGTAAGGCCACAAGTTCTACCAACTAAGAGTCGGTCCTTTCCCTATATTGTCACAAATACAGATTCTGTTGTTCAAGCTGGTTGTCATCCTTATTATATTTATTTTATCAAAATGTTCACTAATATGTAATTTGGCAAACAAATAGCAAACGAACATTTTAAGCAGGCGATATTGCGACAGTGAAAGCGTAATAGTTTTCTTGTTTGGGGAACAGCGTCAAACACTTTTGTAAAGAGTGAATCGTTGTTGGGAGGGCCGTTGTGGGCAGGGAGCTGTGTATAACCTAATTGTATTTCTAATACACATTCTGTTTGTAATAAACCGTTTGATGCAATCTACTTATTTGTTTCTAAAGCTAGAGAATGTCTCTCTCGGAATCATTTTGGAACCCATCGTACAATCAATATAAATAGCATATTGATCCCCATTTACCAACCAGCGTACTATAAATGTTTTCCGCTTCGAATTTGTGGTCTGGTTTACCCATTTATGCCTAAGTATTGCAGTGATCTCTCCCTGTATACAGTGGAGAATACGTTATTCTTTCCCGTTTATTCGCAAACGTACGCAAACGCATTGCAATAAACGTAGAAAATGACAACTTATTGACAATCCTGACCATTTATTTTAACCTGAGTGGCAAACAGTTTGGAGCCTGATCAGACGCCGGGTTACCCGGGGTCTGATCTGGCTCAAATCTGTTCATAATAGTTTTAGCGTAAACGCGTTTGTTGGGAAAGAATAACGTTTTCTCTACTGTACTTGCTGGAAGATTTCAGCGTAGATATACTAGGGTGATCTAAAAACACTGCAATGTTTATCCATACAACAAAAGATTTTTTTATGATATAGCAAACAACATCGCTTGCCAATGTCCACTTTAAAAGACACTAGGCTTAAAAGGGTTAACAATCAGCTTTTAAGTGTGTCTCAATTGTGGAAACATTGATACGAATTTCAAACAGACTATTGTAGTTATTTTAGTTATTTATACTGAGGGATGCAAGTATGAATACAGATGGAACCACACTGCTGAAGAAACCACTGGTTCTTTTAAATGCCCAGTGTATAGTACCGATACGTGGGACTGTTCCTAAGCACCGTCAGTAATTTTATTTGGTGCAGCGGGCGCTCGAACTTTCAACCCTTGAGCTCGTGCGCTATCGCTAGAACACGAGCCCGTCACTAAGGGTTATAGAGGTCATGTCCCATGGATACAAAGCGTGTGGGATGAGTCTGATATCATTTATAAGTCCTTTTGATTGAGCAAAGGTTTGAGAATGACCTCAGTCTCATCTGAAGCGCTTTTTAACCATTTGTCGAGAACACATATTTTCTAGCTGTGTTTAAGCTACCGCACCTAAATGAATGTTTTGAGTGTACAGTGGAGAATCTGTTATTCTTTCCTGTTTAAACGCAAACGTACGCAAACGCAAAGCACTAAAACGTAGAAAAAACAACTTTTGGAAAATTCTGATAATTTTTGTTTATCTTGGTGGCAAACAGTTTGGAGCGTGATCAGACGCCGGGTTACCCGGCGTCTGATCCGGCTCAAACTGTTTGCATTGCAAATAATAGTTTTAGCGTAAACGCGTTTATTGGGAAAGAATAACAGATTCTCCACTGTAGCAGGAACATTCCCCAGGTCCGTCCCTGTACAATTTAAAGCTGATTTATCGGATGAGGAATTTCAATTCCCGGGCACCCTTGCAATGATAAATACAAAGACGTGTTCGTGTAACTCTACTTCTGCTGCAATATCGTCTGCGTCACAGTTGTCGGCTCAAGTCGGTTGTTAAATTCAATTAGTAAGGTTGTTTTGCTAAGGAAACATGTACATGAGGGTCAAACAGTTTAGATCTAGATCAGACGCCGCGCGTCGCGGCGTCTGATCTGGATCCAAACTGTTAGCAAGAGCGACTAGCAAGCGGAGGGTTTATATGACGGGGATTCATTTCCGCTTACTTGCATTACATACAATCATACATGTGTTGAACGAATATTTAAAACAAGATGTTTAATAAGTGAGGGTTTTGTCTTTGCTTTCTAATTCAACCCATTACTCTACAAATACGCATTTTAATTCCTCTAAAAATCATTAACTAAGAGACGAAGTTATATGTTACGACCTTTTGGATATACGAGGGGCATTTTTAAGTAGTGGCAACAGATCAGTAACTTCAATATTATAAGTGCAAAATGCATGTGTGATATCTTTTTAAAGAGCAACTTTTTGCCGATACGATGTTGTAATGCACGATAAGATCACATAAGTCGATTAGTCACAAATGTACGTAAATGACCCCTACTTCAAAAACTTCCACTACTTAAAAAATGCCCCTCGTATTTCAAGGATGCCAATTCAAGTATTATATTTCCAGATGGAAGGTTCAAGTAGGATGAAAGTATAATATGCTTATTCAATAACACTCTGCTTTACTCTCAACTTGCTTTAAGTGATAACCTGTCGTCAAAACTAGAACCACGCTTATGGTAAAGGGTTAACGAAGGTACAGTGGAGAATCTGTTATTCTTTCCCGTTTAAACGCGTTTACGCTAAAACTATTATTTGCAGTGCAAACAGTTTGGAGCCAGATCAGACGCCGGGTAACCCGGCGTCTGATCAGGCTCCAAACTGTTTGCCACCATGATAAACATGAAATATCAGAATTGTCCAAAACTTGTTCTTTTCTACGTTTTAGTGCTTTGCGTTTGCGTACGTTTGCGTTTAAACGGGAAAGAATAACAGATTCTCCACTGTACACTGTTTGAAAAGAAACGTGTTCGTGATATCCGTAACTAGGGTTCAAAGGATATAACAAGAGTCAAACAATTTAGAATCATGACAGGCCCCAAGGTTAAAAAGCGTTGAGCTGAGTCCGTGTTTGTTTGCAAGCATTTGATTGGTCATATTTGAGCAAAAGCTAAAATCCACTATAGTGCCCCCCCCCCCCCCCCCTTATAACGGTCCTCTGGAAAATGATTCCCGCCTTACAACAATGGTTGCTGATGTTGCCCAAACGGGACATTTATTTCTAACGCTTTCACTGCTGCAATATAGTTTGCTAAGTGTGTCATCTCCCTTTTTATCTCAAAGTTATTGGACAGTTTGGCAGAGGAAACATAAAGACGAGTGACAGTTTGAACACGGATCAGAAACCGCGTTACACGGCGTCTGGTCTGGGTTCAACCAGTTTGCAAATGTAATCTAAGGGTATTAATGTCCCCACCCTATATTTTAATTACTCCCTCCGAACAACACACACAATCTCTGGCTCCCATTGGGTGGACCACTATAATCAAATGCTTGAGAAATGTCTCAAACTTAACGCAAAACGCTTTATAACATTGGACACGGGCGTCGATGGACCGATGTCTGATCAGGCTTCAAACTATTTGCAACTGACATAATAGTTTTAATGACATAACGTTTATTTCGGACAAATGAATGTCTCTTCCACTGTAAAATCTGCTTTACAATTAATCTATCTTAGGTTTATCTGGCTCCAAATTGTTTTCAATTTTGCAACGGACATAAAAGTGTGATTGGTTTCACACAAACTCGCAATATTTCTTACACTGCATATTAATGACTGTTTAAAAAGTATTTTAGGCAGAACCATTTTTAGTATACATGAATGAATAAAAAGCCTTAAACGTATGGGGTAATTGGTTACATGTAACAAATAGATAGAGGATAATTGTTGGGGGTTTTTTTCAGTATAAGATAGAAATTTAATCCATTGAGTGAACATCAGACGTTATATTTTCACGAGTGGCGAAGTCACGAGTGAAAATATAACAGTCTGATGTTCACGAAATGGATTAAATTCGATCTTATAATGAAAAAAAAAAATACAATTATTCTATTTATTTATGCTTTTAAGCCACTTTTTAAACGAAATTGTTCGACAATTGTGAAAGCGAAAGTACATGATTTACCCCGTGTTGAGCCCCAAGTTTACATCGAACACATTAAAGCCGCATTGTGTTTTTGAGAAACCTGCATAAAACGGTTGTTTGGGGTCCCATTTGAACTACGTAGGACGTGATTCTTTCACAAAAACCGGCTTTATCTAAGAAATTCGCTTTTTAAATTTTATTTCTAATATTTTTGTGCTGCACAAATTAAAAAGCCTCCCTTGTGAATGGAAAGAAGGACAACTCTGTAAATACAGGGCTCCAGATAAAGGAAGTATTTCGAAACACTAAACTCTTTATTTCTGCTTTTTAACCCAATTGTGTCATACTCATTAAAATAGCCTCGAAGAGACGGTTTAATCAGTAGTAACACCATAGCATTCGGTGCTGAAATGAGTGAGAAAATGTTAGAATAGTTCAGATTACTCCCGGTTACATGTGTAAAGCTGGAGCACTGAGAATTACCCTGTTAACCCTTATTCTGCTGCACAGACGTCTGCTTTGACATTGTCGTCTGCAAAATTTGTTCAGTTTAGATTTATGCATTGTTTTAATTAAACAAACCTTAAGACGAGTGTCAAACAGTTTGGATCCAGATGAGACGCCGCGTTACGCGGCGTCTTTCTAGATTCAAACAGTTTGTAAACTCCCGTAAAGTTACGACCAATGGGCACAGGGTTAAACACTACTTGATCCAGTGACAACGTGTACATATTATTCACCATGGGTAAGCGATTAAAAACATTACGGAGGATCTATACCTTGAGCTTGCTGAAAATGACTGTTTCAGCCTTGTCCGCTCTCTAACTCAAACACTTCTTTTTGGATCTTCACCAAACTTGCTACAAATGTTTATTAGTATAGAATCTAGGTCAGGTTCAATAACTAGCAAACTCGCATAAGGCATGTCTGAGTTATTGTCCTTGAATAATTAAAACATGACTGTTTCAGCATTTTCTGCTCTCTAACACAAACACTTTTTATTGGATCTTCACCAAACTTGCTGACAACGTGTATTGATATTAAATCTAGGTCAAGGTAATAAAAGTATTTGTGTTAGAGAGCAAAAAATGGTGAAACAGTCCTTTTTAAAACATAAAGGGCAATAACTAAGATAATCCTTATGGGACTTTAGTAATAATCACACTAGACCTAGATGTTATATCAATAAAGCATTTCAGTAAGTTTGGTGAAGATCCGATGAAAACTCTTTGTGTTAGAGAGCAAAAAAGGCTGAAACAGCCATTTTTTAATAATTAAAGGGCTATTACTCCAACATGCCTCATGCGATTTTAGTAGGATTCAAACCTAACCTTGATTTTATATTAATGAAAACTTTCAGCAAGTTTGGTGAAGATAAAATTTGCTGAAAACAGTAATTTCTAATACATAAAGGGCAAAAACTCAGATATGCCACATGCGATTTTAGTAATAATCAAACTAGACCTAAATTCTATATGAATAAATATTATCAGCATGTTTGGTGAATATCCGATAAAAGCTGTTTGTTTTAGAGTGCAAAAATGACTGAAACAGTCATTTTTATTAATAAACAGGCAATAACTCAAAAATGCCTTATGCGATTTTTAGAAGTAATCAAACTAAACCTTGATTTTATATCAATGAACATTTTCAGCAAGTTTGTGGAAGATCGGATAAAAATATTCGAGTTAGAGAGCGGACAAAAAAGTGTGAAAGTCTAACTGACTGATGGATGGACGGGCGAAGGTAGATAACGGTTGCACACGGTGAAGTTGAATCCGGCTGTATCACGTGATACTAAGCCGTGTGGTAATGTTTATATCAGACGTTCTTTTTTCGGTTTGTTATGATTTTAAATCGCCCTTTTTGGTGATTTAGGTCCGTCTTCATCATTTCATAGATCAGTTTAGCCCATAAGAATGTTCAAACATTATTATTAGCCGTTATTGTATTTCAGACATTAAGAAAAGGTCTGAAAACACAATGGGACTTTAACGAAACAGTTTCCCGTACGATGACGTCACTGATTTATTGATTTGACGTCATACGAATTACGTCGTTGTTCCCGATTTTGGATTCGTGTTCTTCCGTTGAGTGGTTCGCGACAAATCGGACTGCCGGAATTTAACGATAGGACACGATTGACTACGATTTTTGGGGAGCCCTACGGGTAAAATTCATAATAAAAGCGCGCGTGTCGATAATCCCACTGCGTAAAGCAGTGAAATTACCAAGTGATAATCCACTGCTACTTCGTGGTAATCCACCGAAAAACATAAATAAAAGCGTATCTTTAGATCGCTTAGCCGTTACCACAAATGGCATTATACCGTGGAGAACACTTTATTATTTCTCAATAAACGAGTTTACGCTTAAACTATCAACATTAGTTCCATTGAAAACAGTCTGGAGCCCGGTCAGACGCCGGATTACCATACGCCTCATCAGGCTACAAACTGATTGCCACTCAGATTAGAATAAATAGCTAGAATTGTCATAAAATTGTCAATTTCTACATTTTACTGCATTGTTTTATGCGTTTCGTTTGCTTTTAAACGGGAAAGATAAACGCCTTTCTTCACTGTTTTTGAATTAAATCTTGATGAATGGTCCAGGAATTTAAACATGTTCCTCCTCTCACGTAATGAGCTTAACTGATACAATAGTAAATCCTTGCAATGGAAGAACTAAGAGCAGCCTCGGCAATGTGATTTATTTTTCATATAAGATTTGTGGCGCCAGTGTCTTTGTACAGTAGAAAATGCGCTATTTTCTTTTCCAATAAATGCATTTATGTAACATATACGTTTCATTTCCTTTTTACAAAGATTTGCTAACAATATTACATTTGAAAAACAAACAGTGTTAACACAGATACCATATTTGCATGTACACATACAGTGGAGAATATGTTATTCTTTCCCGTTTATACGCAAACGAAACGCAAACGCAAAACGCTAAAACGTAGAAAAGTGCAACTTTTTGACAATTCTAATAGTTCATTTCTAATTTGGTGGCAACCAGTTTGGAGCCTGATCAGCCTCCGGGTTACCCAAACTGTTTGTAATAGAAATAATAGTTTTAGCGTAATCGCGTTTATTGGGAAAGAATAACGTTTTCTCCACTGTACCATATTTGCATGTTCACACAGTATAATTACAGAAAGCATGTTGGAAAAGACAAAAGAATAAAGCAACATAAATCACAGAGATAGGAACAGTGGACTCGTACATGTACAGTGAAGAAAACGTTATTTTTTCCCGTTTAAACGCAAACGAAACGCAAATGCAAAACACTAAAGTGTAGAAAAATGGAAAGTTTTTGATATGTTCACCCATTTATTTTAATATGAGTGGCAAAACTGTTTGCAATTGAAATAATAGTTTTAGCGTAAACGCGTTTATTGGGAAAGAATAACGTTTTCTCTACTGTAAGGAGATACAGGAGGAAGTAAAGAGATATGGAAGAAATATGAAAAAAATTATATTCTAACACGACTCGAAACCTACGGCATATAGACAAAGAATACTGAGAAACGTATATTACGTCGCGATAATGAACTGCACGCGCGGCGTTTCCATCCGCTGTTCCATTTGCCTCATACGCGTAATACATAAATAGTAATTTTACAATTAAAGTCGCGTTAGAATTAAAATTTGTTAAGTCTTAATTCTAACACGTCTCGAAACCTACGTAATAGAGACAAAAAATACCGAGAAACGTATATTACGTCGCGATAATGAACTGCACGCGCGGCGTTTCCATCCGCTGTTCCATTTGCTCCATACGCGTAATACATAAATAGTATTTTTATAATAAAAGTCACGTTAGAATTAAAATAACAAATTCGTAGGTGTCCATTACCGTGCATTAGATCACAGTTAGTCGTTAAGATGTGGGTAATTAGATCACTCGGCCTAAAGGCCTCGTGATCTAATGACTCCACATCTCAACTCCTAACTGTGACCTAATGCACGGTAATGAACACCTACGAATTTGTTATTTCTTAAATAACACATCAGTAAATTGCATAGGCTTTTCAAATATGAAGCATCGCAACTGGTTTTCACCCATATTGGCATGACTAATCAGAATTGACAAAATGTTGTCCTTTGTTACATTTTATTGAAATAAGATTGTTTTTTATTTTCAATTTTAAAACTACATATAATAACGTATTCTCCCATGTACATCTGTAAGCTTTTTGAGACCACACTACATGTAATGTTATAATCTTAATGCTCTGACTTTAAGAATGTACGAATCCATCATGGGGGGGGGGGGGGGGGGTTCATTTAGGATACAAATATCTAACCCGAAGGTGAAACTTAATCCTGAAAGAATTGACATTTTGTTAAGCATATTCTTTTCCCATATAATGTATCTGAATACCCGTAAAATGTATATTAGCTATCCATGTGATTGCATCGTACACAAGGTTCAAATGATTGTTTAACATACCAAAACTGCCGAAATGTAAAGCACATAAAGAAAGTTTGCACTGCAAAGGTATACACACCCATGTTATTTCATTTAATAACCAGGGCCCCGTTTCATAAAACATCTTATGACAAACGTTGTCGTAAGTCAAAACTTTCAAACACATTTAATCTCTGATGTCTTAATCTAATCTTGTCTTGTGACATCTTTTTGGAAACGTCTTTTCAAGACGATTCCCAAAAGATGTCACAAGACAGGATTAGATGGAGAAATAAATAATAATTGAGACTTTTATAACCTGACTTACGACAACATTTGTCGTACGAAGTTTTATGAAACGGGCCCCTGGTACAGTAGACAAGACGTTACTTTTTCTCGTTTTTTATTTTTTTTAAACGCACACGAAACGCAAACGCATGTAAAAATGGTAGAAAATGACAACAATCACTGTTTGACAATTCAGATTATTTACTTAATATGAGTGGCAAACAGATTTGAACTTGATCAGACGCGGGGTATCCCGCGGTCTGATCTGGCTCAATACCGTTTGCATGGGAAATAATGGTTTAAGCGTAAACGCGTTATTGGGAAAGAATATTGTTTTCTCCACTGTAATAACCTGGTAAAAATAAAAGTTTGGCTGCTGGTCCAGATACGATATTTTTGTTCGTGACAACGGTAAGTTAAAAATGAAATGGCGACCGCTTAAAAAACTGGACGCAACGAAGAATGTACAGTTAGGTTTATTCTGCGTTACTTTCAGCCCGCTTGAGGCTACCATCTGTTAACATATAGAAAATATTCCTTATGATGCATATTCATAACTGTATCAAGTTGACCTATTTGCTTCAGCAAAGGAATGAATTTAAGTTAAATGGCACATTAATGGCGTAATGGGTTACAGTGGAGAATCTGTTATTCTTTCCCGTTTAAACGCAAACGTACGCAAACGCAAAGCACTAAAACGTAGAAAAGAACAACCTTTGGACAATTCTGATATTTCATGTTTATCATGGTGGCAAACAGTTTGGAGCCTGATCAGACGCCGGGTTACCCGGCGTCTGATCTGGCTCCAAACTGTTTGCAGTGCAAATAATAGTTTTAGCGTAAACGCGTTTATTGGGAAAGACTAACAGATTCTCCACTGTACATGTAATGAACGTCTTCTCCATTTTGTGTGTATTTCATTCGTGACAACCACTAGGTTAAAAGGTATGGCGGTAGCAATTGTAGTCCTAGTCCCAAGGTTATAAAGCGTTTGAGTTGGGTCTGAGTTTGTTCTCAAGCATTTGATTGGTCAGATTTGAGCCTAGGCTCAAATCTAACCAAGCAAATGTCTAAGAACGACTTTAGACTAAACTCCAAAACTTTATGACTTTGGATCCTGCAAACGTAAAATGGAGAAGAAAAACGTGCGCTTTCAACCTGCTTGAAGCTACCATCTGCTAGATTGCAGACATTTTTTCTAATACAGTAGAACCTCTCTATTACGACCACTAAATTGTGTAAAATATTAGTCGTTTAAGACAGATGACTGCTTAAAGCAAAGTGAAAGTGAAACAGAAAGCTCCTACAGGAGCTTTCTGTTTCACTTTCACATTGCTTTAAGCTGTCACCTGTCTTTTATACGGACAATTAGCCTTCCTTTTAGTGGTCGTAATAGAGAGGTTTTACTGTAGTTCATATATAAGTGGAACTATTTGTTTCAGTAGAGGAACATAATTTATTAAGGCGTAAAATGCGCATTTATGGAGTTATAGGGAAAGAAAAGCTTTATGCAGGATAGCAAAATTACTAAAAGCTCCATAAGGAGCTGTATGTATTTCTTTCATCCTGCTTTACATGAAATACCCCGTCCAATAGAGCTATCAACTTGCATGATTTCAAATGATTTCAATCCCGATCTGACTGTATCTCCGGTGTGTCGATGGTTCTGCGGAAACTCAGTCAGCCTTTGCATATATACCAGTTCCATCAAGCTGTCCAAATTAACTGATCCCGTTGTCTGAAAGGCCAGAACACATCCATGTGAGAAATGAGAAATACATGACTCCTCCGTCGGCAAAACAAATTCCCAAACCACAGACAAACCTGTGTTGACCGACGGTAAATATCATTCGCATAAACAAACCTGATGGAGGAAAAATTGCTGCATGCATGACGAAATCAGCGCATGAGTGTCAGAATTATGTTTTTGTATCGCTTTAGCACATTTAGATGGCTCTTTGGTTGTACGATTTATGTCCGCTGGGCCAATGACTGCCTGTACATCAATACAACATTGATACAAGTAGTAATATTACGTGATACAGTGGAGAAAACGTTATTCTTTCCCGTTTAAACGCAAACGAAACGCAAACGCAACACACTAAAATCGAGAAAATGACACTATTTTGATACTTCAAACCTTTCATTTTTATCTCTGTGGCAAACAGTTATGAGCCTGATCAGACGCCGGGTTACCCGGCGTCTGATCTGGCTCCAAACTGTTTGCATTGGATATAATAGTTCTAGCGTAAACGCGTTTATTGGGAAATAATAACGTTTTCTCCACTGTAGCTTTTTTGCATGGGTACAGTGGAAAAGACGTTATTCTTTCACAACAAATGAGTTAATGCTTAAAGAAATATAAACATTGCAATACGTTTGGAGCCAGATCTGATGCCGGGGTCCAAGGTTATAAAGCGTTTGAGCTGAGTCTGATTGTGTTGTAAGCATTTGATTGGTCAGATTTGAGCCTAGGCTCAAATCTGACCAACCAAATGCTTGAGAACGACTTAAGCCTCAACTGAAAAGCTTTACAACCTTGGACCTGGGTAATCCGATGTATATTCAGCCGCCAAACCTTTGGCTACATGTACTCAAATTAAAATTAATCATTTGACAATTCTTAAAATTGACATTTTTTTTGCGTTCCGTGTGCGTTTCGTTTGTGTTTAAACAGGCAAGTATAACGACTTCTCCGCTGTACGACACTCTCCAGGAGGTGTGTCTACAGGGGATGAAATGTTATTCTTTCCTGTATTGTTAAAAACGAAACTAAATGCTATAGAATGCAATAAGGTGCAGAACGCGGTGGGTTCTTTGAATTATGGACTACGAGTGAGTGGAAACAGGTTTAGAGCTTGCTCAGCCGCAAGGTAACCCGTCGTCTGATATCGCTTCAATCTGGTTCCAATATAGTTATATGTACATGCACATTTTAGTACAAACGTGAAACTTTTGCAATAAGAAATTGTTTAAAGAATAAACTTTTTATAGGCCAAGAATAAAGTATTTCCCATGGCATATATAGCAATTATAGCTTCTATATTTACATTTTTATAGTACCTTCTTGCGCTGTTGGAGTCACCCAATAACACATTTTCTAGGCAAATGTTTATAAAGCATTTGGGCTGAGTTTGAGATTGTTCTCAAGCATTGGATCGGTCAAAATAAAGATTTTGCTAAAATATGACAAGTTCAATGCTTGAGAACGACCTCAGACTCAATTCAGACGCCTTATCACTTCGGAACCCGATGACGTCGAGGACAGAAAATAGTTACAGTAAAACCTCTCTATTACGACCACAACATTGTGTGAATTATTAGGTGTTTAAGACAAGTGATTGTTTAAAGCAAGGTGAAAGTAAAACAGAAAGCTCCTACAGGAGCTTTCTGTTTTACTGTCACCTTGCTTCAAGCTGTCCCCTGACTTTTATACTACCAATTAGCCGTCTTTTAGTGGTCGTAATAGAGAGGTTTCACTGTAGTAAAATCAGTTTATTTCCTTTGATTTGTTTCACTGTTTTTACACAACTAACCCTTTCGACGAGTATACTATTCTTAAAAACCGTTACACAGAGTATACATGTATATACACTCGCACAATGCAAATGGTGTAGACCAAGATCAGAGAGCTCCGTCTGACCAGGGTCTGCAATGTCTGTCATTTTGAAATCAAACATAAAGAACCCTGCAAAATGTCAATCAAGGACTAGAAATGATTAGAAACTTGAATTGTTAATTGAAAGTGTCAGGGGTGATTGAGTTAATCACCGAAATTAAACATTTTCTCCAGTAGATAATAGCAAGACTTTACTGTGTGATAAATCTGTCCCATAAAAACTCCGTTATCGCTTGTTGAACTAGGACTGTCATCGCCTTTATTGATTGGAAAACATCACATATTGCTTTTTCCCTCGAGATGGTGCGTTAGGCACATTAACTGGAAACCTTTGTGCTTCACCCGCCATGGAGACATGAGCAGCTCAGGCGATAACTACATGTAACCTTTTATAAAAAAAAAAAAAAGAAAGAAAGAAACGAATGTGTTCTTCTTAACCAATTTTAGCCCACGCCTATATATGGGACATGCGATAACTACATGTAACATTTTATATAAAAAAATATATATATGTGTTCTTCTTAACCTATGTGTGCCCACGATCTAATATATGGGACATAGGCAAACAGTGTAGACTCTGATCAGACGCCGCATAATGCGGCGTCTGATCAGAGTCTACACTGTTTGCTGATAGGAATTTCAATATAAAACAAATTGAAAGTGAAAATTTTGACCAGGCATCCCTTTGATAAAAAATGGACTGATCCAATTTATAAACATGGAAGAACCCACTGGGCGTAAATGGGTTAATATCATCCTGTTGCTTATTATGGAGAAGACGTTATTCCCGTTTGTGCTGAACCAGTACCAGTAGAGAAGATGTCCATATTTAATGAACTCGTTTACACTTACAGTGAAGAAAAACGTTATAATGTCCCGTTTAAACGCAAACGAAACGCAAACAGATCGCAATGAAAAGTAGATAAAATACTTCTTTTTGACAACCCTAACTATTTATTTTAATATGAATGGCAAACATTTTAATATGAATGGCAAACAGTTTGGAGCCTGATCAGACGCCGGGTAACGCTGGAAATAATAGTTTTAGCGCAAACGCGTTTATTGGGAAAGAATAACGCATTCTCCACTGTAAATAATTATTTCCGTTGCAAACAGTTTTGAGCTCAAATTGAACTGAATAGTCAGAATTATCAAGTTATTGTCATCTTCTCTATTTTATTACATGTACATTGCGTTTGTGTTTTGTTTGCGTTTAAACGGGGGGTAAGAATAACGTGATCTCCACTGTAGCAGTGAAATGTAGAAATGACAATGTTTAAAAATAGTCTCAACGATTTATTTCTCAGTGGAAAACAGTTTGGAGCATGACAAAGCCTGATAACCCGGCGTCTGATCTGATTCCAAACTGTTTTGCATTGGAAATAATAGTTTTAGCACAAACGCGGTTATTGGGAAACAATAAGGCACCCACCACTGTAGTATTAAAATATGGTGTTACATGTTCAGTGGAGAAGACGTTGTCGGTTTTCTTTCCTACATATGTAGAAAACGCGTTTAAGCTAAAACTAGAATTTCCAGTGTAATCAGTTTAAAGCCTGATCAGATGCCGGGTAACCCGACGTTTAATCAGTCCTAAACTGTTTGTTATCCATATTAAACTATGATGATTGGTCAGAAATGTCAACAACTTGTCATTTTCTACGCTTTAATGCAATGAGTTTCGTTTGCGTTTAAACGGGATAGAATAACGTTTTGTCAAGTGTAACATTTTTATAGTGTTTGATATACATGTGGATGGCTTGTACTGGTCGCACTGAGATAATGGTTAAAAGCTTCCCGATAGGAACGGTTGTTATCTAACATATATAGACCGACTATGCCATCAATCAAAACAGCCAAAAATTAGATTTTGCTTTCCAGAAAATGACAAACGATTATTGAAAAGCTATTTGAAGCTGTCTATAATTGTCATAAATAAAAGCACAACATTTATAGCGAGTTGTTTATGGCACTGTAAATGATCGTGTAATGTAGTCAATTACAGTTCCATATACATTTACATGTACAGTGAGGTAGAGGCTATCTGCACGACGTACGTTCTTATACTAGTCGTGCGGATAAGAAAGCTTATTCGAAAGACTGTCATTCGATACTATATTGTCCTTAGCTTTACGAAGTTCGTGCTATAAGTTTTGACAAATAGACAGTCCTGAGCTTAACACATACAACCCTATCGACGACTTTAATCGTTATTTAAAACAGTGTAGGCCTACATGTGAATAGTACAATAGACTAGTCCTACATATATGCATAATATGTAGACTCTGATCAGAGGGATCCGAACAGAGATTGTCTCACTTTATGATTGGAAACGTGAACTGTTTATTTGAATGGAAATAACTTACAATAATGAATCTACAAACTTTTTGATCAGTAAAGTTTATTTGCTTTCAATTGAATAGTCATGTTCATCCTATCGTCGATCTCATTTTACAGTTTTATGTGTAGGGATTAAAAATTAATGGCTTGAAGGCAACCTTTCAACATTTTTTCCCCATATTAAATACATAATATATTATGTTATTTTAAGTCTTTTTTACATTAATGTCTGTTTGTATTATACGTGTATGGAATGCGCAAAAACGCCCTCAGAACGTGTAATTTATCTTTACATTGTATTTAAAATGCATTGATACCCTTTCCAATTTATGTCTCATATGTTGTACAAAATAAAATGAAACACTTAAGTCGGAATGTTAGCCAGTAACAATTGAACAGAAAGTGTTTGTTCAGTTTTGTCGGAGATATTTTTATTAAGGTACTTTAATAAACTTATATAATTTAAATTAATTCAACTTTCACTTCTGTTATTTGTTTAAAGTCCTGTTTAGTGAGTAGCATTTAAATAATTACATAAATCACACAAGTAATAATTAAGTTTCCTAATACTTAACGGTCACTCGGTAATAAACATGCGTACATTTTAACATTGCTGAGATTAACTCATTGACCCCTAGCGACGAATATATTCGTCATTTACAAACAGTATTGCCCTATATGCAACGACTGTAAACCCAGATCAGAGGGCCCTTAAAAGAGCCCCATGATCAGGGTCTGTACTGTTTGTTATATAACAATAAATTGCGCAATACTGCTAATAATAAAACGTACATACAGTGCCAATTATAAATAACGTAGCTCCAAGGTTATTTCCGATTTATTCAGAATAAATCTAGGGAGCAAACATACCTTTCCCTTCTCATCGATAACCAATCAATCGCCGACAGAAGTGTCGTTCAGTGCCAATTTTTATTTTTTAAAAATTGACAGCGCGTGGGAATACACATTTTAGAAAGACAATCTCATCACTAGTTATATACTAGAAATAAACAAAAAGTATTTTTCGACGCTCGCACCGCAGGTAATGTCATAAAAACTGTTATATGGAGGACCTTACATGAGTGCTCATTATTTATAACTTTTAATAAACGAGTTGATTGAAATAATATGATGCGAGCCTTGGCGAATGTAATATCTATTTTAGTCAACGCGTTTATTGAGAATGAATGACGTCCTCTCTACTGTACTTTTTGTAGTTTTTGTGACACGATTCTGAGTTGTACAGTGGAGAATCTGTTATTCTTTCCCAATAAACGCGTTTACGCTAAAACTATTATTTGCAGTGCAAACAGTTTGGAGCCAGATCAGACGCCGGGTAACCCGGCGTCTGATCAGGCTCCAAACTGTTTGCCACCAAGAATTATCAGAATTGTCCAAAAGTTGTACTTTTCTACGTTTTAGTGCTTTGCGTACGTTTGCGTTTAAACGGGAAAGAATAACAGATTATCCACTGTAGTGCGTCAATTTTCAATCTGCTTGTAACGGACATTGTTGTTAAATCACAATCGCGTTGATAGGAAAAGGTTAACATATCCCCAATGCATCATGAAACCATTAAATAATGAATGACCTCGTCCAGACCCTGAAGGGGCTTGTACAGTGGAGAATCTGTTATTCTTTCCCAATAAACGCGTTTACGCTAAAACTATTATTTGCAGTGCAAACAGTTTGGAGTCAGATCAGACGCCGGGTAACCCGGCGTCTGATCAGGCTCCAAACTGTTTGCCACCAAGATAAACAAGAATTATCAGAATTGTCCAAAAGTTGTTCTTTTCTACGTTTTAGTGCTTTGCGTTTGCGTATGTTTGCGTTTAAACGGGAAAGAATAACAGATTCTCCACTGTAATTACTCTGCTGTATGTTTTGCTTGGAGTGTGTGCCTTTAAACAGAGATGGAATTTGGAACACTGGATCCAGGTTAGACGGCATTGTCATTGATATAATATAATCTTAATAAGGTACCCTGTCTATATAAACTAAGTCGTTCTGCAATAAGGATGTCCATTGTATACAACGTGGAGCCGAATACCCGCTGTCAGATCAACTTCAATACATTTTCTACATTTCATTGCAGTTCGATTGTGTTTAGTTTTGTGTTAAGGGGAGAATAAAATATGTATCATAACATAACATTCGATGCGAGCGGTGAATAACACTCATTGTTTATTTCTCGTATATAACTAGTGGTTTAACTATGCAAATGCAGTTGTCTTATTAAATTCTATACTTGGCAAAACTGCTAAGTACCCCAGGGACTATATTGGAGCTTTTTTTAACGGATGGTGATAGCGTAAAGGGGTTTTCTGATTTATGAAATATAATTCTTTCTTAATTATTTCATGGAAAACATAACAATGTTTGTGAGAAAATCATGTTTTTAAGTGTTCATGAATAAGGCATATTGCCAACAAAATGTCACATTCTTGGAGCAATGTCAATAACGTGTATGACCACCGTCATCGCTCACTACACCCATGTGCCGTTTACGAAGATGGCTCACAATAATGTACCGGTCTTGCCTTCTTGTTGAGACCCCGGAACGCGAGCGTATTTGTTAATTTGCTACACTTCCGGTATTGCGGTGCTTTGCCGGAAGCTTGGTCACATATTTGTTCAGCACCCCCTTTCTGCGACCGACCTACAACAAAAATGTGATGAAAAATACTCTACTGGGACAGATTATGCTGGTGTCATACCGTATCAGAAAAAGAAAAAGTGATGACGATTTTAAATGAAAAACGTTTTCAATTACCCCAGCATGGGTTAGTCCGCCCAGTAATCGTCCCATGGTTCTACCTCGTTCTTGAAGAGACATTTCACCCATTTCGTGTTTTTTCCAACTGTTGACGTTAACGCGATAAATGTTCAAGTGAAATATATGAAACAGAACACAGCCGATGCTGCACGTGCTTATTACCCTGGTTCGAGCCTTTGCCCCAGCTACACACAAGGCCTGACTGAACATCGCTAAAACCGGTGTCAGTCGATCAATAATCTCCATACACACGTTTTGGCGTGTTAACAAAAATTATTTTATTAAAACTTCAAATAACAAAGGATATTTAAGTTTGGGTACTTAGCAGTTTTGCTGAGTATATATTCCTACGCGCTGTAAAAAAATGTAAACAATAATGGCGTTTCTGTCGGAATTCACATTCGAGCTTCATTTCTCATGTTTACTCACTAGAGTGGTCCATTCACGCAACTTTTATTGATTTTATAAGAAAAGTAATAAGCAAAAAAATACGTATCGAGATGGTAATAACAACATTGCCAGGTTACCGGTATGTTATAAATAGAATCTAAAATTCGTTTTCATAGTTTATTGGATTTATAAAACTCGTCTTATTCTCAAATTTTAGGTATTTTGACTTAAGAAATATTAAATGAATGTCAAATGACTATTGTATTCGGAGTAAGGCAGTAAACGGATTAAAGTTTATTTTTAAAATCTTAACCAAGATATTATATACTATCTGTTTAAATGACATCTGGTAATGGAATCATATATATTTGTACGAATATCTATGGGACAATATTGTTTTACATTGCAACCATTGTCGGACCTGCCCATATGCTGTAATCGATAAGCCTATATGTACAAGTATCCGCAAAAATACCGGCATTACCGAACCATATCGTGCATTGTGTTAATTATGTATCCTTTTTTTACAATTCCAAAGTCCCGTTGCCTAGGTTTTCATTTAATCATAGTTTGTCTCATAAAAATATATTTAAGAACAAAATTTTTGAGTCGTAATCTGTTCCTAAATAAAAGGATTGTTCTGTTCTGTTCAATGTTTCTGTCAAAACTCCATAAATAAATAAAGTGCTACCTCCCTACAACGGCCCTCCCAACAACGAGTCCCTCCTTACAACGACCCTTGCCGCAAAACCCTAAACAGGACAATTATGTCTAACGTTTTACTGCTGCAATATCATCTGCTTAAAGTTGTCGACTGTTGTTTTCCTCAAAGTTACATATTTGACATTTTGACTGAAAAAAACAACTTAATGACGAGTGACACAGCTTGAATCCAGATCAGACGCCGCGTTACTGGATTCAAGCTGTTTGCAAATATAAGCCGATTCCCTTCCTACAACGACTCCCTATGAACAACGCACACAATCTGTGTCTCCCAATGGGTGTCGTTGTTGAGAGGGAACGCTGTATTAGGCCAAAATAAACAACAACAGACCGCTTCTGGCAGTGGATCGTTCAATATCGATTCTAATCGGTCGTTTTGTCTGATGTCATATGGCTTGAAGCCGTTTATAGAACTGTTTCTAAATACGAACGAAAATACCGTTTGAAAGTGAACTCTTTAGTCTTGCAAATAATTCAATGGTAACGTTATTGACAATCTATAGCTGAAACAGTCCTTGACTCAATTAAGATCTTACAGTAGAAACTGCGTTATTCTTTTCCTTTTAAACACAAAACGAAACAAAAAACAATACGGTCAAATATAGAAAAGGATATGATAAATTAGATAAATTCTTTATTTAAGTCTCATTTGTATACATACATGTCAAATTATACATTTAAAAATCACAAAGCAATGAATACAACCATTCTGAATAGAATTATAAGAGACCCGTTGCCTGATATGATATGTGTAGAAAACACAGCGACCTGATAAGGTTGTTTTTTGTTTCGAATCCACGATGATATGCAGGAATTTCTAGAGCAATATATGCACCGCGAAGTTGCTCCTCTCCATCCATGTGTTCTAATGGGTTCCTGTGAAGGGCCTGAGCCCGCCTACGCGCCATATGTCAGCAATGCTCAATACTGTAGGCAAAATGGCTCAATAATCAGGGGAGTGAATGTACAGTCGGCTGAGCGGTCATTCGGGCTACAAGTTGACTGTAACTTTGCTTTACTTTTAATTTGTAGTTATTATTTCCCTTCCAACAGGTCTGTGCTAAAATAAGTATGGCCACTAAAAATGCTTTGGAGTATGATAAGACGCCGTGTAACTCGGCGTATTGTTTGCAACCCAGAGTTTGATCAATTTTACTATATTCTTATTTATACTATATACAATTTTCTCCTATATGAACAAACACTGTATTTACCTTAGATCACCCTTGTATACAGTGGAGAAGTTGTTATTCTTTCCCGTTTAACGCAACGAAACTCAAACGCATTGCAATAAAATGTAGATAATAAACAACTTGTGACAATTCTGACTATTTGTTTCAAATTGAGTAGCACACTGTTTGGAGCCTGGTCAGACGCCGATTGAAACGGGCGTCTGATCTGGCTCTTAACTGTTTGCACATAGTTAATATTGAAATTAATATCAGCAAACAGTGAAGACTTTGATTAGACGGCACAATATACGTTGTCTGATCAGAGTACATGGTTTGCCTATGTCCTATATAGTGGGTCGTTGGTACAGTGGAGCCGGAAACGTTTTTCTTTCCCGTTTAAACGCAAACGAAACGCAAACGCAACACACTAAAATGGAGAAAATGGCAACATTTTGTTAATTATAACTATTTATTTTAATATGAGTGGCAAACAGTTTGGAGCCTGATCAGACGCCGGGTAATCCGGTTCTGATCTGGCTCCAAACTGTTTGCAGAGGAAATAATAGATTTAGCATAAACGCGTTTTTGGGGAAAAAACAACGTCTTCTCTACTGTACAAATGTATTGTCTCATCTTGAAATGAAAATCATTTATGTGTTTTTATTGTATACGTCTGGATGATACAATCCATTGCAGGAATACGACCATACGAGGCGATATTTCTGTCTGTCGCCATAGTGAAATATTGTCGTGCAAAAATCTGGAAAGTAATATATCATATTTCCCTCTAGAATGACTGATTAAACGGTCATTTATGAAGGTATCAGATCTGTTATTGGCAAAACATGTTCTGCAAGAAAACCTACTAAAACATCATGTATTTTCAGACGTAACGCAGCGTGACTCATGTGTTATAAATTTTAGAAAACATTGATTGTTAAAGGTCAAATGTACGATATATTCCAGTTTTCAATTTAGTCAATTCTATTATGACCATTTAGGGTTGTTAATTACAATATATTGCAACGTGACAAACAGTGCAGACTCTAATCAAGGGGTTGTTATGGAAAAGTGAGGCTTTACAAAAGCACAATTTTAAAAGACGACTTTACTCGTCGAAGGTGTTGGGTGTGTATTACAGTGGAGAAAACGTTATTCTTTCCCAATGTAAACGCGTTTACGCTTAAACTATTATTTGCATTGCAAACAGTTTGGAGCCAGATCAGACGCCGGTAACCCGGCGTCTGATCAGGCTCCAAACTGTTTGCCACCAAGATAAACATGAATTATAAGAATTGTCAAAATGTTGTACTTTTCTACGTTTTAGTGCTTTGCGTTTGCGTACGTTTGCGTTTAAATGGGAAAGAATAGCAGATTCTCCACTGTAGAAGGTCCATGCACCGAGAGATGAAGTCATAAAACGTTTTCATTGCATTAGCTTATGTCTGTTGCAAACAGTTTTGAGCCAGATCAGACAGGCGTCCATGAATTGAAGTCTGGCTAGGCTCGAAATAACAATGAAGAAGAATTTCTTGTTTAAACGTAAAACGAAAAGCAATGTAATAAAATGTAGAAAATGGTACATGTTTGACAATTCTGACTATTCAAATTAACCTCGATGGCAAACAGTTTGAAGTCTGATCAGAAACCGGGTTAACCAACGTATGATCTTGCTACAAATTGTTTGCAATGAAAAGAATTTTAACCCTTAGCCCGCCAAATAAATTGTCGTCTGCTATATTTCTCGTCTGCTTCAAGTTTCAAAATGCTTCAAAGTTGCTCAAAATTGCTGAAAATGTTGTCCGAGTGTCAAACAGCTTTGATCCGGATGATACGCCGAGTTACTCGCATATGGAGCTATAGTCGTGCGTGGCAGGCTAAGGGTTAAAGCGTAAACACGCTTATTTGGTAAGAATACCGTCTTCTCTATTGTAACACTTTTAGGAAATTGTCATTTCTTAACACATTACAGTGTACTCATAAATATTTACCTAAATAATGTATTCCCTTACTGAAGAGTTTTCAGTTTATACAGTCATGAATATGTGCCATTAGTAGTATATCTTTTAATACCTCCAATAATGGAGAGCTACATAGTACATACATTGGTAACATAACATAGAAATACAGACACAATGACAAATACACATATACAATATAAACAGTACAAATTACAACAAACGCATTTTTATATAGATCACATGCACACATACATCTACACAGTTGTGCAACTGGAATAGAGTAGGAGTGCATGGCTGTTGAAATAAGCAAACTGAAGTTTTATACGGGTATAAAGCTTTTAGAGGGGTTATTATTTACAGTCAGACCTGCATTAGACGGCGACAACAGATACGAGACGATGAGCCATTCCAGATATAGACAAAAGCCCCCACCGGAATGAAGCGAAGTAGAAAGCCCAATGGCCTTCTGCTTCACGTCAGACCTGTGCAGGCAGCCACAAGCTCAAAGGATGTCCATGCCCCACCCGAATACTAAGCCCCCGCCCCGGCCCGACTGTAAATAAAACGATTGTATTTATATAACAGTAAGTGAACACTCCCCCCCCTCTCACATACACACAAGTTAGAAAAGACATCACTTGACAAAACGAAACACAAGAAACATCGTTATCACTTGATATGAGAAATGAAGAGTAAATATCAGCGATAGTGAGCATGGCAGGTCTGATCGAAACAAAACACAAGACAAATCAGGTCACTGGCATACTGACGGAAGTGTTCCTTTTTACAGTGAATATGGTATCTTTTTTATTATTATTATTATTTATTAATTTATTTATTTAGCGACTGTACAACATACACTACCAATAAATTATAACAACTATTGTGTAGTTTATGCTATATAATCGATAAAAGTCATGAGTTAATGATACTTGAAAATATTGGTGATACATGATATTTACATTTATAAGTAAACATGTGGAATGAAAAATTTGTCAACGGCACAGTAAAACCTACCTACATCGACACTCGGAGTGATGACTTTAAAGATATACGGCATATAAACCAAGGGTAGGGGCAACACCGTCTGCGTTACTTTCACCGAGATATGCCAAGTTTGAATACCGATACGTCAACTGATAAGCCTCACTGTGCCAAACATAACTAATTGATACGGTAGAGAATACGTTGTTCTAGCAACCCCTTATATACAGCTATTGGGTTGGCTACCTTAAACACATTGACCGTAATCAGTCGTGAATACCGTTTTCATCGGTTTTATTTATACGTGTATTATTATTTCAGCTTCACCATACAATGACAGAGTTTTAAGCACTTTACTGCAGACCTGTTTTGTGATAGGAAATTATTTCCTAAAATATACAAAATCTGAGATAAAGGTGACTGCATAATAAACTGACGATACTTGTCTATTCCCATGCTTTTGACCAGTTTTGAGTACAATGCATTACGTAGATGTTCATTGCGTGAACAGTAGAAAATTTTGTGTAACACCAAGTTCTCCACTAAACAACAACATAAGTTGCAGTTTTCTGGAAACTTCGATGCTACTACTTTAGCGACAATGTACATTGCACTAAAGCATGACGACAATATATCTGGGTTACGACGGGCAAAATACCAAATATGGATAGCGTCTAAGCCTGGGAATAGGTCACTCACATGAACAGTCGGTATCAAGTTATTTAATATGTCTATACGTGAGTTACCCACTGGTTTCAGTATATGTCTAGTAAGGACTGATTTCCACATGTATTTGGCAGGAAAATCTGAGGTCTCCTGAAAATATTCAATATATCTAAGAAGACCATATTTGTGTAGTGTGAAGAATATATCAGGTATAAAACTATCAGACTGTCTCTCTGAGCCATCATAGTAGCGGACCAGTCTATTTACAAATATCTTTTTGGCTAAGTAATGACATGGCAGTCTACAGAGTTGACCTAGAAATTGCAGTTTTCTATATTCTATAATTGTTAGAATAGGGAGACTACCAATAGAATGGTATGAGAAAACGTTGTTAGAGTACGATGGTAATTTCTGTATGTACTTTATACAAAACGAATGTGCTCTTTCAAGCTCCTTTATATGGGTTGTTGATATCGAACTCCAGAGCTCGCAGCCATAGAGAGCTTTTGGTAAGACCACGGACTGATATATTTTGAATAATGTCAAAGGATTCAGGGGACCAGAACTTACGCCACTGTTAGCTATGTTCAAAAGAGTGCCTTTAAGCTTGATACTTGAACTGTGAATGGTTTCTTGCATTCCTTTAGAGTTGCTACAGGTAATACCTAAGTGAGTGTACGAAGATTCTTCAGCAATGATTTCATCACCAAGTTTCAAAATTCTTAAAGACTTGTTATTAGACTTTTGTTCGTTAAATACAACGACAGCACATTTCTTTGGATTATACTCAAATCTCCATTTTATCGAATACTCGTAACATATGTTTAACATATTACTTAGACTTAGTTTGGATAAAGACAATAAGATCATATCATCTGCTACAGTAGGGCTACAGAGAGGCATATCATAAAAGCAGAAACCTAATTTTGCTTCCTCCAGTAACTTGATCAGCCCATTTATGTAAAGGAGATACAGGATCGGTGAAGATTTTCCCCCTTGTCGAGTTCCTTGTAAAACATTGAACCATTCAGAGACATAACCTTTATATCTTACACAGCTCTGCATAGAGCTGTACAAACTTATTATGGTTTTCAGACTAATGAAGTCGATCCCTATTTGATATAATTTTAAGATGAGTCCATTGTGCCATACCCTGTCAAAGGCTTGACGACTATCGAGAAAGGCTACAAATGTTTTACTACTATTGTCACGTGTGAACTGAATGGACTCTCGAAGTGAGAATGACGTCATAACACAGCCTAAGTTACGCTGAAAACCACCTTGCTGGGGACTAAGTTTTTCTAAAATGTTATGCTCAAAACGTAACAGTAATATACTTTCAAATAGTTTTAAGATGGTTGACGTGAGAGTGATAGCTCTGTAATTTTGCGGATCATCTTTCCGTTTTCCACCTCCTTTGTGAAGTGTTACTATAATACCTCTATTCATGGCCGGGGGTATATACCCAAAATTTAACATTGCCGTGAAGAGCCGTAATAAAGCCCAGTGTAAATTATGACCGCCAAATATTATATGTTCATAATAAACATTATCAAAACCGCACATTTTACCTTTCTTGCAAAGTTTCAGTTGATTATGAAAAGTCTCAAGTGTTATATTGGCTGTTTCAGTGTTCATGTTCTCGACTAATGACTTAATGCATTTAACTTCTTCATTAACAGAGTTTTCGAAATTCGAGTCGTATGTAGGACTTTTAGAGGCTTTATATAAATTTGCATAATAAGTTTTCCATTGTTCAGTTATAATTTTAGTATCGCGATACATTGTATCTCCAAATTTCATTTCATTTCCTGACCTACTTTTATTACCGGTCTTACTTTTCACGATTTGCCAGAAGCGATTCTGATTCAGCTCTGCACATTCGTCAAGTTTACGGTCTTCCTCGATCAGAAACTGTTTAACGCATTGTCTATGGTATCGTCTGAACTCTTTCTTAGCATTTTTGTAGTTAACAAAAGAATTGTTAGAACCACGAGGTTTTCCCTCTGAAATCCAAGCGTTTCTCAATGTTTTAAGCTTTCTATTCAGGTCAGACAAGGTTGAATTCCAATAAGGTTTTAGAAAACGCTTAAACTTGCGTTCTTTTATACACTGCTTAGATGCAATTGAGATGACACTCGTTATAGAGTCATATATTTCATTAATATCTCCTTTCGATTTTATACTACGGAATCTAGAGCTTAAGAGGACTTCAGAGTTACATAGTGTGTTTCGAAAATCACTGGTTTCTTCATTTGTAACTTTATTCCAGTTAATACGGTATGGCTTATCAAGATCGTAAAGGTTGTCACAAGAACACGAGTTCAAGCGAAGAGAGCACAAAATTGGTCTGTGTGTAGATACATTAAGACAGTGATCGTCTAAAATTATGCACTTATCTACATCGTCCTGTTTTTCTACAGGTAAACATATATGATCTATCAAGCTCTCCTTAGTTTTGTCGTAGGATACATAACTGGATTTTGCTCCACAACAATATGGTAATGTGTTAATAGCCACTAAATTACAGTCGTTAAGAAATTGCGAAAACTGTCTATCCCTAAGCCTAGCTTGATTATAAATAGGAAAAACAAACTTAGCATTGAAGTCACCTATAAATAAAACTGTTCCCAAATTAGAATAAATGCTCCACAGATTGAATAACTGTTCAATGTAATTAGTGTAAATATCTGCCGAATGGTTCACACAAGGTAAGTATACTTGAAAAATGAATAGGAAAGTACCATCACCTACGCTTACCTGTATACCGACGATACGATCGTCGTCAATTGCTATGTTAGACACGTGCGTATCATATTTTACATGCCAGAGTAAAGCCACGCCCCCTTTACCTGACCGTCTTTTATATGGGTATTTGCAGTCTTTATCAATAATTTTTATACACCTATAATTGCTGTCAATCATGCTTAAAAAATTGCTGTTATTTTCCATCAACCAGTGCTCAGATATGCCACAGAAATCAATAGTATGCTTCTGAAGAATTTCGCATAAGTATCCAGCACTGGACATTATGCCGGTGGCATTCCAGGACATTATATTAAGAGTGGGTGTGACAGACATGAAAACACAGGACAAGTACAAAGCATAAATCTGCCAATACCGTTACATATCTACAGTGGGCAATTATAGGATGTGTAAGAATACCGTCTTCTCTATTGTAACACTTTTAGGAAATTATCATTTCTTAACACATTACAGTGTACTCATAAATATTTACCTAAATAATGTATTCCCTTACTGAAGAGTTTTCAGTTTATACAGTCATGAATATGTGCCATAAGAACTCTTTTCTATATTAAAGCCGAAGGTAGCTTAAAGCAGGATGAACGAAAAGTAATATGTGCATTCAGGCACTTTTTGCTTCACTTTTATCCTGCTTTAAGTTGACACGCATCTTAAAAACTTGTTACATGTTATGGAGTTATTGTTAACCTTTAATGAATAGCATATTATGTTGCAATGATACAGTATTTAATTACTGTCATTTTAATATGAATACGTAATGCATGTAAACGATTGTATGAATTACCCGTTATGCTCAATGAGTATGCACTTGGAACATCAGATCACGTCAACTAGTTTATTTTGCTGAATGATATTTCCATATCATCATGGACTATTCCATTTTCAAAACATGACCAGTTTATGTTTTTAATTGTTGTTTTTGGGGTGTTTGTTTTCAAAACATATATCTTAAATACATGTAGAGTACATGTATCCCAATCAGTAGACACCCTGGTCAGTGTTCTTCATAAGGAAGCCCTCTGATCAGGGTATTCACGGTTTGCAATTTAAACATATAATGATTTCCAGAATAGGAATGGTTAATGGGCTAGCCTGGTCGACCACCCCCCCCCCCCCGGGAGTGGCGCTGTTCAAAATCAAGATAAAGCTGTGCAAATGTCAAATTAAAGTCGCCGAGAGATTGATGAAGGTTTAAATATAAGACGAACGATACAGTGGAAAACAAGTTATTATTTGCCCGTTAACTCTTTGCTCCCTGAAACTTTAAATGGAAAATTCCAGTTTCCATTTTAGTCTAGTCCATTTCTGACTTTTAAGGGTTGTTTTTGTCAATGTTTGGCATTGTGACAAACAGTGAAGAACCTGATCAGAGGGCTCCTTTCGGAGCCCTCTGATCAGGGTCTTCACTGTTTGCATAGGACAAGTGTACTATTCACACTTTTGGACAATTCTGATAATTCGTGTTTATCTTGGTGGCAAACAGTTTGGAGCCTGATCAGAGGCCGGGTTACCCGGCGTCTGATCTGGCTCCAAACTGTTTTTACTGCAAATAATAGTTTTAGCGTAAACGCGTTTATTGGGAAAGAATAACAGATTATCCACTGTAAGCAGTTACTCGTCGTCGGATTTGGCTCCAAACAGTTTGCAATCGAATTAATAGTTTTAGCACAAGCAGGTCATTTGGACAAGACTAACGTACATGTAACAGTATTGCAAACATTTTCCAGATCCCATTGTCACTGTTTCATTATTTTTATCTGTTAGTTTCCATATGAAACTGATTCCCATTGCTCTCTCTAGAGATGATGCATCACATTCCATTAAGTGAATCTCTTTATGCTTCATCCGCCATGGAGACGTGATCACCAACGCCCGTCACCTAATTAACCCCTTCGCTGCCATGACGTCATCAAATTTAAACAATTGTCGTCTGTTTCTATTTCTAAAAAACAATTGTTAAGTATTTTGGCTTAAGAAATATTGAAACGAGTGTCAAACAGTTTGGATTCTGATCAGACGCCGCGTTACGCGGCGTCTGATCAGGATCCAAACTGCTTGCAAATGACTACTGCACTCGGGGTAAGGCAGTGAAGGGGTTAACCCTAATCCTTGCAGGAAAATCTCACTTTGTCAGCTTCATCAACGTTATCACTCCGCTCGTTTTAATTGACTTTTCGCCCCACTGGATATGCATTTTAATAAACTGTCTGATTGTCACAGGAATCGGGATTATCGCGGAGTATTGATGGCCTTACATAATTTGGTTAACCATTTCACTGAAATATGCGACTAATAGGGTCGACTTTGAAAACAAATTTGATCAAGACCAGACGCCGCGTGTGGTCTTGATCCCAATTGTTTTGACGCTCGTATCGATATTTCTACGGTCATATTACTTTTTGTATTTCTTCGGAACAATATTGCAGACAACAATTATAAAACAGAGGGTATAACGACGGCGATGGGGGGGGCCACCAGACGTTAAATGTGGCTTTGAACTTGTTAATGTGTTACGATGTATTTTGTAGAACAATCTGCTCGTGTATTCCGGAGCGACAACCATTCTGTGTATGCTCATACGAGATTAAGGTCACGAAATTATGACCAAACGGACATATTTTCTGTGGTTCACACATTCATTCCTGGCTATTACAATAAATTCTCCATTGAGCTTCTGATAAGAGGGAGTGATCTGAACAAATCAAGTATTTTCTCACTTATTCCAGCACCAAATCCTATGGTGTTACTACTCATTAGAATCGTCTCTTAGACCCCATAGGCTCAGATACATGTTTATCCGCTCATAAACAGTGCTGACGAAGAAGGTGTGATACATCCGATAATTACACAGGTAAAAATTTGCTCAGAGCCATGGAAAACTCATCAAAATGTTCAATCCTGAGCTTGGAAAAAACATATATAGTAATATTTCGTCTATATGTCAAACTGTGTTTAAGACAAAATACAGTATACAGAAAAATAAAAGAAAACAGAAAACTACTTTAAGAACTTTCTGCTTTACTCTCATCTTGCTTTAAGCTGCCAGCTATTTTCAGCAACATCAGTCATGTTGCTTTTATTGAGGTGTAGAGGTTCTCCAAGGCTCATCAATGGAGGAAAGGGTTAGACTAATTATATTCATTTAATACAATTTGGATCCAGATCAGGGACCCGTTTCATAAAACTTCGTACGACAAAAACGGTCGTAAGTCAAAACTTAAAATATATTTAATTTCTGATTTCTCTATCTAATCCTGTTTTGTGACATCTCTTTGGAATCGTCTAATTAAGACTTTTATAGTAACGACAACATTTGTCGTAGGAAGTATTTTGGAAACGGGCCCCGGATGCCCAGGAACGTGTCATCTGATCAACTGTTTGCAACTCTGATTCATATATCGATAAATTTAGATATTTACAAAGAAATTGGCATCTTGAATTGTCCTGAATTTTCTTTCGCGTTCGGGTTCATTAAAACAGAGAAAGAATAACGTGTTAGTATTTCGCAAGGTTTGCAATCAAGCAAGAAGAAACTTGGTCAGCTTTTTATCAGTACAGAAAGTGCCAATCAGCCAAAAGTGCAAGCTTTAATCTCCCAAAGCATTATATGTCACCAAAGACACTGGGGAAGACATTATAGGGCCTACTGTAAAACCGGTTTAATTTGCGAGTAAATAATTTACGCGTTAATTCGCGAATGTCTCTAGTTTTTAAAATAGGTGACTTCTTAAAGCAGGTTGAAAGTAAAGCAGAATGTGCCTTATGGCACATTCTGCTTTACTTTCAGTCTGCTTTAAGCTACCACCTGCTAGACATATTGCATGATGTCGCGAATCAATAAAGTATCGCATTACGCGAAATATTCATGACGCGAAAAAATACCTGTTTTACAATATATTATTCTGTTTAGACGCAAACGAAACGCTAGCTTAATGCAATAACTATAGAAAATATTTTTTTCATAACATTTCGTACAAATTGTTTTAAAGACAGATACATCTGCCTTCCTTAGCCGGGCCTGTTTAGGGTATACCCGTTCAGTCAACTAATCGCCCTAATTCTGCCACCGGTGGAAAGTAGAACCCCTAATATCTCTTGTATCTTCTAAATAATATCAGTGATCGCAATACATAAATTGTAACAAATGATCAAACAAAACATGCTTAAGATCTTTTATTTATTATGTCAAAGACTTTATTGCACAATCATTTTTTTATGTTAATTAACATGCACGAGTGTAGAGCTACATATGACTACGCTCTACTTGAAAAAGGTAGAGCAATTGTATCGAACGTTATCACCATATCAGTGTATAAAACAGTATTATCAAATTACAGTGGAGAATCTGTTATTCTTTCCCAATAAACGCGTTTACGCTAAAACTATTATTTGCAGTGCAAACAGTTTGGAGCCAGATCAGACTCCGCGTTTATTGGGAAAGAATAACAGATTCTCCACTGTACATGGGGCCATGTTCTTAAAACTTCGTACGTCATATGGTGTCGTAAGTCAGATTATAAATGTCTCAATTATGATCTATTTCTCCATCTAATCCTGTCTGTTCAAGACGATTCCAAAGAGATGTCTCAAGGCAGGCTTAGATAGAGAAATCAGAAACTTATTGTACAGTTTTGACTTACGACCGTTTTGTCGTACGAAGCTTTATGAAACGGGCCCCTGATTTACAACCTTACTCACCTGATATTCCTTCACTAATTGTATTGGTATATCGCTTTTTGTCATCTGCTGTAGGCAGAGATGACAGTAACTTAGGGGCCACTTTTCCATCGTCTGTAAGTCAGTCAGTTTGTCTGTCCGCCCGTCTGTATGTATATATGTCACTCTTTTCCGTCAAACATTTATCAAACTTATGTGAACATCGTACCGCTGCTACAGTCGCACAACTTTACATGTTGGTGAGCTTGAACAATACAGCATGCTGCTGCACAGTTAGATGAAATTGACATTCAACGTTAACCTTTTAGACATAAGCAAACTTTTACGTTGATGTCGTTTCTGAACTCAAATTTACCATTTATGGTCAATCGTACCACAGGGCATCCGTGTCTTGATAGTGTCTGTCTGTTCAGGGCACCCGAGCCGTTTTATTATCTGAATGATAAACAGTTTGGAGCCTAACGAGACACCTGGTTACCCGTCTTCTTATATGGCTTCACATTATTGGCAGTCAAAATAATTGTTATATAGCATAAACAAGTGTTTTGTGAAAAAATGGCATCTTCTGGACTATATGTTACCAAATAAATCAACATAACACAGAATGACAAATTACGCCAATTACTTACAGAAGGACATGTGACTTACTAGTGACATGTTCAGTTACACTACATGTGGATATATAGGATATTACATGAGTGCTCATAATTCATTGGATTTGTAAAAACTGGATTTCCTCAGTGCGAAAAGTTCCATCTAGCCAATAAAGCAAGCTTCAGTCTTCCAAACTATTGTATGTCACCATGTTAGACAATAGAAGAAAGAATGATAAATGACATCAATTACTGTACCGAAGGCCAATGGTTTACCAGTGACAAATCTAGTTAATCTTTCCCCGAATTGAAACATCTCTGTCCTCATTGACTCCCATTGACCCGTACAGTTGAGAAGAGGTCATTCTTTCCCGTTCAAGCGCAAACGAAATACAGCGTTCCCTCTCTACAACGACATCCAATAGGAGACATAGATTGTGTGTGTTGTTCGGAGGGAGTCGTAATCTGGAGGGTAATAAGCTAACATTTGCAAACAGCTTGAATCCAGATCAAGCTGTTTGTCACTCCTCATCAAGTTCTTTTCTGTCAAAATGTCCATAATGATACTTTGAGAAAAACAGCAGGTGACACTTTTAATCAGACGATATTACAGCAGTCAAAGCGTTAGACATAAGTGTCCTGTTTAGGGAACTGCGGCAAGGGTCGTTGTAAGGAGGGAGTCGTTGTTTAGAGGACCATTGTAGGGAGGGAGCACTGTACAACAGCATTGCATTAGAATGGAGAAAACGACAACTCTTTGACAATTCTGAAAATCTATTTTAATCTGAGTGGCAAACAGTGTAGACTCATATCATTTGCTAAAACTCCTATATAGGAGCATTCTGATCACGGTCTGCAATGTGTGACATTTGTCTTATTGGTGTGTGTTGCCATACCAAACTTGCAGCAGTAACGACTGGCTTAAAATGTTTACACTAAAATATAAAAGGATCTTTCACGTTCAACAAATATTTAGAATAGAGGTAACGTAACACCAAATAGACCGGCAGCTCGTCGAAAGTAGTCTCCCTAGATATAGTGCCAGCGGCTGTTGCCTCACAATAGCACTATGCCACTAGACATTGTCTGTTTGGTGTATGTTTTTGGTGTAAAACATGAGTTCCAGGTAATAGATACAATGCATTTCTGTTACTCCAGATGGGATTTTATTAGAAAGTATGTGAGTTAAATGACATGTCCCTGTATATGCCGGTGCCTCTGTTTGCTGATAGGAATTTCAATATAAAACAAAATCAAAATGAAATTTTTGACCAGGCATACCTTTGATAAAAAATGGACTGATCCAATATATATCAAACATGGAAGAATCCACTGGGCATAAATGGGTTAAAACATCGAGGTACGGGAGTAGTCAAAGTAAAACACATATATACTCAATTCCAAAAGAAACTGTGCACTTTGTATTTTCAAATATTTTAATATCTAGACGACGTATCGATTTAAGATTTCGCAAACACTATCTCATGTTTATTGGCCATTCATCGATAACAACATTATTACCTAGTGTGAAGAGACTTTTAGTTTATTGGGAAAAACCGTCATTTTGAATGTTTTGCACATGCCACCGAAAACGTGCATGAGTGTAATTAGTATGCCTTATACAAGCAAAAAAACACATTTCACTTCACATCGGTACACAACGAACTTGCTGAGATCGAATGAAAATAGGCATTAGAGTTTTTACAATGCTTGTTTCTAACTGCAACGTCACTGACGTGAGTAGAACGGTAGGTTACTAACAAAAACACCATCATTCGGTTACTCAAGCGTTTTCAACATACAAATGAAGTGGCAGATCGCTGCAGACAGTGCACAAATACCTAGGACAGCAGTTCAACAAGCTAATTTGTTACGTTGACGTTACTTCGATGTCGTTTTCAAACAGCGTCTAGTTCTGCAAGACAGTACGGTATCAGTTGACAGACCGTATTGTGTTGCCTACGGAAAGCTCGGGCACCCATCCGGGCTAGGTGACCCTTTGTGAGACAGATCTTAACAGCACGTCGTTGGGCTGCTCGTTTGCTGTGATCATGACGTCATTTCCGTTCGGGCAATAGTAGTGGGCTCGTGCCTTTTCTCTGATAGGTCTAATAATATTCTTAATCACAATGATGCTCGCACACGGAACTTTAGGAGAAAAGATCTTATGGACTCTGAAAATGCTCTAACTCAGGGATAGGGGAACGTTTCATTTCAGATTCGGTTATTAGACGTCACATAAGGTATACGCGATGTATCATTGCCGCTTGTATCATGAGCAAAGATGGGCACATACGATAATGAAAAAACATGTCATCAATTTACAACTAAACCTACATAAAATTCCCAACTGAACATGGTTTAATTCTCAGAGTTACTTTGCAACTTTGATTATAACACATCACCTTTTCCCGTTTAAAACAACCACATTTAACGACAGCATTTCAAAATCTGAAATAACAGCCATATTGTTCGTGAACTGATCTAAATTTTGGCTCCAAATACATAGGTTTTTAGGAAAGTAGTCAATGAATAATTACAGAAAACAAAGTGCACAGTTTATTTTGAAATTGAGTATATGTTATAAATAATGGTTCCGTTCGAACGAATCTATGCAATCATTACTAGGTTTCTCAGCGCATGACAAACTGTAATTGTGTTGAAGAGACATACAGTGGAGAATCTGTTATTCTTTCCCAATAAACGCGTTTACGCTAAAACTATTATTTTCAGTGCAAACAGTTTGGAGCCAGATCAGACGCCGGGTAACCCGGCGTCTGATCAGGCTTCAAACTGTTTGCCACCAAGATAAAGATGAGTTATCAGAATTGTCCAAAAGTTGTACGTTTCTACGTTTTAGTGTTTTGCGTTTGCGTACGTTTGCGTTTAAACGGGAAAGAATAACAGATTCTCCACTGTATCCGTGTATGATTAATTTCCCGACCTTGAACTGATAATTTGTTAATACAAGCAAGACTATATCCACTACCACCTCAAGCCTGAAGACTTATAGATGTATTTAAAGACAGGTGACACTTTAAAGCAAGATTAGCCTTAAGCAGAAATCTCCTTAAGGAGCTTTCTGCTTTACGTTTATCTTGCTTTCACCAGCAACTTGTCTTAAACATTGGAATCAATACGTATTTTGAGTTTGCGCAACGGCGGGGGTATACTGTTAACAGTTCTAGGTTGTTTGTGGCCATATACTGTATCAGTGATAAGTGTTATCAGTTGATGTAACGTCACCTATACCTTATCATGCTGAATTGTCGTCTGTTTGAAATATATCGTCTGCGAGAAAAAAAAATCAAAATTCAATATAAAGCTTTTCAAACTGACGAAATATTGAAGACGAGTGGCAAACAGCTTGAATCGAGATCAGACGCCGCTTAATATACGCGGCGTCTGATCTGGATCCAAGCTGTTTGAAAATGTACGCCAAGTCGCGTTTAGCATGTAAAGGTTAACCCTTATCACTAGTGCTAGTCGTCTGCTTCGTACATTGTCGTCAGCTCACGTACAAAACTCAGCAGTATGACCTTTTTAACTGATAACACCGAAATGAGTGATACACACGTTTAGATTCTGATTTCATACCGATTGAATGACGTCTGGTCTATATCCAAACCGCTTTTGCAAATATCAATGATATTGAGCTTAGCTAGGTACTACGAGTTAATGAGTTGTTTCTGGGTAATGATTTTACCGGCTTGTGCAATTAACCAGTTAAAACTAACGCCCGTGAAACCATTTGTACAGCGGCATGATTCCCAATGGTTCATCTAAAACCCGATACCATGAGTTAATATACCGTCGGACCTCGATAGCTGGAACTCATTGCATAACTTCACATGATATTCCATAACCCGGACTGATTTAAACCGATTAGCTTTCATGTTTTATATTGCATTTTTTATCAAAGGGATGCCTGGTCAACATCTTCATTTTCATTTTGTTTTATATTGAAATTCCTATCAGCAAACATAATGCGGCGTCTGATCAGAATCAATACTGTTTGCCTATGTCCCATATATGGGAACGTGGGCACAAATGGGTTAACCCGTTCGGTGCCAAATTAATGGTGAGGTTTTTACCCATACATCGCTTTATTGTCATCTGTTTCAACAATAATGCTGTCTGGAATTATGTCTCAAAGTTTGATTTACATGATATTATAGATACTATAGACTTAAGAAATATCGATATGAGCGTCAAACAGTTTGGATCTTGATCAGACGCCGCGTATTGCGGCGTCTGATCAGGATTTAAACTGCTTGCATAGTCGCCTTTTAGCGCCGTTGGCAGGTAAAGAGTTAAGCCGAAATGTTCTCTCGTTTTAAAGCTAAAACGGCACTAATTCATGTTAAGTAGTTTTAGCCTTCTGTTTTGCTATTGCATATGAAATGTTCTGCTTTATGGAACAACATTGCAGTATCCTTTTACAGTGGATAATCTGTTATTCTTTCCCAATAAACGCGTTTACGCTAAAACTATTATTTGCAGTGCAAACAGTTTGGAGCCAGATCAGACGCCGGGTGACCCGGTGTCTGATCAGGCTCCAAACTGTTTGCCACCAAGATAAACAAGAGTTATCAGAATTGTCCAAAAGTTGTTCTTTTCTATGTTTTAGTGCTTTGCGTTTGCGTACGTTTGCGTTTAAACGGGAAAGAATAACAGATTCTCCACTGTATCTACATGCATAACGAATCGTCCAGCAAGCACAAAGGAAGCCTATGTCCCCTTGAAAGGCACACACTGGATAACTAAAACATGTTAACGAAACTTATGTAACGTATTTAATAGAGATATGTTTCTGTAATTGCAGATGTGATATGATTTCGAACAAGTTTGGTAAGTACCTCGTTTGTTTTTTCTAGAATATTGTGCAAGAATCTTCGACTACTACTTGTAAAATATCCGATATAAAATAAGTAAAGAATGTGTCTTAACTCATTGAGCCCTAGTGACGCATATATGGACACTGCATAAATGTCATTTCTTCTGTTTCAATGTCCAGTATTTAAAATATTTTGCATATCTCTTGCTCTTTTTTGATGAAATGTAAATATAAACACGTTAGTATTAACTTGAGATGACAATTATCCCTTTTACATGGACATGATTTTGTTGCAAAAAGAAATATTGACTCATATATTAAAGTTTTGATAATGTTCTATGCGTGTTTGGTCAGCCAGAAATGTATTTGTTGTCTACATTGCTACAGTGGAGAAAACGTTATTCTTTCCCAATAAACGCGTTTACGCTAAAACTAATATTTGCAGTGCAAACAGTTTGGAGCCAGATCAGACGCCGGGTAACCCGGCGTCTGATCAGGCTCCAAACTGTTTGCCACCAAGATAAACAAGAATTATCAGAATTGTCCAAAAGTTGTTCTTTTCTACGTTTTAGTGCTTTGCGTTTGCGTACGTTTGCGTTTAAACTGGAAAGAATAACGTTTTCTCTACTGTATGTTTTGTATTGTTAAGATTATATGAATATATTTAGTATACGCATTTTTAATTCCATACTATTGTGTATGTGTGTGTGAACAGTTTTACTCTTCCATACATGTAATTAATAAAATTTGACATTATAACTTGAAATTAAAAAACAATTTAATCTATAGGTATAGTTGAGTGCCAAACAGTTTTGATCTCGATCAGACGTCAATTTACTCTTCATCTGATCTGGAACAAAACTGTATGTACAGTGGAGAAGTCGTTATTCTCACATAACTACCCCTGTTTTCCATAGCGAACAACGAACACGATCATTGTCTCCAACATGTGTGAGGTTAATTTTATGACGTCACCCTATAACGTCACTATTTATAAAGGCGTTATTACTTCACTGGAATTAAACAAAAAGCATATTGCTTTAAAAAATTACTTAAAACTGTTGGTTATGTGAGAAAAAGAATATGTCACTCGTCGATGTTTAGAACAAGTTATATTAGTTATAGTTAGAAGTTATAGTTAGAACAAATACGTCTAGAACAGAAAAGTTATTAAGCGAGCAAGACTCGCTTAATATCATTTCAATTCTAAACTCGTTTGATATCAGCTTTTCTTAAACATGGACTCATGACAGAGTAAATGCGTTTATTGGGAAATAATAACGTTTTCTACACTGTTACTACCAGGTTACGATCACAATGACATCTAAACATCTAAATCTGAGAAAAAATGTTCTAATTTTTGCGATAGTTTGCAATACAGGGTTAATAGAAGCTATTAAGACATCTGGCGCCATCTGAAGTTTTATGTTCCATTGATTTGCTATTAGCCGATACAGTATCAGCTGCATTTCTTTCGGCAACCTTATCTCCGATAATTAAATATTTGCAAAACAGTAAAACATAGGTCGTAACGATTTGTCCTGATTCTAACCAAAGAAATTATTATCTGACGATAAAGGTGTATAACCTGTTATGTATTATGTATCACGTAAACTTCCCCACACCCCCTACAATAATTGGCGCGTGCAGTGGAGAAAATGTTAATATTTCCCATGTAAACGAAATTTAACACTATCGTAATGCAATTAAATGTAGAAATGATATTATTTTATAAATCTGACTGGCAAACAGTTTTAAGCTTGGCCAGATGCCGGGTTACCCGGCGTCTGATCAGGGGCCCGTTTCATAAAACTTTGTACGACAAAAACGATCGTAAGTCAGATTATAAAAGTCTCAATAATTATTTATTATTAACCCGGCGTCTGATCAGGCTCCAAACTGTTTGCCACCAAGATAAACAAGAATTATCAGAATTGTCCAAAAGTTGTTCTTTTCTACGTTTTAGTGCTTTGCGTTTGCGTACGTTTGCGTTTAAACTGGAAAGAATAACGGATTCTCCACTGTAGGTTTGTTCATTGTAGGGAACTCTCTTAGATTACATTAAGTATAGGTCATCCTATTGAAATTGTTGTTTGCCATGGCAAATAATTCTTGTCAAAACTACTCGTCCGAATTGAAAATAATTTTTCCCAAATGATTTCTTAAAATAATTTTTCTATATCTTAAAACATGGCTGCTAGTGAGTTGGGTAGATTGTCCTTATATGACTTTATATTGAAAACTTAAACAAACCTTCGTGTCCGATTTCAAAGTAATTTCATGCAAATGACCCATAGGTGATCCTCTTCATGTATCAGCTTTTTAAAAAATAATTTTGTTATCTGACCGCCAAAGGGTGGAGAATATTTCCCTCATATACATGTAACTGTATAGAAAACGCTTTAAAATTGTTCTTCTCGAAAATACTGTTCCAAATTACAAATTACTTTACACAAATGATCCAGTGATGTTCCTCTGCCAGATTTCTAAAAAACAATTTTGTTATCTTTAAAAAACATGGCCGCAAATGAGTGGGGTATGTTCTCTTATAAATACTTCTCTCCATCAAGATTGGTGATTATGAAAAGAGGCACTTTTTGAGGTGCAGCATTGGCACTGTACCGGCCGGTCACTTTATCCTAACACCAAACGAGCCTGTTGTAATGCTAACCCGAAAGTTTTTCTTATATTACTGTATAGTTAAAACTTAAAAATTATTGTCCTCAGAAACTACTGGTCTGATTTAAGTATACTTTTAAGTATACTGTTACACACATGATTCATTGGTGACTCTTTGTCAGTTTTCTTCAAGTAATCTTCCTACCTAAAACAGCATATCCGCAAGTGTGATGGAGTGAATTTACCTATGATGGCTTATAGTGAAAACTGGTGTAATCAGGTTCAAATTGAAAACACTTCTATACAAATGATCCATTGGTAACCCTCCAGCGGATTTCTTTCAATAATTTTGCTAGCTTAAAAACATGGCTGTCGGTGGGTGGTTAAGGTTTTTCCTGATATGGCTAAATGAAAGCTAAATACAATTCTTCATTTTCCGAAACCACTTGCCCGATTTTATATTTTATATCATCATAACCGTAACCATTGGTACAGTGGAGAAAACGTTATTCTTTCCCAATAAATGCGTTTACGCATAAACTATTTTTTTCTAATGCAAACAGTTTGGAGCCTGGTCAGACGCCGGGTAACCCGGCATCTGATCAGGCTCCGAACTGTTTGATACACTCAGCTTAATATAACAAGGGAGAAATATAAAAAAAATGATTTTTTCTACATTTATTTGCAATGCGTTTGTGTTTCGTTTGCGTTTATACGGGAAAGAATAACGCTTTCTCCACTGTACCAGGGGCCCGTTTTACTAAACTACTTACGCAAAATTTTTGCGTAAGTCAAAATTTAAAATTTTAAATTATATTTTTTGTTATCACTTGCTACAAACAGAAATAGCCAGATCAGAGGACGCGCTTTTAGCGCGTCCTCTGATCTGGCTATTTGCTGTTTGCAAACGTTTATGATCGAAAAATAAGAATTAAACGATTTTGACTTACGCAAAAATTTTGCGTAAGTTGTTTAGTAAAACGGGCCCCTGGTGAGCAATTAAGGGCCGCCTGCGGCTCTGGTAAATATTTGTCTCATTTACCAGATGTATAAATTTGTGAAGAATCCTCTGATGTCTTACTCTTCCTGATAGCATTATTACTTTATCAGTGAGCTTCTTCAAAATACAATCCATTATGCATGATATTATTCCGTTGCCCCGTAACATGTTTCTAGTTTTTAAGAAAGGTAACGACGTAAAGCTAGTTAAAAGTAAGGAAGAATGCGCTTTAAGATGCACTCTTCCATAATTTCAGCCTGCTTTAAGCTAACATCTGCTAGCACATAAAAAATATATCTGACGGTATACATGTACATATTTATGCATGACTGTATAACGTATAAACCTTTTCTTCCGTGGATGGATATTATTTAAGATGAATTGAATAAGTAAACAGGCGTATTTATTGAATTATAGATTAATCCAGTGGTCGTCCTTGTACCGACAGATTGTATGACAGTGCTCCCCCTACAACGACCATCCCAAGAACGATTCCCTCCTAACAACGACACTTGTCGTTGTTTCCCAAGCAAAATAAATATGTTCAACCTTTTTCACGTCTGCTACATTGTCTGCTGAAAATTGTCGTCTGCTGTTTATCTCAAAGTTACATAATAGATATTTGACCTTAAAGACGAGTGACAAACAGCTGGAATCCAGATCAGACGCCGCGTTACGCGGTGTCTGATCTGGATTCAAGCTGTTTGAAAATGTAAGCCAATTTCTTTCCCTATAACAACTCCCTCCGAACTACGCACACATTTGCTGTCTCCCACTGGGTATCGTTGTAGAGAGGGAGCGCTGTACTTATAATGCAATGCCTGTAGCCACAGATCATCATTTCTATCAAGTTACATCCTAACTGTGAGGAATCCGTTACCCTTTATTGAATACACCCATTAGAATTTACCTGCGGCGCAATGGCAAATGAAAACTGATAGTTCCGGGGGAAATGCGTAATTATCCAATAGGCAAAACCTGTTAAATATTGCTAAAGCTAAATTAACAACGTAATAAATCAAGACACTTTCATTGGCCATTGAAATTAAGGTTGAGGGCCTCTAAAGAGTTCGAACCTAAATTACTACTCTATATATATATGTAGTTACAGTGGTAAATACGCTATTCCTAACCATTTACGCAATAATCTATGCGTAAGAAACGCATAGTGAACGGTTAACGAACGATTAACCCCTAACGATTTTAACGCGTTTAAAAGCGTTAATAAACGATTATGCCAGAGATGTTGCGATTGGTGCGTCAGTTTTCCGTTTCACGCGGAGATTTCGGATCGTATTGATGATTGCCGTTAAACGCGTAAAGAAACGGCTAGGAAACGCGTTTAACGAAACGGATAATAAACGCGTAAAGTGGGTAGGAATAGCGTATTTACCAATGTACAGCAATTGCTCTCCGTATAGAGTTCCGATAATGACTGACATTGGCCAGATCTCATTAAGGGTTCTCAACCTTAATCCGTTGATGTCAATCGATTCTCACTAACTCTGATACAGTAACTGTTGAGAGGATGCTGTTTTTCCATTTTAACTAAAATGCAATGCAATAAATTGTAAAATACAGTAAAACAATTTTATTCAATTTGAGTGGAGAACTGTTTGGAGCCTGATCATATGCCTAGACACTCAGCGTCTAATCAGACTTCAAACAATGAACAAATAAGTATAAGCATAAACACGTTTATTGGGAAAGAGTAACTTTTCCTACACTGTATCAGGACTCCAGATAAGGGGGTATTTCAAAAATCAAAATCTTTATTTCTGCATTAAACCATAGGGTGTCACTACTCATTAGAATCGTCTCGAAGAGATGATTCTAATGAGTAGTAACGCCATAGGATTTCGTTCTGAAATAAGTGAGAAAATGTTGGATTTGTTGAGTTTACTCCCTCTTATCTGGAGCCCTGACTGTATAACTCTATATGATATGACAGCACATTTACAAACAAATTTCGGTGTCTGGTCAGGTTCCAAACTGTTTGCAATTCAGGTAAATTTAAGTGATAGGAATTGTGAACCAGTTTCATTGTACATGTATTTCGTTTGCGTTTGGTTGCGTTAAATGTGGAAAATTTAGAAAAATATAAATTTTTAATAAAATGGCCCATATATTTCTTATATGATTCGAGATCATATCTTTGTTACTATTTTTCACTTAAACTATAGATTCTATGTTTGAAAACCAAAAAAACAGATATAAAAGTTTGGTCATTTGTTGTCTACAATCTATCAGGCAATTTTCGCGATGCCTTTATCAAGCATTAGAACATAAGCGTGTGGGGTAAATTTCACTCGTATCCAAAGAGTGAAAGAGTAGTATAGCGCTCCCTAGTAGCTACAATGACCAACTGACCATACAACGTACAAAATGCTTGCTACTGTTCCCCAAATAAGACAATTATATCTTATGCTATCACTGCTGCGATATCGTCTGCTTAACGTTGTTGTCTGCTGTTTGTTTTCTTCAAAGTTACATACATTTGAGAATCTGTTATTCTTTCCCGTTTAAACGCAAACGTACGCAAACGCAAAGCACTAAAACGTAGAAAGGAACAACTTTTGTACAATTCTGATAATGCTTGCTTATCTTGGTGGCAAACAGTTTGGAGCCTGATCAGACGTCGTTTTCTCCCATTTGATGATGTTGTAAAGAGACTGCACTGTAGAAATGGATAATAGTTTTAACAGGGATATTCATACTATGATGAAACATCTCAAGAATCTGTTTTGTTTTGCTCATGAATTATGTATTGCCATGCCTAAGAAAATAGATTGCGTAATCAAGAAAATAAATCACAGTTTTTCCATGCCACGTGACCACATGGCCTGTTTTGCTTTGCTGCGAAACTAACTTCTTGTATTGTGCAACAGTTGAATGAAGACAGTGATCGATACCATAATACAATCTAACTGCATTAACACATTTGTGCCCAGTGGATTATTTCATGTTTTATATCGGATTAGTCCATTTGTTATCAAAGGGATGCCTGGTCAAAATTTTCATTTTCATTTTGTTTTTCATTAAATTCCTATCCGCAAACAATGATGCGGCGTCTGATCAGAGTCTACACTGTTTGCCTATGTCCCATATATGGAATCGTGGGCACAAATGGTTTAACCTATTGTCGCCTGAAACATCAAGTGGACAGTTCCAGTCTCTGACTAAGTCTAGGCCAATTTGGCTGTTTGAGGTTGCTGTTTAGCTAGTCTGTACAGCAAGTCTATGGCCGCCACCGAACTGAGTATGGTTAAAGTGGCAAAGACGTTATTCTTTCCCGTTTAAACGCAAACGAAACGCAAACGCATTACAATGAAATGAAGTAAGTGACAACTCCAATGTTCCAAACATAACCTAATACATGTATAACGAGCTATCGCGGGTACTAAAACTAACATTTAAGACATTATTCTTTGATGTTAAAGATACATTTATTTATTTTTATTTTTTCAGACAATTTCTTTTCATCCTAGTGACAAACAGTTTCGAACCTGTGTCAGGTTACGCGTCGTCAGAACTGGCACTAACTGGTTTACAGCGGAAATAATAGTTATGGCACAAACGCGTTTATTAGGAAAACCTTCTACACTTTACTTACCCAACGAAGACTAAAACTAACATTTCCCTTGACCTTTAACTCCCTCTGCGTTATTCATTACAGACATAGGCAATAAAATCATACTATCAAGCGGAGAAGGCGTTATTCTTTTCAATAAACGTGTTTACAGTGGAGAATCTGTTATTCTTTCCCAATAAACGCGTTTACGCTAAAACGTTTATTTCCACTGCAAACAGTTTGGAGCCAGATCAGACGCCGGGTAACCCGGCGTCTGATCAGGCTTTAAACTGTTTGCCACCAAGATAAACATGAATTGTGAGAAATATCTAAAAATTGACATTTTCTACGTTTTAGTGCTATGCGTTTGCGTACGTTTGCGTTTAAACGGGAAAGAATAACAGATTCTCCACTGTATGCTAGAATTATTGTTTCAATTGCAAACAGTTTGGATCCAGATCAGACGCCGGGTAACCCGGCGTCTGATCTGGATCCAAACTGTTTGCTGATCAGATTAAAATAACCAATCAGAATTTTTCAAATGTTGTCCTTTTCTCTATTTTGTTACATTGCTTTTGCGTTTCGTTTGCTTTTAAACGGGACAGAATAACGTATTCTCTACTGTACGTGCTCCAGGACTATGGCACCACAACCTTTTATTGTGTGACATTCTTGTGGTAATGACATTTGTCTCAAAGGGACATGCGTGACCGAGTTTGGATGATCTGTGGCTGACAACCAATCAAAGCTTCATGCAATGGACTCGCAGACACAAAGTGGGGAGAACATTTGTAGCAACCGGAACTTTTATAGAACAGGAATTATAATAAGTATTACAAAACATAGTCAACAGAAAATATAATAAAACTTAAATTGCTATTAACTTTCTCCTTTTCAGTGACACGTTAAGAGATGTTTATTAGTTGCGTACATGTACAGCTCTTGTTGTATGAAATTGGTTCCAGAATTAAGCAATTAAAATAAATTTTTGTTTTAAAAAAAAGTTGAATAGCTTGAATTAACGTAAATCCAATACCAAACTCATTAGTACAATCAAATCATTCGTAATAAAAGCCTTTGATAACAAACAAATACCGGTACTCTGTACAGTGGGGAAAACGTTATTCTTTCCCGTTTAAACGCAATACGAAACGCAAACGCAACAAACTAAAATTGAGAAAATGACAACATTTTGATAATTCTAACCATTCACTTGAATCTGGGCGGCAACCAGTTTGGAACCTGACCAGACGCCGGGTTACCCGGCATCTGATCTGGCTCCAAACTGTTTGAATTTGAAATAATAAATTTAACGTTAACGCGCTTATTGGGAAAATATAATGTTTTCTCCACTGTAAGCTTCATGTCGCCTCCTTCTATTGACCTTTCCCCTGTGTAGAGCGCATGGCGTTTCTCCGCTGTAACACTATTCTTCTTTATTTCTCACATTTAAAAATTATGTATTTTGACTTTAGAATTATAAAATTGAGTGTGAAAGTTGACAGTTTGAATCCTGATCAGACACCGCTTGCGGAAGGTCGGTGGCTCAATCAAGTTGCCGATGTGCGCCTGAAACATTGCATAAAGGGTTTCTGGGGTTATCCTCCTGCTGTAATTAGCTAGACGTCGCGTTATGACTGAAATACTGTTAAAGACATCTCCTGACGACCATTCGGTCATAACGCTTGCCAGACAATTTCCTTGCAAAAAGCATGGGTCTTGTGCACATTGAACCATTGAAGCATCTCATGTGAGACCGAGTTTGGTTAAAAATAACCATTGAAAAGCCTCTAGAGCATGAGCTTATCTGGGCCTCATCAGTTAGACTGAGATTGGTATACCAACTCGCAGCATTAACTTCATTTTTTTTCTCGCCTATCGAGAACAATGGCGGTAGTCCATCAATTGGCTGAGGAAAAGTCTTTAAAGCGACGTAAAAACATAACAATCCCGGCTCCCTATCTTTAAGCCAAATTTGGTTTTCAATCATTTCAACTGAACGCATAGCAGGGAATGCGTAACACATTTATATGTCTGTTTCTTCTATTACACTGTCTATCTGAAAATACACTAGGAAGACAAGTTCGAGATTTGTAACACAAATTCATCTTTGTGTCTGACTGTATCGAATCAACTTTATCACATAGACTGTCCAAATACCACAGGGAGACGAGTTCGATTGGTTATACAGTGGGGAAAACGTTATTTGTTCGAAATAAACGCGTTAACGCTAAATCTGTTATTACCATTTGCAAACAGTTTGGAGCCAGATCAGACGCCGGGTTACCTGGCGTCTGATCAGGCTTCAAATTGTTTGCCGTCAAGGTTAAGATTAACATTTATAAGTGTCAACAGTTTGTCATTTTCTTCATTTTATTACAATGCATTTGCGTTTCGTTTGCGTTTAAACAGAAACGAATAACCTTTTTCAATGTATATATCTGTCTGGTTTTGGAGCTTTGACGTTTAGCCTTCCCTCTACCAAACCCGACGGCACTGGTGAGTTCAAAGTGTCTGGATCTTGACGACACGTCGTGTTACTCGGCGTCTGGTCAAGACAGACAAGGTTTGTTTGATACTCAAATCAACGACTTTACGCATTCAAACTAGAAACTTCCAATGAAAAATTCCAGTGTCTAATAAAGTCTAATTAGGGATAGTTTAAACAATATATTGTAGAAGACCCGGTACACTCTTATAAATATATATACTTTTATTGTTAAGGGTAAAGCAATTCTGCATAAATTTCGAATTGCAACATACAGTGTTCCCTCTCTACAACGACCCTTCCAACAAATATTCCCTCCCTACACCAATTCTTGCCGCTATTCCCACATAGCACATAAACACATAGATTCTATGTCTAAGCCTTTTCTTGCAGCAATATCGTCTTCTTAAAACCGCCGTCTGCTACTTTTTCTCAAAGTCTTATATTGGCCATTTTGACAAAATAAACATAAAGACGAGTGACAAACAGTTTGAACCCAGATCAGACGCGGCGTCTGATCTGGGTTCAGACTATTTGCAAATACAAGCAAATTGATGCTCAGCACTCTAACTAAAGGCTAATACCATTTCCTCCCTATAACAACTCCCTCTAAACAACAGACACAATCTTTGTCTCCTATTGGATGCTGTTATAGAGAGGGAGCAATGTAATTATACCGGCATTGATACTCAGACAATAGCATGGTATGATAGGCAGATACTCACAACATGATCGATATACAGTGGAGAATCTGTTATTCTTTCCCGTTTAAACGCAAACGTACGCAAACGCAAAGCACTAAAACGTAGAAAAGAACAACTTTTGGACAATTCTGATAATTCTTGTTTATCTTGGCTCCAAACTGTTTGCACTGCAAATAATAGTTTTAGCGTAAACGCGTTTATTTGGAAAGAATAACAGATTCTCCACTGTACACTAATACATCTCCATTACGACCACTAAATTGTGTTAGTTTACAGGCGTTTAAGGCAGCAGACACCTTAAAGTAAGATGAACATAAATCAGGCAACTTCTGTTAAAATAACGTTCACCTTGCTTTTAGCTGTCACCTGATTTCAATGTAGTCAATTAGACTTCTTTTTAGTGTCCGTAGATCTTATAGAGAGGTTTAACTGTAGTGATGCTTATGGTTCAGATATCAGTGTGTATTATTTCCACTATAACCACGATGTATGTAACTATATGTCAGTTAACCATTCCACTGACATAATGACGTAATAAACCGTCTAGCGCAGTGACTGCCATCCGATCGTCTGTTTAGTATTTTCGTCTGCTTTTTACGTACAGTGGAAAACACGTTATTCTTTCCTAATAAACGCGTTCACGTAAAAACTATGATTTCCATTGCAAACAGTTTGGAGCCAGATCAGACGCCGTGTAACCCGGCGTCTGATCAGGTTTCAACCTGTTTGCCGTCAAGGTTAAAATCAACACTCAGAAATGTCGAAAAATTGTCAGTTTTCTCTATTTTAGTGTGTGTTGCGTTTGCGTTTCATTTGCGTTTTCTCCACTGTATAAATTATGGAACTGTATGCTTGTTTATGTCCCCGCACGACTCAGTAGTCGGAGGCGTATTGTTTTTGGTATGTCTGTCTGACCGTCTGTCCGATTGTCTGAACACAATCTTAACCTTAACCCTTTCACTCTCAATGACGGTCTAAAGCGCCGCGCGTTTGCAAAAAGTTTGGGTATTTATCAGGAACCAACCTGTTTGACACTGTAAACGATATTTAATAAGTCAAACAACCTTAAATCTAACTTTGAAACGTGTTTTGCAGAAAACAATAACGGGAAGGAATAACGTTTTCTACACAGACACACTGACTGGACGAAACCGGGATAACAACGTCTAGGCTTTCTCCATAAACTATCTCTATATTCAAACTCATTCACCCTGGAATTAAAAATCAACAATTACAGTTTCCAATGAATTCTAGTTCATTTTTGTTTTATATTAACCTATTTATGACATGATATTGCAATGAACTCCCCCTGCATACTTGCTGAATGATGTTATTAAAGATAAGCAAGGGTTAGCCTAGGACACTGCTTATTCTTTTCAATAAAGCAGAACATTTAATATGCAATAACAAACTGTGCAGACTCTGATGAGACGCAACACATTGCTCATAGATACGAGTGTCAAACAGTTTGGATCCTGATTAGACGCCGCGTAACAAAATTGTTTGCAAAGTCGTCTTTCGGCGCCGTTGGCAGTGAAAGAGATAATCCATTTATTTGGAAAGTATCACGTGTTCCACAGGCTTAAGGATAAGCTTAGCGTGCAAAGTACCATAAAAAAATTCTAGTCTCCAAGAGAAAATATCTCCATTCTTTTTATTACAATAATGCTATGAAATCTGATCTATGGAAAACCGGAATAACACACAGAATATTGATCTGCTCCGTGATCGCTTAACCCTTCTCATGCAGTTACAGTGCAAAAGACGTTATTCCTTCCCGTTGCTCCACACAAACGAAATGCAAAAGGAATTCACTAAAACGCGAAATATTAAAAGTTTTTTACTTTTCTCACGATTAATTCTAATTTAAGTGCCAAACAATTTGGGTCCGGCGTCTGATCTGGTTCCAACTTATACAGTGGAGAATCTGTTATTCTTTCCCAATAAACGCGTTTACGCTAAAAATATTATTTGCAGTGCAAACAGTTTGGAGCCAGATCAGACGCCGGGTTACCCGGCGTCTGATCAGGCTCCAAACTGTTTGCCACCAAGATAAACAAGAATTATCAGAATTGTCCAAAAGTTGTTCTTTTCTACGTTTTAGTGCTTTGCGTTTGCGTACGTTTGCGTTTAAACGGGAAAGAATAACAGATTCTCCACTGTATGTAAAGGAACTAATAGTTTAGCTTAAATGCTTTTGGTTACCTGGAAAGAGACAGTCTTTTCCACTATACACTGGATAAAACGTTATTTTTTCACATTAAACGATATTAACCCTTTCACCGCCAAATTATTTTTGAGTTTTTTACCCCTACACCGTTATTGTGTCGTCTGCTTCAATATTATTGTCTGCAATATCATTTCAAAGTTAGAATTAAGAGAGTATGACATAAGAAATATCGAAACGGGTGTCAAACAGATTTGATCCTGATCAGACGCCGCTTAACGCGGCGTCTGATCAGGATCAAAACTGTTTGCAAATTCGACTTTAGGCGATTCTGGCGATGAAAGGGTTAAGCACAAAGGCAATCTTTTAAATCGATCTGTTTTTTATCTGAGTTGAGAAAAAGTTTGGAAACTGATCAGGTGTCGGGTTAACCTGCGTCGGAATTGGCTCAAAAATGTTTTGCACGTTTTAGCTTAAACGCGTATTCCAATCGGTTTTTTTTCATGAACGCGTTCATTTGAAAATAATAACTTTTATCCGCTGTAGTAAAATGTAGTTGTATGTACCATGTCCCAGTTCAGTTGATCTGTTTTATGAATTAGCAAAATCAGATTTTCTTTAAAGAAAAATTAACATTGAATGAATAAAAACATTATTTTTATAAATTGATATTTCACATCAATGTGATTATCAACTAATTTATATAAATGGAAAGACAATACTAACTCTGCAATAAAGGGAAAATTAATTAGTGTGATTTTAACACAACACAGAGGTGCTGTTTTAATTTTAGTACAGTGGAATAGACGTTATTCTTTCTCAAAGTCATATCAGATTTTAAACGATTTTCCCTTCTGACAAACAAAGATCATCAAATTCTTAAACGAAATTAATTTTGTCACTTTTTAAGTTTTTATCAGACGCCGATCTGGATGCAAACTGTACATAAGGTCGACATAATCGTCTATGGCGGAAAAAAGTCAAATGAAAAAGAGTCAAACATCACTTTTAACCCATTTATGTCCAGTGGATTCTTCCATGCTTATATATTGAATTAATCCATGTTTATGCATAGGGTGCCTGTCTAAATATTCATTTTTGTTTTGTTTTATATTGAAGTTCCTATTAGCAAACAGTGTGGACTCTGATCAAACGCCGCATCATGCGGCGTCTGATCAGAGTCTACACTGTTTACCTATGTCCCTTTTATTGGACGCTAGGCACAAATGGGTTAAACGAAAACTATAGTTCGATGAAAATGTTGACAAAAACAACAGGTTGATGAAGCTGTTACCGCAATGATTATTAAGATCTTAGTGACTAAATTATACATTGCCCCCTCTCTACAACAAAGATTGTGCGTGTTGTTCGGAGGGAGTTTTTATAGGGAGGGAAAGTTAAGACATTGAGAGTACTAGGCATCACTTGGTTCACATTTACAAGCAGTTTGAGCCCAGATTAGACGCCGCGTCACGCGGCGTCTGATCTCGGTTCAAATTGTTTGTCACTCGTCTTTTTGTTTCTTTTGTCAAAATGTCTTATATGTAAATGGGAAAAACAGGGACAATTTTAAGCATGCGATATTGCAGTAGAGAGAGCGTTAGACATAAATGTTATGTTTGGGGAACAGCTGTAAAGCGTTGTTGTAAGGAGGAGCTTGTTGATCGGAGGGTCGTTTTAGGAAGGGAGCACTGTAGATGTTTCGGTTTGCGTTTAAAAGAAAACAATAACGTCTTCTCCACTGTTTTTATTAGGAAAGAATACGACCTTCCCCAGTGTACAGTGGAGAATCTGTTATTCTTTGCCAATAAACGCGTTTACGCTAAAACTATTATTTGCAGTGCAAACAGTTTGGAGCCAGATCAGACGCCGAGTAACCCGGCGTCTGATCAGACTCCAAACTGTATGCCACCAAGATAAACAAGAATTATCAGAATTGTCCAAAAGTTGTTCTTTTCTACGTTTTAGTACTTTGCGTTTGCGTACGTTTGCGAGATTCTCCACTGTACGTAGGTCACACATGTACATGTAGGACAGTTTCAAGGTTTGGTTATCCATACATTTGAATAATGTATATTTTCTAAAATGGAAAATAGCATTAAGTACAGACAATAGTATGCGTTTGATCACGTAAGTTCATTATACATACACTAATTGTAGCCCGGGAGAGTTACTGTATAACGAAAGCTCCACAAACCGCCTCATTTATACAAAAAGAAGACGAACATAGGTAATTCGTATTGACATTTCCCTCATACGTGGATCAAGGGGTGGCGGGGGTCCGGATCCCAAGGTCAATAATTTAAAAAGGGGAGAAGACTGAGGAAACACAAGACGCTATTATATGTGATGCAGGAGCTTGAAGTAAAGGTTTTGAAAAGGTTGACGATTGCTTTGAATCTGGGTGGCACATTGCTTGAAGCTGATCAGACCCGTCTGATTACGTCCCAGACGTCTTGCAGTCGAAATAATCTATATAGCATTTAACATGTTACAGTGGAGAATCTGTTATTCTTTCCCAATAAACGCGTTTACGCTAAAACTATTATTTGCAGTGCAAACAGTTTGGAGCCAGATCAGACGCCGGGTAACCCGGCTTCTGATCAGGCTCCAAACTGTTTGCCACCAAGATAAACAAGACTTATCAGAATTGTCCAAAGTTGTTCTTTTCTACGTTTTAGTGCTTTGCGTTTGCGTACGTTTGCGTTTAAACGGGAAAGAATAACAGATTCTCCACTGTAATTGGGAATATATAACGTCTTCACTACTATACGTACATTTTTCTCGGTTCGAATCCCTCTGAGAAAAGTCGTTGTGTCCGCGCATGCCCTTAGTTATGACATGGGTACAGTGATGAAGACTTTATTCGTTGCCGTTAAAACGAAATTAAACGCAATGCAGTATTATAGAAAATGACAAATTGTTTGAATAATCCCTAAATTCTCACAAAGGTTTTTTTTTTGTATCAGACAGTTAGGGTTTGATCAATCTCCTTATCTTCTAACTGGTTTGCCATAGATATACAGTGTAGAATCTGTTATTCTTTCCCGTTCAAACGCAAACGTACACAAACACAAAGCACTAAAACGTAGAAAAGAACAACTTTTGGACAATTCTGATAATTCTTGTTTATCTTGGTGGCAAACAGTTTGGCGCCTGATCAGACGCCGGATTACCCGGCGTCTGATCTGGCTCCAAACTGTTTGCACTTCAAATAATAGTTTTAGCGTAAACGCGTTTATAGGGAAATAATAACAGCTTCTCCACTGTATACAGTGGATAAGACGATATACTTTCTGGTTTAAACACATCCTAAACGCAAATGCATTGCAAAAAAATAAGAGAATTAAAACTTTTTGAAAATTCTGAATGTTGATTTGAACCTGAACGGCAAAGAGTTTGGAGTTCGATCAAACACCGGGTTTCCCGGCGTCATATATGACTCCTTCCTAAAACTGCTTGCATTGGAAATAATGGATTTGGCGTACAGTGGAGAATGTGTTATTCTTTCCCAATGAACGCGTTTACGCTAAAACTATTATTTGCAGTGCAAACAGTTTGGAACCAGATCAGACGCCGGGTAACCCGGCGTCTGATCAGGCTCCAAACTGTTTGCCACCAAGATAAACAAGAATTATCAGAATTGTCTAAAAGTTGTTCTTTTCTACGTTTTAGTGCTTTGCGTTTGCGTACGTTTGCGTTTAAACGGGAAAGAAAAACAGATTCTCCACTGTATTCGAGTTTTTTTGGAAAAGAATAACGTCTTCTCTACTATATTTGTTTTATGAACAAACGCGTTTATAGTAAATCCATAATGTCATCTCCACTTTACAGTAAACAGCGATCTTGAGAACACTCAAAACATACAGTGGAGAATCTGTTATTCTTTCCCGTTTAAACGCAAACGTACGCAAACGCAAAGCACTAAAACGTAGAAAAGTACAACTTTTGGACAATTCTGATATTTCATGTTTATCTTGGTGGCAAACAGTTTGGAGCCTGATCAGACGCCGGGTTACTCGGCGTCTGATCTGGCTCCAAACTGTTTGCACTGCAAATAATAGTTTTAGCGTAAACGCGTTTATTGAGAAAGAATAACAGCTTCTCCACTGTACATGTATCTGTGTCTGATGTTTAGAGCAAAATAAATACTTCGAATAAAGTTCTACCTTGGAAAGACGTTATTCATTCACAATACACACTTTTATGTTGAGACGTTATTCCCACTACAAAGAGTCGGGTAACCCGGTGTCTGGTCAGACTCAAATTTGTTTGTCGCTCAGATTAAAATAAGATTACACACACAGTTGTCATTTTCTTTATGACACTGCTTTAAGTTTCTATAAAAATAAATCGTAAGACATTTCAAACATCGTAGTTTACTACACTTTATCAATTTATTGCATTCTATTTGTGTTTCTTTTGCGTTGAAGCGAGAAAAACCAACGAAGTCTCTACTTGACAGGGTTCTGACCGTTCCTTCACGGTGCTTTAAGCTACAGAAGAGATGTTATTATTTCCCAATAAACACGTTCATGATACAGTGGAGAATCTGTTATTCTTTCCCAAAAAACGCGTTTACGCTCAAACTATTATTTGCAGTGCAAACAGTTTGGAGCCAGATCAGACGCCGGGTTACCCATCGTCGGATCAGGCTCCAAACTGTTTGCCACAAAGATAAACAAGAATTATCAGGATTTTCCAAAAGTTGTTCTTTTCTACGTTTTAGTGCTTTGCGTTTGCGTAAGTTTGCGTTTAAACGGGAAAGAATAACAGATTCTCCACTGTAACACTATTATTTCCATTGCAAACAGTTTTGAACCAGATCAGATACCAGATAACCCTGAGTCAATCCATGCTTGAAACTATTTGCCATCCAGATTAAAACAATATGTCAAGAATTTGTCAACAAGTTATCATTTTCTACGTTTTATTGCACTGCGTTTGCGTTTCGTTTGCGTTTAAACGGGAAAGAATAACGTCTTCTTCACTGTACTACCTTGCACTTACAGTGGAGAATCTGTTATTCTGTCCCGTTTAAACGCAAACGTACGCAAACGCAAAGCACTAAAACGTAGAAAAGAACAACTTTTGGACAATTCTGATAATTCTTGTTTATCTTGGTGGCAAACAGTTTGGAGCCTGATCAGACGCCAGGTTACCCGGCGTCTGATCTGGCTCCAAACTGTTTGCAGTTGCAAATAATAGTTTTAGCGTAAACGCGTTTATTGGGAAAGAATAACAGATTATCCACTGTATACATATACAATCAATGGAATCTCATGAGCGATTGTAACGCCAGGGAATTTACTATAATAAGATTTATGTACAAAATAAGAACACTGCCCGAGGTCGCCTCCAATATGCAAGGCGCCCTGTATTTATGTGTCCTACTTTCTTGGAAAAAAGACCTGATATCGAGAAAATGATGAATGAATATTGCTGTCGAATTTCAAATAATAACTGTCTGGCATTCCATTGGATCAAAAGTAGGTGGCCAATTGTCGGTTTCTTATCAAAATAAAGTACAGTGGAGAAAATGTTATTCCTTTCAAATAAACACGTTTCCGTAAAATCTATTCAAACTTCAATTGCAAACAGTTTGGAGCCAGATCAGACGCCGGATGACCCGGTATCTGATCAGGTTCCAAACTGTTTGCCACTTAGATTAAAACACAGGTACATGTACTTGACACATACTTTATTATCTATTAACACCCCCCCCCCCCCCTTAAAAAAAAAAATTTTTTTTTTTTTTTTTTTTTTAAAAAGGGGGGGGGGGGGGTTAATAGATAATTAAGTATGTGTCAAGTACCTGTGGATTAAAACGAATAACCACTATTATCAAAATGCTCTTATTTTATTTATTTTAGTGCAATGTATTTGCATTTCATTTGCGTTTAAACGGGTTGGAATAACGTTTACCAACTGTTTCATGTCCCGCGCGCATTAGTCGGTGCATAATGTTTTGGCCTGTATGTGAGTTAGTTTGTCTGTCTGTCCAAAACTTTAACATTGGCCATAATTTCGGAACTACATTTAATAGAGACTTCATTGTTGTCATGTGTATTCAATTTCGGAAGCTGTAAAGCTCGATACAACTTTGGTCCTGTTGGACAAAGGTCAATGACATTTACAGGTCAAATAGACTGCATTAAATTTTTGGCTTAAACTTTGGAACTGCGTTTAAAAGTGGTAAAAGACTTGATATGATACTAAGTATGTTTACTCAAGTCAAAAAAATATCTTAGCTAGGTACAAGTTGTGTCGTGTCAAACAAAGGTCAAGGTAATTGAGAGGTCACGGTCACACCAGGGACATAGCGTTTCACAAACACATCTTGTTTCAAACTTGTTTTGGTGTTGTTTTGACTTTTGTTGTTTTTACAGATACATGTACGTGTATCAAACAATGCCGTCGGAAATTCTATCATTTCTCGTTTAAACAAAACTAAATGCAACCGAAAAGAAAAACAATGTAGAAAATGGCAAGACATAATAAAAAATAATTTTCCGGTTTTTCTAGACCCCAGTCTCTACTGCTTGAAAAGCAATACCGTAGTAAAGACGTTATTCATTCCTACAGTGGAGAATCTGTTATTCTTTCCCAATAAACGCGTTTACGCTAAAACTATTATTTGCAGTGCAAACAGTTTGGAGCCAGATCAGACGCCGGGTAACCCGGCGTCTGATCAGGCTCCAAACTGTTTGCCACCAAGATAAACAAGAATTATCAGAATTGTCCAAAAGTTGTTCTTTTCTACGTTTTAGTGCTTTGCGTTTGCGTACGTTTGCGTACGTTTGCGTACGTTTGCGTTTAAACGGGAAAGAATAACAGATTCTCCACTTTAATAAACGCATTTTAAGTCCAAATTATTAATTCCATTCCAACCTGTTTGTCACTTAGATAAAAACAAATATGGTTGTCAAAAATTTGTTTTTGTGACATTTTATTGAAATGCGTTTCGTTTGCGATAACACGGGAAAGAATAATGGGTAGTGTTAGCAACCATGTGTTTATCAAACAGTGGGTCAAAACTGTTTGCCACGCTGTTATAGTCTACTTTTCAATGCAAAAACTAAAAACGTCTTTCAAAATGTATAATATTTATGTATTTAAAAAAGACTGTCAACACAATTTAGCATTCTGTAGTGTAACCCTTTCCCTGCCAAGGCCGACACCACTAACATTAATTTTGTTGGTTTGGATTCTGATCAGAGTCTGATCAGGAAAACTGTTTGACACTTATATAAATAGCAGACGAAACATGTACAGTTGAGAACGTTATTCTTTCCCAATAAACGCGTTTACGCTAAAACTATTATTTGCAGTGCAAACAGTTTCGAGCCAGATCAGACGCCGGGTATCCCGGCGTATGATCAGGCTCCAAACTGTTTGCCACCAAGATAAACAAGAATTATCAGAATTGTCCAAAAGTTGTTCTTTTCTACGTTTTAGTGCTTTGCATTTGCGTACGTTTGCGTTTAAACGGGAAAGAATAACAGATTCTCCACTGTACTTTTCAATGCAAAAACTAAAAAACGTCTTTCAAAATGTATAATATTTATGTATTTAAAAAAGACTGTCAACACAATTTAGCATTTTGTAGTGTAACCTTTCCCCTGCCAAGGCCGACACCACTAACATTAATTTTGTTGGTTTGGATTCTGATCAGAGTCTGTTCAGGAAAACTGTTTGACACTTATATAAATAGCAGACGAAACATGTACAGTTGAGAACGTTATTCTTTCTCAATAAACGCGTTTACGCTAAAACTATTATTTGCAGTGCAAACAGTTTGGAGCCAGATCAGACGCCGGGTATCCCGGCGTATGATCAGGCTCCAAACTGTTTGCCACCAAGATAAACAAGAATTATCAGAATTGTCCAAAAGTTGTTCTTTTCTACGTTTTAGTGCTTTGCGTTTGCGTACGTTTGCGTTTAAACGGGTAAGAATAACAGAGTCTCCACTGTATAAACAAGAATACATTTTCCGCCTCTTACAATCTATGCATATAGTGGAGAGGACATTATCATTTCCCTTCTAAACACAAGTGCATTGCAATCAATTACAGAAAATGACAACTTTTAGATAAATCTTACTATTTATTATATTCTGTTAATTAAAGTTATCAAACAGTTTGGAGCCTGATCAGACACCGGGTTACCGGCGTCAGAACAGGCTCCAAACTGCATGTTTGCATTGGAAATAATAATTTTAGCGTTAAAACGTGTCTACAGGTGAGAAAACGTTATTCTTTCCCAATAAACGCGTTTACGCTAAAACTATTATTTGCAGTGCAAACAGTTTGGAGCCAGATCAGACGCCGGGTAACCCGGCGTCTGATCAGGCTCCAAACTGTTTGCCACCAAGATAAACATGAATTATCAGAATTGTCCAAAAGTTGTTCTTTTCTACGTTTTAGTGTTTTGCGTTTGCGTACGTTTGCGTTTAAACGGAAAAGAATAACAGATTCTCCACTGTATAAGGAAAGAATAACGTCTTCGCCACTGCACAGAATTACACATGCTTGATTTATGCTTTGAAACCTGTAAACACGATCACAGTACTGTACACTGGAAAATACGTTATTCTTTCCATATAAAAGCGTTTACGCTAAAAGTATAAGTTCCATTTCAAACAACTAAGAACCCGATCAGACGCTGTGAAATTGTTTGCCATTCAGATTAAAATGAACATTCAAATTTGTCACAATTGTTCTACATTTATTGCGATGCATTTGAGTTTCGTTTGCATGTTACATGTAACGTGAAAGATTAACGTCTGCTCCACTGTATATCTGTCATCGAAATGTCTGCATTGACTCAAAAACATCATTACTCAAGAATCAAATTGACTCAGTTTCAATTAGTATTACTCTTGTTTTCTCTCGAAATTAGCCAGCAAAAACGTACACCCTTGACTTTCTCACACTTTGGGCTAAAAGCCAGAGTAGCGTGTGGTTGGAACATAAACTAGTTTCTTCATCAGAAATAGTATCCATTTCCTTGATTACTTTAGTACGTTGAAGCTACAAGTGGAGAATCTGTTATTCTTTCCCGTTTAAACGCAAACGTACGCAAACGCAAAACACTAAAACGTAGAAAAGAACAACTTTTGGACAATTCTGATAATTCTTGTTTATCTTGGTGGCAAACAGTTTGGAGCCTGATCAGACGCCGGGTCACCCGGCGTCTGATCTGGCTCCAAACTGTTTTTACTGCAAATAATAGTTTTAGCGTAAACGCGTTTATTGGGAAAGAATAACAGATTCTCCACGTAATATGAATACATGGGAGAAGACGTTCAATGTTTCCAAATAACGCATTCGTGCTGAAATAAATATGTCCATTGCAAATAGTTTGGATCCGGATCAGACGTCGCGTAACGCGGTTTCTGATCTGAATCCAAACTGTTTGTTACTCTGGGCATATTCAACGTTTTCCGTTTCAAAAAGGCATGAAACGAATTTTGATTTATTTTCGAAGATGATATATTTGAAGCAGAGGACAATTCAGCATAATAAGGTTAACTGGACAAATTAACGTCAATTGTGTCTTCACAGCAATATTTGTTTTATTGTTGTTACTATAAAACAAGGATTTCTTTTAATGCTGGTGTCAATATCGTACTTGAAGAATTACAATCGTTTTATTAAAATGGAGAAGAGGTTAATCTGTCCCATTTAGACGATATTTAGCTCAAAAACAAGGATTAAACTGTAGAAAAGCCCGGCGTTTGATCAGGCTCCAAACTGCTAGCTTGTAAGACTTGTAGCAAAATAAAGTACTTGTTGGCAAAGTATAACATCGTAGTAGTATTTTACATTTAACCATTTCGTGATTATACTTTAGTTTGCACTCTGAATGCAAACAATGTTGACCCTGATCAGAGGACTCCTGAATGAGCACTCTGAATGGGGTCTACTCTGGTTGTCAAACAACCAACCATATACACTGTATGGCCAAAAATTAACAAGACTTGTTTGGAAATTTGGAAAATCGATTTCAAGTTTCAGGACTCATTGACTTAACCCAATTTGTGCCCACGATCCCATATATGAGACATAGGAAAACGATGAAGACCCTGCTCAGAATCTACACTGTTTAATAATAGGAATATCAATATAAAACAAAACGAAATTAAATTTAAACCAGGCACCCATTCGAAAAGAATGAACGAATCCAATATATTTGAGCATGAAAGAATCCACTGAACGGAAATGAAATAATGCAGTATTGCGTGGTATAACACATCAAATTGTTCACAAGAAGAATTTTATCCCCTCGCTTAATTGAGTTCATGGTTTCATCTGACCTCCATCAAAGTGAAGAACAAAACGTCTAGTACTAGCATGCAAGCTAGTGAGCAAACGTTGCTTTTATTGACTTAAGTAGACATTGCTTTTATCTTATGATGTTTTAGCAATTTAACCTTTTGCCTACAGATCGCGACTTTACAGACTTTGGCAAACACTTTTGATCCAGATCAGACACCGCGTTACGCGGTGTCTGATCTGGATCAGAACTGTTTTACACTGTTTTCCAGGTTCTACATTCTTAACATACTCGATATGTATGTATATATTTAAATCTTGCAAGTTTTGCAGATGCCAATTTCAAAGCAGACGATATCACAACAGCATGAGTGTTAACCTTTGTCCTATTGTTATTTCGTCTGTATTTGACTGAGTGACCACGCATATTCAAACAGTTTGGATCTTGCTCAGACGCCGATCAACCCGTTGCCTAATCAGGTTCCAAATTGTTTTATATTCCTTCCGATGTGTCTCCCATCAGAATCGCTCAATATAGAATTATAAAGTAAAAGCATACGGCAATATAAAAGAACGCTTTGTGCCGTCAAGGAGTAAACGTATCTTTATTGTTGTTTAGTTGTTTTCTTTGACTGACATTTATTAAATTCACTTAGCTGAAAGGTCCAGAACATCTTAACCCTCAACATGCTAAAAACGACTTGACTAAATATTTGAAATCAGTTTATATCCAAATCAGACGCCGCGTAACGCGACGTCTGATTTAGATTCAATCTGGTTGCCATTATGGTTGCCATGCATAGTTTCTACAATTCTTAAACTTATACAAATTTGATTTTTTTATTTCATTTTTAGCAGACGATATATTTGAAGCAGACGACAATTCAGCATGATAAGAGCTTATCCAAAATGGCTTGTTGTTGATGTTACAGAGGGTACATGTAATACGCACGTTTCTTTTATCATTGAAACAAAATAAAACTCAATAAGCAACGCTGCAAAATATAAATTCTATTCTATATAATATATGTTTTGAGTATGTAGAGAGTTGACCTATACTTTAAAAAGAATTCAATTTCAGTTTTATTAGCATATCAGCAATAAACATTGCCTTTGGCCATTAACAAAGATATAAGGAAATATGGCAAATACAAAAGACATATACATTAATTACATAGATCACAAAGCAGCAATAATAGCCAGGGTATGTTTACGTAAGTTCATACTTTCTTTAATATACTTAGAATAATAGTTTGAGCCTTATCAGACACGCAGTTACTCGGCGTCTGGTCTGAAACGAAACTAGTTGCAACTGCATGACAAACGCATGTTATTTTTTCAGCTTAAATACATTTACTATGGGTGGGGAGGAGGTAACGTTGTTTTCGTTTGTACCCCGATTTTCTCGATGCTCCTAGTACAACTAGCAAATTTGTTTTGTACATGTAATCCAATCAATTTTCGAGCTTGGCGTAATGCGTTCACCTAGTTTGACCGAACATTTTGAAGAAAAAAAAACCGGTCATCAATACTTAAAATCCTGACGTATCCTATACACGTACCAAGCCTGCCTATGACCGCAGTTAGCAAACAGTTTGTATCAATCAGAATTCTAACTATTTGACGACCATTACGACATTTTCTGAACATATTACTGCATAAATATAGGCCGGTTTTATTCAACTGGCAGGGCAGAGCTAACCTTTGGCAAAGATAAAATCATTTGTTTTTTATTTTAGGGGTGCTTGGTGTAGTTCCGTTTTATATCGTTATTGTCCGATACTTTAAACTTGAATAAACACAATTTATGCGTGCACCAATATCCACAAGCAATCGGTATCTACAGTGCTCCCCCTCTACAACAACACTCAATGGAAGACAAAGATTGCGTTTGTTGTTCGTAGGGAATTGTTATAGGGAGAGAAAATGAAGACTTGGTTTGCATTTGCAAACAGCTTGATTCCAGATCAGACGCCGCGTAACGCGGCGTCTGATCTGGATTCAAGCTGTTTGTCATTCATCATTATACATGTATTCCTTTTGTCAAACTGTCCACTAATATGTAATCCTGGGAAGAAACGACAGACGACATCGGTAAATTCCAAAACAGAGCGTGCTGCCACCCCCAAAGTTGAAGTGCAAATGTCCGCATCGAAACTCCGCCCTGCCAAGTCAATAAAATCGGCCTATACGCCTGATGATGTTTTTTATTTACTCCTCCGCGAAAAGTAGTTCAAATTTATACAGTATTTGTCATGTATCATAACAAGTAGTTTCTACATCCTATAGCAAATGATAGCTTAAAGCCGACTGAAAGTTAAGCCTTTTGGCTTTAAGGCGCATTCTGCATTACTTCCAACCTGCTTTAATGTTGTCATTTTATTTGACGTCAACGCTCTACACTAGTTCGACTTATTTAAAATAGAAAAAGTCATAATTGATAATGAAGAGTGACGTTTATTGGTCGTTCACATTTGATTTGAGCAGTGGATCCATGCAAATTAAATAACACCCAATATAAAACATGTTTGATGCTTCTTTTTGAAGTTTCCTATCAACGTCCTTTTGACAAATTGATGAAACTCAATATAAATGAGCAGTGACGGCGTTCCTTTTCTTATTTTGTATATAATGAATGCCTACTTGGAATATATATTTAGTGGAAAAGATGTTATTATTTCCAATCAAATAGTTTGTGTTAAAACAAGTACGTGTATGTCGATATCAAACAGTTTGGAGCCAGGTCAGACACCGGGTACTTGTAACAGAGTCTAATAATCCTACAAAAGGTTTGTCACTCAGATATAACCTTTTACCCCCTAGATGCGCATTTGTACGCCTTTGATTTAGTCCCACACAGAAGACAATATTTCCTCTTTATATGAATAGGAACCAACATAAATATGTTCTGTATTCTCGCAGGATGGTGACTTAAGGCAGGCTGAGAGTAAAGCACAGTATAGCTTAAAGAGCATTCTGTTTTACTCAAGTTCAACCTGCTAATATAAATGGTCACCTTTCTTCAAATATAAATTCGCTATGAATGCAATGGTTAACGACTTGTCCTCAGTCCATTGATAGACTATCCCCCATTGTCTCGATATGTGTGAATGTAACTGTCAAAGCATGCAGTGCATGTTATACCAATCTCAATTTACCTGGTGAGGCCCAGATTATACGCATGCTCTAGTGATTTTCAATGGTTATTTCTAACCAAACTATCAAATATAAAGGTCGGGTCTCACATGAGAAGCTTCAATGGTTCTTTGCTACCGACATGTCCATAAGACCCATATGTCTTTAGATAAAACGTTAGTGTCTTCACTAACATATCATTTTCTACAGTGTACAGTGGAGAATCTGTTATTCTTTCCCAATAAACGCGTTTACGCTAAAACTATTATTTGCAGTGCAAACAGTTTGGAGCCAGATCAGACGCCGGGTAACCCGGCGTCTGATCAGGCTCCAAACTGTTTGCCACCAAGATAAACAAGAATTATCAGAATTGTCCAAAAGTTGTTCTTTTCTACGTTTTAGTGCTTTGCGTTTGGGTACGTTTGCGTTTAAACGGGAAAGAATAACAGATTCTCCACTGTATTACATTTTGGGTTGGTGTTTAGATTCGCCCGTGTGAAAAGATTTACTTATTGTTGTAACATATTATTCTGGATCCTCTATGCTGGACATTGCATGGAGGATAACTGTATTTTTTAGGGTAAGGTCGAAATTTAATTCATTGAGTGAACATCAGACGTTATATGTTCGCGATATAACAGAGTCTGGTGTTCATGAATTAAGTACGTTACGATTTTTCATTGCAAAATACAGTCATTCATTTTATTTCATGCCGTTTAAATCCTTTTTCAACTATTTATTTGTTTGCCAACTTTAAAGCATGAGTGAAACCTCAAGTTTTCAAATTATGCCTTTTCGTGACGGTTCTCCCTACATTGACGAAATGATTCAGTGGCTTGATGGCATCGATATTTCGTCGTTACTGCCGATCTAGGGTTCGTTTTCTTTCGTGAAATAGTTTTCGACAAATCGGTCTGTCAGTATTACACGATAACACACGGTTGACTACGATTCTTGGGGAGCCCCTACGGGAAACTTAAAGAAGAGTACAGAATAGAATAGAGCATCTGGTAGAACAGTTAGGTTATCAAGTGATAATCTGCTATTATTTCCCAGGAAATCACCAAAAAGCATGGAATAAAACATAGTATTCTAACCATTTTGCTGCCATTATGACGTAATAAGTCGTCTAGCACAGACACTGCCGTGACCTCGTCTGCTTCATATTTTCGTCTACTTCTATCAACACAATAATAATTTTAAGCGTTTTTAAACTTAGGAAACATTGATATTATTGTCAAGCAGTTTGCACCCTGATCAGAGGCCGCGATACGCGGCCTCTGATCAGGATCCAAACTGTTTTAAATAATATGTAAGTGTTCTAGAATTTGGCTGCACAATTCTTAAAAAGGCATGGATCCCGGTCATGTGCAAATTCAGATCTCGATAAAAAAAACTTAATATATTCCTATTTTACCATTTTGTCATGTTTAAAGACATCAATAAGTTTAAAAAATTACATACTTTACAGATGATAATTTTAAGCAGACAACATGTAAAGTAGATAAGGGTAAATACTCTCTAAAATGCACCATAAACTTTCTGCTTTCGTAAAATGTGACTGTTCAGACGGAATACAAGGAGACAAATAATTTTAATTAGTATTTGTTTTTCGACATGAATAAAATCAACTGTCACTAAAATAAGGATTTATGACAAAATGTTTATATAGACATTGTGGTATCGGTACAGTGGAGAAAACGTTATTCTTTTCCGTTTAAACGAAACGAAACGCAAGCGCGTTACAATAAAATATAGAAAATAACAAGTTGTTGACAATTCTGACCAACCATTTTTATCTGGATGGCAAACAATTTGGAGCCTGATCAGACGCCGGGTTACCCGGCGTCTGGTCTGCCTCCAAACTGTTTACAAAGGAAATAATTGTTTTAGCGTAAACGCGTTTATTGGGAAAGAATGACGTTTTCTCCTCTGTACATTGTGAACGTCCCCTAAGATATAATTATCCAGCATATTTGGTTAAATTGTTGTTTGTGGTTAGAATTAACCGTTTTATATTCGTCAAAAATAACAATGGTTGTCTCTTATTTAACAATAGATGCCATGACATGCCTCTATACGACAATACCGTATAAACGCAAACGTACGCAAACGCAAAGCACTAAAACGTAGAAAAGAACAACTTTTGGACAATTCTGATAATTCTTGTTTAACTTGGTGGCAAACAGTTTGGAGCCTGATCAGACGCCGGGTTACCCGGCGTCTGATCTGGCTCCAAACTGTTTGCACTGCAAAATATAGTTTATTGGGAAATAATAACAGATTCTCCACTGTAGGAAAGAATAACGTTCTTTCCACGATTATACATTATCCTTTCCAAAAAATATGAATCTCACTGTACAGTACAGTGTACAGTGGAGAAGACGTTATTCTTTCCAAATAAACGCGTTTGTAAACGCTAAAAATGTCATTATCATTGCTAATAGTTGGGAGCCATATCAGACGCCGGGTAACCCTTCTCCTGGTCAGGCTACAAACTGTTTGCCACTCAGATGAAAACAAATAACCAGAAATGTCAAAAACGGTAATTTTCTTCATTTTAGCGATTGCGTTTCTTTTTCTCCACTGTAACTTAAGTGCATTGCTTTCAGTTAGGGGCCAAGGTGACCACTTAATTCATGTTGAATGTAAAGAAGAATGAGCGTTGAAAAGACTGACACCCGAATTTGGCCTAAAAAGCTATTTTTACAATATAAATGCATGGCGTCTATATAAAACGTGAGTACTATATAGCATTAGTTTTGGAAAAAGAATTACCGGTATGTTAACAATGCATTTTAAAGAAAACAATTAATGATCTCTGTCAGGATTGAAAACCGTGCGGAGAAGGAAATTCAGGAAGTACTCTAGAAGTTACATCTAAGCCAACGCTTAAACAATTTGACCAACGGACTAGCCTTATCTGACGGTCGCTTTTTTCCTATAAATAAACTACCCAAAGTTTACTAAGCTCCAAAGGTACAACCCCCTTTACAACTTTCCGCAGTTTTGTCATTTGCAACAAATATTTTAGGAATTTTTGCAAGAGTTTCCTCCGTTATATTGCAATGTGTTAGCGTTTCGTTTGCGTTTAAACAGGAAAAATGATAACGTCTTTTCCACAGTATGACGTCATCTTCTGTTTGAAACACTCTGCTGTGAACTGTTTGTGCCATATTGTTAGACAAGCAAACTTTATTATATACATGACCATTTCAATTCCCCATAAATGACATCAACTATATTCAATAATTGATGATTACTGTAGACAATGTTTTTGAAATTAACTTTAATTTACATTCTAAGTCTTATATGGAATTTGACATTCCTTCCCGATGGAATTCAGTACATGTATATGCTAATTTTATTTCTTATATCCATATTGTGTCTAAAGAACTGTTTTAATTTCAAATAATCGTTGAATATGCCTTTTTATTTGTATGGGTTATTGCAGATAATCACCTAAATGTACTTTAATGTCTTAGTTATACATACTGCAGACTTTGAAGTTGGCAATGAGATCATCGTGTCTGTTGGAAACATTCTTAACCCTTTTCATGATCACATTGATCGTGAGATATTTACCCTGTTCCGCCATATTGTCTGCTTCAAAATTGTTGTCTGCAATATAGTTTCAAAGTTAAGTTTATGGCAGTATAACTAACGTTATTTAAAAACGAGTAGCATTCCAATATCTCAAAGATCAAACTACCGAGAATTAAAGTCAGACGACGATTTTATTGTTCAAATCGATGACGTCATGTCAGTGACTGTGTTAAAACAGACATTTCCTTTTCAAAAACCATACTAAATGTCAACATGTCATCCTTTATTATTTAATCGATTCTTCCATATAATGCACATGTTTATTTTGTTACACCACAATGGTATCAAACTAGTCAACGATAGAGGTAAAACATTGCTATATTGCATCGGAGAATATATAATGTGTTCCTGTTTTAATATAACTTAACGCAAATGCCAAAAATGTAGAACATGGCAGAATTGAAACATTTTGACGAGTTATTTTATGTTCAGTAATAAACAGTTTGGGGCCTGATCAGACGTTGGGTTTGGCCGGCATATGGTCTGGCTCTTAACTGTTTGCATAGGTAATTATATTTTTAGCGTAGTGTTCGCGTGTTTAGGGATTCTCACTGTACTCAGGCACTTGTGTCTGAAATTAAACTAAAACAATGCAATAAAGTTTAAAACAATGACAGGTTTATATACAGTTATTTTTCCCGTTTAAACGCAAGCCTATCACAAATGCATTGCAGTACAATGGAAACACTGACAACTGTTTGACAATTCTGACTGTATATTTTAACCTGAGTGGCAGACATGTAGGAGCCTGATCAGACACCGGGTTACAACAGCTTTGAACGGGTTCACTGCTGCAATATCGTCTGCTTCAAATTGTCATTCGCTGTTTTTTTCTAAAAGTTACGTATTGGACATTTTCACCAAAGAAACGTAAACACGAGTAACAAACAATTTGAAGCAAGATCAGACGCCGCATTACGCGGCGTCTGATCTTGGTTCAAACTGTTTGCAAATGTAGCCTAAGTCATGCTCAGAATGAAAGGAATGAATTACATTTCCCTTCCTATACAATTCCCTCCGAACAACACACAGACGCTTGGTCTCCAATTTGGGGTTGCTGTAGAGAAGGAGCCCTGTTTTTGAATCAAGGAATATTATTTGCAACAACGCTACTAGCTACAGTGGAGAATCTGTTATTCTTTCCCAATAAACGCGTTTACGCTAAAACTATTATTTGCAGTGCAAACAGTTTGGAGCCAGATCAGACGCCGGGTAACCCGGCGTCTGATCAGGCTCCAAACTGTTTGCCACCAAGATAAACAAGAATTATCAGAATTGTCCAAAAGTTGTTCTTTTCTACGTTTTAGTGCTTTCCGTTTGCGTACGTTTGCGTTTAAACGGGAAAGAATAACAGATTCTCCACTGTAATCCTATAGTCTGTGTCTCTTTGAGGTGCTTGTTAATATGGAAAAAAATATATAAATAAAATGTGTATTCTACAGAAACGGTCTAACTGCTTGTAAACAACATATAACTTTTCTTGAAACCATGTCAAGCAATGTATAAATGCAAATTTATGCTGATTCGGCAAATTGTTTTGGCTTAGGTATAACGTTATGCTAATATTGAATTGATATTGTCTCTTGAATGGTCTCCTGAACTGCTGGAACAATTAAAGTTTATCAACCAATTACAATGTGAACTCAGCGAAATTAGAAATGTAAATAACGAAACAGAATGGTTTGAAATTACTAAATACAGGAAACCAAATCAGTTCAACAAACTTTAAATCACATTGCGTAACTCCCACATACAGTGGAAAAAAAGTTATTTTTTCCACGTTAACGCGTTTACGCTAAATCTATTGTTTCCTATACAAACAGTTTGGAGTCAGATCAGACGCCGGGTAACCCGGCGTCTGATCAGGCTCCAAACTGTTTGTCACTCAGGTTAAGGTCAATAGTCGGAATGATCAAACTGTTGTTATTTTCTCCACTTATATGCATTGTGTCTGTGTTCCGTTAATGTTTAAACGGGAAAAATAACGTCTTCTCCTCTGTAAATACACGTTTAAAAGAAATGCAATCAATAGTGTTTTGGAACTTACGTCTTTTTTGCACTTTCTGGCGATTGTTTTTTCTAAGAGTCTATAAGTTTGGGGTCTAATTGTCCGATCGAACTCCAAACAGTTGGCAAAAAAAATAAATGTATTACAGCGATCCCTCTCTACAACGACACCAAATGGGAGACAAACATTGTGTGCGTTGTTCGGAGGGAGTCATTGTTTGGAAGTAAATTGGCTCACTTTTGTAAACAGCTTGATTCCAGATCAGACGCCTCGTAACGCGGCGTCTGATCTGGATTCAAGCTGTTTGTCACTGGTCATCGTTTTTTTCTATCAAAATGTCCAATATGTAACTTTGAGAAAAACAGCAGCAGACAATTTTAAGCAGACGGTATTGCAGCCATGACAAGTTTAGACATAAATGTCTTGTTTGGGGAACTGCGACAGGGGTCGTTGTAATGAGGGAGTCGTTGTTGGAAGGGTAGTTGTAGAGAGGGAACACTGTACTGTGAAGAAGGCGTTATTATTTCCTTATAAATAAAACAACACATGTTTACGCTAAAGGTGTTTGTTCCATTGCAAACAGTTTGAAGCCAGATCATACATCGGGTAACCCTGTATCTGATCTGGCTCCAAACTGTTTGCACTGCAAATAATAGTTTTAGCGTAAACGCGTTTATGGGGAAAGAATAACAGATTCTCCACTATAATACTGGATACAGTGCTCCCTCCTAACAACGACCCTCTGAACAACGATCCATCTTTACAACAACGCATGTCGCTGTTTCTCAAACACGACACTTATGTCAAACCTTTTCACGGTTGCAATGTCGTCTTCCTAAATTTGTCGTCTGTTGTTTTGCTCATAATCTCATATTGGAAAGTTTGGCAAATGAACATGACGATTTGACAAACAGCTTGAATCCAGATCAAACGCCGCGTTCAGTGGCGTCTGATCTGGATACATGTATAAGCTGTTTACAAATGTAAGCCAATTTTCCTTCATCTAATAAATCTCTCCGAACAACACACACAATCTGTGTCTCCCATTGGGTGTTGTTGTACAGTGGAGAATCTGTTATTCTTTCCCAATTAACGCGTTTACTCTAAAAATATTATTTCTATTACAAACAGTTTGGAGCCAGATCAGACGCCGGGTAACCCGGCGTCTGATCAGGCTCCAAACTGTTTGCCACCAAGATAAAATGAATTATCAAAATTGTCGAAAAATTGTACTTTTGTTCGTTTTAGTGTCTTGCGTTTGCGTTTCGTTTGCGTTTAAACGGGAAAGAATAACGCATTCCCCACTGTACAGAGGGAGCACTGTATTATAATGGAGAAGACGAAACTCTTTGCCATTTAAACGATACTACACGCAAACGCAGTGCAATAAAGTGCAGAAAAATGATAGCTTTTCAAATGTCTGACGATAACCTATCGTCTGATTAGGCACCAAACTGTTTGCAACGGACACACTTGTTTTAGCATAAAGGCGTTTACAGTGGAGAATCTGTTATTCTTTCCCAATAAACGCGTTTACGCTAAAACTATTATTTGCAGTGCAAACAGTTTGGAGCCAGATCAGACGCCGGGTAACCCGGCGTCTGATCAGGCTCCAAACTGTTTGCCACCAAGATAAACAAGAATTATCAGAATTGTCCAAAAGTTGTTCTTTTCTACGTTTTAGTGCTTTGCGTTTGCGTTTAAACGGGAAAGAATAACAGATTCTCCACTGTATAGGGAATGAATGGCGTATTTCCTACTGTGTACTCGATCATTTAGGCCTTGCGCGACAATAGGTAATGGATATGTCAACCAATCGGACTACAGTATACGTGCTAAATTAAAATCGTGATCCATGGCAGTTTACTTTTTAGAAATTACATCTAAATGTTTAAATATTTCTATTTTCAGACCAAGTCTGGAGAAGAATCGGCTATTGAACACGTAATATTGGCGTGAGGAAGTTACTTTCTCTAAAATTGGACTAACTGAAACATGCAGTGATTAATGTACCTTCTAAGAGTTCAATACGTAAGTATACTTGAGAGTGAAAATATTATTCAGAGAATATTAACTAGCTGGTGATTGCATTTAATGAAAAACGTCCTGGTGAAAGACACTATGCACGTGGACTTTAAACCGTTCATGATCAACGAGGTTTGTTCGCCTTCACCGCCACATTGTCGTCAGCCTCAAAATACTGTCTGCATTGTCGTCTCAAAGTAAGATTTAAGGCAGTATAACTGACGTAGTTTCAAAACAAGATGCAAACAGTTTTGATCCTGATCAGACGATGCGTAATGCGGCGTCTGGTCATGGTCAAAACTGTTAGCACATACGCTTTATGACGTCATTGAGAGTGAAAGGGTTATAGCCCAAGGGCCATTATTACATGTAGTCTTACATTGAGAATGGAATTTGGAAAAGGCAACGTTTTGGCTATTCTTACATTTTGTTTATAATCTAAGTGACAAACAGATGGAATAAAATGATTTGCTTATGTTAGTCACAGTATGCTAAATCCTCTTGGTTGGACATCCTCTGAGAAAATCGCTGAATGTTTTAGTACTAAACTTTGTTCGAACTGAATACGTTTTCCGAATCCTTGGTACCTCCTGTCGCAATAAAATTTATATCATACTTTACAACTGATAATACACAGTGCTTTGGTGCTGTACGGTGTTCCCACAGGAATAGGGCAGCATATGTCGCAGAATGTATATTTTAGCCCTTATCCTCCCGATGGCGACTTTGCTGGTATTTCCAAATAGTTTGGATCCAGATCAGACGCCGATAAACTGTTTGACCTTCGACGTTAAGTTCTTCACTTGAGACAAATAATATAGTTTGTATTGTTCAAGCAGGCAATATCAGCGGTAGTATAATATAGGTTAAAAAACTGACAAGCTGAATAGCAATTTTAAGCATAAACCTTTGTTTTGCAAGCGTACAATGAATATGTCCACTGAGTGTGCATGTGTTTCTAAAAATCAGACTTTTAGTTTTCTGACAAAGTCACATTGCTATAATGGTCAAATACTTTGGATACTGATCAGACGCCGAATTACTGGCGTCTGATCTTGAATTAGAGTGTGTACAAATGTTAGCAAAGTGTGCGTTTTATAATATGATAATGGTTTAAGGCGAGTTTTACGATCGTCTTTGGGGCCGCCATGTTTTTGGCTTTCGGTAATATCTGTCAGTTTTCATTTTGTTATGTATTGCAGAAAACAACTCTAAATAGTCAATAATGGACTCGACTGGAAACAATAATTGTTCATTAAAATTTTCAGGGAGGGGGGAGAGTTTAGAAACTTAAATAATTCATCAAATGTATCAATCACAAATTACAAACATGAGATGAACACATCTAAAATAGTTTACACATTTACTCAATGACTCTTAATAATGACTATAAGCGTATTTTGTGCAAAACAGTGTACCCGTGAACTGTACATCTATCCTATGCCAACAGTGTTTACCCAGATCAGAAGGCTCCTAATGAAGCCTACTGCCCCGGCTTTGCACATCTTGTAATTTTTAAACATTTGTATAATTATCTTAAAAATTAAGCCCAAAAGGTCAAAACTGGTCCTGACTTAGATTGAAACTTCAACGGTCCATTTTAAGGTGGTTCTCGGCGGAATGTGTTAATAGTATAATCAAAATGAATTATAGCAGAATTCTTCTGAGACTGCTGTAGACTACAGACTATGCAAACCAAAACTACCATGGGTGCATACAACGTTACATGAATATTATATTTCCAAACTAGATGATGCTCATATAAGTGTTTAAGTCACAATGCATAAGAGTCTACACATTTGTCATAAAAAGATGACGACAAAATGGCAAGCAAACGAAATGGCTTGCAGTTTTGTTCAAGATCCATATCATTTGGCACTCGCCTAAATATTTCTTCAATCAAATGACTTTTTAATGAAAATATAGACGAACAATTTTAAGCAGACAGTATTTTGCCAGCACTAGGACAAATTCTGACGGGCACAATGGAGAATATATTGTACTTTATTTTGTCATAATAAACGCGTGTATACTAAGATATTTCCACTGCAATAAGTTTGAAACAAGATCAGACTTCAAACTATTTGTATGATTATAATCAATCGTTAGAAATGTCGGATTATTTTACATTTTCTCCACTTTATTGCAATTCATTTTTGTCTCGTTTGGTTTGCCTTTAAGCGGGGACTGAAGAATAACGTAGTATCCACTGTAACACATACGGTTAAGTTTGGCGTTGAAAAGGTTAAAAATCAATTTAAAGTGGCATTGTTTGGTCCTGCTATCAGAACATCGCCGCTGTGACTAAAAGGTTAACTACTCTCTATAGACCACTAATTCCATAACAGTTCAAACACTGATGCCAGGATCACTATATCCCCTGAAACAGTGGAGAATATGTTATTCAGTCCCGTGTAAGCGAAAAAACGTAAACTCTGTGCAATAAAATGAAAATAAATGTCATCGTTTAGACATTTCTGAAGAGTGGTGTTCATCTGAGTGGCGTCTGATCTGGGGCCCGTTTCATAAAACTTCGTACGACAAATGTTGTCGTAAGTCAGATTATAAAAGTCTCAATATTTTTTTATTTCTCCATCTAATCCAGTCTTGTGACATCTTTTTGGAATCGTCTTGAAAAGACGATTCCAAAAATATGTCACAAGACCGGATTGAATAGAGAAATAAGAAATTAAATGCATTTTAAAGTTTTGACTTACGATCGATTTTTTCGTACGAAGTTTTATGAAACGGGCCCCAGGCTCTTAACTGTTTGAAATGGATATAATGGTTTGAGCACTAATGCGTTTATTTCTTTACCGCCAAGTTCCTGTTTGACCCATTTGCACCCAATGGAATCCTTCATGCTGATACTAGTATATTAGATAAGTTCATTTTCGTTCTAAGGGGTGTGTTGTATTCAAAATGTTCATTTTCGTTTGTTTTATATTGAAATTTCATATAGCAATTAGTATATACTCTGATCAGACGCCGTAAAATGGAGCGTCGATCAGAGTCTACACTGTTTGTCTATGTCCCATAAATGAGATATTGCATTCGTTATAATTACTTCAGATGGGGTCAAGAAACTTCCCATGTTGAGCATTTATGAGTACATTATTATTCATTGCAATTAGTGGCCATTTTCTTGACCTAGAATTAGCAGCAACATTGAATATATAGCTCACCAGAGCACATCTGATGGTGTGCTTTTGTGACCCTTGGATGTCCGGCGTCCATCGTGTGGTGTCCGGCGTCAGCAATTTTAGTGTTTCACTTTAGAGCCTACATTTTGTAATATTTCTCAAACTTGCTCAGATTGTATTTGACTCCAATGAGTTTGTTTATGGTTGAAATCAGACTTAAAGGTCAAGAGGTATCTGTCCTTTATGTATTGAAAATGCGATATTAAACAGCTTTTACACTCTAGCAACAGTTGAATATATGTCATACTTGCACTTAATGTACATACACATATAATTGTTTGTCCCTTTGATATTCTTAGAAATGATAGAAAAGACTTCATTTAATAATTGTGTACCCTTTAGTGTTGACATATTTTGTGGGTTTCGATAAAACTTTGCATTATATATGGCTAAATGTTGTGTAATGAATTTAGTTATAATGGAAATTTAGCGAATGAGTCAAAACGGCATATTCCCTTGATTTGTTGATAATACCATAATTAACAGTGTAAACACTCTAACAACTATAATTATTGAACGAAAGTAAATAAGTAAAATATCTTAAAGGGTTTTGATAACTTGAAATCAGACCATTGTACCAAGAGTTATCTGTCCTTGATATACTTAGGCTTGGACCTTAGAAAAAGCTATATTGTAAAATAGTTTACGCTCTATAGTGTCTAAATACTGACTTTGATTAAACTTAGCTAAACTATATATGGCTATAGGTTCTCGGGCGAGTTTAATTATGATTCCAATCAGGCTATTTTGTCAATATGTATCTTTCTTTGATATTTATCCATGCTTACATTCTAGCAACTACAGTTTTGAATTCAGTTGAAGTAGACTAGACTTAATTAGAAACTTGACTTGTTCATTTGAGTGTTCAGGGATGTATTTCGTTAATGCACATCATTTAAACGAGCAAGAATAATGTTTCCCAGCTGAACACTTTACTGGAATGTCATCTAGAACAAACTACGTAAGATTATACCGTCAATTAGCTGCATGCGAAGTATGATTAGGGTTTTCATTTATGAGCCCTGCATATAGCGCATATAATAGCGGCAATTAACTTGAAACGAGTTTAATTGCTATTTGGAATTGGTTTTGCTGGAATAATGTTTAACCGTTTGCCTGTCGATTGCGCAAAAACAGTTTGGATGAAGATCAGACGCCGCTTTACGCGGCGTCTGATCTTGATCCAAACTGTTTGACACTTATCTTTAGGTTTCCTTGATTTAATCAAAAGTATTAGTATAAATGTTACAAATTGTGCAAACGGCATTTTTCTAAAGCAGACGATATTACAACAAGATACGGGTTAAACTGTCAAGGGAGAAAATATATTGTCTGTAAAGTAAAATCTGTATTGTACGGGTCCGTAGGGAGGACTGTTTTTATTACAATAGTCTAACTTGTATTAAGCGATCAACTAAACAAAATAAGCTGGTAACCCTAAAACATTTCATTGCTGCCATGACATAACAACTCGTGTAAAAGATTACAAAGCTATATCATGTATCCAAATAAGGATCAGTCCATTTATGAGAATTTAGTATTGTCTTTTACACAATATTGCACACTGACAAAAAATATAGATCCTGATCAAATGGTCCATGTAGCCTCCTATATTACTTGTAACTTCATGGTTTGTAAAAGACATGACACTGTGTACTCTTCACATAAATATTATTTGGAAAACACGCGTATAATGTTTCACAGATGTTCAATTGGTTAAAACAACACTGGCTATGGCATATTATCCTCAAAAATCCTCATTGATTTAACTCGAGTTTTATAATATAAAATATGTCATATTTCTCGATTAATATTTAAGCTCCTATAGATTATCCCATTTGCGACCAATGGACTCCGTCATGCTTATATGTAATGGATGAGTCTAGCTTTGACCTAAAGGGTATCTGATCTAAATGTTTCTCTTTTCGTTTTGTTTTATATTCAAATTCTTATCAGCAATCAGTGAAGACTCTGATAAGACATCGCATAATGCGGCATCTGATCAGAGTCTACACTATTTGCCTAAAGGTGTGGGTGTGGGCGTCCCATATACATGTATGTGATCGTGGGCACACATGGGTTAAACCTACGTCATAGATAGTGTGTCTACCCCGCAAAATGGTACATGTACGAGAAGCCGTTATTGTTTCCCTTTTAGACGCAAAGCAGTGCAATTAAATTTAGAAAATAGCATTGAAACTACTTACAATTTATCTTTAACTGAGTGACAAACAGTTTGTAGCCTGGTCAGACGGCAACCGGTTACCTGGCGTGTGATCTAGCTCCAAACGTTTGCAGTGGACATCATTGTCTTATTCATGATAAACTCGTATATTGAGAAAGAATAAAATCTTATCCACTGTACAGACCGTTAACCATATCATGCTGAACTGTTTTCATGTTTTTGTAATTGTAGAAACGTTGAGTATACGTGTACATGACAAATAGTTTGGATCAAGATCAGACCCTATTTCACGCGGAGTCTGGTCTGCATCCAGACTACATGTAGTTGCAAATGTTGGCAAAGTCGAGATTACAGTTGAAAAGACGTTATTCTTTACCGTTTAAACGCAATGAAACGCAAACGCATGCAAAAAAATGAAGAAAATGACATTTTTAGACAAATCTTAATGTTTGTTTTAGCTTGACGGCACACAAGTTGGTGCCTGATCAGACGCCGGGTTTCCCGGCGTCTGATCTTGCTCCACACTGTTTGCAAATGGAAATAATAGATTTAGAGTAAAGGCGTTTATTGGAAAAGAATAACACTTTCTTCACTTTAAAAATAGCATCATAAAGGTTAATGTTTTCAAACAATTACGGCATATCAAACTAAAAGCTAAACAAAATATTTTTTTTACAGGGTATAAATTGCATCGATTTCCTCAAGCAACGCAATTCAGAGACAATCTGACAAATGAAAAAATTAAGTCGTATTAGTTAACCTAATTTATTTCGCTTGAAATTCTAAAATGCATATCAATATCAAGGATATGCACATTTAATTGCTCCAGTAACTCTCACCCGCTTACAACTCCGTTACAACGGGGCGCGCTTCAGAACGAGTTTTGATACAGATTCTTTCCGATTTGTGTTACGGCTTCTGCACCGTGCAGCATGTGTAAACAGATTTAGGTACACAACCGTTCCCATATCCACAAAATCCCCAGGCGAATGCACACCCAAAATAGGTATTGCGTTTTGATATATATTTCTCTAGGTTCAATGACCATTGTCGCTTTTGAAGATTGTATACTTACCGATTGCAGAGCGATTGTTTGTAAAGTTCACATGTACACTGCACTTTTATTAAGACAACTTTCACTTTCGGAAGAACGCCGAACGCCTTTTGGCTTTTTTCTCAATTTTCATGTATTTATGTGTTGATCTTAACATACCGCGACTGTTATCTGTTACCCTTTATTTTGGAAAATGGTTGTTTTTATTGATTTTCATCATTGCTAATCGTTCTAGGCAATGTTACGGCTCCGAAACGATAGTTTTGTAAATGCTACAGATTCTATCTTACATTGTTACAGATTCTGACGGGCGTTGCATTTATATGTAACCCTGAAGGAACAGAGGTGGCGAACGCGATCTAAATCTTTAAAAACAATCCACGAACTTGAACCTGTTTTCTAAAACGTTTGGATACCAGATAATGCGCACATTACATCTACATGTAATTTGTTTGTTTGTAAGCATACATTTATGTTTTTACGATTTTCATGCATATACAGTTCATAATGTCAGTTCATTTGTTCCTTTTTAAACCATTTTATTTGGGTTTGCAAGCTTCTTCACACGGGCAAGGGGGAGAAATTTATATAAAATATAAATCACCATCAACTGTTGTTTTTTTCTCTCATTGATTACACATGCATTTGTTAATTTATTTACATATTCAGTCGAACTAGGATTGTTCAGATTGTATGTGCATTTCCTCTGTTTTACCCATAAACCAACCTAAATGCTGTTTTCAACATTTGAAATGGAAAAAGAATATCATATTCGCCAATACTGCACAACCTTTTCATAAGCTGCAGTTATTCTAATAAAATTGCAAACAGATTGTACAAATTATGCCACTGGGGTCGAAATTGACCCTTCCCTGGGGTCACAATTTTTCATACAAACATCATTCAAATTGAGCGATACCATTTAGTGCGGGGTTGTTTACTCGTTTGGGTATTACAGTTTAAGTCATCAGTTAATATTAAAAGATCTTTACAACAGTTGTCTAAAAATGTCACATTGTCTATGTATCACTATGACTAAGGTGAGTCAAAGTAGCTCTTTCTAATATTGACGTGTTGCTTATTACCTCTGTCACTGCCAAAGTCGCAGGTACATGTATGCGCCATTGAATATAATGCAGTCTTACATCTTTCCCGTTTAAACCTACCTTAACGCAAGCGCAGTAAAGTAAAATGTAGAAAAAGACATTTAAAAAAATCATGTTTTTTATCTGAGTGTTAAACAGTTTGGAGCCTGATCAGACGCCTTGTTAGCCGGCGTCTGATCTTGCTCCAAACTGTTTGCAATGGAAATAATACTGGATATCAGACGCCGCTTTGGAGAGGCGGTGTCTTAGATTGGTGTACACTTTTTATATAGCCCATTCAAAAGGAATTACAAGTAATCGAAATAAATCATATTTTTTATACTCGTCGTTTTTATTTTACACAGTTGTTTTCGACAACAACACTTTTAAATGACACCCTCTGTGACTTTATGCAGTGACGGATAACATGGTCATAGACATCAAACGTTTCTTTACAGTAGGTACACGTCATGTCCATTATCTGAAATGGAAGACAAATGTCGGTAAGAATCTGTATCTTTCATCATAACTTCTGTCAGAATCCGTAACGCTATCTGTCCGAATCTGTACCGAAAGGCTCGATCAAAATATCGATAAATTCAGGAGTTTTACAAAGCAATTGGAATCGACAATCGCTGGAAGTATTGATCAAATATGCACATTATTTGGCAATTGAGAAAATAACCGTGACATGCAAATTTATAGGCCTTGTTTCGACAATTCAAAGAAATCATTTCAGAAAACTCAATTTTGAATCTAGTTCATCACTTTTACGGATTGCTGGCATATATTCAACCAGGATAGACCTACATAAGGCTTGGAATTAATCGGAACAGCAGAAATACACAATGTTTATAACATGTGTGTTTGATATTAGGCTTGAATTATCTGTTTTACATACCACCGCTCTACATCTACAACCGCAATGGACAGAAGCCGTAACACTTGTATGTCTGAATCTGTACCAAAACTCGTTCTGAAGCGCGTCCCGTTGTAACGGAGTTGTAAGCGGGTGACTCTATACAGTGAGGGAAACGATATTTGTTTCCGGTTTTACGAACATTTAACGCATTTCAGCCTATTGTTTACAAAAGTAGTCATTATCAAACAGTGTGTATCTTGCTGAGACACAGCGTTCTGTGGTGTCTAATCAGGATCTACAATGTTTGCTATTTCACATGACATTTTCTGATATATGGAAAAACACTGCATTGTCTATTGGTCAACTTGAACATTGTATATTTGCAGGTATAACGATATCTTCCAACAAGCTTATGTAGTGTTAATTGCAACATCAATATATATAGTGGAAAAAGACATTACTCTTTCCCAATAAACGCGTTTATTCTAAATCTATTACATGTACTTCCAATGCAAACAGCTTGGAAACAGATCAGACGCCGGGTTACCCGGCGTCTGATCTGGCTCCAAACTGTTTGCCACTCAGATTAAAATAAATAGACAGAGTTGTTAACAATTTGTAACTTTACACGTTTTATCGCAATGTGTTTGCGTTTCGTTTGCATTTAAACGGGAAAGAATTACGTATTTTTACTGTAACGCATGCGCAGCGCACAACCCCTCCATCACTATATGCAATTACAGTGGAGAAAACGTTATTCTTTCCCTTTTAAACGCAAACGAAATGCAAACACAACACACTAAAATCGAGCAAATGACAACATTTCGATACTTCTAACTTTTCATTTTAATCTGAGTGTCAAACAGTTCGGAGCCTGATCAGACGCCGGGTTACCCGGCGTCTGATATGGCTCCAAACTGTTTGCATTGGAAATAATAGTTTTAGCGTAAACGCGTTTATTGGGAAAGAAATAACGTTTTCTCCACTGTAAAGTTGACTTAAAAAAGTTTGGAACCAGATAAGAAACCATGTTACGCAGCGTCTGATCTTGATCGAAGCCGTTTGCTATTCGGATTAAAACTAACTAACTGTTTTAAAAGCTTCAAATTGTCTCAATCTTATTGCATTGCCTTTGTACTACGTTTCCTATAAACGGGAAAGAATACAATCTTCTTTACTGTATTATGATTAACGTTCATATTCTAATTAGACTGTTGAGTCGATTCAAATTAGAATTTTAATGACAGTCCGCCATCGTGTAATTTGTACGTGACTGCAGATGCAGTAAAACGCAATTACGTAGTTAACATGGATTTATTTATCTTCTAGCATTTGTTTCCATGGTAACTGACTGGATGTCGCTGATTTACGTTTTCAATTCGTCTAAAAAAAACTCGGTTTATCTAGACAGAGTTCTGTGTTAATTAACTATTTTACTGTCTAGTTTTATCGTCTGCTTTAACTCTTACCGCCAAAATATCGACGGCATTGTTTTAAAGTTGTTTTAGGGCTGTTTAAAGTAAATTAATGTCAATACTAGTGTTACGCGGCATCTGATCAGGATCCAAACTGTTTGTAAAATCGCCTTTTGACGCCATTGGCAGTGAAACAGTTAACTTGGACCCGACACAATTTATATAGTGGAGAACACGTTATTATTTCCCAATAAACACGTTTACGCTAAAACTATTATTTCTACTACAAACAGTTTGAAGCCAGATCAGATGCCGGGTAACCCGGCGTCTGAACAGGCTCCAAACTGTTTGCCACCAAAATAAAAATGAATTACCAGAATTGTCCAAAAGTTGCACTTTTCTACGTTTTAGCGTTTTGTGTTTCGTTTCGTTTAAACGGGAAAGAATAACGTATTCTCCACGGTATCAAGATATGCAGTTTGCTTTATCATGTGAGATATTTTTTCTGTATGATTAAACAGTGCAATGTATTTAAAACCACCCTTGTGTACATGTATCTACTATGAAATCTTCCAGCAAGTACCTTGGACGAGTTCATTGCAATACACATCCATGAATTAGTTAAACGAGAAAATATATCGCCTTCTCCATTATTACCGGCAGTACAGCACTCTAAGGATGAACAGAAATCTGCAAAGCAAAACCTTATACAGCGCTCCCTGTCTACAACGACGTCCAATAGGAGACAAAGATGGTGAACGTTGTTCGGAGGGAGTCGTTAGAGGGAGAGAAATTGGCTTACATTTGCAAACAGCTTGAATCGAGATCAGACGCCGCGTAACGCGACGTCTGATCTGGATTCAAGCTGTTTGTCACTCGTCATTAAGTTAGTTTCGGTCAAAATGTCCATTATGTCACTTTGAGAAAAAACAGCAGACGACAATTTTAAGCAGACGACATTGCATCCGTGAATACATGTAGGTTTGAAATTATTGTTTTGTTAAGGGAACTGCGACAAGGGTCGTTGTAAGGAGGGAATCGTTGTTGGGAGGGCCGTTGAAGGGAGGGAAGACTGTAGAAAGTTTGTCTATTATCTTATTGATCCGGGGATATCATATCCACCAAGCAGTTACGGCCATGGCTGATAAGTATCATTTTCAATATTATGCTTCCTATGGGACTAATCGGATAAAAACATTTACTAAACACATGGTAGCATAAATAGATTGTGCGTAATTATTACCTTCTATTACGTCTGCCTATATATACAGTTGAGAAGGCGTTATTATTTCCCGTTTAAGCGCACACGAAACGCAAATGCATTGCAATAAAATGTAGAAAATGACAACGTTTTGAATACTTTGACTTATAATTTTAATCTGAGTGGTAAACATTTTGGAGCTTGGTCAGACCCAAAACTGTTTGCAATGGAAATAAACGTTTTAGCGCAAACGCGTTTAGTGGGAAAGCATAGCGTCTTCTCCACTGTAACTATATACAGTCGATATTGCATGGACTCAATCACCCCTAAAACATCAAATCTAGTTGAAGTCTATAGTTAAGTCTAGCCGACTTTCATCTTTATGGTTGTTTTTTGCATTGTATATTACTGCAAACTAGAAGCTGTACAGAACTTGATCATTTAGCTCCTTCAGGAACCCCTTCAGGAACCCTTCAAGTTAAATGGGTCCTGTGATCTGAGTCTATATATTTTTGTACGGCACTTTTACTCTGCACAGGTTCATATACACCGTATATCAAGGACGAACATATTCGTCATTAGAGTCGAGTAGGTTGAACGACAATATCAAAGAACCCCTGTTACAGTGGAGAAGCCGTTGTTTTTTCCCGTTGTAACGCAATCGAAACGCAATGGAGAAAATGACAACTTTTGAACCATTCTAATTGTTTATTCTACCGTCTACTGTACATTGTTCGCTCTGCTTCGAGAGATTTACGAACAGGTAGATATACATGTACCCAAATTTATTACTTTTCAGTGGCAATCGGTTCTGAGTCTTGTCAGTAGTATACTTATTTGGCGTCTGATTTGGTTCTTAACTGTTTACAACAGGCAACATTTTTTAATGTGCATGTGCGCGTTTATTTGGGGAAATAATTTACTCCCATTTATCAACGGCTCGAAAGTGCAAAGTCTACTTTCAATGTCGTAGAACGGCCAAAGTGACCATAACCTATGATTATATAACGCTCCCTCCCTACAACGGCCCTCCCAACAACGACTATCTCCTTACAATGACCTTTGCCGTTGTTCCCCAAACAAGACATTTATGTCTTACACTTTCATGGCTGCAATACCGTCTGTTTTGATTTGTCGTCTGCTGTTTTCTCAAAGTAACATTAAAGTGGACAATAAAATTGAATAAATATAAGAACGAGTGACAAACAGCTTGAATCCAGATCAGACGCCGCGTGACGCGGCGTCTGATTTGGATTCAAGCTGTTTACACATGTAAACCTATTTCCCTAACTGTAACGACTCCTTCCGAACAACACACACAATGCGTGTCTCCCATTGGATGTCGATGTTTAGAGGGGCGCTGTAATGCATTTTAGATGAGTCTGAAACCATTTTCAAGCTTTGGGTTGGTCAGATTTGAGCATTTTGCTATATGTCAGCCTCATTGCAAAAGCTTTATAACCATTAAGCCAGTATTCGTGTTTGATACCAATAAAGTCGGCCGAATTTGCCCATAACGGCTTAAACGTGATTTGTTAAAATTAATATTGCATGCACGTAAACAGCTTTTCACTTAACCTTTTTGTTGCCAGGATCTATAACACTAACATATTACATTTAGATTGGATCCAGATTAGACGGCGCGAAATGCGGCGTCTGATCAGGAGTCAAACTGTTTGACACTCCTATCAATGTTTATTATGTCAAAAACGCTTAATATTTGATGTACAAGACTCAATGGACCGAAAATTTATGTTTAAAATGTGCACATTCTAAACGTCTATTGAAAAATACGTGGAGTAAAGAATGAATAACTAGAATAGTTTCGCGCAGGTGATTTGGATTATGTTTATTCTCAGATATTATAAATCGAGTTCGGATCCTACAATTGTTCTCAAGTAGTGAAGACATTGTTTTAAAATAAACACGTTTAAATGCTAAAACATTATTTCAACTGCAAACAGTTTGGAACCAGGGGCCCGTTTTACTAAACTACTTACGCAAAAGTTTTGCGTAAGTCAAAATTTTAAATTTTAATTTATATTTTTTATTATCACTTGCTACAAACAGCAAATAGCCAGATCAGAGAACGCGCTTTAAGCGCGTCCTCTGATCTGGCTATTTGCTGTTTGCAAACGTTTATGATCGAAAAATAAGAGTTAAACGATTTTGACTTACGCAAAAAAATTGCGTAAGTTGTTTAGTAAAACGGGCCCCTGATCAGACGACCTAGTGTTTGCCACTCAGATTGAAAATAATCGTCAACACGTTCAAACAATTGCCATTTTCTACATTTTGGAGCATTGCATTTACTTTTGTTTATACGGGACACGATAACATATTCTCCACTGCATATTATATAAATATTAGATGGCAGTTTGCGTGACATTCAAATTGTCAACCCGAAAAACAGAATGTCACCCCGAGGCGTAATATTTATTTTATTACACCGAGATTATCAACCCTGGCTTTGGAATCGTTTTATTCGTATTTTATAAAATGTGTTGTGAATACCAATTTAGCGCGGACATGTACGTTAACGCGGGAAATGACGTCGCCGTCTTACGACGTCACATTGTTTATGATTATATTACAAGAAAGAAAGAAGAACGTTATGACAAGTAAATTGAAGAAACAGCGTTTTTGCATTGTCTAGTAGGCAAATATCCTCTTCCGAAATGGTAGCAAATCGTTTAGGAATGGACAAAAGGAAGCAACTTGTACGAAATATGCCAAAAGTTGATTAGAAGTTACCACTTTTTAAAACTTCTATTATCGCCCATAGCGAAATTCATGTCAATGCTGACAGTATTTTTTAGGACGGAGAAAAAAGTTATGTCCTTTAGACTGACGTCACAAAAAGAATATCATAAAGAGTGACAGTATATTTTGGATAGATGTAAAAGACATGCAAAATGTTAACTGTATGTCTATGGGAAATTAACATTGTAACTCAAAGCGATGTGTAATAATACCACTTGTGTGCTTTCTTCTCTCCCTGTTTTCTAGGACTGGTGTGGAGATCAAGACTCCCGGCCCTACCCCTTTGTCTGTGTATACAAATAACGCTCGTCAAGTACATGTATACGACCACTCTGAATGAGTCGCATTTTCAATATTTACCGTTTCGTTTCCATTCTGACGTCATGCATGTAACAAAATTACTGTAAAATATGACAGTCGTAACACAACCAGTTAGCTTGTTTAGATTAGACATTAAAAATGAAAGCAATTAAGCCCCTAATTTGTTTATTTAGATTGGTTGTAAAGTATGACGGTCTTAACACAACAATTAACTGTGTTTTAATTAGACAATAAATGATATGACAGGGCTGCCATTTCTCCGGATTTTTCCTAAATCTCCGGATTTTTTTTCAGTACATGGTAGCTTAAAGCAGGCTGAAAGTGAAGCAGAATGCGCCTTAAGGCGCTTTCTGCTTTACTTACATCCTGCTTTAAGATGTCGCTTGTCAATAAAACAAGAAACAGGCTATGGGGTAAAGGTACGATTCGTAAAATCGCACTTGAGAAATGCAACTTTGGAAATCTTAGGATTTTTCATGTCAACTTATGGCAGCCCTGATATGACAGTACTTAAGCTCCTAGATTAGATTTTAAAGTATTACAGTCATAACACAACAGGTTATTGCATTCAGATTAGACAATAAATAATATGTATTTAGGCTTTGCCTATGGACGGAAACAAGCAAAATTGTACTAATGAAAACGGAATAGATCTATCTCCAGTGTGTGATCAGCGCTTGAGTATTCCAGATCACACTCGAGGCTACGCCTCTCGTGACTGAGATCTGGATTACACAACCGACTCGAACTTTTATTATAAACCTAAATTGTTTGGGACAAGATCTATATGTTGTTACCCAATAATCAAAAAGATATATAAGTATATACAATGTTAAAAGTTAAAACTCCTCCGTACAGCTATATTATCAGGGCTGCCATTTCTCCGGATTTTTCCTAAATTTCCGGATTTTTCCCCAGGTTATGGTAGCTTAAAGCACGCTGAAAGTAAAGCAGAATGCGCTATTAGGCGCATTCTGCTTTACTTCCAGTCTGCTTTAATTAGTCACATGCCAACAAAACTAGAACTCGGCTATTGGGTAAAGGTACGATTCGTAAAATCGCGCTTGAAAAATGCATATTTGGAAATCTTAGGTTTTTTCATTTCAACCAAGTTATTAGATGGCAGTCCTGTATTATAATGCAATCTGAAACTATTTTTGGAAGTCATATGACCACCAATAATGACGTCATTATTTATATTGATGACGTGTTGGTAATCCGTTATTTTTATCGGTTCGATTGAGAAGTAGCTTTTTGCAAATAACGTTCATTTTTAGCGTTAAAGGGTATGAATTGAACTGTTTGAAATTTTGTCATTTTGGAGGAAATCAGTACAAGTGAGTGTTGTGGGTTATTAATTCTTAAACTGGTTTAAAAATATCACCGAAATCGGGAATTCCGAAAGGTCACGCACAACTCTTCGTAAAAGCCGTGACGTCATCATCCAAGATGTCAGCCCCCATGTTTTGTAGTTGCCTAGTTTTGAGGAAATTATTCACGCGCAAATCAAACACTTTTCAAAGTCTGTCAGTGATTGAATAGAATTGGAATACCTTTGATTTTATCACGCAATTACTTAAGAACGGAAAAAAGGCAAGCCTTTTTTCCGTAATATGACTGTAATTAAGCACCCAACTAGCTTGTTTAGATTAGATTGTAAAGTATGACAGTCTCAATACAACAGGTACACTATGATATTCGTGACACAACCGGTTACAGTGGATAATCTGTTATTCTTTTCCGTTTAAACGCAAACGTACGCAAACGCAAAGCACTAAAACGTAGAAAATAACAACTTTTGGACAATTCTGAAAATTCTTGTTTATCTTGGTGGCAAACAGTTTGGAGCCTGATCAGACGCCGGGTTACCTGGCGTCTGATCTGGCTCCAAAATGTTTGCACTGCAAATAATAGTTTTAGCGTAAACGCGTTTATTGGGAAAGAATAACAGATTCTCCACTGTATCTTGTATAGACTGGACAATAACGTAGTAGGACAGTATATTGTTCTGTTACATTAGACAGTAAAACTATAACAGCCATGACGCAACCAACTAACTTATTCAGAATAGACAGTAAAATATGACAATAATTACACAACAATATCACTTTATCAGAAAATGGACGTGTACAGTGGAGAAATATAGGATCTGTCATGAGTCGATGCTTAAGACAAGCTGATCTCAAACGAGTCTAGAATTGAAATGTTATTAAGCGAGCCTTGGCGAGCTTAATAACTTTTCTATTCTAGACGAGTTTGAGATCAACTTGTCTTAAACATCGACGAGTGACAGATTCTTTTTCTCACATTACCAACGATTTAAGCTATTTTTCAAGCAATATGCATTTCTTATGGAAGCCAGGTGACGTCAAAACGCCGTTATAAATAGTGACGTTATAGTGACGTCATCAAAGTGATCTTACACATGTTGGAGAAAAGGATATTCGTCATCGTTGTTCGCTATAGAAAACAAGGGTAGTTATGTGAGAAAACGTTATTCTCCACTGTAGCTGTTCCAATGAGACAGTACATATAGTGTAAGACAGTAATGAAATTGATGCAGCTAACCACAACAGAAAGACGCTATTTTTTACTAATAAACTGAACAGGCTTCAAGCCATTAGCCACTCGGATACATGTAAAAACAAATGGTGGAAATTTTCAAAAAACTGTCATTTTCAACATTTTATTGTGTTTGCGTTTTGTTTCGTTTAAATGACAAAATGACGTTCCCTCCACTGTAGCTACAAATGTAGTTGAGATTGAAAATTAACCAATAGTAGCATAGAGACCATGAAACCATTATTCTTTATATAGGCTGTTTCGGTGCAGCCTTTGCACTTGTTTCGCTGGTGATGCTGTGCTTGGTCAAATACATTTATTGATCAGTTGTTTTAATCGAGGAAACCTATTCTTTGCATCCTCAAGTGTCTAAACAAGACGAAAACAGCGGATAGGAAAACCACATTAACGCTAAAGTGATTATTTCCAATTGAAAACTGTTTGGAGCCAGATCAGACGCCGGACTACCCGGCGTCAGATCAGGCTCCAAACTGTTTGCTACTCATATTAAAATAATCGTTTAGAATTGTCAACTAGTTGTTATTTTTTACGTTTTATTGCAATGCGTTTGCGTTTCGCCTGCGTTTGAGCGGGAAAGAATGCCGTCTTCTTCACTGTAACGCATGTTGTTCGCACTATTGAGTGTTAATCTACAGTGGATAGTACGTAGTTATTTATCGTTTCAACGCAAACAAAACACAATAAAATGTAGAAGATTACCTTTTTTTACAGTTCTTACTACATGTATGTATATTTAATTTTAAGCTGGGTGGCAAACATTTTGGAGTATGGGCGGACATGGAATTACCCGGCGTCTAGTCTAGCTCCAAACTGTTCGCACTTGAAAAACAATTTTTAGAATAAACACCTTTATTGGGAAAGAATTACGTGTTCTTCACTGTTTGTAAACTGTGCCAGAACTCTCGTTATGACAATTAAAATGAATGGTAATTAATTGCGTTTGAAATAGGGTGGTGATTAGAACAAAATAGAACTTATGCAGAAAGTTCCTATATGAACTTTCTGCGTATGGTACTATTCTGCTTATACCCATCTTGTTTAAACGTAGAACCTATATTCTGTGCACTAATATGCGCATTCTTCATGTTTACTCCCAAGCTTCCTTAAACTACTGTACCATCTGCTGTGGTATATATTTCTTCCATTCTGGTGCATATTCATGACTGTATAAATTTGGATTATATTTCAGCCGTCGAGGAATAACTTACGAGTATTTACATAATTATTACGTAATGAGTCACAGAACATAAAACGCTATTCTTTCCAAATAAACGTATTTACGCTAAATCTGTTATTTCCTATGCAATCAGTTTGGAGCCAGATCAGACGCCGGGAAACCCGGCGTCTGATCAGGCTCCAAACTGTTTGCCGTCAGGGTTTGAATCAACACTCAGAATATCCCAAACTTGTCAATTTCCTCATTGTTTTGCAACGCGTTTACGTTTAGTTTGTGATTTCTCCACTGGTACATCTACAGTGGAGAATCTGTTATTCTTTCCCGTTTAAACGCAAACGTAAAGCACTAAAACGTAGAAGAAATTTTTTTTCGGACAATTCTGATATTTCATGTTTATCTTGGTGGCAAACAGTTTGGAGCCTGATCAGACGCCGGGTTACCCTGCGTCTGCTCTGGCTCCAAAATGTTTGCACTGCAAATAATAGTTTTAGCGTAAACGCGTTTATTGGGAAAGAATAACAGATTCTCCACTGTACCTTGAAATCGAAAACAAGCATACAGTGGAGAAGACGTTATTCTTTACCGTTTATACGAAAATGAAATACAAACGCATTGGAACAAAATGTGAAAAAACAACGTTTTGACTATTCTGACTATCTATTTTAATCTGAGTAGCAACACGTTTGGAGCCTGATCAGACGCCGGGTTACCCGGCGTCTGATAAGGCTTCAAACTTTTGCAATGGAAATAATTATTTTTAGATCAACACGCTTTTTGTGGGAAAGAATAACGTCTTCTCCACTGTTCTAATACGCTCCTGTTAATACAGATATTGTATTGTACCAATCATTGAAACAGTTTTCCTGGATTGTTTTCAGATTTGCCCAAAAAGAAGACCCAGGCAATGCGACCTCGTTTGACCATCGAAACATAAAGGACTAAATGATCACATAAAGGGATTATATTACTAGCAGATACTTATTAGACCAGCACCATGCGACCGGGTGTGTATGCAAGTGTGATGCGGGACCGGAAGACGGGAACCCGTCGAGTAAATCCCCAGCCGCACCAATATTCATGGCGGCGTTTTTTTATTATGATTGGTGTCGGTGCCCTGTTGTTTGTGCCCGGATTAATCGTGACGATAATCGGAATAGAAACGGAAGAGGAGGTAGAAGATGTCCCCAGCGACAAAGTGTAAGTGTTTCCGTTTTCTTGTGTCTGGAGTAAAAAAGTGTAGTATTTGCAGGGCTGCCATTTCTCCGGATTTTCCTAAATCTTCGGATTTTTTTCAAGAACATTGTAGCTTAAAGCAGGCTGAAAGTATACAGAATGCGCCATAAGGCGCATTCTGCTTTACTTCCAGCCTGCTTTAAGTAGTCACACGTAAAATAAACTAGAAACAGGCAATGGGGTAAAGGTACGATTCGTAAACTCGCACTTGAAAAATGAAAATTTGGAAATCTTAGGATTTTCATGTCATCTTATGGAAACCATGTATTTGGCCACAGGTCCTTGGGAGCTTGTATGGGTATGATTTATTAGTTTGTGTCATGATAATTGATTATTTGCCCTCTCTTGCGGGGTGAATTCTTGGTAGACGGCGGATAGTCTGTAGGGCTTAGCATTGAACTTTTCCGTGAACCATTTGAGTAGGTTTCGGCCATAGGGCTGAACCCTAAAAATCACAAGCTGAGTTACAGTAAGTTTAAAGTGTTCATCATCATACACTTACAAAGAAAATCCATGAACATCGAACCTAGCATAAACGTTCAAGTGTGTATTTACTTCAAAGGAAAGAAGACCAATAGCGCGAGACTTTGTATCTGAAATTTCTGTAAAAGTCCTTGTATTCATGAGTTTTTGCTATTTTCAAATTTCCTGATTTTTCTAGGCAGGGCGTTTTATCAACCATTGATTGTTTTCCAGAATATTTGGTACTTGGGTTAACTGTTTTAGCATCTCTACCAGAACAAACGGTGGCCCAAACATAGTCAATATACGATTTTAAAAGCATATATAAAGTTATACACGAATGACATGTGTATATGCTAAAAGTTCTTAAGAAAGTAAGGCAAACAAATAGATGAATTTGCCCACGGAAAGTCCGTAATACAAACACTAAATCTTTTAGAAGATGTAATTTCCGCTTCTCCGTGGCCTGTATCCGCCAAATCACAATGAGATTGCAACAGTGAACACGTTATTCTTTCACAATAATTGCACACGGTTATGATTAAAAAAACTTATGTCAACTGAACACAGTTTGAAGCCAGATAAGACGCCGGGTTTCCCGGCGTCTGATCTTGCTCCAAACTGTTTGCATTGGAAATAACAGATTTAGCGTAGTTTAAACCTACAATGTAGTTGCCACTAATATAAGAAAACATTTCAAAGCATTGTCATTTTATGCATTCTAAAACAATGCTTTTGCGTTTCTTTGCGTTTAAATGGAAAAGAATAACGTCTCAAGCACTGTAGAGAACAACCTTTGTCTTTTTCTTCCCTTCCATAAATCCTACAATGGACAAGACGTTATTCCCTCCCTTTTAACTAATCATTATCCCCCGAAACTTCCAATGGACGATTCCAGTTTTCAATAAAGGCTGGTCCATTTTAGACAATTTAGGGTTGGTTTTGGTAATTAATTGCAAAGTGACAAACAGTGATGTCTCTGATCAGAGGGCTCCTGCAGGAGCCCTTTGATCAGGGACTTCACTGTTTGCATAGGGCAAGTGTACTCTTCACAAGTACACCTTTGGTAAATGACGCATATATGCGTCACTAGGGCTCAATGAGTTAATCGAAAACGAAACGCAAAGCAAAGAAGCAAAATGTAAACGGTGCAGCTTTTATGACAATTTTGATTGAATATTTTAATCAGATCGGTAAAATGTTTTGAGCCTGATCAGACACCAGGTTACGCAGCAGCTGATCTGGCTCGAACTGTTCGAAATATATAACTTTAGCATAAACGGGTATACTGGGAAAGAGTAACATCTTATCCACTGTTACTAGAAAATCCATACTAATATTACAGTGAAGATGGAGTTATTCTTTCCCGTTTAAATGCAAACGAAACGCAAACGCAATTGAATAAAATATTGAAAACTACATTTTAAAGTTATCTAGTCGTTTATTCAAATCATAGTGGTAAATAGTTCGGCTCCAGACTGTTTGTTATGGAAAGTATTGTTTAAGAATAAACGCGTTTATTGAAAAGACAAACGCCTTCTCCACTGTAATACAAGGGTCTCCTGATTTGACCAGAGTACCATGCAGTTTCAGTCGGTTAACCTGTTTATGTCCGCGTATATCTAATTAAAGCCGCTCATTTAGTTTGATAGGTGAATTGATTTTCAATTAACCCTTTACCCCATAGCCTGTTTAAAGGGTTTGAAGAAAGGTGACTACTTAAAGCAAGTTACAGTGGAGAATCTGTTATTCTTTCCCAATAAACGCGTTTACGCTAAAACTATTATCTGCAGTGCAAACAGTTTGGAGCCAGATCAGACGTCGGGTAACCCGGCGTCTGATCAGGCTCCAAACTGTTTGCCACCAAGATAAACATGAAATATCAGAATTGTCCAAAAGTTGTTCTTTTATACGTTTTAGTGCTTTGCGTTTGCGTACGTTTGCGTTTAAACGGGAAAGAATAACAGATTCTCCACTGTAAAAGTACAGGAGAATGCGCCAGACGGCACATAATGCTAAATACTTTCAGTGTTCTTTGAGCAGCTTGGATATAGAAAATAACTAGTATTTCTAATGAACATGTTTAGGGACTTATAAATTGGAGCTATTTTCTGCAGTGTAGGAAGTAACTGAATGCGCTAAAAGGCTCTTCTAAGGAGGGGATAAAGGGTTAAATATTTGTTTTATAAGGGGAAACTCTGTGTAAGATCTACCTCTAAACCGTTTCATGTCCCCTCAAAGCGTGTTGCTTTCCAAAGTTTACATGACTACTGTATCTTAATGGAATACATGTATTGTCAAAACGTACCCAAACCAAAAAGTACCCAAACAAACACGTACCCAAATCTTAGTCATTTTGTACACAAAATGTTCCCACGGTCATAACGTACTGAGCGCAAATAACTTCTTACTTGAAAGGTACAGTCACTGTTGTCAGTGTTACATGTAACTGTTTAAGACACGTTAAACAATAATAAATAGGGAAAACTATCGCATTTCCAACTGTAGTATGGTTTCAATCATTCAACCCTTGCGGCGAATATACTCGTCATTAACATTCAACGTACCTATGAATTATACTCTGGTCCTAAGCAAACAGTGTAGATCCTGATCATAGGGATACTGGAGGAACCCTCTAATAAGGGTCTGCACTGAAAGTTTGACAATTTTGCAAAATCTTTATAAAAATAAATCCTGAATACTAAAATGAACTAGATCTAATATTAATTTGAAATTGCACTTTCCATTAGAGATCTCAGAAATGGATGAGTTCTGAGCAAGAACTGTTTTTGGGGAAGAACTATCACCCGTAAAGTACGGAAAACGTTATAATTTTTTAATAAACGCTTTTATGCTATTAAAATGTAATAGTCCGGCGTCTGATCAAGCTCTTAACTGTTTGCCTTTTAGATAAAAAAAGCGCAATAATTTTTTTTTACATTTAATTGCAATGTATTTCGTTCTTGTTTGAACGGGTTAGAATGGCTGCACCATGCTGTTACCGTGTATGTTTGCCCATAACTTCCAGTGTAGATTAATTGAATACGTCCTTTGAGCTTGATAGGCGAGTACATTCTCAATACAAGTGGGTGAAATGCTCCCCAAATCAAAGTGTTATAAATGCAATACGGAGTCTTACGTTGGAGAAGACTCTTTACTTTATTCTTTATCAATAAACGTGTCTACGCTCTTTTATCTGAATGGCAAACAGTTTGGAGCCAGATCAGACGCCGGGCAACCCGGTGTCAGATCAGGCTCTAAACTGTTTGCCATTCAGATAAAAATGAATGTTCAGAATAAAAAATGTTGTCACTATTGCATCTGATAGCTATGCGTTTGCGTTTCGTTTGCGTTTAAGCAGAAAAAAATTCATTTCCGCTGTGCCACTTGTGTATTGAAAGTATCGTTCAAACGGGAATTTATATGTTTTTGTTTGACTGTAATTTTATTTGTATCTTTGCTTTCAGCAAGATGTTAGTGGAGTAAGTGAACTACATTGCATGTTCATAGATTGGGAAAGACGTTATTCTGTCTCGTCTGAACAAAACATAACGCAGTGCAAAAAGATATTGAAATACTTCTCTATTACGACCCCTAGACTCTGTTAGTTATTAGTCTTTAACGATAGATGACTGCTTACAGCAAGGTGACAGTAAACATAAAGATCCTTAAGTACCTTTCTGGTTTACTGTAACCTTGTTTAAAGCTTTCGCCTGACTTTTATATAACAATTAGCATTCGTTTTAGTGGTCGTCATGGAGAGGTGTTACTGTATAGAAAAATACAGGTACATGATAGAATTTACTATTTGTTTGGATCTAGATGGCAAACCGATTGGAGCCTGGTTAGATGCACGGTTATCCGACGTTTGATATGGCTCGAAAATGTGTAATGGAATTGTTTTAGCACAAACGAAATTATAGAACGAAATTAACGTCTTCCCCACTGTACAAACAAAACTTCTATCCTGAGCCACACGCTTTAAAAAAATCATTCATTTGTCTTATAACGGCAGCTTCATTTAAAAAGTAAGTTATATAGAAAATGGCGTGGTAAGCTGCCTAGTAATACGTTTTTCTACATTTAACATAAACATGCTATAAATTGATTGCAAATCGTTCAAGAGCGTATGTTCTGTAAAGCGGAGAAGACAGTTCCTTCCCAATGAATACGTATGTGCTGAATCAATAATTTCTATTACAAACAGTTTGGAGGTAGATCAGGCGACGGGCTCCCAGGCGTCTGACCAGGCTCTAAACTTTTTGTGATTCAGATTAAAAAACAAAAACAGGTTGGCACACTTTTCAGAAGCAATCTAAATATTCTACATAAGAGTGTATTGCATCTGCTTTCGTTTCGTTTAAACTTGAAAAATGACGTCTTACCAAAGGTATAGATAATATGCTGCTTTTACGTCCAGTTTGTGGACGGTTTTGTTTTTGTTGTATAGGACAGCGTTTATTTAAAGGCTACATGTATGTCAAGCATGAAGAAAGTCAAGCAGAAAGTTCGTAAAGGAGCTTTCTACTTGAATCCTATCCAACGTGAAACGCCCACCAGTATGTAACCAATCATTTTAGAGATATCCCTATGCCTGGATATTACAATGAACTCTCCCTGTATACAGTGGAGAAAACGTTATTCTTTCCCAATAAACGCGTTTACGCTAAAAACTATTATTTCTATTGCAAACAGTTTGGAGCCAGATCAGACGCCGGGTAACCCGGCGTCTGATCAGGCTCCAAATTGTTTGCCACCAAGATAAAAATGAATTGTCAGAATTGTCCAAAAGTTGTACTTTTCTACGTTTTAACGTTTTGCGTTTCGTTTCGTTTAAACGGGAAAGAATAACGTATTCTCCACTGTACTTGCTAGAAGATTTTGAATGTATATAAACAAGGGTGGTCTAAAGACACTGCTGTGTTTGACTACACAGCAAATATATTAATATGATTTACATGTAGCAAACTGTGTAGACCCTGGTGAGATGCCGCGTAACGCGGCGTCTCACCAGGGTCTACACTGTTTGCAAATGTCCACTTTCGGAACCACTAGGCTTAAATGGGTCAATGATTGTTGAAAAAACTATAAAAGGCAAGCAGAAAGATTATTTAGAAACTGTCTTTTTTCTCGCCTTCTATCCTGCTTTGAATTTCATTTGTTTCTTCAATAGAAATGACCGATATTCTTTCAAGTTTAAACAGGCTAAACGCAAACGCATAGGAATAAAAAGTAAGGATTATGTACTTATGAAGTTGCAGGCAGTTCTTGTTACGGTTTGGAGCTTGATGAGACGCCGTTTGCAATGTAAATAATTGTTTTAGCACAAACATTTACATTTTCTCCATTTACTTGCTTTGCGCTTACAATTATTTTCCGTTTAAACGGAGAAAAAACATCTTCTCCACTGTACAGTGGAGAAGACGTTTATATTTCCCAATAAACGTGTTTACACTCAATTTATTATTTCCAGTGGAAAAAGTTATTATATTATTAGCATTATACATGTAGTAGGCTTGCATCCACCCTAAAACTATTGATAATGATGCCCATATATAGATCTATATACTTTAATATAAATATATGTATATGTGTATGTATAAAATATATGTATGTATTTCGAGTCACCGTTAACTTTTTCGCTGCATTACATATTTGCATTATACATGTATAACAGTCTGGACTAATGGATTTATGTCACAGCTGTATAGATCCAGATTATCAAGATACGAGTAACTGTATTACATGTATTGTATAATATCATTATATGTTAAAGACAGTAACCGGCCTGTATCTCAATCTTCTAACTACATGTATGCTTATCGTGCCGTCTTGATATACTATGAGTTTCCGCAGATATGCATAACCTTATACATACTCCATGACATGTTTCTAGTTTTGAGGAAAAGTGACCACTTAAAGAAGGTTGAACGTAAAGCATCATGCACTGTTTTCCAATATCCACTTAAGTACACACTAAACTTAAATGAGTTAAACCTTATCATATATTTTAAAGCGTGTTGCAGTAAAGACTAAAGAAGACGTTATTCTTTCCCACTTAATGCGTTAATACTAAACCAATTATTTTCATTGCAAACGGTTTGGAGGCAGATCAAACGTCGGATGACCCGGCGTCTGACCAGGCTTCAAACTGATTGACACTCAGGTTAAAAATAAATCATTAGAGCATAACAAAGTATTGTAATTTTCTACATTTTAATACATTATATTTGTTTTCGTTTGCGTGTATATAAACGGGAAAGAATGACGTTTTCTCCACTGTATACTTTGTCTGTATACAGTGGAGAATCTGTTATTCTTTCCCATTAAACGCGTTTACGCTAAAACTATTATTTGTAGTGCAAACAGTTTGGAGCCAGATCAGACGCCGAGTAACCCGGCGTCTGATCAGGCTCCAAACTGTTTGCCACCAAGATAAACAAGAATTATCACAATTGTCCAAAAGTTGTTCTTTTCTACGTTTTAGTGCTTTGTGTTTGCGTACGTTTGCGTTTAAACGGGAAAGAATAACAGATTCTCCACTGTACCCTGCAGAGAGAGTCTAAAATCAAGCTGTATTAAATGTGATGTATAATGCTGTATATTAGTGTCAGTCGTATATAGTAAATATGTTAATACTGTCCAGGAAATTCCCTATATAACGATGTAATATGAGATTCATACGACAAGGCGGCTACGACGGGGGATTGCCGACCAGGTCAATACAACAAATGTCCTCCCAATGAGAAACAGTGGAGAATCTGTTATTCTTTCCCGTTAAAACGCAAACGAAACGCAAAGCACTAAAACGCAGAAAAGTACAACTTTTGGACAATTCTGATCATTCATTTTTATCTTGGTGGCAAACAATTTGGAGCCTGATCAGACGCCGGGTTGATCTGGCTCCAAACTGTTTGTAATTGAAATAATAGTTTTTGCGTAAACGCGTTTATTGGGAAAGAATAACGTTTTCTCCATTGTAGACATAACAGTGATTCTTGGACTCAGCTACCACTTTTGTAGTTTTAGGACGGAGGGGCAGCGCAATGCAGGAGGAAAGAAATGCATAAAACTCCTAAAATTAGCTCTCTGTATTACTTTTTATTCTACATTAACCCATTTGTGCCCACGACAAGATATAGGCAAATAGTGTAGACTCTGATCAGACGCCGCATGATGCGGCGTCTGATCAGAGTCTACACTGTTTGCTGATAGGGATTTCAATGTAAAACAAAACGAAAATGTTAATTTAGACCAGGCACCCCTTAGATAAAAATGGACTAATCTTATATACAATAATGGAAGAATCCATTGGGCGCATCTTGGTGAAACAGGCGTCTGACCTAATGGTTTGATATGGTTTCATTGTACAGATTGTCTATTATTCAAGAGAAATGGTCTGGTGTTCTGACATAATAAAAGACAGCCATGCATACGTCAGGCAAATCATACACTGTATACGTTAGTGTTCGAATATAGTGTCTGAATCTGGAATGTATTGGTCATAAATATTGTTGCAGTATGCAGTTTTTAATAGGGTCCATGCATATTGAATTCTAGTAAGCTTCTGGGGCCCGTTTCATAAAACATCTTACGACAAATGTTGTCGTAAGTCAAAACTTTAAAAGACATTTAATCTCTGATTTCTGTATCTAATCCTGACTTGTTACATATTTTTGGAATCGTCTTTTCAAGACGATTCCAAAAAGATGTCACAAAACAGGATTAGATGGAGAACTAAATAATAATTGAGAATTTTATAATCTGACTTACGACAACATGTGTCGTACGAAGTTTTATGAAACGGGCACCTGATCAGTTAGAGCGAGTTTGTGACACAAGTATATCTGTTGCAAAGGGTGTACAAAGTCAGCCAGTGCGGTATTTGTACATTGTAAATAGTCAGCCAGTGCGGTATTTGTACATTGTAAATAGATTAACCCATACACTTCCATGACGTAGTCTGATTTAAACAGTTTTCGGCTGCCTTCTTTTCTCAATTTTGATTAAAATAACATCGTTATGTGTCAAACAGTATGGATCCTGATCAGACGCCGTGTTGCATTTTTACAATATACAGTAAAACATATTTACCCGGTATCTGATCTGGCCCCAAACTGTTGGCAATAAATATGCTTGTTTTAGCAAATGTACCTTAATTGGTACAGAATAACGTCTTCCCTATAAAAAGGATTTAACAAATCACATCTAACCCACTGCAAACTTGATGTCAAAATACAGACTTCAAAATTGAACTCTTTAACATGTTTCTATACTGGATGCTAGTTTATGTATTTACATGATTTATGAACAGTGAAGACTCTGATCGTGCTCCTCGGGACATGCACTGCTAATTTGACTTCTGCATTGTTGTATTTCTTGATACCTTCTTAATCAAGATACTGGTCATTGTTTTCATAAGTGGATAGCCCATATGAAAAATTCAGCATAACAACGAGAAACTCATTGAACCCTAGCGATGAGTGTATTCGTCCTTCACAAACAGTTAAGCTGTGAATAACACATTGTAATATGCAAACAGTATAGACCTAGATCAACAGAGTCATCTGATAAAGGTCAGCCTTATTTGCAATGTTCTTTACAGTGCATCTGTTAATAGTACATTGTCCTATGTTGTAGACCAAGATGAGGGGGCTTCAAGATAAGTCCTCTGATCAGGTTCGCACTATTTGTTATTTTGTAATTTGCAGAAAACAACCCTAGGTAGTCATAAAAGGAGTTTAATTGGAAACTGGATTAGTCTTTTAAAAATTTCAAGGATGAAAGAGTTACAGTTCTCCCTCCCTACAACGGCGCTCTGAACAACAGTTCCTTCCGTACAACAACGATTGTCGCTGTTTCCCCAAACAATGAAATAGCATGTGAATGCCCTACAATTTCATGGCTGCATTATCGTCTGCTTGAAATTGTCGTCTGTTGTTTTTCTCAAAGTCATATAGAGAACCATTTGGCAGAAAAAAATATTCCTAGTGACAAACAGCTTGAATCTAGATCAGACGCCGCGTTACGCGATTTCTGATCTGGATTCACTCTGTTTGCAAATGTGAGGCAATGTACCTCCATATAACGACTCCCTCCAAACAACACACACAATTCTTTGTCTCTCATAGGGTGTTATTGTAGAGAGGGAGCACTGTAGAATCATAAAGGCCTTAAGTATTATTTCGTTAGCCCTATCCCAATGATTTATTGAAAACACTATTTCATTGGTACAGTGGAGAATCTGTTATTCTTTCCCGTATAAACGCAAACGTACGCAAACGCAAATCACTAAAACGTAGAAAAGAACAACTTTTGGACAATTCTGATAATTCTTGTTTAACTTGGTGGCAAACAGTTTGGAGCCTGATCAGACGCCGGGTTACCCGGCGTCTGATCTGGCTCCAAACTGTTTGCACTGCAAATAATAGTTTTAGCGTAAACGCGTTTATTGGGAAAGAATAACAGATTCTCCACTGTACAAAGAGTTCATAGAAAAGTCATCTACAAATACAATGACACCACGGTACGGTAAATCATAGCAATTTGCCAAAAGGAATACAAAAAAAAGAAGTGAATTAAACCCGGCCATGGGAAAACCAATTTTAGCGCACAAACCTTCAATATACCATATGTAGGACATGGACAATTAATGATGATTCTGTGTTGATGCCCCTGGTCTGATCCACTTTCCAGATTATATATACGCCGTGAATAAATACAAGAATATGTACAGCTTAAACGCACACGAGACACGAAACGCAATTATATGTAGCAAATGATACAGTGAGAAAACGTTATTCTTTCCCAATAAACGCGTTTACGCTAAAACTATTATTTCTATTGCAAACAGTTTGGAGCCAGATCAGACGCCGGGAAACCCGGCGTCTGATCAGGCTCCAATCTGTTTGCCACTCAGATTAAAATGGAAAGGTGGACATATCCAAAAGTTGCCATTTCCTACACTTTCGTGCACTGCGTTTGCGTTTCGTTTGCGTTTAAACGGGAAAGAATAACGTTTTCTCCACTGTATGTAGGACATGGACATGGACAATCAATGATGATTCTGTGTTGATGCCCCTGATCTGATCTACTTTCCAGATTACATGTATATATACGCCGTAAGTAAATACAAGAATGTGTACAGTTTAAACGCACACGAGACACGAAACGCAATTATATGTAGCAAATGATACAAATTTTGACAATGCTACAGTGGAGAAAACGTTATTCTTTCCCAATAAACGCGGAAATAATAACGTTTTCTCCACTGTACCTGTTCAATTCAATCTCAATTGCAAGCAGTTTGGACATTTCTCAATTACAGTGGATACATGTAAGACGTTATTCTTTCCCGTTTAGACACAAATGAAACGCAACGGTATTGCAATTAAATGACGCTGTGTCTGATCATGATCCAAACTGCCTGAGATTAATGTTAATACTTCGAGTCTACACCTAAACTGAAAGCAGAAAATATGTGTTGGAACAGAAGATAGTGTGGCTTAATTTGCTAGACGGTTTAAATGACGTAACGGTGTTTAGTTGCGACGGTTATATTTTGGAAAAGATGAGGCATGAATTTGCCATATGGCCATGAAGAGTGGAGAAGACGCTATTCTTTCCCAATAAATGCGTTTATGCTGAGATTTTCATGACGTTTGTAAACAGCTTGGAGCCAGATCAGACGCCGGTTATCCCATGAAACAATAACAGTTTCTCCTTTGTATTTCTGGAAGGAATGTGAGCATGTATTTGCCGTGTGTTCATGTATTCATTGTCAATAATATATGTATTGTTTAGATAGAGATCAGGTTCATGTATTTGATATGTGAAATGCTATCTGTCAGAATTCTTATCTCGGTGACAACTAGATTTTAGCCTGATTAAGATCTCGAGACTGCCATTTCTCCGGATTTTTCCGAAATCTTCGGATTGTTTTCAATTTCTCAGGACTTACGGATTTTTTCCCAAAATCTTTAGACATTCTGCTTTTACTTTTAAATTTTGGAAGGCTGTGCGTTTTGCAGTACTGAACCTTATCAAATTAACAATTTTTGCGATTCGCTTGGAATTCGATGGCAATTCGCTTGTGAATATTTTCCAACGTCATTAACGCGTTAAGTTTGCCTAAATTGTGTATCTCAACAATATTTGCAAATATGCCTTCGTAAATGTTTTTCGATTCCATTTTTGTCACAACCGCTTTGGAAATATCGCGTGAAACGACTAAAAGCACACGGTTTGTTTTTGAAGCGCCCGATTCGATGGCGATTCGATGGCAATTCGATGGCAATTCGCTTGCGATTATTAATTAAATTTAATAAGGTTCAGTACTGTATCATAGGAAACATTGATGTGGGTGTCAAACAGTTAAGATTCAGATCAGACCCGTTGTGCGGTATCTAATCTGAATCTTAAACTGCATAAATATGTACATGTAAATGGTATATACAGTCTGTCAGCGAACGGGTTAAAGGTACAATTCCTAAAGTCGCGATTGAAAATTTGGAAATCTTAGGATTTTTATGAGCATACAATTGAGAATGTGTTATTCTTTCCCAATAAACGCGTTTACGGTTAAACGTTTATTTCCACTGCAACAGTTTGGAGCCAGATCAGACGCCGGGTAACCCGGTGTCTGATCAGGCTCCAAACTGTTTGCCACTCGGATAAAAATGAAATGTAAGAATTATCTAAAAATTTAGATTTTCTACGTTTTAGTGCTATGCGTTTGCGTTTCGTTTGCGTTTAAACGGGAAAGAATATCGTTTTCTCCACTGTGTTATCGTAGCCCTGTAAATATACAGACGGAAACTGTACTTTTGCGGGATGCATGTATCGTCCATGTTGTAGTATTTATGCAATGCTTATTTCATACTGGAAGACGTTATTCTTTCCAAAAAAATGTTTCCACTGCAAACTGTTTGGAGCCAGATCAGACGCCGGGTTACCCGGCGTCTGATCAGGTTCAAAACTGTTTGCCACTCAGATAAAAAGAAATAGTCAGCATCGGCAACAAGTTGTCATTTACTACAGCTACGTCTTCTCCACTATAATTCAGCGTAAGATAAGGCTAGGGACTCCATGCCACTCAGATAAAAACCAAATGTTTTCATTTCAGTGAAAGTATATCCGTCGTTTTAATAGTTTGCATAGTTTTGCGTTTTGTTTGCGTGTGAACAGTAAAGAATAACGTTTTCCCCATTATAATACGTGTAGTAGGTAAGACGCTATTCTTTCCTGTTTAAATGCAAACGAAACGCAAACGCTGTGCAATAAAATATAGAAAAGAACCAGTTTTTGACAATTATGACTATATATTTTTATCTGAGTGGCAAACACTTTGGAGCCTGATCAGACCAGGCCCCAAATTGTTTGCACTGAAAACAATTGTTTTAATGTAAACGCGTTTATTGGGAAAGAATAATGTCTTCTCCACTGTACAATGGTGTAGATGATTTCCTTTCCCAATAAACGCGTTTGTGCTAAAACTGATACGCCCATTGCAAATCAGACTCCAAAATGTTTGCGACTTAGATTAAAACGCGTCGTATGAAATTATAAAATAATTGGCATTTTTAACATTTTATTACAACGCGTTTGTGTTTAAATTGGACAGAATAACGCCTTCTCTAGTACAATATAATGTATGTACAATATTAAGAGTAGGGTGATAGTGTATATGTGTTTTTCATGTTTATTGTATACTAGTATACATGTATCAGTCTATTTTGTCATTTTATTATGGATTGATTTGTATAGATTTCCCCCCAAATTGCCATATTACCTTTATAGATAGAATATGCATATGCATGTATTTAAACTTTATTATAGGTACGGTATTTTACATAATATTATTGTATTTTAATTTTCTGTATGAACAAACTGTATAGTATACATATATCAATGTCTTTGAATCACCTTTGTATATCTATCAGGAAATCTGCCAGTAAGCAAATGGGGAGAGTTTTTGCAATAATATTGAACATCTGTTTTAGTCAAGTACAGTGATGAAGATGTTATTTTAATCCAATAAACGTGCTTATGCTAAAATAGTAAAACATGTATCCATTTGCAAACTGTTTGGTGCCAGGTCAGACGTCCGGGGTAACCAGATGCCCTATCGGGATCCACTCCGAATTTTGTGCATAGTGCATATAAGAAACGAAAGAAGACGTTAATACAGTGGATAATCTGTTATTCTTTCCCGTTTAAACGCAAACGTACGCAAACGCAAAGCACTAAAACGTAGAAAATACAACTTTTGGACAATTCTGATAATTCATGTTTATCTTGGTGGCAAACAGTTTGGAGCCTGATCAGACGCCGAGTTACCCGGCGTCTGATCTGGCTCCAAACTGTTTGCACTGCAAATAATAGTTTTAGCGTAAACGCGTTTATTGGGAATGAATAACACATTCTCCACTGTATCATTACCTCGAAAATTAACGTCTGCATATATTTTCGTAAAATCTAACATTGGATAAGGCGTTATTCTTTCCCAATGAATGCGTTTACGTAAAAACTATTGTTTCCATGGCAAACAGTTTGGAGCCTGATCAGACGCCGGTTTTGCGATTAAAGTGTTGGTCCTGATTAGATGCCGATTGCCTCTGTGTCTGGACATGGCAAACTACATGTGTATATATACTTTCAAATGTCAGAGTAGGTTCAGTGCGTTTAGCTACTATATAAACATGGATAATTGGAAGACGGATCCAAAGGTCAAACTTGCGTCGCGATTCAAATCAAATAAGATATATTCCCCTTTGACGTGTACCGTATAAATTCCTTTAAAAATACTCGTGGACGATAGAAAGTCCTTATACAGTTCTTCTGTCCCATTTGAACGCAAACAAAACCCAAACGCATTGCAGTAAAACTGGCGTTTAACCTGGCGTCTGATCTGGCTCCAAACTGTTTGTACTGGAAATATATAGTTTTAGTGTAAGCGCGTTTATTGGGAATATTACGTCTTCCCCACTGTACATTCTCCATTGACGTGTACCGTGTAAACCTTTTTAAAAACCATGTGGGCGATACAAAGTTCTAATATTGAGGGTGTCTCCTTGCACGCTAAAGCGAAATAGTATAATCTTTGTCAACAGTTTGGATCCAGATGAGACACCGCATTAGACTTATTGACATTATGTCCCTATTTTAAATACAATAGACGAAAATGTAGCGGGTGAAAATCTAATGAGCGTTAAAAGATTTTAAGTTCAACAGTATAAGCTAAATTTAGTGTTGGTTTCTTATGCTCCCGGCATCTGTAGATGCAGAGGCATATAGCGATTGTCCTGTCCGTCCCTCCGTGCGTCCGTTCGTCCGTCCGTAACAGGTTAACTAGATTTTTCCATTTTGTCTAGCACCAATACATGTACCACTTACTCAAATGCTAAGATACTTATACAGTTGTTGCCTTTGACCACTCCCAGTCCACCAATTTCACCCAACCTTGATTTTGACCTTGACCTTGACCTAATTTGGACTTATTAAATATTGTAAATGGGCATTTTCTTGGTTAACTAGATTTTACCGTTTCGTCTAGCGTCAACATCATTTACTGAAATGCTTATTGTTACCTTGGACCATTCCCAATATACCAATATCATCCAACCTTGATTTTAACCTTGACCTTAAACTAATGTGGACTTAAAATATTATTGGTTAACTAGAATTTACCGTTTCATCTTGTGTCATCACTATTGACTACAATATTTTATACATACATGTATACAGTTGTTGTCTTGGACCAATACCAATTCATCCATATTACCCAACCTCAAATTAGCCTTGACCTTGACCTAATTTGGACTTGAAAATAATATATTGTCAATGCTGCCACAGGGGGCATAAGTGTTAATTGAACGCGCAGTATTGTTTTTCGTGATTTTTGGCAAATTTTTGGAGAGGGCATTTACTAGATGGGGTGCGTACCAAGGGGGTATATGGTAATACCAATTCCCAGTTGACTTTTATTGTATTTGGCCCAGACAATTCATTCAAACCGAGACAGTAGAAAATTGAGAACAAATCGGAAAGACTCGACAGATAAAGAATATACACATATGAATTATATTGATCAAGATGAAACGACACCGGTAACCAGGAAATATCGAGCTGACGCTAGACTAGTACAGTAGAGAAGGCATTATTCTTTACCTATAATTTATAAACACGCAGGGCTCCAGATAAGGGGGTACATGTATTTTAAAAAATAAAGTGTTTATTTCTGCTTTAAACCCTTTGGTGTCACTGATCATTAGAATGGTCTCGAAGAGACGATTCTAATGAGTAGAAACACTTTAGGATTTGATTCTAAAATAAGTAAGAAAATGTTGGTTTTGTGCAGTTTACTCCCTCTTATCTGGAGCCCTGAACACGTTTGAGCTATCGGAAATCTGTCCATTGTAAACAGTTTGAAGCCAGATCAGACGCCGGGTAACCCGGCGTCTGATCTGACTCCAAACTGTTAAACACTGATAATGATAAAAGTTAAAAACGTCTTCTCCACTGTATGACTGTCTTCTCCACGTACGCTTAATGTTGTCGAACTTGAATCAGGTACGTTATACTACATTGGTCGAATGGGTTTATTGGGAAAGAAACTACTGCATTAGCTTGATGGGTGATTTTGTGATAACTTTTGAAAGCAGTCTGAATCCATATTGGTTGCCAGTTATTGCCCCCCCCCCCCCATGGAACTTTATATGGACAACTCCAGTTTGCAATTAAAAGCTATTTCATTTTGATTATTAAAGGTTGTTTGTTACAATACGCTGCAGAATGGGAAAAATGCAGACTCTGATCAGAAGGCGCCTGTAGCCCTCGGATATTAGTATACACGGTTTGAAAAATACATATGCACTCTTCATATGTACATGATTTATGGGTTCACTCTTTATACAGAACAAGTATACTCCTTACATGTACACTGTTTGTAAAGGACATGTAGTGTATACCTACATGTAACCAGGGTTCATTGGATTAATAATCGAACGAAAACATCGATATTAAATGAGTCGAGAGTGATTTATGACAGCTTATCTTAATAAACATCTAAAAGACTTAGCATTTATTAACTTACCAAGCTATTACAGTGGAGATTACGTTATTCTTTTCCAATAAACGCGTTTATTCTGAAAAACTATTAAGACAAGTAGGAGCCTGATCAGACGCTGGGTAACCCGGCGTCTGATAAGGCTCCAATTTTTTTTCCTATCAGATTAACATGAATTGTCGGAATTGTCGAAAAGCTGTTCTATGTTTTATTGCGATGCGTTTGCGTTTCGTTAGCGTTAATAGAACGAGAAAGAGTACATGTATCACATTCTCCACTGTTTGGTAGTTAAAAGACCCGGCGTCTGATCGGACTCCAAATTGTGTGTCACTTAGATAACATATAATTCATCAAATTCCAAATTGATTTCCATTTTTACGTTTTACGTTAACGTTTCGTTTCTTTTGAACAAGAAAGAACAACGTCTTCTCCACTGTACTTGAAAAACGAGATTGTATATCGAAGTAGCCATGACAACACATGTTATTTCATCAATATAATTAGTGTAATTTCCTGATGTTCGCAATATGATCAGCGAGATGCTGATTAGGCGTCAACTGATAACAAGCATGTGATTAAAACAGAATAACTCCTAGCGGACACGTTACCCACTTAGTGTCATATTATCAGCTGTTATTTCTTTATCCTAGTACAGGGGGAGAAGACGATATTCTTTCCCAATAAACGTGTTTGCGCTTCAACAATAATACCCATTGCAAACAGTTTGGAGCCTGATCAGACGCCGGGTAACCCGGCGTCTGATCAGGCTCCAAACTGTTTGCCACCAAAATATAAATGAATTATCAGAATTGTCCAAAAGTGTCACTTTTCTACGTTTTGCGTTTGCGTTTCGTTTCGTTTAAACGGGAAAGAATAACGTTATATCCACTGTACAGGGGAGAAGACGTATTTGCGCTTCAAACATAATGTCGAGTGCAAACGGTTTGGAGTTAACGGTTGGGAAAACCCGGTTTCTGCTCATGCTCGCAACTGTTTGCCACTCAAATTGAAATGAATAGTCAGAGCTATCAAAAAGTTGCCATCATCTCCATTTTATAACATTGCGTTTGCGTTTTGTTTGCGTTTAAACAGGTTTAAGAATAACGTCTTCTCCACTGTTTTGTCGACCGTTAATTCTTTATCCTAGAACAAGGTGAAATAGGCTATTCTTTCCTAATAAACGTGTTTGCACTTCAACAATCATGTTTATTGCAAACAGCTTGAAGCCAGATCAGATGGCGGAAGGACCGGCGTCTGATCTGGCTTCAAACTATTGGCAATAGTGTTTTGTTTTCCAAGCCCTTCTTCGAAACAGTGGGCAAGCCGTTTTTATTTCCCAATAAACTTTGAAGAAACTAAACCACGAGTTTCATTCAGTTTGATCCCGGAACAGGGATTCATTCCGTAAACGATCACGTGGCAAATACTAGAGCAGAATAGTTCCTAATGGTAAACAGATAACAGGGTAACATCGGATCTATATAGTCGTACACTTTCCAACTTGAGATAACATGATCCTCGTGCAGCACGAGACCCTTGCGCTAACTTTACTGATATTTTATTCTTTCCCAACAAACGCATTTATATACTAAAACTATTATTTCCATTGCAAACAGGTTGGAGCCAGATCAGACGCCGGGTTACCCGGCGTCTGATCAGGCTCCAACCTGTTTGCTACTCAGATTAAAAATATAATTAAAAGTTCTTAAAGTAAATTTCCACAGTTTAGTTCATTGCGTTTGCGTTTAAACGGGAAAGAATAAGGTATCCTCTACTGTACATTGCGCACAAAAATTACAGCTGTCCGTATCATTAACCGTATCATTATGTAGAGAAAACTCATCCCTTTGAAAGTTTTAGAATGTTCCAATCTAAAAAATAACCCCGACAGGTCAGAAGAAAACACTAATACCTATTTGAATCTGTTTACAGGTTGTACAAGTTCATCGGGCCAGCGGCTTTGGCACTGGGTATTGCTCTTCTATGTGCGTCAGGAATCTACTATTGTTGCTGGGGCTTTCAGAGTCCTGTACGGCGGCCACATTCAGTAAGTGCTCCAAGCCACATTTCCTCGTTGCTATTAACCCTTTACCCAATATCCTGCTTTAGTTTTGAAAAAAAGTGACCACTGAAAGCAGGTTGAAAGTAAAGCAGAATGCGCCTGAGGGCGCATGCTGCTTTACTTTCAGTCTGCTTTAAGCTACCATCTCTCAGGATATAGAAAATATTTCTGCTGGAATATGTTTATGATTATATAAATTGGAACTATTTTCTTTCGTAGAGGAATAAATAAAATGCGCTAAAAGGCGCTTCTATAAGAGAAAGGGTTAACTGTTCAAAGCTTTTAATGTCATCAAACTATATTGAAGCAAGCTTCATGATAGTAAGTTACATGACCCTAGCTGCAGTAGGTCCATAACTGACCACAACACGAAAACTTAATCTATTTCACCGAGGTCAAGGTCACCAATGTCGTCGAAAAAGCGATACCTCAGTCTCTGTTTCGCTCATTCGTGGCGGTGAGATACAGTGTAGAATGTGTTATTCTTTCGCAATAAACGCGTTTACGCTAAGACTATTATTTGCAGTGCAAACCGTTTCCCGGCGTCTGATCAGGCTCCAAACTGTTTGCCACCATGATAAACAATAATTATCAGAATTGTCCAAAAGTTGTTCTTTTCTACGTTTTAGTACTTTGCGTTTGCGTACGTGTGCGTTTAAACGGGAAAGAATAACAGATTCTCCACTGTACGTGTACTAAAATGGAGAAAAGTAGAACTGTTTGAAAATATCAACGACTCGTTTCTATCTATGTGGCTAACAGTGTTGAGCCTGATCAGACGTCGGGTTATCCAGTGTTGGACCTAAATCCAGACTGTTTGCAGTAAACAAAAAGTCTTTAGGGCAGACGTTTACATTAACCCTTTACCTGCTGGTCGCGACTTTACTGATTTTTGCAAACAGTTCTGATCTGCATCGAAACTGTTTGACACTCGTCTTTAGGCTTCTTGACTTAAAAAATGAACAAATCTAAATTTAACAGAATTTGCAGACGACAGTTTCGAAGCAGACGACATCACCGCAGGATAAGGATTAAAGAAAGAAAACCATCTCCTCCGATATAGCTCCTGTCCCAAACACTGATTAGTCGTTGTCTTCTAGGTAATCGCTCAAAACAGATACTGTCTTCTTTCTTATAAACGTGATTACGCTTGACCAATAATTTACCTAACAAGCAGTTTGGAACCAAATCAGACACCAGGTAACCCGGTGTCTGATCAGACTCAATACTGTTTGCCACACATATAAAAATATATCGTCTAAATTTAAAAAGACATACATGTTAATGACAAGCATAACGTTTTCTCCACTTCTGCGATAAGTTTTTACATGAGGTCGTTGCATACTGATTTTGCGTTAATATGAACTAAACACAAACAGAAGTCATTAATATCTTATAGGTGTTTTAGATTCACGAAATTTCAAGGTGGGCAACTGTGATCGCCCTGTGTCCATCGTCTTTTGTCCTCGTCCGTCATCAACCTTTCTTCAAAGAACTTCGTGGAAACCACTCGGCCAATTTTATACGAACTTCATCGGATTGTTCCTGTCAGGGTCCTCTTTCAGATTTCTAAAAATATTGGTCATCCTATTGAAATTGTGGTTGCCATGGAAGCCAACTGATAACACAACTTAAACATTCTTTTTAAGAACTGCTGCTCCAAGTTTAAATTAACTTGACACTACTGATCCATGATGGATCTCTATCAAATTTCGTAAAGTTATTTGGATCAAAACCTTTTTTCATATTAATGTTAGTGATACAGAGGAGAAAACGACTCTTTCCCAATAAACGCGTTTACGCTAAATCTATTATTTCCAATGCAAACAGTTTGGAGCATGATCAGACGCCGGGTAACCCGGCGTCTGATCAGGCTCCAAACTGCTTGCCACTCTGATAAAAATGAAAATCAGAATTGTCAAAAAGTTGTCTTTTTCAACGTTTTAGTGTTTTGCGTTTCGTTTGCGATTAACCGGGAAAAAATAAAGTATTCTGCACTGTATATAAAGCCTGGCAGCGAACGGGTTCAAGGTACGGTTTCTAAAATCGCGCTTGAAACTTAGGAAATCTTAGTATTTACATGTAATGAGCAACTGATGGTAGTCCATCGTTTTAGAACATGTATAAATACTTGTTTTGAGTGATGATAACAAAACAATTTCCTACTAAAATCCTACTTCTTACAATAATCCTATCCTTTATCTTCTATGTTCTCTTTTCACTCTTGATTTGCAACAGAACGTACATAGTGGTCGTATTAAATCTCCCCAATATCGTACACATGAGCATAAAAATCTGCACATTTAATGAAAAAGGACATGACCCATCTAAACGTTAACAGCTATTTCACTGGTTAAAACTAAACAAATACTCTATATGCCTACTACAAGAATTACATTGTGAGGAACTATCTTATGATAAATGGTAAAAAGACTGGGGGATGAATCATTTTTAAGCGGTAATAGTACAAATAATACGGGGTGGGCATCCTAATGAATTCTAATTTTACATATACAGTACAAGAATATAACAACATTATAGATGGAAGAATGCAGTCATTAAAAATAAATATGAATGAAAAGGATTATGTACTTTTAAATGTTTATGCACCAAATAATACAACGGAACAAATAACATTTGATAAGACTTTATTATTTCAAATGATAGCGACACGTTAATTATAGGCGGAGATTTTAATACAGTTATAGATATAGATAAAGATAAAAAGAACGGAAATCCTAATAGTAATAAGAAAAATAGGGACAAACTAAATAATTTAATACAAAATAACGATGTAAATGATATATGGAGAATTTTAAATCCAGAAACAGAACAATATACATGGCACTCCAACAATAAACAAACAATATTTTGTAGGCTAGATTTTTTTCTTGTTTCAAACAATATAGTGAATTCAGTAACACAATGTAAAATTACAACTGGGTCACGATCAAATCATTCGTTAGTATATTTAAATATAAAATTGGGTAATCAACCAAGAGGGCCAGGGTTTTTTAAATTAAAAAATAGTGTTATCCTTAAAAAAGACTATCAGGATAGGATAAAACGGTCAATTCAAGATATTGCTGATATTTATAAAGAGGCAAACCCTAATACGTTGTGGGAATTAATCAAAGGAACTATAAGAAATGAAACCATTTTATACACTTCAATGGAAAAAAAGAAAACAGTCAAAATAGAAATGCAACTGAAAAATGACATTGATGATTTAAAAAGATAACTATCATATTATCTAGATAATGAAACCCTATTAAATAAACTTAAAGAAAAAAATAGAATTGGATTACTAAAGGAATCTTACTTAGAACAAAAGCAACATGGATTGAAAGAGCAGAAAAAAATACAAAGTACTTTAGCATTTTAGAAAAGAAAAGATCTGAAAATAAAATCATAAAACGATTAATTAATAATTCTGGAGAAGTAACTGAAACTACCGAAATTTTAGAAGAAACTAAGTTATTCTATAAGAAATTATATAGTAAAGATATTGCATTGCATAACGATGATATATTTTCAAATAAACCTTGTGAAACTGTTTTAAACGAAATAAAAAAAATCATGTGAAGGTTTAATTACTGAAACAGAATATTCTAACGCTTTAAAAGAAATGAATAATGGCAAAAGCCCAGGTTCGGATGGAATAACAGTTGAATTTTATGAAATATTCTGGCATACAATCAAATCATATTACAGTAATTCTATTAACTACTCTTATCAAAATAATAATTTAACACCTATGCAGAAACAAGGTATAATTACCCTTCTGCCAAAACAAGACAAAGATTTAACATCAATAGGTAACTGGAGACCAATAAGCTTACTTAATACTGACTACAAAATGGCCACAAAAACATTAGCAAATAGAATGAAAAAGGTTTTACATAATACAATCAACAATTATCAAACAGGATTTTTAAAAGGGAGGTATATTGGAGAGAACATAAGAACAATTTTTGAAGTAATAGAGTATCTAAATGACGAAGACAAACCAGGGCTTATATTTTTCGCAGATTTTGAAAAAGCATTTGATAGTATAGATCATGACTTTATGTTTGAAAATCTGGCACATTTTAACTTTGGCGACTCTTTTATAAACTGGATTAGACTGTTCTACCACGATACGCAAAGTTGTGTTGTTAATAATGGATATATATATGTCAGAATTTTTCGACATAAAAAGAGGAGTAAGACATGGATGCCCGCTATCACCGTACTTATTTGTACTGGCTATAGAAGCTTTATATATGTCTGTAAAAGCTGATAATAATATAAAAGGCATAACGATGTATAACAGAGAAATGAAATATACAGCATTTGAAAATGATGCAACCTTTATGATGGATGGGTCATTTAAAACTTTTGCAGCCTTAATAAAACAACTTAATACTTTTAGTAAAATATCTGGGCTTAAATTAAACAACAAAAAATCTGTTATTTTAAGATCAGGTTTACTAAAAATAAATTTCAACTGAAACTTTTGATACAAAAAGTGAATTTGCATGGACATCAGAAGGATCCAATACATAAGGAACTGTTTTTTCAAACAACAGAAGCAAATATCACGAGTTAAACTGAATACAAAAAATACAGGAATTTTCAAATTGCTTAAAACATTGGAAGAAACATAACTTACCAAGTATTGGTAAAATAACTGTGATTAAAACATTTGCTCTACCGAAACTAATATACACGCTTACAGTTTTAGAAAGTCCAACATCAGAGCTAATTAAAGCTATAAATTCATATATTTATGATTATTTATGGGATGGCAAACCAGACAAAATGAACCGAAAAACAATCATTCAAAATTACGAAAAGGGAGGACTTAAAATGATAGACTTCAACATATTTACAAAAGCAATTAAAGCGGGGTGGGTGAAGAGAATAACAAACAATGAAAATGATGGCGATTGGAAACACATCTATATTAACAAATTAGCCAAATTGGGTGGGAATTTGATATTTGAATGTAATATAAACGAAAAAGACAATACAAAACCGCAAAGAACTCCCTACCAAATTTTTTGAAACATATAATACAAGCATGGTCAAATATAAATTTCGACAGTAAACCGGAACAAATGAAAAACTAGATATTATGGAACAACTCGTTATAAAAAACAGTAATAACACCTTATTTTATAATGAATGGTACTCAAAAGATATCAAATTCATAGAAAACATTTTTGATAATAGATTCAAGTCATTCTACACCTTCCAGGTTTTAAAAACAAAATACTCTCTTCAAAACTCAGATTTCCTAAAATACTACACTTTTATTAGAAAGCATACCGAAACTATGGAAACAAAAGCTCAAAACAGACAACATAACTGATAATGAAATACGGGAAAATTTAATACAACAAGTCCAAAAGTCCAACAGTAATAAAAAAAATATGTACAATAAAATGATAAAGGAAATACAAAATAAAAACATAATAAAACCCCATATTAAATGGGAAGAGGAAAACACACATATCAACTGGAAAAGTGTGCACAGCGTACCATTCAAAGCCGTAATCGATACAAAAGTACGAGCTTTTCAATATAAATATATAATGCGAATTATACCAAACAACAAATTCCTGTACAAATGCAAACTAGAAAAGTCAAGCTTGTGTGCACATAGAATCAATTGTAACACGGCTGCGGCATTTTTCTATAGAAAAGTACCCCAGTTTAATTTGGATACCGCACACTTTGTAGTGGGCGGAGTTTCCCCGCCCATGCAATAACTGTTAGAAAACCATGCAGTTAACTAGTTAACCGCACAGTAATGGCGCACATCTAGGTAACCGCACAGTAATGGCGCACATCCGGTGTGGCAGATATCTGCATAGCAAAGCCCCAGATATGAGAGAGTAAATGGAACAAATCCAAATTTTCTCACTCATTTCAACATTTAATCCTTTGGTGTTACTATTCATTAGAATCGTCTCGAAGAGACGATTCTAGTGAGCAGTGACACCATAGGGTTTAATGCAGAAATAAAGATTTTAGTTCTTGAAATACTCCTCTTATCTGGAGCCTTGGCATAGTAATAGCAGAACAAGTCACAATGGAGAAATTACACTATTTGTTTTGAACAATAAACGATTTTGTGCAAAATTGATAATTCCTTTTCAACCAGTTTGGATCCAGACCAGACGCCTTGTACAAAGCGTCTTATCTGGGTCCAAATATTGTGCAAAGTAAAAATTGCTAAATATAGCACAAAACCGTTGATTGAGAAATGCAAACGTGTTCTCGACTGCAAATCGTCCCGTCATCACTGTGCCGATATCCATATTAATAATCATTTTAAGTAAACACGCGCGAAAGCTAGTGACGCAAATATTCCCAGAAACTAGGACATTCTTCTTTACAGCACACATTTATTAACACATTGCCCGCGAAAGCGATCTATGCTGGAAGTTGTCGGATTGGTTAATGAGTATACGTTCCAGTCTTTGATTGGTCTCTTTTATGGGGTTTACACTACCTTTGATTAGCAAAGCGCTCAACATTTGGTATAACTTGCGCAGATAGCGATATTGTTCCTGTCATTGATTGGTCGTTCAAGTGGGGATTCTAATGGATGTCAAAAGCGCTCAATATTTGATGTAAATTGCACAGAGCCCAACCTCTTGGTCTATATTTAGCCATGTTACAAGCAATATATTGCAGTATCTTCACTCGTTATCTAATTAAACACGCCCACATACACTCGTGCGCATGCGCGCACTCATGTACAGTGTGTGCGTTATTGAGATAACTCGTGGGAGCTATGCAATATATATAACATAAACACCTATTCTGGGAGTGTCAATATTCCAGAGCATTGTGGACTAACCTAGAGATAAACAATTAAATATAAAATTAAACTTCATGCTAATATCATTTGGATATACCGATGGGAGTAGTTTCTCAACTTTATCAAACACCATACTGATTTACGCAAAATATTTCATTTATAAAAATAAATATGCAAAAACAATACCTTTATTCCAAAATTTTATAAAATATCTGAAACATGTTGAAAACATAGAGCGATGGATTGCAACAGCATAAAATAAAGTAGAACAACACAACGGAAAATGGGACAAAATACAGTTTAACCTTTAATATTAACAAATCGACGGCAAACTAAAGAGTGAAACTTTATTCAATTCTCAAATTTTCTGCTCTTCTCTTTCTCGCTACTCTTCTTTTCTGACTATATATAAATTTTTCCTCGTTGTACATAAACAGAAAGAAAATACATTAATTTAGGACTAATAGGTACTATATAGAAATGTGTCATTTTGTTATTTGTATTTGTTTTGTGTTTGTATATCGAGAAATAAAATATAAAAAAAAATAATTCTGCTGCTGTTTGCAAAGTCGACTAAATGCGGCTTCGGCAGGGTAAGAGTTGAACTACGAATAACTGCTTTTATGTTCCCATGCATTTATTAGCAATATGTTCCGTGTATACATGTACAATGTTCTGCCTTATCATTAAATGTATTACTTTGTCTTGTAGAAGCACAAGAAGGGCAAGAAACACGGGGAGCAGTATGATGCTCTGCAGGTATGGATATTCCTTAACATATTACAACCCTCTCTACAACGGCCCTCCCAACAACGACTCCCTCTATATAACGACCCTTGCCACTGTTTCCCAAACAAGACAATTATATGCCTAACACTTTCACTTTTGCAATATCGTCTGCTTAAAACTGTCGTCTGCTGTTTTTCTGAAAGTTATTTTATATACATTTTGACCGAAACAACTTAATGACGAGTGACAAACAGCTTGAATCCAGATCAGACGCCGCGTTACGCGGCGTCTGATCTGCATTCAAGCTGTTTGCAAATGTAAGCCAATTTCCCTCCCTGTAACGACTCTTTCCGAATAACGCATAATTTTTTTGTCTCCCGTTGGGTGTCGTTGAAGTGAGGGATCGTTGTACTCCATAAATAAACCTTTGTACGTCTTTCATATACATGTATTCCTCCAATCAAGAAAATAGTGCCACTTGATATAGATCTACAGTCACTAACATGCACCATAAGAAATATTTTCTATTTCCTAGACGACAATATGGCGATTAAGTTGGCGCCGAAGGGTTAATAGCCAGTTGTCTACAAATATCTCAATACATCTCCATTTTAAGGTCGCGTTTATGGGGATTTACCAGCGTGTGGTGATAGATCATTTTGTTGTCTGCAAGATCTGTTGTCACAGTTTGCCATATACGTGAAAGTATTTTACACAAATAATGTTCAACTATGAAGTTAATAACCAGGGGCCCGTTTCATAAAACATCTTACGACAAATGTTGTCGTAAGTCAGATTATAAAACTCTCAATTATTATTTATTTCTCCATCTAATACTGTCTTGTTATATCTTTTTGGAATCGTCCTGTATAGACGATTCCAAAAAGATGTCACAAGACAGGATTAGATAGAGAAATCACAAATTAAATGTATTTTAAAGTTTTGACTTACGACAACATTATTTTTATCGTAAGAAGTTTTATGAAACGGGCCACTGAGCTGCATGTTCCAGTTGGGGAATGTAATGTGTAGATCGTTGTAGGGAAGGATCACTGTACAACAAGTATATTCATTGCAATATGTTGAGTACCAATTTGAAACTAGACCCCGAGTAACGAGGTGCATGATCTGGTACAGTGGAGACTCTGTTATTCTTTCCCGTTTAAACGCAAACGTACGCAAACGCAAAGCACTAAAACGTAGAAAAGAACAACTTTTGGACAATTCTGATAATTCTTGTTTATCTTGGTGGCAAACAGTTAGGAGCCTGATCAGACGCCGGGTTACCCGGCGTCTGATCTGGCTCCAAACTGTTTGCACTGCAAATAATAGTTTTAGCGTAAACGCGTTTATTGGGAAAGAATAACGTTTTCTCCACTGTATATTTCTTGTCAGATTTGACGCATCGTCAACACTTTCATTCTTTCACTGCCAAGTGGTATCGTCTGCTTTAATAGTTGAGTGGAGAAAAACGTTATTTTTTCCCAATAAACGCGTTTACGCTAAAACTATGTTTTCCATTGCAAACAGTTTGAAGCCAGATGAAATGGCGGGTAACCCGGCGTCTAATCAGGCTCAAAACTGTTTGCCATCAAGGTTAAAATAAACACTCAGAACTGTCGAAATATTGTCATTTTCTCCATTTTAGTGTGTTGCGTTTGCGTTTCGTTTCGTTTGCGTTTAAACGGGGAAAAATAATGTTTTCTCCACTGTATAATGTCGTCTGCAATATTTTGTCAAGTGAGATTTTGAGCATGTTAGACTGAAGAAAGATCGGTACGAGTGTCAAACAGTTTGGATCAAGATTCAAACTACAGTGATTCTTCTCTACAACACACAATGAAAGGATTGTGTATGTTGTTCGGAGGGAGTTGTTATAGGAGGTACAATTAAGACATAGTTTTCAGTTGAAAACAGGTTTAATTCACTCAGACACCGCGTCTGATCTTTACTTAAGCCGTTTGTCAATCGTCATCATATTTCTTTTTTCAAAATGTCTTCTCATATGTAACTCTGAGAAAAACAGCAAACGACATGTTAAGCAGACGATATTGCAGCAACTTAAATGTTAAACATTATTGTTATGTTTAAGGATAAGCGGCACACATTGTTGTAAGGAAGGAATCGTTGTTCGGAGGACCGTTGTAGGAAGGGAGCACAATGTTTGTAAAGTCGTCTCATGGCGCCATTGGCAGTAAGCGAATAAACTCGAAAGAATGAAGTTTTTTCGTTTAAACTCGAATCGAATTGAATTCTTCTGATATTAAATCATGGAGATGTAACACATATAGTAAAATCTCTCTATTACGACCACTAAAAAGAAGGATTTTTGAAAGACATGTGACAGCTTAAAGTAATGTGAAAATAAAACAGAAAGCTCCGAAAGGTTTTCAGCGGCCACTTGCATAAAAACAACCCCCAGTTGCCGATGTGTACCTGAAACAGTGCATAAAGGCTGGGGCCCGTTTCATAAAACTTCGTACGAGAAAAACGATCGTAAGTCTAAACTTTAAAATTAATTTAATTTCTGATTTCTCCATCTAATCCTGTCTTGTGACATCTTTTTGGAATCGTCTTTTCAAGACGATTCCAAAAAGATGTCACAAGACAGGATTCGGTGGAGAAATAATTAATAATTGAGACTTTAATAATCTGACTTACGACAACTTTTGTCGTACGAAGTTTTATGAAACGGGCCCCCCAGGGTCTTCCTCCACCTGATTAGTTGGACGTCGCGATACTACTGTTAAAAGCGACGTAAAATCATAACAAATTAAATCAAATCAAATAATAAAACAACCAATCATTGACATACTTTACTTTAGCAATCGTAATTGAAGAATGTTACTTAATTTTAATCACAGCTAAATATGAATAAGTAAGATGAAATGACTACTACAACGCCTATGGCCATATATACATTATAACTCAAACAGTTGGTTGGGGGAGGAAACTGTTTAAAAAATATGACTACTTATTTTAATCTGTGTTGCAACCATTTTAGAGCATGGCATTGGCCTCTCTGATTATATTGCTTCAGATCTAACTCCAAACTATGTGTAGAGTTCATAAGGTTTAGAGCATTAACCCTTAGCCCGCCAAATAAATTGTCGTCTGCTATATTTCTCGTCTGCTTCAAATTTCAAAGTGCTTCAAAGTTGCTCAAAATTGCTGAAAATGTTGTCCGAGTGTCAAACAGCTTGGATCCGGATGAGACGCCGAGTTACTCGGCGTCTTATCCGGATCCAAGCTGTTTGCATATGGAGCTATAGTCGTGAGTGGCAGGCTAAGGGTTAACGTGTTCTTTCTTTACTGGGAAAGAATAAAGTTTTCTCCACTGTATAAATGAAACAAAACAGCAATAGAATGTATTTTTCGCGTCATGAATATTTCGCGTAATGCGGTTTTCTTTTAATTCGCGACATCATGCAATATTTCTAGCAGGTGGTAGCTTAATTCAGGCTGAAAGTAAAGCAGAATGTGCCTTAAGGCACATTCTGCTTTACTTTCAACCTGCTTTAAGAAGTCACCTATTTTCGAAACTTGAGCCGCGAGGCAACACATTCGCGAATTAACGCGTAAATTATATTTTCGCGAATAAAACCGGTTTTACAGTAGGCGTCGATCAGCCAATCAATCACGGTGTTACAATTATCCCTCTCTACAACGGCCCTCCAAACAACGCTTCCCTCCTTACAACACTGATTGCCGCTGTTCCCCAAACAAGACAATTATGTAACGCTCTCACTGCTGCAATATCATCTGCTTTAAATTGTTGTTGTTGTTTTTTCTCCATGTTACAGTGGAGAATCTGTTATTCTTTCCCGTTTAAACGCAAACGTACGCAAACGCAAAGCACTAAAACGTAGAAAATGACAACTTTTGGAAAATTCTGATGATTCATGTTTATCTTGGTGGCAAACAGTTTGGAGCCTGATCAGACGCCGGGTTACCCGGCGTCTGGTCTGGCTCCAAACTGTTTGTAAACGAAAAAATAGTTTTAGCGTAAACGCGTTTATCGGGAAAGAATAACAGATTCTCCACTGTATCTATCGGAAATCTTAACAGAAAGAACAAAACGACGATGGCAAACAATTTGAATCCAGATCAGACACCGTGTACATGAAATACGGCTTCTGATATGTGTTCAGACTGTTTGGTAATGTAAGCCAAGTCACTCTAGGGATATTAATCCCCCCGTCCCTGTAACAACTCCCTTCGAAAAACAACACAATATGTGTCTCCCATTGGGTGGTGTTGTAGAAAAGCACTTTATTAAATTTACTGAATAAACATGTTCATCCTAAAAATAGTAATTCCATTACAAGTAGATTTGAGCCAGATCACCTTACGACCAGGCTCGAAACTATTTTCCACCAAGATTAAAATAAATTGTTAGAAACATCAAAGCAATTGTCATTTTCTACTTTTCATCGCAAACAGGAAAAAATAACGTACACTACAGCGGCCACTTATTCTCAGTGGCACTATTTATATCCCAATTTATTTATATCCTTAATCGTATTATATCCACAATCTACAGTAGAACCCCTCTATTACGACCACTAAAACGAAAGCTAATTCATTATATAAAAGACAGGTGACAGGTTAAAGCAAGGTGACAGTACAACAGAAAGCTCCTGATGGAGCTTTCTGTTTTTCTGTCACATTGCTTTAAGCATTCACCTGTCGTAAACACCAAATAATTAACACAATTAAGTGGTCGTAATAGAGAGGTTTTACTGTATATATATCCTCTATTTGTAGGCGAAGTCAGTTCCTGCCATTTCCAACAACACACCATCCACATACTCCAGTACTCGGTCCCATGGAAGCCCAAGAAAAAAGAGCCCGCGTGGCAACGGCGACAAGGTTTACAGTTCTCCAAGCACTCCGGATAAGAGGTCAGATCGTCATGGCAACCATCATCATCACCATCATTACTCTGCACACAGGACCGCGTCCAAGACGTCTATTGACACGGCGTCAATCAGGAGTCATCCGCACAGCATTTCCCGTCACCGTGGTAGTTCCCACTCACATCACACGCACGACCACGCCTCCTCACCGCACGCTCCTTTACACAATCCCGACAATCAAGTGGCCTTTGTAAATACCGACGCCCCCTTAGCACAAGGAGAATCAGGGTAGGTAACATGGGGTTTTGGCATACCCGTTCTCTGTCTAACAGAATGATTGAGCCGGAAACATGATGTTTAAACGTTGATTTTAAAGTTGATTTTATAAACTATTGCTAATTATATAATCTTGGTAATTACACATGTACATTGAAAGAATTTCGCTTGTTCGGAATTTGTTCCCATGTAAATCCATAAGGTATCATGTTTATTTTAAGATCTAAATGAAGTTATATGTAGATCTATGTTCTCGCTTTGTAGGTACATTTGTGTAATTTCATGTGAAGCGCTTTTGAACGCACAGCCCCTGTGTAAAAAGAGCGCTATATAAATCTGGTATAATAATAAAAATAGTAATAATGTTTATAGAGATTCTTTCCCTAAGGTTGAGGACTAGTATTGAGATCGGACCAACATCGGCGCGCTACGTACAGCGATCGGCCATTTTTGTCAACTGAAAGTTAATGAGAATGTCTGATCGATCTCCGTAGAGTACTGATGTTGACCAGCATTGCCCGACTTCTTTAGTGGGTCGTCTACCTTAACTCAAATGACACAAAAACTGTAAGGTATACATTCTCATGCGGTTATCTCGTACGGTTTAAACCTGCGATCTAATGTCCTAAATCTTAGGCGATGAAATTCAAAAACTTTATTTATACATTATCTTTTAAAAGTGATATACGTATGTGCAAATATATTGTTAAATGTCAACGGAATAAGTATTTTATCTTAAAACATTATGTTTCCCGTTTCCAAGCCGTGTTATAATCAATTTTAAACCTTTAAAACTACCTATTGTCAACATCCAAACTTTTACCGTCCGCTCAAGAAAGGACCTTGGTGTTAGTTTGAGTCTGGACTCAACCAAAGTTTTATAACCTCGGACCTGTTCCTTAAAAACGAAAACTCGATTAAGTTTGAGAACTGTATTAGATAATACAGTGAAACGATTTGAAGTAACAGTTTCTTGTGAATATATATCACATTCTGTAGTAAATATGATGATAATAAAATTAGTAGAATATAATTTCACATTTCTTGTGTGCGAATATGAAATGCTGTTTTGAAATGCGACGGCACTGAGGTGTGTTAATTCCGCGGTTGTTGAAAGGCTTCCTTGAGAATGTTTAAATTTACAGACAATATGTATAGATAATCTCCAAATATGCCTGAACTAATATTCGCGTGTTTCATGATATCATTTACAAAACAGGGTTAAACTTAAAGTCAACCCCAAAATTATCAGGCTCTTCACAGTATTCATCAATATTTATTACAAGTTCTCTGTATACGTAATCAAGTTTCAAATTCTACCATCAAAGGCATTCTAAAACAGTTATTGTTTTCACAAGTTTCTCTTTAATCTCCTGGTTTTCTTTTCATTTCACAACTCTGTACAGTGTTCCCTCCCTACAACGGCCCTCCCAACAACGACTCCCTCCTTACAACGACCCTTGTCACAGTTCCCTAAACAGGACAATTATGTCTAACGTTTCAATTGGAATATCGTCTGCATGAAATTGTCGTCTACTGTTTTTCTCAAAGTAACATAATGGACGTTTTGACAGAAAAAAACTTAATGAGGAGTGACAAACAGCTTGAATCCAGATCAGACGCTGCGTTACGCGGCGTCTGATCTGGATTCAAGCTGTTTGCAAAAATAAGCCAATTTCCCTCCTTATAACGACTCCCTCTGAGTAACACACATAATCTTTGTCTCCCATTGGATGTCGTTGTAGAGAGGGAACGCTGTATATTGTTTTTTTATTTTGAAACCACCATTAGTGCTGTCAAGTACCAGTATCTTGATATACTTTCAACAACCGACAACTGCATTTCTCGTTGATTTTTTGTTTTGACGGCTTTTTGGCCGGAAACATATACCAGATTATATAAAACAAAATGCAATACCTAACAGGACAAAGAAGTGCGCTATTGGAAAGCAAAGCAATAAGGCATAAATGACTCGCAGAGAGAAACTATTAAAAAAGCATTTTAAACCAAACAGGTTTTCTTCATTTAAGAGTGTACTAAATGACAGTTTGTCTACCGTACAGATTTTAAACTCGTTGAGTGTGCGGAATAACACCACTGATTATTAATAGAAGTATATTTTATCAAAGCAGGTAACTTAATGTGAATCGGGATGTATCCGTGGTTAACATGAAGAACTGTGAAACATGAGGTTCAAATTCCATCGAATGCAAAACTTCCTTTTTTGTGAATTCTATTACATGTATATTGTTTCATAATCATGTTTAGCTAAACTTTTTTGAAAAGTCGTGCTATTGTGGTCACCCTGTCGACTGCCTCGGTTTTGTTGGTTTTTAGGTCATTTTTTTTTGGTAAGACATTTCCCTATAACTATCTTAGGTAACCGTTTGAAACATATGAGCTATAAATCGAGTGTGACAAAACAAAACAAAACGATGGACGACAAGAGACGGACAAATCTACGACAAGTGCAAAGTAGCCCGTCATCTGATCTACAAAGCACATTCACTTTGTCTTTCTGTATTTATTTTATTTTCCATCACGTCCTGTTTCTTTTTGATGCATGAGGTTGCCATCTTCATTTACATGTAACCCTAGTCACAGGTATATGCGACATTTACTAACAGTGTACATGCGTAAATAATGAAGCAGCGTATAAAGAAAACTTTGACCAAGGACTTCGCTGTTCGTCATTTAGCAATTCTTTGTAACATCAATTACAGTGGAGAATCTGTTATTCTGGCTCCAAACTGTTTGCACTGCAAATAATAGTTTTAGCGTAAACGCGTATATTGGGAAAGAATAACAGATTCTCTACTGTACAACGCTCCGTCTCTACAACAACACCCAATGGGAGACATAGATATGTGTGCTGTTCGGAGGGAATTCTTATAAGGAGAGATAATAAAGATTTGGCTTACATTTGCAAACAGTTTGAATTCAGATAAGACGCCGTGTAACGGGGCGTCTGATCTGGATTTAAGCTGTTTGGCGATCGTCATTTTATTTATTCTGGCAAAATGTCCACTAGTACATGTATGTTACTTTGAGAAATTGCGTTAAACATAATTGTCTTGTTTTGGGGAACAGCGTTGAGGGTCGTTGTAAGGAACTCGGTATTGCAAATAGCATTCGCCGCGGCTATGCTGTAAATAATAAACACTGAGAGGACAGTGTGTAGAATGTTACACACCCCCTCTTATCACAGTCTTCATTCATAATGATGAATGAAGGCATTTCTAAATTTAAGCCAATTCGGCGTATTAGAAGCTATTTCAGCATTATATAGTCAATCCCGGACGAGCCCCCATCTTACGAGGAACTCTCGTTACGAAGCATAGCAGAAAAGTCTATATTGGGTATTATAAGAATCCCCGGGTGGAGATCGAACCCTGGGCGCTTGCGTGACTGTCCAATACCATAACCTCTGCGCTAAAGAGTCTACTCACTAACTCAGGAGATTGGTATTGCAAATACAATTCAACGCGGCTGTGCTATTTATAGTATACAGCGAGAATACAGTGTGTATGATGTAACAATATAAATATGTATATTGTTTTGTTTTCAGCTCCATGGACATTTCCATAGACATTGAAGGTGGAATTATTGAGACTGAAAAGAAATACTGATCCTAACCGGAAGTTTAAGGCAACTGGTCAAAAGACAAATTATTGCTCAACCTAGTCGACAAGTTGTAGTTATGGTGACCAAAGGGTTAGGTAACGCGTCACTACAATTTGGGGAAATCGTAAATAAATCACTCGTTTAATTTGACGCGTGTCCAAAAGAACTAACAAACTGTTAGTTAAACCTGGCCAATTCAAAATGTGCAAATCATCAAGACGTTTGAGAGTTCTCTCCCCTTTTTCGTTTTGAGTTTATTACAAGTGAAGAAGAAGGTGTTTAATCACTGTATGATGACTTCGACTTGAGTTATATTTGCAAACAGTTTGGACCAAGAAGGTAATGCCTAAAAATGTATACTTTACATGAAAACAATTTAAAGCAAGTGTCAAAGAGTTATATCCTGATAAAGCTCCTAGTTTATCGGTATCTGCAAATGCAAACGGCGTTGACGGTAAAGGGTTTGAACCCCAAATTGGCGTGACGCGAGATCTTCCCGTGAGCATTTCTCTCTTCATTTTTGTGACGTCAATGATCAAATCATTTCGTAACGCCAGTGGCGACGTTGGGTTGAATATACAATACCAGACATAAACGGTTGTGACAGGTGTATCATTCCCAGACTAGTGAAACGTGACATCGCCATGGATACAAACACTATGCATGCGCGGATCTGAAAGGGAGGTCAACCAGGCACCCTTACTTTTCAACTCCATGATGCCTTGAAATTACGGCAAATACATGTATGTGATCATCAGATTTCGTTATAAAGGCAATATTGGAGCTGATTAATGGTGCAAGTCGGATTAATTTCACCCTTGAGAAGCATACAGTGGATACGGCGTTATTTTTTCCAAATTAATACATTTACGCTTAAAATACTATCCCAAGTGCAAACAGTTTGGTGCCAGATCAGCCGCTGGGTAACCCGGCGTCTGATCAGGCTCCAAACTGTGTGCCACTCAAATTAAAATAAAAAGTCAGAATTATCAAAAAGTTGTCATTTTCTCAATTTTATTGCAATGCGTTTGCGTGTCGTTTTGCGTTAAATTAGGAAAGATTAACGTCTTCACCATTGTAGCTGGGTCCGCGTATGACATCAGGACAGTGTTGTGCTATTGGACGATATATCAAGTCCCTATTCATAGCGGCTGTTGGATTATGGCATTGTTCACCTCCCATCCCTTGTTATCCATGGATTACACCTAAGTGTTTTATATGTATTATGCTAATTGAACGAACATGCGTATTGTTCCCAGCGTCATATAAAGTGGAGAATACGTTATTCTTTCCTGTTTAAACGCAAAGGAAATTCAAACACAATAAGATTAAAGGGAGCAAAATAACTAAAAACGTTTGATAATGAACATTTGGACGACGACTAATTTTAATCAAAGTGGCAAACAATTTGAAGCCAGAAGAGACGCCGGGTTATCCGGCATCTGATCTGGCTCCAATATGTTTACAATGAGCGGTTTTTGCATTTATAAACGCATTTATTAGGAAAGAGTACCGTCTTCTCCGTTAAAATCTCAATTAATGGTGTAAAGTATTCCTTATTGTTCTATAATTAACGTACTGTATAGGTTCGGAAGTCTCTGACGTAACAATTATTCCGTCATCACGTTTTATTTTAGTGAGTTTTTATGGAATACTCGCGTGTATGATTTCGTTTAAGTATATATCACATGATATAATCTGTATATTATAAAATTCGATATGACCTTGAGATAACATATCGAGCAGTTCGTGAATATACACAGCGCTCGCTCTCTACAACGACATCAAATGGGAGACAAAATTATATACGTTGTTCGGAGGGAGTCGTTATAGGGAGGGATATTGGCTGATATTTGCAAACACTTGAATCCAGATCAGACGCCGCGTAACGCGGCGTCTGATCTGGATTCAAGATGTTTAACAGTCGTCATTTAGCTTTTTCTTTTCAAAATGTCACAAATGCAACTTTCAGATAAACAGCAGACGACAATTTTAAGCAGACGTTACTGCAGCAGTGAAATGGTTAGAGATAATTGTCTTGTTTGGGGACGAGCGACAAGGGTCGTTGTAAGGAGGGAATCGTTTTGGGAGGGTCGTTGTAGAGAGGGAGCGCTGTAGAACTATTAGTTCAATGAACATTATTGTTATATGTACAATGTATACTGTTTGTACAGTGGAGAATCTGTTATTATTTACCGTTTAAACGCAAACGTACGCAAACGCAAAGCACTAAAACGTAGAAAAGTGCAACTTTTGGACAATTTTGATAATTCTTGTTTATCTTGGTGGAAAACAGTTTGGAGCCTGATCAGACGCCGGGTTACCCGGCGTCTGATCTGGCTCCAAACTGTTTGCACTGCAAATAATAGTTTTAGCGTAAACGCGTTTATTGGGACAGAATAACAGATTCTCCACTGTACTTGAACGTGATATTAAGTAAAATTAGTAAATAAGTAAAAACAGTGAAGAAGACGTTATTCGTTCCCGATAAACGCGTTTACGCTAAAGCTGTTATTCCCATTGCAAACAGTTTGGAGCCAGATCACACGCCGGTTAACCCGGCGTCTGACCAGGCTCCAAACTGTTTGTCGCTCTGATTAATATGAATATGCAGAATAGTCAACAAATTGTCATTTTCACCATTTTATTGCATTTCGTTTGCGTTTCGATTGCGTTTAAACGGAAAAGAATAACGTCTTCTCTACTGTACATGTTATTTTCTATCTTGAATGATTATCTGAAAAACTTTTATTATTGTTGCGATTTACAAGTTATGTTAGAAATGCATGTGTATTCTTTCCCAACCAAACGAATTGGAGCTTACTTTGTTTTGAAGGGCAAACTATTTGGAGCAAGATACATGTAAGACTCCAAAGTGTGTGCCATTCAAATAAAAATAAAAACCTCAGACGTTTCACGAAGTTGTACTTTTCTTTCTTTCTTTCATTGAATTGCCCTTGCGTTTCGTTGCGTTTAAACGGGAAAATAACACCTTCTCCACTGGACGTTATTCTTTCTCGTTTAAACACAAACGAAACGCAAAACAAAAAAATGTAAAATGTGACAACATTTTGACAGTACTTACCATTCATTAAAATCTGATTGGCAAACAGTTTGGAGCCAGAACAGACGCCGGGTTACCCGGCGTCTGATCTGGCTCCAAACTGTTTGCACCGGATATGACAGCTTTAGCATTAGCGCGTTTATTGGGAAATACGATAACCATATTCTCCACCGTTGTTTAAGTGTCTATTGCGTGCAGCATGATTAATGGAGCTATCTCCCAGACAGTGACGTCATTTGAGGATTCTTGTTTTCCTCTACCCTGACATTTATGCCGTAAGCCATTCGTGTACACTATCGGCTTCCTTTATGAAAAGAAATACATAAAAATATTAAAACATATTACATAAGTTTTATGTACAGTAACCCCCTCTATTATGACCACCAAAATAAATGCTAATTGGTTGTATATAACATAGGTGACAGTTGAAAGCAAGTTGTGGGAAGCTTTCTGGTTTACTTCCACATTTCGTAAACGAATAACACAGTTTAGTGTTCGTAATAGAGAGGAATTACTCTATAAAATAGCCTAAATGATACATGTGTATTCAACTTCAACTTACATGTAAACATTAAATGCATTAAAACACACAGATCAAATCATAAACATATCTCAAAACCCAAAGAAACACTTACAATTTGAAATTCACATACAGTGCATGGAGAAGACGATATTCTTTCTTGCAAACTCGATACCATGTTGAATTCTCAAAATCACAAATATCCAATAATTTGGAGTCTGATCAAGCAATGGATTGTCCGATGTCTGGTCTGTCGCCAAACAGTTGGAATGGAAATAATAGTTTCAACTAGCATAAAGCCGTTTATGACAGAAAAACGTATTTTCCATTGTAACTATAGTTTTATTACAAAAATGTCCATTCTTTCCAAAGCGAACACAACATAATATTGCTATTTTCCTATCTGACTGGAATTTGCAAATAGTTTTGACCCTGATCAGATGTTGAACAACGCGGAGTCGTTGTCCGAAGTTATGGAAGTTTGTCAAAGAAGAATTTATTTACATCATGAGAGATTTCAATCCTCTGTTTTAAATTTTCAGCATGTTTTTATCTAAGATTAAGAACTCACTTTTCGCTTAGTTATTGATTTACTGATATGTTTAATAGATAAACTGTGATTATAATATAAGCCGTGCCATGACAAACCCTACCTTATTGCATTGCAATATTATACAGACCGAGCCCAATTTTCATCTCTGGCTCTGCAACTGAGTTTGGTCTTCACTCCTAAATACCGTATACAATAATGTAAAATACAATGCTTTAGATAACTGTGAGTGTGTAACAGAGTAGATCAAGGCCAGCCGCCGCGTCATAGACCTTAATCCGCTCTGTTTGCAATGCAATAAGGCAGGTTTTGTCATTGCGTGGCTCATATATAATTATGTTTTAGACGTGCAACTTTGCTATAACGCAAATTTATACTTACATATAGATACGCTGGAGGAAAAGTTATTCTTTCCAAATACAGTGATCCCTCTCTACAACGACATACAAAGGGAGACACATATTGTGCGTGTTGGTTGGAGGGATTCGTTATAGAGAGGGGCAATTAAGACTTGGTTTAAATTTTCAAGCGGCGTCTGATCTGGATTCGAGCTGTTTGCCACTCGGTATTATGTTTTGTCTGTTAAGATGTGACTTTGAGAAAAACAGCAGACGACATTTTTTAAGCAGACGATATTGCAGCAGTAAAAGAAGTAGGCATAATTGTCCTGTTTAGGGAACTGTGGCAAGGGTCGTTGTTGGTGAGATGGTCGTTTAAGAGAGGGAGCGCTGTAAACGCGTTTATGCTAAAACCTTTATCTCCATTGCAAATAAGTTTAATGCCAGTTTTGATTTAATCATATGTTATTGCATATACCAGATATCATATACATTTATCGACTAGCATGTACACAGTTTTTACAGCATATACATGTATGTAAGCAAATTATCAAAAGATTATAATATATTTCAAACGGGTTAGGCCACAAGTTATACCAACATTAGAGAAGGCCCTTCTCTTGATGTCAATCGTAAGTACGTTATGAGGTAATGCAAAAGAACATATTTCTATCTTAGTTTACAAAAAGAAAAGGAAACGAAAGCCAGATAAGACACCACCGGTAGACAACATTTCTTCTGATCAGGCTCCAAACTGTGTACATGTATGACTAAGATTAAACGGTCAGCATTTTTCAATAGCCATCCATTTCCAACATTTCCTTAAATTATGTTTGCGTTTAGTCTCGTTTAAACAGACAATAACAACGTCTTCTCCACTGTAAGTTACTAGTTACAGTGGATAATCTGTTATTCTTTCCCAATAAACGCGATTACGCTAAAACTATTATTTGCAGTGCAAACAGTTTGGAGCCAGATCAGACGCCGGGTAACCCGGCGTCTGATCAGGCTCCAAACTGTTTGCCACCAAGATAAACAAGAATTATCAGAATTGTCCAAAAGTTGTTCTTTTCTACGTTTTAGTGCTTTGCGTTTGCGTACGTTTGCGTTTAAACGGGAAAGAATAACAGATTCTCCACTGTATGTATTCAGTTAAGTTAGACTAGCGTAATTGTGTGAGCAATTGGATTTAATTGCCTATGTTTTAATGTTTCAATTCAATATCCTTCAATTTTAAGATGCCATTTGTTTTTAAACTTTTTTCTTGGTTATTAGGCAGAGTCGATGCGACGTTATTTCCCTTTGTCGCAAACGAATCGCAAGCGCCTTGCATTAAAAGGTGGAAGATGACAACCTTTTGAAATTCTGACGATTTATTCTTATCTCAGTGGCAATCATCATGGAGCCTGTTACGCGGCGTCTGATCAGGCTCCAAACTGTTTGTGAAAAATAAACAGTAAAACTTCTCTATAACGACCACTACATGTAATTTGTGTTTATTACATGTACAGTGGAGAATCTGTTATTCTTTCCCAATAAACGCGTTTACGCTAAAACTATTATTTGCAATGCAAACAGTTTGGAGCCAGATCAGACGCCGGGTTACCCGGCGTCTGATCAGGCTCCAAATTGTTTGCCACCAAGATAAACAAGAATTATCAGAATTGTCCAAAAGTTGTTCTTTTCTACGTTTTAGTGCTTTGCGTTTGCGTACGTTTGCGTTTAAACGGGAAAGAATAACAGATTCTCCACTGTATGTATTCAGTTAAGTTAGACTAGCGTAATTGTGTGAGCAATTGGATTTAATTGCCTATGTTTTAATGTTTCAATTCAATATCCTTCAATTTTAAGATGCCATTTGTTTTTAAACTATTTTCTTGGTTATTAGGCAGAGTGGATGCGACGTTATTTCCCTTTGTCGCAAACGAATCGCAAGCGCCTTGAACTGGAAGAAGATGAAAACAGTTTGAAAAATCCGACGATTTATTCTTATCTCAGTGGCAATCATCATGGAGCCTGTTACGCGGCGTCTGATCAGGCTCCAAACTGTTTGTGAAAAATAGACAGTAAAACCTCTCTATAACGACCACTACATGTATATAATTTGTGTTTATTACATGTATTAGGTGTTTAGTACAAGTGAGGTGAGGTGACTGCTTAAGGCAATGTAAAAGTATAACAGAAGCTTCCTGTTTTACTCCCACCTTGTTTTCAGATGACACCTATATTCTATACAATTTATTAACTTTCTTTTGATTCGTCGTTATAGAAAGGTTTGACCGGAACAGTTATCATTGAGAAAGAATAATGAAGTATTCACAGTATACACCGGAGATCAATTAACCCTATCACTGCAAGAGTCGCATAAAGTCGACTTTGCAAACAATTTGGATTCAGATCAGACGCCGCGTAACGCGGCGTCTGATCAGGATCCAAATTGTTTGACACTCGTATCGATATTTCATAAATCTAACTTAATCAAATCAAACTTTGAAACGATAACACTATTGAAGCAGATGAAAAAATATCGATGGAGGGGTAAAAAAAACTCGTGACTAATTTGGTGCTTAAACGGTTAAATTAGTATTTTGCAGTATAAATCCAGGGCTGCCATTTCTCCGGATTTTTCCTAAATCTCCGGATTTTTCCCCAGTTCATGGTACATTAAAGCAGGCTGAAAGTAAAGCAGAATGCGCCCTACGGCGCATTCTGCTTTACTTACAGCCTGCTTTAAGTGGTCGCATGTCAAAAAAACAAGAAAAAGGCTAATGGGTAAAGGTACGATTCGTTAAATCGCACTTGAAAAATGCAAATTTTGAAATCTTAGGATTTTTCATGTCAATTTATGGCAGCCCTGTAAATCGTGCTCAGACAATACAATGGAGAAGATGTTATTCTTTCCAAGTGAATTGTTTTTGTAGGCTAAACTATTACGTCCAATGCAAACAGTTTGTAGTCAGACTAGACGCCGGGTAATCCAAACTGTTTGCCATTCAGATTAAATATACATTCAGAATTGTCAAAACGTTATTTTTTTCTCCATTTATCACATTGCGTTTGTGCTTCGATGGGAAATAATAATGTCTTCTCCACTGTAATATACATGTATTTGGCGATTGGTCTGGACTCGTACTGTTAACATTTCAGTGAAGTCGCATTAATTATCACGTAAAGACTTTGACTTTGAACTGCTAAAACAGTGGAGAGGACGTTATTGTTTCCCGTGTATTAATCTGAGTGGCAAACAGTTTGAAACCTGACCAGACGCCGGGTTTCCCGATGTCTAATATGACTCCAACTGTTTACAAAGGAAGCAATAGTTTAATCACAAATAATTTTGAGAAAACATAACGTCCTCTCTTCTCTATTACAGTGATGAAAACGTTATTCTTTCCCAATAAACGCGTTTACGCTAATTCTATTATTTCCAATGCAAACAGATTGGAGCCAGATCAGACGCCGGGTTACCCGGCGTCTGATCAGGCTCCAAACTGTTTGCCACCAAGATAAACAAGAATTATCAGAATTGTTCAAAAGTTGTTCTTTTCTACGTTTTAGTGCTTTGCGTTTGCGTACGTTTGCGTTTAAACGGGAAAGAATAACGTATTCTCCACTGTAACCATAGTTTTTTTCTAAAACAATATCGATTTGCATAGTGGTTTTCAATCTCTTTGAAGAATATGTCTGTCCTATCGCATCATTAACCTATTACACCATAATATGACTTTTTACGCCTCCAATGTAAAAGCTAGTTCCAGTTTAAACAGCCATGAATACATGTACAGTGGAGAATCTGTTATTCTTTCCCGTTTAAACGCAAACGTACGCAAACGCAAAGCACTAAAACGTAGAAAAGTGCAACTTTTGGGCAATTCTGATAATTCTTGTTAATCTTGGTGGAAAACAGTTTGGAGCCTGATCAGACGCCGGGTTACCCGGCGTCTGATCTGGCTCCAAACTGTTTGCACTGCAGATAATAGTTTTAGCGTAAATGCGTTATTGGGAAAGAATAACAGATTCTTCACTGTACCATGATAAATATGTTCCTTAGGGTTCAAAGAATAATGTCTTTACAGAACAGTATGCTACTTCATAGTATGTCCATTTACCACATATTATGACGTTATTAAAATTTTGTCAATCTTTAAAGTGGAGAAGACGTTATTCAATATTCATTACCGTTCAAACGTAAACGAAACACAAACACTATGTACTAAAATGTAGAAAAGGACAACGTTTTGAACCCGGCGACTGATCAGGTTCAAAGCTGTTTGCCACTCAAATTTAATGATATAGAAATTATCATTATTTAATTTTATTGCCATACTTTTGCGTTTCGATTGCGTTTAAACAGGAAAGAATAACGTCTTGTCCACTATATTACAGTGGAGAATCTGTTATTCTTTCCCAATAAACGCGTTTATGCTAAAACTATTATTTGCAGTGCAAACAGTTTGGAGCCAGATCAGACGCCGGGTAACCCGGCGTCTGATCAAGCTCCAAACTGTTTGCCACCAAGAAAAACATGAAATATCAGAATTGTCCAAAAGTTGTACTTTTCTACGTTTTAGTGCTTTGCGTTTGCGCACGTTTGCGTTTAAACGGGAAAGAATAACAGATTCTCCACTGTAGGACCAACTATAGTAAACAGTGTGCGGTGTTATAGTAACCATGTATTTGATCAATCCTTTTGTTTATCCAGTTTGATGTTTTCCTGTACAGTGATATATATGTACAAAACAAATAAACCGTGCCCTCGTTACAGCGTGTACGAGTTGTCTCTCCTGTAATCCAATGGGGCCCATTTCATAAAATGTTGTCGTAAGTCAGATAACAAAAATCTCAATTGTTATTTATTTCTCCATCTAATCCTGTCTTGTGACATCTGTTTGGAATCGTCTTGAAAAGACGATTCCAAAGTGATGTCACAAGACAGGATTAGATAGAGAAATAAGTAATAAAATGTATTTTAAAGCTTTGGCTTACGACCGTTTTTGTCGTACGAACTTTTATGAAACGGGCACCTGATCCATACAGCAATTAACCCTTTACTCCGTAGACTGTTTCCAATTTTGAAGATAGGTGATCACTTAAAGCAGATTGAAAATAACGCAGAATGCTGATTTATTCGGTGCACATGTACCTGGCTCCAAATTGTTTGCAATGGAAATAACAGAACAGACGAGCTGATTGGGCAAAATAACGGTACCTCCCAGGTGCCTGGTCCCAATGCTATAAAGATTTTGAGTTGAATCCGAGATAGTTCTCAAGCTTTTCATTGGTCAGATTGGAGCTTTTGCTCAAATCTGACCAATCAAATGCTTGAGTACGACCTCAGACTCGGATGTTCAGACTGAAATTATAATCTATAACCCTGCACCCTGGTGGCACGTCTAGATCCAAACTGATAGCGGTGGTATGAAGGATTGACGGTTCTCCATATCATCGACCTATTATTATGGGGACGCCCAAAGTTGACGTTCTGTTCAGCTTAATAGTTTAGTTTTTGCGGAAGTATCCGTCCAATTGCATTTTTTAGCTTCGATTTAATCACTCGAACCCTATTCACGCATATATGCGTCTTATATGCGTCCAAACTGTGTACCTCTGAAAAGAATAACACGTTTCTAAGCAAACTGTAAAGACTGAGATCAGATGGTTCCAAATTGGAGTGGCCCGTCTGGTCAGGGTCTGCACTGCTTGTCATATTGCAATATACGAGTACAGTGTTCCCTCTCTTCAACGGCCCTCCCAACAACGACTCCCTCCTTACAACGACCTTAGCCGCAGTTCCCTAAACAAGACAATTATGTCTAACGCTTTTACTTCTGCAATATCGTCTGCTACAAATTGTCGTCTGCTGTATTTTCTCAAAGTTACATTTTGATGGAACAAATATTATGACGAGTGACAAACAGCTTGAATCAAGATCAGACGCCGCCTAACGCGGCGTCTGATTTTGATTCAAGCTGTTTGCAAATGTGTGCCAATTTTCCTCCCTATATCAACCCCCTCCGAACAACGCACACATTTTTATCTCCCATTGGATGTCTTTGTAGAGAGGGAACCCTGTGTTGACAAAACGACCCCAATAGTAAACAAAGTACAAATGTCACACTAGTGTGACAAATGCCCCATTCTTGTCCGTACCCATGTTTTTTACTTTTTTCCGCAAGGATAATGGAGTAGACCATTACACCGTCTTATTATGAATTAATTGGAGACCCATTAACCTTGAAATTTGACCCATGGCCACAAAAGTAGAACAGGACATGTTGTCTTCCTCTGTTAAATATATGTGCCAAGTAATTTTTAAATACATTCACTGATAAAGGAATTACAGACCAGACATAAAACTTGTGACAACAGAATCGTACCATGTGACCTTGACCTTTGCTCCATGGACCAGGAAGTTAATACAACACATTGTCTTCTTGTGGTGAACATTTGTACCAAGGTACATGTATTTTGGCATCCTTTCAACGATAAAGAAATAAAAGACCGGAAAAAAATTTTGCGATAACGTTATCATACCCTATGGCCTTGACCTTTGACCCATAGACGCAGGAGTTATATTTGTCTGGTGAACATTTGTGCCAAGATAATTTTAAATCCATTCGCCGATAAATAAAAAATTACTGACCGGACATGTAATGTGTGGCAACGTACTCATACCCTGTGAGACTGACCATTGATAAAGGGACACCGGAATTGAACACGACACATCGGATTTGTCTAATGAACATTTGTGCCCAATTATTTTTAAATCCACCCACCAATAAAAAGGTTACAGACCGGACATGTTAATTGTGACAATGTTATCGTACCCTGTGGCATTGACCTTTGCTCTATGGATGGATACGGGGGTTAAACACGACACCTTGTATTGTCCGGTGAACATTTGTGTCACATTATTTCGAAATCCATTCACAAATAAAAAAAGTTACAGATCGGACATCGGACACTAAATTGGAGAAGACGGACGGACAGACACTGTATGTCCGCCTTTGGGGGCATAGAATGGACTAAATTGGAAACTTGAATTGTCAATTTGAACTATCTGTGAGTTATGGGCTAAGAAATAACATATTTCCGCAGTATATACGGAAATGACCTTCGTCATTACAGCTGCCACATGTACTTTGCTTCCAGTTGAACCTTTCCTGAACCCTCAATGTGTTTCTCTTTGGTGTTATAATTTTCTTTATGACATAAGCGAGAAAAAGTGCTTGGACCAAATAACCATTAACTTATAAATGCACTCCTGAGACTTCAAAGGGACAATCCAATTCCCCGATTTAGTCTAAATTAAAGACATCAAAAGCAGGGCTAGAGTGGAGAATCTGTTATTCTTTCCCGTTTAAACGCAAACGTACGCAAACGCAAAGCACTAAAACGTAGAAAAGAACAAATTTTGGACAATTCTGATAATTCTTGTTTATCTTGGTGGCAAACAGTTTGGAGCCTGATCAGACGCCGGGTTACCCGGCGTCTGATCTGGCTCTAAACAGTTTGCACTGCAAATAATAGTTTTAGCGTAAACGCGTTTATTGGGAAAGAATAACAGATTCTCCACTGTATATGACACTAACATAATTATGCAAATAGTTTGGATTCAGATATGACGCCGCGTATCGCGGCGTCTAATATTGATCTAAACTATTTGACACTCATGGCAATGTTTTCTAAGTAAAAATACATAACTTCCAAATTTAAAAAGCAAAAGCAAAATTACGAAGATTTCAGGAAAAACCCCGTAGGTCCGGAGAAGTAACGAAATATCCGAACTCTGGTAGCAAGAAAATAAAGTGTAAACAGAGGCCAAATTGAACGTTAAAATAGCTATATACAGTAGAGAAGTATTCTCCTCTGTATCTGAGTGTTTTAGAAAACAATATTGTTTTAAGTCACGTATATGTACATATTAAAGAAGAGCTATGCCGTGAAGATTATCTGAACACTTTAAAATACAAATCCTCAAGGTTTGCCTTAATACGTTTGCGCGTGTCTGCACATAAAGTACGCATTGAATTTGGAAAGTATGGGCGAAATCGCTTAGAAAGACATAAAAGAATATGTCAACTATGTAAGAGTAACGATTTGGAAGATGAGTTTCATTTTATATTGAAGTTTTCGGCATATACAAATATTCGCTTTAAATTCATTAAACGTTATTTTTATAGCAACCTTAGTATGCAAAAATTTACAGAATTGCTCAAGTCAAAAGCCAATGCTACATTTGTATACTGATTAAATTAAGTAAATTCATAGTACAGGCCAATAAAATGAGAAAAGATTCACTCACAGGCTTATAGATTGTGTGTGTTTGTATGTGTGTTAATGTATGTATGCCACGTCAGTGTTATATTACATGATATGAATCAAAATCTTTTTAACAACCATAAAAATCAATTAATCGTCTAATCTATCTGCATAATTGCATAGTTCATTCTCCTACATGAAGCATGTTGGAATTGGAAACAGCTAACTTTGTTAAATATCTTATAGAAAAGTACATAATTTACAGTAAGATGCACAGTGCTTTTTATAGTACAGTGCTTCCTACAATGCTTTCTATGTGCTTTCTACTTTACATGTATTACTACAGTGGAGAATCTGTTATTCTTTCCCGTTTAAACGCAAACGTACGCAAACGCAAAGCACTAAAACGTAGAAAAGAACAACTTTTGAACAATTCTGATAATTCTTGTTTATCTTGGTGGCAAACAGTTTGGAGCCTGATCAGACGCATGATATTTTTTACCAAGGCTTCTGAGGTTGACACTCTTTTTGACACTTAAAAAATGATACAGATAAGCTTGTTTTTATATTTTCTAATGGAAAACTAATGCGCACTATTGCCAAATCCTGACATCTTATTTTAAACAGACGTAGATGTCTGCTATATAACAATGTGTAAATTGTGATATTTGATTTGTAGTGCATTTTGTATATTATAATGATGAATATGTCCGTTTTTATTGTAAATAATGTGGATATTCTTATATTACAGCTAGAATGTGTTTATTTTGACAACACTATGAAAGTCTCTTAGACTTCATAACTAAACGAAATTGAACATTCACTTGTATGTATAGATATAATGTAATTGTATGTATGTTGTGTCCATGATGAGACTTGAATAAAGTTTATATTGATACTGTTGAACTTCGATATTTCGAACTCGGTTAGGTCGGACATACCCGTATTTCAAAGTTAAAACGTGGCCAAGCCACGTTTTAACTTTGAAATACGAGTATGTCGACTTATCCGAGTATAAAATAATGCAAAATATGCCGAAAAATAGGATAGTTCGAATTAAGCGAGTTCGAGATATCGAGGTTCGACTGTACGTTACGCAGTGTCTGATTAGGACCCACGCTGATTGTAAAGTTTCCTTTAGCGATGGAAGGGTTAGTCTACAAGACATTGAGGCTGCGTACAGCATAACTCTCTGTGTCTTACAAACATGCGTGCAAAATAAAATCAAAACAAAAGAAATGGAAAATGTTGAAAACTTGTGTTAGACTTGGTGGTTTTAGAAAGCTTCGTGCAGGACAAAGGAAATTTCTTATAGAAGAATATACATGTACATACAGTGGAGAAGACGTTATCATATTCTTATAAAAGCGTTTACGCTTACAGTGGAGAATCTGTTATTCTTTCCCGTTTAAACGCAAACGTACGCAAACGAAAAGCACTAAAACGTAGAAAAGAAAAACTTTTGGGCAGTTCTGATAATTCTTGTTTATCTTGGTGGCAAACAGTTTGGAGCCTGATCAGACGCCGGGTTACCCGGCGTCTGATCTGGCTCCAAACTGTTTGCACTGCAAATAATAGTTTTAGCGTAAACGCGTTTATTGGGAAAGAATAACAGATTCTCCACTGTAAACTGTTATTTCCCATGCAAACAGCTTGGAGCCAGATCAGACACAGGGTAAACGGACCGGCGTCTGACCAGGCTCCAAACTGTTTGCCACGGAGATTAAAATCAATATTTATTTTTCCATCTTGGTGCGTTTCGTTTGCGTTTGAACGGGAAAGAAAAACGCCTTCTCCACTGTATTAATTTTGGCGGACATATTTCTTGTACGAGTAACCTACATGTATATTCATAAATGTCTAAGAATTATTGGATTCTATGTGTATCGAATGGTCGAGTGGTATAGGATTTGCTGTAGTTTACAGACAGTGCATTTATCTTTGTTATATTTTTTGTTGTTGACTTGGTTGTACAGTGGAGAAGACGTTATTCTTTCCCGTTTAAACCAAAACGAAACGCAAACACACCTCAATGTAATGTAAAAAGGACAATTTGACAATTCTGAGTTTCTGACTATATATTTTATTCTGAGTAGCAAACCGTTTGGAACCTGATCAGACGCTGGATTACCCGGCGTCTGATCTGGTTCCAAATTGTTTGCATAAGAAATAATAGTTTTAGCGTAAAACGCGTTTTTTTGGAAAGAATTACGTCTTCGAAACTGTATCAAACGATGCAATATTGAGGTTAACCGTCCAGTAGTAAAGCGGTTAATAGATATTGATAACGTAAACATGCGCGGATCCAAAGCGAGTTGGGAAGGGGAATCCCTCTGTAAAGTCATTAAACAGGAAAGGAAAAAAGGAAACACTGATTTTATGTTGTGCAGGGGAGAATTACGTTATTCTTCCATGTTTAAACGAAACGCAAACACAATGAACTAACTTCCGATGATTGTATTGTAGAAACTGGCAATTCATGATGCATGTACATGTATGTGTTATCCATATTAGAGGTTGTTAATACGAATAATGTGTACCTTGAAAGGAATAGCCGAAACGGCACTACTGAAGCAACGCAACAAAATGATTCGCGGATAGCAGACCAATAAGCCTCGCCTCCTCTGCGGAATTGTATACACAAATCCCGCCCCAAGAGAAATAGCGTTTATACAAATTGAACGTCACTTTGTCCAATGAAATTGAATGGGGTGAATGTAAATATTTGGGAGTGGAGTGTCGATCTCATTCAGGAGCATGAATGGCCTTCACCCTAATCTGACTTCCTAAATACACGTATAGTAGGTACTAAAACCATCGACGTTCAAAAATATCTTTCAACAACCAATTAACCTTTTGGAACCCCTCACACTGCTTTTGGAGACACCAGAAGCGCACCTCTTCAGTCAACACCTTCCATTTTATTTTACGACGAAGGACTTCGGTTGATGGAATAATAAGAGAGAATATAACTCACTGATTTTGACCGAAACAATATGATAGGCCAGGAAAAGCGGAATGTCGAAGATATGTATATATAATCAGATTCTGTATTTTTTGCAGCAGCTACGGTAGACCTATCATCTGTTTAAATTTGTCGTCTGCCGTTTTTCTTAAAGTTACATATAAGTTGACAATTTGGCAGAAGAAATAGTATGACGAGTAACAAACAGGTTGAATCCTGATCAGACGCCGCTTAACGCGGCGTCTGATCTTGATTAAAGCTGTTTGCAAATATAAACCAAGTCTTAATTTCCCTCCCTAAAACAACTCCCTCTGAACAGCATACATAATCAGTGTCTCCCATTGGGTTTCATTGTAGAGAGTTGGGCATGCTACGTCATTGCTACGTCATTTCCGTTTGCAATATTCTGTCGACTGCAACAAATCTCCACTTTGCTTGGTCATTTCATTGTATTTATGACGTTGTTACCTGACTAATACAGTCACCACCAAACCATCGTCCTTTTATATTCAGCATTCACATTCACGTGTGTTTTAACTCGTCATTTGGTCTTTTTTCTGTAAAAATGTCAAAAATGTGACTATGAGAAAAATAGCAGCCGACAGTTTTAAGCAGCCGAAGTTGTTAGGGGGAAAGTCGCTAGCGTTGTTGTTCGGATGGAATCGTTGTTCAGAGGGCCGTTGTATAGGGATGGATCACTGTATTTTAAATAGGATTGTTGTAGGTAACTACAACATCTTAGTTTTTGTACGTGTCTTCATTATACATGTACAGTGGAGAATCTGTTATTCTTTCCCGTTTAAACGCAAACGTACGCAAACGCAAAGCACTAAAACGTAGAAAAGAACAACTTTTGGACAATTCTGATAATTCTTGTTTATCTTGGTGGCAAACAGTTTGAACCCGGCGTCTGATCTGGCTCCAAACTGTTTGCACTGCAAATAATAGTTTTAGCGTAAACGCGTTTATTGGGAAAGAATAACAGATTCTCCACTGTACATGTAGGCTATCTTGTATTCAATACATGTTCCGTGGGGAACCTTTTTGTCTCAGTATTCCTGTTCATCCTGCTGTAAAAGACTCGCATCTTCTTCTGGCGTTTTTGGCGCAGCTCTCCTAAAAGGTGTGTGCTGTTTATCTGACGTAGTTAGTTAAGAAATTATCTGATTTTTCGGCGTATAAGCGAAGTAAACGACAGAAAATGATCGACAAATTCCATGAATCGCCAATACGATTCATGGAATTTGCCGATCATTTTCTGTCGTTGTTAGCAATTCATGGAGTTTGCTGGTAATTTTCTGTCGTGATAACATCTTAGACGAGTCGTTTGTTAACCAGCTCTGTTATAGTAGTGTCATAAGGTTTGAGGTACCAGCACGGGGTGTTGCAGAGTGTGCCAGTTTGTGCACAACGACTGAGGACTGCAATAGCGTGATTGCAGTACGGAACATAACCAATGCATGATTTGGTCTTACGATCTACAGTGCATGTCTAGGACATGCTTCTCCCCTTCAAGGTGCACAATTCTACGGACAAGAGGAACCAGGTGATACACCCAACAGGAGACACAAATTGTGGGCGTTGTTTGGAGGGAGTCGTACCGGAGGGAACTTTGGAAACAGGTTGATTCCAGATCAGACGCCGCGTAACGTATCTTGAATCAAGCTCTTTGTCACTCATCATTAAGTTTTTTATGTCAAAATGTCCATTAGGTAACTCTGAGAAAAACAGCAGATGACAATTTTAAGCAGACGACAATTTTACGCAGACGACATTGCATCCAGACAATGGTGTGTGTCAGTCATAAACCAAAACGTAATTCGACAAGATATATACAGAGGAGAATACGTTATTCTTTCCCGTTTAAACGAAACGAAACGCAAACGCTTTACCCGGCGTCTGATCTGGCTCCAAACTGTTTGCAATAGAAATAATAGTTATAGCGTAAACGCGTTTATTGGGAAAGAATAACGTTTTCTCCACTGTAGCGAACAATGATTCTAACCAACAAAGACTAAGCATGTCCTTTATCTGCGTTTTTAAAAAAATAAATAAAGAAAAAAGGAAAAAAAGTTTTGATTCGAATGAGATTCGAACCTATGACCTTTTGATTGTTAGTCAACCACACTACCGACTGAGCTATTAGCACTTAGGAAGAATGGTGGTACATGTATGAGCTGGGTGCTGGGATCTAAACACCTTTTATTCATATGCTAATCTAGGGCCAGTGGCGATACGGAGTACAAAACGACTGATGTACGTTTTATAATTTTCATTAAAATTAATTCAGATAGCACAGCTAGTATAAGATTGAATGAAGAATTAATTATTATGATATATTTCCACGTAACCATGTGAATTTAAAAGCTTTTTGTATTACTTTCAGAATTTATATTAACTTGCTGAATGTTAGAAATGTTTTATTTAAGATGTCATAAATTTCCCTTCTGCCAATGTCATTGAAAAGTACAATACTTGCGTTCTTTGAATAGATTCCCGTAAGGGTACTCACTGACGCCTTTGGTGTCATTTGTATTTGTTTGCACCGGTCTTGCACCGACGGGGTGAATTAGACTGTGCGTTTGCTGCTCTTTTACAAGGGCAGCAATCGAGTGCCTGACTATGTCTGTAAGTCACTCGGCTTCTTTGAGTGCTTGGTTATACCTGTAAGTCACTCATTGTTTTTCCTTTCACCTTTGCACCATTCCTTTAAGGGGATAGTGCATCAATGGATAGAAGTCTGACATATGGTCGTCGGATTCTTCCAGTTCCAACTCATTCCCAAAATGGTCTGCTTTATTTCTGCGTTCGATTCTCAAAGCTTGCTTAAATCAAACATACATACTTCTTTTAAAGCTTTAGTTTTGAAATACATGTATGTTTGTTCTGAGTAATAATTAAAACGTCTCTAACACGACCACTTAAATATGTTAATTATTAGGGTTTTACAATAGTTTGATTGCTTAAAGCAAGGTGACAGTAAAACGAGGAGCTTTTTCTGTTTCACTGTCAACTTTCTTAAACTGTCACCTGTCTTTTAAACACTCAATTAGCCTTCTTTTAGTGGTCGTAATAGAGATGTTTTACTATTTATAGCAACAGAGTTGTGTTCGACTGATTGAGAGATTCCACTGATTTACAGTGGAAACTTTGAATCCCGAACACCTATATTATATTAAGTGGCGAGATGCTTTCCGTTCTCACGAATTCGCTTATAACATCCAGATGCCCGTTGCGTGTTATTATCCCTCCCCCACCACTACCTTTAACGAAAACGAAACACATAGTACTAACTCGCATTCCGTCTAAAAGATGTTCGAATAAGACAAAATGTTGGGGGTGAAAAAAGTCGTTTTACGGTTTATAGTTTTTATATTTATAGATAACAGTGGTGTAGATATTTGTGTGCTGTTGAAACCTATGCTTTGTCTATATTAGTGTTTTCTTCTGACCTGTCCAAGTTATGTTTAGATTGGAACATTCTAAATATTTAAAAGGGATGAGTTTTCTCTACATCCAGTTAGAGATACGGATAGCTGTAATTTTTGTGCGTAATGTCACGGAGTAATTAGAGCTCGCTCTAATTACTCCGTGGTAATATACAGTAGAGGATACATTATTCTTTTCCGTTTTAACGCAATGCACTAAACTGGGGAAATTTACATTTAGAAAGGTTTAAATCTGAGTAGCAAACAGGGGTGCCTGGTTTAAATTTTCATTTTCATTTTCGTTTTGCTTGATATTGAAATTCCTATATTGCAGCGTCTGATCAGAGTATACACTGTTTGCCTATTTCCCTTTTGTAGGATGGATTAAATACAAGAATGAGGAGAAGGCGTTATTCTTTCAAAATAAACGCGTTAAAGCTATTATTTCCATCGGAAACAATTCATATCTTGCAGTCAACAATGAGTGGTCGTTAAGTACTTTGTTGTTGATTAAAACAAAATTAAGGCTAAAAGATCATTCAAGTTTTGGTTAGAACATATTAAGTGAAATCTCAATGATTAAGAAGGGGCGTAACGAGCGTTAGCGAGTGGCCCCTTCTTAGAATATAACCTACATTTTTAACCAATCAAACTGCCGTTTGCGACGTCGCGTGGTGTCTTGCGCGCGGTATAGATAACTCCGTCTCGTAGCAACTAGTTGTAAAGAATGCCATATATGGGCGATCTCACAACCAGAATAAGCCAGCTTTGTTTACGATACGTGGGAATTATGCAGTCCTCGGCCAATATAAATATAGGTTATATTCTAAGTTAGTTAGAACATATTAAGTGAAATCTTAATGGTTAAGAAGGGGCCACTCGCTAACGCTCGTTACGCCCCTTCTTAATCATTAAGATTTCACTTAATATGTTCTAACTATAACTTAACCATTAAGATTTCACTTAATATGTTAAAGAATTACAGAAGCAAACAATGTATATCCAGATCAAACAGCAAGTAACTGATCTGATCAGAATTTAGCCGGCAATCAGCAAATGTTTATGCAGCCAAGAGAACGTTTATTTCCCCCATTAAACGCGTAAGATCAGACGCCGAGCAATTCGATGTCTGATCAGGGTTCAAACAGTTTGTCACTCTGATTTGAATAATTGTTTTTTACAATTTAATTATCACTTAGCCTTCTACACTTTATTTGCCTTGCCTAAGTGTCGTTCAACTCATTACTCATTTTGCGCCTTTAATTCATTCCTGCACTGAAAAAATAGTTACATATACACGTCATACATATCAGTACCTTGAGAAATAGTGAACATATATCCTAGTAGCAGATACTTAAAACAAATTTTTCCAGCTACAAATAGAGCACCCATAACATATTTGTTTGCAATATCGAATATCTCGTTTGTTCAGTATGACTGAATAGCTCGCAAATACCGTGGATACGTTACTCGTTGCTGTTTAAACGCAAACGAAACCCACTAGAGTAATAAAAATGACAACGTTTTGACAATTAAGACTATTTTTTATCTGAGTGGAAACCTGTTGTGGGAAGCTTTCTGGTTTACTTCCACATTTCGTAAACACCTAATGAATAACACAGTTTAGTGTTCGTAATAGGAATTACTCTATAAAATAGCCTAAATGATACATGTGTAGTCAACTTCAACTTACATGTAAACATTAAATGCATTAAAACACACAGATCAAATCATAAACATATCTCAAAACCCAAAGAAACACTTACAATTTGAAATTCACATACAGTGCATGGAGAAGACGATATTCTTTCTTGCAAACTCGATACTGTTGAATTCTAAAAATCACAAATATCCAATAATTTGGAGTCTGATCAAGCAATGGATTGTCCGATGTCTGGTCTGTCGCCAAACAGTTGCAATGGAAATAATAGTTTCAACTAGCATAAAGCCGTTTATGACAGAAAAACGTTTTTTCCATTGTAACTATAGTTTTATTCCAAAAATGTCCATTCTTTCCAAAACTTATATTGCTATTTTCCGATCTGACTGGAATTTGCAAATACATTGTAGTTTTGACCCTGATCAGACGTTGAACAACGCGGAGTCGTTATCCGAAGTTATGGAAGTTTGTCAAAGAAGAATTTATTTACATCATGAGAGATTTCAATCCTCTGTTTTAAGTTTTCAGCATGTTTTTATCTAAATTAAGAACTCACTTTTCGCTTAGTTATTGATTTACTGATATGTTTAATAGATAAACTGTGATTATAATATAAGCCGTGCCATGACAAACCCTACCTTATTGCATTGCAATATTATACAGACCGAGCCCCATTTCATCTCTGGCTCTGCAACTGAGTTTGGTCTTCACTCCTACAGTGGAGAATCTGTTATTCTTTCCCGTTTAAACGCAAACGTACGCAAACGCAAAGCACTAAAACGTAGAAAAGAACAACTTTTGGACAATTCTGATAATTCTTGTTTATCTTGGTGGCAAACAGTTTGGAGCCTGATCAGACGCCGGGTTACCCGGCGTCTGATCTGGCTCCAAACTGTTTGCACTGCAAATAATAGTTTTAGCGTAAACGCGTTTATTGGGAAAGAATAACAGATTCTCCACTGTAAATACCGTATACATTATGTAAAATACAATGCTTTAGATAACTGTGAGTGTGTAACAGAGTAGATCAAGGCCAGCCGCCGCGTCATAGACCTTGATCCGCTCTGTTTGCAATGCAATAAGGCAGGTTTTGTCATGGCGTGGCTCATATATAATTATGTTTTAGACGTGCCACAATTTATACTTACATATAGATACGCTGTAGGATACAACGACATACAACGGGAGACACATATTGTGCGAGTTGGTTGGAGGGAAACGTTATAGAGAGGGGCAATTAAGACTTGGTTTAAATTTTCAAGCAGCTTGAATCCAGATCAGACGCCGCGTAACGCGGCGTCTGATCTGGATTAGAGCTGTTTGCCACTCGGTATTATGTTTTGTCTGTTAAGATATGACTTTGAGAAAAACAGCAGACGACATTTTTAAGCAGACGATATTGCAGCAGTGAAAGAAATAGGCATAAGTGTCCTGTTTAGGGAACTGTGGCAAGGGTCGTTGTTGGTGAGATGGTCGTTTAAGAGAGGGAGCGCTGTAAACGCGTTTATGCTAAAACCTTTATCTCCATTGCAAATAAGTTTAATGCCAGTTTTGATTTAATCATATTGTATTGCATATATCAGATATCATATACATTTATCGACTAGCATGTACACAGTTTTTACAGCATATATGTATACAAATTATCAAAAGATTATAATATATTTCAAACGAGTTAGGCCACAAGTTATACCAACATTAGAGAAGGCCTAGCCCTTCCCTTGATGTCAATCGTAAGTACGTTATGATGTAATGCAAAAGAACATATTTCTATCTTAGTTTACAAAAAGAAAAGGAAACAAAAGCCAGATTAGACACTACCGGTAGGCAACCTTTCGTCTGATCAGGCTCCAAACTGTGTATGACTAAGATTAAAACGGTCAGCATTTTTCAATAGCCATCCATTTTCAACATTTCCTTAAATTATGTTTGCGTTTAGTCTCGTTTAACCCTTTACCAGATAGCCTGTTTCTAGTTTTGTAAATAGGTGACTACTTAAAGCAGGTTGAAAGTAAAGCAGAATGCGCCTAATGGCGCATTCTGCTTTTCTTTCAGCCTGCTTTAAGCCACCACCTGTTAGAATAAAGAAAATATTATTTATGATACATATTCATGACTGTATGAATTGGAACTATTTTCTTCAGCGGAGGAATAAAATGAATGCGCTAAAAGTCGCTTCTATAAGGGAAAGGGTTAAACAGACACTAATATCGTCTTCTCCATTGTAAGTTACGAGCTACAGTGGAGAATGTGTTATTCTTTCCCAATAAACGCGTTTACGCTAAAACTATTATTTGCAGTGCAAACAGTTTGGAGCCAGATCAGACGCCGGGTAACCCGGCGTCTGATCAGGCTCCAAACTGTTTGCCACCAAGATAAACAAGAATTATCAGAATTGTCCAAAAGTTGTTCTTTTCTACGTTTTAGTGCGTTTGCGTTTAAGCGGGAAAGAATAACAGATTCTCCACTGTATGTATTCAGTTAAGTTAGATTAGCGTAATTGTGTGAGCAATTGGATTTAATTGCCTATGTTTTAATGTTTCAATTCAATATCCTTCAATTTTAAGATGCCATTTGTTTTTAAACTTTTTTCTTGGTTATTAGGCAGAGTGGATGCGACGTTATTTCCCTTTGTCGCAAACGAATCGCAAGCGCCTTGCATTAAAAGGTGGAAGATGACAACCTTTTGAAATTCTGACGATTTATTCTTATCTCAGTGGCAATCATCATGGAGCCTGTTACGCGGCGTCTGATCAGGCTCCAAACTGTTTGTGAAAAATAAACAGTAAAACTTCTCTATAACGACCACTACATGTAATTTGTGTTTATTACATGTACAGTGGAGAATCTGTTATTCTTTCCCAATAAACGCGTTTACGCTAAAACTATTATTTGCAATGCAAACAGTTTGGAGCCAGATCAGACGCCGGGTTACCCGGCGTCTGATCAGGCTCCAAATTGTTTGCCACCAAGATAAACAAGAATTATCAGAATTGTCCAAAAGTTGTTCTTTTCTACGTTTTAGTGCTTTGCGTTTGCGTACGTTTGCATTTAAACGGGAAAGAATAACAGATTATCCACTGTATGTATTCAGTTAAGTTAGACTAGCGTAATTGTGTGAGCAATTGGATTTAATTGCCTATGTTTTAATGTTTCAATTCAATATCCTTCAATTTTAAGATGCCATTTGTTTTTAAACTTTTTTCTTGGTTATTAGACAGAGTGGATGCGACGTTATTTCCCTTTGTCGCAAACGAATCGCAAGCGCCTTGCATTAGAAGGTGGAAGATGAAAACAGTTTGAAAAATCCGACGATTTATTCTTATCTCAGTGGCAATCATCATAGAGCCTGTTACGCGGCGTCTGATCAGGCTCCACACTGTTTGTGAAAAATAAACAGTAAGACCTCTCTATAACGACCGCTACATGTAATTTGTGTTTATTGTTTGTATTAGGTGTTTAGACAGGTAAGGTGAGGTGACTGCGTAAGGCAATGTAAAAGTATAACAGGAGCTTCCTGTTTTACTCCCACCTTGCTTTCAGATGACACCTATATTCTATACAATTTATTAACTTTCTTTTGATTCGTCGTTATAGAAAGGTTTGACTGTAAAAGTTTTGGCGTAAACGCGTTTATCATTGAGAAAGAATAATGAGGTATTCACAGTATACACCGGAGAACAATTAACCGTATCACTGCAAGAGTCGCATAAAGTCGATTTTGCAAACAATTTAGATCCAGATCAGACGCCGCGTAACGCGGCGTCTGATCAGGATCCAAATTGTTTGAAACTCGTATCGATATTTCTTAAATCTAACTTAATCAAATCAAACTTTGAAACGATAACACTAATGAAGCAGATGAAAAAATATCGATGGAGGGGTAAAATAATTCGTTACTAATTTAGGGTTAAATTAGTATTTTGCAGTATAAATCCAGGGCTACCATTTCTCCGGATTTTTCCTAAATCTCCGGATTTTTCCCCAGTTCATGGTACCTTAATTAAAGCAGGCTGAAAGTAAAGCAGAATGCGCCCTAAGGCGCATTCTGCTTTACTTACAACCTGGTTTAGTGGTCGCATGTCAAAAAAACAAGAAAAAGGCTAATGGGTAAAGGTACGATTCGTTAAATCGCACTTGAAAAATGCAAATTTTGAAATCTGAGGATTTTTCATGTCAATTTATGGCAGCCCTGTAAATCGTGCTCAGACACATACAATGGAGAATATGTTATTCTTTCCCAGTGAATTGTTTTTGTAGGCTAAAATATTACGTCCAATGCAAACAGTTTGTAGTCAGACTAGACGCCGGGTAACTATTGCTTCCTTTGTAAACAGTTGGAGTCATATTAGACATCGGGAAACCCGGCGTCTGGTCAGGTTTCAAACTGTTTGCCATTCAGATTAAATATATATTCAGAATTGTCAAAACGTTATTTTTTCTCCATTTTATCACAACGCGTTTGCGTTTCGATGGGAAATAATAATGCCTTCTCCACTGTAATATATTGGCGATTGGTCTGGACTCGTACTGTTAAACATTTCAGTGAAGTCGCATTAATTATCACGTAAAGACTTTGACTTTGAACTGCTAAAACAGTGGAGAGGACGTTATTGTTTCCCGTGTATTAATCTGAGTGGCAAACAGTTTGAAACCTGACCAGACGCCGGGTTTCCCGATGTCTAATATGACTCCAGCTGTTTACAAAGGAAGCAATAGTTAAATCACAAATAATTTTGAGAAAACATAACGTCCCCTCTTCTCTATTACAGTGATGAAGACGTTATTCTTTCCCAATAAACGCGTTTACGCTAATTCTATTATTTCCAATGCAAACAGATTGGAGCCAGATCAGACGCCGGGTAACCCGGCATCTGATCAGGCTCCAAACTGTTTGCCACCAAGATAAACAAGAATTATCAGAATTGTTCAAAAGTTGTTCTTTTCTACGTTTTAGTGCTTTGCGTTTGCGTACGTTTGCGTTTAAACGGGAAAGAATAACGTATTCTCCACTGTAACCATAGTTTTTTTCTAAAACAATATCGATTTGCATAGTGGTTTTCAATCTCTTTGAAGAATCGATCTGTCCTATCGCATCATTAAACTATTACACCATAATATGACTTTTTACGCCTCCAATGTAAAAGCTAGCTCCAGTTTAAACAGCCATGAATACATGTATGTACAGTGGAGAATCTGTTATTCTTTCCCGTTTGAACGCAAACGTACGCAAACGCAAAGCACTAAAACGTAGAAAAGATCAACTTTTGGACAATTCTGATATTTCATGTTTATCTTGGTGGCAAACAGTTTGGAGCCTGACCAGACGCTGGGTTACCCGGCGTCTGATCTGGCTCCAAACTGTTTACACTGAAAATAATAGTTTTAGCGTAAACACGTTTATTGGGAAAGAATAACAGATTCTCCACTGTATGTTCCTTAGGGTTCAAAGAATAATGTCTTTACAGAACAGCATGCTACTAGTATGTCCATTTACCACATATTATGACGTTATTAAAATGTTGTCAATCTTTACAGTGGAGAAGACGTTATTCAATATTCATTACCGTTCAACGTAAACGAAACACAAACACTATGTACTAAAATGTAGAAAAGGACAACGTTTTGAACCCGGCGTCTGATCAGGTTCAAAGCTGTTTGCCACTCAAATTTAAAAGAAACGCCAAAATGATATAGAAATTATCATTATTTAATTTTATTGCCATATTTTTGCGTTTCGATTGCGTTTAAACAGGAAAGAATAACGTCTTGTCCACTATATTACAGTGGAGAATCTGTTATTCTTTCCCAATAAACGCGTTTATGCTAAAACTATTATTTGCAGTGCAAACAGTTTGGAACCAGATCAGACGCCGGGTAACCCGGCGTCTGATCAAGCTCCAAACTGTTTGCCACCAAGAAAAACATGAAATATCAGAATTGTCCAAAAGTTGTACTTTTCTACGTTTTAGTGCTTTGCGTTTGCGCACGTTTGCGTTTAAACGGGAAAGAATAACAGAGTCTCCACTGTAGGACCAACTATAGTAAACAGTGTGCGGTGTGCGGTGTTATAGTAACCATGTATTTGATCAATCCTTTTGTTTATCCAGTTTGATGTTTTCCTGTACAGTGATATATATGTACAAAACAAATAAACCGTGCCCTCGTTACAGCGTGTACGAGTTGTCTCTCCTGTAATCCAATGGGGCCCATTTCATAAAATGTTGTCGTAAGTCAGATAACAAAAATCTCAATTGTTATTTATTTCTCCATCTAATCCTGTCTTGTGACATCTGTTTGGAATCATCTTGAAAAGACGATTCCAAAGTAATGTCACAAGACAGGATTAGACAGAGAAATAAGTAATAAAATGTATTTTAAAGCTTTGACTTACGACCGTTTTTGTCGTACGAACTTTTATGAAACGGGCACCTGATCCATGCAGCAATTAACCCTTTACTCCGTAGACTGTTTCCAATTTTGAAGATAGGTGGTCACTTAAAGCAGATTGAAAATAACGCAGAATGCTGATTTATTCGGTGCACATGTACCTGGCTCCAAATTGTTTGCAATGGAAATAACAGAACAGACGAGCTGATTGGGCAAAAATAACGGTGCCTCCCAGGTGCCTGGTCCCAATGCTATAAAGATTTTGAGTTGAGTCCGAGATAGTGCTCAAGCTTTTGATTGGTCAGATTGGAGCTTTTGCTCAAATCTGACCAATCAAATGCTTGAGTACGACCTCAGACTCGGATGTTCAGACTGAACTTATAATCTATAACCCTGCACCCTGGTGGCACGTCTAGATCCAAACTGATAGCGGTGGTATGAAGGATCGACGGCCCTCCATAGCATCGACCTATTATTATGGGGGCGCCCAAAGTTGACGTTCTGTTCAGCTTATAATAGTTTAGTTTTTGCGGAAGTATCCGTCCAATTGCATTTTTTGCAACATGTTTGCATTTAGCTTCGATTTAATCATTCGAACCCTATTCACTCATACAGTGGAGAATCTGTTATTCTTTCCCGTTTAAACGCAAACGTACGCAAACGCAAAGCACTAAAACGTAGAAAAGAACAACTTTTGGACAATTCTGATAATTCTTGTTTATCTTGGTGGCAAACAGTTTGGAGCCTGATCAGACGCCGGGTTACCCGGCGTCTGATCTGGCTCCAAACTGTTTGCACTGCAAATAATAGTTTTAGCGTAAACGCGTTTATTGGGAAAGAATAACAGATTATCCACTGTACCTCTGAAAAGAATAACACGTTTCTAAGCAAACTGTAAAGACTGAGATCAGATGGTTCCAAATTGGAGTGGCCAGTCTGGTCAGGGTCTGCACTGCTTGTCATATTGCAATATACGAGTACAGTGTTCCCTCTCTTCAACGGCCCTCCCAACAACGACTCCCTCCTTACAACGACCTTAGCCGCAGTTCCCTAAACAAGACAATTATGTCTAACGCTTTTACTTCTGCAATATCGTCTGCTACAAATTGTCGTCTGCTGTTTTTTCTCAAAGTTACATTTTGATGGAACAAATATTATGACGAATGACAAACAGCTTGAATCAAGATCAGACGCCGCCTAACGCGGCGTCTGATTTTGATTCAAGCTGTTTGCAAATGTGTGCCAATTTTCCTCCCTATATCAACCCCCTCCGAACAACGCACACATTTTTATCTCCCATTGGATGTCTTTGTAGAGAGGGAACCCTGTGTTGACAAAACGACCCCAATAGTAAACAAAATACAAATGTCACACTAGTGTGACAAATGCCCCATTCTTGTCCGTACCCATGTTTTTGACTTTTTTCCACAAGGATAATGGAGTAGACCATTACACCGTCTTATTATGAATTAATTGGAGACCCATTAACCTTGAAATTTGACCCATGGCCACAAAAGTAGAACAGGACATGTTGTCTTCCTCTGTTAAATATCTGTGCCAAGTAATTTTTAAATACATTCACTGATAAAGGAATTACAGACCAGACATAAAACTTGTGACAACAGAATCGTACCATGTGACCTTGACCTTTGCTCCATGGACCAGGAAGTTAATACAACACATTGTCTTCTTGTGGTGAACATTTGTACCAAGGTACATGTATTTTGGCATCCTTTCAACGATAAAGAAATAAAAGACCGGAAACAAAAATTGCGATAACGTTATCATACCCTATGGCCTTGACCTTTGACCCATAGACGCAGGAGTTATATTTGTCTGGTGAACATTTGTGCCAAGATAATTTTAAATCCATTCGCCGATAAATAAAAAATTACTGACCGGACATGTAATGTGTGGCAACGTACTCATACCCTGTGACATTGACCATTGATAAAGGGACACCGGAATTGAACACGACACATCGGTTTTGTCTAATGAACATTTGTGCCCAATTATTTTGAAAGCCACCCACCAATAAAAAGGTTACAGACCGGACATGTTAATTGTGACAATATTATCGTACCCTGTGGCATTGACCTTTGCTCTATGGATGGATACGGGGGTAAGACGCGACACCTTGTATTTGTCCGGTGAACATTTGTGTCAAATTATTTCGAAATCCATTCACAAATAAAAAAAAGTTACAGATCGGACATCGGACACTAAATTGGAGAAGACGGACGAAAAGACACTGTATGTCCGCCTTTGGGGGCATAAAATGGACTAGACTAAATTGGAAACTTGAATTGTCAATTTGAACTATCTGCGAGTTATGGTCTAAGAAATAACATATTTCCGCAGTATATACGGAAATGACCTTCATCATTACAGCTGCCACATGTACATGTACTTTGCTTCCAGGTGAACCTTTCCTGAACCCTCAATGTGTTTCTCTTTAGTGTTATAATTTTCTTTATGACATAAGCGAGAAAAAGTGTTTGGATCAAATAACCATTAACTTATAAATGCACTCCTGAGACTTCAAATGGACAATCCAATTTCCCGATTTAGTCTAAATTAAAGACATTAAAAGTAGGGCTACCAGAATTATGTTGCTCATAAGAATCCTAAGATTTCCAAATGTTCAAGCGCTATTTTAGGAATCGTACCGTTACTCCCTTTGCTCCCAGGATCTACAAGTATATGACACTAACATAATTATGCAAATAGTTTGGATTCAGATATGAGGCCGCGTATCGCGGCGTCTAATATTGATCTAAACTATTTGACACTCATAGCAATGTTTTCTAAGTAAAAATACATAAAATTCCAAATTTAAAAAGCAAAAGCAAAATTACGATGATTTCAGGAAAACCCCGTAGGTCCGGAGAAGATAAGAAATATCCGAACTCTGGTAGCAAGAAAATAAAGTGTAAACAGAGGCCAAATTGAACGTTAAAATAGCAATATACAGTAGAGAAGCATTCTCCTCTATATCTGATTGATTTAGAAAACAATATTGTTTTAAGTCACTTATATGTACATATTAAAGAAGAGCTATGCCTTGAAGATTATCTGAACACTTTAAAATACAAATCCTCAAGGTTTGCCTTAATACGTTTGCGCGTGTCTGCACATAAAGTACGCATTGAATTTGGAAAGTATGGGCGAAATCGCTTGGAAAGACATAAAAGAATATGTCAACTATGTAAGACTAACGATTTGGAAGATGAGTTTCATTTTATATTGAAGTTTTCGGCATATACAAATATTCGCTTTAAATTCATTAAACTTTATTTTTATAGCAACCTTAGTGTGCAAAAATTTACAGAATTGTTCAAGTCAAAAGCCAATGCTACATTTGTATACTGATTAAATTAAGTAAATGCATAGTACAGGCCAATAAAATGAGAAAAGATTCACTCACAGGCTTATAGAATGTGTGTGTTTGTATGTTTGTTAATGTATGTATGCCACGTCAGTGTTATATTACATGATATGAATCAAAATCTTTTTAACAACCATAAAAATCAATTAATCGTCTAATCTATCTGCATAATTGCATAGATCATTCTCCTACATAAAGCATGTTGTAATTGGAAACAGCTAAACTTTGTTAAATATCTTATAGAAAAGTACATAATTTACAGTAAGATGCTCAGTGCTTTTTATAGTACAGTGCTTCCTACAATGCTTTCTATGTGCTTTCTACTTTAATTGTACAGTGGAGAATCTGTTATTCTGTCCCGTTTAAACGCAAACGTACGCAAACGCAAAACACTAAAACGTAGAAAAGAACAACTTTTGGACAATTCTGATAATTCTTGTTTATCTTGGTGGCAAACAGTTTGGAGCCTGATCAGACGCCGGGTTACCCGGCGTCTGATCTGGCTCCAAACTGTTTGCACTGCAAATGATAGTTTTAGCGTAAACGCGTTTATTGGGAAAGAATAACAGATTCTCCACTGTATTATTACAGGTTTAGACCTATACTACTAATTACCATTAACTACAGTGACCATGTATGTATATTTGTATTGTATTATTGCATGGTGTTTAAAGAGGTACCTAATTGTGTACAAGTTGAATAAAATTATGTTCTGTTCTGTTCTGATGTTTTATGGTCGTCTGAATGGTTCTTTGATCTAGATATATCTCCCCGCTCAATGACACTTATTTCGTAAGGAAAACTTAACAACCTTGGGAAAATTACGAGAGTTCAGGAAAAGTTCGTATGTAAGTTAGGTAACACCTTATCCTCTTCGCTGCCGTCACCCCGCGTACAATATATTTGTATTTGCAAGCAGTTTAGATTCTGCCAAGACGCTGCTTTAAATACACTAATCAGGATCAAAACTGTTTGTCACTCATTCCGATACTACATTTACTACAAGTTTTCAATATTTAAGATTTAAATTGAGATATAAAAGCAGACGACGAATGTTTAAAGCGGATGCCGTCATATGCTGTAGCACTGTCAAAGGGGTTAATGGAAACTAATATTTTCAAATCAATATAAATTAGGGAAACTGATATTGCTCTCAGGTTATGTCTTCAAAGAGTCGATAGCCGCCACCAACAGTTTGGTATCAATTCATACTCCAGGTATACCTTTAGGGTACTATACAATGGAATATACGTTCTTCTTACATGTTAAAACGCAAACCAACAGCGCAAATACAATGCAATAAAATGGAGAAAATTACAGATATTTGTTTGATTCTTACTATCCATCTTAATCTGAGAGGCAAGCAGTTTGGAGCCTGACCAGACGCCGGGTTTCCCGGCGTTTGATCAGGTTCCAAACTGCTTGCATTGTAAATAATAGTTTTTGGGGTAAACCTTTTGGGGGGAAAGAATATCGTCTTCTCTACTGAACATAAATAAGTATGTTTGCTAATACGTTTTTTAACATGTATTTATAGGGGAGTAGGCGAATGGAACGCAAAAGCATTGCAATATATTTCCGAAAAACGTTTGAACAGTATAGATTTAGTGTAAGTGGCAAACTGTTTGGAGACTGATCAGACCCCGTGTATGATCTTGCTCTAAACTGTTTGCATTTGAAAAAGTTGTTCCAGCAGAGACGCTATTGTTGAGAAATTTCAAAGAAGCAACGTTTGTCTGCACTGTACCTATTCCAGTTAGACAGATTTTGACAATATGGATGTAGAGTTGGTGCAAGGTGCATGTAACCCTGGCATCTGAAATGGATGATAACTTTAAGTCGCCATTTAGCCCCCCCCCCCCCCCCCCCCCCCCTTCAATTAGAAAACACATATGTAAACAAAACAATACGATGCCACTGATGACATCTAGCCAATGTCGGCCATATATGGGATACCTATGGGCAAACAGTGTAGACTCTGATCAGATGCCGCATTATGCGGCGTCTGATCAAAGTCTACACTGTTTGCTGATAGGAATTTCAATATAAAACAAAATGAAAATGTTAATTTTGATCAGGCATCCCTTTGATAAAAAATGGACTAATCCAATATATAAACAAGGAAGAATCCACTGGGTATAAAAGGGTTAAATAGAGCTGTCGGCCATTCTTGTCAACTAACTTTCCGTACCGAGCCATGTTCAATCCTTATTCTAAGTAGGAAGATCGGCAATTGATTGTACACTGACAGTTCGAACCGAACTATGATCGATCATGATTCGGTAGGGATCGGCAGATGACGAGAATTGCCGATCGCTCTACGAAAAGCACCGATTCTGACAGATATTATCTTGAACGAAATCACGTGGGACTATAGTCCGGTCTATAGTCGTCTATAGGGACTATATAGTCCCAATTGTACACACAGATGGTTCGACCATAGTGACGTCATTTGACCAGTGAACCTCAGTTTTCATTGGTTCGACAAACGGTGTTCCTTTGCCGACCTTAATGCGCATGCGCCAGTCACCATTTTGCCTGACTAGAGGTTCGAACTATATTTCCATGTGAAGTTGCTCCAAATTAACCCCATCTCATCAGCAAAGTACGGTGAATAATACAGTGGAGAACGTGTTATTCTTTCCCAATAAACGCGTTTACGCTAAAACTATTATTTGCAGTGCAAACAGTTTGGAACCAGATCAGACGCCGGGTAACCCGGCGTCTGATCAGGCTCCAAACTGTTTGCCACCAAGATAAACAAGAATTATCAGAATTGTCCAAAAGTTGTTCTTTTCTACGTTTTAGTGCTTTGCGTTTGCGTACGTTTGCGTTTAAACGGGAAAGAATAACAGATTCTCCACTGTATCACGACGGTGTTATGGCAAAGCGTCAAGTGATATTCATCAAATACTGAGGAAATTGTCTTTGCCGCCAAATGTGTTACTTCATTAACTCTTTCACTGTCAAGTTGTATCGTCTGCTTTAACCCTATCATCGACAAAATACCGCTTGCATTGATAGTGCCGTCTGTGTTTTTTTCCGAGTCAAATATATGGGGGGGAGGGGGTATGAAGAAATATTCATACGCGTGTCAAACAGGTTGACGTTACGAGGCGTCTGATCTGGATCCAAACTGCAAAGTTTCCTTTTTTTCTCTTAGAATATATACGTAGTTCATGTGACTTTATACATTCGTATCATTCCTCTTATAGCCATGGATACATTAGAATTTCTACCATGGAAAAATGTAAAATCCTACTATTTCCAAAATTGCATTGTTGAAGTGCGATTTTACGAATCGTACCTTTACTCCATCGCCTGTTTCTAGTTTTGTTGACACGTGGCTGCTTAAAGCAGGCTGGAAATAAAGGAGAATGCGCCTTAAGGCATTCTGCTTTGCTTTCCACATGTTTTAAGCTACCACGTGCAAGAAAAAAATCTGAAGATTTAGGAAAAATCCGGAGAAATGGCAGCCCTGCAAACTGTTCGACGTCCGATGGTATTTATTAAATGAAATGGTCGATACTGAAATGCACAATCTTGATCTATGCTGGAAAATACCTCAGAAAAGTTTGCAGACGAAAACTTTATAGCTTTATTAGTTGAATGTAAATCTATATGGAGCTTAAGAAATTCATTTAATACTGAACTGCGTTAAATGTTACAGTGGAGAATCTGTTATTCTTTCCCGTTTAAACGCAAACGTACGCAAACGCAAAGCACTAAAACGTAGAAAAGAACAACTTTTGGACAATTCTGATAATTCTTGTTTATCTTGTTGGCAAACAGTTTGGAGCCTGATCAGACGCCGGGTTACCCGGCGTCTGATCTGGCTCCAAACTGTTTGCACTGCAAATAATAGTTTTAGCGTAAACGCGTTTATTGGGAAAGAATAACGTTTTCTCCACTGTAACTGTTTTTCGGATTTTACTGATATTTTCACTCTGATATCAATTATATGTGTTTGGACGACGTAATGCAAATAACAGATTGCTTTATGTCTATTTTATTTTTAACCAATAAAAGTTGGTTAATGACTGAAGAGATATCGATACGAGTATCAAACATTTGGGATTCTGATCAGACGCCGCTTATGACTCGATTGGTCGTGATATACTATGGAACAAACTTCATGCCATAGGTTTGAAAGGAAAAATGTTTAATGCAGTCAAATATTTAAATCCTTCTGTAAAATCTTGAGTTAGGGTAAATACTGTTTAAACATATTTCATTTTCCAAATGTACATGAAAATGGGATTGGGTTAGGGTAAATAACATGTGCACTGGGTGGTTCGATGTTGCAGTCGGATTAAGACAGGGTTGTTCAATGTTGTGTGTTCTCCGAACATTTTTAATTGTTTTATTGACGATCTTGCCACGTTGGCAAAGGGTCTGGGAATTGGCGTTGGTGTTTAAAATGGAGAGAAACTTTGTATTGTAATGTACGCTGATGATGTAGTCTTATTAACCGAAAATGAGCATTATTTACAACGTCTCTTGGATGCGTTATCTGATTGGAGTAAGGTGAATATAAATTGTAATAAAAGTAATGTCGTACACTTTAGACCACCATCAGTTAACCGAACCGCTTCTTTATTTAGCTGCGCAAATGATATTGTTAGTATATGTGATAAATATCTTGGTTTACACCTCAGTCGGAACACCTAGCTCCGAGGTTATAAAGCGTTTTAGTTGAGTTTCAGTGTGTTCCCAAGCATTTGAATGGTCAGATTTGAGCCTAGGCTCAAATCTGACCAATCAAATGTTTGGGAACGAGTTTAGACTCAAGTCAAAAGCTTTATAACCTCGGAGCCTGGACTATGATATGACTATGACAAGAGCTACTAATAGCCAAGTACCAGAATGCGGGAGGGCTGTCATATAACCAAACTCTTTGATTCGATGGTATGGCCAGTTATAAGTTATTTAGCTGCTATTTGGGGTACGAACTCGTTTTCATGTATTGACGACAGACGCGGTCCTGAACCGTGCAATGAGGTTTTATATTGGTACTGGTAGATGTTGTATTATCATATATTTAATGAAATAGACTATAGCCTAGTTAGCCAGTGCGCAGGCTCAGTTTATATAGGTCAGAGTTCGGTCTGCTGTACCATTCATATACATCACTTAGCTCGTAGAAATAGAATTATCAACAGCACATTATTAGTTATACAGTTTCTTCCCAGGGTACTTAGGATTTATTCCCGGCTGAGGAAAATCATGTTGCCCGAGCCGTGAGGACATTTCTTTACAGTATAATAAAAAAAAATATTCTCATTTGAGATCCTTTATCGTTATATAGTAATACATTAGTGTTATTTAGACAACGAAACTACTACAGTAGATATACACCAAATGCAGCAATCGTTGGATATATGGGAGGGACTCCTGTTATTGTTAGACAGCTTAATGTGCCTTTTGGGCAAGAAGATAATAGAACGAATAAGCGTGTTTTAAATACTGTGCTGGTAAAGCTACCCATACATGTAAAAATTGGTTATATAATGTATTTGGAATTTAAAAGTTATAATTTAAACAAGTACATGTATACACTCATTGAAAATAGTATTTGTTAACAGGTATTTGTGAATGACATCAAAAGAGCGACACTAAAACGTTTTAAAGGCCAATGGAATGACACTGTTAACACAGAACAATATCTAGGTCTGGTAATGGAGGTAACAAATTAAGAACTTATATTTTTTTCAAACAAAATTTTGGATCTGAAAACTATGTTAAAATGATAATACCAACAAAATATAGGTTAGCATTAAGTAAATTTCGCTCAGGTTATAATGAAATGTTGTACTTGCTATGATATTAGAAATTATATTTTTACCAAGGCTTCTGAAGTTGACACTCTTTTTAACACTTAAAATAATACAGATAAGTTTGTTTTTATATTTTCTAATTAAATTTAATACGCAATATTGCCAAATCCTGCCATCTTATTTTGAACTGTTAAAGAGACGCAGATGTCTGCTATACAACAATGTGTAAGCTGTGCTATTTGATTTGTAGAGCAATTTGTATATTATAATGATGAATATTTCCGTTTTTATCGTAATTGTATGTACTTGAATAAAGGTTATATTGCTACTGTTGAACTTCGATATCTCGAACTCGGTTAGGTCGAAAATACCCGTATTTCAAAGTTAAAACATGGCCAAGCCACGTTTTAACTTTGAAACACGAGTATGTCGACTTATCAGAGTATAAAATAATGCAATTCATGTGCCGACAAATAGGATAGTTCGAATTAAACGAGTTCGAGATATCGAGGTTCGACTGTACGTTACGCAGTGTCTGATTAGGACGCACGCTGATTGTAAAGTTTCCTTTAGCGATGGAAGGGTTAGTCTACAAGACATTGAGGTTGCGTACAGCATAAATCTCTGTGTCTTACAAACATGCGTGCAAAACAAAATAAAAACAAAATAAAAGGAAAATGTTGAAAACTTGTGTTAGACTTGGTGGATTTAGAAAGCTTCGTGCAGGACAAAGGAAATTTCTTATAGAAGAATATACATGTATCATATCCTTATAAAAGCGTTTACGCTAAAACTGTTATTTCACATGCAAACAGTTTGGAGCCAGATCAGACACAGGGTAAACGGACCGGCGTCTGACCAGGCTCCAAACTGTTTGCCACGGAGATTAAAATCAATATTTATTTTTCCACCTTGGTGCGTTTCGTTTGCGTTTGAACGGGAAAGAAATACACCTTCCCCACTGTATTACTTTTGGCGGATATATTTCTTGTACGAGTAACCTATACAGTGGAGAATCTGTTATCTTTCCCGTTTAAACGCAAACGTACGCAAACGCAAAGCACTAAATCGTAGAAAATAACAACTTTTGGACGATTCTGATAATTCTTGTTTATCTTGGTGGCAAACAGTTTGGAGCCTGATCAGACGCCGGGTAACCCGGCGTCTGATCTGGCTCCAAACTGTTTGCACTGCAAATAATAGTTTTAGCGTAAACGCGTTTATTGGGAAAGAATAACAGATTATCCACTGTATATTCACAAATGTCTAAGAATTATTGGATTCTATGTGTTTCGAATGGTCGAGTGGTATAGGATTTGCTGTAGTTTACAGACAGTGCATTTATCTTTGTTATATTTTTTGTTGTTGACTTGGTTATACAGTGGAGAAGACGTTATTATTTCCCGTTTAAACCAAAACGAAACGCAAACACATTTCAATGTAATGTAAAAAGGACAATTTAACAATTCTGACTATATATTTTATTCTGAGTAGCAAACCGTTTGGAACCTGATCAGACTCCGGATTACCCGGCGTCTGGTCTGGTTCCAAATTGTTTGCATAAGAAATAATAGTTTTAGCGTAAAACGCGTTTATTTAGAAAGAATTACGTCTTCGAAACTGTATCAAACGATGCAATATTGAGGTTAATCGTCCAGTAGTACAGTGGAGAATCTGTTATTCTTTCCCAATAAACGCGTTTACGCTAAAACTATTATCTGCAGTGCAAACAGTTTGGAGCCAGATCAGACGCCGGGTAACCCGGCGTCTGATCAGGCTCCAAACTGTTTGCCACCAAGATAAACATGAAATATCAGAATTGTCCAAAAATTGTTCTTTTGTACGTTTTAGTGCTTTGCGTTTGCGTACGTTTGCGTTTAAACGGGAAAGAATAACAGATTCTCCACTGTAAAGCGGTTAATAGATATTGATAACGTAAACATGCGCGGATCCAAAGCGAGTTGGGAAGGGGAACCCCTCTGTAAAGTCATTAAACAGGATAGAAAAAAGGAAACACTGATTTTATGTTGTGCAGGGGAGAATTACGTTATTCTTCCATGTTTAAACGAAACGAAAACACAATGAACTAACTTCCGATGATTGTATTGTAGAAACTGGCAATTCATGATGCATGTGTGTGTTATCCATATTAGAGGTTGTTAATACGAATAATGTGTAGATCTACCTTGAAAGGAATAGCCGAAACGGCACTACTGAAGCAACGCAACAAAATGATTCGCGGATAGCAGACCAATAAGCCCCGCCTCCTCTGTGGAATTGTATACACAAATCCCGCCCGAAGAGAAATAGCGTTTATACAAATTGAACGTCACTTTGTCCAATGCAATTGAATGGGGGTGGATGTAAATATTTGGGAGTGGAGTGACGCTCTCATTCAGGAGCATGAATGGCCTTCACCCTAATCTGACTTCCTAAATACATGTATAGTAGGTACTAAAACCATCGACGTTCAAAAATATCTTTCAACAACCAATTAACCCTTTGGAACCCCTGACACTGCTTTTGGAGCCACCAGAAGCGCACCTCTTCAGTCAACACCTTCCATTTTATTTTACGACGAAGGACTTCGGTTGATGGAATAATAAGAGAGAATATAACTCACTGATTTTGACCGAAACAATATGATAGGCCAGGAAAAGCGGAATGTCGAAGATACGTATATATAATCAGATTCTGTATTTTTTTGCAGCAGCTACGGTAGACCTATCATCTGTTTAAATTTGTCGTCTGCCGTTTTTCTTAAAGTTACATATAAGTTGACAATTTGACAGAAGAAATTTTATGACGAGTAACAAACAGCTTGAATCCAGATCAGACGCCGCTTAACGCGGCGTCTGATCTTAATTAAAGCTGTTTGCAAATTTAAACCAAGTCTTAATTTCCCTCCCTAAAACAACTCCCTCTGAACAGCATACATAATCTGTGTCTCCAATTGGGTTTCATTGTAGAGAGTTGGGCATGCTACGTCATTGCTACGTCATTTCCGTTTGCAATATTCTGTCGACTGCAACAAATCTCCACTTTTCTTGGTCATTTCATTGTATTTATGACTAGTACAGTCACCACCAAACCATCGTCCTTTTATATTCAGCATTCACTTCACGTGTGTTACTCGTCATTTTGTCTTTTTTCTGTAAAAATGTCCAAAATGTGACTATGAGAAAAATAGCAGCCGACAGTTTTAAGCAGCCGACGTTGTTAGGGGGAATGTCGCTAGCGTTGTTGTTCGGATGGAATCGTTGTTCAGAGGACCGTTGTATAGGGATGGACCACTGTATTTTAAATAGGATTGTTGTAGGTACATGTAACTACGAGGGTTGTTCGGAAAGTTCGTAGAATTTTGTTATATATCTGGTTAGCTTCATTTGATCAATTTGAAATTTGGTATGTAAGTACCTCAACTTATTTTAAAAATATTTTCTGAGAGAGAAATGAAACAAACAATGTTTACCGAATATACATGTTACCGTAGCAACGCAGTAACGGGGACCCGGAGCAGCTCGAAAATTCTAATTCTTTACACTTTATTCTAATGAAGTAAACGTGATATCCCTCAATTCTGTTGACGCTAGAAAAGCACGAAAACGTGTGATTGTAACATGACGTCATGACGTTAGTTACTCATAATTTCAAAACATTGTGAGCGTTTGAAGAGAAGTTTTCCACGTGCATACTGGTTGTCATGTGACTGTAATTATTATTATTATTTGTATGCTGATGTTTCCTGCATTGCAGGACTTTGCTTGAATAAATAAAAGTTGAAGTTGAAGTTGAAATTACAGTATTTAGTCTACAGAGAGCGGAAATGCGAACTTAAAAGAAATGACGTCGACCAGTGACGTTGACTTGCAAAGTTTTGTAAAAGAATTTTGTTACTCTAGGTAAATCGCCGACAAAAACTCTTAAAATGATTAAATCAACGGGAAAATATGACTAGAAGTTCATCCTCGCATTCCTGTATAAATGGCACTCACTATTTAGGAATTGAAGATAATCGATCCAGGACGCTCCTAGGAGCGACCGACCATCACTCTTAGCTGCTTCCATTAAGGACGGGTCAAAAGATTGGTAAATGCTGACAGAAGAACAGCAGTAGAGTATATATCCGATGAAATTGGTGTTTCGGTCTCTACCTTACATGAAATATTAAGAGATGAACTTGGTAAGTCTAACGTTAGAGCACACTGGGTGTTGAGGTTGTTTACGGACAATGAAAAGGAGAACCGATTTCGATGCTCTCAGGTGTTTCTCAGCCGCAAAGAAGCCTAAGGTGACGATTTTTTTGACAGAATTATCACTACGGATGAGATACGAGAGAAGCGACTACACATGGATCTTGAGCGCGCAATGCCCCATTAGGATAATGAATGGGCCGTAGAGCAGCTTCAACACAGTTAGAAATCAGCTTGCTATGGTTTGAGATGTAAGAACATCCGCCTAACGGCCCGACTTGGCTCCAATGGATTTTAGAGTGCTCACAGAGTTAAAGGCGAACTTACATGGAATTACATTTGTTTCAGCAGCTGAATTTATACCAAACAGACCCATAAAGTTGTATCTACATTCAGTGAAGACATGTATACAGAAACGTACGCAAAATGAGTTAGAAGGCATAACAAGTGGGTGGATATTGCGGGTGATTATGTTGAGAAAGTGAGACGTTCGCTCGACGTACATAACGTTTGACATCACGTTGACGCTGACGTGCTCCGGGTATGCGTTATGTATGTATTTGTAAGATGCATAGAAAAAATGTGTTTAAGCGTATATTGCCGATTTTCACAGAATATGTAGCACAGATCTGGAAATTAATGTTGATCTAATTTTTTGCATCCAACTACGACTATACGTAATTTTATAACAGAATTCTACGAACTTTCCGAACAACCCTCGTAATCTTAGTTTTTGTACGTGTCTTCATTATACATGTACATGTACAGTGGAGAATCTGTTATTCTTTCCCAATAAACGCGTTTACGCTAAAAATATTATTTGCAGTGCAAACAGCTTGGAGCCAGATCAGACGCCGGTAAACCCGGCGTCTGATCAGGCTCCAAACTGTTTGCCACCAAGATAAACATGAAATGTCAGAATTGTCAAAAAGTTGTTCTTTTCTACGTATTAGCGCTTTGCGTTTGCATACGTTTGCGTTTAAACGGGAAAGAATAACAGATTCTCCACTGTAGGCTATCTTGTATTCAATACATGTTCCGTGGGGAACCTTTTTGTCTCAGTATTCCTGTTCATCCTGCTGTAAAAGACTCGCGTCTTCTTCTGGCGTTTTTGAAGCAGCTCTCCTAAAGGTGTGTGCTGTTTATCTGACGTAGTTAGTTACGAAATTAACTGATTTTTCGGCGTATATGCGAAGTAAACGACAGATAATGATCGGCAAATTCCATGAATCGCCAATACGATTCATGGAATTTGCTGGTCATTTTCTGTCGTTGTTAGCAATTCATGGAGTTTGCTGGTAATTTTCTGTCGTGGTAACATCTTAGACGAGTCGTTTGTTAACCAGCTCTGTTATAGTAGTGTCATAAGGTTTGAGGTACCAGCACGGGGTTTTGCAGAGTGTGCCAGTTTGTGCACAATGACTGAGGACTGCAATAGCGTGATTGCAGTACGGAACATAACCAATGTATGATTTGGTCTTACGATCTACAGTGCATGTCTAGGACATGCTTCTCCCCTTCAATGTGCACTATTCTACGGACAAGAGGAACCAGGTGATACACCTAACAGGAGACACAAATTGTGGGCGTTGTTTGGAGGGAGTCGTTATCGGAGGGAACTTTGCAAACAGGTTGATTCCAGATCAGACGCCGCGTAAAGTATCTTGAATCAAGCTATTTGTCACTCATCATTAAGTTTTTTATGTCAAAATGTCCATTAGGTAACTCTGAGAAAAACAGCAGATGACAATTTTAAGCAGACGACAATTTTAAGCAGACGACATTGCATCCAGACAATGGTGTGTGTCAGTCATGAACCAAAACGTAATTCGACAAGCTATATACAGAGGAGAATACGTTATTCTTTCCCGTTTAAACGAAACGAAACGCTAAAGCGTAGAAAAGTGCAACTTTTGGACAATTCTGATAAATCTTTTTTATCTTGGTGGCAAACAGTTTGGAGCCTGATCAGACGGCGGATTACCCGGCGTCTGATCTGGCTCCAAACTGTTTGCAATAGAAATAATAGTTTTAGCGTAAACGCGTTTATTGGGAAAGAATAACGTTTTCTCCACTGTAGCGAACAATGATTCTAACCAACAAAGACTAAACATGTCCTTTATCTGCGTTATTTACCCACAAGTCAATACAATTGGACTTTTTTTAAAAAAAAAAATAAAGGAAAAAAAGTTTTGATTCGAATGAGACTCGAACCTATGACCTTTTGATTGTTAGTCAACCACACTACCGACTGAGCTATTAGCACTTAGCTAGAATGGTGGTTCATGTATGAGCTGGGTGTTGGGATCCTAACACCTTTTATTCATATGCTAATCTAGGGCCAGTGGCGATACGGAGTACAAAACGACTGATGTACGTTTTATAATTTTCATTAAAATTAATTCAGATAGCACAGCTAGTATAAGATTGAACGAAGAATTAATTATTATGATATATTTCCACGTAACCTTGTGAATTTAAAAGCTTTTTGTATTACTTTCAGAATTTATATTAACTTGCTGAATGTTAGAAATGTTTTATTTAAGATGTCATAAATTTCCCTTCTGCCAATTTCATTGAAAAGTACAATACTTGCGTTCTTTGAATAGATTCCCGTAAGGGTAATCACTGACGCCTTTGGTGTCATTTGTATTGTCTTGCACCGACGGGGTGAATTAGACTGTGCGTTTGCTGCTCTTTTACAAGAGCAGCAATCGAGTGCCTGACTATGTCTGTAAGTCACTCGGCACTCAGTTTTTTCCTTTGCACCATTCCTTTAAGTGGATAGTGCATCAATGGATAGAAGTCTGACATATGGTCGTCGGATTCTTCCAGTTCCAACTCATTCCCAAAATGGTCTGCTTTATTTCAACGTTCGATTCTCAAAGCTTGCTTAAATCAAACATACATACTTCTTTTAAAGCTTTAGTTTTGAAATACATGTATGTTTGTTCTGAGTAATAATAAAACGTCTCTAATACGACCACTTAAATATGTTAATTATTAGGGTTTTACAATAGTTTGATTGCTTTAAGCAAGGTGACAGTGAAACGAAGAGCTTTCTGTTTCACTGTCAACTTTCTTAAGCTGTCACCTGTCTTTTAAACACTCAATTAGCCTTCTTTTAGTGGTCGTAATAGAGAGATTTTACTATTTATAGCAATAGGTTGTGTTCAACTGATTGAGAAATTCCACTGATTTACAGTGGAACCTTTGAATCCCGAACACCTATATATTATACTTCAAATACACATTAAGTGGCGAGATGCTGTCCGTTCTCACGAATTCGCCTATAACATCCAGATGCCCATTGCGTGTTATTATCCCTCCCCCACCACTACCTTTAACGAAAACGAAACACATAGTACTAACTCGCATTCCGTCTAAAAGATGTTCGAAGAAAACAAAATGTTGGGGGAGGGGGGGATTTAATTTTAATCAGAAAAAAGTCGTCTACGGTTTATACTTTTTATATTTATAGATAACAGTGGTGTAGATATGTGTGTGCTGTTGAAACCTATGTTTTGTCTATATTAGTGTTTTCTTCTGACCTGTCCAAGTTATGTTTAGATTGGAACATTCTAAAACTTTAAAAGCGATAAGTTTTCTCTACATCCAGTTAGAGATACGGATAGCTGTAATTTTTGTGCGTAATGTCACGGAGTAATTAGAGCTCGCTCTAATTACTCCGTGGTAATATACAGTAGAGGATACATTTTTCTTTTCCGTTTTAACGCAATGCACTAAACTGGGGAAATTTACTTTTAGAAAGGTTTAAATCTGAGTAGCAAACAGGGATGCCTGGTTTAAATTGCTTGATATTGAAATTCCTATAATGCGGCGTCTTATCAGAGTCTACACTGTTTGCCTATTTCCCTTTTGTAGGATGGAATAAATACAAGAATGAGGAGAAGGCGTTATTCTTTCCAAATAAACGAGTTAAAGCTATTATTTCCATCGGAAACAATTCATATCTTGCAGTCAACAATGAGTGGTCGTTAAGTACGTTGTTGTTGATTAAAACAAAATTAAGGCTAAACGATCATTCAAGTTTTGGTTAGAACATATTAAGTGAAATCTTAATGATTAAGAAGGGGCGTAACGAGCGTTAGCGAGTGTCCCCTTCTTAGAATATAACCTACATTTTTAACCAATCAAACTGCCGTTTGAGCCCCATTACGTAAGCCACTTAATCATTAAGAATTGTGTTGTGTTTCGACGTCGCGTGGTGTCTTGCGCGCGGTATAGATAACTCCGCCTCGTAGCAACTTGTTGTAAAGAATGCCATATATGGGCGATCTCACAACCAGAATAAGCCAGCTTTGTTTACGATCCGTGGGAATTATGCAGTCCTCGGCCAATAGAAATATAGGTAATATTCTAAGTTAGTTAGAACATATTAAGTGAAATCTTAATGGTTAAGAAATGGGCCACTCGCTAACGCTCGTTACGCCCCTTCTTAATCATTAAGATTTCACTTAATATGTTCTAACTATAACTTAACCATTAAGATTTCACTTAATATGTTAAAGAATTACAGAAGCAAACAATGTATACCCAGATCAAACAGCAAGTAACTGATCTGATCAGAATTTAGCCGGCAATCAGCAAATGTTCATGCAGCCAAGAGAACGTTTATTTCCCCATTAAACACGTACGATCAGACGCCGAGCAATTCGATGTCTGATCAGGGTTCAAACTGTTTGTCACTATATAAAGCCTTCTACACTTTATTTGCCTTGCCTAAGTGTCGTTCAACTCATTACTCATTTTGCGCCTTTAATTTATTCCTGCACTGAAAAAATAGTTACATATACACGTCATACAGGGTCGACCAAATTGTTCTCTGTCATGTTTTTAAGATAAAAAATGGTCTAAGTCCTGACTATATGAGTCAACATTTTACAGCTCAAGATACTGTTCATGCTTACGAAACCAGATCTAGTCAGACCGGTTCATTTGTACCCCCTAAGGTTAAAGGTTTTGGTCTCACATCTTTTTCCTACAACGGATGCACACCGTGGAACAAATTACCTGCAAATCTTAGAAGTATATCAACATTAGCAAAGTTCAAGAGGGGAGTAAAAGATCACATTTTAAGTCATAATATGAACATCTAAGAGAAATCTATTGGTCAATGTAACTCATATTTAAGTAATATTTATAATCATAAGTAAGATACAATAATGTAACTCATATTTAAGTAATATCTATAATCATAATTTAAGATACAATAATGTAAACTTAAGTGTTAGTCAGTGATCTCATTCTAATATATTTTTACACAGATTTTGTATCTTATAAGTAAACCTATTGTTAATGTTTTAATGTGGATAGTTTATTTCATACTTTTCTACGTCAGTCTATAACTTTTATCATAATTAAGGGTAGGGACTGGTTTGGTAATTAACAGCACCTGTGATATAAAATATACTCAGTATTATTTTTAATTTATTAATTTCATATTTAATCTTATTAGTTCATAGATCATGCCTCTCTATGTCAGACCATCAATATCAATAAGGACCACAATGGAAATAAGAGATGTCCTTTCTCTTTTTTGTGTAATACCACGGGTGGTGAACAACATTGTTCCTCATTCGTGGTATTTATAATCCTTGATATTGATGTGACTGACATAGTTCATAACACAACATATATTTAATCATTGCAATTTTTATAAATTGTGTTTTGTTTTAAGATGTATATGTGTGTTGTTAACTATTGTCATGTTACATGATATTGAAATAAATCTATCTTTCTATCTACATATCAGTACCTTAAAAAATAGTGAACATATATCCTAGTAGCAGATAGTTAAAACAAATTTTTCCAGCTACAAATAGAGCACCCATAACAAGTTTTTAACATATTTGTTTGCAATGTCGAATATCTCGTTTGTTCAGTATGACTGAATAGCTCGCAAATACCGTGGATACGTTATTCGTTGCTGTTTAAACGCAAACGAAACCCACTAAAGTGGTAAAAATGACAACGTTTTGACAATTCAGACTTTTTTTTTATCTGAGTGGAAACCTGTTCAGAGCATGATCAGACACCGAGTAACCCGACGTCTGAACAGGCTCCAATCTGTTTGTGTAAATAATAGTTTAAAGCATAAACGAGTTTATTGGGAAAGACTGACATCTTCTTCACTGTAAGCAGAACAGAACAGAACATTGAGCTGTTTCGGATCCATCATCATCGCCATATAGACAATGACATACGAGCTACATGTGTAGCGAGTAGGTTACTCTTTCCAGTTCAAACACAAACGTATTGTAATAAAATGTAGAAAACTTAGATCCACAACATTTTTTAAAACGAGTTTGGAGCCTGATAAGACGCTGGTACATGTACATGTAGCTGTTTGCAAAGGACATACGTTGTTGTTTTTTGTTTTGTTTTTTGTTTGTTTTATCATAACCACGTTTATTGGGAAAGAATAACGTCTTTCCCACCGTTACTCCGGCATTTCTACATAAATGCAAGGATATAGAATTTGTTGTCTACGTGTACATGTATCTATGCGTTGTTTGGAGTGACAGTCAAAGTTGTAAGTTATCGGATTCAAAGGAACGAACAAACATGCAAAATGGATAAAAGAATAATTTAGAGAAGAAACACATCAGACTTTGCCAACGTGCTTATAAAATACATTTATGTGATATTTTGTATGCTTATTGAAAGTTTTGCTAACTCTTTACGTGTGCTCACTTTGTTTTTGTTTTTGATCAAAAGCTTGCTTGGTAGAAACATGGAGAAAGGACATGTCCTTTCTCCATGACTTATGGCAGCCCTGTATCTGTCACTTATTGTCTTACTGTGACCCCGTTCTTGCTTTTTCATATATTTTTTTAAAAGAAAATGTCTTCAACTATGGTTGTATTGTTAGATGCTTATCACTTGATTTAAGAACTATGTTCAAAGATAAACAAGGACATTTCCAGCGTCGGTGTTATTCTTACGAAATTGTTAAAATAATGGAAGAGTATACCGAGAATTTACTTTTCTCTTATTGTCCCGGATATATTTCATATATAACAAAGATGGCAGCCTCCATGATGGGTAAACAATATCTTTTCTTTTAAAAGCAGATTTGCTAGTAATTTGATTATAATACAGCATGAATTTTACATCATATGGTGAAATAAAGGGATAGAGTATATGGAAAATATACTGAAAACAGTTGACTTATATTTGAAATCAAAACATTGGCCATGAAACTTTTCTTGTAAATCTAAGTTGTTCTTGTTTATTTTCCTTTAGCATACAGTACTTTCACACTATGAGTCTGGTGCGGGGATATGTGATTTACAGTAAAATGCTCAACTTTCAGAGCTCAGTAATCTAGAGTAAGATCCAGGTTCTCATTTACATAGCCTTTATAGGACTACGAGGTATTGATACAGCTACAGAAGAAAGGATCGTCGCCCTATTTTTTCTGTTTATTATTTTTACGCCATCATTTCTGATGATTATGAGAAGGGGCACTTTTTAGGTGCACCATTGGGACTGTGCCTGGCCGGTCATTTTATCCTGACACCTACGAACCAGTCGTAATTGTTGTGAAAGTTGGTCATGATAGTATCATGTGACTTCCCCATGTACCCGTAATGTCATAGGTTGCACGAGATCCTGGGGAATATCCCAAGAAGGTGAGTGTACACCTTGTCCTTCACTTCGTTATATGATTCTACACAAGACAGACGTCTCAATCCAGTGCCCAGTAATATTGGTGCAGCTCGATATATACCGGGAAACCGAGGACTTGCGGCAGGCGATACCAGAGGGAGACCACTGGCCCTGATACTGTGAGTAAACATAGTTGAGCACATTTACTTTATTGGCGACGAGGAAAGAACTTCAAAGAAACAACACGAGGTCGTGTTTACCAGCGTCTGCTAGAAAACAAATTCAGACTATGTTTTTGTTTTGCAACGAGGGCGTTGCAAACTGATATTGATTTGCAACGAGGGCGTTGTGAATTGCAAGCAGTTGCCGGTGCATTAATTTCAACGGTACCTGCATAATTGGTGGAAATTATCGCCAAATTTCTGTATTTTTAGTATTTTTTTGTTTCGGCCGAGGCCGGCTGTTTCCGTGACAGAAGTTCGGCGAAAAAGCACATGGTGGTGCGTACGCATCAACAACTTCCGGTTGCAGTGTAAACTTCCGCCTATAGCCACGGAACCGAGAAAATGAAAGTAAACCGAAGCTAACTTGTTTACTCGGTAATTCAGAGTTACAAATATAATTTTTAGATAAGGATTGAAAGTGCCAAGTGGCAATTTCGATATTTAAAGCGTTCAATAGTTTTATTTATAATATTTTCGGACCAAATTTGGAATCATGTTATTTGGTAAATTGCAAGTCGAGAACGACTTTCAATAAGTTTTCAATAATTAATTTGACCTGTTATCCTTACCTAAGTCGGTAAGTTGAGTTGGATTAATTTATATTTCATTGTCCGAAATTGTCAAACTCAGTCAGGGTATTGAGTTAGTATTGTAACAATTAATATAAGTAGAGAATGGAGACCGTAGAAAGTGAAAGTAGAGTTAAATTGAAAAAAAAAAAAAAAAGATTGGAATAGAATTTGATTAAAAATAATTTTATCTTAGAAATTGGTTATTCACTGAGGGTTTGTGAATTCTATTGAGTTTGCATCATCATGGCTTTTTATTCTAAAGTTGCAATTAATTTTTTAACGGGACAGGAGTTGGTTATGTTCAATATGTTGCCAGGGATTGCACATAAAACTTCAAAGAAAATAGTTAAATTTAGGAAAGATCAGGGAAATCTTACATATGCTAATATCTTTAAGGTAACAACGCCCACGGTGACTAGGCAACTAATGGAAATCATCGATTTTATGCCTAATACAGAATTTAAGACAGAAGAAAGTTCCCGTTGGCTGCAAGATAGGTCACAATGTCTTAACAAAGCCCAGGGTAGAACGGGGTTCCCGTATGAAGACCGAGACACAGACAAGCGCCAGACGGAACAGTGTCCTCCTCTTTATCACAGGGACCAAGATTCTGGTACTGAGTCTGATTCGGAAGGGTCTGAGTCAGAAGAAATATTACCAAAGTGCAAGGTGAGAGATGTCAAGGGAAAGACGGGTAGCAGTAGGCATGAGTTTCATCCTTCAACTATTCCGAAAAGTTTTACATATGATGGAGAGTCAAACTGGAAACTTTTTAAGGAGAAATTTATGCAGTTCACTGAGACTTCTGGATGGTCAGGGAAAGAGAAGCGAGATGCACTTTGTCTGAGATTGAGGGGCAAGGCTGGCCAGTTTTACACCATGCTGTGTGAGTTTGGGGAGGCGCCAAACTTCAAGACTCTTCTCGCTCAGATGGATAAGCGTTTCACGAGGGACGGCTACCACACATCATCCTATTCCAACAAGGAAGATTCCAGCCCCGAATCATCTGAGGAAGATGAACCAGTTCCAAGAGTCGGAAGACATCGAAAGTTACTGAGAGAAGTGAAGCAAGAAAGGAGGAGGCGAGATCACAGGGATACAGATCTATCATCTCTTCTAAAGAAGTCAGTGAGTTCTGACACTCAAACAACAGAAGTGGAAGAAACTTGCGACACTCTGTCCGAGACCATTCTGATCCAAGCTTCAGATTTCGATTCAAGCAGGGATAGAAGCAGCAGCCCAAGCAAAGGTAGACCATCTTCACCTAGCTACGTCTGCTTTAATTGTAGTCAGTCGGGTCACTTCCGCGCATATTGTCCTGAGGTGAATCAGGTGAGTTTTGATACCCAGACTTTAAATGGGAAAGGGTTGGGAACGAAGGCCGACTCCCCACCCAAATTGAAGGCCTAGGTATTGAACACCTTTCACCGGTTAATTTGTCCGAGGGCGGATATTCCAAGAGTGTTGCTGAAAAAGTGGATTTTCAGGTTGCAGAGGTTGAAATCTCACAAGAAACTTCCCAGGTGGGAGAAGACCAGGGAGAGGATTTTGAAGCTGAGGTAGTTAGGTTAGAACCTGTAAAGTCCATTTCTTTAGATATGGTAGCTCTTCAACCGGGCAGCACTCAGGTAGGTTCCAACATGTATACTGATGCTGAGCCTACAGTGTCTGATAAGGTATGTCAGATACGTGACTTTATGTCAAGGATACACAAAGTTACGGAGCAGGAGAACAGAAAATGGGATCCAGGGGGAGATCCGATTACTATAGAAGCTGGCCAGGATTTTGGAAAGGTATGCCTTTTGTTAGAGAGGGGAGTGGGCAGGGCAAGCTCTATTTGGGGTTTCTCCTTGGTAGAGATTTAATTTAAAATTGGACACATGACATCAGGGCATTGTCATTAAAACTGGACACATGACATCAGGGCATTGTCATTAATATTGGACACATGACACCAAGGCGTTGTCATTAATGAAGTTACATTGCAGAATACTCAGGGGAGTATGTTTACTTTCTTAAAATGGGTACATGTCTGTTGAGGAGATACAGATCAGTTTTATAAAGTGGGGAGGAGTGTTGTGAAAGTTGGTCATGATAGTATCATGTGACTTCCCCATGTACCCGTAATGTCATAGGTTGCACGAGATCCTGGGGAATATCCCAAGAAGGTGAGTGTACACCTTGTCCTTCACTTCGTTATATGATTCTACACAAGACAGACGTCTCAATCCAGTGCCCAGTAATATTGGTGCAGCTCGATATATACCGGGAAACCGAGGACTTGCGGCAGGCGATACCAGAGGGAGACCACTGGCCCTGATACTGTGAGTAACTACTTGAGCACATTTACTTTATAATGCTAACCCGAAATCCTGAGCGCCAAGGAGGGAAGCCATTGTACTACCAATTTTCAAGTCTTAGGTTTGACCCGGCTGGGGATTGAACCGCAAGCTCCCGCACTGCAAGCAGGTGCTCTACCACTGAGCTATACAGGAGATATATATATATGGTATATATGACCATTTCATGTTAAACCCAACTCAATATATCTAAACAGAAGAAAGGAAATGCCCACACAAGTATTAATTGTAATGGGATGATTGGGTACAGCTAGGTATTTGGTTGAAAATCAATATGTCCCAGATTGTGTGGCTTGGTATCTCTGTGTTAAGAGTGCTGGCACAGTACACTTGAGACCATGAGTTTGAGTGCACATGCTTTGGTTCCTTGTGAGATCTGGAGTGATTCTCAGTGGGAGAGTAGTGTAGCAGGATTTAGTTTGTTGGGTTCCATGCAGTTACTGGGTGAAAAATCAGTAAGTCTGGGATCATGTGGCTCGATATCTGAGTGGTTTAGAGTTCTGGCATGAGACACCATAGACCCCGGGTTCTAATTCCTCTTAGGCCACTTTTTTCACAATTCCTGTTACAGTATCATATAATCTAAGTATACCTGTCCATCAGACCCTTTCTCAAGGTTAAAGTTTTTAACCAACTTTTTGAGAGTGGTTGTCTTTCAATCAACCACTAGATAACAGTCTGTAAATCACTAATTCCTCCACCTACGGAATTATACACTCATGGAATTGCAACCTTGCGCTATATCGCAAATCTTGTGCGGTGCAAATGAGACTTCGCGAGACTTGATAAGATAATGTCTATCAGTAGTCAGTATGATTAATGTCTGTTTGAAGCATTGTTCACGGGTTTATATTACTGTGAATTGATAGGAATATCCAGCAGGTGGTTTAAATCCACTAAAATGTCAATAAATACACTCGAGTCGGTAAATTTTCACCCCAGAAATGGCGGACAACGAGGCAAAAAGTGAAGATGTTGTCAGGTGACACCTAATCTCGCAAAATTCAACCGCCACGAGAGCTTAGATGCCGGCCTTTTCAACTTCGTTGAGTTGCGATTCCGTCTTGTATAATTCCATGTTCCACCAAACCCTATGTAGTGACTAGTCATTGGAATCCTCGCAAAGCCATCATAGGTTTTTTTAGGCATATGATAAGTTATTTAGCTCGAATTTATTCTTCCATTGAAGAAAATAGTTTCAATTTATATAGTCATGAATATCTATGATAAGAAAAAGTTTTCATATCTTAGCAATGACAATTTAAAGCAGGCTTAGGGTAAAGCAGAATATGCTGATTTGGAAAATTCTGATTTACTTTCAACCTGCTTTGAGTGGTCACCTGTCTAAGAGACAGGCTATGTGATAATGAGGGAACAATGTTGATTGTTCTTTCTGCTGACACTATAGTACCTGTATTTTTCAGAGGGCTTGTCCGACCACTTGTCAACTGTGAAGCATGTGCTCCTTGTGCTGTCAGGGAAAGGTGGAGTGGGAAAAAGCACTGTGGCAACTCAGATAGCCATTGGGCTAAAGCACACAGGGAAAAAGGTTAACATTTCAGGGCCAAGCATAAAAAGAGTATTGTAAATGCTCACATAGGCTATGTAACATTCCAAAAATTGAATCAGTGTTAAACCCATTTCCCAATAGATATCCATTTATACCTTTGATATACTCCTCAACTGAAGAAAAAAGTTCCTCTTTATCCACCATGAAAATTGATTCCTATTTCCTAGCAGATTGTTGTATGAAACAGGCTTGAAGTAAAGCAGAATGTTCCATGAGCCTTAAGGAACATTCTGATTTACTTTCAGCCTGCTTTAAACAACCATCTATCTATTTTATTCAGAGGAGAAGTAATGTGAAGGTATAAAATTGCATATTTATGGAGTAACAGGTTGAACTGCTGAGTGATTGAAGCAAACAGATTTAAATTTTAAAAAACATACTCTTTTTTTTCTTTCACATGAGATGAGATACTATTGTGTGGACCCATCCAAATATGAACTCGATATAGAAAAGTTAAAGGCATGTTCATGAAGGAAAGGATTAAATGAATAATGCCAGTTTCTAATTGAGTCTAAGTCTACTCCATAAATAATGTATTTCTAATTGACAAACAGAGCAGACCTTGATCAGAGGAACAGAAGCCCTCTGATTCGAGTCTGCACTGTTTGCATAGGACTAGTGTACTCCTCACACATACACTGTAAATGATATGTATACATACCATTTAAGTGCTCAAAGGTTTAACTCTTTCAACACCAATATTACACCACGGACCTGTTTAAAATACACTAATTACATTTGCAAACAGTGTTAATCCAGATCAGAGGGCTCCTAAAGGAGCCCTCTAATCAGGTCTACACTGTTTGCTTAAGTTAAAGAAGAATCAATCAAACTACCCAGAATTCCAAGTACAGTGAAACCTCTCTATTACAACCACTAAATTATGTTAATTATTAGGGTGTTTACGATAGGTGACCGCTTAAAGCAAGGTGACAGTGAAACAGAAAGCTCCTATAGGAGCTTTCTGTTTCACTGTCACCTTGCTTTAAGCTGTCACCTGTCTATTATACACTCAATTAGCCTTCGTTTTAGTGGTCGTAATAGCGAGGTTTTACTGTACATTGTATACTGGTTCATATTTTGGTTATCAAACAGATCCACAAGGGAAACTAATTACCCACAAGAGTTAAAGATTACTTAGTGTAAAAAGAGTTAATACAGATTTTACTGTATGTGCACATTGCTTGTTTATTTATTTCTCTGTAGGTTGGGCTGTTGGATCTCGACCTTTGTGGACCAAGTGTTCCAAAAATGTTTGGTGTTGAAGGAAATGATATTCACCAGAGTCCAGAAGGGTTAGTTTTTAGCTCACCTGAGCCAGCTCAGGGTGAGCTTTTGCAATCCTTGAATGTCCGTTGTGCGTCGTTCGTCGTCAACAATTTTAGTGTTTATTCTCTAGAGGCCACAATATTTATCCAATCTTTCTCAAACTTGCTCAGATGGTATATTGCCATAAGAGTTCGGATGAGTTCGATTATGGTTGAAATTGGACAAATGGGTCATGAGTTATCTACCTTTGAACTGCTGAAAATGCCATATTTAACAGTGTTTACACTCTAGAGGCCACAGTATTTATCCAATCTTTCTAAAACTTGCCCAGATTGTATATGACCATAAGAGTTCGGATGAGTTTTATTTTGGTTGAAATCTGACAAAAATATCAAGAGTTATCTACCTTTGAATTGCTGAAAATGCCATATTTAACGGTGTTTACACTCTAAAGGCCACAGTATTTATCCAATCTTTCTAAAACTTGCCCAGATTGTATATGACCATAAGAGTTCGGATGAGTTTGATTTTAGTTGAAATCGGACAAATAGATCAAGAGTTATTTACCTTTAAATTGCTAAAAATGCCATATTTAACAGTGTTTACACTCTAGAGGCCACAATTTTTATCCAATCTATCTCAAACCTGCTCAGATTGTATATGACTATAAGAGTTAAGATGAGTTCGATTATTGTTGAAATCAGACTTATAGGTCGAGAGTTATGTACCTTTGAATTGCTGAAAATACCATATTTAACAATGTTTACACTCTAGAGGTCACAAATTTTATCTAATCTTTCTCAAACTTACTCAGATTGTATACTACCATAAGACTTCCGACGAGTTCAATTATGGTTGTAATCGGATCAATAGGTCAAAAGTTATCTACCTTTGAATTGCTGAAAATGATATATTAAACAGTGTTTACACTCTAGAGGCCACAATATTTATCCAAGCTCTCTCAAACTTGCCCAGATGGTATATGACCATAAGAGTTCGAAAAAGGGTGATTATGGTTGGAATCTGACAAATAGATTAAGAGATATCTACCTTTGAATTGCTGAAAATGCCATATTTTACATCGTTTACACTCTTGCAACTACAGTTTTCAATGGATTTTGATTATACTTGTACAAAAAGGATGTAGCTATATGTTCTGGAAGGAGTGCAATTATTGTTGAAATGTAATCATTGTGGCAATATTTACCTGCCCTTGATATACTTTGAAATGCTAGAAAAAGGCTTCATTTCAGTATTGTTTAGGCTTTAGTTATCTGCCTTTGATGTACTCTACTATACTACAGTAGGTCGACAAACTTGAATGGATTTAGAATAAAACGGGTGAAATTCAAAGGTAAAGCTATCAGGCTTCATTACAAATGGTGAGCGATATCAGGGCTTTCAGGCCCTCTTGTTTTGTCTACCCTTTCCTTTAACCCATCACCCCATAGCCTGCTTCTAGTTTTGAAGAGAACTGACCACTTAAAGCAGGTTGAAAGTAAAGCAGAATGTGCCCTAAGGCACATTCTGCTTTACTTGCAGCCTGCTGTAAGCTTCCATCTGCTAGAATATGGAAATCATTTACCATAAAACATACTCATGACTGATTGAATAAGAACTATTTTCTTTGGTGGAGGAATAAATTAAATGTGCTAAAAGGCGCTTCTATGGTGGGAAAGGGTTAATATAGTGTAATGAGATCGGGCTGCCTCTACCCTCTCTTGCACATTGTGTCATGGATGGTGTTGAATACTGGTGGCAACTGTAACCCTTTACCCCATAGCCTGTTTATGGTTTTAAGGGCAAGTGACAACTTAACCCATTACCACATAGCCTGTTTCTAGTTTTGATGATATGTGACCACTTAACCCATTACACAATAAATACGCCTTTTTAGGTCTTTGATTTATTCCGACACTGAAGAAAATAGCTCCAATCTATACATTCATGAATCTGTGTCAACAGAAAAATATTTAATATTCTAGCAGATGATAGCTTAAAGCAGGTTGAAAGCAAAGCAGAATGCGTTTTAAGGCGCATTATGCTTTACTTTCAATCTGCTTTAAGTGGTCAGCTATATCCCATACTAGAAACAGCTATGGGGTAATGGGTTAAAGCACATTCTGCTTTTTTACTTTCAGCCTGCTTTAAGCTATTATCTGCTTCAATATAGAAAATATTTCTTATGATTTAAATTTATAATAGTATCCAGGTACCACCATTATTCGAACACCTAAGCATCTTCGAGTCAATTACAAATTTCTATGTGAATAAAAGTTATTTTTTACATAGAAACTGGATAAGCTGGTTATTTTCAACTTATAATACGATGGGTAAGTTATTGCAACTAAAATCGGTTCTCTAACAATGTGAACAAAGCAAAGTGGCCCTCTTACCTCATTCTCAGTGGAATGCCAACCTAAATTCGAACAGCAGGTTTGATACCACACATTTTTTACTATATGTAGCCCAGGGTAAGTGTTTGTTCTTAAAATGTCAGATAAAACATAAAACAAGAATCTATAACCTCATAAAAAGTACATGTCAACTTTTTTACATGTAATTTACAGTAGTTTAGACATAAGGTATCAATTGTTATTGGCTACAGACAGTGCATTAGAAGGGTCTCCCTTTTGATGTGAAATGTATCTAAAACAAAGAAGAAATTTCTTTGTTGAACATATTTTCTAAAATAAAACTAGTGTACTGGAACCTGTAAAATAAATAAATATTTTGTTTATTCCCTGTTATTACTTATATGAAACACAATTAGGAAATAAAAAAAGTGAAAAAAGTGATAAGGACCCCTAGTTTGAGATTTGATCCAATTTAGTGGTCTGAACCCTCAATATTATTTATCCGGACCATTAGGAATGAGGTAAATGTAAAAGTTTTGTAGCCGATACACCACTGGTCTTTTTTGATAACAGAAAATGTAGTTTGTAGCCAAATTATGGATTGGAAAATATGGGATTAGATGTAAATACAATATTTATAGTCAGATAAGTTCAACAAATGCCCTTTCACTTATTTACTGATCTTTTTTGCCGATTTTGTGTTCTTGACATTTCTACCGGTGTTACTGTCAAAATGTCACGCGCGGTTATGCAAATTTGTTTGTAACTATAGATGTCATGTGAAATGATTCAGGTGTTCGATTTTTGGCTGTGTTCGAATAACGGTTGTAAAGGGATAGTATAAATAGGAACTATTTTTTTCAGTAGAGAAATTAATAAAAGGTGTAAAAAGGTGTATGTATGGGGTAATGGGTTAATTCAGGTTAAAATTAAAGCAGAATGTGCCTACTGTAAGTTAGCTCTGCTGGGGTAGTAGATACTTTTTCTTATGGTGCTGCTTCATGTTTATTCAAAACTGTGTAAAGCAGAACTTTTTATAATTTTTATAGCGGAGGAACAAATTAGAGGCATAAAGAGGTTTATCTATGGTGTAATGGGTTAATGATTCAATATCAATCCTAATCCTGGCAAAATGTAAGGTAACAATATACTTTAGATCTATAAGGCTCTGTGTCAAACAGTGTAGACCCAGGTCCAAGGCTCCAAATAAGGGGCATGTCTTTGAGATGATTCTAATGAGTAGTAACATCATGAATAGGATTTGGTGTTTAAATGAGGGAGGAAATATTGGTTTTGTTCAGTTTAGGCTTTGCTCCGTCTTATCTGGAGCATTGCTAATGTCCACCCTGTTTGCAATGTGATAAATCTGTTTTTTCTCTTGGCATAGATCTTCAGGGGTGCCATAAGTTGATTTTGAAAAATCCAAAGATTTCCAAATTTTCTATTTTTCAAGTGTGACTCCATAAAGCAGATTGAAAATAAAGCAGAATGTGCCTTAAGGCGCACTCTTCTTTACTTTCAGCCTGCTTTAAGCTTCCATCTGCTAGGATAAAAATACTGAGATTTTGGAAAAATCTGGAGAAATGGCATCCCTGGATCTTTTATTCATGTATGTCAGGTACAATATTTGGTGATATTGAAGTATTGTTACTCTTGCTTATAGATGGTTACCGGTGTATGTTGACAATGACCAGAGCTTAGGCATTATGTCCATAGGCTTTTTACTAGATAATCAGGAAGATGCTGTAGTTTGGAGGGGACCAAAGAAAAATGGTAATTCACTGTTTAATTTATGCACCCCTGAACCTTTAAATTCAGATTATGTCTAGTCCATTGTTACCCGACCAGGCTCATATATACATGTACATGTATAGTGTTTCAGCCTGCTTTAATCTACCACTTGCTAGGATAAAGAATATAATATTCATTACTGTATGAAATGGAACTATTTTCTTCAGTGGATGAATAAATAAAAGACATAAAAAGGCATATTTATGGGGTAATGTAGTAATGTTGACTATGGATAATCAACTATACAGTAAAACCTCTCTATAACGGCCACTAAAGTGTGTAAATTATTTTTTGTTTATGACAGGTGACTGCTTAAAGCAAGGTGATAGTTAAACAGAAAGCTCCTTTAGGAGCTTTCTGTTTCACTGTCATCTTGCTTTAAGCTTTCACCTGTCTTTTATATATCTAATCAGCACGTATTTTACTGGTCGTTATAGAGAGGTTTTACTGTAATTGATTATCACTTGACAGATGTCATAGATATATTTGATAATTATTTATTATGATCAATAATATAAATACTTCTATTCTTCTTATTATGTTTTATTGCTGTGTGTCTTGCCTACTGAAAGGTTTAAACTATTGCAGCTATGATCAAGCAGTTTCTAAGTGATGTAGTGTGGCGTGATCTGGATTACCTTGTGATTGATACTCCGCCGGGCACATCGGATGAACACATTACTGTGATAGAGAGCCTCAAGGCCTACTGCCCAGATGGTGCTCTCCTTGTCACAACACCTCAGGTACAAAGCCACATACATTTTTTCTTTCCATGTATCCCTTTAACCATAAGCTTGTTTCTAGATTTGAAGACAGGTGACCACTTAAAGCAGGTTGAAATTAAAGCAGAAGGCACATTCTGTTTTACTTTCAGCCTGCTTTAAATTATGATCTGCTTTGATACAAAAAATATTTCTTATGGTGCATATTCATGACTGTATACAGTGGAACTATTTTCTTCAGTGGATGAATAAATTAAATGAGTAAAATTGCATATATATGGAGTAATGAGTTACATATCACTAACGGCAATGCGGTGAACTGTAGAAAATTATGTATGTGTTAAAGCATTGATGATTTATTTAAAGCTGGTCAACAAACCGCTTGAAGTTACTTAGCTTCTGAACATTACTTTTGTCATTTATAAAACTGGTTTACTGGTGTCATGCAGGGCTCCAGATAAAAGGGAGTAAACTGAACAAATCTAACAGTTTCTCCTTCATTCAGCAACATCTCCTATGGTGTTACTACTCATTATAATTGTCTCTTCGAGTAGATTTTAAGAGTTGTTACGCCATAGAGTTTAATGCAAAAAAAAATTTTAGTCTATGAAATATTCACCTTTTCTGGAGTGCTGTGTAAGTTGATGAAACAGGTCCTTGCATTTGGCTGACATGTCATTGTGATCCTTATTTTTAGGGAGTTGCTGTAGGGGATGTGAGGAGGGAGCTGACATTTTGCCGTAAAACTGGAATTCCAGTACTTGGAATTGTAGAGAATATGAGCGGGTTTGCTTGCCCTTGCTGTGGAGTAAGTTGGTTAATGTGCAACTTCTAAGGCTGTTGTCTCCTAAAGTTCTGAAATTGGCTTGGTCTTTGTTCACAGAAAAAGAATCTAAGTGACAGTAGGTTAGACTTAGATCAGGAATCATGATATAACTATTTTAACATTTAATCATTTTTGTGTCACCTGCTGTAGACAGAGGTGACACTTAGGGATTACTTTTCTGGTGTCTATCTGTCCATCCATCCGTCCATCTGTCTTTTGATATTGCTATTTGCGTCACGCTTGATAACTCTTGTTCTACTGAATCTTTTAAGATGAAATTTCATTTATATGGAAAGAGCATGACAAGTGGAAATGTATTGGACAAGGTTCATAACTCTTGCATCAATATTGAGTTATTCCCCTTTTCCACCCCTTCTTAGCTCACCTCCAGGAAGTGAAGTGGGGGTGGGGGGGGGCTTGTTTTTCAGCAGATAACTTCTGCTTTAATAAAGTTTGATATTTTAGCTATAACTCCTGTTTGATTGATGCTTGCTGGCATACATGTTACGAGAAACACACTTCTAGTTAATATATTCATATTCATGCAAGTTCGAGTAATCCGATTTCAACTGAAGAAAGACTTGTAAGTTTGACTTATATCTGAATAAAACTGACGCAAGTTAATGTTACAAAGGTTTACCTGTATTCTTGTTGCATAGAGGCTGATCCTGACTCTGTTATACAGAACTCCAGATAAGGGAAGTATTATCTTTACTTCTGCAGTAAACCCTATGGTGTCACTATTCATTAGAATTGTCTCTTTGAGGCGATTCTAATGAGGAATGAGAAAATGTTGGATTTTTTTTTATTATGCCCTCTTATCTGGAGCCCTTTTAAAGGACTAATTTTCAATTGCAGGAGGTTACAAACATATTTTCCAAAGGTGGGGGTGAGGCTTTGGCAAGGAAAGCACATATTCCTTTTCTTGGTAAGTTTACAGTGTAGAAAACGTTATTCTTTCCCGTTTAAACGCAAACGAAACGCAACACACTAAAATGGAGAAAATGACAACATTTTGATAATTCTTACTATTCATTTTAATCTGAGTTGCAAACAGTTTGGAGCCTGATCAGACGCCGGGTTACCCGGCGTCTGATCCGGCTACAAACTGTTTGCTTTGGAAAAAATAGTTTAAGCGTAAACGCGTTCATTGGGAAAGAATAACGATTTCTCCACTGTATATCCTTCCGAAAAGGTCTCATTAAACACTGCCGAAGTAAGTAAACTTAACCTTATACCCCATTGTCTGATTCTAAGGTTTTTTTTAAAAAAAGATGAACATTTACAATGGTTGAAAGTAAAGCAGAATGTGCCTTAATGGGCATTCTGCTTTACTTTCTGTCTGCCTTAAGCTTCCATCTGGGATATAGAAAGCATTTCTAATGGTATATATTCATGACTGTATAAATTGGAACTATTTTTTTCAGTGGCATATTGAATTAAATGGGCTAAAAGGTGCTTCTGTGGGGGAATGGGTTAAGCTAGCTGCTGAATTCCACACAATCAACGAATTTCATTTTGAGAGTAGGTTGATGAGTCAATAGAGGCCCCAAAAGCGGTTTTGAAGAGCAAAGGGCTAAAGTAGAATGAAAGTAAAGCAGAATTGACCTTGCTGTTTTATTTTCATTCTGCTTTAAAGCTGATTTTAACTGATTTCATATAATTTAAACACATTTTTACTGATTTTGACCATATGATTTTAACAGACACAAAATTGTTATTTTATTGTATTGTGTTCATCGTTTATTCAGGCTGTATTCCCCTGGATCCATCTCTTGCTCATGCACTGGAGGAAGGAAAAGATTTTCAGACGCATTTCAAAGAGTCACCCACATTCGCTGCCCTTAACAAAGTGCTGGAAAAACTGATAGCAGTCGATAAAGACTTTTGAGCTGTTATTTGTATTTCATTGATGCTAAGAATTCTATAAATGGCAGCCAATAAAAACCGGTGGCAGTTACAGTCACATTTTTAGCTCACCTGGCACGAAGTGCCAAGGTGAGCTATTGTGATCGCCCTGTGTCCGTCGTCGTCCGTCAGTCCGTCGTCAAACTTTTTAGCTCACCTGAGCCAAAGGCTCAAGGTGAGCTATTGGGATGGCCCTGTGTCCGGTGTCCGTCGTGCGTTGTGCGTCGTCCGTTGTCGTTAACAATTGTTCAAATGACATCTCCTCCTATACCGCTTGACAGAATTCGACCAAACTTTACAGAAATGTTCCTTGGGTCAAGCTCTTTCAAATTTGTTCAAAGAATTAAAAACAATGTAGAACTCTGGTTGCCATGGCAACCAAAGTGAAAAAATAAGGAAATCTTAAAAAATCTTCTTGTCAAAAACTGCAAGGGCCAGAGCTTAGATATTTGGCACATAGCATCATCTACAGGTCCTCTATCAAGTTTGTTCAAATTATGCCCCTGGGGTCACAGTTTTACATAGAGTTATATAGTGAAATTTTCAAACGTCTTCTTCTCTGAAACCAATGTGGCCAGAGCTTTGATATTTGGCATGGTGACACTTCTAGATGTCCTTTACCAAAATTGTTCAAATGGTTGTGGTCGGTTGCATAACTAGGTCACATGAGCTAAAAATAGATTTTTTCAATGAAAACTTAAAAAATCTTCTTGTCTGAAACTACAAGGGCCAGAGCTTAGATATTTGGCACATAGAATCGCCTACAGGTCCTCTATCAAGTTTGTTCAAATTATGCCCCTGGGGTCACGGTTTTACATAGAGTTATATACAGTCTATTCGCGATACTACGATTCTCGTTATTACGAAATAACGGTCTACTACGAAAAACACCGCCGGTCCCGGCCGAATTTGTTCTTCTTTCAATGGTTAAAAGATGCATTGTTATGAAAATGCAAAAGAACGAAAAACACGTTATAAAGAAAGGTTTTCATCACCCCTTAAACACCTAAGCAGTAGTAAAAAGATGCATTGGTACGAATCGCCCCTGTGGGCTTTTCACACTTACGTCAACAAAGACATCCGATGGTCGAGTCGGCATAATTATCTATTGTTTACATACCCGACTGCTCGATACGCTTTAACACGCAGCGTGTTAGAATCAGTGTTTGTAGCAAGATTAAACTGATTGACTGCATGTCGCAAATGATAAAAAGAAATGTTTTATTTAATTATCTGAGATTTCTGATAAGTTTTATCACACATCGTGTTATGATCAGCGGAAGCCGGGTTTGTTTGTTAGAGTGAATTATGTCATTGTCGCAAAGAATATAAAATGCGCAACGTTTATGTACACTGTTCCTACATATCTACTGACATATCACGTTGAAAACAACGGTTCTCGTCCGATCACCGAAGTTAAGCAACGTCGAGCCCGGTTAGTACTTGGATGGGTGACCGTCTGGGAATATCGGGTGGCCGTAGGCTTTTTAAAATGGGATGGCGCATCTGATAAAGCTTATGCGGGACTATAAACCTTAGCAGCAACAACACACTGGTCATAATTTCTGCTAATACACTGCTAACATACATTTAATTTATCAACGATATTACATCTGCAACTAAGAAGAAGATACAAGTCGACTTTACGACACATTTCTATGCCGCGTGTTTAATTTATTTTATATGCATACGTTGTGTAAACGTTTTAACTCGCTAAAAGAGAATGCTTAAGGGTGGTTAAAGCACAAAAGTCTTGATGACAACATAACGGAGAAAATATCGGAAATATTTCGCTTTCTTCCTCTGTTAGCTGGTCTTACCGTTTCTTCTTTTATACATAACCCCTTATGACATACGACATTCCACTATACACATGTAATATGATTAAATGTGAGTGGACTTTCGTACATGTATAATTTGATTGGCAAACACGAAATATTAATCAGACCAAAAAGTTGATAAAATATTTCATTCTACAATTTTTTTTTACAACATCGCATTACGACAATGCCTTTACACGTATGCACTTTCAAAACCACTGTACGGTAGATACATGTATGTTGATGCTACGGCGATACCATGAAGAGGAAAGGTGGAAATCTCATCGTATTCTTAAGATGCGTTGTTACGAAAATGCATTACTACGAACAATTGACGAGACCCGGTGCCGATTCGTAGTTAAATTTTCATACGTCTTCTTGTCTAAAACTAATATGGCCAGAGCTTTGATATTTGGCATAGTGACACTTCTAGATATCTTATACCAAAATTGTACAAATGGTTTTGGTCCGTTGCATAACTAGGTCACAGGAGCTAAAAATAGATTTTTTACAATGAAAACTTAAAAAAGCTTCTTGTCTAAAACTACAAGGGCCAGAGTTTAGATACATGGCACATATCATCGCCTACAGGTCCTCTATTAAGTTTCTTCAAATTATGCCCCTAGGGTCAAAATTGGCCCCGCCCCGGGGGTCACTGTTTTACATAGAGTTATATAAAGAAAATTTCAAACATCTTCTCTGACTCTAATAAGGCCAGAGCTTTTATATTCTGTATGGTGACACTTTTAAATATACTTTACATATTTTATTCAAATTGTTCCGGTCTGTTGCATATCTAGGTCAGTCCTGGACATAAATCAATATCTCCATTTTTCCAATTATTCTCAGGTGAGCGAATATGCCCCATGGGGCTCTTGTTCTTTAAAGATTTTTTTCTTAGAAACCAGTGGGCCAATTTCATTAAAACTTCATAGGATTGTTCATTGTAGGGTACTCTCTCAGATTTCTTGAAATATAGGTCCTCCAATTGAAATTGTGGTTGCCATGGCAACCAATGGAAAAAACTTTAAATATCATCTAGTCCAAAACTACTGGTCTAAATTGAAAATAATTTTACTCAAATGCTCCATGGGTGACCCTCTGTCAGATTTTTAAAAATAATTTTCCTATCTTAAAAAACATGGCCGCTAGTGGGTGGGGCAGATTTTCCTTATATGGCTATATAGTGAAAACTTTAAAAAAATTCTTGTCTGAAACCACTTATCCGATTTTAAAGTAATTTCACACAAATGATCCATGACCCTCTACCAGATTTCTTAAAATAATTTTGTTATCCTAAAAAACATGGCCGCCAGTGGGTGGGGCACGTTTTCCTTATATTATTGTATAGCAAAAACTTTAAAAATCTTCTTCTCTGAAACCACCTGTCCAAATTGAAAGTAATTTTACATAAATGATCCATTGATGACCCTCTACCAGATTTCTCAAAATAAATTTGTTATCCTAAAAAACATGGCCGCCAGTGGGCGAGGCACGTTTTCCTTATATATTACTGTATAGTAAAAACTTTAAAAATCTTCTTCTCTGAAACTACGTGTCCAAATTGACCCTCTACCAGATTTCTTGAAATATTTTTGTTATCTTAAAAACCATGGCGGAGCATGTTTTCCTCATATTACCGTAGAGTCAAATTTGTAAAAATCTTCTTCTCTGAAACTACTTGTCCAAATTGAAAATAATTTTACATGCACGATTCGTTGATGATCTTCTACCAGATTTCTTGAAATATTTTTGTTATCTTAAAAAACATGGCGGCCAGTGGTTTGGGAAAGTTTTCCTTATATTGCTGTATAGGAAAAGTTTAAAAATCTATTTCTCTGAAACTACTGGTCTGATTTAAGAATAACCGTGGGTACCAGGTGAGCGATTTTAGGGCTCATGTGGCTCTTGTGTATTAAGCAACTGCTCAGTGAAGTACTGAAAGACCTCTTTAGCAGGGCTCCAGATAAGAGGTAGCAAACTGAACAAATTCAACATTTTCTCACTCATTTAAGCACCAAATTATATGTTTTTACTACTCATTAGAAAAGTCTCTTCGAGGCAATTCGAATGAGTAGTGAGGCCATATGGTTTAATGCAGAAATAATGGTTTTAGTTTTTTAAATACTCCCTTTATCTGGAGCCCTGCTCTTACAGTACTGAACCTTATTAAATTAAATTGATAATCGCAAGCGAATTGCCATCAAATTGCCATCGAATCGGGCACTTCAAAGAACAAATCCTACTTTTGAATATTTTTACGCGAATTTTCCGAAGCGGTTTTGACAAAAATGGAATCGAAAACATTAACGAAGGCATATTTGCGAACATTTGTGAGATACACCATTCAAGAAAACTTATCCGAGGGTATAGTTACTATTTTGAATCGCAAGCGAATTGCCATCCAATTGCAAGCGAATTGCCATCGAATTGCAAAAAATGTTAATTTAATAAGGTTCAGTACTGTAAGATGATAGACTGCTTACTGCAGGATAGAAGTAATACAGAGGAGCTTTCTGTAATAATATTACCATGCATTAAGTAACTACAGTAAAATGTCTCTATAACAACCACTAAAGTGTGATAATTTATTAGGTGTTTTCAACAGGTGACTGCTTAAAGCATGGTGACAGTAAAACAGAAAGCTCCTTTAGGGAGCTTTCTGTTTTACTGTCACCATGCTTTAAGCTGTCACCTGTAATTTATACAATCAATTAGGCCTCGTTCTAGTCGCGGTTATAGAGAGGTTTTACTGTACATGTATTAGATACTGCATATGAGTCTTCTTTTGAATTGTCACTTAACCCATTACCCCATAAATGCATATTTTTACGCCTTTGATATATTCCTCCACTGAAGAAATTAGTTCTAATTTGTACAGTCATGGATATGTATTGTAAATAATATTTTCAGTATTCACATAGATAATAGCTTAAAGCAGGCTGAAAGTAAAGCAGAATGTGCCTTAAGGCACATTCTGCTTTACTTTCAACTTGCTTTAAGTGCTCACCTGTATTCGGAACTAGAAAAAGGCTATGTGGTAATGGGTTAATACAAATTTAGCTGTAAGATTTTTTCTTACAAAGATATTTAATATGAGTCAAGTAGTTGTTTTGTCATAGTTACTGATAGGCAGCCTCACAGTTAATCTTGTTTAAGCGATCACTCAAAACAAGAAATATGACAATGTAGACTTAGATCAGTTCACCTATATGTGCCCTCTGATCTAGGTCTACACTGTTTACATAGGACATGTGTACTCTTCACAGATACACTGTTTGTAAAGGATGTGTTATTGTGTCTTTAGGGTTCAATGGGTTAATCCAGGTTGTTGTTTATTGCAGGATAAGATAATGCAGAAAGTTTCTATTGGAGTTTTCTACATTATGTTTGTTCTTCATAAAGCAATTACCTGTTTTAACAGATTGTCTGGCTACTTCAAATAGCACACAATATTGAATGAATATCGAATACCAGGATAGAAGATAGTTGTTTGATTCTGTGTAAGGTAAGATTAGAATATAATTAATTCTTGAGTGAGAAATACAATGGGGAAGATGTTATTCTCTCCCAATAAAGTGGAGACTGGCAAGACATTTGAATTCACAGACTTGTTGTCATTTATTTTGAAATTCATATCATCCAATGCTTATCATTACAGGAAATTATTTTACACTGAGGAATCTACACAAAATGTGTAATTAACCCATTTCTCCATACATTTGCCTTATAATTCATTCCTCCAGTGAAGAAAATGATACCACTTTGTACAGCATAAGAAATATTTTCTATAATCCTAGTAGGTGATACATGTATAGCTTAAAGCAGGGCTTATGCTTAAGTATGAAGACAGCTAACCACTTAAACAGGTTGAAAGTAAAGCAGAATACGCATTCTGCTGTACTTTCAGCCTAGTTTAAGCTATCATCTGCTAGGATATAGAAATTATTTCTCATGGTGCATATTCATGACTGTATAAAGTGAAACTACTTTCTTCAGTAGAGGAATGAACTTCTCTGCAACTGCTCATGGAACTTGAATGAAACCTGCTGGCTGCATCACTGCTAAATGAAGATGTACTCGTAGTGTGTTCAGATTCCAGTGTAGAAATCAATACTTTACTTTCATTTGCACTACTTTGTCATATTGAGACATATCTTAATCCATGGAATTCTTGCTATTACAGTGGAGAATCTGTTATTCTTTCCCAATAAACGCGTTTACGCTAAAACTATTATTTGCAGTGCAAACAGTTTGGAGCCAGATCAGACGCCGGGTAACCCGGCGTCTGATCAGGCTCCAAACTGTTTGCCACCAAGATAAACAAGAATTATCAGAATTGTCCAAAAGTTGTTCTTTTCTACGTTTTAGTGATTTGCGTTTGCGTACGTTTGCGTTTAAACGGGAAAGAATAACAGATTCTCCACTGTAACCCTTTCAACATTGCTGAATTACTATAATTAGTTTCCTTCAACATACAAACAGATTGAGTCCTGCAATCTGAATCCAAGTTGTTTGCAACTGTCTTCATCATTGTATTTATGTGACTCAGAAACTTGCACGTCATTACAGTGAAGAAGACGTTAGTCTTTCCCAATTAAACTCAAACGCATCGCAATATAATTTAAAAAATGGCAATTTCTTTTACAATTCTGAACGTCGATTTTAACATTAATGGTAAAACAGTTTGGAGCCTGATCAGACGACGCATTACCGCCATCTGATCTGGCTTCAAACTGTTTGCATAGGAAATAATAGTTTTAGCCTAAACGAATAACATCTTCACTATATTCTGTAAATCATACAAATTTGTCCATGCTCAGATGATAATATTTATGCATACTCCGGGTCAGAGGTTATGAAACTTTCTTTGTGTGAGCAATTAAATCATTCTCACATCAAAACGTTACAGCCTTTAGCGTAAACCAATGGCTCTTTGAAAGAAATATCCTTATACTCATCCAAAAAGATAATAAAAAAATCTCAATGTTTCAAAGCATTCTTAGCTTCAGCAGCTTGCTCAGAATTAGAACAGACCTTAAAACTATGATGCTTTCAAATTGTTTCACTGTATCATTCTGCATATTTCAAGCAAATAATTATATAAACTCCATACTCAATCAAATTTATTTGAGAAGGAAAGTTGTTGCATCCTGAAAGAGTGAGAATTTCATAACCTTGTACCCAGGTGTTTCTGGTTGTCCATGCACAGATGTTAGAATTTCATAACCTTGTACCCAGGTGTTTCTGTTTGTCCATGCTCAGATAATAGAATTTCATAACCTTGTACCCAGGTGTTTCTGTTTGTCCATGCTCAGATAATAAAATTTCATAACCTTGTACCCAGGTGTTTCTGTTTGTCCATGCACAGATGTTAGAATTTCATAACCTTGTACCCAGGTGTTTCTGTTTGTCCATGCTCAGATAATAGAATTTCATAACCTTGTACCCAGGTGTTTCTGTTTGTCCATGCACAGATGTTAGAATTTCATAACCTTGTACCCAGGTGTTTCTGTTTGTCCATGCACAGATGTTAGAATTTCATAACCTTTTACCCAGGTGTTTCTGTTTGTCCATGCTCAGATAATAGAATTTCATAACCTTGTACCCAGGTGTTTCTGTTTGTCCATGCACAGATGTTAGAATTTCATAACCTTGTACCCAGGTGTTTCTGTTTGTCCATGCACAGATGTTAGAATTTCATAACCTTGTACCCAGGTGTTTCTGTTTGTCCATGCACAGATGTTAGAATTTCATAACCTTGTACCCAGGTGTTTCTGTTTGTCCATGCACAGATGTTAGAATTTCATAACCTTTTACCCAGGTGTTTCTGTTTGTCCATGCTCAGATAATAGAATTTCATAACCTTGTACCCAGGTGTTTCTGTTTGTCCATGCTCAGATGTTAGAATTTCATAACCTTGTACCCAGGTATTTCTGTTTGTCCATGCACAGATGTTAGAATTTCATAACCTTTTACCCAGGTGTTTCTGTTTGTCCATGCTCAGATAATAGAATTTCATAACCTTGTACCCAGGTGTTTCTGTTTGTCCATGCTCAGATGTTCATGTTACTCATACATGTAATAACACTTTCGGTTGTTCTTTTAAGAAATATGTCAGACACTATTAAGAACATAAAATATTCTTTTTTTCTTCATTAAATGTCTATTGAGATTCAGACCGGAGTCTCCAAGTAAATAACAAAATTTCAAAACTATATACCACACTGTAGCCCTTTACCCCAAACCCTGTTTCTAGCTTTGAGGACAGATTGCCTCTTAAAACTGGTTAAAAGTAAAGCAGAATTCCCTTTACGGAGCATTCTGCTTTACTTGCAGCCTGCTTTAATCTGCCATCTACTAAGATATTGAAAATATTTGTGTTGCATATTCATGACTGTTTAAAGTGGAACTATTTTCTTCAGTGGAGGAATAATTGAAGACGTAAAAAGGCATATTTATGAAGTAAAGGGTTAAACAAGTTCACTGCTGATACATTTGTAAATTGTTAATGCTTACATATCACTTCATATGATTGAGTACACAGGGGGCCAGAACGTAGGGGATGTTTGTAGGTGTTTGTTTGTGGCCTAAAAAGACCAAAAAATGTAAAACCCAGTATATGAGTATGTATCATAGTGATTGAGTGCATATGGTTATTTATAGTAATGCTATTACTGAAAGATTCTTATTTACTTGTCAAAATGGTAGTTATACAGTTTTGTAATATGGGATCAAAAGTCAAAATCAAAGCAATCCAGTGACTTTTTGGGACTCTAATGCCAATCATAACTTTTGAGTGGTATTTTCACAAAAGTAGCCAGCTATATTTAAATTTTATTTAAACACTATTTTATTCAGAGAATTTCAATTTTCAGTAATATATTGAATGATTTTTGGTCTCTTTAAAGATTGTCTATTGATATCGTAACCAGTTACATGTAATTACAGTGTAGAAGACTTTACCCTCTCCAGTTTGAACGAAACTAAACATAAATGCACTGCATTAAAATAAATAGAAAATCACAGAGCTCTATTTGAATATTCTGACATTTTATTTTTGTTTGAGAGGTAAACAATTTAGAGCCTGATCAGAGAACAGGTTACATGGTTCTGATCTAGTTCCAAACTGTTTGCAATGGAAATATTTGTTTTGTTTGGAAAGAATAATGTCTTCCCCACTGTAGATCTAGTAGTACAGTAGAGAACACGTTATTCTTTCCCGTTTAAACGAAACGCTAAACCGTAGAAAAGTGCAATTATTGGACAATTATGATAATTCATTTTTATCTTTGTGGCAAACAGTTTGGAGCCTGATCAGATGCCGGGTTACCCGGCGTCTGATCTGGCTCCAAACTGTTTGCAATAGAAATAATAGTTTTAGTGTAAACGCATTTATTGGGAAAGAATAACGTTTTCTCCACTGTATGGATGAATAAATAAAATAGAATAAAGATTTTCAATAACAGAAGTTTTTGTTCTTATTATCACAGGTAAGATAAATATGCCTTCAAAACAAGATAAAAATGTATATCAAAATGAGCATAAATAGTCTATTGAAGCCTTGTATCTATTAACACATTGAACCTTAGCAACCAGTATTCTCATCCTTTACCAACTGTGTACCTGTAAGTAGTGCTCGTTCCTATGCAAACTGTAGACCTAGATTAGAGGGTCTACTTTAGTAGCCCTTTGATCTGGGTCTACACTGTTTGCAAAGGACAAGCTAGTTACACTGTTAGTGTCCAGTATACTCTTTGCTAGGGAGCTTTGAGCTATCATGTGAATGATAGAGGGGGGACGTGTAATTCTTTCCTGTACTGTACAGAAAGCATTTCTTAACTTTGAGTGGCAAACAGTCTGAAGCCTTATCAGTCACAGGGTTACTCGGCATCTGATTGGGCTACAAACTGTTTTCAAAAGATTTTTAGATCACATGTCACGAAGTGCCAAGGTGAGCTTTTAGGATTGCTGAATGTCCGTTGTATGTCTGTCATTCCGTCCACTATTGGTTCCTTTACACTCTAGCGGTGACATACAGTGGAGAATATGTTATTCTTTCGCGTTTAAACGCAAACGTACGCAAACGCAAAGCACTAAAACGTATAAAAGAACAACTTTTGGACAATTCTGATAATTCTTGTTTATCTTGGTGGCAAACAGTTTGGAGCCTGATCAGACGCCGGGTTATCCGGCGTCTGATCTGGCTCCAAACTGTTTGCACTGCAAATAATAGTTTAAGCGTAAATACACTTATTGGAAAAGAATAACAGATTCTCCACTGTATTTCATCTGATTATCATGAAATATGATGTCAATAAGCAGAGATCATGAAAATACCTTAATCATAATTAATATAAAACCTAGATATTTATTTGTTTAATCCTTTATCCCATAGTTTGTCTCTAGTTTTGAAGAAAGGTGACCATTTAAAGCATGTTGAAAGTAAAGCAGGATGCGCCTTATGGTGCATTCTGATTTACTTACAGTCTGCTTTAAGCTACACAATCTGCTAGAATATAGAAATTGTTTCTGGTGATACAGTGGAGAATCTGTTATTCTTTCGCGTTTAAACGCAAATGTACGCAAACGCAAAGCACTAAAACGTAGAAAAGAACAACTTTTGGACAATTCTGATATTTTATGTTTATCTTGGTGGCAAACAGTTTGGAGCCTGATCAGACGCCGGGTTACCCGGCGTCTGATCTGGCTCCAAACTGTTTGCACTGCAAATAATAGTTTAAGCGTAAACGCATTTATTGGGAAAGAATAACGTTTTCTCCACTGTACGTATTGATGTCTGTATAAATTCGAACTATTTTTTTTAGTGGAGGAATAAACTAAATGTGTACATGTAAACAAAATAGTATCTATGGATTAAAGGGTTAAATCAATAACAATGCTATGCAAATGGATTCGGGTGTCGTGCATTATGAATGAGTTTTAAATAGGGTTGCTTTCATTATAACGGCTAGGTTTAAAATTCAAATTATATACAACAAATTTCAGAAAACAACTCTTTTAAATGGGAAGACACCGAAAGTTGAGTACCTTTCTAGTAAAAACATGGTGTAATGCAATAAAACGTAGTATTAACTCATTATCCCCTGAAACTTCCAATGCACAATTCAAGTTTAAAATAAAGACTGGTCCATTTTAGACTTATTTTAGGTGTTTTTTATATTATATTACAAAATGACAAACAGTGAAGTCCCTGATCAGAGGGCTCCTGCAGGAGTCCTCTAATCAGGGACTTCACTGTTTGTATAAGACCAGTGTACTCTTAACAGGTACACCTTTGGCAAATGATGCATATATGCGTCACTAGGGCTCAATGAGTTAAGACAATTTGCTGACAATTGTATTTAATTTTAATTTGAGTGGCAAAGAGATGGAACCTGATCAGACGCAGGGTCACATTTGAAGTTTCAGAGGTATTTGAGATAAACAACTACAAATTCAACTAATGTCAAGAAATCTCAAATACAGAGGAGAAACGTTATTCTTTCCCGCTTAAACACAATCGAAGCTCAAACACAACACTAAAATGGAGAAAAATTACAACATTTTGCATTTTCCAAACTGTTTGCATTAGAAAAAATAGATGTAGCGTAAACGCATTTATTGGAAAAGAATCAAGTTTCTTCACTGTATGCTAATTGCTCCCCAAATCTTTAAGAAAATACTATTGGCTGCTAAATGCAGGGATTCAGAAATTTCCATTTAGAAATTTTCTGAATTCCCTTTACCCATCATTAAGCTGTAACATGTCTTAAAACACACCCCACCCTAGAGACGAGTGTAGTTGTCATTTACAAGAAGTGTGCTTGTAAAAAGTACATTTGGCCTATGCAAACAGTGTAGACCACAATCAGAGGGCTTCTATATTATATGATATTTGTCATTTTGCAAATATATTGTAAAAATAACTTTAAACATTAAAAATCATATTGGAATTGTTCATTTGAAGTTTCAGAGGTATTTGAGATAAACAACTACAAATTCAACTAATGTCAAGAAATCTCAAATACAGAGGAGAAAACGTTATTCTTTCCCGCTTAAATGCAATCGAAGCTCAAACACAACACTAAAATGGAGAAAAATTACAACATTTTGCATTTTCCAAACTGTTTGCATTAGAAAAAATAGATGTAGCGTAAACGCATTTATTGGAAAAGAATCAAGTTTCTTCACTGTATGCTAATTGCTCCCCAAATCTTTAAGAAAATACTATTGGCTGCTAAATGCAGGGATTCAGAAATTTCCATTTAGAAATTTTCTGAATTCCCTTTACCCATCATTAAGCTGTAACATGTCTTAAAACACCCCACCTTAGAGACGAGTGTAGTTGTCATTTACAAGAAGTGTGTTGGAAATAGTACATTTGGCCTATGCAAACAGTGTAGACCTCTATATCACAGGTTTTCGGCGCGTAAATGGGTCAAAATACATCCATATGTTCAACAAACATCCTTAACAAGTGTTTCGAGAAGTTTCAAGAAGTTTCAAGAAGTTTCAAAAAAAAAAAAAAATTTCGTATCATGTATGTATACAATGAAAAGGTGGATGTGTATTCAGGGCCATCAACTTCCCAACCTTGTCATTTTGTCATTTTTGGGCCGATTTTGACAAATGATGGCTTATTATTTACATTTAACAGTTCTGTTCAAAGAAAGTTAGCTCACAGCCCAAGCAAGACACTAGCACAAGTGAAGCAATAAAAAGTTCGATAGGCACCTTATATCGGAATCCTTCTGTCACCTTAATTTTTGGACTTGTTCGTCAGTCATTCACTGATTCAGCGATTAACAAGTGCATTTGCGACCATGCATTACACCATGGTACGGGTAATTAATAGAAAATGAAATATATAATAAATACCTTTTGAATTATCGGTAAATGAGCATTTCTGTTACGAAATAAATTTCTAGATAACTTTCGTTTAGTTTCGGTTGACAAACGGATATGATATCATTGGTCGTATTCGAATCATTCAATTTTTTGTCAACGAAAACTAGGCGGAGAAAATGCTCGAAGATTTACTGATGACAACGTTTTTGACCCGACTCGAATCGAAATTGTGGTCAACGATTTGATGGTTTGACAACATTTTGTCAACGGAAAACATCAAGTGGTGATTCGAATAGAACCTGTTGACAACACGTCCAACTAACGCTAAATGTTGTCCTGATTCGAATACGACCAATTGAGGCGCTTGACTTTTGCGTCATTTCCTGCTTTGAAGCTGGTTCTCGGGTTCGCTAGAATGATAATAGTTTGACTGGGCAACCAGTCGTTTGTTTGGGAAAATTTTGCGTGACAGATGGTTTCCGAATAAGGGGTCTCCCCACCCTTCGAGTCCCCATGCGCGTGTTCGCCGATTGCTTTGAATTTTTTACCAATTATCGTCAAAGAAAACTGTTTGCTGTAAACAATGAGCCATCATCTGTCCAGATCGTCCAAGATTTGACAAAATGACAGGGTTGGGAACTTGAGGGTTGCTTCTGCAAGGCGATTTTTCATGGCAGCCTTTACTATTTTACTTATAAATTAGCGAAAAAAATAAAAAAAAATTAAATTTCACGAAACTTCAGGAAATGTTCTTTTATGATGATTATTGAATGTATGGATAGATTTTAGGGTATTTTATCCACGTTTGGTGGTGGTGGAGGGGGGTTATAGCAGCTAGGGATAGTGTCATAGCCAACGGGCCGAATGCCTATGCTCTATATTATATAATATTTGTCATTTTGCAAATATATTGTAAAAATAACTTTAAACATTAAAAAATTACCACAACTTCAACTTATGTCAAGAAATCTCTCAAATATACAGTGAAACCCCTCTAAACCGGACATGTATGAGGACAACAAAATGTTCCGATTTAGAGGGGTTTCCTGTTGTTAGGGGTTTTAACCCATTATCAAATAGCTTGTTTATAGTATGGAATATAGCTGACCACTTAAACAGGTTGAAAGTTAAGCAGAATGCGCCAGAAAACTTCTTTAAGCTATCATCTGCTAGAATGTATAAACTATTTCTTCAATGTGGGACTATGCCAAAGATGTAAAAAGGTGCATTTATGGTGTAACTGGTACAAATAAAGAAGGGTTGGAAATGGGACCAAAGCTTTTGTCCGGTTTAGAGAAAATTCCGTTATTTAGAGGTTCCGGTTTGGAGGAGTTCCGTGTATATATCTATTCAAATTTTATCTCTCGTTTCCATTCTGAACGGTTTCAATAATCATAAATGCATGATATTGCCAAGTTTCCTGAATTGGAAATGGACATTTGTACTCATATCCATGTTTAAATGTTGTTGCTAATTGGTATGTGTCAATAATATTTCAGGGCTGCCATAAATTGACATGAAATATCCTAAGATTTCCAAACTTGCATTTTTCAAGTGGGATTTTACGAATCGTACTTTTACGCAAATGCCTGTTTCTAGTTTTGTTGACACGTGGCTGCTTAAAGCAGGCTGGAAGTAAAGCAGAATGCGCCTTAATGTGCATTCTGCTTTACTTCCAGTCTGCTTTAAGCTACCATTAGAAAAAAATCCGAAGATTTAGGAAAAATCCGGAGAAATGGCAGCCCTGCATGTAATATTTATATTGTACGACTACCGGTAAAATACTTCAATGCGCGCCTGGAATCACTTAAGGAAGGAGTTTGTGGGAAAGATACCGTCTACCATGATATCTAAAGAAAACTTGCTATTTGTATACTTTCTAGTTCAAATTGCATGTTTAGCAGGGTTGTATTTTCAGCCTTTAGTAACACTTTGGGGCATAACGTACAGAAATTGTTTAAAAGAATGCCAGCGCACGACACCGAATGCCACGTTGTTGGTTACGAAAGACGGTATGTACGTTGTGAACTCTATCAGAAATTGAATATACTCTTACCGCCTCGGATCACTGGACTTAAAGTAAATTATGTTAGTGAAAGCAGTTACAATAAAACTGTGTGCTCCAAATGTGGCGATGAAAACACATGCAGGCTCTCTGACGCAGTTGTTAATTGCTCTGTCGAGTTCTGCAAACGTCCAACGGCAATCCCAGGCTCTCGTCTAGAAGGAAACATAGTTACCGTTGGATCTAAAGCACTTTACAAATGCCCTGGATTGTCAAAGACATTTCAAACCACGTGAAATGGTCAGATACGGATTTGCTACGGTGTAATTGCACAATTCCAAAGGGAAACCACAACGCAAAAATTAGATACATACAGAAAGACAATCATTCCATTGAAATGATACTATCATGTGATTTTGGTTATGAGTTAATTCAAAAGAGAAATGCTAAATGTGATCTTCAGACAGGAAAATGGACTGATAAGTACCAATCAGGATGTTATAGCATATTAATTCCTCCATTTCGAAAGATATACAGATATTCTAGCGGTAGGGTACTTAAAATTAGAGGCTGGTACAATGGACAATTTGATACTAATATCATCCAAACATGGGAGCTATTTCAAAACTCAAGCGTTTTCAAAAACTGGCATAATTATGTTAAAAAAAGAATACGCTTTGAAATAATTAAAGGTAGAAATGTTGTAAAATTCATAATGTTCAATGGTACAAATATCTCGATGCTTAATTGGTTTTCTGGTGAAAACATTATTGGAAGTTCGTGGGTTGATCTGGACTCTGAAACTGTCACTGGACCGGTTTCTATTTTTGTACACGGTATACAGAAAGTACGATTTATTGTAAGTCAGAATATCCAAGGAGACAACATTTGCAACTATACCGGATGGTTTATCGTCACCTGGGGAAACTCACTCTTTTGTGACGACCTCTTTGGGGTCGGACCACGGACTAAAATAATCTATTCAAATAGAAGTACAGTAGCTAGATTTCGCAGGAGTGAAGTCGACTTGGCAGACAAATTTGAGATTTGGATTGAAGAATAATTCTGCAGAGACACAATTTCTCTACTCTTTTTCTTTAGAACTAAACATTACTTTAAGGATAGCCTTGCATTGACGATGAATGGCCTCATAGTCATAGTTTGATATTTAGTACTGGAAAGTACGCAAGATTGGATCACCTCGAGTTTCAGCGCTCCCTCTCTACAACGAAACTCGATAGGAGACAAAGATTGTGTGCGTTATTCGGAAGGAGTCGTTATAGGAAAGGAAATTGGCTTTAGATCAGACGCCGCGTAACGCGGGGTCTGATCTCTATTCAAGCTGTTTGTCACTCGTCATAAAAATAGATTCTGTCAAAAAGTCCATTATGGCACTTTGAGAAAAACAGCAGACGTCAATTTACAATCTAAGCAAGTTTGAGAAAGATTTAAAAAAAAAAAAGTGGCCTCTAAAGGGTAAACATTAAAATTGTTGACGACAAACAAAATTAATAACGACGTAAATACAAAAGCCTAAGGTGAGCTACATGTAAAAATGGACTTGATGTTTGAGAGAAGAATGAGTTAAGTTTGAAAATGCTAACAGTCTGCTAGTGAATGGAAACTTGTCATGTAAAAACAGTGAAGACCCATATCATAGGACTCATAAATGAGCCCTCTGATCAGGGTATGCACTGTTTGTCATTACACAGCCGTCTGAATGGTATGGTAATGTCCCTCGAGGTTTGTTCGCACCATTCTGATACAAACTAAATGATATATGAGCAAGTTGTAATTTGGTTTACAAATTTGTTTTGATGAAATGCACATTGAGTTTACATGTTGTCGCTATGAGCTTTGCCCAATGACAGGGACAGTATATATACTATAATTATATTGAACATGTTATTGTAGTACCATTGTCCCTGAACAGCGTACTATGTACTGTTTGCAGTGCTGGTTTTGTCAATCATCGTTAAAATTAATTTCTTTTATTATTTTATAGTGGACTTATTATACCCTCGCGATTCATCGAGAGGGTATATAGGGATCTGTACGTACGTGTGTGTGTATGTATGTAACCACATTGTTTTTAAATAAGCTTGTCCGGAGCATACCATCTATACCCTATCAGCTAGGAATAGCAAATTTGGTGTGTGAATACATCATAGGAAGGAGAAGTGTTGCATTCTACAGTAAGGTCACTGTGACTTTGACCTTGACCTTTGACCTCAATTGTTAAATGTGTGTATGTATGTAACTCATTTTGTCCTGAATATTTCCTCATTAGCTAGGGACATCAAATGTGTTGTGTGAGTACATCTTGGGATGGCGGAGTGTCGGGTTCTACATTTAAGTCAGTGTGACCGTGACCTCATTTTTTTTAAAAAGTTTGTCGGGAGACTATCTTCTGTACCGTATCAGCAAGGAGTAGCAAATTAGGTGTGCGAGTACATCATGGGATGGTGGATGGTCACATTCTACTTTAAGGTCACCTTGACCTTGACCTTTGAACTCAATTGTAAAATGTATGTATGTTTGTATGTATGTAACTCACTTTGTCAGGAGTATTTCCACATTAGCTAGGGACACCAAATTTGTTGTTTGAGTACATCTTGGAATGGTGGAGTGTCGCATGCTACTTTTAGGTTACCTTGACCTTTGATCTCAGTTTTTTAAAAGAGCTTGTCCGGAGCATACCTTCTGTACCGTATCAGGTAGCAATAGCAAATTTGGTTTGTGAGTAAGTCATGGGATGGCGGAGTGTCACATACTACTTTAAGGTCACTGTGACCTTGACCTTTGACCTCAATTGTAAAATGAGTGTGTGTATGTTTGAATGTATGTAACTCATTTTTTCCGGAGTATATTTCTATTACCACAAAACTTCACACACATGTTCACAATGTCCCCCAACCAATCAGATTTTGACAAATTGTAGAAGCGAAAAGCGAATCGAATCGACTACAATTAATCGCGTTAATCGGAAGTTGGAAGTGAATCGCGGGCGAATTGCCATCGAATTGCAAGCGATTCAGTACTGTAACCCGGCGTTTGAAACTGGTAGTCAGAATTGTTAAAAAGTTGTCTACATTTTCTACATTTCATTGCAAATGTTTTGCGTTTTTTACGGAAAATATCGTTTACTCCACTGTTAGACATGCCAATTGCTAAATACGGCAATGTGTAAGGATATCATCTGGTAAAGTCTGGTTCTGTTTTTGATCTGACAATCTCATTTCATCATTTCAAAGTCCGTCATTTTGGATGTATTGGCATTTAGCAACTGGCAAAGAAGCAATTAGCATTTAGCAATTGGCATGTCCGGACCAGCATTCCATACGTACAGTGGAGAATGTGTTATTCTTTCCCAATAAACGCGTTTACGCTAAAACTATTATTTGCAGTGCAAACAGTTTGGAGCCAGATCAGACGCCGGGTAATCCGGCGTCTGATCAGGCTCCAAACTGTTTGCCACCAAGAATTATCAGAATTGTCCAAAAGTTGTTCTTTTCTACGTTTTAGTTCTTTGCGTACGTTTGCGTTTAAACGGGAAAGAATAACAGATTATCCACTGTAAGTATGCATTAAATTTCTTTCTACAAGTACAGGTTCATACAAAATCATGTTTTCTTTTGTGCTAGCATTGCGAACAAGCTTTCAAAATCGGAATATTCCTTTTCTTCTATCAACTGGAAATTCTTGTTTGGCAGTTCCTTCCACACTTTAATTTCAAATCCTGCATTTTCAAATGCCTCTTTCACATCCTTCCTCCCCAAACTAAGACAGTAAAACTTATAGTCACCGACTCGGTAATAATTTTGATTTAACACACCGACCATAACAACATGCCCACCAGGTGTTGTGATGTTTGCTATTTTGGCAACAATACTGTTGTACTCGGCAATGCTTGTGGCAGTCGCTTCTAGACAAAGGCTGCTTGTGATGACGTCATATTTGCAGGTTTCATCTTCTATCAGATCTTCTTGCAACAAGTCAACTGGCAGAATTTTCTTCACCTTCTCCCGAACAGCTTTAACCCGAGACTCTGAAGAAACTCTGTGAGAGGAAACAGGAATTTTGTTCTCAGAAAACAAGATTGCATTCAATAAACTGTTATGCTCCCTGCGGCATCATTGGCAATATATTCTGAACAATGTAGCCTATATGGCCAAAGTAGGTCTAGGTCAACGTCAAAACCAAATTGATGGTTGGTGAATTGGTAATGGCCAAGAGCAACAACGGTTTAAGTATCCTACCATTCTAGTAAGCGATAAAATCGAGTTAAATGGGACATAGCCAATTTAACATATTCTAAGTCTAAATCAAGTGGTTTCAAAATGGCTAGGTGATATGGATAAACTGGTAATGGTCCACGGCAACACTTGTATAACTATTGTAGTACAGTGGAGAATGTGTTATTCTTTCCCAATAAACGCGTTTACGTTAAAACTATTATGTGCAGTGCAAACAGTTTTGAGCCAGATCAGACGCCGGGTAACCCGGCGTCTGATCAGGCTCCAAACTGTTTGCCGCAAAGATAAACAAGAGTTATCAGAATTGTCCAAAAGTTGTTCTTTTCTACGTTTTAGTGCTTTGCGTTTGCGTACGTTTGCGTTTAAACGGGAAAGAATAACAGATTATCCACTGTATGTAGTGTGGGTCCAGACAAACCGATGAAATCGAGTTAACCAAAAACACTCGTAGTTTATTTAAAAAATCCTAAGTTCAAATTGGTAAAAGTCAACGTCAAATCGAGGTTGAGTTATATGGATAAATAGGTAAATAGCATATTTAGAATATTCTAAATCCAATTGAGGTCAAGGTCATAGTCAAGGTTTGGTATACTGTATTGGTGAATTAGTAACAGTCAAGGTCAATAACCATATATGTATCAAAACATTGTACATAGTACGTATAGTGTTGATGCTAGAAGAAACCGTAACATCTAGTTAATCCTGAAATAGGTCAAAATGAATTTATGTGATATTAGTGGATTGGGGATGACCCAATACAACATATCTGCAATGCAACACCTGTAATAGTATCCAAGCATTCGATTGTTAAGTAACGTGGATCTTGTTAACCTAGTAGGCAGGGACACAGGCACGCATTCATTGACGAACACACGGGCCAATCACTATATATGTATTAAATATGCACAACATAAAAGGATTTATGTGTAATTGTTCACTATTTAGGTTATCACCGGTTAATGTCATTTCTGTCATTTCGGTGATTACCAGTCAAGTATATTATTATGTATTAAATAGATAGGAAACCAGTCAGTGAAGGATGCGGCGGGAAAAGTTAACCAATGGTAAAGCTAGATCGTCTCCTTAGTCCAATCAGAGAGCATTATAATCATTCTTTGTTCGATCTCTAAACAAGCAAGACGCTATCAATATTTCTTTACAAAAAACATCGTTTAAACAGCATTCTGATAATTTTTATTGTTTAAAAAGCAAAGCTTAATATTCCGTGGAAACCAACTTAGTTCACGCTGTACGTATTAAACTTATAATCAATGTAAAACAAAGTAACTATTAAATTTTTCATATCTGGGCGACCTGACAATCGCCCAGCAAATGGATGTAACAGATTAATAACATAAACATAATTGATCGAGAACATAAAGAAAAACCAGAGAACGTAGGATGAAACGAGGTGGTTGATGAAATAGACTTTTTGAAAAACCAGAGAGCGGAGGTGGAAGGGAGGTGGTGGTTGTAAAGAAATATTGATAGCGTCTTGCTTGTTTAGAGATCGAACAAAGAATGATTATAATGCTCTCTGATTGGACTAAGGAGACGATCTAGCTTTCCCATTGGTTAACTTTTCCCGCCGCATCCTACACTGACTGGTTTCCTATCTATTCAATACATAATACTATACTTGACTGGTAATCACCGAAATGACAGAAATGACATTAACCGGTGATAACCTAAATAGTGAACAATTACACATAAATCCTTTTATGTTGTGCATAAAATACATTTATGTGGCATTGCCCACTTGGGCTTAAGATCCACACTGAACCGAAATCACTTGTATGGAAAATGGAAGACAAATTATACGTATGTATGATTGATAATGGGCATTTTATTTTAAATGCCATAAACTTATAATCAATGTAAAACAAAGTAACTATTAATTTTTCCATATCTGGGCGACCCGACAATCGCCATAACAGAAACGAATAGTTACTTTGTTTTACATTGATTATAAGTGTATGGCATTTAAAATAAAATGCCCATTATCAATCATACATACGTATTTGTCTTCCATTTTCCATACAAGTGATTTCGGTTCAGTGTGGATCTTAAGCCCAAGTGGGCAATGCCACATAAATGGCATGCCTCCGCATCTGTAGATGCTGGGGACATACAAACATTCTATATGGCTTGTTTTTAGTACAGTGTTCCCTCTCTACAACGGCCCTCCCAACAACGACTCCCTCCTTACAACGACCCTTGTCGCAGTTCCCTAAACACGAAAATTATTACTAACGTTTCAAAGTTGCAATATCGTCTGCTTAAATGTCGTCTGCTGTTTTTCTAAAAGTTGCATTAGTGACATTTTGAAAGAAAAGGCTTAATGACGAGTGACAAACAGCTTGAATCCAGATCAGACGCCGCGTTACGCGGCGTCTGATCTGGATTCAAGCTGTTTGCAAATATCAGCCAATTTCCCTCCCTATAACGACTCCCTCCGAACAATGCACATATTTTCTATCTCCCATTGGATGTGGTTGTAGAGAGGGAACGCTGTATTTCAGACAGACTGTTAAACTACAGAACAATATATTTATTGGCATATACGAGTACATTTGTTTATCTATATTGTATGTCAACAATAAATAAATTTCATTTTCGGTAAATAAATAATACATAATTTAAAAATTGTAGTAATAGGTCCTGATCATCCACATAGATCTATCACATACTGTTTAGAATTATCACACACTTTACCCCCTGAATTTTAATGGAAAATTCTAGTTTCAAATTAAGTCTACTGTCCTTTTCACTCAGCTCTGTCACTCGATTTTTATCGATTTTTTTTTTAAAACAATTTTAGCTTTGTACCTACATGAGCCGATCAGATCGTTTTTTACGAACTCACATGCAAAGTTTGAGTAATATCGGGACCGTGAGTAGGGAGATATCCTAAATAAATAGTTTTTTCCTATAGTAAACTTGGGATCAGCTGTGTTTGCAAATGGCCGCTGTGTGTTTTAATATTCTTTTCAACATCACCTTCAAAATAGCGATGTAAAAATCTATTTTTATCTTAATTTCACGTTTAGATTACCATTCACGGATTGACAATATCATTTTTATGTTTTATTTTAATAGGCCTTCTCCACCTCTGTAAAAATAGACTGTCCCACAACGTCACACACTATTCACAAAGTCAGCCATTTTGTAAACAATTGAGGCCTATTTCACTATGGGGAAAATACATTTTTCACGATCATTTTTCATTCACAGCTTAGATAAATCTGAAACTTTACATGTGAGTTCGTAAAAAACAATCTGATTGTCTCGTGCAGGTACAAAGCTGATATTGTTTGAATAAAAAAAAATCTCGATAAAAATTGAGTGACAGAGCTGAGTGAAAAGGACAGTAGTCCATTTGTTGATAATTTAGGGTTGTTGAATAATAAATTTTAAAAATGCAGACCCTTATCAAAGGGCTCCTTTACCAATTGTACTTTTTACAAGTTCATCGTTTATAAATGACGAGAAAACTCATCGCAAAGGTTCAATGTGCTCAGTGCAAATTGCATCCAGGGTTGCCATTTCTCCGGAATTTTCCTAAATCTCCGGATTTTTTTTCACTACATGGTTTCTTAAAGCAGGCTGAAAGTAAAGCAGAATGCGCCCTTAGGCGCATTCTGCTTTAATTACAGCCTGCTTTAAGTAGTCGCATGTAAAAAAAAAACAAGAAAAAGGGTAAAGGTACGATTCGTAAAATCGCACTTGAAAAATGCAAATTTGGAAATCTTAGGATTTTTCATGTCTACTTATGGCAACCCTGTGCATCTGTTATAGAGTTTTTAGACTGGACTTTGACAATATCTAACCTTAATCAATATACCATATATCTACATGTAAATCATATATCTTCACAAAAGACATGATCGTATATAAAAACTATGCAGAGTAAAATTATGGAAGTCAGAAGATTTATTTCCAATGTGGTCCTCTGTGAACTACATGTACATGTAAAGCAATGGTTTACTTATCTATTCCAAGCATTTAGAAACTGCAAGTACGTTCTACGTAGAAGGGTCGATTTACAAGATTCAGGGAAGCCCAAGCTGTCAATATTTACCCTTCATTCTCTCTTTTAATAAAGTATTCAAACAACGCAGGTACATTTGGAGCGCCATCTCGCCATTTCTGTAGTACATCTCTGTTCTGAGCAGCATAGTCACTCAGGTGTATCTCATTGACATGGCGGCTAGCGCTGATAACAGAATGTACTGTAGGTCCTGTTCCTATATCTAACAGTTTGTCACCACCAACAGCTCCTGATAAATACAAGAATACTCAGTTCTCAAATGAACTCACCCATTTTCTGATAAATGAAATGTACCTTATGTTGGAGATCTAGATGTTTGTCCCAAAAATATTTTACAATATGAAAAAACAGGGACTTTTTCAGAGGGTTCCTCCAGGATCTTTGAAGAAACGATATGATCTATTAAGGCAGACGTATACAGAATATGAGAATTATGACAGAAAAGGTATACTATAAAATATCAATTAAATATTTGTGGATTCTTCAGATAGCAGAAAGCAAATTTTAGATTCATTTCAAAAGCATTTACACCGATTTATTACTGAACACCTTGGAAATTTTAGACAAAACCTTGAGCGATGTAAACATGGAATATTGTAATATTTTTCAAATACCGGTAAAACCACATGCTATATTGTGTATTATTTTTATGTTTAAAAAAATTGACAAATTGAGTGGTATTGTAGTGGTGTTTTGTGCATGAAATATTTGGACGTTTAAAATATAGTTGCTTATCATCATAAATTATATCATTGAAGGACTATGTGAAAAGCCATCTCACAGATTGTCTAGTCATTTCGTTAAATGACTCTAGTCATTTCGTTAAATGACTGATTACACATATTGATTATTACATAATTATATATTCGTGACTGTAGAAACTATTTTCGTTAGTGGAGGAATAAATTAAAAAACTATGACTAAAATGAATGTGATATACCTGAGCTGAAAATGTTATGAAACGAGTCTAAAAAGAATGGCAATAGTTCCCCTTCCTCCTCGATGCCATCCACAGTATTGTAGTATGAAGTAAGGTACCATTCAGGATCAAAGTCCTCATATCCACTGGGTGTTTTCAAGCTGGCCATGTGAGCTCTGTGAAAAATGATCCGAGATCTCTGTGTAAATGGGAAGATAGAGATCGAGGCAAAGCGAGTGGAATCGACACATGTATTGTCAGATTTTTCTGACCTGTCAGAGTTATTTTTAGAACAGAATAGTTCATAATGTTAAATAGATAACAGGGTATAACATCGGATCTATATAGTCGTACACTTTCCAACTTGAGATAAGCATGATCCGCGTGCGGCACGAGACAGCTGCGCTAATTTACTGATACATTTTTCATTCTCAATAAACGTGTTTATGCTAACAACTATTATGTCCATTGCAAACAGGTTGGAGCCAGATCAGACGCCGGGTAATCCGGCGTCTGATCAGGCTCCAACCTGTTTGCTACTCAGAGTAAAAGTATAATTAAAATTTCTAATAGTAAATTTTCACAGTTTAGTGCATTGCGTTTGCGTTTAAACGGGAAAGAATAATGTATCCTCTACTGTACATTACGCACAAAAAATACAGCTATCCGTATCTCTAACTGGATGTAGAGAAAACTCATTCCTTTTAAAATTTTAGAATGTTCCAATCTAAAAATAACTCCGACAGGTCAGAAGAAAACACTAATTTTTTTAATATGTCTCAACTAAACCTTATGATGAAACTTAAGTGCCCCTTCCTACAACAACCTTCTGAACAACTATTCCTTCCGTACAACAACGCGTGTTGCTGTTCTCCAAGACAATTATGTCCACACTTTTCACGGCTGCAATATCGTCTGCTTCAAACTGTCGTATGCTGTTTTTTCTCAAAATCACATATTGGACATTTTCACTAAAAACCATAATGAAGAGTGACAAATAAATTGAATCTAGATCTAGATCAGACGCCGCGTGACGCGGTCTTGATTCAAGCTGTTTGCAAATGTAAGCCAATGTCCCTCCCTATAACAACTCCCACCGAACAACACACTATGTGTTTCCCACTGGATGTTGTTGTAGAGATGGAACACTGTACTCATTAGCATCGTCATTACAGTGGAGAATCTGTTATTCTTTCCCAATAAATGCGTTTACGCTAAAACTATTATTTGCAGTGCAAACAGATTGGAGCCAGATCAGACGCCGGGTAACCCGGCGTCTGATCAGGCTCCAAACTGTTTGCCACCAAGATAAACAAGAATTATCAGAATTGTCCAAAAGTTGTTCTTTTCTACGTTTTAGTGCTTTGCGTTTGCGTACGTTTGCGTTTAAACGGGAAAGAATAACAGATTATCCACTGTAAGAAATGCTTTTAATAAGTCACATCATACCAGCCAGAGTTTGGTGGCAACATTAACCCATTACCTCTTTAATTCATTCCTCCACTGAAGAAAATAGTTCCACTTTATAAAGACATGAATATGCATCATAAGAAATCGTATGCCTTATGTTCTAATAAGCCATAGCTTAAAGCAGGTACGTAAAGTAAAGTAGGATGCATCTTACTTTCAACCTGTTTTTTTTTTTACCCCATAGCATGTTTCTAGTATTGGTGACCAATTAAAGCAGGCTGCAAGTAAAGCAGAATACGCCTTAAGGCGCATTCTGCTTTACTATCAGCCTGTTTTAAGCTATTATCTACCAGGATATAGAAAATATTTCGTATGGTTCATATTCATAACTTTATAAATTTGAACTATTTTCTTTAGTGAAGGAAAAAAACTAAAGACGTAAAAAGGCGTATTTATGGGGCAATGGGTTAAGTGTTTGAACTAAACTTAAATTCTAGAAACAGGATGAGGAGTAAAGAGTTAATGAGTCTTGGTCTTGCTGCATATTTTTCTCTCCGTGTTACATTTAATTCCACTTTGTATAGATGAATATGAACAAAAAGAAATATGTCCTATATCATAGCAGATTGCAGCTTAAAGCAGGCTGAACGTAAAGCAGACTGCGTCGTAAGGCACACGCCGTTTTACATTCAACTGGCTTTAAGTGGCCGCCTGTTTTCAACGCTAGACTTAATTTGAAACCAGAAATTTTCATTAACTCTTTCACTGTCAAGTTTACCGTCTGCTTTAGCCCTCTTACCGCCAAAATGTGGTCAGCATTGGTACCGTCGTCTGCAATATTTTTAAAGTCAGATTTCGGGGTGTTTTGACTAAAGAAATGTCGATAGGGGTATCGGAACAGTTTGGATATTGATCAGACGCCGCATTGCGTGGCGTCTGATCAGAATCTTAACTGTTTGCAAAGTCGCCCTTTGGCGCCGTTCCAGGCAGTGAAAGAGTCCAGATTAAGTCAAGTACAGCGTTCCCTCTCTACAACGACACCCATTGGGAGACAGAAATTATGTGCGTTGTTCGGAGGGAGTCGTTATAGGGAGGGAAATTGACTTACATTTGCAAACAGCTTGAATCCAGATCAGACGCCGTGTAACGCGGCGTCTGATCTGGATTCAAGCTGTTTGTCACTCGTCATTAAGTTATTTTCTGTCAAAATGTTAAAAATGTAATTTTGAGAAAAGTAGCAGACGACAATTTTGAGCAGACGACATTGCAGTCGTGAATAGGTTGGAGTCGTTATAGGGAGGGAAATTGACTTACATTTGCAAACAGCTTGAATCCAGATCAGACGCCGTGTAATGCGGCGTCTGATCTGGATTCAAGCTGTTTGTCACTCGTCATTTTTCTGTCAAAATGTCAAAAATGTAATTTTGAGAAAAGTAGCAGACGACAATTTTGAGCAGACGACATTGCAGTCGTGAATAGGTTGGATATAATTTTCTTGTTTAGGGAACAGCGGCAATGGTCGTTGTAAGGAGGGAGTCGTTGTTGGGAGGGCCGTTGTAGAGAGAGAGCACTGTAGTTCATTTTTACCAACATCTGTTGTGACTACTTATTAGAATCACGTCGAAGAGATTATATTCTAATGAGTAACCACAACATAAGGTATTACTAGAGACATATTCAGGGCTTCCATTTCTTCGGATTTTTCCTAAGTCTTAGGATTTTTATCTTAGCAGATGGTAGCTTAAAACAGGCTGAAAATAAAGCAGAATGCGCCTTAAGGCGCATTCTGCTTTACTTTCAACCTGTTTTAAGAAGTCATGTGTCTTCCAAACAAGAAACAGACTATGGGGTAAAGGTACGATTAGTAAAATTGCGTCTGAAAAATGGAACATTTGAAATCTTAGGATTTTTATGATCAACTTATGGAAGCCCTGCATAGTGAAGAAAATGTTGAAAATGACCTGTTTATTCCTGCAATCTGGAGTTTCACTCGAAACATTCACAATAGTACCTACCTTACAATTAAACCACTGTTAAAATACACACGTGATGTGGGATAACTACAAGTAATGAACTATCCTACTATGCTGCTTAAATATGTCAATGATTTATATTAACTATCATGTTCTCTGAATATGTATAGGCACAACTGAATGTCCTTTAATTTTAAATACAGTGGAGAATCTGTTATTCTTTCCCAATAAACGCGTTTACGCTAACACTATTATTTGCAGTGCAAACAGTTTGGAGCCAGGCCAGACGCCGGGTAACACGGCGTCTGATCAGGCTCCAAACTGTTTGCCACCAAGATAAACATGAAATATCAGAATTGTCCAAAAGTTGTTCTTTTTTACGTTTTAGTACTATACGTTTGCGTACGTTTGCGTTTAAACGGCAAAGAATAACAGATTCTCCACTGTAAATTAGTATCCTTTAAAATATGCCTAATGCAATAAGCTAATATAGATTTTAGTTTAACAATTCATTTTGCAGACAACAATTTTAAAGCAGACGATATTCACGGCAAGATAATGTTAATTGTCTTATTATACATGTAAATAAATTTGTACTTTGTGTGTTAAACCTGCAGGGCTGCCGTTTCTCCGGATTTTTCCTAAGTCTTAGGCTTTTATCCTAGCAGATGGTAGCTTAAAACAGGCTGAAAGTAAAGCAGAATGGGCCTTAAGGCGCATTCTGCTTTACTTTCAACCTGTTTTAAGAAGTCATACACATGTCTTACAAACAAGAAACAGACTATGGGGTAAAGGAACGATTAGTAAAATTGCGTCTGAAAAATGGAACATTTGAAATCTTAGGATTTTTATGATCAACTTATGGCAGCCCTGAACCTGAGGTATATCTTTAGCCAAAGCTTTATTCTTTTCCGTTTAAAAGGGAAACGAAACGCAAACGCATACACATTGTAATAAAATGTATAAAATAACAACTTTTTGACAACTTTATACGAGTGGCAAACAGTTTGGAGCCTGATCAGACGCCTGGTTACCCGGCGTCTGATCTGGCTTCAAACTATTTGTAATGGAAATGATAGTTTTAGCGTAAACGCCTTTATTGGGAAAGAATAACGTTTACTCCACTGTATCAATTGCAAACTTTACACTGGCAGTATACATGTAGATCACCGGTACTTGACACATACATCTAGATCTATTAACACCCCCCCCCCCCCCCCCCCCCCAAAAAAAAAAAATATAAAAAAAAATAGAGTAGACTAGACTTCTATTATTTATTTTTTTTTGGGGGGGAGGGTTACTAGTGGTGTTGGACTCTCTTTCACGTCATGTGGCCAGTGCTTACCCCGTCTCGGCGTTTGGGCCACAGGGACCCGACACGATTGATCTTTGAGAGAAAAAAATGCCAGAAGGTATATATAGAGACAAGGGGTACAACTGATCGTCAGTATATTCTCACCCTATCTCTTCAAAACCGGCCATATCATGAATACTAATTGATGAAACGACAGTCACACATTTCCTTCTATATATACGTGTTTGACCACAGGGACCCAACATGATTGATAATTTAGAGAAAAAAAGTCAGAAGGTATATATAGAGACTCTCAAGACTATATGTATACCTTTTGACAATTTTATTCTCAAAAGTCAATCGTGTCGGGTCCCCTGTGAGGTAATCATGCAAATTTGTTGTTGGTACGGCAATGACTTGAGAAAAAAAACAGCTTTGATCGGTGTCAAAAACGTATATGGAACTGTATGACTGGCATGCTCGGTATTACCGCCTAAACAAGCATACAGTAGTGGTAAATGCTGTATCGGCTGTGAACGAACCCCTGTCCCGTTTTCCGAAAATCTGTGATTTCAGTGAGTAGACGCAGTTGCTGTTGAAAATGATTGCATACAGATGACTTTATCATCGGAAATTGCAGCAGTTAGAGTCTTAGACATAATTGTTCTGTTAAGGGAACTGCGGCAATGGTCGTTGTAAGGAGGGAGTTGTTGTTTAGAGGGCCATTGTAGGGAGGGTACACTGTACATACAACTCGAACACTACATGTATATTGAATGAGTCAAAACAGTCAAACCTATATTGTGAAACCATTAAACTAACCCTCCCATGATTAAATTATTTGGGAGATTTCTATCCTTTCACCGCTTTTTTGTCGTCTGTTTAAGTATTGTTGTCTGCAAAACACCTTTCAAAGTGATTTAAGGTTGTATGATTTAATACATACAAAATGTACCGATAAACCGTGTCAAACAGTCGGGGTCCTTTTCAGATGCAGCGTAACGCGGCGTCTAATCAGGACCCAAACTGTTTGCAAACGCGCTTTAAGGCATCATTGAGAGTGAAAGGGTTAAGAAGCAATGACCCTTGAAGACAGATGGTAACTTAAAGCAGGACAAAAGTAATGCAGAGGGCTCCTAGAGGACATTACTTTTATCAGGCATTAAACTGCCACCAGCCATAAAAGCTACAGTGGATAAAACGTTATTCTTTCCCAATAAACGCGTTTATGCTAAAACTATTATTTCTATTGCAAACAGTTTGGAGCCTGATCAGACGCCGGTTAACCCGTCGTCTAATCAGGCTCCAAACTGTTTGCCACCAAGATAAACATGAATTATCAGAATTGTCTAAAGGTTGCACTTTTCTACGTTTTAATGTTTTGCGTTTGCGTTTCGTTTCGTTTAAACGGGAAAGATTAACAGATTCTCCACTGTACAATTGTAAATATATTCTGAGTAGTCTCTAAATGCAGGTTTGACTAAGAATTAACAGTATCAACCCTTTCATGATCAAATTATTTTGGAGTTTTTTACTCCTTCTCCGCTTAATTCTCGTCTGCTTCAATTTTGTTGTTTGCAAGATCGTTTCAAAGTAAGATTCAATGTGGTGAATATATAGGATATTACATGAGTGTTCATAATTTATTGGATTTATTAAACGAGTCTTTAAGAAAACGATAAAAACGAGGCTTTGCCGAATTTTTATCGTTTTCTAAAACGACGATTTGATCAATCCAATAAATTATTAACACGAATGTTATATTCTTTTTATAACATAATCTAGAAAAGTTATTTATCGCAGCCTTTGAGATCAAGTGAATGCTTAGCGCGATATAAGTAGATCTATACAGGGGGAAAAAAGTTGTTCCAAATTAACCCCGTTCACTAGCATAATGTTTATGTTATAAAGTGTATTAGTAAACACTTTCATGTATTAATTACACAAAAAATCTATAAATTGAATCTACATGATGGAATGAAGACGATAGAAATTGAACGCATAGAACGCATTTTAATGACGTCACAAGTAAACGACGTCGTGGCGTACCTCATTTGCATAGTTATTCAACTAGTTTTATATGACATTTAAACAACGGGTGTTATTTAACGCTCACGCCGTCTGTTATGTTTTAAAAAACAAGAGCGTGTCCCAGTTACACGAATGCCCCCGATGATACAGGGAGGGGAATCCAGACTATCAAACGTAAAAGTTAGAGAGCTGAAACTGTAGTGGAGCGCCATTTTGAGGACTTCAAGGGCCATTACTCCAAAGGGCCTAGCATAAATTGGTGCCGCTGGTTATCCAAATTGGTCTCCATTTTATGTCAACAAACATTTTCAGAAAGTTTGGTGATGATCAGATGAAAAGCAATGTGTTTGTGAAACACAAATGCCCCCAGCCAGCATCATGTTCTGTAATGTAATGCTTATTTGCAAAAAGTAGGTCAAAAGTCATGGCCGTAGGGTAAATGAAACATTGGCGTGGTTTAGAGAAGTCTTAACACAAGAAACATATAAATTATGGAAGCTCTAGGCCTACTGGTTCAAATGTTATAGGTGTATAAAGATTTATACAAATAAAGGTCAAGGTCACAAGGGCAAAAACGTAGGTATGGTTGGAAAGGTCTTGACACAAGAAATATATAAACAAAATATGAAAGCCGTAGGCCTACTGGTGCAAATGTTAAAGCCATTTAAAGATTTCAACAAAAGTAGGTCAAATGTCAAGGTCACAAGGTCAAAAAGTTTTGTATGGTTAGAAAGGGAAAACACATGTCAAGTATAAAAGGCCAAGGTGCAAAAATGCAAAAGTTATATCCAAGGTTAAGGTTTTGGTTAAAGTTTGATTAAATAGGTCAAAGATCGAGGTCAAGGTCACATGGTCAAAGATGTTGGTATGGTTGGAAAGGTCTTGACACAAGAAATATACATACAAAATATTAAAGCCCTGGGCCAACTGGTGCAAATGTTATAGCCATTTAAAGATTTTTACAAAAGTAGGTCAAATGTCAAGGTCACAAGGTCAAAAAGTTTTGTATGGTTGGAAAGGTCTTGCCATGAAGAATACACATGCCCAGTATAAAAGGCCCAGGTTCAAAAATGCAAAAGTTATAGCCAATGTTAAGGTTTTTGGTTAAAGTTTGATTAAATAGGTCAAAGGTGAAGGTCAAGGTCACATGGTCAAAGATATTGGTATGGTAGGAAAGGTCTTGACACAAAACATATACATACAAAATATTAAAGCCCTATGCTAACTGGTGCAAATGTTATAGCAATTTAAAGATGTTTATAAAAGAAGGTCAAATGTCAAAGTCAAGGTCAAAAAGTTTTGTATGGTTGGAAAGGTCTTGCCATGAGGAATACACATGCCAAGTATAAAATGCCGAAGTTCAAAAATGCAAAAGTTATAGCCAAGGTTAAGGTTTTTGGTTAAAGTTTGATTAAATAGGTCAAAGGTAAAGGTGAAGGTCGCACGGTCAAAGATGTTGGTAGGGTTGGAAAGGTCTTGACACAAGAAATATACATACAAAATATGAAAGCCCTGGGCCAACTGGTGCAAATGTTAAAGCCATTTAAAGATTTTTTACAAAAGTAGGTCAAATGTCAAGGTCAAGGTCACAAGGTCAAAAAGTTTTATATGGTTGACAAGGTCTTGCCATGAGGAATACACATGACAAGTATAAAAGGCCGAGGTTCAAAAATGCAAAAGTTATAGCCAAGGTTAAGGTTTTTGGTTAAAGTTTGATTAAATAGGTCAACGGTGAAGGTCAAGGTCACATGGTCTAAGATGTTGGTATGGTTGGAGACCTGAAATGTTTGTATTGCACATCTACAACCCCTGATTAATATTTATGCCAAGTATTAAGTGAATGAGGATGAAACTGAAGGAGTTCTCTAAATAAAATCTTGCTAACAGATCGACGACCAACCAACAGGCTGATGCCAGTGTATCCTGCTCAAACTCTGTTTTGTGGTGTATATTAATGACCTACACAAAATCTAGGTAACGTTTATATTGATATGAGTTATGGCATATCAGAAAGAGGAAAGGCTTCTGAACCCTTTAGCCCAAGCTTCAATTATCTGACTCCGTATATGATCCCTTTGACAATACATATATCTAGGTCATACATGTATATGAACTTTCGTAATGTCGGGTCATAAAGCAGGGCAGTTGATCACATGGTAGACTTTTATAGCTTCTAGAGACAACTACATGTATGTGTACAGTTCCATTTCTCTGTTAAGTGTTTTAGGACCTGGTTCCAAACTGTTTGTATTTGAAATAACTGTTTTAGCACAAAAAGTGTTTTTTGGAAATAATAATGTATGTCTTCCCAAGGATGTTCTAATATGGATGAATAAATAGAATAGGATAAAGATTTTTGATAACAGAAGTTTTTTATTTTTATTATCACAGGTAAGATAAATAAGTATTATAATACCTTTACCAGTAAAGAGCAAACAAACAAGATCAAAGTGTATATCAAAATGAGCATAAATGGTCTAATGAAGCCAACTGTTTCTGTATTTTAAGGCATTAATCCCTGAAACTTCAAATGGACAATTCCAGTTTCAAATTAAATCTAGTCCATTTGTTAATAATTAGGGTAGATTTTAACAATACTTTACAAAATGACAAACAGTGTAGACCCTGATCAGAGGGCTCCGTATGGAGCCCTCTGATCAGGGTCTATACTGTTTGCATAGGACAAGTTTACCTTTGACAGGTATATGATTTGTAAATGATGAGTATACTCGTCACTAGGGTTCAATGTGTTAACACATTGAACGTGAGCAACGAGTATCCTCATCGTTTACAAACTGTGTACCTGTAAGCAGTACTCAGTAAGAAGGGCAAACTGTAGACCCAGACCAGAGGGGCTTCTTTAGTAGCTGTCTAATCTGGGTCTAAAGTGCAATGTTTGCATAGGACAAGTATACTCGTCCTAGGTACACTGTTTGTTAGGGTTGGATATACTCATTGCTGGGCCCTTTGAGCTTATAGGTGAATGATACAGGGGGAAAGTGTATTTCTTTCCTGTTTAACCCATTACCCTATAAATACGCCTTTAATTAAATCATCTACTGAAGAAAATAGTTCCAATTTATACTGTCACAAATTCAAGTAATCATACAAAATCATAAGAAATATATTCTAAATTCTAGTAGATAATAGTTTAAAGCAGGCTGAAAGTAAAGCAGAATGTGCCTTAAGGCGCATTCTGCTTTACTTTCAACCTGCTTTAAATGGTCACATATCTTCAAAACTAGAAACAGGCTATGGGGTAATGGGTTAAACAAATCAGAAAGCACTTCTTAAACTTTGGGTGGCAAATAGTTTGAAGCCTGATCAGTCTCGGGGATACTCTTCTTCTGATCAGGCTACATACTGTTTGCAAAAGAAGTTTACATAAATGTTTTTGCACAAATGCATATTATATAAATGTATTTGGAAAGAATGATATCGATTGTAATACAACAGTGAAGCATTATAAAATATCACAGTTCAGTACCTGCAAGTTAAGGTAACATTTTTGTATCAAATAGTCTAATAGAGTGACACCTCTCTAAACCGGACACTTATAAAACAATATTTTAGGCCTTAAACAAATTAGTAACAGGTAGCAACTTAATGCAGGATATAAGTTCGGCAGTTTTAATTCTGTTTTACTTTACAGTGGAGAATCTGTTATTCTTTCCCGTTTAAACGCAAACGTACGCAAACGCAAAGCACTAAAACGTAGAAAAGAACAACTTTTGGACAATTCTGATAATTCTTGTTTATCTTGGTGGCAAACAGTTTGGAGCCTGATCAGACGCCGCGTTACCCGGCGTCTGATCTGGCTCCAAACTGTTTGCACTGCAAATAATAGTTTTAGCGTAAACGCGTTTATTGGGAAAGAATAACAGATTCTCCACTGTAACAGGGCTGCCATATCTGCCGATTTTTTTTCAGAAATCTTCGGATTTGTATCTTAGTAGATTGCAGCATTAAAGCTTTACTTTCAACCTGCTTTAATTATTCTTGCTTGAAAAATAGAAAAATTGTAAATCTTAGAATCTTAAACCAACTTATGGCAGCCCTGCTTTCATCCTGCATTAAGTAGTCACATGTCTTTTGTGTTCGACCTTCTCTATCAAAGATTGGCCAGTTTAGAGAGGTTTACTGTCCACTAAGTAGTAAAAACTCTCTTGGTTAATAATAATGCTGTTCAACTATATAAAACTCTGCAAAAACAATAGAGATTGCTATCAAAACGATTTAAAAAATCACAAGGCACAGATTGGTTAACACAATGAGGATCACCAGGTCCTTCTAAAGACCAAAAACCTCCCTAAACCACTCCAAACCCCATAAAAAAAATTTAAGGTAGCTATATTCTGTTAGAACTAAATATTAACCCATTACCCAATTTCTGGTTTTGAAGACAGGTATCCACTTAAAGCAGGCTGAAAATAAAGCAGAATGTGCCTTTCAGCCTGCTTTAAGCTACCATCTGCTAGACTTTGGAAGACTTGTTTTAAAAAGTGTTTTGGGGAGATTTTGTGTCTATAGACGGACCACAACGAGGATACACAGTGGTGAAGGCATTATTCTACTCCATTTAACCCTTTACTCCATAGCTTGTTTCTAGTACTGAAGATATGTAACCACTTAAAACAGGTTGATAGTAAAATAGAACATGCCTTTAGGTACATTCTGCTTTTCTTACAGCTTGCTTGAAGCTACCATCTGCTGGGATATAGAAGATATTTGTTATGATACATTTTCATTACTGTATTAACTGGAACTATATTATGCAGTGGAGGAATAAATTAAAAGTGTATTAAATGTGTATCTATGGAGTAATGGGTTAAACGAAGCCAAAACACAGTGCAATAAAAAGTTGATTCATATAAATGAAAACCTTTGAGTAGCCAAAAATATTTTGCCATATGTGCAAGGGAATGCTCTTGACAAACTAGCATGTCTATAGCTTGAATAGTTTTAAAAAAATATTACTTTGTTTATCACAGATTTGGGGAACAAAATAACTGTGCCACAGGAATCATTTATATAATGTTGATTGTTACATAACATGGATTAATAAAATTGAAAATAGAGAAGAAATATTTCTTGTATAAAATTTAATGTATCTCATTTAACCAATTTAACTCCATAGATATGCATATTTATGGGTTTTATTTATTCCTCTACTTCAGAAAATAGTTCCTTGTAGGTTTTTTTATATCCTAGTAGATGCTAGCTTAAAGCAGGTTGAAAGTAAATCACAATGCACCTTAAGGTGCATTCTGCTTTACTTTCAACCTGCTTTAAGTGGTCATGCACCTATTTCCAATACTTAGAATCAAGATATGGGGTAATGGGTTAAGATGCACTCTACTTTACTTTCAAGATTCAACCTTATACTTAAAGTGGCCAACTATATTTAATACTAGAAACAGGCCATGGAGTATAGGGTTAATCCTTCCCCTATTCAAAAATAAAATACTGCCCAAAGTAAACATCTGATGAAAGAGTGCAGACTCACTCCTATAAGAAAACAGTGCAGACCCTTATCTGGGTCTGTATTGGTAAAAAAGTGTCAATAGATCTATTTGCTTATAGCAGGAGAGTGTTTAATTAATTAAAGTTCAATACAATCAATGACATCAGATGATACTAACTTTAAACCCATGTGTGATTCGCTACTAAAACATTTACCTATAACAAAATAATAGAAATGTCATGGAAATCTTTTGATGACCCCATTGTGAGAAAAAAATATCTTCCAAAATTGCAAGTAGTGAAGACTCAGACCGACCAGTTCCCAAAAAACCAACTATCCTGGGTCTATATTGTACCACTTGCAATTTAGAAAGACTGTTTTATCTCACACTGCAGCTCATGTGATATAAATAATTAAATATTACACTTTAACCCTTTCCATCATAGAAATAAATACCTCTTCAAACGTTTATTCTGGATCACAAAGATTGCTAAGGCTTTTAGCTACACACATATCCATCCAAATACTATACATATACCGCACAACCTCTCTATTACGACCACTGAAACAAAGACTAATTGATTGGATGAAAGACAGGTGACAGCTTAAAGCAAGGTGACAGTAAACAGAAAAGTCCTGTAGGAGCTTTCTGTTTTACTGTCACCTTGCTTTAAGCAATCACCAGTTGTAAACGCCCTTTAATTAACACAATTTAGTGGTCGTAGGCTGAGAGTAAAGCACAAATCTTCCGAAAGGGGATACATGAATTTGATTTATTTTCAGCCTGCTTTAAGCAGTCACCTGCCATAACTCATTCACTCCTGAAACTGTTAATGGACAATTCCGTTTTCGAAATAATTCTAGTCCATTTTTGACTATTTAGGGTTGATTTTAACAATATATTTCAAAATGACAAACAGTGTAGACCCTGATCAGAGGGCTCCTTAAGGAGCCCTCTGATCAGGGTCTACACTGTTTGCATAGGACAAGTATAATCCTCACAGGTGCACTGTTTGTAAATGACGAGGGTTGAATCGCTAGGGTTGAATGTGTTAAACACTGATACCATTGTATGACAGAAAGGGTCAAATAATGCCAGGGCTGCCATAAGTTGACATAAAAAATCCTAAGATTTCCAAATTTGCATTTTTCAAGTGCGATTTTACGAATCGTACCTTTCCCCATCGCCTGTTTCTAGTATTGTTGACACGTTGCTGCTTAAAGCAGGCTGAAAGTAAAGCAGATTGCGCCTTAAGGCGCATTCTGCTTCACTTTCAGCCTGCTTTAAGCTATCACGTACATGTACTAGAAAAAATATCCGAAGATTAGGAAAATTCCAGAGAAATGGCAGCCCTGTAATGCAAACAACAACATTTAAATACTGACATAATTCTTTGATGCCATTGTCATTAAAACCACCACAACATCACATAAAGAATTACAAAACGTATTAAATACAATTCAGATCACAGTATGATTTGGCACACTATATGTGTCACAGAGAAAAATATATAAATGCTCATAATCCTTTGTATTTTTAATGTTATACAATCATCCATCACAAAGTCAGAATATAAGTTAAAATTACAAATAACATTTAAAACAAAATTATAGATTTAAGTGAAACATAAATTAATCAATTCAGATCATATCAAAATCCCTGGTATAATATCAAATAACAAAACACTTAGTTAACCCTTATCATGCTAAGCACGGCCATTCAACCTTTTGCAAACACTTGGGATCCAGATTAGAAATAGCTTAACACAGAATCTACCCTGGATCAATACTGTTTGGCACTAAAATTAAACTTTTCTACAGTTTAAATACATGTAGCTTAACCCATTAACCCTTAAAAACGCCTTTTTACGCCTCTATTTATTCCTCCACTGAAGAAAATAGTTCCAATTTATACAGCCAAGAATATGTACCAGAAGAAATATTTTCTATATCCTTGCAGATGGTAACTTAAAGCAGGCTGAAAGTAAAGCAGAATGTGCCTTAGGGCACATTCTGCTTTACTTTCAACCTGCTTTAAGTGGTCACCTGTTTTCAAAGCTAGAAATAGGCTAAGAGGTAATGGGTTAAAGATTGATTTGAATTTTTTTCGCAGACAAAAAGTCAGCATGATAAGGGTTAGAATCAAGGACATGTTTGCATTATATAATGACATATATACTTTAACAAATATCTCTCAATGTAGATCATAAGACAATAATGCTTGCACTGAAGATCTAACAGATCTCATTTATAATAAGAAATGTATCAAAATTGATACTTAAGTCAGATCATTAACATTTTCATGTGGAGCAATCAAAGTAAATGTTTATAGCAAAACCAACACACTGCATGTTTCCTGCACGCCTATGCCTGGGCCAGAAGTGCTTGTTCCAGGGCCAAGTTGGCACCAGCCGACAGGGAATCAGGGTCCTTCTGCAAATTATAAAATAGAGTATGAAATTAGATCAACAAAAACGAATATTTCGGTACCTTATAATGGCCCTTAATATTGGAACAGATAGGCCTGTGCAAACAGTGTAGACCCTGATCAGACTGATCCCTCAAGAGCAGGCTGATCAGGATCAACACTGTTTGCCATTTAGTTTGCATCTTTTGGACAAATTTCTGTGTGATACAAACAATTTGTCTACATTTTAGGATATTTACAGCCAATCAAAAAGCTCCTACAGAAGCCTACATCTGATCTGGGTCTACACTATTTGTGAAAAATGACTAATTTAATACATGTACTAGAACTTGTGGATAGAAATAATATGAAACAAAATTAACCCTCATATAAGTAGTTGTTATGGTAAAATCTACTAAGTTATAGAGTGCTGTTTGTCTTGAGTGTCTCAAATTAATTAACCCATTACCCCATAAATATTCCTTTTTAGGCCTTTAATTTTGTCCTTCACTGAAGAAAATAGGTCCAATTTATACAGCCATGAATATGCACCAGAAGAAATGATTCCTTTATCCTAGCAGTTGGTTGCTCAAAGCAGGCTGAAAGTAAAGCAGAATGTGCCTGAAGGCACATTCTGCTTTACTTACAACCTGCTTCAAGTAGTCACCAAACTTCAAAAGTAGAAACAGGCCATAGGGTAATGGGTTAATTAATTAAATATTTATCCCTGGAAATTTCAATAGGCGATGCAAGTTTTCAATAAATTCTAGATCATTTATATGGTTTCTTTTTATAATAGATTGCAAAATGACAAAGAGTGCAGACCCTGATCAGAGCGCTAAATTAGGAGCCCTCTGATCTGGGTCTACACTGTTGACATACAGGACAGGTGTACTAGCTATTAACAGGCACACACTATATATATATATGACAAGTGTACTCATCACTAGGAATGAGTTAAGATTTTATGTATAAGTACGCCAAACAGTTTAGGTTCTTATAAGAATAAAAGTTACTAGACAGCTGACCCAGGTTCAAGCTGTCTGCAAATCTTGAGAAATCTCACTAAATACACGTTTAAAGGGGTTACTTAATCGATACAACCAAAGTTACGAACTTTAATAAACCTTGTTAAAAGCCATAGAGCCAAACTTGTATTAAGGGGGCTGTGGTGACTGAATGAAGAAAGTTTGTAATTTTTAAAGACAGGTGACAGCCTAATCCAGGACAAAAGTAATACAGAAAGCTCTCTATCCTGCATTTAGTTGTCACCTGTCCAGGGTCCAAGGTTATAAAGCGTTTGAGCTGAGTCTGAGTGTGTTCTATAGCATTTGATTGGTCAGATTTGAGCCTAGGCTCAAATCTGACCAATCAAATGCTTGAGAATGACTTAAGACTCATCTGAAAAGCTTTATAACCTTGGACCTAAACGGTGGCGGCTACAACTGTCTAATTTCTGAGTACAATGTAGTCAGTTATTACAAGTTTGACTAAGTACCCAGCAACTTATACAGTATGACATCTCTATTACCACCACAAATGTGTATTATTTATTAGGTGTTATTGACAGGTGACTGCTTAAACCAAGATGACAGTAGCTCCTAAAGGAGCTTCCTGTTTTACTGTCACCTTGCTTTAACTCTTTCCTCCCTGAAGCTTTAAATGGAAAATTCTAGTTTCCATTTTAATCTAGTCCATTTCTGACTTTTAAGGGTTGTTTTTGTCAATGTTTGGCATTATGACAAACAGTGAAGACCCTGATCAGAGGGCTCCTTTCGGGGGCCCTCTGATCTGGGTCTTCACTGTTTGCACAGGACAAGTGTACTATTCACATGTACACTGTTTGAAAAGGACGCCTATAAGCGAGACTAGGGTTCAAAGGGTTAAGCTGTCACATGTCTTTATACAATTAATTAGCTGTTGCTTTAGTGGTCTTAAAAGAGAAGTTTAACTGTATTAGGTGATACATACATATCTCAATACATTCCCAAAAAACTGAATTTTTAACATTAACAGCAAGATAAGAACAAGCAGAAACAATCAAATTCAAAAAACTGAAATTCAGCAAACAAAATTTTGTTAACGAAAGTTACTGTTGTATCTAGGAGTTTTTGACTCGTTCAATGATTCTGTTAACGAGTTTCTTCTCTCTCGTCATTTTTCCAGCATCCCCACCTGCTGAGTGTGTATTGTCATCAACACTCTTGTAAAAAACAAATTTGGCAACAATATTACAGTTAATCTAGAAGGGGTAATCTCATTCACCCATGAGACTTTACTAGACAATTCCTGGAGTTTCAAATTAAGTCAAGTCCATACTTAAGGGTTGAATTTTACAGTATGTGTATGTTGCAAATTGACAAACAGTGAAAACCCTGATCAGAGGGCTCCTGCTGGAGCCCTCTGATCAGGTTCTTCACTGTTTGCATACGACAAGTGTATGTACTCTTCACAGGTACACTGTATGTTAATGCGGTCTCGATGTGTCAACAAATTATTAACCTCACATCTTCTACACTGTATACAGTACCCTCTCTACAACTGTAAATTGGGTCCATTCATATAAATACATTGTATTCAGGTGTTTTTACAGTATTACAAATGACAAACAGAAGTACTGATCCCCCCCCCTACACACCCCCAAGGCCCCAACCAATCAGAAAAAAATGATACCCCCAAAGAAACGAAGAAAAGTTCCTGCAAACTTTGGCTAAATATAGCTCAGTGGTTCACGAGAAAATCTTGTAAAGCATTGTTGCAGTTAAATGTTCAAAAGCCAAATTATTGTATGTGATCAATTGGCCTTTCGCCTGATTAGCTAAAATAAAGACACAGATATCACATACAGTAAAATCTCTGTATTACAACCACTAAAATGAAGGCTGATTGTCTGTATAAAAGACAGGTGACTGCTTAAAGCAATGCTTTAATATTTGACACAATGTAGTGGTCGTAATAGAGAGGTTTTACTGTATTAAAAGACTTGGAAAATAGTTCACTACTTCATACACACTACGAGACACATCTATAACAAATGATAACATGTCTAAAGCTCTGTGACATAGTAGATTATTTTTAAGGTTGAGGATCCCTAATGAAATTGTGCAAACTCTGGTCAATGTCGGTACTCTACGGAGAGTGATCAGCCATTCTCAACAACTGTCAGCCTATTCCAAACCATGCTTAACCCGTTCCCCCATAAATACACCTTTTTACGCCTTTCATTTATTCTTTCACTAAAGCAAATACATCCAATTTTTACAATTATGAATATGAATCATAAGAAATATTTTCTAAATTTTAGCAGATAATGGCTTAAAGCAGGTTGAAAGTAAAGCAGAATGCACCTTAAGGCACATTCTGCTTTACTTTCAGCCTGCTTTAAGTGGTCACATGTCTTCAAAAATAGAAACAGGCTATAGGGTAATAGGTTAAGCATGGTTCAGAACAGAATGTCAGTAAACGAAAATGACAGACCTGACGTACTGTAACTAAAGTACAAATTTTGGTCTAATCTCAGTAGGAGCCCTCAACCTTAATGGGCTCTAGATAAGACAAGTATTTAAAATACTAACATCCCTATGTCACAACCAAACCCTATGATGTGACCACTCACAATAGTTATCTCGAATAGGTGATTCTGATATAAGTGGTCATATCTTTAGGCTTTCTGGAACCAACCGAAAAAGATGTTAAAAACAGTTCAGTTTAATACTTAATCTTATCTGGGGCCCTATTATCAACCCATTACTCTATAAATATGCCTTTTCATGCCCCCAATTATTTCTATACTCAGGAAAGTAGTCTCTACCAAGAAAGTCATGATCATAGAACACTGGAGGCATTTCTAATCTCTTTCCAGATAGACTAGCTTAAAGCAGGTTGAAAGCAAAGCAGAAGCATTCTGCATTACTTTTAACCTGTCTTAAGTGGTCACTTACTGTTAAAAAACTAAAAATAGGCTATGTAGTAAAGGGTTGAGTCAGTCTTGTGTAAAGTGGCCACTGACTGAAGGAAATATAGTGTTACTTTAACCCATTACCCCATAAATATGCCTTTTTACGCCTTTAACTAATTCCTCTACTGAACAAAGTAGTTCCAATTTATACTGTCATGAATAAAAATTATAAGAAACCTTTTCTATATTGTAGCAGATAATAGCTTAAACCAGGCTGAAAGTAAAGCAGAGTGTGCCTTAAGGCACATTCTGCTTTACTTTCAACCTGCTTTAAGTGGTCACATATCTTCAAAACTAGAAACGGGCTAAAGGGTAATCTTAGTGCAGCGTAAAAAAAAATGCACGAAGCTCGACCTTTTTGTATTACTTTTGTGCTGCATTAAGATATCAACTGTTCTATTGTATACCAATATATCCTCATGTTTGTGGTCCCTTAACACAAGTTAGACTGTACAGACATAGACATGAAGAGTTACATTATAGTGTATGGGAGAAACAGTTTATGTTATAAAATTCAATGCTTTAGGAATTGACTGCTTCGCGTATATTCTTTCCTTACTTGTTCACTGCACTTCATGACTAAGGTTCAAAGAGTTAAGCTTTACTTATTCAGGGGTAAAACACTCTGAAATTTGTCACTCATCCTGCATAAAAGACAATGAAGGCGATCCAAAAAATGCACTGGCTCTGCACGTTAGATAAAGAAGGGAAAAAACATGCAGAATGAGCGGAAAAGTGGATTTTTTTACTCCTGTGACTTGTTCATTACTTTACAATTTTTATGTAACACAAACGTTTTCTCCCATTCCCACTAAATGTGCAAGTATATTAACATTACAGTCAAACTTATACTAACCCTGGTAACCCATTACACCATTATTTTTTCTTCTTATGCCTTTAATCCATTCCTCAACTGGAGGAAATGGTATGGTTAAAACAGTCATTAATAGGCGCCATAAGAAATATGTTCTATGTCCAAGCAGATAGTAACTTAAAGTAGGCTGAAAGTAAAGCAGAATGTGCCTTAAGGCACATCCTGCTTTACTTTCAATCTGCTTTATGTGGTCACCTTATCCTATCTTCACAACAAAGAAAAGGCAACTGGGTAATGGGTTAAGCAGTCACTAAAAATAAGAAGGCTTATCAGTTCTGTATAAAGATGGCAATTGATGTAGTACAACAATAAGGCAGAAAGCCCCTGCAGAAGATTTCTGCTTAACTTTTGTCCTGCATTAAGCAATCGTTTGTCTTAAGAAAGTCTCATCAGAACTGATAAAGTAACTGCTTACTATAAGTTTGACAGTACATCTGTGAAAAGTGTGAAAGAGTAATGAATAATGAAGGATAGTAATACAGAAGAACACCTCAATTATATGGCCACTAAATTTAACTCTTTTTTGAATGGTTAAAGACAGGTGACAGCTTAAAGCAAGATGAAAGTAAAGCAGAAAGGTGAGCTTTCTGTTTTACTTTCATCTTGCTTTAAACAGCCACTTGCATTAAACACTGAAATCATTAATATCATTGTTTCGCTGTAATAGAGGGATTCTACTGTATATCTTCACAGTCAACCATCGTTGATGGCCACTGTGACAGCTGTTCTCAGTACAAGAATTCTGTGGAATTGAATGTCTTGCCGCATTGAAGAAGTGAAATCAAGACAAAGGTAGCGAAATAAGAAAAACAAAAACTAAATGTTGGAGATAAATCCAAACACCTTCATTTCAGACCAAACCAAAATCAAATGTTTGACACGACTGGGAACACTAACTGCTATCAACGCCAATACTTTGACTCTCTTTCGTTCCTTCTTTGCAGCAAGACAAAAAGCTTGATTATTGTCTTCTACAGATTTTTACGGCAGATTCGACAACACTTACCCATCACCATTGTCTCCTTACATAGCAAGGTTAACAAAAAACATTTCAAATAAAATAACATCACTGACAGTACTGTTTCTCTTCAGACTTGCTTTAGGCTGTCATTCTAATCCAATACCCCATAGCTTGTTTCTTGTTTTGAAGATGGGTGACCATTTAAAGCAGGATGAAAGAAAAGCAGAATGCACCTTAAGGTGCATTCTGCTTTACTTTCAACCTGTTTTAATCGGTCACCTGTCTCCAAAACTAGAGACAGGCTATAGGGATAGGGATAAGACATGAAAGATATTGAATGTACGCTACTTATAGATACATGGAAGGATAATATAAAAATAAATGTATACTTTGAAAAAATGTATAAATGCATGTATCATATACTAATAAATTTGTATGAAGCAATATAAAATATAAAACCATCATGCAAGAAAATAAGCATTTGTACACTGTCTGCAATTCTCTACCTAAACTTTTTCAATATTCCACTAAACAGTGTTTTTTTTTCAATATACCATTTCTGCTTTGATCCTTATAAACTTTAAAACTAAATGACTTTACCTATCACCAGATCTAGATCTATACTGTTTATGAATTCTTATCAGTTTAAATTCAACTATTTCTGAAATAAAACTAGAGAAACTTTTGAATGGGTAATTTTTATGGGGTATCTTAATATTAAATATTTTATAGATTGTCTACCAGTATTGCTGTTCAATATAAAATCCATTAAATAAGTATTAAAATCAGTTGAATATTGAAATATAATTGATGTACAGTATTCCTTATTTGATATTCTCCCAAACATAATACGTCCCCTTAGTCCTTATAGAAACTGCATTAGCTGTGCCAGGAGAAGGTTTATTGCATTGCACAGGGCTGCCATTTCTCCGGATGTTTCCTAAATCTTCTGATTTTTTTCTAGAACATAATAGCTTAAAGCAGGCTGAAAGTAAAGCAGAATGCACCATAAGGCGCATTCTGCTTTACTTCCAGCCTGCTTTAAGTAGTCATGTGTCAACAAAACTAGAAACAGGCTATGGGGTAAAGGTATGATTCGTAAATTCGCAATTGAAAAAATGCAAATTTCGAAATCTTAGGATTTTTCATGTCAACTTATAAATGGCAGCCCTGATTGCAGATGGCATAGAACAAGATCAGCCACTGTGTCCTTTAAGCAGCTACTGATCTTGCAGGGCTGCCATAAGTTGATTATAAAAAATCCTAAGATTTTCTATTTTACAAGTATGATTACGTAAAGCAGTATGAAAGTAAAGCGGACTGAGGTTGTCATCCCAGGCTCTTTATCTGAGATTCGTCTACACTGTCAAAACACGTATACAACACTGCTAGTTACAATGCTTTAAATAATTGTAGGTGTCAATCAGAGTAGATCAAGGCCTGCCACCACATCATAGATGTGATGTCAGGCCTTGATCTACACTGTTTGCAATGCAATTAAGCAGGTTTTGTCATGGCACGGCTCATATTTGATATAAGCATTAAAATGATAAAACCATTGTAAACCCGATACCCATAAACATGCCTTTTAACCCTTAATTGCTTACAACTTCAAAATGAGCAACAGTCTCTGAGGTTAAGGGTTAAGGGATATCAATTTTGATGATATATGCATGATCTAAATCATGAAATTCAGCAGATATTAGTGTTGATGATCTTTATTTACACAGAACCACAACAACTTTCAATCATATATGGTTATGTATAGCAAAGCTTAGTATCATTTATATAATAAATACATGTGTATATTGGTAAAATGCAGTTTAAGTAAAAAATATTGCCAAAAATTAAATTGCATTACGCTATAATATTGACAAAACTTAATTAATATTTCAATGAATTATTAAATTATTAAAAACAGCAAAGCACAGTATTATTAATGAAGTATTGTTACAGTGGAGAAGACATTTCCCATGTAAACGAAAATGCAATGAAGTAAATGTAAAAAATGACAATACTTTGTAATATGACTATTCATTTTAATCTGAGAGGCAAACAGTTTTGAGTATGATCAAATGCTTGGTTACCCAGCATCTGATCAGGTTCCAAACTGTATGCTATGGAAATCATTGTTTTAGTATAAACAAGTTTGAAAAAGAACAACATATTCTCGACTGTAAGTTGCAATTTCAAAATTACAAAAGCAAACTTTTTACCCAAAGTTATAAGGCACCAATCTATCTTATTGACCATTTATTGACAAAGCACAAGAAAATAAAGTCAACCAGTCAAACCTTTACAAAGCAACCAATCAGAAAGAAGGCACATTTCACTGAGCTTAGTCAGAATGTTTTTAAATAAATGCCATGCACTAGCACATGCTAAAGTCATCATTACTTTGTGCTGATAATTTTCGAAAAAGACCCAATAATAGGAAGAAATGTGATGTGTTAGTGAAACACTCTGCCCCTGTACACAACTATGACCTCTAATTAACCTTGACCTTTGGCTCAAGTGATCCAATTTGTACCAAGCTCAATGGTCTTATTGAGTGGAGTACACATGCCTAATATGAAGTCTCTATCACATAAAAGTACCAACGTAATGGCTAATGTCAAATTCAGTCTATTAATAATTTGACATCTAAATGACCTAAACTTTGTCTGGTTTTACCAAAGTTTTACTTAGCTCAAATGCTGCTTGAATTCTTGAGTACACACACCAAATATGAAGTTTGTAGTTACAAAGTTATGGCTAAGATTAAAGTTATGTACAGACTGACAAATAAACAGACATACCAAAACCAACATGTTCCCCACCTTGTTGTACAGGGGCATAAAAAGTTTATCAAGAGTCTTAATTTACCAACCTGTGCCACTTTGATAACAAAAAGGAGAAAGACTTGTGCATCGAAGTATTTAATTTGTCAATATTCACTTTTAAATATCCTGCATGACAACAAAAAATATTACTTTCATCCTGATTTACCATAAGACTGCATGTCTTATGGTAAAGCATGATGAAAGTAACATTCTGCAACACTCTTGATCTTTATTAACTCATTCAACTCTGAAACATTAAACTGAAAGTTCTAGTTTCCAATTAAGTCTAGTCCTCTTTTTACTATAATTATAGTAATATTTTCTGCCATATTTTGCAAAATGACAAACAGTGCAGACCCTGATCAGAGGGCTCCTACAGGAGCCCTCTGATCTGGATCTACACTGTTTGCATAGGACTAATGTTCTCTTAACAGGTGCACTGTTTGTAAATGACAAGTTTACTTCTCGCTAAGGTTTAATGAATTTATCAACCACAAGCTGAAATTGTAACACTTGTTTCTTGCATGGTTGTTGTAGTGAGGTTTAACTGTTTGTGATATCTATGACAAGGTCTTACCCTGAACTCCAGCATGAGAAGATCACTGAGACGCTTCACCTCATTAGGCTGGCCCAGTAAGGAGGTCTGTTTCTGGAGGTGGTCCTTCATCATCTGTCGCTGTCTCTTGGCAAAAGCTATATTATCTTTCAGGCTCTTGTCATATAAACTGTATCATAACAAACAAGAAATTATTAAATGAAACCCTAGAGTGGTATAAGACTTCTGCGGAATAATATTTATCATATACCTGTGGTCCGGGAGTGGCATAAAGCCATTCTATAAGCATGGTATTACACTAGAGGAATAAATATCCAAATAATCTTTGGCCTCCTGTCCCATCTGTTCATCCTCAAGTGCATAAAGTGGGACACAAAAATGACTTCATTTGCAATGACGTTGCCATAAAATGTTTATGAGACAAACAGAATCTCATTTTCATGCTCTTTACTTTTCAGCTTTAAAAAACTGAATTGACTAAAATAAATATTACACTCACCAACTTGTCAACTTGTTTACTAAAACTGATAAAAATGAGCTCTCATCTAAGATTTTCTATATCCTGCCAAAGCAAAAAGTCAAATATTTATTTATGAAACTTTTTCCACTACAAACATGTCATTTTAACTACTACATTGGCTAATGAAGTAAGAAAATATTTCCCACTCATTTCTCCAACGAAACAGTACATGAACCCATATGGACTTCTGAATGAGCTATATATCTGATCCAGTTCTACGCTGTTTTAAAATTGTTTCATCATAGGCTAATCACTACATAATTCCCAGCAATTTCCTGTCCGTTTGTCAAAAGCTAAAATTAGACCTACCCTTGGTATTGTTTCTCTGTCTCTTTCACTTTCTTGAAGCTCTGTCTGATAACATCTCTATAAGATGGTGCATCCAGAGTAAGGTGGAGTTAAAGAAAACATATAAGAGCTGTGTCATGACAAAACCAACCTAATTACACTGCAACATTTCACAGACCAAGCTCTGTTGTCATTGCAGTCTCTGTATCTGAGTTTGGTATACACTGCCAAATAACCTATATATAACAGCTACATAAAAAGCTTTAGATGCATGTGTATGTCAATAGTGACGGTTAAGGCCAGCCTGTATATATGCATACCATACACAGTGATACAAGGAAGCAGAAATAATTCATTATACAGTAAAGAAGACGTTATTCCTCTCCAATAAACATATTTACGCTTTATAAACTTTTTATTTCCATTGCAAACAGTTTGGAGCCAGATCAGACGGTGGGTCCTCCGGCGTCTGATCAGGCTTCAAACTGTTTGCCAATCAGATTAAAATGTCAGATTTACAAAAAAAGGTTGTACTTTTCACCATTTTATTGCAATGTCAGTGTGTTTTGTTTGCATATAAAAGGGAAAGAATAACATCTTCCCTACTTATCAGTAAAGGAACAATTCACAGTCTACAGGATGACTACAGTGGAGAATCTGTTATTCTTTCCCGTTTAAACGCAAACGTACGCAAACGCAAAGCACTAAAACGTAGAAAAGAACAACTTTTGGACAATTCTGATAATTCTTGTTTATCTTGGTGGCAAACAGTTTGGAGCCTGATCAGACGCCGGGTTACCCGGCGTCTGATCTGGCTCCAAACTGTTTGCACTGCAAATAATAGTTTTAGCGTAAACGCGTTTATTGGGCTCCACTGTAGCTGACGGCAAGACAAATTGTGTATACAGTTCTCCCTCTCAACAGCACCACTCAATGAAAGACAAAGATTGCGTGTGTTGTTCGGAGGGAGTTGTTATAGGGAGGTAAAATTATGACTTGGCTAATATTTGAAAACAGCTTTGATCCAGATCAGGCGCTGTTTCATGCAGCTTCTGATCTGGATTCAAGCTGTTTGTCACACATCATTATATTTCTTCTGTCAAAATGTCTACTAATATGTAACTTTGAAAAAAACAACCAGAGATGACAATTCTAAGCAGACCATATTGCAGTGAAAGAGTTAGGCATACTTGTATTATTTGGGGAACAGCGGCAAGCATTTTTGTGAGAAGCGAATCATTGTTCCAAGGGTCATCGTAGGGAGGGAGCACTGTATGATTTATTAATACAACATAGCAATTATTTGCTTGTCTAAAGGATATGGTGGTAGATTTTCTTCCTCTGTTCTCTGTACATGGAACACCTGTCCAGCATCCCGTGATAGGTTCTTAACTCGCAGAAAATGAGCCACCAGGGGGCTCTGGCCATATATGTTAAACACTGACGTTGTTGTGTCTGCCCCTCTACACGCTGGGTGAGACTGAAATATAAATACACCTTTATCCCTTTACCCAATAGCCTGTTTCTTGTTTTGAAAACATGTAACCAATTAAAGCAGGTTGAAAGTAAAGCAGAATGCGCCTTAAGGCGCATTCTGCTTTACTTTCAGCCTGCTTCAAGCTACCCTCTGCTAGGAATTATAAAATATTTATTATCGTACATGTTCATGACTGTACAAATTGAAACTATTTTCTTCAGCGGAGGAATAAATCATATCTGCTAAAAGGTGCTTCTATTGGGGAAAGGGTTAAACCTCTCATGAGCCAACAAGCATTGGGGAACAGGCATTTCTAACTTGTAGTACACAGAATGATTCATGCATGACAAATTTAATGCAGAAAGACCTTGATAAAAAACTGTCCAATCTGGATCTACACTGTTTTGCAAAAAAGCGTCCATATTCGCAGTAGAAGTCAAGTGGTAAGTTTTCATAATGGTGTTTCACAGTATTCCTTAACCCATTTTGCCAAAACCTGTTTCCAGTTTTGAAGACATGTGACTTACTTATACCAGATAAAAATGAAACAGAATGTGCCTTAATTCAAATCTGTGTTTCTTTCAGCCTGCTTTAAGCTACCATCTGTTAGGATATGGAAACTATTTTTTATGGTGTTTATTTATAATTGTATCAAGTGAATTATTCTTTTTCAGTGCAGAAATGAATTAACCCTTTACCCCGTTAATATGCCTTTTTACGCCTCTCATTTATTCCTCCTCTGAATAAAGTAGTTCCACTTTATTCAATCAGGAATATGAACTGTTAGAAATATTTCCTAAATCTAAGTAGATGATAGCTTAAAGCAGGCTGAAAGTAAAGCAGAATGTGCCTTAAGGCGCATTCTGCTTTACTTTCAACCTGTTTTAAGTGGTAACTTGTTTTCAAAACTAGAAGCAAGCTATGGGGAAATGGGTTAAACAAATTTAGCTTAAAACAGGCAGAAAGTAAAGCAGAATACACCTTAAGGCGCATTCTGATTTACTTTTAACCTGCTTTAAGTGGTCATCTATCTTCAGAACTAAGAATAGGCTATGGGGTAATGGGTTAAACAAGATTGAGATATTACCTCAATCTTTTTTCTCTCCATTTTGCTGGCTACTGCCATCATTTTGATGACATTTTCAGAATGACTGTCAATTTTATCTCTCATTGAAGAGTTCTCATAGTCCTCAAATGTTGTCTCTCTGATTGGTGTGAGGGCCTCCACTAGTTTCCGAGGGTCTACAGATTTCTTTCTCTGGCTAGTCCGTTGACTCCCTGATGCTTGTGTTGTGTCTGAGGTATCAGCTGAAACTATATACAAACAGGGGCCCGTTTCATAAAACTTCGTACGACAAAAACGGTCGTAAGTCAAAACTTTAAAATCCATTTAATTGCTGATTTCTCTATCTAATCTTGTCTTGTGACATATCTTTGGAATTGTCTTTTCAAGACAATTCCTAAAAGATGTCACAAAAAAGGATTAGACGGAGGAATAATTAATAATTGAGACTTTTATAATCTGGCTTACGACAACATTTATCATATGAAGTTTTATGAAATGGGCCCCAGGGCTCTAGATAAGAGGGAGTAAACTTAACAAATCCAACATCATCTCACTGTTTTAGCACCAAATCCTATGTTGTTACTACTCATTAGGATTGTCTGTTTGGGACAATTTTAATGAGTAGTGGCATTATAGGGTTTAAAGCAGAAATAAAGATTCAAGATATCAATGATTCATGTTGTTTTTTTTAAGTTGAACATACCTGTATTTCTAATTTACAAAGTGGCTATGAGGCATATTTTAACTTTAAACAACAAGTCAGTTTGACTGAAGATAGTTTGAGTTTTCCACATTTCTCAATGTTGATTGATTTGCAAATCTGTGGTAAGGATTCACTCTTTAACCCATTACCCCATGGCCTGTTTCTAGTATTGAACATAGTTGACCACTTAAAGCAGGTTGAAAGTAAAGCAGAATATGCCTTAAGGCCAATTCTGCTTTACTTTCAGCCTGCTTTAAGGCAGTACCTGCTAGGGTATTGAAAATATTTCTTATTTTACATATTCATTACTGTATAAATTGAAAGTTTTTTCATCGGTGGAGGAATTGATTAAAAGCGTACAAAGGCGTATTTATGGGGTAATGGGTTAAAGAAGAAGGAAGACCTATTAAAGACATGTGACTTATTAATGCAGAGCAAAAGTAAGGCAGAGAGCTCAGATAGGAGCAAGGTTATTTATCATAAAAGTAATCATTATGATTAAACGAAACAAAAATGAAATATTTCGACTCTTACACTCAAAACGAAACTATTATAATACTTTTTTTTATACCTGAAATCACAGGTACTTGACACATACTTTATTATCTATTAACCCCCCCCCCCCCCCCCCCCCCCCCCCCCCCCCCCTTAAAAAAAAAATTTTTTTTTTTTTTTACTATACTTCTATTATACAGATACAAGGTAAACAGCGCAATTCGACACCTAGTCTTTACTATCCACTTAAACTGATGCTAAAATAGACTCGATCGCCGATATTCTCTTGTGGTATCCTCGGGAAAGGATTAATTTATCAATATCTACTTTTTATTTCATCAAATTCCGTCAAATAACGCCACAGTACGTGAATTATAACGAAAATTTGCATCAAAAAGTTTTATGTCGTTCTCTTGGTACAGAATTTATTGCCCAAAATAAGGGGTAATCTAGTCGGTTTGCACATTTAACAGCCTTTACGGCTGGAACTTTCACCTAATTTCATTAGAGCAAACGCGTTTTCGGAACATGACCCTCTTCACTATCAGCTATATGAAATATACATGTAATTTGGCATGAAATTGACAAGTGAAAGACTCATTTCATTGTGAATGCCATTTTGAATACCGGAATGAATTGAATGAACGGAGCGATCTCATTGGTTAAAATTAAACAGGTAAAGTTTCTTTTAATTTTGCATTCTATGTAAATTATATAAAACTGATAATATTTCATTTAAAGATGATTTATAATAGTTGGTGAAAGTTCCAGTGGCATAGGCCGTTTATTGTGGACAAATAACAGATCACCCCTACATGTACATTCGATGCTATGTACCATGAAAACGACATAAAACTTTTTGATGCTTATTTTCGTTATAATTCACATAAATATTTGACGGAATTTGATGAAATAAAAAGTAGATATTGATAAATTAATCATTTCCCGAGGGTACCACAAGAGAATATCGGCGATCGAGTCTATTTTAGCATCAGCTTAAGTGGATAGTAAAGACTAGGTGTTGAATTGCGCTGTTTACCTTGTATTTATAATAGAAGTATAGTAAAAAAAAATAAAAAAAATTCTTTTTTTAAAAAGGGAGGGGGGGGGGTGGGTTAATAGATAATAAAGTATGTGTCAAGTACCTGTGCCTGAAATACTGTAACCCGTTACCCCATAGCCTTTTTCTAGTTTTAAAGACAATTGACCACTTAAAGCAGGTTGAAAGTAAAGCAGAATGTGCCTTAAGGCACATTCTGCTTTACTTTCAGCTTGCTTAAAAGCTACCATCTGCTAAGATATAGATAATATTTCTTATGATGCATATTCCTGACTGTTTAAAGTGGAACTATTTTCTTTATGAATGGAATGAATTAAAGGCTTATAAAAAGGTATTTATGGGGTAATGGGTTAAACATCAAATAATTTGAAAATCTTTCTAACTACATAATATATAATGCAAATTTCAGTTTTAACCCACAAATTAATCCTTTCCTCCACAGAAGTATGCCTCTACCTGCTCCTCCACATTCACGCAATAAACAAATACTTATTGATGCTCATATAGACACAGGTAACATCTGAAAGCAAGATAACAATAAGCAGAAAGCTATTATAAGAGCTTCTGCATTACTTTCATTTTGCTTTCCTCTGCTTTAATCAGTCACCATGTTTAGACACTGTTTGGTATAGGTACTTTGATCTTTTGTCAATGAAGGAAAGGATTAACCCATTACCCCATAGCCTGTTTTTAGTTTTCAAGACAGGTAACCACTTAAAGCAGGTTGAAATTAAAGCAGAATGTGCCATAAGTTATGGCACAATCTGTTTTATTTTCAGCCTGCTTTAAGCTACTGTCTGCTAGGAAAAAAGAAATATTTCTAATGTTGCACTTTCATTACTGCATAGAATAGAACTACATGTATATGCTTCAGTGCAGGAGTAAATTAAATTCGTAAAAATGTGTATCTATGGAGTAAAGGGTTAAGTGCACAGTTGATTCTAAATCCAATAAGACTAACATGTGTTACCTCATTCCATGACACATTTTACAGGGCTCCATATAAGAGGGAGTAAACTGAACAAATCCAATATTTTCTCAATTATTTCAGCACCAAATCCTATGGTGTTACTACTCATTAAAATCGTCTCTTCGAGACGATTCTAATGAGTAGTGACACCATAGGGTTTATTGCAGAAATAAAGATTTTAGTTTTTGAAATACCCACTTTATCTGGAGCTCTGATCCTACCAACTACAACACTTACAACAACCAATCCATCAAACATATAACAACATACATGTATGCAGAACCCCTTAAAGACTTGTCATGGTGAAAACCTTGCCAAGAAATGAAGCACTTCACCAAACAAGTGGGTATTGTCAATACACTTCCGCTACCAGTTTGAATTTTCATCAATGTATTGTATGCTCCTGCTTAAACACATTTCCTTTTATAACCCTATCCCTTCCAATTATCTGCTAAAAAGTAATAAATTAAACCCACTGAATTTATCTATAATTGCTGTTAACTCATTTAATACTAAGTAATCTTTTGTCTGCTACATTTGTTGTCTAAATTTTTCTAAATGTCAAACAGTTTTGATACTGGCCAGATGCCACGTTACTTAAAAACTGATCTTTATCCAAACTGTTTGACAGTTTCCCATCAATTTATACTAATAACTGAAGAGTTAATGTGCAATGAACATGAACCTACAAATTCTAGACACAAAATTTATATGACACTTGGAAATTAGAATTTGTTAACATAGAAAACATTTTGCTTTACAAGTTTTTTGTGTTGTCTGTCATTTTCACACTTTCAATTTGGTTAAATATAAATATTGTAATAAAACTTACACCATAGTCGTCATTTAATGAAAAGGAATCAAGTGCTTTAAAAACAGGTTTATGCGTAATGCAAAACAAAGGTACTGCAGAAAACTCCTAGTATTATGAGCTTTCTGTACACATTTTGTTCAGCAATCAGCGGATACCTTGGAGTAACACTAATTCTTCTGTAGTAAAACCTCTCTAATACAGCCAATGAAATGTAGGCTTATTGAAACCATTTAAGACAGGTGGCAGCTTGAAGCAAAATGACAGTTAAGCAGAAAGCTCCTATAGGAGCTTACTGCTTTACTGTCATCTTGCTTTAAGTAGTCACTTGCCTAAAATGTTGAGATTTTTATCTCATGCAGTGGTCATATTAGAGAGGTTTCAATGTAATTAAGTGTTATCAAAAAAACTATATATTTCCCAATGTCATTTTCATTTTGGATGCAACAATAAAGGTTAAACACAATGTCACACATTGAGACGTCTCCTGACACTACCACGAGTTCACACAGACACTGAGCCTCAGTTACCTGGTGGGGACAAGCCTGAATAGCACCAATGTGAGAGTAAGGATATGAACAAGTGAAAGTATAGGAAAGACAGATAGTAAGGTGTAGGACTATTAACTCATTAATAATATTTAAATCAAATAAAAATGATATAACATAAGTTACAACAAAATTCCAGCAATAAAATACATAAATAAAAGAAGAAATGATGTAAACTACTGTACAGTAGAACCCCTCTATTACGAAAACAAAATTTGATTAATTTTTGGGGAGTTTAAGTCAGGGGAATTGCTTACATCAAGATAAAAGTGAAGCAGAAAGCTCCTTCAGGAGCTTTCTGCTTATCCTTTATCTTGCTTTAATTGATCACCTGTTTTTAATTCCATTAATAAGTCATCTTTCAAGTGGTTGTAATAAAGGAGGTTCTACTGTAAATGATCGAAACAACATGAGGATTGATAAAGATGCATCTGTAGGTAAAAACACCACACTTTACATGGCATATAATTAAATGAGAATTGTACTTTCTTTCTTTTGTCATCTATTGCTCTTTGTAATATAGAGCGGAGAAGACGTTACTCTTTCCCATTGAAATGCATACGAAATGCAAATGCATTGCAATAAAATGTAGACAAGGACAACTTGCTGACAATTCTGACTATTTATTCTATTCTGAGGGGTAAACAATATGAAGCCTGATTAGATGCTAGCATCTGATCTGGCTCCAAACTCTTTGTAATGCAAATAATAGATTTAGCCTAAAAATGTTTATATCTTCTCCACTGTAGGAAAATTTGACATTTTATTTCAAGAAAAAGTTACATTTCTCATGCAGAATTACAACATGAAAATAATCCTTGCTTTACAATAATAAAATTTCTGTATTCCCACTAAAACAAGCCATTATCAATTATGTTTCAACTTCCATGCTTGTACATAATTTCAGTCAATACATTTACAATCAAACAGGTATTAAGACACCAGTGAGAAAAAGATGTATTGTTAGGCCACTTAAGTGTTGGATAAAAGCAATGCAGAAAGCTAATATTATAACTTTCTAAATTGTTTTTGTCCAGCATTTAGCAGTCACCTTTCTTCAAAGATTGTTAGATTTCTTGATGTGCACAGTGATCTCTTATACAATGATACAAGTTTGACTTCATCATTTATTACTGTATGACCTACCATCATGTGAAGAGGAGGAATCTGATGATGACGGAATTCTGCCAGAGCTACCTTTCTTATCATCCCTGAAGCGCGACATTTTACCCTTTCTCCTGCCCCGCCCCTTCCCTGAGTGGGCGGAGTAGTTTGAGGCTGACTGGGACAGAGAGGTCGTAGATGTATATCGACTGATGTTGGTTGAGATAAGGGAATCAAGAAAGTCAAAGTTCACTGCTGACGAAGCTGAAAATGGTATCAAAATGACATACGGTAAAACCCCTCTATAATTAACTTGTGCTTACATTAAGTTATTGTTTAAACCAAGGTGAAAGAAAAACAGAAAGTTCTTTTAAGAACTTTATACAGACATTTGATACAATTTGCATGAATTACATTGACATTCGTTACACTGATATTCTCACTTACTGACATAAATCTGATGGGAACTATTCTTCTCAGTCTATTTCTTAGTTACTACATGGACATTCTCATATGCTGATACAGACAATGAATTTTTTAAGAATGAGAAAGACCAATGTACATTTACCCATGCTAGATATGTTCTCAAAATATTTTAAAGTTTCAAAGAAAACTGAACATACATTTCTTTCTTGTTGCATTCAGAATTTCTTCCCTCATTTTAATGTTTGGTGGTTCCAGTTTGTCCATGTTCCATTTCAACCAGCATCTTGGCGCAGGCTTTATTCCTGTAAAATCAAACAAAAATATCAATCATGTTAGCATTATTTTACTGTTTATTTCATTCTTCCAATGAAAACAATATTTCCATTTTATACAGTAATAAATATGCAAAATAAGATTTGTTCCTATATAGCAGCTGATAGCTTAAAGCATGCTGAAAGTAAAGCAGAATGTGCCGTAAGGCTCATTCTGCTTTACTTTCAACCTGCTTTAAGTTGTTGACTGTCTTTAAAACTAGAAGCAGGCTTTGTGGAGTAATGGATTAAACTCTACTACCTTCTGCTTTACTTTCAACCTGCTTTAAGTGAATGACTGTCTTTAAAACTAGAAACAGGCTTTGTGGAGTAATGGATTAAACTCTACTACCAACCTGCTATCCAGCCGTACACAAGTGCTACCAGGTCCTCCTTGAAGTCTTCCCCAAACTGTCTGTAAGAGTCCGGGAAACAGTGACAGTATGCTGCATAAACAGCCTGCGATACCAGTGACGGGTAGTCCTAGAAAATGGTGAATACATTTATCACATTAACTCATTATCCCCTGAAACTTCCAATGGACAATTCCAGTTTGCAATAAAGGCTGATCCATTTTAGACTATTTAGGGTTGTTTTTTGTAATAAATTGCAAAATGCCAAACAGTGAAGTCCCTGATCAGAGGGCTCCTGCAGGAGCCCTCTGATCAGGGTCTTCACTGTTTGCATGGGACAAGTATATGCTTCACAGGTACACATTCAATAAAGGACACATATATTCGTCACTAGGGCTCAATGAGTTAACTAGGCTCTGACAGTGCAATAAAGCCATACAATATTTCCTATATTACACTAATGTAATATCAAATTTTGGACTCCAGCCTAACCTGTTTGTTCACAAGCACTGCATGAAGAGGTAAATCAAATGGTATAATGTATGATGTCATCACCATAAACATATGTTCAGATGCAGAGTTACATCATGTCCTAATGTTATAAAGCGAGAACGAGCTCAGACTCAACTCGAAAGCTTTACAACCTTGGAGCCTTGTCTAATCGGGATCCAAACTGCTTCAAAACGCCCATGCACTCAGGTAAAATAGTGAAGGGGTTAAACTATACAGACATTTTAAATTTTACCCAGAGCTCCAGATAAGGGGAGTATTTCAAAATCTAAAATTTTGTTTCTTCAGTAAACCCTATGGTGTCACTACTCATTAGAATCGTCTCTTCGAGACGATTCTAATGAGTAGTAACACCATAGGATTTGGTGCTGAAATAAGTGAGAAAAATTTGAATTTGTTCAGTTTACTCCCTCTTATCTGGAGCCCTGCTTTACCTAACAGCCATCGTTTCTGATCATTTTTGGTGGATTTTGTTTGTAAGCAAATGATGTTCTAAAGGGTCATTTTGCAAAGGAAAAGTTCCATGCCTTTTAGGAAACATTAATCATTAACCAAATACTCCATAAATATGACTTTTTATGCCTTTAATTTATTTCCACGCGGAAGAAAAATAGTTCAAATTTATAGCCATGCATATTCATCATAAGAAATTTAATCTTTATCCATGCATATGGTAGCTTAACTCTTTCCTCCCTGAAACTTTAAATGGACAATTCCAGTTTCCATTAAAGTCTAGTCCATTTCTGACTCTTAAGGGTTGTTTTTTCAATATTTGGCATTATGACAAACAGTGAAGACCCTGATCAGAGGGCTCCGTTCGGAGCCCTCTGATCTGGGTCTTCACTGTTTGCATAGGACAAGTGTACTATTCACATGTACACTGTTTGAAAAGGACGCCTATATGTGGGACTAGGGTTCAAAGGGTTAAAGTAGGCTGAGAGTAACACAGAATGTGCCTTAGATGCATTCTGCTTTACTTTCAGACTGCTTTAAGTGGTCATCTGTCTTTAAAACTAGACACAGACTACTAATTGGGTAACTGGTTAAAAGTCTTTAAAATGATCAATGTTACAGTACTGAACCTTATTAAATTAACAATTGTTGCAATTCGCTTGCAATTCGATGGCAATTCGCTTGCAATTCGATGGCAATTCGCTTGCGATTCAAAATACTAACTTTACCCTCGGGTAAGTTTTCTTGAATGGTGTATCTCACAAATGTTCGCAAATATGTTTTCGTTAATGTTTTCGATTCCTTTTTTGTCCCAACCGCTTCGGAAAATTCGCGTAAAAATATTCAAACGTAGGATTTGTTTTTTGAAGCGCCCAATTCGATGGCAATTCGATGGCAATTCGCTTGCGATTATCAATTTAATTTAATAAGGTTCAGTACTGTATAAAGATTCTTACCTTGAAAAAGACGTCTCTGTAGACAGGGTTTTTGACATACACCATGAGCTTCACATAGTTAAATGCTGTCCTGTTGAAGAGTTTGATTTGAGCATTCCGACTGGCCTGGAACTTCTCCAGAAACAGATACCAAAATATATCCTGTAAGAATAATCCAAGTTTATGAATATATGAATAACCATTCAAAATTGTATAACATAAAACTTCTGAAATGCCAAACTGTTCCAGACCAAAACATAAGTTCAACTTTGAGAGGTTTCTAGCTTAGAGCAGTTTTAGCAGCTATTCATACATAAAGGATGCAAACCATGTCTGTATGTTACAATTTATCACTCATATTGCATAATGACATAAGTAACCTAACGTCACAGAACAGATAGAGATAGTGACTATGCTTTAAACATCTGTGTATAGGGAGTTAACTCCCCTTGTATTGTAACTGCTTTACCAGTCATAAACGAGATGTTGCTCATGGTTTTCTCATGAGAGTTGGCAGTAATGTTGGAAAAGTAGTCAAAAACAAATATCCAGCATTTTTGAGAATCATTCCTTATGCTAATAAAGCAATGAATTAGCAGTGTGTCCATTGAAAAAAGGGTGGTTTTTCAAATTATTTCCCTTTGCATTGAAAAAAACAACTAATCTTTGCAGAGATAATACTTGAAAACAAATTCTTGCAACCGATGCCTCTAAATATAATCCCTTAACTGTGTACCTTATTTTATTGTCTGCTGTTTTATATTTCTTTGATATTGCCTCCCTGACCTACACAAAGCTGGGAATGTTGTCTATGGGAAATCCCATGTTAGACAACTGACTAAACGCTTTTTCGCTCTGATAGTATATGAAAGAATGTGAACATTGCATCATTGGTTTACCTGAAAAACTGCTTGTGACATAGGAGAATAGAACCATTTCTCAAAATCTGGTCTGTAGTGTGGCTGGAAATTAAACAAGAATCATGGTTAACAAAACAATACACACATTGGAGTGAAATAACAACATTTAAATTTTATAAAACCTTTACCCCATAGCCTGTTTCTAGCTTTGAAACAAGGTTATGGTGCATTTTGGGTTTTTTCCATCCAGCTTTAATAATCTGGAATGATACTGGAAATGGTTTCTGCTTTTTATGTTCAGGGTCCAAGGTTATAAAGCTTTGGAGTTGAGTCTAAATTCATTCTCAAACATTTGATTGGTCAGATTTGAGCCTAGGCTCAAATCTGACCAATCAAATGCTTGAGAACAAACTCAGACTCAGCTCAAAAACTTTATTACCTTGGACCCAGGAGTTCCTAGCTGGGGACTACTTTCCTAAGTGTAGAAATAATCATAAGCACAACAAATTTAAGCAGACCATATTTTGTGTATTAAAGGGTTAAAAAAGATCTATCATGATAAAATAATTTAGGAGTGAAAGGATTTGAATCAGGTATTGGTAGATAGAGAAAAGTAAGTCCAACCTTCCTGTACAAATCCATCATGGCATCTGCTGCTTTTCTCATAATATCCCTTGCTGGAGCCTCATCCGGTAGATCAGTCAACTCTGTGGGATCATAACCAGGGTATTGGTGCAACTACAGTGGAGGAAAGTTTATAATTTCTCATTTAACCCCTCACTCCATAGATATGCATTTTTACACAGTTAATTTATTCCGCCATTGAAGGAAATAGTTCCTATTTAAACAGTCATGATAATGTATCAGATTCTGAACACAATGAGCCATAAGAAATATTTTCTATATCCTACTAGTGGAAATAGCTTAAAGCAGGCTGAAAGAAAAGCAGAATGCTTCTTAACCCTTCTTAACCTTAACTCTTTGAACCCTCGTCCCACATATAGGCGTGCTTTTCAAACAGTGTACATGTGAATAGTACACATGTCCTATGCAAACAGTGAAGACCCAGATTAGAGGGCTCCAAAAGGAGCCCTCTGATCAGGGTCTTCGCTGTTTGTCACAATGCAAAACATTGCCAAAACAACCCTTTAAAGTCAGAAATGGACTAGACTAAATTGGAAACTGGAATTGTCCATTTAACGTTTCAGGGAGGAAAGGGTTAACTAGCATTACCCAGCATCTGATGTGGCTAAACACTGTTTGCAATGGAAATATTGTTATATTTACCTAAAAAATGTTCACTAAAGTTCTTACAGTGGAGAATCTGTTATTCTTTCCCGTTTAAATGCAAATGTACGCAAATGCAAAGCACTAAAACGTAGAAAATGTCAATTTTTTTATATTTCTCACAATTCATGTTTATCTTGGTGGCAAACAGTTTGGAGCCTGGTAACCCGGCGTCTGATCTGGCTCCAAACTGTTTGCAGTGGAAATAAACGTTTTAGCGTAAACGCGTTTATTGGGAAAGAATAACACATTCTCTACTGTAGCAGTATGATTCATGGCATGGAATATTTCTTTCCTGTATTTTAATTTATTTTTGTGTTTCTCAGTACAGTGCTCCCTCTCTACAACATCACCCAATGGGGGACACAGATTCTGTGTGTTGTTCGGAGGGAGTTGTTATAGGGAGGAAAGTTAATACAGTAAAAGTACTAAGTATAATGATTTGACTTACAATTGCAAACATTTTCAACCAAGATCAGTCCCCACATAATGCGGCGTCTGATCTGGTTTCATACTATTTGTCACTGGTCTCTATGTTTCTTTTGTCAAAATGTCCAATATGTAATTTGAGAAAAACAACAAATGACAATTTTAAGCAGACAGTATCGCAGCAGTGAATTGTTAGACATAATTGTCTAGTTTGGGAAACATTGACAAGCATTGTTGTAAGGAGGGAATCATTGTTCTGAGGGTTGTTGTAGGGTCCAAGGTAGCACCGTATATAAAATGTTGATACATTAACCATTTCCTCCAAACCATACAGCAATTGTGCAAATCACCTATATAGCAAATTGACACAGCATTTATAGCTATTTCATATCTAAGACAAGTGACTGCTAAATGCAACATGTAAGTATTCTGCTCTACTTTCATCTGGCTTTAAGTTGCCATCTGTATTGAAAACTATTGTCATTATTTGAGAGCATTTAACAGAACTGGATACAGGCTTAAAATAATATTGCCCTTATGCTATAAAGCAAACTTGAAAGAGATAGTGAATGTAGCAGCAAATTGCTATTACTCAGCTTATACATATAAAATGTGTACGTTCATTACCTCCACAAATTTGGGTTTGCCCGTGTCTTTCTTTGTCTGAAATATTAAATAAATCATAAAAATAATTTAAGAATCTTAAAAACATAACCTTTCCAAATATTACAACTATTTTAGCTCACAAGGTGAGCCTAGCAGGGCCCAGATAAAGTCCATGATTAATTAATGCCCATGTACCAAATGAAATACATGTATCAATATATAAATTTAATCTATTACTCCATACATATACCATTTCATGCCTTGAATTTATTCATTCACTGGAGAAAATAGTTCCACTTTATACAGTCATGAATATACGCCAAAAGCAATATGTTCTGTAATCTAGCAGATGGTAGCTTAAAGTAGACTGAAAGTAAAGCAGAATGCGCTTTTAGGTGCATTCTGCTTTACTGTAAATCTTCTTTAAATGGTTACCTGCCTTCAAAACTAGAACCAGACTACATGTGATGGGTAAAGGGTTCGGTACAATTCAATTTTGCCAAAGCACATCTAGCTACCATCTCAACAGAGTTTAATGACTTGCAATAATGTATACATGTATCCCTATTTAAGTAATTTTTACCAATCATCGTCATTAGAGCATATCTCTACACTTGTATTGAACCCTAGAACTATAACTGGCATAAAGGGGACATGCATGGAAATATCCTCATAAAATTAACATTTCATGTATTTAAATTGAGAAAATATCTTTGTTGATTTATATCAAAACTGTACATGTATTTATCTAAGAAAGTGAACACCAGACAAAATATTAGAACTCTATGATGAACTATGTGGTATATGATTGAGAAATCAATTTTTTCTGACTTACTTGTGTTGTTTTACTTGGTGACAGGCTTATCTTTGAAATATTTCTCACTCGCTCACTTCTTCCAGGCAAAAATGCTGTTTGAAATAAGAAACATTTGTTTACAATCAATGCAATGAAATTTTCAGAAATGTAACTTACCTGATGTGCATGATTAAACCAATTTAATATATTATTAAAATACAAAATAAGAAAATTTAATTCATGAAAGACTAAATCAAAAACAGAAAAGCTTGGACATTTCATATATTAAAAGTATGGACACAACATAGTATTAAATAAATAAATGTTTATCTACTGTAAAAATCCTATTAATTAACAAACCAAACTTAATATTCAAATAGTTAATTCAGACTCACTTTGTTTTAGAGTATAGTATCCTGCAAATCTGTTCAACTCCCTTTGTTCTCTCTCTGAAAAAAGAATGGTGAAGGTCAGTCATAATATTACAGCAAATACAATATTAAGTTACTCTTAAAACTCATTCACCCCTGAAGATCAAATTCGATAATTCCAATATATCAGTACATGTATATACAAATAAGTCTAGTCTGACTATCCATTTATAACTATTTAGAGTTATTTTCTGCAAATAATTTCCCAAAATGACAAACAGTGATTGAGTGAAGCCAAACCCTGATAAGAAGGCTCCTTCATACGAGCACCACTGTTTGCATAGGACATTTGTTTGCTCTTCACAGGTATACTGTTTCTAAAGCGGATGAGTATACTACATGTAGTTGCTAGTGTTAAGAACAAAATCATCATGAACTTTGTAAGTATTTATACTATGTAGGGGAAGGGCCATGTTGTATAATCATTTGTGGCCCAAACCCTTTTCCTTGTATATTTTAAGGGAAATAAAATATGTTTTAACTACATTGTTAGTTACATATACTTACAGTTTAACAGTAATTAAGTGTAAAATCATCACTAACTCTTTCCCCTATAGCTTGTACATGTATTCAATGTTTAAGATATGTGGTTTAAACCAGGTTGAAAGTAAAGCGTGAAACACAGATGGATGTTTTCTGCATTACTGCTATGTTTGTCCTTCTTTCAAGCTACAACCTGTTTTAAAACTGTGAATGGAATGGTTTTGAAGCCCACTTGAAACATTTTTTTTTAATGAATTAACTACAGTTCACATTATACAATTCCAAATGTGATTCTAAACATTGTTAACTTTCAATCTTTTAACAAACATATTTATAAACCTGAGTTTAAACAGGGCTCCAGATCTGCTCCAGATAAGAGTGAGTAAACTGGATAATAATGTTCAACATCTTAATTCTTTTCACATCTCAAAAAACAGGATGTTACGAACGACTATTCATTACTTCATAAGAATCATTTCTGATATGCATGGTTCTGATGATTTTTTTAAATCACATCAAATATGACTTGGTCTAGAAACAATGTCAGATCTCATAATTTCAAATACTCAACTTATTTGATTAACCCATTACCCCATAGTCTGTTGATAGTTTTGAAAATAGGTGACCACTTAAAGCAGGTTAAAAGTAAAGCAGATGCACCTTATGGTGCATTCTGTTTTACTTTCAGCCTGCTTTAAGCTTACATTGCTAAAATATAGAAAATATCTTTTATCATATATATTTATAATGACCATATAAATTCAGGGCTCCAGATAAGAGGTAGTTAACTGAACAAATTCAACATTTTCTCACTCATTTCAGCTCCAATCCTATGGTTTTACTACTCATTAGAATCGACCATAGGGTTCAATGCAGAATAAAGATTTCAGTTTTTCAAAAACTACCCTTATCTTGAGCCTTGTAAATTATTGCAACCATTTTTTTCAGTGGAGGAATTAATTATAGATGCAAAAAGGCGTATTTATGTAGTAATAGGGTAATCTATATCTTACCCTTTCTTGCTATGATATCTCTCCCAACAGAACTTTTAGGCCGCTCTCCACCAAGAATTCCACTATCATCCTCTGGAAAATCTGATGCTCGACTTTCAACAATTAGCTGTGTATACTGCTGTAATTTTCTATCAAGTTTACTTATTTTCTTGTTAACTTCTTCTATAGAGCCAATGAGAAAAGCTGAAGGGTGTAAGTTAAGGTAAAAACTCCATTCCTGACTGTATTCATACATAAATAAGTAATTGAGTTTACAAATTAACCCATCACCAAATGTCAATCGAAGTCATATGTTATTCAATCAAAAATGGCTCAGTCACATCTCATTTAACTGACAACAAACATTATTACATTCATTACTTTACATGAAACATTAATTATTAGTGTGTCATACAAAAAGTCTTAAATATTCATCTAACTTACGTAATGAGGCCCGGAAATGTTTAGATAGTGCCCAAGACAATGTTAGATATGCCAATGTCAAGGTTCTAGTTCAGCTATACCCTTTCTGGGCAGTGCTGACTAAATGTTCAGATAAAGCTAGATTAATTCATAATTCATTGAATTTAAGTTATATATTGCCTGGACCCTGGAGTCGAGCTCGGGACCTCCGGCTTGGAAGCGTTCTAACCATTCAGCCAAAAGTCCGGACGTCAGACTCCAGGGCCTAACAAGCGCTGCCTATATTTTACCACATTCCTCCCCATCTTAATTTTGAGGTCCTTTTATTATCTCTCAGAGATCATACCCGCTTCTACTAATGGTAGCTTCCACACATCATTTCTGATGGTGATCCATGCATAGGGCAAGGAGAGTCATCTCCAGATGGGGCAGAAAAATATATTTGCTGACAACGCTGATCGGACCAGGAAGAGAAAACCGGGGACCTCCCGCTTGAAAGTAAGGTGACAGCATTCTAACCATTGAGCCAAAAGTCCTGACATTAGGCTTGAGGGCCTATATAACACTGCCTTAAAATATTTCACAAAATTTATTTCGAATTCGTAGATCTGTTTAGTTTATTGTCCTGCATTAATCGTATTTTCAGGTTACTTAATTTGACACATTATCTGAACTAATTTGTTATCTCTATTTAAAACAAAACTTAAAATTAACAAATTATCCGAATTGCACTTTAATTTACATGCCTGGAAGACGTGAAGGATTTATAGCTCTCAGTGATCAGACTATAAAAATCCTTCATGGAAGCCCCAGCCCGCTTGCCAAGAACAGGTAATCTGAAGAGATGGCGTTATATCCCCAATAAATTAATAATAACAGCGTCTTCAGGGCTTTTATACCTTCTATAATCTGAGAGGCCAAAACTCAGCAACTTTCCAATTTTGGTTGAAGAATTTCTTTTTTTAAAAATCACATCTTCAGTAAATAAAACTTCATTACAAGTGTCCATTTCAATTACCAGTCCTACTTTAGTGTTAAATATATAATTTTATTTCCTGGTATTAAATTAATGCAATTAACTTTCTATTTCCTGTAAGTATGTACTTCCACTCAGTTTTTATGTATTTTGGAAGTCAGTCGATCAACTTTCCCAGAATTTTGTCGAAAAGTGTGCTTGAATTTCCCAATTGGAAAGGCTAAGGCCCCTTCCTAATTTTTGGAAAAAAAGCCCTGGTCTCTTCTTAGAAGTTACCCGTGTAAAAGCCTTTATATAATTGATAGTGTAGCAGGATTGAATGTGTACAAGTAACAGGTACTTGGTGGAAAATCAATACCGGTAAGTCCCGGACTGAGTCAGTACCCGACTGATCGAGTGGCTCGGTAGCTTAGTGATTAGAGAGCTGGCACGGTAAGCCAGAGACCCTGGGTTTGAGTCCTGATTTTTTCACCAGTCCTGTTACATTTGGCGCCCAACACAAATCGTACTGTGTACATATGCTCTGGTTCCTTGTGAGATTCGCCTGTATAGCTTAGTGGTAGAGTGTCCGCTTGCAGTGGGGGAGGTTGCGGGTTTAATCCTCAGCCAGTTAAACCAAAGACTTGAAAAATTGTAGTATTGGCTTCGATCCCTCCTTGGCGCTCAGGATTTCAGGATAGCATTACGACTGGTTCATCGGTGTCAGGATAAAGTGACCGGCAAGGTACAGTCCCAAAGGTGCACCTAAAAAGTGTCCCTTCTCATAATCATCAGAATTGATGGCGTAGGAGTATAAGTAAATAGAAGATTCAGGGCGAATCTCAGGGGAAAAGGGAGAGACTAGTGTATCAGGATTGAGTGTGGGTTTCTATTTCTATTTCTTACTTCTACGCCATCAATTCTGATGATTATGAGAAGGGTCACTTTTTAGCCCTGTGCACCATTGGGACTGTACCCGGTAGGGTGGTCGGGTACAGAGAAGCGTTTTTGGGGGACCCGTTCCCAATTGGTCACAAGGGCTGTTTTCCAAAATGAGCATTTCAAAGCACGATTTTTAGGGCATATATTACCCAAACTCAACGCATCCACCCATTTCTGAGTTTTCTCTGCGATAGCGAAAGCCTTAGCAACCATCAACCATATACACGAAAGTAGCTCGAAAACAGTATAGAAAAAGGATACGAGATTTGGTTCTTTGTGATATTTCCAATTCTTTCTTTCGTTTTTCAAATTTTTCTTTAGATTGTTCGAAACCTTCGTCAATAAGATCCATGGGCGAACCAACTCGGTTTATGCCCGCCATCTTGACGCTCTACGGTTGCACCATGTTACCAAAACGCTTTATTTACTTGAAAAGGTTTAAGATGAAAGCGTCTTTTGATATTCTGTATTATTCTACGCCAACCGGCACGTATTATCTCGGTTTTAAGGTTACGGAACACTAAATAGAAGAAATAAAGAGCCAATTTGTTTTTGCCTCAAAATGGCATCATGCTTTGTCATTAGACATTCACTATTTTATCTCTTAGATGTAAAACATGGGCACCAAAGAATAGACACAAGGCATTCTTTTATCTTATAGACCATTCATGACCTACTTTCGGTGATAATCGATACTGAGGCCGTTTCCTTGCAAAAAACATGATTGTATGCATATCTGTATTACTGTGAGTCAGTCAGGCGTTTCATGTGAGACCCGCACCTTATATTTGATGTTTGGTTAGTAAAACCCAGTGAGAGTATATATCACCATGGTGCCTATCTAGATATAGCTTGAGATTGGCAGGGAATACTATTATAATATTCGTTCCTGAGATTGGTGACATTGGCTTTGCACACTTTACTCCTGCTTTACAGTTACTTTCACGCCTAACAAGAGCAATGAAGGGGATTACTCCATCAAAGGACTGAGGATATGTCTTTAAAATGTATTTATGTAGAAAATGTATTGACTGAAGTGACATGTATACATACTATACATGTACAGAGTCAAGGAAAGCTTATGGTCATTGTCTTTGTAGACCTATGTTGAACATCGTCACCTCACGCCGACCAGGAATTCAAATGTCTTAAATGTCCACAGTCAAGGACTCAGTACCAAATGACATCCTCTCCGAACTATTAGATATTGTAATGGTCTACGGTCTACTATATCAGCTTATAAGTCAAGTCCCAGTTTAGACGCCTTGATGGCCTTGGTGCACTTGGTGTCAGAGCTGTTTTTATTAGCTCATGATCTGAGCCAAATTTCCTGGATGAGATTTTGTGTCCGCTCTCCGTCCGGTGTCCGTCGTCTGTTCACATTTCAAACAACCTCACCTCTAAATTCATGGCTATCTAGAGTTATTCCCCTTGATGAGGGATCAGTTTTCTCCTATTTACGCCTATACGGGATAGGGGTTTTCCCCATGTGGAATCACTCTATCCTATATGCCACGTGACGTATTTTATTATTTGCCCAGCTTAACCACAAGCGCTGCATGACGCGGGTAACTAATTGATGTCATTTATATAATGACGTAACTATAAACAACGTCATATTTTGGCGGGAAAAGTGCACACAAAGTGAAACTGCAATTATTTCGTTATTTGTATCATGTTTTAATGATTGAAATGGGAGAAAAAAAATCACCATTCGTTTTGTTGATGTAGGATAGGAGTTTCTCCCCCTTTATCATTATTCTTCTCTGTAAGACCCAGATCTTTAATATATGACATGAAACTTTGTGTCTTCCAAGATTGTCCAAATTATGACCCTTGGGTAAAAAATGGTCCCGCCCCGGGGCTTACATGTATCAGTTTTACAAAAACTAATATAGGAAAACCTTAAAAATCTTCTTTGAAACCTTAAGCTTTAATAATTGACGCGTAGCTTTGCCTTATGGTCCTGTACCAAGAATGTTCAAATCATGAATATGGGTCAATAATGGCCCCGCCCAAGGGCTTGTCAGTTTTTAATATGAACCCCTTTCAAAAACAACTTCTTCTCTGAGACCGTAAGGCCCAAACTTTATATGCATTTGACATATAGCTTTTCTTTGTGGTTCTCTACCAAGATTGTTTAAATTTTGGCCCCGGTTCATAAATGGCCCGAGCCCGGGGCTTATCAGTTTTACATATACTTATACACGAAAACCTTTAAAATTTTCTGTGAAACCGTTCAGACCTTTAATACTTGACATGTAGCTTTGCGCCGTATGGCCTTCTACCAAGAGTGTTCAAATCATGACACCGGGTCAAAACCAACCCACCCGGGACTTATCAGTTTTACATAAAACTTATATTGGAAAACCTTTGAAAACCTTCTTCTCAGAGACCGTAATTCCCAGGCCTGTTATATTTGACATTTCCTCCACCAAGTTTGTTCAAATCATGACCCCGGGTGCTCCACCCTATAGGGCTCATGATCAGTTTAACAGACTTATATAGGAAAATCTTTAAAACAATTTCTTCTCTGAAACTAACTGCCAGAATTTAATAATATTTTGCATGAGTATTTTTAGGCGACCCTTTCTTAGGACTGTTCATATCATTTCCATAATTTACCTTTTTGCTCAAATAGTAATAACGAGAACCTGATTCTGAGTTACTTCTTCATGCAACAGCCCACATAATACACTTAAGGGTGTATCCAACCCATAAGCGATTTTTTCAAAGTATCAAACTTATTTTCTATCATTGTTTTTTTGGAAGAGCTATTTATGATGAATGACAAAATGGAGAAAAAAATATATGGTGGTGTTCTCTTTTTTTGAGCTACAGCGATTTGAAAAAAGTGGTAAAAATGGGTAAAATTTGAAAAAAACCGTCCAAATTTGACATACCTTTTTCAAATCGCTGTAGCTCAAAAAAGGACACCACCATACATATTTTTTTTCATTTTTTCATTCATTATAAACAGCTCTTCCAAAAAAACAATGTTAGCAAAAAAGTTAGATACTTTGAAAAATTGGCTTATGACATTGATACACCCTTAAATAGCTCTTCAATACAAAACCATCATAAAGTGTTTCCATATACTTTGAAAATTTCTTAAATTCATGACATTGATACACCCTTAACGACACTTATAAATGTGCCAGTATAATATTTATTTTAAAATCTTTCTTACGGATCAACCGAATTTAGTCATATTTTCAGAATTTTTAAGAGACCATTTCTCACACCGATTTATATTGTATTTGATATCAACAAATAGCTAACAAATGAAAGATGTTCAAAAAGTACTGACGAATCACACGAAATTCCAAAATACCTTACAACCGATAGAACAAGCTGCTTTACACCCTGGGTCGATTCTTAACGTTAAAAATGAACCCAACGGGATCGAAAATGAGGGTTAAAATGACCTTGGTCGATTCTTAATATAAAAAACTGACCCTTTATCGATTCCTAATATTAAAAACTTAAACCGAGTCGATTTTTAACGAAGGGTTAAATTTCACAAGCATCGTGTTTACGCCTTTTACCTGTAGGCATTATTTGATATTTACGTTTGATTATCGATTTTGAAAAACTAATTGCTTACATGAAACTTGAGACTTGATAATTTGGTTAAACTCCTATTTTTACAAATCATGCATTCAATGATGTTGTACCTCGAGATAGAATCAAATCAGTTAAAAAATAATTAAAATAACAAAAATAACGGGCTCTGTATTGTGTATATATATAGGTTGCACGATATAAGAACAAGTAAACCTCATTTTTTTTATGAAATAGGAGAGACCGTTTTGCAAATTAAATTATGCCAGTCTGTACAACAAATACATGTTATTTTTTACTGATGAGTTTATTATTTTCGTACAAAAGAATGATTTGTAAATAAAAATGCAAACCTCGCATTGAGAGACACCGGCTTTAATTAAACCCATGGCTTTGTCTCCTTGCGGGATAGAAAACTTGGGTTTTTTCTGTTTTTCATACAACCATGACCTATTCAATTACTTACCGCCACGTGTAATATCATTTTGCACGCTACGTCGAATTCCACGTGCATTTTCATGTTTTTATTTGTTTGCGAACTGGACCGTGAGATTGGCGCGCTTTAAAAAAAAAGAATAGCGAGTTATATATACATTATTGTTTTAATATTTGGTAAAATTCTGGTTTAAAACAAACCAGGAATAAACAAATAAATGGCATGTTTATACTGGCACACTTGTAAGTGTCGTTTAGTGTAAATGCAATGGCAAACTTCAGTTTGCATTCATTATAACTCAACACTTCTTAAGGCAAGCGATATAGGGCCACCATGACCCTCTTGATTTTATGCCCCCGGCAATGGGCCGGCAGGTGACGATGCGGAGGCATATAGTGAGTGTCATGTCCGTCCGTCCTTCCGGTACATGTTAAGAAGATTTTACCGATTTGTCTAGCACCAATACCACTAACTCAAATGCTTAGATACAGTAGTTGCGTTTGACCATTCCCAATCCACCAGTATCACACACCATTGAATTTGACATTGACCTTGACCTCACTTGGACTAAGAATATTTTACATGGACTAATTTTTGGTTAACTAGATTTTATCATTTCAACTTTCGTCAACTCTACTGACTACAATGCTTTCATACATATTCAGTTGTTGTCTTGGACCAATACCAGCTCACCCATACAGTGGAGAATCTGTTATTCTTTCCCGTTTAAACGCAAACGTACGCAAACGCAAAGCACTAAAACGTAGAAAAGAACAACTTTTGGACAATTCTGATATTTCATGTTTATCTTGGTGGCAAACAGTTTGGAGCCTGATCAGACGCCGGGTTACCCGGCGTCTGATCTGGCTCCAAACTGTTTGCACTGCAAATAATAAGTTTTAGCGCGTTTATTGGGAAAGAATAACATGTTCTCCACTGTAACCTAACTTCAATTGAGCCTTGACCTTGTCCTAATTTGGACTTAAAAATATTCGGAATATATTGTCAAGGTTGCCAGCGGGGGCAAACGCGTTTATTGAACGCACAGTCTTGTTAATGATCTAACTTTCCACATTCAATCACCTGATTTTTTTTTATCTATCGATGATCTTTTATTTTTGCATTTAATAGATTTCTATTGTCTTACCCTGGCAGCGCCTCCCAGTCAAAGTATCAAACAACTTTCGACCTGATCAGACGCCGACTTACTCTACGTCTGATCTGGCTCCAAACTGTTTGCATTCGGCATACTTATTAATGGATTTTGCGTAAACGCATTTAATAGGAAAAGATAACAGTATCCCCTATGTATACTATAATAGTATTCAAAATGATTGGGAAGCTTGGTATACCTGTTTTTAATACAAAATATATCTCTGAATATTATTTACATTCACCCCCATTCAAATGACATTTGATTCGTCTAACGCTATTTCTTAAGAGGGCGGGACTGGTGGATATATTCGCAGAGGAGGTGGGGCTTATGGATCTGCTCTCCGCGAATTATTTTGTTGCGTTGCTTCAGTAACGCCTTTAAGGCTGTTCCTTTCAGGGTACACAGTATTCGAGTTAACAACCTCTAAATTAATAACGATTATGCACACTAATAAACTGTTCCTTTAATATTAGAATTACAGCAAATATAATGTTAACATAAGAAATCAACTGATTATTTTCGGCGCTTAAGCAAAATAAATGACAGAAAATGATCGGCAAATTTACCAAAAATCGCTATTGCTACTCATGGAATTTTCCGATCATTTTCTGTCGTTTTTTTCACTTAAACGCGGAAAAGGTTCAGTTAATTTCTTAAATAATGATTAAACATATACATGTAACACAGTAGACCTTTGAATACATGTCACATTTTCTTTCCCGTTTAAACGCAAATGTACGCAAACGCAAAGCACTAAAACGTAGAAAAGAACAACTTTTGGACAATTCTGATCATTCTTGTTTATCTTGGTGGCAAACAGTTTAGAGCCTGATCAGACGCCGGGTTACCCGGCGTCTGATCTGGCTTCAAACTGTTTGCACTGCAAATAATAGTTTTAGCGTAAAAACGCACGTGCGTAAACGCGTTTATTGGGAAAGAATAACAGATTCTCCACTGTATTAACTGATATGTACATATCACACCCTAGTTCTAACTAGATATTGATTTTGTAGAATACAGCGAAATCTTTAACTTATTCACTGCCATGAGCGATTAACCCCTTCACTGCCTTACCCCGAGTACACTAGTAATTTGAAAACAGTTTGGATCCTGATTAGACGCCGCGAAATGCGGCGTCTGATCAGGATACAAACTGTTTTACACTCATTTCAATATTTCATAAGTCAAAATTACTAAATATTTAATTTTAGAAATAAAAGCAGACGACAGTTGTTTAAAATTGTTGACGTCATGGCAGTGAAGGGGTTAAAAAGCAAACAGTTTGGATCCAATATGTTTGGTGCTCGTGTCAATATTTGTTCATTCTCAACTTCATACACCAAATACGGGAATATACCAAATGTTTATCTCAGACTCTGAATACGCCATGCTAGGTCACCTTGTTTATGTTCTTCTTGTTTATATAATATACCTCATGCTGCATGCAACCATGCCTGATATGAAATAAAGTTATGTTCTGTTCTGTTCAACAATTTAGATATGGAGTAAAAGTCCAAATCACATATTTTTGCAGACTATATTTTCATCTGCGACAAGGTTAGCCCTTTCATCGCCAAATTTATCGTGAGGTATTTTGCAACTTTACCGTCAGATTGTCTTCTGCTTTAATATTGTTGTCTGTAATTTGGTTTCAAGGCTGAATTTACCACTCAAATTGAAATGAGTAGTTGACACTGTCAACATACAGTGGAGAATCTGTTATTCTTTCCCGTTTAAACGCAAACGTACGCAAAGCACTAAAACGTAGAAAAGTACAATTTTTGGACAATTCTGATAGTTCTTGTTTATCTTGGTGGCAAATAGTTTGGAGCCTGATCAGACGCCGGGTTACCCGGCGTCTGATCTGGCTCCAAACTGTTTGCACTGCAAATAATAGTTTTAGCGTAAACGCGTTTATTGGGAAAGGATAACACATTCTCCACTGTACGATTCGTAAAATCGCACTTGAAATATGCAAATTTGGAAATCTTAGGATTTTTCATGTCAACTTATGGAAGCCCTGAATATCTAGTATACATGTTCAGTCGAGAAGACCTTTCCAAATATACTCGCGTGTGTTAACCCATTTATGGCTACGATACCCATATATGGGACATAGGCAAACATTGTAGACTCTGATCAGATGCCGTGTAGTCCGACGACTGTTCAGAGTCTACACTGTTTGCTGATAGGAATTTCAACATAAAACAAAACGAAAAAAAACTTTAGACCAGACATATTTAAATATCCAATATATAACCATTGAATAATCCACTAGGCACGAATAGCTTAAACTAATATGCACACTGTAAACGGGTTGAAAACTTATCAGATGGCGAGTATCTCGGCGCCGTTGTTGTTGTTTCTTTGAAGGATGTAACACGTTACAAAAAAAGAAAAAGAAAATGACAACTTTTTGGCAATTCATTCTAAATATTGATTTTTAATCAGGACGGCAAACAGTTTTGAGCCTGAACAGACGCCGGGTTACCCGGCGTCTGATCTGGCTCAAAACTGTTTGCTTGAGAAATAATAGCTATCGCGTAAACGCGCTTATTGGGGAAGAATAACGTAAACTCAAAGCCATATAATGACGCATCACCCCATATTGCAGCTCTGGTCAACATCGATTCATTGTTGTTGGAGCGTCGCCGTCTGACCAGGTCCATGCTTACAGTGGATAATCTGTTATTCTTTCCCGTTTAAACGCAAACGTACGCAAACGCAAAGCACTAAAACGTAGAAAAGAACAACTTTTGGACAATTCTGATATTTCATGCTTATCATGGTGGCAAACAGTTTGGAGCCTGATCAGACGCCGGGTTACCCGGCGTCTGATCTGGCTCCAAACTGTTTGCACTGCAAATAATAGTTTTAGCGTAAACGCGTTTATTGGGAAAGAATAACAGATTCTCCACTGTAGTACGCGTTTAAGACCAGTCTGAGATTGTTCCTAAACTTTTGATTAGTCAGATATATAGGATTCCGCTAAAACCTGGCCAATCAGAAGCTTTAGAACGACTTCATACTCATCTCTCTTTATAAGCATTGCGCAAAGCTTTCTCCGAACTGTGTGTCACTAAGGTTAATAAAAAATCGCCAATGTTTTAATGAACCTGCCAATTTGTAAATTTTTATTTCATTAATTTTGCGTTTAGTTACGTTAAACGGAGAAAGAACTATCTATAACGTTTTCGTCACTGTCTATATACACGTACATGTAGGTTTGTAAACATGAGTTCAGTTCTTCACAACAAAGCTATAATATGTGCTGGACCTCGGTGACATCTTCTATGATAACCCAGTAAACATCATCCGAATAAACTCTGAAAAATATCGAGAGAAATCTTATCAGTTTCATGTACAGCGTTCCCTCTCTACACCGACATCCAATGGGAGACTAAAAATGTGTGCGTTGTTCGGAGGGAGTCGTTATAGAGAGGGAAATTGGCTTACATTTGCAAACAGCTTGAATCCAGATCAGACGCCGCGTAACGAGGCGTCTGATCTGGATTCAAGCTGTTTGTCACTCGTTATGATTTTTTTCTGTCAAAATGTCCATTATGTAACTTTGTGAAAAACAGCAGACGACAATGTTAAGCAGACGACATTGCAGCCATGAAAAAGTTGGACATAAATGCCTTGTTTGGGGAACAGCGGCAAGGGTCGTTGTAAGGAGGGAATCGTTGTAGAGAGAGAGCACTGTACAAATAAACAAGCAGTAGTACACTTATTGATTTAATTTGTTAAGAAGTCTTTTCATTTCTGAGGTTTTCACTTATGGAATGGTCTTCCCCATAATTTAAGAGTAAGTTAATATTTCACTCAATTTAGATTTGATGTCAAAAACTTCTTGTTAGCTAAAGAATAAGTTTTTTACTTGATTAGATAATATTTATGTACTTATTGGATTTTGTTTGCATATCAGGATTTCTTTTTATTCATTTGTAAACAAATATATCCCTGTTAATTTAGATAGGTTTGTTTCACTTTATCATTATTCTTATGATTTGTTCTGATACTCTGCTGTGTTATCTTGTGAACATGAATTTGGCCTAGTCATTCTGAAACTGACAAGCTTTGAGCTTAACGGTGATTACTATGATATTTCTGTGATACTTTTAATTTACAGTGGAGAATCTGTTATTCTTTCCCGTTTAAACGCAAACGTACGCAAACGCAAAGCACTAAAACGTAGAAAAATAACAACTTTTGGACAATTCTGATAATTCTTGTTTATCTTGGTGGCAAACAGTTTGGAGCCTGATCAGACGCCGGGTTACCCGGCGTCTGATCTGGCTCCAAACTGTTTGTACTGCAAATAATAGTTTTAGCGTAAACGCGTTTATTGGGAAAGAATAACAGATTCTCCACTGTACTATCTGTGATATTTATTTACAATAATACCATGACTCTCTGTGTCTAGCCACTAGAATCCTGCAAGGACCACAATGGAAATAAAGAAACTATTTTTCTTTTTTCATGTTATTCTTGGTTTCTAGCGCGCATTTCATGGCTCTTATATGTTTGCTTTAATGATGTTTAATTATGCTTTGCCATGTTTTGTACACTTTTTACCGAAATAAATCTATCTATCTAAACAGTCACCAGTTGTTTGTTTAAACATACTTATACATGTATACTTTTTAAAGAGACTGAAAAACCAGGTGGCAAATTAAGAAAATTACGATATTATTGTGTAAACATAATTAAGATAATATTGTTTACTTAAAACCTAGCTTAAGGACCACTGGACAATGGGGCGCACTGATTTGACTTTTAAATCACATTTTCTACTCGGTCCATGCGCTTCTTGAAATGAAAGGTAAAAAGGTGGCTATTATCTATATAACATGCAATACAAATAGGCATTTAAACAGGGCTGCCATATCTCCGGATTTTTCCCAAATCTTCGGGGTTTTTCCCTTTTAAAGTAGCTTAAATCAGGCTGAAAGTAAAGCAGAATGCGCCTTTAGGCGCATTCTGCTTTACATACAGCCTGCTTTAAGTAGTCGCATGTCATAACAAACTAGAAACAGGTTATTGGGTAAAGGTACGATTCGTAAAATCGCACTTGAAAAATGCAAATTTGGAAATCTTAGGATTTTTCATGTCAATGGAAGCCCTGTCTAAAATGTGCAAGGCTGGTCAAAAGGTAGAACGAAGTTTTGTATATTTTTCAATTTGTCTTTTCCAAACGAGTTTGCATCCCAATGAATTTAAGTTTTTAATATAAATAATATTTACGTGTTTAAACAGGCCCCAGATGCCCATTGAAAATTGTTTTAGGATAAAACTGGTTTTCAGTTTCTTAAAAGTCACACATGACTGCACAATTCCAGACAGAAGCATGCATTAGCAATTAAGGGATTTTGTTGCTAGTTTGCGTTGCTCAGAATTGAAATATGCAACAGACTTTTAGATATATCACTGTCTTTGGCAATTTGTTCTTAACTATGATATAAAGACATTCGCTTAAAATGACATTTTACTTGTTCATCTATCAATCAACGAAGATAATTTAATATCTGTTAAGTTATGTGGCTGCTAAAATAATCACCAACAATTTATAATTCAGAAAAAAACAACAAAACTTTCTTCAACTTAGAGCACTGCGTTTGCTTTTAGTTTTTGTTTAAACGAGAAAGAGTATTTGAAATATTCTCCACTGTACCTTCGTAGTTAACCTGTCCGTCTCCTGTTACATCAGCAGTTTGTATCATGAAGTTAACCTCTTCCTTGTTCATATGTTCACCTAGACTGAACATCGTATTTTTCAGTTCAGACGCATTAACTCTGCCATTGCCATCTACATCAAACACTCTAAACGCTTGTCGTAACTCTTCTTCCGGTTCAGCGTCCTTCACCTTCAAGGCAAGTATTGTCAGGAATTCTGGGAAGTCCACGTACTCGTGATCTGAAATTAGAATACAAATAGTACAGTTGAAACATGATAAGTTAAGGTTTGTGTCAAACGGTCATTCTTCAAAAAGGAATTCAGAGCTTAAAAAACAGGAGACTGATTAATCCAGTTTGTGCTGTAAAACTCGTTAATCAATGTAAAAAGTGGATACTTAATTCTTGTCTCTCCTATAAGCCACTGTGGCGAAAAATATATTTTATGACAATTCCTTAAAAATAAAGTTTCTGAAACCTGAAAATGACTATTGGTCCCACAAAACAGTTGCCCTTGTTCAACAGCCACTCAAATGAGAAATTGTATGTGTCTCTGTGTATAATTTTATGTACAAAAAAGTTCCTGTTATGACACAAACATGGTGATTACATGTATTTTCATTTTTATTGAAGGTGGATGGCTGCTTAAAACATTTTACAAAGAAAACTAAATGCGTATGAAGAACACGTCTGGTGCAATGTTTTTATGCTAAACCCATTACCCCATAAATGCCCATGTATTGCCTCTAAATATTCCTACACCAAAAAGTAGTACTTAGCTATAAGGTTCTAAATTGAACATTGAATGGCATGACAAGTATTATTCAAAGTAGAATATTAAATCATGCTAAAAAGCAGAATGTTCCTTTAGCTGAGTTCTGTTTTACTTTTAACCAGGTGTAAGTAGTCAACTTCAAAACTAGACAGTTTTTGAAATAGAGAACTGTTACTGTCTTTCAAACAAGTTTTATAGACTAGAGAGATGTGTTATTGTATTTATATTTTTACTTTCTTTGACGACTGTCTGTATAAGCGTCTCCAGTTCCTCACGGGTAGGGTTGAAGCCCAGTGCCAACATGGCGGCAGGTATATCCTGGAGTGACACCATTCCTGTCTTTGACGTATCATACTGGCGGAATATTTCAAACACATCTAGGACAGACAAAAAGTGACAGAAAAAAACTCATACAATTTCAGTGTCACGCAAACGTATTACAACAAAAAGGAGAAAATAACAGCTTTTACAGACAATTATTATTATTCATTTTAATCTGATCGGCAAACAGTTTGTTGCCAGATCAGACGTCTGATTACCAACTCCAAACTGTTTGCAATTGAAAAAATAAGATCTAGTAGTTTTAGCGTAAACGCGTTTACTGGGAAAGAATAAACTCTTTCCCGATGTACGATGCGCAACTACTTTGTACATGTACTTTGCCTCCGACCTTGATAGATCAAACTCTCTTAAGGTGAACCTAAACGTACTTCAAGGTTAATTTTTTGTTAAAAAATCATAATTAAATATCATTAGTACGGAAGCCCATTGAGGCCCTTTTGAGATAGAAGTTAGATGCCATTAATTCGAACTTAAGTTCTAATTCCTAAGTTCGAAATGTTGCCGGAACATCTAAGATCTAATATCTAAGTTCTAAGTTCTAAGTTCTAACTCCTAAGTTCGAATTGTTGCCGAAATTGTTGCCGGAACATCTAAGAGCTAATATGGAAGTTCTAAGTTTTAACTCCTAAGTTCGAATTGTTGCCGTAATTGTTGCCGGAACATCTAAGATCTTAGACCTAAGTTCTAAGTTCTACTTCTAAGTTCGAATTGATGCCGGGACCATCTAAGATCTAAGTTCTAACATTTAAGTTCTAAGTTCGAATAATTCGAACTTAGAACTTAGGTGTTAGAACTTAGAACTTAGATCTTAGATGTTCCGGCAACAATTCCGGCAAAATTCAAACTAAGAAGTTATAACTTAGAACTAAGGTCTTAGATCTTAGATATTCCGGCAACGATTCGAACTTAGGAGTTAGAGCTGAAGTTCGAATGAATGCCTTCTAACTTCTATCTCAAAAGGGCCTCAATGGGCTTCCGAACATTAGATACTTGTAGTTAAACAATAGGACATACGTTATTTGAACTTTACAATGCTCCCGATAAGGGAGAGTAAACTGAACAAATCCAACTATTTTTCACTCATTTTAGCACCAAATCCTATAGTGTTACTACTCATTTGAATCGTCTCTTCGAGACGATTCTAATGAGTAGGACACCATAGGGTTTAAAGTAGAAATAAAAATTTTAGTTTTTGAAATACTCCCCTTATCTGGAGCCCTGACTTTATAGGTTAGCATAAGCCTTGATAAGGGTCCAGACAACCAATTGCTAAAACTGGCTGAACGTATGGTGAAATGCTAGAGTATGCAGCGATAATTTTAGAAATCAGATGAATGAGTCCTCGGGATACACATTCTGTAAAACAATGAGTCCTTGACACAAACATTTAGCCATTGAGGTAAAACAATTAACCAAATATCCAATTATTTCAAGATTTGAAGACAGGTGACCACTTAAAGCAGATTGAAAGAAAAGCAGAATGTGCCTTACGGCACATTCTGCTTTACTTTCAACCCGCTTTAAGCTACTATTTGCTTATTATATGAGTAATAGGTTAATATAGGTCAGAAAAGCTATGGGTCCATGGGACTCGCAACTTCTTAAATAATGATTCCCTGGCAAATTTAATGAGTATAGCACTCGTGATGCACAGGTAAGATTATCACTGAGTATGTATTCACTTATTAATTAACCCGTGAAACTTTTAATGGACAACTCCGGTTTCAATTAAGTCTAGACAATTTTTGACAATTAAGGGTGGATTTGTATATTTAGTTTCAGAATAACAATCAGTGCAGATCATGTTCAGAGAGTTCCTTTTGCATAGGACAACTGTACTTTTCACAGGTACAATAATTGTAAAGGACAAGTGTATTCGTCGATAGGGTTCAATATGTCAATATTAGACAAATCATTTGTTTCAGACCGGGATGTTTTAATCAGGCTTAAGGTATTAAACATGTTAGTACATGTATGTACTTATAGGTTCCTAACTTCCTAGTAACTATGAACTTCAGGTATTCATCTACACATGTAAGAATAACGCATGCATGAATATGTGTTGTGATCTGTTGTGGACTCAAGTTGTAAAAAATAAATGTAAATGTATATTACTTAAAACTTTATAAACTTACATGAAATAGTTTCTTCTGAAAAATGGTCGGCCTGAAAAGTAAAGAATGTACGTTAGTAACCCTATACCTACTGAAATTATCGTCTGAAAATTTGGTTATTGAAATTTATACATTTTCAAATTGAACCAAAAAATCAACAACACAACTTATACACATCGTCTAGTCTGGATCCCTGATCTAGGGACAAACTGTTTCCATATGATAAATGTACTCTTCATGAATACGCTGGATATGTAAATGATGTACAGTAGAGAATACGTTATTCTTTCCCGATTAAACGAAACGAAACGAAACGAAACGCAACATACTAAAACGTAGAAAAGTGCATTTTTGAACAATTCTGATAATTCAATTTTATCTTGGTGGCAAACAGTTTGGAGCTTGATCAGACGCCGGGTTACCCGGCGTCTGATCTGGTTCCAAACTGTTTGCAAAAGAAATAATAGTTTTAGCGTAAACGCGTTTAGGAGGCACGCAACGGTTCCATAGGGAAATGTTCGAATTGGCCCTGGGTCAAATTTCTTAATATAAGGCTATTGGTAAGTTTTAATGTATTTTTGAAGATGAAAAAAATTATTTTAGGGGAGAATGCATTAATATTATCACTTTGTGGTATGATTTAAATAAAATGCGCACTAAGATGATGACTTTTTGTAGTCGGATGGGTATTAAACTGGGGCAGTCTGGAAATGAGTGGTTCGGGCTAAATAAACTGGGAATCAGCATCATTTTACTGGTGGGTGCAGACACATGAAAATTGTGCGAAATCGACCTGGAATCGCTATTGTTTGGGCCAAAGATCCTAAAAGCAACAGGTTCAGTGAGTCTGAAAATAGTTTTCACTAAGTGCCAGCCCTAGGCGAACACTTTCGAATTTTTCGGAGAATATATGGGTTTTGAGGCTTTTTTGTCATGGGTTTTCGCGACCATAACAAACTTTAAATTTGGCCACAGAGGAATCTGAACGTGTGCTTATGTGGATGGTTTATGCTGTTTTGTTATGCCTAGGGATGTATTTACTGATATAGGACTGAGTTTTGATTCTGGTTTGTGCGTGAAAGTCAGGAGGAGATAAATATAGATGTCAAGTAGACCACCGGTGCCGAGATTTCAGAAAAAACCGTAGTGTGCCTCCATAAGGGAGAACGGTCAATTTTCATCTACTTCAAATTGGGGGAATAAGGTATTTATCTGACACTATAATGTATTTGCTGTCAGAAAATGAAATACTCACTGCAATTGTGTTAAAATTATGGTCACAAGTGGGATTTAAAAAGGGGAGGTAACTCTTGTCAAAACCTAGGTAAAAATCCCAAATGTATGTTTTAGTACCAAAATGACTGAAATTCTGCATAGATGTTCAAAACTGGATATAGCCTATTGATCAAAAGATACTGGAGCACCAAATGGGCTTCTTGAGTGGAGTATGCTTGCTTTAAATATCAAGTCTCTGTCAAATGCAGTTCAGAACATGCGACCAATGTAAAATTCAGTGTTTTTGACCTTTAAATGACCTCTAAATGACCTTGACCTTTCTCTGACATGACCAAAAAGTGTACTGAGCTCAAGGGTTTCTTGGATTGGGTGCACATACCAAATATGGAGTCCCTATCACATGCAGTTTTAAAGTTATGGCCAAGGTTAAAGGTCTGGACAAGCGGACAGACAAACCGACCGACCGCCTAAATACAATACGCCCAAAAAATGTTGCGGTGGGGGGTAAAAATGTCATTTTTGCATCAAATTAGCCTTGTAGATAGCTTAATATGTTCTACAACTATGGAGGAGGAACAATAAGCACATTGAAATACAGAAACACAGTCAAATTTTTGTTTTAAGTGATTTTAATGGAAAAAAGTATGTATGGCGACCGGTATTTTTTCATCTTATATTCGCGGATTTCTGTCATTTTAGTTAAAACCACTCGCCGACAAGTTATAACGACTAGTAAACCATTTATAGAAATTGATTGTCAGAGAAAACAAAAGGAATTGAGCCTATAGAAATACCAGTAGGAAAGAAAGAGCATATTTTTTAAGATCTGGCTAGGGTTGAAAATTGGCTAAGAATTTCTCTGAAATTGCCCGTTTCACTCATATCTTGAAACTACCGTAGAAAGCAAAGGAGTGCCTAAAGTATGTAAATTTTATTGAAAGTTTGATTGGAATATGACTAAATAGCTGGAAAAAAAGCTTCGGGCTTAAGCGAAAAGATTTGTTGGGCTCCTTAAGGAGGCACGCAACGGTTCCATAGGGAAATGTTCGAATTGGCCCTGGTAAGTTTTAATGTATTTTTGAAGATGAAAAAAATTATTTTAGGGGAGAATGCATTAATATTATCACTTTGTGGTATGATTTAAATAAAATGCGCACTAAGATGATGACTTTTTGTAGTCGGATGGGTATAAAACTGGGGCAGTCTGGAAATGAGTGGTTCGGGCTAAATAAACTGGGAATCAGCATCATTTTACTGGTGGGTGCAGACACATGAAAATTGTGCGAAATCGACCTGGAATCGCTATTGTTTGGGCCAAAGATCCTAAAAGCAACAGGTTCAGTGAGTCTGAAAATAGTTTTCACTAAGTGCCAGCCCTAGGCGAACACTTTCGAATTTTTCGGAGAATATATGGGTTTTGAGGCTTTTTTGTCATGGGTTTTCGCGACCATAACAAACTTTAAATTTGGCCACAGAGGAATCTGAACGTGTGCTTATGTGGATGGTTTATGCTGTTTTGTTATGCCTAGGGATGTATTTACTGATATAGGACTGAGTTTTGATTCTGGTTTGTGCGTGAAAGTCAGGAGGAGATAAATATAGATGTCAAGTAGACCACCGGTGCCGAGATTTCAGAAAAAACCGTAGTGTGCCTCCTTATTGGGAAAGAATAACGTTTTCTCCACTGTATATACGTCGTCATTAGTGTGCAATGTGTTAACCCCATAGCCTGTTTCTAGTTTTCAAGAAAGCTGACCACTTAAAGAAGGTTGAAGGTAAAGCAGAATGCGCCTTAAGGCGCATTCTGCTTTACTTTCAGCCTACTTTATGCTATTATCATCTAAGACAGAGAAACCATTTCTTATTAAACATATTCTTGACTGTATAAATTGAAACTTTTTACTTCAGTGGAGGAATAAATAAAAGGCGTAAAAAGACGTAATTATTAGGTAAAGGTTTAAAGGCTTGTTGTAAAGGCGTAGAGTGGAGTAGTCCTAGAAGACATCAATCTTTTCCGTTAAAAAAACCGAAATTAAACGGAAAAGCATTGCGGAATAATGGAGAAAATGCATATACAATGTACAGTGGAGAATCTGTTATTCTGTCCCAATAAACGCGTTTACGCTAAAACTATTATTTGCAGTGCAAACAGTTTGGAGCCAGATCAGACGCCGGGTAACCCGGCGTCTGATCAGGCTCCAAACTGTTTGCCACCAAGATAAACAAGAATTATCAGAATTGTCCAAAAGTTGTTCTTTTCTACGTTTTAGTGTTTTGCGTTTGCGTACGTTTGCGTTTAAACGGGAAAGAATAACAGATTCTCCACTGTATGTTGACAGTGTCAACTACTCATTTCAATTTGAGTGGTAAATTCAGCCTTGAAACCAAATTACAGACAACAATATTAAAGCAGAAGACAATCTGACGGTAAAGTTGCAAAATACCTCACGATAAATTTGGCGATGAAAGGGCTAACCTTGTCGCAGATGAAAATATAGTCTGCAAAAAATTGTGATTTGGACTTTTACTCCATATCTAAATTGTTGAACAGAACAGAACATAACTTTATTTCATATCAGGCATGGTTGCATGCAGCATGAGGTATATTATATAAACAAGAAGAACATAAACAAGGTGACCTAGCATGGCGTATTCAGAGTCTGAGATAAACATTTGGTATATTCCCGTATTTGGTGTATGAAGTTGAGAATGAACAAATATTGACACGAGCACCAAACATATTGGATCCAAACTGTTTGCTTTTTAACCCCTTCACTGCCATGACGTCAACAATTTTAAACAACTGTCGTCTGCTTTTATTTCTAAAATTAAATATTTAGTAATTTTGACTTATGAAATATTGAAATGAGTGTAAAACAGTTTGTATCCTGATCAGACGCCGCATTTCGCGGCGTCTAATCAGGATCCAAACTGTTTTCAAATTACTAGTGTACTCGGGGTAAGGCAGTGAAGGGGTTAATCGCTCATGGCAGTGAATAAGTTAAAGATTTCGCTGTATTCTACAAAATCAATATCTAGTTAGAACTAGGGTGTGATATGTACATATCAGTTAATACAGTGGAGAATCTGTTATTCTTTCCCCAATAAACGCGTTTACGCACGTGCGTTTTTACGCTAAAACTATTATTTGCAGTGCAAACAGTTTGAAGCCAGATCAGACGCCGGGTAACCCGGCGTCTGATCAGGCTCTAAACTGTTTCCCACCAAGATAAACAAGAATGATCAGAATTGTCCAAAAGTTGTTCTTTTCTACGTTTTAGTGCTTTGCGTTTGCGTACATTTGCGTTTAAACGGGAAAGAATAACAAATTATCCACTGTATTTCTTAAATGAACGACTGTGGATAAAATAAATGTTCAACAGTTGACCTTTGACAATGTTTACTGGTTAATTAAAGTTAATATTTTCAACGAATGACAAAACTTGTCAAAGTCATGTTTACTTCAATTTCCTGTTAGAAAAAGCATTCCCGACTATTTCATTGTTGCATTTTAAACCATTTCAATAGCCAACAAATAAAGAATACAATGCTTTACATTAATCAAGCACTGAAATCCATGTTTGTGTCAACCTGAATACAGTGGAGAATCTGTTATTCTTTCCCGTTTAAACGCAAACGTACGCAAACGCACGCAAACGCAAAGCACTAAAGCGTAGAAAAGAACAACTTTTGGACAATTCTGATAATTCTTGTTTATCTTGGTGGCAAACAGTTTGGAGCCTGATCAGACGCCGGGTTACCCGGCGTCTGATCTGGCTCCAAACTGTTTGCACTGCAAATAATAGTTTAAGCGTAAACGCGTTTATTGGGAAAGAATAACAGATTCTCCACTGTAGCAAGTGCAGAGCTTTATTTTCTACAGTTATTACATATGATTTACCACATTACAAAAAACAACAGATAAAGCACGAGAGCCGATTAACCCCTTCACTGACATATCGTTCGTGAGATGTTTACCCCTTCACCGCTTCATTTGCCGTCTGCTTCAATTTTGTTTTTCTGCAATATCGTTTCAAAGTTAAAAAATAAGGTAGAATGGCTGAAGAAATTTCAAAAGGAGTGTCATATACAGTGTCAAGTAGTTTGGATCCTGATAAACAAGTTTATTGGGAAAGAATAATACACATCTTCTCCAATGTACATACAATGGAGAATGTGTTATTCTTTCCCAATAAACGCGTTTACGCTAAAACTATTATTTGCAGTGCAAACAGTTTGGAGCCAGATCAGACGCCGGGTAACCCGGCGTCTGATCAGGCTCCAAACTGTTTGCCACCAAGATAAACAAGAATGATCAGAATTGTCCAAAAGTTGTTCTTTTCTACGTTTTAGTGCCTTGCGTTTGCGTACGTTTGCGTTTAAACGGGAGAGAATACCAGATTCTCCACTGTACATTAAGCACCCAGGTTTTAACAAGATATTGATTTTGAAGACTACAGTGAACTCATTAACTCTTTTAAGTGACATGAGCGACTACGAAATGGAAATTATTGTTTTAGCATAAACGCGTTTATAGGGAAACAATAACGTTTTTGCACTACAGCTCGGCGTCTGATCAGAATCCAAACTGTGTGCAGGCGCCAGTGTAATCTGTATTGATATTGAAAAGTTTTAAAGAATTCTCCCGGGAAATTTTGATGTTCGTATATGTAACATGGTGAGAACAATATACAGCCAGACCGGAACCCGGGACCCTTTCCTTTCAGGACAAGTGCCCTCCCGTCTGAGCTATCCGGACCGCTACACAATAACTATAACCCAATCCGGCTGCACATAACTCCAGTTTCCATTTTGTCAAGTCCATTTTTGACTAGTAAAGGTCTATTTGAAAATCACATTTCAAAATAACAAAAAGTGAAGACTATGATTAGAGGGCTCCTACTGGAGGCTTCTGGTCTTGGTCTTTTTTGCTTGCATATGTCATGTGAGCTCTTAATATAGGTATACTGTTTTTAAATGGCACATTGATGCACGTCACTACGATGTAGGTTTAAATCATTAATCACACTAGAGCACACCATGCCTTTGTTCGAGTTTTACATGTTGACAGTAGACTAACATTTCTTGAACTAGATCAATACTCATTAACAAAACACTAAAAGTAGATGAAAGTGAGTTGTGATCAATTGTTTGAGTGCTTAATGGACACCATAGAACCGTCCTCACTACTTGCTTAGCTAGTCTGCAGTCTCTCTGAGCTGCATAAGACCTGTTTTGATAAATATAAAACATAATGATACGCCTAAAATATTTCTGATTTCGATTTTATGAACCTGTGACGTCGTTGCATTTTGAGATGGTACAGTGGAGAAAACGTTATTCTTTCCCAATTAACGCGTTTACGCTAAAACTGTTTTTGCTATTACAAACAGTTGGGAGCCAGATCAGACGCCGGGTAACCCGGCGTCTGATCAGGCTCCAAACTGTTGTTACCAATATAAATATAGGTTATCAGAATTGTCCAAAGGTTGTACTTTTTACGTTTAAGTACTTTGCGTTTGCGTTTCGTTTGCGTTTAAACGGGAAAGAATAACGTATTCTCCACTGTACCAACAACGTGCGTAACGTCACAGCAAAACCACTTGCGTTTAAACCGGGAGCGACGTTTTTCAGTCCCGTTTCAACGAAACTGAACGTAATGCATTAAGGTTGAGCCCCCCTGATGATATCGGACCAAAATCGACACTTTACGTACAGTGATTGATCATTGGTCCGTACCAAACCATGCTTTAGAGTTCCGATATTGACCAACACTTTTCCGATCTCATGAGGAGCCCTCAACCTTAATTGCAGCTTTTCGAATATATGTTCATGATTTATTCCATCTGAGTAACGCACAGCTTGGGGCTAGACCATCCCCTTATTACATGTACATGTAACTTTAAATTCTTTAAATGTACATATAGATGTACAAAACATTTACGTTTAATTACGTTGTTTTTTTTTGTGTTTTTTTTTAAATTTAAACGATATTTAGTTTAAAACAATATGTACTATGCACATGTCACAATGATAAAATATTACTTACTTACTTTGTTCAGTAGAGAATACATTATTTTTCCCGTTTAAACGTAAACACATTGCAACAAAATGTAGAAATTGAAATGACAACGTTCTGGCTCTTCTGACTATTCAATTTAATATGAGTGGCAAACAGTGTCGAGCACCGGCGTCTGATCTTGCTCCAACATACAGTGGTGAATCTGTTATTCTTTCCCAATAAACGCGTTTACGCTAAAACTATTATTTGCAGTGCAAACAGTTTGGAGCCAGATCAGACGCCGGGTAACCCGGCGTCTGATCAGGCTCCAAACTGTTTGCCACCAAGATAAACAAGAATTATCAGAATTGTTCAAAGGTTGTTCTTTTCTACGTTTTAGTGCTTTGCGTTTGCGTACGTTTGCGTTTAAACGGGAAAGAATAACAGATTCTCCACTGTATTAGCAAAGGAAATACACGTTTAAGCGTTTAAGCGCGTTTATTGGGAAAAATAACGTCTGCTCCATTGTTTTAGCCGCCTTTGAAAATTAGTTCATCATGTTTGCAATGGAAATAACATAAACGCCTTTTGTTCTTACATTTCACTTACCATCTCACAGTATCTTTACTGAAAATAGAGAACAATCCAAAAATGTCAAACAAATCCTTTTCTGTGTTCGTATCTCTTATAAATAAACCGAGCACCTCCAAATGCACCTACAACTGCCCTATATGCGGATAGTAATTAAATAATATTGTTTATTGTGTGTTTTCTCTATTGTTGATGATATCTATGGTCACGTGATTTTACATGGCGATCGATATCAATCTAATCACATCATCAAACGATTCTTTATACAATTATCCGATTGTAATTTCGAAACTGTACTGTAAACTGTACATTTTTAATACACTCACGAATCACCTAGCGTATTGCCAACATAATCGATAATTATACAGCAGAGAAGACGTTATTCTTTCCCGTTTAATTGCGAACGAAATGCAATAAACTTTTGAAATTATAAGTTATTGACTATTTTGCCTATATATTCTTTTTAATCTTAGTGGCAAACAGTTTGAAGCCTGATTAGACGCCGGGCATCTTGATCTGGCTCCAAACTGTTTGCAATTGCAATTTAGAAATACTAGTTTTCGCGTAAACGCGTTTATCGGGGAAGAATAACGTCTTCTCCATTGTACTTGTCCGATCTGGATGCAAACACAAACACTTATATGTCCAGTCACTCTGCAGATCGAAGTGGAATTGATGAAAGTCGTGTTATTTCTTTGGAACAGTTTATTTCATTTAAGTCTCATTCGGTAGATCCATGCAGGCGATACAGTGAAGAATACGTTATTCTTTCCCAACGCAACGCACTAAAATGGAGAAAATGACAACTGTTCGACAATTCTGAGTGTTGATTTTAACGTTGACGGCAAGCAGTTTGGAGCCTGATTAGACGCCGGGTTACACGGCGTCTGATCTGGCTCCAAACTGTTTGCAATGGAATTTATAATTTTAGCGTAATCGTGTTTATTGGGAAAGAATAACGTTTTCTACACTGTAGCTATGTTATACTCAATATCCAGTACAGTAAGAACATGATATACCGACACTTAGGATAGTAGAATACAGTAAAACCTCTCTAATACAACCACTAAAAAGAAAGTTAATTGATTGTATTAAATACCAGGTGACAGCTTAAAGCAATGTGGACTTAAAACAGAAAGCTCATAAAGGAGCCTTTTGTTTTTCGCCCTCCTTGCCTTAAATCTCACTTGCTTAAAGCATGCGATGAGTAACATAATTATGTTGTCGTAACAGAGGGTTTTTATTGGTATACCATCTGCTAGAGAATATTAATATGGTTCATATTCATGACTGTATCAGTTATTTTTCTTTAGTGAATGAAGGAATGAAATAAAATCGTACAAAGGCGAACATGTATTATAAACCTATGTTGGGTAATGCGTAGAAAATATCAAAATGTAGGTATTTTACAGAGAATTGACTCACGTTATTACAGTGGAGAAAACGTTATTCTTTCCCAATAAACGCGTTTACGCTAAAACTATTATTTGCGGTGCAAACATTTTGAAGCCAGATCAGACGCCGGGTAACCCGGCGTCTGATCGGGCTTCAAACTGTTTGGCACCACGATGAACATGAATTATCAGAATTGTCCAAAAGTTGTACTTTTCTACGTTTTAGTGCTTTGCGTTTGCGTACGTTTGCGTTTAAGGGTGTATCAATGTCATGACTTTGTGAACTTTTCAAAGTATATGAAAACACTCTATGATGGTTTTGTATTGAAGAGCTATTTAAGATGAATGAAAACATAGAAAAAATGTACATTTTGGTGAACAACAGTTGGCTCTACGGCCATGTAAAATTTACCCCACCCACTTCCTCTTATTTTGTCCTTTTCAAACAGCCCGCTTCAATAAAACCCATTTTAAATGAAAACAAATATGATAATTTGGTTTTGTGTTATTTATTTCCTATCTATGGTAGTATTTCTTCATACAAAAACTAATTTAAGAAAAAAAAGGCACCAAATGTGAAATTTATAAAGCTCTAAATATCATCGGTATGGTACTTTTTTGTAAATTTTGTAAGGGGCGATAACTCTTTTTACTTTAATAACTCAAAATTTTCAACACTGACCTTTCAATTTCTTTTCATAGTTTGAACTGCCTTAGTATGGGCTTTCATCTGGTAGAATATAAGAAAAAGTTTAATACTAGAACTATTTCATTTTCAAACTTCTTTACTTTTTTTCATAAAAATAAAAAATCTAATAAAATCATGCCCTATATAAAGCATATATTTGATATTCAAGGATCCATATTGTTCAAACCTGGTGCCTGCTTTGTCTAAAGTTGGTTTATATATGTGAACATACCACCATAGACATGAAATAAATAAAGAAAACCCAAATTACCATGTTTGTTTTGTTTTGAAATAGATTTTACTGAAGCTTGTACTCTGAATGGGTAAAATTTGAAGAAAAAAATCCAAATTTGACATACCTTTTTCAAATCGCTGTAGCTCAAAAAAAAAGGACACCACCATATATATTTTTTTTCATTTTTTCATGCATCATAAATAGCTCTACCAAAAAAACAATGATAGAAAAAAAGTTTAATACTTTGAAAAAATGGCTCATGACATTGATACACCCTTAAACGGGAAAGAATAACAGATTCTCCACTGTAATTGTTGGGTGTTTTGTGATTATCAATAATGTGTAATGCCATCTAGCCTTTACGGTGAATGTAGACGGTTTTTTTTTTCAAATTTAAACGCAAATAAAATATAGAAATTACAATATTTTGAAACATCTAACGATTTATTTTAATTTGAGTTGCAAACAGTTTGGAGCCTGATCCTACGTCGGCTAAGCCAGCGTTTGATCTGGTCCCAAACTCTCGAACTCTTTGAAATGGACATCATCGTGTTAGCATCGTTTTAGCATAAACGCATTTGTTGGGTAGGAATAACATCCTCTCCTTAAAGACATCCCTAGATGACCTTTCGATCATAACGCCTTGCCAGACAATTTCCGTGCAATAATCATGGATCTTATGGATCGACATGTCGCTAGCAAAGAACCATTGAAGCTTATCGTGTGAGACTCTACCTTTATATTTGATAGTTTGGTTAGAAATAACCATTGAAAATCACTAGAGCATGAGTATAATCTGGACCTCACCAGGTAAACTGAGATTGTGCTGCACATGATTTGACAGTTACATTGACACCTCCAGAACAATGGGGTGGTGGTCCCTCAATGGACTGAGGAACAGTCTTTAAACGTCGTCTCCTTAAACATACCAGACAGACGTTATCGTTGTTGTCTGCAGCATTTCTCGACGGTTGGTGTTTCAGTTATTTCATATGGAGTAATATCATCAAAGTGTTTAACTGTCTCTATACTCGCTAGTGACAGAGATACTGGCTTATAGAAATACAATGTTTGCAGCCATACTATTTTACGTCGTTCCACCACTATACAAAATAGAAAGTGCATGTATACAGTCATGATTATACAGTGTACATGTACAGTGGCGAATCTGTTATTCTTTCCCAATAAACGCGTTTACGCTAAAACTATTATTTGCAGTGCAAACAGTTTGGAGCCAGATCAGACGCCAGGTAACCCGGCGTCTGATCAGGCTCCAAACTGTTTGCCACCAAGATACATTTATACATGAATTATCAGAATTGTCCAAAAGTTGTTCTTTTCTACGTTTTAGTGTTTTGTGTTTGCGTACGTTTGCGTTTAAACGGGAAAGAATAACAGATTCTCCACTGTACAGTGTACATGTAACAAATACTTCCTGTATCCTTGTAGATGGCACATGTAGCTTAAAACAGGTTGAAAGTAAAGCAGTTTGCTTCTTAATACTTTCATAACGATTTAAGCAATTTTTTTTGACAAGTCTGACTGTTTAAAAATACATTGTATTTATTTTAGTCTGAATGGCAAACAGTTTTAACCAGATCAGATGACGGGTTACATTAGCAAATAGTGGAGACCCAGACCAGAGGGCTCCTGTGTCTGCAATATTTAATATTTTCATCTGTGTTTGTTTTCTTACCAATTACAACAACATTAGACTGATTCTTCTGTAAAGTTTACACAAAACAATCGTACTATAGAAAAGCCCAAATGGATTATATAAACCTACAGGAATTATTTAGAGTGGAAAGGGTTAAGTGATCGTATTCTATATTATAACAAATAAGTATTGTTTCTATCAAGCACTGGGTCAAAATATAATGAAAACAATGCGCGTGCTTGAAATAAGATTAAATTAAAAAAAAGTTTTAGGATGCAAGCTCGGTTCAATACTAAATTAGTTTCATGCCTAAATTGCACCTGCTGCATGAGTGATTTAAATCATTTATCACATAATCAAAGGTGCACATATCGATCAGTAGACGACAATTCGACGCGCGAAACAAAATTGTCTTTTAATTAATCTTCTGCAAGCTACAGACGAATTAATGTATATGTGATAACTGCTGTAAATTGTTTGAATCCAGATGAGACGCCGAGTTCCCAACGTCTCATCTAGATACAAATAGCTTGATACTGATGAACATGTTTGCAAATATATACGGATATATGAACCCTAAGAACTGTTGCAGACGACAAATGCTTCCGACGACAATAACAGCACGTGCTAAAGGTTAACATCATGCTAAGCGCGACATGGCTACCGTCGCTACTATTCGCAAACAGTTTGGATCCAGATCAGACTGTTTGAATATCATATTCAACTTTTCTAATTCAAAAATCTTAAAAACTGATTTTGATTTTTTCGCATAGGATTATGGATAATTATATTTGAAGCAGACGATATGTTATTTGACGCAGACGACTATTCAGGACGATAATGGTTAAACTAGTGGTCCATGTAATATGGCAGATCAATATCAAGGCACTAAATCTGCCTGATGAGATTTGTATCTTTGTTTTATACAAGGACAATGCATTATGGGTACATTTGGTAATTGAAGACGGTCTATAGTGGAGAAGAAGTTATTATTTCCCAATAAACGTATTTACGATTAAACTACTATTTTCAATGCAAACAGTTTGGAGCAAGATCAGACGCCGGGTAACCCGACGTCTGATCAGGTTCCAAACTATTTGCCACTCAGATTTAAATGAATAGTCAGAATTATCAAAAAGTTTTCATTTTTCTCCATTTAAGTGCATTGTGTTTGCGTTTCATTTGCGTTTAAACGGGAAAGAATAAAGTCTTCTCCAATAATACATGAACAATCTACGATAAACCTACTAAGTACTACATGTAGTTATCACATTCAACCCTATCGACGAGTTTACTCGTGATTAACAAACAGTGGCATTGTGAAGAGTACATTTGCCCTATGCACAAAGCATACAGTGGAGAATCTGTTATTCTTTCCCGTTTAAACGCAAACGTACGCAAACGCAAAGCGCTAAAACGTAGAAAAGAACAACTTTTGGACAATTCTGATAATTCATGTTTATCTTGGTGGCAAACAGTTTGGAGCCTGACCAGACGCCGGGTTATCCGGCATCTGATCTGGCTCCAAACTGTTTGCACTACAAATAAAAGTTTTAGCGTAAACGCGTTTATTGGGAAAGTATAACGTTTTCTCCACTGTAAACCCTAACAAAGGGGTTATTCCGGGAGTCTTCTGATGATTGTCTGCACTATTTTTCATTTTGTAGAGTATGTATTGTTAAAATCAATCCTGAAAGGTAAAAAAGGACTATATTTACAGCGTTCCCTCTCTACAACAACACAAAATGGGAGACACTGATTGAATGTGTTGTTCGGAGGGAGTCGTTATAGGGAGGGGAAATAAGATTTAGTTAACATTTGCACAGCTTGAATCAAGATGTTTGTCAGCCGTCATTATATTTATTCTATCAAAATATCCACTCATATGCAATTTGAGAAAAAACAGCAGACGACAATTTTAAGCAGACGATATTTGCAGCCGTGAAAAAGTTGGATAAACTTATCTAATTGGGAGGGAATCGTTGTTCAGATGGGCCGTTGTGGGATGAGAGCACTATAGTACAAATTTGACTAGATTAAACTGGGCTTTTGAATTGTTCATATATAGTTTCTGTGGTGGTGGGGAATGAGTTAAAGCGGCTGAAAGCAAAGCAGAAAAATAGCTCACGGCTTGCTACAAATGGTTGTTCAAATTAAATCTTAGTTGTCCCGGACAACAGTGACGAGTTCAGTAAATAAATCGATGGCCATCGATTGCGAGTTGGGTACCGGTCTGAAATACAGTGGAGAAAACGTAATTATTTCGTTCAAACGCAAACACAAATGCATTTAAATATAGAAAATGACAACTTTTTGACAATTTTGACTACCAGTTTTAATCTGAGTGGCAAATAGTTTGGAGCCTGATCAGACGCAGGGTTACCCGGCGTCTGATCTGGCTCCAAACGGTTCGCAATGAAAATATAATAGATTAAGCGATGAAAAGAAAATGTTTTCTCCACTGTACTAGACCGGTTGCCAATTCGCAATCGATGGCCATCGATTTCTTTACTGAACGCATGGCACGTACATTGGGGAAAACCTTATTCTTTCCCGTTTAAACGCAAGCGAAACGCAAACGCAACACACTAAAATGGAGAAAATGACAACATTTTGATAATTCAAACTATTCGTTTTATTCTGAGTGACAAACCGTTTGGAGCCTGATCAGACGCCGGGTTACCCGGCGTCTGATCTGGTTCCATACTATTTGCATTGGAAATTATAATTTTAGCGTAAACGCGTTTATTGGGAAAGAATAACGTTTCCTCCACTGTACACGTGCTTTTTTTCCCCAGACTATACACCTATAATGGAACCCCATGTGCTACCTGACAAGTCAAATACCCATGGCTACGGGAAGTAACTGTTGTTACTTCTGTCTCGAAATCTGAACAGAGTTGTCTATAGTCATACATCAGACGAGGTACCTAACCAAAACTAACTTAGAAAACTTGTTAAACTTGTGGAAACCAACAGAAGACAGAAGTACAACAGAAAATACCGCACATATTACGCAGCAATATTTTGTAAATATATCTAAAGGATATTAGAATCATGAGCGCTAATAACTGATTGGCTTTATCAAACCAGTGTTTTACAAAACGATAAAAACGATGCTTTGTCGATTTTTATCGTTTTCTAAAATGAAAACTTTGATAAATCCAAAACATTATAACCACGAATATTATATTCTTTTTATAACATAACATAGAGAAATTATTTCCTTTTATTTTCGGACTTTATTTTTTGCTTCCTTTGGGCGTCAAAGGAATGACTCTGTCCCATACTGTGGCTAAGCGCGAGATAATGTGACAGGAGAAAGTGGCTCCAGGTTTAAAGCTAACGTCGTTCATTCAGTAGATCTAGAAAGATCAAGCATATTGTTTTATTATCTATAGGCCTAACGAACAGTTTCAAGTAGGTTTAACTATATTGATTAATATCACCCCAAAACATAACTTTTAACCCTTTCAATCCTACATCCCTCTGTAGATATTACTGATTGCATATGCAAACAGTGTAAACCCTGATCAGAGGGCTCCTACAGTGGAGAATCTGTTATTCTTTCCCGTTTAAACGCAAACGTACGCAAACGCAAAGCACTAAAACGAAGAAAAGTACAACTTTTGGACAATTCTGATAATTCATGTTTATCTTGGTGGCAAACAGTTTGGAGCCTGATCAGACGCCGGGTTACCCGGCGTCTGATCTGGCTCCAAACTATTTGCACTGCAAATAATAGTTTTAGCGTAAACGCGTTTATTGGGAAAGAATAACGTTTTCTCCACTGTAGGAACCCTCTGATCAGGATCTGCACTGTTTGATAATCTCATTTGTTTTTTGTTGTCATATCAAAATTGCAACAGTAGACTGGGTCAAAATACTTGTACAAGAAGAGTCCAAAAGGATTATGAATACACACAAGATAAATTTAGGGTTGAAAGGGTTAAAGCACATGTACTCGTATAGTAATGAAGTACGATATTGAACGCATTATAATAGCGTTATGAGTACAATAAAACCTTTCTATTACGGCCACTTAATTGTGTTAATTATAAGATGCAGGGCTGCCATAAGTTGACATGAAAACTCCTAAGATTTCCAAATTTGCATTTTTCAAGTGCGATTTTACGAATCGTACCTTTACCCCATAGCCTTTTTCTTGTTTTGTTGACATGCGACTTCTTAAAGCAGGCTGTAAGTAAAGCAGAATGCGCCTAAGGGCGCATTCTGCTTTACTTTCAGCCTGCTTTAAGCTACCATGTACTGGGGGAAAATCCGGAGATTTAGGAAAAATCCGGAGAAATGGCAGTCCTGAAGATGTTTACGCCATGTGACTGCTTAACACATTCAACTCTAGCGACGAGTTTACTCGTCATTTACAAACCGTGTACCCATGGTGATTACACTTACAAGTCCTATTCAAACAGTGTAGACCTTGATCAGATTGCTCCTTAAGGAGCCCCCTGATCAGGATCTACACTGTTTGCCATTTAGAAAAATATGTTAAAATCAACCCTTAATAGTCAAAAATTGGACTAGACCTATTTTGAAATTGGAATTGTCCATTTAAAATTTCAGGGGTGAATGAGAAAGGCGACAGTAAACAGAAAGCCCCTTGTGGAGCTTTCTGTTTTACTGTCACCTTTGCTTAAAGATGACACCTGTTTTATTAACAGTAAGTTTGCGTTCGTGTTAGTGCTCGTAACAGAGAGTTTTTATTGCACATGTCTACGCTCTCCTCCGAGATTATACGTGAACGCCTTATACGGGTGTGACTCAAACACTGGTGCCGTTTGTTATGTTATAAATGATACTATTATTACGTACTTTGTAACACTAATAGCTGTATACACGTGAACATTTTCTAGACATCGTATCATATCATTTTCACTGCCAACATTTTAGTGAGATTTTTACCCCTTCACCGTTTCATTGTCGTCTGCTTCAATTTTGTTGTCTGCAATGTCGTTTCAAAGTTAAAAAGTAAGGCAGTATGAATTTTTTCAAAACGAGTGTCAAACACTTTTTATCTTGATCAGACGCCGCGTTACGCGGCGTCTGATCAGGACCCAAACTGTAATGCGAACGTGCTTTTAAGCGTCATTGAGAGCAAAAGGGTTGTACCACAGACAAGTGTAATAGTGTTCAATGACAATAACGGCACATCAGGTACATGTATGCCATGCGGTAGTGATATATGACGTACTTATAAAATCAGTAACTTTCCTAATATTACAGGGCTGCCATAATTTGAAATGAAATATCCTAAGATTTCCAAATTTGCATTTTTCAAATGATTCGTACCTTTACCACATAGCTTGTTTCTAGTTTTATTGACATGTAACTTTTTAAAGCAGACTCGAAGTCAAGCAGAATTTGCCTTTAGGCGCATTCTGCTTAACTTTCAGCCTGCTTTAAGCTGACCATGTACCAGAAAAAAATCCGAAGATTTAGGAAAAATCCGGAGAAATGGCAGCCCTGCATGATATTATACTGATTAAACCATAACTTATCAAGACTTACGAAATAAATTTGGTATAAATCTGGTATAATAGGCCTAATAATAATAATAAAAATAGTGTACTACAGCATTACCCTTTGCTGAGTGGCAAACAGTTTCGATCCAGGTCAGACGCAGGGTCGACCGGCGTCTGATCTTGCTCCAAACTGTTTGCTTTGAACGTCATTGTTAGTGCACATACGCGTTAATTGGGAAGACAACCGTCTTGTCCTCTGTATATATACGTACTATTACATACATTTACAACTGGGAATAGAACAAATGTACGTTTCTTACAGCCACGTTTTACTCAACTTACCGCTACTCGTGATTAAATCCTAATGGTGTCTATGTCAACTTCACACTTTGAATTTAAAAATAATTAGTGATTACATTACATCTTCTACTATTACAACTACATGTCGGTCAATTACTGCACGATTGTGAACCAGTTATACATATTTATGTTTCCCTTCTACTATGTGCAACTTGAATTACTGTAATTATAAACTACTACTACCACAACCACCACTACTGCTACTACTACTACTACTACTATTACTACTACTTCTTCTTCTACTACTACTACTACTACTACTACTAGTAGTAGTAGTAGTACTACTACTACTATTATTATCGTTACTACTGTAACTACTACTACTATTATTATCGTTACTACTGTAACTACTACTACTACTAGTAGTAGTAGTAGTACTACTACTACTATTATTATCGTTACTACTGTAACTACTACCACTACCACTACTACTACTGTTACTACTACAACTACTACTACTACTATAACTACTTCTACTATACAACTACTACTACTACTATAACTACTTCTACTATACATGTAACTACTACAATTACATCTACCATTGCCACTATTATTACTACTTCTACTATTACTGCTGTTGCTGCTGCTGTTGTTGTTGCTACTACTTCTATGCACTACTATTATTATTACTTCCACACTTACATCTACTAACATCTACTATTGCCATTAGTATTACTTCTTCTTCTTCTACTACAGTGGAGAATCTGTTATTCTTTCCCGTTTAAACGCAAACGTATACGCAAACGCAAAGCACTAAAACGTAGAAAAGAACAACCTTTGGACAATTCTGATAATTCTTGTTTATCTTGGTGGCAAACAGTTTGGAGCCTGATAAGACGCCTGGTTACCCGGCGTCTGATCTGACTCCAAACTGTTTGTAATTGAAATAATAGTTTTAGCGTAAACGCGTTTATTGGGAAAGAATAACAGATTCTCCACTGTACATACTTCTTCTTTGCCTTCTTGTTCGACTTCTACTGTTTCTCCTGCTACTTCTAACATCCATCACCAGTGAATTTTCATGTGGGGAAGCCTTCCAGCTGACTTGCGGCAGGTCAGTGGTTTTACCCAGTTGCCGAGTTGTGCCTGAAACAGTGCATAAAGGGCTTCTGGGGTCTTCCTCCACCTGTAATTAGCTGGACGTCGCAATATGACTGAAATACAGTTAAAAGCGGCGTAAAACTATAACAAATCAAATCAATCACCAGTATAGGTCGATTTTATTGACATGGCAGGGCGGAGTTTCAATACGGATCTTTGCATTTTCAACTTTGTGGCTGGCAGCACGCTCTTTTATTACAAATGTATGAAATTACCGTTGTTGTCTACAGGTTTTTTCTCAACTTTACATATTAATGGACTTTTCACAGAAGGAAGATAATGAAGAAGGACAAACAGCTTGAATCTGATCTGGATTCAAGCTGTTTGCAAATGTTAACCAAGTCTTAATTTCTCTTACTCCTCTACAGTGGAGAAAACGTTATTCTTTCCCAATAAACGCGTTTACGCTAAAAATGTTATTTGCAGTGCAAACAGTTTGGAGCCAGATCAGACGCCGGTTAACCCGGCGTCTGATCAGGCTCCAAACTGTAAACCACCAAGATAAACAAGAATTATCAGAATTGTCTAAAAGTTGTTCTTTTCTACGTTTTAGTGCTTTGCGTTTGCGTACGTTTGCGTTTAAACGGGAAAGAATAACAGATTCTCCACTGTAACAATTCCCTACGGACAACACACGCAATCTTTGTCTTCCACTGGGTGTTGTTGTAGAGAGGAGTCACTACATATATATACAAATTGCAGGTGGATATTGGTGCACGCATAATTATTATGTTTCTTCAAGTTGAAAGTATCGGATAATTACGATATAATATGAAACTATACCTATCAACCCTATAATCAAAAGTAAATTAGTTTATCTTTGCCAAAGGTTAGGTCCGCCCTGCCAGTTGAATAAAATCGGCCTTTACACATACACCAGCTGCGTTTGACAATGCTGCAGCTTGGGCACTGCTTTACTAATGGAGGCCTAACGGCGAGTAAACTCGTCATTTAAAAACAGTGTACCTGTTAGGAGTACTGTTCATGTTTTGCAAACAGAGTAGACCCATATCAGGGGACTCCTCAATGAGCTATCTGATCTAGGGTTTCACTGTTTGTTATTTTGTAATATCAGGGCTTCCATTTCTCCGGATTTTTCCTAAATCTTCGGATTTTTTCTAGTACATGGTAACTTAAAGTAGGCTGAAAGTAAAGCAGAATGCGCCTTAACCCTGCTTTAGGTAGTCACGTGTTAATAAAACTAGAAACAGGCGATGGGGGTAAAGGAACGATTCGGAAAATGGCACATGAAAAATGCAAATTTGGAAATCTTAGGAATGTTCATGTCAACTTACGGCAGCCCTGTAAAATATACATGACGTATAATGTTTTATACTGTTAATTTCAACCATCAATTGTCACAAGTGGACTAGACTTTATTGGAATTGAACTGTTCATTAAAACTTTCAGTGGTGGATGAGCTAATAGTCAATAGATTGATTTTATCATAAGCATGTAGGAAATGAGTATATGCATCATTTGCAAACAGTGGGAGCAAGATCAAAGGGCTTCTGAGTCACAGTGCGTATAAATGAGCCGTACCATGACAAAACCTACCTTATCGCATTGCAGCATTGTACAGACTAAGCACCATTATCATACCAGGCTTTGTATCTGAGTTTGGTCTACTATGCCAGAAACTGTATATAATAGAGCTATATAAAATGCTTTAGATACATGTGGGTGCTAAACAGTGTAGATCAAGGCCAGCCGCCACGTCTTTGACGCGGCGGCTGGTCTTGATCTACACTGTTTGCAATACAGTAAGTCAGGATTTCTCATTGCACGGCTCAAATGTATTCAAGAAATCTGCCTCAACAGTTTTAATTTAAATGTTTACAATGTTTACCACAACAATATGTTGTTGTTGTTTTTCAATCGTTAGTCTATCCTTGGAAGAAAAACGCGCATGTGTCTAATTATAGGTTGCGATAATTTATTTCATATCTAAGGCCACAGTAGTGGAATTATGTTTTTGCACCACACTTCTTTCCATTTTTACCCCATAAGCTCAGTTTTTAGCTTGTCTGTCGAGCTATTGCTATACCCCGGCGTAGCCGTTGTCGTGGTCGGCATCTTCGTGTACGGCGAAAGCACTTTTAAGAAAAGGCGAATAACTTAGAACTATGCTCCTCTAGGTATTGCTTTCATACTAGGAATGCGTGTGTATAAAGACCTGTCCTTGCAAATAAAATGTTTGTCCCTGTGACATTGACCTTGAACGTAGGGCCCGCGTCTAGGTTTCGAAATCTTGCGTTAAGGTTTCGAAAAATGCTTCTTCAGGTATTGCGCGCATGCTTTCGTACTTGATAAACATTATATGGACAATTACCTTTCCATGCACACAAAAAGTTTTATCTCTGTGACCTTGACCATGAACTATAAAGGCCTACGTTTAGGTTACGAAATCTGTGTTTAGGTTTCGAAATCTGTGTTTAGGTTTAAAAAAATGCCAATAGCTCATGTGCCCATTGAGATATTCATGTGCATATGGACAAAACCTTTCTATACTTGTAAACCATTTTCAGTCGAGTGACATTGACCTTGAACTTAGGATCCACGTTTAGGTTTAAAAAATGCTTATAACTCGTATGCCCCTTGATATATTGTTTTCATACTTAGTATGCATGTGTATATGGACAAGACCTTGACATGCACATAAACATATTTTTATCCTTGTTACCTTGACTTTGAAATTAGGGCCCGTGTTTAGGTTTCAAAATCTGCGTTTAGGCTTCGAAAAATGCTTATAACGCCTATGCCCTTTGAGATATTGCTTTCATTTGGTATGCATGTGTATATGGACAAGACGTTTTCATGAACGCAATTGTTTCAACCCAGTGGCATTGACCTTGAAATATGGGCCCTTGTTTAAGTTTCGAAATCTTCGTTTAGGCTTCCAAAAAGTGACTATGATTCCTATGTTCTTTGAGGTACTTCTTCCAGATTTTGTCTGGCTGTGTTTATGGACCAGCCCCTTCCATGCATGCAAAAAGGTTGACCTCTGTGACCTTGACCTCAGAGTCTGCTTTTAGTTTTATAAAGGTGCTGATGACGAGCTTTTTTGTTTCTCTGACAAATCTCGTTGAAAGTTTTATTTATCATAAAAAATACGTTTTCACGTAGAATACGAATATGTGTCTAACCTGTAGATTTTTTAGGTGAAATGTATGTTATATTGATATCCGAGGCCACAGTACTTAGTGAAATTCCAATTTAATTTATCATTTTAATTAGTTTACCAAAAGGAAAAGGTATTTCGCATCGTTTCATTTCAGGGTTTTTTCTGTTATTCAATATGTCATAATTATATTGTACCACAGGTACATGTACCTGACGCATAGATCTAGATCTATTAACAAAAACAGTCAAGTACCTGTGTGTTGTACATAGCATATGAAAACACAAAAATCATTTCTTAACATTTACCCCCAAATCATCTCTTATATAAATGCCCTAGAGCCACTATATTTTTTAACATATCATTTACACCGTTGTTTATACATATCGCATGCAACAAACATAAGCCTTTACATGTTTACAAAACACTTATGCAAATTATATCAGTCACCATTACAGAGACAAATTAGATATGGTGGTATGGAGCGACAGTTGGCAAAGTGACAACTTTAGATTGTTAAAATCGACAAACTCTCACGACATTTAAAATATTACCATGTACATGAGGAGATCGTGGGTTCAGACAGAAGTCTCTCTATTACGGTTACTATATATTTAAAAGACAGGCGACAGCTTAAACCAATGTGACAATAAAACAGAAAGCTCCTAAAGGAGCTTTCTGTTTTATTGGCATATTGCTTTAAGCAGTAACCTGTCGTAAACACAAGATATTTAACGCAATTTAGAAGTCTAATAGAGCGGTTTTATTATATATTTCAACACAAAATGTAAAATGACATTGCAATCTATTATTTAAGACATACATTATCAACAACAAACAACAATATTATATGATTTAATACAGGCATGTCTACCAACAGTATGCCAAGGATTTCACACACAAAGAATAAGAAATACTCTTATTTCCACTGTAGTCCTTAATCAACGGCCTAATGGGAGTTTCAGAGGAGTTTCCACAATGGAAGACTTTTGACATTGACTGATGTTGGCCCGATCTCATAAGCAGGGCACTACCTTAATGTCAAATCATACTCAAATGTAAACCATTGCAGGGCTGCCATTTCTCCGGATTTTTCCTTTATAAAAGTCTTCGGTTTTTCGGCGGAGCTGTCTGTTATCTATTTAGTCACACATTTCTATTTAGACAAACATTTGAACCAATCATATTTGATCAGAAATTTAGAATTAAGAGCACCTGTTGAAACTGACTTGTCTGATTGGATAGTAGCCAGGGCTCCAGATAAGAGAATTATTTCAAAACTTAAAAACTTTATTTGTGCATTAAACCCTATGGTGTCCAGCTCATATGAATTGTCTCTTCGAGACGATAAAAATGAGTGGTAACACCATAGGGTTTGATGCTGAAATGAGTGAGAAAATGTTAGATTTGTTCAATTTACTCCCCTCTTATCTGGAGCCCTGAAACAGTAGCCTAGCTGTTTATGCACTTATGTGAGTGTAAAATTAGACACAGCCAGTGTGTAATACTGAGCTTCTATTTTAAGATATGCTAGCAGAATCTGATGTGTATTTATAGATAGACAGTGGCAGCTAGGTATTTTGTTTAATAATGGTTTACTTCCAATTTATTTTAATTGTTAACTATTAATTTTGTACAAATTTACCATACATTGATAGCAATACAATAAATGGCCTCAAGTGAGTTAAACACAATTGTGTTGTTTCATCATTTATTTACAAGAGTGAGGTGTTATAGACCTTGTAAAGCAGGGCAGACTGTTCTGTATGGGCCTGCACAGTTTATCTAGTTATAGTTTGTTTCAAGAAACTCCCCATGAATGAAGTTTGATATACAGAACAATATAATTTAATCTGAGGATCTCCTACCAGTAGCTAGGATATGTTTTGCATTTCTGTACATTTATAGTTTTTTAGTCAGAGTTATGCTATATCGTTGAATGTGTATTTTTTGCTTTTCTATCCAAGATATTACAATTCTTTGAAAACCTCCAATTTCGTACAATTTTGCACACCCATCAACAGCATGAATTTCACCAACCATTCCGCCGAATATCTTTTTTAAAGATATTTCTTGTTTATCCTAGCAGATGGTAGCTTAAAACAGGCTGAAAGTAAAGCAGAATGCGCCTTATGGCGCATTCCGCTTTACTTTCAATCTGTTTTAAGCAGTCATGTGTCTTCATGTCAAGAAACAGAATATGGGGTAAAGGTACGATTAGTAAAATTGCGTCTGAAAAATTGAAATCTTATGATTTTTTTTATCAACTTACGGCAGCTCTGCCATTGACCTATATAACAATAATGTACTCAGTCACATACAGTACATGTATGGCTGAAACCTTACCCGTGTGCCAGTTGACAATTACCCACGGTAACACATGTAGATATTGGGTTCTTTATAGATAACTTATTGAATAAGTACAGTGTATATGACATTATTCATTCCCGTTTTCAAGTTCAAACGCAAACGAAACGCAAACGCATTGCAATAAAATGTCGAAAATTACAATATTCTGAAGTTTCTTACGATTTCTTTTGATTTGAGTGGCAACTAGTTTGGAACCTGTGAGCCTATGCAAGGTTACCCGGTGTTTAGAAAAGTCAAACAACGCAGAGACATGCTCAAGATAATTACAACCAGATGACAGATGGACAAAAATAAACAAGAAAGATAATTAAAAACAAATACAAGTACGGGTATTCTATTATCTAGGTTTATTTTGTCATACTTGCAAAGTCCGGAGCGCCAACCTTTCACGGCTCCAATATAGTCCAATTAAAATTGGCGTCTGCTGTTTTTCTAAAATTGACATATTGGACATTTTGATAGGAAAAACATAATGACGAGTGACAAACAGCTTGAATCAAGATCAGACGCCGCGTTACGCGGCGTCTGTTCTGGATTCTTGCTGTTTGCAAATGTAAATCAACTTCCATCCCTATAATGACTCCCTCCGAACAACGCACACTTTTTGTGTGTCCCATTGGGTGTCGTTGTAGAGAGGGAGCGATGTAGATAATTTATGTACGTACTGTGGATAAGAACTTAATTGTTTCCCATTTTCAAAACGCAAGCGACGTCACCATGGTTCAATGGATTGAACCCTGAACGTTTGATTTTCATTTCGCTGACTGTCGAGAATTTGCGGCATTTGGATCCAGATCAGACTCTGCGTCACTCGGTGTTTGATCAGGATGCAAACCGTTTTGTACTGCGTGTATTTTATCTTCATTCAATATTTTACCAATTCTCTCTCTCTCTCTCTCTTTCTTTCTTTTCATCTGGACACCGATATACATATACATGTACATGTATATCAATATTTTGCAGACAGTGTCGAACTTGGTCAGAGGGCTCCCCTGCTAGGGTGTGTGTTGGGCGGTTAGGAATACGCTGTTTGTTTAAGAAAATACTGCACGGGTTTCTGAATTATATGAAAACATATAAAAATCAACATAAAATACTCTTTATTCATGTAACAAAATCAGCATACAAAGTGTTAAAGATAAAAGCAGACACCTTTTCAGCACATCACTTTGCAGCAGTGAATTGGTATAGAACTAGATCCGCCAGTGGTGTAAAATTTCGTCTTAAAATTGTCCTTTTTTCTTTCTTTATATACTGTACTGCAGTTCGTCCATTTCACAGAAGATATGAGTCCCAGAGAACAAAACACGCACTATTATTTAGTTTCTGAGTCTTGACGGGGATAGGTCGTATACGTACTTCATGACTACAAGTTTATTATTTATGTCCATGAATAGACCAGCTAAAAAGCCAATGTATAAAACGTAAGGTAGAAAATAGAGGTGTTCCGAAACCTCACCTGTCTTTTTTGACCTATGACATCATACAGGTGAGACACGGACTAGACAAACTAGCCTACCACGAGGGGTGACAGGTTCAATTTTATACAGGTAGATAATATCAAATCGGGAAAATATTATTGTTATTTTAAAGCCCTATATCAAGTTCTATATAGCAGTCCCCCCCCAATCACAGCTTGATACTTGGTGATTAGATCGCCCTTATCAGGGTATGTTTATTACAAACAAATTATCACAGCAGGGTACTAATTGATAGATGTAGACCAATATAGGGGCAAGTGATAGCTGTGCATTTAACCCTTAAGCTGTGGATCGTGAGTTGACTGTTATTTTTTCAAACAGTTTGGATCCAGATCTGATGCTGCATAATGTCGCATCTGATCTGTATCCAAACTGTATACCAGTTATCGCTCAGACTTTTTTAATTGAAATATGTACAAATCTAATTTAAATATTGTTTGCAGACGACAATTTAAAAGCAGAAGCTATTACTGCAGGGTAAGGGTTAAGCACACAGTGATATTGTCTGTAGATTAAAAATTGATGAAATTGATTTGATTTTATTAATCTGTAATTTTGAGTCTTATAATTTAATACATAACAAAACAGTGGGTTAGTAATCTAGCTTTAATAAATAACATCAAGCATAATACCAAGCAAGTCAAAACATTACATTTACAATCATCAACTATCAAACTACATTTAAAAGAGGCAAACTGCATAGATCCAGATCAAATTCTCAGTTACAAAGCACATGAGCTGGAGCCATACTAAAGACTTTAGGGCAAATAGTTATTAGCTAAATATTTGATATGTTTGATCAGCATGAATCTTTTTAATAACAATTCCAGTTTCTCAAAAAGTCTAGTCCATTGTAACTATAAAGAAAATGCTTTACTTTCTTGGCATTTTCTTGTGATTTAACCCATTACTCCATAAAAACACATTTGACACATTTTATGTATTAGATCTACTACTCTGAAGAGAAAACTTCCACTTTTTACTACATGAATATGCAAAATAATATATCCTAGCAGATTGTAGCAGAGATTAATCGGAATTTGCCTTCTGTTTCATTCTGCTTTACTTTCAACGTGCTGTATGTGGTCACATGTTGTTTACACACTACCCCATAAACACACCTTTTTACACATTTTTTTTAATTCATCCATTGAAGAAAATTTATCCATTTGATATTGTTATAAATGGGAAAAATAAGATATATATCCTATATAATAGCAAATGGTAGCTTAAAGCAGAGTGAAAGTAAAGAAAAATGCTTTAAGTGGCCACTTGTATTCAAACAAAGAATTAATCCTCTGCAAACATGTTCTAAATATATATATAACTCTGAATAAGAACTTTACGAGATATAGTATTTATCCTAGCAGACGGTTGCTTAAAGCAAATAAAGCCACTTTAAAGCAGGATGAAAGTAAAGCACATTCTGCTCTACTTTCAACCTGCTTTAAATGATCACCTGTATTCAAACAAAGCATTTTAAAGGGTTAATCTTCTAGAAAAAATTGTATACATATAACTTATACGACAGTTTTTAGTTGACAAAATATAGATGTTAAATAGTGTAGAAAAAGGTTTCATAACTTGATAATTTGACAATTAAAGCAAATGATCTAGATGCAAACTTTTGATTTTTTGTGAAGGCCTATTCTTATCTTTATATTTATTCAACAATATCACAGTGTTGAAATGGTTCAGCTAGATCCCTTATCTACCTGTATTAATACCTAGTACCCTATCCCATGATGCCCTATGTGCCTCTGGGTAATATGATGTAACAGTTGTGTATTAAGCCTGTTGTGTGACCCTGGCACAATATACAATCCGATAGACATCCTGCTGAGCCAGAAATAGGTCTTTAACACTATTGATTATAGTATTTTAAACTGCTTTCGTGAAGGTAATTCGGATTGAATATCACCTGACATATTCTAGTTTAAACGTACGGAAATAACAGGCCGTGGCCCCTACGTCTTTGGCGAAGTGGATTGGTCTTGCTCGAAAGACGATACGTTCAGTACAGCATAGAAGTTGTTAAAAGTTTATCGTGAAAGTAGGTAACAGCAAAAACTAACTCAGAGATTTCGAGAAAATGAGGATTTTCGTTGTGTTGGCGATAACTCTCGCCTGTTTGCTGGCTTGTGAAGGGAAGCATCGTAAGCTGGATGATTTAAAGAAGCATTTAAGTGTCAAACAAGCTAGGAGATCAAAAGGACCTTTGAGCCACCATGGTCATCACAAGGCTAAGGGACTGGGCAGGATGAGGGGCAAACACCTGGATCTGGATGCCTTCAAATCAGTAAGTCAAGCTGAATTCATGTTTGTGATATAGATTGATATAGATCTACTAACGTTTGGCGGCTGTAATATCGTCTGCTTCAGAATTGTCGTCTGCTTTAGATTATTTTAATCAATCGGTCAAAGTTAAATTTTGAGATATGTTGGTCAAATAAGAATCGGCCCAAGTATAGGGTCTATTTAGCAAACAGTTTGGATCCGGATCAGACGCCGCGATACGCGGCGTCTGATCTGGCTCCAAACTGGTTGCAAATATTAGTCAAATCAGCAGCCTAAGGGTTAATAGCTAGTATACATTGTGTTACCAGTATCTTAGCGACTTGAGTAACGTTAATTCTACTACAGACGCCGAGTTACTCAGTGACTGAATAGGATCCAAATTGTTTGACACATATAATTGTATTGAAGTCTGTTTGGTCAAAATTTGTAATAAAAGCAGACGACAACTTCAAGCAGACCGTGTATCACAGCAGCGAAAGGGTTAACACTGTACAACACTAAATACTAGTCTACTGTCGTCTGCTAAAAAAATTAATTAGAATTCTGAAATTTATTGGTAATTTCAGAATTATCTATATCTGAACCCAAACTGTTTGCAATTGCAAAGGTCTTTAATAGAAGTTTTCATCCAAGGTTGAAAGTGCTAATACCTAGATACTTATCGTTATGTCAATGCTAAACAATATTATGAGTCATTGCTTTACCTATTTTCTTGCGTTGTCAAATTCAACCAAACAGCAGGCTAAAGGTTGAGTTTTAGTGTAAGAAAAAAAAACTAACTCTAACTTAGCCACAAAGTGGGGGTAAAGTCATATACCCCCACTTGAACGCTCCTCTCTAATAAGTGAACCCCTCTCCCCATGTGTCCTGAAAACTTGTCCAAATGCTCTGAAATTTAACAAAAAACTGTTGCACTTTGAAATAATGAAACACTAGCTGTCTTGTCTTATTAAATTTTGGGATTTAGCATTACCACAGGGCTGTATAAAATTATAAATAGGGGTATTATACGGTGACAACAAGTTACCCTACTTGATTATCAGGAGGCGTGTTCGATTATCAGTTCCAGAACTGTTTGGAACGATTCCATGGAATTAGTAAATCGAATAAAAACGGAATTGAAACCTTGCAAATATGGTAGTCTGGCTCCCTGTTTAGTATAAATTATCTGTCGAAGCGTTGGAAAAATGTGCCGGGAACCATGATGATACGTCACAATTCTGCTCACAGATAGAACAGTTCTGGAATTGAATTCCGGACCATTCGATTTCGATTCCGTCGATCCGGAAGATTCCGGACTGATAAACGAACACGCCCATAGTTCACCGGTTGGTTTAGAAATTTTATTGAAAAAGTACGGTAGTTTTTTTTTTTTTAAATTTAACATTGCATGAATAATGCAGACCCTGAATAATTTACCTGCCTCTTAAACCCTTTTCTCCACAACAAAAAGCGCATTCATTAATATCCAACTGTATTCAGGGCAGGATTACTACTTAAAAAGCAAGATGAAAGTAAAGCAGGGACACTCCTTTAGGAGCTTTCTGCTTTACTTTCATATACTTTAAGTTGCCACTGGAAATCAAAATCATCAATGAATGTGCATTTTAGTTGGTACTTCTTGCAGAGGATTAGGGATGAAGGGGTCATATGGCACATGTGGAGGAATCATGGTTAATCCTTTGAAGCCTAGTCCCGCATATAGGCGTCCTTTTCAAACAGTGTACATGTGAGTAGTACACCCAGATCAGAGGGCTCCGAAAGGAGCCCTCTGATCAGGGTCTTCACTGTTTGTCATAATGCCAAACATTTACGAAAACAACCCTTAAAGGTCAGAAATGGACTAGACTAAAATAGAAACTGGAATTGTCCATTTAAAGTTTCAGGGAGGAAAGAGTTAACAACTAGTGAATTAAAGCTTCATATCTGGATCAAAACTATTTGAAAAAGTTTTAAACATTTTAAAAATTCACAACCATATAAGTTTTTTTCTTTGCAAAGTGTTTCTTTCCTATGGATGTTCATGTGATTATCGTGTATCCTCACAGCTACCTCACTTAAGACCATTAAAGTTATTTGCTTTCAAGTTTTTTCAGATGATTTTTAATTGAAGCAAATTATTTCAGAGTGAAAAATATTTCCGCTCCTGATCACCTGAGATTGCAATGACTTGGCATCTGATCTGGATCCAAAAGATTGCTGATGTTACAAGGCTCCAGATAAGGGTAGTATTTCTAAAACTGAAATCATTATTTATGCATTAAACCCTATGGTGGTCACACTGTAGGATTTGATGTTAAAATGAGTGAGAAAATGCTGGATTTGTTCAATTTAATCTCTCTTATCTGGAGCCCTGATATTAGTGCTAGCCAAGAATCATCCACCAGGACAAAGATTAATTTATAAATACTTAATTGACACATGATGTCACATTCTTTACTTTCAGATTGATGTGAACAAAGTGAAGGATGACAAATGGATGAAATTCCCTAAAAAGACCAAAAGTAATGTATTTTTTAAAGTTTCCATTGATTGCTAAAATAACCCATTACCCAATAGCCTGTTTCTAGTATTGAAGATAGGTGACCACTTAAAACAAGTTGACAGTAAAACAGAATGTACCTTATGGCTTCTGAGAAATTAACCCTTTACCTCATAGTCTGTTTCTAGTTTTGATGACAAAAATTGTCACCACTTAAAGCAGGTTGAAAGTGAAGTAGAATGTGCCTAAGGCACATTCTGCTTTACTTTCAGCATGCTTTAAGCTAAAAACTGCTAGGCTATATAAAATATTTGTAATGGTAATTGTTCATGTTACTAAGGTATAAACTTGAACTATTTTCTTCAGCGGAGGAATAAATTAGATATACTAAAAATCGCTTCCATTGGGAAAAGGCTTAAGGGAGGAATAAATAAAAAGGTGTAAAAAGGTATATCTAGGGAGTAATGGGTAAAGGATATGTGGTAACACTTGTTGTTTATGACATTTACATCCATGCACTTAACTCTATGCACGCTAGCAGGGGATATAGCTGCCAGACAGTCATAATCTTTGCAAACAGTTTGGATCCAGATTACGCGGCGTCTCATCAGGATCCAATCTGTTTGCCATTCTGACACTGAATTTAAAAGAAATTTTGAAAATTTCGAATTTTAGAACAAATGCAGACGACAATTGTTGCAGGAGAAAAAAAATACCCAGCATGCAAAGAGTTATGTTCCCGGAGGTATATATAGCAAATGTTAGTTGCAACGTGCAAGCTGCAACATGAGGACAATGATTGCAAATGGAAAGAAAGACTTGTCACTGTCCTTTGTTACACAGTGTGGTGATATTATAGAAACATACATGAATGCACTTTAATGTTGGTGATCATGATATACCGATGACACTGTACCGTAAAACCCTTCAAAAACAAACATTAAATAATGTTAGTGATATTTGGTGTTACCATGGACCTGTTTAAAATACAAATTTATAATTGTTAAAAAAAACTGAAAAAAGATCAGAGGGTGGACCTATAATCTGGAAACATTGTTTGCTGATTTTTACAAAATCCTGAAATAATACTGTAATTCCAATAAACCACCCATTTCACACCAATGTTTCCAGAGTGGCCGCGTGCTCAAATTCATTGTGATTTAATACTTGAAAGTCTGAGTAACATCTATCTTGGTCACATTAGTGAGCATAATATTTCACAAACATACATATCTTGTATTGCTTAATGTTTAATTAATCAGTGTAACCATATTTTGACGGTTTATTATTTTATTATTATTGTACCAGATTCATATAGAGCTCTTTTCACACAGGAGTTGTGCGTTTCAAAAGCGCTTCACATGAAATTTGTGATATCATTTATAACACTAATAAATGTAAATGTAGGTACAAAGATAGAAAATACTGTAAACAGTAAACATCTTCTTCGCCATAGGTAACAATAAATTCCAGGGTTGCCATAAGTTGACATGAAAAATCCTAAGATTTCCAAATTTTCATTTTTCAAGTGCGATTTTATGAATCTTACCTTTACCACATATCTTGTTTCTAGTTTTGTTGACATGTGACTACTTAAAGCAGGTTGGAAGTAAAGCAAAATGCGCCTTATTAGGCGCATTCTGATTTACTTTCAGCCTGCTTTAAGCTACCATGTATACCAGAAAAGAATCCGAAGATTTAAGAAAAATCCGGAGAAATGGCAGCCCTGCAATTTCTGCTATTTATGTAACAATTATATAGGCAAATGACTGATTCGTTTCCCCATGGATGTAATCTTGAAAGCTGAAAAACTTTTGCTCAGCGGGAGATATTCTATTTCAATAGTTAGAAAAGTGACTGTTCTCCATAGACTGGATTGGTGCTAATGACCCCCTCTGCTACAGACAACATTGCATACAGTTGAATCTTGATAAGTCGAATTGGTTTAATTGAACTTACTCATAATATAAATGAATTTGAAAAGATGGATATGTTTGACTTAGCGAGTTCAAGTTACAGAGGAGAATCTGTTATTCTTTCCCAATAAACGCGTTTACGCTAAAACTATTATTTGCAGTGCAAACAGTTTGGAGCCAGATCAGACGCCGGGTAACCCGGCGTCTGATCAGGCTCCAAACTGTTTGCCACCAAGATAAACAAGAATTATCAGAATTGTCCAAAAGTTGTTCTTTTCTACGTTTTAGTGCTTTGCGTTTGCGTACGTTTGCTTTTAAACGGGAAATAATAACAGATTCTCCACTGTACCAGGGGTTATTAATATAACTATTTATATTCTGATATTGAAATAGGGGTTTGATTTAGTCCTTTGAGCTCTTAGAGTCTGGCATAATCATGAGGCCTCAAGCTCCTTTGTAAATATCATATGTAATAAATGTGCAAAGTCACATGCAAACTTGTTCTGCAAACAGTGAAGAGTGAAGATCCAGATCAAAAGGCTTCTTAAGGACCCCTCTGATCAGGGTCTGCACCATGAATGTTTGTCATATTACAATACATTGACAAAAAGCAACTGTAAATCATATATAAAATGAACTAGACATACAGTAAAACCTCGCTATTACGACCACTAAAACGAAGGCTAATTGAGTGTATAATAGACAGGTGACAGCTTAAAGCAAGGTGCCAGTGAAACAGAAAGCTCCTATAGGAGCTTTCTGTTTCACTGTCACCTTGCTTTAAGCGGTCACCTATTGTAAACACCCTAATAATTAACATAATTTAGTGGTCGTAATAGCGAGGTTTTACTGTAATTGGAAACTGGAATTGTGTATTTCAAATTTGAGTTCAGTAAATATCAGACTCCACTGTATATAATTATAGTTGTTTGTTTGCCCTTTACTAAATTATAGGTATTGATGTCTGTACACTTAAAGATAAAAGAGTAAACAACAAGGCTGCCATTTCTCTGGATTTTTCTGAAATCTTCCTATTTTTTTCCTAGCAGATGTTGGTAAAACAGGCTGAAAGTTAAGCAGAATGTGCCTGAGGCGCATTCTTTTATACTTTCAACTAATTTTAAGTAATCACGCTTGAAAAAGAGAAAATTTTCTTTACACATTGGAACCATCTTCTTCAGTAGACCGACAGGTCAGGAAAACATTAATTGAGGCATAAGAATTAATGCATAATTATATATTATGTACCGATATTTATTAAAAAAATAGGTTAAGAAATCAGGATCTGTCAGAAGGCTCACCGTGTCTACAATGTTTGAACAAAAATGTCCATAATACAGTAAAACCTCTCTATTACAGACACTAAATTGTGTTGATTATAATATGTTTACGACCGGTGACAGCTTAAAGCAAGGTGACAGTAAAACAGAAAGCTCCTATAGGAGCTTTCTGTTTTACTGTCACCTTGCTTTAAGCTGTCTCCTGTCTTTAATACAATCAATTAGTCTTCATTTTAGTGGTCGTAATAGAGAGGTTTTACTGTACAATATAAGCATGAGAAGATATAAGTATTAATGGTGCTACTTGAAATATTGTTTATTGCAGAATGTAAAACTATCGAGTGTGAACCAAAGCACTTCTGTCTCACTGACCCCATACGTAAGACTGAGAAGTGTGTCAGTTACAAGAACTTCAGGGAAGGGTAAGTACACAGAAGCTGTATACGTACAGTATGCTATATTAGCAGTTTTTCTTCTGTCCCAGTGACACTACTAACAGTCTGCAGCTTTGACAACCATTTTCAGCAGTAGTTTTTTGTCTGATGGAGAAGTAGTCATCTGAGGGGCCCGTTTTACAAAACGTCGTACGACAAAAAGCGGTCGTAGATTCTAAAATTCTCAATTATTAATAATATCTCTGTCTAATCCTGTCTTGAGATATCGCTTTGGAATCATCTTTTCAAGACGATTCCAAAGAGATGTCACAAGACAGGATTAGAGGAAGAAATAATAAATTATACGTATTTAAATGTTTTGACTTACAACTGTTTTTGTCGTATGACATTTCGTAAAACGGGGCCCTAAGTGACAAAGTATCAATGTTTGCAAAATATACATACAAGTTGTCAGCAGAATTTCCAGCACTTTTTATTTGTCTAAAAAGGGTATTTTACTTCTGAAACTTCAACTGGAACAATGATGCCAGTTTCGAATGAAGGTTTTGACAATTTAGGATTGCCTTTCACCCATTACGTACCCATAAATACACCCTTTTAAGCCTCTAGTTTACTAATCCACTAAGAAAAATAGTTCAAATTTACACAATCATAAATATGTACCATAAGAAATATTAACCATATTCTAACAAACTTTCCCTTAAAGCAGGTTGAAAGTAAAGCAGAATGCGCCCAAAGGCGCATTCTGTTTTTCTTTCAACATGCTTTAAGTGGTCACCTGTCTTCAAAACTGGAAACTGGTTATGGGGTATGGGTTAAAATTATTTGCAAAATGACAAACAGTTCTGACATTGATCAGATGACTCTTTTTGGAGACCTCTGATCTGGGTCTACACTGTTTGCATAACACTTGTGTATTCTTCACAGGTATAGTTACATTGAGCTTGTAAATGATGGCTCTCAGGCTAATGGAAAAGTGGCCATATAGTCAGTAAAGCCTCTCTATTACGACCATGAAAGAGATGTTTAATTGATTGTATAAAAGACTGATGACAGCTTAAAGCAAGATGACAGTTAAACAGAAGGCTCCTGGAGCTTTCTATTTTACTGTCACCTTGCTTTAAGCAGTCACCTGTCTTAAACACCTAAATGCAAATGAAACACCTAATAATTAAAACAATTTAGTTGTAGTAATTGAGAAGTTTTACTCTATTTGAATACAATGGTCTATAAGTATGTTGTATTGTTAACCTTTCAATGATTTTGATGTCCCATTGATAGGAAATGTTAATATAAACTTTATTGGAGATACTCAGATTTCAATATTGAAAATCCACCCATATTCAATGAAAAGTTGTAATAGATTGAAGGAACAATCTTCCCCCAATACCTTGTTTTCGGTATCGAAAACAGATGGTTTGCTTAAAGAAGGCTGAAAGTAAAGCAGAATGTGCCTTTGTTGCATACTGCTTTACTTTCACCCTGCATTATGCTAGGATAAAGTAAATACTTCTTATGGTTCATATTCATGACTATATAATATAAAATTTTCTTCAGTAGAAGAATAAATTAAAGGTGTAAAAGGTGTACTTTTGGTGTAATGGGTTAAATACAGTGATCCCTCCCTACAACGGCCCTCCCCACAATGATTCCCTCCTTACAACGACGCTTTTCGCTCTTTCCCCAAACAAGACCATTTTGTCCAACCTATTCATGGCTACAATGTCGTCTGCTTAAAATTGTTGTCTGCTGTTTTTCTCAAAATTACAAAATTGACATTTAACAGAAGAAATGTAATGACTAGTGACAAACAGCTTGAATCCAGATCAGACGCCGCGTAACGCGGCGTCTGATCTGGATTCAAGCTGTTTGCAAATGTTAAACAATTTCCCTCCCTATAACGACTCCCTCCGAACAACGCACACTATGTGTGTCTCCCATTGGGTGTCGTTGTAGAGAGGGAGCGCTGTAGAACAATGGTAGATTTAGTTATTCATCCATCATACTGTTTAATAAAATGTTGTCTGTTTTAAAAAATGTTGATCATCAATTTTTCTAAAATTATACACATACAGGTAGCTGTTATATATTTGAAAAATAAAAAAGTCCCAAATAACTTGGATCTTGTAAGGGAGCCGAGTTTATTGATCACTGTTTTAGACCCTATCAGTAGGAAGGGGCTGTCCATAGTCGGTAATGTGTGAACCCATTTCCCTATAAATATGCCTTTTTACACCTTTAATTTATTCCTTCACTGTAGAAAATGGTTCCAATTTATACAGTTATGAATAATTATGTATAATAAGAAAAACTTGCTACATACTAGCAGATGGAAGCTTAAAGCAGGCTGAAAGTAAAGCAGAATGTGCCTTTAATTTGTTCCTTCACTGTAGAAAATGGTTCCAATTTATACAGTTATGAATATGTATAATAAGAAATATTTGCTATATTACTAGCAGATGGATGCTTAAAGCAGGCTGAAAGTAAAGCAGAATATGCCTTAAGGCACATTCTGCTTTACTTTCAACCTGCTTTAAGTGGTGACTTATCTTCAAAACTAGAAACAGGCTATGGGGTAATGGGTTAAAGGGCCTTGTGGTTAGAGCACATACTTTATTATGTCGTTACCGCAGTGATGTATCATCCTAAATTCTTCAATCCTTTTGTCTTTATAGATGCGGCTCATTAAGTTTTAGCCCGAGGGTTTATATTAACATGTAGCTAGAGCTTGTGTGATATTCACATGCTGGTGTAAATGTCAAAACTGTAGCTGACTAACAGTTAAACACAGTGAAGGAGAGGCAAACCTTAATTTGCAAATTCAACATTTTCGCACTCATTTCAGTACCTAATCCTCATATAATGGTGTAACTACTCATTAGAATCATCTCCAAGAGAAGAATGAAGAAAGTATTCTGTTGAGTAGGTGTCCACCATAGGGTTTATTGCAGAAAGAAAGATTTAAGATTTTGAAATACTCCCCTTATCTGATGCTCTGCAAACATATGCTTGTATATTAACACTTATTTTTTTTAAAAGGAGCTATTTATTGTTTGAAATCAGTGAAGACCCTGATCAGAGGGCTCTTTAACCCTTTGAACCCTAGTCCCGCCTATATGCGTCCTTTTCAAACAGTGTACATGTGAAAAGAACACTAATGTCCTAATCCAAACAGTGAAGACCCAGATCAGAGGGCTCCTAAAGGAGCCCTCTGATCAGGGTCTTCACTGTTTGTCATTAAATGCCAAACATTGACAAAAACAACCCTTTAAAGTCAGAAATGGACTAGACTTCAATGGAAACTGGAATTGTCCATTTAAAGTTTCAGGGAGGAAGAGTTAAGGATGTATACTGTGTGCTACAAAAATGTGATACGCAATGCATCACTATTTAGATTGAATATGCAGCAATAGACAATATCAAACAGTTTGAGTTCATCTAAAAATTTCTTCAGCAAAAGGGTTTAAATTTCGCAACACAAGTTTAAATTCTATCAGTACAGGCAGGTGTGCCTTTAAATTTAAGATCAAGACATTTAAGTTTGGATCAAATTGATGTCTATACAATTTGACATACTTATATAACCCTGTACCCCATTGCCTCTAGTTTTGATTACCAGTTAGGCAGTTACTACTTAAAGCAGGTTGAACATAAAGCAGAATGTATTTTAAGGCTCATTCTGCTTTACTTTCAGCGTGTTTAAGCTACCATCTGCTAATTCGTTTGTGTATGTATAGAAAATATTTTTGATGGCGCATAGTATTACAATGTTCATGTATTCATACATAAAGTTGAACTATTTTCTTCCGCAGAGGAATAAAAATGCATATATTGGAGACTAAACTGGGTTAACTGTTTCCTCCCTGAAACTTCAAATGGATTATCCCAGTTTCCATTTTAGTGTAGTCCATTTCTGATTTTTAAGGGTTTTAGTCAATATTTTGCATTAAGACAAACAGTGAAGACCCTGATCAGAGGGCTCCTTTTGGAGCCCTCTGATCTGGGTCTTCACTGTTTGCACAAGACAGGTATACTATTCACATGTACACTGTTTGAAATTTAAAGGACGCCTATATGCGGGACTAGGGTTCAAAGGGTTAAGAGCCATTCAAAGGCCATTTCCCCTCGATAATATTCATAATTGTATCTATAAAACATTTTTCTTTCAACCCTTTCATGATCAAATTTATCTTGAGACTTTTACCCCTTCACCACCATATTATCGTCAGTGCTTCAATTTTGTTGTCTGCAATATCATTTCAAAGTTTCAGTATAACAGACAAAATTTTGAAATGACTGTGATAGGAATGTGTGGAGATCTAATGTGAGATCTGCTATGCGTGCAGCCAGCCAGCTGCCTGGAAGGGGGCCCACTGATGTGGATGACGCTCCTGCACCTGCACGTTAATCTAAACACCGATGATGATGATGATGACTGTCAAATAGTTAGGATCCTGATCAGACGTCGCGTTATGCGGCATCTGATCAGGATCAAAACTGTTTGCAAATGCGCAGTTTGTAATAAAAGGGTTAAATGATACTTGTACTATGCTGACCTTCTTTATAGTGTTTCATTAACAAGCTGTTCAAAATAACAATCTTCGTTAACTCCTAAAATGGAATTGGCAATTAACTTTCATCATGCTGATCGAATTGTTGCCCAATAGCTGCAAAAAAAGTAAAAATTAGTTTTAATGCTTTTTAAATGGGAAAAAAGTTGAATATGTGTGACAAACAGTCTGGATCCAGATGAGATGCAGCATCTACACTGTTTACAAATGATAGGCAAGTCTGGTTTAGCAGGATAAGGGTTAACCCTTAGCCCACCAAATAAATTGTCGTCTGCTATATTTCTCGTCTGCTTCAAGTTTCAAAGTGCTTCAAAGTTGCTCAAAATTGCTGAAAATGTTGTCCGAGTGTCAAACAGCTTGGATCCCGATGAGATGCCGAGTTACTCGGCGTCTCATCCGGATCCAAGCTGTTAGCATATGGCGCTATAGTCGTGAGTGGCAGGCTAACGGTTAACTCTTTCAACACCATGGACCTTTTGAAAATATACTCATTACATTTACAAACAGTGTAGATACAGATCAGAGGACTCCTATCTGGGTCTTCACTGTTTGCTAGTTAAGACAAGTTATTATTAAACTACCAACAAGTAGACTGGCTCATGTTTCGGTAACTAAAATGATCCACAGGGAAACCTAACAAGAGTTACTTAGTGTTTGAAAGAGTGCTTAACTCTTTGCATGCTAGCGGCGGATATATCTGCCACAGTGATTGCTTTTTCAAACAGTTTGGATCCAGATGAGACACCGCGTAAGGCGGCGTCTCATCAGGATCCAAACTGTTTGCCATTCTGACCCTGAATTTAAAAGAAATTTTGAAAATTCTAATTTTAGAACAGTAGCAGACGACAATTGTTGCAGACGAAAAAAATTACCCAGCATGCAGTCAGTTAATAACAATGAGTGATTGATGTCTGAATTTTTTCCTTAATCAAATTTAGAATTTGGGCAATTAATTTGCTCCACCAAATATACAATGAGAAATTTGTCCTGATAAGATTCTGCGTTACTTGACAGATCTGACCTGGATCTAAACTTTCAACACTCATTCAACACTATTAATAACTCTTACAGTGGTTTATTAGGTTCCCTTATGGGTCTCTTTTAGTTACCGAAACATGAACCAGTCTACTTGGAATTATGGGTAGTTAATAAATGCTGGTCTAAATTAACAAACGGTGTAGACCTAGATCAGTGGGCTCCTATAGGAGTCCTCTGATCTAGGTCTACACTGTTTTCAAATCTATAATGAACACATATTTTAAACAGGTCAGTTAAGACAAATAAATTTGGCATTGGCAGTGAAAAGATCGAGTCAAGTTCCATTAACAGACCTTCTAGAGCTTGAGATATACGTATAAACTCAGGTACATGTACGTAAGCACTTAAATGTCTTTATAGCAGATAATGAGTAACCCTTATCCTGTTGATGGCGACATGATCGGTCGTTGCAATCAGTTTGAATTCAGCTAAGGCCCGTGCAGACAGGTCACATAATTTGGCATCTAATCTGAAGTCAAACATTTTGACAACCGTCTTTATCTTCATTTAATTGATAAATGTATAAATCTTTACTGAATTTTTTTGCAGACAATAAGTTTTAAGCAGACAAATGCTAATTAATTGAAATCTGATACATCCAACTAGCTCAAGTCAGACTAGTACTTGTATTTCAAAGTTGAAAAGTGGCTAAAATATAGCCATGCTTTAATTAATTAACTTTGAAATAATGGTTATTTTTGACAAAAATGACCGGTTATTGAAACTCAGCTGTAAAGGTTCAGCTATTCTTGTAACATCATTTTTGTTACGACACTACAGATATACGTCATCAGAGCTCTAGATAAGGGGAGTATTTCAAAAACTAAAATTTTTATTTCTGAATTAAACCCTATGGTGTCACTACTCATTAGAATCGTCTCGGAGAGACGATTCTAATGAGTAGTAACACCATAGGATTTGGTGCTAAATTAAGTGAGAACATGTTGGTTTTGATCCGTTTACTCCCCCTTATCTGAAGCCCTGACGTCATGTCTCCTAATGAACACGTTGAACCCTAGCAATGAGTATACTTGTAACTTAGACAAGTGTACTTGTGAAGAGTACACTAGTACTATGTAAACAGCAGTGTTTGTTAATTTGCAACACATTGTTAAAATCAGCCCTAAAATGTTGAAAGTAGACTAGAATTGATTGGAAATTGGATTGTTCATTACAACGAAGTTTCAGGGGTGAATGAGTCATCATCTTTATAATTAACATTACATGTATACATCATTTTAACAATATAGTAAAACCTAGCTATTACGACCACTAAAACGAGGGCTAATTGATCATAAAATAGACAGGTGACAGCTTAAAGCAAGGTGACAGTGAAACAGAAAGCTCCTAAAGGAGCTTTCTGTATCACAGTCACCTTGCTTTAAGCTTTCACCTATCCTAAACACCCTAATAATTAACACACTTTAGTGGTCGTAATAGAGAGGTTTTACTGTAACACTCTGGCTATGTTAGTTAAAGAAAACCTTTCTCAGGAGAGAGTGAAGACTCATAACAGGCAGATTCCAATAGAAAATAGTTGCCTGAAAATAGCTGCCTGATCCGGGTCTTCACTGTTTTCAAAACATGCCTTTTTCTGGCTATTCTTGGAAAATTGCAATGTCTGTTTTTGGATTTATTTTGCCTGGAAAATAAAATGATTTGGGAAAAAAATCTTAGTACTTATTTCAATTATTTAGGCTAAATGGCCAGAAAAGCTCTGTTAGCTATAGTTTTTTCCACCACTTGTTTTGTGATATTGACTTTTTGACTCAACAGAAAAAACTTTAATCAATTTTAAACAATCTTAGGAAAATACACAAAAAAATATACAAAAAATTTCAATTATTTAGGCTAAATGGCCAGAAAAGCTCTGTAACATTAGCTATAGTTTTTTCCACCACTTGTTTTGTGATATTGACTTTTTGACTCAACAGAAAAAACTTTTATCAATTTTAAACAATCCTAGGAAAATACACAAAAAAATATACCAAAAAACCGAAATAAAATGACCAGAAATTGGGAATTCATGTACAGTCAGTTCAATTGGGAAATAGTTTACCCGCCCTGTAGATATTTTTGAAATTTCTAAAATGGGGATCAGGGTCTGTTTGCAGGACCTGTAGATAGACCAGAGAAAGGCATGAAATACATCAATATTTTATAAGGAGGAGAGTTAACCGGAGAAGAGTTAACGCTTTATGTTGTCTGCTTCAATAAAAACTCAGTAATTAGGCCCTATATTAAAAGTCGAACTTCAATTATCTCAAACTCGGTTATATCGAACAAACCCGTATTTCACAGTTAAAACGTGGCTTAGCCACGTTTTAACTGTGAAATACGGTTATGTTCGACTTAACCGATAGTGAAATAATGATGTTCATGTGTCAAGCTATCGGATAGTTTGAGTTAAGCGAGTTCGAGATATCGAAGTTCGACTGTAGTGGGTATCTTCATAAATGCAACCAAAGTGACAGCCAGTTTGAATCTTGATCACAGACACTAAATCACATGGCTGGTCTGATTTGGATCCAACCTGTAAATGCGAAATGCAAAATGCAATTACTCACAGCTACAGGCAGGTGTTGATGGCTGTTATTCTTGTGGTTATTATTAACATACAAAGAAATTAGCATCAACAAACACTATATATGTATCTCTGCTCAGCTGAAATATACTGAAATGATAAACCCCTCTATTCAGAGACACGTACTACACTGAAATGAAGACTAATTAGTAATTACTTAAAAATTTAAATAGATAACAGCTTAAAGCAGGATGAAAGTAAATTTATGCGGTAGCTACCAAAGGCCATGCATTACAAACCATTGTTTGTATTTTATGTCAATTTGGTATTCTGCATATTTTTTAAAGCCATTGAAAGTTATTTAGAAAAATACCTCTGGAAATTGAAAAGTAAAGCAAACAGACCCTGATCAGAATTTGGTTCCTGACTTTAGGAACCCTGTGATCTTAGTCTACACTGTTTGTAAAGTATATATAATAATATATTATACTTGTTTCCAGAATAGATAGGGTTAACTGTCATTGTGGTCCGCAGCCCAAGCCTTTAAACATGTCATCACGTTGATCGAGATAGATTGACAGGTATTTGCTTCAGGGTAAACTACTCTATATGACTAGCATACATTGTGTCTCTAATTTGTATGCTTTTATTACAAATTATTAAACCATAACCCTTTCCTCCCTGAAACCGCAAATGGACAATTCTACTTTTCATTAAGTCTAGTCGATTATTGACTTTTATGGGTTGCTTTTTACAAAATATGTCAAAAAGACAAACAGTGTAGACCCTGATTAGAGGGCTCCATAAGGAGCCCTCTGATCAGGGTGTACACTGTTTGCATAGGACAAGTGTACTCCTCACAGGTACACTGTTTACAAATGATGCATTTAATATGCGTGACTAGGGTTCAAAGGGTTAAGGGAAATATACACTTATGCATGCAGGATACTGTAGTTTTATAAAGAATTAAGACTTTACTGTCACAGATTGGCTAGTAAGGATCATTTTACCTTGCTCACTTTAAGTGGCTTAACCCATTACCCCATAGCCTGTTTCTAGTTTTGAAGAGCAGTGAACACTTCAAGCAGGTTGAAAGTAAAGCAGAATGCGCCTTAAGGCACATTCTGCTTTACTTTCAGCCTGCTTTAACTCTTTAAACCCTAGTCACGCATATATGCATCATTTGCAAACAATGTACATGTGACGAGTGCATTTGTCATATGCAAACAGTGTAGACCATGATCAGAGAGCTCCTTAAGGAGCCCTCTGATCAGTGTCTACACTGTTTGCCATTTTGACATATATTGTAAAAACCAACCCTAAAAAGTCAAAAATGGACTAGACTTAGTAGAAAAACTAGAATTGTCCATTTCAGATTTCAGGGAGGAAAGGGTTAAGCTATTGTCTGCTAGAATATAGAAAATATTTCTTATGATTTTAATTTGTGACATTATAAATTGGAACTTTAATCATCTTCAGTAGAGAAATTAATCAAAGGCATAAAAAGGTGTATTTATGGGGTAATGGGTTAAGTGGCTTAAATACCTTTTTACACTTATGGTGTTAGAGGCAGATGGCAATTAGTTAAAAGCATCTGTCTAAAGTGCTTCCTCTCTACAACAATACCCAATTGGAGACAACAATTGTGTGTGTTGTTCTGAGGGAGATGTCATAGGGAGGAAAATTGGCTTACATAAATTTGCAAACACATTCAATCCACATCAGAGGCTGCGTAACCTGGCGTCTGATCTGGATTCAATCTGTTTGTCATTCATCATGATATTTTCTTCTGTCAAATTTCCAATATGTCACTTTGAGAAAAAACAGGAGACAACAATTTTAATCTGACAAGAATGCAGCAGTGAAAGCGTAAGACATAAAGCTATTGTTTTGGGAACAGGAGCAAGCATTGTTGTACAGTAAAACCTCTCTGTTACGATCACTAAATTATGTTAATTATTAGGGTGTTTACGGTAGGTGACCGCTTAAAGCAAGGTGACAATGAAACAGAAAGCTCCTTTAGGAGCTTTCTGTTTCACTGTCATCTTGCTTTAAGCTATCACCTCTATTATACAATCAAATTGCCTTAGTTTTAGTGGTCGTATTAGCGAGGTTTTACTGTATTTACTCCTGAGGGAATTGTTGTTCGGAGGATCTTCATTATGAGAGGGATTATTGTACTGTACATGGTTTCGTTAATTTAAGCTGTCAGACATTATAAACAATTGTATTAAGAAGTGCAAGAAAAAAAATGAAGAGACAATTTTGAATGGTGGTAGGGTCAGGTAGACTAGCAGGAGACAAATTAAGTGGTTTAATTGTCTATACCCATTTATCTTATATGTAGTAAACTTAATTACACTATAGACCCAGAAATAAATGTGCAAGTGCTCAAAAGTGCACTCTTACATTGTACATATACTGAACAAAAACAGTAAGAGGGATCACAGAGAGACAATACTTGGTTTTTGAGTTTCATTTTTAAATTCTATTCTTTTTCAATGCAAAGGGAGGTAATTAGAAAAATTGACTTTTTCAACAGACTGTCAATGTACACAAACTGCTAAAATATGATTCTCCAAAACTACAGCTTTTTTGTTGCTTAAATGCTACTTTTTCAACATGATTGCAAATTTTCATGAGAAAACCATGACTGAGATCTCTTTTATGACTGGTAAAGCAGTTACAATAAAAGGGGAGTTACCTCCCTTTATACAAACCCTTAAAGCATTTTATCTGTAACTCACAGTGTATGTTGTTTATGTCATTATGCAATATACATGTTGCAATGTACCACACAAATATGGTTTTCATCCGTAATGTATGACTTAACTTTTTTCGTTCAGTATATAATATAGGTGACAGCTCAGTTAATTCATCCATTAGCCCATAAATATGCCTTTTAATGCCCTTGATTTTTTCCTTCACTGAAGAAAATAATTCCACTTTATACAGTCATGAATATGTACCATTAGAAATATTTTCTATTTGCTAGCAGACTATAGCTTAAAGCTTTACTTTCAACCTGCTTTAAGTGGTCATATATCTTCAAAACTAGAAACAGGCTATGGGGTAATGGGTTAAGAGATTGTCATAATTTTATTTCTTTACGGTGAGCGACAGTATATGTGTTACTGTAAATCCTTGTTACTATGGATGTGTTCTATGACGTCATATAACAGGTTGTGGTAAATTAAAGCTTAGTAACCTGTAAATTAAATGACAAGTATTGATAAAAACTTGCCATTAAATATCTCGCACTCACTGAGGTGAGCAATCCCACAAATTGTGATTATCTCGTGCTTTAACACATTCGAACCTCAGTGAGAAGTATATTCGTCATTAACAAACAGTGTACATGTGAAGAGTACACATGTCTTATGCAAACAGTGTAGACCCTTATTATTGGGCTCCTCTGAAGGGTAAACAATTTAATGTTTGTCATTTTGTAATACATGTATATTGTTTAACCCTTTACCGCATAGCCTATTTCTAGTTTTGAAAACAGGTGAGCTCTTAAAGCAGGTTGAAAGTAAAGCAGAATGTGCCTTATGGCACATTCTGCATTACTTTCAGCCTGCTTTAAGCTATCATCTGCTATAATTTAGAAAATATTTCTTACGGTACATTGTCATGTCTGTATAGACTGGAACTATTTTCTTCAATGGAAGCATAAACTAAATGTGCCAAAAGGCACTTCTATGAGGGAAAGGGCTATGTCAACTCTAAATAGTCACATTTTGATCTGACGTAATTGGAAAAATTAAAATTTTCCATAGTTTCAGGGGTGAACTTGTAGTTTAGGCTTTATGATATTAAGTCTCATAAAAAAGAACAGGACGGTATGTAACTTTTATGACAGTTGTAAGTTGCCGTCTATCAGTTTGTTGGCCGATTCTAAGCATCAGTGGTTTGCTGCTATCACCTTTATACTTGAAGTTTGTACAAAGAACATAAAAATATACTTATTTTTCTATGTAAGCCATTGAGCCACTTGTTGAACCTACTAAGAATTAAATACATTGTTTCTATTCTGATGAATTTAATTGTCATTTATTCAGCATGAAGAATAATTGTTAGGATGTACATGTACAATGTATTATAAATATGTAAAACATAATTTAACACAGAACGTAGAGGTAGTTTAACTCATTATCCCCTGAAACTTCCAATGGACAATTCCAGTTTGCAATAAAGGCTGGTCCATTTTAAACTATTTAGGGTTGTTTTTTTGTAATATATGTTACAATGACAAACAGTCTAGACCCTGATCAGAGGGCTCCTTAAAGATCAGGGTCTACACTGTTTGCATAGGACAAGTGTACTCCTCACATGTACGCTGTTTGCAAATGACGCATATATGCGGGACTAGGGTTCAAAGGGTTAAACATTATTTTGCTGTTTATTTCAGGCGTCGCCTATTTAGACAGTACCACAGACAGAAGAAACTGTTCTCGAGCGAGAATCATGGCAAGCTTGCAGACGAATTGGAGCAGAAATTGCAGAATGCTGAACAGATGAAGGAAGTGTATCAACTCATGCATGACTTCAAGGCTCCAGGACACCACAAAAAGTCATCACACAAGGCATTTGATATTAAGGTATGTATAAACAAAACAATTTAACAATTCATAATCAGGGCTCCAGATAAGAGGAGTAATTCAAAAATTAAAATCTTTATTTCTGCATGAAACCCTATGGTGTTAATACTCATTAGAATCGTCTCTTCGAGACGATTCTAATGAGTAGTGACACCATAGAATTAGTGCTGAAATGAGTGAGAGAACAGAGAATTTATTCTTATATGGAGCCCAGAGTGCATAATACAATTCAACCAGTCATGCATGACTCCAAGGCTCCAGGACACCACAAAAAGTCATCACACAAGGCATTTGATATTAAGGTATTGTTTCAACAGTTCATAAAACAATTCAACCACATACATTTTGTTTGGCATGTAATGTTCCCAGAGGTCTTGATTTAGACTAATCCTTTAATTAGCTGCACCAAGTCCATTGGATGAGACTTTAAGAAAACCAAGATCCTAGGATTTATATGATTTATATCAGTGCTATAGTGTCACTAAGACCTGGTAAAAGAACCAGAAAAATAGAGAGTTCTTTTTAAAACCAGAGGGATCTTTTGAAGAAAAAAGGGCTTTCTCTGTATCTGCATGGACCCTCTATAAGATGTGAAATTATTGTACAAATTAAAGCCAAAGTTTGCAGAAATGGATGTGAATTAGAAACAAACTTGAAGATCAAACTTAAAGGTGAATTTCTTGGGTTGGCTGAAACTTTTGTTCAATGTTAGAGATGTGTACCATGGACGTTTCTTTAATCTTTTACCCCATAGCCTGTTTCTTGATTTGAAAATAGGTGACTTACTTAAAGCAGGTTGAAAGTAAAGCAGAATGCGCCTTTCAGTCTGCTTTAAGTTTAAGCTACCACCTGATAGAAAAAAAGAAAATATAAATATGAAACATATTCATGACTGGAGAAATAATGACATGTATTGATATTTATTTTCAGTCTATTGCTGAGAAAATTCCCACAGGTGTGAAGGAAGCTGATCCAAGCACCTCTGCTGGTAAATAACCTTGATATATAATAAAGTTTAGTCAGTTGTTTAACCCTTTGAACCCTAGTCCTGTATACTGGCGTCCTTTGCAAACAGTGAACATGTGAATAGTACACTTGTCCTATGCAAACAGTGAAGACCCAGATCAGAGGGCTCCTAGGAGCCCTCTGATCAGGGTATTCACTGTTTGTCATAATGACAAACATTGACAAAAACAACCCTCAAAGTCAGAAATGGACTAGACTTAAATAGAAACTGGAAATGCCCATTGAAAGTTTCAGGGAGGAAAGAGATAATATGGGATTTTCCATAGACATCATTTCCCATTTTCTGTAGGTCTGAATATAAAAACATATGGAACAGTGAAAATAATGTAAGGTACCTAATGAAGGCCGGCGGCGCGTCCGAGATCACATTGAGAGACATCAATGGCAATATTGGTTTTCGAGTTTTATTTGTTCAAAATTAAGGGTGTATAAAATTTTACCCATAAGCGATTTTTTCAAAGTATTAAACTTTTTTTCTATCATTGTTTTTTTGGAAGAGCTATTTATAATGAATGAAAAAATGAAAACATATATATGGTGGTGTCCTTTTTTTTTTGAGCTACAGAGATTTGAAAAAGGTATGTCAAATTTGGACTTTTTTTTCAAATTTTACCCACTCAGAGTACAAGCTTCAGTAAAATCTATTTCAAAACAAAACAAACATGGTAATTTGGGTTTTCTATGGTGGTATTTTCACATATAGAAACCAAATTTAGACAAAGCAGGCACCTGAGGTTTGCACAATATGGATCCTTGAATATCAAAAATATGCTTTTTATAGGGCATGATTTTATTAAGATTTTTTATTTTATGAAAAAAAGTAAAAAAAGTTTGAAAATGAAATAGTTCTAGTACCGGAGTCCGGTATTAAACTTTTTCTTATATTCTACCAAATGAAAGCCCATGCTAAGGCAGTTCAAAATATGAAAAGAAATTGAAAGGTCAGTGTTGAAAATTTTGAGTTGTTAAAGTAAAAAGAGTTATCTCCCTTTACAAAATTTACAAAAAAAAGTACCATATTGATGATATTTATAGCTTTATAAATTTCACATTTGGTGCCTGTTATCTCTTAAATTAGTTTTTGTACGAAGAAATACTACCATAGACAGAAAATAAATAACACAAAACCAATTGATCATATTTGTTTTCATTTGAAATGGATTTTATTGAAGCGGGCTGTTTGAAAAGGACAAAATAAGAAAGAGTGGGTGTGGTAAATTTTACATTTGAGGCTTTTTGTTGCTTCCTCCTTTTTAGCTCACCTGGCACGTAGTGCCAAGGTGAGCTTTTAGGATCGCTGGATATCCGTCGTCCGTCGTCTATCTGTCCGTCCGAGCGCACGAAAGGTCCTTTGTTGGGTAGGGAGAACAATAGATTCCATTCATTCCGTGATTTCCCTATTGTTATTGTTGGGTATTTTAGTGTACTGTTGGGTACTTTTAAACAAAAAAAATACCCAACAAATGTCCAACTGTGAGAACGTCCGTCCGTTCACAATTGTTCGTTAACACTCTTGAGGCTACAAATCTCATTGGATCTTAATGAAACTTGGTCACAATGTTTGCCTCAATGAAATCTAGGTCAAGTTCGAATGTGGGTCATGTTTGGTAAAAAACTAGGTCACTAGGTCAAATTATCGAAAAACCTTGTTAACACTTTAGAGGCTACAAATGTCATTGGATCTTCATGAAACTTCATCAATATGATTGCCTCAATGAAATCTAGGCCAAGTTTGAATATGGGTCATGTCCGGTCAAAAACTAGGTCACTAGGTCAAATTATTGAAAAACCTTGTTAACATTCTAGAGACTACAAATTTCATTGGATCTTCATGAAACTTCATCAAAATGTTTGCCTCAATGAAATCTAGGTCAAGTTTGAATGTGGGTCATGTCCGGTCAAAAACTAGGTCACTAGGTCAAATTATTGAAAAACCTTGTTAACATTCTAGAGACTACAAATTTCATTGGATCTTCATGAAACTTCATCAAAATGTTTGCCTCAATGAAATCTAGGTCAAGTTTGAATGTGGGTCATGTCCGGTCAAAAACTAGGTCACTAGGCCAAATTATCGAAAAACCTTGTTAACACTCTAGAGGCTACAAATTTCATTGGATCTTCGTGAAACTTCATCAATATGATTGCCTCAATGAAATCTAGGCCAAGTTCGAATGAGAGTCATGTCCGGTCAAAAACTGGGTCACTAGGTCAAATCTTCGAAAAACCTTGTTAACACTCTAGAGACTACAAATTTCATTGGATCTTCATGAAACTTCATCAAAATGTTTGCCTCAATTAAATCTAGGTCAAGTTCAAATGTGGATCATGTCCGGTCAAAAACTAGGTCACTAGGTCGAATCATCGAAAAACCTTATTAACACTCTCGAGACTACAAATTTCATTTGATCTTCATAAAACTTGAAAAAAATGTTTGTCTCATTGAAATCGAGGTCAAGTTAGAATGAGGGTCATGCCTGGTCAAAAACTAGGTCACACGGTGTACATGGTTACATGGTTACCAGGTGAGCGATTTAGGGCCATAGTGGCCCTTGTTAACATGATTGCTACCGGTAACTGTTATGGGAAAGATGTGACTGACGTTTCCTTTATTACTTATAAAGCAGTTACAATAAAAGGGGAGTTATCTCCCTTTATTCCCTTTAAACAAATATTCAAAGCGTCCCTTTCTGTTTTTTGACATTTTGTTGTTTATGTCAATATAGAAATTAGTATAAAATGTACCCTGCATACATGGTTTGTATCTTTACTATATGACTAAACTCTATTTTTATGCTCCCCTTTAGGGGGGAGCATATAGTCGCCGCTTTGTCTGTCCGTGCGCGCCACTAAAGTGGGTTAGACGGCCAGATAACGGTAAACATAACAAAAGATTAGACAATAGAGTTCATTCCGTAACAATACACTAAGGGGCCGTGGCCCGTTATTCGAACAAAAGAAAATAACAAAAGAAAAGGCTCTCTAACCCAATTCGGTTGCACGTCCGTGTATCCGTCTGTCTGTCTGTCTGTCCGTCCGTCCGTCCGTCCATCACGCATATCTCTTGAAAGGTTCACAGTAGGTTGATGAAACTTGATACAGTGATAGAGAATGACAGAAGGAGGTGCAGCACACAAGAACCGTAACTCTGTCATCTCCCAATATTGAATTATCTCCCCTTTTCTTATAAAAAAAATCAAATTTTCTGGAGCACTGTTAACTTGATGAAACTTGATTATGTGTTAGAGGATGACAAAAAGAAGTATTACACAAGAATTATAACTCGTGTCATCTCCAAATATTAAATCTTCAACCTTTTTTCATAAAAAAATAATTTTTGTCTGAAGCATATTTCCTGAATGTTACATCATAAGTTGATGAAACTTGATAGTGTTCACCTACTAAACATGCTATACCTTGGGGTTTTTCTTTGTGGGGAGCATCCATCGTTTGGAACGATATTCTTGTTTAAGTATGAATAGTCTTCAAAGAACCACCTACTACTCCTGCTGCTTCTCATAACTGGTTCCTCTACAAATTGAGTACAATAGATCATTGATGGAGTTAAATTTTCACCAACATTCTGGCATGACAAGGGATCTAAACTGTTTGCTGCTAGATAATAGCTTAAAGCAGGCTGAAAGTAAAGCAGAATGTACCTTAAGGCGCATTCTGCTTTACTTTCAACCTGTTTTAAGTGGTCACTTCTCTTCAAAAATAGAAACAGGCTATGGGGTAATGGGTTAAGGTCATAAAGAAAAAAGTGTCATTTTCAATGGTGATATTCAGGGTGCCAGATACAGTGGAGAATCTGTTATTCTTTCCCATTTAAACGCAAACGTACGCAAACGCAAAGCACTAAAACGTAGAAAAGAACAACTTTTGGACAATTCTGATAATTCTTGTTTATCTTGGTGGCAAACAGTTTGGAGCCTGATCAGACGCCGGGTTACCCGGCGTCCGATCTGGCTCCAAACTGTTTGCACTGCAAATAATAGTTTTAGCGTAAACGCGTTTATTGGGAAAGAATAACAGATTCTCCACTGTAAAAGGGCATAAATTCCTGTTTTCTAACTCTTTTTCTCTTCATCAGCATTAAGCCTATGGTGTGACTTATCATCGAAATCTTCTAGAGTTAAACCCTATGGTGTGACTACTCATTAGAATTGTCTCTTTGAGACAATTCTCATGAGTAGCAGTCACCATAGGGTTTGATGTAGACATATGGATTTTAGTTTATAAAATACTCCCCATGTCTGCGGCCCTGAACATTGTAAACAGGAGACTTGACTACAATTCATTACAGCATTGAAAAGATTTAATTAGAAAAGTTCAGGTATAACTGAAATTGATGCTCAGATAAATTGAATGAAAATGTCTAGTTAATCATTTGCCTGCCAATCCCAACTTAACGGGCATTTTCGAACAGTTGGGATCCAGATCAGAAGCCGCATAATGCATCTTCTGACCAGATCTGGATCGAAACTGTTTTGACTTTTGACACTCTTATAATTTCTTCAATATAAATGCATTTATAAATCATAAATCATTTTGACATACTTTGCAGGCAATGACTTCAAAGCAGACAGTTTTACAACAGGATAACGGTATACTGTAATTATTTTCCAAGATTACAAGAAGTCTGTTTATAGGCATATATTATTTGCGAAATGAGACCTATCTGTTCTACTTTCCTTTGTGATAGGTAACCCATTACCCCATAAATACACCTTTTTATGCCTTTAATTATTTCTCCACTGAAGAGAATAGTTCAAATTTATACAGTGAGATACATACAAATGTACATTACTGTATGTATTATAAGAAATATTTTCTCCATTCTAGCAGATAGTAGCATAAAGCAGGCTGAAAATAAAGCAGAATGCGCCTGAAGACGCATTCTGCTTTACTTCCAACCTGCTTTAAGTAGTAACATATTTTCAAATTAACGGGTTAATACAGGATAATTCTAAAACATTTCTCCATAGATATGCCGTTTTAGGCCTTTAACTTATTAACTCCTCCACTCAACAAATTTGTACCACTTTATACATATACAGAGCTCCAGATAAAGGGAGTTTTTCAAAAACTAAAATCTTTATTTCTGCTTTTAACCCTATGGTGTCACTACTCATTAGAATCGTCTCAAAGAGACGATTCTAATGAGTAGTAACACCATATGATTTGGTGCTGAAATGAGTGAGAAAATGTTGGATTTGTTCAGTTTACTCCCTATTATCTGGCGCCCTCATTACATTCATGAATATACACCATGAGAAATAAAATGTATAATTTAGTAAACGGTAGCTAAGAGCAGGCTAAAATATGCTAGGATATAGCAAATATCTCTTATGATATATATTCATGACTGTATAAATTGGAATCATTTTCTTCCAGTGGAGGAATAAATTAAATGCACTAAAAGAATGATTCTATGGGAGGAAAAGTGTTAGTTATAGTTAGAACATATTAAGTGAAATCTTAATGGTTAGGAAGGTCAAAGCAAGCGCCCAGCGAGCGTGACCCTTCTTAGCCATTAAGATTTCACTTAATATGTTCTAACTTAAACTTAGAATATAACCTATATTTTGAATGGCCGGCCCATTCAAAAATTTCTAGTAACAAACCTCGCTTATTCTGGTTCTCAGAGACCGCCAAATATGGCAGTGTTTACAACTTGTTGCTACGAGACAGAGCTATCTTTATCGCGCGCAGACACCATGTGACGTGGACAAATAACAAAATTTTAATGATTAAGTGCCGTACTTAATGGGGTGCAAAAGGCAGTTTGATTGGTTTAAAATGTAGGTTATATTCTAAAATGGGTTACTGTTTTCTCCAGTTTGTCGGCCATCCGAAGTGTACCAACTGCGAAAGCGTTTGGTTGGCTGGTTTGTCCTGCTCCACACAGAGAGCCGCCAGCATCACCACAGAGCTGCCCGACGTCACAGAATGAAGAAGGGCCGGGGTATTAAGGGTAAGGGTAAACACCTCAGCCATGACCCCTTTGGTCTTGACACACCAGGCAAACTGGACAAACATCTTAGCCTGGTCAAGACTCACAAGAGGAGCAAGAGAGCCGCTGCTATGAACATTGAAGTGGAAATTCGTAAGTTTTGCAAGTACAGTAAAACCTGACTCTATATACAGTAGAACCTCTCTATTACGATCACTAAATAGTGTCAATTATTAGTCGTTTGAGACAGGTGACTGCTTAAAGCAATGTGAAAGTGAAACCGAAAGCTCCTGTTGGAGCTTTCGGTTTCACTTTCATATTGCTTTAAGCTGTCACCTGTCTTGTATACAGACAGTGAATTAGTCTTCTATTTAGTGGTCGTAATAGAGAGGTTCTACTGTATATTCAGACCACTAAATTTTGTTAATTAGGGCCCCACCGAGAGGTGGGTGCCCTATAGTAATCGCCCTGTCAGTCAGTCAGTCCGTCAGTCAGTCTGTCTGTCTGTCAGTCTGTCACACTTTTCCTTGTCCGCTCTCTAAGTCTAGTAATTTTTATCCAATCTTCACCAATCTTGCTGAAAATGTGTATTAGTATAATATCTAGGCCAAGTTTGATAATTACCCAAATCCCATAAAGCATGTTGGAGTTATTGCCCTTGAATTATTAAAAAATGGCTGTTTTAACCTTGTCCGCTCTCTAACTCAAGTAATTTTTATCCAATCTTCACCAAACTTAATGAAATTGTGTATTAGTATAATATCTAGGCCAAGTTTGATAATTACTCAAATCCCATAAAGCATGTTGGTGTTATTGCCCTTGAATTATTAAAAAATGGCTGTTTCAACCTTGTCCGCTCTCTAACTCAAGTAGTTTTTATCCAATCTTCACCAAACTTGCTGAGAATGTGTATTAGTATAAAATCTAGGCCAAGTTCGATAATTACCCAAATCGCATAAGGCATGTTTGAGTTATTGCCCTTGAATTATTAAAAAATGGCTTTTTTTAAGCCTTGTCCGCTCTCTATCTTGAGTAGTTTTTATCCAATCTTCACCAAACTTAATGAAATTGTGTATTAGTATAAAATCTAGGCCAAGTTTGATTATTTCTCAAATCGCATAAAGCATGATGGAGTAATTGTCCTTGAATTATTAAAAAATGACTGTTTCAGCCTTGTCCGCTCTCTAACTCGAGTAGTTTTTATCCAATCTTCACCAAACTTAATGAAAATGTGTATTGGTATAAAATCTAGGCCAAGTTCGATAATTACTCAAATCGCATAAGGCATGTTGGAGTTATTGCCCTTGAATTATTAAAAAATGGCTGTTTCAGCTTTGTCCGCTCTCTAACTTGAGTAGTTTTTATCTAATCTTCACAAAACTTTATGAAAATGTTTATTGGTACATGTATATAATCTAGGTCAAGTTTGATAATCACCCAAATTGCATAAGGCATGTTGGAGTTATACCCCTTGAATTATTAAAAAATGGCTGTTTCAGCCTTGTCCACTTTCTAACAAAAATATTTTGTATTGGATATTCATCAAACTTACTGAAAATGTTTATTAGTATATAATCTAGGTCAAGTATGATAATTACCCAAATCGCCTAAGGCACATCAGAGTTATTGCCCTTCAATTATTAAAAGATAGCTGTTTAAGCCTCGTCCGCTCCCTTACTGAAACAACTGTTTCTATCTGATCTTCACTAAACTTGCTGAAAATGTTTATTGGTATGAAATCTAAGCCAAGTTCGATAACTACTCAAATCGCATAAGGCAATTCAGAGTTACTGTCCTTGAAGTATAAAAAAAAAGGACTGTTTCAGCCTTGTCCGCTTTTTTAACACAATCATTTTATATTGGATATTTACAAAACTTGCTGAAAATGTTTATTAGTATAAAATCTGCAGTTTTATCTTGTGCCTTTCTCCTCCTGACTCCTTTTGTGGGGCCCTTTCTGACTGGTCAGTATTCTAGTTATTTGGTGTTTAGATTGAGGCAGGTGAGTGCTTAAAGCAAGTTGATAGTAAAACAAAAAGCTCCTATAGGAGCTTTCTGTTTCACTGTCATCATGTTTTAAGCTGTGACCTGTTTTTATACAATCAATTATCCATCGTTTCAGTGATCATAATATGGAGGTTTTACGGTATTTGTCTAAAAGTCTGAGCTTATTATTACTGTCAGTCCAATTCAACCAAGATTGAACAGAATGTAAGCCTTTATTGATGCTGAATTTAACAGAATTTAAGTACAACAAAGTTGGTATGTACACTTAAAAAGAGTATCTTTTTAAGTGTACATACCAACTTGGTTGTACTTAAATTGTTCTAAATGTGACAACTCTCCCTTGAGATAGATGTTAACTGGGCATTTATCCAAAGAGTGACAATTCTGGATCCCAACTGTTCAATTGTGCTTCAATGGTTTACTAAAAAAAAAAAATTGTTGTTTCAATGGTTAATAATGGGGTTTCAATGGTTTTGCTATTTCCAGATGGCCATTGTAAATGCAGCAAGTCAGTCATGTGGGACTTCAGGAAGTTGGACAAAAGTGGAGACGGCCACCTGAGCCATGAGGAACTGGCCAGCATTGAGAGTATAAAGCGTGAGCCTTGTCTGAAATCAATGGTTAAGTCATGTGACAAAAACAGTGACGGCAAGATGAATCGTGGGGAATGGTGCTGCTGCATGGCTGATACAGGTAATTTCCAATTACAAACATACCTTAACATACCTTAACCCACTACCCCATAAATATGCCTATTTATGCCTATATTTAATTTCTCCACTGAAACAAATAGTTCCCTTTTATATAGTCATGAATATGTATCATAAGAAATAATTTCTATATCCTAGCAGGTAATAACTTAAAGCAGGCTGAAAGTAAAGCAGAATGTGCCTCAAGGTGCATTCTGCTTTACTTTCAACCTGTTTAAGTGATCATCCTTTTTTAAAACTAGAAACAGGCTATGAGGTAATGGGTTAATAAACATCTTCAGTGTCCCATTTCAATAAACAGCTTAAAACCAAGAATGTCTTAAAATACTGTTGAACCCCTCTATTGTGACCTTGTGAATTAAAGTATCAATGTGTAGCCCTAAAGTATAGCCAAAATGAAAAGAAAGCGCAGAAAAGCCGGAGAATAACGCACATGGTAATAATGCAAGAGTTATGGATAAGTGGCAAGAAACATTCCATAAAGGAAATTTCATCTGAAAAGCGTCAGTTGAACAGAAGTTATAGAGAGATAAAAAAGAAAATGTGGCAAAGGGAAATAACTCCAACAATATTGATGTAAGAGTTATTGACTTTGTGTGAGACACTTTCTCTTATCGATATCTTTTCACTAATGATATTTCAGTTCAAAAGATTCAGTATAACAAAAGTTATCTGCAGGAAAGAATATGTGGAAAAGGGGAATAACTCTTACAGTATTAGTGCAAGGGTTATGAACCTTGTGCATGACACTTCTATTTGTCATTGCTCTTTCCATAAATGAAATCTCATTCTAAAAGCAGGAGTTATAGTTTATAATAAAAGTGTAACAGAAAGTGTGACAGACAAGCATGATGGACAGACAGACAGACAATGGAAAAGTGATAAACCCAAGTGTCAACTCTGCTTACAGCAGGGACAGAAATAGGTAAACCAATAAAAGCCTTTTATCCTGCTGTTATATCGTCTGCCTTGAATTTGTCCAAATTTGTTAAATTTAGAATTACATATTTTTTTAGTAACGAAACTTAGAGACAAGTGTCAAACAGTTTGGAACTTGATCAGACGCTGCATTGTGCAGGCAAAGGGTTTAAAATTAAGTAAATGTCGTCTAACCAAAAAATCTCCTGCTTCAAATTCTGAATTCAAGTGAATACGTGTTGAAATACTATTCATAGAGTGTGACATTATGTGGCGTCTCATCAGGATCCAAACTGTTTGACACTCAGACCTAATTTTGAAAAGAAATTAAGAAAATTGTACTTTTAGACCAGTAGCAGACGACAATTTTTGCAGATCTAGGCAAATAAGATTGATTAGCAAGTTCAAAGCTGTTTTGATTGTGAACACATGGTGTCTTGTACATCAACAGCACAGTCAAACTTTAAATGCCAATGCAGCCATATAGAGGATTAGCTGTGTCTTACAAACAGGGTACAGCATAATGCAGGATAAAAGTATTGCAGAAAGCTCCTACAGGAGCTTTCTGCATTACTTTTGTTCTGCATAAGGCATGCAGCTTTCTTAAATGATTGATTTGACTGCTTCCAGGTTGAAAGTTCAATTTGAGATAAGCTTGGTTGTAGATGTGATAGTATTTTTTTAAAAATGTGTTGAAGCTATGTCAATAACAACATGTGTTGACGTCAGTAGATATAAAAAACTCTTAGCATGCTCGAGGTGAAACCATGGTAACCTTTACAAACAATTTGGATTCTGATGAGATACCGCTTAATGCAGTGTCTCATCAGAATCTAAACTGTTTGACACTCTGACCCTGGATTTTGAAAATGAAATCATTTTAGAACATTATTATATATCATATATACATTATAATATTATATTGTTGCTGAGGACAACATTACCCAGCATGCAAAGAGTGAAATGTTTCCATGGAAGCTCTGATATATTAGCAAACTGTTTCGAAACATTCAATGTGATTCTGTACGTGTTAATCTTTTTATTTTTTGCAATACAAGGTTTTGATATCTAAAGACGATTAAGATTGCGCTTATTTATTTTAGGACATTCTGAAAGGCGTAAAAACTTTCCGTAGCAAAGTGTGCAACTGAGTTGGACTTAATCTGTAAGAAACCAGTAGAGAAACTGTCTGATCTGGGTTAACACTGTTTTCTCAGAAGGAGGGAGCACTGTATCTATGAAGTGTACAGCTGCCCTATGCAAACAGTGTAGACCAGGTAGCCCTCTGATCAAGGTCTACAAATTTGTTCCTTTGCAACATATTGCAGAAAACAACCCTAAATAGTCATAAATGGACTAGGCTTTATTTGAAACTGAAATTGTCCATTAAATTATTAGGGGTGAATGAGTTAAGCTTTTTCCATGTTTCTTCAGTTAGAGGTAATTGGTGCTTATCTGGTCAGCTCAGTCTTAACCCTTTCACTATCAATGATGTCTTAACTCTTTCCTCCCTGAAACTTTAAATGGAAAATTCAGTTTCCATTTTAGTCTAGTCCATTTCTGACTTTTAAGGGTTGTTTTTGTCAATGTTTGGCATTGTGACAAACAGTGAAGAACCTGATCAGAGGGCTCCTTTCGGAGCCCTCTGATCAGGGTCTTCACTGTTTGCATAGGACAAGTGTACTATTCACATGTACACTGTTTGAAAAGCACGCCTATATGCGGGACTAGGGTTCAAAGAGTTAAAGCGCATTTGCAAACAGTTTTGATCCTGGACAGACAGACAAAGCGTAATGTGGGGTCTGCTTCGGATAAAAAATGTTTGCCACTTAATTTGAAAATGATGTCAGTTATATTGCACACGCCTTAATTCTGACTTTGAAACACTATTGCAGACAACAATATTGAAGCAGACTACAATATGGCGGTGAATGGGTAAAGACCTCATGATAGATTTGATCATGAAAGGGTTAATTGTCTGATAATTGATATAAGTTATAATCTATTTATTATTCCCTAGTTGAATTATATTTGCTACTTCTTTCTGTTTTCAGTGGCCCCATGTGCTGAGAAAAGACGTCTGACTGGCAAAGGTTAGTGAGTTTTAACTAACCCATTTTATGCGTGAAACACTTTTAGGCTTACCTCTAGGCAAACAGTTTTGATCTCAGATCAGGCCCCACTGTTGGCAGCTAAGTCAATAAAAAAAAATATCAGAAACTGCTAAAATCTTTTGCAAATATTTGAGTTATACCCGCTGCAGACGACATTTTAAAATGGCCGCCAAATATTACCCAGCATACAATAGGTTAAGTTAAGCAATAAATTGTTTTCTGTCCTTCTAAAACATACAATACAGAAGAGCAGACATTATTCTTTTTTTTAAATGCAAACAAAATGCGAATGCATTGCTTTATAACTCTTTGCGTACTGGGTAATTTTTGTCGTCTGCAACCATTGTCATCTGCTACTGCTCTAAAATAAAAACAAAAAAAATAAAAATTTCTTTTAAAAAAAAAGGGTCAGAGTGTCAAACAGTTTGGATCCTGATGAGGCACAGCTGGCAGAATGTCCAGTCTTTACATTATAAGTTTGATTTAATATACTTTTACAGTAGGGTGAATTTTACAAGCACTAGTAAAATTAATCTATAATTACTCCATGAATATGCATTTAATTTATTTATTCACTAAAAAGAATAGCTCAACTTAAAATATACAGTCATGAATATACATCATAAGAAATAGTTTCTACATTCTAGCAGGTGATAGCTTAAATTAGGCTAAAGGTAAAGCAGACAGCTCCTTAAGTTATATTCTGCTTTACTTCCAACCTACTTAAGTCAGGTCACTTATCTTCAAAACTAGAAATAGACTATTGGTTTAAGTATTTAACTATGACTGAGTGGTACTGATGAAACTGTACAACATTTATATTAACCCATAACCCCATAAGCCTGTTTATAGTTTTGAAATTGGTGACCACTTAAAGCAGGCTGAAAGTAAAGCAGAATGTGCCTTAAGGCACATTCTGCTTTACTTTAAGCCTGCTTTAATAAGTTATAATCTTCCAGAATATAAAAATATATTCATAACTGTATGAAAGTGGACCTATTTTCTTCGGTTAAGGAATAAATTAAAGGCGTAAAAAGGTATATTCAAGGGGGAATGGGTTAAAGGAATGTCTATTCACTCCAGGAGCTGACTATTTGCCAAGCTGTGATAAGGAAGGTTACTATGAGAGGGAACAGTGCAAGAGCACTGGCTACTGTTGGTGTGTGGACATTGACGGAAACCAAATCAAGGATACCGAAGTCCATGGACCTGCTCACTGTGGTACGTTTAACCATTAACTCTTTCCTCCCTAAAACTTCAAATGGACAATTCCAGTTTCCATTTTAGTCTAGTCCATTTCTGACTTTTTTGTTGTTTTTGTCAATGATTGGCACTATGACAAACAGTGAAGACCCAGATCAGAGGGCTTCGTAAGGAGCCCTTTGATCTGGGTATTTACTGTTTGCATAGGACAAGTGCACTTTTCACATTTATACTGTTTGAAAAGGACGCCTATATGCGGGACTAGGGTTCAAAGGGTTAACCCATAGCCTGTTTCTAGTATTGAGATAGTTGAACACTTAAAGCAGGTTGAAAGTAAAGCAGAATGTGCCTTAAGGCACATTCTGCTTTACTTTCAGCCTGTTTTAAAGTACCATCTCCTAGAATATGGAAAATATTTCTTATGGTACATTATTCTTATCAGAGACTGCACTGTTTGTCAATTATTACAATACATTGACACAAAAACTCAAAATCAAAATGAGAGTTAAAATAGGACTGGACTAAATTGGAAACTAGAGATGCTCATTTAAAGTTTTAGGAAGGAAAGTCTAAAATCATGGCTTACTGAAACTTCATATGGACAATTTCAGTTTTTCAGTTACGTATTTGACATTTTGACAGAAGAAACATAAAGATGAGTGACAAACAGTTTGAGCAAAGATCAGATGCTGCCTTACGCAGCATCTGATCTGGGTTCAAACTGTTTGCAAATGTAAGGCAAGTCATGTTTATAACTCTAAGGGTTTTGATATTCCCTCCCTATAACAACTCTCTCTGAACAACACACAGTATCTATGTCTCCTTTTTAGCTCACCTGGCACGAAGTGCCAAGGTGAGCTTTTAGGATCGCTGGATGTCCGTCGTCCGTCGTCTGTCCGTCCGTCCGTCTGTCTGTTCACAATTGTTCGTTAACACTCTACCGGCTACAAATCTCATTGGATCTTCATGAAACTTGATCACAATGTTTATCTAGTAGAAATCTAGGCCAAGTTCGAATGTGGGTCATGTTGGGTTAAAAACTAGGTCACTAGGTCAAATCATAGAAAAACCTTGTTAACACTCTAGAGGCTACAAATCAGATTGGATCTTAATGAAATTTGGACAGAATGTTTGTCTCAATGATATTTAGGTCAAGTTTGAATGTGGGTCATGTCCGGTCAAAAACTAGGTCACTAGGTCAAATCATAGAAAAATCTTGTTAACACTCTAGAGGCTACACATCTCATTGGATCTTTATGAAACATGGTAAGTATGTTTGTCTCATTGATATCTAGGTCAAGTTTGAATATGGGTCATGTCCGGTCAAAAACTAGGTCACTAGGTCAAATCATAAAAAACCTTGTTAACATTCTAGAGGCTACAAATCTCATTGGATCTTTATGAAACTTTGTCAGAATGTTTGTCACATTGATATCTAGGTCAAGTTCGAATGTGGGTCATGTCCGGTCAAAAACTAGGTCACTAGGTCAAATCATAGAAAAATCTTGTTAACACTCTAGAGGCTACACGTCTCATTGGATCTTTATGAAACATGGTAGGAATGTTTGTCTCATTGATATCTAGGTCAAGTTTGAATATGAGTCATGTCTGGTCAAAAAATAGGTCACTAGGTCAAATCATAGAAAAACCTTGTTAACACTCTAGAGGCTACAAATCTCATTGGATCTTGATGAAACTTGGTCAGAATGTTTGTCTCATTGATATCTAGGACAAGTTTGAATATGGGTCATGTCCGGTCAAAAACTAGGTCACGTGGTTAAATCATAGAAAAATCTTGTTAACACTCTAGAGGCTACAAATCTCATTGGATCTTGATGAAACATGGTCAGAATGTATGTCTCATTGATATATAGCTCAAGTTTGAATATGGGCCATGTCAAGTCAAAAGCTAGGTCACTAGGTCAAATCATAGGAAAATCTTGTTTACACTCTAAAGGTTGATTGTGGGTCATGTCCAGTCATAATCTAGGTCACTATAGGTCAAGTTTGCCATGGTGTACCAGGTGAGCGATTTAGGGCCATCGTGGCCCTTGTTATAGAGGGTGAGCTTTGTATCGGCAAAATACAGTATAAACCCTCTTATACAGCATAGATAGACTTAATACCAATAAATTTGGTCCATGTTTATTAGAACTTTGGAAAACATAAGTAAAAGTATCCAGCTGAGTCATGACATTTTGTATTTTCATTACAGGAAAGTATGATCCCAATGGGAAGTTGATCAAAGAGTAAAAACACAGATGAAGTACGACAAAGACAACGAAAGAAGTGCTCTTAAAACTGTTACATAAAGCATTATACAAACATGCTTTAATCTGAAACGTTTCTACATTAGTTTTGATAAACAGTGTTAAAAAGGGATCTTTAGAATCATTTTGAACAACTTGAAACAAAGTTTAGTATTTGCTTATGCTGAGGATATTTTATGTATTTTTAAAAATTAACAATGCCAAATGGTCGCCATGTTTTTATGAATAATTATTAAGGTACATATAAACATGTTTGGTTTTAACTTGTACATAGAAATAAAAAAGAAAACATATATAGACAGAAACAGCATTTTTACCCATGCATTGTTTGTGACATTGAAAAAGATGTTATTCTTTCCCATTTATATGAAATTAAACACTTATGTGATGCAATAAAATTTAGAAAAATATTGAATGTTTATTTTGGGTGGCAAAATCTTTTGATCATGCTCATGCAGACACCGAGGTTAACTGATGACTGATCTTGCTTCAAACTGTTTGCAATGGACATACAGTCGAACTTCGATATCTAGAACTCGCTTAGCTCAAACTATCCGATTTGTCGACACATGAACAACAATATTTCATGTTTGGTTCAGTCGAACATACCTGTTTTTCAAAGTTAAAACGTGGCTGAGCCACGTTTTAACTTTGAAATACGGGTATGTTGGACTTAACTGAGTTTGAGATATGGAAGACTGAGTTTGAGATATCGAAGTTGGACTGCAATATTTGTAGTATAACACATCTATTGGGAAAGAGTAAAGTCTTCTCCAGTGTATATATTAATCAACAGCATTAGTTGTGTAGGATCAATATTTACATGTATTTGTTATGTAGCTTCATTGAGGCAGGGTTTTGTTACTGAACAACGAAAAAATAGTGTAAATTTCACAGGTGGGTTAATACTTGCCTTTCTTGTTTTACATATTAAGCTTTTAAGTGATGAGTATTATAACTCACCCTTCACAAACACTGTATCTATGACAAGTAAACTTGTCTTAGGCAAACAGTGTAGACCCAGATCAGAGGGCTCCTCCAGGAGCCCTCTGATCAGGGTCTGCCCTGTTTGTCATTTTATTTTACAAAAAAGCGTTAAAGATCAACCCTAAACTAGACTTTATTGGAAACTGGATCTGCCCATTTGAAGTTTCAGTGGATGCAGTGGGTTAATTGTAGCAACTTGTTTGTATATTTCTTGTTTATATATACTTAGCATTCCATTCACCATCATTTTAGCACTTTTCTCCATGGCCATCAGGACACGTCAACAAGATAAAATTACAAGTTAAAGTTTGAAAACAAAAATAAGACTTTTTTTTGGTCAAATTATATTTGTATCTGATTTGAGAAACAAGAGATGCATATACTTACTGTTTTAAACCTAAGCAAGTTTAAAGTACTGCAATGACCCTTAGATGATTATAATTTGGATAGGCAGGAGTAAGCAAACAGTGTAGACCCTGATCAGATTGCTCCTGAGGGAGCAGTCTGATCAGGATCAACACAGTTTCAGTCAGTTGTCATGTTTTGGACAAATTATTGTGTGATGAAAGCAACTTGTTGAACTTTAAAGATAATTATAGCAGTTACACAGAGTGTCCCAAATATTAGAATTTTACAATATGCTGTACAATACTTCAGCAGAAATTTTGTAATATGTTTAAAGTGCCAAATGTTATATCTCAGTTTTTATAGTCTTAAGCTATTTTATAGTATGGTCTTCAAGAAGTTATAAAAAGAAAATTGATTTACGGTACCATAGATTTGAAATAAGTAAATTAGTTAATAAAATACATTTACATTCACTAACATTATAGTGCTTAATTTAGATTTATTTTCGAAGTGCCATTTACTATTAAACATTTAAGGTCCATCTTATTTTGCACATCTTTATATTATTATTTTGTCAAACTAATTAGTTTTCTTTGCATTAGCCATCATGTCTTTTCTTGTCTTTTTATCAAGCCTTTATAATCCATAAGCTTTTATACTGCCTTCTGTGTCATGTTTATTCATACTGCAATGACCCTAAATATTGGGACAGACAGGCATGAGCAAACAGTGTAGACTCTGATCAGACTGCTCCTGAGGGAGCAGTCTGATTAGAGTCCACACTGTTTGCCATTTAGTTGCCCTTTCATCACATTTATGTGTTATAAAAGCAATTTGTTCAAAGTTGTGGTTAATTACAGAAATTGCACAGTATGTCCCAAATTTTAGGATTTTTACGGTATGCTCTATAGCTTAGTTGCCTACTTTTTATTGCTGTGAATTTGACTGAGCATAGACTTAAATAATGCCAAAAATTCTAACATCACCAAATTAATGGTAACACAGCCAAATGTGAAAAAAGATATTAAACCTGAATAAATTAAATCGGCTCACAATTTAAGCTTCATCAGATCTGTTGGTTAAACCATAAACTGCTTTGAAATCATGTGTTTTTATTTCCACTACATGTGTATCTGATTTCTTATTAATTATGGATTTCTTCTTTTTTATAACTGACAAAGTATCAGAACGTTATCAAGCTGTTTAAGGGAAGTGATAATGCAGTGAAACAGTTTATGTTTGATCTGCCCAAGTGCCTGTCACGTATAATGTCTAGCAATAAGGAAAACTGTAATACATGTACAGTAAAACATGTGTTAAGCCACCACTGAACAGATATACCTATAGTGCTCTTTAAACACAAGTGACTGCTTAATGCAGGGCAAATGGCATGCAAAAGGCTCCTATAAGTGTCATGAGTACTACAAATACAGTAGAACCTCTCTATTACGACCACTAAAAAGAAGGCTAATTGTCTGTATAAAAGACAGGTGGCAGCTTAAAGCAATGTGAAAGTGAAACAGAAAGCTCCTGTAGGAGCTTTCTGTTTCATTTTCACATTACCTTAAGCAGTCACCTGTCTAAAACGACTAATAATTGACACAATTTAATGGTCGTAATAGAGAGGTTCTACTGTATATCGTCTATTTAGTGGTTGCTTAACACAGGTTTAACTATGTGATTTTTAAAAAAAAATCGATTTTTTGTATATAGAATCTCAGCAGTATGGTTATATAATATACCTAAAAGTTTTATTTTTAAAATCTTTGGCCAAAAATCTTTTGACAAATTTATGTTTGTTTTTAGATTAATTTCTTTTGGATATCACTTTTACATCAACATCAAGACTACTATATTGCTCAGATGTTTAGAGAAAAAATAAATTTGATTTTCGTATGTGCTTGTTTGTTTTACATTTAACCCTTTACCCCATAAACAATTTCTAGTTTTGGAGGCAGGTGACCACTCAAAGCAGTTTGAAAGTAAATCATGTAGAATACATCTTAAAGCACATTCTGCTTTACTTCCAGTCTGCTTTAAGTTACCACTTACTCGGATATAGAAACTTCTCATGCTGTACAGTGGAGAATCTGTTATTCTTTCCCAATAAACGCGTTTACGCTAAAACTATTATTTGCAGTGCAAACAGTTTGGAGCCAGATCAGACGCCGGGTAACCCGGCGTCTGATCAGGCTCCAAACTGTTTGCCACCAAGATAAACATGAATTATCAGAATTGTCCAAAAGTTGTTCTTTTCTACGTTTTAGTGCTTTGCGTTTGCGTACGTTTGCGTTTAAACGGGAAAGAATAACAGATTCTCCACTGTAACTGCATGACTGTATAAATTGGAACTATTTTCTTCATTGGGGCTAATAAATTAACCCCTTCACTGCCTTACCCCGAGTGAAAGAGTAATTTGCAAACAGTTTGAATCCTGACCAGAGGCCGCGTAACGCGGCGTCTGATCAGGATCCAAACTGTTTGCCACTCATTTCAATATTTCTGATATCAAATTACCTAAAAGTAAAATTTTAGAAACAAAAGCAGACGACAATTGTTTTTAATTTATGATGTCACGGCAGTGAAGGTTTTAAGGGCATAATGGATTAGAGCAATAAACTGGCTTCAACGGTAATTCCAAATTATAATGTAGCACAATGACATTCAGTCTGTATTTTCAGACAGGTGGCTATGTACCTGTACGTGTATTTAACACATTGAACCCTAACGACTTATCGCTAATAAACTGTCTACCTGTGAATAGTACATTCAATCTTTGCAAACAGTGTAGACCCTAATCAGATGTCTTCTACAAAAACCCTCTGATCACGGTCGGCACTGTTTGTCATTTCACAATGTATTGTATGAATCAATCAATCCTAATTACTGTAAAACCGGTTTTAATTTACGTGTTAATTCGTGAATGTCTCTAGTTTTGAAAAAAGTTGACTTCTTAAAGCAGGTTGAAAGTAAAGCAGAATGTGCCTTAAGACACATTCTGCTTTCCTTTCAGCCTGTTTTAAGCTACCACCTGCTAGAAATATTTTATGATGTCGCGAATTAATACAAAATCGCATTACGCGAAATATTCATGACGCGAAAATATCACCTGTTTTACAGTAGATGAAACTGGACTAGACTTTTTTTTAAAACTTTCAGGGATGAATGACTTAAAGTTGCATGTACTTAGAGCTGGATAAAAGTACAACATGAGTCTCTGTTGGAATAACTAAACAGTTACTAGGGCCCGCCTTGGTGTGGGTCTCTTATCGTAATTACATTGTCTGTCTGTCAGTCTTTTTGACTTCTCTGAAGCTCAAACAGTTCACTGAATTTACCAAAATGACATGTCAGGATTATGGTCATCTGATGAAAATATAGGATATTACTCGAGTGTTCATAATTTATTGGATTTGCCGAGATTTTTTATCGTTTTCTAAAAACGAGTTTGATAAATCCAATAAATTATTAACACGAATGTTTTATACTCGGCTGGGGATTGAACCCGCGACCCCACGAATTGCCAGTAGACGCTCTGCCACTGAGCTGCAGATGCAGCCGCTTTCTTGGGGTCAGTATTCTTAGTCCGTCTCGGATCACGGTGACACAGAAGGGGTTATGGCATTTAATCTTGTACATTACGAAAATATCTTCTATCAATCTCACTTTTAACAGCGTATCAAGTGTTCATACAGTGGAGAATCTGTTATTCTTTCCCGTTTAAACGCAAACGTACGCAAACGCAAAACACTAAAACGTAGAAAAGTACAACTTTTGGACAATTCTGTTAATTCATGTTTATCTTGGTGGCAAACAGTTTGGCGCCTGATCAGACGCCGGGTTACCCGGCGTCTGATCTGGCTCCAAACTGTTTACACTGCAAATAATAGTTTTAGCGTATACGCGTGTAGCGGCCCTATATGTAACTAGGCCCCAAATGTAACTACGCGGCCCTACTTGTAACTAAACGGCCCTAAATGTAACTAAACGTCGAAGCGACGTCGAAAAAAAATAGGCCCTACTTGTAACAAAAAACGGCCCTATATGTAACTCCGGCCCTATATGTAACTACGCGGCCCTAAATGTAACTAGGACCAATGACTGCAAGAACCAAATATTTAAGGTGATTTTTTTGTTGGTATAATCATCATCACCACCATCATCATATTCAACACCATCTTTATTTAAAGTCCTTGCGTCCACCTGTCCGTCTGTCTGTCCGTCAAAACTTTTGATATGTCACGATAACTCGGGTTCTTTACATATTACATGTGTAAGTACATGTATGTATACTTGGTATCTTTTGGGATTGAATCTGATCGAAAGAGAATTTTCGATTTCTTACTTGTACGAGTACGTGTACGTGTAGCTCGCTTTTTGTACAGAATACCATCGTGACGGAACCAATGTGATTTGATTTATTGAAATTAAAGGAGTTAAATATCATTTAAGATAACACGGTTGCACGTTATAATCAACAGATCAAACAGTCGTTCTGTCTCTATCTATCTCTCTCTCTCGCCTTTCTCTTCCTCGTTTCTCTTTCTCCATTTGTGTCTGTCTGTGGATCTGAAAGTTTGTAAAACCGTCGGTCCGTAACCCACCCCACACCGGTCTCTTCTGACTCTCCATCCAGCTACCGTGTGCCTGTATGTCTGTCTGTCTATCTATCTCTGTCGCTGTCTCTGTTTTGTCTTATGTTTTTGCTGTGAATGACATGGTGATATCTGAGTGTCATTTGTTGATTCATGTCATTTTACTGTACTTTAAGTCATTACTCCATATTCACGCCCCTTCACGCCTTTAACACATTAAGCCCTGACAACGTCAATTGCAAACAAAGTACCTGTGAAAAGTAGACTTGTCCTTTGCAAACAGTGTACAGAGGTTCTGATCACGGTCTTCTCTTTTTGCACACTAGAATTCAATCGTTAAAACACCAACCAGAAATGAACATAAATGAACTAAACTGAACTAAACTGTAGTCCTTAATGAAAGAAACAAGTTCCTCTTGACACAGTCATGAATTTGCAACATAAGAATTCGTTCCTATGCAATTAAATCTCTTCATTACGCCCACTAAATTGTGTTAGTTATTAGTAGTTTTTGACAGTTGACTGCGCCAAGGAGGGTGACAGTAAAACAGAAAGCTCCTTTTTGAGACGGAGAGAGATCGAGAGAGACAGACATGTGGACACAGAGAGACAGGAATTGATAGAGACAGACATAAAGAGAGACTTATATAGATAGACAGAAAAGAATAGACACATAGCGTCAAAAATAGATAGAGACATATAGACCAACAGACAGAGACATAAAAAATAGAGGACAAAGACACATATAGAGACTAATAGACAGACAGAGAGACGGAAACAGAGAGACAGATTAGGAGAGAGAGAGAGGAGAGAAAGAGAGAGAGAGAACCAGTGTGTAGACACATGTAGAAATTGATATACTTCATACAGTTGGAAACGTTATTATTTCCCGGTACATCTGTGTTCGATAAATCTATAATTTTCATTGTAAATAGTTTGGAGCAAGATAAGACTCCGGGTAACCGGGAGACAGGGTGAAATATAGATATAGAGAAAGCCATTAAGAGAGAAAGACAGAGATACAGAAAGGGGGAGACACACAGGGACATATACAAAAGAAACAGAGAGATACAGATGGACAGACAGAGACAAAGACAGAGACATTCACAATTGGAGCGACAAAAACACACAGAGATACAGAGAGAAACAGAAACAGAGATACAATGACAAAGAGGGACAGATAGGGAGAGAAAAAGATATAGAACAAGTGTGTTGATAGAGATCGATACATACTCCATTAGGTGGAGAAACGTTATGCTTTCGCAATAAACACGTTTACGCTTAATCTTTTATTTCCATTGCAAACAGTTTAGGGCCAGATCAGATGCTAGGTAACCCGGCGCCTGATCAGGTTCCAAACTGTTTGCAACTCAGATTAAAATAAACAGGTGGAAATATCAAACATTTGCCTATTTCTACATTTTACTGCACTCCGTTTGCGTTTCGTTTGCGTTTAAATGGGGAAAAATAAAGTTTTTCTCCACTGTATTTGGCATCTGTATTCAATTGAAGCACTTGAGCTCGTTGCTGCTTGGGTCATGTCCGACAAAGGTCAAAGTCATTTAGAGGTCATGGTCTGTAGCAACATGGTTTGTAAAAAAATATCTAAATTGTATTTCATTTTTTACAAATCATGTCAATTTTTACAAATCATGTTCATATTCGACATGATTTGATTTTTTTTTTAAAAATCATGTCGAATACCTGGTATTAAATAACATACTTAAGTGTTTATATAAGTGTTTCCGGCACCGCAACACAGTGAACACAATTTAGTGATGTATATGTTAAATAAGACAGTCAGTAGAAATAATTACTACATAAATGGCATGCATGTGCATCTCATGGAGCTGCACATTTTGAATGAATGCATATCAAGGTCAAGGTCATCATTAAAGGTCAAAAGTCAAATATATAGGTCAATGTCATAACTGTTGAGCCAGTAGACACAAAAACTTCATAACTGGCATACTAAATAAAAGAGATTTACATGTTGGTTTATATGTTTTTCAAGTCCCATTGTGTTTTCAGAATTATTTTAAATGTCTGAAATACAATAACGGTCAATAATAATGTTTGAACATTCTTAAAGGCCAAACCGATCTATGAAATGTTGAAGACAGATCTAATTCGCCAAAAAAGGCGATTTAAAACCATAATAAACCGAGAATAGAAGTTCTGACATAAAAAATACCGCCCGGCTTAGTGTCACGTGATACGCCCGGGATCAACTTCACTGTGTGCAAACGTATCCAAGATATTGCTATAAAATAAGCCTCATTTCGACACATCGGTGGCAAAACAAAAGCAACGAGGATAAGTATGTATGTGCATTTTAAGGCTCCATCGTGTGGCCCTACAGTAAACGCCCTGTCCGCCCCCTGTCCGTCCCTCCGCCCGTCCCTCCATCAATCAGTCAGACTGTCGCACTATTTTTGCCAGTATTCTTACTCGATTATTTTTATATGATCTTCCACAATCTTCCTGAAAATGTTTATTTGTATAAAGTGTAGGCCAAGTTCGATAACACATCAAATTGTATTAGGCATGTCTGAGTTATAACCCTTGAATTATAAAAAAGTTGTTGTTTCAGCCTTGTCCGCTCTCTAACATATACAGTTTTTATTGGATCTTCACCAGACTTGCTGAAATTGTTCAGTAATATAAAATCTAGGTCCAGTTTGATTACTACTAAATCGCACAAGGTATGTCTGAGAAATTGTCCTTTGATTATTAAAAATTACTGTTTCAGCCCTTTTTGCTCTCTAACACAAATACTTTTTATCGGATCTTCACCAAACTTGCTAAACATTTTCATTAACATAAATTCTAGGTCCTGTTTGATCACTGCTAAAATCGCATGAGGCATGTTTGAGTTATTTACCTTGAATTATTAAAAAAAATGACTGTAACAGCTTTTTCTGCGCTCTAACACGAACAGTTTATAGTGGATCGTCATCAAACTTGCTGAAAATGTTTATTTATTTAAAATCTAGGTCCAGTCTGATTACTACTAAAATCGCATGAGGCATGTCTGAGTTTTCCCTTTAAGTATTAAAAATTACTGTTTCAACATTTTTTGCTTTCTTACATGAATAATTTTTATTTGACTTTATGAGTATAAAATCTAGGTCACTCATGTTATCTACCAAAATCGCAAAAAGCGTGTTTGAGTTATTGCCCTTAAATGATTAAGAATTGCCTGTTTCAGCCTTGTCCGCTTTCTAACTCAAACTATTTCCATTTAACTGTATTCGATTTGTTTACCTGAATTTAATACCAATAAACAGTTTCAGCAAGTTTGATGATGATCCAATTAAAGTTGTTTGTGTAAGAGAGCAGAAAAGGCTGAAACATTCATTTTTAATAATTAATGGGCAATAACTCAGACATGCCTTATGCGATTTTGGTAGTTATGGAACTTGACCTAGTTTTTAGATCCAAAAACGAAAGTATTTGTGTTATGGATGGATGGATGAATGGATGGATGGGTCTTTTTTCAGTAACTTGAACTTACAAATTCCTCGTTACTCACAACATATATTCAGATTTTCATGTTCTCAAACACGCAGGCAGCCTGCTTTAAGTTTCCTTCTACTAGACTGTAGAAAATATGTATTTTAGTTCATATTCATAACTGTATAAAGAGGAACGATTTCCTTAAGTTGAGGAATACATTAAAGGCGTAAACGAGTGTATTTATGTGGTAATTGGTAAACAAAAAAGAAGATTGATACATACATACAGATTCCAAAGATGATCAGGGCATATATAACCTGATATAGTATGTGCATATTCATCAAACAGTATTGACCCGTCTGATTAATTCAAGTCAACATAGCAAATATCAAATTCAGTCGCTATAATATAATATTGTGATTCATCCGTCTGTCAATCAGAGTCCAGGTCACCTACATAACATGTTCTATATTTACAAAAAGGTTCATGCGTCTCCGTAACATACGTGAAGACAGCAAATAACCTCTAAATCATTTGATTAGTTCGAATCCCAGTCTGGTCATTTGGATTTTTTATTTGGGGAAGCCTTTGGCGTAGCTTGCGAAAGGTCGGTGGTTCTACCCTGTTGCCGATTTGTGACTGAAGCAGTTTATAAAGGGCTTCTGGGGTCTCCCTCCACCTGTTATTAGCTGGGCGTCACGATATGACTGAAATACAAATCCAATCAAATCAAAATCGGTCAGCAAAAACAGTCTCTAGAGTGTACTTTTCCGTCAGCCAATATAAGTTCAGCGCTAATTAATTGATTATCAATTAATAATTATTTTCTTCAGTATTCGAGCTAAAACGCGTCTTGTCAGTATTGATCAACCTCAAATTTATCAATATTGGTCACCAAAGACATGAAAATAAATCAGGGACAATAACTCTTTACGGTCTATTCCGAGTTTACCCATTATCAAACTATACTTTCTATCAAAATATTACTAAGATTTATGAACACATCAGGTTACTAGAGTTTTCATGTGTTTTTTTTAAACCAGGGACAAGTAACTGTTGACATAATGCTCAGATTCAATCTCCACGCTTTAAGTATACATACATGCACTTAAAGCCGCATTGTGCTTTTGGGAAACCTGCATAAAACGGTTAATTGGGATCCCATTAGAACTACATGGGACGTGATTCTTTCACAAAAAAGCGGCTTTACCTAAGAACTTCGCTTTTTATTTATGTTTTTAATTTATGGGTGTTAACACCCATTAATTTGACCTTGTCAACGGAAAGAAGGACAACTCTGTAAATACAGGGCTCCAGATAAGGGGAGTATTTCGAAAACTAAAACCTTTATTTCTGCTTTAAAACCAATGGTGTCACTACTCATTAGAATCGTCTCCAAGAGACAATGCTAATGAGTAGTAACATCATATCATTCGGTGCTGAAATGAGTGATAAACTGTTGGATTTGTTCAGTTTACTTCGGATTAGCTGGAGCACAGGAATGAAGTAGGCCGTGAGCCGGAGGGGTTGGTTGGTACCAATCGGGTGAATAAGGTTCACTATGATTTTCGGAAAGATCAATGTGTGACTAGTTAAGAAATGTATGATAGCAGTAAAATCATGGCAGCTTTGTTGACTTTTTAGGCATTTTTGTTACCCCACCCACCAAGTTTAACATTGCAAAAGGACCATCATTATCACAATCATACTTTTGGTAATGCATGAATTTTTATTGAAGCATCATATTGAAAATGTATTGTAAAATGCCACTTGACATTATTGGAATTGTTTAAGTAATTTACTTTGGCAAAAGGCATATTTGTTACCCCACCCACCAAGTTAACATTGTAAAAGGACCATCATTATAACAATCATACTTTTGGTAATGCATGCATTTTTATTGAAGTATCATATTGAAAATGTTTTGAAACATGTCATTAGACATTATTTGAATTGTTGAAGTAATTTACTCTAGCAAAAAAATAAAATTTGTTACCCCACCCAACAAGTTTAATATTGTGAAAGGACAATCATAATCACAATCATACTCTTGGTAGCGCATGCATTTTTATTCAAGCATCATTATAAAAATGTATTGTAACATGCAATTAGACATCATTGGAATTGTTGAAGTAATTTACTCTAGCAAAAAAGGCATTTTTGTTACCCCACCCACCAAGTTTAACATTGTAAAAGGACCATCATTATCACACTCATACATTTGGTCATGCATACGTTTTTTGAAGCATCACATTAAAAAAGTATTGTAACGTGCCATTAGGCATTATTGGAATTGTTTAAGTAATTTACTTAAGCGAAAACAATAAATTACGTCATCCTTTTCATAACGAAAAATCCCTATTTTGGCTCCTGGAATCTATTGATGCAGGTGGCATAATTAAAGTAATCGCCCTGTTCGTTCGTACGAAGTCAACCATATCTTAACATTTTATCTAGCATGAAAACAGCTCACTAGAATGATTTTACACTTCTACAGTTGTTACCTTGAACCATTCCCAGCTATGTTTGGGCTATTTCTTGGTAAAATAGATTTTACCGTTTCTCCAGAGTTATTACTTCTTTCTGGAATGATTTGATCATTGCATACTGAATACATTGAACCTTTCGAAATCCAGGAATATCACCAAAGCTCGGTTTGGCCTTGGACTTGACCTAATTTGGACCTTGAAAAAAATCAGAATAAACAGTACTGCTAAGGGTGCCTCCGGGGTTCACTTAAAGCAGTAATGTTCTAAGACATTGTTACTCTCTTCTTATGCTAAGGCTAATATTGTACAAATCCTTGACTCTGCAATTTTCAAATATACCTACTAGCACATAACAGATGAAAAACATATATTTCGGGTCAAAGGATTTAAGTTTAAAGGCAATCTATTGGCGTTAACTTACAAACCATTGACAACAGTGTTATGAAAATGTCTAAACATCTAGTCGGCATTGACGAATAATCAATGCATTACAACCACTGACGTGTAGGTTGTAATTCTTATGTAAGAATACCAATTCTCAGATCTCCTTCACTCTCAATGTTTTCAGCCTCTTCCAGTGGATGTTCTTCATCATCTGATTCTGTACTAGTTGCCTGATTATCACAGTTAGGGAGTTTGCACATGTTCGTACTATTCAAACCATAAGAAATGCATACACATTTAGGCAAAGTACATTTACTAGCACAGATCCCCGCTAGTAGGCCAAGCATCTACGTCGGACCTGTTTTCTATCCAGCAAGTCGTCTAATAGCTGATCAATCTGACCCTCTTTCACAACTTTCCATCCTCTTTCAGTCTTCCTACAGGACTTGGAATATCATCGACTCGAAATAGTAGCCTTGAGGTTAGCTCTTAAATTGTGCTTATCTAAAACAGTCCAGACATTCCTATCTTGTTGTATTGTTGTGGGTTAATTGTCATACGGAATTGTTTTCTTTGTTAGAACGAGATTACCCCCTCTTCTAAGAACTAAAATTAAGGAAGACGGGTAGTTGGTTTTGATCTTATTTGCTGTTTTGCAAAGGACGAAATTAGTCAAAATCATCTGCGCGAAGTCATCGTCATCATCGCGTCTCATCATTTCCCTATCATTCACTGGCGCTTTATGACCCATTTTGTGGCGCGATGCCGTAATCCAAAATAATTTATCCATCCATCCAGGCATGAGTTGTAGCTGGTGGCGCTCTATCTTACCCTATGTGGTACATAATAAGCCGTACCGCTGATCATTCACTTTTGCTGATGACGCTTACAGGGCATAGAGCTGACGTTTATATCTCAAGTCTGTTTATCAAAGCAGGAGGGGTACCCCTTTCCTATTCAAATTCTGGGAACATTTTTGAGCTTCAGCATTACCATTCATCAATTTCAGTGCGCGTGTTTTATTCTTACCAGCAAATGCGCTGACCGTGTCACAATATGTTAAACCATACATTCAATTCAGTGACTTGCAAACATCAGTGTCAATCGCGTCCTCAATTTTCAGGATATCATATATAACTTGTGCGTGTCTTTGTCCAGCATTTCTTAAATACGTTCATTTGCTTCTTCTTGGCTGCTTCAAAGACCCTGTACCTCCTCGCACCCATTGTTTTTTATTTTGAAGCATTTGATTCTAACGTAAGGTGCGATATTTCCCTCTGTAACCTAGGGGCCTCCGTGACCTAGTGGTATAGGCACTGTGACTTACATCACTAAGCTCCCCACCGCTGTGAGTTCGAATCCCAGTAGGGTCGTTCGGATTTCTCATGTTGGGAAGCCTTCCAGCTGGCTTACGGAAGGTCGATGGTTCTACCCAGTTGTCGATTTATGCCTGAAACAGTGCATAAAGGACTTCTGGGGTCTTCCTCCACCTATAATTAGCTGGACGTCGCGATTTGACTGAAATACTGTTGAAAGCGACGTAAATAAAATCTGTAACCTTTGACTGTGCTCAGTTTTCATCCATTGATGCACAAGGAATGCTATAAGAATATTATTATTGACCATATTGCTAAAGAAGCGTCTCCCCTGTATATATCTATTATATCACTGTCACTGTCGCCTCGAGTACCATCGATAGAATAGTGCTTGCGCAGCCACAAAAATGCATTGGTATCTTTTGACTCTCAATACGAGGTTCATTCCGTCAATCACAGAGACAGTTTTTTCTCGGGACACCTTCAGGTAAGCCAAGCGTTTTCTGTTAGCTCAATGCAAATGCAGCATTGTTGGATTTCTTAGCAAACCATTTGATGTTGAGAATGACTATTGCCAAAGAGCAATAAGTAAAATAATGAAATTTATCCGGAGATTGCGTGTGTGTGCCATAACTATGATGCGACCGAACAAAAGCATTATCAGCTATAAGAACTGCCAGTCTTCCACTGGATTTCACTTCATGCTGCTCGAGGTCTAAACTTTGTTGCTCTTCATTCCATCATGGTTGTCCTCCTTTAAATTGTGCATACGAGCATTGACCAATAGCATCATTTACCAATCGCATGCGCACTCAGAAGGTCTTTTGCGATGTCTCAAGGTACTGCATTAACGGTGGATATGCTAATCAGATCTTGATTTATTTCAAATGGGTTGAACCAGCCTCTTATAAGATATGTTACTTTAGTAACGTTTTCCTCGTATTTCTGCATTTGTAACCTTTTCAGCTGTGTGTGAGAGTTCTCGTGTTTCGTATCTTCAAGAATGTCTCTAAATTGGCTGATAGATGCACTGTTATATAGTAACGCTTGGTGGCACCAATGTTCAAGCGGAAGTGTATGGTCCCAATGCGAGTTTGTGTGTCCTCATTGACAGTGATCTCTGTGGTATTATCAAGGTAAACACAAGGTTGGGTGATATGGATAGATTATGAATGGTACAAGGCGACAACTGTATATGTATCCAACTATTTGATTAAGCGGTGCTAGACGAAAAGATAAAATCTATTTAACCTTGACATAGCACATAAAACATATTCTTAGTCCACAATAAGGTCAAGGTCAATGCAAATTTAGTTTTGTTGATACTCGTTGATTGGGAATTATCGAATGTAACAATTGTGCAAGTCTCAAAGCATTCTAATAAAAGTTGTTAATGCTAGATGAAACGGTAAATCTAGTTAACCAATAAACATCCCTTATAACAAGTCCGAATTCAGTCACGGTCAAGGTCAAAATGGAGGTTGGGTGATATGGGTGAACTGAGAATGATTCTAAGCCATAACTGTGAAAGTTTCATAGCATTCTAGTAAGCGGTAATAATGCTAGACGATGCGGTAAAATCTAGTTAACCAATAAAACAGCCCTTATAACATATTTTAGTTCCAATTTCGGTGAAGGTCAAGGTCAAAACTGAGGTAAGGTGATATGGTTGAATTGGCAATGATCAAAAGCAGCAAGTATCAAATCATTCTTATATGCGGTATTGATGCTAGACGAAACAGTAAAATCTAGTTAACCAATAAACAACCCTAATAACATATTCGTAGACAAAATTCGGTCAAGGTCAATGTCAAACTGAGGTTGGATGATATGGTTGTATTGGGAATTACCCTAACCAACAACTGTTTAAGTACCAAAGCATTTTATTACACGGTGTTATTGCTACAAGAATCGGTAAAATCGGTTTAACTCGTACGCACCGTCAGTATCACCATATGCCATCCACATCAAAAGACATTTGTCTAAAGGCATAAAAAAGGTGATTTTTTCGTTTAAAAAGGTGATAAAAATTTGGTTTTAACCAAAGTTAAAACCTTTAATAATGTCAATAACATGTAATGGCATGTTGCAATACCCGTTTTGATATTAGTCACCAATAAAAATGCATGCAGTACAAAAAGTACGATTGTGATAACAATGATCCTTTTACAACGTTAACTCGGTGGGTGGGGTAACAAAAATGCCTCAAAAGCCAACAAAGCTGCCATGAATTTACTGCTATCATACATTTCCTAAAAGCAGAGGGTTTGGGCTTCCTGAAAATCATAGTGAACCTTATTCACCCGAATGGTACCCGTACCTCAATTTTCAGGTGCCTGGCTCACGGCCTAAAGTGGTTAACCCTTATTCTGCTGCACAGACGTCTGCTTTGAAATTGTCATGTGCAAAATTTGTTTAGTTTAGATTTATTCATAGTTTTGATTAAAAGAACCTTAAGTCGATTGTCAAACAGTTTGGATCCAGATAAGACGCCGAGTTACGCGGCGTCTGTTCGAGATTCAAACAGTCAAACAACTAGGTCTGACGTGTCAAAGGTCAGCCGAGTCCAATTTTTAGGTAACACAGCATTCCGCATGTTCTCGGACCATATTTTAAACAGCCGAGTTTCGTATATGAGGTGAAATAATGAAGGCGGACTTATTGTGAGCAGTTAAGCGCAGTAGGCAAAGGTTAGGTATGCAAAGGCAAATAGCAGTATTTTTAGTAAGCGTGGGTTCGAGTCCCACGTCGACCTTACACTTTTTTATTTAAATCTTGCATGAATAGTAAAGCATTATATTCTATTCCATACTGTATAATAGAAGCTGACCATTTATGAACACGTTCGCCAGTGTTGGTGAAGGGTTGCTTTGTTTCAGTTCGAGTCCGATATTAGTAATATTTTAAACAATTAATCGATGATAAAATACATACATGTACATGTATATACATATAGGCTTCTATAATATTGAAATGTAATGAGTTACAAGCATGATCTGTTTACTGGGCTCCAGATAAGGGGGAATAGACACAAGTTTTCCAACATTTTCCTCATGTCTGCACTAAACCTTATGGTTTGATTGCATGTACTAATTAGAATGGTCTCTTCGAGAAGCTTTTGATTAGTAGTCACACTATGGGGTTTGAAGGAGACATGAAGATTTTACTTTTTGAAATACTCTCCTTGTCTGGAGCCTTAATTACGGGGAAACACATAGGAATCGACCACTCATTAAGGACTATTAAAGTGGTATTTTTAGACAGGCTGCTGCTGAATGTAGAACAAAAGTAATGGAGACTGCCTTATGCATTATTCCCCCATTATGCTGTCACCTGCCTTAAAGGCCAACAATGACTTATGTATAGAGATGTTTCACCGTATAATCATCTACATAGATCTACATTACAATGAAAGTATATGATGGTTGAAATGAAATTGGAAATAAAGTAATTATAGAATCCTTAATATATTTTAGCAAAAAAAAAGTTTTAGGTTGATGCGAGTTTCGAACCCACGCCAAATAAAATTTCCCCGATCATATACTCGATTATGGGCCTACGACCTATCCATTACGCTATGTTTCTGATAACTAATCCGCTCATTGTTTATACCTATAACTCAACCTTGTTTTTTAAAAGAATGAGACGAGGATATCCGAAATGCTGATCTCCCTTAAAATGGACTCGGCGACCCCGTGACACGTCAGACCTAGTTGTTTGACTATACTTTCGGTTTGTTATGGTTTTAAACTGCCACTTTTGATGAATTAGGTCTGTCTTTAACATTTCATAGATCAGTTTGGCCCATAAGAAGGTCGAAACATTATTATTAACCGTTATTGTATTTCGGACATTAAAAAAGGTCTGAAAACACAATGGGACTTTAATATGTAAAGAACCCGAGTTATCGTGACATATCAAAAGATTTGACGGACAGACAGACGGATATGTGGACGCAAGGACTTTAGATAAAGATGGTGTTGAATATGATGATGGTGGTGATGAGGATTATACCAACAAAAAAATCACCTTAAATATTTGGTTTTTGCAGTCATTGGTCCTAGTTACATTTAGGGCCGCGTAGTTACATATAGGGCCGGAGTTACATATAGGGCCGTTTTTTGTTACAAGTAGGGCCACAGACGCTACAGACGTTTAATGACCCGATAACGTCGAGAAATTCTTTCAACATATCCGAAGATGACATCACACAATTTTTCATATCAGAAAAGAACTTCAATTTTGAGAGGAAATTGTTCAACGTCCTGATATCATCGAAGTTCTTTTCTGATATGAAAAATTGTGTGATGTCATCTTCGGATATGTTGAAAGAATTTCTCGGAAAATTGGTATCAAGCAGAAATAGAACGGATATTGTTGGTACTTTGTTTTTGTTTTGTTTGTTAACGTCCGTTTCTGTCATCTTTTGGCTAATTGGACGCACCAGAGAGAGAGAGAGAGAGAGAGAGAGAAAGAGAGAGAGAGAGAGTTTCTGCCATCTTTGGGCTAATTGTATTTGGACGTACCAGAGTGAATGACAGAGAGAGAGAGGGGGAGAGAGAGAGAGAGAAAGAGAAAAAGAGAGAAAAGAAGAAGAAGAGGGAGGGAGAAGGTGAGATAGAGAAAGAGTGTTGAGAGAGAAAGATGGCAGACAGACAGAGAGACAGAGAGAGGAGCATAGAGAGACAAAGACAGCGACAGAGATAGAAAATGACAAAAAATAAGAGAGAGAGAGAGGCAGACAGACAAACAACCATATTTAGAGAGATAGAAAAACAGAGAAAAGAGACAGAGACAGCGACAGACAAAAAATGGGAGACATACAGGCAGAGACAGCGAGAAAGACAAAGAAAGAGAGACAAACAGACAGTCATACAGAAAAAGAGAGAAGCAGAGAGAGAGAGATATATAACGACAGAAACAGAGAGCAGAAGCAAACAGATCGACAGAGGGCAGAGAGCGTGTGACAGAAAAAGAATCAGAGAGAGACAGTGACACAAAGTCTTAGATAGAGAGAGAGAGAGAGGCAGATACAGACAAAGAGAGAAGAAGATTGAGAAGAGACATATAGACAGAGACAGAGAGACAGAAAACAGACAGACATACAGATAAAGATAGGGAGACAGACAGATAGAGATAGAGAGGGAGAGTGAGAGAGAGAGAGAGAGAGAGAGAGAGAGAGAAAGAGAAAGAAAGAGTGGGAGAGAGAGACACACACACAAACAGAGAACATTACAGGCAGAGATAACATAGACAAAAACAGGGAAGGTAGTTTTCGTCATTAAATGTTGGTTTTCGGTAATTAATTCTAGTTTTGGGTATAAAAAGTTAGTTTCGGTAACTAATGTTAGTTCTGGGTATTTACAATTAGTTTTCGGTAATAAATGATAGTTTTTGGTATTCAAAAGTTAGTAATTGGTATTGAAAATTAGTTTTTGGTATTAAAAATAAGTTTTGGGTCTTTAAAAAAAATTATGTTAGTTTTGCGTATTTAAAGTTAGTTTTCGGTTATTTATTTAATTTTGGGTATTTGAATTAAGTTTTCGGTAATTTATGCTAGTTTAGGGTATTTGAAGTAAGTTTTCGGTAATTAATGTTAGTTTTGGGTTATAAATACTTGTTTTGTGTATTTAACACTAGTTTTGGGTCTTTAAAATGAATATATTTTGTCGGCGCCATATGACCATTTCATGTGTCGCAGTGCCGTAAAACCCAACTCAATCAATCAATCATTAAAATGAATTTCGGTAATTTATGTTAAATTTTGGTATTTCAATATAGTTTTGGGAAATAAATATTAGTTTTAAGTATTTTAAATTTATTTCGGTATTTAATGTTAGTTTTGGGTATTTAAAATTAGTTTTAGGTCCTTTAAAGTAATTTTGGTAATTTATTCTAGTGTTTGGTACTTAAAGATAGTTTTCGGTAATTTATGTTAGTTTTGGGTACTTACAGATAGTTTTCGGTAATTTATGCTAGTTTTGGGTATTTAATATTAGTTTTGTGAATTAAATGTTAGTTTTCGGTATTTTGAATAAATTTCAGTAAGTTTTGGGTATTTAAAATTAATTTCGGTATTTAATGTTAGATTTGAATATTTAAAAATAGTTTTGGGTTTAAAAGTTAGTTTTCGGTCATAAATGCTAGTTTGGGGTATTTAAAACTAGTTTTTGGTCTTTAAAATTAATTTCGGTATTTTATGTTAAATGTTGGTATTAAATGTTAGTTTTCGATAATGGATGTTAGTTTTGGGTTTTTAAAATTAGTTTTTGGTAATAAATGTTAGTTGTGATTTCGGTAATTAATTTTATTTTTCGGTATTCAAAATTGGTTTGGGTATTCAATGTTAGTTTTGGGTATTTAAAATTAGTTTTGGATCTTTTGGGTATTTAAAGTTAGTTTTCGGTAATTTATGCTAGTTTTCAAATGAGTTTTGGGTATTAAAAATGAGTTGTGGATTTTTTTAATTAATTTCGGTAATTAATGTTAGTTTTGGGTATTTAAAGTTAGTTTTCGGTAATTTATGCTAGTTTTGGGTATTTAAAATTAGTTTTCGATATTTTATGTTAGTTTTCGGTATTAAAGTTTGTTTTCGGTAATTAATGCTAGTTTGGGGTATTAAAAGTTAGTTATCGGTAATTAATGTTAGTTTTGGGTATTCAAAATTAGTTTTGGTTACTTAAAGTTAGTTTTTGGTAAATAATGTTTGTTTTGGGTATTAAAATCTTTTTTGGGTCTTTAAAATTAATTTCGGTAATTTAAGATAGTTTTGGGTATTCAAAATTAGTTTTGGGTATTTATAGTTAGTTTTGGGTAAATGATGTTAGTTTTGGGTATTTGAAATTAATTTCTGTAATAAATGTTTGTTTTTGGTATTCAAAATTAGTTTTGGGTATACAACGTTTGTTTTGGGTATTTAAAATTAGTTTTTGGTATATAAAGTTAGTTTTGGCTAATTGATGTAAGTTTTGGGTATTCAAAATTAGTTTTGGGTATTCAATGTTTGTTTTGGGTATTTAAATTTGTTTTTGGTCATTAAAATTAATTTCGGTAATTTATGTTAGTTTTCGGTATTCAAAATTAGTTTTGGGTATTTATCGGTATTCAAAATTAGTTTTGGGTATTTAAAGTTAGTTTTGGGTAAATAATGTTAGTTTTGGGTATTTAAAATTAATTTTGGTAATAAATGTTAGTTTTTGGTATTCAAAATTAGTTTTGGTATACAATATTATTATTGGTTATTTAAAATTAGTTTGGGGTATATTAGTTTTGGGTAAATGATGTTAGTTTTGGGTATTCAAAATTAGTTTTGGATTTAAGATGTTTGTTTTGGGTATTTAAATTTGTTTTGGGTATTTAAAATTAGTTTTGGGTATATAAAGTTAGTTTTGGGTAATCTATGTTAGTTTTGGGTATTCAAAATTAGTTTTGGGTATTAAAAGTTAGTTTTGGGTAAATAATGTTAGTTTTCGGTATTAAAATTAATTTCGGTAATAAATATAAGTTTTTGGTATTCTAAATTAGTTTTGGGTATACAATGTTTGTTTTGAGTATTTAAAATTAGTTTTGGGTATATAAAGTTAGTTTTGGGTAATTGATGTAAGTTTTGGGTATTCAAAATCAGTTTTGGGTATATAAAGTTAGTTTTGGGTAATCTATGTTAATTTTGGGTATTACAAAATTAGTTTTGGGTATTTAAAGTTATTTTGGGTAAATAATGTAAGTTTTGGGTATTCAAAATTAGTTTTGGGTATTAAAAGTTATTTTGGGTAAATAATGTTAGTTTTGGGTATTTAAAATTAGTTTTGGGTATACAATGTTTGTTTTGGTATTTTGATTTGTTTTTGGTCTTTAAAATTAATTTCGGTAATTTATGTTAGTTTTGGGTATTCAAAATTAGTTTTGGGTATTTAAAGTTAGTTTTGGGTAAATAATGTTAGTTTTCGGTATTTAAAATTAATTTCGGTAATAAATATTAGGTTTTGGTATTCAAAATTAGTTTTGGGTATACAATGTTTGTTTTGGGTATTTAAAATTAGTTTTAGGTATATTAAGTTAGTTTTGGGTAATTGATGTAAGTTTTTAGTATTCAAAATCAGTTTTGGGTATATAAAGTTAGTTTTGGGTAATCTATGTTAGTTTTGGGTATTTAAAATTAGTTTTGGGTATTAAAAGTTATTTTGGGTAAATAATGTTAGTTTTGGGTATTTAAAATTAGGTTTGGGTATACAATGTTTGTTTTGTGAATTTAAATTTGTTTTTTGTCTTTAAAATTAATTTCGGTAATTTATGTTAGTTTTGGGTATTCAAAATTAGTTTTGGGTATTTAAAGTTAGTTTTGGGTAAATGATGTTAGTTTTCGGTATTTAAAAGTAATTTCGGTAATAAATATTAGTTTTTGGTATTCAAAATTAGTTTTGGGTATATAATGTTTGTTTTGGGTATTTAAAATTAGTTTTGGGTATATAAAGTTAGTTTTGGGTTATTGATGTAAGTTTTGGGTATTCAAAATTAGTTTTGGGTATATAAAGTTAGTTTTGGGTAATCTATGTTAGTTTGGGGTATTCAAAATTAGTTTTGGGTATTAAAAGTTATTTTGGGTAAATAATGTTAGTTTTTGGTATTTAAAATTAGTTTTGGGTATACAATGTTTGTTTTGTGTATTTAAAATTAGTTTTGGGTATATAAAGTTAGTTTGGGGTAATTGATGTAAGTTTTGGGTATTCAAAATTAGTTTTGGGTATATAAAGTTAGTTTTGGGTAATCTATGTTAGTTTTGGGTAATCAAAATTAGTTTTGGGTATTTAAAAATAGTTTTGGGTAAATAATGTTAGTTTTGGGTATTTAAAATTAGTTGTGGGTATACAATGTTTGTTTTAGGTATTTAAAATTAGTTTTGGGTCTTAAATTTAGTTTTGGGTATTAAAAGTTAGTTTTTGGTATACAATGTTTGTTTTAAGTATTCAAAATTAGTTTTAGGTATTTAAAGTTAGTTTTGGGTATTAAAATTAGTTTAGGGTATTTAAAATTAGTCTTTGGTATTTAAAATTAGTTTTGGGGCTTTCAAAATTAATTTCGGTAATTAATTTTAGTTTAGGGTATTTAAATTTATTTTGGGTAATTAATGTTAGTTTAGAGAGAAAGAAAGAAAAACAGACAGAGACGCACATATAAAGAGAGACAGAAACACACAGCGAGACAAAGAGAGACAGAAATATATATAGAGAGACTGACAGAGAGTTAGATCGAAAGAGGGAGAGAGAGGGATATAGTGAGAGAGGGGGATATACAGACAGACAAAGAGACAGAAACAGACAAGACAGAGATACAGACATACAGAGGGACAGACAAAGAAAGAGAGAAAAACAGAGATAGACAGACTTAGACAGAAAATGGAGAGAGACACACAAACAGAGAGAGAGAGAGTGACAGAGAGAGATAAAGCGACAGTCAGAGAAAGAGCGATACAGAAACAGAAATACAGAGAGAAAGAGAGAGAGAAACAAAGATAAAGAGACAGAGAGAGACATAGAGAGAAACAAACATACATGCAGAGAGAGAGAGAGACAGAATGACAGACAGGCAGCGCTAGAGACAGATAGAGAGACAAAGGCAGAGAGACAGAAATAAGAGAAACACATAGAGAGACAGAGAGTCAGACAGCCAAACTGAGACAGAAACAAACAGAGAGAGACACACACACACACATAGCGACAGAGAAAGAGGTTGAGAGAGAGAGAGAGTCAGAGACAGAGACAGATAGAGACACAGAAATAAAGAGACAGAAATAAAGAGACACGCAGAGAGAGACAGACATTGACAGACATTCAGGCAGACAGAGAGAGACAGAAAGACAGAGAAACACATAGAGAGACACATAGACATCGAACCAGAGGGAGATAAAGTGAGAGAGACAGATAGAGAGTCGTTATCGGGTTATTGTAGCCTCGTAGGTTATTTAATTTTAGTGTTCGGTAGTTGGTATTGTTATCGGGTGGTTTGAAGAGTTATGGGATATTTACTGTTAGTGTTCAGTATTTAGCGTTTTAACAGACAAAATTGTTCGAATTGAGACCGGTACTGTTGGAATAAAGAAAAGTAAAGCGAGTTGTTCGAATAGTCTCTTTTTATTTTGCCACCATGTTTTATGAAATACGAATCGGATGAAAAAGATGGTTGGTAAGATTTCTCGAGTAGTCCAGTGGTTACATCACAGGTAACGACAGGTTCAAATTGTGTTACCTTCTTGAACTAGTCTTCTTCAGCATGTGTCCTTGATGTGCGCAGATACGCTGTGAAATGTTTTCTCATTAAATGATTTTCAATCATCATAATATTATATCTATTCAACGGTTTACATTATACACAAGTCAATTCCTTTTTTAAGAGAGAGAGAATGAGAGATAGAGAGAGATAAAGAGAGAGAGAGAGATAGCGAGGGAGAGAGAGATGGAGAGAGAGAGAGAGAGAGCGAATGAGAGAGAGTGAGATACAGAGATACGGAGAGACGGAAAGACAGAGATACAGAGACAAAGAAACAGTGACTGAGAGAGAGAATGTGAGAAACAGAGACAGGGACAGAGAGACAGACAGACAGACAGAGACAGACAGAGAGAGAGACAGAAACAGAGACAGAGTGACAGAGAGAGACAGAGAGAAAGAGACAGCAATAGAAACAGAGAGACAGAGACAGACAGAAACAGAGACAAACAGACAGACGGACTGAGAGACAGACAGAGAGTGATAGACAAATACAGACACAGACAGACATATACAGAGGCAGAGAGAGAGACAGAGACACACAGAGACAGACAGAAAGAGCCAGAGACAGAGACAACGTGAGGCAGAGACATAGACAGAGAGAGACACAGACATATACAGACACAGACTGAGATAGAGAGACAGGGAGACATAAATATAGAGAGAAGCAGACAGAGACAGAGATAGAGAGACAGAGAAGAAAGAGACAGAGACAGAGAAAATGACAGAGACAAACAGAAACAGAGGGAGACAGACACAGAGAGACAGAGATAGAGAGAGGAGGAAACAGAGGGAGATAGAGACAGAGAAAGAGACAGAGATAAACAGAGACATATACAGATACAGAGGGAGAAGAAGATAGAAAGAGACAGACAGAGAAAGAGAGAGAGACATAGAGAGACAGAGACTGAGAGACAGAGATAGAGAGACAGACATAGACAGAGGGACAGAGAGAGAGAGAGAGAGAGAAAGAGACAGACAGACAGCCATACAGAGAGCGAGAGAGAGACAGAGACAGAGACGGAGAGACAGACATAGAGACAGAGATAGACAGACAAACAGAGAGATAGACTGAGTCAGAGGGAGACAGATAGAGAGAGAGACAGACAGACAGACAGGGAGACACACAGATAAAGACAGAGAGAGAAAAAGAGAGAGAAAGAAAGACACAGAGAGAGATAGACACACACACACACATACAATGAGACACACATAGAAAGACAGATAGACAGACAGTCAGAGAGAGAGAGAGAGAAATAGAGATATATAGACAGACAGACAGAGAAACAGACAGAGACAGACAGAAATACAGACAGACAGACAGACATACAGCCAGACAGAGAGAGAGACAGTAAGAGATAGAGAGAGAGACAGAGAGAGGCAGAAAGACGGAGACAGGCAGAGACAGACAGACAGACAAACAGAAAGAGAGACAGATATAGATACAGAGAGAGAAAGACAGAGATAAGAATAGAGAAAGAGAGAGAAAGAGAAAGAGAGGGGACATAGATACAGACAGAGAGTGAAAGAGATCGAAAGATCGACAAAGATAGACAGAGAGACAGAAAGAGAGAGAGACAGACGGTCAGGCAGATAAACAGAGAAAGGGGATATACATACAGACATAGAGACAGACAGACAGACACAGACAGACAGACAGACAGAGAGTGACAGAGAGAGACAGAGACAAACAGACAGAGCCAGAGACATAAAGAGACAGAGACAGGCACAGAGACAGAGAGACAGACAGAGACAGACAGAAAGAGACAGAGACTGATGCAAAGTGAGACAGAAAGAGACAGAGACAAAGATAGAGAGAGACATAGACAGGCAGACAGAGTCAGAGAGAAACGGAAATAGACAGAGACAGAGCGAGACAGAGACATCGTGAGACAGAGACAGAGCGAGACAGAGAAGGACAAAGACAGAGACAGACAGAGACAGCCAGAGACAGCTATACATAGATTAAGAGATACAGAGAGAGAGAGAGAAAAAGAGAGGCAGAAACAGAGGAAGAGACAGAGACAATAAGAGACATAGCCACAGACAGACAGAGCCAGAAACAGAAACAGAGGGAGACAGACACGGAGCGACAGAGTCAGAGAGATATAGACAGATACAAACAGAGACATACACAGAGACAGGAAGTGAGGAATACAGACAGAGAGATTGAGAGAGAGACAGAGAAAGAGAGAGGGACAGAGAAAGACAGAGAGACAGAGACAGGGAGAGTCAGAGATAGAGTGAGACAAAGAAGAGAGACATAGAGAAAGAGACAGAGAAAGATATAGAGACAAAAACACTTAGAAACATATCCAGAGACATACAGAGACAGAGACAGAAACCGAGGGATACAGACACAGAGAGACAGAGAATGAGAGACAGAGACACAGAGAGATACATACAGAGACAGAGACAAACAGAGACATATACACAGGCAGAGCGAGAGGAACAGAGAGAGGGCGTGAGAGAGAGACAGAGAGAGAGATATAGAGAGATAGACAGAGAGAGAGAGAGAGACAGACAGAGACAGAGACCGACAGAGACAGATAGACAGAGACAGAGAGACAGACAGAGATAAACAGATACACAGAGACAGAGAGAAACAGACAGATACAAATACAGAGAGAGACAGAAAGAGACAGACAGAGAGAGACAGAAACAGAGAGATACCGGGAGAGACAGATACAGAGAGAGACAGGGACAGAGAGAGAGAGAGAGAGAAATAGAAAGAGACAGATACATACAGAGTGAGACATACAGACAGAGACTGAGAGAGACATAGATACAGAGACAGAAATAGAAACTGAGAAACAGAGAGAGACAGATACAGACATGAACAGAAACATAGGGGGAACGACAGAGAGGGAGACAGAGAGACAGATACAGATAGACAGATATAGATGGAGGGACACAGAGAGAGACAGCCAGACAGACAACCAGACAGAGAGAGAGAGAGACAGACAGACAGACAGAGACAAACAGATAGACAGACTGAGACAGAGAGAGGCAGAGAGAGAGACAGAAAGAGAGAGATAGAGAAAGATAGAGGGAGATAGAGATAAAGAGAGAGAGGGAGAAAGAGAGACAGAAAGAGACAGGCAGACAGACAGTCAGAGAAACAAAGAAGAAGAGAGAGAGAAAGAGAGAGAAAAAGAAAGAGAGACAGACAGAAAGACAGAGATAGAGACAAACACAGAAAGAGAAAGACACAGAGAGACAGAAAGAGACAGAGACAGACAGACAGAGACAGACAGAAAGAGAGACAGAAACAGAGAGATAGATAGATATAGGCAGAGAGAGACAGAGAGACATAGCGAGAGACAGACAGAGACGGAGAGAGAGAAAAAAAGAGAGAGAGAGAGACATACAGAGTGAGACAGATGGATAGAGACTGAGAGATACACAGAGACAGAGACATAAATAGGAACCGAGAAACAGAGAAAGACAGAGACAGACATGAACAGAAATAGAGAGAGGGGGACAGAGAGAGAGAGAGAGAGAGAGAGAGAGTGTGACATAGACAGAGACATACATGAACAGAAATAGAGAGAGTGAATGCAAGAGAGGGAAAGAGACAGAGAGAGAAAGAGAGAGAGAAAGAGGAAGACAGAGACAGAGAAGAGAGAGATATAGACAGAGACAGAGACAGAGACAAAAACAGAGGGAGAAAGACACAGAGAGAAAGAGATAGAGAGAGACAGAGAGATATAGAGACAGAGACAGAGACAAACAGAGACATATACAGATGCAGAAAGAGAGGACTAGAGAGAGAAAGATATATAAATAGAGAGAGATAGAAAGAGAGACAGAGTGAGACAGAGAATGAGACAGATAGAGATAGATAAAGAAAGAAATAAAGAAAAAGAGACAGACAGACAGACAGAAAGAAATACAGAGAGTGAGACAAACAGAGAGAGACACAGACAGAGAGACAGAAAATGACAGAGACAGAGAAAGAGACAGACAGAGACAGACAGAAAGAGAGACAGAAACAGAGATATAGATATATAGAGAGAGAGAGGCAGAGAGAGACAGAGAGAGAGGCAAAGAAAGACAGACAGACAGAGAAAGATAGGCACAGAGAGAGACAGAAACAGAAAGACAGACATACATACAGACAGATAGAGAGAGATAGAGAGATACAGGGTGAGGCGGATGGAAAGAGACTGAGAGAGACACAGAGACAGAGATGGGAACCGAGAAACAGAGAGAGACAGAGACAGACATGAACTGAAAGAAAGAGAGAGACAGGCATACAGACGGACAGACATACATACAGACAGACAGACAGAGACACAGAGAGAGATACATAGATAGACAGAGAGAGAGACAGAGAGAGACTGACATGAAGAGAAAGAGAGAGAGAGACAAAGACAGAGACAGACAGAGAGTCAGTAAAACAGACAGACAGACAGACAGAGACAGAGGCAGAGAGAGACAGAGACAGACAGAAATAGACAGAAAGAGACAGAGGCAGAGAGAGACAAAGACAAATATAGAGAGAGACATAGACAGAGACAGACAAAGTCAGAGTGAGATAGAGAGAGACAGAGACATAGACAACAAGAGGCATGGACATAGACAGAGCCAGACAGATATAGACAAAGACAGAGACAGAGAGAGACAGAGATAGATGGATGGATGGATGGATGGATGGATGGATAGAGAGGCAGACATACATACAAAAGAAAAGAGAGAGAGAGAGAGGGTGATATACAAACAGACATAAACAGACAAGACAGAGAGAGACAGACAGACAGGGACATACAAAGAGAGAGAGAAAATGGAGATAGAAAGACATAGACAGGAAAATGTAGAGAGAGACACAGAGACAGAGACAGAGAGAGATAGAGCGACAGTCAGAGACAGACAAAGAGAGAAACAGAGATACAGAAACAGAAATACAGAGAAAGAGGGAGAAACAAAGATAAAGAGGCAGAGAGAGACACAGAGAGAAACAAATATACATGCAGACACACAGAGAGAGAAAGAGAGACAAACTAACAGACAGGCAGCGCTAGAGAAATACAGAGAGGCAGAGAGACAGAGATAAGAGAAACACATAGAGAGACAGAGACAGAGACAGACATAGTCAATGTGATATTCAAAGAAAGACAGAGAGACAACAGAGAGAGACAGAGAGAGAGAGACACACACATACAGAAACAAACAGAGAGACAGACACAGAGAGAAACAGAGAGTAAGACACACACAGAGCGACTGAGAAAGAGGTGGCGAGAGAGAGATTCATAGACAGAGACAAATAGAGACACAGAAATAAAGAGACAGAAATAGAGAGACACTCAGAGAGAGACAGACATTGACAGACATTCAGGCAGACACAGACATGAAGACAAACATATAGGTTATACAGACATAGACAGAGAGATAGATAGCGCAGTTAGTAGTTAGAGTCGTTATCGGGTAGCTGTAGCGTCGTAGGGTACTTAACTTTAGTGTTCGGTAGTTGGTTCTGTTATCGGGTGGTTTGTAGAGTTATGGGGTATTTACTGTTAGTGTTTAGTATCTAGCGTTTAAACAGACCAAATTGTTCGAATTTAGACCGGTTCTGTTGGAATAAAGAAAAGTAAAGCGAGTTGTTCGAATCGCTCCTTTTATTTTGAAAGAAAAATACAAATCATAAAGATTTCATAACATCTCCAAGTAGCTATATTTCCAGTGTAGCTCGCTTTTTGTACAGAATACCATCGTGACGGAACCAATGTGATTTGATTTATTGAAATTAAAGGAGTTAAATATCATTTAAGATAACACGGTTGCACGTTATAATCAACAGATCAAACAGTCGTTCTGTCTCTATCTATCTCTCTCTCGCGCCTTTCTCTTTCTCTTCCTCGTTTCTCTTTCTCCATTTGTGTCTGTCTGTGGATCTGAAAGTTTGTAAAACCGTCGGTCCGTAACCCACCCCACACCCGTCTCTTCTGACTCTCCCTCCAGCTACCGTGTGCCTGTATGTCTGTATGTCTGTCTGTCTATCTATCTCTGTCGCTGTCTCTGTTTTGTCTTATGTTTTTGCTGTGAATGACATGGTGATATCTGAGTGTCATTTGTTGATTCATGTCATTTTACTGTACTTTAAGTCATTACTCCATATTCACGCCCCTTCACGCCTTTAACACATTAAGCCCTGACAACTCAATTGCAAACAAAGTACCTGTGAAAAGTAGACTTGTCCTTTGCAAACAGTGTACAGAGGTTCTGATCACGGTCTTCTCTTTTTGCACACTAGAATTCAATCGTTAAAACACCAACCAGAAATGAACATAAATGAACTAAACTGAACTAAACTGTAGTCCTTAATGAAAGAAACAAGTTCCTCTTGACACAGTCATGAATTTGCAACATAAGAATTCGTTCCTATGCAATTAAATCTCTTCATTACGCCCACTAAATTGTGTTAGTTATTAGTAGTTTTTGACAGTTGACTGCGCCAAGGAGGGTGACAGTAAAACAGAAAGCTCCTTTTTGAGACGGAGAGAGATCGAGAGAGACAGACATGTGGTCACAGAGAGACAGGAATTGATAGAGACAGACATAAAGAGAGAATTATATAGATAGAAAGAAAGGAATAGACACATAGAGTCAAAAATAGATAGAGACATATAGACCAACAGACAGAGACATAACAAAATAGAGGACAAAGACACACATAGAGACTAATAGACAGACAGAGAGACGGAAACAGAGAGACATATTAGGAGAGAGAGAGAGAGGGGAGAGAAAGAGAGAGAGAGAGAACCAGTGTGTAGACACATGTAGAAATTGATATACTTCATACAGTGGGAAACGTTATTATTTCCCGATACATCTGTGTTCGATAAATCTATAATTTTCATTGTAAATAGTTTGGAGCAAGATCAGACTCCGGGTAACCGGGAGACAGGGTGAAATACAGATATAGAGATAGCCATTAAGAGAGAAAGACAGAGATACAGAAAGGGGGAGACACACAGGGACAGATACAAAAGAAACAGAGAGATACAGATGGACAGACAGAGACAAAGACAGCGACATTCACAATTGGAGCGACAAAAACACACAGAGATACAGAGAGAAACAGAAACAGAGATACAATGACAAAGAGAGACAGATAGGGAGAGAAAAAGATATAGAACAAGTGTGTTGATAGAGATCGATACATACTCCATTAGGTGGAGAAACGTTATGCTTTCGCAATAAACACGTTTACGCTTAATCTTTTATTTCCATTGCAAACAGTTTAGGGCCAGATCAGATGCTAGGTAACCCGGCGCCTGATCAGGTTCCAAACTGTTTGCAACTCAGATTAAAATAAACAGGTGGAAATATCAAACATTTGCCTATTTCTACATTTTACTGCACTCCGTTTGCGTTTCGTTTGCGTTTAAATGGGGAAAAATAAAGTTTTTCTCCACTGTATTTGGCATCTGTATTCAATTGAAGCACTTGAGCTCGTTGCTGCTTGGGTCATGTCCGACAAAGGTCAAAGTCATTTAGAGGTCATGGTCTTTAGCAACATGGTTTGTAAAAAAATATCTAAATTGTATTTCATTTTTTACAAATCATGTCAATTTTTACAAATCATGTTCATATTCGACATGATTTGATTTTTTTTTTAAAAATCATGTCGAATACCTGGTATTAAATAACATACTTAAGTGTTTATATAAGTGTTTCCGGCACCGCAACACAGTGAACACAATTTAGTGATTTATATGTTAAATAAGACAGTCAGTAGAAATAATTACTACATAAATGGCATGCATGTGCATCTCATGGAGCTGCACATTTTGAATGAATGCATATCAAGGTCAAGGTCATCATTAAAGGTCAAAAGTCAAATATATAGGTCAATGTCATAACTGTTGAGCCAGTAGACACAAAAACTTCATAATTGGCATACTAAATAAAAGAGATTTACATGTTGGTTTATATGTTTTTCAAGTCCCATTGTGTTTTCAGAATTATTTTAAATGTCTGAAATACAATAACGGTCAATAATAATGTTTGAACATTCTTAAAGGCCAAACCGATCTATGAAATGTTGAAGACAGATCTAATTCGCCAAAAAGGGCGATTTAAAACCATAATAAACCGAGAATAGAAGTTCTGACATAAAAAATACCGCCCGGCTTAGTGTCACGTGATACGCCCGGGACCAACTTCACTGTGTGCAAACGTATCCAAGATATTGCTATAAAATAAGCCTCATTTCGACACATCGGTGGCAAAACAAAAGCAACGAGGATAAGTATGTATGTGCATTTTAAGGCTCCATCGTGTGGCCCTACAGTAAACGCCCTGTCCGCCCCCTGTCCGTCCCTCCTCCCGTCCCTCCATCAATCAGTCAGACTGTCGCACTATTTTTGCCAGTATTCTTACTCGATTATTTTTTATATGATCTTCCACAATCTTCCTGAAAATGTTTATTTGTATAAAGTGTAGGCCAAGTTCGATAACACATCAAATTGTATTAGGCATGTCTGAGTTATAACCCTTGAATTATAAAAAAGTTGTTGTTTCAGCCTTGTCCGCTCTCTAACATATACAGTTTTTATTGGATCTTCACCAGACTTGCTGAAATTGTTCAGTAATATAAAATCTAGGTCCAGTTTGATTACTACTAAATCGCACAAGGCATGTCTGAGAAATTGTCCTTTGATTATTAAAAATTACTGTTTCAGCCCTTTTTGCTCTCTAACACAAATACTTTTTATCGGATCTTCACCAAACTTGCTAAACATTTTCATTAACATAAATTCTAGGTCCTGTTTGATCACTGCTAAATCGCATGAGGCATGTTTGAGTTATTTACCTTGAATTATTAAAAAAAATGACTGTAACAGCTTTTTCTGCGCTCTAACACGAACAGTTTATAGTGGATCGTCATCAAACTTGCTGAAAATGTTTATTTATTTAAAATCTAGGTCCAATCTGATTACTACTAAAATCGCATGAGGCATGTCTGAGTTTTCCCTTTAAGTATTAAAAATTACTGTTTCAACATTTTTTGCTTTCTTACATGAATAATTTTTATTTGACTTTATTGGTATAAAATCTAGGTCACTCATGTTATCTACCAAAATCGCAAAAAGCGTGTTTGAGTTATTGCCCTTAAATGATTAAGAATTGCCTGTTTCAGCCTTGTCCGCTTTCTAACTCAAACTATTTCCATTCAACTGTATTCGATTTGATTACCTGAATTTAATACCAATAAACAGTTTCAGCAAGTTTGATGATGATCCAATTAAAGTTGTTTGTGTAAGAGAGCAGAAAAGGCTGAAACATTCATTTTTAATAATTAATGGGCAATAACTCAGACATGCCTTATGCGATTTTGGTAGTTATTGAACTTGACCTAGTTTTTAGATCCAAAAACAAAAGTATTTCTGTTATGGATGGATGGATGAATGGATGGATGGGTCTTATTTCAGTAACTTGAACTTACAAATTCCTCGTTACTCACAACATATATTCAGATTTTCATGTTCTCAAACACGCAGGCAGCCTGCTTTAAGTTTCCTTCTACTAGACTGTAGAAAATATGTATTTTAGTTCATATTCATAACTGTATAAAGAGGAACGATTTCTTTAAGTTGAGGAATACATTTAAGGCGTAAACGAGCGTATTTATGTGGTAATTGGTAAACAAAAAAAACGATTGATACATACATACAGATTCCAAAGATGATCAGGGCATATATAACCTGATATAGTATGTGCATATTCATCAAACAGTATTGACCCGTCTGGTTAATTCAAGTCAACATAGCAAATATCAAATTCAGTCGCTATAATATAATATTGTGATTCATCCGTCTGTCAATCAGAGTCCAGGTCACCTACATAACATGTTCTATATTTACAAAAAGGTTCATGCGTCTCCGTAACATACGTGAAGCCAGCAAATAACCTATAAATCATTTGATTAGTTCGAATCCCAGTCTGGTCATTTGGATTTTTTATTTGGGGAAGCCTTTGGCGTAGCTTGCGAAAGGTCGGTGGTTCTACCCTGTTGCCGATTTGTGACTGAAGCAGTTTATAAAGGGCTTCTGGGGTCTCCCTCCACCTGTTATTAGCTGGGCGTCACGATATGACTGAAATACAAATCCAATCAAATCAAAATCGGTCAGCAAAAACAGTCTCTAGAGTGTACTTTTCCGTCAGCCAATATAAGTTCAGAGCTAATTAATTGATTATCAATTAATAATTATTTTTCAGTATTCGAGCTAAAACGCGTCTTGTCAGTATTGATCAACCTAAAATATTATCAATATTGGTCACCAAAGACATGAAAATAAATCAGGGACAATAACTCTTTACGGTCTATTCCGAGTTTACCCATTATCAAACTATACTTTCTATCAAAGATTTATGAACACATCAGGTTACTAGAGTTTTCATGTGTTTTTTTTTAAATCAGGGACAAGTAACTGTTGACATAATGCTCAGATTCAATCCCCACGCTTTAAGTATACATACATGCACTTAAAGCCGCATTGTGCTTTTGGGAAACCTGCATAAAACGGTTGCTTGGGATCCCATTAGAACTATATGGGACGTGATTCTTTCACAAAAAGCGGCTTTACCTAAGAAATTCGCTTTTTATGTATGTTTTTAATTTATGGGTGTTAACACCCATTAATTTGACCTTGTCAACGGAAAGAAGGACAACTCTGTAAATACAGGGCTCCAGATAAGGGGAGTATTTCGAAAACTAAAACCTTTATTTCTGCTTTAAAACCAATGGTGTCACTACTCATTAGAATCGTCTCCAAGAGACAATTCTAATGAGTAGTAACATCATATCATTCGGTGCTGAAATGAGTGATAAACTGTTGGATTTGTTCAGTTTACTTCGGATTAGCTGGAGCACAGGAATGAAGTGGTTAACCCTTATTCTGCTGCACAGACGTCTGCTTTGAAATTCTCATGTGCAAAATTTGTTTAGTTTAGATTTATTCATAGTTTTGATTAAAAGAACCTTAAGACGATTGTCAAACAGTTTGGATCCAGATAAGACGCCGAGTTACGCGGCGTCTGTTCGAGATTCAAACAGTCAAACAACTAGGTCTGACGTGTCAAAGGTCAGCCGAGTCCAATTTTTAGGTAACACAGCATTCCGCGTGTTCTCGGACCATATTTTAAACAGCCATGTCTTCATATCTTTCATGTTATTTTCAGCACATTTTTTTGTCTTTTTTCCTGTTTTTTTTTATTATTATTATATACAGTGGAAACTCGAGACTTAGAACTCAAATAAATCGACATTTCCCCTAAATCGATTTCACCTAAGTCGAACATACCCGTATTTCAAAGTTAAAACGTGAATATGCCACGTTTTCGCTTTGAAATATATGTAAGCTCAACAGAAAGTAGTGAGTTTCGACTGTATATACACAAAAATATGTTCGATATATTATAGACTAAAATATTTCACATGTATTGTAAGGTGTAGAGTGGGATGGATCTCCGACCCACATACACCTATTCACGGAGAGAATAAAATATTGAACTGAAAAAAAATAAAATAAAAAAAAATAAAAAAAAAAAATTTTTTTTAAACAGCCGAGTTTCGTATATGAGGGGAAATAATGAAGGCGGACTTATTGTGAGCAGTTTAGCGCAGTAGGCAAAGGTTAGGTATGCAAAGGCAAATAGCAGTATTTTTAGTAAGCGTGGGTTCGAATTCTTAATATATTTTAGCAAAAAAAAAGTTTTAGGTTGATGCGAGTTTCGAACCCACGCCAAATAAAATTTCCCCGATCATATACTCGATTATGGGCCTACGACCTATCCATTACGCTATGTTTCTGATAACTAATCCGCTCATTGTTTATACCTATAACTCAACCTTTTTTTTTTAAAAGAATGAGACGAGGATATCCGAAATGCTGATCTCCCTTAAAAATGGACTCGGCGACCCCGTGACACGTCAGACCTAGTTGTTTGACTATACTTTCGGTTTGTTATGGTTTTAAACTGCCACTTTTGATGAATTAGGTCTGTCTTTAACATTTCATAGATCAGTTTGGCCCATAAGAAGGTTGAAACATTATTATTAATCGTTATTGTATTTCGGACATTAAGGTGGTTCGACAGCGGGCGGCCCGCATCTCGAGTTCCGGAAATGCTGATGACTTTCACCTGATCTTTGCGGCACGTGCTTATAGTAGAAAATTTAGATAAAGAAAAGTTTGATCTTACTCAGTGTCTGCTCTGTTAGCGCAGTGGATACGGTGATAGACTTGCAATCCAAAGGTTCTCGGTTCGATTCCCACTCGGTTCAAAACTTTTTTTTAACAAATTGTCTGATTTTAATGACTAGTCATTTCATAACGCAGTGATCAAAGGACAGGCTATGTTTAGTCAAGTAATAATGAATAATATCAGATACAAGTATAGTCAAGTGACAGCTGTGAGTATTTATAGCCTATATGACAGATGGCAGCTTAACACGGGACAAAAATAATGCTAAAAGATAGATCCTAAAGGAGCTTTTATGCATTACTTTTGTTATGCATTAAGCAGTCACTTGCCTTTAAAGATCTACAGGCTACCGTTTTCAATGGTCCCTTATTACAGGTTTGACTTATGGTATTATTTAGAGCTGACGGCATTTTAAAGTTGAACTCAAGGGAGGTTACTCGTTTTGTGTTTACATTTTGTCAAAATTTCAGGAAATCATGTATAAAATGTAAATTCCACTGTAGATTTTCATTAAATTTGTGTGACTAGTAGAATTAAGTTATATCTATCTAATAAGAGTAAAATAAGTGTACGTTAAACAGCTAGATGTTTTGTAATTTGAGATTTTCTGAATTTGACTTTTTTTAAATATTGATATTTACAACAAATATGTCATAAAATACTTTTGTTTGCCCAATATCTTATAGTCTATGTACAGTTTACTTGAATGTACAGAAATTATTGAGTTATATCATTTTATAAAGAAAATATTCCTGTTTATCAAAAAAGGAGCTTTTTTCGACAAAAGGTCCTGTCAGAAAAAAACGGCACTGTAACTTTTTTTTATTTTAACGATTTTTCACTCTCCATATGGTATATTTCAATTTAATCAAGGTTTCAAAGAATTCTGACACAGAATAAGCTGACCCGCGAACCACCTTAAAAAAAGGTCTGAAAACACAATGGGACTTTAATATGTAAATAACCCGAGTTATCGTGACATATCAAAAGTTTTGACGGACAGACAGACGGATATGTTGACGCAAGGACTTTAGATAAAGATGGTGTTGAATATGATGATGGTGGTGATGAGGATTATACCAACAAAAAATCACCTTAAATATTTGGTTCTTGCAGTCATTGGTCCTAGTTACATTTAGGGCCGCGTAGTTACACATAGGGCCGGAGTTACATATAGGGCCGTTTTTTGTTACAAGTAGGGCCACTTTTTTTTCGACGTCATTTCGACGTTTAGGTGTCACACCTGTACGGAAGTGCTTCCGGGTCGTAGGGTGCCTAAATAGTACCTAATTTATATAGTGAAAAATTGATGTGTGTGTGTTCATGGTCATATTTTTTATTGAAAGTACTGATTAACTGCAGATGCATTTGTTTTTGAGCAAAAATAGTGATGTTGTTGATAAATCAAAGGTGTTTCTGGGTTCTATTTGGGAACTAATTTGTGAGAACATGTGGTCAGAGATGCGAGTGTGGTGCGGCGGGTCATCAACTTTCGTTTTGTAAATATTGACGGTGACCTTAGAAATGTGAAATTTGTGGAAAAGTTGAACCTTCATGGTGCCACTTTCTGTTGATAATTCTGGTGACTTATAATTGCTTTCCATGGAAACAGGGCCAGTATATTGCTCGGTACGTCAGGGAACTGGACAGAGATAGGAGAATATGGGCAATTTACTATAGAGTTCTATGGAGGGATTTTGTACAGGAGTGACACCTATATGAAGTATTTCCCGGAAAATGACGTCACAGTTTATTTTAATTTTAGAGTGCTATTTTAGGGAAATTATGAACATGTAATGATAGAAAAGTTATTTTTAGCTGCATCAGGTAATTATTTTGGCTAAAAATGAGGTTTTTCACTTAAAATTGTGACGCCTGCGATTTGAGAAAGAGACCGATGCACACGTTTTTTCTTGAAATGCTGTAGAAAAGCTCTGTGCTTGCCTTATGTAGGCTTTAAAGGTCTGTTTAATCTGAATGTCATTAGGTTTGCAGGTTTTGGTCCACAAAATGTTGATTTCTTGTTTTTCCTCAGAAAAAAAGGGGGCTGCTACCATTCGGCCTGGTCATTTTCGACCCCGGTCCAAGACCAACGAGCTTTCACTTTTCCTTCAAATCTGTCATAAACATAGTTTTTCTTCTATTTTTCACTGCAAATTCATGTACTCCATATTATGCATGGCTGTCAACATGTTCAAAACGTTTATTAGCTGAAAAAAGGAGCTATTTTGGGTGAAAATGGCAAAAAATGCGTTTTTTCATAGAGAAACCCTACTATCTAGGACAGACGTGAAGGGCGAATTTTGTTGTTTCAATATTTTTCTTACCCGAAAAGGCAATTTTCCTTTCAAAAAGGGTTATCCGCACACTTTCGTTTACATAAAAAGTGTTCGAATAAGTTTACATGTGGCGAAAACAAAGATTTAGCGGTCGCGTTGAATTTAATCCAAAAAGCTGAATTTTTACCAATTTTGCGATTTAGTCCTTGTTTTTAAACAGTCTATAATGCCAAATGTTGTGGAACTTGACATCTGTCACCATGTTTTTTTATTTTTCAATACCTATAGCTATGATATAAGAGTAAAAACAGGCAAATCAGGAAAAAATTGGTTCATATTTAGGTGTCACACCTGTACGGAAGTGCTTCCGGGTCGTAGGGTGCCTAAATAGTACCTAATTTATATAGTGAAAAATTGATGTGTGTGTGTTCATGGTCATATTTTTTATTGAAAGTACTGATTAACTGCAGATGCATTTGTTTTTGAGCAAAAATAGTGATGTTGTTGATAAATCAAAGGTGTTTCTGGGTTCTATTTGGGAACTAATTTGTGAGAACATGTGGTCAGAGATGCGAGTGTGGTGCGGCGGGTCATCAACTTTCGTTTTGTAAATATTGACGGTGACCTTAGAAATGTGAAATTTGTGGAAAAGTTGAACCTTCATGGTGCCACTTTCTGTTGATAATTCTGGTGACTTATAATTGCTTTCCATGGAAACAGGGCCAGTATATTGCTCGGTACGTCAGGGAACTGGACAGAGATAGGAGAATATGGGCAATTTACTATAGAGTTCTATGGAGGGATTTTGTACAGGAGTGACACCTTTAGTTACATTTAGGGCCGTTTAGTTACAAGTAGGGCCGCGTAGTTACATTTGGGGCCTAGTTACATATAGGGCCGCTACAAACGCGTTTATTGGGAAAGAATAACAGATTCTCCACTGTACATGCATTAATTACTAAATTGTCCGTGTTGGTTCCATAGTGTTTACTGTATATAGGACGGTACTTATACTCGTTCCCGTTTGACTCTTTCACTGCCATTGGTGCCAAAAGGCGAATTGGCTAACAGTTTGGATCCTGATCAGACGCCGCAGAACATAAACGGGTTGACACTCGTAGCGATATGTTCTAAGTCATATTTCATTGAATCTTACTTTGAAACGATCTTGCCAACAACAAAGTTGAGGCAGACGACATTGAAACGGCGAAGGAATAGAAATCTCACGAATAAGTTTGCAGCAAAAGAGTTAAAGCAAATTTATATGCAATGTAGAGCATGGCAGCTTGTCGAACAGTCTCAAGATACATGTACATGTACAGCGCTCTCTCTCTACAACGGCCCTCCCAGTAACGATTCCCTCCTCACAACGACGCTTGCCGCCGATCCCGAAACAAGAAACTATGTCCAACCTTTTTACGTCTGCAATATCTTCTGCTTAAAGTTGTCGTCTGCTGTATTTCTCAAAATTACATATTGGGCATTTTGACATAACAAACCTTAGTCATAAGTGACAAACAGCTTGAATCCAGATCAGACGCCGCGTTACGCGGCGTCTGATCTGGGTTCAAGATGTTTGCAAATGTAATCCTATTTCCCTCTCTATAGCTACTCCCTCCGAACAACGCCCACAATTGTTGTCTCCCATTGGATGTCGTTGTAGAGAGGGAGCGCTGTATAACTTTATCTGAGTGGCAAACAGTTTGGAGCCTGATCAGGCATCGTGTTACCCGGCCTCTTAAGATAAGATATGTATAACTTTATCTGAGTGGCAAACAGTTTGGAGCCTAATCAGGCATTGTGTTATATACCCGGCGCCTGATCTCGCCCCAAACCTTAGATAAGATAAGATAAGATAAAGTTTATTTAAAGTCGGCAATACATTTACTACAAGCAACTTAACCCTTTCCCTAATAGAAGCGACTTTTAGCACATGCATTTTATTCATCCGCTGAAGAAAAAAGTTCCAATATATACCGTAATGAATATTTGTCATATTTAATACTTGCCTTATCCTAGCATGTTATAGCTTAAAGCAGTCTGAAAGTAAAGCAGAATGCGCCATATGGCGCATTCTGCTTTACTTTCAACCTGCTTTAAGAACTCACATATTTTCAAAACTAAAAACAGGCTATCGGGCAATGGGTTAAGACATACAGGCTTTTGAACTGACTCTAAAGCATATATGTATAATATAACAAATGTAAAACAACTAAGAATAATACATGAGTCAATATTCTAATTATCATATGATGCAAACAAGGGATTGGAAATGTTTTGCAACGGAAATATTTTCTTTACATTAATGCGTTAATAGGAAACAGAGTAATTTTCCACTGTATTAATGCCTAAAGCAATGTACATGTATGCAATAGAGCTTATAAGTGCTGATTTCGGCCTTTTGACATTTTGACTCACTGGCCCCAAAACATTTAATAGACAGTTCCAGTTCCCAATTATGTCTAGTCCGTTTATGACTATATATATACATTCACCCATTTAATTTCACTTATAACGAGAGCACTGCAAACGGTACATTATACGCCAACTGGCAGCCTTTTTTATATAGCATATCTGAGTACATCAGGGGATTATAACTCTTAGACTATCTGTAACGAACCTAAAGTTTGACTCCGCTTTAGATCTTGGTGTATGTAACATTTATGTGAAGTTTTATTAATACCATTTTAACATAATTTTTTTTCGAAAAAATCCGGACAAGCCAAATGTTGACGGACTGACGAACGGTAACCTGGTGTCTGATCGGGCTTCAAACTGTTTGCCACTCGGATATGAAATGAATCAAGTGAAATGTCAAAACGTTGTAATGTTCTACATTTGAGTGCATTGCGTTTCGATTGCGTTTAAACGGGAAAGAATAACGACGGGTCTACAGTAAAGACAACACAAAGTTGTACATAAATGACAGATTTTTGTTAACTAATTAGCCTCTGAAACTTCGAACGGACAACTCCAGTTTCCAACCAACTTTGACCCCCTATCGACTTTTTACAATATACAGTAGAACCTATCTACATGTGTATTACGATCACTAAAAGAAGGCTAAGAGTGTGTATAAAAGACAGGCGACAGCTTAAGTCAATGTGAAAGTGAAACAGAAAGCTCCTGTAAGAGCTTTCTGTTTCTCTTTCACAGTGTTTGGATTTCCCATTGTTTTAAGCAGTCACCCGTCTTACATGAGTAATATTTAACACAATTTAGTGGTCGTATTAGAGAGGTTCTACTGTAGTGTAAATGACAGTCAGTATACACCTTGATCAGAGGGTTCCTGTAGGCTTCTCTGATCTGCGTCTACATACAGTGGAGAAAACGTTATTCTGTCCCGTTTAAACGCAAACGAAACGCAAACGCGTAGCAGTAAAATGTTGGAAATTGCAACTTTTTGACATTTCTCACGATTTATTTTAAGCTGATTGGCAAACAGTTTGGAGCCTGATCAGACGCCGGGTTACCCGGCGTCTGATCTGGCTCCAACCTGTTTGCAGTCGATATAATAGTTTTAGCGTAAACACGTTTATTGGGAAAGAATAACGTTTTACCCCACTGTATTTTATATATTAAAGGACTAGAGCACTCTTTATAGGTGCACTGTCTGTAAGTACTTAATTGTGTAATTGTATAATTAAATGTATTTTTATCATGAAATATTATTTTATTTTACATATACATGTATAGTCACATATGCTTACATATTAAGTACAGACAAAAATGCAAATACCGGGCATCTCAAGCGATCAAAACTCCTTACCTTTCGAATCATTGTAACAAAAAAGAAAATTAAAGGTTTTCATTGACAGTAAAGTCATTCGTATGGAGGCGGCCATGTGTATAGCATGGCAGTCCATCGTACACTGCCTCAATACGAAAAGGTTAATATTAATTTCTTGTTGGTTTCAATAATTTGAGAGGAAAGCAGATTTGATAGTGCCACAAGTGTTTATCTATGGAACTGCATGACAGTCATGCTTGATATTGTCGACTAAACAAGCGTATACTGTAGTAGTCAATTCTATATCAGCACAGGACGCACCGTGTCCTTACCCTCGAAATTCTGCTGTTTCGCTGGTTATTGTTATGTTTTTTATGGAAGGGTATTATGTTAGGTAGACAGAAATGCAACAAGATGTTTCATCAATTGTTGTTCATGTTTTGTTGAGGTAGGGCGAAAGTAAAATGAAAGTCAGTTATATCCCTTGTGTCTCTATATAACTTTTGTCAATTACAGTCGAACTTCGATATCTCGAACTCGCTTAATTCGAACTATCCGATTTATCGACACATGAATTGAATTATTTCATACTCTATTAAGTCGAACATCCCGTATTTTAAGTTAAAACGTGGCTAAGCCACGTTTTAACTTTAAAATACGGGTATGTTCGACCTAACCGAGTTCGATATATCGAAGTTCGACGGTACATGTATATCGGTGTCTTCAAATTTCAGTCGTGTCCGGTTCCTGAGCACTCAACGGGAGATAATGATTATGTGCGTTGTTCGGAGGGAATTATCACAGGTCTCCCAATGGGTGTTGTTGTAAAGGGAGTACTTAACAAATTACCAGGTACAGTGGAGAATCTGTTATTCTTTCCCAATAAACGCGTTTACGCTAAAACTATTATTTGCAGTGCAAACAGTTTGGAGCCAGATCAGACGCCGGGTAACCCGGCGTCTGATCAGGCTCCAAACTGTTTGCCACCAAGATAAACATGAATTATCAGAAATGTCCAAAAGTTGTTCTTTTCTACGTTTTAGTGCTTTGCGTTTGCGTACGTTTGCGTTTAAACGGGAAAGAATAACAGATTCTCCACTGTATTGTCAAATGCAATAAAACGCTTATGTAATAACAGTGACAGTCTGAACACAAAAAGAACTGTATTTAAAATTTTATTTTTTGTTGATAGTTTTCTTCATTTCTTTTTACATGTCATATATTAAAAACAACAAAACATTTAAAAGGCAATTTTCAATGTCCGAGAACTGTTTTCTTCAAGCTTCTGAGGAACTTCAGAACAACGTTTGTTCTTTTCTTGTCCAAAACTCCTTTATATTTCATTGATGAATTTAACCCCGATTTAGCCTGGTTCTGGTCACATGTTTCAGACCAGCACCCAATTGTATAAACGTTGGTTAGTTTAACCCTGGGTTAAACTCTAACCGTGGGTTAAATTTTAACTATTCTGGTTAGCTAACCAGAATAGTTAAACTATTGTATAAACAGAGTTAACCGCATGGTTAGTTAACCAAACTAGTTAAAATTTAACCCAGGGTTATTTTAACCAAAACGGCCCACAATGCACCATTTGTCTCATTCCGGTAACATCATTAACAAATTTTAAAAAAGAGAAAATAAGATCCAAGACAAAGTAGATAGGCCTAAATCTTGTTTATGCAAGCGATTCTTCGTTCGATCGGGGATCAAAACCACAATTGAACGATAGACAGAATTTAGCGGAGATCGCCAATATGCATAGGTGTAATAAAATGCTCTCGAGATCTGTGCCGGATATTAAAAACAAAGTAGACCTAGACAAAAATTGAATTAAACTTAATAGATCTATCACAAGATGCGTAGATACGTAGATCCATCAAGGCCCAATTGATATCGGACACCCTTAGATCGCCAGCACAACACAATGTGATCTATCTCAGATCGCTATTACAACGGCGCTTTTCCTAGAATCTATCTCATTTCATGGTGATCTAGATCTATTCAAGGGACAATGGGCACGGAAACCAGTAATGCTGTCTTTCCCAGTTAAAACAAATGTTTTCTGTCTCATTTCGTGGTCGTATTAATGGGGTTATTCTGTACATAGATAATTGTTTGCCCAGTGTCATAGTAACGGCTGTTAGGAGTTACTTCCCTTAATAGCGCGAGGCTCCTTGTGGGGTATTTTAGGTGTGTGTTACAAATGACAGAGAGTGTGGAAGAGAGGGGAGATTTAAATAGGTTGACTGAACAGATATCAAACGCACTTTCTTTCATCAGATATTTATTATTTTACAGTTTTTCATTGATATACATGTAGATCTAGACCTATGCATGTAACAACAGTCGATATAGAACCCATAACAATGTAATGCTGATAGATTATAGATCTAAATAGATCTAGATCTATATGTTTTGTCGGTTGTTTCTCTCTCTAGCCAATGTGGACATGGTTTAAATCAATATTGACACACTGAAGACTTTTATGTTATGCTAGAATCTAGATCTATGTATAAAAACAATAGTAAAAAAATTGTGGTTATGATCAGTCATATAATTAAAAGAAAGAAGACCTTGAAAAAACTCAAACAGTGGAGATCAAGATCAGCTTTGGGAAATGTCCTCAGCCGATCATGATCTAAACTATTTGTCACTCAAACTTTCTCTACAGAGGTTAATTAGTCTTCCTGTGACACCATTAAATTTTGCTTCAATGACTGTTAAAATAAAAATGCAAAGCTTTCATTGAATAATAACAAGGAATATATATAATGAATATATAAAGGTAGATCTAAAGGTAAAGGATTTGTTTATTATAGTGTCACCCCTATTGAAAAGGCCAGCCAGTTTTGACTTATGAGACACCTATCTTTATATTATAGGTCACACTATTTCAAATATGATCAGTCAATCTTGAGTTAGATGACCATGCATGATGCATGCACTCATTGAAGTAGATCTAGTTTGACTGCTTAGTCAAATTAATAATTGCAAGATGGACAAAAATGGAAGTAATTACTGGAACTTACTGTTTTATTAAATCATTATTCTGCGTAAAGCATGCACCTGTGTTGAAAACAACTCATGGGCCACCTACTAGATGGATGCCTAATATAAGATTGACTGTAGAATATTGTAAATGCACAAAAACTTAAAGAATCAACATATATACTGTTATAAAATGATATATGATGTACCTGTTTCATACATGACAGGAATGTGCTAGCATTCAGTAGAGCTTCTATGGGATGTGTACAACACAGGTGCCTGCTTAAAGCAGAATAATAATTTCACTGCTTCATTTACCTTATACTTCTTATAATTTCAGAATTAATTAAAACGGTAAATATCAATCGCAGAGTTGTAGATAAGCTTTGTCTTGGAATTGAGTACCTGGACTCCATGGATTTTAAATGAATTGGGTTTTTTGAAGAAAAAACATTGGGTATTGCATTCACCAAAATCTCCTGGTTTCTAATTCTAAAAGTTGTGAAAATTTGATTTTTTTTAGTGTCACTGTTGTATTGAGTGACTACATCCTAAATGGCAGGAAGATGATTGAAGGCAGATGACTGCTTAAACCAGCAACCATCTGTACTTGAGAATGCCTAGCTATGTCTTCTATTGATTGGTTGCTTAATGAATGATTGACTGGATTATATTAAGCAACCCCTAAGTGAGGATATATTTGAATGAAGGTGAATGCTGAATGCAGGATAAATGTAGTGCAGAAAGCTCATACAGGTTTTTTTGTTCATACTTTTTATTCTGACTGCAGTAAACAACAACCTGTACTTAAGATTGCATTGTGATCTTCTACAAAGTGACTACTCTTGTATGCAACTAGGCAAAAGCATTTCACATGTGTATCAGTTCTAATTTATTTCCATATTTTTAAAAAAAAAAAATTGTCTAAACAATAGACTGGGTAATTTAAGTGACTGTGTCCATATATTTTCTTTGACAGCAAACCCCTCTCTTGCATGTTATACATCACCAAGTAGTATTTAATGAATGTTATTTAGATTCAAGTTTGAATACAAGTCAGTACATATGACATTTATATTTGTTTTTTAAAGATCCAAAAGAAATAATTGTAAGATCTGCAACCTGATTTTTTCAAAATACTTTAAATAAGAATCTAAAACAGATAAAACAACAATCCAGTTTGAAGTCTCAGCAAAGTGAACCCTACAGCTAGCAGCAAGAGATGTTTGAATGAAAATAGATTATATAACAATGTATAGTTTCAAATCATAACAGCACTCTATCATCAGCTTTAAGTTAGGAGGATATTTCAATACTATTATAACAACTGTCACAAAGTTCCCATTGTTTCATCATGAATTATTCTGCTACTGAGTTTCACTAAATTGTATAAACAACTCTTATAATCTTCTTTAAACTGGTTGTTCAACACAAGTATGACAACAGGTTGATAATAAAAGACACTTAATATTTATTATGACTATAGTTTACTCCTTTTTATTGAAAGCAGCAATTCCACCATTATTCCTTCAACATATCTAGTCAGTGATACAATAAAACTTCTCAAAAGTTACTCTTAGACAAATACTATGATATATACTATGTTTCACAGTAAAATACTGCTGAACTTAGGTAAAAGGCAGAGCAAAGGTAATGAAGGCAGTTCCTTGATAACTTTTCTGAATCATATCTTTATCCTAAAGCAATTAAGCTGACATTTATTTTTAAGAACCCAAATGCATCAGTGTTGAAGGTTGCTTAACACATTGATTACAGTAGGCTCAAGGTGAAAATACTGGTACCCTCCTGTATATGATAAGAGCAAAATATAAACAGTATTTAAACTCCCAACATTCTGAAGTCTCCACATTTGTTGTGACTTTATATTAGAATTTGTCAAAATCAGCCACTTTCAATGTTCATTAGAATTGTCAAAATCAGCCACTTTCAATGTTCATTCTCATATAGTCTTTATAGGGATTTTTCAAGGCATAAATGAAAACATTTTGTAAATTTCCTATTTAAAATAGGAGTTTGTTTAAAGCTGATTGAAAATAAAGCAGACATCTTCTTTGGGGTGGAATGATGCTACACAGGACTGCAGAGGCAATAATCATCTGAATGGCCCTTTTTGGTTTCATCTAAATCTGAAAAATATAAAAAAAAAAAAATCTGTATAAAATAGGCCAATATTCAGTACATGGCTCGTTAATAGTGTCTTACACAGGTGGTTGCTTAAACTGGTTTTAAAGCTCCTGCAGGAGCTTTCTCATGTGTTATATTCTGTATTTATTAGTCATATGTCTGTGATTAAATTGAGTAGTGATCATGATGGCTGTGTATGACATTCTTGTACTTTTGCATAAGTATGAGAAAAAATGGTCAGTATATCTCTTTGATTGATATTAAATGTAGAAATGAATGAGGTTCAATTTAAGTTTTACATTCATTGGATTTATGTAACTATGCATACCTTATTTTAAATGTTGTTTATGGTGGCACACCATCCTCTGTTGAATCTGTTCCTGCTTTTGGCATCAAGGAGGGAGGGAATAGAATGGCAATACAAAGCCCCAGCATGGACAACTGCTATCCTCCAATAGAACACCTAAAAACAAAATACATTATAATAGATCTATATTTTAATTGAAAATCATAGTAAAAATAATTTACTTATAATAAAAATATAACATAAAATATGTGACAATGGTCTAATTAACCCCATAACCTTTTTATGGCATAGAAAATAGGTGACCACTTAAATGCAAGTTAGAACTAAAGCAGATCTGACCTTTATGCACATTCTGCTTTATTTTCAGCCTGCTTTAAGCTTCCATCTTCTGATTGAAAGAAAATATATCTTATGATGCATAGTCATAACTGTAGGAATAAAAAAAATTGTAAAGTGGAGGAATAAATTAAAGGTGCGAAAAGGCGTATTTATGACACAAAAGATAAAATAAAATGGAAAGCAACTTAAGCATAAAAATATATAGAAATACTTGGTATTTGATGCCTTTGGTTAAATATTGTGTTGTCAACAAAAACACTAGACTAGATAAACTTTTGCAAGCATAGATCTATAACATATTATGGCATGTAAAACATTGTTTTCTTGAAAAGGGATTAAATGCAATAAAACATAAAGAAACTTCAAACAAGATTTGTGTTTTGGGGTAGATGTTGTTGTTGAAACGCCCTACGCCAAAAATAGGCCGAAACGACTCGGGACCGAAACGCCCCATTGCTTGGCAACTGGCTCTCAATGTAAACATAAATCAAAACTTATGAACTTTTCGATCAATTAAAAACATATTAAATCGTGGTAGAGTGGGTTAAAATGCATAAATAGCCTATAGATCTAGATCTACCACGAGTTATATATTCTTTCTTGGTTCTTTGGTGTGTTCTTTTGGGTTTGGGGGTAGATAATCTAGATCCAGATCTCAATCGAGCGAGTCGGAGCGACCGTTTAGTAGGAGAGCTTTTAAAACGTTGTCTAAAGTCTTTTGTGTATAATTCAATTTTTCTGTTTCGAGTAAATACAGCTTAATATTGTCCGTTTTAAGCTGAATAGATCTAGATCTACTTACTTTATCTTGAGGACATGTAGATCTAGATCTGTTATTGTTGTTCTCAAATGTATAAGCGCCAAAAAAACTGTTTTATCCCTTCGGAGGCCCCAATTGCATTTATAGACACATCTTAAAATAAACATAGAATCTATACATGTAGATTTCAGGGGGGAGTCACTCTCACTCTTAACACGGAGTAAATACACTCCATGTTCTAAACAAAACAGAAACTTACCGCTCGATATGTTTACGGATGCTTTTTAGATGTTGTGACGTTGATAGAATTCATCTCCCTATTGGCATTTGACCTGTCATCAGCCTTCATGGAAGTCTGTACCCTTATCAGGATGCTATCTATGCACCGAACTGCCCCCGGAAAGCCGTGCATATCGTTTAACACACAATTTGAGATTTGAGTCGAGCTTTCGGTAACCTTAATCGGCCATCTTGGGTTTTGGTTAAATATTTAACCCACCTCAGGGACCAGGGTTAAAATTAACCGAAACAACGACTGGGTTAAAGTTAACCAATCTTTTATACAATCGCTAACCCAGAGTTTAACCACAAAGTTAAGATAACCAAACTTTTAACCCAGCGGTTAACTTTAACCAACGTTTATACAATTGGGTGCTGGTGTCTACTGGCCCCCTCGCCTCTGGTTCGACACAAAACATTGCCACAGCCCGCCTCAGGCTGTCCTCTGACATAGCCAGAGGCTCTCCTCCCATGCTGTACCCCTCTGGACGTATCTTAGCTCCTCGGCGTACTTTCTGTAATTTTGTTACACCGCATTCTGGTCCTTTTCTCTGTCTGGCAGCCTTGTCAGACTCAACACAGAAGTAGGCCGCTATTTTCGCCAATTCTTCCTCAGATCTGCCTCCGTGTTTGTTGACCAGCTCGTTTGAAGGAGATATCCTGACGGAGTGACGCTTGAACCAAGCGCTACAGTCTACATTTACCATGCCATAGACATCATCATAGACTGGCAACAACTCAATGGCGATGTCGTGCTCCATGACTCGCTCTGATGCAGGCTCGATGTGTCTGGGAATTCGGGTGTGAGTTTCGAGATGACCATTGTCTGTAGACGTACCATAGTATTTAAGATACCTAGCATTCTCGAAGGCTCTGTCTATATCATACAGGGGCACTGTTGCGTTATGTACACTCCTGAAAGTATAAGAGGAAATTATTAAAACGAGTGTACGTAAGAATCTCTCTGATCAAAACCCCCTATGCTAAAATGATAGGCTTCAAATATTATAACCATGACCCAAAGCACAAATAAGCTAGATCTACATGTAGATCTATATCCGTGACAAATGTTCCCGAGGTGTTTTGTCGCCGAAGTGTGTTCATTTTGGCTGTAAAATAAAATCATACAGCAGGTATGTTACTCCTTTCTGTTGTTGGGATGAAAAAGAACAATGAAACTTGTTTTGTTCAATCGGAAATGGTTTAAACTATACAAAATAGGACGGATAGCCTTTGTAAGATAAATATGATGCCCCCGTCGGCAAAAAATTGACTGTCTTACTGTAATGTTGTGAAAAATTATAACTCAACTCAACTCAACTCAATTTTATTGGCAATCGGCAACATAAAAGCGCCATTGGCCATGTACAATAGATCATTTAACGTGAAATATGACCATGACATTTACATAAACACAACTCAACTTAACAACTCAATTTTACAAGTACAAAACATTCAACTGAAAATATTATAACTTGTATATACACTATTATAGTATATTATTGATATTATCAATCTGCAACTACATTATTTCGTATATTCATTGCAACCTTGATATATTTTGCTACGTTTAATTGAACTTTTTTTTCTTTGAAGAAAGCAATTTTATGAACTTATTTAGAGAGGACCATGAAATATGTTTTAAAATTTCAACTCTTTCTTGTTTATATTTTTGACATATTAATAAAAAGTGATATTCTGATTCAATAGCATTTTGATTACAAAAGATACAGACTCTATTTCTACGATCAATATTAGTATATCTTCCAGCTTCTATAGCCAAGTTATGCGAGGAAATACGAAATCTTGTAAGATGCATGCGTAAAGAATTGTTAGTTATATTTTGTAGATAAGATTCCATTTCAAATGATTCCTTGAACATTACATAGTATTTCAGTTTTGGTGAGTTTGTTATTGATGTTCGCCATTCCTGGATAAAATTGTCCCTTATTCTCCACTGTATAGCAGGAAAGTAATTGGCAGTAGTATCCAAGTTATCCCAAATAAACGTGTAACCCAAACTATCCAATTTTCTTTTTATATGACTACCCCAACTCTTATTGTTTCCCATCAAAGTTATACAATGCTCTCTATAGATATTATAAACAGTACTCATATTATCACCATATTTCTTGATTTTCAACCAGTATTTTAACGATCTTTCTATGCATATAACAGAAAGCGGAAATCTACCTAATTCTCCCAGAACAGATCAAATCCTGTTCACATTCACATCTATTGGTAGAGCTATATGTGTAAACACTTGCCAACTTACTGTAGGACGAGTTAGCCAGACAAAGATGTACCTATGTGGGACGGACGAACGGTCGTCGAACAGACAGACGGACATACACGGGTAAAACAGTAACCCCTCCCCCACCCGAATGATCGTTGCGGGGACATAATAAACAGTCTGGCAAATCTGGAAAACTCTTATTCAAATGCATCATTGGCTTTGCCATTGTATGATTGACATCAAGATGACGTCATGATAGCACCATGACGTCATATTGATGTCATGATGACGTCTAATGACGTCGTTGTCATAACAAAAAAAATCTGAATAAGGGGAGATCCTTTGAAAGCACAGAAAACAAAGCAAATACTGAAAATTGCAGACTCGGTTTAATTGTGTCTGTTCATGAGCAATACTGAAATATGCAACAGTGCTCACGCCCCCTAGCACCGGCTTAAGCGGCATTCAACTTTCAACTGTAAATTCCCTGAAATCAATGATTCCAAAGGACCAGAAAGTATAACAACACTGAGAATGAAGTACGGGGCGACTTTTTACAGCCGCCACACAAGCACTTAACATCTGCTGTTGTGAATTATATAAATCTGAATAAGGGGAGATCCTTTGAAAGCACAGAAAACAAAGCAAATACTGAAAATTGCAGACTCGGTTTAATTGAGTCTGTTCATGAGCAATACTGAAATATGCAACAGTGCTCACGCCCCCTAGCCCCGGCTTAAGCGGAATTCAACTTTCAACTGTAAATGCGCTGAAATCAATGATTTCAAAGGACCAGAAAGTATTACAACATTGAGAATGAAGTACGGGGCGACTTTTTACAGCCGCCACACAAGCACTTAAGCACTTAACTTAACGTTTGTCATATAAAGGACTCTTTTTTCTAGATTTTTAACCAGAGCTATGGCCAATGTTGAAATAAATCTTTTTTTTTTACTCTAAATGGCATGGACCTTTGTTTGAAATGATCCAAATGTACTTAAGCTAAAGAGCTTCTTGAGTTGACAAACAGCTTGAATTCAAATCACACGCCGCGTTACGCTGTTTGCAATTATAAGCCAATTCTTAATTTTCCCTCTCTTTAACGACTCACTCCGAACAACACACATACTATGTGTCTCTCATTGGATGTCGTTGTAGAGAGGAAGCACGGTCCATATTCTGGGTAACATGTACAATGGGAGTTCAGAGATCCATATAAGAAGGAGTAAACTCAACAAATCCAATACATGTATTTTCTCAATCATTTCAGCAACTAATCCTATTGTGCAACAATTCATTAGCATTGTCTCGAATTGTCTAGAGGCGACGAGTTTAATGAGTAATGACACACAGCTTTTATTAATATATAAACTCCTCTTTTCTAATATTTTGACATCTAAGGATCTTTTTCAAAGAAATAGAGGATAATTGTTTGTTTCAGTGTAAGATGGGATTTTCTTTCATCGAGTGAAAAGCAAGGTTATATTTTCACGAGTGGCTTTCTTTTATGCTTTTAACAGAGAAATATTAATGTAAAGCCGCCGATTAAGCACTTGGGCCATGTCAAATACCCCCGTATTGAGTCTCATAAAATCAAAGTGATCCAGACTTATTACCGTTTTGATGGCGTAGTAATCTGCACATGCGACACCAAAACATTGTGTATGACATAATTATTTAAATTAAAAGGCGGTAAGAGCAAAAAAATGTTCCGGCAAATTTTTTTTCAAAAAGGTTATAATTCACTGTAGATTATAACGTTATAATCTACTGAGAAAACTCTATAATTCACTGCTTAGCATAAAAGAAAAAGGCTCTTAGAGGTCGAAATATTAGCACAGAGCAGTTTATATATTAATATTATTTTAATTCCCTATCTGGAATATTGTTATTCAAAGAGTTTTGTTTTTTAAATACAGTACTTCCTTTATCTGGAGTCCGGTAGATGAATATTTTTCATTACTATCTTGTTTTGAACAATTCGGAATATTAGAATGAGTGTATATATTATATATTTGCAGGTTAAGGAGTTTTCATATCAAGCAATCGTCATTTGTCAAATCAAGTCAAGTAATATTTATTGATAAAGTCGGTTTGGCAACATGGTAAACACAGCTCTAGTGAGCTTTTAAAAGCAACAGCCTCATACAGTATGAGATTTACATTTCAATACATAATATTATTAAAACATACATGACTTAAATAAGCGACATTATAGCAATTAAATTGCATTCATCTTTACACAAATTGCAAGGATAAATAAATAATCTAAGATAGATAAACTACTGAAAGACATTAAATAGTTGAGAATTGCTATAAAACATATTGGCAGACATATACGTAGGTAAACTTAAAATAATAGATAGAATCTAATTGGAAAATAGAATAGAAATAGTCAACAACAAAAAAACACGTTAAAATCAATTACATTTTTTTAAAAAAATGTAATTGATTTTAACGTGTTTTTTTGTTGTTGACTATTTCTATTCTATTTCTATATTGCTATATAGATCTAATTGTTAATTTAAAGTTGCATACAGATATATCACTTCACTTTTTATTTCTAATTTTCTATCTTCTTCATTTATTTAAAGAATAGTCCAATTGGACATTACCATAATTATGTATCTATCCTTTGCATAGCTATTCATAGAAATGGCTAAATATTAGATAGAAAATACATTACACGAGATATATAAAATGCACATACCCCAATGATGTGTGTATACTCATTATATCAATTGTCATCGTGACTTTAGTTCAATCCGTGTACGGTGGCTTTTCTAGCGTGACATGTAATGAATCCGTCGCCAGGGGTGCAACGTTTTATTCTTACGTTATTTAAAACGTCATGACGTCATTAATATGCTTACGTCACAACGTGGTTGATGAATGGGACAATCTCTGAACCAAACACACACTTGACTATAACATGTAAATCTGTAATAAATAGTTGTTATTATGAATTTATTACATATAGTCAATAGTGTAGATTAAGCGACCGTTAAATACATGTAGAAGACATTTGGTTAATTTCAGAGACAAATTATATTGCCTAAAAATATAGGATACACAATAATGTACGATCCCAGGGTTATAAAACTTAAAACGAACTCTGATCTCAAAACTCAATTTCGAGTACAGGCTCTATGTTTGGTTTGTTTTATTAACGCTCTTTGGATATATTTTTACACTAGAATTATACAAGTATGCATACAAGATATAAACACAAGACCACAGCTAACGCAACACTTCTCCTTTGTATTATAATTTGAGTATTCGTTGACGGATTGCGTTCACATCTGTAATAGGTATAACTCAACACCTCACACATATATACATATGGTACATGATGGTAAGTTCAAATGATTTACAAATATTTCTAAAACATAAAAAATAAAACCATCACAGAGAAAGTAAAAATCACAAAACCACGTACATGTAGTTGCGCCAATACCACCGAACGATTTCAAAAGTCATTAACAAATCTATATAACACTCCTTTCTGCACTTAACCTATTACCCCATAGCCTGTTTCTAGTTTTGAAGATAGGTAACTACTAAAAGCAGGTTAAAAGTAAAGCAGAATGTGCCTTATGGCACATTCTGCTTTACTTTCAGCCTGCTTTAAGCTACCGGCTGCTAGAATATGGAAATTATTTCTAATGTTAAATATTCACAATTGTAATATTTGGAACTATTTTCTTAAGTGAAGGGATAAATTAAAGGCGTTAAAAGGCGTATTATGGGGTAATGGGTTAACCACTGTCACATGTACACTAGTATCTGATGTGACGTCGTCTGGCTCCTATGACCTGCAGACATATCTGATTCATCGACAGATGCGGGAGGTTGCGGGTTCAATCCCCGGCCGTGTCAAACCAAAGACTTGAAAATTGGTATAGTAATGGCTTCCCTCCTTGGCGCTCAGGATTTCGGATTAGCATTACAACTGGTTCGTCGGTGTCAGGATAAAGTGACCGGCCGGGTACAGTCCCATTGGTGCACCTAAAAAGTGCCCCTTCTCATAATCATCAGTATTGATGGCGAGAAGTAATAAATAGAAACAGAAATAGAAGTTAAATCTCGTTCAAAATGTGAAAACCATGCAATACAAACGTATACCGTATTGCTGTTTGCAAATGTAATCCAAGTCTTAATTTCCCCTCTCTATAACGACTCCCTCCGAACAACGCACACTATCTGTGTCTCCCAGTGGGTGTCGTTGGAGAGAGGGAGCACTGTACTTGTGAATAATGCAGAAGACCCATAATTGTCCTTGAACAACAGTTTATTCTTATTAGTGCAGGACTAGGCCTCTAGACCCGTTTGCAAAATGGTGTTGAGAGAGTTTCTCACTTGATGCGAGTTAACGAGACCCTAGACATCACAAATCACCGAGGTGCTTGTCTGCCACACTGTCACGTTTCCCATAATATCCAAATCCAATATGGCCGCCGCCAGCCATTTTGGAAAAGCTAACTTTTTTGTTTTTTGGAGAATAAATAAGTGTAATACCTCTAAATTGACTGTTTTTTGGTGTGGAACTCATTTCTGATGCCCTTTGTGCAATCTGGGGTGTCTTTGATTTTGAAAGGTCAAATTTCACATTAGTCAAATCCAATATGGCCGCCGCCAACCATGTTGGAAAAGCTTTTTTCGTTGTTTTTTTTAAGAAAAATCAAATATAATACTTCTAAATTGATTATTTTTAGAGTATAACTCATTTCTGATGCCCTTTGTGCAATATGGGATGTCTTTGATTTGGAATGATCAAGTTCCACGATAGCAAACTCCAATATGGCCGCCGCAAGCCATGGTAAAAAAACTAACTTTTTTCCTTTTTTGGAGAATAAACCAAGGTAATACCTCTCAATTGATAATTTTTGGGTGTTGAACTCATTTCTGATGCCTTTTTTGCAATCTGGGATGTATTTGATTCGGAAAGGTCAAGTTTCACAATCGCCAAATCCAATATGGCCGCCGCAAGCCATGTTAAAAAAGCTAATTTTGTTTCTTTTTTGGAGAATAAACCAATGTAATACCTCTCAATTGATAATATTTGGGTGTTGAACTCATTTTTGAAGCCTTTTCTACTATCGGGGATGTTTTGATTCGGAAAGGTCAAGTTTCACAATAGCCAAATCCAATATGGCCGCCGCAAACCATGTTGAAAAGCTAATTTTGTTGTTTTTTGGACAAAAATCAAATGCTATACTTCTAAATTAATTATTGTTTAGAGTAGAATTCATTTCTGATGCCCTTTGTGCAATCTAGGGTGTCTTTGCTTTGGAAGATCAAGTTGCAAAGGAAGCAAAATCCAATATGGCCGCCGCAACCATGTTGAAAAAGCTATTTGTTTTCTTTTTTGGAGAATTATCAAATGCAATACCTCTAAATTAATAATATTTTGGTGTGGAACTTATTTCTGAGGCCCTTTGTGCAATCTTGGCAGTTTTTGATTCAGAAAGGTCAAATTCCACAATAGCAAAATCCAATATGGCAGCCGCAAACCACGATGGAAAAGCTAATTTTAAAAAAAAAGAAATAATTAAGAAAGATCAAATATACATGTAATACATGTATTTCTTAATTGGGTATTGCTTGTGTTTAATTCATTTCCTCTCTGAGGTCCTTTGTTCAATATGGAGAGTCATTGGTTTGAAAAGGTCAAGTTCAATGTCTTTTTGATACATTGACGACCTTTGGCTTAGCTTGAACAGCAGTAGTCAGTATGTAAACAAGATGTTAGTCAATGGCAACTCTCTGACATTAGACAGAGAAAACATGACAGTCAGCGGGACTCAATCCTACGTCCTGAGGTAAGAGGCTTTTATGCTAACCACTAAGACTACCACAGGCCCATGGACAGACGGTAGGGCCGGGGCAGAATATATAACACCTTGTTCCACATGCATGGAAAGATACATCAATAAAGCATCAACAATTGATTAGATACACATGTAGTTCCAAAGTCATTTCGTGCCGGGTTTTCACAGGGTGAAGAAACTGAAGAGTGTCCAGTTTTCCATGACAAAATGTGTTGCAAAAAGTACATCTGCAGCACGGCAAAGACATCAACGAGTATCACACGTCTCTGTACACTAATACAATGTGAGCAGACTCTACGGTAAAGGCTTAAGGCACTTTTAGGGCAGCAGAGTACCAATGTACTCCTTACCACAAGGATCCGACACGATTGATTTTGAGGGGAAAAATCGTCAGAAGGGATAAATAGAGAAAAGGGATACAACTGATTGTCAGTATATTCTCACCCTATCTCGACAAAGCCGGGCATATCATGAATAATATTGATGACACTTTTGTTGCATGTCTGTCTTCAGTTTCTTCACCCTGTGAAAACCCGACACGAAATGACTTTGGAACTACATGTGTACCTAATCAATTGTTGATGCTTTATTGATGTACCTTTCCATGCATGTAGAACAATGTGTTATATTTCTGTCCCGGCCCTACCGTCTGTCCGTGGGGCTGGGGTAGTCTTATTGGTTAGGATAACAGCCTCTTTCTTACCTTTTCAAACCAATGACTCTCCATATTGAACAAAGGACCTCAGAGAGGAAATGAGTTAAACACAAGCAATAATCAATTAAGATATATTTACAATCGCCCCATTCAATTCCATTGACAAAAAGTGTGTTCATTTCATATAAACACCAATTTTCGAGAGGGCGGGACTTGTGGAAAAGTTTCGAAGGGGAGGCGGGGCATATGCAGTTTTAATTCGCGAATTAATCTTTGGAACTTGGGGCAGCAAACTTTTGGCGGATTTTTTTTCAAGATTTGTTCTTAACCGATATATGCCTTCCTACTAGTGGAAACCATGATTCCCGACTAATATTCTTCCTTATAAATGAGATAAATTGCAAGCAATTTGACATAAGAATTTACCTTATAAACAGCGGCCTATATCTGCGTTTCTTTATGACAATAAAACCCCGATATAATTATCCTACTTTAAAATTACGTCACTTCTAATGACGTCATAAATCGGCATTTTTCGCGCCAAACTGTCAAGTTGTTGACAATGGAACTTATTTTTTCTGCTTTCGAATGTACACAGATTCAGTAAATCGGTCATGGCTGTTCCTTATAGGGTACACATTATTCGTGTCATCGACCTCTAATGTGGATTAAACATACATGTGTACTGACAAAATGTTTATTTAATGTTAGAAATTAATGCATTCATTGTATTTGCCGATAATTTTCTGTCGTTCATTTCGCTTGAACGCCGAAAAAAATCAGTTCATTTCTTAAATACATGTATTACATGTATATTTGATCTTTCTTAATTATTTTTTTTAAATTAGCTTTTCCATCGTGGTTTGCGGCTGTCATATTGGATTTTGCTATTGTGGAACTTGACCTTTCTGAATCAAAAACACCCAAGATTGCACAAAGGGCCTCAGAAATAAGTTCCACACCAAAATATTATTAATTTAGAGGTATTACATTTGATAATTCTCCAAAAAAAGAAAACAAATAGCTTTTTCAACATGGTTACGGCGGCCATATTGGATTTTGCTTCTTTTGGAACTTGATCTTTCCAAAGCAAAGACACCCTAGATTGCACAAAGGGCATCAGAAATGAGTTATACTCTAAAAATAATCAATTTAGAAGTATAGCATTTAATTTTTGTCCAAAAAACAACAAAATTAGCTTTTTCAACATGGTTTGCGCCGGCCATATTGGATTTGGCTATTGTGAAACTTGACCTTTCCGAATCAAATACATCCCAGATTGCACAAAAGGTCTCAGAAATGAGTTCAACACCCAAATATTATCAATTGAGAGGTATTACATTGGTTTATTCTCCAAAAAAGAAACAAAATTAGCTTTTTTAACAAGGCTTGCGGCGGCCATATTGGATTTTGCTATCGTGGAACTTGATCTTTCCAAATCAAAGACATCCCATATTGCACAAAGGGCATCAGAAGTGAATTATACTCTAAAAAAATCAATTTAGAAGTACAGTAAAACTCGGTTATAACGAATTCCAAGGGACTTGAGGATTTACTTCGCTCTAAACATTATTCGCTATATTGATAGTACGAAATTCGTTATAAGTTATCATCCTGGTTTGCGACTGAACTTTATATTCAGTGCCATATTGAAATACGTCGCCATAATACATGTACACGGTCACATTCTATATTCATACACTGGTTATTATTTACCTTGACTACCATTTAATCTTGGAATGCAATTCACGATCTTTGTCACATCTTCAAGCGAAAAAATGGAAAAGAAAAATATGCAGCGATAACGCTATTTGTTAGCGCATATGCCGTGTATTCTCTTAAACTTCCATGATACCAAACACGTAAATACACTAGTGAGTGTGTACAGTTTGATTAACACGCGAGCCGTCATATGCTCATTTTACTTGAGTTGTTATAAATATCAAGGATTTAATATTCCGTGATAATATTACCGACCTCTAATTTTTACATCATTGAGATTCCGTTTAGTTAAATCTTCTGCTTCACCGGCTGAGAGTTATCATGTTTTTATTTATTCTTTTAAACATCCAATCAAACAAGTCGAAATAATCAGACCCGGTTATGTTACACGACAATAGGATTACATCATCTGTTTCGTCTACACGTAGGAAATGGACAAGATACGGGGCCAGTTACTTATGCATATCTATAATTCGACACCGACAAAAATAAACGTTTACACGAGAACTGCTTAGTGTTTGGCCTACTTTTTCAGCCAATCAGCAAGCCTCAAAATTCAAACTTTCGCTCGGTTTAATTATTAAGTCAACGGGATTTAACGAGATTTGGCAATTTAATTATGAAGTGTTCGAGACTTGGATTTAGACGTTAGCAAGCATTGCGCATGTGTTAATATTTCGGTCAGCTCCGCCCATGGCGTGACTTTTAAGCTTTACGGGAAATCCATCACACAGCAAAATGCATATAGATATATCTACATGTACAATTCAATTTCGAGCAAAATAATGACATTTTGTAGCTCACTAGTCGGAAGAAATTGTGGAAATCATTCAAATTTTATTTAATCTTTAGGAGGGGAGAAAAAGAAAACACAATATAATTAAAACAGAATTCTTACCGTAATTAACAAAACCAACATCTACAAACCATTGTCAATGGCGGCGAAATCACTAAAGACAGGCGTCTGCATAATGCAAGATCAAAATAATGCAGAAAGCTCATCATTATGAGTTTTCTGCATCATTTCAGGGCTCCAGATAAGAGGGGGTAAACTTCACAAATCCAACATTTTCAAACTTCACAAATCCTATGGTGTTACTACTCATTAGAATCGTCTCTCCTAGACGATTCTAATGAGTAGTGACACCGTAGGGTTTTAAGCAGAAATAAAGATTTTAGTTTTTGAAATACCCCTTATCTGGAGCCCTGTATTTTGTGCTGCATTAAGCATTTAGACGTCAATAACTATTCTTTTTCCATCTTTTTTTAAGATAATCATTTTCTTCCAAATCGTATCCGCTTAAATCAAAATTGCCATGCGCCATGTTGCTGCGCAATAAAACACACAATATATATGTAACAGGCTGTGTAAACATCTGTCGGCGGAGAAAAATATGTAAATAAAGTGAAGTGACGTCATATGTGGGCGGGTCAAACACTAAAATGGTTAGAGTTTATTTCAACGCTTCTTAATTATTAAGAAGCCAAATTCGGTCGCAGGCTCCCTCATTTGTTGGCTTCTTAATCATTAAGAATCATTGAAATAAACTCTAAGTATTACATAGTGACAATACGTACAGTGAAGCATTTAGATTATACGGTAATTATACCGTATCGTAATTACGGATCAATTCACAAGTCATCCAGATCTTATTGTGTGTTTTAACACCTATGCGTCACGGTGTTTATCGCGAAAATTACATAGGTGACTGAAGACTGAAGCAAGATGAGACTTCGCTTTAACGAAGGTATTTTACACTGTTTTGTGAATAAAGGTACTTGAAAATCAGTTCGCCATAAACGAGAATTCGCTATAACCGAATTCGTACTAAACATGTTAGTCAACATAGAATTAATGCAGAACTCGGCCGGGGAACGAAAATAAATTCGCTATAAGCCGAAATTCGCTGTATCAGAGTTCGTTATAAACAAGAAATATCTTTAAAAAAGATATTCGGCGGAATGGGTGGTGAATTAAGGTAATGATGTATATGGAATTGATTTTATCCAAGTTCAATTTTCCACTTCCATCTTTATAAGCCAATTGAATTGCACTTACTTCTTCCTAGGATGTGACTGAAAGTGATTAGAATTTTTAAAGACAGATCTAGATCACGGAATTATACTTCCATGTCTAGATCTACGTGTATCATTTTTATTTTGTAATTTGTAGATACCATAAATTACTAAAATTCGTATGTGTGTGCTCTTTTGTTAGTTACTTTAAATATGGGTTGATTGTTTAAATATTCTCAATCACCTGATTTTGATTTGAGATTTTTGGAAAGCACCCCCGAAATATGCCGAATATGAATTGTTTGAAACGACCCCTCAAATGAGAAAATAAAGCAAGTGTCCGCTTCAAGAATTCGTGTATGGATTTGTCTTGTAGAGTTAGTTCTATGTTCTGATTTATTATAAAAATATCTACAAAGTGTAGCAATGTACGTTTTAGCAGGGATAATAAATAGACTATTTATTATCCCTGGTTTTAGGTATCTACGTGTTGTTGTGTTTTCGCATTTAACCAAGAGATTGCGATCGCGTTAAAAATCACGGTTTGTTTACATTTGAGGTCACAGAGTTGCGCATGCGCTGGGGGAAAACGGTGTTAACACAAAAAATACCCATCATGCACGAAATCTTTAATCTTTTCGATATCTAGGTTAAATTCAAACGCCAGTTTTCTCGTAATCTCACTGACTTGTTACTGCTATTCTTTCTTTTTCATATACTTGGTACTAGATTAAAATTATGATCAATTCTATTATGAACAATTTCGTTCTGATTTGCAGAACGCATCAAATCATTGCCGAATTTGAGACAATATGTCATATCTTAAAATAGAAACACTATGTCATTCAAATCACTACCTAACGGATGGGACACGTAAAATTTCTCGGTTATAACTCACTAGCAGTAGCGGAAAGTCGTGTTTACTACTGGTACCGCTACATAGCAAATCAGCCTATAACAGTCTGTGTCTCTTATTTTACAAATTTGTAAAAGGCAGTAGTCAAGTCTAACCGCTACCCAATCAGACTATTCGATTTTAAGCACGTGTCCTTAAGCTTTCATTTCTGGTCATTCACGATTGGTTGGGCCATATAAGGTTTGAGGCTCAATGAGAAATCAGACCAGCTCCGCCGAAAAAGTTTTACTGTATTATATTTGATTTTTCTTAAAAAAAACAACGAAAAAAGCTTTTCCAACATGGTTGGCGGCGGCCATATTGGATTTGGCTAATGTGAAATTTGACCTTTCCAAATCAAAGACACCCAGATTGCACAAAGGGCATCAGAAATGAGTTCCACACCAAAAAACAATCAATTTAGAGATATTACACTTATTTATTCTCCAAAAAACAAAAAAGTTAGCTTTTCCAAAATGGCTGGCAGCGGCCATATTGGATTTGGATATTGTGGGAAACGTGACAGTGTGGCAGACAAGCACCTCGGTGATTTGTGATGGCTGTGGTCTCGTTAACTCACATCAAGTGAGAAACTCTCTCAACACCATTTTGCAAACGGGTCTTCAGGTCAGGTACAGGACTCACTGGCACTAGAACAACAAAGTTGTTTTTTATATAGAATCCATTTCTAACCGTAAAAGCTACTGTCACATAGACTTTCATATAGATATTGTGTTACTTAAAAATTATATATATGTCTACTGTTTTATAGATCTCACAGTAGATCCTAAATTTGACACAGTAGAATTTATTATTTTAAAAAATTCCAATGTAGATCTATATCTAAGCCTACTGTATAGGTTACTATCATATAGACTTTTCAAACAGTTATAATATGTACATCAAATGTCACTGAAAATGTGATATATAGGTCTTCTGTCAAATAGATATAACTTTAGATCCTCAATCTGACTAAGTAGAAATTCAATAAAAAAAAAAATTTTTTTTTTTTTTGTTTTTTTTTGGCCGTATTGATTGATAGTAGACTATCGCTACTTAGATAAACTAACTATACGATAGTAGGCTTATATATACAAAATCAATATACAATCTTTTTACGTTTCCAGTGTCACCATTATGACCTTTACATACAATAACTATATGATAGATCTAGTATGTTTATATATATTTATTTTATGTCCATTGTCAAATTAGACATTTATGCAGTATTTTTGTATTTCTATATTTCTATAGTGATATTTAGGACAGTAGGCTTATCTATAGACCTATACAGACTAGATCTACTCCATACAAATTTTTTTTTTTTTTTTTTTTTCCCCAAAAATATAATATGTTCTGCTGCTTCCCCAATCCTTCAACGAATATACAGTGTTCCCTCTCTACAGCGGCACCCACTGAGAGACACAAAAAGTCATGTTGTGTGTGTTGTTAAGAGGGAGTCGCTACATGGAGGGAAAATTAAGTCATGGCTTACATTTGCAAACAGCTTGAATCCAGATCAGACGCCGCGTAACGCGGCATCTGATCTGGATTCCAGCTGTTTATCACTCAATATTTTTTTTTTTTTTTACCAAAATGTCCAATATGTAAATTTGAGAAAACCAGCAGACGACAATTTTAAGCAGACGATAGTGCAGCCATGTAAACTTAAGATTCAATTGTCTTGTTTGGGGAACAGCGGCAAGGGTCGTTGTAAGGAGGGAGTCGTTGTTGGGAGGGAGTCGTTGTTGGGAGGGTCGTTGTAGAGAGGGAGCGCTGTATATTCAACTTTGCATGTGGCTCTTAAATGAATCTTTTTCTGGTTCTATTTGGAAAAAAATGCTGCGTTTAATCAATGCTTATGCCTCCGGTAGCATACTTTGACACCAAATTAGGTTAGGGTCAATGCCAAATTGAGGTTTGGTTATATGGATGAAATGGCAATAGTACAAAACAACAATAGTTTAGATAGGTATATCCAACTGTTCTAGAAAGTGGTAAAATCTAGTTAACAACATGGAAATACATGTACAGTGGAGAATCTGTTATTCTTTCCCGTTTAAACGCAAACGTACGCAAACGCAAAGCACTAAAACGTAGAAAAGAACAACTTTTGGACAAATCTGATAATTCTTGTTTATCTTGGTGGCAAACAGTTTGGTGCCTGATCAGACGCCGGGTTACCCGGCGTCTGATCTGGCTCCAAACTGTTTGCACGGCAAATAATAGTTTTAGCGTAAACGCGTTTATTGGGAAAGAATAACAGATTCTCCACTGTAGCATATACATGTATAGACCGGTAAACATATTCTAAGCCCAAATGAAATCAAGGTCAAAGTCAAATTTAAGGTTGCAATGGTGATATGGGTGGATTGGCAATGGTCCAAAGCAACAACTGTATACGTACGAGCGCATGATATGCTATCAAATAATTCTTGAAATGAGTAGGCGAAACAGTGAAATAAAATCAACCAGTATATAATTTATATTTATAAATCCCATTTGAAATATTCTAAGCCCGGAGTCCGAATTAGGAAATTTCGATATCAAATTGTGGTTGGTCACGATTATTGGGGAATTAGGAATGGACCTAGGCAACAACTGTATATATAAGCCTATCCAATACTCAGTATTCGAGTTAACGGTGTTGAGGCTAGGAGAAACGGTAAACTCTGGTTAACCTCTGAAGTGTCTCATGTTAAGCCCGTCTATCATATTTGATAGTTTGGTTTGAAAAAAAGAACAACTTGAATATGAATATGTCAGGACCTGTCTAGACAGAATGAGATAACTTTGTCACATGGCTCAAGTAACTTGCACGCCTATTGAGAACAGTGGGGCAACTCATACTTTTCAAGTGGTACGTTTTGACCCTGGTACGCTTTGACCAGGACCCTACGCAACAGGGCTGCCATTTCTCCGGATTTTTTCTAAATCTTCGGATTGTTTTCTAGTACATGGTAGCTTAAAGCAGGCTGAAAGTAAAGCAGAATGCGCCTTAAGGCGCATTCTGTTTTACTTTCAGCTTGCTTTAAGCAGCCACGTGTCAACAAAACTAGAAACGGGCGATGGGGAAAAGGTATGATTCGTAAAATCGCACTTGAAAAAGGCAATTTTGGAAATCTTAGGATTTTTTATGTCAACTTATGGCAGCCCTGGATTTCAAGTAACCTGAAGGCCTATTGAGAACAGTGGGGCAAATCATACTTGTCAAGTAGCTATGATGGTACGCTTTGACCCTGGTACGATTTGACCATCACCCTAAGCAAATGATCAGTGAAGAGTCTCAGGGCTGTGAGGCCCGTCTCTTACCTTTTAAGGTTTGGTTTAAAAAAACACACAAAAAAACCCACATTTTAAGTTTGAGTATGCCAGTGCCTCTCTAGACAGAATGAGACGCGGTTGCCAAATCTCTCGTGATTTTACAGTTACTTTCATCCATTTTGAGAATAACACGAAGTACAAGTTTACATGTAACAAATTCGTGAGAACAAGTGGGACAGTGGTATACAAAACAAACAGAGTAATGTTTTTAAGTTGTCGGTTGACGGTTGATACAAGATTTACATACCGCATATCCCCGTTTTATTCCCCTGCAGGCGATACAAAGTCCCCCATTTAATCAGGGTTTCTGAAACGGCGAAACAATAGATCTAAATTACCTTCACAATTTAAAAGACTTAGATGTCAAAAGTTTAGATAAATTCAGCTGATCTTGTTTTAGACAATATTTATATATTATCCCTGTTTTAGATTACTATTTTTGCAGATATTTGGAGAGACGTTTATTAGGCGGGGAGCATTTTTGAAACGAGGGAATCTATATCTAACCAAAACAAAATCTAGATATATACTTGACACACTCGATCAGGTGCTATTGAATATAATATAGATAGATATATAGATTTATTTAAATACTGAGTAACCTCACAATTGTATAGATCTAATAACACATACATACAGTGGAGAATCTGTTATTCTTTCCCGTTTAAACGCAAACGTACGCAAACGCAAAGCACTAAAACGTAGAATAGAACAACTTTTGGACAATTCTGATAACTCTTGTTTATCTTGGTGGCAAACAGTTTGGAGCCTGATCAGACTCCAAACTGTTTGCACTGCAAATAATAGTTTTAGCGTAAACGCGTTTATTGGGAAAGAATAACGTTAACAGATTCTCCACTGTACATTAAAATTATAACAATTTAAAAATGCCAGTCTGAGAATAACAAATCATGTGTTACGAGCCATGTCATTCACATTAGTATCAATGATGACACAAAAGGGAAATACTTCCCTTATTTCAATTGTTGTCCTTGCAACTAGTGGTCTGACATTGAGAGGCATGAATATGGAGACATGGAACTACATCATGTAGATCTAAATGAAATATCTGAGAAACTTAACAAAAAGTTAGCTGAACAAAAATAAAATAAGAAATAAGAATATTCTGGATGAACATATGTAATTTTATGTAACTGACACAAAATTTACTAATTGGTGCGTACAACAGTCATGACAGTGTATTTAGGCCTAGACTATATAAGAAATAGTACAGCCCGCTGAGGGCCTTCTTGCATTATAGTGACCGACCAGTCAGCCCCAAAATAGTTTACGGCCCGAAGCCGAAGGCTGAGGGCCGTAAACTATTTTGGGGCTGACTGGGAGGTCACTATAATGCAAGGAGGCCCGAAGTGGGCTGTACTATTTCTTATAGTATACCGCACATATGATTTGGATCAAAACTGTTTTCAGCAGTATCTAATGACGTTCCGCTATTACCTCCCTTTAATTCACTCTTACTAGGTTCTAGATATTTTCACTTTTCTTAATGAATTTTGGAGATAATGCTATAAAAAAAAATGACAAAACAACTTCTAATAGAACAATTGTATCAAAAGTAAATACTATTTAATTTTCTAAAAATATTTAAAAGGTTCTGAGTTAAGTTTTGTTTGAAAATTAATAAAGACAAGTAGATTTTGTTTATGAAAGGAATCGGCGCACCATACATGTATACGAAATATTGTATCGTCAACATCAACAATTTGCAATTTTATTCAACAAGTTCATAGAACAAATCATTACAGTTAAAACAATCAAATCTAGATCTAGATCTAGATTTAATTCTAACAGTACTCATAATTAATCACAGCATGGCTTGGCTTTTTTTTATCTGTTTAGGCTAATTACGCACTGCTTTTAACTACCAGTACTGCTTTTAACTATCAGTGCTGCTTTTAACTACCAGTACTGAACCAGAAGCGACTGTTCAATAGATCTATCGAAAAACATTTGTATGTTGGTATAGATCTAGAGTGAGGTAAATACTAGATCTATCTAACATTAGATCTAGATAGTGGTTAATAAATTGTAACAGGACTGAGTGAAAAAATCGTGGCCCGACCGGGACTCGAACCCAGGGTCTCTGGGCTTACCGTGCCAGCACTCTAACCACTTGAGTACCGAGCAACCCGGTTTAGGACTTATTGATTATCCACACCAGACAAGTAACCCCCGCTACAAAATCTGGGAAGCCTCTTTTCATACAAATCGCATGCTGGTTTTTTGTTTACCTCCCTTTAACTCAAATTTAGCATTATTGATTTATTTTAATCAAACATTGTATTTTTTTATTCTATTGTTATTATTTGAAAGTTAAAACATGTACGCTGTCTGTTAAAAACCGAAAATACTATATTTTACAAAATTGCAAAAAATTAGGTTTATTCTGTTGTAAATTGTTAAAAAATTATAATAAATTTAGAGAGACATAGCTTGTGCCGATGCACATCTTTTAATGGGATGACGCATCTGATAAAGCTTAGGCGGGACTATAAACCTCAGCAGAAACAACAACTAAACTTGTGTGCCCTAAAGCTCCCCCAACATGGCGCAAGTTTTTTTTTATTAATTCGGGTGAGACGCTAAAAGTAAACAAGCAAGCAACGAGCGGTTCCTCAGTAGCAGCGTCATATTACGTCAACATTTCTTAGCGGTCACTATTACCGGGCACTATCGTATAATAGTGACCGGTAGCTTGTACAAAGATAAAGAAGGAGCGTACGTAGGTAAGGTATACTATATAGGAATAAGGTATACAATTTTACTATAAGTCTACCATATTATTATGTGCCTGCACATAAACTTCAAATTTAGTGAAGGAGTGCAGTTTTCATGATGATGAAAGAGTAGGCATACTATCAATGTACAATTTATCTACATGTGGGTCTATCGGCGCTCTTGCAGTCCGTTTGATATGTCCCATGCCAACAGATAAATTCCTTGCCGACTATTTTACTCTGTTATTATAATTATCTCCCTTGCAATTGGGAAAAAATAGAGACAAGTGTCTGAGATGAATTGTTTATCTATGTTTAAAATGCGTTTACATTGATATTCAGAACGTTTAGCACATCAGCATTTACAGAAAAGTATGTTTTTAAGTGATTTACGGTATTATATCTATCTGGAAAATGATAAACGAAGAAATACTTAACGTCAAACCTCAACGTCATTAGTTTTCGCGGATGTCATTTTTTTCTATTATTACTTCTCTCCATCAAAATTGATGCTTATGAGAAGGGGTTACTATTGTGAGTTGTGCTAGGGACTGTTCCCGGTCGGCACTTTGTGCTAACACCGACGGACCAGCCGTAATGTACTCTACGGGTACCAGACTAAGCCCCTACTCTACCAATTAGGCAATTTTTAAGTCTTTGGTTTGACCCATCACCCGTCTGGTGATTAAACACGTAACCTCCTGCACTGCAAGTGGATGGTCTACCACTGAGCTATACAGGCAGTTTTCATCTAAAAATGTTCTCTACTGATAATAGGCCTTCAAGAGATATCAAACATTTCCACAAATCCGTTTGTATCTGTTGTGACAGTGTAAATGTAATAATAAGGGTTATGCTCAAAGCGTACCATGGTTAAAGCAGATAAGAGTCAAAACGTACCATTTTTGGTCAAAGCGTACCACATAGATAGGATATAAAGGGAAAATTTTCAATATGTTATTAGTTGATAATTGATTGTTTTTCACACATTATATACCTGTAAATATCGTAATTAGTGTATTTTACATACGCCTGGATATGAAGTTTTCACCCAGACACAACATTATCTTTGAAGATTTAGTAATAAGGAATGATTTTGCCATTATGGTCATCAGTTCTCAAAATTTCGAAAAATTAATATTTGTGTCAACAATTATGTCGATCCTGAACATACACTGCCGTATGCGATATCTGATCAGGATCCTATAACTGCTTGAAATTAAATTGTGCACCCATGCACCACATTATCTTTGAAGATTCAGTAAGAACTCAAAAGTTTCGAAATATTAATATTAGTGTCAACAATTGTGTGGATCCTGATCATACACAGCCATACATGGCTTCTGATCAGGATCCAAACTGCTTGAAAATAAATTTTGCAGCCATGCAAAAAGATAGTCTGACTCTCTATTTACCCGGCTTCTGATCAGGATCCAAACTGTTCAAAAAATAATCTAATATATAATATTTATAATGCAGTAAAGCAAATATTGTCTGTTCTAAAACTAAGTGTTAATCATTGTGGGTCCTGAGCAGACACCGCTTTACACGGCTTCTGATCAGGATCTAAAATGCTTAAAGTAAATCTTTCATCCGTGAAAAGGTGGTTACGCGGCTTTTGACAAGGATCCAAACTCCTTGAAAATGAAAGTCGTCTGTTCTAAATCTAAAACTAATAAAATAAATGTCAACCATTGTGGATCCTGATCAGACGCCGCTTAACGTGGCTTGTGGTAAGGATCCGCAATGCTTGAAAAGAAATCTTGCAACCGTGAAAAGATGGTTGTTACGCGGCTTTAGATCAGGATCCACAGTGGGTCCAAAAAGGTGGACGTAGTCGAGGGGTAACTGTAAAGCACCTGCTGACAACGTCAGGGGTTGTGAGTTCGATATACATGTGATTATATTGTGAATCGTGTTGTTTGCACTCGTTATAGTGTGGAAACAGATAAATTGCCACCAAAAATTTTCTCCTATATATCCTATATGTGGTACGCCTAGATCACAAATGGTACACTTATGCAATGGTACGCTTTAACCATGGTACGCTTTGACCATAACCCATAACAAGTATATTTAAAGCAGGTCCATGGTGTCGCCACGTTATGTTTTCTCTTAATTATATACTACATGTAGTTAAGTATACATGTTTTCTGCTGAAAACAAAACCTCTCTATATTATTTAAGATCTAGGTGACCGTGAAGGAAGGAGATATAGCATCCATGTTTTCTATATATTTGTTTTTATTACATATTCAAAGATTAGTTTGATTTTGTATATTTTTTCCAGATTTATTTCTGGACATTATAAAAGAAGAAGAGAGATGTTGCTACAAGATTTGGCAACCTTGCAAAATATTCCTGGCTATTTAGCAATACTGAAAGCAGTTCTGAAAGCTCAGATACAAGAACTTGTAAGTAATCCTTTGAAACTTGTATGTGCCAGAGTTATCATTTAACACATCATTTTAATACCGTGTACCTGTGAAGGGTACACTTGTCCTATGTAAATAGTATAGACTATAGACCCATATCTAATCTCAGACTTATTCCAATATAAAACTCTGGTACTCTGTATATCAAGCTCAGGGGCCAATTAAATGACAATGTCTGATCTGTAAACCAGGACTCCAAATAAGAGGAGTATTTCAAAAACTGAAATCTTTTATTTTAGCACCAAACGCTATGGTGTAACTTTTCATTAGCATCGTCTTATAGGGTTTAGTACAGACATGTATGAAGGTGAAAATGTTGGGAAACATGAGTTTACTTCCTCTTATTGGGAGCTCAGGGCCCGGGTGCATGACATGTAGTTAGTAACTACCTATATGCTAAGTCCCTCCCTGTTAGTTTATCTATGCTAACTGAGTATACTATAGTAGTAAAAAATCAATATTTAACTCTCAGCGATAGTCTTAGCTTGCAGGTAGTCACTAACTACGTGTCATGCACCCGGGCCCTGATTAACAACACACTGTAGGTATTTTGGAATGTAAACAGTAAATAGATCTACCCAGACCAGACGCAGCATGGCTTATAAATCCAAGTCTACATTGTTCTGAAATGTAACTTTGAAACTACATGTCGTAAAGACTTATATAAGCTCAGTACAAGTTGGGTCATGTCATACAAATGTCAACTTTGTTCAGAGATCATGGTATCATCAGGGGGCATAGTGTTTCTCGTGTTTATGCCCGCGGCAACTTTAGATGCGGAGGCATATTGTGATTGTCCAGTCAGTCCTTCCATCTGTCCGTAACAAGGTTAACCATTTCCCCCATAGAAGCACCTTTTAGCACATTTAATCTTTTCCCCATAGAAGCGTCTTTTAGCGAATTTGATTTATTCCTCTGCTGAAGAAAATAGTTCCAATTTAATCAGTCATGAATATATATTATAGGGAATATTTTCTATATTCTAGCTTATGATAGCTTAAAGCAGGCTGAAAGTAAAGCAGAATGCGCCTTAATGCGCATTCTGCTTTACTTTCAACCTGCTTAAAGTAGTCACATATCTTCAATACTATAAATAGGCTATCAGGTAAAGGGTTAATTTATTTCTCCACTGAAGACAAAAGTTCCAAATTATACAGTCATGAATATGTTTTATAAGAAATATTTGCTACATTTTAGCAGATGTTAGCTTAAAGCAGGCTGACAGTTAAGCAGAATGCGCATTCTGCTTTACTTTCAACCTGCTTTAAGTGGTCACCTATCTTCAATACATGCACTAGAAACAGGCTATGGGGTAAAAGGTTAACTAGAATTTACCCATTGATAAGAGTCAACATCGCTTACTCAAATACTTCGATACTTATACAGTTGTTGTCTTGGACCAGTCCCTATCCAACAATATCACCCAACCTTGATTTTGACCTTTACCCTGACCTAATTTGGATTTTAGAATATTTTAAATTGGCTATTTCTTAGTTAACTACATTTTACCGTTTCGTCTAGCATCAACATGATTAACTGAATACAATGCTTTGATACTTATACAGTTATTACCAATCCACCCATATTACCCAACCTCACTTTGACATTGACCTTGACCTAATTTGGATTTAGAAAAGATTCAGGATAAATTGTCAAGGATGCAACTGGGGGCATATGCATTATTGAACTCAGTCTTGTTTTAAATAAGATATTGTGTTTTTAGCTCACCTGAGCCAAAGGCTCAGGATGAGCTATTGTGACCGCAATTTGTCCGTCGTCCGGTGTCCGTCGTCCGTCCACATTTTCAAACAACATCTCCTCAGAAACCACTGACCCGATTTCAACCAAACTTTGTCAGAAGCATCAGTGACAAGGGGGAACGAAATCTTGTTCAAAGTTTTTGGCTAGAGTTATTCCCCTTGCCATGGGACCAGATTTTCTAACATGACCGTATAGATAACTTTTAATGCATAAGAAAATCTTAAAAAATCTACTTCTCAGAAACCGCTAGGCCCAGACCTTTGATATTTAGTATACTATGTATCATTACCTAATGATCTTCTACCAAGATTGTTCAAATTTTGACCCTCGGGCCAAAAATGGCCCCGTCCTTGGGCTTATCAGTTTTTTTAGCTCACCTGAGCACAAAGTGCTCAAGGTGAGCTTTTGTGGTCGGTCTTTGTCCTGCGTCCGTCGTCGTTCGTCGTGTGTCAACAATTTCTTCAAACATCTTCTTCTTCAAAACTACTGGTCTGATTGCAACCAAACTTCACAGGAATGTTCCTTGGGTCAAGCTCTTTCAAAGTTGTTCAAAGAATTTGAAACAATGCAGAACTCTGGTTGCCATGGCAACCAAAGTGAAAAAATAAGGAAATCTTAAAAAATCTTCTTGTCTGAAACCACAAGGGCCAGAGCTTAGATATTTGGCACATAGCATCATCTATAGGTCCTCTAGCAAAGTTGTTCAAATTATGCCCCTGGGGTCAAAATTGGCCCCGCCCCGGGGGTCACCATTTTACATAGAGTTATATAGTGAAATGTTCTTTTTCTCTGAAACCAATATGACCAGAGCTTTGATATTTGGCATGGTAAAACTTCTAGAGGTATTTGACATATATTGTTGAATTGGTTCCGGTCCGTTGCATATCTGGGTCACCGGAGCTAAAAATAGATTTTTTACCATGAGAACTTAAAAAATCTTCTTGTCTGAAACCATAGTACACTAAGCTTAGATATTTTGCACATAGCATCGTCTACAGATCCTCTATCAAATGTGTTCAAATTTTGTCCCTGGGGTCAAAATTGGCCCCGCCCCGGGGATCACAGTTTTACATAGAGTTATCTAGTGAAATGTTTAAACATCTTTTTCTCTGGAACCAATATGACCAGAGCTTTGATATTTGGCATGGTATAACTTCTAGGAGTCCTTCACATATATTGTTGAATTGGTTATGGTCTGTTGCATATCTGGGTCACCGGAGCTAAAAATAGATTTTTTCAATGAAAACTTAAAAAATCTTCTTGTCTGAAACCATAGTACACTGTGTTTAGATATTTTGCACATAGCATAGTCTACAGGCCCTCTATCAAAATTGTTCAAATTTTGTCCCTTGGGTCAAAATTGGCCCCGCCCCGGAGGTCACCGTTTTACATAGAGTTACATAGGGAAATGGTCAAACATCTTTTACTCAGAAACCAATATGGCCAGAGCTTTGATATTTGGCATGATGTAACTTTTAGAGGTCCTTCACATATATGGATGAATTGGTTTTGGTCTGTTGCATATCTGGGTCACCGAAGCTTAAAATAGATTTTTTCCAATGAAAACTTCAAAAATCTTCTTGTCTGAAACCATAGTACACTGAGTTTAGATATTTTGCACATATCATCGTCTACAGGTCCTCAAATATTCTGGGGTCAAAATTCGCCCCGCCCTGGGGGTCACCTTTTACAAATCTTCTTTTCTGAAATCACGCGACCCATCCTAGTGTCACCATGGTCAGGTGAGCGATCAAGGGCCATTCTGGCCCTCTTGTTTTAGGAAAACTTCTAAAAATCTTCTCCTGAAACTGTATGGCCAAGATCATTAATATTTGACATGTAGATTTGCCTTATGGTCCTCTACCATGATTGTTCAAATTATGACCCCCGGGTCAAAATTAGCCCCGCCCCGGGGCTTATCAGTTTTACATAGACTTATATAGGAAAACCTTTAAAAAATCTTCTTCTCTGAAACTGTAAGGCCCAGATCTTTAATATTTGACATATAGCTTTGCCTTGTGGTCCTCTACCAAGTTTGTTCAAATTATGACCCCCAGGCCAAAAAGGCCCCGTCCTCGGGCTTATCAGTTTTTCGTAGGAAAACCTTTAAAAACCTTCTTCTCTGAAACTGTAATGCCTAGATCATTTATATTTGACATGTAGCTTTGCCTTATAGTCCTCTACCAAAGTTGTTCAAATTATAACCCCTGGGTCAAAATTGGCCTCGCCCCGGGGCTTATCAGTTTTACATAGACTTATATTGGAAAACCTTTAAAAATCTTCTTCTCTTAAACTGTATGGCCTAGATCTTTAATATTTGACATATAGCTTTGCCTTGTGGTCCTCTACCAAGATTGTTCAAGTTATGACCCCGGGCCAAAAATAACCACGCCCTCGGGCCTATTAGTTTTTCATAGGAAAACCTTTAAAAATCTTCTCCTCTGAAACCGTAAGGCCAAGATCATTTATATTTGACATGTAGCTTTGCCCTATGGTACTCTACCAAGATTGTTCAAATTATGACCCCTTGATCAAATTTGGCCCCGCCCGGGGCTTATCAGTTTTACAAAGACTTATATAGGAAAACCTTTAAAAATCTTCTACTCTGAAACTGTAAGGCCCAGATTCTTAATATTTGACATATAGCTTTGCCTTGTGGTTCTCTACCAAGTTTGTTCAAATTATGACACCCGGGCCAAAATTGGCCCCACCCAGGGGCTTATCAGTTTTTATAGGAAAACCTTTAAAAATCTTCTTCTCTTAAACCGTAAGGCCCAGATCATTAATATCTGACATGTAGCTGCCCATTGTGGTCCTCTACCAAGATCAAATTATGGCACCTGGGTCATAGCTATATCAAAATGTTGTCTTGCCCAGTCAGATTCTATGGTACAGTGTCCTCAGGTGAGTGAAATGTGACCCTCTGGGTCTCTTGTTGTTAGTAGTGATATAATTTGAAAAATATTTGTTATGAAAGAAACCTATGAAAGTATCTGAGGCATGATTTTCTGTTGTTTTCTGTTACATTGTATTATATTTTTTACTTATACTACATGATGTTGGAATGTAAAGATATGTATCATGGATGTAAAATATGTGAATAAAATCAGGGCTGCCATAAGTTGATGTGAAAAATCCTAAGATTTCTAAATTTGCGTTTTTCAAGTGTGTTTTTACGAATCATACCTTTACCCCAGGGCCTGTTTCTAGTTTTGTTGACATGCGACTACAGAAAGCAGGCTGTAAGAAAAGCAGAATGTGCCTTAAGGCGCATTCTGCTTTACTTACAACCTGCTTTTAGCTACCATGTACTGGAAAAAAATCCGAAGATTTAGGGAAAATCCGGAGAAATGGCAGCCCTGTAAAATTAATGGGAAAAGAAAAAAAAACAAAAAACTGTTTTTGGATTTCCTTGGACTTTCAGGTAGAGCAGCTTCATGAGCAGGGAGGAGAAGAGACATTTATTCTTACAGCCAGCATACAAGAAGGGACACTATGTCACCTAGGCTCAAACAGGGGTCAGGGATTTCTGAGCGGGAGGGATGATATTAAATCTCAGTTCCTAGCATATTGCCAGCAAGGTATTAGTTCTATTAGTATTACCTTCACCTTTTACCTCATAGCCTTAAGGTGCATTTTGCTTTAAATTCAGCCTGGTTGAAGCTACCATTTGCTATGGTATAGGAAATATTTCTTATGTTGTACAACCAGAGTCATTACTGCATAAATGGAATTATTTTTTCACTGGAGAAGTTAGTTAAAAGCATTGAAAGGCATGTCTAACTATCTATGGAGTTAAAGGTTAATTAGAACTTAAAGAAACACTTTAATTAGAAACCAGTATAATATTATGTATATGTTTTGCAAACAGTGTAGATCTAGATAAGACATAAATCTGTCCCAAGGTGAAGAGTTTGACCAGGTTGTGGAGTAAGAGTTTCAGCTTTGGGCCATGCAGTTTCACACACTTATGCTCTTTAATGGGTACAGCATGCTGCATTGCAGTTTTGGTGGCTTTGACCTTGACCTCTATGACCATGATAAAGTGTTGGCATTTAGTCAGTTATGGACTAAAAAGAAAGTTGAAAGTAAAGCAGAAAGGTGCATTTGCTATCAGCCTGCTCAAAGCTATCACTTGCTAGGATAAAGAAACCATTTCTCATGGTACATATTCATAACTGAACAAGTATGAACTATTTTCTTTATTGGAGGAATGAATTAAAGGTAGTAAGGCATATTAATTTACCCTTTACTCCAAAGCCTGTTTCTACTTTCTAGCATTGAAGATAGGCGACTACTTAAAGCTAAAAGTAAAGCAAAATGTGCCTTACGATTCATCTACTTTACCTTCAACTGCTTTAAGTTATTATCTGCTAAAATATAAAAAATATTTCTTATGCTACATATTCATGACTGTATCATTTAAAACTGTTTCCTCAGCGGAGAAACACCTTTAACCCATTAACCCATAAATACTCCTTTTAACGCCTTTAATTTAATTCTCCACTGAAGAAAATAGTTCTAATTTATACAGTTATGAATATATATCATAAGAAATAATTTCTATTTTCTAGAAGATGGTAGCCTAAAGCAGGTTGAAAGTAAAGCAGAATGTGCCTTAAGGCACATTCTGCTTTACTTTTAACCTGCTTTAAGTGGCCACCTATCTTCAATACTAGAAACAGGCTATCAGGTAAAGGGTTAAATGAGTAAAATGTAAAATGTGTATCTATGGAGTAAAGGGGTAAAGGGTCACAAACCCATCTCATGTTTTATTTTGTATTTCAGACCACATTTCAGAAGAAACCAACCAGAAATTGTACCCCCTGTATTACAGGAACTTTGACTCACTGACAGATCAGATTGTTCAGGCTACTTCTGTGTGTAACAATGTACAAACCCATAGACAGCCAGCCAGTGTCTCTATGACCTGGCCTAAAACTCTCCCTGAACAGAGCCTCACAGTCATTGACCAGTCACCTAGGAAGTTTACCTCCATTCTTGGAGACTCTCTTAGTGGTGTCATAGACAAGGGTAGAGAGTTACACAGCTCTGTGTCTTTACTGGATAGTCAGACTGACCACAATACTAATGGAATATTCAGTTCTGTGGTGATCGAAGAAGGAAGTCCAACGTCTTTATTGAGTGGAAGAAATGAGAGTAGTCCTAATGCTAGTAGAATTGGAAGTTCTCTGGTTGAGAACACACTAGACAGATCTTGTACCATAGTGGATCAACCTGTTGGAGAGTCTGTGATTGCAAACATCCAAGCACTGGTAGCAACTGATGCTAAATCAGTACAAGGTGATACGAGTAAACCCATTGTTTTGGATGTAAAGGACAAGAATAAGAAAACATTGTCAAGTAAGATTGAGGAGATAACTGAACGTATTAAGAAGGATGAGACCCAGAGGACAGTGTGTGATGATAGTGGGAGTGGGAATGGGGCGGGACAGACAGTGATGGAGATCTCACCAGATGTCGCAGTGATTGGAGAAAGCAGTCAGATGAAGGCAGAGGCTGAGGTGATATGTACGCCTGGTACAGTAGCTGATACAGTACCAGCCAAGTTTAGAGGTGAGATATTAAGCTTTATTAACCCATTACTCAATAAATACACCTCTTTACACCTATTATTTATTCCCTCACCAAAGAAAATAGTTCAGGTTTATATTTCAGTAATGAGTATGCATCATAAGAAAATTTTGTATATCCTATTCTAACATACTTCGCGCACGCCCCTATATAAACAAAGAAGAAACGTATCTGTGTTTGAATTTTCAATAAAACGCTCACACGCTGTAACATTCTAACTTGACGTCATATTGCTTCGAAAATGCGTACGCAAAGAAATGTAGCGTCGTTGCTTCGGTGCAAATTAAGGTTAAATTATGTGTTAGAATTGAAATATTAAATTCATACCAGTGTTTTATCTTGCAATCGAACAGGGGTAGTCCTTGAGATGCTTGTTATTAAACCACTCGGCCTAAAGGCCTCGTGATTAAATTAGTGCGCATCTCAACTCCTACATTTGTTCGATTGCACGATAAAACACTGGTATGAATTTATTATTTCTTAAGTAAAGGATAGCTTGCTGAAATAAAGCAGAATGTGCCATTACTAAAATCTATATTGAAAATTGACAAACAGTACAGACCCTGATCAGAGGGCTCAGACCTAATTTCTGATTTTGGGTCTGCACTGTTTAAATAGGACAAGTCTATGCTGAACAGGTACATGCACACTGTAGTAAAGGAAAAATTTTCCGTAAGTGATACATTATAACATATACAGTGGAGAAAACATTATTCTTTTCCAATAAACATATAAAAACAAGATCTTTTATTTTCCAGTGCAAACAGTTTTGAGCCAGATCAGACGCCGATTAACCAGTCTGATCAGGCTCTAAACTGTCTGCTGTCAAGGTTAAAATCAACATTCAGAATTGTCAAAGAGTTGTCATTTTCTTCATTTTGATGTAATGCATTTGCATGTTGTTTGTGTTTAAACATTCAAGAATAACGTCTTCGTCACTCTACATGTCATTAGAGTTTAATGAATAATGTGTTAGGGTTATTGCATTAACTCTTTCCTCCCTGAAACTCCAGTTTCCATTTTTGTCTAGTTCATTTTTGACTTTTAAGGGTTGTTTTTGTCAATGTTTGGCCTTATGACAAACAGTGAAGACCCTGATCAGAGGGCTCCTTTCGGAGCCCTCTGATCTGGGTCTTCACTGTTTGCACATGACAAATGTACTAATCACATGTACACTGTTTGAAAAAGACGCCTATATGCGGGACTAGGGTCCAAAGGGTTAACATGAAACTGATAATTGGTTAAGGTTATTTTCATTTTAGATGTTTCAAGAGCATCACACAGAAAGCCCAAACAGCCGAGATTTAACATTGGAGTAGCTAGTGATGAAGAAGACAGTGAAGTGATAAAGAAAACAGCTAACTTGTCAGAGGACGTGCTCAACATTACAGTGAACATGGACGACACCGATACCACATTTACAGCAGTCAGTCTCGATGACCTGGGTGATGGTGTACTACTGAAGGAGAATGTCACAGATATACCTATAGTTGAGTACAATAATGGAGAGGAAATGGACAAGACTGTCATAGAAGGAACATTTAATCTGAAACCAAATAAAAGTAGAAAGATGATTGCGAAACGGTTCTCGCAGTCTATTCGAGTGTATGGCTCAAATAAAGAAAAGAAATGGTTAAAGTGCTGTATGTGTCCAGAAAAATTTACAACACAAGACGAGCTGAATTGTCATCTACAGAAAGTGGTGCATTTGCCTAAGAAGTGTGAGTGTGATTTCTGCGGTCGAACATTCGGACAGTTGCGTGATATGGAGCGGCATAGGAGGATACACACGGGAGAGAAGCCGTTTACATGTGATATTTGTAATAGGTCGTTTGCTAGGAAAGATAACCTGAAATCCCATAAACTAAATCATCTTAGAAAGCAGCTTCAGATGCAGGGCTGTATAAAATAACATAACATTCATTTTTCTACATTTTGTTTTATTTAAACCTTTACCACATAGCCGGTATCTAGTTTTGAAAGGAGGTTGAAAGTAAAGCAGAATGTGTCCTAAGGCACATTCTGCTTTACTTTCATCCTGCTTTAAGCTACCATCTGAGAGGATTTAGAAAATATTTCTTTGCAGCGTTTTTTTTCCTTCTTTGGACGGTACCGGTGTCATATCAAAATTGGACCCCCATAAAAAATGGACCCGGGTCCAAATTTGATAGCGAAATATGGACCCGCGGGTCCATATTTCGCTATCAAATTTGGACCCCCCCTGTAAAAAATGGACCCCCCAATGCAAAAATTTAGAATGATAAAAAAACATAATAAAAAGTTAAGAAACAAGAAACCAATGAATATTTTAACCCATTACTCAATAAATATGCCTTTTTACGCCCTTAATTTATTCTTCCACTGAAGAAAATAATCCCAATTTATTCAGTCACAAACATTTACTGTATAGGAAATATTTCATGTATCCTAGAAGATGGTAGCTTTACCAATTACCCAATAAATATACCTTTTTACGCCCTTAATTTATTCTTCCACTGAAGAAAGTAGTTCCTTTTTGTACCATGTATTCCTACATTGAAGAAAATATTTCCATTTTATACAGTCACAAACATTTACTGTATAGGAAATATTTTATGTATCCTAGAAGATGGTAGCTTAACCCATTACCCAATAAAAATGCCTATTTACGCCCTTAAATTATTCTTCCACTGAAGAAAGTAGTTCCATTTTGTACAATGTATTCTTACATTGAAGAAAATAATTCCATTTTATACAGTCACAAACATTTACTGTATAGGAAATATTTTATGTATCCTAGAAGATGGAAGCTTAACCAATTACTAGGGCTGAAACGATTCAAAAAAATTCGATTCGATTCGATTTCGATTTTTTATAACACGATTCGATTATTTTCGATTCGATTCGATTTTACATTGCAATAAATGAATGTTCTAAGTAGATGACATCCTGCAACAACAGTTAATATTAAAAACAATATACATGAACATTCAGGGCCAAAAAGTTGGGGTTAAAGTTTGGAAAACTGCATGGAAGGGTTAATACATGTTTATTTCTGACTTATATGATTTTGATCATAACAATACACCTTATTGATTATGTGGATGGTTTGCAGTATTGAGTCTATTGACATACCAATTTTTCTATGTTATGATCTTCTATGCGCAAACAGTGTAGACCTTTACAGCTGCCTGGTAACAGTCTACTCTGTTAGCAAGGTACAGAATGGTGTAAAGGAGTGGATAGTTATTCATCTTAAATGACAATGGTGATAATCGATACATCTGAATATAACTGTTCCTGATTTTCACTCACCGGTTTAAGTTCGTTAACAATGCTGTCAGTCGCCTTTGCTTTCGAATTTTTTGGAGCGGACTTTGAGTGTTACTTGACATATCGCGGGAATTCACCATACATTCTTACACCTATTATCCGGGTATTGAAACGTATGTCGGGCTGTATATTCGGTATCAAAATAAATCACAATATTTTATAATTTAATTTTCTTACCTGAATTGCACGTCTTTATTTTTTAAAGTAATGAGCGTATTAGGTTGTAGGTAATAAAATATTCAACGTTTACAGAATTATTAATTTATTTAAAATAGTCGAAGCAGTACCGAGATACGTAATGTGAACGAAGAATTACATCACAATTGAGGCAAGCAATTGCTCACGCATGCGTAGAATGACACAGGAAACCGGCAAAGTAAACAAAGACAAACTCGTAACGGGTGAAAAGCCTGTGCGGGATCTCTAATCTTTCGAACTAATACTTTACCGTAGATAATAGAGGTACATTTTAATTCGCTATTTTTTTATTACACAGAAGCGCAGCTGCACGTAATACTCATATGATGGTGTTGCAGTATGAAAAGATAGATAGATAGATAGTTCTTAGCGAGTTTTCTACATATAAATCGAATCGAAAATGACATTTCCTAAATCGAATTGAATCAGATCGAATCGAGGGCATAAAATCGCGGTTCAATCCAGATCGCGATTAATCGTTTCACCCTTACCAATTACCCATTAAATATGCCTTTTTATGCCCTTAATTTATTCTTCCACTGAAGAAAGTAGTTCCATTTTGTACAATGTATTCTTACATTGAAGAAAATAATTCCATTTATACAGTCACAAACATTTACTGTATAAGAAATATTTTATGTATCCTAGAAGATGGTAGCTTAACCCAGTATCCAATAAATATGCCTTTTTACGCCCTTAATTTAATTGGACCCCCCCCCCCCCCCTCGCTTGGCAACACCCAACCATAAGTCATTTGATTTACACATCAATTTTAATTCTTTTCCATTATTTGTTTTGTTTAAGTAATGTTTTACTCCTTTCCTGAAGTTACTATGCCCTGCAAATTATTTTGGTTGGAGAAGGGGGGGGGGTCCAAATTTGATGGGGTAAAAAATGGACCCCCCCCCCCCTTTTCAACACCCAACCATAAGTCATTTGATTTACACATCAATTTTAATTCTTTTCCATTATTTGTTTTGTTTAAGTAATGTTTTACTCCTTTCCTGAAGTTACTATGCCCTGCAAATTATTTTGGTTGGAGAAGGGGGGGGGTCCAAATTTGATGGCGTAAAAAATGGACCCCCCCCCCCCCTTTTTCAACACCCAACCATAAGTCATTTGATATACACATCAACTTTAATTCTTTTCCATTACTTGTTAAGTTTAAGTGATGTTTTTCTCCTAATTTGAGGTTACTATGCCCTGCAAATTATTTCAATTGGAGAGGGGGGTCCAAATTTGATGGTGTAAAAATTGGACCCCCCTCCCTCCCATTTCAGCACCCAACAATAAGTCATTTGATTTACACATCAATTTTAATTATTTTCCATTATTTGTTTTGTTTAAGTAATGTTTTTTTTTTTTTTTTTTTTTTTTTTTTTTTTTTTTTGGTGAAGCCTAGACTTCTTTTATTCATTACTATTTACATATACACAGACAATAACATACATACATGCATGAGAACTAACAAATCAGCAAGGTCATGTAAGAATAAAACTATACAATCTTTGTGTTGACCTGCTAACTCCTTTCCTGAAGTTACAATAACCTGCAAATTATTTTGGTTGGAGAAGGGGGGGGGGGGGGTCAAAATTTGATGGCGTAAAAAATGGACCCCCCCCCCCCCTTTCAACACCCAACCATAAGTCATTTGATATACACATCAACTTTAATTCTTAACCATTACTTGTTAAGTTTAAGTGATGTTTTTCTCCTAATTTGAGGTTACTATGCCCTGCAAATTATTTCAATTGGAGAGGGGGGTCCAAATTTGATGGCGTAAAAATTGGACCCCCCTCCCTCCCATTTCAGCACCCAACAATAAGTCATTTGATTTACACATCAATTTTAATTATTTTCCATTATTTGTTTTGTTTAAGTAATGTTTTACTCCTTTCCTGAAGTTACTATGCCCTGCAAATTATTTTGGTTGGAGAAGGGGGGGGGGGGGGGGGGGTCCAAATTTGATGGCGTAAAAAATGGACCCCCCCCCCCCCTTTTCAACACCCAACCATAAGTCATTTGATTTACACATCAACTTTAATTCTTTTCCATTACTTGTTAAGTTTAAGTGATGTTTTTCTCCTAATCTGAGGTTACTATGTGCTGCAAATTATTTCAATTGGAGAGGGGGGTCCAACATCAATTTTAATTATTTTCCATTAGTTGTTTTGTTTGAGTAATGTTTTACTCCTTTCCTGAAGTTACTATGCCCTGCAAGTTATTTTGGTTGGAGAAGGGGGGGGGGGGTTCCAAATTTGATGGCGTAAAAAATGAACCCCCCCCCCTTTTCAACACCCAACCATAAGTCATTTGATTAACACATCAACTTTAATTCTTTTCCATTACTTGTTAAGTTTAAGTGATGTTTTTCTCCTAATCTGAGGTTACTATGCCCTGCAAATTATTTCAATTGGAGAGGGGGGTCCAAATTTGATGGCGTAAAAATTGGACCCCCCTCCCTCCCATTTCAGCACCCAACAATAAGTCATTTGATTTACACATCAATTTTAATTATAATCCATTAGTTGTTTTGTTTAAGGGGGGGGGGGGTCCATTTTTTACGCCATCAAATTTGGACCCCCCCCCCTTCCTCCAACCAAAATAATTTGCAGGGCATAGTAACTTAAGGAAAGGAGTAAAACATTACTTAAACAAAACAACTAATGGAAAAGAATTAAAGTTGAAGTGAAAATCAAATGACTTAAGGTTGGGTGTTGCCAAGCGAGGGGGGGGGGGGGGTTTCCAATTTTGATGCCATCAAATTTGGACCCCCTCTCCAACAAATTTTTTTTTTTTTTTTTTTTTTTTTTATTTAATTTTTTTTATGGGCATAACAACCTCAAGATAGGAGCTATCAATATTTTGCATTAGCGAGAAGCATTACCAACTTTTTTGGGGGGGGTCCAAAATTTACAGGGGGGGTCCATATTTCGCTATCAAAAATGGACCCGCGGGTCCATTTTTTACGGGGGTCCAAATTTGATCTGACACCGGGGAACGGACCGTTCCCAATTCGAGACGGACCCGTACCAATTTGATGACCGGACCCTTCCCAATCAAAAGAAATCAATTATCGGACCTGTTTCCAATCAAAATAAACATATTTGCCAATTATCAAATTACATTTTCCCTTTAAATCATAGCAAACCATCCATATTCCAACTTATCTTTTGCTGCAATGAACGTTAACAAAGTTACGCAACTCCATTGACATTTTTTGGAGTATGTATAAAACAATACCAGTGATTACGGCCGATTTTCGGAATCGGTCCAGGCGAAGATTTATACATGACCCTTAATCGAGACTGGTTAATGTTGGGTGATCGCAAAATCCTCTATAATTGATAAGAGTTTACAAACCCAGTCTGACTCTGTTTACCATCATTTATAAAATAGAAAACCTTCAAATAAAACAATCATGAGCCATAATTCAAAGTTTTGAACAAGACGATAATGAAAAACTTGAATCTAGATCACTGCCTTTAACACTCGCGGGCGTGATTGGCAGTATCCAGAGATAGATAAGATAAGATTTTGGATTTTACCAAGTCATCAACTCTGTCTCGGCCGCAACAGCGTCTACTGTGAGTAACACACCCAGCGTAGATTTAGTTTCTACACCATGTTTACCATCATAAACAGTTCTAACGGTTTAGTAACTTAAATTCCCAATTTCTGCGTTGTCATCATTTCAAAACTCTGTTCCCAATTGGGTGAAAAAAACGCTGTTCTGGTACATATGACTGTATAAAGTGGAACTATTTTCTTCAGTGGAGGAATAAATTAAAAGTTTTAAAAGGTATATTAATCGGGTAAAGAGTTATCCCATTTATGCTAGGATATTGCCTTTACTTCTCCCTACATGCATACAGGAAGACTTCAATATACATGTATAGATATACATTACTTAGGATGATCTAAAGACACTGCAGTGTTTGTCAATACAGCAGACCATTTCATACGAAATAGCAAACAGTGCAGACCCTGATGAGATGTTGCAAATTCTGCCGTTTCATCAGGGCCTACACTGTTTGCTAATATCTACTTTTGTGGAGGATAGGCATTATAGACACAAATTTGAACACATTTATTGATTCCGCCATTGATGAAAATAGTTTCTTTTAATGCTTTCATCAACATTAATCATTTTCAATATTCTAGCAGATGGTACATGTAGCTTAAAGCAGGCTGAAAGTAAAGTAGAATGACTTTTATTGCATATTCTGCCTAACTTTTAGTCTGCTTTAAGTAGTTACTTGTCTTCAAAACTAGAAACAGGCTAGGGGGTTAAGTGCAAAGGCACATTCTGCTTCTCTTTCAACTTACTTTAATGCATTACTACATTGCCTGTTTCTAGTTTTAAAGATACATGTAGCTGACCACTTAAAGCTAGTTGAAAGTAAAACAGAATGCACCTTAAGCTATTATCTGTAACTGTTAGAAAATAGCAAATGTTTTGCATAGTACAATTATAACTGTATAAAAAGGAATTATTTTCTTAAGTGGACTAATAAATTAAAGGCATTTCAGCTACCATCTACATTGCAGGAATAAAGGTATTTCATTTTCGACAGAACTTTAGGTGACTTCAAACATTTGGATTTATTGCTAGTATTAAGATTTTGTTTCAAAACTTTTTCTTAATCCCTTACCCCATAGCCTGTTTTAGTTTTGAAGACAGTGACAACTTAAAGCAGATTAAAAGTAAAGCAGAGTGATTCCAAACTGCCTTAAGCTGCCATCTGCTAAGATATCTAAAGAGGAATAAATGGAAGGCATATCATGACATTGATGGAGTAATGGGTTAAATATGCAGTACACTAGTCTGCATTGTCACTATGGAAAGAGAATTCCTTCAAACTCTGGTTCTGCCTACTATTAAGTATTTGCTACATAAAGTGATTCTAGTTTTGAAGACAGGTGACCACTTAAAGCAGGTCGAAAGAAAAGCAGAATGCTCATTAAGGCACATTCTGCTTAACTTGAGTCTGCTTTAAGCTACCATCTACTAGGATGTAGAATTTTTTTTATGGCACATAGTCGTTTCTGCATAAAGTGGAACTATTTTCTTCAGTGGAGGAATAAATTTAAAAAGGCATAAAAAGCTTATTTATAGGGTAATAGGTTAATCCATTACCCAATAGCCTGTTTCTGGTATTGAAAATAGATGAGCATTTAAAGCAGGTTGAAATAAAGCAGAATGCGCCTTAAAGCCCATTCTGCTTTACTTTCAGCCTGCTTTAAACTATTATCTGCTAGAATATAGAAATTATTTCTTTTGATTCTTATTTGTAACAGTAAAACTATTTTCTTCAGTGGGGGAATAAATAAAAGGTGTAAAAAGTCTTATTTATAGGGTAATTGGGTTAGTTGTAAAAGCTTATACATTTACCAGATTCTGTATTGGTCATCAGTTGCTAATTACATGTTGATAGGGCTCTAGAAAAGAGTGACTAAATCAGAGCTTCAGATAAAGGGGGTATTTCAAAAACTAAAGTCTTTATTTCTGCTTTAAACCCTATGGTGTCACTACTCTTTAGAATCGTCTCAAAGAGACGGTTCTAAAGAGTAGTAACACTATAGCATTTGTTGCTTAAATGAGTGAGAAAAATGTTGGATTTCTGCAGTTTACCCCCTCTTATCCAGAGCCCAGGACTAAATCGAACATTTCCAACATTTTCTCCTTTATCGGTTTACTCAACCTTATTTAGCTACAGTGACGAATCTGTTATTCTTTCCCAATAAACGCGTTTACGCTAAAACTATTATTTCCAGTGCAAACAGTTTGGAGCCAGATCAGACGCCGGGTAACCTGGCGTCTGATCAGGCTCCAAACTGTTTGCCACCAATATAAACAAGAATTATCAGAATTGTCCAAAAGTTGTTCTTTTCTACGTTTTAGTGCTTTGCGTTTGCGTACGTTTGCGTTTAAACGGGAAAGAATAACAGATTCTCCACTGTATACAGTGGAAAAGACGTTATTCTTTCCTGTTTGGCTCTAAATAACCTTCTTTTGTCCATGGGTCATAAAACACCATTCATTCATTAATCATTATTCTTTGCCATTTAAAGGCAACCTAAATTGAAACACAATGCAATTAAACAAGAGAATGAAAACTTGTTGACAATTCTAATTTTTTTTTATTCAGAGAAGCAAACAGTTTGGAGTCTGATTAGACGCTGGGTTACAACGGCCCTCCAAACAAGGATTCCCTCCTTACAACAATGCTTACTGCTGTTCCTCAAACAAGACAACAATGTCTAACGCTTTAACTGCTGCAATATCATCGGCTTAAAATTGTCTGCTGTTTTTCTCATATTGACAGACGAAGTATAGGACAAGTGACAAACAGCTAGAATCTAGATCAGACGCTGCGTAACACAGCATCTGATCTGGATTCAAGATGATGCAAATGTAAGCCAAGTCTTAATTTTACTTCCCTATTACAACTCCCTCCAAACACACAATCTTTTTCTCCTATTTGGTGTTGTTGTAGCAAGGGAACACTATAACTATTTTAAATCTAAGTGGTTAACACTTTCGAGATGCAGAGTTACCAAATTTCTGATCTGGCTACAAACTGTTTGCAATAGATTTACAAATACCTTTATTTAGAAAGAATAACTTCATCTCCTCTGTAATCATGGTCATTTATTGTCTACAAGACTACATGTTATTTTATCCAGATAAATGTGCAGTAGACTGAATGGTCATTTGGACAGAAAGTAGACTATAACTTGGAATTTTCATTTAATTTTATTTGTTAACACCTCTTGAAGCCACCTAGTTTGCTTAAGATCTTTACAAAGATGATGTGATAAATAAATTATTGTTGTTTTAACTGCTGTGGTTATTGTTTGTATGAAGTTGTATAGTTGACCCTTTTTGCCCAAGGCTTTAGCGCACCTGACACATCACCATTCGATGCTGAGCTATTAGGATCGCTGGATGTCCGCTATCTGTCCGTCATCCCTCCTTCTGTTCACAATAGTTTGTTAACACTCTAGCAGCTACATTTTTTTAAGTCCTCATGAAACTTTATAACAATGTTTGTCTTGATGAAAACTTTGTCAAGTTCGAATATGAGTCATGTCAGTCAAAAACTAGGCCACTAGTTCAAATCATAGGAAAACATTGTTAACACTCTAGAAGCTACAAATCTCATCCATCTTCATGAAACTAAGTCAAAATGTTTGCCTCATTAATATCTAGGTCAAGTTCGAATATTGGTCATGTCGGGTCAAAAACTAGGTCAGTAGGTCAAATCAAAGAAAAAAAGTGTTAACCCTCTGTAAGCTACAATAAATGAAATATTGTCAGAATGATTTCCTACATCAAATACATGTATATGTCAAAATCAAATGTTAATTGTGTCTGGTGAAAAACTAGGTCACTAGGTCAAATCATAGAAAAATCTTGTTAACACTCTAAAGGTGGATTGTAGGTTAAGTCCGGTCTTTATCTAGGTCACTATAGGTCAAGTTTCACATGGTGTACCAGGTGAGCGATAAGGTCATGGGATAAGGTATGGATGTCGTTGTTATATGTTTTGACCCAGTGACCTACTTTTTTAACCTACACAACTCATATTCACACATGATGGTCATTCTAAGTAAGTTTCTAGGAGATTGGGCTAAAAATATGGCCCCTGAAGTGGCCAAAGGTTTTTCTGCGTTTTGACCTACTGTAACGCCCTATATGTCTTTATATGACCTATGTTCTTGTAAGGCCCATCTTTTATTAAGGACACGGTACTGACAAAATCTCACACATATATCTAAAAATACAACTTCTAGAACTTATCTTACTTTTTGTGGCACCTGCTGTAGGCGGAGGTGACCCTTAAGGATCAATTTGTCGGCGTCTGTCTGTCCGTCCGTCCGCCTGTCTTTCTGAGCGCACGAAAGGTCCTTTGTTGGGTAGGGAGAACAATAGATTCCATTCATTCCGTGATTGCCCTATTGTTATTGTTGGGTATATTAGTGTACTGTTGGGTACTTTTAAACAAAAAATATACCCAACAAATGTCCAACTGTGAGAACGTCTGTCTGTCTGTCTGTCACCTATTTGCGTCACACCTCATAACTCCTGTTCTACTAAAGCATCTAAGGTGAAAATTAATTTATGGAATAAGCTTGACAAGTGGAAGAGTTTTGCACAATGGTCATAATTGCATCAATTTTAGTTTAAACTGTATTTTATTTCAAAATACACGTAGATACAGTCATGACTGACAATACATACAATGTCACATATAAATAGCATATATAAAATATATTAAGTTTTGCATCAATTTTGTTGGAGTTATTCCGCTTTTCAACATTTTCTTTACATGCAGATTTCCTCTCTTTTACTGAAGATTTTGAAATGAAATTTCTTTTAAAGAAAAAGAACGTTTGACTGATTCTTTCCGGTAGGTGACACACGTGTTCCGAGGAACCCATATATTTTAATTTGATATTACCAAACAAACAAAAACACAACGCTCTCTGCCGATCATGTTTTCAACGGATCAAATTCTTTGAACAAACGTCGTCTATCAATTGAGAAACATTTTAAGTGAAAACCAAATTGAATCAGACCAGTAGTTTTGGAGAAGAAGAGTTTTCTAGAGATGGTGCAGTTTCCATGGCAACAAGAAAAATACCATACCAACAAAACTTTAACAACTTTTCGTTACCCACCTTACTGATGCTTCTGGTGAAGTTTGGTTGAATTTAAATAAACGGTTTCAGAGATGTTGTTCAAAGATGTGGCCTAGTGGTATAGTCACTGTGACTTACATCACTAAGCTCCTCACCGCTGTGAGTTCGAGTCCCAGTTGGGTCGTTCGGATATTTCATGCGGGGAAGCCTTCCAGCTGGCTTGCGAAAGGTCGGTGGTTCTACCCAGTTGCAGATTTGTGTCTGAAACTGTGCATAAAGGGCTTCTGGGGTCTTCCTCCACCTGTAATTAGCTGGACGTCGCGATATGAGGTGATCCCAAATAGATAGGTTTTCACGAGCCAATTGGTTATGTAATCAAATACGAAGAAAATAAATTGTGTGTTGTGTTGGGTAAACTGCTTGTTTTGGGAGACAAAGGTCCTTGTTTCGATCCAAGGGTCTAGCAAGGATATGTTAATGTACAGTGGAGAATCTGTTATTCTTTCCCGTTTAAACGCAAACGTACGCAAACGCAAAGCACTAAAACGTAGAAAAGAACAACTTTTGGACAATTCTGATAATTCTTGTTTATCTTGGTGGCAAACAGTTTGGAGCCTGATCAGACGCCGGGTTACCCGGCGTCTGATCTGGCTCAAAACTGTTTGCACTGCAAATAATAGTTTTAGCGTAAACGCGTTTATTGGGAAAGAATAACAGATTCTCCACTGTAGCTAACAAATGGAGTAATCCAACATACAGTGGAGAATCTGTTATTCTTTCCCGTTTAAACGCAAACGTACGCAAACGCAAAGCACTAAAACGTAGAAAAGAACAACTTTTGGACAAATCTGATAATTCTTGTTTATCTTGGTGGCAAACAGTTTGGAGCCTGATCAGACGCCGGGTTACCCGGCGTCTGATCTGGCTCCAAACTGTTTGCACTGCAAATAATAGTTTTAGCGTAAACGCGTTTATTGGGAAAGAATAACAGATTCTCCACTGTAAAAGCATTGGATAATCCACTGGGCGCAAATGAATTAATAGTGATAAAGCAATCAGGTAACGAGGCGTTTGATCAGGCTCCCAACTTTTGCCACTCAGATAAAACTAAAGTCGCATTCTGCTTTACTTTCACCCTATTCAAAACCGTGACCCGTCTTCGAAACTAGAAACAGGCTATTACGTAAAGGGTTTGTTAACACGACAAATGCCACCAGCTGTCAGCATCTTAATCAACAGTAGACCAAAAGCTGTTCAAAGAGCATTTATCAGACATAATTAAAAGGTCACATCTGGTGTGTCTCCTATTGGTCTAGCAAGGATATGTTAATGTACAGTGGAGAATTTGTTATTCTTTCCCCTTTAAACGCAAACGGACGCAAACGCAAAGCACTAAAACGTAGAAAAGAACAACTTTTGGACAATTCTGATAATTCTTGTTTATCTTGGTGGCAAACAGTTTGGAGCCTGATCAGACGCCGGGTTACACGGCGTCTGATCTGGCTCCAATCTGTTTGCACTGCAAATAATAGTTTTAGCGTAAACGCGTTTATTGGGAAAGAATAACAGATTCTCCACTGTATCAGATACATTGTATAATTAAAAGGTCACATCTGGTGTATTTCCTATTGGTCTAGCAAGGATGTGTTAACATATTTATATAAATTATGACATATTGGTGCTTCATAACATACAGTGCAAACCCTCTGCTGAGAGAAATCAGTATGGAATGATGAGAATATTTAATTCTTACAGATCGGGAAACACGTAAATACGTCATTTGCCAACAAGGTTACCCAGTATTGGAGATATTCTAAAGGAGCCCTCTGAACAGAGAAAGAAGAGCAATACATGTACAGTGGAGAATCTGTTATTTTTTCCCAATAAACGCGTTTACGCTAAAACTATTATTTGCAGTGCAAACAGTTTGGAACCAGATCAGACGCCAGGTAACCCGGCGTCTGATCAGGCTCCAAATTGTTTGCCACCAAGATAAACATTAAATATCAGAATTGTCCAAAAGTTGTTCTTTTCTACGTTTTAGTGATATGCGTTTGCGTACGTTTGCGTTTAAACGGGAAAGAATAACAGATTCTCCACTGTACCTCAAGAATCAATACAATGCGTTAACAAACTTGTGCATTTTTGTAACATTAATTTAATCCTTTGCTCTACAGCCTGTTTCTAGTATTGAAGATAGGTCACCGCTTTAAAGCGGGTTTAGATTGAAACAGAAAGCACCTTAAGGCGCGCTCTTCTTTACTTTCAGCCTGCTTTAAACTTTCAGGTTTAGGCTATCATCTGCTAGGGTATAGCCAATAATTGAAATTATATATATCCTTGACTGCATATAGTCGAAATGCTTTCGGTAGTAGATTATATAAATTAAAAGTGTCAAATGCGTATAGAACTATGTAGTAATTGGTTAATTGGTTAGGGAACGTGTGCTTTCCCTGGATACTCATAGCTTGTTTCTAGTGTTTAGGATAGGTGAAAAGAGTTTAGTTTAGTTTAGTTTAGTTTTTGAGGATAGTTTAAAGAGCAGACTACACCTTAACCCTTTACCAAATAGCCTATTTATGGTATTGAAGATAGATGACTACTTAAAGTAGGTTGAAAGTAAAGCAGAATGCGCCTTAAGGCGCATTCTGCTTTACTTTCATCCTGCTTTAAGCTATCATGTGCTAGAATATAGAAAATATTCCCTATAATATATATCATGACTGATTAAATTGGAACTATTTTCTTCAGCGGAGGAATAAATCAAATTCTCTAAAAGACGCTTCTATGTGGGGGAACGGGTTAAAGACATTACATGACCAATCTTGGGCGGTAACACCTAGTCTGAAAAATGTTAGGATTAAATCATGAATCGCATGCTTTTACTGTTACAATACTGTACAGATGTCTAGGCAAAGAATCAGTCAGCCGTTTCATGTGAGGCCCGTACCTATAATAGGATAGTTGGGTTTGTAAAACCCATTGGAAAAAACATTGAGTGTGAGCATGTTAGGGCCTCTATAGAAAACTTGAGATTGCTGACATTGGCTGAGCGCACGCTTCCCATGCTTTACAGTTATTTTGACACCTATTGGGAACAATGGAGGGGGAATCAATGAATGGACTGGCTTAATGTCTTTAAGGCATTTTCTATCTTGCTTTCCGCATGCTTTAAGCATTAAGCTGTCATCTGCTAAAAAATCATGTTATGACGCATTTTATCATGACTGTAGTAACTAGAACTACAGGTTGGAGACTCATGTTGGGTTTCTTAGCATACTGCTTAGCACTTACTCATCTGACAAATTGTGACAGGATACATACGGTGTTAAAGTTTTGAAATTATGCATTGTTATTGTATAAAATTCACGTCTTGGTCGTAGCTGCATATGCAAATAATAATTGGAAAGAGAGCATGGTACGGGTTTAAGACAGTCAGCTAAATTCTTGGCTCAAGACAAAAGTAGTGTTATAATATTATTACATAAACCTGTAACAGAAAGAGTGTAATATCAATCGTATGTCATACTGTGAATATAATATACTAAGTTTAGAATCACTGGAATACTGTTTTACTGCTCCGACTGTTAAAACAATTAAGAAAACCTAGTCTGACAAACTTGGATCACCACACCGTCCACGATTGATTGAAGCAGTTTAAAATTTCCAACAGGTGTATGTCATTCTTTTTTTCTGCCGAAAAATACCCGCACATTAGGTTCCATAGAGCTCTGTTTTCTTTTGAATTTCTCTATTTACAACATATTGACGTTTTTTTTCTTTACTCAAGTTTGATACTGATTTTTATCTCTGGATGAATAAAACCTAATAACAATTATGATGAATCGTTTTCCTAACAGCTAAGGGAAAAGTGAAAGTATGAACGTTCGGAATTTTGTGTCATTTGGTGTTAAACAGAAAGTTGCATTCGTGCGTTTTTTTCATTGAATTTATTGAACCCGTTTGATAAAATGATATGTTGCTCACAAAAGGCTCGCAACATTTTATTTATGTAAACTTGCCAAAGGCTCGCAACATACTTCTTATCTAACTCGTTCAATAAATTCAATACTGAAACATTGAAAATACAGTCGAACTTCGATGTCTCGAACTTGGTTAAGTCGAACATACCCGTGTTTCAAAGTTAAAACGCTGCTAAGCAACGTTTTAATTTTGAAACACGAGTATGTTCACCTAAACCGAACTTGAAATAAGGCAACTTTATGTTTCGAAATATCGGATATTTCGAGTTAAGCGAGTTGAGATATCGAAGTTCGACTACACTCATTTAATATCCTTTATTAGTTTGCCATATGTCTCAAAACACTTATAGCAAAATTATTTTTAAACACATTTCGATAGCTACTTTACGGAAGGTGAAGGGGTTTGTTTTAGCTCACCTGTCAAGTAGTGCCAAGGTGAGCTATTTTGGTCGTCCTGTATCCGTCATCCACCCGGCGTCGTCCGTCGTAAGTTCGTCATCCATCCGGCGTCGTCGTCCGTCCGTCCATCGTCAGTCAATAATTTCTTTCAACGACATCTCCTCCGAAATTACTGGATGGATTTTTTTTTCAAACGTGGCCTGAATGATCCTTATATGGTCCTCTTTCAAAGTCGTTCAAATACTTCTGGTCTGTTGCATTTCTAGGTCACGGGAGCTAAACATTTATTGTTTCAATGAACACTTAAAAATCTTGTAGTAGGCCTGATAAGTGGTTATAGGAATAAAAAACATCTTTTTGCCGTTCGTGACGGTATGAACACATTAGCTTCGCAGGGGGTAAGTTTCGTAGACGCCCGAAGGGCGTTTACGATAAACTTACCCTGCGAGGCAAATTGTGTTCATACCGAGTGAACGGCAAAAGGATGTTGTTTATTCCTTATATTTATATGTTTGTGTTCTGTCTCGTCCATTTAATGTGTATGTTGACCAGATTTGTTTTCATGTACATATGAATATGTAATATACTGACCAAAAAGGTTTGATAGATGTAATCCTGGATGTAACAGCCATTCGATCTTTATAATATACGGTGTGAAAAGTAGTCCAAAATACATGTTTCGGAGTTGATTACAATGTCAAATTTTTTAACCCAGTAAACTGTCGCTGTGTGCTTAACGAACAATTATAAGACATTAAAAATAAGCAATGCAACTAAATATCTATTATTAAAGCATTTTAAAAAAAAGGTCGCGCATTTCTATTTCAGCCTAATTGCACGCCATAGCAACCATTAGCTGGTCGCTAGGTCGGTATCTCTCCGGCGGAGACTCCGCCCTATTTCTAACTGGCTGGAATCAGTTTCGATTTGTAGGCTCATCAAGGGATGACCTGCATATTTTTAATATGATTACATAAAGACTTTACAGGGTGAATGTAAATATTTAGCGGCGACGCGAGCGTTGATAGAGCGGCGTTCTGCGCATGCGGGCGTTGGCTCGGCGGGGGTTTAAAGTTGGTTTAGCGGCATACCGCTTTTGACTACGAAGCTGAACGGATCGCGAGCGTTGGTTTAGCGGTGACCACACAACTAAATGTATCTCCTTCTTCTCTCTCTTCTCCTTCCGTCAACAGCTTGTTGCAATCTGAGGAGGTTCTGATTCTGCTGCTGGACTAATGCACCAATCATAGCAGGTCTCTCAGCATCCATGGTAGTACAGTTTTACTGCAACACTTTGAGCAAATTCGATATAAATGAGGTATGCACTCAACGGCAGATCGATTCGAAATGGACTCCTGGTCCATTTTTCCCCGTATTTATAGCCAAATTCTGGTCCCGCTCCGACACCTTCATACCAACGCCAAAACAAAGTTCATCACTTCAATAGATCGCTGCTTCAACGCCCGACACTACGGAAGCCCATTGGGGCCCTTTTGAGATAAAAGTTAGAAGGCATTAATTCAAACTTAAGTTCTAAGTCTTAAGTTCGAATTGATGCCGGAATATCTAAGATCTAAGATGTAACTTCTAACTTCTATCTTCTAAGTTCGAATTGTTGCCTGAGAACATCTAAAATCTAAGACCTAAGTTCTAAGTTCTAACACCTAAGTTCTAAGTTCTAACTTCTAAGTTCGAATTTTTTCCGGGTTAACATCTAAGATCTAAGTTCTAAGTTCTAAGATCTAAGTTCGAATTTTTTGTCATGAAAGCGGGAAGCGCCATTTTTGCAAGGTAATCAGAGCGACCGGTAGACAAGAAAATCTACAAAAAGGGGTGAGTTACAATTAATTGATGATATTTTCACGCTAAATATGTTCATTCGAGAGTGGATTTTCGATCTTGTATGGCTACCAAGTATAGAATAGAATGCTCTGGTATTTCCAAGGGATATTGCAACGAGGACGTAGCTCGAGTCATAAATTTGCGCGGAAAGGTCAAAAGATGTACTTTTCTATTTAGAACAAGAGGGTAAACAGTAATAGGTTCTAATGAATGCTACGGTTAGTCCTTTGCATTAGAGCTGTTCCATGTGCTGTTAAAGTGAGTATATGGTATAACTAACTTCGTCTCCCGTTCGGTCCGTCTAAAGACCCCAAACTTCTCCAAATGTACCAAAACCACTGAAAAATAATTCAAACTACTATAGCTCCTTAATACCCCGGGGGCTAATTTAGCTTACCATGCAACCCCAACAGGACACATTTTCAGGGGTGTCAAATTGTTCACTAAGACATTCTCCATCAGAAAAAAGTAACTCAAAATAAACTTATATAGCATTTTTAATTAGTTTAACTTCAATTCGTCACGTATAAGCTTTATTTGATAAGATATTAAAGAGACTAGCAACCAGATTAAGCATTAAAAATAGTAATTTGTAAATATATGACAAACGCTTATATGAGCGGGTAAGAATAAGTTAAGGACGAGAAATTCAGTTTAAAAAAACGCGTTTCAATAAAATAAATTATTGAGCTCTGGTGGGATTCAAACCCGGAATGTGGGGACAGAATAGTAAAAATAAGGCAACCCCTTAGACCACTCGACCACAGGATTTTTCATATCTTTGGGAACGATTTAACGTACTTCAGTGTGTAGCGATGGAGAGTAGTTAATTCGGCTCTGGGTATGTCTGAGCCCGTGATCAATGTCTATAGCTTCTTTCGACGCAACGGATAAAAGGATGGAAAAATATCTCAAAAAAAAAGAAAAAGATTTGAAGACCTTTCTTAAGGATGTTTTTGGACTGATCATATTTTTTGTAATGCCAGATGCACGATAATGCTACACATTTGTGTATTTTCTTTTATTTTTGCAAATACACCATCCGGTTGCGAGTCGCTTTAAAGTATTGATGTAGTTTTGGTTTTTTTAAGTTGTTTGGGGAGGTTTGGTTTTTTTCTAAGACGGACCCCAACTCGTCAACCATTCAGTCAGTTAGCTTTATATTTGATATACACCGCTGGGCTTCCCGATTCCTGAGAGTGTTCGAGGCTAGTGATTTCGGCTTGCCTGTCCTACCCAGGGCTACCCTTTAAAGAGGCTCGCAACCGGATTTAGCATTAAAAATAGTAATTTGTAAATATATGTGAAATGCTTATATAAATGGGTAAGATTTAGTTTAGGATAATAAATTCTGTTGAAAAAATGCATTTCAAAAAAAAAAGAAGCTCTGCTGGGATTCGAACCCGTGACCCTCCATGCGGAGACAAACATAAAAAAGGAAACGCCTTTACCCACGCGGCTACTGGCGCTCTCTATCTATATGGTAGCGAATTAACGTACTTCACTGGTAGCGATTGATAGTACATTATTCAACTCGGGTTTATGTCTGAGTCCACGTAGAGAAGCAACAACAACAACTATACCGTCTACTAACGCTATAGAAAAACGATGGCTAATATCTAAAAAAACTAAGATTCGGTGACGATTCTTGAAACTTTTTTTGGACTAATCATATTTTTTTAATGTCAGAAGCCAAATAATGCCACAAATTTGCTTTTATTTGAGTATTTTCACTTATTTTGACAAGTACACCATCCGGTTGCGAGTCCCTTTAAAAACACAAGTATATGTTGCCTAATAATTAGATTATTTTCCTACTGCTGAATATCCTCTTTCTTTTTGCAGACGACAAAATGGTATCTAAATGGGCATGGTTGGTTGGAATTTGGCTGCTTGTTATTACACCAGTTGTTGTGAAGTGTTGTGAAGGAAGTCATCTGCAGACTTGCTCGGACCAGTGCAGTGTTTGGAAGACTCAAAGACAAGGTTTGGAAGCGCAGAGGAGTCAGCCTGAACACCAAGTTAAAGGTGTACAGAGCGATGGTGTTGCCATTCTTACTATACGCAAGTGAGACTTGGACTGCCGGTCTACAGCCGACATGCCAAACAACTCAACGCTTTCGACATGAGATGTCTCCCATCCATCCTGCAAATCAAGTGGCAAGACAAAATCCCAGACACGGAAGTACTACAGAAGGCCTCATCAGAGATGAACCAATGCAATACTTGCCCGCTCACAACTAAGATGGGCTTGGCAATCTATATCGCATTGACGACAAGCGTCTTCCCAAAAGACTCTGTACGGCGAGCTACAGAGTGGCAAATGGTAACACGGCGGCCAGAAGAAAAGATACAAGGACACACTCAGCGCCTCCATGAAGTCTTGCGGTATTTTGCCTGCTTCCTATGAAAAGGATGCTCAAGACCGCCCAAAATGGCGCACCAAAATGAGGACTGGAGTAAATGAGGTTGAAAAGAAGCGCATTGAAGCGAAAAGGCAAAAGCGCCAGTGCCGGAAAGACAGAAAGAGCACATCTTCCTCCAAGCCATCCCATTCAGCGGAGCTTCCATGTACGCACTGCAACCGATTCTTCAAGGCGATGATTGGCCTGACAAGCCATCTCCGCACGCATTCCTTCTAACTGTAATAGGGAGTAGTTTGGTCATCTTCGAAGGGCGAATAGCAGTGTTGTACTCACGGATTCATTGCCTTTTCCATAGCTTATCATACAAGTATATTATATTGTTATTATATATTGTGCATAATAATTATTAAACTCAGCTTGCGGCTACTTAAGCGTACACTGAAGGCTAACAATCTTTCCCGACGAAAAACACGTACACCTAAGGACTAAGTAAGGGACCACCTTATTGTAGAAATCTAGAGGAGCGCCAAGTGTGTTGGTTATCGATCGATGTGGCAAAAGTTAGTGACTGACTTCCGACTTGTAGTGTCCATAAAATGTATAGCAGGGTTAAACAGTTGTATTATTGTACCAAAACCAAGCTTATATATTTTAATTTGGCTATTTCTCGAATAACCCGTTCCCATATAGCTTGCTTTCAGTATTGAAAACAGACGTTTGGTTTAAGCATGCTAAATGTGATAAGCAGAATACCCCCTTTAAAAGGCGTAAAGAGCATCGAACTTCATTTTCAGCGCAATTAAAACTACACTCTGCCTGACTATATAGCAGCTTTAGTATGGTGCATATTCATTACTGTATCAATTGGAACTATTTTGTTCATTGGAATAATTAAATAAATGCCTAATTAAAAAGGCACGCATATGGAGTAAAGGGTTGATAGGACCTAACCGACTAAAGACATGCAACTGTTACCCCTTTCTCTCATAGGTTGCTAAAACCATGTAAGTAGCAGGTACAGCTGCTTAAAGTAGAATATGAGCAAGAAAAAGCTACTGTATGAATTTTCAGATTAACTTCCATCCTGCTGTAAACTGTCATCCTTCAGGAAATAGTATCCTCAAAAAGTATTTCTGTGGGGGAATAGGTACAGTAAAATGGTGTATATGACAGAAAAATTTAACCTATCGCACCATAAATACATCTACAGTGGTCCCTCCCTACAACGGCTCTTCCAACAACGACTACCTCCTTGCAACGACCCGTGTCGCAATTCCCTTATGAAGACAATGCTTTGTCTGCTGCAATAATCGTCTGCTTAAAATTGTCGTCTGCTGTTTTTCTCAAAGTTACCTATAAGTGGACATTTTGATATACCGGTAATAAATATGATGAAGAGTGACAAACAGCTTGAATCCAGATCAGACGCCGCGTTATGCGTCGGCTGATCTGGATTAAAGCTGTTTACAATTGTAAGCCAAGGCTTAATTGGTCATCCCTATAACGACTCCCTCCGAACACCACACACAATATGTGTCTCCCATTGGGTGCTGTTGTAGAAAGGGAGCACTGTATTTATTTTTCCACTAAAAACTTTACTCATAAATAAGCACAATAATATTTCCTATATCCAAGCAGATGGTTTTAAGCCTAAATCAGACTGAACGTAAAGCAGAATGCTCTTAAAGGTGTATTCTACTTTACCTTCAGCCTGTTTTAAGTGGCCATCTGTCTTCAAAACTAGAAACAAACCATGGGGTTATTGGTTAGTTCAAGATAGAAAATTTCACTTGTCAAACTCTGTACAAAACAAGCAATTCTTTCATAATGTAACTCCTGTGTGGATATTCATGGTTTACTTAACCCTTTACCCCATAGCCTGTTTCTTCTTTAAATAGGTAACACATAAAGCAGTTTGAAAGTAAAGCAGAATGTGCCCTTAGGTGCATTCTGCTTTTTTCAGTCTCCTTTAAGCTACCATTATTTAGGCTCTAGCGCTCAGATAATAAAGAAAATATTGCTTATGATACACATTCATGACTGTGTAAACGAAACTACATGCATGTATTTTCTTCATCGGAGGAAATAGCTGAATGCGCTAAACTGTGCTTTTATTTTGGAAACGGTTAAATTCATTAGCAAATCAAACTGGAAGGATTGGTTGTTGCCTTTGTACAATTAAAACAAACAAAATATTTTTTTAAAGTTGGTGTTTTTTTATTTTCTTTCTCCCATCTTATCAAAGCAAGTCAATAATGATTATTGTTTATTAATAACAGTCAATCTGTTATAAAGGACCCTAATTATGCAAGATTATGGCCTGACGGTTGCTTAATGAAGATTAAAAAAAGTGCACGATAAATCTATGACTTCCTGCATTATGTTTTCCTACATTAAGCAGTCACTTGTCTTTAGATATCTCCTTGATTCAGAAATAAGTGCTGGTTTACTAGATGACTGACTGTTTTCAAAAACTGCAAATCACATAGAACAGCTCATAGAACAGCCCTTACGTAAACAAAAGGGTCAGAATGGCCCTTAATCGCTCACCTGTAAATGGTGACACAAGGATGGGTAAAGTGATTTCAGAAAAGAAGATTTGTGAAACTTTGACCCATGGGCGGGGTAACTTTTGAACCCAGGGACATAGTATGAATTCTCTTGATAGAGGATCAGTAGATAATATTATGTGCCAAAAATCTAAGCTCAGTTGCTTGTGATTTTTGATGAGAAGATTCTTTGAAGATTTCACTAAATAACTCTATGTAAAACTGCGACTCATAGGGGCGGTGTCATTTTTGATATGCAGAGGAAAATCTTCAATAATCTTGATAGAGGGCCTACATATAATACTCTGTGCCAAATATCTAAGCTTTGGCCCTTTGTGGTTTTTGAAAAGGAGATGTTTGAAGATATCACTATACAACTTTTTGTAAAACGGCGACCCCGGGGCGGGCCTTTTTGACCCAGGGGCAAAATTTGAACAATTTTGATAGAGAACCTGTATACGATGCTATGTGCAAAATATCTAAGCTCAGTGTATTTTGGTTGTAGACAAGATTTTTTTTAAAGTTTTCATTGTTTAGACAATACACCATGCCAAATATCAAAGCTTTGGTCATAATGGTTTCAGAGAAAAAAGTGTTTAAACATTTAAGGGCCATTTTCAAAAAATGTACATAATTCAGTGATACATATTTTCACAAACCCGTATGTCCATTTTCCAAAGTTTAATGTTTTCATCTGATCAGTGTTAGCTTATACAGTAAAATCAGCTAATAGTACATGTTATGCACACCTTAATGTAAATGAATATAACATTGTAATAGCTCATAAACCGCTATATTATGTTGTGACTTAGCCATTTGTTTATGTTGTGCTAGAAAATAAAGTCAGTTCTATGCAGTTTAAATACTGCTTACTACACCAATATGATGCTTCCTGTCATATGTTTATGCTAAAATCATTATTTGAGCTTTATCTGTGATAAAAGTACTAAAATGAAACTTTCGAAACATGTAACCCAGCGCCGTGTCCATGGTGTTACCATTTGATCTATAGGAGTTGTAATAGTTATGATTATATCAAACATATCTTTTAGCAGGCTTTCCTTATTACACCACTTCTTGTGATGTCAAAATAAGGTTAACCATGAGACGGCATTTTTGATTTTGTAAAATATGTATAAAAAAGTATTATGAAAAAGATAATATATTTTTTCTATGTCTATGTTGTTACTGTATGTTGAAAGACATTTTGGCGACTTATGGTGGTTGTAAATGCAATAACTGTACTATCACAGTGTGCTGATCTTTTCTTCAAATACATGTGCTGCTAGGGATCAATCATTTATGAAATAATTCTAATTTAGATGGAATATATCCTTTGTGTTACAGTCCTTTGTGTTACATAACAACATGGACAGGTTTGGTCCGTTGAAGGACATCTAAAGATGTTTATTGATTTATTCTTCGGAAACGCATGAAGAATTTCAAACTTTGGTTTGGTAAGAAGAAATGTTAAATTTGTTTCACTATACAAGTATTAAGATTAACAGAAAGTGTGATCCTATTCTTTGAGACAGTGCCACGCAAAATGGTAACACAAATGACATGATCTGAAGACACACACATTTGATACACAAATGACATTATCTGGAAACACTAGGGACAAACTTACACAAAATGCATATTCATATACACAAATATATGCGTTAGTTATGACAATGACAATGACAATGATTTTATTTGTAGTTGAAGGCCTCCGGCCCAAAATACCATCAATATTACATATAATGTTTTGTGATATCAATATTTCAGTTAACATAAACATAAAATGTATGCATACAGTGAACAGTGATACATTACTTGGAAACCATTTACAGTTTCCTCCTCCTTGACAATATGTACAAGAAAAACACTTATTCAAGCATCTTGATCGCCACAAAATGTGTGTACAAGGACGTGAATGGTGTCAATGGCATTAAAACGCCATTGCACATACTCAACTCAACTTTATTTACACCAAACTGCAAAATCCGATTCCGATTTTTGTGAAGTAGCTTACAATCAATAATGTACTAATATTATTTATCACAACACAGTCTTAAAATATAGAGATACCATTTGAATGGTAACAATTAGATAACGGTTATGACAAGGAAAATGTAGAAACGTAAGCCTTTTAAAACTAAGTACAACCAGGAATGTATATTAGATAATTTGGTTTTGTACAAACAGTATAAGGTCGAATTTGTGAAAGAACCATATCTGGATGCTATTGATTTAAAGAAATTTAGAAGCAGCTATGTATCATTTAGGTCATCATCACATAAGTTGATGATTGAAAAAGGTAGACATATTAATTTGATTAGAGAAGCACGCTTTTGTATACACTGTGTTGATTCCGTAGAAGACGAATTACATTTTTTATTATTTTGCCCATTATATGCTGATCTGAGATAAAAATATATACATAATAAGTATTGGAATTCGCCAAACATTCATAAATTCAATAGCTTGATGTCTTCTAACGATAAGTTAACACTTCAAAAGTTGGCCATGTTCATATATTATGCAATGAAATACCGCGATGACTTTCTAATATGAAGACTGAATATTTGATCCGAAAAATGACTATACTCGAATGATGTGGAACATTTATGTATTATAGTTTGTATTAATCTGATGAACAGACTGTTATAATATTGTAAAATTGTGTTCTTTACTACAACTGATACATACGTTTTTCTGTTTGTATGCACCTATATGTGTATGGGCCGGAGGCCTATGATGCGAAATAAACTGAACTGAAACTGAACTGATATACTTTCCTAGTTTTAGTGGTATATCTTATAATATATAATATAAGATTGTACCAGGAATGTCTAAAATACGTTCCTTCTAAAACTGATAAATGCTACTGTTATTTCAATGTGATGGGACTAATCAGTAATGAATCCTGCCCTTTAATTGTCTCTTATAATTCGATTTTAAATGGAACTGTTTTGTCTTTTATTGCATTAAACATCATACAGGATGCTTATAGCAAAGCAAAATATTTATTAACAGAAGATACTAAATGCATGATATCAGCAGGCACACTAAACGTTTACTTTCCTTTTCATAGGATCATTAAGACCCAACTGATCATCTTAGCAGGTTTATGATAATACATTATAAAATGGAATGTAAAACTATTCTTTAACTTTTGTTTGTAACTTTTTGAATGCTGGCATTTGACTGGCAGTTTCATTCTGGTCGGAAGCAGAGTTATTAAGCATCCGAGTTGGATGTAAACTACTTGTAAATACATGCAGCGGCTGAAAAGTTAAAGATGTTCATGGATTTAGATAAGGTGATTCCAAAGTAAACTCGTTTTCCAACATGATCACTCACAAGAATTGTCTCCTCAGATGGCTATTCTAATAAGTAATGACATCACAGTGTCCTCTGCATACACAAAGAATATAGATTTTGACATACTCTACTTATCTGGAGCCATGAGTATTAATTCTCATGGCAAAATGAACAGATATTAACCCTTTAACTGCTAGGATGTTATCTTATGTTATCTCATAATGTGTTGTCTGCTTCTGCTTCCTAAATTTAGAAGATATGACTATTGAGTGTATACATAGCGACATGAATGTTGACAGCCAAACCGTTAGGATCCTGATCAGACGCCGATTTTCTAGGCATTCGGGTATTATCCAGGCTGCCTGTAACTTTAAGTTCATCTGGGGTAATGCAGTGAAGGGGTTAACTATCATGTACATGCTATAACATTCAAACGCATCGGCTCCCTAACATCAACAGATGCTATACAGTAAAACTTTGTTATACTGTCCATACAGAAACTCCTTCTTGCCAAAAACAGCGATCCACATGCAAAAACTGCATATCAGACAGTGAGCAGCTTTATGGAGTGCTACTAATTATTCAAGGACAATCTTACTATAGATATTATGTTTACCAGTGTTACTAATCAAGGGGTAGCCTTTTATCAAATGTACTATAGATTTGACAGTGCACAGCAATAGTCAAGCTATTCACATGGAGTGCTACAAATATCTCACTATAGATACCCTGTTTACCAGTGTTACTAATCAAGGGGTAATCTTTCATCAAATATACTATAGATTTGCTGTAGCGCATCCAATAGAAACTATTCTCTGCTACCCATTTTACTTAGGAAAATTACCGAGTTGAACCACATGAATTTACACACATTTGGTTCAACTCAGTCATTATAGCAGATCAAGTGTTGTAGAAACTTTTCGCTGCCCCTCGTACATGGGTAAATTTATAAACACATTCCAATACATCGCCACGATGAACAAGATTGTAAGTGGATTGCTTTGCTCAATGTCCCTGGCGAGATGCTGAATGAACCAACATGTATGTATACAATTTCCGAGTACACCTAAGTTCATTTCCTATAACGCCAGAGATAAACACTGTGTGCTTGTATTATCCACTTACACACAGTATCAGTAAGTCAATCTTAGACTCTTAGTCAATCTTAAACTGGTTGTTTTAACCAAATGTCTCTTTCCATAAACGCTTGTTCAAGGAACTTGGCAATAGCCAATATACTGTCAGATCTTGTGTCTGACATCATATTTATAAACAATTGGTTACACACAATACTCTCAACCCATTCAGCCCTGAAGTATTCTAATCTCAACTGTTTATACAGCGGACATATAAGCAAAAATTGCACTTCATCCTCAACGGTATATATATCATTTCTCGAGCAATGCACACAAACTCGAATATCTCGATCAATCCTTTCATGGCGACCCTTTTCGATCATGAGTGCATGGCTTGAGCATCTGAAATTTGATAGAACCCGCTTATATTTGAAAGGCATTGTCATTGATAGATACTTTTCTGGGTTTAATGCACTTTTGTAAAGTCTATAAGATATGGCCTTTGAGGATGAGTTTATGTCTTCCCACAAGTTTTGCTGTGCACAGTCTATAAGTCTTGCTGTAAATTGCTGTATGAAAGCTTTAGGATTTCCAACCTCGTTTGCTATCCAAGCATACCCAAACCCAAACTCAAACAAGAGGCATTTTACATGTGTTGCCCAAGTGGTCCTTCCACATTCATCGAAACGTCTCAACATCATGTAACACTGCTTCGGATAGCGATTGTCTGCCATGGTTAACAGATGTAACCAATACTTTACACACATTGGCATATAAGTTGTAGATAAGGGATATCTTCCACACTCACTTAATGGGAAAAAGTTGGCTACATTTTGATTCAAGCATGAAAGTCTCTTGCAAAACTGAATGTGGACTCTTTCAATTTCGTTACATGGTTGGTAACCCCATAATGATGAAGAATAGACCAGAATTGGTTTGACCATCGCGTCAAACAATTTAAAGGCATCTACTTGTGCGGAGTACCCAAATTGTTTGCCGTAACGGTAAATAGCAAAAACTGCCTTTTGAGCCTGAGCAGAAAGCATAGACTTTGTTTTAGACCAAGACAACTGCGGTGTGAAGAAAGCCCCTAAGTACTTGTAAAATGGTACTGTCTCTATTTGCCTCCCTTTGTAAAACCAACGTTCATAGCTTCTAAGGGGGCCACCATTTCTGAAAACGATAATTTTTGACTTTTCAAGAATAAGTTTCATACCTGTTAAATCACAAAAGTTTTCTATGGCGGATATCTTGTGTTGTAGGTTAACTACAGTCTCTGCAAATGTCGCAACATCGTCCGCAAACTTAAATGCGTGTGCGTCTTCTACACTCTGTGTTATAAATATACCATGTCTAGTGTTAAGTTTTATGTATTTCAACAGGTCATTTATGAATAAAGAAAATATGATCGTGGAACTTACACAGCCTTGTCTCGTACCAATTTCACAATTGAAATAGTTTGTCAACCCATCTTTCAGTTTAACACACGATTTCAACTGGGAGTACATATATTTGAAAACTGCTAAGACTTTACAGTTTTGGCGTATGCCATTTCTGACCAAACTGTTCCATAGTTGCTGATCTAAATAAGACAAATATAAACCAGTCCTCTGGGTATTTAAATGCGCATAAGTTGAATGCTTGCAAATATTAAACTTCATTGTGTGTAAGAATATGCCATTCTGTGTAACACAAATAACTATATTGCAGTTATGCAATGGACAATCAATTGATATAGTGTCTCGAATGACCTTAATCCTTATAGCAGTGTCTTTAGTAAGACAACACGATTCACAAATATAACCGACTTCAGTGTTAATAGTGCATTGTATTAAATGTGACTTCGCTATATTATTCAAAATGGAACTGTAACACAAATGACACGAGGTTACATATAGGACAGACAAATTGTCTACAATAAACAAGTTCTTCCGTGGAAATTAATTAACCCTTTCCCACATAGCATGTATCTAGTACTGAATATATGTGTCCACTTAAAGTAGGTTGAAAGTAAAGCAGAATGCGCCTTAGGCGCATTCTGCTTTACTTTCAGCCTGCTTTAAGCTATCATCTGCTAGAATATAGAAAATATTTTGTATGATACATATTTATGACTGTATAAATTGGAACTATTTTCTTCAGTGAAGGAATAAACTTAATGCGCTAAAAGGCGCTTCTATGAGGGAAAGGGTTAACTGTAGAATAATGAGTAAAATAGAGCTGTTATGTCATATAATAGTTAACTGGGTAATTTTGACAGTAGTATGTCTCAAGAATTTAATTCCTCAATTTTGCCCAATAATGTCCATGTAGCTATATCTCAGGTCATTTGTGTTACTTACAAAGAAAACGTACCATAATATCTGAGGGACTTATCATAGTTTTATGCAAATTTTCTGGTCACTGAACAACTATGTCTATAAATGATACCTTCGTAATCATTTAGCTTATTAAAATTATATAAATGTTAAAACAAAACGTTTTTGGTCTGAAGTCCGTTTTGTTACTTTACTGTCAATTGTGTTATATTTATGATGTCCATGGTGTTACCACAACATATTGGACTGCATGTCTTTGATGTATGACAACTTATTTGCAAGATTCTGATTACAGCTTTCCTTATACTGTATTGTATCTGGAACGGGATATACTGACTTGAATGTTTGATTCTGAAATTTGTAATAAAATTAAACATCATACTTTTGTCTGTACTGCAGTGGTTGATACAATAAAATTGTAGAGTCTACATGCAATAGATTAGGATTGGAATAAAGACTAGCGAACGTAATACATGGTGTGGATAATACATGCTGATACCATATGATAGGTACAAGGTGTAATAATAGATTTTATTTTTCAAAAATCATTTATTTTCATAGGTAACACAATGGACAGTGGTATCCAACAAGACATTTATCAAGTAAAACCAAATAGTTTTCTGGGTTATGTGTGTTGTTGTTTGCAGTTGTTTGTGTTTCTTGAAAGCTGAAAGAAGCTTATAAAGCCCATAAAACGTTACTATGTACATTTTTAATTTTTGCAAGTTCCACCCATGAAATATGTACATTTTTTGAAAATGACCCATAACTATTATAACTCAACGTAAAACGGCGACACCCGGGGCGGGGCCAATTTTGGCCCCAGGGACAAAATTTGAACAACTTTGATAGAGAACCTGTATACGATGCTATGTGCAAAATACCTAAGCTTAGTTGATGTTGGTTTCAGACAAGAAGATTTTTAAAGTTTTCATTGAAAGAACATATTTTTTAGCTCCAGTGGCCCAGATATTCAACAGACCGGAACCATTTCGTCAACATATGTGAAGGACCTCTAGACGTTACACATTGCCAAATATAAAAGAGCTGGCCATATTGGTTTTAGAGAAAAATATGTTTGAACATCTCACTATATAACTCCTTGTAAAACGGTAACCCCCGGGGCAGGGCCAATTTTTACCCCAGGGTCAAACTTTGAACAATCTTGATAGAGGATCTATAGATAATGATATGTGCCAAATATCTAAGCTCTGGCCCTTGTGGTTTTGACAAGAAGATTTTTTTTTATCCTGTCACAGACCGCAAAAGCGACCGTGAAACAGGGGGTTGGATAATATTTTTGATATCCTACCACTTCCTTATATGGAATGCAGTTTCCCTGGTCCACGGCACAATAGGCAATGAAACTAGGAACCAAAATTTGATATCCGGCCATTTCCTTATATGGGTGCGTAGGAATATGGAACTATTTTAACCTATTTCATTTTTGACAAATGACGTCGTCATAATTTTTATCACAACAATGATGCTCGAGTTAAGAGGAATCCAGCTTTTTTCTCACTCATTTTTAAAACATTTAGTATCAATTCTGATTGTCTAACTGCTCTATAGTCGCTCCTATGATTGTGTTTGAATGACAATGAGCGGTCACTAATTTGTGATGCTGGGCGCTGGCGAATATTAATTTGAATCTAAAATGTTTAGATCTAATATAATTTTGATATTTAGAATAAAACAGGCTTTAGTTTTGCGAATTTATCGGAAATTATTGCAATAGATTTGAACAATTTTTTTAACAATTTTTAGTCATAAAATATATGGAAAATGCACTAGATCTACATTAAGTGTACATTTAAGAAAGCTATTGCTGCTGGTGCAAAAAAAAACCATTAAAGGGGGGTAATAAAGAAGACATCCTCTGCTGCCACTACACAAAGCTAAAAAAAACAACAACAAAAAACAAACGGGGGGGGGGGGGGGGGGGGGGGGCAGTAGAAACGGACTTTCGAAACCTTCTCTCAGTAGTGAAAACAGTCATGCTCGGAATCAAAATCTATTACAAGTATATATGAACTCGGATTCAAGCTACATACTAAATAATAGATCTACTTTTAAAATGACATTTCCTGACCTACTTTCGGTGGTAAAACCAAACAAGGTATGAAAACATGCGTGCGAGGTATGCTGTTACTGTTATCTTGTCTAGGGATATACTCATCCAAGCGTCTCATGTGAGGCCCGTACCTTGAATTTGTTAGTTTGGTTAGTTTTAAATCGCATTGAAACAATCCTTGAGTGTGAGTATGTCAGCCTTGTCAGGTCCTCTCTAGACAGCTTGAGATTAGTGACATTGGCTAAGCACACTTTACTCCTGCCATATAGTTACGTTCACGCCTACTGAGAACAAGGGAGGGGTGGGGTTAGTCCATCAAAGGACTGAGGAAATGTCTTTAAGGGTGTATCAATGTCATGAATTTGTGAACTTTTCAAAGTATATGAAAACACTCTATGATGGTTTTCTATTGAAGAGCTATTTAAGATGAATGAAAAAATAGAAAAAGTGTACATTTTGGTGAACAACAGTTGGCTCTACAGCCATGTAAAATTTACCCCACCCACTTCCTCTTATTTTGTCCTTTTAAAACAGCCCGCTTCAATAAAACCCATTTTAAATGAAACAAATATGATAATTTGGGTTTGTGTTATTTATTTCCTATCTATGGTAGTATTTCTTCATACAAAAACTAATTCGAGAAAAATAAGGCACCAAATGTGAAATTTATAAAACTCTAAATATAATCGATATGGTATTTTTTTGTAAATTTTGTAAGGGGTGATAACTCTTTTTACTTTAATAACTCAAAATTTTCAACACTGACCTTTCAATTTCTTTTCATATTTTGAACTGCCTTAGTATGGGCTTTCATCTGGTAGAATATAAGAAAAAGTTAAATACTAGAACTATTTCATTTTCAAACTTTTTTACTTTTTTTCATAAAATAAAAAAATCTAATAAATTCATGCTCTATATCAAGCATATTTTTGATATTCAAGGATCCATATTGTTCAAGCCTGGTGCCTGCTTTGTCTAAATTTGGTTTATATATGTGAAAATACCACCAAAGACATGAAATAAATCAAGAAAACCCAAATTACCATTTTTGTTTTGTTTTGAAATAGATTTTACTGAAGCTTGTACTCTGAATGGGTAAAATTTGAAGAAAAAAAATCCAAATTTGACATACCTTTTTCAAATCGCTGTAGCTCAAAAAAAGGACACCACCATATATATTTTTTTTCATTATTTCATTCATCATAAATAGCTCTTCCAAAAAAACAATGATAGAAAAAAAGTTTAATACTTTGAAAAAAATGGCTCATGACATTGATACACCCTTAACTAGAAGCTGCTTATATTATTTTGTAAAACCGAGACTCGAATCACCGGCCCCTGTGTTCGTAAGCACTGGAACATGATTTTGACGTAGTCAGCTACAACACTCGAGCATTTCTTTTTTCTTTGATTATCAAAATTCTAATAAAAGAAAAGGTCATATATAATTTTATTTATAAAGATAAACTGTTGTTACTTTTGATTAAATTGCCTTAAATAGAAGTTGTCTCCGTCATTTTAATCAGTACAATGATCGATATTAGTGAAACATAGGGAAAAAACAGTACAGGTCAATAAAGGGAGGTAAATTCAGAACGAGATTCTACGTAGGTTATGCGAACTTTTAACTGAATTGATATGTACTCTTTAGGTTTAATTCGATTAAGAATAGGTATGTTCCGATTCGATTTTTAATTTCCAGCCTTGGTGATACTTTTTGGTGATTTTATCAGCACACAATAGGAGGACTATTTCCTTCCGTAATGTGGTAGCTAAAAGTAATTTGGTTAGATCTATAGTTCTATTTATAGAACATTCTATTTTAAGAAAATTCAACGAACAGAAAGTTACAGAAACATCATTTTTAAACCTTTTAAATTCCTAAAACCTGTTTGTTGACAGGATAAATAGAATAACCTGTCAGTGTCGGATATTTTAAAATTTATCCGGTTCAGGACGAAAATTAAAGTCTCGGCAAGCCTCGACTTTAATGTCCGTCCTGACCGGATAAATTTTAAAATATCCGCCACTGACAGGTTATTCTCTATAAGATTTCCTTATTTTTTCACTTTGGTTGCCATGGCAACCAGAGTTCTGTATTGTTTCGAATTCTTTGAACAACTTTGAAAGAGCTTGAGCCAAGGAACATCCATGTGAAGTTTGGTTGCAATCGGGCATGTGGTTTTGAAGAAGAAGATGTTTGCAAAAATGTGTTGACACACGAAGCACGACGCCGGACAAAGATAGATCACAAAAGCTCACCTTGAGCACAACGTGCTCAGGTGAGCTAAAAAACAACATGTTTTGGGTCCTTTAGTGGGCAAATGACATACAGTTGAACCTTGGTATCTCAAACTCATTTAAGTCAAAATTACTTGTGTTTACCCCCGAAACATTAATTTGAACTCGATTTAGAATTATAAAATTTCAGCATGTCAAAGTTTAAACTTTAGCACATTTGAACTTTGAAATACTGATATGTTCGACTAAAACGTTTGAGTTAGACATATGAAAGTTTGACTAGTATTCCTTTTAACCCATTACCCTATAGCCTGTTGCTACTGTTGAGAAGACGATATTCTTTCCCAAATAATGTGTTTACGCAAAAAAATAAAATTTTCATTGCAAACAGTTTGGAGACAGATAGGACGCCGGGTAGTCCGGTGTCTGATCAGGCGCCAAATTGTTTGCTACTCAGATTAACATATATAGGCAGTTTTATCGTAAAGTTGTCTTTTTCTTTGTTTTATTGTGATGCGGTTGTGTAATTCCGTTTGCGTTTAAACGGGAAAGAATATAACGTTTTCTCCACTGTAGTATTAAAAGACACGAGAATAGTTAAAGCAGGTTGAAAGTAAAGCAGAGTGTGCCATAATGCACACTCTGTTTTACTTGCAGTATGATTTAAGCTATCATCTGCTTTGATATAGAAAATAATTATTATGATACATGTTCATGTTGATAGTAATAACTGAAAATATTTTCTTCAGTGGATGAATAAATAAGAGGTGTATTATATGGGGTAATGGGTTAACTCTTTATTTCATAGCCTGTTACTAATATTGAAGATAGTTGACTCCCATGACTTAAACGCATGTTTATAGTATTGCAGAATGTACCTTCAGGTACACTCTGATATACTTCCGGCCTGCTTTAAGCTACCATCTGCTAGAATATAGAAATATTTCTACTGAAATAACTCATAACTGTATAAAGTGAATCTCTTTTTTCACTGGAGGTATAAATAACAGGCGCAACAGCGTGTCCTAGTATTTATGGAATAATGGGTTGAAAAATGACAGACAGCTACACATACATATTGTATTTGAAGAAACAATATTCATTCTTATTCAATTTATCTGTCCCTTTTTATTAAAAAGGCAATGCGACAATCAAAATGTCAATTGGCGATTGGCTGTGGACACTGGGGAATGAATTGAATGCACTTGGATCTAGATCTGCTGTATTTGCTCTAGCAGAATGATCTCCTGTGACCACTCAACACGTCTACTTGGCAGAATGTTCATCCTGAAAAATACAAATAACAGGAATTATAAACATAATGAAAACTTTTATGAATGTTTACATCGTTATTCAACTACATACTTTATGATTTTCCAAGTGTACGAGTAACGGATAGCTAAAAATATTGATAAAACAGTTGTAGTTCAGGAAATATTTCAGTTAAAACAAATTGCAAAATTATCCTGGTCATAGCATATACAGCTGATCTTGATCGGGATCAAAGTATGAAAATTTGTTTTCTGATCGACAGTTTCAAGCACACACCTCTTTACTCACGGAATTATACACATGTGTAAACTAGTTTATTACAGGTAAATAAAGACCATTGCAACTCAGAAAGGACTGTACTACTCCTCCCCACCAATTACACGATCACAGTAGTTTATAATTCTAAATCTGCTAAAAGCAAGACTTTACACTACGTTACAATTTCTTTTCTCGAGAAGGGGAGGGCTCCAATTACGCCTTTAATTTGTTGATTGTCAGAAAATATTTGTACCCATGTACTCTCTGCCTAATACCCCCTCTGTGAAGAAGCAATCTACTTTTAAGATAGGAGTGTGAATTAATATACACTAATAGCTATAAATGGCTAAAATATCCACCTTTGAAGTTTGTCCCAACCTGTTGGAGATGATGACATTGGTTGTTTTTACCCAACCCCTATATTGTGTACAGGTTCTAATCGCCAAATCTTAAAACAAACTAGCTAAATATCCGCAATTCTTGTAAGTAAGGAAAATAGATAAATAAACAAATAGAAGTTTAGCTTACATCCATCTTCCTGTCTCTTTTGCAGTTGAAATCAATATGGCGCCACGTTTTCCCGCCTTTACGGTACATCTAAGATCTAAGACCTAAGTTCTAACAAACAATTCGTAGTTCTTCGATGTTCCCGGCAACAGTTCGAACTTAGAACTTAGGTGTTAGGACTTAGAACTTAGATCTTAGATCTTAGATGTTCCCGGCAACAATTCGAACTTAGAAGTTAGAAGTTAGATCTTAGATCTAAGATCTTAGATGTTCCTGCAAAAATTTCGGCAAGAATTCGAACTTAGAAGTTAGGACTTAGAACTTAGAACTTAGGTCTTAGATCTTAGATGTTCCGGCAACATTTCGAGCTTACGAATTAAAACCTAAATTCGAATTAATACCATCTAACTTCTATCTCAAAAGGGCCTCAATGGGCTTCCGTACGACACCGTTCCAGCAATCCCGTGTCAGCTCGTAAAACGCTTATAACCGCGCCACAAAATTTTGTGCAACGTTTGATCACCGCCCGGGCAATATTGGCGACGCAGCGGTGGTCTAGCGTACTAAGTGTCATCGAACTTGTGTCTAGCGGTGCCACACTTTGATTGGGCGTTGTTAGAGCGGTGGTAAACTTTGCCGGAGCGGAAAATTGCTCGCAATATTTTGTGCAGCTCAAAACTTTCGGAGCGGTAGGAGGGACCATCAGCGGTGGCCGAGCGTATAGGTGACGGGTCAAAACGGCCCACATCCAAAACGGCCCAGTCCATAACGGCCCGGTCCAAAACGGCCCACTTTACGACCCGGTCCAAAACGGCCAACTTTTAAAGATTAATATTATTCCTAAAGGCGTTCTTCTCGGCATGTACAAACGATATCTTAGAGAGAAAACTGTTTGATTATTCTATTTGATCTAGATCTAACTACCTGTTTGAATGAATAAATATTTAAAAGGAAAATGATAAAATTATATGAATTATTCCTCTCGATTATGATTATGATTAAACTACTACTTTTACTACTTCTACTTATTATGGTGATGGTGACTATCCTTGTAGCAGCAGTTTAATTCCAATTATGATTGAATGTAGTAGTGAAAGTAGATAATCATAGTAACTAATAAGAGAATTGATATGGTGTTAAAGTACAGTGGAGAATCTGTTATTCTTTCCCGTTTAAACGCAAACGTACGCAAACGCAAAGCACTAAAACGTTGAAAAGAACAACTTTTTGGAAAATTCTAATAATTCTTTTTTATCTTGGTGGCAAACAGTTTGGAGCCTGATCAGACGCCGGGTTACCCGGCGTCTGATCTGGCTCCAAACTGTTTGCACTGCAAATAATAGTTTTAGCGTAAACGCGTTTATTGGGAAAGAATAACAGATTCTCCACTGTAACTAGATCAACATGTTCACGATTAATTTGGTATTCCGTGGCATTCACTAATACTTTTAAGAAAATGTCAGTCATATTTTGTATCAAATACAATATGAATTATATCTAGAAGAATGAGATTGAGATTAAACATTCTGTACATATTAACTATTATTACACCCAGACTCTCTGTTTTTACTCCGTGATTTAAAACAACTGCAAGTGATATGGGTCTATACAAACTGGGCCGTTTTGGACCGGGCCGTTTTGGACGTAGGCCGTTTTGGATGTGGGCCGTTTTGGAAGTGGGCCGTTTTGACTCGCATTCGGCGTATACGGCGTTGCCATTACGGGGGCCAGCTTCTATTAAACGGTGACGAGCGGTGATGGATTTTTCAGCGCTCCAAGAACGCTGTTCTGGTGGTGTGACCGGGCCTTTACAATTTCGCGGACCAGGGCCTTTTTCCACGCTAGGTTCGATTGTGATCGACCGCGGCTTCTGTAGAATCCGCGATTCCTGTACGGTAATTGATTGTAAAAATAAACCCCAACCAAACCGGCTGGAGCTTAGAGTAAGTTGAAAATAAGGACCTTTCTGTTTTTAATTCACACTGCTGTAATCATCCATCTGCATTAAGAACAACATACCAGTATTTGAAATAATTTAGTAGTCGGAGTAGAGAAGTTTTGCTGTATTTAAATTATAAGTCAAACTGCTTGACCTAAATATAGGTCATTGATAAGAGCAATGGACACCTGTACTTCCCCACTAATTTGTTGCGGAGTTTGTCTTTTTTAAGTTCAATGCGACATATCTTGTGCCCTGTTGTCGGTCAGATTACTTACATTATGAACTAGTCTGAGACTTAAACCCTTCACCTAAACTTCACTTGAGCAGTAAGGTCATTCATCCCTGAGTCCATATCTAGTGCAGTAAAGGCGAACTATTTTTGAATCCCGCGATAACCAAACTATAGATGGCAACTGTCACAAATTTTCTATGTTGTCTTAGCCGATGAGATCACTTCAATCGGCTGGGCTGCTACATATATATGTCTCCGGATTTTCCGAACTCTTCGGAATTGTCTTAATTTCTCCGGACTTCTCCGGATTTCTGATCTTACTTTTTAGATTTGGAATATAATGCGTTTTATACTAAGGATATATTGATATTGGCGTCAAATAGTTTAGATATAGACCAGATGCCATGTGACGCTTTCTAACTAAGTCTAGTTCATTTTTTACGACTTTAACAATATGTATATTAAAAAATGACAAACAGTGCAGATCCTGATCAGATCAGTGTATGTTGTATACTCTGTTTGCATAGGACAAGTGTACTATTTTCTGGTATACTGTAAATAGTAAAATCTCTCTATTACGACCACTCAAAAGAAGGGTAATAGGTGTTATAGAATACAGGTGATGCTTAAAGCAAGTTGACAGTAAAACAGAAAGCTCCTAAAGGAGTTTTCTGTTCTACTATCATCATTCTTTTAGCAATCACACGTCTTAAACATCTAATAGTTTAGAAAATATACTGGTCGTAATTGAGAGGTTTTACTGTAGATTTCTATTGTTAATGATGAGTATGGTCGTCAGTGTTAGTGTTAACCCCTTCACTGCCATGACGTCATCAGCTTCAAACATTTGTCGTCTGCTTTTATTTCTCAAGTTTAAATTTTAGGTATTTTGACTTTAGAAAAATAAAATTGGGTGTCAAACAGCTTGGAACCTGATCAGACGCCGCGTTACGCGGCGTCTGATCAGGATCCAAACTGTTTTTTTAAAAAACTATTATACTCGGGGTAAGGCAGTGAAGGGGTTAAATGTAACAATCCAACCTATAGTCCAGTCAAATTAGATCTTGAGGTAGAACTAATTGCAACAGAAACTTTTTTGCGACTATGCGAAAGTATAGATCAAAGTGTATTACATACTAAAAGTCCCACAAAATCCCCCTTTCAACAAAAAAGTTATTTTGTGTCAAAGTTTGTAAAATTCGGCTTTTCCGATTCAGTCACCATATCAAAAAATATGATACATCGTGACGTCATAACATCTATTTCATGACGTTGTCGCCAAAAAGATGGCGGTGCGCTCTTTGCTTTGTTTACCTTGATACGGACTCAATTTCAGCTGTTCAGCAGAATAGTAAGGTAAGACATATTAAAACTACCATGGTCAGACTCGAATATTTTAATCAGATCTATTAAGTATCAATATCTTCAACAACTTTGACAAAAAATATTTGTTTTACTAAAATCGGTCAAAATTATTGTACGAGCCCCAATGCATTAGGCAGATAGCAGGAAGTTTCCGTTTCCTATTGAACAATTGTTTTAAAGCACGGAAACTTTCAAGTAGAAAGTTGAAATAAAAAACTCATGTGTTATTTATTGTAAATGGTGTGAAAGCAGTGAAATGTGAAGGCAGTTTACTTAAAACTAGTTAATCCAGTGGCATTTATTTTTTCTACGGAAGCCAATTCGGGCCACAAAATTGAAATTCGTGTAAATCAATAATCTCTTCTTAGGATTAGTGTGACGTTCATATGAAGTATTTTATGTGTTGAGTTTCGTTTGCCGTAGTCAATATAAATTTTTATCGTGACTTAAACGGAACTTACACGTAAAATGAGTCATACCGGTACATCAGTTTTCCAGCATAGATACTAGGAGCAATCATAATTAAGAAAAATAAAAAGTTCATATACAAACGGTTAACATTTAATTGTAGAATATTCTTTAACATTGTAAAAACACTTTTATTGTTCCTTTTAAGGATTCAGCTTCTGAAAAAGACGAAATTCCTACGCCGCTATGAGTCTTGATTTTTGTTTACTTGGGTAATATTATATATTCTGCTGAACATTATGATAAAAATCTCCTTTCACCAATTAAATCTCAGTTAAACTTCGACAAATGAGGTTGTAATCATGCACTTTTTGAAATAGTATGCACCGGTAGATCTCAGTTTTAAAACAAACATATTTGATCCAAATGTTTTGCTTGAAGCAAATCAATCAGTTCAATATCATGCTAAACACGGAATCTTAATCTTACGAAGGACGGGATATATTTGACACTATACGCATTAAACACTGTGACAATGATAATAATTGACACATTACAAAAAAATATTTGGGTTTTATTTCTGACGGGAGTGTTTACTAAACAATTAATGCACCAATGTCGGGTGGAAGAAACTGGTTTTGAATCGTGTTTCTGAATGTATATTTAACATTTCTTAATCTTAGGTGTAAGATAGTGGTAGCTAATTCGATCTCCTCCCACTGGTCAATTCTAAAAAGAAAATTACGCATCAGTCTTATTGCAAGCCTTTTTGAAAAGGCATACTAGCAATTAAATCGGGATGAAACCTAATTAATGTGACTACGTTATGTCAGTATTTAAATAAAATGGTTTATATAAAATCGGTGAAAGTAACACGGTGTTTGCAAACTTGTGTTTGAATCTCCTGTACTGTTTGAATCTCCTATATGATCTTCTTTTCCTAAAATTGAGCTTACTAGTAATAATCTGTAGATAAAATAATTGAGACTGTACATTGACCAACGCACCTAAAGATTACTTTGTATTATATTTCAGACTGCACAATGCCTGCAAAGCAGACAAGTATACCCATGGCTCATTGAAGACTGGACTTGTACCCAAAGTACGTAGCAGTTTGCAGTATGCCTACTTAGGCAAAACAGATTCTATGTTTCGGAGAACCCGACCTACCAAGCAAAATATTTCGACGAAGATTTTGGAAAAAGTAATATATCAAAAACAGAGGAAAAACTGTTTAAAACATAGACTTTTGGACCAATTTTGACATCTAAAACAATTGTAAAAAACGCCTTGATCCTGACCCTACCTATTTTGTTTCAGACCTATGCCCGAAACACGTATTTTTTTATTTTTTTAAGTGCCTTTTTGATAAAATTATAAATTACCAATCTTTATCTTTAATGTGTATCGTTTAATGCATTTTGTTTCAATACTACTGACAATGTGCAAAGTGTTTCAATTTAAATCACTCGGCCTTATTATCAGCAGTCGTCGACAAAGTTCGAAAATAGTTTACTGTGCATGTTAAGAAAACTAATAGGAAGTTAGTTTAAAAGTTAGTAATCAACAGTTTACTGTTTTTTATTTCCGATCCCCATCATTTTGAAACATCATTATAGATGCCGATAAAACAGCAGTGATCCTACTTATTTAACAGTAGCTAACTTTTATCGAAAAGACACATGATTTACCTTGACAACAACAGTGGGGAACAGTTTTAATGTTATCTAGGCCTTGATTGTGATTCCGCGTATCGTAAAGCGTGTTTGTCTGGAAGACTGACAATGGTTTATTCTAAGAAGTCCGACAATGTCGTATGTTTCTAAATGGAAATTCCGAATACATGTATCACAAATACCTGAGTTATGGTAAAAATAGTATTGGTTGAAAACTTGACAGGGAATACAGTATCATTTTTCTTTCATTTCAGATCAAAATTGAAAGTGAATGTCCCATTTGTCACCAACCTTTAACTGATGATGAGCCGACGTTGAGTCTCCGGGAAAAAGGAAACAGCTTTATTATCACCACAAGTAAAGCCCAAAAACGCATTAATGTAGTGGCGCCCGGTATTAATGTTCATGTACAATGTAGGAAAGACTATACACGGCCAAGAATTCAGATTGAAAAGTCAGAAAATGTTGTGACTGAAGAAAACAATTGAGATCTGGTGTAGCCGTATGTTTGACTTTAAAAGTAACTGGGTTTTTTTGTTACTATCCCAGAACCATATCCTGGACTAGCGAGTACGCCCTTTGAATATGTAGGTTTACATGCGCATTTGACATGTCAATCTCCTATCACAAGGTAACCTATTCGCCCTTACCTTTAACCCCTTCACTGCCATGACGTCATCGCTTTCAAACAGTTGTCGTCTGCTTTTATTTCTCTTATTTATTGTTTACGTATTTTACTTAAGAAATACTGAAATGAGTGTCAAACAGTTTGGTTCCTGATCAGACGCCGCGTAACGCGGCGTCTGATCAGGACCAACACTGTTTGCAAATTACTATTGTACTCAGGGCAAGGCAGTGAATGGGCTTAATGTATGTCATCTCTTAACCAACCCTAACCCTAGCTCTGTGTCTCATCTCAATCAACACAGTCTGCAGGTATAGAGAACATACTTACAGTGGAGAATCTGTTATTCTTTCCCAATAAACGCGTTTACGCTAAAACTATTATTTGCAGTGCAAACAGTTTGGAGCCAGATCAGACGCCGGGTAACCCGGCGTCTGATCAGGCTCCAAACTGTTTGCCACCAAGATAAACATGAATTATCAGAATTGTCCAAAAGTTGCACTTTTCTACGTTTTAGTGCTTTGCGTTTGCGTACGTTTGCGTTTAAACGGGAAAGAATAACAGATTCTCCACTGTATGTGTTGATGGTGTTGCCTAAAGTATTATATCAAAGTCAGATTTCAAGCAATATTTCAGAAGTTATATCGAAACAGTGGAGAAAACGTTATTCTTTCCCGTTTAAACGCAAACGTAACGCAAACGGAATACACTAAAATGTAGAAAATAACTTTTTGACAATTCTGATTATTGAAATTAAGCTGAGTGGCAAACAGTTTGGGTCCTGATCAGACGCCGGGTTACCCGGCGTCTGATCTGGCTCCAAAATGTTTGTAATGTATATAATAATTTTAGCGTAAACGCGTTTTCTCCACTGTACGAGTGCCAAAATATGTGGATACTGATCAGTCGTCGCGTTATCAGGATCCACACGGTTTGTAAAGTCGGTTTGAGTCGGTGACAAGGTGAACTGGGTCGCCAATGTCAACCTTCTTTGAGCTGTATGATAAGAGATAAGAAACCATCCTTAAACAGGACCATCGCACAGCTACAGTGGAGAAAACGTTATTCTTTCCCGTTATAACGCAAACGCAACACACTAAAAAGGAGAAAATGACACTATTTTGATACTTCTAACTTTTCATTTCAATCTGAGTGGCAAACTATTTGGAGCCTGATCAGACGCCGGGTTACCCGGCGTCTGATCTGGCTCAAAACTGTTTGCATTGGAAATAATAGTTTTAGCGTAAACGCTTTTATTGGGGGAGAATAACGTTTTCTCCACTGTATACTCTATATAACTTCATTCTCAAACTAGGACCTTCCACATAGAACACACAAAGATGAGAACTTTCGGTCTGATTTTACTTGTTGCCGTCGGTCTGGCTAAGGTAAGATCAAATACAATGGGGTAATACATTTATTTAGTCTTTTCGTAAAAAGACGAAACTACAGCGTTCCCTCTCTACAACGACATCCAATGGGAGACAGAGATTAGGTGTATTGTTCGGAGGAAGTCGTTATAGGGACGGACATTGGCTTTCATTTGCAAACAGTTTGAAACCAGATCTTACGCCGCCTAACGCGGCGTCTGATCTGGATTCAAGCTGTTTGTCAATCCTCATTAAGTTCTTTTCTGTCAAAATGTCCAAAAAAACAGCCGACGACAATTTTAATCAGACGATAGTATTGCAGTCAAAGCGTTAGACATACTTGTCCTGTTTATGGAGCTGCGGCAAGGGTCGTTGTAAGGAGAGAGTCGTTGTTGGGAGGGCCGTTGTTGGGAGGGAACACTGTAAATTAATTTCTTTCAGAGTGGCAAACAGTTCTTGGCTTGACCAGGCGTCGAGTATATTTGCGTTCGATCAGACTTCAAACGGTTTGCTATGGACAACATTGTTATAAGAAAAAAATGCGTTTATTTTGAAAAAATGATATATTCACACTGTACAGGTATTTAATCTAACAAAATTAGCTTTAAGTAGCTATTTATGAACCCTTCGTCTATTTAGAGCAATTTGAATGATTTAGCATAAAGAAACGGATATCCAAAATGAGGCTTAGAAATTGTTTAAGTTGTAAATCGCGACTGGATCGTTATAAGTACGTAAATATTAGTTTTGGAAACGGATTTATGTCTACAGTTTAGCATATGTTATCCAATCGTATACATATGTTTAAGTACCATTTTTCAGGCGCTTTACAGTATTACATGTATTCAATGTTACAAATTATCTGTATACATGAAAATATATGAACAGTTTCAAGTCCTACTATCATACGAATTTAGGTGTCGTAAAAAGTATTGTATACCTCAATCCTATTTTGGTAATGGTTCCATGAACCACGTGAAAATTATTTCGTGCATTTTCTGAGATTATCAATACACATCGGCGCCGCCGCATTTCAAAGCGGCATACCACTTTTCTGGTCCCGAAATTATTGGTACACAAAACAAAGTGAAAGTAGATTGTGCTGATTTTATACTCATCATACATTTGTATTTACTTCAGAACGTTACGTTTATCCACTTGATGATATTTATTTTATAAATCGTTTCATCTAAATATTTCTCAATATTAAGCCATATTTCGTTATTGAGGAACTGATAATATCGAACGATTTTGAGTGTTGTTTTCTTGAAGGATGAAGACTGAGCAAAAATCTTGACCTCGTTGCTAACTACAGACGGATTCAAAGCAAGTATTTGAACCCTTAAAACCATTTCCCTTATAGAAGCGACGCTTAGCACATGCATTGTATTCATCCGCTGAAGAAAATAGTTCCAATATATACCGTAATGAATATGTGTTATATTTAATACTTTCCTTATTCTAGCAGGTAATTGCTTAAAGCAGGCTGAAAGTAAAGCAGAATGCGCCATATGGCGCATTCTGCTTTACTTTCAACCTGCTTTAAGTAGTCACCTATTTTCAAAACTAGAAACAGGCTATCGGGTAATAAGTTAAACAATACACTGAGTCATCATCTCTTCCAGGCTGCCACCATTACACAGAAAGCATGTTTGAGTGATGCAGACTGCTCCGCCACAGAATGTTGCTACAAGAAGCACGAGTTCCTCGTAGTCAGTAAGCGCGGGAACACGTTTGAAGGGTTCCCAACCCAACACCAGGACTTGGCACATACGCATGGTTAGTCTAATTCATCAAAGCCCTAAGACGTTATTCTTTAATTCATTGAGCCCTAGTGACGCATATATGCGTCCTTAACCAAGTGTTCCTGTTAAGAGTACACTGGTCTAATGCAAACAGTGAAGTCCCTGATTAGAGGGCTCCCATAGGAGCCCTCTAATCAGGGACTTCACTGCTTTCAGGTTACAGAAGACTGAAAGTAATGCAGAGTGCGCCTTAAGGCGCATTCTACTTTACTTTCAGCCTGCGTTAAGTGACCATCTATCTTCAATACAAGAAATAGGCTACCGGGTATTGTGATTAAGCGTTCTCTAAGATCAAACACATATGAAATTCAAAATTATTTTTTATATTTTTCAACACTAAGTTACTCTTCTTTGTTATTAGGTGCCCTTTTTGATCGTTTTAGTAACCAACATGTAAACCAGTCTACTTGGAATGCCTGGTAGTTTGATATATACTGCTGTAAATTAGCAAACAGTTTAGACCCTGATCAGAGGGCTCCTATAGGAGCCCTCTGATCTTGGTCTACACTATTTACAAATATAATTAGTACACTTTAAACAGTGTTTATATGGTGTTGAAAGAGTAAAATAAAAGTAGATGAATAATTGAACTAGTGACTGCACTAGACAGGTTTATAACATGTACGTCATAATGGCAGCCAAAGGGTTAACCCTTTTAACCCTACAGCCCTCAGTAGAAATTATTGATTACATATGCAAACAGTGTAGACCCTGATCAGAGGGCTCCTATAGGAGCCCTCTGATCAGGAACTGCACTGTTTGATATTTTATTGTTTTTTGTTGTCATACAAAAAAATGTAACAGTAGTCTGGTTCAAAATACCTGCGCTAGAAAAGTCCAAAAGGAGTATAAATACCCACAAGAGAAATATAGGGTTGAAAGGGTTAACGTGTTGCTGTAACAGCGTCTCCTGAGAAACTATCGCCTGCTTATTCACGTAGTTTACTCGTTGTTTCCACTCGCCACAATGGATTAATAGGTTAAGATTTCTGTATTTCTGGCGTTAAAATGTGACTAGTTTACGGTTCTTACGAAATAAGAATTGCGAAATTTTGCTCACCTTAGTCTAAGGTTCAACAACTAGGGCTTTGCGGCAACGTGTTCTTTCCAAATAAAGGCATTTATATATATCGGTAAATGCTAAGCTTTTAATTCCATGGTTAACAGTTTGAAGCCAGATCAGACGCCGTGTAAGCCAGAGTCTGATCAAGTTTCAAACTGTTTGTCGCTCAGATAAAAATACATCCTGAGAAACTAAAAGAAAACGCTTTTTTTTGCATCTTAGTACATGTACATTGCGTTTGCGTTAATCCTTTCACTCTCAATGACGCCTTAAAGCGCGTTTGCGTTACGCGGCGTCTGATCAGGACCCAAACTATTTGACACTCTTATCGATATTTATTAAGTCATACAACCGTAATTTTAACTTTTAAACGGGTCTTGCAGATAATAATACCGAAGCAGACAACAACAAAGCGGTGATTGGGTAAAACTCTCCCGAATAATTTGATAATGAAAGGGTAAACTGGTTAACCCTTTCCCTCATAGAAGCGCCTTTTAGCGCATTCAGTTTATTCCTCCGCTGAAGAAAATAGTTTCAATTTATACAGTCATGAATATGTAACATAAGGAATATTTGCTTTATTCTAGCAGGTAGTAGCTTAAAACAGGCTGAAAGTAAAGCAGAATGCGCCTTAAGGCGCATTCTGCTTTACTTTCAACCTGCTTTAAGTAGTCACCTATTTTCAAAACTAGAAAAAGGCTATGAAAGGGTAAACTGGTTAAAGGGTGACGTCTTCTCCACTGTACAACAGTCAAAATTGAGTCTTTGACCCTTAACCTCTTACTGCCAGGATTTCTTTTGCTTAAACATTGTCGTCTTCCCACATTTATCAAATTTAGAAATCAGACAATATGAGTAAGAAACGCAAATAAATTGCTTAACGTTTTGGATACTGATCAGACGTGTGGTTACTTAGTTCAGTGGAGAAAACGTTAAACTTTCCAGTTTAAACGCTAACGTGTAGAAAAGGACAAGTTTTTGACATTTCTGATTATTTATTTTAATCTAGACGGCAAACAGTTTGGAGCCTGATCAGACGCCGGGTTACCCGGCGTCTGATCTGGCTCTAAACTGTTAGCATGGGAAATTATAGTTTTAGCGTAAACGCGTTTATAGGGAAAGAATAACGTTTTCTCCACTGTATCTGATAAGGATCCACACTATTTGCAGTGCGCTCTGTGAAAAGTATTGAAGGGTTTAACTTGCAAATGATAAAACACGTAGGAACAGAGATAAGACCGCTTTTGGCACTGATTTTCACGTGACCTTGGTTTTCTTAACCCCTTCACTGCCATGACGTCATCAATTTTAAACAATTGTCGTCTGCTTTTATATCTAAAATTAAATATTTAGTTATTTTGACTTATGAAATATTGAAATGAGTGTAAAACAGTTTGGATCCTGATCAGGATCCAAACTGTTTTCAAATTACTAGTGTACTCGGGGTAAGGCAATGAAGGGGTTAACCCCTTTCCCGCCCAGTCAGACAAAACCAACATTTGCAAACAGTTTGTATATCCAGCGGCGTCTAATTGGATCTAAACTCCTTGACACTAATTATATAAATCTTTCTTGAGTCAAAACGTATTAAATTCCAAATTTAATAAATTGAAACAAACGGAAAATTGTAGTAGATGAAAGCAATCAATTTGTAATACATTTTATGCTGTCATAATTCATTGAAAGGGTTACAGTGGAGAATCTGTTATTCTTTCCCGTTTAAACGCAAACGTACGCAAACGCAAAGCACTAAAACGTAGAAAGAACAACTTTTGGACAATTCTGATAATTCTTGTTTATCTTGGTGGCAAACAGTTTGGAGCCTGATCAGACGCCGGGTTACCCGGCGTCTGATCTGGCTCCAAACTGTTTGCACTGCAAATAATAGTTTTAGCGTAAACGCGTTTATTGGGAAAGAATAACAGATTCTCCACTGTATGTCACAGTCAATCGATCTGTGTAAACAGTCATTTCACGAAATGACTAGTCCATCTGTGGAATGACTTTTTCACATAGTCCTTTAATGATACAGTTTAGGATGACATACAATTATATTTTTTCTAAAGGTCAAAGTGTTCATGCACAAACCATTTTCTCACTACAATATGACTCAAGTTGTCAAATTTGATTTTTAACACAAACAATACAAAATAATGCATGTGACATTGCATGCAAATCATTTAATTTCTTCATATTTACAGCGTTCAATGTCTAAAACATCATTTCACAAATTGACTTAAAAGAGATGTAAAATAAATGTGATGTTCTCTGTATGAAATCTTTGAACTTTTAAAAATGACATTGTATATCATTATACATTGTATCATAAAAGCACTATTTGAAAAGATCATTCCACAGATTAAGTAGTCATTTCGTGAAATGACTGATTACAAAGATTGATTGAAACGTACAGAAAAACATCTCTTTTACTACAACTTAAACGTTCACCAATTGGCTGTATAAAAGACAGGTGACAGCTTAAAGAAAGGTGACAGTATAACAGAAAGCTCCTGTAGGAGCTTTCTGTTTTACTGTCACCTTGCTTTAAGCAGTCACCTGTCGTAAACACTTTAACACCTAATAAGTATTACAATTTTGTGGTCGTAATAGAGAGATTGTACTGTCACCCCATTTTAAGCAGTCACCTGTTATAAACAGCCAATAACTGTTACAATTAAATGGTCGTTATAGAGAGATTGTACTGTCACCCTATTTTAAGCTGTCACCTGCTATAAACAGCCAATAACTGTTACAATGAAGTGGTCGTTATAGAACGATTTTACTGTATATATTCTGCTTGTTTCACCCCAGGTGTGTGCCAGGGCTACCATAACGAAGGCGATGCTTGCTCCCCATTCGACAAGGCCAATGGCTACTGTAGCTGTAATGACAAAGCTGGTGTTGCCTGCATGTACCAACATCAAGATGAGCTCCTAGCCTCCAAGCGGGCAATACCTGGCGCAAGATACACGTGTAGCAAGAAGACAACCGCATAGAAGTCTTCGTAGTGTCCCATTGGTCTATGGTTACTAAGTGTTTCAGATGCGTCTGAGATATTTCTATAGATTCTGATTGGTCAGATTTGAGCAAAATGCTCAAATCTGACCAATCAAAATCTAGAGAACGATCTCAAACTTGTCTGAAACGATTTATAAGCATTAGACTAGACACGCATCTTTTCCAGCTAGAACGTGGTTGATTTTATTTGAAAATTTATAAGACTACGTAAAAAGAAATGGAACATAAAATTGTGATACCTGAAACAGATTATACAAAGAAAATAGTTTTATAAACAGTTCTAAACAATAGTTCGTTATCGTTTTAGTAATGTGTCCACCACACTACACATGGATGTTCAATAACCGTGTGAGTATCATAATAGAATAGAATTATATTTTCTATATTCTAGAAGACGATAGCTTCAAGCAGGCTGAACGTACATGTAACACGGAATATGCCATAAGGCGCAATTTGCTTTACTTTCAACCTACTTTAAGTGGTCACATGTCTTCATAACTAGAATAAATATTTGGTCAAGGGTAAGCGTCATGTGACCTTTTCGCAAAACAGGTTTAGATTGCTTCCATTCCATTGAAACGTCTTGATAAGACTTACACATGTAAATGACCCATGCAGGTGCATTGGTAAAACATATGAAATACAGTGGAGAATCTGTTATTCTTTCCCGTTTAAACGCAAACGTACGCAAACGCAAAGCACTAAAACGTAGAAAAGAACAGCTTTTGGACAATTCTGATAATTCTTGTTTATCTTGGTGGCAAACAGTTTGGAGCCTGATCAGACGCCGGGTTACCCGGCGTCTGATCTGGCTCCAAACTGTTTGCACTGCAAATAATAGTTTTAGCGTAAACGCGTTTATTGGGAAAGAATAACAGATTCTCCACTGTACCACTCTTTCACAGAAAACTGCAAAAGTTACAATTTGTGTTTTTGACTTATCAAACATGCTTTACAATGCAATAACGGATACAAGTGAACATTGAAAGGTAAAGCATTGTTTTACTAACGAATAACATTTCTTAGAACATAAGAATGTAGGGTTCAATGGATTTGAAAATCTTGGTGAAATTTCAGAAATTTCACATTTTGATAATTTCTTTAACTTTCACCTACAGAACCTGAACACGTGCAAAACTTAACAGAATCTGTAAAATGACCATCTTACAATAAAATCTCTTAATTTAGATGGCATTGAACAAAAGTGTTGGAAGTTATACGATGAGAAACTGTTTGAGTTCCGGAAAATCGTAAAATGGTGAAAGAAGATAAGATGAATATTTATCATAAAAGTTTCAATAGAAAAGGAGTTATGAAGTGTGTCGCAAAAAGCGTGACGGACAGACAGACGCACATTCTAACATTTCAGGTTTATGTGACGTTCCCATTGTTAAAAAGGTGTGAAAAGCGATATAAAGAAGCCACATAACCCCAAAACGCCACATACACCCAATATGGACTAACGGAATAAACAACTCTATTGTTTTCTTTTGTTCTATGTTACGTCACGTAGTCCCATATACCCAAAATGTTAGCACAGATGGACGGACGGACACAGACGGACGGAAGAATAGGCGGAAAATGATCCCTAAGTGTCACCTCTGCCTATAGCAGGTGACACAAAAAATGCATAATGAGTGTCTTCGCAATTGTACAGGCTATACAGCGAACGTAGTAAACATCCAATATTTGTAAGCCTCAAAAGCCGCATGATTGGAATCGCCTTCTTGTCGGACAAATATCTAAGCTCTCCTTCTTAGTATACCAGTCAATATTAACCCTTTCCCCCCATAGAAGCGCCTTTTGGCGCATTCAGTTTATTCCTCTGCTGAAGAAAATAGGTCCAATTTATACAGTCATGAATACATGTATGTATCATATGGGTATTTTTTTCTTGATTCTAGCAGGTGATAGCTTAAAGCAAGCTGAAAGTATAATCATTTGGAGGGAATATAAACGACTTATGGTGGTGTAAAGGAACTTTTTTGGTGAATGTAGTAAGATATAAGTTTTTGTACGAGTTGCTTGCCTTAAATGAAAAACCTTGTATGTTTAATTTCATTTTGAAGTTTTAATTATTCTAGCTTAAATTAATCATTTAGGCTTACTTGACTTTATATTACAGAATTGTTTGGGGTTTAAATACTTATATTTATATGGAACTTGGGACAGCAAACATTTGGCGGAGTTTTGCAAAATTTGTTCTTAACCGATCTATGCCTTCCTATTAGTGGAAACCATGATTCCCGACAAATATTCTTCTTTATTAATGAGATAAATTGCAAGAAAATTTACATACCTTGTAAACAACAACTGTCTGCATCCCTTTATGCCACAAAACCCGATATATATATCCTACTGTAATAGTGACGTCATATCCAATGACGTTACATCGGCATTTTCGCGCCAAACTGTCAAAGTTGTTGATCTTAGAATGTAAACAATGGAACTTATTTTTTTGCTTTCGAATATACGCAGCTACAGTTATTCAGTGATGTCTGTTCCTGAAAGGGTACACATTATTCGTGTTGTCAACCTCTAATATGGATTAAACATACATGCATACTTACAAAATGTTAATCTAATATTATAAATTACAGCAAATACATTGTAAATATAAGAACTGAACGTATTCATGGTATTTGCAGATAATATTTTGTCGTTCATTTCGCTTGAACGTCAAAAAAAATAAATTCATTTCTGAAAAGTTGTTTTGGGAGGTTTGGAGAGGTTGGGGATGATTAGGTTCTTTAGACGGACCGTTGCAATGTCTTCATAGAAGTGCTTCAACACGAAATTCCAAATCTGTTGTGAATGTCGAATAGTATACGATAGTCCGGCTATAAAAGGGCATGCTGTTTTATTGATAGCAAAGCAGTCTTCAATTTCGTATTTAAAAGCTAATACTCCTCCCGTATGCCTCAGTTGTATTTGGTTTGATTGCGATACAAGTATCCCTGTAAGGTACACGTCATCTATCCAAAAGACAGGCATGTATGTTGCAATTTCGTACAGGGTAGGTATAACACCAGTCGGAATCAGTGTAAAGAATCCGATACAATAAGGAAATGGATATGTTGTCATATTTGGAAAATAATTTTCGTCTACGATCCACTTTTGGAAAGAACCTTTTCTGAAGATTTCACTGTGATATCGCGATCGTAGGCACATTATTTCTAAGGGGTTGTGGCAGCATTCACCACTAGTCATCATTTTGAGCAATTTGAATAAGTTCACAACTACGTCATCGTCAACCTTTACAACCATTTTACTATTTAGGCAGTGTTCGTTTACCCACCTAATAGCAAGCACAGCTTTGTGTGTTAGATTTCTGTAGGTGTCAATGAACTTTCCTTGAACAATGTCTCCATGTTCGCGACTTTCTGCTTCTATCGCCTTTTGTGTCAAATCTAACTTTGGTCGACCGAGTATGAAAACAACTTTCACCTCGCCTTGTCTGTAATATGACAAATTCCCCCATGTTTGTCGTACGTTGTTTCTTTTATTTAAATGGTCTGATGCTGAGATAACTATTACTATGTACTTTAACTCAGGCATATTTCTACAAGCTTCTTTATTGCTGATAATATACGGATCTGGTAATATAGATAAAGGGTAGTCGTGTGCCTTGTGGTCTGGAAAATATTTCACTCTTACACTGATATTCCTACTTTTTAAAGGATCAGGCTTACTTCTGATAGGTATATTGCTTGGATTACCTTGAATAATTCCACTAGCAATTTTAACGTTCAAGATTGTATACATGTTAAGAAACACTACCGTAAGGAGAAAGCCGAGGAGTAGCATAATTCGTCCTTTAACGAGTCTCCTTGAAAATCGTGGAATACAAGTGCGATTCATCGTGGTCAGCACATCTACGACAAACCTGAAACCCCAAAATAAATTTTCTGTGTGTTTGTTTGTTTGCTGTTTTTTGTGTTTGAACAAATATGAAACGTTCACTTTAACCCTTATGATGGTGAATTGTCGTCTGCTTAACATGTATAACCTCTACAAAATTGTTTTTTATATATTTTTGATCATTTTGAACTTAAAAATAACTATTAATATGAGTCACAAACAGCTTGTCAGCCCTGTTAACAAATATTAGCCAAGTCGCACGACAGCGGTTCTTCTAACAAGACACGTCGATTCGTCTTTATAAATAAAGAACAGATTCACGGTGATATATACAGCATGTTAAACAAAACTGTGAAGTCCGTTTATGCAGGTTCTTCCTATGTCCACCCTACGTAGGGCCTTCAATCTTGAATGACTTTCGTAAAGCTCGATTCAAAAACATATCTGCAGAATTTTAATCGGATTTGCTGATATTTTGTAGAGTGGGTGGTAAGACGATATTGGAATGGGTAGAATGGGACAGCACATGAGGGTAGTAATGTGTTCGTAATAATTACGCTCTGTGAAAATAGTCCGAGTGAAAAAAGTCCGAGGCATGGGTAATGTCAGAATCGAACTATTGTTTTCCATGGTTTGTTATGGCCTCATAAACCACGGTTTGGAGCTCTATCGCGCTGCTTTACCAGCCGGTCGTCGGCCCTTGTGGTTAATTTGCTGCGCATCAGAACTCCAAACTGTGGTATATGAGGCCATAACAAACCATGGAATGAGATTATTTCTAAATGAACAGTGGATGGATGGATGGATGGATGATTTGGGATTAACGACACTGCAGCAAAAATAGGTCAATAAAGGGCCGATGAATAATAATATAACATGGTGATTTCAGGAGATGGTTTCGTGAGAGAGACATTTGTGACTAAATATAACTGTCATTTGATCACTGCGCTATCGACTGATAAGTAAATTTATTTGAAAAAAAAAAAGTTTCTAGAAACCTAGAACCTTTAGATTGCTAGTCAATCGCCCTACCAACTGCACTAACAAAGAAGATATAGAAGCTTATCAAACTTTTCATTAAGTAAATATTTTAGTATAAGCACGTGTCGAAAAGATCATGTGAAAGTCAACAGCATTACCGGAACTCGATATGCGGTCCGCCAGCTGCCGATCCATCTTAAAAACATATTTATATGGGTGTCAAACAGTTTGGATACTGATCAGACGCCCTCTACGTGACGTCTTATCTTATACGAAACTGTTTGCCAATGTCAGTGTTAGAATGTAATAACGAAATAATTGATAGCCCTGGGGCCCGTTTTACTACACTACTTACGCAACATTTTTGCGTAAGTCAAAATTTTAAATTTTAATTTATATTTTTTATCATCACTTGCTACAAACAGCAAATAGCCAGATCAGAGGACGCGCTTTTAGCGCGTCCTCTGATCTGGCTATTGGCTGTTTGCAAACGTTTATAATAGAAAAATAAGAGTAAAACGATTTTGACTTACGCAATTTTTTGCGTAAGTTGTGTAGAAAAACGGGCCCTTGGACCGCGAGAATAATTTTGTCCATCAAGATGAAAGGTGTAGTACAACCGCTCTATTACGTTCACACAATTGTATTAATTATTAGTTGTTTACGACATGTGGCTACCTAAAGCAATGTGCCAGTAAAGCATAAAGCTCCTTTAAGAGCTTTCTGTTTTACTGTCACCTTGTTTTAAACTGTCTTTTTAAAATAAATTAGCAATCGTTTTAATTGTCGTAATAGAGAGGTCTTACTGTTTCTGCAAATTGTAATATTTATAACAGTTAACACACATTAACCTGTAGACAAACGTAAAAAATACGTACCGAAAGAGCTTCATTTTACGCCAGGGTATTTCTGCTCTAGTTGATGCTTTATTTTACTTCTCTCTATCTGTTTACACTGACCGTTCAGGGGCAAGACATTTCTACATTACATAACATACGACTGTTCATGGCGTAGGTTATACTGACGCTAATTCATTAATTAATATAGCTAATTAAAACAGCTGTTACTACATGTATATGATTTATAAAGAAAACATCAAACAAAAAGTACCTGTTACCCCAAACTCATACATGAAACAGATTTCTGCTTTGTGCTGTACTAATTCATATAGGCCCTTATAATGATATATTTGAGATGTTTGTCGAATGACAAGCTGTTGCCTAAGACGGGGTAAAAGCAATGCAGAAAATTCATTAACACACTGAATCCTAGCAACGAGTTAATAAATATCTCTATTCAAGTCTCCATGGATACATCATACGTATAATTACTTCATCATTATACATATAGTTCAATGGCCCAATTTATTCAATAATGCATTTCAAGAGACTTTCTTTATGGTATCAACACAAACACATGTTAGGTAATAACAGAATATCAACATTATTTACCTTAAAGCGAACATAGTTACCATTATTAAATACAATTTGCACAATAGATCATCTATCACAATTTAAACATTTTTATATAGCAGACCTCTGCGTCTGTTAAAACAAAGATGGCAGGTTTTAGCAATAGTGTGTATTAACTTTTCATTAGAACATATAAAAACAAACTTATCTGTATCATTCTCAGAGTGCCAAAAATGTAAACTTCTGAGGCTTTGGCAAACGTCTCATTTTTTACATCATTATATATATATAACATTTCATCACTACATAAAATTATTTTCAACACAGTCTTTCCAAAATGGGCAAACCCTGTGTTCTTCACATTTAAACCCGTCCTGTCTTTATGCGCAATGAAGCTACACCTGAGCGGGAATTTCTAAACGATGACCTGGTTTTCGCTGGTCGTATCATTTTAACAAAGTTTTCAATTCCAAAAAAAGTGTATACCGTCTTAACTTGTTAACTATATTACCAGACTTAAATTGTTCTTTACTGATATTGTCACTTCATTGATATTTAAAAATGTTCAAGGGCCGCTCTTTTAACATCATTCACTTATGTTTGTTTACAACAAGAAACACTTGAAACAAGTGTATATTTGTTTAAATTATAAATTTTTAAAATTTCAGATACTCTATAAAACAGTTTTTACATTTATGGGTAGCATTTCAAGCACAATTGTTTTGACAATTGTCGTATTCGTTAACACATCTTGTCCAAAAGTCACAAAGATTTAGGTTGCCTAAGTACAAGGTAAAAATCCAATATATCCGATGACTGCATTTTAGTGCATATCTACCAGTACCGATATAAAACACATTGTACGACAAGGAACCGCGTCAATGTATGAAGACGTTTTAGTACCCCTAATAGCAGGGGGCCGTTTCATAAAACTTCGTACGACAAAAACGATCGTAAGTCTAAACTTTAAAATACATTTGATTTCTGATGTTACTAGATAGGATTAGATGGAGAAATAAATAATAATTGATACTTTTATAATTTGACTTACGACAACATTTGTCGTACGAAGTTTTATGAAACGGGCCCCAGCTCCATAGCTTAAAACTGGCTATACCATGGACTCAAAATGTTTGGTAAAAACGTCATAGTGCAACCCTTCCACATTCTTGTACTTGACTTTTTAGAGCCCCAATACCCTATCTGCAGCCTGTAAAACATATTGTGGCCATACTATTATAGTCCAGTGTTCACTAAGGTGTAGACCAAGATATACATTTTTATCACATATTCAAACATAATCATTCCCGCAGCTGAATATAGAAGCAGTTCGGTTAATTGATGGTGATCTAAAGTGAACTACATTACTTTTCTTACAGTTTATATTCATCTTATTGACCTTACTCCGCTCAGAAAGCGCATCCAGGAGCGGGATTTGTACTGACTCGTTGGTGTAGTGGTAAGGATCACTGCTTCTCGTGCAAGGATTCAGGTTCAATTCCCGTCACCGGAATGTATTTTTTCTTTTTTCAGTCACGACTTTTAAAACGCAGTAAATTATATCATCTATTTGACTGAAAATGTTTCGAAAAAACAATAACCACTAATATTTATTATTAAGGGTGTTATTTTATCCATGGATTATGTAGGTCCCAGGATGTGGCAGGAGAGGGGAGATGACTGCTGCCCCAGGGTTGTGTTCATTCTGTACATGTTGTGAGTCTAAATTGAAGTTAGGGGTTGTACCAAAATAAAAGTAAACAAAAATGAGCGCGGCCGGGGTGCGAACCCGGGCCTCCTTGGCGAGAAGCAGGGACTCTTACCACTTCATCTAACTTTTCTATATAAAAGCCGAAAATAGGACTGCTTTAAGATTATTCGTTGCCCGAACTTCTGCTTTAGTCAGTCGCTAACCACATATTTTAGAATTAGTAATTTATTTTTGTTATTTGACGGGAGAAGCCATTATTGTATTTGCCGGACGTACTTTCTAACTTCGACGGAAACCAGACTTATAGCCAGATTTAAAACGGGTAGGGGGAGTGTAATACCAGTATCTGGAGGTAAGCATTCCATTGGACAATCGATTTTGGCAAAAAGGAGTAATTATGATAATCTATTTTGGTGTGAACTTGTTGATATGCTTTGAAATGGGATTTTCTTGATAGTCTAAATGGTGGAGTGATATATCCAGGATGAGGAACTGCTACTAGATTATTTATAATATTTAAAACATTACGAGTATTTGGTCAATACGGCGAAGGTCTAGCCTGCTTCAGGTTAAGCCACGATCTCACTGTCCCGGTTTGGGTCCCCGGTGAGTCCCGGTTTAGCAAACCGGCAGTCACCGGGAGTACAATCTTGGCGGCGCCGGGGACGACCGGCTCGATCCGGGGTCGACCGGCTTCCAACGGCTGCCGCCGGCTAACATCCCCGGATGCTTTAAAATGTTTAATACAACCGGGGGTCACCGGGACAGAAACCAGAACCGGCTTCATCCGGGGAATGCCGTAGCAACGCCGGGGTATGCCGGGGCAACGCCGGATCTTTACCGGCACATCCGGGGCAGCTCCGGGTCTCTACCGTGACCAACCGGGGTGTTTGCGAGGATAAATTTGAATTTGTTTTTAAAAAAAATGCAGATTTCTAAATTTTGGTTTTAGCGTTTGCGTTTCGTCTGTGTTTAAATAGGAAATGATATCGTCCTCTCTATTGTATAGGGTAAATCTAATATATAAAAAGGATTTTTTTTCTTTATATATAAATGGCTTCAGGCTAAAGTCTTTATGTCCACTATACAAACAGTATGTAACCAGATCAGACGCCGGGCAAACTGTTTGAAACTCATATTAAAATTACGCTTGAACAATCTTAAACATTATTATGTTCTTTTTTTATTGCATTTCGTTTGTATTTCATCTCATATACCCCGAGAGACAAAAATGAATTTATACTAAATCACGTCCGCCCCGGTGTATGTCCTTTCCGGTGTACACCGGGTAACGCCGGCACTCCACCGGTGAACAACCGGGGTTGATCGGGACGACACCGGTGGTCACCGGGATACCACCGGCGACGATCGGGGCTATACCGTGTTATACCGGGATTAACCGGGAACAGACCGGCCCTTCGCCGTAACTACGCCGGGCCAAACCGGGAACTCACCGGGATAGATCAGGGGAGATCCGGCTTCTTTACCGGGAGTCCACCGGGGTAACGCCTTGAATGTGAGATCGCAATTTATTTTTTCATAAAAATCGCCCCGGCTCATCCCGGTTCCCCCCGGTACACCGGCTATTCTCATCGGGACGCACCGGGACCAGCACCGGGACAGTGAGATCGGGGCTTAAAGGAGGTCATCATGTTTGACACACTGACAGTAAGTCGATAATCTCTCTTTCCAAGCGAGCAGCTGTCCATTGAACTAGCTTTAGTTGGTCAATAAGTGTGCCTGTCTGTGGTACCAACACAATGGCGATGTACTGAAACTGGGGCCGCCTGATTTAATTTTGCACCTTCAGGATGAGAATATTTGATTTGCTTTCCATTTTTGTTGTTTATGTGCATGTACCATGTGCGATCATTTTACAATGTATTGCCTAGGTATTTTGCTGATGTTACAGTGTCAAGTTTTGTGTTGTGTAATATATATCGTGTAGGTATGAGAGTTTTTCTCATTTTGTTATTAAGATTTCACTATATAACTCAATGTAAACTTGTGACCCCTGGGGCAGGTTCATTTTTGACCCCAGGGACATAATATTTAAACAATGTTGATAGATGATGGTTTATATCAAATAGCTAAGCTCAGGGTACTGTGGCTTCAGACAAGAAGATGTTTAAAGATTTCATTGAAAAAAAAAACCATATTTTTAGCTCCTTTGACCTAGAAATGCAACAGACCGACACAAATTGAAGAATATTGGTAAAGGCCATCTTGAATTGTCACCAGGAGGAGATGTCGTTTTAAGAAATTGTTGACGACGGACGAACGGACATTCTAACATTTCAGGTTTATGTGACTTTTCCATTGATAAAAAGGTGTGAAAAGACACATAAAATAGCCACATAAACCAAACAAAGCCACATAAATCCAACATGGACTAACGGAATGAACAGCTCTATTGTTTTCTTTTGGTCTATGTTATGAACGAGAACGAGGCTCTAGCGAGAAGGCGGACTTATAAAACTGTCTCAGATATTTATTAAAAAATCGCATATTAAAAGGTGATATATTCAAAAAAGGACCTTAAGAGTGTTTGAAATGTGAAATCTAGTACATGGATAGTTGTGATTATGCTTAAAACGGACAATGGCCGGGAAAAACAGCAAAAAATCGAACTTGAAAAACTCAGTTTGCGCGCAAAATGGTAACAAAGGATCAACAATGGCTACCGGTCAACAAGGAATACAAGGTGAGCAAACCCAAACTTGCACAAATAACACACAGTTACCATTCAACCAATTCAACGCAGATCAGAATAACCAACAACAACATCAGTATCAAAGCCAACAGCAGTTTATGAACCAAAATTGTGGTTTATCGCCGAACTATCAACAGTTTGTACCCCCACCCACATACTATGGAGGTGAACACTTTCAACAAAATAATACAGGTCAAGCCCAAGCACAATCAAACTGGCCACCAACACAAGGAAACAATGGACAATTTAATAATGGCCACAGTAACGGTATATTTGACCTAATGAAACAAATGCAAGAGACAAATATGTCGGTATTGTCCCGGTTATCAGCCATTGAACAAAACGTATCAAAACTTGCCCCGATGGAAAAAGACATGTCTTTGTTAAGGTTAGACGTCTCAAATCTAAAAACAGATAACAAACATATGGCAAACAAAATCAGAGAAGTAGAAAGCTCATGTCAGACGATAGGAACAATTTTCGACCAGCATCTCGAATCAAAAGCCAGCACAGATAACGACATACAGAACTTAAAAAAAGAGAATGATTATTTAAAGAGAGAAATAAAGCAATCACAAGACAAAAACCAAATGCTTTATGATGATATGCAAGAAATGAAAGCACGATCAATGCAGGAGAACCTTCTTTTTTTCGGCATTAAAGAAAACACAGAAGACGACCGTGAAAACATAGAATTAGTGTTGAGATCTTTTCTAAAAGAGGAAGTAGCAAGTGAGGACCCATCCAGCATAGACTCGATAGTGTTTGACCGGGTACATAGACTAGGCAGAAGACGTCGAGATGCAAGAAATCCACGACCGATTGTTGCCAAATTTGAGAAATTTCGCGATCGCGAACAAATCAGGAAACGGGGCATTGACCTAAATAAAAAAAGGCGAGGATACAGTGTGCGCGAGCAATTCCCTATAGAAATGGAACAAAGACGCAAGGAATTATACCCCGTTATGCGAAAATTTCAACAAAACCCAAACAACAAAGTAGTTCTTATACGAGATAAACTCTATATTAACGGACGGCTCTATGACCAAACCATGCAGACCCAAAATGATACTACTAACATTGCATCCCAGAGAGATATTCATGAAACTCCATATTATAGACGCTATCCGTCTCAGACACCACGAGAACACAGGCGCGTAGCATTTGGAAACCGTCAATTCCCATCATTTAATGACAGAAATAGGTTCGATACATTCAGAATGAGTGACAGCGACACAGAGGGACCCCCTAGAAACAGAGTTACGAGACCAAAGCAAAAGGCGCGGTCACCGATCGACGATACAGATCTAAAAAAGTACAGAAACGCGAGTGACAGTGAATCTGAAGCAGAGGACATGCAAATAACAGTGCCGAGTCCACCCAAAAATCTCGTGACCCCCAGTGTCCGTGAAAATGGCAGCCTAGGTAATGGAACGCCGATACGCAATACACAAAACGTATCACGTGACCAATCTCCTGTAGAATTTGAAACAAATGACATTCAATCAAATTTAACAGTGCCAAATCAAACTTTAAATCACGTGACATCCAGTGATCGTGAAAATGATAGTGTAGACAAAAGCACGGCGATACACAATACCCAACAGGTGTCACGTGACTCCTCTCCTGGCGATACCATTCATGTAGAGTAACGGTGCGAGGGAGAGTCACCTGACGATCAAACGTTTAACCCTGAAAACCCTGAAAAAAACGGTAAATCGATAAAAGTAAGCAATATCGATATACTATCTTTGAATGTATGCGGATTAACTAGTAAGCAAAATTGTCCAGACTTTCTAAATTTCATTAATCAGCATGATATCATTGGATTTCAAGAAACGAAAATGACGTGTTTCGATACATTTGATACCAATTCATTTCAATGTCATTTCAAAAATAGACTGAAAAAGTCAAGCGTAAAATCGGGCGGCCTAGCAATAGCGGTAAAACATACAATAAACCAATTTGTGACAGTGATAGAGACGGAATGTGAACTTGTTTACTGGTTTGTTATTTCTAAAAGATTAACTAAAAAAGACGATATTTTATGTGGTGTAATATACATACCCCCTGAATCATCTGTTTATGCAAATGTTGATCCATTTTCAGCTATCCAGGTAGAACTAGACTCGTTAGTTAACAGGTACAATACAGTATGTCTGTTTGGTGATTTCAACTCACGAACTAAGCAATTAAGAGACTATATACATGTAGATAGAGATATTTCAGAACAAAGTCAAAACTTTGAAATATATGATGAATACATTACTGAAATAAACAGCTTTCTAGATTCTCAGGTCCAGACTGAAAGAAAAAATTGTGATAATTCAGTGAACAATTATGGATATAAATTGATAGAATTTTTGCAAACTAACAACTTTTTTATTTTGAACGGAAGAACAAATGGTGACTTAAACGGGCAGCCGACTTCTAACGATGTCAGTACTATTGATTATTTTATATGTAGTGCCAATTTATTTCATGACATCAGTTCGTTGCATGTTAACGATTTTTCACCACTACTCTCGGATGTCCATTGTTCTGTTATTTTAAAATTACATTTTGAGTATGTGATAAAAGCAAGCCAAAGCGAGAAAGTTATATCTGCAAATATGTGGGAGGCGTCAAAAGAAAACGAATATGCAAACATGTTTAAAAATAGCGACAAATTAGATGAAATTGTACAAACTTTATCACTCCTAGAAAATAAAAGGGAGGTAATAAAGCATGATATTGATGGTATTGTACAAGATATCTCACAGCTGTTCCATGATAATGCTACTCACGTGTTTAGCCAAACAAAATACACTAGGGTAACACAATCTGATAACACCACCCCACGTTGGTTTGGTAAACAATGTAGAGCTGCAAGAAAAAGATTTCATTCGGCTAAATATCAATACAAATTAAGGAAAACGACTCAACACAGGGACAATCTTAAAGCTGAAGGAAAACGATATAAAAGCATAATAAATAAATTCAATTTAGAATTCAAGAGAAAGAACGTGGCGAGACTCAGGCGACTTGGTAATTCAAACCCACGTAAATACTGGAAAGCTCTCAGCGATTCAAAGCAAAATGACATAGCTGCAAGTCTAAATGATCTACACGAACATTTCAAAAAAGTAAATTATAATGAGACAGACAATATCAACGAAGTTAATATTCAGACACAAGATGATATAACTGAAAATCAAAATGACGCAATCAATTCAGAAATTACTGCAGAAGAAATAGAAAGGGCTATTACATCATTGAAAAATAATAAGGCACCTGGTTATGACTCAGTCCTAAACGAACACATAAAAGCAACACTTCATACAATGAAACCAATTTACCTAAAACTCTTCAATTTGATCTTCAACTGTGGAATAATTCCTGAAACATGGACAATCGGTATCATAAATCCAATCTATAAAAATAAAGGCGAAAAGGCGAAAGCAGAAAACTACAGACCAATAACCTTATTGAGTTGCTTAGGCAAACTATTCACCGCAATCATTAATAATAGACTTCAAACGTTTGCAGAAAACAACGACGTAATAAATGAGTTCCAAGCTGGTTTTAGGCATGGCTTCTCTACAGTAGACAACATGTTTATATTACATACATTAATCCAGTTACTAAAGAACAGAAAGACAAAAATATTTTGCGCTTTTATTGATCTAAAACAGGCTTTTGATACGGTGTGGAGAGCAGGACTATGGTCTAAACTATTGAAATATAACATAACCGGCAAATGTCACACACTAATAAAGAATATGTATAGTAATATTAAATCTTGTGTCAAAGTAAACGGTAAATGTTCTGACTTTTTCCCAAGTAACATAGGGGTAAGACAGGGAGAAAACCTATCACCAATCCTATTCTCGCTTTACCTAAATGACCTTCATGATTTTTTTGCCGACAGTGGAAACCTAAACGGTGTGCACATAGAATACGATCAAGACTCGGTCTTAACATACCTAAAATTGTTTGTTTTATTATATGCAGATGACACTGTAATAGTATGTGAAAGCGCCAGCGATCTACAAAACGCACTTAATGCGTACAGTTCATATTGTGATACGTGGAGGCTTAAAGTAAATATAAGTAAAACAAAAATACTGATATTCTCTAGGGGTAGGCAACTGCAACATCGATTTAAATATGATGGAGTATATCTAGAGAATGTTAGTGAATAAAAATATCTAGGGATCTTTTTCAGTCGCAGTGGATCTTTCTATCATGCCAAAAAACATATAGCCGAACAAGGTACAAGGGCTGTATACAGTCTGATAAAAAAGGCAAAACAATTATTACTACCAATTGATTTACAAATTGACATATTTAATAAAACTGTCAAACCTATCCTTTTATATGGGTGTGAGATATGGGGCTTTGGCAACAATGAGGTCATTGAAAGAGTGCAATTAAAGTTCCTAAAACATATTTTACAAATGAAAAAGTCAACACCAACCTGTATTGTGTATGGAGAAACGGGAGTAATGCCAATCAATATAGACATCTGTACACGTGCAGTCGCCTTCTGGTCGAAGGTAGTAGACATCAACACAACAAACAAACTATCCCACAAAATGTACCTGTCATTAAAAAAGCAATCATCAGATTTGAGAGAAGACCAGCTAAAAAAATCATTCTGCTGGCTTGATTTTATAAGAACTATTTTCATTAAGTGTGGATTCATTGGCATATGGCAAACTAATCTATTTCCAAATAGAAAATGGTTAATCACAGCAACTAAACAAAAGCTGAAAGATTTGTTCCTAAACGAATGGTATAATACTATTGCTACATCTAGTAGTTGCTCAACTTATAGGATTTTTAAGGAAACTTTTGAATTTGAAAACTATTTATTAAATACTCCATATAAAAACTTAAATTATATAGTCAGATTCAGAACAAGAAATCATAAACTGCCAATTGAAACAGGAAGGTGGAACTCACTAAATAGAAATGAGCGATTTTGCACTTTATGCCATCAAGAAATAGGAGACGAATTCCATTACCTTCTTATCTGTAGAGAATTAACGCATTTACGACAAAAATACCTTAAAAGACATTTTTATTCAAATCCAAACATTCTGAAATTCAAAAGCCTTATTAATACAACTGATAAAGTCGAATTTAGCAAGCTATGTGAGTTCATTAAAATTATAATAAAATTACATCAATAAATTATCAAGAATTAGAGAAAGAAAGTGTCTGAGAGAGAGAGAGAGGGGTAGAGAGAGAGAGAGGGTGAGTGAGAGATAGAAAGAGGGAAGAGAAGAGAGAGAGAGAGAGAGATTTATATATATACTTACCCAAAAGCCAGTACATACCTGTACAACTGTATAATACTTACCACTCCTACCGAACATAATATGTATCTATGAGAAAGTCAGCGCAAAAACGTCTGTAATGCGAACCCAACTGCACACTGTAATCTAAGACGCCCTCTATATACGCGGCACGTCTTAGGGGTACTTGCATTACAAAGACAAATTATAACTCTACAAAAAATAGTCAATATTCAATGTAAGCCTGCACTTGCAATCCCAACTGCACACTACAATCTAAGACGCCCTCTATATAAGCGGCACGTCTTAGGGGAACTTGCACACTGTAGGCCAAGTTATAACTCCTTGCTAAAATAGTATCTTTTTTTCCTTAATCAAGCAGACTGTACAGTTGACCCCAACTGCACATGACAATCTAAGACGCCCTCAATAACACGCGGCACGTCTTAGGGGAAATCAACTATACAGTTTGAATAATACTGCCTTAATGATACTGAAATGTTATTATGTACCTATTTATTGAAGGAAACATGATATGATCCAACAGTGTGTACAAACCTTGTCACCTTCTTTCACCGCTCCATGCAGTGATGGTGGAATAATTTTGTAATTATATTGTGTAAAGCTAACCCAATCTTACTACAGTAATCAGCAAAACTACCTAAGTGTTTATATGAACTATACACGTTTAAGATTTGATTTTTTTTTGATTTTTTTTTTTTTTTTTTTTTTTTTTTTTTTTTTGATTCAGATCAGACGCCGAGTAACGCGGCGTATGATCTGGATCCAAACTGTTAGAAAAACACAAAATCCAGTCAAGTCGAAAACGGCAGCCTAAGGGTTAAAACCCTAGTTGAACCAAGCAGATAATCACCTGCAGATGGTGTACACCAAAATCAGAGGACACTCGAACGAACCCTCAGACGAGGGTTTACACTGTTAACATTATTTCTCTTGTAGAGCCTTCTTGGTAAAGAAAACAAAATATTTAAAGGCCATCAATTAGAACCCTTGTGAGTTATTAGTAGGATAAGTGCTAATACTTAATTGTTGTTGAATATAGTATGTTTTTACAAATGTGTACATACCATTAATATTATTATTATTATTATTATCATTTATTATTATATTAATAATAATAATGATAATAACAGTAATAATAACCATTAATATAATTGTTACTTTCACGCATACATATATACTTACCTTACAGTTATTCTCCATGCGGTGAGAAATCGAACCGCCGCGTCTACATGTATGTCGCTTGTCCGCATAGAATAGATAAATGTAACTGGGCACGCTTCCTCCGTGACCCGTTTTGTTTGAAAGACTATACATAAGCGGCCAACCAGCAAAATTATTAAAAGCTATAGGTAGCTGGTGCGGATGTCTGCTGAATGAGGGACAAAAATAATGCAGATAGCTTCTGTTAAAGCTAACTGTATCGTTTTTCTCTTGCATTTGGTCGCCATCTGCTTTAACTGATCTCTATCGTGCTTCAACTGACTGTCGTAGTTATACAAGACTGACTGTACGAATGTCGGTCATGGCAGGATCAGATTTAATGTCGTTGATTAAAATTAAGTTCACACATGAAAATTTTGATAGTATATGTACCGTATACGTATTGTATATTCTGTCAGCGTATATATGTCTGTATGTCTGTTTGTCATATTTAATTCTTCTCTTTCTCATAATTATATTACGCTCACGCAAATTGAACCTCTGTATTTCCTTTCGACAGAGGTCCGATGTAAGCGTGCAAGCCTTATACCGTTATCTGGTTTGAAGCTATTCAGATAGCTCTCACCCATGTAAAATCATATAGCGGAATATTTGTTGTGCAGTGATTTGACATACAGTAATATCTCTCTATCACGACCGCTATATTGTGTGAGCTGTTGGTTGTTTTAGATGGATGGCTGCTTGGAGCGATGTGACAGTGAAGCAGAAGGCACCTTTTAGGAGCTTTCTGTTGCGCTGTCGCCTTGCTTGGAGCTCTCGCTTACCTTCTGTGCAATCAAATAGCTTTCTCGTTGGGGTCGTGGTGGAGAGGTTTTACGGTATAATGCAGTACTGAATATAGCAGAGCGCTCAAGCACGTGCTTTCTACCACTGACTGTTTAATTCATTAATTGATCTAATCAATCAGTCATTTAACATTTACCTATCTTAAAAACAGTTTGTGCTTCTTTGAAAAAGAGCTGCGTACCAATAGTTTAAATGCAATACTAAGTAAACGTGTCTTTAAATGTCTTTCTATATATACATGTATTTCTCATAGATACAGTTAACACAATGAACTCTAACAACGAGTATACTCTTTGTTTGTAAACAATGTTTACCTGTGAAAACTGAACGCATGCAGCGTGGATCCGGATCAGGGGGTTCCTAAAGGAAACCTATGGTCCGGATCTACAGTGTTTGTCACATTGCAATGTATAGACGAAAGCAACCATAAAAAGTAAAATATGTAATAAACAAAATTGAGAACTAGACTTTACCATTAATAGTCTGACTTTCTATGTACATTTTGCTGAATTTTACTCGTAACTCTCCCAAAAATCATATACAAATCCGGAATCATTTACAGAAACTGATAATGTACTGAATTATTTGTTTGTGAATATGTATGTATTGTCTATGTACATTTTGTTTTGTTCCTCATGTTTTGTCTATGTATATTGTCTGTTCCTCATGTTTTCATGTAAAATCATGAACTGAGTGTAATAAAGAAATTGAAATTGAAAAATAGTCACCTAGCTAGTCCCATATACCCAAAAAGTTAGCGCGGACGAACGAATGGACGGACGACGGACACAGCACGACCAAACTAGCTCAACTTGGCACATTGTGCCAGGTGAGCTAATAAAAAGAGGATATAGAATCAGTTTTTCAGTATTGAAATTATTTAACGAGTTGGATAGAAAATGTTGCAAGCCTTTGATCCAACACGTTCAATAAATTCATTCCTGAAACACACGAATTTAATTTTCTATTTATCACGAGAAAACACCAATTGACAATATAATCATACTGTACTTACTTAACGTTTCCCTCATCTTTTTGTAAAACGAATTGGATTTGTTATAAAGTTTTATTCATAAATTCATAAATGGATAAAAAGAATATCAAAATAAAATAAAAAAACAACTCCATCAATGTGTTATTAAAAGACTGCTCTTGTCCAACATAGTCAGCTCTTAAATTGATTTTTAATCTAAAACTGATCTTATTGAGTAAAGGTGATACTTTGACACGCTTTCATTTTCAGAATTACGTCATTATTTTAACATGACGTCATTATGATGTACGTTTGAAATTCAACAGATTATGTAGCCTGATGTGCGGGGTATCTTTCGGGAGAAAGAAATGTTGATCAGTTGGACAGTTGAAAATGTTTTTATGTGGACGTCATGTTGATCCAAGTTTGTCAAACTAGATTCTTAAAAACTGTTTTACAGAGTATTAGAACAATATTCCAGTGATTCGTAAAGATATATTATATGCACAGTGTGCCATACTCTTTAAGTTACACTGTTTATGTTGCACGTTTATGTGATAATGTTATAGCACTACAGTGTTCCCTCTCTACAACGACATCCAATGGGAGACACCAATTATGTGCGTTGTTCGGAGGGAGTCGTTAGAGGGAGGGAACTCCGCTTACATTTGCTGACTGTCTTACACCCTTACCATGCTCTATTTCTAAACGTTGAGTGGACACGTCCATTTCATCAATATTTACCAGTTTATATTGATTTTTGAGGTAGATCTACTGCTGATTTGCCTGGTCAGAGGGCTCCTTAAAAACTTGATATTCCCGGTTAGCAAATGACGTTTAAATACGCGTATCCCAATTTGAAAGAATTAAATACTCGTCTCCCATCCTTCCATATTGATTTCTCTCAGTAGAGGGAATGCACTGTATGTTACGAAGCAGTTAAGTAATGTTATAATTAATATATAGAGAGCCTTGGCGAGCGTCATATTCATTTTAGTCGACAAGTTTATTAAAAATGATAGATAATGAGCACGAATGTGAGATTCTATTTATCACATAATAAGTTTAAGCACCTATTAAATTGATTAAAGCCGTAGTTTGTAGACCCTCCGCTATATAGATTTTCCGCCAAAACGTTACGGTGTTTACGTTAACGTCATAGTAAATGACGTCACGTGGCGTCCAGCTACATGCAGCGCATGTGGACGAACAAGTTGGGCTGGAGCCCAAAAAAAGATATTCCACTAGTGGATTACGATATCTATCGCTTTATGCACTCCCAGACTGCAAATTATGTGTTAAATAATTTTTATGGTATACATATACACATCGTAATTTTTGGACTAATAGGAGGTAGACCGTATGTTGTAACCTAATATCTCTATCAAATGCTCTTTTAACATATTTGGGTCTAATGTTGATAAGGATGTTGACATTTGGTGGTTTTTTGTCGTGTGAACTCTTTACCTTATAGCCTGTTTCTAGTCTTGAAGACAGGCCGCGATTAAAAGAGGTTGAAAGTTAAACAGAAAGCGCCTTAATGCGCCTTTTCATTTACTTTTCAGCCTTTTTGAGGCTACGATCTGCTAGGATATATAAATTATTTCTCATGCTATATATTATTGACTGTATAAGATGTAACGCTTTTCTTCGTCAGTGGAGAAATTACTCAACTTTTGTCTATCATCAAGCTGTCACCTATATTATAATGATCTGCTATATAAGCATAGCTCGTGCTATGTATGACGTAACATGTACTCTGGAATATGATTGTAGATTATTTACAGTTGCAATTTTAAATGTAATTCACCATGTTAGTACTGAAACCAGTTAATGACTTTTATATTTAAAAAAAATTGCCCCAGGTCAAATGTAGCCGAATCAGTTTCTAAACAGACCGGTATTCAGCTCATGTGAAAATAAAACATTGACAAAGATGATTTCAGGAAACTCTGCAGTCAACAGGTTTCAATAGACAATAATTATGAATTTAATTGACGATATATATAACAATTATTGGATTGCAGCTTAAGGCAATGTAACTTTGTCTCGTCTCAGTCAAACGAGATTTAAGTGATTTTATCAATTAATCACTCATGTAGGATGTGACGACCTTCATTTCACGGTGCTCTCTCGTTTGCTCCTTTCTGTTATCGTGATAGAATAATGGACGGTAATTTATATAGAGGATAATCAATTTCTTTGGATTGATATGAAAATATATCACGAGAATGCGTTGTTATCTGGTTAAAAAACAAGTCCTGCGGACTCGTTTTTTAACCTGATAACAACCCATTCGAGTGATTTATTTTTCATATCTTTTCAAAGGAATGGATTATTCTATTTATTGTATATATTCTAATGATGTTTTTACAGAAAAAAAACTAATACAATTAATTATTTACCCGCGACTTCACACAAATTATTATGACGTGACGTCACAAAAAGTGATATCGTCACTACATGTAGTGATGATACATGTAGTGATGATATCAACTGTGACGATATCAAATTTATCTAACTGAGAAATCTCTATAAATCATCGATAGGTATATAATAAAACATCATATAAAACTAGTTGCCTTATTAGAACTGTAAACGTATTTCTGCATTATTTCAAAACACACGCAGTAACGATTCTCATCATAGGTGATTGATATGAGCTAAAGCTGATTGCACGCTCCCGTTCTATAAGATGAGTATATTAATTTAAAACACGTTTTCTTTAGATGACTTATTCAGTGGGTTTTTTCACCACTTTGGGAATGAGTTGGTACCCCTCCAATTGGGAAAAATATGCCTTAAAACGACGTAAAATACTTAATTTTGGGGAAAAATTGAGTCGTAAAAAGCTCATTTTGGGAAAAAATCGTGCCGTGAAATGCTCATTTTGGGAAAAAAGCCCTTGTTTTCAATTGGGAACGGGTCCCCCCAAAAAACGCTGTTATTAGCTAGGAAGAGTTAAAAAGCATCATGTACCAGGGGCCCATTTCATAAAACGTCGTACAACAAAAACGATCGTAACTCAAAACTTTAAAATATATTTAATTTCTGGTCACACACGGCGTCTGATCAGGCTCCAACCTGTTTGCTACTCAGATTAAAAATATAGTAAATTTTCACAGTTTAGTGCTTTGCGTTTACGTTTAAACGAGAAAGAATAATGTATCCTCTACTGTACATAACGCACAAAAAATACAGCTATCAGTATCTTTAACTGGCTGTACATAGAGAAAACTCATCCCTTTTAAAGTTTTAGGATGTTCCATTCTAAATATAACTTGGACAGGTCAGAAGAAAACACTAAAAAGCCGTGTCAGACCCCAGGTAATTCTGATTTTGAAAGTGTTTGAAATGGCTATATTTGTTTTATTAGTAACAAATTAAGGCTGTATTGGGAAAGAACAATGGATTTTTTTTATTAATAATAAAAACTTATGGAATCTTCATTTTATACGATGGACAGGAAGTTAATTCAAAGTTCAAGAGAAAATGAGCCACGTTTTATCAATTGTTGCGTGGAACATTTTGTTTAATCAAAGTACTGTAGTACTGCAGGCTCGGACTTTCAGTTTAATGTAGAATAAAGTAATGCAGAAAGCTAATAATGGAGTTTCTGCATTACCATTGCCATGCATTAAGCAGAAACCTGCAGCGCTTAAAGACCCTAAAGAATTTTGTAATGTGCTTGTCTTATAATGCATCGTCTGCTAGGTGAATGTTTATTACAAGGGAGTAAATACGGTGTTTAAATCACCACAGGTACAGACTCGGGATCCTGAGTTTAACTCAGTGCTGCTACTACACGGTTTATCTGATAGTGACGTATCCAGCAACTGAAGCTCCGTTAGCATATGTAAACCCCGTATGACAGAATTTGTTTGCAGGGGGAGCTAGACTCGCACCAATATTTTTTGGTAAGGATTCGATATAGGCTCTCCGAGCCAAAAATAAATTTAAATATTTCTAATAGGGTGTGGTTGATTTATTAATCTTTTCGGCGCCGTAGTCGAATAAAGTCGACTTTGCAAACAGTTTGGATCCAGATCAGACGCCGCGTAACGCGGCGTCTGATCAGGATCCAAACTGTTTGACACTTTATTAATATTTCTTAAATCAGACAACCTTAAATCTAACTTTGAAACGTTCTTGCAGACAACAATACTGAAGCAGACGACAATAAAGCGGTGAAGGGGTAAATATCTCCGAAATAATTTGGCACCGAAACGGTTAACCCTTTCACCGCTGTACATGTAGGTGAGTGTAGTAACGCGGCGTCTGATCAGAATCAAAACTGTTTGCCATTCGTATCATTATTTATTCAGTCGAATCATCTTCAGTCTAACTTTGAGCGATAATGTTGACAACACTATTGAAGCAGACGACAACTTGGCGGCGAAGTGATAAAAACCTCACGATAAATTTAGCAATTAAAGGGTCATACTATGTGGTCAAGCCGGCTTAGACATCGGCACAATTTTTGAGAAGTTCTTGTTTTGACCTCTCTGCACGTATTCGATCCGCACTGCGCTCAATTTTTAAAAACGTATTTTGATACCTTACATTATTTTCTATTTTCTATTGTATAAATATTTAGAGCCGAATGATTCAAATTTAATGCTACTGAAAAGAAATTCCTAAAGGTCAATATTCAAAATAAAATGGAATCTAATTGTTGGAGCCCGTTTAAGTCCAACTTACACATATTTTTAAAATTAAAATTTAACAATCTGAGCAAGTCTTTGTCGAACATTTTCGTTTTCCAAAGTTGGAACGTGGTTTAACTAAGTTTCAAGTTTAACACTTTCAGGCTGTAATTTATCGTGATGTTTCAACCCCCTTCGCCGCTATTTTGTCGTCTGCTTTAACATTGATTTTTGCAATTTAGTTTCCAGGTTAGATTAAGGCATCATAACTGACGTAATTTCAAACCAAGTGGTAAGCAGTTTTGATCCTTTTCAGACGCCACGTTACGCGGCGTTTGATCGGGACGGTTTGCAAAATGCGCTTTGTGACGTTACTGAGAGTGAAAGGGTTAAAACAGCTGTGAGTTTGGCTGCAGCGAGCTTGAGTTACAGTGGAGAATCTTATTCTTTCCCAATAAATGCGTTTACGCTAAAACTATTATTTGCAGTGCAAACAGTTTGGAGCCAGATCAGACGCCGGGTAACCCGGCGTCTGATCAGGCTCCAAACTGTTTGCCACCAAGATAAACAAGAATCATCAGAATTGTCCAAAAGTTGTTATTTTCTACGTTTTAGTGTTTTGCATCTGCGTACGTTTGCGTTTAAACGGGAAAGAATAACAGATTCTCCACTATAAAGGGACTCGACTGTACATTTGAACCTCTCTTTCACGACCACCATATTGTGTAAATTATTAGGTGTTAAAGACATGTTGCTGCTTAAACCTTTCCCCCATAGAAGCGACTTTTAGCGTATTTAATTTATTTCTCCGCTGAAGAAAATAGTTCCAGTTTATACCCTCATGAACCATTACCATAACAAATATATTATGTAGCCTAGCATATGTTAGTTTAAAACAGGCTGAAAATAAGCAGAATGTGCCTTTAGGCACATTCTGCTTTACTTTCAACCTGCTTTAAGCGATCACCTGTATTTAATGTTATAAACGGGTTATTGGATGAAGGGTTAAAGTAAGGGTGTAAATAAAACAGAAAGCTTTCTTTTTAGGTTCATCCTGCAGTAATCTGTTACCTGTATTTTATTCCATCAATTAGCTTTCGTCTTAGTGGTCGTTATAGAGAGGTTTTACTGCACTTGCCTTATTTTGAGTTCTGTCTCTTCTTTACGATTGTTGCTTCTGATGAGACGACAAATGTAACGACTGGTTATGTTTTTATTTTTTTTATGACAGTCGAATTTCGATATCTCGAAGTCGGTTTTGTCGAACATACCCGTATTTCAAAGTTAAAACGTGGCTAAGCCACGTTTTAACTTTTAAATATGGGTATGTTCGACTTAACCGAGCATGAAATAACGCAGTTTATATGTCGAACTATCGGATAGTTCGAGTTAAACGAGTCGAGATATCGAGGTTCGACTGTATTTGTCTTGACTATATTGCTGTATTCGTGTCCTACTTTCTTATTATGTTATCTGAGCTCCATACTACTGCACCTTTTCCCTGTTCTTAATGCTCTTATCAAAATGTATTAACTCAAATTGAAAGCACCAATCAAAGATATCTATACAGGAACTAGGTGAAATGTGTACAAATTTAATAGATTTGGTTCGTCAATATTAGAAATATTCTTGATATATTACTGCAATAAAGTGTATTTTATTAAATATTTGCTGTTAACGACGTTGACAGGTTAAAATTTAAAACAGTAAGATTATGAAGTATCACACCTTACCCTAGATTATAAATCAAGGGCACTCGCAATAAATCAGTTTCAAACTAGGTTAGATAAAACACACACATGTATGGCGCTATGGATTCAAACATAATACTGGTGTTTCTTACAACATTTACCATTTGTACTTTCATTGCTCATGCTCTAGGATTTTTAAGAAGGAAGAACATCCCAAACGGACCATGGGCGGTGCCGCTGTTTGGAAGTTTACCTTTCATAGGGGACTCAGTACCTGGAACATTTCAGCAATGGTGGAGGAAGTATGGGGATATCTTCAAGGTACGACTCGGAAGTATGAACGTTGTTGTTTTAAATGGCCAGGAAACTATAAAAGCTGCAGCGGAACTTCCAAATGATGCTTTTTCTAGCAGACCAAATTTTGTGTCATTTTCCATTTTAAAAGACGAAAATGGCGGAGCGGATCAAATTTCCTTTTGCCCCTTCAGTCCACGATATCTACAAATTCGTAAACTTGCTTCTACGACCTTACGCGCTGTAACAAACAACTACAGAGGTTCGTATTTTCATGAAATATTCAAAGAGGAAGCTGACAAACTTTGTCAAAGCATTCTCAAGAAAGCTAAATGTGGAGACGCAATTTCTATAGAACATGAAATAGAGTTTGCCGCCTCATCATCCGTCTATCAGCTGTTTTATGGAGCAGGAAAAGACCCGGAGGAAAGAGATCGGCGAGTTCATGAAACATTTAAAGTAGCCAATGATTTTGAAAAGTTTGCAAGCACAGGAAACCCATTCGACGTGATGCCTTGGCTCCGCTATGTTATGCCGTCTAGAATAGCCAAGCTGAAAAGTTTCATAAAGTACCAGGTTAGTCTTGAAGACACTGAAGTGTTAGATCACAGAAAAGCATTTGATGAAGACATCTTAAACGATGTCACAGATCATTTTCTAAAGTATGAAAGGGACAATGGCCATACTGATCTCGGAAATACAGTGAGCAAATGCCTATTTCGTAGCTTGAAAGACATGTTTACTGCAGGTTACAGTACGACCTCTTCAACTCTGCAGTGGCTGATATTGTATATGATCTCCTATCCAAACATCCAGGAAAAGGTTCAGAAAGAAATAGATGTATTGATTGGCGCTGGTCGTAGCATTGATATTAATGATAGAGAGAATTTGCACTTCACAAATGCCACCATAAACGAGATACTACGGATAACAAGTATCGTTCCATTCGGCTTACCTCATTCGACCACACGAGACGTGAGTTTCAAGGGCTTTGACATCGAACAGGACACACCAATTAATTTCAACCTTTACTCAGTTAATCATGACGAGCGCACATGGGGCGATCCAGACACTTTCCGCCCGGATCGCTTTCTGAATGTGGAGGGAAAATTGGAAGAAATTATGTGCAACAAGATTGCATCTTTTGGATTTGGAAGAAGAAAATGTGTCGGTGAACGCATTGCAAGAGAAGAAGTATTTGTTATGTTCGCCACTCTCATGCAACGATTAGAATTTCTAAAACCTAATGGAGATTTACTTAGGTTGACACCAATTCCCGGACTTGTCTATAGACCAAGTCATTTTCGCGTTTTGGTCAAAGACAGGTTGTCATAGTAGCACAGTTTACATTATATTCCTATTTTAACTGAATTAGCTCCAGTCAAGACAATCTGTTAATTCAAGAACATTTGAAGTTTTGAAAACAATACGAACTAACTATTTCATTGACCAAAGATGAAATCTCGAACTTAAAATAACTGCTTGCAAGCTATCGACGAAACAGATGAAACAGTATGGACACGGCCCGGTCGGGACGCCAAGTAACACCTTACTCCAAATTGTTTGAAACTCATCTTGATAAAATGTCAAAAAACATAGTTTGTTAAATACTTTTTCAGAACAGAAGTAGTCGACACCAGGGGCCCGTTTTACTAAACAACTTAGCAAATTATTTGCGTAAGTCAAACTTTTAAATTTAAATTTATATTTTTTATTATCACTTGCTACACACAGCAAATAGCCAGATCAGAGGACGCGCTTTAAGCGCGTCCTCTGATCTGGCTAATTAAATTTTGCTGTTTACAAACGTTTATGATTGAAAAATAAGAGTAAAATGAGTTTGACTTACGCAAAAATTTGCGTAAATAGTTTAGTAAAACGGGCCCCTGCACCTGAAGAAAAACAATACGTAGTGTTACTTGAGTTATACCCAGATTTTTAACATTTTCACACCATTGACGTCATCAAAATTTAAATAAGTGTCGGCTGCTATTATTTCTTAAAGTATTTTTTCAGGTTTTCCACTTAACATTGAAATGAGTGGCAAACGGTTCGGCTTATGCGTCTAATCTTGGTCAAAATACTGCACACATGTTAGTGTTGTCAATCTTGGCAATGAAGGGTGAATGTTAAGCTTGAAATTGCTTTCATTTTGCGTAATGTAAATTACTCTAGTTAAGTCAGTCATGAATGCATATACACGCATGTTATCTTCCTGTTCAAATATACATGTACATATCTTAAGACTGAAACAGAAATAAAACGGTTGCATATTTTATCAGGTATGGACAACTCTGGCTATCGGATCGTTCAAAATTCAGAGTAGTACAAGTTAGTCGTTCTTGTGTTTTTTCTCTACAAAACAGTAGAGAATACGTTATTCTTTCCCACTAAACGCGTTAACGCTGACATTTTAATTGCATTGCCAACCTTTTTTGAGCCAGATCAGAAGCCGGGTAATAGTCAGAATTGTCAAAATGTTGTCATTTTCTCAATGTTGGTGCATTGTGTGTGTGTGTTTCATTTGCGTTAAACGAGAAATAATAACGTTTTTCCGCTGTTATTTGTAGCTTTTAAAAAATTCCAGAAAATGTTAGTAGTACTCATGCTGGATTCAAACTGTTTGGCAACTTTGAGCATGGTAAAGGTTAGTAACCTATATAGTTTGATAAGCGTTCATTATAGAATACAGATTACTTCAACGCAAGTGTCGACCTTTGGGACAACCTTTTACCTAGTGAGCGCAGTGTTCAGCATTACCTCTCTACAACGTTACCAAATGGGAGACAAAGATTTTGTACTTTGTTCAAGAGCAGTCGGAGGGAGATGGCATTGGCTTACATTTGCAAACAGGTTGAATCTAGATAAGACGCCGCGTCAAGCTGTGCATCACTCATCATTATTTGTATACCTGTCAATATGTTCTTTATGTAACTTTGAGCAAAAACATGAGTAGGTTGGACATAATTGTCCTGTTTACAGAACTGCGACAATAGTCGGTGTAAGGAGGGAGTCGTTGTTGGGAGGGTCGATGTAGGGAGGGAGCACTATGCCTACAAATGGTACAGTTGTCCTAGGAAAACAGTATAGACAGTTATAACTAACTCACCTATTTTTAGTTTACATTTGATTTATCTATTATTGTCTTTTCTTTTGGATTATGTTTTACATATACCAGTATTATACAGTATCCGGTATATGCATTAAGCATGGGTGCACCGTGTGCAATTAACAATCAAAGCTAAAATGAAACAATCACCACATAAACGGATATGTCATTAAAATGTGTGACTTGCCATATACAGGGGAAAAACGCCATTCTTTTATGTTTAAAGACATGCAAACGCAATGCAATAAAATACAGAAGGTTACAACTTAAAACAAATGTTTAGCTGTGTTGTTATACTTTCTGGTCCTTTGGAATCATAGATTTCAGCGCATTTACAGTTGAAAGTTGAATTCCGCTTAAGCCGGTGCTAGGGGGCGTGAGCACTGTTGCATATTTCAGTATTGCTCATGAACAGACTCAATTAAACCGAGTCTGCAATTTTCAGTATTTGCTTTGTTTTCTGTGTTTTCAAAGGATCTCCCCTTATTCAGATTTATTAATATTTGAGTGTATAAACAGTTCGGTGCCCTGATCAGACACCCGGTGACCCGTCTGATTTGGCTCCATACTGTTTGCAGCGGGAAAAAAGTGTTTTAAGAATAAACGCCTTTACTGGAAAAATAACGCCTTCTCAATGTAAGTAGGTTAAGAGAGATAATACAATTTAACCCTTGTCCTTATAGAAGCGCCTTTGAGCACATTATATTTACTCCTACACTGAAGAAAATAGCTCAATTTTTACGGTCATGAATATGTATCATAACAAATATTTTCTTTATTCTAGCAAATGGATATTTAAAGTAGGCTGAAAGTAAAGCAGAATGCGCTTTAATCCACTTATTTTCAAAACTAGAAACATGCTAAGGGGTAATGGGTTAAACAGTTATAGAATATCCGTACTGCCTCAATCAGGCTTTAAAGGCATACGAACCGTGCCATGACAAAACCAGCCTATTTGCATCAGACGTTTGCGTTTAAACGGGAAAGAATAACAGATTCTCCACTGTATAAAGCTTTTCAGTTGAGTCTAAAGTCGTTCTCAAGCACACCCAGACTCAGCTCAAACGCTTTATAACCTTGGACCCAGGCCGAGGCTCAAAACTGTTTGCAGAGGAGATCTAAAACTTTATTTGGAAATAATAATGGATTCCCAACTAGAACAACAAATGCAAATAGATCATTCATTTTATACGACGGACTGTAACTTAATTTCAAGTTCAAATAAATCCACCATAAATCAAATACGAGCAAGAGAAGTTTAATAAACCTTATATCTGACCTTCAAACAAGAATGAATACAACAATATTAAAGCAAGCGACAATGTGGGGATAAATTAGGCGTGAAAAGGTTATATATTCCACATTGATTATATATCAAAACTATAAATAGTGGAGAAAGCGTTATTATTTTAAGTTTAAAGGCAAAGGAAACGCAAACGTATTGCAAAAATATAAATAATGGCAAATTGTTGACAATTCTGACCGCTTATTTATTATATGCGGTACTCAATTTGGATTCTAATCAAACGCCAGGTTACCCGGTGTCTGATCTGTCTTCAAACTGTTTGTATTGGAAATAACAGTTTTATAGTAAACGCTTTTATTGGGAACCAATAACGTCTTCTTCACTGAATCACATCCATATAACGTCGACCGAACATGCTTGAGTTATTTCTATAGACAAGAATAAATCAAAGCACAGTCTTAACTGTAATAAGCGATTTCATTATGAAGTAGATAGTAACTATTTAAAGCTATGTGACAGCGTACTGCTTAACACGAAGACAATAGGTGTAAAAGTTCCTATAGGAACTTTAAACGTTAAATCCGCTCTGTATTATGCTTTCACTTGGCTAAAAGACAGCTAATCTTCATTATCACTTGCCGCTTATGATAAGTTTATCTGTATACTTGTTTGATTGACGGCAAGAGACGAAAACATCGAAACTTGTTTGGCACGATAGGATTGGTCGGTAATTGATTGTGGGGTGACTGATATTCCATAAAGTTTGGCAAAGCAACGGGGGATATTATATTTTTTGTGAAGCGTTTATACAGTCATGTACTACGGAAGCCGGATAGTGCCACTTTTACAATTTTTTTAATTTATTTTATCTTGAAAATTCAAGTTATTATCTTAAAAATTCAAGATAGTATCTTGAATTTTCAACATACTATCTTGAATATTCAAGATAAATATCTTGAATTTTCAACATACTATCTTGAATATTCAAGATACTATCTTGAAAATTCAAGATATTATCTTGAATTTTCAACATACTAACTTGAAAATTCAAGATAGTATCTTGAATATTCAAGATAATATCTTGAATTTTCAAGATAATAACTTGAATTTTCAAGATACTGTCTTGAAAATTCAAGATAATATCTTGAATTTTCAAGTTAATATGTTGAAAATTCAAGATAATATCTTGAATTTTCAAGATAGTATGTTGAATTTTCAAGATAGTATCTTGAAAATTCAACATACTATCTTGAAAATTCAAGATATTAACTTGAATTTTCAACGTAATAGAGCTGGAATTAATCTGTTGTACGGAAGGTGGATAGTGCCACTTTAAGAATTCATAGTAGGCTGAGTCTCGAATAAATATTCCAGGGAAATGTATTAAAAGCATTTTTAAAGGTCTAAGGGTTAAAATCCAGATCAAAGAGAAATACATTTGTAGTTGCATTTATTTCTAGCTCATCTGATCACAGCTTTGTGCATCTTGCATCTTTCGTCAACATTTTAGATCACCTGAGATTATGCTCCGGGTGAGCTTTTATGATCGCCTTTTGTCCAGCGTCTGTCTTTCTTATCAAATATTATGAAGCTCACATCCTGCACAGAACAGACTTTAACGCAAAGCCTTAACGTTGAGCCTAGAGGTAAAGGTCAAATGTCAAGGTCAACACGCCTCGGTGCATCATGGTCTACTCATACAGGCGAATCAGCCAGAACAGACTCTTAGAAATGAATAGACTTTAACGCAAAACCTTAACATTAACCCCAGAGGTCAAGGTCAAAGGTCAATGTCACTCAACTACGTTTTACAATGCTGTACTGAATACGGCGCAGTTATGGTTCAAGTTTCATAGACATAGCCTTTATAGTTTATGATATCCAGTCAGGACGCTGACGCATGGGTATAGCATATAAGCCCCCTCTCGTGGTGAAGGTGAGCTTTAAAGCATCACTAATGTTTTTTCTTGGAGATTTGGTAGAAATTAGCTCAGTAAATCTATGAATTCTTCAAGTGGCACTGTCCACCTTCCATACAACAGATTTATACAAGCTCTATTATGTTGAAAATTCAAGTTGATATCTTGAATTTTCAAGATAGTATGTTGAATTTTCAATTTAAGTATCTTGAAAATTCAAGTTATTATCTTGAAAATTCAAGATATTATCTTGAATATTCAAGATATTATCTTGAAAATTCAAGATACTATCTTGAAAATTCAAGATACTATCTTGAATTTTCAAGTTATTATCTTGAATATTCAAGATAGTATGTTGAAAATCAGTGGGGCGTTCAGTTACCACTGCTTGCTGTTAAGGTACGCAGTTTGTGCCCCGTGTGCAGCGTGTAGAGTACAGTAGAGAAAACATTTTCATTCAAAATAACCCAGGTAACGCTTAATAATTTTCATTGCAAACAGTTTGGAGCCAGATCAGACGCCGGGTAACCCGGCGTCTGATCAGGATCTAAACTGTTTGCCACTCAGATTAAAACTGGTATAGTAGTCAGAACTGTAAAAAAATGACATTTATTTTTCTATATTTCACTGCAATGCGTTTGCGTTTACACGGAAGAATAACGTTTTATCCACTGTATTTCAGACCGGTAGCCAACTCGCAATCGATGACAATCGACGGTCATCGCTTTCTTTGCTGAACGCATGGCAGGTATAGCAAAGAAGCAAGGGTGGGTACTAAACTGGAATGTTGAGTATCTTAAACCAAGAGTTATCTAACTTCTTGTCATTTCCAACCTTTTTGAGAGCCTCATAAGAGATTGACATCATCAAACGAGTTCCCTCATTAAATAAAGCCTTTGTTTATTATTACTAATACTATTTTTATTGTTTATCGTTGTCAGATCTAAGGTCTGTATATCTAAATAAACATAATATATTAGCATTTTTAAGGATTAAATTTTGATACATGGTGAAATAAATTAAAGATAAGATTACAATTTGCTTTGCAAGGCGAACTACGTTATTCACTTAAGGGGACTAAACAATAAGGTCAATATCAAACAATTTGGAGCCAAATTGCAATAGGTTTAACAAATCTTGACACGCGGATCTTTAGGTAGTGGAGAATCTGTTATTCTTTCCCGTTTAAACGCAAACGAACGCAAACGTACGCAAACGCAGAGCACTAAAAACGTAGAAAAGAACAACTTTTGGACAATTCTGATAATTCTTGTTTATCTTGGTGGCAAACTGTTTGGAGCCTGATCAGACGCCGGGTTACCCGGCGTCTGATCTGGCTCCAAACTGTTTGCACTGCAAATAATAGTTTTAGCGTAAACGCGTTTATTGGGAAAGAATAACGTTTTCTCCACTGTAGTGCATATCATGTTTTGATTTCTCTGTCCGGATTTGACCCCGACCGAGCTCATAATGTTATTATTTCTCACCCCCTTTTTTTAAAATCATAAATCGTTTTCTGTAACTGCCATCTACGGATGGTATAGGCGCTTGACATCCATTTACGAAAGAATGCTTTTCAAGTGGGTAAAATGTGGTTTTCATTCTATTTAATGAAAACATATTTTGTATTATCAAATATGTACAACGAACTTCACTCTACAAATTGTGAATAAAATATCTTGTCGGTGCTCTAATTTTTCAAGAAAAGCGACTTTGTGTATACTGAAACAGCTATGTTCTTTGCAAATCCTTACGAGCCATGGGCCCGTTTCATAAAACTTCGAACGACAAATGTTGTCGTAAGTCAGATTATAAAACTATCAATTATTATTTATTTCTCCAACTTATCCTGTCTTGTGATATCTTTTCGGAATCGTCTTGAAAAGACGATTCCAAAAAGATGCCACAAGACAGGATTAGATAGAGAAATCAGCAATTACATGTATATTTAAGTTTTGACTTACGACAACATTCGTCGTAAGATGTTTTATGAAATGGGGCCCAGATTAGATGCCGAGTACAATGTGCGTAACTGTCACAAAAAGTATACTGAAAACATTTTTAAAATCACTTCATTGGTTTCACTAAATTGCAATACGTTTTACGGAAAGGGGACCGAAAAATAATCTCACTATTGAATAATGCTTGTTTGTTTCTACGAATTGCTTTGGATCAATAAAACCAACAGAAACCAATACTTAAATCTCCCGTCTGTTTAATTCAACTCAGAATATAAACAAGGTTAATTGAAACATGCAGAGGCTATTTCCAATTGTGAAATTAATCCCTGTTGCATTGTTCATGTTTCTGAATCGCACTATTAATCTCAGCAAATATGAATATTCATGAAACATTAAGACAGGGAATATAGCAATATACATACTCATTAAACGGGGCTTTCCGAGAACAACGCAAGAAATTACATATACGCAGTGGATAATGCGTCATTCTTTCCCATTTAAACGCTAACCAAACGCAGAATACATTGCAATCAAATGTAGAACATTACACTTTGTTGAAATTTCTAACGACCTGTATTTCAAACAGTTTAGAGCAATATCAGACGCCGGACAATCCGGTATCCGATCTTGCTCCAAACTATTTAAAACGAAAATATAATTTTAGTGTAACTGCATTTATTTGGAAACCATAATGTCTTCTCTACTGCATTAAGTTCGTGTTTAGAAATAAATGGGTTAATGTACGTACAGTGGAGAATCTGTTATTCTTTCCCGTTTAAACGCAAACGTACGCAAACGCAAAACACTAAAACGTAGAAAAGTACAACTTTTGGACAATTCTGATAATTCATGTTTATCTTGGTGGCAAACAGTTTGGAGCCTAATCAGACGCCGGGTTACCCGGCGTCTGATCTGGCTCCAAACTGTTTGCACTGCAAATAAAAGTTTTATCGTAAACGCGTTTATTGGGTAAGAATAACAGATTCTCCACTGTATATGGTATCTTTAAACTTGTAGTAACTCAGCCAGCTTTACTGTAAAAGTGAATGTCTATAAATCTAATAGACGACCATCGACTGGTAGGCCAGCAAATATAGTGATATATCTACAGACAGATATTCATTTTGACGTAGGCAAATATCCAATAGACCACACGTCTACGTGTGTATTTATTATATGACATTGCTGTTATCCATCAAAGGTTTCACATTTATTGTAAACACCAAACATCAATCTTCTGTCAGTTTGTAAGTTCGAGTAATAGTACAGGGGAGAAAACGTTATTATTTCCCGTTTAAACGCAAACGAAACGCAAACGCAATGCACAAAAATCTAGAAAATAGCAAATGTTTGACAATTCTGACTATTTATATTAAACTGAGTGTCAAACAGTTTGGAAGCTTGATCAGACGCCGGGTTACCCGGCGTCTGATCTGGCTCCAAATTGTTTGCGCTGCTAATCATAGGTTTTACATGAACGCGTTTATTGGGAAAGAATAACGTTTTCTCCACTGTATCTTAACCTGGTTGATTTTATTTGTATGCTCAAACATTTTGGAAACAAGGCATTTTACCAATTAAGTTAATTCCTCCGCCGAAGAAAAATGTTCTATTGTATATGATAATAATTGTGCAACATATAAATATTTCCTTTATTTTAGCAGATGGTACCTTTAAGCATGCTATATGTTAAGTATAATGTATCCTAAGGCGCATTCTGCTTTACTCTTTACCTTCTTAAAGTTGGCACCTGGCTTAGAAACTAGAATAGACTATAGAGTAAAGGGTTAAGAGAGCATTCAGTTTTTAAGCAATTGACGGTGTTAATACTATTATCTTAAGGTTACAAGATGCCTTATTTGAAAATATATTCAGTTAAAACTCTCAATACTTCTAGGTATTGTTTTAAGCCGCTTTTGCAAATCTCGAAAGCAACACATAGAATATGTGAATAATTATTGTAATGATTGAATCAATAGGTAGGCTTGAGGAAGAAGTACATATGTACATGTTGTATATATTTATATGATGACGTATAGTGTTTTTTCCGCAATGTTAACCTTCGGAACGAAACTAAACACGAACGCACTGTAGTTCAATTAAGTAAATGAGTGTTTGATGGAGACGAATTGTTTCAATCTAAGAATTTGGAGCAACAGTGTTTTAGCATAAACGCATCTACTGTAAAATACTTAGTAGTCTTCAATGAACAGTTACCTTTTATAGTCATGATAAATCTGACACAGCTGATAAAGCAAATCTTCTGCTGGAGTGAGCCAAAATGACATGCTATAAGCGACATATTCATACATGTATACATTATCTTAATGAAGATAAATAGATATTTCCTTTCCAGAAATGTAATAGAATATCGATCTTCATTTACGGTCATATAAGATAATGCCGACCAAAGCGATATAAATATACAGTACTGAACCTTATTAAATTAAATTGATAATCGCAAGCGAATTGCCATCGAATTGCCATCGAATCGGGCGCTTCAAAAAACAAATCCTACGTTTGAATACTTTAACGCGAATTTTCAGAAGCGGTTGTGACAAAAATGGAATCAAAAAAATTAACGAAGGCATATTTGCGAACATTTGTGAGATACACCACTCAAGAAAACTTATCCGAGGGTAAATTAGTATTTTGAAATCGCAAGCGAATCGCCATCGAATTGCCATCGAATTGCAAGCGAATCGCAAAAATTGTTAATTTAATAAGATTCAGTACTGTATCATGCAATAGCGTCGTCAGATACGGTGGAGAATCTGTTATTCTTTCCCGTTTAAACGCAAACGTACGCAAACGCAAAACACTAAAGCGTAGAAAAGAACAACTTTTGGACAATTCTGATAATTCTTGTTTATCTTGGTGGCAATCAGTTTGGAGCCTGATCAGACGCCGGGTAACCAAACTGCAAATAAAAGTTTTAGCATAAACGCGTTTATTGGGAAAGAATAACAGATTCTCCACTGTATTTGTGTTTATGCTGAATACCGTATTACCTCGGCAAACATTTTTGAATTCAATCAGACGCCGGGTAACCCAGTGTATTAAGCGTCTCACACTGTTTGCCACGGATATTAGAATAAATGAGTCGTCAAAAGTTTCATAAAGTTGTCAAATCCGCATTTAAATGTATTGCATTTGCGTTTTCTATGCGTTAAACGGGAAGAAAAAAAAGAGTAATGGGCTTAAAACCACATGATCGAAATATCCCTAGCTCCTCGCTTTAGCCGGAAAACATATACAGCGCCCCCTCTCTACAACGACATCCAATGGGAGAAAAAAATTATGTGTTTGGAGGGAGTCGTTATATGGAGGGAAATTAGCACAAATTTGGAAACAGCTTGAATCTAGATCAGACGCCGCATAACGCGGCGTCTGATCTAGATTCAAAATGTTTGTCACTCGTCATTAAGCCTTTTCTGTCCTGTCAAAATGTCCATTGTGTAACTTTAAGAAGAACATCAGACGACAATTTTAAGTAGATGTTACTGCAGCAGTGAAATGGTTATAAATAATTGTCGTTGTAAGGAGGGAATCGTTGTTGGGAGGGCCGTTGTACATGTACGCTTCTTTACAAATAGTATACATGTACTTGTTTTTTTGATGGTGTGCAAACGTGATTCAAAACTCACAATAATCCCCCGACGTGTCTTGTAATTTACATACGGTTTTTGATCCAGATCAGACGCTGCATGACGCGATGTCTGATCTGGATCAATACTCTTTGACACTCTGTAACAAGTTACTTCTATTTAAAAGTATACAAATATCAATTTACCAAATTTGCAAACGACAATTTTAAAGCAGACGACACTATGGCAAGGGAAGGGTTTAGAGCATTCTGCCTCTCAATAACCTAGCATTAAAGGCAGTATGTCGCTGTCTAGTAGCCAAAATCGCACATTTTTTTAAACCCTGAAAATTCAGGCACATACGTAATCTAAACATATAAAAAGAAGTAATCCGCGATGATTATGGGGGCAACATTGCTTACAAACCCATGAATTTGGTGGAAAGAAGTCGATTTTTAAATCGGTTTGTTGACATCCGATCAACGACGGGGATATTCCGAGTTCGTTCGGCTTGCGCCCGGTAAAGATGTTTTTCATAGCTCATTGTTAGTGTTTTCGTCTGACCTGACAGAGTTATTTTTAGATTGGAACATTCTAAAACTTTAAAAGGGATGAGTATTCCCTACATCCAGCAAGATACATTGATAGCTGTATTTATTGTGCGCACGATAACTCCGACAAGTCAGACAAATCGGATCGATCACGGGAATAAACGTTTTCCATGTATACTGCCCTAAAACTGTTTCTTCTAATACAAACAAATTGAATCCAGGTCAGAATCCAGGTAATAACGGTGTATGATCAGGGTCACAATTGTATGCCACTAAGACTGAAATGGTAGACGGAAATGTCAAAATGTTGTCATTTACTCGAGTATTTTTGCATTGTGTTTGCGATTCGTTTCGTTTGCGTTTAACTCATTGAGCAATAGCGACGTATATATGCATCCTTAACCAAATGTGTACATGTGAAGAGTAGGCTTGTCCTATGCAGTGGAGAGATTTTTTACTGTTTGTCATTTTGCAATTCATTACAAAAACAACCCTTTATGGTCTAAAATCGACCAGCCTTTATTGCAAACTGGAATTGTCCATTGAAAGGTTCAGAGGGTAATGAGTTAAACGGGAAAAATAAGTCTTCTCTATTGTAAGACAGGTTTTACTGTGAAGAGAACATCAGTAAACATTACATTTAGATTGGATCGGCTGTGTCTACGACAGCATCAGTCATTTACATTATATGAATATTCATAGATGCATTGAACAATTTGGTGTATCTCTTACTGTCGCAATTATTTCCCACTAAAACGTGTTTGTGCTAAGGCATTCATGTTTATTTTAAATGGTTTGAAGTTAAATTAGTCGTCGGGTACCTTGGCGTCTTATTGCAGTGGAGAATACGTTATTCTTTCCCGTTTTAACGCAAACGAAACGCAAACGCAAATCCCTTAAACGTAGAAAAGTACAACTTTTGGACAATTCTGATAATTTATATAAATTTATCTTGGTGGCAAACAATTTGGAGCCCGATCAGACGCCGGGTTACCCGGCGTCTGATCTGGCTCCAAACTGTTTGCAATAGAAATACTAGTTTTAGCGTAAACGCGTTTATTGGGAAAGAACAACGTCTTCTCCACACTAAAATCCAATATTTTTGCCACTTTCGTACTATAAAGATCGGCAATTGTTTCAATAACTATGCAGACTCTGAATTCTTAGCGGTTGCGTAACGTTCTTTGCGTAATCTTCTCCACTGTAATAGATTTTGATTGTTGACCATAACCGGAAAGTATTGAGGCATATAAACTATTAAACTACTTTGAATTTCGTACAAAGACAAAAGTATTTCAAACTTGTGTAAAGTTTAATGGTCCCTTAAAAGACGATGAATATGAAGTATATAAAATACTAGTTAACTGTTAAAGTCCCATTGTGTTTTCAGACCTTTTCTCAATGCCTGAAATACGATAACGGTTAATAATAATGTTTGAACATTCGTATGGGCCAAACTGATCTATGAAATGATGAAGACGGACCTAAATCACCAAAAAGACCGATTTAAAATCATAACAAACCGAAAATAGAACGTCTGACATAAACATTTCCACACGGCTTAGTATCACGTGATACAGCCGAATACAACTTCACTGGGGGCAACCGTATCTATCTCCGCCCGTCTATCCATCAGTCAGTTAGACTATCACACTTTTTTGTCCGCTCTCTAACTCAACTAATTTTTATCCGATCTTTCACAAACTTGCTGAAAATGTTCATTGATATAAAATTAAGGTTTAGTTTGATTACTACTAAAATCGCATAAGGTATTTTTGAGTTATTGCCTGTTTATTAATAAAAAATGACCTTTTCAGTCATTTTTGCACTCTAAAACAAACAGCTTTTATCGGATATTCACCAAACATGCTGAAAATATTTATTCATATAAAATTTAGGTATAGTTTGATTATTACTTAAATCGCATGTGGCAATATCTGAGTTTTTGCCCTTTATGTATAAAAAATGACTGTTTTCAGCAAGTTTTGCTCTCTAACACAAATACGTTTTATTGGATCTTCACCAAACTTGCTGAAAATGTTCATTGATATAAAATCAAGGTTTAGTTTGAATACTACTGAAATCGCATAAGGTATATTTGAGTTATTGCCTTTTTATTAGTAAAAAATGACTGTTTCAGTCATTTTTGCACCCTAACACACACAGTTTTTATCAGATATTCACTAAACTTGCTGAAAATATTTAATTATATAAGATTTAGGTCTAGTTTGTTTATTACAAAAATCGCAGGTGGCATGTCTGAGGTTTGGCCCTTTAAGTATTAAAAATGAATGTTTCAGCATTTTTTGCTTTCTAACACATACAGTTTATATCAGATATTCACCAAACTTGTTGAAAATGTTTATTAATAAAAAATCTAGGTCAGTCATCTTAACTACCAAAATCGCACTAGGCATGTTGGAGTTATTGCCCTTGAATGACTAAAAATTTCATTTTTTAATTATTCAAGGGCAATAACTCAGACAGGCCTTATGCGATTTTGCTAGTTATTGAACCTGACCTAGATTCTATTCTAAGAAACATTTGTAGCAAGTTTGGTGAAGATCCAAAAAGAAGTGTTTGAATTAGAGAGCGGACAAGGCTGAAACAGTCATTTTTAGCAAGCTCAAGGTATAGATTCTCCGTAGTTTGTTTTATCGTTTACCCCTAGTGAATAATTATGTACATGTTGTTATTGGATCTCATAGTGTTTAACCCTGTGCCTACTGGTCGTAACTTTTAGGAGTTTGCAAACTATTTGAATCTAAAAAGACGCCGCGTAACGCGGCGTCTCATCTGGATCCAAACTGTTTGACACTCGTCTTAAGGTTTGTTTAATTAAAACAATGCATAAATCTAAACTGAACACATTTTGCAGACGACAATGTCAAAGCAGACGTCTGTGCAGCAGAATAAGGGTTAACAGGGTCATTTTCAGTGCTCCAGCTATAGATGTAAGCGAGAGTAATCTGAACTAATCTAACATTTTCTCACTCATTTCAGCACCGAATGCTTTGGTGTTACTACTGATTAAACCGTCTCTTCGAGACAATTTTAATGAGTATGACACCATTGGGTTTAAAAGCAGAAATAAAGATTTTAGTTTTCGAAATACTTCCGTTATCTGGAGCCCTGTATTTACAGAGTTGTCATTCTTTCCATTCACAAGGGAGGCTCTTTAAATTGTGCAGCACCAAAATATTATAAATAAAATTTAAAAAAAGCGAATTTCTTAGATAAAACCGGTTTTTGTGAAAGAATCACGTCCCACGTAGTTCAAATGGGACCCCAAACAACCGTTTTATGCAGGTTTCTCAAAAACACAATGCGGCTTTAAAACAAGATGCATGCAAGTTTCTTGAGCATTTGTGATAACTATTCAAACCTAAATGAGAAACTCGGCGTTTCATCTGGATCGAACTATTTGACATTATGAAGACATTGTTTGAATAAAATGCTGATTAATCAACCCTGAGAACTCAACGTCTGATCTCGAATCAATACGTTTGAACATATACCGATATTTTCTAGAAGATCAAGTCTAGTGTCTACTAATGCGGACATTGGCAAAAATGCAGACCCTAAGGAGACACCGCGTCAGTGTAGGACAAATGCGTTTATTGGGAATCATGTTTAGAACAAATGATTTAAAAATGTATTGATGTGTTTAAGAATTATATCCTGTAAACATACGATTCAGTACAAAAGCATACATCAAAGGCTGCTATAATGCATGCTATTGTCAAATTACTTCTTCAATAGAATTATTCAATGATTCTGCACCGTAACTAAGTGCATTGTATCATCATTTATATGCTTTAATGACTTTGTATTTTCTTTTGAACTTCTTCAATAAATTTGCATTTATCAATATACATATAAACTTGTATATAAATCCATTTACCCGTAGCCTGTTTCTAGTTTTGAAGACAAGTTACCACTTGAGGGAGGTAACAAGTAAAGCCTTAAGGCGAGTTCTAGCTGCTTTAGTTTTAGCCTGCTTTTAGCTGTCATCTGCTAGGATATAGAACATAATTCTTATGGTGCATCTTCTTGAATGTATCAAGGAGCACTATTTTCTGCAGCGGGGGAATAATGCGTAAAGATGCGTATCTATAAAGTAATGGGTTAAGCATCTATTGAAAATAGAAAAACCTAGTATTACAGGGCTGCCATAAGTTGGCATGAAAAATCCTAAGATTTCGTTATTTGCCTTTACCCAAACGCCTGTTTCTAATTTTGTTGACGCGTGACTACTTAAAGCAGGCTGGAAGTAAACCAGAATTCGCCTTAAGGCGCAGTCTGCTTTACTTTCAGCCTGCTTTAAGCTAACATGTACAAGAAAAAAATCCTAAGATTTAGGAAAAATCCGTAGAAATGGCAGCCCTGGTATTATGAATGACGTGTGGTAGCTTGATGCATGACACGAGTAATGCGGAAAGCTTTCTGTTGCAGTCAATGCTTTCAATGTAGTACAGCCGAAATGAAATAAGGCTAATGTCGGTCAATATCGGTACTCTACGTTAGACAATCGGCTCTGTTCGTCCATTGTCGGCTCGTACCGAACTACGCTCAAATGTCATTTCGTACAGTGGAGAATGCGTTATTCTTTCCCGTTAAAACGCAAACGAAAAGCAAACGCAAAACACTATTATGTAGAAATTTTGTCAATCCTGACTATTAATTTTAATCTGAGTGGCAAACAGTTTGGAGCCTGATCAGACGCCGGGTTACCCGGCGTCTGATATGGCTCCAAACTGTTTGCAATGGAAATAGTAGTATTAGAGTAAACGCGTTTATTGGGAAAGAATAACGTGTTCTCCACTATACGCTCCGTCAGCTTACGAGGACAGGCGATCGCTGCTGCGCGCAGAGTACCGAATACTAGCGATACATGTATTGACCGGCTAACGCAGTAGAATGACCAACCCGTGCAAAAATACCCGGGTCTTTATACTACGTAGAGAGATGATCCTAGACCGTGAGGGGGTCATTCTACTACGAGTCGATGGGGTCCTTTTTCTACGGTCTGGGTCATTTTTCTACGTAGTAAAATTACCCGGGTCACTATTCTACATAGTGGCATGACCCAATGGTCATTTTAGCAGGGGTGCGTTACACCGGCACTAGCCCGATCATATTAGGGACGTTCTACCTTAAAAGCGCAATGATGTTTCTCTTAGTGGTCGTCTGACACAAGTGCTCCAGTACTGGCATGTCAGAAAACATAATTGCTATATGTATAAGGTTATACATGTAACAATCAACCGTGAAACAATAAAACTTCAAGCATCACATATTGTACTTCGATTAGTGTCGGTGGAACTACATCTAAAACCCCTCTATTACGACCGAATAAAAGACGCCAAATTGATTGTATAAAAGACACTGGCAACTCAAGAAAGGTGAAAGTTAAAAAGAAAGCTTCTTAATGAGCTTTTCTCTTTTACTGTAAACTTGCTTTATACAGTCACCTGTAACATGTTTAAAGTACTCCACAAGAAGACAAATGTATTAAAAAAACTTGGTATTGATGCATTGAAATATGTTTTGCACTCAATGGTTTCAAGTTAGAATCTAAAAGCTCGAATTTTCATAATGTTAATGTTGTAGAGCTGGGTAGCAAAGCAGTTTAACACTAGATTACACTTTTCAACTAAACTATACTCAATTATTTTATTGAACTTGAACTAGGTCAAACGAGTAATGCGCTTAGGAAGGATTGCGTCAATATGACATGTGTATTACAGTAGAGAAAACACTATTCTTTCCCAATAAACGCGTTTACGCTAAAACTGTTATTTCCAGTACATACACATTACCAGTTGACAGTGCGATACAGAGTGATGTATTTAGCTCGAGACGTTTTTGGCGGAAATAGCCGATCTGACGAGCGCCTTGGCGCGAGTCTGATCGGTTGTTTCCGCCAAAAACGTCGAGAGCTAAATGCAACACTCTGTTGCGCACTGCCAACTGGTGATGTGTTTATTATATGCCTGGAATACAAATCAGAAATAACTAAATAGTTGTTTAAATCATTTTATATCCAAAATTGATTAGTTATTTGAAGCAGAACAAGATTTTTTGTATGTCACAAAGAATAACGCGGCACTCGTACATGTACGTAAATTACGTCACGTCAAATCGAAAGCGAGATCAGAGTAAAATACAAAGTGGCTGATACAAGGTGGCTGATACAGACTCTTGTATTTTACTCTGCAAATACACGCGGAAACGCTCGATATCACTCGAAGGCATATAATAAAAACAGTTAGGGGCCAGATCAGATACCGGGTAACCCTGCGTCTGATCAGGCTCCAAACTGTTTGCCACACAGCTTAATATCAAGGTCATAATTGTCAAAAAGCTGTCACTTTCTCCATTTTATTGCGTTTCGTTTGCGTTTCGTTTGCGTTTAAACGGGGAATAATAACGTTTTCTCCACTGTATGCATGTTTCATCACTGCCAATAAACCAGTATACAGATTATTCCATCTATTATCCGGCCATTGCACATTCTGAATTCAGTTTAATTTTTCGATCTCCACAGCTTTCTACCATATACTTAGAACTGCATAGCAAAATATTTTCAGCTTAAATTCACCCTTTAACTGTTATTGAAACGTACATGTGATAAACCCTAGACTACCGTCACTGTCATATGTGTGGCACACCGTTTGGATCACAATCAGACTCCCCGTACCGCGGTGTCTGATTAGGATCCAGACTGTTTGAAAATGTAAGTGATCTGGGTCTTTATAGTAAATTGGTTCAGTAGTTGATTACTAAAGTCGGTTTAATTCATGTATTCAGCTTGAACTAGGTCACACGAGTAATGCGCTTAGGTAGGATTACGTCAATCTGACATGTGTAATGTGCATGTATCACCGCTGCCAATGGACTAATTAAAAAAAATTATTATCTGGCCATTGCACAGTTCAAGTATTCGATCCCTGCAATTTTGTGACATGAAACCAGACTTGCAAGACAAAATCAGTTAAGCTTAACTTAATAACGGGTTAATCACATTGCGAAGTTAGAAACACATTTTATACAACACAATATTAATCGAAAAGGCAGGGCGTCAGGCCGAGAATACAGCAGAAGCATAAAAATTAACCCTTTCGGTGGCGAAGTCGCATGAAATCGACTTTGTAAACAGTTTCGATTCTGATCAGACGCCGCGTGACGCGGCGTCTGTTCAGGATCAAAACTGTTTTACACATATATCGATATTCTCAAGTCATACTACATTGACTGTTAATTCAAACCATCTTGCAAACAACAATATTTAAGCAGACGACAATAAAGCAGTGAACGGATAGAAACCTCACTATTATTTTGGCGCTGAAATAACAATTTGTTCCCTCTCTACAACGGCCCTCCCAAAAAACGACTCGCTCCTTACAACGACCATTGCCGCTGTTCCCTAAACAAGACAATAATATGCCTAACACTTTCACTTTTGCAAAATCGTATTCTTAAAACTATCGTCTGCTGTTTTTGTCAAAGTTACCTAATATACATGTTGAGAGAAAAACTTAATGACTAGTGACAAACAGCTTGAATCCAGATCAGACGCCGCGTTACGCGGCGTCTGATCTGGATTCAAGCTGTCTGCAAATGTAAACCAATTTCCCTCCCTGTAACGTCTCCCTCAAAACAACGCACATATTGTTGTCTCCCTTTAGATGTCGTTGAAGAGATGGCGCTGTATTTTCAGACGTTTTAGAGAACCTATGCTTCCTTGTCCGAAAAAATGAGTTCATGTTGTCACATTATTGATTTTGTTTTCTCGTTACGAAATGAAAAGATTTTAACCGCAAAGTTAACTGAATAACGCACATGTCTTTGCATAAAACAAAAAAGACATGGACAAAGTTTCACATGTATTTACAACTGTTAGTATCTAGAATAGACGCCAATGGCCTCGGTGCCTGATCCCGACACTAGATATCTAACTGTTTGACACCCTTACGTGTTTCTTTCATTAAAAAACCCTAAGATGTCTTTGTGATGATATATAAAGGAATACTACTGGCGTCGTTAGGCAGCGTATTTATTACAGTGCTCCCTCTCTACAACGGCCAACCGAACAACGACTCCTCCTAACAATAATGCTTGCCACTGTTCCCCACACAAGACAATTGTTTTAACTCTGTCACTGCTGCAATAGATCGTCTGCTAAAAATTGTCGTCTACTGCTTTTTCTCTCAATGATACACATTTGTTATTAAGACAGACATTTATATAATTACGAGCCGCAAACAACTTGGATTCGAGTTGTTTGAAAATGTAACCAAGGTCATGCCCGGCGTTCTAAGGGTATTGTGTGTCCCTCCCTATAAGTTAAGATCTAAACTACTCGTTCAGTGGAGAATCTGTTATTCTTTCCTGTTTAAACGCAAACGAAACGCAAAGCACTAAAACGTAGAAAAGTGCAACTTTTGGACAATTCGGATTATCATGTTCATCTTGGTGGCAAACAGTTTGGAGCCTGATTAGACGCCGGGTTACCCGGCGTCTGATCTGGCTATGAACTGTTTCCAATAGAAATAATAGTTTTAGCGTTAACGCGTTTATTGGGAAAGAATAACGTTTTCTCCACGGTATATGTGTATGAGGTGTTTTTTTCAGAAAAAAATGTTTGTATAAATTAATTCTGATCATTGCCTGCGGCTGTAAATTTAGAAAATGACAATTATCAAGCGAGTTATTTAAGTGTTAAATGAGGATGTTTAGTGCCGCTCGTCAATCTGGATTTCGTTAAACGAAAGTTGGTGTGTATATTTATATTATAAGATAAAACTATAATATTATTGACCACAGCCGCAATGCTTGTTTACTTCATTAAAGTTTCACCTATATCTAGATATTGGAAAAATGCGACTTTTGTGTTAAGAAACCATACCATTCTCTTTCTGGTAGCAAGAAAATATGTAACATATAGCTCGGCATAAGGGATCTAAAATTGCATAAAGGCTCCAGATAAGGGGAGGCTTTCAAAAATTGAAATCTTTATTTAAGAAATAATAAATTCATACCAGTTTTTTATCGTGCAATCGAACACTGGTAGGAGTTGAGATGCGTAGTAATTTAGTCACGAGGCCTTTAGGCCGAGTGGTTTAATTATATGCATCTCAACGACTACCCGTGTTCGATTGTTAGATAAAACACTGGTATTAATTTATTATTTCGATTCTAACACATAATTCAACCTTAATTTGCACCGAAGCAACGGCGCTACATTTATTGGCGTACGCATTTTCGAAGCCAAATGACGTCACGTTAGAACGTTTAATGCGTGAGTGTTCTACTGAAAAACCGTACACTGAGACGGTCCTTCTTCGCTTATATAGGGACACAGTGGGGTGTGGGCGAGGTGTGTTAGAATTCTGCTTTAAACCCTATGGTGCCACTACTCATTAGATTCTAAAACGGTAGTAACACCATAGGATTTGGTACTGAAATAAGTGAGAAAATGTTGGGTTTGCTCAGTTTACTCCCCCTTATCTGGAGCCCTGCATTAATACAAGTGGTTTGGATTGAGATCAGAAGCAAAGCGACTCGGAATATCACCAGGATCGAAGCTATTTGACACCGACTGTCTCGTCGATATATCACCGTCATACTGTCTGAACTATAACTTTGAAACGCAGACGATATTATGTTGCTGAGACTATCCTAGCAGACGATGGATTTGGCAGTGAATAGGTTCCAGCATTGGAGACAGGTGTATTGCTTAACCCTTTCCCCAATAGAAGCGACTTTTAGCACATTGGATTTATTCTTCCACTGAAGAAAATAGTTCCAATTTTTACAGTCTTGAAAATGAACCATAAGAAAATGTTTCTAAATCCTAGCAGATAATAGCTTAAAGCAGGCTGTATAAAGCAGAATGTGCCTTAAGGCACATTCTGCTTTTCTTTTAGCCTGCTTTAAGTGGTCACATGTCTTCAAAACTAGAAACAGGCTATGTGGTAAAGGGTTAAGGCATGTTGAAGGTTAAGAAGAATACTCCTTAAGGAGACACACAATAAATGTCTGGTAATAAACAATGTGTTATTCATGTAATAAATACTTTTAATTTCGGACAAATCAATGGCTTGAATACTTGATAAGGTATCGTATCAATACGGTAGGTAACGTGACAATGAAGTGGTAAAATTCAAATAAACTCCGGTTGCTTAATTAGAAATGTCATTCATGTTAGTCGTAACACGTAACGTGTTGGCCATAAACGACATAGTAAACAATGTACAAATATTTAGTATACTCTGGAATATAGAAAACCTATTCATTGGTCAGGGCCTACTCCACAATGGCATGCTACATTTACGCAAAACAAAAAACAATCTCTGTAGGTTCGAATCCCGGTTTTGGCACTTCGAAATGTTCATGATGGGAACCGTTTCAGCTTGAGTGCGTGAGTTCCGCTGTTCGATTCAATTGCTGAGCTGTGCTTTAAACAGTGTATGTAGGGTGTTTATGGTATTCCTCTATCTGTAACTTGCTAGACGTCGCGATATGACTATTTTATTGTTAACCCTTAGCCTGCCAGTCACGACTATAGCTCCATATGCAAACAGCTTGGATCCGGATGAGACGCCGAGTAACTCGGCGTCTCATCCGGATCCAAGCTGTTTGACACTCGGACAAACTTTTCAGCAATTTTGAGCAACTTTGAAGCACTTTGAAACTTGAAGCAGATGAGAAATATAGCAGACGACAATTTATTTGGCGGGCTAAGGGTTAAGTAGCTTGCAAGATTGTTGCTCATATAATCGAACTTACCCATATAAAAGTTAAAACGTTCCTTAGCTTCCTTTTAACTTCGGATATGTTCGACATAAGTCACATCTACTTATTGAAATTCAACTTCGGACGTACTGGTTGCTCGACTTAAGAGACTTTGGTCGTATACTTAGTTATTTAACATCTGGTTAGTGTAAGTTGGTTTGAACAAGTCCAATCAAATTCAAATTCAAATACTCTTTATTTTCTCAGTTTGTACAATTCTACAAATACATGAGAACTATCCTAACACACATTCAAAACATTAGGTCAGGTACATATTTTATAATAGAAACATCAGTTCGAACAACTTCGAACGGAAGAGAACAGCATTCATTTGTTTTAAAATTGCTATTTCTAGTGGGTACCAGGGTGGTCCAGGGTATATCCCGCAATTTAGCCGGGATTTAGCCATGTCCACTTTAGCCACGTCATTTAGTTGAATGGGTTAATTCACCTGGTGTTACGAGAATGTTTTTCATATTAAATGGAATTATTGTGTTCTTTTCTATTGGAAATTGGATAAAACACCGTTAAAGGTCAGTATGGTATTCAGTTTTACCGTCAAAATGTTTCACGCATGCATTATTTCATACTAGAGCTATCTCGCCCTTGGTCATTTACCGTAAGCTGCAATTTAATGCACGTGTTAGTTGGTTATTTCAGGTGGCTAACAGGTATTCATGATTGTTCAACTGGATATCGTATATATGTACAAGTATCATCACAGAATTTAAAGACGTTTCTCCCTCTCTCTCTCTCTCTTTCTCTCCCTCCTCTCTCTCTCCCCCTCTTTATCCTTCACTCTCTCGCTCTCTCTTTCCATCTCTCACTGTGTCTTTCTCTCAAAACGAATCATGGGCAAAAAATATAGTAGTATTTTCTCTGATTCAAATGTTATTTCATAACAGTTGGACTCAGTTCAACCCCAACACCGGTTGTTATTGATCTGAGGGTCAATCAGGTATGACCTTTTTCAGCATATCTATTTTTTACTTGGTACCTGTACAAAGGTGTGATTTGATTATAGTTGGGCTCTATAGATGTAAATAAATATATCAGGGCTCCAGATAAGAGGCAGTTATTTCAACAAGTCTAACATTTTCTCACTCATTTTAGTACCAAATCCTATGGTGTTACTACTCATTAGAATCGTCTCGAAGAGACGACCCCAATGAGTAGTGACTCCATAGGGTTTAATTCAGAAATAAAGTTTTGAAAAGCTACCCCCATCTGTTGCTCTGTATATATTTTCTTACCATGAGACTCTATACAAGAGGGTTGACTTGTAAATTAAACATTGAAACCTTATAGTCTACATGACTCACTCTGAGAAGAATTACTCAAGGTAATTCTTTTTTATAGAATATACAAAAAAATTACTATATACTTACATGTATACATCATTGCATTGTCATCGATACGCATGTGCACACAAACACCAGCAATAAGACACATACATGCATACTCTATGCACGTGCATGTCCGCCTATGCCTGCATACGCATTTATGCACCAGGGCATGACCATGCCCCAATACATACATGCGCATGCATGCATTCATGCACACACCCGCCTGTCCGCATTCTTGCAAATACACTTTGTTTATTGTAATGGCTCGTTTGAAACATGGTTATAATGAATCAAAGTCTGAACAATGCAACTATTACGGATACACAAGGTCACTGATCGGACAGTGTTTGGTGCAAATTACATCTATCGATCAGCTAACAAACGATCGCTGACAGAACCTAATTAATCAATTTCCCTACACCTACACGGACAAGATATTCTAATATGTATTTAGGCTTTGCCTATGGACGGAAAAAAGCAAAATTGTGTTAATGAAAACGGAATAGATCTATCGCCAGTGTGTGATCAGCGCTCTTGTATCAGTTCGTTGTGTATTCCAGATCACACTCGAGGCTACGCCTCTCGTGACTGAGATCTGGATTACACAACCGACTCGAACTTTTATTATAAACCTAAATTGTTTGGGACAAGATCTATCATATATTGTTACCCAATAATCAAATAGATGATAAATTATATAAGCACCCGTGTATACAATGTTAAAAGTTAAAACTCCTCCGTACAGCTATATTATCAGGGCTGTCATTTCTCCGGATTTTTCCTAAATCTCCGGATTCCCCCCCCCCCCCCCCCCCCAGGATATGGTAGCTTATTTTAAAGCAGGCTGAAAGTAAAGCAGAATGCGCCATAAGCAGGCCCGTAGCCACGCTGAGGCACACCGAGGCACTTGCCTCGGTGACATTTTGAAAAGTGACCAAAAATAAAATGAATAAATTTTCGAAAATTAAGTTAAAAATCTATTAAAAAATGTATTCAAATCACTCAGAGTTTAATCGTAGGACCGACACCCTAATAATACACAACCGTTCATTATAGGAAATGCGTTTTATAAAGCATCGATAAATCAAATGAAAATAAATTATTTATAGATTCTACTTTAGAATAAAATGATCAAGTAAATAGTGAGGTACATTGTATAAAAATCAAGCATTAATCTGGATTAAAAAGCTTGGTAAGAGTTAAGAATGTAAAAATGTACCTGTCATGTCACACATTACAAATAACGTGGTTACCCGAACAGAGAAGCCGCCCTTAGCATACCCTAAGTGTCCCAGTATGATTGACTGCTTGAACAAGCCGATAATGGGTTATATATGAAATGCATGTTTGGGAACTCAATGCTGGATAGAAATATCGGAAAAAGACGTGATGAAAAATCAGCCGCCGCGGCCTGGAATCGAACCACAGGTCTCTGGATTGCCGGTCCAGCATGCTAGCCACTATACCTCAGCGGCCAGCTGATTCCTCATGACATTAATGACGCTGCGTTGGGTATATAGCGTTTTTATCCTACCTCCTACAAGTTTCTAGCTATCCGATTGGTGAATTGGCGTCACGTGAAAGCCGTGTATTTTCCATCCACTGCTTTCAGCAACCTAATAATATTGGTCCGGGGGCAACAGATCTTATGCACGTGAAAACGTTAGCAACGTTCAAAATAAATGGCTAACGTACGTTCAAAATGGCTAACGTTCAATGAAGATGACGTCATTTGGTTTCTATAACGGCCGCGCTTATGTAAACATTCAAACAATTCACATATTCGTTGATTTTGTACCAGGTACAGTGGAGAAAACGTTATTCTTTCCCAATAAACGCGTTTACGCTTAAAACTAAAAAATCCATTGCAAACAGTTTGGAGCCAGATCAGACGCCTGGGTGATCCGGGGTCTGATCAGGCTCCAAACTGTTTTCCAGTTGTATAAAAATGAATAGTCAGAGTTGTCAAAAAGTTGTTATTTTGTACATTTAGTACGATGCGTTTGCGTTTCGTTTGCGTTTAAACGGGAAAGAATAACATTGACCCCACTGTATACAATAAACAAGTCATTATAAAACGGTTGCTGATTAAGATGTATACAGTTTTTGGGCCGTAAACATTACGTCACGCACTAATGTTAAGATAATGATTGATAACGTCATGTTTTCATATTATATGACAGTGACCGCCTTTAATCTATTTTGTCAAGAATAAAAGGTAGTCGGTAGGATAAAAACGTTACACAGTGTTCAGGTGACCTAATATGGAATATACACTGCCAGTAATTAAATTCCATATGGGACTCGAGCTCCGCTCTCGTCCCATATGGAATTTACTGGCAGTGTATATTCCATATTAGGTCACCTGAAAACTGTGTAACTTATATTATTACACCTCGCTTTGAGTTACAATGTTAAATTCCCATAGACCTACAGTTAACATTTTGCATGTCTTTTACATCTATTCAAAATATACTGTCACTCTTTATGATATTCTTTTTGTGACGTCACTCTAAAGGACATTACTTTTTTACTCCGTCCGAAAACGTACTGTCAGCATTGACATTGAGTTCGCTATTGGATACATTGGAACGTTATAAAGAGTGGTAACATAATTATAAAAAATGTGACGTCATAGACGGCGACGTCGTTTCCCGCGTTACGTACATGTCTGCGCTAAATTAGTATTCACAACACATTTTATAAAATACAAATGAGACGATTCTAAAGCTAGAATTGATAAGCTCGGTGTAATAAAATAAATATTAGATGTCAGTTTGCGTGACATTCAAATTGTCAACCCTCGAAAACAAGAATGTCACCCTCGGCTACGCCTCGGGGTGACATGCTGTTTCTTGGGTTGACAATTTGAATGTCACGCAAACTGCCATCTAATATTTATATAATATCAATAAACATACTGCACCTGGTTTAGTTGATAACTGCTTAATTTTGGAAGAAATTTAAAGCGCGTAAAAAAAGCGCACGGAAACAAAAATCCTGAGATGAAATTTAAAGGTGTAACATATCGGGACCCTAAAGAAATTATTTTTTTCACTGGGGACAGTATTTCAGTGAACTGTACTCGGATACCGACATGCCGTTCTACGATTCATACTTTCGTGATGAGGCTGTTTGTGATTTGAAACGAATTTGTACCGCTAACTGTAAGTGATATTGCTATTGAGCTTAAGCTTTTGAAAAAGAGCAAAGCTTGTGGTCCAGATTTAGTTTATAATGAACATGTTTTATATGGTGGTGAACATTTACACAGTTCACTAACAGCCTTGTTCAACCTGATGTTAAGATTTTCTTATGTGCCTGCAAGCATGAAGCGTGGAACAATCATAACTTTGTATAAAGGTGGTCGGAAAAGGAAGGATGACCCGGCAAGCTACAGAGCTATCACACTGTGCTCGTCTATTCTAAAACTATACGAAAGGGTATTGTTAACGCGAATAAAATCTGAAACTGTTTTTAACTTAAGCCCACTACAGGGAGGGTTTCAAAATAGTATGAGCTGCACGATGTCATCATTCCTCCTCCGAGAATGTGCTTATTATTCGAAACAATATCACTCTAAACTGTTCCTTTGTTTTCTTGATGTTAAAAATGCTTTTGATAAGGTATGGCATAATGGTTTATTTTATAAACTTCATTCCATGGGTGTAAAACAATTGTCGTGGAAAGCAATAATTAGCTTATACGAACATTTAGATAGCTGTTTGTTGTACAGTGGGCATAAGTCTGAGTTTTTCAGCATTAATGTTGGAACGAGGCAAGGTGGGGTAACTTCGCCATTTTTGTACTTATGTTTTATTAATGAGCTTCTACTTGAACTTGAAGAAACACATATGTGTTTTACAGTTAACAAGATCCCTGTTCCTGCTATTGCATCAGCAGACGACATGGTTTTGTTGGCACTGACTAAATCTGGTTTAGATAGAATGATGGAACAGTGTTACAAGTATGCGTGCAAATGGAGATATCAATATAATGCTCTTAAATCAGCTGTCATTGTTTGTAATGAAACTAAAGGTGTTTTTAAGAGTTCAAGTAGAAACTGGTACTTGGGTAGTGATGTTGTAAATGAATCTGAAAGTTATACACATTTAGGCATCTTATTTAATAAATACCTCAGTTTGTCAGAAAACATAAAATAATCAAATGCCAAAATTAAGGGAACGTTTTTAAGTTTAGAACCATGTGGTTTTGGATCTGACGAAGGATTTCACCCTTTTACATGTAGAAAGATTTATAGGTCAGTTGTATTGCCAAAAGGCCTTTACGGGTGTGAAATGTGGTATAATCTAACCGATTCTGACATTTTGTTTCTTGAAAGAAGCCATCGGTTTTGTGTTAAGCACATGCAGGGCATCAGCATGAGAACACGTACTGATATAGCACTGAGTTTATTAAAGTTTTACTCAATCCAGTCTTATATTGACAAAATGAAGCTTACACTGTTTGGACAATTCTGTAGACTTTCTGTCAGGTCACGTGCAAAGGATATATTTTTGGTTCGCATGGTTGCAAGCTGCTTGTATAATCAGGTACAACCAGGGTATTTTAGTGATATTGTAAAAGTACTCACAAAATATGATTTATTGAACTTTTTGTATACCTATGTTGAAACAGGAAAGTTTCCTTCTAAACACACATGGAAAAACGTTGTATGTAATAACATAAGTCATTTTGAAGAGAGATCGTGGTATGATCGCACGTCTACTCAAGACTACTTGCCATTTGTTTGGATTCATCCAATTTATGACGATAGTTTTGTATGGCAACTGTGTAGACAACAACCACACATGTTACCTTATTGCAAAAGTATTATAAATATGATTTCTAGAATGTGCTCTTACAAGAGAGAAACGCTTTGTTCGAAATGTGGTCACATTTTTACCTACGATGTTAACCATTGTATGTTAGAATGTGATTATTTCGAACATGATCGACAGAAACACATGGACAATATAGGGGTCATGTTTGGTCGTTCTGTTACTGCTAGGCTCAGTTTATTAGACGATGATGCTAAAATAGGTGCTTTGCTTCGCTCACCTGGAATTGATTTGTCAGTTGAATTAGGCATCCATACTCAAGACTTTATAAAAGCTAACATCACGTTTATTGGCAATCTTTGGTCTAGGTTTATAGATATTTAGTTTTGTGTAAGGCTCTTTGAGAACAGGAATTGTTAACTGCTCGACGAAGGACGGCGTAAAGCAGAAAGCTCATGCAAGAGCTTGCTGCTTTATTCTTTTCTGAGTTGTGCTGTCTCATCTGTTTTAGTATGTTAAAGTTACGCTCAGATGATGGAGTATTTCTTCTTAATTGTTTATAATATCATGTTTTTCTTTGTGTTTGTTCATAAACTGTATATGTTTGTTCATATATGTTTGCACAATCTTCATGTATTGGAGGAAATAAAGATATATATTCACCAGTAATGATGACCATTGCAAACAGTTTTAACCCATTACCCCATAACCTGTTTCTATTTTTGAAAATATGTTACTACTTTCAGCCTGCTTTAAGCTACCATCTGCTGGAGTACAGAAAATATTTCTTATAGAACATATTCATAACTGTATAAATTGGGCCAAGGAATTATACAAAAGTATAACTCTGTGATTGGGCCTATTTTCTTCAGTGAAGGGATAAATTAGAGGCATAAAAAGGCTTTTTATGGGGTAATGGGTTAATCAAGATCAGGCTGCAAAAATGCTGGATTCATAGAGTCTGTCTCTTGAATAAAATACTAGGGAGAGAGATAGAAAAGACAAAAAGAGAAACATACACAGAATGACAAGAGAGAGCTATTACAGAGACAGTGACAGAGAGAAAGAGAGAGAGAGAGAGATATATATAAAGCGAGAGACAGAGACAAACACGAATCCAGATACATGTATATATATATGGAGAGAGAGACAGAGAAAGTAATGCAAAAGAAAAGAAACAGACAGACAGAGAGAAAGAGAGATATACAGAGAGAGACACACAGAGACAAATGACAGAGAGGAACGAGAGAGAGATTCCTAAGCTGTTACATCTAATTACCCATAAGGACAAAGAGGGAATGCTGTTGATTTTTCTCTATAAACTAAATCAAGTGTTGGTTTTCAATAGCGGAGTGCAGATAAAATTGTTTTATTACAATTTATTGTGTTTGTGTACATTATATATTGCATGCAACACCAGCATGCATTAATAATGTAATAGAAATTGAATGCAATAAAACCACATGTGACATTCAAATCATTATGCGCAAATATTTTCATTATACAATGGTTATATGATTTGAATAAGATGATTTTACAACTGTCTGAAATTAAATTATTTCGAGGTCGTCACATTACTGCCAACGTGGCGACACTATTCCTCGTTCGACATTTGTGTTACGTCAACATTGTAATTCAATACAAATGTTCTTTCGAAAACGCTTGCGGGGTATATATTCGAAAATACAAATTTGAATTATGCTTGCTTGCTTGCTTGCTTGCGAGAGAGAGAAAGAAAGAGAGAGAGAGGGGAAGAGAGCAAGAGAGAGAGCTTGAGCTTATCAACTTATACTGAATCTGTCATACCAGTCTACCAAACTGTTTTATCAACCTACAAGGGCAATTACTCTGTATATCGGTAGGGCCCCATTTCAACAAGGAGGGGGGGTCATTTTGACTACAGAGTTGACAGCGGAAATTTACGGTGCCTACGGTACCTCTCGTACGTCTAAAAGTTGAATAATTCTAGCAGAAAACAATGTTCGTCATACAATTATGTTACGTCTAATATAAAGGAACTTTGAACAAAATTGTATGGTTCAGTGACATCAGATAGATCGCATTCAGTGCCCCAAATACACTTCAGAGCTCACCATTTCAGTTCAGATTTTCATTTTTTTACGGGGGAGGCCCCCGGACCCCCGCCTTAAAGCGCATTCTGCTTTACTTAAACCTGATTTAAGTGTTCAACTAGAAACAGGCCACGAGGTAAAGGGTTAATAGCGATATGTTTGTTTGTAGCAAAAAAGGACTTCGGGGATCACACGCATTTATCGCTGTTACTTATGTTACTTTTCCTTATGAACATGTATTAATGATACAATCTCTCTGGTTTACAGGATGAATGAGTTGCGTTTTACCGCACTGCGACACAAAATAGATCATATAGCGCCGATGAATGATGACTACAATAAAATTTTAGAATTTAAAGTATGCATTTTAAGAAAGAACACCCTAAATATACGCCAAATCGCACCCTCGAAAAAAGTATCGGGGGGGGGGGGGGTAGCATGCCCGCGGACCCCCCTAGAAAAGATGTGCCTCGGTGATTTTTAGTCTCTAGATACGGCCCTGATAAGGCTCATTCTGCTTTACTTCCAGTCTGCTTTAAGTAGTCACATGCCAACACAACTAGAAATCGGCTATGGGGTAAAGGTACGATTCGTAAAATCGCGCTTGAAAAATGCATATTTGGAAATCTTAGGATTTTTCATTTCAACTTATGGCAGCCCTGTATTATAATGCAATCTGAAACTATTTTTGGAAGTCATATGACCACCAATAATGACGTCATTATTTATATTGATGACGTATGGTAATCCGTTATTTTTATCGGTTCGATTGAGAAGTAGCTTTTTGCAAATAACGTTCATTTTATGGGTATGGATTGAACTGTTTGAAAGTTTGTCATTTGGAGGAAATCATTACAAGTGAGTGTTGTGGGTTATTCATTCTTAAAATGGTTTAAAAATATCACCGAAATCGGGAATTCCGAAACGTCACGCACAACTCTTCGTAAAAGCCGTGACGTCATCATCCAATATGTCAGCCCCCATGTTTTGTAGTTGCCTAGTTTTGAGGAAATTATTCACGCGCAAATCAAACACGTTTCAAAGTCTATCAGTGATTAAATAGAATTGGAATACCTTTGATTTTATCGTGCATTACTTAAGAACGGAAAAAAGGCAAGCCTTTTTTCCGTATTAAATGATTTGGCCTACCTACATTAATACCTGTACGTTTAAACGAATAAATCAAATAATCATGTAACAGAATCCATGCATTTCAAAACGTTAACCAAAATGTTGTGGTTTTCAATAGCTAGGAGTCAAATATCGTATTTATTAAATAAATGCGCATGTATATACATGTATATTTAGAGCACGTGTAGTTTGCCACTATTTTCAATGTTTCTTAAAAACTGATACTTTAAGCAAACGGTTTCATGTGAAATTGTTAAAATGCCAACCGAAAAGATAGGACTTGAAGTCTAAGATTGATTTTACTATTGAAAATTTGATGACACGTATATATGCGTAATTGAGTACTGCGAACTTGTGGAGAGTATATTTATTTGATGCAAACAGTGTAGATCAAGGGCAGAGGCCCTTTGGACAGGGTATGTACTGTCTATCGGTATGCAATTACCGGTATACTGTAAAAGATGTAACTAAATACATCGTCAAAAAAGACTAAATTGGAAACGTTGATGTTCCATGTTGCGTCTAAAACAGTTGGGAAGAAGTTATGCTTTCCCAATAAAACACGTTTATGCTAAAACGTTTATTTGCAATCGTTGATCAATATGAATTGTTCTGGTCAGGCTTCAAATTGTTTGCAATTGGAATAATTGTTTTAGGGTAAACGTGTTTGTTGGGATATATTGACGTCTTCTTCATTGTATATATTAAACAGTAATTATCCAGGAATTACATGCAACAACAATTGTTCTTTTTCAAAACAACTGCATAGATTAATCGTAAACTGCATCATTTCAAATTAAATAAAGGCAAATGTCAGCGAATATTTAATTAACATATTGACCGATGATTGGTAAACATTTTGAAACTGTATTACAGTGGAGAATCTGTTATTCTTTCCCAATAAACGCGTTTACGCTAAAACTATTATTTGCAGTGCAAACAGTTTGGAGCCAGATCAGACGCCGGGTAACCCGGCGTCTGATCAGGCTCCAAACTGTTTGCCACCAAGATAAACAAGAATTATCAGAATTGCCCCAAAAGTTGTTCTTTTCTACGTTTTAGTGTTTTGCGTTTGCGTACGTTTGCGTTTAAACGGGAAAGAATAACAGATTCTTCACTGTACTGTGCAGATAACATGCTTAGAATACTACTTGAACCTTTGCCAAGTGAATGTCCGTAAAAAGAAACACAAACTTTTTCTTATATTATCAATTTAGGTTCACAGTCTGAACTCATTCACCCACGAAACATTTCATGGACTATTCGAGTTTCCAATAAAGTTTGATCTATTTTAATACATGTGGTTTATTTTTAAATATATTACAAAATTACAAACAGTGCAGAACCTGATCAGGGGCTGCAGTGTTTAAATATGACAATTGTTACACTCACCGGTACACTGGTAATAAATGACGACAGAATTCATCGCTAGAATTGAATGTATTGTTGTCTGGGAATGATCTATGTGAAAGTTTTTTAATTGTTTGTTTGCTATTGAAACGCCCTCTTTATTCATAGTCGTTCATATTTATAGAAAGGTACTACATAATTGTCATATTTTGATATATAACAATTATCAATATATCTAAAACTGCTATGTGATTTTACTGATTAATTTCTGTATTGAATGTTCAAATCCTCTGAAATTATTAATGCCAAGCTAGAAAAATACAAGAAACATTCTAAATCTCAGCCACTGAATAGTAAACGCAATTTATTGACATTGCCAACGATATTGAGACAAGAAAGCGAAGCCGTTCGGTACATATTTTGAACACCAAATTAAACGTTTTCAAACTAACAGTGATGGTCAGCTGACAGAAAGTCGAATACATATTGTTTGATACCCATGTGTTTACGTTAACTTCATTTTAAAGATTTACAACAGTTTCGATCACGATCACAGACCCTATGCGTAACACAGATGATATATAATGATAAGGGTCGATCTTGAAGAGCAAACCTAGTTCCGACAGTTGCCAAAACAGGGTACATAACCAATTAATATTGCGATAGGGAAATATATAACTATATAATATTGCCAAATATAAAGAAGTTGCACAGTAATACTCGTGTTAAGCGGGCACTCATTTATGATAGATTGGCAGTGTTAATGCAAAAATTTCAAATGAGTTCAGGACAAAGTTTACAAAGATGTTTAAGAAGTAACGTTGTCATGCAATATGACAATATGCAACCAGTTACTTGGCACTGGTTATATCAATGTATTTTATTGAACCCGAGATCAACTGTATTTAACATTCGGTGATGGATGTTATAAGTGGATTAGGTTATATAAACTTAGATGAAATTGACTAGATTCTTTGCCAAAATAATATTCATCATTCCCAATGAACGTCTGATATTGATGGTACACTTTGTATTTGTAGTTATTTATGTGTATTTTTGGAATCAATGTTTGTTGTTTACCGGCAGTCATATAAAAACTACGAAATTAAGGTAGTATGCCCCTATACCTTACTCGAGCATGGATCAGTCCTTCAGTTGACCAGAAAGGCCGCGTGTTCTACATCGAGTATCGATATTAACCTACATTGATCCAATCACATATGGGGTATTTGACAGTAACCCTTCCCATGCCAACTTTCCCGTGAGATTTTAACCCCTTCACCGTTTCATTGTCGTCTGCTTAAAGTTGTTGTTGCAAGATCGTTCCGAAGTAAGATTCAATTTAGTATGAATTCAAACATATCGATACGAGTTGAAAAAATTGGGTCCGACCAGGACCCAAACTGTTTCCAAAAACGTTTCAGGCGTCATTGAGAGTGAAAGGGTTTAGCCAAGGCGACTGAAACTACGCATTCAGTTACCAATCCCCGAATGGTATTTTACAAGCAGATTTTCGTGTCAGCTTTAAATAATTTGTAGATTGCAGTCTTAAACTAGAAAATATAATGGCAGTAAAGCGTTTAAAATGCAAACGAAAATATCATATATGGCATTAAATAAAACCATTAAAGATATCAATGTTATACTTTTTGAATTTTATATCGTGATTGTTTACTTTCGTAGAATGCATTGAATTTTAACCTTTGTAACCACGATGCGTACGAAACACAAATCCTTAGCAACCAAGTGCTGTTTTCACAAATACTTCATCACTATGTATTGTCGAACTTTGATATCTCGTGCTCACTTAAATCAAGTTTGTCTGTAATTCTATATTTGATTTATATCGATTTGTTCTTGCTTAAAAAGGACATATCCGTATTTCAAAATGAAACCGCGACTTATACATCGCAGTTCAACTGTATTGCGTTAGATACATTTAAGGTACTTCGCATGTGCACGTAGTTTCCATACGATTGTTATGAAACTTTTCATGAAGAATGATAATAGCCTAAGAAACAATGTGTGTAAATATAGGCAAAATGTATCGTGTGGTTTGTCTTTAAGGTCTCTTTTTCTGACAAAAACCTAGAATGTTGATGATTTTATTTTTCATAAAAATGAAGAAAGCTAATGACTATAATTCTCGCCCAATAAGTAGTCCACAACATTCATTACAAGAAAAGCTAAAAACATTCTGAATAAAGGTGTTCAGAAAGATGTTATCAGCTATTTAAATTTTGCAAAATGCTAAAGAATTGAATTACAAAAAACTGACTCATTCAATGTATATTTGTTTTCATTTTATTCAAATATATGGTTGATGAACTAGTCAGTCTGACAAAATTAGAAAATATTACAGTCAGGATTTGTTGTAATAACATATTTTCTTATTAAAATGTGGGATATTTGTTGTTTAGATACAGTTACCTACCTTAGAATTAAAACTTTGTCATTAAAATGCATTATTATTTATTCATGGACTTGCATACAAGGTTTATTATATTGTTTTAACATAATTATAATGGGTAATATCGATCTTGAAAAGGTTAGCGTATTGATAAGCTTTAATGTGTGGCTTTATAGTTCGATCAAATCGTGTACATGTATACCGATTTAATTGACTTGTAAGTCATTAAACTAAAACGTACAGGTAAGTGGACATATACTTGGACCGTAAACATCACTAGTTCTAATCAACGAAGACTAAACATAACACGTCTCTTGATTACTGCGTTATGGATTGACAAGTCAATAAATCGGACACTTAAAAAAAATATTTGGATCGGATGGGTCTCGAACCTATCACCTTTGGATTGCTAGTCAACCACTATACTAACTGCGCTATGAAGGATTATACTCAATCGTATCAACATTTCCTTTATATAAATTTTCTAGTATAAGCACGTACGAAAAAAGTCTATGTCGTCAAGACGCATATCCGCTCGCCCGCAAGACCGACTTCCGTGAGCGAAAGGCCTTAACGTTTGAGGTGACATTTCACGATTTATACAGAGCAAAAACAGAGTTTTACGCTAAACTGAATATTGCCTGAGAAAGATGGCACAACTGTGCATATCTTCGAGTTAGAACTTATCCTTCCAATCTCGACTTTAAAGGTATCAAACAATTTGGACCCATATCAGACGCCGCCTAACGCGACGTCTGATCTGGAGTCAAACTGTGTGGCACCCAGTTTTAAGATTATTTCGTAAAAAACATATAAATCTTAATTGAAGTTTTTTGCAGACGACAATTTCAATGCAGACAATAATACGACAGAATAAGGCTAAAAGATGGAAGCGAGCAGCACACAGACGCACGGCAAAATAATGTAATACTTATAACTATTGCTTCTCTTAGAAAAAACGAATATGTTTAAATATTTAACCCTAGCAAAGAGTAAATTTGTCATTTACAGACCTCTGAAGAATAAATTTGTAATAGGCAAACAGTGAATATCCTGATCAGACGGCTCCATCAGGAGAACTCTGGTCAGGGTCTGCACTCTTTGTCATTTTGCAATACATGGTAGAAAACAACCAGGCATAGTAAAAAATTGACTAGACTTTATTAGAAATTGGACATGTCAATTAGAAGTTTTAGGGGTGAATGAGTTAACCCTTTCCCTTATAGAAGCGACTTTTAGCACATTCATTTTATTCATCCGCTGAAGAAAATAGTTCCAATATATACCGTAATGAATATGTGTCATATTTAATACTTTCCTTATTCTAGCAGTTAATAGCTTAAAGCAGGCTGAAAGTAAAGTAGAATGCGCCTTAGGGCGCATTCTGCTTTACTTTCAACCTGCTTTAAGTAGTCACATATCTTCAATCCTAGAAACAATGCTATCAGGTAAAGGGTTAAACCTTATTTCTGCATATAAAGGGGAAAAGACGTTATTCTTTCCCGTTAAAACGCAAACGAAACGCAAACGCATTGCACTACAATAATTGAAAAAGTTTTATGTATCTTACTATTTATTTAAATCTAAGTGGAAAACAGTTTGGAGCCAGATCAGACACCGGAATACTCGGCGTCTGATCTAGCTCTAAAACGGTTTGCATTAGAAATTAATAGTTTTATCGTAAACACGTCTAAAGGGAAATAATAACGTCTCCTTTCTTATACATGTGCATGTCGTCTGCAAGTGTTGTTGTCTGCATCAAGTCTTGGCATTAACCCACAATGTCTTTAAGATTCATAAAATTTCAGTAACTATGGCAACTATTCTTTTTATATCAACACAAGCCATATAACGGCAAAATTGAACTCTTAGCAAGCGAACGGCGTAGCAATGACTTTCCAAACAGTTTGGATCCTATTGAGACGCCGCAAAATACAACGTCTCACAAGGACACATACTGGATAACACTTTGATCCTGTTTTAAAACAGATTCGTGAAAAGTAATTTATTTTAGAACAGAAACCTGCGACAGTTTATCCAGGCGAAAACATTACCGAGCATGGAAAGAATTAATTCGAGAAAAAATATTAAAATAGCTGTATCGGAAATTTGTAGCCAAGAATGTTTGCTCAACGTTGTAGAATAACTGCATTTCACAGATGACCCTTTTCTTGTACAGTGGAGAAAACGTTATTCTTTCCCGTTTAAATGCAAACGAAACGCAAACGGAATACACTAAAATGTCGAAAATAACAATTTTTTGACAATTCTGACTATTGAAATTAAGCTGAGTGTCAAACAGTTTGGGGCCTGATCAGACGCCGGGTTACCCGGCGTCTGATCTGGCTCCAAACTGTTTGTACTTTAAATAATAGTTTTAGCGTAAACGCGTTTATTGGGAAAGAATAACGTTTTCTCCACTGTAACGTGCTCAATACATTTTATGGGAGAGCCATACGTCAGTGAACAGCTCATTAGTTCATTCGCTCGGCATGATGTGACAGGCCAATTATTGGCCTTTACATGGATTTCGTTAGTTCAAACAGCGCACCAAACATGTACTGTTTCAGCAATACATCATTATGTCAAACTTTCACTCCATAGCCTGTTTCCCTCGTTTTAAAGAAACGTGGCTACTTACAACATATATAAGGTGAACCAGAATGCGCCTATTGGCGCGTACTACTTTATCATTAGCCTGAATTTAGCTACCATCTGCTAAAATGCAGGATATATCTCTTATGTGGCACATTCGTTACTGTATACAAGTGGACGACTTTCTTCAGTAGAGGAATTAATCAAATGTGTAAACAAGGCGAATATATAGTGTAAAGGGTTACTATGTCAAAGTGCACAAGCACTTGAATGTGATCAGATGCCTGGTAATTTAGTATCATATCAGTATGCAAACTATTTACAACACATCATACAGTGGAGAATCTGTATTCTTTCCCGTTTAAACGCAAAAATACGCAAACGCAAAGCACTAAAACGTAGAAAAGAACAACTTTTGGAAAATCCTGATAATTCTTGTTTATCTTAGTGGCAAACAGTTTGGAGCCTGATCAGACGCCGGGTTACCCGGCGTCTGGTCTGGCTCCAAACTGTTTGCACGGCAAATTATAGTTTTAGCGTAAACGCGTTTATTGGGAAAGAATAACAGATTCTCCACTGTATCTTACTTACTCCTTAAGATAGAGATCTGAGGAAACAACAGACGAATGCTTTAAACACACGATATCCCGGCAGTGAAAAGGTTTATATAAAGGACGTTGCATGAATCGGCGTCAGATCTCATTATTATTTATTATTATCACACAGAAGTTGTGCGTTCAAAAGCGCTTCACATGAAATTATATAAATGCAAATGTACCTACAAAACGAGAAAAGACACTACATTCACAATAAACATGATACATTATGGATTTACATGGAAACAAATTCCGAACAAGGGAAATTCTTTCAATATTATTATTACCAATACTAAATAATTATTTACATTAGTTTGTAAAATCAACTTAAGAATCAGTAAAAATAACTAAAAGAGAAATGGCCTGATTAAACATAGTGACTCAGAGTCAGTGTTGTCCGTCCAACACCAGGAACAAAATCTTACCTTTTTGGAAATTTAAGTAAGTCGTAACAAGTATGCGAAGGTTTAACAGATTTAACAACAAATTGAGTTGAGCAAATGTTCATCTCACTCACTGCAGAAATTAAATGTTTTGATCAGTTTTGATCATCATACAACCTTTTTCACCTTACGCTGCCATTTGAAAAAATAACCACACGCAATCTGAATCCAAAATTGGACGCTCGGTATATGGTTACCATCAACTTTAACTCTTTCCTCCCTGAAACTTTAAATGGACAATTCCAGTTTCGATTTAAGTCTAGTCCATTTCTGGCTTTTAAGGGTTGTTTTGGTCCATTTTTGGCATTATGACAAACAGTGAAGACCCTGATCAGAGGGCTCCTTCCGGAGCCCTCTGATCTGGGTCTTCACTGTTTGCACAGGACAAGTGTACTATTCACATGTACACTGTTTGAAAAGAACGCCTATATGCGGGACTAGGGCTCAAAGGGGTTAACTCTTTCACTGCCAACGTTGCCAAAATATCGACTTTGCAAACATTTCGCGAATGCGGCGTCTGATCAGGATTCAAACTGTTTGACACTCGTATCGACATTTCTTCAGTCAAAGCAGCCCTAAAGCTGACTTTGAAAATATCGCAGATGACATTTCCAATGCACACGATATTTTAGCGGCAAAAGTGTTAAATAGGACGAAAAACTTGCAAGCGATAGAGTTAAATGACGCTTATACAGCTACCTCCTGAGTCAAAATAATTTAAAACAAAATATAAGACAAGGTAGTATATAAACAGAAGACGGTACTATGACTGTAGGTTGATATATTGTTTATGTTGGTTGTTAGAACCATCTTTGTCACTTTTACAAAAGTATGTAGGTGAACATTCGAAACTAATCAAATTTGCATAAAACGTATCCAGTTCCTCACACCCAAAACTGAAGAGTCTCTATGTGTGCAACAGCTTTCAAGTTGTCCTTATTTTAAAAAAGGTCGCACACACTCGTATACTGTTTCATAGAAGAAAATTCATATGTTCTTCTATGACAGCACTGTATTGGTATGAGAACATTGAAACTTCTAGAAACCTTTTGTATTTATTGTTAAATCTAAATAACATAATTTATGTTTTAACGTTCAACAGATAGATGGATGGATATATTCATTTCAATATGAAATGTACAATAACATGGCAACCTGTTATTAAAACATACACAGTAAACAGTCAGCAACAATATGTATGATTTTATACAGCCATGTCACTCAACATTAAATGTTCGGATGAAGTGCAATTCGTATCAAAAGTACATCACTTGCATTCCAAAATCGACAGAGCTTGTATTGCAATCAAATGTATATCCCATTCGGCTTTCCAACAGTTATACTGAGTTCCCCTTTTTGACAACCGTATTAACATTTTGTCACACGAATTATCTTAACCATTTACTTCATAAATACGCCTTTAACGCATTAATTAGTTCATAAACTAAACAAATAGTTCCAATTTATACTGTCATGAATATGTATTATTCTACTCGAATAGTAGCTTAAAGTAGGCTGAAGTAAAGCAGAACGCGTCTAAATGCGCATTCGTCTTTAGTTCTGCCTGCTCTAGGTGATCACCTATCTTCAAAATTTCGATACACTAACTCTGATTTTTTCTAGATAGTCGACAAACTACCGATTGAGCTATGTGCAGTACTCCCTCCCTACAACGACCCTTTGAACAACGACTACCCCTTACAACAACGCTTGACGCTGTTCGCCATAGTTATGCCAACTTCTTGCACTGCTATAGTATCGTCCGCTTAAGATTGTTGTCTCCCCCTTCTTTTTAACTTTATATGTTTGACATCTTGGCAGAAAAACCAATAGTGACGAGTAACAAACAGTTTTAACCAAGTTCAGAAGCCGCGTTACGTGGCGTCTGATCTTGATTTAAGATCTTTGCAAACGTAAGTCAATTTCTCTAAACACACACTCTCTTTAACTCTCATTGGGTGTTGTTGTAGAGAAGGGGCATTGTTTATTTACCGAAAAAAAAATTGTTTTGTAATAGTCTTATCTGCTCATAGATTATAATAACATGTTTTGAAAATATTGTTTACAAAGAATTATTTGAATATTTCAATAAGTTTCCAATAAGTATAATATGTTTGACTAACACATATTTCTCTATGAGAAGATTGTCCTAGCTTGCAGGTAGGGTGCAAATAATAAAACGCACTTCGTCAACACAAACTATCAGACCTTTAGTTTATTGTAACAGCTTGCCATTGTTGATCTTACAGAATCAATGAATTCTCGATATCTAATTTAGCATTCGAGAAATTACTTTCCCCTGTAGTGTTGTAATTAGAAAGAGATTGACAGTTTACTGTAGAGAAGACAGTACAGGGGAGAAAACGTTATTCTTTCCCAATAAACGTGTTAAGCTAAACTTATTATTTCCATTGCAAACAGTTTAGAGCCTTGTCAGACGCCGGGTAACCCGGCGTCTGATCAGGCTCCAAACTGTTTGCCACTCAAATTAACATTGAAAGTTAGAATTATTAAAATAAATTATTATTTTCTCCATTTTAGTGTGTTGCGTTTGCGTTTCGTTTGCGTTTAAACGGAACAGAATAACATTTTCTCCACGGTATGCGTCCCCGTCTGAAAAACATTGAACGCAAACGCAATCCAATAAATTGTAGAAATCGAGAGGTTACTGACAAATGTTAACGAGCTCAATGTTCTGAGTTGCAAACAGTTTTAGAGACTGGACAGATCCCATTGTCTCATGATATTTGCAAGCCCTATGAGAAATGCAAGTACGCATGCGCGAATACCGGAAGTGGGGTGCCGATATAATGCCCATGATTGGCAAGGTCTGCTCTATAGTTATTGTATTTTTGTACGAAAAGACGTTAAATACAGTGGAGAATCTGTTATTCTTTCCCAATAAACGCGTTTACGCTTAAACTATTATTTGCAGTTCAAACAGTTTGAAGCCAGATCAGACGCCGGGTAACTCGGCGTCTGATCAGGCTCCAAACTGTTTGCCACCAAGATAAACAAGAATTATCAGAATTGTCCAAAAGTTGTTCTTTTCTACGTTTTAGTGCTTTGCGTTTGCGTACGTTTGCGTTTAAACTGGAAAGAATAACAGATTCTCCACTGTAACGTGATTTAGATGTTTTGATGAAAGAGTGAGGCGATAACTATATGTGCTAATCACCGAGTAACAAGATTACTCTTTAAAAATTCAGATCCGGCTCCAGCAGTTTGCAATACACACATAGATGTTTTAGCACAAGTTCATTTAGTGGGAAAGATAATGCCTTGGGGTTTACGGCACTACGACACAAAATAGGTCAAATGATGAGGGTTGGTATGATGTGATGATGATGCCTTCAGGAAGATGATCTCGGCTAATCACATTCCTTGCGAAGCAGCGCATGGGAATCAAAACCACCTACCTGTTTAGATCTAGGCAGGGGATATGACATAGGTTTACTAAACAGAAACAGTTCCCTTTGACAATTAAGCCCTAGACCCACGACAAGGTAGGAAGGGAAAGGGGTATGTTTATTCAGTTACAAAGCATTGATTTTTTTTTGAATACCCATAAACTAGTTTTATCTTTTGAATACGGATTATCATGAATAGAAGTCATCCCTTGTTGTCAAATAGTTCGTACATATCTAGTTCTGTTATAATGTCCACGCAAATGCAAAATGATTGCATTGGATAATATGTTTATATAGAGTAATCCAAATTTAGACAACCAGCTTTGTTAAAATGCCATTAATACTGATAGGCAAGATTCAGTAACAATATCTTTATCCTTCTCATGCATCTGCACTTATACAAATACTCATACGGGGTTCTAAAGACAACGCTCTTTCAACACTAAATAACTCTTGTTGGTACATGTGATTATGTTGCCTTGTGTTTCCTTTCAGTTACTTAATTTGAACTAGTCTACTTGGATTTCTGGGTTGTTTAATAAATACTGGTATAAAATAGAACACAGCTTAGACCCTAATCAGAGGGATCTAAATATTATGCGTATATTGTACAAAGGTCCTTGGTGATGTAAGAATTAAAGCCATCACTTACAGTATGTTATGCTGTGGCTATTTAGGCAGATGTCAATAACTCTTATATAGGTTTTGTTTTACTATCATCCATGAATTTGTTTCGTCGGAAAAGGGGTGTCTTACTGTGTCGGTTTAGAAGAGATCTACATTTAAATATAGTAAAAGCTGTCTATTACGACCACTAAATCGTAGAATAAGCAAGGTGACATTAAAAAAACGCAATTTAGTGGTCGTAAAAGAGTGGTTCTACTGTAAAAGTTTCTTTATAATATGTATTTACTATTGATTTCAGCTTCTGTGGTTCATATTTATCTAATTCTTTCTTCGGGCATTTCGTTTTAATTGGGAAAAAACATTCACACAGTCTCTTATATACAAACTACACTATATTCATTTAATATGACACTAAACATATAGTTCTTGAACGAAACCAATGGATTTGGCCTCAGGTATTGCATTACACTTAATTGTTAAAACGAATGTGTTCTAGGATAGACAATTAAATTCCTTACAGAAAAAAGTCGTTTCAATTTTCACATTCCTTTTGTAATGACTAGGCACTAAACGAGGACCTCATTTATTTTTTACAACCAAAGGTGTGTATAGTATTGATTTTTAAGAAGTGAAGTTTCTTACTAGAAAGTGTATACATTCTTGCATTAATTATTTCAAAACTGAGTAACTCTTGTGCATTATTATGTTTTTTGTTGTTCTTTTAATGCCTAAACATGTATCAGTCTACTTGAATTTTAGGTAAGTTTAATAAATACTAGCCTACTATGGAAACAGTGTAGACCAAGGTCAGATGGCTCCTATAGGAGCCCTCTGATCTGGGTCGACACTCTTTGAAAATGTGACGAGTATAATTTTAAACATGTTCATTCTGTTGAAAAAGTTAAAGCGTTTCATGAGGTCATTCTCCTAAAGCTACTTTTCAGTAATGAATGACTTGAAACACATATTCTAAATATAAAAACTTTATCAGGCAAATAATAAAATGTAACCAATATATGCATATATTTATGAAAGGTGACAATTGTTAATATTTAGACAAATAATTATGTAATGCTTTGTGTTGGCTAAAATCTCAAGAAGATAAGATTCCAAGAGTTTCTAGGACAAGTCGTATCGATGTACCGTCAGCAAGTTATGGCAATGGTGACTTAGTAATAAACTGAATATAGGAAAAAGGCTCGTTTTTATTTAATAACTTGGTATTTAACCGTGGTTTAAAATTTTATATTAAAACCTGGATTGTGTCAATGAAGATAAAATATCAATTAAACAGAGGAAAATTTATTTTTCCCCACACAAAGCGTCTGCTTGTTAACAATTAGTTACGTTGCTCACTGTTTTATGCTAGATTTGAATGGCCTCTGATAAGGGTCCAAACTGTTTTATGCTGTTGTCGGTGTTCGTAAATAAACTAACCCTTTCACCGCCAGAATCGCCTAAAGTCGAATTTGCAAACAGTTTTGATCTTGATCAGACGCCGCGTTATGCGGCGTCTGATCAGGATCAAAACTGTTTGACACCCGTTTCGATATTTCTTATGACATACTCTCTTAATTCTAACTTTAAAATGATATTGCAGACAATAATATTGAAGCAGACGTCACCATAACGGTGTATGGGTAAAAAACTCAAAAATAATTTGGCAAACAAATATGTTTAAGCAGCTAGTAGTATCATACTGGACAACTCATGAAACACATTTTTGACATGCCCTTACCAAGTCATCATATACATGTACATCCGACATCTCATGATAAGTACTAATATAGCATTTTGCCTAATAACAGATAGGTGTAAATCAGAAATCATTTTACGGGTAAAAGGAAAACGAGTTTAGCCGGTGTAAAGCAAAAATAGTTTTACAGGTGTAAAAAGAAAAAGTTTTACTGGTGTAAAGTGGAGATATTTATACAGGTGTCAAGCAACAAGAGCTTTACTGATGCAAAGCACAACTAGTTTTACAGGTGTAAAGCAGAAAGAGTTTAACTGGTGTAACTCATTGAAACCTAGTTACGCATATAAACGCCCTTCACAAAACAGTGCTCAGTGGATAAACGTCATTCTTTACCAATACGTTAAAACTGTTATTTTCTTTGCAAACAGTTTAGATCCAGATCAGACGCCGGATAACCCGACATCTTATCAGGTTTTAAACTGTTTGCCACTCATATAAAATTCAATTGTTACTGTAGTAATCTCTAAAATTGGACACTTATTAAATAGTTATGCGTTTGCGTTTCATGTTAAACGGGAAAGAATAACGCATTTTCAACCATTGCCTAACTTGCTAAAATGGAGTATGTTATAAATTGCAAATGCCAATCAGCGAGATGAACGAAGATTTCCTGTGACTGATTCTATTGACTAGTTTAGGTTACGTAAACAAGAATTATATTAACTCTTTACACTGCAAACGGCACATGTATACGTCTTTATTTGCTAACAGTTTAGCTTTAGATCAGACACTACTAGTGTCTGATCAGAATTCAAACAATTGTTCACCCTTATCAATGTTTCGTCAGTCAAACATTTTAGAATATGTATTTGACATCAAATTGCAGACGACAATGTTCAGTAGACAGGGAAATGGACAGTTAAAGAGTTAAATAAACTGATTGCGTTGGGAGGGTATTAATCAATCCCCAGAACGCAATATATCTTCCTGAATTATTCATAAACGACTGCAAGTAATTCCTATTGGTACGTAAACGTTGTTTTTAAAGTGGCAGCAAGCAAGAATCAAATGGTTTAGTTTTCTTGTACAACATAATGACAAAAATATCTTTTTCTCGGTTCTAAGACGTTTTATAAGTGATGTTTATTGATGTCTAGTGGTTACTTTCAATGGGAAGATTTATAAAACATCTCATTTGCATGTTTGACCCATTCATGTCTGGAAATTACAAAGAACGTCCGTTAAATGAATCGCGGGTATCTGTAAATAAATTGTATATACTCGTAATGATTCGTGAAAGGAGAAGCAAAAATGTTGAATGACGAAATTTTAAAACAATTGTCTATGGTTTATTTTACCTGTCAATAACCAATAACATGTCTTAACCCCTTCACTGCCTTACCCTGAGTACATGTAGTAGTTATTTGCAAATACCGTAAATATATACCCGAACTCTTATTCTCTCATTTTCCATTTTCTCTCCCTATGGTGGAAGTTGCCGAATGATCTCGGATCGCACACATGTAATGACGCGCATATACCAGTAAGCAACCCGTAACTATTTGTTTAGGTACATTCACATACACGGACTTTTTCCGAGTCGTACTGATCGCCAATCGTACTAAATCGCATGCATCCGTAAGAACTCGTTGATCAATATCCGTTCTTAACTCTTTTCTATCCGAAAACAACTCGTTACAACTCACCCCGATTTGGAGACACGTAGGGTTTATTTAAATGAGAGGCAAATTATTGACATGTCAATATTTTTCTAAGATTGTCTATGGATTGATTTCTCCCATAAATTACTTATGAACAATAAGTAACGAAGATAAATGGTGCAACAAAAAGTAGACTTTTTCGTAAGTACAGGTACATAAATCGACAAAATCCGTATACCTCATAACAACTCTTAATGCACATTTGGAAATGGCCGTCATTTTAGGAATTTCGGCGTATGCTTTCACGAATGAATGTCATACACAAGGCATCGTGAAGAATTGTGTGTACTTGTAGATCCCATCACGATGAATGATTTGTTTGTTAACGTCATTTTTTGCTAACTAAGGACTTTCATTATAACTGGACGCCTTGGATAGATCGAAGCGAATTCGGAAAATCCGGGTGCGATGTCCTACTTATATTATTAATAGAGTTCCCTGGTTCTTTAAGGATGCCCATCGGACTTCGGTTTATAAAGTCTTGTCCGAGTGACTTGTTCCGTCGGGGGATCTTACTCACGATCCCTGATATTGTAGTCGAGTGCAATACCACCGTACCCTGCCCACCGCTTCTAATGCGATTGAATATCCAAAACTTAAATCAAACCACTAATTTCAACACGTTTTGTATGAAACGCCGATAACAACTTTAACCCATTAACCCATAAATACGCATTTTAAAGACTGAAGAAAATAGTTCATTTTTAAACAGTCATGAAAATGTACCCTGAGTAACATTTTCTATATCCTTTCAGATACAGTGGAGAATCTGTTATTCTTTCCTGTTTAAATGCAAACGTACGCAAACGCAAAGCACTAAAACGTAGAAAAGAACAACTTTTGGACAATTCTGATATTTTATATTTATCTTGGTGGCAAACAGTTTGGAGCCTGATCAGACGCCGGGTTACCCGGCGTCTGATCTGGCTCCAAACTGTTTACACTGCAAATAATAGTTTTAGCGTAAACGCGTTTATTGGGAAAGAATAACAGATTCTCCACTGTACATTGTAATGTTATTCATTCTATAGAATATTCATCCATCACTGGTGTCAGTTTGCTGTTAATGTGTTCGATACATTTTATGGAAGACTTGAAAAATTGTAAACTTGATAACATGTTATCGGCTTACGTTCTATAAAAAATATAAGATGCAGTGAAACGTTTATCCAGTGGTCACTTAAAAGATTGGCAGTTAAATAAACATATGCAATGGAGAAGACGTTATTTTCTTTCCTTTTTGAACGCAAACGAAACTCAAACGCATTACGCTAAAGTGGAGACAATCACAATTTTCTTCATATAATTCTGACTATTCATTTCAATTTGAGTTGCAAACAGTTTAAGTGCCTGATTAGACGCCGGGTTACCTGGCGTCTGATCGGTCCAAACTATTTGCATTGGAAACAATAGATTTTGCGTAATTGCGTTTATTTGGAAATAGAAATGCTTTCTCCACTGTAAACAGCTGTTTGTATGATAATGTCTTTACTTTTAGAATCTAGTTACAGCAAGTCTTTAAAAACAAGGCCAATGTCTGCATACTTTTTTTACTGAAAATATTATTAGCAGGAAACCCGAATAGTTGATATTTCAGTGAGTACTACTATTGCCCAGTGAATGCGTGTGTGCTAAAACAGTTAAGTCCCTTAAAATCTGGACGGATAAAGGTTAGGTGTCGAGTAATACAGCATTTAATGAGGCTCCAAACTATTTTAAACATGGAAAAGGTATATCGTTACCATTTTCTATAACGTGTCAATTTGTACATTTGATTTTTCGGGGTTAGCGTTCAGATTCGTTTAAACGGGAACGTATGACACCTTTGCATCTGAATGCTTTATTTTAAATTAGAAAACGTATCACCAAATCTGACTAATCAGATGCTTGTGGAGGATCTCAGACACATCTCAACGCTTTATAACATTGAGGTCTGGTGAAGTGTGAAGTGCAAAAGTATTCACGTTATTTCTAGATCCATAAATGCCATAATTATACGGGTCGTTGTAAATGTGATATTGATGACATTGACTGATTAAGTTATTGATTGGTTTTTCATACTGCTACCTCGCAAAGTTTAAGCAGACGATGTTACAGCCACGTTTGGGTTAGTTTAAACATATTTATTTTCAGAAGTACATATGATTACAATTATACATGCTAACGTTATTATACAATACTTAGGAAAAGGATTGAAACGAAAGAATAAACTTATTGAGTTTCTCTCCTTAAAAACGTTTGGATTCAAAGCCAGAGCGTTATAGGAACTCTGATAACATATTTACAATATTCATGAAGTAAATCCCTTCATTACAATGGCGGTATCTGATTTAAACGATGCCCTTCTTCCTTTATTCTCAATTTGAATTTCTTTAAATTGACTTAAGTAATATGGTATTTAGTATCAAATAATTTGAATCCTAACCAGACGCCGCGTAACACGGTGCCTGATAAGGAATCAAATTGTTTGCAAATAACTGTTGTATTCGGAGTAAGGCAGTAAAGGGCTAACATTGTAAATTACGAGAAAGCATATTGAATAATAAATTGCCGAAGAAAACCAGTGATTTAATACAAATTGCAGTACTAAAACACTAATCAACTTGTGTTTTACTCGCTATGATACGCAGTATATTTCAGTCGTAACACGTACCGTGTAAGCAATAAAACAACCAGAAAAGAGGAAAAAATGATATATAGATGACAAAAATGGACTCCAGTTTCTTCCATGTCTTGACATGGAATAGGTGATTTAAGGCCATTCAAGATAAATGAATATTGGATTGCTCATGACCTGATCACGCGATTAACCATGGAGATACATGTACGTACATGTATTTGCGATACGTTGCAATAGGGAACTACATCTACATTGTACATCTTATTATTTGTGTTGTTTATTTGTTTGTTTGACCTTTTTGGGGTTTTTTTTGGTGGTGAATTTATTTTGCTTTTGTTTTTGGATTAATTTGTTTTTTAACAAATTATAAGATACAGTGGAGAAATCTGTTATTATTTCCCAATAAACGCGTTTACGATAAAAAATATTATTTCCAGTGCAAACAGTTTGGAGCCAGATCAGACGCCGGGTAACCCGGCGTCTGATCTGGCTCCAAACTGTTTGCCACCAAGATAAACAAGAATTATTAGAATTGTCCAAAAGTTGTTATTTTCTACGTTTTAGCGATTTGCGTTTGCGTACGTTTGCGTTTAAACGGGAAAGAATAACAGATTCTCCACTGTAGATGAACTGTTAACTTTTGCAAAACCATTAATTAATGTTATAAACTATGAATAAAGACAACATAAATATTTATCATGGTTCCTAGCATTAAAATAAATCGTTTAAAGGAATTCAAGCGTGAACTAAAGCCGAATGTTCCATATGTCTCAGTATATTTTATTTCCACCATCTATGTATACATGTACCTACCTAATTGGTGGCATGCTATGGACTAATATGATTTATCAGTAAGTATATGAATCAACCCATTCAACCTTAGCGACGAGAATACTCATCATTGAAATTATACTTGTGAAGAGAATACCAGTCCTATGCAAAACAGTGTAGACGCTGAACAGGGTGATCCTGAAGAAGCCATCTGATAACGTTCTGAGTTGATTGAAATATTGACATATATTGTAGAAACACCCTGAATAGAAAAAAAGAAAACAGAAATTGTCCATGTCAAGTTTTAGGAGCGAACGAGTATATATTGAGAGCGAAAGGGTTAATCACTCCAATGTCTTGCCGCGAGTTACAATAAAATGTTAAGATGAATTCAAGACGTTAAGAAATTGGCGTCTGATCAAATTAAAAACTGTTTGGCAATCAGATTATTTCCTAAATCAATATAACTAAGTCGACGAAGTAATAACATACTATGTTTCACAAACATCGAAAATAAACATTGATAATAGACAAAAGACATACTGTACGTTTCATTCTATTAAAACGAATTACTTTCTTCAAACTCTGATTTCTATACATACTATATTTTATTAGAAAGCATTCCAAAAATAACGAAAAACAGAGATTTCAAACAGACAATATAACGAATAACAGTATACGTGAAAATCTATTGCAACATGTCTGAAAATCCAACAGTACAAATAATTTACTATACAATAAAATGTTAAAATAACATAATCAACCCTCATATTTAATAGGAAAAGAAACACACACATACATCTACTGCAAAAGTGTACACACAATACCCTGTAGAGCCTTAACTGATAAAATATTACGAGCTTTCCTTCCAGTACAACGAATGTCTGTTTAAATGCAACCTATAAAATTCGTGGGCTGTTTTTAAAAAACTTTTTTGCCATTAGCATTGAAGCCAAGAAATACTTATTATGTGATTGTCTATATTCTAGAGCACTATGGACAAACTTAGAGGTATATATCATGAGAGACAATAAAGTGTAACGCTTAAACGATTTATTGATATCATAAGAATACACTGAACGGAGTAGTTCTTAACCTTGTAAAAAATCATATTGTTCTATACAAAAAAAATTCAAAAGTAAATATTAAAAAGCAATTATTTTATTTATAAATTAATAGGATGTATTAAACATGTTGAATTTTAGAACGAATGTTAAACATCAACACATGTATAGCAAACACAGAGTGTAAAGGCCGCTTCTTCCTCGCACCAGTCATCTTGTCTCTTCCGCTACCTTTTCTACTGAATATGTCAAACTTAATTATTGTTGTACATAAAAAACGAACATATACATGTACGTGTCTAGAAAGTAGTAAATACTATATGATAGATATGTTAAATATATAGCCTCTTTCTAGTGATAAAGGCAGATGATACTATACCTAAAGGTTCAACGTAAAGCAAACTATACTTAAGGCGCATTGTGCTATACTTTCAGCCTGCTTAAGCTACACCGTACTTTGATATAGGAAACGTTTCTCGTGATACATGCTAATAACTATAAGGAGAACTGTTTTGTTTAGTTGAGGAATGATTAAGAGGCGTAACAAGACGTATATATATTGAGTAAAGGGTTAAACAAAAGAAAAGGTTGGTTTACGATAATAAAAGAACTACATGAAAATATGTTTGCAAAGTTTATAGTAAAGAAGAGCAATGCTCATGAATTTGCTTCAACGCTACAGTTGACCACCACTAAGTTTATTAGGAATTCCAAGATGGACACAAGTCGACAGCCCAGCATGTAAAGGGTCATTGACAGGACGTTATCAGATGCAAATTACATCCATCCATCAGCCTGGGAACGGACGTTGACAGAAGCTAAATTAACTCTTTGTCCACTGCGCGATGATGCGGATATGTTCGTGTTGTTACAGATTGCCGACTGAGCCTATATACATGAATACCAAATAAGCAATTAATGATCAGCTGAGAAGCCAATACTAATGTACAGTAAATCTTGTATTGGCTTATTAACAATAACATGTTTATTTTGTGTAAGACACGTAACCATGTTAATAAGTTTTAAAGTAAAACCAAATGCGCCTGTTCTAACTCTATCGTAACAAGAGAAACTCTTTTCTCAAGGAAGAACAAATTAGAGGCATAAAATGGCATGCAATTAATATTGTAACAACTTGTTCATCTTATCAAATTTTAAGAGATAGTTTCAGTTTCCAACAAAGTCCAGTCCATGTATGAAAGTTTTCGGCTGTTTTCTGATAAACGTTGCAGACCCTGATCAGAAGGTTCCTAAAATAGTCATCTGATCTGGGTATGTACAATTATATAGAACATATATTCTAGGGTTGAGTGTATTGAACGTTAAATCAGTGTGGTATTGTCTATACCTCGAAAAATATACACATCTTATACATTTACTAAATACTGGACATATGCCTTTTTATTAAGTGTTCACTTAAAACAAGATTAGGAATATTCACAAAAAGTAAGATGTAAGCCATAGGAATATCTACACTTCTGACCTGTGTCTATTTTCTTTTAAAAGACGCATTTGTAATACAGAAACCAAATGCTTTCTGAATTACCGTTAAATGCCATCTACTTGTATTTGGTGAATAAAAACACAAAAGACATTCATTTGAATCGGGAAACCCAAAGATACCCCTTTATTTTTTTCCTCAATAAAAGACTATAGTTCAATCTAAAACAGTCAAGCATATGTACTATAAGATATATATGTTTCCCTAGCAGATGGTAACATAAATAAGTTTGAAAAAATGCAGAATGCGGTTTTAAGTTGGTATCCGTCTTTAAGACATGAAACAATTCATGCGGTAAGGGTTAGGAAGTTTCATAGTTCTAATATGATATACAGATATAGGTCATAACCCGTTCAAGTACTTCCCGGGACGATAAAGTCACTGACATATTAACGTGGACACTCAGTGAAACCGAGCATCGACCAAGCATGTTTTATTACTGGATTCTCCTAATTACGGCTTCCAGAAATCTGAAGAATATTAGTTCCCTACTTTGCGGTTGTTATATGGGAAAGGCTGTCGGCGATTTGATTTATGACAGTAGAAGCCTTCAGTTCTGGTGTCATAAGCAGGTATTCTAATGTTAACTTGATACAAAGATAGATATCTTTTAGGATCCTGTATTGAATATACATGAGTCCCATCAAATCACATTTTGTATGTCTCTCTTTCTGTTCGTCCGTCTGTCAGTCTGTCAGTCTGTCTGCCCGTCAACACTTTTGATGTATCCTCGTAACTCAACGAATTTTTCACATATAAGTTTCATATTAAGGATATAAGCTTTGTATCAGTAGAGAAAGACATCTTCATGTTGGGGGTAGAATCTGATCATTATGGCCAGAGTTACATGCCTTTGAATGACTATAATTGACATATTGAACTACCGGTATGTTTACACTCTAACAATCTAATTCGTTACCATACCCTTGTCGTATTATAAAAGACAGTGAGCCAGTATTAGGTCTCTATCAAAGTTGATAATGGATTAAATCGGATTGAACTGTGAAGAGTTTTTGCCGCTGATTATCAAACATACCATTATACACATTTTTTACACTCTCGCAACCTCATTTTCAGCTTGACTGGCCAAACTTTTGATGATATTTGTTATGTAGATTTATATTACCAAGATATAGGTCAAGTTCCAACATGGGGAACCTATGCACATATTAATTAGGTGATCTAGGTTCTGATAGGCTGAATATTGGTCCGTGGAAGAGTGACTTGAGTGTTGTATTTGTTGACAGATTGCGATTATTTTTGTTGTTGGTTTATATCAACTAGATATAAGTCAAGTTTTGATATTGTAGAAAGTGGCTTGGATCAAGATGAAACTATATATAACGTCTCATCTGATTTCCAACCAGTTTCTTATGTAACAACATTTGGAATCTGGTAGTAAGTATTAAGTATCATTACTTTCAACAAAAAAGGTATTTTTCAGGCCAATCTCTGACTGTGTCTGGTTTCTAGATTTAAAATGTTAATAATAAGAAAAACAACGCCCAAGTACTAATGGTAAAATTAATATATATGTTTCTAACCATAACCTGTAGACGTCTACTTTTTAAATGTGATGCATGCAGTTTAAAGCCTGGTCAGACGGTGGGTTACCTGACGTCTGACCATGCATCAAGCTGTTTGCATTGGCATAAAGCGTTTAATGTAAAACGAATAACATATTCGACATGTGCAAAGTATACCCTACTTCTAAGAAAACACAGATGAAATTCCGCAACCCTTCTTGTTTCGAGACTCCGAAATTTGAACTGTAATGTCATTTACCGACAGACTATTGATAAACATTAAATGATCAGAGTTCTCATCTCGATAGGCTTTCAACTTCACTTGAAACATTTGTGAATATCTGTGGTTAAACATTCTTACAGGAAAAAGGACGAGACCAAATAAACGCATCGATGATTTAAAGGTGTCTTAGTTGAATCGTCTATACGAATTATACCGCTTTTCCAGTTTACGCTTATTTGTCAAGCTACGTTTCGAAACCCTGCCAGTCAAATACAACTAAGGCAGACACTGCAGCGTGTCTTACAGCACGTGGATTATTGTACCAAACGTATAACACATTCAATTGAAGCGACGAATATACTCGTTATTTACGAAACAGTGAAAAGAGAGCACGTGTCCTATGCAAACAGCGTAGGAGGCCATGATCCTTCCCGAGCCATCAGAGCTGAAAGAGTATATTTTAAAGAATCTGAGATATTGAGTTAGTAGGTATTGTTCATTTGACAATTTCACAATTTTCTGACCAAAATCAAAGTAGTGGGTTACTCATAACGAGTATATTTGAATACAATTCTGAAATATATGTATTGCGAATATGTTAATGAGCAATAAATGTAGAAGAATGTATGTGTTGAAGGGCTTTGTACATTGTAATTGGTAACCCTGAATCAATAATTGTTTTGGACCCCTTTCAAACTTTACATAGCGTAAAAAAATCCCGAAAATCATTTTTATCTCTAGTAATAATTTGTTCTGATCATGTTCGCCACATGTTTGGTATTGGCGCTCGTCGGCATTTGATACGGATTAAAACTATTTGATATTGTTATCGATAATTCTTTACGTTCAACATCCTAACAAATATATTCGAAACTATATCAAACGATGCAATATATGCGTTAACGAACAACTGTGGACACGCCGTTATTCTTTCACTTCAAAAACAACTAAACGCGCACGAGATTAAAAAAAAAGAAAAATTGTCATTTTGAGGAGAGTATGTTATATCAATGGCAAACTGTTCGGAGCCTGGTCTTATAAGTAAGCATTAATGTGTTAACTGGGAAAGAAAAAACAACTTCTTCACTGTAGCAGAAGGCATTCGTTAATTATAAAACAGTGAACAGAAGCCATTTTGTTCTACAAAAGAACCAGCAATTCGCGTAAAGGTGTTCTGAGCAATCATCATTTAGCGATTGTTTTGTCAAGAAAGGATATTACTTGTAGAAGCTCAACTGTTACGATGAATAAGGCGTTATTGTTTACCCTTTAAATGCAAACGAAACGCAAACGCAATGCAGTGAAAGGTAGAAAATTGTGTTTTTATCACTATTTAAATACGTTTGAGTGGCAACATTTTCGAGCAAATCAGACGCAGGGTTACCCGGCGTCTAATCTGACGCCTTACTGTTTGAATTGAATAAAATAGATTTAGCATAAAACGTTTTTATAAGGAAAGAATGGTGGTGTCTTCTCCACTGGACAAAGTCTTGCTACTTGGAAAACACAGGTGACTAATACAAACCCTTATTGTTACGAAAATCGGAACGTTTAACTATAAAACGTCATTTATTAATCCGCCAGACAACTGATTAACATTGAATGCTCAGAGATCTCTCGTAGACGATCTAATTAACTTGAGTCATTTGTAGATATTTCTAGCTACAGTGGAGAATCTGTTATTCTTTCCCAATAAACGCATTTACGCTAAAACTGTTATTTGCAGTGCAAACAGTTTGGAGCCAGATCAGACGCCGGGTAACCCGGCGTCTGATCAGGCTCCAAACTGTTTGCCACCAAAATAAACATGAATTATCAGAATTGTCCAAAAGTTGTATTTGCGTTTGCGTACGTTTGCGTTTAAACGGGAAAGAATAACAGATTCTCCACTGTAAGCATTCTTACAAGTACAGTCGAAACTTTTTATTTCGAACTTTTAAATCGCCATACCAGTATTTCATAAGTTTAAACGGGAAGAACACGTCTAGTCCACTGTATCTGTTGATGAAATATACCAGGTGGCTATAGCCATGGTCTGTTATTGTCAACATATGGTCATTAGTAAGAATCTCGACCGTAGCAATTCTTTAGCAGCTTGAAGTTACTCTTTTTAGATATAAATATACAGTGCTCTTCTCTACACTAAAAAAGGAGACAAATATTTATGTATTTGTTCGAAAGGAGTCGTTATATGTAATATGGAGGGCCACTTATTTCCCTTCTAATACATTTTCAAACAGTCTGAACACGGCGTCTGATCTGTGCTCAAACTGTTTGTCACTCGTCTTTATGAGTCTTCTGTTAAAGTTCCAATACGACAGTTTTAAGCAGACAACATTACAGCAGTGAAATTGTTAGATATAAAGTTCTTAATGGTGGAACAGTGACAAGCGTTGTTGTAATGAGAGACTTGTTGTAGGGAGAGAGCATTGTATTTCCTAAACTAAATATACTCACAAATATGAGTCTTACTTTAGATATCATGGAGCAACAGTAGCGTAGATACATGCAGCCTTAAGCTCTTTCACTGCCAAGTTTACCGCCTGCTTCAACCCTTTTGTCCCCAAAACATCGTCTGCATTGGGTGTGTCTTCTGCGATACCTCTATATCCTTAGCATCGGGTTAGTCTTGGCAATTTTGGTTTTGGTCCTGTTTGTTTGCAGTTTTTCAGTCCACAACTTTAAATTTGGCCATAACTTTTGAACTGCATGTAACAGGAACTTCACATTTTGGTATTTGTATTCAACTTATTATAAACACCTCTTGAGTTCAGAACAATTTCGGTTATGTTTGACTAAGTTCATGGTCATATCGGAGTCATTTCTGTATAAGAAAATATGAAACTATTGCAATAGTTGCATAACTATGTGCAATGCAATTGTGGATCAGCTGCTGCGTGCTTTCGGACCTGGTGTAAACCATTCTTTTCCGAAAAAGCGAATCATTTCAGCCATATCCGATGACATTAGGGAAGACGTAATTCTTTCCTGTTTAAACAAAAAGAAACGCAAACAAAACGCAAATGCATCGAAATAAAACGTGGTAGTGGTTCCATATGTCAAAGGCTTATCAGAAAGGTTTAGTCGGTTTTTCAGAAAAAAACAATCCCCCATTAGACTTTGCGCAATATCTTAGTTCACTTAGACAAGCAACTACAGTATTTCTTGTAAGAATTGTGACAGTGTACATGTGGGAGAAACGGGTCGCAAGTTTGGCACCAGCCTAACTGAACATAACAAAGAATGTGAAGCCAGTGAAACACCCGTGTAATACAAGGGCTAACAGAAAACTTTCTAAAAGCACTATGGAAAAAAGTTCCATAACGGACCACCGGGACATAAACAATCACCAAATGTATAGGGCGGGACAGGAGAAGTCAAAAGGGAAAGTGACTGGAGATTGAGAAATACTAAGGAGGCTATATACATAATGACACAGGGGTGTTAATGAATAGGGACCAGGGGATCTTCTTATAAAGGATCTACGACCTTTTTTGCCAAGCTGCAGTACGTACGACTGGCGGGAATACCCGAGGATCAGAAAATAGTGAAAAGCCATCACGTCGCCAGTAGCTTAGAGGATGTCCATATCAGTGGACGAAACAGTCAGGAATAAAAAAGTAAGTGTTGTGATCAGAAGAAAAACTATTCTTTAAATCTGACTATTCACCTGAGTGGCAAACAAATTCGTTTACCCGGTGTCTGATTAGGCTCCAAACTGTTTGCAATGGAAATGATTGTCAACTGTACATGTAAATAGCTAAATCTCACACCGAGGTACTCGCAGTCTGACCTGAATCTAAACTTTTTGCCAAAACAATCCGCTAAGTTTTTTCAGCCAATTGTCTGAACGTTAGTTCTAAAAATATTTGAGCTCATTTATTTCATTCCTCCGCTGAATTACATAGTTTTATTTTATACAGTACCGAATAAACGACGTACGAATTATTTCCTACAGTAGAGAATCTGTTATTCTTTCCCAATAAACGCGTTTACGCTAAAACTATTATTTGCAGTGCAAACAGTTTGGAGCCAGATCAGACGCCGGGTAACCCGGCGTCTGATCAAGCTCCAAACTGTTTGCCACCAAGATAAACAAGAATTATCAGAATTGTCCAAAAGTTGTTCTTTTCTACGTTTTAGTGCTTTGCGTTTGCGTACGTTTGCGTTTAAACGGGAACGAATAACAGATTCTCCACTGTATAACTTAGTAGATGTTAACTTAAAAAAGGATACACGTAAAACAAAATACACATTTAGATCACCCGTTTGCGTAACTATAATTAGGCTATGGAGTAAAGGGTTTCAAGGAAACCTAAATGGTACATTGTGGAATATGTTTCTTTCTTAATAATCACGTTCAGGCTAAACTATTTCAAACAGTTTGGTGCCAGATCAGCTACCAAGTAACCCCGGAGTCGACCAGTATCTAAAGTGTCATTCGGGAAACAAACTAATCGAAAAAATATCAAGAACTTTGTTACCTATATTAGTTTTCATTAGGTTTTGTTTCTACGGGGACGGATAACATCTACTCCACTGTACCACTACCACGAGATATGTTTAATTTGTCTGTTGGGTATTGTCAAGGGAGTATTTTATGGTATCTTTGCTTTCACGATATGTAAATGATATGACTTCGTATTGATTTCGACTGGGAATCTCTTACTGAATGTACACTAGTTTTCAGTATATTTAATCAGGAGAGCAAAAGTATGACTTTATTTTTTTAAAAGAAAATATCGTAGTATCTGTGTCTTCATAATTGAACATGCGTGTGTATGTGATAGAAAACAAATGTCCATGCTGATTAATGTTTAAGGTGTTTGGAAATAGATCAGACGCTTGGTAATTCGGAATTACTCTGTATTCAAAACTTGTTTGAAACCGCTGTTAATGCAGGACAGAAAACTTAATACTTTCTTCAATAAAAGCCAATTACAAACAGTTTAGACCCCGATCAGACCTCAAGATACTCGGTGTCTGGTCAGGTTCCAAACCGTTTGTCACTCCTATTCAACTCGTTCTTCCCTGAAATTTTAATGAACAATTCCAATTTCAATAAAAGTTTAGCCCATTATTGACGATTAAGGGTAAATTCAAACAATATATTTAAGAAAACAAAACAGTGTAGACCCTAATCAGAAGGCTCCTTAAGGAGCCCTCTGATCAGGGTCTATACTGTTTGCATTGGACAAGTGTAATCATCAGAGATACACTGTTTGTAATTGACAAGTATACTCGTCGCTAGGGTTGAATGTGCTTATAAATCACCAATAGTGTCAGGCACGTGTACATGTAATAGTTTTGTTTCGTTTATGCGGCAAAGAAAAACGGTTGTTGCGAACAACATGTACAACAGTATATACATGTTTTTTTAAATCCTAAAGCCAACAAAAGTTGCCAACAAATTCGGCTTAAAACTGCATATTCAATATAACTTTAGTGAAAATGAAAATAACCTAATAAGTTTTTCTTTTCCTATTGTAGAATATATTGTATCTGGTATGTATACTGTACATTATCTGAAATAAATATGTTTTAACTAAACTTGCATACAAAACCAGTACAGAGTGTTAAACATTCAGTAGATACAATGAAGTTATTTGAGACAGTTTTATTCCTCTGTAACACCACGGCGAGAATATAAGCTGAGCCGCAGTTTTAAACGTTATTGGTTCAGGTGTATCGTACGTGTATATTCTAGCGTTAATGCGTTTAAGCTCGCCTGAGCAAAGCTCAGTGTGAGCTATTGTGATAATTGAAAGTTCGTCGTACGTCGTCAACAATTTTAGTGTTTACTGTTTACACCCTAGAGGCCAAAATATTTATCAAATCTTTCCCATACTTGCTCAGATTGTATATGGCCATTAGTTCTCAGATGAATGTTGTTAACTAATAGGTCAAAGGCTATATGTCCTTGTTGTATTGAAAATGCCATAATGCAACAATGTTTATCTTTACACTAACATGGTCATTTGATTTTAATTAGTTTTGCATATAAGGTATACTCAACAAAATTTCTAATCGGTCACCTTATATTTCATTCAGAAAAAGCAATATGAAGATATAATTAACCATGTTATTGTGTTACAATGCCAATGTCATCAATTTGGAAACAGATTATCACAATTTGTCAGTTATCACCTTTCCGTCTAAGCTTAAACAACAAATTATGTGGAGGGACCCCATATTTTGAAAGTCACAAGAGCTCACTGTTAGTAATGAGTATTGCCCTTGTCAGCTGCAATAACAGTTTCGTATTGACTTCTCATAGACGAGAAGAATTCAGCAAAAGTATTGATGACCTAACTTTCTCACACATCGACGACGTCACGCTCCAGTGCGTCAATATTTGGAAGCTGAGGTAAGGGACAAGCACGTGTCTTGAGAATGTGGCAAACGTGTCCTGTAGGGTTAAACTCATCTGTATCATCGGGCCCATGCTGTCTGATGATGACTTCATCTTCAAGGGGCCGTCAGCAGTGACTGCCAACATCTAGCAGCCGATTACGTACCGTCTTCGGTGTGACGTTACGGCCGAGTTGACCCTTAAATTGTCTTGCCGTCCATGTAACAGAAAGAAATCTGTCTCTCGGATGTGTCAATACAATGTATCGGTCTTAGGGATGTCGTTATCCGCCATTTTGGTTTCCTGGGGCGGTCTGCTCTACTTCCGGTGACGTCAAATTTCCGCGTTATACAGCCTAAACGGTCGAATGTTTCCGGTTAAAAGTTCTAGTCACATGTAAATGGACAGAAACATTTCCTAATATGGAATACATGGAAATTAATCTTGTTTTGTTTCCACTTCCGGAATTCCTCGGTGGTTGAATCTTATTTGCCGTAAGGATACACCGACGTGCGACATTCCGACGGCTCTGCCCTTCTCTCCGTGTATCATTCTCGCTATGTTAGGTGTTTTTCGGGCTAGGCAGAAATTTGAGATTATACTCGTGTAATATTGGGGGCAGATTCTTTCTTCCATACTTTGCACGTGCAAATTAGGCTAAACAAGCAACGTCATTGTTCTGACGTTCACGAAGTAGGAAAACGTGTATAAATCCAAAATTAAGTAGCGCTAAGACCCTATCATATTGTGTGTGAAATATCATAAATGTGAACTAAGTATTTAAAGACATATGTAGCTTTAAAAAGTGACCAATTAGAAATTTTGTTAAGTATATATACATGTAGGTGTACGATATTGAAACAGTACACTATTTGTTGAATTCGGGCTACTGTTGCAAGAGTTACATGTATTTGCCCTTTATATACTTAGAAATGCTAGAAATTGCTTGACTTCAGTATTGTTTACGCTCTTAAATATCAACCATACTGTATGGGTGTTAGTAAAACTTTGTGGAACTGTATATTGACTATAAGTTTTAGTATGAGTTGAATTATGCGTGAAATCCAGTTAATTGGTCAAGATTAAAAATGCAATATTTAACAGTGTTAACACTCTAGCAACTAAAATGTTCAATATAATTTATTATGGTTTTGATTTTACTTGCACACAATGTATATAAGTAAAAGTTTTTGAAGGGGTACACTTCTTTTAATCGGATCATTGAGTCAAGAGTTATCTACTGTTAATTTTCCTGGATATGCTAGAAAAGGCTTCATTTTAGTATATTTTCCGCTCTTGTATCTACAAATTTGATTGCATTTGTAAAAAAGCTGTATAAAACTATTTATGAAAATAAGTTCTACAGAAAGTTCTTTTATTGAAGAAATCATAGAAATTTGAACTATATATGGCTCCACGATCTCTCTCAAATGAGATTGTTTGAAGGCATGCTAATTAGTCATGGGTAATCTGCCTATGGTGGCTGCAAATGCCATATTTAACGGTATATACACTCTATCATCTACAGTTTTGAGCTCATTTTGATTTTACGTGTACACAATGCACGATTATATATGATATGAGTAAATGTTTGAGACACGATCAAATGTTAGTGCTGCTTATATAATTGTTTTTCCTGGTCTAGAACTTAAGAGTTATTTATTGTTAGTCATCTGCATACTATTTCATAGGGTTATGAACGTTGTATACATGTATGTTAAATGCCAATAATTTAATATTGTTTGTTTTCATTACATTTGGTTAGCTGTGATTGGCTATAATTTTTGTTTCATAACTCCATGAAAATAATAAAAATCAGGCCACGCCTTGTCAGGACTACTTTCCCTTAGTCCAACTGCTCTTCACAAGCGCTGCATGAAGCAGGATGCCAAATGACGCCATTGACCTCGACGTTACTACATACATGTAACAACGACGCGTTTTGGCGTAAAATATATATGGCGGAGGGACTACAACCTACGTTTTAAAAGCGTTAAAAAAAGAACATTCGCCTTAGATTCTCTATTCAACTACTTTCTTAAATTCAGAAGTGATATTAAATTATAAGGAATAATTCGGAACATTTATTGTATTCATGGAGGTATGAAAAAAAACCTGGTCACACTTTTGTATGAAACCGCTTCGCAGTTTCATACAGTGTGATCAGTTTTTTTTTTCATACCTCCATGAATACAACAAATATTCGAATTATTCCTTAAATAAAACTTTAATTGGGTTAAATTTTTTTGGTAAAATCAGACCATTGTTTTTAGAGTTAACTGCTTTTGGTGTACTCAGCAACACTAAAATGTATCATATTCAAATAGCGGTATTACTCTTACTACAGTTGTGTACATTACATATACATTTTTTACCAATCACGGACTCTATGTTTGCTGTTTAATGGAATAGTAACATGAGTTTTATGTGTGAGAAAGCCTGATATACAGTATAACCTCTCTATTACGACCACTTAAAAGAAGGCTAATTGTCTGTATAAAAGACAGGTGACAGCTTAAAGCAATGTGAAAGTGAAACAGAAAGCTCCTGTAGGAGCTTTCTGTTTCACTTTCACGTTGCTTTAAGCAGTCACCTGTCTTAAACGACTAATATTTGATACAATTTAGTGGTTGTAATAGAAAGGTTCTACTCTACTTCTTTCTTATTATTATTTGTGAACGACTGTCGCGGAAGCCGTGCTTTACGATACGTTTCTCCGCACATTGAGGACTTGAGTGCAATAAAGCCGGCTTATTGGATTAGCCTTGGGGAAGTTAAGTTATATAAAGACTACCTAGCATTTTACTTCATGTCAAACTGATTGTCTTGTATCGATCTCTGGATAGATACGTTTATTATATAGGTCTCCAAGCCAGTACTAATATCAGTAAACCATTGACAAGAATACGTTTCATTCACTAAAGTAAAGCTCAGAGTACAGATAAAACAACACATTTTCCCTTTAACGACAATGACGTCATAATACCGTTGAAACAAATTCAACTTTTTTCCCTAACTTGGTCTTCACTGTGTATTATATTGCAATATATTTTTGGCCTTTATCATGCTCAGTGCGACTTGGCTTATACTTGCACTTAGCATGGATCCCGCGTAACGCGGCATCTGATCTGGAACCAAGCTATTGGCCACTCATTGTGTCATTTTCACAAGTTCAAGAAAAATCAAAATCAACTAATTTTTTTGAAGAATATATATTAGAAGCAGACGGCAATTCAGCATGACACAGTGGAGAATATGTTATTCTTTCCAGTTTAAACGCAAACGTACGCAAACGCAAAACACTAAAACGTAGAAAAGAACAACTTTTGGACAATTCTGATAATTCTTGTTTATCTTGGTGGCAAACAGTTTGGAGCCTGATCAGACGCCGGGTTACCCGGCGTCTGATCTGGCTCCAAACTGTTTGCACTGCAAATAATAGTTTTAGCGTAAACGCGTTTATTGGGAAAGAATAACAGATTCTCCACTGTAATAGTTAAAATCAACTCTAAGTATGTAAAAATAGACAAGACTTATTTTGAAACTGGATTTGTCCATTTGAAAGCTTAGTAGAGGTGAATGTGCTAAACAACTCTCGACAGCTGTTTTATTTTATAAAGTTACGTTTTCAATAAGTTTTCTAAAATGATATATTGTTGAGTGTCTGTCAGTTTGGATCCTGATAGTATGCCGCGTAAAGCAGCGTCTGATCAGTATTCAAAATGTATTGAATGAATGGTGTTTACGGCAAGATGGTCATCCAGAGCCGAGTATCTAAATTGAAAATAACCACTAGCTATGTTAAGGTACAGAAGGGGTGGTGAGTTTCAGAACATACAGTGGAGAATGTGTTATTCTTTCCCAATAAACGCGTTTACGCTAAAACTATTATTTGCAGTGCAAACAGTTTGGAGCCAGATCAGACGCCGGGTAACCCGGCGCCTGATCAGGCTCCAAACTGTTTGCCACCCAGATAAACAAGAATTACCAGAACTGTCCAAAAGTTGTTCTTTTCTACGTTTTAGTGCTTTGCGTTTGCGTACGTTTGCGTTTAAACGGGAAAGAATAACAGATTCTCCACTGTATCTAAATTGCAAATAACCACAAGTTATGTTAAGGTACAGAAGGGGTTGTGAACTTCAGAACATATCTGTCACATTTTCGTTTTTGTGTTAATTGAAAATCCTGTCAGTAAACAGTGTAGACTCTAATAAGACGCCTCAGTATGCGGCGTCTGATCAGAGTCTACACTTTTTGTTTATGTCCCGTTTATAGGACGCTAGGCATAAATGGGTTAAAATTTACAAAAATAGTTCGAAACCTAGGACATTGGAATGTAACAATCAGTTACATGTATATATATCATTCTGCAATTAATTTAGATGTACAACAATTAAACTACATTTTCGTTGAAATATTTCGTTCTAGTACATAACTAAGGACCAATTAAATTCCTATATATAGTCTACGTTATGTTGTTACTTCTCCTATGAATCTGGAATGCAATTAACTCTTTGCATGCTGGTTAATATTTCCGTCTGCGTTAATTTTCGTCTGCTACTATTCCAAAATAGATTGTCGAAAATTTTCTTTTTTAAAGCAGTGTCCGATAACCACACATTTTGGATTCTGATAATACAGTGGAGAATGTGTTATTCTTTCCCAATAAACGCGTTTACGCTAAAACTATTATTTGCAGTGCAAACAGTTTGGAGCCAAATCAGACGCCGGGTAACCCGGCGTCTGATCAGGCTCCAAACTGTTTGCCACCAAGATAAACAAGAATTATCAGAATTGTTCAAAAGTTGTTCTTTTCTACGTTTTAGTGCTTTGCGTTTGCGTACGTTTGCGTTTAAACGGGAAAGAATAACAGATTCTCCACTGTACGCCGCGGTACACCAGTATGCAAACAGTTTGCAAAGTTTATCATGGTTTCACCGCTACATGTAGCATGCTAATAGTTACTACTGTTTTCACTAGAAGTGCTGAATTGCCAAATTGAGTTTTCCCAGATTCTCGTTGTCCGCTAATCTTGAATTCATTTGAATCCTGATCACAACTGTTCGATACAATTAAGAGGTTTTAGTTAAGCTTAAATTAGTTTTCCTGAGATTTCGTCTGCTTTGAAATTGTCGTCTGCAAAATTTGATAAATAGACTTATACATCTTTGAACTACATATACTTTAAAATACGAGTGTCAACCAGTTTGGATCTAGATAAGACGCAGCGCATTGCGGCGTCTGATCGGGATATAAGCTGTTTGATAAAACAGTGATAACGTTATCAGCAGGCAAACGGTTAAAACTTAATTCGACCAGGATTTCGGAAAATTATTACTCAAATGAATTGTAGCAAAGGAAGAATTAATTTACGGTATACAATAAAATAATTATTGTCAGTAATAGTCCAGAAAAGAAAGCTAATTTCACACGATAGAAACACTCAACATATCAACCCTTTCATGGCCAAGTTTATCGTGAGGTTGCACAGTGGAGAATCTGTTATTCTTTCCCAATAAACGCGTTTACGCTAAAACTGTTATTTGCAGTGCAAACAGTTTGGAGCCAGATCAGACGCCGGGTAACCCGGCGTCTGATCAGGCTCCAACCTGTTTGCCACCAAGATAAACATGAAATATCAGAATTGTCCAAAAGTTGTTCTTTTCTACGTTTTAGTGTTTTGCGTTTGCGTACGTTTGCGTTTAAACGGGAAAGAATAACAGATTCTCCACTGTAACCTCAACACAGCCATATAAACGTCTGCTTTAATTATATCTTCTTGAAAGTGTTCATTGTGTTGACAAATCCATTGTTAGAATATCTCTTTCATCAAAACACTACACTTACTATTTTATTGCTGGCTGTTTCGACCACTACTCTGGACATCCTCAAAGCTACTGGTGACGTGACTACATCTCACTCGCGACATAGATGCCCACTCAAGGTGCATTCTGCCTGCTATTACATGTATCTCCTGAAATAAGATAAAATATTTCTTATGATACATATTCAAGACAGAATAGATTGGATCTTGGTCAAACACATATGTTCTGAATATATACTCTCTCTCTGCAAATGCTAGACGGCGATAGAGATGGGTGTATTGTTTGTGTTGCGTTTCCTGCTTGAGATTTCTTTCGTTTTTATTTATTAGGCATATTTTTGAATGGAGACTGTCGTGCAACGCCTACAGCAATGCAGTAAGTGTATAAAATAGTGTTTCTGCACCTTCCGGGAATGCAGGAACCAGTGTAGTATGAATTGCTTTGAGGGCTTTTCATTATCTTTTCTACATAGAACACAAGATTTTATTTTGATGTCGCACTAATTAATTGTTTCTGTTTTAGGAAACGTAAACGAGTAATACACCAAAGCAATACTGATATAATGACAGCAAGCAATTACCTTAGTACAGTAGCTATTCAATAATGATTTAATCACGCTTTCCCGGATTTACCAGAGAACAATGTTTTTGTCCAAATAGTTTTTGGGTCCCGGTCAGAAGCCGCGTAACGCGACGTCAGATAAGTTCCAAACTGCTTGACACTGAAGGCAATATCAACGAAGTCATTTACCAAAAAGTTAAATGCGAGAAATAAGTAATAGATACACTACTGGTTTCGCTTCAAAAGTGTCCTGTAACAACTGTAAGAATATTGTTTCGCGAGGACGGACAACAAAATGGCCAAGGCGAAGCCGAGGACATCTTTGTTGTTCGTCCGAGCGAAACAGTCTTCCTACAGTCTTCTAAAGAGTTGTTACATGACACGTTTGAAGCGAATCCAGTTGCGTATCTGACGTATACGAAGATTTGTTATAAATATCTATCACCGAGTCGATTACGATTTTGTCAATTTAATATAGCAAATTAATCTTACCACTTCTTAGATATTGACATACACGTAGACCCACTATATTTTTCATTGGTCCTATTTCTCACTTGCACGAGCATACCGTGCAGCTTGTGTGCAGGGTCTAGCTCTAAAATAACTTCATACAATGTATTTGTTTGTCTACGCTCAGAATTAGTACTCAGCTAGTAAGGTAAGCGCATTTTTCTCTATTTATTCACTATTTGTCTGTTTAGGCGACATTTTATCTTAAGCAATTTTGCATTAAGGTCAATAAACATTTGAATCTTATCATTTTAGCCCAATATAATTTCTTATCCGTTCTTTTATAATCAAACCAAGGATCCGAGACCGCCACCCCACCCCCTTCTCCCCCTCGAAGAGGCACAATAATATATCACGCTGTTTACCCTTTCACTGTCACATTGTCGTCTGCTTTGAAATTGCCGTCTGTACATGTATTTATTTTTAAAAGCATAGGTTCGGGATTAGACTGCATGAATGTTGATACAACCGTTATCAGTTTGGGTTCTATTCAAACGCTGCGTTACTCTGTGTTTGATATTGGATCCACACTGTTTGCAACTATTCGTTATCCCTTATCATGCTGAATCGCCGTCTGCTTCAAATATATTATCTTGGAGAAATTAAAAATCTTTCTTATGCTTTTCAAGTTGAATAAAAATTGGATATAAGTGCAAAACAATTTTGATCCATATCACATGCCGCGGTCCGCGGCATCTTCTCCGGATCCAAACTGTTTGCAAATGTAAGCCAAGCGATACTTAGCATTGCAAGGGTTACCTCGTCCATTCCCGGGCAGTGCAAGAGTGAAACAGGTGACAGCATGCTCACTACGTGCATCACGCCCGTAAAAAGTATATAATAACAGAAAGTAAAACTGTCCGGTAACAGAAAAAAGTGTCCGATATCGGATGTAAGAGGACACTTTTTGAATAGCTCTGCGGGGGGTATCTGCGTATTTGGCACACAACGATTGTTTGAAGCATATGACATCACGGTAGTGAAGGGTCTAGATTGCATTGTAGAGGTTTAATCTTTATTTGAATCTGATCTTGGCTATATTTCATATACATGTATACATTGTATTACATTTCATATTACAGTGCCCCCTCTCTACAACGGCCCTCCGAACAACGATTCCCTCCTTACAACGACGATTGCCGCGGTTCCCAAAACAATATAACTATGTCCAACCTTTTCACGGCTGCAATATGGTCTAATTAAAATTGTCGTCTGCTATTTTTCTCAAATTTACATATTAGTCATTTTGACCAAACAACCCCATAATGACGAGTGGCAAATAGCTTGAATCCAGATCAGACGCCGCGTAACGCGGCGTCTGATCTGGATTCAAGCTGTTTGCAAATGTAAACCAATGTCCCTCCCTACAACGACTCCCTCTGAACAACGCACATAATGTTTGTCTCCCATTGGGTGTCGTTGTAGAGAGGAGCACTGTACAACATGTAAACCATGTCATTCTTGAAAGAATTATAATAGACTACTATAACCATATTACACTATACATTTTACATTACATGTGCAACATATAAAAAGCATACAGAACTAGCTAATCCTACAATCCAATGGTTTTGAAAAGATTTTATCAAAAGGGTTGTTTGTTAAGAACTGCTTTAAATGTTACTTAAGAACTGACCGATCTAAAATATGCCAATAAAGCCGGTTGGATAATGTTTTTAAAAAATAGATTATCATCAAATTCAGATTTTGAATGAAATGATAAGCTTGACCTGCATGCCATTTTTCATAAGTATGACTGTTGTAAAACTTGCTGTACTACAGCGGAGAAAAACGTTATTCTTTCCTAATAAACACGTTTACGTTGAAACTATTATTTCCATTGCTAATAGTCCGGAGCAAAATCTGACATCGGGTAACCTGTCATATGACCAGGCTGTAAAATGTTTGCCACTCAGATTGATATGAACATTAAGACTTTTCGAAAGTTGTCAATTTTCCATTTTAATGCGATGCATTTGCGTTTCGTTTGCGTGAAACAATAATGTATTCCCCACTGTAATTGTGTACGGCATTTACCCATTTACTGCCTTACGGTACCCAATGTGCAATGGTTATTTGTAAACAGTTCGGATCCTGACCAGACGCCGCGCAACGCAGTGTCTGATCAAGAAACTAAATGTTTGACACCTAATTTCACATTTCTTATTTTAAATAACAAATCTAAATTTGAGAAATAAAGCAGATGCTAGTTGTTAAAAGCAGATGATGTCATGGCAGTGAAGGGCTTAAACCCAAATTAGGTCAACAACGCTAACATATGCAGACAATGTTGATGCAGATGGTTATGGCAACATCAATAAAGGAGCAATGTCCCCAAAAGTGTGTGCCTAAGGACCGTTTCATAAACCTTCGTACGACCAGATTATAAAAGTCTCAATTATTATTTATTTCTCCATTTTAACCTGTCTTGTAACATCTTTTTGGAATTCCAAAAAGATGTCACAAGACAGGATTAGATAGAGAAACTAAAAATTAAATTAATTTTAAAGCTTTATCTTATGACTGTTTTTGTCGTACAAAGTTTTATGAAATGGAACTCTGTAGTTTCTTTATCAGTGACATTGCATTTAAAACCTAACCACAATGTTGACCAGACAAAGACGATCTGTCGCGTTCAATTTTCATGTGTAAAGATCAAGGTCACAGGTCGAGATTCCGTTAACACGAGTTGTGTCCAGACCGTCATTTATTTATCTACGAATGGATTTCAAAATAATTTGGCACAAATGTTCACCAGATGAAGACAGTATTTCCCGTTTAATTCTCTTGAGAATGGGTCAAAGATCACTGGGTATGAATTACATGTCTGGTAATGTAGGTACCGGTAATATCTTCATAATATCTGAACATGCGTTGGTGTTATGTTCAACTCCCTATCCATATGTCAAAATCAAGGACATTTGGTACAATTCTTGTTGACAAGAAATCAGTTAAGGAGCATTGCCACACTACTGTGACATTTCTTGTTATATATCTGTTCCACTTGATGAATTGTCAACTCTCTAAAACTCTTTCTATATTATCCGTTTATAATCCTTGCTGCCACTCAGCGTATGACAAGGATCCAAACTGATTCAGATTCGTGTAAATTATTGTCAAATTAAACTGCCTTAACTACCTAGTTTAATCATGATATGATGACAATGAATGTGTTAGACGGGCTATGACGTCATGATTGGAATGACAGGGTTAAGGTCCATTTCATACTGTTTGTCACTCAGATTAAAATAAAACGTTAAAATTGTCAAACCGTTGTTTTATCCAATGCATTGCATTGTATGTGCAGTTGCTTTGTTGCGTTCAAACGGGAAATCATGTCTTATTCATCTTACTTATCTAATCGTTTCTGAAAGTCTATTTTAATTCAGCTAGTACTCAGTCCCCCCGAGACTAATCAGTAGCTCCTACCGAAGCCTTCAAATCGAAAGTGTTTCAATTTGGCTGCTTAACGATATTTTCGAAATGTAAGTACAAAAAATAATTATCGTTGATTCCTTTGGGACTCTTGAAAAGACATTAAATGTTCACTTTTCTACTAGTTTTATATGAAATAATACTTTCTTTGTACTTACTCATATCGAGTCCTAGCGACGAGTATACACGTTTACGAACATTAATAAAAATATATATATATACCAAGTTAAAGTCTACTTTCAGTCCGAATGACCGCTCAGCCGACTGTTCATATACTCCCCTGATCATTGAGCCTTCTTGCCTACAATATTGAGCACTGCTAACATATGGCGCAGTCAAATGAAGCCGCAGCACCGACTCAGACCCTTCACAGGTACCCATTTTAACCCCTGGGTGGAGAGGAGCAATTCGCGGTACATGTCTTGCTCAAGGACATTCCTGTACATCATCGGGGATCTAGAAAAAAAACCTAGTGAGACCGCTGGTCCGGCGGGGGATCGAACTCACGACCCGTGGTACCGTAGTCCAATAGTGTAACCATTGGGCCACTACCGCTCGTGAAGACTACACGGAGAAAATGATAAAATAATTCCTGTTTAACTCTTTCGCTGCTAAATAAATCGTTAAATATTTACCCCTTCGTCGTTTCATTGTCGTCTGTTTCCATGTTGTTGTTTGCAAGATCGTTTCAAAGTAAAATTCAATATAGTATGGCTTATTTAGATCCTGTCGCGGCGTTTGATCAGGATCTAAATTGTTTGCAAGGTCGCCTTGTTTGCGCTATTGGCAGTGAAATAGTACACACATACATAACACACATGCCTTGCAATGAAAGATAAAAAAGGAGAACATTTCGAAAATTCTGTCTATTTATTATATTATGACCAACAAACAGTTTGGAACCTGATAATTCGCTAAGCTACGCCGCCACTAAATTTGCCACAAACTGTTTGCAATTGAAAAAATGTTTCAGCGCTTATTGGGAAAAAATAACGTCTTCTCTACCACACTATTGGTGTATGGGGAATTTATTAAAGTCATATGTATTGGATACAGTGGAGAATCTGTTATTCTTTCCCAATAAACGCGTATACGCTAAAACTATTATTTGCAGTGCAAACAGTTTGGAGCCAGATCAGACGCCGGGTAACCCGGCGTCTGATCAGGCTCCAAACTGTTTGCCACCAAGATAAACAAGAATTATCAGAATTGTCCAAAAGTTGTTCTTTTCTACGTTTTAGTGCTTTGCGTTTGCGTACGTTTGCGTTTAAACGGGAAAGAATAACAGATTCTCCACTGTACCTGTTTAAACTATGTATTACATACATTGTACCCCGAAGGAAACGGCGTGCCAGAAACTGTACGCGGTTGTTCTAGAAACGTTAGTTGGGTTCTTACATTTAGCTCTCGAGTTTAGACTTTTTTTGTAAATATATTCACTTCATTTTCAAAAAGAAATAATTATATTACGTAATGTTTGATCATTTTCACTCTTTCTAGTTTAGTTTAACCATACTTTATTCCAAATGAACGGGTCGGGCCACACATTATTTCAACATTAGTCACGACCCTCCCCTAAGCGTTAGCCTCCTCTAGCGTCATGCATTAGGCAATACTATCTACAAGTAAGCCATTTGTTAGCATTTCTTTTCCACAGCCAAATAAGATGGATTCCGTTGATAAATATAAACACGCTCTCTCGCTGAACTATCATACTTATACATTCACCTCTGTCGTAGGTTAGGTGCCACATTTAGCATAGGCTCAAGAGTCTACACCGGCTGATTGAGTGTGTAAGATAATGTGTAAAATGAAACAAATTGTTCAACGCTGCAGCGCTGCCATAAGTTGACATACGAATCGTAATTTTTTGTTGACACATGGCTGCTTAAAGCAGGCTGAAAGTAAAGTAGAATGACTTACTTTCAGCCTGGTTTAAACTACCATGTACTAGAAAAGAATCCGACGATTTAGGAAAAATCAGAAGCAATGGCAGCCCTGACGCTTATACTTTCGAAATAATAATCCAGTTTTGAGACGTGTGTCAAGTTACAGTGGATAATCTGTTATTCTTTCCCGTTTAAACGCAAACGTACGCAAACGCAAAGCACTAAAACGTAGAAAAGAACAACTTTTGGACATTTCTGATATTTCATGTTTATCTTGGTGGCAAACAGTTTGGAGCCTGATCAGACGCCGGGTTACCCGGCGTCTGATCTGGCTCCATACTGTTTGCACTGCAAATAATAGTTTTAGCGTAAACGCGTTTATTGGGAAAGAATAACACATTCTCCACTGTATAACTTATTTCTTTTCGAATGTAAAGTTTAATATTTGATCTCTTTTACAAGCAATTTTACGTTCAATTCAAATCGGGGTATTTTTATTGCTTACATAGTGTACGTGAAAAGTTTTGCCAAGAGTCTTGACATTTGGAGCTGTAATCTATGAAAGAGATAAACAGAGTGTTTCAAATCCTTGGATACCATTTTAAAAACCTTGGTTGCTTCTTCATTCTAACAACTATCGCAAATTGCAAGGGTATCTTATTAAAAGTAACTGTTTAAAATTCTAGTCGTACATAACGTATCTAGCTAAATAGTAGAATATTGTGAAAATAATACAAAGGGGATTACAATATTACGCATGGGTCAAATTTATAAACATGTATAAGGACGAGCACGGGTTAAACAATTTAAAAGAGTTTGATCAGTTGTTAGCAACTATTATAAATGAGCTTTCAAACTAATTGTCACTCAAACTAGAAAAAATGGTCAATATATTCAAAACATTTGTATTTTTGCATCTTATTGTAATACTTGCGTGTTTTTGTTGTTTAACACAGTGAACCCTAGCGACGATTATACTCGTCATTTACAAAGTTGTAAAAAATCAAATTTATGCAAATGTTTTAGACCCTGATCAGACAGCTACAAAAGTGTTCCTCTGGTCAGGGTCTGTTCGGTTTGTCATTTTGCATTACATCGTTCAAATCAACCCTTAACACCAACTTGTTTGTGCTATTAAACTTTTGGATGTAGTGTGAAATGTGTGTTTAAAGTACTTGTGTCTCTAAATGAATAATAGGTAATTATCTTATAAAAACAATGACATCGCACAAATATTTATTCAAATGCAGAGAAACAAACAATCTCTGATAACTTTGAGCCCTGGCGAAGGGTATACTCGTTCTTTATAAATGGTGTACATTTATACTACATGTGTGCAAACAATGTAAATTCAATTCAGAGGGTTCATAAAAGATTCCTCTGATCAGGAGATGCACTGTTCGCCGTTTTGCAATATATGCGACACAAAACCCCATGACAAAAAGTACTAGATTTTATTGTAAAGCTGAAGTGTTCATTAAAACTTTTAGAGGTGAATGCATTACTAATGTAATGTTCACTTTGTCTGCTCTGTGCCTCGAGAGAGTAATGTAGAACCTTTTTGTTTTATTGTATGTAAATTGAGGACTATATGTATTGATTTGTTCTGTAAACTAAGTTTGTATGCATATGAGAATGCCACCCGTTTTCCCATTAGGACTCTAAAGTACGTACAGTGGAGAAAACGCCATTCGTTCCCATTTAAACGCAAACGAAACGCAAACGCATCGCATTAAAACGTTAAAAATGACAAATGTTCGACAATTTTGTCTATTTATTTTACTCTGAGTGGCAAACAGTTTAGAGCCCGATCAGTCGCCGGGTTATCCGGCGTCTGATCTGGATCCAAATTGTTTGTATTGGAAATAATAGTTTTGGCGTAAACGCGTTTATTGGGAAAGAATAACGTTTTCTCCACTGTACGTACAGTGGAGAAAACGCCATTCGTTCCCGTTTAACCCATTTGTGCCCACGATCCCATATATTGGACAAAGGCAAACAGTGTAGACTCTGATCAGATGCCGCATTATGCGGCGTCTGATCAGAGTCTACACTGTTTGCTGATAGGAATTTCAATATGAAGCAAAATAAAAATTAATTTTTTTACCAGGCATCCCTTTGATAAAAAAAATGGACATATCCAATATATAATCATGGAAGAATCCACTGGGCGCAAATGGGTTAAAACGCAAATGAAACGCAAGCACAATGCTGACTACTCATTTACATTGAGTGGCACACAGATTGGAGTCTTGTCAGACGCCGGGTAACCCGGCGTCTGAACAGGTTCCAATCTGTTTGCTCAGCAAATTAGAATTTTAGCGTTAACGCGTTTATTGGGAAAGAATAACGTCTTCTCCGCTCTATTTAATCCTTTCACTGTCTGTCAAAGGCGACAAAAATTGTCCAAGCAAACAGTTTGGATCTAGGAAAGACATCGCTAAACATTTAAACTATATGTCACTTTTATCAAAATACATTAACTTAAAACTTCAACAAATTTATTATTACATAAAATTGCAGACGAGAAACTTTAGCAGACGATATTTTGTTAGTAAACTGGTTAACACAGATGGTTTAGTTTGACGTTGAAATGGTTGAACATTGCAAACAATGCCGAACAGGGACATTCTCTGTGTATCTCTCTTGTAGCAAGAAACCACCTTGGCTTTAGTAGTAAAGGACGTTAGTTTATTTTACAACATTGTAGTGTGTGTAATATTAATCCATTTATACCCCGTGGATTCTTCCATGTTTTATATTGGATTAGTCCATTTTTATCAAAGTGATACTTGGTCAAACTTTTCATTTTCATTTTGTTTTATATTGAAATTCCTATCAGCAAACAGTGTAGACTCTGAGCAGAGTCTACACTGTTTGCCTATGTCCCACACATGGGATCGTGGGCACAATGGGTTAAGCAAACCTATTATTTTATATCATATGAGCAATATTTAATCAAGTTACGGCACACATATCAGTTTGTGAGTGCAATTGTCGTGCAAAATTAAAACAAAACTACATGTTAACCAATTACTCCATAAAAACGCTTTTGTACGACTTTGATTTATTTCTTGAACTAAAGAACAATGGCTGAAAATAAAGCAATATTGCGAAGTCGCCTTTAGTCACCATTTGCAGAGAATGAGTTTTCGACATTTTCTTCGTTGGGTACGATTAATTTATGCATTTAGCACAAATACGCTTGGTAAAGAATAATCCCCCCCCCCCCCCCCCCCCCACGTCGCCTTCCGCAGAGATACAGTGGAGAAAACGTTATTCTTTCCCAATAAACGCGTTTACGCTAAAACTATTTTTTCTATTGCAAACAGTTTGGAGCCAGATCAGACGCCGGGTGACCCGGCGTCTGATCAGGCTTCAAACTGTTTGCCACTCAGATTAAAATGAATAGTTAGAATTATCAAAATGTTGTCACTTTCTCCATTTTAGTGTGTTGCGTTTGCGTTTCGTTTGCGTTTAAACGGGAAAGAATAACTTTTTCTCCACTGTATGACACTCAAACAGCGAAGAAAACGTTACTCTGTCCCATTTGTTACGCAAACGCATTGCTATAAAATGGAGAAAATGACAACTTGTTTCTATTGTTTTACAAATCTGATAGTTCATTTTAGACTGAGGGCAAACAAGATTTTGCCTGATCAGATGCCTGCTCTTAACTGTTGCAAAGGAATCGTTTTTAAGCAAAGACGCGTTTGTGTTGTTTGTTTCTTCACTGTATAATTAAATATCTCACACACAGAATGTTGTCAACAGCAAATTGCATCCACAGGTCAAAGTTCTAGCGGATATTGACACAGTAATAAATATAATAAATATTCATCTTATGGTTGAGGACACCTAATGAAATTGGTCTATTGTTAGTCAATATCGGTACTCTAAGGAGAGCTAAAGCATCGTTTATGAAAATGGCATATCGCTGGCTAAACGTAGAGTTAATTTGATACAATCATAGGTTCTCAACCTCATATACAGTTGAACTTCGATATTTCGAACTCGTTTAGGTCGAACATACCCGTATTTCAAAGTTACAACGTTAGATCACGTTTTAACTTTTATATAGGATATGCTAGACTAAACCGAGCATAAAATAATGATATTCATGTGTCGACAAATCGAATAGTTCGAATTAAGCGAGTTCGAGATATCGAAGTTCGATTTTATTATTACAGCAAAACCCATAATACAGAAATCTCCATTGGGTACTGTCTTTTTTTATACTGAATCGGTGTCTCTGGATAATTCGGGATAAAAAATAACACAGAAAGTTCGTCCTTGACCTTTCTGTGTTGTTTTTGAACTGCATTATGCAATATCTTATACTCTACTTAAAACGGGTTTATGGATATCCCACCCAGGACAGGGATGACACAGAGAGCTCATTTGGGATCTTTCTGTGTTGTCTTTGACAGGTTTTGAAGAGCTTGAGTTCATATACTAAATGCGGTTCCCGGATGACACCATTGGCCTGTTGCCTGTCTGGTGGATCTTGATGGTAGGGATTGTCCCTGATCTCTTTGAAACCAGCTGGTTGCGGATCTTTGGTGACATTCGGAAACACATCATTTATAAATTAAGGGTGTAACAAATAAAATAACAATAACAATAATAATAATGATGATAATGTTCTGATTTGTTCATTGTTGATTCTATGTTGATGTGGTAGAGAGTGGTGCGTGAGTGGGGTATGAGTGAGGTGATAAGCGAGAGAGACCGTAAACACATGTATCATACCTAGGGGTTTGACATGTGTGTTTCGCTCTTGCCATACAGCCTGAAATATTATACATGTATGTTTATTTTGTACCTTATATAACATGCTAAGCCATGTTCTGAGAGAAATAAACTGTAAGACAGCTAAAAAAATCAAAAACAAATCTATATATCTTTTGTTCCATACTACAATAAAACTTCTCCATTACGACCACTAAATTGTGTTAATTGATAGGTGTTTAATAGAGATGACTGCTTAACAAGTCTATTCTTTTAAAAGTTTGATCAACACAAATTTCACATGTTTTTAAACCTAAAAACTGCTTGTAAAGTTCCATATGAACTAATGAATTATTTTCAAATTGCTGTCACAAAACAATAAACTGCTTTGCATGACGACCATTTGCGATGCAAAGGACTAAGCCAAAATACAGCATGACTTGGTATCAATTTAGTAAACCCTGAATCTATTGATTAGCTTTATGAATGAATGCCGTCTGTATTCGATTCAGGTGATGACTTAACCCTTTCACTCTCAATGACGTCATAAAACACATTTGAAAACAGTTTTGATGCAGATCAGACGCCGCGCTACGCGGCGTCTCAGGATCAAAACTGTTTGCCACTTGTTTTGAAGTTATGTCAGTTATATTGCCTTAAATCTATCTTTGAAAGGAAATTGCAGACAACACTTTTGAAGAAGACGACAATATGGCAACGAAGGGGTAAAATTCTCACAATAAATTTGATCATGAAAGGGTTATATTAATTGACCATTTTTTCAGCATAGTGGCGGCTGCGGCGGGTTGTTTCTAGTATAGCTTTGAACATCTTAATTTGGCTTTTTGAAGACGGTAAGTCAAAATTGTATTAACATTTCAACCCTTGCGACTATATACTCATAAATTACATGTACAAACAGTGTACCTGTAAATATTGGACATGGTGTGAAAACTGTGTTTCCCTCCGATCTGGTTCTGTACAGATTTTCTTATAATAATAAATTGTTTAAATATATAATATGTAAACATGTACTTATTCAGAAATTGGAATTGTCTTTTTGAAGTCGCAGGGGTTAATGAGATAGGAGACCACTAACTCATTAAGAACTTTTTGCATACATATGGTCACTTAACCCTTTCCTCCCATAGAAGAACCTTTTAGCGCATTCAATTTATTCCTCCATTGAAGAAAATACATGTAGTTCCAATTTATACAGTCATGAATATGTATCATAAGATTGTTTTTCTATTTTCTAATAGATGGTTGCTTAAAGCAGGCTGAAAGTAAAGCATTCTACTTTGCTTTCAACCTGCTTTAAGTAGTCACCTATTTTCAATACTAGAAACAAGCTATGGGGTATAGGGTTAAGACTAATAAAAAGGACGGCAGAAAGCTATTATGGTTATTATATAAATTTCTACACTACTTCAGTCTTGCAGTTTGCAGCTACCTGTCTTGATGACTACATTTGTATCATTCTTTATGTGATGTCATTAAACAGGTTTGAATGTATAGTATACATGTAAAATCAATCTAAGCGTACGACGTTAGTATTATGCAATTATGTAGACATAGTTACTCTCCACAGGTACATTGTTAGCAAAAGGCGTATATATACATGTGTATGCGTGACTAGGGTTCAAACACTCTGTTACATGTATATACATTGTACAACATAGACGTTTTTGTTGTAAGTCTAGCGCATGTGCATGGCAGAATATCAATGACCTATTGTGTAATCTTGCATCGATTGAGCAAGTTTTGTGAATGAAAACTGTCTATATTCGATTCAGGCAATGCCATAATTACTAGTTTCTCTTCGTAGTGGCGAATGCAGCGTAATAAGATGGGATTGTTAATTCTAGCTCATGGCAAGTCTCATTACAGTGGAGAATCTGTTATTCTTTCCCAATAAACGCGTTTACGCTAAAACTATTATTTGCAGTGCAAACAGTTTGGAGCCAGATCAGACGCCGAGTAACCCGGCGTCTGATCAGGCTCCAAACTGTTTGCCACCAAGATAAACAAGAATTATCAGAATTGTCCAAAAGTTGTTCTTTTCTACGTTTTAGTGCTTTGCGTTTGCGAACGTTTGCGTTTAAACGGGAAAGATTAACAGATTCTCCACTGTAAGATGGGATTGTTAATTCTAGCTCATGGCAAGTCTCATTACTTCCAGTAGTCAAAGACATTACAGTTACAGTTAGTCAGGTTCCCGGATGTTTGATTATTTCATACATCGGAGTTAGTAGGAGACAGGGAACCAGACTAAGTTACAGTGGAATAACTTTTATTCTTTGCCAATAAACGCGTTTACGCTAGAACTATTATTTCCCATGCAAACAGTTTGGAGCCAGATCAGACGCCGGGTAACCTGGCGTGTGATCAGGCTTCAAACTGTTTGCCACTCGTATTAAAATGAATAGTGAGAAATATCAAAATGTTGTCATTTTCTCCATTTTAGTGTGTTGCGTTTGCGTTTCGTTTGCGCTTAAACGGGAAATAATAACTTATTCTCCACTGTAGTTTGTGTTCTGCGATCGCCGACAGAATAGAAACATGTCGACTGTTAGATATAGGCAAATTCTTAAAATAGGGCAAATTAATTATTAATGCAGAGTTTTCTTACGCGATCTTTCTACATCGTTTGTTTTCTTAAGCTGTACCCTTGTTTTGAAAATTACAGATTTATCCTCCATTAACCCTTTCTATCGTACATGTAGCTTGATTACAGTATTGAAGACAGATGGTTATTTAGAGCAGGCTGAATGTAAAGCATAATGATCATAACGAAGCATTTTACTTTACTTTCAGTCTGCTTTAAGTTTTCAGCTTCAGTCTGCTTTAAGCTTCCTTCTCCTAGGATACAATAAATTTTCTTATGGTACATATTCTATATATGACTGTATATAATGGTTTCATTGTCTTAGGTAAAGACTACATTAAAGGTGTAAAAAGGTGTATTTCTTATATTACACTTTTGTTATTGTATAAAATGGAAATACAGCGCTCCCTCCCTCCCTACAACGGCCCTCCCAACAACGACTGCCTCCTTACAACGCCCCTTGCTGCCGCTCCCCAAACAAGATATTTCTGTCCATTCTTTTCATGGCTGCAAAACAGTCTGCTTAGATTTGTCTGCTGATTTTCTCAAAGGTACATATAAGTGGACATTTTGAAAGAAGAAATATAATGACGAGTGACAAACAGCTTCAATCCAGATCGGACGCCGCATAACGCGGCGTCGGATCTGAATTTAAGCTGTTTGCAAATGTGAAAAAAAATATCCCTCTCTATAACGACTCCCTCCGAGCAACGCACACAATGTTTGTCTCCCATTGATTGTCGCTGTAGAGAGGGAGCGCTGTATGTTCTACAGTGAAGAAATTAACTCTATGCGTACAAATGTGTATCTATGGAGTAAATGGTTAAAGGAAACACATACAAACCCAATCAGAGAGTTTTTCCAGGCGTCTAATGTTGCAGAAGACAGTGACATAGCTTACAGAAGATTAATAAAAAAAATGTAGCACTGGTCAGTTTGCAGTCAATTGCTAAACAGGTTTTTTCTACAGTGGATAATCTGTTATTCTTTCCCGTTTAAACGAAACGCAAACGCAAAGTACTAAAACGTAGTAAAGTACAACTTTTTGACAATTTTGATAATTCATATTTATACTGGTGGCAAACAGTTTGGAGCATGATCAGACGCCGGGTTACCCGGCGTCTGATCTTGCTCCAAACTGTTTGTAATAAAAAATAATAGTTTTAGCGTAAACGCGTTTATTTGGAAAGAATAACGTTTTCTCCACTGTACCAATATAAATTGTTTATTGAGATTGTTCAGTTTGATAAATATTATATTTATCACAGCTGATATCGTCACCTGTGATGATGTCTCTTTGCATCATTGCAGGAATTATTTGTCTACATCTTTCCTAAGAGGAGCTGTATTAAGCTGGGACTTTTCATTCAACAGTCTCAGAGTCCGTTGAAACGTATCAAATTAATATACTAGCCAATTTCTTTATGCTGAATTGACAAATACAGTAAGAATAAAAGTAGAAAGTGTACTAAACGAAGGCAAATTGATTGTATAAAATACAGGTACAGTGGAGAATCTGTTATTCTTTCCCGTTTAAACGCAAACGTACACAAACGCAAAGCAATAAAACGTAGAAAAGAACAACTTTTGGACAATTCTGATAATTCTTGTTTATCTTGGTGGCAAACAGTTTGGAGCCTGATCAGACGCCGGGTTATCCGGCGTCTGATCTGGCTCCAAACTGTTTGCACTGCAAATAATAGTTTTAGCGTAAACGCGTTTATGGGGAAAGAATAACAGATTCTCCACTGTAGCAGCTAAGTGCAAGGTGACAGAAAAACAGATAGCTCGTAAAGGAGCTCTGTGTTTTACTGTCACCTTGCTTTAAGCTGTAATCTGTCGTAAAACCCTAATAACTAACCCACTTTAGTGGTCTTAATAGAAGAGGTTTAACTGTGTGCCATTCATACGGTTTGTTATCTGGGTAGTCCTGTAGACTGATCTTAACAGGATTACAGTGCTCCCTCTCTACAACGACATCCAATGGGAAACACAAAGTGTGTTCGTTGTTTTGAGGGAGTCGTTATAGGGAGGGACATTGGCTCACATTAGCAAACATGTTTAATCAAGATCAGACGCCACGTAACGCGGCGTCTGATCTGGATTCAAGCTGTTTATCACCCGTCATTATTTTTTTACTTTGAGAAAAGCAGCAGACGAAATTGCAGTCGTGAAAAAGTTGGACGCAAATGTCCTGTTTAGGGAACTGTAATAAAGGTCGTTACAATGAGGGAGTCGTTGTTGGGAGGGCCGTTGTAGAGAGGGAGAGTTGCACAACCCTTTCTCGTGACATGATTTGTTGCAGTGGAGAAAACGTTATTCTTTCCCAATAAACGCGTTTACGCTAAAACTATTATTTCTTTTGCAAACAGTTTGGAGCCAGATCACCAAGATAAACATGAATTATCAGAATTGTCCAAAATGTGCACTTTTCTACGTTTTAGTGTTTTGCGTTTGCGTTTCGTTTCGTTTAAACGGGAAAGAATAACGGATTCTCCACTGTATCAACCCAAAGACTTTGATTATCCTCTATATCTTAGGACGCTGCACGCTGACGAGAAGGCATGAAGCACAAATCTAGATAATATTGTTTTAACTGACAAGCCACACGTCGGCATCCAATAAATAAGGAGTTAATTTGACACATCTTCGTTGTATTATAGGCATCACTGCACTTTAGTCTAGTATCAATACTCATTTGTAGCATGCTCTATGGTTGTTTCCGCCGAGACACATCGATAAATACCAAGATCCCGTTTCATAAGACATTTTATGACAAATAATGTCTTTAGATAAGAAAAACAACGGTTGTAGCTCAAGGAAAATGGCTAATAAAGTGAGAAGTTTAAACCCTTCATTGCCATGACGTCATCAGTTTTAAACAATAATTGTTGTCTGCTTGTTTTTCACAAATATTGTGTTTTAAGTATTTTTACTTTGGAAATATTGAAATTAGTGAAAAACAATTTGCATCCTAATCAGGATCCAGACTGTTTGCAAAACGCTGGTGTGCACGGGGTAGGGCAGCGAAGGGGACCATTTATACTCGTTAGCCGAATTGTTGACGAAGTTTGGTGTGTTCCCGATACGCACCAGGTGCTGGCAGCTCTGTTTAATTTCAAAACACTAAATTGAGTTTGTCAAGGAAGTCTTCAAGAAAATATCCGATATAAGAATTTATCTAAACACGCATTGCTTAATGATTTTTATGAATAATGGTAGCATCCGTCCAGGATAATAGTAAGCAGTAAGGATTGTCTGTTACATGGCTGAAACAAGTCTTATTTCTGGACCTGATGTAAACTGAATATCGCTTTATTCATGTTCGTGGTATAACCAGCATCACTCAGTGCCGATGATGAAATTTTGAGTTTTGGATGTCATTCCGCACTGGAACACATGCATTCAAGTCTAAAGCTTTAATGTTTCTAGTAGTTTCATGGTAAAGGGAAAATTCCCTAGATGTCATCGTCACTGCTTTTCATATCATACAACTATAAGTGCGCTAGGCAGTTTTTGTCTGCAGCATGTGTCTTGTTCAACAGTTGTCATATTTAGTTTAGTCACTATTTTGATGTTTCTTTAACCTTCTGCACTTTACGGGCGAAAATAATGATGTGTAGTGAAAACACTTCGATTTACGCTTAGTTACTCGGCTTCCTTTATTGATCTGTTCCATCTGATAGTCTGCTTCTGATAATGCTGAAAGACAATTTAGATCAATAAACGCTAAAACGCTTTGCAGGGGACAAATTTAGTAGATGGCAATCATATAGTATGTTAAAGCCTAAAAAAGTCAAATACAGATGGGAAAATGTTATTCTTTCCAAACAACTTTTTTTTTATGGTCTTACAATTATTTCTGTAGAGATTGCTGATTACATATAACCCTGTCCATTTTAAAAAGGGAATTTCCACTGATTCCCAATTACAGCACTCATTTTGGGGGTTTTACCCTACTAAAAACACACTATTTTTTAATGAATCAAGCAAAAGCAACAAAAATAAATGTAAAAATAAATAGTTTATTGCACAAATAACATCATTTTTAATGATTTTGTAAGTATTTGTTAGCCGGCTAACACTCAATTTCTATCATTTTCAACACAATTTGAACACCAGAAACAAAAAAGGTGTTGTTAGCCGGCTAACATTCATATCAAAATATTTTCTTCCTCTATAATTAAGTTTCCTCAAAAGGTATAAATGTTAGCCGGCTAACGCATGTATCTAAAGTCCAATGATAATAACACTTTTATCGCCCACAATAAATAAGATGCCGTTAGCCGGCTAACATTTATATGCCACTACAGACTAAATAATTCCACTAAAGTCTATGAGAAAGTGTCCTCAAAAAGTATAAATGTTAGCCGGCTAACGCATGTATCTAAAATCCAATGAAAAAATCAGTTTCATTGCGCACAATAAATGAGATGCTGTTAGCCGGCTAACATTTATAAGCCACTACAGAATAAATAATTCCACTATGAGAAAGTTTGCTCAAAAGGTATAAATGTTAGCCGGCTAACGCATGTTTCTAACCAATGATAAAATCAGTTTCATCAGGTACATTAATTAAGTTGCCGTTAGCCGGCTAACATTTATATGCCACTACAGAATAAATGATTCTACTTAAGTCTATGAGAAAGGTATAATGTTAGCCGGCTAACGCATGTATGTAAAGTCCAATGATAAAATCAGTTTCATCGCGCACAATAAATAAGTTGCTGTTAGCCGGCTAACAATTATATGCCACTACAGACTAAATAATTCCACTAAAGTCTATGAGAAAGTTTCCTCAAAAGGTTTATAATTGTTAGCCGGCTAACGCATGTATCTAAAATCCAATGATAAAATCAGTTTCATCAGGCACAATAAATAAGTTGCCGTTAGCCGGCTAACATTTATATGCCACTACAGAATAAATAATTCCACTTAAGTCTATGAGAAAGTTTGCTCAAAAGGTATAAATGTTAGCCGGCTAACGCATGTATCTAAAGTCCAATGAAAAAATCAGTTTCATCGTGCACAATAAATAAGATGCCGTTAGCCGGCTAACATCTATATGCCACTTCAGACTAAATAATTCCACTAAAGTCTATGAGAAAGTTTCCTCAAAAGGTATAAATGTTAGCCGGCTAACGCATGTATCTAAAGTCCAATGATAATATTTTAACACTTTCATTGCTCACAATAAATAAGTTGCTGTTAGCCGGCTAACATTTATATGCAATTACAGACTAAATAATTGCACTAGGAGAAAGTTTCCTCAAAAGGTATAAATGTTAGCCGGCTAACGCCTGTTTCTAAATTCCAATGATAAAATCAGTTCCATCGCGCACAATAAATAAGATGCTGTTAGCCGGCTAACATTTATATGCCACTTCAGACTAAATAATTCCAATAAAGTCTAAAAGAAAGTTTCTCCAAAGGTTTATTTAAATGTTAGCCGGCTAACGCATGTATCTAAAATCTAATGATGATAACACTTTCATCGCACACAACTAATAAGATGTGGTTACCTGGCTAACATTTATATGCCACCACAGACTAAATAATTCCACTATGAGAAAGTTTCCACAAAAGGTATAAATGTTAGCCGGCTAACGTATGTATCTTAAATCCAATGATAAAAAAGTTTCATCCGGCACAGTAAATAAGATGCCGTTAGCCGGCTAACATTTATATGCCACTACAGACTAAAATAATTGCACTATGAGCAAGTTTCCTCAAAAGGTATCAATGTAAGCACACAAATAAATAAGATGCTGTTCGCCGGCTAAAATTTATATGCCAATCCATTCAACTAGGAGAAAGTTTTCTGAAAAGATATAAATGTTAGCCTGCTAACCCCTGTGTCTAAAGTCCAATGATAATAACACTTTCATCTCTCACAACAAATAAGATGCCCCCGGGGCAGGGGCATTTTTGACCCCAGGGAGATAATTTGAACACTCTTGATAGTGGATCAGTACTCCAGTAGATGATGCTTTGTGTCAAAAAGCTAAGCTCAAGGTTCTGTGGTTTCAGACAAAAGGATTTTTTAAGTTTTAATTGAAAAAAAAATCTACTTTTAGCTACTGTGACCAAGATATGCAACGGACCAGAATCATTTGAACCAGGGGTGGGGTCATTTTTTACCCCAGGGACAACATTTGAACAATCTTGACAGAGGACCTGCAGATGGTGCTTTGTGTCAAATAGCTAAACTCAGTGTGGTTTCAGACAAGAAGATTTCTGTAGTTTTAACTGAAAAAAAATTATTTTAAGCTCCTGTGACCTAGATATGCAATGGAACGGAACCATTAGAAAAATATTGGTAAAGTTCATCTAGTAGTGTCACCATCCAAAATATTTAAGCTCTGACCATATTAGTTTCAGAGAAGACTAGGTTTGAAGATTTCCCTATATAACTCTTTGTAAATTTGTGACCCCGGGGCGGGGTCATTTTTCACCCCAGGGACATAATTTGAAAAATCTTAATAGAGGACCTGTAGATGATGCTTTTGAGCAAAATATTTAAGCTCAGGGTACTGTGGTTTCAGACAGGAAGATTTTAAGTTTTTATTGAAACGATCTATTTTTAGCTCCTGTGACCTAGATATGCAACGGATCGGATCTATTTGTACAACTTTCAAAGAGGACCATATACGGATCATTCTTGCCAAGTTTGATTAAAATCCATCTAGTAGTTTAGGAAAAGATGTTGTTTTAAAGAAATTGTTTATGACAGATGACGCACTGACAGACGACAGACACAGCACGATTAAAATAGCTCATCTTGGCACTTTGTGTCAGGTGAGCTAAAAGCAATGCCCTGACTAAGTTGTGCGGGAGGCATAAACATTCCAAAGCTTTTAGCAAACATTTTAAAAAGTACTACTGTAACAGTACAAAATCTCTATTACAACCACTACATCATGTTAATAGCTAGATGTTTACGACAGGTGACTGCTGAAAGCAAGGTGACAGTAAAACAGGAAGCTCATTTCGGAGTTTTCTGTTTTACTGTCAGTGTCACCTTATTTAAACTGTGATCTGTCTTTGATACATGTACAATATTTTATATACATTGTACAATCAAACACTAGCCTTCTAAGTCTTCTTTATAGTGGTCATAATTGAGTGGTTTTATTGTAAATATATCACACGTGACAGAAGTTGAATGTTATCCAGTCAAATTATATATGCCATGGTTCAGTAAAGAAAATCGTGGGCCGTCGATGGCCATCAATTGTGAGTTGGCTACCCAGTCTCAAATACCTTGCACACTGCACACGGTGCACAAACTAAGTCCCAACAGTGACAGCTAAACTCACTACTGGGTTTACAGTCAATCATGCTACATCCATAATTCTAAGAGCTGACAGTCTTTAAATGTTCGACAGCTAAAACTTTTCACCACAACAATGAAAACATCACAGTTGATGAAACTTAACTCCCAGCTCTTGATTCCACGTCACATCCTTGATGCTCGCCCTGACAGTGTGGTCCTCTAGAGTGTCTTCAACACCTGAAAACAACAACACAAAATAAAAGCTGGTTCTTTCAAGTATAATATATACTCAAACGCTATCGGATAAGTCATATTTCTTCAATCAATATGCCATGAACGGCTTGAAATAGGCATGCACACTTTCTTTTGGGTTTGAGTAAAGAAAGCCAGACAAACATTCTGACAATTGGTTATGTCAGATTTTAAGCATCTTGAGTGTTAACAACGGTTTCTAAGATTTGACCTATTAACTTACTTTTAAATTCCACAAGCCCAATATTTGAATTGTCCAATATATCATGTAGGAATTTTTTGACAAGGTTTCATCAAGATCTGACAGAAAAGGCTGCCTCTAGGGTATTAAATTAAAAAAAATCAAGAGTTGTCAGAGAGACAACAAAGCTCACCATCGGCACATATAGAATTCAAAAGCATACTCTGAGGTCAAGGTTACAGAGGTCAACCTTTTTGCCTACATGGAAAGGTCTTGTCCATATGCACACAAAAACCATGTGCATGTATTAAAGTAATACGTACCTCAAGAGACATAGGAATTATAAGCATATTTCAAAACCTAAATGCAGATTTTGATACCTAAACACTGGCCCTAAGTTCAAGGTCACTAGGCTGACTTTTTTTTGCATGCATGGAAACACTGGGTTCATATACTAGGGACATGCATGCTAAATATGAAAGAAATATCTCGATGAACTAGGAGTGATAGGCATTTTAAAAAGCCTAATTTAGTAAAGCAGATTTTGAAACCTAAACGCTGGCCATAACTTCATGGTCAAGGTACTGATGATAGGAGAAAAAAAAATTGCATTGTCCATATACAATGTATATACAAACATACGGACTATGAATGGAATATCTCAATGGACATACATGTAGTAGATATAGGCATTTTTCAAAACCTAAGCGGACCTTACTTCAAGGTCAAGGTCACTGGGGTAAAACAATAAGTGCATGAAAAGGTCTTATCTATATACATATGTATGTGTACCAAATATGAAAGCAATATCTCAAGGGACATAGGAATGCAGATTTTGAAATCTTAACGAAGGCCTTCAAGTCAAGGTCACAGGGGTAAAAATTTTGATTGCATGGAAAAGTCTCGTCTATATTCATATGCATACCCAAATATGAAAGAAATATCTCAAGAGACATATGAGTTATAAGCATTTTTGGAAACCTGATAATAAATTAAACCTAGACACTAATTAGTTCAACCGATCAAACATTTTGTGCACATGTTAAGATATTGTCCATATACATACCAAATATGAATGCAATAGCTGAAGGTACATTATGTAGCCGGGTTGAGTTTATGATTAAATGGTGAGAGATTTGTGTAAGTGCTTTTACAGCCGGCCCGGTAGGCCCTGGCTCAGTCGGTAGAGCACATGCCAAGTAAGGAAGGGGTCTCGGGTTTGAGTCCCGGTCTGGCTGCATATTTCTCTCACCATGTTATATTTGGTGCCCAACGTAAATAAGTTAAAATAACCCATAGGATACATGTAATATGTAACTCAAAAAGTGTACAAATATAATATAAAAGAAAATCAAGGAATGTTATTTAAGAAAGAATTCAGGACAAATTCTTGTTTAGAGGGTGTGTGTGTGTAGCCGGGTTGAGTTTATGATTAAATGATTAGATTTGTGTAAGCGGCCCGGTGGCTCAGCACTTGCCTAGTAAGCAAGGGGTCCCGGGTTCCAGTCCCAGTCTGGCTGCATATTTTTCTCACCATGTTACAATAATGAATATTATGACATAATTTATGAGTAATAATCCATTTTTCGAAACCTAACACAGATTTCGAAACCTAAACGTTAGCCCCAAGTTCAAATTAAGGTCACAGGGGTCAAACGTTTTCTGTGCATGGGAAAGTTTTATCCATATACACATGCATGGACTACCTGGAGGGACATAGGAGTTACATATAACATAGGAGCTCTAAATTTCTAAATGTGTGGTGCATTAGTAAGATATATTTAGGTGGAAATTGGTATATAAGTTGTGAACACTTTCTCTAAATTTGCTATGATGAACAAAAATGGGAACTGGAGCAGCAACAACAATTTTTACACCGACAACTGGGTAACAACATAATTTTCCAGGACACTCGACTGGCGAGCTAAAAAGGGGAATAGTTCAAAAATGAAAACAACTTGACACAATAGAGTAATGAACCTTGTAACTGTGCATGTCACTTTCTCTAACCATACAGCTTCCATATGTGAGCCAAATGAAAACATTTCCAGAACAGCCACTGCCTTTCTATACTATTTGCAATAGTGCCAAAAAGACAACTTTGTTGCTGATAAAAGTCAAATTCCCGACAATGTAGTATTCCTACAGACTTACCACTCAGGGCAATGTCATCCTCTGAACGTCTGTTTGTCTGCACTCTGTCATCATCACTGGGCAAGTCTCATACTATTTTGATAAACAAAAAATAAAAATTAGCAACTATTTTATGATAATAAACTAGGAATGTGCAATAAAACCGGTTTTCCAATATATTGCAATACATTCTGAAAACAATAAAAACCAGGTACGGCGGGTTGAAAAACCGTGTTTTTTCCCACTCTGATAAATTTATTAAATTCTCTTTGTTTCACAACTTAAAATATTCACAATTTTGTTTTGTTTGATCTAAATAAGCCACTTGCAGGGAAGGGGAATTTCTCCCTTGTTGTTTTTAGCACAGGGCATGGTATATTACCAATGAGTCACTGCCTAATCAATGTGTATACCACATTTAATATCTTTTAGTTTATAAACAAGTACAATCATCAAGCGTGACATGTATATGCCCCCAAAATTTGGCGAAATTCTTTTACAGACAATGTAATGGAGGTGTAACATGATGAACTCACAAACCAAGTTTTGTATCAGTAGCTGATAAGGTTAAGGAGATTTGCTCCGGAAAAGCTTTTTGTTAAATCGAGGTCAAAGGTCAAGGTCAAAGGGACATGAAAATGGTACACGACACTCTGCCATTTCAAGATGTACTCACATACCAAATTTAAAGTTCCTAGCTGGTAAGGTATAAGTGATATGCTCCGGACAAGCTTTTTGTTAAATCGAGGTCAAGGTCACAGTGACCTGAAAGTGGTATGCGACACTCCGCCATCCCAAGATGTACTCACACTCCAAATTTGGAATCCCTAGCTGGTAAGGTACAGGAGATTTGCTCCGGACAAGCTTTTTGTTAAATCGAGGTTAAAGGTCAAGGTCAAGATCACAGTGACATGAAAGTCACTTTCAGGTACACGACACTCTGCCATTTCAAGATGTACTCACATACCAAATTTGAAGTTCCTAGCTGGTAAGGTATAGGAGATATGCTCTTGACAAACTTTTTGTTAAATCGAGGTCAAAGGTCAAGGTCAAGGTGACCTGAAAGTGGTAAGCGACACTCCGCCATCCAAAGATGTACTCACACACCAAATTTTGAATCCCTAGCTGGTAAGGTATAGGAGATATGCTCCAGACAAGCTTTTGTACACACACCCACCCACCCACACATGCACGGTGCGATTACTATATGCGCCCAAAGCCTAGCTTTGGGAGCATAAAAATGAGAATAGTTAATATATCGAAATGAAAAACGTATATTTTCTAAGAAATATATACCAAATACTGACAGTGTGGGTCATTTAAGAAAATAATTCTTCATTGCAAAAATTGTGATTTATCATATTAGAACGTCTGATACTGTCGACTGGCACCTTTATATCACTTACGTTACCATATCCTGTCAGTTATCATCATGGCGGACAATTTGGTTATAATTGAAAATCAAGAAAAGAAAGTCTGCTTTCTGGAAGCATTTCAGAATTTAAAAAAAAACACATTTATAGGGTAACCCAGAATGCCCAAAACACTGTATTTTCGCTAAAACACTACCAAAATGCCGAAAACACCATAGAAAAAAAGGTTTTAAGTTAACTTACACAAGTGAAAGCATATTTAAATGCATGCATATCAATTTATAAGTCTATTATAAATTGATAATCACTATTCCTACTAAAAAAGATGCTTTTATTGCCCAAAAATTGGCGATAATATGAAAAATGCTGATCCGACACGATCTACGCAAACACCCACTAAAACACCATTTCAAATAGATTTGTTGTACTTATATGATCGTATTTAAAAGCATAAATATTGATTAATAACTCTTATTTTGAACTAATTATCGACACCTTTGTTCAAACAGTTGCTTTTGATGGCTAGCAATCGTCTACAATTGAAAAAATGCTGACCTGCCTTAACCTACGAAAACACTCTTAAAACACCATTTGAAATAAGTATGTTGTACTAATATCATAATTAAAAGCATAAATTATTGATGAATAAGTATACGCAATTAAAAAATATATAGCAGATAATAGCTTTTATTGGCTTAAAATCGGCAACAAATTTAAATATGCCGATCCATGGTAACCTACGAAATCACTCAAAGCACCTATAATGGGTATTTAATTAGTGTACACAAAACATACTCCTTTCTATGGTGTTTTCGTATGATATAACAGACCAACATTTTTCACACCGTCGCTGATTTTGGTCCATAAAAAGCTTTTTTTATCGGAAAAGGGGCATTATTAATTCATTATAAACTAAATAAATTTTAATTGAAATATAGGCTTTTAAATACGTTATCAGTACCGGTTTTATAATGTTTTTGCAAAAAACACAGTGTTTTCGGCATTTCGGGTCACCGCATTCATATTCAAAATCATTAAAAAAAAATGCAATTTGTCTTAAATGTAACATTGTTGTTAAGATTCAAAATGGTACAACTAATTTGTCTGCATACCAGACCAACATTTTTCATACCCTCGCCAATATTTGTCAATAAAAAGCATTTTTATCGGAAAAGGGGCATTATTAATTCATTAAAATTTATAAACTAATTAATTTTTATTGAAATATAGGCTTTTAAATACGTTATCAGTACCGGTACATAAAACATTTTTTCTACAGTGTTTTTGTGATTTCATAATGTTTTATTCACTGAAGTCAAGATACACAGATATATTTTGTTTTGTTACTATACTGCTATACAGCCCTTTACGGTAAATTACGAGCAGGGGCACGTTTTAGGTGCACCATTTGGACTGTACCCGGCCGGTCACTTTATCCAGACATCGATGAACCAGTTGTATTTGTAATGCAAACCCGAAATACTGAACGCCAAGAAGGGAAGCCATTACTTCCAATTTTAAGTCTTTGGTTTGACCTGTCGAGAATTGAACCCACAACCTCCCGCACTGCAAGCAGACGCTCTACCAATAACAGGCCTGCCATAAGTTGATAACATTGTAACTGCTAAGATTTTAAAAAATTTCAATTTTCCGGATTATACCTTTAACCCAGGGCTGCCATAAGTTAAGTTGAAATAAAAATTGCTAAGATTTCCAAATTTGAATTTTTCAAGTGCAATTTTACAAATCATACCTTTTCCCCATCGCCTGTTTCTATTTTTGCTGACACATGGCTGCTTAAAGCAGGCTGAAAGTAAAGCAGAATGCGCCTTATGGCGCATTTTGCTTTACTTTCAGCCTGCTTTATTTTAAGCTATGGTGTACTAGAAAAAAAATCAGAAGATTAAGGAAACATCTGGAGCTATGGCAGCCCTGTTAACCCATAGTATGTTTCTAGTTTTTAAGACATGTGATGCTTAAAGCAGGTTGAAAGTAAAACAGAATGCGCATGAGGCGCATTCTGCTTTATTTTCAGCCTGTTTAAGCTTCCATTTGTTGGAATAAAAATCCGAAGAATTAGAACAAAAATCCCGAGGACCAGGGAAATGGACCGGCTGCGTGGCTTAGTGGTAGAGCGTCCTCTTGCAGTGCGGGAGGTTGTGGGTTCAATACCCGGCCGGGTCAAACCAAAGACTTAACAATTCGTCGCCTTAGTCTTATAGTGCTCTATCTCCATTTTTGCCAAAAATGAGATATTTATATCACTGGATTCGTCTCACAGAGATCTATCTCCTGGTGCTTGTATTTTATTGATCGGGGGTCTAATTATAGAGTTACCGCCTCACACCTTGCGCTATCTCCATGTTTCTTAGACACTGTTGTGTGTTATACTAAGCTATGTCCTGGAGTTGCAGCACTATAATACTTAATTTATAATCCTTAGAAGTATTACCCAATCACGTTTCAGGCATTAAGCACGTGACAGTTATGTTTACAATAACATTTTGCGGTATCTCCATATGGGATACATATTTGTAATATTACACTGAGCTATCTCCAAACTAAAAACTTGATCCACAGCTTCCGTGCCACGTCATGTCAGGTATAATAAATGTAGAATACGGACATAACCGTAAATGTGATCAGAGCATACAGATTTTTACATGATAATACTCTATTTCCAGATAGTTGCAGATAGCTCAGTATAATACTGACAAAAAATAAAATATTTTTTGAATTTTGAGCTATCTCCAAAATTAAAATTTAAATTATGGAAAAACTATTAGATGAATGAGGCTGTTATTGTGTTTGGTTATAGAAATGTGCAAGGTCTTTCATATGCTTTTTAATTTAAAAAAAAAGACGAAGAATTAATGATATAACACACTTTGAATGTTGGAAGGCGTTTTTCTCGAAACTGTAAAAATGTAGATAGCTCATTATAAGAATAAGGCGACGAATTGGTAGTAATGGCTTCCCTCCTTGGCGCTCAGGATTTCGGGTTAGCATTACGACTGGTTCGTCGGTGTCAGGATAAAGTGACCGGCCGGGTACAGTCCCATTGGTGCACCTAAAATGTGCCCCTGCTCGTAATACCCAAAAGGGGCGTGTAGCACTAGCAGTATATAGAGAAAGAAAGAAAATGGAAGCCCTGCATTAAGCCACGCAGCCAGTATATTGTTTCGAATCGCATTTGAATCTGATAAGGAGTCAAACAAGTTTACACTTTTATCAATATTTTCTCTTATCAAAACTTCAAAAATTGAACCAATAATAGATTCAGTTAATGAAGACAATATCTATACAAATTAACAATATCGGAATGATTTGACCCAGCATATTATTGGGCCGATTTCACCCGGTCCGATTTAGTTTTGGGACGATTGGACTCGGATTCTGAATCTGAAAATTCCGAGATTGGGCGTATCCTACTTTTCACCAAAACGTTTATGTGGAAAGATCTATTCCCATCGCTGCCCTGATACCAAGTTAAAAAGTTGAATGAAAATACGGCGAGTTTATCGCTTAATGGCGTCGAAACTGGTGATAAACAAACTAAAAATCGCAATACGAATTCAATCTATTTACCTGCAAAAATGGAGAGTTTCCTCCAAATTCTCATGGCTAACATCTCTTCCTTGCCTCTCCGTATACAAACAGGTGCGATTTACGCAGAACTTATTTAAGAATCGACCATTTCATGCTGATGCTACTGGGTGAGATGCTGAGGTGAACGCGCCATAGTAGTTTAAAATCTTCTGGTTCCCTGTTCAGCACTGACTCGCGAAAGCAGCTGGGCTACAGCGCGAAATGTTTTGGTTCCCGTTTTCATATTCGCAGGAATACAAATCCGGAAGCCATATAGAAAAATCCATTTCCGGATTCGCAGCTCGCAAAATTCAAAAAGTGACAAAATAAAGATCTATAACGGACGGATTGTTACAGAAAAGATTCAAAACAACATGCGAGATGATGCGACAAGAGCAAACCTCATCAGATCAGTTCACTGGTCTTTCTTTGGTAAGTAATATAACACATCCGATGACGATGTATTGTACTGTAAGATCAGATTTAATGTTTGGTTTCCCCTCCAAAAATAGTTTACGCAACGTCTGTTTATTTTTTTGAAGAACAAAAAAACCTACCAGTATAAATGATATTGGATCCTGACTTATGGTCTGTATCACACACTTAAAATTTTAAATCGATCCATAATGATAATCTTCAGGAGTAGACACTCTGTATCTACTCTGTGCAAAAATGTTTATCCTTGTAATAATTGATTACGATTGTAAAGCAGTATAAAGTTGAAGTGTCAGGGGTTATGGTCAAAGCCATAAAAAGCGAACCGAGTCAAAACGTACCATTTTGGGTCGAAGCGTACCAAATAATGGATTTATATTGGTGAAAATTTCCATATCTTATTAGCTGATAATTGATTGATTTCACACATTATTTACCTGTAAATATCACAAGTCATTTATTTTACATACGCCTGGATATTTCTTACCAGACGCAACATATTAATCCTTTGAAAATTTAGTAATTAGGAACAAATTTGCCATTGTGGTAGATGATCCACGGATTTATACAAGACGGAATCGCAACTCAGCGAAGTTTGATAGACAAGCGTCTGGGCTATCGGGGCGGTTGAATTTTGCGAGATCATGTGTCACGTGACAACATCTTCACTTTTTTTGCCTCGTCTGCCATTTTGGATGGGAAATTTACAGAGTCGCGTGTATTTATTGACATTTTATTGGATTTAAACGAGTTGGTAGACATTCCTATCAAATCACGGGAATATATAGCCGTGAATAATGCTTACAGACATTAATCATATTGACTACCGTTAGACATTAATCAAGTCTCCCGAAATCTCGTTTGTGCCGCACGAGATTTGGGATATAGTGCGAGGTTTCGATTCCGTGAGTGTATAATTCCGTGGATGATCAGTTAGACTCAAAGTTAACTTTTCGAAATATTAAATACTAGACTAGTGTCAACAATTATGTCAATCCTGACCAGACGTCGCCGTAAATTGATTCTGATCAGGAAGGTATATTGTGCACTCATGCACCACATTATCTTTGAAATATAAATATTAGTGTCAGCAATTGTGTGGATCCTGATCATACACCACCTGCAAAGACCCCTTAATTTTGCATCCTTGCATAAGATAGTCTTTATTTTACACAGCTTCTGATCAAGATCCCAACTGTTCAAAAAGTAATCTAAATATATAATATTTATAATGCAGTTAAGCAAATATTGTATGTTCTAAAACTAAGTGTCAATCATTGTGAATCCTGAGCAGACGCCGCTATAAACGGCTTCTGATCAGGATCTAAATTTTCTAAAATGCTTGAAAGTAAATCTTTCATCCCTGAAAAGGTAGTGGTTACGCGGCTGTTGATCAGGATCCAAACTACTTGAAAACGAAAGTCTTCTATAGAATAAATGTCAACCATTGTCGATCCTGATTAGTCGCCGCTTTAAACAGCTTCTGGTAAGGATCCACAATGCTTGAAAAGAAATCTTGCATCCGTGAAAAGGTGGTTCACTGGTTTTTAGCGGCTTTAAAGATTTGATCAGGATGATCCATGGTGGATCCAAAATTTGAAAAAGGTTTGAGTCGTCTGCTTATAAATATAAATTTTATTTTAACCAGTTTGGGATTAACAGTGATTATAGGTGAGAGATGAATGTAAATAACACTGTACATGTAACAGGGAAATCTCTAGTAAGGTAAGTAGATAATTTACATAAAATATTGGACAGCTTAAGCATTTATATGATCAGCATCCAAACAATTTCTAGCTACTTAAAGACATTTCCTGACGAACTTTTCAGTCATAACGCCTTGCCAGACAATTTCCTTGCAAAAAGCATGGGTTTGTGCACATGCAGGTAGCAAAGAGTCATTGAAGCAATTTATTATTCTCATGTGAGACCTGATCTATATATTTGATAGTTTGGTTAGAAATTATCATTGAAAAGCCTCTAGAGCATGAGTTTATCTGGGCCTCACCAGGTAAACTGAGATTGCTATACCCGCTGGCAGCTTATGTTGCATGCTTTTTCACGTATCCGATCGAGAACAAATGGGGAGGGGGGGGGGACATTGACCCCATTAATGGACTGAGGAAATATCTTTAATAACATATTTGTGAAGGTAAATCATGTTTTTACAGTGTTTATAGGTGTGAAATAAATGTTTTACGGGAAAATCTTTAGGGAAAGTAGACGTAAACTATTGGTTAGTATGCATATAATTATGATCAGGGTCGATGAACTACTTAAAAGCATATTTATACATGTGAATCGTGTTTTTACACTGATTATCAGTGTGTAACGGATAAATTGCCACCAATAATCACTTAAAACGTATTGACATTTTTTATATACAATGGTACGCTTCCACTAAAAATGGTACACTTGACTTATGCAATAGTTTTAACCATGGTACGCTTTGACCATAACCCCTCATTTACAGTCTCAGGGAGGGCCAAAATCCAGACCTGTATAAGCAGGACCCGGGCCGGTGTGTGGAAAAAATGCCATAGGAAAAAATGCCAGAGGTAAAAATGCCATAAGAAAACGGAAAATATGCCATAGGTAAAAATGCCATAGGTTTATAAATAAAATATGAAATTTATTGTATTATAATATTTTTTATCAAGTTATAAGAACTTCTGAAGCAACATATTGATATTTTATTTTGATAATTGAGTGAAACTTTAAAAAAAAAGTTTGATAAAAGAACATAAAAATGGAACTAATTGGTATTAAGTGTATGCATCATCCATTTGAAAAAGACATGCTCATAGTAGACTGTCAGTGTCGGATCAGGATCCAAACTGTTTGGCACGAATACGTGTGTTTTTTATCATTTCAAAAATCAGTTAGCTATTTAGAATAAAATTGGACAGAGAGCAGGAGTTTTATTTTCATACTGTTTGGATTCAGATCAGATCCTTGAGAGAGTCAGAAAGAAAGAGAGGGAGTCTTGAGAGAAACATACATTAGAGTTGTTTAAGCAAACAGTTTGGATTCAGATCACATCCTTGGGAGAGACAGAAAGAAAGAGAGGGAGTCTTGAGAGAAACATACATTAGAGTTGTTTTAGCAAACAGTTTGGATTCAGATCAGATCCTTGTGAGAGACAGAAAGAGAGAGAGGGAGTCTTGAGAGAAACATGCATAAGAGTTATATTTGCAAACAGTATGGATCCAGATCACACTCTATTCTACACGGAGATGTCTATCCTATCTACCATTGCTTTGCTATACAACTGGAATAACATTTGCAAACAGTGTAGATTCAGATAAGAAAACAAATAAATTGGCATCTGACCTGTATTTAGACTGTTTCAGAAAAGCAGTCAGGTTCTGCACAGTTTGTTATTTTGCAATATATTGTTAACATCAACCCTAAACTATCAAAAAATGGACTAGTCTTAATTAGATATTTGAACTGTCCATTACGAGTTTCATGGTTGAATGAGTTATGTGTCAAGTGTCATAATTAAGTGGGGATTAACACCTGCAGTCTGGTATAATCTTACCATAACTTGCTGGCTGGCTTTGTGACATGATCAAAAAACGTGTTTTATAGTTTGGATCATGATCATGATCTGACATTGATAGTTAAGCATGAATTCATATTAAAATATTATATACTCTACAATATAATTTAACCAAATATATGTGTTATAAAAAAATTCTAGGCACTCTCTTCTAAATATAAATATTACTTTCAATAAATAAATCTACCCATTTTGCGTTAAATCTACAAGACCACTTCATTAGTACCCTCAATATGTTGTTTGATAAGTACTTATAACCTTATAAATCATATTAATATACATAATTATTAAAAAAAAGATATATGGACCTATGGCATTTTTTCCTCTGGCATTTTTACTTATGGCATATTTTCCGTTTTCTAATGGCATATTTACCTCTGGCATTTTTTCCTACAATCCCCGGGCCAACTCGGCCAATTTCAGGGCTAATTTGTTAAAACGCCATTCTTTTATTCACTTTGAAAGTCCTTTGAAGAGAAAAGTTCCCAATTTTTCTTCATGAATGTATGCAAAATAAGAAATTTATGCTAAATAATATCTTTCACTGTTCGAAAAAAAGAAAATAACTCCACTTTATACTGTCTAGTGTCATAAATATGTACCATGATAAGAAATATATATATAATTTATATATTCTTTATTCTAGCAGATGTTAGCTTACAGCATTTAGAAAGCAAAGCACATTCTGCTTTAAATTACTTCCAACCTGCTTTAACCCATTACCCCTTTTTACACCTTTTATTTATTCCTCCAATGAAGTAAATAGTTACAATTTATAACCGTTAAGAATATGTATTTTAAGAAATATGTTCTATATCCTAGCAGGTGGTAGCATAAAGCAGGCTGAAAGTAAAGCAGAATTTGCCTCGAGGCACATTTTGTTTTACCTTCAACCTGCTTTGAGGCTTAAGTAATCAACTATCTTTAATACTAAAAACAGGCTATGGGGTAAAGAGTTAAGTTGGATGCACCTGTGTTCAAAACTAGAAACAGGCTAGTGGGTAAAGGGTAACTCTTCTGCAAACTTGGCATTCATATAACTTATAAGAAACTATCTTATCTCTACAACAATTACACAATTAGTCACCCTAGCTTTGCTGCTCTAGGTCATGGTGCAGCTGGATAATATTATGTAATAACTGTATCTGGTATGTGGGGTCACCCATCCAGAATAAACAGGTCAATTGACACCTGCAGAGAAAACATAGGCCTTAAAAGTCTGTCTTTTTGACATACAGTATAATCACTGCAAAGCAACACTCTTTTGGGGCCATGAAATATTGCCATTGTAAAGGGGTTGTTGCTCATTGGAGGTAAAATTAGAGGGAGTAAACTTAACAAAACCAACATTTCTCACCCATTTCAGCACCAAATTCTATGAGAGAGTCAAATGAATTGTGACATTGTAGAATTTGATTCAGATACAAAGATTTTAGTTTTTGAAAATTTCAAATACTCCCCTTATCTGGAGCTCTGAATGGATCCAAGTCAAAACAGTAATTTGGCACCTGATCTGAATCTACACTGTTTGCAACTGTTAGTCACAGCACCAAACATATGATAACCGCAGCTTGATTGACAACATAAAAATTCTTCACACAACTGAACATCATTAATAAACTCATTTGCAATCACTATTAAACACCCAGTAACTCGGGATCTGATCAGAATTTACAGGGTTTGCAAATGTTATTACAGCACATAACACTACCAGACACATTTTAACAACAGCATAATCACAACATGTAAACCCTTAAGTCATCATTTTATATTTACAGTTCAGTGTGGATCCAGATCAAACACCAAGTTACTTAGGGGCTTAAATAATTTAAAAAAGGAAGGTTTTTTATTCAGGCAAAAACTATTTGATATGGAAAAATTGTGATTCATACTTCACATTATTGACAAGTTTTACTTGTCGGTTACAAACAATGTACCTCTGGACTGGAGTGTACACTTGTCCTCTTGAACCTAATCAGAGGGGTCCTTAAGTGTCTGCACTGTTTTGCCTCTGATTAGGATCAGGACTGTTTGTACCATGATAAATTGTTTAAATCATATAATTATGTAAAATGTGCTTTGATATGACTAAAAAATTGACTTAATCAGTTCTAGTTTTAATCAAAAACTGAACTTATCCATTTTGAGCTTCAGAGCTGAATAACTCGATCAGGACACAGTGGCTTAATTAACCCTTTCCCCTATATATAGATGCGCCTTTTTAGCACATTCAGTTTATTCCTCCAGCAAAGAAAATAGTTCTAAATTAGAATTTTGTTCAGTCATAAACATTTAGTACCCGAGTAACTGTAAGGAAATTATTTTCTATATCCTAGCAAGTACTAGCTTTAAAAGCAGACTGAAAGTAAAGCTGAACGTGCCTAAAGGCGCATTAAGTCCTTTAGTTTAAGTGGTCACCTGTCTTCAAAACTAGAAACAGGCTATGGGGTAAAGGGTTAAACGATTATACATGATAATATTCAAATTGGATTTAGAATATCAGCCAAAAGATGTTCCTTATGATCCTGATTTGCAATTTATACTTCAAGCATGTCACTTCAAACTTCACAAATGAATGTTATTACCACAAATCAACCCTGTTGACAAGTTAACTTGTCTGTTACAAACAGTACGCCTGTGGAGAGTATGCTTGTCTTATGCAAAAAGTGTAGAGTGTACACCAAGATCAGAGGGGTGTTATAGAACAGTCATACTTCAGACCAATTAGAAAATGAATACAGTGGAACCCCTCTAAACTGGATTAGATAAAAAGTGTGGCAGCTAGAGTGTAAACACCCTTAAATATGGCATTTTCAGCAATTCAAAGGTATATTACTCTTGACCTATTATTCTGATTTCAACCATTATCAAACTCATCCAAACTTGTTTGGTCATATACAATCTGAGCAAATTTGAGGTAGATTGGATAAAAGTTGTGGCCTCTAGAGTGTAAACACTGTTAATAAATATGACATTTTCAGCAAATCAAAGGTAGATAACTCTTGATCTATTAGTCCGACTTCAACAGTAATTAAACTTATTCCAGCTCTTGTGGTAATATACAATCTGGGCAAGTTTGAGAAAGATTGGATAAATATTGTGGCCTCTAGAGTGTAAACACTAAAATTGTTGACGACGCACGCTGGACATTCAAGGATTGCAAAAGCTCACAATGAGCTAGCTCAGGTGAGCTAAAAAACATGAACAGGATACAAATCAGTAGTACTATTATAAGAGATTGACATTTTCGTGAAAATTATTCGTATTCGTTATTGTGATATATTCGCTACATGGTGTATTCAGTACAGCCCTAATAATAACTTAGTTTTCAGCCCTATTTTGGTTTCAAGTGCTCTGGATCTATGCAGTTGATGCATTTATTTTACACATAGTTAGAATAAGATACAAGTATTGATAATTACAACCCCGGTCTTTCCAACAACAGCAAAAGGGGAGGGGGGGGGGGGGGGGGTATACTAGAAATACACCGTCCCTCTGTAGACAGAATTTGAACTCTTGTTGTAGTCTCTTAACACAGCAATCTTGTTCAAAATGATCTTTGCAATTTGTTTATGTTCCAGGGTACAAGGATAAGGCAGAAAGTGAAGGATGCAATCATGAATGTCTCCAGACTGTCGATGTTCTGATAACAACCCAGCAAGGTAATGCTCATTGATATTAGAATGTAAAACACGACTGTACTCACATTTATCCTGATCAGACGCCAAGTTAGTAACATGAACTCTGATCGGGATCCTAACTCTAACTTGTTTTTTGAGAATGAAATATTTTGAAATACAACAAATAAGCACAAAGGTAAAAAAAATTAAATGGGTGGGGTGCATGTTGTCTTGTCTAGGCTCCAACTTCATTGTGCATGGAAAACTCTTTATTTAATCTGGAAAAAAGATAGGTCAAAATCGATTCTGGGTAATCTGGGATCAAAAAGTAGATCAAATCTTAGAAAAAGTTTGTAAACATTCTAGTAGACACAATTTGAGCCCAATCTTTATCAAACTTGGTCTGAATGATAATTTGGACAAAATCTAGATCTAGTTAAAATATGAATCATGTTGGGTCACTAGGTCAATTACGAAAAGCTTGTGAACACTTTTGTAGCCACAATTTTAACCAAATCTTTACAAAACTTGTTCAGGATGACCACATTGGCAAAGTTTAAGTTTGGGTCTTGTGGGGTCAAAAGATAAGTCACTAAGTAAAATCTTAGAACAAAAACTTGAGAACATGTTAGTAGCCACATTTTTTAGCCCAATCTTTATCAAACTTTGTCAGAGTGAGTTGACTATTCTGACAAGTTAAAGGTCAAGTTCGAATATGTGTCATGTGGGTTCAAAAAGAATGTCTGACACTAGGCCAAATCTTAGAAAAGGATTGTGAACAATCTAGTATCCACAGTTTTTGCCCAATCTTGATCAAACTTTGTCAGCATGATTATATGGACAAATTGTAAGTCAAGTTTGAATATGGGTCATATGGGATCAAAAAGTAGGTCACTAGGTCGAATCTTAGAAAAATATGAACAATCTAGAATGATCATCTCAACTAATTGTAGGTCAACTTTGAATATGGGGTCAAAAGTAGGCAATAAGGTAAAATCTTAGAAAAAGACTATATTTGTTGTTATGTGCACTCACATCAAGAAGCTAAGTACAACATGGGGCATGTTCAATAAAGGTCAAGGACATTTAGAGGTCAAATAGGATTGTTTTAACATTGCCATAACTCTGAAACAACATATGATAGAGACTTCTGTTTGGCATTTGTACTTTATGCAAGAAGCTCTTGAGTGGGTTATGTCCAACAAAGTCATTTAGAGGTAAAATAGGGTAAATTTAAAGACGTATCCGGGAGTTGTTACTGCGCATCCCAAACGCGCATGACCTTTCCGCTCTTTTCTGTATTTTCTTATCGCGGGTGTAATTATTTACGATCACAACAGCGTCTAGATCATCGGATTTCGCGAATACAATATTTACTCAACTATCGTTATCTATCGTTATCTATCGTTAAGAAAACCTTTTAAAATTCCTGGGGATATGAAGAGACCCAAATCAGGATCATTTGTGACAAAAAAGTGCTCGAAATCTCTGGAAAACATTAGTTTTTTCACCAGGAACTCGCCGACTCGAGTCAGCGTTAATAATCATAATGTGACAGGGTGTGAATTTAGTGTTGACATTACCCCTTCCTGTGATAGTCTTTTTGAGATCGATAGTCGGGTCTAGACTCCGGCGACTTTTTCCAGTCGGCCTGAGTCCGGACGACTTTGACACCCACCGGCCATGACGGGTGTGTTTTGCCGCACTGCGGTGCTCTTGTTATGATATTTTATCTTATGAATGGTTATGTTAACTCACTGCCCACTTTGAATAATGATTGTAGATGTGTTTATTGGTGGGTCTACTTTTTGTCCAGAGTATATTTCCTTTGTCACATCAGCTACCGATAACAAATTAGGTGTGTGAGTTCATCTTTGGATGGCGGAGTGTTGCATACCATTTTCAGGTCACCATGACCTTGACCTTTGACCTTCATTTTACAAAAAGCTTGTTCTGAGCATATATCCTATATCTTACCAGTTACCTATTCCAAATTCAGTGTTTGAGTATGGATACTTCCTACATTCTGAACTGAAATATTTGAACATGTATTACCTCCCTTTGATGTATGAATATGCATGCAGCTCTATGTAGCTTTATTCATTTATTGTATAACTTTAATGGGTTTTAAGCCAAAGAAAATATGTGTGAAAATAAACATAAAGTTGTGAATAAAGAATGAATGAATTATGCACCATCAGCATCATATTTAGGGGGGAGGGGGCATTTCATTTTTCACTCCGACTTGAGATGATGACAACACTGCATTTTTCAGCAGAACTTTCTAAAGTGCATAATATATGTCACAATGCAAGACATTTCTGTATAGCTGTGGGTATTATTTTATAAAGTATAACATTTAGACTATTTAAAAAAAAATTGTTAAAAAAGTGCATATTCACTGATAAAGGGAGGTAATCAAATTGAACATATCTCTGCAACGAGCAAGGCGAGGTACTGTTTTCTCATTGGTTCTATACTTGTTATATAATTATCTACTGTTATAGAAAAAAATAGGAAATTCTCCGCGCTAGAATTTTTTATTTTTGCAAAAAGGCTCGATATTTTGACGATTTTCAAGTTCATTTTGCACATATTTTATGCGTAAAATCTGTATAATGCCACTCAAATCTAATTATTTTACATTCATTTGTAACACTATTCCATATACATGTAATTAATTAAAATTGGACTTGAAGTATCGATATTTGTGTGTTTGATAAACTTTCTTCTTATGAGGCCTAATTTCGGAAAATTTTAATATAGTACTTCTAAAAAAGAGTAAATTATACAAAAAGTAGCAAAGCGACCTATGTTTTTGAAGACTGTTTTTACTTTCATTTATATCAATTTACTTATATGCAAAGTTTAAAAAAATTCTCCGCGCTAGAAAAAACTCCCAGATACGTCTTTAACATTGGTTATAACTTTTTGACTGCATATTAATAGAGACTGTATATTTTGGATCTGTACAAGACTCAAAAAAGCCAAACCTTGAGCTCAGTACAACTAAGATCATGTCCCACAAAGGTCAAGGTAATTTAGAGTCTGAGTCCAAATAGGTTAACTCAGGCTTAAGCAATAAATCTGACCTAGGAGAGTTTTTTTTTCCAGGTGAGCGATGAAGGGCCGCATACAGCATTTGTCTAAATTTAACACATAGCCGGCTAGTCGCAAACAGTGTTTATCTAGATGAGAGGACTGTATGGCTGGTTGCTGAATGATCTCCCCGTTACTCTTGACATGACTTTATAATTGTTTCAATTACATGTATACTTATAATGGTTAACAGTTTGAATGCATGAGTGTCTTACAAACATTCTTGTTTTACAGATGCAAGCAGTCAGTTCTTTCTAAAGAATCCAGGATGTCGTTCGTCAACTAAGGATTCTCAACTCACATGAAGAATATACTCATGGACTATCTGCAGAAAATGAAGTTGACATGCAGTAGACATGATGTTGTCTAACATAATGTCTGTCAGTGCTGGATCGATTCAAATCTTTTGATTCCTCATCAGATAAAGAATACACAGATGCATGTGAGCTGGCAAACTCAAATACAGACTTATGTTGGATTGTCATGAATTAGACTCTTCTTTTGAGGACAATACCGGTATATGGACCTGTCTATGGCTGAACGTGATTTGGAATTGATCAAGGCAAATTTTGATGACACTATCAGTGACCCGTCAATAGTTTAAGGTGACAATTTGTCTAACATCATGTCATTTAAGCTGCAGTTCTTCTTGACTTGTCAGAAGAAGAAGAGCCACAGTGTAGATACATATAATGTATATGAGACGGCAAGCTCAAATACAGATGAGGAGGGATTCTTTAAGGACAGTATAGCTGACCTGTTTATGGTTAAAAGCGATTAGTAATTGAACCAGACAAGGTTTCCATGAGGAGAAAAACAGACATGTTTTTATGCCCCAAAATATGGGAGCCATTATAGTACTGTAATCGCACTCTCCGGCGTCTGTCTGTTCTATAAATCTGTCTGAGTATCTATCCTACATTGTGTCAGCTCTGTAATTCCTACATGCATGCATGGACTTTAAGCTCACCTGAGCTAGCTGCGCCTAGCTCAGGCTGAGCTTTTGCAATCCTTGAATGTCCTTCGTGCATCGTCTGTCGTGTGTTGCAGCAATTTTAGTGTTTACACTCTAGAGGCCACAATATTTATCCAATCTTTCTCAAACTTGTTCAGATTGTATATGACCATACGAGTTTGGATGAGTTTGATTATGGTTGAAATCAAACTAATAGATCAATGAGGTATCTACCTTTGAATAGCTGAAATGCCTATTTAACAGCGTTTACACTCTAGAGGCCACAATATTTATCCAATCTTTCTCAAACTTGTCAAGATTGTATATTACCCTTTATAAAAGAGCTCAGAAGAGTTTTATTATACATATAGTTAAATTCAGACCAATAAATCAAGAGTTATCTACCTTTGAATTACTGAAAATGCCACATGTAACTGTTTACACTCTAAAGGCCACAATTTTTATCCATTCTATCTCAAGCTTGCTCAGATTGTATATGATAGGTCGAGAGTAATCTACCTTTGAATTGCTGAAAATGCCATATTTAAGGGTGTTTACACTCTAGAGTCTCTAGAATTTTTATCCAATCTTTCTCAAACTTGCTCAGATTGTAAATGACCATCAGAGGTCAGATGAGTTTGGCTAACATTTATACCTTTTGAGAAAACTTTCTCATAATGGTAAGAATAAGTCTGGAGTGGCATATAAATGTTAGCCATCTAACGGCATCTAATTTATTTTGAGCGATAAAAGTGTTATTATCATTGGACTTTATATACAGGCGTTAGTCAGCTAACATTCATACCTTTTGAGGAAACTCTCTCATAGACTGTAGTGGCATATAAATGTTAGCCGGCTAACGGCAACTTATTTATTGTGCCCGATGAAACTGATTTTGTCATTGGATTTTATATACATGCTTTAGCCGGCTAACATTTATAAACCTTTTGAGGAATTTTTTTTCATAGACTTTAGTGGAATTATTTAGTCTGTAGTGGCATATAAATGTTAGCCGGCTAACGGCATCTTATTTAGTGTGAACAATGAAAGTGTTATTATCATTGGATTTTAGATACATGCGTTAGCCGGCTAACATTTATACCTTTTGAGAAAACTTTCTCATAGTGGAATTATTTATTCTGTAGTGGCATATAAATGTTAGCCGGCTAACGGCATCTTATTTATTGTGCACGATGAAACAGATTTTATCATTGGACTTTAGATACATGCGTTAGCCGGCTAACATTTATACCTTTTGAGCAAACTTTCTCATAGACTTAAGTGGAATTATTTATTCTGTAGTGGCATATAAATGTTAGCCGGCTAACGGCAACTTATTTGTTGTGCCTGATGAAACTGATTTTATCATTGGATTTTAGATACATGCGTTAGCCGGCTAACATTTATAAACCTTTTGAGGAAACTTTCTCATAGACTTTAGTGGAATTATTTAGTCTGTAGTGGCATATAAATGTTAGCCGGCTAACGGCATCTTATTTAGTGTGAACAATGAAAGTGTTATTATCATTGGACTTTAGATACATGCGTTAGCCGGCTAACATTTATACCTTTTGAGGAAACTTTCTCATAGACTTTAGTTGAATTATTTAGTCTGTAGTGGCATATAATTGTTAGCCGGCTAACAGCAACTTATTTATTGTGCGCGATGAAACTGATTTTATCATTGGACTTTACATACATGCGTTAGCCGGCTAACATTTATACCTTTCTCATAGACTTAAGTGGAATTATTTATTCTGTAGTGGCATATAAATGTTAGCCGGCTAACGGCAACTTAATTAATGTGCCTGATGAAACTGATTTTATCATTGGATTTTAGATACATGCGTTAGCCGGCTAACATTTATACCTTTTGAGAAAACTTTCTCATAGTGGAATTATTTATTCTGTAGTGGCATATAAATGTTAGCCGGCTAACGGCATCTTATTTAGTGTGAACAATGAAAGTGTTATAATCATTGGACTTTAGATACATGCGTTAGCCGGCTAACATTTATACCTTTTGAGAAAACTTTCTCATAGTGGAATTATTTATTCTGTAGTGGCATATAAATGTTAGCTGGCTAACGGCATCTTATTTATTGTGCACGATGAAACAGATTTTATCATTGGACTTTAGATACATGCGTTAGCCGGCTAACATTTATACCTTTTGAGGAAACTTTCTCATAGACTTAAGTGGAATTATTTATTCTGTAGTGGCTTATAAATGTTAGCCGGCTAACAGCATCTTATTTATTTTGCGCGATGAAACTGATTTTTTCATTGGATTTTAGATACATGCGTTAGCCGGCTAACATTTATACCTTTTGAGGACACTTTCTCATAGACTTTAGTGGAATTATTTAGTCTGTAGTGGCATATAAATGTTAGCCGGCTAACGGCATCTTATTTATTGTTGGGGATAAAAGTGTTATTATCATTGGACTTTAGATACATGCGTTAGCCGGCTAACATTTATACCTTTTGAGGAAACTTAATTATAGAGGAAGAAAATATTTTGATATGAATGTTAGCCGGCTAACAACACCTTATTTGTTTCTGGTGTTCAAATTGTGTTGAAAATGATAGAAATTGTGTGTTAGCCGGCTAACAAATAGTTACAAAATCATTAAAAATGATGTTATTTATGCAATAAACTATTTATTTTTACATTTAATTTTGTTGCTTTTGCTTGATTCATTAAAAAAAGGTGTGTTTTTAGTAGGGTAAAACCCCCAAAATGAGTGCTGTAATTGGGAATCAGTGGAAATTCCCTTTTTAAAATGGACAGGGTTATATACAAACAGTGTATACCCCGATCAGAGGGATCCTATAGGAGCCCTCAGATCAGGGTATAAACTGCTTGATACTTTCATTGGTTTTTAGCTCACCTGAGCCGAAGGCTCAGGATGAGCTATTGTGATCCCATTCCGTCCGTCGTCCGTCGTACGTCGTCCGTCCACATTTTCAAACAACATCTCCTCAGAAACCACTGACCCGATTTCAACCAATCTTTGTCAGAAGCATCAGTGACAAGGTGGAACGAAATCTTGTTCAAAGATTTTGGCTAGAGTTATTCCTCTTGCTGTGGGACTAGGTTTTCTAACATGACCGTACAGACAACTTTAAATGCATAAGAAAATCTTAAAAAATCTTTTTCTCAGAAACCCAAAGGCCCAGACCTTTGATATTTGGTATGTATCATAACCTAATGATTTTCTAGCAAGAATGTTCAAATGTTGACCCTGGGGCTAAAAATGGCCCCGCCCTGGGGCTTATCAGTTTTTCTTAGGAAAACCTTTAAAAATCTTCTTCTCAGAAACTGTATGGCCTAGATCATTAATATTTTACATGTAGCTTTGCCTTATGGTCCTCTACCAAGATTGTTCAAATAATGACCCCCGGGTCAAAAATGGCCCCGCCCCGGGGCTTATCAGTCTTACATAGACTTATATAGGAAAACCTTTAAAAAGCTTCATCTCTAAAACTGTAAGGCCCAGATCTTTAATATTTGACATATAGCTTTTCCTTGTGGTCCTCTACCAAGATTGTTCAAATTTTGACCCTGGGGCCAAAAATGGCCCCGCCCTGGGGCTTATCAGTTTTTCTTAGGAAAACCTTTAAAAATCTTCTACTCAGAAACCGTGTGGCCTCGATTATTAATATTTTACATGTAGCTTTGCCTTATGGTCCTCTACCAATAAATACGAAAGACTCAAGCAGGTACGTAACACAAACACTACACCCACCTCTCAAGCCGAACACACACACACAGTAATACCACAACAAACACACACACACACACACACACACACGCGCAATACAATATCTACATTTACACACTAAATAGAAAACAACACGCAAGACAAACATAAAGCAAAGTGAATATAGGAGCCCGCCTTGGTACGGTCAGTAGCAATCAATAATTAACTATAAATTAATTAATTATTAACAACCAGATTGTTCAAATTATGACCACGGGTAAAAAATGGCCCCGCCCCGGGGCTTATCAGTTTTACATAAAATTATATAGGAAAACCTTTAAAAATCTTCATCTCTGAAACTGTAAGGCCCAGGTCTTTAATATTTGACATATAGCTTTGCATTGTGGTCCTCTACTAGGATTGTTCAAATTATCACCCCCGGACCAAAAAAGGCCCCGCCCTCGGGCTTATCAGTTTTTCATAGGAAAACCTTTAAAAATCTTCTTCTCTGAAACCGTAAGGCCCAGATCATTTATATTTGACATGTAGCTTTGCCTTATGGTCCTCTACCAAAGTTGTTCAAATTATGACCCCCGGGTCAAAATTGGCCCCGCCCATGGGCTTATCAGTTATACATAGACTTATATAGGAAAACCTTTACAAATCTTCTTCTCTGAAACTGTAAGGCCCAGATCTTTAATATTTGACATATAGCTTTGCCTTGTGGTCCTCTACCAAGATTGTTCAAATGTTGACCCAAGCCAAAAATGGCCCCGCCCTCAGGCTTATTAGTTTTTCATAGGAAAACCTTTAAAAATCTTCTTTTCTGAAACCGTAAGGCCCAGATCATTTATTTTTGACATGTAGCTTTGCCCTATGGTCCTCTACCAAGATTGTTCAAATTATGACCCCTGGATCAAATTTGGCCCCGCCCCGGGGCTTATCAGTTATATCAGCTATATCGAAATGTTGTCTTGCCCAGTCAGCTTCTATGGTACAATGTCTCAGGTGAGCGAAATGTGGCCCTCTGGTTGTTATCATACCAAACTTGTAACGGTAGACTGATCCAAAGTACTTGTACTAGAAGAGTCCAAAAGGCATTTAAATACCCACAAGAGAAATTTAGGGTTGAACAGATTCATGTAGGTTTCGTTTGTATAACCTGAATCACGTTGAACTAATGATGAAATTTTGAATTCTTGAACTCATTTCGCACTGGAATACGAAATCAAATATTATGGAAGTCGACATGCATTGAAGTCTAAAGCTTTAATGTTTCCAGTAGTTTCATGGTGAAGGGAAAATTCCCTAGATGTAATCGTCGCTGTCTTTCATATCATACAACTGTACATGTAAGTTTGTCTGCAGCATGTGTCTTGTTCAACAGTTGTCATATTTAGTTTAGTAACTATTTTGATGTTTCTTTAACCTTCTGCATATTACGTGGGAAATAAATGATGTCTGTTGAAAACACTACCAGTTACGCCGGGTTACTCGGCTTTCTTATCTGGACCTGTCTCGTCTGATATTCTGATTCTGATAATGCTGAAAGACAATTGAGATAAGTAAACACTAAAACGCTTTACAGGGGACAAACTTAGTAGATGGAAATCATATAGTATGTTAAAGCCTAAAAAAGTCAAATACAGTAGCGAAATGTTATTCTTTCCAAATCATTTTTTTATGGTTCAACAATTCTTTCCTTTGCAAACCGTTTGGAGTCTGATCAGACGCCAGGTCACCCGGCGTCTGAACAGGTTCCAAACTGTTTGTCACTCATATTAAAATAAATCGTCAACAATGTCCAGAAAGTAATTTTTCTACAGTTTATTAAATTGCGTTTGCGTTTTGTTTGCGTTTAAACGGAAAATAATAACGTTTTTCTACACTGTAACACTAAATGGCATTAGATGTAATGCCTTGTTATTGAGTTTCATCTGGATCCAACATTATCACAACTGTTATCTCATACATGTTCAATGTTATACACTTGAACACTTTCAACTGAAGGAATGTTTTAACTTTTTGCAAGCCAAAAACACCATTGGACAGTTCTATTCAGAGCAATTTGGATTTTGTAATATGTCACTACTAATAGTCAAGACATTTCGTGCACACGGATTCTAAAAAGAAGTGGCATATCTGGTACTACACCATTTACATAGTCAGAAATTGTAAAGATATAACGCTTTACTTGACAAATATGACTCGTCTCAAATATCTAAAAACATCTCTCTTGTTTTCCCTACTTAAGTTATTAGTCAATTTGCCTTAAGACACATGGATAAGTGACAAACAGTTTTATTCAAGGAGGGGACTTAGTGAACCCCATTTCTATAGTAGTGAAGATGATTTCGAAATAGACCGATAAATTTCGTATATATGTGCGTATGGATGTACAGACCAATAACCTATTCTGGACTGTAAAGCAACAGGCGATGGTCTCCGAGGTCATCAATGCCTGTCTTCATTGCCCAAGGACAGTGTCATAAACAGTCAAGAAATGTTTAACGATGACCTAACTCTTGTCTGTGAATAATATGCTATATTACCCCTTCTCCTGCAAAGTGCGTCATGGATGGTATCTTTCGGGTGCACGTCTTAAAAAGGACGATTCCAAAGAGATGTCATAAGACAGGATTAGATGGAGAAAACAGAAATTAATGATATATATGTATTTGAAAGTTTTGACTTACGGCCGTTTTTTGTCGTACGACGTTTCGTAAGACAGGAACCAGCAGTATGATTATGATTTTAGGCAGAGAACCTTATCGTCTATCCAGTTCCCTACCTGTTGTTCGCTTAACTCGTTCTATGCTATTATCATACCCCGTCTAACACAGGCAGTTTGACTTTAAAACATTTACATGGGTGTCAGACAGTTTTGACCATGATCAGACACCGCGTAACGGCATCTGGTCTGGATCAAAACTGTTTGCATAATTATATTAATGTTAAGAGCTTGGTAGTGTCGACGATATTTCAATTGTCAGCAAGGTGTGTAATGGTTTTCTGAAACGTGTTTCACAGATGATTTACTAGTATCTTATCTTTCTATCATATACATACGTGTTGCAAACAGTTTGGATCCAGATGAGATGCCAAGTAACTCTTGTCGCATCTGGATTCAAGCTGTGTTCAACAGCTACAGTGGATACGATACTATTCTTACCTACTATACGCGTTTACGCTAAAACTATTATTCCCATTGCAAACAGTCTGGAGCCTGATCAGGTTCCAAACTGTTTGCCACTCAGATTAAAATAAATAGTAAGAAATGTAAAAACAAATGTCTTTTTCTTCATTTAAGTGCAATGCGTTTGCGTTTCGTTTGCGTTTAAACGTCTTATCCACTGTTTAACATTTTTACCGCCATGTGCCCAAGGTTATGCAGTCCTTATTTGAGCAAGAGATTTGTTAAAAGGTCTTCATTGTCAGGCGTTGAATTAGATTATCTACAAGAAAACTTCATTACCTCAAAATGTTCGCTGGCGTCCTTAATTTTCATTTGACAAGAATCTAATTTCGTGCCTCTTTCTGTCTCTTATTTAACCTTCGCTTTGAAACCTTAGCCATTATTTACATGCAGTTAGTACCCAAACATGCCTCTAAGAAACCTGAGGCAACAGCATGATCCAAATTGTTTAACAATAAGCGTGTTAATTTTACACTAATACCATACAAGATACTTGGAAAAACGACTTCAACGTTTATTGTCTGCAGACTAAAACGGAGATAAAGGGTAAAACGGGGACGTTCATTTGTTGTGAAATCTTGTCAGCAACAGAACCCAAACTGAATCAAAGCTGCGAGGCGACGAATTAATCAAATTTGTGGTTTTTGTAAAGAATGCCGTCGTCTTCGTTCACAACATGTGCATGCTCCGCACTGTCGCGTTCTCCTTAGGGATACCCTATTCTAATTGCATTCAGTGGAAATGGCGTGATTCTTTCCCGTCAACGCGAACGCCTTGCAATGAATTGTAAAAAAAAACACCAAAAAACTCGACATTTCTTATAACTTATTTTTGCCATCATGGCAAACAGTTATGAGCCTAATCAGAAGACGGGTTATCCGGCGTCTGATCTGGCTCTGGACTGTAAATGTAGTTGAAATAGTTATTCTAAACATAACCGCGTTTATTGGAAATAATTACGTTTTTTACAATGCACCATCGCAATCAGTTTCTTAAGCTTTCATCTTGCTTCAACAAATGCATTGGATTTGCAAGCAGTTTAACCCTTTCCCCCATAGAAGCGACTTTTAGCGTATTTAATTTATTCCTCCGCTGAAGAAAATAGTTCCAGTTTATATCTTCATGAACAATTACCATTACAAATAGTTTATAAAGCCTAGCAGATTTTAGCTTAAAGCAAGCTGAAAGTAAAGCAGAATGTGCCTTAAGGCACATTCTGCTTTACTTTCAGCCTGCTTTAAGTGGTCACCTGTCTTCAAAACTAGAAACAGGCTATGGGGTAAAGGGTTAAATCCATATCAAACGCCGGGGAATTTTTTCCAAAGTTACACACTTACCGGTACAAATGTACGCAGATAGATCAACACTTCGTAGACAACATTTTTAGGTACACGGCATTTCCCTTTCACTCTCAATAATGTCATAATGCGCATTTGCAAACAGTTTTGATCCTGATCAGACGCCGCGTCACGCGAAACGATATTGCAGACAACAATATTGAAGCAAAAGACAATATGACGGTGAAGGGGTTATATCCTCACGATGAATTTGATCATGAACGGGTTACATGTAACCCCTGAATGCCTGTCATGCACAAACATACATGTACCGGTACATGTTCATTGTACATATTAGAAAACATTGTAGTCTCTAATAATCTGAACTCATTACCCCATTAATACGCCTTTCTCCGCCTCTTATTGATTTCTCCACTCACGGAAATAGTTCCTCTTTACTAATCTTGCATACAACATACGAAATATGTTTATACAATCCTACATGAAACAGATGGTAGCTTAAAGCAGGCTGAAAGTAAAGCAAAGTGCGCCTAAAACGACAGGAGAATGATTGACAGATAATGACCATCGATGTAGACCATCTCAATATGCCGTTGTTGAAGCCATGAGCTGTTATACAGTGGAGAAAACGTTATTCTTTCACAATAAACCCGTTTACGCTAAACTTTTATTTCTATTGCAAACAGTTTAGAGCCAGATCAGGCTCCAAACTGTTTGCCACCAAGATAAAAATGAATTATCGGATTTGTCCAAAAGTTGCACTTTTCTACGTTTTAGCGTTTTGCGTCTGCGTTTCGTTTCGTTTCGTTTAAATGGGAAAAAATAACGTATTCTCCACTGTAGGACTGCAGTGTATGCAATGGTCGAACGTTGTTTCCTACTACGTGTAGCCCGTACACATGTAATACCATTGGTTGAACGCTGTGTTAGTACATGTACCCTTTCCTTTCCGTTCGCAATGTGACTGGCCTTTGTGAAATTAAATAAAATAAAATTTGTAAACAGTGTGAATCCAGATCAAGCATCGCGTCATCGACGTGGCATCTGCTCTTACTGTTTGACCCTCGTCTTTAAGTTTCCTTTATCTATACTCACATTAAACTTACTTTGTTTAACTTTGCAGACGGCATTTTCGAAGCAGACATATTAATGACGGAAGAAGGGCCAATATTCAGTTACCATTGATGTAGATCGTCTACAAACATATATGTTAAACATTTTCCTTCCTCGAGTACAATAGTTCAGATTTTAATCAGACGCCGCGTCGCGCGCCGTCTGATCAGGATCCAATCATTTTGAGACTCATTTCAATATTCTTAGTCGAAATTCCTAAAATTTAGACTTAAAAAATAAAAACGTCCGTGAATTGTTTAACAGTTTCCACTGAGGTAGGTCTGCATTGTTTGCAATAGTCAAAATACTTTTCCAACTCTATGCGTCCCGCATAATACAATTGATTGAACGCTGTGTTAAGTTTTCCCTTCCGGCTGTCTCTTTCCGACTGGTATTTGCAAACAGTCTTGATCCAGATCAGACCCAGCTTAGATAGCATCTTATCTGGATCCAGACCATTTGACACCCGTCTTTAGATACATTCCATTCACAAATGCATATATCTATTTACTCTGAAGGCGGCAATCTTAAAGCAGACATTTTTACAATAAGAAAAGAGTTAAAGTTTTTACTGTGACAATAACATTTAACTGAATTCCGACGATTTTAATGGTTATTACCTTTACGGAAAACATTTTCTAGCAAAGGAATCAGCGATTACAAATAGTGTTTTGTACCGTGAGCTAGCCGATAGCGAAACTCCATCCCTTATTTTCAATTTTGTTTCCTTAATGACGTACTGAATCTATCGATCGGAAAGTAACATTTAGAAATCTCGTTACACCAAACAATTTCCTTCAGGACATTCTCAGACAAATCTGATTCTCGCACTCCAACAAGTACAGTGGAGAAAAGGTTATTCCTTCCGTTTACGCTAAAACTATTTTTTCTATTGCAAACAGTTTGGAGCCAGATCAGACGCCGGGTAACCCGGCGTCTGATCAGGCTTCAAACTGTTTGCCACTCAGAATAAAATGAATAGTTAGAATTATCAAATTGTTGTCACTTTCTCCATTTTAGTGTGTTTCGTTTGCGTTTCGTTTGCGTTTAAACGGGAAAGAATAACGTATTCTCCACTGTAGCTCTTTCAACAACCATCGGCGTATCGACATGTTCCAAATTGTCACGTGTAAATCAGAGTTTCGGCAATCTTTCTTCACAAGACAACTGCATTCTGGGATTAGTACTGGTACAATGGAGTCGACGAACCTATTATCCATTTGCAAACAATTTGAAGCTAGATCAGAAGCCGGGTCTGATCAGGCTCCACATTATTAATCGTCAAGGTTAAATTCATAATTCAAAATGTAACAAATTTGTCATTTTCTTATTCTTTGCATAGTTTGTCACTCAAATTAAACTGAATGGTACCACATTTATAAACCCTGCATTTTTCTACATTTTAATGCATTGTGTTTTCGTTTCATTTGTGTTTAAACGGGAAATAATAACGTCTTCTCCAATGTAACACAGATTAATAAAACATGTGGTTTGTCGCAATTTATTGCACCACGTTCGCCTTTAGTTTCGTTTGAACTCGAAAAAATAACGTTTTCAACCAACCCTGTTTATACATGTAATATGTTCGACTCTACGTTGACTTATACAGTGGAGAATCTGTTATTCTTTCCCGTTTAAACGCAAACGTACGCAAACGCAAAGCACTAAAACGTAGAAAAGAACTACTTTTGGACAATTCTTATAATTCATGTTTATCTTGGTGGCAAACAGTTTGGAGCCTGATCAGACGCCGGGTTACCCGGCGTCTGATCTGGCTCCAAACTGTTTGCAATGCAAATAATAGTTTTAGCGTAAACGCGTTTATTGGGAAAGAATAACGTTTTCTCCACTGTACGCTAACTGAACACAAATGCATTGCAATAAAATGTAGGAAATACGGCTTTTAAAAAGGTTTTACCATTTATTTTAATCTGAATGACAAACCGTTTAGAGCCTGATCAGATGCCGGGTTATCCGGCATCTGATCTGGACCAAACTGTTTTCAGTAGACATATATAGGAATTCACATGAGTGTTCATAACTTATTAGATTTATAAAACGAGTCTTTTATAAAACGATAGAAACGAGGCTTGTCGAGTATTTATCGTTTTCTAAAAGACGAGATTTATAAATCCAATAATTTATGAACACGAATGTTAGATTATATTTATAACATAACCTGGCAATGCTGTTATTTCTATCTCGATACTTATTTAGATTGCTAGCTTCTCTGTACAAGTCATTGGATGACAAGTGAATGGATCGCCCAAATGAGCAGACATGTAAAAAGTAGATATAAGGTTAATTCCGATTTATTCAGAATAAATCAAGGGAGCAAACATTCCCTGCCCCTTCCCGTCTATAGCCATTCGAATGCTGACAGAAATGTCGCTTGACGTCATATTTGTTTACGCATTTTTACAGCGCGTAGGCACATTTTAGTATGACACTTTCATTTGCATAGTTAAACCACTAATTATATACGATACTATGAGAAATAATCAACGAATGTTATTCAACGCGCGCACCGTATGTTGTGTTACACAATGTAGAAATGATATAAGCACGAAAGTGTTTAGTGAGAAAGATTAATATTTATATTGCTGCTCAATTCTAGTATTTGCTTATTTCACACAGCTCTGTGCTTGTACAGTGGAGAATCTGTTATTCTTTCCCAATAAACGCGTTTACGCTAAAACTATTATTTGCAGTGCAAACAGTTTGAGCCATATCAGACGCCGGGTAACCCGGCGTCTGATCAGGCTCCAAACTGTTTGCCACCAATTTAAACAAGAATTATCAGAATTGTCCAAAAGTTGTTCTTTTCTACGTTTTAGTGTTTTGCGTTTGCGTACGTTTGCGTTTAAACGGGAAAGAATAACAGATTCTCCACTGTAACTATTATTTGCAACTAAACGTTCCCATGTTTCAAAATTTGAACTACAACGTTTTAACTTTTAATTTTCAAATACGGATGAGTTAGACTTCAGCGAAATATGTTTACTCTTTCAACATCATGGACCTGTTTAAAATATACGCATTTATACATTTTTTCAAACGTTGTAGACCCAGATCAGAGGTCCCCTATAGGAACTCTCTGATCAGGGTCTACACTTTTTGTAAGTTGAAAGCAGTATTTTTAAATTACCCAGAATTCTAAGTAGACTGGTTCATGTTTTGATAACTTAAAAGGTATACAATGTAATGTTATAACCCACAATAGTTACATAAAAAATAAAGTGGCTGATGTACTGGTATGTATTATGATTTGCAAGCTGTGTTGGCCCTATTTACAAGGTTAGTAATAAGTACTCTGGATCTGCCATCTTTGTTTAATTTAGTTTTTCTAAACACCCAAAATTTAACAAAGGGTGGTCATTTTTCGAAAGTTGAATAATCCACATGAACAAGTCAGCATGGTTTAAAGTGATTCCATCTGTCGGGAATTAGTTGAATGTGTTGTCATTAGGAAAGTATGGTCACCATAATACAGTGGGCAGTTGTTAGTTCCAAACAAAACTCTTTTATTCTACAACATTTTTCACTAACCCGATGTATGGTGAGGCTCCAAACTGTTTGCCAGTCAGGTACATGTAAAACCAAACCGTAAGAATAATTAAGAAAATGTACGGCATTGTCTATATTATATTGTATTTCGTTTGTGTTTAGTTTCGCTTCAATGGTAACGAATAGCATCTTCTCGATTGTACTCGTAGCTCTTGATTCTACACTGGGAAGGTCTGAAAGCTTGCAGCTAGTTGGTAATGTTTCTTTTGCTACAGTGAAGAATACGTTATTCTTTCCCGTTTAAACGCAAACGAAACGTAAATGCATTGCAATCAAATAGAGAAAATGCTAATTTTTTACTTTTCTGACAAGTCATTTTAAATCTGGGCGACAAACAGTTTTGAGCCTGACCAGACGCCGGGTTATCCGGCGTCTGATCTGGCTCAAAACTGTTTGCAATGGGAGTAATAGTTTTAGCGTAAACGCATATATTGGAAAATAACAACGTCTTCTCCACTGTAGCCATGACATCTATCAATTCCTCATGGCTGTCTAGTAGATCCGTAAATAAACATTATATAAGATGGGAATGTCATGCTAGTCGGCTGTTTCATTACAATGTAAAGTCAGGAAAACGGCGGTCATTCCCGTCCAACTAACTTATGCCCGGAGATTGCAATGAATTTTTCCTTGTGTGCGTGTTGGAAGATTCCATTATAGAAATACAAAGGTGATATACACTTTTAAAAGACATTGCAGTGATTGTCCATGCAGCAGAACATTTCATATGAAATAGCAAATAGTGAAGAGCAAGGTGAGACGTCGCCTTAGGCGGTGTCTCATCTGGGTCTGCACTGTTTGCTACTGTCTATATTTGACGATGTTACGCCTAAATAGGTTAACCCATTTGTGCCCACGATCCCATATATGGGACATAGGCAAACAGTGTAGAATGATCAGACGCCGCATTATTTGGCGTCTGATCAGTCTACACTGTTTGCTGATAGGAATTTCACTATAAAACAAAAACAAAATGAAAATGAAAATTTTGATCAGGCATCCCTTTGATAAAATATGGACTAATCCAATAAATAAACATGGAAGAATCCACTGGGCGTAAATGGGTAAACTAATTACTCCGCAAAACAAACCATCTGTTTTAACGCTTTCGGTAAGCAAAATATCGTCTTTTAGAAATTGTTTTCAGCAGTTGTATGCAAAATTCAATTTTTTTAGTTTTACTGTAGAAATAGTGAACCATGTACATGTACGAGTGTAAATCAGTTTAAACACTGATCAGATGATTGGGACCAAAATCGTTTGAATATTGGATATAAAAGTGACGGTCACAACTTGTCACACGACCACCCTGCAGGCAATCAATGGGTAAAACAACCGCAAGGGCAGCCATAGGCTGGCCATGAAATAAACCCTAAGATTTCCAAATTTTCTAATTTTCAAGCGCGATTTTAGTAATCGTATCTTAAACCATTTACCCTATAGTCTGTTTCTAGTTTTGAAGACATGTGACCACTTCAACACTTAAATCAGGTTGAAAATAATGCAGAACACGCCTTTAGGCACATTCTGCTTTACTTGTAGCCTGCTTTAAGCTACCATCTGCTAGGATAACACATATTTCCTAAGATTCATATAAATGAAAACTTGTTAAAAACGCAAATACACATGTATTCATGAGTCATTGTGTTCAAAGTCATCTTTCAAAAACAAACTACATGTATGACGCCATTCACAGCTTTGACCTTTATAAAACATAGATCTACACAAAATAAAAGAACAAACGCTATTTCAATAAAGTCCGAAGATATTAAGCAAAAACCCGAAGACTTCGGAAAATTGCTAAGAAAAATTGCAACCCTTAATCGCCCAGAAATTAGGGAGCACAATACATTCTTCTTAAGGTATTTTGAATCGGCAAACCGACCTACAGCCCGTACGACGACCACATTCATGCTCTACGATTTCCCAGAAAACAAACGCTAACGACTCAAGTGTGTCTTGCACTCTACACAAGAGGCATACAGTCGAACTTTGATATCTCGAACTCGTTTAACTCGAACTGACCGATATTTCAACACATGAATAACATCATTCCAAGTTCGGTTCAGACTACGTTTTAACTTTGAACTACGGGCATGTTCGACATAACCGAGTTCGAGATATCGAAGTTCGACTGTACTTCGATATAATCGGAGGAGGAAGAAGCTCGTAGGTCCCACACTTTTCTGGAGCCATGTTAACTCCAGTGCATGTGGTTATATAAGGCAGATGGAGGATTACGTAACAAACAATGGTATATCTACTTTTATTAAAATGACAAAAGCCCGTAATGCTTATCTAACAAATATGAACAGTCAATCTAAACTCTATATCATAGACAGTCATAATGAAACACATAACGTAACGATAAAAATGTTTAAACATGTACAGTCGAACTTCGATATCTCGAACTCAGTTAAATTGAACATACCCGTATTTCAAAGTTAAAACGTGGCTGAGCCACGTTTTAACTTTGAAATATGGGTATGATCGACCTAACCGAGCATGAAATAATGCAGTTTATGTGTCGCACTATCGGATAGTTCGAGTTAAGCGAGTTCGAGATATAATGACTAACAATTATCATTGACCCTTGTCCAATGATATGGTTTAACCCTTTCCTCCATTGTAACGCATTTCGAAGCCTTTACAGATTCCTCAAAATAATGCCGTTTCTTGCTTTAACCATATCCTGATATCAAGAAGCACAGACAAGTGCCCCGTATCCTCGGTGATGGATAATTAAAGAAAGTCTAAAGTAAAGCAGAATGTTCATAAAGAAGTTTCTGCTTTACTTTCAGCATGTTTTAAGCAAGCTGATGTCTAATATTGCAACAAGTTATGGAGAAAAGGGTTAAAATTAGTATTGTCGTATAATGTAAATTTAAATATTTTGTAAATTCAATGTCTAGATTTTGAACAGTACGACAAATCATGGTTTAAGTACAGTAAACCCTTGCTGAACCTGACACTCTTTGGAAACAAAGTAGACCATCGACATGTGACTTCTTAATGCAGAATAAAAGCAAGACAGAAAATTCCCAGATTGATCTTTCTGTCCAACTTTTATCCTGTATAAAACTCTTATATGTTAAAAACTGGTTAAGAGACTGAACTATAGTTTTATAAAAGTCCGGTTTAGAGAAATATGACTGTGTCGTATTATAAAATATGGACCGTTTACGGCGTAAATGAATGCTATATAGTTTCGCCTGTTCAAAGAGTATTTCTTCATTAATGATAACAATGTTCTCAATAACAATGTAACACGTGTTAAGCAGTCACTCAAAGGAATGGTTAAGTTTAGTTCACAGTAGGAAAATTTACTTAAACGAAATCATGCGTAAACGCGCTTCAATTAACTGTACATTGGTTTCTAGATGGAACAATTCGAAAAGTTATAATTACAGTGAAGAAGACGTTATTCTTTCCAAAAAGCCTGTTTTTGCCAATACAATTATTTGTAGACCGATCAAGCGATAGAAAAACCGTCGTCCGCTCCAAACTGTTTGACATTCAAATTAACATAATATAACATAACTTTGAAACACCTTTTTACTACGTTTTGTTGTATTGCGTTTGCGTTAAGTTTAGGATACAAGGGAAATAATAGTATCTATATATTATCTTAAAAACTTGGACTCCTACTCAGCTCCATGTTGACCCCTTAACTGACTTACCCCAAGTACAATGGCTACTTGCAAACAATTAGAATCCTGATCCGACGCCCGTAATAAGGCATCTTATCGGATTCCAAACTGCTTGACACTCATTTCAATATTTTTAAGTCAAAATAATCAAACTTTTAATTTGAGAAATAAACGCAGGTGACAATTATTTACAACTGATTGTAATGGAGGAGTTAAATGATAGTTTGTGGGAAAAAAAGAATACCTTTCTTTGTTGCTACATGTAGAAATATCACTGCTAATTTAAAATGGATGACCGCTAAACACAGGTTTAACTGCTTGTGAGTAAACTCGCCATTTTTTGAGATCACAAAATTTATCTGGTAACAGAATTTCGTCGCATGCAGTATGAAACATACATTAACAATCGATAACAAACATAAAGCATTTATCACCAGCAACGCCAAATATATCTACATATTAGTACATGTATGGCACCAACTTTACAATAAAACAGTATCTTTAAAATGTAGCATTAAAAACAATAACAAACAGCAACAGACACACGTAACTTAACATCAAACAGTCTAGAGTTAAAGCTCCTTTTATTGAAAAAAGCTTTCCATCTTTACAAACAGACGGCAGTATAAGTTATACAGATCTTGGCAGGGTACACGAAAACAGTGGAGAAAACGTTATTCTTTCCCGTTTAAACGCAAAAACATTGCAAAATAAATCAGAAAATGTCAATTTTTTACACTTCTGAATGTTAATTTTAACCAATATGTGTCTGAATATTGTTATGAACTCCTCCTACGTACATGTACATGCTGGAAGATTCGCCCAGGGTCTGCACTGCTTGCTATTTTATATGAAATGACATTCTGTATAGACAAACACTACAATGTCGTTAGATAACCTTTATGAATATTATGTTTATTTGTTCGACATTATTGACCTGACGTTGGTGACCTCTATTAGCATAATTTCACATTTCGTTTCATTTCTAAATATATCTTCGGGACACTCCGTTCAATTTATACGAGAATGCACATGGTACCGAAACCGGTAAACAAAGACAAATAGCATTGACCGGTTAGCAACCGTATCGATAAGTTATTAGCTCAAGTAGTAAGGAAGGCGACTATACATTATCTTTTCGTAAAAGGCCAGTGGTTCGAGACCCGTGCATCATCCTTTTTTTTCTATTTTCCCCCACGTGTAGTGCTTCTGTTTTTTTCTTCATATTTTTCTATAATTTTATTTTTTCTCGCTTTTTTTCTTATTTTTCTTTTTCTTTATTTTTGCAAACGTCTCAGAAACGTTAAAAATTAATTCTTTAACCTTAGATGATAAAATATAGTTTGACTTCCTATTTGACGTGTTGCTGGTTAGGCTGTGTGTGAGAAAACGTATGATGTGGCATAGAATGACACTTGACAATGAGAAGAACGTGTCATCCGTGCGTTTTATGTGTAAAATAAAAGTTAACTTATAAAACAAGAAAATGCAAATAAATAAATATTTACCTCATATGGGATTCGAACCCGGGACCTCGCCATTACAAAGCATTCGCTCTAACGACTCACCTATGGCAGATGCGATACGTCATGAGGTTGCCAATTAGGTATATATAGTGAACCGGCGTTAATCGCAGGTGAGGGTATCGAGTCGTGATTTAAAACCAAATCTAAACCCAACATGATGCTTTTTAGTAGATACGATTATACTAGCATAATCGGAAATCGTATTTTATCGCTTAACTAAGTGGGAGTTTTACTCCACATAAGATAAAAAATGTAATACAATTTACGTAATGTATCGAACATTCCCGACAGTGTACGGCACGCTGTCGATTATTGATTTATACTGTGTCATAGAGTACAGTAGAGAAAACATTTTCTTTCCAAATAACCCATGGATACGATTAAACTATTATTTTCATTGCAAACAGTTTAGAGCCAGATCAGACGCCGGGTGATCGAAACTGTTTGCCACTCAAATTAAAAACTGGTACTCTGAATTGTCAAAATGTTGTTATTTTCTATATTTCTTGCAATGCGTTTGCGTTTGAACAAAAGAATCACGTTTTTTTCTCCACTGTATTTCAGGCCGGTAGCCAACTCGCAATCGATGGCCATCGACGGCCATCGATTTCTTTACTGAACTCATCACTGACCTCATGCTTTATAAAGCATTCGAATTTAGCGTCATATCATAATCAAGGTTTTGATTGACAACCCAAAGAGCTTGGGTACGGTCTCAAGCTTTGTTCACACGCTCTATGAGCTATTTACCTGAAATAATTTCTCCTAGCTGTGGAGTAACCTTATTTTCCCGTTAAGAAAATGATAATTTTTTTAACATTTTTTTATTCTAACCTGAGGTGCAAACATTTTAGGCCTGATCAGACATCGGGTCAGACAAGCGTCTGATTTAGCTCTAAGCTATTTGCAAATGAAATGCGGATGTTAGAATAAGCACGTTTATAAGGAAAGAATAACGGGTTCTCCCCTATATAGAAGAGACTTTTATTGTGGATTAATGATTGTGTTCTAGAGTTATCTAATATCAACAATCTTACAACACAAGAAGAAATATATTCATATCTATGGCAAGTACAGAGGCATAAAGCAGCGAACATCTTACAAATATATAAAATGTACAAAATAATTTAACAATGGCAACATCAAGCTAACAGTGGGGAAGACGTTATTCTTTCTCATTTTATGCATTTGCGCTAAAAGTAATATGTCTTCTGCTAACAGTCTGGAGCCAGATCAGACGTCGAGTTTGATCTTCAGGTTCCTGACTGTTTGTGTTTCATATTACAATCAACCATAAACGTTATCAGATCATGTATTTTCATATAGCAGTGTATTATGTTTGTTATGAAGATAGAATATCCCAAAAAGGCAATTATTACATGTATGTTATAGGCTGACTTCAACGGGTCTTTATGAAAAATAGCCATGTCCAGACGCAGGACATATTGCTGTTTCAGTTATATACTCTTTATCCTCTTTGATTTTATGGCTGAATGCATTAACCAAAACTGTGAAGTGCGCATGGACGTGATCATCGTTGATAAAGTACCATAGACGTTGAAATATTAGGGGCACTTTTACCAATCTGCTGCCTTATCCCCGATAGTAATGGTTATTTGCAAACAGTTTGTAATATTTCTTAAATCAAATCACCTAAAGCATTTTAATTTTGAGAAATAATAGAATACGATAATTGTTTAAAATTGACGACGCCATGGCAGTGAAAGGGTTAATAATGTTACACTATGTTTCCATTTAGTTTTGTTTGAAAGAAAAGCGTCTTCCCAACTGTACTATTTAATCTAGGAACTTTGGTATCAGTCAGTATAAGGCATTGGACGATCTTAGAATATGTAGCCAAAATAACAAAGTTATTCTCAAAACCAGAGCAGCCTCAACCTGGCCCGAGTATGACACATTACCATATGCGTACAAAAGCATCAACACTTTGAAGTATAAAGAATTTAGAATAAAATGTTTTGGTACACAATCATACAGCCAATTATCGTGCTAGGCGGTCACTTCATGAAGACAAGATACAGTGGAGAATCTGTTATTCTTTCCCGTTTAAACGAAAACGTACGCAAACGCAAAACACTAAAACTTAGAAAAGTACAACTTTTTGACAATTCTGATAATTCACGTTTATCTTGGTGGCAAACAGTTTGGAGCCTGATCAGACGCCGGGTTACCCGGCGTCTGATCTGGCTCCAAACTGTTTGCAGTGAAAATAATAGTTTTAGCGTAAACGCGTAACAGATTCTCCACTGTAGATACAGTGAAGAAGACGTTGCACTTTCCCGAATAAACCTATTATTTCCATTGCAAACAGTTTTAACCTGATTAGACGCCGGGTAATGCGGATTCTGGTCAAGGTCTAAACTGTTTCTTACTCAGATTAATATGAATAGTCAGAATTGTTGAAATATTTCCATTTCTACGTTAAATTGCAATGTGCTTGCGTTTCGTTTGCATATAAACGGGAAATTTTTACGTATTTTCCCCTGTTACATGTATGGCTACATGAAGAGCTTACTGAATAACTCGTGTACTTCTCTCAACTACATGTACAGTGGAGAATCTGTTATTCTTTCCCGTTTAAACGCAAACGTACACAAACGCAAAGCACTAAAACGTAGAAAAGAACAATTTTTGGACAATTCTGATAGTTCTTGTTTATCTTGGTGGCAAACAGTTTGGAGCCTGATCAGACGCCGGGTTACCCGGCGTCTGATCTGGCTCCAAACTGTTTGCACTGCAAATAATAGTTTTAGCGTAAACGCGTTTATTGGGAAAGAATAACACATTCTCCACTGTAAGCTTGAACATACATGTACAATTACAGTGGCGAAGAAATCATTCTTTCCAAATAAAAGCGGCGTTTGTGATAAAACATTCATTTCAAATGCAAACAGTTTAAAGTCGGATCAGTCGCCGGGTTACCCGGCGTCTGATCAGGCTCAAAACTGAATGCCACTCTTAACAAATGATGGTCATTAGTTCAGGTAACTGTCACTATTACCATTTTATTGCATTGCTTCTGTGCTTCTTCATCAATGTATACATTACAATGACCGCCTAACGCAAGAACTGAAGTGCAGAAAACGTTATCATTTCCCGTTAAAACACAAGATTCAGAAAATAACAATTTTTACAATTCCAAATGTGGATTATGACCTGGACGGCAAATCAGTTTGGTGCCTGTTCAGATGCCGGATAACCCGGCGTCTGATCTGGCTCAAACCAGTTTGCACTTGAAATAATAGATTTAGCGTAAAGACAGTTTTGGGAAAGTATAGAGTCTTCTCCACTGCACTACTAAAGCCAACGGCTTATTTCAGTTGGTTACTTTTACATCATTTTTTATTGCCCTTTTTGCTGTGTTTTCCGATTTTTCTGGCCCATGGTTATAAAAGTGCTTGAGTTGAGTCTGAGATCGTTCTCAAGCAAAAGCTCAAATTAGACTGATCAAATGCTAGAAAACAATATCTCAGACTTAACTCAATTGCTGTATATCCTTGGACCCTAGTCTTTATTTTGGTAGGATCACTTTTAATATCCTTTACGTTTGATCATGGCGTAGTGTGTTAAATTCATGCCCGTTTCGTTGTTGCGGTCCCCTCTTTCCAGGGTGCCAGTCACACAATAGCCCAGGTGGAAGTCAGTGTTTGTAACATTGGACGTAAGATTCATGCGAAAGTCCGCATTTTTTGTGTTCTTAAACTTCCCGGTTATAACAGCAGATCCCTTCCCATTATCTTTGAGTTTTCCTTTCAGCTCGTGCTTCTTGGTGCCCGTGACCTCGGTGATTTTGACACGTGATTTGCTCCACCAATGCGTTTTCAGCAGCCAATAAGACTGTAGTGCAGGCTGTGCCCATCCTGGAATAAATCATGAGAACAATTTACACACTGGAAACATGTTTTGTTTCCTACTTAACCCTTTGAACCCTAGTCCCGCGTATTTGAATCCTTTGCAAACAGTGTACATGTGAATAGTTCTATTGTCCTATGCAAGCAGTGAAGACCTACAAGAGCCCTCTGATCAGGGTATTCACTGTTTGTCATAATGCCAAACATAGAAAAATATAACCCTGAAAGTCAGAAATGATGGACCAGACTTAAATGGAAATTGAAATTGTCCATTTATGGTTTCAGGGAGGAAAGATTTTAACGAAACTAAAGGCAAATGCATTCCAATAATATGGAGAAAATGGTAGGTTCTTAAGAATTCTGACGATTTTATTTATCCGAGTACAAAATAACTTGGAGCTTGGTCAGGCGCAGGTTAACTCGGCGTCGGATTTGTCTCCAAGCTGTTTGTAACGGCAATAATTGTTTAAACATAAAACGCTTTTATTGTGAACGAACGACGTCTTCTTATCTCTTTTAAATCACTTAAGCACGATATTTTTACTACATGTAGTTGCCTGTCGAACGCAATTTTAACTTTTTTTTGTTTGTTTGTTTTGCAACAGTTTGTATACAGGTCAGACGCCGCCTAACGCGGTGATTTATCTTTGTCCGAACTGCTTTATATCAGTCACATGAACGAGGTTTCTTCAATTCCAAAAATGCATTGCTTTGCTTCCATTAAACGGGAAAATATGACAATGTCATCTTATTCGTAGTATAGTTTAGGCGTTTTACCTTTGTAGTTCATAATGAAACTCATATGCAAGCTGAATTGTAAAACTGTAAAATGCATATTATACTTAATATTTAAAACAGGTCATAATCGAAACCGGCAAATTAATAAGAATCAAGATTGACATAAACACTCTTTCTCCTACAGTGAAGAATACGTTATTTTTTTCCCGTTTAATGGAAACACAAATGCATTGCAATGGAACGTAGAAAGGGATTTGTTTTGATAATTCTGACTATTTATTTTCAATCGAGTGGCAAACAGTTTAGAGCCTGATCAGACGCCGGGTTACCCGGCATCTGATCTTGCTCTTAACTGTTTGCAATGGAAATAATAGTTTTAGAGTTAACGCTTTTATTGGGAAAGAATAACGTCTTCGACACAGTACCTTAACAACTTTTTAAGTACATTTGGAAAGAAGACGCTATTCTACTATAGTTACAATGTACTAAACAGAAGTATAAAATTAAAATATTAGATAATTATTAAATATTTTATTCAAATTGAGCACATTTTTCACTAAAAAAAAGACAAACCTTCATATGGAAAAAGTATAATTTTTGTTGGTAGTCCTTCGTGAGTGAAAATCTTTCGACAACACTTCCCTCTGGTCTCGTAATAGAACAGTTGCACCATGTTAATTGATCTTTATGCTTTTCGGGGAGGATCGGTCTGAAAGAAACAATAAAAGTAAGGCTTAAACTCATGCAATCTTTAAAAGCGCTTCATTTCAAGGCGGTACAGAGGAGAATATGTTAGTACAGTCAAACTTCTATATAACGACCACAAAAATATTCTACGATAGGTGACAGCTTAAATCATGGTGACAGTTAAACAGAAAGCTCCATCTTAAAGCCAGATGACAGTAAAGCATACATTGTTTACTGCATGTGCAATACAGCTTAAAGCAAGGTGACAGTAAAACAGAAAGCTCCTGGTGGAGCTTTCTGTTTTACTGTCACCTTGCTTTAAGGGTGTATCAATGTCATGAGCCATTTTTTCAAAGTATTAAACTTTTTTTCTATCATTGTTTTTTTGAAAGAGCTATTTATGATGAATGAAAAAATGAAAAAAAATATATATGGTGGTGTCCTTTTTTTTAGCTACAGCGATTTGAAAAAGGTATGTCAAATTTGGATTTTTGTCTTCAAATTTTACCCATTCAGAGTACAAGCTTCAGTAAAATCTATTTCAAAACAAAACAAAAATGTTAATTTGGGTTTTCTTTATATATTTCATGTCTATGGTGGTATGTTCACATATATAAACCCAAATTTAGACAAAGCAGGCACCAGGTTTGAACAATATGGATCCTTGAATATCAAAAATATGCTTTATATAGGGCATGATTTTATTAGATTTTTTATTTTATGAAAAAAAGTAAAAAAAGTTTGAAAATGAAATAGTTCTAGTATTAAACTTTTTCTTATATTCTACCAGACGAAAGCCCATACTAAGACAGTTCAAAATATGAAAAGAAATTGAAAGGTCAGTGTTGAAAATTTTGAGTTATTAAAGTAAAAAGAGTTATCGCCCCTTACACAATTTACATAAAAGTACCATATCGATGATATTTAGAGCTTTATAAATTTCACATTTGGTGCCTTTTTTTTCTTAAATTAGTTTTTGTATGAAGAAATACTACCATAGATAGGAAATAAATAACACAAAACCAAATTATCATATTTGTTTTCATTTAAAATGGATTTTAATGAAGCGGTCTGTTTGAAAAGGACAAAATAAGAGGAAGTGGGTGGGGTAAATTTTACATGGCCGTAGAGCCAACTGTTGTTCACCAAAATGTACACTTTTTCTATTTTTTCATTCATCTTAAATAGCTCTTCAATACAAAACCATCATAGAATGTTTTCATATACATTGAAAATTTCCCAAAGTCATGACATTGATACACCCTTAAGGTGTCATATGTCTTTAATTCAACCAATTAGCCCTCGTTTTAATGGTCGTAATAGAGAGGTTTTACTGTGTTTCCCATTTAAATGAAACGAAACTTAAACACATTGCAATGAAATGTAGAAAATGCGAGGTTTAATTGGCGTCTGGAGGAGCAGGCTCCAAACTGTTTGCATTGGAAAACATGCATTACAAAGCACAAATGCATAAACTGGGAAGGAATAAGGTCTTCTCCCCGGCTTAACGTAATTTTCGCAAGGAGCTTGTGGTTGTACAGTAAGGATGATTACATTTTGCTGAAACAAGTACATGTATCTACGTCGCAATCAGTTTGTGGTCAGATCAGAAACTAGAAAACATTGGGTCTGACCCGGGGTGTGTTTTATTTACATTATCATGATTATGATTTAACTTATAATCAGAATCATGATTTAAGTGATAAAAAACAGCGTGATTAGACAATGATTATGATATCAAACTGCTTGTATCATAATCAGAAGCCGGCATACGTAAGTTAGCGTCTAATTAGTATCCAAACTATTGACAAATTACCCTTGTACTCGGGATAAGGCAATGGATTTGTTAATTCAGATACACATTTATTTCGCAAAGATAACTTTTGGGTAAGTGTGTTTATTCAAAGGGATTAATTTATTGCTCAAAGTTAATTTTAAATAAACTAAAGTTATAAAGCTTAATGAGTGTCGAAAGGCTGTTTAATTATTTTGCAAGGTGAAACTGAAATAGCTGGTTGAATCGACAAGTGACAGGTCAGCCATTTTGATTACAATTTAATCGAGAGTTGTGCTCGATTATTTCTGATTAGCGTGATTAGAGAACATGATTCTGATTCGATTAAAAAAACGACCAAATCACAATCATGATTGCTAATCATGACTATGATTTTGAATAAAAGAACACACCCCTGGTTACAAACTGTTCACCACTCAGATTGGAAGAGATAGAGAGAGAGAGAGAGAGAGAGAGAGAGAGAGAGAGAGAGAGAGAGAACATAGAGAGACAGAATATGAGAATGTGATTTATCTATAAAGTAAGGAAAGGTTACACAGCGAAGAAGATATATCTATCTACAAATAAAATTGCTTTATCATAGGAAAATGCTATTTAAACTTCTTTTCACGAGTAACATAATGCTTCACCGGATTAAACATGTTTTAGTCTATATATCTACGTAAAGCTATGCCATTCCTTCCTAATAAATGTTTTGCGTGCTTTTAACTACGTTCCGTGATCCGTTCTTAGTAAGGACTACTAAAGTTTATTGCATGAGAGATGTTCTCGTGTTTATTGTATATTTATTACATCCGTTCTTATATGGCATGAGATGGGATCTCAGAGGAATATATCCTTCATATACAATTAGTATTGTGTTTCTGAAGATCATTGCAGACCTATCATATAGCACACTTAGGGCTATGCCTGCACATCATGATTGCAAAAGAAGAACGATCGATGCTTAGAAACAGCGACGAAGGTACAGTGGAGAAGATGTTTTTCTTTCCAAATAAACGCAATTTCTCTAAAATTATAATTTCCATTGTAAGCGGTTTGGAGCCAGATCAGACGTCGGGTAATCCGGCGTCTGATGAGGCTTCAAACTGTTTGCCACTTAGAATCATAAAAATAGAAATGTCAAGCACGTGTTACTTTCTGCATGTTAGTGCATTGCGTTTACATTTTGTTTGCGCTTAAACAGGAAACAATAGCGTCTTCTCAACGGAACTAAACGTCTCTCTTTGGCCATTAGTAAACCTTTTCCTAGGTTTTCCTACAGTGGAGAATCTGTTATTCTTTCCCGTTTAAACGCAAACGAAACGCAAAGTACTAAAACTTAGAAAAGTACAACTTTTTGACAATTTTGATAATTCATATTTATACTGATGGCAAACGGTTTGGAGCATGATCAGACGCCGGGTTACCCGGCGTCTGATCTTGCTCCAAACTGTTTTTAATAGAAAAAATAGTTTTAGCGTAAACGCGTTTATTGGGAAAGAATAACGTTTTCTCCTCTGTATGTACTGTTCCACCATTGAAGCATTACCAGTGTGTGTTGAGTTTAACCATGGCACTGTCAGTGATGCAAAGGGTTCCATTGCAAACAATCTGGATCTTAATCAGACGCCGCGTAACGAGGTGTCTGATAAAAATCGGAACTAGTTGACACTCATCGAAATTTCGTCAGTCATTTTGCATAAAGTCTGACTTTGTTACGATAAAGCACACAACAATTTTAAAGCAAACGACAATTGTCAGCACAGAAGTGATTACAAAAGACTTTGTGTGATAAACTAGGTGAGTACTGGAGTCAACCCCTTCACTGTCATGACGTCTTGAATTCTAAACAAACTGTGCGTTTTCTAAATTGTCGTCTGCTTTTATTTCTTAAATTTTAGTTTTTGCTATTTTGACTGAAGAAACATTGAAATCAGTTTCAAACAGTTCGAATCCTGATCAGACGCCGCGTGACCCGGCGTCTGATCAGGATCTAAACTGTTTCAAAAAAACTCTGTGTTCGGGGTAAGGCAATGAATAGGTTAAAATAAAGCAGGGATGTCATGAAGGCATTTGAACTAGTTTGTTAGGTACATGTACATCCTTTCTTCCGGTAACCTGGCGTCTGATCAGGCTCCAAACTGTTTGAAACTCAGATAAACATAAAAAGTCAGATTTTTTTTAAAATGTTATTTTCTTCATTTTAATGCAAGGCGTTTGCGTTTCGTTTGCATTTAAACAAGAACGGAAAACGTCTTCGCCACTGTTGCCTAGATTAAACAAGAAATATCTTTAAAAAAGATATTCAGCGGAATGAGTGGTTGAACTAAGGCTATAGATGAGTGCAAAATTGAATGAAATTGAGGTTTTCAAAGAATTGTAATATCTTGGATTGAAAAGCAAAAAATACAAGTATACAATTGAACCAGTAACTTTTATTTAAAATGCAAAACTAATGCAAAACAAAACAATAAATTAACTCATATCCTAGCTCCTGGTAGGAGATCCTCACATTAATCTATTGTTTTATATATCAAACTTCATTCATAGAGTTTCTTGAAACAAACTATAACACACACACTGTACAACAGTCTGCTGTACTTCACTCTTGTAAATAATGATGAAACAACACGATTGTGTTTAACTCACTTAAGGCCATTTATATATATTGCTTTTAATGTATGGTAAATGTGTACAAATAGTTAATAATTAAAACAAATTGGTAGTAAACAATTACAAAACACCTAGCTTCCTCTGTATATCTATAAAAATATTTCAGATGTCATACATGTATCTTAAAATAGAAGTATAGTTGCATCAGCCCAGTGTAGTAAACAGTCAGTCTGTGTCTCTAAATTTTACACTCACAGTCCATATCTGGTAAAACTGTAATGGGACATAGACCAGTCTACAGGGCTCCAGATAAGAGGGAGTAAACTAAACAAATCACATTTTTTCACTCCTTTCGAAGAGATAATTCAAATGAGTAGTGACACCACATGGTTTAATGCACAAATACAGATTTTAAGTTTTTAAATAATTCCCTTATCTGGAGCCCTGGCTACTATCCAATCAGACTATTCAGTTTCAAAATGTGCTCTTAATTCTAAATTTCTGATCAAATATAATTGGTTGAAATGTGTGGCCAAATAGAAACCAGTCAGCTCCGCTGAAAAAAATCGTAGACCTTTCCGAACTTTGTAAACTTCCACCTTTTTTCCACTGTGTTTGCGGTTTCTTTTTTTCTACTGTGCTCTATATATATATATTTCTTGTAAATTGAATACTGAGTTCTGTTTAACAGGATATAATTCTCATCTTTGAACGTGTCAAATAAAAATCAATAGTGTATTAAACGTTGTAAAATGACTTGTTTTATTTCGCGCCACCATAGTAAAACAGCATTTGTGTCCAACTGTATGTGGGTGTAATAGCGTTCGAAGTTACTCATTTTAGAACGGATTTAGTAACAATGAATATATGGGTGCCATAGGCACTCAGAAATGAAGTATAGTACATGTATAGAAGAACTTTTTCGTTGAACATGTACAACATAATCAGTTTTTTGCCAGAATAGATGTCGGGTTACCCGGAGTCAGATAAGTTGTTTGCAAAAATTAATCGTTAGACATGTGTAAAAATGACATTTTCAATATGTTGTTGCTATGCGTTTGCGTTTTGTAAACGGGGTAGAATAGAATAACGTCTTCTCCGCTGTAACTGGTAGCAAATGCCTTAGTCATGATTAATTTTGATCTTCATCCTGACGACCTGATACAATTTGAAGTTCCAGTGGAGTAGATGATAATTTTCCCAATAAGCACGTTAATGTTGATACAAATGTTTCGATTGGAAATGGGCTGGTGTAAGATAAGACTCCGGGTAACCCGGCATCTGAACACGCAACAACCATAGAGGGGGAATATGAAAACTACAAGATACAAGAAACAAGAAACTGTATTTATAGTCGGACGTTTGCAAACATATTTTTTACATTACCTGCAGCTAAAAGATATAATTACTGACTAAAACCATTTTTTTTAAAACTATATATTTAAGTACTTTAGTACTTAAGAAATTAGCAACTAGCAACTAGAACTAGAAACCATTAATACATTTGCATGTAGTTATAGGATATATTTACTGACTAAAACCAAAATTTCTTAAAACTATATATTTAAGTAATTTAGAAACAAGAAACTAGAACTCGAAACTAGAAACCATTAAAACATTTGCATTTGCAAAAGAAAAAACAAAACCAGAAAAGAAGCTCATTATATTGGAGAAGGTGGCATTCCTTCCCAATAAACGCTTGCATAAATCTCATTAATTGGAAACAACTTGGAGCCACATCAGACGCCGAGTAGCTCGTCACCTGATCAGACTTTGTACGAGTTGACTTCGTAGATGTACTTCTATAAAGCAAATCTGCTACATTTTCGGAAATCACTCATTACTTTATTTCATTGCAATGCGTTTGCGTTTAACTCAATCTAACGGGAGCAAAAAACACGTCTTCTCCTATCGTACAAACTGTTGCGGTTTGCGATCATAACATCAATGAACACTTTCTCTCGAGCCAGTGATAATTGCTAATTAGGATCATTGGCTGACTCGGTATTGACACGCGCAAATATTGATTATGGAGTTAACTTCTCGCCTGCTAAAACGTCGCCTGCTCCAAATTTGTCGTCTGCAGGTGATTTTTTATTAATTTTGAAACAATTTTAACTTGCCAAACGATATTATGAGGTCCAAACAGTTTGGATCCTGATCAGACGCCGCGCTTCGCGGCGTCTGATCTGGATCCAAACTGTTTGCAAAATATATTGTAAAGTTGCGACGAGCAGGCGAATTCAGGAAAGATATTACTTTTGATCATTACAAGTAACATGAGGCTAATTGTATTAGTTGTGATCGAATTTTCTAGTGAGTTATATGGATCACTTCACTTTAAGCCGTAAATTGCTACTTGTTTATCCCTTTCCTACCAGAAACTTCAAATGGATACATGTAATTCCAGTGTTCTAATTAAGGCTAGTCCATTTTAGACATTTTAGGACTGCTATGCCAATGTATTGCTATAATTAAACAATGCAGACCTTGGTCAGACGGTTCCGTTAGTAATCCTCTGATCTGAGTATTGACTAGTTACATATGGACAATGCTCTCTTAACACTGTAACAGGTATACCTTGTGCAAAGGATGTGTATGTATATTCATTGCTAGGGTTCAAAGTATTAAGCCCTTGTCATTTGACAACCAAAATGGCTTGCTCATTGCAAACATTTGGAACCTGGTCAGAGATCGAGTAATTCGGCGTCTGATAACGACCAAAATTGTTTTGCACTCGTATTTTGGCTTTTCATGGGTTTTACTTATTTAAAAAAGTGAAATATTTAAAACACACGCTGAAAACAATTTTAAAACAGACGTAACATTAACATTATAAGAGCTAATGGTATTGATTTTTGAGGTGGTAAAACTTAACGCTAATTTTCTAGAACTTTAATCATTCACTGTCAAAGGTGACTATATATAGTAGATATTGTGAACAGATTGTATTCCGACCAGACGCCGCGTATCTGACCAGGATAAAACCTGTTTATTACCCGTATTAATACTTGCTTTCAATAAAATCTTCAAAATGTGATTTTTTAATCACATTGCAGACTTGAAATGTAGCAGAAGATATTTAGTCTAAAATTAGGCGATTCAATTTGACGATGATATGGTTAATGCTGGCATGTTTGCTCTTTAAAACTCGCATGTGCTGAGACAAACTGACCTAGTTTTCAAACCGCCCTTGACACGACTCAACAACGCCCTGTTGTTGAATTATACCTTTACTCTGCCAAAACCAGCGTCAAATACTTTTCCAAACATTTTAAATCTGATCAGAAGCCGAGAAACTCTCTTCAGTGTAAATCTGGTAAAAGACTAAAGTGTACGGCAATATTACCGGAGAAAAGATGTAAGATAAACTATTTTTGATATATTTTTTGTTGAAAATAATGTTTATGATAAGATAACTTTTATTTTAAGTCGGCAAGACATAATATAGACAACAAAAGCCATAAAGGCTTTAAATCATTGACTCATACTGCCAATCACGGAATGTGCAGGTTTTGGAACCATTCTACCTGCGTTCGCAATGTATCGTAAATTCGTTCATAGCTCACACAAGGTTTAGGCATTGCGTGTTAACATTTGCGTGACTTTGAAAGCACGTTTAGGCCGACGTGTAACTGGAACAGTTCCTAAGAGCACATGGTCACAGACATAGAGACAGGTATTGATTTGGTATTAAAAGGAAATGACAGAAAACTGTTTAGTAAGCTGAAAGGTTCTTTGAAGTATGCTATGTTATACCTTTTAATGTTCGGCTCAAAGCAATTGATATCTGACACGGTCGGATGTAGTTAGTCACCTGTCGTTTTAACATAGAACTTATACAAAGAGTCATAACAATAACGTTCTGGTGTACGGCTAACATGGAGTATTATGAAGTTTCGCTAGGGTGGCAACTGCACGTAATTTTTGTTTAAGCAAATAATCCTTAAAAACGCCCTTTAACGCCCTAAATGCATTTCGCTTGTAGCATAATGTACTTGATCTAAGTTGTCACTAGTTTTCAAAATAGAAAGTAAATATACTCAATTCCAAAGGAAACTGTGCACTTTGTTTTCTGTAATTATTCATTGACTATTTTCCTAAAAGCCTATGTATTTGGTACCAAAATTTAGATCAGTTCACGGACAATATGGCAGTTATTTCAGATTTTGAGATTCTGTCATTTAAAGTGGTTGTTTTAAACGAGAAAAGATGAAGTGTTAAAGTCAAAGTTGCAAAGTAACTCTGAGAATTCAACCATGTTCAGTTGGGAATTTTATGTAGGTTTAGTTGTAATTTTATGACATTTTTTTGTCAGTATCGTATGTGTCCATCTTTGCTCATGGTGCAAGCGGCAATGAGACATCGCGTACACCTTACGTGACGTCTTATTACCGCGTCGGGAATGAAACGTTGTCCTATCCCTGAGTTATGAACAGATTGTATTCCGATTAGACGCATTTGCAGAGTCCATAAGATGTTTTCTCCTAAAGTGCCGTGTGCGAGCCTAATGGTGACTAAGAATGTTATTAGACCTATCAGAGCAAAGGCACAAGCTCACTATTATTGCCCCAAACGGAAATGACGTCATGCCCTCTGCAAATAAGCAGCCCAACAACGTGCTGCTAAGATCTGTCCCAAAAAGGGTCCCCTAGCCCAGATGGGTGCCAGAGCTTTCCGGGGGCAACACAATATGGTATGTCAACTGATACCGTACTGATTTGCAGAACTAGACGCTGTTTGAAAGCGACGTCGAAGTATCGTTTAGTAACAATTTCGTTTGTTGAACTGCTGTCCTAGGTATCTTTGCACTGTCTGCGGCGATCTGTCACTTCATTTGTATGTTGAAAACGTTTGAGCAACCGTTCTTTAGTATCCTGACGTCCTACTCACGTTAGTGACGTTGTTGTTGTGAACAGGCATTACACAGACTCCCATTTGTCTATTTTCATTCAACCTCAGCAAGTTCGTTGCGTACCGATGTGAAGTAAAATGTTGTTGTTGTTTTTTGTATAAGGCATACTAAAGGTAGATTTTGACCCGTGAGCCGTGACCTTTAGGACGAGTCCACCCATAGAGGTAAAACGCATCAAAAAGCATAAATTCGTTCAGGAGTTACCTACCTTTCATGGTTTACTAAGGATATTGTGCCTTGTGTAGTGAAATTAAATCAATAATCGAGTTAGAGTAATAGGTAGAGTGTAAGCGTACTTGCAATATGATAAAAAGGTTGTGGGTTCGATTCCCAATAGAAATAATTTCGTTTAAATTTTTTTTTTTATGTTTTATTGCATTACTTTTCAAACAAGAACTTATTTGAATTATTTAACATACATGTATATGTTAAATGTGTCATGGGCGACCTTAAACGTTTAACTTTTTGAAGTATTGAAAGTTTTAAATGTATGTAATTTGTTTTCATTTATCACTGAAATTTTAACGGGCAGTTTCTGTTTCCAATTAGGTCAAGTTAATGTATGACAATTGAAAAATGACAGACAGTGTTACCCTGATCAGAGTGCCCCTTAAGGAGCCCTCTGATCTGGTATTCACTGTTTTCAGGAGACAAGTGAAGTACACTCTTTCTAAATGACGAGTATACTTGCCGTTTAAGTTTTATTAGAGTTTAAATCGTTTCTGCTTCTCCTTCTTACAGGCAGGTAGAAGGTTTCTACAAGCTTCATTGCCATGGAATTTTAGACTATTGACGCGGCGTTTTTGTCTGTCGTACCATCTTTGAACTATGTGGTTATACAGAAATGTAATAAAAATTGAATAATATATACATGTGTATTATTTAAATACTGATCAATTACTTTATGTCCTTGTGGTTATCGTAATACCTTTCCAAACCAAAAACATAAATAAAAAAAACAGCATCCACTGGGTATCGAACCCATGACCTTACTCAGTAAAACGCTATCCACGTGCAGCAAGTACTCTATTCTCTCGACCACGATGACAAATATAGGTATCAAAATCTTATTTTAAATATCAAGTTAAGGTTTGAACCCTAACTTACCCATAACATGGAATGGTTGCAACTTCTATAAATAGAAAAGCTTAGGCACGGTTCATCGCGCAAAATTCACCTATAATTACTCTCATGCACGTTTTCGGTTGCATGTGCATTTTCCTTGAGCTGCATGTGCAAATCATGCAAAGTGACGTTTTTCCCAATAAACTAAAAGTCTTTTCACACTAGGTAGTAATTTTGTTGTCGATGGATAGCAAATAAACATGAGATATTGTTTGCGAAATCGTAAATCGATACGTCTTCTAGATATTAAAATATTTGAAAATAAAAAGTGCTTAGTTTCTTTTGGAATTGAGTATAGTAAATGGTCGATTTAACGCCATTAATACAATGTATCTGGCATGGTTGGATTTTGTCATTTTGACATAGATATTATATAAAGAGCAATGATTGAGGAGACGTTATTATTTCCGTATTAACGCGTTTACTCGTACACGGATTATAAGTGACGCGTGTACATGTACATGTCAGTATGGTTTAACCCATTACCCCATAGTCTGTTTCTAGTTTTGAAGATAGGTGACTACTTAAAGCAGGTTGAAAGTAAAGCAGAATGCGCCTTAGGCCGTTTTCTGCTTTACTTTCAGCCTGCTTTAAGCAAAAATCTGTTAGAATATAGAAAATATTTCTTATGGTACATATTCATGTTTGTGTAAATTGGAACTATTTATCTCAGTGGATGAATAAACTAGAGGCGTAAAAAGGCGTATTTTGGGGGTAATGGGTTAAAACACAAACGCAAAGCAAATGTTTTACTTTCAGCATGCTTTAAACTACCATCTTCTAGGATATAGAAAATATTTTTGGCTTTACCGAGAGAAACTATTTTTAATGAGTGAAGGAATAATTAAAAGGCGTAAAAAGGCGTATCTTTGAAGTAATTGTTTCATAGTGTGTTTGTGATTTTTAGGAACAGTCCTATCCTAGCCATGGTATATACAATACTTTCAATGGCAAAATGTTGTTTTGTCACGTTAAAAACATGTACAACTTGTAGGATACACAATGCAGCAAAATGTAAAGTTTCCGTATTGGTGTAAAGCTATCAAAGATTCACTTTAATGTAATTGTCAAACAGTTTTTTTCTTTGCGTCTGATGAACCTCAAAGATGTTGCAATTGACAGCTATTTACCCCTTAACTACCGTGACGTCATCAATTTTAAACAATTGTCGTCTGCTTTTATTTTTGAAAGTTAATTTTTAGGTATTTTGACTTAAGAAATATTGAAATGAGTGTCAAACAGTTTCGATTCTGATCAGACGCCGCATCACGTGGGGTCTGATCAGAATCCAAACTGTTTGCAAATAACCACTGTGCTCGGGGTACGGCAGTGAAGGGGTTAAGACTAATTGTGGTGCCAAGGAACAATGTTTTTAAGTAACGTGATATCTCTGCGTGCACTTGCTTCGTCGCATTCCATTGCACATAACCAGTTATGTTTTCGAATTAAATGAAAAACAAAACATACGGTACTTTGTTTGACGCATAAGGTTATCTTTGTAAAGTTGATATCCTTATCATTTAATATGCTTGAACGGTAATTAATCAATAGTTACTAAAATATTAATGATGATAACATGCATAAGATGTAAATGCAATTGAGAATATGTTATACTTTTTAATAAATTGGTTACGGTGCTGCAAAACAAGTAAGTCTATTGCAAACAGTTTGGAGCCACATCATTCGCCGGGTTACTACCCGATGTCTGACCGAGCTGCAAACCTATTGACACTCACGAAAAATGGTCAATACAGTGTTCACTCTCTACAACGGCCCTCCAAACAACGACTCACTCCTTTCAACGATATTTGCCGAAGTTCCCTAAACAAGACAATTATGTCTAACGCTTTTACTGGTAAAATATCGTCTGCTTCAAATTGTCGTCTGCTGTTTGTTCTCAAAGTTACAGTTTGAAGGAATAAATATAATGACGAGTGGCAAACAGCTTGAATCCAGATCAGACGCCGCGTACGCAGCGTCTGATCTGGATTCAAGATGTTTACAAATGTAAAACTAATTTCCCTCCATTTAACGACTCCTTGTGAACAACGCACACAATTGTTGTATCCCTCTGGGTGTCGTTGTAGAGAGGGAGCACTGTGTGTATTTTCAAAACGCTGTGACATCAGTTTCAAAATATTTAGTAGTGCGTTTGCACTCGTATACATGTATAAACTGGAAAGTAAAGACATTCTCTACTGTATTGTATCTAACCCTTTAAAACTTCGCCACGTATACACGTGTCCTTTGCAAGCAATGAACCTATGAAGAGAACACTAAGTCTTGTACTATGCATCCAGCGCAAGGTTTGCACTGTTTGTCATAATGATTAACATTAACAGACTGAACTCTTAGTGGACTAGACTTAATAGAAAACTGGAATTGTCCATTTGAGTTTCAGGGAGGAAACGGTTAATTAACAACATATACACTCGGGTGATTAGAAAACTCGTCAAAATAGCTGTACATGATCTATGGGTTGCAATGTAATTTGGGATTATGTTTAAACCCGCTGGGTTTGCAAGTGTCTCAACGCGTGTCTTTCAGTTTTGATTCTGGTCAGACGCATAGTAAATCAAAATAATATCTAGATTCAAACTTTTTGTATTATAAATGTTGTTACAACCCGCAGTGAAAGGGTCCACGGATAGTATTCGGCTCGTGTTTATTTATTAATATATGCCTAACATGATTGGAATAAATATATCATTTATGGTTTCACGCTTCTAGGTACGTTAATAACGACAGTATTTGTTCAAGGAACTGACTGAACATGGTTTGAATTATTCATAGACACACGAGAGACGTACGTGAAGCATTAAATTCTTTATTCACGGTGCTTTGCTAAAAGCGAAACAAAATGATAGCCTTGTAATAAATATGTCTACATTGATAATTGTGAAAGGCATTGATTTTAACTGATTCGGCCGGGGAAGATATTAATATATCTTCGTTTAAAACGAAACTAAACGCAATACAGTGCAGTGTTATGGAGAAGATGTTATTCTTTCCCAGTAAATGTGTTTCCCCATAACTATAATTTATTTCCTTTATAAACAGTTTGGAGACGGTGTCTGATCAGGCTCCAAACTGTTACATGTACAGTGGAGAATTTGTTATTCTTTCCCGTTTAAACGCAAACGTACGCAAACGCAAAACACTAAAACGTAGAAAAAACAACTTTTGGACAATTCTAATAATTCTTGGTTATCTTGGTGGCAAACAGTTTGGAGCCTGATCAGACGCCGGGTTAGCCGGCGTCTGATCTGGCTCCAAACTGTTTGCACTGCAAATAATAGTTTTAGCGTAAACGTTGAAAGAATAACAGATTCTCCACTGTAACCGTTCATGTGAAAATCTACAAAATTAAGAATTGTTAAAAAAAATTGTCATTTTTCTTCGTTATTTGCAATGCGTTTGCATTTCGTTTGCGTGTAAACGGGAAAAATAATGATTTCTCATCGGTATTCGTTAACAATAATTTAGTGCACTTTGAAACCAACATCTACAATGTTCATGAAATTAAGTTTAAAACTAAAGAAACCTGAAGACACCACGTTTGTGATCTAGATCTTAGAAACTGATGGTAAATACCTGTCCAGTTGTGATCAGCAGGCGAAGGGTCAATGTTATTGTATCTAATTCTGGTTCGTAGTTTTCATGTATAAAATGATTGGCAGGGTAAACATATTACAGTGGAGAATATGTTATTCTTTCCCGTTTAAACTCAACGAAACGCAATCGCAAAACACTAAAATGTAGAAAAGTGTAACTTTTAGACAATTCTGATAACTCGTGTTTATCTTGGTGGCAAACAGTTTTGAGCCTGATCAGACGCCGGGTTACCCGGCGTCTGATCTGGCTTCAAACTGTTTGCAATAGAAGTAATAGTTAGAATACTTTTTTCATCAATCACAACACTTACTATATTTCTTATTGCTGACTGTTTCGTCCACTACTGTGGACATCCTAAAAGCTACTGGCGACGTGACGACTTTTGAACCTCGGGACTCTCCGCCAATCTTCCACAGTAGTGGACGAAACAGTCAGCAATAAGAAAAATAGTAAGTGTTGTGATTGATGAAAAAAGAGTATTCTAACTATGGATTTATCAACACAATGAACACTTTCAAGAAATAGAAGTAATAGTTTTTAGCGTAAACGCGTATATTGGGAAAGAATAATGTTTTCTCCACTGTAACATTAATAGCGTGAAATATGAGCACTTTGTTCATTATAAGAGGCTACAAAGCGAACCACATCAACGATACCGTCAATAGTGTCATATCTAATTAATTGATTTAGAATTAGTATTTAGTTGATATTGTAATAAGAGAAGATATTAGCTCTGACACATCAGTTCTGGTACTGACTATTGATCGAGAGACTCTTTTGATAAAAGTATACATGTCATCCCTAACGTTTTCTTGTGGGTATTTATAATCCTTTTGGACTCGTCTAGTACAGGTAATTTGAACCAGTCTTCTGTTGCATATTTAGTATGACAACAAAAACCCAATTAAGATATCAAGAAGCTGGATCTACACTGTTTGCATGTATGTAATCAGTAATATATTCAGAGGAATGAAACGTTTAAAGGGTTAATGACTGAACAAATGAAAATGTGATTGCAATTTAGTTGCCTAAAATAAATTGTTAACATGTTCGTAGTTTCGCTCGATTCGGTCAATAACTTTAACCAGCTAATTCTATTTGTTTTCTCATAATTTAATCATGTAAGAACCAATTGTCCTGTACAAGCCCAACGTATTTTGCATGTCGACAGAATGCTAAAAGGCGCTTATCGTTTCCCCTAATAGCATTGGCTAAATGATTACAATCCCTTGTTGAAGCTAAAAAGCGCAAATGTGCCTTACTACATGTACTACACATACAGTTCTTAAGTACATTTCTAATTTGTTCCAGGTGAATATCCTGTTTGGTGCTGTCATAAACGAGCATAATTGTATCTGCTGTAGAAATAGAGCTGACATTACTATATAATATACGACAGCCATAATAATACCAATAATGGAACCCCATAAGGTGCCTCATCTACATTGTTCAGCTTCACTCTATTTTTTTCGACTAATTTTACTTAAAAGCTAAATTTTAAAAGAAACTTCGCTACTGAGTAACTTTTTTACTCGGTGTCTAATCAGGCTCCAAATCGTTTGTCACGTATATTTTGATAAAACGTAGACACTTTCAGTAATCTGCTATGCTTTTTATTTTGTAACCCAGCACTTACGTTTCGTTTCGTTTAACCCTCTACCATATACTAGTATCATGTTTCTAGGTTTAAAAAGAGGTGATCACTTGAACCAGGCTGAACGTAAAGCAGAAAGTTCCTAAAGGAGCATTTTGCTTTCCGTTCATCCTGTTGTAGCTACATGAACCATCTTGAAAGACACTGGAACTTTCTTTATGTTTAAAGTTCAAAACTTCCTAGATTGGTACCACAGGGCCCCGACATGATTGCTTTTTGAGAGAAATTCTGACGAGTTTTCCTCTCAAAAAGCAATCGTGTCGGGGCCCTGTGCTTGGTACCACTTTCCTTAGTGAAGAACTAATCAGAGTCGTAAAGGGCCTAATTATTGAGTAATTTGGTAAGTAGGACAGAAGAATGTACAGTAGAGAAGACGTTAATCTTTTCAAATAAACGCGTTTGTTACGCTAACATTTCGGGTGCAAACAGTTTGGAGCAAGATCAGACGCCGGGTAACCCGGCGTCTGATCAGGCTCCAAACTGTTTGCCATTCAGATTAAAAGAAAAAGCCAGAAGTAGCCAGAAATAGCCAGAATTGTCAAACAGTTGTCATTCTCTCCATTTCATTGCAATGTATTCGAGTTTTGTTTGCATTTAGGCGGGGAAAATAACGTATTCTCAATTGTATTCTCTACTGTAATGCCCCTGTCACACTGTCCCGATTTTGAAACCAGAAGGCCACACGAATGTGAAATTTTGAATTTCGCGCGAAGGTGACCCCGAACCTGGCTCAACAGTCAATCAACACGAAGGCAAGTACGGTGCCAACAGAAGGCCACACGATGGCCACCGAACAACACACGAAGTCAACACGAATTTGCGGGGTTTTATAAGGAAGTTTACCCGAAGGCAACACGAAGGTCACACGATAGCTACACGACATCGTGTTGAGAATATAATGCAGTCACGAAGGCATCACATGACCTTCCGATGGTATAAAATCTTCGATAGACGGCGGGAAAGTCCAGTCGCTGATCCGAGATAACAGTCGCCATATATTAACAATATTTAAATCTAATTCGACCTTAGAACCTAGATTTTAAATTAATCATGCCACCAAAGGGAGGACGTGGCAGGGGAAAGAGGAAAGCTGAAACGGTGAATCGACGAGTTGGAAGATTCAAGAAAGGGGTTGACAGTTCCAAATCCCCAGAGGGGTCCCCGGAGAAGCCAGACAGTTCTGCGCAGCAGTCTGGCGGGTCTCCTGAGCAACCCAGGCCACGCTCACCTTCACCACCACCTTCACCACCACCTGATCGTCGACCTTCCGAATCCTCAAGTGATGATGGTAACTATTCATTTTATTTTATTTTGCTATAAACGTTGGATTTGGGGTTTGGGCAATACGGGTTACGAATTTTTGAAAATTTAATAAATTTTGAAAAACAGCTCAAATTCAAGTTGATTTCTGAAATTATGTATAACATTGTGTTTCTCTGAAAAATTCCTTACAAAATGTTTGTCCCTGTGATACAAACTACACAATTACGTTTAATCCTCTGAAACTATTCCCTCCAAACAACACATACACACACTCTTTGGATGTCAATGGATTATAATAAGCCCTTTCATCGTCAAAAATATCGTTAGTTTTTTACCGCTTCACCGTTTCATTGTCGTCTGCTTCAATATTAATGTCTGCTATGTCGTTCCAAATTTTGATTTAAGGCTTGCATAAATTCAAAGGAGTGTCAAATAGTTTGGATCTTATTATTCACCGCGTTACGCAGGTTCTGATCAGGATCCAAACAGTTAGCAAAGATGCATAAAGCTTCATTTACAGTAAAAGTGTTAATGTAAGAAAGTATGTACATTTAAATTGACATGGAACCGAACCTAACACAGTTTAGGGAGAATAATCCGGATTGCTTAGGTAGTGGAGCATCGGAACGGTTATCCGAAGGTCCGGGGTTTGAGCCCCGGTCAAGCTGCATATATTAACACTTGTCGCCCAACAAGTACCAGGTATGTTGTTGTATTTTTGCATAACAGCGGTTGAAAACTACTACTACTACTACTACTCACAATTGAAGTACAGTGCTCCCTCTAATACAACAACTAATGGGAGACGAAGAGCGGATGTGTTTAAGGGAGAGAAAGTTTATTAACTTTTTAAGTGCTGGACATGACTTGGCTTACATTGGTAACAAGACGTCTGATCTGGGTTCAAACTGTTTGTCACTCGTCATTATGTTGATTTGTTTTGGGATGGCTAATTTTCAAAATGGATAATGCGTAACTTTGAGAAAAAATAGCAGACGACAATTTTAGATAAAAAAGACAATATTTCAGCAGTAATATCGCTGGTTTAAATGTTTTGTTTAGGGAACAGTGGCAAATATTGTTGTGAGGAGGGGGTCGCTGTAGGGAGGGAGAACTGTATGTGAAAGTAATGTTTGTGTCTCTGTATAAAGTGTATTGTCACTGCTTCATGGGAATGATTACATGATCATCTTGTCCTGCCAGGGCACCAATCCAGCCTTTGAAGAAAAGTAGTGACCTAGGTATCGTCTAACGTGCCTCCCTTCCTGAGTTCCAAAGTTCCTTGCCTTCTCATGGTACACATCCGTAAGTACTTTGTCATTTCTCCATGTCCCTGGGATGACATCATAGTTCTGATCCTCTAAGTCCATCAGGTTACTGTGAGTTGATGGATATCTCAATCTGATAAGATTGTGAAGAATCACACAAGTTGTGATGATTTTTCTGCATGTCTCTGGTCTCTGGGTCATTGTCCTGAGCAAAACGCGGAATTTGTGTGCCAGAATACCAAAGGCATTTTCAACTACACGCCTTGCTCTAGATAGTCTGTAGTTAAATATTCTCTCATGGTGTTCCATGTTTCTGATTGCAAACGGGTTCATCAAGCTCTTGTTGATACCAAAAGCATTGTCCCCCACTATGTAGTAGGGGACAGGAACGTCATCACCTGGTAGAGACTTCTCTTTCGGTAGACTGAGTATGTTGTTCGGACTCTCCAGGCCTTCCTTCAACTCTGAGGCATTGTAGATACTTGCATCGTTGCTGGAACCATCCGAGCCGACATCAATCCAGAGAAATTTGTAATCAGCGTCGACAAGGGCCATAAGGACAATAGAAAAGAACCCCTTGTAGTTTCTGTACACAGAACCAGTATTCCAAGGACATGTGACAGCGACATGCTTGCCATCCAGAGCACCACAACAGTGTGGAAATTGACATCTCTTCTCAAACTGCTCAGCAATGTTGGTCCACTCTTCTGTTGTAGTAAGACACGGGATAACTTCAGCAGCAAACTCGGTTTTGATGGCATCGCATACTTCATTAATGATATGGGAGATGGTGTTCGAAGGCATTCTCGTCTTCCGTCTTCAGCTCTTTTAGTAGAGTACTATAGTGGCCAAATCGTTCTCTTCTTCTGTCAGACAGCCATTTTCTGACCCACATAGACCTTGGTTTCCTCCTACGTCTAGATTTGCCTCTGTCCTGGAAAATAAAAAATAAATACAATAGATAAGTACATTGTCGCATGCCGGAAAGGCGAGTAGCAAGAAAAGTTAGACTAGAACTTGTTTTTTAGGAAAACAAACAGCAGATCTTTCCCCCGATTTCCCCTTCTCAAATAATTTGAATCAAAATGAGCAATCCGTTAGAACAAAAGAAAGTGTCTGGTAACAAAGGTTCAACAAACATATATATATGATATATGCGACCTTTGACCGACTGACATGAAATACAACCCCATGCATCCCTTCATCATAAGCTTGCATTACATAAAAATAAACAGGATTGCTCCATTAGAACAAACGTTATTATCCGGAAACAAAAGCGAGACAGACAGACAGACGGACAGAGAGACAGACAGCATAACTAATGTCTCCCCACTAAAGTTTATGAGACATACTAAGACAATTTGTACCTGTAAGAGGAGATGCTGGGTCTGTAATCTTTGTTCATCACATTCTCTGAGGTGCATTAAAAGAAGCAATGCTGCTGCTTTCTTTTTCCTGGATGTCTCGTCATCTACGAATGCCATTCTGCAGAATTGAAGTATGCTCGTGATGAATGTTTAGCTCTGTTCTGTTCTGCACAGTTGCTCCAGACTGACCGAGGAAGCTGCTCTGAGGCTGGTATTTATATGTCTACGACAGTAACGTTACCATGACATATCTAAACCACACTAAGTACCCAAATTCGTCTGTTTTTGGACACTTCGTAATGTCATCGTAATGCCATCGTACTATAATACGATAGCTTCACGATAGCGTCACGATATCATTGCGAGGGCTTCACGAAGTCGTGTCGCCTTCCTAAGACCGTCGGACAGTTTCGTGTTTCCTTCGTGTTGTCTTCGTGTGGAAAAAAGTGCCCGATTGCACCGATGGTCACACGAAAGCAACACGAAGGCGACACGATTGACAAGATGGCCACACGACGGCCTTACGAAGGGTAAAATGAACACACGATGTCGACACGAAAATGAACCTTCGGAAGGTCCTTCGGCAATTTGTTTGACAGCCAAAGATTTTTTCATCGCTCACGAAGTTGCTGCCGATGCCTGAGAAATTCAGCCGGAGGCCACACGGTGGCTGAAGATGCCCTCACGAATGGCCCGATGATTACACGATCAGGCCCGAATGTGAACTTTTCGTTTATCGTGTGTCCATCGGATGTCAATTTCGGGACAGTGTGACAGGGGCATAATAAGGGAATGCAACACCGCGTGAGCAGTTTCGCTTTTCTATAGAGATAATGATGAATATTTTTTTATCATATTGTGCACGGATTATTATTACAATAAAACCCACATATGTTCAAATATATAGATAGATAGTTCCAAATGCTCAAAAGAATCATTATCAACCACTTCACCATCATGACGCCATTTGCTTTAAACATTTGTCATCTCTCAAATTTAAATGTTAGGTAAATTAACTTAAGTACACGTAACATCGGTATGTGTGTCAAACATTTTGGATCATGATCAGATACCGAGTTACGCAGCGTATGTTCAGTATCCAAACTGTTTGTATTTTAACAGTTTAATCAGAGTAAGGAAGTAAAGGGGTCAATATGGAAAGTAAACAGATGACAAAGAAACGAAATAGGTGTTGTATTGTCAAACTATTGAGTGAAAAAGTAATCTCGATTTTGACAGTTTACCCGTGCATTACCGATACGGTGCCATCATTGAATGATTACATTATACAAACATTTGGATATAGACAAAAGGTCCAGTTACATGGTTTCTTACCAAAGTACACTTTGATTGAAACATTAACTCATTCACTTCTTGAAACTTCACGCTAACACTTCAAATTGTAATAAAGCCTTGTCCGTATTTACAATTTATTGGTGTTTTACAATATATTGCAAAATGGCAAACAGTGCAAATCTTGATCAAATGGTTCTTATCGGGACCCTATGATCGGGATGTTCACTGTTTGCACATACATGTAGCAGGTTTTCTATTACATATTCACTGCTTATAAATGACGAGGGTAGTCGTAACTAGGGCCCAATGGGTTAACAGTGAAGCTTTGGAAATGCACCAATTCAAATTAAGCAAAATGTTCGATTTAGAGAGGTTTCCTGTGTAAAGACTAAAGATATTTACCAGCCATTATCAAGACGTTGACTCGGATTGGCTGTCGTTTAAGACAGGTTGCAGATCAGTTCAAATCAACAATTAGCAGACACTTGTCCCTATAGCTCTTATATCTGTAGTGACCTGCTTAAGTGGTTGGCGTGTAAATAGACAAACCGTTAGGAACTGAGTTTTCCACATGGACTATTCATCTTTTGAATAAAATTACAAATAACCATTTGTGTTTACTGTATGGCTTTTAAAAACACTTTAGAAATACATCATAAAAAATAAAAGTAAAACAAGCAATGGAGATAATGACCAGGAGCTATGTTAACAAAATATTCATATACTTATTTCCAGCATATACATGGTCGAACATGTAAGTGTCTCGGACTCCAATAAGATCTGAATCCAAAATGTTTACATATGTGAGTTAACCCTCTCCCCGATAGCCTGCTCCAATCTTTTCTTGTTTTTATAAGATAGGGGACCAATTACAACAGGATGAGAGGAAAGTAGAATACGCCCTTAAGCTAACATCTTTAAACAAATTATTGAGATACCAGCCATGAATTCCTATATTCCATGAACTTTTAGCTAAGGACTATATTGTAGTGTATAAATAGTTACATTGTTACAAGGCGCTTTTGAGGAGTAACGGTTTACATTTAAAAGTAAATAATAAACATTTAAAAGGCGACGTTAAACATATTTTTTCCATCTTTTGTATTCCCAGACACAAGCTATCACCTTTACGCGCTGTCTAGTGTAAGTAATAACTAGTAATGTGTGTCATGTTCTTGGAATCTACTGGTGGTATGAAACTATTGATTATGTAATAAACACAATGAGAAATTACCTATTGCCATGAAACATTGGCCAGACCAGATGAAACTAGATTTTATATTTCCATCTGTCAATTGACAAATATGCGTTCGGCGACTTTTTTGTCATTTTAGAGGACACATGCAAGAGTAAATAAGTATGCTACTGTCTTGCTTACATAAATAGTTGTTTTAGTAAAGATCATCCATATAAACGCGTTTTGATCTTACAGTACATAGACTTGTCTTATATCTTGTATAGAAATTGGAATCTTTGGTATGTCAAATTAGGCCAAGGCACGTACAAATTGTTGGACAATGCACTCACTATAATTATACCTCCGACAGCAGTAGATTCCAATTCCAGTGGCATCAAATTGTTTGCTCGAAAAGCTGTCATATTTTTTTTAAATACGAATTAACTGTTATGGCTGTAATAATTATTTTCTTTCTTATATAAAGATATTTTGAAAGTAATGGGTACATCGTCACTGAATAAAAGGTCTCAATGATAAGATGAGTATTCTAAATCAATCCAAACTATCTACTTATGTTAGTGTTAGAGCGAATTAGGGTATTTTCGAACACCAAAGCAAGAATGTTGATAGTACGACGGCGAAAGGGTTATTCCAAACATTTATCGACCCATAACGTGTTTACAAACTATCCTTGTGAGTAGTGAACGCATTTATTACGGAGAACATTTTTTACTGTATAAATTTGAACTATTTATTTCAGTGGAGGAATTAATTAGAGGAATAAAACGCCTATTGATTGAGGAATTGGTTAAATATTCAGTGGGGGAAGGTTAACATGGAAACATGACAATAAGACGATTAGTGAACCAGACATGTAGCAAACGGTACAGTGGAGAATCTGTTATTCTTTCCCGTTTAAACGCAAACGTACGCAAACGCAAAGCACTAAAACGTAGAAAAGAACAACTTTTGGACAATTCTGATAATTCTTGTTTATCTTGGTGGCAAACAGTTTGGAGTCTGATCTGGCTCCAAACTGTTTTCACTGCAAATAATAGTTTTAGCGTAAACGCGTTTATTGGGAAAGAATAACACATTCTCCACTGTAACTGGGAGACAACGAAATGCTGGACAAGAATTCTCTGACATGTTATATTGGTGACGGACCCATTTAACATGTGGTTATTTGAAATGAATTCTGATCGACACAAATACGAGAGATACTTATTATCAGTATGACATAGAAATCGGAGACATGCTAACAACCTGTTCATATCTGTTTCGGGTTCTGTGAACTGTACAGTAGAGAAAACGTTATTCTTTCCCAATAAACGCGTTTACAGTAAATGCAAACAGTTTTGAGCCAGATCAGACGCCGGGTAACCCGGCGCCTTATCAGGCTCCAAACATCTGCCACTCAGATTAAAATAAATAGTTGGAATAGGCAAAAACGTTGTCATTTTCTCCATTTTAGTGTGTTGCGTTTGCGTTTCGTTTGCGTCTAAACGGAAAAGAATAACGTTTTCTCCACTGTATGATCAAAAGTTTCAGCACTAGGTTAATTAAAAGAACCGCATTTCCTTTGAGTGAATAATACCTCTCATCATGAATTATTTAGTATCACTTTATACTTATTCTGTATCCAGAATGCTTGTCTTTAAGACTAATTAGTGTTTGTCTTTTTTTCTTCAAAGGTCGACTGGAAATAACAAGAATGACTTCTATTCTATCAGGTGAACTCTATGAGATTCTCTGCAGCACCTTATTGCGTTTCATAATATCTGTTACAATTTCAACCCTTCACTGCCTTACCCCGAGAGTATACAACTCTTATTTGCAAACAGTTTGGAATATGATCAGACGCCGCGTCACCCGGCGGCTCATCAGGATAAAAGCTGTTTTACACTTATTTCAATATTCCTTAAATACTTTTCCTCAGTCCATTGAGGGACCACCAGCCCATTGTTCTGGAGGTGTCAGTGTAACTGTCAAATAATGTGAAAATCACGTGCAGCACAATCTCAGTTTACCTGGTGAGGTACAGATTATACTCATGCTCTAGTGATTTTCAATGGTTATTTCTAACCCAACTATCAAATATAAAGGTAGAGTCTCACACGAGAAGCTTCAATGGTTCTTTGCTAACGATATGTCCACAAGACCCATGCTCTTTGCAAGGAAATTGTCTGGCAAGGTGTTATGACCAAAAGGTCGTCAGGAGATGTCTTTAAGTCAAAATAGTTAAATTTCAAATATGAAAAATCTAAACAGACGACATTTAAATTCAGGAATGACGTCATGGCTGTCAATGGGTTAAAGCATTAACCCTTTTCTTTTCTTACATTGTAACATAATAAATCGCACTGTGGAAAAGGACAGAGTTAGAAAATTTAATAATGATAAATCAAATGTATTCCATAAACCCGGTATATGCTTAAATATTATTGTAAAAATCGTATTTTCGAAACGCGGCGTCTGATCAGGATCCAAGCTGTTTGACACTCGTTTTGAAATTTCCCCAGCCATACTATCTTATTTTTTAGATTTGGAACGACAATGTAGACAGCAAAAATAGAAGCGACGCCAACGAACGGTGAAGGAGTAATATTGAGATAATTGAGATTAAAATATTGAGAGTGAAAGGGTTAAGCTGGGTTTTAACATTGCAATACGGGTAAGTTCGACTTAAACGTGTTCAAGTTATGGGGTTCGACTGTATTTGCAATGAGAATCACTTGTTTGAGCATGAATATTTTTATTTGAGAAATGATAACGTACCACTGCAGATCAAGGAGGTTATCGCAGACAAACTTTGTCTGTACTTCATCAGTCATTAATTCTGATCAACTTGTCCATTAAGGACACCTAACGTGTGTTCTGCTCTATGCCTCCAAGAACTGAACTTTGATAACGGTAACATCAAAGACTAACAACTTCATTGTTTGTTACAGTAAAAGTCAAGTATTGGCAACAGGTAAAGCGAGACCATGTTAACCCTTTCAACCATACAACCCTCTGTAGAGATTACTTATTACATATGCAAACAGTGTAGACCCTGATCAGAGGGCTCCTATAGGAGCCCTCTGATCAGGGTATGCACTGTTTGATATTTTCATTGGTTTTTGTTGTCATACCAAAAATGTAACAGTAGACTGGTTCAAAATACCTGTACAAGAAGAGTCCAAAAGGATTGTAAATACCCACAAGAGATATTTAGGGTTGAAAGGGTTAACCCATAACTCTATATACGCGCATTTTTACGCTAACGTATAGTTAACATAGCCCAAACATTTCCAAAGAGGCTTTCTGTTTTATTATTACTCCGTTTCTATTAGCTTCCAATACATGCGAGAGCTTAATCGTTTGCATTCTTTAAGTGAATGTGTGACGATTCGTTAACAGATTCGGTTTATCAGAGTCACGGAGAATCAAATCAATCCTTAAGACAATGTGTTAACACATTTGAAAGAATTTGCGAATGTGTCGACTAAGAGAATTGATACAGACCTAGCATGCATGATATTAATACATTAATCAATTACACCAAGCTTTCTTACGTATGTATTCCGTAACTGAAGAAAATAGATAGATCCATTTTATACATTCATAAATATGCACAATAACAAATATGCTATTTTTACTAGCAGGTGGAAGCTTAACCCCTTCACTGCCATGACGTCATCAACTTTAAACAATTGTCGTCTGCTTTTATTTCTAAAATTAAATATTTAATTATTTTGACTTATGAAATATTGAAATGAGTGTAAAACAGTTTGTTACGCGGCGTCTGATCAGTATACAAACTGTTTTCAAATTAATAGTGTACTCGGGGTAAGGCAGTGAAGAGGTTAAAGCAGGCTGAGAGTAAGGCGCATTATGTTTTACTTTCTGCCTGCTTTACATGTAAGAACCATCATGTCTTCAATATTGAAAACAAGCAAGGGGAAGTGCTAATCCATGGAAGCATAGTAACGCTTATACATGTCATTCACAAATAATGTTTTTGTAAAGAGCACACTTATTATTTACAATCACTGCAGACCAAGATCTGAGGGCTCATATACAGATTGTCATTTTGTATATGTAGTAAAACAGCAGCTCTGAAATATAAACAGGGGTATTGTCCGTTTTAAATTTCATATTTCAATGAGTTTAAGAATGCCATACGTAATCATGGTATGTTAAATTTTTACTTTTATTTAAATACCACACATCGATTTTCTACACTTGTACATGTACATGTACATGGTGTAAATTGCTACTCTGCTTGTATGTATACACTGTTTTCTATTTCATCACTAAAACTTAAATGTTATTTTAAACGGTTTTTATATTATGCAATAAACATGACAATCTTACAAGTTAACGTCTGCTCTCAATAAATAAAAGTCAAGCTTGTGAAAAATGTCGCTTTGAACCACAGAGTGCAGACATGTTTAAGGCTGGTGATAACGTAATGCAGAACAAAGCTAATCAAATACCTCTAATCCAGCTTAAAACGTGAGTTACTTGTAAATCGTAGTATGTTTGTCAGTATTCTTTGGTATTTCCCTGGTATTTCAATGAGTTTGTACAGTGAATAAAGCGTTATTCTTTCCCAATAAATGCGTTTACGCTTAACATATTACTCCAGTTGCAAACAATTTGAAGTCAGATCAGACGTCGGATAACCCGGCGTCTGATCAGGCTCCAAACTGTTTGCCATCCAGGTCAAAATCAACATTCAGAATTGCCAAACAGTTGTCATTTTGTTCATTTTATTGCGATGCGTTTGCGTTTCGTTTGCGTTTAAACGGGAAAGAATAACGTTTTCTCCACTGTATGCCTGATAAGGCGTCCACTTTAGAATTGCCGCGGATTTTTTACCTTAATTTTAAGACACTCCGATTGATAACATATCGAAACGAGTAAAATCTAAATCGGAACAGTTTGCAAATTATATTCGACTATTATTTGAAATGCTCAAAGTGAATACTGCTGGATTTAAAGGGACTGACACTAACAATTAAATGATTGAATTGAAATTCCCTGAAGAAATTCTAGGATTGATTAAAATGAAGAGAGAAACGCTATCCATTTTCAACTGCTCTTGCTTGAGGCATATTTATCATGATGTACTAGCTCATGCTCCAAAATGTTTCACGCACATGCTTTGTACAGGCTTTGTTAAGTTTTGCCTCGGGGAACATCCTTTTAACCCTTTCAACCCTAAATATCTCTTTTGGTTATTTATGATCCTTTTGGACTCTTCTAGTACAGGCATTTTAAACCAGTCTACTGTTGCAATTTTGATATGACAACAAAAAGGAATGTAAATATCAAACAGTGCAGACCCTGATCAGAGGGCTCCTATAGGAGCCCTCTGATCAGGATCTACAATGTTTGCATATGTAATCAGTAATCCTACAGAGGGATATAGGGTTGAAAGGGTTAAACATTTCATGTTTAAATTTATCTTGATGTTCTTACCCTTCCATCGTCGAATTGTCGTCTGCTCTACTGCTGTTGTCTGCGATATCGTTTGAAAGTTAAATTTAAGGCAGTCTAACTTAAGTTATTTCCAAACAAGTGGCAACTAGATTTAATCCTGAACAGACGACGCGTGACGCAATTATTATCTCCTTTAGAGATCGTTATAGAAAGGTTTGACGTCTATGGGTAATCGTACTAGACGGGCATACAGTGATACCTTTCTACAACAACACCCATTGGGATACACCAATTGTGTGTGTTGTTCGGAGGAAGTTGTTATAGAGAGGAATTTTGTTTCACATTTCCAAACAGCTTGAATCTAGATCAGACGCCGCGTTAAGCGGTGTCTGATCTGGATTCAAGCTGTTTGTCACTCGTCAATTTGTTTTTATGTCCAAATGCGCAATGTGTTTCTTTGGTAAAAACAAAAGACGACATTATTAAGCAGACGATATTATAGCAGTAAAAGTGGTAGACATACTTGTTCAGTTTAGGGAACTGCAACAAGGGTTGTTGTTAGGAGGGAGTCGTTGTTTAGATGGCCGTTGTAGTGACGTAGCACTGTACTATAGTATTAAAAGCTGTGTTGTCGAGGAATCAGTCACAACCTTGTATGGCATAGAAGTTTTTGCAATTATCGGTCGAGTGAAATTCGGAGTGCTATGCAACAGCCTGTAAGACAAATTCCGCCACAGACAGGCGTGTTTGACATAACGGAATTGATTTGCCTTTGAAAGACGTGAATATTCCAGCGTCAGGAAAATACGAGTAGTGGGCCAGACAGTTCTAGACATAACACTTATATGGTATTCATACTATTTAGCACACATTATAACGCTGTATGCGGCCTAACCCATTCGACCCTAGTGTCGGTTATACTCGTCATTTATAAACATTGTACATGTTAAGAGTTCACCCATCCTATGCAAATAGTGTAAACACATGGTCTACAGTATTGGTCATCTGCATACATTGTTCACAAACACATACCTAAATAATTATAAATTATTATAATTAACCCTTTACCTCATAGCCTGTTTTTAGTTTTGAAGACAGGTGACCACTTAAAGCAGGTTGAAAGTAAAGCAGAATGTGCCTTAAGGCACATTCTGCTTTACTTTCAGCCTGCTTTAAGCTAAAATATGCTAGGATTTATAAAATATTTGTAATGGTTATTGTTCATGAGGGTATAAACTGGAACTGTTTTCTTCAGCGGAGGAATAAATTAAATACGCCAAAAGTCCCTTCTATGGGGGAAAGGGTTAAACGGAAACTTGAATTGCATATTTGATGATTGATGGCTAACAGAGTTAAGATTGTCAATACTAACTTCTCTTCCTAATAAACACAATACAGCTTTTTTACGTGGTGAATTTAGGATATGAACGGTATGTGTGCATGTGTGTTGTTATAATCTTGAAATTGTTTGATCCAACATCGAAATGCAACTACATGATAGTCTAAAAATCTGGGGCAATTTTATGTTGGATGAAGTTATTTGCGAGAGTGCCTTTGTGATTGGTCTCATGTTTTCCAGCCCTTGTGGTATATTGACAAGGATATGAGCCGTGTCTTGACAAAACCTGCCTTACTGCATTGCAATATTGTACAGACCAAGCTCCAAGCACCGTTGTCTTCCCTGGCTCCGTATCGAAACCAGCTATGACCAGTCTTACGAAACGGCGTACGACAAAAATGGTCGTAAGTCACATTCTAATATTCTCAACTACATGTCTCATAAATTTCTCCATTCAACCCTGTCTTGTGCCATCTCTTTGGAATCGACTTTTTAAGAAGATTCCAAAGAGATATCACCAAAGCGGTTTTGATGCAAGAATAAGAAATTATATTTGTTTAAAAGTTTTGACTTACGACCGTTTTTATCGTACGAAGTTTTAAATTAGATGACGAGATGCAGTAATTCCCAGCAGGGAGAAATATTCAACTCCTTAGCACACATACACTGGTGAAGATGTTATTCTCTCAAAATAAACGCGTTTACGCTAAATCTATTATTTCCAGTGCAAACAGATTGGAGCCTGATAAGACGCCGGGTAACACAGCGTCTGATCAGGCACCAAACTGTTTGTCACTCATATAAAAATAAATAGGCAAAAACAGTTGTCCTTTACTACGTTTCATTGAAATTCGTTTGCGTTTTGTTTGCGTTTAAACGGGAAAGAATAACGTATTCTCCATTGAACGCCGTCGACCTTGCAAAGGTAGTACAGTGGAGAATCTGTTATTCTTTCCCGTTTAAACGCAAACGTACGCAAACGTACGCAAACGCAAAGCACTAAAACGTAGAAAAGAACAACTTTGGACAATTCTGATAATTCTTGTTTATCTTGGTGGCAAACAGTTTGGAGCCTGATCAGACGCCGGGTTACCCGGCGTCTGATCTGGCTCCAAACTGTTTGCACTGGAAATAATAGTTTTAGCGATAACGCGTTTATTGGGAAAGAATAACAGATTATCCACTGTATTGTACTTGCAGAGGAAATCACAGGCATGGATGTACTTTAACCCATTACCACCCATTACCTTTTTACACCTTTAATTTATTTTTACACTGAAGAAAATAGTTCCAATTTATATAGTCATGATTATGTGTAGTAAGAAATATTTTGTTTATTCTAGAAGATGTAAGCTTAAAGCAGGCATTTGGCTTTACTTTCAACTTGCTTTAAGAAATTTTCAAAGTATATGAAAACACTCTATGATGGTCTTGTATTGAAGAGCTATTTAAGATGAATGAAAAAATAGAAAAAGTGTACATTTTGGTGAACAACAGTTGGCTCTACGGCCATGTAAAATTTACCCCACCCACTTCCTCTTATTTTGTCCTTTTCAAACAGCCCACTTCAATAAAATCCATTTTAAATGAAAACAAATATGATAATTTGGTTTTGTGTTATTTATTTCATATCTATGGTCGTATTTCTTCATACAAAAAACTAATTTAAGAAAAAAAAGGCACCAAATGTGAAATTTATAAAGCTCTAAATATCATCGATTCAATTTTCAACACTGACCTTTCAATTTCTTTTCATATTTTGAACTGCCTTAGCATTGGCTTTCATTTGGTAGAATATAAGAAAAAGGTTAATACTAGAACTATTTCATTTTCAAACTTTTTTACTTTTTTTCATAAAATAAAAAATCTTTTAAAATCATGCCCTATGACAAGCATATTTTTGATATTCGAGGATCCATATTGTTCAAACCTAGTGCCTGCTTTGTCTAAATTTGGTTTCTATATGTGAAAATACCACCATAGACATGAAATAAATAATGAAAACCCAAATTACCATGTTTGTTTTGTTTTGAAATAGATTTTACTGAAGCGTGTACTCTGAATGGGTAAAATTTGAGAAAAAAAGTCCAAATTTGACATACCTTTTTCAAATCGCTGTAGCTAAAAAAAAAGGACACCTACATATTATTTGTTTTTCATTTTTTCATTCATCATAAACAGCTCTTCCAAAAAAACAATGAGAGAAAAAAAGTTTAATACTTTGAAAAAATCGCTTATGACATTGATACACCCTTAGGTGGTCACCTATCTTCAATACTGGAAACAGGCTATGGGGTAAAGGGTTAAGAACATTATGTATATTCAGTTTAGAACCAGGTTCGAATCGAACCCGAGTAAATCGACATTGAATTAAACAGGCCCCACACTGCCTGACAATAATATGTACGAGAAAATAAATGACATTATTTCCAAGTGACGTTTTAATGGAATTTCATTTGCATTGAGGAAAACCATTTCCGCTACTATGGTAATTTATGCAACATTGCATAATGGGTTTGTTTCTGTGACTGACGAAAATAGATTATTCTATTCACCAAATGAGATTTTCTCGTTCTTCAGAATATTTTACCGATTGACTACAGTGTTCCCTCCCTCCAACGACCCTCTCAACAACGACGCCCTCCTTACAACGACCAGTGTCGCAGTTCCTTTAACAGGACAATTATGTCTAACGCTTTTACTGCTGTAATATCGTCTGCTTAAAGTTGTCGTCTGCTGTTTTTCTCAAAGTCACATAATTGACATTTTGACAGAAAAAACTTAATAACGAGTGATAAATAGCTTGAATCCAGATCAGCCACTGCGTTACGCGGAGTCTGATCTGGATTCAAGCTGTTTGCAAATGTAGGCCAATTTCCCTCCCTATAAAGACTCCCTCCGAACAAGGCACACAATTGTTATCTCCCATTGGATGTCGTTGTAGAGAGGGGCGCTGTATTACCTCGCAACGAATCTAACATAAGATTGATCTACAACCACAGTAGATCAGACAGGATTTTCCGTTCAAACAAACCATAACACGTACGCATGATCAAAATGTAGAAAAACGACTTTTTTGGAAAATCTCACTTTTTACATTTGTATTTTCATCTGAGAAGCAAACAGTTTGGAGCCTAATCAAACGATGGGTAAGTTCTCCACTGTAAAGTTTTAGCCTTAAAGTCAATAGTTTTTTGGCCTTTACAACGCGGTTTTTCAAAACTTGCTAATACAAATAGCCACATTTCCGTCTCAGAACATCACTCACAATGTCTCTAGTCAGGTTCATTTACATATCGATTGACTCCTGCTTCATTAGCTCTTATCATGCTCACTTATCGTCTGCTTAAAATTGGTAGTCTGTGGAATGAGATCAAAATAAGTGTTAATGGTTTTGATAAGAAAAAATTGAATATGACTGACAAACAGTTTGGATCCAGATCAGACGCCGCTTAACGCGGCGTCTGATCGGGATCCAAACTGTTTGCAAATTTAAACCAGGCCGCGTTAAGCAAGATACGGGTTAACATGGGTTCTGGATAAACACCAAGTTCATTAATTAAACCTTTTCTCCGTTAAAGGCGTTTTTATCTCATTTCATCCCCTGAACAGCCTCAAACGAATACTCAGTGATTCTGTTAAATACAGATGACATTTTAAAGAAAGGTGTCATTAAAGTAGATAGATTCTAAAAGGGTTGTGATCCTGTTTTATTTCCAGTTCCATATTATTGTGTTTTGAAACATAATTTGCGAATTTCAATTTTTATACAAATATAAGGGCAAATATCGGTGTTTCGTAAAGTTTTTAATCTGTTAAATTGACCAAGGATTGATTCGAAATTTTAAAAACAGAGCCAGTGTTCATTCTTGACGTTACAAAAAAACATTGGTCGATAGTCAACATTCAATAAGTCACAGGGCCGAGTTTCAACATTTAAAAATACCCTCGGTCGGCATCTGATTTTGATCAGAACTGGTGGCAAATATTTAAAAAGTTTCGACCGGCAAATGGTTCACCCTTTCCCTAGTGGAAGCTTCTTTTTGTGCATTTAATTTATTCCTCCACTGAAGAAAAAGTTCCAATTCATACAGACATGAACATGCTCCATTAGAATTATTTTCTGTATCGTAGCAGATAATAGCTTAAAGCAGATTGAAAGTAAAGCAAAATGCGCCTTAAGGCGCATTTTGCTTTACTTTTAATTTGCTTTAAATAGTTACATGTCTTCATAACTAGAAACAGGCTGTTTGGTAAAGGGTTAAGAAAAGGAAATGGAACAGACATGAAACAGAACACAGACGCTGCTATAGTACGGAATAACTCTAGAGCTATTGATTATTTCCAAGCAAGTGCAATCACACATTGTTGTATTAATCTAAGGGCCTGTAAAGAATGTGGAGGTTTTAGCTTAATCAGAGATATTAAATCATTGGGCTTTTGCAATCATCACAAAACGTTAGACATAATTCATTAATACTATTTGCATCTAGCAAATGCCTAGCGGGTATTAATGTTAGGCGTTTGCAAAAGAAGAATGATATTTCACAAAGTTCAGTGTAAAAACAAGGACTTGCGCAACATCTATTAATCCAGGGCAAGTCTACTGTATATACTACCGATGGAAAAGCTCACTAGTCTAGAAACATTGTTTTAAACACATTTGGCCCTAGCGACATAATTATACTCATAGTTTACCAATTAGTGAATCTGTAAAAAAAAAAATGCATCTGTCATATGCAAACTGTAACTACACTGGTCATAGGGCTCGGTTTAATATTTCTGTAGTATATTGCTGAAAAACGCCAAAGAGCAATTAATTGAATGGATTTAATTGGAAACTTTAGTTGTTGATTAAGCTTTTCATGAGTGAATGATTTAAGTCCCATAACAAGTCACATCACTTATATGACAAACCATTGCACACAGGTATATACCCAGGTCAGACACCAGGTTGGGGCTATCATTCTGCAGTATTGTTTATGGTTGTACTAACAAGGGGTTCTCTTTGAATTGTTTGTACCTAGTTCTTTATGTGCCAGTTTCGAACTGACATCTTGCACATCCTTCGGTATACTCTTGTAGACCAATGGACGAAATTCCGTTACTATCAGTTGTTTAAATTCCCATGTACCATTAAGTAATGAACTCAAACGCTAATAGTTCGAATAAGTCCAGTATACGATACACGAATTGTTCCATTGTTTTAAACGTGCCACGGTAAAACTTTGAAATTAACGGGTGTGTTTGATACAGCGCGCGAAACAAAGGTGTTCAAAGGAAGATATAAGTGTAATTTCAAGTTCGAATACTTTTTTTAATTAAACAGTCTAAAATGTTAAGTTGGCAGGGTACACAATATTTGTGTTAGCAACCTCTAATATGAGTTAAACATACATGCATACTAATAAACTGTTCATTAATTTTAAAAGATAAAGATTACAGCAAATATAATTTACGATATAAGAAATCAATTGTTATTTTTCGGCGTTTAAGGGAAATAAACGACAGAAAATGATCGGAAAATTAAAAATGAATCGCTAGCACGATTTTGCAATCTGCCGATAATTTGCTGTTGTTCATTTTGCTTAAACGTCGAAAAATAAAAACATTTGAATTCATACACAGCAGAAGTTTTCCTATGTCAAAATTCCAAAGACTATTGTGTGTTTAACGTATATTTCAATTCAAACGTAATAGGATTAAAAGGTATTTTTAAACTTTCATGAATAAAATTAAGACTCGGTATCTCTCAAAATTATCTTAATCATACATAGTACATGTATCAATATTTCTAAATCGAAACCTGATTACTTTTTTAAATCCAAGTTTGTTCGACATAAGCAGGGTCAAAATGATTATATGTCCATTAGAAAAAAGGTTTCAGTGTAACATAATCGAATTCTAGAAGTAAAGTTTACTTTTGTCTTTGTTCAGTTATTTACTTTCTATCTTCAACATTACAGCTATATCTTTTAAACATACATTGTAAGATAATCCTTTACAGCACTCCTACCACTATTTATAAATAGTGTAACCCACATTTGTTTAACGATTACAGAATAGCTTAATTGTTTGCAGTGTTGAAGACAGGTTTTCACATGCAGCATGTTGAAAGTTAAGACGAATGTACCCTAAGGTTAATTCTGATTTACTGTCAACCTGTTTGAATCTAATATCTGCTAGGATATAGAAAGTATTTCTTATGGTTATAGACATGCCTATATTAAGTGGGTCTATTTGCTGCAGTAGAGGAATAACTAAAAAGGTGTAAAATGTATATTTAGGGAGTATAGTGTTGACGCTGATTATAAACAACAATATTAACTCCCGAATTCAGCTTGCATTATTTCAACACGTGCCTGGTGGTCTACTATAAATTAATACAGTCGTATAATTGACTATTTCAAAATTCTTATAATAGGAATTAAAACGATATTATTACATGATTGTGGCATTTTTTCTTTTTTGTAAACCATTTTATCTATTAACTATGAATATTCAATGAAAATAATCGGCTGTAACTTTGGCAGTTAAAAAAACATTGATATTAGCATAGTGACCTTACAGTGGGAAATACGATGTTCTGTCAAAATGAAAATTAATAAAAACACAATGCATAAAAATAGAAAATTAAACGTTATTCAAACATGTTGGTGAATGTTTTAGATTTGACAGTAAACTGTGAAGAGCCTGAAAAGACGCCAAATTAAACTAAAAAATGTTTACTTTGAAAGAACTAAGTTATCTTCACTGTAAATTAATTTGTTTGCAACTTGACCAAACACGGTTTAATATATCGGACATAGTGCACCATTCAATTGTTGGAAGCATATCGATGTTTGGAAAAACCCAATATGTAACATATCACAATTGTACTTGGATAAGGAGCTATAAAACATGTTTCCAAATATTTTCAATCAAGATTGTGTGCAGGATTAGGTGATTTCTAAGTCCATCCAATATCATTTAAATCCCATCAACTTTGACGCCTCTCTTGGGAAAAGACACTGGCATTTCAATGATTTGAAATTCGAATGCCGTGACTGCTATTATTTTATGAACATGTTCTTAATGAAATGATATAAAATATGTGTATTTTTTAACCCTTGAACATTTTAAGACGAGCTTTATTCTGGAACCAAACTGTTTGTAACGTTTACAAATGTGTCATTTGCTTCCCGTTATACAACTTTCGAGTACTTTCAGCTTGCTTTTAGCAGTCAATTAATTTAGTGGTCGTAATATATACTTATTGCTTTGGATCGGTGAATCAAATTGAGTTTTATAAATATTTGCATTTACTTGAACATTTGAAAAAGATGTCTAACCCTGAACTGATACAAATACATTAAATTGCATCATATTGTTACTTCTTAAGGTGAAACCTTTTTATTAAGTCAACCGATGATATTACATAATTTTGTATGTTCCATTGGTACATTCTGTTGTTAGATTCCCTGTCTACCAAAAGCAACATCTAAGCGGTGGCAGAATGAAGATAGTGCAAGAAATGGTTCACTCAGTGATAATTTTAAAGAATTGGTGTATGTCGAAGTACCACTGTCTATAAATATTTTGAAGTCAATATCGTCAGAAACGTGTGGACACAAGTTTGGTTAATATTTCTTAATCAACCATGTGGACATGTTCTCTATGTGACCAAATACTTTGAACAGTAATTTCAAGGGAAATACAGCATCAATAACGTGCTACGTAGTAGCTGCCTGTCATCAAATGTTCAGTCCATTTTCACAAAGCCTGTTTCTAGTTTTGAAGACTGATGGTCACTTGAAACAGATTGAAAGCAAACCAGAATACCCCGTGAAAAGGCACACTTTGATATACTTTCAGCCTGCTTTAAGCTACCATCTTTTGGAATTTAGGACATATCACACAAAAATCAAGCAAACCAACATTCTGTATTTAAATGACTAAAACTTTTGGTTCATGACGATTCGGTTTCAGAGTAGTTTCGGCAGTATGTTAGTTGATAGACTATTTCCCGATTATAGTACATGCACAGCGCAATTTGTTTGGAAATTTGAAAATAGTTCAAATTTATTTTGTATCTCACAAAGGTACAATTGTCTGACACACGTTCCTAAAACGTACATGTATTTTCCTTCTAAAACGTGTAAGAAATACTATGTTTGTGTATAGAAAGTCTGTCTGAGAATTTAGTAATTCCGAGATACAGTAAGAACAATGATATGTGGCTATTCATTAGAAATAAATTATGGGTGTTACCCCTTTGAAAAAAGCCTGCTTCTAGTTTTGAAGACAGGTAAGCATTTATAACAGGTTGAATGGAAACAGAATGTGCCTTAATACGGATTTTGCTCCAATTGTTTTGTCTGCATTATCGTTTCAAAGCTATAAAATAAGGCAGTATGACTGTAGAGATTTCAACACGTTTGTCAACTAGTTTAGATCCTGATCAGACGCCCCGGTACGCGGCGTCTGGTCAGGATCCAAACTGTTTGCAAATGCGCTTTTAAGAGTCATTGAGAGTGAAGGGGTTAGCACACTTAACCCTTGCGACATGTATAGTCATTTTTTCCACAAGCTGTATACCTGTTAAGAATACGTGTATCCTATGCAATCAGTGAAGAGCCAGACCAGAGGACTCGTATAGGGTCCTTTTGACCAGGGTCTGCGCCGGTTATCATTTTGTGTTATATATAGAGGTTTAATCTATAAAAATCTTAAATTGGACTAGACTTATTGGAAACTGGAATTGTCCATTCGAAATTTCAATGGTGAATGAAATAAGAAAATTGAAACGGAACCAGTTCTATTGATATACACTTTCAGATCGGAAAAGAAGTACGCTTACGTCTTCAGTATAGCAGGCGAATAACCTCTAAGCGAAGATAAGCTCAAAACACCAAGTAAGGAATGAATGGTCTTCTTTGCCATTCTAAGCACTGGCCTACAGTGTCATTCACCAGATTTTACCGTAACACTCCTACTCAAAGATTGTAAGTTAAAACGGCATTTAAAGAAATACCAAGTATTATATTAACGCAAACAACATAAAAACCAGTTTTCAAACGGTTTTGACGTACAGCGTAGAGGAAATTGTGCTCGACGTTAGAGAAACTAAGATGGCTGCTTTCACCAGATAAATGAACAAACAGTGTAGAGCTTGAAATTTGGTAACCAGTTAGGATCTACTTATTATTTCATACTTATGCGCTAATGGGGCTCAAAAAGTTGAATATCGAATCGCATTATAGATATATCATTATCTTTCAAATACTCAATTAATTCCATGGAAGATACATTGCGAAGAAACGGAGGCCATCAAGTCAAGAATGAATCTCAAGAGACCTTGCGCATGCGGTAATTACGTTTTTCTGCTTCGACTACTTTGAAAAGACAAAGCACGAATAGAAATATTACAGTCAATAGCCATACGGTTGATTTAATGATCGATTAAACGTACTAACATAGCCATTTGCAGTCAGGCTGAAAGCAGGAAACGCGGTTAGTGTTCTACAGAAATCTTATGCCCGGAGTCATGTCCAGGAAATTGGTGCTTTGTTGTACTTCTGGAGCTCGTTTCATAAAAATTCGTACGACAAAAAAGATCGTAAGTCTTATATCAAAAATATATTTAATTTCTGATTTCCCTATCTAATCCTGTCTTATGACACCTCTTTGGAATCGTCTTTTCAAGACGATTCCACAGAGGTTCACAAGACAGGATTAGATAGAGAAATAAGAAATTATTGAGATTTTTATAATTCGACTTACGACAACATTTGTCGTAAGAAGTTTTATGAAACGGGCCCCTGAGGGTTTAGCATTCTTTATGAGAATCGACTATAACAGTATGGAACCAAATATGACGCCGAGTTCCCACCCGGTTTAAAACGCTTCGACAGTTTGTCCTTAATGATATATAGATAGGTGTGTGCCTTTTTATTCAGCAGAAGTCTTATTAAGAAAGGAATGTTCATGGTGTGTTTAAAGTTACGATATTTTAAGAGTAGTCTCAATAATACTATAATAGATTTGCATATAGCCGTTAAGCGCATTTATTATATCGACACAGAGTGGTCAATAGTAACGAACATATCAAGTCTAAATTTTCCGAACTGTTAATCTGTTGATTCAAAATCTACACAATGGTTGTTAAACAGTTAGCTACAGTGGAGAATCTGTTATTCTTTCCCGTTTAAACGCAAACGTACGCAAACGCAAAGCACTAAAACGTAGAAAAGAACAACTTTTGGACAATTCTGATAATTCTTGTTTATCTTGGTGGCAAACTGTTTGGAGCCTGATCAGACGCCGGGATACCCGGCGTCTGATCTGGCTCCAAACTGTTTGCACTGCAAATAATAGTTTTATTGGGAAAGAATAACAGATTCTCCACTGTATAAGCACGTTAAATGTTTAGAAAAGTTTTGTGTTAAAATTACATTTCAAAGAAAGAAAAATGAGTTCGATGGCGATCGAACTCATACGGTGAATGCAAAACAAGAAATATGTGCCAACGCCTTAGCCATGTCGATCACAAGACAATTCTTATCTAGAGCTCTATTTTATTCTATATGAATAGATTGAAGCGAAGTTCAACGCGAAAATCTACTCAGCCTTCGGTCGAAGCAGAAAAAGCGATTAGAATATAATCAAGAGACTAGATTCATTAATTTTATTTGAAGCTGTTTTTATATCGTCATATTTTTAATGCTATATGCAAGATGATACCGCAGTTTGCTTTTATTTGAGTGTTTTTAGGCAAATACACCTTTATGTTTCAGTTTTTTTTAAAGCAGGTTGCAAGTCAAGACTACAATCTGCTATAATATAAATAGTATTTCCTATGGTCCATACTTGTATAATATTGAACGTTTTTCTTCGGTAAGAGAAAAAATTAAAGGCACGAAAAATGTGCATTTGCGGGGTAATAGTAAAAACACAAAAATGTGTCAAGAGGTATAATACTATTGTTGCGGGAAGTGTATTACAACTCGAAATATTTTTTTGAAATATTTGTGGGAACTGATTTTAGTGTGTAACTTTATATGTATATGTCTATCAAAAAACACACATTTAAGCTATAATTCCGCCTTAACCCTTTCACCGCCAGAATCGCCTAAAGTCGAATTTGCAAACAGTTTTGATCCTGATCAGACGCCGCTTTACGCGGCGTCTGATCAGGATCAAAACTGTTTGACACCCGTTTCTATATTTCTTGTGTCATACTCTCTTAATTCTAACTTTGAAATCATATTGCAGACTATAATATTGAAGCAGACGACACAATAACGGTGTAGGGGTAAAAAACTCAAAAATAATTTGGCGGTGAAAGGGTTAAATCATTGAAATTAACGCAATAGATCAAAACAACAATGCGTAAAAACAACAAGTGTGCACAGTGCCTATTATTAAGTCTGTAAAGGAAGCAACAAGTAAAAACCAAACTTACCGCCACGCTAAGCCTAGTTAGCGCCAAATTTCTATGCCATTTCTCCAATAACCACCAACTCTGTCTGCCTGCCACTACTGCCTATGAGAAAGATGCTCATATATCAACAAGGCGAACGAAGTCACCGATCAATAGTATTACACTTTCTGCGACACAAAACATAATAACTAGTATGTCTTGAAACGCTTTCCTTCGCTTTGAAATACGATCGATAGTGCCTTGTCAATCTGGATTAGACACTCCGCAAACCATCTCTCCCCTCTCGCCTTATTAGGAGCCGATACGTTGGTCTGGCTTCCGATATTTGAAACTTGAACACCACAAACACAGTCAAACTGTTTTAAGCGACCAGTTAAATGAAATTGCATATACCATCTTTTTTATGCAGCCCGCTGCTTAATTCATAACAAACATTTGCAGAAAACTCTATTAGGAGTTTCAGTATTACATTGTCCTGCATTAAGCAGCCATCTGTATGTGTCGAATACCAAGCCTATCGAGTGAATGATTTCTTAAGGCAACATTGACTGTTGTTCGTTAAGAGACGTTATAGTCGGTTGAGGTTAATTCTGGAAGACAAGATGTTGGATACATTGCACACAGACTTGAAAAGTACACCACATATGTGAAATTGTGGTAATTTGTCATGGCGTTCAAGGTCTTGTCAAACAGACTAGTTTATAGCTGGGAGTAAAAACATTAAAGCCCAAGAGGCAATGCTGACTTTGAAGTTTGAAATTTTAATTAAATCCATCAACATGGTCCTCTGCACATATTTGCATGTCCAGACGGTTTAACACAGCTCTAATGCAATCATGGCAATTTTAGTAACGTTTAATGCAAAATATTTGTTTGAGTCTCGTGCATATCCGCTATCAGCAACAGTACAAACATTAGTTGACATGTCGGCATGAAATAGTAATGGTTCTACTGGAAACCTAGTGAAGCTTGCAGATTCACCATGAATTATAACGTGTTCATGAACATATACGAGCACAGTCAGACCTTTTGCACGCATAACAAACAGTTTAGAACCGTATCTGGAGTGTGTCAATATATGTTTTACCACGTATGCAAAAATGTTTCTATGGTATAGTTGGGAAAATAGTCTTCTACACTACAATGCTATCTGTAAACAAACTTTATCCCCGCGTTTAATCAGTAGTGCAAACCGTAAGGACCAAAACCCCACCGGCTGTGGATGTTTCAAATACTTAACTAATTCAGGTAATGTTGGATCTGGAACGAGCTGTTATTTGATATCGGGTATTCATACTAGGATTGAGTGAGCCTTTTGTTGAAACTTCGAGAATATGCATATCAAAGTCAAATACATTTAAGTGTAACATTATACAATTGATATTGAATAAAGCACAAGTGCTTAACTTTGTTAAAGACAGATTCCGGTTTAAACAGGATGGAAGTTTGGATCCTTCCTCATCTTTTAACTTGCTACATGTAAAACTTATGTGGGATTAGGGACATTTTGAATGCAGATCTCTTTAAGGGCCACGATTGCGTAATTTTTATCTGTCTTTACTTCGTCGATTTACTATAAACGAAAAACCCAACAAGTGTACAATTGGTATTTTTATATGGACAATGTGTGTTTGTAAACGATCAGTTTTTGAGTTAACGACTGTTTTTATCGAATATCTGAGGTCTTCACTGTTCGCACAAATATAGATATACTGGTTTCCAGCAAAGAAAGGGATAAAATCAGAAACATCGCATTTGCTCTATCATACCGGGAAACAGTAGTTATTTATGGTATTATAACTACTTATAACCTTATTCTAAAACATATTTTACCACTGGCGTGATAAATAGCAATAAACATCACTTCATTGTTTCCCAATGTACAAATACTACCAATTTGAACCTGAATTATTTCTGTTATACTCTAATATAATGGGGCAATAGTTTACATGCAAGTATATAAATATTCATATCGGCTCAGAATTCATTACAAAAAGAATGTATCTTGCGTTGCCTTGGCAATGTATGTATATATGAGGAAACCAGACAAGAGATTTAGACATTATGATCATTTAAGTTATGATTTTACACATACAGAAAACCATGTCATTCAATAAAAGTATTGATATCTTTGAAAACACTTATTTCTGAATGCAGATTTACTACAGTAGGCTGTTCATTGATATTTTGTTCAATAACTGTATGAAGGTATATACGACAATTCTTAAAAAAACGCTTTGCACAGGGTTAGCCGACTTTATTCCCTAGCAGTTATTTCTGACAATCTACATTGAAGTAAAGTTGCCTTGATAGAAATAGGTATCTGTAAATTTCGTTAAATAACTCTACTTTTAAATAATTTGGGGCCCAATCGCCACCAAGGGGTCAGCGTCTGAAAGGGCTCTACACTGTTTTACGCCTACCGTTAAAATCGTAAGAATTGGGACACCTTGTACAGTGGAGAATCTGTTATTCTTTCCCGTTAAAACGCAAACGTACGCAAACGCAAAGCACTAAAACGTAGAAAAGAACAACTTTTTGACAATTCTGATAAGTCTTTGTTTATCTTGGTGGCAAACAGTTTGGAGCCTGATCAGACGCCGGGTTACCCGGCGTCTGATCTGGCTCCAAACTGTTTGCACTGCAAATAATAGTTTTAGCGTAAACGCGTTTATTGGGAAAGAACACTGTACCACTGCAAAGGAAATTTGTCAAACACTGTTTATACTGATCAGAGAGATCCTCCTTGAGCCCTCTGATCAGGGTCTGCACTGTCTGTCACTTTGCAATATATAGGGAATATCAGAAGTCAACAATCGATTGGGCTTAATTACAATCTGGAAGTGTCAATTAAGTTGTCGAGGGTGTGTGCCTGTATGCAAAATAATAATTTTCGACTTAGTAAGCAAAAAAGTAAGAAAGATGTATATGAATACTTTGTAACTTCTGAAAGCTGGACTTGCGAAAACCGGAAGTTTCAGAAAAAACGAACAAGGTAAGAACATAGTTATTAAACTCCGCTTTTGTTAATTCTTTAAAAATCACTTTTCAACAGACACATGTTGTATACAAAGATGCGTTCTACGCAACAACAAGCATATAAATTTCTTATCGATTTTACTTATCTCGAGTGAGAATCAACCTTTAAGGGTACTCTTTTTTATTTTTCTATTCCGACGATATATTTTTTAAAAGAAGGAATTAAGTACGCGTTTATTCCAAAGAAAGGTGGCATCGGTGCAGATCAACTATACAGTGAGATACGGAAATTGCAATCTGATATCCTATTAGCTTGCTTGTTGATGTATGGTGTTCCACCAGGTTATTTACCATATTCCTATTATAATATAATCTGCCTGGATATTGTCATTTTAATAGTATTTCGCGATTATTTATCTTCTACTGAAAACAAGATTTTTTTTGTATAAATCGATATTGAGCTTTTTGCAACTGAACTTAATCCCATGTTATTATAAAGATATGTTTTAAAAACTCGCTGTGTAAGATACATATTGATTAAAAAAAAATAAGTTTAGATAGTTTCACTTATTCTCTGGCACACATTTGGTTGTGATTACCCATTAAAGTCCTCATTTTAGACGACGTTTCAAGCGAAGTAATACTTACAGTTCTGAGTATAAATTTTAATTTGTTTTATCTGCGGGGTGTCACACTAATGTAAGATATATAGGATCTGTCATGAGTTGATGTTTAAGATAAGCTGATCTCAAACGAGCCTAGAACTGAAATATTATTAAGCGAGCCTTGGCGAGTTTAATAATTTTTCTATTCTAGACGAGTTTGAGATCAACTTGTCTTAAACATCGACGAGGGACAGATTCCTTTTCTCATATTACCAACGATTTAAGCTTTTTTTTAAAGCAATACGCATTTTCGAACCCCGGAAACGTCAAAACGCCGTAATAAATAGTGACGTTATGGTGACGTCATCAAGGTGATCTTACACATGTTGGAGATAAGGATATTCGTCATCGTTTTTCGTTATAGAGAACAGGGGTAGTTATGTGATAAATACGTATCTGAGTTAAACCTTTAAGCTTTTAAAATCAGTTCTCGGACCAGCTTGTACGACAAAAAATCACGCTCCAAATTGTTTGCATTTTTATAATGTTGTACGGTTTGAATTACTTGTCTTTCTCTACATAAGCATGCTATGTGTTTGCGTTTCGTGTCGTTTAATCCTATCATCGCCATAGTGGCATAAAGTCCACTTTGCAAACAGTTTGATCCTAACGCGGCCTCTGATCAGGATCAAAACTGTTCGGTGTTCGTTTCGATATTTCTTATATAAACTTTTACATCTAAATTTGAAATGATCTTGCAAAACACAGTATCGAAGAAGACGACAAAAATAACTGTGGAAAGGTAAGACCTCACGATTAATTTGGTATTAAAAAGGGTTAAAATGCAATTAAAACGTATGTCCGTGTAAGTTCAACTATCTATCGAAGTCAAGTATACCTACATTTCAACACGTGTGACTTACATAGTGAGGATGATTGTGATGATATTATCAAGTCTTTTAACCGATTTGTGCCCACGATCCCATAAATGGGACATAGGCAAACAGTATAGACTCTGATCAGACGCCGAAATAAGCGGCGTCTGATCAGAGTCTACACTGTTTGCTGATAGGAATTTAAATATAAATCAAAACGAAAATGAAATTTTTGACCAGGCATCCCTTTGATCACATTTGACTAATCCAATATATAAACCTGGATATAAAAGGATTCAATGCAGATGCGATAGCAAGGAGTTTATCATCATATAAGGGGAGCAACTTTTCAGATATTTTGAGTTGAGTTTTTACCTATTCAATGTCACGACGCCATCTTCTTTTTCAAAACTCTTGAACTTTAATTTCAAACAATTTTTTATCATAACCATATACCGAGATACTTAATTATATCAATATCTGATCTGAACTTGGCCCGTTTTGCAAAAATTAATTTATTTTTGAATAACGCTTATAAGGAGTTCAAAAGTATTGCAAGAACAACTCAATGGTTTAGTTTCTAACAATTATTGCAGATGTTGCAGTGAGTACATTAAGTTCAATAACGCACACTGAACTTGGCTTTCAAGAGCACATCGATTAACATATTGATTGATTAAATACTCAACTGAAAGTCAAAGATATATATAGTATCTCAGTGAATAAAAGGCGCATATGCGAATGGGGACATTCTATCTTTGTCAGACTTCAATTAATACCGTCTGTGTTTGATAGACATAATTAATTAAATACGATGTTCTGTTTCGGCTCTTTGTAGTTGTACCTTTCTGGGTTTTTTCGCTGTAAACAGTAACCGATCTGTGTTCAGGGTATTAGTGTTTTCTTCTGACCTGTCAGAGTTATTTTTAGAACAGAATAGTTCATAATGATAAATAGAAAACAGGGTATTATCGGATCTATATAGTCATACACTTTCCAACTTGAGATAAGCATGATCCTCGTGCAGCACGAGACAGCTGCGCTAATTTTACTGATATGTTATTCATTTTCAATAAAACGTGTTTATGCTAAAAACTATTATATACATTGCAAATAGGTGGGAGCAAGATCAGACGCCGGGAAACCCGGCGTCTGATCAGGCTCCAACCTGTTTGCAACCCAGATTAAAAAGATAAAATCAATTTTCTACAGTTTAGTGCGTTGTGTTTGCGTTTATTCGGGAAATAATAATATCTTCTCTACTGTACACTACACACAATAAATACAGCTTTCCGTATCCCTTGCTGACCGTACGGAAATCAACGAGTACGATGATCATCCCTTTTAAAATTTTAGAATGCTCCAATCTAAAAATAACTCTGACAGGTCAGAAGAAAATACTACACTCGATATCACACAATAACTCCTGCTATTGGTCGTGAGTAATTTCTAATCCTTTATATTTAATATATTGTAAACAATTTGGGATCCAGATGAGATTCCAAGTAACTCAACGTTAAATCGATTTCGAAGACTATCATTACTTAATTTGGCATGAGGATATAAGACACAACCAATACTCTATGAAGAACGAAAAGTTGTGTCAAAATTAAAACAAACTATTACGATTGACAATGTGGACGATTGTATTGTTATTGAATATCATCATTTAGCTTTTACTCAACGTCTGATATTGTTTCATGATATTTGCAACCAACATATACGGTCCACCCTCTCTACAACAACACCAAATGGGAGACAATGGTTGTGTGTGTTGTTCGGGGATAATAGTTATAGGAAGGAAGAATACTACCTTTAGCGTACATTTGTAAGCGTTTTCACCCAGATTAAACGCGGTATCTAATCTTGGTGAAAACTGTTTGTCACTTATATTTAGTTTTCTTATGTCAAAATATCCAATACGTAATTATGAGAAATCAGCAGTCGACAAATTCAAGCTCACGATCTTGCAGAAGTAAAAACGTTTGATATATATATCGTGTTCTCAAAACTAGGTTTAATGAACATCTTCGTACTTGTAGGAACAAAAAACTGAGGAACTTTCTGTATCAACATTTTCGGAAATCTGGACATGGATTAGATTTTATTTCAATTCAGCCTGTTGAACATATTACGTATGATATAAATGCTATAGTTTCAAATGTAAGGCTAGATTTATAACGGAATTAAAATGGATTAAAAATTTACAGACACCCTTTCCTTTAGGCTTGAATGATAATATATACCAATCTGGCAATATTTCTAAAGAACCTTCAATTGATATTTTTTCGATTTATTCTACACGAAAGCGTAAATCTAGATCGCATGGTATTCGTATAAATGGAAATATTAAACGTAAATCACGTCAGTCGATTTCTATTACAGATTTGCATAATCTGCTGTTACATTCTGGTAAACATAAAATGCTTTCTCGGCTTTCTTCGTTGTCATTGTCGTCTTTAAAAGATATTGACGACAAGGCTGATGGAATAATTTTACGCACAGATCCTCTGTATTATACTGCAGGTTTAATACAAAGTTATACTCAGCATGTTCTTAGACCTCATATTGATTCTTTAAACGATCACAAAAGATATTTCATTAAGGTCCCTTTTATAAATAAAGGTATTGATTTCATAGATTTACAAAGTATTCTCCGTAACAAAAATGTGATGAATGCTATTCCAAATTATTTCAAAAATCTTGAACCACCTATTATTTGTTATAAGTATAATAAATCTGTTAGAGGGTAAATTTTTAACTACAATAAAATTGTTTCTGATATTAAAATTCTCGAAAACACACCAGATACATGAGACTGTACCTCTTCTAAATTCTGTTACGCTCCAGTGGGTCATATAATAACTGGCAATTTTGATATCATTAAAGATAAACGCATTAGAGCGCTTTTGAGTAAGGGACCTAAATTTAGATTACCTGTCTTAATTGATTTCGATACTTGTCGCAATCATATTTCTGAAGCTTTGAATAAGTATAGTACCAACTGGTGCCGTAGAGAACATGCTGAAAATGACGCTCTTACAAAATGGAAAGAATTAATTTTTGATATTATCGATACCCGGATTTCGTTCTATTTATCCAATAACCATCTTTTACCACATATACCTCAATTTAACATTCGTCACTTAAAGAAGGGCATACAAGACTTTCATTCCAAATATGTACTCGTTCCTGCAGACAAAGCATCCAATAATGTGATAAATGTATGACGATTACATTATGTTGATACTTTAAACCAGGAACTTGTGAATACCAATTCCTATACAACGACTAATTTAACGGAGCATAATGTAGTATCTGATCATCTTGATACTTGTAAACAATTCAAAGCTGACGTCAACATTACATGTCATAAACTTCCTACTATGTACTGGATACCAAAACTCCACAAAACACCATATAAGTCTCGTTTTATTGCTAATTCAAGTACATGTACTACTACTAAGCTTTCCAAACTTTTGACATCGTCTTTAATTAAAATCAAAGAACATGTTCAAAGGTATTGTGACAAGACTTACGAAAATTCTGGACTTAATCTGTTTTGGTCTATCAAAAACTCGAATGAAATTTTGACGAAGCTTGAACATAGAAAATACGAAGCTTGCAGTATTAGTACGTATGACTTTTCAACACTATATACTACCTTACCTCATAATTTAATAAAAGCTAAACTTGTACAACTTATTGAAAAGACTTTTGCCAGAGAAAGGAAACTATTTCTTGCGTGTAATACTGATCGTGCATTTTTTACAAATGACACGGTTAAGCATTACACTATGTGGACTTGCACCGATGTCTGTAAATCACTATCATTTCTTCTGGATAATATTTATGTACGTTTTGGGAGTACCATATACCGCCAAGTGATTGGTATCCCTATGGGTACAAACTGTGCGCCCCTTGTCGCAGACCTATTTTTGTACTGTTATGAGAGGGACTTTATGCTAAGTCTAAAACCTGATACACAGGCAGATATGATCGAAGCCTTTAACAACACATCGCGCTATCTAGATGATATTTTTAATATAAACAACCCATTTTTTGATACGTTGTTTCCTTTTATTTACCCAAAAGAATTACGCCTTAATAAAACAAACGAGTCAAATTTATCGGCACCATTTTTAGATTTGGATCTTTTAATAAATAACGGAATTGTTTCTTCTAAGATTTACGATAAACGAGATGATTTTGATTTTAGTATTGTAAACTATCCTCATCTAGATGGCGATGTTCCCCGTTCTACATCTTACGGGGTTTATATTTCACAACTTATTCGTTTTGCTAGGGCTTGTACCTCTGTTGAGGACTTCCACATTCGTAATAAAACTATTACTGAAAAGCTTCTTAAACAGGGGTACAGATTTCATAAACTTCGTAAAACATTTTCTAAATTCTTTTATAGAAATCTTCCTCTCATTAACAAGTATAAATGTAACTTAAAGTCTTTTCTGCGGCAAAGTATTTCACATCCGGAGTTTTATGGTGATGTGATTTACAGACTTCGTAAGATTCTTGGACATATGCATTTTCAAAACCTATTTGTGAAACGTATTAGATGTTTCCTCAAAAAAGATTATGATCCAACTATATTGCTGCGCACTTCACGTTTGGTTATCGATCAATCTACAATTGATAACTATGCTTTCCTCTTTGGTTGTGCGACGACAGACAGGGCTTAGCACTACATGATGATGTATCTCTAAAACCGTCCTTAACCGGGAGAGTTATGTCGGATTTTCGTGCTTTGGTTTTTCTCTCCCTCTCTGTCGTACCCTAAACCCTCCCATGTCTTACAGTTACTCGTGACTACAGACTATTCGCTTGAGTACAATTTGACCGTTGCCATAGTGGGTTATTTTTAACACGGGCTTGAATGTTTAATTCTTTCCCGTGTTACTAATAATCCTGTCAGAGAATTTTGTTAGATGTTTTACATGTATTTACTTACTGTGCTGGCGGTCGTTTTGATTGTAAGGTTGTGGAACAGGGTTTATATTTTATGTACACTGTTCGTCTTTATAGGTGAATATAGGAGATAAGTGTGGGGTTGGGCGCCCCTAAACCCAGGTTTAACCCCCCAGTGGTTGTTAATGGTTAATTTATAATTAATTATTGATTGCTGCTGACCGTACCAAGGCGGGCTCCTATGTTCACTTTGCTTTATGTTTGTTTTGCGTATTGTTTTCTGTTTGGATTGTGGGATTGCGTGTGTGTGTGTGTGTGTGTGTGTGTGTGCGTGTGTGTGTGTGTGTTATGGTATGGCTGTGTGTGTGTTCTGCTTTAGAGATGGGTGTATTGTTTGAGTTGCGTTTCCTGCTTGAGTCTTCTTTCGTATTTATTTGGAGCGATCTTAATTTAAGGAGGATATCGTTATTCGGAGGGCCGTTATAGGGATTAGTCACTGTAGTGGAGACAATGTCATTATTTCATATTGCTCATATTCAAAAGAAAAGAAACGAAACGCAAACGCAATATAATAGAATGTAGCGCAGAAGAGTTGTTTTAAAGTTCTCACGTTTTTTTCTTTATCTGAGGGCAAACAGTTTGCATTTTAAATACTTGTTTTATCATCTTCGTGCTTTTTGCAAAAGAGTAACGTTTTTTTACCGATTCCCATAAACGTTTATAAATCTACGTGATGACAATCAAAAATATAACTTATCCTTGAATTTATTTTTTTCTATCAAAAAGTAATTGCAAAATGCGTTTGACGAAACCAAAAGCGATGTAGAAAGCTGATATAGTCCTGCAATATGCGGTTAACTGTCTTTAAAGATCAACACGCTACAGTGGAGAATCTGTTATTCTTTCCCGTTTAAACGCAAACGTACGCAAACGCAAAGCACTAAAACGTAGAAAAGAACAACTTTTGGACAATTCTGATAACTCATGTTTATCTTGGTGGCAAACAGTTTGGAGCCTGATCAGACGCCGGGTTACCCGGCGTCTGATCTGGCTCCAAACTGTTTGCACTGCAAATAATAGTTTTAGTGTAAACGCGTTTATTGGGAAATAATAACAGATCCTCCACTGTACCTAATTCAGCGATCGCCTAATAAATTGTTTTATAATAACGATGTGCTTTAATGTACGAATGTAATTTCGGCGTTTCCCCGATATCTGTTTAATATGACAGACAAATATAGCGATAAATAATGTAATGTGTGTAGCCCTTTAGCACGGATATCGTGCACAATAAACAAGGGTGATATCAGTTTAAACTAAACCGTTGCGTGTGAAACTGAATTTGCAACCCGGTGTTGTTGGGTTGGGTTTTTTAAAAAATCCATCGTTGATGTATGGGGTTTTGTCAGAGCATAACCCTTAGTTATATACCATATGCTAATATATAACCTGTTCACCGTCAGCATTTATTTAAAATGAAATGTTGATTTCCTTTAAGATGAAAACAGGTATGTGTTTCCGCATGAAATTCGATATGATTTGTTTTACCAACAGCCCTATAATCAACCAAAGAGGAATATTTCTTATTGAAACTTCTGAATAAAAATAGTTCTTGTATTGTTATCCGTCATAGTCTATGCATATAAACCAGGTTTATTCAAATAACTGTAATTGTTATTTGGTTAACAATTGAGTTGTTTTGTTACTTTAAGTGATATTTTCTGTTATCATTCAAGATAGCTCCCAGTTGCATTTGAATTGATTACCCCTTATGATCGGTTTTCCTGGAGATACGGAAACAGGGGATATATGTGCAAATCATGCAAGAATATGCCAGAAGCATAAATTGACATAGTAAAATACCTGTGGACAGATCATAAAATAAAGCTTATTTTGGGACAGTAACGATTATGAACGACAATACATTTGGTAAAGAAGGTAGGTTAATATAATGCTATATTTATACTCAGTTGCCTTGGTACCAAGTTGACCTTCATATAGGTCAATCATACTTACCCTGTCGCACTTATGTATTTTATTGTTGTTACATGATCAAGCCATATTGATTCAAATATGACGCCAATGAATAAATAAAACTATATACGTTTCGCTTATAGCTTTCAAGAGTTATAGAAAAAAGTTCTGAAAAAGGAAGATCCGTGATTTCTTTAAGAACTGCCTTCACAATTTTGCAGAAAAAAAATTACGCTGAATGCGAAAGTTCAATAACTTTAACTGCCTTATAGAAACATGTAAAACTCTGATATAATCCGAAAGAATGCATGCTACCTCAATGACTGAATGGTGGTTATTTAGGAGTATCCTAACTTTGTACCTCTTCAATTAATGCTGTCTGCATTTGAACGACATTATTAATTAATCAACATGTTCTGCTTTTGCTCTTGCCACTTGAACGTATCTCTGTTTTCTGTTTGAACAATACCCAATATTCACCATTACTTTTTAATGGCCAAAACAGGAATTTTATTTTTATAAATGTTTGATAACTGTTGCAGACAAACTTGGTCCAGATACGACGGCACATACATTTAGATAATAGGCGACAAGATGGCAGAAAACAACTGGCCAGGATCTTCAAAGTTAAACGGAGTTACTCGCTGTCTGATCGACCTAAAGGTTCAAAGTTGTAGTGTCCAAAACGCGTTATGGAAATAAATTGGTTGCTAGTTATTCAATGAATGATCACATTCTATAGCTTAGGGCGTTTCCCAGATTATAATATAGCAAATTAGATTGGACATAACATGACTATTCGAAAACGCAATTCAAGAAGAATATCATTATCTCGGAAGTTTGACTGATAAACCAATAGTTAACATGTCATTTAACATAACCAAAAAATGAGATAACTGCATATATTATATCTTACATTCAGTGATAGATCATTCGTTATATTTTGCTACTTAAAAATGTTTATAATTAGGAAAACACAATAGCCTCTCTTACTTCCACCTCGACTCTCTATTATGTTGAACCTCTGTGAGGTACGATACTATCAGGGCTTCAGATAAGGAGTGATGTGCAAACACTTTGATCTTTATGTATCAAATCCTAGTGTGTGGCCACTCATTAAAATCGTCCCAAAAAGTTTGATACAGCCATAGAGGAGAAAATGTTAAATAGAGGATAATCAATTTCTTTGGATTGATATGAAAAATATATCACGAGAATTGGTTGTTATCTGGTTAAAAAACGAGTCCGCAGGACGAGTTTTTAAACCAGATAACAATCCATTCGAGTGATATATTTTTCATATCTATTCAAAGGAATTGATTATTCTATTTATTATATATATATTAATGACGATTTTACAGAAAAAAACACACAAAATTAATTATTTACGCGCGGCGACGTCACAAAAATTATTATGACGTGACGACACAAAAAGTGATATCATCACTAGACTGAGTGGTGATATTGTACTGTGACGATATCAAATTTATCTAACTGAGAAATCTCTTTAAATCATAGATAGTTATATAATAACATTGTTTAATGTAGTAATGTGTGGTTCTGCAAAAATTTAAATGGAATTGGTTTCAGTTAACCCTTTCACTCTCAATGTTGCCTTAAAGTGCGTTTGCAAACAGTTTTGGTCTTGATCAGACGCCGCAAAACGCGGCGTCTGATCAGGACCCAAACTGTTTGTCACTCTTATTGATATTTATTAAGTCATACAAATCTAACTTTAAACCGTGAATTGCAGACAAAAATATTGAAGCAGACGACAATTAACCCTTTACCTGATAGCCTATTTCTAGTATTGAAAATAGGTGACTACTTAAAGCAGGTTGAAAGTAAAGCAGAATGCGCCCTAAGGCGCATTCTGCTTTACTTTCAGCCTGCTTTAAGCTTCCATGTGTTAGAATATTGAAAATTTTCCCTATACTATATAATCATGACTGATTAAATTGGAACTATTTTCTTCAGCGGAGGAATAAATTAAATACGCTAAAAGTCGCTTCTATGGGGTAAAGGGTTAAGCAGTGAAGTAGTAAACATCTCCCGAACAATTTGTTCATGAAATGGCTAAATAAGTGAAGAAAATGACATTGCTTTTAAAGAATTTAGCAATTCACTAAAGTTATTCAGTGTTTGATCTGGCGCCAATCTGTGTGCAACGGAAATGCCTGTTTACCGAAAACGTGTTAATTAGGAATGAATAACATAATTCCCATTGTACCATCGTCCTAAGCACGCTAAATCGGCTTAGATTGTTTCCCATTATGGGTGTGTTAATGATGAAGTTATCAAGACCTGTTAACGACTAGTTGCCTCTGTGTCTCGTTTTCATCTTACTGCCATACATTTCCCAAACAGTTTTCGATTTCTTGTACAGCGGATATACAATTTGCAGTCAATAATATTAGCCAAACCAATCCTTTGAGATCTGATGTTATATTGGACATGCCATGGATGAATCAGTGCCACGGTTGCAAACAGTTTGAGTTCAGATGAGACGCCAAGTAAATCGGCGTCTTATCTGGAACCAAACTGTTTGACTTGTGTTGCTCTAGAAAATCATAAATGTTTATACCCTTTGCAATGCTGTAAATGAAGAAGACGACAGTTTATCCATAGTATGTTAAAGGCTAACGTGCACTTAACTTAAATAATAAGAAAACAAACTGTGGAAAGTTCAGTTTCTGAAAAAGTAGCAAAATTATGCAGCTATATTTTTACGCGAGCTTAGCGGATAATTCGATGAACGTAATTTCCATTAAAACCTTAGACAAACATTGTTACAGATTGTATGAAGTAATTCCTAAGCAATTTAGAGTTAAGCATGGTCGACGCAAGTTACAGGAAACATAAACAATTACTTTGCGTGACTGGAATACATTATTTGTTTGAACGCCAAGTAAGTTTTCGTTTGCAACTATTGTCGTCTGCCAGAACTCTAAATTATTCGTTTAAATATTGCCTTTTAGAATAGACTTAGTGTATAAACCAGTTTTTATCCTTACAAAACATTAAAGAACTCAATGCCTCATCTTGACTCGAAATGTTTGCAATTTTAATCAGGAGTTTGACTTAAGCGTACAAGTAGTAACGAGGTATTGCTGCACAAATATTCGGAACGATACAAATTGTAACATGCACACGAGAAACACCATCCTAACTACTATTAACTTTTTCACTGCCAGTGGCTAAAAATTGCGACGTGCGAACAATTTGGATCCCAATCTTGTGGCCTCTGATAAGGATCCAACCTGTTTGAAACTCGTATCGATATTCTTCAGTTAAATAGTTCTTAGATCTGAGTTGAAAATAATTATGCTGCAGACGACACTACCAACGCGAACGATTTATTGGCGGCGAGAGGGTTAAAGCAGACAATAAATCGTTGCAAGGCAAAAGTTTACAGTGGAGAATCTGTTATTCTTTCCCAATAAACGCGTTTACGCTAAAACTATTATTTTCACTGCAAACAGTTTGGAGCCAGATCAGACGCCGGGTAACCCGGCGTCTGATCAGGCTCCAACCTGTTTGCCACCAAGATAAACATGAAATATCAGAATTGTCCAAAAGTTGTTCTTTTCTACGTTTTAGTGTTTTGCGTTTGCGTACGTTTGCGTTTAAACGGGAAAGAATAACAGATTCTCCACTGTATATACGTTGCATGTTTGAACTTATATAATAGGTGATCAAATATTTGTACTTTGGCAAATGTATGTTGAAAACAGCGATTAGTCACTTGCGCCTTTGTTTCCATTAATTATCATTTTAAAATCGATGCAATTAAACAATTGCGTATCGAAACATTTTCATCCCAAGGGTACATAAATAATGGACGTTGCAAAATGATAAGGTCATTACGTAATAATCAATAACAGTTGCAGAGTTGATTCACAATCTCTGGTGCAGTAAGATGATTTAATTGAAATATTCAGTTAAATTAATTACAGTAATAAGAGCAACCCTAAAATGTGATCGAGTTACAGCGGGGACGAGTTATTATTTCCCTTTAATCCGTATCATGCTAAGCGCGACCTGTCTAACATTTGAAAACAGTTTGAATCCAGATCAGACGCCCCGTTACGCGGTGGCGTCTGATCTGAATCAATACTGTTTGTCACTCACTTTCAAGTTTCTACAGATAACAAAAGCTTGACAATTGATTTACAAACTTTTTTCAGACGATATACTTTAAGCAGACTACGATTTACAGTGGAGAATGTGTTATTCTTTCCCAATAAACGCGTTTACGCTAAAACTATTATTTGCCGTGCAAACGGTTTGGAGCCAGATCAGACGCCGGGTAACCCGGCGTCTGATCAGGCTCCAAACTGTTTGCCACCAAGATAAACAAGAATTATCAGAATTGTCCAAAAGTTGTTCTTTTCTACGTTTTAGTGCTTTGCGTTTGCGTACGTTTTGCGTTTAAACGGGAAAGAATAACAGATTCTCCACTGTAGCATGATAAGGGTTAAAACGAAACTAAATGCAACTGGCCCAAATAGAATGTAACAAAAGTTGTAACAAATCGGAAGTTGTCAAAAAGTTGACGATTTATTTAATTATGGGTGCAATGTATTTTAGAGCCTGATCGGGCGTTACGCTGCCTGCATAAATGTTTTGGCGGGATAAATATTTTTATGTGGAACGAATATGGTTTGTATTCGCTATACAGCGCCCCCTCTCTACAACGACACCTAATGGGAGACAAAAATGTGTTCGTTGTTCGGAGGAAGTATAGGGAGGGAAATAACCTTACATTTGCAAACAGCTTGAATCTAGATCAGACGCCGCGTAACGCGGCGTCTGATCAGGATTCATGCTGTTTGTCACTCGTCAATAATGTTTACTCTAAAATGGTAAAATATGTAATTTTTAGAAAAACAGCAGATGACATTTTTAAGCGGACTATATTGCAGCAGTGAAAAGGTTGGACAAAATTGTTTTGTTTGGGGAGCATCGGTAAGCGTCGTTGTAAGGAGGGAGTCGTTGTTCGGAGGGCCGTTGTAGGGAGGGAGCTCTGTATTACAAATGGACACCCTTTCATTTTCAGTTTTCTTAACCTTCACCGGCCACAATTGCATGTGTCGACTACAAGTCTGAAGACACTGGAATGAACAAACTGGTTTGAACCCAAACCGATGCCCGCGTCTGGTCAGGATTCCTATCGCTTGACATACATATGAGCCGTTCCATGACAAAACAAACCTTATAGCAATGCAGCATTGTACAGACCAAGAACCGTTGTCATCCGAGACTCTGTATCTGAGTTTGGTCTAAACTGTCAATCTACCGTATACAATACAGCTACATAAACGTATTTAGATGTATGTGAGTTATAAACCGTAAAGATCAAGACATGTCGCCGTGTCTTAGACGCGGCAACTGACCTTGCCCTGCACTGTTTGCAATGCAAAAAGGCAGTTTTATCATGACACGGCTCATAACAATTGGTAGTACTTAATGGCTTCCCTGCTTGGCGTTCAGAATTTCTGGTTAGCATCACAACTGGTTTGTCGGTGTCAGGATAAAGTGACCGGCCGGGTACAGTCCCAACGGTGCACCTAAAAAGTGCCCCTGCTCATATTATCCGAAAGGGGTGTGTAGAAGTATAGGAACAAACAAAAATATCAATATGCAGTGACTTAAGTTGTCTACAATATTCAATTTGATAAATGGACAGATATAACGTTTACAGCAGTGGATCGTTTAATTTGGATGTAGACATAGCTTGTAGTGTAAAGAAAGTTTTGGCTAAAATGTTCGATATACGGTCTCATTATCGTTTGTTGGATAAAACAAAAGTGTCATACATGTGATTTACACACCTCGCGTATTTGCATGTGTGTATGTAGTACCATAAAACGCATTGAATGCTGCAATCACATTTGATATATTGCTATGCAAATGTTTTCATCCCTTTATCTGAAAATATTAGGTCGGGTTAGATGATGTCGACCGCATACCCTTTGTGAAATAATGATTATTGCAGCTGAAAACAGTTTAAGACATGCGTCAAATAGTTGAGATTCTGATATAAAGATATAATCGCCATCGGCAGGACAATAATTAAAACACGTCAGATAGTGATTTATTTAACCCTTTACCTGATAGCATTGTTTCTAGTATTGAAGATATGCGACTACTTAAAGCAGGTTGAAAGTAAAGCAGAATGCGCCCTAATGCGCATTCTGCTTTACTTTCAGCCTGCTTTAAGCTATTAACTGCTAGACTAAGGAAAGTATTAAATATGACACATATTCATTACGGTATAATTTGGAACTATTTTCTTCAGCGGAGGAATAAACTGAATGTGCTAAAAGTCGCTTCTATAAGGGAAAGGGTTAAAAAAAATCGAAACAATCTGCAAAATGATTTGTATGGCGTTATACCATTACTGCCAGACTGTCGCCTGGTTTATAATTGACATCCGCTTCTATTAGTGGTTAAGAAATAAATTTTAGTCCTTGTTGGCTGAACAGTGCTAACTCTTCATAACAACACCCAATGGGAAACAACGACTGTGTGTGTTGTTCGGAGGCAATTGTTATAGAGATGGTGGTAAATACACTAAGGGTGTTGAACTTTACACTTGAAAATGATTTGAACCCAGATCAGCCGACGGGTTCAACCTGGGCGTCACTCGTTAAAAGCTCACCTCTAATGGTGGTCATATTTACGTGGCCCTGTCCATGCGTCCGTTTGTCCGTCCGTTCGTCAACTTTTTGTTTATTCAGAGTTTTTTTATTGATTCAATTTGGCGTCTTGATGCACTCAGATAAGTCAACTTCTGTCACAGCCGTCGCGTATGTCAATTAATGTAACGGCTTGATATATAATGACACTAAAGGCGGCTCTCTTGCAAAAAAAAACTTCCTTCCATACACTCGTAGTTCTTTAGCCCTTTCACTGCCTTACCGAGAACAATAAGTTTTTACGGTTTGTTTTCTTTAACAGCTTGGATCCTGATCAGAAGCCGCGTAAACTGTTTGACATGCATTTTCAAGAATTTTAATTCAAAATACAGTGGAGAATATGTTATTCTTTCCCAATAAACGCGTTTACGCTAAAACTATTATTTGCAGTGCAAACAGTTTGGAGCCAGATCAGACGCCGGGTAACCCGGCGTCTGATCAGGCTCCAAACTGTTTGCCACCAAGATAAACAAGAATTATCAGAATTGTCCAAAAGTTGTTCTTTTCTACGTTTTAGTGTTTTGCGTTTGCGTACGTTTGCGTTTAAACGGGAAAGAATAACAGATTCTCCACTGTACTTAGAATTTTAGAATTTTTTTCAAAATTGATGACGTCGTTGCAGTAAAGGGGCAAAGCAAACACCCATATAGATTGTCATTGACTGATACAGTGGAGAATCTGTTATTCTTTCCCGTTTAAACGCAAACGTACGCAAACGCACAGCACTAAAACGTAGAAAAGAAAAACTTTTGGACAATTCTGATAATTCTTGTTTATCCTGATCAGATCTGGCTCCAAACTGTTTGCACTGCAAATAATAGTTTAAGCGTAAACGCGTTTATTGGGAAAGAATAACAGATTCTCCACAGTATACACAAAGACTTAATATTTTGAAAAATATCCAACATTTGAAAAATGAAAATCCCATTTAAGTTTTGGTTAAGGAATACAGTAGAGTGGACGTTATTATTTCCCGTTTAAACGTACACGAAACGCAAACATAATGTATTAAAATGTAGAAAATGCGGAATGTCGGTGGTTCTACCTAGTTGCCGATTTGTGTCAGAAGCAGTGCATAAAGGGCGCCTGGGTCTGCCTCCGTCTGTAATTAGCTGCATATCGCGCTATGGCTGAAAGACTGGTAAAGGGACGTAAGATAATAACAAATCCATTCCAACTCCAAATTGCTCACGAATTACATTAATCTGAATTGCAAATTTACGATGGACATAATAGTTTTAAGCGTAAACGCGTTTATTGGAAAAGAAAAACGTCTTCTCCACTGTACTAAAATATTTTCGCCGATCGTAAATTGATTTTAACTCGATTATATCGTGACAAGCCAAAAGAAAACTGTCAGAAACAAGAAACCAAACATAATCAAAAACGCATTATGTAATTTGTTTTGCAAGAAGAAGATTTATAAACCTTCTCTGTTTATTACCATTTTACGTCAACTCGGCAAAACATTTTGTAGAAAGAAACCAATCCTTATTCGACTTAAAATTCATCTTAAGTTGATTGCCGGTACCTTCAAGCCCTCAATTCTCTCTAAAACACATATTCCTCTTTATTTTCACTAGTATATTCGAAACACTCAGCACAATTGATTTTAAAAGCAAACAGTTTGGTGCCTTTTTGGCGACCCGGATAAAATGTATCTAAATAGGTTACAAAACTGTTTGAAAATTTCAATAAATCAAAATTTCACAATACGGCTAACTGCTTCACTCCATTCTTTCACGTCTTTGTTTAGGAGCTCAGATTTGATATTGCATAATTATCTCCTTTTAACTGAAATAATTACATAAATAAGATGTCCGATTTTGAAACAGAATATTGGTGTGGTTTGTGCAAACGATATTGAATTGAATGTTTATATGCAGCACATTAATGTCCCAAAATGTGTATTCTGCTATAATTCTTAAAGCGTATTCATTTATTGTTGGTTTTTTGTTTTTTTTTAAAGTGCCAGAACTTGTCACATAGTTTTTCTATCCATATTAGACGACAAACTGAACTATTTCAAAGAAATCTACTCGAGGTAAGATCCGTATCTCTGTTTTTTATCCGAAATCGTATTGTTTGTAATATTTTTCACAAATTCGACCGAACCATACAGATAGTCTACTAAACCGGGTAATTATGTTGTTCTATTGAGTGCTAACCGAGACGTCAGTAAGAAATACGTCATTGTTTACGTTGAAACTACAGTGGAGAAAACGTTTTTCTTTTCCAATAAACGCGTTTACGCTAAAACTATTATTTGCACCCGGCGTCTGATCAGGCTCCAAACTGTTTGCCACCAAGATAAACAAATATTATCAGAATTTTCCAAAAGTTGTTCTTTTCTACGTTTTAGCGCTTTGCGTTTGCGTACGTTTGCGTTTAAACGGGAAAGAATAACAGATTCTCCACTGTAACCTAAACTCGAAAGAATTACAATATAGAAATAGCAACAGTGTAACAATGAAAACATGACATATGTATGAAAATGTACACAATCCATTCTCGATGGCAGATACAGTAGAGCCTCTCTATTACGACCACTAAAGTTTGTTTATTATAATATGTTTATGACAGATGACTGCTTAAAGCAAGGTGACAGTAAAACAGAAAGCTCCTATAGGAGCTTTCTGTTTTACTGTTACATTGCTTTAAGCTATTACCTGTCTTAAATCAAGTTAATGGGTCTTCGTTTAAGTGGTCGTAATAGAGAGGTTTTGCTGTAATTTGAAATCTGATCAGACGACAAATTACTTGGCCAAAAGATGGTGGAAACGGGCGTTAACAAACAAAGCAACCTAAGTCGAAAATGCATAAAATGTCAAATTTCAACAGAAAAAGCAGACGTAAAATCTATGCAGACAATAATGTGACAGCGACTGTGTAAAACGGATATTTCTGTCATAGTGGCATTGAAAAGATTCGTGTATGTGCTGTGCCATGACGAAACCAGTCTTATTGCATTGCAACTTTGTAAAGACCATTCACTGTTGTCATCAGAGGCTCTGTTTATGCGTTTAGTCTACACTACCAACTACCGTATATAATACAGTTATATAACATGTTTAAAATACATGTGGGTGACATACAGAGTATAAAGACCAGCAGCTATGTCTTAATCTACACTGTTTGTTATGCAATGAATCCGGTTTACTCATGGCACGGCTTTTAGCAGTCGACAGATATCATTTTCTCACATAACTCCTGTTTTCTATAGCGAACAACGATCACGAATATCCTTGTCTCCAACATGTGTGAGATCAATTTGATGACGTCACTATAACCTCACTACTTATAAGGCGTTTTGACGTCACCGGGATTCCAAAAAAATGCCTATTGCTTTAAAAAATAACATAAATCGTTGGTTATGTGAGAAAAAGAATCTGTCACTCGTCGATGTTTAAGACAAGTTGATCTCAAACTCGTCTAGAATAGGAAAGTTATTAAGGTATCTTTAGATCTTTAAAACTGCAAAAATTGTGTTTTTAACCTTTTTTCCGATTTTGATAGCCGACATTCTGTTCTACATTTTACCAAAATCTCCAAAACCAAACCAAACGCATTACACGGCTATCTGATCAATAAATCACACCTCATTAAGCACTCCGTAGTCCAGCCACGTGACCACCTAGAGGCGTTCTCCAGCTGATGTTGCGTGATATATGGGTTTCGCATGTTAAAATCATTATTGAATTATGATTTGTATATTTAATTAAGGGTGGAGCTAAGGAAAATCGCTTATGAAATATGTGTCTTCTTATTGGTTGAAACAAAAAGGACATAGTTGAACCCCGGGGTATTCGAACTGTGTCAGACAGTCAAAATGACACGCTTATCAGTTAATTGACGTTTTCGGCACCTCCTTATTTTCAAACAGGCGGCATATTTGATTAACGATTGTGTTCGCGGTAGGGGTCCGATTTTCATGCGGTTTAAAGCAGATGAAAGGGTATTATCTTCTCTAGTGAACCGTGTCTCAGAATGTTGATGATGTTCTCCAGCTGTTTACAGCAAAGCATTACGTAATAGAAATCGACTTTAAACGGTAAAATAACTTTGATGTTACATAATAATAGTATGAATGGGAATTTTAAAAATCTGAGACACGGATCCCTAGATATGTTACTGAAGTGTATTATGGGCAATTTTAAAGGCGTTACAAATTAAGACGGCTTTACAATCGCTGTTTGAATTTTTTTTAAATTTGTCTTATAAAATCGTAAAAATATAAAATATTTTTTTAAAAAAGACATTTTGTGGTGACATGTGTACCACTTAAACCATTCAGCTATAACATGGGGGAATAAATTATAAATCATGATGATAAATAAGAAAAATCCGCTTGCAGTATCGAAACTATAAAGCTACCTTAAGCTCGCCAAGGCTCGCTTAATAACATTTCAATTCTAGACTCGTTTGAGATCAGCTTGTTTTAAACATCGACTCATGACAGATCCTTTATATCTTGAGAATAAACTGCATCTGCTCGAGTCGCAGCGTAATGCTCCTATCAGCGGAAGTGCTATATAGTTTCTAATTGTCTCAAAGACTGGTTTTACACTTTTAAGCTGACTTGCACATATGGACTATTCTACTAAACCAAATGGTCAGGTTAATATGACTGTTTAAGAAATATTTCAAGGGAATGTGTGAAAATCCTGGTCATATAGCTTTTTGAGGGGCCACTGATCAGGGTCTAAACTGTTTGCAAAATAAATGTAATTATAATGGTACACTGTTTTCCAGCCTTGATAGGGTTTATCCAATGACACACATTGATACAGGCAACACTTTTTAACTAATTCAGTCCTGTATATTTTACTAGACAATTCCAGTTACCAATTGAGTCTAGTCAATTGATGACTTTACATGTACAGTGTTTCTTTCTGTAGCATTTTTCAAAATTACACACAGTGCAGACCCTGGTCAGATGGTTCCTATAGAAACATTCTGTTCAGGTTCTACACTGTTTGCATGGAACGAATGCTGTCTTCAGATGTACAGTGTTTTCATATGACAAGTATATCCGTCGTCGCTAGGGTTGAATGTGTTAAGACATGCCCAGCAGTATTCATCGTTGAACTTTACAGGAAACATAAACAATTGGTTTGCGTGACTGGAGTAAATAACAAAGCAGGTTTGCGCATAAACCTGGACAAATACACAGAACACCGGGAAGACTAAAATATCCGTAACGGTTGTAGATTCAAGAATTAACATATTTGAAACGATAATGATGTAAAGTTTTACATTGGACTGAGAAAAATGGAATTATTTTCAAAGCGGATTCTTGTAGAAGCGGTATATAAAGTCGGTTTAAGCCTTTGCCCCATAAAATCGCATTTTAGCCCATTTAATTAATCCCTCCACTGAAGAAAATGGTTCCAATTTATACAGTAATAAACATGCACCAAGTAGATGCTTAACTTCTAACTTGCTTTTAGAGTTCACCTGTTTTCAAATCTAGAAATAGGCTATGGGTTAAGAAGTATTAAGGTTATATTTACTTAGCATAACAAATATGCATTAAGATTACCAAGCAACTATGCTTCAAAACCGTACTTAACTAAATTTTAATTAATATTGTACACATCTTATTTCTCGATATTCAATTATCAAAAGTATTTGACTATCAAGCCGAGGTTTACTCATTTAAAATGCCTAATATGTATATTAAAATAAGATAATCTTTGACATACAGTAACACATTATATGTTTGTGGAACATTATACCTCTCCGGATGTGACCGTGACCTCTAAATAACATTGTTTTTTCCAACATGATCAAAATTGTACAGTGGAGAATCTGTTATTCTTTCCCAATAAACGCGTTTACGCTAAAACTATTTTTGCAGTGCAAACAGTTTGGAGCCAGATCAGACGCCTGGTAACCCGGCGGCTGATCAGGCTCCAAACTGTTTGCCACCAAGACAAACAAGAATTATCAGAATTGTCCAAAAGATGTTCTTTTCTACGTTTTAGTGTTTTGCGTTTGCGTACGTTTGCGTTTAAACGGGAAAGAATAACAGATTCTCCACTGTACTGAGATCGTTGGCTTCTGAAGTTTAGTACATGTACACATACAATGACATATAATATGTCTCTAGCATAAGCAGCTTCAAAGTTATGACCAAGTTTAACCCCTTCACTGCCTTACCCCGAGTACAACGCGTAACGCGGCGTCTGAACAGGATCCAAACTGTTTGACACTCGTTTCAATATTTATTAAGTCAAAATACCTCAAAATAGTTTTTTAGAAATAGAAGCAGACGACAATTGTTTAAATTTGGTGACGTCATGGCAGTGAAGGGGTTAAAGTTATGAACAGACGGACATACAGACAAGGTTAAAAAGATATGTCCCGCGAGGGTATAAACAAAAGCAAAAGAGATGTTTTTTAAATTCTATTTTCTGGCAGCGTAATACTAATACATGCGTAATGAGATCTTTCAGTTTGGGATCTGTTGTGTCACATGGGAAACATGTCATAACAGTTACAAACATTATCAATTTTTAACATGGTAATGTTTCGTCGTCTACTAGATTTGCCTGCAGCAGTTCTTAGAGTTTATAAATATGCATTTTCTTGAACGAAAATATCACCAGAGAATGAAACAGTTTGGATTATGATGAGAAACTGAAATACATGATGTCTTGTCCGAGTCAAACTATTTGCAACAGCGACAGGGGAGAATCTGTTATTCTTTCCCGTTTAAACGCAAACGTACGCAAAGCACTAAAACGTAGAAAAGAACAACTTTTGGACAATTCTGATAATTCTTGTTTATCTTGGTGGCAAACTTTTGGAGCCTGATCAGACGCCGGGTTACCCGGCGTCTGATCTTGCTCCAAACTGTTTGCACTGCAAATAATAGTTTTAGCGTAAACGCGTTTATTGGGAAAGAATAACAGATTCTCCACTGTACCACTAATTAGCCACTATCGTGCATGAGGTTAAGGCATTCTTCCTTATCGTACCAACCGCGACTTGGATAACGTTTTCAAACAGTTTGGATCGAGATCAGACACCGCGTAACGCGGCGTCTGATCTAAATCCAAGCTGTTTGTGATTCATATTCAACTTTTCTTCAGTTTAAAAAAATAAAAAAAACTTATTTTGTTTTTTTCTCTCAGATGAAATAGTTGAAGTAGGCGACGAGCCAGCATGATGATGGTTAACCCCTTCACTGCCTTACCCCGATTACAATGGTTATTTGCAAACAGTTTGGAGCGTGATCAGACGCCGAGTAACGCAGCGTCTGTTCACGATCCAAACTATTTGACACACATTCCAATATTTCTGAAGTCAACATATCTAAAATATAAGTTTGAGGAAAAAAAGCAGACGACAATTGTTTAAAGTTGATGACGTCATGGCAGTGAAGGGGTTAACATAGAATCAATAACAGTTGCAGAAGTGCAGTTCTTATACAGTGGAGAATCTGTTATTCTTTCCCAATAAACGCGTTTACGCTAAAACTATTATTTGCAGTGCAAACAGTTTGGAGCCAGATCAGACGCCGGGTAACCCGGCGTCTGATCAGGCTCCAAACTGTTTGCCACCAAGATAAACCAAAATTATCAGAATTGTCCAAAAGTTGTTCTTTTCTACGTTTTAGTGCTTTGCGTTTGCATACGTTTGTGTTTAAACGGGAAAGAATAATGTATTCTCCACTGTACCTGTAAACTATTATTTGCAGTGCAAACAGTTTGGAGCCAGATCAGACGCCGGGTAACCCAGCGTCTGATCTGGCTCCAAACTGTTTGCCACCAAGATAAACCAAAATTATCAGAATTGTCCAAAAGTTGTTCATTTCTACGTTTTAGTGCTTTGCGTTTGCGTACGTTTGTGTTTAAACGGGAAAGAATAACAGATTCTCCACTGTAACCCCTTCACTGCCTTACCCCGATTACAATGGTTATTTGCAAACAGTTTGGAGCGTGATCAGACGCCGAGTAACGCAGCGTCTGTTCACGATCCAAACTATTTGACACACATTCCAATATTTCTGAAGTCAAAATATCTAAAATATAAGTTTGAGGAATAAAAGCAGACGACAATTGTTTAAAGTTGATGACGTCATGGCAGTGAAGAGGTTAACATAGAATCAATAACAGTTGCAGAAGTGCAGTTCTCATACAGTGGAGAATCTGTTATTCTTTCCCAATAAACGCGTTTACGCTAAAACTATTATTTGCAGTGCAAACAGTTTGGAGCCAGATCAGACGCCGGGTAACCCGGCGTCTGATCAGGCTCCAAACTGTTTGCCACCAAGATAAACAAGAATTATCAGAATTGTCCAAAAGTTGTTCTTTTCTACGTTTTAGTGCTTTGCGTTTGCGTACGTTTGCGTTTAAACGGGAAAGAATAACAGATTCTCCACTGTAACGAGCTGGCAATCGTCACTGAGGTTGTTTGCAAACCATTTGCAATACTCAGTTATATTAAGTACAGCAACAATAACGTCCACGCTCTGTGGTTTTATTAGCCTGAGGGATATCCTGTCTGTTAAAATTATTGAAAATTTGATTTGTATTTTAACTGGTAGATTGGTCTACATGAGTTCGCATGTTGTGTGTACTATTGAAGCATTAGAGCAAAGTTCTCAGAATAACATTTAGACTGAATAAAACTGCTAAATTGCAACGTTTTGATACATTCAGGGTTTGTTTATGTTAACGCAGTTGTGCCCACGATCCCGTATATGGGACATAGGCAAACAGTGTAGACTCTGATCAGACGCGGCATTATGCAGCGTCTTATTAGAGTCTACACAGTTTGCTGATAGGAATTTAAATATAAAACAAAATTAAAATGTAAATTTTTACCAGGCAAGCCTTTGATGGAAATTGAATAATCCAATATGCAAGAATCCACTGGGTATAAATGGATTAATTTGGCAAGTATTCTACCGTATTTTTACGAAATATTTTATTGAAACTGATACATTTTAACTTGATTCGATTTAGTAATAACTCATCAGAAACTAGTTTAACCTCCTCACCGCCTTACCAAGAGTACAATTGTTATTTGCAGACACTTACGAGACTGCGTATGTCCAGGATCAACACTGTTTGGCAATCAATTAAAAAATAATGAACCATAAAGGTAGACGACAATTGTTTAAAATTTATACCGTCATGACAGAGAGTGAAGGGTTTAACAAAGACAGTTTGCACATTGGGGGCCCGTTTCATAAAACGGTCGTAAGTCAAAACTTTATAATACATCTAATGTCTGATTTCTGTATCTAATCTTATCTTGTGACAACTCTTTGGAATCGTCTTTTCAAGACGAATCTCAAGAGATGTCACACGAATGGATTAAATGGAGAAATAAATAATAATTGAGACTTTTATAATCTGACTTACGACAACATTTGACGTACGTAGTTTTATGAAACGGGCCCCAGATCTTTACGGACAAATTATTGTTTTACGACGTTCTGAAAAGAAAACAATCACAAACATGAAATTCATCGTTTCTTGAGAAGGTCGTGTAAGAACGGTTTCAAATGACAACGTAACAAATATTTTACTCTTTAAACACTGAGTTACTCGTGCAGGTTACTACGTTCCCTTGTGGATCATTTTACTTTTAAGTCACCAAAACATAAACCAGCCTACCTGGGATTCTGAATAGTTTAATAGATACTGTTCAAATTAGCAACCAGTGTAGACTCAGATCAGAGGGCTCCTCTGAACTGAATCTACACTGTTTGCAAATGTAATGCGTTTTTTAAACAGGTCCATAGTGTTGAAAGAGTTAAACTCTGTTTAACTCATTGAGCCCTAGTGACGCATATGTGCGTCCTCTACTAACAGTGTGCATGTGAAGAGTACACTTGTCTTTTGCAAACAGTGAAGTCCCCGATTAGAGGGCTCCTGTAGGAGCCCTCTAATCAGAGACTTCACTGTTTTAAATTTCGTAATATATTTATTAAAAAACAACCCTAAATAGTCCGAAATGAAACAGCCTTTATTGTAAACTGGAATTGTCCATTGGAAGTCTCATGGGATAATGAGTTAAGAGAGCTAATTCAGATGGAACTTGCGAGTTATATTATCAGAAGTTCATAATTCCAGAACTGTCTAAGAGAATACTTCATACATACGTAGCTGTTTCTCGGTCATTACCTCTGGCACTGATGCAAAATGGCGCGTTCGCAACATGCTTTAAGCTGTCACCTGTCTTTTGTATTGTGGCGAAAACGTTACTATCTCCTGTTCAAACGTAAAAGCATTGCACACAATGAAATTTTAAAACTCTGACTGTTGATTTTAACATGGTCGGCAAACAGCATTTTTTAAAAGAGATCGTAATAGAGGTGGTTTATTGTATACCCCTTGAAAATAGTTTGGAGTCGGATCAGACACAGAATAAATTGACTTACTATTTAGAAGTAAGGAGGGTGAATATTTTTCCTATTATGTATACAAAGACAGGGCGGCAGATTTAAGACAACAGAACCATATCATAAACATTGAGTGATTTGAGTCGTTCAGTATACATCAGATTCTGATGTTACAGTGGAGAATGTGTTATTATTTCCCAATAAACGCGTTTACGCTAAAACTATTATTTGCAGTGCAAACAGTTTGGAGCCAGATCAGACGCCGGGTAACCCGGCGTCTGATCAGGCTCCAAACTGTTTGCCACCAAGATAAACAAGAATTATCAGAATTGTCCAAAAGTTGTTCTTTTCTACGTGTTAGTGCTTTGCGTTTGCGTACGTTTGCGTTTAAACGGGAAAGAATAACATATTCTCCACTGTATAAAAATTGGACGGTGTGCTTTGTCATAATGAATCTGTGTTTCTATGAATCCCTATTGTATAGAAAGCACTGGTTTAATCCTCACCCATTTGTTACTGGTGTTGTGAGAGACAGACACGGAGAAGTAATGTTTTGTAAATGGTAATCAACTCTCTTGTGCAAGAATATGAATATTCAGTCAAAAGGCACCCGACACAGTTCTATTATCTAACTGATTTTGTGGTGAACCAATTTGTCCCTGACACTGCAATTTGGCATTTCCATTTTTTATTTAGCATAGTTATTTTGACTACTTAATGTTGCTGTTTGTAATATATTGCAAAATATCAAACAGCGCAGGTTCTGATTAGAGCAAACCTACAGACATATCTATGATAAATGTACTCATATATATATTGCATGCACAGGACACATGCATTACGTGCCACTTGAGTTCACAGCCCGAACATAAGAATACCATGTCCATCTTAACAAGATATGAATATGTTAACCTTTTTGATCATGATCAGTCGTAACGTGGATAGCTCTGTATTTTCAAACTATTCAAAGCAATTTTGTACATGGGTATTTTTCACTGGACTCTATAAATTAATTGTAGTATATGTGTTAATTATCTTTGTCCACGTATTAAAAAGATAGATAGAGCAAGATTACATATAAAACCATCTAAAGCAAACTGCGATCATATCGGTAAATACATAAACAGTGAATAGATTGCTGGCATAAACGAAATCAGAGGAACGTATTACTTGGCCAATACTTTTTCAGAAAACGAATAATGGACGAAGTGTTTCAACGCGTGAATTAGCCCTGCTAATCGTGACTTCACTCGGGTTTTTTGCAAACAGTTTAAATCCCGATCATACGCCGCATGACGCGGCGTCGGATTTAAATCCAAACTGTTTGACACTTGTATTTAGATTTTTTTTCATTTCAAGAATGTATAAATCTAAGTTTAACATATTTGCAGACGACAATTTCAAAGCAGGCATATGGAAAAACATTACATTCCCAACTGCATAAATAAACAAAACACAATTTCATGTCACACATTGCTTAACATTTGATTATACCTTAGGATGAACTAATACAATAACAACGTTGACTTTAGTTTATTTACATTTCAACACGGATACTGGTCAGTTGCCTTATGTTCGTATCTAAAATGTTTTATATGTGTATTGGTATAGTTTAGGTACGTATAAGGTATAAATTCTACATCTATAGGATAAAATTTAACAGCTTTGTGTTCAGTTGTCGATATCACTGTCATTAAGAAAAGAAGACGTTTTAGTGTACAGTGTTAAGAAAACATGATAGTATCAAATATACGAGATGAAAGTTGTGCCTGTCTAAATATCGCCTAATTGGCAAGAATAACACTTACCCATATGTCATCTCAATTACTCTAAGACTCATCCCACACGCTTTATAACCTCTGACCCATCTGACATTCTAATTGGATCTAATTTACTCTAACGTTGCTGATCAGGGTTTTTTTTCAACTTAGGTTTACACTTGTGTCAATAGTTTTCAATAACGATTTCTTTCCTACATTTCATTTCCATGCACTTATATTTAGTTGCATTCCAAGTGGGTAATAAAAGGTCTGCTATACTTGACATATCATTTACAATTTAAACAGTTTCGGTCTTGTACCAGTTTAGGCATGAGTAGCTACAGTGGAGAAAACTTTATTCGTTCCAATTAAACGCGTTTACGCTAAAACTATTATTTCCATTGCAAATAGTTTGGAGCCAGATCAGGCTCCAAATTGTTTGTCACTGAGATTGATATGAATAGTCGGAATTGTCGAAATGTTGTCATTTTCTACGTTTTATTGCGATGCGTTTGCGTTTAAACTAGAAAGAATAACGTTTTCTCCACTGTACGTATTAGAGGCATGATTCCAAATAACTTCGTAAAGTTCCACATACACGTTCACTGTACAAAATGATTGACACATTTTATGCCAACGATCCCATATATGGGGCATAGGCAAATAGTGGAGACTCTGATCAGACGACGCATTATGCGGCGTCTGATCAGAGTCTACACTGTTTGCTGATAGGAATTTCAATATAAAACAAAATGAAAATGACAATTTTGACCAGGCATCCCTTTGACAAAAAATAGACTAATCAAATATATAAACATGGAAGAATCCACAGGGTATAAATGGGTTAAATAAAAGTGCTAAAGATCCAACTAGCGCTTGCTGGTTATACTTAAATAGCACCCACTTGTATTGTCCTGTATTTTTCATGTAGTTTATATGCCGGTATGAACGCTTTCGCTGTTTAACATTTCGTATCTGCTGATTTTATTTCAATTGCTTTGGTATTTTAATCGAAAAACATGCAATTTAATTTACAAATAGTTTAGATCATACTTGAAGGTCGAGTTTTCATCGTCTTGTCAAGTTCTTCTTCTTCTTCTTCTTCTTCTTCTTGATACTTCTCTCCATCAAGAATGATGATTATTCTTCTTCTTCTTCTTGATACTTCTCTCCATCAAGAATGATGATTATGAGAATGCACTGTATCCTAAATTATTATTTACAAATGTGAAAGTGATAAATATACAGTGAATTGATAACAAAATAGAATAATAAAGCAGTATATCAATTTAGATCAGATCTACTATCACGGGTATGGTGACAATTGTCTTCAAATCATTAACTGTCTGTGCCATTTGATTGGTCGAAAGCTGTACGGTGTGTAAAATTCCGAACCTCTTGCAAATATAAGTAAGGTAGAATTCAGCTCTCTTGAGATGAACGAAATCGGAATAACTCTCATTACTGTCAGCAAATTTCTTCAATTTTCAAATTGAATTTTGAATTTCTGATTTTCCAGGAAAATTAAATGCGAATTCTGGAGTCTGTGTTATGTCAACTGATTTTGTGATGGTTTTAACTTATTTACACCCAGTCGATTCTTCCATGCTTTTATAATGAATAAAGCAATTTTATTCTAATGGGGGCCTTCTCTAAATTTTTATTTTTGCATTGTTTTATGTTGAAATTTCTATCAGCGAAATTTCAATGTTGACTCTGATCAGACACAACATTTTGCGTCGACTGATCAGGGTCTTCCCTTTTTGTTATAGCCCATATATGGAATCATGGTAACAAATGGGCTGAACATTTTGTTTTTGCCTGAGGGAATACTGAACTAGGTGTACGCCTTTAAATGTTTACTCCCGTGATCGCCTCGACCTACGCCTTCATAGATTAACCAAACATTAACCCCTTCACTGCCTTACCCCGAGCACAGAAGTTTTTTTGCAAACAGATTGGATCCAAACTGTTTGACACTCATTTCAATAGTTCTTCAGTCAAAATAGCAAAAGATAAATTTAAGAAATAAAAGCGGACGACAATTGTTTAAAATTGATGACGTCACGGCAGTGAAGGGGTTAATACTAATTAATCTTGAATAGTGGCGCAGCTCTATGCAAGATAGTTTATAACTGAGCTTTCTTCTTTACATGCATCTTGCTTTAAACAGTATCCTATCTGAAACACAGTTGAATATAAGTGACCGTCGCTATTGACTATAGAAGAAAGTGTTATTGCAATATCAGAGGGTGTAACATTTCGTCGTCTGGTTATGATTAAATCTGTTATAAGCGCACCCCTCCGCTGTTTTTAAAATCAAACAATAATTTTGAAATGACACAGTCATAGCGTTTGATCAGTCTCCAAGCTTTTTACCCATTTCGTTATAAACGTCCACAATCTAAACAAAAAGTAGCATGTATGTTTTTATTGCGTTTTTGTTAGACTCGTTTCAACCTTTTTTGTTTTAGTCTGTTTCTACTTTTGAATACATGTGACTACTTACAGTGGATAATCTGTTATTCTTTCCCAATAAACGCGTTTACGCTAAAACTATTATTTGCAGTGCAAACAGTTTGGAGCCAGATCAGACGCCGGGTAACCCGGCGTCTGATCAGGCTCCAAACTGTTTGCCACCATGATAAACAAGAATTATCAGAATTGTCCAAAAGTTGTTCTTTTCTACGTTTTAGTGCTTTGCGTTTGCGTACGTTTGCGTTTAAACGGGAAAGAATAACAAGATTTATAGTAATGCAGAATGCTCCCTAAGGAACATTGAACTTCTTTTTTACTTTGAACTTGCTTTAATCGTGTCTACTTTGATATAGTAAATATTTCTCATGATGCAAAGTATGACCATATAAATTGTAACTAGTTTCTTCTGTGGAGGAAATGATTAATGGTGTAAAAGACTTATCTGCAGCGTAAAAGGTTAAACCTTAAACAATTGTTGTCGATCTAGTCAAACAAGAAAGCGTCCGAATGTCGACTAAAGAATGGTTTAAGTGTAGCGTATACCAGCACCAATTTTAGTATAAGTTTTATATTGAAATTGAATTATCATTTCTGATTTCTGGGAAAATACTAACTATGACGTAAATGCTCTTGTCAGCAAATCATATTATGATCGTATTGTTATATTAAAGTTAAACTTTATTGTTGTTTAACTCTCGAACTATCAGTGTAGTAGTCTATGACATTTGAAGACAGTTTGAATTTAGATAAGATTATCCCTGGGTATTGTAAGGATTCTAATTGTTTGACATTCGTAGCACAATTACTTCTGATACGTCATTCTTAAATTTTATTTTGACATACATTTTCTGCCGAAAGCAGACCGTTAAAATTTTCAGAAAAAATTAAGTCCTAGTTTAAGCTGAATACTTAACCATTTTACTCAATGGTTCGTTTCTCGTATTGAAAATAGATGAACAATTAATGCAGATCAAAAGTAAAACGAAATGTTTACGTTCAGTTTACTTTAAGCTACCATCTGTTAGAATATAAAATATTTCGTATGATAAACATTCATGACTGTATGAAATTGAACTACTTTCTTAACCCATTATCCCATAGCCTGTTTCTAGTTTTGAAAATAGATGACCACTTAAAGCAGGTTGAAAGTAAGGCACATTCTGCTTTACTTTCAGCCTGCTTTAAGCTAAAATCTGCTAGAATATAGAAATGTTATCTTATAATACTTAATCATGACTGTATTAATTAAAACATTTTACTTCAGTGGAAGAATAAATCAAAGGCGTAAAAAGGGGTATTTATTAGGTAATGGGTTAACCCTTTGAGCCCTAGTCCCGCATATAGGCGTCCTTTTCTAACAGTATAAATATGAAAAGTGCACTTGTCCTATGCAAACAGTGAATACCCAGATCAGAGAGCTCCTTACGGAGCCCTCTGATCTGGGTCTTCACTGTTTGTCTTAAAAGTCAGAAATGGACAAGACTAAAATGGAAACTGGGATTGTCCATTTAAAGTTTTAGGGAGGAAAGAGTTAAGTGGGGGAATAATCTAAATCCTTCATATGCGTATCTATGGAATAATAATCACTCGATTCTGATGTACAGTTAGGAAGACGATAATCGTTCCCAATATACGCGTTTAATGTTTAAACTGTCTACATACTTCAAGAAACGTGCCATTGAGTTTATGATGGTTTGGTGGTATTCTTGTTTTTGTTAGAAGTCGTATGAACCCATAATTGAATCAGTTTTGACTCTGATCAAACACCGCATGTGTCAATATTATTCCTTTCTGGAAATCTCTTAAGGGGGTAGGTGCATCTTTGGAAAGTAATTACCAAATTCTTCAAACTTTGCATATAGACAGTAAAATTAGTTTCTATGACAACACTGGTGAAAAACGTGGGGTTACCGGACCTTTCTTTTTCACAATTTGAGATTTTTCAAGGCTACCCCCCTAAAATTGAAGCTTCACAAAAACTCCTACTTTTTTGTACTACAGTTTTTCAATCTTTATTAAAACAAACAATTTTTACAAAAAGTATCCTAATTTATATTTCCATAGTAAGAAGAAACCCTGAAAATAATGTTTTGTCAAGATCCAAAATAAAAATGTTTGATTTCACTTGAAAGGAGTAAAATTTACCCCACCCACTATTTTATAATGGGAGATTAAGGCATAGTGAAAATTGCCCTACAAATTGTAGCAAACTAATTACCAAATTTTTTATTTGTTGTTTTTTAGCCTTGCAAACATAAAGTTTTATTGAAATAGCAAATAAAAACACAGGGTCCCGGATCTTATAAAAAATACATATAGATCATTTTATTTAAAAAAATCCATTTTTTCTCATTTTTTCACTTTTTGGTGTATTTTTACCCAGAACATTTTTAAAAAAAAAATAATTATTTGATCTATTGAATTATCTATATTTTATAATAAACTGTACTTACATGAAATATTTCATGTTTATATTCTGAGAAATTGAAATGAAATCGGATGTAACAAAGTGCAACCTACCTCTGAAAACGGTGTATGCTGTAAACTACGAATAGGACATAGAACTTAAAAAGTCCCTTCCGGGACGAAAACCAAAATTTTTCTCGCGAAAAAAGTATTTTATGACTGTATGCATTCACCAAAAATGAGTTCATAACATTTTCCGGAAATTTCATCATGCTCAAAAATACAATTTATTCCGTGAATATATTAAGTGTAAATATATTGAATGTGTATGTCGGATGTTATGTAATCTACATGTACCTGTACATAGCGACCATTAAAAAGTCAACGTTTTAAGAAGCTCAAAATAATTCAATGCTGGATGCAGAATAATGATAACGCAAAAATGTCAAATCCATTATCTGACAGATGTCATCTGTGTTATATGTATAATGCTTCACCCATTTACTCCACAGCCTGATTTTAGTTTTGAAAATAGATGACTACATAGGGCGCATTCTACTTTACTTTCAGCCAGCTTTAAGCAACCATCTGCTAGGACATAGAACCTCTTTTTTATGTTACGTTTTTATGACTGTATTAAGTGGAACTATTTTCTTCAGTAGGTGTATAACTCATAGCCTTAAAATGCGTTTATATGGTTTGATTGGTACAATGTACGCACCTCTCATTTGCAATGACACAAGTTGGACCGTGATCTACTGTGTCTGCATGCTATCCATTTAAACCCGTTTGTACCCACGATTCCAGATATGGGACATAGGCAAACAGTGTAGACTCTGATCAGACGCCGCATTATATGCGGCGTCTGATTAGAGTTTACACTGTTTGCTGATAGGAATTTCAATATACAACAAAATGAAAATGAAAATTTTGACCAGGCATCCCTTTGATAAAAAATGGACTAATTCAATATATATAACGTGGAAAAATCCCCTGGGCGTAAATGGGTTAATTTTCAACACGCTATTTTATAATAGTCTGCAACATATAAAAAACTTTGACTTATCCGTAATGTCCTTCAGGAAATGTTAATATCAAGAACAGTTTAAATCCAGATGAACGACACAGTGTCTAACTTCCATTTAAAACGTTTGCACCAATTAAAACAATTTGTACGTAGCGTGTAAACGAATAATATTTCACCATAAAACTATATGTAACTACAATACAATATGAATTAGCTATCTTTTATCACAAAATCTTCTCATTTGAGGCAACAGCAGCACGCAAATTGGGCATTAACTTTCTTCTTTCGGGAAATAAAAGCAAATAAATTGACCCAGAGATGCTATGGAAACTGGTAAATAAATATATACTTTATGTTTTGCGTGAGATAGTTGATTGAATGTCTGGGGTATTAGACATAAATGGGACTGGAGTAAACGGATTGCCACACTCTGGTATGCCTTTGGCTTTAATTACACTTTGTATGTAATGGATCTGTCGTATTGTGTTGCATTTATCAGTGCTGTAGATAACAAATTCCTCTACAGTGCTTATTAGCAATTGTTAAGAAACTGTGTTTATGTCTGTTTATACGACAATAACATCGACAAGGGAAACATAAACTTATGTATGATGGTGTTATTTGACGAATATCACCATAAAATATAGTGGAGAAGACTTTATTTTTTCCAAATACAAATGTAAAAGCTTTTACGCTTAATCGATTATTTTAAGTGCAAACAGTTTCAAGCCAGATTAGACATCGGGTACCCCGGTGTCTGATCAGGCTCCAAACTGTTCGCCGTCAATGTTAAAATCAACATTCAGAATTGCCAAACAATTGTCATTTTCTTCATTTTATTGCCATGCATATGCGTTTCATTTGAGTTTAAACGGGAAAGAATAACGTCTTCTGCCCTGTAACGGTATCATATGACGAATATCACAGTACATATAGTGGTGAATACGTTATTTTATCCTGTTTAAACGCAAAGTATGCGCAAACATTTTGCAATATAATGTAGGAAATGACAACCTTTTTGGACAACTGTGACTATTTTGTAAAGCAAATGGTATTTTACTTGAAATATTGACGATATTTACGCTCAGTGTTTAACAGTTTTGGAGTTTTATCAAACGCTAAATTACTTTGCGTCTGATATGGCTCCCAACTGTAGGAAAATTTAAGTTGAAAATGAAATTCCCGCTTAAGTTGGTACTACATGTACATGCAATGTTGCCCGTTTCAGTATTGCTATCAAACAGACTCAATAAAAACCCTGTCTGCATTTGTCATTTTTGCTTCGATTTTTTCGATGATTTCAAAAGACCTTCCCTATTCAGAATTAATAGACCTCAGCATAAATGTTTCAAATGCAACATTCTAGTTGAAACTTGACAGTGTTGTAAATGAATATAGTTTTAAAAGAATGGTGTGATTTAATAGTGTTTTTATAGTGAGATTTAAAAGATATTGTGGATTTAATAAATCATATTTGTGGAGTATATAGTGTTACACTGGACATATTGGATATTTAATTCAACATGTGTTTAGCCCAAGGCAGCCTACCAAAGAGGATTAGATATACGGATAAGTACATTTATTCACTTAGTCAATTATCACCTTATTCTAAACCTGATACCCTTCTATTATCTAGATTGAAAGAGTTAGGTCTTTATGACTTTGGGCAATTTGGATTAGCAAAGTATAGGGGTACAAAAGGGGGTCAATCCAAACTGAAACGCATTTGGGATACAAATGATGGCATTCATCATGAAATTATTACAGAATTACCACAGTCAATAGAAGTTGTTTCCAGTACTTGTCAAACAAATAGTAAACTTGAAATCTCAGTTGAACCTCCTAAAGCAAATACACAAAATCTCATTCATGTAAAGTATGAACAGCCCATGTCCACCAAACCTCAAAAGCAAATTAACGTCTGCAGTTTAAACCCAAGATCAGTAAAAAATAAAGCTTTGGCTATACATGACTATATAATCTCAAATGATATTGATGTAATGGCCGTCACTGAGACCTGGCTTGGTAGTGCTGCAGATAAACCGTGCTTAGGTGAACTGGTTCCTGACAGCTATAAGATCAAACATGTTCCTCGCTGTAGTGGAAGCCGGGGTGGTGGGGTGGGGCTCATATATAAGGCATCAATGGATATCAAAATCCTTTCCTCTACCAAAGATAATGATTTTTCAACTTTTGAGCACATTGACTGTACTTTAAGCATCAAAGATTTCACAGTGCGTCTAGCAGTCATCTACAGACCCCCTCCATCCACGGCAAACGGTCTAAAAATCTCAGACTTTCTTGACAAGGAATGGCCACTTTTCTTATCGAAATTTTCAACCATTGATAAACAAATCATCATTGTAGGGGATTTATACCTTCATCTTGATATCTCAAACGATAGGAACACTGTCAATTTCGTCAGTACAATGGATTCATTTGGTTTTCAACAGCATGTCAAAGAAGCCACTCGTGTCGGGGGACACACTCTTGACGTTGTTATAACAAGAGATAACGAAGACTGTGTGTCAAATATCGAAGTCACTGACCCTGGACTATCTGACAGTAGTGGCAAAATCTCAAGAGACCATTTCTCTGTGTCTTTCAGAGCAAAGGCAGAAAAACCTCCGCCCATCAGAAAAACTGTTTCATTTCGAAAGCTTAGGGACATTAATGTCGATTTATTTAAAAGAGATATCCTTAACTCAGATTCAATTAAAGAAATTCTGAAAATGACAGATATTGACGAAATTGTCGGTGTATACACACATGAACTTAAAGCCCTGATCAATAAGCATGCACCATTGAAAACTAAGACCATAACTCTCAGGCCATCATGTCCATGGTACACCCAGGAACTTCACGATGCTAAACATTTAAAGCGTAAGCTGGAACGAAAGTGGAAATTATCCAAACTCATGATTGATCATCAACTGTATCGAGAGCAGTGTGCTAAAGTAAACAAACTATTAGCAGAGTCAAAGGTTAATTTTTACACAGAAAAAGTAGAATCCTGTCAACAGGATTCGAAGAGTCTTTTTAAAGTCACTAAGCATCTCCTGGGTGCAAACAGTGAAATTGGACTGCCAAAAAATGTGTCCTCAAAACAACTTGCGCATGATTTCAGCGACTTTTTTATTGAAAAGGTGGACAAAATACGGACAGGCATTGCCTCTGAATCAATGTCATGCACCCCAGTCATCACAGAAACGTTGCATTCAATGAATTCTTTAGAAAGCTTCGACTCTGCTACAGCAGCAGAAATTGGGGAGATTGTGAAGGCATCCCCATGTAAGTCCTGTGAACTCGACCCAATACCTACATGGCTTTTAAAGTTATGCCTTGACGAGCTCCTACCGTCGTTAACAAAAATTGTGAACTCTTCGCTGGAATCTGCGTATGTTCCAAAAGAATTCAAAAAGTCGCATGTAAGACCTCTTTTGAAAAAACCTGATCTCGATACAAATGATCTTAAGAACTACAGGCCTGTATCAAATTTGCCATTTCTCTCAAAAGTATTAGAAAAGGTAGTAGGCAAACGCATTGAGTCCCATTTGACCACAAACAATCTGCATGAACAACACCAGTCAGCATATCGTAAGCATCACTCTACAGAAACTGCTCTTCTAAAAGTTCAAAATGACATCTTGCAATATCTTGATAAGAATGAAATCACAATTCTGGTGATGCTTGACCTATCTGCCGCATTCGACACAATTGATCATGAAACATTACTCAATCGCCTTGAAAAAGACTTCAAAATTATTGGAAACCCACTAAAGTGGATGACCTCATACCTGACCGACCGTTACCAAACAGTCGCGGTAGATGGCGAATTATCTGCCCCAGTTCAAATGAAATATAGTGTGCCTCAGTCCTTGGGCCGAAGAACTACATCTTGTACACAAAACCTGTTGGCTCAATTTGCAGAAATCATCAGCTGGATCATCACTTCTATGCAGATGATTCACAGTTATACTTGTCATTTAAGCCTAAAGACACATCTTGTCAACAAGAAGCCCTTTCAAAAGTCGAAGGGTGTCTAAAAGACATAGTATCATGGATGCACCAGAACATGTTGCAGCTGAACACTGACAAAACTGAGGTCATACTATTTCATTCAAAAAAGTTTAACGTTCCTGGAGATTTTCACGTACAAGTGGGAAACTCTAAAATCAAACCATCAGTATGTGTGAAGAATCTTGGTGCTAGATTAGATTCCCAAATGGATATGACACAGCACATTAACGCTGTGTGCAGGTCTGGCTACTCACAGCTGCGGCAGATAGGTCATATTAGACAGTACCTTTCTCCAGAAGCTACAAAGACCTTGATCAATTCTCTGGTCACTTCAAAAATTGACTACTGCAACTCACTGCTGTATGGGATTCCCCAAAACTCATTATGCAAACTACAGCGTGTGCAAAATACAGCAGCCCGCATCATTACCAGGACCCCTCGGTACAATCACATCACTCCAGTCTTGAAGGATCTTCACTGGCTTCCAGTTCAACACAGAATTGAATTCAAAATTCTGACACTCACATACAAAGCCATGTGCAATGATTCTCCAAGGTACATTGTCAATATGCTTGATGTGTATAAACCTCGAAGAGAGCTGCGGTCTGCAACTAAATCAGTATCGCTGGTTGTACCGAGGAGTCGTTTGGTGAGGTTTGGAGATAGAAGTTTCATGCATGCAGCCCCAAAGCTCTGGAACAGTCTACCATCAGACATTAGAGATGCAAGCTCAGTTGCAGTTTTCAAAAAGCATCTGAAAACACATTACTTTAATATTTGTTATTAGAACACTGCTACCTATGCGATATGTTCTTGCTGTAGATGTTGTGGGTCCGAATGGGAGTTTCTGGAGTATTATCTGGTTTTCGGTCTCTTATAGAAATTTTAGTTATTGTCGCATGCTATTTTTCCTAGTTATGTTACATTGGTCGGCCTGCAGTGGGCGTTCTGCTATTATTTCTATCAGTCGGCATAAAGAAGCCATTTGCTTCGTTGCTCTCGATTGTTGAGGTAGTGCAATCGCCGTTTTGGGGGCTGTCTTCTGTATGTTTAGTGGCCTTCATTGGGCGCTCTACTGTTATTTCTATCAGTCCGCATAAAGAAGCCATTTGCTTCGTTGCTCTTGATTGATGGGGTAACGTGATCGCCATTTTGGGGGCTGTCTTTTGTACGTTTATTATGTTTATTTTTATATCTAATTGTAGTTATTTGTCTTTTCCTGGCGGCCTGCATTTGGGCGCTCTACTATTGTTTCTATCGGTCGACAATCAGAAGCCGGTTGCTTCATTGCTGATTGATGGGAGTAATGTGATCGCCATTTTGGGGGCTGTCTTTTATATGTTTATTCATGTTTATTTTAGATCATATTGTAGTTATTTTGTCTTTTCTTGTTTGTAGGTACATTTGTGTAACTTCATGTGAAGCGCTTTTGAACGCACTACCCCTGTGTGAAAAGAGCGCTATATAAATCTGGTATAATAATAATAATAAAAGTTGTGTAGTGATCTTGCAGTGGCAGTGTTACAGTGGAGAATATGTTATTCTTTCCCGTTTAAACGAAACGAAACGCAAAACGCCAAGACGTAGAAAAATGCAACTTTTGGACAATTCTGATAATTCATTTTTATTTTGGTGGCAAACAGTTTGGAGCCTGATCAGACGCCGGGTAACCCGGCGTCTGATCTAGCTCTAAACTGTTTGCAATAGAAATAATAGTTTAAGCGTAAACGCGTTTATTGGGAAAGAATAACGTTTTCTCCACTGTGCTATAGAAAAACAACACCTTAATTTGAGCTCAGGATACTGTTAGCATTTAAAACATAGGGTGTGTTGGACATGCTAATGTCTTAATGTTATCAGGAACCCTGTATTATATTAATCATCTTAAAATCGAATATTCAGCCAGACAGGCAAACATAAAACAATTCTAGTATAGAACAAAACACATAAACTGTAATTACATTTCAGCTGTTTGATATTTTCGCGAGTGAAATTCAATTAAAATCTAAGCAATTTGATTCCTTGCTAAGAAGTAGATCGCTATAAAACAGAACAAAATTTAAACTACTTTGCAATTAAAACCTATGGACGTTTATAACCAATGTATAACCCTTTCCCTTATAGAAGCGACTTTTAGCGCATTCATTTTATTCATCCGCCAAAGAAAATAGTTCCATTTTATACTGTCATGAATATGTACTATAAGAAATATTTTCTATATACTAGCAGATATTAACTTAAAGTAGGCTAAAAGTAAAGCAGAATGTGCCCTAGGGCACATTCTGCTTTACTTTCAGCCTGCTTTAATAGGTCACATATCTTAAATACTAGAAACAGGCTATGGGTTAAAGGGTTAATAACTAACAAGAAAATATAAGTAAGTACTATGTGTCTATGTAAATTGAACTACAGTAGAAAATACGCTATTTTACCCGTTTAAACGCAAACGGAACGCAAACACAAATTGCACTCAAATGTAGAAAGGTACTACATTTTGACAATTCTGAATGCTGATTTTAATCTGGCTGGCAAACAGTGTCGAGCCTTATCAGAAGCCGGGTTAGCCGGTGTCTGATCTGGCTCCAAACTGTTGGCATTATTGATAACAGTTTTAAGCTTAAACGCGTTAATTGTGGAAGAATAACTTATAATTATGCGCTCTCCTCTGGTAGAAACAAGCTGGCGACAAAAGGTTTGTAGATCTAGTTGGTTGATTGTTTCACTCAATATACAGTGCTCCTTCCCTACAACGGCCCTTCACACAACGACTCCCTCCTTACACCGACACTTGTCGCAGTTCCCTAAACAGGACCATTATGTCCAACCTTTTCACGGCTGCAATGTCGTCTGCTTAAAATTGTCGTCTGTTGTTTTCCTCAAAGTATCATACTGGACATTTTGACAGAAAAAAACACTTAATGACGAGTGACAAACAGCTTGAATCCAGATCAGACGCCGCTTTACCCGGCGTCTGATCTGAATTCAAGCTGTTTGCAAATGTAAACCAACGCTCTCCCTATAATGACTCCCTCCGAACAATGCACACTATTATTGTCTCCCATTGGGTGTCGTTGTAGAGAGGGAGCGCTGTACATGTGTACAATTTTGCATGTACTTCTTAATAACAATGTATTTTGTAGTGTTCGAAACAGGCACCGATGTTGAAAATGTGAGGCATTTGTCACACTTCTGTGACAATTCCTGTTGCCGAAAGAATTCAAGCAGACGATTTAAAATTTAAGCAACGTTTTTGTCGGAGTTCATACCTCTATACATAGAGGCACGAGGAAAACCCGGATTAAACGCCAGATTGAACAATAATGGTTCAGTTCAATACAGTAAGCCACATATAAACATACAAAACGAAGATAAATTTATACATTATACTATTGAAAGATTGAGTATGAAACGGGCGCCTCGGTTTTCCAGAACATACAATGAAAAATACTTTAAGTTCCCATCAAATGCGCTTACTCAAAAACGAATGTTCCCAATGCAAGCAGTTTTGAGTCGGTTCCGACGCTACAATACCTGGCATCTGGTCAGGTTTATTAAATTATTTACTTCTCAGGTAATCGTCAAACGGCTGCGATTGTCCACACCTTTGCGTTTAGTTTTCTTTCAACGTCTTCGTCACTGTATGAAGACGATTGAAATAGGCGCCCAGCTATTCCCTGTGGAAAAATGCTGTACATTTAGTGTTTTTTTTTCAATCAAATACTTCACCGATTGAGGACACAGATCTGAACAGGAAGCAATTTATAAAACCACAGAATGACTGCTGATAAAGGTGGCTACGTAGAAAGTCAAAACAGGAGCAAAACGTTGTTAACCCATTCACTCTCAATGGTGTCATAAAGCGCATTTGCAAACAGTTTTGATCCTGATCAGACGCCGCATAACGCGGCGTCTGATCAGGATCAGAACTGTTTGTCACTTGTTTTTTTAATTTACATCAGTTACTCAGCCTTCACCTACGTGTAACTTTGACACGTTATTGCAAACAACAATGTTGAAGCAGACGAAAATGTGGCGGTGAAGAGAAATCCTCACGATAATTTTGATCATGAAAGGGTTGATATGGTGGTAGATCATACATAACAGAGATTTTATAGCTTAACTTTATAAATTACGGAATTGTCCATTGGCAACAAACTTTTGTCCAGCATGTTTTTAACTTGATTTAACATTTTGAACACTCTACTGGTATTTTTTTGTCGGGTGTTTAGCACAGCGAATGTCCGTATGCTAATATCACCGAGTTATTTCCCATGTGTTTGCAACCAATCTCCTACTCAATATTTTTCGGAATAAAATTTACATATTTGATTTCCAATAAAACGCTAAATTTGATTCTTTAAACAGGTATATTTTATCATAACGCTACTGTGTCACTGTGTCATGTGTTGCGTATTTTGACAGTACATGTACTTACTTTCTGGTGTTCACCGAATACCAGGTCATGTCAGATCTACCAATCTACCATTTTTGCGTACAGTTTCGTCCGTACAGAGGTCGATGCTAGCTACAATTTTGATAAACGGTCGTTTTGACGTGGGGCGGTACTGCAAATCAATTTTAGTCAACACCAGACGTCCGTGTCCATTACATTCAGCAGTCCCCTTTATTCGTCTCTTTCCAACTCTAGGCTTACACCGTTTACATTTATGTATAAGGGAGAAAGCGTTATTCTTTCCCACTTAAACCCAAACGAAAAGCAAACACATTTAAAAAACATGCTGAAATTGACACTTTTTTTATTATTCTGAATATATATTTTGGAAAACAGTTTGAAGCCTGGTCAGACGTCGGGTTACCAGGTGTCTGATATGACTTCAAATGTTTTAAATCGAAATAATGTTTTTAGCGTAAACGCGTTTATTGGGAAAAAATAACATTTACCTAGAGTGTACCACTATCTTGCTATGCTGCTCTTAATGGCAGTACAATAGGGTTCCAATTCCCTTTGAGAGGCGATTCAAGTGATCTATATAGCTCGTGTAAAATTTATTTTATGTTTTCCAACGTTGCTTGCTACATGAAACTTATGTTCATATTAATATTTATTCATCTCTGATTTGAACTAGGATTTTGATTCAAAGTAGAGTAAGTGAATTACATTTGCATTAAAAGACAATTTGTATGGCGTTTCAAGGCAGTTTGAGGTCATTGAAAAAGTAATCGAACAGAAACTGCATACAAACGACGCTATCAAAACTGTTTAAAATAATGTTATTGTAGTTATTTGATAATAGAAGCTACAAAATAAATGCGTTACTTTCGCGTAGTTCAGTCCCCATCATATTTATCCATTTGTTTGCCGATCTCGACTTAACTCTTTTAACCCTAGTCCCGCATATAGGCGTGCTTTTCAAACAATGTACGTGTGAATAGTACACATGTCATATGCAAACAGTGAAGACCCAGATCAGAGGGCTCCGAAAGGAGCCCTCTGATCAGGGTCTTCACTGTTTGTCACAATATCAACCCTTAAAAGTCAGAAATGGACTACTCTAAAATGGAAACTGGAATTGTTCATTTAAAGTTTCAGGGAGGAAAGAGTTAACTGGTAGTTGTAAACAGTATGGATCCACTCAGATATCAGACAACACGTCGTCTTATGATCTGTTTTTGATCAAAACTGTTTAACGCTCGTCTACATAATTCTTCAATTAACAAAACTAGTCTCCTGAATTTGAAAATGTTCGCGCTCGACAATATCAAAGTAAACGATGTAATGAAACAGAATTGGTTAAAATGGCAATGTAAATGCAATGTACATATTTAACAATAATTCCACTATCCCCTTACGGCAAAATTTTGCATTTTTTAGTATTAATTTGCTTCTCTACTGGAGAAAATAGTTCCAACTTTTATGCACTGGAAAATATACACTTTAAAACATATAAGAATAGGGTTCTTAAAATGAGTCGCATTATGTTTAAAACCAAAGAGCATTGTTTCAATATTAAGAGTACGAAAAGCGTTTTGAATGGAAAAAAGTGTGCTTTTTATTAGTGTTTGGCTGATATGGCACCGCCAAAACAAATGGTCGACAGTTTCTATGTCTTTGTTACAAAAATTACATAACGGGCTATCAGCATATTTCATTTTGAATAGGTAGGAGTTTGTGCCTAGTATCCGATGTAACCTGAGACCATTGTACAAGCCGAGGGTCATAAGTCTTTCCCCAAAACATGGCGCCGATATCGGTACCGCATATGGCCGCGTTCGAAAAACTTTTATAGCGCCGCGGTTTAGTAACTATGAAGATTGAAATTTTAACACAGTGAATTTCATGATAACACCGATAACTTCTTCATTTTTTGTAAACAAATAATATTGATTTATTTCGATCGTCTGCTTCGTAACATATCAAGTGTGAAACGCAAGGAACTGACACACTAGCAAAAAAACGCTATCCATCATTTTAATAAGGACTCTCAAAGTGCTCACAAAGTTTCACGATCGGTAAACTGTCGAAAGATCTACCATTTCAAATTTAATAAAGAAATTTCGAGAGTGAGGGAGCTTCGAAAACAAGATCCGAAGTGGGAGGGGATGTGAGACCACGGAAAACCATGCCGACCCCACCCCATATTGCAAAGCATCTGTTGTGTTCAGGTGCTGTTTAAGATATGATTGAGATGGAACCCTGACACCAGTTGATGGTAATATCAATTCCGAGAAATATATTGAATTCTAGATACACATTTGTGGCCAGTTATTGTTAAAAAAAACTCTCAAATAAGGCGTACAGTGCCCATGATGACTATGCTAACCAGCATGAATCTAGACTCACCATCGAATGGTAAAGGAACGATAATATCCTGACAATAGTTCGACCAGCCTAAAGCCAAGACTTAAAAATAATAGAAAATGTGTGGAAATCTTTGAAAACTAACTTGTGCAAACCTGCAGTGAATATCAAAATTAAGGATGATCATATCAGAAATGTTCTTGACCTTTGGGATCGTTACAGTCAGGCCTATGTGCAATCACTTATTGAGAGTATTCCAATGAGAATTTGGCAAGTTCAGAGAGAAAACGTGTCTATTTCAAAATACTGAAAGTTTCAGGTAAGTTGGAGTTACCGTTTTGAGTTGGTTGATGTTTAAAGTTTGCATGTGCTTAGGTAAGAGAACACAACGGCAGCCATTTTGGGGAAAGACTTATGAGCCTCGGCTGTATATCTGTATCATTAGTTACTAAAAAAGGCATAAGAAATATGTGTTTCCAATTATTGTTAGAAATTTTCGTTCCTAATACTGTACCCTATGTTTGAATGCAAGTCAGATTGTCGCTGTTTCTATTTGAGGATGAGTGCCACATGCTCCTGGTTTGTCAGTTATATAACAATATAAGAATCAAATGTTTTAAAACATGCTGGTTGCAACGACTAGTTTGCATAAGAACATTTCATTTGATAATGTCAGACTCTAGTGACAGCAGTATACACGCTGCTGCAAAATTTATATTCCAATCATTCGAGGACAGAGAGGAATATTTGAAAACTAACTGTAAGACATAGATATAATGTACATGTTTAGCTTCGTGCATTCAATACCTACCTATTCAAAATGAAATATGCTGATAGCCCATTATGTACTTTTTGTAACAAAAACGTAGAAACTGTCGAGCATTTGATTTGGCGCTGCCATATCTTAATCTATTAATTTACACGGTTAACACGGTGTCTGTTCAGGCTCAGAAATTTCAAATTTTGTCATTTTGTCTATTTTAGTGCTTTGCTTTTGCGTTTAAACGGAAATGAGTAATATCTTCTCCACTGTAGCAATCATGTTATTAATAGCAGGGCAAAAGGTAACCATTGCTGCACTTAACTCATTCTGATAATTCTTGTTTATCTTGGTGGCAAACAGTTTGGAGCCTGATTAGACGCCGGGTTACCCGGCGTCTGATCTGGCTCCAAACTGTTTGCACTGCAAATAATAGTTTTAGCGTAAACGCGTTTATTGGGAAAGAATAACAGATTCTCCACTGTATAAAGGTGAAAGGGTTAACCCTTTTGCTGCCATTGTTGTATAATAACCCGTCTAACACAGCCGCTACTATATCATTTTCTGCAAATAGTTCCAGTCTGATATTCATTACTAGTCAAGTGGAGAATGCGTTATTCTTTCCCGTTTAAACGCAAACGAAACGCAAACGCAAAGCACTAAAACGAACAAAAGTACAACGTTTGGACAATTCTGATGATTCATGTTAATCTTGGTGGCAAGCAGTTTGGAGCCTGATCAGACGCCGGGTTACCCGGCGTCTGATCTGGCTTCAAACTGTTTGTATTAGAAATAATAGTTTTAGCGTAAACGCATTTATTGGGAAAGAATAACGTTTTCTCCACTGTATATAATTTGAACATTTATGCTCTTATTAATATGAGCGTCAAACAAATTGAAATCAGATGTGAAGCCGCGTTACGTCATTCTGATAAAAGAACTACAATGGTGAACCAATCGTTCTTTCTTGTTAAGCACACACTGAAATAAAACGTAGAAAATGGCACCTTTTTGAAAATGTAAACGATTATTTTTTATCTAAAAAGCAAGCAGCTTGGAGCTGTATTCGACGCCAAACTGTTTACAATTGACAATATGTATGTGGTGATTTTTGCATTACGCGTTTATTGGTAAATATTAACTGATTTTGTAATCAATGTCTATGTACAGTGGAAAATACATTATTCTTTCTTGATAAAGGCGTTAACGTTTAAACTATTATTTCCATTGAAAACAGTTTGGAGCCAGATCAGACGCCGGGTTAGTTGGAGCCATATCAGATGCCGGGTAACCAGCGCTTAATCTTATTCAGATAAAAAGAAATAAAATTGTCAAAAAATTGTTGTTTTTTTCTACATTTTAGTGCGTAACGTTTGCGCTTCGTTTGCGTTTAAATAGGAAAGAATAACATCTTTTCAACTGTGTTAAAAATTACTCTTTACCGCGAATTCTGAATCATTGTAAACATTTCATTGTTCATGTTTATCTCATTAGATAAATGACTTTACGAATTATTCATGGATAGATGAAATAAACGAGAGTTTGATGTAAATTGATGTGAACTAATTCATCTCAGAATTTATAATTGCATGTCAATTCTCATTGGCGAATACCCGATAATAATTGTACAGCGGAGACGACGTTATTCTTTCCCGTAAAAATTCAAACTAAACGTAAACGCAGTGTACTAAAATGTAGAAATTGACAAGGTCTTGATTATTCTAACTATTCATTTAAATCTAAGTAGCAAACGGTCTGGAGCTTGATTAGACACCGGGTTACCCGGGGCCCGTTTTACTAAACTAATTACGCAAAAATTTTGCGTAAGTCAAACTTTTAAATTTTAATTTATATTTTTTATTATCACTTGCTACAAACAGCAAATACCCAGATCAGAGGACGCGCTTTTAGAGCGTCCTCTGATTTGGCTATTTGCTGTTTGCAAGCGTTTATGATCGAAAAATAAGAGTAAAACGATTTTGACTACGCAAAAATTTTCCGTAAGTAGTTTAGTAAAACGGGCCCCTGGCGTCTAACCTGGCTCCAAACGTTTTGCATTGATTGTGGTGACATGGAGACAGACGATAAGGCGTTATTCTATCCCAATAAACGCGTTTACGCCAAAACTATTATTTTCAACACAAACAATTTGGAGCCAGATTAGACATCAGATTAAAATGAAGAGTCAGAATTATCAAAAGCTTTTCACTATCTCAATTTTAGTGCATTGTGCTTGCGTTTTGTTTGCGTTTAAACGAAACAGAATAACGTCTTCTTCACTACACAATACATTGCACGTAAAGCAAATAAAATGTAATTTCTCTGGAACTTGGTTCAAATTGGAACATTGAGTTTTGTATTAAAATCAGATCAGAAGTCGGGTAACTTGTCGTTTGATCGAGCTCGAAACTATCTGCAATCAAGAATCATTAATGTTTTATATTTTACTGCATTGCGTTTGCTTTTAGTTGGGTTTAAAACGGAGAGAATATAGACTGCCCCTGTTGTACTATCAACGTCTATTGTATGGAAATAACAAAGAAGTATTTCCCATGAGCGTGCAATCAATTTGCTCAAAGCTTTATATTGAAATTAAATTTGCATTTGTGATTTCCAAGAAAATCTCATTTAAATTTCTGTAATCTGGTAAATTTCAATAGAATCTGCAACAACGTTACACGTATTGGTCCGTACAATGCAATTGAGGCAAGCCAACATCCATGCACATTTATGCTTTCCCGTTTAAAGTCATCTCCTGACGACCTTTCGATCATAACGCCTTGCCAGACACTTTCCTTGCAAAAATCATGGATCTTATGGACATGTCGCTAGCAAAGAACCATTGAAGCTTCTCGTTTGAGACTCTACCTTTATGTTTGATAGTTTGGTTAAAAATAACCATTGAAAATCACTAGAACATGAGTATAATCTGGGCCTCACCAGGTAAACTAAGATTGGTATACCCTGTCAAAGCGTGTGCTGCACATGCTTTGCAGATACATTGACACCTCCAGAACAATGGGGGCTCCATAAATGGACTGAGGAAAAGTCTTTAAACGCAAACGAAACGCGATATTTTAAAATGTACTAAAATAAAAACATTTTGATAATTCTGAATATTCATTTTGATTTGTGTTGCAAACAGTTTAGAACCTGATCAGACGCCGGGTTTCCCGGCGTCTGATCTGGTTCCAAACTGTTTGCAAAGGAAACACTAGTATTAGCGTAAACGTGTTTATTGGGAAAGAATAACTGTTTCACCACTGTAACTTTTAATTGATACTACCAGATAAGCTTAGACCAATATCACTACCATAAAGGTGTATTTTGTATTATTATACAAAATGAAAAACAGTGCAGACCATGATCAGAGGGCTCTTGTTCTGTGTCTACATTGTTTGCACAGGAAAGTTTACTGTTTACAGGTTGATAGTTTAGGTGGAAAGAGTATACTCGTCGCTAGTGTTGAATGTGTTACACCCATTCAATACCAAGATTTCGCTTGCTTCAGGAATGATCCGTCCGCTTTTATTCCTGATATTTAAAATTTAATTTAGGGAAATGGGCTATGGAACTATTGATATTAATTAGTGTCCAAAAGGTACAGTGAAAAGGACGTTATTCTTTCCCGTTTTAAAAGCAATGAAATGCAAACGCATAATAAATGAATTGTAGAATTTCTGAAAATGACAATTTTTGACAAATCTGACTATTCATTTTCATTTTAGTAGCAAACGGTACCCAGCGTCTGACTATGCTCCAAACTATGTGCAATGGAAATAATAGTTTTAGCGTGAACGTGTTCATTGGGAAAGAATCATGTAGTCTCCTTCGTATGTAGGCAATACATTGTAGATTGTAACAATATCAGGAATGTGTCAAAAGAGTTTTATTTATTTGAACAGCATCTGATCAGTCTTCAAATGTTTTTGCACTTCAGCAGTTTAGTTTTAGTGCGATATATGTAATTACACATGCAAATAACGGTATTTATTATGAAAGTGGCTAGGAGTACGGACCCGTACCCCTAGACTGCGAGTCTAGGAGTACGGACCCGTACTCCTAGCCTGGGGTGATGGGGTTTGGCTAGGAGTACGGAACTTTTATTTCTTTATAGTATGTGGCTTTCTTTAATGCAAAAAAGAATATTACTAATGAAATATCATTTTCCCATGCTTTTCATTCGTAATATACGATGTGTCAGTTATTTGGTGACGGCACGATGAAAAGAAACATGTTGTCTGCCAGTCATCTTAAATACATAGTGAGCCATGATCAACTTACCCTTATCCTGTCGTAATATAGTCTCCTGAAATGGTTGATTTTTGCAATTTTTATGGTAAGAATAATGCACTTGTAAATTCAAGAGACCTGTACAAGTTTCCAACAGTTTTGATACAGATCAGCCGCTTTTTTTTCGTGGCATCTTATCCGGGTTATATATAACTGATTCAAATACCGGTCAGGTCTCAGTCGGCAGGCAAAGTGTGAATACAGTGAAGCGGAAACATGGTATAATAGGGAAAACTGGCATAATAGGGACTAGTTTTGTTCTTCACACTTCGTTAAAGATGCGTATTTGCTAATACACAACACTCCCATGGTTGATTAATCAACCTGGATCCAAACTATTGATATCTCCATGTAAGAGAGATTTATGTACTAAGATCTATTTTCTGAGACCAAAAAACGGACAGAAATAATTACAATTTTGATGAAATATTTGCGCAGACGCCACGCGTCCACAGACTATATTTTGTTCATTGATCTTGATCCAAACTAATGGAATCTCTATAATATGGCATATAAGAGACTTTTTAATTTTTGAATCTGGATCAACACTTACAAATGTATGATTCAAAGAGTGTGAGGGTTCAATTAAGCCCGGGATGAACTGTGACATTAAAACGTTCAATAAAGTGTATATACATGTATGTGCCTGGAAGTAATCTAGATCAAAACTGTTTGCAAGGTAAAACGCAGTATCGCCGCTTACATGCACCTTAAATTTAGACGTGTAGAGTTAATAGTCAGTATATAGATATTGATATAGATGCTGTTGTTGTCTAAAAATAAAGGATGAATATCTTAATTATATCAGACTAAAGTATTTCGACTGAAATTGACATTTGTTGTTCAACTGCAGCATCTAATCAGGAGACGAACTGTTTTTTTACATTTTTACTTTAAGGCAAAATTAATGTACTTTCTATACGTGGGAAGATTTGAAATGATCGAGAGTAAGTCGAACAGTTTGGAATAAGACCAAAAGTCGCGTTACGCGCCTGATAAGGTTCTCTGGTACGGGGTTGAAAAGTTGATGTAACATGGTAGACCAACAAGTAAGAAAAAAAATCATGCAATCAAGCAATTTATGCAATTGCCTTCCAATCACTGGCACCACGCTGCACGTGCGCACATAGATAGTGTTTTCTTTTGAACAGAACAGAACAATTCCTTCAATGTTGTCAGATCTCTCAGATCATGCATGTAATGACAGGAGAAATACTTGCATACAATAGTATTTTCGGTTAGCACAAATGGTGAAACTTGTAAAAATTGGTTATTAAGAAAATCGTATAAGCAGGATAGATTTTATTTGAGTTATACACACAGTATTTGTCAATAATACAAACAAAGATAATTCTCACGTTACTCATAAGTAACATAATTGAGGAAAAACTTGAATTATTACTTTTGTGAATTCGACTGCTCAATGCACAATGTAAAGGTCAGAAACAACACAGAAAGCTCCCGAAAGAGCTTTATATACTACACTTCTGTCCTGATTTAGGCAGTGAACTGTTGTCAAACCGTGTTAGTACAACATCTGATAACGAAAACACACAGTGCAGACAGCTATCAGATAGTCCATGGTAAAGCCCTCTGATCTGGGTCTACACTAGTTGCATAGAAGTCTAGAACTCTTAGTAAATATGTGTTTATCCAGCATAGACAAGTGCACCCTTCACATGTAAAGTGTTTGTAAGTATGTGTTCTACCTAGCACAGTTGTCCCGACCGTGAAACTTCTTGTAACCAGATTCAAAAGTAAATAAAATTCTCTTATATGCCATATTATGAAGATTGCAAATATTTAATCAAAATTGTAATTATTTTTGTCCGTTAGTCTAGTAATATATATATAGATCTAATAGTAAAACTTTCTTACATGGAGATATCAATAGTTTGGATCAAGGTTGATAAATAAATCGTGGACGCGTGATATCTGCGTGTAAGTAAATTTATACACATCTTCAATAAAAGGGTGTGATTAACAAAAACAAGTAGCGATTTTCCGCTATTATGCCATTTTCCGCTCCGCTCTATTTACCTGCCGACTGGGACCTGACTGGTAAATCAGTTAAAACCCGGATAAGATTCCACGTAAATCAGCGGCTGATCTGAATCAAAACTAATGGACACCTGTAATTTGTATAGGTGTGTTCAATTTATAAATGCATTTTTCTTACTTTAACTAATTTAGTTAAAGTAAGAAGTCACTTTCAAAGCAGACGGCATTACGACAGGATAAGGGTTAATTCATCTTATTCTAGATAGCTCACTATATTTCGTACGGTTGACTGACAACACTAATTTTCTAGATATTTTTATGACTGTGCCGACGGGAATAATGTAAACATTGCATATTACAAATAAAAAGCATGAAACTGTGCTTATTTCTCTCTTATAATTCATTTTTTACATAAAAGAAAGACACGCATTTATAAGAAATAAAAGTTCCGTACTCCTAGCCAAACCCCATCACCCCAGGCTAGGAGTACGGGTCCGTACTCCTAGACTCGCAGTCTAGGGGTACGGGTCCGTACTCCTAGCCACTGCCATTTATTATATACATATCGATTATTTATAGAGATTTCTCAGTTAGATAAATTTGACATCGTCTCTGTTGATATCATCACTAGTGACGATATCACTTTTTGTGACGTCACGTCATAATAATTGTTGTAACGTCGCGGTAAATAGTTAATTTTATGTGTTTTTTCTGTTAAAACATCAGTAAAATATATATAATAAATAGAATAATCAATTCCTTTGAATATATATGAAAAATATATCACTCGAATGGGTTGTTATCTGGTAAAAAAAACACTCGACCCGCGGACTCGTTTTTTAACCAGATAACAACCTATTCTCGTGATATATGTTTCATATCAATCATCCAAAGAAGTTGATTATCCTCTAAATGTAAACTTTGGATTTTTTAGTAGGACCAGCCACTCTTCTTTTAAATTTCTTCAATCATACTGCCTTAAATTTAGCTTTGAAACGATAATACAGACAACTATATTGAAGCAGACTACAATGAAACGATGAAGGGGTAAAATCTCACAATAAATTTGGCAACGAAAGAGTTAAGTAGACAATATCAAGACAATGAATATGTAAAGAGCGTAAAAATGTTTACAAACTGTCATTATAAAGTCTCATAACTGTGCTAGAACTATCGGCTTAAATTGTATACGAGTTTTCCCCCGTCTTCCGCTTTGGCATGCTCTACTTTCACTTTGAATGGAAAAGTAAAAAAACCATGATGCATTTGTTGTTTACAAACATGTAAAGACAATGGCGGCTGTAAAACATCAGATCCAGTGCTAAACGTTTGATGCCTGTAACGTCATCAACAAAGTGAGTTTGCGCTTAATTTGATGTTGTTATCTACTGAATATGCTTTATTTGATGTATTTTAATTAATCTTACGATCAGTACATATTAAGTAGTGACGTGTCCTTTTATTTTTGAAATGGTCCATTTTAAGCCTTAGACTCTGTACAATTATCGTCTGTGCAACACGTGCCGTGTGCAACAATAATCAGTAATGACGCATCTCCTTCTTCAAAACACATCTTAATAGTGTCACACAGTTACCACAGGTTAGCAGGTTCATTTCAGCTTTAAAAAAACATGTCCAGTTTTTCATTATTAAGGATTTGTAAGCAATCTGGTCTAGTCTAGGCCTATTCTAGATTTCTATTTTGCAAAGGGCATGAGTACTCAATAGAAAATTGACGAGTATTCTAGCCGCTAGTGCTGAATTTATTAAAGTTTCTGCATATGTATTACAAACATATCCAGCAAATAAAACTATGAAGTTGGTGATATACAGTAAAAACCTCTCTATAACAACCACTAACTTGTGATTATTATAATGTGTTGAGACAGGTTACTGTTTAAAGCAATATGACATTCAATCAGAAAGTTTCTTTTGGAGTTACGCAGCGCCTGGCCCCAACATCATAAAGCTTTTGAGTTGAGTCTTAATTCGTTATCAAGCATTTGATTGTTCAGATTTGTGTTTTCTCAAATTTCAGACTCCACTCAAAAGCTTTATAACATTGAACCCTTAACAGTATCTCTACTGTTCACATACTAATTGTGATCGGTATTTGATTATAGGCTCTAAATAGTTTGAGGCGTATTACGATATTACTAGTCAGTTTCTCTAAATATTTTAGCTTGAGAAATAAAGGCAGGCGAAAGTTGTTTAAAGCAGATGACGTCATGGTAGTGAAGGGTTTAAGCTAAGACAAGTAGAAAATATAAAGTTCGAATGTCGATAGCTATCGATCTGTCGCTTAAATCGAACCTACACACGGACCATCCATGCAGTTTAGAAATTCTAAATACCCTGCTTATATACATATGAGTTATCTAGATATTCACCACAATTTAAACGTTGAGATGTTATCTATACGTTACCCGTCTAACACAGTCGCTACAATATTGTAGTCTGCTTAATTGTGTTTCCCGCCCGCTTTCGTTTATAAAATATGGAAACTTATGCGTTTTTTACTTACGAAAATTTGATATGAATGTCAGAAAGGTTGGGTCCTGAGCAGCCGCCGCGTTACGCGGCGCCTGATCAGGGTCCAAACTGTTTGCAAAGTTCAGTGTTGTCGACCTGGGCTGTGAAAGGGTTAAGCTGTAGAGATAACCGTGTGCTAATGTAAATAAATACAGCAAGTTCTCAAATAACATTGCAATTGCAACATGTCTATGTATAGATCATTATCGTTTATTTGATACCACTTGGAGTTTTAACCGTTAACTTACTATCACTAAGCTCCTCACAGCTTTTGGTTCGAATCCAGCCCTGCGTTCATTAGGGCGAACCTCTTGCCGGTGGCGTTTTGCTCGGTGAGAGCTACTAATGAACGCTAAGTTCGCCACCAACGTTTCGTCTACTCTCTGTGTAGGAGATTTACCCATTTCAAGGGGTGCTAGTGTATTTGCCCTATGAACAATTCGCCGAATGAAATAGATCTATAGTAACCTGAATGGTGAATCCGCCTAGAAAGCAATTGTATTTCGCACTTTAAGTTATATTACAGGTAGATCTATCAGTAATATACAAAAAATAAAGATCAACTTTCCTTGTTGTGTTGTTATCCAGATATTTTCAACTAAAATGAAAGATCAGTGTAGCCTCTAATCACTAAACACAACCTGTCTGATACAGGGTGGTGTTACAAAAAATAATTTTTTCGGCGGAGCTGTCTGTTATCTATTTAGTCACACATTTCTATTTAGACAAACATTTGAACCAATCATATTTGATCAGAAATTTAGAATTAAGAGCACCTGTTGAAACTGACTTGTCTGATTGGATAGTAGCCAGGGCTCCAGATAAGAGAATTATTTCAAAACTTACAAACTTTATTTGTGCATTAAACCCTATGGTGTCCAACTCATATGAATTGTCTCTTCGAGACGATAAAAATGAGTGGTAACACCATAGGGTTTGGTGCTGAAATGAGTGAGAAAATGTTAGATTTGTTCAATTTACTCCCCTCTTATCTGGAGCCCTGAAACAGTAGCCTAGCTGTTTATGCACTGATGTGAGTGTAAAATTAGACACAGCCAGTGTGTAATACTGAGCTTCTTTTTCAAGATATGCTAGCAGAATCTGATGTGTATTTATAGATAGACAGTGGCAGCTAGGTATTTTGTTTAATAATGGTTTACTTCCAATTTATTTTAATTGTTAACTATTAATTTTGTACAAATTTACCATACATTGATAGCAATATAATAAATGGCCTCAAGTGACTTAAACACAATTGTGTTGTTTCATCATTTATTTACAAGAGTGAGGTGTTATAGACCTTGTAAAGCAGGGCAGACTGTTCTGTATGGGCCTGCACAGTTTATCTAGTTATAGTTTGTTTCAAGAAACTCCCCATGAATGAAGTTTGATATACAGAACAATATAATTTAATCTGAGGATCTCCTACCAGTAGCTAGGATATGTTTTGCATTTCTGTACATTTATAGTTTTTTAGTCAGAGTTATGCTATATCGTTGAATGTGTATTTTTTGCTTTTCAATCCAAGATATTACAATTCTTTGAAAACCTCCAATTTCGTACAATTTTGCACACCCATCAACAGCATGAATTTCACCAACCATTCCGCCGAATATCTTTTTTAAAGATATTTCTTGTTTTACATCATATCGTACTGAAAGTAAAATATGAGTAGTATTTCATATAGATCTACCGGTACATGTAAGATGATCGGCGTCTAGTAAATATCGGGTTACGTTATTAAAAATGAAAAGGTAAAATCATGTTTAAACAAATCAGCAAATAACTGAATATATACCCCATCAGCGACTTTGTAGAGAACCCAAATAAGAAATTTTATTTACAATTCTACATGTGGAGAGTACACTTGTCCTAAGCTTAGAGTGTAGATCCAAATCAAAGGGTCCTCCAGGAGGTCTGCACTCGTTTTGTTTGGTAATACACATGTATATCTTAACAAGAGTGACATTGGCTCTATATCGCTCAGAACATGGTGTTACTAGAGTTATAGTGAAATATTGTTGTTGTTTTTTTTTCAACAGAAAACAATTCTAGCTCAGATAAGACACTGCATTATAGTATCTGATCATTTTCCAAACTGTTGGCAATTCGTGTCAATTTTTAAAGGTAAAGAAATTCCAGCAGACGACAATTATTTTAAAGCAAACGACATCACAGCAGTGAAGGGGTTAAAAGCGAACGCTGAAAAGGTACAGCCAGGTCCACTTATATTAAGCGTCAATTACAAGATACATTGGTTGCTTTAAGATTTAGGATCTTTCTGCATCTCCGAAGTTTTCTCAGTCTAAAAATTGGATTTTTACAGTGCTCCCTCCCTACAACGGCCTGCTGAACAACGATTCCCTATTTAAAACAATGCTTACCGCTGTTTCCCAAACAAGACAAGTTAATATGTCTTAAGCTTTCATTGCTGCAATATCGTCTGCTTAAAATTGTCGTCCGTTAGTTTCGCTCAAAGTAACATATTAATGGATACATGTATTTTGAAAGAATAAATATATAATGACGAGAGACACACAACTTGAATCAAGATCAGACGTGGCAATACGCCGCATCTGATGTGGATTCAAGCTGTTTGCAAAGGTAATCCCAGTGTAAATTTCCCCTCCCAAAACAACTCCTTCCCAACAACACACACAGCCTTAGTCTCCCAGTCCATGGGTGTTGTTGTAGAGATGGGGTATTGTACTTTGTACATGTAGTATTTGTCTAAACACATTGTTCTACTGTAAAGTTACATTTTAACTGCAGAGATGGAAGGTCTAGTAGTATTTCTGGTTTTTGTACTACATGTATTTAGAACTAAGTTGATTTCAATTAGTTCTCTATGAATTTACTATCAGAGTGCTTCAACCGTTTCCACCCATAGAAGCGACTTTCAGCGTATTTTATGTATTACTCCGCTGAAGAAAATAGTTCCAGTTTATACCCTCCTGTACAATTACAATAACAAATATTTTATATAGTCTAGCAGATGGTAGTTTAAAGTAGGCTGAAAGTAAAGCAGAATGTTCCATATTGGGTAAAGGGTTAAGCTGACATGTGCTAGGTATATTTGCTTATTTCAGTAATTGACTAGCTGTTACTATTTGAAGTTTTAAGTTAGTTGCTTATTTCAGTGTTATTATTTTAGAGCAGGCTGATAATAAGAAGGAAACCTTCTGATTGGAGACTTTTTCTTGCATTTCAGCATGCTTTAACATGTTTCACCCCCAATGGCGCCTAAAGTCGCATTTGCCAACATTTGGATCCCGATCAGATGCCGCGTTACGCGACGTCTGATCAGGATCCAAACTGTGTGGCATTCGTATTGAAATTTTGTCAGTCATACTGCCTAAAAATTAACTTTGCAGACATCAAAATTGAAGCCGGCGGCAATGAAACGGCGATGGAGTAAAATCGCACGAAAAGCTTGGCAGTGAAAGGGTTAAGCAGTTATTGGTACAGTGGAGAAAAATTTATTCTTTCCCGTTTAAACGCAACCTAACGCATAAATTTGCGTGTACACAATTTGCATTAAAATGGCAACTTATTGACAATCCTTATAATCAATTTTAAGCTGAGTGGCAAACATTTAAGAGCAAGATCAGACGCCGGGTTACCCGGGGTCTGATCTGGCTCCAAACTTTTGCAACGGATCTAAAGTTTTAACGTAAAAAGCGTTTATTGGGGGAAATAAAAATGTTTCCTCCACTGTATTAAAGAAACGAAATCTATGGAAATAATAATAAATTAATGATTATTTAAAAAAAAAAAGAGTCAAATTCGCTACATGCGTGAAATTTACCCCATTTTTAGCCCTTTTCACCACAGCAACGATCCAAACAGCTATTTTAAAGGCGTAAAATGGGTAATTTATGTAAAATACCACAGACAGAGTGGTATAACAAATAAATATTGGGAGAAAAGAGTGTTTTTCATAATTTATAAAGCTAAAATCGAGGCTTATTCACACTTTTTAGCTCACCTGAGCACAAAGTGCTCAAGGTGAGCTTTTGTGGTCAGTCAATGTCCGGCGTCCGGCGTCGTGCGTTGTGCGTCGTGCGTCAACAATTTCTTCAAACATCTTCTTCTCCAAAACCACTTGCCTGATTGCAACCAAACTTCACAGGAATGTTCCTTGGGTCAAGCTCTTTCAAAGTTGTTCAAAGAATTTGAAACCATGCAGAACTCTGGTTGCTATGGCAACCAAAGTGAAAAAATAAGGAAATCTTAAAAAATCTTCTTGTCACAAACCACAAGAGCCAGAGCTTAGATATTTGGCACATGTCATTACCTATAGGTCCTCTATCAAGGTTGTTCAAATTTTGCACCTGGGGTCAAAATTGGCCCCGCCCCGTGGGTCAACGTTTTACATAGAGTTATATAGTGAAATGTTCAAACATCTTTTTCTCTGAAACCAATATGTCCAGAGCTTTGATATTTAGCATGGTATTACTTCTAGAGGTATTTGACTTATATTGTTGAATTGGTTCCGGTCCGTTGCATATCTGAGTCACCGGAGCTAAAAATAGATTTTTTTCAATGAGAACTTAAAAAATCTTCTTGTCTGAAACCATAGTACACTGAGCTTAGATATTTTGCACATAGCATCGTCTACAGATCCTCTATCAAAGTTGTTCAAATTTTGTCCCTGGGGTCAAAATTGGCCACGCCCTGGGGATCACAGTTTTACATAGTGAAATGTTCAAACATCTTTTACTCAGAAACCAATATGGCCAGAGCTTTAATATTTGGCATGATGTAACTTTAGAGGTCCTTCACATATATGGATGAATTGGTTCTGGTCTGTTGCATATCTGGGTCACCGGAGCTAAATATAGATTTTTTCAATGAAAACTTCAAAAATCTTCTTGTCTGAAACCATAGTACACTGAGTTTAGATATTTTGCACATATCATCGTTTACAGGTCCTCTATCTTAGTTGTTCAAACTTTGCCCCTGGGGTCAACATTGGCCCCGCCCCGGGGTCACCTTTTACAAATCTTCTTTTCTGAAATCATGTGACCCATCCTAGTGTCACCATGGTCAGGTGAGCGAACAAGGGCCATTCTGGCCCTCTTGTTTAGCATTTTATTTGCTTTTTGGCCCTGTATTTGCACTAAATAGAAGTTGTACTGCAAATGTCAGGAAAAGGTGGATAGAACTGAAGGGATTGATAGGAATATATCAATATAACAACACCATAAAAGTCATGTTTTCATTTCTTATTTCACACACACTCGTGGATATTTCAGATATATTGGAGAATTTTCTGTGCATATGGCTGTTAAATTTCATTAAAAACAATCTCAAGGAAGCTTTTGTCAACATTTTTTTTATATATAGCCAGCGCTGGGATTCGAACCCAGACCTCCCTCCATTATAGAGGACGTTCTAACCAATTAAACTACACTGGCGTTAGGGGAGACATTAGCAACCTTGAGAAAGACTTATTTTGGAAAATTTAATGGCACAAAGTTTACACCATACTTCTTCCCATCAGCTTTTTGTAAGGACTTTGGACCTTCTGGCATTGAATTCGTTTTATTATTGCAATAAAACAAATTTAAGGCCAGGTAGCTTTAGAATAAGTGCGGGCAGGCTCCCAGGAAGTGTTGAAATTGACAAGTATTTCCAAAATGTCACATTATACTGATTTTTCACACTTTTTTTCACAGTTTTTCACTATTTTTCACTTTGCTTTTTTTGCTTTTTTTTTAAAGATATGCCCAAAAGTACACTTCCTGGTTATGGATCTTGGTCTAAACACTGTGTTGAACTTGTCAACTATTTCAAAATTGTTACATCATACGGAATTGTCAACTGCTTTCAACTTCCATCTGCTAGGATATAGGAAATATTGCACATAATATAACTGTATAAATGTAACTATTTTCTCCAGCGGAGGAACAAAGTAAATGTGTAAATAGGCGTATCGATGGAGTAAAGCACAACTTTTACTCAAATACTTCAATAATAAACAATTAAATATAATCTACCTTTTGGCCAGCTGCTTTACCTTTGTCCTGTATTATTCTACTAATTTAGCCATAACCTGTACCTATCAAATACTGCTACTTAATACACTTCTGAGTGACCGGTTAACACAGAATTGGCTGTTTAATGCAGCATTTTCAAACATTTCATGGCTTGTCAATGTTTTTTCTTGTATATGTCCTATATACAGTTTCTGACTGTGGAAATAAATTAAATACTTCAATGAAAAGACATTTGGGCCATCTGCTTTACCTTTGTCCTGTAATAAACTATAACCTGTATCAAAGACTGCTATTTGTACAGTTTTCAGTAGTCGCTTAACACAATATTGACTGTTTATTGCAGAAATTTCAAACATTTTCAATGCATTTAATAGTTCTCCTTGCAGAATCTGTCCCATATACACCTTTTGGGTTTGGAATTAAATGAAACACTTCAGTGAAAAGACATTTTGACCATCTGCTTTACTTTTGTCCTGTATTTAGCTATAACCTGTATCAAACACTGCTTTATTTGCAGATTTTCAAACATTTTTATAGGATTTAATCAGGATTTCTTGCAGAATATGTCCTATATAAACTTTCTGGGTATTAAATTTGAGTTCTAATCACTGATCAGATCAAAATTTATAGAATTTTTTCTGTTTTGACAGCTTTCATCCTGCTCTCTAAGCTGTCACATGCATTATATACACAATCAGTGGGTCTTCAGTTGCATGCATTAAACATCAAGAGAGTTGAATGAGGTGTATGGTGTGTGACTGTTCTTCTGTCGCACCAGACATAGATGGAAGCATCTATTATTTTATTTGAACAAGTAGATTGCAGCTTTGCGAAACTGTAAACCCACACCCTGTGGCAGAAATGCAACCTAGGCTCTGTCTAGATAGCCGCCACTGATTATATACAAACATAAGAGCCACGGTTTTATGAAAACTATGCTTATCATAGAGGCATAGAATTATACATTATATATTTTCGCAGTCAACAATTGCTTAAATGATATCCTACCAAGTCGTGACCTCACAACCGACATGTCATGTATACTGTATGGGTCGTTGGGATCTAATGAAAACCTTTAAAAAAAAGGTGCATCGGCCAGGGGGGGTCTTCTGATGCACCAGTACATGGCAAAGAGTCATTGCTGTGGCCGTCTTCTGTATTTATTTGACAATAATGTTGCAAAAGGCTGTTAAACTTCATTTAAAACAATCTCAAGGAAGTTTTGGCAATATATAGCCGGTGCTGGGATTCGAACCCAGACCTCCCTCCGTGACAAAGTTATGCCTACACATACTCTAGATGTTTTCCAATGTTTATTTCTAATCCAACTAAAGTCGGGCCTCACATTAGACCTTTTTAGAAAGGTAATTGCGTGACTAATTGTTATCACCGAAAGTTGGTCATGAAATGTCTTTAAGGGTAATCCCCCTTAGGTTTTGATTTGTGTGGCCTTTCTGGCCATATTTGATTTTACATTTTCTATTTCTATTTATTACTTCTATGCCATCAATTCTGATGATTATGAGAAGGGTCACTTTTTGGGTGCACCATTGGGACTGTTCCCGGTCGGTCACTTTATCCTGACACAGACGAACCAGTCATAATGCTTAACCGAAATCCTGAGTGCCAAGGAGGGAAGCCATTACTACCAATTTTAAATTTTTTGGTTTGACCTGGCCAGGGATTGAACCCGCAACCTCCAGCACTGCAAGCGGACGCTCTACCACTGAGCCATTAAGCATGTGTGTTTAAACCTGCAATATTCAACCAGACAGATGTGATTTGTCTACAGTGTTGTGATTTGTGGAAGCTAGGTTGGGGACAGAGAGGGTGCTGAGGCTTCTATAGGAGTCATCAAGACTGCTTTTGTCCTGCAGTATGGGGCAGCCTGTTTTTGACAATCAATCATTGAGTTCTTTTAAATTGTGTGGTAACTGGGGTAGGTTTGACCATGACATGTCAATTATGTTTTTAATTGAACTGTGCTTGTTCCTTTAATTTATTGTAATTTATGCAGTCCGACCTGTGCTAAGCAAACAGAAAAGGTGATATTTCAGCCCTGTGAAGCTGTTATAGCAGCCTGATGCCTGGCAAAAGTGTTGCAGACGACTAAGGCATCTTCTTCACTGTTTTTTGCCCTGCATTAAGCGGCAACCTTTTGCTAACGATCACTGCATCTCTTTCGGTGGTCGCTTTGCCCAGTTCTATCTGTATCTCTCCTTTTGGTTTTTAGTGCTGTGCTTATGTAACAGCCTCTTACAGTGATGTACAGATGCCTAGTAATAACAATGGATATTGTTCGTAGATCTCTATACTTTATTAAGGGTTCAGAGGCCTGGAATGATATGAAGAGCAGTATGAATATGAGATAGTATTAAAGGTGTTAGTTCAATCCACGCGAATAGTTTATTAGTCCTAAATGTCCTAAAGCCCTATGGTACGCGTTAGGAGGACTTTACCATCAAAATTTCTTCCCTGATCAGAGTGCAATCTTTCAGGAAAGCCAAAGAAACGGAAGAATCCCTCGTAGAGAGCTTGGGCGGTAGTATTTGCCTTTTGATTGCGACAAGGAACAGCTTGCGCGTACCGAGTAAAGTGATCGGTGATTACAAGAATGTTTTCGTAACCACCCTTGGATCTTTCAAGAGACAAGAAATCAACACAGACCAGTTCCAGAGGCCGAGTGGTCTCTATTGGAAAAAGTTCTGCAGCGGGACGAACTGGAGTTTTACGTCGAATGCAACGCCCGCAATTTTCGACTCTTGAAACCATATCCTTTTCCAGACCTGGCCAATAAAACCGTTGTCTGGCCAACAAAAGACTTTTGTCCTTCCAAGGGTGTCCTGCGTCGTCATGAAGACCTTTTAGTGCAGTATCCCTAAAAGAAGAAGGCAAAACAAGCTGCGAAACTGGCTGTCCATCAATAGTGGTGGAGCGGAAAAGAATTCCGTCCTGAAGTCTCAAGCGGTTCCATTGTCGGAAGAAACGCTGAACTTCATGGGTTTCAGAGGAAAGAACATTCCCTCTGGGATGAAAACCCTCATTTAACAAAGTAATGACTCTACCCAGGGATGGGTCTTTGGATTGCTCCAATTTCCAGTCTACATGCTGAAATTTTTCGCTAGGAATTGCCTCACCGGCCGAATGAGGACAAGACATGCTCAAAGTTTCAGAAAAGGGTATAGGGACAGTGAGAGTATTACAGATAGCTTGTACCTCTTCAGATAGAAGATTTGGATGACGAGAAAGACTGTCAACATCTGTATGCTGCTTACCCTTTTTGTTAGAAATGGAAAAGTCAAAATTTGCAAGTGCGGCAACCCATCTTTGACTGGTGGCATCCAGCTTGGCTTTGGTAAGAATATAAGTCAAGGGATTGTTGTCGGTTACAACAGTAAATTTTGTTCCTTGCAGATAATCTGCAAACTTATCAGTAATTGCCCATTTAAGAGCGAGAAATTCTCTCTTGTGTGCAGGATAATTCCTTTCACTAGGTTTTAAACCTTTACTAGCATAGGAGATAACTCTATCCAAACCACCTTGTTTCTGATAAAGGATAGCTCCAAGACCAAAACCACTAGCATCTGTGTGAAGAATGAAGGGCTCTTTGTAATTGGCAAAAGCCAGAATGGGTGGCTTTGTTAATGCGGCCTTAACCTTTTCAAAAGCTTCCTGCTCTTGCTTTTCCCAAGACCATGGAATATTTTTGATTTTTCTCTTGGACTTGGGCTTAGATTTGCTCTTGGTGACTTCACCTTGGAGTAGTCTATTCAGGGGTTGGACAAGTTTTGAGAAATCCTTAATAAATCTTCTATAATACCCCACAAAACCTAGAAACTGCCTAAGCTGTTTCACATTCTTCGGAACAGGCCAAGACTCAACAGCGGATGTCTTTTCAGGATCTGTTTCTATTCCTTTCTCAGAAACAACATGGCCCAGATAAGAGACAGAGGTTTTGAAAAATTCACATTTAGAAGGTTTGAGCTTTAGATGGTGCTCAGAAAGACGAGAAAAGACAGCTTCAAGCCTCTCTACATGTTCCTCAAAAGTTTTGGAGTAAATCAGAATATCATCAAGAAAAATGAGAACCTCCCGAAGATGCATTTCTCCCATACATTTTTCCATTCAATGCTGGAACGTTGCAGGGGCGTTTGTAAGACCAAAGCTCATTCGATTACACTCGAAGAAACCTAACTTTCCTACTGAAAAAGCAGTTTTATGTTTGTCCTGCTCTTCGACTTCGACCTGCCAGTAACCAGATCGCAAATCAAGCTTGGAGAAGTATTTGGATCCACTTATGCTATCTATGATATCATCAAACCTAGGAAGCATATAAGCACCCTTCCTGGTTTTACTGTTAAGAACGCGATAATCAATGCAGAAACGCAGCGATCCATCGCGCTTCCGGACCAGCACAACATTGGACGCGTAAGGACTGTCTGAATCCCTGATTACATCAGCTTCCAGCATATCCTTAACATGTTGCCTCACCTCCTCGTACATTCCAGGGGGAATACGCCTGTATGGTTGTTTAAAGGGTTTTTCATATTCTAACACAATCCTATGCTTTACGAGATCAGTTTTGCCTATGTCATTTGGCCCCTTTGAAAATACATGATGCCAACTACCTAACACCTGCCTAACCCTAAGGACTTGTTCTTTAGTGAGTTCGGTCTCATCAATTTTAATACCAATTGACTCAAAATCTGACTTTTCAGAGTTATCCTTCGAGTCGAGACCTGGAACCAAATTATCAACGACCTTGACCTCTTGAAGTTGACAGAAGTTTGACCTTGGCTTTATAGTATAGGGTTTAGCAGAAATGTTGCACACCTTAACTGAAATTGTAGACCTTGACCTGTTTGCAACATTAATAACTCTTGGACACACCAAGATGTTCCTAGAATGGTCTAGATTTTCCGTAACTGCTTCCTAGACACACCCTTAACAAGGACTGTTTCATAAGGACCAATGACAATAGGCTTCCTATTTACAGACTTCACAGGGAAAGACTGACATGCTATTGTAAAAATGGCAGCCTTCCACTCTTCAGGTAGGCAACTGTCACTGTCACTGTCAGAACAAGACTCTTTAATAATTCTAATTACATTTGTTCCAACAATGACAGGGCAACTAAAATTCAGATCAGTGTCGGGTACAACCAACACTGGAACACAAATGTTAAAACAAGGTAAACACGGAAAAGCTAATGTACATTCAATGTAACCCAGATAGTTCAAAGCTGAGCCATCTGCTATGGAAACCTTTAACCCTAACTCATCAATTCCTTTGAGACAAGGTTTATCCTCCAGAGCATTATAACAGGACTGAGAGATTGTGGTTACCATCGAACCACTATCAATCAGTGCTTTGACTGTTTGGCCTTGTAAAAGTATTGTACTTTCATTACAATTACCAACAAGCTTTGCTTGTATAATATCATCACTATTCTGGATCCCTGATTGGCCAGCAGCAGAGACCCCTTCTAGTTTAAATTCTGAGCTCTGCGCTGACCCCTATTGCTAGAGTTACCCCGGTATCGCCCCCCCTACTAAAACGCCGTCCACGGCTGTTATTTCCACGACTACCGCTTTGGTGAGAAAATGTATTGGGGAATGAGGGTGTTTCTAATTTTGTCAAAATTTGGTTGAACTTATCATCCAATTTAGAATTTGTATCTTTAGCATACTTTTCTATTTTAGAGTCAAGCTTTTGCTCTAACTGTTTCAGATCCTGATGGGTGATCTGGGGGTTATGTTGCGCATGTTTCTTCTCTGTAGAGACTTTTTTTTCTTCTTGACCTGGTGAAATTTCCAATTGTTTTTCAACAGTACGAATCTCAGCTAATAATTGATCAAAATGTTCTAAAGTGTCGTACTTATGTCTTGTTTGAGATTTCAATTTATCTGACCTTAAACTTTGCCAAAATTTGTGTCTTAACATGTCATTCTTAGCTGAAAGCTTCATGTAACCGTGCTCTACAGCAGAAGACAACAGCATTTCTAATCTGCAGCCAAAAGCAACAACACTCTCCTCAGGTTTTTGATATGCATTAAAAAATTCCTGCATAATCATTTCATTGGTTGAAATATCGCCAAAAAATGTATCCAATTTTTTTTAAATCTCTGAAAGGGAAGCTTTCTCACCTAAGGGTATCAGTAGTTGCTTAGCCGTGCCTTTTAAAACACGTCTAACAGAATTGATCACAGAGATCTCAGTGATCTCTGGATCGCTATTCAAACAAAGAACCTCATAGCGCCATTCGCGATATGAGACCTCAGTCTTCCCTGATGGACCATCACCAGAGAAGGTGGACAATTTATGAAATTGACCATGACCATGGGATTTATAAACCATACTGATATCAGGTAAACTAAATCCGGGGGCTGTACCAGTTTTAGGTGTACTAACCTTTACATCACTTTTCTTCATGATAACATAATCATGAGATAACATCTCAATCATGTCCTCTTTAGAGGGAATACCCCCCTCTCCAAAAAGAGTTTTGGTTTTAATGGACTCCCCACCCGTTGCCATAACTATGCTTACAGACAATGCTAAATATTTAAAAACTGGAAGCAGTGGTACATAAACAAATATGTGCACACACAGAAAAAAACCAACTGTTAACCCACTGAACTAAGGAATAATTCAGCTAAAACCAATTCACTGCCAAAGATGCACGATTGCCACTTGACTGCAGTCAACAGTTAGTCTCAAAGAGATTAGGGGCTATCCCTACCATCAAGATGCACCAACTGCCACTTACAGCCAAGTACAACAACCAAGCAGCCCTAACAATGACGATTAATAGCTATTAACAAATTTCTCAGCCAGTATTGAGCCAACAAAGGTGTAGGATGGACACCGTCCGTGTACAAACTGTAGTTGACTGTTTGACGCCGACCCCTTTTAGTGGAGTGACACCTTAACACAGCCAACCTAAATCTTGGTGAAATGACAGAATTTCTGTTATTTACACGTTGAATATATTCATTAACCAAGGCAATTCTGTACTGCAACAGTTTGTCCTGGCTAATGAAATCACTTGGAGACCTGTGACCCTTTGAAGAATTCCACTTAACAATAGAGTATGGAGGAATCTCCAAAAACACTATTTTTGACCCGGAATTTGCAATTAAATTAACAAAACGGTCAATAAAATGAAAAACATTATACACAGAAGATTCGTCTTGAGAGTTCAAGTCTATGAATCTACCATGTTTTGTAGTAAGGTCACATGTCCCAAGAAATACAAAAAACACACATTTCTCACCAGCAAACCTTTGAAAATTGTTTTGCAAATAGTAAAACTGTTGCCGAAAATTTGAGCCTCCCCTGCAAGCGAAAGTAATCGTAAATTTATAATTATTTTGACAACTGTCGAATTGTCGACGTAAATAATTCCCCTTACTGTCAGCAATGAGAACAGGCTTGTAATGCAAATTACCCACTTCAACAGGTTTAACAACAAATTTCTGCAACTTAGAAAAACTCATTTATGTAAAATTACCTTCAAATTTAAATTCCAAACGCACATGTGCCCCACACAAAACAAGGTAAAATTTTCTATATACACACCGTGTGAAAATCCTATAACGTGAAAATTACTGTTCAGTTCAAAACTCTCGCTCACACACCGTGAAATTGTGAAGGAATAGAGAAATGTGCCACTGCAATATTAGTGCGGGGAAGGAGAATAATTTAGAGATTCTGCTTGATAAATCCCTCTATTAAATTTGGAGAAATTAACGAAAAAAACTAATATCGCGCGAAGAAATTCCGGTTCGAGAGTATCGGGAGAGAGAAAACGAGGTTCGAGAAACAGTATATAGAGCGGAATGGACGATAAATGGATGAAACGATCCGAATTGATGACTGATGATAAAATGATACAATTACAACATTTCAACAAAATCAATAAATATCACAGACAGAAAGAAAATAATAAAATGTCAAAAGTCTCAACACAGCCTCAACAGTCTATAGTTCGCGCCGGAACACGACTTCTGAATGTCACGATATCTTGGAATGTGTTCACATGGAGTTTGACAGTAGAAACGCGATATTCCGCCAGAAAACAGATTTCACACACAATGTATCTAATTTAAAGCATGCTATTGCGTTCACTATGAAACGTTAAACAGTCGACTAGCCTGATAAGCTTAGTGCACTACACGTGTCTCTTTGCAAATGTCCAAAAGCAGAACGTGAATAGGTGCACCTAAAGCAGGGAACATTCCAGCTTGGCCATTACTCGTTGAGCGCCAAATGTAACAGATGTCTAGTAATAACAATGGATATTGTTCGTAGATCTCTATACTTTATTAAGGGTTCAGAGGCCTGGAATGATATGAAGAGCAGTATGAATATGAGATAGAATTAAAGGTGTTAGTTCAATCCACGCGAATAGTTTATTAGTCCTAAATGTCCTAAAGCCCTATGGTACGCGTTGGGAGGAACTTACCAAGCAGATACGCTTCTCACATGCGTTATATCTACAACACATGGACGATAAGCTTAGAGATGTTGCTTCATCAATAGACTGACCAGAAGTGAGAGGGATAGATGAGAGGAGCTCTGTGCAAAGAAGTTACGCATGCGTGAATCGCTCACTCACAATCAATCAACCTTGAACAGCCACGTATAGGTAGGCAGTGCTATACCTGTATATTGCGTAGAGAAACATGTACACCTGTCATACTGTGTATTATGGTAATGTTTACCCTGGTTACACATATCACTTCTGTGGGTTGTTTTTAGCTCACCTGAGCCAAAGGCTCAAGGTGAGCTATTGGGATGGCCCTGTGTTCGTCGTCCGTCGTCGTTAACAATTGCTTCAAATGACATCTCCTCCTATACCGCTGAACAGATTTCAACCAAACTTTACAGGAATGTTCCTTGGGTCAAGCTCTTTCAAATTTGTTCAAAGAATTAAAAACAATGTAGAACTCTGGTTGCCATGGCAACCAAAGTGCTAAAATAAGGAAATCTTAAAAAATCTTCTTGTCTGAAACTACAAGGGCCAGAGCTTGGATATTTGGCACATAGCATCACCTACAGGTCCTCTATCAAGTTTGTTCAAATTATGCCCCTGGGGTCAAAATTGGCCCCGCCCCTGGGGGTCATAGTTTAACATAGAGTTATATAGTGAAATTTTCAAACGTCTTCTCCTCTGAAACTAATATGGCCAGAGCTTTGATATTTGGCATGGTGACACTTCTAAATGGCTTATACCAATATTGTTCAAATGGTTCTGGTCGGTTGCATATCTAGGTCACAGGAGCTAAAAATAGATTTTTCAATGGAAACTTAAAAAATCTTCTTGTCTGAAACTTGTAACAAGAGCCAGAGCTTAGCTATATGGCACATAGCATCGCCTACAGGTCCTCTATCAAGTTTGTTAAAATTATGCCCCTGGGGTCAAAATTGGCCCCGCCCCGGGGGTCACAGTTTTACAAAGAGTTATATAGTGTAAATCACTGATATTTGCAAACAGTTTTGATACAGATCAGATGCCACATTATGCTGCATCTAATCTGGATCCAAACTATTTGCCACTTATTTACATAGTTTCTTTAATTAAAAGAAACTATGATTTTTTTACATAATTCACATTCAATGTATGTATAGCAGACAGCAATTCAGCATTATAAGAGTTGAGACCCCTGCGACAGAACTGTATTACATAACTGAACTCCGGTCAACTGAGGTACACTGTAACAGCAACATATGGTGTTGTCTGCTACATTTTTATGCACCTGCACAACTTAGTTGGGGGCATATTGTTTTTGTCTGTTTGTCCATTTGTTTGTCTGTCAGTCCACAACTTTAATCTTAGCCATAACTTTGGAACTACATAAGTTAGAAACTTTATAACTTGGGTCATGTCCTACAAAGGTCAATGTCATTTTTGAATTATTTCCCATTGTCATATTTTCTTGTCCTGGAGATAACTCCAGTTCTACTGATGTTAACCCATTACCCCATACATAATTATGCCTTTTTACACCTTTAATTTATTCCTCCTCTAAAGAAAATAATTCCATAGTCATACAGTCATAAAATGTAAGAGATAAGAAATAGTTTCTATATCTTAGTAGATGATAACTTAAAGCAGGTTGAAAGTAAAGCAGAATGTGCAATAAATAATCATATGGAAATACATGTAGCTTAATGATAAGAGGAAGTGTCATGGATAAGGGCCATAACCCTGCCAACAATATTTTTTTTAAGTTATTCCAATTTGTCATGGTTTTTTTTGTCTGGAAGATAATTCCATTTACAGCTGTATTAAAATGTTGCTTTGCCAAGTAAGCTAAGGCACAATGACCTCAGGTGAGCGAATTAAGGGCCATGACCCTCTTGTTGTGTATTTTGTTCTATTGAACTAACCTCAATATTAGATTGGTAAATATACTGAGCAAACAGTGCAAAGGCAAAGGCAAGCTTTATTTAACTTTGCATATGGTAAACAATCAACATAAGCTCTGTAGAGTTTTTATTGCAACAAACAAGGTATTCATTAACATGCATACTTACCTGGCCATTACATTCACCTTCCTAGCACTACCCTTACAATGTCGAGCATCAGACAAGGGAGCTACTAGTACCGTTTTTATAATGGTCTTCGGTATGACCCAGCGGGGGATCAAACCCACAACCTCTCGCCTCGAAAGCGGACACTCTACCACTGAGCTATCGATGCGATTACTGCAGAGTCTAATGAACCAAAGCTCCTAGTTCTGGAGAACAAAACAAATGAAAACACCCTAAATAGTTTGTATACCTAGCTTGCATCCACCGTATATGTAAACTCTTTCTTTAACAGTCCTTTTTTCTACAGCCTTTTTTACTCTTGTTTTATTTTATACTTGTGTTTGTGCTAAAAAATCAACATAAGCTCTGTAGAGGTTTTTATTGGGACAAAGAAGGTATCCATTAACATGCATACTGACCCACAGGTACTTGACACATACTTTATTATCTATTAACACGCCCCCCCCCCCCCCCCTTTTTAATTTTTTTTTTTTTACTATACTTCTATTATAGATACAAGGTAAACAGCGCAATTCAACACCTAGTCTTTACTATCGACTTAAACTGATGTTAAAATAGACTCGATCGCCGATATTCTCTTGTGGTACCCTCGGGAAATGATTAATTTATCAATATCTACTTTTTATTTCATCAAATTCCGTCAAATAACGCCACAGTACCTGAATTATAACGAAAATAAGCATCAAAAAGTTTTATGTCGTTCTCATGGTACAGAATTTATTGCCCAAAATAAGGGGTAATCCAGTCTGTTTGCACATTTAACGGCCTTTACGACTGGAACTTTCTACTAATTTCATTAGAGCAAATGCGTTTGTGTCGGAACATCACCCTCTTCACTATCAGCTATATGAAATATACATGTAATTTGGCACGAAATTGACAAGTGAAAGACTCATTTCATTTTCAATGCCATTTTGAATACCGGAATGAATCGAATGAACGGAGCGATCTCATTGGTCAAAATTAAACAGTTTCTTTTAATTTTGCATTCTTTGTAAATTATATAAAACTGATAATATTTCATTTAAAGATGATTTATAATATTTGGTGAAAGTTCCAGTGGCATAGGCCGTTTATTGTTGACAAATAACAGATCACCCCTACATGTACTTTCGTTGCTATGTACCGTGAAAACGACATAGAACTTTTTGATGCTTATTTTCGTTATAATTCACGTACTGTGGCGTTATTTGACGGAATTTGATGAAATAAAAAGTAGATATTGATAAATTAATCATTTCCCGAGGGTACCACAAGAGAATATCGGCGATCTAGTTTATTTTAGCATCAGCTTAAGTCGATAGTAAAGACTAGGTGTTGAATTGCGCTGTTTACCTTGTATCTATAATAGAAGTATAGTAAAAAAAAAAAAAATGTTTTTTTAAAAAGGGGGGGGGGGGGTGTTAATAGATAATAAAGTATGTGTCAAGTACCTGTGTACTGACCTTAGGGCTTTACAGTCACATTCCTAGCTCTTAAAATGGTGATTGTGAAACAAGGGATTTGATGATGCTCTTAGGTATGACCATGCTGCGGATCCATCCAAAACCTCCTGCCTCGAAAGCACGAATGAATAAGCACGTTATAAATTCATTCGTGTCGAAAGCTACTGTTTACTGTTATATTGTATCCAACCTTAAATAAATCATCTTGTATCTTGTAGAACTTTAGGTCTGTGGACCTATTTAAAGGATTTTACTTTTATCTTCAGCTTCAACAACGGGAAAACTATGTAGACTTAATAATGTTCATGTAAATATCACCATGCATATATAATATCGTCACTTGATTTGGATCCTGATGAAATACCGAGTTTATTTTGTGTCTATTTTGGAAGAATTTTATACATTGAAGGGTGAAACAACAATGCCTTGGGGGCGAAACACCAGTGTCTAGTTTGGGGGCGAAACAACCAGGGAGGAAACGGTTTAAAGCTAAACTTTAGATGCGAAATGTCTCGTCACCGCTGTAACGTCTTTCTACCATTCAGATTCAGAAAACCACATTCTATCAAAGTTTTAAAATAAAAAATTGAAAACCTATCAAGTAAATGGAATTAATTTTACATGTTATTTTGCTTGATCTACAATATAGAGCACATTTCGACCCTATCCGATTAATAGGTTAATATACCATGGAGGAATTATACCCGAATTTTTGTGCACCTCTTTTCTCGACCAATTCAGTGCGCTTTTACGTTCCTCTTCACCTTCATTTTCAGGAATACCATCTAGACTTAGTGGCTTTCGTCTAAATACCACTATGAATACCGATTTATCAACAATTTCTACGTTCTTTATCAGAAATAGACAACAATTACATTTCAACTGGGGTAAAAACTCACTTGGTCGCCATTTTGGTTCGCCTAGCTAACGCTGTGCGAGCCATATCCATTCTACGTTCGCCGAACTAACAAAACGCCCGCTCAGAACCTATCGTTCAATAGCGCTAACTCGAGAGTTTCGCAAAACGCCACGTGGCGCTTGCCCTAATGAACGCACCCCAGGTCGTGGAATTCGATTTTTTCATGTGGTGAAGCCCCCCAGCTGGCTTGTGGAATGTCGGTGGTTCTACCTAGTCGCCGATGTGTGCCTTAAAGGGACTCGCAACCGGATGGTGTACTTGTCAAAATAAAATAAAATACTCAAATAAAAGCAAATTTGTGGCATTATTTGGCTTCTGACATTAAAAAAATATGATCAGTCCAAAAAAAGTCTCAAGAATCGGCACCGAATCTTAGTTTTTTAAGATATTTTCCATCGTTTTTCTATAGCGTTAGCTAACGGTATAGTTGTTGTTGCTTCTTTACACGGGCTCAGACATAAACCCGAGACGAATAAAGTAGTAAAAGTACTATCGATCGCTACTAGTGAAGTACGTTAATTCGCTACCATAGATATAGAGAGCGCTGGTAGCCGAGGTATTATAGGAGCTTCCTCTTTTTTTTCACGTTTCTCTCCGCATGGAGGGTCACGGGTTCGAATCCCACCAGGGCTTCTTCTTTTCTTTTTCTTTTTGAAATGGATTTTTTAACAGAATTTGTTATCCTAAACTAAATCTTACCCATTTATATAAGCATTTGACATATATTTACAAATTACTATTTTTAATGCTAAATCCGGTTGCGAGCCTCTTTAAAGTCAAGCAGTGCATAAAGGGCTTCTGGTGTCTGCCTCCACCTGTAATTAACTTGACGTCGGGATATGACTGAAATACTTTTAAAAGCGATGTAAAATCATAAAAAAATCAAATCAATAACTAATAGATCAATATCTGTTTTTTGATACCACTTGGAGTTTTAACCGTTTACTTCATAGATACGCTATTTTTTACTCAGTTAATTAATTCATCAGCTATATGCATCATGGGAAATATTTTCTATACGCTACCAGGTAGTAGCTTAAAGCATAGTGAAACAGAAAAATATAACAGAACGCGTTCTGCTTTACTTTCACGTCTTTTAGCCTGATTTTAGTTGTCACATGTCAATCTATGATGTGCCTGTCTTTCTGCTCAATTGTTGAATTTAAACCTCCACATACATGTAACATAAACTGTTTATGTCTGCGAGAATCCCTATTGTGTAACTACATATTGGACCAGTCTCTACAAGACGAACCTAATGAGTAGTCACTCCATAGGATTTGTTGGAAACATAAATAACTATGTAACAAAATGAAAAATCCCAGCTTTGACTTGGATTCGAACATTGGCATCCTGTATGCTGAACGAATTGCTCTACAACGTCGCTTTTAAGGCTAGCTATTATAGCTAGGTAGTATGGTGGGTACTCGATCAATCGAACTACTAATGTTTGGATATGACTTTGCTGTTTACTTTGTTGTCCAAGGGAAAATTTAAACCCAAAGCCAATCAACAAAATAAACATTTGGTAATCTTTTGGATAGTTACTTCTATTTTTCACTTGTTTTGAAATGACTTCAGTTTCACCAAACAGTTTTGAATCGTTACACTCAATTACAAGGTCGCATGCTTATAAAATTTGTAAGTCGAGCAGAAAATCAGTCCCAATCCTTTGAATGCCAGATTGGCACTTCCAGTGCCAATCTGACTAATCAGAGGCTTAAACCCTTCAAATCTGACCAATCACCCCGGCAAGCTAAAATGTGTAAAGCATAGACCCCATGAGCATCTAAACTATGTCACCTTTCTCCTTTAATGTTAAGTATTTTCGGGGGGTTTATTTTTTGGCGAGCCAAAGTCTTTTCCACAAAACACGCTAGTCTACATTGTGGACAAGAAGGTAACTTGGTTTTAGGTGACGTCTGCTGGCCAGAAAAACGTCTGGTGCAGTATAAGCATCGGTTGTCTGCTTCCAAAGTTGTCGTCCTAAAACCGTGACAGTAAAAAAGTTAATCGTCTACATATCCGTTACGTCGTAGTCTAGAAACTTGGACGGTCATTGTATTTTACTCTGACATCTTTCTCGATAAGCGTGACGTCTGTACACGTACATGTTTAAGTTCGGCGTTATTCATTATGACATAAAAGAATTCTTGTTCTGCTTAAAATCTCAAATGTTTCTTGATATAGAATGATTTCAACAAGTAGAATATAGTTGTTTGTCTTGTATATTGAAGGCATATAATACACACATTACCAGTTGGTGGCGTGCAACAACGCCGTGTGTTCAGCTCTCGACGTCCTTGGCAGAACATTCCTTCTTTGGCAGGTGGATTCAATTGCTCATGAAGAAAACTTGTTATTAGTCTATATTGATCTATTCTTTGGCAGGTGGATTCAATTGCTCATGAAGAAAACTTGTTATTAGTCTATATTGATCTATATTTTTATCTGTTAGGATGTAAAACTTTTCAAAGTATATCCATTATATCTCAAACTGATACACAAACCGATAAGTGGTAGTAGTCTTAGCTACTTAGCTTAAGGCTTCACATGTTGTCAATAATGGCCGGGTTTGGGAGATCTACTTCTACCTTCTGTGCATATTCATGTGTCCGCGTCGACCAATAGACGTATACCGTATTAGTCTAAGGGGGTTGACTCGCCAAACATTGGCTATTTCATCTTTAATCTTTAATTTAAACAATATTTTATTCAAAGAAAATGATTGGACAACAGATAAAGTATATGTGAGTCCTCTCTACTTTAAGTATTTACCCGTAAATTGACGAACCAGATGAACCAGATTTAATGCGACGCAATCTACCTAGTCTCTACTTTAACCGCATTTTCCTGTCGACCATTTATATGCCTTCGAAGTCTTTCGCTCAGGGCGTTCTAGATCTTAACATCCAACAAACTTTGTGCCAACAAAAAAATGTTAAGTCCTATGCTAACTACTTATGTAAATGATTAGATCCAAATTTTCAAGCTTATTGGGATCTTCTCCACATAGTTTAGATCCCGATCAGCACCGTGTTATTCGATGCCTGATCTGGATCCGCGTGGTTTAATATGATGTTGCTGTCGGGTTTGTAAGTGAATTGATTTATTATGTATGATTTAAATCTTATCATTTTAGCATAAATGACCTGATACCAACTGACACCATCATTGGAAGAGTGCTAGGACCACAGCTACATACCTATTTACTGGGTTAATGCACAACGAGTCACACTGCCACCATGAAGATCAGTGAAAGAGTCGTTTTGAGTCTTGTTGCTGCCATGTTACAGCTGATGGTATTCTTGTGGGCTTGTGGAAAACTTAGCATACTTTGGTTGATTGTAATGTTGTGGACGATTTGTATCAGTTTGTGTAAATACATAACTCCTACTGGGTTGAGAATAATGACTTTTAATGAATTGTACAATGAGTTTCAAATAGTTTTCGCCATAGCTTTAATTATAGGCTTGTCTGCAAAGTACTATAAATATCCCAATCCAGAATCCTGGAACTCTTGGTGTCATCTTGAAGTTCTTCTATTCTTCAACGTTAAGCAAATGATTGAAACAAAACTAGACGAGATATTCTCTTTTTCCATGTTCTTCATTCGACTGGCGCGAAACATTTGGAACAAAATAATAAGTAAGCATAAGTGGCATTATGCTAAATGTATTTGTGGGTTTGGAATTTGTGTTTTGGTTTTTTTACGACTTATAGATTTGATAGCAATAAACTGTATGTCATTAACCGATTCTGCAATAAACAGAAGAGTAAAATACAGCATCAATAAACCATTAATCTATCCGAAGGCTTACGGAAAGCTGGAATACGCACGTGACCATAGTGTAAAGTACATTTGTAGAGGTGAAAACACGCTCACATTAATACATGAAACGTTCACTACTGAATATGTGTACCAGCCTATGGGATATGAACGTTATAATGGGGAGGACATTCAATTTACTTGCCAATTTGTTTCAAACATCGGTCTAATAAAGACTCTTAAAAATCAAAACACATATTACTGGAGTCTAAACGGAGTTAAACTTCGTAAATCAGCCAGAAGGAACTCAGAAATAACAATACAAACTTTTGATGACCTCGCAAAGATATCAATGACTCTGAAAATTTCATACATCGACGACACAGATTACGGTATATACGACTGTGTTGAGGAGTCTATCTATTCCGTAATCTACAGCCAGAATATTCGTATAGCAGTTTCAGATGCATGGTCATGCTACGGAACCCAAGTAGATAGTGTTGTTAGTGTTGTTAAAAGTAAGATACACCTCAAAAGACAACAGCCTTTTGTTGAAGTAAAGCATTTATTACCAGCTGATACTGCACTTTTCCTTGGACATGAATTTCTTACAACCGATGACTCATGGGTGTCTTATGAGTATACCATAAACGGTATCAGTTATGATCCATCTTTTACAGAAATAGCTCGGTGCTCTATACATTTACGGATACTACATATACTGTCCTTTTTACTAAGGGATCCATATTATGCATTTAAGATATCGGATTTAGTATACATTAATGGTATAACCAGAGACGACAATGTTCAGCATTTATCACGATACGTCACAAATATAATATTTTGTTCAAATCCAAATGTTTTTGGGTGGCACAAACTTACGTATTTCAGGGAACGTTTCAATACAAGAACAAACAGGACGGAAATTGTAAAATATCCAAATCCCTTCATTCGACTTGTATTACCAGAACCAAAAAAATCAATTTTATTTGGTATCCTTGACGATACAGAACTTTATCATAAAATGGAAACTGAAATAAAAGCAAACGGTCACATGAAGGATATTGATGAAATGTACCTATCAGTGTATAGGTCCAACGAGCTTAAAGTAAGATATTTTGATGACGGCCTATCAATAGTTTCATTAATCCTTATTTTGACGATAGTAGCACACATTCCAAAGCTATACTGTCGATTTATATTAAAGCCTACCATGAATCGCCTGCTGCCTCTGAATGTGCAAGGTTCTGACAGTGTTTCAAACTCTGAGGGTAAAACACATGATGTATTTGTTGCTCATTCAGATGAAGACTATGCATGGGTTACAAAAGTCCTTGCTCCACACTTGCAGGAGAACCTGGGTCTTACTATTTTCCTACCAGACCGTGACTTTCATCATGGAACTACTGTTATAAGCGCTACTGAAAAGGCTCTGAATAACTGTAAGATGGTTCTTATATGTTTAACAGATTCGTACTTGCAGGAACCGGGGAGTTATCGCTTGCAGGTAGAGCATTTGCTATTGCCAAATTTGTATGATAAGGAAAGACTCAGCTATAAAATTGTAGTGCTAAACTTTAGAAAAGAGCCAATACCACAACCACTAAGATGGAACTCAGATATTGCCGTTATTAATTGGAAGTCTCTCCCAGAAACTGAATGCCTTAGAAGGCTAGACAGCGTGGTTCAACGGGGTAAGAACAAAGTCAATAAAGGAATGAATTGCCCTTTTTAACTTATTCAGCCCCGAAACTTATGATGGGCAAATCCAATTTCTAAATGAATGAAATTCATTCTTTACTATTTAGGGTTTATATTTAACTTTTTTTTTAAAACATTTCAGACACTGATCAGATGGCCTTTTCAGAAGTCCTCCGATCAAGTTCAACCTGTTTGTGTAGAACAATTGTAATAGTCACCTGTAAACTGTTTGTAAATGAGGACTATACATGTCTCCAAGGTTGACTGAGTTAAAGAGAAGAATCTGACACCGCAACAAATATAAGTTCAACCTGTTTGTGTAGAACAATTGTAATAGTCACCTATAAACTGTTTGTAAATGAGGACTATACATGTCTCCAAGGTTGACTGAGTTAAAGAGAAGAATCTGACACAGCAACAAACATACCAACAGTGTACAGTACCCCCGCTCTACAACGACACCAACTTGGAGACAAACATTGTGTGCGTTTTTCGGAGGGAGTCGTTATAGAGAGGAAAATCGGTTTACATTTACAAACAGCTTTAATCAAGATCAGACGCCGCGTCACGCGACGTCTGATCTGGATTCATGATGTTTGTCACTCGTCATAATTATTTTCTGTCAAAATGTCCACTATGTCACTTTGAGAAAAACAGTAGACGACAATTGTAAGCCGACGACATTGCAGTCGTGAATAGGTTGGACATTATTTTCTTGTTAGGGGGAAAAGCGGCAAGCGTTGCTCTAAAGAGGGAATCGTTGTTGGGAGGGTCGTAGTAGGAAGGGAACACTGTATATACCACTGCGAAACAAGCATAACATAGTTTTAATCAAGAATATAATTAACTTAGTTCAGGGAAACAAATAAGGAGGAGTAAATTGAACAAGGAAACTTTTTTTCACTTATTTTAGCACCGAATCCTATGATGTTACTACTCATTAGAATCGTCTCTTCGAGACGATTCTAATGAGTAGTGACACCATAGGGTTTAAAACAGAAATAAAGATTTTAGTTTTGGAAAATTCCCCTTATCTGGAGCCCTGCTTAGTTCTTGTACACAGAGACAACTCATTAAAATAGCTAGGAAATATCTAAAACAAAAACGATGACTGCTAAATGCAGGATATGGATAATGCAAAAACTGTACTCTTTCATTATTGATATCTTCCATTAAGCAACAACTACTAATAAGAATCATTACATGTTGTCTATTAACACATTGGACCTTGGCAACGAGTATTAGGATCTGCGATGTTTGAAATGTTGAAATACAAGTAACAAACGGACTTGACTACATACATTACTCCATAGCCTATTGCTAGTTTTGAAGACAGATTACCACCTATAGCAGACTGAAAGTAAAGCAGAATGCGCCATAAGGCGGACATTTAAGCTACTTTCAGCTATGATATATGACTATTTCTTGTTGTGCATGTTTCATGAGCGTATTAATTGGAACTAGTTTCTCCGATGGAGGAATAAATTAAATGTGCTAAAAGATGCTTCTATAAGAAATAGTGTTAATTTGAAACCGGAATTACCCATTTGAAGTGTCTGGAATGAATTAACTAAGTGATTACTTTGTACACAATGAGTTTACATGTATTATCAATAAGGTTTGACCTAGCAGTCATCACTGTCCGTCGCCTTTCGTTGGTACTATCGGGAGTGTCCGTATACTTCCCGTATACTTTATGTTATATGTCAATGAAATCTTCACGAAATATACTTTAGCCGATTACGAATAGCCACTGATACAGGGGAGGAACGCGGTCACACGGTAAGCCAATTGTAGACTACATCGCGTCACAAATAGTGGACTATTTACACCCGTTCAAGATGCTGACTTAACCTGAAAATTGCATGAAACATTTTGTATTCGGTATTTTAGACCATCCAACAAAGAAACAGAGCAAACATTCATCGAGTATTGAAAAGGGAAGAAAAAATGTATGTATTTCAATGACTTTTCTGGATCATTAAAGCCCTCGTTAGCCTGGAATTGTAATAATCCATGGCGCGAAATGTGTCAAAAAGACAAATAGTTTACTTTTTAGCGTAATTTAAAGAGACCTGTGATTGACTGAAGCAATTTTCATTGAGTAGAGATACTTTTCGACCTTTACGAACACGTTTTTTAACTGAAGCGATGCTTGTCCAACATAAAACTGTAAAAAACGGACGATGAAAACTCTTCCTATCATTAGATTCATTGTCACGCATTTTTGGACGAGTTAAATGTCTATGTCACATTTTGTGGACTACAATGTCACGAACATTAGACGATCAAAATGCGTTTATTTTTCTTGTTGAATTACTTACATTAGTTACTTAAGGTCTTCTTACGGTTACCTTACCGGTTACTGCTGTTTCCGTTAATTTGCGGTGAGACGGGTTTCTTAATTATGCGTTTGAAATGTGTGTTTGGTTCCAGCATTCCAATTCAAAAATTCTATCGTGTCTATCAAATGATCGATTTTGATAAGGCCTTGATTGACCAAACAAGGCTCCCCGGGGAGCTCTATTTGTACGAATGCAGCTTTCCAAAGACGTCTATTTGGTGTACTTCGCATAAGAAAAAAAGGGAATGCTTTTCGGGGAGACGCGTGATCTTTACTTGTAAGTAGAGCACCTCTTACATGTAAATGAAACACGACATTTGTTAAAGTGATACAAACAAATTCGTAATGAAAAGCATCACTTCAAATGAGGGGCGATATCTATTTGTCTGACTGTATGTCTGTATGCGTATGCGGTTCTATCTAAATTTTAGCGTCTGATATTTTAATGAAAAAAATCATTTTTTCAACAGTGGGGTGTGGCTCAGTGGTAGCACACTCGTCTGTAGACCAGTCATTGTGAGTTCAACACCCCCCCCCCCCCCCCGGCGGATCCTAGTCTTTCGAAGGAGACTTTATTAACCGGTGTCCGATGTTTAAGTGCTTTATACTGGGCTTTCAAGAAAGCCAGAGGACTCTGTCGATATTGAAAGTAGGTCACCGCGGCCGGTTTCTGTATCCGCTCCCTTCTCTATGCCCCATACAGTCCAGTGAGTCTTTCATATATGGCAGAAACGGACGTTAACAAACAAACCAAACTAAACTTTTTTCTGAACCCTGCTGTTATTTTTTTACCATCTATGCATATTTTGGCGGTTTTCGTTTTGGACGCTGGTAGTTTAGCTACAGCTTGGATGTTAGAAGTGATAATGCCGGGCTTGTCGCATCTAACTTCATGTCTTTTCTTTTCCGTCTGGAGAATCTTTAGATCTGGGCAAACGAAGTTCAATTTTGAAATGTCCGGTTCATGAGATCTACATATTGTCCTATCAATCCCCTGTGCTGTAAGTCCGCCCATGAACCGTATAAACTTAGCGTGGAAAAAGAGACAACCCTACTGTCCAGAATTCTTTTACGTCAGCAGTGAATCTCAGGTTATGAACAGTTTTTATACTTGAAAGAGTTCATCTGGTTGGTGAATTCAATGTGTAGATATTATTTCTTTTGACTCAACCAAGATATTCATTTACCTGACAGTTTCGGACATGTCTCGAGAATAAAGAACATAAGAAAGACGTTCAGCAGCACGAGAAATCTAACTTCACACGATCAGAAAGGAAATCTTCACTAACTTCATACAATAAAAGTGCAATCACAGACCATGTTGTACAGAATAATCACATAATAGATTGGGAGGGGGCAAGTTCAGTAGAAAGGGAGGGTGACACTCGGACAAGACAAGTGAAAGAAGCGATACGCATCAAGCGTCAATCTTCGACTATGAACAGGGACGAGGGGGCCTACAAACTGTCACGAGCCTACGACCCTGTTTTCGCCGCTCACGTGTGCAGTGGCGGAAATAGCCGAAGATGACCAGTAGTCAGTGCTCTGAGGAAGGACATAGACATGTCCGAAACTGTCAGGTAAATGAATATCTTGGTTGAGTCAAAAGAAATAATATCTACAAACAGTTTTTATATTATTGTATTTGACGACGTCCAAAATAACTGGCTTGCTATGTGGTCAATATCCATATCACCAGTATCTACCTGTTCAAAAAAGGATGTCTATTCTTCGATCCGGCCTTTGTCTAGAACGTGTTAGGTTACAGATGGAAGCAACTCTCTCAATCTTTGGACAATACTTAACAACTTTTCAGTCGTTCACCTTGTACAGTAACAGGTATAATGCTCCGAGTGATTTGAAATGTCAATGTCACTGCAAAATCTGGCTGCCTCATCAACGAAATGTTCAGGTTCTTCTGCAAAATCAGTATCAAAATTAGTATATGAACAGTCTTTTGGGTATATGCTTTCTTCAATCGATAACACAGTTAAGGCATTTTCGGCAAGTTCTTCAAAGAGCTGTTTATGGACATGCTTGGTTGCAGTGTTTTGTTTTTATCTTATGTACAGGGCTTTCTGTTAACTTCCTAGTTGGAATTTGAATGTTTCCAGTATGTCTGTCTACATGATGCTGTTGATATCACAGGCTATATCTTTGCCTTTAATGTTGTACAGTCTGGTCTTCTTTTTCTCTGTCTCAGCTGTATCCACAGTGACTGCAAGTCTACGTTGTGGGTGTGCTATAACCTGATGTCTAATTACACCTGGCGGCTCACAAAAGCGTTTGTAGCAGTATACACATTGGTTGTCTGTATCCTGAAAAATACAAAGGTGTAGTCTAAAATGCGTGACGGTAAAAAGTGAATCGTCTACAAGTGCGTTACGTTGTAGTCTCCAAAGCGTTACATTTCCTTCGACATGGTTTGATCAGAAAAGTTGAAATGGCAAATATACACTACATTTGAATTGTGCACTTATAGGCATAGTCAATGTTGAGTTCAGATGTCATTGGAGTCCGGTATAATAGGTATATTCAACACCAAGAGAACGTTATCTCAGTGTTCTGATGTTTTCTACATTTTTTCACCGATTCAAATATAACTATCACAACCACATCAGAAGCTGACATCCCTCGATATTCTTTCACTATTCACACAGACTTAAAAATTAATTTAGAAGCAAATGAAAGAAAATGTTACCATTTTGAAGCGTTTCTGCTGAGCAGGCCATCACTGGAGCTAGTTCGTCTTCAAAAGCGTGACAAAAATCGTTCAATATTTGTGATGTAGTCTACAATTGGCTTACCGTGTGACCGCGTTCCTCCCCTGTGACTGTGTCGCTATAGCGTAATGGATAGTGTCATTGACTGGCAGTGCAAGACGTGTGGGTTCGAGTCTCAGTACTGTTTTGTAAACGTCGGGACGATTATCTTAATTTATCAGCATAATTTTATTTTGTGTAAATTAAAGATACATGTATTTGTATTCAGACTGAATTTTTTCGTTTTCATATTTTTAGTTCGTTTCTAAATTCTTTATATTGTGCAATTCGTTTCTTCTTTTTGTTTCTTCTTTATATTTCTTAACCAATACGAGAATACAGCAGTAAACGTTTTGGTAAAGAACGGCCCGCTGCTCATATTGTTGCTTAACGAAATACCAAAGTAACAGAGAGAGCTTTTAAGAGTGTTTTGCATATGTTACGTGATGTTGCTCTAACGAACTCACTACTCTTGCGTTTATAGCGCAGTTACATTACCACTAAGCTATTACCGACTGTATTGGTCTTGAACAGATAATATCATCCCATTCGAGCCATCGTTTAATTGTGTATTCACTATACAGTTAAGTTGTTTTCGGAGCTAAATATAGCTTACGGAAAAAAACGAAATATGCATAAACTGACAGGTCAAACCTTATGGACAATTTACATACTTGCCAAATGTAATAGATATGTCAATTTATCTACGTATAGGTCAATAGAAATGTGAATGCGAAAGATGGTACAACTCGATTTGGTTGTAAAGCGTTTGAGATGAGACTAATGGCGTTCTGAAGTGTTTGATCGGTCAGATGTGAGCTTTTGCCCAAATCTGACTATGATCCCAGACTCGTCTCAAATGCTTTGTTACATTCGGACCAGATTAAAGAATGTTGACACAGTGATTAGTTTGTAGCATGGTTTAGATACCCATGATACAGTGGAGAAAACGTTATTCTTTCCCGTTTAAACGCCAACTAAACGCAAACGCAAGTCGCTAAAATGTTGAAGACTACCATACCCGGCGTCTGATCTGGCTCCAAACTGTTTGCAATGGAGATAATAATTTTAGCGTAAACGCGTTTATTGGGAAAGAATAGCGTTTCTCTACTATACAAGTTTCAGGTGTTTTCCGTGACAAACATTGTATGTGTGTTATTACATATCTTTTTATAATCATGGTTCGTCTGTTTTGTAGCATGTTGTATTATGTTAACCACAGGTTCATGACACAATTCGAAGAAAAAATGATACGTAGATAGTGAAAACTATATTTTTTTAAAACGTGTCAAGTTCCTGCGGTGTGATCTGTATAATCATTGTGATACAATACTGTTGAAAATCATGGTGGGGTAATTACATTGTTTAAAGAGTGTATCAAACCCATTAGCGAATTTTTCAAAGTATTAAACTTTTTTTCTATCATTGTATTTTTGGAAGAGCTATTTATGATGAATGAAAAAATGAAAAAAACTATATATGGTGGTGTCCTTTTTTGAGCTACAGCGATTTGAAAAAGGTATGTTAAAAATGGTTTTTGTTTTTTTCAAATTTTACCCATTCAGAGTACAAGCTTCAGTAAAATCTATTTCAAAACAAAACAAACATAGTAATTTGGGTTTTCATTATTTATTTCATGTCTTTGGTGGTATTTTCACATATAGAAACCGAATTTAGACAAAGCAGACACAAGGTTTGAACAATATGGATCGTCGAATATCAAATATATGCTTTTTATAAGGCATGATTTTATTAGATTTTTTATTTTATGAAAAAAGTAAAAAAAAAGTTTGAAAATGAAATAGTTCTAGTATTAAACTTTTTCTTATATTCTAATTGATGAAAGCCAATGCTTAGGCAGTTCAAAATACGAAAAGAAACTGAAAGGTCAGTGTTGAAAACTTAATTATTAAAGTTATTAGAGTTATTACAGTAAAAGGAGTTATCTCCCCTTACAAAATTTACAAAAATGTACCATATTGATGATATAGAGCTTTATAAATTTCACATTTAGTGCCTGTTTTTATTAAATTAGTTTTTGTATGAAAAAATACTACCATAGATAGGAAATGAATAACACAAAACCAAATTATCATATTTGTTTTCATTTAAAATTGATTTTATTGAAGCGGACTGATTGGAAAGGACAAAATAAGAGAAAGTGGGTGGGGTAAATTTTACATGTCCGTAGAGCCAACTGTTGTTCACCAAAATGTACACTTTTTCTATTTTTTCATTCATCTTAAATAGCTCTTCAATACAAAACCATCATAGATTGTTTTCATATACTTTAAAAATTTCCCAAATTCATGACATTGATACACCCTTAAATATGACATTGATACACCCTTAAACTTCTGTATGCTATTGGTGAAACTTTGATAACTATTTCAGTTAGACGGCTAGTAGCTCAACGTCTCATCAAGATCAAACTGCTTGACAATCTGGTGAAACTAAATCAGAATGCGCCGTCGGGCGTATTCTTTTTTAACTTCTACTTGCTTTAAGTAATTGCCCTTGAAAATTGAAAATTTGGAAATCTTAGGATTTTTCATGATCATCTTATGGCAGCCTTGGGCATCGTGTCCAGCTATTAATATTGTAATTGCCTGTCCAGGGCCCCAGATAAGAGGGGGTAAATTGAACAAATCCAACACTTTCTCACTAATTTTACCACCAAACCCTATGATGTTACTACTCGTAGAAACGATTCTAATGAGTAGTGACACCATAGGGTTTAAATGAGAAATAAAGATTTTAGTTTTTGAAATACCCCCTTATCTGGAGCCCTGATGTCCATAATTGAGTTGATCTCAACGCCAGTAGAAACAAACTCCATCCCAGCTGATATGAATGTGTACTATTAAATTATATGACTGATCCCTTTCTATCTGTGTATGTTAAACATGTATATTCATACGGCAATGATAACGCATCTTACGCATTCACTGCAATAATATGACCACTTTGACAAATAAATCGTTTACTTTTATTTCTGGTTATTATCAATACATTTTGGAAACTTTTTCTGAAATTTAGAATATAAACCATGTAGATTTAAATAATATAGGAAACTTAAATTTAGTATCCTGATCAGACGCCGAGTAATTCGGCGTTTGGACAGGATCAACATTGTTTTCAGATGTTAATATTGTCGGACATACATGGCAATGAAGGGTTAATATGCAACTTGTAGTTTGTTAATTCATGTAATATGGTATTCTAGTGCCAAAGCCAGTGTTTTCATTATTGAATATTAAGTGCTCAAACAATGTTGATGTTATGTATATAATAAAGCGATTATTGCGGAAGTGTTAGATTTACTGAGTAGTTGGGATTCAAATTTAGGGGTATTCATGGATCCTATATGAGATTGTGTCTATCATATCATTTATTAAAAAAAAACAGCTGCAGTACATACCCGTACATAGTAACTCTTACACTATCATAGTCTTGCTCTTGTAGTTTAGTTAAGCAGTACAGTGTTCCCTCCCTACAATGACCATCCAAACAACGATTCCTTACGTAAAACAACGCTAAACAAGACAATGCTTTTATTAATTACTGCAACATCGTTTGCTTAAAATTGCCGTCTTCTGTTTTTGTCTCATAGTTAAGTATTGGACACATTTTGGCAAAAAAACCCATAAAGACGAGTGGACAACAGTTTAAACCCATATCAGACGCCGCTTGACGCGGCGTCTGGTGTGGATTCAAACTGATTGCCAATTTACTCCTAATGGTATTAATATCCCTACAACAACTCTATCCGACCAACACGCACAATAATTTCTTGTTTCCCATTGGTTTGTTCTTATAGAGAGGGAGCACTGTAGTTTATCTGTTGTTAAAGAAACAGTATATTTTTTTTGTTTATAGGACATTTTTTCATATGTAACTTATATGAAAGAATGCACAGGAATGAAATACATGTGTGCTAGTCTATACATTGCAACATATTATCTTGTATAGTGATTCGGGTTCGATATCTTGGACTTGCTTCTTTGGATTACCGTCCAAAAAAGTGAATATCGATCATTTGTGTTCGATTTTAAGAAAAACGAACCTACCTGTATTTCAAAGTTAAAATGTGACTTAGTCACTAAGCTATGCTTTAATTTCGAAACACGCGTTAGTTCGGGTAATCAATAATCAAACTTCTATGTACGTATCTTTACTCACTTCCTCGTGTTTAAATGTGATGACTTAGACTCCTACCGTATCCGTATTTCGTATGTAACCGAAGTCAGCACAAATTGCACAATTTATAGCCAAGACAAGCAGTTTGGATTCATTCAGTGTTGTTATCATATGAGTTACCTCCGATTTGTGGTTATATCAAAACCATATGAAGTGTCATTCATTTTAGATGCAGTAGTATAGGCGTGTTAGAATTGTCCTTTATTTAACCCATTTACCAATAAATACGCCTCTAATTTATTCCTCCACTGAAGAAAATAATTTCAATGTATGCAGTCATGAATATGTACCACAAGAAATATTTTATATATCCTAACAAATAATAGTTTAAAGCAGGCTGAAAATACTTTGAACCTTCTTTAAATGAGCAGCTATTTTCAATACTAGAAATAAGCTATGGGGTAATGGGTTAAGATATATGGAGGATATTAAATGCGTGTGTTTTCAGTATTCAATTTATTGAACGAGTTGAATGAAATAATATGTTACGCGCCTTGCCGAACAACATATCATTTTATCCAATTAGTTTAAAAAAATCAGTGCTGTAAAAACACGAATTTGATATTCTATTTACCATATCACGTAAACACTTATTGACACAAAAAATCGAATGTTCTTACTTTCACATTTTCTCTGCTGTTCGGGAAGCGATTCGCCATATGTGTTATTAGGTTTCATTCATACATAGATAAAACGCCTATCAAACTAAAATAAAGAAGAAACACAAAATCACTGTGCTGTGAATCGACTTCTCTGATAACATATTCAACTTTATAATTAAGGTTCAATCTAGAACTGTTCTGATTGACTAAAACTGATCATTTGAAATTGAATTGCGTCTTTATTGTAATATGACGTCATTTTGATTTAACGATACAAATATTTTTAAAAAAAAAAAAAAAGAAAAAAAAAAGACTTGTTCAGAGTCACAGTTAATACTAGCCCGAGTTGACTGATCGGGAGAGAAAATAATTAGGGCACTCGTATACTCAGCGTTAGGGGTCAATTTGTTTGGGATACGATTAAGGTCATCTTGGGTTCAGATCAGCTCCAATGGGATTTTCAATCCCTTCAGATTCTCCTTCTTGCAGACTCGTATACGTTTACTGTATACAAGCTCCCTTGCATTTTAGAATATTAACGCAGTGTTTTCGTCTGTCGCAGCATCTTTTGTTTGGACTAAGTGGTTATTCAGACATTCATTAAGCATATATACGAGTATATAAAAACACCGAACGATGTTTATTAGCTTCTTGTAATAATCGTTGTGTGTAGTATCAAACACCATTCCCCACCCAAAACAAAAAATGCCTCGGCTGGTTATCGATCTCATTACCTTAACTAGTAATTTAGTAGTGACTGTACTGTACTGTCGCGACCACGATGGCATATTTTTTTGAAAACTTATTTTGAATATCAAGTTAAAGTCAACCCTGAATCGCCCACTACTTGGAATATTTACAACTTATATAAATAGAAAAGTACAATCACGGCTCAGCCCTCAAAACACATGTCATAGTGATTATGCAAAGAATCGGGAAAGCGTTACAAAAATCGAAAAACAACTATTGAATATGAGTATGTCAATGTCTCTCTAGACAGAATGAGATGGTTATTGCCAAATAGCTCATGCTTTTACAGTTGCTTTCGCGCCAATTGAGGGAAATGGTGGCATACCTGTAACGGACCAAAGTACTGTCTTTCAATATGAAATCAATTACGGAATGGTCATGTGTCCTAAATCAAGTTTGTTATTCATAAGCCAAATAGTATGTACATTATCTGTGTTAATTTTTGTTATGAATAAATACGAATGTGTCAAAGCTGCAACAGATTTATGTTTTAAATATTAGTTCGTAGATCAATGTGTATCTGTTTTGTTTTAAATTCTTTGTTTGTTAAGCAATTAAGTGATGTTTTAGCTCAACTGGCCAATGTGAGTTATTTTGATCGCCCTGTGTCTGTCGTCGTCCGTCATCCGTCATCAAACTTTTTCTTTAAAGATCTTTTTCTTGGAAACCAATTAGCCGATTTCATTTAAATTTCATAGGCTTGTTCATTGTAGGGTGCTCTCTCAGATATCTTCAAATATAGGTCATCTAGTTGAAATGTTGACTGCAATGGCAACCAATTGAAACTACTTTAAAAATATTCTTGTCAGAACTACTGATCCGAATTGAAAACAATGTTACTCAAATGCTCCATGGGTGACCCTTTTTCAGATTTCTTAAAATAATAATCATAAACATGGCCGCTAGTGGGTAGGCCAGAGTTATCGTATATGGGTATAACGTGAAAACTTTAAAAATCTACTTGTCTGAAATCACTGGTTCCATTTGAAAGTAATTTCCCCAAAATGATCCAAAGATGACCCTTTACCAGTTTTTGCAAATAATTTTGTTATCTTAAAAACATGGCCGCCAGCAGGTGGGGTAAGATTTCCCAATATATCTGTATAGGAAATAATTAAAAATCGTTACTAGCCTGATTTGTGAATATTTGACAGCAATGATGCATGGTGACCCTGTCAGTTTTCTTTAAATAATCTTCCTACCTCAAGCAACATGGTCGCCGGTGGGTTGAAGTGAAAATTTACATATGATGGCTTGTAGTTAAAACTGGTGAAAACTGATTACTAGTTCTAATTGAAAATAAGTTTATACAAATGATCCATTGGTGATCCTCTAAGTACTAGATTTCTTCGAATTATTTTGCTAGCTTAATAGCATGACTGTCAGTGGGTTGTTAAGGATTTCCTGATATGGCTAAATGAAAGCTAAATACAAATCTTCTTTTTCCGAAACTACTTGCCTAATTTGGCGTCATCATGACCTACGGTTACCGTAGGTACAAATAAATACGAAAGACTCAAGCAGGAAACGTAACACAAACAATACACCCACCTCTCAAGCAGAACACAGTCATACCACAACAAACACACACACACGCAATACCATTCCCTCATCTACACACTAAATAGAAAACAACACGCAAGACAAACATAAAGCAAAGTGAACATAGGAGCCCGCCTTGGTACGGTCAGTAGCAATCAATAACCAACTATAAATTAATTAATTATTAACAACCACTGGGGGGTTAAACCTGGGTTTAGGGGCGCCCAACCTCACACTTATCTCCTATATTCACCTATAAAGACAAACAGTGTACATAAAATATAAACCCTGTTCCACAACCTCACAATCAAAAAGACCGCCAGCACAGTAAGTAAATACATGTAAAACATTTAGCAAAATTTCTATGACAAGATCATTAGTAACATGGGAAAGAATTAAACATTCAAGCCCGTGTTAAAAATAACCCACTATGGCAACGGTCAAATTATACTCAAGCGACTAGTCTGTAGTTACGAGTAACTGTAAGACATGGAAGGGTCTAGGGTACGACAGAGAGGGAGAGAAAAAACAAAGCACGAAAATCCGACATAACTCTCCCGGTTAAGGACGGCTTTAAAGATACATCATCATGTAGTGCTAAGCCCTGTCTGTCATCGCACAACCAAAGAGGAAAGCATAGTTATCAATTGTAGATTGATCGATAACCAAACGTGAAGTGCGCAGCAATATAGTTGGATCATAATCTTTTTTGAGGAAAAATCTAATACGTTTCACAAATAGGTTTTGAAAATGTATATGTCCAAGAATCTTACGAAGTCTGTAAATCACATCACCATAAAACTCCGGATGTGAAATACCTTGCCGCAGAAAAGACTTTAAGTTACATTTATACTTGTTAATGAGAGGAAGATTTCTATAAAAGAATTTAGAAAATGTTTTACGACGTTTATGAAATCTGTACCCCTGTTTAAGAAGCTTTTCAGTAATAGTTTTATTACGAATGTGGAAGTCCTCAACAGAGGTACAGGCCCTAGCAAAGCGAATAAGTTGTGAAATATAAACCCCGTAAGATGTGGAATGGGGAACATCGCCATCTAGATGAGGATAATTTACAATACTAAAATCAAAATCATCTCGTTTATCGTAAATCTTACAAGAAACAATTCCGTTATTTATAAAAAGATCCAAATCTAAAAATGGTGCCGACAAATTTGACTCGTTTGTTTTATTAAGACGTAGTTCTTTTGGGTAAATAAAAGAAAACAACGTATCAAAAAATGGGTTGTCTATATTAAAAATATCATCTAGATAGCGCGATGTATTGTTAAAGGCTTCAATCATATCTACCTGTGTATCAGGTTTTAGACTAAGCATAAAGTCCCTCTCATAACAGTACAAAAATAGGTCTGCGACAAGGGTCGCACAGTTTGTACCCATAGGAATACCAATCACTTGGCGGTATATGGTACTCCCAAAACGTACATAAATATTATCCAGAAGAAATATTAGTGATTCACAGACATCGGTGCAAGTCCACATAGTGTAATGCTTAACGGTGTCATTTGTAAAAAATGCACGATCAGTATTACACGCCAGAAATAGCTTCCTTTCTCTGGCAAAAGTCTTTTCAATAAGTTGTATAAGTTTAGCTTTTATTAGATTATGAGGTAAGGTAGTATATAGTGTTGAAAAGTCATACGTACTTATATTGCAAGCTTGGTATTTTCTATATTCAAGCTTCGCCAAAATTTCATTAGAGTTTTTGATAGACCAAAACAGATTAAGTCCAGAATTTTCGTAAGTCTTATCACAATACCTTTGAACATGTTCTTTGATTTTAATTAAAGACGATGTTAAAAGTTTGGAAAGCTTAGTAGTAGTACATGCACTTGAATTAGCAATAAAACGAGACTTATAAGGTGTTTTGTGGAGTTTTGGTATCCAGTACATTGTAGGAAGTTTGTGACATGTAATGTTGACATCAGCTTTTAATAGTTTACATGTATCAAGATGATCAGATACTACATTACGCTCCGTTAAATTGGTAGATATATAGGAATTGGTATTCACAAGTTCCTGGTTTAAAATATCAACATAATGTAATCGTCATACAATAATCACATTATTGGATGCTTTGTCGGCAGGAACGAGTACATACTTGGAATGAAAGTCTTGTATGCCCTTCTTTAAGTGACGAATGTTAAATTTAGGTTTAGGTGGTAAAAGATGGTTATTGGATAAATAGAACGAAATCCGGATATCGATAATATCAAAAATTAATTCTTTCCATTTGGAAAGAGCGTCATTTTCAGCATGTTCTCTTCGGCACCAGTTGGTACTATAATTATTCAAAGCTTCCGAAATATGATTACGGCAAGTATCGAAATCAATTAAGGCAGGTAATCTAAATTTAGGTCCCTTACTCAAAAGCGCTCTAATGCGTTTATCTTTAATGATATCAAAATTGCCGGTTATTATATGACCCACTGGGGCGTAACAGAATTTAGAAGAGGTACAATCTCATGTAGCTGGTGTATTTTCGAGAATTTTAAGATCAGAAACAATTTTATTGTAGTTAAAAATTAACCCTCTTACAGATTTATTATACTTATAGCAAATAATAGGTGGTTCAAGATTTTTGAAATAATTTGGAACAGCATTCATCACATTTTTGTTTCGGAGAATACTTTGTAAATCTATAAAATCAATACCTTTATTTATAAAAGGGACCTTAATGAAAAATCTTTTATGATCGTTTAAAGAATCAATATGCGGTCTGAGAACATGCTGAGTATAACTTTGTATTAAACCTGCAGTATGAAACAGAGGATCTGTGCGTAAAATTATATTATCAGCCTTGTCGTCAATATCTCTTAAAGACGTCAATGACAACGAAGAAAGCCGAGAAAGCATTTTATGTTTACCAGAATGTAACAGCAGATTATGCAAATCTTTAATAGTAATCGACTGACGTGATTTACGTTTAATATTACCATTTATACGAATACCATGCGATCTAGATTTACGGTTTCGTTTAGAATAAATCGAAAAAATATCAATTGAAGGTTCTTTAGAAATATTGCCAGATTGGTATATATTATCATTCAAGCCTAAAGGAAAGGGTGTCTGTAAATTTTTAATCCATTTTAATTCCGTTATAAATCTAGCCTTACATTTGAAACTATTAGTAGCATTTAGATCATACGTAATATGTTCGACAGGTTGAATTGAAATAAAATCTAATCCATGTCCAGATTTCCGAAAATGTTGATACAGAAAGTTCCACAGTTTTTGGTTTCTACAAGTACGAAGATGTTCATTAAACCTAGTTTTGAGGGGACGACCGGTTTGCCCAACATACTGGATACCACAACCTGGTGCTTTTCAAGTTAACACGTATATAACATGATTAGTACGTCAGTTGATGTCTGAATCTATGACAACACTAAATAATCTACCGTTTACTGTTGATTGTATAGTAGACTTGCAAGATAAATAATTGCAACACGCTCACCTCTTAGCATTGCACTTTTCAATAATAGGGTGCACTCTACGTTTTTTGTTCAATGGTCGTAATAAAACAGAATTATTGCGTTGAATAAAATATTTTAGAGGTGAAAGCACTACTTTTGGACCATTATGAAAACAATTATTAATAGAAAGAGATGGAATGTGAAAAGAAGATGCCGAATAGAGCTTAAGTGGTGGTAATAGTACGGACGGCTGTAGTGATGCAAAATTAGTAGTATTTCTAGGGATATGAACAGAACACGCAGAGTGCATTCTAAGTGGTGTAAGGGGGATTTTTAGTCTTTTGTTTGTTTGTAGTTCCATAATTAAGAGAAGCAAGTAAGCACCTGTCCCTATGTATCGACTATAACTCTACAGATTGAAAGTTCGAATTTATTATAAAGTAATTCCAATTTGAAAAATGTAAAGATTGAAAATAGTTAATGTAATTATAACTCTATAGAAAGAAAGTTCGAAATTTATTATAAAGTAATTCCAATAGGAAAATGTAAAGATTGAAAATAGTTAATGTAAGTAGTAAAGAGTTAGTGAAGAACCGGTACAATACCGAAGCTCATCTGACCATCGGTACATAGAGACCTACCATACGGTGCAAGAAAGAAAGCCAAAGAGACGAGTTGTACAACAAGTGCACGCTCCTGCAGGATGAATGATAACAATATTGATTAAATGTACGGGGCGACGTTTTACGGCCTCCACACGGCACAAGTAACACTATTGTGGCAACAAATAAATACGAAAGACTCAAGCAGGAAACGTAACACAAACAATACACCCACCTCTCAAGCAGAACACAGTCATACCACAACAAACACACACACACGCAATACCATTCCCTCATCTACACACTAAATAGAAAACAACACGCAAGACAAACATAAAGCAAAGTGAACATAGGAGCCCGCCTTGGTACGGTCAGTAGCAATCAATAACCAACTATAAATTAATTAATTATTAACAACCACTGGGGGGTTAAACCTGGGTTTAGGGGCGCCCAACCTCACACTTATCTCCTATATTCACCTATAAAGACAAACAGTGTACATAAAATATAAACCCTGTTCCACAACCTCACAATCAATAAGCTTAATTCAATATTGCTGTCGGAAATAACGTTTCTAAGTCAGATTTAAAGCATTGGACGTTATTTTAAAACACGTTGCAAACAATTTGGATCTTGATCGGATACAGCTTTGTAAAGGCGCCTTTTGGCGAAATTGACAGTGAAAGTGTTACTCCAGAAACCTAAAGACGAATGTCAAATAGTTTGGGTCCATATAAGATGTCCAAATTATCGCTTTTCATAGTCTACCCTGTCTTGATAAAGAACTATGGAAATGACTTTCTACATCCTAAAAGGTGACTGATTAAAGCAGATTGAAGTAAAGCATGAAAGTTCCTTAATGCCTTCCACCTGCTTTTTATAACTCCTGAAACATTTAGTGGGCAATTCAAGTTACAATAAAGTGTTACCCATCATAGTTGTCTGCAGTGTATTTCAAAATGACAAACAGTGCATACCCTACTCACAGGGCTCCTTTACGATCTGGGTTAACACTGTTTGGATATGACAAGTAGCCTGTTTACCTGTGTTTTCGCCACCCTTAGCTATATTTTTCGCGCATGCGCCTATCTGATGTAACATTTCTTACTTGTTCACGGATCTAATTCTGAACTGAACCTTCATTAACAAGAATATATACAAATAAAACTTGTGAAATAAATACAAAGTATAAATAACTGTACCGTTTTCGAACGAGGTCATTGCTCTGAATCACCGTGATGCTTTCTTGTCAATTCGCCACCTCTGATTGGTCGTTCGATAATTAGGTCAATGTAGGCTCTGTCAGTATGTTATAGTTTGTTTCATGAAACTTGAACATTTTTTAATGATTTTTAAATGTTTAATTTTTTTAAAAGTAAATAGTAATTTTTACAACTTAACAATAAAAAAGTAACAACGGACAGTACTAACTTTTCTGTTGAACTGTGATACTTTTTTGTGAATTATTGTTGTTTTACCTGTTTCTTTCGCATTTTCTGCGCTTGAAATCTTCTGTTGTTAAACTGTCCCGGTATGCGGATATCCTCTGTAGTTTTCGGACATCCTCGGTAGCCTGCTCGTGACGGAACTCTTAGTTTTGCTTAGGTGGCGAATTGACAAGAAAGTGGCGAATTGACAAGAAGCAAGGACACATACCAATCATGGTATTGTCGACTTAAGGTAGCGTGATTAGCCTTATGGCGCAATCTGCTTTACTTTCAATCTGCTTTAAGTAAACGCGCTTGAAGAATAGAAAATTGGGAAATCTTAGGATTTTTCGTGATCAAGTAAAGTAAAAAGTAAAGTACCAGTTAAAGTCTACTTTCAGTCCGAATGACCGCTCAGCCGACTGTACATTGACCCCCTGATCATTGAGCCATCTTGCCTACAATATTGAGCACTGCTAATATATGGCGCTAAAGCAGCCGCAGTACCGACTCAGACCCTCACAGGTACCCATTTTAACCCCTGGGTAGAGAGGAGCAATTCGCGGTACATGTCTTGCTCAAGGACATTCCTGTACATCATCAGGGATTCGGAAAAAAAACCCTAGTCAGACCGCTGGTCAAGTTATGGCAGCCCTAATACATGTACCAGAACCGATATAAAACGTTTTATGTTTTGTTTTTATTTCATAGGACTTGGAATGGTAGCCAGTGCCGTTTGAACGTAAACGGAAAGCAAACGCAACTTGTTCGTGCGTTTTTACCTTTTCACCGTTTCATTGTCGTTTTCTTCGATTTTAATGTTTGCAAGATCGTTACAAAGTAAGATTCAATGAAGTATGATTTACGAAACATCGATACGAGTGTCAAACTGTTTGGATCCTGATCAGAGGCCGCGTTACGCGGTGTCTGATCAGGACCCAAACTGTTTGCAAACGCGCTTTAAGGCGTCATTGAGAGTAAAATGGTAAATCATGGAACATTACAATTTAGCGACATTTCTTGCATGACTATTTATTTTAATCTGAGTGGCAAACAGTTGAGAGCCTGACCAGGCGCCGACGTTATTCACGACACCCAAACACGATAAAAAATGGTGCAAATGTCAAGTTAACACTGTGTGGCGCCTGATCAGACGCCCAGTTTCTCGAAGTGATCTGACTCAAAGTTGTTTGCAATAATTCTAAATAAAAAGGGTTTTAGCATAAAAGCGGTTATATCCAACTGTATCAATTTAAGCCCACGTGAAAGTGAAATACATGTAAGTGCAAACTTCCGGTTTAGTTGGAAAACGATGAATATTATACTGTGTTTTAGCATCGACGTTAAACAGCATGGGTTTCTTAATATGCCTAAAAGGATATAACTTAAGTGTAATCCTGCTAAAATATTTTGATACGTATAAATGATAAGATTTCTAATAGGATTAAACATAAGTTTTTCTTGGATGTGTTTATTTCCGTTATACGACTTTCTGGTATTATCAAGCCCACATCCGGACATTTTGACTCACATTCTTTCAACATGCTCTTAACTGTCTCAAATAGCCAGTGTGAACATTTTTCTTTTGAATATCGTTTACCTCGATATTGTCGTCTGCTTTAATTTTCTAAAGGCATCTTAAATAAAGAAGCAGCGACATTAATATGAAACAGTTTGAATCCTGATCAGACGCCGCGTAGCGCGGCGCCTGATCAGGATTCAAACTGTTTGCAAATATTAGTCAAGTGGTGATGAGAATTCTAACTGTTAATATACATTTCGTCAGATAAACTAATATACCTAAAAAGAATGTTTCCTTCACAGTGTTTTGCTGGTTTTTCTAGTGTGTCCCTAGTTTTTATGTTGTTGTTGTGTTGCCCGTCTATAGGGATCCCTATATTTATTTACTACAGTTAAACCTCTCTATTACAACCACTAAATCGAAGGCTAATTATTTGTATAAAAGACAGGTGACAGCTTAAAGCAATATGACAGTAAAACAGAAAGCTCCCCAATGAGCTTTCTGTTTTACTGTCACCTTGCTTTAAGCAGTCACCTGTCGTAACAACCTAATAATTCACACAATTTAGTGGTTGTTATAGTGGCGGCCATAGTCTACATTTCAAGAGATTCAATGGTACACTTTAAAGGTTGATTTACTGCGGCCATCGTCTACATTTAAAGATATTCTTTGGAACACTTTAAAGGTTGATTTCCTAATGCCATAGTCTACATTTCAAGAGATTCTTTGGTACACTTTAAAGGTTGATTTACTGCGGCCATAGTCTACATTTCAAGAGATTCATTGGTACACTTTAAATGTTGATTTACTGCGGCCATAGCCTACATTTCAAGAGATTCAGTGGAACACTTCAAATGTTGATTTACAGCGGCCATAGTCTACATTTCAAGAGATTTCTTGGTACACACTAAAGGTTGATTTACTGTGGCCATAGTCTACATTTCAAGAGATTCTTTGGTATACTTTAAAGGTTGGTTTACTGCGGCCATAGTCTACATTTCAATAAATTCATTGGTACACTTTAAAGGTTGATTTACTGCGGCCATAGTATACATTTTAAGATATTCTTTAGTACACTTTAAAGGTTGATTTACTGCGGCCATATTCTACATATCAAGAGATTCCTTTGTACTCTATAAATGTTGGTTTGCTGCGGCCATGGTCTACATTTGAAGAGATTCTTTGGCACACTTTAAAGGTTGATTTACTGCGACCACAGTCTACATTTCAAGATATTCGTTTGAACACTTTAAAGGTTGATTTACTGCGGCCATAGTCTACATTTCAAGAGATTGTTTGGTACACATTAAAGGTTGATTTTCTGCGGCCATAGTCTACATTTCAAACGATTCTTTGGTACACTTTAAAGGTAAATTTACTGCGGCCATAGTCTATATTTCAATAGGTTCAGTGGTACACTTTAAAGGTTGATTTACTGCGGCCATAGTCTACATTTCAAGAGATTTGTTGGAACACTTTAAAGGTTGATTTACTGCGGCCATATTCTACATTTCAAGAGATTTTTTGGTACACATTAAAGGTTGATTTACTGCGGCCATAGTCTACATTTCAAGAGATTCTTTGGTACACTTTAAAGGTTAATTTACTCCGGCCATAGCCTACATTTCAAGAGATTCTTTGGTACACTTTAAAGGTTGATTTACTGCGGCCATAGTCTACATTTCAATAGATTCATTGGTGCACTTTAAGGTTAATTTACTGCGGCCATAGTCTACATTTCAAGAGATTCATTGGTACACTTTAAGGTTGATTTACTGGGCCATAGTCTACATTTCTAGAGATTCATTGGTACACTTTAAGGTTGATTTACTGCGGCCATAGTCTACATTTAAAGATATTCTTTGGAACACTTTAAAGGTTGATTTACTGCGGCCATAGTCTACATTTCAAGAGATTCTTTAGTACCCTTTAAGGGTTGATTTACTGCGGCCATAGCCTACATTTCAAGAGTTTCTTTGGTACACTTTAAAGGTTGATTTACTGCGGCCATAGTCTACATCTCAAGAGATTCATTGTTGCACTTTAAATGTTGATTTACTACGGCCATATTCTACATTTGAATAGATTCTTTGGTACACTTTAAAGGTTTATTTACTGCGGCCATAGTCTACATTTCAAGATATGCTTTGGAACTCTTTAAAGGTTGATTTACTACCGCCATAGTCTATATTTGAAGATATTCTTTGGTACACTTTAAATGTTGATTTACTGCGGCCATAGTCTACTTTTCAAGATATTCATTGGAACACTTAAAAGGTTGAATTACTGCAGCCATAGTCTATATTTCAAGATATTCTTTAGTACCCTTTAAAGGTTGGTTTACTGTGGCCATAGTCTACATTTCAAGAGATTCTTTGGTACACTTTAAAGGTTGATTTCCTAATGCCATAGTCTACATTTCAAGAGATGCTTTGGTACACTTTAAAGGTTTATTTACTGTGGCCATAGTCTACATTTCAAGAGATTTTTTTGTACACATTAAAGGTTGATTTACTGCGGCCATAGTCTACATTTCAAGAGATTCTTTGGTTCCCTTTAAGGGTTGATTTACTGCGGCCATAGCCTACATTTCAAGAGTTTCTTTGGTACACTTTAAAGGTTGATTTACTGCGGCCATAGTCTACATCTCAAGAGATTCATTGGTGCACTTTAAATGTTGATTTACTGCGGCCATATTCTACATTTCAAGAGATTCAGTGGAACACTTCAAATGTTGATTTACAACGGCCATAGTCTACATTTCAAGAGATTTCTTGGTACACACTAAAGGTTGATTTACTGTGGCCATAGTCTACATTTCAAGAGATTCTTTGGTATACTTTAAAGGTTGGTTTACTGCGGCCATAGTCTACATTTCAATAAATTCATTGGTACACTTTAAAGGTTGATTTACTGCGGCCATAGTATACATTTTAAGATATTCTTTAGTACACTTTAAAGGTTGATTTACTGCGGCCATATTCTACATATCAAGAGATTCCTTTGTACTCTATAAATGTTGGTTTACTGCGGCCATGGTCTACATTTGAAGAGATTCTTTGGTACCCTTTAAGGGTTGATTTACTGCGGCCATAGCCTACATTTCAAGAGTTTCTTTGGTACACTTTAAAGGTTGATTTACTGCGGCCATAGTCTACATCTCAAGAGATTCATTGTTGCACTTTAAATGTTGATTTACTACGGCCATATTCTACATTTGAATAGATTCTTTGGTACACTTTAAAGGTTTATTTACTGCGGCCATAGTCTACATTTCAAGATATGCTTTGGAACTCTTTAAAGGTTGATTTACTACCGCCATAGTCTATATTTGAAGATATACTTTGGTACACTTTAAATGTTGATTTACTGCGGCCATAGTCTACTTTTCAAGATATTCATTGGAACACTTAAAAGGTTGATTTACTGCAGCCATAGTCTATATTTCAAGATATTCTTTAGTACCCTTTAAAGGTTGGTTTACTGTGGCCATAGTCTACATTTCAAGAGATTCTTTGGTACACTTTAAAGGTTGATTTCCTAATGCCATAGTCTACATTTCAAGAGATGCTTTGGTACACTTTAAAGGTTTATTTACTGTGGCCATAGTCTACATTTCAAGAGATTTTTTGGTACACATTAAAGGTTGATTTACTGCGGCCATAGTCTACATTTCAAGAGATTCTTTGGTTCCCTTTAAGGGTTGATTTACTGCGGCCATGGATGATGATGTCATCCGACAGATTCTTGGCACCTGGAATACCTGCAAGCAAATCAGATATGACCTTCTGAAATATTTCGGATGCGGCATTGACCCCAAACAGCAACCTTTTGTAGCGTCTCAAGCCTACATGGGTGCTGAATGTGGTAATGTACCTACTGGACTCGTCAAGCTCAAGTTGATGGTAAGCGTTGGACAAATCAAGCTTACTGAAAATGGTTGACGAGTTTAGATCTGCCATCAGCTCATCAGCTGTTGGCATGGGGTGCTTTTCTCTGCTGATGGCTTTATTTGCCATCCTCATGTCAATGCAGACTCTTACCCCTTTTGACCTTTTGGGTACGACTACCACGCCACTGACCCATGGAGTCGGACCGCTGACGGGCTCGATTACATCAAGGTCCTCCAGCCGCTGTAATTCAGCCTCAACGTCTTTCCTGACATGGAAAGGGATGCGCCGGTGGCGCTGGGAAACCGGCTGCACGCTCTCGTCGATATGCAGCTTTACCTTCACATCCTTGATTTTACCCATCTTGCCGTCAAAGAGGTCTGGATACGACTCTGGAATAGACAAAGAGGGTATGGGTGTTTGGGAACAAGGTATAGAGGTTTTGGAGAAGGGTATAGAGGTCTGTGAGGGTACAGAAGTGGTAAAGGCAAATTGAATAAGCCCAAGAGCCTGAGCTGTGCTGGCACCTAGTAAACAATGAGCATTTTGTTTTTGGCTTTTAACGACATAAAAATCAGCCTCTACTGACTTATTCTTGTAACAAATTTTGGTCTTAAAACACCCTACGACATTCAAAGGTTGCGATGACCCATATGCATAGATCAATGGACATGATGATGAAGCCTTTAGAGTTGTCTTTGGCATTTGTTCAAATGTGTTATTGTTCACTATGTTCACACTTGCCCCACTGTCTATGAGAAATTTATAGTTGTTGCTTCCGAATAGCTGCACGTTTACTGATGGTACTTTGGGATTGCTGCCATTTATGTGGAACACTGATTCATCACTAGATGTATTGTCAATGTTAGTGGCACAATAGACTGATTGTTTTTGTTTCTGTCTTGATTTCTTGCGACACACGACTGCGAAATGTCCAATTTTCTTGCAATACAGGCACTCCTTTCCATATGCTGGACACATCTTCGGTTTGTGATTCTCTCCACAATTCCCACATGCGGAGCTGTTTGTGTGATTGTCCGACTGTTTGGCGCCGCCATTACTGCGCCCACGACCATTACTGCGTCCACGACCACTGCTGCGACCACGGCCATTTCCACGAAATGTTGATCTACCACGCCCTTTGCCAAAGGCTGCATTCACCTCACCACGCACACTGGATGTGGTGTTCTCCATAGCTGACGCTCGTACTTCGGACAGTTCCAAAGCTCTCGCCTCATCCAACACTTTATCAAGGGTGAAGTTATCACGAAGAGCACGTCTCCGGATACGTGTAGAGGTACACCCTTGGATAATCTGTGATAGTATTTCTCGATCTGTGTCATGGAACTCACATGTATTTGCCAGAGTTCGTAACCGAGTTTGATAAGCGTCAATGCTTTCACCGACATTTTGATTAGCCTGACGGAATTTAAAAACTTCATAGGCTGTGTTCTGTTTTGGAGTGAAATAATCTGTGAATGACTGCTTCAGGACTGGGTATTCGTTTGGGATGGTACCGTCATGCCCATCGCCCGTTGTTGCATTTAGCCCTTTTCTTTCGTCAGTAAAACTGTCATATATATCGTATCCATCCTCACCAATGTAGTGGAGGAGGAGCGCCTTTTTTCTCTTGTCTGTTTCAATGTTCAGGGCGCATATGAGATTTTCAAACTTGCTTATCCACTTGAGCCAACGGCTCCCGGCCGATGCTTCGCTACTGTGAACGGTAAACGGCGGAAATTGAGGCAGACTCACCGCCATAACTATTCTCGTCAATCCTCGTCGCCAGATATTATGTCTAGGGATGCAAATAGAGACACAGCACGTGTGTTCAGGTTGTAGACAATGTTTTATTCTTTGAGATATATTCGGTGTTGAAACGGCATGGCATTTAATTAGCTAGTAACGGTGTAACGGTGAACGTAATAAACACTTCAGCGTAACATTCACTTGCTGAACATTACAGGCGCTACATTTCTTGGCGTATACATTTTTGTCACATTCAGACGTTATGTACTGCGCGTGAGTGATTTATTGAGAATTTAAACACAGATACGTTCCTTCTTTGTTTATAAAGAGAAAAGCGCGTAGTGTGTTAGAATGTAAGTTCAAGATGAAGTGCTGTCTTATTCGGCTGTACACAGCAATCCAACCTCTTTTCCAGGGCAACTGTGTCCACCCCAACCTATATTCTTACAGTAGAAGAGACTTGGCTCGGCCCCTTTGCACTCGACACCGGTCACTATGTATGGACCAGCCTGACCCCCTGCGTATGAATTCGTGCAGCTGCTATCGAGGTAATTAAAATAAAAAATAATAATAGTATACAGTGAAGCTTAATTACAGTGGAGAAGACGCTCTCCCTTCCCGTTTAAAATCAAACGAAACGCAAACGTATTGAAATAAAATGTAGAAAATTCTAACCCGATGACAACTCTATTTGTTTTAACTGAATGGCGAAACCGTTTAGAGCCTGATCAGACGCCGGGTAAGCCGGCGTCTGATCTGGCTCCAAACTGTTTGCACGGCAAAAGGTAGTTTTAGCGTAAACGCGTGTATTGGGAAAGAATGATGTCTCTACTGTATAACGAAGTGGTCTGGGTCGTCTGATTTCTTATGGCATGTCCAAAGCTCGTTATATTATAAGCCTTTTGACGTCTCGGTTTTGAATATGGTTAATACATATTTCGTTTGTATTGGAGATGCGTACAGTGTTGTAAACGTTATTCTTTCCAAATAAGTGCGTTACGCTAAGATTATTATTTCAAATGCAAACAGTTTGGAGCCAGATTCGATGCCGGATAACCTTGCCTTTGATCAGAATCTAAACTATATTGATAGTTTAAAATTTTAAAAAATGTGCCATGTTCCATGTTATTGCATTTACTATTAAGAGTTATTTTACAATATACTGCAAATGACAAAAATGTAGATTCTGCTCGGAGCGCTCTGGTCAGAGTCTACACTATTTAATATTACATATGTACTATTCACATGTACACTATTTGCGATACAACACACTTACACTAGTGGTCAATTAGTTAACTTTACTTAGCCAGAGCGGTCAACTAGATAAACAGCAGGGCTGTCATAAGTTGATTTTGAAAACTGCTAAGATTTCATATTTTACTATTTTTCAAGCACTTACTTAAAGCAGGTTGAACGTGAAGCAGAATGCGCCTTAAGGCGCATTCTGCTTTACTTTCAATCTGCTTTAAGCTACAATCTGCTAGGATAAAAACCGTAGATTTCGGAAAAACGGAGAAATGGCAGCCTTGAAACAGTAAAAGGTACTTACGGTTTGGATTGGTCTACTGAATTACAATACACTTCGCCACGAGCTGCATTAAATTTGTGGTTACACATGGTGCCCCATGTCCCGTTGTACTTCAGTTCCAGTCTGTGAGGGAGGTCCGCACTGTTCGGGTCGCTTGATGGAATCAGTCTGGCATTGTCTGAAATATTGATTAATTTATTTATACACCTTTTATGTTTTTAATTTATTCCTCCGTTGACGTTTAGTTCCAATTAATACAGTCATGAATATGTAGTTTACGAAGTACAGCGCTCCCTCTCTACAACGACACCAAATAGGAGACACATATGTGTGTGTTGTTCAGAGGGAGTCGTTATAGGGAGGGAACATTAAGACTTCGTTTACATTTGCAAACAGCTTGAATCCAAATCAGACGCCGCGTAACGCGGCGTCTGATCTGGGTTCAAGCTGTTTGTCACTCGTCAATATATTTATTCTATCAAAATATCTACTTATAAGTAACTTTGAGAAAAAACAGCAGACGACAATTTTAAGCAGACGATATTGCAGAAGTAAAATCGTTAGACATAATTGTCCTGGTTATGGTACTGCGACAAGGGTCGTTGTAAGGAGGTAGTCGTTGTTTGGAGGGCCGTTGTAGGGAGGGAACACTGTAGTTTCTCTATCCCAGAGAAAGATAGCTCAAAGCTGGCTGAAAATAAAGCAGAATGCGCCATCAGGAACATTCTGCTTCACCTACGAACTGCTTTTACATCTCCTCAAAACTAAAAATATGCTACGGGGTACCATGTGATGTTGAAATATTCGAGTTGAAAAATAAGATAGTTTATGAGCCTGAAGGCTGTCAAAGAAAATAATATTATATTGTCTTTTATTGACCTTGGATTTACACATTTATTGGAGTTATTTAGGAGGGTTGAATTGGAGCTATATCAATCCCTCTCTACAACTATACCAAACCGGAGACCAAAAATATTGCGCGTTTGGAGGGAGACGTTATAGGGAGGGGAATTTGAAAAAGCTTGAATCCAGATCAAACGCCGCTCTGAGTTGGATTAAAGCTGTTTGTCAGTCGTCATTAAGGCTTTTTCAGCCAAAAGGACAATTTTAAGCAGACGTCATTGCTGTCTTGATTCTTGAATAGGTTGGATATAATTGCCCTGTTTTTGGAAACAGCAACAAGGGTTGTTGTAAGGAGGGAGTCGTTTGCTGGGGGGATGTTGTGAGGAGGGAACGCTGTACATATATTATATATTAAAGCAGGGGACCAGACTAACCACACCACACCAAACCACACAAACAGGACATGTTCACTTGTATAACTTACTGGTGATATCTTCAGTGGAACAGGTAGCACCGAATGGCCGTCCATTTGCACCAAAGCTTAAGCCAAAGTTGCAGTCGTAAAACGACGTCTGATCTGACTCACACGAAATGCCCCCTGTTCTCACCACAGTCGGGATTGGATCTCCAGCATCGAAAACCCATCCCTCGTGGGCTGATCCGCCATATCTGATTGAACATACAGTGGAGAAGACGTTAAAGTATTTCCCAATCAACTGGTTTACGCTAAAACTATAGTTTCTAGAGCAAACAGTTGGGTGCCAGGTCTCGTGTTATAGGCTTAAGAGCATTCATGTAACCTCTAATGCTAAAATAAAAAGTAACGTATTGTAGTGTAGTGGAGTGGAGTGGAGTGTGGTCTGAGGAAGTATGATGTGGTGAAGTGTAGTGTGATGTAGTATAGTGTGGCGTAGTGTGATATGGTGTAGTGTAGTGTAGTGTAGTAGTGATGTGTGATGTTGTATGCTGTGGTGTAGTGTGGTTTGGAGTAGTGAGGTATTTTGAAGTGGGTAGTAGTAGGGTATAGTGTGGTGCAGTATAATGTAGTGTGTTGAAGTGCGGTGTAGTGTAGTCGTGTGGTGTGGGGTTGTGTGGTGAAGTTTGGTCTGATGTGATGTAGTGTGGGTGGTGTTATGTGGTGTGGTTAGGTAAAGTGTGGTGTAGTGTAGTATAATGTAGTGTAACGGGGGTAGTGTTTAGTAATATGATGTGGTGTATTGTGTAGTAGTGTGGTAATGCGTATTTAGTAGAAATGGTGTGTAGTATGTGGTAGGTAATGTGGTGAAGTGTGTAGTAATGTGGTGTAGTGTAGTGTGAACTTTGTGGTGTGGTTTAGTTTGTAGTAATGTCGTGTAATGGGGTGTGGTCCGGTGGTGTGTAGTGTCTAGTAATGTGGTGTGGTGTTGAATGAAGTAGTGTGGTGTAGTGGTGTGATGTAGTGTATTGTGGTGAAGTGGGGTGCATTGTGGTACTTTGTCGTTACGTGTCGTGTCGTGTAGTGTCTTGTGGTGTGGTGTAGTGTAGAGTCGTGATGTGTCGTGTGGTTTGGTGAAGTGTAGTTTTGGTGTTGCGAAGTGAAGTGCAGTGTATATTATATGTCTGCCTCACTTTCTCTCCTTCTCTCTCTCTCTCTCTCTCACTCTCTCTCTCTCTCTCTCTCTCTGTTTGTCTGTCTCTCAATATGTCTCTCTGTATTTTTGTTTGTTTATAGCTGTTCCTGTCTGCCCCTGTCTGTATCTGTATCGCTCTCTGCCTCGCAGTCTTTTTTCAAGAGCTTTCTGTTTTACTTTCCCTGTTTCTCTCGTTGTCTCTGATTTTCAGTCAGTATGCATGTCTGCCTGCCTGCCTGTCTGCTCTCTCTCTGTCTCTCTCTCTGTCTCCCTGTCTCTCTCTGTATCTGTCTCTCTCTCTCTCTTTCTCTCTCTCCCTCTCTTTCTCTCTCTCTATTTGTCACCTTGTATTTGTCTGTCTGTATGTCTGTCTGCCAGTCTGCCTGCCTGCCTGTCTGTCTGTTTGTTTGCCTGTCTGCCTGCCTGCCTGCCTGCCTGCCTGCCTGCCTGCCCGCCTGCATGTATGTATGTCTGTCTGTCTGCCTGCCTGTAAATCGTCCTTTTGCCTAAACATTTGAAGAAAAAAATCTAATTTGTTTAGTTTTAAGTATTCAAACAAAAATGTATTTAAGATAAAATCCTACCGTATCAGAAATCAGAAGCTAAATGCGGCATAGATACTTACATAAAGGAAGGATTTATAGCTCTGCAGGCTGCGTTAGTAGCTAGCCAATGCCAGTTATTGGGCTGTAAGTAGTACCAATCGTCAACATGGTACATCATAATCAAACCAGATTCCACCCATTTCCCCCTTTGTTTCCTGGCACAAGCTTCATCTCTGTAACCAAAATTAAAAGCTTTACAAAGGTAATCTCGAAACCTCGAATTTTCTTGAAGTCGAATTTACAGGAAATTCTTCAGATAAAATTCGATAACTCAGCTCGCTTAGCTCGAGTGGACCCTTATTTCGAACTTTTAAAAGTGGCAAAATCTCGTTTTAACCCTTATCATGCTAAGCGTAACTTGGTTTACATTTGCAAACAGTTTGAATCCATATAAGACGCCGCGTTCCGCGGCGTCTGATCAGAATCCAAAGTGTTTGCCTCTTATCTTCAACCTTTTGTAAGTTCGAAAAGCTTAAAAAATAATTTTGATTCATTTTTGCAGAAGATTCATGGTAAGGGTTATTTTTTATATAAGGGTTTGTTCGACTTAAGTGAATTCGAGTTATTGAGGATCAACAGCTACGAAATGGGTAAGCCTTCAATACGGAATAAGGACTATCGGCGTATCGCGACAGTTTAAAAATCTAACGGTCAAAAGAAGGCAACTCAAGCATAATTTTTACATAAGTTGCATCTCTTTGACCATCAGTCCATGACTAATGTTTATATGCGTAAACCTATTTTTTCTATTTCAATAAACTAAACTATTCTTTCCCAATAAACGCGTTTACGCTAAAACTATTATTTCCATTGCAAACAATTCATACTGTTTGCCGCTGAATGGTCAAAATTATCACAAGGTTGGTATTTTAAACAATTCATTGCCATGCGTTTGCGTTTCGTTTGCGTTAAAACGGGAAAGAATAACGTTTTCTCCCATTTTCGCCAATGTGGCAAGCCTCGTCCCTGCGAGAACTTTCTGACCCTCTGGGGAGAAATTCTTATCCTACATCAACTCATGGTGGATTCTTATATTCTCCACTGTACAGTGGAGAATCTGTTATTCTTTCCCGTTTAAACGCAAACGTACGCAAACGCAAAGCACTAAAACGTAGAAATGAACAACTTTTGGACAATTCTGATAATTCTTGTTTATCTTGGTGGCAAACAGTTTGGAGCTTGATCAGACGCCGGGCTACCCGGCGTCTGATCTGGCTCCAAACTGTTTGCACTGCAAATAATAGTTTTAGCGTAAACGCGTTTATTGGGAAAGAATAACAGATTCTCCACTGTACCACTACTCGAGCTCCTTTTCCATGAAATATACTCACTGCTACTGCACACTTTTGCAGTCCCGTTGTAGAACAATCCTTTTGGGCACGTGCACGTGTTGTCCAGTTGGCACGCACCACCCGCATCTACACAATCCTGTCCACAACCTTGATGCGGATAATAATAAGACTTTCAGGTACAGTAAACCCCTATTTTTCGACCACTAAAGCGAAGGCTAATTGATTGTATAAATACAGGTGAAAGATTAAAGCAAGGTGATAGTGAAACAGAAATATCCTGCTTTACGCAGTCTCTTGTACATGTAGTAAAAACGTAATAATTAATAAAATTAAGTGTTAAGTGGACATAATAGTGGGGTTTAACTTTGTAGTTTTGCAATAAATTGTCCAAATAACCGTAAAAGTAATCAAAAGCCCTGCTGGGCTGAACTATGCTTTAAAACCCTTTCACTCTCATTAACGCTTAAAGGCGCGTTTGCAAACAGTTTAGATCCTGATCAGACGCCGCGTTACGCGGCGTCTGATCAGAACACAAACTGTTTGACACTCGTTTCGATATATTAAAAGTCATACTAGTTTGAATCTTACTTTGAAACGATCTTGCAAACAACAAAATTGAAGCAGACGACAATGAAACAGTGTAGGGGTAAAACTTTCTCGAATGATTTAATCATTAAGAGCTTAATTCGAAACTTGAGGTTTCCATTTGATCTGGGTCCTAACTGTTTGCAAATGTACTTCTGTTGTATTAATTGTCCCTCCCTTAAACAACTCCTTCCAAAAACAACACAATATGTGTTTCCTATTGGCTGCTGCTGTTATAGAGAGCGTGGCACTATAGGGAGGTTATTTCGCACTGTATGGAGGTTAATTATTATTTGGCGTTTGATCTGGATTCAAGCTGTTTGAAAACGTATGCAATGTCTTGATTTTCCCTCCCTATAATGACTCCTCCGAACAACACACACACACTACTTGTCTCCCAGTGGATGTTGTTGTAGAGAGGGAGCCCTGCATTGTCAACTCACCTATTTCGCAAGATTTAGTTGACTGGTCGTATCCATAGCCTTGGTCACATTAACCCTTTACCTGATAGAAGCGCCTTTTAGCGAATATGATTTATTCCTCCGCTGAAGAAAATAGTTCCAATTTAATCAGTCATGAATATATTTTATAGGGAATATTTTCTATATTCTAGCACATGATATCTTAAAGCAGGCTGAAAGTAAAGCAGAATGCGCCTTAAGGCGCATTCTGCTTTACTTTCAACCTGATTTAAGTAATCACCTATCTTCAATACTAGAAACAGGCTATCAGGTAAAGGGTTAAGCATGATATCTGACGAGCAAACAGTGTTGTTCTCAATACAGGGCTTCTCGGTGGAGCACGGTTGGTTGTAAAGAGCTGTAATATAATTAACCAATTTCTCCGTAAATACACATTTTTACTCCTTAAGCATATTCATCTACTGAATAAAAAATTTCAAAATCATGCAGTTATGAATATGCATAATAAGAGATATTCCTATATCCTAGCAGAAGGTAGCTTAGAGCAGACTGATAGCAAAGCTTTAGGGCTCATTCTGCTTTACTTTCACCTTCATTAAGGAGATCGCCTGTCTTCAAAAGCAGAAATAAACCCATTCGGTAAAGGGTTATTAGCAAATATAAATCACAATAACACCAATCTCGAGCATTATCAGTCCTTTCATCGCCTAAACCAACCGTCCGATTTTACCCTTTCGGCGCCAAATTAATCGTGATGTTTTCACCCCTTTACCTTTATCTTATCGTCTTCTTAAACTTTAAAAATACTCAATTTTTATATCAAACCAGCTATGATTGAAGTCATTGAAGTAGATTTTCATGTTTTAAAATCGAAACGTAGATAAGTATACAGATGTAGAATAGTTAAGGGCGTTCGAAAACACATATCGAGTTTTTTCATAATCAAAATAAGAAATGTTGTTTTTGAAAAAATTATATCTTAGACAGTTAAACCTTTCAATGGTTATGCAATTTAATTTACATTAAAAAAGAGACATAAACTGTTGTTTTTTTCCCAAAAAAATGCTTTTCTTTTTTTTTACTTTGTTATTACGTCAAAAAAATAATGTCTGACAAGTGCTATGTTCTTGTGTCCTGAAGTAGAGGTCATTTAGGTTCATGTTGTGACTTATCAACTTATGTGATCTTATCATGCGTTATACCATCCTGTTGACAAATAATTGTTCTTTAAAATGATATCTCTTACATGCATTTTTGCCCGTTTTAATATTGAAGTTATGATCAGTTGCCACTACTTAAAAATGCCCCTCGTATCAATTGAAAACTTGAATATGGTATCATAGAAGTCTTTTTACAACACATTGACCTTGTTTTTTCTTTATCTTGAATTGTTGCTGTTTCTTTCTATGGATAAATAAAGCCTAATAAAAAAAACAGTTATGACGAATTGTTTTCCTAAGGCTTAGGGGAAGTGAAAGTAGGAAAGACTCCAATTATTTTGCCAATTGATTAAAATAGAATTGATATTCGGAATAATATAAACGTTGTCTTTTTCGACACTTTATTGCAAATCGTTTGCGTTTAAACGTCTTCTCCACCGTGTATCCTATTCAATATGTTTATTCATCGCCTTCACATAATCATTAATTATTGATGGGGGTCAAGTAAACTGAAGAAGAAGAATGAAATATACTACTCAAAGTTTGCTAAGCACCAAGGGTAAAATCTCCGTAGGTTCCAATGCATTGACCCAATCACTTTTCATCACATAACTTCCAACATTTTTGTTTGATTTATTCCGAGTTGTTTTGACCAAAAGTTTACTTTACAGTTTCTAAAAGATTTACACGTGTTCAGGTCCTGTAAGTCAAAGTATAAAATGTAAAGTAAACCTTTGGCCAAAACATCTCCAAATTGCAATGTGTTTGTGTTTCGTTTGCGTTTAAGTGGGAAAGAATGAGGTCTTCTCCACTGTACATACCATACGGAGTGTAGAACGATGTTCCAGGTTCATCAATCAACACACTGACGTCCGAGGCGCTGTATGTTCTATCACAGCCAATACATTTCTCTAGGTCGTCTGTGATAAACACGCTTTTGCACACACTATCCATCCCGCACCTTGCCGTGCAAGATATGTCACTTATACTTGGTTCCTCAAACAAGGGATTGGTGCATTTCTTTCCGGCTAGAAGGCAGTTATGACTCCAATCAACACTGCTCTGTGCCAAAACGGCTGTTGAAATTGCCATTAGAGTTAGAGTTATCAGTTGTGCTGCCATCGCTTGTTTCAAGGATCAAACTTGCGTCCTGTTCTCTACTCGTCACGTAACTGGTGCGGCGCTGGTACTGTGATGCGGACTGTTGAAGCGAGTTGGCTGGATTAGCTGCCGCGAATAATAAAATTTAATGCACTATTAAAATAGTCTTAGGTCGATTAGTTTTGCTTTTAAGCTTTTTAGCTCACCTGGCACGTAGTGCCAAGGTGAGCTATTTTGATAGTGCTGTGTCCGTCGTCCGTCGTCGTCGTCGGCGGTGTCGGCGGCGTCGTCGTCGTCGTCCGTCGTCAACAATTTCTTCAAACGACTTCTCCTCCTAGACTACTGGATGGAGTTTTACCAAACTTGGTAGGAATGATCCATGTACGGTCCTTTTTCAAAGTTGTTCAAATATTTCCGGTCCATTGCATATCTAGGTCACAGGAGCTAAAAATAGATTTTTCAATGAAAACTTAAAAAATCTTCTTGTCTGAAACCACAGTACCTTGAGCTTAGATAGTTGGCACAAAGCATCGTTTTCAGGTCCTCTATCAAGATTGTTCAAATTATGTCCCTGGGGTCGTAATTTTACAAAGAGTTATATAGTGAAATCTTCAAATATATTTTCTCTGAAACTAATATGGCCAGAGCTTTGATATTTGGCATGGTGACACTTCTAGAAGCCCTCAACCATTATTGTAAATATGGTTACAGTCCGTTGCATATCCGTTCCTCTATCAAGATTGTTCAAATTATACCCCTTGGGTCAGAACTGCCAAGGCCCTAGGGGTCGTAATTTTACATAGAGTTATATAGTGAAATATTCTTCTCTGAAACTATTATGGCAAGAACTTTGAAATTTAGCATAGTGACACTTTTAGATGTTCTTTTCCAATATTGCTGAAATGGTTCGGTCTGTTGCATATCTGGGTCACATTAGCTAAAAATAGATTTTTTTCAATGAAAAGTCTTCTTGTCTGAAACCACCCACGTACAAAAATATTTGACAGAACACTAACGTTTCAAGTTCATCAGCAAGATATTTAAAATTATGTCTCTGGGGTAAAATATGATCCCACCCAAGGGGTCATTTGACCCTTGTGTTGGTTTTTCCAGGTGAGCGATATTTAGGCCCGCATGGACCTCTTGTTCACAGTTCATCGCAGTCTTCCCTAATTGAGAATCTGTAATATTCAGGGGAAACCATTATACTGTCCAGTTTTAACGTAAACACAATACAATAAAATGTAGAAAATATCAACTTTTTGACAATTCTGGCTATTCATTTCAATATGATTGGCAAGTAATTTTGAGCCTGGCTCAAAACTGTTTGTTATAGAACGTGTTGTTTTATCATAAACGTGTTTATTGGAAAAGACTCTATATGTTTTCCCCACTGTACAGTGGAGAATACGTTATTCTTTTCAATAAACGAGTTTTCGCTAAAAATACTATTTCAATTGCAAACAGGTTTGAGCCAGATCAGACACCGGTTTACCCGGCGTCTGATCAGGCTCCAAACTGTTTGCAACTATATTTTAAATGAATAAAAAAATGACAAAAAACTGTCCTTTTCTCCATTTTATTGGAATGCGTTTGCTTTTCTACGCTATCCATAGACCCATTTATGTGAAGAAAACATGTTTACTGAAAACTCGTGAGCCATGAATCTCTACTTTGCAAATGGTTTTATAAAAATAGTCGCTGAGGTCAAATTGACCCAAGTTGGTTGGATGAAGGTTAACGACGTCTACTTTTATTTCTGACATTTGAATTTTAAACTTAAGGTGGTTCGACAGCGGGCGGCCCGCATCTCGAGTTCCGGAAATGCTGATGACTTTCACCTAGGTCTTTGCGGCACGTGCTTATAGTAGACTATTTAGATAAAGAAAAGTTTGATCTGCTTCAGTGTCTTCTCTGTTAGCGCAATTGGTACGGTGATTGACTTGCAATCCAAAGGTTCTAGGTTCGATTCCCACTCGCTTCAAAACTTTTTTTTAACAAATTGTCCTATTTTAGTGACTAGTCAATTCATAACGCAGTGATCAAAGGACAGGCTATGTTTAGTCTAGGAATGATATCAGATGCAAGTAAAGTCAAGTGACAGCTAAATTTGTGAGGATCTATAGCCTATATAACAGATGGCAGCTTAACACAGGACAAAAATAATGCTAAAAGATAGATCCTAAAGGAGCTTTTATGCATTACTTTTGTTATGCATTACGCAGTCACTTGTCCTTTAAAGATATACAGGCTACCGTATTCAATGGTCCCTTATTACAGGTTTGACTTATGATATTATTTAGAGCTGACGGCATTTTAAAGTTGAACTCAAGGGAAGTTACTCGTTTTGTGTTAACATTTTGTCAGAATTTCAGGAAATCATGTATAAAATGTAAATTCTACTGTAGCTTTTCATTAAATTTTTGTGACTAGTAGAATTACGTTATATCTATCTAATAAGAGTAAATTAGTGTATGTTAAACAGCTAGATTTTTTGTAATTTGAGATTTTCAGAATTTGACTTTTTTAAAATATTGATATTTCCAGAAAATATGTCATGAAATACTTTTGTTTGCCCAATATCTTATAGTCTATGTACAGTTTACTTGAATGTACAGAAATTATTGAGTTATATCATTCTATAAAGAAAATATTCCTGTTTATTAAAAAGGAGCTTTTCTCGACAAAAGGTCCTGTCAGAATTCTGACACAGAAAAAGCTGACCTGCGAACCACCTTAACAAATAGTGATATGAGTATAAAACAAAAGCACGAGAGAATAAAGTCCTCTGCTAACAGAAAACTGTACAGTGGCGAAGACATTATTATTTTCCGTTTAAACGCAACCAAATCACAAACGCAAATTGTCATAAACTAGAGAAAACGACACTATACATACATTTCAAAAGATTTCTTTTTATTCTGAGTGACAACAGTTTGGAGCTAGATCAGACGCCGGGTTACCCGGCGCCTGATCTAGCCCCAAACTGTTTGCAATGTAATAAGAAATATTAGCATAAAGGCGTTTATTGGGAAATATTAACGTCTTCTCCACTGTTTCAGGGATATTGTATTACAGTGGAGAATCTGTTATTCTTTCCCGTTTAAACGCAAACATACGCAAACGCAAATCACTAAAACGTAGAAAAGAACAACTTTTGGACTATTCTGATAATTCTTGTTTATCTTGGTGGCAAACAGTTTGGAACCTGATCAGACGCCGGGTAACCCGGCGTCTGATCTGGCTCCAAACTGTTTGCACTGCAAATAATAGTTTTAGCGTAAACGCGTTTAATGGGAAAGAATAACAGATTCTCCACTGTATATGTATTCATAAAGTGTCCCTGACCCTACTTATACACAGCTAATACATTATTATACATGTAAATGATTATTTTTGCATTCGTTAACCAGTCCTTCATGTATTAACCCCTACACTGCCTTACTTTGAGCACAACGGTTATTTGCAATCAGTTTGGAACAAATGGCGTTTGTATAGATGGCCATAATGCAGAGGTCACCGAGGACTTAAGATCGAATGCTACCAAATTTTATTAACGTAGTGAAAACTGATATTGAGATTCAACTGTATGTGTTCTAACTTTGCATGTCCTGTCTCGTTACTCCAGAAATCCCCCAAACTCTATTTCTAAAATATGCGATGTCGTTACCTTTCTCAATCAGACTGTTTACAAAGTCAGCTGTAGTCACCCGTAGCTATGAGTGTCAATGCCACCGAGAAAGATTGGACACTGGTTTTAAAACTCCTTTGGTGTCATTGCAAGATTGGACAAAAATGTTTTGCCTTGCTTTTAAACACTTTAGGTGTCAATTTAAGATTGGCAAATCTTTCTTGACTTTAAGACACTCGTGATGTCATTGCAAGATTGGACAAATGTTTTGCCTTGCTTTTAAACACTTTAGGTGTCAATTTAAGATTGTCAAATCTTTCTTGACTTTAAGACACTCGTGGTGTCATTGCAAGATTGGACAAATACGTGTTGCCTTGCTTTTAAACACTTTAGGTGTCACTGCAAGATTGTCAAATCTTTCTTGATTTTAACCCTTTGAACCCTAGTCCCGCATATAGGCGTCCTTTTCAAACAGTGTTCACGTGAATAGTACCCTTGTCCTGTGCAAACAGTGAAGACCCTGATCAGAGGGCTCCGAAAGGAGCCCTCTGATCAGGGTATTCACTGTTTGTCACAATGCGAAACATTGACAAAAACAACCCTTAAAAGTCAGAAATGGACCAGACTAAAATGGAAACTGGAATTGTCCATTTAAAGTTTCAGGGAGGAAAGAGTTAAGACACTCGTGGTGTCATTGCAAGATTGGACAAATACGTGTTGCCTTGCTTTTAAACACTTTAGGTGTCACTGTAAGATTGGCAAATCTTTCTTGACAGGTTTTAAGACACTCGTGATGCCATTGCAAGGTAGGACAAATGTGTTTTGGACTTATTATAAGACACTTGTGATGTCATTGCCCCTGAGACTACAAATGGACCGTGTCAGGTTCAAGGTAAGTCAAATCTGTTTTATACTATTTAGGATTATTTTATGGCTTGTTGCAACATAACAAACAGAGCAGACCCTAATCAGAGGACTCCTGCAGGGATCTACTCAGTTTTCAATGGACAAGTATAGGTATGTCACAGGTACACGTGTACTCGTCAGGTGCTAGGGTCAATAAGTTCAAGGTTATCCTGCAGTGAAATCGTCTACTTCGAAATTGTCGTCTGCAAAATTTCTTAAATATAGATTTATACATTTTTAAAAAAAAAACACATAAAGACGAGTGTCAAACAGTTTGGATCCAGATCAGACGCCGCGTTACGCGGCGTCTGATTAGGATCTAGACTGTTTGCAAAAATCAGTAAAATCGCGACTAGCAGTCAAAGGGTTAAGTGGCGTTACGCCGTGCGAGGGTTGTTAAAAAAGTAATGATACTTGATCAATAACTTCAAATATAAGTGCAAAATGCACAAGTGATATATCATTTTCAAGAGCACTTCTGTGTAATGCACGACAATATCATATTACTCAATGGGTCACAGCATGAGCCTAAACGACCCCTACTCGAAGACATGGGACCTTTTTTGTCTTATTGCGGCAATTTTCTGAAAAATGTTTAATACTATAATTATTTAATTGTGGCTTTATTGGCTTTATTGTCTTGAATAAGTTTATGAAACTGTCTGTTAAATAATATAATACTATTATGCAAACACTACACAGTTTAATATGTTATTATTCTATAAAATATACAAAATATAGCTAATACTAAACACGTGCTTAACATATCATTTAAGAAATAATCTACTGGTATGTATAAAAGAAGTTTTTGATATAAAACCAGCCTATAATTGAAGCCATTGAAGTAGGGTTTTATGTTTTTAAAATAAATTATAGAAATAGATCTACTGGTCTAGAAAATTTGCATAGCGTTCGAAAGCATACGTCTTCTTTTGTCATTAGCAAAAATAAGAATATAAATTTTGAAAAAATGAATTTTTGACAGCTTAGCGTTTCAATTGAATTGAAACTTTATTTTTATTCAAATTCAGACATAAACTGATATCTTCAAAAACAAATTTTGGAAATTTTACTTTTTATTAATTATTACGTCAAAACATAATGTCTGAAAAATGCTATGTTCCAGTGTCCTCGAGGGGGGTCATGTAGGTTCATGTTGTTACTTGTCGAGTTTAGTGTTCCTATCGTACAGTATACCATCATGTAGGTATTGAAATCCTCTTTAAAATAGTATATCGCACATGCATTTAGCACTAAATATATGGAAGTTATTGATCAAGTATCTTTTTTTTTTGAACCACCCTCGTAGTAAGTGTCCTTGTTTAAATTTGCTGATAAGTAATTATTATAGGCAATTATTCGAGCGTTGACTAAAACAGATTTAAAATAAAATTTATTGGAGAGCTTTATATATCATTCATGTATTTTTCCATTAACTCCTTCACTGCCCTACCCCGAGTACAATAATTACTTGCGAACAGTTTTGATCCTGATCAGGCACCGCGTAACGCCGCGTCTGATCAGGATTTAAACGTTTTGACACTCATTTCAATATTTCTTCGGTCAAAATTCCTAAATTTTGAATTTGAGAAATAAAAACAGACAATAATTGTTAAAATTGACGACGTCATAGCAGCGAAGGGGTAAATTCATCAGTGCTGTCGGTAAACATGTTAAACATGCATGTGGCGTCACGTTGACAGTTTGACACCATCTGTCATTTTTCATCTGTCATTTGTCATCTGCTTTTATTTTTCAGAGTCAAAATTCAGGTAAATTTAGTAAAGCAATATCGTAAAGAGTTTCGAGCGGTTTGGATCCTGATCAGACGTCGCGTTACGCGGCGTCTGATCAGGTATCAAACTGTTTTCCAAGTAACTATTCTACTTAGGAGGGAATCCGGATGCAGTGAAGAGGTTAACACTCTCGCTTCTATTTATCGTCTGTTTTAACCCTTTCACTCTCAGTGACGCCTTAAAGCGCGTTTGCAAACAGTTTGCGTCCTGATCAGACGCCGCGTAACGCGGCGTCTGATCAAGACCCAAACTGTTTGACACTCTTTTCGACATTTATTAAGTCATACAACCTTAAATTCAACTTTGAAATGTGTCTTGCAGACGACAATAAAGCGGTAAAGCGGTAAAAATCTCCCGAATAATTTGATCATGAAAGGGTTAAATCTGCCGTCTTCTTAAAAAATCACCCAAAAGGTATACAGTGGAGAATCTGTTATTCTTTCCCAATAAACGCGTTTACGCTAAAACTATTTTTTGCAGTGCAAACAGTTTGGAGCCAGATCAGACGCCGGATAACCCGGCGTCTGATCAGGCTCCAAACTGTTTGCCACCAAGATAAACAAGAATTATCAGAATTGTCCAAAAAGTTGTTCTTTTCTACGTTTTAGTGTTTTGCGTTTGCGTACGTTTGCGTTTAAACGGGAAAGAATAACAGATTCTCCACTGTACCTTGCAGCGGCTTTGAGATATGTTTGTCATAAGGGACATTTTTGTTTATTTGACAGAGATTATCCCCTTTGTCAGAAACTGAAAGAAATACAGGTCGGTGGTTTTGAGCCCATGAACTGTTTAGCAGCGGATTGGGCGAGCCAAAGTCATCTTCCTGAAACCATCCTTCATCATCATCCTTCATCATTATCACATCTTATCATTCATCGGCGCTATATGACCTATTCAGTGTCATAGTGCCGAAAACACCAACTCATTCACTCACTCAATCAATCTAAAATATTCGTTCTAAGCTGTGTCTGTTTCAGTTTCTATACGATAAAACAAGTGTCAAACAGTGTTGCTTCTGATCAAGGGCAGTGAGAACGTGGTCCAAGGTTATAAAGCTTTTAACCGGAGTCAAAAGCCATTCTCAAGCATTTGATTGGTCAGATTTGAGCCTAGGCTAAAATCTGACCAATCAAATGTTTGAGAATAAACTCAGACTCAGCTCAAACGCTTTATAACCTTGGACTCAAATCTAAGTTTGGGGGAAAACGCAGTCATATACAAATCAAGTCTTAAAAAGCGGTGGAAGGTAAAACGAACCGTAGCGGGTCATTACTAATTAGCCATGTCAGAAATATATTCCATTACTTAGCAATGATGAACGGCTTCACGACACTTTTTGCTAATCTGTCTAATTAGAATTATAGAGTTGCGGTATTAATGTTTTAAGTCTCTGCATGCTACAGTGGAGAAGGCGTTATTCTTTCCCGTTTAAACACAAATGTATCGAATTTAAACGTAGCAAATGATAATTTTTCGACAATTCTATATTTTTCAAAAAATATCTTTTACAAATTGTACTTTTTTAGAATTTGTTACGTCAAAAATTAACGTCTGAAAAATCCTATGATCCGGTGTTCTGGACAAGTTGTCATTTATGTGCAGACCCTGAACAGAGGTCTCTTTTAGGAACCACCTGATATGGGTCAACAATGTTTGCGTACAAGTGTACTCTTTATTTGTAAATGACAAATATACTCTTCGCTAGATTTGAATGTGTACTAATCCAAAGACAAAGATATACATTATACATTCGAATACATGTATATATACATGAATATCCTATATTAAGTTATTCAGTTTACATACACTACCAAACAGTATAAACATACCGAGAAACATTTACATTGGAGTAGACGTTGTTCTTTAATAAATCATGTGTCTCTGTTCAAACAATATTTCCATTGCTAACAGTTTGGAGCCAGATCAGACGCCGGGTAACCCGGCGTCTGATCTGGCTCTAAACTGTTTGCATTTATTGTTAAAATTATATCTATACTGTCACCACTAGGTCATTTTCTACATTTTGTAGCAATATGCTTGCGTTAAATTTCATATGTTTATGAAACCAATTCAATGTCTTAACCAAAGTACAATGGCTATTTGCCAACAGTTTGAATCCTGATCAGACGCCACATGACGTGGCATCTGATCAGGGTCCATTCATTTTTAACACTTTTATTTGTCAAAATACCTAAATGATGAGAAATAAAAGCAGACGATAAATGTTTATAGCTGATGACGTCATGGCAGTGAAAGTGTCAAACTGGCAAGAAACTCAACTTCTTCATTGCAAGAGTCTATCTGTGGTTTAGCATTGGCGTCACAGGCGATACCGTTTTCCTGCGAAAGTTGTGAGAAATAGGGAGAACAATCGTTTATAACGTCAGAAAAACAATGCCTGCAGAGACATATTTATCTACGTGGAATGATTCTACACACATTATAGCCGATCTATCTGTCACATCTGATGAAAAATGTGATCCGAAGCTAGACGTGAAAGAGCCCTCGCTTGTTAGAACCCTTGTGACAATGCTGGCCTGTGTGTTTATTCTCACGTGTTCGATGGGGCTGTTTTTCACGCTAGGAATAATCTACGTAGAGCTCATTGACTATTTTGACACCCCAAGGTCTGAAGCAGCTCTGGTACAAAGTATGCACTTTGGGTTTTGTCAAGGTAAGTTCATTTAAGAAATAACAAAGTCGTAGGTGTTCATAATGGAGCATTAGGTCACCGTTAGGAGTTGAGATGTGGAGTCATTAGATCACGAGGCCTGATTACCCACATCTCAACGACTAACTGTGATCTAATGCATGGTAATGAGCACGTATGTTATTTTAATTCTAACACGACCTTTATTGTAAAAAAAAACATATTTCCCGGAGAATACGCCACACCGTTAGGAGTTGAGATGAGGGGTCATTAGATCACGAGGCCTGATTACCCACATCTCAATGACTAACTGTGATCTTGGCAGTTACAGTTTCCCTTTACACAACAACAAGTTCTCATTTCAATTTTTACGGCATGCGTTTGCGTTTCGTTTACGCTTTGTTTTAAACGGGAAAGAATAACGTCTTCTCGATTGTGCCAATGTAGATTATACAGTGGAGAATCTGTTATTTTTTCCCGTTTAAACGCAAACGTACGCAAACGCAAAGCACTAAAACGTAGAAAAGAACAACTTTTGGACAATTCTGATAATTCATGTTTATCTTGGTGGCAAACAGTTTGGAGCCTGATCAGACGCCGGGTTACCCGGCGTCTGATCTGGCTCCAAACTGTTTGCACTACAAATAATAGTTTTAGCGTAAACGCGTTTATTGGGAAAGAATAACAGATTCTCGACTGTAACTCTGACTTATGTTTTCAGGAGGAGGCTTGCTGTTCACTAAACTTGTGACAAAGTATGATACTGGATTTGTTACTGTCGGAGCTTCGTGCGTTGCTGCCATTTGTCTATGTTCATGTGCATTTGCTCCAACCATACATGTCGTGATTGTACTTAATGTTTTGACTGGGTTAGCATGCAGCATATACTTTCTGGTATCGTTCGTCGTCGTCGGGTGGATGTTCCAGAAGAACCGAAATCTTGCTCTGGCTATTCTAACCATCGGGACTGGCATAGGACAAATTGTACTTCCGTATGTGATAACAGCACTCATAGACAGATACTTCTGGACCGGCGCCGTGATTATTCTGGGAGGTTTTCTGTACCTAAACTGTATTCCCTGTGGTCTGTTGATTCATTTCGCTGAACCTTATTTCCAAAAGGGGGATGCAACGAAAGTTGAAGAAAGCAAACTTCTAGATCCGATGTGCTTTTCTGACGCAGCCTTCATGATATTTCTAAGTACATGTTTGACGTTCAGCGCTACAGGACCAGTAGAACAGTTGTTTGTTGTGGACATGAGTGTTTTGAAGGGATTCTCTGTCGACGGTGGGGCAACGCTGCTCTCCTTAATTGGTGTATTCGGCTTGATTGGCCAATGCATATGTACTCTGATACTCAGGATTGTACCAAATACCCGACCAGAGCTCCACTTGACGTATGCATATTTCATTTGGGGTATGGGCCATATTATAATTTCCCAGTCCCCAGTGTACTGGGGTATGGTACTTGGAATAGTAATCCGTGGATTAGCTACAGGAATTATGGTTGGCTTTTTCCATGTGTTACAAGCCGATATCCGAGGACTAGAAATGTTCCCAGAAACGTTATCAATCTCAAATTTTCTGGTCGGAATCGGCTTTATTCTCGCTGGTTTTCTCGGAGGACTCAGTTTCGACCTGACTAAGAGCTACAACTTGATATTTTATGCTGCATCTGGTGTAAACATTTTCAATGCATTAAGCATGTTATTAATATTTTTCATTTTCAAGCATAGACGTGGCAAATATGGCTATACAAAACTGTTGTAGCAACTCTATCCACTTCAATATTGCTTGACATTTCGTTTACTGTAAAACCGGTTTTATTCGCGACAATATAATTCGCGAACGTTTTTGAAAATAGGTGACTTCTTAAAGCAGGTTGGAAGTAAAGCAGAATGTGCCTTAAGGCACCTTCTGCTTTACTTTCAGCCTGCTTTAAGCTATCATCTGCTACAAATACTGCATGATGTCGCGAATTAATACAAAATTAATACAAAATCGTATTACGCGAAATATTCATGACGCGAAAAATACCTGTTTTACAGTATTTAGTTACCAGCCTGGTAATACCAGGGGCCCGTTTAATAAAACTTCGTACTACAAATGTTGTCGTAAGTCAAAAACTTTAAAATACATTCAATTTCTGATTTCTCAATCTAATCCCGTCTTGTGACACCTCTTTGGAATGGTCTTTTCAAGACGATTCCAAAGATATATCACAAGACAGGATTCTGATGAAGTTATAAATAATAATTGAGACTATAAAATCTGACTTACGTCAACATTTGTCGTACGAAGTTTTATTAAACGGGCCCCTGGTAACCACTTAGTGGGTATGTTAATGTTTCACCGTTTAATTGCAAACAACGTAACGCAAACGCATTGTAATTCATGTAAATACAGAAAAGACAACGTTTTGAAAAAAATATGCGTATTCAATTTAATATGAATGACAAATGGTTTGGAGCATGATCAGACACCGGGGACCCGTTTCATAAAACATCGTACGACAAATGACGTCGTAAGTCCGATTATAAAAGTCTCACTGATTTTTTATTTCTCCATCGAATCCTGTCTTGTGACATCTTTTTGAAATCGTCTTGACAGGATTAGATGGAGAAATCAGAAATTAAATGTATTTTAAAGTTTAGACTTACGATCGTGTTTGTCGTACGACGTTTTCTGAGACGGGCCCCAAGTTACCCGTCCTCCGATCTGGCTACAAACTGTTTGCAAATAATGTGTAAAAATGACGTATTCTCCACTGTATTGATTGGTAGTTTAGGTTCTATTGCAATAATTGTTTTGAGAAAATAATCTGTTTTATAGAGTTAGAAGGTGTGATCCTATCCGATATACAAGCCTCGTGAAAAGAGACTGGCAGACATATTCGAGTAGGAGTTTGAAAGAGACAAACAGAGATACATGCAGTGATAGACAGATATCTAAAGACATGCAGAGAGAGGGAGAGAGAAGGGGGGGACATACTTACACAGGGAAATACACACAGATGCAAAGAAATATACTAAGCTGAAGAGAAACGTATCATGTTGTTTTACCCTACTGACGGACTTTAGAAACGCGTCACCGATTATTATATACAACGCAAAATATTTAAACTGCTATGACCTATGATCAATTCAATATATAAGAAAGAATTTCAAATATCCCTGAGCATTCAATTGGTGTTTACAACAAAATCGATATTTCTTGGATGGGATAGATCCAGTCAAATAAAGGCAGTGTCCTGATTAAGCGTTTTGGGACATCAGTCTCGTCTGTCCCGTATGCGGTATTCTGCAGCGGATTTTATAATCTCTCAACCGTTAGAATACAACCTACATTTTAACCAATCTAACTGCCTTTTGCATCCCATTAAGTATGACACTTAATCATTAAGAATTGCGTTGTGTTTAGACGTCGCGTGGTGTATGCACGCGCTATAGATAACTCCGCCTCGTAGCAACTAGTTGTAAAGACTGCCATATTTGGGCAATCTCACAGCTTTGTTTACGATGCGTGGGAATGGTGTAGTCCTCGGCCAATAAAAATATAGGTTATATTCTAAGTTAGTTAGAACATATTAAGTGAAATCTTAATGGTTAAGAAGGGGCCACTCGCTAAAGCTCGTTACGCCCCTTCTTAATCATTAAGATTTCACTTAATATGTTCTAACTATAACTTGTGGCACCGTTTTTGCGTGTATAGTCCTACGGCGACGTCCTAGTATCAAATCATTCAAATGTGCCTTTGAAACGGCTGTTGTGAAGCGATATCAGAGATGACGTTAACGTATGAAATTGTCTTGACGTCGGTTAGTTACACAATATTGACTCGATATATATATATATATGTAGGTCGACCAGCAACACAACCTGAAGCCAGAAAACGCTAATGAAGGCGAAAAATGTTCGATTGTTGTACACCAAAACGCCTTACACACTCCCTTTGACTGGTGCCTGCTTACAACAAGCCAACAATTAGATTACTTAAATCTTGTCTTAGTCTTGGCATAGAAAGTAAAATATTTAATGGTAAAAGTAAGTGTGTCTATGTGACTAGCTAAAGTGAAAAATTTAAAAAACACAGTGACTTTAGTTGGGGTTATTTAGCATGGTTTCCATTTCTTGCACGTGCACACCGTGCCGGAAACCACGTGGACCCATTGCACGAAATTTCCCTGGCAATGACGGTTTGTAGGCTTTTATGTTACCTAATAGTGTGATTTTCTTACTGCCTACCATTTAAAAGAAAATCTTTGAAAAAATAAGTGATGCGTTTCTTAAGTCCGTCAGTATAGAAAGAGAGACAGCCACAGACAACAGAAGACAAACAGTAATACAGTGGAGAAGACTTTATTTTTTCCCAATAAATGCAAAAACGCCAAAACTATTATTTCCATTGAAAACACTTTGGAGCCAGATCAGACGCCGGGTAACCCGGTGTCTGATCAGGCTCCAAATTGTTTGTCATTCAGATTCAAATATACAGTTGAAGTTGACAACATGTTGTCCTTTTCTGAATTTTACTGTAATGCGTTTACGTTTCGTTTGAGTTTAAACGGGAAAGAATAGCGTCTTCTCCACTGTACTTATGGAGCCTTAACCCTTATCCTGCGGTGATGTCGTCTGCTTCGAAATTGTCATCTGCAAAGTGTTTGTTAAATTTAGATTTATACATTTTTTTAAAGTAAATAAACCTAAAGAAGAGTGTCAAACTGTTTGCCTCCAGATCAGATCTGGATCTAAACTGTTTGCAAAAATCAATAAAGTCGCGACCAGCAGGCAAAGGGTTAAGTAGACATTGGCGATAGGCATAGGCAACAAGACACAGACAGCACATACAGGGAGTTAACTAAATACAGTTGTTACTGCAGTGGAGAAAACGTTATTCTTTCCCGTTTAAACGCAGACGAAACGCAAACGCATTGCATTAAAATCGGTAAAATGACAACTTTCTGACAATTTTGACGACTCATTTTAAACTGAGTGGCAAACAGTTTGGAGCCTGATCAGGCGCCGGGTTACCCGTCGCCTGATCTGGCTCCAAACCGTTTGCAAAGGAAATAATAGTTTTAGAGTAAACGCATTTATTGGGAAAGAATAACATTTTCTCCACTGTATCATTGTGATATTTGGCCATGAGTTACCATTTCCTACACAACTCGGCATTTGATGTCTTGTTGGGGGTTTTTTGGTGTAGGATTAAGAAAATTCTCTTCATCATCTCTACAAAGTTCTCAGTTCTTTGCCAGTTACAGTGGAGAATCTGTTATTCTTTCCCGTTTAAACGCAAACGTACGCAAACGCAAAGCACTAAAACGTAGAAAAGAACAATTTTGGACAATTCTGATATTTCATGTTTATCTTGGTGGCAAACAGTTTGGAGCCTGATCAGACGCCGGGTTACCCGGCGTCTGATCTGGCTCCAAACTGTTTGCACTGCAAATAATAGTTTTAGCGTAAACGCGTTTACTGGGAAAGAATAACACATTCTCCACTGTACAAGAATTAATTGCAAACAGGATGGATGCTAATCAGACGCCGAGTCAGGATACCGTTTTACTAACATTGCGTTAGTAAAACGGTACCCAGGGTCATAACTGCTTAAAACTCATTTCAATATTGTCAAATAACTTAATTTTGACTTTGAGAAATAAAAGCCGAAGACAATTGTTTAAAATTAAATTGACGACGTCGTCGTATTGAAAGGTTTAAGACAGCAATCGTCTCTGAAAGCGAGTTAGCAGTTTAGATTATACGACAGCGCAAACATTTACGACAGTATGTTTAACATTAAAGACCATTGTCTAAAGTACTTACTCTAACTGATCCAAACGCGTCCAGTTGAAAATACAGTTGTACATAACGCAGTACCTTATCCAAACTGTTAGACACTCATGTCAATGTATCTGAAGTTACAAACGCTTAAAATCCAAAAGTTTATAAATAAAAACAGATGACAAATTTAAGCAGACGCTATTATATCAAATAACGCCCGTGTTAGACGGGCTTTACGCCATAATTACAGCGAGAATATTTTAAGAACAGTTCTGCATTGCTGACAGCTTTAGGAGACATGTTATGTTATTGAGTGATAGTATAGTAAAACGTCTTTATTACGACCATTTAAATGAAGGCTAACTGAATGTTTTAAAGACAGTCGACAGCTAAAAGCAAGCAGCAAGTAAACAAAGAGAGTTCTGAAAGTAGCTTTCTACTTTACTTAATTCATGATTGTAGCGGAATTAACACAATTTAGTGGCCGTTATTAAGAGATTTTGATATTTATATATCCTGTCTATTCACACACAACATTTAATCTAATGATACAACTTTTGAAATACAATGTACCTGATAGACGTTTTTTTTCTCACTAATGAATATACAATCAAATACCTATATATATTATACAAACAGATGCATGTACATTTGGCACGAATATCTGACATTAAGCTGTTATTTTACATGACTCGGTACCTCACTATGTTTAACAAAATAGACTGGTAATACTGTTGCAGTTGAACAGATGTCGATGTCGTAACAGTGGAGAATACATTATTCATTTCCCGTTTCAACGCATACGAACCGCAAACGCAGTGCATTTAATGTAGAAAAGGACCACTATTCGACAATTCTGATGGTGTAAAAAAATCCTCCACATTTCAATGCAGTGCGTTGGCGTTCAGTTTCGCATAAACGGTCAAGAGAAACGTCTCCTCGACTTTGTTTGAGTCTATTGGTTTAGATCGTAGTTAGGCTGGTAATATTGTGTACCCGTGAAAGCTGTGTGAGATACGGAGAACAAACGTGTCTGATGTCGGAAACAATGTCCGGGGAAACAAGGCCATCTGCGCGCAATGACGCCTCGCAAGTTATAGCCGACATGTCTGTGAAATCTGAAGAAAGTTGTGATTCAAAGCCAGGGGCTAAGTATCCCTCGTTCGCTCGACAAGTTATTACATTGCTGGCTTGTAATGTTCTTGTGATGAGTTCATTAGGAATGTTTGTCACACTGGGAATCATCTACGTAGAGCTCATTGCCTATTTTGACGCCCCGAGATCGGAAGCAGCTTTGGTGGTAAGCATGCACCTTGGGTTTTGTCAAGGTAAGTTTAAAAAATAATAATCTACTGTTGAATTGAATTTAAAATGTATATGTTAAACAAGAGCGTGTCCCAGTTACACGAATGCCCCCGATGATACAGGGAGGGGAATCCAGACTATCAAACGTAAAAGTTAGAGAGCTGAAACTGTAGTGGAGCGCCATTTTGAGGACTTCAAGGGCCATTACTCCAAAGGGCCTAGCATAAATTGGTGCCGCTGGTTATCCAAATTGGTCTCCATTTTATGTCAACAAACATTTTCAGAAAGTTTGGTGATGATCAGATGAAAAGCAATGTGTTTGTGAAACACAAATGCCCCCAGCCAGCATCATGTTCTGTAATGTAATGCTTATTTGCAAAAGTAGGTCAAAAGTCATGGTTGTAGGGTAAATGAAACATTGGCATGGTTGGAGAATTCTTAACACAAGAAACCTATAAAGTATGGAAGCTCTAGGCCTACTGGTTCAAATGTTATAGGCGTAGAAAGGTTTATACAAATAAAGGTCAAAGGTCAAGGTCACAAGGGCAAAAACATAGGTATGGTTGGAAAGGTCTTGACACAAGAAATATATAAACAAAATATGAAAGCCGTATGCCTACTGGTGCAAATGTTATAGCCATTTAAAGATTTCAACAAAAGTAGGTCAAATGTCAAGGTCACAAGGTCAAAAAGTTTTGTATGGTTAGAAAGGGAAAACACATGTCAAGTATAAAAGGCCAAGGTGCAGAAATGCAAAAGTTATATCCAAGGTTAAGGTTTTTGGTTAAAGTTTGATTAAATAGGTCAAAGATCGAGGTCAAGGTCACATGGTCAAAGATGCTGGTATGGTTGGAAAGGTCTTGACACAAGAAATATACATACAAAATATTAAAGCCCTGGGCCAACTGGTGCAAATGTTATAGCCATTTAAAGATTTTTACAAAAGTAGGTCAAATGTCAAGGTCACAAGGTCAAAAAGTTTTATATGGTTGGAAAGGTCTTGCCATGAAGAATACACATGTTAAGTATAAAAGGCCCAGGTCCAAAAATGCAAAAGTTATAGCCAAGGTTAAGGTTTTTGGTTAAAGTTTGATTAAATAGGTCAAAGGTCAAGGTCGCATGGTCAAAGATGTTGGTATGGTTGGAAAGGTCTTGACACAAGAAATATACATACAAAATATTAAAGCCCTGAGCATACTGGTGCAAATGTTATAGCCATTTAAAGATTTTTTACAAAAGTAGGTCAAATGTCAAGGTCAATGTCACAAGGTCAAAAAGTTTTTTATGGTTGGAAAGGTCTTGCCATGAGAAATACACATACCAAGTATAAAAGGCCCAGGTTTAAAAATGCAAAAGTTATAGCCAAGGTTAAGGTTTTTGGTTAAAGTTTGATTAAATAGGTCAAAGGTCAAGGTCAAGGTCACATGGTCAAAGATGTTGGTATGGTTGGAAAGGTCTTGACAAAAGAAATATACATACAAAATATGAAAGCCCTGGGCCTACTGGTGCAAATGTTATAGCCATTTAAAGATTTTTACAAAAGTAGGTCAAATGTCAAGGTCAAGGTCAAAAAGGTTTGTATGGATGGAAAGGTCTTGATACAGGGAAGACACATGCCAAGTATAAAAGGTCCAGGTACAAAAATGCAAGAGCTATAGCCAATGTTAAGGTTTTTGGCACAGACAGACGGACGGACAAACCAACAGACATGACAAAAACTATATGCCCCCGAATCGTAGATTCTGGGGGCATAAAAATCTGAAAAATCATGTTTGACTTCTAAAATCATTTAACGTCAATCGCATATGTCCATATAAACATGTTAATATTAGTTAAGGAAAATTATTTAAGTTTAAAACAATACACCTTAAATCAAAAGTGTGAGTAGAGGGCAAAACAAATGTACAAAAACGATGCTCTACCTATCTAGATAGCCGGGTGCTTATACAACATGTCTTTGTATTGCAAGTAATTGCTCTTCATATAGGGTTAATAGTGTAGATAAAAGATACTTAATTTACCTTCCACTATTTCGAGCACAAAAAGATAAACGTTACAGTGTTTTAACTACAGTCGAACTTCGATATCTCGAACTCGCTTAATTCGAACTATTCGATTTGTCGACACATGAATTGCATTATTTCATGCTCAGTTAAGTCAAACATACCCGTATTTCAAAGTTAAAACGTGGCTTAGTCACATTTTAACTTTGAAAAACGGGTATGTTCGACCTAACCGAGTCGAGATATCGAAGTTCGACTGTACGTAGAAATACTCGTATATGCGATTTTAAAGTCAAAACAGTGTGTCACAGTGTTGGTCCTCGGGCTAAGCTGTATGTCATCGGTAAATTTTAATGATATTAGCACAATATTTGCGTAACGCGGCGTCTGATTAGGATCCTAACTATTTGACACTAGTTTCAATATTTTTTATGTCAAAATACTTAAAATTTGGATTTGAGAAATAAAAGCAAACGCCAATTGCTTTAATTTGATGACGTCATAGTAGCAAAGGGTTTAAGACAGCAGAGACTTCTTAAGGTGGTTCGCGGGTCAGCTTATTCTGTGTCAGAATTCTTTGAAACCTTGATTAAATTGAAATATACCATATGGAGAGTGAGAAATCGTTAAAATAAAAAATTACAGTGCCGTTTTTTTCTGACAGGACCTTTTGTCGAGAAAAGCTCCTTCTTTAATAAACAGAAATATTTTCTTTATAAAATGATATAACTCAATAATGTCTGTACATTCAAGTAAACTGTACATAGACTATAAGATATTGGGCAAACAAAAGTATTTCATGACATATTTTCTGGAAATATCAATATTTTAAAAAAAGTCAAATTCTGAAAGTCAAATTACAAAAAATCTAGCTGTTTAACATACACTAATTTTACTCTTATTATATAGATATAACTTAATTCTACTAGTCACAAAAATTTAATGAAAATCTACAGTAGAATTTACATTTTATACATGATAACCTGAAATTCTGACAAAATGTGTACACAAAACGAGTAACCTCCCTTGAGTTCAACTTTAAAATGCCGTCAGCTCTAAATAATACCATAAGTCAAACCTGTAATAAGGAACCATTGCATACGGTAGCCTGTAGATATTTAAAGGCAGGTGACTGCTTAATGCATAACAAAAGTAATGCATAAAAGCTCCTTTAGGATAGATCTTTTAGCATTACTTTTGTCCTGTGTTAAGCTGCCATCTGTCATATAGGCTATACATCCTCACAAATTTAGCTGTCACTTGACTACACTTGCATCTGATATTATTCATAATTACGTGACTAAACATAGCCTGTCCTGTGATCATCGCGTTATGAATTGACTAGTCACTAAAATCGGACAATTTATTAAAAAAAAGTTTTGAAGCGAGTGGGAATCGAACCTAGAACCTTTGGATTGAAAGTCAATCACCGTACCAACTGTGCTAACAGAGAAGACACTGAAGCAGATCAAACTTTTCTTTATCTACATTTTCTACTATAAGCACGAACCGCAAAGATCAGGTGAAAGTCATCAGCATTTCCGGAACTCGAGATGCGGGCCGCCCGCTGTCGAACCACCTTAAAGCAAGAAAAAGAGGTTTTATTTATACGACAGTGGCGATGCGATGATAGCGGTAGTTACGAGAGTTTATCACATAGCTTGCGGTCTTGAATTTGTATAAAGCGATTGTATAAATATCGTAATCCACTAGTGGAATATCGTTTTTTGGGATCCGGCCCAACATGCTCCTCCACAAGCGCTGCATGAAGCGGAACGCCAAATGACGTCATTCACTATGACAGTTACGTAAACAACGTAATGTTTCGGCGGAAATTCTATATAGCGGAGGGTCTCCAAAGTACGGCTTCAATAATTTTTAATAGGTGCTTAAACTTGTTATGTGATAAATAGAATCTCACATTCGTGCTCGCGTCATATTATTTTAGTCAACTGGTTTATTAAAAATGATGAATAATCAGCACTCATACAAGATCCTCTATATATTTAGCATTAAAATGCATTTCTAAAGTACTTACTCTAACTGTTCCAAACGCGTCCGGTTGGAACTAGGAAATAATAGTTTTTATCACATAACTTGCGGTCTGTGAATGGGATAAAGCCATTTTATAATCATCGTAATCCACTAATTGATTGTCGTTTGTGGGCTCCGGCCTACGTCCTTTACGTCACAAGCGCTGCATGTAGCGGGAACCCAAATGACGTCATTTGCAATGACGTAACCGTAATAGACAACGTCAAGTTTGGGCGGAAAATCTATATAGTAGAAATAATTCAAACTACGGCTACGATTGATTTAATAGGTGTTTCAATGTGTTATGTGATAAACAGAATCTCACATTTGTACTCATTACTCGCCAAGGCTCGCGTCATATTATTTTAGTCAACTCTTTTATTAAAAATATTAAATAATGATAACTCTATTTATCACATGACGTGTGTTGTAGGTGTTGAATAAAGCGATTATATAGATATCGTAATTCACTCGTGAAATATCGTTGTATGGGCTAATAATTTGCAATACTGTATTTTCCGAATTGCAATAGTCTATTTACTATTTAAGGTAGCGGCTTACGATCGATACTGCAAGCGGATTTTTCTAATGTATTGTCGTGATTGATGATTCCCCCCCCCCCCCCCCCCCAATTTTATAGCTGACGGGTGAAAATGGTACACATCCCATCAGAATATGCCAATTTACAAATTTTACGATTTTATAAGAACATTTAAAAACAATTTAAACAACGATATCAAAGCCATCTTTATTTGTAACATGATTAAAATTTCCCAAAATACTCTTTATAAACATATCTATGGATCTGTGTCTCAGATTTTAGAATACCGCTTCAAACCTTTATTATGTTACATCAAAGTTATTTTACGGTTTAAAGTCGACCACTATTACGTAACGCTTTATAACGGACCACTGGAGCTATTTATAAAATGTTTGAGACACGGTTCGCTCGAGGAGATAATACCCTTTCATCTGCTTTAAACCGCACGAAAATCAAACCCCAACTGGGAAAGTTAGGGGTGTTCAAAAATACCGCTTGCTTCAAATTACATAATGCCGGAAACTCCAATTAACTGACTGATGTATCAATTGGACTCTCGTGGCCGTCCGGTATTCAACTAAGACCTTCTTTTTCAATAAGTAACATGACCCAGCTTATCATCAACCATTTGGTTAAACTCCGCCCCAAATTAACAGATCCTATTATATAAAAATAACGATTTTAATACGGTAAAAGTCGTTAATCACCTTTGACAGCTTCGGAATAAACCACCTATCTAGTCAAGTAATCTACGCAATTGAGGCTCCCAACGGGGATTCTGACGCGTGATTTACCGGTAAAATGACCGAGAAAGCGTTTGTTTAAGCAAGAGAGAATTTGGTAACTTGTAGAAAAAACCTTTTTCTATCAGGATTTGTAAAAAAGTATAAAACGACTATTTTACCTATCATTTCGTAAAACGTTACCTTAAGCATGTACAAGAGGGGATGCCCCGTTAATTTGAATGTAATGCTGTGGCATTTATAATATTCACAGCAAAAGTCTATTTTAATTTGGACCCTCCCTCGTATTTAAAGCACTCCTTTTATTCTTTCAATGCTATAAATAGGTTTTCAAGTATAAATTATATCCAATTTCTGTACTTACTAGTTACCACAATATATTGCAATATATTGCAATACGGTTCCTCTGTATTGCAATATACATGTGTTGCAGTTCGGTTTTCACTGTATCGTTTCACCCCTAGTCAATGGTCATCACCTATAACATACATTTTTTATAACTCTGGCAAATGTTTAATGAAGGGCAAGCATTACGTTTGTCCTTCATGAAACATTCGCGTTTAAGTCCCTGTAGGACCTATAGCTCTTATAGTACTATGCTATGCATGAAGAGTAAGCTTACAACTGTATACAGATCTGGGGTCCGTTTCATAAAACTTCTTACGACAAAAACGATCGTAAGTCAAAAATTTAAAATACATTTAATTTCTGATTTCTCTATCTAATCCTGTCTTGTGACATCTCTTTGGAATCGTCTTTTCAAGACGATTCCAAAAAGATGTCACTAGACAGGATTAGATAGAGAAATAAATAATAATTGAGACTTTAATAATCTGACTTACGACAACATTTGTCGTACGAAGTTTTATGAAACGGGCCCCAGGCACTCTTTAAGGTTCTTTAGTAAAAAAAAAAAAAAAAGCTGCTAATTTAGAAATTGTGATTCCTAGCTATAATTACTTAAACCCTTTTGCTGCCAGGCTCTATAACACTTACATAATTATGCAAACAGTTTGTATCCAAATCAGACGCCGTGTAACACAGTGCCTTATCTGGATCCAAACTGTAAGACACTCATGTCAATGTATCTGAAGTTAAAAACGCTTTAAATCCAAAAGTTTATAAACAAGAGCCCCATGGGGCATATTTTGCTCACCTGAGAATAACTGACAAAATGGAGATCATGATTTATGTCCAGGACGGGGTCATTTATTACCCATGGGGCATTATTAAATTTGAACAATCTTGATAGAGGACCTGTAGATGATGATATATGCCAAATATATAAGATCAGGGTACTAGGGTTTTAGACTAGAAGATTTTTTTAAGTTTCCATTGAAAAAATCTATTATTAGCTCCTGTGATCTACATATGCAACAGACTGGAACCATTTGAACTAAATAGGTAAAGGACATCTAGAAGTGTCACCATGCCAAATATCAAAGCTCTGGCCATATTGGTTTCAGGAGAAGACGTATGAAAATTTCACTATATAACTCTATGTAAAACTGTGACCCCCGGGGCGGGGCCAATTTTGACCCCAGGGGCATAATTTGAACAAACTTGATAGAGGACCTGTAGGTGATGCTAGGTGCCATATATCTTAGCTCTGGCCTTTGTAGTTTCAGACAAGAAGATTTTTTAAGTTTTCATTGAAAAAAATCTATTTTTAGCTCTGGTGACCTAGATATGCAACCGACTGGAACGATTTGGACAAAATAGGTAAAAGACATCTATAAGTGTCACCATGCAAAAATTTAATATCAAAGCTCTGGCCATATTAGTTTCAGAGAAGAAGACGTTTGAAAATTTCACTATATAACTATGTAAAACTGTGACCCCCGGGGCGGGGCCAATTTTGACCCCAGGGGCATAATTTGAACAAAATTGATAGAGGACCTGAAGGCAATGCTAGGTGCCAAATATCTAAGATATGGCCCTTGTAGTTTCAGACAAGAAGATGTTTTAAGATTTCCTTTTTTTCACTTTGGTTACCATGGCAACCAGAGTTCTACATTGTTTTTAATTCTTTGCACAGATTTGAAAGAGCTTGACCCAAGGAACATTCCTGTAAAGTTTGGTTGAAATCTGTCAAGCGGTATAGGAGGAGATGTCATTTGAATCAATTGTTAACGACGACGGACAACGCACGACGGACGACGACGGACACAGGGCCATCACAATAGCTCACATTGAGCCTTTGGCTCAGGTGAGCTAATAAAAACAGAATACAAATTTAAGTAGATGCTATTATATTAAATAACGGCCGTGTTAGATGGGTTTTACGCCATAATTGCAACGAGAAGATTTGAAGAACAGTTCTGCGTTGCTGACAGCTTTAGGAGACATATTATGTTATTGAGTGATATTATAGTAAAACGTCCTTATTACGACCATTTAACCCATTGCCCTACAGCCTGTTTCTAGCATTAAATATAGTAGACCATTGAAAGCAGATTAATGCCTTAAGGCATATTCTGCTTTACGTTTAGCCTGCTTTAAGATATCATCTGTAGGAATATAGAAAATATTTCTTATGATACATATTCATGACTGTATAAATTGGAATTATTTTCTTTAGCTGAGAAATAAATTAGAGACGTAAAAAGATGTATTTTGGGGTAATGGGTTAAATGAAGGCTAACTGAATGTTTTAAAGACAGTCGAAAGCTAAAAGCAAGCAGCAAGTAAATGAAGAGTTCTCAAAGTAGCTTTCTACTTTACTTAATTTATGATTGTAGCGGAATTAACACAATTTAGTGGCCGTTGTAAAGAGATTTTGCTATTTATATATCCCGTCTATTCACACACAACATTTCATCTAATGACGCCACTTTCGAAATGCCTGATTGACGCTTTTTCTCACTAATGAATATACAATCAAATACCTATATATACATGTACATTATATAAATAAATGCATGTACATTTGACACGAATATCTGACATTCAGCAATTATTTAACACATCTCGGTACCTCACTGTATAGACAGACCAAACTGATAATACTGTTGCAGTTTAAAAGACGTCGATGTCGTGACAGTGGATAATACATTATTCATTTCCCATTTAAACGCATACGAAATGCAAACGCAGTGCAATTAATGTATAAAAGGACAACTATTCAACAATTCTGACTGTTTCAAAACCTCGCCATCCTCCACATTTCAATGCAGTGCGTTGGCGTTCAGTTTCGGACTGTAAGAATCTAGCTGTGTTTACGTATTGGTTTAGATCGTAGTTAGGCTGGTAATATCGTGTACCCGTGAAAGGTGTGTGAGATACGGAGAACAAACGTGTGTGATGTCGGAAACAATGTACGAGGAAGCATGGCCACCTGCGCGCAATGACTCCTCACAAGTTATAGCCGACATGTCTGTGAAATCTGAAGAAAGTTGTGATTCAAAGCCAGGGGCTAAGGAGCCCTCGTTCGCGCGACAAGTTGTTACATTACTGGCTTGCGCTGTTCTTGTGATGAGCTCGTATGGAATGTTTATCACACTGGGAGTCATCTACGTAGAGCTCATTGCCTATTTTGACGCCCCGAGATCGGAGGCAGCTTTGGTGGCAAGCATGCACGTTGGGTTTTGTCAATGTATGTTTAAAAATAATAATCTACTGTTGAATTTAATATATATATGTTAAAGAATCTGAAAACCATGTTTGACTACGAAAAACATTTAACGCCAATCGCATTTTCTATGTCCATAGAAACAATTTAATATTAGTTTAGGGTAATTATTTAGTTACAAACAATGCACCTCAAAATAAAAAATATGTGTAGAACACGGTGTATAAACCTGTATGCGTACTTTGAGCTTTGTACGGATACTTTGAGCTCTGTATTGGTTGTTTTTTAGCCTTGAAGCGACGCAACGGAGGAAAACAACAGGTATGTGACATGAGTTCCTATTTATTTTCCTCTCTTTAAATGAAAAGTCTTGTCGGTAAGCATGATTATCAAATACCGGAGAGAATGATAAACCAATTGCGACCGTCTTTGGTACAATCTATACATCTACATATCTATTTCGAGGCATAAATCAACTGGTGGCTCACTCGGAATTCTTTTGGATGTCGTCAAAACATTGCGTTTTATACAACATCTATCCTTGTTTATACGGTTTTATCAAAACAAATATGCTTTCCAGAGTAAATCCAATTGATGCGATGTCATAGCTTTATTCGTTTTTTTAAAGCATGGTCGCAATTTGCATTTTTGATCAGAAGAATTGATGCTGTTTTGTACGGTCAGCTATTTCAAACACGGCTGACACTGTATCATCAGCTGCGAGCATATGTGTACCGTCAGCTCAAAATCAGAATTTTCTGTTTATGTGTTCTTCTGTTAAAAATGCCTTAAATTTCAAATCATGAAGTCATTATAAAGAAAATGTACCAAACTATTATATACATTTATTAAAACACAGATATTGCGTATAAATAATCTTTTCCCACTTCATTCTATTTCGAACAGATATACATTGACCTACTGTCAAAAACCATCCATTATTCCGTAGACGACATTAAAGTGTTTTTCAAGAATATTTCTAATTCTGCGGTAATTTAAGTCATTTGCAATTAAAAATATTAAAAATACCTCCTGGGGTGCACAATTTGTAAAACAATGAGTCCCTTGGGCAAAACATTTAGTTTTTCAGATTTAAATATTATATAATGGCCAAACTATTATGAGTCTTGACAAGTGAGTCTTTGACAATTTTAATGAGTATAGGTCTCGGAACTCGCAGCTGTATTAATCACTGTAAATCTAAGATATTTTAAAAATCATTGGACCCATCCATTCTTGTCAGAATTTGAATAGCCATATATGAAATATACCTATATTAATGGAAAGCGACTGATGAATGAAAGTGCCATGCACAATGTTAATAACTTTGAGTTAATATTTTGAGAGTTATCCCCCTTTAAAACATTTTCTATTGTTCTGCATAAAACCCATGTTTGACTGACATTGTTCAGGATTAATTTTCATTTATGAAAAGTTTTATCATTAAAAGTGTCTTGCACATTATTTACTGAAATGCATCAATACCATTCAGTCATTCCCCAGTGCAGCACTTTCTTTTCCGGTGGATAACTTCTGCTATACAGAAGCTCTCAATTTTGAAATTGAAAGATATTATGTATACTGTAATTATCTCGGTTTACTGCCCAATAAAAGAACTTCTAGAAGGGTAGAGGAGCCAGTCTGTTGGTTAATTCGTTCATCGGTCTGCCCTTGACACATATTTTTGATGCAACTTCTTTTACATTTCTTTACCGATTGACGTCAAACTTTGCATAATAGTGGGGGTGAGACAGGGTTGGTTACTCTCCCCAACACTCTTCAACGCTCAGACCACAGCAGCACTCGCAAAGTAAAATTAATATGGAATGATCGAAATATAAGCCTCAGCTCGAAAATAAGGTTGATGCGTTCACTTGTCATGTCCATATTCCTATATGCCAGCGAGACTTGGACCTTGAATGCAGACTTGGAGCGAAGAATTAGTTCGTTAGGGAGGTGTTTCAGAAAAACATTTTGCATATCATACAAAGAACACATCTCAAATGAAGTAGTTCGAAACAGGATCAAAGAAGCCATTGGACCTCTCGAAGATTTATTAACAATTGTCAAGCAACGTAAAATTAGATGGTACGGGCATGTGACGAGATCAACAGGGCTTTCAAAGACAATATTACCAGGCACAATTCAGGGAGGAAGAAGGAGAGGCAGACAGAGCAAGCGATGGAAAGATAACATAACAGAGTGGACAGATTTAAGTCTAAAGGAAAGGGTGCGGATGGCACAAAACAGAGGGGAATGGAGAAAGCTGGTTGTCAAGAAATATATGGTGCCCCAACGGTCCGACATGACCACGGGATAGGTGAAGGTGATTAATTATTAAACAGATATGTGGGTGTTATATTTTTCATACGAGTGGTTCCAAAATGTACACAGTTATTGTCCTTTATTGGACTTCTGTACTAAAAAGCGCAGTTAGGCGTTTGTTAGCCCTATAGTATTATGATAATTCTTAACTTTTGCTTTAGTTTTTAGTTTTCAAAAAAGGACGGATGACTATTTTCTAGATGCCTGTACTCGTAAATGTTCTCTACAACCATTGGCAACAAGTCTAAGTAATGTTTTAGTCGTACTACTATCATTTCTTACTTCTCCATGACTCTCCTCTTCCGAGTAATTTGCCTGTGGGTGTTTGCGAACTAAGTTTCGAAAGTTCTTCTTCTTTATCACAATCTCCGTAATTGTCTGCAGCCAAGAAATATAGTGCTATTTGGGTGACGTGGCGCTTTATTCTTTTTTTGTATTTTACTGGACTGGCAAGACAAATATCCAAAAACGATGCTCTACCTATCTAGATAGCCGGGTATTTTATACACACATGTCTTTGTATTGTATGTATTTGCTCTTCATACGGGGTAAATAAAGTAGATAAAAGATACTTTATTTACCTTCCACAATGAAGAGCAAAAAAAGATACACGTTACAGTGTTTTAGCTGCGTAGAAATATATGCGATTTAAAAGTCAAAATAGTGCGTCACAGTGTTGGTCCTCGGGCTAAGCTTAATGTTACAACGGTCATATTTTAATGACATTAGCACAATGTGTGCGTAACGTGGCGTCTGATCAGGATCCTAACTATTTGACACTCATTTCAATATTTCTTATGTCAAAATACCTACAATTTGAATTTGAGAAACAAAAGCAGACGATAATTGCTTTAAATTGATGACGTCATGGCAGCGAAGGATTTAATAAAGCAGATATTTCTGAAAGCCAATGTAGAGGTTTGTTTTTATCCTGTCACGTGCCTATTTTCCTGACGGATAAAGGGGTGACAGATAAACTTTGCTTTATTATGTTATGTGGTCACATGACCGATGTTATTATGTCAAGTGGTCACATGACCTGTAGCCGGAACTATTTTTTCCCACCGAGACGCTTATTTTTCCCGCTGTTAGGAAAGGTATTCTAAATCTCTTTCAATAGAACCCGACGTGTAACGTCGTTTATTCGAACTATTCGATGCAATCAAAGCGTTATAGAGTACACGCCACCAGTCGCTTGCTGAGATACTTCTATAATTGTCCACCTTTTAGTTTTCCTCAGTGAAAAACACTAGATTTTTAAAGGTTCTCTTATTTCTTTTCAACGTAACTAGGATGTGACGTCACTGACGTCATCTATATTAGCGCACTTTCCTAGAGTAACATACATGTAGTTCTTTAGTGAGATTCTTATCTATCTAGCCCAAAAACGATTCTAGCTTTGAAAAAAGCATTCTCTATTTATTTTACTATTGTGACAAGGATAAATAGAATATTTGGTTCCTAGCTTTGAATGAGAAATGTTATCTGGCTCGGCTTCTGAAAATATCAGGTTCGCCTGCGGCTCACCAGATATATTCATCCGCCTTGCCAGATAACATTTCTCATTCAAAGCTAGTCACCAAATAGTCTCTATATACGACAGCGGCAATGCGGTGTTTGCGGTAGTTACGAGAGTTTATTTATGCTTTTCGGTGGATTACCGGTAAAAAGCAGTGGAATATCACTTGATAATCCACTGCATTAAGCAGTGGGATTATCGTCGCTCGTGCTTCTTTTATGAGTTTTCCTCGTAGGGCTCCCAAAGAATCGTAGTCAATCGTGTCTTACCGTTCAATTCCGGCAGTCCGTTTTGTCGCGAACCACTCAATGGAAGAACACGAATCCAAGATCGGAAGTAACGACGTAATTCCGTTGACGTCAAATCAATAAATAAGTGACGTCATTGTACCGCCAACTGTCACGCACATGTGTTCGACATAAAATTTGTGGCTCAACACGGAATAAATAATGTACTTTCGCTTTCAATTGTCAAACAATTTCGTTTAAAAAGTGGCTTAAAAGCATAAATAAATAGAATAACTGTGTTTTTTCAGTGTAAGATTGAATTTAATCCATTTCGTGAACATCGGGCTGTTATATTTTCACTCGTGGCTTCGCCACTCGTGAAAATATAACGTCTGATGTTCACTCAATGGATTAAATTCAATCTTACACTGAAAAAAAAAGTTATCCTCTATATATTTAAAGTATATACTCTATCTGGTTGGAACTTGGAAAAATAGTTTTATCAATGTACATTCAAATACTACATACAGTGGAAAAGACTTTGACATTGCCGTTTTAAATTAAACTAAAGGCAAACACTTTGCAGTAAAGTGTATACGTTCTTGGAAAATGTTAACGCTTTTAATCCGAGTAGCAAACAGTTTGGAAACGGATAGACTCTATATCACACTGTATCTGATCTGTATAAAAACGGTTTGCAATGCACGTAGATGTGTAGGTCTGGCACTCCTTAGTTCAATTCATGTATAATTAATTAAGAATTATTAAGCACAGTTTTCTACATTGTAGTGCTTTGCGTTTGTGCTTCGTTTGCTTTTATGCGGGAAAGAATAACATATATTATCCACTGTACATACCGAACATATTCAAATGCAGCATTCGGCCTTATGATATACTTTTGCAATGTCCGATTGACGTATTCTCTCGCTCATGAATACATAAACAGACATATATTATACATTCAGATACATTACACTAGAATATCTTACACCAACCCTGCCACTGACTTATGACGGGAAAATAGATCTCGCACAGTCGTTTACATATTAACGTCTGCTTGTGTTTTTCGTCTGATTTTACTTCAGAATGGGATTTTTATACGTTTTTTTAACATTGATGTGTCAAACAGTTTGGACCCTGTATAGACACCGCGTCACGTGGTGTCTGAACAGGGTCCAAACTGTGTGTAAATGTCAGTGTTGGTTGCCATGGTAGTGAAACGATTTAACTGTTCATTTTATAACATACCAGCCGGCGCAAGTGTTGAATAACACTCGTTGATTATTTGTCATATATAACTAATTGAATAACTATGCAAATGAGATACGCCACGACGGCGTTTACTTGTGGTGTCATTAAAATGCGTTTTATGCGTTTAATATCCAACGTCTTCATTCCATCATGTAGATTCAATTTATAGATTGTTGGTGTAATTAATCAATATTAGATCTACATGAAGGTGTTTTTTTTTTACATATAATAACATAAACATTATGCTAGTAAACGGGGTTAATTTGAAACAACTTTTTTATCTGTATAGATCTACTTTTTTCGCGCTTAGCATTCACTTGACCTTAAAGACTGCGATAAATAAGTAAACTTTTCTAGTTTATGTTATAAAAAGAATATAACATTCGTGTTAATAATTTATTGGATTTATCAAACTCGTCGTTTTAGAAAACGATAAAAACTCAACAAAGCCTCGTTTTTACGTGTCTGATATCGGAAACAATGTCCGGGGCAACATGGCTATCTACGCGCAATGACTCCTCACAAGTTATAGCCGACATTTCTATGAAATCTGAAGAAAGTTGTGATTCAAAGCAAGAGGCTAAGGAGCCCGTGTTCGCTCGACAAGTTGTGACAATGCTGGCTTGCGTTTTTCTTATGTTGTGTTCGTCTGGAATGTTGCCAGCGCTGGCAGTCATCTACGTAGAGCTCATTGCCTATTTTGACGCCCCGAGATCTGCAGCAGCTTTGGTACTAAGTATGCACGTTGGGTTTTGTAAAGGTAATCTTATAAGTTTCAGCAGAAGAATAAAACATTCTATATGTAAAGTAACAAATGTAAAATACTAAAAGAGTTAATCTGCAATTTTAACGTTTTTGTAAAACATTTTTCCTCTTGCGCAAAAAGAATTCTATAGTTTGTGTCAAGAAATCATTCGACGATAAACGGGGTCATTTGTATCAATAAAAAGGTCATTATCTGCTTTGTTTGTTTTGATTTACGTCATTTTCTTCCAACTGTGGGCTAATTGAATGTCGAAGAGAGAAAGAAACGGATACAGAAGAATCAGGACGATGTTCTTCTATTCTTCGATAGAGCCCTCTTGTTCTTTTGATAGTCCAATGTATAGCACTGATACATGGGACCTCGCTTTCAAGTCTCATCCGAAAGACATGGTCCCGGGCGGGGAATCGAACTCACGACCGCTGGATTTTCAGTCTAACGCTTTACTAATAGGCTACGTTCCGCAGTAATGTACGTACTGACTTGAAAATTTCCAAGAACAGTTATGCTCAGGGCTGCCATTTCTCCTGATTTTTCCGAAATCTTCGGATTTTTATTCCCACAGATGGAAGCTTAAAGCAGGCTTAAAAGTAAAGCAGAATGCGCCTTAAGGCGCATTCTGCTTTGCTTTCAACCTGCTTTGAGCATCACGTGTCTTAGAAACTAGAAACAGACAATTAGTTAGAGGTATATTTCGGAAAATCGCGCTTGAAAAATTGAAATTTTTGAAATTTTAGGATTTTCTTTATCAACTTAAGACAACACTGTATGTTGCTGGATCCAGTAAACTACTTAGTAAATCTTATAGCACTAACAACTAGAAATTTACCAATAAAACTAGGTTTGCACCACCTTTGTTAGCATCTAATGTATATATAAATGTAAACAGCTTAAAGTTGCTTCATTTAGAAATGACAAATTTAGCATTCTATAGATTGCTTAACATGTACAGTAAAACCTCTCTATTGCGACCACTAAAACAGGCTAAATTATTATATTCGTGAAGGACAGTTGACAGCTTTAAAAAGCTTTCTCCTACGTTTACTTTCACCTTCCTTTAAACAACCACCTGTTTTCAAACATCTAACAATTAACCAGTTTCGTGACCCTAATTGTTCTGTTTAAACTGTAATATTACCGTGAAAAATTATGTCTATCGGCGTTCGAAGCATATGACAACATGGTGTGTTCAGATATGTTAAACCTTTCGCTCTCAATTACGCCTAAAAGAGCGTTTGCAAACAGTTTGGGTCCTGATCCGACACAGCATTACGCGGTGTATGATCAGGATCCAAGCTGTTTGACACTCGTTTTGAAATTTCTTTAGTCATTTCTGCCTTTTTTAAACCTTGAACGGCATTGCAGACAACAAAATTTAAGCAGACGACAATGAAATTGTGAAGAGGTAAAAACATGTTTTTCTCATCTGCTAAAATGTGTCGACTGCAACAATTCTCTGAGTCCATTTGTATTTAGTTTCATTAAACAATATACCAGCTTCCTCGGAGTAAGGTGGGGAAGGGCTAAAAACAACCTCAAATGCAGTTTTAAATGATGATAGGAGCATGAAAAACAAAATATCTAACTTAATGACCAACATATCTTCTTTAAATAATTTATTATAATTGTTTCCATGGCAATCCCCCGATTTGGCGTTATAATGGCACATGCCTGCAAAATCACCCATATCACAGTTAGTCTTCTGAAGATTTTGTCATCATTCTAAAATGCATTTGAAGTTGTTTACTGATATGTGAGTGCTAAATATTGAAAACTTTAAATCAGATAACTCATATGTATGCAGTAAACCATTTAAAATTTAAGTTATTTCTATGTTTTTTCTACTACTTTTAATATTCTCATCAATATACATGAGTATGCAAATTAGGTCATTTTATGTATAAGCTGGAAATAAAACCATAATTGGTACTATCTTCAAATTGGTACAAGATGTATATGTTTGGGACAAAACCTCATTGTGATATGAGTTATTGCAGGCATGGGCCATTATAAAACAAAATTCGAGGAGGGGTGCTTTGGTAACAAAACATAAATTACATAAAAATATTGTGTTTGGCCTTCCGTTAGATATTTTGTTTTTAAGTCTCTTGTCTTCATTTTAAACTGCATTTGAAGTTGTTTTCTGGTACTTGTACGATAAAAAAGTGAAAAGTTTACGTAATTTTTACATTTTTCCACTTTTTTAATGTTATAATTAATATTTTTGAATATGCAATTGGTGCCAGTTTTATATGTTTAGAACAAAAACTTGCTGTGATATAGATTTTTAAGGTATGGGTTATCATAACAAAAAAATGGTGTCTTGCCACGGAAACGGTTAAAATACATATAACCTGAAAGAGTTTATTTTTTAGTAATTTCGCTATTCTGCTTAAGATGCCCTTCTGCACATTTTGGTACCAATTAAAATGTCCAGTGTGCATTGTATACCCTACTGTCCTCCAGAGCATTGTCCATATACGCATGCACGCCAAAAATGAAAGAAATATCTCAATGGACATAATATAGCTAATTGTTAAACCTAAATGCAGATTTCGAAACCTACACTCGGGCCCTTGCGAACTTCTTGCATGCAAGGAAAGGTTTTGTCCATATACTAATGGATACCTTATATGAGGGGAATTTCTCAATGGACATATCATGGCATTTTTCTAAACCTAAATGCAGGTCCTTAGTTCAAGGTCACAGGGTCAAACTTTATATGTGTATGGAAAGGTTTTACCAATATACACAATTAAACATGCATACCAAAATTAAAGAAATGCATCAAGGGACATAGGAGTAATAAGCATTTTTCAAAACACAGATTTGGAAACGTTCCATCCTGACAAGTGCAAAACAATAAGCATTAACAACAAACCGGAGTACAATACTTAACAATACAGTTTAAAAAGCAACATGCCACCTATGGCAAGATCAAAAGCAGACAAAGATATACTAGTAGTAATTGGTTGTAAATTGGACTTTGAGGAGCATATCTCGGAGAAAATAAACAAGGAAAACTAAAACACTAGGGCTGATTCGTAGATCTTTTCAATACCTGAACAAGGACACTCTGGTCAGACCGCATATTGAATACGCTTATCAAGTGCGGGCACCATATAAGAAAATCAGAGATTAAAACTGTTGGAATTACACAGTCTAGTCTATCGTAGACTCCGTGGTGACATGATAATGTGCCACCAGATACTAGCAAATAAATGCGACTATGATCAACTCAAAATAGATGACGGCTACAACATATTCACAAGGAGAAATGAGGTTACAAGGGTAACCCGGCGTCTAATCAGACTCCAAACTGTTTGCCGCTCAGATTAAAATGAAAAAAGTTGTTATTTTCTACATTTTAGTGTTTTGCGTTTGCGTATCGTTTGCGTTTCAACGGAAAAGAATAACGTATTCTCCACGATACATATCCCGTCTATTCAAATGCAGCATATGACCTGATGATATTCTTTTGCAATGTCCGATTGACGTACATATATTATCTCGCTCATGAATATACAGAAATATAATATGATACATTCAAATACATTAGACTAGAATATCTCACACCGGCCCTGACACTGACTAATTGCGGGGAAATAGTTCTAACACAGTCGTTTACATAGTATCGTCTGATTGTATTTTTCGTCTGAGTTTACTTTGAAATTGTAGCTTAAGCGTTTTTGAAACATTGATGTGAGTGTCAAACAGTTTGGACCCTGTTCAGACGCCGCGTGACGCGGCGTCTGAACAGGGTCCAAACTGTTTGTAAATGATTGCAGTGAAAGGGTTAAGTTGTTTTAGTTCACATACCGGTATCTCTTTACCTAACTAAACAATAGACTGTCAATACAGTCGTAGTGGAAAAGATGTCAATCTTTCAAATAAACGCGTTTGTGCTAACTCTACTATTTCCAGAGTGCTAACAGTTTTGAACCAGATCGGACGCCGGGAAACTTAGGGTCTGACAGACTCTTAGTTGTATGCTTCTTTGATTAAAGTAAATGATATTCATGTCACCTTCCGCATTTAAATGCAGTGTGTTAGCGTTCAGTTTCGCGTTAACGGTGAAGTAAAACATATTCTCGGTTGTAGGTGGCTAGCTGTGATTAAGTACCGGTATTGGTTTAGTTATAGTTAAGCTAAAAGGCTACCAATGTCGTGTACCCGTGAAAACTGTGAGAAATATGGAGAGCAAACGTGTCTGATATCGGCAAGAAGGTCCGGAGAAACATGGCCATCTGTGCGCAATGGCTCCTCGGAAGGTTTAGCCGACATGTCTATGAAAACTGAAGAAAGTTGTGATTCATATTTTGAGGCAAATGAGCCATCGATTGCTCAACAAGTTGTAACAATGCTGGCTTGCTTTGTTCTTATGATGTGTTCGTTTGGAATGTTTTCCGCGCTGGCAGTCATCTACGTAGAGCTCATTGCCCATTTTGACGCCCCGAGATCTGCAGCAGCTTTGGTACTAAGTATGCACGTTGGGTTTTGCAAAGGTAATCTTATATAAGTCTCATAAATGAATAAAGCATTCTATGATTAAGGTTACAAATGTTAAACTTGTACTAAATCAATTAATCAACATTTTGAGCGATTATGTACCACAGTTTTCTCTGTTGTAAAAAATAAATCCGATAGTTTGTCCGCTTGGCGTTCGCGGAATTCTGTCAACCAATTATTCGGGGGTAAACAAAGGTCTTTTTAGATAGTCAAATGGTCAGCTTTGTTTATTTTGATTTACACCCTTTTCTTCCAACTGTGGGCTAATAGGACGTCCTGGAGAGAGGAAAGCGGGTACAGAAGAACTCAACCAATGTTCTACTCTGCTTCGACAGAGCTTTATCATGGTTCTTTTTGCAAGCATAATGTTTAGCATTGCTAAATGGTTTAAAGTATCTTCCGATGGACCTAATCCAGCAGTGATTCGAAATCCAAACCCCTGGAATTACAGTCTATAATGCATTACCACTAGACCGCGGTTCGCATCAAAGTACGTACTGACTTGAAAGTTACCTCAAACATGTATATTGCTGGATCAAGTAAACTACTTGATCTTAGAACTAACAGTTAGAACATGACCAATGAAAACTAGTTTTGCACCACTTTTGTCAAGCATCTGGGGTCTTACGAAACGTCGCACGACAAAAACGGTCGTAAGGCAAAACTTTAAAATACATATACTTTCCTCATTCTCCTTTTAATCCTGTCTTGTTAAATTTATTTGAAATAGTATTTTCAGGACGTTTCCAAAGAGATGTCACAAGACAGGATAAGATGAAGAAATAAATAATGATTGAGATTTTAAGATTCTGACTTGCAACAATATTTGTCATACGAAGTTTCGTACGTAAAATAGGCCCCAGATGGATTCTGCTTAATTTGAAATTACAGTTAACCTCGCTATTACGACCACTAAAACGAAGGCTAATTGATTGTATATTAGAGGTGGCAGCTTTCAGCAAGGTGACAGTGAAACAGAAAGCTCCTAAAGGAGCTTTCTGTTTCACTGACACCTTGCTTTAAGTGGTCACCTATCTTAAACACCCTAATAATTAACAAAATTTAGTGGTCGTAATAGAGAGGTTTTACTGTATGTCAACTATGACATTGTCTATGCATGGATTGTTTGTGCAATTCTCCCTTGCATGTACAGTAAAACTTCTAAAAGAAGGCTAAATTTTTGTATTCATGAACTTTAAAGAACTTTTTGTTTTACTTTCACGTGCCTTCTATAAAGCAGTCATCTGTTTTAAACAGTTTTAATTGCCGTAATAGGTGTGTTTTAACTTTAATATTGCCGTAATAATTTATGCCTATCGGCGTACGAAGCATAGGACAACATGGTGTGTTCAGATATGTTCACCATCTACGCGCTATGTTTTTCTCATCTGCGTAGTGTGTCGTCGGCAACAATTCTCTGAGTCCAACTGTATGTATTTTCATTCAAAAACATCAACTAAGTGCCAAACAGTTTGAATCCAGATGAGATACCGGGTAACTCGACATATCATCTGGATTTAAACTCTTTGCAATAGTGTTCACAAATTCGTCCATGGCATGTAAAGGGCTAAACTGGAACATCTCGCATTGCGAAATAAATTGTGTGGCAAAAACAACCCCACGGTGTTCAGTTATACATGTGTAACGAAAAGAACATTTATACGGGGTCATAACACTTTCTTTAGTCCTTGAAAGTATTAGAAATGGCGCTACTGACAAATTCATATTCGTATGCTAGCTATGAGCAGGATGAAGAACGAAAACTCATGATATCAGAAACTAAACATAGTGACACAGGAATTAGTTCGTCGTTCGAGTATTCGGACGTTTTAGCAGATGTATCTATAGAATCTGATACAGAAAGGAATCCACGGGTTCCCGAACCATCGCGGGCAAGAAAGGTAGTGACAATGGTTGCCTGTCTCTATATACACATGACTTGTTTTGGAATGTGGGTGGCGCTAGGCATCTTTTACGTAGAGCTGATTGCATATTTTGAAGCCCCGAGATCAGATGCTGCTTTGGTACAAAGCATGTACTTTGGGTTTGCCTTAGGTAAGATAACTTTGACTTGAAGAGCTAATTTAACTCCTTTACTTCCAAGGATATGGTTTGCATCAATATTGTTTCGTCTGTTTTGTTTCTTAAAATTAAATTTGAGATTATTTATTTTGCGAAACGAATCATTCGATATAAATATCCAACGTTTTGGAGGCATAATTAGAATCCAATCTCTTTCCAAATACCAGCTTCCTCGGAGTAAGATGGGGGAAGGTTAATAGAGATACGCTTCAGAAATGTTGTATCATAGTTACTATATAGCAGCCGACAGAAAACGCTGCAGAATTATTTTATTTGTTCAGTAGAGTATTGTTAGCATTACGTAAGTGAATTAAACTATTACTCAGTATACGTCACGCCTTCTTGGATGTGCGGGGTTACGAAAAGTCAAACTACGTCACTGATTAGTAAGACTTTCGTAACCGCCTTTATCCTGAAAATGCATCTTCCTGTCATCCCACGTTTCCGTTATTTAAATAACATAACAACGGGTGTTATGTCAATTTGTTTGTTGATGTGCATTACTATATCAAATAGTTTCTTAATCGTATTAAATGCGTTTAACTAGTATAGTTTTAAATCTATTCAGTGCAATACTGCCGTATCCTCGAGTAACGCTACTCGCAGATGCGGTGGTGCTGCGCTGACTTCGGGTTAAATGTGAGAATGAAAATTTATTTTCTTATGTTGCTAACAGGGCTGCCATTTTCAAGATTTTTCCAAAATTCTTCGGATTTTTATACTAGCAGAGTGTAGCTTAAACCGGGTTGAGGGTGAAGCTGAATGCGCCTTAAGGCGTATTCTGCTTTACGTTCAGTCTGCTTTAAGTTATCGCGTTTAAAAAAAAAAATGATAAAATTGAAAATCTTAGAATTTTCTAGTCAACTAGTAGAAGCCCTGTGCTAATGATGAGCACTCTCGGGATACATGGTCCATGTTGATATTTCTGTTAAACATGCCTTGTATCTCATAATTTTAGTACCATCAGTTTTATGTTATTTTGTATATATGTTATGATGGTGAGCTTGTATGCTTAAGTCAAAATAAAACATCTGTTCTGTTCTGTTCTGTCAATCGCCTACGTTAATCATATATTTGGACATGAGCCGGGGTAGATTGCCATATTAGGACCCAGGTTTAGTAAAACAAAAAAAAGCTAGTTACGTTGCTAGGACGTGGCTGGAATGTGCTTACGTAGCCCTGAAGTTAAGTCAAATGATTATTCATTCGAGCTTATAAAGACGGTATATTAAGAGTACGCACTTTTTTAAAGCGGCGGAAAGAGAATGTGAATTGTACGGGAGGTAAGGACTAGAACTGGCAAGATGTATGAATACTTTAGAGCAGGGCTTGGAGCGATGTGAGGTGAAGTTAGACATGCTGGCAAATAGAGACCGTGCCAATGAACAGATTTGGAAATAAAATTTAGACAGAAACGTTTGCCTTGTTTTAAAGAAGATCCACGAACCTGGACACAACGCTAATTGGGTTATACAACGCTAAATGGGTGAAATGGGTTAAAACTTCTAACTATACTACTATGTCTAGCGTGATTCTCTGACTGTGCATTAAAGTTAAAAGGGTTTCCATAATTTCATTGCAATGGTAGAGCAGAGAAAATATTATTATTTCCTGTTTAAACGAAAACAATACCCGTATGCAATGCAACAAAATGTAGGAAATTTCAATTTAATTAACTTTTAATATTTGGAGTGAGAAGCAGTTTGGAGCCTGTGTCTTATTTGGCTCCAAACTGATTGAAGTAGACGCTAATGATGGTTTGACAATAAGTATAACAATATTCCAGATAGGGAATTAAATAAGTATTGATACATAAACTGCTCTTTTCTAATTGTTCGAACTCTAAAGGTCTTCAAAGAAAATCACGTCCAAACACACGTCACATTTTTTGTTACATGCATTCAGCCATAAGATCTAAGAGAATAATTGTTTGACCATAAACCATTCAAAAGTGCGGGATTGTCGTCTTCTCCGCTGTAAACAAATACCTCTCTACTTTAGAGCTGATATCCCCTGCCGCAGCTATTGTCGAGAAGAAATACTATCAATGTAATGACGTACCTGATAAAGCTTACCGGTATGCGGGACTATAAACCTTAGCAGCAACAACAACAATCGAGAAAAAAGTTGCAAACTTTGTTGTGGATGGAAGGGGCAAATGATGAACACTTGTCTTTAAAGATCAATATTCAAAAACTTTTTACAACGTTTTAACAAAATTCCATTCAATTTTGTACTAGCTAAAGCCTAAACTATACTAAAATAAAGCCGTTTGTAGCATATCTGAGTATGACAGGGCAGGTAACTCTTGATTCAATTTCAACAGTAATATTAATGTATGAGCGGCAGATAGCTCTTACCGCAAGTATCCTTTTTTACAATATTTGAACCCCCTCAATAACTTAAATTTATATACAAAATAGAGAGTTAAATCAAAATTAATTAAAAGCTGTAGTTGCTAGATGGTTAAAAACTGTTAATTATGGCATTTTCGACTCATCAAGGGCAGATGACTCTCGACTAATTTATCCTTTTTCAGGAATAATCATTATCATTTGAAAACCAATAGCCATACATGGTTTAAGACATTTTTTATCAAAATCCATGCATATTTAAAAAATTTATAGACACAAGTATGTAAACAATATTAAAAAAGCATTTTCTAGCATTTCTAAGTACATGTATATCAAGGGCAGATAACTCTTGCAACAAGTATCATTTTTAACATTAATTGTACACCTTCAAGAACTTATACTTATAGACAGTGTTTCCAAGTATGATTAAAATCCATTAAAAACTGTAGTTGCTAGATGGTAAAAACTGTTAATAATGGCTTTTTTACTTATCAAGGGCAGATAACTCTTGACTAATTTCTCCATTTTCAGCAATAATCAAATTCATTTGAAAACTATTAGCCATACATAGGTCAAGAAAGTTTATATCAAAATTCTTGCATATTTGTAGACACTAGTAAGTAAACAATATCAAAATAAAACATTTTGTAGCATTTCTAAGTACATTTGTACATCAAGGACAGAACTATTGCCACAAGTATCCTTTTTTGACAATAATTGCACACTTTCAAGAACTTATATTTATAGACATTGTGTATTCTAGTTGCTAGAATGTAAATCTGTTAAATATGGCATTTCAAACACAACAAGGGCAGATCACTCATAAATTCCTAAATTAATCTGAAAAAAAATCCCACGGTGCTCCCATGATGACAAATAATTATACAAAGTTTCGTCCAAATCTGTTTATCGGTTTCAGAGATACAGTTGCGGACGGAAACCGTGACGGACGGACGGAAGGACGGACAGACCTAAAACAGTATCCCTCTGTCTTTCGGTAGGGGATAACAATGAACAAGATATGTTAGAAGAACAACAAAGCTCACCAACAACACACTTAGAAACTTAAAGGCCTATATCTGGCTCAGCAGGATGTCAATTGGAGTGTATATTGTGGTAGGGTGTGATACACAATTGTTACATCATATTACCCAGAGGCACCCAGATGCATCATGGTCTTAGGTACTAGGTATTATTACAGGCAGATAATGGGATCTATAGCTGATCCATTTCAACACAGTGGTTGTTGCATAAGAAATCAGGAAGTACGGACAGTACTTCATTACATTTTTAGATACAGATCAGATGTGACATTATGCAGCATCTTCTTATATATGGATCCAAACTGTTGGCAAATAACAGTCAACTCACGGTCAACAGCATAAGGGTTTATTTCAGAGCTATCATAAGCCCCTAGATTGGTCAACATCTATCAATTAGTACCCTGCTGTGATAATTGGCATACCCTGATCTTATCTCCAAGTATCAAGCTGTGTTTGGGGGGACTGCTATATAGTGACTTGATTTACCCCTTTAAAAGCAGACTCTGAGATCAAGGTCATAGAGCTCAACCTTTTTTGCGTGCAAGATAAGGTTTTGTCCATATACTCATGCATACGAAACATGAAAGGAATATCTCAATAGACATAGGAGGTATAGGCATTTTTCGAAACCTAAATGCATACTTCGAAACCCAAACGCAGATCCTTAGTCCAAGGTCAAGGTCATGGGGTCAAAATGTGTGTATAAGGAAAGGCATAACCCATATACATATACATACCAAATATGAAAACAATACCTCAAAGGACATAGGAGTTATAAGCATTTTTTGAAACCTAAACACAGATTTGAAAACCTAAACGAGTTCAAGGTCAATGTCACAGGGGTCAAACTTTTTGTGCGGATGGAAAGGCCCTGTCCGTATACATATGCATACCAAATATGAAAGCAATTCCTCAAGGGACATAGAAGTTACAGGCATTTTTTTTAAATCATTAATACCGTTGACGACAACGCCGACAACAAAAACGACGACGACTGCGCCGGTGTATATCAATAGCTCGTCTTGTACTTGTACAGGTGATATAAAAATGAAGAAAGTTCTATATTTAGATCAGTAGCAGACTACAATTGCTGCAGATGACAATATTACACACCATACAAATATTAGTGTTTTCTTCTGACCTGTCAGAGTTTTTTTTAGATTGGAGCATTCTAAATCACTGTACTCGTTGATTTCCGTATAGTCAGTCGGGGATACGGATAGCTGTATTTATTGTGCGTAATGTACAGTAGAGAAGACATAATTATTTCCCGAATAAACGCAAACACAATGCACAAAGCTGTAGAAAAATACAAAGCTGTAGAAAAATAATTTTGTATTTTTAATCTGAGTGGCAAACAGGTTGGAGCCTTATCAGACGCCGGGTTACCCGGCGTCTGATCTGGCTCCAAACTGTTTGCAATGGACATAATAGTTTTAGCATAAACACGTTTATTGAGAATGAATAACATATCAGTAAAATTAGCGCAGCTGTCTCGTGCTGCACGATGATCATGCTTATCCCAAGTTGGAAACTAAACGACTATACAGATCCGATGTTACCCTGTTATCTATTTACCATTATGAACTATTCTGTTCTAAAAATAACTCTGACAGGTCAGAAAAATCGGATAATACTTAATGCAAAAGCATACGCTGGTCTATGATTAAATATTCAGGTACACGTTTAACTTTCTGCGCGCCATGTTATTGTCGTCTGCTCAATTGTCGTTCAACGATTATTTGAGTTTTGAATTGCATTTATTTTTACCTAAAAATGCTTAATATATCATTAAAGTTTCAAACAGTTTGTTTCCAGATGAGATGCCGAGTTACCCGGCATCTCTTCTGGATCTAAACTGTTTGCAATAACCGTCAAAATGTTGCCCGCGGCATGATAAAGGGTTAACCCTTTCATCGCTGGAGTTGCATTAAAGTCGACTTTGCAAACCGTTTGGATCAAGATCAGACGCCACGTAACGCGGCGTTTGATCTGGATCCTGACTGTTTGACACTCGTGTCGATATTTCTTAAGTTATACTACCTTAAATCAAACGTTGCAGACACCGATATTCAAGCAGACGACTAAATAACGGTGAATGGGGTAAAAAAAACTCACGGTTTATTTTGCACCGAAAGGGTTAGAATAAACTGGAACATTTCGCATTGCGAAACATTTTCTTTGGCAGTTACGACAGTGTCTGGCTATACATGGATTAGAATCACATTTTTTCTTTAGTTCTTTGAAGAAGTAAGCATGGCGTTATTGACAAACTCATATTCTTATGCTAGTTATGAGAAAGATCAGGAACGAAAACTCCTGATATCAGAAACAAAACAAAGTGGCACAGGAATGAGTTCGTCGTTCGAGTATTCAGAAGTTTTAGCAGATGTATCTATCGACTCTGATAAAAAAGGGAATTCAATGGTCCCCGAACCATCCCGGGCCAGAAAGGTGGTAACAATGCTTGCCTGTCTTTATTTACACCTGGGCTCTTTCGGGATGTTCGTGGCATTGGGCGTCATCTACGTAGAGCTGATTGCATATTTTGACGCCCCGAGATCGGAAGCTGCTTTGGTACAAAGCATGTACGCTGGCTTTTCTTTAGGTAAGATTACTTTAACTTGAGGGGCTAGTTTAAAACCATACATCCAAATTGTCTTGTCTGATTTTGTTTTATCAGAATTAGGCATATTTGGTGAACTAAACATTCGATATGAATGCCAAACGTTTGCGGTCCAGTTGATTCAATGGTTGTACAAGATTCTTCCGGATACAATGTAAGGCAGGGACGCAAAAAAAGAGATATGCTTCAGAAATGTTTTCAGGCGGTGTGATCTTCTGTCCGCCCTGTACATATTGTAAACGATTTCCATAACTTCACTGCAATGGTAACGGCTAAGCCAGTGCTGCCATAAGTTGACATGAAAAATCCTAAGATTTCCAAGTTTGCATTTTTCAAGTGCGATTTTACGTATCGTACCTTTACCCCATAGCCTGTTTCTAGTTTTGTTGACATGCCTCTACTTAAAGCATGTTGTAAGTAAAGCAGAATGCGCCCTAAGGCGCATTCTGCTTTACTTTCAGCCTGCTTTAAGCTACCATGTACTGGAAAAATCCAAAGATTTAGGAAAAATCCGGAGAAATGGCAGCCCTGGTAACAGCTAAGCTCGCTGATTGCAAACAGGTTACTGATTGTGTTAATTAATAGAAAAAATGCATCAGTACATACTTGATTAACAAAATGTTCTTTAAAATAGTTTTTCTGCCTATACACAGTCCAAAAAAGGTAAAGAATTGTAATACATTTTAAACATGTTTTTATTTTTCATGTACACATTAATGCTGAATTCATAGAGAGCCTTCGTGCCAAACATAAACATTCTTGTACAAAAAACCCATGTAGATCTAATGTAATTGTATTTTGACAACAATTGCGGATAAATGTTAACCCAAACCAGTCAGATTTAATCAGAGAACCTTCATTTCAAGTATCTGGGGCCCGTTTCATAAAACATCTTACGACACATGTTGTCGTAAGTCAAAACTTTAAAATACATTTAATCTCTGATTTCTCAATCTAATCCTGTCTTGTGACATCTTTTTGGAATCGTCTTTTCAAGACGATTCCAAAAAGATGTCACAAGACAGGATTCGATGGAGAAATAAAAAGAAATTGATACTTTTATAATCTGACTTACGACAACATTTGTCGTGCGAAGTTTTATGAAACGGGCCCCAGCTTCCTGGTAAAAAATTGATGTAATGATGGTAAATCTCAGCACTGCAATGGAAAAACCAATCACCCAGTTACTAAATTGTAACACACCCTGCTTTAAGCAGCCACTTAGTTGTCTAAAAATTATCTTCGCTATTTCACAAAAATAATTACCCTTGAAATTTTAAATGAAAAAATCTAAATATAGTCAATTTTGTTTTTCTAATAATCGTTTATGTATATGTAGACTGATCAGTCTACACTTTTTGCTTATAAACCATATGATATATGGTACATGTATCATGGACACAAATGGGTTACATGTAAGTATGTCAGATATGTTATTATTTTTTCTGCAACTTATATGGCTCCGAAAAAACTTTCAGCAGATCCGATACATGGGGCATTTGCGAATTTGCAAGCTGGGTATGAAGGCACATTTGTTTATATTTTAACATGAATTTTAAAACATAAATAGCACATAGAATGTATTTATAGGTAGAGAATAAAGAAATCACATAATGTATTTCTTTTTGACGGTGAAATATAAATAATTAAAGCTCAGATGTAGCAAATGTGATACAAAGTTTTCAAATTAAAAATATTTTCTGGTTAAGAAAACCAAATTTAAGGCCTAACAATGCAATGTAAGCTTATTTAGACCATTCCTTGATTCCATGAATTAATAGTTAGCAACGTATATTAACAACCTACCTCTCGATTTTGCTTAAGAACATTCTGATTCAGCAAAGTAGTGACATTATGACCTTATTTTTTATTAACAAATCGAACATTCTGAAAACCATGGAAATTAAAGTGCGACTAAAAACATGTAAACAGCTAAAAAGGAGAGCGTATTCGTACATACGAGGGGTGTTAAAAAATACGCGGACAGATGCTTCCCGATTTATTAGGAAAATATTGTTGATTTCATCGTAAACTTGAGATTGAACTAAAACTAAAAGAAAATGGCCACCATTAAATGATATGTGGCAGATTTTTACACTGGGCTTTACACTCAATCTTAACCGTATCTCGAAGTTATAACATAACCACGCCAGAAAGACGGGTATATGTTCTACATGTACTTAAAATGGGACCCCGAAATTTCAAAACTCAATTGAGCTCTAGTTGCCAAGATTTGACAGTATATAGTAAAACTTGTGTTAAGTGGTCGCTTAAATTATGATTAATCATGACAGGTAATTTTCATTCTGGATCTAGATAGATTTTGCTTTTGCTGTTTTTCAGGGTTTTCTAAGAAGAAGGTCAATTGATTTGCATGGAAAACAGGTGGCAGCTAAAAGCAAGAAGAACGTCAAACAGAAAGCTCCTTTAGGAGCTTTCTGTTTTACGTTCATCTTGCTTTAAGCAGCCACATGTCTTAAACTCAAAATAATCAACTTAATTAAGAGAGGTTTTACTATATTCACTTCTGTTTTCAGGCGGTGGCTTGCTGTTCACCAAACTTGTGACAAAGTACGACACTGGACTGGTTATTGCCGGAGCTTCGTTCGTGGCCACCATCAGCTTCTGTATGAGTGCACTGGCACCCAACATACAGGTCGTCATTGTACTTGTTGGTGTCATCACTGGGCTCCTCGTTAGCATCAACTTGCTGGGAGCGTTTGTTGTGGTCAGCTGGATGTTCTCCAAGAACAGGAAGTTCGCCCTTGCTACTCTTACTATTGGGTCCACTGTAGGACAAATTGCACTTCCGTATGTGGCAACAGCGCTCATAGACGGGTACTTCTGGAGCGGCGCCGTGGTTATTCTGGGAGGGTTTCTGTACCTTAACTGTATCCCCTGTGGTCTGTTGATTCATTACTCTAAACCTTATTTCCAAAAGGGGGACGCAGCGAAAATGAAACAAAGCAAACTTCTAGACCCGACTTGTTTTACTGACGCAGCATTCATGATCTTTCTAAGTACGTGTTTGACATTCAACGCTACGGGACCGGTAGAACAGTGGTTTGTTGTAGACATGAGTGTTTTGAAGGGGTTCACATCCGATGCCGGGGCAACACTGTTGTCCTTAAATGGAGTTTTTGGCTTTATTGGCCGCTGTATAGGCACGGCGATACTAAGGATTCTACCTAACACGCGACAAGAGCTTCACATGGCGTACGCGTTTTTCACATGGGGTGTTGGCCATATCATTGTGTCCCAGTCTCCCGTATACTGGGGTATGGTGCTAGGGATCGTAGTACGTGGATTATCTGCAGGACTCGTTGTTGCATTCCTACCAGGATTACAGATAGATGTCCGAGGACTGGAGAAGTACCCAGAGACTGTGTCAATCGCAAACTTTCTCAACGGCGTGGGTTCGATCCTCGGTGGATTTCTTGGTGGACTCAGTTTTGACCTGACTAAGAGCTACGATTTGATGTTTTTCATTGCATCTGGTGTGAATACGTATAATGCTCTGACAATGTTAATAATCTTCTTTATATTTAAACACAGGAGAGGCAAACATGTTTATGAGAAACTTTAAAAAAAATCCCGCTTTAGTATGACTAGAAATGAACAATGTTTCTGCCGTTCCATGTATCAATCATTAGCTTGGTGACCCAAGAAACTTCAGTTGGAAAATATATGAGCCGTGCCATGACAAACCTTGTCTTATTATATTGTAAACAATGTAGATCAAGGCCAGCCGCCGCGTCAAAGACGTTGCGGCTGGTCTTGATATACACCGTTTAACGCCCACATGCATATAAAGCATTGTATTTAGTAGTATTATATACGTTCTTTGGCATTGTAGACCAAACTAAGATACAGAGCCTGGGATGACAACGGTGCTTGGTCTGTTCAATGCTGCAATGCAATAAGGCAAGTTTTCTCATGGCACGGCTCAATTATGTTTTCAATTAAGTCTAGTCCATAGGCATCTTTAACGCTTTATTGGTATGTTTTGCAATGTTTAGCAAACGCGGACAAATAAAGAAGACCCTGATCAGAGGTCTTCTACAGATCCATCTGACCAAAGGCTACACTGTTTCAAAAGGAAAAGTACCCGTATATTTGCACAGGTGCACTATTTATAAAGGATGAGTATACTTACCACAAGGGTTCAATGGGTTAACATGTTGACTCCAGTGTCCGGGTGCATGACACGTAGTTAGAGTCTACCTGTATGGTAAAACACTACCTGTTAGCTAATCCTGTAGTAAAAAATCAATATTTGACTCCCAGCGAGGGAGTTAGCATACAGCTAGGCACTAACTATATATACGTGTCATGCACACGGGCCCTGGAATTTAAATTGATTATTCCTATTTTCATTTGAGTCTAGTTGATTTTTCACTTTTCCTAAATAGTCGGAAATGAACTGGACTTGGTCAGAAGTGAATGAGTTATTTTTACAATAATGTTTGAAGATATCTAATTTTAGGTTTATTTGAAACTTGGTGCAATTGTGGTCAATCATTGGTAAACTTCTGGGGCCCGTTTCATAAAACTTCGTACGACAAAAGTTGTCGAAAGTCAGATTATAAAAATGTCAATTACTATTATTTTTCTCCATCTAATTTTGTCTTCCAAAGATTCCAAAAAGATGTCACAAGAAAGGATTAGATAGAGAAATTTAAAATAACGTGTTTTTTTAAAGTTTTGACTTACGACCGATTTTGTCGTACGAAGTTTTATAAAACGGGCAATATTTGTCGTACGACGTTTCGTAAGACCCCCACCCCCCACTTGCTTCCATTTTTATATAGTTTTTGGTGTCTAAACTATGCATGCTACAGTCGAATTTATGATAGCTTTTTCACAACTGATTGTGCTCATATGAGACATTGGTAACAGTAGAAGATTTTGCTTTATTTTGGCCTGCCTTAAGTTTCACAATGTCTTAAGCAAAGGCCACAGCCGCTAATAGAAGCTAGTAGAATCTATTTAAGGCAATAAAATCTATAAAACTGTTTCTCTTTACTTGCTGCAATTATGATTTTTTTTTCTCTCATTGACCCCTAAAACTTCAAATGACCACTTCAAGTTTCCAATTACATTGAAAATCAAGTCCATTGTTTATAATTGAATAGGACGTACGGTAAACTGTAAAAAAAAATTGCTGAAGCCCGGCTTACGAAACGTCTTGCGACAAATATTGTCGTAAGTCAGATTCCAAATTCTCAATAATCATTTCTTTCTTGATCAGTTCCTGTTCTGTGACTTCTCTTTGGGATCGTCTTGAAAAGGCGGTCCCAAAGAGATGTCACAGGACAGGATTAGATTGAGAAATCAGAAATTAGATGTATTTTTTAAAATTTGACTTATAATTTTCTTTTAATCGTACGACCATTCGTTAGACGGGCCCCTGGTTACTTGTATAGGGTTCAACAAGGTAAAATTGACATTTCTTCAGTCAAAATGCATTTTTCTGAATACGACAAATCAAGAGTCATGTGGCCCTGAAGCGTTCACTGGAGAAAGGAGAAAATAGAACTGTACATATGGTTGTCAGCAGAAGCTTTTTCTACCATTTGACCAACTGTATGACCCGCCTTACAAAAGTTCATATGTGACCTAGATATTGTCAATGTGGTAATTCTAAATAAGATTAATTCGATTTGGACTAAAAGTTGACCTCTTGAACGTTCAGAAGCTTTTTCTATAATTTGACCTACTGACCTACGTTTTAAACTGACATAACTCATATATTTTTCTACATTGCCTAGATTTTGTCTGGAACTAAGGGGAATACCCTGTATTCAAAGCAAGTTTCGTGAATTTGGGGCTAAACAATTATGGCTCCTAAAGTGTTCAGAAGCCTTTTTTATGATTTTACCTACTTTTTATTCAGGCATAATCCATATTCATGTGGGGCAAGGGTTCTTTGGAGCTCTTCCTATGATTTTGCCTACTGACCTACTTTATGACCCCCAAGTAATCTATATTACTACATTGCCTAGATTTTGTCAAGGTGGTCATTCTGAGCAAGCTTTATGAAATTGTGACTAAAAATATGGCTCCTAAGGGTAAAGAATCTTTGTTTATGTTTTGATCTTCATTTAAATCTAATGTAACCCATATTCACATAAATTGTCATAATGCCTAGCTTTTGTCAAGATAATTATTCTACCCAAGTTTTAAGAAGATTGGACTGAAATTATGCCCCCCCCCCCCCCCCCCTGGAGGGGGAAATGGCTTTTTCTGAGATTTCACCTACTTTATGAGCCGACATTACCTATATTCAAGTATGCAGTACACTTTATCAAGGACATGACACTGACAAAATATCATAAAGATATAGCCAAAACAATGTCTTCTAGAAGGTTCTTAACTTTAAATTTGATATTTCTGAACACAGAAAATTACCCCACCCTCTGGCGGCCATGTTTTTGACGGATCAAAATTCTTTAATCACGTTTTAAAGTTAATCCATTGAGAAACATTTAAGTGAAAATAAAATTGAAACCAAACCAGCAGTTTTAGAGGAGAAGGTTTTGTTTAAATATTGTGCATGGTTGCCATGGTCCCATCCCTTTCTTTGAACAACTTTTGAAGCTCAAACCAACAGCATGCATCATGTTATCAAGCTTGGTAACACTGGGACTATTGGTTTCAGAGAAGTCGTTTGCAATTCTTGATGGACAGACAGACGTAGGACAGAACACCATCACAATAGCTCACCTTGAGCACTTTGTATTTTGGTAAGTTAACAAGAGGGTCTTAATTAAATGCCCTGCTATCGCTCATCTGTAGTACTGAAGCCTGATAGCTTTACCTTTCTGTTTCACCCGTTTAATCTAAATCCATTCAAATTTGTAGTATAGCATGTAAACAATATTAGAATACGACCTATTCTATTATAGTGTAGAGTACATCAAGGGAAGATAACTAGAGCCTAAACAATACTGAAATGAAGCTTTTTTCTAGCATTTCAAAGTATATCAAGGGCAGATAACTCTTGCCACAGTGGTCAGATTTCAACAATAATTGCATTCCTTCGAGAACGTATAACTATAATCTATATACATTGTGTGCTAGTAAAATCAAAATCGATTGAAAACTGTAGTTACAAGTGTAAACATTGTTAGATACGACACTTTCAACACATCAAGGACAACTCTTGACAAAATAGTGTGATTTCAATCATTTGAGACCTTTTAATCATATACAATCTGAGCAAGTTTGAGAAAGATTGGATAAAATGTGTGGCCTCTAGAGTGTAAACACCGTTAAATATGGCATTTTCCCATTCAAAGGTAGATAACTCTTGACCTTTCCGTCTGATTTCAATCATAATCAAACTCTTATAGTCATATACAATCTGAGTAAGTTTGAGAAAGATTGGATAAATATGTGTGGCCTCTAGAGTGAAAACATCATTAAATATGGCATTTTCAACAATTTAAAGGTAGATAACTACAGTGCTCCCTCCCTTCAACGGCCCTCCCAAAAACAGCTCCCTCCTTACATAGACCCTTGTCGCAGTTCCCTCAAACATAACTATTATGTCTAACGCTTTTACTGCTGTAATATCATCTGCTTAAAGTTGCCATCTGCTGTTTTTCTCAAAGTTACTTATTGGACATTTTGAAAGAAAAAAAGCTTAATTACGAGTGACAAACCATTTCAACCATCTGGATTCAAGCTGTTTTCAAATGTAAACAAAGTTCCCTCCCTATAACGTCTCCCTCCGAACAATGCAAACATTTTTTTGTCTCCCATTGGGTGTCGTTGTAGAGAGGGAGCGCTGTATTGACCTATAAGTCTGATTTCAACCATAATCAAACTCATCCCAACTTTTTAAAGTAATATACGATTTCAACCATAATCAAACTCATCCCAACTCTTATGGCAATATACAATCTGAGCAAGTTTGAGAAAGATTAAATAAAAATTGTTGCCTCTAGAGTGTAAATACTAAAATTGTTGACAAAAGACGACAGGCATTCAAGGATTGCAAAACCTCATCCTGAGCTAGCTCAGGTGAGCTAAAAAATATTGCAGATCTTAAGCAAATGTGTGACAGTGTTGCCGTCATTGGAGGCTTAAATGCAAAACCTTTATCCCGTTAATGGATTATCCATTTTCCGTGTCTTCTCTGTGTCAAAATAAAATAATTACCCCATTACCTGTTTCTAGTTTTGAAGACATGTGACTACTTAAAGCAGACTACAGTAAAGCAGAATGTGCCTTTAGGTACATTATGCTATACTTTCAGCCAGTTTTAAGCTATCAACTGCTAGAATTTAGAAAACATTTCTTATCAATATGGTACATATTTATGACTGTATAAATTGGAAGTGTTTTCTTTGGTGGACGCGAAATTAAAAGCATAACAAGAACGGTGTTACAGTAAGTGACAAATGCCCCCGAAGTTTTTTTGTCACTGAAATGTATCCATTCAGCCTATATTACCTCTAAATGACATTGACCTAAGACACAACCAAATTTGTACTCAGCTCAACAGCTGTTTGAATTGGATATAAATATGAATCATCTATCACATGTTGTTTAAAGTATATGGCCAATGTTAAGTTCAGTCTATTTGACCTTTAAATGACCTTGACCTTTGTTTAACAGGACCCAACTTGTACTGAGCTAAAGAGGTTCTTGAGTCGTGTACATATGCCAAATATGAAGTCTGGATCACATGTGTTCCAAAATTATGGCCAATATAGAATTCAGTCTTTTAAATGACATCTAAATCACTTTAACCATTGCTGGACATGACCTTACTTGTACTGAACCCAAGAACGTTTTGAGTTGAGTACACATGCCAAATATGAAGTCTTTATCACATGTAGTTCTAAAGTTATGGCCGAGGTTAAAGTTGTGTACAGACAAACAGACAGACGGACAAACAGACAGACCAAAAACAATATGCTCCCAACTAAGTTGTGTGGGGGCATAAAAAGGTGTACTTATGAGGTATTGAATTAAATGGGTTGGTTAAGGCAAACAAGAACATCTGAATACAAACATTTATCCCACTTTTACTGTCAGCTCAACTTACAGTCAATGATACCCAACAATTAAATAACATTGACAAAACACTCAATGTCTAAAGTTCTGTATCATTTTTGCAAATAACATATGTCCATTCTGTGACAATTTTGAAATAACACTAATAAAAAGTCTATGTCCTTATGATTTCACTCGTTCCATGTCTTCTAAATATTCCTCATATGTTATTGAAGGTCCATGTTTGGCTGCATCGTAGAACTTCTTCTGTATGAATTTTCTCCCAGAATAACCACAGATAGAAACCTCAGGTTTGTCCTACAAATTACACACAGATAAAAAATAAAGTACTAGTATACTATTAACACTTTCCCCCATAGCCTATTTCTAGGATTGGACACAAGTGACCACTTAAAGCAGGTTGAAAGTTAAGCAGAATGTGCCTAAAGGCACATTCTGCTTTACTTTCCGCCTGTTTTAAGCTACCATCTGCTAGAATATAGAAAATATTTCTTAGGATACATATGTATGACTGTATATAATGGAACTATTTTTTTAAATGAAGCAATCAATTAAATGTGCTACCGAGAGCACAGCAAACGGTACCTGGTACGCCTACTGGCAGCCTTTTATAGCATATCTGAGTACATCAAGGGCAGATAACTCTGTAAAGAATGAACCTCAAACCCGACTCAGCTTCCTATCTTGATGCATATAACATTTGTGTGAAGTTTCATTATTATCATTCAGATAGTTTTCCGGAAAAACTCCTGACAAACAAAATTGTTGACAGATAAACTGACGGATGGACAGGGCCATGCCAATATACAAACACCTTTAGAGGTGGGCGTATGGGCTTCTATGGGGGAAAGGGCTAACCCTTTATAAACTCATTGACTCTGGAAACTTCACATGGACCATTCCAGCTTCGAAATAAGTCTTGTCTATTTGGACTATTTCAGATTGTGGGTTGGGTTTTTTTTTTGCACAGACAGACAGACAACTGTAAATAAAGGGGTCTCTAAGTGTCACCTCTGCCTACTGCAGGTGACACAAATGGGGAAACAAAGTAAGCAACTCCAACAAGATAATTATGATAATAGAATTTAAAGAAAATGATTTCAGTAATTGTTCCCTAAAGTTTACCCTTCATTTTGCTATTAGCTTTGAGCATTTATCTTCTGAACAATTCCATTGGCTAATAAAATAAGATATCTTTTCACCAGGAAAGAGTAAAGAATCATGTCAGACAGATATTACATGTATAAGAAAACAGTGAAGACACTGATCAGACAGCTTCACCAAAGCTGTCTTATCTGAATCGACACAATTTTCAAAAAGTATTAAAGCGACTCGCAACCAGATGGTGCATTTGCAAAAAAATAAAAGAAAATACTCAACTATAAACAAAAGAGTAGCATTATTGTGCATCTGGCATTGGAAAAATATGACCAGTCTAAAAACACCCTCTAGAAATGTCTTCAAATCTTAGTTTTTTAGATATTTTCAATCGTTTTATCCATAGCGTCGAAAGGCGCTATAGAAATTGATCACTGGCTAACACATAAACCCGAGCCGAATTATGTAGTAGTATGTACTCTCCATCGCTTCACACTGAAATACGTTAAATCGATCCCAGATATATGAATAGTTCTGTGGCCCAGTGGGTAAAGTGGTTTACTCATTTTGACTTATGTCCATCCATGCCGGGTCCCACCAGAGCTCAATATTTTTTTTTATTGAAATGCATTTTTTTAAACAGAATTTCTTATCCTAAACTAATTCTTACCCGTTTATATTTAAGCGTTTGTCACATGTTTACAAATTACTGTTTTTAATGCTATATCTGGTTGCGAGTCTCTTTAATATAGATATGCATTTAACTTATTCTCCCTGAAAGTTTATGGACAGTTCAAGTTTCATATTAGGTCAAGTAGCCCATTTTTAACTTTATAGGGTTGTTTCTTTTAATAATATATTGCAGAATTACAAAAAGTGTAGACCGTGATCAGAGGGCTCCCTCTGATCACAGTCTACACTGTTTGCACAGGACAAGATGAAGTGTACTTTTCATAAGCACACAGTTTGTAAAGGATGAGTATGCTCATGGCTAGGCCTGAATGTGACAAGGACCCATCAGACTTTACAAAACTTACAAGGTTAATGTACACTTTAGGATGACCAAGGGGTCCGCCGCTGTTGCTGGACACTGATCGCCTAGTGCATACAACAATTGGGTCCTTCTCAATGAGGTCAATTGCAAAGTTAGGGTTCACCTGAAACAAACATAAGAACTCTGCAGAACATCTTTGCATGGAGGTTGTGAAATCAAGATCAATCCTTTAACCCATAGCCTGTTTGAAAAGTTTCTAGTTTTGAAAACAGGTGACCGCTTAAAGCAGGCTGAAAGTAAAGCAGAATGCACCTTAAGGTGCATTCTGTTTTACTTTCAGCCTGCTTTAAGCTGCTGTCAGACAGCTTAGAGATACGGATATACAGATGTATTTCTTAAGGTGCATATTTATGACAGCCTAAATTGTAAGCTATTTTCTTCAGTGGAGGAATAAATTAAAGACTTAAAATGGTGTATATATGGAGCAATGGGTTAATGTATCACATATATTTGAGAAATAATATAAAAACAATACCTTACTATGTAAAAACATGCAAATCTAATTGATTGATACATTGATATTTTCTAAATCCTAGCAGATGATAGCTTAATTCAAGCTGAAAGTAAAGCAGAATGTGCGTTAATGCACTTTTTGCTTTACTTTCAACCTCCTTTAAGTGGTCATCTGTGTTCAAAACTAGAAGCAGGCTATGGGGTAAAGGTTTAATGCAAGAACTTTCTACTTTTATAGTTCTGAATTTAGCAGCAAAAAGTCTTTAGAGATCTAAACGAACTTTCAATGAAATTTTCACAATTGAACAGTCTAAAAGTATAAATACAATACTAGGAGTCTAGGACATTCTTACCTTCTTTTCTTTGTCAACAAATCTAACACGCCTGAAATCATCCTTTGCCCATTCCTGAAATGGAGAAATCATCTAATGTAATGTGTAGTGATAACATAAAAGCTGAAGCTAAACTTAAACATTGAGCTAAAAAAGTTTAGGCAATTTTTTAACCAATTACCCCATTATGGGCATAGCATGTTTCTAGTATTGAAGATATGTGACCACTTAAAGCAGGTTGAAAGTAAAGCAGAATGTGCCACAAGGCACATTCTGCTTTACTTTCAGCCTGCTTTAAGCTACCATCTGCTAGGAAAAATATTTCCTATGATACACAAAGTGGAGCTATTTTCTGCAGAGGAATAATAAATAATTAGAGACTTGAAAAGGTGTATTTATGAAGTAATGGGTTAACAGACAAAATTTCCAGTGTTTTGTAGGTCTTGAAAGCAATATCAAAGACATGGAACAACAGAAAATAAAGTTAGGTACACTATTAAAGGGCTTGCATTCAGAGACATCAGTTGCAATACTTTGTTTTCGAGTACTATTTGCTCAGAGTTTACTCATTTTTCAATGCAAAGGGAGGTAATTTGAAAATCAATGTTTTCAAAAGGCGATTGTTCACACAGTGCTAAAGAATGATTATCCAAAATGATGGATTTTTGTTCCTGACTACAATTTCAACAGTACCCGTTATTTTTATGAGAAAACCTTGACTGACATCTCATTTATGACTAGTAAAGCAGATACAATACAAAAAGAGTTACCTCCCTATACACAGATCTACTTATTTCACCGAGACACTTATTTTTCCCATTGCTAAGGAAAAATATTCTAAAACTCGTGGACGACAGTTATTCATATCATTCACTGCTAACAAAATGTCAGAGAGGATGTGACATCAGTCACTTGCTAATATACTGTCCACCTTTTAGAAGGAATACACACTAGATCTGAAGGCCTATAAGGTTCTTACATTGCACTTCATTTTTCCAAGATATCCGGATGTGACGCCACTTGCTGATAAAATGCAAGCTAGGAACAAAATATCCTCTATAATCATATTTTGCTGTTGTGACAAGGATTAATAGCATAATTGGTTCCTAGCTTTCGAAGGGAAATGTTATCCCTTTTCATTTGGCTTTTCATCCAGCAAAATGTACTGAACTCAGGATAAGATAAGAGGTAACAGCTGTCATTAGATATAATACAATTATACACTCCATGGCGATGCAAATGTCTCGGAGTCACAGCTAGCGATGACCTACAATGGAAGAGTCACAGTTCACACCAACAGCACTGCAGCTAAAGGCAGCCGAACACTGGGATTTATAACTATGAGCTGTAACTTAAATATTGGTGCTGAGCTTAAAAACAATAACCCTGCACACACTAGATGTAGGAAACAGAATAATACTTATTTCAGCCAATTTCCATATAAACACACTATAGTATACACTACATATATGTATTGCTAAAAAAGCACTATTTCATAGTTTAAAGAGCAAAAAAATTTGCCACAGCACGGGAGGCACACAAAGCCCTCCCGCACCCTCCCCCTATGCCCCAAATTCAACATGCCTTCAGGAAATCCTGGGGAAATCCCTGATATGGAAAATCTTGGAGAGTGTTGACCAGCCGTCAAGGCAGCAGCATAGTATACTACCATAGTCAGACCAACAAGAGAGTATGCCAGCAGCGTATGGGAAATGCCGGATTATCCCACCAGCAGGACTGAGGCCCACACCCTGAAACAGCTCCAGTGGAAAAGCAGCCAGGTCTGTCAACAATTGTTACACAGACAGAACCCCTGGATGTGTAACGAAGATGGTGAACGACCTAGGCTGGAATGCCCTTTAACACCAACGCTACATATCAAGACGGGTGATGCTCTTCAAGATAAAGAAAGACATTGTTGAGGTTCCTGATAACCTGCTCAGCCAGAGTGACTCCAGAACACAAGGTACCAACCACTTCTACAAAATCTCGGCCAATACATCTACATACAAAAACAGCTACTTCGCCATAACGATTCGAGACTGGATCCTGCTGCCGACCAGAACTACCAATTGCCTGACTCTCGAGAGCTTCAGAGAGAGCCCCTCTAGACCAAAGAGAAACCAAAACCAGCAATACACTTGGATTCTATTTTCAAAATCAGTTTACCAGCATAGCTTCTTCCCTGCCTCTATCATACTATGGAACTAGCCAATGAACCCCTGTGAAGTCATGCTAAATATGCGACAGGTGGCATCTCAGGGTCTCATGGAAATTTTATACAACATCTGTTGTTGTTTTGTTTCTATAAAGTATAATCACTGCTACAACAGCCCTTTCGGATATTACAAGTAGGGGCACTTTTTAGGTGGCGCATTGGGACTGTACCAGGCCGATCACTTTATCCTGGCACCAATAGTAATGCTAACCCTGAATCCTGAGCGCCATGGAGGGAAGCCATTACTACCAATTTTTCAGTCTTTGGTTTGACCCGGCGGGGGATTAAACCCGCAACCTCCCGCACTGCAAGCAGACGTTCAACCACCCCATTCTGTAAAATCTCTACAGTAGTTTTGATAGATCTGCAATATCAGTTACGATATCGCAACTACCCACAACCTGCTAATCATTACACTTGCCTAGAAATACTTTTATTTGAATAACAGTTGCAGATGACAACTGTGAAGCTAAAGACGAAGTGGCACTTTTGGGTAATAGTCAAACATAATTAATTGCATTTGCATCAGGAAGTGTGGGTGAATCTCATAATAACTTATATTAGGAAGTATAAAAACCTGACTAAAATTAGTTTGAACTTTTTATTTTTAAAGGAAACGGATTGAACAAATAAAGCATAAATAAGACAGTAAATATTTTGTTTTTACCAAGAGCAATATAGTTAAAGTAGTTTTAACATTTTTATAAGGTATTTCAGATTCCAGAAGGTAGGAAAACTGTTATTTCATTGTTAGTATTCGGCTTGCTAAAACTGGTACTACCATCCCAGTTTCATTTTTCATTTTTGATTTAAAACGGTAATACGAATAACATGTAAAGGTAGGGCGCTATCCCAGAAAGTGGCTGCTGCAGGAGTGACGAACTGACGTACCCTGCAGTAAGCGCTTTCTCCTACCCCTTGGGGAATATGAATTTTTTTTAGTTTATTCATTGTACATACTGGTTGTTTTAGATGTACAGTTACATTTTTATTATAAGATTGTGAGGGAGTTCCATGAGATCAAGAATACAAGAAGATAAACTGAATCACGTGTAGTTGAAAATTAGTCATAAATTATAAAATGCTCTGTGAAATTCCATAACAAACAAAAAATTAAAACTCTGTAACTGTCCCTCCTGTGCTGCATGGACTGCTTGCCAATAAAAGAGGTTGAGGAGTTTTTGAGTAAAGAGCTCAACAAAGATTTAGAATCAAAGTACGAGCGAGTAGTCATACTGAGTGACAGTAAGGGAAAATATCTGGAGGCAGAGTACGAGGGACTGAGAGGGAAGCCAGAGGAGTTTTTGTGGTGGACCTGTAGTGGAAGAGACACCAAAGCAGGGGTCAAGTTCCTAATTGATAACATACATAAAATTAGAGACGGAAAAAAAACTATAGTACTCTTTTGGCATTTCACTTGCAACGTTACTAGGAAAATTGACAGACTAATATACAAGAGATATGACAGTAGTGAAGACTTGTTAGCAAATTTAAAGCCATTTTTAGAAACTTTGGAGACAGTACACAAAACTGAGGAAAATATTGATTTGGGTATATTAGAAACACCACCTGTCTTCACTAGGGAATGGAATAAGGGGAAACATGCACATGACTGGGAATTAATCGACGACAGTGACTTACATAGACAGATTTCTGACCTCAATGACCTTATTAAAAACTTCAACACCAAACTAGGCTTTAGATCACCAAGATTCACAATTGATTTCATCCACAGAAGAAGAAACAAGAAAAAGGCACAAACTAAAATCAATCTGGACCCAATTTTGTTAAAAGACGGAGTTCATCCAATTGGCATAGTTGCAAAAAAGTGGATGATCAAAATACTTCAATCAGTATCCTCATAAAAGAATAAAATCAACTTAGTGTATAAGTAGCAGAAATAAAGTAACGTAACCCCCCCCCTCCCCCCCCCCCCCCCCCAATTTTTTAAATAATTATCTACACACCAATTAGCATTTCAGCATGGGTAATCAGTGTGTGACAAACTGATGTACCACTGTTAAAGTTCATGTGTGTGACAAACAGATGTACCACTGAACGAACGCATGCTGATCTGTAGACCAGATGGAGAACCACGTTTATTGAAACCATAAATGGAATATGCATAATCCTTAAGTGTGCATAAATTTCCAGTGAGTGACAAACTGATGTACCACTGCTTTAAATGTAGACTAAATGTAGAGTAATAAACATATGGTAAAGCAGATATCTTGAACCCAGTGTGTGACAAACTGATGTACCACTGTTTAATATTAATATAAGAAGCTAGTAAGGTTAAGTCGGTGTAAAGGAATAAAAATGGCAACTGGTGGAGATTTCACCCATAGTACTCCCTTAAGGGGAAATAGTGCTGTTCAATCAGGAGCAGATAGAAGGTCACTCTTCAATAATGCAGACATGGAGCTTAAAAGAAAAAGGCTTATGAGCCCAGAAATGACTAATCTGTGTGTAAAATGTGAAAGAACACTAAATGAAAATACGGTGGAATGTGGAAACTGTGGATTAAAATTCTGCATTAAATGTACAGGTATGACAGTTGTAGGTCTGAACATGATCAAATCAGGTGCAATCCCTGACTATACTTATCAATGTAAGTGGTGCAAAAACACAATGCCAACATTGGAAAACATTGATAAGAAATTGACTATTATGAATAGCCACAATGAAACTAGATTCAAGGAAATGGAAGACAGGCTGCAGAAAATGGACCTTAAAACTGAGGAATCCATAAAAGAGAAAATGAAGGGTACAAAATCAGAAATTTTAAGTGAAATTGATGAGAGAATAAAGACAGTGGTGGACGAAAGGACCAAAGAAATGGACGATAGAAGAAGAAGAGAGTTAAATGTGATGGTTTTCAATCTACCCGAGGGCTTGCACAAAGAAGGCATAAAAAACAAGGAGGAAGATGAGTCCGCTATAAGATCTATAGCTTCTGACATAGGAATTGACGACATCAAATTAATAACACAGTATAGATTAGGTAAAAGGCAGTTAACTAAAATAAGACCACTTAGACTAGTAGTACAAAATCCTAAAGAAAGGAAATTTCTACTTGATAATTCAAAAGAAATAAAAAACAAAGCGTTGCCCAAATACAAAAGAGTAATCTTCTTTAAAGACCTGACTGATGATCAAAGAGCCGAAAGAAAAACAAAGCGGGAGAGAACAGCCAATCGGGAGGAAAATGAAAGACAGATGGAAGTACATCCACCGTATAATAGGAGATTAGCAGAAAGGCTACATAACTCCGTAGTCAACGGTAATATATCGAGCTTATCCCAAGAAGGGGCAGACCCGTTTGGTGATGAAACGGTGATGGATTTGAGCTCTCTACATGAGAAAACTGTGATTGGTGGAATCCAGTTGGACACTTACAGGACAGCCAGTGTGGCTAGTAAGGATTGTGTTGAAACCACAAACGTGGGGACAGATAAGCAGTGTGACCACTGATTGTTTTAACAATGTACATACGGGTAAAAGTTTTAACGTGATTAACAAACGAAATAGTTACAAAGATGGAAGTCATACTCTAATACCAAATGATAACATTAAGATACTATATACAAACGCAGACTGCTTGACAAAGAGTAAAATATTAGAACTTGAAAACTTAGTAATAGAAACTAAATCTGACATATTGGCGGTTACAGAAATATTCCCGAAATTTACAAATAACCCATGTCAATTAGATGAAATGTATAAGATACAGGGATATAACATATTTAAATCTAAAGAAACAAAAGGTAGAGGAGTAGCGATATATGTAAAAAATGATTTGAGAGCCAATGAAATAGAATTTGAAAATGAATTCCAAGAGGCAATTTGGTTGGAATTCGAAATGCCAGATGCCGATAAACTGCTGTTAGGATGTATTTACAGAAGTCCTAACAGTGATAACACAAATAATGACAATCTGTTATCATTACTCCAAAAAGCAGTTAAATCAAATTACTCTAGAATAATGGTGGTAGGAGATTTTAACTATAGAGAAATAAATTGGGAATTGTGGTCAACAGATAAGGGAATAAATCACAGTGAGTTTAAATTTCTAGAAGGCATAAAGGATTTATACTTACACCAACATGTCAAAAACTTTACTAGATTTAGAGAAGGTAATAAGCCATCAATACTAGATTTAGTTTTCACAAACGAGGAAAATATGGTTGAAGAAATTATATATAAACCAGGTATAGGGAAGAGTGACCATGTGGTCTTAGAGTATGATTTAGTTTGTAAACTAAACTGTAAAAAGAATTTATCTCCAAAATACCAATACAGTAAAGGAAACTATGAATCTATAACTAGGGAAATACAAAACACTGACTGGGAATTACTGGATAACATGGGGATTCAAATGGCGTGGGAGGTATTTGCAGAGCACCTTTCCATTATAATTGAGCAAAATATTCCATTAAGCACAAACCATCCAAGCCATAGGAACCCGCACGTAGACAGTGAAACTAGGTCGGCCATCAGAAACAAACATACAAAATGGGTTAAATACCAACACTGTAGGAACCACATAACCTTTAACGAATACAAAATATCAAGAAATAAAGCAACGTACCAACTAAGGAAATCAAAATACAATCATGAAAAGCGCATAGCAGAAAACATTAAGGATAATCCTAAACAGTTTTGGAAATATGTCAGATCTAAAACAAAAACTCCGACAGGAGTTGATGTAGTGGAAGTAGATGGGGAAACAATTCAGGATGATAAACAAATAGCAGAGGCCTTCAATAGACACTTTGACACCACTATCCCAAGAGTAACAGAAAAAACTGATAGCATACTAATGGATCTTGAAGTAAATGAGGAAATAGTTATGGCAGTGATTCAACAACTAAACACCAATAAAGCACAGGGACCGGATGGTATACACCCTAGAGTTATTCATGATTGCAGAGAATCTATAGTAAAACCCCTATGCAAGTTATTTAGGAAATCTCTGGATGAAGGGAAACTCCCAAATGAATGGAAGAATGCCAATGTGAGCTCTATCTACAAGGCCGGGAAAAAGAAAAATGTAGAGAACTACAGACCAATAAGCGTTACTTCTATATGTTGTAGATTAATGGAAAAAATAATAAGAAATGTAATAATGAATCACTTAGAAACAAATTCCCTCTTATCAATATACCAACATGGCTTTAGAAAGCATAGATCATGCAATACTCAATTACTTGAATGCATTGAAGATTGGTCCAAAGCATTTGATGAAAATAAAGAAACAGATATCGTCTATTTAGACTTCAAAGCTGCATTCGACAAAGTACCCCATAAAAGACTCCTGGAAAAGGTAAAAAGTTTGGGGATCAAAGGAAAAATTTATTCATGGCTAGAAAACTTTTTGAGCAACAGAAGGCAACGTGTAGTGGTAGGGGGAGAAAAATCTTCCTGGCAAAATGTAACAAGTGGAGTCCCACAAGGTAGTGTATTAGGACCGTTACTTTTCCTAATTTACATAAATGATTTGCCAGATGCAATAGAATGCACAATTAAACTTTTTGCAGATGATACAAAACTATATTCAATCCAGGAAAAAACAAAGGATGAAGAAAAACTACAAAATAGCATATTTGACGCATGTCGATGGTCAGAAAAATGGCAAATGATCTTTAATATAAAAAAATGTAAATCAATGCACATAGGAAATTCCCTTGCAAATGAATATTTTATGATCTCTCCCGATAAAAGCATAGAAAAAATTACTCAAACAACCTCAGAAAAAGACTTGGGAGTCGAATTTGACAACAAATTAAAATTTGATAAACACATTTATACTAAGATAAATAAGGCAAATAGTATTCTAGGGCTAATAGCAAAAACATTCACGTGTGTTTCAAGGGACGTGTTCCTCCATCTGTTCAAAGCTATGGTGAGGCCCCATTTAGAGTATGCATCAGTAATATGGTCCCCTCACTACAAAAAGTATAACGTTGCAATTGAAAATGTCCAAAGAAGGGCGACAAGAATGCTAAAAAATCTAAGAGACAGTAGCTACAGTGAGAGGTTAAGGCAGCTAGGCATTCCAACCCTGGAGTACAGGAGGGACAGGGCAGATGTAATCCAAGCTTATAAAATATTGAATGGGTTAGATAAAACATCTGCCAACCTACTATTAGTAAGAGGTGACAATATAACAAGAGGGAATAACATGAAACTCATTAAACCCAGAGCAAGAACAGAATTAAGAAGGGGTGTATTCAGTCATAGAGTCATTGATCTATGGAACTCCCTCCCAAACAGTGTAGTCCAAGCACCCACTCTCAATACATTCAAATCAAGGTTGAATGGGTACTGGGGGGTCACCAATAAACCTAATAAGTTTTATGCCGAGTGCTTTAACCCATAGTTTGGTTCCAATTATGTAAAAACCGACTACAATATGAACATTATATAACCAGTGTAAATAGATTGTACATAATAAAAGGGAGCTCTTAAGTTCCAGATAGATATAAATGTATTTTAACCCGTTAAATGAAAATAAATATATGGAGCAATATTAAAAAAGTGAAGTGAATATATAAGCCAACCGCAGCGAAAAAGAACATTCATCGGAGGAAAACGCATCCAAAAGGGCCAAAGAAGTGGAAAACGCTTATGCATCCTTAGATGCATCCGGCCTCGATACTACATGAACTACATGAACTACATGAAGGGTCAACTGTAAGAATATGATTTTTGTATCGCATTCCCCCACCCACCTTATTAAGCAATGATGGTAGTTCACCGGTTGCTTTGCAGCAAATTGCCGTCATGGCAGAGTTTATAAACAATACCTACCTGTCCGGTATGTGTAGTTGCATCTACATTTTTACCATCATGTGCTTTTATCTGATTAGATGTAGATATCACGCGACAAAACTGATTTTTCAATGGCAACCTAGAAAGTCCTCTGACTATGGACGCCATTTTGATGGTTACGGTTTATGCGTCCCAGGAGAAGTTCGACCCGAAACCATTCAATTTATGTTTTTTTAAAATGTTGCTATTTCATTTTGACTTTTTACTTCGATACAATCAAAACTGAATTGATCATCGTGGTGAAGAAAACTTCATGAGTGCAGATCAAGATCAGTTACCATATTTTGACAGTGAAAAATTTAGGGTCTACACTGTTTGCCAAGTTATAATTGTGACGGAAATGGAGCATATATAAACACTTCTACGACTGTGGAAGCCGGCTTTTATATATTTTAATTTGTTGAGAAGTTAATCAACGTTCTGCATGGTTAGTACTGCCATGGATGAGTGACTGGCAGGGTATACAGAGCTGGTGGCAGCGGTGGGATTAGGGATTACATCACCATCATCCCTGGATCCATGTCACACTGTCTCTCCGATAAGAACTGCCATGTGAGAATACAGGGGCGGCTTGAGAGCGAAGTCACTGGAACGGCTAGAAATTCCTTTAATTGGACAACGGTCCATATATTATTAGACAATCTGCTGATAATTATAGCCACCCTTAATTAGCATATATGCCTATTTACGCCCACAATTTATTTCTCTGTTGAAAGAAAAGGTTCTCGACACTTTATAGTCATGAATATGTAGTAGATTTATAAGAAATACGTTCTATACCCAACCATCGATCACTAACATTTGCTGCGGCCGCCATTATAAAGGCCTATTATTTCTGAGGCAAATAGCAATTTCCCGGACGCCACAGAATTCCTACGGCCACTGCATGTTGCGCTAACATTTGCTGCACCTGCTGCATCTGTATGGCTCATAATCAAAGCTAGGGTCTTCTTCCAAGTGATTGATTTGAGTATTGGCTTAAATTACAGTCTCTTAAAACATTACTCCATGCATGGCCTGTTGATAGTTTTATTCTGAGTAAGACAAGTAAGCATTTAAAGCAAGTTGAAAGTAAAGCAGAATGCACCTTGAGGCACATTCTGCTTTACTTTCAACCCTCTTTAAACTCCCATCTGCTAGGATATACATCAAACTTTCTTAAAAATGCAAATTAATTCATGACTAAATAAACTATATTTTCTATGGTGGAGGAATTAATTAAAGGCTTAAAAAGGTGCATCAGTTGGTTGATGGGTTAAAACATTATTAACTCTTACAATGCTGAATTGTTAAGTTTTTAAGAAATGACCAATTTTACATTGAATCTCCAAGAACATATTCCCAAAATATATAAAATAACAAACAGTGCAGAACCTCAGTAGAGCGTTCAAGTACCGTATCGATTGCATCAGAAAACGGTAACAAGTTACCTTTAACGACCGATTGCGAACGACACGAACGGCCTCAGAGGTAGTTAGCCATCGCCAACAAGGAAAACAAAATGGCGATGAAATATGAATTTGATAAAACCAGCGAACAGTCCCCACTTAATTTCTCATCAATAAACCAACATTTTCCGATACTTAATGTATCAAACAAAGCAGCTTACATCTGAGCAGCTAAATCTTATTTTTATATGCTGTAAAATTGATGCATTTCAGACTTTTCAGTTGATTAGTACACTTTTGTGTGTGTTATTTAGATATGTACATAAATCGTTCATACCCTTGAAAAGTTGATAAACATGGGGGCGCAATGAGTTATTATTGAAGAGTATTGGTGAACGTTAGATGTCGTACTATATGGGTTGTTTGCATCGGTTAACGTTGCTGTTCGTTGATACGGTACTTAAACGCGCTACTCACAGATCTGGTTCTGTTTGTATAGGATATATATACTCATTTCCAAAACTGTATGGGTTAAGCCTTCGTTCAGTTCATGAAATGGACAAAGCCCATCACATCTATCAAATATAACTGATGGAGAAGTTGATGAATTGTGATGACAGATAAAACTCAATGTTCATCAAAACAATGTCATATACCAAAATTCAGCTCCAAATGTCAAAGCATATATGAGACCAGGCACTAGAGGGATGGCTTTGTCTGTAAGACAAATATGATGCCCCCGTCGGCCAAAAATTGACTATGTTCAACTGACTGTAATTTTGTGAAAAATTAAAGCAGATCAAAATCCTGTTCATAATGCACATCTATGGTATATGTGCAAACACTCACCCAAGTTAAAAGGTTGTAGCTTGAAAACTGTAGGAGGAGTTAGTCTGACAAAGTATGTACTATATGTTGGTCAAACGGACGGACGAACGTACAGACAGACAGATGAACAGACAGGGGTAAAACTGTGTGCCCCCAGACTGATCCTCGCAGAAACCTGGACGGACCAAGAGGATGGTAATACATCTCAACAGAGGGACATTGCCGTATCATGATATGTCCCATCTGAAAACGGGCTTATAAAAATAGCAGCCTTTAACATTATAAATTTATACTTCAGCTATTGATAGGAAGAATAACAACAGAAGAAATATTTCAAAATTTGTAAATAACTTTATTTGTAAAATATAAAAATAATATATATTGGTCCTTTGATATACACTATATCTCCAGTAATTTTCCTATGAACACAACCACAATAGGTATCATGTACCTTAAAAATCCTAATTATTGGAATCATACCATACCCTATGTAACTGCTGAAAAAACAAAAAAACCTCGCTATTACCACCACTAAAATCAAGACTAATTGATTGTATAATAGACAGGTGACAGCTTAACTCATTGAGCCCTAGTGACGCATATATGCGTCATTTACCAAATTTGTACTTGTGAAGAGAACAATTGTCCTATGCAAACAGTGAAGTCTCTGATATGAAAGGCTCCTGCAGGAGCCCTCTGATCAGGGTCTTCATTGGTTGTCATTTGGCAATTTATTACAAAAACAATCCTAAATAGTCTAAGATAGACCAGCCTTTATTGCAAGCTGGAATTGTCCATTGGAAGTTTCAGGAGATAATAAGTTAAAGCAAGGTGACAGTGAAACAAAAAGCTCCTAAAGGAGCTTTTTGTTTCCCTGTCACCTTGCTTTAAGTGGTCACCTATCGTAAACACCCTAATAATTACCACAATTAAGTGGTCGTAATAGAGAGGTTTTACTGTATCATAAAATTAGAACAAATTGTTTTCATCACACAATAATTTGCTCAAAAGGTGTACACAGAATGACAAACAGTGTAGACCCTGATCAGACTGCTCCTTCAGGAGCAGTCTGATCTGGGTCTACACTGTTTGCGCAGGCATATCTGTCCCAATACTTAAGATCATAACAGTACCTTAATTGTAGCACATACCAATGCTAGTTACAACCTCAGCCACCTCACAAGGATATTCCATGTGTTTGTTCCTGTATGTTTTCAGGGCTGAATTTCAGCATGATTCCAATCTTTGAAAAAGTATATATTTCTCCCCGAGCTAGTCTGGTCTGATACAGCTCTTCATCAATGAAAGCTTAATTTTAATTTTACGCTTTATTTCATCAATAAATAAGCCATAGGAAACTACCCCAACATTTTAACAATTTCTGCTTAAAGTAGGCTAAAAGTAAAGCAGAAAGCTCCTCCAAACACATTCAAAATTTAATTTCTGCTTTACATTTGACCTGCTTTTAGCAGAAACCTAAATGTAACACAAAAGCATGTGTCTTCCCTAGAAAGGAACCCAAACTACTCCATAACTATAGTGCAGAAAGCTGCAAACAATGTAGATCCAGATACACCACTTTATATTATTATTTTCCAACCGCTATGGGAGCTTTCTGCATTACTTTTGTTCTGAATTATGCAGTTACCTGTTTTTGATGTTTTTCAAATCTGCATGCATTGAAATGCTACTCAAGTCAGACTGTATATATGATAATCGCAACATAGGCCAGAACCTACAGAGTCAGCTTAGGGACATAGTAAACACAGTTGTTTTGATATAAATGAATAAAACAATACATTTAGATTGAACAGCCAAACCTGTCTTGATCAACCATATAACCCTTTCATGATCAAATTTTAATCTATTGTGAGGGTTTTACCCCTTCCCTGCCATATAATTGTCTGCTTCAATACTGTTGTCTGCAATATCATTTTAACATCATATTTAACTCTTTGAACCCTAGCCACGCTCTGATCAGGGTCTTCACTGTTTGTCATTTTGACATTTATTGTAAAAATAAACCAAAAATAGTCAAAAATGGACTAGACTATATTGATAACTAAGAACTGTCCATTTCGGGTTTCAGGGAGGAAAGGGTTAAGGTAGTCTGACTGACAACATTTTGAAATGAGTGTCAAACAGATTAGGTTCTGATCAGATGGCGCATTACATGGCGTCTGATCAAGACTCAAACTGTTTGCAAATGCACCTTTTGGCATCATTGACAGTGAAAGGGTTAAAGAAAATACATGGGTAGTCCTTCACGTACAGTAAAACCTCTCTATTACGACCACTAAAACAGATACTAATTGATTGGATAATAGACAGGTGACAGCTTAAAACAAGGTGACAGTAAAACAGAAAGCTCCTATAGGAGCTTTCTGTTTTACTGTCACCTTACTTTAAGCAGTCACCTGTCGTTAACACCTTATCATTAACACAATTTAGTGGTCGTTATAGAGGGGTTCCACTGTGATTAAATCCATTCATCCCTGAAACATAAAATTCCAATACCAATCTTACTATGGTCTGTATTATACTATTAGCGATTGCTTTTTGCAATACATGTACAATGTATATTGCAACTTGAGAAAGGGTGCAAACCCTGATAAGTGTGCTCATCCAGGAGCCCTCTTATCAGTGTCTTCAGTTTGCATAAGATTAGTATACATGCATAAGTTTGGGTTAATACAGCACAAAAGTAAGACTGAAAACTATCATGGAGCAGTTTTACCCTCTCAAGTATATGTTTTAACACATTCAACCCATTTAGCAAGTATACTCATCATTAACAAACAGAGTACCTGTGACGAGTACATGTGTCCTATGTAAACAGTGTAAACCCTGATCAGAGGTCTTATGCATGGGCCCAATGATCAGTGTTTCTGCTGTTTGTCATTCGCAATATATTGTTACATAATTGGTTGGAAATTTATTAGATGTACAATGTAATTGGAAATTTATTAGATGTACAATGTAATTGGAAATTTTTCTGTTTGAAGTTTCATGGGTGAACGAGTTAACTCTTTCAACGCCATGGACCCGTTTCAAATATACTCCTTACATTTACAAACAGTGTAGACCCAGATCAGAGGGCTCCTATGGAAGCCCTCTGATCAGGGTCTACACTGTTGCTAATTTAGAGCAGTATTCATTAAACTGCCTACAATTCAAAGTACTGTATACTGGTTCATGTTTTGATAACTAAAATTATCCACAAGGGAACCTAATAACCCACAAGAGTTACATGATGTTGAAAGAGTTAAGAAGCCACGTCTTCAAAGAGTTCTATGATTAGTTAACACAGATTACACAGTATAGTATTATGCCATGATAAATGTTGAATATATCTACAGTCGAACTACGATATCTCAAACTCGGTAATGTCGAACATACCTGTATTTCAAAGTTAAAACGTGGCCAAGCCACGTTTTAACTTTGAACCACGGGTATGTGCAACTTAACCAAGCATGAAGTAATGTAATTCATGTATCTAAATATCGGGTAGTTCGAGGTAAGCAAGTTCGAGATATCGAAGTTCGACAGAACATCTATGTGATAATTCAGATGTTGATCGTTTGCAGCATGTGTGTATATGCTTTGTTATTTCATAATAAACTTATATAACCAGAAGCCTAAGAGGGTCATGTTTACCTCAAAAAGCCCAAATATATTGTCTCAGTCTTGTGATAGAGAGTAAAATGGTTGTGTGATAGCATCTAGATACAACAAATATTAACCCTTAACTCCATAACAATGCTTTTTTACACCTGTAAGTATTTCTTTACACTAAGGGAAGTGGTCCAAAGTTACAAAGTCCTGGCTCCCAGGTTAAAAAGCGTTTTAGTTGAGTCTGAGTGTGTTCCCAAGCATTTGCTTGGGAACGAGCTTAGACTCCAGTAAAAAGCTTTATAACCTCAGAGCCTGAACATGAAACACAGACGGCATTTCGAGTATTGTTTAACCCATTCCTTCATAGAAGGGCCTTTTAGAACATTCAATTTATTCCTCCACTAGAGAAAATTGTTCAAATTTATACAGTCAAGAAATTGTGCCATGAGAGATATTTTTCTAAATCCTAGCGGATGATAGCTTAAAGCAGGCTGAAAGTAAAGCAGAATGTGCCCCAAAGCACATTCTGCTTTACTTTCAACCTGCTCTAAGTAGTCACCTGCCTTCAAAACTTAAACAGGCTATGGGGTAATGGGTTAAGATAGTAGCTTAAAGCAGGTTGGAAATAAAGCAGAATGCTCCTTAAAAAGTATTCTGCTGAACTTTCAACCTGCGTTAAGTGGACAACCTGACATATGTCTCCAGACTAGAAACAGGCTATGGGCTTAACCCATTACCTCATAGCCTGTTTCTTGTTTTGAAAAAGGTGACCACTTAAAGCAGGTTGAAAGTAAAGCAGAATGTGCCTTAAGGCACATTCTACTTTACTTTCAGCCTGCTTTAAGCTACCATCTACTAGAAAATAGAAAATATTTCTTTTGATAAATATTCAAAATTGTATGATTTGGAACTATTTTTGGCCAGTGAAGGAATAAATTAGAGGCGTAAAAAGACATAATTATGGGGAAATGGGTTAAGGGTTAAGAGACAGAAAAATTCAGAGACACTGCCTTACTCCTTTCCTCAACAGAAACCTATAAGAACACCTCTACTCTGGGCTGATAAACTCAAACATAGATGCAATGATGGTTTCAAATACTGGTGGTAACTTAGCAAGATGAAAGTGAAACATAACACTCCTACAGGGGTGTTCTGCTTGATTTTGTTCATCTTTCTTTAAGTTTTCACCTGCCTTAGACAAAGAAGCTTATTACAGTGGAGCAGACGTGATTCTTTCCCAGTAAGCGTTGACGCAAAAACTATTGTTTCAATTGCAAACAGTTTGTAGCCAGATCTGATGACAGGCTCAAAACTATTTGCCACTCTGATTAAAATATATCACAAGAATTGTCAAACAGTTGTCTTTTTTTCCTTCAATTTATTGCATTGTGTTCTTTTGCATTTAAAGGAGAAAAAATGAGGTCTTCTCCACTGCAAATGCTATAACAGCAGAGGTTCAGATGCGGGGAGTATTTCAAAACCTAAAATCTTTATTTCTCCATTAAACCCTATGGTGTCACTACTCATTAGAATCGTCTCAAAGAGACAATTCTAATGAGTAGTAACACCATAGGTTTTGGTGCTGAAATGAGTGAGAACATTTCGGATTTGATCAGTTTACTCCCTCTTATCTGGAGTTATGTATCAATTAGATATAGCTGATTTGCACTGATGACTGTTTGGGGGAATAGTTTTAACCCTTTGAGCCCTAGTCCCGCTTATAGGCGTCCTTTTCAAACAGTGTACTTGTGAATAGTACACTTGTCCTGTGCAAACAGTGAAGACCCAGATCAGAGGGCTCCAAAAGGAGCCCTCTGATCAGGGTCTTCACTGTTTGTAATAATGCCAAACATGACAAAAACAACCCTTAAAAGTCAGAAATGGACTAGACTAAAATAGAAACTAGAATTTTCCATTTTATGTTTCAGGGAGGAAAGAGTTAAGGCATGTACAACTCAGAAACAGAATACACAATAAAGAAAGAAAAATGTACATTGAGAAAAAAGAAAATAACAAAAAAAGAATGTAAGCGCCAAAACTGGCAAGGAAGACTATGTGAATAACAATCTGTACAAGAACTTAACCCATTACCCCATAGTCATGAATATGTATCATAGTAAATATTTTCAATATTCTAGCAGATGGTAGCTTAAAGCATTCTGCTTTACTTTCAACCTGCTTTTAGTGGACACCTGTCTTCAAAATGAGAAATAGGCTAGGGGGTAATGGGTTAAGAAGTGGGCTATCAGGCACTGCAGCGTATACCATGATCAGCTGTTACATTAGAAACATAGAACTTGGTCATGTCACTCATAAAAATCAACATTATTTTGTCCACCAAAGCTATAAACAGTGGTGACTCCGGTAAGGTGTGGGTTTTGCAACAGATAACCCGATCTTGTTCTACATTGTTTATAACGTTACAATGTCTGAGAGTCCTCTGTGGCTACAATTAAGGTAGCACTACCCACGTGAGATCAGTCCAAAGTCATTAATATCGGATATCTCTGTAGAGCGATTGGCCATTCTCATCAACTGACGGTCAGTACCGGACAATGATTGTTATAGACTGTCAGTTAACTCATTCACCCCTGAAATTTAATGGACAATTCCAACTTCAAAATAAGTCTAGTCCATTTTTGACTATTTAGGGTTGATTTTAACAAATACTTCAGAAAGACAAACAGTGTAGGCCCTGATCAGAGGGCTCCTTAAGGAGCCCTCTGATCAGGGTCTACACTGTTTGCATGGGACAAGTGTAATCCTCACAGGTACACGGTTAGTAAATGACGAGTATACTCTTCCCTAGGGTTGAATGTGATAATGAAAACTGCAGATCAATTTATGTATTGTAGAGTACCAATATTGACTGACAATGACTAGTCTCATTAAGGCCGTACTGCCATTTATACATGTGCATGTAAGTTAAATCAATTTTGCTTCACTACAACATATGAATATGTTATTATTGTAAAATATTTTATCACATTTTATTAACAGTTTTAAAATCACAACTCTAAATGCTGATTATGTAATAATTTGGTAAATGTACCTATAATCTACATTCATTATTTGATGCAAACACAAGCATGGTATAACTTCCTTATGCATGACTATCTAAACAAGAAGAATACAGTAGAACCCATCTATTACGACCACTACATGAGGTTTAGTTTTCTGTGTTTAACCTATTACCCCAGGGCTCAAGATAAGGGGGGTATTTATAAAACTGAAATCTTTGTTTCTACTTTAAACCCTATGGTGTCACTACTTATTAGAATCGTCTCGAAGAGACGATTCTAATGAGTAGTAACACAATAGGATTTGATGCTAAAATAAGTGAGAAAATGTTGGATTTGTGCAAATTACTCCCTCTTATCTGGAATCCTGCATTACCCCATAAATACGCCTTTAATTTATTCCTCTACTGAAGAAAATAGTTCCAATTTATACAGTCATAAATTTGTATAAGAAATAGTTTCTATATTCTAGCAGATGGTAGCTTAAAGCAGGCTGAAAGTAAAGCAGAATGCGCTTGAGGGCGCATTCTGCTTTACTTTCAACCTGCTTTAAGTAGTCACCTATTTTCAAAACTAAAAACAGGCTATAGGGTAAAGGAATGTGGCTGCTTAAAGCTAGATGAAAGTAAAGTGAAAAGCTCATTTAGGAGCTTTTGTTTAAGTTTCATATTGCTTTAAGCTTCTACCTATGACCTGTCTTTGAAACTATCACATATACTTCTTTTTAATAGTCATAGTATAGGGGGGTTTACTGTACAGTCGAACTGCGATATCTCGAACTCGTTTAACTAGAACTATCCGATAGTTCGACATATGAACTGCGTTATTTCATGCTCGGTTAAGTCGAATATATCCATATTTCAATGTTAAAACGTGGCCTAGCCACGTTTTAACTTTGAAATACGGGTATGTTCGACAAAACCGACTTCGAGATACTGAAGTTTGACTGTATTTGCATATTTTTCAATATAAGTGATATGAAAATAAAATACCCATCTCTTATATACTGACGAAAACGTTATTCTCTCCCAATAAACGTGTTTAAGCTGAAACTATTATTTCCCATGCAAACAGTTTGGAGCCAGATCAGACGCCGGGTTACCCGGCATCTGATCAGGCTCCAAACTGTTTGCCACTCAGATTAAAATGAATAGTTAGAATTATCAAAATGTTGTAATTTTCTCCATTTGAGCGTGTTGCGTTTGCCTTTCGTTTGTGTTTAAATGGGAAAGAATCACGTTTTCTGATCTGTAGAATTGCCTTTTACCAACTTTTTGGGGGATCAAAACATGGATTTAATTCATAGGCCAATTTCATTGGCTACTTTAAGGCAATACATGTATTTAGCAGCCCAGGTGTTTTTCCTGCCATTCCAGCAGATGGTAGCTTAAAGCAGGCTAAAAGTTAAGAAGGATGAACCACTAGACCTATCACAAATGGTGATTCATACCCCCAGTAGGGTCTTGTCACAAGAGGTAAATGTTTTTGGATAAAGTTGATGCTCCCTAACATGGAAAAAAATAACAAAGGGCAACAACTCAAAAATGGAAAAAAATATAACAGCAAAGGGGAAAAACTAAAAAAATACTAATGATAGAGTTATGGTTCTTGCTTACTGCACTTCAAATTAATATGATCTATCTGTATGTGAAGTTTGAAGTCAATAGCTCTTATACTTTGGAAGTTATGCTCCGTACAAGCCTAAATTGGGTAAAAATATAACAACAAAGGGCAATAACTCCAAAAATACTGATGATAGAGTTATCGTTCTGGGGCCTGTCTTACGAAACGTCGTACGATAAAAATGGTCGTAAGTCATAACATTAAAATACGCATAACTTCTGTTTTCTCCATCTAATCCTGTCTTGTTACATCTCTTTGGAATCGTCTTTTCAAGACGATTCCAAAGATATGTGACAAGAAAGAATTTGATTGGAAAATAAGTAAAAATTGAGAATTTTAGAAACTGACTTACGACAACATTTGTCGTACGACGTTTGGTCAGACAGGCCCCTGGTCTACTGCACTCCTAGACAATGAGATCTATCTATATATGAAGTTTGAAGTCAATAGCTCTTATACTTTGGAAGTTATGCTCCGGACAAGCCTAAATTGGATAAAAATATAACAACAAAGGGCAATAACTCCAAAAATGCTGATGATAGAGTTATGATTCTTGCACACTGCACTCCAAGTTAATATGATCTATCTGTATATGAAGTTTGAAGTCAATAGCTCTTATACTTTAGAAGTTATGCTCCGGACAAGCCGGTCGGACGTTCTTACGGGAGGATACTTATGTGGCTATTTTCTATTGTTTTCTTTTGCGTGGCTAGCCACACAACCGACATTTTCTTTTTGCTCTAACTTGAAAAATAATGATCTGGAGGCTAAACCCTACCCCTAACCCTATGTCCCACAACTGGCCAGGTTAATGTCACAAGAAATGGCCAGGTTAATGTCACAAGAGACGGCCAGGTTAATGTTTTTCAATTATGGGGCTAAGAATTTTAGCCACGTAAGTACCCTCTCGTAAGCACGGACGCACGGACGTTCTTACGGGAGGATACTTATGTGGCTATTTTCTATTGTTTTCTTTTGCGTGGCTAGCCACACAACCGACAATTTCTTTTTGCTCTAAATTGAAAAATAATGACCTGGAGGCTAACCCTACCCCTAACCCTATGTCCCACAACTGGCCAGGTTAATGTCACAAGAAATGGCCAGGTTAATGTCACAAGAGACGGCCAGATTAATGTTTTTCAATTATGGGGTTAAGAATTTTAGCCACATAAGTACCCTCTCGTAAGCACGGACTGACGGACGGACGGACATGGTGACTCCAGTTTTCCCCCCTAAAACTTCATTTGAGGGGGTATAATAAGGTGCATTCTTCTTGACTTTTAACCTTCTTTGAGCAGTCACCTATCTTTCAATACTAGTAATAGGCTATGGAGTAAGCTGCTTAAAACTTAAAATGCAACTTTTTATTGTATCTCAGTTGGGTGTTAACTGTTTGCATTTGATTTTTATCTGCGATAGTATAGGTAAATGGGTTAAAGATGTTATAACAATATAATAATACTGTTCAGTGTTGGAACTTCAAAAACTATGTTCAATTAAAAAGAGGTTTATTTCAAGATTTTTAAGGCAGGTGGTCGCTTAGAGCAGAGTGATAAAACAGAAGGGCTTCCTGTTTAATCCTATTTAAGCTGCCACTGTCATTAAATGACAAGTCACCATGTTTTTAGTGATCAACAATATGTACTTTATGTTAGAACTTCAGCATTTAATTGACACTTGTGCAAAGTGGAAATTCCACTTTTTGTTGTAACTGACTGTTCAGCTATGACATGTACAGTGGAGACGATGTTAATCTTTCCAAATAAACGCTTTTACACTAAAACTATTATTTCCATTACAAACAGTTCGGAGCCAGATCAGATGCCGGGTTACCCGGCATCTGATCAGGCCCCAAAACTGTCTGTCACTCAAATTAAAACAAATAGTCCATATTGCATACAATTTGTCTTTTATTTTCATTTTAATGCAATGCGTTCATTTCCTTTGTGTTTTGTTTGCGTCTGTTTGCGAAAAAATAATATCAGTTCCACTGTACTTCAAATCCCTGGTAGATTGCTTAACCCTTTACCTGATAGAAGCGCCTTTTAGCGCATTTTAATTTATCCCTCCGCCAAAGAAAATAGTTCAAGATTATACATGCATGAACATGTACAATTAGAAATATTACTTATATTCTAGCAAATACTGACTTAAAGCAGGTTGAAAGTAAAGCAGAATGCGCCTTAGGGCGCATTCTGCTTTACTTTCAACCTGCTTTAAATGGTCACTTGCCTTCAAATCTAGAAACAGGCTATGAGGTAAAGGGTTAATGTGATGACAGTCATCTATTTGTGGTCAAGACAAGGCTTTGTCAGTGGGTTTAAATGGCAGTGTATAGACCAGAACCTGAAACAGAAACAGTTGGCCATCAAAAATAACATATACAAAAATAACAAGACAGAGCTTATTTCAAATTTTTTCTCCTTGATGTCTCTATTAAATCCTTGCTTTGGGACAATGTTTAATGCAGGGTTCCAAATAAGAATGCTTTAATCCATTAACCCATAGCCTGTTTCTAGTTTTGAAAACAGGTGACCACTTAAAGCAGGTTGAAAGTAAAGCAGAATGTGCTTTAAGGCACATTCTACTTTAATTTCAGCCTGCTTTAAGCTACTTTCTGCTAGGAATTATAAAATATTTCTTAACGTATATGTTCATGACTGAGCAAATTGGAACTATTTTCTTCAGCGGTGGAATAAATAAAATGTGCTAAAAGTCGCTCCTATTGGGGAAAGGTATAACCACTTATTTCAAATGTTTTCTCCGCTATGTCTCTATTGAATTATTGCTTTGCGACATGAAGATTTTGAGTACTTTAAATACTTTCCTTATCTGGAGCTCTGATAATGTCAACAGGTCAACTGTTTGTAACAAATTAGTATAGTCATCACTAGAGTTCAATGTACATCCTTTGCAACAGAATAGATACTGTTCAGAAGGCCTCTGATCTGGGTCTGAACTACTTGTTTTCTGAGGAGGGTGCTGTCTATTTTTTAGAATAAGATCATATGATTTTAGTTCAGTTTTTTTAAGTACTTCAGTATGATGTTAGTAGTTTTATGTATCCCTGATGAAGGCCCGTTGAGGGTCGAAACATTGGAATTAAATAAAATACTATAAACACCAGATTGCCTCAGTAGACTAAGTTCTTCAACTACTTGTCTTCTGGGAAAAGCCCCACCAATAATCAATATAAACTATTATTCTTTAAATTAAGAGATCTCAAATATATTCATGGCATGTTACTGTACCTTGTTGGGTCAGATTGTTCTGAAAATCCTCGTATATCTACAACATTGTGTCTCCCCTGTTTATGCAAATATCCAAATGTTATCTGTAGAGAGAAACAACAGAGATTGGTAAGTGTGTATTACCGGTACAGTGTAGACACATCAACATGCATAGTACTATATGTAGATATGATTAACCCCTTGTGTAAGTTATCAGGTATTTAAGTTTGTTTGTTTGGAGGCACACTACGTTTTTTTCTGAAATCTCGGCACCGGTGGTCTACTTGACATCTATATTTATCTCCTCCTGACTTTCACGCACAAACCAGAATCAAAACTCAGTCCTATATCAGTAAATACATCCCTAGGCATAACAAAACAGCATAAACCATCCACATAAGCACACGTTCAGATTCCTCTGTGGCCAAATTTAAAGTTTGTTATGGTCGCGAAAACCCATGACAAAAAAGCCTCAAAACCCATATATTCTCCGAAAAATTCGAAAGTGTTCGCCTAGGGCTGGCACTTAGTGAAAAGTATTTTCAGACTCACTGAACCTGTTGCTTTTAGGATCTTTGGCCCAAACAATAGCGATTCCTGGTCGATTTCGCACAATTTTCATGTGTCTGCACCCACCAGTAAAATGATGCTGATTCCCAGTTTATTTAGCCCGAACCACTGATTTCCAGACTGCCCCAGTTTTATACCCATCCGACTACAAAAAGTCATCATCTTAGTGCGCATTTTATTTAAATCATGCCACAAAGTGATAATATTAATGCATTCTCCCCTAAAATAAATTTTTTCATCTTCAAAAATACATTAAAACTTACCAATAGCCTTATATTAAGAAATTTGACCGGGGCCAATTCGAACATTTCCCTATGAAACCGTTGCGTGCCTCCTTAAGGAGCCCAACAAATCTTTTCGCTTAAGCCCGAAGCTTTTTTTCCAGCTATTTAGTCATATTCCAATCAAACTTTCAATAAAATTTACATACTTTAGGCACTCCTTTGCTTTCTACGGTAGTTTCAAGATATGAGTGAAACGGGCAATTTCAGAGAAATTCTTAGCCAATTTTCAACCCTAGCCAGATCTTAAAAAATATGCTCTTTCTTTCCAACTGGTATTTCTATAGGCTCAATTCCTTTTGTTTTCTCTGACAATCAATTTCTATAAATGGTTTACTAGTCGTTATAACTTGTCGGCGAGTGGTTTTAACTAAAATGACAGAAATTCGTGAATATAAGATGAAAAAATACCGGTCGCCATACATACTTTTTTCCATTAAAATCACTTAAAACAAAAATTTGACTGTGTTTCTGTATTTCAATGTGCTTATTGTTCCTCCTCCATAGTTGTAGAACATATTTAGCTATCTACAAGGCTAATTTGATGCAAAAATGACATTTTTACCCCCCACCGCAACATTTTTGGGGCGTATTGTATTTAGGCGGTCGGTCGGTTTGTCTGTCCGCTTGTCCAGACCTTTAACCTTGGCCATAACTTTAAAACTGCATGTGATAGGGACTCCATATTTGGTATGTGCACCCAATCCAAGAAACCCTTGAGCTCAGTACACTTTTTGGTCATGTCAGAGAAAGGTCAAGGTCATTTAGAGGTCATGTAAAGGTCAAAAACACTGAATTTTACATTGGTCGCATGTTCTGAACTGCATTTGACAGAGACTTGATATTTAAAGCAAGCATACTCCACTCAAGAGGCCCATTTGGTGCTCCAGTATCTTTTGATCAATAGGCTATATCCAGTTTTGAACATCTATGCAGAATTTCAGTCATTTTGGTACTAAAACATACATTTGGGATTTTTACCTAGGTTTTGACAAGAGTTACCTCCCCTTTTTAAATCCCACTTGTGACCATAATTTTAACACAATTGCAGTGAGTATTTCATTTTCTGGCAGCAAATACATTATAGTGTCAGATAAATACCTTATTCCCCCAATTTGAAGTAGATGAAAATTGACCGTTCTCCCTTATGGAGGCACACTACGGTTTTTTCTGAAATCTCGGCACCGGTGGTCTACTTGACATCTATATTTATCTCCTCCTGACTTTCACGCACAAACCAGAATCAAAACTCAGTCCTATATCAGTAAATACATCCCTAGGCATAACAAAACAGCATAAACCATCCACATAAGCACACGTTCAGATTCCTCTGTGGCCAAATTTAAAGTTTGTTATGGTCGCGAAAACCCATGACAAAAAAGCCTCAAAACCCATATATTCTCCGAAAAATTCGAAAGTGTTCGCCTAGGGCTGGCACTTAGTGAAAAGTATTTTCAGACTCACTGAACCTGTTGCTTTTAGGATCTTTGGCCCAAACAATAGCGATTCCTGGTCGATTTCGCACAATTTTCATGTGTCTGCACCCACCAGTAAAATGATGCTGATTCCCAGTTTATTTAGCCCGAACCACTGATTTCCAGACTGCCCCAGTTTTATACCCATCCGACTACAAAAAGTCATCATCTTAGTGCGCATTTTATTTAAATCATGCCACAAAGTGATAATATTAATGCATTCTCCCCTAAAATAAATTTGTTCATCTTCAAAAATACATTAAAACTTACCAATAGCCTTATATTAAGAAATTTGACCGGGGCCAATTCGAACATTTCCCTATGAAACCGTTGCGTGCCTCCTTTGGTTGGTTTGTTAAAGTCCGTTTCTGCCATCTATCGACTAATTGGACACTCCAGAGAGAGGAGAGCGGATACAGAGAATCCGGGCGCGATGCCCTACTCTCATTATCCAAAGAGTTCTCTGGTTCTTTTAGATGCCAAGTGTAAAGCACTCACACATAGGACCTCGGTTTATAAAGTCTAATCCAAAGGACTTGGTCCGGCTGGGGATCGAACTCGCAACCCCTGACATCGTAAGCGGGGCCAGGTATTTAAGGCAGGTGGGTGCTAAAAGCAAGGTGAATGTGAAATAAAAAGTTCCTTTAAGAGCTTTTTGATTTACGTTTACCTTGCTTGAAGCTGTCACCTGTTTTTATACAGTCAATTAACCTTCTTATATATATTTGGTTGTAATATAGAGGTTTTACTGTACCTTATAGGAGTATTCAAGATTGTTTGTTGCTTAATGCAGGCAGAAAATAAAGTAGAAAACTGTAAGAGCACTCTGCTTTACTTTCTGCCTGCCTGCCTGCCTTAACCCATTACCCCATATATCTTTAATTTATTTCTCAGCTAAATTTTAATTCCAGTCCATCTGTGAAAGTTTGGTGTGTTTTTTTTTATTTGTTTAACCCTTTACTCCATAGCCTGTTTCTAGTTTGAAGACAGCTGATCACTTAAAGGTTAAGAGTAAAGAAGCATGCACCTTAAGCCATTTTCTGCTTTACATTCAGCCTGCTTTAAAGAGGCTCGCAACCGGATCAAGCATTAAAAATAGTAATTTGTAAATATATGTCAAATGCTTATATAAACGGGTAAAATTTAGTTTAGGATAATAAATTCTGTTAAAAAATGCATTTCAAAAAAAAAAAAAGAAGAGACTCTGGTGGGATTCGAACCCATTACCATCCTTGCGGAGACAAAAATGAAAAATGAGGCATCGCCTTTACGCCCTCGGCTACGGACGCTCTCTATATATATGGTAGCGAATTAACGTACTTCAATGATAGCTATTAATAGAACATTATTCGGCTCGGGTTTATGTCTGACCCCGTGTAGAGAAGCAACAACAACAACTATACCGTTAGCTAACGCTATGGAAAAACGATGGAAAATATCTAAAAAACTAAGATTAGGTGACGATTCTTGAGACGTTTTTTGGACTGATCATATTTTTTTAATGTCAAAAGCCAAATAATGCCACAAATTTGCTTTTATTTTATTTTGACAAGAACACCATCCGGTTGCGAGTACCTTTAAGTATCCAACTGGTAAATATTAGAAATATTTTTTTTATGTTGCATATTCATAACTTTAAAATGGAATTATATTTTCATCAGTGGAGAAATAAATTAAAAGGAGTATCTATGGAGGTTTTTTCATAGGAAACAAGAGCGTGTCCCAGTTACACGAATGCCCCCGATGATACAGGGAGGGGAATCCAGACTATCAAACGTAAAAGTTAGAGAGCTGAAACTGTAGTGGAGCGCCATTTTGAGGACTTCAAGGGCCATAACTCCAAAGGGCCTAGCATAAATTGGTGCCGCTGGTTATCCAAATTGGTCTCCATTTTATGTCAACAAACATTTTCAGAAAGTTTGGTGATGATCAGATGAAAAGCAATGTGTTTGTGAAACACAAATGCCCCCAGCCAGCATCATGTTCTGTAATGTAATGCTTATTTGCAAAAGTAGGTCAAAAGTCATGGTCGTAGGGTAAATGAAACATTGGCATGGTTGGAGAAGTCTTAACACAAGAAACATATAAAGTATGGAAGCTCTAGGCCTACTGGTTCAACTGTTATAGGCATATAAAGATTTATACAAATAAAGGTCAAAGGTCAAGGTCACAAGGGCAAAAACGTAGGTATGGTTGGAAAGGTCTTGACACAAGAAATATATAAACAAAATATGAAAGCCGTAGGCCTACTGGTGCAAATGTTATAGCCATTTAAAGATTTCAACAAATTTAGGTCAAATGTCAAGGTCAAAAAGTTTTGTATGGTTGGAAAGGTCTTGACACAAAACATATACATACAAAATATTAAAGCCCTATGCTAACTGGTGCAAATGTTATAGCAATTTAAAGATTTTTACAAAAGAAGGTCAAATGTCAAGGTCAAGGTCAAAAAGTTTTGTATGGTTGGAAAGGTCTTACCATGAGGAATACACATGCCAAGTATAAAATGCCCAGGTGCAAAAATGCAAAAGTTATAGCCAAGGTTAAGGTTTTTGGTTAAAGTTTGATTAAATAGGTCAAATGTCAAGGTCAAGGTCGCATGTTCAAAGATGTTGGTATGGTTGGAAAGGTCTTGACACAAGAAATATACATACAAAATATGAAAGCCCTGGGCCTACCGGTGCAAATGTTATAGCCATTTAAAGATTTTTACAAAAGTAGGTCAAATGTCAAGGTCAAGGTCACAAGGTTTAAAAGTTTTATATGGTTGGAAAGGTCTTGCCATGAGGAATACAAATGCCAAGTATAAAAGGCCCAGGTTTAAAAATGCAAAAGTTATAGCCAAGGTTAAGGTTTTTGGTTAAAGTTTGATTAAATAGGTCAAAGGTCAAGGTCAAGGTCACATGGTCAAAGATGTTGGTATGGTTGGAAAGGTCTTGACAAAAGAAATATACATACAAAATATGAAAGCCCTGGGCCTACTGGTGCAAATGTTATAGCCATTTAAAGAGTTTTACAAAAGTAGGTCAAATGTCACGGTCAAGGTCACAAGGTCAAAAAGGTTTGTATGGATGGAAAGGTCTTGATACAGGGAAGACACATGCCAAGTATAAAAGGTCCAGGTACAAAAATGCAAGAGTTATAGCCAAGGTTAAGGTTTTTGGCACAGACAGACAGACGGACGGACAGACGGACTGACGTTCTCACAGTTGGACATTTGTTGGGTATATTTTTTGTTTAAAAGTACCCAACAGTACACTAAAATACCCAACAATAACAATAGGGCAATCACTGAATGAATGGAATCTATTGTTCTCCCTACCCAACAAAGGACCTTTCGTGCGCTCGGACGGACAGACGTACGGACGGACGAACCAACAGACATGACAAAAACTATATGCCGCCGAATCGTAGATTCTGGGGGCATAAAAAGGTCAAGGCAAGACATAGTAATTAATTTAAAATCTTCAGAGAAAGAAGGTCTACCTTCACCAGAAAATTCACCCCACAACATCGTACCTACCTGATCTTTGACATTTTGTGTCCGTATTCGTGATAATGCCTCCAGGTGGGAATGAAACTCTTGTATCACAGTCAGCTCTTTACGTAGTAAATTATCTGAAACATCAACATCAACATTACAAAATTTGCTAAGGGCACCATGCTCTTAAATTTGGGTATGTTCGACTCGAGCAAGATAGAGTTATCAAAATTAAACTAATGAAATACTGATAAGGTTGATATAAGCAAGTTAAAAATATCCAGTTTTGACTACATACTTGAGGGAAAGAATTATATATCACAAGTTGGACCACAGCTGCAGAGAAGAGGGAATAAACTAAACAATTCCAACATTATCTCACTCACCAAATTTCTCGCACCAAATCCTCTGGTGTAACTATTTATTAGAATTGTCTCTTCGAAATGATTCTTATTAGTAGTGACACCAAAGGGTTTAATACAGACATACAAATTTAAATTTTGAAGAAGAGTAGGTTCAACTAAAGTGATGTTTGAGTTGTCGAAATCAACAGAAGATATACGGGTAAGTTTGCCTTAAGCAATAAATAAAACTTACTGATTATATATCCTATGGTACAGTCATCTGGTAGTCTGATTTGTTCTGATACTTGTATCAGTTTACCACCGCTGAAAATTACAAATTTACAAGTTATTCAATCATGCCGGTAAAAATCAGTACATAACAAAGTAACATAAGCCCTGTAGGGCTTTTATTCCAATAAAGGGATATATTAACCCATTATCCAATAAATATGCCTTTTATGCCTTTAATTTGTTTATTCACTGAAGAAAAAAGCTCAACTTATACAGTCTTGAATATGCACTATTTGAAATATTTTCAATATTCTATCAGATGATATCTTAAAGCAGGCTGAAAGTAAAGCAGAGTGTGCTTTAAGGCACACTCTGCTTTACTTTCAACCTGCTTTAGGTTCTCACCTACAATGTATTTTCAAAACAGGAAACAATGGGGTAATGGGTTAAAGGCACAAAAATGTGTATCTCTTGGCTGAGATGCCTTATTTCATACAGTGGAGAATCTGTTATTCTTTCCCGTTTAAACGCAAACATACACAAACGCAAAGTGCTAAAACGTAGAAAAGAACAACTTTTGGACAATTCTGATATTTCATGTTTATCTTGGTGGCAAACAGTTTGGAGCCTGATCAGACGCCGGGTTACCCGGCGTCTGATCTGGATCCAAACTGTTTGCACTGCAAATAATAGTTTTAGCGTAAACGCGCTTATTGGGAAAGAATAACACATTCTCCACTGTACCTACCCTGCATGTGGTATCATTTTCAGCGCCAGCGCCTTACTGATACAGAAACCAGCTCCTCCCGTGGCAAACCACCAGGCCAAGGTTTGCTGTAAATACAGAATACACACCTAATTAAACCCTCTCCATCAGTGTTTGTGTTTCAAGGCAGTTGACTGCTTAAAACAATATGAAAGTTAAGCAGGAGCTTTCTGGTTTTCTTTCCGCTGTCTTTTCTATGCCATCAGTCAGAATTTAGGAAGTAACTGGCTTAAATAAATCCTTTTCCTCATTGCTTCAAAGTCAGCTGAAAATAAAAGCAGAAATCTCCCTTTGGGAGATTTCTGCTTTACTTTCAGCCGACTTTAAGAAATCACAGGTCTGGATTAATTTAAGGAACAAGTTTCCACACTACCATCTTTGCCAATGTCAAACTGACCCTTGGTTTAGAGATTGAACCAAGGTCTTTAACAGGACTCCAGATAAGAGTGTGTAAGTTATTGATCTCAATCCTTGTCTCCTTTATGCCAACATCAAACCCTATGTTGTGTCTACTCATAAGAATTGTTGCAAAGTGATGATACAACTAAGTAATCACATCATAGAGTTTGGTGGAGGCATAAAGATTTTAGCTTTTGAATTACTCCCCTTATGTGCAGCCAAACATAAAATATTTCAACATTTATTTCCCAACATTTATTTCCCTTAACTCTTTCCTCCCTGAAACTTTAAATGGACAATTCCAGTTTACATTTAAGTCTGGTCCATTTCTGACTTTTAAGGGTTGTTTTTGTCAATGTTTGGCATTATGACAAACAGTGAAGACCTTGATCAGAGGGCTCCTAGGAGCCCTCTGATCTAGGTTTTCACTGTTTGCATAGGACAATTGTACTATTCACATATACACTTTTTGCAAAGGACACCAATATGCGGGACTAGGGTTCAAAGGTTAAGGAGAACATTATTTGCAGCATCATCATACAGCTTTGGGCAAGTGGTGCATTTACGAATTTTACATACCTTGCAATTTACCTGCTTAGACATTTCAGTTGCATGAGTCTTATTACCCTGTGAGTCAAATAAAGATTCATATCCAGTCCTAAAGCTTTAACCAATTACCCTATAAATACCCGTATTTATGCCTCTTTAACTAATTCTATCACTGCAGAAAATAGTTCCAAAATAGTTATACAGTCATGAATATGCACAGTGCCACCATAAGGAATATTTTCTGTTTCCAATCAGATACCGTAGTAGCTTAAAGCAGGCTGAAAGTAAAGCAGAATGTGCTTTAACTTTCAAACTCCTTTTAAGTGGTCAACACTAGAAACAGGCTATAGGGTAATTGGTTAAAACAAGAACAGTAAAACCCCTCTATTACAAACGCTGTCAACATAGACTATATATAAAATGAAAGACAGGGGTAGCTTAAAACAACATGACAGTTAAACAGATTTCTGCTTTACTTTCACATTGCTTTAAGCAGTCACCTAACTGGCCATAAGAGAGGGATGTTACAGTGGAGAATCTGTTATTCTTTCCCGTTTAAACGCAAACGTACGCAAACGCAAAGCACTAAAACGTAGAAAAGAACATCTTTTGGACAATTCTGATTATTCTTGTTTATCTTGGTGGTAAACAGTTTGGAGCCTGATCAGACGCCGGGTTTCCCGGCGTCTGATCTGGCTCCAAACTGTTTGCACTGCAAATAATAGTTTTAGCGTAAACGCGTTTATTGGGAAAGAATAACAGATTCTCCACTGAACTTGAACTATTAAACCCTCTCCTTCATAGCATTTTTCAATGTAAACCCATAATCCCATAAATACGCCTTTTTACCCTTTTTACTTATTCCACCACTGAAGAAAATAGTATACACCTTTTTACCCCTCTAATCTATTCCTCCACTAAAGAAAATTGTTCCACTTTGTACTGTAATTAATATGCACCATATGAAATATTTCCAATTCTTTAACAGATGGTAGCTCAAAACTAGAAACAAGCTATAGAGTAATGAATTAAAACAGACTGAAAGCAAAGCAGAATGCACCTTAAGAATAATTCTGCTTTACTTTCAGCCTCTGTTAAGCTACTACCTGCTAGGATACAGGAAATAGTATATACAAATAACAACTACTAATTGTCTAAATCGGATATTTTTAACATGTCACGTTATTGTTATTTTATATCCAGGCTTGTCTGTTAAACCCATTCCCTGAAAACATACTTTGTGCAGACTGAAAGTAAAGCAGAAATTTCATTAAAATCCCTCAGCTTTCTGTTTTACTTTCTGTCTGCTTTAAGTAGCCACTTATCAAGATGCAAGAAAGGTTTCCTTCTGCCTAATAGGGTCACAGTGAACTGGACTGTATAAGTTGAATCCGAATCAAATGAAAGTGAGAGTAAGATACATATGTAACTTAAATGATGATTGCAAAATAATCCTTTCTCTCTGGAAATTAAATTTCTGAAATAAGAATACGAAACAGCAACAAAAGAATAGTAACACACACTAAATGTGTACAGGGAAAAAAAAAAAAAAAGCATAGCTGCATACCACAAAACATAAAACAAGTATGCAGAGCTCCAGATAAGGGTAGTTTTTCAAAAACTAAAATCTTTATTTCTGAATTAAACCCTATGGTGTCACTACTCATTAGAATCGTCTCTTTGAGACGATTCTAATGAGTAGTAACACCATAGGTTTTGGTGCTGAAATGAGTGAGAAAATGGTTTGATTTGTTGAAATAACTACCTCTTATCTGGAGCCCTGTATGACTATAGTTTGTCTAAGTTGCATATGACACAAAATACCATTCTTCTTTCTAACATTGTTATCCTTTCTGTCAACACTAAACCCTAAGTTGTAAATGTACCTACTTGTAAGAATGATCTCTTTGAGATGATTCAAATAATAGTAACAACATAGTGCTAGGTGTAGACATCTAAACTTAACCAATAACCGCATAAATACACCTTTTTACGACTTTAATTTACTCCTCAAATGAAGAAAATGATTCGAATTTAAACAGTCTGGAATATGTTACATAACTTTTTGTTTATACATATATATTCTGGCAGATTATTGCTAAAAGCAGGCTAAAAGTAAAGCAGAATGCGTCGTTAAGGTGCATTCTGCTTTACTTTCAACCTGCTTTAAGTGGTCACCTATATTCAATATTAAAAACAGGCTATTGGGTAATGGGTTCTGAGTACCTCGGCTCAAGGTAAAATTTCCAACATTTTCTCATTCACATGTGCACAAAACCCTAAGTTGTGACTACTCATTTAGTCATTAGTATTGTTTCTTCAAGATGATTCTAATGAGTAGCACAACATATTAGTTTGAGCAGAAATTAAGATTTTACTTTTTAAATGCTCCCCTAGTCCCCTTATCTAACGCCCTGATACATGTATTTGAAATACATGTATTTCACATATCAGTAGCTACAGTGGAGAATCTGTTATTCTTTCCCAATAAACGCGTTTACGCTAAAACTATTATTTGCAGTGCAAACGGTTTGGAGCCAAGATAAACAAGAATTATCAGAATTGTCCAAAAGTTGTTCTTTTCTACGTTTTAGTGCTTTGCGTTTGCGTACGTTTGCGTTTAAACGGGAAAGAATAACAGATTCTCCACTGTATGTGACAACATCAAACAAAACACATGAACAACCTCATTCTGCTTTACTTTCAACCTGCTTTAGGTGATCACCTATCTTCAAAACCAGAAACAGGGTAAGGCTATCGAGTAAAGGATTAAAAAATTAAATGTCTGCATTTGTGTAAGCAAATTTAGAATCTAGACCAGAAACCTATTTAGCAGACAGTGATTTTGAATCAGACTATAATTCAGTATGATCAGGAAATAAATGTGCATAGATGTATGACCAACATGCTGTAGGGCTTAGTGAGAGTTTGCAACTTTTGAAGTTAATGCATTTTGTCCTCTGGGGATACCAAGTTAAATCACTTACATGTATTAAGAGTGTGACTAGATAGTTTATGAACATAATTATAGTTAAAATACATGTTTACAAGTCTGGCTGTTCTCATACAACAGTAAAACCTATCTATTACAACCACTAAAACGAAACCTTAGTGATTATAAAAAGACAGGTGACAGCTTAAAGCAAAGTGAGATTAAAACAGAAAGCTCCTACAGGAGCTTTCTGTTTTACTGTCACCTTTCTTTAAGCAGTCACCTGTCATAAACACCTAGTAATTGACACAATTTAAATGGCGTAATAGAAAGGTTTTACTGTACACTATAAATACCGGGTAGCTGCCCTGCAGTGAAAATGGCTTCTATAAAATTAGGAATATGCTCAGTCTGTTTTATATCAACAGGAACAGGATCCATGTGACAGTTTAGATCCATACCAGGCCTCACATTTAGTGGACCTGATCTTATTCAAGACTGTTTGCAAAGTTCTTCAATAGATAGTAGATTTCTAATGTTGAAACCAAGTGAGAGAGTGAGTGAGTGAGTTATTGGGTTATATATGTGGAAAAATCCTGCAAAATTATATGGTTGTACATGTATACATGTAGTTTGAAAACTGAAGGAGGAGTTAGGTTTACAGACAAAGTACCGGTATGTACGGTACAGTTGTACCGGTATATGGAAAATTTCACAGAAACGGACTGAGTTCAATGTGGTGTATTCTGGGAAAATTTGGCAGAAATCAAAATCCTGACAATATGCATACATGACTTTGTGGTATATGTGAAACCCTCCTGTATCTGTAAATCATTATGTCTCCTGATGTGACCATGCCATGAATAGACAAAACAGACAAAACGGATGAAGGTACAAACAAGTCAAAAACAATATGCCCCTGACAAAGTCACTCAGGGGCATATAATGTTCTCACTGTGACAAAACAATCAAAATCTGTTTTCAAAAAACACTGAATGAAGAATTATGAAATCTTAAGACAGCATGCTTATTACATAATAAAGAACTACAGAAGGCTCCTTTTAGGAGCTATCTGCATTAAGTTTGTTCTGTATTCAGTAGGACTCTGTCCCAAAGACTACCAAGGAAGTATCTTATAAAACCTCTGTATTACGTCCAATAATTAAGAAGAGTAATTGTTTTAAAGACTAGTACATGTAACATTTTACAGCAAGATGAGAGTAAAGTAGAAACCCCCTTTCATCTTGATTTAAACAGTAACCTGCCTTAACCCTTTCTTCCCTAAACGTTAACTCTTTCCTCCCTGAAACTTAAAATGGAAAATCCCAGTTTCCATTTGAGTCTAGTCCATTTCTGACTTTTAAGGGTTGTTTTTGTCAATGTTTTGCATTGTAACAAATAGAGAAGACCAAGATCAGAGGGCTCCTTACGGAGCCCTCTGATCTGGGTATTCACTGTTTGCATAGGACAAGTGAACTTTTCACATGTATACTGTTTGAAAAGGACGCCTATATGTGGGACTAGGGTTCAAAGGGTTAAGTGAAGCATGACAGTTTCTGATTTAGTCTAGTCAATTTTTGACTAGGATTTTTTGTTAATGTATTGCAATATGACAAATAGAGCAGACTCTGATCAGAGCCCTCTGGTAGACCTGTCTCTTCACCGTTTGCGTAGGACAAGACTTAGTGTACTCAGAGTCTGTTTAAGGTACACTGTTTGCAAAGAATAGGTATACAGTAAAACCTCCCTATTATGACTACTAAATTGTGTTAATTATTAGTTGTTTACAACAGGTGACTGCTTAACTCTTTCCTCCCTGAAACTTTAAATGGACAATTCCAGTTTCCATTTTAGTCTAGTCCATTTCTGAGTTTTAAGGGTTGTTTTTGTGAATGTTTGGCATTGTGACAAACAGTGAAGACCCTGATCAGAGGGCTCCTTTCGGAGCCCTCTGATCAGGGTCTTTACTGTTTGCATAGGACAAGTGTACTATTCACATGTACACTGTTTGAAAAGCACGCCTATATGCGGGACTAGGGTTCAAAGAGTTAAACAAATTTTAAGAGACAGTAAAACAGAAGGAGCTTTCTGTTTTACTGTCACCTTGCTTTAAGCTGTCACCAGCCTTTAATACATATCAATTAGTCTTCCTTTTAGTGGTCGTAATAGAGTCGTTTTACTGTATGCAAATTAAGCATGACTGGGATTCAAAAACGTTTAAATGCCTAAAGGATAGCAGCATTAATGCTCGTAATAGAAAGGTTCTACTGTACTTTATATTTGGAGATCACTTCACAATAGTTTGACATATACAAATTATGCTCAACATTGACCACAATAGTATACAGAGACACACATTAAGAACTACAGTCACAACATACAACAGGACAGTCATGTTTACCTGTGACTGATAGAGTCAGCTAACTCCTGGGTGAGCAACAGAAAAATACTGACACCATGAAACATTGTAGATGTTTATGCAAAAATAAATATCATCAGTGCTCCAGATAAGGGGGAGTTATCTGAACAAATCCAACATTTTCTCAGTCATACAACATCAAATCCTATGGTGTTACTACTCATTAGAATCGTCTCTTTGAGTCGATTCTAATGAGTAGTCACACCATAGGGTTTAAATCAAAAATAAAGATTTAAGTTTTTGAAAAACTCCCCTTATCTGGAACCCTGATCATTATTTTGTAGTCACACTCATATTGAGAGAGAATTCAACATGCCATAAACATGTTACTAAATTTTATAAATCTCTTAAATATACTGACTGCTCAACTAATTTCTCTATAAATATGCATATTTATGCCTTTAGTTTATTCCATAAATATGTATAACATTCAGCCCACTATGAACATCTATTATTTGAACTATTACCTAAACTAGTTATTATAAACTACCAGGTAAAGAAAAATTCCCCTTGGAAGAGTGCAAACATATGTAAGTTCCTGGAAGAAAACAGTGTAGACCAAGATCTGTGTGTACAATGTTTTCAAAAAGCATCAATAGGGTATATGCTCCGGAGAAGGATTAAATAACAGGAGGATTATAGTTTAAATAACAAACATGTTCAACAGTAAAATACTAAACTATGAGATCATATAATTACCTGTATAGAATAATATAAGTTGTTATTAGGATACCTAAGTCTTATAACCCTGTTTGAACACCCTAGGGGACAAATGCAAAGCGCTGAGATTTTATCAGGGTCTTTGTGTTCTACTCTTGGCATGCCAACAGCAAAAAGAGCTTTTTACTTTACTTCTCACGCTTTACACATTTCTTCAAGCACAATTAGATATACACGTTAAGTGATTTCCACTTCTGACTATTGAGGAATTTTGGTTAAAAACTTAAAATAGACTTCACTGCCATTAAATCCATGCCAATTTATAGAATGTTAGTGTAACCTATTACTACTAATGTTGTACACTCACCCCTGGATGCCTGCGGTCTGCTACCTCTATTTGGTGGTCAAGGCTAGGCTTGCCAAGGTACCCGTCTCTATAAGTATGTAACCTATAACTATTAATGTTGTACAATTACCCCTCGGTGCCTGCGGTCTGCTACCTCTATTTGGTGATCAAGGCTAGGCTTGCTAAGGTACCAGTCTCTATAAGTATGTAACCTATGACTATTAATGTTGTACACTCACCCCTGGGTGCCTGCGGTCTGCTACCTCTATTTAGTGGTCAAGGCTAGGCTTGCCAAGGTACCCGTCTCTATAAGTATGTAACCTATAACTATTAATGTTGTACACTTACCCCTGGGTGCCTGCGGTCTGCCACCTCTATTTGGTGGTCAAGGCTAGGCTTGCCGAGGTACCAGTCTCTATAAGTATGTAACCTATGACTACTAATGTTGTACACTCACCCCTGGGTGCCTGCGGTCTGCTACCTCTATCTGATGGTCAAGGCTAGGCTTGCCGAGGTACCAATCTCCAGTGTGATTATAGTTCCTCAGTAGAGCCACTAGTCTATCTGTGTTGACATAGGTGTCATCATCTACATGGCAGAACCAGCGCTTTCCCAGGGCAATAAATAGATCAAACTCCTGGGCCATTTTACATGTAAGTGCCAACCTGGGAAGTATATTCAGAGCTTCAGATAAGGGGAGTATTTCAAAAACTAATATCTTTATTTCTGTATTAAACCCTATGGTGTGACTATTCATTAGAATCGTCTCGAAGAGACGATTCTAACGAGTAGTCACACCATAGAATTTGGGGCTGAAATGATTTAGAAAAAAATGGTTTTGTTGAGTTTACTCCCTCCTATCTGGAGCCCTGATATTGATTGAACAATTTATAACATGGAGTTCTTCTTCACACATTCAACCCTAGCAAACAGTACACTTGTCATTTACAAACAAGGTACCTGTAAAGAGTGCACTTGTCATATGCAAGGTATGGTACATGTATATATGGACTAAATTGAGGTGCCCTAACACAAAAATTGACTTGGTGACTTACAGCGGGACAGACATTGTAAGCTTCATGTTTAACCCTTTCAACACTAAGAAACTCTTGTGGGTCATAAGGTTCCTGTGTGGATCTTTTTGGTTATCAAAATATGAACAAGTCTACTTGGAATTCTGGGTAGTTTAATCAATACTGGCCTAACTTAACGAGCTACTTTGCATGTGATCTGGATCCAAACTGTTGGCAATACTTTATTATAGACATATAGTTTTAGCACAAATTCATGTATTTGAGGAAAACAATAATGTTTGTTTTCCCTGTACTTATAACAGAGCACCAGATAAGGGTAGTTTTTCAAAAATTAAAATCTCATTTCTGAATTAAACCCTATGGTGTCAATACTCATTAGAATTGTCTCTTCGAGGCGATTCAAATGAGTAGTAACACAATAGGATTTGGTGCTGAAATGAGTGAGAAAATATTTGATTTGTTAAAATAACTCCCTCTTATCTGTCCAGAGTCCTACTTATAAGCTTCAACCTACCTGCCATGATCTCCACTACAGTTTGTATTGATCACATGACCCTCTGAAAATACAAGAAACAACTGATCACATGGCCCTCTAAAAATACAAGAAACAATTGATTACAATTAACAATTGATCACATGACCCTACAATTAACAATTGATTACATGACCCTCACAGTTGATCACATGACCCTCTAAAATACAAGGAACAATTGATTACAATTAACAATTGATTACATGACCCTCACAGTTGATCACATGACCCTCTAAAATACAAGAAACAATTGATTACAATTAACAATTGATCACATGACCCTCACAGTTGATCACATGACCCTCTAAAATACAAGGAACAATTGATTACAATTAACAATTGATTACATGACCCTCACAGTTGATCACATGACCCTCTGAAAATACAATAAACAGTTGCTCACATGACCCTCTGAAAATACAATCAACAAAAGATCACATTTTTGGTAATACCGTGTAGGGATTGTCCTACTAAATATTTAATTCGAGGAATTTACATTGAGATCGACCGTCGGCCCGTTACAGTGCCAACAGTGTAGACAAGACCCTTATCAATTATATTGTAACAAGGTTTTTTCTATTATTTGACCTAGTGAGCTACTTTTTGACCCAACATAATACATAGCCTAGATACTCAAGAACATTTTTTTTTGGACAAGACAAAGATGATAAAGGTTGGCCCAAAAATGTGGCCTCTATTGTTTTACAAGGTGTTTCTACCATTTAACTTAGTGATCTACTTTTTGACAAGACATGAATCATATTCAAACTTGACCTAGATTTTGTCATGAACAATAAGTAAATGAAGTTTGATGATAATTTACCCTAAACTTAGAATAGCCTATAGAGTGTTCACAATGGTTTTCTATGATTTGACTTAGTGACCTACTTTTTGACCCCACATGACTCGTGTTCAAACTTGGCCTAGATTTTGTCAAGAACAACATATGGATGAAGGTTGATGAAGATCCATACAAATTTATAGACCCTTGAGAGGTAACAAGCTACCTGTGGATTGACGGACATACTGATGGCTGGACGCCTGACAAAAACTGGCTAGCTGACCATGAGCTAAAAGCATAATACATGTATATAATTGTTGAGAGACTGCGAGCATATGCCAGGGCCCCAGATAAGAGTGAGTAAACTGAACAAATCCATTATTTTCTCACTTATTTTAGCACCAAAACCTATAATGCTACTACTCATTAGAATCGTCTCAGAGACGATTCTAATGAGTAGTGACACCATAGGGTTTAATAATACAGAAATAAAGATTTTTGTTTTTGAAATACTCCCCTTATCTGGAGCCCTGATATGCCATCTGGCACATCTCTGAAATTTCGGTAGTTGCTAAGTGGAAGATAATCTTACCTGGAAGACTGCTTGTTAAGACATCATCATCTTTGTCTGTAAATATGTAAGTCTGAAAAGGAATAACAGAGCCCTTGATAAGAGTTATGCAAATTTCAAATACTAATTATTGTTTCTCTAAGCTTTTTTCTGTCAATTTTATAACCGTAATTGGCTCTGTTCCAAATGGGGACAAAGTATATTTTTTCCAATTTTACAGCAATAAAAAACGTGTTACTGCCATGAAACCAGGTTTTCATGGTTTAACTTCATAATCTGAAGCTAAGTTTTCATGTTGGCTTAACAAACAAAAATTGTTATAATTGGTTTATCCAATCTGAAGTTATTGAAAGGATTTTTTTTCCACAGTGACCTTGACATTCACCTAATGACCCAGAAATACAACCCCTAGGCTAGGGCATAATGTAAGCCTGCTAAATAACTAGTTTGGGTCTAAACTGGGATATCCAATCTGAAGTTACTGACCTGGCACCCTGTTTCTATTTTTAGTAACAATGACCTTGACCCAATGACCTCAAAGTACAACCTTAACAAAGGTTTAAAAGTCAGCTTGCGAAAAATAAAGTTTGGACAAAACTGGGATATCTGAGGATTCTTATTTTAAGTTATTTACCAGAAACCATATTTCTGATTTAAATAACAGTGACCTTGATCCAAAAATACAACCCCAAGCCAGATCTTAATGTAAGCTTACTAAATACAAAGTTTGGTCAAATTTGGGATATCCAATCCACAGTAATTGAGTTGAAACTGTTTTTCTATTTTTAGTAACAATGACATTGACCCTTGACCCGATGACCCACAATTATCATAATCCAAAGCTAGGTCTTATTACTCTTAATGTAAGCTGGCTAAATATAAAGTTTGGTCAAAGTTTGGATCTACAATCTGAAGTTAATTTACTTATTGACCGGAAACCATCTATCTATTTTTAGTAACAACGACCTTGACCATGACCTGATTGACCCCAAATACAACCCAAAGCTAAGACTTAATGTAAGCCATCTAATTATAAAGTTTGGTAAAAATTTGGATTTCCCATTACCTGAATTACCTGAAGTTATTGACCGGAAACTGTTTTTCTATTCTAAGTAACAGTGACCATGACCATGACCTGATGACCCCCAAATACAATCCAAAGCTAGGTCAGTTTGGTCTTAATTTAAGCTTGCTAAATACAAAGTTTGGTCAAAACTGGTTTATCACATCTGCATTTATTGACCAGAAACTGTTTTTTCTATTTCTCATACCAGTGACCTTGACCTTGACCTGATGATGATCACTCCAAAGCTAAGTCTTACTGTAAGCTTACTAAATAGAAAGTTTGGTCAAAACTGGGATATCCAATTCGCAGTTATTGAGCAGAAACTGTTTTTCTATTTCTAGTAACAGTGACTTTGACCGTAAATCTGATCACCCCAAAATACAATCAAAAGCTGTAGGTCTTAATGTTAGCTTCCAAAATACAAATTCTGGTCAAAATTGGGTTACGCACAATTGTCAATTCTTGTGTGCATCTTTACTCAAGATGAACGCATGTTTTAAATGAAATGAGTTCCGTACGCATGCTTAAATTATCTGTCAAACACATTTTTTGAGGCCATGAAAATCTGTTAGTTGTGTGATAATTGCATCTTGCAAGTCTTCTGCCAGCTGTCAAGCCTGAAAAATCTTACCATCCGTACAGGCAGAGCATGGCTATTGGTTAAATATGCGTGATATCAATTTGGGGATGAAGTTTGACCACGCTGTATGAGAGGGTAGACACATTGCTTAAAATTGTTTAATAGCTCACCTGGCACGAATTGCCAAGGTGAGCTTTTCGGATCGCTGTATGTCCGTCTTCCGCCGCTTCACAATTGTTCGTTAACACTTTAGCGGCTACAAAATTCATTCAATCTTCATGAAACTAGATGACAATGTTTGTCTTATGAAATCTAAGTCAAGTTTGAGAATATGGGTCATGTCCGGTTAAAAACTAGGTCACTAGGTCAAATCATTGAATAATCTTGTTAACACACTAGAGGCAACAAATTTCATTTGATTATTCATGAAACTTGGTCAAAATGTTTGCCTAATTAATATCTAGCCAGTAGGTCAAGTTCAAATTTGGGTTATGTTTGGTTAAATCCTAGGTCACTAGGTCAAATCATAGAAAAATCTTGTTAACACTTTAGAGGCTACAAATCTCATTTGATCTTCATGAATGTTTGCCTAATTAATATCTAGGTCAATTTAAAATTTGAGTTATGTTTGGTCAAAAACTAGGTCACAAGGTCAAATCATAGAAAAATCTTGTTAACACTATAGAGGCTACAAATCTCATTTGAGCTTCATGAAACTTGGTCAAAATGTTTGACTAATTAATATCTAGGTCAAGTTTGAATGAGGGTTATGTCTGGTAAAGAACTAGGTCACTAGGTCAAATCATAGAAAAATCTTGTTAACACTCTAGAGGCTACAAATATCATTGGATCTTCATGACATTTGATCAAAATATTTGCCTTATTGATATCTAGGTCAAGTTTGAATATGGGTCATATCCTGTAAAAAACTAGGTCACTAGGTCAATCATAGAAAAATCTTGTTAACACTCTAAAAGCTAAAAATCTAATTTTTTATCTTCATGAAACTTGGTCAAAATCTTTGGTAATTATTATCTAGGTCAAGTTCATATGTGGGTCATGTCCGGTTAAAAACTAGGTCACTAGCAGTAGGTCAATCATAGAAAAATCTTGTTAACACTCTGGAGGCTACAAATCTCATTTTTTAATCTTCATGAAACTTGGTCAAAATATTTGCGTAATTATTATCTAGGTCAAGTTCATATGTGGGGCATGTCCGGTTAAAAACTAGGTCACTAGGTCAAATCATACTCATAGAAAAATCTTGTTCATACTAATTTTATTACTATAGAGGCTACAAAACTCAATAGATCTTCATAGAACTTGGTCAAAATGTTTGCTTTATTTACATCTAGGTCATGTTTGAATGTGGGTCATGTCTGGTCAAAAACTAGGTCACTAGGTCAAATAATGAAAATGCATTGTTAATACTCTAAAAGCTACATTTCTCATATCGATGGCTCAGCGCAAAACTAGGCTAACTCCATTTTAGAAAATATTAGATCTTGAAGAAACTAGCTCAAAATGTTTGCCTCATTGAAATCTAGGCCATTTTTAAAAGTGGGTCATGTCGTATCAAAATCTAGGTCACTATAGGTCAGCTTTAACATGGTGTACCAGGTGAGCCATATATTGCCATTGTGGCCATTGTTTTCTTCTTCTTCTTTCTCTTACCATTTCCTGGTCACCCTCATCTTGCCAAGTTTTTGCCAGTTTGTGGTCTAGTGCCGAGTAGTGGCCACTTATAAATATAATGCCCCTCCCCTCCCTAATCCCGTTTTGGAAAAAGTAAGTCACATTTGCTGCGGTCAAAAAAATTTCAGCTGTGTTACTGCCCCCTTCTTAATTCTAATACCAAACTGGGGCCGCTTTTTGCCATGAGGTCAGCAGATCCCTATAGCTATATCAAGCATTTTTGTGAGGCTTCTGGAATCACGGGAGGGTTCTGATGTATGAGAATCAAGGATATATTCTGACTCTATATAAAAAATTCAAGTCTCATGCCTTTCAAAGGATTTTCTCAGGTATTATGGGGGTATGGTATATGAAACAACAAGTCGACAGCAATATGTATATATAGGGGGACAAAAAATTGGCCCAATCCTGGTTGTCAGAACAAAACTACAAATAACCTTTGCCAGATTGATAGATCATTACCTCATTAAATACTATGCAACTCAATGCAAATTTACCTGATTTGTTGCTTTGCTTATCCATGTCTCTAGTAAAACTGTCATTCTTGGCCTGTGGTTTTTGCTTGTAGTTTTAATGCTGATAAAGACATCATTCAATTTCGTTGCAGGAAGCCTTTTTAATTCATATGTTGATTCACTCTGTCCATGAGCAGTGTCTGCATTACGAATTTCAAACGATTTTGCGCTTCGCTGAGATCTAAACAATACCCTCTCTGTTTTGATTACTTTGTCGTTTTGCGGTTTTCTAGGAGGGTCCCTGGACCCAAGTGTAAACAATGCAATATCACTATCACTGGTGATGAATATTCCAATAAAACTACCAGTTAATAAAAGAAGAATGCATTTCACTATTCTCCGCAATGAAAGCCGCATGACTGAAAAAGGGCGACGGCAGAACACCGCGCATTGTCTTTCCACGCGTTTGTGTAATAATTACATCTTAGTAAACTTTCCCACGCATGTATACATTCCGTGTCAGAAATGGGTCAACTAAAATCGTGACGTGAAAAACCCGAACTGCCCTCAGTAACACACATCCCCCCGCCGTTTCCGGATAGTCAAAGCGCCCCAAAGTCAAGACGTCCCCAACGCCCTCTTCCGTTGATAAAAAGTCCCATTAAAATATTAATGTAACTAGATCTGAAAAACATAACAACGAAACACGCTTATTCCCGTTTATTATACAGTTTTAGTTTCTTGACGTTTTTTCTATTTTTATTTTGCCTCCGCACAACTTAGTCGAAGGCATATCATTTTGTGTCTGTCTGTACAGGTGCTTGCTACAACTTGGTCACGTCACGAATGAAGAACGAAGTTCTTCATTCGTGGTCACGTCCAACAAAGTTCAAGGTTATTAAGAGGTCAAATATTGTTAAAAAACCATTGGACTTTGATCATATGTGATCATTTCTGAATTTAGAAAATAGTACACAATATGACAAAGGTTGTAGTTTTTATATAGCAACTTTATTTTTCAAAAAATCAACATTTATTTGTGATTTTGATATTTTTTGTATGGTGAAACTTTTGTTTAGATTAGAATATTTGATCCTTACAGAGAGAAATATATTATTTCAAGTGAGTAAGAAGGGAGATAACTCATCCTATGCAGTCCCGGATTTACCGGGGGGGCACAGGGGGCACGTGCCCCCCCAGCTGAGCCGACTTTTTTTTTTTTTAACTTACTCTTTTTAACTTCTGAGACACAACTAAGCTCTACGGTTCTACTGTATTGGCGTGTGCCCCTTATTTGGCCCCTACATTTTACCGTCTTGACACTGCGGGTGCCTTCTTTATTTAGATAACATTATAGCCCTGGGGCACATGTTTGGTAGTGGGAACAATACACCCTTACACTGGTTTAATCATGTTTTCTAAGCGCTTTGTTTTACAGCTATTTCAACCTAATAAGCGTTTTAGTGATTCGGATCACAGTTAACAGGTGCACCATGTTCCCTATTAGACCCTGGCAGCAGGAGTTTGGTTACTATGGAAATGAAAGTCTGGTTAAGTTCTTATAAGGAAAAATACAGATCACGCACTGTTACTGTCACCATGAAAAGCAAGTTGGGAAGAATAGATTCATTCCAAAACTGTGACCATCGCATCGTTTACACTGGTTACAGAAAGATGAGAAAAGACAGTTACTTAACAGTTTACCCCATAGCCTGCCTTTAGTTGACAGGTGACTACTTAAAGCAGATTGAAAAGCACATTCTGCTTTATTTCCAGCCTACTTTAAGTGACCATCTACATTTATACTAGGCTATAAATACAAAATGTATTTCTTACGGTAAATATTCGTGACTGTCTAAATAAGAAATAATTTTTTCAGTGGATGAATAAATTAGAGGCGTATGTATGGGTTAATCCTTCAGAAGTCCTCGATCAGGGTCTACACTGTCTGTCATTATATAAAGTATTGTAAAAATCTTTTCTTAGTGTCACTGGAATTGTTCATTTGATGTTTTAACTCTTTCCTCCCTGAAACTTCAAATGGACAATCCCAGTTTCCATTTAAGTATAGTCCATTTCTGACCTTTAAGGGTTGTTTTTGTCAATGTTTTGCGATATGACAAACAGTAAAGACCCAAATCAGAGGGCTCCATAAGGAGCCCTCTGATCTGGGTGTTCACTGTTTGCATAGGACAAATGCACTTTTCACATGTATACTGTTTGAAAAGGACGCCTAAATGCGGGACTAGTTTTCAAAGGGTTAAGGGAGAATGATTTAAGTTTGAATTAACTGTAAGTAAACTGCAGTGTACTAGTGACCAGAACTCTTGTCCTGTACGAGCAATGCTGACCCAGACCAGAGGGTTTGTAAATGAACCCTCTTATCCCGATCTGCACTGAAACAGTGCATAAAGAGCTTCTGGGGGCCTGCACTGTGTGTAATTTTGTAATAAATTGAATATGTTAAAAGTTAAGTAGTGACTGGAAAACTTGTTCTGTACAAACAGCGAATATCCAGGTCAGGTTCTGCATTGTTGACGTTTTGTAATAAATTGTATAAAACAACCTTAAATAAAGTAACACGTGGACGAGTCTTAATTGGAATTGTCAATGTAATGTTTGTGGGGGAGAGTTAGTTTCAATGTGCACTATGTCATTTTGTGATATATTGTAAAAGTAGAACCTTGAATTTAATCGTAAATAAGAGGGCATTGAAGGCATTGATACCGCTCACCTGTTGTAATGAAGCCTGATAGGTATACCTTTGAGTTTCACCCAAAATCGAAGTTAAAAAGCTTAATCTAAACCCATCCCAATTTGTAAACAATATTGGAATACAACATATATTTTAGTATAATCGAGTACATCAAGGGCCGATGAACTGCGCATTGAGTGTACATGTTGTCGCAATTTTATTAACTTCCCCATGAGCTATGCCCAATGACAGGGACAGTTTATACTATGAATATTAAACATGTAGTATCATTATCTCTGAACCACTTTTGGGGTTTCATAAAGGATACTTACATCATTCATTTGAAGTAAACTTTCTTCTGAGAATATTCTCAGAATGCCACCAGAATGCACCATTTTATTGTTCATTTAAAAAAAATTCACCATATTATGTACTGTTTTCAGCGCTGGTTTTGTCAAGTATCGTTAAGAAAAGTTGCATCTTCTTTCTGTCTTATGAAACCACTTTTGGCATTTCATAAAGGATATTTCAATCTTTCTTTTGAAGTAAACTTTCTTCTATGAATGTTCTCAGATGCCACCAGAATTCACCGTTTTAAGGTTAATTTAAAAAAAAAAGAACTGTATTATGTACTGTTTTCAGCGCTGGTTTTGTCAAGTATCGTTAAAAATGTTCATCTTCTTTCCGTCTTTTGAAACCACTTTTAGGGTTTTATTAAGGATATTTAAACCATTATTTTGAAGTAAGCTTTCTTCTAGGAATGTGCTCAGAATGCCACCAGAATGCACCATTTTAATGTTAATTTCAAAAAAGTTCCGGGTTTTTTCCCTCTTTATGACGATTGTAACTTCTTTCTGTCTTATAATACCACTTTTGGGGTGTTTGGATATTTACATCATTCTATTGATGTAAAAAAAATTCTTAGAATGCCCCCAGAATGTATCTTTTTGGTGTTAATTAAAAAAGTGTCCGACCCTAAATTATAGTTGTCTGAGAATCGATTTTTCTTCTTCTCAAGTTTACGTTTAAATCTTCTTTCTGACTTATGAAACCACTTTTTTTTGGTGTTTCATAGGGATGTTTACATCATTCTAGAATGCCCTCAGCATGCACCATTTTGATGTTAATTTCAAAATTTTTCCGGGGGAGGTCCCACGTAGCCCCCTTATGGGAGGGGTTCCACCCCTCCCATACCCTCCCCAAGTGTGCCCCCCACTCAGAAATTTCTGGATCCGGGCCTGCTATATTATTTCAAGTGAATATGAAGGGAGATAACTACTAACTACTAGTAGTAGAATATAGCTCATCCTAACCAGGAACGTATATAGATATAATCTACGTTCCTGTCCTAACTGGCCATTACTCAATTTTTACTCTGTGATCATGTGATAACTTCTAAATTTAGAAAATACTGTCCACAATATGACATGACAAACCTTGATATGACGACGCATCATTATGACGTCATCGTGACATCAATATGACGTCATGATGTTATTGTCAGGATGCATTTGAATAAGCTGAAAAATCTTGTTTCTGTCTACATTTTCATCACAACAACAGCAAGGAGTACAATTATAACCTGATGTATGATTTTATTTTATAGCCAAATGAGTACATTGCGGTGACAAAACACATCGGGGGCATTTGTCACTTACTGTGACACCATTCTTGTTTTATATATATTATTTTTAACATTAGGCCTAAAAAAAAAATATGTGTGTTTCTGGTTTCACCCTCTCAAAATTTTAGGGTAGGTCGGTAGGAAAAAGATTTTATTTTTTAAAAAGTTTTTATATAGGGTATATATGCAGATTTTTTTTTACAATCAAAGGATGGGTTTATATGACAAATAATGACCTTGCTTTTGTTGTATTCAACATTGAAAGTGTCTGAAATGATTTATCTTGATCTGCAAGTTTAAATTGTAAGGTATTTCATAATATAATTATGTGAAATAGTTCTTGTTTCAATCTGAAAACCATTGCATCAAATAAATATTATATTTTAAAGAAAATATGTGTTTGCTTTAAATACAGGGCGTTTTTCCTTCTGTAACAGGCGCCGAATAACGGCCCCTTCCCCTCCCATATCTTTTTCCCCTCACCAAAAAAATTTCCCTAAAAAAAAAAAAAAAAAAAATTTTTTCAATTTTTTTTTTTTTTTCAATTTTCTTTAAAAACTTTAGGGTCGGGGGTAAAACATAGGGTCGGTCGGGAAACCGGAAACACACATCTTTTTTTTTAGGCCTTAATACTTGACATTTACATTTTATTGGTCACCCCGGCACCCCTGACTGAATCACGATTGCACAATGCACAACTTATCCTGGACACGTGGCTAGGATTAATACATGCTCATATAACAGAGCAGAACAGAACAGAACTTCGCTCACACATGCTAATAAAAGAGGTGTAATACAGGGCTACCATAAGTTGACATGAAAAATCCTAAGATTTCCACATTTGCATTTCTCCAGTGCGATTTTACGAATCGTACCTTTACCCTATAGCCTTTTTCTTGTTTTGTTGACTTGCGACCACTTAAAGTAGGCTGTAAGTAAGGCAGAATGCGCCTATATGGGCGCATTCTGCTTTACTTTCAGCCTACTTTAAGCTAACTCTACTGGGGAAAAATCCGGAGATTTAGGAAAAATCCGGAGAAATGGCAGCCCTGGTGATACTTGCGAAAACTACATGGCTACTTGGAGTCACCTTCGATAACAAACTAAATTTTGATATACATGTAACAAACATTGTCAACAAAGCTAACCAACAGTTGGGCCTCATAAGAAGATCATTTGAACACATGGACAAAAATATGTTTCTCATATTATATAAATCGCTCATTAGACCACACCTTCAGTTTGCAACTACAGTGTGGTCCCCATGGTTAAGAAAAGACAAAGTGGCAATTGAACAAGTACAAAGAAGGGCTACAAGACTTGTAAAGGAATTTCAAAACTTAAACTATAAGGAAAGACTATTAGAACTAGGTTTGCCCACCCTATTGTATAGGCGTCAAAGAGCGGATATGGTGCAAATGTTTAAAATATTGAAAGGGTTCGATGAAGTGCACCTTCCAAGCTTGAGGATAAAAAGTGACAGTATTACCCGGGGTCACGGTCTAAGGCTAGAGAAACAACATCATAGACTAGTTAGCACCATTAACTCTTCTTACGTAGCCAGAAGTGGAAATTCGTGGAATGGACTATCTGCAACCTGTGTGGACAGTAGTTCAATAAACAGTTTTAAGTCGTCGCTCAATGAGGAGTGGAAACACCATCCGGACAAGTTTGAGTTTCGCTTCTAACCCCCGTGCAGCAGATATGACGACAATCAATTGAAGACGGATGTGAAAAGGTCAACACAAGCCATGGCTTATCCTTGACCTGTATCTACAGGTAAAACTACTCTAACCTCCATAATTAAGCTGCTCGTAAAGTCCTAAGATTTCAAAATTTCCAAGCGTGATATTAGGAAACTTATCTTTAATTCTATCGCTTTTTGGGTGCTTTGTTTATTATTTATACACAAAGGTATGAAAAAAAACTTGTGTGAAAGTTATTTTCTCAAGACAAACGTGACTGAAGCATGGAGAAAGGACTTTCTCCATGACTGAAGTGATTGTGACTGTAATTTTGTATTGCAATGTGAATGCTATAGTAATTACGATAATGGATGATAAATCAGTCAAATTCTATAAAACAGTCAATATTCGTGGGTTTTCTTCTTTAAAAGGCGAAATGATATTCTTCCCTAGGTTTTCACAGAATTCTGGCATGCTGAAGTGAGTGAATGTGTTCCATTTTGTGTAATTTGTAAACTGTCCGAAACTACCGGGCTGTCAAAAAAACTAACAGAGAAGAGGATACTAGGGCAGTTAGATTTTATTAATTCTTGGCTTAAACCAATAACCGCATTATCGTATTCTTGAATAGTGACGAAAATAAAAGCTCTTGCGATTTATAGTTCGATTGCACATTGACCGGAAACTGACTTTAAGTTGTTTTTCTCTTCAGAGAGAGATTTGTAAATAATTAAAGTTTAAATTAACTCCAGTACCTTTTTGCGTCTATGCGGCCTTAGAATAACTTTTTAAGATGGCGGATATGGAAGCAAGACGTGAGGCTCGCCGAAGAAGAATATTACAATCGTCTGAAGATCGCATGAGTCTCGTGCTTGGGCAGAAAACAGACAGGAGTAGGCACACTTATTAACATTTGTGTAAATCATACATTGTTTTTAAAAAGAGCTAGACGTAACCTACTTTGTGTATCCGGGTTTTGCACCTTCAGTCTGCATAAAACGCATTTCTTGCACAGCTGGTATACAGTCGAGTAACCTCAAATCGTGATACCCTGGTTTTCGTTATACCGGAAAGATTTTCAATTTTTCACGCGCTATGTTTTGTAATGACGTCACAACACAGAAAATATACAAGGGAACTCCTCACTTTCGCTTTGATCGAGTTAGTGATCTGTTTTAAGCAGAGACTTTAAAAGCCAGAGATACACGACTCGAATGATTTATACATACGAGACCGTTGAGCGAGATTTCGCGAGAACAGGTCATCGCGAGTTATATAAGCTTTAGCGACGATCGGGAAAAAAGTCGATATTTTGAATTACTTATCAGTTGCTGCGTTAATACGGTCTACAGTTATTTTACAATACAAATATTCCTTAAAGAAGCCTCTTTTTCGAGGTTTAACACAAAAGAATAATAAGAATAAAGTCCGAGCATCAATTAACCCCTCTGCGCATCGCACACACGTTAATTAGTGTTTGGAAAATGCCGATTCAATGAAAAGTGACGGCAGTTTGCACGAAGGTGTGAATGGACCCATGGGTGGCCTCATGAAAATTTAATTTATAGCAAAATGCGTGGACAGATTGACATGAAAATTTCGCCATAACTGTATCTTAATATGAGCTACATAGACAACCCATTCTTATTCATGTTTGAATGTTCAAACTGCTGTTTAAGCGTTTACGGTAAGGCGATATTGCATCGATCTTCAATCGAAGTACCAGTGGGTGGCCTCAATAAAATTTAATTTATAGCAAAATGCGTGGACAAATTGACATGAAAATTTCGCCATAACTGTATTTTAATATGAGCTACATGGACAACCCATTCTTATTCATGTTTGAATGTTCAAACTGAAGTTTAAGCGTTTACGGCAAGACGATATTGCATCGATCTTCAATCGAAGCACCAGTTGGTGGCCTCAATAAAATTTAATTGATAGCAAAATGCGTGGACAGATTGACATGAATATTTTGCCAAAACTGTATCTTAGTTTGAACTACATCAGGGTTCCCACAGGCTTTTCATTTTGAGGGTGCATGCACGTACTAGGGCTAATTTTTGGGGGTGCAGACTAATTTCAGAGGGTGCATATGAAACGTTTTTCTGTTTCTTCTGATGCGAGGACGCCAGGGACAAAGTACGATGAGGCCGGGGCCGAAAGGCTTATGACGTATCTTAGACGAGTGGTCCCATAACAAAGTAGCAATCCGTATACGCACCAGGGATGATCTTTGGAAATTTGTGGTTCCACCGCTAAATTTTTATATCATTTGTTTGGATGTGTACTGTTCGTATCTCTCACATTATTTCTTAACCAGGCCGTCAATTGAGACTTAGCCGACATATTTGCAGACTACACGAATGCGTAGGCCTATGCTAAGACTGTGTCTCGCTAAATCAGGCATTTCCGCAACATTGCTAATAGACGGGATAAAATACATCTGATAACCCGTCCAGTTTTTCGACTGTGTCGTTTGGATTTCGCATAAAAATGGCGTCGCTATTTTGAAATCAAAAGTGACCAGAATTAGACCTATGACCGGACTTTTTGTTTTAATAATTTGTCAGCATTTTTCAAACACGTAATTCTCTAAATACGTATTGAATTCTTATAAAAACAAAAATTGATAGAAAAAATAGCGATTTTATTAGGCACAGAGACGGGAAATCCAACAATCTATTTTAAACCGCGTAATCGTCATATTCGCAATGCGGGTGAACCAGGCGCTTTACGTATTAAGAATAATGAGAATTGTCAAGCGCCTGACAGACACTATAAGGAAAATGAAAACAAATCCAAACTGACGCGTTGGACTTTGACGTTTAACTTGTATTTTGTTGTTTGTTAATAAAACTGGTCTTCTTACATCCGATTTCGGCATTATCTGCAACATAAATCTGTACGTGCATGCACGTTCAGGGCATTGATTTTATGCGTGATTTTTTGAAATTATACGTGAATCACGTACATCTGTACGTGAATGGGAACTCTGTACATGGAAAATTCATTCTTATCCATGTTTGAATGTTCATACTGAAGTTTTAAGCGTTTACGGCAAGACGATATTGAATCGATCTTCATTTTTTTGGAACTTACCAGCAACCACGCAGCAACGTATCTTCCTTTGAGCCAGGAATACACTTTCTCGGTTTAATCCACAACTCATATTTTGGTTTCACTCGATTAGTATCACAAAATATTGTATAAAAACGAAAGAAAGTCAATATTTATAAGTCAACTGGTCGATATGTGTATTTTTTCCCATTATCGCGACGCTGTCATTACCTGTGCTGGTCACGTGACCGCATCGACATACGTCACTGCCTCTCAACGGACACCTGTTATATGGGGAAAGAAGGAAAATAAGGGAGTCGTGTATCTCTGGCTTTTAAAGTCTCTGGTTTTAAGCTAGGGGCGTAAGATATACATTATTTTCCTAATACTGCTGTGAAACTTACTGTTTTCACTATGCGATATCAGTGCATCACTTGTTCCATTCAAATTTCTTGCAAATTCATATTTTGACAGGCAGTCAGGTCTGTCGTCTGTTTGTTTATCACCATTCCTAAATAGGTGAAGGTCAGTAAGACTTGTTTCGCATTCTGTTTTTATGTACAAGGGAGCTAACCAAAGGGGCACTGTTATATATTTTTCACTTTTGCGGCGCGCCCGCAAATTGATTTTAATAGTGAGCGGTCTACGAAATTAAGAATAAAGACATAATCAAAAAAAGGTTAAAGAAAATTTAAATACACATGTATTTAAGATTACTAAACGTAACAGAAACAACAAATGTAAAATGGAAATCCATTGTTTGTTACATGGGCAACATGTGACTTTTGCCATCACTGGACCCATCTCATATTCTGAACCAATGTCCGAGTAATAATTAAGATATGGTGACGTTTTCAGATACCCCCACTGTGAAATAAATTAAATTGAAACTATTTATATAAAAATAACAAAAAATGATAGAAATATTATTGAAATGTGATACATTAGTGTTTCCAACTTGCCCGCATATACCTGTGCGACGCACATGCGCATTTACGTAGGGTCACGAAAACAGGTATACCAGTCTAAACAGAGTCGCCAATGTAGGTCACGTACAAAATGGCTGCGCCCGTCGATTCCTACATCAACAAACTTGCCCATATTTTTAGAAAATAGATGAAACAGATAATTTGATTTGATGTAGCAATATTTTTTCAATTTGTTTCAGTATTAAATTATTTGTACGCCGATAACTTCTTACTATCACGCAAATAGGTAACTCGACTGTACTGAAGATTCATAGAAATGATTAGATTATAAGATTCTTTTTTAATTATATCATGGTTCATTAAAGATGGAATTAACTAAAAAAGACAACAAAAAAACTGAGAAAACATTTCAACTATTGAATGAATAAAAAAAAATTAAAAAATGATAAAATTCACCAAGTTCGGCCAAATATGCCAGTATGTTTTGGTTTCGGTTTTTTCGGCGGAGCTGACTATTATCTATTTAGACCTACATTTTTATTTAGACAAACATTTCAACCAATAATATTTGATCAGAAATTAAGAATTAAGAGCACCTGTTGAAACTGAATAGCCTGATTGGATAGTAGCCAGGGCTCCAGATAAGGGACGTGTTTCAAAACTTAAAATCTTTATTTGTGCATTAAACCCTGTGGTGTCACTATATATTTGAATTGTCTCTTCGAGACAATCAAAATGAGTGGTAATACCATAGGGTTTGGTGCTGAAAGGGGTGAAAAAATGTGATTTGTTTAGTTTACACCCTCTTATCTGGAGCCCTGTAGGCTAGTCCATGTCCCATTACAGTTTCACTGATGTGGACTGTGGGTGTAAAAATTAGAGACACAGGCTGGCTGTTTACTACACTGGGCTGATGAAATCTTCTATTTTAAGATATGATCTGAAATCTATTTATAGATATACAGAGGAAGCTAGGTGTTTTGTAATTGTTTACAACCAATTTGTTTTAATTGTTAACTATTTGTACACATTAGCAATATTTTATTATATTAATGGCCTCAAGTGAGTTAAACACAATTGTGTTGTTTCATCATTATTTACAAGAGTGAAGTACAGTAGATTGTTGTATCTGTACATTTGTGTATGCTATAGTGTGTTTCAAGAAACTCTATGAATGAAGTTTGACATATAGAACAATAGATTAATGTGAGGATCTCCTACCAGTAGCTAGGATATGAGTTAAATTATTGTTTTGTTTTGCATTTCTGTACATGATAGTTTTGCATTTTAAATAAAAGCTACTCTTTCAATTGAATACTTGTATTTTTTGCTTTTCAATCCAAGATATTACAATTCTTTGAAAACCTCAATTTCATTCAATTTTGCACACCCATCTATATAGCCTTAGTTCAACCTCTCATTCCGCCGAATATCTTTTTTAAAGATATTTCTTGTTTAACATGCATGTTTTGGGTGACAGACTAAGCGTGCCACTGCCCAAGTATCCCACTGCCTAAGAGTACCATTTCTAGACTAAGCGTGCCACCTATGAAATTATGTAGGGTAGATCTGTTCAGTGTTGGGTAGTCAACAATGATGTGCTAATTACACTTAATAGTTAATTGTTAGCTAGTATGGTTTTAACTGGTATCCAAACTGCAACCAAGTTTGGATCCTAATGACATTTAGGTGTGAAAAAAAATAATTCTAAATACTTTTAATTAGCTCACCTGAGCCTTTGGCTCAGGATGAGCTATTGTGACCTCTCTTCGTCCGTCCACATTTTCAAACAACATCTCCTCAGAAACCACTGACCCGATTTCAACCAAACTTTGTCAGAAGCATCAGTGATAAGGGGGAACGAAATCTTGTTCAAATTTTTGGGCTAGAGTTATTCCCCCTGCTTTGGGACTTGATTTTCTAACATGACCGTATAGACAACTTTTAATGCATAAGAAATCTTTAAAAATCTTCTTCTCAGAAACCCAAAGGCCCAGACCTTTGATATTTGGTATGTATCATAACCTAATGATCTTCTACCAAGATTGTTCAAATTTTGACCCTGGGGCCAAAAATGGCCCCGCCCTTGGGCTTATAAGTTTTACTTAGGAAAATCTTTGAAAATCTTCTACATGTACTCTGAAACTGTATGGCCTAGATCATTAATATTTGACATGTTGCTTTGCCTTATTGTCCTCTACCTAGCTTGTTCAAATTATGACCTCGGGTCAAAATTGGCCCCGCCCCGGGGCTTATCAGTTTTACATAGAGTTATTTAGGAAAATCTTTAAAAATCTTCTTCTCTGAAACTGTATGGCATAGATCATTAATATATGACATGTAGCTTTGCCTTATGATCCTTTACCTAGATTGTTCAAATTATGACCACCGGGTCAAAATTGGCCCCGCCCTCGGGCTTATCAGTTTTACATGGAGTTATATAGGAAAATCTTTAAAAATCTTCTTCTCTGAAACTGTAAGGCCCAGATCTTCCAGCTTTGACATATAGCTTTGCCTTATGGTCCTCTACTAAGATTGTTCAAATTATGACCCTGGGCCAAAATGGCCCGCCCTTTGGCTTATCAGTTTTTCTTCGGAAACTCACTCACTCACTATCCTAGTTTAGCGTCTCTGTTCCCTTCGTCAGGGGTTCGACGTTGACTGGCGGTCTTTATACATCGTCGCCAGAGGTCACGGTCGTGGGGGTCCAACTTCACCATCTGCCACTTTATGCGGTCTTGCCTGATGGTTTCACTCCAGGTCTTCTTAGGGCGTTCGGTTTTGAAAATCTTCTTCTCTGAAACTGTATGGCCTACATCATTAATATTTGACATGTAGCTTTGCCTTATGGTCCTCTACCTGGATTGTTCAAATTATGACCCCCGGGTCAAAATTGGCCCCGCCCCGGGGCTTATCAGTTTTACAAAGAGTTATAAAGGAAAATCTTTAAAAATCTTTTTCTCTGAAACTGTAAGGCCCAGATCTTTCAGCTTTGATATAAAGCTTTGCCTTATGGTCCTCTACCAAGATTGATCAAATTATGACCCCTGGGCCAAAACTGGCCTTGCCCTTGGGCTTATCAGATTTTCATAGGAAAACCTTTGAAAATCTTCTTCTCTGAAACTGTAAGGCCCAGATCATTTATAATTGAAATGTAGCTTAACCTTATAGTGCTCTACCAAGATTGTTCAAATTATGACTCAGGACATGTCAAAATTGGCCCTGCCCCGGGGCTTATCAGTTTTATATAGACTTATATAGGAAAACCTTTAAAACTCTTTTTAGCTCACCTGTCACAAAGTGCCAAGGTGAGCTATTTTGATTGTCCTGTGTCCGTCGTTCGTTCATCGTCCGTCGTCAACAATTTCTTTAAACGATATCTCTTCCTAAACTACTGGATGGATTTTAACTAAACTTGGCAGGAATGATCCTTATATGGTCCTCTTTGAAAGTTGTTCAAATATTGCCGGTCCGTTGCATATCTAGGTCACAGGAGCTAAAAATAGATTTTTCAATTAAAAACTTTTTTCAATTATATCATCAAAAATCTTCTTCTCTGAAACCACAGTACCCTGAGCTTAGATATTTTGCACAAATCATCATCTACATGTCCTCTATCAAGATTGTTCAAATTTTGTCCCTTGGGTCAAAAATGACCCCGCCCCTACAGGGGTCATAAATTTACATAGAGTTATATAGTGAAATCTTCAAACCTCTTCTTCTCTAAAATTAATGAGGCTAGAGCTTTGATATTTTGCATGGTGTAACTTTTAGAGGTACTTTACCGATATTGTTCAAATGGTTCCGGTCCGTTGCCTATCTAGGTCACAGGAGCTAAAAATAGATTTTTTCAATGAAACCTTAAAAAAATCTTACTGTCATAAGCCACAGTACCCTGAGCTTAGGTATTTGGCACACAGCATCATCTACTCAGCAATTGGCACAATCATATTGTCATAATTTCTCAAGATATGTTGCATTTACATCAACGGTTCCAGGTGAGCGATTTAGAGCCGCATACGGCTCTTGTTATAGCTATATATATCACAATATTGTCTTGCCCAGTCAGCTTAGATACAATGTTCTCAGGTGAGCGACTTGTGGGTCATGGCCCTCTTGTTTTCATTTCGTGTGCTGTACTTTATGGATTAGATTTATAGTGTTGGATATATCATATTCTTTCAAGGAGAAAATGAATGTGTGATAAAATGGAACATCTAATTTCCAAGTTTGTACATTTAACTTCATGTTTTTAACATCTAAGGGTTCAATATTTCACAGTTTCCCTTCTTTAATAAATCATTATGAAAAAAAAAATGTGGTAATATATCATATGGTACAGTATTAAATATTCCTCTTTATAATTCATATGTGGCACGCTTAGTCCTGAAATGGCACACTTAGACCTGGTACGCTTAGTCCGTGGCACGCTGAGTCTATAACTCCATGTTTCACACCTATCCTCTGCTCTGGTAGTTTACATAAAAAAATTTCAGCCTTTGAATTTTTTTTAAAAAAATTAAAATTGCCAAAAAGGGCAACAAAATTGAAGGCTAAAGGGGGTTAGACCTAAATCCCTCCAAACACACTTCAGAGCTCACCATTTCAATTCTATTTTTCATCTGGGGGAATACCCCCGTATCCCCCACCAGTATTTGTCAAAATCAACTTAAAGAAATTCAAGAATTTGGTAACTTCAAAATCGGCAGCAACAAAAAGATGCTAGATCTACATGTATCTCTCATGCGTCTTACATTAATTAGAATTGTTTTAGAAGATATAAATGCTAGTCACACACACAATATATGTCTTATATAAGGGAGCTTTGAACGAAAGTGTTTGGTTCAAGCAGATTGTAACCAGTGCCCCAAAACACACTTCATCACTCACCATTTTAGTTCTATTTTATTTTTTCTCCCGGGGAGGGCCCCGGACCCCTTATCAACACTATTCAATTTACATGCCCCTCTCATGCGTAAAGTCATAAAGTTTTATCTGAGCTAAAGGTAAGTCACTAACACTTTTAAGCTCACCTGAGCACAAAGTGCTCAAGGTGAGCTATTGTGATCGGTCGTCGTACGTCGGTGTTGGTGTCGTCCGTTCACAATTTGTTTCAAACAACTTCTTCTCTGAAACCAATGGCCCATTTTTAACCAAACTTGGTCAAATACATACTGTAGTTGTGAGCTTTAAAAATTGTTAAAAAAAAGTGGGTGGGGCAATCGGTCTTGTTGCCATGGCAACCATGCACAATATCTTAAAAAATCTTCTTCTCAAGAACGACTGGTCCGATTTCAATTTGGTTTTCACCAAAATGTTTCTCAATTAATATACTTTCAAAATTGTTCAAAGAATTTTGATCCGTAAAAAAACATGGCCGCCAGAGGGCGTGGTCAATTTCCGTACTTACATCATCAGTTTTACATAGACTTATATAGGAAAACCTTTAAAAATCTTCTTCTCTGAAACCGTAAGACCCAGACCTTATATATTTGGCATCTAGCTTTGCTTTGTGGTCCTCTACAAAAATTGTTCAAATCATGACACCAAGGTCAAAAATGGCCCTGCTATGGGGCTTATCAGTTTTACATAGACTTATATAGGAAAACCTTTAAAAATCTTCTTCTCTGAAACCGTAAGGCCCAGACCTTTTATATTTGGTATCTAGCTTTGTCTTATGGTCCTCTACCAAGACTGTTCAAATCATGACCCAGTGTTAAAAATGGACCCGCCCCGGGGCTTATCAATTTTACATACATGTAGGTCGACAAACTTGAATGGATTTAGAATAAAACTGGTGAAATTCAAAGGTAAAGCTATCAGGCTTCATTACAAATGGTGAGCAATATCAGGGCCTTCTGTGAGGCCCTCTTGATTTCATTGGTAACAGCAAGTTTGACAACCAAATAGATGTTAACCTTGAAGTCCTTCAAACTCGTTTTTCTCTTAATTTGAACATGTTGGGGGCTTAATTTTTTATGCACTCAGCATGATATTGCCACTTTGTCAAAATATTGAATTACCTCCCTTTTTAGCTCACCTGAGCACAAAGTGCTCAAGGTGAGCTATTGTGATCGGTTGCCGTATGTCGGTGTTGGTGTCGGTGTCGTCTGTTCACAATTTGTTTCAAATAACTTCTTCTCTGAAACCAATGGCCCTATTTTAACCAAACTTGGTCAAATACATACTGTAGTTGTGAGCTTCAAAAATTGTTAAAAAAAGTGGGTGGGGCAATCGGTCCTGTTGCCATGGTTGCCATGGCAACATATCTAAAAAATCTTCTTCTCAAAAACGACTGGTCGGGTCCGATTTCAATTTTGGTTTGCACCAAAATGTTTCTCAATTAATATACTTTCAAAATTGTTCAAAGAATTTTGATCCGTCAAAAAACATGGCCGCCAGAGGGCGTGGTCATTTTCCATATTTACGTAATATTGACATCTAAAGTCAAAACTTTAAACATCTTCTTGTCAATAACTATAAGTCCTAGGATAACCAAATTTCACATGTAGCATCATGTTGTAAACCTTTAGCAAGATTGTTCAAATGATGACCCCCGGGTCAAAAATGGCCAGCCCCGGGGCTTATCAGTTTTTTAGCTCACCTGAGCCAAAGGCTCAAGGTGAGCTATTGTGACCGCTCACCGTCCGTAGTACGTCTGTCCGTCTGTCCGTTCACTTTTACTTCAAACGACATCTCCTCTGAAACCCGCCGATTGTAGGGAGAGTTCAAACTGCTCATGATGTTCCTTGGATGCTTCTCTACAGAAGTTGTTCAAAAAAAAGGAAAAAAAGCACAAACTCTGCTTGAAAAAGCAAAAAAGCAAAAATCTTTAAAAAATCTTCTTGCCCAAAACTACTAGGCCCTAAGCTTTGATATTTGTACAGTAGAATCTCCTGGTGGATCCCTCTATAGTTTGTTAAAATGAAATCCCTAGGGTCACATTTGACACCACCCTGCACAGTTTAAGTGCTGCTCTAGGCAGGTTTTACAGTATTTTTGATTTAGGCAGAACTGTATTTACCTGAGTTACCCTTTATATACTATGGGCAAATAGCCAATATTTGCAAACATTTTGGATCCAGATCAGATGCAACATAATCATAATGCTACATCTAATCTGGATCCAACCTATTTGCCACTCATTTACCAACTTAACATTTTCTAAATTGTTTTTTTGTACACTTTTCACATACAGTAGGTTTTAAGCAGACATCATTTCAGTCTGGTAAGGGTAAGCCCAAGAGTTCTAGCCACTGAGGTCAAATATTATGCAACTCTGAACTGGTAGTGAGTATCACAGAACTGGTCATGATCAGCTGAACATGTTGTCTGCTAAAGTTTAGATATGGTTCAGTCTGATTCATACTTAGAGAAACAGGATCTGGAAGTGATCCACTGACAGTTATGTAATTTTGTCTAATGCCATATTTATACATATGTTTAATATTGGTTTTGTCAGAGTTATCTGTATGTCTTTTCAATAATTCCACTTTAAACAGTCATGAAAATGTAAGATGCAAAAGTAAAGCAAAGTGTGCATTAACCCTTAGCCCGCCAAATAAATTGTCGTCTGCTATATTTCTCGTCTGCTTCAAGTTTCAAAGTGCTTCAAAGTTGCTCAAAATTGCTGAAAATGTTGTCCGAGTGTCAAACAGCTTGGATCCGGATGAGACGCCGAGTTACTCGGCGTCTAATCCGGATCCAAGCTGTTTGCATATAAAGCTATAGTCGTGAGTGGCAGGCTAAGGGTTAAGACACATTCTGCTTTACTTTCAACCTGCTTTAGGTGGCCACCTATTTTCAAAATTAGAAACATGCTATGGGGTAATGGGTAAAATGAAATTGCCTATTTGGAAAGAGCCTGATGAGAGGAAGTGCCATTTGCAAAGGCCATAACTCTGACATCATTGTTTTTTTAGTTATTTCCCTTTGTGATATTTTCTTGTCAAGAAGACAACTTCAGTTCTACTGATGCTATTGTAATGAAATTTTATGTATGGAAAGAAACTGATGAGAGAAAATGCCATGCACAAGGGCAACAATATTTAGTTTTTCCCCTTTGTCATATTTTATTGTCAGGAAAATAATTCCAGTTCTGCTGACGCTAGTGAAATAATTATCATTTATTGGAAATGGAAATAGCTTGATAAGAGGATGTGTCATGGATAAGGGTCATAAGCTTGGCAACAAAATTCACTTTTGTCATGTTTTCTTGTCTGGAAGATAACTCCATTTATAGTTATATTAAAATGTTGTCTTGCCCAGTCAACTTAGGTACAAACTTTAATGTCCTCAGGTGAGCGAATTTAGGGCCATGGCCCTCTTGTCATAGGAAATCCTTTTAAACTCTTCTTCTCTAAAACTGTATGGCCTAGACCTTTTATATTTAGCATCTAGCTTTGCCTTATGGACCTCTACTAAGATTGTTCAAATCATGACCCCAGGGTCAAAAATGGCCCGCCCCGGGGCTTATCAGTTTTACATAGACTTATATAGGAAAACCTTTAAAAATCTTCTTCTCTGAAACCGTAAGACCCAGACCTTATATATTTGGCATCTAGCTTTGTCTTATGGTCCTCTACCAAGATTGTTCAAATCATGACCCCCGGATCAAAAATGGCCACGCCCCGGGGCTTATCAGTTTTACATAGACTTATATAGGAATAAACCTTTAAAACTCTTCTTCTCTGAAACCCTAAGACCCAGACCTTTTATATTTGGCGTCTAGCTTTGCCTTATGGTCCTCTACCAAGAGTGTTCAAATCATGACCCCTGGATCAAAAATGGCCCTGCCCCGGGGCTTATAAGTTTTACAAAGACTTATGTAGTAAAACCTTTAAAAATCTTCTTCTCTGAAACCGTAAGGCCCATACCTTTTATATTTGGTATCTAGCTTTGTATTATGGTCCTCTACCAAGATTGTTCAAATCATGACCCCAGGGTAAAAAATGGCCCCGCCCGGGACTTATCAGTTGTACATATACTTCTACAGGAAAACCTAATTCCGAGTTGTTACAGTTTCATGCAACAGTCCACATACATGCAATGACAAACTTCATTATGCATCGAGTATAACACAATAGTTATTATTACCTGACTCTCTATTTAAGTGAATATTAAGCATTTTTGACTGTTTTTGGTAAAGAATTCCCAGACTTATGCTAGGTGACTGTTGACCGGTCAACAGTTGACTGTTGCACGGCACTGTTGCCTGCGCGAAAATGTTGCGCAAACATTTTCTGCTTCGGAACCGTCTTACATAGATCAAGCATTTTACGGGTTTTTTTCGGGCCATATTTCTCTCTCGAACAATACCCTAAAAACGTTTTAGGCTACATATAGATAATCTAGTATTAAAAATGACTCCGAATAAAGAATGTTAAACCACTTGCAGATCTACCATCTTCCTTTTTTTAAAACAAATTATGACGTTACATTCTAATTGACGTCATGTCATCATGAATTTATGACGTAATTGAAACTAAATGTCAATCAATTTTAGTCAATAAGAAACCTTTTCTAAATACAGTAGTTGTGCGTTCAGTTGTGGTAGTGAATTAAATAAAGATATAATATGATAAATAAATAATAGCTAGAATTAATACAGTTGTTCAAATCATGTAGATCTAGATCTAGCTTTTCATTCAGCCATGTACAATTCAGGAACTATATCTGTCTTAAATAGAGAGTCTGGTAATAAATCACTTGTTTCATATTTACTTCGGGAACAGTCAAATCATTGTCCCTCGGTAGCAGGGAAGACCTTGAGAACTGTTGCCGTTGGCCTCGGGCAACAGTTCTCAAGGTCTTCCCTGCTACCTCGGGTCAATGATTTGACTGTTCCCTCAGTACCTATGAAACAAGTGTATACTCAGGTGAGCGATTTAGGGCCGCATGCGGCTCTTGTTCTCGTAACTGTTATCTCCAAATATTAATTTATTTTCCTTTTTAAAAAAAAATGTTTTGAGCATATCTCCTGAACGTTACATAGTAAGTTGATGATTGAAACTTAATACACAGGTAGAGGATAACAAAAGGAAGTGCAGTACACAAGAAACATAACTCTGTCATCTCCAAATTTTGAATTACCACCCTTATAATTTTTTTGCTGAAAGTTCCATGGTTAGTTGATGAAACTTATTACAGTGATAGAAGATGGCAAATGGAAATGCAGTACACAAGAACCATAAATCTTCCAATATTGAACTGTCTCCTGCTTTCTCTTAAAAAATCCAACTTTGTACAGAGCGTAACTCCAGTCATGAACACTACACTGTAAGTATTTGGAACTTTTATAGTTGATACAGTGATAGAGGATGACAAACGAGAGTTAACTACATAAGAATCATAACTCTGTTATCTCCAAATATTGATTTATCTCCATTTTTTAGCTCACCTCAGTTAGCTCAGGATGAGTTTTTGCAATCCTTGATTGTCCGTCGTCCGTTGTCAACAATTTAAGTGTTTAAACTCTAGAGGCCTCAATATTTATCCAATCTTTCTCAAACTTGCTCAGATTGTATATATTATGGTAAAAACCATAAGAGTTCGAACGAGTTTGATTATGGTTGAAATCAGATCAAGAGTTATCAACCTAACCTTTGAATTGCTGAAAATGCCATATTTAACAGTGTTTACACACTAGAGGCCACACTTTTTATCCAATCTATCTCAAACTTGCTCAGATTGTCTACCAAATCGGCCTCTTTTATAGAAAGTAAAAAAGCCCTTTGTGAGACAATTGAAGGTTTAGTAAAGGTGACAAAGGTATGATGTAAAACAATTTTAACAAATTTTAATGGAACGAAATTATCAGTACTGCAATCTAAATGTGTTAAATTGTCTGTCTCTTGAGTAATGGTTTAACCCAATGCTATATAGAAGCGTCTTTTAGCACATTCAATTTATTCCTCCACTGAAGAAAAGAATTCCAATTTAAACAGTCATGAAAATGTACCATCAGAATTTCAGAAATGTTTCAGTGTTCTGCCTAGAAATCCAAAACTATGGGCCCCAGGGCCCACTGGACATGAAAAAAGGGGGCCATTTTTTAAAAGTGTGGGCCCCACATTTTTTGTCATGAAAATAATAGAAAACACAATAAAAATAACTTGTTTCCAATTACGACATTCACCAGTGGTGTGCTCTTATTCTTAAATTGCTTTAGTCTAGACAGAGATTGTCATAGAATCTGACCCACCATTGTAAGCCAGCCACGTATGATCTTTTGACCACCTATGCTGAAAAGTTCATCCCTTCTTTTTCTCGGCGGATATACTATTCGTGCGTTTCGAAGAGCCGTCAACTTTATCAGAATCGGCCGTCGGCTGGGGTGGAGAGGGGTTTCTGTTTTTGAGAATCAATTTACTACTTACGGTTGTATTCTGATCCGCAACAGCGTCATGCACGTTTTCTCTTTGGTATACTTAATATTATTTTGGTCTAATTCCTTAATTTTACTCCGCGTATTTCGAAAACTTTGAAAAAAGTCTATCAGTGTAGCTGCCTTACGTTTTTGGTCAGCCATCTTTCAACGAAACAAACGAGAAGGCATGAGAGATTATCAGCGATTGGACTACAGCGGATACTTCCGGTCGACGTATCCAATGAAATTAGTCGTTTTAAATGCTCTAATAGTACGGATAGACTAAAACATTGACCGTCAGTGCGGGGGGAAAAAAAAATTCGCGATTTTTTTAAGCGCGCCCTCGGGCCCATTTACGGGAATTTTTCCGCGCCTTTTGTGATTTTTATGCGCCAATGGCGCAAGGGCGCGGCCTGGGCAGAACACTGAATTGTTTATTATATTTAAGCAGATGGTAACTTAAAGGAGGTTGAAAGTAAAGCAGAATGCGCCTTAAGGCGCATTCTGCTTTACTTTCAACCTGCTTTTAAGATGTCACCTGTCTTCAAAATAAGAAACGGGCTATTGAGTAAAGGATTAATTGAAATTTTACTGTTTCAGTGCCAGATGAACAGATATCACCAGAGCCTAAACCTGAAGCTGATGTAAACGCCAGTCAGAATGCCAGTGAAGTTATTAGCAGCAGTGATATCAATATCAGACATCGAAAACCAACATCAACTGAAGATGGGGGGACCTCAGAAGAGACTAAGAAACTTGTTAAAAATACTGTCAAAATCTCTCCATTGAAGAGACCCTCAACAGCTATGGGAAACAACACAAAAATCAATGCAAATGACTCCTTAAATACAAGTCGGAGCACATCTGAAGCGAAAATGATGCTAAAACATTTTGAGTTTCTGCGTATTGTCCTGTGTTTTATAGTTGCGTTTTTATGTAGAAGGGTGCTGGCTACTGGATATGGACTATTTTATGTACAGGTAAGAAACTGATAGTACTCAGGTTAGGAAAGGATGTCTGTTATTCTTTCCCGTTTAAACGCAAATGTACGCAAACGCAAAGCACTAAAACGTAGAAAAGAACATCTTTTGGACAATTCTGATAATTCTTGTTTATCTTGGTGGCAAACAGTATGGAGCCTGATCAGACGCCGGGTTACTCGGCGTCTGATCTGGCTCCAAACTGTTTGCACTGCAAATAATAGTTTTAGCGTAAACGCGTTTATTGGGAAAGAATAACAGATTCTCCACTGTACATGTTACAATGTATTAACCCTTTCTTTTCTGAATGTGACTTACTTGATTGGCGTTTGGCAGGGCTCCAGTTATAAGGGGAGTAATTCAAAAACTAAAATCTCTATTTCTGCTTTAAACCCTATGGTGTCACTACTCATTAGAATCGTCTCGAAGAGACGATTCTAATGAGAAGTAACACCATTGGTTTAATGGTTTTAGTGCTAGAACAAGTGAGAAAATGTTGGGATTTGTGCAGTTCACTCCCCCTTATCTGGAGCCCTAGTTTAGAAACATTATCTTTGGATACACATCAGACTGTGTGTAATGCAATGTCTGATCTGGATCTAAACTGTTAGACTGTTACTGACACTCATCTTTCAATTTCTTTAATTTAGAAATGCATTAGACATTGCAGACAACCATTTCAAAGCATCTAGTATAATAACTTTTTACCTTATAAAGCCTGTTTCTACTATTGAAGACAATTGATCACATAAAGCAGGTTGAAAGTAAGCACCTTAAGGTGCATTCTGCTTTACTTTCATCCTACATGCTGTAATGAGAGGGTGAAGGAGTGTGTTTATGTTGACTAGAGCCTTCAGGGACCGACTGATGTCAAGTCAATAAGCTTACTTTTTAGTGGCCTGTGTCGTAATAAAGGGGGTTTACTGTATTCTGAAATCAGGGCTCCAGATAAGAGGGAGTAAACTGAACAAATTCAACATTTTCTCGCTCATACAGCACCAAATTCTATGGTGTTACTACTCATTAGAATCGTCTCTTCGAGACGATTCTAATGAGTAGTGACACCATAGGGTTTAAAGGAAAAATAAATATTTTAGGTTTTGAAATACTCCCCTTATCTGGAGCCCTGAAAATGTTTGCAAATTTACTCCTTTCACTCCACAGTCATGGTGTGACTTCTCATTAGAAATATCTCTATAAGATGATTGTTATGAATGGTCATACAACAAAGTTTGGTTCAGACAAAGGAATTTTAATTTTTGAAATACTCCTCTTATCTGGAGTCCTGATTCCACAAGATTCCATCTGCTTTAATTTAGAGTACTTTTTAAGTAGATAGCTGCTTACAGAATAAATCAACCCATTTAGTTCTATTGACACTTTCATGTGCTCTTTACAAACTGTACAATGCTCCAGTGGGAGACACAGATTGTGTGTGTTGTTTGGAGGCAGTTGTTATAGAGAGGGAAATTGGCTTATATTTGCAAACAGCTTGAATCCATATCAGATCCTGCAAAAGCAGCGTCTGATTGGATTCAAGCTGTTTGTCACTTGTCATTATGTTTTTTTTCTGGAAAAATGTCCAATATGTGATTTTGAGAAAATAGCAGACAAAAATTTTAAGTAGACAATATTGCAGCCTTGAAACGGTGACAATCATTGTTGAAAGGAGTGAACTGTTGTTCAGAGGGCCATGTACACCCTTGTGTGTAAGTAGTGTAGCAAGGATGCAAATAAGGTTGCATAAATCTTTTATGATTTACAGTAGAACCTCTCTATAACGACCACTAAAAAGACGGATAATTGTCTGCATAAAAGACATGTGACAGATTAAAGCAATGTGAATGTGAAACAGAAAGCTCCTGTAGGAGCTTTCTGTTTCACTTTCACATTGCTTTAAGGAGTTACCTGTCTTAAACGACTACTATTTGATACAATTTAGTGGTCGTAATAGAGGGGTTTCACTGTACATGTATTTGCAATGTTCTGTCGTTTATGCCTCCACTGAACTCATTGTTGTGACTTCTCAGAAGCATCATTGCACAGCAACAACTATTTATAATGAGTAGCCACATCATATTGTTTGGTGGAGGCATAAAGGTTTTGTTTTTAAAATACAGTCGAACTTCGATATATTGAACTCGCTTAACTCAATTAAACTATCCGATAGTTTGACACATGAACTGCATTATTTTTTTTTATTTTTTTTTTTTTCCCCAATAATTTTATTAACATATTTTACATCCATACATAGTTTTACATTCCAACATCATGTAGTATGAGTAGAAAAATACAAATACAACGCAATTTTCATTTTCTAAGAATCAATGAACTATTGAAATATATATCATCAAAAACTATATAATATTTCTAACATACAATTTGTCTATTGAATGTATATATGAAAACATACATTTTTATGGAAACTGCATTATTTCATGCTCGGTTAGGTCGAACATACCCATAGCCACGTTTTAACTTTGAAATACGGGTATGTTCGACTTTACCAAGTTCAATATCGAAGTTTGACTGTACTCTTATTATCTGGAACTCAGTCTCTGATATAATCAGCTGAGTGCTCCTACAGAAAACCTTGTTATCAGGGTCTGTACTGTTCTGTCATTTTGCCATATTGATATTGACTAGACTTAACCCATTACACCATAGCTTATTTCTAGTTTGGAAGACATGTCACCACTTAAAGCAGGTTGAAAGTAAAGCAGAATGTGCCTTAAGGCACAATCTGCTTTACTTTCAGCCTGCTTTAAGCTACATTCTGTTAGAATATAAAAAATATTTCTTAATCTTATGATACATATTAATGATTGTATAAACAGGAACTACTTTCTTTAGTGGAGGAATGAATCAAAGGCATAAAAAGGTGTATTTATGGGGAAATGGGTTAATTGAAAAACTGAGATGGATACATGTATTTGAAGTTTCAATAATCAATACTTATTCACCACTGTTATTGTTTAGAATGCTTGCAAAAGGATTAAGAGAGTTTGCCAGGCTTTACACAGAGCTCCAGATAAGGGAAATATTACAAAAACTAAAATCTCACCATGGTGACACTACTCATTAGAATCGTCTCTTCTGCTGAAATAAGCAAGAAAATGTTGGATTTGTTCGGTTACTCCCTCTTACTCCCTGTATACAGATTATTTTGTAAAATATGATTAATGTACATGTATTCTTTCTTCTCTTTCAGACAGTAATTATACCATTTGCTTGTATGGAGACAGGATTCTTTATGTTCAAGCACAATTTTTTGCATGTAAGTAATACAAAGTAGTATACGAGGGATGTTCAAATTGAAATGCAACTCAGGTTATATTTGGATCAGATTTTAGAATAGCTTTAAACCAATTATTGGATTCCTTCAAAGTACCCGCCTGCGTGCTCTATGAACAGTTTTAGCCTTTTGATCCATATTTTAAAGGCATTTTCGTAGTCCTTTCTTGGTATACCATTGAGACACTGGAATATGGCTGAGCCAAGAGCTTTTCTTGTTTTATATTTTCTTCCTGTGAGGTACTTTTTGAGTGTCTGAAACAGAAATTAGTCACAGGGGGCAAGGCCAAGTGAATATGGAGGATGTAGAAGTTCAACTACTTTTTCCTGCCTAAGTAACTCACGTACAATGGCAGACTTGTGGCAAGACGCGTTGTCATTCCATAACCTAACACCGACAAACCCGTTGCAGGCCTTCGCTTGTTTAAGTATTTTCTCAATTTCTTGAGAACAACTCCTCTGTAAAACTTGCTATTGAACGATTTTCCTTTCGGTAGAGCAATTTGCAAAGCAAGTCCCTGATTTGTGATGAAAATAACATACAACAGTCACTCTTTCGCCAATAATGTTACAGGCGATAGGACCTGGATTCATTTCTACGAGCCCAAGGGCAAGTTTCAGAACAAAATATGGGCTACGAAACACATGAAAAGGCCATGCATAGCAACATGTACCATCAGTGTGAACAATTTTGTAATTTGGGTACAGTTTAAGCAACATTTTTGCATTTTTTACCCGGAGGTGTTTCTGCTCCTCTGTGAGAAGATGGGGTATCCATCGTGCAGATATTTTGTTCAATTTAAGATGTTTCTTCAGAATGGTATAAGCAGCTCCTATTGAGATCCATACCTTTCGGGCTATTTCCCTAACAGTAAATCTTGCATCTGTTCATACAATATCCTAGATATTTTCTACCATTTCTTGGCTGGTTGATGTCCGCATACGGTGGCCACAGGGTGCATCTTGAAATGACGTTATTCCACAAGCAAACTGCTTGCACCACCTAGTTACTGAGGCATAAGACAGCTCACCAGGTCCATAAATGGAACATACTTCATGAAATATCTCCTTTGCCCTATACCAAGAAAACAGCGGTTCTTGATATAGGCCCGTATTTCGGTAGCGAACGCAGACTTTTTCCCAACCATTTTATCATTAGTATATACGAGTATACAATGTGTATCGGTGTGTAGTCAAAGCTAGACTGGACTGATTTACACAAAACAGGTATCGACTGAAAGATAATTGATGCCCCTTGGCCATCCAGGTAATTTTTTACGCGAAAAACGTGCTAAATTGCATAATATAACCCGAGTTGCATTTCAATTTGAACATCCCTCGTATGTAGCTTTTTCTTTCCTCTATAGTTCTTTTCAGTGTTTAAGACAGGTGGTTGCTTAAAGCAGGTTGAATGTAAAAAAGCAAAAAACACTTTACCTGTTACTCCATAAATGCATGTACACCTTGTTAAGCCTTCAAATTTCCTAGTTTCTTCTATGGAGGAATAGTTTAAAGGTCTAAAATGGAGTATCTATCGAGTATTGTGTTAAAAGAGAAGTATCAACATACATGTAATTAAATATTCAACTGCACATTAAGTCATATTTCTTATAATTTTAAATATTAACCCATTTCCTCATAAATACGCCTTTTTACGTGTCTAATTTAATCCTTCAATGACAAAAATACTTCCGATCAATAAAGTCATGAATATAAACTGTAAGAAAAAATATTCTATATCCTAGCAGATGGTGGCTTAAAGCAGGTTGAAAGTAAAGCAGAATGCACCTTTAGGTGCATTCTGCTTTACTTTTAACTTTCTTTAAGTGGACACCTGTCTTCAAAATTTGAAGCAGGCTATGGGGTAAAGAGTTAACACATGCATAATTATGTATCTACTATAAAATAAAAAATCTGACTCTCAAACGCTTTTATTATTTCAGAATGTGATACTGCCACATCGATCGTCCATGCTGGTTGGAATGCTAATGCTGTGTGGACTGAAACCCAATATACTTCAGTTGTACAATAAGACTATGGGCTATATGACTGCTGCCTCCGAGGACTTTGCTCTCTTCTTCTTTGCATTTATGATGGCTCACATGTTTCTAGTTTGAGGAATAGAATGCTTTTGTAAAACTCTTGATATGTAATTTATTACCGGTATACCCAGTCAAACCTGTGTTAGGAACCCTTCATTAACCCTATACACCATAAATGTGCCATTTTACGTCTTTGATTTATTCCTACACTGAAGAAAATATTTTCTTTATTCTACCAGATGATAGCTTAAAGCAGGTTAAAAGTCAAGCAGAATGCGCCGTAAGGCGCATTCTGCTTTACTTTCAACCTGTTTTAAGTGGTGAGCTATATTCCATATTAGAAACAAACCAATGGGTAATGGGTTAATGGCTTCTTTGAGACAAATATTAGTTTAACCCATTTCTCCATAATGATAGATATGTCTTTTTACCACTTTAATTTATTCCTGCGCTGTAGAAAAAAGTACCATTTTATACAGTCATAAATTGGCACCATACATTCTACCGGTATATCCTAGTATAGCATATGGTAGCTTAAAGCTGGTTGAAAGGGGTGACATCTTCAAAACTAGAAATCGGCTATGGGGTAAAGGCTTAACCCATTAACCCTGAAAATTCAAATGTAAAAGTCCGGTGTCTAATTACTTCTTAGGGTTGTCTTTGAAATATATTGCAAAATCTTCAGACCCTAATCAGAAGGCTCCTGAAGGAGCCTTCTGATCTTGCTCTACACTTTTTGCATGAGGACAAATGACTTTTTTACAGATACATTTGTAAATTGTTAGTAAAGGATAATGTAGGCTTGTTGATAGATGTGAATGGGTTAAGCAGATACTTGTAGTTAGAGGTCTCATTGCTTCTTCGATGAATGATTACTTGACACAGCTTTGACTTGGTAATAACATCACAGCAATAATGTGTTTTATTATGCTACAGCTGAGCAATGCCATGAGAACACTAGACTTATTGCATTGCAAACCTAATCATCATCTTAGTCTCGACATCTGATCAAGATCTACACTTGTACACAAGTTGGGTGACCACACACACTGGAATGTCAAACCGTGTAGATCATGACCATGACAGATGGTTGCTTAATGCAGAATAATAACTACACAGAAACATCAAAGGAACTGAAGCTTCTGCATTATTTTTAAGGAACCTCTGCTCCTAAGACTTTTAATTGGCCTTCTATAATCTGGTTGCTTAAAAGTTTACTTCATAGCCTGTTTTGAATTTTGAAGTCAAGTGACCACTGAATGCAGATTGAAAGTAAAGCAGCATATTTTAAGAGATGGTAAATTAAAGCAGGCTAATAGTAAAGCAGAATGCACCTGAAGGTAAATTCTGCATTATTTAGCCTGCTTTAAGCTATTGTAAACTAAGATATGAAACTATTCTCGTGGTGCATAATTTGTGACTGTATGAAGAGAATCTCTTTTCTTTAGTAGAGGAATAATTACAAATTTATCTTTCTTTAGTGTCATGAGTTAAAGTAAGTAACTGTTGACAGCATGATAAAATCAAAACAGAAAGCTTCTGTAAGCTGGTTCTGCTTTAATTTCAAAACTGAGTAACTTTGATGTGCTAAAATGTCATCTGCTTAAATTCCTCTCTCTTTATATATGTTGATGAGAGACAGATTAGATCCTGATCAGGTCACATGTTTAACTCTTTCAACACTGAGTAACTCTTATGGTTACTAGGTTCCCCTATGGAGCGTTTTATTTTCCAAAAGATTTACCGATATGCTTGGAATTCTGGATAATTTGATAAATACTGCTTTAAATTAGCAAACAGTGTAGACCCAGATCAGCGGGGCTCCTATAGGAGCCATCTGATCTGGTTCTACACTGTTTGTAAATGTAATGAGTACATTTGAAAATGATAAACTAGTATGGAGTTAAGAGTTCTGAATTGAATCCAAACTGTTTGTGAAGATCTTCAAAATTATCACAAAATGTATACAGTGTGGAAAGGGTTAAGATAAAAAAAATGAGTCTTGTTTATGTGTTCATTATAGCTTGACCTTACTGTATATGCACATGTATATAGAACCGGGACATAATGTGCAAATGATATTTGAGTGTTTTTGCATGAGACCCAAGCTTGTTTCCAAACATGCATTGGAAACATATTTATTTAAGGCATATCATTTTTAACCACTGTTTGATAATTTGGTTTGTTTTTCTCGCATTGTTTTGACAGAGGCAAGACATAGGATTTGTCGCATCATTTTTTTCATCTCTGCCAGTACAGAATTTTTGGCATTGATATGTACCATATGATTGTAAATTAGTACAACTCTGACTTTCAAAATGTAACATTTGTTGAAGGTGCTTTGCAAGAAACAGAACCATTAGACATTGTTAAAAGTATACCCTAGGGTGTTTTGGTCAGCAATCATGTGTGGTAGGATGCAGTAAAGGTTCAACAATTGTGTCCAACACAGGTGACAGCTTTATGCAGGATTAATGTAAAGCAGAAAAATTCCCCAGAAGCTTTATTTTCCTCCTCCTTTGACTCATGAACCCTTGCGATGAATGTAATTGCCCTCTGCAAAAGGTGTACCTTTAAAGAATGCACATATGTCTTGCAAGTCCTATAAACAAATAGTGTAGACCCAGAAAATGGCCAGACTTTTTATAAAGTCATGAATAATTACAATAAGAAATATTTTATATATCCTATCAGATAGTAGCTTAATGCAGGCTGAAAGTAAAGCAGAATGTGCCTTAAGGCAACCTGCTTTTAGTGATCACATATCTTTGATACTAGAAACAGGCTATGAAGTTATTGGTTAATGCTCGTAATGGCAGGTGTATTGTATTTGCAAGGCTAAGTTATGTCTATTAGTATGAAACTGATGCCAAGTGTGTTAGAATATCTTAATGGTAAGACAATGGCTATAGCATTTTCTACGGAATATTCCATGTGTTCCAATTAACCCATTACCCCATAGCATGTTTCTTCAATTGAATATAGGTGATCACTTAAAGGCAGGTTGATAGTAAAGCAGAATGTGCCTTAAGGCGCATTCTGCTTTACTTCCATCATGCTTTAAGCTACCATCTGCTATAATATAGAAAATTCTTCTTATTGTACATGTTTATGATTGTATAAGCTGGAGTTATATTCTTCTGTGAAAGAATAAATTGAAGGCATATTTATGGGGTCATAGGTTAAGGCTCTTCAAATGCTGGTGCTACCTAGTTCAGGTACTGTGTTGTTGCATTTAACCCATCTCCAGCTGTAAGCATATATTGGCCCTTGATCAGACAATTCTTAAATAAGCTGATCAGGGTCTGCACTGTTTTGTTATGCCCCTGGCATATTAAGATGCGAAGGCATATAGTGATTGCCCTGTTGATATTTTACGGAAAGTTATAGATAAGTGTTTATAATTAGAAATGGTTAGAAATTGTGGACAACCTGTTGTCATTCACAAATTGTTGGTATTAAGATCTATCAAAACTGTTTTATGCTGGTTTATAATTAGTCTAAGGGGCCAAGTAGTGGGTCAAGGTAGTTTGTATGGGCCATGGCTTGCCGACAGTGTCTCTAGTCTGCTGAACTCACTAGAATACATGTAGTTCATCTAGATACAATAATGTATACCGCATATACAGTAAATCCCCTCTATTGTGACAGTCCAAAAGATACAAGTGACAGCTTAAAGCAAAATAAAGTAAAGCAGAAATCTCTTATAGAAGCCATCTACTCTAAATTTATTTTGTTGTAAAATACCTCATTAGCCCTGTGAACCCTAGTCCCGCATATTGGCGTCCTTTGCAAAAAGTGTACATGTGAATAGTACACTTGTCCTATGCAAACAGTGAATACCCAGATCAGAGGGCTCCTAGGAGCCCTCTGAACAGGGTCTTCACTGTTTGTCATAATGCCAAACATTAACAAAAACAACCCTTAAAAGTCAGAAATGGACTAGACTTAAATGGAAACTGGAATTGTCCATTTAAAGTTTCAGGGAGGAAAGAGTTAAGTGGTAATAATAGAGAGGTTTAACTGTAGATGTGTCACACAGTTAGAGATTTTCTCCATGACATTGTTTTTCATCTTCAAATGTGTAAACAAATTAGGACCAAAGTTAGCTCCCTTATTTTAACCCTTTACTTCATAGCCTGTTTCTAATCTTGAAGACAATTGACCACTTAAAGCAGGTTGAAAGTAAAGCAGAATGCGCATCAAGGTGCATTGCATTTTCTGTGCTACATTCAGGCTGCTTTAAGCTACCATCTGCTAGAATACAGAAAACATTTCTTACAATACATATTCATGACTGCTTACAGGGCTGCCATTTCTCTGGATTCTTCCGAAATCTTCAGATTTTTAATCATAGAAGATTGTAGCTTAAAGCTGATTGAAAGTAAAGCAGAATGCGCCTTAAGGCACATTCTACTTTACTTTCAACCTGCTTCAAGTAATCATGCTTGAAAAATAGAAAAATTGAAAGTCTTAGGATTTTTCAAAACCAAATTATGGCAGCCCTGTGCTTAAATTGAAACCATTTTCTTCAAGATGAATAAATTAAATGCATCAAAATATGAACATGTATCTATGGAGTAAAGGGTTAGAACCGACAGTCCTCGTGCACATTTTCAAGGTTTATTTTGAAATCCACATATGCTTTGTCCACGAAAAATGTTCATGAAACACATACTGATGGTAAATGTAATTTTTGACAATAATGTTTTTGACACAATTTTATTCATCATTATTATATATCCAAATACATGTAGTTGCCATATACCAAATTGATTTAGCTCTTTCAATCAGCAATATCACTGTTCTTAAATCTAAATTATTTAACTGTATATATTGACATCATCTTGGAAACAGTACAGACACATATCAAATATCTACTGAAGAAGCTGTTTGATCAAGGTCTGCATTGTTTTCTTTTCAGATATCATGTCTTACATGAGTCTGCACTTTTTTCTGGGGATTTGTAGCTCACCTGGCACGAAGTGCCAATGTGAGCTTTTAGGATCGCTGGACGTCCGTCTGTCTGTCCGTCCGCTCACAATTGGTTCGTTAACACTCTAGCAGCTACAAGTTTCATCCAATCTTCATGAAACTTGATCACAATGTTTGTCTAGAAGAAATCTAGGCCAATTCGAATGCGGGTCATGTCTGGTCAAAAACTAGGTCACTAGGTCAAATCATCGAAAAACATTGTTAACACTCTTGAGGCTACAAATCTCATTGGATCTTAATGAAACTTGGTCAGAATGTTTGTCTTATTGATATCTACTAGGTCAAGTTCGAATATGGGTCATGTCTGGTCAAAAACTAGGTCACTAGGTCAAATCATAGAAAAACCTTGTTAACACTCTTGAGTCTACAAATCTCATTGGATCTTAATGAAACTTGGTCATAATGCTCGCCTAAATGATGTCTAGGTCAAGTTCGAATGTGGGTCATGTCCAGTCAAAAACTAGGTCATTAGGTCAAATCTTTGGAAAACCTTGTTAACACTCTAGAGGCTACAAATCTCATTCGATCTTAATGAAACTTGGTCAAAATGTTTGCCTCATTGATATCTAGGCCAAGTTGGAATGTGGGTCATGTCCGGTCAAAAACTAGGTCACTAGGTCAAATCTTCGAATAACCTTGTTAACACTCTAGAGGCTACAAATCTCATTGGATCTTAATAAAACTTGGTCAAAATGTTTGCATCATTGATAGCTTGGTCAAGTTCGAATGTGGGTCATGTTTGGTCAAAAACTAGGTCACTAGGTCAAATCTTTGAAAAAACAGTGATCGGCTACAAATCTCTTTAGATCTGAATGAAATATTGTCAGAATATTTTCCTACATCAAATCTAGGTCAAAATCAAATGTGGATTGTGTCTTGTCAAAAACTGGGTCACTAGGTCAAATCATAGAAAAATCTTGTTAACACTCTAAAGGTTTATTGTGGGTCATGTCCAGTCATAATCTAGGTCACTATAGGTTAAGTTTAAATGGTGTACCAGGTGAGCGATTTAGGGCCATAGTGGCCCTTGTTTTTCTATATTAGCCAATGTAATATTATAGCAGATGATATTCATAGAGGGCCGAGTTAACCCATTACCCCATAAATACCTCTTTTTACGTCTTTAATTTATTCCTCCACTGAAGACAATAATTCCACTTTTTACAGTTATAAATATGTACTATAAGAAATGTTTTTCTATATCCTATCAAATGGTAGCTTAAAGCAGGCTGAACATAAAACTAGAAAGAGGCTATGGGGTAATGGGTTAATAGTGCACTACTGACTAGTCCAGAGTACATCAGAGTGTCATCGGCTTAGTGCAGGATAACGTAATGCATAAAGTTTGTATAATATCTCTGCATCAATTAGGCAACTACATATATTAAATACTACATGACAGTCTTCTTTTGAATATTGGCTTAAGTTAATACTTATGGAGTATTGATTAGTACCTAGGTCACAAAGTTATTCTAAATTTGTTAGTGAGTGACTATGTGGTATCAACATGTCGGTAAGCCAAATTTAAGACTTGTAAAAGAATTAATATAATCATAATGTATTGGAAGAAGTTGCTAGAGCTCCAGATAAGGGGAGTATTTCAAAACATAAAATCTTTATTTCTGCATCAAACCCTATGGTGTTACCTACTCAATTGAATCCTCTCTTCGATACTATTCTAATGAATGGTAGCACCATAGGATTTTGGTGCTTAAATGAGCGAGAAAATGTTGGATTTATTAGCTCGCCTATTCGGAGAATGGGGGGGCTTATGGAATCACCCCGGCGTCGGCGTTGGTTTTTCATGGTTAAAGTTTTGGGGTAAGTGTTGTAATGCACTAATACATCATCAAAATTTTTATTTGGAAGCTGATATTTGGATTGGAGGTGCCCTGTGGGTTGAACATTGATGTTGTGTAGTTAAAATTAAAAACAAAATTAAATTTAGTTAAAATTTCACCTTTTGTGGACTTAGGTTTTTCGGCTGATTTCTCATGGTTAAAGTTTTGGGGTAAGTGTTGTTATGCACTAATACTACATGACATATTTGTATTAGGAAGCTGATATTTGGATTGGAGGTGCCCTGTGGGTTGAACATTGATGTTGTGTAGTTAAAATTAAAAAAAAAGTTTAAATTTAGTTAAATTTCACCTTTTGTGAACTTAGGTTTTTCGGCTGATTTCTCATGGTTAAAGTTTTGGGGTAAGTGTTGTGATGCACTAATACTACATGAAATATTTGTATTAGGAAGCTGATATTTGGAATGGAGGTGTCCTGTGGGTTGAACATTGATATTGCATAGTTACAATTAAAAAAAAAGTTAAAATTTAATAAATATTTTACCTGTTGAGGACTTAGGATTTTCGGCTGATTTCTCATGGTTAAAGTTTTGGGGTAAGTGTTGTGATGCTCTAATACTACTTGAAATATTTGTATTAGGAAGCTGATATTTGGAATGGAGGTGCCCTGTGGGTTGAACATTGATGTTGCGTAGTTAAAATTTAAAATGTTTAAATTTAGTAAATATTTTACCTGTTGAGGACTTAGGATTTTCGGCTGATTTCTCATGGTTTAAGTTTTGGGGTAAGAGTTTTGATGCACTAATACTAGTAGTCTACATGAAATATTTGTATTAGGAAGCTGATATTTGGAATGGAGGTGCCCTGTGGGTTGAACATTGATGTTGCGTAGTTAAAATTTTAAAAAAGGTTTAAATTTAGTCAAAATTTCACCTTTTGTAGACTTAGAGTTTTGGGACTGAAATTTCAAAGTTAGTTATGGAGTAATTGTTGGAATGCACTTATACTACATGCCATATTTGCATTAGGAAGTTGATATTTTGAATGGAGGTTCCCTGTGGCTTGAATATCAATGTACTGATACTTTTTTCTTTTGATAGTTACCTATTTAGAAAGGTTTAATTAGGCGAGCTTTGCTGTTCTCCGACAGCTCTTGTTCAGTTTCCTTTTATCTGGAGCCCTGCCAGTTTCTTCTCCTCTCTGTACTCAAACAATGATATCTATTGCAAACAGTTGTGATCAAGAACAGATGCTAAGAAACTCAAGTGTCTGATCAGATTCCAAATTGTTTGCCAATAGGAATTTTCATTAAAATCATTTTTCCATAAATTATTTTGTTCAAAATGCTTATTAATATTTATTTCAATGTATGGCATTTAGTTTCATTTAAACAGGAAAGAATAATGTATGCCCAACTAGTTTATTTCTTAATTCTTTCAACACCATGGATCTGTTTAAAATATATTCATTTCATTTGCAAACAGTGTAGACCAAGATCAGAGGACTCCTGTAGGAGCCCTCTGATCTGGGTCTACACTGTTTGCTTCTTTGTACCAGTATGTATTAAACTACCCAGAATTCCAAGTAGACTGGTTCGTGTTTTTGGTAACTAGGGAAATTCAATATCATGTTATTGAATGTCCCTGTGGTAACTTAAAGATCCACAATGAAACCTAATAATCCACAAGAGTAACTAAGTGTTGAAAGAGTTAAAAGCAAAATGAAAAACATTTGGCTAGCTTGTATGCCAATTGTTATATCCCAAGCCTTGATTGTAGAGTCAACATGTAAATTATCGAACCTCATCTGTGCGGAAAGTTTCGTCATTGAAAAAATAGATTGTTTTCCTTTTGTTTCATTTTGTATTTATTGTCTTAAAGTGATTTTAGTAAAAAATAGAAATGCTTTAAACCATGTGTTTGTTATCTTTTAACATTTCATTTCATTTGGAACAGTGTAATATATATACACTACATATATAGCATTCCTGGTTCAATCAACCCATTAATACATAAAAAGGTCAAGGTTCAAGAAGGCACCATCTTGGTCCTGTTAAAATCATTTTTTCCAAATAATTGATTTATTGAGTCATACTGCCTTATATTTTAACTTTGAAACGACATTGCAGACAACAAAATTGAAGCAGACGACAACGAAACAGTGAAGGGATAAAAGTCTCACGAAAATGTTGGCAATACCCTCTCTTTCTTTATTTTTAGTTTACCTGGCAAGAAGTGCTAAGGAAACCTATTGTGATTGCCCTGTGTCCATCCTTCGTCTAAATTTTTCTGTAAAGATCTTCTTCCTGGAAACCACTTAGCCAATTGCATCATAACTTCACAGGATTCAGGGCTGCCATTTCTCCGGATTTTTCCTAAGTATTCGGATTTTTTCCTAGCAGATTATAGCTTTAAACGGACTGAAAGTAAAGCAGAATGCGCATTCTGCTTTACTTTCAACATGTTTTAAGCAGCCACGTGTCTTCAAAACAAGGAACAGGCTATGGGGTAAAGGTATGACTAGTAAAATTGAAAAATTGCAATCTTAGGATTTTTATGATCAACTTATGGCAGCCCTGAGGATTGTTCATTGTAGGCCACCCTCTCAGATTTCTTCCAATATAGGTCATCCAATTGAAAGTCTGGTTGCCCTGGCAACTAATCGAAAAACTTAAAAAATCACTATGTCAAAAACTACTACATGTAGCTGGTCCCAATTGAAAGATATTCCGTCGCAGGTTAATGTTTTTTCGGGGGTCCAGTATTCATTATATTGACTTACTATATTGATTTTATAAACAGAATTTCCAACGTACAAAATTTAGAGATTATCCACGCTAAATTTATAAATGATGACATAGTAACAGCATGTGCATTGATTTAGTCTGTATCTCATTGTTTTCAATGTTTTGCAAGGTTTAAACTCGCAATATAAATGTGAAGTAAACAAACAGAACGTCAGTCTAGGCCATTTTTGCCAATGAGAGTACTGCATTTCAAGCAAGTGGTCATTCGCCTATATTTCTGATCATTCCTGATTGGTTAAATTGTTTCGGAGAGCAACGGTCGAAAGAGAAAACAGACCCGTATGCGAGGGGAAAAACATAACCACTAGTGGGTGAGGCAGATATTTCCTTATATGGCTATATATGTAGTGAACACTTTCAAAACTCTTTTTGTCTAAAACGACCGGTCCGATTTGAAAGTAATTTCACAATAATAATCCATAGGTGACCCTCTTCCAGAGTTCTTATAACGATTTTGTTATCTAATATTGTTACTTCCTATTAATAATTATTGTGAACTAAAATATCTTTGTGTCGCTATGATTGATTATGCTAAAGCTGTTCATACTTGTGACAGTTACACTCTTGCCTTAAGATGACATAAATGATTATCATTGCAAATGAAACGTATACGTGGATACCTGCTGCAATGTAGAATATTAAACTGTAGCTCCCAGTCAGATCAAACGTTAGTCCCCCAATAAAACCACCCACTATTGAACCCGCACCGAAAAGAAAACATGATATCGACACGGTTCGGGGGTATGACTCCAGTCCTCTAATGTCAACTAGTAAAACTGTGAAATATGACGATAACTGACCGACTGCAAGACCTCTGACTATTATCCCCAACACCATTCCCCAAAAGGGCTGGGACACCGAAACAATCACATGTCCAACGCCCACGAATAAAGATATGTATATTAAATGCAGCTCTGGTGGCGTCTTAGGTCTCACTTTCTGTACTACTAGGCCAATTACTCTGCCTACAAATCCAAATATACCCAGTAAAGACAAGAGAGTAGCTCCCTGGTCAGTCGTATATCCTTTGACCACAGACATGTCCACTACAAATAATTGTTCTACAGGGGAAGCTGCATTGTTGGCGAAACATGTAGTCAGGAATACCATAAACGCTACGTCAGTAAGGCAGCTCATACTCATCCACTTTTCCTTTTTCAGTTTTTTCTCGTCACCTTTGTAGAAATATTGTTGGGAATAATGAAACAACAGGCCACAAGGGACACAGTTTAAAAAACTTAAAGCTCCCAAAACAAGTACAGCTCCTTGCCACGCATATACATCTACTAGAGTCGTTGTTAAATTCGGCATGATAATTTGTCCAATTGTGGATCCAAAAACAAGAAGGGCCCCGGCGAGTTTCCTGTTATCTTTAAAGGTCCAAGTGATGATGACAAAGGCTGCTAAAACATGCACGCTTGCAGCAATCCCTGCCACAGTGCCTATTAACACGATTACAGTTGATATGTTGGAAGCAAGCGCACTGGCACAGAAGCTCACTGCAGCCACAATAGATGCTCCGATTATGACGAATCCAGGGTTGTACTTTGTAAAAAGTTGTGTCAAAATCACTGAACCTCCTGTAACGATGCAAGTTAATGTATAAAACAAGTAACAAGGTATACATTATTATGACTTCAAGTTCTAAACCAGTCTAATACATCACTGCCAAAATATCGCCTGCTACCAGACATGTCTGCTGTAAGTGCTTAACTCATTCACCCCGGAACTTTTAATGGGCAATGAGTCTAGTCCAATTTTGAGTATTTAATTATGGTTGATTTTAACAAAATATTTCAAAATGAAAAACAGTGTAGACCCAGATCAGGGTTTACACATGTGTTATTCTCTCAGGTACATTGTTGTAAATGACGAGTATACTCGTCGCTAGGATTGAATGTGTTAAGTTTAAGATATCAGGCAGTTTGACTCAATACATTGCACGATAGCGGCCAAACAGTGATTACAGTGGAGAATCTGTTATTCTTTCCCGTTTAAACGCAAACGTACGCAAACGCAAAGCACTAAAACGTAGAAAAGAACAACTTTTGGACAATTCTGATATTTCATGTTTATCTTGGTGACAAACAGTTTGGAGCCTGATCAGACGCCGGGTTACCCGGCGTCTGATCTGGCTCCAAACTGTTTGCACTGCAAATAATAGTTTTAAAATTTAGCGTAAACGCGTTTAATGGGAAAGAATAACAGATTCTCCACTGTATACATTTGCGTTACGCCGTTACATGGTATCTCACCAGGATCCAAACTGTTTGACACTCTGATCCTGTATTAAAAAGAAATTTATATAGATGCTAGTTTTAGAACAGAAACAGACAACAATTGTTTCAGACAAAAATGCCTAGCATTAAAAGAGTTTAAGAGAGTGAAACTGACGGTATATTTGCATAAAATATATAATGAAGCATTATCGGATTTACTGCATTAAAAATGATCGGTATAAAATATCAAGACAAATCCCCGAACATCAGCGTTTTATTTCTGCTCCGACTATATCAGTGTGACCATACCACGTGGTATGTGACGTCATTTTTCGGTACCACTGGCAGCCAAAAGGACAGCAATTGGCCTCGATTCAACATTTGAAACAGCTGTACTACATACTGTACTACATAAGTATTTTATTTTCCAGCCGATTTTAACAAAACATAGCCTATGCTATCAGGGGAAATTGAGTTCTTTACAATGGTGTTAATGGATTTATCACCAGACCTTTTGGCCTGAAACCTGAAACTATAGAGAGTCTAATCAGTATCAAAACTAAACCGCGTTAAGTTGCATCTCATCACTGTTTACTATTCCATACAAATGTTCTGCTATATTCACCATCCCAAACACTACAGTGTCCTTTTTCCCAATTCAATTACTAAGAGTGAAAAGAAGGCTTATATTGACTCGTACATTTTGTATACAAGACAGGTTTAATTTCAAAGCAATGTGACAGTAAAACAGAAAACTCCGTTTTCTGATAATCACATTGCTTTGAGCAGTCACATGTCTTTTAAAACACCTAATGATTAACATTATTTAGTAGTTGTAATACATGTAGAGATGTTTTACTGTACATGTATATTATATTTATAATGAAAACTTTAAACAAACACATTTATATATATGGGGACATTAAAGGGGCAGATAATTGCAATAACATAACACAAATAGATTCACTGGAGGTCAACTACGCATTGTCATCAACTATTTGAAATTATGATAGGGTAAGGGATAATACAGTTAAGATTTGTTTCCTACGAAGACAACTTTGGTTTCGTAGCAAATTGGAAAACATTTCGAAGTAGGCTATAAAGACTAAATTCGTATAGTAGGAAAACAATATATCATAATACCCATATAAGTTGTCGTATCAAAACCATTTGATGATAATACAACCAATCAGTCAATCTTTTATTGCATTAAACACCATACAGGATGCTTATAGCAAAGCAAAACATTTATGAACAGTAAATACATAGTTGGCTTCCAGTGAAGACGGACAACTTAAAACACACCATGACTTGCAGTAGATGAAAGAGAATCAAATACTTACCCAAGCAGAAACCTGTGAACAAACTCTGTACTAGGGCTGCCTCTGATCGAGTAGCTTCGAAATACATGATAAATTCCACATAGATGACGCCTAGAGCCACCACCGTTCCAAAGGCACTTACATGTAGAAACATACAGGCGGCCATGATGGCGACCAGCCTTCCTCGCGATGGAACAAGAACTGTTTTCTCGTCTCCATCTTTCTGAACCTTGTCAACTAACAACTTCGAAGATTCATTTGATGAAGTAAAAGTACTACTACCCATTTTCCTTTCGTTGTTCTGATACGCACTGTAATATTTTAGAACAAGTTTCGTTTATAAGTATCATGTCTATGAAAGCAGTGACCGATGTGGTTAGAAAACAACACAACACAATGAATATATAAGGCTTTTAGTACAGTGGAGTATACCTTATTTTTTCCCAATAAACGCGTTTGCGCTAAAACAATTATTTCCATTGCAAACAGTTTGGAGCCTGGCCAGACTCCAAACTATTTGCTACTCAGATTGAAATTAATTTGAAAGTTTAAAAAACTAATATTTTCTATATTGTTTTGGACTAAGTTTAATTTCTTTTAAATGGGAAAGAATAACGTCTCCTCTTTACATGTATACGGTTAAGCATGACTATGATTTAAATAGGAACCTTTAAATACAGTAAAACTCGATTCTACGAACTCGCGTTACTTCGAACATACCCATATTTCAAAGTTAAAATGTGGCTTAGTCACGTTTTAACTTTGAAATACGGGTATGTTCTACTTAAACGAGATTAACTTATCAAAATTCAACTTACCAAATACCGGTAAGGTCGATTTAAGCGAGTCCGTAGTATCGGATTTTGACTGTATGAGTATCTGTGATAGAGCATACCGAGGGCTTGGTGCAACACTATTGTAACTCCCTCACAATTGTGAGGGAGTTACAATAGTTTTGCACCAAGCCCTCGATACAGTCCCCACAACTCCCGCCCTTTAACAATTATCCTGCCATAATATCTGCTTTGAAAATTGTCATCTGCAAAACATGTTCAATTAATATTTATATATCTTTTAAGTGACAAACAGTTTGGATTAAGATCAGACGCCGCGTTACGGGGCATCTGATCTGGGTCAAACCTGTTTGTAAAACCCCAGTCAAGTTGCGATCGACATGATAAGGGATACTGTCTTGATACTATGTCATTTGTCATTACCGGGTAATAATTTAGAACTATCTTACCACTCTAAAACTTAAAGACACAGCAACAATTCGACCTTGACTGTTGCATGCGGACTGTCATGCAAGGGTGATGTGGGTGATGTGACGCAACGTTAAATGGCTGGGTGGACGTGTTTTAACCTCATTAGCTAGCTACAACAACAACAGGCTACCGGTTTCTTTTAAACCGTTTGACAAGTGCGCTGTATTTTCTGTGCTAATGAGATATTGATATAGCCGAACTTATGTAAAGTGGTTTCATAATTGAAAGTGTTTAAGACAGGGGACAACTTAACTCTTTGCTCCCTGAAATTTTAAATAAATAATTCCAGTTTCCATTTTAGTCTAGTCCATTTCTGACTTTTAAGGGTTGTTTTTGTCAATGTTTGGCATTATCACAAACAGTGAAGACCCTGATCAGAGGGCTCCATTTGGAGCCCTCTGATCTGGGTCTTCACTGTTTGCATAGGTCAAGTGTACTATTCACGTGTACACTGTTTGAAAAAGACGCCTATATGCGGGACTAGGGTTCAAAGGGTTCATTAATGCAGGATACAAATTATAGGGCAGAAATATAATTTAATATAAGAGCTTTCTGCACAATGTCTTATCCTTTATTAAGCAATCACCTGTATTCAATGCTACAAATTATTTCTTTCTACCGAGTGTTCGCTTAATAATACAAGATTGACTGTAAACATTCTATATGCAGAATGAAAATAACTGTTAAAACGCCAGCAGTGAAAACCATGGCAACCATTGCAAACAGTTTGGATCTTGATGAGACGCCGCGTAACGCGGCGTCTCATCAGGAACCAAACTGTTTGACACTTTAACCCTGTAAACAAAAAAAATAAACTTAGAAAACTCTATTATTAGAACAGTATCGAGCGAGAATTGTTGCAGACGAATAGATATTGGAAATACAGGCAGTGTATTCGTTTACATATTAGTTTGGCACGTGATGTAGAATATATCTGTGCGTTTTGCTCATAGGTCACATTTTGACAGCAGTATTTTGAAAGTTTTCATTTTTGACCAATACATGCCAGTGGATTCACCCATGCTTATTTATTTGATGAGTTAGCTTCTCTTATTGAAGGGCAGTCGATCTGGACTATCTTTTTAATTTTCGTTTTATTTCTTATAGAAATTCATGTTATAGACATTGTAGATATTGTAACATTGTAGACTCTGGTCAAACGCCGCAGGATGCGACGTCTGATCGAAGTGCAGTTAAAAATGAGTTTGTCTTTGTCCCATATACAGTGGAGAATCTGTTATTCTTTCCCAATAAACGCGTTTACGCTAAAACTATTATTTGCAGTGCAAACAGTTTGGAGCCAGATCAGACGCCGGATAACCCGGCGTCTGATAAGGCTCCAAACTGTTTGCCACCAAGATAACCATGAAATATCAGAATTGTCCAAACGTTATTCTTTTCTACGTTTTAGCACTTTGCGTTTGCGTACGTTTGCGTTTAAACGGGAAAGAATAACAGATTCTCCACTGTATGGGACGCTAGACCCACCATAGTACAGATTGCAACATTATTACATTGTTCTAGTTTTCACATATTTTGTACTCAAATCAGCCTTTCAGCGTTTGTTCAATACCAACACTGTTCGGTGTGCTGTCAATTCTTTTATTTTGGCAAATGTATTGTATGTTGGAGGTTTTATTGCAGATAAAAAAGTATATATTACGAATATGAAATACACAGATCAATATGAACATACGTGACACGTGTAATTTTAAATTACATATAACTACGAGTATATATGTATATCAATATCTAATTTTCTTTTAATACTTAACCCTTATCCTGCGGTAATATCGTCTGCTTCGAAATTGTCGACTGCAAAATTTGTTAAATCTAGATTTATACATTTTTAAGTAAATAATCCTAAAGACGAGTGTCAAACAGAGTGGATCCAGAACAGACGCCGCGTTACGCGGCGTCTGATCTGGATCCAAACTGTTTGCAAAAATCAATAAAGTCGCGACCAGCAGGCAAAGGGTTAACATATTCACTTCTAGCGACGAGTTAAACAATGAACCGGTGCTGAGTTCAGTTATCCTATACAAACAGTGTAGACCCTGACCAGAGGGCTCTTTCGTGAGCCCTCTGATCAGGGTATGCACTGTTTGTCATTTTGCAATGTATTGTTAAAACCAGTTATATAAAATAAAAACAAACAAAACAAGAGTAACACTCACAAAATACGCCCTTCAACAATTACATGTAATTAGATTCTATGACAACCAACTTTTGTAAAACTAAGACTTACAGTGAAGTAGGCTTGTCAAAGTTCAACCTGCATGGGGTTAGAGACGCATGTTTTGGTTACAATGTAGAAACGAGTTATGTAGTATGTTTTAACTGAAGATGCGATTTTGCTGGTTATCGTTCTTGGTCCAATATCATGGCAACAAACATTTTCAAAAAGTTTGGTGAAAATCTCATGAAAACTATGGGAGTAAGAGAGTGGACAATGTTGCGGAGACAATTTCAAGTGCCATAATCCTTTAAGTCACCTGTGAGATTTGGCTGGTTATCGTACTTCTCCTATGTTTTGCCGAAATAGTGTCAGTAGGTTTAGTGAAGCTCAGTTGAAAACTCCTTGAGTAAGAGACTGGTAACGGGCTCCCAGCAAGACGCCATGGGTGTACAACGAGAACAATTTAAAATTTGAATTGTCCATTAAAAGTATCGGAGTGAATTCATTTTAAATCACTTCTGTCATAAATAATTTACAAGAGTCTACTTTTAACTTATTTATTACCGTGAAGACGTAGTCGTTTAAACAAAAGCTTGAGAATAATAGTAGACTCAATTAAACGCTTTATAGCATTGGACCCGGTCTGGTTGCATATTTTCTCACCACGATACACTCACACACTGAAATGTTGTATCATTAGCTGATGTGGTATATATGGAAGGCCGGTGCGCCATGCTAAATGCTAAATGCGAATTGCTTAATGCGAAATGCTAAATGCGAATTGCGAAATGCTATTTAAGTACAAAACTCAATTAGGGGTGTTTAATGCTAAATGCTATTTGTAAAATGCCAAATGTTAAATGCTGATTGCGAATGCGTTTTGCGAAATGTCATTTGCGGATTGCAAAAATGCTAAATGCGAATTGCAAAAATGCTATTCGCAAATTCCTTAATACCAATTGTGAATTGCTGTACTAAGTCCAAACAAAAATACCTCGGTTTCCGGTACCCAAACCGACCCTAGTTTTTTTTAACACAATCATATAATGATGATATATTTAACTTTTCTGATGGAGTATTTTATATAATTATATTCAAATTGTTATTAATTTAATTGATAGGCCCCAAAACCAAATTTACCTTAAACATTGAAATCTGGTATGATTGTTAACCAATATTGGGATACCAAACCGGCAAAGTAGTGGCTTATATATATATGATAGGTGGAATTAATAATATTTTGTAATGTGTTGTATGTTTGTCAAATATGTCAATAAAATGTGTTGTCTGCCTGTTGAATATGTCAATGGTTAATTTCGAAAAATGAAAAAAAAAAGTTTAGGATCGGAGGGAAAAACTAGGGTCGGTCGGGTTACCGAAAACATATGGTTTTTTTGTTTGTTTGGCCTTAGTACAGCACTTCGCATTTGGCATTTAGGAATTTGCGAATAGCATTTTTTGCAATTCGCATTTAGCATTTTTGCAATTAGCAAATGGCATTTCGCAAAACGCATTTCGCAATCAGCATTTAGCATTTTAAGAGTTTTGTATTAAACTAGCATTTCGCAATTCGCATTTAGCATTTCGCATATAGCAATTCGCATTTAGCATTTAGCATGGCGCACCTGCCTTCCATAGGTATATGAAATATACCTTGGACAAAGGGTTTTTCTCTATATTTGGGATCAAATATCAAGGTCGAGGTGACGTGACGTGAAAATGGTACGCGATACACCACCATCCAGAGATGTAGGCTACTCAAACGCTAAATCATGTATTCTTGGCTGCTGTGGTGTATGACATATGATCAGGACAAGCTTTTATCTGTAATTGAGGCTAAAGGTTAAAGTCAAGTGCGCAGTACTTTATTCACTTAAAGCTATGCTTTGCGGCCACAACAATCAAAACTGGGTGTAATGAACTATTTTAATATATTCTCAGCAATAAGAAAATGATTACACAACATCACGCTCGGTATTGTTAAATACGTTACTGTCGAGTTTTTCATCGTGCCTTAGATGCTACTGGAATACGGCCCCTGGTTATTTCACAATCGCCGATCCCTAGCGAATACAAATAAAATAAAATATTCAAATGCAAGTACATGTACAAATATTTGTACTGATGGTCCATGTCAAATGATTAGAAATAAACGTTTTTATTACGTGTGTGTTTCATTATGTCAGTTATGCTTGCGCTTAATTTAATAATTTGACCGCCAATGGCGCCAAATGGCGAATTTGCATGACCAGCCCTGTGTTCATTCTTTCTAACTCATTTAAGCAAAGAATGCTCAAGGTGAGCTATTGTGTTCGGTCGCCGTCCGTCGTACGTCGGTGTTGGTGTCGGTGTCCGTTTCGGTGTATGTGACGGTGCCTGTGTCGCCTGTTCTCAATTTGTTTCAAATAACTTATTCTCTGAAACCAATGGCCCAATTTTAACCAAACTTGGTCAGATACATACATATAAATATAGTTGTTGGCTTCAAAAGTTGTTTAACGAGAGCACCGCAAGCGGGTGCTGGACATTCATTTACTTGAGATGGCTACATTTTCTAAACTAAAAGAATGTATGTGAGTGTTTGATGCTTTCTTGGTCGATCATAGAAGTTTATAAGCAAAACATAACTCAAACATACTTGGACCTACATGCCTTTACTATGGTCATATAAGAGGAAATAATATCATGCAAAGTTTTAATAAATCTCATTTCTTATTTAAAAGAATAGATATCTGCACATGCATTCCATGAAAGTAAATTTTACGTCAAAGAAGGGTACTAAATCTGCCCAAAAAAAATCACAGGGTTGTTAATAATTAATTTATAATTAATTATTGATTGCTACTGACCGTACCAAGGCGGGCTCCTAGTTTATATTTTATGTACACTGTTCGTCTTTATAGGTGAATATAGGAGATAAGAGTGAGGTTGGGCGCCCCTAAACCCAGGTTTAACCCCCAGTGGTTGTTAATAATTAATTTATAACTAATTATTGATTGCTACTGACCGTACCAAGGCGGGCTCTCACTTTGCTTTATGTTTATCTTTGCCTGCCTTACCTGCCTTGTTGTAATGAGTTGCCCGTTTGATATTGAACAAGTATTGGAAGTTTGAAATTTATAACTTTCTACTGTTACTGAGAAAATTCATTTACAAATTTTGAGTCAAAACAAGGGCAATAACTCTGCAATAACATATCCCATGGTTATCTGCCTTGTTGTAAGATGATACCCTTTTGACACTGAACAAGTATTCAATCTTTCAAGTAAATACCTATGGTAGTTATTGAGAAATTTAATAAACAAAGTCTATGTCAAAACAAGGGCAATAACTCTTGAATGACAAATCCCAGGGTTACCTACCTTGTTGTAATGAGGGGTCCTTTTGATACTTAACAATTATTCAAAGTTTCAAGTTAAAGTAAACTGTTAGTCAACACTGAGAAAATTCATTTACAAATTTTGAGTAAAACAAGGGCAATAACTCTGCAATAACATATCCCATGGTTATCTGCCTTGTTGTAAGATGATACCTTTTTGACACTGAACAAGTATTCAAAGTTTAAAGTTAATGCCTATGGTAGTTATTGAGAAATTTAATAAACAAATTCTATGTCAAAACAAGGACAATAACTCTGGAATGACAAACCACAGGGTTACCTGCCTTGTTGTAATGAAGTGTCCTTTTGATACTTAACAATTATTCAAAGTTTCAAGTTAATACCTTAGACACAGTATGTAAACTCCGGTGTATCCCTTCCGGAAGCTGTGATCAGCGAAGCGAGATGTTTACCGATATTTTCTCTGACGGATGGATGCAGACCACTTTGACGAGTAAGTTTGTAATAATTTAACACGCTAGCTTATATGAAATACACCATCTACGAGTGTGATACAGTTTAAAACATTCAACACACCTCTTCCTACAATGTTGTGATAAATAAACATCGAATCTTTGACATGATCATCGCTGCGTATCAAGTTAAAACAACAGGTGCTTCAAAGAAGTATCGTAAATTCCGTCCATTGAAGCATTTCCGCACCCGCATGATTGAAATGGCAAAATGAATGAAATATCTACCTAAAGATGTATAATGTACCATGAAAATATTAAGTTTACAAGAAAACTTCGTCATAAATAAATCTGACCTAATTTCACTGACTGTATGACTAGCTGCAATGTGACTGTATAACTAGCTGAGATTTATCGTGAATTAACTGTATGACTAGCTGAGAGCTATGTCTTCGTTACAAAACAAGGTCGGGTGTTAAGTATTTATATTAGTGAATCTATAAAATGAAGGCAACAAACACCCATGCAATTTACTCGTTATATATTACATAACAAAGTATTCTCAAACCTTTTGGACCCAGGTCAGACACGGTATATTGGTTTGAATAGCACTTTTTGTATAGCCTGAGGTCCCATTTTCTAGTGACAATGATTAAATGTAGATATGAAACAAACCCTCATATGCTATCGTGCTGGAAACTAGTATTATCTCGCAGACAGCTCTTGTATTGGAATATAGCAGGACATTTCTACAAACTGAAATGGTGTGTGACTAGCTGCTTATTTATTAAATGTCACTGTATGACCAGTTGTGATTTTACTATATGTTAGCTGTGATTTATATACTATTTACCCTATATTACCGTAAATATCGTTTTGGTAGAAGGTTGACATAGTTATTTCAGTCTCATATTGTATTTCTTTGTCTGATCACTAGGGTGTGACCCAAGTGAACTTTGCTCATTCTTAACCCTATATAAAGACTATTCGAGTGTCAATCCTCTCCACTGTTCAAAATTATTAATCTATTTCCTTTTCTGTCTTCCTCGTCTCCTCTTTCCTACTACTGTTCCTTGTAAAAATGTCTTTGAAAGGCCACTAGATCGAGTGACATAGCCGTACCATTTCATCTTCCTCCGTTTGACTATACATGAAAAGAAAATCAGACAATGTTTACCTATATGGTTAACTACTAATTGTCTGACTTGTTCATTGAAAACGTGCTCCATATACGAGATGCCCAAGATGGTCCGGAAACATCTCATCTCATTTTCTTCTTAAGTTCAGTTATCAGTGTTCAGCTCTCACGCGCATAAAGAAAAATTGACAGAACCAATGCACGCATAAGTCTGATCTTGCGTTTCGTTGTGATCCTGGTGTCTGTCAAAATATGCCTTAGTCTTGTGAGTGCTGTTGCTGTCTGTGACGACCTTGTTAGAATTTCTGGCTTGGAACCCTCGTCACTGATAATTTGGCACCTAGGCATTTAAATTGTTGTACTCTTCTAAGTGTCTGGTCATGAACCTTAATGTCTGTAGTGATGGTGCTATTATTGTTTGTCATTTCCTTTGTTTACTCTGCGCTGATTAACATTGCGAATTTCGTTGCGGCACCATCAAGCTTTTCAACCAAGGAAGCAAGTTCTTCTTCACCACTCGCCAAGCTATCATTATCATCAGCAGATCTTAGATTTGTGATGTTACGTCCTCCGATACTTATTGTTCCAGCATGTTCTTCAAGCGCTTCATTCATAAGTTCTTCCAGGAAAATGTTCAATGAAGTAGGGGAAAGTAGGTATCACTGTCGAACTCCAATTGATGTATAGAACAAGTTCCATATTGTACCTTGGAGAAGAACTTTACTGGTTGCCTTTTCGTAGAGTTTTTGAATCGATTTGATTAGTACTCGTACAAACATTGAATTAGACTCTCCGCTATCTATTTGGGTAGTTTTCATTAAAAAGACACTATGTTGAACATATTAGATGCATATCTCAGAGACTTATAGGGATTTAAACAGGGTAGGGATATAAGCAATAAACATGGCTAAAATTTCACACTTTGCCGCACACCCAGTCTGCTTAAAACTTGCTGTAATGCACTTTTACTTGCAGGATTTTGATCAAATTAAAAGTAATGATGCGTCTGAGGCCGCTCCTTTCAAAAATGGAATATTTGTTCACTTGTAGCCAAATCTTTGTATTTAAGAGATAAATTTTCTTTGAAAATGAAGCAAATTTTACGAGAAAATCATCGTTTCGAGGAATCAAAATCTACATTGAAGCATTTTCTGCGAATTGGTCTTATTTTTACATAAGATTCGGATATTGATATTATAAGCACACTAAGACAACCACCACCCCACCCACACCCCACTTCGAATAACAAACGCAGAATTTTTTAACATACCATAATTGCTCGGTACGTCTAAATATAGAGTCAGGTAAATCGAGAAAAGTCAGGTAGAGTTAAATTCAAGAATGCTGGTGCTTATTTAGTGTTAAAATGCATACATGTATTTCAAATATAAAATTCCACATTATAATCTCAAATATCATGTTTTGGTCCGTTTTCATTAATACTCCCATGCTGGCGATCCCCAGTTTGGTCGACGTAGAATCAGTTAGAATCAGGTGGTGTAGTAAGGGGCTATATGTGTGCGCGCGTGTTTTCATTAATTCAACACCTTCAGTGAAGACAGTTGAAGACAAAGAATGGATTGAAGCAACATACAGATTCAAAACACAAACTTACATTTAGATTCACGAGTGGGTGTAGTAAAAGGGACTTCAGCTCGCTCTATACTCATAAAGGACACTAGGCATCCAATGACAAAGTATTTGAGAAGTGTAGTAAATGTCCTGCTATATTCCAATACAAGAGCTGTCTGCGAGATAATACTAGTTTCCAGCACGATTGCATATGAGGGTTTGTTTCATATCTACATTTAATCATTGTCAATAGAAAATGGGACCTCAGGCTATACAAAAAGTGCTATTCAAACCAATATACCGTGTCTGACCTTGGTCCAAAAGGTTTATTCTAAAGCCGTCCTTAACCGGGAGAGTTATGTCGGATTTTCGTGCTTTGTTTTTGCTCTCCCTCTCTGTCGTACCCTGGACCCTTCCATGTCTTACTGTTACTCGTAACTACAGACTAGTCGCTTGAGTACAATGTTACCGTTGCCATAGTGGGTTATTTTTAACACGGGCTTGAATGTTTAATTCTTTTCCATGTTACTAATGATCTTGTCATAGAATTTTTGTTAAATGTTTTACATGTATTTACTTACTGTGCTGGCGGTCTTTTTGATTGTGAGGTTGTGGAACAGGGTTTATATTTTATGTACACTGTTCGTCTTTATAGGTGAATATAGGAGATAAGTGTGAGGTTGGGCGCCCCTAAACCCAGGTTTAACCCCCCAGTGGTAGTTAATGATTAATTTATAATTAATTATTGATTGCTGCTGACCGTACCAAGGCGGGCTCCTATGTTCACTTTGCTTTATGTTTGTCTTGCGTGTTGTTTTCTATTTAGTGTGTAGATGAAGGAATGGGATTGTGCGTGTGTGTGTGTGTGTGTGTGTGTGTGTGTGTGTGTGTATGTGTGTGTGTGTGTGTGGGTGTGTGTGTGTGTGTGTGTGTGTGTGTGTTTGTTTGTTATGGTATGATTGTGTGTGTGTTCTGCTTGAGAGGTGGGTGTATTGTTTGTGTTGCGTTTCCTGCTTGAGTCTTTCGTATTTATTTGAGAATACTTTGTTATGTAATATATAACGAGTAAATTGCATGGGTGTTTGTTGCCTTCATTTTATAGATTCACTAATATAAATACTTAACACCCGACCTTGTTTTGTAACGAAGACATAGCTCTCAGCTAGTCATACAGTTAATTCACGATAAATCTCAGCTAGTTATACAGTCACATTGCAGCTAGTCATACAGTCAGTGAAATTAGGTCAGATTTATTTATGACGAAGTTTTCTTGTAAACTTAATATTTTCATGGTACATTATACATCTTTAGGTAGATATTTCATTCATTTTGCCATTTCAATCATGCGGGTGCGGAAATGCTTCAATGGACGGAATTTACGATACTACTTTGAAGTACCTGTTGTTTCACTTGATACGCAGCGATGATCATGTCAAAGATTCGATGTTTATTTATCACAACATTGTAGGAAGAGGTGTGTTGAATGTTTTAAACTGTATCACACTCGTAGATGGTGTATTTCATATAAACTAGCGTGTTAAATTATTACAAACTTACTCGTCAAAGTGGTCTGCATCCATCCGTCAAAGAAAATATCGGTAAACATCTCGCTTCGCTGATCGCAGCTTCCGGAAGGGATACACCGGAGTTTACATACTGTGACATTGTTGTAAGAAGTTGCCCTTTTGATACTTAACAAGTATTCAAAATTTCAAGTTAATACCTTTGAAAGTTATTTAAATATTTCAATTTATAATTTTAAAAAAGTCCAGGGCAATAACTCTGGACTGACAAATCTCAGAATTACTTGACTTTTTGTAATGAGTTGCCCTTTTGATATAAAACAAGTACTTACAGTTTCAAGTTTATACCTTTGATAGTTATTTAGATATTTCAATTTACAATAAGTAAATAAAACAAGAGCAATAACTCCTGAATGACAAATACCATGGTTACCTGGCAATACCCGCCTTGATGTAATGCGTTGCCCTTTTGATACTGAACAAGTATTCCAGTTTCAAATGGATATCTCTGATAGTTATTAAGAAATAACGTCTTACAAAAAATCTTATTCTTAAAACTTAACCGACGCAGACGCTGACGCAGACGCAGACGAGAGGTTGACGTCAACAGCTCGACTTTTCGAAAATGTCAAGCTAAAAATGGATGGGCTATCGGTCTTGATGCCATGGCAACCATGCACAATGTCTTAAAAAGTCTTCTTCTCAAGAACGACGGGTCCGAATTCAATTTGGTTTTCACCAACATGTTTCTCAACTGATATATATATATATATACTTTCAAAGTTGTTCAAAGATTTTTTGATTCGTCAAAAAAACATGGCCGCCAGAGGTCGTGGGCATTTTCCGCATTTACATTATATTGACAACCAAAGTCAAAACTTTTAGAATCTTCTTGTTAATAACCGTAAGTGGTAGGACAATCAAATTTGATATGAAGTATCATGTTATGAGCCTTTAATAAGGTTGTTCAAATTATGACCCCGGTCAAAAATAGCCCCGCTCCGGGGCTTATCAGTTTTACATAGGAAGTGTTTTTAAACTCTACTTCTCTGAAACCGTTTTACCTAGACCTGTATAGGAAACCCTTTAAAAATCTTCTTCTTAGAAACGGTAAGGTCCAGGTCTTTGGTATTTGACATGTAACTTCTCCTTAGTGTCATCTTCCAAAATTGTTTAAATCATGACCCTCTCAGATAAAAACGTCCCCGCCCGGGGGCTTATCAGTTTTATACATAGACTGATATAAGAAAACCTTTAAAAACATTCTTCTCTGAAACCGTAAGGACCGAACTTTTTTACATTTAACATGTAGCGTAGCGTGTCCTCTACCATGATTGTTCAAATCATGACCCCGTGTAAATAATAGCCCGCCCCGAGGCTTATCATTTTACATAGACGTGTATACTGAAAATAAAACTTTTCATCTGAAATTGTCAGACCCAGACCTTTTATATTTGACATGTAGCTTTGGCTCAAGTTCTCTACAAAGATTGTTCAAATCATGATACTGGGGTAAAATATGGCCCCGCACCAAAATATTCTTCTCTCGAACGGTAAAGCCCATATCTTTGAAAATGGCATCTAGCTTTACCTTACGGTCCTCTATCAAGAGTGATCAAATCATGACCCCCATTTCAAAAATGGACCCACCTCTGGGCTTATCAGTTTTACATAGACTTACGAGATATGCCGGAAAACTTTTAGAAAGCAATTTCTCTGAAACCACTTGCCAGAATTCAATAATATTTTAATATACAATGTATATCACTTAGGTGACACTTTTTAGGACTATTTATATAATTTCGGTATGTTACCTCTTTTGTTAAAATAGTAATACTGACAAACGGGTTCTGAGTTACTTCTTCGTGCAACAGTCCACAAACATGCAATGACAAACTTCAGTTTGCATTGAGTATAACACAATAGTTCCTCAGGTGAGCGTGCGGCTCTTGTTGTTGTTTTTTTAGTTTAAACAATTGTATTCCATAATTTGCAACATATCATACATATAATAGGGATTTAGCAATATTGGAATACGATTGGATCGAACGCAAATCTTGTTAAAGATCCTGTCATTGTCCTATGCATTTTAACAACACACCAGGGGCCCGTTTCATAAAACTTCGTACGACATAAACGGTCGTAAGTCAAAACTTTAAAATACATTTAATATCTGATTTCAACATCTAATCCTGACTTGTGACATCTTTTTGGAATTGTCTTTTCAAGACGATTCCAAAAAGATGTCACAAGACAGGATTAGATTGAGAAATAAACAATAAGTTAGACTTTTATAATTTGACTTACAACAACATTTGTCGTACGAAGTTTTATGAAACGGGTCCGTGATGTAAGTGTTCTCCAATAGGAGCAACCTGATCTGCTTGGAAATGGACAATGATTACAAATTATTCTGGAACAGCTGTTGTAACACAGTATTGTAGACCTTCGCTATTACAAGCACCCTTCTTTTACGACTATCTCTTTTTTACGACCACTTCGCTATTACGACCCCTAAATTGGGTTAATAATTGGAACTAACCTGTCTTTTAAACAATCATTTAGCCTTCGTTCTAGTGGTCGTAATAAAAATGTTTTACTGTAGTACGGTAACTGTAGGCTGTTGAACTAAACTCAAACTGTTTTCCTATAGCCTTTAAATCCAAATGAGCAAATGTGGATGTCCTTCCAATAGATTGGATAATTAGATCATGCACGGAACCAGAGGGGAACCCAGTTCCGGAAAAAATCCTAAAAAAGTCGAAATAAGAGAAGAAGGAACACTGAGATGTTGTACATTGGAGGCGATCTTATTCTGTCCTGTTGAAACAAAAAGAACCGAAAATGCAATGCACTAAATTGTAGAAAGTGGCAAATTCTTTAAACGTTTCAATGTGAGTTGCAAACAGCTTGGAGCACCTGGTCAGACGCTTTGCTAGCTGGCCTCTCATCTGGCTGTAGGCAGTTTGCAGATGAAATAATTGTTTCAAGCCTTGACAGAATCACGTATATTCAGCTGTACATGTACGATACATCTTTTGATTTGGATCTCCTCTTAAGAAATATCTCTGGATCCGTGAATGAGCTATTCGATTGCCTTTCTCATATAACTTCATAATACATTTACCATTAACCCCTTCTCTGCGATGACGTCATCAATTAAAAACAATTGTCGTCTGCTTTTGTTTCAAAAAATAAACTTTTGGGTATTTTGATATCAGAAAAATTTAAATGAGTGACAAACAGTTTGGATCCTGATCAGATGCCGCGTTACGCGGCGTCTGATCAGGATTCAAACTGTTTGCAAATTACTCTTGCACGCGGGGTAAGGCAGTGAAGGGGTTACTACTATTATTAATATTACACCAGATTTATATAGCGCTCTTTTCACACAGGGGTTGTGCGTTCAAAGGCGCTTCACATGAAATTACATAAATGTACCTACAAAGCGAGAAAGAAAAAGTAACTACAATTAGATCTAAAATAAACATGAATAAACATACAAAAGACAGCCCCAAAACTGCGATCACATTACCCCCATCAATCAGCAATGAACCGACCGGCTAAATATTTCCGACTGATAGAAATAATAGTAGAGCGCCCAATGCAGGTCGCCGAGAAAAGACAAATAACTACAATTAGATCTAAAACAAACATGAATATGAATAAACATACAAAAGACAGCCCCAAAAACGGCGACTACATTACCCCCATCGATCAGCAATGAACCGTCCGGCTAAAGATTGCCGACCAATAGAAATAATACATGAATACATCTATGCATACTCAAGAATAGAAAAACAGAATAACAACATGACCACCGATGAGGTATCATCTGTAGGAAACACGTCAGAACAAACAACCAAATAACCGACCTTGATCTTGGGGACAAAATTAATGTTGATATGTATATAGGCCTATTTGAAAGACTTTTGCAGATAAATCTGCATGATCAAATTATTTGATATCATATCACGGATACAAAAGGCAACACAATGCCATATTTTCAAACTATAGCTACAGAAGAGAAGACGTTAGTCTTTCCTAATAAACGTGTATGCACGCTCTTCAAAAAATAATGAAAAAGAATAATGTTCACCATTTTATTGTACAGTGTTCCCTCCCTACAATGGCCGTCTAAAAAAAAATTCCCTCCTTAAAACAACACTTACCTCTGTTCCACAAACAAGACAATTTTGTTCAACTTTTTCGCGACTGCAATGTCGTCTGTTTAAAATTGTCTGATGTTTTTCTCAAAGTCACATAATGGAAATTTTGACAGAAACAAAACATAATGACGAACTGTAAGAATCCAGATCAGACACCGAGTACGCGGCGTCGGATCTAACTATTCAGGCTGTTTGCAAATGTAAGTAAATACTCCCTCAGAACAACACACACAAGCTTTGTCTCCAATTGGGTGTTGTTGTAGAGTTGGAGAGCTGTATCGGTTTGCGTTTCGTTTGCATTTAAACGGGAAAGATTCCTTACCCTACATGTTTCTTCTTCGTACATGTGACTTTTTCCAAGACAAAGGAAGAACTGCGTAGGTACGGCGAAGAGCTTTTGTCCACTAAACAAATTGTTTAATCATTTCGCCACCAAAAGCGACGTACGTCGATTTTCCAAAGAGTTTGGATAAAGATCAGACGCCGATCCAGAGTAGGGTATCGCGCACGGGTTTTCTGTACCCGCTCCCCTCTCTCTGGAGCGTCCAATTAGCCCATAGATGATATAGGCACGGACGTTAACAAACAAACCAAACAGTTAATAGCCTGTTTCTAGTATTAAAGATACGTGACAACATAAAGCAGGTTGGAAGTAAAGCAGAATTTGCTTAATGGTGCATTCTGCTTTACTTTCAGCCTGCTTTAAGCTACCAACGCTAGGATGTATAAATATTCCTTAAGATTTCACGATAATTACGGCGGTTTCAAAGGGTGTCCCAATATTTAGGATTTATTGCGAAAGACAGGTATAAGCAAACAGCGTTGACCTTGATCAGACTGCTCTCATTGAGCTGTCTGATCAGGGTCTACACTGTTTGCCATTCTGTATGCACATTTTGGACAAAATACTTTGTGATAAAAGCAGTTACTTCCAATGTTCATTGTCCCAGTATTTAGGAGTTTTATGGTATTTCCGTCATTCATGTTAACCACTTGTACATAGTCAACACACATTCATTGTTATGTCAAACATCTTGGAAATATACAAACAGATACAAGGATTGTTATTTACATGTATTTGATTGTAGACAATTATTATTATTTACTTAGTAATACTGTAAATAAAATCATGCAGATTTATTGACATTGTTGAAATACAATTAAATTATAAAAACAAATCCTTAAGATACATATTCATACCTGTATAAAGTGCAAATGTTTCCTTCAGTGCGGGGACAAAATAAATGTGTTAAAATGCGTATCTGTGGTGTTATGAGTTAATTACAGTGGAGAATGTGTTATTCTTTCCCAATAAACGCGTTTACGCTAAAACTATTATTTGCAGTCTGATCAGGCTCCAAACTGTTTGCCACCAGGAGCTCTTATATATAAATATTTAATTTAATCTCCCTGTTGCCACCAAGATAAACAAGAATTATCAGAATTGTCCAAAAGTTGTTCTTTTCTACGTTTTAGTGCTTTGCGTTTGCGTACGTTTGCGTTTAAACGGGAAAGAATAACAGATTCTCCACTGTAAGGGTAGAAGGTTATAATTATCGAAGAAAGGACCACAGGACATGGATGGACAATGGTTTGATTTGATTATCTTAACTTTCAGCCTAAAAGTATCGACTATTTAAGTGTTTCATACGCTTGCTGTTTTTTCCTTTTCTTGAAAATAAAAAATAGTATAATCATTGTGATGGAGTTAAAGACATTAACACCGGCGGCCGTGAAAAATATTGCACTGTAGCTTCCTGTTATATCAAAAGTAACGCCCCCAAGGTAGCCACCAATGGAACCACCCAGCCCGTACAGAAAATTACTGATTGAAAAAGTCTGTGGAAACTTCTCTAAACCTCTAATGTCAATTTGCAGGCTCGGTAACAATGCCATAACGAGACCGTCCGACAGTGACCTTACAACCATACCCACCGCCATACCCCAGTAAACAGGGGACTGAATCAAAGTCACATGCCCAATAGCAAAGGTCAAAAAGAAAAATGTCATGAATAGCTCTGGTCTAACTTTAGGCAACATCATCAATGTTCCAGTGCCCATAAGTCTTCCAATAAATCCGCAGATACCCATCAGAAACGCTAACGTTGCTCCTTCTGTTACACTGTACCCTTTGACAACAGACAAGTCAATAATAAACCACACTTCCACAAGACCAGCAAATCTAAGTAAAAAGCATGTTGACAAGAAAATCAGAAAGGCATAATCCAACAAGCATTTCATGTCAATTAATTTCTCTTTTTTAGATTCATCTTTGTCGCCTTTATCGAAATATTGTTTCGAAACGTGAATCAACATACCACATGGAACGCAATTTAAAATGAAACTGCCTAGTACAATGAGTGTTTCTTGCCAGCGATAGATGTCCAGTAGGCCTATTGTAATATATGGCATTGTGATCTGGGCTAACGTGGATGAAACAGTCAGTAGGCCCAAAGCAAAGCGTCGGTGTTCTTTGAATGTCCAACTAACGACGACGAACGCTCCAAGTAAATTAATACTGGCCGCCATCCCCGCAACCATGCCAATCAGTACAGTCAGTGTTTGTATATTCGGAGCGAATGCGGCTGTTATGAAGCAAAGAGCTACAATTAAAGATGCACCTGAGATCATCATTCCAGTGTCATACTGTGTCACCGCCTTTGTAAACAAAATGCCACTACCTGAAATAGAGGTAGGAAACCATGAACCAATTCACTGACAAACCCTACATTACTTACATCTGCAAACAGTTTGTATCCTTATCAGACTCCGCATAACGCTGCGTCTGATCAGGAACCAAACCTTTTGACATTACATGTACTATATTCGTGACTTTTTATGTTTTGGCAGCCATCTAAAACGCCAACTTTAATAGCGATGTTGGTTCTTCGATATCACAACACCAGTATTCAGTTTTATATGCTTCTACACTTATGTTTATAATGTTATATATAAATACTTAATATATTTGTAACAAAGAAAAACTCCATAAAATGAACATTAGTTTATTTAAATTCTTACATGTTTCGGCATGTGGCCTTCTTCAGAGTTTAAATTAAATACTTGGTATACAAAGAGAGACAATTGATGCGAGATTTGAGCATGTGACTTTTTGCATTTTTTCGTTCATAAAAAATTCTGAACAAGAACTAACAAAGTCTCCCTACAATTATTAAATAGAGTGATTACTTATTAGTAATGCATAAACCGAGCGAACAATAATTTAATTCAACCAAACAGACATCTTGAAAGAAATACAGATTTCACCTTTAGCCTCACTTTGATGATTCCATTTAATTGTTATAGTTATTATTTTGGGGATATGCTTTGTTTGTAGCAGCCATCTTGTACGCCATCTTGAATTACGAATTTCGCCCAAGGATATCACAACTGCAGCATGCAATTTCATTATCTACACGCTTGTACAAAAATATTGTTATATAAAATACTTTATTTACAAAGAGAGACCGATTGGTGACGGATAAGTATGTATGTATTGTGTTCTCGTAACACCAGGTGAACTCAGTCAACTAAAGACGTTCACCGGTATTTGACGTGGCAAAAGTGGACATGGCTAAATCTCGGCTAAATTGCGGGATATACTTTGGACCACCCTAGTACTCACTAGAAATAGCAATTTTAAAAACAAATGAATGCTGTTCTCTTCCGTTCGAAGTTAGCTAACGGTTAAGAAACTATAATTGATGTTTGTAATAAATAATATGTACCTGACCTAATGTGTTGAATGTGTGTTAGGATAGTTCTCATGTATTTATAGAATTGTACAAACTGAGAAATAAAGAGTATTTGAATTGAATTGAATCGTTCATACAATTTCTGACAAGATATAACGTGGCTTCAGTATTATAGTTTTTAGATTTATTTGCTTACTTTCTTGTTATATTTACTGACTGAACAATTAAAACTTTTATCAAACAAATATTTAGTTTGTACATTTATTTCAAATAACATTGTATGGTCGGATTAAAGTGTCAAAGTAAGTAGAATTTGGTGTAAACAGTATCCATTTTGGACGCCATCTTAAAAACAAGCTAATTTCAACGTAAGCCTAAAGTATATGATTCCACAGATTTTCTTTTGTCCAAAATGCTATATTTAGATACTTTGTTTGTCATTGTACCATATGTACAAATGATAATACTGAATTATAGCTGAACGGTGGCCATTTGAACGCCATCTTTGATTTCGGAACCTTAAAACGAAAAAAAAAAGTTGCACCCTATTTTTTCTCTCAAGCTTTTTATATCTTCTTTCAAAATCAATTGAGGTTTTGTTTTTACCAAAAATTATTAACGCAATCACAAAATAGCCTATACTTAGTGGCAAACAGTTGTTACGCGGTGTCTGGTCAGGATTCAAACTGTTTGCAAGGTCGCATGTACGCAATTATAGATATCGCGCTGAAAGAGTTACTTACACACGGAACATCATAAAAGAGAAAACAAGTCTTACCTATACCGAATCCGACAAACAAACTCTGCACCAGAACTGCCTCTGATCTTGTAGCATCAAATACTCTATGAATTCAACAAAGAGGACACCTAGGCAATTGATCACTCCATACGACCAGTACAGTACTGTCAGACAGGCTGCCATGATGACGATCAGCCTCCCGCGAGATGGAACAGGGGTAACTGTTGTATTGGCATTTTCATCCTTCATAGTCTCTCCAATCACATCTGGCATTCTAATCTTCCTCTGTGTTTCCTGGTTGCTTTGTCAACTGTTTTAAGCACCTCCTGAATCCTGATTACCGTAAAAATCCTAAATGTTGGTACATCCTTTAGATACACCTGTTGTAATTCTCCTAAAAATTGAACTAATTGCTTTTATCACATATCAATTTTGTCTTAAAGGTGCGAACTGAATGGCAAAGACCATGATCAGAATGCCCCTGAGGGAGCAGTCTGGTCAAGGTCTACGATGTTTGCTCTGGCTCCAAGTTTATAAAGCGTTTGAGCTGAGTCTGAGTGTGTTCTCAAGCATTTGATTGGTCAGATTTGAGCCTAGGCTCAAATCTGACCAATCAAAAGCTTGAGAACGACTTTAGACTCAACTGAAAAGCTTTATAACCTATGACCCAGATATTATTTCTATACGGTATTGCATATTTGAGCGAAACACACCAATGCGTTCAACATTGTGTTGATTTTCCAATATTATAATGCTTGTACATACAAATATATACATGTATTATGATAGAGTAATTAACTGGTTAAAATACCTGTCATATCTAATTTAATTGGATCGATCCTATTTCTGCAGTTATTATTTTTGTAGTAAGCATATCACGCCAAATGAGTACATGTTTACAGTAAAACCTCTCTATAACGACAACGAAAAGAATATTAATTTATTATTTTAGAGACAGGTGAAAGAAAGTAAAACAGAAAAATCCCAAAGGAGCTTTCTGTTTAATTTCATCTTTAAGCAACCACCTGGATTTTAAACACAGACTATTTCCCTTAATTTGTGGTCGAAATAGCTAGGATTAGTTGTATAATGATGCTGAACTCTTTAACCACAGGTGGTATAATATCACCTGTTTTTTAAATAAGCTGTATGTGAAAAACAACGAAAACCTCCTATCCGCAGTTAAAAGACGAAAACTTCAATGGCATGGCCATGTGACAAGATCAAATGAAGAGAAACACAATAAGCTGATTTGCGTTCGTTTCAATCCTTAATGTATATAACGTGTGTTGTATGTTTGTAAAATACATATTAATTAGTGAAATAAAATATGTTTAAGGGTGTCAGCCTGTCTTTTTGATATGATGAAATTTCCAAAAAAAATTAAGATGGCGCAAAATATGATAATTAACAAAACTCATTTTCGGTGAATGCATATGATCATAAAATATCTTTTTCACGAAATGAAAATTTGGTTTTCGTACCGTAGGGGACTTTTGAAAAAAAATTTGTCCAATGCGCAGTTTACAACATACACCGCAACGTTTTCATAGGTAGGTTGCACTTTGATATATCCGGTTTCATTTCAATTTCTCAGGTGGGAATATAAGCATGAAATGTTCATGGAAGTATGGTTTTATTATAAAATATAGATCAAAGGGCGCTTAGAACCAGCGGGCTGTTTTTTGTTGTTGTTTTGTTGTTTGATTTTTCTTTTTTGGGACCCGTTCGCAATTGAAAACGGGCTTTTTTTTCTTCAAAAAATGAGCCTTTTACGACTCATTTTTCCCCAAAATCAAGTATGTTGCGCCGTTTTAGGGCATATTTTTTCCAAATTGGAGGGGTACTAACTCATTCCCAAGGTGGTGGGAAAATCCACTGAGAAACTAGTCCCTACTGACGCGTAGATCTATTTAATATGCGTCATTCACAAACAGTGTTAAGTAAAGAGTACACTTCTAAAAGTCTTAATTGCTAAACATTTACAGTGTTCCCTCCCCACAACGGCCATCTGGACAACGATTCCCTCCGAACAACAATGCATGCCGCTGTTCACAAAACAAGATAAGTATGTCCAACTGTTTAACGGTTGCACTATCGTCTACCGGGGATTGTTTTCTTCAAATTTACATATTGGACGTTTTGACACACACAAAAAACATAATAACGAGTGACAAACAGCTTGAATCCAATCAGACGCTGCGTTACTAACGGTGTCTGATCTGGAGTTAAGCTGTTTGCAAATGTAAACCAATTTCCTCTCTATAACAACTCCCTCCGAACAACACAAACAATGTGTGTCTCCCATTGGGTGTTGTTTTGAGAGCGAGCACTGTATGATCCAGATCAGATACCACGAAAATGGGGTATGTTCTGGAGCAAAACTTTTCATCGGCACCAATGTTTTTTGTTATTTAACAGTGTCCGCTGACTTAGAACAGTTTCACCTGCACAATCTTTATTTAAAATGTCTATGTTTCCGCATGTGTTCCTTACTTTGTAACTTAATTAATACACAGTACTGTTGTAAAAAATGTTTAGTTAAGATGCATGTCAGAATCAATTACATGTATCTTATTTCAAATTTGAACAAACACTATGTTTTGTCAGGGCTGCCATAAGTTGACATAAAAAATCCTAAGATTTCCAAATTTGCATTTTTCAAGTGCGATTGTACCTTTTCCCCATCGCATGTTTCTAGTTTTGTTGACACGTGGCTGCTTAAGGCGCATTCTGCTTTACTTTCAGCCTGCTTTAAGCTACCATGTACTAGAAAAATCCGAAGATTTAGGAAAAGTCCGGATAAATGGAGGCCCTGTGCATTGTATACAGCTTTCAAATTACATTAGCACTTTGAACTATTATAGAGTTCATGCAATGCTATTCTTTATTTTGGATATTAAATTTTTTCACCCCGGGAATCATGGGGAAGTGATATGTAAGGGCTTTGTTTAGTGCATATTCATATTATATTCCCAGGAGTCAAACTGATAAATGTCCTTTTTAAATTTTTAATAAAGTAAGAATAAAGATTCTGCATAGTTTATTAGAGCATGTGCAATACTATAAGAATTTTAAACACACCCTGCGACTGTAGAGTTAGATACAAGATGCACTATTTTCTATTGGTAGCAGAATTCGGGCGTTGTGCACATTGTCAGATGATCATGTGAAGATGCATGAGCATAGAACATGTCACTGCATTAGCGCCAATTTCACTTCAGGTGCTATGTACTATGCTAATCAATACATTTAATGTATAATTTAACATTTTTACATGTATCATGTTCTAGGAGTCAAACACACACATAAATGCACGTGCTACCAAAGTATTCGGTACAAATATACAATTAGATCTACTATATTTCTGCTATTTAGCATATTTATCAAGTCATAATTTATGCAACACACCGGTGCTGAGTTCAGTTATCCTATACAAACAGTGTAGACCCTGACCAGAGGGCTCTTTCGTGAGAGGGTATGCACTGTTTGTCATTGTGCAATGTATTCTTAAAACCCGTTATAAAAAATAAAATCAAACAAAACAAGAGCAACACTCACAAAATACGCCCTTCAACAATTAATTAGATTATACGACAACCAACTTTTGTAAAACTAAAACTTAAAGTGAAGTAGGCTTGTCAAAGTTCAACCTGCATATGGTTAGAGGCGCATGTTTTAGGTACAATGTAGCAACGAGTTATGTAACATGTATTAACTGAAGATGCGATTTTGCTGGTTATCATTCTTGGTCCAATATTATGGCAACAAACATTTTCAGAAAGTTTGGTGAAAACTAATGAAAACTATTGAGGTAAGAGAGCGGAAAATATTGCAGAGACAATTTCAAGTGCCATAATCCTTTAAGTCACCTGTGAGATTTGGCTGGTTATCGTACTTCTCCTATGTTTTGCCGCAAGAAATAGTGTCAGTAGGTTTAGTGAAGCTCAGTTGAAAACTCCTTGAGTAAGAGACTGGTAACGGGCTCCCAGCAAGACGCCATGGGTGTACAACGAGAACAATTTAAAATTTGAATTGTCCATTAAATGTATCGGAGTGAATTCATTTTAAATCACTTCTGTCATAAATAATTTACAAGAGTCTTCTTTTAACCTATCTATTACCGTGAAGATGTAGTCGTTTTAAAGATAAGATAGATAAGATAAGATTTTATTTCCACCTTTAGACTAACAAGTCCATGAGGTAACACATTCAATACATTCATCAAGATGACATTGATCAACAGAAATAATCTATATCATTCAAGCTAGTTTTCAATGCGTACATATAAATTTTCAGCGATCTAGCCACCCTGAAAAAAGTTTGTTCTAAAAATAATTAGACTGCAGACTGATACAAGTCATCTGCAAACAGTTCAGACTAGGGTCAGACAGTTCCTTCTATGGAGACTCTGTCTGATCTTTGGTTACTCTGTTTACCAAACACTAAAATCTACCTTAAGTTACAAAGCTGCAGTACTTTTTGAAATTGTTATTGTAATAAATATTTTGAAAGAGAAGCTGTATGGTGACTAGATCTAGATCTTATACTGAAACTGTTCTCATTTACAATGCAAGTATAAGTACAAATTAATTGTTATTTATCATAAATGCTTTTTGTATAGTCGTAGACTGTTATTGTTTCAATGCTCTTAAAGTAATCGATGAAATATAAACTCAAAAGCTCTAAACTTCGTTCTTGATTTATCAACTTTTTCCAAGAGCAAATTTCCATTATCTCTTGAAACTGTGTCCATCAATCTAGAACCTCTACTATGAATCCTCTGGAAACAAGTTTTGTTTTTGTAGCGGAGAAGGTGTATATGTAGGCTATTTATTTATATAAACTTAGCCTTGTGTAACTTTATAACTTATAAAACGACCAAACAGAACGCACAACGTATAGTTCTATGGCATACTTTTCTACCCACATAAAACCTATAGTTCTGACAACGTATCAACAACAAATTCAGTAATATATAGAACTAGTAACATCTGAAAAAATGCATGACATAACAAATGCATGACAATGCATGAAAAGCATTATATACAGTAGCCATTTATTCTATTATCATAATGAGAGATCTTCGCATATAACGTCACAACTGTCAGTAGAATTGATTTATGGTCCAAGGGACGCAAACCCTATAATTACATTTAAACCTGACGCGATGAACTTATACCCCCTGCAATATCATCGCGCTGCACGCACCAACAATGTGTCCAGAAATACCCGTATCTTAGAGATTCAAGTGTCATGTTCGCCGGCTCAGCCGTTGATCTTGGCGATTTAATTAAAAGTTTTCGTGAGAAAATGAGAGAATCTTAAACGATAGCCGGTTAACGAGTGCAGCCCGATATCATCGCAAAAAGATTCTGATAGATAGATCAAATTAGATCTATCAAACAACATCTAATAGGTCAAAATAAAATAGTTCAAATTAAATCTATTAACCAACATTATATATCTATCAAAAGTGCTCGACAGAATCCAGAACCCCGGCTACCTATAAGAAACGTTTAATTTCCGATATCTGCAGCCAAACTTCAAAACCGCGCCAAGCACCTGTGAGATCCATCGACAGAAAAGTATTTACGTAACGAATGACGTCAAAAGTGACAACATAGGGAATTCCGCTAACATTCTTGGGGAAATCCTTGTGACGTCAGTGCCTACTGTAGAAAACCTGCAGCTTAATGCAAGTTGAAAATTTACACACAATTACAAGTCCTCTACTAAGAGAATGATATAAATCTATGCAACAGCTATAGAAAAAAGGGAAAAAGAAACATTTTAATAGTTATGTAGATCTATTTCGAAGTGTACTTAGTAACGTTGACTTGACTTGACTTGATCCTGATTTTAATTTTCAACTGCTGCTGGTATTAAACAGACCCCCGCGTTTCAAAAGTTGACCATTTCATGTTCATCATCGGTTTTTTTGTTTCGTGTTATTTTTTTGTTATTTTTTTACATTTTTTATTTTTTGAAGAAACCCATATAAACATTGTAAATCACAGATAATGAACAATATGGAACATCATGACTCCTCAGTATTTGGGCGAGTGTAGACGCTGACCTGATTCTCTATTGTAGCGTAGTCTGCGTTGTACATAACCTAGGTTCATGGACCTGCTTAATAAAAAGGCAAACATTTCTGTCTAACTTTATTTCCAAAACTGTTCCCAGCCACGGTCTCTATATAACAGCATTTCTAACTTCACCCTTCATCTCTCCAAGTCCTGCTCAATCTGACTAATCAAAAGTTTGAGAATAACAGTAGACTCAACTAAACACATTATAGCATTTGACCACAGGTAAACGGTGCGTTGGTCTACAAACCCTCTTAAAATATCATGAGATTTATTTTCTAAAACCAGCAAATATTTTGTGTCATATACATTATATGACACAACAAAATTGCTGGTTTTAGAAAATGAATTTCATGATATTTTATGATATTTGGAAGATGTTTGGGGGGTTGTAGACCAACGTCCCGTTTACCTGTGATTTAACGTGTGGCTTTGCCTGATAGTCCTCTACCAAGATTGTTCAAATCATGACACTGGCCCCGCACCGGGACTTCTCAGATTTTACTTAGATTTATTTAGGAAAACCTTTAATAATATTCTTCTCTGAAATGGTAAAGCCCAGATCTTTAAAAATGGCATCTAGATTTGCCTTTCGGCCCAACAAGAGTGTTCAAATCATGGCCCCTGTTTCAAAATTTGACCCACCCCTGGGCTTATCAGTTTACTTAGACTAGCGAGATATACATGTACCGGAAAACCTTTAGAAAGCAATTTCTCTGAAACCACTTGCCAGAATTCAGGAATATTTTAATATACAATGTATACTATTTAGGTGGCCCTTTATTAGGACTTTTTATATAATTTCGGTATGTTACCATTTTGCTCAAAATACTGACAACGGGTCCTAAGTTATTTCTTCATGCAACAGTCCTCAGTGACAAACTTTGCAGTTTGCATTGAGTATAACACAATAGTTCCCCAGGTGAGCGTGCGGCTCTTGTTTTGATTTGTTGTTTTTTTTAAGTTTAAACAATTTTATTCCATAATTTGCAACATATGTTACATAAAATAGCGATTTAGCAATACATGTATTGGAATAGGGTTGGATCGAACGCAAATCTGTTAAGATCCTGTCATTGTACTATGTATTTTAACAACACACCAGGGGCCCGCTTCATAAAACTTCGTACGACATAAACGGTCGCAAGTCAAAACTTTAAAATACATTTAATATCTGATTTCTCCAACTTATCCTGACTTGTGACATCTTTTTGGAATCGTCTTTTCAAGACGATTCCAAAAAGATGTCACAAGACAGGATTAGATTGAGAAATAAACAATAAGTAAGACTTTTATAATTTGACTTACGACAACATTTGTCGTACGAAGTTTTATGAAACGGGTCCCTTATGTAAGTGTTCTCCAATAGGAGCAACCTGATCTGCTTGGAAAAGGACAATGATTACAAATTATTCTGGAACAGCTGTTGTAACACAGTATTGTAGACCTTCGCTATTACAAGCACCCCTCGTTTACGAATATCTCTTTTTTACGACCACTTCGCTATTACGACCCCTAAATTGGGTTAATAATTGGAACTAACCTGTCTTTTACACAATCATTTAGCCTTCGTTCTAGTGGTCGTAATAAAAAGGTTTTACTGTAGTACGGTAACTGTAGGCTGTTGAACTAAACTGAAACTGTTTTCCTATAGCCTTTAAATCCAAATGAGCAAATGTGGCTGTCCTTCCAATAGATTGGATAATTAGATCATGCACGGAACCAGAGGGGAACCCAGTTCCGGAAAAATCCTAAAAAAGTCGAAATAAGAGAAGAAGGAACACTGAGATGTTGTACATTGGAGGCGATCTTATTCTGTCCCGTTGAAACAAAAAGAACCGAAAATGCAATGCACTAAATTGTAGAAAGTGGCAAATTCTTTAAACGTTTCAATGTGAGTTGCAAACAGCTTGGAGCACCTGGTCAGACGCTTTGCTAGCTGGCCTCTCATCTGGCTGTATGCAGTTTGCAGATGAAATAATTGTTTCAAGCCTTGACAGAATCACGTATATTCAGCTGTACATGTACGATACATCTTTTGATTTGGATCTCCTCTTAAGAAATATCTCTGGATCCGTGAATGAGCTATTCGATTGCCTTTCTCATATAACTTCATAATACATGTACCTTCATAATACATGTACATGTACCATTAACCCCTTCACTGTCATGACGTCATCAATTAAAAACAATTGTCGTCTGCTTTTGTTTAAAAAATTAAACTTTTGGGTATTTTGATATCAGAAAAATTGAAATGAGTGACAAACAGTTTGGATCTGATCAGATGCCGCGTTACGCGGCGTCTGATCAGGATTCAAACTGTTTGCAAATTACTCTTGCACCCGGGGTAAGGCAGTGCAGGGGTTAATACTATTATAAAATTACACCAGATTTACATAGCGCTCTTTTCACACAGGGGTTGTGTGTTCAAAGGCGCTTCACATGAAATTACATAAATGTACCTACAAAGCGAGAAAGAAAAAGTAACTACAATTAGATCTAAAATAAACATGAATAAACATACAAAAGACAGCCCCAAAACGGTGATCACATTACCCTCATCAACCAGCAATGAACCGACCAGCTAAATATTTCCGACTGATAGAAATAATAGTAGAGCGCCCAATGCAGGTCACCGAGAAAAGACAAATAACTACAATTAGATCTAAAACAAACATGAATATGAATAAACATACAAAAGACAGCTCCCAAAACGGCGACTACATTAAACCCCCCCCCCCCCCCATCGATCAGCAATGAACCGTCCGGCTAAAGATTGCCGACCAATAGAAATAATACATGAATACATATATGCATACTCAAGAATAGAAAATCAGAATAACAACATGACCACCGATGAGGTATCATCTGTAGGAAACACGTCAGAACAAACAACCAAATAACCGACCTTGATCTTGGGGACAAAATTAATGTTGATATGTATATAGGCCTATTTGAAAGACTTTTGCAGATAAATCTGCATGATCAAATTATTTGATATCATATCACGGATACAACAGGCAACACAATGCCATATTTTCAAACTATAGCTACAGAAGAGACGACGTAGTCTTTCCTAATAAACGTGTATGCACGCTCTTCAAAAAATAATGAAAAAGAATAATTTTCACCATTTTATTGTACAGTGTTCCCTCCCTACAATGGCCCTCTAAACACGATTCCCTCCTTAAAACAACACTTACCTCTGTTCCACAAACAAGACAATTTTGTTCAACTTTTTCGCGACTGCAATGTCGTCTGTTTAAAATTGTCTGATGTTTTTCTCAAAGTCACATAATGGAAATTTTGACAGAAACAAAACATAATGACGAACTGTAAGAATCCAGATCAGACACCGAGTACGCGCCGTCGGATCTAACTATTCAGGCTGTTTGCAAATGTAAGCAAATACTCCCTCAGAACAACACACACAAGCTTTGTCTCCAATTGGGTGTTGTTGTAGAGATGGAGAGCTGTATCGGTTTGCGATTCGTTTGCATTTAAACGGGAAAGATTCCTTACCCTACATGTTTGTTCTTCGTACATGTGACTTTTTCCAAGACAAAGGAAGAACTGCGTAGGTACGGCGAAGAGCTTTTGTTCACTAACAAATTGTTTAATCATTTCGCCACCAAAAGCGACGTACGTCGATTTTCCAAAGAGTTTGGATAAAGATCAGACGCCGATCCAAAGTAGGGTATCGCGCACGGGTTTTCTGTACCCGTTCCCCTCTCTCTGGAGCGTCCAATTAGCCCATAGATGATATAGGCACGGACGTTAACAAACAAACCAAACAGTTAATAGCCTGTTTCTAGTATTAAAGATATGTGACAACATAAAGCAGGTTGGAAGTAAAGCAGAATTTGCTTAATAGTGCATTCTGCTTTACTTTCAGCCTGCTTTAAGCTACCAACGCTAGGATGTATAAATATTCCTTAAGATTTCAAGATAATTACGGCGGTTTCACAGGGTGTCCCAATATTTAGGATTTATTGCGAAAGACAGGTATAAGCAAACAGCGTTGACCTTGATCAGACTGCTCTCAAGGAGCTGTCTGACCAGGGTCTACACTGTTTGCCATTCTGTATGCACATTTTGGACAAAATACTTTGTGATAAAAGCAGTTACTTCCAATGTTCATTGTCCCAGTATTTAGGAGTTTTATGGTATTTCCGTCATTCATGTTAAACCACTTGTACATAGTCAACACACATTCATTGTTATGTCAAACATCTTGGAAATATACAAACAGATACAAGGATTGTTATTTACATGTATTTGATTGTAGACAATTATTATTATTTACTTAGTAATACTGAAAATAAAATCATGCAGATTTATTGACATTGTTGAAATACAATTTAATTATAAAAACAAATCCTTAAGATACATATTCATACCTGTACAGTGGAAAATCTGTTATTCTTTCCCAATAAACGCGTTTACGCTAAAACTATTATTTGCAGTGCAAACAGTTTGGAGCCAGATCAGACGCCGGGTAACCCGGCGTCTGATCAGGCTCCAAACTGTTTGCCACCAAGATAAACACGAGTTATCAGAATTGTCAAAAAGTTGTTCTTGTCTACGTTTTAGTGCTTTGCGTTTGCGTACGTTTGCGTTTAAACGGGAAAGAATAACAGATTCTCCATTGTATAAAGTGCAAATGTTTCCTTCAGTGCGGGGACAAAATAAATGTGTTAAAATGCGTATCTGTGGTGTTATGAGTTAATTAAGGGTAGAAGGTTATAATTATCGAAGAAAGGGTTTTTAAATTACCACAGTACATGGATGGACAATGGTTTGATTTGATTATCTTAACTTTCAGCCTAAAAGTATCGACTATTTAAGTGTTTCATACGCTTGCTGTTTTTTCCTTTTCTTGAAAATAAAAAATAGTATAATCATTGTGATGGAGTTAAAGACATTAACACCGGCGGCCGTGAAAAATATTGCACTGTAGCTTCCTGTTATATCAAAAGTAACGCCCCCAAGGTAGCCACCAATGGAACCACCCAGCCCGTACAGAAAATTACTGATTGAAAAAGTCTGTGGAAACTTCTCTAAACCTCTAATGTCAATTTGCAGGCTCGGTAACAATGCCATAATGAGACCGTCCGACAGTGACCTTACAACCATACCCACCGCCATACCCCAGTAAACAGGGGACTGAATCAAAGTCACATGCCCAATAGCAAAGGTCAAAAAGAAAAATGTCATGAATAGCTCTGGTCTAACTTTAGGCAACATCATCAATGTTCCAGTGCCCATAAGTCTTCCAATAAATCCGCAGATACCCATCAGAAACGCTAACGTTGCTCCTTCTGTTACACTGTACCCTTTGACAACAGACAAGTCAATAATAAACCACACTTCCACAAGACCAGCAAATCTAAGTAAAAAGCATGTTGACAAGAAAATCAGAAAGGCATAATCCAACAAGCATTTCATGTCAATTAATTTCTCTTTTTTAGATTCATCTTTGTCGCCTTTATCGAAATATTGTTTCGAAACGTGAATCAACATACCACATGGAACGCAATTTAAAATGAAACTGCCTAGTACAATGAGTGTTTCTTGCCAGCGATAGATGTCCAGTAGGCCTATTGTAATATATGGCATTGTGATTTGGGCTAACGTGGATGAAACAGTCAGTAGGCCCAAAGCAAAGCGTCGGTGTTCTTTGAATGTCCAACTAACGACGACGAACGCTCCAAGTAAATTAATACTGGCCGCCATCCCCGCAACCATGCCAATCAGTACAGTCAGTGTTTGTATATTCGGAGCGAATGCGGCTGTTATGAAGCAAAGAGCTACAATTAAAGATGCACCTGAGATCATCATTCCAGTGTCATACTGGGTCACCGCCTTTGTAAACAAAATGCCACTACCTGAAATAGAGGTAGGAAACCATGAACCAATTCACTGACAAACCCTACATAACTTACATCTGCAAACAGTTTGTATCCTGATCAGACGCCGCGTAACGCGGCATCTGATCAGGAACCAAACCTTTTGACATTACATGTACGTATATTCGTGACATTTTAAGTTTTGGAAGCCATCTAAAACGCCAACTTTAATAGCGATGTTGGTTCTTCGATATCACAACAGCAGTATTCAGTTTCATAATATATATGCTTCTACACGTATGTTTATAACTTTATATATAAATGCTTAGGTTAATATATTTGTAACAGATAAAAACTCCATAAAATGAACACTAGTTTATTTAAATTCTTACATGTTTCGGCCTGTGGCCTTCTTCAGAGTTTAAAGTAAATACTTGGTATACAAAGAGAGACCATTGATGCGAGATTTGAGCATGTGACTTTTTGCATTTTTTCGTTCATAAAAAATTCTGAACAAGAACTAACATAGTTTCCCTACAGTTATTAAATAGAATGATTACTTACTAGCGAACAATAATTTAACCCCTTCACTGCCATGACGTCATCAATTTTAAACAATTGTCGTCTGCTTTCATTTCTCACATTCAATGTTCATGTTTTTTTAGTTAAGAAATATTGAAATGAGTATCAAACAGTTTGAATCCTGATTAGGCGCCGCATTACGCGGCGTCTAATCAGGATTTAAACTGTTTGCAAATAATCGTTGTGCTCGGGGTAAGGCAGTGAAGGGGTTAATTAACCAAACAGACATCTTGAAAGGAACACAGATTTCACCTTTAGCCTCACTTTGATGATTCCATTTAATTGTAATAGTTATTATTTAGGGGATATGCTTTGTTTGTAGCAGCCATCTTGTACGCCATCTTGAATTACGAATACCGTCCAAGGATATCACAACTGCACCATGCAATTTCAATATCTACACGCGTGTACAAAAATATTGTTTTATAAAATCTTTTATTTACAGAGAGAGACCGATTGGTGCCGGATATAAGCATACGACTATTTGTATTGTGTTCGTTCATACAATTTCTGACAATATATAACGGGGTTTCAGTATTATAGTTTTTAGATTTGTTTGCTTACTTCCATGTAATATTTACTGAGTGAACAATTAAAACTTTAACCAAACAGATATTTTAGTTTTTACGGCTATTTCAAATAACATTGTATGGACGGACTAAAGTGTGAAAGTAAGTAGAATTTGGTGTAAACGGTATCCATTTTGGACGCCATCTTAAAAATAAGCATATAAATTTCAACGTTAGCCTCAAGTATATGATTCCACAGGTTTTCTTTTGTCCGGAACGCTATATTTCGATACTTTGTCATAGTACCATATGTACAAGTGTTAATATTGAATTATAGCTGAACGGCGGCCATTTTGGACGCCATCTTTAATTTCGGAATCTTAGAACGACAAGAAAAAAAGAGCACCCTAATTTAAGCTTACGAAAAGCTTTTTTATATTATCTTCTTTCAAAAGCAATTGAGGTTGTGTTTTTTTACAAAAATTATGAACGCAATCACAAAATAGCCTACACTAAGTGGCAAACAGTTGTTACGCGGTGTCTGGTCAGAATTCAAACTGTTTGCAAGGTCGCATGTAGGCACTTATAGATATCGCGGTAAAAGAGTTACTAACACACGGAACATCATAAAAGAGAAAACAAATCTTACCTATACCGAATCCGCCATACAAACTCTGCACCAGAACTGCCTCTGATCTTGTAGCATCAAAATACTCTATGAATTCAACAAAGAGGACACCTAGGCAATTGACCACACCATACGACCAGTACAGTACTGTCAGACAGGCTGCCATGATGACGATCAGCCTCCCGCGAGATGGAACAGGGGTAACTGTTGTATTGGCATTTTCATCCTTCATAGTCTCTCCAATCACATCTGGCATTCTAATCTTCCTCTGTGTTTCCTGGTAGCTTTGTCAACTGTTTTAAGCACCTCCTGAATCCTGATTACCGTAAAAATCCTAAATGTTGGGACATCCTTTAGATACACCTGTTGTAACTCTCCTAAATATTGAACTAATTGCTTTTATCACATATCAATTTTGTCTTAAAGGTGCGAACTGAATGGCAAAGACCATGATCAGAATGCCCCTGAGGGAGCAGTCTGATCAAGGTCTACGCTGTCTGCTTTGGCTCCAAGTTTATAAAGCGTTTGAGCTGAGTCTGAGTGTGTTCTCACGCATTTGATTGGTCAGATTTGAGCCTAGGCTCAAATCTGACAAATCAAAAGCTTGAGAACGACTTTAGACTCAACTGAAAAGCTTTATAACCTATGACCCAGATATTATTTCTATACGGTATTGCATATTTGAGCGAAACACACCAATGCGTTCAACATTGTGTTGATTTTCCAATATTATAATGTTTGTACATACAAATATTATATTATGATAGAGTAATTAACTGGTTAAAATACCTGTCATATCTAATTTAATTGTATCGATCCTATTTCGGCAGTAATTATTTTTGTAGTAAGCATATCACGCCAAATGAGTACATGTTTACAGTAAACCTCTCTATAACAACAACGAAGAAGAATATTAATTTATTATTTTAGAGACAGGTGGCATCTAAAAGCAAAATGAAAGTAAAACAGAAAACTCCCAAAGGAGCTTTCTATTTTACTTTCATTTTTCTTTAAGCAACCACCTGGATTTTAAACACCGAATCTTTCCCTTAAATTGTGGTCGAAATAGCTAGGATTAGTTGTATAATGATGCTGAACTCTTTAACCACAGGCACTCTAATATCACCTGTTTTTTAAATAAGCTGTATGTGAAAAACAACGAAACCCTCCTATCCGCCATGTGACAAGATCAAAATAAGAGAAACACAATAAGCTGATTTGCGTTCGTTTCAATCCTTAATGTATATAACGTTTGTTGTATGTTTGTAAAATACATATTAATTAGTGAAATAAAATATGTTTAAGGGTGTCAGCCTGTCTTTTTGATATGATGAAATTTCCAAAAAAATTAAGATGGCGCAAAATATGATAATTAACAAAACTCATATTCGGTGAATGCATATGATCATAAAATATCATTTTCACGAAATGAAAATTTGGTTTTCGTACCGTAGGGGACTTTTGAAATTTTTTTGTCCAATGCGCAGTTTACAACATACACCGCAACGTTTTCATAGGTAGGTTGCACTTTGATATATCCGGTTTCATTTCAATTTCTCAGGTGGGAATATAAGCATGAAATTTTCATGGAAGTATGGTTTTATTATAAAATATAGATCAAAGGGCGCGAACCAGCGGGCTGTTTTTTGTTGTTGTTTTGTTGTTTGATTTTTGTTTTTTGGGACCCGTTCGCAATTGAAAACGGGCTTTTTTTTCTTCAAAATCAAGTATGTTGCGCCGTTTTCGGGCATATTTTTTCCAAATTGGAGGGGTACTAACTCATTCCAAAGGTGGTGGGAAAAATCCACTGAGAAACTAGTCCCTACTGACGCGTAGATCTATTTAATATGCGTCATTCACAAACAGTGTTAAGTAAAGAGTACACTTCTAAAAGTCTTAATTGCTAAACATTTACGGTGTTCCCTCCCCACAACGGCCATCTGGACAACGATTCCCTCCGAACAACAATGCATGCCGCTGTTCACAAAACAAGATAAGTATGTCCAACTGTTTAACGGTTGCACTATCGTCTACCGGGGATTGTTTTCTTCAAATTTACATATTGGACGTTTTGACACACACAAAAAACATAATAACGAGTGACACACAGCTTGAATCCAATCAGACGCTGCGTTACTAACGGTGTCTGATCTGGAGTTAAGCTGTTTGCAAATGTAAACCAATTTCCTCTCTATAACAACTCCCTCTGAACAACACAAACAATGTGTGTCTCCCATTGGGTGTTGTTTTGAGAGCGAGCACTGTATGATCCAGATCAGATACCACGAAAATGGGGTATGTTCTGGAGCAAATCTTTTCGTAAATTTCTTCAAAACAGGCATATATGTACAAGGGTAAATACACTATATAATCGGCACCAATGTATTTTGTTATTTAACAGTGTCCGCTGACTTAGAACAGTTTCACCTGCACAATCTTTATTTAAAATATCTATGTTTCCGCAAGTGTTCCTTACTTTGTAACTTAATACACAGCTAGTACTGCTGTAAAAAATGTTTAGTTAAGATGCATGTATCTTATTTCAAATTTGAACAAACACTATGTATTGTCAGGGCTGCCATAAGTTGACATAAAAAATCCTAAGATTTCCAAATTTGCATTTTTCAAGTGCGATTTTACGAATTGTACCTTTTCCCCTTCGCCTGTTTCTAGATTTGTTGACACGTGGCTGCTTAAGGCGCATTCCGCTTTACTTTCAGCCTGCTTTAAGCTACCATGTACTAGAAAAATCCGAAGATTTAGGAAAAGTCCGGATAAAAGGAAGCCCTGTGTATTGTATACAGCTTTCATATTACATTAGCACTTTGAACTAATATAGAGTTCATGCAATGCTATTCTATGGTGGCATGGTTCTGACACCAGTTACCACTTAGCTTTTCTGAAAATAATCCAATTAATATCTGACATAACTATCTAGTAAGTGGAAAGTGGAATTATTTCGTGAAAACCTGATAATTATCTTAACGCGACAAAATGACCTGATAATTAAGTGATTAACTGGTGTCAGAAATATGCCACCATACTATTCTTTATTTTAGATATTAAAATTTTTCACCCCGGGAATCATGGGGAAGTGATATGTTAGGGATTTTTTTTAGTGCATATTCATATTATATTCCCAGGAGTCAAACTGATAAATGTCCTTTTTAAGTTTTTAATAAAGTAAGAATAAAGATTCTGCATGGTTTATTAGAGCATGTGCAATAATATAAGAATTTTAAACACACCCTGCGACTGTAGAGTTAGATACAAGATGCACTATTTTCTATTGGTAGCAGAATTCGGGCGTTGTGCACATTGTCAGATGATCATGTGAAGATGCATGAGCATAGAACATATCACTGCATTAGCGCCAATTTCACTTCAGGTGATATGTACTATGCTAATGTATAATTTAACATGTATCATGTTCTAAGAGTCAAAACACACATAAATGCACGTGCTACCAAAGTATTCGGTACAAATATACAATTAGATCTACTGTATTTCTGCTATTTAGCATATTTATCAAGTCATAATTTATGCAACACTTCATGGTACCGTTTTACTAATATTGTATAAGTTTGTGCGTGTCTCCTGGGGAGTATTTCAAAAAACTAAATTCTTTATTTCTGCATTTAACAACACAGTGTTACTACTCAATAGAATCATCTATTCGAGACGTTTCTCCAGTTACTCCATTGGATTTGGTGCTGAAATGAGTGAGAAAATGATGGGATTTGTTCACTTTACTCAATCTTAACTGAAGCCCTGACAGTATTAGTGTTTTAAACACTAATATGATAATAACTTAATATAATGCAAGGTGCTCTATTTTCTATGGGTGACAGAATACAGACATTGCTATAGATGGACATATGAATTTCACTGAACATAGTCTCTTATAATTCATTTATGAATGGTATGATTACGTTGTATCTTATGATGTATTTTCTGTTGTATTTGTATTTGTTGTAACCATGATGAGACTCAAATAAAGAATGAACTGAACTATGAATGTATGCATGATCATGTCAATTACTGAAATTGACAGACCACTTTCACACATATTGACTAAAGACCTTTTACAGGATTCAAACATTTTAATCTTATTATGTGTGAAATAACATTAATTTATAATCTCAACAGCAAATGTTCATTCACATCATTATGCATATTTAAATTAATTCAAAAACATTGTACATGTTTGTAATTATTATTATTATTATGAACCAGATTTATATAGCGCTCTTTTCACACAGGGGTTGTGCGTTCAAAAGCGCTTCACATGAAATTACACAAATGTACCTATAAAGCGAGAAAATACATTTAGATCTAAAAATAAACATGATACCTTATGGATTTACATGGAAACAAATTCCGAACAAGCGAAACTCTCCCAAATGCAATCACCAAGATTATATAAAATAATTATCAATAGTTTATAAAATCAACTTTAAAATGAGTCAAATATTTAAAAGATCAATGATATGATTAAAACTGGTGAAAGCTGTCCAAGAATTATACCACAGACCCTGCCAACTGGTTTCAAAAGAGATCAGAGTCGTATCCCTACCATCAAGATCCACCAGACAGGCATTGGTCGACGGTACAACCCAAGAACCCCAAATTAGACCCATAACATCTATAGAATAAACACAGCCATGGGTAGCAGTCATCTACCCTATCCACCCCACACCCGCGGGACCTACATAATCCATGGCTGAAATTACACCCTTACTTTATAAAACATCAAGATAAGAAGCTGTCCTTGAATTACACCGCAGACCCGAAGTGTCAGAATTTTGAATTCAATTCTGTATATGAACTGGAAGCCAGTGAAGCTCCTTCAAGACTGGAGTGATGTGATTGTACCGAGGAGTCCTGGTAATGATGCGTGTTGCTGTATTTTGCACACGCTGTAGTTTTCGTAGAGAGTTTTGGGGAATCCCATAGCGCAGTGAGTTGCAGTAGTCTATTTTCGATGTGACCAAAGAGTTGACTAAGGTCTTTGTAGCTTCAAGGGAAAGGTACTGTCTAATATGACCTATTTGCCGCAGCTGTGCATAGCTAGACCTGCACATAGCGTTAATGTGCTGTGTCATATCCATTTGGGAAGCGAAACTAGTACCAAGATTCTTCACACACAATATGATGGTTTGATTTTAGAGTTACCTACTTGAACGTGAAAGTCTTCAGGTATGTTAACCTTTTTTGTGTGAAACAATATGACCTCTGTTTTGTCAGTGTTCAGCTTCAACATAGTCTGGTGCATCCATGAGACTATGTCTTTTAGACATCCTTCGACTTTTGAGAGGGCTACTTGTTGGCAAGATGTGTCTTTAGGCTTGAATGACAAGTATAACTGTGAATCATCTGCATAGAAATGATGATCCAGATGATGATTTCTGTAAATTGAGCCGACAGGTTTTGTGTACAAGATGTAGTTTTTCGGCCCCAGGACTGAACCCTGCGGCACACTATATTTCATTTGAACTAGGGCAGATAATTCGCCATCTACTGCCACTGTTTGGTAACGGTCATTCAGATACGAAGTCATCCACTTCAGTGGGTTTCCAATAATTTTGAAGTCTTTTTCAAGGCGATTTAGTAATGTTTCATGATCAATTGTGTCGAATGCGGCTGATAGGTCAAGCATCCCCAGAATTGTGATTTCATTCTTATCAAGATACTGCAGGGTGTCATTTTGAACTTTAAGAAGAGCAGTTTCTGTAGAGTGGTGCTGACTGATGCTGCTCGTGCAGATTGTTTGTGGTCAAATGGGATTCAATGCGTTTGTCTACTACTTTTTCTACTTTAGAGAGAAATGGCAGATTTGAAACTGGCCTGTAATTTTTAAGATCATTTGTATCAAGATCAGGTTTCTTCAAAAGAGGTCTTACATGGGACCTTTTGAACTCTTTTGGAACATACGCAGATTCCAGCGAAGAGTTCACAATTTTTGTCAACGATGGTAGGAGCTCGTCAAGGCATAACTTTAAGAGCCATGTATGTATTGGGTCGAGTTCACAGGACTTACATGGGGATGCCTTGATGATTTCCCCAATTTCTGCTGCTGTAGCAGAGTCAAAACTTTCTAAGGAGCTCACTGAATGCAACGTTTCTGTGATGACTTGGATGCATGACGTTGATTCAGAGGCAATGCCTGTGCGTATTTTGTCTACTTTTTGTATGAAAAAGTCGCTGAAATCATGCGCAAGTTGTTTTGAGGAAACGTTTTTTGGCAGTGCAATTTCACTGTTTGCGCCCAAGAGATGCTTAGTGGCTTTGAAAAGACTCTTCGAGTCCCGTTTACAGGAGTCTACTTTTTCTGTGTAAAAAGTGACCTTTGATTTTTTTTAACAATTTGTTCACTTTAGCACACTGCTCTCGATACAGTTGATGGTCAATAGTGAGTTTAGATAATTTCCATTTTCGTTCCAGCTTACGCCTTAAATGTTTTGCATCGTGAAGTTCCTGGGTACGTGTACCATCCATGGACATGATGGCCTGAGAGTTATGTTCTTAGTGCACAATGGTGCATGCTTATTGATCAGTGATGTAAGTTCCTGTGTATGAACACTGACAATTTCGTCAACATCTGTCATTTTCTAATGATTTATGATACTTGATTTGTATTACATTTTCTATACATGCACTATTTCAATAGTGTAGTTTGTAATTATTAAGATACTGTTATCATAACACTTTAATACAAAGCAAAGTCGATTCAGTCATTTCATGAAATAACTAAATGTTCAGATTGACTGTACATAACATAATATATCATGGAGAAATTACATTTCTCCATGATAATATGTATAGTTAGATCTATGTAGTTTACTATTTAAATTTATCTATATAAATATAATTCAATATTGTTTGTTTTAATTACTTTTGGTTAGCTGTGATTTGGCTGTGATGTTGTGTTCATAACCCCATGAACAAAACAAATCAGGTCAAGTCTTGTCGGGACTACTTTTTCCAAATCCGACTGTTCTCCACAAGCGCTGCATGCATGAACATCAGGACGCAAAATGACGGCATTGGCGTTGACGTCACCTTTTGACGGTAAAAAAAATATAGCGGAGGGACTGCAACCTACGGGTTAAATGTGTTAAATACTCAAGCATTCATGTCAAAGTCTTTATATATTTAATTTCTTTCTATTTAATTTCTGTCTTCAATTCGTGTGAAATTAAAGTATATGGAATAGATCCAGATTCTAATTCGAATATTTATTGTAATCATGGAGATATATAAAAAAGAAATTAAACACACACACCTGTTCACACTTTTGTATGAAGCCGCTTTTTTCATACCTCCATGAATACAATAAATATTCGAATTATTTCTGAAAATTTACAATATATTTCGTTACATTTCAATGTAAAGTTCTTATATTTGTATCAACCAGGATCAATTATCCGGGGTATTTTTTCAAAATGGCGGTGTATCAGCGTCTTGTTTCTGCTTAATTTTCTCTGCATAATTTCAAGAAAATGAGCAGCAAGTCATTATCAAAAGCGGGTAGTAAAGAGAGCCTTGACTTGAACTGGGTGTTGAAGTACCTGAAAGATGGGGTGTATCCCACAGGACTCAATTTTACAGAGAAGCGTATGATTCGTAAAAGGGCGGAAAGATTCTGTTACCTCGAAGGTGACTTATATTATTTGGGAACGCCGAAAGACCAGGAACTTGGAAAGAAATCGAGAAAGGTTCTTCTGACGCATGAGGAGAAACTAAAGAAGGTCCAAGAAAGCCACATTGATGCAGAAGGTAAAAAGAGATATTGTTGAAGCAAAATTTACTGAGCACCGATTTCTTGTTTTGGCGGTGACCTAGATAGAAAATTGTCTCGTCAAATTATACACTTGTCACACAACGAGTATAATTAGTCTGGTACCACGATGTTGTTGTTATTGTTTTTTTAAAAGAGAGCATCGAATAGACATCTATTTCCAAATAATTGGAACCAGAACGAAAAAATGAGCATGGTTGTGATGTCATGGTCTGAATTTTCCTGCAATATTCTTGATTCTCATACATCAGAACCTTCCCATGTTTCCAGAAGCCTCACAAAAACGCTTGAGATATCGCTTGCAAACTGCTTATGTCATGGCAAAAAGTGGTTCCGGTTTGGTATTAATTGGGCAATATCCTGGAATAGCCCCAGCAGGACACCACTGTGGCTCATTCCGTATATACGGAATGAACCACATCACGTGACTGCTGGGGCTATTCCAGGATATTGCCATTAATTGTGAGCAGCAACATTATACTAAGCCAAAAAAATACAGAAAAAACCTAGGCATTATATCCTTGATTCATCTTCCCATAAATCCCGAAGCCTCGCTAAAACGCTTGATATAGCGTGTGCAATCTGCTGACATCATCGCATAAACAGGTTCCAGTTTGGTATTATATGTGGGCAGCGACATGGTCTTAAAATAGTTAAATGGAGAAAAAAACTTTGAATTATCACCAATTCTAGTATTCTCAGGGTTTTTCATAATCTCGGGCCTACAAAAACAGATGAAATGGACACTCTTGACATCTGGATATATATCAACATTTTTCCTCCAATTAATTTCTGTTGAAAAATGTTGTATGAACCCATAAAACATTTTTACATCGAAATTTCACATGTAAAACCTGTCTCATATTATCATATGCTTAATACTAGTGCGTAGTTAAATCTCAATAAACAAACAAAATTTGATGCCAGGGACGCAGAAATTTTCCATATGATTATAGATAGATCCCTGAGAATTCCTTATGAGAGACTGATATTCCTTAAAACATTAGTGAAAATTTACAAATCTCTTTCCTGAAATCCCTTGACCAATCTTAGTGTCACCATGGTCAAGTGAGCGATTAAGAGCCATTCTGGCCCTCTTGTTTCTATTCTCTGTCCTTTTTCGAGCTCTGGCTTACATCACGGTGAATAAACGTACACAGGATATAGACACCGAAGTGATTAGGAATTGAAAGCGAAAGTAGCGATGTGAGTACTTTTATTACGTTTATCTCTAAAATCGTCTTACAAATAAAATAAACATGAATTGCAAGATAGTCTGTAGACATATGTGACCACACTGATGCCAGGAATATAAATAAATTCACCTGGAAGACTGAATAAAAAGGCTTTAATCACTGGCCATAGTCGCATCTTAGTCAACATTTGTCATTATTTTCGCTGTTTATACACGTTATACAAAAAAGTGAATCGACAGATCTGTTTATTTTTCATTTAAATGTAACTATGCAAAAGCTGCTTAAAAATCGACCCATAATAGCTAAGATATATCATGTCAAACCGACCGCAAAATGTACTGGGGATAGTGTCCAACGGTTATTTATTGTACTGGGTATAGTGGAAGGCCGTACTGGGGATAGCCTCACGAAAACTTATTGTTTTGTGTCGTAAAAGGTATTATGGTACATTGCGTTTGATTTTTATGGCAAACTACATGCTGTTACGTTTCCAGCATACGAAATAATGGATAATCTTCATTTTTCTAGGAAGTTAAGTCCAAAGCCACTAAATTTATGACATATCATTTTCCCTTCTTACACCTTTATGAGATAGTTTGTGGTGAAATACATGTCGACTGTATTTAACAGAGTAAACTATAAATTATCAAAGCATTCTTGAAAGAATCCCTGCTATTTGGACTCGGCTATTTTGTAGTTACTCATATACATGTACCAACAATGCGCACCCCTTCACACAACACTGGTTTTCAAGGTAAAAATATACAACGTGTTCATCTATATATTATGTATGAGCCAAAATTAGACTTTACCTAAATGCGACCAGTGCATATCCGGAGCAGCCTGCACATCCGCATTTTGATCAGGATCTGCACCGTTCTCCTTTAAGTTTCTAGATGTCGTCATACAACTTCTATTTCAATAAAAACAGCCATTATTAAGCATTGACAATGCACAGTTTTCTTAGTACTTGCACTTGCCGAAAGGATTACAAGGAGTGTTGCCAACGATTTTCTTCTCTGAGACCGGTTTCATTGAACATTGTTGTCAATTAATCTTTGGTTGATGCTGCTTCAATGTATGTGTGTGGGAGGGGGTATGTATCGGTCTATCTGTATTAATAGCACATAAGACTCTGCAATAGTTTACAAAACAATGTTGTTGCCTATATATGCGATAAAACCAAAAAGTTCTAAACTACTGGTCCATTTGCATCAAAATTTACTGTCAGTTATCCTTGGGTAATTTCTTCGTCTATTTTCATAACAAGTCTGATTAGGCTCCACACTGTTTTAAATAGAGATACTTTTGAGAGAAAAATTAAGATCTTCAAGCTCCGAAACTACGGTTCGAGTAGAAACATATACCGTATAGCTGGTATTTTCTACGGGGTAGAAATTTCTGTCATTCTGCGGTTTAATCATCGGATAGTTGAAAAAAATCGGCAAAATAAAATTACCATACTAATTTATTACTTACAATAATTGATAATCCTTCAGTACGCTAAGACACCATTATAATAACAACAGACAATACCCACTCGGCAACTTAGACCATTAAAATTGTGTTTGGTTTTTAGTTTTTATCAAAATTCCTTATATTAGACATTGGAAACGCACTAACAAATCGTGTTTAAAATTTACCGATATCTACAACGACAAAGTAAATTTTGAGCGAATGAGTCCAAGGTACTCCGAGTACAACAAAAGCGGGTATGTATAATTATAGATAATAACAGTCCAAGCTGTTTGCTATGATAATAATTTATGTCCAGGAAGTGTCATTTGTTACCCGAGGGGCATAATTAAAATTGAATAATCTTGATAGAGGACTAATAGATGATGCTATGTGCCAAATATCTAAGATCAGGGTACTAGGGTTTTAGACAAGAAGATTTTTTTAAGTTTCCATTGAAAAAAAATCTATTTTTAGCTCATGTGACCTATATATGCAACAGACTGGAACCATTTGAACGAAATAGGTAAAGGACATCTAGAAGTGTCACCATGTCGAATATCAAAGCTGAGGCAAATGCCATGTTAGTTTTAGAGGAGAAGACGTTTGAAAAGTTCACTATATAACTCTATGTAAAACTGTGACCCCCGGGGCCGGGCCAATTTTAAACCCCAGGGGCATAATTTGAACAAACTTGATAGAGGATCTGTTGATGATGATATGTGCCAAATATCTAAGCTCTGGTCCTTATAGTTTTTTACGAGAAGATTTTTTAAGTTTTTATAGAAAAAAGTTATTTTTAGCTTATGTGACCTAGATATGCAACAGACCGGAACCATTTGAACAAATAAGTAAAGGATATTCAGAAGTGTGACCATACCGAATATCAAAGCTCTGGCCATATTAGTGTCAGAGAAGAAGACGTTTGAAATGTTCACTATATAACTCGATGTAAAACTGTGACCCTGGGGCGGGGCCAATTTTGACCCCAGGGGCATAATTTGAATAAACTTGATAGAGGACCTGTAGAAGATGCTATGTGCAAAATATTTAAGCTCTGGCCTTTGTAGTTTTTAACAAGAAGATTTTTTTTATGTTTTCATTGAAAACAATCTATTTTTAGCTCCTGCGACCTAGATATGAACCGACCAGAACCATTTGAACAATATTCGTATAGGACATCTAGAAGTGTCACCATGCCAAATATCAAAGCTCTGGCCATATTAGTTTCAGAGAAGAAGACGTTTGAAAATTTCACTACATAACTCTATGTAAAACTGTGACCCCCGGAGCGGGGCCAATTTTAACCCCAGGGGCATAATTTGAACAAACTTGATAGAGGATCTATTGATGATGATATGTGCCAAATATCTAAGCTCTGACCCTTGTAGTTTCAGACAAGAATAATTTTTAAGATTTCCTTATTTTTTCACTTTGGTTGCCATGGTAACCAAAGTTCTACATTGTTTTTACTTCTTTGAAAAAAATTCAAAAAGCTTGACCCAAGGAACATTCCTGTAAAGTTTGGTTGAAATCTGTCAAGAGGTATAGGAGATGGTGTCATTTAAAGAAATTGTTAACGTCGACGGACGACGCACGACGGACACAGGGCCATCTCAATAGCTCACCTTGAGCCCTTGACTCAGGTGAGCTAACAATGCCTTACCTTTTGAGATATTTGATGCCCAACAAAATCCGTCGGGGTTTAATAAAACATAGAGCAAAATATCACCTCTCAATGATGACCCTTAACGCCTGTGTACTGTGAGGGACAGCGCCTGAAGTCTAACATTAGCTCGATGTCCCTAACTGTACACATCTGATGGACTATGAAGATGTATGTATTGTTTATACACGCTGACTATTATTACAATACTTCGTACTTCTCGAAAAGTGGCCCTAGTTTCATATTTTATATTCGTCTATCCCCAGTACAGAAATATTTTTGGAAATGCTATCCCCGGTACAGTAATATACTATCCCCAGTACAACGTCCTGTCGGTTTGACGTCAAATATCTCAGCTATTGTTGGTCTGATTTTAAGCAGATTTTGCACAATTACTTTGAATTGAAAAATAAATCGAACTGTCGATTCACTTTTTTGTATAACGTGTATAAACAGCGAAAATAATGACAAACGTTGACGAAGATGCGACTGTGGCCAGTGATTAAAGCTTTTTATTCAGTCTTCCAGGTGAATTTATTTATATTCCTGGCATCAGTGTGGTCACATATGTCTACAGACTATCTTGCAATTCATGTTTACTTTATTTGTAAGACGATTTTAGAGATAAACGTAATAAAAGTACTCACATCGCTACTTTCGCTTTCAATTCCTAATCACTTCGGTGTCTATATCCTGTGTACGTTTATTCACCGTGTACATATTTGATTCAAAGTATTAACTGAATTATTCCCCCTATTATTAGAAGCCATCGATATATGATTTAGGTGATTTAACCCATTTTTTTCTCTCAAATGTAAGAATTTGCTACCAGATCAGGACCCAGGCTGAACTTGCATGATCATATTTATTATAATTCTTAACTTAAAAGAGTATCTGTGATAATAGTGTTTGTATCTAGTAGGACAATCAGATGAAGGGAGGCAAATCTGCAGCAAACATATTCAATTGTGTCAGAGTTGTCACCCTTGATCTAACAAATGTCCTTCCATGATTAAGAAATAAAATGTCATTAAATAGCTGCAATCACATTAATACTTACTTACACATCTTTGTTTTTACTATTTAAGGTACACATCTTGGGCTAGAAAAGACTGCAGAAGGTTTCATTTCTGATTTTCATTGGGTTGGAATCTACAGATTTATCAAAGATTTTATCCGACAGTGTCCAGTATGTATAGAGAGACACCCCAAGATGCTGCAGTCAGCAAACAGCTTTACAGGGTATGGAGAGGACATGGATGAAGAAGCCAGCTTAGCTGGCGATGACTCGAGCATGAGTGGAAGTGAGGCAGGTCTCTATATGGCAAATACAGACACCTATAGGGAGATAGCAGTCATGGAAAAGAAAGTCACTTCCGTAACTACTGTCAGAATGTTTTGGGAAAAGGTACAGTATTACTTTGATATCTTGAACTCCCCTAATCCATTACCCTGTTGCCTATTTCAAGTTTTGAAGCCAGAGTAACCTCTTAAAGCAGGTTGAAAGTAACGCAGAATGCGCCTTAAGGCGCATTCTGCTTTACTTTCAGCCTGCTTTAAGCAGCTACCATCTGCAAGAATATAGAAAATATTTCTTATGATACATAATCATGACTATAAATTGGACTTATTTTCGTCAGTTGAGGAAATAATTAGGGCCCCACCGAGAGGTGGGTGCCCTATATATAGTAATCGCCTTGTCCCTCAGTCAGTCCGTCCGTCAGCCTGTCACACGTTTTCTTGTCCGCTCTCCTACTCGAGTAATTTTTATCCAATCTGCACCGAACTTGCTGAAAATGTGTATTGGTATAAAATCTAGTTAAATGTGTAAAAAGGCATATTTATGGTGTAATGGGTAAAGTCTTACTTTGGCCAAAAAAAATAATATCTGTGTTTAGGGCAACGATCTGAAAAAATTTAGGTAGGGTAGGGATCAAGTTTTTTTTTTTAATTAATTTTTTTTTAGGTGCCAAATTGGTCCAAAACATGTTTTAAAACAGGTTTTTCCTCCATTTTGAAAATCTTTTTTCAAAATCTTAAAAAAACTTTAGGGTCAGGGGTGTTTTGCTAGGTAGGGTCGGGTTGCCCTAAACACACAACTTTTTTTTTTAGGCCTTACCTGTATTTCTACAGCTGAATTTGATTATTTCAAACTCACCTATATAGCTGCATATGCCAAATACTTGTATATCCTTATTTCAAAGTTAAAATGTGGGGCTAAGCCATGGTTTGACTTTGGAATATGGATTTGTTTGACTTCAGCTAGTTGCAGATTTTGTTAATCGAATTCTTATCTAGATTGAATGATTGAAATAGTTTGTGTTGTCGTCTTTAATGGTCTATGGCCTCAATAGCTCAGTTGGTAGAGTGTCCACTTTCGAGGTGGGAGGTCATGGATTCGATCCCCAGCCGGGTCATACCATAGACCATTATAAAAAGGTATTAGTAGCTCCCTTACTTGGCGCTCAGCATTATAAGGGTAGTGGTAGGAAGGTAACTGTAATGCCCAGGTAAGTATGTCTGTTTATAGATACAATGTACCTGGTTTGTCGCAATAAAGGCTCCACAGAGCTTATGTTGATAGTTTACCATATGCGACTTTAAATAAAGTTTACCTCTAGATACCCTTTACCTTTACCTTTATAGTTGGATGCACATTAGGCTGCTTGAGGTATACATATAATTTTCTCTTTCCAATGCAGGTGGACCTTAGGCTTTTTGGTCCATACAAGTTTTCCAATTCCAACAAGTACATATTGACAGGACTGGATGGCTTTTCCTTGTGGCTTGAGGCCTTCGTAATAGACACAGTGTCTCCAGCTACAGTAGCACACTGTCTGTTTAAGATGATCTGCAGGTATGCTGATTAATGCTAAACTAGCTGTAAATGAAAATTCATATTACAGTAAAACCTCGCTATTACGACCATTAAAACAAAGGCTAATTGTTTGTATAATAGACAGGTGACAGCTTAAAGCAAGGTGACAGTGAAACTGAAAGCTTCTAAAGGATCTTTCTGTTTCACTGTCACCTTGCTTTAAGCAGTTACTTATCGTAAACACCCTAATAATTAACATAATTTAGTGTTCCTAATACAGAGGTTTTACTGTATTTCAATTGAAGCATGCATTATAATGTTTTGGTTTTGTCATAGTAATTCTTGGAGGGGCTATTACCTGTCACAGACAGTGTCAAATGTAATCAAAGAAGGGGAACCCATTGTTCCATAAATACGTTATTATTTTTTTCCCAGGAAGTCCTGAACATAAACACAGTAGTTATCTTTCTAGATGGTAGTTTAAGGCAGGTTTAATGCTAAGCAGAATGTTTTAGTTGATGGTTAATTGTGCCTGAAACGGTATACATGTATTAAGGGCATCTGTGGTCTCCAAATGTAATTATCTGGAAGCTGCAATATGACTGAAATACTGTTAAAGCAATGTTAATATCATAACAATAGGACTGCAACGGTTCACCGAATTTCGGTTATTTTCGGTTCGAGTTTCGGGTCGGCACCGCAAATTTTTGGTTCGGTGCGTCGATGTATGGTAAATTATACTAGACTGCTAATTTACCAATCAGCGTGCAATCTTCGTGTATATTTTTGATGGTCAGACGTTCCAAAATGTAAGGTTAAATCACAGTTCTAACCTTTTAATCTTGCAGTAATTTAAATAGCTCGCCTCTCGTCCGTCTCATTCTTTTCATATATCGGCTATTTATAATTCCGGGAAACCCAGCACTTAATGCATGAGCATGATTGATAGCCCGGCTCCAAAGGTACCAAAGTCGAATCAGCATCAGAAAAAGGGTAACCAGTCTATTACCTAGCGACCGCAAACTGCGAATGGCGATGTCAATTAAACTCAAATGTTAATGACATTTTCAGTAAAATAATAATATAATTGGAGCTGAGTAGTTCTTCTAGTGCGTATAAACAGAAGGCTGGTGAGGCATTTAAGGAAGACCAGCCAGATTGCCAAACAGAACAGGCTGAAAGCGTAGTTACGAAACTTCAATGAAAAAAAATGTCGGGACGAACCACGCCTTAAATTAGCTACAATCTGTCCTGAAATGGTAGAAATAAATGCACATCTTTCTCGTACATATGATAACATTATGGATGACAGTGATAGCGTTTTCGAAAATTGTGTACTGTCTGCGAAGACATGTGCCAGTAAATGAGAATTATTTTCAGGTTCTTTTTTACAAGTTCTTTATCCTATTACCCGAACCGAAATACTCGAAAACCGAATGGGTCTACCCGAACCGAACCGTGAAGTACCTGAACCGTTGCAGCCCTACATAACAATTCAATTACCTTAAACTAAAACGGACTGTTGCAGTAGTGAGGGAGTGAGGGCATTCAGGTTGTAAAGATTATTTTTTCGCACTATGCTTACGTCAAATTTTAAAGTTTTGTTATATTTTATAATAAATCTATAAAAACAATTCTGCACAGCCACTATATATTCAGGGTTCCAGATAAGGGAAGTATTTTGAAATCCAAAATCTTTTTGCTTGCTCAAAACCCTATGGTATGACTACTCCTTAGAATTCTCTATTCGGTACATGATGTATACTGTAATTCTAATGAGTAGTCACACCTTAGGGTTTGGTTTAAATATAAAAGAGAAATTATTTAATCAGGGCTCCAGATAAGGGGAGTATTTCAAAAACTAAAATATTTATTTCTGCTTTAAATCCTATGGTGTCACTACTCATTAGAATCGTCTCTTCAAGACAATTATAATGAGCAGTGACACCATAGGATTTGATGCTAAAATAAGTGAGAAAATGTGTTGTTGGTTTGTTAATTCAGATATGGAGAGATGTGCAGCCTCATTTTGAGCTCAGACAGCGAGGCATTGGAAGCATCATTGATGTCAGCCCTTCAAATCATAAAGGAGAATTTAGACATCCAAATACCACTGCAGAAGTGCCACATGCTATCTACAGGTAATAGGGCTGGACATTCAGTTAACCCATTTCTCCATGAAAATGCCTCTAATATATTCCTCTACTGAAGTTCTAAAATAGTTCCACATAATACAGTTATGAATATATACCATATTTTTAATAGTCGAAAATGGAGTAAGCTTAATGTGAAACTTGAATTGTTCATTTGAAGTTTCAGAGAGGGAAGCAGTCACTTGAAATTAAATTTTTCATTCTTCACTACCCAATTGTCTCTCAAAAAGAGGTTGAAAAATCCAGTGGAGCCTGTACTAAGCAACTACTAAAATAAGGTATATTTATAGTGGACGTGACTGGTGACTACTTGGTGCAGGATGGATGTAATGCTGAAAGCTCCTATACTTTATTATATGCCTTCGAATGATATCGAGCGTTTCCGCGTGTATCTGCTCAGTAAAATACAAGAGTCTGTATCAGCCACCTTGTATCAGCCACTTTGTATTTTACTCTGACCTCGCTTTCGATTTAACGTGACGTCATTTACGTACATGTACGAGTGCCGCGTTATTCTTTGTGGCATACACAATTCTTGTTCTGCTTCAAACTAATAAATTTTGGATATAAAATTATTTAAACAACTATTTAGTTGTTTCTGGTTTGTATTCAAGGCATATAATAAACACATTACCAGTTGGCAGTGCGCAACAGAGTGTTGCATTTAGCTCTCGGCGTTTTTGGCGGAAACAACCGATCAGACTCGCGCCAAGGCGCTCGTCAGATCGGCTATTTCCGCCAAAAACGTCTCGAGCTAAATACATCACTCTGTATCGCTCTGTCAACTGGTAATGTGTATGTATTAGCTTTCTGTATTGCTTTATTTATGCATAAGTCAATCACTCATCTCTAAATATCAATAGTCTTCCGATTTTGGTTTTCGCTTTATACAGATTTGACTGTATAGCATACATTGTCATCATTTGCAGACAAGGGGTACCAGGGTGTTGAGGATTTGATTGGAAAGTTTGTCAAGAAGTACCCAAAGACGTGGCCAGACTGTATGGATTACTGCCTCCTGCCCCTGAGGATCTCTAGAAACAATGAAGCCGAGTACACACCTTCATTCCTAGCACATGCAAGGTCAGTCGTGTATAGTGATCCAAGGCTTCAGATAAGAGCGAGTTGGCTGAACAAAATCAACATTTTCTCACTCATTTCAGGACCAATCCTATTGTGTTATTACTCATTAGAATCGTCTCTTCGAGACGATTCTAATGAGTAGTGACACCATATAGGGTTTAATCCAGAAATAAAAGATTTTAGATTTTGAAAAACTACCCTTATCTGGAGCCTTGGTGATCATATGGTCAGTGGTTTCATCTACCTGCACTTCCTGAAACCTAGATTCATTAAATTTTGCACAATCTTTAGTCAAAAAGTTGTTAGTTCAATAATATTTTAGCCTTTGTTCATTCTTAATCCAGACTCCATAAAAAAAAGTTATGCCTTTTAATTCATTCCTTCACTGAAGAAAATAGTTCCACTTTATACAGTCTTGAAATTGTATCATAAATTTTATTCTATAGCCTAGCAGATATTAAGTCAAAGCAGACTGAAAATAAAGCAGAAAGCTTCTTCAGGTGCATTCTGCTTTACTTTTATCCTGCTATAAGTGGTAACCCTTTTTCAAAACTAGAAACAGGCTATGGGCTAATGGTTTAACATAAGAGACTCTTTTTGAATACAGATAACATTATTTTATCTACTGTTTATAATTGTGCTAGAGAAGATTGTAATAAAGGTTATATAAATTGGGCATCAAAGGTAAAAAACTTATTATATGAATTTGGATTTGGGTACATTTGGGAGCGCAGGGTATGGCCAACTTAAAGAAATTTCATTGTGTTTTTAAACAAAGATTGATAGATTGTTATATGCAAAACTGGATAACTGATGTTAATAATAATAAAGTTATGGATTTATATGCGTTATTCAAAGTTAATTTTGAATACGAAAGTTATTTGGAAAGATTACCTGGTAACTTAAGGTGTTTTATATCTAGGTTGAGATTGTCATCTCATTCGTTAAGGATTCAAACCGGACGTTACGGTCCGAATAGGCTTGACAGAAATCAAAGGTTATGTTTGATATGTAATTCGGTCGATATCGAAGATGAGTATCATTTCATTTTAATTTGCTCCAAATATAAAGAACTGAGAAATAAATATATTAAGAGACACTTTTTTATCCGACCAAGTATGTTTAAATTTATAGAATTAATTCAAACCAGTAATAAAACATTGCTTTTCAACTTAGCAAAGTATATACAGGAAGCTTTCAGCTTACGAAATACAGTTATAAATGAGGTACAGGATGTAGCTTTGCTTAACTTGAATTAATACTTACCAATTAATAATGTTAACATTAACAGGTCGTTATATATGCATTATGCTATTTTCATAGCGCATTTAACGAGTTCGATGTATAGAAGTTGTAAAATATAATATTTGTTTGTATATTTATAGATAAAGAAAGGATTGCGCAGTCCAGGATAAAAGTGGTGCAGAGAGCTCATGCAGAGGCTCTCTGTGTTGGTTTTCACCTGCATTGTACAACGTACTGTAAGAAGGATTAACTTACGTGTATTATATACTCTTAAATCTAAAAACAGAAACTGCCTAATTTAGGATAGAAATTGCACAGAAAGCTCTGCTAGGAGCTTACGGTGTTATTTACTACCTACATAGTGCGGTGAGAAGTAATAGAGTTGTATTTATCAAATTTCATTTCAAAATAATATTTTTCATACGTATACTGATATGAAGAATCTAAATGTATTATGTTGTGAATATTGTTACAATAGCAATTGTTAAAGTTCATACCAATTAATATACTTGCGCAATTCAGGATAAAAGTAATGCAGAGAGCCCATGCAGGGGCCCCCTGTGTTGGTTTTCACCTGCATTGTACAACTTACAATAAGAAAGAAACTATGTGTTATATATATACTTATATCTAAAGACAAAAACGACCAATGCGGGATAGAAATTACGCAGAAAGCTCCGTCATGAGCTTTCTGTGTTGTTTCATACCTTCATTGTGCAGTGTATAGTGTTACAAAAGTAATAAATAAAGTTGATCTCCAATTAAAATAATTACATATGTATACTGATACGATTACTCTAAATGTATTCTTATGATATTTGATCCAGTAATGGATTACGTGACAATTGTGAATATTATTTATTTTGTATTGACGAGATACTGTATGTATAAGTCAAAGAATAAAATATGTTCTGTTCTGTTATCTCAAAGACTGTATGTTTTACAGAATGTTTCTACCAGAATTCAGGCCTCTGGATTTGTAGATCTATTACTGCCAATAGTCGTGCACATTTTTTGCGACTCTTCAGTCTTAACCCTTTAAATCAGCTTGTCTTTTTCCAAAAAACTTCAAGCTATTGTCATCACTCTGGCGGTGGCCTCATCCTGAGCCGAAATCTTAATGTTTACCATAACTTTCAAACTACATGTTATACAGACTTTTTCTTCAGCATGTGTACACACCTCGGGATGCTCTTGAGTTCAGTACGAGTTAGGTCATGTCCAACAAAGGTCAAGGTCATTTAGAGCCCCACAGTAGACAGATTGAAAGCAATAGGAATATCTCACTGTTCCTACTTAATCTATTAGTATAACAAAACAAATGATCATTGGCACCCTTTGCAGTGCTCTTGTTCTTAACCCTTTACCTCATAGCCTGTTTATAGTTTTGAAGACAGGTGCCCACTTAAAGCAGGTTGAAAGTAAAGCAGAATGTGCCTTAAGGCACATTCTGCTTTACTTTCAGCCTGCTACAAGCTAAAATCTGCTAGGCTATATAAAATATTTGTAATGGTAATTGTTCATGAGGGTATAAACTGGAACTATTTTCTTCAGCGGAGGAATAAATTAAATACGCTAAAAGTCGTTTCTATGGGGGAAAGGGTTAAAGAAAGAACTGTTTATGTCCTTACCGCTTCCTCATAGAGATGCCTTTCATGTTTCTAGCCCATCTTTATATATAAGACTAAGAAAAAAGAAATTTATAGGACTGTTTGAAGCAGACTGAAAGTAAAGAAGAAATTCAAAGATAGCAGCCTGTCCTAAGCATGGCTACTCTTCACAGACTTGTAGGAACTGTCAGCTTTCTTTTATCGGAGATCAAAGCTACCGGGTAGCTAGCAATTTTGTTGTAGATCAAAGGTAGCTAGCAGGCAACGAGCTGAAGCTATCATTAGTATCATGCCGGGTTTTCTCTTGGCAGTTTTCTATATTTTTTATTTGTGCTATCATTAGTATTTAGGCTGCCATCTGTCTTTAACACCATCATTTAGTTTTTGAGTGGTCACTATTACAGACTTACTGTGCATCATTTTCTCAGGGAACCATTGTTGCCAGACAAACTTACCCACAGCAGGGGGGAGAACTTTGATATACAGCTGACTGCTAAAGAGAAGTTAGATACCCTGGATCTGCTGATGTCCACTCACCAGGTGTTACAGACTAGTGGAGCTTTGAAAGTCGTCCAAAAGGTGAAGAGAAGTGAGGAAAGTGTGTTTACACCGCCCAGGGCCTCTCCCATCATGGCAGCTGAGCATTCAACAGGATCAAAAGGTATGATGAACCAGTGATTGTGTCTCAGAATGATTTATCTATTTGTATGCCAAGTTATTATGACCTCCCACAACTTAGTTTGGGGCATGTTATTTTGCTCTGCCAGGGCTCCAGATAACGGGAGTAAACTGAATAAATCCAACATTTTCTCACTCATTTTTAATGAGTAGTGACACCATAGGGTATAATGAAGAATTAAAGATTTTAATTTTTGAAATACTCCCTTATCTTGAGCCCTGTCTGTCCACAACTTTAACCTTGGTCATTACTTAGAAACTATGTATGGTTAAGAAAACATATTTATTCAACACAAGAAGCTCTTGATCTCAGTATAATTTCGGTCATGTCTGACAAAGGTCAAGAGCATTGAAAAGTCAAATAGACTGATTTTAACCTTTGCTATAATTTTTTAACTATATGTGATAGATACTTCATATTTGGCTCTTGAGCTCAGTACAAGTTGGGTCATGTCAGACAAAGACCAGGGTCTTTTTGAGGTAATTATCTACTCTAAGGCCGCAGTATTCCAAGCTTTCAAGTACAATTTTGTCAGCTTTAATGTCTTAACGCCTGCTTTACTTTCAGCCTGCTTGAAGCTACCTGTAACCATATGCTAGTGAATAGGAAATGTTTTATGTTGCATATTCATCATGACTGTATAAGATGGAACTGTTTTCTTCAGTCAAGGAATAAATCATTTTTCTCCAGCAGGCCATGGGCATGTAACGAGGAGCAGAACAGGAAACACAAAGCCTAAAAGCGATGAAATGTTTGAGACACCAACACTGAAGAGAAAGTTGGGGGCCATACCTAGTCCACAACAGTCTGTCAAAAAGAAGGTTAAAGTTGAGACAGTGATGACGTCTACCCCAAGGATGGATAGAATGGAAGAGGATAGTAGTGATTCAGAGACAGACTTCAGTGATGAGACCTCTAAAAAAGCTGTAAGCAAATGTACAAATCTGTATCTTCAGGCATGATTAACCCATTACCCCAGAAATACACCTTTTTAAGCCTATTATTAATTCTTCACTTATGAAAATAATTCAAATTTAACAGTCAATAATATGCACCAGAAGAAATATTTTCTACATCCTAGCAGATGATAGCTTAAAGCTGGCTGAAAGTAAAGCAGAATGTGCCCAAAGGTGCATTCTGCTTTACTTTAAACCTGCTTTAAGTGGTCAACTATCTGCAGTACTGAAAACAGGCTATGGGGTAATGGGTTAATTAAACCCCTATATTACAACCACTGAACAGTAGACTAATATTAATTGATTGTTTTAAGACAGGTGACTGCATGCTTAAAGGAAAATAAAAGTAAAACAGAAAGTCATTGCAACAAGGACAGAGTTATGGCCCCTGATAGGGACCTGTAAAATCTTGTGATGCAAACACATCTACATTTCTGTAACAATTGAGATCAAATTTTGAATATGCATTATCCCATTTGTGCCCATGATCCCATATATGGGACATAAGTTAACAGTGTAGACTGATCAGACGCCGCATTATGCGGCGTCTGATCAGAGTCTACACTGTTTGCTGATAGGAATTTCAATATAAAACAAAATGAAAATAAAAAATTTGACCAGGCATCCCTTTGATAAAAAATGGAATAATCCAATATAAAAACATAGAAAAATCCACTGGGCGCAAATGGGTTAAGAATGTGATAGTTCTAGTTTTCCTAGTTTTAAAGAACATTGGCCTCAGTGGGTGGGGAATTTTTTCCTTAGATTCTTACATAATGGAAAATAAACAACAATATCTGAATTTTACACAAATGATCAATGCTTTAAAAACATAATTATAATGGCAGGTTTTAAAATATTTAGTCTAGAACTTATGGCTCAACGTGAAATTAGTTAAACTCAAACAATCCTTGGGTAACCTTCTGCCAAAATTCTAGCTTGATACCATTACCCCCATTGGGTAAGGCAGGTTTGCCAAATATGGCTAGAGTGAAATTCTTTTCATATGAAAGTACTGGCCATAATTAAAAATAATTTTGCATAAGACAACATTGGACCTGGTGGTCGATTCATGACCATCATGGCCCTCTTGCTGATATTGTTTGCATGGCAATTGAGTGTTTCAGTATTTTGAAGTTTAAGAACTACAGTCAGACTTGATATCTCGAACTCTCTGAACTCGAATTATCCGACATTTCGACACATGAACTACATTGTTTCATGCTCGGTGAAGTCAAACATACCTGTATTTCAATGTTAAAACGTGGCTTATGTTCGACTTTACCGAGTTTGAGATATCAAAGTTTGACTGTATCAGCAATACTTGTGTTTACAGGTGGATCTAGATACCTACTATGAGGCTATCTGTCAGTATGCCACTGGCAATGGTTACCCAGACAAGTCCTCTAGCAGCTTTAAGAGACTGATCAGAGACCAGGCCAAGAACTATATCATACAGAATGGAGAGCTGTATCATGAGGTGGGAACGAAGGGAACCATGAAGAAAATAATCATGACTAAAGAGGAGAGGATACAGATTCTAAGAGAAACCTACATCAAAACAACAGGTACAGGGCTCTAGATAAGAGGGAGCAAACTGCACAAATCCAACATTTTCTCACTTATTTTAGCATCGAGACGATTCTAACGAGTAGTGACACCATAGGGTTTAAAGCAGAAATAATGATTTTAGTTTTTGAAATACTTCCACTTATCTGGAGCCCTGCAGGTAAACAGGGTGAGCTTGAGTACAGTAAAACCTCTCTGTTACGCCCACAGACAAGAAAACTACTTTATGGTATTAAAGATTGGTGAAAACTTAAAGCAAGATGGAAGTAAAGCAGAAAGCTCCTTTAGGAGCTTTCTGCTTTACTCACATCTTGCTTTAAGCACACACCTGTTTTAAAAACCCAAATCAAAACATTATTTAGCGGTGGTAATAGAGAAGTTTTGCTGTAAATCTAAACATTCTCTTCATTATGTTTCAATAAAGCCATATAATTATGATGACTTTGTTAAGAAGATTATTCAGGAAATTGTGACTGAATGGCTGACCCCATTCCTAATGCCACAAAGCTTTCCCAGTCACACATTTCTCAAACCTAAGCACATGTATTTGTTATGTAGTGGAACCTCCCTACAACAGCCAGCAGCCGGAATGAGGCAAAGTGGCTGTTGTAGGGAGGTGGCTGTTACAGGGAGGGACTGATAAAGTAGACTGATTAAATCTGAAACACAGGTCAAACACAGGGAATCTATAAAGGCCATTTAACCCTTTGAACCTATTCATGTTCACATGTCAAAGCATCATTTGCAAACAGTGTACCTGTGAAGAATACACTTGTCCTATGCAAATAGTGAACATTTATATAGATAGGTATTGAATAAAATACTTATTGTGTTGTTCAGTGTCTTTATTTCACAATTAATATAATTGAGAGACAAACGATCTACATGTAACTATATAGAAGAACTTCTATTTCTATAACACCTCATCAGTCATTCAGTGAAGTACGGTCAGCGCATTTCACTATTACTTCAGACAAGCAAACAGTTTTCATTTTCTTTTCAGTACAAGGTATTTATGCAGGCAACTTGTTTGTGAAAAACAGTTTTCAACTTTGTTAAATATAGAAGACTTCGATACCCTAAGTGTCACTTACTAATATCACGAATGAAGAACTTTTTTTTTATCGTTAATTGATTGTTCGACAGAAAGAAGTTGAAATAAAACTAACAGACTGTGAGACATGTAGATCTGGCCAGACAGACGAAGATAAATTGATCCCTTAAAGTAGATGACATAACCCATGTGCATTTAATTCTCTTTTTTGGGCGCTGAAGAGATAAAGAATGAAGTAAAATACTTATCTGCATTTTAGCAGATGATGCTTGAGCCTTTACGTTCATTACCCCAATCAAAACACTTTTGCAAAACAAACAACAATGGCGACCGGTTCTGGCTATTAGCGGTACTACGGAAGTTTAAATCATTTTCAAAGGAAACAATTTAAAAGCATATGCAAACACAATAAGTCAAAATATGAGGATTTAAATAAATACTAAACACGGAATCTGTGTAGTTTTAATATATTTCGCCTTTTTCAACTGGCGATATTTAATTACTCGAGTGACTTTATATGCCAATCGAACTGAACTCTTATACCCACAATGCAACCGTCAAAACAACCAAAATGGCCGTTAGCGGACTCTGTCAATTTTGTAACCGACATGCATACAACACGGAATTCATAATTATGTATTTACTTCGGCGTCGGCGGCGTGCTTTCAATGAATATGTCGATTTTAACATTTTTAGTTTCAGTTAGTCGGCAGAATTGACTTGCGTCACATAAAACGCACTTGCTGAATTTAGTTGCGCCAAAAGTGATTTTGTTGCGTCAAAAACGCAAGAAACGCGCTCTCGCGGTAACACTGGACCGCCCAGAGCGATTGCATAATTACACAAAGGCTATCAAGTGTATCAATTATACAGCTGGCCTCTGCCTAAACAAACATGGGGGATTAGTGGCCGTTGGGAGGTAATTATGATTTTTGGGAACAAAAGACTTGGCCGGAGTGCGGAGGTGACCGTCGGTAAGAGGTCTAATTACACTAAAAATCACGGGGGAATTGAATTTGGCCGTTATGAAGAGGTGGCCGCCGGCGAGAGGTGACCGTTTGTGGAGGGTTTACTGTAACTTTCTTAGCAGCATATCGCAGAATATTCAAAATGTAAATACCTTTAACTACACAAATATTATCAATATTATGAAGAAGAAGAAAGAGAAAAACGTTTATTTGACTTAAACTATACAGTTTCTTGTCACAATACATAAATATGTACAATATAACATATTATAGTACAAGGTCAAATTATGTATTGGTGGATATTTTCCACAGTTGAAGGGAAAATATTCAAATTATTCCTGCTTCAAAGCATGCTTTACAAAGTCTTAGTATGACCCCTGTTGAGTTAGGACTAACTAGATTTTGATATGAAATTCTATTGATTTTACAGCTAAGAGTCAGATGCTTGTCATGCTGGAACCTGTCCATTGGAAGGGCAAGCTGATTGACTGCGAGGCCTTTCTTCTCGCTCTACACAGTGACAGGAATGAATCAAAGACATCTAAAGACTCCCTGAGACACTTGTCAGAGGCCAAGGTAAAACATGCATGTCACTTCTTACAGCAAGATGACAGTAAAGCAGAAAGCAGCTATTGGAGCTAATCGATTTGATCTGTCGCCTGTATTAATCATTATCAATTCATATCCATTTGTAGTACATTGACACCTCTCTTCATGTATTACCACCACTAAAGTGAAAGCTAATTTATTGTATAAAAGACAAGTGGCAGCTTAACTCTTTCCTCCCTAAAACTTCAAATGGACAATCCCAGTTTCAATTTTAGGATAGTCCATTTCTGACTTTTAAGGGTTGTTTTTGTCAATGTTTTGCATTATGACAAACAGTGAAGACCCAGATCAGAGGGCTCCATAGGGAGCCCTCTGATTTGGGTATTCACTGTTTGCATAGAACAATGCACTTTTCACATGTATACTGTTTGAAAAGGACGCCTATATGCGGGACTAGGGTTCAAAGGGTTAAAGCAAGGTGCCATTAAAACAGAAAGCTCCTTAAGGAGCTTTCTGTTTTACTGTTACCTTGCTTTAAGCAGTCACCTGCTGTAAACATCTAATAATTAACAAGATGTAGTGGTTGTTATAGAGAGGTTTTACTGTTTTTGCATTGAGGAGTGGGTAGAGGTGATCTGAAGCACTGTGTCCCATGTGGTTCTGGGGCGTGTCACGATGGCACATGAAGTTGGACCACTGTATTACCCCTTGCATGATCGTAAGAGGTGACTAAATCGGGATCAAAGTAAACTGAAAATTCAAAACCTCTGGCTTTTTGGCAAGAGTTTAATATCTGAATCCATGTATCATGTTGTCATCTCAATGTTGATGGTATATAGATCCAGCAACATTTTTCCTGTCATAACTTGTCGGCCACGGTGTCAGTTTATACTATAACTGTGTATGGTATCTTGCAGTTTTTCTAGGGCGTGCTATCACAGTGTGGAAGCTCTATATCTGTCTCAAGTAGGCACCGTCTCAGTATAACTGAAATACTGTTTGGTGGAACAATAAATCCAACTCACTCACTCGCTCATTAAGGCACTGTTGTGGAGGAAATGATTAATTCACATTTAAAAGCATTATCCTGCATTATCTATTCATCTACTTTTAGAGATTTCCATTTAGTGTTTCGTATCACTTGATTGACTTTTGCAAAAATCATTACAACAGCACATTCAGGTTAACATCAGAAAGAAAGGGGGAGCTTAAATCTTTTTCATAAACTTTGGACTGTAATTGATTTTCTTGTTGGCTCTTTTTCCCCATCAGAAACAATTTCAGTATGATTCTATGGACACATACAGAGAAATACAGAACTTCATAGTTTACGATGTGTTTTCTGATGATGATACCAGCAAACGTCTGGACTACCTGAAACGGCAGCTGAAGAACTTCCGAGTGGAGAATGATGAGTTGTTTCATGTGATAGGAAACAAGAAAAGACGAATAATCACTGCAGCATCAAATAGACAGCAGATTATTGCAAGTGCCTGCCAGAAAAAAGGTGAGTTATTTACCTTAAATAAAAGAGTGTTAATATATAGAGGATTATCAATTTCTTTGGATTGATATGAAAAATATATCACTCGAATTGGTTGTTATCTGGTAAAAAAACCAGTCAGCAGGACGCGTTTTTTAACCAGATAACAACCCATTCGAGTGATATATTTTTAGCTCACCTGAGCTAGCTCAGGGTGAGCTTTTGCAATCCTTGAATGTCCGTCGTGCGGTGTGCGTCGTGCGGCGTGAACAATTTAAGTGTTTACACTCTAGAGGCCACAATATTAATCACATCTTTCTCAAACTTGCTCACATTGTATATTACCATAAGAGTTCGGATGAGTTCGGTTATGGTTGAAATCGGACAAATAGGTCAAGAGTTACATACCTTTGAATTGCTGAAAATGTCATATTTAACAGTGTTTACACTCTAGAGGCCACAATATTAATCACCTCTTTTTCAAACTTGCTCAAATTGTATATTACCATAAGAGTTCAGATGAGTTCGATTATGGTTGAAATCGGACCAAAAGTTCAAGAGTTATTTACCTTTGAATTGCTGAAAATGCCATATTTAACAGTGTTTACACTCTAGAGGCCACAATTTTTATTGAATCTATCTCAAACTTGCTCAGATTGTTAAAAACTATAAGAATTCAGATAAGTACAATAATGGTTGAAATCGGACAAATAGATCAAGAGTTATCTACCTTTGAATTGCTGAAAATGCCATATTTAAGGGTGTTTACACTCTAGAGGCAAAACTTTTTATCCAATCTATCTCAAACTTGCTCAGATTATATATGGTCATAAGAGTTCAGATGAGTTTGATTATGGTTGAAATTGGACCCATAGATCAAGAGTTATCTACCTTTGAATTGCTGAAAATGCCATATTTAACAGTGTTTACATTCTAGAGGCCACAATTTTTATTCAATCTTTCTCAAACTTGCTAAGATTGTATATTACTATAAGAGTTCAGATGAGTTCGATAATGGTTCAAATCTGAAGAATAGGTCAAGAGTTATCTGCCCTTGAATTGCAGAAAATGCCATATTTAACTGTGTTTACACTCTAGAGGCCACAATTTTTATCCAGTCTTTTTCAAACTTGCTCAGATTGTATATGACTAAGAGTTTGAATAAGTGCAATTATGGTTGAAATCAAATCATTGTGGCAACAGTTGTCTGCCCTTGATATACTTTGAAATGCTAGAAAAGGCTTCATTTTAGTTATAGTATTGTTTAGGCTCTAGTTATCTTCCCTTGATGTACTATACTAGAATTATGAGGTTGTATTCCAAATTTGTTTACATGCTATACTACACATTTTAATGGATTTAGATCAAAACGTGTGAAACAGAAAGGTAAAGCTATCAGGCTTCAGTACAACAGGTGAGCGATATAAGGGCCTTAAGGCCCTCTTGTTCATATCTAGCTATTCAAAGGAATTGATTATTCTATTTATTATATATATTTTAATGACGTTTTACAGAAAAAACACACAAAATTAATTATTTACGCGCGGCGACGTCACAAAAAATATTATGACGTGACGTCACAAAAAGTGATATCATCACTAGACTAAGTGATGATATCAACTGTGACCATATAAAATTTATCTAACTGAGATATTTCTATAAATCATCTGTAGGTATATAATAAAACCCTTTACCACATACCCTTTTTCTACTTTTGAAGACAGGTGACCACTTAAAATGGGTTGAAAGTAAAGCAGAATGCTCTGCTGTACTTTCAGCCTGCTTTAAGTATTTATAGGAGCTATCTGCTTTGACATTCAACCTGCTTTTAGTTTCCTTTGCCTGTCTTAAATACATGTACTGAAAAGCAGCTTTGATTGGAAATGCTTTACCTCATAGCCTGTTTCTAGTCTTGAAGACAGATGACCACTTCAAACAGATTGAAAGTAAAGCAGAATGTGCCTTAAGGCGCATTCTGCTTTACTTTCAGCCTGCTTTAAGCTACAAGCTGCTTGGATATAGGAAATATTTCTTTTGGTACACATTTAGGACCATCTAATTTGGAACTGTTTTTCTGCTGAATGCGGTAAAAGGCACTTCTATAAGGGAAATGTGTTAATCTGTTTGCTATTTATTCAGGGGCAAGTGCTGATTTGACCAATGTGTTTAACCAAGTGTCTGAGACAGCTTTCTGGTTTGCTATGAAGCTGGACATTAAGGTCTACTTGAGCTTCATCGACAGCAAACATCTGATGGACAGATACTTCATGTTCAGGGAACATTTCATGCAAGAGGTATGTCACTCGTACAATGCTGATTTATCAAATGGTCTCTTCCATTCTCTGATAAATGACAGATTTACATTGACACTACATGTATATAAAGGGGTTTGTTGTTGTAGTAATTTAAAGTATGACAAGCAGTGCAAAGCCTGAAAAGAGGGTCTCCTTTAATTTGTTTATCAAGAAAAGCAAGTTGCTTTCAATAAACATTGTATTGTTTATTCTTTCCCCTATAGCTTTTTTTCAGTGTTGAAAATCGACGGATGCTTAAACAGGCTGAAAGTAAAGCAGAAATAATTTTTTGCTTTATTTTCAGCCTGCTCTAAGCATCCAACTGTCAGAATACAGGAAAATCTTTTCATCATTAGGCTTCTACCCCATAGCCTGTTTCTATTTTGAAGACAGGTGGCCACTTAAAAGCAGAATGAAAGTAAAGCAGAATGTGCTTTAAGGCACATTTTGCTTTACTTTCAGCCTACTTTAAGATACAATCTGCTAGCGTATATGTTATATTTGTTATTGTGTATCTTCATGACTATAAAATGGAACTACTTTCTTCGGCGGAGGAATTAATTCAATGCGCAAAAAGGCACTTCAATTTGGTAAAGGGTTAACACAGCATGGAATGGCATTTGTATACAGATTAACTCTTTGCACGCCTTAGCAAACAGTTGGGATCCAGATGAGACGCCGCGTAACGCGGCGTCTCATCAGAATCCAAGCTGTTTGCAATTCTGACCCTGAATTTAAAAGAAATTTTGAAAATGCTAATTTTAGAACAGTAGCAGACGACAAATGTTGCAGACGTAAAAATTACCCAGCATGCAAAGAGTTAAATAAATTTACTAAAAGGCGCTTCCATGGGGAGTAAAGGGTTAACAACTTTCCTCTCCTTATAGCCTATGCCAGAGAGAGGCTCTACAGAAGAGGAGGAGTCAGATGAAGAGGAAGTCAGCACCGAGGAAAGCACAACTCAGACTAGTGACGACCCTGCTGAAACACTCGTCATAGGTAAATATTAGTGTTTTTTCTGACCTGTCAGAGTTATTTTTAGATTGGAACATTCTTAAATTTAAAAGGGATGATCACAGTACTCATTGATTTCCGTACGGTCAGCCAGGGATACGGAAAGCTGTATTTATTGTGTGTAATGTACAGTAGAGAAGACATTATTATTTTCCGATGCACTAAACTGTAAAAAATTGATTTTATGTTTTTAATCTGGGTGGCAAACAGGTTGGAGCCTAATCAGACGCCGGGTTACCCGGCGTCTGATCTGGCTCCACCCTGTTTGTAATGGACATAATAGTTTTTAGCATAAACACGTTTATTGAGAATTAATAACATATCAGTAAAATTAGCGCAGCTGTCTCGTGCTGCACGAGGATCATGCTTATCTCAAGTTGGAAAGTGTACGACTATATAGATCCGATGTTACCCTATTAGCTATTTACCATAATTAACTATTCTGTTCTAAAATAACTCGGACAGGTCAGAAAAATCGGACAATACCACATAACAGTCAAGTCTGTGTTGTCCAAAACTTTTGAAAGGAGAGAGAGGACCATGATTATGTCAATGGACATGTAAACCGGAAATGCTCATTTTAAGATTCCATCAGTTTATTTTTGTGAAATCTTATGCGAATGACTTAATCCATTGCTCTAGATCCTTATTTTATGTCTTTAATTTATTCCTCCACTAAATAAAATAGTTCTATTTTATACAGTTATAAATATTCCCCATAAGAAATATTTTCTACATCTGGGCAGATAGGCACACTCTTCTTTTCTTTAAGCCTGCTTTAAGTTACCATCTGCTAAGATATAGATAATATTTCTTATATTTCATTTTCATTACTGTATAAAATGCACAAAGAGGCGTATATAGAGCTATGTAGTAAAGAATTTTTAGGACATAAGATTTTGTTGGTTTAAGTGGGATCTCAATCTTTAAAGATCTCTACTTTTCCTGAATGGTTGGTAGCTGAAATGGCTTGTTCTATACTTTTGTCCTGTCCTATTCAAACAAGCTACCAGTGTTAACACTTTGCCTGCTGATTGCTACTGAAATGGTATTTGCAGTTCATACAGTTTCACTCCAGACCAGCTGCTGCATAAAACTACACGTACGTCTAATCTGAATTGAAACTGATTAACACTCTAAGGGTTCTTCAATTTAAAAAGAACTCAAGAGTTCTAGCCAAGGGGAGTATTTCAAAAGCTAAAATCTTTATTTCTGCATTAAACACAATGGTGTTCTACTCATGCGAAATGTCTCTTCAAGGTGATTCTAATGAGTCCATAGGGTTTGGTGCTGAAACGAGTGAGAAAATGTTGGATTTATTTAGTTTACTTTCTCTTATCTGGAGCCCTAGAATTAGCAAACAACCATTTCAAAGCAGGCTGGATGGGAATGAAAGACTTCCTATGCAATTCGTTTGATTTATAGCTAACATTTTGACCACATTTATTCATAACTGTATAAACTGGCATTTATTTTCTTCAGTGATGGAATAGATTAAAAGTGTAAAAATAGTGTATCTATATAGTAATGGGTTAAATGAATTGTTGTTTTTTTCTCCTGCAGTACCTTCAGTTGTTGTTAATAAGGCGGTATCTAAGGAAACCAGTCCTGTCAAGACCCGTAAACCTAGTGGAATATTTGTATCATCTGCCAAGGACAAAGGTGCTGACGATCCTAGTGCCGCCTCTAACACTGGGGATTCCGTACCGACTGGGTCAATCTCCGGGGCTGGAGATGCCAGCCAGCCAGCCCCAGTCATTCCAGACCAGCCCCTAGTCATGGACTCTGAAGAAACTGAAGATAAAACCGCTGATGTAGAGACTGAGATTGTTATACAACTAAGTGAAGCTGGTGAGACAGTTCCTGATGAGACTGGTGCTAATGGTATAGCCAGTAGTGCAGTTACACAAACACTTGCTACAAGTACTGGTGGTGCTAAAAACAAAGCCAGTGATGATGTCACAGTAGCTGCAGTGAAGTCAATTCTCAATCCCTCAGGTAATAGTAATACTCTCCTCGTATGTATTTACAGGGCTCCAAATAAGAGGGAGTAAACTGAAGGAATCCAACATTTTCTCAGTTGTCATTAAACCCCATGGTGTAATATGCATTAGAATTGTCTTGAGACAAATCTAATGAGTAGTGACATTATAGGGTCTAATGTAGAAATAAAGATTTTAGCTTTTGGAATAACCCCCTTAAGGGGACTGTGCACAGGGACCAAGGTAAGGGGAGTATTTCATAAAAAATAAAGATTTTATGTCTGCACCAAATCCTATGGTGTGACTACTCATAAGAATCATCATGAAAAAGATAGATTTTAATGTCAGAATAGTGACACCATAGGGTTTAGTGCAGACATAAAAGAGAAAATGTTTGAAATCCTGAGTTTTATCCCTCTTATCTGGAGCCCAGAATGTAACTAACACAGTTAATTACTACATGTCAGTGACTGAAATATTAAATACAGTCGAACTTCAGTATCTCGACGGTCTCGGGACGATCGAAATAGCGTCGAGATAAGCATGGGCTCGAGATAACCAAACTGATAAAAAAATTCAAAACTTACAGGAAGTAAGCCTGTGAACAATAAAACCGCTGTACGTATGTACTCTCGCGTGTTTGTGAAATGCCGTAACGTTTTTAACACGTTATATGCCGATTTCGATGTTACACGTTTACTGTATTTTTGTACACAAAACATGGACGATAAAGATAGACAATCATTAACTCACATTTTATTTAGTACTTGACCAGGGAGATTATATTGAATAGCTGCGAACGTAATATGTTTTATTTGCAAACACCAAACATGGAATTATACATGAGTTGTTTTGTTTATTACAGTCGCGTACGGTAAGTCTGCGCGCCCGGTAAAGCTGCGCATCAACAGACCGGTTTTTAACTTCCGGCTGTCAAATACTCACGAAAACCTCTTTTTACTAAGGACATCACAGTGAAATTCATTAGAGCTGGTAAAAACCAACCCTAGGTTTAGAATAAGTAATTGCGATGAGCATGATTCGTAAAAAATCCTTACATTTAGTATTTAAAGACACGTGGGTCAATTGTGTACATTTCATGCACATTTGACCTCATTGAATATTCATGAGACATTGACCTGGATTCCGCAAGACATCTCGGTCGATTCGGCTCAATATTTATTTGTCGGACAGGTCATAACAATAAAACATAAGCTATGTATAGCTTTTTACCACTCTGTTTTGTTTATCGCGGAATTTCGTGTACTATTCGTATTTTCCTTCCTTCTGCGCGGTACTATTTTCCTTAACATCCGTTATATCAAGGGGCGTTACTCTTGATGAGTTGAATCAACACCGATAATGACGGTTATAAGAAGACTGATTTTAAGGATACGGCGACCAAACTTTAAGCGATAATTTACTGTTGTTCGACAATTATCACCTAACAATCATTCAGCCAACGTGTAAAGCTACCGATAGTTCCGGTTAATGATTTTACGTGTGATTTCCACAGTCCGATACTCGCGATCAAAGTCGGCGAGCGTTTCAGTGCATGATGACTTACAGTCGTCGAGATACTGGGTGTTAATTGAGAACAATTAAATGGATATGGCCAAAATCTATAGTCGAAATACCGGGGGCAATCGAGATTAGCCATAGTCGAAATAGGGCATGTAAGATTACATTAGAATAAGAACAAATATTTCCGGGACTTTAGACAATCGTCGAGATAGGCATTGCAATCGAGATTCTGACGTTCGAGATACTGGTGCTCGACTGTATAAAAAAATGGCTAATAATGCAAGATCTAAGGTCATTAAGGATGAGAAACTATACACATCATTAGAGCTCTATATAAGGTGAGTATTTCAGATAGGGAAATCCTTATGTCTTCTTCAAACCCTATCCCATGACTAGTTAGAATCATTGCTTTGGGAAGATTTTGATGAGTAGTCGCAGGATAGAGTTTGTTTGATATTGATTGACATTGTTACTTTAGTGACTCTTGTGTGAAATCCTGGTCATTATTTTCCATTTGAATTCAATTTACTACTAATAAAAAAATGCATGTTATGCAACTAGTTTGATTAGTTTAGATTGCCTGTCTATATGTTACAGGGATTAAGTGTAATCTGGGATTGCGCATAATCCCTGAACTTTTTAGGGTTTATGCATAATCACTGGGCGTTTTAGGGAATTGATGAAATGTCCCTTTTTTCATAGAATTAATAGATTTGTACTATCATGATATTTCTATTGGTTTAAACAGCATGCTTTCTTGAAATATCATGGTCTAATATACATTCATACAAAGTTTCTCGCACAAGTGAATAAAAATAAGTGAACAGTGTGCATTTAAGTCAGGACAATTAAAAAACCAAGACATCTGTCTTGTTAATAAGGTTAAAAACAAATTTTATAGCATGGTACTTGCCTATGAGCTAAATTAACTAAACGAGGTAAGATTCATTACTTTAACCTAAAGTAACTGCCAAATATTTATAAAATTTCAACGAAAAGCTTCAAAATTACGCCTTTTCCCTTGGAGATTTAGGGTTTTCATGAAATCCCTGATTTTTCAGGGATTTCACGTATTCCCTGATTACACTTAATCCCTGTAACATATACATAGACCAATTAACCCTTTCAACACTAAATAACTCTTGAATGTTATTTGGTTCCACTGTGGATCATTTTACTTACCAAACCATGAACGAGTCAACTTGGAATTTGGGTAGTATGATAAAAACTTGTCTAAATTAGCAAACAGTGTAGACCCAGATCAGAGGGCTCCTATAGGATACGAATATACACCATAAGAAATATTTCCTTTATCCTAACAAATGGTCGTTTAAAGCAGGCTGAAAGTAAAGCAGAATGTGCCTTTAGCATATGCTATTTTACTTTCAACCAGCTTTAGTGGTCACATCAAAACATAGAAACAAACTATGGGGTATATGGATTATTAAAGTAGAAATTGCCTATAATTCTTAAGTTTGAAAATCTGTTAAGTCAAACACATGATTATTCATATTTCAGGGCTGCCATAAGTTGACATAAAAAATCCTAAGATTTCCAAATATGCATTTTTCAAGTGCGATTTTTATGAATCATACCTTTTCCCTATCGCCTGTTTCTAATTTTGTTGACACATGGCTGCTTAAAGCAGGCTGAAAGTAAAGCAGAATGTGCCTTAAGGCGCATTCTACTTTACTTTCAGTCTGCTTTAAGCTACCATGTACAAGAAAAAATCCGAAGATTTAGGAAAAATCTGAAGAAATGGCAGCCTTGATATTTCAAATTCAAAGTTGAAATTTGAACATAGTTTGTACTTCATGTTGACAGCAGAACCCAAACCAGCAGGTGATGGCCCAAGCACTGTACATATAGTCTCCATGGAGAGCTGTGAGACAGGGCAGACAATGGAGATCCCCACCCAGACATCCACAACCACAGCCACTACCACCATGGCTGATGATGGTACAGAGACTGTGCCAGGGCACTTGAACATAGAAATAGGTACAGTGGAGAAAATGTTATTCTTTCCTGTTTAAATGCAAACGTAGAAAAGTACAATTTTAGAAAATTCTTACAATTCTAACAAATCTGAGTGGCAAACAGTTTGGAGCCCTGCGTCTGATCTGACTCCAAACTGTTTGTACTGGAAATATTAGTTTTAACGTCAACGTGTTTATTGGGACAAGACATTATAACTTACCGTATAAACAAAACACAAGCCTAATACAATATAATGTACAAAAGTTCAGTAAAAAGAAGGCCAACTTATGATAAAAATGACATGTGACAGCTTAAAACAAGGTGACAGTAAAACAAAGCTTCTAAAGGAGCTTTCTGTTTTACTGCTACCTTGCTGTAAGCAGCAAGACATTTGTAAAAATAATTTGCCATGGCTTTATTATACTGCTAGGGCGGGTTTTATGAATAAATACAGTAAAAACCTGTCTATTACAATCACTAAAATGATGGCTAATAGATATTTAGTAGGAGCTTTCTGTTTTACTGTCACATAGTTTTAACCCATAACCCTATTTATGCACCGTTTTTACGCCTTTAATTTAGTTCTCCACTGATGAAAATAGTTTCAATTTATACAGTTATAACTATATGATAAGAAGTATTTTTTATATTCTAGGGGATGGTAGTTTAGAGCAGGCTGAAAGTAAAGCAGAATGTGCCTTAAGGCACAATCTGCTTTACTTTCAACCTGCTTTAAGTGGTAACATATTTTCAAAGTTAGAAACAGGCTACGGGGACATGGGTTAACCCTTTGAACCCTAGTCCCGCATATAGGCGTCCTTTCAAACAGTGTACATGTGAATAGTACACTTGTCCTATGCAAACAGTGAAGACCCAGATCAGAGGGCTCTGAAAGGAGCCCTCTGATCAGGGTCTTCACTGTTTGTCATAATGCCAAACATTGACAAAAAACAACCCTTAAAGTCAGAAATGGACTAGAATAAAATGGAAACTAGAATTACCCATTTAAAGTTTCAGGGAGTAAAGAGTTAAGGAGTCACCTGGCGTAAACACTTTATCATTAACAGAATGTTTAACCCCTGAACCCTATTCCCGCATATAGGCGTCCTTTTCAAACAGTATACATGTGAATAGTGCACCTGTCCTATGCAAACAGTGAATACCCAGATCAGAGGGCTCCGTAATCTGGTCTTCATTGTTTGTCATAATGCCAAACATTGACAAAAACAACCCTTAAAAGTCAGAAATGGACTGGACTAAAATGGAAACTGGAATTGTCCATTTAAAGTTTCAGGGAGGAAAGAGTTAAGTTGTGATAGAGAGGTATTTATAATATCAGGTCATGAGAGTGAAACGGTGATAACTGAAGAGGCTGGAGTAGAGGAGGATGGAGAGACCGGGGCTATCAATGAGGACGAGATAGAGGACAGTGATGAAGGCCTGTACGACACAGACGAGGATGAAGATGAAGAGGGGCTGTTTGATGACGAAGACTCGCAATCAGACGTCACCAGTTTTACCGACACTTCAAACTTGAGTATTACTTTGAGTGGTGAGAAGAAGGTGGCAACCCCTCGACAGCACTTCAAATGTAGCCAGTGTGACAAACTGTTCTTCGGACCACTTAAGTTCAAAAGTAAACTTTTTGACTTAGTTATTTGTTTAGATAACTTTATCAGTATTTGATTCAACTTGTAATTTGAGAAGAGGAGTTTTGATTCAAATCACAAAAGCAGACACTCCTGAAATTGCAAACTGTAATGGTCTAACCCATTACTACTCCATGAATATGCTTTTTTACGCCTCTTATTATTTCTACACTAAGGAAAGTAGTCCCCACCCAGGAATTCCCAAACATTAAACACAAAAAGCATTTTAAGTATTTTTCCAGATGTGAGCATAAGGAAGACTGAAAGTAGAACAGAATGGAACATTTTGCTTTGCTGTCAGCCTGCTTTTGGGAGTAACCAATTTTTTCAAAACTAGAAACAGGCTAGGATGTCATGGATTGAAGTGTATCTAATTAGTATCTTCACTGTTTTAAGAAGTACATGTACAGTAAAACCTCTCTATTACGGACACTAAAAAGAAGGCTTATTGAGCGTATAAAAGTCAGGTGACAGCTTAAAGCAAGGTGACAATAAAACAGAAAGCTCCTAAGGAGCTTTCTGTTTAACTGTCACCTGGCTTTAAGCAGTCACCTGTTCTTAACCCCTAATAATGAACACAATTTGGTGGCCATAATAGAGGGGTTTTACTTTAATTCTATAAGATGGTATTGATTCTGACAAGAGTTTGACTTAAAGTGGTCATGGTCTACATTGTTTTCATCAGTGACTATGGTATAAACTGTTGAAGAGCATTTCGTTATAATACATGTATGTTGCATCATTTATGTTAAGTTTGTATGTTGCATCATTTATGTTAAACTTAAACAGTTCATATTCAACGTTCTGAATTGTACAAGTTTTTGGTTTAAATCTTCTGTACTATACCGTAAAACCTCTCTATTAGGACCACTAAAACAAAGGCATATTGAGTGTATAAAAGACAGGTGGCAGTTTAAAGCAAGGTGACAGTAAAACAGAAAACTCCGAATGGAGCTTTCTGTTTTACTGTCTCCTTGCTTTAAGCAGTCACCTGTCATAAGCACCTAATAACTCATATAATTGTGTGGTCATGAAAGAGAGGTTTTACTATTACCCGATAAATTCGCCTTTTTATGCCTTTCATTTTTTCCTGTACTGGAGAAAATAGTTCCAATTTATACTGTTACAAATAAGAATCATCAGAAATATTTTTTATATTCTAGCAGATAATAGCTTAAAGCAGGCTGAAAGTAAAGCAGAATGCGCCTTAAGGCGCATTCTGCTTTACTTTCAACCTGCTTTAAGTGGTCACCTATCTTCAAAACTAGAAACAGGCTATGGTATAATGGGTTAATCCAATTCTTCCTTTTACAGTGCACATGTACAAACACACGGGTCAGAAACCATTTCCCTGTAACTTGTGCAGCAAGAAATATACAAACAAGAAATCCCTAGTGATCCACCAAAGAACACACAGCGGCGAGCTTCCTTATCTGTAAGTATAGTTTAGTATACAATCTATGTATGCCCCCGGCATCTACAGAGGCAGAGGCATATCATGGTTGTTTTGTGTGTCCGTCTGTGCGTACAAGGTTTACCAGATTTTACTGCTTCTTCTAGCATCAACGTCACTCACTTAAATTCTTTGATACTTATACAGTTGTTGCCTTGGACCATTCCCATGCCTACAGTATCACCAAACCACATTTGACCTTGACCTAATTTGGACTTAGAAAATTAAATGGGCTATTAGTGATATTTTCTATTGCAGAATGTTGAGGTGCCCCGCCACACTGTCTTTATGATCCACCCTTGTGTCTTTCATGCACCATGTTGCCCTAATCCCATCATCATATCCCCCTTTCTTATCTCTTAAAACAACAGCCAATACTTCTTGCGTAAGACATGTCAAAAACCTAGTACACAGCAACTGTCAGCCGCAAACCATTCTGAATGTGTTTATAAACACACATGCATACCTGGCTTCCGCTCGTTAGATACTAAGTCTTTATATGGTATGGATAAGGCCGGGAAATGTATTAGTGTCGTAACGTGTGAAATACGTTGTGATGTTTGTCTATTGATTTAAAGAAATGTAGAAGTGACTGAATTGTGATAAGTCGATAGTATCGACTATAATGCCACCCCTACTGATACAGGGCTCCTGATAAGGATAGTCTTTTCAGAACTTAATCTATATTTCTGCTCTTAACCCTATGGTGTCACTACTCATTAGAATCGTCTCGAAGAGACAATTCTAATGAGTAGTAACACTCAGTAACACCATCGGATTTGTGGCTGTATGAGTGATAAAACGTTAGATTTGTTCATTAACACACATGCATACTTGGTTCCCGCTTGTTAGATACTAAGTCTTTATATGGTATGGATAAGGCCTGGAAACGTTTTAATGTCATAGCATGTGAAATAAGTTGTGATGTTTGTCTATTGATTTAACCCATTACCCCATAGCCAGTTTCTAGTTTTGAAAAAGGTGACTAATTAAAGCAGGTTGAAAGTAAAGCAGAATGCGCCTTAAGGCGCATTCTGCTTTACTTTCAGCCTGCTTTAAGCTATCATCATCTAGAATATAGAACATTTTTCTTATGATTCATATTCTTCACTGTATAAAGTAGAACCAATTTCTTCCGTGGAGAAGTAAATGAAAGGCGTAAAAAGGCGTATCTATGGGGGAATGAGTGGGCAACTAATGCCACCCCTACTGACAAATGTTTTTTTCTGAACGTGTAGATGCAGTTTATGTGGGAAGAGATGTCCCAGTAAAATCAGTCTGAAATCTCATCTGAAGTGCCACGATGGGAAGGGCGGCGGTTTCCCAGCCAAGTGTGACATATGCCTCAGAGTCTTCTCCCGCAGACACCTCATGGAGAGACACAAACTCCACAAACACATCAATGTTCAATCAGAATTTAAATGTACAGAGTGCTTAAAAACATTTGGACATCAGAGTAAGTTTACAGTACTTCAGTTTTATACAAATTTCCAAACTCTAGGGCAGGGTTGCAGATAAGAGGGAGTAAACTGAAAAAGAACAACAACATAATTATTCTCAGCAATTTCAGTAACAATTCCTATGGTTTTACTACTCATTAGAATTGCATGGAGGGATGATTCTAATGAGTCATGACACCATTGGGTTTAATGAAGTAATAGAAAAAATGTTTTTGAAATACTTATCTGGAAATCTGCTCTGGAGTCCATGTAGAAAAAAAAAGTTTTTAATTTATAATGACTGACCTGGGCTTACACTGTTTAAAAACCATCACTATAAAATCACTGAAATAAATGCTAATTGATTATATAAAAGGCAGATGACGGCTTAAGGCAAGGTGGCAGTAAAACAGAGAGCTCCTTAAGCAGTCATCTGTGGTAAATTCTAAATGATTAACATTCGGCTCTTAATGACCATCTTGTGTCGATGGGCTGTTAAACACATTCATTCTAAATGATAAATGCAATTTGGTGGTCATAATTAATAGGTTTTATTGTATATTATAGACTTGTAGCAGGAGAGGAATGAATACAGGTCTGACAAATTTATGTTTTATGTGAAAGCAAGTCTTGTCTGTGAACATTTTCAGGAAGCTTAAAGCGGCATTTTATGTCCACACACATGGGTGTGAAGAATCATGTATGTGGTATGTGTGGAAAGGCTTTCTGTCGGAAAGAGTATCTGACAGGTCATCTCATCCAGCATGGCGCCACAGAGGGCATGGTCAGAAAGGCCCGCCCATCTACCAGTAAGCCCCGCCCATCTGTCTTCAACCAGCAATATATCGTTAAAAAGAAAGAACCTGGCTTGGAAGAGGGTGAAGTGAAGATACAAGGAGCTGAGGATCAGGTAACGTTTTTAACTCTTTCCTCCCTAAAACTTCAAATGGACAATCCCAGTTTCCGTTTAAGTCTAGTCCATTTCTGACTTTAAACCCTTAGCCCGCCAAATAAATTGTCGTCTGCTATATTTCTCGTCTGCTTCAAATTTCAAAGTTGCTCAAAATTGCTGAAAATGTTGTCCGAGTGTCAAACAGCTTGGATCCGGATGAGACGCCTAGTTACTCGGCGTCTCATCCGGATCCATGCTGTTTGCATATGGAACTATAGTCGTGAGTGGCAGGCTAAGGGTTAAGGGTTGTTTTTGTCAATGTTTTGCATTATGACAAACAGTGAAGACCCAGATCAGAGGGCTCCGTAAGGAGCCCTCTGATCTGGGTATTCACTGTTTGCATAGGACAATGCACTTTTCACATGTATACTGTTTGAAAAGGACGCATATATGCGGGACTAGGGTTCAAAGGGTTCAACTTTATTTAAATGTTTGCTTTAGTGACACTTTATGTAGAACTTATAAGATTTTTATCAAGATTGATAATGGGTCAAATCGGACCGATCTATGAAGAGTTATTGCTCTTGATTTATCAAAAAATTACTATATTTGGCCTTGTTTTCAATCTACCAACAAAGTCATTTGCAAGACAAGAGTCAATTTTCTAGTTTCTTTAAATTCTGAGCAACAGACGATAAAAGCAACTCTAAATAGTAAAAAGACCCTGAACCAGGTAATTTTCCATTGGAAATTTCAGTGGTCAATGAATATAGTTATGTTAATCACATAATTTGCGGTCTGGGAGTTGCATAAAGCGATTGTATAAATATCGTAATCCACTAGTAGAATATCGTTTTTTGGGTTCCGGCCAAACTTGTTTGTCAACAAGCGCTGCATGTAGTGGGACGCCAAATGACGTCATTTACTATGACGTTAACGTAAACAATGTAACGTTTTGGTGGAAAATCTATATAGCAGAGGGTCTACAAACTACGACTTCAATCAATTATATGATAAATAGAATCTCACATTTGTGCTCATCATTTATAATTTTTAATAAACTCGTCGACTAAAATGAATATGACGCTCACCAAGGCTCGCGTCATATTATTTTAGTCAACTCGTTTAGCAAAAATGATAAATAATAAGCACTCATACAAGATCCTCTATTTATTGCAGATGCAAAGAATCTTTGTGGAACACGATGGCTCTGGCAACATTAGAGTGTTAGACATGGCTATGGAGAAGGAAGTCCAGAGGATGCTGGAGTCCAGATTGACCACTAAAGGCCACGTGGGAGATACCATGGTAGTCCATGTAAGTGATAGCCTGCCTTTTTATGCCTTAAACCCATTATCCCATAAATACACCTTTTAACGCCTTTGATTTATTCCTCGACGGAAGAAAATAGTTCCAATTTATACAGTCATAATTATAAACTATAATATATATTTTCTATATCCTAGCAGATAGTAGCTTAAAGCAGGCTGAAAGTAAAGCAGAATGTGCCATAAGGCACATTCTGCTTTACTTTCAACCTGCTTTAAGTGGTCATTTCTCATCAAAACTAGAAACAGGCTATGTGGTAATGGGTTAATATATTCCTGCACTTAAGAGAATAGCTCCAATTTATACTGTCAAGAATATGCAGCAGAAGAAATATTTTCTTTTTTCTAGATGTTGGTAGCTTAAATTAGGTTGAAAGTAAAGCAGAATGCGCCTTCAGGCGCATTCTGCTTTACCTTCAACCTGCTTTAAGTGGTCACCTATCTTCAAAACTAAAAACATTCTCCGTGGTAATGCTGTTTTAACCTATAGCTCCATAGATACATATTTGACACCTATATAGTATTCCTCCGCTGAAAACAATAGCTCCTGTTTCTACAGTCAGGAATGTATCATATGAAATGGTTTCTATAATCTAGCAGATGTTAGCCTCAAAGAGGTTGAAAGTTTAAGCTTATGGTGCATTCTGCTTTCCTCTCAACCTGCTTTAAGTGTTTACCAATATTCAATACTCAAATTGACTAAGTTATATCATAATGAGTGTTGAACAGTGTGAATCCTGATCAGAAGGCATATTACATGAATGGTTGATCAGAATCCCAACTGTTTTCAAATAACCAGTCTACTTGGGGGTAATGCAGTGAAGGTGTTAATAACCCATTTCCCCATAGCCTCTTTTTAGTTTTGAAGATTGGTGACCACTTAAAGCAGATTGAAAATACCGGTAAAGAAGTATGCGCCTTAAGGCGCATTCTGCTTTACTACTTTCAGCCTGCTTTAAGCTATTATCTGCTAGAATATAGAAAAATATCTTATGATACATACTCATAACTGTATAATAGTGAACCTATTTTTTTTCATATAGTAATAAATTGAAGGCGTATTTATTGGGAAATGGGATAAAAGCAAACCGAAAGTGAGTGTTTATAGTGTGTCTTGATACAGAAAATGAGTGTTTATTGTGTGTTTTGATACAGAAAATGAGTGTTTGATTGTGTGTTTTGCTACAGAAAATGAGTGTTTATTGTGGGTTTTGCTACAGATCGAGGAGCCGAGTACAGGTGAACCTCAGGTGGTACACGTGGAGCAGACAGAAGAACAAGTGGTTGAGGTACCCATAGAGGAACAAGGGGGCTATGTCGAGTACCAGCAGATAGACCCAGAGAAACCACAGGAATATGTCATCAACTCTACATCAGGTAGGTTCACTAATATCATGCTGAATTGTCATCTGCTTCCAATATATCGTCTTCTAAAATACGAAAAATCAGGTTTTTATGCTTTTGAAACAGAAGAAAAGTTAAATATAAGTGACAAACAGTTTTGATCTAGATCAGATGCTGCACTACGCAGCATCTGATCTGGATCCACACTGTTTGCAAACGTTAAGCAAGTCGTGTTTAGCACAATAAAGGTTTAAGAAATTCTGATAAGACTGCAGAAAGAAATTTTAACCCATTAAACCCTAGTGACAGATATATTTGTCCTTTACTGATGGATCATTTTCTGGTGGTAACATGTCAGGTTGTCAGTCCAGGTGTCCTGAGGTTGATCCCCCTCTTGACCAGGTCCTTCAGATGAGACTTTAACCCCTTTCCTTATATAAGCAACTTTTAGCCTAGTTAGATTGTTCCTCCGCTGAAGAAAATAGCTCCAGTTTTTACAGTCAAAATATATATAAAAAGGTTTTTTTTTACTTTCAACCTGCTTTAAGTACCCACCTGTCTTCAAACCTAGAAACAGGCTATGGGGTAAAGGGTTAAAAAACCGTAATAGACAATATTGCCTCTCTTTTCTATCAGAAACTGTCAGTGGCAACACCCAATACATCTATACAACCCCCCAGGGAGAGTTTGCAGTACAGGGAAACCAGGAGTTGATCTACGGACAGCCTGCAGTACAGTATGAGGTGGAGTGTGTCGGCGACGTTGGAGATGAAGAGGCCCTCTCGGCAATCAACCTGCTGGCCCAAGCCAGCGCTCAGCAGTACGAGACCGTCATCTCACAAATATGATGCCTCTTGTCATGAATTGCATGATGCGTTTACACTGAGATTAATGATTAACAGTCTAATCTGTGTCAAGAGACCGTTCAAAGAAATGGACAGTAAAACTTCTCGACTACGACCACTTAAACGAAGGCTAATTGATGGTGTGAAAGGCAGATGACAACATAAAGCAAGGTGACAGTAAAACAGAAAGCTCCTAAAGGAGCTTTCTGTTTCACTGCCACCTTGCTTAAAGTAGTCAGTCACCTGTCGTAAACACTTAATAATTATTCTAACACTCTTTGGGCACGCCCCAAATATACAATGACGGAATGTATCAGTGTTTGAATTCTCAATAAAACACTCACGCGCTGTTACGTTCTAATGTGATGTCATATGGCTTCGAAAATGTGTACGCCAAGAAATGTAGCGTCGTTGCTTCGGTGAAAATTAAGGTTAAATTATGTGTTATATTGGAAATAATAAATTAATACCGGTGTTTTATCTAACAATCGAACACGGGTTGTCGTTGAGATGCTTGTAATTAAACCACTCGGCCTAAAGGCCTCGTGATTAAATTACTACGCATCTCAACTCCTACCAGTGTTCATTTGCACGATAAAACACTGGTATGAATTTATTATTTCTTAAATACAATATAGTGGTCATTATTGAGAGATTTCACTGTACATGTACTATGTACAGGTGATTCTTTTCTGTGGAGGTCTTAATTTGTGTATTTTTATACAATAAACATCTTGAAAAATTTAAAATACAAATTGTATTGCTTTATTATTGATTCGTTAAAGGTATAAATAATACACAAATATTAATACTGTAAACTTTTTAGGTAAAATCCAAAAGTTTTAACTGTGCAGAAACCATTCGCTGTAGCATGCATGCATTGTTCATCTTTGAATCCTTTGATAATTTAATGCAGAACAAAAGAAATACAGAAAGCTCCTTTAGGAGCGTTCTGCATTGCTGCATTTAGTTTGCATATAAGTTGTCCGAGATTTTAATGTTTTTTTATTGAATGGTTGACTAGATATATTGATATTCAGTAGACTGTAAATGTCTTAGAACAAAGACAGAGGTTCAAGTGATATTAGAGACAGCTTGTCCGGGGGTTTCCATTTTCCAGCGGGCCAAAACAAAAAGGAAATCAAAAACAATTGGCCTGTTTAAACAGATATGCTTTGCAGATCAATAGTGAATGTTTATTGTGGTATTAATGAGGGGAAAGTACAGTGTATGTTTTAACAGCAGCAGCAGCCTAGATTAATTGCCTGCCTAAGAATTTATGCAGAGCTCTAGATAAAAGGGAGTAAACTGAACAAATCCAACATTTTCTCACTCATTTTAGCGCCGAATCCTATGGTATTTCTACTCATTAGAATCATCCTTTCAATAGGAGTAGAGACACCATAGGGTTTAATGCAGAAATAAAGATTCTAGTTTTTGAAATACTCTCCTTATCTAGAGCATTGCTTTGTGCTTCCAAAATGCTGGCAGAAATTGCTGACGATATAGTATGAGCTATGTCATAAGGAGAGGGGCTCTTTGATATTGAAGAACAGTAAAACCTCTCTATTACGACCACTAAATTGTGTAAACTATTAGTCGTTTAAGACAGATGACTGTTTAAAGTAATGTGAAAGTGAAGCAGAAAGCTCATATAGGAGCTTTCTGTTTCACTTTCACATTGCTTTAAGCTGTCACCTGTATTTTATACAGACAATTAGCCTTCTTTTTAGCGGTCGTAATAGAGAAGGTTTTACTGTAGTAAAAGTCTTGGGCCCTTTTACAGGATACACCTTATTGTGCTTTTTCAATGTTCATATTGAATGAAGTACCTATCTGGCCTACCTTCTACTCCATAGCCTGTTCCTAGTATTGGAAGATTGATGACTACTTAAAGCAGGTTGGAAGTAAATCAGAATGCGCTTTAGGCACATTCTGCTTTACTTTCAGCCAGCTTTAAGTGACTATCTGCTAGGATATGGAAAATACTTCTTCAAATTGCAACTGTTTTTCTTCACTGGAGGAATAAATTTAAAGACACAAAAATGTGTTTCTATGGAGTAATGGGTAAAAGTAAAGAATGTCTCTGACTTTGTTGTTCTTGTGGCTTAAACAATGTTAACCATTTAAGAAATGAAATACACTTATTATGTTAGACCACATGAATTATCGGAATATTGTTACAAATTTTGAAATGCAGTGTTATAGAATTATATAAAGGAAAGCATTGTTTATGTTAGCAGTTTTTAAATGCCTCTGTATGTCCATAGAATGTTTCCACAGTGAGTGTTGGAATTAGCATTTATATGGACATTGCATACACTATGCCTTCTTGTTTTATTTAATGGTTCTACCAAGCATTGCAGACTCAGATCAGATTCTTCATTATGCACTATCTCATCCGGGTCTTCACTGTTTGCCATATCTATTAATTCTTTCCCCTTTACCTTTAGATATTTAATGCATGTGATTTCTTAAAGCAGACTGAAAGTAAGCAGAAAGCTCCCGTAGGATCATTCTGCTTTACTTTCACCCTGCTTTGAGCTTTCACATTTCTTTAACTTTCATTAAGAAACCAATTCCTAAGATGCTTATTTTAGGGAAATAGTAAGCACACTATTTTGGCTTCTATGGAGGGAATGATATTCAGATTATGATATTATTCATCATATACTGCCGACTTTAATTGTCTACTTTAACCCTTAGCCCGCCAAATAAATTGTTGTCTGCTATATTTCTCGTCTGCTTCAAGTTTCAAAGTTGCTCAAAATTGCTGAAAATGTTGTCCGAGTGTCAAACAGCTTGGATCCGGATGAGATGCCGAGTTACTCGGCGTCTCATCTGGATCCAAGCTGTTTGCATATGGAGCTATAGTCGTGAGTGGCAGGCTAAGGGTTAATACTATAGAATCGTCAGCTTTAATGCTGTAGTGTATATTATTGTTTCAAAGCTAGTTTAGGACAAAATGACTGAAATCATATCGAAATGATTAGCAACTTGTTTGGATCCTGGTCAGATGCTGTGTTATTCTACTGCTGATTAGGATCCATACTGTTTGCAAAGTCACTGTCGTCACCAATGGCAGTGTAAGGATTAATGAGTTACAGTAAAAACCTCTGTATCACGACCACTAAATTTAGTTCATTCTAAGGTGTTTAAGGCAGTTGACTGCCAAAGCAAGGTGAAGGTAAAACAGAAAGCTCCTTTAGGAGCTTTCTGTTTTACGTTCACCTTACTTTAGGCAGTCACCTCTCTTGTAAGCAGTGAATTATCCTTCTTTCTAGTGCTCATAATAGAGAGGTTTTACTGTAATTTTAACACAATGAAACTTAAAACTGTTTTGAGTTGTTCTGTAGAAAAGATACATGTACATGGTAGATATACACTTTACAATATTGATGTTAATGCAGTATGATAGACAGGTCTACAGGTTACATGTATATAATGACTTGGATTATTTACAATCGTTCAAGACAAATAGACAATAAATTCCTCAATGCCATGGTTTAATTTGTGGTGTTTTGCCCCATATGGTCAATTTTATCATATTAGTAGAAGGCCTAAAATATTCAGACTGTCATTCTGAATGTGTATACCCCTATGTCAAGATGAGATCTTGGATATATAGTTTTGGTCTGTCTGTCTTCATCTTAAATGTTAACCTTGGTCATAACTTTTAAGTACAGGTGGTTGAGACAGTGATTTTGGTGTATGTTCTCAACTCAAGAAGACCTTGGATTCAGTATCACTTGTGTCATCGACAAAGGTCAAGGTCATTTGAGGTAAAATACTGGTACGCTACATGTGATACTGGCCCCTAAAACTTTAGTTTCCAATTTAATCAAGTCCATTATTTTAATATTTAAGGTTGTATTTACATTATATTGCAAAATAACAATAGTGCAGACCCTAATCGGGGTTCTCTTGTAGGGGCAATTTGATCTGGGTGAAAATTGTATGCAAATTACAATGGTACTCTTTACAGATACACTGTATTGCATGCAAATACATGCCTCTAGGATGCAATTGGTTAATCTGGTTCAGTAAAACCTCTATTACGACCACTATATTAGGTGTTTTACAATAGGTGAACGCTTAAAGCATGGTTACAGTAAAACAGCTTGAATCCAGATCAGATGCCGTGTTTCGAAGTGTCTTGTCTGGTTTCAAGCTGTTTGCAAATCATCATCGGTGTTTAGATTAACGTGCAGGTGCAGGAGCGTCATCCACATCAGTGGGCTTCCTTCCAGGTAGCTGGCTGGCTGCACGCATAGCAGATCTCACATTAGATCTCCACACATCCCTATCACAAAGGTCGACTTCTGAGAGCTTCCACTCTCGTCTGTCTCTCTGTGTCAATGTCTTCCATGTCATTTTGGGCCGTCCTGGCCCACGTCTTCCCTCAATCTGCATGTCCCAGACCTCCTTGATTGCACCGCTAGAGCGATTTACGTGTCCAAACCAGCGAAGCCTTTTCTCCCTCAGGATGATAGTCAATTCATCAAGGCCAAGTTTCACCAGCAGCTGGTGTTATTATTATTATTATACCCGATTTATATAGCGCTCTTTTCACACAGGAGATGTGCGTTCAAAAGCGCTTCACATGATATTATATAAATGTACCTACAAAGCGAGAAAGACAAATAACTACATTCACAATAAAAATGATACAATATTGAGATGCATGGAAACAGGGACTAGGTAAAAGGCTGGCGCGTGGCAGGCATAAAGCAAATAAGAACAACTTGACAGGCAGAGGCAGGCACTGGTTAGATTACCAAGATTATAAAATTGTTATAGTAAGTTTGTAAGATCATTTTTAAAATGAGTCAAATAATTAAAAGATCAATGGCATGATTAAAAACAGAGTGGTGTTTTGTTTGTTTGTTTGTTTGTTTCAGTGTAGAGTCGGAGAGTAGTTCACAAGTCGTAAAACGAATGTTTAAAACAATACTCTCCGTGTTGTTTGGTTGAATTTGTTTGTTTGTTTCAGTGTAGAGCCGGAGAGTAGTTCACAAGTCGTAAAACGAATGTTTAAAACAATACTCTCCATGTTGTTTGGTTGAATTTGTTTGTTTGTTTGTTTGTTTCAGTGTAGAGCCGGAGAGTAGTTCACAAGTCGTAAAACGAATGCACTGCCGTGTTGTTTGGTTGGATTTGTTTGTTTGTTTCAGTGTAGAGCCGGAGAGCAGTTCACAAGTCGTAAAACGAATGTTTAAAACAATACTCTCCGTGTTGTTTGGTTGAGTATTGTACAATCCATGGCCGTGGTACACCCTTAGTTCATAAACATAAAGCTGTCCAAGAATTACACAATAGACCCCTAGCCAAATGGTTTCAAAGCGATTGGGCAAACCCTACCAGCAAGATCTACCAGACAGGCACAAGGTCAATGGTACAACTCCAGAACTGCCATTTATACCCACAGCATCCACAGCAAGAACACAGCCCAGAGGTAGCAGTCATTGATTACCTACTTTCTTCTAATAACAGATATTAAAGAAGTGAGTTTTTAAACGTTTTTTGAAGGCTGCAATTGAGCTAGCATCTCTGATGTCTGATGGTAGAGTGTTCCAGAGCTTTGGGGCTGCATGCATGAAACTTCTCTCTCCAAACTTCACCAAACGACTTCTCGGCACAACCAGCGATACTGATTTACTCGCAGACCGCAACTCTCTTCGAGGTCTATACACGTCCAGCATACTAACAATGTACCTTGGAGAATCATTGCACATGGCTTTGTATGTGAGTGTCAGAATTTTGAATTCAACTCTGTGTTGAACTGGAAGCCAGTGAAGCTCCTTCAAGACTGGAGTGATGTGATTGTACCGAGGAGTCCTGGTAATGATGCGGGCTGCTGTATTTTGCACACGCTGTAGTTTTCGTAGTGAGTTTTGGGGAATCCCATATAGCAGTGAGTTGCAGTAGTCAATTTTTGATGTGACCAGAGAATTGACCAAAGTCTTTGTTGCTTCTGGAGAAATGTACTGTCTAATATGACCTATTTGCCGCAGCTGTGCGTAGCTAGACCTGCACACAGCGTTGATGTGCTGTGTCATATCCATTTGGGAATCAAATCTAGCACCAAGGTTGTTCACCCATAATGACGGTTTGATTTTAGAGTTTCCCACTTGAACATGAAAATCTCCGGGAACGTTAACCTTTTTTGAGTGAAACAGTATGACCTCAGTTTTGTCAGTGTTCAGCTTCAACATATTCTGGTGCATCCATGAGACTATGTCTTTTAGACATCCTTCGACTTTTGAAAGGGCTTCTTGGTGACTAGATGTGTCTTTAGGCTTAAATGACAAGTATAACTGTGAATCATCTGCATAGAAATGATGATCCAGATCATGATTTCTGCAAATTGAGCCGACAGGTTTTGTGTACAAGATGTTACGCCTTGAAAAAAAAATTGGTGTTAGCCAATTTCCCTCCCTATAACAACTCCCTCCGCACACACATTCTTTGCCTCCCATTGGATGTTTTTGTAGAGAAGGGGCACTGTAACACACAGTGCAACACCATCTGTAACTATTACGAGTTCATTTGTCCTAGATACAAAATATGGTCTCAAAATATAAACTAGACTTAAAACTCATTCACACCTGAAATTATTAATGGAAAATTTCAGTTCCCGATTAAGTTGTGTCATTTAGGGATAAATTTTAAAATATATTGCAAAAAGACAAACTCTGTAGGCTCTGCATGAGCCCTCTGATCTGGGTCTACAGAGTTCGCTCTGCAGGAGCCCTCTGATCTGGGTCTACATTGTTTACCTAGGACAATTTTACTTTTTACACATACGCTGTTTGCTTATGATGAGTATACTCGTCGCTAGGGTTCAATGTGTTAATTCAATTGGGAATTTGACTTGTCCATTTGAAGCTCATGAGTCCATGAATCAAATGAAGTAAAGTGTAACTTAAGTGTAAGTGTGACTTTAATTTACTGACCATTTTACAATAAGATGGTTCGAAAGTTTTCAAGACACTGCAGCTAAATGCCGTGAGTTCCTTTAGGAGATTTCATTATCTTTGTTCGGCATTAAGAGGACAGCTGTCTGTGTCATGTATTGTACAGTACCGGCTTCATCCAGTGATAGCTTGACTACAGTGGAGAAGACGTAATTCTTTCCCAATAAACTATTATTTCTGGCGCAATCAGTTCGGAGCCAAATCAGACACTGGATAACCCGGCGTCTGATAGACTCCAAACTGTTTGCTGAAAATGAATAGTCAGAATTATCAAACAGTTGTGGTTTTCTAAAGTTTAGTGAATTTCGTATTCGTATTTGCGGCGTTTGAACGGGGGGGGGGGGGGGGGGGGAATAACATCTCTACTGTACGTTCATCCAGTGAGCTTAGCTGTACATATATTAAACTTGCATTTGATACGAAATAAATATTTGTATAGATATTCACTGACATAAGCAATGTACAAGATATAGATACTGTTGAACCGCGATAACTTGATAACACGCTTATGGCAAGTTCACCCATATTTTATGCCCCCGCGACGACCAGTTTGGGGCAAACTGTCTTACTGTCTGTCGGTTCGTTCGTTCGTCCGTCCGTCCCACATAAGTACATACATTGTCCAGCTAATTCACCGTACAGTTTTCAAGCTATACCATTATAACTTGGCAGAGCGTTTGCACATATACCATAGATGTGCATGTGAACAGGATTTTCATCTGCTATAAATGTTCACAAAATTACGGTCAGTTGAACTTAGTCAAATTTTTGCCGATTGGGCCATCATACTTGTCTTACAGACAAAGCCATCCCTCTAGTTTGTACGATTAGATTTCAATAACTTGAACTGGCTTTTGGCGAACATACCGGTATTTCAAAGTTAAAACGCGGCTTACTTGAAAGAAGGCGAGTTAACCGAGATATGACTGTTAAAGTACAGAAAAACCTCTCTATTACGACCACTAGTTAATACGAAGGCTGATTGATTGTATGAATAAAAGGCAGGTGACAGCTTAAATAGAATGTGACAGTAAAACAGAAAGCTCCTGAAGGAGCTTTCTGTTTTACTGTCACTTTCCTTTAAGCAATCACCTGCCTTATACACAATATAGTGGTGTTAAAAGAGACGTTTTACTGTACATGTAAAATTAAAATTGTGTGAAGCGGCCGCATAATTATGAGTATTTTACAAACACTGTGTACGGAAATGGTATGTCAATAGTGAAGAACCAGATCAGAGGCATCCCAAATAACTATTGTATTATGCAAAAAGTTCAGACCCTATTAGAGAGATTATACATAGGGACGCTCTGGACAGAGTCTGCACTGTTTGTAATTTTTGCAATTACGTGTATATTGCAGAAAAACAGCCCCATATAGTAAAAGATGGGCTAGACTTAATTGGGAAACTGAAATTGTTAATAGTTTGTAGAATTAATGAATTGATGCAGAAATCTCCCTAAGGATTGGAGCTGTTCCATATTGCATTTGTTCCACGTTGTGAATGCGACTTTGCCAACATTTGCAAATTGTTTGGATCCAGATCAGACGCCGCTTATTGCGTCGTCTGATCTAAAACCAAACTGTTTTCACTCATATTAAATTTTTCTTCAGTTAAAAAACAAAAACTGATTGTGATTTTTTGCGGATGACAAATTCGAAGCAGACAACAATTGAGCATTATAAGATTAAATGTTACATTGTCCCATGAAAATATCCCCTTTAATGTTAAGCGCGACTTGATAAAGTCTGGAATAAATTGTCCGATCAGAATCCAAGATGTTCAGCTATTGAGTGTATTTGTGTTGAATAAGAAAATTCCCTAGAATACTGTTTAAGAAAATACGCAGACGACAATTTAAAGCAACTAATCATCTTTCTCAACAGGACATTAGTTAAAAAGTTGACCTGCAGTTTTTCGCTCAGTATAGGTTTGTCTGTATGGATAAATGTCAATATTTAATAATGTAGGACGGAATATAAATATGATACTGTAGAGACAATGCTATTCTTTCCCAATACACGCGTTTATCCTCAAGCTGTTGTATCTAATGCAAACAGTTTGGCGCCAGATCAGACACCGTGTAACCCGGCATCGGATAAGGTTCCAAACTGTTTGCCACCCATAGTAAAAAATGTAAGAAATTTCAACAAATTTTAGCTCTTTTTTACATTTTATTGCGTTGTGTTTGCGTTTAACCCTTTCCCTCATAGGAGCGCCTTTTAGCACACTCGATTTATTCCTCCACTGAAGAAAATAGTTCAAATTTATACAGTCTTGAAAATGAACCATAAGAAAGAAAAAAAAATTCTAGCACATGATAGCTTAAAGCAAGCTGAAAGTAAAGCAGAATGTGCCTTAAGGCACATTCTGCTTTACTTTCAACCTGATTTAAGTAGTCACATGTCTTCAAAACTAGAAACAGGCTATGGGGTAATGGGTTAAACGTCTTCTCCAGGACGGAATATAAACATGAATGATATCATACAGTAGAGAAAACGTTATTCTTTCCCGTTTAAACTCAAACGGAAAGCACTAAATTGTATAGAATGACAACTTTTTGATAATTCTGCCAATTCATTTTAATCTGAGTGGCAAATAGTTTGGAGCCTGATCAGACGCCGGGTTACCCGGCGGCTGACCAGGCTCCAAACTGTTTGCAATTGAAATATTAGTTTTAGCGTAAATGCGTTTATTGGGAAAGAATAACGTTTTCTCCACTGTTATGTATATATGTAGCGAAAACTCTAAATACAAGTTTACCCTTCCAGACTAATAAAAAAATGTTTTGTTTCGAGAGTGTTCTGGATTTGGGGTTTTTTGCAGTCGTTCAATTTGTTTTTTTAATCATATTACATGTATATTTCAAGATACAGTGAAATGGAGGCGGGCCCCAAGATCTCACAAAATTAGCTGTGGTCCTTGTTCATCAATTTTATACAGTAACAATCCCTTACAAAATGACCACCAGCACCCAATTGGATACACGTTTAAACCTTAAACTTACCGGCTAGAGCTTAAACCATCGTTTCTCAAAAGAGACACATTTTAACATCTTTTATACAGTGGAGAATCTGTTATTCTTTCCCGTTTAAACGCAAACGCAAAGCACTAAAACGTAGAAAAGAACAACTTTTGGACAATTCTGCTATTTCATGTTTATCTTGGGGGCAAACAGTTTGGAGCCTGATCAGACGCCGGTTTACCCGGCGTCTGATCTGGTTCCAAACTGTTTGCACTGCAAATAATAGTTTTAGCGTAAACGCGTTTATTGGGAAAGAATAACAGATTCTCCACTGTAGGTCAACTGGTAGTCAAAATCCAAACTGTTTGTCACTGTAATTCAATGTTTATTAGCAGACGACAGTTCTGAATCGTACGTCATCGGTTGAAAATGAAGTACAGTAACACCTCTCTATTACGATCACAAAAAGAAGCCTAAATGGTTGTATAACAGTCAGGTGACAGCTTAAAGCAAGGTGACAGTAAAACAGAAAGGTCCTAACGGAGCTTTCTGTTTTACTGTCACTTTGCTTTAAGCAGTCTTATACATATTATAGTTCACATACTTTAGTGGTCGTAATAGAGAGGTTTTGCTGTATGCGGGATAACTCAAAATCAGTTATTGTTGCTTTCTCAAAGTCAAACATTTTGGATCCTGATCAGACGCCGCATTCGGATTTGTAGCCCAGGCTAACTTAGCATGGTACGGAGTAAAAGGCGATTATCGGAGAATATATACGAGGGCTTCAGTGTTTAGATTGTTCACGCATTGCTGGATTTGTTATCATTTCTCAACTGCCTTGTATATCCCACCAAACTGCTGAACATGTACATAGCAGTTTGGAGTTGACGGTCAAATAGTAAATACGTATGGAGACATTGGATATTTAATTATATTTTTTTCTATTTGTTAAAAGCTAGGAAGTGTTCTGTTTTGTTAGTCGTTTCAACAGTACGTGTGTTTGTATTATCTTTGGAAAGCAGACGAAATTTTATTGCATTTTGGGGGCTTAAAGACATTCATCTACTTGACATTCTCTTAAATTTAACCCTTTGACTGATTATACGCGTCTTGCAAACAGTTTAGACCCAGATCAGACGCCGAGTTACTCACCGTCTGATCAGGATCCAAACTGTTCGATAATACATTATCTTATTTTCGTAAAAAAGACATTTTAACTCGTTTGAGAGATAAAAATTCAGACGACAAATATGGAAGAAGATAAAGTTTTAGCAGCAGAAGGCTGTATACCTGTTGGGCTATATATATTAACAACATTCACACGGTGTTAATCCTTCGTAATAACGTCTGCTTTAAAATTTCCGTCTGCAATTTTTTCTCACAATTTAAGTCTAACACATTTTCAAAATTAAGAAAACGTAATGACGAGTTCCAAACAGTTTGGATTCAGATCAGACACCGCGTCACGCGGCGTCTGATCTGGATTCAAACTGTTTGCAAATAACCAATCAGAATCCAGTTAGGTAGGGGAAGGGTTAAGTTAACCTATATGAAGATTTTGATAAAATCGCTTGGTTTCTGTTTATTAACGTTGGATGTATAGCGGGATTTAGACTACAATGTAAACACAACAGATACAAGTTGAATTGTGGTATAAAACGCGGCATTTCACTGTTTTTGCGGTCAGTGCAACCATGGCCAGTTTAGCGGCGTTGGGTTGTGTGGGGCTCGCTGGTGCTTGTGTGGTATCTGGGTATTGTGTTGTGGGACTCGTTTTCGCTTGTGTGGGACTAGTTATATATTTTACTGGACATTCTAGCAAGAAAGTGGACGCTAAAGGCAAAGCTGTGTTTATAACAGGTAAAGGCTTTTTTTAAAACTCTCAATTCTTTCACGTCTGCTTTAAAATTTGTCGTCTGCATGTTGAACTGTTTTCAAAGTTTGTTTTTTAAAAATTAGAGTTTTACTCACTGACCCCTAGTGCATTACTGTACATTTGTGTCTTTTACGAGCATATGAAAACTAATCTCGTCTCAAATAAGCAGTGTAGACCCTGATCAGAGGGTCCCTGTCCCCTTTGTAATGTATTCTTAAAATATAACCCTAAATATCCAAAAATTGGACCAGACTTGATTGAAAATTGAAATTGTACATTTAAAGTTTCAGGGGTCAACGAGTGTCAACAGTTTAGACCCAGATTATACGCAGAGGTACTCTTTACTCGGCGTCTGATCTGGGTCCTAACTTTTTACAAATAGCCTACTGTGGAGAAGACGTTATTCTTCCCTAATAAATGCGTTTACGCCAAAACTATTATTTTAAACGCAAACAGTTTGGAGCCAGATCAGACACTGGGTAACCTAGCTTGTTATCAAGTTCCAAACTGTTTGCTACTCAGATAAAAATGAATAGTCAGTTTGGTCAAAAAGTTGTCATTTTCTCCACTTTATTGCATTGTGTTTGCGTTTCGTTTGCGTTTAAACGGGAAAGAATAACGTTTTCTCTGTATCAGTCAAACCGCGATTGGCAGGTAAAGGGTAAATGCCATAAAATTATATAGCCATCGACAGGCATCCACTTCAAACTGACGGCAGAGTTTGTGTATATTTATAGAGCATTATTTATATCTATAGAACAGTTTACAGTGGAAAAGGCGTTATTCTTTCCCGTTTAAACGAAACTAAACGCAATACAATAAAATAAAAAAGCCAACTTTTTGAAAATTCCGACAATTTTTTTCTATTTGGATAGAAAATTGTTTTGAGCCTTATCAGACGCCGGGTTACCCGGCTTCTTACCTGGCTCCAAACTGTGTGCAACAGTTTGTGCGTATGAGCGTTTATCAAGTCGGAAATAATAAAACGCATTCTCCAACGTCCAATGTCTCGAACTCGGCTAAGTCGAACATACCCGTATTTCAAAGTTAAAACGCGGCTAATCCGCGTTCACCGGTATGTTTACCTAAACCAAGCTTGAAATAAGGCAAATTCATGTTTCGAAATATCGGATAATTCGAGTAATCTTTAAGCGAGTTCGAAATATCGAAGTTCGACTGTATGTACAAACAGTGCAATGAACATGTACCAATCAATATAAATAGTCTCCTTCTAAGCGTGACTTGACTGGACTTGGAAAAGTTAAGATCCAGATCAGATGCAAACTTTGGTTATTCGGAGTCTGGTCAAACAAAATAAATCAACAAAGGACAGGAGGCTCTACTGTTTGTAATTTTGAAACATATTACAAAGAAAAGTATAATATGCATAAATTGACTAGACTTAATCATGTTAATGGGCACTGAAATTATCTATTACAAGTTTCACGTGTGAATGAGTTAATTAATATGCAAAACTTGGAAGTTAACTTCACCACGTAATTAGGTATGATATGCAGTGCACGGTGCATCTAATTTAGATTATAAGCATCACCATTGTTCTGCCGATCAAGATATAACTTATTAGTTATTACCCCATGAATCCGCCTTTTTATACCTTTAATTTATTCCTCTAATAAAGAAAATAGTTCCAGTTTATATAGACATGGATATAAACTGTGAGCAATATATTCGGTAAGTTAAAGCAGGCTGAAAATAAAGCATTAATGTGCATACTGCTTTACTTTTAACCTACTTTAAAGGGACTCGCAACCGGATGGTGTACTTGTCAAAATAAAATAAAATACTCAAATAAAAGCAAACTTGTGGCATTATTTGGCTTCTGACATTAAAAAAATATGATCAGTCCAAAAAAAGTTTCAAGAATCGTCACCGAATCTTAGATTTTTAGATATTTTCCATCGTTTTTCTATACCGACTAGTAGACGGTATAGTTGTTGTTGTTGCTTCTCTACACGGGCTCAGACATAAACACGAGCCGAATTACGAAGTTGTATGCACTTTCGATTGCTACACATTGAAATACGTTAAATCGATCCGAGATAAACGGATAGTTCCGTGGTCCATTGGTCTAAGCGGTTTCCCCTATTTTGCCTTCTGTCCGCCAATGCCGGGCCCCGGGTTCGAATCCCACCAGAGACCAGTATTTTTTTTTTATTGAAATACATTTTTTTTAAACAGAATTTCTTATCCTAAACTAATTCTTTACCATTTATATAAGCGTTTGACACATATTTACAAATTACTATTTTTAATGCACCATCTGGTTGCGAGTCGCTTTAAGTGACCGCCTGCTGTCTTTAAAACTAGAAAGAGTCTATATTGTGTAACGGGTTAAAGCAGTTATGGTGTCGAGTAACTAGGAGTCGCAATTTGATCAACGTTTGTGGATCAGGTTACATAGTACAAATTGTGTAAGGATCGTATGTATGTATTCTTGAGCGTCATTTTACAGAGAACAGCTTTAACTCATTCAACCCTAGCGACGAGTATACTCGTCCTTTACAAACGGTGTATGTATGTGAAAATCTTATCCTTGCCCTGTGCAAACAGTGTAGATCCAGATCAGATGGCTCCTGCAAGGGGTCCTCCGACAAGGGTCTGTACTATTTGTAATTTTGCATTTTATTGTAAAAATCTCAACATGGACTGGACTTCACTGGAAATTGAAAGTGTCCACTTGAAGTTCCAGGGATGAGTGAGTTAAACCAGGCAACTATATTTTAAGAGAAAGGTGAGATTTCGGTGTTTTCGTGTGTATGTACAGTAAGACCTCTCTAATACGACCATTAAATTATGCTCGTCATTAGTTGTTTACGACAGGTGACAGCTTAAAGCAATGTGACAGTAAAATATAGGAGCTTTCTGTTTTACTGTCGTCTTGCTTTACTCTGTCACCTGTCTTTTATACAACCAATTATCCTTCGTTTAAGAGAGAGGTTTTATTGTATATTTAAAGCAACCCATGAACATCTCATCTTACTCCTAACTGTATACGACGGACATACTCTTTTTAACACAAACGCGTTTATTGGGAAAGAAAGACGTCTTCTGCACTGTATGTATTCTCTAAGACACTTTAAAGTCATTACAGTGGAGAATCTGTTATTCTTTCCCGTTTAAACGCAAACGTACGCAAACGCAAAACACTAAAACGTAGAAAAGAACAACTTTTGGACAATTCTGATAATTCTTGTTTATCTTGGTGGCAAACAACATGGAGCCTGATCAGACGCCGGGTTACCCGGCGTCTGATCTGGCTCCAAACTGTTTGCACTGCAAATAATAGTTTTAGCGTAAACGCGTTTATTGGGAAAGAATAACAGATTCTCCACTGTATCATTTGAATGTTTTATCTGAATGGTAGACTTAGGTGGCGATAGTCCCGAGATACATGTAGGCGTAAAACATTTGTCAAAAGGTTCTCTATTTATCATCATTCGTCATACCCAACTCCTTTTATCAGGGTCTACTCTGGAGCCCTTTTATCAGGGATTACACTGGAGCCATTTTATCAGGGTCTGTTCTGGTTGTTATTTTGCCATGTAAAAGCAATCATGAAGAGTCAAAAACAGAATAGGCTAAATAGGAAAGTAGAAATGTCCCTATGGATTTGTTATGGGTCATTGAGTTGATACGTGTACATGTATAATCTAATTTATACAAAAGTCAATCATCTCACTTCTGAGTTGTCGGCCATGTTGATTAAATATACCGAAAAGTGTTAAGTAAAATACACCAACCTTTTTCCTGCTTGAACTCTTATCATGCTGAATTGTAGTCTGGTTAAAATATATAATTTGTGAAAAAAGTATTTTTTCTTAAAGTGGAGAAAAGATTATATTTTGTAATATGAGTTGAAAACAGCTTGGACCCAGATCAGACGCCGCGTTACGCGGCGTCTGATCTGGATCCAAGTTGTTTGCAAAAATTAGCCAAGTCGCGTTTTCACGACAAGGGCTAATCGATGTGGTCTGTATCTGTACCTGTATCTTGTACGTTGTAGAGCCCGAATACAGTTTTTATACAACGTGGTCATTTTTTGCAAACAATTAAGACTTTTCACTCGGCGTCTGTTCATGATCCAAAACGAATCCATGTTATAGGCAGCCTCTCTTCTTAAATAATATATATGTATATATATATCTTGTTAAAATGAAGTAATTAAATGTTGAAAAACAAGGATGATTGAAGATGACTACTTTGAAACTGACGGTAATATTGCTAATTTAAGATGTTTCATGACTGAGTGATACCTTGGTATTTCCTTCATTTCTTTGCAAACATATAAAATAAAACTTTTTTCAATATAAATCATCTGAACAATTGCATTGGATATTGGAATAAGGAAACGTTTCCTCACAACTAAACGCGATTATTAAGGGAATAGTTAAAGCTGTACTATAAAAAACAGACGTCTCTGCAAATCTTGCAACATACGCAATATTTTCTATATACAGTGTACTAGCAGATAGAAGCTTAAAGCAGTCCCTTTGAAGCAAATATTTGTCTCCATTGCTGATGCTGAAAACAAACTAGGGGTGTGTGGGGATTGGGGGGGGGGGAAGGTTGAGCTTTCTGTTTTACTGTCACCATGCTTTAATCAGTCACCTGTTGAAATCACCTAATAGATTAGCACGAATAGGATTTTACTGTACAAAAAGTGTAGGCAAATGTTATTTGCTTTCACAGGGAGAGAAAACTTAACAACCATACCATTTCCGTTTTTACAGGCATTTGCAAACAGTTTGGACTCTACATAGATATACAAGGGTATCTAAGAACACTGCAGTGTTTGTTCGTACAACAAAATATTTCATAAGATATAGCAAACAGTTCGTCTTATCATGATCTACACTGTTTGCCAATTGCCAATGTCCACCTTAATAGACACTAGGCTTAAATGGGTTAAAGTGCTGGAAACGGACATATAGGTCATTTGCAAACAGTAAATATCCAGATCAGAGGGCTCCTGAAGGAGTCTTCTGATCCGGGTCTGCATTGTTATTAAATACTTGTAAATCCTCAGGGAATATTTCTTTTCCGATTCAACGTAGGCTATTAATTTATTAGAAAACGAACGGATAAGTAAATTCAGCATATTAGGGGTTAACGAGCTTCCAATTTTGGTTCATTATCCTTGACAGAATCTTGTCCAGTGTCGCGTGCACTTAACCCTTGACCTGCGGATCCAGCCTTGAATGGTATTTGCCAACAGTTTAGATCCAGATTAGACGCCGTGTAGCGTGTCGTCGAATCTCGAACCAATTCGTTTGACACTCGACATTAAGTTTAGTAAATGAAATATGCATGTATCTATAATATCAATTTAATAATTTTTACAGACGACACTCTCAAAGCAGGCGATATTTTAAGGATTAATGTTTTTCCTGCTGAAATGTCGTCTGATTTTATGACGTCAGCTTCAATTACTTCGTCTGCAAAATAACGAACGTAAATATACTCCAAACTGGTATTACTGAATGACCTAACATTTGCAAACAGTTTGGATCCTGGTCAGACTCCATATTCTTGGCGTACGATCAAGTTTCAAACTATTTGCAAATTTTAGAGTTGTAGTAAGCAAAATCATCATAATGACCAAACGACCCACTTCACTGACTTATAGGCCACTGACATCTACAGAAAATATAAATATTTGTATCCGAGATATACAGTGGCGAATACGACAGTCTCTCCACCCTCTCCACCCTATCTTTTTAATTCATTTATCCCATTTCTCCACAGATACAGTGGAGAATCTGTTATTCTTTCCCGTTTAAACGAAACGAAACTCAAACGCAAAACACTAAAACGTAGAAAAGTTCAACTTTTGGACAATGCTGATAATTAATGTTTATCTTGGTGGCAAGCAGTTTGGAGTCTGATCAGACGGCGGGTTACCCGGCGTCTGATCTGACTCCAAACTGTTTGCAATAGAAATCATAGTTTTAGCGTAAACGCGTTTATTTGGGGAAAGAATAACGTTTTCTCCACTGTACGCCTTTTAGGCGTTTTATTTATTCCTCCACTGTAGAAAAAAGTATTGAATAAGTATCATAAGAAATGTTTTCTGTATTTCTAGCAGATGGCAGTTCCTATAGGAGCCCTCTGATCTGGGTCTACACTGTTTGCAAATGTAATGAGTATATTTTAACCAGGTCCATAGTGGCGAAAGTCGAAACGCTTTGGTTGACCTGCATTTTGTTTAGTAATGTAAAATGTTAATATATTTAGATTTTAGTATCTCTATTAGAATCTTAAACTACCTACCGGTATACTTGTAAAGAGGATTATCTTAATCCTTTGCAGTTGTTATAGCAGTCTCTTTTAATTCAAACGTGAAAACAGTGCACATTTTATCTGATAAATTCCTAGATAAGAGAGATTTGTTCGTTCAATTTATAAGGTCGTGTGGAGTTTGATAGTGCCATTTTATGATACATTAGTCTCTTTTTATTCTAACCCAAATAACTGTGTACAGTTTATGTCTTATTGAGCTGCATGTTTTACGTGACTCTAGAAGGATGAGACCCTGAATAAAGAATATATCGTTGGCCAATTTACCCCTGAAACTTTTAATGTACAATTCCAGTTTTCAATTAAGTCTTGACTCGATTAAGACAAACAGTACATGCAGACCCTGCTCAGAGGGCTCATGCAGAAGTCCTTTGGTCAGGACATTTGTTGTATGGACAAACATTGCAGTGTCCTTAGATCACCCTTGTATGTATATATATAATGAAATCGTTCACGTAGCAAATATCGGAGAGTTCGTTGCAATATCCAGGCATAAATGGATTAAATAGCAACGGTTATCCTTTCCTAATAAACTCATTTGTGTTTAAATATATACATTTATATCCAATGCAATCAATTTGTAGCCAGATCAGACGCCGGGTAATCCGGCGTCTGATCTGGCTCCAAACTGTTTGCAACTCAGATTTAAAAGAAATACGTCAACATTTTCTCAAATGTGTCATTTTATAATGTTATGTTTAGTTTCGTTTAAACGGGAAAGAATATTGTCTTTCTTCACTGTAGGTGATGCAGTGCAAAACGTGGATTGTCGCCTTGTCTTGGGTGTTCTAAGAAATATAAAAGGAACTCAGAATTGCCGCTTCTTTAAACCTTTTTATGCCCACGACATAGGCAAACAGTGCAGACTCTGATCAGACGCCGCATTATGCGGCGTCTGATCAGAGTCTACACGGTTTGCTGATAGGAATTTCAATATAAAACAAAATGAAAATGAAAAAATTTGACCAGTCATCCCTTTGATAAAGATGGACTAATCCATTATAAAACATGGAAGAATCCACTTGGCGCAAATGAGTTAATCTTAAACTGAGCGAATGTGTACTGAATAAGTGTTGCAACAGTTTGGATTTAGATGAAACGTACAGTTATGCGACGTCTTATTTGAACCCAAACAGTTTGACAGTCTGGATAATATTTTTGCAAAAAGGAAATATTTCTAGCAGTTAACATCAACCCCGAGTCTTTCTGCAGCCTACATATTTTGCCGCTAGTTTTCAATTTAGACTAGTCCAAACAGTTTTGATCCTGATCAGACGCCGCGTTACGCGGCGTCTGATCAGGATCAAAACTGGTTACAAATGCGCTTTATTACGTCATTGAGAGTGAACGGGTTAATGAGGGTCTATTACACTGTAGTTGTATTGCAACGTGGCAAACCCTCTCGGAACAAGATCTACTCTGTTTGCATTGTGACAAGTCTACTCTTCGCTAGCACAGGTGCCAGACACATGCTTTGCCCCAATATATCACCTCAAAACACAAATAAAGAGAATAAAACCATAAAACACCCTCTCCTATGACCAAAGATCTAAGGTATATACTATAAAAAAAAAATTTTTTTTTAAAAATGAGCTTTAGGTCAGAATATGGTGTTTGGTCATAGGAGAGGGTGTTTTATGGTTTTATTCTCTTTATTTGTGTTTTGAGGTGATATATTGGGGCAAAGCATGTGTCTGGCACCTGTGTTCGCTAGTACACTGTTTGTAAGTGACGCAAATACGCGTCGCTAGCGGTGTATGGGTTTAACCCTTTCGGCGACAAATTAATCGTGAGTTTTTCCCTCCTTCACCGCTACATTGTGGTCTGTTTCAAAAGTGTTGTCTGCAAAAACGTTTCAAAGTCAGATTTAAGCCTTAAGGTTGTATGACTTGAGAATTATCGATACGAGTGTCAAACAGTATGGATTCTTATCAGACGCCGCGTTACACGGCGTTTGGTCCAAACTGTTTACAAAGTCGACTTCGTGTTTGATCCAAACTGTTTACAAAGTCAACTTCGCGTTTGATCTAAACTGTTTACAAAGTCGACTTCGCGTTTTATCTAAACTGTTTACAAAGTCGACTTCATGCGACTTCGGCGATGAACGAGTTTTAGGCAGTTTTAATTAATGGTGCATAAAACATGTATCAATACATTAAAGATAGTGTTGTTAACCACGACGTTTCGTTACTCTTAGTCAGCAAAATTTTAATATTTCTCTTTAGCAAAGCATAAAATAAACAGAAAATGGTGGGGTTTTTGTACCTTCATTTTAATAAATAATGTCTTCCTGTTTGTGTTTATTAACCCTTTACCTGATAGCATTGTTTCTAGTATTGAAGATATGTGATTACTTAAAGCAGGTTGAAAGTAAAGCAGAATGCGCCCTAAGGCGCATTCTGCTTTACTTTCAGCCTGCTTTAAGCTATTAACTGCTAGAATAAGAAAAGTATTAAATATGACACATATTCATTACGGTATAATTTGGAACTATTTTCTTCAGCGGATGAATAAAATGAATGTGCTAAAAGTCGCTTCAATAATGGAAAGGGTTAAGATTCATCATGATAGTAGTAAAAGTGCTCTCGCAAACATCTCGTTTTTATATTGATATTTATCGTTGTGATTAGTTCAGTTTATCTTGATTGAAACTGGCAGTTAACACATTCGAGTAAAGTAATTCATAGAACAGTTTCCGCATTGCCTTTGTCTTGCATTAAGCAACCACCTGTCTGTATATCAACTTACTACCTAATTGAGTGGTCTCGTGATAAAGATTGACTGTATTGCAATTCAAAACTCGGGGTTTTGTTTTTTGCTTATTAGACTGAGTGTTAAGTTTTTGCCAAGAGGAAAGTGATCGTATTAAGTACTATAATTGGACACGTACTAGTACCGGTTCGTTAATTTCATTGCTTTTACATGGTTGAACTTCCCTTTCTACCAGGATGATATAACCATACACTATATAGAAATCTAGTTATTTGCAAACAGTTTGAATCCGCGTTTCTGTTTCCTATAAACCATTGTACTCGGGATAAGTCTGTAAAAGGGGTCATATAATATATAGGACGACACGTTCTGATTTAAAATTGCTTTCTCATATGTCATGTTTTAACACTTTTTATGCTGAAACATATAATGTATTTACTATCTCATGGTTGAAATATTACCGGTTTATGTTTAAAGTCAAGTGATGGATTCAGACAAAAGTTCAGACATAAAAGTAAAACAAGCAGTAGACAAGCTCTGTCCTAGAGCTTATAAAGCGTTTGATTTGAGTCTGAGATCGTTTTCAAGCATTTGATAGGTCAGATGTGAGCCTAGGCTCAAATCTGACAAATCAAATGCTTTAGAATGATTTAAAACTCAACGCAGACGCTTTATAAGCATGACCAAGTGTTGCATAAGAAGCACATTGTTCAGGGTCAGCACGGTTTGCAAAATATACACTACTGGTTTTCAACATATAAATGGTTAACCCCTTCACTGCCTTTACCCGAGTACAATAGTTATTTGCAAACAGTTTGGATCCTGATCAGACGCCACGAAGCTTGGCGTCTAATCAAGATCCAAACTGTATGACACTCGTTTTAATATTAACAAAACCCAAATTTTGAACTCGAAAATAAAACTGACGACACTTGTTTGAAAGTTGATGGTGGCATGACAGTCAGGGAGTTAAAGATAACAAACCTGTTCTGGTTCTCACATCCTTGAGTGAGATGTGTTTATTTTACTTTATGTCTCTCGGGTCATAAATATTACCCAACTAACGCTATGTAATTGTTGTCTGCAAAAATTGTTGTCTGCATGAATTTCTCACTTCTGATTAATCTTTGATTTCCTTCAGAAAACAGCATTCCTTGAGAAAACATCGTTTTGAGCTAGATCAGACGCTTAATGTACTCCGCGTTTCATTTGCATACAAACTATTTGAAACAATCATCACAAAATCGACCATAGTGTAGTTTAAGAACTCCGTATATATTATTTCTCAACACAAGAGTGACACGTTATAACAATAAGAATAATATAGTAAAGACTTTATTCAACGAGAGAGCTCATTGATAAAACCAATATTCCATGAAGCCCTCAACATACAAACAAGTACATAAAACTTTTTCGAAAAGGCATTCCATACTAAACATACATGTTACATGTAAAACAATATAACATAATCAATAATAACTAGCAATTTGAAAGATCTTCAGTAACTTAATCATTTGAACCACAGTCACACAGATATGCATCTTAAAAATTGCAAATAGTGTACCTATTAAGAGTACACTTGTCCTATGCAAACATTGAAGACCCATATCACAGGGCTCCTAAAGGAGTCCTCTAATCAGAGTCTGTGAACTCTGTACCCTCCGTCATTCTATTGACACACGATAGCCCCTAAATATATCTAGTAAAATACCTCGAAACTGGAACTGTCCAATTAAAGTTTCAAGAGGAAAGTGTTGAAATACTTTAATCTAGGTCTATTAAAATTAATATTATTTGAAAAACAACGGAGACTCAGCTAAGAGATCACGTTCATGACTTTTTTGTCTTTAGCTATGCCTCTGTATTTGAAAGGGTGTTACGGCTATACTGTTACTGCCTCTGCTAAGACGTAATTCTTTCCAAATAAATGCGCTTATGGCAAATCAATTACATGTATTTCTATTGCACATGGTTTGCAGCCAGATCAGACACCGAGTGACCAGGCAGTCTGACCAGGCACTAAACTAGTTGCCTCATAGGGAAAAAATCCACAGAATTGAAAAAAAAAGCTGTAAGTTTCATGGTTGTATATTTTTCGTTGTCCTTCGTTTAACGGGGACAGTTAACGTCTTCCCCCATTGAACTGTACTGCGATCATGGCCGCTTTCGTTTTCAATTACGTTTTAGGTTCCCTGAGGGCTATTTTTGTTGGTATAAATAGTTAAATACACATATCACAGCAACCAACGTCCTCTGGCTGGGTATTACGCCTGGTCTTAACCCTTTCAATACCACGACGTCATTGGTTCAAACAATTGTAGTCTGCTCTTATTTCTAAATTTTGAAATTTAGCTAAATTGACTTAAGTAATATCTGAACGAGTGTCATACCAGTTCGCAACGCAGTGTCTGATCATGATTCCAATTGTTTGCAAATATACATTGTATTTGGAGTACAGTGGAGAATCTGTTATTCTTTCCCAATAAACGCGTTTACGCTAAAACTAATATTTGCAGTGCAAACAGTTTGGAGCCAGATCAGACGCCGGGTAACCCGGCGTCTGATCAGGCTCCAAACTGTTTGCCACCAAGATAAACAAGAATTATCAGAATTGTCCAAAAGTTGTTCTTTTCTACGTTTTAGTGCTTTGCGTTTGCGTACGTTTGCGTACGTTTGCGTTTAAACGGGAAAGAATAACAGATTCTCCACTGTAAGTCAGGGACAGGATTAAGCTTCTAACCATAAATGGTGACAGATCATTAGTAAAGTTGTAATGTTATTACTGTAGGTCAACTGTCCTGGGGTTAACTGTATTGTTGACAAACAATTACGCTTCCCGACCTACATAATCGGAGGCTACAACAACAACATGATATTCGGTTCGCCAGTCCCTCTAGAATTGCAGGGCTGCCATTTCTCCGGATTTTTCCTAAGTATTCGGATTTTTATCCTAGCAGATCGTAGCTTAAAACAGGCTGAAAGTAAAGCAGAATGCGCCTTAAGGCGCATTCTGCTTTACTTTCAACCTGTTTTAAGCAGAAATAATCATCAAAACAAGAAACAGACTATTGGGTAAAGGTACGATTAATAAAATTGCGCCTGAAAATTTGAAAATTTGAAATCTTAGGATTTTTATGATCAACTTATGGCAGCCATCCACTGTATCGGTTTAACTTTAAACTGCTTAAAGCAGTCATTTGCAACGAACACTGAAAAATGCTTTAACCCATAAATAGACCCTTTACGCCTGTATCGTTTTCCTTTAGTGAAGAAAATAATTCCATTTTATACAGTCATGCATATGCACTATAAGCAATATTTCCCATATCCTAGCAGATGATCATACTATCAGATTTTAACTACTCACTTAAACAGTGTACCTTAAGGATGTCGGCCTGTCTTTTTGAGCATTATGAAATTTCCGAAAAATTTTACGGACTCGTTTTCAAAAAAATGGTAAGAACTCATATTTGGTGAATGCATACAGTAATAAAACACTATTTTCCCGGGAAAAAATTGGATTTTCGTTCCGGAAGGGACTTTTTAAGTTTTATGTCCTATTCGTAGTTAATAGCATACACCGTTTTCTTGGGTAGGTTCAACTAGGTTGTATTTTGTTACATCCGATTTCATTTCAATTTCTCAGAATATAAGCATGAAATTTTCATGGTAGTACAGTTTTAATATAAATTATAGATAACTCAAGAGGTAAAATGAAATTTTTTGGAAAAAAAATATTTTTGGTAAAAGTACACAAAAAATTGAAAAAATGAGAAAAAAAGATTTTTTAGATAAAATGATCTATATCTTTTTTAAAAGATCCGGGACCCTGTGTTTTTATTTGCTATTTCACTAAAACTTTTTGTTTGCAAGGCTAAAACAACAAATAAAAAATTTGATATTTAGTTTGTTCCAATTTGTAGGGCAATTTTCACAGTGCCTTATTCTCCCATTATAAAAAAGTGGGATCTTGAAAAAACATTATTTTCAGGGTTTATTCTTACTATGGTAATATAAATTAGGATACTTTTGGTACAAATAGATTGTTTAAATAAAGATTGAAAAACCGTAATACAAAAAAGTAGGAGTTTTTATGAAGCTTCAATTTTAGGGGGGTAGCCTTGAAAAATCTCAAATTGTGAAAAAGAAAGGTCCGGTACCCCCACTTTTTTCACCAGTTTTGTCATAGAAACTAAGTTTACTATCAGTATGCAAAGTTTGACGAATTTGGTATTTACTTTACCAAGGTGCACCTACCCCCTTAAAGAGTACTTTTATGTAAGTCCTTTAATCGGTGTCGGTACGGTTTGTCATTTTCTTAAATAACTGTTTTGCAAAAAAACAAAAAACAAAAATCTTAAATCATAGTACAGTCCAAATGGACTAGAGCTAATTGGAAACTAGAATTGTCCATTGAAGTTTCAGGGGTCATTGAGCTAGGATATTCGTTAGTTTGACCAAACTGGCGTCATTGAATAAAGAGACACACTTTATTGCAGTGCTATAAATCAACAACAGATACCATATATCATTATCATAGTCATACTTCGATATCTCAAGTTGTACATTTATCCGTATTTCAAAGTTAAAACATGGATGAACCTCGATTTAACTTTGATATACGCAGATATGTACGACTTAAGCCAGGAAGAAAAATAAAACTCAGCTGGAGAAAAACGGAGGAGTTCGATTTAACGCTTTCCTCCCTGAAACTTAAAATGGACAACCCCAGTTTCCATTTGAGTCTAGTCCATTTCTGACTTTTAAGGGTTGTTTTTGTCAATGTTTTGCATTATGACAAACAGTGAAGACCCAGATCAGAGGGCTCCGTAAGGAGCCCTCTTATCTGGGTATTTCACTGTGTGCATAGGACAAGTGCACTTTTCACATGTATACTGTTTGAAAATGACGCCTATATGCGGGACTAGGGTTTAAAGTCTTAAGCTAGTTTGATACCGAAGTACGTATAGAAACGAAAAAGCGGATGGTTGTTTGTCTTAGCTAGAATATTCTTCAACGAGAGACATACAATGAATATTTTCACAAGCGGCGACTCCACGAGTGGTTGTATGGATTTTGCTTGTCTCGATATTATTGAGTGTTGCTTTGTTGAGCGGATGAAGATTGAGTAAAAATTTTGAAAACTCGAAGCTGGCTATAGATGGTTTCAAGTAGGGGTGTAACAATATGATGAAAACCGTATTGCAATATATTGCAATACAGAGGAACTGTATTGCGATATATTGCAATATATTGTGGCAACTTGTAAATACAAACAAAATGATTTGCCGGCTAGAAATTATCACTGAATTCCTGTTCATAGCATTGACAGAATAAAAAGAGTGCTTTAAATACAAGGGGGAGTCCAAAGTTACATTGACATTTGCTGTGATTGGTACAATTGTCAACGTATGACATTCAAAATAACAGGGCAACCCCTCTTGTATGTGCTCAAATAATATACATGTACATGTATAGAATATTGCAATACGGAAAGACCGTATTGCAATACGTATATATTGCCAAAGGCGTATTGCAATATAACTATATACAAAATGTACATGTATTGCTATATTGTTACAACCTTAGTTTCAAGGATTGCATATAGACACACATTTTTCCCGTTTAAACGAAAACGAAACGCAAACGGATTGCAATAAAATGTAGAAAATGACAACATTTTTAATATTTCTGACTATTCTTTTTTAATCTGAACGGCAAACTGTTTGGAGCCTGGTCAGATGTCGGGTTACCAAACTGTTTGCCATGAAAATAATAGTTTTAGCTTAAACTCGTATATTGCTAAAGAATAACGTCTTCTCCACCGTGCATGATACTAAGTCAATACATCTTTCAGGGCTGCCATTTCTCCGGATTTTTCCTAAATCTCCGGATCTTTTCCAGTACATTGTAGCTTAATGCAGGCTGAAAAAAAAGCAGAATGCGCCCTAAGGCGCATTCTGCTTTACTTACAGCCTGCTTTAAGTAGTCGCATGTCAATAAAACAAGAAAAAGGCTATGGGGGTAAAGGTACGATTCGTAAAATCGCACTTGAAAAATGCAAATTTGGAAATCTTAGGATTTTTCATGTCAACTTATGGAAGCCCTGATCTTGCTGTACAATAACATGACTCCACCTGTAGATTCTCTTGACAAATTATAACTTTGTACCCCACACGCATCGACCATGGCTACTGAAACAGAGATAAAAAATGCAACGACACAGGGCATGGTCAAACGATTTGCTGTCTCAGCTATATCCTTTAAGAACAAAGTGCAGACCCCGACCATGCAGGCAGCTCCGCAAAAACCCCGATCAAACAGTTCCTTCACGAACTGTCTGGTATGGGTATATGCTGTTCTAAAAAGCGCCAATGTAGGCGACTAGCAGGAGAAGGGTTCGCAGGGCTGCCATTTCTCCGGATTTTTCCGAAATCTTCGGATTTTTATTCCAACAGATGGAAGCTTAAAACAGGCGCATTCTGCTTTACTTTCAACCTGCTTTAAGCATTACGTGTCTTAAAAACTAGAAACAGACTATGCGCTAAAGATATAATCAGGAAAATCGGGCTTGAAAAAATGAAAATTTTGAAAAATTAGGATTTTTTATCAACTTATGGCAGGCCTGAGTTCTTCTGCACTTACGGTATGTGTTCTGTTTATATTTTATCAAAAAACAAACAAATGCCCACTGTCAGATACCTGTGTTTCATGTCATATCATCCAAATTATGTTTACATAAGCATCGTTATCTGATCCCAACCTTAAGTTCAGCCATATGGTGTTAAAAGTACATGTACACTGAGAGAAATGTTGCACAAACAGGTGTTTGCGTTTTGCATACAAAATAAATGTATGATTGCTTTTCACAATAAGTGTATCCCTTAGTTTAGTTTATACATATTTTATTTCCAAAGAAATTAACAAACAATTCAGCCTTCGCTTCACATAAACATGAAGGGAAAATGGTTAGGTCACGCGTTCAAACAACATTTAAAAGAACTCTCCCTAGTAAATAAAAGTTTCATTTGCTAGATGGTAGTAGACAATTTAGTAGTTATAAGGTATGGAAATAGACCAGGGTAATTTTATTTAACTTGTACTAACGTTTTCTTTCTGGACAGATATATTTCCTGTTCAAATATATTCCAAATTGTTTGCGAATGCCAGGCCTGCCATAAGTTGATACAAAAAATCCTAAGATTTCAATTTTTTCAATTTTTCAAGCCCGATTTTCCTGATTATACCTTTAACCCATAGTCTGTTTCTAGTTTTAAGACATGTGATGCTTAAAACAGGTTGAAAGTAAAGCAGAATGCGCCGTAAGGCGCATTCTGCTTTACTTTCAGCCTGTTTTAAGCTTCCATCTGTTGAATTAAAAATCCGAAGATTTCGGAAAAATCCGGAGAAATGGCAGCCCTGGAATGCCAGTTTTAATGAGTTTCAATGATATGTTTTTTTCGCTTTTATTCCTTTGAGTACATTGTGTATTTTATGAAACTCTTGTGCAAAGTTTAAACAACCCTTTAAGCCTTATCCTGCTAAAATATCGTATGTCTTGAAATTGTTGCTTGCAACGTTCTATTCATTCTTAAATTGAAGACCCTGAAAAACGAATGTTAAACAGATTGGATCCAGATCAGACACCGCGCAACGCGGCGTCTGATCTGGATCCAAATTGTTTGCAAATTCCAGTCAGGTCGCGATGGACAGGCAGCATTTTAAAACTGGCTTTTTTTACCTTCATATAAGGCTTATAAGCACTATACTTCTGCAAAATTTGTCGTCTGCAGTTATTTCCAGATTATACATGTACATGTATACCTGTATTTCTGCTCCAAAATATAATTTGTATGCCAAACAGTTTGGATACAAATGAGATGCCGAGTCACTCATCGTCTCGTCTGGATCCAATCTGTTTGCACAAGGTCACTTCAATCGGACAACTGTATGCCAAAGAAGAGACCCGATTTATCGACTGATTGTCGTAATAAGAAGCACTTTTATTTGTTTTACCAAATCTGCACGAAATATTCAATGGTTAACACTTAAAATTTTAGCGATAAAAGAATCACGGGATTTTTCATTTGACCCATAAAATACTTCAATCGTTCGCCTGTTAGTCGCGATTATAAGTTTTAAGAATTTGCAAACAGTTTGGATCCAGTTCAGACGCCGCGTAACGCGGCGTCTGATCTGGGTCCACATTGTTTGACAATCGTCTCAAAGTTTCTTCAACTTAAAACTGCATATGTTTTAATTTGACAAACTTTGCAGACGACAATTTCAAAGCAGACGATATTTCGGCAAGATAGGGTTAATGGCATCTCGCACCCGCTGTGCACACATACTCTCTTCGTTTTTTATCGCTTAAACAAACAGTGTCCCACTTTTATTTGCTCCTTTACGCATGTCATTTATTTAATCAATGATTCCTGAACTAAACAATAACTTTGCTGTATTGATATTGCAAGCCGTAGTGCTCTATTTTATGTTTTAACCATTTCTCTGCCATAGACGAGTATAGTCGACTTTGTAAAAAGTTTGGACCAAGATCAGACGCCGCGTAAGGCGGCGTCTGAATGGGATGCAAAATGTGTCAATATGTCTTTATTTATATAAATTTGGTGGACACTACAGTAGAACAACGATCGGATGGCGTTGTTTACAAAACAGTGCGAATGTAAACAAAGAAATTTAGTTAAATTACCGATAACTACAAGTTTGACAACCATAATAGCATATGCTGTATTGGCGTAGTGGTTATGCTGTTAGACTTTCACGCAGAAGACTCGAGTTCGAATCCGACATTCGGTGATTTTTTTTTTTAATTTCAAATTAACGACGATCTGTTTCACTTCCCACAGATTTTCATTCTCAAACATTCGTTAGTTGTAGTATTGAGTATGTTTCCCATTATCGTTGCATTTTTACATCGTGCAGTAATAGGGTCAAAACACATCTTTGTAATCAGTAAAAAGACAACATGATATAGCTCTTTATTGTCTGTAATATCACTTGACTTACTCATTCTATCCATGTTTATTTTAAACTACGTATATCAGCGCATATCAGTGTAATATACAAACAAAGAAAAAAAGAAAAGTAGTGATATCTAGGTTCGAACTCACGGCCCTCAAAAGTAACTAGTAAATAAGTACTACTAGGCAGCAGGCTTATCCACTACACCATACAGTCACACAAACCACTTGCTTTGATTTACCAATACAACATGTCGCAGTTGTATTTATCGTTATTTTTCTTTGTTTACATACACAATGTTTTGTAAACAACGCCATCCGATCGTTGCACTACTGTATTGTCGATGATGTTTGAACTGGCACCCTATGCATATTCCGCCCTTTTCCGTAAGCTATTTTTATCTTACGGAAAAATATTGGAGCATTCGCCACTGAACAATTGTTATTGTACATCATACGCTGTTACAAGCGACGATAGCTCAGTGGTTTAATCGACCCACTAGAATCTGGGTCGTGAGTTCGATCCCTGTCATAGTTGTTTTACATACATGCACTTTTGCGATGTTTTTTTTTGTGTAAATTATTTTGTCGGAATTGCTTAATAAAATGAAACTGTAAAGGGAATAAAAGATTAAAAAAGGATGAAGAAAAATAAACATTCAAATAAAACAAAAAATTAATACATACATATTTTATATGAACAGAGAATAAATTCACAATAAAAATATATCCATTTTATTTTCTTTTTAAAAAAGACCTGGCAGATCTATGTTATTTGAAATAGATCTTACATAGTTTCTAACTCACAACCTCAGATTTTACAGTCGGCGACAAATGCCACTGGGCTATTGCGTCCGTAATAAACTGTAGCGTGGCGTAGTATATGTTTCTAAGTAAATTTGTATTTATTGATTTTTACCTATACAGTTAACGGAAAGTCCCGACTTCATCGACGAAAGTTGACGGAAACTGATGAGTGCCAGTTCAAAAATCATCGACAATAGTTAACCTTATTTACCGCAAATTAGAAGTTTGCTCGGCGATTGTATAGTACCACCTAAGCTAGCTTTGGGCACATAACTTTAGAAGTTGAACTGTGTGGGCGTCCGTCAAATCGTGCGTCCGAGTCCCTTTTGTTCGGGGTATATTTCATATTCCACATCAGCGAGAAATTACCGAATTCGATAGCAAAGTGTCCCTTCACCTTGACCTTGATCGCTGATCTCATGTATAGAAAACATCTTCATGACCCGTTATTCTTGCTTTAATGTCCCAGTTCAGTCATTTTTTTTTATCTCGAACTCGCTTATATCGAACATGCCCGTGTTCTAAAATTAAAATTTAGTAAAGCCACGTTTTAAGTTTGATTTTGTTTAAAGATCGAAATAACGATGTTTACCATAGCAGTACGGACTAGTTCGACTCAAGCGAATGCAATTATCGAAGTTGCGGCTGTACTTTTTTCCGAATGTATGGTTTACACAGGTGTGCATGTTTTATAATAAAAGGATGTCACTTCTAGTTACATGATACTAGGTCAATAGTCAATACATCTTGTTATAAATTGAGATGATGTCACCTGTAGATTCTCTTGACAAATTAGAAATTTGTACGCCACACGCATCGACCATGGCTACTGAAACTGAGTTCAAATATGCGCTGACGCAGGGCAGGATAAAACGATAGTCTGTCGAGTGTCTCAACTATATCACCGTACTCCGATCGAACCTCGATTATTTGGCTTTAGATAGAATTTACATTTATGTATGTGTACATTTTTTATCGTTTAAATGGTCGTCTAATGCAAGTTCGACTAAAAGCATGAATGCAATTATTCCGGATACATTTTACAGTGGAGAATAAGTTATTCTTTCCCGTTTAAACGAAAAACACTTACACGTAAAAAAGTGCAACTTTTGGACAATTCTGATAATTCATGTTTATCTTGGTGTCAAATATTTTGGAGCCTGATCAGACGCCGGGTTACCCGGATCTGGGTCCAAACTGTTTGCAATAGAAATAATAGTTTTAGCGTAAACGCGTTTATTGGGAAAGAATAACAGATTCTCCACTGTAATGTAGATCTGAATCTCGAAGGGAAGGAGAATGCATAAACACATAATTGCTTTCCATAAATAACCCCTTATTACATTGAGTTAATTACTGTTGCAAAGAGTTTGAGTTGAGCCTTGGACAGTTTTCAAGCATTTGATTGGTCATAATTGACCTTTTTTCTAGCCAATAGGCTAACAAAACCTCAAATCTGACCAATCGAACCTTGTGGCCAGGACTCGTCAAATACACAAGCATGGAGAAACCAAATCAACTTATTTTTTTCTATTAACAAAATGCCTGCCTAATTCTTTGAATAATGTGACGGGAATGATTCCTGGTCAATTCGGGATAATTCGATGATAACTTCGTTGGTCGCATTTATCGACGATTTTACGATGAGACAAGTGAACGTTTGTAGCAAGATCTGAGGCACAGGGAGCTCTGTGTCTGATCAGGCTCCAAACGGTCTCACTTTCTGACTTAAATACACCATAGATATGTTAAAACACCTGTCATTTTCCTAATTTAATTGCATTGCCATTTCGTTTAAACTTGAAAGAAGACTTTTCCACCACCTTAAAATTAAAAGGAATTTGGTATGGGGCCGACAGGGAATCAAGTCCAATCAACTATCGTTCCAATGCCCGAGGCCCTATCAAATTGTTTTATCAAATGTTGAGAATATTTTCTTTAGTGTACAGTGGAGAAGACGTTTTATATTCTTTCCCGTTTAAGCGAAACGAAGCGCAATCCAATGAAACGGAGAAAATGGAAATTTATTGGAAATGTTGTGTTGTTTTTATAGGCAAACAGTTTGGCTTGATCAGACACCGGGTTACTCGGCATCTGATCTGGTTCCAAACTGTTTGTAAATGATTTAATAGTTTCAGCATATTGGGTATGGAATATAACTTCTCCACTGTAGCCTATCTTACAGTGGAGAAAATGTTATTCTTTCCCTATAAACGCGTTTACGCTAAATCTATTATTTCCAATGAAAACAGTTTGGAGCCAGATCAGCCTCCAAACTGTTTGTCATCCAGGTTTAAATCAACATTCAAAATTGTGAAACAGTTGTCGTTTTAGGCATTTAAAGTCCCATTGTGTTTTCAGACCTTTTCTTAATGTCTGAAATACAATAACGGTTAATAATAATGTTTGAACATTCTTATGGGCCAAACTGATCTATGAAATGATGAATCACCAAAACGGGCGATTTAAAATCATAACAAACCGAAAATAGAACGTCTGACTTAAACATTACCACACGGCTTAGTATCACGTGATACAGCCGGAATCAACTTCAACGTGTGCAACCGTATCTACATTCGCCCGTCCATCCATCAGTCAGTTAGACTATCACACTTTTTTGTCCGCTCTCTAACTCTAATATTTTTTATCCGATCTTCCACAAACTTGCTGAAAATGTTCATTGATATAAAATCAAGGTTTAGTTTGATTACTACTAAAATCGCATAAGGTATGTTTGAGTTATTGCCTGTTAATTAATAAAAAATGACTGTTTCAGTCATTTTTGCACTCTAAAACAAACAGCTTTTATCGGATATTCGCCAAACATGCTGAAAATATTTATTCATATAAAATTTAGGTATAGTTTGATTATTACTAAAATCGCATGTGGCATATCTGAGTTTTTGCCGTTTATGTATTAAAAATGACTGTTTTCAGCAAGTTTTGCTCTCTAACACAAATACGTTTTATTGGATCTTCACCAAACTTGCTGATATAAAATCAAGGTTTAGTTTGATTACTACTAAAATCGCATAAGGTATATCTGAGTTATTGCGTGTTTATTAATAAAAAATGACTGTTTCAGTCATTTTTGCACTCTAACACATACAGTTTTTATCGGATATTTACTAAACTTGCTGAAAATGTTTAATTACATAAAATTTAGGTTTAGTTTGATTATTACAAAAATCGCATGTGGCATGTCTGAGTTTTTGCCCTTTAAGTATTAAAAATGAATGTTTCAGCATTTTTTGCTTTTTAACACATACAGTTTTTATCAGATATTCTCCAAACTTGTTGAAAATGTTTATTAATATAAAATCTAGGTAAATCATCTTAACTACCAAAATCGAACAAGGCACGTTGGAGTTATTGCCCTTGAATGACTACAAATTGATTACTTAAGCCTTGTCAGCTTTCTGACTCAAACAGTTTTAATTGGATCTTCACCAAATTTACTGAAAATAATATTTGTATAAAATCTTGGTCCAGTTCTATAAATACCCAAATTGCCGAAGGCATGTTGGAGTTATGGTTTTTCAATTTTTCAATTTTTGCTATTTTATCCTTATTTTTGCCCTGTCCACTCTGTAAAAGGACCAGTTTTTATTCTATTTTAGCCAAATATTTGGTCAATGGTTGCATGTGCTTCATCTTAGCCGTGTTGGTAATAAGTTAAGTAATAAATGACCACTCCATTTCTCCTTTACCTCTTGAAGTATTTTCATTCAACTGTATTCGATTTTTTTTCTTGACCTAGATTTAATACCAATACACATTGTCAGCAAGTTTGGTGAAGATCCAATAACAAGTGTTTGTGTTAGAGAGCAGAAAATGCTGAAAGAGTCATTTTTAGCTCACCTGAGCACAAAGTGCTCAAGGTGAGCTTTTGTGGTCGGTCTTTGTCCGTCCGTCGTGCGTCGTGCGTCAACAATTTCTTCAAACATCTTCTTCTTCAAAACCGCTTACCTGATTGCAACCAAACTTCACAGGAATGTTCCTTGGGTCAAGCTCTTTCAAAGTTGTTCAAAGAATTTGAAACAATGCAGAACTCTGGTTGCCATGGCAACCAAAGTGAAAAAATAAGGAAATCTTAAAAAATCTTCTTGTCAAAAACCACAAAGGCTAGAGCTTAGATATTTGGCACATAGTATCATCTATAGGTCCTCTATCAAGATTGTTCAAAGTTTGACCCTGGGGTTAAAATTGGCCCCGCCCCGGGGGTCACCGTTTTACATAGAGTTAAAAAGTGAAATGTTCAAACATCTTCTTCTTCAAAACCACATGCCTGATTGCAACCAAACTTCACAGGAATGTTCCTTGGGTCAAGCTCTTTCAAAGTTGTTCAAAGAATTTGAAACAATGCAGAACTCTGGTTGCCATGGCAACCAAAGTGAAAAAATAAGGAAATCTTAAAAAATCTTCTTTTCAAAAACCACAAAGGCTAGAGCTTAGATATTTGGCACATAGTATCATCTATAGGTCCTCTATCAAGATTGTTCAAAGTTAGACCCTGGGGTCAAAATTGGCCCCGCCCCGGGGGTCACCGTTTTACATAGTGTTAAATAGTGAAATGTTCAAACATCTTCTTCTTCAAAACCACATGCCTGATTGCAACCAAACTTCACAGGAATGTTCCTTGGGTCAAGCTCTTTCAAAGTTGTTCAAAGAATTTGAAACAATGCAGAACTCTGGTTGCCATGGCAACCAAAGTGAAAAAATAAGGAAATCTTAAAAAATCTTCTTTTCAAAAACCACAAAGGCTAGAGCTTAGATATTTGGCACATAGTATCATCTATAGGTCCTCTATCAAGATTGTTCAAAGTTTGACCCTGGGGTCAAAATTGGCCCCGCCCCAGGGGTCACCGTTTTACATGGAGATATATAGTGAAATGTTCAAACATCTTCTTGTTCACAACCACATGCCTGATTGCAACCAAACTTCACAGGAATGTTCCTTGGGTCAAGCTCTTTCAAATTTGTTCAAAGTATTTGAAACAATGCAGAAGTCTGGTTGCTATGGCAACCAAAGTGAAAAAATAAGGAAATCTTAAAAAATCTTCTTGTCAAAAACCACAAGGGCCAGAGCTTAGATATTTGGCACATGACATCATCTATAGGTCCTCTATCAAGATTGTTCAAAAGTTTGACCCTGGGGTCAAAATTGGCCCCGCCCCGGGGTCACCATTTTACATAGAGTTATATAGTGAAATGTTCAAACATTTTTCTCTGAAACCATTATGGCCAGAGCTTTTATATTTGGCAATGTGTAATGTCTAAAGGTCCTTCACATATGTTGACGAATTGGTTCCGGTCTGTTGAATATCTGGGTCACTGGAGCTAAAAATAGATTTCAATGAAAACTTTAAAAAATCTTCTTGTCTGAAACCAAAATACACTGAGCTTAGATATTTTGCACATATCATTGTCTACAGGTTCTCTATTAAAGTTGTTCAAATTTTGTTCCTGGGACCAAAATTGGCCCCGCCCCGGGGGTCGCTGTTTTACGTAGAGTTATAGTGAAATGTTCAAACACATTTTTCTCTGAAACCATTTTGTCCAGAGCTTTGATATTTGGCATGGTGTAACGTCTAGAGGTCCTTCACATATGTTGTCGAATTGGTTCCGGTGTGTTGAATATCTGGGTCACTGGAGCTAAAAATAGATTTTTTCAAAAAAATTTAAAAATCTTGTCTGAAACCAAAATACACTTAGCTTAGATATTTTGCACATAGCATCGTCTACAGGTCCTCTATCAAATTTGTTCAAATTTTGCCACTGGGGTCAAATTTGGCCCAAGCCCAGGTGTCGCCATTTTACATGGAGTTATATAGTGAAATTTTCAAACACATTTTTCTTTGAAATCAATATGGCTAGAGCTTAGATATTTTGCATGATGTAATGTCTAGAGGTCTTTCAAATATGTTGATGAATTGGTTCCGGTCTGTTGCATATCTGGGTCACCAGAGCTAAACATAGATTTTTTTCAATGAAAACTAAAAATCTTTTTGTCTGAAATCATAGTACACTGAGCTTAGATTTTTGGCACATAGCATCGTCTACAGGTCCTGTATCAAGAGCATTCATATTATGTCCCTGGGGTCAAAGGTGACCCCGCCCGTGGGTAAAAGTTTCACAAATCTTCTTTTCTGAAATCACTGACCCATCACCATGTACAGGTGAGCGATTAAGGGCCATTCTGGCCCTCTTGTTTAATTATTCAAGGGCAATAACTCAGACATGCCTCATGCGATTTTGCTAGTTATTGAACATGACCTAGATTCTATACTAATAAACATGTGTAGCAAGTTTGGTGAAGATCCAAAAAGAAGTGCTTGAGTTAGAGAGCGGACAAGGCTGAAACAGTCATTTTCAGCAAGTTTGGCAAAGATTATCCGTATTTTTTTAAACGCTCAACCCCCAGTGAATATTATTTACATTTTTTGACTGGATCTCATAGTTTAACCCTGTGCCTACTGGTCGTAACTATACGGAGTTTACAAACTGTTTGAATCTAGAAAGATGCCGCGTGACGCGGCGTCTCATCTGGATCCAAACTGTTTGACACTCGTCTTAAGGTTTGTTTAATTTAAACAATGCATAAATCTAAACTGAACAAATTTTGCAGACGTCTGTGCAGCAGAATAAGGGTTAACCGCTTCATTTTCAGCGCTCCAGATATCTGAACTAATCCAACATTTTCTCACTCATTTCAGCACCGAATGCTATGGTGTTACTACTGATTACTACTGATTAAACCGTCTCTTCGAGACAATTCTAATGAGTATGACACCATTGGGTTTAAAAGCAAAAATAAAGAGTTTAGTTTTCGAAATACTCCCCTTATCTGGAGCCCTGTATTTACAGAGTTGTCCTTCTTTCCGTTCACAAGGTCAAATTAAATGGAAGTTATATCCATAAATTTAAAAAAAATTAAAAAGCGAATTTCTTAGATAAAGCCGCTTTTTGTGAAAGAATCACGCCCCATGTAGTTCTAATGGGATCCCAATCAATCGTTTTATGCAGGTTTCCCAAAAACACAATGCGGCTTTAAGAACAATGCGTTTCCGTTTCGTTTGCGTTTAAACTGGGAAGAATAATGTCTTCTCCACTGTATCTTATCGCAAGAAGATTCTACCAAAAACACGAAGTCATTATCGTTTGAATGTTTTGACTGACTGATAGACTCAGGTGGAGATAGGTCTAAAACATTTGTTTCAAGATTCTCTTTTTATCATTGCCAAACTCCACCGCTATCAAAACAGACGCAATCTGATAACTCTTTCACTGCCAAGCTTTATACAGTCGAACTTCGATATCTCGAACTCGGTTAAATCAAACATATCCGTATTTCAAAGTTAAAACAGGGCTAGGCCGCGTTTTAACTTTTAAACACGGGTATGTTCACCTAAACCGAGCTTGAAATAGGGCAAATTCATGTTTCGAAATATCGAATAATTCGAGTTAAGCGAGTTCGAGATATCGAAGTTCGACTGTAGTCTGTTTTACAGAAGAGAAGACGTTATTATTTCCCGTTTAAACGCCAACGAAACGCCAACGCATTACAATAAAAGGTAGAAACTAGAAAATGACAACTTTTAAATAATTCTGACTTCATTTTAATCTGAGTGGCAAGCAGTTTGGAGTCTGGCCAGAGTTTGAGCGGCGTCTGACCAGGGTCCAAAATGTTCCTTAATTCGCCTTCTTGGTGTCATTAGCGCGGAAAGAGTAAAACCCACTTAGACAAAAACTAAACGATTGCTTGCTGTCGTCTATTATTTTCTTTAAATTAGTTCTTTTTCTCCAGTATTTTAAGGCGTCTGAGTTTGTTCTAAATTGTTTGTATAGCAAGTGGAGTGTAAACCCTAAGGTAGATAAAATCATGAAGTGTTTCCAGCTATGAGTTTGATTGATAGTAACTGTCTTCCGCGTCAAACAATTTTCATGATTCGCAACATGTGCAAGAGTGTACCATTTGTTGACTGATGCAGTGGAGAAGATGTTTATTCTTGCCCGTTTAAACGCAAACGAGACGCAAACGCATTGCAATACACCGTATAGATATTGACAACTGTTGACATTCTTATTACTTATTTAATTTTAGTCTGAGTGGTAAACAATTTGACCCGGCGTCAGATCTTGCTCCAACTTTTTGCAATGGAAATAATAGTGTTAATTGGGGGGAAACAACGTGCTTTAGCCCTTTCCTCCCTGAAAATTCAGTTTCCATTTTAATCTAGTTCTTTCTTGACTATTTATGGTTGTTTTATCGATGTTTTGCATTATGAAAAACAGTGCAGACCCTGATCAGAGGGTTCCCAAGGAACCATTTTATCTTGGTTTCACTGTTATAGGACAAGAGTATTCTTCACAGGTACACTGTTTGCAAGGGTGCATATATGCGTGACTATGATTCAAAGATTACAATATTGCATCTGCTAAACTTAATAAAAAATTGTTAAATTCTCTTGAATAACAACATGTACATGCTTTCTCCAAATTGTTTGTCGTTCTGGCCCTTTTTTTTTTTTTTAAAAAAAGAAACAACAACAATTATTTTTTGAGAACAGTAGCAGACGGTAATTGTTGCAGATGACAACACAATTACCCAGCATGCAAACTTGAGAGATCAGCAGCAGCAGCAGCCTCCCAATTTACCTAGAGCAAATATCATTATGAGAGTTTGAAATAACGAGTGGTTGTTCAAGAATTCTAGGAATCAATTTGATATCCCTTGAAGCAGGAAAACGAACGCGAGAATAATGTAATGGCGGAGTAGATAAGTACAGATAAGCGAATTACATAGCCTTAAAACAGAATTTATACATGATCTAAAGTGCTCTACTCCAATGAAGAAGAATAAACAGTAGATGATAGTAGACGTGTATGTAATGTTTGATAAAGCCTCGAAGGGGTCGACATTGTTACCCTGCCACTGACTTTTACCGCGAGTACAAGAGCAAACAGTTTGGATCCTGGCCAGACACCGCGTATTTATGGCAACTTTTCTGAGTTTTCTGCATATTTTAAATGTGTATTTATCCTTTTTATAAATCACCATATTTCTAGACATATAAATTGCGTTGTTTCTCTACAATGCTACTTTTACCGTACAAACTGTTTCATTACTCAGTGCGCATGCACTCGTGGCAAAATGATATAGATATCGTTGACATATTTGTTATTTTCATATACAGTAAAATCTCTCTACTACGACCACTTAATTGTGTAAATCATTAGGTGGTTAATAAAAAAACATGGTGAAAGTAAAACAAAATGCTCTTGTAGGAGCTTGTACCATGCTTTAAGCTGTCATCTGTCCTTTATACAATCAAAAAGTCTTTGTATTAGTGGTCATAATAGAGAATTTTTACTATATATCGTTGACCTTATCGTTATTCTTATATACAGTAGAGCCTCTCTATTACGACCACTAAAAAGAAGGCTAATTGTCTGTACAAAAGACAGGTTGCAGCTTAAAGCAATGTGAAAGTGAAATAGAAAGCTCCTCTAGGAGCTTTCTGTTTCACTTTCACATTGCTTTAAACACTCACCTGTCTTAAATTACTAATATTTGACACACTTTAATGGTCGTAATAGAGAGGTTCTACTATATTCTAATCAATGAGATATACTAAATAAACATGGTTAGATAGATAGATATATAGGTGTCAGTACCGTATCAACAATGACATGAGAAAAATCCCAAATAATCCAACCCTATAGCTAGCTTATCATTTACATAAAACCTATACAATAGAACACCCCTATTATGACCACTAACATGCGTTAATTATCCAGCGTTTGGAGCAGGTGGCTGCTTAAAGCAAGATGCAACAAGATGCAAGTAAAACTGGAAAGGATTTTTGGTTTTATTTGCATCTTGGCTTTAAATTGCCACCTGTATTATGTAATCAATTAGCCTTGTTTTTAGTTGTCGTAATAGAGAAGTGTATACAGTAAAACCTCTCTATTACGGTCATTTAATTTTGCTGTTTATTGGATGTTTATCACAGGTGACTGCTTAAAGCAATGTGAAAGTAAAACAGAAAGCTCCTATAGGAACTTTCTGTTTTACTGTCACCTTGCTTTAAGCTGTCACCTGTCTTTTATACAGACAATAAACTTTCTTTTTAGTGGTCATAATAGAGAAGTTTTACTGTATTTATTTATTGCCTTGCTATAATGGCCAGCTGAAGTTACACGTTATCCAACAAGCTAATATAATCAATCCAATTGCATGAAAATGAAAGGGACATAATAGTATCTACCAAGTACCGCGTAAATAAATGTCCTCACTAATATAAATGAGAGCAAAATGCCAACAATGATGGATTTGTTCTGCACTGTTGCGAGGTGACGCTGGGTATCAGACTAAGTACACTGCAACTTCGGTACACGCAACTGCATGTGCTCAACCCAATACCCCATGGCCCATTTCTAATATTGAAGACAGGTGACCACTAAAAGCATGGTGAAAGTAAAACAGAATGCGCCTTAAGACTGTATATTGGAACTATCTTGTCAGTGGATGAACACATTAAAGGCGTAACAAGGCGTATTTATGGGGTAATGGGTTAAACATACAGCTCGAAGACCTTGACCTTTGACATTGATATCTGTGACCTCGGTTAACTCTTTTTCGTTTTAGGTCAGTTATTGAGTAATAAAGTGTATACCTTTATGGCCTTGCTCAAGTAATGTAGCCACAGGTTATAGTTTTGAACTTTTCATTTGAAAAAAGTTGTTCATATAGCATAGGGCAATAGATCTATATTAGTCCATTCTGGTACATTGTGTTTCTTGCTGCCATTGTAAAGTTTGCACCGTGCAGTACAAACTTTGCAAAACCAGTTCAAAATTAAAATGAGCAGTGCCATGACAAAACCAGCCTTATTGCATTGCACCATTGTTCAGACCAAGCACCGTTGTCATCCAAGGCTTTGTATCTGAGATTGATCTACACTGCCCTAAAATACCATATACTAATATAATACAGCTACATAAAATGCTTTAGATGCACGTGGTGTCAAAGAGTGTATATCAAGACAAGTAATACGGTGCATGCGACTAGAAGGGACATCATGTTTCTCTTGCAGACACCGTCATATATCTAGCTTTTACTGGCATGTCAACCAAGAAAAATGACATAGTTAAAGTTATACTAAAGTCACACAGTGGATAAGATGTTATTCTTGTTCGTTTATATGCAAACGAAACAAAGGCATTGCAATAGAATGGAGAAAATGACAATTTTTTGACAATTCTGGATGTTAATTTTAATCTGTAAGGCAAACAGTTTGAAGCCTGATCAGACGCCGGGTTACCTGGCGTCTGATCTGGCTCCAAACTGTTTGCAATGGAAACAATAGTTTTAGGTTAAACGCGTTTATTGGAACGATAAACGTTTTCTTCACTGTATGAATATTTTGTTCTATATTTCAGGATGTGATAGTGGGTTTGGCAATTCCCTCTGCAGGCGATTGGACAAGCTTGGCTTTGTCGTATTTGCCGGATGTTTGTTCTCTGAAAAGGAAGGCGCAAAGAAATTGAAGGAAGAGAGCTCTGAGAATTTACATGTCGTACAAATTGACGTCACAGATGAGTGGCAGGTGCGAGGAGCCGTCAAATATGTCAAAGAACACATTGGAGACAACAGTAGGTGTCAAGTTCTTTTAGCACCTATACTGGTGTTCGTGAATGTACTGCTATTTGCAGACAATTTGTATCTAAATGTTTTGCACGCTGATCATAAAGAAACTATCATGTACAGAACAGAAAGAACAGAACAAATATTTTATTATCACCCAGGTATAAACATACAACTAACAGACAACACATTTTGCAGATATTAATTGCCTTTCGCGCTAAGGGGTTAAAGCCACTATTCCTTATCCGGACACTATTCTTTATAGGGATGGAGGAGGCTCCATTGCCGCAGGACTATAGTCCCTGTGACTGACAATCACTTAACTCCTCGCTGCTGTGGGTTCGAATCCCGGTCTAGGCATTTAAATATTTCATGTTGGGAAGCCTATCAGCTGGAATGCGGAAGGTCGGTGGTTCTATTTATGGAAATGGTCGAAAATGTTCAAACGACATAAACTCATGAAGCAGAATCAAATAAGATACTTTCAGTTTAAACGAAACTAAATGCAGTATGAATATATTTTTGGCATTTTGTCATTTAACATTTGTCTGGATGGCAATCAATTTGCAGGTACTCAGCCTCTGATCTGGCTCCAAGCAAATTGCAAAGAAAACAAATGTTTAAGCACAAACGTTTCATTGGGATATATTAACGTAGTCTACGTTCTACGTAGTCAGAACGGGGGAAACATAACTTATGGTCATACGAACAGAACAGAAGAGAACATACTTTTTTATTTAACTTGTACACAATCAGGTACCTCGTTAAATACATTGTAACATACAATCATACAATGCCAACATACATACATACATGTCACTGTAGGTAATAGTATACAATGTTGTAGGTCTTACTTGTACTAATACAATTAAAGGATAAAACACATACAAAGAATTATAGAAAGCACTGTGCATGGCACTGCAACTTAACTTATGTGCTTCATCTATGATACATGTAGTATTTACAAAACTTAAGCTGTTGCCAATCCTAAAATTCCCTATGTTGCATCTAATGAACGATGCAGTTTTACGGATAAATTAGACGGTTACTTGATTTTACGATTGTTACATTTTTTTTTGTTTTATTCATATAACGTTATTTTACACTGCCATAACATACCTGAACAAACATACAAATTGTTCTATAGGCCTGAGAGGAAATCCTTTCTCATAGTATTGGTTTGTAACATGTATTTTCAGTTTAATCAGTACAACATGGTTGTTTTGACTTGAGCAATTCTGTATGTTTTGCATACTATAGGATGAAGATAAAAATACGTTTAATAAATTTAAAGCAAATATTTTCATATGCCGAACACTTCAAAATAAACTCGTCTTCCAAATCGTTAATATCACATAGTTTACATATTCTTTCATGTCTTTCCATGCGATTTCTTCCATACTTTCCAAACTCTATGCGTAACTTATATCCGTAAATATTATATACAGTGTGGGTTGCAAGTTATTGTTGAATACCGCCTTGGATACATCTGGGTCATGTTCTCGAAACGCTTAACCCTTTTCTCCATAGAAGCGTCTTTTAATGCATTGAATTTATTCTTCTACTGATGAAAATAGTTCCAAAGTAAACAGTCATGAATATACATCATAAAAAATAATTTCTTTACCAGCGTATTCAAGCAGATGGTAGCTTTAAGCAGGCTGAAAGTAAAGCATAACCTTTCAAATTGCTTTAAGCGGTCACGGGATATGGTTAAGAAAGGAGATGGGGACAGAATGCCAACTCTTCTGTTCAATTAGTTGTTGACGGTTTTCAGAGGTTATGTACTTTGTTTGATATTTATGCATTTTTGTCATGCATAATCAGCTACATGTAGTTTTAAGATCTGAGTGCTTCCTCGTCGAATAGACGTATGTTATATTGAAGCATACGGTGGTGAATACGTGATTCTTTTCCAAAAATGCGTTTATGCTAAAAACATTGGTCCATTGCAAACAATTAGGACCCAGATCACTCGGAAGCCGAGTAACTGTCGGCGCCTGGTCAAGCTACTAGTTGTTTGCCTCTCTTCAAAAGTTCAAATATAGATAAATCTTTAAAATGTTCATTAACCTGTGATTTTCTACATTTACATTGATTATTTTGAATCTGCGTTTCGTTTTGTTTAAACTTAAAGGTGCGGGAACTTCTTTTCTGTTCTTATCCCATGACGAGCAAACTAACAGAGTTTCAATCAAGAAAGAATTACAAGAATCTGGCATGTTTACAGCTATGGCGTTTCATTTCATTAAGTCCCTTCTCTGTCGTAATATCATCTGCTTTGAAATTGTCGTCTGCAAGAAAATTTCAATAAAGATTTATACATGTTTTCATGAAAGAATCTTAAAGACGAGCGTTAAACAGTTTGTATCCAGAGCAGACGCCGCGTTACGCGGCGTCTGATCTGGATCCAAACTGTTTGCAAATACCAACCAAGTTGTAAAATGCGGGATAAGCGTTAACCCTATCGCTGCAAGGATATCGTCTGCTTTAGAATTGTTGTCTGCTTTATTTCTGTCTAAATTATAATGAGGCCTTTCTGGTTAAAGAAACAGTAAGAAATGAATATAAAATAGTTTTGAACCTGATCAGACGCTGTCTTTCCTCGGCGTCTGATCTGGTTACAAACTGTTTGAATATGATAGAGAACTTGTGTTTTCACAGGACAAAGGTTAAAATACCACCGCTGGCAGGGATAGAAGAATTTAGTTATATGTTTTTGTCCAAACTCTGTTTTCTATTACACACGCAATTACCCCAGTTTTCATCGGTGGCCTATATAAATTGTTTTAATAAAACACTGGGCGTTTACAATCAACAGGAATGTCTTCAACACTGAAAACTTGCCATGTAGTGACGAAAAACTTGAACCAAGATGAAAGTACAATGTAAAGCAGAAAGCTCAAACAGAAGCTTTTTGGTTTACATTCATCTTGTCCGTAGCAAATGTCTTCCAAAGAGAATACTAATTAGCATTGGTGACAAAATCTATATCAGGTCATAGAGCTCGAGTTCATAGAGACATTTGTCCAAAATACTAAATGCCCTTAATACAGCGCTCCCTCTCTATAACGACAACCAATGGGAGACACTGATTGTGTGCGTTGTACGGAGGGAGTCGTTATAGAGGGGGAAATTGGTTTACATTTGCAAACAGCTTGAATCCAGATCAGATGATCTGGATTCAAGCTTTTTGTCACTCATCATTAAGTTTTTGTCTCGAAAAATGTCGGATATGTAATTTTGAGCAAAACAGCAGACGAGAACTTTCAGCAGACGATATTACAGCAGTAAAAGCGTTTGACATAATTTTCCTGTTAGGGAACCGTGGCAATGGTCGTTGTAAGGAGTGAATCGTTGTAGAGAGGGAGCGCTGTATTTTAATAAACCGATGTGATAGGCATTTCCCGAAAGTGTATCTTGCCCTGGGTTTTTTGCTCTTCGGACACCCCAACTTCTGGGTTGTACAATTGCCATAGAACATTCAATTGCCTTTTCCGAGATAATTTTATCGACAATGTCATCAAATCGGAGATTGTATTTGCAGCAATCATTAACAGAAACTGAGCAATCATTAACAGACATTTGTTGACGGGCGAAATGTATCCATGCATAGATTTCCGACAATAACAATATATGCAGTAGACTTGTTTGTAAACAGATGTAAACACGCTAGATCGAGCTTCGTTTTAAAGAACTTCTCCTTTATGCAAAATCCAAAGCTTATAATTCATTTTCTGTCTCTCAGTAGATCTAAATGTATATTTGCTTTAAACAGGTTGCCATGCGTGGCAAAAATGTCGATAAAGCAGTTTTAACATTCGTAAGTATGCCCTGCTGACCCATTTATGGGCGTAATGTCGTATTATGGCTATTGTAGTTTCGTTTAAAATGTATTTAGGTCGTACAGTGAGGAAAATAGAGGATAATTGTTTGTTTCAGTGTATGATGGGGTTTTCTTTCATCGAGTGAAAAACAAGGGTAATATTTTCACCCGTGGCTTCGCCACTCGTGAAAATATAACCCTGGCTTAAAGACTTTTCCTCAGTCCATTGAGGGACCACCAGCATATTGTTCTGGATGTGTCAATGTAACTGTCAAATCACGTGCAGTTTACATTGTACCTGGTGAAGTCCAGATTATACTCATGCTCTAGTGATTTTCAATGGTTATTTCTAACCAAACTATCAAATTTAAAGGTAGAGTCTCACACAAGACGCTTCAATGGTTCAATATGCACAAGACTCATGCTTTTTGCAAGGAAATTGTCTGGCAATGCGTTATGACCAAAAGGTCGTCAGGAGATGTCTTTAAACAGTTATTCGGTTTGCAAACGGTTTGGAGGCTTATCAGACAACAAAAGTGTGTGCCAGTCGGCAGACAAACGATAGTCAGAACTGTTAAAATGTTGTTTTCTTCATTCTCCTGCATAGCGTTTGTGTATTATTTATTTACTAACAGGCTTAGAAGGCTTCAATATAAACAAATTAAGATATCCCAAATTAACGGACATCTTGTGTTTGTCCTTCTTATAAAACAAAACCTTCGATTGCCTTATTTTGGTTTGTTACAGTGAAGAATATGTTATTCTTTTCCCGTTTAAACGAAACGAAACGCAAATGCTTAACGCTAAAACGTAGAAAAGTAAAACTTTTGGACAATTCTGATAATTCATTTTTATCTTAGTAGCAAACAGTTTGGAGCCTGATCAGACGCCGGGTTACCCGGCGTCTGATCTTGCTCCAAACTGTCTGTAATAGAAATAATAGTTTTAGCGTAAACGCGTTTATTGGCAAAGAATAACGTTTTCCCCACTGTACAACCAAAATGTGTATGCGAAGTATGAAGAATGTGGCATTCCCTCTTATGTAATAGCTATGTGGTTTTGGAACAACTGTACTTTCTTTTTAAAAGAAAAACAAATGGCAAAAACAGTTTAGGAAATTATTTCGTTTATACGAGTATACACAAAAATATCAATAAAAAACTCACAAAAAATTTACCCAAACCAAATAAAAAAAAAGGTAAAATTTCGTCCGTTCAAGTTCTTTCTTGATGATACATGTACATGTTTACAAAAATGTTCTCAAATCTGAAAAAAGATTACTGGTCTTTAAATTGTTGCATTGGGACATTGTTAACAATGAAGACCTAAAATCAGTGAGTTGCCTCGTTTCTAACAATACAATTCAACAATACAACAATACAATGTTTATTCATGATGTAGGCCACCGGCCCCTGACATATAACATATTCAATATACAAATGTAAATGTTTAACAACTGAAGTGACAAAATATACCCAAGTTTCCAAAATACATTTATCAGAAAGACTAGTTTTAAATGCTCCAAGATTCCAGTAACGTTTATCAAGAATTAGTCCAATCATATCATCTTAATAGATAGCGCTATAATTTTTTATATGAAATTTATTAATATGTTTGTTACAATTTCAGACAGATACATAACAATGCTTTTGAAAGCCTCCAGCATCACTCTCAAACACGTCAAAAACACCCTTTAGAAGTTAGAACCATTTGGTTTTACCATTATTTCTTCGATTTCAAAGCAAAATAAAAACAGATGGGATGTCTCTGAAACAAATATGCTTTCAAAGGCAGACTAATAGAGTAATCTTCTCTCGTGGACTCCGTTTGTTTTAATCAATCATTCCCCTGCAAAGTGCTACATCACCAACGTTTGCAAACAGTTTGTATCCTGATCAGACGCCGAGTAACTCGGCGTCTGACCAGGATTCAAACTGTTTGACAATAATATTGTTTCTTTATGTAAAATAATATATATTTATTAAGTTTTAGGATGTAGCAGACTACAAATTTGAAGCAGACGATATTATAGCGCGTTAATGGTAACGTCAGTGTCAATATGCTGCTGCTACATAACTCGGAGGCTTATTGATTTCCGCATCACCAATAGCTATTACAGCGTTAATCCTTAAGGGCGCCAAAATTTCGTTTGGTTCAAAATTGTCGTTTGCCATTTCATCTTTCAACTATTACCATTCGAGTTTGTTATACTAATTGTAGTACAAGGAACATGAAAAGAATATCAGATAGTTTTGAGTCTGCTTTTTTTGCATCTGATCTGAATTCAAACACAATCAAATAGTATCTAATAGAAGATAGGCTACGTAAAGAGGTTCAATTTCCACCTTGAACTTTAAGTCATAACGGTACATCTACAAACATCCTAATACCTATTAATTGTAAATGGCGATTCTTGTTTCAAAACAGTTGTTTTGTGGTCCAGTCAAATTGTATATAAATGTCTTGTGTTTCGGCGTGATTGCAAGTTTGTTAAAAACTAGAAACTATTATCCCGCAATCGTCTTTTGGCAAGAAAGAGGTCCAACGCCTTTCCATGAAGTAGTGCCTCGAGCCAACGTGAAAATTTATTGTCTTGTAGACTGTAATTATCTCACTTGGAGATGGGTTCTGGAGATAGACATCCTGAAGAAACAAAGCCGTCTGCTTTCTTGTGAGTGTCGCCACTAGTCTGTTGATAGGTAACACTCATATAAAAAGCATAAACGGTTAGCGTAGACCATGGTTGGACGCAGCAGAAAAAAAATACTTCTTAAGTTCTGCTAGAAGAGCGAAACCATTATAACTTTGCAAATAGTTAAGATCCTGATGAGACGCCGACGCTGGATCCAAACATTTTGACACAATGATCCTGGTTGGAATGTGTTTGAGGAAATTCTTTATCTAGAACAGTAACAGGCGACAATTACTGCGGACGAGGAAATTATCCAGCATTCAATGCGTCAAAACATGAATTATCTTAGGATACTACTTTTGGCAACATATTACGATCATACAAAGGAACATTGACTGTTGGTGCAATGGACAATTGACCGTTCGAAACAAAATGAAAATTTAAAAAAAGACCCGTCGTGAGCAATCAGACGATGCGTTTCGCATCGTTTGATTATGATCCTTTTTTTTTTTTTCAAATAACCATTGAACTTGGGGTAAGGCAATGTATGAATTGGGTTAACATCCTGGGGACCGTCTTAAAAAACGTCGTACGACAAAAACGGCCGTACGTCAAAACTGAAAAATAATCAATATTTCTTAATTCTTAATCTAATCCTGTCTTATGACGTCTCTTTGGAATCGTATTTTCAATACGTGTGGGATCGTCTTTTCAAGACGATTCCAAAAAGATGTCACAGAACACGATTAGGTGGAGAAATATATTATGATTGAGAATTCAAGAATCTGACATACGACAATATTTGTCCTACGACATTTCGTAAGACGTGCCCCCGGGTCGTTATTCAATGGGACATAAAAATACCACCTTTGTGAGATATTGCTCAACAACTGATTCATCACTAATCTCACGATAAACATTGTCCAGAGCCAGCTTACTATTTCAAAATGACGTAATCTTCACTCCTTTATCTTTGTTTAGTAAGATTAACTCATCAGAAAACACTGACAATATGCCAATAGTGTTTAAAATGTATTGCCTACTTTAACCCATTTGTGCCTAACGTTCCCTGAATGGGACATAGAAAAACAGATGCGGAGTCGGCATTGTTTTTAACAGGAATTTCTATCAAAAGGAACATGAAACAAACATTAAGTCATGTACCATTTAACCCATATGTGCTCGGTGGATTTTTCCATGGTTATATATTGGATAAGTCTTTTTTTATCTAAGGGATGCTTGGTCTAAACTTTCATTTTCGTTTTGTTTTTCATTGAAAGTCCTATCAGCAAATAGTGTAGACTCTATTCATGCAGACGCCGCATTATACGACGGCTGATCAGAGTTTACACCGTTTGTCTATGTCCCTTTTATTGGACGTTAGACACAAATGGGTTAAATGAAATGGGTCCATCCAATATATTAGCCTGAAGAAAAAACTTGGCATAAATGAGTTAATCTCATCCACAGTTAGTATTCGTTTCACTCACATTTAAACAGCTACAGGCCAAACTGCTAAGATTCTTGGCGTACTATTTCTACAGTGTTCCCTCCCTACAAAGGCTACCAGCAACGATTCCCTCCTTACAACGACCCTTGCCGCTGTTCCCCAAACAAGACATAAATGCCCAAAGTTTTCATGGCTGCAATACCGTCTGCTTAAATTTCTCGTCTACTGTTTTTTCTCAAAGTTACATAATTGACAGAAAAAACTTAGTGACGAGTGACAAACAACTTGAATTCAGATCAGACGCCGCGTTACGCGGCGTCTGATCTGGATTCAAGCTGTTTCCAAATATAAGCTAATTCCCTCCCTATAACGACTCCCTCCGAACAACACACACATTTTTGTCTCCCATTTAGTGTAGTTGAAGAGGGGGGGGCGCTGTAGTATAATTTGAAAGCACAACAGCACACTGATAGAACGCACCATAAGATATATTCCTTTATCCTAGCAGATGGTAGCTTTAAGGCAGTCTGAAAGAAAAGTGATCACCTTTTTTCAAAAAAAGAAACTGTCTATGGGGTAAAGGGTTAAAAATTGAAATAAGGAAGGGTGGATGATTTGAGTTTTGCGGCACTGCAACATTCAATAGGTCATATAGCGCCGATACGATGAATGATGAGATGATGGATGCTTTCTTGGATATGATTTCGGCTAATCTTGTTCGTTTCGAAGCAGCGAATGGGATCAAAACCACCGAACTGCCTTCCTTAGGAGATACTTTCTGTCAAATAAACAAAACATATCCTATGACTATTAAGCTATGGATAAATGAGTGATTGAACTGAATTGACAATTGATATCTTTTAAAACTCACCCACTTAGTGGATATTACACTACTAGATAAATGCAATTTCAATTATGATCTAATTAATTGCTTTCCATGTAGAGCCAAATCTGAGCTGATCGACCATTCAAAAGAAATTACATTGTCAGTCTAACAGTACGACAATCCGTTGCATTGGCATATTATACGACTTATTAGCTATAGGGTATTTTAATAAAACCCTACATGATCACTACCCCACCCCATAGTCGAATGTACTTGTAAACCAGAAATGGCAGTATGTGTTTAACACATTACACAACAAATACGCCCCTTTGCGCTTCTAGTTTAAGAAAATAATTCAACTTTATAAAGACATACATTTGCAGCATGTAGAAAATATTGAATATATCCTACTATCTGTGGGAGAAGGGCTAAGGCAAGAGAATGCTGAAAACAATATTAAGTAAAGCAGAAAGCTCATATGCGAGCTTTCTGCTGAACATTTAACTCTATTTAAGCACACGTTTGTACTCAATACCATCAATAAATTTTCATTTGAGGGGCCTGTAATTGAGTTCTGTTTCAGAGACCTGGTTTTTAAGAGTCCGTTTTTTTGGCAATTACACTGTATGTGTAACTTCAGCTTTTTTCTAATTAGTGTCTACTGTTCTAATTCCGTTTGTGTGGGTGGTTGTTATTAACGTACAGTATATTGTAATGATGTTCAGTGCAATAACGCCAAACGTTTATCAAGAATCAACTTAAAAATAATATACAGTGTATCTTGATTTTTAACGCAAGCGACGAGTATAGTTGTCTTTAACAAACAGTTTCCTGTAAAGAGAACATTAATTCTGTCCTGTGCAAACAATGTAGACCCAAATCAGATGGCACTTAAAGGGGCCATCTGATTGAGGACACTTATTGCAGAAAACGAACTTGAATGTCATACAAGAACTAGACTTAATTGCAAACTGGAATTGATCATCACAAATTTCATTTGAAGCTTCAGGGTTGAATGTTCACACAAGTTCGACTATAGTTTCTATTTTAATTATGTTCTAATTAGTTTTCATATAATGTTTTGATTGTTTTCAGTTCTGTGGGCGGTTGTCAATAACGCAGGCGTTGGAATCTTTACCGAGATTGAGTGGTGTTCCGTACAACAATTCCAGAGAATTATGGACGTCAATACTTTTGGCGTGGTCAGGGTAACCAAGGCGTTCCTGCCTCTCGTGCGCAACGTAAGCGGGCGTATCATCAATGTAGCCAGTCTTGCAGGTAGGGTCATGTGATATTTGAAACTATGTATGTCGAAACTAGAAAGACAAACTTCTGTATAAAGAGGCTGAAACCCATGGCGGACTTGACCTAAGTTTTTGCCAATGGATGTCAAGCTCCTATATACACTCGTTTAGGACAAGGATTATACGTTTAAAACAATGCAACAAATTATGTCTCACTCGGGATTCGAACCTGTCCGGAGATTAAATTACGATTCAAAAAAATGAATGATTATTGATTAAACATGATTTATGGACAATCGTTTTTCGATTAATAATCATGGTTATTACTGTTCATGCTGACCCCATGTCTGCCGGAGAAGGCAAAAAAAAGATGGTGCTCCTTCTTTGCAATAACACAGAATGGGAGACAAATAGTTGGTGTGTTGTTTGGTGCGAGCTGTTATATGGAGGGAAATTAATAAACTTATAGTGTTGGACATGCCTTGGCTTACATTTGCAAACAGTTTGGACCGAAATGGTCCAATATATAACTTTGAGGACTTAACAGCGGACGACACGTTTAAGCAGACTTTATTGCAGCAATGAAAGCGTTAGACATACTTGTCTTGTCTTGGGAGCAGTGGCAATCATTGATGTTAGGAGGGAAGCGATGTTCCAAGAGCCGTTGTAGGGAGGAGACACTTCTAAAATAGGACCATACGATCTGACCAATACATCGACCACCGTACGAATCTTTCATGTCGGTCTATTATATCTTACTTGTATTGTACGCGAAATATTTGGAGCTAAATTTAAAAACAGATATTTCTTGAGGATGTTTTATACCGAACATTTTTCTAATGCTTTATGCACGACAATGCCACAAATGCGTTTTTGATGAGTATTAAATTTATTTTTATTGCAAATACACCATTTGGATTTCAGTCTGTTTGAAAAGATTTGACTAAGAAAAGATCTAATCGGATTTCGTGTACTTATATACACACGTAACAGCAGGTTTAAAGTGAAGCAGAATGCGCCTTAGGCGCATTCTGCTTAACTTTTAGCCTGCTTTAAGCTTATATCTTCTAAAATATAAAAAGTATTTTTTATCAAACACATTTATGACTGTATAAATTGGAACTATTTTCTTCAGTGGAGGAATAAATTGTGGGCGTATTTATGGGTTAATGGGTTAAGGAACGTAAGTTCTGTTCTCAAAAGGTTGATTCCCACAATATTTGCCATTGTTGCGAGACAACCTCATAACCCAAAGGCAAACACATTTTTTTACAGTCATGAATATATGCAACATATTAAATATTCCCATATCCTAGCAGATGTTGGCTTAATACATGGCGAATGTAAAGCTTAAGGCGCATGTTGCTTTACTTTCGACCTCTGATCTGGCTCCAAACTGTTGGCAAATGAAATAACAGTTTTAGCGTAAACGCGTTTATTGGGGAAAATAACGTCTTCTCTATTGTACCAATAACCCCTGATCACACAGAATGAATTTTCGAACATTGACAAACATATTTAGTTCCTATCAGCCAAAGAGTATCGCGGTGTATGCTCTGAATCCAAGCTGTTTGAAAGACGTTTCCAGGTTCCTTCTATTAAAGGCCAATTCATAATTTGGAGAAACATTCAGACGACAATTCGGAAGTAGACGAGAGAAGACTGGTTTACAAGAATGAAGCATATGCACACAGCTGGCGACATAAATCACGAGAACCCGTCAAACGTAGTCTAAATCTGGATAAATAGTTTATACAGTGCCCCCTCTCTACAACGACCCTCCAAAAAACGATTCCCTCCTTACAACAACACTCGCCGTTGTTTTCCGAACAAAACAAATATGTCCAACCTTTTCATGTCTGCTAGATCTATATTGTCTGCTTTTAATTGTCGTCTGTTGTTTTTTCTCCAAAGTTACATAATAGTCATTTTAACAGAAAAAAACTCAATGAAGAGTGACAAACAGCTTTAATCCAGATCAGACGCCGCAAGTGTAAGCCAATTTCCCTCCCTATAACGACTCCCTACGAACAACGCACATATTTTTTGTCTCCCATTGGGTGTCGTTGTAAAGAACGCGTTATGTGTTCCTGTAAATTGAATGCAATAAGAGCCCATCAGTTGTCAATAAAAGTCTAGTGGTACTGAACGTATGGTGTGAACATATGCTAGAGAACAGCAAGTATCCTTATCGTGCCAGACACGACTTGTCTCACATTTTCAAACAGTTCCGATCCAGATCTGGATCAAAACTTTCTGTCACTTGTATTCAACTTTTTTTGCTTTAAAAGCATGACAACTAATGTTTAGGATTTTTAGCAGACGATATTTTTAAGCAGACGACAATTCAGCATGATATGAATTTATAGGTTGTACAATAAACCCTGTTCGTTCCATTAGAGTATTTGAGTAAAATGTTTGATCAGAAAAAAAGTAATTAACATGATTATTCTGTTGTTGTTTTTTAGCTCACCTGGCACGAAGTGCCAAGGTGAGCTATTGTGATCGCCCTGTATCCGTCGTCCGTCGTCGTCCGTCGTCCGTCGTCAAACTTTTTGTTCAAAGATCTTCTTCTTAGAAACCACTGGGCCAATTTCATCAAAACTTCATAGGATTGTTCCTTGTAGGGTACTCTCTCAGATTTCTTCAAATATAGGTAATCCAATTGAAATTGTGGTTGCCATGGCAACCAATTGAAAAAACTTTAAAAATATTCTTGTCAAAAACTAGTGGTCCGATTTGAAAGTAATTTTATGCAAATGATCCATGGGTGACCCTCTACCAGATTTCTTAAAATTATTTTGATATCTAAAAAAACATAGCCGCCAGTGGGTGGGGCAAAATTTCCTTATGTTACTGTATAGTAAAAACTTTAAAAATCTTCTTCTCTGAAACTACTGATTCAAATTAAAAATTATTTAATACAAATGGTCAATTGATGATCTTCTACCAGATTTCTTAAAATCATTTTGTTATCTAAAAAAACATGGCCGCCAGTGGGTGGGGCAAGTTTTCCTTATGTTATTGTATAGTAAAAACTTTCAAAATCTTCTTCTCTGAAACTACTGGTCCAAATTAAAAATAATTTTGCAGAAATGGTCAATAATTGATGATCCTCTACCAGATTTCTTAAAATCATTTTGTTATCTTAAAAAACATGGCCGCCAGTGGGTGGGGCATGTTACTGTATAGTAAAAACTTTAAAAATCTTCTTCTCTGAAACTACTGATTCAAATTCAAAATAATTTTACACAAATGGTTAATTGATGACCCTCTACCAGAATTCTTAAGATCATTTTGTTATCTAAAAAACATGGCCGCCAGTGGGTGGCACAAGTTTTCCTTATATTTCTGTATAGAAAACTTTCAAAAAAAATTCTCTGAAACTATTGGTCTGATTTAAGAATTATCTAACACAAATAATGATTCATGGGTTACCCTTTGCCATTTTTCTTCAAATAATCTTCCTAGCTCAAAACAACATGGCCACCAGTGGGTGGAGGTGAATAAGTGAAAACTTAATCATAACTGGTCGATTTACATGACCGTAATCATGGATACCAGGTGAGCGATTTAGGGCCGCATGCGGCTCTTGTTTGTATATAATGTGGCGAGTTGCATTTCGGAGCTATGGACATGACAGTGCAAACTCGAATAACTTTCTTGTTGCCTGAAACTTTGCAATTTTTTTTAGAAAAGAATACCGATTACGAGTATTGCACATTTATGAGGGTTTGGATATAATATTGTGTCCGTTAGGGGTGGTCTGCCTTAACCGTTTACCACATACATGTAGCTTGTTTCTAGTTTTGAAGACAGGTGATCACATAAGGTAGGTTAAAAGTAAAGTAGAATGCGTCTTAAGGTGCATTCTGTTTTTACTTTCAGCCTGCTGTAAGCTACTATCTGCATGGATATAAAACATATTTCTTGTGGCACATATTCATGACTTATTTATGAGTTATCGGGTAAATAGAAAGAGCAGAAGAGTGTTTTCTTTTGTCTCAAATTTCAGACACTTTATTGTCGGCCAAGGCAAGAAACAAATAGTTCAAGCACCTATATAAACTCAAGTACCATCTGTTTGATCTGAATTTACGAGGTTAAAGTACTTGGTTATACATGCTTTATTGTCCTATTGTCTTAAACATTAGACTTTGCAGAAAGTAAGTTCTGCATTCTGTCGTCTGTTTGAGAATGCAATATGCAACTCATTTTTGGCTTGTAGCCATGGCAGCAAGCCCAGCTTTAGATCGTTTAGGGTCTTCCGAGAATGTTTTGCACTGTCTCAGACATGATTTAGTGCGCAGAAAGCCGAGGTTATCCGTTTGAGCACGCGTCATAGGGGATTTCCCAAATACATGTATATCATTAGATGATCGAGCCACAGAAAAAGTAAATATGCTCAAGACAAGCTTTTCTATATTTAATTAAGGTCTAGTGCACGGTCACGTAAAGTAGAATGCGACATTCTCTTATTCCAAGATGTACTCACACACTAATAATGGTATCCCTAGCGGATGTCGTATAGGAAATATGCTTAAGTATATACTATATATGATGTCAAGGTAAAAGGTCAATAACACCGTGGCATAAAATCGTATGCCAGACTTCGCTCTCCGATGTTCTCACACACCAAATTTGGTTTCTCTAGCTGAAATGGTGAAGCAAAATAAAAAGCCAAAGCAATCGATAAAATTTGGCGTTGAAATCATTTAGCGGCTCGTATATTAAATCAAGTTGTGTCTAGAGTTCTATAAAAAGGGGCATTATGTGGTGTCTGATCACAGCTTACACTATTTGCTGATAGAAATTTCAATATCAAACAAAATGAAAATTTATACCAGGCACCCCTAAGATTGTAAGAATCCGTCATGAGTGTTGATGTAGGATAGGAATTTCTCCCCCGATGGTCAGAAAATGCATGCAGGGACGAGGCTTGCCGAGTCCCTGCGTGAATTTTCTGACCCGGTGGTGGAGAAATTCCTATCCTACATCAGCAAAACGAATGGTAGATTTTTTTCTCCTATTGTAATCATTTAAACATGATACAAATAACGAAATAATTGCAGTTTGTGTGCACAATGTTTCCGCCAAAACATGGCGTTGTTTATAGTAACGTCATAAGATATGACGTCATTTAGTTACCCGCGTTATGCAGCGCTTGTGGTAAAGTTGGGCACACAGTAAAAGACATCACGTGATATGGAGGATAGAGTGATTCCACATGGGGGAAATCCCTATCCCACATAGGCGAAAATGGGAGAAATAAAATGAACTAAACCATAATGTGCGCATGAAAGAATCATCTGGCCACAAATGGGTTAAAGCAAAACTTATCTATTTCAGGACGTTTCACCTTCCCGGCATTCGCAGCATATTCCATGTCTAAACGAGCTTGTATTGCCTTCTCGGATGCCCTAAGGCGAGAAATGATGAAGTTTGGGGTTAAAGTGGTAACCATAGAACCAGGGCTTTACAAGTAAGTAGGAAATACCATTCACCCATCTGTGCCTTATGTCCTATAACATGGACATATGCTAACAGTATAGACTCTGATCAGACGCCGCATAATGCGGCGCCTGATCAGAGTCTACACTGTTTGCTGATAGGAATTGCAAGATTAAACAAAACGAAAATGAAAATATATACCAGGCACTCCTTGCTTCACAAATAGAGTAATCACATACAGTGGAGAATCTGTTATTCTTTCCCGTTTAAACGCAAACGTACGCAAACGCAAATCACTAAAACGTAGAAAAGAACAGCTTTTGGACAATTCTGATAATTCTTGTTTATCTTGATGGCAAACAGTTTGGAGCCTGATCAGACGCCGGGTTACCCGGCGTCTGATCGCGCTCCAAACTGTTTGCACTGCAAATAATAGTTTTAGCGTAAACGCGTTTATTGGGAAAGAATAACAGATTCTCCACTGTACACAAGCATGGAAGAATCCATTTGACATAAATGGGTTGATACTGTTGGTGAGAATGGAATAAATGTATCTAACAGAACAAGTGAGTGAGAAATTCTAATTAAACTTGTGAAGAGTATGAAATAGTTATAGAATGGTACATTTGAGTGTGAACTACTATTTATACTATTGACCAGTAAGTGTGAAATAAATATAGGAAAATACAATTGAGTCCCAAATAATATTAATACTTTTGGAGGGTATGTAATAAATATAGGATATACATGTATATACCAGACAGAAAGAAAGAAACGTCTACATTTAAAAAGTGTGTGCCTTTTCATTTACTTTTATTCAACATCTTGGCGAGAATTCTGGGCAACATGTATCAATTAGACCATTAAAATTGCGGTTTTGATACAGAAAAATGAGGTCTGTATCAGTAAAAGAAAACTTTACCGAAACGTGTGAAGTATTTATTTAGATCTGGTGCTATGAAGTAAAGCACTATATATTATAGTAGACGTTTCTCTTTTGTCTGGTATGCTATCGATACTGTTAATAAGTACGGAATGAATATAGGACAGTGTACGTGAGTGTGAAATACTTATAAAAGAATATATCTTTATTACAATTAGGTATACAAGCAGCATGAGGTGTTGATACTGGAGTATACAGTAAAACCTCTCTATTACGACCACTATTTTGTGTTAATGATAAGATGTGCTACGACAGTTTACTGCTGAAAGCAAGGTGACAGTAAAACAGAAAGCTCCTATGGCTCCTTTGGAGCTTTCTGTTTTACTGTCACCTTGCTTTAAGCTGTCACCAGTCTCTTAAACCATCAATTAGCCTTCAGTTTAGCGGTCGTATTAGAGAGGTTTAACTGTATATGTGTATTGATAATGTTAGTAAGTATGATATAATATAGGATGGTAGATCATACACTTGAGTGTGAAACACTACCGATATTGCTGATGAGTATGTTTTTGTACTGTTTTATTTCATTTTTCTCCAATTTCTTTTTCAGAACCGCCATTTCGGAAACAAAGTACCTCGAGGAACAAAGTAGGAGATCTTGGAGCGAGACACCCACCGAGATAAAAGATGCGTATGGCGAAGAATACTTCGACGCTTTCCAGGGTAACATCGCCGTTCAGATGGAACGGGCGAAGCCGAATGTTAACGAAGTAGTAGATCTCATGGAGGCATCGGTGCTCGACGAGACACCGAAGATTCGGTATGTTCCGGCAAGTTCCGTATTACGAGCGGCCGTTTTGATGTCATTACCTGCGAGTGTTGTTGACAAACTGTTTCAGAAACACTTGCCAAAGTTCACTCATCCAAGTAGCAATAGTTCCCAGGCAAGCTGTGACTCGGCTCAAAAGACGTCTAACAACTCGAACTCAAACCCGAAACACAGTAGCGTCAGTAGCACTGAGAGTGACCCGGCCGGTGACCACGGTGATGTTTTTCATGATTGATGAACCGGGGTTTATTTTAGTTTCCATGGCTGCCATAAGTTGATCATAAAAATCCTAAGATTTCAAATTTTCAAATTTTCAGACGCAATTTTACTAATCGTACCTTTACCCCACAGCCTGTTTCTTGTTTTATTGACATGCGACTTCTGAAAGCAGGCTGTAAGTAAAGCAGAATGCGCCTTAAGGAGCATACTGCTTTACTTTCAGTATGCTTTAAGCTACCATGTGCTGGAAAAGAATCCGAAGATGTAGGAAAAATCCGGAGAAATGGCAGCCCTGTATTTTTGTTTCTTAGCAACAAAATATGTTTATGTAATTTGTATTACTTCACATGCAATAGTTAACACCAACGTTCTGTGAAATGTTAACACGAACATGTTCGCGAAAACTAAGTGGTTAAATGGTGGCTGCTATATGCCACCATATATTGCAAACCGACGTCCGAAAATTGAAATCTCATTTGCAAACAGTGTAGACACAGATAAAACGCCCCCAAACGCGGCGTTTAATTAGTGTCTACAGACACAATACTGTTTGTAAGTTTTCATTCAGGTTTAAAACGGACATCCTGAAAGAAAGAAATGGCATGTATATTCTACTGTAAAAAAGGTAAGTACATGTAATACCATCAAAAAACACCCGGTCACTGCGCATATAGTGCTTAACGCAAGATGAAAGTAAAATACAGTAAAACCTCGCTATTACGACCTCTAAAACTACGGCTAATTGGTTGCATAATAGACAGGTGACAGCTGAAAGCAAGGTGACAGTGAAACAGAAAGCTCCTAAAGGAGCTTTCTGTTTCACTGTCACCTTGCTTTAGGCGGTCACCTATCGTAAACACCCTAATAATTACCACAATTAAGTGGTCGTAATAGAGAGGTTTTACTGTAGGAAGATCTGGTAGCTGATTTTTTCTAAAACATTTGCCTTGCCTCAACCTGTCTTGCTTGTTTACACCATGTTAACACATTCAACACCTGAACACTTCAGATAGACAATTCGAGTCCAGTTTCCAATTAAGTCTAGTCCAATTTTGACCTTATGTTGATTTTTGTTTTGTTTTTTGTTTTTAGAAAAAATGTAAACTTTTTCTGATTCTATATGAAAACCAGTTCAACTCCTAATCAGAAATATCCGTTGGATGCATATCCTCTGCTCTACGATTCGGTGGGTTAACGGGTATAACCACATTTTGGTATGAGGGTCCCGAGGACTTCCTTATTTATAAGAGAGCTTGACTATATTTCCAGAACAAACAGTTTGGCAACATCAGACGACAGGGGTAACATTGTCTGATCAGGTCTCAGACTCTTTGAAATTCATATAAGAATAAATCAAATAATCGTCGGAACTTTTAAAACAACGCTACACTGGAGAACATGTCATTCTTTCCCGTTTAAACGCAAACGAAACGGAAACACGTTGTAGGCCTACTAAAATATAGAAAATAACAACTATTTGATATTATTCACTATTCGTTTTAAAGTAAGTGGCAAACAGTTTGGAGCCAAGCGTAAAGACGTTTATTGGGAACGGATAACGTCTTCTCCACTACAATACATACAAACCCTTTTCTATACAACTCCTTCGCATTGCATAACTTGCATTTCAATTCGTTTGAACGGGAAATAATAACATCTTCTCAACTGTTCACGATGCCACTTGCTGTCGTGAGATCATAAAATTATCTTCACTTGATAAACTTATTTCTCTGGTGTAAATATACGTTGTGCTTTCGGCCATACAATTAAGTGTAAATGGGTTTTTACTGGTATCCTCTTGATAAATCGCAATATACCTCTTATCTCTAAAAGAGATATAAGTGAACCAGTTGCGTTAGCCCTTATCCTGAAATAATAGCATCTGCTTCTTAATTGTCGTTTAGAAAAATGTTATATTTTTATTTTATGTCTGTTGGTCTGTAGAAATATAATACGGAGCACCAACGGGTTGGAATCTTGCTCAGACGTCGAGCTAGGCGGCGTCTGACCAGGGTACACGCTGCTTGTAAATGTCAGGAAAATCGCTCTAAACCCTTATCATGCTGACTTGTTGTCTGCTTCAAAACGATTACCTCTGTGAAAACAATAAAAATCAGTTTTTATTTTTTACACTGTAGAAATATTGAATATGAGTGACAAAAAGTTCGTCTGATCTGGATCCAATCTGTTTTAAAACGATATCCAAGTCGCGCTTAGCACGATGAGGGATAATCATAATTATGTGGAATGTTCTACCCTTTCACCGCCAAATGCGACTAGGTATGCCTTCATTAACAGTTTGGATCAAGAACAGACGCCTATAGTTACTCGGCGTCTGATCAGGTTCCAAAATGTTGAAACTTATTTCGATATTTCAACACTATTAATGCAGACGATAACATTAGGCGGTGAAGGGGGTAAAATGTACACACGCACCTGTTGGCTGAGGCCAGGTACAGTGGAGAAAACGTTTTTCTTTTCCGTTTAAACACTAAAATGGAGAAAATGACAACATTTCGACACTTCTAACTTATCATTTTAATCTGAGTGGCAAACAGTTTGAAGCCTGATCAGACGCCGGGTTACCCGGCGTCTGATCTGGCTCCAAAGTGTTTGCATTGGAAATAATAGTTTTAGCGTTAACGCGTTTATTGGGAAAGATTAACGTTTCCTCCACTGTACCAGACATTACCCTGTGTTTAGAACGCAGCGGTCTTTATCATCACAAACTATCGTCTGCTATCAATTTAACAATTTTACTTCCGTGAATCAATTTAAAATAGTTGCCGTCTGCTTTTATTTCTCAGATATTAAATTTGAGCTATATTGACTTTTTAGCTCACCTGAGCTAGCTCAGGGTGAGCTTTTGCAATCCTTGAATGTCCGGCGTCCGTCGTCCGTCGTGCGTCGTTCGTCGTCAACAATTTTAGTGTTTACACTCTAAAGGCCACACTATTTATCCAATCTTTCTCAAACTTGCTCAGATTGTATATTACCATAAGAGTTCGGATGAGTTCGATTATGGTTGAAATCTGACTTAAAGCGACTCGCAACCAGATGGTGCATTAAAAATAGTAATTTGTAAATATGTGTCAAACGCTTATATAAATGGTAAAGAATTAGTTTAGGATAAGAAATTCTGTTTAAAAAAAATGTATTTCAATAAAAAAAAATATTGGTCTCTGGTGGGATTCGAACCCGGGGCCCGGCATTGGCGGACAGAAGGCAAAATAGGGGAAACCGCTTAGACCAATGGACCACGGAACTATCCGTTTATCTCGGATCGATTTAACGTATTTCAATGTGTAGCGATCGAAAGTGCATACAACTTCGTAATTCGGCTCGTGTTTATGTCTGAGCCCGTGTAGAGAAGCAACAACAACAACTATACCGTCTACTAGTCGGTATAGAAAAACGATGGAAAATATTTAAAAATCTAAGATTCGGTGACGATTCTTGAGACTTTTTTTGGACTGATCATATTTTTTTAATATCAGAGGCCAAATAATGCCACAAATTTGCTTTTATTTGAGTATTTTATTTTATTTTGACAAGTACACCATCCGGTTGCGAGTCCCTTTAAAGGTCAGGAGTTATCTACCTTTGAATTGCTGAAAATGCCATATTTAACAGTGTTTACACTCTAGAGGCCACACTATTTATTCAATCTTTCTCAGACTTGCTCAGATTGTACATTACTATAAGAGTTCAGATGAGTTTGATTATGGTTGTAATCTGACCAATAGGTCAGTAATAATATACCTTTGAATTGCTGAAAATGCCATATTTAACAGTGTTTACACTCTAGAGGCCACAATATTTAATCAATCTTTTTTAAACTTGCTCAGATTGTATATTACCATAAGAGCTCGGACGAGTTCAATTATGGTTGAAATTGGACTAATAGATCAAGAGTTATATACCTTTGAATTGCTGAAAATGCTATATTTAACAGTGTTTACACTCTAGAGGCCACTATTTGAATCCAAACTTACTCAGACTTGCTCAGATTGTGTATAACCATAAGAGTTTAGATGAGATTGATTATGGTTAAAAGCAGACTAATAGGTCGTGAGTTATCTACCTTTGAATTGCTGAAAATGCCATATTTAAGGGTGTTTACACTCTAGTTGCCGCAATATTTATCCAATCTTTCTAAAACTTGCTCATATTGTATATGTCCATGAGAGTTCAGATGAGTTCGATCATGGTTGAAATGGGATGAATAGGTCAAGAGTTATCTACCTTTGAATTGCTGAAAACACCATATTTAACGGTTTTTACACTCTAGCGACCACAATTTTGATCCAGTCTTTTTCAAACTTCCTCAGATTGTATATTACCATAATAGTTCGAATAAGTGTGATTATGGTTGAAATCATACCAATTGATCAAGAGTTATCTGTCCTTGAATAGCTGAAAATGCCATTTCTAACAGTGTAAACACTCTTGCAACTATACATGTACAGCTTACTATGGATTTTGATTATACTTGCACACAAAGTATATAGTTATAAGTTGTCGAAGCAGTGCAATTATTGTTGAAATCTAGTAATTGTGGCAATAGATATCTGCCCTTGATATACTTTGAAATGCTAGAAAAGGCTTCATTTCAGTATTGTTTAGGCTCCAGTTATCAGCTCCTGATGTACTCTACTATACTAGAATTATGAGATTGTATCACAAAATTGTTTACATGGTATACTACAAATTTGAAGGGATTTAGATTAAAATGGATGAAATAGAAAGGTAAAGCTATCAGACTTCAGTACAAGAGGTGAGCGATATCAGGGCCTTCAGGCCCTCTTGTTGAATATTGAAATGAGTGTCAAGCTGTTTATATCCTGATCAGATCCAAACTGTTTGCAAATAACCATTGTACTAGGGGTAAGATGGAGTCTATCACGATGGTGATTAAATTAGAGTCGATGCCTATCCATTAAACCTTCTTGCATTGTTTATTCAATTGTATTTTGTCTTTGAAGTCTTCATATTTCATATTTTCTCATCACGTATATACTGTACATATCACGATCAACCTTTCCTAATAAATCCATAGCCATGTAGACCCTCTTGTGTCTTTTTCTTAATACACCCATTAACCCCTTCACTGCCTTATTCGAGTTCAGTAGTTGTTTGCAAACAGTTTGGATCCTGATCAGACGCCGCGTAACACGGCGTCTGATCAGGTTCCAAACCGTTTGACACTCGTTTCAATATTTCTTAATTCAAAATACCTAATATTCTTTTTTAGAAATAGAAGCAGACGACAATTGTTTGAATTTGATGACGTCATGGCAGTGAAGGGGTTAAAGTACAAAGAAACGACCTCTCGCGAGCCTTAACCCTTTGAACCCTAGTCCCGCAAATAGGCGTTCTTTTCAAACAATGTACATGTGAAAAGTACACTTGTCTTCTGCAAACAGTGAAGATCCAGATCAGAGGGCTCCGAAAGGAGCCCTCTGATCAGGGTCTTCACTGTTTGTTATAATGCCAAATATTGACAAAAACAACCCTTAAAAGTCAGAAATGGGCTTGACTTAAATGGAAACTGGAATTGTCTATCTAAAGTTTCAGGGGTGAAAGAGTTAAACCCTTTGGCATTGTCCCAGACCGATGTCTTGTTATAGGTGGGAAAGTCCACTCAATAATAGGCATGATGCTGACCATTGTCCCAAACCTGAGACAAAGGGATGACGCATCTAATAAAGCTTATGCGGGACTATAAACCTTAGCAGAAACAAAAATTATAGGTGGGTGATTAACCTTGAAGAAAAAACACATAGTCTGTTTTTTAAGTTCTGGAGACTGGTGGCCACTTAAAACAGGTTGAAAGTAAAAGCAGACTGCACCCATCGTTTCAACCTGTTTTAAGGTACCAACTGGAAGTATATATATATGGAATTATGCCTTGTGGTACATATTACTGTATAAAGTTGAACTTCTTTGTTCAGCGCAAGAATAATGTTATCAGAACAGAGCAGAACTGCATTCAACTTGTACATAAGCTTACCTTGTTGATACATACATTAAAACAGGTATTTTTCGCGTCATGAATATTTCGTGTAATGTGATTTTGTATTAATTCGCGACATGCCTAAGGGCACATTCTGCTTTACTTTCAACCTGCTTTAAGAAGTCACCTATTTTTAAACTAGAGACATTGGTTTAAACAATATTTTATTCAAATAATGAAATGCATTGGACAACAGGCATTGTCTATGTAAGTCCTCTCCAGAAAACTAGAGACATTCGCGAATTAACGCGTAAATTATATACTATTTCTACCGTATCTGCCAGTTTCTATTTTGAGAGGGTGAGAAGAAAGCCTAAATTTGGTAAAATAAAATGATAAATTCTTAGGTAATGTACCCAATAATGGTTCAATTTCAAAATTCAATTTTAACTGTTTGTATGAAAATAAGACACCACTGGTAGCAATGTTTTCATTGCAAGATTGAATAAAGCAGTCTATAGCTCTTCTTTTAAAGACGAAAGTGAAAAATTGTTGGATTAACATTCATTGGGTTTTGCCAAACATATGCGAAGCCATAATCTAGCAACTATTTAACATTTGTAACCAAATTCTTATTACCACTTTTGCAATCTTCTAATAACATATTATATACAGTAGATAAAAAAATATTTTCACTTGTAACAAGTTTAACCCATTACCCCATAGCTTGGTTCTAGTTTTAAAGACATGCACGTGATCACTTAAAGCAGGTTGAATGCGCATTCTGCTTTACTTTCAGCCTGTTTTAAGCTAAAACCTGCTAGGAAATAGAAAATATTCCTCATGGTACATATTCATGACTGTATCAAGTGGAATTATTTTCTTCAGTGGCGGAATAAATCAAAGGCGTAAAAAGGGGTATCTATGAGGTAATGGGTTAAAACAATACTTAAAATTCTAGTAAAGCGATTTATATACAGAGGGTATCTACCTAGTTCTCCATTATACAGTATATCAACAGAAGAAGTACTTTTCTTGAGATGCAGCAAGTTCTTATAAAAATTTTAAGTATATCCTTTCAATTTGCTTAGACTTTGTGTATCCCCATATTTCACAATTATAGTTTAAGATACAGTGTTCCCTCCCTACAACGACCCTCTGAAAAACGATTCCCTCCTTACAACGACGATTGCTGCAGTTCCCTTAACAGGACAATCATTCTAACGCATTAACTGCTGTACTATCGTCTGCTCAAAGTTGTCGTCTGCTGTTTTTCTCAAAGTTACATAATGGTCGTTTTGACAGAAAAAACTTAATGACGAGTAACAAACAGCTTGAATCCAGATCAGACGCCGCGTTGCAAATGTAAACCAATTTCCCTCTCTACATGTATAACGACTCCTTCTAAACAACGCACACAATTGTTGTCTTCCATTGGTGTCGTTTTAGAGAGGGAGCACTGTAGCACCAACAAAGGCATCAAACAACTGACATATAACACTTGTTTTTAAATCAATATCCTAATTTTTACCATTAATGTGTTTTGAGCCCGCAATCCTTTCCCAGATCGAAATTCCTGGGTTAATGCAAAGTTACCCTTATAATTTAAGACGGTAACTAAATAATTAAAATCATTAACAACTTTAATACTGTCTTCCCCGATAAACTATTTTTCATTTTATCCATTGGACCCTTGCCTCCAAAGAAAGACCCTTTAGCGCATTTAATTTATTCCTCCATTGAAGAAATAGTTTCAATTTACAAGTCATGAAGATGTCCCATAAGAAATATTTTCTATATCAAAGCAGATGGTAGCTTAAAGCAGGCTGAAAATAAAACAGAATGCGCCTTAACCCTTTCAGCCCTAAATTTCTCTTGTGGGTATTTATAATCCTTTTCTAGTACAGGTATTTTGAACCAGTCTACTGTTGCATTTTTGGTGTGACACAAAAACACTGAAACTATTAAACAGTGCAGACCCTGATCAGAGGGCTCCTATAGTCCTGAGCCCTTTGATCTGGGTCTACACTGTTTGCATTTATAATCAGTAATCTCTACAGAGGACTGTAGGGTTGAAAGGGTCAATGCACATTCTGCTTTACTTTCAGTCTGCTTTAAGTGGCCATCTGTCTTTAAAACTAGAAATAGTATACGGGGTAATGTGTTACGTGGTTAAGTCAACATTATAATTCGCTGAGCTCAGCCCGTTTTAGGAATATGTTAACAATAGATATACATGTATATTGTATAGTAGGGTAATCAAAACAAAATCAGCGAGCCAATTAATATTTGCATATATTTGCCTAGACGAATGTAGTGTTTGTATAAATATAACATGTATGATCAGACAACCCTTAAAATGATGCCGCGTCTCAAAAAATAATGTCATTGTTTGCCAAAATGCTTGTGACTATCCTTAACTCTTTCCTCCCTAAAACTTCAAATGGACAATCCCAATTTCCATTTTAGTCAAGTCCATTTCTGACTTTTAAGAGTTGTTTTTGTCAATGTTTGGCATTATGACAAACAGTGAAGACCCAGATCAGAGGGCTCCGTAAGGAGCCCTCTGATCTGGGTATTCACTGTTTGCATAGGACAAGTGTCACTTTTCACATGTATTATGTTTGAAAAGGACGCCTATATGCGGGACTAGGGTTCAAAGGGTTAACGCATTGAATTCTTAAACTGGCGCGAAATGGAATCTTCCCGTTTCAAATAAAGTGATGTGCATATTAACATTTTAGGGTTGTTTAACAATTTTGATTTGATTTGATTTGATTTTACGTCGCTTTCAACAGTATTTCAGTCATATCGCGACGTCCAGCTAATTACAGGTCCATGGAGGAAGACCCCAGAAGTCCTTTATGCACTGTTTCAGGCACAAATCGGCAATTAGGTAAAACCACCGACCTTCCGCAAGCTAGCTGGAAGGCTTCCCCACATGAAAGATCCGAACGACCCTACTGGGATTCGAACTCACAGCGGTGAGGAGCTTAGTGATGTAAGTCACAGTGACTATACCACTAGGCCACGGAGGTCCCTGTTTTAGAATATATTGCAAAATGACGAACAGTAGATCTACAGTGGAGAAGACGTTATTCATTTCCAATCAACGCGTTTATGCTTAAACTATAATTTCCATTGAAAACAATTTGGAGCCTGATCAGACTCCGGGTAACCACTCAGATTAACACTACTATTCAGAATTGTCGAAAACATGTCCTTTTCTACGTTTTATTGCAATGCGTTTGTTTTTAGTATGCGTTTTTAAACGGGAAAGTATAACGTCTTCTCCACTGTTCAAACCCTCATCAGAGGGTTACTGTATGAGCCCTCTGGTCTGGGTTTGCACTGTTTGCGTAGGGCTTGTGTATTATTCAATGGTACACTGCTTGTAAAGGACGCGGATTCTTGTCGCAAGGGTTCATTAAACTCTTCGACATTGCGATATACAATATACAGTGTTCCCTCCCTACAACGACCCTCCCAACAACGACTCTCTCCTTATAACGACTCTTGCCGCTGTTCCCCAAACAAGACATTTATATCCAACATTTTAATGGACATTTTGATAGAATAAATATTAATGACGAGTGACAAACAGCTTGAATCCCGATCAGACGCCGCGTTACGTGGCTTCTGATCTGGATTGAAGCTGTTTGCAAACGTAAACCTGTTTCCCTCTCTATAACGACTCCCTCCGCCGAACAACGCACACAATCTTTGTCTCCCATTGGATGTCGTTTTAGAGAGGGGTCAATGTACACACAGTTTGCATCCAGATGACAAGATAATAATGACAGGACTTGTAAACCATGACACTGATTGGTTGTTTTCTGCTTACGTTCTTTACTGAATTCCTGCAGACGACATTGTTGCAAACCAAAAGTGCTAAGAGTGCATAACAGCAGAGAGGAGATTATATACAGTAACCCCCTCTATAACGACTACTATCTAGCGAAGGCTAATTGACTGTATGAAAGTCAGGCGATAGCTTAAGCATGGTGAATGCAAAACAGAACACTCGTTTCTGTTTTACTTTCAACTTGATATACAGTGGAGAATCTATTATTCTTTCCCAATAAACGCGTTTACGCTAAAACTATTATTTGCAGTGAAAACAGTTTGGAGCCAAGATAAACAAGAATTATCAGAATTGTCCAAAAGTTGTTCTTTTCTACGTTTTAGTGCTTTGCGTTTGCGTACGTTTGCGTTTAAACGGGAAAGAATATCAGATTCTCCACTGTAAGTAGTCGCCTGCATTAAACACATTTTATTTTACACAATTTAATGTTCACAATAGAGGCGTTTTACTGTAGTTAATAACTTAGATTAATATTTGTGTGTTTTTACAGGGAAAATCCATTTACCTTTATCAGCTACGTGATATTGGATTTTATGTGAAAAAACAAAAACAGCTTATGATCCTCTTGCTCTAGATTCGATTTATCACTATAAACAGCTTAACCCTTTACCTGATAGCCTATTTATAGTATTGAAGATAGGTGACTACTTAAAGCAGGTTGAAAGTAAAGCAGAATGCGCCTTAGGGCGCATTCTGCTTTACTTTCAGCCTGCTTTAAGCTATCATATGATTGAATATAGAAACTATTCCCAATAATATATATTCAAGACTGATTAAATTGGAACTATTTTCTTCAGCGGAGGAATAAATCATATCCGCTAAAAGGCGCTTCTATGGGGTAAAGGGTTAAAATCCATCATGACATATTGCTATCCGCGGTTTAATCCCTATCCTGCCGTAATATCGTCTGCAAAAGTGGTTAATTTAGATAAATACAGTTTTTAATTAAAAATCCCAAAATAAGTATAAAAGTTTGGATCCAGATCAAATTCCTTGCAAGGACTGTATCTAATTTGAATCAAAACGGTTTGCAAAATCCTATGCATTCGCGATCGACATGCAATGGGTTAACCCCTTTACAGCCCTAACTCATAGCGCAAACTGTTTGGATCCAGATCAGACGCCGAGTACAGTGGAGAAAACGTTATTCTTTCCCAATAAACGCGTTTACGCGAAAACTATTATTTCCATTGCGAACAGTTTGGAGCCAGATCAGACGCCGGGTAGCCCGGCGTCTGATCAGGCTCCAAAGTCAAAGTGAAACTGTTTGCCACTCATATTAAAATAGGTGAGTGGAAATATCCCAAAGTTTCAATTTTCTACATTTTAGTGTACTGCGTTTGCGTTTCGTTTGCGTTTAAACGAGAAAGAATAACATATTCTCCACTGTATCTCTACGTCTGATCAAGATCCAACCTGTTTAACACTTATTCCGATGTTTCTATAAATAAAAATTTGAATAACAAAAGCAGACGGCAATTTTTCAAGCAGACGAAAACGGATGAAGGAAAATCCTAGAAGAGAAGAGTAGCACCGGACAACCGAGGTATTCAGAACAGTTTTGTGTTTGTTTTACGAATCGTGAGTTTGCAAAATAGAACAGTGCTTGCGGAGCATCTAGAAATGTCAGCCACGTTATACTAGGGACATTACGCGGCTTCTGATCAGGATCTAAACTATTTTCAAATAACTACAGTGTTCCCTCTCTACAACGGCCCTCCCAACAACGACTCCCTCCTTACAACAACCATTGCCGCTATTCCCAACGCAATTTAAGTATGTCCAACCTGTTCACGTCTGCAATAATTATAGTACAATTAAAATCCAAATTAAAATTGTAAAATTTACATTTTTGACATTTTGACAGAAGAAAACAACATAATGACGAGTGGCAGACAGCTTAAATCCAGATCAGACGCCGCGTCACGCGGCGTCTGATCTGAATTTAAGCTGTTTGTAAGTGTAAGCCAATTTCCCTCCCTACAACGACCCCTCCAAACAACAAACACACTGTTTGTCTCCCATTGGATGTCGTTGTAGAGAGGGAGCGCTGTATTGTACTCGGGTTAACCCTTTGAACCCTAGTCCCGCATATAGGCGTCTTTTCAAACAGTGTACATGTGAGAAGTACACTTGTCCTGTGCAAACAGTGAAGACCCAGATCAGAGGGCTCCGAAAGGAGCCCTCTGATCAGGGTCTTCACTGTTTGTCATAATGCCAAACATTGACAAAAACAACCCTTAAAAGTCAGAAATGGACTAGACTAAAATGGAAAATGGAATTGTCCATTTAAAGTTTTAGGGAGGAAAGAGTTAAGGCAGTAAAAACGACACATGTTTGAAATAGTTTTGCTTGGAGATCTCTTACGACAGGGGATAAGATATGAAGATGCAATAACAACTTTCTGTCTTATTTCTCTCCTGCATTGAGCATGCAGTCGCACGTATTTAAGGCTGACCAGCAGTCTTTATATTTATTGGTCGCTAATATAATATTCTGCCAGGGCTGCCATAAGTTGACATGAAAAATCCTAAGATTTCCAAATTTGCATTATTCAAGTGCAATTTTACGAATCGTACCTTTACCCCCATCGCCTGTGTCTAGTTTTGTTGACACGTGGCTGCTTAAAGCAGACTGGAAGTAAAGCAGAATGCGCCTTCTGCTTTACTTTCAGCCTGATTTAGGCTACCATGTACTAGAAAGAAATCCAAAGATTTAGGAAAAATCCGGAGAAATGGCAGCTCTGTAATCTGCACATGCTGCTTGGTTCTCATATTCTCATGTAACAGGAATCGAATACCTGCCATTGCCCGGATGTAGTCCTTGGGGGACATTCGAGTGAAGTGATATCCTGCAAAATGAAACCGACTCTATTTGCTTAATAGTTTAATAAAACACTGCAGTCATGCTTACGCTGTTTTTCAATCCAATCATAAACGGGAACTTGCACTTTTCTTATCACAGTAATGGATTAGCCCTTTACTCAATAGCATGTTTCTAGTATTGAAGATAGTATAGGTGCTCCCTTGAAGCAGGTTGAAAGTAACGCAGAATGTGCCTTATATTCAGCCTGCTTTAAGCCGTACCTTCTGCTAGGAAATACATCTTATGTTGCAAATTCTTAACTACATTTTCATCATTGGAGGAATTAAGTGCATAAAAAGATGAATCTATGGAGAAAAGGGTTATATGAATATTATAAGACTGCAGTAAGGCCACATACTAAACAAAAAGAACCAAGTAAAGCATCGTTATCATGACTATTCTTCAGAATACTGATAGGTTTTATTTATCCCATTAGATCTATATACGCCTTTGAACACTTAATTCATTCATCAACTAGAGAAACTAGTTCAACTTTATACAGTCATGACAATTACACGTATGCAGCATTAAAACGTAGTGTTTTCTTTTTATCCTAGCACATGGTACAGTGGAGAAAACGTTATTCTTTCCCGTTTATACGCAAACGTACGCAAACGCAAAGCACTAAAACGTAGAAAAGAACAACTTTTGGACAATTCTGATATTTCATGTTTATCATGGTGACAAACAGTTTGGAGCCTGATCAGACGCCGGGTTACCCGGCGTCTGATCTGGCTCCAAACTGTTTGCACTGCAATTAATAGTTTTAGCGTAAACGCGTTTATTGGGAAAGAATAACACATTCTCCACTGTACCTTTAGCAGGTTGAACGTAAAGTTTAACCCATTCCCATATAGAAGTGCTTTTTAGCGCATTCACTTTATTCCTCCGCTGAAGAAAAAAGTTCCAACTTAAACAGTCGTGAATATGTTTCATAAGGAATATTTTCTTTATTCTGGCAGTTGGTAGCTTAAAGCAGGCTGAAAGTAAAGCAGAATGCGCATTTGCGCATTCTGCTTTACTTTCAACCTGCTTTAAGTAGTCAAATATTTTCGAAACAAGAAACAGGGTATTGGGTAAAGGGTTAATGTGCCTTTTCTGCTTCACCTCGCTTCTTAAATTTCAAAGATGACACTATTACGTCATGATAAAGGATACTCAATCCGTTACAAAGATACTCGTGAAGAAGTTTACAGTGCTGAAGACGCTTTTCTCTCCCAATAAACGCGTTTACGCAAAAACAATTATTTCCAATGCAAATAGCTTGGAGCCCGATCAGCCGCCGGGTAACCAGGCGTCTGATCAGGCTCCAAACTGTTTGTCACTCGGATAAAATATATATATATATATTTAGAAGTGACAAAAACTTGTATTTTTCTTATAAAATTGTCATTTTCTTCATTTGATTGCACTGCATTTCAATTGCGATCAAACGGGAAATAACAACGCCTTCTTCACTTTATCGCTGTAAGAAAGCGGAACAACTCGTAGTTTTTTACCGGACATATAAATGTCCTAGTTATATCCCCTGGCATTAAAATATACATGCATTTTAGTCAACCTTTGCGATGTAAAAACAATAATTACATGTACATAAAAAAGGAGATAGTGGATAAATGTATTTTTCAGTGTTAGGTCGAACATTTTTATATAAACATACTCCTGAAATCCGAAAAGATTTTAGAGTAACAAAAAAAAAATTGTTGAATCTTAATCAAACTCGCAAGAGCACAGGTCTATTGACAATAAAAATGGCTGTTTTAGCAACAAATGAAAAAAAATGTAGAAGAAAACCGGACAAATTGTGTCTATGGACGATGAGACGGACGGACAGACAACCTGTTTCCAGTATAATGATAACACACAAACTTTCTCTCCTTCTATTCTTCCCACAAATGACTATCTTCCTTTCGAGGTCGAGAGTATCAACACTTTTAACATTCTATATATCATAAAACCAGGAGATGACACTACAAACAACAACAAAAGTCTTCCTATTTAATGAAAATCTTCCTTTTGCTTATGAAAACAGGGATAATAAGGGATATGAAATTTCCGGGTATATATCCATTCCGGTATATTCCTTTAAACATATCATTTTGATATACTTGGGTTAATGTATAAGAGTGTGTGATTGAATCAGATTCGACAAATAAGTATTTTATTACAACGACAGTCTATTTCACAACTATTATTTGATATAGTGTAATACATTAAGTATGGTTGGATAGGTTATGCTATAATGTCGGTATGGAATACCTATTAAAGATTGGTCAATGTGATAGTCTATATGTACGTACGAGACGCGAGAACCTTGGCGAGAAGTATCAGACAAGCAAAACGTGTTCTTTCATGACATTCTACAGAGATATTAAATAATTGAAGTTTTAATGTAAATATACAATTTGTTTGTAAATATTGAGCGATAAGAGAGTATACGGCTTTATATATAGTTTTCATTCGGTATCCGACCTTTTCAATTTTCATTTTCGTTTACCTTAGACTATTTCCCCGTTTAGTATGTTCACAAGGTTTCCCTTTTAGTATACACTAATTATGTTGTGGAATCATTTCAAAGCTTAGACCATAAGCTTCTGATCTATATCCAAAGTATAAATATATTTGTATTACAGTCGAACTTCGTTATCTCGAAGTCCAGGGGACTGAAATAAATATATCGAGATAACCGAGTTTCGAGATGCGAGTTGTTGAGAGAGATCGATAATCAGTGTCAATTATCACCATCTGTGGACTTGTCATCGCGCAGCGTGTCATCCCACTGCGTTGATTGACAGGTGTGATGCACTAACAACAAACAATGAGTGAACTCGCGCATGTGCAGTTTCGCTCATTATTTTGCAATAATTAGAAAACTAACCTGATTGACTTTGACTTTTAATAAGTTACTATCAAAGTCGACTAATCCATATTAATAGCAATGATGCAGATGTTAAATCACAGTCCTACGCATTTTGAAACATCAACAGACGCTTACAATCATAACTGCGATTCGTATAACGTACGCGAACAATGTCGGCCAAACAATTAATGAAATTAAACTTGTAAACTGTAAATTAACTTCATTGTTCTTTCGCTTTCATTTACATTTACTTGTTTCTTGACATTAAAACCGAGAAAATCCCATTTTATCTGCGTTATTATCGCGATATAGGTATTAAGTGTGATTTTCACGAGTAACTGAATCTTACTGATACACGCACATTTCAAGCAAAATGGCGGCCGTCAAAAACGAAAGTAAGCATTTGCTATAATACACATGAAAACGCTGATGCTTAATATGACAGTGCATATAAAGGTGTTTGATAAAACTGATTCTTTAATTACCTGTAATTAAGAGTGAGACACAGTCACATTAACGCCGGTGTTTATTTCAGCTCCCGACCCTGTGTTTGCAAGGTGTGATTATTAACTGCAGTTACTCGCAAACACATGAAAACCTGTGAAATCGATAATCCAAAGAATTTTCTTTCAAGATTTCAAGAATTTTTCTCGGCGATATCGAGACATGAATTGTAAAAATAGAGAACTTCGAGTTCGAGGGACCTAACATTTGACTTCGACATAAGAAAAAATCGAGCTGAAAAATCGAGATAAACGTGATATTTCTGAGTGTATGTCAAAATCCCCTTGGTCAAAATCCCCTTGGTCCAAAACTGACAAGGTAGTCAAAATCCCCTTGGTGAAATTTACAGGGTAGTCAAAATCCCCTTGATGAAAATTACAAGGTAGTCAAAATCCCCTTGGTGAAAATTACAAGGTAGTCAAAATCCCCTTGATCAAAATTACAGGGTAGTCAAAATCCCCTTGAGGGGTAGTCAAAATCCCCTTGGTCCAGAATGTTATACCATATATTTGATGTAAAAATTATTGTATATTGCTTGTAAAAACAGGTCAAACTTTATTTGTTGTGTTAACAATATTATGTAGCCTTGGTGTTATTTTAAGGATAAAGAACCAGTTCTTTTTTTTTCTTGACACATTTCCTTAGAAGGCACTAGAGGGAATCTGTTATATAAGAATAATTGAGTAGATGATATATGGGTCAATGATTTACATGCCAAAAAAAAGATATTTTGCTTCTCAACTCACAAAATGTTGACAGGAGTACACTGATAAGTTATACAATAGATTAACAAATCAACTAAATGTGTTTCACTAGCAGAGTCACACCTCTACAGCCAATCTATTATTGTTTATATATTACTGTCTGCCTTTTTGTTGCTGTAGACATTATTGTAAAAACATAATTATATTGGACCTGATCAATCCCCAGAATATTTCAGAAATCATTTAAAATGTGCAAGCACTTATTTGTATTTTACAAAGTTTGGATCCTGATCAATCTTCAGAATAATTCAGAAAACAGTCTCAATACCCAAATATTTGCTTGTATTTTAACAAGTTTGGAACCTGATCACTTTTCAGAATACTTCAGAAACCAGTCTCAATAGCCAAATATTTGTTTAAAGTTTAACAAGTTTGGATTCTGATCAGTCTTCAGAATAATTCAAAAACCCGTTACAATATCCAAATATTTGTTTGTTTTTTTACAAGTTTGGATCCTGATCAATTTTCAGAATACTTCAGAAACCAGTCTCAATAGCCAAATATTTGTTTAAAGTTTAACAAGTTTGGATCCCGATCAATCTTCAGAATACTTCAGAAAAAAGTCTCAATAATCAAATATGTGTTTGAATTTTAACAAGTTTGGATCCTGATCAATCTTCAGAAAAATTCAGAAACCAGTCTCAATATCCAAATATTTTTTCGTATTTTATCAAGTTTTGAACCTGATCAAGATTCAGAATATTTCAGGCACCAGTTTAAATATCCAAGCATTTTTGTGTATTTTACCAAGTTTGGATCCTGATAATTTATTTATATTCTGTATTTGATAAATCCCCTAGACAACTGCGTCATGAATTAGTTGATAGTGTTACTTTTAGTAAAGCCCCTCTTTTGTGATGATAAAAACTGATTGTATTAAAGATAGATGACAGCGAAACACAAAGTAAAGCTTTAAACACATTTAATAATCGGCTTTAACTTTATTTTGAAATGTGCAAAAAAAATTTTACAGTATAAGATTAATAAAGTATGTGTTTCTGAATTTGTCTTCTTTGTATCTTTGCATCCTTAAATAAACCCACTACCCCATAAAAACAATTGACCAAGTGCTTTACCCGTTTCCCCATAAAATACTCAAAAATAGGCTATGGGGTAATGGGTTATGTTACCAGTAAACAAATTATTTCACTGACCAAGGGGATTTTGACTATCCCTCAAGGGGATTTTGACTACCCTGTAATTTTGATCAAGGGGATTTTGACTACCTTGTAATTTTCACCAAGGGGATTTTGACTACCCTGTAAATCTGACCAAGGGGATTTTGACTACCCTGTAAAATTCACCAAGGGGATTTTGACTACCCTGTTAGTTTTGGACCAAGGGGATTTTGACCAAGGGGATTTTGAGCGGCACCCGATATTTCTATATAGATAAAGAAGGGAATAATTCGGGACCAGAAATTTATATCGAGATAAGTATGCATTTTACGCTTTCAATTTATAAATCCGCTTAAGAAAAATATGTTCAATTATACAGTCATAATTCATGAATATGTACCATAAGAAAAAGTTTCTACATCCATGTAGATTGTAGCTTCAAGCAGGCTGAAAGTAAAGCAGAATGCGCCTAAATGCGCATTCTGCTTTACTTTCAACCTGCTTTAACCCTTTCCCTGATAGCCTGTTTCTAGTATTGAAGATATGTGACTACTTAAAGCAGGTTGAAAGTAAAGCAGAATGCGCCCTAATGCGCATTCTGCTTTACTTTCAGCCTGCTTTAAGCTATTAACTGCTAGAATAAGGACAGTATTAAATATGACACATATTCATTACGGTATAATTTGGAACTATTTGCTTCAGCGGATGAATAAAATGAATGTGCTAAAAGTCGCTTCTATAAGGGAAAGGGTTAAGAGGTAACCTTTCTTCAATATTAAAACAAGGTTATGGGGTAATGGGTTAATACAACGACTGCCTATATCTCAACTACTATTTATATACATGTAGAGTAATATTTATAGTATGGTTGCAATGTATAATGTATCATGTCAGTGTAAAATACATAGTGGTTATTGGTTAATATGATTGTCCGTCTGTGCCACGAGACGAGAGAATCTTGAGACGTAGTGTCAGACAAGCAAAACTAAACTCAAACGTGTAATTCAAGCATATATATCTTAATAATTTAAGTGTTATTGTAAAGATACAATGAATACATTTGTACAAGTTGGGCGATATGTACTGGGGAACGCGAGTTCCTACGTCCATACCATCTGGCTAACATATATGGTATAATTACTAATTAGGGTTTTATTTTTGAACCTATCGAGAGAAACTTTATGACACTTTGTTACATAATATGACCATATTAGTGAGTTATGACCTTCATGTATGCCATAGTCCACATTTTCGTTAAAAGAAAACCGTCACAACGCCCCCTTTAGTATATACTGAAAGTTCCTCGTTTACTATACACGAATTCCCCGTTTCGTATATACACACACTTCCCCATTTAGTATACACTAGGAACCCGTTTGGTATGTATATAAACAACGTCCCCGCTTTAGTGGACACTTATTCTCCGGTTGCTACACGGCGAAGCTGGTGTATGGTCATTTGTCCCTGTTCTTCCACGGCGGATCATTATGAACACGAGCAAATTTAATATACCACCAATGTTTGAAAAGAATACAACGAGTTGAATAACGACCTGAGGTATCGTTGCATTTGTCACTGCCCAGAAACAAGACAGGGTCAATGCCCACCATCGTACAATATAGGCTGCTACAAACATAGCCATAGACCTTTCTGCGTTATGCGCAGCCCTTGTTCCTGGTGACAGTCGCCCCACAGATTTCTCTATCGCCTTTAGTTGCGTGTACAACTTCAGCCACGAAAGGAGATACAGCACACTGTTCGTCAATAGTATCACGATCTGGGGAATAGCTATAAGAGCAAGGTAAAATGTTGCTCCGGTAATTGCATCAAACCCACAACTGAAATAGGATAAGCATAACGGTCAAATTATTGCTAAGCTGCCATTCTAACAAACACAAATGATAGTATTGTAGCCATATAGAACTAAAGGGAACTGTAGGGTAACAGTAAAGAAATGGACACATTTCGTTGAAAAGTTGTATTGTCTGCTTTAACCCTCAGCACCCAATTGTATAAACGTTGGTTAGTTTAACCCTGGGTTAAACTCTAACCGTGGGTTAAATTTTAACTATTCTGGTTAGCTAACCAGAATAGTTAAACTATTGTATAAACAGAGTTAACCCCATGGTTAGTTAACCAAACTAGTTAAAATTTAACCCAGGGTTAGTTTAACCAAAACGGTCCACAATGCACTTACATACTGATTCCGGTCATCTAAGTTTTCCCGTTTTACAAGATACCGCGCTTTTTTTCAAATTTCGAATCTTCCGGCACTTATTTCAGTCAAATTATTCAAATCATATCTAAATTAAAATGTCTGAACCAGAAATAAAAAAACAGAGAGTTAGAGCAAAGAACTTTTCAACACAGGAGGTCGAGATATTGACCAATGAAGTTAAGTGTAATATCGATATCATTAATGCTAAACATTGTAATGGTGGGGGGGTGTTGGGTGTAACAAAAAAACAGCAGGACCAGGTGTGGGATGAGATTTGCTTGAAGGTAAATTCGGTGGGTGTGTGTAGGCGAAGTGTTGTGGAGGTGAGGGAGAAGTGGAGGAACTTGACCAAGAAGGCGAAGTCAGAAGTTTCGGCACAAAAAGTGTATAGATTGAAAACTGGAGGAGGACCCCCGCCCGCTATATCGGATCCGGTGACGGCCGATATAGCGGCGCTGTTCCAGGACTCGGCATCTTTTCACGGCATCCCTGGAGCCCTTGATGCAGAAACAGTGATTTTTACACTTCAAGGTAATTTCTTCCTTATTATCTAATATTCCTCAATTTTAAGAACCCTTTCTATTTTGCTGGTGAAATAAATCAAATGACATCACAGCGATATGCCTACTAACAGTACATCCCATTATTTACCAAGCGTCATAGCAACGGATTTGCAGAGTTATTTCCCTTAAACATTGGGGCTCCATATGGGGTTCATTTGTATTGTTTTGGATCCGTGAAAAAACGAACATTACTATCATAGTCCATATGCAAACGCCAAACGTGCATAAAATACCTTTAAATCCATCCATACAATCAACAAACATCATAAAAGAACATTTCCAGAAGTTTCATGAACTTAAAAAAAAAATTGCTAGATCTTATATATATTATCTAATCTACATCAGGAATGGAGAACAACGTACGTTGTTCTTCATTCGTGATAGGCCTATCCATAGAAGATGGAGATCTAATTGATACAAAAAGTCGATATTTACGAAACTTCTTGAAACACAACTTAAGGATGTTTGTTGAACATATGGTTTATGGTGGGTAGCAGCTGGGAGGGGGTATCATATCCTATGCGCCGAAAACCTGTGCATCAACTGATTGGCTGCACCGAACCTATACCGTCTACGTAGTTCTTCATCGTCTAAATGGTCAATCTGTCTGTCAATTCTAAGAAATTGTCTAGGTCGTCGAGCGTTCGGGATAACCAAAGCAGCCATTTTTAACCTGTGGTTAACTATTTAACTTTTGGTTAAATATTTAACCCACCTCAGGGACCAGGGTTAAAATTAACCGAAACAACGACTGGGTTAAAGTTAACCAATCTTTTATACAATCGCTAACCCAGAGTTTAACCACAAAGTTAAGATAACCAAACTTTTAACCCAGCGGTTAACTTTAACCAACGTTTATACAATTGGGTGCTGACCGCTAAAATATTGTCTGCATTAATAGTGTCGTTTGCAATATTTGTAAAATCAGATTTCGGGCTGTTTTGACTGAAGAAATGTCGATACCAGTGTCAAACTGTTTGCAAAGTTGCCTTTTGGCGACGTTGGCAGTGAAGGAATTGAGACGACCATAACAGTTATCTATGTTTTAGCGAATTTAAGAATGCTATTTGTTTTAGATGCATTGAATGCATGTCCCTGCAAATTCAAGTCAGAAGGGATTTGCGGCGAGTGTATCGTTCTTCTTGTCTTATGTTTTCACCAGTATGACCAAAATAAGATTCTCCGCGTCCAGTGCATGTAAGACCACGTATAAAACATTTTGAACTCACATGTCATTGATGCGTTAACGTAAAATGTCTTTTCTTTGAAATAAAAAATCACTTTCTTTTATATGTGGAAATAACGAAAAAAAAACGAGTTATTGCATTTGGTTACTTGTTAAGTATGTGTTGTTATGCCTCCTCACGACTTAGTCTGGTGAATATTGTTTTTGGTCTGTCTGTCTGCTTGTCTGTCTGTCTATTTGTTTCTTTGTCTGTAAATAGTTTTAACGATGGCCATAACTTTGAAACTACATTTGATAATGACTTTATGTTTGGTAGGTGTACTCATCTGAATGGGAAGCCTTTCAGCTGGCTTGGGATTGGTCAGTGGTTCTACGCAGTTGCCGGTTTGTGCCACAAACAGTGCATACAGGGCTTCTAGGGTCTTCATCAACCTTCATTAAGCTGGACTTAAATCGACATAAATAATCGGAGCAAACAAACTAAAATAACAACGATACATTGTTTTAAAAGAACAACAACCGTCTACGATGGCTCGGTGCATTACTGAAAAGAGAAATAACGCTGGCCATACACATTATTGACATATGCTCCAAAACATTTGACATTTTGATTTGCACTATTTTTTTGTTTTTAATGTATTACAGCATCAACTTCTTACATGTTTTCCATCAAGTTATCAAAAAGGATAGGTGTTATAAATCGGAAAACCCTGACTTTATCACTATCAATGAAAAAGAAATTTTCAAAATAGCCAAAGGGGTACTTAACCATTTACTCCATAGCATATTTCTACTTTTTAAAACAGGCAACTATACTTAAAGCAGGTTGAAAGTAAAGCAGAATGCGCCGACATTCAGCCTGTTTTAAGCTACCATCTGCTAGAAAATAGAACAAAATTCTTATGATACGTAGTCAGGACTGTATAGATTGGAACTATTTTCTTCAGTGGGGGAATGCACTGAATGTGCTAAAAGTTGCTTTTACGGGGGAAAGGGAAGCAGTTGTGCTACGTATATGTTATTTCTACTTACTATGCACCGTTAGGACCTAATTTTCCAAGAGCAGCTGAAATTACGGAGACAAACATAGGCAAACTAAGTATCCACGTCAGCAACCTCCAGTCTTTATTTCCAAAGTTCAGGTTGTAACCGAAATATATCGACGCAAATACATTAATTGCAATCAAGTTTACTAACAAATTCTGTACAGTTACCACCGATAATATGGTAAATGCATACCACACACAGAGAGCCATGGGGTACACGTGATCTTTCACTATCAAAACATGAATATGGTCGGCTAAATGGCAACTACAATAAATTATGTCAAACACGACAAGATAAATGACAAATCGATCTCCCTTTTGCCAATGTTCAAAAAATCCTTTGTAATGTTGAAGTCTAAAAGAAAATATCCAAGTTATAAAACCACAAACCAAACTTAAACTTAAGCACGAAATAGCTATAATATGTAAGGTATAGAACGACCCATCATTTAAGCCATAAACTGGTATATCATAGCCGGTCAAGGGAATCCGTTCTTCAGTGTTGTTGATCGACATTATCCAGAGAAAAACAATGCGTATGGGTGCTGTAAATTAGACACGTTTGGAAGACGAAAAGTGATTTCCTTTGTATCCGTATCCAAAAGTCACCTATTTGGGCGTCTTGACATGAATGAAAGTAAAGCACTCCCTCCTTACAATGGCCCTCTGAACAACGCTTCCCTCCTTATAATAACGCGTTTCGCTGTTCCGCAAACGACTATTATGTCCAACCTTTTCACGACTGCGATATCGTTTGCTTAAAATTGCCGTCTGCTGTTTTTATCAAAGTCACATATTGGACACTTTGACAGAAAAAACAACATAATGACGAGTGACTAACAGCTTGAATGCAGATCAGAGGCCGCGTTTCGCGGCGTCTAATCTGCATTCAAGCTTTTTGCATATGTAAATCAGTGTCCCTCCCAATAACAACTCCATCCGAACAATTCACAAAATCTTTGTCTCCCGTTGGGTGATTTTGTAGAGATGAGCACTGTGGTCTGTAAAAATAACGAGAATCGTTATAATCAAACCCGAGGTGAACGTTTGTGTTCGATAGATAGCAGTTTACGTGTCACCTGTTATTCTTCACAACATCCTGTAATCTATAATTATTCCCAGGTTAGTGCAACATGTGTTTCAATGGTGGTACAATGTTCCCTCTCTACAACGGCCCTCCAAACAACGACTCCCTCTCTACAACGGCCCTTCCAACAAGGCAACAACGAGTCCTTCTCTACAACGGCCTTCCCAACAACGACTCCCTCTCTACAACGACCTTCCCATAAACGACTCCCTCCTTACAACGACCCTTGTCTCTGTTCCGTAAACAAGACATGCATGTCCAGCATATTCACGACTACAATGTTGTCTGTTAAAAATTGTCGTCTGCTGTTTTTCTCAAAGTTACATTATGGACATTTTGACAGAAACCCCTTAATAACGAGTGACAAACAGCTTGAATCCAGATCAGACGCCGCGTTACGCGGCGTCTGATCTGGATTCAGGCTGTTTACAAATGTAAGCCGATTTCCCTCCCTATACGATTTCCTCCGAACAGCGCACATATGTTTTGTCTCCCATTAATTGGATGTCGGTGTAGAGAGGGAGCTATGTATGCTGTTCTGTTTGTCTGCTAATGCTTTTAAGTCTAAATAGGTATCGAATTATCGTGGGACATAAGATCACAACACATGCAATCTAGTTATCTTAAATGAAAGGGAACGTCATTATCGGCTAATGGCGGATATGATGAATTATTCAAATATCACAGTAAGCATATAACCCGCAGACAATACACCTTTAAAAGTCATTCCGTGTAATTAATTACAATTTGATTTTATTTGTCTACACTCAAAAGCGGTAATTTAATTTACAGGTACGAAAACATAATATCAAAACTTGTAAAAGTGTTTGTTTGCGTCCTTAAAATTTACAAAATGTCTAACCTAATCATTTCAAACTCGAAATGGGACGATATATTTTCATCAAGCGATACAGGTCTTATCCAACGTTTCAAAAGGAAAAATCCTCTTTAACGTTAATGACATATAATTAGTGATATTATCCCTACACTACCATAGCAAAATATACCACTTAGGCGGTGTCTAATTACCGTGTGATTTGACGGGGCTAAAGGTGAACTTCATAAGCATACAGTGATCTGATTATTATAGTTTATGAAATAAGGTTTAAAAAGCATAACTATATTATTTGTTATGAACTAATCGGCGATCTAAACAACAAGACTGTGTCGCTTTTTAATGAATTTCTAAATAAGTATTTGATAATACAATCGATGCGATGCTGCCATTTATATGCAAACTATTTAGTGTTATTTTGGATTCAGGAGTACATGTATTTCAAGATATTTGGGGTATAGGGTCAATCTTGTCATTATCAAGAACGTAGATTAGATCTAATCTACGTTCCTGTCATTATATAAGAATATCAATTAGCAGTATCAATGGTACTGATAATTATAGAGAGAAATGTATCCTGAGCTGTTTTGGGATTTCCTAAACTGTTGAATACTAGACAAAATAACTTCCTTGAAGCAAGCAATATTCTTTGTGAGGCTGGCTTCAGCCAATTGGAGAAAAAAAGAGATTAACTAAATGTATTACATGTATCACACACACAAAGGGTAAATTGAAATCAAATCAGCAGCCAACCAGAAATAACACTGTACAAACAAAATAAAACAGACATATCATCGATAAACTTTTCAAAGAATACATGAAAAAAGTACGCGACCAGGACAAGAAAGTTTTTGAAGGACATTTAACCGAGTACGAAAGCGCAAATGCTTTTAAGCTTATGCAAAACCAAAACAGCTCAGGGTCAGACGGTATATCGGTAGAATTTGATAAAATATTTTTGAGAGACATAAAAACATACTCCGTTAATTCAATTAATTATTTATTTTATAATAAAAATCTAACGGAACTCCCAAAACAAGGTCTCATAACACTGCTCCCTAAACCAGATATCGATGTGTCCCTTTTAGCAAACTGGAGACCTATTTGGCTATTAATTCATTTGTGCCCACGATCCCATATGTGGGACATAGGCAAACATAGGTAATAAAATAGCAATAAATCCAAATCTAACAGAATGATGAAAATCTTAGAAAACATAATTGACAATTATTTTCAAACAGGTTTTATAAAAGTAAGACATCTAGGCGACTTCGATCAAAGTGAATATTGGCGCAAATAGGTTTTATATAAGTAAGACATCAAGGCGATTTCGATCGAAGTAAATATTGGCGTGAACCCGAGAACTCCTCGAATTTAGTCCAGTAGTATACATGTATAATATGAAATGACCTAATAGTTTTCAAAGAAACATTTTGACGTGTGCATTTTTACCATTTTTCGTTTATTTACACAAAAACATTTATTTGTGTGATGTTTGATCAATTTTTATTATTAGATTTTGCTAGAGTGAGTGTTTTATTGAATTTGAGCATAATACAATTAAGAAAAATGCAAATATTTCAAGCAACAAACCACTTTGCATCATACTTGTAGTAAGTATCACTTTTTAACTGTTTTAATGTTATTTGTGTCAATTATTACTTTACATTATTTCAGAAAGCCAAAAAAATACATGCCCATAGACAAAAAGTAACATGATAACTTATGATTTTCATTTTACCATATTATGTTTAAAGAACCTATACAGAAATCTTCATAAAGATCATACAGTGGAGAATCTGTTATTCTTTCCCAATAAACGCGTTTACGCTAAAACTATTATTTGCAGTGCAAACAGTTTGGAGCCAGATCAGACGCCGGGTAACCCGGCGTCTGATCAGGCTCCAAACTGTTTGCTACCAAGATAAACAAAAATTATCAGAATTGTCCAAAAGTTGTTCTTTTCTACGTTTTAGTGCTTTGCGTTTGCGTACGTTTGCGTTTAAACGAGAAAGAATAACAGATTCTCCACTGTAAACAGTGCAAGTTTCCTTTTGGTGCGTATCCCATTAATCCAATAAAACAATTGCGTTGACTTAACTCATTATCCCCTGAAACTTCCAATGGACAATTCCAGTTTGCAATAAAGGCTGGTCCATTTTAGACTATTTGGTGTTGGTTTTGGTAAGAAATTGCAAATGCCAAACAGTAAAGTCCCTGATCAGAGACTTCACTGTTTGCATAAAACAAGTGTACTCTTCACAGGTACACGTTTGGTAAAGGACGCATATATGCGTCACTGGGGCTCAATGAGTTAAACAGGCATTGTCAGCTTACAGTGTATACAATGGTGACACATCGCGGTACGCGGGTCTGTATAGCTTATTCAAGGGTCTGCATAGTTTGCTATATTGCGAACGTTATTTCCCGGCTGTGTAAAGCACCCTATAGTTGATAATGAATCATTCAAAAATATACAGTAAGTAGTTTCATTTAAATATTCCATGCGTAAATGCCACTCTTATCATTCTGAATGGTCGTTTGCATGTTTCAAATATATCGTCTACGAAATCCACACACAATTCAGTTCTAATGGTTTTTTAACTTAAGAAAGTTGAATATGAGTTACAAACAGTTTGGATCAAGATCAGACGCCGCGTGACGCGGCGTCTGATCTGGACCAAAACTGTTTGCAAATGAAGTCATGCTTAACATGGTTAGGTCACTTTGAAATACTATAGTCGTTTAATGGTCTTTTAATTGAATGACTATATACTGTAGATCATACTGATAGCATTGATAGGCACTGTCGCTCCAGTTCTCTCATTGTCTTTATAAAAACTAAACGCCATGATTGTAATTTCACTGAAATATAAAACCACATGAAACACAAATATGCCTTTTGTTAAGAAAACATTAAAATGAATAAACATAAGAAGAACTTCAGACATGTGACAGCTCAATACAGTGCTGGGGTTATGCAGAACGATCCTTAATGAATTTTCTGTTTTACTTCCGTCCTGTATTGAACAATCACTTACAATCTACAGTCGCATTTCCTGGTTATTCGATGAACTCAAGTTTTTTCTGTTATATAGAACGTTCTGGTTAGCACATTCAACCCTAGCGACGAGTTTACTCATCATTAACAAACAACATACTTATGGCGCGTACTCGTGTCCTATGCAAACAGTGTAGACCCAGATCAGAGGGCTCCTGAAGGAGCCCTCTGATCAGGGTATGCAGTGTTTGCCATTTTGCAATATATTACCAAAACCAGTCCTTAATAGTCTAAAATTTACTAATCCTGAGTGGAAATTGGAATTGTCCATTAAAAGTCTCAGGGGCGAATGAGTTAAGCGTTTCTCTGCTGGTACACTGGAGAACTCAATCCAATAACATGTGGGAAATTACATTTTTGATAAAGTTCGTTCATTTATATTTTATCTGAGTAGAAAACAGGTTGAAGCCTGGTCAGAAGCTGGGTTACCCGGTGTCTGATCTGGCTCCAAGCTGTTTGCAGTGGACATTACGTTTTTATTATAAACTAGTTTACTGGGAAATAGTATCGTATTCTCTAGTGTAACACTTTAAAATATATAACAGTGGAGATATTTGATCAATAACTTCACTATAAAACGTGAAAAATGCACATGTGTTATATATCATTTTAAAGAGAAATTATTTGCCAAAACGGTGGTTCAATGTATGATAAGATCGCATACACCCTACACTGAAACAAACAAACGAAGAAAAATACGTTTTCCTCTCATTTTCAAAACCTCACTTAACTAACAATTTATAAGCTATCGCCTCAAATTTTGGATTAATCGTGAGATCATCGTCTAATAAAACATCTGTATTAAAATTTATAACGAAAAGATAACATTAAAAGCATTTCTATTAACACCAAACTTTCGTAGGAAAAACGGAAAATACAGTACTGTACGTTTTCTCTCTCATTTTCAAAACCTCACTAAACAGCCAATTTATAAGCCATCGCCTCAAATTTTGTACTACTCGTGAGATCATGGTCTAATAAAACATCTGTATCAAAATTTATAACGAAAAGATAACATTAAAAGCATTTCTATTAACACCAAACTTTCGGAAAAACGTTGTTTTCTAGCCGCCAGCGAGCGCCGCTGATTGACCGATTTTCAACGACACGATAAATCGCGAGCAGGCCGGATACTTCTCCATTTGTCATTTCTCCATGGTACCCCTCTCATTAGGATTAGGATGGGATGATGGAACCCTACCCACCCACTTGTATATAAAGTCTCTATTTGTCTCTGTGTGTAGCAGGAAGACATGATATTTCGTCTGTGATAGATGCTAAATCTATAAATATATATTTATAAAACAGGTGTGTATGTTGTGGATTTATAAAGGTGTGGTATATGCAGACAATCACTCACCCTAATGGAGCAACAAATTACTTGATGTCTGATCTGGTCTATGCTGTCTGCTTATAATCCCCCTGTCCACTATTCATTCTCTATTTGTGCAGCATCTAAAGCATGCTATCTCATATGTGATATCAAAAATCTGTGATGTATGAATGTATTTTATAATAGACTTTGTAGAATTTTACTGTATTAACTTGATAATGTATTTCTTTTACAGGCTGTTAGTTAATCTTATTGTTAAGAAACTTATGTTATTATGTCGGTAAATAGCTTTTAGCTAATGTTATATATGTTGTGAAAACACCCGACTATAAATAAAGTTTCTTGTATCTTGTAAACATACAAACAAATTCAACCAAACAACACGGAGAGTATTGTTTTAAACATTCGTTTTACGATTTGTGAACTACTCTCCGGCTCTACACTGAAACAAACAAACAAACAAACAAAAAACCACTCTGTGTTTTAATCATGCCATTGATCTTTTAATTATTTGACTCATTTTAAAAATGATTTTACAAACTTACTATAACAATTTTATAATCTTGGTAATAATATTGAAAGAATTTCCATGTTTCCATGCATCTCAATATTGTATCATTTTTATTGTGAATGTATTTATATTGTCTTTCTTGCTTTGTAGGTACATTTTATTTAATATAATTACATGTGAAGCGCTTTTGAACGCACAACTCATGTGTGAAAAGAGCGCTATATAAATCGGGTATAATAATAATAATAATAACTCGATAAGTTACAACATGGACCTAAATAACCCGTACTCAAGGACACTGGACTTTTTTGTGTAGTGTTGAGGTAATGTTTTGAAAAAAATGTGATGCTGCATTGTATAATTATTATCGCAGCTTTATTATTTCGAATATGTTTATGAAACTGTCTGTCAAATAAAATCAAAGAATTATGCATAGACATAGTTTATTCGTAACTTATACATTAAGTATCTGGTTACATATTACATTATTTATACATCATATTCAACAGGTCTATCAAATCACGTGACATATATAATAACATACCGAATCAGATCAATATGTATGCTTAACCAACTCACCCCTTGCGACGCATAGATATGCATCATTTACAATTTTGTCTCGTAAAGAATACTCTTGTCTTATGCAATGAGTGTAGATCCCGATCGGAATACTCATTACAGGTGTACTTCGATCAGGATCTGCACGTTTTGACTTTTGATATACATGTACATTGTCATTTTGATATACATTGTACATCGTTAAAATCAACCGTTGCTATTAACCATTTTAGTCTCAAGGGTGAATAAGTTAACCATTTTATCGAAAGTACCAACTTTCCTCGAATGAACTATGCGGGAAAGTATGAGGAGAATGAACACTAGATATGAAACATATTATTATGCACACACAACACAGTTTTGAATATTATTACGTTATTGAATGTAAAAATTATAGCTAATATTAAACACGTACTGGAAATAAGTAATTGATGTACATTTTTATGTTTTAAAATCAAGATGTAAAGTGTATTGATCTAGAAAAGTTACATAGCGTTCGAAAACTCATGTCGACATTTGACATTAGCAAAATAAGAAATGTTATTTTCGATATATTGAGATTTAAGACAGTAAACCCTTTCAATTGTAATGAAATTTTATTTACATTAAAATGCAGACCATAAACTGATATATTTCAAAAACAAATTTTAAAATTTGTACTTTTTAAGAAAGTAGATCTATTACGTCAAGAAATAATGGTTGAAAAGTGCTATGTTTCACTTTCCTTGAGTAGGTGTCATTTAGGTTAATGTTGTGAATTATTGAATTAAGTAATCTTATCGTGTCTTATGTAGGCAAATATTTGCTCTTTAAAATGATATATAACACATGCATTTTGCACTTATAATGTTGAAGTTATTGATCAAGTACTCAAAGCACTCTCGTATAAGAGAACCAAGCGCGACGGCTCGTAAAAATCTACACCACTTGAATATCACGAAAACTCCAGTATTTTGTTGTCAAATGTTGCTGCTAGTGTGGAACTCAATCAGATGCTTATTAGTTACTATTTTTTAATGCAACAAGTTTACTTTTCTTATGGCATGACTCTTACCATATGTCAAGAGATAGTCCTAACGACAAGTATAGTTATACATACTGGTTTTTAATAAACATTATACCTGTAAAGAGTTCTTTAGGAGTCCTCTTCTCAGGGTCTGCACAGTGCACTGCTTTTAATTTTGCAATAAATTATAGTATAACACCCTAAATAGTAAATAATGGACTTGACTTTCTTGGAAATCGAAATTGCCCATTTGAAATGTCAGGGTTGTGTGATTAAAAGTTTCGGTCGCCCTGGTCGTTTTCGTAGTTTCAATGTTCTTGCAATTGACATGTCGTACTTAATATTATGCGAGCGTGCGAGTCTTATATCTTTTCTCCTTTAACCCTTTCCCCCATAGAAGCGACTTCTAGCATATTTACTTTATTCCTTCTCTGAAGAAAATAGTTCCAATTTAAACAATCATAAACATGAACCATAAGAAATAATTTCTATACCCTAGCAGATTGTAGCTTAAAGCAGGCTGTAAGTAAAGCAGAATGTGCCTTACGGCACATTCTGCTTTACTTTCAACCTGCGTTAAGTGATCACTAGTCTTTAAAATTAGAAACAGGCTATAGGGTAAAGGGTTAAATAAACAACGTAGTCCACGTATGCCTGAATATAGCAATGATATCTCCCTGTATGGTGTCTGGAATAGTTCATTACAGATATACAAGGTGATCTAGAGACAATACAGTGTTCGTCCATACAGCAGAACATTTTCACATGAATTAGCAAACAATTCATACACTGATGAGACGCCGTATAAGGCGGAGTCTCATCAGTGTATACACTGTTTGCTAAAGTCCACTTTAATAGACACTGGGATTAAATGGGTTAACCAATAAACTTAACACAAGCAATCAGAGTAGATGCAGATCAAATGGCTCCTAGGTGCCGACTTAACTGTTTTGTTCATTCGCTGCCTGTGTCTGCTGTGAACAAGGGCACCAGAAACACCACTGTAATAAACCCCTGGCCTCCTGCAAACAGGAGAAAGAAGAACGTGTCACACACTCTCCCAACCTCTGCCCAAGACACTTCCTCTTCAACGTTCGCCAGGGAATCTTCGTCTCCTTCATCGTCCGTCACAACTTCCGGTTCTCCAAGCTCATCTGTCAGTTTGGACGAGGGAACAATGTCCTCAGATGAGACTATAGGCTTGGGAAGCTTGACATTACTTTGAACTCCTTTAAGTCGTACAGTGTCCTGTTCACTGTTCGTAGATCCTGAATTTGACGATCCTTCTGAACTTGTTTCGCCCTTTCCGCCAATAACGTTCACTTCCGTGAGCATTTCTTGACTGTCACTCACTTGTTTCTTCCGACAACCACACAGTCGTTTATTTTCAAATCCAAGTGACTTTTTCAGAAAACGAAAGCAAGCCACGCAACATCTTATCTTGGAACACCGACAGTTTATAAACGACACTGTTCTCTGTAACCATTTAGGCACTTCACTTTTCTCTGGTTTGTGGTACACTCTCATTAACAGTATCGTGACCAGTGTCATAGCGCCACTGTTGCCCATCATAACGACAAGATAGTAGCACAGGAAAGATATGGGGCTCGAACTGCGAGGCATGATGTCCATGATCATATTCAATAGCACCACAAACGTTAGAAAGCACGTGACGGAGAAGCCCACTCTCTCCCCCGACTCAGCAGGTAACAGAAACACTGTAGCATTGAGAAGACACAACACTAACACTGGTAGCAATATGTTGAAGGCAAAGTAAAGAGGCTTCCTGAGGATTGACAGGGTGAACTTGATATTGGACTGTGTGCCCACAACCTCCGTTTCAACTAACGTCTTCTTGATATCCCATTCGCCAGACTCACCGTAGTCTGAAGTGTCAAAGGCGTCTGATGACGTCGTAAGCGTCATCTCGTCTGACGTGAACCCCCACGCAGTATAAATAAATTCACACTCTTGCTTGTCAAATGGATAAAACGTCACATCCGGTGTACACGAACCACTGATCACCACCCGAGGGTTCCACGTGACAATGTTGTTCAACATGTTAAATCTGCAAAGATACGCGGGGTCACCAACTTCGCTGCTGTCCCCTATGGCATTAGTAAGGATGAGTTTAGGGGTCCAGATTAGTGTGTAGGGAACGAGAAAAGAGTCCCGGTCATTCTGCTGGAATGTTATGGAGTTAATGATCGCCATTTCATCTAGCCATCTCATTTTCAAGACGGCTACTATTTCAATGTTTCCCGCGACCTCGTCGAAATCGTTAATGGCGTAAAGACTTATGTCGACGTTGACGTACATAGTCCTGTTGACGTCACTCAGCGGTGGGAAGTCCACCGTGCTGTATCCGTCAAGTGTGTAGGAGGACACTAAATTGATGTAGTTCTGCACGTGCGAAATGTATCGCGTCACTGGCGAACACACTGGCAAGTACAGTAAGAGACTTGTCAACATCCATATTCTCATTTTCTCGCAGTCTTTTTATTATTATTATTTTCTGAAATACAGTCAAAACTAATTATCTCTAACTCGCTAAGTCATTTCTCCATAAATATACTTTAAAAAAGGAATTTATTATTCCGCTGAAGAAAATAGTTCCATTTTAGGAAGACTTTTCTATATCCAATCAGCTGGGGGTCCGAATGTAAAGCAGAATACGTCTTAACGCGCATATGCTGCTTTGCTTTTAACCAGTTTTAAGTGATCACCTGTCTTCAAATCTAGAAACATGCTATGTGGTAAAGGAGTTAGTCGATCATATCCGTATACTATCAAAGGTTAAGTTATATATATTGCATACATGGATTAGCCACGTCATAACTTTGAAATATGAACATGTTCCACTATTAAAGCGAGTTCGAAATACATTTACATGACGATTGTAACAAAATTCAACTGTAGAAATACTGCGTGTAGTTCCATATATTAAGTTTTAACTGTAGATATCCGGAAAAACAGATTCTATGGACTAAGTTCCAGTTTTGATAGAGAAAAAATCCCCTTAATTGTTTTCATATACTTTCAATTCTGAAACACTATTTCAAAACACGTAACTAGTAAACTTTATCCTCCTAATCATTTCTGCGCGGGCATTTGCAAATAGTTTGAATTCTGATCAGACGCCGAGTTACTCGGCGTCTGATCAGAATCCAAACTGTTTGACTGTCGACTTTGGGTTTGTAATAATAAATTCACAGAAATCGAAGTTTGAAAAATTATGTACAGACAATTTTGAAGCAGCCGACATTATGGTGCGAAAAGGGTTAAAACAGAGAAAGCCGAATGACAAAGAAATTGTGCGTATCAACTTTCAGTAAACTATAAGCCCAATGACCTGTGAAATAGTGTTTAACGAGACGGGTGTGCATCAGGGCTGCCATAATTTGAAATGAAAAATCCTAAGATTTCCAAATTTGCATTTTTCAAGTGCGATTTTAGGAATCGTAGCTTTACTCCATAGCCTTTTTCTTGTTTTGTTGACATGCGGCTTCTTAAAGCAGGCTGTAAGTAAAGCAGAATGCGCCTTAGGGCGCATTCTGCTTTACTTTCAGCCTGTTTTAAGCTACCGTGTACTGGGGGGAAAATCCGGAGATTTAGGAAAAATCCGGAAAATTGGCAGCCCTGGTGCATTATTGTAGTGTGGCTTTTCAGGAAACGCATTACACCATCAATTGAACACTACATTAATGGTTCTGCGATTAATCTTTTGATATTTCCTTGTTTAATTCATTCACCCCTGAAACTTCGATTGGATAATTCCAGTTCCCAATCATGTCTAGCATATTCCATGTTTACCATTTATGGTTGTTTTGTTCAATATAATTTTCAAATTGTCAAACAGGATATATCCTGGTCAGAGGGCTCCTATATAGGAACCATCTGATATGGATTTACCCTGTTTGCATAAGAACAGTGTCCTTTTCAAATGTACACTTTTTGTAAAGACCACATATTTTCGTCATTAGGGGACATTGAATAAAGGTACATGTGTGGCCATTCTATGCTATTATAAAATATCGTCTGTTCAAACGTTTCGTCTGCTTTTAAAACCCTCATGATTAGATGTTTGCCATTTCAACTGAAAAACATGGACAAGAATGTCAAACAGATTGGATCATTAGGGACTATTTTAGTGAAATGCCTGGCTTAATCGAGGGAGTTACTCCCCTTGAAAATAAGCCGATAAGTGACTGTCCAGCAAGAAGCCATCGATTTAGATTACAAAGAATTGATAGGGGACAATTTTTGTAACTGCAATAAAACCATTATTATTCCAATCACAATATCCGCCCCGTTATGAGTTGAAAGGTCTAAATCTAAACTTTGTTATGGTATATTATGTTTTAAAATGATATTTCATCTTCAACAGTAATTTTTTGATTATTTAAACAGTTAAGTACTGCTTATATATTCTTATACGATTATGCAAAAAAGTGGGAGGGTTGTACCATTCTTGGCTCTTAAAAGCAATTTATTTATTAAAATTAAATATCCGCCCCGTTATGAGTAAATTAAGAAAACAATCCTCTTTTTAATGATATAATTTTCAGAAAAATAACTTAGTGTCTTGTACAGTATTTTTTAGGTTGAATTATACTATATTTCATGATATCAATATGTTAGAACCACTCGTTAAGGTTCGTAAATTTCCGACGGAAATTAACGACCGTTGTATTATCAGCGGGCAACCCACCCGGGGCGTTTATTGCTGGTATCATAAATCTGCCAAGGGAAAGGACATATTTTAACCCTATTAGCAATAATCTGTTGCATTAACAGATTAAGACAAATGCAGCAAAGCGTCACTTGAATTTGAGACATCCTCTACGAAACGTTTGTAGCAGCAGAATTTATAAAGTTTTATGTTGATTAAATCTATATAAAATTGTTTTAAACATGTGATTGGTTATAATGTGTAATAACCTTTTTTACCAAAGTGTCATGAATAATTGAATAAAATAAACGATCAGGTAAATTACCTAATTTAATTGGATTTGATATTTTTAGAAATTTTGTCAAATTTTCTTGTGATGAAATATTATCCAATATGCTGCGTTATCTTAAAGATCGAATGTTGAGTAATATTTTGCTTTGAATTGCTTTGAATAACCGTTAAATACTTCGAAATGCAAACAGTATAGTCCCAGATCAGAGATCATCCTATATGATCCTACATGATTGGTCTTGTATGTGATGACAGTATAGAAACAGATAAGAGGAATATAGAGAAGGGTCCAGTACTTTCACGAAAGAAATGACAATTTATATAAGCTTAATTTTGGACAGTCCAGTTAAATCTAGTCAATATTTTACTGCTTCGAGCTGTCATTATTAAACTGCATTGCTGAATGGAAGACTATGCAAACCCTGATCAGATGGTTTCTGTGAGTGATCTGAGTCTACGCTGTTTGATAAGAAGGTGTGATTTTCAAACATACTTTGTTTGCATATGAAGGGTTGTGTGAAATGACCCGGAAATACAAAGGAATCGTTGTTTTAGGCATAAAATTGCTTACTGTCATTAACCTTTTAACTGCCAAAGCCGACGACAGTTTGGATCCTAAGTAGGCATGCTGTGTCTGATCAATTTCCGATCTGTTTGACACTCACATTTATTGTTCTTAAGTTAAAACTGCATAAAATTCCCCCAAAAATAATGCGGGCGATGATATAGCAGCGGCTGTGTTTGACGGGTTAATCGTTATTGCGTCATAAAGACAGTGAAATGGTTAACTATCAATAAAACAAATGTTTGATGTGTCATTAGAGTGGTATTGAGGGGCACTGATCTATAAAGCCTTTCTAACACGACCACTCCATATAAGTATCATGGTCTGCATCAGGGTGACAGCCTAATGCAGGAAAGAAGGAGCCCCAATACGACTCACCCCTGTGCTAAGCAGTCACCTGCAATTAAAAATCCCAAATCATAATGACCGGGCGGTCGCATTAGAGAGGCTTTATTGCATAAATGTCTCTAATTGTTACCGTAGTTAAGCCGAAAGCTGCTTTACTTTCATTCAACTTAGTGTGTTCAATTTTTTTCAGAGCTTTCTTGATATGTTTGGATCAAAGCGTTGCTTAGATTCAGGGCACGTTTTGTATCATGTTGAATTATTTCTGTTAAGATGAAAATGTCTGAAATGATTACCAAAAGCAAATTTCAGCTAGTTTAAATGCATGTATTAAATCTGTGTCGAATAGTTTGTGTCCTGGTAAGTGGCAGAGTTACACGGCGTCTTAGGAGGACCCAAACTGCTCAGGCAGTTAAAAGCTGTCGTTCAAAGTACCAGGCCAAAAAAGAAGAAAAAAAAAGAAACGTCTACAATGATTAAGTATGTGCCGTTCATTTACTTATATTCAATATTTTGGCGAGAATGGCGAGCAACGTGTATAAGAAAATTAAAAGAGTCATTTGGATACAGAAAAATAATGTTTGCATAAGATTTGAGTAAAAGTAAAAATTAGAAATAAAAAAAAATAAAAAAAATTCAGATCTGGTACTCTGAAATCAAACACTGTATATTCATGACATTGTATTAGACGTTTCATTTTTGTCTAATAGAACAAAATTTAATACATTATTATGTTACCAAATATTAGCTACAGCGGGGAAATCGTTATTATTTCTCAATATACGCGTTTACGATAAAACTATTATTTCTATTACAAACAGTTTGGAGCCAGATCAGACGCCGGGTAACCGGCGTCTGATCAGGCTCCAAACTGTTTGTCACTAAGATAAACATAATTCGTCAGAATTGTCCAAAATTTTTACCTTTCTACGTTTTAGTGCTTTGCGTTTCAACTCGAAAGAATAACGTTTTCTGTACTGTACCTTAATGAATACCAAAATGAACGCAATTATTCAGTTGTCATTTTTATGCAATAAATCATTATTTACATATTATTAAATGGCTTATTCCTTGAAACCTGCTTAAACTGAGAACCCGAAATAGTGTGAGATTACCCACGGCGATAAGACTAAGTGAAGATTATACAAACAGCATGTCGTCTGTTTTATTATCACAGTGATAGGATCGTGGGCAAGTCACCGAAACACATAATTTCCGGCAATCGGCGACCGGAGCCGAACAATATCAATTTTATAAGGACAGGTTATCTGTCATGTATTGACACAAAGGGAGAAAACCGCAATGCGTATTTTGGATTCTTCACTAGGTGTATTTAAAGGGGTAAATCAAGTCACTATATAGCAGTCCCCCCCCCAAACACAGCTTGATACTTGGAGATAAGATCAGGGTATGCCAATTATCACAGCAGGGTACTAATTGATAGATGTTGACCAATCTAGGGGCTTATGATAGCTCTGAAATAAACCCTTATGCTGTTGACCGTGAGTTGACTGTTATTTGCCAACAGTTTGGATCCATGTATAAGAAGATGCTGCATAATGTCACATCTGATCTGTATCTAAAAATGTAATGAAGTACTGTCCGTACTTCCTGATTTCTTATGCAACAACCACTGTGTTGAAATGGATCAGCTATAGATCCCTTATCTGCCTGTAATAATACCTAGTACCTAAGACCATGATGCATCTGGGTGCCTCTGGGTAATATGATGTAACAATTGTGTATCACACCCTACCACAATATACACTCCAATTGACATCCTGCTGAGCCAGATATAGGCCTTTAAGGGACGCAATCCAGTGAAATAGACTAAAATAGTCCCTAATGTCTCGGCGTCCCAGGGACCCGACACGATTGATTGTTGAGAGAGAGAAAATTGTCAGAAGGTATATATAGAGACAAGGGGTACAACTGATCGTCAGTTTATTCTCACCCTATCTCGACAAAACCGGGCATATCATGAATAATAATTGATGAATCGACACCCTTTTTGCATTTATGTTTAGCTAATATAATACCCTTCCATAAAAAACATAACATAAAGTCATCTGTAAGCAGGCATTTTCAACAGTAACTGCGTCTACTCACTGAATTCACCGGTTTTCGGAAAACGGGACAGGGTTTGTTCACAGCCGACACAACATTGTCCACTACTGTACGCTTTTTAGAGGTTATATCGAGCATGACAGTCATCCAGTTCCATATATATACGTTTTTGACACCGATCAAACTGATTTCTTCTCAAATCATTGTTGTACTGGCCAACAACAAATTCGCATGTTTACCTTACAGGGACCCGACACGATTGACTTTTGTGAGAAAAAATTGCCAAAAGGTATATATATATAGTCTTTAAACTAGAGTCTCTCTATATACCTTCTGACATTTTTTTCTCTAAAAAATTAAGCATGTTGCGTCAACCGGCTGCATGGCTTAGTGGTAGAGCGTCCGCTTGCAGTGCGGGAGGTTGTGGGTTCAAATCCCGACCGGGTCAAACGAAAGATTTAAAAAATGGTAGTAATGGCTTCCCTCCTTGGCGCTTAGGATTTCGGGTTAGCATTACAACTGGTTCGTCGGTGTCACTCAGGATAAAGTGACCGGCCGGGTAGAGTCCCATTGGTGCACCTAAAAAGTGCCCCTGCTCGTAATACCCGAAAGGGGTGCGTAGCAGTATATAGAGAAAGAGAAAGAATGCATGTTGGGTCCCTGTGGTCCCAAATTCAAGAGTTTGATGCACCTTAATTGAGCCGAAAGTCATACCGAAAAAAGCTCGTGTTTTAGCATACTCGGATGTTTATACCGGATGTGATTTGATTTGGCGCGAAATTATTCCCACGCAAGCGTCAACAGTCAACAAGTTTGCCGTATAGTCTAATCAGAAGGGGAAAAAACCACTTCAGAAATGGCTGATTCAGATTGCGAATCTCAGGTATAAAATGAAAACAATAGAAAGTTATTTGTTTACTATTTCGAAGATACAAACTTCGGTTATTTCGGAAATCTGCCCCAGCCGGCGATAGCCTCATCCGACTCCGCGTTAACCCCTTCACTGCCCTATACATGTTCACGCTATATGCCGGGAACTACCATTACGTAATATTGCAAGAGCTACCTGGCTACATAAAAAATGTCATAACTTCAAATATAAATATCCAATATGCACCAAATTTCACAAGCTCCTCAAAAACACCTATATTGACATTTCCTGAAACTTTGACTGAGATATCTAGTATAAATACTGTTTTTTAACATTTTTTTATACACAGACTGTAAAAAAAATGTGAAAATTCAACTTTTGTTTACATTTCGAGAGTCTAATTTAGAGAAATGACATGCAAAAAAGCACAAATAACTGTAACAAACTGCATATAAAATGCAACTAGCAACATTTCTAACCTTTTCCTTTTTATTGCTTTTGAGCAGGTTCATAAACATTATCAGAATCATTTTCCACTTATGATACTTCTTGTTCAAGCGAACATGGCAGTGCATGCTTTCCAGGACAGGTAGCCATGTCAGAAATTAGGTGTTTACACATTAATTTTCGATTTACACACTCCAAACATGACATATTTAGGTAAGGGAAGTCAATCTAATTGATTTTCAATGAAAACTAACCAGAAGAGTTGCTTCCCTTACACCAAAGACTCTTATATAGCAGGTCTTAAATAGTACGTAATTACCCCGAGCCACGCTCGGGCTATAGCACACAGCAACATCGATTCACCCCGAGTCAGGCTCGGGGTAAGGCAGCGAAGGGGTTAAAAAGAAGCAAAATTCTGTCCTAGATCAAAACAGAATAAAGCCCTCCACATAAACACATGATCAAATATTTCTGCATGGCCAAATTTAATGTTTGTTGTGGTCGCGAAAACACATGACAAAAAGCCTCCAAATTTTCAAGATATCCCCCGAGTTTAAAGTATTTTTCTGACTCCCTGAACATGTTGCTTTAATATTTTCACAAAAGGGGGGTGGGGGTGTTCCTGATCAATTTCTTTTCAGTGGTCCTGTTTCGGTGAGGGACTTATTTCTTTGGACTCAATAACACTAGCCTTTTTAGTTCACCAGAGCACAAAGTGCTGAAGGTGAGCTATTGCGATACCGGTCAGTTTGTCGTCTGTCCTTCCATCAAGATTTGCAAACCACTTCTCAGAAATCAATAGCCCCAACAGTGTTGTGCCTAGGCCGCGGCATTGCGGGAATCCCGCATTTTTTTCACGATTGTCCCTTAAAAATTCGCCTTGCGCGGGCGTATGGGCGCGCCGTAAAAAAATCGCATTTTCGGCAATTTCTACTAGTTTCTGCTCCATTCCGACTCAATTCCGGAGAATAGAGAGATCACAAAGGGAGATTAATCTTAGTATTGAAAATAGACTGTGCGCGTATGATATACGTGAAGAATATCGGCATATAGAATCCGTATGTAAACCAGTCTGGTTCTGCTTTGTGATAATGGCGTCGGAACGATGCGCTTGACGGATTTTCTTTCCGATTAAAATAGACAACTAGCAGACGATGCTTCGTTTAAACAAAGTGTTGAGGATACTCCGTCAACATCATCTGAACCAAGACACTCGCTTCAACATGTTTAAAAAAGACAAAAATCAAATTGCCCGTCGTGTAAACAGCGACTCTACGATACGAGATACAGCGACTTTCTCCCGATCGGAGAATCTTCCCTAGCTGTACAGTCTTACAGAGACAGTCATGACAGTTAAAGACCGTAAGCTGTAAAAACAGTATTCTAATTAAAAGGTAGGTATATCGTGTTTTAAAGGTTTTTTTAGTGTGTCCCCCAAAAATTTCAAATGTCCCCCAAAAATTTTGACAGCGCGCCATCGTGTCCCCCAAAAATTTGGACCTAGGCACAACACTGCCCCAAGGTTGCCAGCCAAATTTTTTTAGTACTAGCCAAATTTTTTGCAGCGCTAACTTTGAATACATAAAGTTGGAGAGAGGGCTGCATAAATATTTGGCGAATATGACTAAAAAGAAGGTAGTGACTAGGGGTACGTGACCGTACCTCTAATATTTGAAATTAGCGGTACGGTCACGTACCCCTAGCGAGCCCTGTGAGGGTAGACTAGGGGTACGTTAGCTGCAGTACTGTACCTCTAACTCTAGACCAAGGTCTACTAGAGCTACAGTTTGCTAGCATCTCTACAGTGGCGCAAATTCGGCAGCAGTTGTTTATCAGTTATATATGTTCAAACAGTTGGGAATTTATCTTTAAACTAATATTTAACAATATTTTGATATATAACCTTCTTGTGTTAAGTAATAACCCACTCGAAGACCATTTGAAAACTTTTCGGTGTCGACCCACTATTTGTTTTGATTTTCCAAGCCGAGACAGAACTCGCGCATGCGTAAAACTCTGTCCGGTTAACATATAAGGCTTTCATTCATAATTGGAAAACTTACTGAGCTGTGGTATTTTTGATGAATTCGAGGATTATTTTTGCCTAGGTAAACTAAAACATTTATTTTATTGCTAATATGGTTAAGGGTGGCAGCTTAAAAACAAGTTTAAAGCTTAATTGGTGTATTAGATATTTTCCCGCCATTCGTTGACATGCGCGGCGGTTTTACTACACACTCCATATATGGAATACGTAGTAAGAGGTTTATGGGACATATTTTTTCAAAATGGCCGACCATCCCTCGAAGACTGATGCCGGTTGACAGTAGTAAAGTTTAAATCGGGAGAAACTCAATCAAAGACGTAGGTTACCTGATTTTACACACCCACATTGTCAAAAAATGCATTCCAAACCGATACCTACCTTTTATTTTTCAAAAACGGTAAAAATTAAAATGTTATAGAAACTTATTCAAGCGACAGTGAATCACTGTCGGCCTGCGCCATTGTGGAGATCCTAGCGTGTCGTAACTGTATCCGCAATACAGTTACGATATCGCAACTAGGGGTACGTGAGTCCATAACACTGTATAGCAACACTTTATTGTGTCTGCAGATACGTTAATAGCGATGCTAATGTTAATAATAATTAATTTCAACCTTCTATTCTGACTGTTTAACGCAGAAAAGCAAAAAAAAATTAATCCAAAAATAATTTCCAATCGGCATTTTTTTCACGGCAGCGAAAACTATACCTATGAATAAAGAACGTTCACACATTTTTACAAACATGTATAAATATCCAATACCAGCCTTGTTTAGAATAAATGCACTGTTTAATTGCGATCAGTTATCAAACGTGTTTTACGAGTTGATTTGTGTAGGTCATTAACCAGCAAACTTGGGTACCGGCAAACTTACATATTTCGATACTTGATTGGAGCCGAAGCTTCAATATTTTTTATTTTCTTAGATCTACCACTTTATATTCATGCTAAGTTAGGAAGGCACATCAGCAGTAGTTTCTTACAAGCTTAATTGTATTAATTAAGTTACCATTGAATCAAAATTTTAAGAAAAAAACTTAACATTGGTCACGGATTTTCAGATATCGGGCGTATCTGACGATAATTAACCCAATACATGTATGCGGAATACATCTATTCTCATCGCTGCCGGTGAGAACAAGTTGGGTGGGGAATATTTGTCGAAGTTTCTTTGTTTTTCTCCATTAAATATCCACAAGCTAAGGTAGAAATGAGAGATTATTATTATTAGCATCAATAAAACGTATCTGCAGGCAAATTAATATGTTGCTACATAGTTTAAATGACTCACGTACCCCTAGTCAACCCTCACAGGGCTCGCTAGGGGTACGTGACCGTACCGCTAATTTCAAATATTAGAGGTACGGTCACGTACCCCTAGTCACTACCTAAAAAGAAATCCTTACGAAAGACTGGAACCTATTGGTTGATATCAATTTAACAGCCAATCAGATAAAATAGTACATAAAGCCCGGTATAGACGAAACTAGAGCAGAACTCGACATGGGCTTATCAGATATGGCTAGTGTTGTATAATCGGTCCAAAAACCATAATCGATTATAAACGATTTTTGGTAGTCATAATCGTTTTAACATAAACTATTATATATGTAGATCTACTCTGAAAAGCTGAATATATGTGATCTACTCATGTTTATATTTGTATGTTATATATCTACATAATTTTGCAAACAATGCACCCATATGAAGCCAAATCAAGAACAAAGCAGCAATTTGATAAAACAGTTGAATTAAAGTCCTATTTTTATTTGCAAATTAATTGAGCTTGCTTTGTACTTATTGTATACCACTTCTTTTACTACCTGTAATTACTATTGCTGCGGCAGTTCATCTGGGTAAACATTGTTTGAAAAGCTCTTGGTTTGGAATCAACTGTTTCATTTATATATTTGGTACAAGTAAGTAAAACAATTTATAAAAATTATTTCAAGAACAAATATTAAAGAACACAACTTTTTCAGATTAACATTACAGTCAAAGCTTACTTAACCATACTTTTAGTATACATACCCGGTAGTGAACACATGAAAGGCAGCTTTTTGTTAAATGTGGGTTGGAAGTAATGCAGAACACTCCCATAGAAGCATTCTGCATTACATCCAACCTGCATTAAGCTACAATCTGTCTTTTATATGCACAATGCTTCTTCATAACTTTAACATAAATAATCGAACATAATCGATTATGGCAAATCATAATCGATTATCGTCGATTATGGCTTTTTTCGATCGATAATCGATCATCGCTACAACACTAGATATGGCTATAATTTGGAATTTGCGGTCCGATTTTTGGGCGCGTCGACATATTTATGATGCGCCGGGTTTAATTTTTTAGCGCCAATGACCCCATGGCGCGGCCTAGAATGAACCCTATAGGTCATTAGGAATTTAAGTCAAATCATAGAAAAGGCTTCCGAACCCTCTAGTTCTTGAACACACATCAACATTATCCTGATACATTTGCTTCTTGTGACGAGGTGCTTGTGGGGGTATTTATCACTTTAAGTGATAAATCTAGTTAAATCTGGGAACTTTGTACACTGGTGCGCATCTTAGAGCTCAATTACATCACCGCTTTGCAATCAACCAAGTAAATATTATCTGTCATCTTTGCCCAGAAAAATCCAAAATGCAATGCTTTACTTTATTTCTTCTATTTAGCTCACCAAGGTTAGCTACTTTGATCATCCAGTGTCCGTCTGTTCATCGTCAACAATTTCTTTAAATGACATTGAAGACACTGAAGAATGCTGCAAATATTTTTCATTCTTACAGGGAAAATTAGATCTAGACTTGTGTTTTTGCTGGCGTTTCATAAGAACAACTTTACATTTCAGTTGCAGGCGATGGACATTCAACTACTGAGGAAGCAAAATATTGCTGACAATCACAAAGTGGTAAGGGAGATTTCATAACTACAGTAAAACCTCTCTATTACGACCACTAAATTGTGGTAATTATTAGGTGTTATGAGAGCTTTCTGTTTTACTGTCACCTTGCTTTAAGCTGTCACCTGCCTTTTAGTTTTATACAAACAGTTAGCCTTCGTTTAAGTGGTTGTAATAGCAAGGTTTTATTGTAATTCACCAATTTTAGTCCTTCTCTTCTGATTTGTCATCAACATTTTTTGTCATACAAAAAAAGTCGCAATATAGCACATAATTTATTATATGTATTGCAGTAAAGACTAGAGACATTATTCTTAATTTCTTTCCCAATGAAGGCATTTCTGCTGAAACAATTATTGCCAGTGCAAACAGTTTGAAGTTAGATCAGACTCAGACAATCTGGTTAACCTGGTATCTGATCCAGCTCCAACTGCTCGTCACCCTGGCAAAAATATAACCTGGTACAGTGGAGAATCTGTTATTCTTTCCCAATAAACGCGTTTACGCTAAAACTATCAGGGTTCGAATTTAAGCTCGCATACTCGCAAAATGCGAGTGGAATTTGTAAACTGCGAGTGATTTTTCAACAAACTCGCAAAAAAATGCGAGTACGGTTTTTCGGACAGCTAAACACAGTATAGCGTCTGTAAGGCTATGCTCGGTTTATTCCGTAGCATTTCGAGTGGCGGAAATGGACGAGACGACAAGCGAATACTTTTCGTAAGCCAATCATAGCTTCTCGGGCAGTTTCAACCTCTTTTTTGTCTGTGAGAATGACGTAATGACGGACTTTCCCAATTCTCATTGGCTAATGAAACGCGCACTTTGCTACTTCGGAGTTCCGATGTGTAAACAATTCTTATCACAGAGTCTGAGACTCAACAACCGAAACCGTTCTCCAAAGACGAGGCCATTTAAAAGACTCGCACAAGTACAAGTATACTTCTAATTCTACTGTGACATACTGTTTATTAACCACATGTAGCCCTGAAATATACGACCAGTGAAAAAACGTTTGTATCGTAGACGGATTGGCAATCTAAACCTGACCTAATTTTCGAGTAATGAAATCGTGTGCGGTCTGCCTAGTGCATACAGCATGCATTTTCCCCAATATTATAAAATGTAAGAACAATACTCCTGTGGTATGTACACATAGATATGAAAATCAAGATCTTATCCCTTGTCAGCTGTAACCACAAATGTACAACTATGAAATACACGAAGTGTAGGTAGATCGTATTTGATTACTACACGTCTGTGTCGGGTTAAAAGTTAAAACATATATGTTCAGAATGACAGTTTAACTTTCGCGAGTAGTTTTTGCATTTTGCGAGTAAGTTCAAAAGTCACTCGCAAAAAAATGCAAGTGTAATTTTTAGCTAATTTCTAACCCTGACTATTATTTGCAGTGCAAACAGTTTAGAGTCAGATCAGACGCCGGGTAACCCGGCATCTGATCAGGCTCCAAACTGTTTGCCACCAAGATAAACAAAAATTATCAGAATTGTCCAAAAGTTGTACTTTTCTACGTTTTAGTGCTTTGCGTTTGCGTTTAAATGGGAAAGAATAACAGATTCTCCACTGTATCTGATCAAGCTCCAACTGCTTGTCACCCTGGCAAAAATATAACGTGAAACTTTTCTGAAAGCTGTCTTTTTCTACATTTGTTGCATTTTGTTTGCATTTATTGTTTAAAATAGGAAAGAATAACGTCTTCTCTATTGCACTAGGCTTACAATGTCAGCGTTTTTTTTCCTTCTTTGAACGGGTCCGGGGAACGGACCCGTTCCCAATTGGAGACGGACCCGTCCCAATTTGACGACCTGACCCGTCCCAATCAAAAGAAATCAAATATCGGACCCGTTCCCAATCAAAATAAACATATTTCCCAATTGTCAAATTACTTTTTCCCTTTAAATCATAGCAAACCATCCATATTTCAACTTATCTTTTGCTACAATGAATGTCTCGTCAAGGAAATATACAGAAGTTTATAATTCCGTGGTCTCATGAAATGTAAACAAAGTTACGCAACTCCATTGACATTTTTGGGAGTATGTATAAAACAATACCAGTGATTACGGCCGAATATCGGAAACGGTCCGGGCGAAGATTTATACATGCCCCTTAATCGAGACTGGTTAATGTTGCATGATCGCAAAATCCGCTGAAATTGATAAGAGTTTACAAACCCAGTCTGACTCTGTTTACCATCATTTATAAAATAGAAAACCTACAATTAAAACAATCATGAGTCATAATTCAAAGTATTACAGAATTGTTTTGAGAAAGACGATAATGAAGAACTTGAATCTAGATCACTGCCTTAACACTCGCGAGCTTAATTGGCAGTATTCAGAGATAGATAAGATAAGATTTTGGATTTTACCAAGTCACCAACTCTGTCTCGGCCGTAACAGCGTCTACTGTGAGTAACACACCCAGCGTAGATTTAGTTTTTACACCATGTTTACCATCATAAACAGTTCTAACGGTTTAGTAACTTAAATTCCCAATTTCTGCGTTGTCATCATTTCAAAACTCGTTTTTCCCAATTTGACTTGAAAAATTCCCAATCTGAGGGGTACCGGACCCGTTCCCAATTGGGTGGAAAAAAACGCTGAATGTAGATAGATACGTAACATTTTTTGACTGGAGATTTTATTGATCTACTGAAACAATTTCCTACCCCTTACCATACAAAAACAACATTCTTTTACATTTTACAGCTAAATGAAATAATGGCTGACCTGAAGAAACTGATGCCACCTCAAGTACAGCCCAAACCATACAAAGTAAGTAGAGAGAGTGTGTCCTGTTGTCTGCTTGGTACTATAGCAATAGCACTTGTCTGTCATGCACAAGCTGATTTTGGTATTGACCAGTTTTCAAATTCGCTTCTAATTTAGTCCCTTACCACATTGCCGATTTTTAGTTCTGACGATAGGCCAAATACTTTTAAGCAGGTTGAAAGTAAAGCAGAATGCATCTTAAGGCACTTTCTGCATTACTTTTAGTCTGCTTTTTAAGTTACCGTAAGTCTGCTAGGATATAGAAACTGTTTTCATGACTATTTTCTAAAATGGAAGAACAAATCAAAAGATGTATCTATGGAGTACTGGATTAATCAGTTTATGGTATATTTAACCCTTTCCCACATAGCATATGTCTAGAATTGAATATAGGTGTCCACTTAAAGCAGGTTGAAAGTAAAGCAGAATGCGCTTTAAGCGCATTCTGCTTTACTTTCAGCCTGCTTTAAGCTATTATCTGCTAGAATATAGAACATATTTTGTATTATACATATTTATGAATGTATAAATTGGAACTATTTTCTTCAGGGCAAGAATAAACTGAATGCGCTAAAAGGCGCTTCTATGGGGGAAAGGGTTAAGAACAAGTTGCCAATGAAGCAGTTTGTCAAGATAACTGACAGCTGTGGCAGACTATTGGAAAGTTCAACTATATTCTGACAAGGGGCTGCAAGTAGTCAAACATTTTCTCAAAGGAGCATCCTGTAAGACTATTTATTGCATTGTCTTTGGAATATTCATATCTAAAACTCCTATTATGAACATTTATCATCTGAACTATTACTTTTGCTAATAAAGTAAGGTAGAAAAATTCTTTTATACTGGAAAGAATGCAGACTAATTGTGTTACAGTGTGTATATACATATCAGGCTCTGAGGTTATAACGCTTTTGACTTGAGTCTAAACTCGTTCCCAAGCATTTGATTGGTCAGATTTGAGCCTAGGCTCAAATCTGACCAATCAAATGCTTGGGAACACACTCAGACTCAACTAAAACGCTTTATAACCTCGGAGCCTGGGCTCCCGATAAGAGGGAGTGAACTGTACAAATCCAAATTCTCACTCATTTTAGCGCAAATCCTATGGTGTTACTACTCATTAAAATCGTCTCGAAGAGAAGATTCTAATGAGTAGTAACATTATAGGGTTTAATTTAGAAATAAAGAATTGTTTTTGAAATACTCCCCTTATCTGTAGCCCTGTATGTCGGGCATATCCTTTAAAAACAGTGTATTACCTTGTTCAGACAACTGTCTAATCAGAGTTTACACTGCATTAACCCATTACCTGATAGACTGTTTCTAGTTTTAAAAATAGGTGACTACTTAAAGCAGGTTGAAAGTAAAGCAGAATGCGCCATATGGTGCATTCTGCTTTACTTTCAGCCTGCTTTACGTTATTACCTGCTATAATAAGGAAAGTATTAAATATGACACATATTCATTACGGTATATATTGGAACTATTTTCTTCAGCGGATGAATAAAATGCATGTGCTAAAAGTCGCTTCTATAAGGGAAAGGGTTAAATAAGTTGTATATCATAATGCTTAAATTTGTGTCTCTTATCTTTCATTTCAAACAGAAAAAGTATCAAACCAAAAGAAGGGAGTCCGATATTGGCCCTATTCGTAGAAATCCGTCTAGATCAGCACGGAATAGATTTCTAGATTTGAGCCCACCAAGAACTCGATCTCGGAGCAGCTCTGTATCTTCCACCACCAGCTCCATGTCCTCTCCAAATGTAAGTGGAGTTTGAATCTGAGTATGTACATCAACTGTTAGTTGAAACATTTTATTTCCAGAGGAAAAGGGGTTGGGCCACAAGTTCTGCTAACATAGAGTCTGCCCTTCCCCTCAACTGTTGTTAATTAACTCATTCATTCCTGCAAAATAAACCAACCACTTTCCTAAATGTAGAAATAATTAAAGGCATAAAAAGGCTTATGTATGAAGTAATGGGTTAAAAGGTGATGCATTTATATGATATATTGTATTTAAGACAGGTTGCAACATGGAGCAAATGGCAATTTTATGCCCCCGCATCTGCCTCGATGCGGGAGCATATAGTAATCGTCCTGTCCATCCGTCCGTCCGTAGCCAGGTTAAGGTACTTCGCAGGTGCGCTTAGTTTCCATACAAGGTGTTATGAAACTTTTCATGAAGAATGATAATAGCCTAAGAAACAATATGTGTAAATATAGGCAAAATTTATCGTGTGGTTTGTCTTTAAGGTCTCTTTTTCTGACAAAACCTAGAATTTTGATGATTTTATTTTTCTCAAAAATGAATAAAGCTAATGACTATAAATCTCGCCCAATAAGTAGTCCACAACATTCATTACGAGAAAAGCTAAAAACATTTGGAATAAAGGTTTTCAGAAAGATGTTATCAGCTATTTAAATTTTGCAAAATGCTAAAAAATTGAATTACAAAAAACTGACTCATTCAATGTATATTTGTTTTCATTTTATTCAAATATATGGTTGATGACTAGTCAGTCTGAAAAAATTAGAAAATATTACAGTCAGGATTTGTTGTAATAACATTTTTTCTTATTAAAATTTGGGATATTTGTTGTTTAGATACAGTTACATGTACCTACCTTAGAATTAAAACTTTTTAGCTCACCTGGCACGAAGTGCCAAGGTGAGCTATTAGGATCACTGGATGTCCGTCGTACGTCGTCTGTCTGTCCACAATTGTTCGTTAACACTCTAGCGGCTACAAATTTCATTGGATCTTCATGAAACTTGATAACAATGTTTGTCTTGATAAAATCTAGGTCAAGGTCGAATGTGGGTCATGTCCGGTCAAAAACTAGGTCACTAGGTCAAATCATAGAAAAACCTTGTTAGCACTCTAGAGACTACAAATTTCATTAGATCTTCATGAAACTTGATGAAAATGGTTGTCTTGATAAAATCTAGGTCAAGTTCAAATGTGGGTCATGTTCGGTCAAAAACTAGGTCACTAGGTCAAATCATAGAAAAACCTTGTTAACACTCTAGAGGCTACAATTTTTTTTTGATCTTAATAAAACTTGGCCAAAATGTTGGCCTCATTGATATCTAGGTCAAGTTTGAATGTGGGTCATGTCTGGTCAAAAACTAGGTCACTAGGTCAAATCATAGAAAAACCTTGTTAGCACTCTAGAGACTACAAAAATCAGTAGATCTTGATGAAACTTAAACTTGGTCAAAATGTTTGACTTATTGATATCTAGGTCATGTTCGAATTGGGGTTATGTTCGGCTAAAAACAAGGTCACTAGGTCAAATCATAGAAAAACCTTGATAACACTCTAGAGGTTACAAATCTCATTAGATCTTCATGAAACTTGGTCACATTGTTCGACTTAGTGATATCTAGGTCAAGCTTGAATGTGGGTCATGTCTGGTCAAAAACTAGGTCACTAGGTCAAATCATGAAAATACATTGTTTACACTCTAGAAGCTACATTTCTCATTTAATATTGATGAAACTTGGTCAAAATGTTTGCCTTAAGGCTACCGTTGAATATCGGTCATGTCGGGTCAAATTCAAGGTCACTATAGGTGAAGTTTTACATGGTGTACCAGGTGAGCGATATAGGGCCATAGTGGCCCTTGTTTCAATAAAATGCATTATTATTTATTCATGGAATTGCATACAAGGTTTATTATATTGTTTTAACATAATTATAATGGGCAATATCGATCTTGAAAAGGTTAGCGTATTGATAAGCTTCAATGTGTGGCTTTATAGTTCGATCAAATCGTGTACATGTATACCGATTTAATGGACTTGTAAGTCATTAAACTAAAACGTAAATGTAAGTGGACATATAATTGGACCGTAAACATCACTAGTTCTAATCAACGAAGACTAAACATAACATTTCCCTTGATTACTGCGTTATGGATTGACAAGTCAATAAATCGGACACTTAAAAAAATATTTGGATCGGATGGGTCTCGAACCTATGACCTTTGGATTGCTACATGTAGTCAATCACTCTACTGACTGAGCTATGACGGATTATACTCAATCGTATCAACATTTCCTTTATATAAATTTTCTAGTATAAGCACGTACGAAAAAAGTCTATGTCGTCGAGACGCATATCCGCTCGCCCGCAAGACCGACTTCCGTGAGCGAAAGGCCTTAAGTAGATTTTACCGTTTCGTCTAGCATCAACACTGCTTATTCAAATGCTTGGATACTTATACAGTTGTTGCCTTGGACCAATACCTAGCCACCAATAATACCCAACCTTGATTGTGACCTTGACCTAATTTGGACTTGAATATTTTGAATAGGCTATTTCTTGGTTAACTAGATTTTACTGTTTCGTCTAGCAGCAACAACGCTTACTCCGATGCTTGGATACTTATACAGTTGTTGCCTTGGACCATTCCCTATCCACCAGTATCACCCAACCATTATTTTGACCGTGACCTTATTTGGACTTTAACTTAGAATATTTTGAATAGGCTATTTCTTGGTTAACTAGATTTTACTGTTTCGTCTAGCATCAACAATACTTATTACAATGCTTCAATACTTATACAGTTATTGCCTTTGACCATTACCAACTGATCCATATTACCCAAGCTCTGGTTGACTTTGACCACATTTGCCAAGCAATTGGTCTTATAAAAAATTCAAAATATTTTGTCAAGGATGCCACCGGGGGCATAAGCGTTTATTGAATGCGCAATCTTGTTTCTATTGTGCGGGTACTGTGCCTTTATTATCTTTTATGTCATTTGTCCCTTTCAGAGAATGATTGTCAAATTTGGCTTTTTTGGCCGTGACTCAGGATTAGAGGAGACGGAATCCAACAGTGATCTGGTATGTTACATGATGTTGTAATCTACTCAACATTTCTTGGCTTAACTTTATAAATTGGTTAATCTACTGTGGTCAGATTGTGTAAAATTTTAAGGTTGTCAGAGCACCAGATAAGGGTAGTTTTTCAAAAACTAAAATCTTTATTTCTCAATTAAACCCTATGGTGTCACTACTCATTAGAATCGTCTCGAAGAGACGATTCTAATGAGTAGTAACACCATAGGATTTGGTGCTGAAATGAGTGTGAAAATGTTTGATTTGTTGAAATAACTACCTCTTATCTGGAGCCCTGGTTGTTTTTAGAGAAAATACAATTTAACTCTTTGAATGCTAGCGGCAGATACATGTGCCACAGTGATTATCTTTGCAAACAGTTATGATTCTTATGAGACACTGCTTATGCAGAAGAAAAATTTACCCAGCATGCAAAGAGTTAAACAAATTGTCACACAGACCATGATTAGAGGACTTCATAAGGAAAAGATTTTTTAGCTGGTATGTGCAAAAAGTGTTGCCTTATTGACAGTTGTGATCTTACTGCAACAAGAGATGCCGAGGAAAATGTGTTGATTGACAATTTGATGTTTGTTGTGTGTGTACAGGAGGATCAGGCCATTCCTAGACCCACCAGGGCTGTAGCCATTAGAGATGAGAGGACGGCTGATGAGATTACAGAAGATGATCTAAAACTTGTGGCAGATACTGTCAGAGACAAGGCCTATGATAGCATATATGTGAGTGCTAAATTATTTGATACACAGTCAAAACTCTCTTTTACAACAACTAAATTGTTTGAATTATTAAGGGACAGCTTAAAGCAAGGTGACAGTGAAACAGAAATCTCCTTCACCGTATTTTATACAATCAATTGGCCTTCTTTTAAGTGGTCGGCGAAATTGTCTGGGTAAATATCCAATCTTTACTTTTCGTGTACTAAGACCTTTGTAAATATACATCATTCCTGCTAAATGAACCTATTCTCCAATCTGGTTCACATTTTGGTTATTAAAAAGATCCACATGTGAATTTAATAACCCACAAGAATTACTTAATGTTGCAAGAGTTAGACATTATTTCATCCAATTTCTTTCAGGGTTCTTCTTGCCACCAGTGTCGTCAGAAAACTAATGATATGAAAACCATATGTCGCTCAGGATTTTGTTACGGAGTCAGAGGACAGGTTGGTAGCGTTTTGAAAAGCTGAGATCTGATAATTAACACACCCTACCCTAGCAATGAGTTGTTGTCAACAGTGTAAATGTGAAGAGTGCACTGGTCCTATGTAGACAGATCAGGAGCCCTCTGATCAGTGTCTACGATGTCATTTTCCAATTTATTGCAAAAACAATCCCAACTAGTCATAATGGATCATATCATTTAGAAAATGGAATTGTCCATTTGAAGTTACAGGGGAGAATGAGTTAAGAATGTGAGATGTAGTTGTAAGAGCAGACTTACTGAAAATATGGCACAAGGGATAACAGAGCTTTCTGTTGTCACTTGTGCCATATTATCAGTAAGTCTGTCTAGATAAGGCGGGTATTTCAAACACACTATCATTGTTATTTCTCTGAGTGCAAGATAAGGCAGATATTTCAAATGTATCATTTAGAGTGGTTTCACTGTATGTTGGCATATATTATCTTGATGAGCAGCTTTTGATTTCGTTTTTCAGTTCTGTGGACCATGCTTGAGAAATAGATACGGAGAGAATGCAAAAGAAGCCCTGAAAAACCCGGTATGTCTAGTTGTCAGCTTTGGCACTTTGCCAAATTTGGTACATGTGATGATTGTGATCACAGGGGGTCACAGTTTTACATAGTGTTATATAGTGAAATTTTCAAACGTCTTCTTCTCTGAAACTAATATGGCCAGAGCTTTGATATTCATCATGGTGACACTTCTAGATGTCCTTTACATATTTTCTTCAAATGGTTGCATAAGTAGGTCACAGGAGCTAAAAATAGATTTTTTCAATGAAAACTTAAAAAATCTTCTTGTCTGAAACTACAAGGGCCAGAGCTTAGATATTTGGCGTATAGCATCATCTACAGGTCCTCTATCAAGTTTGTTCAAATTATGTCCCTAGGGTCAAAATTGGCCCCGCTCTGGGGGTCACAGTTTTACATAGAGTTATTTAGTGAAATTTTCAAACGTCTTCTTCTCTGACACTAATATGGCCAGAGCTTTGATATTCATCATGATGACACTTCTAGATGTCCTTTACATATTTTGTTCAAATGGTTCCGGTCGGTTGCATAAGTAGGTCACAGGAGCTAAAAATAGGTTTTTTTCAATGAAAACTTAAAAAATCTTCTTGTCTGAAACTACAAGGGCCAGGGCTTAGATATTTGGCACATAGCATCATCTACAGGTCCTCAATCAAGTTTGTTCAAATTATGTCCCTAGGGTCAAAATTGGCCCGCCCCAGGGGTCACAGTTTTACATAGAGTTATATAGTGAAATTTTCAAACGTTTGCTTCTCTGAAACTAATACGGCCAGAGCTTTGATATTCATCATGGTGACACTTCTAGATGTCCTTTACGTATTTTGTTCAAAGTCTGTTGCATAAGTAGGTCACAGGAGCTAAAAAAAAAAAAAAAATCAATGGAAACTTAAAAAATCTTTTTGTCTAAAACCCTAGTACCCCGATCTTAGATATTTGGCACATAGCATCATCTACAGGTCCTCTTTCAAGATTGTTCAAATTATGCCAATCGAGTAAAAAATGACTCTGTCCTGGACATAAATCTTTTTCTCCATTTTGTCAGTTATTCTCAGGTGAGCGAAATATGCCCCATGGGGCTCTTGTTAAACGAAACTGTTCGACAATTGAGAAAGCGAAAGTAAATGATTTACCCCGTGTTGAGCCCCAACTTTATATCGAACACATTTTCGAAACAGTTTCCCGTACGATGACGTCACTTATTTATTGATTTGACGTCATCCGAATTACTTCGTTGCTCCCGAGTTTGGATTCGTGCTCTTCCGGTGAGTAGTTCGCGACAAATCGGACTGCCGGAATTTAACGATAAGACACGATTGACTACGATTCTTGGGGAGCCCTACGGGGAAAATTCATAATAAAAGCGATTGGTGATAATCCACTGCAGTGGATTACCAAGTGATAATCCACTGCTATTCCGTGGTAATCCACCGAAAAGCATAAATAAATAACATATATTTTCAGTTTCCATGTATTAACCCTTTCCCCAATAGAAGCGACTTTTAGCGCATTTAATTTATTCCTCTGCTGAAGAAAGTAGTTCCAATTTATACAGTCATGAATATAATTCATAAGAATTATTTTCAGTTTCCTTGCAGATTATAGCTTAAAGCAGGCTGAAAGTAAAGCAGAATGTGCCTTAAGGCACATTCTGCTTTACTTTCAACCTGCTTTAATTAGCCACCTATCTTCAAAACTAGAAACATGCTATGGGGTAAAGGGTTAAGCTTACAGTTTAGTGTGCTGGTTGAATCTTTAATTCGATTAATTCATCCCTGACACATCAAAGGGACAACCCCAGTTTCCAATTAGATATGTTAAGAGTTGGATTTTAGTGATGTATTGCAAAATGACATACAGTGCACATCCTGATCCAGGGGGGCCCGTCTTACAAAATGTATGACAAATATTGTCTTAAGTCAGATTCTACAATTATAAGTTATTATTTATTTCTTGCTCTAAGCCTGTTTTGTTACATCTCTTTGAAGTCTTGTAAAGACAATTCCAAATAGATGTCAGAAGGCAGGATTAGATGGAGAAATCAATCATTATATATATTTAAAGTTTTGACTTACGGCAGTTTTGACTTACGGCAGTTTTTTGTCAAATGACTTTTCATAGGACAGGCCCCAGATCTCTTCTACACTGTTTGCATTGGACATGTGTTCTGTTTATAAAGGACTGTTTATATTCTCCAGAGTTCAGTAATCAATGTTTCATGTATTTTAGGAGTGGCAGTGTCCTCCATGTCGTAAGATCTGTAACTGCAGTTTCTGTCGTAAGAAGCAGGGCAAGTCATGTACGGGTATTCTCATACATCTGGCCAAGGAAAATGGCTACTCCAATGTCAATGACTACTTGCAAAGGTAAACTGAACATCTCTTCTACCTGGAACATTGCCCTATTAACCTGCTAAATAAGTGTTTACAGCAGATGGTTGCTTAAAACAGGCTGAAAACTAAGCTGTGAAGAGGACACTCCTTGAGGAGCTTGCTGCTTTACTTTCAACCTGCTTTAAGCATTCACCTGTTAGGGTTTCAAAGACGTGGTTGGAGCATGAAAAGACATCAATACATAAAGACGTTTCTTTTGGGGAAAGGCTTAATCAACCACACAGTACAATAACATTGATATATTAAGACAAGGATTATTTCACCTGTATTGATAGGTATAGTTTTTATCTCCATAAAGCTCATGTATTGAATACTACAAATATACAGTCAATCTTGTATTAAGTAATCATTCAATAGAATGGAGAGTACAGTATCCAATACATTAATGTTCAGGGTCAGCACTGTTAACAAAATATAGAGTTTATATATATTGGTTTCCAGCATAGAAAGGATTTAATTGTTGCCCATATCTGTTTCTAAACTTGACCATATCCGACTGATTGGGGTAGTGGACTGTATAAGAGTGGTTTACTGCATACATATGAGTTATCCGATGCAGTTTTAATCCTGGCCAGAAACGGAGATAATCGACAATGTTGGAAAATTTAAAGCACTTGACAGAGTAGGACAGTTGATATATCAAATTGGAGAAATTTTAGATGAACTTTACTTTGTGTTTTTCAGCCTGAGAGTGAAATATGCTGAATAGTTGTCTACACTATACGTCACTTGAAGTTGGCTGAAGTATGGCAGACGTGAGACTGTGCCAGATACCAAAACACCATGTACTGTATCCACAATAAGCTGATACCAAACAGAGTTTCAAAAGATTCATAGTTTACTTTTGTGGTAGAATGCCATTTACAGTTAAAATCTTTCTTAAAAACATCCACTGAATTGTGTTATTATTAGGTGTTTCAAACAAGTGACTGCATAAAGCAAGGTGACAGTAAAACAGAAAGCTCCTAAAGGAGCTTTCTGTTTAACTGTCACCTTGCTTTAATATGACAACTGTCATTTATAGAATCAATTAGCCTTCTTGTTAGAGGTCGTAATAGAAAGGTGGTTGTAATAGAGAGGTTTAACGGTATCTTCCTTTGAGTGGTTGTCAAACATACCAATAGGTTTAACCCTTCCCCCCATAGAAGCGACTTTTAGCATATTTAATTTATTCCTCTGCTGAAAGAAATAGTTCCAGTTTATACCATCATGAACAATTGCCATAACAAATATTTTATATAGTCTAGCAGATTTTAGCTTAAAGCGGGCTGTTTTACTTTCAACCTGCTTTAAGTGGCCACCTAATTTTCAAATCTAGAAACAGGCTATGGGGTAATGGGTTAAAGAAGGAAATGGTGCAGACCAAGATGAGATGTAATTTCAATGTTGATGGTTGTTACTTTCATATGTCTTGTAGGTTTATCCCTTAATGGGTGGGAAACAAGTATATACATCATTTGCAAATAGTATTGATGCAGATCAGAAGGCTCTGATTAGGGTCTGCACATATTGTTTCATTATTTCATGGCTTTTACTCATTACTCCATAGATACGCATTTTGACACCTTTAACCCATTACCTCTTAGCCTATTTCTAGCTTTGAAAATAGTTGACCACTTAAAGCAGGTTGAAAGTAAAGCAGAATGTGCCATAGGCACATTCTGCTTTACTTTCAGCCTGTTTTAAGCTAACATCTTCTAGGATATGGAAAATATTTCTTCTGGTACATATTCTTGGCTGCATAAACTGGAACTTTTTTCTTCAGTGGAGGAATAAATAAGAGGCGTAAAAAGGCGTTTTTAAGGGGTAATGGGTTAATTCAATCCTACACTGAAGAAAGTAGTTCCCAGCTAAACAATTATAATTATGTATCCTTAGAAATGTTTTATATATTCTTTCAGATTGTAGTCGAAAGCATGTTGAAAGTAAAGCAGAATGTGCCTTTCTGCTTCACTTTCATTGTATTTATACTGCTTTAAGTGGTCACCTGTCTACACCTGAAACTAGCCATGGAGTAAATGGTTAAAATATATATTTTTGCACAAATATGGACCCAGGAGTTATGTGAATATGCAGCAACATTGTGATTAGAGAGTGCACTAAAGTCTAATGTTGCTTTTAGAGAGTTGTACCAATGTGACATTTAATAATTTGGCATTTAGAGATTGCAAGAATGTTGTGTTTGAATGATGTGTAAGCATGACACTTTAGAGAGTGCAAAAAGAGAATGCAAGAAAATGGCAAATTTAAAGAGTTGAGGAATACGACATTTAGATAGTGCAAGAATATTGTTTTTGGAGAGTGTAGTTGTTGTTTCAATAAGGTTTATAGAGTATGTGAAAGAATGTATGGTTTAGAGAGAGTGTAAGAAAATGGCATTGAGAGAATCTGTAAAAATTTGACATTTAGATGATGTGCAAGAATACATTCAATTAGTTTGTTAATTTTCTGAATATTTTGTGCCATATTCCTGCATACATTTGTCATGAAGATTTCATGTCCCTAGTATTACATAATATGGTCATCTGGAATCTAGCCTACAGACTGTACATCTCAGATTATAATCTGATTAACAGACTTGCTCATGTTTGATTTTATTTTTAGCCTGTTGTATGTCTTTGTGTTTTTAGACTTGATTTGCGTACACTGTGCATTATTATTTTGATCAAAGTTGGAGTTTTAAATCTGATTACAGGACTCCAGATAAGGAGAGTATTTCAAATACTAAAATCTTTATGTCTGACTTAAACCCTATGGTGTCACCACTCATTAGAATCGTCTCAAAGAGGCAATTCTAATGAGTAGTAACACCGTAGGTTTTAGTGCTAAAATAATTTAGAAAATGTTGGCTTTGTTCAGTATACGCCCCCTTATCTGGAGCCCTGTCTGAATAACAGATGCCTTGCAGTACTCTAAATTGCAGCTTCACCTTGCATGCGTATAAGACTGTGACAAAGACACATTATTATACTTCTATGCACTTTTTACATGAATATACAGCACTCCCTCTCTACAACGGCCCTCCCAACAACGATTCCCTCCTTACAACGACCCTTCTCGCTGTTCCCCACACAAGACAATTATATCTAAAGCTTTCACGGCTGTAATATCGTCTACTTAAAATTGTCGTCTGCTGGTTTTCTCAAATTTACATATTAGACATTTTGACAGAAAAAAACATAATGACGAGTGGCAAACAGCTTGAATCCAGATCAGACGCCGCGTGACGCGGCGTCTGATCTGGATTCAAGCTGTTTGCATATGTAAGCCAAATTCCCTCCCTACGACTCCCTCCGAACAACGCACATAATTTTTTGTCTCCCATTGGGTGTCGTTGTAGAGAGGGAGCGCTGTAGCTCAGTAAGTGAAATCACTGAAAAGCTTTCAGACACTCTAGGGGACATATTTAAAACTAGGAACTTTGTAGCACCTTAGATTTGGACAGTCACTCAATATCACTACAATAGGATGTGAGTGGTGTATTATGATGCCGCCTGCGGTGGTCTTGCTACCTTTATGTAATGTAAATATTTCTCACATCTTAGCAGATGGTAGTTTAAAGCAGGTTGAAGGTAAAGAATGTGCATTCAGGGGCATTCTGCTTTACTTTCAACCAGCTTAAAGTGGGCCCTGTCTTAAAAACTAGAAATGTGTTCATGAGTCAATTGGAGATTTAACCCTTTACCTTATAGAAGCGCCTTTTAGCGGATATGATTTATTCCTCTGCTGAAGAAAATAGTTCCAATTTAATCAGTAATGGATATATATTATAGGGAATATTTCCTATATTATAGCACATGATAGCTTAAAGCAGGCTGAAAGTAAAGCAGAATGCGCCCTAAGGCGCATTCTGCTTTACTTTCAACCTGCTTTAAGAAGTCACCTATCTTAAGTACTAGAAATAGGCTATCAGGTAAAGGGTTAAGTGCCTATAGTAATGGGTCAAGTTGTTTTATATATACATGTATACATATATGTCATGAGAAGTTAATATTTTACATAGAATGTTGTAAGTCTTACAGTGGATTATTCTATTTTGTTCAAAGACAAAATCAAGTCAACCAGTTTGGAGCTTGATCAGACACCAAGTTAACCCATTACCCCATAAATACGCCTTAAATTTATTCCTTCTCTGAAGACAATAGTTCCACTTTATACAGTCATGAATATGTATCATAAGAAATAGTTTCTATATTCTAGCAGATGGTAGCTTAAAGCAGGCTGAAAATAAAGCAAAATGCGCCTTAAGACACATTCTGCTTTATTTTTAACCCTTTACCCAATAGCCTGTTTCTAGTTTTGAAAATAGGTGACTACTTGAAGCAGGTTGAAAGTAAAGTAGAATGCGCCTTAAGGCGCATTCTGCTTTACTTTCAGCCTGCTTTAAGTTACCAACTGCTATAATAAATAATATAATCCTTATGATAAATATTCATGACTGTATAAATTGGAACTATTTTCTTCAGCGGAGGAATAAACTGAATCCGCTAAAAGGCGCTTCTATGGGGTAAAGGGCTCACTTATGTTAAAAGCTATAAATAGGCTATGGAGTAATGGATTAACTCAGCATCTGATCTGGCTCCAAACTGTTTGTCCATTGCAGTGTTGAATATGATTTGTGGCAGCATCTGTGTATTACTATCATGGATTTAAAATCTTTTATTCTACATTTTTATTTCAAGAAATGATATTTTTGTTTACAATTATGTTGAATATTACCACTTGTTATTTTAATTACATGAATATCTTTTTAAACACGGTTGACTATGGATTTACTAAATGCATACAATAAAACAATTGTTTTCAATGTTACTTGTTTGTTTGTTGTCAAAACTTTCCAAACCCACAGTATGGTCTTTTCTGTTGTGATGTGGTTGTAACTTGTGATGGATTTTACAGATTTTATGCTTTCGAGTCGCCCATCTTTCAAATTAGAACGTCCTGATAGAGTCGCAGGAAACCTATACAGGTGGATGCTGTACCCCATAGTCTGTTTCTTGTTTTGAAGACCGGTGACCACTTAAAGCAGGTTGAAAGTAAAGTAGAATGTGCCTGTTTTACAAATACATGTACATCTTTTGGTACATGTTTATGACTATAAATTGGAACTCTTTTTAGCTCACCGAGCAAAGCTCAGGGTGAGATTTTGAATGCCATCAACAATTTTAGTGTTTACACACTAGAGGCCATACGTTTTTAGCTCAACTGAGCTGAAGGCTTAAGTGAGCTTTTAGGATCGCCTTTTGTCTGGCTGTCCGTTAAATTATGGTAAATAGTACATTGTGTCAAGAGTTGTCTGCCTTTAATGTTCTTGGCTATACTAGAATAATTCATATTCCAATATTGTCTACAGATTCAAATGATTTTTGATTTAAGCATGTTTTGATTATGACTCGAAGATAAAACTACCAGGCTCCATTTCAACAGGTCGGCACTATTAGGGTCTTCAATGGAGGAATACATTAAAAGCGCTTCTATGGGGCAAAGGGTTAAAGCACGCTGCTGACGACAATTTCACAGCAACAATATAACTCGAGAAGATTCTGAGAAGGGTAAGACAATATTAACCCATTGCCCCATAGCCAGTTTCTATTTTTGAAGATGGATGGCTCCTTAAGGCAGGTTGAAAGTAAAGCAGAATGCGCCCACAGGCAGTCTGCTTTACTTTCGTCCTGCTTTAAGCTATAATCTGCAAGGATCTTGAAAATATTTCTTATGGTACATATTCATGTTTTGTATAAAGTTGGTTCTTAAGTGGAGGAATAAATAAAAGGAGTATTGGGTTAAATAGTGTGTTGGATGTACATGTTATAAAACACACAACTAGTAAACCTTGTACATTTATTCAAATATGTGCAATGGAATCTCATGACATAAACAAAACTGCTAATAACTTGTGTCAACACAGCATAAATATGTAAAGCATATAAAATAAAACAGCCTTAAAATAAATGAGACAGTTGACTTTACTTCAAAAATGAAGACTTATTCTGATCTGGAATCGGCTTGATTTGTAGATGAAATGCAAATAAATTACCACATTACGGCCACTATAATTATTATGTTATTTATTATGTGTTTAAGACGGGAGACTGCTTAAAGCAAGGTGATAGTCAAACAGACAGCTTTCTGTTTTGACTGTAACTTTGTTTTAAGCTGTCGCTCGACTATAATACAATCAATTAGCCTTATTTTTGTGGTCCTAATAGAGGTTTTACTGTACAGTACAAAATGCATCCACAGAAAGTAAAAATAAAGAGGTGCATTCTGTATTACATTTGACCTGCATTAACCCTTTACCTGATAGCCTTTTTCTAGTATTGAAGATAGGTGACTACTTAAAGCAGATTGAAAGTAAAGCAGAATGCGCCTTAAGGCGCATTCTGCTTTACTTTCAGTCGGCTTTAGCTTTCATGTGCTAGAATATAAAAATATATCCCTATAATCTATATTCATGACTGATTAAATTGGAACTATTTTCTTCAGCGGAGGAATAAATCACATGTGCTAAAAGGTGTTCTATGGGGGAAAGGGTTAAGCAGTGTTTTCAAAGATAGCAATGTTTCTTCATTTATTGACTATTGCAGACAAAACTTTCCTTTTACAATCATTTAGGGAAGATAGGACTATATAAATACAAGGTAACATAAATATGTACAGTGGAAATTTGATACTCCGAACTTGCTTAACCCTTTACTTGATAGCCTATTTCTAGTACTTAAGATAGGTGACTACTTAAAGCAGGTTGAAAGTAAAGCAGAATGCACCCTAAGGCGCATTCTGCTTTACTTTCAGCCTGCTTTAAGCTATCATGTGCTACAACATATATGCTATTTCCTATAATACATATTCATTACTGATTAAATTGGAACTATATTCTTCAGCGGAAGAATAAATCATATCCGCTAAAAGGCGCTTCTATCGGGGAAAGGGTTAAGTCAAACATACCCGTATTTCAAATTTCAAACATGGCTTATATGGGTATGTTCAAACTTACATGTTAAGTTATTGCAAGGGGTATAGTAATCGAGTTTCGACTGTATTGCAACTGCGATACATTATATACTTCTAACCCCTCTACAAGGGCTACACTAGAAAATTGGTAAAATATGTTATCTTCAGCAGCTACAGAGTGTTTATATACAATCCGACTTAAAAGTTTAACCTATTATTCCATAAATAATTTTTTTACGCCACTGAAGAAAATAGTTTCCAGTTAAAGCAGGTAAAAGTTAAGCTGAATGCACCTTAACCCTTTGAACCCTAGTCCCGCATATAGGCATTCTTTTCAAACAGTTACACTTGTCCTGTGCAAACAGTGAAGACCCAGATCAGAGGGCTCCGAAGGTGGCCCTCTGATCAGGGTCTTCACTGTTTGTCATAATGCTAAACATTGACAAAAACAACCCTTAAAAGTCAGAAATGAACTAGACTAAAATGGAAACTGGAATTGTCCATTTAAAGTTTCAGGGAGGAAAGGGTTAAGGCTAGTCAGCCTGCTATAAACTGACATTTGCAAGGATATAGAGATTATTCCTTATTGTGCACGTTAATGAATGTATAAAATGGGCATTTTCTTCAGTGGAAGAATGAATTAAATGTGTAATGAGGGGGATTTATGGTGGTGGTTTTTGAAATAGGGTTTTAAGTCACTGTAAGGGTTTTAAGTCACTGTAACAGTATTTTAGTCATATCTTGACTCCCGGAGACAAGTTGCCAGATCAACACCTCATTTACATCTACATGTATCTAAAACATGAAGCATTGATCTAGAAATTAATGAACCCTGACCAGAATACCAGAGTTACAAATACTGGATTTTAACCATTATGAGGGATTTATCCATCAGTCAAATTTTGGCAGCCTGCTACTGTATCATGCCAGGTTATGGCAGTGGTCCCCATTCTTTTCTACCAGTTGACCAAGCTGGCATGCCCTAGAACCACATACAGTGGATAATCTGTTATTCTTTCCCGTTTAACCCATTACCCAATAGCCTGTTTCTAGTTTTGTAGACAGGTGACCAAATAAAGCAGGTTGAAAGTAAAGTAGAATGTGCCTTAAGGCACATTCTGCTTTACTTTCAGCCTGCTTTAAACTATTATCTGCTAGAATATAGAAACTATTTCCTATGATACTTATTTATAAAAGTATAAATTGGAGCTATTTTCTTCAGTACAGTAATAAATTAAAGGCGTAAAAAGGCATATTTATGAGGTTATGGGTTAAACGCAAACGTATGCAAAGCACTAAAACGTAGAAAAGAACAACTTTTGGACAATTCTGATATTTCATGTTTATCTTGGTGGCAAACAGTTTGGAGCCTGATCAGACGCCGGGTTACCCGGCGTCTGATCTGGCTCCAAACTGTTTGTATTGGAAATAATAATTTTAGCGTAAACGCGTTTATTGGGAAAGAATAACAGATTCTCCACTGTACATATGGAGCAATGGGTTAATGAATAGATGATCACCTGCTGTATTTCAATGACAAATTAATCCATCTACACTGGCTATTAGTATAGATTAGTCATTGTGAGAAACTGAGATTCTGTACAGGTTCTTAACCCATTACCCAATAGGTATGCCTATTTACGCCTAAAATTTATTCATCCACTGAAGAAAATATTTCCCTTTTATGCAGTCATGAATAGGTATTGTAAGAAATATTTCCTATATCCTAGCAGATGGTAGCTTAAGGCAGGCTGAAAGTAAAGCAGAATACACCTTAAGGCACAATCTGCTTTACTTCCAACCTATTAAGGTGCATTCAGCTTAACTTTCAACCTGCTTTTCAAAACCACAATCAGGCTTTATATAATTTGGTAATGGGTAAAAACATCTTCTGACATAAATAACAAACTGAGATTACACAACTCAAAATCTTCAGATCTAATATGGTGTCAAGTAAAGTGCAATAAAAATAAAGACAAATCTTGGTATCAAAATAATCTACAGTCAATTTTGTGTTAAGCAACCACTAACTCAGTAACTGAAGTTGCATGGAAGTCTCTAAGGATGTGTCATTGCTTATGAAAGATAAAAATAATGCAGAATGCTCCAATATTGGGTTAAACACCTATTTTTGCCATTCATGCATTCAATGGCTTTGAACATTGGGATAAAATCAATTCAGATAAAAAAAATTAAACAATGTAACGCAGTTCCTAGGCAATCCGTAACTTAGAAATATATAAAGAATAGTTTAAGCTGTAAACAAGTTTCTTTGTAAAAATCAATGTCGTTGACAAAATATCAACATTTTATCAAAAGATTGATACTTTCTTATATTATTTCGAACAAAATGTATAAATAAAGCTTTGATTTTGATTTAAATAGAGCTGTGATTGAGGTTTCAAAATAACCATAGGATTCAACCTTTGTTTAAATGCTGAAATTTTAGACTCTAACGCAATCCAATCACCTTTTTTGATTGGTATATTTGTGACATAACATTTTTTGTTTAAGGAATATATTTCTAATGATTTCATAATATTTCTATGAAGTAAAACACTGCCCATGCATCTTCTCTCAACGGTAGCAGAACAAATATGACTGGCCTTTATAGCTGCACCAATAAGTTTAAATCCAACATAAAATATAACACTACTGGGTGCAAATAAAACAAGAGCCCCATGGGGCATATTCGCTCACCTGAGAATAATTGGAATAATGGAGATATTGATTTATGTCCAGGACTGACCTAGATATGCAACAGACCGGAACAATTTGAACAAAATATGTAAAGTATATTTAAAAGTGTCACCATACAGAATATAAAAGCTCTGGCCATATTAGTTTCAGAGAAGAAGATGTTTGAAAATTTCACTATATAACTCTATGTAAAACAGTGACCCCCCGGGCGGGGCCAATTTTGACCCTAGGGGCATAATTTGAACAAACTTAATAGAGGACCTGTAGGCGATGATATTAGCCATATATCTAAGCTCTGGCCCTTGTAGTTTTAGACAAGAAGATTTTTTAAGTTTTCACTGAAAAAAATCTATTTTTAGCTCCTGTGACCTAGTTATGCAACGGACCAGAACCATTTGTACAATTTCGGTATAGGACATCTAGAAGTGTCACTATGCCAAATATCAATGCTCTGGCCATATAAGTTTCAGAGAAGAAGACGTATGAAAATTTCACTATATAACTCTATGTAAAACCGTGACCCCCGGGGCGGGGCCAATTTTGACCCCAGGGGCATAATTTGAGCAAACTTGATAGAGAACCTGTAGGCGATTCTATGTGCCAAATATCTAAGCTTTGGCCCTTGTAGTTTCAGACAAGAAGATTTTTTAAGTTTCATTGAACAAATCTATTTTTAGCTCCTGTGACCTAGTTATGCAACCGACCACAACCATTTGAACAATTTTGGTAAAGGACATCTAGAAGTGTCTCCATGCCAAATATCAAAGCTCTGGCCACATTGGTTTCAGAGAAGAAGACGTTTGAAAATTTCACTATATAACTCTATGTAAAACTGTGACCCCCGGGGCGGGGCCAATTTTGACCCCAGGGGCATAATTTGAACAAAATTGATAGAGGACCTGTAGATGATGCTATGTGCCAAATATCTAAGCTCTGGCCCTTGCAGTTTTTGACAAGAAGATTTTTTAAGATTTCCTTATTTTTTCAATTTGGTTGCCATGGCAACCAGAGTTCTGCATTGTTTTTAATTCTTTGAACAAATTTGAAAGAGCTTGACCCAAGAAACATTTCTGTAAAGTTTGGTTGAATTCTGTCAAGGGGTATAGGAGGAGATGTCATTTGAAGCAATTGTTAACGACGACGCACATACGCACGACGACGGACGCCGGACACAGGGCCATCCCAATAGCTCACCTTGAGCCTTTGGCTCAGGTGAGCTAAAAATATAAAATCAACAAAAATCAACAGTGAATACATTACAAAAACAGTATGGAACAGTCAGTGTTAATAGGATTTCTGGAAACGAAAAAATTATACAAATACCGGTAATAACCAAAACTAGAGCTCTAGATAAACGGGGTAAACTTTGATTATATTGGACATTGACTCCTTCATATCTACACCAAACCCTATGATGTGACTACTATTCAAGATACTTACAATGAGTAGTGACATCACAGGGTTTGTGCACACATAAGGATGTTAGCTTTTGAAGTACAGTCGAAACTCAATACTACAAACTCGCTTAAATCGATTGTATCAGTATTGGAATGATGATAATAAGATCTGACTTAAGTCGAACACACCTGTACAGTAGAACCTCTCTATTACGACCACTAAGTTGTGTCAAATATTAGTCGTTTAAGACAGGTGACTGCTTAAAGCAATGTGAAAGTGAAACAGAAAGCTCCTACAGGAGCTTTCTGATTCACTTTCACATTGCTTTAAGCTGTTACCTGTCCTTTATACGGACAATACACCTTCTTTTTAGTGGTCATAATAGAGAGGTTCTACTGTATTTCAAAGTTAAAACATGGCTAAACATGGCTAAGCCACGTTTTAACTTTGAAATAAGGGTATGTTCGAACAAGCGCAAGTTCAAAGTATCAAGTTTTGCCTGTACTTATCTAGAGTCCTGCTGAAAACACACAAAATAATCAACAAACTTATATGCAAACATTCCATTAACAAAGCATTTGAACAACTCTTAGCGGGACCAGGCTAACTCAATATAAAATATGCTAGCAATAAAAAATAATGTTATCTTGGTAACATGTATAGAAATGTTTATTATCCTGCAGCATAAAATAAAACAAAATAACTGAATATTCTTACAAAATGCCTTGTTAATTAACCCATTCCCCGTAGAAGCGCCTTTTAGCGCATTTAATTTATTCCTCCACTGAAGAAAATAGTTCTGTTTCATAGTCATAAACATAAACCATAAGAAATATTTTGTTTATCCTAGCAGGTGGAAGCTTAAAGCAGGCTGAAAGTAAAGCAAAATGCGCCATTAGGCGCATTCTGCTTTACTTTCAACCTGCTTTAAGTAGTCACCTATTTTCAATACTAGAAACAGGCTATGGGGTAATGGGTTAAAACATTAAAATGTCAAGCCTGATAATAGATATATATTTTTCTCTTAGCTTATAACTTTAAAAGCCTCCCCATTCCACAGCGGAATCAGTATATACAAGTAACAGATTGTAAAGCAAAGGTAAATGACAATATAGCAGATGGTTAACCCTTTACTCCAAAACCTGTTTTTATTATTTCTTAACCCATTACCCCATAGCCTGTTTCTAGTTTGGAAGACAGGTGACCAATTAAAGCAGGTTGAAAGTAAAGCAATATACTACTTCAGGGCTGAGGAGCATTCTGCTTTACTTTCAACTTGCTTAAAGTGATAACCTGTCTTCAAAACTAGCAATGGTAATGGGTTAAAGCAGGTCTTTATGAAAATATAATTGTTTAGTGCAAGATAAAAATTATGCAGAACGAGAGCTTTCTACATGTTTTTATTCAACATTAAACACACAACACATAACAAACCTGTTTTATTAGTCTATTATCTATTGGCCTTTTAATACAAAATTGAAAGTAAAGGATCTGGGCCCGTCTTATGAAACGTTGTATGACAAATATTGTCATAAGGCAGATCCTAAAATCATCAATAATAATTATTGATAATTTTAGAATCCGACTTACGACCTTTTTTGTCGTATGACGTTTCATAAAAATCGGGCCCCTGGTCTGTATACAGAAAATACAAACTACTTGCTAGCTCTGCATCTAAACTCTAAAGTGACGTCACTAGTCACTAACTATAGAATTAGATATGTCTTTTTCTTGACAAATGATTTTTGATGTGGGTGAAAGTGTTAAAATTTTAAAAATTTATAAAATCTGAACAAAACCCCAGAAGTAGTAACCTTTGTAAACATTCACAACATCTGGACAATAACTTATATAATATACGACATCTATAGAAATACCCAGGTAACATAAAATAATAATTTATAATATATTATGCATGTATTATATACAATAATATACAATATGAAGGCTTGTTTAACCCATTACCCCATAGACAGGCATTTTTACGCATTTAATTAAATTGTACTCCTCTTCTAGAGAAAATAGTTCTGACTTATAGTCATGAATTGTATCATAAGAAATGTTTGCTTTATTCCAGAGGTTGGTAGCTTAAAGCAGGCTTAAAAGTAAAGCAGAATGCACCTTATGGCTTTAAGCAGTCATCTGTCTTCAATACTACAGTGGAGAATCTGTTATTCTTTCCCGTTTAAACGCAAACGTACGCAAACGCAAAGCGCTAAAACGTAGAAAAGAACAATTTTTGGACGGTTCTGATATTTCATGTTTATCTTGGTGGCAAACAGTTTGGAGCCTGATCAGACGCCGGGTTACCCGGCGTCTGATCTGGCTCCAAACTGTTTGCACTGCAAATAATAGTTTTAGCGTAAACGCGTTTATTGGGAAAGAATAACAGATTCTCCACTGTATAACCATTACATGGAGAAAAGGGTTAACTTATTCACCATAAATTTTAAACACATTTATCAACAATTCCAATTTCCCGCCAAGTCTTGTCCATTTTTGACTAATAAGGGTTGATTTTAACAATATACAGTGAAGAATCTGTTATTCTTTCCCAATAAATGCGTTTACGCTAAAACTATTATTTGCAGTGCAAACAGTTTGGAGCCAGATCAGACGCCGGGTAACCCAAACTGTTTGCAACCAAGATAAACAAGAATTATTAGAATTGTCCAAAAGTTGTTATTTTCTACGTTTTAGTGCTTTGCGTTTGCGTACGTTTGCGTTTAAACGGGAAAGAATAACAGATTCTCCACTGTATTGTAAAATGACCAAAAGTGCAGACCCTGATCAGAGTGTTCCAGCAGGTGCCCTCTGATCAGGGTCTTAACTGTTTATAAAGGACAAGTATAATCTTAACAGGTACACAGTTTGTTAATGACAAGTATATTCGTCACTGTGTGCAAGGCAGTCGCCTGATTAGAACAAGATGAAAGTAAAGCAGAAAGCTTCTTTAAGAGTTTCTTCTTTGCTTTACTTTCCTGCTTTAAATAAGAGAATGCTTAATTCAAGATTTAAGTAAAGCAAAAAGCTCTATAAGGAGCCTTTTTGCTTTACTTTCTCTCTACTTCAAGCTTTAAATCATACTATAAGTAAAGCAAGATGAAAGTTAAGCAGAAAACTTCTAAAGGAGCTCTCTGGTTTATTCATATCTTTTATATAACCCTTTACCCCATAGACTGTTTTAGTTTTGATGATAGGTAACCTCTTAAAGCAGGTTGAAAGTAAAACAGAATGTGTCTTAAGGCACATTCTGCTTTACTTTTAGCCTGCTTTAAGCATCCATCTCCTAGACTATAGAATTTTTTTTCTTATGATCATATTCATGTGACAGTTTTAATTACATGCAGATCTATTTTTGTCATTGGAGGAATAAACCAAAGGCATAAAAAGATATATTTATGGGGTAATGGGTTAAACAGCCATCTGTCTTGAACATATCAATGATAAATGAGTGTTGCTTTTGAGTGGTCAGGGTTTACATCTTCACTAACAGAGGATATGATTGACCAAAGATACTCTGACACTGCAAAATACAATCTAGTGTATATTACACCTTAACATTATGTTGTACATAAATTTGATATATAAGGGAGGTAACTCTGTTCATGCTCTGTAATGTTATAATCCAAAATGGGTTGAAAATGCATATTACAATGTATATTTTTGTGAAGTTAACTGACATTGAGATTCTTTCTGAGCTAGTACAATGATACAAAGTTACAAATGCCAAAGGCAAGCTATGGCAAATATTGAATCATGATTAAAAATGCCTGGCATCTTTGTTACAAAAATATCATTTACTCCATGCACCCGCTTAATAAACACAACTCCATATTACTAATTTTTTATTACATTTTGGTGTGGGGTAGTTTTCAAGAAACGTTGTCATATGTAAAACAACCTTTTGGCTAAAGGTCAAGGTCATTTATTGGCTGTTTCTGGCAGACAGAACTCAACTATTGACCACCTTGTTCACACCATTCTCCCTAAATTGTAAGACAGCTAGATGGTGGTTTAACCAATTACCTCATAAATACGTTTTTTTACGTCTTTAATTCCTTTCTCCACTGTAGAAAATAGTTCCAATTTGTACAGGAACTGTTATGAATATGTACGATAATAATAATAATTTAGCAGATGGAAGCTTAAAGCAGGGTTAAAGTAAAGCAGAATGCATTCTGCTTTACTTTCACCCTGCTTTAAGTGGTTACCTATTTTCAAAACTAGAAACAGGCTATAGGGAGATGGTTAAACCAATAAATAATCCTTTTATGCCTCTAAATACTCATACAATACGATTGCAGTGCTCCAGATAATTTTTGGATGCAATGAGTACGTACTCACACTATTTTCACTTCAATGCTGAAAATTGAAATTGAATACTGAAAATATACGGAGAATACAAACAATGGAAAACTTCAACTAAATTTAACTTTTACTGAATTGAGCAATGTAATCATGTACACACTTCTATGTTAATGTCATCATCTGAGCAAGACATTGTGCAATATGTACATTATTTGAACACATTGCTTGTGCTCTTTAATACCCATGCCTGTCAACAGTATTTCTTTGCATGAATCTTTGAGCCTTCAATGGCCAACAAGGTGTCTATATTTCCCTCAATCATGCATATGGGATATTTCAAAACTGTTTCTCGATCTTGTCCCTTAAAAACTAATATTTAACCAGGGATAATTCATTTCCAAGATTATTTTCAAGTTTTTTATTTACTGCGGGTGCGAAACTAATTTAAACAGCGAACGGTGTTAGGGTAAACATTTCACTTAAAATACGGACTGGTTTGAAGTTATTTTTCTATGTAAAGAACGTAGTTCTAACCCATCAAACGCGCAAAACTGATGCCCAGTCTACCGTTTGTTACTCGCAACTAAATATTTGAAATGCGTACGCAATTTTCTTTGTGCGTTTTTGTACGCATGGATTGTCATTTCAAATGCGTTTCTCTCCAAAAAATATGCGGGAAAACGCACATACACACCTTATCTGGAGCACTGCGATTGATTTGATTTGTCATGATTTTACGTTGCTTTAATAGTACATGTATTTCATTCATATCGCGACATCCAGCTAATTACATTGGCACAAATCGATAACTGGGAGAACCACGGACCTTCCACAAGCCAGCTAGAAGGCTTCCAAGCATTTTTAGTACCTTTCCAGATGAAAGCATCAGTAGGCTGAAAGTAAACAGAATGTTCCATGAGAAGCATTCTACTTTACTTTAAACCTGCTTTAACCCATTACCCCATAAATACGCCATTTTACGCCTTTAATTTATTCCTACACTGATGAAATCGTTTTCATTTATACAGTCATGAATAAGTATCTTAAGAAATATTTTCTTTTTTCTTGCAGGTGGTAGCTTAAAGCAGGCTGAAAGTAAAGCAGAATGTGCCTTAAGGCGCATTCTGCTTTACTTTCAACCCGCTTTAAGAGGTCACCTGTCCTCAAAACTGAAAACAAACCTATGGGGTAATGGGTTAAGTGGTAACCTGTTTTCAATTCTAGAAGCATGCTCATAGGCAGAGGGTTCAAGCAGGGTGAACGTTCTTAAGTCTTTCAACACCATGGACCTATCTAAAATATTCTCATCATATTTGCAAAGTGTAGACCAGATCCTTCTATAGGAATCCTCTGATCAGGGTCTACACTACTAGCAAGTTTGCTAATTAAGAGCAGTTTTTATCAAATAGATTGGTTCAAGTTTGGGTGACTAAAATGATCCACAAGGGAACATAATAACCCACAAGAGTTGCTTAGTGTTGAAAGAGTTAAGCACTTTTTAGGTGTGTTTTTACTATATACATTGCAAAATGACACACAGTGCAGATCCTGATCACAGGTCTCCTATAGAAGTCCTCTGATCTGGATCTACACTGTTTGCATATGACAAGTATACTATTCACAGGTACACTGTTTGTAAAGGACATGTATAAATGTTGCTAGACTCAATGTGTTACCAGTTTCATTGTACTAGAAATATACAGCTAACAACAATCTTCTCCTTCATAATTTGATTTGTTCTCATTTTATGTTACTTTAACCCATTACTCCATAGATAATTTTCAGTATTGGAGACACATGGTTGCTTAAAGCAGGCTGAAAATCTGTTTCAACCTGTTTTAAGCTACTGACTGCTAGGATACAGGAAATAGTTATGGTGCATATTCATGACTGTATAAAGTTTTAAAAAACTATTTTCTACAGTGGAGGAATAAATCAAATACGCTAAAATTAATATCTATGGAGTAAAGGGTTAACCGTATTTCAGTTATATTGCGACATCCAGCTAATTGTAGGTGGAGGAAGACCCCAGATGTCCTTCATACACTGTAGTAGAACCATAGACCTTCCGCAAGCCTGTCATACTTTGAAACTAATACTACCAACAAGTGTGTTCCTTGTGTATGTGTGTATGTGTGTTTGTGTATTAATGTCTATATAAGATATCGTTACGATTTTGAAATACAAAACAGCAAGAACGTTTTCAACGCCAGCAGCAATACTGGTTTGGATGGAAAGTCCTTCAGTGCACAGGGAGGTGTGTCCTTGCGTGACATTATGACCCCACTCTATACCACATCTTCATTTCACGCACTTGTCGTAAGAAGAAATACACCAGCAGAATACCAATCAGCTGAAACAGAAAGTAGACTGTGTATCACACGTATTGTAATGAACAAATTATTTGTAGAAAAATAGACTTTTAAATGAGTTAACATCATAGCTGTAGTCTTGAACTAGAGGGATGGCTTTGTCTGTAAGACAAATATGATGCCCCTGCCCCCCAAAAAATTGACAAAGTACAGACTCATGTCATACAGATCCTATAAGAATACAGTGTAGATACTGATCTTACAGCTCGTCTGATGTAGGTCTTACACATTTAATTTAATTGTCCACAAAAGAAAATAGCTCTACTTTATACAGTCAAACTTGTGTGCCTTAAAAAATGTGTTCTATCTTCTAGCAGATGGTAGCTTAAAGCAGGCTGAAAGTAAAGCAGAATATGTCTTAATGTGTATTCTGCTTTACTTTCAACCTGCTTTAAGTGGTCACCTGTGTAATGGGTTAAAATACATATTACACTTCATCAAGAAGCTATAGATACATATAGGTCTATATGTAATGGATAGTTGATAGAACCTACCTGGGGAATGGCTGTGCCCAGTCCCACTATACCCACAAGGTCAAGATTCCAACTCAGCCAAGCCAAGAACACATCTGTACAGCCCATAGTGTAAATCTTCTCAACTGGCATCTATATATAAAACAAAAGTACCAAACTGATACACTTGCGCAGAACCGGCCATTTCTCTCAGAGGCCAGCGGGTACAGTGAAAAGACGTTACTCTTTCCAAATACAGTGTTCCCTCCCTACAACGACTCCCTCCTTACAACGACTCTTGCTGATGTTCCCCACACAGGCCTTTTATATTCAACCTTTTCATGGCTGCAATGTCGTCTACTTAAATTTGTCGTCGTCTGTTTTTCTCAAATGTACATGTAAGTGGACATTTTGATAGAATAAATATATTGACGAGTGACAAACAGCTTAAATCCAAATCGGAGTTATGCGGCGTCTGATATGGATTCAAGCTATTTGCAAATGTTAACCTATTTCCCTCTCTATAGCGACTCATTCCGAACAAGGCACACAATCTTTGTCTCCCATTGGATGTCGTTGTAAAGAGGTAGCGCTTTAAATATGTTTATTCAAGAAACATCATTTCAACTACAAACGTTTTTTTTTCGACAGATCAGAGGCCGGATAACCTGGCATCTTATCAGGCTCCAAACTATTTGCCACTCAGATTGAAAAAATTGGTCAACATTTGATAAAATGCCATTTGCTACAATTTGCATGGACTAATTTTGAAACTAGTATTGTCCATTTAAAGGGTAAAGGTCAATGAGTAAATATTTGCATGGGAGGGGACAATTCTTATTTAGAAACATGTGCAGCCACTAAGGCAGCAGTACTGCATGGTGTTATTTATTCTACCTATTGGCCTAGATGTTCTTCCCAAGAAAATGTAGCTGCATTTGAGGAATTTATTTTTTAGAAATATGGATATAGGTTTTACTTAAGCGAGCTTGAATTATCCAGATTCAATCTAAGAAATACAAAGTAAGTTTAAACAGTACTTACCGTAGCGTTCCAACGTACTTGGTACCCACAATCTACCCGTAATGAAGAGTCCTGCAAACACAAGAAATACCATACAAACTGTCTTAACTATTCCTCATAGAAATGTTTTTTTCAAGCTTTTACCAGTCCTGAAAACTGAAAATTTCTGCACTCAGACAAGTGGCTACATACTTCACGCTGGAAGTATAACAGAAAGCTTGTCTTTTAAGTAACTATTTCAACACCATGGACCTGTTTGAAATATACTCAATACATTTGAAAACAGTGTAAACCTAGATAAGGGGGTTCTGATCAGTGTCTGCACCATTTTCTAATTTAAACCAGTATTTATATTATTACTACCCATAATTCCATGTAGACAGGTTCATATTTTGGAAATTAAAAAGATCAACAAAGGAACCTAATAACCACAATAATTACTTAGTGTTAAAAGAGTTCAAGGATCCAATCTGTTTGCCTCAACATACGAGTTTACACTGATGGCTTTAACTCATTCACCCCTGAAACTTCAAATGAAAGTGTCCAGGTTCAAAAAGTCAAGTTCATGTTTTACTGTTTAGGATTGTTTTTACAATACAGTAAAACCTCTCTATTACGACCACTAAAACAAAGGCTAATTGATTCAATAAAAGACAGATGACAGCTAAAAGCAAAGTGGCAGTAAAACAGAAAGCTCCTAAAGGAGCTTTCTGTTTTACTGTCACCTTGATTTTGCAGTCATCTGTCATAAACACCTAATTAACACAATTTAGTTGTCGTAATAGAGAGGTTCAACTGTATTTTGCAAATGGATGAGTATACTTGTTGTTAGGGCCTAATGGCTTAACCCTTAGCCTGCCACTCATGACTATAGCTCCATATGCAAACAGCTTGGATCCGGATGAGACGCCGAGTAACTCGGCGTCTCATCTGGATCCAAGCTGTTTGACACTCGGACAACATTTTCAGCAATTTTGAGCAACTTTGAAGCACTTTGAAACTTGAAGCAGGCGAGAAATATAGCAGACGACAATTTATTTGGCGGGCTAAGGGTTAATACAGATGGCAGATTTCTGCTTTAATTTCATCTTTCTTTCAACCCTAAATAGTTTTGTAACAAGAGTTTGCCAGCACTGCAGTAAATTTCGACACTTAAAAGCAGAGTCTGAGGTCAAGGTCACAGGGTTCAAACTTTTCACATGAATGGAAAGGTCCTGTCCATATACACATGCATAGCAAGTATGAAAGCAGTACCTCAAAGGACATAGGAGTTATGAGCATTTTTAGAAAACTAAACACAGATTTTGGAACTTAATCACCTGCCATAAGTTCAAAGTCAAGGTCACTGGGGTCAAACTTTGAATTTGCATATAGAAATATGCTGTTCAAATACACATGTATATACCTATTATGAAAGCAGAATCTCATGGGACATAGAAGTTAGGATTTGATTTGATTTGTTTTGATCTTACATCGCTTTCAACAGTATTTCAGTCATATCGCTACGTCCAGCTAATTACAGGTGGAGGAAGACCCCAGAAGTCCTTTATGCACTGTTTCAGGCAAAAATCGGCAACTAATGTAGAACCACCAACCTTCCGCAAGCCAGCTGGAAGACTTCCCCAAATGAAAAATCCGAACGAACCTACTGGGATTCGAACTCACTGCGGTAAGGAGCTTAATGGTGTAAGTCACAGTGACTATACCACTAGGCCACAGAGGCCTCATAGAAGTAAGGAGATTTTTCTTAAAATTGTTTACGCCATTCATGATGACGCCAACGATGATGACAGCAACTACTATTATGCCACAGGTATAGCAGGTTAGCTTGTCTTGTACTTTGTACAGGTGAACTAACAAGGGCCACTATGGCCCTAAATCGCTCACCTGGTACACCATGGCAAACTTGACCTATAGTGACCTAGATTATGACTGGCCATGACCCACAATCAACCTCTAGAGTGTAAACAAGATTTTCCTATGATTTGACCTAGTTTTTGAACGGACACAATCCATATTTGATTTTGACCTAGATCTGATGTAGGCAAAAATTCTGACAATATTTCATGCAGATCTAGTGAGATTTGTAGCTTCCAAAAGGTTAACACTGTTTTTCTTTGATTTGACCTAGTGACCTAGTTTTCAACCAGACATCATTCAAAATTAACTGAGCTAGATATCAATGAGGCAATCATGTTGAGCAAAATTCATTAAAATCCAATGAGAGTTGAAGCATCTAGAGTGTTAACAAGTTTCCCCTATGATTTGACCTAGTGACCTAGTTTTTTACTCTAAATGACCCATATTCGAACTTGACCTTGGTATCAATTAAGCAAATATTCTGACCAAAGTGCATAAAGATCAGATGAAATTTATAGCCTCAAGAGTGTTAACAAGGTTTTTCTATGATTTGACCTAGTGACCTACTTTTTGACTGGACATGACCCATATTCAAACTTGACCTAGATATCAATAAGACAAAACATGTTGACCAAGTGTCATCAAGATCCAATGAGATGTGTAGCCTCTAGAGTGTTAACAAGGTTTTTCTATGATTTGACCTAGTGACCTAGTTTTTGACCGGACATAACTCATATTCGAACTTGACCTTGGTATCAATTAAGCAAACATTCTGACCAAGTTTCATCAAGATCCAATGAGATTTGTAGCCTCTAGTCTAGAGTGTTAACAAGGTTTTTCTATGATTTGACCTAGTGACCTAGTTTTTAACCAGACATGACCCATATTTGAACTTGACCTAGATATCAATGAGACAAACATTCTGACCAAGTTTCATCAAGATCCAATGAGATGTGTAGCCTCTAGAGTGTTAACAAGGTTTTTCTATGATTTGACCTAGTGACCTAGTTTTTGACCGGACATAACTTACATTCAAACTTGACCTAGATATCATTTAGATAAACATTCTGATCAAGTTTCATCAAGATCCAATGAGATTTGTAGCCTCTAGAGTGTTAACAAGGTTTTTCAATGATTTGACCTAGTGACCTAGTTTTTGACCCAACATGACCTACATTCGAACTTGGCCTAAATTTCTACTAGACAAACATTGTGATCAAGTTTCATGAAGATTGGATGATATTTGTAGCTGCTAGAGTGTTAACGAACCAATTGTGGACGACGGACGACGGACATCCAGCGATCCTAAAAGCTCACCTTGGCACTTCGTGCCAGGTGAGCTAAAAATGGACTAGACCTTATCGGAAACAAGAATTGTCCATTTCAAGTATCAGGGTCCAAATTTATAAAGCTTTTCAGTTGAGTCTGAAGTCCTTCTCAAGCATTTAATTGGTCAGATTTGAGCCTAGGCTCAAATTTGACCAATCAAATTCTTAAGAACACATTCAGACTCAGCTCAAACTCTTTATAACCTTGGACCCAGGGGTGAATGAGATAAGCTGTTCTTACCGGTTCATCATTTCTACAGCACGTCCATGGCACACCACAGCGCTGGGAATACTCCGAGTTACATTGGAAATAAACATTCTCCTCGTAATCCATGTATGAATCGAGACCACAACACTTGAACTGAAACAGTTAACAGACATTGTAGGTCGAACAGTGTATCTTAAATACAGGATAACCTCTCTATGACAACCACTAAAATGTGCTCATTATTAGGTCTTTAACTCTTTCTGCCCTGAAACTTAAATTGGGCAATCTCAGTTTCTATTTAAGTCTAGTCCATTTCTGACTTTTTGTTTTTGTCATTGTTTTGCATTATGACAAACAGTGAAGACCCAGATCAGAGGGCTCCGTAAGGAGCCCTCTGATCTGGGTATTCCCTGTTTGCATAGGACAAGTGCACTTTTCACATGTATATACTTTTGAAAACCACGCCTATATGCGGGACTAGGGTTCAAAGGGTTAAGACAGGTGACTGCTTAAAGCAAGGTGGAAGTAAAACAGAGTTTTCTGTTAAACTTCCCCCTTGTTTAACCCTTTACCCCATAGCCAGTGTTTCTAGTTTTGAAGACAGGTAACTTAATTCTTAAAGCAGGTTGAAAGTAAAGCAGAATGCGCCTTATGGCGCATTCTGCTTTACTTTAAATCTGCTTTAAGCTATCATCTGATAGGATATAGAAAATGTTTCTGATAATACACATTTCTGGCTGCAGAAATAAGAGCTTATTTTCCTTGGAGGAATAAATTAAAGGCGCTTCTACGGGGGAAAGGGTTTAGCTGTCACATGTGTCTTACACAATCAATTAGTCTTCTATTTGATGTTGGTAATAAGAGAAGTTTCACTGTACTTAGTTTTGCCTCCACCAAATCCTATGCTGTGACTACCAGGGCCCACCAGATAAGGGGAGTATTTCAATAACTAAAGTCTTTATGTCTACACCAAACCTTATGGTTTCTTCAAAGAATTGTAATGAATAGTCACATTAGGGTTAAGTGCAGATATGAAGAAGAAAATGTTGAAAAACTTTAATTTTAGTATAACAGCAGACAGCAATTTTCATTGGGTCAGTTTTCAAAGACTAATTAACCCTTAACTCGATAGCCTGTTTCTACTTTTGGAGACAGGTGACCACTTAAAGCAGGTCAAAAATAAAGCAGAATGTGCATTAAGGCAAATTCTGCTTTAATCTACAAACTGCACACAGAAAATATTTCTTATGGTACAATCAGTATTTTTGACTGTATAAATTTGAACTATTTCCTTCAGTGGATGAATAAATTAAATGCACTAAAAGGCCCTTCTATGAGGTAAGGGTTAAGAGTAAATAACAGCATTTAAAAATAGATCCTTATACATCAAAAGATGTTACATTACTTAATGGAGCAACACCCCCTGTCGGAAAAACTATGTTGAAACAAGCTCTAAGAACACACCGCCTTAGTGTTACAACCACTGTAGTGTTACATGTATTTACCTTGGAGCAACATCACTTTGGTTTCAAACAACATCTACAACCAATAACCCTAACTACCAATATTGGAACAGGATAGGCCTGAGCAAACAGTGTAGATCCTGATCAGACTGTTCCTTCAGGAGCAGTTTGATCTGGTTCTACGCTATTTGCCATTCAGTTTGCACCTCCTGGAAAAATTACTGTGTGAGAAAAGCAATTTGTTCAAATTTTAGGATAATTACAGAAGTACACAGGGAGTCAGAAATTTTAGGATTTTTATGGTATATAGTTAAACCTCTCTATTATGACCAGTCGACCACTAAACCGAAGACTAATTTTATGGTATGAAAGAAAGGTTACAGCTTAAATCAATGTGACAGTATAGCAGAAGCTTCTTTAAGAGCTTCTGTTTTACTGTCACCTCGCTTTAAACTGTCACCTGTTGTGAACTCCTTAAAATTAACCCACTTTAGTGGTCATAATTGAGATATTTTACTGTTTAAAATTAGCACAATCTTGCTGGTTACCAGTCCCTCCCTTAGTTACCCTTGCTTGTACATAGTCAGGTTGTACGGAATTTTAGGATTTATATGGCATACAGTAAAATCTCTCTATTATGACCACCAAACCAAAAGCTAATTTGTTGTATAAGATAGGTGACAGCTGAAAGCAAGGTGACATTAAAACAGAAAGCTCCCAAAAGGAGCTTTCTGTTTTACTGTCACCTTGCTTTAAACCGTCACCTGTCAAAAAGTTTACGTAAGCCCTTATAACTAACCCAACTTAGTGGTCATAATAGTGATATTTTACTGTTTAAAGTTGGCAAAGTCTCGCTTACTTACCCCTGCTTGTACATTGTCCAAGGACTTTTTGTAGAAGTTATTTTCTTGGTAATCTCTTACAAGGAACATGAAATTCTCGCTCAGCAAACCTGGTATCTAAAACGAGCAAACGAGCATAAAAACATAATGTAATTGTCGCCTGCTATTGTTCTTTAATCAAAAGTTTTCAGAAAATTAATTTCATAAGAAGGTCAGAGTGTCAAGCAGTATGGATCCAGATGAGACGCTGCATCATGTGGCGTCTGATCTGGATTATTAACTGTTTTGAAAGGTAATCATAATTTCGTCGCTAGCATGCATAGAGTTACAGCTTTAACTCTTTGCACGCTAGCGGAGGATATATCTGCCACAGTGATTGCCTTTGCAAACAGTTTGGATCCAGATGAGACGCCGCGTGACGCGGCGTCTCATCAGGATCCAAACTGTTTGTCATTCTGACTCTGAATTTAAAAGAAATGTTGAAAATGCTAATTTTAGAACAGTAGCAGACGACAAATGTTGCAGACGAAACAATTACCCAGCATGCAAAGAGTTAAACAAAACATATTTCTAACCAAGGAGTGTGAAATGCAATCTTCAGCATTGATTTCCAGGGAAGAATGACAGACATATTGCAGTGAAGTTCTAATGGCCATATAACATAGAGTCCCTTTGAAAATTGTCACTGATTAAAATCCAGATAACTCTGAACAAGATGTTTGTTCCCTACCAATCTTAACTATCAACACCATGGACCTGTTTAATATACGTGTATACTAATCACATTTGCAAACAGTGTAGAACCAGATCAGAGGGCTCCTGTAGGAGCCCTTTGATCAGGATCTACACTGTTTGCTAATTTTGAGTAGTACTTAAGCTACTTTAAGCTCTTTCAACACCATGGACATGTTTAAAATATACTCATACATTTTCAAATAGTGTGGACCCAGATCAGAAGGCTCCTGTTTGCTAATTAATTTTATTAATCTACTCATAATTCCAAATAGACTGGTTCATGTTTTGTCATCTAAAATGAGCCACAAGAGAACTTAATAACCCACAGTAGTTTCTTAGTGTTAAATAGTCAACTGTCACACTACTGGTTCTTCCATTTTCTAAATAATGACCACTCTAAATTGACTCTTTGAGGAGTTTTCTTTTCAAACATATTGAAATAGGGCAATGCCAAACAGAGCAGACTCTGATCAGATCATCAGAGGGCTTGTTCTGGACTCCTTTGAGCTGGGTCTACTTTATGTATGGGGTAATGGGTTAAAGGTGTAAAAAGGCTTATCTATTGGGCAGTGGGTTATGAAGCAGTAAACCCTGATCATGTTCAATATTCCAAACATTGATTTATCACAGGTCTACACTGTTTACTTTAGGTCTGAATGTCCTATATGTATGTACAGTTGAACTTCAATATCTCAAACTCGGATAGGTCAAACATACCCTTATTTCAAAGTTAAAACGTGGCTAAGCCACGTTTTAACTTTGAAATACGGATATGTTCGACTTTACCGAGCACGCAATAATGCAAAACAGGTGTCGACAAATCGGATAGTTCGAATTTAGCGAGTTTGAGATATCGAAGTTTGACTGTATTTCGGTCAATGACACGACTCATCTATCTTATTCCAATGGCTTATCCTTACATCTTGTCTGTGGATGAAGGCCAGAACTCCAATGGTAACTTGAGCAGCAAACGCCAGAACTGTGAACACCAGAAACTGAAATAGATACAATACAAAACACCTTTAACATGCTCTCCCTGTGAACACCAGAAACTGCAATAGATACAATACAGAACACCTTTAAACAGTTACCCCATAAATACGCCTTTTTATGCCTATAATTTATTCCTACACTGAAAAAAATAGTTCCCTTTTATACTGTTATGATATGTATCACAAGAAATATTTTGTATATCCTAACAGATAATAGCTTAAAGCAGGCTGAAAGTGAAGCAGAATGCGCTGTGAGGCGCATTCTGCTTTACTTTCAACCTGCTTTAAGTGATCATCTTTCTTTAAATCTAGAAACAGACTATGGGGAAATGGGTAAACATGCTCTAACTGGGAACACCAAAAATTGAAATAGATTCAATACAAAAGCCTTTAAGATGCTGTTATTTACTGTAACCCTTTCCTCTCTGAAATGCCAAATGGATTATTTCTGATTCCAAATACAGTGGTAAATACGCTATTCCTACCCACTTACGCGTTAATCAATGCTTAAGAAACGCATAGTGAACGGTTAACAAACGGTTATGGCCTAATGATTTTAACGTGTTCAAACACGTTAATATACGATTATACCAGAGATGTTGTGATTGGTGCGTCAGTTTTCAGTTTCATGCAGATATTTTAAATCCTTAAAGAAACACGTAAAGAAACGGCTAGTATAAGCGTTTAACGAAACGGATAATAAATGCGTAAGAAAAGCGTTAAGTAGGTAGGAATAGTGTATTTACCACTGTACATGTACATGTATGTCAAGTCCATTTTTTTAATATTTTATTATTAGAGTTGCAATATGACAGAACAGACCCAGTAATCAGAGCACTCATTTAGATCTGGGTCTACACTGTTTGCATAGGACAAGTGTACTCTTCACAGATACATTGCTTGCAAAGGATGCTTATATGCATGACTAGTGCTCAAACGGTTAACCAATTAGTCAATTACCCCATGGCATATTTCTACTTTTGAAGACGGATGACCACTTAAAGCAGAATAAAAGTAAAGCAGAATGAACCTTAAGGCACATTCTGTTTTACAGCCTGCTTTTAAAGCTTCAGTCTGCTAGGATATAGACACAATTTGTTGTGATGCATAGTTATACTACATAATTATTTATGATAATAAAGTGGAACTATATTTCCTCCTCAGTGGAGGAATAAATCAAAAGACATTTAAAGGTGTATTTATGGAGTAATAAGTTAATCATGCTGTCAAATCTGTGTTAACCCTTCTCTTGCTGTACATTATATATGGTAGAACCTCTTTATTACGACCACTACATTGTGTTAATTATCAGGTGTTTACCACAGGTGACTGCTTAAAGCAAGGGAAGCTCACATTGTTTTAAGCTGTCATTTGTACTTTATACAAGCAATTAGCCAACGTTTTAGTGGTCTTAAAACTAAGAAAGCTGAAATGAAAGAGGCCATCCAGATTCGAAAACAAAAGTCGACTATGAACCGGGACGAAGGGGCCTACAAGCTGTCTCACATCTGGGACCCGGTTTTCATCAGCAAGTGCGCTGACGGAAATAGCCGATGATCCACGGAATCAGTTGGATTTTTGAGAAAGGTGACAGTAGTCACCGAAACTGTCAAGTACGTAAAAATTTTCTAGTAGTGTCATAAGAACTTTATATACATAATAGAAAGCTTTTTACTGTATCAACTTCCACTTACTATGAATATCTATTACCTGAACTATTATATTAGCTAGTACAATAAGGAATCTATATCTCAAGGAAAGACTGTAGCCTTATGTCAGACAGTAAGACAATATTGCAGACCTTTCTTTACTTTCAACCTACTTTAAAGCCCTATATCAAGTTCTATATAGCAGTCCCCCCCCAATCACAGCTTTATACTTGGTGATTAGATCGCCCTTATCAGGGTATGTTTATTACAAACAAATTATCACAGCAGGGTACTAATTGATAGATGTAGACCAATATAGGGGCAAGTGATAGCTGTGCATTTAACCCTTAAGCTGTGGATCGTGAGTTGACTGTTATTTTTTCAAACAGTTTGGATCCAGATCTGATGCTGCATAATGTCGCATCTGATCTGTATCCAAACTGTATACCAGTTATCGCTCAGACTTTTTTAATTGAAATATGTACAAATCTAATTTAAATATTGTTTGCAGACGACAATTTAAAAGCAGAAGCTATTACTGCAGGGTAAGGGTTAAGCACACAGTGATATTGTCTGTAGATTAAAAATTGATGAAATTGATTTGATTTTATTAATCTGTAATTTTGGGTCTTATAATATAATACATAACAAAACAGTGGGTTAGCAATCTAGCTTTAATAAATAACATCAAGCATAATACCAAGCAAGTCAAAACATTACATTTACAATCATCAACTATCAAACTACATTTAAAAAAGGCAAACTGCATAGATCCAGATCAAATTCTCAGTTACAAAGCACATGAGCTGGAGCCATACTAAAGACTTTAGGGCAAATAGTTATTAGCTAAATATTTGATATGTTTGATCAACATGAATCATTTTAATAACAATTCCAGTTTCTCAAAAAGTCCAGTCCATTGTAACTATAAAGAAAATGCTTTACTTTCTTGGCATTTTCTTGTGATTTAACCCATTACTCCATAAAAAACACGTTTGACACATTTTATGTATTAGATCTACTATTCTGAAGAGAAAACTTCCACTTTTTACTACATGAATATGCAAAATAATATATCCTAGCAGATTGTAACAGAGATTAATCGGAATTTGCCTTCTGTTTCATTCTGCTTTACTTTCAACGTGCTGTATGTGGTCACATGTTGTTTACACACTACCCCATAAACACACCTTTTTACACATTTTCTTTAATTCATCCATTTAAGAAAATTTATCCATTTGATATTGTTATAAATGGGAAAAATAAGATATATATCCTATATAATAGCAAATGGTAGCTTAAAGCAGAGTGAAAGTAAAGAAAAATGCCTTAACCCTATACCCCATAAATACCCTTTTTACGTCTGTAATTTATTTCTCCTTCGAGGAAAATAGCTCCAATTTATACAGTTATGAAAATGTATGAAAAGAAATATTTTCAATATTCTAGCAGATGGTAGCTTAAAGCAGGCTGAAAGTAAAGCAGAATGTGCCTTAAGGCACATTCTGCTCTACTTTCAACCTGCTTTAAGTGGCCACTTGTATTCAAACAAAGAATTAATCCTCTGCAAACATGGTCTAAATATATATATAACTCTGAATAAGAACTTTACGAGATATAGTATTTATCCTAGCAGACGGTTGCTTAAAGCAGGATGAAAGTAAAGCACATTCTGCTCTACTTTCAACCTGCTTTAAATGATCACCTGTATTCAAACAAAGCATTTTAAAGGGTTAATTTTCTAGAAAAAATTGTATACATATAACTTATACGACAGTTTTTAGTTGACAAAATATAGATGTTAAATAGTGTAGAAAAAGGTTTCATAACTTGATAATTTGACAATTAAAGCAAATGATCTAGATGCAAACTTTTGATTTTTTGTGAAGGCCTATTCTTATCTTTATATTTATGCAACAATATCACAGTGTTGAAATGGTTCAGCTAGATCCCTTATCTACCTGTATTAATACCTAGTACCCTATCCCATGATGCCCTATGTGCCTCTGGGTAATATGATGTAACAGTTGTGTATTAAGCCTGTTGTGTGACCCTGGCACAATATACAATCCGATAGACATCCTGCTGAGCCAGAAATAGGTCTTTAAGTATTGTCTAAACTCACCTACAAACAGCTAGAGTAGTGTAATATACCATGAAGAATTCACTTCTTCTATGCAAACAATGAAGACCGAGATTAGAGGCTTCTACAGGAGCCATATGATCAGGGTATACACTGTTTGCCATGTTGCAATGTATTGCTTAATCCATAGCCTGTTTCAAGTTTTGAAAATAATTGTGACCACTTAAAACAGGTTGAATGTAAAGCAGAATGTGCCTTATGGTGCATTCTTCTTTACTTTCAGCCTGCTTTAAGATATTATCTGCTAGAATATAGAAAATATTTCATATAATTTTTATTTGTGACAGTATGAATTGGAACTACATGTATTTTCTTCAGTAGAGGAATTAAATAAAGGTGTAAAAAGGCCTATTTATGGGGCAATGGGTTAAAACAACCCTAAATAGTATGAATTGGACTTTCCTTCGTAGGAAATTGGAACTGTTCATTTGAAATTTCAGGGATGAATGAATCCACAGCAAGCTTAAGGTTTATTATCATAAAATTAATCAATTGAGATGAATTATTAATGACATTTACAGAGCTAACCATGCAATGTTGGAAGATAATCACTGAGATCAAAGGGGAAGAGGAGATCTTTACTTAGGCTAATTGGCCGGCACAGCCAATTAGATACATGTGACCCAGCCCTTGTTGCGCAATGATTAATGTGAGTGCTGAAAAAATGCATCTTTTAACAGGGCTGCCATAAGTTGACATGAAAATTCCTAAGATTTCCAAATTTGAATTTTTCAAGTGCGATTTTACGGATCGTACCTTGACCCCATCGCCTGTTTCTAGTCTTGTTGACACATGGCTGCTTAAAGCAGACTAGAAGTAAAGCAGAATGCGCCTTAAGGCGCATTCTGCTTTACTTTCAGCCTGCTTTAAGCTACCATGTACTAGAAAAAAAATCAGGATTTAGGAAAAATCCGGAGAAATGGCAGCCCTGTTTCAAATTTGTGAACATGGAAGTTATTGCTGTAAATGGATGAGAGGACATGATGTCTAGTCTCAAATTTAATTAACTCATTTACCCCTGAAACATTTAATGGACAATTCCAATTTCCGATTAAGTCTGCCTCTAGTCCATTTTTGAATTCAAGTCGATTCCAGTTTACAATAAAGTGTACCGGTAGTTCATTTTTGACTATTTGGGGTTGGGTTTAAAGTGATGGCTTATCTTCAATACTAGAAACAGGCTATGGGGTAAAGGGTTAATGTTACTAAAAGGCCTTCAATTTAACCCTTAGCCTGCCACTCACGACTATAACTACATATGCAAACTCGGCGTCTCATCCGGATCCAAGCTGTTTGACACTCGGACAACATTTTCAGCAATTTTGAGCAACTTTGAAACTTGAAGCAGACTACAATTTATTTGGCGGGCTAAGGGTTAACCCTTCTCCTTCTAAATATTCATCTACATGATTGTACATGTTATAAAACTCCACCTACTGTGGACATCTATCAATGGCTAATAAAATCAGGAAACACTTCTCCCAAGGAATGAATACAGAGTCGTGTCAAATTCTTAAAGGAAACATTGCAGACCCTGATCAGACAGCTCCTTTAGGAGCGCTCAAATCTGGGTCTACTGTGTTTTCAAAATACATGTATATGCTAATAGCAGAAGAAGAGTAGTTGCTTCATGGCATTGTTTAACCCATTACCCCATAAATACGCCTTTAATTTATTCCTCCACTGAAGAAAATAGTTCCAATTTATACAGTAATAAGTACATATTATAAGAAATATTTTAAATATCCTATCAGATGTTAGCTTCAAGCAGGCTAAAAGTAAAGCAGAATGTGCCCTAAGGCACATTCTGCTTTACTTTCAACCTGCTTTAAGTAGTCACCCGTTTTCAAAACTAGAAACAGGCTATGGGGTAATGGGTTAAATATTTTTCATTTTATTCTGCATAATTAGGCAACCAACATCTATCAAATTCTACCTGGACCCTCAACTGAATTATATGAGAAAAAAGCATTTTCTACATAAGAACCATATAATTGATCATTAACCTTTCCAAGAAGATCAAATGAAACATCCATGCCTTGCATCAGTGTGTGAAATGAAAGTACATCTATAATTCATCCATTTACCTATACTTATTGGGCAAGAGCTACAGTGGAGAATCTGTTATTCTTTCCCAATAAACGCGTTTACGCTAAAACTATTTTTTCCATTGCAAACAGTTTGGAGCCAGATCAGACGCCGGGTAACCCGGCGTCTGATCAGGCTCCAAACTGTTTGCCACCAAGATAAACATGAATTATAAGAATTGTCCAAAAGTTGTTCTTTTCTACGTTTTAGTGCTTTGCGTTTGCGTACGTTTGCGTTTAAACGGGAAAGAATAACAGATTCTCCACTGTACCTCTTTGTACAGCAAAACTTCTCTATTACGACCACTAAATAATGTTAACTAGCAGGTGTTTAGGGCAGGAGACAGAAAGCTCCTAAAGGTCCTCAGCTTTCTGTTTAACATTCACCATGCTTTAAGCCGTCACTTGCATTTTATAATTTTATTTTATTTTAAGCAATTAGCCCTTTTTAATGGTCATAATAGAGAGGTTGCCCTGTATATAGATTATACAGAGGGTCTGAGCTCTGAAAGATTCATTTGATCGTCCCTTGCCTATTTTTCACTGTCTGCTTAGTCTGTTTTGGCTACATACAATCACAATTGTATGTACAAAATGTATTAATCCATTACTCAATAAATACACCTTTTTACACTTTAAATTCATTCCTCCTCAGAAGAAAATAGTTTTAAACACTTTATACAGTCATAAATATGCACAATCTGAAATATTTTCTATATACTAGCACAGTCATGGTACTAGCTTTACCCTCAGATATCCTGCTTTTAAGCAATCATTTGTTAGGATAAAGAAATTATTTCTCATGGTTTATTTTCATTACTGTATAAACTATTTCTTCATTGGAGGAATGAAATTAAAGGGGTAAAAATGTGTCTCTATGGAGTAATAGATTAACACAGGTTTCGCTGTATCCAGTGTAAAGTTCAATGGAACAATGATGAATGTTACAGGGGCTACTGGGAATACTTAGTAACCATGGCAGCTCTACTATTTTAAACCCTTTCTGCGTGAGGCAATGAATAAATACTTGAAGGAGCCCTACGATCAGGGTCTACACTGTTTCCCACAATGTTAAACCTTTTTGGGACAAACACCTCAAGTGTCAAATTGATAATGTAAACTGTTCAGTGTTTAGAAAATGAAAGAATCCCGTTTGAAAGTCAGAACCTGATTAAGGGTTAAACAGGTTCAACTTAAACCCTTAACCTACAGTGGAGAATCTGTTATTCTTTCCCGTTTAAAAGCAAACGTACGCAAACGCAGCACTAAAACGTAGAAAAGAACAATTTTTGGACAATTCTGATAATTCTTGTTTATCTTGGTGGCAAACAGTTTGGAGCCTGATCAGACGCCGGGTTACCCGGCGTCTGATCTGGCTCCAAACTGTTTGCACTGCAAAAAAAATTGTTTTAGTGTAAACGCGTTTATTGGGAAAGAATAACAGATTCTCCACTGTACATGGTCTGCAGCTTCTGATTAGGAGCCACATCTGTTTAAAATTCCTGTTTAGATTTTGCAATTATAAAACTTTATGATTTAAACTATACAGACAAACTTGTGCTGTGTTATTAAATCATGCAACTATTTTCAAAAATTATGCATTAAGCATCTAATTGTCTTTAACCCATAACTCTTTTGAATGCACAACTCTTGTGTGAAAAGAGCGCTATATAAATCGGGCATAATAATAACTCCATAAACATGCCATAAATGGTAGCTTAAAGCAGGCTGAAAGTAAAGCTGAAAGTATAACTCTTTAAATATGCCATTATAGTCCAGGACAGATAGGTGAAAAATTCGCCAAACCTAAAACAAATTGCAAAAGAAACGCGGTTAACATATTATGGTCCTTTAAGATGTGTTCTATCATGTATTAAAAATCGCCATTGATAGTGTGTGCGCAAATTGGATTTTTTTCACCTGTAAAATGGTACCCGAGTAGTAATAAATGGACAAAAAATAACAAAAGTCGTTCAGAAGTGACTCACTGTTCTATTATTGGAAAACACTTACAGCCATTATAAATGGTAAAACACCTTAATATAATGCAGAATCAGTCTAAGTAAAGAATAAACAAACCATACATGTTGAAATGCACTACATGACCTTCACAATCTAAATTTGACCTTGACATTAACTTATATAACGCAAAACACTGAAGTGAACAAAATTACACTTTTTTAAATTTCTTTCTAGATCTATTTATTTCAATGTGAGTGGCAAACTGTTTTGAGTCTTATCAGACGCCGAATTACCCAGTGTCTGATCTGTATCCCAACTTATTGCAATTGGGAAAGCGCTTATTGTGAAATAATAACGTTTTCTCCACTGTAGCTAGACTATACTTGATAATGAATTGAGAATCACAAAACATAAACAAACCTTTCCAGTCTTACTGCTATACACAAAGTTTAAACCAAGAACAGGCGCTATATAACATGGGCGTAGCCAGACTTTAATGAATGTTTACGCACATCTGGGGGGGGGGGGGGGGGAGGGGGGGGAGGTCTGTCCCCCTCCTGATGGTGAGGGGGAGGCTCCCCCGCGAGAAAAATGATAAATAAGAACTGAAATGGTGGGCTATGAAGAGTGTTTGGAGAGATTTGGGGCACTGAATACGATGTATGTGAACCATACAATTTTTTTTCAAAGCTCCGTTACTATTAGACATATTAAACATACTTTTTAGGCTTCTGACTTTGTAGTTTTCTAGATCTACTTTGAGTTTCTGAATCTTGTTTTTGCCAACGCTAGGTTGGGGATTGGGATTCTCCCCCGGACAAAAAAAGAAAAATTAGAACTGGAATGGTGAGCTCTAAAGAGTGTGTTTTGAGAGTTTGGGGGCACTGAGTACGATCTGTGTGATAAAATACACGTTTGTTCAGAGCTCCCTTATATAAGACATAAAAAAGTTCTTTATGCAGGGCTGCCATAAGTTGATCTTGCAAACTCCTAAGATTTCCAAATCTTCTATTTTTCAAGCACGATTAGTTAACGCAGACTGAAATTAAAGCAGAATGTGCTTTAATGCACACTCTGCTTTACTTTCAGTCTGCTGTAAGCTACCCTCTGCAAGGATAAAAATCACAATATTTTGGAAAAATGTCAGCCCTGTTAATGAGATATTGCTGCCGACTTTGTAGTTTTAACTTGAGATTGACAAATGTTGGCTGACCTACACCGGGGAAAAATGGAAATAAGAACTGAAATCGTGAGCTCTGAATTGTGTTTTGTGACACTGAATAGTGAATACTATCTGTGTGAACCATCTAATTTTTTTAAAAGTTCATTTATATCAGATCTATACATAATTGTTTTAGGACGAACCTTTAATTCTGCTAAAGGTATTCCATTTTAACACAACCAAGAGGTAATGTAGCACTACATACGTTTTAGCTAGGCTGCCGACCTTGTAGTTACTAACTTTTTTAGTTTCTGAATATTGAACTTGACATGTAGACCTACTGGTGGGGGTCCAGGCGTCCTCCCCCGGGAGATAAATGGAAATTAGAAATGGAATTGTGATCTCTGAAATGTGATTGGAGAGATTTCGACATTAATGTATGAAATGTCTTTTGTTTTATGTACCTGTATATATGTTGAGGGCCTCATGGAAGATTGGTATTTACCAAATGAGTTCTCTCGTTAAATAAAGTCTTTATTATTATTATTATTATTATTGTCTACCCCCTCCCCCCATCCCACCCCCTAGCCATCGATTACAATGCCATGTTTGGCTGGTCATTTTTCAAATTGATGTTACGCACGTGCGTAAGTGCGTATCGCTAGCTACGCCCCAATATAGCTTCTGATATAGGTCTACATGTTTATAACAGATATAAATATAGGATCAACTAGTCTTTGAGAAAATGATAAAAACGAGTCTTGCTGAGTTTTATAAATCAAATACATTATGAGTACGAATGTTAGATTCTATTTATACCATAATGTGGCAATATTATTTATACCACATCGATACTTATTTTAGCTTGCTAGCTGCCCTATATAAGTCAATGAATGGCTCGTAGATGGACCGCTCAATCGAGTAAACATGCAAAAGGTAGTTCAAAGGTAAATTCCTACTCATTCAGGATAAACCATGAGAGCAAACACCCCCTATCCCTTCCAATCTATAGCCACTCGATCACCGCCACTATATTTGTTTACACATTTTTGACAGCGCGTAGTGATGCACATTTTAGTGAGACAACCTCATGTGCATAGTTAAACCACTTTTTATATACGAGAAATAAACAATGAGTGTTATTTACCGCTCGCACCCTAGGTTATGTTATTAGAAACAATATTAAATGAAAACAGTTCTATTTGAATGTATAGATTATTTTTATCAGACTGGCGGTCAGGTTAAACACGTCTCAAAGGACCCAGTAATGCTTGCGCAGTATAGTAACTCTATCACTGAGTAGTCGGAAACGGGACGACTCAAAGTCACATCTGCATGACCACTGATAGTCATATTTCAGCATGACTTTTAGGTAACCAACACATATTGCGTGTTCATATATATGTATATGTACACTGTTTTCAATAGTCATGCAGGTGTGACTTTGAGTCACACAATTTCCGATACACTATGAAAGAGGTCATTCATGTGGCTTGTATATAGGTTTATATATTATATTCCAGACTGAAGTCACTTTCAGGACTATAAGAGCAGCTAGAACCTCTGTATTATTTTCACACAACGGAACACTGAAGCCAATGCTTTCTGCATGAGTATAGCCTCGAGTCACAATTGACTCCCATATACACTTGCATCTTATTATTGCAAAAAGTTCTGCTGGAGCTGAGGCATGTCTGTTTCAACAGAAACATATAGATCTAGTCCGTTGTCCAGCTTCTATCCCCAAAGTTTTGCGTCCATTTCGGCTACTTCAGTTCAATTTCGAGTCTAAGGATGAGACAGTGGTATCTAGCTGTAGGCAGTGTGTGTATCTGTACAGTGTTCACACTGTTGATAGTCTTCTCAGTGAAAAGGCGCAAGCGTAAGGTGTTCAAGTCGCTGAAGCTTGATCCGTTGAACAGTGGAACAAGAATTCTATCACAAACATTGGGCACTTGTTCTCGGGATGTTCGTTCTTGAAACGCTGCAAATTCTTTCCGTAACAATTCACTAGACTATACCTTTTTCAAAGTTTTCCCTTTCCCAATCGCGAAAATGCGCGAATTTGTATCGCATCCAGTAAAGGCGTGTAAGGCAGAAAGGATATAACACATTTGCAAACCAAGAACCTTCTTGGTTTTCTGAATGCTCCAAATTTTCAGCTTTCGGTTTGAAATAGAGTTTTTGTCTGATCGAAAGATAATGTCATTTGTCTGAAGATCGGCATAGAAGCACAAGAGAACGAGCAAGTCCGTTTCTTCACCGACGAATGTTGTTGGTTGTCCATATGAAGATTCGACGGCTGTTTTCACAATTGTCACATCAGAATCGGCCCTGGCATGAACCACTTCACACCCGATAGTTTGAAGTGTTTCAGCAAGAAGATTAATGAAAGCTTGCTTTTTTGCACTATTTGTCAAGAAATGATCCTTCTTTGAACGAAAAGGGGTTTCTTTTGTAAACAGAACATTCTTTCTCCATCAGTTGAAAATCGATTGACTAATAGGAATACCATAGAGTTCTTTAACCAAATTACGGACTATGAACACAGCTCATTTCTATACTCTGAAAAAATTATGGAAATGTAATTAGATCAGAGATAGCAAAATGCAGTACCCTTAAAATATATCATAATAAAATATATTGTTTTTCCGAAGACCTTTGGATGATAGCCTATTAAACAAGGTATTGGAAACACAAGTGTTACCTGCTTAAAGAATAAAGAGAGTATGGTGGACAGGCACTCGGTCAGACAGATAGATCTACAGAGACAAACAGACTGACAAGTTGTCAGAGTAGCGATCAATAAGTGTCAAGATTTTACTTACAATCTAGATCTACTGTATTTTTAACCAAAGTAAGGCCAATGTGCACAGCTAAGTTCGATACCCTGAATTGTTTTAAGGAACTATACTTAAAACATGTAGATCTATATCCTATTACATTACCCTATATGAATATCATAATAAAAATAGCGGATATTGTTGTTGTTCCGAAGATCTTCGGAGGATAGCCTATTAAACAACTTACAAGGGATCCCAAGTTTTCTCTCATATCACTATAAATAAAGAGTGTGTGATGGACAGACATACCGAAATACAGACATTTGGACATTCAGGCAGATATAAAAGTGATCTCATGTACATTGAGTGACCAAATTACTTTTAAAAACACATTATTATCGCGAAAAAGTACTTCAGAACAAATAATAAATGTAGCCATCTTATGGCCAAAATGGGCTTCCGTAGATATTTTTAAAAAACCGTACGTCAGTAATGAAATTCATTTTATTTCTTTTATCAACAAAAAGCAAATACAGTAAAAGAAGTTCATAATATACAATGCTATCAACATGTTTTGTATTTATAACACATGCAAATACCAGAATCTTGATTTATAGAAGGTGTTCTGGACATACAAATACTATTATGACGTCATCAATAGTAAATATTATAATGACGTCATCAAAAGTTTGTAAACTACACGCATTCGGGTGTTTATACCGCATATGCTAATAATCAGGCTGTGCGCTTAGAATAAGGTGGAATTAAGCATTGTCTGGTAATTTTCATTCTTTATTTGATGGTTTTACCTACCTTTTAATTAAACTATGGAAATCACTAGAAAATGCTGAGTGCCTGCATCTTATCCGACATCTTCCGGTGCTTAACATCCGGGGACAAATACGCAGGTATGGTGGCTCACGTCAGTCAGCAGAATTGTAAAATAGATGGGCATATATTTTCGCGAATATTTCGTAAACCGCACCGGATTTTTATGGCGATTTTTTACATAAGCCTCATTTTTCTAATATCTACATAATGGAAATAGTTTCATTTCTTTTGCAATTTGTTTGAGGTAAAACCGTATCTGTCCTGGACTATTAATGGTAGCTTATATAAAGCAGTCTGGAAGTAAAGCAGAATGTACTTTTAGGTGCATTCTGCATTACTTTCAACCTACTTAATAAGTGGTCACCTGTTTTCAAAACTAGAAACTGACAATGGGGTAATGGGTTAAATTAATACCACAAATAATAGAAGTTCAAATTGATTGAAAACAATATGGAAAGTAGATGATATTAAATAGCATGATAAAGGAAATCCCCATTCCCACAACCCTGAATAATTAAACCTTTCACTCATGACTTTCGAAATGGACACATTTTCTAAATATAGACCATGCAGTTGACACTGTTTCTTGAGGGATTTGTCCCAAAAACATATAAAATTGTTTTAAACAGTCCAGACCCCTATCATAAGGCTCCTTCAAGACCCCCTTGATCTGGGTCCTCACTGTCTACAATAATGAATGCATTCGTTTCTTGCACATTAAGGGTTAAACACTGAATATTTAAAATGAACGCTTCTGCAATTTTATACAGCTAGGTCACGTCCCATTTATTTTTAAATGATATACTTTGTTGAAAAGAAGCTTGTGTAATAAAAAGGCCAACAATTCAGAATCGATAAGATATTTCCAATCTTGGGCTTAACTCATTGGAAAGCCAGTGGTTCTACCCCGTTGCCAATTTGTGCCTGAACAATGCATGCATAAAGGGCTTAATTCGTTATTAGCTGGACATCGCTATATGACTAAAATACTGTAACTTAACTATTTCCTCCCTGAAATTTTAAATGGATAATTCCAGTTTCCATCTAAGTCTAGTCCTTTTCTGACTTTAAAGGGTTGTTTTTGTCAATAGTTGGCATTGTGACAAACAGTGCAGACCCTAATCAGAGGGCTCCTTTTGGAACCCTCTGATCTGGGTCTTCACTGTTGCATAGGACATGTGTACTATTCACATGTACACAATTTGAAAAGCACGCCTATATGCAGGACTAGGGTTCAAAGAGTTAAAAGAGCCACAAGGAAACTTATTAACCCACAAGAGAATGAGTGAATAAATGGTGTTTTACGGCCCATCGAGACACATTTAGAGCCGAACTAACCCACAAGAGTTACTTAAGTGTTGAAAGAGTTAATCGTCATTGAGAACAATTGTTGCAGACCACACATATTGCAGACGGCACAAATTTTACACAGTATGCTTAAGGTTTACTCTTTCAACACTGAGTAACTCTTGTGGGTTATAAGGTTCCCTTGTGGATCTTTTTAATTACCTAAAGATGAACCAATTTACTTGGAATTCTGGATAGTTTAACCCATTACTCCATAAATATGCCTTTTGACGCCTTTAATATATTGCTCCATTGAGGAAAATAGTTCCAATTTATACAGTAATGAATATCAATCAGTTCACAACAAATATTTTCTTTATCCTAGCAGATAGCTTTAAGGCACATTCTGCTTTACTTTCAACCTGCTTTAAGTGGTCACCTGTCTTTGAAACTAGAAACTAGAAACTGGCTATGGGGTAATGATTACTGCTCTGAATTAGCAAACAGTGTAGACCCAGATCAGAGGGCTACAGAAGGGGCCTGCACTGTTTGCAAACGTAATGAGTATATTTTCAAACAGGTCCATGGTGTTGGAAAAAGTGAATACTGAAAACATCCTAATGGGTTTACCCCATCATGGCAAAATTTATAGTTTTTTACCCCTTCACCACCATATTATTGTCTGCTTCAATATTGCTGTCTGCAAGATCGTTTCAAAGTTAGATTTAACCCATTACCCCTTAAAAACGCCTTTTTACACCTCTATTTATTCCTCCACTGAAGAAAATAGTTCCAATTTATACAGCCAAGAATATGTACCAGAAGAAATATTTTCTATATCTTAGCAGATGGTAACTTAAAGCAGGCTGAAAGTAAAGCAGAATGTGCCTTAAGGCACATTCTGCTTTACTTTCAACCTGCTTTAAGTGGTCACCTGTTTTCAGAACTAGAAATAGGCTAAGAGGTAATGGGTTAAGGTAGTATGACTTAAGAAATGTTGACACCAGTCTCAAACAATTTCGATCATGATGATCATAATTATGCAACATTACACGGCTTCTGGAACCAACTGTTTGCAAAGTCGACTTTCAACTGACTTCGGTGGTGAAAGGGTTCAATAGCTGATTCACTGCAGATTCCACTGAAGTTTTTACCTGATGCATACATTCAAAGTGAAAGTCAAGTCGTGCTAAGAACACTCAGGGATAAAAAGGGTCTGATCCTAATTATTCTCTTTATACAGTAAAACCGGAATATGACGGATCACTCAAAAGGAAATGAACTCGAACTTCAGCATTTTACCTACAGATGACAGCTTATTGAGGATTAAATTTAAAGCAGAAAGCTTCTAAATGATCTGTATGTATTACTTTTATCTTACCTTAAGGAATACCCTGTCTTTCAACAATTCTATGATCACAAATTGTATGGCCCCTAAATACAGGTTTCACTGCACATCACAAAATACCACATGTATACAGTAAAACTCATCTATTACGACAACTATCTGAGCCAAACAATTTCTGTGTTTACTACAGGTGGCTACTTAAAGCAAGATTCAAGTAAAGCAGAAAGCTCCTTTAGGAGCTTTCTGCTTTACTTTAATCTTGCTTTAAAGCTGTCACCTGTCTTAGATATCATCATTTAGTCCATTTGTTTGCAGTCGTTAAAGAGGGGTTTTATTGTACGAGATTTGATTTTACATCAATAGGCTTAGTGTTTTATGTAGTTGGCATGAAACTCATTACAGAATCGCCTCTAATACCTCTAGATCTCCTGCTGATGCCTTTCTTGTTGAAAGGATATAAATTAATGCTACAAGCACTTCTCCTGGTCGAGATACTTCTCACCTGCATAAAGTTATGGCTGCAGTAACTGATTATAGAAACTGGTAAATGAAAACTGTTCCATATTGACTTACAACAAAAATTAAATACCCCTGTATGAAGTTTAACTCACTGAACCTCGAAACTTCAAATGGACAATTCCTATTGACAATCAAGTGTGGCCCACTTTTTGCTACATAGAGTTGATTTTTTACCCATTACCCCATAAATACTCCTTTTTACATTTCTAGTTTTATTCATTCAAAGAGGTAAATAGTTTCTTTATTCTTGCAGATTTTTGCTTAAAGCAGGCTGAAAGTAAAGCAGAATGCACCCTAAGGCACATTCTGCTTTACTTTCAATCTACCTTAAGTAGTAACTTGTTTTCAAAACTAGAAACATGCCATGGGGTAATGGGTTAAAATACATGTACATGTATATTGCAAACTGACAAACAATGCACACCCTGATCAGAGGACTCATAGCAGAAGTTGAGGTCCCTAATCTAATTTGGGATTTAACTACTATGCTTTTTGTGAAAAAGTCATGTAAATACATAATTTCAAAACAATTGAAACAAAGATCAGATGTAGTTTTTAAGACAGGTGACCATAGAAAGTAAAGGAGCAATCTGCTTTACTTTCAACTTGCTTCAAGCTACCATACTTAAAATATGTTCAGGGTTTTCTAAGTGTGGACTACTTTCCTAAGTGTAGAAATAACTCAAGGTGTAAAAAGATGTATTTATGGAGAAATTGATTAAGGGTCAGTAAATGTTAGTCACAAATGGATCACACCCAATGGACACAATGTATACTGATCATTTTCAAAACTAGGAGAGTCCATTAGAAAATGTTGGATGGTAGTTTATACATACCGTATATTTAATTGGAGTATAAATGTTGTAAGTCTTCTTAGTAAGAGTATGTAATAATATGTACAACAGTTACTAATAAAGCCCATGGTATTCTTGGAATGTAATAACACATATGAATTTGATTTCCTCTTAGTACAACATACAAAAACACCTTCTATTAACCCTTTGAAGAGGCTAATATTTTATTTCGTCTGCAATGAATGTCATCTGCTTTTGTTTTATGATTAGAAATTTCTTAGAAAATTCTTAATTTCCTCCGCTTTAGCAAACAAAGTCAAGGTGTCAAACAGTTTGGACCCTGATGAGGAGCTGAGTTACTCAGTGTCTTATCATGATCCAAACTATTCTCAGAGAAAGAAGTTAATAAGCAACTACTGGTATAATCAATGGAAGATGTAACGGTATGGATGCCTCAGGTTGCTGCTTAACCCTTTTCCCTCAAAGAAGAGCCTTTCAGTACATTTATTTCTACTTCATAGAGATGCCTCTTCATGGTTTTCTGAGTCACAGAAAGTAGTTCACAATTCTATATACATGTATTGACTAGTGGCTGCTTAAAGCAGACTGAAAGGAGCTTTCTGCTTTACTTTCAGTCTGCTTTGAGCAACCACCTGTATCAACCACGGTGAAAGAGTTAATGCAGGATAGAAATGATGCATACATTTTTGTACACCAAAGTCAATATTTTGCCTAAAGTAATATTGATACAAGTGTCAAAGAATAAGGGTCCTCAACAGATGCTGCATCAGGCCACATCTGATCTAAATCAATACTGTCATAATCCAAAATGAACTTGACTTAATTAGAAACAGGAATTGTCAATAAGATATTTCAAGGGTCTGCAATGAGGGTACATAGGATTTACTGTACTTACAGTGGAGAAGACCTTATTCTTTCTGATTTTTTTTTTATAATTTTTTAAACGTGTTTAGGCCAACACATTTATTTCATTTGCAAACAGTTTAGAGCCAGATCAGATGCCAGGTAACCTGGCATCTGATCAGGCTCCAAACAGTTTGCCATTCAGATTAAAATAAATAGTTAGAAATGTCAAACAATTGTAATTCCCTACATTTTACTGCAATGCATTTGCGTTTCATTTGCATTTAAACGGGAAAGAATAACGTCTTCTCAACTTTATATAAACGTATCTCCCAATTTACCGTTCTAAGTAAACAGATATTTTCCCTGAGAACACCAGCTATGCCGAACAGAGAGCTGACGATGATGAAGAAGCCGACAGAAATCATAATCATGGCAGGGATAAAGAGGTCATCGCTCATGGCAGAGTAATCCTTCTCCTGAAACTCTATCCAGATTCCAAGTAACAGCAAGCCCCCACCAACAACCTGAAATATATAAGGCAATGTAAATTAACCAATTACTCCATATATGTATACACAGATTCTAAGAACCTGAAAAATATAAGGCAATTAACATAATTATACACTACAGCCTCTCTATTACGTCCACTAAAACAAAGGCTAATTAATTGAATAAAAGACACGGGTAATAGCTAAGTAATGCAAGGTGTCAGTAAATCAGAAAGCTCCTAATGAAATCATATAAATGTACATGTACTTACAAAGTGAGAAAAAACAATTAACTACATTTACAATAAAGTATAGACATCCAACTTGTAATTCTTTCAATATAATTACTAAGATTATAAGTTTTGTTTACGGCGGGTATAATAATAATGATGATAATAAGAACTGTATAAATTGGAACTATTTTCATCGGTGGAAAAATTAATTAAATGTATAGAAAGGTGTATCCATTGAATAAAAGCATGTTGTTTGTAATGGTGCAAAACTGCAGACTCCGATAAGCTGCAGCAATTCAATCGACTTCAAACCAATAACCTTATCTAAAGTCTGCTTGCTATTGGAAATTCTGAGTAAACAAAGAAATCAAATAAAACTGTCATGTTTCTGAATATCAACCTGACATTAGATTTATAAATGCTAACTCTAAACCAGCTAAGCTTAACCCAGGAATAGTTTCTGTATCCTAATAACTTAAATCAGATTGAAATTAAGTAAAGCAGAATGTGCATGTGCATTCAGGTATATTCTGCTTTACTTTTAAGTTTTAACCTGCTTTACCTGGTCATCTGTCTTCAATACAGTAAAACCTTACTATTACCACCACTAAAACGAAGGCTTATTGATTGTATAAGAGAGAGGTCAGACAGGTTAAAGCAAGGTGACTATGAAACAGAAAGCTCCTTAAGGAGCTTTCTGTTTCATAGTCACCTTGCTTTAAGCAGTCTGAGTCACCTACCATAAACACCCTAATAATTAACACAATTTAGTAGTCGTATTAGAGAGGGGTTTTACTTTACTAGAAACAGGATATAGAGTTAAATGTGTTACAGTTACATTATAACATTAACAGTTTTGATCCCGAAAAACTCAATGTCTGATCAAGATTTAACTCTTTCCTCCCTGAAACTTTAAATGGACAAATCCAGTTTCGATTTTAGTCTAGTCCATTTCTGACTTTTAAGGGTTGTTTTTGTCAATTTTTGGAGTTATGACAAACAGTGAAGACCCTGATCAGAGGGCTCCTTTCGGAGCCCTCTGATCTGGGTCTTCACTGTTTGCCTAGGACATGTGTACTATTCACATGTACACTGCTTGAAAAGCACGCCTATATGCGGGACTAGGGTTCAAAGGGTTAAACTGTTTGCAAACTGACACATGGCTTCTGAATTAAGCTCAAAAGATATAAGATCTAAATTTGACTCTAAATTCTAAAATTGAAAAAATTATTCCAGACATCAAATTTGAAGCAGACAATTTATGCCAGAAATTATTAATACAAATGGTAAAGTCAATGCTTAACCAATAACCCATAGCCTGTTTCTAGTTATGAAGACAGGTGGCCATGTAAAGTGTGTTGAAAGTAAAGTAGAATGCGCCTTAATACTCATCACTTGGTAATGAATGAATTAATTAATGTTGAACAGTCTTGTTTCTGAATAAACATGACAACATCTTCTTTTATTTTTAACACTAAAATATTGTCTAGCTTACAAAACTGTCATCTGCAGTAATTCAAATTCATCAGTTTCCATACATATTTTGACTCACTAAACAGTGCTACTAGTAGTGTCGAAACAATTTTGATCCTGGTCAGATGCCAAGTTACTTGGCATCTGATCGGGATTCAAACTGCTTGTAAGTATTATGTAAGTTGTGCTTACAGTTGTTTAAGGTAACTTTAAAAGTTTTTTTCAGCACAAACTGAAACTTGTCTTTTTATAAACCTCCAGGGTTCTCAATATAATTATAGGACTGAGTTTTCTCACTTATTTGGATGTCAGTCAGGTTTTAGCTTGAAGGTTTTTGTGCCATTTATTTTCCTCAATTTGGGATTCACAATGGAGTTTTATTTCAAGCAGAAGTAATGTCAAAATTATTGCTCGATTCCTTGCACTTGAGCGTGAAAATAAAGATGAAATCATTCACCACTGATTTTTTAACTCTTTCAACACTAAGCAACTTTTGATGGAGTTTAGCTACAAAAACATGAAACAGTCTACTTGGAATTCTGGATAGTTTTATAAATATTGCTTTAAATTAGCAAACAGCTATAGGAACCCTCTGGTCTGCATTAACCCTTCACCTGATAGCCTATTTCTAGTATTCAAGATAGGTGACCACTTAAAGCAGGTTGAAAGTAAAGCAGAATGCGCCCTAAGGCGCATTCTGCTTTACTTTCAGCCTGTTTTAAGCTTCCATGTGTTAGAAAATTGAAAAATTTCCCAATACTGTATAATCATGACTGATTAAATTGGAACTATTTTCTTTAGCGGAGGAGTAAATCTTATCCGCTAAAAGGCGTTTCTATGGGGGAAAGGGTTAATTTTACTGTGTTTGCAAATGTAACAAGAGGGCCTGAAGGCCCTGATATCGCTCACCATTTGTAATGAAGCCTGATAGCTTTACCTTTGAATTTCACCCGTTTTATTCTAAATCCATTCAAGTTTGTTGACCTACAGTAGTATAGTAAAGTACATCAAAGGCAAATATCAATGGGCCTAAACAATACTGAAATGAAGCCTTTTTCTAGCATTTCAAAGTATATCAAGGGCAGGTAACTATTGCCACAATGATAACATTTCAACAATAATTGCACTCCTTCGAGAACGTATAGCTACATCCTTTGTGTATAAGTATAATCAAAATCCATTGAAAACTGTAGTTGCAAGAGTGTAAACGCTGTAAAATATGGCATTTTCAGCAATTCAAAGGTAGATATATCTTGATCTATTTGTCAAATTCTAACCATAATCGCCTTTTTTCGAACTCATATGGTCATATACAATCTGGGTAAGTTTGAGAGAGCTTGGATAAATATTGTGGCCTATATCCTGGTTCACCCAATTACCGGTGATCGAAGGATTCTTCTGACTATTTCTTATCAAATAATATGTTTTTTAACTCAAAAGGATATTAAACATATAAAGTAAACATTTCTTTATGACGTTCAGCTTCAATATATAAATACAACCATAATTTGACATAAAATAATCATGGTCAACCGTAGCGAGTGTGCCGCCATGTTTGTTTGGCTACTCGTCCTATTATCGGTGATAAGGTAAAATGACACCCGGAATATTTTTCAGGTATCGGCTTGAACTTCTATCGAATATTATTAAGAGGGCTATCTGTAAACACAATTTTTAACTGAAATATTGTAATATTTTCCGTCACATTTTTTCACATTTGGGGCACTGGAATATGTCACCTCTGCAAAGCACTCGAATTTTTGAACAATATTTTAAAAGTGTCCAATGCTGACATACATCGCACTGAGCACAATTTACTATATCTATTGTGAACTTTTTTATCTTGTTGGAGGAAAAGGAAATCTAAAGAAACAATATCAGACCATTTTTCAATGAATGGCCTTTACTGGAATATTAGATCTGTCAATGTTAAAATGAGACCAAAACAAACAAAAAAAGCTTGGAAAACATTTTTTTCCTCATAGATAAGATCGAGCTTATTTTATTGTTTATCAGTAGGCCTATTGGTCAGAAGTTTATGCCAGTAAGAAGCCTTACAAAATCCATCGCGTGACGTCACGGCCACACCCCTTAGTCAACAGAATTTTTGTAGTGAATTAAATCATTGGATATATTGAAAATATGACCATACATGTAGGTTAATTGGTTTTATATGGGGGAAAATTATTTTTTTCTTCTGGAATTCATAAAAAATGCACAATTTCCCTCAGAAAAGACATTTTTTGCTTTATACACATTAGTCTTGAGTAGCAGCCGAAATATAGACGGAAGCTACGATCTGACACATGCGCGTAGCGGCGCTATGCAGAATACTCGGAAATCACCGGTAATAGGATGTCCACGGTAAACGGGTCAATAGCGATAGAGCGTAAACACTGTTAAATTTATCATTTTCAGCAATTCAAAGGTAGATAACTCTTGACCTATTGATCAGATTACAACCATAATTGTACTCGTCTGAAGTCTTATGGTAATATACAATCTGAGTAAGTTTGAGAAAGATTGGATAAAATTTGTGGCCTCTAGAATGTAAACACTGTTAAATATGGCATTATCGGCAATTCAAAGGTAGATAACTCTTGATCTATTTGTCCGGTTTCAATCAAAATCGAACTCATTCAAACTCTTATGGTCATATACAATCTGGGCAAGTTTTAAAAATATTGGATACATACTGTGGCCTCTAGAGTGTAAACACCGTTAAAAAAGGCATTTTCAGCAATTCAAAGATAGACAACTCTCGATCTATTTATCCAATTTCAACCACAATCAAACTCTTCTGAATTCTTATGGTCATATACAATCTGGGTAAGTTTTAGAAAGATTGGATAAATACTGTGGCCTCTAGAGTGTAAACACTGTTAAATATAGCATTTTCAGCAGTTCAAAGGTAGATAACTCATGACCTATTGGTCAGATTTCAACCATAATCAAACTCATCCGAGCTCTTATGGCAAGATACCATCTGAGCAAGTTTGAGAAAGATTGGATAAATATTGTGGCCTCTAGAGTGTAAACATTAAAATTGTTGACGACGGACGACGGACATTCAAGGATTGCAAAAGCTCACCCTGGGCTAGCTCAGGTGAGCTAAAAAGTATATTCTTAAACAGGTCCGTGGTGTTGAAAGAGTTAAATGGATACTTCCAGTTTGCAAAAATTAAGTCTAGCAAATTTTTTACTATTTTGGGCTTTACTTTCATCTTGCTTTAACCGTTTGAACCCTAGCCCCGCATATTGGCGTCCTTAACGAACATGTGAATAATACACTTGTCATATACAAACAGTGAAGAACCAGATCAGAGGGCTCCTAGGATCAATCAAAATCGAACTCATTCAAACTCTTATGGTCATATACAATCTGGGCAAGTTTTAAAAATATTGGATACATACTGTGGCCTCTAGAGTGTAAACACCGTTAAAAAAGGCATTTTCAGCAATTCAAAGGTAGACAACTCTCGATCTATTTATCCAATTTCAACCACAATCAAACTCTTCTGAATTCTTATGGTCATATACAATCTGGGTAAGTTTTAGAAAGATTGGATAAATACTGTGGCCTCTAGAGTGTAAACACTGTTAAATATAGCATTTTCAGCAGTTCAAAGGTAGATAACTCATGACCTATTGGTCAGATTTCAACCATAATCAAACTCATCCGAGCTCTTATGGCAAGATACCATCTGAGCAAGTTTGAGAAAGATTGGATAAATATTGTGGCCTCTAGAGTGTAAACATTAAAATTGTTGACGACGGACCACGGACCACGGACATTCAAGGATTGCAAAAGCTCACCCTGGGCTAGCTCAGGTGAGCTAAAAAGTATATTCTTAAACAGGTCCGTGGTGTTGAAAGAGTTAAATGGATACTTCCAGTTTGCAAAAATTAAGTCTAGCAAATTTTTTACTATTTTGGGCTTTACTTTCATCTTGCTTTAACCGTTTGAACCCTAGCCCCGCATATTGGCGTCCTTTGCGAACATGTGAATAATACACTTGTCATATACAAACAGTGAAGAACCAGATCAGAGGGCTCCTAGGAGCCCTCTGATCTGGGTCTTCATTGTTTGTCATAATGTCAAACATTGACAAAAACAACCCTTAAAAGTCAGAAATGGACTAGACTTAAATGGAAACTGGAATTGTCCATTAAAGTTTCAGGGAGGAAAGAGTTAAGTTTAATCCTTTTCTCTAACAAGTCTTTAAACCTACTTTAATTTCTTTCCACACCTTGCAACTACAATTGGTCATTACTGACTGTTGCTGCAAAGGATGAGACAACTTGTCATTCAATGATTTCATGAACATACAACTTTATTAGCTACAACGACAATGACACGTCTTCCCTGAATCCTCATAGAAATGAAGTTTATGATTCTAGAACTACAGTTCTCCCTCTCTACAACAACACCCAATGGGAGATAAAAATTGTTAGTGTTGTTCAGAGAGAGATGTTAAAGGAAGGGAAATTGGCGTTCATTTGCAAACAGCTTTATTCCAGATCAGACGCCCCATAACACTGCGTCTGATCTGGATACAAGCTGTTTGTCACGAATCATTATGTTTTTTTCTGTCAAAATGTCAATTATGTGACATTAAGAAACGAGAGTTGTCAGGGAGACACCCGAGCTTGTCATCGGTACATTTAGAAACTTAAAAGCAGACTCGGAGGTCAAGGTCAAAGAAGTCAACTTTTTATGTGCATGGAAAGGTCTTTTCCATATATATATGCATACCAAATATGAAAGTAATACCTCAAGGAACTTAGGGAATATAAAAATTTTGAGAAACCTTAACGCAGATTTCGAAACCAGAAATCGCAGGCTTTAAGTTCAAGGTTAAGGTCACAGGGGTCAAACTTTTTGTGCCCATGGAAAGGTCTTGTACATATTCACACACATACCAGATATGAAAGCAATTCTTAAAGGGACATAGGAGATATAGGCATTTTGAGAAACCTAAACGCAGATTTTGAAACCTAAACAAGGGCCTTAACTTCAAGGTCAAGGTTACAGGGGTAAACATATTTGTATGCATGGTAAGGTGGTGTCCATATACACATGCATACCAGATATAAAAGCAATATCTCAAGGGACATAGGAGTTATACGCATTTTTTTTTAAACCTAACCGCAGATTTCCAAACCTAAACGCAGGCCCTAAATTCAAGGTCAATGCCACTAGGCTGAAAACTTTTGTAAACATGAAAAGGTATCGTCCATATACACATGAATGCATATGAAAGGTATATCTTAATGAACATAGAGGTTATAGGCATTTTTCAAAACCTAAACACAGATATCGAAACCTAAACGCAGGCCCTAAGTTCAAGGTCAAGGTCACAGAGGTCAAACGCAGATGCCAATAAGTGGGTGACACCAAAACGAGGTCTTGGTGCAAAACTATTGTAACTCCTTCACAATTGTGAAGGAGTTACAATAGTTTTGCACCAAGCCCTCGAAAAGCTCTTGGACACAGTCTGGCGAGCTAAAAACAACAAATGACAATTTTAAGAACACGATATTGCAGCCATGGAAATGTTATGACATATTAGTTGTCTTGTTTTGCGAACAACAGCAAGCTTTGTAATATGAAAGGAGTAAATTGTTGGCCCTTGGAGAGAGTTGCTGAAGGAGGGAAATTGGCTTACATTTACAAACAGCAGCGTCTGATCTGGATTCTAACTGTTTGTCACTCGTCATTATGGGGGTTTTTTTCTGTCAAAATGTCCAGTATGTGATTTTGAGAAAAACAGCAGACTTAGATCTTAGACACAATAAACAAGCCATACATTTTCCTTTGCAATATTACATTAATGAAATGTCAACCTACCATAATGCTGTAGGGCTAATCATGTGCTGTCTGTGACAAACATCATCTGGAGTCTAGGACACATTACAGTGCTCCCTCTCTACAACAACACCCAATGGGAGACTTCAGATTCTGTGTGCTGTTTGAAGAGGCAGCGAAATCGGCTTACATTTACAAACAGCTTGAATCCAGATCAGACCACACGTAACACAGTGTTTGATCTGGAATTAAAATGTTTGTCACTCTTCATTATGGGTTTTTTTCTGTCAAACTGTCCAATATGTGACTTTGAGAAAAACAGCAGACAACAATTTTAAGCAGACGATACTGAAGCCTTGAAAAGGTTGGGCATAATTTGTCTTGTTTTGGGGAACAGCGGCAAGAGTTGTAATGTAAGAAGGGAATCCTTAATTTGTTCACAAGGGAGCACTGTATATCACAGAATCACTGTTTTATCTCATTTGAGCTGAAACCTGTTAAAACACTTTGATCTCCTTATTTCTAAAACTGACATAATTTTCCCTATTCTTACCAAAAATACAACCTGAGTGACAAACAGTTTAAATTCTGATCAGACGCCAGGTGACTTGATCAGGATCCAGACTGTTTGAAAAGGTCTTCAGTAGTAACTCCTTGTCTTCACTCACAGCTAGGGCTAACAGCCCATAATATGTTATTCTACGGTGGCAAAGACATTACTTTTCCTGCAAACGGAATTGCACAAAATTGTAGAAAATTACAACATTTTGATAATCCTAACCATTCATTTCAATCTGAATGACAAACAGTTTGGAGCCTGATCAGACGCCGGGTTACCCGGCGTCTGATCTGGCTCCGAACTGTTTGCATTGGAAATAATTAATAGTTTTAGCGTCAACATGTTTATTGGGAAAGAATAGCGTTTTCTCCACAGACTCAGTAAATAATGTAGACATAAAACATGTAAACTCTCATAGTTATGTATTACCAAAAGGCATTCACTCTAATAAAACTCAAATTGTGATGTTTTTATACACATAGTAAGTACACAATTAACACTTTGAGGAAAAGCTTAAAGTATTATTCTACTACCACAACTTCTGCCAAAGTGGTTTAACTCTTTGCATGCAAGTCGGAAAACTGTGATCACCTTTGCAAAAAGTATATTGGTTCCAGTTGAAATGCAGTGCTATGCAACGTCTCAACAGGATCCAATCTGTTTGTTATTCTGGCCCTATTTCTAAAATAAATGTTTTGAAATTCTGCTTTACTTTCAACCTGCTTTAAAAGCTGCTATCAGGAAAGATACTGAAAATGCCTACTGTATATTCATGTTCAGGACTTTCTAGGTGGGTACTACTTTCCTTTGAGTGTAGAAATTATTAAAGGTGTAAAAGGAGTATATTGGGTAAAAAACACTTGTTTTAAACTCAATGGTAAATACTGAAAACCATTTGTCAGGGAAAGGGTTAAAGCAATACGAAAGTAAAGCAAAAAGTTCCAGTAGGAGTTTTCTACTTTACTGCCATCCTGCTTGTAACTATACCTTCTATCAGAGTAGTACAGTCGAACTTCGATATCTCGAACTCCCTGAACTCGAACTATCCAATAGTTTGACACATGATCTGCATTATTTCATGCTCAGTTCAGTCGAACATACCCATATTTCAAAGTTAAAACGTGGCTTGGCCACGTTTTAATTTTGAAATATGGGTATGTTCGACTTAACCGAGTTCGAGATATAGAAGTTCGACTGTATCTCCAAAACCATCACTCAACATTAGAGAGAGGGCAATATTGGGACTATATCATACATGTAACATAAATGATGTATATGATGTATTATATCCTTTTCCACCAATCTTAACTCTTTGCATGCTGGGTAATTTTTCTTTGACAACAATTTTCATATGCTGCTTTTCTAAAATTAGATTTTTCAAAATTTCATTTTTTAATACAGTGTCAGAATGTCAAACAGTTTGGATCCTGATGAGATGCCAAGTTTTACGCGGCGTCTCATTAGGATCCAAACTGTTTGCCCAGATAATCAGGATTCCACCACTAACAGTGCAAGGGTTAGCTCAAATATTTCTACAGTGGAGAATGTGTTATTCTTTCCCAATAAACGCGTTTACGCTAAAAACTATTATTTGCAGTGCAAACAGTTTGGAGCCAGATCAGACGCCGGGTAACCCGGCGTCTGATCAGGCTCCAAACTGTTTGCCACCAAGATAAACAAGAATTATCAGAATTGTCCAAAAGTTGTTCTTTTCTACGTTTTAGTGCTTTGCGTTTGCGTACGTTTGCGTTTAAACGGGAAAGAATAACACATTCTCCACTGTATAATATCAATGCTTTGACATTGGTGTCTGCAAAAACTATCAAATTAGGCATTTTTACAATGAAGAAACCGTAACTAATAAGAGTGTCTTTGGATCCAGATCAGATGACAAATATGTTACATAGAGTCTGATCTGGATCCACATTGTTTGCCAATTCCAGAGAAGATGTGACCAACAGGGGAGGGGTTACCCGTACTTCTTCTCCTGCTTACAGCAGTATTATACTAAAATTTGCTACAATTTGAGTCCTTATCAAACTTCAAGTAAATTAGCATCCTAATCAGGAAATCTGTAGTAACTGTATGTTTTCTTTATAGGTCAAAAGGAATAATATATAGATTTTTAAATGCAGACGGCAATTTTGAAGCAGACGGTATCTATTGTGTGAAGATTGGTTAAAGGAAAGAAACTGAAGGAGAACACAGTAATTAAGGCGGTAACAAATCAATAAAGAGCGAGTCCCTTAACTCTTTGCATGCTTAGCAACAGAATTGAGACTAATGTGCAAACAGTTTGGATCCTGATGAGACGCCGCATAATGCGGCGTCTCATCAGGATCCAAACTGTTTGATACTCTGACTGTTTTAAAAAGATATTTTGACAATTCTTCTTTAAGAAAGGTAGCAGACAACATATTTTGCAGACACAAAAATTACCCAGCATGCAAAGAGTTAACCTTCATCATGCTATGCACAACTTGGCATACAGTTTGGATCTAGATGATCAGAGCTCCATATACATGTAAGGTGGGTGACCATGTTTCAAAATCAAACTTCTTTTATGGTGTCTCAAGCAAGCCTGCATGACACTCATAATTAAGAAGCCTCTTTAACCCTTTGAACCCTAGTCCCGCATATTGGCGTTCTTTGCAAACAGTATACATGTGAATAGTACACTTGTCCTATGCAAACAGTGAAGACCCAGATCAGAGGGCTCCTAAGGAGCCCTCTGATCAGGGTCTTCACTGTTTGTCATAATGCCAAACATTGACAAAAACAACCCTTAAAAGTCAGAAATGGACTAGACTTAAATGGAAACTGGAATTGTCCATTTAAAGTTTTGGGGAGGAAAGAGTTAAGAGACAAATCTAATGAGTGGTCACAACAGAGAGCTTGGTGGAAGACATATCATGAGAAATTTTTGGAACTGTTCAGTCATATCTAGAGCAATGAGACTACATGTACTGTAGCAACTCTGTGTCTCGATAGCAGGATCCTCACTTTTCAACATGTATCTTTAACAGTATAAAAACAGGTTTTCAGTTACTTAGCAGACCCAATCTATGCAGTGGATGTTATATTCACATGATAAGGGTTTAGTACTGAGAGCCATTTGGGTTGTCACAGGCAATGATATCTGCAGCAGTCTCTTGATAATAATAAGTCTTTATTTGGGAGTAAGAAATAACAGCCTATCCAACAACTTATAATGCTTATTCTTGTAAGCGAGACTCCAGAAGTAATGTTATTGTATTTCCTTGTTTAAACGCTCATTCTATAATAAATATGCCCCCAACACTCGGACACTCCACTATAATTTATGATGCCAAAAACTATTGCACTTTAACCAAATAATAGGGACTTTTAGCGCATTTAATATCTTCCTCCACTGATTCAAGAAATTAGTTCAAATTAATACAGTCATGAACATGTACCAACAAGACTGCACATTCAATAAACGCTTATGTCCCCGGTAGCATCCTTGACAATATATTCTGAATCTTAAGTCCAAATTAGGTCAAGGTCAAACTTAGTCCACATGAGACTAGGTCAAACCGAGCTTGGATATTATTGGTGAGTTGGTAATGGTCCAAGGCAATAACTGTGTAAGTATCTTATCCAAGCATTGTAGTAAACAGTGTTGATGCTAGACGAAAAGGTAAAATCTAGTTACCGGTAACCGAGAAAGAGCCCATTTAAAATATTCTGAGTTCAAACTAGGTCAAGGTCAAGATCAAATTTGGTGATATTGGTGGATAGGGAATGGTCAAAGGCAACAACTGTACCAGTATCAAAGCATTGTAGTCAGTTGTGTTGATGCTAGACGAAACGGTAAAATCTAATTAACCAAGAATTAGCCTATTTAAAATATTTTAAGTCCAAATTAGGTCAAGGTCAAAATCAAAGTTTAGTGGTATTGGTAATGGTCCAAGGCAACAACTGTATAAGTATCCAAGCATTTGGGTAAGCGGTGTTGATGCTAGACGAAACGGTAAAATCTACTTAACCTTGTTACTGACGGACACACACACACACGGACAGACGGACAGGACAATTACTATATGCCTCCTCATCTATCGATGCCAGGGGCATAAAAAGAACATTTTCTATATCCTTGCATATATGGTAACTTAAAGCAGACTGAAAGTAAAGCAGAATGCGCTTTAAGGGGCATTCTGCTTTACTTTTCAACCTGCTTTCAGACTCAGTTTCAGTACTCACCTGTCTTCAAAACTAGAAACAGACTATAAGGAAAGATAGTTGCCGAACCGGTTACTGTGTATGATAAATACATATGTATTTTTATGCCTTTAATTTATTCTTCCACTGAAGAAAGTTAAGTTCCTAATGGAGCTCTCTGATAAGGTTCTACAATATTTGCTAGTTAAGAGCAGTATAAATTATTAAAGCACCCAGGTTCATGTTTTGGTAACTAAAAAATCCACAAGGGAACCTTATAACCCACAATAGTTACTTAGTGTTGATTGAAAGAGTTAGCAGACATCACTTTTGCAAGCAGACATCTTTTATTCAGGGTTCAAGGGGTAAAGGAGAGTAAAATAAGGATTGTACATGATACAAGGCAGAATAATGTGACAATGGTCTTACAGAATAGTCAAACAGTGAAATTGTTCTGTCACTATCTGAATCTGATATTTATGCAAATAACAAGATAAAAGCAAACATTTGTTTCCACTAGTAACAAATCAAGAGGATATGGTTCAACTTGTGTTAACCCTTATCGTGCTAAATTTTCAAATTGGATCCTCCTAAGTTTTCAAAGACTGATAAAATGATGCTGTGGCGTACAATGGGTTTGTTCAACTTGTGGAATAGGCAAAGGCATCAAAAGGGGATTTTATAGGGGAAAGGTTTTTTTCTACCCGTTATCCCAAAAATTTGCCTTTTTACGCCTTTTATTTATTCCTCCATTTAAGATAATGCAGATCAAATTTTTACAGTCATGAATATGTTTTGTTTGAAAAAGTAGATATTAGCTTAAAGCAGGTTGCAAGCACAGGTACTTGACACATACTTTATTATCTATGAACACCCCCCCCCCCCCCCTTAAAAAAAAAAAAAAAAAAATTATTTTTTTTTACTATACTTCTATTATTATTAGGGCGCATTCTGCTTTACTTTCAACCTGCTTTAATAGGTCACATATCTTAACCCTTAGCCCGCCAAATAGATTGTCGTCTGCTATATTTCTCGTCTGCTTAAAGTTTCAAAGTGCTTCAAAGTTGCTCAAAATTGCTGAAAATGTTGTCCGAGTGTCAAACAGCTTGGATCCGGATGAGAGGCCGAGTTACTCGGCGTCTAATCCGGATCCAAGCTGTTTGCATATAAAGCTATAGTCGTGAGTGGCAGGCTAAGGGTTAACTACAAGAAACAGGCTATAGGGCAATGGGTTAACCCTTTACTCCATAACCTAGTTCTTGTTTTGATGACAGGTGACTGCTTAAAGCAGGCACATTTCGCTTTACTTTAAGCCTGCTTTAAGCTGCCATCTGCTAGGATGTAGAATATTTCTTACGATACATATCTATGACTGTATAAATTAGAACTATTTTCTTCAGTAGAGCCCACTGTAGAGGATTATATTAAATGCGTAAAAAATGAGTATCTATGGCGTAATGGGTTAAACAGTCACTTTTTTAATACTCTGTAGCAAATTTAGTGCAAATTGTATTATAATGGATTTCAGGACAACCAACACGCCATCTTCAATCCATTTGATCAAAGCATTGACAACTTTATGTAATATTTAAGTACTTGACAAATAACCCTATGCACTAAATTCAATCAAGTTCTTTCAATGAATATTTGCATTCACCACCCCCATACATTGTAACAAAACATTGAATTAACCCTTACCATATCCTAGTGGCAGCTATCTGATACAGTGATTGCCTTTGCAAACAGTTTGTATCCTGATAAGCTGCATAATGTGACATCTCATCATGATCCAAAATGTTTGACACTCTGACCATGTTTCAAAAAGGAATTTAGAAAATTATATTTTTAGAACAGTTGAAGACGACAATTTTTTCTAACAAAAAAATACCCAGCATGCAAAAAGTTAGCCCTTTCAAAAGCGAGAAACTGCCCGGCTGTAGATTTTCCAGGGTTTTTGTCATTTTTCCATGAAAAAAATTCCGTGGAGTATTCGGACTAAAATTCCGCACTTTTTCCGGGGTACCAGGGAAAAGATGCGGAAAAATGAATTGAAGTTCCACCGATTGAAAAGCGCGGAAAAAGTTGCAAATAACCCCGGAAAACCCTGGACATTTGTCCATGGTGGCCGGAAAGTTTTTCCATGGAATAGGTTCCAGGGAAGCATGGACATTTTTCCGTGGTTTTCCATGGAAAAAAATTCTAGCATACCCCGGAAAAATGGCTGAATTTTCCAGGGTTTTCCGTGCTAGGCCGGAAAAAATTCCATGGAAAAGCTGGATTTAATGCAGAAAATGGTTCTGAACTACCCCGGAAAACCCCATAGTACTAAAGCATTTTTCCATGGAAGGCCAGAATTTTTTCCCTGGATTTCCGGGGTACGGTTATGAAAAAAAGCCTCAGCGAGGGGCCGTCTGTGGCCGAGAGTTTTCTGTGGCTTTCAATAATGTGTAGGTTTGATTCCCGCCTTGATAGGCATCAGAAGTTTCCCGGCTGACTAAGGGTCAATGGTTAAACTAAGATGCTTGACTTGGAGCTTAGTGTAAATTCGGTGTCTGGAGTCTTCCTCCATTTATTATAAGACGGGCATAACAAAATAAATGAAATTAAGTTTGTGTGACATAAAACCCAACAAATTGCATTCACAAAATGACAAATAGCAGAAAACAATACAACTGATATTATTCACTCTATATAATAGGAATGAGCGAACTTTTATTTATATTCAATGTAGGTCAGTACTGACCTATGAACAACATGACAAAAATAATAAGTTTACAGGAACAGGAAAGATGATATTTACACTAATAAGCACATTTATAGGGTACTTCTGCATATTATTTGAATATATGACCAAGAAGTAAACTTGCCAGTTTAATTTTTTCTAAAGCAACAATGCATACTTTCAATCTATTTAAATACCGTATGTATCCGGTCAGAATTTGTCAGATAAATGCTAATTTATTATACTGCAAAAGTGCAAAGTAAATTCCTTACTTCTACTGAGCCGTAGACCTGACACGAAGTATCCTGTGAGCTGACAGGGTACATAGAAATGCAGCTGTTTCATTGGCTGACAGGCTCTTCAGTCTCGTGCATCCTCCGTTTTAAGTCCATTTCGGATAAGAACTAATCGGGGTGGGCTTTTTCAACAGTCACATTTTTTTCTTGAAAAAGTTTGATGCAACTGTCTATATACGAGTTTGCCTATTTCTCTTTTGAATGACAATGTCATAAACATATGACGTCACTTACGCTCAACTTCATGTTTTGACGCGATTTTGTTACTGTTTACTTTTGAACGCTGTGCACGACAAATTCCGAAATATTTAATTTGAACAATTAAAACTTTGCAGTATAATAAATTTGTTATACAGATTCTTGCAGGATAATATCACAGAAAGCTCATATTAGAGCTCTCTGCAACACTACCGCAACCCACAGTGCAACCATTTGTCATTAGGTACCTCGTTCAACCAACACAAGTGTCCTGATTTCTGAGTTATAAGTAATATTGATGGAGACATGTCAGAGCCCCAAATAAAAGAAGACGGCATGCAAAGGATTATGTAACAGCTCAAAACCACATCAGACTGAGTGCCCCAGCCTCTAGTGCAGCACCATAATTTTTCAAAAGAAGGATCACCGCGGCCTTCAAATATAAGCAGCTCAGAAAGTATGAATGCCACGGTCCCAAAATACATACAAGAACAGTCAATATTCACTGACAAATAACATCAGCTATAAACACTTGAAACACTATATACACCAGAGCACATATGCACTTGCAACTTGCTGAAGTCTTGGCTGGAGAACGTGTCTCCTAGCTTATGAGATCCGGACTCAAGCCAAAACTGCCAGCTAGATACTAATGAAAACAAGAGGGCATGAAGGCCCCGATATCACTCACCTGTTGTAATAAATTGGAAATTAGCTCCTAAATAAGACTCCTCTATCATGAAAATTAAATTTCTTAAAATGTGAAAAAATGGAGACACTAATCAGATTCAGAGGGCTCTTGTAGAGACCTTTATCCGGGGTCAACACCAGTTACCACTGACAGTTTTACACAATTCAAGTCCTTCAACACATTATTGTTATTTGGAAGACTAAGTAATTTGCAGCTACAATAGTGTTGTGTTGAACCTAATCTGCATTAACGGCTTGTTACACCGCTCGGCTTCATCAGTTCTCTTAGTTTCTCTCTGACTTGAACTGCATTGACGCTGTGGTTTTCGCTCATGATTTCTGAAAATAAAAAGAGGTACAACTTCTGAGTGTTCAAACAAACAAGAGGGACTTGAAGGCCCTGATATTGCTCACCTGTTGTACAGAAGCCTGATAGCTTTACCTTTGAGTTTCACCCATTTTAATCTAAATTCATTCAAATTTGTAGACTATATTATAGTGTGTAAACAATATTGGAATACAAAATATTCTAGTAGAGTACATTTAGGGCAGATATCTAGAGTATTAACAATATTGAAAGAAAGCCTTTTCCAGGATTTCAAAGTATATAAAGGGCAGATAATTCTACTTATGGCTATATACATTGTGTGCAACTATAACCAAAATCCATAAAAACATGCAATTTAGTTTGATTTAATCATACTGTTAATTTCGATGTTACGTTATATTAATGTGCGTCGCAAGACACGGATTAAGGCAGTGTTCGATAGACAACTCGAGTGTGTAAATTTGATTGTTTAAAAATTGGAATTTTTGTGAAGCCCACCAAATTTAATCAATATTTCCAGCACGCCAAAAATACCCGATATACGGTATTATTTCCATTGCAGAAAGGTTTGAGCCAGATCAGATGCTGGATAACCCGGCATCTGATCAGGCTCCTATCTGTTTGTCACTCAGATTAAATAGGTAGTTGTAATTTTCTACTGTTTAATGCATTGCTGGAAAGAATAATGTCTTCTCTACTGTACACTATGCATAATAAATACATATATTTGTTATTCCATATCCCTACCTGGCTGTAAGGAAATCATTGAGCACTGTGAATGATCATCCCATTTTCAGTTTTAGAACGTTCCATTTTCCAATCTAAAAATAAATAGGTCAGGTCAGAAGAAAACACTAATACCTATACTAAAGGCAAAACCTCCATAGACAGCTATTGGTGATGCCAGATGGGTATGGGTCTGTATAGCTGTTTGATGCCTCAAGGTTTCCAGTTTGTCTGATGTAGCTTTGTAGGGTGCCAGTTGGTTTTATGTGATGGGGGGCTGCCACACTCACTGACTTTGATGTGGTGAACCCAGATGGTCCGGGGCTGCGTCCTTCCTTCTGTATCATAAATTAAGTAAAGTAAGTAAGAGTTCAAGCAAGATAATTTCTAAGTTCTTACATTGTTATTGGTATCTATAACACCGTGAAAAAATTGTCGGTAACTTTTTCTTTAGCTAAGAGGGGGGTAGGATCAAAATAACTTTTAATGAACTAAAGAACCACTGGTCAAAGACTTTCTAGTAATTTGAATTCATATTGTCAATCTCCCTAAAATCGCCGTAAACCTTGGATCGCCGCCATTTTGTTTTTTGTTTTGATGACGCGAGTTTTTCACGCACCTACGAGAATTTCACGTCATAGTTTACTACAAAGTTTACACATGCAAAGAAATAGTTGTACTGGACAAAATACGTTTTAAACAGGCAATTTGCATATAAAAGAGTATTTTATCCATATAAAGCTTTTTTTATTATTCCTTTATTTGTTCATAAAGCCGTTTTTAAAGCTGACGAATTGGTCCGTTTACTTTGTTTACATTTATGAATGTCACTAATTTTGACCTCTTATTGAAGACCCGCTATTCATATGACGTCATCTCCGGCGATTCAAGGTACATTTTAAACAAAGATTAGATGGCCGTGATTATATGGATGTTATTTGTATAGATTATTTTGCATTGAACCTAACTTTATAGCTTACATTTATGATGAAAATGTAAGTAAAAGAACATACTTTCTGAAACAAGTCAGTGGAGTTTTATTGACATTTTTTTTTATTTTGCAATTCATGTTTGATATTAATTGCGGCGACCCATGGTTAGTCGAGGATACTTAACCCCCTCCAGCTTCTTTACACTTGTATAATTTATACGGTCCACAATTGTTCACCAATTATTATAGATAGGGGCACTTATGATGAGGTGTATCAGGGACCTAACTTTATGCTGACATAGACAAACCAGTTGTAATGTAATGCTAACCCAAAATCCTGAGCACCTAATAGGGAAGCCATTATCACCAATTTTTTATGTCTTTGTCTTGACTCAGCCAGGGACTGAACCTGTGACCTCCTGATCTGCAAGCAGATGCTTTTCCATTTAGCTATAGGTTTCATATTGTTGATTTTTGAAACATTGTGTTAAGACTTGCCACCAAGGAACAGACGGATCCTCCTGATTAGAGTCTGCATTTTATTTGTATTCAGGGCTCCAGATAAGAGGGAGTAAACTGAATAAATCCAACATTTTCTCACTCACTTTAGCCCAAATCCTATGATGTAACTACTCATTAGAATCGTCTCGAAAAGACGATTCTAATGAGTAGTAACACCATAGGGTTTAATTCAGAAATAAAGATTTTAGTTTTTGCAACATACTCCCCTTATCTGGAGCTCTGTTGTATTAGGATCTGTCTGAAACGAGTCCCCACTCTTTTCCCGGGGAAATTAAAAAAATTCCATTTTATTTGAAATAGTTCTTCTTACCTCGTGTAAAGGTTACAGCTAGCAACCTCATTATCTCTTGATGGACTTCTGAACATGTTTCAACAGGTTATTTGCATCCTACCCTTTTCAATGATGTTTCAACAGGGTTTGGAACTACTTTATTGGTTGCTGCATGGACCCTGAAACAATACATACAGTATATGCCTTTTAAAAATAAAAAGGAAAAAAAGAGTGTAATTAATGTGATTGAGAAGCTAAATAAAATCACAAATGTGATTACCACCCATTAAACTAAATGAAAGTATTTAAGACAAACAAACAAATACGGGCCATCTTACAACAAACCGTTTAAACGTGTTTCCCTATCAAAATATATGTTGCAATCATTATTCTATAGTATAGTAGGCCGAGTTAGTTAAATTCCGATTTGACTGGGGGCGAATCGAACCGCTTTGATATCGGACGTTAAAAGAGATTGCGGCTTTAGAAGTGAATTTCAGGTGAGGGAATTCGTAAATTAATATTTGTAACTTCGACTTGCGCATATTGATAAATGTAAAACATCTATATGCATTAAATGGAGTAAATGTAAATCTGACAAAAACATAAACAGTAAAACACGTTCAGTCTTGAGAGACGATATCTCAAATACACGAACATTTAATACACAATTTACCTTTAATCACAACACACAGCGTCCTGGACAGCGTGCATGAACCATACAGCTACACACAAGGCGTGATTTCCTCGGTAAAACAGCTATTTGTATTTTTATTACAACACAATTTACCGATTTTTCATTTGAAATTCAAACCGGATGTTGAAGTGGTCCGGAAATGAGCACACGTTTCTAGCAATTTCGACCCCATCGATTCGGCCTTTCACGTAAACCGGGAGTCATTCTTTCTAGAAACGAAGACTAAAAGTGGATTATATCTGAAACGATACATGTGCAATTTGCTTAAAACTCACATTTGTGTTAAACTTAAAACGTTATTTGAAGAGAATTCTAAAATAGTGTTCTGAAATGGCTTTTAGAGTATAGAGAGTGTATAGAGTTACAGACTTCAGAATCATTGTTTGTTGTTGTTTAATTTGGTTTACAAATAGATCTATGAAGTTTACAAAAAGCCTCATTGACAAATCAACTTAATTTGAATTAGATCATATGCTACATGGCAAGGCCATCACGATTGGCATTAAAAGGGCACATGTCTGCAATTGAAAAAACAAAGTTTTATAGATAAATATTTTCATACAATTCATCCATGAGTAACCCTGTATCACATTTCTGCAATAGATTTTTTTTTAAATGGCCACCAGTGGGTGGGAAACTTTTCCTTATTGGCTATATAGTGAAAACTTTAAAAATCTTATTTTCTGAAACCACTGGTTTGATTTAAAAATCCATGGGTGACCCTGTGTCTCATGTTTGCAATAGATTTTTTAAAAATGGCCACCAGTGGGTGGGGTAGATTTTCCATATTTGGCTATATAGTGAAACTTAAAAAAAAAATCTTTTCTGAAACCACTGGCAGTACGATTTAAAAATAATTTCACACATATGATCTATGGGTGACCCTATATAACATTTCTTCAAATATAGGCCATGCAGTTAAAATTGTGGTTTCCATGGCAACTAATTAAAAAATATCTTCTTGAAAACGATGAAACTATATTGTTTTGAATTGAAAACAATTTTAAACAGATGCTTTAATAGGACCAAATTAGAGGTGACATCTCTATCAAACTAAAAAAAAAAAATTTCTAGTTAAAAAAAAGTGTGCACCATGCAGTGGGTGGGGTAGATTTCCCTTACATGGCTTCATATAGATCTAGTGAAAACTTTTAAAAATAAATCTCGTTTGAAACCATGCTGCACTGGTCCGATTTAAAAATAATTTAAATAAAAACTCCATGTGGCATTTTACCCTCTATTAGAATTTTAGATCTCTTCAAATATCTGATTCTATTATAGGTCATCAATTAGTTGAAATTATGATTGCCGTGACAACCAATTGAAAGAAGCTTTAAAGATCTTCTTGTCAGAAACAACTGTTCCGATTTGAAAATAATTTTACAGAAATAATCCATGCACTGCTGACTTTATCTTAAAATAAATTTCCAATTGCAAGCTTTGGAAACATGGCTGCTAGTGGGTGGGGCAGAGTTTCCTTATATATAGCTATACAAAGCTAAAAGCTTTAAAAAACTATTTGTCGATATTATATAAATAGAGACAGACCTTACTGTGTGGCAAACAGTGAGGACCCAGATCATATTTATTTGTGTTCTGAAGATAACTAGGTTCTGAAATATTTTAACTATTTCCAGCATCATAATTAGTATCAAATAGTTAGTGCAAACAGAGACACGCAGATTAGATAACATCTTGTTACAAAAAAAACCAGTCATAAGCTGGGTTTGTCCAGGAACGTAGATTAGTACGTTCCTGGTTTGTCTTAACAAACTGCAGTGCTGTAGGTCTAGCAGTTTCTTACAGAATGATCTATGTTAGAATATGCCTTAAACTGTTTTCTTTGGATGCAAATAAACTCATGTTAAAAAATATTTTTTGTTGTTTAAGTGTTGCATTCAGTTGGCTATGCTAAAAATTTCATCAGTGCAATTCGATAGAACAAAAAAAAAGTGAGGGCTTTATATTTTTCAGCCAATAGAAAAATGTCTAAGTTCTCATTTGGAGGCTTTTGCAGACCTTCAAATTTTCTAAGTCCTCATTTCCGCACTTTTCCGACGTACAAAATTTCTAAGTTCTCATTTCCGGGCTTTTTCCGGCCTCGAAAACTTCTAAGTTCTCTTTTCCGGGCTTTTTCCAGCATAAAAAAAAACTAAGTCCATTTTTCCCTGCTTTTTTCTGGGGTTTTCCAGCGTTTTTCCATGCTACGCCGGAAAACAGATTCCGCATTTTTTAATTTTCCGTGGAAAAGTTATGTGATTTGCCAAATTCCCTGGAAAAAGGCTCATTTTCCGTGGAAAACCATGGAATATTGTTAGATTTTCCGTGGACAGCAGGGAAAATCTACAGCCGGGAGTTGTCTGCTGAATAATGTTGTCTGCTGAAATTCTAAAAAAATTATAAATACAGAACAGGATATTTGATAAACAAACAGATTGGGTTCTTATCAGGCCTAACTAATTGTTGGGCTTATTAGGATCCAAACTGTTTGTAAAGGTCATCAATACAGTTTTTCAAAATTGAAAGGTTTAAAACTGATTTATCCAATATCTGGTATATATTATTGACAGTTATGGCATATTCACTCTCAATTAACCCATTCAATACTGAAAATATGTACTGTAGCCCTTTGCAAACTGCGAGTTTGAATCCAGATTAGTTCCCACATTTAGTGGGGCCTGATCAGGATTCAAACTGTTTGTCACTTGGATCCTGCTTTGAAAACTGAACTACAGTGCTCTCTCCCCACAACGGCCCTCCAAACAGTGATTCCCTCCTTACAACAATGTTGCCGCTGTTCCCCAAACAAGACTATCATATTAATACTTTTGCTGCTGCAATATAGTCTGCTGAAAATTGTCTTCTGCTGTTTTTTCTTAAAGTAATGTATTGGATGTTTTGACAGAAGAAACATAAAGACGAGTGACACACACTTTGAAACATTACATGGCGTCTGATTTGAGTTTAAACTGTTTGACATTATGTGTTCTAAGTTTATTTATTTTTCCCTCCCTATATGGAAACAACGTACTCCCTCCAAACAAAACACACAACCTTTGTCTTCTGTTGGGTGTTGTTGTAGAGAGGGAGTACTGTAATAAAAATTTGGCAGACAGTTAATGTTTTCAACAGACCACCGTAAAAACTCAATATTGGAAGGTTTAAAACAATGGCTTTTTGTAACTTTCATCATTCATTGATCACTCCTGAAACTTTAAACAGACCATTCCAGTATCCAATCATATCTAGTTCAATTCTGACAATTTAAGTTTTTACAATTTATTGCAATATGACAAACAAATGCAGACTCTGAAAAAGGGCTCCTTTAACCCTTTCCTCCCTGAAACCTCAAATGGACAATTCTAGTTTTCAATTAAGTCTAGTCCATTTTTTACTTTTAAGGGTTGATTTTTACAATATATGTCAAAATGACAAACAGTGTAGACCCTGATCAGAGGGCTCCTTAAGGAGCCCTCTGATCAGGGTCTACACTGTTTGCACAGGACAAGTGTACTCCTCACATGTACGCCGTTTGCAAATGACGCATATATGCGTGATTAGGGTTCAAAGAGTTAAGCGCTCTCTGATACCTGGATTCACTGTTTGCACAAGACAGGTGTACTTCTCACGGGTACTCTGTTGTAATCAATGAGTATACTTGTCACTAAGGCTCAATGGGTTAATGAGCTTACTATTTCAGAAATGGGAAAGCTATATATGATGTAAAAGCTCATAGACATATCCTAGATCTGCACCTGGGACAGACCTGTTATATCCATAATGTTCAGATTGATACAGTGATATGTAACCAGTTGCTGAAATCAAAGAGTTTCAATACATCAGGAAACTTTCCTGCATAACTAATCCTCAAGCTGGACTCAAGATAAGAGGGGTTTAAATCTATATAAAAAAAAAATTCCAACATATTCACTTTTATGCTAGCATTATGCCATTTTCGATATGATTTAATTCTGTAGTGTGACTAGTCATTAGAATAGTCTCTTTGATATGATTCTAATAAAGTCACACCATGGTCTTTGGTAAAACTGGTCATTAGTACTCATTACTCTGAAAATGGAAGAGTCCATTGAATTATAGTCAGCAATGTAAAGGTTAACTCTTTGCATGCTGGGTAATTTTTTGTCTGCAAAATTGTCATCTGCAACAATATTTTCCTATTCTAAAAATAGAATTGTCAACATTTCTATTCAAATCACCCTGATCAGAGTGTCAAACAGTTTGGATCAAGATGAGACGCCGCGTTACGCGGCGTCTCATCTGGATCCAAACTGTTTGCAAAGGTGATCACTTTAGAATATATCTGCTGCTAGCATGGCTAGAGTTAAACTAGTAACTTGCTGCTATATTTCTAGTGGGCAATTAGAGGGAGAAATGAAATGGCTGGAAAAGGTTGCAAACCATTGGCAACAAATGTTCCAATATGCCATTAAATGATTGTTAATTGTTTTTTAATGTCAAAAATGGAAAAAATCAATAAAGTTCCAGTGCTTCTAGATATGGTCCTCAGCCTAAGTGACCGGAATAACAGGATGCCACATTCCATAAAACAGACCGTGAACCATTAAATAGCACTTCACAAATATTTCTTAACTCATGCATGAATATAAGTAAAAGCATATTTTATGTCAGTTCTTTAATCTATAACCCTTAGCCTGTTTCTGGTTTTGAAGCGATCTAAGTTTAGGGTAAAGCAGAATACTCCTTAATAAGGAACATTCTGCTTTACTTTCAGCCTGCTTCAATCGTAAACATCTTATGGTGCATGTTCCATGACTGTATAAAGTGAAACTTTTAATGTCCCCAGTACCTATAGATGGATGCGGAGGCAGGTAGCAATTGTCCTGTGCGTGCGTTCATCCATACCAAGTTTAAAACTAGATTTTACCATTTCGCCTAGCAAAAGTAGCATCATTCTGATCACACCGCTTATACTCAAATTCTTATATAGTTGTTGCCTTAGACCATTCAAAATCCACCAATTTCACACAACCTTGATTTTGACCTTGACTTACTTTGGACTTAGAACATTGTAAATGGGTTATTTCTTAGTTAACAAGATTTTACCATTTCATATAGCATCAACACAACTGGCTACAATGCTTTGATACTTATACAGTTGTAGCCTTTGACCACTACCAATGCAAGCATATTTAACCAACCTTAATTCTGACTTTGACCTAATTTAGTCTTAGAACAGTTTAACTCTTTCCTCCCTGAAACTTTAAATGGGCAATTCCAGTTTCCATTTTAGTCTAGTCCATTTCTGACTGTTAAGGGTTGTTCTTGTCAATGTTTGTTATTATGACAAACAGTCACTGAGTGAAGACCTAGATCAGAGGGCTCCTTTCGGAGCCCTCTGATCTGGGTCTTCACTGTTTGCATAGGACAAGCGTACTATTCACATGTACACTGTTTGAAAAGGACGCCTATATGCGGGACTAGGGTTCAAAGGGTTAAATGGGCTATTTCTTGCTTAACGAGACTTTACCTTTTCTAGCATCAATGCTACTTACTACAAAGCTTTTATACTAATGCAGTTAAATTGCCTTGGACCATTACCAATTCACTCACCATTACCCAACCTCAATTTGACATTGACCTAATTTGGACTTCGAAAAGATTATTGTCAAGGATGCAGTCAACAAATTAAAGGCATCAAAATTAGTGTTAACTCTTTCCTCCCTGAAACTTTAAATGGACAATTCCAGTTTCGATTTTAGTCTAGTCTATTTCTGGCTTTTAAGGGTTGTTTTTGTCCATTTTTGGCTTATGACAAACAGTGAAGACCCAGATCAGAGGGCTCCTTTTGGAGCCCTCTGATCTGGGTCTTCACTGTTTGCACAGGACAAGTGTACTATTCACATGTACACTGTTTGAAAAGGACGCCTATATGCGGGACTAGGGTTCAAAGGGTTAATGGAGTAATATATGGGTTTATACTTCCTCCATAGCAACATGTGTAAATCACCTGTAAGTATTATCCAGTTGTTTTAGGTAAGGTTATTAGGTAAAAGTAAAGCAGAAAGCTCCTCTAGGATGGTTCTGCTTTACTTTCATCTTTCTTTGAAAGTAAAGAAACCAATTGGGTAAAGAGTTAAACACTCTGTAATCAATGGTAATTAAACTTCTACCATAAACATGTAGTTAAAGTTGTTGCACTAAAATAATTTAACAATACTGTCCGATCTGTACAGACCCTTAAAACATACCCCCAGGCAGATCCAACACCAATGTACTATTGATCATGTTATCAGGTGGATTCAGGGTTTCAATAAATGGGGAAGTCAGGGTGCGGGCAAGGTGACATAAAAACTGAATCGATTATAGAAGCACATTTTTACTAGAAATATAAGCTATAAGTTCAACATAAGCAATGTTTTAAAACATTGATGGTTACCAATGATGCATCTGACCTGAAGTTCATTTCTGTTTGAAATGATAACAGCCTTTTATAAGAAAGGGATGACAATTGAACTGGGTTTCATAGGTTAAATCCACCCTTGCAAATGGATGATTTGTTCCTTCCATTGTTGGTCAATTGACTTGGTACCCAATAGACCGCTGTGTAATTTTAAAAGTCACACTCATTGAGTTTGTGGATTCTGGTTCTCTCATTTTGTACTTGTGCAAAATTGGACAGATGAGAGATCTATTTGAACAGTCAAACCTGGTGCCTGCAGCTCATGAACCATTAACCCTTTTCCCCCATAGAAGCGACTTTTAGCGAATATGATTTATTCCTCAGATGAAGAAAATAGTTGCAATTTAATCAGTCATGAATATATATTATGGGGAATATTTTCTATATTCTAGCACATGGAAGCTTAAAGCAGGCTGAAAGTAAAGCAGAATGCACCTCAATCAACCTGCTTTAAGTAGTCACCTATCTTCAATACAATAAATAGGCTATCACTGAGTATCAGGTAAAGGGTTAACACAATGTTTGACCCATTACCCCATAAATACTCCTTTTTACACCTTTATTTTGCTCCTCCATTACAGAAAAAAGTTCCTTTTTATACAGTCATGAATATGTACCATAAGAAAAAGTGTTTATTTCATAGCAGATGGTAGCTTAAAGCAGGCTAAAAGTAAAGCAGAGTGTTCCTTAAGGCACATTCTGCTTTATTTTCAACCTGCTTTAAGTGGCCATCTATCTTCAATATTAAAAACAGGCTATGGGGCAATGGGTTAAATTATAGGTAAAAGGCCTTTAAAAGGGTTAAAACAGGATGAAGAAAAGTAGCTCTTACAAGAGCTTTCTGCTTTACTTTCATTTTGCTTTAATACATAATTTACAAACAATGTAGACCTGAAGAAGCCCTCTGATCAGACCTTTAAGATCTTTCTTCTTTTCTTCATCCTGTTCACAATAATTAGCAGGATTCTCTAAAAACGCAACTTTCTCTTTAACCTTTTCCAACATAGAAGCCCCTTTTAGCGCATTTGATTTATTCCTCCACTGCAGAAAATAGTTCCAAGTTATACAGTCATGAATATGTATCATAAGAAAAAGAAATGTTTTCTATATTCTAGAATATGGTAGCTTAAAGCAGTTTGAAAATAAAACTGAATGTGCCTAAGGCGCATTCTGCTTTACTTTGAACCTGCTTTAACCCTTTACCTGATAACCTATTTATAGTACTTAAGATAGATGACTACTTAAAGCAGGTTGAAAGTAAAGCAGAATGCGCCTTAGGGCGCATTCTGCTTTACTTTCAGCCTGCCTTAAGCTATCATGTGCTATAATATAGAAAATATTCCCTATAATATATATTCATTACTGATTGTCTATGGTTGTCTATCTCAATACTAGAATCAGGCTATGGGGTAAAGGGTTAAACGACAATGTTTAGATCCAAAAGAGACAGTGAATTATTCTCCATCTCATCAAAACAAAATATTTGACATTCTGACCATATCTTGAAAGGAGATTTTAGAAAATTCCAATTTTAGAGCAGACTGAGCAGATGATGGTTGTTGAAGACAATACATTATTTAGCATTCAAAGACAGTGCCATTAGCTAAATTACAATTGCCAGGGCTCCAGATAAGGGGGGTATTTCAAAAACTAAAATCTTTATTTCTGCATTAAACCCTATGGTGTCACAACTCATTAGAATCATCTCTTCGAGACGATTCTAATGAGTGGTGACATCATAGGATTTGGTGCTGAAATAAATGAGAAAATGTTAAATTTGTTAAGTTAACTCACTCTTATCTGGAGCCCTGAATGGCCTTACTGGTCATTAACCTTTTCTCCAATAGCCATATATATACAGTATCAATTACCGTATACTCTCACTTTACCCTTTACTACGTAGATGTATTCACATTTTATGCATTTAATTTATCTCTCCGATGAAGAAAGCAATTCCAATTTAAACACTGTAACAATCATGAATATGGATCATAAGAAACTTTTCCTATGTTCCAGATGGTAGCTTTAAGACTTTTCCTCAGTCCATTGAGGGACCACCACCCCATTGTTCTGGAGGTGTCAATGTAACTCTCAAAGCATGTGCAACACAATCTCAGTTTACCTGGTGAGGTCCAGATTATACTCATGCTCTAGTGATTTTCAATGGTTATTTCTAACCAAACTATCAAATATAAAGGTAGAGTCTCACAGGAGAAGCTTTAATGGTTCTTTCCTAGCGACATGTCCATAAGATCCATGATTATTGCAAGGAAATGGTCTGGCAAGGCGTTATGATCGAAAGGTCATCTAGGGATGTCTTTAACCCTTTGAACCCTAGTCCCGCATATATGCGTCCTTTTCAAACAGTGTACATGTGAACAGTACACTAGTCCTGTGCAAACAGTGAAGACCCAGATCAGAGGGCTCCGAAAGGAGCGGCAGCCCTCTGATCAGGGTCTTCACTGTTTGTAATAATGCCAAAAATGGACAAAAACAACCCTTAAAAGCCAGAAATTGACTAGACTAAAATCGAAACTGGAATTGTCCATTGAAAGTTTCAGGGAGGAAAGAGTTAAAGCAGTCTGAAAATTTTAAGTGATAACCTATATTCAATACCAGAAACAAGCTATGGAGAAAAGGGTTAACTGACAATGCAAGATCCCAAAAGATTAAAGTAGGTTCAAATGAAAGCAGAGTGTCCTTTAAGGAGCAACAACATGTCCCAATACTGAAAACAAGTAAATGTCGAAATGTTTAAAGTACAATAGTTTTTATGTCTAACTCTGTTTTACGCCATGGACCTGTTTAAAATATACTCATTACATTTAGAGGCCCTTTGATCTGGGTCTACACTGTTTTCTTAAATTTAGACCATTCCACATGGACTGGTTCATGTTTTGGTAACTAATAAGACCCACAAGGCAACATAATAACCCACAAGAGTTACTTAGGTGTTGAAGGAGTTAAATGATAGGTATACTGAATACTGTCAAAACATAAAGCCACCGATGAATTAAGAATTTTAGAAATATTTAAACACAGGTGACTTCTTAATGCAGTACCAATGTAAGGCAGAAAACTCCCCATTTGAACAAATGCCACCACCACCTTTTGAGTAAAATAAATAACCCATTGCCCCATTTATTCACCTTTTAACGCTTTGAATTTATTCCTCCACTGAAGAAAAAAATTCCAATTTATACAGTTATGAATAAATTATGCATAATAAGAAATATTTTTATATCCATAGCAGATGGTAACTTAAAGCAGGCTGAAAGTAAAGCAGAATGTGCCTTAAGGCACATTCTGCTTTCCTTTCAACCTGCTTTAACTTACCGTAAGTGTTCACCTATTTTTAAAACTAGAATCAGGCTATGGGATAATGGGTTAAAGAGTGAAGGGGGTTTCAAGGGCTCATGCCCATCTCCACTTTGAATCTGTGTATGTTATCACAGTATCAATCTCATGTAGTGATGACCGTAACAGACTTATGTCATCTTAACCCTTTCCCAAATAATGTATGCAGTTTATACCTCCACTGAACAAAATAGCTCTAATTAATACAGTAATGAATCATAAGGAATATTTTCTTTATTATAGCAAGTGGCAGCTTAAACAAGGCTGAAAGAAAAGCAAAATGAGCCTTAAGGCACATTTTGCTTTACTTTCAACCTGCTTTAAGTAGTAACATACATGTATTTCCAAAACTAGAAACAGGCTATGGAGTTATGGATTAATCCTTTGCCCCATAGCCTGTTTCTAATTCTGAAGGCAAGTGACCAATTAAAGCAGGTTGCAAGTAAATCAAGGAGATCCCCTTATAATGACACATTCTGCTTTACTTTCAGCCTGCTTTAAGCAACATGCCAGGCTTTAGGAAATATTTCTTAAAAATATGATGCATACATAATGGGTATAAAGGCATATCTAGGGAGTAATGGGTTAAACTATCAACATTCAATCCTAACGATGAGTATATTCGTCATTTACAAAATGTATACCTGTGCAGAGAACATTTAATTGTCACTTATATTTCTACCAAAGTCCAATTGACAGCCGCCATCATCTTGCTGCCTACTGTATTGGGTGTGAGACCCACATCAGAGGTCTACACTGTTTGTAATTGCCCAATATTTTGTTACAACATAAAACACTTACCCTTTACAGTCCAGAACGGACTAGACATAATTGGAAACTGGAATTGTCCATTTGAGGTTTCAGTGGTGAATGAGTTAAACTTGGTAAAAAAGAGTACCAGTAAATATTGCTAATATACATGTGACCTGACTGTAATTCAGGGCTGCCATAAGTTGACATAAAAAATCCTAAGATTTCCAAATTTATTTGCATTTTTTAAAGTGCGATTTTACAAATCGTACCTTTACCCCATCTCCTGTGTCTAGTTTTGTTGACACGTGGCTGCTTAAAGCAGGCTGGAAGTAAAGCAGAATGCGCCTTAAGGCGCATTCTGCTTTACTTTCAGCCTACTTAAAGCTACCATGTACTAGAAAAAAAATCCGAAGATTTAGGAAAAATCCGGAGAAATGATAGCCCTGGTAATTTACTCAGAGAAGTGACATTGATTATATGTATTTTTAGATCAAAATATTATGCTACTATTTTTTTCACCCAGTGTACAGGTAAGACTAAACGCATGCATGCACATAGAAACTATATTCTGATGTTCTATTTTAAGAGCTTGCAGACTAGTTAATCAGTCACGGCGAGACTAACACGCGCACATCAAGATCTGTCGGTATTGAACCTCTCAAGGTGTCGAAATCAATAACCATGTCACACAGCCGAGGAAACGTGTCCACAGCCAGTTGTCCATGTTACCCCCTTAACTTAGTTATTATGAAGCCTATTTAACCTTTAAACTGCTATAAATTGCTGTCATAAAAAATACCGCTTGTTAAGTTTGTTATTTTAGTGTTAATTATCTCTTTAATTGCAGAAACCTACAGACGAGTGTCAACCAGTTAGGATCCTGATGAAACGATAGCCAGGTCGCGTTTGACAAGCCCATTGATTATCAACAATTTCAATTAAAACTCGTAGCAACATCGGGATCGAAATAAAATCGAATCCTTTGTTTACATTTTGAACGCACGCGGAAAATCCCGCTATATGTCAAAATTCAAAAAACCAATCAGAAAATAGCATGCAACTGATTGAAATATGAACTCACCACATAAAACAAAGCGTATACAAATAACCACAGTTTGTTGCAGCTAAAAGTTGTGCACGCACAAATCGGCTGCTGCGGGTGTTCAGGCTGCTTTTCCTCCATTTTCTTGATCATCCTCTCTCCGTCGAAATCCACCGCCATCTTAGCATCATTTTTGTTCAGCCAAGCGTAAAGGTCAATTATATCACGTGACCATTTTTCGTCACATGACGATCATGTGATACCATCGCGTTCGGTTCATTTCAATTGATCATAGTACTGCGGAATATCACCGAATATAGTGTGTTTACTATGAAGGGGATTATTTTACTTACCATTTTGGGATTCGCCCTAGGTATACACTAGATTTCTGGATCTATGATTTTATTTTTACCCAGATCTATATGATTATTAGAACACTGCTTAACCATTTATCCCTTGATCTGTTTCTTCGCTTTGAAGACAAAAAGTAAAAATATACCCTCAACCCAATTATTTATATCAACTATCTTGATATACACTGTCTCTATCTCAACCCGAATGACCGTTCAGCCGTATATGCATTTATGTGGGCACTTGAAGCAGGTTTAAAGTAAAGCAGAATGCGCCTTAAAGCGCATACTTTTAATTTCAACCTGCTTTATGCTACCATGTGCTAGGCTATATTTTTATTATGTACATGATAGTACATCCAATAACTGTGTAAAATGGAACTAAATAATAATGAGGCACATTTATGGACCAGGAAAGTTTTAAGAATTAAGGTTCTTTATTAGGATACGATATTTTTTATGAGAATGAAAAACCGGGGCTGCCATTTCTCCGGATTTTCCCAAATCTTCGGATCTATATTCCAACGGATGGAAGCTTAAAGCAGGCTGAAAGTAAAGAAGTAAAGCAGAATGCGCTTTAATGCGCATTCTGCTTTACTTTCAATCTGCTTTAAGCATCACGTGTCTTTAAACTGTGACTAGACACAGACTAGGGATAAAAGGTATAATTCGGAAGATTGCGTTTGAAAAATTCAACAATTTTGAAATCTTTTTTTATAAACTAGTTTTGTCGACACGTGGCTGCTTAAAGCAGGCTGAATGTAAAGCATTTACTTTCAGCCTGCTTTAGCTACCACATACTAGAAAAAAATCCAAAGATTTAGGAAAAATCCGGAGAAATGGCAGCCATGTAAAAGCAAAAGGTGCTTAAGTGTGTGTGTGGGGGGGGGGGGGGGGGCTATTTTACCCCCGTTCAAACGAAACTAAAACGCAATGCAATAAAATGTAGAACATGACAACTTTTACAATAAAGTAAAATAATACGATATTTTTTTTTATCTAAGTGGTAAACACTTTGGAGCCTGTCTTGATCAGACACAGGGTTATCTGACTCAAAACTGTTTACAGTAAAATGTGTTGTTTTTATGTTGACACTCATTTCAATATTTCTGAAGTGAAGATACCTTAAATCTGAATTTGATATATGAAAGCAGAAGATAATTGTTTAACATTGGTGACGTCATGGCAGTCATGAAATGGGTTAAGATGAGTCTCAAACAATTTGAGTCCAGACACCGCGTTATCAGTCTGATTTGGATCTAAACTGATTATAAATACCAATGGACATGTCTTAATTGCAAGACAAAGGGTTAAAAGCATGCCACGTGTATAACTTAATCCCAACACCTTTAACCTCCTGCCACTGTATCAAAGATTTATAAATTGCATTTCGTTTGTTATTTATATCTTCACTACCTTACCCCGAGTACACTATTTATTTACAAACCGTTTGGAGCCCGATTAGACGCCGCGTAACGCGGCGTCTGATCAGGGTCCAAATTGTTTGACACTCAATTTAATAATTTCTTAAGTCGAAATACCTAAAATTTAAAGTTGAGAAATAAAAGCAGACGACAGTAATCATTATTGTTTAAACTTGATGGCGTTCATGGCAGTGAATAGGTTAAAGCATCATGCCACACATTTTGGACTCCTACGTGGATTTAATCGCACCTATATTCGGCTCTATATATATATATATATATATTTGTGTCGATGGGCCGAACACAATTATTCATCCATTTTCATCTTTATTATTATTATACCAGATTTATATAGCGCTCTTTTCACACAGGGATTGTGCGTTCAAAAGCGCTTTACATGAAATAACACATATGTACCTATAAATCGAGAAAAGACAAAATAACTACAATTAGATCTGAAATAAAACATGAATAAACATATAAAAGACAGTCCCCAAAAACGGCGATCATATTACCCCCATCAATCAGCAATGAACCGACCGGCTAAGTATTGCAGACTGATATAAATAATGGTAGAGCGCCCAATGCAGGCCATCGACAAAACAAAAATAACTATAATTAGATCTAAAATAAATAAGAATAAACATACAAAAGACAGCCCCCAAAACGGCAATCACACTACCCCCATCAATCAGCAATGAACCAACCGGCTAAAGATTGCCGACCAATAGAAATAATAGCAGAGCGCCCAATGCAGGCTTTCTAATGTAACATAACTAGGAAAGATAGCATGCGACCATAACTAAAAACTCTATAGAAGATCAATGACATGATTAAAAATGGTGAAAGCTGTCCAAGAATTATACCACAGACCCCGCCAGCTGGTTTCAAAAGAGATCAGAGCCATATCCCTACCATCAAAGATCCACCAGACAGGCATTGGTCAACGGTACAACCCCAGAACTAAAAATTAGACCCATAACATATACAGAATGAACAAAGCCCTAGGGTAGCAGTCATCTACCCTCTCCACCACACACCCGCGGGACCTACATGTTCCATGGCTGAAATTACACCCTTACTTTATAAAACATCAAGATAAGAAGCTGTCCCTGAATTATACCGCAAACACCAAGTCAGTCGGTTTCAAAGAGATCAGGGGCAATCCCTACCATCAAGATCCACCGAACAGGCATGGGCAAACGGTACAATTCCAGAACTCCCATTTAGACCCACACTATATACAGCAAGAACATAGCCCGGAGGTAGCAGTCATCCATTTATACAAACCTTTCTTTGCACCGCCATAATTTCGTTTGCATTTTCACTAAATAACCTTGTCAGACTCTGCGATACATTTCCACAGTTTAGTAGATTTAACCCCTTACTTCATAGCCTGTATCTAAGACTAGATGGGAACCTAAGGCAGATTGAAAGTAAAGCAGAGTGCGCCTTGATATACTTAAAAATGCAAGAAATGGCTTTTTTCAGTATTGTTTAATATGCTCTAGTTTTAAAATTGTTTATAACGACGACTTTATTTCATGTGGATTACATTTTTGGTATCAAACAAACAAACAAACCAATTTTCAATATGGTCCACCATTTATGACTTTGGATAAAAATTTCTTAAATTATATATGGGTATATATCTCCAATGACTTCAACTATGATTGAAATCGGGCGAATTGGTCAAAAGTTATGTGCCCTTGGTGTGTTGAAACTGCCACATTTGACAGTGTTTGCACTTGAGATATAGCAACTACTCGTACAGTTTTCAATGGATTTTGAATATACTTGCACACACAATATATAAGTATAACGTTTTTAGAGGAGTGCAATATGATTGTTGAAATCAGGTCATTGTGTCAAGAGTTATCTGCCTTTAATTTACTCATGCAGATATGCTAGAAAAGGTTTATTTTAGCATTGTTTATACTCTAGTGTCTACAAAGTTGAATAGATTTTGATAAAGCTAAAAGATACGTGAATGAAAATTCTCGAACAACTTTGATTATGATTGAAATACTGCTATTAAGTCAAGAGCTATCTGCCCTTGATGGTTGAAAATGTTATAATTATCTTACAGTGCTTACATTTTTCAATTAATTTCGATTACACAAATGTACAAGTTCTTGAACAAATGCAATTATCGTTGAAATCAGATGATTGTTTCAAGAGTTATCTGCCCTTGATGTACTTAACTATACTAGAATATGCCATATTCCAATATCGTTTACAGTCTAGTGTCTACAAATTTGAATGATTAAGCTTGTTTTGATCATCCATAGGTAAAACTCAAAGGTACAACTGTCAGGTTCCATTACAATAGGTTGGCGATACTCGTATCAGGGCCTTCAAATCCCCATAGTCTAACCCTTTCAATCCTACAGCCCTCTGTGCAGATTGTTGATTGCATATGCAAACAGTGTAGACCCTGATCAGGGGGCTCCTGTAGGAGCCCTCTGATCAGGGTCTGCACTGTTTGATATTTCCATTGGTTTTTGTTGTCATACCAAAGAATGCAATAGTAGACTGGTTCAAAATTCGTGTACTAGAAGAGTCCAAAAGGATTATAAAAACCCACAAGAGATACTCAGGGTTGAACAAACACCGACTCTTCTACGAATGCTGTTTCTCATGATGGTTTCATGTCTCCCAATTCCAGCGGCACCCAGCCAGAAGCGCGATGACTCGTGTAATGTGTGTACTCTCTTGGTGGACGAGGTCAGGACATTGGTCTCCCAGCATGAAACCCAGGTAGGGACCATCCAAGATCAGCTGGCTGCATCAGTGCACGTTGACCCATTACCCCTTGGCCTATTTCTAGAATTGAAGATAGGGTACCACTTAAAGCAAGTTGAAAGTAAAACAGAATGCGCCTTAGGGGCGCATTCTGCTTTACTTTCAGCCTGCTTTAAGCTTCCAGCTGCTAGAATGTAGAAATTCTTTCTATAATGTTAAATAATCACAACTGTATAAATTGGAACTATTTTCTTCAGGGGAGGGATAAATGAGAGGCGTAAAAAGACGTATTTATCGGGTAATGGGTTAAATTAATCCATATATACTGTCCACCAAAGTAGTCATTTGCAAACAGTGAAGACCCTGATGAGATGCCGCATTATGCGGCATCTCACCACGTTCTGTACTGTTTGCTATTTCATATGAAATAATCTGCTGTATGGACAAACTGTCGTGTTTTTAGATCATCCTTGTATATTACCATCTATAATAGAATCTTCTAGAAAACACATAGGGAGAGCTCAATGCAAAATCAAGACATGTCACAATATCAAGGTATACATGGTTTAATGAAAAACAATTTTTGGCGAACATAATGGTTCAGCGACTGAGAAGAATCGTGAAATACAAGTGACTGTTCAATGCATGACAAAAGTAGGGGAGACCGGGGCTAGTCCGGCCCCATTTACGAAAAATAACAATTTTCCAGTGGTTATTAAAGATGGTTATCTGAAAACTATATATGCAATTAAGGCATAATGGGACCGAAGTAGCCACGGTATACTGCGCCGCGTGTCTCCTGTCGATATGGGGAAAAATTAAGTTACAGATCTCGGGTCAAGAAGGCCGAACTTGCCCCGCATTGGGGCAAGTCAGTTCAACCCGTGGGACAAGTTCGGCATACATACACTGTTCAGAGCTATTATTATATTTCGTAGAACTAGCTTGTAGGAGGGGGTGTAAAACAAGTACAGTTATTATATAATCATAATGTAGGTTGAATATTTCATTTAGGAACTTTGATAAAGATTCACCAGTCCCTTACAAACAATGTAGACCCAGAACACTGTTTACAAAAGAGATCATAATGCGGAAAGCTTCTACCTACAGGGAGCTTCCTGCGTTACCTGTGTTATCCATCAATGTTGCTCAAGATTGTTTTTGTATATAAATGTAAATAAACATGTCTTCTTAAAGTTCTTACAGTTGCATTTGTAACTGACTTTATATTACCATTGATTCTTCTTGTGTGTGATACTAACTAATGCCACGGTTAAGTGCATTGCTTGACAATTTAGACTCTGTCATGTGTCTCATGGCCACTCTTTTAAGTGAGACAAGGCGTGCATTTTTTTATATTCAATGGTAGAGAACTCAAATACAAATAGTTTCGACTAAAGTGAGTTCGAGATACCAATATAGCTGTAGATCTATATCACTTTTGTGTGTATATTTTCGTTTTCAGGCTTCTGTTTTGGACTATGTGAACAGCGCGTGCTCGGAGTTTGACGGAGAGACCAAGGATGTCTGCAGAGCGCTGGCTGATCAGTTCTCTGGAAAGCTGTTCGAAACAGTGGCAGATCATTTGGTAAGTAAAATTGTGTTAACCCTGTGGACGGATCAAGGGTATTGTCTACCAGTGAGGCGTTACTAGTCCTTTTTCTAAAACTTTGTACCAAAGACTCTTGCAAAAGAGATTCACCCGTAATTCGAACTTAAAACGTGGCTTTTTCGAATTTACCCGTTATTCAAAGCTAAAACGTGGCTATGTCGAATTTACCCGCTATTCAAAGTTAAAACGTGGCTATGTCGAATTCACCCGCTATTCAAAGTTAAAACGTGGCTATGTCGAATTCGTCCGCTATTCGAAGTTTAAACGTATCTATGTCGAATTCACACGCACTTCGACGTTAAAATGTGGTTATGTCGAATTAATCCGTATTTCTAAGTCAAAACGTGGCCCTTTCGAATTTACCCGTTTTTCGTGGTTGTATTTATTATTATTATTATTACATGTATTATTATACCAGATTTATATAGCGCTCTTTTCACACAGGGATTGTGCGTTCAAAAGCGCTTTACATGAAATAACACATATGTACCTATAAATCGAGAAAAGACAAAATAACTACAATTAGATCTGAAATAAAACATGAATAAACATATAAAAGACAGTCCCCCAAAACGGCGATCACATTACCCCCATCAATCAGCAATGAACCGACCGGCTAAGTATTGCCGACTGATATAAATAATGGTAGAGCGCCCAATGCAGGCCATCGACAAAACACAAATAACTATAATTAGATCTAAAATAAATAAGAATAAACATACAAAAGACAGCCCCCAAAACGGCAATCACACTACCCCCATCAATCAGCAATGAACCAACCGGCTAAAGATTGCCGACCAATAGAAATAATAGCAGAGCGCCCAATGCAGGCCATCTAATGTAACATAACTAGGAAAAATAGCATGCGACCATAACTAAAAACTCTATAGAAGATCAATGACATGATTAAAAATGGTGAAAGCTGTCCAAGAATTATACCACAGACCCCGCCAGCTGGTTTCAAAAGAGATCAGAGCCATATCCCTACCATCAAAGATCCACCAGACAGGCACTGGTCAACGGTACAACCCCAGAACTAAAAATTAGACCCATAACATATACAGAATGAACACAGCCTTAGGGTAGCAGTCATCTACCCTCTCCACCCAACACCCGCGGGACCTACATGTTCCATAGCTGAAATTACACCCTTACTTTATAAAACATCAAGATAAGAAGCTGTCCCTGAATTATACCGCAAACCCCAAGCCAGTCGGTTTCAAAGAGATCAGGGGCAATCCCTACCATCAAGATCCACCGAACAGGCATGGGCAAACGGTACAATTCCAGAACTCCCATTTAGACCCACAATATCTACAGCAAGAACATTTGTAAGGACTGTTTCAATTGTAGACAAATACAGTACAACCTATCTATTACGACCACAAAACAAAGACTATTTCATTGAATAAAATACAGGTAACAGCTTAAAGCAAGGTGACAGTAAAACAGAAAGCTCCTGTATAGGAGCTTTCTGTTTAATTGTCACCTTGCATTAAGCAGTCACCTGTCGTAAACACCTTATAATAAACGCAATTTAGTGGTCGTAATAGAGGGGTTCTACTGCAAGTTAATTTGTATTTCTTTCGTTTATAAACGTACTGTTGAGAAGTGCTATATTTTAAACGCAAACGCAATGCAGTATAATGTAAAGAATGCTAGCGTAATTATCACATATTTATCTTTATCTGAGTTGCAAGCAGTCTGGAGCCTGATCAGAAGCCTGGTTACGTGGCGTCTGATCAGATTCCACACTTTGCTAAAGCATAAACGTGCTTATTGGGAAAGAATAACGTCGCCTCCAATGTATGTAGTAAGAGAATGTTGTTGTTCTTAGTGTTCATTATTATAATTAAAACTTTTAATTATTTAAAAGAGACAATAGTCCTTTCAAATGCATATACATGAAGCTGAAATTAATTAATACATATACAATCTTATATAAACATAAAATTTAAAAGAGTTCAAGCAGCGATTTACGCAAAAATGATTGGAACAAAGGTTTTAGGGCGACGGTTATTAATGAGTTAACCCACCACCCCATAAATACGCCTTTTTCGCCTCTAATTTATTCCTTCACTGAAGAAAATAGCTCAAATTTATATAGTCATGAATATTTATCATAAGAAATATTGTCTATATTCTAGTAGATGGTAACTTAAAGCAGGCTGAAAGTAAAGCAGAATGTGCCTTAATTCTGCTTTACTTTCAATCTTCTTTAAGGAGTCACATATTTCAAAACTAGAAATGGGCTATGGGGTAATGGGTTAAATTGCTTGGACGTTGAAGATTGCATGCGTCGGCATATTTTAACCCATTTTAACCTAGTGATGAGTATACTCGTCATTAACAAACAGTGTACGTGGGAAGAGTACATCATTATACCCTATGCAAACAGTGTAGATCCAGATCAGAGGGATCCTGTAGGAGCACTCTATTCTGGGTCTGCATTGTTTGTCTTTTTGCAAAGTATTGTAAAAATCCACTCTTAATAGTCAAAATTGAGATATTTTGTAATTTGAATTGTCAATTAAACGTTACGCTGTTGAAAGAGTTAATACAATATTTTAGGTACAGTGGAGAATCTGTTATTCTTTCCCGTTTAAACGCAAACGTACGCAAACGCAAAGCACTAAAACGTAGAAAAGAACAACTTTTGGACAATTTTGATAAGTCTTGTTTATCTTGGTGGCAAACAGTTTGGAGCCTGATCAGACGCCGGGTTACCCGGCGTCTGATCTGGCTCCAAACTGTTTGCACTGCAAATAATAGTTTTAGCGTAAACGCGTTTATTGGGAAAGAATAACACATTCTCCACTGTACTTGCCATTAATCCCGAGTTTATGATTTCCCGAGTTTAGTATACATACAACCGATGAGAATAGAAGAAAAATAGTATGACAGGGTATGCCAAAAAAACCAAAAAAAAAACGCACAGCCAATCCAACATCAAAATATTAAACAATGTTAACATATACACACAAGACAATCTTGAAATAGTATTATACTATGCCGGGCATGACTTCGTTTAGTAATTAGAACAGTTGAACTGTTGAACAGTTAAAAAAAAAAGAGTAATAGATCTAGTAGTAGTAATTAGAACAGTTGAAGATATAACTATTGCCACTGGCCGGTGTTTTTAACTAACCTGACACGAAGTGTCAATGGTGAGCTGATGTGGTCGTCCGTCTTTCATCCGTCGTCAACTTTTTTTTACTTGGAAACCACAAGGCCAATTTCTCCAAAACTTCATAAGATTGTTTCGTGTATTGTTCTCTCTCAGATATGTTCAATTATAGATCATCCAATTGAAATTGTGGGTGCCATGGTAACCAATTGAACAAAACAACAACTTTAGAAATATTGTTGTCAAAAACTACTGATCCGAATTAAAATAATAATTCTACACAAACGATTCATGAGTGACCCTCTATCAAATTTGTTAAAATGACTTTCCTAGCTAGCTTAAAAGACATGGTCTCCCATGTGCTAGGACAGATTTTCCTTAAACGGCTACATAGTGAAAACTTTAAGTAGATCTATCTTCATATCTGAAATACATAAAAATTATCTTCCTTAGGTGACCCTCTACAACATTTAAAATAATTAATAATAAATTCCTAACTCCAAAACATGACCGCCAGTGGGTGGGATACGTTTACCTTTAAAGGCTTCGAAAACTTCGAAAACCTTCTACATGTACACTGAAACTGCTGGTCAAAATTGAAAATCATTTTACACATGGTCGATCCATTGGTAACCCTCCACTAGGTTTTGTTTGTTTTTGTTGTTGCTGTTGGGTTTTTTTCTTCAATCCTAGCTCAAATGCAATGACTGCCAGTTAGTGTGTGTGTGGTGGTGGGGGGGGGGGGGGGGGGGTCGTTTTCCCTGTACATGTATTACTGTATAGTACTGAAAAACTTAAGAACCTATTTCTCTGGAACTATTGGTCTTAAGTGAAAATAATTTCACGCAAATAACTATAGGTGACTCTCTCCAAGATTTCTTAAATGGTTTTACTAGCTAAAAACATGAACACCTGTGAGTGGGGGCAAGTTTATCTATGATGGCTATCAGTTCTCTGATGATTTTCTAAATAATGAACCTTTTATATTGACTGTTGAGTTGTACCTCTAAAAGATATAAAGTTATAACAAACAGACATCTCATGTCAAAGAGCCCTCTAATCTTGATCTACACTGCTCAAAACCAGGAATTTACTAAGTAATAATTCTGAGAGAACACTATTTCTTTTTAAATTTAATTGATAGTAGGCGTTGAAATTATTTAAAATAAGAGTGTATATATTATAGATTATATACAGAGAATTTGAAACATTGAATAATACGCGTCGACATACTCTCAACCTCCGCATTTCAAAGCAGCATGCCACTTTCCTTGTCCCAAATTTATTCGTACACAAAAGAAAGTGAAAGTTGATTATACTAATTTTATGATCACCATACATGTATTTAATTCAGAGTGTAATATTTATCTTTCATGCACGGTTACTGTTAAATTTTCGTAGATATATGTAGAATATATGTAGAAGTGTGCATTTGTACTCGTACGCGTACAATCTATAACGACCACTTACACGAAGACTAATTGGTTGTATAAAAGAAAGGTAGCAGCTTTAAGCAAGGTGACAGTAAAACTGAAAGCTCACAAAGGAGGGCTGCTTGCTTTAAACAGTTAGCGGTTTTAAAATTAAGTGGTCGTAATAGGGAGGTTTTACTGTAGTTAATCCTCGTATAGACAATCGTTTGATTAAAAATGTTCACTGACATGATATCGTCTGCTTTAACTCTTTACTCCCTGATCTTTTAAATGGAAAATTCCAGTTAACATTTTAGTCTAGTCCATTTCTGACTTTCAAGGGTTGTTTTTTCAATGTTTGGCATTATGACAAACAGTGAAGACCCTGATCAGAGGGCTCCTTTCGGAGCCCTCTGATCTGGGCCTTCACTGTTTGCACAGGATATGTGTACTATACACATGCACACTTTTGGAAAAGGACGCCTATAGGCGGGACTAGGGTTCAAAGGGTTAAACAATGGTCATCTACTTTCAATTCTCAAATTTAATTTTTAGGTAAACTGACTTACGTAATTTCATAATGCGTGTTAATCAGTTTTAACCCTGACCATAAGCCGAATTACGCGGCGTATGATCAGGTTCCAAACTGTTTGCTAATATCCGTTGTACCCGGGATAAGGCAGCATAATGGGGGTGAATAATTCGAATAGATAACGTCTGATAAGCGGTTGATAAAGTTACCACGCGATATCGTCACCCTTTCTTTATCACCCAACCTTCCTCAATCCATACCACAAATGTGGACTTTGGTGAGCTTCATTAGACGGACATGATCCTTCTGGTTTCTGTTGGAAGATGAATTAGTTATGACGCATACTTTGACACGAAACCGTGTCCACGTACATGATTTGTCATTTCCTTGCCAAATTCATCCAGGATACCATAAATACAGTGGAGAATACGTTACTATTTCCAAATAAACGCGTTTACTCTAAAACTCTGATAACCCGGCCTCTGATCAGGCTCCAAACTGTTTGCCACTCCAAAAAAAAGGATAATTTATTTATTTGATCACACCCCTCGCGTTGAGTTACAATGTGAATCTCTATAGACCAAAATGTAACACTGCATATTTTTACATCTGTTAAAAACTTCGCTGTCACTCTATGACGTTGCTGTCTGACATGTGCGACATTCTTTGGAATGTCACATATAAGGGGCAAGTAACCCTTATGTCTCTTGATCTCTGTCACTATATGACATTGCTTTGGAATGTCATATATATATATCAGGCCTATATGGGTCCCACATAGCCAGGGTATAGCCGACATTGGGCCCATTTCGCCATGTTTGCTGGGTATATTGGGCCTATATGGGCCTCACATTCATTGTGAACCTATATGGGCTACCCCGGACATAGTCCACATTGAGCCCATTTAGCCATGTTTGCTTGGTATATTGGGCCTGTATGGGCCCACATTGTAAGCCTAAATATGCTAGCCCGGATATAGCCCACATGGGACCCATTTAGCCATGTTTGCTGGGTAGGGGCAAGTAACTCTAATGTTTCGCTTTGCTTCTTATTTTATAAAACACGAATGAGACAATTCAAAAGCCAGTGTTGATAGGCTCGGTATAATAAAATAAATATTAGTTGGCGGTATGCATGATATTCAAACTGTCAACCCTCGAAAACAATAATGTCACCATCGGCTCCGCCCCGGGATGTAGATATTCTGTTTGTCGGGTTGACAATTTGAATGTTACCCAAACTGCCACCTAATATCTATAAAATGTCTAACCCTTTTACTGCTGCAATATCGTCTGCTTAAAATGTCGTATGATTACGGTTGGTTTTTTTCAAAGTCACATATAGGACATTTTGACAAAAAAACCATAACAACGAGTAACAACCAGCTTGAATCCAGATCAGACTGTAAAGCTGTTTGCAAATGTAGGCCAATTTCCCTCCATATAACAACTCCTTCCGAACAACACACACACTCTTTGTCTCCCATTGGCTGATGTTGTAGTAAGACAACATTGTATAGATTTAAGGCATAAATGACTGAAAAATATTCTATGTATTCGGTGTCTGATCTGGATTCAATCTGTTTGCAAAAATAACAATTTTCTGTTAAAGGGTTATTTTCAGGGCTCCAGATACATATTTTGTAAGGGGAGTAGATCTACAGGCTCTTTGAAAATTAACATCTTTATGCCTGCTCAAAACACTTTAATCTATTCTAATGAGTAGACTCACAATTAAAGGACTTGTTTTAAACACGACGTATAAAATGTTGAAATTGTTCAGTTTATCATTCTTATCTTGATTATGAGTAGTTTTTTGCATTTATAAACGTTTGCTCTTTACTCAAAAGATTTTGAACTAAACTTTCTACATGGTACACTCGTGGAAAGGATAGTGTTCCAACTTCCTGGTTCTTTCCATTCTGTTTATTTCTATTACAATGCCAGTACGTTTGTTTGCTGCTTTCATAACCCACTGTTAGAGATCTTGTATAACCAAGAATCTGTAGTTTCTGCGACGACCCCTGTTCGAATCCCACAACTCTTGAGCTGCGATTACAGGGCTGCCATTTCTCCGGATTTTTCCTAAATCTCCGGATTTTTCCCCAATGCATGGTAGCTTAAAGCAGACTGGAAGTAAAGCAGAATGCGCCCTAAGGCGCATTCTGCTTTACTCACAGCCTGCTTTAAGTAGTCGCATGTCAACAAAACAAGAAAAAGGCTATGGGGTAAAGGTACGATTCGTAAAATCGCACTTGAAAAATGCAAATTTTGAAATCTTAGGATTTTTCATGTCAACTTATGGCAGCCCTGCAATTACTGTAATTTCTTTCTTACATTAGATTAAAATTTATTATCAGAAACCAACGATTTTATGTGAATACATGTACATGTACTTAACTATTTTCTCATTGACACTTTCAATGGACAGTCCCAGTTTCTAATTTATTCTAGTCAATTGTTTCCTGTATAGAGTTGTTTACTATATTTAGAGAGAGTTGTTCAGTGTATTGCAATATGACAAATAGTGAAGACCCCGATCAGAGGGTCCAGGGGAGCGGGCATTATATAATGTTGTAAAAAATTGTAGCCCAATCCCCTGCATGTATATTATATGCAATAAATATGTTTAAACTACCTGATCTTGGTATTCGTTGTTTGCATTGGACAAATGTACCATCTACATATAGCCTACATTGTTTGCATATGCCGCGTATATACGTGGCTAGGGTTCAAAGGGCTATGCACATGTACCACAATTTCATGGCCAAAATCTGGCTCTCTTTAGCCATCCATGTGGTCTATCTTTTAACCCATACACCTCCATGACGTCATCTGTTTCAATCAATCGTCGTCTGCTTTTAATCCTCAAAATATTTTTAGGTAAATTGGCTAAATTAATATCGTAATGACTAATGAATATCAAACAGTTTGGATCCTGATCAGAAGCCGCGTTACGCAGAGACTGATCAGGATCTATACATATACATGTAACTCCATTGTACTCGGGGTAAGGCTGTGAATGGATAAATGCTTCCCCCCCCCCCCCCCCCCCACACACACACACAATGTTTACAGAAACACAATCTTTCAAGTTGTATGGCCGAAAGAAAAATATAATTGAAAGTAGATCTACTATGGGATAGGTTGTACAATGGAGAAGACGTTCTTCTTTCCCGTTTAAACGCAAACGAAACGTAAACACAATGCAATGTAATGTAGTGGATGCCAAAGTTTTGATAATTCTGATTTTTATCTGAGTGTAACTAACTTTCCATAATGATAAGGCATGGCGATCTCTAAAGACAAGTCTTTGCTTATTGCGGAAAAAAGAGATGAAGAAGACAAACAAACCGATGTTTTGGCTTCTCTCTGTTTCAGACATCCCAGCAGTTTTGTGAGCAGCTTGGCGGTATTTGTACTGTTGTAGAAGAAGAAGAAGAGCCCGTTTATGCTGCTATCAGTGAAGCAGAGGAAGACGAAGTAGAGGAAAAAAAGGTAAACTCTTAACTACAGTTGAACTTTGTTATCTCGAACTCAGTTAGGTCGAAAATAAGCCACGTTTTAACTTTGAAGTACGGATATGTTCGCCATAACCGAGCATGAAATTATGCAATTCATGTGTCGAAATATCGAATAGTTCGAATTAAGCGAGTTCGAGATATCGAAGTTCGACTGTGGTTGACCCCTGTGACTTCAAATGACCAATTCCAGTTTCCAATTAAGAATAGTCATTTTTCACTATTTCGGGTTGTGTTTACAAGAATTGCAAAATGACAAACAGTGCAGATCCTGATCAGAGAGCTAATGCACGATCACTACATACGATTACTCTGACCTGAGTTTTCACTGTTTGCATCACACACGTGTACTCTTTGTGGATACACTGTTTGTAAAGGGTGTACAGTGGAGAATCTGTTATTCTTTCCCAATTAACGCGTTTACGCTAAAACAATCATTTCTATTGCAAACAGTTTGGAGCCAGGTCTGATCAGGCTCCAAACTGTTTGCCATCAAGATAAAAATGAATTATAAAATTGTCCAAAAGTTGCGGTTTTTCTACGTTTTAGCGTTTTGCGTTTGCGTTTCGTTTCGTTTAAACGGGAAAGAATAACGTATTATCCACTGTATGAGCGCGTCACTAGGGATATGTGTAAATTTGTATTTGCAAGCAATTGGGACCTTGGTGACCCAGACACTGAGTAACTCGGTGTCTGATCAGGGCCCAATATGTTAAAGCGTCATACAATGTGCTTAGAAAGATATACATACAAAGGATATACATGTAATTAGTATTCTTCTCGGGAACACTGTTTGTTAATGACGAGTATACTCGTTACTATAGGGTTGAATATTTTTACCCGTTTATGTCTCGATATTCAGTATTTTTCCCCACTTTGAGAATGGGTTGGTTCCCAATCAGTTGGGGAAAATATGCACTCAAACGTTGTAAAATACTTGATTTTGAAAATAGTTGAGCCGTAAAATGCTATTTTTTTTATTTTTATTTTTTAAAAAAGGCCTTGTATTCAATTAGGAACGGGTCCACCAAAAACACTTATATTGCAACGAAAATCTTCCTGTTTACTTGCTGGAAGGTTTCATTGTAGATATACGTTGGTGATCTATTTTAAAGACTCTAACACTGTTTGTCCATACAGCAAACTATTTCATACTATGTAGCAAACAGTACAGAGCCTAGGCGCGTTAGGGTATACGATGTTTCCAATATCCACTAGGCTAAAATATGTTAAACGTCAACCAATATTATTACACCTCGCTTTCAGTTACAATGTTCCCATAGAATAAACTTATAAAAATTGCATGTCTTTGACATCTATCCAAAAACTATACTGTCACTCTTTATGATGTTCATTTTGTGACGTCACTCTATATGATATTATTTATCTCTATTCTTAAAAATACTGTCAGCTGTATGATATTACTTTTGTGACGTCACTCTATATGATACTATTTTTTTCTATTCTTAAAAATACTGTCAGCTATATGATATTACTTTTGTGACGTCACTCTATATGATATCATTTTCTCTATTCTTGAGTTGGGTTGATATAAACAATGTGGCGTCGTTTCGCGCGTTACGTGTATGGCGGCTCTAAATTGGTATTCACAACATATTTTATAAGATACGAATGATACGATTCCACAGTCAGGGTTGATAAGCTCGGTGTAATAAAATGAATATGATATGGCAGTTTGCGTGACATTCAAATTGTCAACCCTCGAAAACAAGACTGTCACCATCGACTGGCTTTGCCTCGGGGTGTCATTGTTTCTCGGGTTGACAATTTGAATGTCACGCAAACTGCCATCTAATATTTTATTATCTAATGCTTTCTTCGCTGTATCTGGGTGACATAACTGTTTTATTGTTTCAGCTAACAGGCAATCCTATCGAATGTGAGTTGTGTAAGCTGGTTGTATTTGGCGTGGACAAACTTATTAAGGGCAACAAGTCAGCAGAGGCCATTAACAGCACTTTAGAAAAGTTCTGTAATGATCTGCCCGACAAAATCGCATCGACAGTAGGTTACCATAGTTACGCATTCAGAACCCTTTATTATAATTAACCCTTTACTCTTTAGCTTGTTCCTAGTTTCGAATAAATGAGAACACTTAAAGCAGGTTTAAAGTACATGTACTTTAACTCTATCTTAAGCTACCATTACTTCTAAGATAAATATAGTATTGAAACTATCTAGTCCTTTTTTATTTTGGTAATACAGTAAAAACTCGATTCTACGAAATCTAGTTAGTTCGAAAATACCCATATTTCAAAGTTAAAACGTGGCTTAGCCACGTTTTAACTTTAAAATACGGGTATGGTCGACTTAAGCGAGATCATCTTGTCCAAATTCAACTTACGAAATACTGGTAAGATTGATTTAAGCGAGTTCGAAGTATCGATTTTCGACTGTATATTGCAAAATGACAAACAGTACAGACCGGTCACCCTGTTCAGAGGGTTCCTGTTTGAATCCTTTGATCTGGGTATGCAAAAGTTGCATATTATACCGTATGGCAAATGTACTCTTCACCGGTACGTTGTTGGTAAATGACGTATATATGCGTCACTAGTTGTCAATGGGTTAACTGCCCATCAATAAAGTACAACGTAGTAAACAAACAGGCTGAAATATAGAAACTGTCTGCCTTTAGTTTATGCAATAACGACTAAAACAAGATGGCAAACTGACAAACTTAGAAAAATTCTGCCCTGCGTTCATTAACGAAAGCGCCTCGTGACGCCTTGCAACGACCCGCTTACATCAGGTCACCCGCAAATTCACGTGCCTTCAACATTGCATGCTTTTGTCGTTCTCCATAGTCACTCCTCCTTTGTGCGCTGTGCGGTAAGCGGGTCGTGGCAAAGCGCCACGAAGCGCCTTGGTTAATGAACGCAGGGCAGGTTAAAAAATAAACGATATTTGTAATTTTTATTGTACAAAGTGCGTTAAAATTCGTTATTCACGTACAAATAAGACTAACGAATATCACTGAATTGTATGCATTTTAATTTTGTGTGTGTTTATTTTGTATTTGATAGTGCAGGGATATAGAACCAAAGCTTTTGGACATAATAAGGAACGGTGTTGACCCGGAAACCGGATGTAAAGTTGCTACACTATGCGCCGGTAAGCTCTTACAATAACCCCGTTCTGCCATGGTTCCTGTTACCTCGTAAACCCATCACTTCCATGAATAAACAATACTACTTAAGCGTCTGCTTTTTATTCTAAATAAACAATTTTAGGTACTTTAACTTAAGAAATATGGAATTGAGTGTCAAACAGTTTGGTTCCTGATTAGGCGCCGCGCAACGCGGCGTCTAATCAGGATCCTAACTGTTTAATAACCAATGCACTCGAGTTAGCAATGAATGGGATAAAGAGCTCAAATCTGACATGTCAAATGCTTGAGGACGATATCAGACTCAACTCACACACATTACAACCCTGGAACCGAGAATCTAACTGTTTGCCATATACATTCGATGGTACATGTATTTCATTTAATTTTTCTTAAATTAAAGTTTCAAACAAACTGGAAACGACCAATTTAAAAGGCACGGTATTGTGAGGTTATTTAAGAGTGTTTGGTACAATACTGAATTCTATTAGACGAGTACACAGCAGTCATGGTTCGTATATGGATTATGACTGCTGTGTACTCAACACTGTTAAATGGCCTCTTTATTTCACACCTAAAAATGTTAAATTATTAGATCTAGATTGATTAGAATAACAAAATTAAACTGCTGATTTCTCCCTACACGATGACGTTGCACTCATTATGACAATGACATTGCAATATTTGAAACGACAAGCAATGATGATAGTCTACCTCGACGTGGAATAAACCTTATCCTCTTTGATTTTATTGCTGAACATTCCTTTGATATTAATATATAAACTGCTCTTTTCTAATATTTCGACCTCTAATGGCCCTTTTCCGTTAGGCAGAATAGTGGACACCAATAGATTATCGATAAACTGTCCTACGCTAGCTTGCGTGCCCGTCAATGTTCGGCTCTTACCGCTCGGTATTTACGGAAACTCCCGACGACTCTTTGAACATATTAATTTTATTTTCAATTGAAAAAGGACCAAATTAACATTAACTTACAATTCTTAAATTTATATCAAAAGAAAGAACAAATAGTCAAGTATACGAGCCCGTTTGCACAGAATTGATATCGATTTGTATAAATGCACAAGGTCGTGTTATATTATCCGTGTCGAGGCTTATTTTCAGCATTTTACTCTTTGTTTAATGTGATTTAGAGGTGTCTTTTTAAACTTAAAAAAGGACCAAAATCTTATTAAAATATTTTTTCAAAACAAATTTCATCATAAAGGAAAATGTTTAAGCTAACACAGGCCGTTTGCACAGGAACGATATCTGTCCAGAAAAAAAAGTTATTACAAGTTATGTAAAAATGCCCTTCTTATTTTAATGCTCGAAAATGAGAGCAAGTGGGCCACCTGCGTGTCCACTATTCTGCGTAACGAAAGAAAACCACGTGATTTTCTTTAAAAAGGGCCCTTAGAGTTCGAAATATTAGAAAAGAGCAGTTTATATATTAATATTTATTTAATTCCCTATCTGGAATATTGAAAAAAAAAATATTGTGAAATTGCATTCCTTTGATTTAAATTAATTAAAAATATGCTGAATTTATTTCTTTATTCCTGAACATTATATGCCATCATGAAAGTTGACATTTCTAAAGAGAAAACATTTATAAATTATTATTAATAAACATTTGGAATTGTAAAGCCACTGCATGTCTTTGTAAAATTACACATGTGTAGATCTAATAATAAAACTTAAATTGTCGAAAATATTATCTCCATTGTTTTCTCTGTCAAATTTGTAAAAAAGTTGATGGCCTAAGTTTTCGAATAATGTTGATTGCCATAGCAAGCAATTTAGTCCAATATGTTGGTGATTTTGACAAGTATTGTAAAGTTACTGAACTCTGTTTGAAACAAATCGAGACATATAGCAGAGCTTGATTAGAAACTGTTTCTTAAATAGTTTATCTACATATTTTTTTAAATGTGGGAAAAGTTACATTGACACTTCAAGGTAATACCGAAACACTTGAAATTATAGAGGAAATTGGTGAGGTTAAGCCGGAATGGGAACTCATTTATGTTACTTGACTAACTGTGTACTACAGTCGAACTTCGTTATCTCGAACTGGCTTAACTCGAACTATCCGATATTTTGAAACATGAATTGCCTTATATTAAGTTCCGTTTATGAGAACAAACACGTAAATACGGGTATGTCGACTTAATCGAGTTTGAGGTATCGAAGTTCGACTGTATAATAGTAGATATGAGACACCGCATTGTGTTTGATCTGTTCTTTTTGCACTAGTCCATTAATAGGACAGACATGTATTCATATAAATGGGTTAACGTTCTATATCGTCTAAGCCGCGATAACGGGGATAATAACAGGACCGTATATCAGTATGAGTTGATAACTAGGATAACTTACATATTGTATATCCGCCTATGTCCTGTCTTGCACGGTTTCAACATTATTGATTGCATTCGGATAATAATAATAATAATAATAATAATGATAATAAAGATAATAATAAAGATAATAAAGATAATTATAATGATAATAATAACGACTTTATTTCATTTGGATTACATATTTGGTATCAAACAAACAAACCAATTTTCAATATGTTCGACAAACAAAATTAACATATTTACAACATGAATCATGTGAGAAGGGAACAAAATTACAAATCAAGATTTGTTATTTATACATGAATATTCAATAGGTAGAGGCAATATAAAGCCCAAATAAAAACGACCTTTTAACAAATAGCAAAGATCTAGCGCAGTGAAATTATATATCAAAAGGTACTTTAAACCCTCCCGACAAGGTGATGTCATCCAATTTGTCGAAAACGACCAGAGTGTTCCGTACGTGTCGATTGATGCCTTAGTAATAAAATAATGTAAAACAGGTACAACATTATTTTAGTTATAGATGCTTAATGTTTTGGAACATGTCAAAGAAATTCTCCAAAAATGTAGTTCGGTTAATCGGTTGCCATGGCAACGCGAAAACAAGGTTTTTTCCGTAAAAATAGTTTTTTAGGTGATGAAAACACGCCAAGTTTATGACATTATTTAGAAAAAAACTGTTCATATTTTAGATAAAATGACAATACTTTTGTCTGTTGAAATATTACATATTGACAATTAAAAAACAGTGTAACTTACAACTCAACATTATACCAGATTAGTAAACAAATGCAAGTTTTAGGCCGGTTCAAAAAACGCAAAAAATCATGAATTTGGCATATTTTTAAGACTGATATAACAATTATGCACCCATGCTGATCTTCTATATGACCAATAATGACCAGCAACAAACACATTGATCAATATTTGGGAAGAAAACCGTTGGGATTGGTGTTGCTAAGCGGTAACCATGACAACGAAACTATACATTGTTCAATTTTTAAATTGCCTATGTTACTGAGCTGGATTGCTTAAAATGTACCAGAACCACTCTTTAATTGCTATAAACATTATAATGTAGTGTTATAAAATAAAAAAGAAGAAAAAACATGCAGATTTTATTTGGCAAGTAAGGTAACACATGCTAAAATAACGAATTTTACTGAAAATATGTGTCAAATGTACTTCTTTCGAAAGGCAAAATACAACAAACTATCAGAACCATTGTACAATTACTTGAATAAGCTTCATTAGCAGGTTTGCAAATTAGCATTATCGTTTAAACACTTACTTTTAACATGAATATGATATTTGGTTACCTTTGCAACCAAGGGCTGCCAGTTTTCCAGATTTTTCCGAAATTTCCGAATTTTTCATAATTACTCCGGACATACGGATTTTCCCCGAAATCTTCGGATTTTTGCTCTCACTTTTAATTTTTTTAATTTTATGCGTTTTTCACTTAGGAAACATGGATTTCAAACAGTTAAGATCCAGATCAGACGCCGCGTTAAGTGGCGTCTGATCTGGATCCAAACTGTTTGCATTATTATGTTAAATCTCGCTTGAAAATTTGAAAATCTTAGGATTTTTATAAGCAACTTATGGTAGCCCTGGCAACCACTCACAACAAATGCTAAATAAGAGCATTGTATTGAGAATATGAGTGGAAGCTTCTTTGAAGGCAGCAACTTATTGGGACCATAACTTATTGGAACCATTGTGCTTTGACTTAATTATTAGGTTTGCTAGTTAACCTTGTCAAATAATATCCACATATCTTTATGGCAATTAAAGAGTGGTCTTGGTACATTTTCAGCAATCCAGCTCATGTGACATAGGCAATTCAAACGCTGAAAAGTGTATATTTTCGTTGCCATTGATTATAATTATAATAGCAACCACAATCCCAGAGGTTTTCTTCCCAAATCGTAATAAACATATTTGCCACTGGTCATTCATGGTCATATTTAAGTTCAGCATGGATGCATAGATATTCCTTTCGGTCTTAAAATATGTCCAAATAATTATGTTCTTTCTTTGATAATTAAGATTGAAACACCATAATTATATGGAAGTTAAATTCTTTGAATTAAAGATATTTTCATTGATTGAAGATATCTTCAACTATTGACTATATGCTTAAACGACGGTCCATACCTTATGATTATGTCACACAGTGATGGGTTTTCGATTACAACATGTGTGTAACATATGGCTCTCGAGACATTATTCAAAACCAGTTGATCTCAAAATTACCAATTACATGTATCAATTTTGAAGCATGTGAACTTTGTGTACAATTAATTTGTTCCGATACAGCTCAAACGAAAGCACTATAATTACAAGACCTTACATACATTGCATATGTATCCATTGAATGCGTTCCGATATACAGTGGAGAAGACGTTATTCTTCTACGTTTAAACACAAACGTAACGCACACGCAATGGTGAAACTGACCACTTTTTAGATATATTGACAACTCAGTTGAATATAAGTGGCAGATAGTTTGAAGCTTGATCAGACGCCGGGTTACCCTGCGTCTGATCAGGCTTCAAAATGTTTGCAGACCTCTATTATGTTTAAAGCATAAACGCGTTTAGTTGGGAAGAATTTGGGGTTCTACATTGTAGCTCAAACAAAAGCTCTATACATTACCTCAAAGACCACACAACTGAGATCGTGAAGTGTTCGTAAGAAGCCGAATGAAACCAAACAATCTCGTAGATATTCTTGGCTTGCATGTGGTGTGAATGATAGACCCATGGCCAATTATAATCAACATGACAATCGTGGCATACTCGCGAAACAGTTAGTGTTTTTGATGTAGATTACAGGGAAATGGGACAATATATCTATACTCATACTAATACAGTGGGGAAATACGTTATCCTTTTTTTAACGTCAGTCTTCGGACGGGACGTATTATGACATGGTGATGTCCCTCCGTCCGTCCGGGGTTGACGTTGAGACAAAGTTTGTCAAGTTGTCCATGAGTTATGTTCCTTTATAACTTAAACATATTATAAATACTTTGTTTTCCACAATTTCTCCCTACCTGCTTTCACATTTTGTTTACCATGCGTTATCACACACCCTCACACACACTCTCCGCTGAGGGGCTTACAGTGGATAAAACGCTATTCTTTCCCGTTTAACTCTTTGAACCCTAGTCCCGCATATAGGCGTCCTTTTCAAGCAGTGTACATGTGAATAGTACACTTGTCATGTGCAAACAGTGAAGGCCCAGATCAGAGGGCTCCGAAAGGAGCCCTCTGATCAGGGTCTTCACTGTTTGTCAGTAATGCCAAAATTGACAAAAACAACTCTTAAAAGCCAGAAATGGACTAGACAAAAATCGAAACTGGAATTGTCCATTTAAAGTTTCAGGGAGGAAAGAGTTAACGCAACCTTAAACTAAGAAAAGTACAACTTTTGTACAATTCTGACGAAATATGTTTATCTTAGTGGCAAACAGCTTGGAGCCTGATCAGGTTACCCGGCGTCTGATCTGGCTCCAAGCTGTTTGCAATATAATTAATAGTTTTAACGTAAACGCGATTATTGGGAAAGAATAAAGTTTTCTCCACTGTATAAGTACTGTTTGCAGTTCCGGTTTTTACATGAAATTTCAACTCACTGCTTAATTCTAGGAACTTTCAGAATTAAGCAGTGACATGAATTTTTATATAGAGGGCCAAGAAACAAAGTATTGTCGACGTAAAGTTGCATATTTTTGACAACATGCATTATAATATAAACTGATATTCTGATTTTATAAATGCCGTTACAACTACACATCTTACAAAAACGACTCTTTCTTGCTATACCTCTATATCTTCCTATTTCTAGTGGATGTGACACTAGTCTTTAATTGAGTTAATTGAGTCATACGAGAGTCATTCAAAAAGTGATGTAACTTGGGCATTTTCTAGGAATTTACATGTAAAATAATTATTATGATATGTTATACATCGTTCAAACATACATTTTCTTGTATTAATATAGCGGTGCAAAATATTTTGATAACACCACTTCTCTTCATTGTGCAAAAGAGACACCAATGTGGATCAATCATAGGCACTGGTCATATTCGCTACAGAACTTAGTCAGATGCTCATATCATATGGCTTCGAAAAAGGGCCATACCATATTTAATTATCGCTCTATAGTTTATTAGAATTTTACTAAACGTGTAACCCATGAATAGTCTTAATAATATAATCGAAATGTGTTTTACCTACTTTTTGAAAATTAATGCATACATTAAAAGGTATGAACGTAAACGTTACTGTTTGTTACATGAAAACATATACATGTACAACTATATTTGCCCCTTCAATGCATCACAGCAGCATTTTCAAACTCTATAGATCTAAACATGCAATGTTTCAGTATTCTTGATATGTGATGCTAACCATGCTATACCAACCAATTTAACCCTCTCATGATCAAATTATTGGGGAGAGTTTACCCCTTCCTCGTTTCATTGTCTTCTTTGTCAATTTTGTTGTCTGCAACTTTGTTTTAAAGTTAAAACATAAGGCAGTATATGACTGAAGAAAATTCAAAACGAGTGTCAAACTGTTTGCAAACGCGCTTTAAAGCGTCATTGAGAGTGAAAGGGTTAAACCGTTAAAATAGAATATTGATTTGCATGATACATCTTTAAATCCATAAAAAATAAATCTTTTAAATGATGTATCATACATGGGAATCGTACATGTAGATTTCAAGAAAATGTCAAAGTAACACAACTTTTTGAGGATCCTCGTATCTTGTATTGTGAAGATATGTTTCGTCTCAGAATTCTGTTTTAAATTTGCAAAAAAATGATAGTTTAGGCATATTTGTAATTGAGGCATTCCAACGGCATCAGGATCCAAACTGTTCGACGCTCTGAAACAAAACTTTGAAAATTCTATTTATAGAATAGTTGCAGACGACAATTATTGCAGACGAAAAATAATTCCAACACGCAAAGAGTTAACCCTTTACCCCATAGACTGTTTCTAGTTTTGAATACAGGTTTGTACTTAAAGCAGGTTGAAAGTATTTAGCAGAATTCGCCTTAAGGCGCATTCTACTTTACTTTCAGCCTGCTTAAATCCACCCTCTTCTAGGGTAAATAAAATATTTATATTGGTACATGTTTATGACTGTATGACTTGGAACTATTTTCTTCAGTGGAGGAATAAATCATATGCATGAAAATGCGTATTTATGGGGAAATGGGTTAATTTAAAAAGTGTGCGTAATAGCTCAACAGCTTGCTAGCCCAGTGAAAATAGTCTTCATTTAAAAGTTTGCTCTTTGTTGCTTAACCCATTACTCCATAAATACGCCTTTTTACACCTCTTATTTATTCCTCCACTGAAGAAAATAGTTCCAAATTATTCAGTTATGAATATTTATCATAAAAAATATTTTCTATTTTCTAGTAGATGGTAGCTTAAAGCAGGCTGAAAGTAAAACATAATGCGTCTTAAGGCGCATTATGCTTTACTTTCAACCTGCTTTTAGTTGTCTACTATCGTCAATATTAGAAATAGGCTATGGGGTAATGGGTTACTTTGACCTACTTTCAATAACTAAGTTGGTGGACATCTTCTTCAAACAAAACTTTGTTCAGACTGGGTGTTAAAATCTTTCAATACGATAAAACCAGACAATCAAGTTTTAGCGTAAATGTTTGATAACGATTGAACTTGACCTTTCATTTTCAATGTCAACTATTAACAATGGATTTAAGATAATGCACGTTGTGACCTTTTATAGTTACTGGACGTTAGACTTACAGTGAAGAATGCGTAATTCATTCCCAATAAACGCGTTTTTGCTATAACTATTATTTCCAGTGCAAACAGTTTGGAGCCAGATCAGGCTCAAACTGTTTGCCACTCATATTTAAATAATCGTTCAGAATTGTCAACAAGTTGTCATTTTTACATTTTATTGCAATGCGTACATGCGTTTCGTTTGCGTTTTTAAAAACGGGAAATATTAACGTCTTCTCCACTGTAGTAAAAGCCGGGTGTGTCACCTTGACCCTTTCCTCCCTGAACTTCACATAGACAATCCCAGTTTCCAATTAAGAATAGTCCATCTTTGACAATTGGGATTGCTGTCTTCAATGTTTGTATAGGACAAGTGCAATCCCCATATGTATACTGTTTGCAAACGATGCGTACAAACCACAGGGGCCCGACACAATTCACATTTGAGAGAGAAAAAATTGTCAGAAGGTATATATAGGTATATATGTATATCTTCTGACACTTTTTTTTTCTCTCAACAATCAATCGTGTCGGGTCCCTGTGGTACAAACGTGTCTAGATTTCAATGGATTATAAAAAAGACGGCCACCACCATCGGCGACTTAAGTCGACGCTGCAAACAGTTTGAAATCGATTCAGGCTCCAAATTGCTTGGCACTGGTTTGGCACTGGTTTCAGTAAAAATTAAAAATCGGTGAAAACTTGAATTTAAAAAAAAAAAATTGGAATACAATTGCCGACGCGTTACGCGTCATTTGATCAGGATTCAAACTGTTTGTAAATAGCCATTGCACTCGGGTTAAGACAACGGAGAGGTTAACACTTAACTCGTATCCCCATAAATACCTTTGTTTGCAAAAATAGAATCAGGCTATTGGGTAATGGGTTAATTTATGCTTTCGAAGTTGTTATCTACGAAAAAAAAAAGTCACCTGTTGATTTTATGTGTTTTAACTAAAACAGCAGCAAAGTGATATTATAAAACATTTCGGATCACGATGTCATGCTATATTCAGCATGCATCTGGTCTGAATCCAAACTACTTGAAAGTGTTGGTAAAATAAGTTTGCAGGATAAGTATTGAGATGTGAATGTCTGTATTCTGGGTTTTCAATACTGTCGAAACACCCGAGGACAGTCAGAACGACATAAAACTTTTTTGATGCACATTTTCGTAATGATTCACGTACTGTGGCGTTATTTGACGGAATGTGATGAAATAAAAAGTAGATATTGAAAAATTAATCATTTCCCGAGGGTACCACAAGATAATATCGGCGATCTATTCTATTTTAGCATCAGTTTAAGTCGATAGTAAAGACTAGGTGTTGGATTGCGCTGTTTACCTTGTATCTGAAATAGAAGTCTAGTAAAAACATAGTTTGAATGTTGGATGGCAATACAGCGCTCCTTCTCTACAATGACACCAAATGGGAGACAAAAAGTGTGTGCGTTGTTCAGAGGGAGTCGCTATGGTGAGGGAAATTGACTTACAATTGCAAATAGCTTGAATCAAGATCAGACGCCGCGTAACAAGGCGTCTGATCTGGATTCAAGCTGTTTGTTACTCGTCATTATGTTGTTTTTTCTGTCACGATGTCCAATGTGTGACTTTGGGGAAAAGAGCAGACGACAGATTAAAGCAGACGGTATTACAGAAGTGAAAGAATTAGCCATATAACTTGTTGGGGAAACAGCGGCAATGGTCGTTGTAAGGAGGGAATCGTTGTTGGGAGTGCCGTTGTAAAGAGGGAACACTGCATTTTTTTTATTTGAAATGTTTCAGTCCCAGATACCCGAGAGACAACGAAACCAGCTATTTCATGTGAAACCTGTCTTTCAGCGGTGGGTGCTATAGGCGTACAGGTAAATAATGTTTTCACAGAACAGGGTTATTAAGATTCTGAGTTGAGTCTGAGATCCTTCCCAAGCATTTGCTTGGTCAGCTTTTAGGTTATGCTCAAATGCCTAAGAACGATCTTGGACTCGTATCAAAAGCTTTATAACCTTTTGGCATGGTCTTCAGATACACTAAATAAGTAACAATTCAAGTTTTCTTTTATTTTTAAACCAAACCTTATGGTGAGACTGCTCATTAGAATTATCTCAAAGAGACGATTGTAATGAGTAGTACTCACATCATAGGAGTTTAAGCAGGCATAAAGACAATAGTTTTCAAAAATAATCTGAATGGTCCATTCTTATAAAGCCATTAAGATGAGTCTTAAATTATTCTCAAGCATTTGATTGGTCAGATTTGAGCCTAGGCTCAAATCTGACCAAAAAACCAATCAAATGCTTGATAATGAACTCAGACTCAACTCAAAGCGCTCGGCCTGAACACAGTGACCAGTTAAGTCACGTGTGGGGGAAGATAGTACAGTGGAGAATCTGTTATTCTTTCCCAATAAACGCGTTTACGCTAAAACTATTATTTACAGTGCAAACAGTTTGGAGCCAGACCAGACGCCGGGTAACCCGGCGTCTGATCAGGTTCCAAACTGTTTGCCACCAAGATAAACAAGAATTATCAGAATTGTCCAAAAGTTGTTCTTTTCTACGTTTTAGTGCTTTGCGTTTGCGTACGTTTGCGTTTAAACGGGAAGGAATAACAGATTCTCCACTGTAGTGTGTGTATTTAGATGAATCTAAAAGCAATAGAATGAGATCCCTGCTTTTAAAGCGGTGGATGACTGACACTATTTAACCCTTTACTCCATTGTTATCGGAAGAAAAAGTCTAAGAGAGATGAGGGCAAATGTCTTTTTGCATCTGCCAATTTCACTTATAGATGTTGTGTGTTTCACCTGCGTCTGCATTATTGGCTATGATACATGAATACAGTTGTCCCAAATACACTGGCATGTTAAGTGTTTCCGCTATTACATGCAGAACTACTTACTGGCAATGCATCCCTTTAATATGCAAATACAACAAAGTGTTCATAAAAATGTCTAGGTATGTATAGGTTTAACTTTAAGCATCTATACCCCTTTACCCAATTGCCTATTTCTAGTATTGAAAAATAAGGGACCACTTAAAGCAGGTTGAAGGTAATGCAGAAGGCGCCTTAAGGCGATTTCTGCTTTACTTTCAGCCTGGTTTAAGCTACCATCTGCTAATATGTAGACATTATATCTTATGGCGCATGTTTAAAACTGTTTGAATAGGAACTATTTTGTTCAGCGGAGGAATAAATTAAATACGGTAAAAGTCGCTTCTATGTGGGAAAGGGATTCTATGTGTTTCTATCTCATGTAATAAAGACATTTGAATGATCTTTTAGCCTTAATTTTGTTTTAATCATCAACAAAGTACTAAACGACCACTCATTGTTGACTGCAATATATGAATTGTTTCCGATGCAAATAATAGCTTTAACGCGTTTATTTGGAAAGAATAACGCCTTCTCCTCATTCTTGTATTTAATCCATCCTGCAAAAGGGATATAGGCAAACAGTGTAGACTCTGATCAGACGCCGCATTATAGGAATTTCAGTATCAAGCAAAACGAAAATGAAAATTTAAACCAGGCACCCCTGTTTGCTACTCAGATTAAAACCATAGTTAACCTTTCTAAAAGTAAATTTCCCCAGTTTAGTGCATTGCGTTTAAACGGAAAAGAATAATGTATCCTCTACTGTATATTACCACGGAGTAATTACGCACAAAAATTACAGCTATCCGCATCTCTAACTGGATGTAGAGAAAACGCATCCCTTTTAAAGTTTTAGAATGTTCCAATCTAAACATAACTTAGACAGGTCAGAAGTAATATATATATATATATGGACACTGATATAGACAAAGCACAGGTTTCAACAGCACACAAATATCTACACCACTGTTATCTATAAATATAAAAAGTATAAACCGTAAAACGACATTTTTCTAATTAAAATTAAATCCCCCCTCCCCCCAATATTTTGTTTTCTCCGAACATCTTTTAGACGGAATGCGAGTTAGTACTATGTGTTTGTGTTACGTTTTTCATGAAAGGTGGTGGGGGACGCAACGGGCATCTGGATGAATTCGTGACAGGTTACACTCAATTTCTGCGCCAACGGAAAGCATCTCGCCACTTAATGTTTATTTGAAGTATAATATAGATGTTCGGGATTTAAAGGTTCCACTGTAATCAGTGGAATCTCTCAATCAGTCGAACACAACTCTATTGCTATAAATAGTAAAACCTCTATTACGACCACTAAAAGAAGGCTAATTGAGTGTTTAAAAGACCGGTGACAGCTTAAGAAAGCTCCTCTTTACTGTCACCTTGCTCTAAGCAATCAAACTATTGTAAAACCCTAATAATTAACATAATTAAGTGGTCGTATTAGAGACGTTTTATTATTACTCAGAACTAAAGCTTTAAAAGAAGTATGTATACATGTATTTGATTTAAGCTAGCTTTAAGATTCGAACGCAGAAATAAAGCAGACCATTTTGGGAATGAGTTGGAACTGGAAGAATCCGACGACCATATGTCAGACTTCTATCCATTGATGCACTATCCCCTTAAAGGAATTGTGCAAAGGAAAAACAATGAGTGACTTACAGGTATAACCAAGCACTCAAAGAAGCTGAGTGACTTACAGACATAGCCAAGCACTCAAGGAAGCCGAGTGACTTACAGACATAGTCAGGCACTCGATTGCTGCTCTTGTAAAAGAGCAGCAAACGCACAGTCTAATTCACCCCGTTGGTGCAAGACCGGTGCATACAAATACAAATGACACCAAAGGCGTCAGTGATTACCCTTACGGGAATCTATTCAAAGAACGCAAGTATTGCACTTTTTAATGAAATTGGCAGGAGGGAAATTTATGACATCTTAAATAAAACATTTCTAACATTCAGCAAGTTAATATAAATTCTGAAAGTAATACAAAAAGCTTTTAAATTCGCATGGTTACGTGGAAATATATCATAATAATTAATTCTTCATTCAATCTTATACTAGCTGTGCTATCTGAATTAATTTTAATGAAAATTATAAAACGTACATCAGTCGTTTTGTACTCCGTATCGCCACTGGCCCTAGATTAGCATATGAATAAAAGGTGTTAGGATCCCAGCACCCAGCTCATACATGTACCACCATTCTACTTAAGTGCTAATAGCTCAGTCGGTAGTGTGATTGACTAACAATCAAAAGGTCATAGGTTCGAGTCTCATTCCAATCAAAACTTTTTTTTCCTTTATCCTTTATCCTTTTTTTTTTTTTTTTTTTTTAAAGTCTAATTGTATTGACTTGTGGGTAAACAACGCAGATAAAGGACCTGTTTAGTCTTTGTTGGTTAGAATCATTGTTCGCTGCTATATAGCTTGTCGAATTACGTTTTGGTTCATGACTGACACACACCATTGTCTGGATGTAATGTCGTCTGCTTAAAATTGTCGTCTGCATAAAATTGTCATCTGCTGTTTTTCTCAGAGTTACGTAATGGACATTTTGACATAAAAAAATTAATGATGAGTGACAAACAGCTTGAATCAATCTGTTTGCAAAGTTCCCTCCGGTAACGACTCCCTCCAAACAACGCCCACAATTTGTGTCTCCTGTTGGGTTATCACCTGGTTCCTCTTGTCCATAGAATTGTGCACCTTGAAGGGGAGAAGCATGTCCTAGACATGCACTGTAGATCGTAAGACCAAAGCATGCATTGGTTATGTTCCGTACTGCAATCACGCTATTGCAGTCCTCAGTCATTGTGCACAAACTGGCACACTTTGCAACACTCGGTGCTGGTACCTCAAACCTTATGACACTACTATAACAGAGCTGGTTAACGAACGACTCGTCTAAGATGTTACCATTGTTCAATAATCCTAATAATCTTTCAAATGTGTATAAGTCTAGATACCAAAGAACAGGAGCTTCGTATGGCTGTTTTAGAGATGGAGCAGTTGTATTTTAAACAGGATTGTTGTTGCTAACTACATCACTTAAGTTAACGTACGTGTCTTCACTATAGCTTGTATTAAATACATGTTCCGTGGAACCTTTTTGTTCTTTTATTCTGTTTGTAAAAGACGGGCGTCTTCTTCTGGCGTTTTGGAAGCAACTTCCCTAAGGTGTGTGTTGTTTAGCTGACGTGGTTAGTTAAGAAATTAACTGATTTTTTCTGCGTTTAAGCGAAATGAACGACAGAATTGATCGGCAAATTCCATGAATCGCCAATACGATTCATGGAATTTGCCAATCATTTTCTGTCGTTGTTAGCAATTCATGGAGTTTGCTGGTAATTTTCTGTCGTTTATTTAGCTTAATCACCGAAAAACTACGTCAGATAAACAGCACACACCTTTGGGGGAGCTGCTTCAAAAACGCCAGAAGAAGACGCGAGTCTTTTACAGCAGGATGAACAGGAATACTAAGACAAAAAGGTTCCCCACGGAACATGTATTGAATACAAGATATAATGAAGACAAGTACAAAAACTAAGATGTTGTAGTTACCTAACAATCCTATTTAAAATACATGTACAGTGATCCATGTGATCCATCCCTACAACGGTCCTCTGAACAACGATTCCATCCGAACAACAACAACGCTAGCGACTTCCCCCTAACAACTTCGGCTGCTTAAAATTGTCGGCTGCTATTTTTCTCATAGTCACATTTTGGACATTTTTACAGAAAAAAGACAAAATGACGAGTAACACACGTGAATGTCTTTTTAACGACTGGGTTAAAGCAATAGATGTCGCTAAATTAGCGAATTAGATCTACAACGGCCCTACCAACAACGACTCCCTCCTTACAACGACCCTTGTCGCTGTTCCCCAAACAAGACAATTGTATGCCTAACACTTTCACTTTTGCAATATCGTCTGCTTAAAACTGTCGTCTGCTGTTTTTCTCAAAGTTACATAATATACATATTGACAGAAAAACTTAATGACGAGTGACAAACAGCTGTTTGCAAATGTAAAATAAGTTCCCTCCCTATAACGACTCCCTCCGAACAACGCACACAATCTGTGTCTCCCATTGGGTGTCGTTGTAGAGAGGGAGCGCTGTATCTGCTTAAAATAATGATTGTCACATTTTATACTGATAGATGCAATCAACCATCGGACACGTATTCTTACATTGTAATACGGTAAATGAATTTCATACTACTTTAGAGCTCTATGGTTGAAGGGAGGTAACTGCTACACACATCATTGATGTACTATTCGCAATCACATTATGTGCTTTAAAAAGTACGAAAATTATAGTCTAGATCTACATATAGATCTTCATAGATTTAAACTAGGTAGAAAATAATTTTAACTTATATAGATCTAGATCTATTTCAATATCATAAATTAATTCTACATGCACGCGAAGGCGGTATCGAAGTCATGTGACATTTGGCGCGAAAAAGGGTTGCAGTTTGTCAAAGCGTAACTTGTCCGTAGTAGCCGATGTCAAATCAACTACAGTTCAATGCTCAGGCCTAACGATAGGGTTACAGAGGTTGACATACCATAGGGTTTGGTGGAGAAATGAGAAAGTTAGTATTCACATTACCTAGCTTGACCCTCTGCTCCATATAGATCTAGATCTATAGAGTATTGACGCATTTTTACGCATTCAGTTAGTTTAAAAACGGAGTTGTTAGATTTTCTACACGGGGGTCCGGACACGTACCAGTCCCCCGAGACTTTCTACTACGAGGTTTTAAATTACTTTTAAAATTAGCTTCAGTAGAGCTAGATCTATATACTTTCATGAAAAGATTTCTATGTATCAACGAATGAACTACAGATGTGTTATTCATTCGTGCTTAACCCTTTGAACCCTAGCCAATAGGCGTCCTTTTCAAACAGTGTACATGAGAATAGTGCACCTGTCCTATGCACACAGTGAATACCCAGATCAGAGGGCTCCTTACGGAGCCCTCTGATCTGGGTATTCACTGTTTGTCACAATACAAAACATTGACAAAAACAACCCTTTGAAGTCAGAAATGGACTGGACTAAAATGGAAACTGGAATTGTCCATTTAAAGTTTTAGGAAGGAAAGAGTTAAAGCAGACTATGGGTAAATTGGTTAACTAAGTCTTAGCTACGGCGTAGCTAGCTAGGCTCCCTGGGTCCATGTTTATAAAGCTTTTGAGTTGAGTCTGAAATCATTCTCAAGCTTTTGATTGGTCAGATTCGAGCCTAGGCTCAAATCTGACCAATCAAATGCTTGAGAACGATCTCAGACTCAACTTAAAAACTGTACAACATTCTCAGGGACAATATGATCATATTGTTTTGTTTGTTCTTCAGGATGCATATGCAGTCTGTGCTGACATGACCCACTGTGCTAAAGAAGTGGTAGGATTACCTGAACCATTGACTAATTTAGTGTTAGAAAGAGGTGAAGCTCATGAAGAAGAAAATGTTGAGGTAATTACTGTAAAAATCAGCCATTAAAGACAGATCCGGGTTTAACTCTTTCAACTCTAGGTAGCACCTGTGGGTTATTAGGTTCCCTTGTGGATCTTTTTGGTAACCAAAATATGAACCAGGCTACTTGCAATTCTGGGTAGTTTAATAGATCCCAGTCTAAAAACCGAACAGAAATACCCAGGTCAGGGTATTTCTGTTTGGTTTTTAGAGCAATTGTCTCCCCCATGTGTACACCGTGCCTTCTAGGATAACAGAAATTACTTGTATGTGCTCTCTTGCACTCATGTACTACATCAAAAGCACAAAACAGAGAATGTCTAGTGACAAATGCAATTTTGATGCAAAAAACTTTGACACTATATCTCGGGGATGGTCTAATTTGGTGTTCCGTAACCTATACACCATATGATTATTAATACATTGGTGTTCCGTAACCTTAATACCGTATAATTATTAATACAATCAGGGATCTTAAATATACGTTCCTGATACAATGTAGGGGTCGTAATAAAGGGGGCTTACTCTACTTTATCAAATTTTATGTACTATTTCAGGACACGTTTGAGTGCCAGATTTGTAAGTTTGCAGTGGTTGCTATAGACAAACTGGTTGAAGAGAACAAAACAGCTGCCACCGTCAATGCTTCATTATATGAGTTTTGTGAATCACTGCCAGGAGAGCTGGAGAAAGATGTAAGTGTCTAATCCATTGTATGCTGGGTAATATTTGGCGGCCATTTTAAAATGTCCTCTGCAGCTGGTATAACTCAAATATTTGCAAAAGATATTAGCAGTTTCTGATAGAATACTGAACTAGCTGCAAACGGTTTTGATCTCAGATCAGGCCCCACAATGTGGGGCCTGATCTGAGATCAAAACTGTTTGCCTAGAGGTACACCTAAAAGTGTATCCCGCATAAAATGGGTTAACCTCTTGACTCCTGAAACGTCAAATGAACTGTTCCAGTTTGCAATTAAATCTAGTCAATTTTTAGCTTACCTAGCAGGAAGTGCCAAGGTGAGCTATTGTGATCGCCCTGTGTTAGCCGTCTGTCTGTTGCCGTCGTCCATCGTGGTCCACTGTGTCAGTGTGTGTCATAAAGTTTTATCTCTAAAGAATTTCTTCTTGGAAACCATTGGGCCAATTTCATTAAAACTTCATAGGATTGTTCCTTGTAGGGTACTCTCTCAGATTTCTTCAAATATAGGTAATCCAATTGAAATTGTGGTTGCCATGGCAACCAATTGAAAAAACTTTAAAAACCTTCTTGTCAAAAACTGGTGCCAATTGAAAATAATTTTACCCAAATGCTGCATGGGTGACCCTCTATCAAATTTCTTAAAATCATTTTTCCTATCTTAAAAACATGGCTGTTAGTAAGTGAGGCAGATTTTCCTTATATGGCTATATAGTGAAAACTTTAAAAATCTTCTTGTCTGAAACCACTGGTCCAATTTGAAAGTAATTTTACACAAATTGATCTATAAATGACCCTCTACCAGATTTCTGAAAATGATTTTGTTATCTTCAGACCTTCAACCATTCCTACTTTTTCCTACTTTACCTTCTTCTTTCCTACTTTTTTAACCACCTTCCTACTTTTCCCTACTTTTCTATCGGAACCTCCTACTACGTGTATTCCTACTTTTTGCCTAATAAGTCTCCAATTACCGTCAGAATGGCCCAGAATGTAGGAAATGAAGCTTGATTTTGGATGAGAGTATCTTTTATTCAAGTTTGCGGTTTGCTTCAATTTCTATATGCATGATGAATCGGTAGGTTTGTTATTTTGTACACATTTTGTTTAAAACAGTTCCAACTATTCCTACTATTTTATTGTAAATCATCCTACCTGATTTTCCTTCTCCTTGCTTTAAGCTGCAACCTGTTTTTTATACAAAGTATTCAAGGTGAGCTTTTGTGGTCGGTATTTGTCCGACGTCCGTCGTTGTGCGTCTTGCGTCATGCTTCAACAATTTCTTTAAACATCTTCTTCTTGAAAACCACTTGCCTGATTGCAACCAAACTTCACAGGAATGTTCCTTGGGTCAAGGTTTTTCAAAGTTGTTCAAAAAATTTGAAACAATGCAGATCTCTGGTTGCCATGGCAACCAAAGTGAAAAAATAAGGAAATCTTAAAAAATCTTCTTGTCAAAAACCACAAGGGCCAGAGCTTAGATATTTGGCACATAGCATCATCTATAGGTCCTCTATCAAAGTTGTTCAAAGTTTGCCCCTGGGGTCAAAATTGGCCACACCGGAGGGTCACTGTTTTACATAGAGTTATATTGTGAAATGTTCAAACATCTTTTTCTCTGAAACCGATATGGCCTGAGAGCTTTGATATTTGGCATGATGTAATTTCAAGAGGTGCTTCACATACATTGTTGAATTGGTTCCGGTCTGTTGCATATCTGGGTCAATGGAGCTAAACATATATTTTTTCAATGAAAACTTCAAAAATGTTCTTGTCTGAAACCATAACACACTGAGCTTTGATATTTTGCACATAGTATCATCTACAGGTCCTCTATCAAAGTTGTTCACATTTTGCCCCTGGGGTCAAAATTGGCCCCGCCCGGGGGGTCACCGTTTTACAAAGAGTTATATAGTGAAATGTTCAAACATCTTTTTCTCTGAAACCAATATAGCCAGAGCTTTGATATTTGGCATGATGTTACTTCTGGTCTTTCACTGACATTGTTGAATTGGTTCTGGTCTGATGCATATCTAGGTCACCGAAGCTAAAAAAAGATTTTTTCAATGAAAACTTCAAAAATCTTCTTGTCTGAAACCATAATACACTGAGCTTAGATATTTTGCATATAACATAGTCTACAGGACCGGTCCTCTATTAAAGTTGTTTAAATTTTGCCCCAGGGGTCAAAATTGGGCCCGCCCAGGGGGGTCATCGTTTTACATAGAGTTATATTGTGAAATGTTCAAACATCTTTTACTCAGCAACCAATATGGCCAGAGCTTTGATATTTGGCTGCCCAGGCATGGTGTAACTTCCAGAGGTCCTTCACATATATTGTTGAATTGGTTCTGATCTGTTGCATATCTGGGTCACCGCTGCTAAAAATACATGTAGATATTTTCAATGAAAACTTAAAAATATTCTTGTTTGAAATTCCTTGACCCAGCTTAGTGTCACCATGGTCAGGTGAGCGATCAAGGGCCATTCTGGTCCTCTTGTTTAGCTTTGTTTTGATGGTTGTAATGGAGAGGCTTAAATGTTTAATATGTTATCTCATTTTGCCAGTGTATTAACGTTGAACCTGAAGTGTTCATGGCCATTATGGGAGGCATAGACCCAACTAAAGCCTGTGATTTCATCAAAGCTTGCCATGACAGTAAGTATATATATTATGATGAAGGAATATCCATTTATTGTATGTATAATAGATTTAAAACCATTACCCCAATGCCTGTTTCTAGTTTTCAGGACAGGTAATCACTTAAAGGACAGGTTAAAAACTTGAAAGTAAAGCAGAATTCGCCTTAAGGCACATTTTGTTTTACTTTCAAACTGCTTTAAGCTACCATCTGCTACAGACTAGAAAATATTTCTTCATTGGAGGAATAGATTAAATGTACTAAAAGCCACTAACTTCTATGGGGGAAGTGACAACTTTAAACATGTAGTTAACACTGAGTTACTGCTGTCTGCTTAGAGTATTGTTTGCTAAATCCTGAAACTGGTTCCCTCTTCTTTAAATTTTTAGGGCCCTGCATTGAAATGCAGGAGCCCTATGGGAATCAAAATTTCTGTCTGTCCTTTTGTCAACAATTGGGATGTGACACACTAACTCGAACAGTTCTTCATGTATTGACTTCATATTTACAAAACAGTAAAACCTCGCTATTACGACTACTAAAATGAAGGCTTATTGATTGTATTACAGAGAGGTGGCAGCTTAAAGCAAGGTGACATTTCAACATTTTCTTTTCATGCAGATTTCTTCTGTTTTACTCAAGATTTTGAAATGAAATTTCTTTTATGGAAAGAGAATGTTATACTGATGCTTGCTGGCAGATGACACACATGTTCCCTGGAACCTATCTATTTTGTATCCAAGTTACAAATAGTCTGGTTCCTGATCAGGCCCCGCATCTGGATCAAAACTGTTTGCAAAGAATTTCAATATGGGTCTACAGTGTTGAAAGTGTTAACAGGTTTTTGTTTTCATAGTTAACACTTCTCCTGCTGACTTTTCATACATGTATATGAAACTCCGTCCATGATGAACATCTCTCATTTTAACTACAGTTTTCCCTCCCTAAAATGGCCCTCCTAAAACGACTCCCTCCTAACAACGACATTTGCAGCAGTTTCCTAAACAGGACAATTATGTCTAACGATTTTACTGCTGTAATACGCACTGCGGCACAATGGACATATTCAAAGAAAATAAACATGATAACGTCAGTGACAAAAGCTTAAATTCAGATCAGACGCCGCATTATGTGGCGTCTGATCTGGATTCAAGCTGTTTGCAAATGTAAGCAAATTTCCCTCCCTATAGTGACTCCCTCCTAACAATGTACACAATCTATGTCTCCCATTGGGTGTCGTTGTAGAGAGGGAGCACTGTATTATTACGATGACTAATAAGATAATCTTTTACCTGGAAAGAGAGTACCGTAGTCTCATGTAAGATATCTGATCTGGGTCTACAGTGTATTTCTAAAAGCTTCAGTATACACCATTAGTAGGTAAGGAGAAGGGTTAACTTTCCAACAAAGAACTTGTCAGCGTTATTTTTCAGGTGTTTCCGTCATCCCTTGTGATGTATGTAGAACAACTCTGGAGAAAGTTGCTGGCCAGGTAAGAACAGTTATACAGTAGAACCTCTCTATTACGGCCACTAAATTATGCCAAATATTAATCATTTAAGACAGGTGACTGCTTAAAGCAATGTGAAAGTGAAACAGAAAACTCCTACAGGAGCTTTCAGTTTCACTTTCACATTGCTTTAAGTTTTCACCTGTCTTTTATACAGACACTTAGCCTTCTTTTAGTGGTTGTAATAGAGAGGTTCTATTGTATATGAATCCTATGAGCATCCCATAGCTGTTAAGTTGGCTTTGTTTTGAAGACACGTGACCACATAACCCTTTACACCATAGCTTGTTTCTAGTAATGAAGATAGGTGCATGCCACTTGAAGCAGGTTGAAAGTAAAGCAGAATGTGCCTTAAGGCACATTATGCTTTACTTTCAGCCTGCTTTAAGCTATCATCTGCTAGAATAAAGACAATGTTTCTTATGATACATATTAATGACTGTAAAAACTGGAATTATTTTTCATAATTTTACACAAGAAGGAAAAAAATGTTTTTGTCTTACATTATATTTGTTAAAATCTCACCAACCTCTTCAATGTGATGTAATAAAATGTAGAAAATGACAACTTTCTGAAAGGTCGGACTATTTATCTGTTTCTGAATTGCAAACTGTTCAGAGCCTGATTAGACACTAGGTTACCTGGTGTTTGATCTGGTTCCAAAACTGTGTGCAACTGAAATATTTGATTTAGCACAAACACATTCATTGCGAAAGATTAACATCTCCTGCATACATGAGGCATTCATGTTTAACCCTATACCCCCAGACCACTTAAAGCAAGTTGAAAGTAAAACAGGGTGTGCCTTCAGCCTCATGGGGTAATGGGTTAACAAAAACATTTCTCTAGTTATAAGATATCCTTCCAAACATTACTTGACCTTGCAAACAGTTTTGATCCAGATCACACAACACAACTAGTTAGCATCTGATCAGGATCCAAACTGTTTGACACTTATTTTAAGGCTTTGTTTAATAAAAAGACAGAAATACTGAATTTGAACAACAATAGATTGATAAATCTGAAGCAAATAAGGCTAGATATCAAAAGAGTAAACTGTCAATTATCGTTATTTACAGGAAGGTATTGACATTTGCATGCAGATGACAGATATTTGTAAAGATGAAGTTAGCAAAGAGTCAGCGGATGTCATGTCAGAGTTACCAGCAGTCCTGGACGTAAGGGTATGTGTTTACAGTGGAGAAGACATTATTATTTCCCTTTAACTCTTTACCTCATAGCCTGTTTCTAGTTTTGAAGACATGTGACCACTTAAAGCAGGTTGAAAGTAAAGCAGAATGTGCCTTAAAGCACATTCTGCTTTACTTTCAGCCTTCTTTAAGCTTAAATCTGCTAGGCTATATAAAATATTTGTAATGATAATTGTTCATGAGGGTATAAACTGGAACTGTTTTCTTCAGCGGAGGAATAAATTAAATACGCTAAAAGTCGCTTCTATGGGGGAAAGTGTTAAACCCATAACCCCATAAATATGCCTATCTGTGCCTTTAATGTAAAATAGATTGTAGACAAAAGCAGGCTGAAAGAAAAGCAGAATACACCTTAAGGTGCATTCTGCTTTCTTTCAACCTGCTTTAAGTGGTCACCTGTCTTCAAAACTAGAAACAAGCTATGGAATAAAAGGTTAAAGACATTGAAAAGCAAACACATTTAAGTAAAAAAAAAATAGCACCTTTTTTGAAAATGTTAGTAATTTATTTGAGTTGTGAACAGTATAGGGCAAAATCAGACACCATCGGCTAGACTCAACTGAAAACTTGAATTGTCAATAGAAAGTTTCAGGTTTGAATGAGTTAATGATATTTCTCAAGTTTTTTTTTTTCACGCAGGATGACGCTAGATGTGAATTATGCGAGTTTGTCATTACTCTCCTTGATGAAGTTACCCAAGCCAATGAAAGTATGGCAAAAATCAACAGCACTCTGTATGGAATATGCCAAACCTTGCCTGCGAGTTTACAACAACTGGTAATAAATTATTATTTTTATCCCTACAGGTGAATATGTGCAGTAAAACCTCTCTATTACAACCACTAAAACTGCCTTAAACACCTGATTATTAGGGCCCTGCCTTGCAAATGCAGGAGCCCTATAGGAATCACATTTTCTGTCCGTCTGTCTGACTCCAGCACTTTTGATGTGATGCGATATCTCAAACAGTTCTTCATATATGTGCAAATGTGCAAAAGTCCACATAGGAAGATCCTAGGCACGTATGGGTAATTGGGTATATCTGAAAGTGTGAATCAGAGTATTGGCTATACCAAGGGAAGTAATCAAACCGTTATGGTTTCTTGGTTCTGACATAGTTACCTTCCCTTTTGAATGCCATTGAGTATGATAAAAAGTGTGTATATATATATATATTCACCATTGAACGGTCGTGAAAAACAATTTACAATGTTAATGTTAGTTTACTGTGGTGATGGTGGGCAAATATTGCCTAGATTTCCTGAATAAAATCTATCTATCTATATCAGGTTCATATTAACAGCATATTGCTTAGTATCATGAGAGAAAGACACCTATAGTTTTTCGATTCAATAAAATTATTATGTCTACTATTATCTGCTCTTGAATTAATTATCAAAAAGGTCATATTTAACCATGTTTACACTCTAGCAACCTCATTCTTCCATTAATCCTAATCATATTTTGACAGCATGTGTACCAGTATAAGATCTTTATATTTTTTTTTATATCAACTAGACACAGGTCAGGTTTGAATATAGAAAAATGAGATGATCTTGGCTCTGATTCGCTGATTTTTGATCTACTGTAAAGACTGTATTTCTTGACTGATGTTGATGATACTTGGTATGTAGCTTTATATCAATGAGATCCATGCATAGCAGTTCAAGTGACATTGACTCTGATGAGCTGATAGTTTATCAACTGTAATGGTTGACTGATTTTTGTGTCACCTGCCAAAGGGAGAGGTGACACTTAGGGATCACTTTTTGGGTGTCTGTCTGTCTGTCCGCTCGCCTGTCTGTCCATCATGCTATTTGTGTCACGCTACATAACTCCTTTTCTACTGAAACTTTCAAGATGAAACTTCATTTATGGATAGAGCATGATAAGTGGAAATAAACATCATGTGCTCTAATTTTAAAATTTACAATTTATAACCCAATATAAAACAGGTGGCTGCTTTAAACTCTCCAGTGTCCATTTTAGTCTAGTCCATTTCTGGCTTTTAAGGGTTGTTTTGTCCATTTTTGGCCTTATAACAAACAGTGAAGACCCTGATCAGAGGGCTCCTTTCGGAGCCCTCTGATCTGGGTCTTCACTGTTTGCATAGGACAAGTGAACTATTCACAAGTACACTGTATGAAAAGGACGCCTATATGCGGGACTAGGGTTCAAAGGGTTAATGCTAGATAAAGAGTACTTAGTAGTAGAAAGCTATAGCTATCCTATTACAGGTATCTTGTTCTTTTGAATCTTCCTTTTCACTAATGATGTCTTACATCATGGAGAAAGGACAAATGGAGAAGTATCCAGCCTGCTCGCGATTTATCGTGTCGTTCAATCAGCGGCGCTCGCTGGCGGCTAGAAAACAACGTTTTTCCGAAAGTTTGGTGTTAATAGAAATGCTTTTAATGTTATCTTTTCGTTATAAATTTTAATACAGATGTTTTATTAGACCATGATCTCACGACTAGTACAAAATTTGAGGCGATAGCTTATAATTTGTTTGTTTAGTGAGTTTGTGAAAATGAGAGAGAAAACGTACAGTACTGTATTTTCCGTTTTTCCTACGAAAGTTTGGTGTTAATAGAAATGCTTTTAATGCTATCTTTTCGTTATAAATTTTAATACAGATGTTTTATTAAACCATGATCTCACGACTAGTACAAAATTTGAGGCGATAGCTGATAAATTGTTAGTTAAGTGAGATTTTGAAAATGAGAGAAAAACGTATTTTTTCGTTTACCTACGAAGTTTGGTGTTAATATAAATGCTTTTAATGTCATCTAATCGTTTTAAATTTTAATACAGATGTTTTATTAGACCATTATCTTACGCGTAGTACAAAATTTGAGGCGATAGCTTATAAATTGATAGTTTAGTGAGGTTTTGAAAACGAGAGAAAAACGTATTTTTTCGTTTACCTACGAAGTTTGTGTGTGTCTATATTTCTCTGCCACTGTCTGTATTTATGTCTCTGTTTCTCTTTGTGACTGTCTCTCTGTCTGTCTGTTTTTCTCTTATCTCTGTCTGTCAGTCTCTCGCTTCTTCTTTTCTGTCTCCATCTTGCTGTATGAATGTCTGTCTGTCTGTCTGTCTCTCTGATGATCCTCATGCGGAGAAAAGGTAAAGTGTGTCATAAAGAGCTTAATTTGAAAAAGGGGTAAACTATATTTCAAGAGACATACTCTATGAATCCGACATTTTTGCAGCCTGGTCTGGATTACAACTGTTTGCAATTGCAATAGTCATCATGTTACTGGTATTCAGTAATGAGAGGGTTAATCCAGTCATCAACCAAACCAGGTGCATTGATGTTGGTTTTTTTTTTTTTTTTTTTTTTTTTTTTAATTCAATTCTATTATCTTTATTTTTTGTGATTTGTATAATATATAAACATCATGCGGTTACAGAAGTCAAGAACACATGTTCAAGTTACACGCACGGGTAGCATTGATCTTTTTCATTAAAGTAGCAACCCGCTGGTGTGACTGTCCATCTTCATAGATAATCGGCATGTTCAAGAAGCATGGACTTCATGCTGGGACAGTTTTATGACGCTGATAATTGTCCTGCTAATTTGGTGCGGGTTCTGTATACGGTTACGTAATGTGTCACATTCCTTTGTGATGTGTAATATGGTAGACATTTTGTGAGTAAATAAAGCTAAGGACGAGTGTCAAACATTCTGGATCCAGATCAGACGCCGTGTTACGCGGCATCTGATCTTGATCCAAGTTGTTTGCAAAAAAAAAGAGTAAAGTTGCGATCAGCAGGCAAAGAGTTAAGCAGTCAGTAAAATAGATTGCTTAAGGCATTGGCTGCTTTATAATTTACTCCGTTATATAAGACATAAGTAAAGCAGAAAGAAACGGAGATCTCATGTTATCATGTTTGCAATTAATTTCTGAAGATAATGCAAACTGTTACCTCTTTCATAGAAATGGGACGGATAATATGTATATTTTAGTATATTTTAGTCTGGCTGTAAAACTAACCCTAAATTCATTTTTTTGAAGTAATATGTTAATAATTCTAATTTTCCTTTCAATAATAATAATGATCACATACGACATAATAATACAGTTACAACTTTGGCCGTTTTGGATTTTGGCCGTTTGACGCGCACTCCTTTCAAATGTCTCATTACATACAAAATGGATTTTTATTTTTGCTTCCAAGGAAATATTTCCTCCACGTAGAACATTGTAACAATGCATGAACACATTTTTAGAAGTTTAGAAGTTTGCTTAAGTTTTTATACGGAAGGAATTCTTTTCTTACGCGAGTTGGTCTAGTCATATCATTAGCCAGCAACCTTTGTAGGTCATCATTACTTTTTTCGCTTCAAGAAAAACCCTGGTATTTTAACAACCGAAAGATAAGTGTCACGGCTTTATATCAAGACCTTTTTTTTTTAAATATATAATATATATCGGACGAAAATTATGGATTAAATTCAAGTTTTTGAAACGGGACGTAGTATATATTTCGCGATCGCCTGCTCTCGTTTATCGACTATTTCATTTGGCCATCGCTCTTTAACTCGCCATAAAATTTGTCGATTTCGAAAATAAACACTTGCATTTTTACAACTGAAAGAAAAATATCTAAGCTTTCCTTTAAGACCATTTCTTTGAAAATCGGTGGAAAATTGAGGGTTTTATGAAAGGTTTTGTAACGGGGCGTGATATATTTATGCCCGAGTGCTTGCTCCCTTTTATCGGCAAATTCATTTGGAAACCATTCTTTAACTCGCCATAAAACGGATCAATTTAAAAAATAAAATCTGTTATTTTTACAAGTGAAAGATAAATATCTTAGCCTTCTTTTAAGACCATTATAATGAAAATCGGGTGAAAATTAAGGATTTTATGTAACTTAAACTAACAGTAGGTAACCATTCAACACGATAAAAAAAGCGATAGCCCGCTATCGGCGTACCGGTGCAGTTGAATTATCGATCGATTAAGCGTTATCGCACATACAGGTAACGGACGACACCATTTTCGGGAAAATGCAGATTTGAGTATAAGTTACTTCTCCATTTGTCCTTTCTCCATGCTTACATTAAGGTCCCAAATTTTTCAGTTTTCTCCAAATGTCTACTTCAACTTATTAGCTTAGGTTTTTATGCACATTAAATTTTCCAGAATTGCTTATCGGAAAAGGTTTCATGCAGTCCCACTAATGGTCATCAATGCATTTATGAAATATGTTTTGCCCTCATAAACTACTTTAACCCATTACCCCATAAATACACCTTTTTACGCCTTTGATATATTCCTCCATTGAAGGAAAAAGTTCCATTTTATGCAGTTTTGAATATGTATCATAAGAATTATTTGCTATATCCTAGCAGATGATAGCTTACAGCAGGCTGAAAGTAAAGCAGAATGCACCTTAAGGCGCATTCTGCTTTACTTTCAACCAGCTTTAAGTGTCCACCTGTCTTCAAAACTCAAAATAGGCTACGGGGTAAAGGATTAATAAGGAAATGGGGAAATGTGAAAAATATATGTCAAAAATAATATTAACTACAATGTATTAGGCAAAATTGTAAAAGTATACACAGGATAACTTGTTTTTGAAAAAATATTTTCAGTGTACCGGGCTTGTACCACAGATTGAGAATATTGTCAAGGCCGGACTAGACCCCACAAACTCATGTATCGCTGCCAACTTCTGCACAGGTACTGTATTGAACTTGTCTTTCATTACAAATGACAACTCTTGAAAGAACATCTTTTGCATATAGACGTTAAAATGGTTCCATTGTCATACAATGTGGGCAAAAGCTGATTCTCAACTTCCATCATTCTTTCTGTTAAAAATTTCAACTCATTCACACCTGAAACTTCAAATGAACAAATTCAGTTTCTAGTCCATTTTTGACTATATGGGATTGTTTTTGACAATTTATTGCAAAATGGTAAACACTGCAGACCCCGATCAGAGGGCTACTTTAGAGCCCTCCTCTTATCTGGGTTAACACTGTTTGCATACAAGGGTTGAATGAGTTCTGCATAAGTACCATTGGATGATTCTACCTACTCCCCCATGTAAGCAAAACTATTCTTTGACTTTTTAGCTCACCTGGCACGAAGTGCCAAGGTGAGCTTTTAGGATCGCTGGATGTCCGTCGTCCGTCGTCCATCGTCCGTTGTCTGTCTGTCCGTCCGTCCGTCCGTCCGTTCACAATTGGTTGTGAACACTCTAGCGGCTACAAATTTCATCATATCTTCATGAAACTTGATGACAATGTTTGTCTTGATAAAATCTAGGCCAAGTTTGAATGTGGGTCATTTCCGGTCAAAAACTAGGTCACTAGGTCAAATTATAGAAAAACCTTGTGAACATTCTAGGGTCTACAAATTTCATCAGAACTTCATGAAACTTCATGACAATGTTTGTCTTGATGAAATCTAGGTCAAGTTCAAATGTGGGTCATGTCCGGTCAAAAACTAGGTCACTAGGTCAAATTATAGAAAAACCTTGTGAACACTCTAGAGTACAAATCTCATTGGATCTTAATGAAACTTGATAACAATGTAAGTCTTGATAAAATCTAGGCCAAGTTCGAATGTGGGTCATGTCCGGTCAAAAAATTAGGTCACTAGGTCAAATTATAGAAAAACCTTGTGAACACTCTAGAATCTACAAATCTCATTGGATCTTAATGAAACTTAGTCAGAATGTTTGCCTAATTGATATCTAGGTCAATTTCGAATATGAATTATGTCGGGTCAAAAACTAGGTCACTAGGTCAAATCATAGGAAAACCTTGTTAACACTCTAGAGGCTACAAATCTCACCCTATCTTCATGCACTTTGTCAAAATGTTTGCCTCATTGATATTTAGGTCAAGTGTGAATGTGGGTCATGTCTGGTCAAAAACTAGGTCATTAGGTCAAATTATAGAAAAAACCTTGTGAATTCTCTAGAGGCTACAAATTCCATTGAATTTTAATGCAACTTGGTCAGAATGTTTGCCTAATTGATATCTAGGTCAAGTTAAAATATGGGTCATGTCTGGTCAAAAACTGGGTCACTGCGTCAAGTCAAAGAAAAACAGTGTTAACCCTCTAGAGGCTACAAATCTCATTAGATCCAATGAAATATTGTCAGAATGTTTGCCTACATCAAATCTAGGTCAAAATCAAAATTGTGTCTGGTCAAAAACTAGGTCACTAGGTCAAATCATAGAAAAATCTTGTTAAAACTCTAGAGGTTGATTGTGGGTCATGTTCAGTCGTAATCTAGGTCATTATAGGTCAAGTTTTACTTGGTGTACCGGGTGAGCGATTTAGGGCCATGGTGGCCCTTGTTTAGTAACAGATGGCAGATTTAAAAGCAAGAAGTACAGGAGCTTTATACTTTACTGTCATCTTGCTAACAGGTTCAAGTCAGATCAGACACTGAATAGATTGTTGTCTGATCAGTATCAAAACCGTTGGCCAATGAGGGTTTGATTGATTTTCAACATGTTTTAGATTCTGTAATTTTCTACACTTATAACGGGTGCGGTTCATTAAATCCTTTAAACTGAAAAGAATAACGTTTCCTCCACTATAGGACCACTGATACTGGAGTCTTAAAAAATTATTAAATCCTACTCTTAAACTTGAACTTTGAATTGTGGGTAAGTTCATTTAATGAGTAGAATGCAGGTAAGTTTTGACATGGTAGAGATTGAGCTATCACAGTTCAGCTGTATTCAAAACCACTTTTTGACACTAATGTGCCTCTGGATTTTGGGTGGAGCGGAATTTTCTGATTCTTGACCTGGATCATCGGGATTTTTGAGATTTTGGAACGATGAAGAGAGTATTAGATTTCACCTTCTTTGATGCTATGGTAACTATTATACTTGGATACAGAATAGGAGGTAAAATAGAATGCACATGCACCCTGATACAGTTAATATTGCATTACACCACACAGGGCTCCAGATAAGAGGGAGTAAACTGAACAAATCCAACATTTTTTCACTCATTTAAGCACTAAATCCTATGGTGTTACTATACTCATAAGAATCGTCTCTTTGAGACGATTCTAATGAGTAGTGACACCATAGGGTTTAATTGAGAAATAAAGATTTTAGTTTTTAAAATAACCCCCTTATCTGGAGCCCTGCACCACATATAGACTTAAGCTACTAGTCTGATAAATATATTATTTTTGATAATGTATTCTTTTTTTCAATGGTCTGTCATTGTGCCTTATTAATTCCTGCCACAGAGTCTAGCACTGATTACTCTATAATTCTGGCTAGGAAAAGACATTACCCAGTATGAATCAAAGGTAATACAGGGCTGCCATTTCTCTAGATTTTTCCTAATTCATCGGATTTTTTTCTAGTTCATGGTAGCTTACAGCAGGCTGAAAGTAAAGCAGAATGCGCCTTAAGGCGCATTCAGCTTTACTTTCAGCCTGCTTTAAGCAGCCACATGTCAACAAAACTAGAAACAGGCTATGGGGAAAAGGTATGATTCGTAAAATCACACTTGAAAAATGCAAATTTGGAAATCATAGGATTTTTTATGTCAACTTATGACAGCCCTGAGCTTTTGGTAGTATTTCTTATCTTCATTATATTAAAGACGTTTGTGATCTTAACCCAGGTGGTTGTTTAATTCAGAATAAAAAGAATGCTTCTTAAACATGAAAAAGTAGTCCAAATAGAGGGGTTTCACTCTACTTTATGTATAACTATGCTTATGAAAGTTACCATTGATGTAAACATATACCGGTAACTAATTTTCCTGCTTCAAATTTTGTTACAGTGAGTGTATCTTGAATTATTTTTAAGTAAGCATGATTTTTCCTTATTGCTTATGGAAAAATGTTCTTAAGTGTCAAACAATGAAGTAAGCTACTGATGAGCTGTTGTTACTCCATAGATACACATTTTTGTAACTTTAATTTATTCCTCCACTGAAAAAAATAGTTACAGTCATGAATATGTATCATAAAAAAAGTTTTTCTATATTTCAGGAGATTGTTGCTTAAAGTAGGCTGAAAGTAAGGAGAATTCTGTTTTCCTTTAAGCCTGCTTTCTGCTACAGTCTGCTAATATATATAAAATACAGCGCTCCCTCTCTACAACGACAACCAATGGGAGACAGTGATTGTGTGCGTTGTACGGAGGGAGTCTTTATAGAGAGGGAAAATTGGTTTACATTTACAAACAGCTTGAATCCAGATCAGACGCCGCGTTACGCAGCGTCTGATCTGGATTCAAGCTGTTTGTCATTCATCAATAAGTATTTTTCTGTCAAAATATCGAATATGTAATTTTGAGAAAAACAGCAGACGACAATTTTAAGCAGACGACATTGCAGTAGTAAAAGCGTCAGAAATAATTGTCCCGTTTAGGGAATTGCGGCAAGGGTCTTTGTAAGGAGGGAATCGTTGTTGGGAGAGCCGTTGAAGAGAGGGAGCGCTGTAGTTCTTATGGAGACTTTATAATCAGTTGAGGAATAAATGAGAGGCATAAGAAGGCATATTTATGGAGCAATGGGCAAAGACTTTCTATATGCATATTGTGTATGAATGCTGATCACGTTTCTGACATGTTTGTTTTACAGAACAATTTTACAGAACTGCAGAAGTGCCCGGAGAGCTGTCACAGCCATCATGTGACAACTGTATTGTAATGTCTCAGAGAGGTTTACCTGAGGAAGACACTGAAAACGTAAACCAATATTACACTGTGTGTCTTTACCCATTAACCAATAGTCCCTTTCTAGGTTAGAACACAGGTGACCACTTAAAGCAGGTTGAAAGTAAAGCAGAATTTACCTTAACCCATTACCCCATAGCATGTTTCTAATTTTAGAGACAGGTGACCACTTAAAGCAGGTTGAAAGTAAAGCAGAATGTGCCTATAGGCACATTCTGCTTTACTTTCAACCTGCTTTTAAGCTACAACGGCAAAGCTATAGAAATTATTTCTTATTGTCTGCATATTCATGACTGCATAAAGTGGAGTTATTCTCTGCAACGATGGAATAAATTAAAGGCATAAAAATGTGTAGGTATTTATGAAGTAATGGGTTAAAATGCAGTTTCCCTGACTTTCGTTATTAACCCTTCACTTGATGAATATCTATAACATTATATAAAACCCTGTCCACAATTAGTTTAAACATATTTTATTTCAAAATAGTACATATTTTATAATCAAACATAAATATACCTTAGGATGAGAACGAAAGCAATGTTTGCTTATTAGGTTCTTCTCCTAATCTACCGTAAACATAATTATATACTGTTTGTAAATGACATGTATATCTGCATTACTGGGTTAAAACTGCTGCTGATTAACATTTTCAACACTAAGTTATTCTTGTGGGTTATTATGTTCCCTTGTGGGTCATTTTAGTTTCCAAAATACAAACCAGTCTACTTGAAATTCTGGGTAGTTTAATAAATACTGCTCCATTAATAAGCAAACAGTGTAGACCTAGATCAGAGGGCTCTCATAGGAGCCCTGAGATCTGGGTCTACACTGTTTGCAAATGTAATGAGTATATTTTATAAATGTCTGTAGTGTTAAAAGAGTTAATATAATTTGTATTAACATTATTCCTGGGGTTGAGTTTAACCAATTTCCCAATAGCCGGTTTCTAGTTTTTAAGACAGATGACAAATAAAAGCAGATTGAAAGTAAAGCAGAATGCGCTTTACTTTCAGCCTGCTTTAAGCTACCATCTGCTAGGATATAGAAAAAAAATTATGATACATAATTATGACTGTATAAATTGGATTTATTTTCTTCAGTGGATGAGTAAGATTAAAGGTGTAAAAAGGCGTATTTATGGGATAATGGGTTAAACAGGAGTATATATGCTAGTCAGGATAAGTTGTACCAATTTCTGGTATTTTCAGAACACAGCTGAGATTGATAATAGTACCACTCCACATATGGAAACACAGTTAGATTCTAACATCGCAATACATGTAGACAGGAATGGATAATGTTTTTTCTATTCTAGCTATTTATTTTAATTTGAGTACCAGCAACTTTGAGCCTTAATTATATCAGATGCCAATTTACCAGATGTCTGATCTGGCTCCAAACTGTTTGCATAGGAAATAACAGTTTTAGCATAAATGCTTAAAAGAATAACGTCTTCTCTACTTGCATAAGGCATGAGAAAACTATGATCAATATAAATAAAAAATCCTCATGAAAAGTCACTGAATCTACACTGAAACATGCAATGACAAAAAAAAAAGTTTTGTGCAATCCTTGGTATTGGTATCCATGTGCATTTTCATGTGTATGCATTATTTGTCATAGCATGTGCATTTTCATGTGTATGCATTATTTGTCTTAGATTGCAATAGATGTGTATGCATTAAATTTTGTATTGCCATGTTATACCACTATTTTGCCAAAATAAAATCAATCGATCAATCAACTTTGACTACATTGTAGTTTTGTTCTCCTACAGCAACAGAAGCCGGTAGAAGCCAAGAGGGAGCTCCTGGATGAGGTTGAGGCTAAGAGGTTGACTACACAAGAACTAGAGGATGAGGTGCAAGCTTCTGATGATGTCAAGCTTCGTCTAGAAGTCAATATGCAGGACCATAACGTTCTGTAAAGCCCTAATCAGACAGGTATGATGTACTGTGTCTTCTTAATCCTGACCTTCATGACTTCTTGTCAGTGTTAATCCTTTCTTCTATAGATACAGATGTTTACTCATTTGATTTATTCATACCCTGAAAAAGATAGTTTTAATGTTTACCATCATAAGAAATATTCACTATCTATAGCTATATTCTAGCTGATGATAGCTAAAAACAGACTGAAATTAAAGCGGAATGCACCTGAAGGCTCATTCTGCTTTACTTTCAGTCTTCCTTAGGTGGTAATCTATCTTTAGCACTATTAACAGGCTATGGAGTAAAGGGTTGAAGATATAGTTGCTGGTTTACATGTCTATTCACATAGATTCTGTACATTTCACCTTCAATTTGAATCATGTCTGTGTCATAATTTCAAGTTTATATGCAGGGCTGCCATAAGTTGGCATGAACAATCCTAAGATTTCCAAATTTGCATTTTTCAAGTGCGATTTTACGAATCGTACCTTTACCCCATAGCCTGAATCTTGCCTTTTGCTTTACTTTCAGCCTGCTTTGAGCTACCATGTACTAGAAAAAAATTCCGAAGATATAGGAAAAATCCGGAGAAATGGCAGCCCTGTATATGCCAAATGAAATAATCTAATTCTTAATCTTTCCCTGAATTTTTCAAAATTAATGGTCTCTTCATTTTTCCGATAATTGACAAGTCTACATTGCCTTTGGATTTATCACCAACATATTTTGAACCATTGCAAACATGATGCAGGGGAGCCCTTTGATCTTGGTCTTCACTGTCTGCAAAGTGCATCCTTGGAAACTACTGGGCCATTTTCATTAAACTTCACAGGGTTTTTCTCTGGATGATACTCTGTCAGATTTCTTTAAATATGGGTAATCCAATTGGATTGGAGTTTTGTTGCCATGACAACAGATTGAAAAGGAAACTAAGAATCTTCTAATGAAAAACTACTGGTTTGAATTGAAAATAATTTCACACAAAATAATGATTCATGGGTGATCCTCTACCAGATCTTCACCAAACTTACTGACAATGCTTCTTGAGTGACAAACAGTTTGGAGCCTGATCAGACGCAGGGTTACTCAGTGTCTGATCTGGCTCCGAACTGTTTGCAATAAAAATAATAGTTTTAGAGTAAACACATTTATAAGAAAGGATAACTTCATCTCTTCTGTATAATTATGTAAACAAACCTGAGAAGAAGTAAAGTTTTCTGTTCTGTTGTACAGTGTTCCCTCCCTACAACAGCCCTCCCAACAATGACTCCCTCCTTACAACGACCCTTGCCGCTGTCCCCACAAACAAGACATTTATGTCTAACCTTTTCATGGCTGCAATACCGTCTGCTTAAATTTGTTGTCTGCAGTTTTCTCAAATGTACATAAATTATAAGTTGACATTTTGATAGAATAAATATAATGACGATTAACAAACAGCTTGAATCCAGATAGAGACGCCGTGTTACGCGGCATCTGATCTGTGTTCAAGCTGTTTGCAAATGTAAGCCAAATCTTAATTTTCCCTCTCTATAATGACTCCCTCCGAACAACGCACACATTCTTTGCCTCCCATTGAGTGCCGTTGTAGAGAGGGAGCACTGTCATTGGAAAGCACACTGTGCCAGAGCTCCACACAAGGGGAGTATTTCAAAAACTAAAATCTTTATATCTGAATTTAACCCTATGGTGTAACCACTCATTAGAATCGTCTCTGTGAGACGATTCTAATGAGTGGTCACACCATAGGGTTTTGGGCTGAAATGAGTGAGACATTATTCCTTCTTATCTGGAGCCCCATATTTACACTCTACTTACTGTAACTGATGTATGTTTGTACATGTATTTTCAGATGACAGCTAATGGAGCAGAGGGATGACACCAAATGGTCCTGCTGCACAGTTTGAAATGATTATGATTGTTCATTTCTTGACTTGTTTGACATGTTTGTCAATTATCAGTTTCATTCACTTTGACTTGCAAATAACTATGATTTTTAATTTCTTGATTTGATTGTCTTGTTTGTCAATTGATTTGTCGATTCAATTTCTTTGACTTGGAATACGTATATGTTTAATCGTTTCTTTATGTGATTCACACAATTTCTTTGACTTGGAATTAATTATGATGTTCATTTCTTGATTGAAAGGACATGTATTTTCTTTTCTTTTTGACTGTCACTTGGTAATTAAAGAGAATTATAATTATGGCTCTTGATTGACTTTGTTGTCAAACTGTGTTGTCAGTAGAGGAATAAATTAGGGGCAAAAAAAGGAATATTTATGAGAAAATGGGGTAAGCAGACATTCATTGTAGAAGAACAGATATCTCTAAAGATTCTTATTATAGCACATTAACCCTTTCCCTCATAGAAGCGCCTTTTAGCACATTTGATTTATTCATCCACTGAAGAAAATAGTTCCAATTCATAAAGCCTTGAAAATGAACCATATGAAAAAAAATCTAAATCCTAGCAGATGATAGCTAAAGCAGGCTGAAAGTAAAGCAGAATGTGCCTTATTCACATTCTGCTTTACTTTCAACCTGCTTTAAGTGGTCACATGTCTTCAAAACCAGAAATAGGGATAAAGGGTTAAGGAGCCACCTATCTTGACCCATATAGTAATGGAGTCTTATGATATCTAAACAGGGTAGATCAAGATCAGAGGGCTTAACCCTTTGAACCCTAGTCTGGCATATAGGCATCATTTTCAAACAGTGTACATGTGAATAGTACACTTGTCCTATGCAAACAGTGAAGACCCAGATCAGAGGGCTCCGAAAGGAGCCCTCTGATCAGGGTCTTCACTGTTTTTGAAATAATGCCAAACATTGACAAAAACAACCCTTAAAAGTCAGAAATGGACTATACCAAAATGGAAATAGGAATTGTTCATTTAATGTTTTAGGGAGGAAAGAGTTAAAGGAGCCCTCAGATCAGAGTTTGGGTTATTTATCAAAGTTCAATTACCAGGCTTACAGATACACAATTCATCTTTATTAATGTAACAAACTTAATGCAATTTTGAAGAGTATTCCTTGATCTCTGAGGCCTGCGTACCCAAGACAAATGCACACTCAGATTCCACTGAGCGACAAACAATGAAAAATGTTTTATGTCCTTTTACAGGGAGGTCACACTGGAACGCTCACTTTAAATATTGAATATGAAACTTAAAAATCTCAATACTTAGGAGTATATTTATATTTTCTGTTCTCTTGTAAAAATGTTGGGTTATAATATAGTGGTTTGTGTTTCAACTATCACAATATTGGCTATTGTATTTACCAAAAGCTCGAACTGTAATAATGCTGACTATTGTATTCACCCAATTAACTTGAACTGCAGCAATGTTGACTATTGTATTCACCCAATGAACTGAACTATCACAATGTTGACTATTGTATTCACCCAATGAACTGAACTATCACAATGCTGACTATTGTATTCACCCAATGAACTCAACTTTCACAATTTTGGCTATTGTGTTCATCCAATGAACTCGAACTGTAATAATGCTTATTATTACCTAATGCTCTATATAACTTGTAATTCGTTATTTTTTACTGTTTTACTGTGTTGTTCTGACATTGCCTAATCCGGGGGAAATAGTTTTAACTATTGCCCTCTAGGACGAACTGTTTCCATGCGCGAAAAAGATGCGCAGAAGTTCTAAAATCAGTGTCACCGAGAAGTTTCCCCGTACCCGGAATTGCTGTACTGTAATGAAACAGTATTGAATAATTATCATTGATTGGTGTCTGGAGGATTAATACTTTATTGCATGCTTTATCATTATTTATAGCAATACTATTATCAATGAGACGAGTTCATAATACACATCAAGTTACGTCGCTATCCTTTATAAAGAAAATAACACGGACCCGAACATTACAATAATGTGCGGATGTTAACCTGCCGGAATGCCGTGTAACGAATTTATTTCCAGTCTAGATCCAATATAAGAAAGAAAACATACATAATCTGACAAAGTTTTACTCAATTGACCCTAAAAGTTGACACTTGAAATTGACATCATGTCACTGCAAACTCTCGCGCTTGGTATAGGTTAGAGCATGTTTATTTCATACTACGGAATATAGTTCTCGAGGCTCGAGTACACAAATGAATACAGTTAGACCTCGATATCTGGAACTCGCATAAGTGGAATTTACCTGCATTTCTACAGATAGGCTTAAATTCCATATACCCGCTGCTTTATAAACCGCTTCTGTCGAAAATATCCGTATTTCAAGCTTAAAAGGTGGCATAACCACTGCTCGACTGAAATGCATCCAAGAATTTATGATGACTGGAAATAATAAATCTTATTTCCTTTTGTACTTTGGCTCAGATTAATTCTTTTTGAAAATCTAGTTAGCCCTATATAAAGTATTAGGTAATAAAACAGTTATTTCATGTGTGTTAGGGGAACAGTCAAAACTATTGTCCCTCGTTATCAGGGAAGACATTTCGAAAGTCTTCCCTGATACCTCGGGCCAATAGTTTTGACTGTTCCCCAAACACACATGAAATAACTGTATACTATTGTATTTACCAAAAGGACTCAAACTGTTATAATGTTGGCTACTGTATTCACCCAATTAACTTGAACTGCAGCAATGTTGACTATTGTATTCACCCAATGAACTCAACTATCACAATGTTGGCTATTGTATTCACCCAAATATCTCAATCTGTCACAATGTTGGCCATTGTATTCACCCATTTCACCATAATTATCACAATATTTGCTAATTTAATTACCAATTAGTCCTTTCTTCTGCAATACCTACTTCTCCAAATACAAACTACAAATAAATACAGGTATTCATGGTGCTTTCTGCTATATTTTCATTCTTCTTTAAACCAGTTATTTACGTTGAACACAATATGATGTACATTTTGATATAGGTGATATGCACTTTTTCCTATGAAGGAAAGTGTAAAGTGCCTTTCAAGCAGCTTTTTGAACACATTGACCCATTACCTATTGCACGTTTCTGATATTGAAGATAGGTGACCACTTAAAGCGGGTTGAAAGTAAAGCAGAATGTACCTTAAGCACTTAAAGCAGGTTGAAAGTAAAGCAGAATGCCCCTTAAGGGGCATACTCAGCAGCTTTACCTCACTCTGCTTTAAGCTATCATCTGCAAGAATAGGGAGATTATTTCTTATATTGCATATTCATGACTGTATAAATTGGAATTATTTTCCTCAGTGGAGGAATGAATTGGAGGGGGAAAAAAGAAAAGGTATTTCTATGGGGTAATTGGTTAAAATTCAAAACCATAAACATGTAAAATCCCAGATTTGAAAAATGGTTCGCAAGACATTTTGCATCTTGAAGTATGTAGGATGAAGACAAAGCAAAAGTTCTTTTATGAGTTTTCTCCAACTACAGTAACACCTCTCTATTAACCCTTTACCTTATAGCATGTATATATACTTCTCAAAGTTTGCTAAGCACCAAGGCTAAAATCTCAATAGGTACCAATCTATTGACCCTATCCCTTCTGACATCACATAACTTCCAACATCATTGTTTGATTTTTTTCCAAACTTAGAGATGTTTTGGCCAAAAGTTTACTTTACACCTGGTTCTAAATTTTTTACACTTGTTCATGTCCTGTATGCGAAACCCGAGGAAATTATCAAAATGTGAAATTTCTGAGAATTCACCAAAATTTTCAAATCCATTGAGTTCTACATTGTAATGTTCTTAGAGATGTTATTTGTTGGTGAAAACAATGTTTTACCTTTCAATTTTCAACGGTACCCATTGTAACATCTCTAAGAACATTAAAATGTAGAATTCAATGGATTTGAAAGTTTTGGTGAAATCTCAGAAATTTCACATTTTGATAATTTCGAGTTTAGCCTACAGGACATGAATAAGTGTGATTTTTTTAGAATCTGTAAAGTAAACCTTTGGCCAAATCATCTCTAAATTTGGAAGAAATCAAACAAAAATGTTGGAAATTATGTGATAGGGTCAATGCATTCGCACCTATGGAGATTTTACCCTTGGTGCTTAGCAAACTTTGAGTAGTATATTTTGAAGATAGGTGAACACTTAAAGCAGGTTGAAAGTAAATCAGAATGCACCTTAAGGTGCATTCTGCTTTACTTTCAGCCTGCTTTAAGCTACTATCTGCTAGGATATAGAAAATATTCCTCATGGTACATTTCTGTGAGTGTATAAATTTGAACTATTTTTTTTCAGTGGAGGAATAAATTAGAGGCTTAAAAAGGCGTATTTAAGGAGGAACAGGTTCAGACCACTTAAACAAAGAATAAGCAAACATTGCTTTCGTTCTCATCCTAAAGTATATTTATGTATGATTATAAAATATGTACTATGTTTGAAATAAAATATGTTTAAACTAAACAAAGACTGATTAATTGTACATATTACAGTTGACCGCTTAAAGCAAGGTGACAGTAAAACAAAAAGATTCTAAAGGAGCTTTATGTTTTACTGTCACCTTGCTTTAACCCATTAAGCCATACTGACTCATTGCGCAATAGCCTCATACTAACTCATTTTGACACACTTTATTCAACTAGCTTCTATTGAGATAAGCATTGAGAACTGTTTATCGCTTATGAGTTAATGGGTTAAGCAATCACCTGTGGTATAACACCTTATAACTGATACAAGTTTGTGGTTGTTGTAGAGAGGTTAATAACTACTTTCATCTTGCTTTAACCCATTACCAAATAGCCTCTTTCTAGTTTTCAAGATAGTTGACCACTTAAAGCAGGTTGAAAGTAAAGCAGAATGTGCCTTAAGGCACATTCTGCTTTACTTTCAGCCTGCTTTAAGCTATTATCTGCTAGAATATAGAAAATATTTCTTATGATTCTTATTTGTAACAGTATAAATTGGAACTATTTTCTTCAGTAGAGGAATAAATTAAAGGTGTAAAAAGGCGTATTTATGGGGTAATGGGTTAAGCAGTCACACACATTAAAGGCAGGAAACAATTGAGAGGGCAATGTATTTAGTTCAAGATGTATTTGATGGCAATATACATCACTAACAACTAATTGAAATGTTAAGCAAAAAACTTTTATATCCAGAAACCTTTGATATTTGAAGCAGAATAAATGTCTTAAATGTCACAAAGCATAACACTGAACATAAATTGTACATGCATAGGAGAACCTAGTTCTGTCGCACTTATCAAAATTCCGTGGCCTAGTGGTATAGTCACTGTGACTTACATCACTAAGCCCCTCACTGCTGTGGGTTCGAATTTGGTCTGGGCACTTGATTTTTCGGCTCAGGCTTGCAAAAGGTTGGTGGTTTTATCTAAGTTGCCGATTTGTGCCTGAAACTGGACATAAAGGGCTTCTAGAGTGTTCCTCCATCTGTAATTAGCTGGATGTTGGGATATGACTGAAATACTGTTAAAACTGACACAAACATAACAGGTCTCACTGAAACTCTGATTAAATGTTGGGACTTTGTATGGCCCCCAGGGACCCCTAGGGGCATTTAAACAGGGTAATGTTGTAGGAAAGGTAAATTTTAAAGTATGTTGCATTTATCAACACTAAAGAGTCTCAACACATTTGAAGGAGAACAGCAGCAAGCGTTGTTGTAGAGAGGGAATCATTGTTTGGAGGACTGTTGTAGGGAGGGAGCACTGTACATGATCAGTTGTTTTATTGTGTTTTACAGCGGAACTTGAGAGCGGCTTCACCATGCTCACATGTGATGAATGTAACACAGTTGTGGAGAAAATAGTGCCTGGGAATGCTGTAGACAAAGTAAACATATTTCACAACCTGCCTTAAGCACCTCATATTGAACACAATTTAGTGGTTCTAATAGAGAGGTTTTAATGTACCCAGTTGAACTTTTCAAAATGTTTGAAATTATATCTGTTATATATCCTGGCTCCAGAGGTAAAGGGAGACCAAGAAAGTCTTGGCCAGGCTGCATTAAGGCTGATCTGAATGTATGCTGCCTTGCAGGCATAGATCCACAGAACAGAGAAGAATGGAGATTAGGACTGGTGTTAGGCCCTCTATATATAGCCACCTGCTTCCTACTTCAGTTCTTGGGACACCTGGAAAAGTTGAAAAATAAATTTGGGATCAAGTCAATATATAAGCCATTTATCCCATAACTTATTTCTGGTTTTGAACTCCGATGACCATTAAAACAGCTTAAATGTAAGGCAGAATTTGCCTTTAGGCCTTTCAGCCTGCTTTTTAAGCTACCATCTGATAGGATTACAGTGGAGAATCTGTTATTCTTTCCCGTTTAAACGCAAACGTACGCAAACGCAAAACACTAAAACGTAGAAAAGTTCAACTTTTGGACAATTCTGATAATTCATGTTTATCTTGGTGGCAAACAGTTTGGAGCCTGATCAGACGCCGGTTTACCCGGCGTCTGATCTGGCTCCAAACTGTTTGCACTGCAAATAATAGTTTTAGCGTAAACGCGTTTATTGGGAAAGAATAACAGATTCTCCACTGTATAGAATGTAATTCTATTGACACCTAAATTCCCTGCAGGGAAATAGTCAGGGAGCTTTCTATTCTACTGTCACCTTCCTTTAAGCAGTCACCTGTCTAAAACACCTAATAATTAACACAATCTAGTGGTTACAATAGAGATACTTTACTGTGTATATGAATTTGATACCATATTTCTGTTTTGTTTAGCTTGCACGATCGTTATGTCATGAAACCTGCCACCACCGCAGCCGAAGGTCCATCGCTGATCAGATGGAGTACTGGCAATCCCAGGCAGCTGAGCTACAACAGTTTGTCTCGGACGATGACAAGGCTGATGTAAGAATATCTTATAGTTTAATACAAACAGTTTAGCATATATAACCCCTTTCCACCATAGAAGTGATTTTTAGCGAGTTCAGTTTATTTGTCCGCTGAAGAAAATAGTTCCAATTTACATAGTCTTAAGGAATTCCAAGACTGAAGATCGCCCTTTTCCATGTTATCTCGACATTTTCCGTGTTCAACGGAATATACCGAACACTCCAATATAAAACCTGGACGATAATGTTAGAAATTATCCGAACATAGTCCGAAATGTTGCAAATTTCGTCTTGTAAATCCCCGCACGAGTTACCGAGCTCAATATATTTTTCTTTGAAATATATATATCTTTTTTAAACAAAACCTTTTCCTAAATCAATGATTAGATGTTAATAAATGCGCCTGACATTAACTTGCAAAAATGTTTAATCATAAGTCAAATTTTGTTCAGTCTTTATAAAGTATTCAAGGTCTCCAACACTTTTTCGAAGACAAGTTAATTTGTTTCCAGTTAGGTGTGGCCAAATGTCTTCATATTTTGGATTTAGATTGCGTAAGTATTGTATGAAAGCTTTGCCCAAGTTTTCATTTTTGTACAAACATACAACCTTTTAAGTCATATAATGTAAAATCGTATGGAAAATATTGCATATTTTTAAGAGGACGGTTCAGATTTTTAATTTTTCACATCATATGATGCAAATATTGGGACAATAACTTTGATTTTGTGATGTTCACGTCTTCTGGCATAGGCATGAAATAAAAAATATCAGTATTTTAGGTAAGAATAGGTAAAAATCGCCTTTCAGGACTATTTGTCTTTTAATTTTCTCGCATATTTTCCTACCTGTAAGGCTATATATAATATTTCAAATATTTTCGAGAAGAGATGGCGAAAAGCCTTCATATTTCACAGACGACACGGGAATTACATGTAGTGTCCATTCATAATATCATTGTAACATTACAATTACCCTACCTTCAGTGTTGGAATACCTTAAATATTGTATCATAAGGAATATTTTCATTGTATTAAAGGAATATTTTCTTTATTCTAGTAGGTGGTAGTTTAAAGCAAGCTGAAAGTAAAGCAGAATGCTCCTTCTGCTTTACTTTAAATCTGCTTTAAGTAATCACCTATTTTCAAAACTAGAAGCAGGCTATGGGGTAAAGGGTTTAAGATTTTTATTTCCAGAAACTGAATTACAAATGCATACTCATGCAAACAAACAGATAATTCTTAGGAGGTGGGTTGAAATGAAAGAGTACATTCTTTAAGTTTCTTCCTAAAGGTTAAACTGATCAGGAATTCAGGGCTCCAGATAAGAGTAGTTTTTCAAAAACTAAAATATTTATTTCTGCATTTAACCTACGGTATTACTACTCGTTAGAATCGTCTCTTCAAGACGATTCTAATAAGTAGTAACACCATAAGGTTTGATGCTGAAATGAGTGAAAAAATATTGAATTTGTTCTGTAAACTTCTTCTTATCTGGAGCCCTGGGAATTGTCTGAAATGAGTCTGCACTCTTTCCTAGCAGATGGTAGCTTAAAACAGGGTGAAAGTAAAGCAGAATGCGCCTTAAGGCGCATTCTGCTTTACTTTCAACCTGTTTTAAGCAGTCATGTGTCTTCAAAACAAGAAACAGACTATGGGGTAAAGGTATGATTAGTAAAATTGCATCTGAAAAATTCCTTATTTTATAAGCCAATTTATTAGATTATATATGTTCATAGTTGGCATAGTTCTGTAATTTCTGAGTTTCTATGATTCTCACTCTCTATATAATGTATAACATCTTTGAGTTCTATAAGCTACTGCCTCTTTCAGGCCAGTTTCCTAGAATGTGAGGTTTGTAAGATTGTTATCCGTCTGGTGGACCAGATAGCCGGGGAGAATGCATCAGTCAGCACCGTGAACAAAACCATGACTGAAATCTGCAGCAGACTTACTGGAAAACAGCTGGCCGATATTGTACGTATCTGGGAAGAGTGCATCTTTCTAAAAACTTCACATGCAAATTAATATTGTCATCTGCAGCAATTGTCTGCTGCTACTGGTTAACTCTTTCCTCCCTGAAACTTTAAATGGACAATTCCAGTTTCCATTTTAGTCTAGTCCATTTCTGACTTTTAAGGGTTGTTTTTGTCAATAATTGGCATTATGACAAACAGTGAAGACCCTGATCAGAGGGCTCCTTTCGGAGCCCTCTGATCTGGGTCGTCACTGTTTGCACAGGACAAGTGTATTATTCACATGTACACTGTTTGAAATGACGCCTATATGCGGGACTAGGGTTCAAAGGGTTTAAATAAGAAAAAATCAAAAGTAAAAAAACAGCTGGCCGATATTGTACGTATCTGGGAAGAGTACATCTTTATTGTTTTTATTAGCTCACCTAGCACGAAGTGCCAAGGTGAGCTATTGTGATCGCCCTGTGTCTGTCGTCCGTCGTCGTCCGTCCGTCATCAAACTTTTTGTTCAAAGATCTTCTTCTTGGAAACCACTGGGCAAATTTCATCAAAACTTCATAGGATTGTTCCTTGTAGGGTACTCTCTCAGATTTCTTCAAATATAGGTCATCCAATTGAAATTGTGCCATGGCAACCAATTGAAAAAACTTTAAAAATCTTCTTGTCAAAATCTACAGGTCCATATTGAAAATAATTTTACCCAAATGTGCCATTGGTGACCCTCTATCAGATTTCTTAAAATAATTTATATGGCTATATAGTGAAAACTTAAAAAATCTTCTTGTCAAAAACTACTGGTCTGATTTGAAAGTAATTTTATGCAAATGATCCATGGGTGACCCTCTACCAGATGTCTTAAAATTATTTTGATATCTAAAAAAACATGGCCGCCAGTGGGTGGGGCAAGTTTTCCTTATGTTATTGTATAGTAAAAACTTTAAAAATCTTCTTCTCTGAAACTACTGGTCCAAATTAAAAATAGTTTTACACAAATGGTCAATTGATGATCTTCTACCAGATTTCTTAAAATCATTTTATTATCTTAAAAAACATGGCCGCCAGTGGGTGGGGCAAGTTTTCCTTAAATGTTTCTGTATAGTAAAAACTTTAAAAATCTTCTTCTATGAAACTACTGGTCCAAATTAAAAATAATTTTACACAAATGGTCAATTGATGATCCTCTGCCAGATTTCTTAAAACCATTTTGTTATCTTAAAAAACATGGCCGCCAGTGGGTGGGGCATATTACTGTATAGTAAAAACTTTAAAAATCTTCTTCTCTGAAACTGCTGGTTCAAATTCAAAATAATTTTACACAAATGGACAATTGATGACCCTCTACCAGATATCTTAAAATCATTTTTTTATCTTAAAAAACATTGCCGCCAGTGGGTGGGGCAAGTTTTCCCTATATGTTTGTATAGAAAAACTTTCCAAAAAAATTCTCTGAAACTATTGGTCTGATTTAAGAATGATTTTACGCAAATAATGATTCATGGGTGACCCTTTGCCAGTTTTCTTCAAATAATCTTCCTAGCTCAAACAACATGGCCACCAATGGGTGGAGGTGAATAAGTGAAAACTTAATCATTACTGGTCCATTTACATGACCGTAATCATGGATACCAGGTGAGCGATTTAGGGCCGCATGCGGCTCTTGTCTTTCTTAGCTCTTTACATGCTAATTACATTTATTTACATTAATAATGTCGTCTGCAGCAGTTGTCTTCTGCTACTGGATCAAAAATGAAAATTAAAGAATTAAAAAAAAATTATTTTCAAAATAAGGTCAGAGTGTGAAACAGTATGGATCCTGATGAGATGCCTCATTACGCTGCATACCTAATAATGGACACCATTTAGTGGTTATAATAAGGAGGTAAATTTACTATACAGTCGAACTTCGATATCTCGATCTGGGTTAGGTCGAACATACCCGTATTTCAAAGTTAAAACGTGGCTAAGCCACGTTTTAACTTAGAAATATGAGTATGTTCGACTTAACCTAGCATGAAATAATGCAATTCATGTGTGGATAAATCCAATAGCTCGAATTTAGCAAGTTCGAGATATATAAGTTCTACTGTATATGAATACCCAGCGGGAGAAGGACTGATACTACATGGGTTAGTGTGTCAAATGACGCTTCAACCCATTACCCCATAGCATGTTTCTAGTTTTGAAGATATGTGACCATTTAAAAGTAGGTTGAAAGTAAAGCAGAATGTGCCTTAAGGCACATTCTGCTTTACTTTCAGCCTGCTTTAAGCTATCATCTGTTAGAACTTAAAACATATTTCATGATAGATATTCATGGTTGTATAAATTGGAACTATTTTCTTTGACAATGGAGGATATAAGTTAAAGGCGCTATAAGGCATATTTATGGGGTAATGGGTTATTGAGGGAAAAGAGATTTACCCAATGAGTCCTTGTGATGAGTTAATTAACTCTTTCAACACAAAGTAACTCTTGTTGGTTATTAGGTATCTTTGTGGATCATTTTAGTTGCCTAAATATGAACAAGTCTACTTAAAATTTTGAGTAGTTTAATAAATACTGCTCTATATTAGAAAACAGTGTAGAAGCCCTCTGATTTGATCTGGGTCTACACTGTTTTCTGTAAAGAATACAGTCAAACTTAGATATCTCAAACTCGCTCACCTCAAACCATCCGATATTTTGACACATAGTTGAAAATACCCTAATTTGAAATACGGGTATGTGCAACTTAACCGAGTTTGAGATACAGAAGTTTGACTGTATATTTTAACAGGTCCATGGTGTTGAAAGAGTTGACTCATCCTTAGTGTATCTCTTAGGAGTACATATTCTTGTCCTTTGCAAAAAAAGTAGACCCGGATCAGATGTGATGAGTAAAATGATCCTTTACAATCTGTGTACTAGTTGTCTAAGTTTACAATTTATTGTCCCATGCAAACAGTGCAGACCCTGACCAGAGGATCCTAAAGAAGCCCTCTGATCAGGGTCTGCATTGCTTTTCATTTTGCAACAAATAGTAAAAAACAACCAAAAATTATCCAAAAAAAGACTAATATACATTATTATACATTATTATATAGGAAATTGGAGTTTACTCTTTTAACACCATGGATCTCTTTAGAATATACTCATTACATTTGCAAACAATATACTATATAGTATATAGGATCCCTCTGATCAGGGTCTACACTGTTTGCTAAATCATATCAGCATTTATTAAACTTTCCATAATTCCAAGTAGACTGGTTCATGTTTTAGTAACTAAAATGATCCACAAGGGAACCTTATAACCCAAAGGAGTTACTTATATATAGTGTTGAAAGAGTTAAACTTTAAAGGCTATTGAGGCAAGGGTTTATAGAAAGTAGATTTACCCAAGTTTGAATTTGTAACATACAGCATAACCCTTTGAACCCTAGTCCCGCATATAGGCGTCGTTTTCAAAAGTATACTTGTGAAAAGTGCACTTGTCCTATGCAAACAGTGAAAACCCAGATCAGAGGGCTCCTTACGGAGCCCTCTGATCTTGGTCTTCACTGTTTGTCATAATGCCAAACATTGACAAAAACAACCCTTAAAAGTCAGAAATGGACTAGACTAAAATGGAAACTGAGGTTGTCCATTTTAAGTTTCAGGGAGGAAGGAGTTAAACTTTAAAGGCTATGGAGGAAAGAGTCTATAGATTGTAGATTTACCCAAGTTTGAATTTGTTACATATGTTTTCTTGTCACTTATTTCCACAGTGTTTGCAAGAGACCCCAAAGCTTCTGAAGTTTATGTCTGATGGAATTCAGCCCACCACTGTATCAGTCCGTCTGTCTGTCCGTCACGCTTTTTTGCGCCACGCTACATAACTCCTGTTCTATTGAAGCTTATAAGATGAAACTTCATTTATGGATAGAACTTGACAAGTGGAAGCGTATTGGACAAGGGTAATAACTCTTGCTACAATATTGTGAGAGTTATTCCCCTTTTCAACACTTTCTATTCATGCAAATTTCTTTTGTAATACTAAAGATTTTGAAATGAAATTTCGTTTATGGAAAGAGCTTGACAAGTGGAAGTGTATTGCAAAAGGTTGATAACTCTTGCAGCAATATTGTGAGAGTTATTCCCCATTTCAACATTTTCTTTTCATGCAGATTTCTTCTGTTTTACTGAAGATTTTGAAATTAAATTTCTTTTATGGAAAGAGAATGTTCGACTGATACTTGCTGGCAGGTGACACACATGTTCCGAGGAACCCATCTATTTTTATATAGGAAATTGGAATTGGATCTGTTTAGAATATACTCATTACATTTGCAAACAGTGTAGACCCAGAACAGAGGGCTCCTATAGGAGCCCTATGATCAGGGTTTACACTGTTTGCTAAATTATACCAGCATTTATTAAACTTCCCATTATTCCAAGTAGACTGGTTCATGTTTTAGTAACTAAAATGATCCACAAGGGAACCTTATAATCCACAAGAGACTTACTTGTATATGGTGTTGAAAGAGTTAAACTTTAAAGGCTATTGAGGCAAGGGTTTATAGAAAGTAGATTTACCCAAGTTTGAATTTGTATCATACAGCATATTTTCTTGTCACTTTTTTCCACAGTGTTTGCAAGAGACCCCAAAGCTTCTAAAGTTTATGTCTGACGGAATTCAGCCCACCAATGTATGCCAGGCAGCGTCTTTGTGTGACAAAAGTACAGGTACTCTTTTGAAGTCTTACAAATTCTATTGGCTGAGGATCAGGGCAGGTAGACCAGTTATTTAAAAAAAAAAGCATCTACTAAAGTGGGAGGCGTATAGTGAGTGAACTATCTGTGTGTCTGTCAGTTTGTATGGGTGTATGAGGTTAACCAGATTTTACTTTTTTATGTAGCATCAACAATGCTTAAAGCTTAGATATACAGTAAACTCCGCTTATAACGATATTCAAGGGACCGTGGAATAAGTATCGTTACATCCGAATATCATTACAAGCAATCTTGTGTATCTTCAAGACAGTATCCGAATTGTGTGCTATCCGAAACAATGGTTACTACATAAAATTCAGCGCATTTTAAGACTGACGAAATTAAAACTATTCTGACCTGTCATAACATTTAATGGTTGTTATCTTTTTGTTTGTTTCCACTGGCACAAGTAAACTAATTGTGCAGGTTTACACTATTAACAAATGATTTACGTATTGTCTTTGTAGCTGTTCATACATACAGTGGATAACGAAAGTAAACCGGAAATGAACATGACTTAATCCAGGCAGGGTTCGTAATTTAGCTCGCATACTCGCAAATTGCGAGTGGAATAAGAACATTGCAAGTGACTTTTCCACAAACTCGCAAAAAATGCGAGTAACATTTTTTGGACAGCTACACACAATACTACGCCTGACAGACTATGCTAGGTTTATTCCGTAACATTAAGAGTGCCGGAAACGGACGAGTAGACCAGCGAGTACTTGTCGGAAGCCAATCATCGCTTCTCGGGCAGTTTCCCAGTAGTGATTATTTTTATTCACCAAATACAAAATATGAATTCATGTAGAAATTTTGTCATCTCAAAGTGATTTGACAAGATAACAAAACTTGGAAACTCTCATGTAACGGTAAGTACGCTCATAATTCGACTGATTACATGGTGCAGTGCACACACACTTTTGCTTGTTTGAAACTTGTTAGCGATAGTTTTCACAACTTGTCGGGCTTGTCTTCTCACCTCTGCACAGGTGAAAATATCGTTACATGCGATCAAACTGGAGACAGGGGACCGAAAAGTGACATCGTTACATCCAGATTATCTTAACAAGCTTTATCGTTACAAACGGAGTTAGCTACATTGAATTATATAGAAGGCTGGCAGGGACCGAAGGATCTGTATCGTTACATTGAGCGATATATCGTTACTAGCGATATCGTTACAAGTTGAGTTTACTCTACTTATACATTTGTTGTCTTGGATCACTCCCAATCCATCTATTTTAATCACTTGACCTAATTATGATTTAGAAAAGGTTTTTGACAAAATCTATTGTCAAAGATGCTACCAGGGGCATGAGTTTATTGACTGCTGTGTCTTATTCTTTTTATGCCTCCAAAAATGCTATAGGATTTGGTAATGGAGCAGGGCTGCCATAGAACTTGGATCATGAAAAATCCTAAGATTTCCAAATTTTTCTTTTTTTCAAGTGTGTTTACTTTAACCCTTTCCCCCATAGAAGCGACTTTTAGCGTATTTAATTTATTCCTCCGCTGAAGAAAATAGTTCCAGTTTATACCTTCATGAACAATTACCATTACAAATATTTTATATAGCCTAGCAGATGGTGGTTTAAAGCAGGCTGAAAGTAAAGCAGAATGTGCCTTAAGGCACATTCTGCTTTACTTTCAACCTGCTTTAAGTGGTCACCTGTCTTCAAAACTAGAAACAGGCTATGAGGTAAAGGGTTAAACAGGTTGAAAGTAAAGCGGAATGCACCTTAAAACCTGCTTTAAGCTGCAATCTGCAAGGATAATAATCTGAAGATTTTGAAAAACTCCTGAGAAATGGAAGCCCTCTCTGAGTTGTCACATGATATTGTTTGGTGGAGGCATTAGGATTTTTGTATTTAAAAAATAAAAGGTAACTTGATCTAGAGCTTTAGCAGGGCTCCAGATAAGAGGTAGTTATTTCAACAAATCCAACATTTTCTCACTCTCTTAAGCACCAAATCCTATGGTGTTACTACTCATTAGAATCGTCTCGAAGAGACGATTCTAATGAGTAGTGACACCATAGGGTTTAATTCAGAAATAAAGATTTTAGTTTTTGAAAAACTACTCTTATCTGGTGCCCTGCTTTAGTCTTAGAAAATTGTTTCTTGCCAAAACCTTTATCAACTTCTCTCTTATACGTAAAGCTAGATTAACCATATACCCATAGCCTGTTTCTAGTTTTGAAGACAAAGCAGGTTGAAAGTAAAGCAGAATATTTTAAGATACCATCAAATTTTGCTAGGATATAGAAATGATTTCTTATGATACATACTGATGTATAAATTTGAACTATTTGCTACAGTGGAGGAATAAATTTGAGGAATAAAAAGTTGTATATATTGGGTAATGGGTTATAGTAGACAATATTGGAAGCTACCCTTAACCCCATAGAAGCATTTTTTAGCACATTAGTTTTATTCCACCACTGAAGAAAATAGTTTCAGTTTATACAGTCATGAAAATGTACCATGATCAATAATTTCAAAATCCTAATAGATGAAATCTTAAAGCCTAGCAGATGAAACCTTAAAGCAGGCTGAAAGTAAAGCAGAATGTGCCTTTAGGCACATTCTGCTTTTCTTTCAAACTGCTTTTCAAATGGCCATCTATTTTCAAAACTAGAAACAGGCTATGGGGTAATTGATTAAGTTTATCACATAATTTGCGGTCTGGGAGTTGCATAAAGCGATTGTATAAATATCGTAATCCACTAGTGGAATATCGTTTTTTGGGCTCCGGCCTAACTTGTTCGTCCATAAACGCTGCATGTAGCGGGGTGCCAAATGACGTCATTTACTATGACGTTAACGTAAACAACGTAGCGTTTGGCGGAAAATCGTAGGGTAGGGTCTACAAACTACGGCTTCAAATCAATTTAATAGGTGCTTGAACTTGTAATGTGATAAATAGAATATCACATTCGTGTTCATTATTTATCATTTTTAATAAACGAGTTGACTAAAATGAATATGACGCTCGCCAAGGCTCGCGTCATATTATTTTAGTCAACTCGTTTATTAAAAATGATAAATAATGAACACTCATACAATATCCTCTATTTACGCTTTATTATCTGTTGACAAGATGACGTAAATTTACACTTTCATGGTCTGGATCATCTGTAGCCATTTTATTTACCTCCTTTCAGAAGCCAGTGATCCAGAAGAAGAAACCCCTGATGTCTATGTCAATGATACACCCAGTCTCCAACAAATTCTGTATGATAAAGGAATAAAGGCTGATGATAAACTGGTCAGTATTCAAAACCTGCTGTATAACTCCATGTAACTCTTTCAACACTAAGTAACTCTTGTGGATCATTTTGGTTACTAAAACATGAACCAGTCTACTTGGAATTCTGAGTAGTTTGATAAAGACTGGTCTAAATTAGCAAACGGCGTAGACTCAGATCAGACAGAGTGCTCTGATCTGGGTCTACACTGTTTTCAAACATATTGAGCATGTTTTAAACAGGTCCATGGTGTTGGAAGAGTCAGATGCCCCTGAAGACAATGCAAAGTGCCAACATTTATTAATGGCTTCAGTGTTTAAGTCTGCTAACGAAGAAGAGTATTGCTTTTGTAGACAGTTTGGATCCAGATGAGACGCTGCATAACACAGCATCTCATGAGGACCCAAAATTGTTTGATACTATGATGACTCTTATTTCATTTCATTATCATGGATAAGCGAACCTTTCTTGATACTCTGTTAATGGGTACTGAGTCGTGTTGGAATGTGAAATGACCAACAGTGCAGACCCTGATCATAGGGCTCCTATAGAAACAGGATAATACATAGTTTCAGTCTAAACTCGATACTTTGAAGTTGAATTATTTCGAAGATTATATAACCCATATTTCAAAGTTAAAACGTGGCTCGATCAGCCAGGTTTAACTTTGAAATACGGGTATGTTCGACTCCAAACGAGAATGTCTAATCAAAATTCAACTTATGAAATGCTGGAAAGACTTATTTAAACTAGTTCCAAATATTGAGTTTTGCCTGTTTCATAACCCAGTTGTTGTTGTTGTAGGGTGATCGGGCTGACTTGAAATGTGAGCTGTGTGAAGAGCTAGTGAAGGTTGTTGATGGTGCCTTGAGCAATAATGCTACGGATCAGAAGATCAACCAGACGCTGGACTCTGTCTGCAGTGGTTTATCAGTGGAGGTGCTCAAGGACATAGTATGTGTTTGGCTGATTTTAACTCTTTCCTCCCTGAAACTTTAAATGGACAATTCCAGTTTCGATTTAAGTCTAGTCCATTTCTGGCTTTTAAGGGTTGTTTTCTCTATCTTTGGTATTATGACAAACAGTGAAGACCCTGATCAGAGGGCTCCTTTCGGAGCCCTCTGACCTGGGTCTTCACTGTTTGCACAAGACAAGTGTACTATTCACATGCACACTGTTTGAAAAGGACGCCTATATGCGGGACTAGGGTTCAAAGGGTTAACCCATTGTTTGTTTTTAGATCATCTGGCACAAGTGCCAAGGTGAGCTATTTTGATCGTCCTGTGTCCGTCTTTGTTCGACCATCCGTTGGTCATCAACAATTTCTGTAAACAACATCTCCTCCTAAACAACTGAATGGATTTTTACCAAACTTAGCAGGAATGATTCTTATATGGTCCTCTTTCAAAGATGTTCAAAAGTTTTGGTCCGTTGCATATCTAGGCCACAAGAGCTACAATAGATTGTTTCAATAAAATCTTAAAAAATCTTCTCGTCTGAAACCACAGTACCCAGTAACTATTTCTTACAGTGCACATTCATGACTATAAATTAGAACTGTTTTCTTCAGAGGTGGAGGACAAAATAAAGGCGTTAAAATTCATACTAATCAAGTAATGGAATAAGGTGCAAGAGTTGAATAAAGCATAAGCAGTTTTACTAAAATCATAATAAAAGATACTGTAATTTTTCATGATTTTCTGCACCATATGAATGGCTAACTGACAGGTTTATTTAATATTTTCTCCAGTGTTACAGCTTAATACCTGCCATTATGGACACGTTGGATCACGGATTAGACCCAGACCAGGCTTGTACATTGGCTAAACTGTGTAGTAAGTACTCTCAATCCATTTGTCCAAAGAATGCAAATGTTGTCTACTTTTATATCTCAAATTTAAATTTGAGGTATTTTGACGTAAGAAATGTTGAAATGAGTGTCAAACTGTTTGGATCCTGATCATGAGACACCACATTATGCAGCGTTTGTTAGGATTCAAACTGTTTGCAATCTGGTTCTTCTATAGCACACTTTCTTTTGTTATACAGTATTGCTATTTGAAGTTTCATTTGGTTACTGTGAATCATTCAAAAGATATAGTCATACAATATTGTAATGCAGTGGACTAAAAGTGAAAAATTAAAATCAGAAAAGGGGAGATGATTTAGTTTTGGATAAAGATAGAGTTATGGTTCTTGCACATTGCACATCCTTATACACTTCTTTATCAGTATACAAAGAGTCAATGAGTTAAATATCATATTCCTGGAGATCGTAACCATCTGTACAAAATTGGAATTTGAAATGATAAAAAGGGAGATAATTCAACATTGGGAGATGATGGTTCTTGTGCACTGCACTTTCTCTTATCATCTTTTATCAAATTTTCTTGGGGTGTAACAGGGCTCCAGATAAAGGGGAGTGAACTGCACAAAATCCAACATTTTCTCACTTATTTCAACACAAAATGCTATGGTTTATTACTCATTTGAATCGTCTTTTCGAGACGATTCTAATGAGTAGTGACAACATAGGGTTTAAAGCAGAAATACAGATTTTAGTTTTTGAAATACTCCCCTTATCTGGAGCCCTCAGGTGTAATGTTCAGGAGATATGCTCCGGACAAAAAAGTATGACAAAAGGATGGAAGGACGTACTTGTGTGACTCTTTCCTTTGATCTTCACTTCACTTTTCTTATGGGACTAGTCCCACAAGTACAACATATTTTTGTCTCTAACTTTAGAGCAGAATGATCTTGAAGCTAACCCAAACCCTATATCTCACAACTGGTCAAGTTAATGTCACTAGAAATGGTCAGGTTAATGTCACAAGAGATAACCAGGTTAATGATTTTACTTGTGGGACTTAGTCTAAAAATGTCACATAAGTATCCATTTGTGAGTAAGGACAAAGTGGCCACTATAATATACCCATTGTAAAATACCCATTGAGCAGTTATTTGAGGAGAGCACTTATCCTATCCAAGAGGCGTAGACCTAGATTACAGTAGGAAGTTTCCTGCTGTTTGGATATAGAAAATGTTTCTTATATTGGTACATATTCACAACTGTATAATGTGGAATTATTTTTTTCAGTGGAAGAATAAATTAAAGGCGTATTTATGGAGTATTTGGTTAACAAACTATTCTCAAATTGTGCACTTAATCATATTTGGACATTTTTCTGTTTTTCAGCGAAAACGGCTTGGAAAAAACATGAAGAAAAGAAAGAAAGTGAAGAGAAGAAGGCACCAAAATCAGATGTAAGACAGCCTTACTATGAGAAATACACAACACTAACATTTTGATAAATCAATTAGAGTGAATTGCTCAATCAACCCATTTAAGCCTTAGATGTCCCCTAAGAAGGCATTAGCAAACAGTGAGACACCGTGCTACGCAGCATGTCATGAGGGTCTATGCTGTTTGCTACTTTATATGAAATGTTCGGATATTTAGACAAATAGTATAGTAAAAACTCTCTATTACGACCTCTGAAAAGAAGGTGATAATAGACAGGTGACAGCTTTAAAGCAAGGTGACAGTAAAACAGAAAGCTTCTAAAGGAGCTTTGTGTTTAACTGTCACCTTGCTTTAAGCAGTCACCTGTTGTAAACTCTTAATAATTAACACCAATTATGGGCAATTAGTGTTTTTACTGCATATTGTTTTTAGATCACCCTTGCTTACAAGTGTTTATATAGACACCTGACATCCATTTACAAAAAAAGTTATTTTATTAATTCAGGATGAGCCTAATACATTGGAGTGTGATATATGCAAAGAGGTGGTTCAGTTTGTTGACTCGAGGATACAGGACAACGCCACTGTAAAGAAGATTAACCAGACTTTGTACCAGGTCTGTGCAGGGATACCGGAAGAACAGTTGAAGGCCATGGTAAGACCCATCAACCCAAAAAGTTTTCAGTGTTTAATAATTTCTCTCATAGCTTGTTTTCAGTTTTGAAGACAGGTAAATACTTACAGCAGGTTGAAAGTCAGCCTGCTGTAAGATACCATCTAATAGAATATTGAAAATATTTCTTATGGTACATATTCTTGACTATATTATATTGGAACTATTTTCTTCAGTGGAGAAATAAATAAAATGTATAGAAATGTGTATCTATGGAGTTAAGGGTTGAAACAGGTTGAAATAAAGCTAAATATTTAAAGCTCCTTTAAGAGCTTTCTACTTTATTTCCCTCTTACGTTAAGCTAGGACCAACGCAGAATTTAAAACAATTGATGAATCTTCTTTTGAGCATATTCATTAATGAACAATAATTTTTACAATATTCCAGATAGGGAAGTAAAATGTTATTAATATATAAACTGCTCTATCTAATATTTCGACCTCTAAGGGCCTTTTTCAAAGAAAATCATGTGATTTCTTTGAAAAAGGCCTTTAGAGGTCGAAATATTAGAAAAGAGCATATTTATTAATGCAGGGTATAAGTGTCCTATGGTGCTTATGCAGTCTGAGGAAGGAGTAAACGCGTAGTATAGCCTTTATGCGGAGGCTAATACAAAATTGACTCCAATTATAAACTATGAATCCTGAGCACTCGTGATTGATGCTCTATTCATTCCTCTACCCCATAGCTTGTTTCTAATTTTGAAGATGCCTGGGGTGACCACTTAAAGCAGGTTGAAAGTAAAGCAGAATGTGCCTTAAGGCACATTCTGCTTTACTTCCATCCTGCTTTAAGCTAACATTTCCTAGGATAAAAAATATTTCTTTTGTTGCACATTCATAAGTGTATAAAGTGATAATATTGTCTCTTGCAGTCTCTAGCAGAGAAGTGAATTAAATGCATAAAGAGATTTATTTCCAGTCATCATAAATTCTTGGACTCTGATAGGCTGAAACTGCACACGTGACCATGTCAATTTCAAGTGTCAACTTTAAGGGTCAATGCAGTAAAACTTTGTCTGATTATGTATCTTTTCTTTCTTGTATTGGATCTAGACTGGAAATAAATTTATTACACGGCATTCCGGCAGGGTGTACGGGTTTGTATGAAGGTTTTGGATTCCGTATTTCCTTCACGCGCTTCGCGCTCAGGAAATACGGAATCCAAAACCGTTGTACAAGCCCGTACACCCTGCCGAAATACTGTGTAACTAATAGTATCTATGGAGTAAAGTGTTATATCATGTTCAGGGGAGTAAATGTAGTCGGCTGAACGGTCATTCGGACTGAAAGTAGACTATAACTTGGTATATTACTCTTTTTTTTTATGTTATCTGATAATTTCAGTGTCTGAAGCAGATACCAGCTATTATTGCCCAAATGGAGAAAGGAGGCTGGGACCCAGAGAAGATTTGTGACGCTGCAGGACTCTGTACTGGAGATATGGGTATGTACCAACTGCAAGAATACTGTGCATTTTGTCTTAAACCATTACCCAATAAATACGCCTTTTTACGACTTTATTTTGTTCCTCCACTGAAGAATATAGTTCTAATTTGTATACAGTCATGAATATGTACCATATATTTTTTTCTTTATCTTAGTAGATAAAAGCTTAAAGCAGGCTGAAAGTAAAGCAGAATGCGCCTTAAGGCGCATTCTGCTTTACTTTCAACCTGCTTTAAATGGTCAACTATCTTCTAAATTTGAAACAGGCTATGCAGTAATGGGTCAAGGGTGCCACAAAACTGCTACAGTGGAGAAGACATTGTTCTTCCCAAATAAACGTGTTTATGCTAAAACTACTATTTGCATTGCAAACAATTTGGAGCCAGATCAGATGCCTGGTGACCCAATCAGGCTCCAAACTATTTGACATTCAGATCTAAATGATTGGTCAGAAATATCAAAACGTTATTATTTTATACATTTCAATACAATGCATTTGCATTTAAACGGGAACGAATAACGAAAACTTCTTATAATTTGAGGTTATTAAACCCTTTACTCCATACATACACATTTAATCCATTCCTCCACTTGAGGAAAACTTTTATTTTACAGTTACAAATGTGTATCATAAGTTGTATTTTCTATATTCTAGCAAATGGTAACATTAAGCAGGTTGAAAGTATATTCTGCTTAATTTTCAACCTGCTTTTAGTGGTCACCTGTCTTCAAAATTAGAATTTGGGTAATGGGTTAACAGTGTTGAGTACATTACTGAATTCTTTTGGGCTAGAACACAGCAATAATAATCCATATCAGGACGTGGTGAGGCTGAGTCCAAGTACAGTTGAACTTCGATATCTCGAACTCGGTTATGTTGAACTCGGTTATGTCGAACATACCCGTATTTCAAAGTTAAAACGTGGCTTAGCCACGTTTTAACTTTGTAATACAGGTACAGTCGAACTTCAGTATCTCGACGGTCTCGGGAGGATCAAAATAGCGTCGAGATAAACATAGGCTCGAGATAACCAAACTGGTAAAAAATTCAAAACTTAAAGAAAGTAAGCCTGTGAACAATAAAACCGCTGTGCGTATGTACTCTCGCTTGTTTGTGAAATGCCATAACGTTTTTAACACGTTATATGTCGATTTCGATGTTACATGTTTACTGTATTTTTTGTACACAAAACATGGACCTTAAAGATAGACAATCAATAACTCACATTTTATTTAGTACTTGACCAGGGAGATTATATTGAATAGCTGCGAGCGTAAAATATTTATTTTGCAAACACCGAACATGACATTATACATGGGTTGTTTCGGTTATTACAGTCGGGTACGGTAAGTCTGCGCGTCCGGTAAAGCTGCGCATCAACAAACCGGTTTACTTCCGGCAGTCAAATACTCACGAAAACCTCGTTTTACTTAGGAAATCACAGTGAAATTCATTGGAGTAGGTGAAAAACAACCCTAGGTTAAGAAAAAGTAATTGCGATAAGCATAATTCGTAAAACAGAAAAATCCTTATATTTAGTATTTAGACACGTGGGTCAATTGTGTACATTTCATGCATTTGACCTCATTGAATATTCATGAGACATTGACCTGGATTCCGCAAGACATCTCGGTCGATTTGGCTCAATATTTATTTGTCGGACAGTTCATAACAATATAACATAAGCTATGTATAGCTTTTTACCACTCTGTTTTGTTTTGTTTATCGCGGAATTTCGTGTATTATTCGTATTTTCCTTCCTTCTCCGCGGTACTGTTTTCCTCAACATCCGATTTATCAAGGGGCGGTACTCTTGATGAATTGAATCAACACGGATAATGACAGTTATTAGGAGACAGATTTTAAGGATGCGGCGACCAAACTTTAAGCGATAATTTACTGTTGTTTGACAATTATCACCTAACACCCTTTCAGCCAACGTGTCAAGCTACCGATAGTTCCGGTTAATGATTTTACCTGTGATTTCCACAGTCCGATACTCGCGATCAAAGTCGGCGAGCGTATCAATGCATGACTTCAAGATACTGGGTGTTAATTGAGAACAATTAAATGGATATGGCCAAAATCTATAGTCGAAATACCGGGGGTAATCGAGATTAGCCATAGTCGAAATAGGGCAGGTAAGATTACATAAGAATAAGAACAAATATTTCCGGGACTTGAGACAATCGTCGAGATAGGCATTGTAATCGAGATTCTGACGTTCGAGATACTGTTGCTTGACTGTATGTTTGACTTAACCGAGCATGAAATATTGCAATTTATGTGTCGGCAAATTGGATAGTTTGAATTAAACGAGTTCGAGATATCAAAGTTCGACTGTACAGATTATTTTACGGCTGTGTATGAGTCCATTTGGAGTCAATTGAATAGTCTACTCAACACTGTTAACCTCTTTCTTTCTCACAATTAAATGACATATCAGTGAAAAACACTAATTTACTAAAATTCTTCTTTCAAAATATTAAAATGATTTTAAAATACTGAATTTCTTTATTTAACAACACTTTTCCAGCAGTTTGCACACTGGTAGATCTTAAATTGCTTTCAAGGGAAGTAACTCTTTGCAAAGTGTCTAAAGAATTATCCTTTCCAATACAAAAGAAAAGAAAAGATTTTCCTGGAACTCCAATCAGATATTAAGAAAATAAGAATTGATGGGTTTGCATTTAGTACAGTACTTTTAAGCTCTTATGGCACGAAGTGCCAAGGTGAGCTATTAGGATCCGTTGTCTGTCTGTATGTCCGCGTTTGCTGGTCAACACTCTAGCGGCAACAAATTTCATTCGATCTTCATGAAACTTGATGACAATGATTTTCTTGAGAAAGTGTAGGTCAAGTTTGAATGTGGGCCATGTTTGGTCAAAAACTAGGTCAATAGGTCAAATCATAGAAAAACCTTGTTAACACTCAATAGGCTACAAATCTCATTTGCTCTTCATGAAACTTATTCAAAATGTTTGCCTTATTAATATCTAGGTCAAGATAGGATGTGGGTCATATCGGGTCAAAAACTAGGTCACTTAGTCAAATCATAGAAAAACCTTGTTGACACTCTACAGGCTACAAATCTCATTTGATCTTCATGAAACTTGGTCAAAATGTTTGCCTTGATAATATCTAGGTAAGTTTGAATGTGGTTATGTTGGGTCAAAAACTAGGTCACTTGGTCAAATCATAGAAAACCCTTGTTAACACTCTATAGACAACAAATCTCATTTGATATTAATGAAACTTAGTCAAAATGTTTGCCTTAATGATATCTAGGTCAAAATTGATTGTGGGTTATGTCGGGTATAAAACTAGGTCACTAGGTCAAATCATAGAAAACCCTTGTTAACACTTTAGAGGCTACAAATCTCATTAGATCTTCATGAAACTTGGTTACACTATTTGACTTATTGATATCTAGGTCAAGTACGAATGTAGGTTATGTCGGGTCAAAAACTAGGTCACTTGGTCAAATAATGAAAATACAATGTTATACACTCTAGAATCTACATTTCTCATTTGATCTTGATGAAACTTGGTCAAAATGTCTGCTTTATTGAAATCGAGGCCATGGCAATGAATGTTGGTCATGTCTGGTCCAAATCTAGGTCACTATAGGTCAAGTGTACCAGGTAAGTCATATAGGGCCATAGTAGCCCTTGTTTCTATTGTATCTTCATGTGGTAGAAAGAGGCTTCAAATAGGTTAAATATATATTATGGCAAAATAAAAAAGTGCCTGTGTTTCCTGTAACCCGACCGACCATAGTTTTTTCCCCCGACCCTAAACTTTTTTTCACTTTTCGAAAAATGTGTTGGCAAATGTCAGACATTTTTGCGACAGTCGTTTTTTGAGGAGCCTGAATACAATATATTCTCCGTTAAATTGTTTACAAATCTAATTTATAGACGTTTAAGTGTTTTAAAACTGATTTTTAAATAAGATTTAGCAAATATCGAAGTGAAATTTCCTCTTAATCTGTCATAAAGTAGCTTCCTTGAAGATGTGATATGTTAGTTAGTTAACCATAAACACATTCAACATGCAGCCGGCACATATCAATGACACATTTAAAATGCATACAACACATTTCAAAAAATAATTCATTTCATCTGTCAGATATTTTACTACTTTGCGTCTTGGTTTATAGATATTATAAACAATCATACCGGTTTAGATTCTTAAGAAAATTTTGGTAAAGGGACCTATCAATAAAATCAAAAATTTGAATGGATGTTTATAAGGTTTGTTATGTTTGGCCCAGGGCTTTACACTAAATAGAATATATTCATGCATGTCCATGTAAAAAATAGTCCATCAGAAAGTTATATGTATTATTGTATGTTTTTATAAAAAAAAAAAAAAAAAAAGATTTTCCGACCGTCCGTCCCTAATATTTTTGGGCATGTAATAGGAAACACAGGTATTTTTTTATTTGGCCTATAGATGTGGAATGAAAAGGTGTAATACTCATATTAATAATACTAATATGCTTTTTTTAACACATTTTCATTTTGGATATCCATTTCAGACAAGGATAAAAAGAAGAGTTCTCGAAAACTGATCAAGTTTTCAGAAACAAAAATGAAGAAACAGGAAAATGTAGTAAGTTTGTTAAGTAGCCTATATGTGTTCCCTTTGTGAAGGAGTGAATAGTGTTCCCTCTCTACAGCAACACCAAATGGGAGACAAAGATTATGTGTGTTGTTCAGAGGGAGTTGTTATAAGGAGGGAAATTGGTTTACATTTGCGAAAAGCTTGCTCCTCTCCACCCAGGGTTTAAAATGGTTACCTGTGAAGGTACTATGCGCCACAATTATTATTATGTTAGCTGTGCTCAATATTGTAGGCAAGATTGCTCAATGATCAGGGGATTGAATGGTCAGTGGACTGAACGGTCATTTGGGGTGAAAGTAGACTATAACTTGGTACTTTTAGCTTACTTGAGCCAAAGGCTCAAGGTGAGCTATTGTGTTGACCCTGTGTCCGTCGTCATGCATTTTTGAGACATCGTTAACAATTGCTTCAAATGACATCTTATCCTATGTTCAAACAATTAAAAACAATGCAGAACTTTTGGTTGCCATGCCATGGCAACCAAAGTGAAAAAAAGGAAAACTGCAAAAGCCAGAGCTTTGATATTTGGCACATACCATCATCTACAGGTCTTCTATCAAGTTTGTTCAAATTATGCCCCTAGGGTCAAAATTGGCCCGCCTCGGTGGGTCACAGTTTTACATTTATACAGTTATATAGTGAATTCTTTTAACGTTTTCTTCTCTGAAACTAAAATGGCCACAGCTTTGATATTTGGTATGGGGACACTTCTAGATGTCCTTTACATATCTGTTCAAATGGTTCCATTCTTTTGAATATCGCAGGGCTGCCATAAGTTGACATGAAAAATCCTAAGATTTCAAAATTTGCATTTTTCAAGTGCGATTTACGAATCGTACCTTTACCCCATAGCCTTTTTCTTGTTTTGTTGACATGCGACTACTTAAAGCAGGCTGTAAGTAAAGCAGAATGCGCCTTAGGACGCATTCTGCTTTACTTTCAGTCTGCTTTAAGCTACCATGCATTGGGAAAAAATCTGGAGATTTAGGAAAAATCCGGAGAAATGGCAGCCCTGATATCGTAGGCATTAGCAAACATTGTAGACCCGTATGAGACAATGCGCTACATGGAGTTTCATCAGCTGTTTGCTGCTATTTCTATATGAAACGTTCTACTGTATGGACAAACACTGAAGTGTATTTAGATCACCCTTGTATAGCTATAATGAAATCTTCCAGCAAGCGCAAAGGGAGAGCTCATTGTAATATCCAGGCATAAATGGGTTAATTTCCAAATAAGTAGCCTTCCTGCATAATTAACAATAACTTAACTGTGTCTGCAATATTTTTCAAAGTAAGTTATAAAATAACTGAAAACCACATTGTGCATTTGCAAAATAAATGATAAAATCTCAATTTAAAGCAAATTTGTTGCTTTACCATGCTTATAACTTTAAAAGAATATGGTTGAGATAAAGACATCCTCAAGAAAATTCACTTAACCCTTAGCCCGCCAAATAAATTGTCGTCTGCTATATTTCTCGTCTGCTTCAAGTTTCAAAGTGCTTCTAAGTTGCTCAAAATTGCTGAAAATGTTGTCCCATAGTCAAACAGCTTGGATCCGGATGAGACGCCGAGTTACTCGGTGTCTAATCCGGATCCAAGTTGTTTGCATATGGAGCTATAGTCATGAGTGGCAGGCTAAGGGTTAATCTTAGATTTTTAGATATTTTCCATTCACTTTTTCTTCTTCATCTTAAGGCGGAGTTGATCTTTTTAAAACTTCTCTCCAAATGTTTTGCATTCAATACAAATAAGATAAAATAGACCATCATATAAGAATTTGGTAGCCTAGAGAATAACTCTTTGAACCCGAGTCAGGCAAATATGCATCATTTGCAAACACTGTAGATGTGAGGAGTACACTTGTCCTATGCAAACAGTGTACTGCAGATTTATGTCCCTTTTTAATTTGAAATTTTGCTCCTTAGATAAGACATTCTGCAATTTCATTGAGAACTGTTTATGATATTGTCTTCAAAGTTGGTGCACAATATAAATATTATGTTTAACACTCTTGCTCAAGTTTAATAACTCTTTCACAAAAAATGACAAAATTATGTCCCGTTTTAAATTTATTTTTTGGGGCATGCCATTTTCTTGAAACTTAGTGTTATGATATTAACTACGAACTTGAAACACTTTATTTGTGTTATGTTGGTATGCTTTTCTCCTAGTTTCATAACTCTTACACATTTGACAGAGTTGTGTCCCTTTTCAACTTGCAATTTGCAAATTTACAAAGGATTATAATAAGTTGAAGGTAAAATATTTACTTGCTATTTATGACATTATGTGGGGGTTGTGACAGGGCAGTTTGGAGTGGGGGTATTAAGTATAGGTTAGACCATGGTTGCAAGCGAATAAACGATATAGTTCGAGGGAGCGTAGCCCCCGAGAACTATGTCGTTTATTCGCACGCAACTATGGTCTAACCTATTTACCACTGGCTTGGGCTCGAGGAAAACAAGAAAACCATTTGTTTCTGATTTCTGTTTTAGACGAAAAAGTCATTTTGTTTGTAATATTTTACTAAAATTGAATGGTTATTTCAAATGATAAGTTTGAGACATTAAGCATGCTTTAACACCAACATAAATAACGCTTATTGAAGCTCTATATTTCAGCACAATTCATTAGTAATTGTCTTTAAAGTCTAGGTCTCACTGTACATAATATAACGTCATGAAGCGTGTGCAGTTCACCTCTGACCTCAGCTGTTTTAGAATTGTGACGTCAAATTGCCTTGAGATGACGGAAGCATGGAATAAGTGAACAGTTTGTTAGTTATTCCATGGTTTGTTGAAATAAACGATATATTCACAGGTTTTTGAGGCATCTGATTGGCCGAGAGCTCCAAGCCATGTGCTAATCACCTTTAGTGATAGCTCTAGTTTTAATTATTCAGGATGAGCCTAATACATTGGAGTGTGATTTATGCAAAGAGGTGGTTCAGTTTGTTGACTCGAAGATACAGGACAACGACACTGTAGAGAAGATAAACCAGACTTTGTACCAAGCGTGTGCAGAAATACCTGTAGATCAGTTGAAGACCATGGTAAGACCCTTTAAACCATTACCCCATAGACTTTTTAGCTCAAGGTGAGCTATTGTGATACTGCGGTGTCCGTCTGTCAATCCATCCGTCCGTCAACAACTGGGTGGGGCAAATTGTCTTGTTGCCATGGCAACTGTGCACAAAATCGAGAAAAATCTTCTCCTAAACTGCTGGTCTGATTTCAATTTTGTTTTCACCAAAATGTTTCTCAATGGATAGACTTTAAAAATGTTCAAAGAATCTTTATCTGTCGAAAAATATGGCCGCCAGAGGACATGGTCATTTTCTGTGTTCGGAAATATCATATTGAAGGTTTAAAAACATTTGAGAAGTCATATTTTGACTATATTTTATTGAGATTTTGGTCAGTGTTATGTCCTTGATTAAATTTAGGTCATACTTGAATATAGGTCATGTCAGGTCATAAGGTAGGTCAGTAGGTCAAATTGGAAAAAAGGTTTGCCATTCCAGGGCCTATAATTTTAGCCTAATCTTCTTGAAACTTGCTTAGAATGATTATCTTGACAAAAGCTAGGCACTATGTGAATTTGGATTACATAAGAGGAAAATGTAGGTCAGTAGGTCAAAACATAGAAAACACTTTTAAACACTGTATGAGTAATATTTATAGCCATAATTTTACACAACTTGCTCAGAATGATCACATTGACAAACTTTAGGCAATGTACTAATGTGGATAACTTGGGGTCAAAAAGTAGGTCAGTATAGGTCAAATCATAGGAAAAGCTTCCAAGTACTCTAGGGCCCACATCTTTTGCCCTAATTTCATGAAACTAACTCAGAACAGTTACCATTGCACAATCTAGGTAACTTGTGTGTATATGTTATGTCTGAATAAAAAGTAGGTCAGTAGGTCAAAATCATAAAAAAAAGCTTCTGAACACTTTAAGGACCATGATTTAGCCCCCAATTCATAAAACTTGTTTGAAAATAATCACCTTGACAAAATCTAGGCAAAGTATGAATGTGAGTTATACGCCAGGTCGAAAAGGTCATTAATTCATAGGAAAGGCTTCTGAACCCTCTAATTCACATAAACATTATCCTGATATATTTGCTTCTAATGTGACATTAGGCCCTAGAGGGGGTATTAATCACCTTTAGTGATAAAGTCTAGTCAAATCTTGGAACTTTGTACTCTGATGAGCGCCTGAGAGCCCAATTGGGCTTTTGTCAGTGTTTAATCCTTTCCCTGGTAGCTTGTTTTCAGTTATGAAGATGGGTAACTACTTAAAGCAGGTTAAAAGTAAAGCAGAATTTGCCTTAAGGTGCATTATGCTTTACCTTCAGCCTGCTTTAAGCTTACATCTGCTATGATAAAAAATATTTCTTTTGTTGCACATTCATAACTGTATAAAATGATAATATTGTCTCTAGCAGTCTCTAGCAGAGAAGAGAAGTGTCTGGCTTAAACCGGCTGTCTGGCTTAGTGGTAGAGCGTCCGCTTGCAGTGCTGGAGGTTGCGGGTTCAATCCCCGGCCGGGTCAAACCAAAGACTTGAAAATTGGTAGTAATGGCTTCCCTCCTTGGCGCTCAGGATTTCGGGTTAGCATTACGACTGGTTCGTCGGTGTCAGGATAAAGTGACCGGCCGGGTACAGTCCCATTGGTGCACCTAAAAAGTGCCCCTTCTCATAATCATCAGAATTGATGGCGTAGAAGTAATAAAAAGAAGAAGAAGAATTAAATGTGTAAAAAGGTGTATCTATGGAGTAAAGGGTTATATCATTTTACAGTGGAGAAGACACACTGGCACTGTCCAGAACAAATTTTTTTTTTAATTTTTTTTTTTAGTAGATCTACCTGTATCTAGGCCTATTGGCAGACTACTATTGGCTACTATCATATTGACTTTCATAGATATAAAAAGTTACATAAAGGTCTAGTGACATTTAGATCTCACAGCTCCTCAATTTGACACACAAGGAATTGGAGAAAAAAAAAATGATATATCTGTGGAGTAGATCTAGTCTGTATAGGTCTATAGATAAGCCTACTGTCCTAAATATCACTATAGAAATATAAAAATACTGCATAAAAGTCTAATTTGACAATGGAAATAAAATAAATATATATAAACATACTATCATATAGTTACTGTATGTATAGGTCATAATGGTGACACTGGAAACGTAAAAAGATTGTATATTGTATATAAGCCTACTATCGTATAGTTAGTAAACATGGTGCTCAAGCCTTTTCGACCCCCGTTGCGCATCAACGTAATTTTTCGATATAAAACGCTTATCAATGAGAAAGTTACTCGGTGGTTTGGAAGAAAACATTTAACTGTATATAAACGGTAAGTTCTAGCCCTGTAACAACCATCTGTCCTAAACATTAGCCGCACCATGTTTATCTAAGTAGCGATAGCCTACTATCGATAGAAGGCAAAAAAAAAAAAGTTTTTATTTTTTTTTATTTCTAGTTAGTCAGATTGAGGATCTAATGTTATATCTATATGACAGTAGACCTATATATCACATTTTCAGTCACACTTGATGTATATATAACTAATTTGAAAAGTCTATATGATAGTAGCCTCTAGGCTTAGATATAGATCTACATCGAATTACCGGTATTAAGAAAAAAAAATATTCTACTGTGTCAGATTTAGGATCTACTGTGAAATCTATATGACAGTAGACATATACATGTATGTATATAATTTTTTTAGTAACAGAATATCTATATGAAAGTCTATATGATAGTAGGTTTTACAGTTAGAAATAGATTCTATATAAAAATCAACAACATTGTTGTTCTAGTGCCAGTGAGAAGACATTATTCTTTCCCATTGCAACGCAAACGAAATGCAAATGCATTTCAATGAAACATAGAAAATACAACTTTTTAACAATTCTGATTATTCATATTCATCTGAGTGGCAAACAGTTTGGAGCCTGATCAGACGCCGGACTACCCGGCGTCTTTTCTAGCTCCAAATGTTTGCAATGGAAATAATAGTTTAAACTTAAACATGTTTATTGGGAAAGAAAAATGTATTCTCTACTGTATCTGACAATTTCAGTGTCTGAAGGAGATACCAGCTATTGTTGCCCAATGTGAGAAAGGAGGCTGGGACCCAGAGAAGGCTTGTGAAGCTACTGGAATCTGTACCGGAGATATTGGTACATATCAACTCTGCCTGTAACATCTTGCAAAGACTGCACAAAAATCTTGAATTTTGTCTCTGCGGTGCCACAAAACTGCAACAGTGGAGAAGTCATTATTCTTTCCGAATAAACACGTTTAGGCTAGAACTATTACTTCCATTGCAAACAGTTTGGAGCCAGATCAGACGCTAGGTAAAGTTGCTTTCAAGGGAAGTAACTCTTTACAAAGTGTCCAAAAAGAATTCTCCCGTTCGATACAAAAAAAATATATTGATTTTTCTGGGACTCCAATCAAATATGAAGAAAATCAGACTCTTTGGGTTTGCATTTAGTACAACTTAATTTTTCCATTGTAACTTCATGGTGCAGAAAGATAAGCTTCAAATAGGTGTGGAATAAATAGGTGTAACACTCATACATGTATTAATAATATGTTTTTTAAAGACATTTTCATATTGGATATCTATTTCAGACAAGGATAAAAAGAAGAGTTCCCAAAAACTGATCAAGTTTTCAGAAACAAAAATGAAGAAACAGGAAAATGTAGTAAGTTTGTTAAGTAGCATTTATGTGTTCCCCTTGTGAAGGAGTGTATTTGTTTGGTGTTGTTCTAATTTGTTTTCCATAGCTCAGAGCGATTTTGAAATGACCTGTGTAATTTTCGGAAGTGTCTCTCTTCCTTCGTCGGCATTGACTGTTCGACTAGTGCTGGTCACGTGACTCTAAGGTGTGGTCACCCTCCGTCTACACCCCTCTCCTCGAGTCAGGTGACCACAACAGGTCACAGGACCAGCACGGTGACAAGACGTTTCGCGCCCAAACAATTTCGCACCTTGGATGTTTCGCGCCCAAGCCGTTTCCACCCTGGTCGTTTCGCCCCTGGTCGTTTCGCACCCAATATCAACTATGTCACTAATGGTATATCTCTGTTAAAAATGAACGTACATTTATTTGTTATTTTCATCGAAGGGTGTTTAGATAGAAATTTGATGTTAGCAAGTACTGTAAGACGAGATATTGATCATGCTACTGTATGTATGTATGTCTCAATTTAACGAGAAACACATATAAAAAAAAAAGGTAGGATTTTTTTCTGCACTTGTTACTAAAATTTTAAACATACGGTAAATTGATAATTTTAAATACCTGGTGGAATATCAAATAGTTTTAATCCTGATCATACGCCTAGTTACTCGGCATCTGGTTAGGGTTCAACTTTTTATAAATAATCACTTGTATTCGAGATAATCAGTGAAAGTTAATACATAAAAATTAAATCTGCAGGTTAATAGGTTAATAATATAATAGTTACAACCATGGTAATAATGCACGTGATTTACGTGCACGGCAATATTACATATTCAACATTTTTAAAGATAGTTTAATTCTCATTCTTAAATCTTAGGCAACATAACTACAGTGAAATCGAAATATATGAAATAGATCTATATTCCAGATGACCAAACTAACAATTTCATGACATTGAAAATTCGTCAATGCACATGCTTAATGAGCAACGATATAAAAATTTACGATTTCTATAATCCATTCTCGGGCATGCCATATCAACCTGTCAAAAAGTGGATCGTCTGTATTTCAATGTTATTTTATATATAACTAGACTAAATTCAAAAAATGTCAAACAGTTTTGATCCTGATCATAAGTCGAGTTATATTCTGCAACTGATCAGTATCCAAGCTTTTTGCAATTAACCAATATATTCGAGATAAATTGGTGAAATGGTTAATACATTATCATGGCAGTGAATGTGGTAACATGGTTTTTTAAAATGATAAACAATAAAATAACTAACCTGAATTGCACGTCCTGTGGTGCCATCGACCACAACCGTCACATGTTATTGCTTCATGCTATGCAAATATCACTCATTGTTAACACAAAAAAACAAAGTGAACCACAGCATATACCACTATCTTACTTAATTATTCCCCAATCCAAAATTATTTTAAAGACACAACAGTAATCTAAATCACTATTCACAAATCCTGTCTTGGAACTTTTTTCACTCACGCGCGTAAATTATAGCCTATCAACAATTAGATCGATATAACGAGAACATCTCGAAAACCACCTTTTATTAGTATCTTTTTTTCCGTCTTCCAATAAAATTGCATATACAATATAAAAAAACAATCAAACTCGATTTACACTAATTTTCATCGAATCATCGTTCAATAATATTTAATCATAACCTGTAATTATCTAAAAACCAATCAAACTCGATTTACTCTAGTTTTCATCGAATCATCGTATAATAATATTTAATCACAACCTGTAATTACCTTTAAACCAACCAAAATTGATTTCTATTCAAATCCGTTGTTTCAATGTTAAATGACGGGTTTTGGTTTTCTTAATTATAATCCCTCATTAAACATCAAAGTTCGTGAAAAACGCAACAAACAAGGTGCAAAAAACAAAGCAAATTAACACCAGTTTGATGGTACCGTGGACATTCTTTAAGCCCTCGCACGTTCGCCAATTATTTGACACTTATGTGTGTAAAAGATAACAAATTGTCGTCATATTAACACTTTCAAGTGTAAAAATAATTATGTGTTACTATGGCCATCATGTTATGTTTAAACAGTTAATACAATAAAAAAAAACCAATGTAATTATTATTAATTCGTTTGTAGCTAATCTTTTAAAGTTTAATGAATATGATTATAAATTTCAAATATAACATAAATTTACAAAAATATTAGAAATTTTAAGAACAAATAACACGATACATTATATTTTTCACACTTTTATTGTTTTACAAATACAAATTGGGAGAAATAAAAATTGGTTTTCTATTCATTTTTATTACATGAAACTTAAAACTTAATTTATGGGATAACATACATATATAAAGTTAGTTTATAAAATTGGGGGCGAAACGACTAGCCCTTAGGGTGCGAAACGACTCGGGTCTCATTTGGGAGCGAAACGACCAGGGGCGAAACGACCAGGGAGGAAACGGCTTGGGCGCGAAACGACCCGGAATCGACCAGCACTAGTCAAAAAGTGAGACACTTCCGAAAATTACACAGGTAATTTCAAAATAGCTCTGAGTTTTGGAAAACAAATTAGAATGAATCATCCAGAGCATGGAAGCAACCTTTTAGTTGTGTTTGGTGTTGCTGTTGTAAAAAGCCTTCTCTACAACTTTTGTTGTTTCATGAAAAAGTCACATTTCTTAATCTTAATCTCAGACACTTGATATTGTCCGATTTTTCTGACTTATCCGAGTTATTTTTAGACCAGTATAGTTAATAATGGTAAATAGGTAAGCAAGGTAATATTGAATATATAGTCGTACACTTTCCTACTTGAGATAAGTATGATCCTCGTGCAGCACGAGACAGAGCATGAATGCACTAACTTTACTGATATTTTAATCTTTCCCAATAAACGCATTTATATATTAAAACTATTATTTCCTTTGCAAACAGGTTGGAGCCAGATCAGACGCTGGGTAACTCGGCGTCTGATCAGTCTCCAACCTGTCTGCTACTCAGATTAAAAATATAGTTAAAATTTCTAAAAGTAAATTATCACAGTTTAGTGCATTGCATTTGCAATGAAACAGGAAAGAATAATATTTTCTCTACTGTATATTACGCACAAAAATTACAGCTATCTGTATCTCTAACTGGCTGTAGAGAAAACACATCCCTTTATAAGTTTTAGAATGTTCCTATCTAAAAATAACTTAGACAAGTCAGAAGAAACACTAATACTTGGCATGAATGTTAAGATTGAAATTGTAGATTTACAAGATACAAATTTCTTGCCAATGTGACCTTGACCTCACACTTTGATAATGGGTTAGGGCTAGGGTAATTTGTATCTTGTCTAGTGAGCTTCTCTGACATTTGATACTTGGCATATAATCACGGTTTGGCAATTTGCAAGAAGCAAATTTCAAGTCCCTGTGACCTTGACCTATATCCATTAAATGGGTTCAAGTTAGATCTCGAGTAAACAGTTTGTACTTTTGTCAGTCTGATACACATGAATCTTCAAAAGTAGTATAGCGCTCCCTCTCTACAACAACATCCAATGGGAGACAAAAATTGTGTGTGTTGTTTGGAGGGAGTCGTTATAGGGAGGGAAATTTGCTTACATTTGCAAACAGCTTGAATCCAGATCATACGCCGCTAAACGCGGCGTCTGATCTGGATTCAAGCTGTTTGTCACTCGTCATTAAGTTTTTTTCTGTCAAAAATGTAACTTTGAGAGAAGCAGCAGACGACAATTTTAAGCAGACAATATTGCAGCAGTGAAAAGGTTGGACATAAATGTCTCGTTTGGGGAACTACAGCAAGTGTCGATGTAAGGAGGGAGTCATTGTTGGGAGGGCCATTGTAGAGAGGAAACACTGTATATATATACAAGATGCTAACTGCATGTCCCTGGGACATTCACATTGACCTTTTGCCCTCGAGTTGTTGCAGTATATATTACAGTGCCCCTCTCTACAACGGCCCTCCCAACAACGACTCCCTCCTTACAACGACACTTGCCGCTGTTCCCTAAACAGGGCAATTATGTCCAACCTATTCGCGGCTGCAATGTCGTCTGCTTAAAATTGCCGTCTGCTTTTTTTCTCAAAGTTACATAATGGACAATTTGACAGAAAAAAATAATTACGAGTGACAAACAGCTTGAATCCAGATCAGACGCTGTGTCACGCGGCGTCTGATCTAGATTCAAGCTGTTTGCAGATGTAAGCCAATTCTCCTCCGTATAACAACTCCCTCCGAACAACACACACATTTTTTGTCTCCCATTGGATGTCGTTGTAGAGAGGTAATGCTGTAGCTGTAGTATTTGTCACATTTAGGGCAACTCTAGTTTATTTTGAATTAAGAAAATTAAGCTTTTTCTATTGAAAATTGATCGTAACCAATGTGATTGATCTGTTGATTGAAAATAAATATAAGAAGGATCATCAATGACATTTGATTATACATTGGAACACCAATAATTACTAGTAACTTTGTTTAGTGCTCTTATTTCTTTCTTCTAGCAAAAAACATTGAGATGTGAAATCTGTGAAGCTATTATTGATGAGGTTGATACAGTACTGGGCCAAAACAGAACCGAAGCTGAAGTCAACGCTACAGTGTATGGGCTGTGCAACAGACTGTCAGGATCTTTCCAGGATTTAGTGAGTTGAAGAAATACTGGAAAACTGCAATACTAATTCACCTGTTACCCCATAGCCTATTCCTTGTTTTGAAGACAGTTGAGCTCTGAAAGCAGGTTGAAAGTAAAGCAGAATGCTCTTCATGAGCATTCTGCCTTACTTTCAACCTGCTTTACCAGAGCTCCAGATGAGGGGAGTAATTCGAAAACTAAAATTGTTATTTCTGCATTAATTAAACACTCATAATAGTCTCTTTAAGACGATTCTAATGAGTAGTCACACCATTGGATTTGGTACTGAAACAAGCAAGGCAATGTGTCATTTATTCAGTTTACTCCCTCTTATCTGGAGCACTGCTTTAAGCTACCATCTGGAGATAGTGAAAATGTAACAATATTCATTTTAAGTTCATTTGAAGATCATCAATCATCATAAGTGAAGTGTACTATATCATAATTGTGACCTCTCAAAAGAAATTTTGTAAAAGTCATGGACAAAGAGGAGATAAGCAAGACTTTTATGATTCTTAGGGCTTCAGATGGGGGGAGTATTTCAAAAACTAAAGTCTTTATTTCTGCATTTAACCCTTTACCTCATAGCCTGTCTCTAGTTTTTAAGACATGTGATCACTTAAAACAGGTTGAAATTAAAGCAGAATGTGCCTTAAGGCACATTCTGCTTTACTTTCAGCCGGCTTTGAGCTAAAATCTGCTAGGTTATATAAAATATTTGTAATGGTTATTGTTCATGAGGGTATAAACTGGAACTATTTTCTTCAACGGAGGAATAAATTAAATACGCTAAAAGTCGCTTCTATGGGGGAAAGGGTTAAGACACAACTGTTTTTAATTGACCATGTTTGTCAGGCTTTATAACTGTGGTTTCAGTGTCTCCAAGCTGCTCCTCAGGTTGTGACTGCTATAACAAATGGAGTAAACTACACAGTTGTGTGTAATGCAATTGGTCTGTGTACATCAAAAACCCAACAAGGTATGTCTAAATCAGTAGACCTTGTAGCCCAGGGTACAAATAGTGATTATAAGTCTGTAGGCCTTGGAGCACAGGGAACAAATAGTGATTATAAGTCTGTAAGCCTTGGAGCAAGGGGAACAAATAGTGATTATAAGTGTAAGCCTTATAGTGCAGGGAACAAATAGTGATTATAAGTCTGTATGCCTTGAAGCACAGGGTACAAATAGTGATTATTAGTCTGTAGGCCTTGGAGTACAGGGTTTAAATAGTGATTATAAGTCTGTAGGCCTTGTAGCACAGGGTAAAAATAGTGATTATAAGTTTGTAGGCCTTGTAGCACAGGGTACAAATAGTGATTATAAGTATGTAGGCCTAGGAGCAATGGGAACAAATAGTGATTATAAGTCTGTAAGCCTTGTAGCACAGGGAACAAATAGTGATTGTAAGTATGTAAGCCTTGGAGCACGGGGGAACAAATAGTGGTTATAAGTGTAAGCCTTATAGTGCAGGGAACAAATAGTGATTGTAAATCTGTAAGCCTTGTAGTGCAGGGAACAAATAGTGATTATAAGTCCATAAGCCTTGTAGCACAGGGAACAAATAGTGATTATAAGTCTGTAGGCCTTGTAGCACAGGGTACAAATAGTGATTATAAGTCTGTAGGCCTTGTAGCGCAGGGTACAAATAGTGATTATAAGTCTGTAGGCCTTGGAGCACAGGGAACAAATAGTGATTATAAGTCTGTAAGCCTTGTAGCACAGGGAACAAATAGTGATTGTAAATATGTAAGCCTTGTAGTGCAGGGAACAAATAGTGATTATAAGTCGATTGTCCCTCCTGTGTCCTTCCAGTCCATTGCCAAGATGATTTTGCTTTCGTTGCAAAGCATCGAATGGGATCAAAACCACTGAGCTGCTTTCCTTTTAGTTCTTGGCAGAGGGAAAAATCTTGGTCAAATAAGCAAAGCTTGAAGCAGGTTGAAAGTAAAACAATGCACCTTAGGCGTATTCTGATTTACTTTCAACCTGCTTTAAGTGGTCACCTTTCCTAAAAATTAGAAAAAGACAATGGGGTAAATGGTTAAAAGTGAATTCTATGGGGCTAGTACACAACAGTAATAATCCATACTTGGATGGGATGCATGCTGATTCCAATTACAGATTATAACTGCTATGTATGAGTCAAATTGAAGTCAAATGAATTGTCTACTCAACACTGTTGAATAACCTATTTATTTCTCACCATTAAATGATAATTCAGGGAAAAACAACAACTCTAACACAACTTGCACACCCCTATATAAACAAAGAAGGATGTAACTGTGTTTGAATTCTCAATAAAACATGCACAAGCTGTAATGGCTAAAATGTGACGTAAATGACGAAATATGGCTTTTGAAATGCATATGCCAAGAAATGAAGCACCCTTGCAAGGGTGCAAATTGTGGTTAAATTGAAGTGTAAGGATCAAAATAATAAATTAATACCAGTGTTTTATCATGCAATCAAACACAGGTAGTCGTTGAGATGCTTGTAATTAAATCACTCGGTGTACGGCCTCGTGATTAAATTACTACACATCTCAACTCCTACCCGTGTTTGATTGCACGATAAAACACTGGTTTGAACTTATTATTTCTGAATTTACATAAAATTCCATTTGCTATTTGCAAAATATTAAAATGATATAGAAATGCTGAATTTCTTTGTAAAACAACACTTTTACTCAGCAAATTTGCGCTGGCAGATCTAAAGTTGCTTTCAAGGGAAATAACTCTTTGCAAAGTGTCCAAAAAGAATTCTCCCGTCCGATACAAAAAAATATTATATTGATATTTCCTGGGACTCAAATCAAATATGAAAAAGATCAGACTTGTTGGGTTTGCATTTAGATAAAATACTTTTTTCTCTATTATATCTTCATGGGGTAGAAAGAGAAGCTTCAAATACAGTGGAACTTCGATATCTCAAACTCATTTAACTCGAACTATCTGATAGTTCGACATATGAACCACATTATTTCATGCGCGATTAAGTGGAACATACCCATATTTCAAAGTTAGGCCATGTTTTAACTTTGAAATATGGGTATGTTCGACAAAACCGACTTCGAGATATCGAAGTTTGGCTGTAGGTCAAACCTGTTATAGGTGTGGAATAAATAGGTGTAACACTCATATTAATAATATGCTTTGTAAATATATTTTTATTTTGGATATCTATTTCAGACAAGGATAAAAAGAAGAGTTCTCAAAAACTGATCAAGTTTTCAGAAACAGAAATGAAGAAACAGAAAAATGTAGTAAGTTTGTTAAGTAGCATTTATCTGTTCCCTTTGTGAAGGAGTGTATTTGTTTGGTGTTGCTGTTGTAAAAGCAGGGGTGCCATTTCTGCGGATTTTTCCTAAATCTTCGGATTTTTAGCTCACCTGGCACGAAGTGCCAAGGTGAGCTTTTAGGATCGCTGAATGTCTGTCGTCCGTCGTCCGTCCGTCCGAGCGCACGAAAGGTCCTTTGTTGGGTAGGGAGAACAATAGATTCCATTCATTCCGTGATTGCCCTATTGTTCTTGTTGGGTATTGTGTACTGTTGGGTACTTTTAAACAAAAAAAATACCCAACAAATGTCCATCTGTGAGAACGTCCGTCCGTCTGTCCGTTCACAATTGTTCGTTAACACTCTAGCGGCTACAAATTTCATCCGATCTTCATGAAACTTCATGACAATGTTTGTCTTGATGAAATCTAGGTCAAGTTTGAATGTGGGTCATGTCAGGTCAAAAACTAGGTCACTAGGTCAAATCATAGAAAAACCTCGTTAACACTCTAGAGGCTACAAATCTCAATGGATCTTAATGAAACTTATTCAGAATGTTTGCCCAATTGATATCTAGGTCAAGTTAGAATGTGGGTCATGTCAGGTCAAAAACTAGGTCACTAGGACAAATCATAGAAAAACCTCGTTAACACTCTAGAGGCTACAAATCTCAATGGATCTTAATGAAACTTGGTCAGAATGTTTGGCTCATTGATATCTAGGTCAAGTTAGAATGTGGGTCATGTCCGGTTAAAAACTAGGTCACTAGGTCAAATCATAGAAAAACCTTCTTAACACTCTAGAAGCTACAAATCTCAATGGATCTTAATGAAACTTGGTCAGAATGTTTGCCTCATTGATATCTAGGTCAAGTTCGAATGTGGGTCATGTCTGGTCAAAAACTAGGTCACTAGGTCAAATCATAGAAAAACCTCGTTAACACTCTAGAGGCTACAAATCTCAATGGATCTTAATGAAACTTGGTCAGAATGTTTGTCTTGATGAAATCTAGGTCAAGTTCGAATGTGGGTCATATCCGGTCAAAAACTAGGTCACTAGGTCAAATCATAGAAAAATCTTGTTTACACTCTTGATTAGGGGTCATGTCCAGTCATAATCTAGGTCACTATAGGTCAAGTTTGCCATGGTGTACCAGGTGAGCGATTTAGGGCCATAGTGGCCCTTGTTTTCTGGTACATGGTAGCTTAAAGCAGGTTGAAAGTAAAGCAGAATGTGCCTTAAGGCACATTTTTCTTTATTTCCAGCCTTCTTTAAGTAGTCACATGTCAACAAAGCTAGAAACAGGCTATGTGATAAAGGTACGATTCGTAAAATCGCCCTTGAAAAATGCAAATTTGGAAATCTTAGGATTGTTCATGCCAACTTATGGCAGCCCTGTAAAAGCCTTCTCTACAACTTCTGTTTTTCATGAAAAAGTCACATTTCCTAATCTTAATCTCAGACACTTGATACTTTACATGAATGTTAAAATTGAAATTGTAGATTTAAAAGATACAAATTTCTTATCAATGTGACCTTGACCTTTGACTTTGATAATGGGTTAGCGCTAGGGTAATTTGTATTTTGTCCAGTTAAACTTATCTGACATTTGATACTTGGCATATAATTATGTTAATCACAGTTTGGCGATTTGCAAAAAGCAATTTTCAAGTCCCTGTGACCTCGACCTGTTCAAGTCAGATCTCGAGTAAACAGTTTGTACTTTTGTCAGTCTGATACACTTGAATTTTCAAAAACATGATAATGTACAAGATGCTAACTGCATGTCCCTGGGACATTCTATTGACCTTTTGCCCTAGGGTTGTTGCAGTATGTATTACAGTGCCCCTCTCTACAATTGCCCTCCCAACAACGACTCCCTCCTTACAACAACACTTGCCGCTGTTCCCTAAACAGGACAATATATGTCCAACCTATTCACGGCTGCAATGTCGTCTGCTTAAAATTGTTGTCTGCTTTTTTTCTCAAAGTTACATAATGGACATTTTAACAGAAAAAAATAATTACAAGTGACAAACAGCTTGAATCCAGATCAGACGCAGTGTCACGCGGCGTCTGTTCTAGATTCAAGCTGTTTGCAGATCTGATGTAAGCCAATTCTCCTCCGTATAACGACTCCCTCCGAACAACACACACATTTTTTGTCTCCCATTGGATGTCGTTGTAGAGAGGTAATGCTGTAGCTGTAGTATTTGTCACATTTAGGGCAACTCTAGTTTATTTTGAATTAAGAAAATTAAGCTTTTTCTATTGAAAATTGATCGTACCCAATGTGATTGATCTGTTGATTGAAAATAAATATAAGACTGATCACCAATGACATTTGATTAATCGGAACACCAATAATTACTATTAACTTTGTTGAGTGCTCTTCTTTCTCTCTTCTAGCAAAAAACATTGAGATGTGAAATCTGTGAAGCTATTATTGATGAGGTTGATACAGTACTGGGCCAAAACAGAACTGAAGCTGAAGTCAACGCTACTGTGTATGGGCTGTGCAACAGACTGTCAGGATCTTTCCAGGATTTAGTGAGTTGAAGAAATACTGGAAAGCTGCAATACTAATTCACCTGTTACCCCATAGCCTGTTCCTCGTTTTGAAGACAGTTGAGCTCTGAAAGCAGCTTGAAAGTAAAGCAGAATGCTCTTCATGAGCATTTTGCTTTACTTTCAACCTGCTTTACCAGAGCTCCAGATGAGGCAGGGCCTCCCCTGGGATATTTTTTCCTTTCGCCACCACTTTCGCCAAATGAAAAAAGTTGGAGCCAAATTTATTTTTTTGGAGCCAAAGTTGGAGCCAATTTTTATCCAAAGATGGAGCAAAAAATATACCTTATAATTTATACTGTTTTAAACCATTACGGTACCTTTGTTTTAACAATACAGTAAACCAGGGCATAACAAATTTCATGAAAGGCTGGTTGCTATATACATGTAGGCTACATGATAGTGGCAGAATAATGTAAATGAGCTTTCTGCATTACATTCACTGCAGTAAGCGGTCACCGGTTTTTCAAGATCAACAATAGGCCTATATACCTTATTCAATAGTCGATTAATATAGGTTTGTATGTCTTTTGATAAAGTGACAAACTCTCATTCCTCATAGAGATAAAATGTCCTGTGAAAAGAGCATCGAAAAGGTACAGTACACCCTGACAGGGGGAAGCCTAATAGAGTTTTTCATATTTAGAAATCTACTCTCAGTCTGCTTTAAACAACTACTTGTCATAAAACACCAAACTGGAACTGCTGTTTGCGATGATGCAAGCAGATCTGAAGCGTTTTTGTGAGACTTCTGGAAAAAGAGGAAGGTTCTGATGTATGAGAATCAAAGATACATACGCTACTTTCCGCGAGTAGAGTAATATCTGATTCTTGGATTCCAGTGCGTATTTGTAGCTATTGTTCACTCACGGAATCAAACAGTTTTAGGATAATTCCGTGGTTGACTTACTGATAACTTATTTGCCGAAACTCCCACGAAAATCGTATTCTGTATCGCCGTTATGTTCATTTCACAATTGTCAAGCACACAACCCATTCAATCCTGTAGTGATTCGTAGCGAAAAAGAACGTTTAATTTAATTGGTTGTTTAAAAATGATGCTGGGAAATACCTTTTTTAATAACCAATCAAACAAGGAAAGACATGTGTCTCAAGTCCGAAAATTGGCTTCTCGCCATTTTGAAACGATATGCATTTTCGGAAGTTTGTATCTAGCAAGGATAACAAGGATATGTGGTAAATTCAAATAATAGAGGATTTGGATCCATGTTAAAGGTTCGTTTGTCCAGTATTTTCGGAGAATATTACCGATTCTTATTCTCCGTATCAAAGACAATTTTCCCCCAACATGCACTTCACGGGTGTTACACGCCTCGAACCGGGGCGTTTTTGTTTTTATTGTTGGTTTTTTTTTTGGTCTTTAAAATGGTAATTACTCATATGGAATGGTTATTTTAGGGGAAAGAAATGTCTCATTCCTCGATTTACGCTAATATTATCTCCACTTTACGTATCTTATTTCCGAAAATGATTGTAGACTGCCGTGTAAAGTTTTATGCACACACAGTGTCACTATCACTCGCGGTAGCTTCTTTCAAGATATGTAGGTGTAATCTGATTGGACATTAAACGCTTTGGATCTGTCAATCACGCTGAGGATAACCAATTACTTAAGCAGAATAGGAGATAGGCGGAACAGAGATAAGCCGAATCTATATTCTTTAATTGTTGATTGTGTACGCGTGTTTGAGTTTTGACACCTGCCATACGTAACACAAGGAGCTGGCTTGTGTACTTCACCAATTAACTCTACACGCATTAGCGCCTCGGGTGTGATACATACAGGTCATTTATGAAAAAAGTAACATTACAAATTTCTTGTCGCAATCAATTTCGCCAGAACTAAAATTTTGTCGCCACTTTGAAAATGTCTTCGCATTTGGCGACAAATGCGAATGCCAGCGGAGGCCCTGTGAGGGGAGTTATTCGAAAACTAAAATTGTTATTTCTGCATTAATTAAACACTCATAATAGTCTCTTTAAGACGATTCTAATGAGTAGTCACACCATTGGATTTGGTACTGAAACAAGCAAGGCAATGTGTCATTTATTCAGTTTACTCCCTCTTATCTGGAGCACTGCTTTAAGCTACCATCTGGAGATAGTGAAAATGTAACAATATTCATTTTAAGTTCATTTGAAGATCATCAATCATCATAAGTGAAGTGTACTATATCATAATTGTGACCTCTCAAAAGAAATTTTGTAAAAGTCATGGACAAAGAGGAGATAAGCAAGACTTTTATGATTCTTAGGGCTTCAGATGGGGGGAGTATTTCAAAAACTAAAGTCTTTATTTCTGCATAACTGTTTTTAATTGACCATGTTTGTCAGGCTTTATAAATGTGGTTTCAGTGTCTCCAAGCAGCTCCTCAGGTTGTGACTGCCATAACAAATGGAGTAAACGACACAGTTGCGTGTAATGCTATTGGTCTGTGTACATCAAAAACCCAACAAGGTATGTCTAAATCAGTAGGCCTTGTAGCACAGGGTACAAATAGTGATTATAAGTCTGTAGGCCTTGGAGCACAGGGAACAAATAGTGATTATAAGTCTGTAAGCCTTGGAGCACGGGGAACAAATAGTGATTATGAGTGTAAGCCTTATAGTGCAGGGAACAAATAGTGATTATAAGTCTGTAGGCCTTGAAGCACAGGGTACAAATAGTGATTATAAGTCTGTAGGCCTTGGAGCACAGGGTACAAATAGTGATTATAAGTCTGTAGGCCTTGGAGCACTGGGAACAAATAGTGATTATAAGTCTGTAAGCCTTGTAGCACAGGGAACAAATAGTGATTATAAGTCTGTAAGCCTTATAGTGCAGGGAACAAATAGTGATTATAAGTCTGTAGGCCTTGAAGCACAGGGTACAAATAGTGATTATAAGTCTGTAGGCCTTGAAGCACAGGGTACAAATAGTGATTATAAGTCTGTAGGCCTTGGAGCACAGGGTACAAATAGTGATTATAAGTCTGTAAGCCTTGGAGCACTGGGAACAAATAGTGATTATAAGTCTGTAAGCCTTGGAGCACGGGGAAAAAATAGTGATTATAAGTGTAAGCCTTATAGTGCAGGGAACAAATAGTGATTGTAAATCTGTAAGCCTTGTAGTGCAGGGAACAAATAGTGATTATAAGTCTGTAAGCCTTGTAGCACAGGGAACAAATAGTGATTATAAGTCTGTAGGCCTTGTAGCACAGGGTAAAAATAGTGATTTTAAGTCTGTAGGCCTTGGAGCACAGGGAACAAATAGTGATTATAAGTCTGTAAGCCTTGGAACACAGGGAACAAATAGTGATGATAAGTCTGTAAGCCTTGGAGCACGGGGAACAAATAGTGATTATGAGTGTAAGCCTTATAGTGCAGGGAACAAATAGTGATTGTAAATCTGTAAGCCTTGAAGTGCTGGGAACAAATAGTGATTATAAGTCCATAAGCCTTGTAGCACATGGAACAAATAGTGATTATAAGTCTGTAAGCCTTGTAGCACAGGGTACAAATAGTGATTATAAGTCTGTAAGCCTTGTAGCACAGGGTACAAATAGTGATTATAAGTCTAAGCCTTGTAGTACAGAGTACAAATAGTGATTATAAGTCTGTAGGCCTTGGAGCACAGGGAACAAATAGTGATTATAAGTCTGTAAACCTTGGAGCATGGGGAACAAATAGTGATTATAAGTGTAAGCCTTATAGTGCAGGGAACAAATAGTGATTGTAAATCTGTAAGCCTTGTAGCACAGGGTACAAATAGTGAGTGTCTAAGCTTTGTAGCAGAGGACAAATAGTGATTTGTAGACATTTTAAGGTTTTTGTGATAGCTAGATTCAAAGTCAAAATGTTGTCTTGCCCAGTTAGCTTAGGTACAATGTCCTCAGGTGAGGGAAATGAGTGCTGTGATCCTCTTGTTTAATTCTTTCCTCCCTGAAAATTTAAATGGACAATTCCAGTTTCCATTTTAGTTAAGTCCATTTCTGACCTTTTAGGGTTGTTTTTGTCAATGTTTGGCATTATGACAAACAGTGAAGACCCTGATCAGAGGGCTCCGAAAGGAGCCCTCTGATCTGGGTCTTCACTGTTTGTACAGGACAATTGTACTATTCACATGTACAATGGTTGAAAAGAACGCCTATTTGCAGGACTAGGGTTCAAAGGGTTAATGGAACAGAATGAGAGGTACAGTGGAGAATGTGTTATTCTTTCCCAATAAACGCGTTTACGCTAAAACTATTATTTGCAGTGCAAACAGTTTGGAGCCAGATCAGACGCCGGGTAACCCGGCGTCTGACCAGGCTCCAAACTGTTTGCCACTAAGATAAACATGAAATATCAGAATTGTCCAAAAGTTGTTCTTTTCTACGTTTTAGTGCTTTGCGTTTGCGTACGTTTGCTTTTAAACGGGAAAGAATAACAGAGTCTCCACTGTATGCCAATACAGCAAACCCTCTTTCTAAGTCTACTTAACTGTATGAAGACAGGTGACAGCATAAAGCATGATGAAAGTAAAACAGAAAGCTTTCTGCTTTCAACTTTCATCTGGTCTTAAGCAGCAACCTGCCTTAAACTTGTGATAAATAACAGAATTTAGTGGTAGTGAATAGAGGTGTTTTACTGTAGTGTATGAAGACCATGTGACAATTGCCTGTTATTAATGTAACCATGATTATTGTCAGCCCCAGTCCCAGTGGTTGAGGACGTGGAAGAGATGGTGAAGTATGTGCCATGTGATACCTGTGTGAAGACCATACAGTTAGTCTACAATGACATGAATGGAGATTATGTGAGTTTTTGTACCAACCCATCTTCAGATGGGCATATTATAGAATGGTGATGTCCATCTGTATAGGTTTTGAACACTTTTCTCATATATAACATATGAAGCTAAAACTTGGTATTTGAAACTGTTCTGATGAACTGCACATTAAGTTTACATGTTTTACAATTTGACAACTTCTGCATGAGTTATGCCCCTTTTGGAACTTATTCTTAGAAAATATTTAAAAAATTTGTACATTTCCCACACTATTTTTCCCCCATATGCTTTGATATATTGAGCTGAAATTTGATATATGACATTGTTTTGATGAGCTGTATATCAAGTTAATGTTTCGTTTAAATTTTTGAAGTTTTCCCCCTGAAAGGTGTATTATGTATTACTTTTCTTACTTTTGTCATCATTATACCCCCACAAACAGAGTTTGAGGGGGGTATACTGGAATCAGCCTGTCGGTCGGTCGGTTGGTTGGCCGTCGGTCCGGCGGTCGTCGGTCTGTCTGCAAAATCTTGTACTTTCAACTCCTCCTTCAGTTTCAACCCGATTAATTTGATATTTGGCATAAATGTTACTCAGGTGTAGTAGATGTGCAAGACACAAATTTCAGGTCTCTGTGACCTTGACCTTGACCTTTGGCCTTGAAATTGGTCTTGAAATTGGTAGGCAAAATCTTGTACTTTCAACTCCTCTTTCAGTTTCAACCCGATTCATTTGATACTTGGCATAAATGTTACTTAGGTGTACTAGATGTGCAAGACACAAATTTCAGGTTTCTGTGACCTTGACCTTTGGCCTTAAATTTGGTCTTGAAATTGGCAGGCAAAATCTTGTACTTTCAACTCCTCCTTCAGTTTCAACCCGATTCATTTGATACTTTGCATAGATGATCCTCAGGTGTAGTAGATGTGCAAGACACAATTTTCAGGTCTCTGTGACCTTGACCTTGAGCCTTGAAATTGGTCTTGAAATTGGTAGGCAAAATCTTGTACTTTCAACTCCTCTTTCAGTTACAACCCAATTCATTTGATACTTGGCATAAATGTTACTCAGGTGTACTAGATGTGCAAGACACAAATTTCAGGTCTCTGTGACCTTGACCTTTGGCCTTAAATTTGGTCTTGAAATTGGCAGGCAAAATTTTGTACTTTCAACTCCTCCTTCAGTTTCAACCCGATTCATTTGATACTTGGCATAGATGTTACTCAGGTGTAGTAGATGTGCAAGACACAAATTTCAGGTCTCTGTGACCTTGACCTTTGTCATTTAAATTGGTCTTGAAATTGGCAGGCAAAATCTTGTACTTTCAACTGCTCCTTCACTTTCAACCTGATTCACTTGATACTTTGCATAAATGTTACTCAGGAGTAGTAGATGTGCAAGACACACATTTCAAATCTCTGTGACCTTGACCTTTGGCCTTGAAATTGGTCTTGAAATTGGCAGGCAAAATCTTGTACGGCGAACTCCTTCACTTTCAACCTGATTTACTTGATACTTGCCATAAATTTTCCAAGTTTTTATGATGGTGGCAGCACCCTGCCATTGTCAAACCTCATTGAAAACGTCTGCAGAGTGTGACAGAGTGCTGCATAGTGGGGGTATTTATCACCTTTAGTGATAGCCGTTCTAGTTTATCCTGTTGAACTCGTGAGACTCTGATTTAACACACTGAACCCTAGTGATGAATATACTCTACTCATTGCAATATTTCTGGAGTCAAAGTACCTAAAATTCAAACATGAGAAATAAAAGCAAACAGCAATAATTGTTGAAAGCAGAATGATGTAATAGGCTGATGGCAGTGAAGGATCACATCATGACAATTAAGGAGTTAACCCTTTCCTCCCTGAAACCTCAAATGGATAATTCTAGTTTTCAATTTAGACTAGTCCATTTTTGAATTTTTAGGGTTGATTTTTACAATATTTGTCAAAACGACAAACAGTGTAGATCCTGATCAGAGGGCTCCTAAGGAGCCCCCTGATCAAGGTATACACTGTTTGCATAGGACAAGTGTACTCCTTGTAGGTACACTGTTTGCAAATGACGCATATATGCTTGACTAGGATTCAAAGAGTTAAATGAGTTTTGAGTTATCCAGGTCTGACTGTATTTTACTGGTTCTCTATTTCAGCCCAAGATTAAGCCGACCCTGGCAGCTTTATGCAACAACCTACCTACTCAGTATAGGGCAACGGTAAGTTTGTATCTAGAGACAGTTATCTTGTTCAAAACCATAGACCCATTTAGATCTTGGTCTACAACTTGTCCATGGTGTTGAAAAAAAAAATGTAAAAAAACATTATAACCAGTGGGTTAAAGTCTATTCTAACATGACACGTGAATTCGTCTCTTTAAACAAAGAACAGGTCTATCGTGGTATACCTGAGACGGTATACCACGCTCTTCCCTACCCCGCTCCTCCCACGGTTATATGACATGACAGACCACGTGCGTTCATACGTTATGTTTTTTAAATTTCTTTCGTTATTCATATAGCCCGTAAAGACCATATACTTTTAACCAGTAACGTTACAGTAATTTTCTCATTCTTCTGTCTTGTTTGATGTAATGTTTGTTCTATGCCAGATTATGGATCGGTATTTGTAAATTTGCTTATGGGTGTTAGATTCTTGTAATGCCGCGGAAAAAGTTATTCGGTCGAAAAACTTCATCCGCTGAGGAAATAAGTATGGAACATTTGATTTCCTTTCTAATGAATTTCCTTACATCTGGTCATGTTAGAATCGAAATAATCTATGTTCTACCGTTGTGAAACTGTATTTTACAACGGTCGGTCGTTGTGGTGCGCAGGAATTGACCACTCAGGCCTTCGGCCTTCGTGGTCAATTCCTGCGCACCACAACTCCCAACCGTTGTAAAATACCGTTTCACAACGGTAGAACATAGATTATTTCTTAATTTAACCATGTTTGAAAATTTTGGTTATTATTTTGTGATAATTTAAAAAGAAACAAAAAACAAATTTTTGTATATATTTTTATCGCGTCATAAATCTGTCTACTTCACAATTAAAACAGGATGTGAGTAAAGGAGAAATCTCTTATTTCCTGCTTTGGTTTTAGCATGCTTTAATCATTATCATCTGGCTTGTACACTAAAATCAAGCTAATAGGGGAGGGGTTCTCACATGTAAAAACAACAACCACCTGTATATACCTTTTCTTCATAGCATGTTTCTTCGTTTTGAAGACAGGTGACCACTTAAAGCAAGTTGAAAGTAAAGCAGAATGCACCTTAAGGCACATTCTGTTTTACTTTCTACCTGCTTTAAGCTACCATCTGCTAGGATATAGGAAATATTTCTTACATTGCACATTCATTACTGTATTCATGTAAAATAGAACAATTTCCGTCAGTGGAGGAATGCATTAAAAGTGTAAAATTTGTTTCTATTGGGTAGGGGGTAAGGTAAGTTTTGTATCTATGTACTGTATGTTGACATTCTTGTATTGCAGTGTGAAGTGTTTGTGGGCAGTGACAATGGTCTGTTCTACATCTATGTACTGTATATTACATTCTTGTATTGCAGTGTGAAGTGTTTGTGGGCAGTGACAATTGTCTGTTCTATATCTATGTACTGTATATTACATTCTTGTATTGCAGTGTATATCTATGTACTGTATATTACATTCTTGTATTGCAGTGTGAAGTGTTTGTGGGCAGTGACAATGGTCTGTTCTTCAAGCAGTTCCTTGATCAGCTCCACCCAGAAGTTCTCTGTGACGCTATCAGTTGTCAGTAGAACAACCAAAGAGACAATCAAGCTGTCTTTATGTGATATTCGTTAATGCTCAAAGAACATTGTTTGTTTGCTCAAAGTTTTGTACACTGTACTAGCTTGCTTATTTTTCTATAAAGAAGACTGAACTATTCGAAAAGAACAATCTTTATGTGCAGGATGCTTTCTAAGTAACAAACAATTTTGATTCAGGTCAAGTCCCACTTTTGTGATCTGGACAAAAATTTATTATCAAATTTTAAAGCTGAACCACCAAAACCTCGACTAGAGTTCCATCTCTATAGGGTGTCAAACTATTCCTGATGAATGAAGATCTTTTAAGGCAGGTGAAAGCTTAATGCAGGACAAAAGTAATACAGACAGCTCTTTCGAGAGCTTTCTCCATTAGATTTGTCTTGCATTAAGCTACCACCTGTCTTAAGACTGACAAAAAACATTTAAAATGTCGCACATTCTTTGTATCATTTAAACCATTACCCCATAGTACTTCTAGTTTTAAAGGTGGGTGACCGACCGCTTAAAGCAGGTAGAAAGGAAAGCAGGCACATTCTACTTTACTTTCAGCCTGCTGTAAGCTACCATCTGCTAGGATATTGAAAAAATTTCTTATGATACAAGTGGAACTTTTTCTGTTGTGAGGGAATCAATGTAAGGTGTAAAAAGACAAATTCATGGAGTAATGGGTTAAGTAAACATGATGAAAGATGAGATAATTCATGCAATTGGAGAACAAAGTTTATGTGCAATTACAATGCATTACTGTGATCAATGTTTATCTGTACAATGTTTTACTCAGGGTCCGTGCTTAAAAAGCTTTTGAGTTGAGTCTTGAGTTCGTTCTCAAGCATTTGATTGGTCAGATTTGAGCTGAGGCTCAAATCTGACCAATCAAATGCTTGGATCAAACTCAGACTCAACTCAAACGCTTTATTAGCACTGCCAGGACCTGGAAATAATTGTTTAATAAACATATTAAAAGGATGACACTGTTTCCTCTTACTACTTTTATGCCTCACATGACATAGCCAGGGCATTTTGGCTTTGGTCTGTCTGTACACGACTTTAACCTTGGCCATAACTACATGCGATAGAGACTTCATGTTGAACATGTGTTCTCAACACAAGAGACCCTTGAGCTTAGTACAACTTTGTTAATGGCTGACACAGGTCAAGGTCATTTAGAGGTCAAATAACCTTGACCACAACTTTGGAACTACCATACATGTGCCTAAATAATATTGTCGAACATTTTTTATTCCAGTATACGTTATTCAGAATGACATTCTCTCTGAATAAGAAAGATTGGAATTACGACAAGAGTCATATGCGTATCTAAATTGCACCTGGAAAAAACACCCTCTGCTGGGTAATTTTTTACCAAAGGGAAATAGTTTATTTATTAATGTGATAGGAGTTGTGGATATTGTTCCATGGTTTTAACCCTTTCCCCCATAGAAGCGACTTTTAGCGTATTTTATTCATTCCTCCGCTGAAGAAAATAGTTCCATGTTATACCCTCATGAGCAATTACCATTACAAATATTTTATATAGCCTAGCAGATTTTAGCTTAAAGCAGGCTGAAAGTAAAGCAGAATGTGCCTTAAGGCACATTCTGCTTTACTTTCAACCTGCTTTAAGTGGTCACCTGTCTTCAAAACTAGAAACAGGCTATGAGGTAAAGGGTTAAACTAGATATGCAACATACCCGAACCATTTGAGTCATTTTTTTTTTTTTTACCCAAGGGAGGAAATTCAAACAATCTTGGTAGAGGAAGTATGGGGGGTAATGGATCAAAGCTCTGCATATGCAGGAGCCCTATAAGTACTAATCCCAAATTTTTGTCCGACGTGGTTGCTATGTGAAGGCTAAATATAGTTTTTTGGATAAATCAGGGGCAACAACTCTTCAGTCTGGTCCAATTTGGCCCATTATCAATCTTGATCAAGATCTAGTGCTGGATCAATAGCTCTGGCCTTATTAGCCATTTTAAAAATTCACTTTATAGCTATGTTAAACTGTGACCTCCGGAGCTGACCAATTTTGTCCCCAGGAACATTATTTGAACAAACCTGATAGAGGACCAATAGATGATGCTGAGCCAAATATTTAAACTTTGGCCCTTGTAGTTTTTGACGAGAAGATTTTTGTAAGTTTTTATTGAAAAAAAATATGTTTAGCTCCTGTGACCTAGATATGCAACAGACCAAAACCATTTTAACAAAATAATTATGTAAAGGACATCTAGAAGTGTCTCCATGCCAAATATCACGGCTCTGGCAAAATAGGTTTCAGTGGAGAAGATGTTCAAAACTTTCACTAAATAACTACAGTGAAACCCCTCTATTACGACCACTAAATTATGTTAATTATTAGGGTGTTTACGATAGGTGACCTCTTAAAGCAAGGTGACAGTGAAACAGAAAGCTCCTATAGGAGCTTTCTGTTTCACTGTCACCTTGCTTTAAGCTGTCACCTGTCTATTATACACTCAATTAGCCTTCGTTTTAGTGGTCGTAATAGCGAGGTTTTACTGTATATGCATAACTGTGACCCCCGGCTATGTGCCAAATATCTAAGCTCTGGCTTTTGTTTTTCCTTATTTTTTACTATGTTCTACATTGTTTTTAATTCTTTGAACAAATTTGAAAGAACTTGACCCAAGGAATATTTCTGTCAAGTTTGGTTGAAATCTGTTCAGCCGTATAGGAGGAGATGTCATTTTAAGCATTTGTTAACCACGACACACGACGGACGAAGGACAATCCCATTATCTCACCTTGAGCCTTTGGCTCAGGTGAGCTAAGAAGACAGAGTTAATGTTAATGTATTGCGGAAATTGGCCAAACGGCAAACTGCTTGGATCAGGATGAAACTCATCTCATCTGGTACAGATCATGAATATAATAGGTTTACAAATAGAAACTATACAAACACAGAGAAATTGTAACCTCTATAGATTTTATTTAAAATATACACAACAAATGACTATTCTTCATAATTACTAACAAAGTATCTATACAGTAGAACCTCTCTATTACAGCCACTAAAAAGAAGGCTAATTGTCAGTATAAAAGACGGGTAACAGCTTAAAGCAATGTGAAAGTGCAAATAGAAAGCTCCTGTAGGAGCTTTTCTGTTTCACTTTCACATTGCTTAAAGGCACAATCCCGCTCAAATTGGTGTTTAAAACGCGCAATTTCTTATATGTGTGTATTTTCTATGTATTAAAACTAAGTGAAATCGAGTGTAAGAAGCCTGACATATGCACCCACTTCGTAAAGAATCCTACCTAAATGTGTCGAATTCTTATCGTGGTGGTTTACATTATGAGCGGGTTTGTTTACAAATAAGATTACGGGCTGGTTCCGAGAACTTTCGAACGATTTGCATAAAGGTCACGTGATTGATTCGGCCGCGACAATGTGTAAACATTGCATCAGTTTAGCGGCCAAACTTAAAGGAGTTGTCTCTCTTTGGTTGTAAAGCACTCGACTTGTTGTATAGAATTATGCAAATGAGCTTTACCGAGTATGTCCGTAAATTTTCGTCGCTATTCAAAAATAAACAAACTTGATTACTTGTTTCCACAAATTTCACTGTTCGTTAGCAATATTGCTTCAAATATCACCACGTATTACTTCTTTTTATATGGAACGCTTACGATAGTGACATAAATTTCATGTTAGAAAAATGTTCGATTCTGATTATGTGGGAGAAATATAGTGGCTTTAAGCATTCACCTATCTTAAACAACTAATATTTGACAACATTTAGTGGTTGTAATAGAGAGGTTCTACTATACATTTTATTCATTTAAACAATGCTACTTCTCAGCAAAATAATGCTTACTTCACTCACCCCTGAAACTTCAAATGGAACAATCCAGTTTCCAATTAAGTCAAGTTCATTTCTGACAACTTAGGATTGACATGAATAATATATTCAAAATGACAAACTGGAGACCATGATCAGAGGGCTCTTTAATAAGTCCTGTGATCAGGATCTGAACTGTTTGCATAATAATGACAAGTGTACTTTTCACATATACACTTTAAATGACAAGTTTATTTGCCCTTAAGGGTTGAATGTGTTAATACTGCAATATTTGTCTATCTAAAACAATTTATTCTTCCTGTGTCATAATTTTTTTTATGGAATCACCAAGAGAAAGACTGTTAATTCTTTCAGCACCATTAGCCTGTTTAGAATATACTCATTTTATAACAGTGTAGACCTAGATCAGAGGGCTCATATAGGAGCCCTTTTTTCAGGGTCTGCATTGGTTTTTAGCTCACCTGAGCTAGCTCAGGGTGAGCTTTTGCAATCCTTGAATGTCCGGCGTCAACAATTTTAGTGTTTACACTCTAGAGGCCACAATATTTATCCAATCTTTCTCAAACTTGCTCAGATGGTATATTGCCATAAGAGCTCGGATGAGTTCGATTATGGTTGAAATCGGACAAATAGGTCATGAGTTATCTACCTTTGAATTGCTGAAAATGCTATATTTAACAGTGTTTACACTCTAGAGGCCACAGTATTTATCCAATCTTTCTAAAACTTGTCCAGATTGTATATTACCATAAGAGTTCGGAAGAGTTCAATTTTGGTTGAAATCAGGTATATAGATCAAGAGTTATCTACCTTTGAATTGCTGAAAATGCAATATTTAATGGTGTTTACACTCTAGAGGCCACATTATTTATCCAATCTTTCTAAAACTTGCCCAGATTGTATATGACTATAAGAGTTCGAATGAGTTTGATTTTGGTTGAATTTGGACAAATAGATCAAGAGTTATCTACCTTTGAATTGCCGAAAATGCCATATTTAACAGTGTTTATATTCTAGAGTTCGCAATTTTTATCCAATACATCTCAAACTTGCTCAGATTGTATATGACTATAAGAGTTAAGATGAGTTTGATTATGGTTGAAATCAGATTTATAGGTCGATAGTTATCTACCTTTGAATTGCTGAAAATTCCATATTTAACGATATTTACACTCTAGAGGCCACAAATTTTATCCAATCTTTCTTAAACTTACTCAGATTGTATATTACCATAAGACTTCAGATGATTTTAATTATGGTTGTAATCAGACAAATAGATCAAGAGATATCTACCTTTGAATCGCTGAAAATACCATATTTTACAGCTTTTACACTCTTGCAACCACAGTTTTCAATGGATTTTGATTATACTTGTACACAAAGGATGTAGCTATACGTTCTCGAAGGAGTGCAATTATTGTTGAAATGTAATCATTGTGGCAATAGTTACCTGCCCTTGATATACTTTGAAATGCTAGAAAAAGGCTTCATTTCGATCAGTATTGTTTAGGCTCTAGTTATTTGCCCTTGATGTACTCTACTATACTACAGTAGGTCGACAAACTTGAAAGGATTTAGAATAAAACGGGTGAAATTCAAAGGTAAAGCTATCGGGCTTCATTACAAATGGTGAGCGATATCAGGGACTTCAGGCCCTCTTGTTTTATTTAGACCAGTATTCATTAAACTACCCAAAATTCAAAGTAGACTGGTTCATATTTTGGTAATCAAAAAGATCCACAAGGGAACATAATTACCCACAAGAGTTACTTAATGATGAAAGAGTTAAAAAGAAATGCTGACAACCAATAATATATATATGCCAATTAATGCTGTACTATCTGGCCAAATAATTCCAATAACCAATGGTTATTAACCCATTCACTGCCGCAATATTGTATGTTTAAAAATGTTGTCTGCTGTCTATTCTCAAAGTTGCATATTGTACATTTTGACCGAACATAAAGACAAGTGAAAACAGTTCCACCAAGATTAGACACTGCATAACACAGCATCTGATCTGTATTCTAACTTTGAAAATGTAAGCCTAGTTGTGCTCAGCACTCTAACGATTAAGTGACTAGAATTACACAGTCCCTTTACATTAAAAAGTAAAACAAGACTGTACGAAATTGCAAAAATATTATATTCAAAGCTATGTAAGTAACTCAGGTCATGAATTACATTAAAGTAATCAATGTTGCAGCACCAAATTCTTCACAGTAAAATTTGTGCAGGGCTTTCATTCTCTTGAAAAGCATGGAGATCTCCAAAGACTGACACACCAACAGTAAAGCAGAAAATGTTTGACTAGATTCTTATTACCAATGATCATGTTTTATGATTAATGGTTGTAGCTTACAATTGACTTGACTTGACTTGATCCTGAGTTTATTTTTCAACTGCTGTGGGTGTCCCAGGAACTGGGGTAGGCAGCAGGTGGCTAGAGTGTCTAACAGCCTGTCTCCACGCTTCTCTATCCTGTGGATCTATGCTTGCAAGGCTGCAAAATGGTGAAAGGTGCAAACTGATCCATCTGAATAGTCTACACTGTTTGCACATGACAATAGTGCTCTTCAAAGGTACATTGTATACATGTGTCTATGGATCACTAGGATTCAATTGGTTAAATAAATCTTAAGACAATATGACATTCAACACTAGATTCCACAATATCACCTTTTGAGCTAATACTGAATTAGTATAATTATGTTCAGTGTTTTGATCATTTAAGCATGTTACATTGTTTTATAAAACAGAGCTAATACTGAATTAGTATAATTATGTTCAGTGTTTTGATCATTTAAGCATGTTACAATGTTTTATAAAACAGCTAATACTGAATTAGTATAATTATGTTCAGTGTTTAGATCATTTAAGCATGTTACAATGTTTTATAAAACAGAGCTAATACTGAATTAGTATAATTATGTTCAGTGTTTTGATCACTTAAGCATGTTACAATGTTTTATAAAACAATCTTAAGAATACAGTAAAACCTCTCTATTACGACTAGTAAAACCAAGGCTAAATGATTGTATAAAATACAGGTCATATCTTAAAGCAAGGTGACAGTAAAACAGAAAGCTCCTAAAGGAGCTTTCTGTTTTTCTGTCACCTTGCTTTAAGTGGTCACCTGCCTTAGATACCTAATAATTAACACAATTTAGTGGTCATAATAGAGCGGGTATACTAGTCTATACATTATAACTAACTGACGGTTCTAAACAACTAGAATACTGGTATCGTTATCACAGTTTGTTGCAAGCTGTTAGGAAATCTGGGTTACTGATATTACAAAAAATATAATTATGGTTCTGAAAACAGATTCGTTCTGACGAGTCAAAACAAGGACGAAACTAGTAAAAATATATGACATAAAATCTTTCAAGGTTTTCTCTTAAATTTCTCTATGAAAACATTCCATGTGCATGCACACGTTTGTGAATAAAACAAAACAAAAATCCATCTAATTCCATAACATGCCAATATTATGATCATGAATAAGTTTATAAGTTGAAATCTCAGACTGCGACTTAACAAACAAATGATCACTTAGCCCATTACCCAATAAATACACTTTTTTACGCCTTTGATTTATTCCTGTACTGAAGAAAGTAGTTCCAATTTATACTATCACAAACTGGAATCAAAAGAAAACCTTTCTATGTAACAAATAATAGCTTAAAGCAGGCTGAAAGTAAAGCAGAATGCGCCTGAAGGCGCATTCTACTTTACTTTCAACCTGCTTTAAGTGATCACCTGTTTTCAAACGTAGAAACAGGTTATGGGTTAATGGGTTAAACATACAATGGAATAAAACTGAAGTGAATGTCCAATAAAGGAGACATTCATGAAAGACTGTCACAACTCTAGCATATTCTTCATCCACAACAATTTGTCAAGAACTGCCAATAGGTATATGTAATCAATGTGTTGCATAAATTTCAGTTTAACTCTTTCAACACCATGGACCTGTTTAAAAATATACTTATTACATTTGAAAACAGTGTAGACTCAGATCAGAGGGCTCCTATAGGAGCCCTTTAATCAGGGTCGTCACTGTTTCCTTATATAGAACAGTATTTATTAAACTACCCAGAATTTCAAGTGAACTGGTTCATGTTTTGGCAATTAAAAAGATCCACAAGGGAATATAATAACCCAAGCAAAAACTCAAATCTGACCAATCAAATGCTTTAGAATGATTTCAGACTCAACTCAAAAGCTTTATAACCTTGGGGCCTACTAAAAATGGTGTCAAATTAATTCTGAAACCATTTCTTTATAGCTACAGACACAGGATCAAAGTGATAAACAGTTCGGATCATGATCATGTCCCAGGTTTAGTTGATCTGGATCCAAACTATTTTCAAAAGTCTTCAATACAGGTCTTCAGTGTTGAAAGAATTACACTAAACTATGAATATCCGTGTACATAACTTGAAAATCAAAAACATACAGTTCTATAATGAATATAATATATGTGACAGACATGCTCAACAACAAAATCAAAATCTAACCCTTCAACACTACAAGCAGATTTTGAAGCCATGCTCCAGATACAGAGAGTATTTCATAAACTTAAATCTTCATGTCAGCATTAAACCCTATGGTGTGACCACTAATTGGAATTGTCTCTTCGAGTCGATTATAATGAGTAGTTACACCATAGGATTTGGTGCTGACAAGAAGTAAAATGCAGGACTTGCTCAGTTTACTCCACTCTAACCCGGAACTGGAAATCTGAAGACCAATGCGAACCGTTTGGATGCAAATCAAGGCTCTACAAAAATTAGAGCCTGATCCCGATCCAAACTGTTTGTCAGTTAAATCTCGTTGCTGTAAATGTTACAATGAGTAAGCCAATTAAGCAGACTACAACTTCAACGGAGAAACAGTTACCAAATTTATAATAATGAAAACTCTCATTGAGGTTATTGGATGGTTTCACTATAAATTGTATGGCTTTTGACTCGTTCATCTCTGCAAAAACTTCAAATGGACTATTCTAATTTCGTCTAGACCATTTCTCATTATTTAGGGGTCTAAATACTTTTTTTAAATTTTTTACAGTTTTCTAATAATACAATGCAAACCCTAATCAAATGGCTTAAGTTCTGGGTCTAATCTGTCTACATAGGACAAGTGTACTCTTCAAAGGTACACTGTTTGTAAAGGATGAGTATTCTCATCACTAGTGTTGAAAAAGTTAAACAGAATTTACCCTACTGGTATTAAAAATGTCTGAAAATTGTGCATCTTTTCAGTGGTTGTTTAACCCATGACAACAAAGATACACCTTTGTATGCCTATATTCTTTGACTAAAGAAAATAAACAAATATTCGACATATCCTAGCAGATGGTAGCTTTAAAGTAAAGCAGAATGTGCCTAAGGGCACATTCTGCTTTACCTTCAACCTTCTTTAAGTGGTCGTATGTCTTTGAAACTAGAAACAGTCTATGGGGTAAAACAATTTTAACAAGAAATTGAACCAATATCAGAAACCTGGTAACCATGGTTACCGAGACTAGTTCTACAAAGATGACTTGAGTTGAATTGATCTTTGGCTGTAGGAGAAAGCACTTCCTGACGAGTCAGTCACGGACCAGCGGGTGCTCGGGGGAAACTGTTGGCTCCGTATGTCATCGAGTATAATCTGGAGTTTCTCTAGAAGCAGGTCACAGTTCTTCTCATCAAAACACATGGGAGGCTTCATCTTCAGCACGTTTTCAAAAGGTCCATCTGTGCTGAGTAGGATCCTGAAGTCCTCCTTCATCCTACAGGACAAAATAAGGATCATCTTCAAGGGATAAGGAGAGTATTTAACCCAGGGCTCCAGATAAGGGGGGTTTCAAAAACCAAAATCTTTATTTCTGCTTTAAACCCTATGGTGTCACTACTCATTAGAATCATCTCAAAGAGACAATTCTAATGAGTAGTGACAACATAGGATTTGGTGCTGTAATGAGTGAGAAAATGTTGGATTTGTTCAGTTTACTCCCTCTTATCTGGAGCCTTGTTAACACATTACCCCAAAGCATGTTTCTAGTTTTGAAGATAGGTGGCCACTTAAAGCAGATTGCTTTACTTTCAACCTGCTTTAAGCTATGATCTGCTAGAATCTATAAACAATTTTCTTCAGTACAGGAATAAATCAATGAGGTAAAAAGGCTTTTTTATAGTGTAATGTGTAAAAATAAAGAAGGGTTGGAAACGGGACCAAAGCTTTTGTCCGGTTTAGAGAGAATTCTGGTATTTAGAGGTTCTGGTTTGGAGGGGTTCCACTGTACTTACTTGGTAACGATATATCTAGCCTCCTCAGTGGCTGGCTCCCGGGTTTCTCTGTTCCTAACCATGTCCAAGCCCAGAAACAAGCCGGTTCCCCTAACATCCCCTATCATCTCATACTTCTTCATGAGCTCTTTGGTACGTGCCATGAAGTAATCGCCCACTTCAGCGGCCCGTTGTTGTAAGTGCTCCTTCTGTATCACATCCATTACAGACAGGGCAATGGCACAGCTCACTGGGTTACCACCAAACTGTATAGCAGAAATTAACAACAGAGCCATGAGAAAAACACACTTATTGCATGGCAAAACAGCAGTGTTGTGCCTAGGTTCAAAATTTTGGGGGACACCGTGTCCCCCTGCCAAATTTCACGATAGGACTACCTTTAAATGAGAATATAGTTTACGATCTTTAGCTGTCTCTGTTCACGACGGTAAATCTGATTTTTGTCTTTTTCTGAATATATGGTAGCGATTGTCTTGGTTCAGACGATGTTCGAGGAGTTTCCTCAACACTTTGTTTAGACGAAGCATCGTCTGCTAGTTATCTATTTTAATCAGATAGAAAATCTGTCAAGCGCATCTACTTCGAAGCCATTATCACAAAGCGGAACAGATTGGTTTACATACCGATTCTATATGCCGATATTCTTCACGTATATTATAGGTGCACAGTCTATTTTTAATACTTAGATTAATCTCCCTTTGTGATCTCTCTATTCTCCGGAATCGAGTGGAAATTGCCGAAAATGCGATTTTTTCTCGGCGCGCCCATCTGCCCGCGCGAGGTGAATTTCTAAGAGACATTTGTGAAAAAATGCGGGATTCCCGCAATGCCGCGGCCTAGGCACAACACTGAAACAGTGTAGCTCCAGAACAGTAATAGTTGTAATCTCAAGCAGAATTAACTCATTTACCCCTGAAACTTCAAATGGAAAATTCCAGTTTCCCATGATGTCAAGTCCATTTGGGGCTGTTTAGGGTCGTTATTTACAATTTAAAGTGCAAAATGACAAACAGTGCAGACCCTAATCAGGGGCCTCTTTTTGGAGCAGGAGCCCTCTGATCTTGGTCTACACTGTTTACATAGGGGAGAAGAGTTACAGTAACCAACAAGTACAGTGTTTGTAAAGGATGAGTATAACTGTGGCTAGGACCAAGGTTAGATACTGGCAAACAAATACCCTGTACTGTATAACCCATTACTCCATAACTACGCCTTTTTACGCCTCTAATTTATCCCTCCACTGAAGAAATAGAGGATAATTGTTTTTTTCAGTATAAGATAGAAATTTAATCCATTTCGTGAACATCAGACGTTATATTTTCACGAGTGGCGAAGCCACGAGTAAAAATATAACAGTCTGATGTTCACAAAATGGATTAAATTCAATCTTATACTGAAAAAATACAATTATTCTATTTATTTATGCTTTTTGTATAAGCCACTTTTTAAACGAAATTGTTCGACAATTGTGAAAGCGAAAGTACATGATTTACCCCGTGTTGAGCCCCAAGTTTACATCGAACACATTAACGAAACAGTTTCCCGCACGATGACGTCACTTATTAATTGATTTGACGTCATCCGAATTACTTCGTTGCTCCCGATTTTGGATTCGTGTTCTTCCGTTGAGTGGTTCGCGACAAATCTGACAGCCGGAATTTAACGATAAGACACGATTGACTACGATTTTTGGGGAGCCCTACGGGGAAAACGGCGATTGGTGATAATCCACTGCAGTGGATTACCAAGTGATAATTCACTGCTATTTTCCGGTAATCCACCGAAAAGCATAAATAAATTAGTTCAAATTTATACAGTTGTGAATATTTGACATTAGGAAAAAATTCTATATTCTAGCAGCTGGTAGCTTAAAGCAGGCTGAAAGTAAAGCAGAATGCGCCTTCAGGCGCATTCTGCTTTACTTTCAACCTGCTTTAAGTGGTCATCTGTCTTCAATACTAGAAACATGCTATAGGGTAATGGGATAATTATGCTCCTGGGTATTAAACAGTGTAGATCCTGACCAGATGCAGAATCTCTTACACAATATCTGGTCTCTAGTTAAAATGTAATAAAGCTGTTTTTCTCATGGCAAGAACAATACAAAACCTATAAAGTTCACTATTATGAATGCTCAAATGAAGATTGTTGATCGTCTGGAGATCCTGTGTAAGAACTGCTATGCAAGCAGCTAGCCAGTTACCTGGAAGGGAGCCCACTGTTGTGGAAAATGCTCCTATGTAAATCAAAGGTGTAAAAAGGCATATTTCTTGGCATAGTGGGTTACTACAAGTGTGAGTTTAGTTTGTGTTGTACTCACAGTGTTGAAGTAGCTCATGCCACAGTTCTGGAAGCCCTCTGACACCTCCTTTGTAGTCACTACAGCCGACACAGGGTGGCCATTACCCATCGGCTTACCCATAGTCACTATGTCTGGAACCACCCCTGACAATAAAGAAGGATTATAAAGCAGGATTGTCTTTTACCCTTCTCAAATAAAATACATCTTTTCATGCATAAATTTATTCCTCCACAGAAGAAAATATTAAGAAGTATTGTCTATATCCTAGCAGATGTCATTTTAAAGCAGGCTGAAAGTAAAGCAGAATGTGCATTAAGGCACATTCTGCTTTACTTTCAACCTGCTTTAAGTGGCCAACTGTTTCCAAAAATAGAAATGTGATATGGGGTAATGGGTTAAACCCTTACAATTCTGACTTTCAAAGTGGACTCTTCCATTTTCTTAACCCTTTGCATGTTGGGTATTTTCTTGGTCTGCAACAATTGTTGTCTGCTTTTGTTCTAAAATAAGAATTGTCCAATCAAAGTCAGATTGTATACACAGTGTCCCATCTGGATCCAAACTGTTTGCACAGATAATCACAATTCTGCAGCTAGCATGCAGAGAGTTATAAATGACCATTTACATTGACTCTTGAGAAACTTTGTCCAATAGGTATTTAAAACAAGAGGGCCATGGCCCACAAGTCGCTCACCTGAGAACATTGTACCTAAGCTGACTGGGCAAGACAATATTGTGATATATATAGCTATAAAAAGAGTTTTAAAGGTTTTCCTATATAAGTCTATATACAAGAGGGCCTGAAGGCCCTGATATCGCTCACCATTTGTAATGAAGCCTGATAGCTTTACCTTTGAATTTCACCTGTTTTATTCTAAATCCATTCAAGTTTGTCGACCTACTGTAGTATAGTAGAGTACATCAAAGGCAGATAACTAAAGCCTAAACAATACTGAAATGAAGGCTTTTTCTAGCATTTCAAAGTATATCAAGGGTAGGTAACTATTGCCACAATGATTACATTTCAACAATAATTGCACTCCTTCCAGAACGTTTAGCTACATCCTTTGTGTACAAGTATAATCAAAATCCATTGAAAACTGTAGTTGCAAGAGTGTAAACGCAGTAAAATATGGCATTTTCAGCAATTCAAAGGTAGATATCTCTTGATCTATTTGTCCGATTCCAACCATAATCACACTTTTTCGAAATCTTATGGGCAAGTTTGAGAGAGCTTGGATAAATATTGTGACCTCTAGAGCGTAAACACTGTTACTTATATCATTTTCAGCAATTCAAAGGTCGATAACTTTTGACCTATTGATCCGATTACAACCATTTTTGAACTCATCCGAAGTCTTATGGTAATATACAATCTGAGTAAGTTTGAGAAAAATTGGATAAAATTTGTGACCTCTAGAGTGTAAACATTGTTAAATATGGCATTTTCAGCAATTCAAAGGTAGATAACTCGCGACCTATAAGTCTGATTTCAACCATAATCAAACTTATCTGAACTCTTATAGTCATTTACAATCTGAGCAGGTTTGAGATAGATTGGATAAAAATTGTGGCCTCTAGAGTGTAAACACTGTTAAATATGGCATTTTCAGCAATTTAAAGGTCAATAACTCTTGATCTATTTGTCCGATTTCAACCAAAATCAAACTCATCCGAACTCTTATGGTCATATACAATCTGGGCAAGTTTTAGAAAGCTTGGATAAATACTGTGGCCTCTAGAGTGTAAACACCGTTAAATATGGCATTTTCAGCAATTCAAAGGTAGATAACTCTTGATCTATTCGTCCGATTCCAACCAAATTCGAACTCATTCGAACTCTTATGGTCATATACAATCTGGGCAAGTTTGAGAAAGATTGGATAAATACTGTGGCCTATAGAGTGTAAACACTGTTAAATATGGCATTTTCAGCAGTTCAAAGGTAGATAACTCATGACCTATTTGTCCGATTTCAACCATAATCGAACTCATCCGAACTCTTATGGCAATATACCATCTGAGCAAGTTTGAAAAAGATTGGATAAATATTGTGGCCTCTAGAGTGTAAACACTAAAATTGTTGACGCCGGACGACGCACGCCGGACGACGCACGCCGGACGACGCACGACGGACGACGGACATTCAAGGATTGCAAAAGCTCACCCTGAGCTAGCTCAGGTGAGCTAACTAGAACAGCTATCACTAAAGGTGATAAATACCCCCACTATACAGCACTCTGTCACACCCTGCATATGTTTTCAATAAGGTTTTACAATAAGGTCAAAGGTGTAAGCCAAGGTCAAAATGACTTAAAAATGGTATATGACACTCTGCAATCCCAACATATAATAATAACAACACACCAGGTTTGGTAATCGTGGATGATAGGGTAAAAGAGATATGCTCTGGACAATTTTTTTTCATAACCAAGGTTAGAGGTCAATTTCAAGGCCAAAGGTCAAGTTCACAGAGATTTGAAATTTGTGCCTTGCACATCTACTACTCCTGAGAAACATTTATGCCAAGTATCAAGTGAATCAGGCTGAAAGTGAAGGAGGAGTTCAAAGTACAAGATTTTGCCTGCCAATTTCAAGACCAATTTCAAGGACAAAGGTCAAGGTCACAGAGACCTGAAATCTGTGCCTTGCACATCTACTACTCCTGAGTAACATTTATACCAAGTATCAAGTGAATCAGGTTGAAAGTGAAGGAGGAGTTCAAAGTACAAGATTTTGCCAGCCAATTTCAAGGACAAAGGTCAAGGCCAAGGTCACAGAGACCTGAAATTTGTGTCTTGCACATCTACTACTCCTGAGTAACATTTATGCCAATTATCAAATAAATCAGGTTGAAAGTGAAGGAGGAGTTCAAAGTACAAGATTTTGCCTGCCAATTTCAAGACCAATTTCAAGGACAAAGGTCAAGGTCACAGAGACCTGAAATTTGTGTCTTGCACATCTACTACTCCTGAGTAACATTTATGCCAAGTATCAAGTGTATCAGGTTGAAAGTGAAGGAGGAGTTCAAAGTACAAGATTTTGCCTCCCAATTTCAAGACCAATTTCAAGGACAAAGGTCAAGGTCACAGAGACCTGAAATTTGTGTCTTGCACATCTACTACTCATGAGAAACATTTATGCCAAGTATCAAGTGAATCAGGTTGAAAGTGAAGGAGGAGTTCAAAGTACAAGATTTTGCCTGCCAATTTCAAGACCAATTTCAAGGACAAAGGTCAAGGTCAAGATCACAGAGACCTGAAATTTGTGTCTTGCAAATATACTACACCTGAGTAACATTTATGCCAAGTATCAAATGAATCAGGTTGAAACTGAAGGAGGAGTTGAAAGTACAAGATTTTGCAGACAGACCGACCGACCAACGACCGACAGGCTGATTCCAGTATACCCCCCTCAAACTCTGTTTGTGGGGGTATAATTATATCAAAACAGTGCAGAGCCTGATCTGCAAATAATGTACACTGTATATAAACACAACCTATCTGCCAAAAAATATGGTACAATTTAGTCTAGTCCATTGTGTTTTGTCAATGTATTGCAATATGACAAACATGGCAGACCTTGAAACATAGGCTCTTTTAGGAGCCCTCTGATCTGTGTCTTCACTGTTTGCCTAGGACAAGTGTACTGTTGACAGGTAGGGGTGCACTAGGGTTCTAAGGGCAATACAAACCTTGAGTCTGGAATGCCCAGAAGTGAGATCCTACCCTTCCAAACCCAACCTGAACCTCATCAGCAATACAAACACCACCAGCATCACGTACATGCCTGAAATACAACATTCACACATTAACTCTATCCTCCCAGATATTTCAAATGGACATAATTCCAGTTCCCAAATTAGTCTATTACACTTTGATTTTTTGGTGTTGTTTTTGTCAATGTATTCCTAAATGCCAAGCAGTGCAGACCCTGATTAGAGGGCTCCTTTAGGATCGAATTATTTTTGCAATATTTTTGTAAAAACAACTTTTGACAAGTTGAAGACCTAATTTGCAATGTGCATTGTCCATTAGAAGTTGTTTCAGGGGTTAATGAGTTAACCCATTACTCCATAGATATACAGTTTAACATCTTTTATTTATTCCTCCACTGAAAAGAATAGTTCCCTTTAATACAATCATGAATATGTATCTTATTAAATTTTCTTATATTCTTACATAAATTATGATAGCTTAAAGCAGGTTGAAAGTAAAGCAGAATGCATCTTAAGGGGCATTCTGCTTCAATTTTAACCTGCTTTAAGTGGTCACTTATCTTCAGTACTAGAAAGAGGTAAAGAGGCAGTGGATTAAAACAGTTGGTTGCTTCAAGCAAAGAACAAAGAATAGCAGAAAACTCCTTTATTCAGCCTGTGTTTGTATCTGCTTGTAGGACAGTAAGAAAGGCTTCCAAAGACTTATTTACTACAATAGGTCAGATACTGATAAAGGAAAATGCAATTCTTTGAGGACTTGGTAAAGCATGGACATGAATTTATATTAGAGAAAGTGTAAAGCCATTTCAATTCTAGAGTCTAAGAGAAACAGGCACATGCACACAACATGTATAATGGCAGGATCATTGCTTCATTTCTTGTGAGAGGGTAAATCAAGGGAGATAAAAGAGGTAACATGAAAATATCATGGACAAGAGTGACATCCCTTGAACATCATGTTCTTGACACTTGAACATCATGTTCTTGACAGACTTACAGATAACTAATATATTAACCAAACTACAGTAAAACCCTGCTTCCAGGACAACAAACAATGAGACTCAATACCAGAGTTTTTGGCAGGTGGTAGTTTAAAGTAGGATAAAAGTTAAGGAGCTTTCTTTTTTACTTTCACCTTACTGTCACATGTCTTGACCATTCAAAATATGCTTTCATCCTAGCCTTCATTAAAATTTGGTTTTACTTGTTTTAACTTAATGGGTGCTTACAGTGGATTCGTGATTATCTGTGCAAACAGTTTGGATCCTGATGAGATGCCATGTAAGATGGCGTCTCATCAGGATCCAAACTGTCTGACACTCTGACTCTGTTTTAAAAAGATATGTTGAAAAGAAAGTAGGAAATGACAATTATTGTTGTAGACGAAAATATTACCCAGCATGCAAAGAGATAAAACAGAAAGTACACAATTTCAAGGGCAAGTATTGATGTTCTGTAACTGTTACAGTACATGTGAGTTCTAATCTTAGGACAGTAAACAGAACTCGATTTATGATTGATACTTACCTATCCCTTCACTGCCTTACCCGAGTATAACAGTTATTTGCAAACAGTTTGGATCCTGATCAGACGCCGCATTATGCGGCGTCTGATCAGGATTCAAACTGTTTGACACTTATTCAGATATTTCTTAAGTCAAACTAAACCTAAACTTTAAATTTGAAAATAAAAGCTGATGACAGTTGTTTAAAACTGATGATGTCATGGCAGTAACGAGATCAAGTGTAGAAAATCGGTCAACTCATCCAAAACCATGGACCTATATATACTCATAACATGTGCAAACAGTGTTGTACAGGAGCCCTCTGATCAGGATCTACACTTTATGCCAGTTTAGAGCAGTATTTATTAAACTACCCAGATTTCCAAGAAGACTAGTTCATGTTTTGATAAATAAAATGCTCCACAAGCGAACCTAATAACCCACAAGATTAACTTAGTGTTAAAAGAGTTAACCCTTTCACTGCCATGGCTCAAGTGTGCTGATATTTGCAAACAGCTTTGGTCTACATTATATTCCAAGTACCTTACTGTCTGATCAGGATCTTACGTTTCTTCTGGAAAATTGCAGAAACTTTGAATTTTTCTCAACTTTGATTTAGAGAAATAAAACCAGACAACAATTGTTAATTTGTTGTTGTTTTTTTTATGCTAGCAGCAAAATTGTGATTACCTTTGCAAACAGTTTGGATGTAAATGTGATATCACTTTAAAATGGCCATCATTATGTTTTCATCAGGATCCAAACTGTTTCATACTCTGACCCCGATTTGAAAGGACATTTTGAAAGTTCTATTTTACAGAACAGTAGCAGACAACAATCGTTGCATATAAAAAGTAAATACGGAGGAAGCAAGGAATTAAGCTGACAATACTCTGGCAGTGAAAGATTTAACTCTTAGCATACTGGGTAATTTTTGTTGTCTGCAACAATTGTCGTCTGCTTTTGTTCTAAAATAAGAATTTTCAATATTTCTTTTCAACATAGAGTCAGAGTGTCAATCAGTTTGGATCCTGATGAGACGCCGCATTACGCAGGGTCTCATCTGGATCCAATCTGTTTGCAGAGATAACCTCTATGGCAGATACATGTATATCCGCCACTAGCATGCAAAGAGTTAAAGTTGAAATCAAGGATTAAGCTTAAAGTAAACATAGTTCACACACATTGATTTAACTCTTTGCATGCTGGGTACTTTTTTTTTGTCTGAAACAATTGTCGTCTGCTGCTGTTCTAAAAATAGATTTTTAAAAAATGTTCTTTCAAACCAGGGTCTGAGTGTGAAACAGGTTGGATCCTGATGAATACATAATGCAGTATCTCATCAAGTTTCAACCTGTTTGCAATGGTTATCATTGTTTCACCATAAGATCTACCATGCTAAGAGCTAACTTTTACCATGCTAGCAGCGGATATAATTATGTGCCACAGTGATCACCTCTGCAAACAGTTTGGGTCCAGATGAGACGCCGCGAAACGCAGCGTATTAACTGGATCCCAACTGCTTGACACTCTGATCCTGTTTTGAAAAAAAAATAAAAAAATTTATTTTTAGAACAAAAGCAAACGACAATTATTGCAGATAAATAAAGTACCCAGCATGCTAAGAGTTAATATCTTTATATCCTTATATAAGCCCCTACCCTGCTATACATGACTTAACAGATGTTTGCAAAAAAAAGTTTGGATTCAGATCAAATGCTAGCCAGAATCTGAACTGTCTTCCATTTGGATTGGTGTTTCAAGAGACAACTAACGAAAATGTTTTGTAGATATGATTCTAAAGCATATTACAAAACAGCAAAATAAGTGTTTAAACCCTCCACTAAATCCACAATACCCTACAATCTCAGCCAATTTGCATTCAAATCCTTAACAAGTTTGAGAGAAAGAAAGTACTATTGACCAAATGTATGTATAAATCAGTATACAGATCTATATATCACCTGGAAAAACAAAGAGAAACACAATAATCAGATCTCCATATAAGAGGGAGAAAATTAAATATTTTCAACGATAATTATTTCTCCTCCTATAGGTTTAACCCATAACCCCATAAATACGCTTTATTACGCCTTTAATTTATTCCTCCACTGTAGAAAATAGTTTCAATTTATACAGTCATGAATAAGTATTGTAATATAATGTTTCTTTAGCTGGCAGATATACTTAAAGCAGGCTGAGAGTAAAGGCACATTCTGCTTTACTTTCAACCTGCTTTATGTGATCACTCAATTTCAATACTAGAAACTGGCTATGGGGTAATGGGTTAAACCAAGCCTTATGGTACGACTACTCATCAGAATCATCTAGAGTCAAATCAAACCAGTTGTCACACCATAGGGTCTTGAGCAGGCATTAAGATTTTAGTTATTAAAATACTCCCCTTATCCCATTACACCATAGCATGTGTCTAGTTTTGAAGACAGGTTACTTATTAAGGCAGGTTGTAGGTAAAGCAGAATGTGTAGATTCCAGACATATAGGATCTGTCATGAGTCGATGTTTAAGACACGCTTATCTCAAACGAGTCTAGAATTGAAATGTTATTGAGCGAGCCTTGGCGAGCTTAATAACTTTTCTATTCTAGACGAGTCTGAGATCAACTTGTCTTAAACATCGACGAGTGACAGATTCTTGTTCTCACATTACCAACAATTTAAGCTATTTTTAAAGAAATTTGCATTTTTTAGAACCCCAGTGACGTCAAAACGCCGTTATAAATAGTGACGTTATAGTGACATCATCAAAGTGATCTTACACATGTTGGAGATATGGATATTCATCATCGATGTTTGCTATAGAAAACAGGGGTAGTTATGTGAGAAAAGCGGTGCCTATCAGTAGATAGATTACGTGTTCTAAACAAATGATGAGGTAACCCTAATATTGATACGTACAATCTTATCAGTCTGTACTTGGCCACCCAGATATGGCCATGACACTCCTATACTAGTATGTCCTTATTCCCTAACATATACAGTGGGACCTCTCTAAACCACACACTTACAAAACAAAAAGTTTAGTCCCTGTGCAAGGCAGACCCTGATCAGTCTCTGGGCTAAATAAGTAGCCCTCTGATCTAGATCAAAATTGATTGCATAAGACAAGTGTACTCTTCACAGGTAAGCTGCTTGCAAAGAATGAGTATACTCATTGCTAGGTTTCTTAACGAGTTAATACATAATTCTACGTATTAACTCGACATTTAAAACTAGCAATGATTATACTCATCCTTTGCAAACAGCAAAATCTAGGTATACACTGTTAACCCTTTCCCCCATAACTTGCTTTCAGTGTTGAAGACAAATTGTTGCTTCAATCAGGCTGACAATAAAGGAGCATTCTGCTTTACTTTCAGCCTGCTTTAAGCTACCATCTGCTAGGATATAGACAATATTTCATATTATGCACATTAATGACTACAAAGTGAAAGTATTTTCTTCAGTGGACAAACAAATTATTATCACAGGAAGGTTTATTTGGGAAAAGGTTAAGATTTGTGATGTGATTAGTCTGAATGTTTCATCATTTTTGCCCGAGATTTTTATATCTAAGGTTATCACTTCAGGAAATTTAATTTGAGCTAAGCCAGTGTCTGAGATACAGTCCAACCTATATGAAGTGGCCACAAAAAAACCCAGGATTTAGCATGTCAAAGTATGGGTGGCAGCTTAACCCTTTACCCCATAGCCTGTTCATAGTTTTCAAAATAGGCGACTACTTAAAGCAGGTTGAAAGTTAAGCAGAATGTGCCTTAAGGCGCATTCTGCTTTACTTTCAGCCTGCTTTAAGCTACCACCTGCTAGAATAAAGAAAGTATTCCTTATAATACAGGCTCATGACTGTATACATTGGACCTCTTTTAGTTTAAACATTTATTTCCAGAAGTACATATGATTACATTTTATACATGCTAACGTAAATAGACAATACTTAGGAAAGGATTGAAATGAAAGAATAAATTTATTGAGTTTCTCTCTAGGAAACTCTTTTCTCCAGTGGAGGAATAAACTAAATGCACTAAAAGGTGATTCTATGGAGGTAAAGGGTTAAAGCAGAATAAAAGTAATTGAAGCAAATAGCACCATAAGTAAAGTTCATTTTTGTTTATTTATGAATGACTGTTACAATTTAGTGCACTATGAAAGTTTTAGGAGATCTCTGATCTTGGTCTACACTGTTTGGTAACTGGGTGTTCTTTAAAGAAACGCAAAATGAACATGAAACTTTAGCACCAATTACCGGTCAATGTCAAACAAGAGCAATTTGTAGTACAAAAGTTCATACAGAATCTAGCCATCACTTTTTTGTTTATTCATAATGAAACTTAAGCGATATGAAACAAGTCATTTCATTGGCTGCTGCTACACAGTATGTTGCCTTTCTTTACTGATCAGCCAGTGAAATCGCTTGTTACAAAGATAGCATTTTTCAATACATTCTCATGATCTAATGGTTCATGACACACATTTTGTCAAATATCATTCTTCTAAGTTGAAATAGTTTTACATTTAGACTTTGTTGATGAATGTGGTGTAGTGGATAAACAATGTACCTGTTTTTGTTCAGGTGAACCCATTACGCCATAAATACGCCTTTTTACGCCCTTGGTTTATTTCGCCATTGTAGAAAATAGTTCCAATTTATACAGTTATAAACATGTACCACAAGAAATATTTTCTATATCCTAGCAGATAATAGCTTAAAGCAGGCTGAAAGTAAAGCAGAATGCGCCTAAGGGCGCATTCTGCTTTACTTTCAACCTGCTTTAAGTGGTCACCTATCTTGAATACTAGAAATAGGCTATGGGGTATGGGTTAAACATGTATGGTTTGAATTTTCTGAAAATTGTGCAATATGTGTTGCATACCTTGTTACTAATTATACATGTAGTGTGTACAACCAACTGGAGAGAACCACCTATGGTTTATACTATATGCTTAAATTCATACATAAATATCTTGCAATCTCCAGATAGAAAATTGGAAAACATTGAAGACATATAAAAAACCTCTCACCTTTTTTAAAAATAGTAATATTGTACCAAACAGTTATGACCCAAATAAGATGTTGCATGTGACATGTCACGGCATATCATCTTGGTCTACACTGTTTGCCAATGTCCAAATCAGTGCTACTGTACATCTATGTGAAGACAATCAAGCTTACTTGTACACGTTCTTCAAATAGCCAGGAGGGAAGACAATCTGTCCCCCACAGCTCTGCATGGACTCAGAGATGAAGCAGGACACATTCTTTCCCTTGCCTTCCACCACCTTGATAATGTTTCCAACCTCATTTGCATATTTCTCCCCAAGGTCTTCCTTGGGATGTGTCAGGTCTGTGTACTTCCCTCGATACGTGTCCGGGCAAGGAGCCTGTGTTAGAGAGAGTATGATGTTACAACTTATGTTTAGCAACCAAACATTCATGTTTACAACACAGCTTAAACAATTCTGAATGTAGTTGTTTGTTAGTTAATAATCATGCTTACGTCACATTAATATTTTAGTCGTATAGTGGCGTCCAGCTAATTTACAGGTGGAAAGACCCAAGATGCCCTTCACACACTGTTTCAGACACAAATCTGTAACTGGGTGAAACCGAACAGACCTTCCGTAATACAGTCATTAATATACACCATAAGAAACGTTTTCTAAATATGCTAGCAGCATCTGCTTGAATCTTAAAGAAGGCTGATATTTGAGCAGATTGCACCTTTATACGCATTCTGTTTTACTTTCAACATGCCTTATTTGGTCAGCTTTAAAACTGCAAATAGGGGAAATGGCTAAGCAGCCACTGCTTAGAAATGCATATTGAAGTTCGAACTTAGTGCCGAAAGTTTCTATATTAGTAAAAACTAGAGACAGTATAGACCATAGTTAAAGGGCTCCTGAAGGAACCCTATGACCAGGGTCTCTTCTGTTGGTTTTTTAGTTTAAATCATTGTATAGGAACAGCCCTAAAAAAATCAATATACGGTAATTAAATTCAAAGGTGGAAGAATTTATTTGCATAAAACCCAATAATGTAATTGTAAGAATACTTGCAATGTAGACATGTGGTGGACAGGTGTGGACCCCATCCTTCTGAACCTTGAGCTTGTAGGGACTGATATCCATAGTGGACGTCAGGTGACCATGATACGCACTGAAACAGTATCAATATAAACACTGTAAGCATATGCCATGAATAATTGCTTATCCTACCCCCTACAAGTTTCTAGCTATCCGATTGGTGAATTGGCGTCACGTGAAAGCCGTGTATTTTCCATCCACTGCTTTCAGCAACCTAATAATATTGGCCCGGGGGCAACAGATCTTATGCACGTGAAAACGTTAGCAACGTAACGTTCAAAATGGCTAACGTTCAATGAAGATGACGTCATTTGGTTTCTATAACGGCCGCGCTTATGTAAACATTCAAACAATTCACATATTCGTTGATTTTGTACCAGGTACAGTGGAGAAAACGTTATTCTTTCCCAATAAACGCGTTTACGCTTAAACTAATATTTCCATTGCAAACAGTTTAGAGCCAGATCAGACGCCGGTTGACCCGACGTCTGATCAGGCTCCAAACTGTTTGCCTCTTGTATAAAAATGAATAGTCAAAGTTGTCAAAAAGTTGTTATTTTGTACATTTTATTACGATGCGTTTGCGTTTTGACGGGAAAGAATAACATTTTCTCCACTGTATGTACACAATAAACAAGTCATTAAAAGGTTGCTGATTAAGATGTATGTAAACAGTATTTGGGCGGTAAACAAGACGTAACGCAATAATGTTTAGATAATGATTGATGACGTCATGTTTTCATATTATCGATTATATGACAGTGACCGCCTTTAATCTATTTCGTCGTGAATAAAGGGTAGTCGGTAGGATAAAAACGTTACACAGTGTTCAGGTGACCTAATATGGAATATACACTGCCAGTAAATTCCATATGGGACTCGAGCTCCGCTTATATTCCATTGCCATTGCTGGAACAGTTAATTATTACAGCGATCCCTCTCTACAACGACATCCAATGGGAGACACAAATTGTGTGCGTTGTTCCGAGGGAGTCATAACAGGGAGGGAAATTGGCTAACGTTTGCAAACAGCGTCTGATCTGGATTCAAGCTGTTGGTCACTCGTCATCAAGTTTTTTTCTATCAAAATGTCCGATAAACATTTTTGAGAAAAACAGCAGACGACAACTTTAAGCAGACGATATTACAGCAGTAAAAGTGTTAGACATAATTGTTCTGTTTAAGGAACTGTGACAAGGGTCGTTGTAAGGAGGGAGTCGCTGTTGGGAGGGTCGTTACAGGGAGGGAGCACTATACCTATACTGCTACAGTGCTCACTCCCTACAATGGCCCTCTGAATAACAATTCCCTCCTTACAACAATGTTTGCCGTTGTTCCGCAAACAAGATAGTTTTGTCGTCTAACCTTTCAATGCTGCAATATCCTCTGCTTAAAGTTGTTGTTTGTTATTTTTTTCTCAAAGTTACATATTGGACATTTTTACAGAAGAAACATAAAGACGGATGACAAACAGTTTGAACCCAGATCAGATGCTGAGCATTAGCTGTTTGCAAAATGTAAATCAAGTCATATTCAGCACTCTTAGGGTAACTTTTCCCTGCCTATAACAACTTCGTCCAAACAACACAATCAATCTGTGTTTTCTATTGGGTGTTGTTGTAGAGTAACCACCTGTATTGGCCCATTTATGTCTGGATATTATAATGAACTACAGTGGAGAAGACGTTATTCTTTCCCAATAAATGCATTAGCGCTATTTTTTCCATTGCAAACTGTTTTGAGCCAGATCAGACGCCGGGTAACCCGGCGTCTGATCAGGCTCCAAACTGTTTGCCAAGGTGGTCAAAATGAATGGTCTGAATTGTCAACAAGTTGTTATTTTCTACATAGCATTGCAATGCATTTGCCTTTCATTTGTGTTTAATACTTTAAACGGGATAGAATAATGTCTTTTCTACTGTTTCCCTGTATACTTGCAGGAAGTCATTTCAATGTAGATACACAAGGGTGATCTAAAGACACTGAAGTGTTTATCCACAGTGATAATTATAGCAAACAGTGCAGACGCTGATGAGGTGCCACAAAACCTGGCCTCCCATCAGAGTCTACATTGTTTGCCAACGTCCACTTTTAACATGGGGTCTCATCAAAGTCTACACTGTTTGCCAATGTCCAATTTAGACACTAAGCTTAAATGGGTTAAAGACTACTTTTCGACCTACTGTTGAGTGATTGCTAACCCATTACCTCATAATTATGCCTTTTTACGCCTTTAATTTATTACCACATTGAAGAAAATAGGTCCTCTATTATATGAATATGTATCATAAGAAATGTTTTCTATATTCTAGCAGATTATAGCTTAAAGCAGGCTGAAAGTAAATCAGAATGCGCCTTGAAGCGCATTCTGCTTTACTTTCAACCTGCTTTAAGTGGTCATCAATCTTTAAAACTAGAAACAGGCTATGGGGTAATAGGTTAAATACAATATTAACTGTAATACCAAGCCTATCCTGCTGTTGTAACCACTGCTTCAATAGTGTTGTCTGTAAAATATTTCAAACCCTGACCCAATAGCTTGTGAAGAAACTAGATCACTTAAAGCAGGTCGAAAGTAAAGCAGAATACACCTGAAGACCCATTCTGCTTTACTTTCAGCCAGTTTAACCCTTTGAACCCTAGTCAAAATCCTTTAAAAACGGTGTACATGTGAATAGTACACTTGTCCTATGCAAACAGTGAAGACCCAGATCAGAGGGCTCCGAATGGAGCCCTCTGATCAGGGTCTTCACTGTTTGTCATAATGCCAAACATTGAAAAAAACAACCCTTAAAAGTCAGAAATGGACTAGACTAAAATGGAAACTGGAATTGTCCATTTAAAGTTTTAGGGAGGAAAGAGTTAAGCTACCATCTACAGTAAAACCTCTCCTTTATGACCACTAAATTGTCTTAATTATTAGGTGCTTCTGACAGTTGACTGCTTAAAGCAAGGTGACAGTAAAACAGAAAGCTCCTGTAGGAGCTTTCTGTTTTACTGTCACCTTGCTTTAAGCTGTTCCCTTTCTTTAATACACTCAATTAGCCTTGTTTTTTTAGTGTCCGTTATAGAGAGGTTTTACTGTACTCGGATATAGAAAGTATACTTTATGTTGCATATTCATGATGTAAAAAGGAGTGCTATTTTCTTCCCTGAAGCATCTAACTTTGTGTCAAATGCCCTTGACCTTAAACAAGGGCCAACTATGGCCCTAAATCGCTCACCTGGTAACCATGTAACCATGTACACCGTGTGACCTAGTTTTTGACCGGGCATGACCCTCATTCTAACTTGACCTCGATTTCAATGAGACAAACATTTTGTTCAAGTTTCATGAAGATTCAATGAATTTTGTAGTCTCTATAGAGTGTTAACGAGGTTTTTCGATGATTTGACCTAGTGACCTAGTTTTTGACCGGACATGACCAACATTCGAACTTGGCCTAGATTGCATTGAGGCAATCATATTGATGAGGTTTCATGAAGATCAAATGAAATTTGTAGCCTCTAGAGTGTTAACAAGGTTTTTCGATAATTTGACCTAGTGACCTAGTTTTTGACCAGACATGACCCACATTCGAATTTGACCTAGATTTCATTGAGGCAAACATTTTGATGAAGTTTCATGAAGATCCAATGAAATTTGTAGTCTCTAGAGTGTTAACAAGGTTTTTCGATAATTTGACCTAGTGACCTAGTTTTTGACCGGACATGACCCACATTCGAACTTGACCTAAATTTCATTGAGGCAAACATTTTGATGAAGTTTCATGAAGATCCAATGAAATTTGTAGTCTCTAGAGTGTTAACAAGGTTTTTCGAAGATTTGACCTAGTGACCTAGTTTTTGACCGGACATGACCCACATTCGAACTTGGCCTAGATTTCATTGGGGCAATCATATTGATGAAGTTTCATGAAGATCCAATGAAATTTGTAGCCTCTAGAGTGTTAACAAGGTTTTTCGATAATTTGACCTAGTGACCTAGTTTTTGACCGGACATGACCCACATTCGAACTTGACCTAGATTTCATTGAGGCAAACATTTTGATGAAGTTTCATGAAGATCCAATGAAATTTGTAGTCTCTAGAGTGTTAACAAGGTTTTTCGAAGATTTGACCTAGTGACCTAGTTTTTGACCGGACCTGACCCACATTCGAACTTGGCCTAGATTTCATTGGGGCAATCATATTGATGAAGTTTCATGAAGATCCAATGAAATTTGTAGCCTCTAGAGTGTTAACAAGGTTTTTCGATAATTTGACCTAGTGACCTAGTTTTTGACCTGACATGACCCACATTCGAACTTGACCTAGATTTCATTGAGGCAAACATTGTGACCAAGTTTCATCAAGATCCAATCAGATTTGAACCTGGTAGAGTGTTAACGAACAATTGTGGACGGACGGACAGACGACGGACGACGGACATCCAGCGATCCTAAAAGCTCACCTTGGCACTACGTGCCAGGTGAGCTAAAAATCCATTCCTTTTACTTAGGGTCTGGCAGGGATCCAAACTGTTTGAAATGTGCTACTAGTTATGTTTGGCATACTTAGGATTCAAAATAGAATGTCAAGTGGTATTAAATTATTCAAATTTCAAGCGGATTATGGTGTAAATGTAATTTGTCTAAGGGACTGCCAGACTACAATGGTGATAATGTCATTCTTTGGCATTCAACCATTATCTCCATAAGCAATAGTAAATCACTCATATCTAACTGTATTTAGCGAAAGATACTCCTAAAAGCAAGAGTAAAGTAAAGTAGAAAACTCCTTTTAGCAGTCTTCACCCAAACCCACTTGCCTGAAGCCCACCGGAGCAAGTGGTTTCTGATTCGGGCCAGTGGTATTTGCATCAGAATTAGTGATATTTGCATCAGAATTTGGCATATATAACAATGAAAATAGTACTTTTTGTCAGTTTCTGGCAAGTGGTCTGAAAAACATTAGGCACAGACTGTTTTAGGAACTTTCTGTTTTACATTCATCTTGTTTTAAACTTGCACCTATATTCTAACCAATAATTGATTTTGATAAGAGTGACTCTTATGTGGAGGAGTGGGTAGAGGTGTTCCTGTGGGGGACAGGGGTAAATAAACCTCATTTTAACCTGCACTATGCTGACTTGCCAAATGGACTCTTCCATTTTCTAAATAATGGCCAGCTTACATTGAATCTCGATGGGTTTGCTACCAAAATATTTAGATCTATGACAGAAAGTGCAGGCCCTCATTAGATGGCTCCTTAAGGAGCCCTCTGATCTAGGTCTACACTATTTGCAAATGATATATATATATATAAATTTGTCACATAGTAAGGATTAAACAAACCAAATTAAATTATGTAAACAATTGAGGTTTTATGGAAATCTGACAATTTCTTTTAATCTGAGTGTCAAACAGTTTGGTGCCCGATCAGATATCCATACTGTTTGCAAAGGACCTCACTTCTTGTAACAATCCCAATAATGTAATAATTGTATGTTTGCCCATTATGAGCCAGTGACAGCTAGGACAGCTTGGTTGGTACATACTGGTCCATGGTGACTATCTCTGTAGCTTTGGTATAGTGTCGTGCCATCCTCATAGCTAGATCATTGGCCTCGGACCTGTCAATACAATTTTTAAACAATTACAGTATAACCTCTCTATTATGACCACTAACAAGAAGGCTAATTGGGGTATAAAAGACAGGTGACAGTTTAAAGCAATGTGAAAGTGAAACAGAAAGCTCCTGTAGGAGCTTTCTTTTTTACTTTCACATTGTTTTAAGCAGTCACCTGTCACTTTCTACAGTGTTCCGTCCCTGGCTACAAGGGCCCTCCCAACAATGATTCCCTCCTAACAACGACTCTTGTCGCAGTTCCCTACGCAGCTCAATTATGTCTAATGCTTTTACTGCTGTGATATCGTCTGCTTAAGGTTTTCGTCTGCTATTTTCTCAAAACTACAAATTTGATATTTTGACAGAATAAAAACTCAATGACAAGTGACAAACAGCTTGAATCCAGCGTCTGATCTGGATTCAAGCTGTTTGCAAATGTAAAATAATTTCCCTCTCTATAACGACTCCCTCCAAATAACACATACAATTTTGTCTCTGATTAGGTGTTGTTGTAGAGAGGGAGCGCTGTACTTTCTTAGAGATGGTAGCTTAGATAGCTTAAAGTAGGCTGAAAGTAAAGCATTAGGGGCCTGAAGGCGCATTCTGATTTACTTTCAATCTGCTTTGATTGGTCTCCTGTCTTTAAAAATAGAAACAGGCTATAGGATAAAGGGGGTATTTTTGGTAATAAGTTAAAAGCATTTTAAATTTTTATCAAAACAAGATAGAAATGTCCTTTATATAGATATAGCTATTGTAGAAAACAGGATAAAGGGGTCCTATAATATTAAGGGCTGGACAAATAGTTTGTCAGGGCAACTAGCAAAGGGCAAGCAGCTCAAAAATTTGAACTTGCCCCATATTTTTATCGCAGAATATTAACAACAGATGAAATAACAGAAGCTTGGTTGAAAACAATACATACACAATAGGGTTCCAGATAAGGGGAGTATTAAAAAAAAATTAAAATCTTTATTTCTGCTTTGAACCCTATGGTGTCACTCACACCACTCATTAGAATCGTCTCGAAGAGACGGTTCTAATGAGTAGTAACACCATAGGATTTGGTGCTGAAATAAGTGAGAAAATGCTGGATTTGTTCAGTTTATTTCCCCTTATCTGGAACCCTGACACAATACACATAGTCATCCCTATTTCATGGTAGTGCTTGCACAAAGGAAAGGGATAATCATAGGACTGTTGGCTGAATTTTGTATACAGGATTTCTAAGACAGAAAAATAAATAACAACAAGCACCTTAGAGCTGATATCCCCTGCCGCAGTGATTGTCCAGAAGAAAGTGGCAAACTTTATTGTGGGAGGAAGGGGCAAATGGTGATCACCTGTCTTTAAAGATCAACATTCAAAAGCTTTTTACAAAGTTTTATAAAATCCATTCAATTTTGTACATTTTAAAGCCTAAACAATACAAACAAGAGGGCCATGGCCCTTAATTCGCTCACCTGAGGTCATTGTGCCTTAGCTTAATAGGCAAGACAACATTTTAATATAGCTGTAAATGGAATTATCTTCCAGACAAAAAAAACCATGACAAATTGGAATAACTTAAAAAAATATTGTTGGCAGAGTTATGGCCCTTATCCATGACACTTCTTCTTATCAAGCTACATGTATTTCCATATGATTATTTATTGCGCACTCTGCTTTACTTTCAACCTGCTTTAAGTTATCATCTACTAAGATATAGATACTATTTCTTATATCTTACATGTTTATGACTGTATAAAATGGAATTATTTTCTTTAGAGGAGGAATAAATTAAAGGCGTAAAAAGGCATATGTATGGGGGTATTGGGTTAACATCAGTAGAACTGGAGTTATCTCAAAGACAAGAAAATATGACACTGGGAAATATCTCAAAAATGACATTGACCTTTGTAGGACATGACCCAAGTTATAAAGTTTCTAACTTTAACAAAGTTATGGCTAAGATTAAAGTTGTGGACTGACAGACAAACAAATGGACAAACAGACAAAAAAGCAGACAGACAAAAACAATATGCCCCCAACTGCAGGGCATAAAAATATAGCAGACAACACCATATTATGCTGTGAACCTCATCAGCTGACCAGCTGACCTGAGTTCAGTTATGTAACTCTGCCAGTAGGAAATTTGGCTAGGGTCTAACTCTTATAATGCTGAATTGCTGTCTGCTATACATATTTTGAATGTGAATTATGACCTAGATATTTAACCGACCAGAACCATTTGAACAAACTAGGTAAAGGACATTTAGAAGTGTTACCATGCCAAATATCAAAACTCTGGCCATATTAGTTTCAGTGGAGAAGACGTTTGAAATTTTCACTATATAACTCTATGTAAAACTGTGACCCCCGGGGCGGGGCCAATTTTGACCCCAGGGGCATAATTTGAACAAACTTGATAGAGGACCTGTAGATAATGTTATGTGCCAAATATCTAAGCTCTGGCCCTTGTAGTTTCAGACAAGAAGATTTTTTAAGATTTCCTTATTTTTTCACTTTGGTTGCCATAGCAACCAGAGTTCTATATTGTTTTCAATTCTTTGAACAAATTTGAAAGAGCTTGACCCAAGGAACATTCCTGTAAAGTTTGGTTGAAATCTGTTCAGCCGTTTAGGAGAAGATGTCATTTGAAGCAATTGTTAACGACGACGCACGACGGCGGACGACGGACACAGGGCCATCCCAATAGCTCACCTTGAGCCTTTGGCTCAGGTGAGCTAAAAATAAAGCCGTTTGTAGCATTATAAATCTAAGTATGACAGGGGCAGGTAACTCTTGATTCAAATTCAACAGTAATTAAACACTTTCAAGAACTTATAATTGTGTGCAAGTATTATTAAAAAAAATTCAGAACTGTAGAATTTACTAGAGTGTAAACACATTTTCAACTCATCAAGGGCAGAGTATTCTTGACTAATTTGCACATTTTCGATAATAATTGAACTCATTCTATAAATAATAGCCATATATGATTTAATTTTTTTTTCAAAATCCATTCACATTTGTACACAATAGCATGTAAACAATAAAGCCATGTTGAGCATTACTAAGTACATAAAGGGCAGATAACTCTTGCCACAAAGTATCCTATTTTGACAATAATTGCTACCCATATGTTTATATACATCATGTGTAAGTTAAATCAAAATCCATTAAAGACTGTAGTTTCTAGATGGTAAAAACTGTTAAATATGGTTTTTTTTACTCATCAAGGGCAGATAACTGTTGACTAGCTTCTCCGTTTTCAAAAATGATAACAATTATTTGAAAACTAATAGCCATACATAGTTTAAGAATTTGTTTTATCAAAATTCATGCATATTTATAGATACTAGGATGTAAACAATTTTAAAATAAAGCATTTTCTATCATTTCAAAGTACATCAAGGGCAGATAACTATTGCCACAAGTATCCTTTTTCGACAATAATTGCACATCTTCAAGAACTTTTACTTATAGACATCGTGTGCAAGTATCATTTAAATCCATTCATAATTGTAGTTGCCAGAGAGTAAAAACAGTTAAATATGGCTTTTTTTTTACTTATCAAGGGCAGATAACTCATGACTAATTTCTCCGTTTTCAACAATAATCAAATTCATTTGAAAACTAATAGCCATACATAATTCAAGAAAGTTTTTTCAAAAATCCATGCATATTTATAGGCTCTAGTATGTAAACAATACCAAAATAAAGCATTTTCTAGCATTTTCTAAGTACATCAAGGGCAGATAACTATTGTCACAAGTATCCTTTTTTTACAATAATTGCACACCTGCAAGAACTTGTACTTATAGACAATGTGTGCAAGTATAAACAAAATATGTTGAATACTGTAGTTGCTAGAGTGTAAAAACTGTTAAATATGGCATTTTTAACACAAAAAGGGCAGATAACTCATAAATTCCTAAAATTTTCTGAAAATTTTTTGATTTCCCACGGTGCTCCTATGATGACAAATAAGAATACCAAGTTTAATCCAAATCTGTTTATAGGTTTCGGAGATACAGTTGCGGACGGAAAACGTGACGGACGCACGGACGGCATTTTTAACACAAAAAGGGCAGATAACTCATAAATTCCTAGATTTCCCACGGTGCTCTTATGATGACAAATAAGTATACCAAGTTTAATCCAAATCTGTTAATAGGTTTCGGAGATACAGTTGCGGACGGAAAACGCACGCACGCACGGACGCACAGCCGGACGGACAGACCTAAAACAGTATCCCTCTGCCTTTCGGCAGGGGATAATTAACACTACCCTTCAGTCCAGAATCGTTGATTAAGACAGATAATCACCAGAACAATACAAAACAGATGATCTGGGCTCCAGATAAGAGGGAGTAAACTGAACAAATCCAACATTTTCTCACTCATGCAACACCAAATCCTATGGTGTTATTACTCATTAGAATCGTCTCTTCAAGACGATTCTAATGAGTAGTGACACCATAGGGTTTAATTCAGAAATAAAGATTTTAGATACAGCCCAGAATCTTTGATTAAGACAGATAAACACAAGAGCAATACAAAACAGATGATGCATTATCTGACATAGGCATAATACAGTGGAGAATCTGTTATTCTTTCCCGTTTAAACGCAAACGCAAAGCACTAAAACGTAGAAAAGAACAACTTTTGGACAATTCTGATAATTCTTGTTTATCTTGGTGGCAAACAGTTTGGAGCCTGATCAGTCGCCGGGTTACCCGGCGTCTGATCTGGCTCCAAACTGTTTGCACTGCAAATAATAGTTTTAGCGGAAACGCATTTATTGGGAAAGAATAACAGATTCTCCACTGTAGCTAGCTATCAGCTTGGTCTGGAGCATGTTTCATTGACATATCATAAATATGATCATTGTAGTAAAACTTAGCAGTGATAATTTTACCTGTGCATCCCGAGTCCTATACTCATTCAATTTGCCAGGGACTCATTATTTGAAAAGTTGTGAGTCCCATGTACACATAGCTTTCCTGGCCTTTATTAACCTATTACTCATAAACAAATAGTAGCTTAAAGCAGGTTGAAAGTAAAGCAGAATGTGCCTTAAGGCACATTCTGCTTTACTTTCAACCTGCTTTAAGTAATCACCTGTCTTCAAAACTAGAAAACTAGGTTAATTTTTCATCTCAAGGACTCAATGTTTGTCTCAAGGACTCATTGTTTTATAGAATGTGCATCCCGAGGACTCATTCATCTGATTTCTAAAATTACCACTGAAACTATGACCTTTTTCACCAAAAAACGTATTTTGTAACCTGATCCTCTTGGTTAAGCGCCTGTACATGCTTCTACCATGACCTGTTCAAGAGTCATAGGAATAACAAGTTCCTACATCCTGACAGAGGGATGCTTTATCATATAAAGCAGGCTGTACCATTTTAGCTGTCTGCATTACTTTCAGCCTGCTTTAAGCAGTCACCTGTCTCAAACACTGAAAGAGGCTATTGAGAAAAGGGTTTAAGCATGAAACATCTTAAAGCAGGATTATAGTAAAGCAAAAAGCTCTTAAAGGAGCTTTTTGTTTTCTTTCATCCTGCTTTAAGCTGCCAAAAGTGTTGAAAATATTTAACCCTTTCATCCCAGAAATTTCAAATGGACAAATCCAGTTTCAAATTTAGTCTAAACTATTTCTTATTAATAATGGGGTGTTCTTTTTTCTTCAAAGTATTGCAAAATGACAAACAGTGCAGACCCTGATCAAAGCGCTCCTTTAGGAGCCCTTAGACTGATTAAGGTATACACACTTTGCATAGGACAAGTGTAATCTACACAGGTATACTGATTGTTAATGACGGGTATGAATTATGTGTCACCCAGGGGTTCACAGGCAGTGACTGTAAATGAAGATTTTAGTTTAGATTAACTGGGAAGTGTGAATAATCACAAAATCTGTTACTCACTGCTAGACATTATTGGTTGCAAGATGGTGTATGAGGCAGGCTCCAGATTGCAGCATTATCTCACATACCATATCCTTTAAAATAAATGCCCTGCATATCTTCACAGTCTTAACCCTTTCCCCAATAGAAGCGCCTTTTAGCGGATATGATTTATTCCATCGCTGAAGAAAGTAGTTCCAATTTAACCAGCCATAAATAAATAGTATAGGGAATATTTTCTATATTTTAGCACATGGAAGCGCAAAGCTGGCTGAAAGTTAAGCAGAATGTGCCTTAAGCCGCATTCTGCTTTACTTTCAACCTGCTTTAAGTGGTAAACTATCTTCAATACTAGAAATAGGCTATCAGGTAAAGGGTTAAACATTTTCCTTATAACTTGTTTTCCATATTGAGACAGATGGTCTGTAATGCTAACCCAAAATCGTGAGCGCCAAGGAGGGAATCCATTACTACCATTTTTTAAGTCTTTGGTTAGACCCCAGCCCAGGAGTGAACCCACAACCTCTGGCAATGCAAGCGGACGCTCTACCACTAAGCCATGCAGCTTGCATTAAGAGATCATCTTTCTTCATTACTAGAACCAGGCTATGGGGTAATGAGTTACCCTATAGCCTGCCATGGTTCTAGTTTTGAAAATAGGTGATCACTGAAAGTATAGCAGAATGGGCCTTTAGATGCATTCTGCTTCAGTTTCAGCCTGCTTTAAGCTACCATCTTCTAGGATGTAGAATTTTTCTCTTATGAACATATTTATGATTGAGATTCTGTAAATGGAACTGAGCAGGGTCTTCACTGTTTGTCATTATGCCAAACATGGACAAAAACAACCCTTAAAAGTCAGAAAGGGACTAGAATAAAATGGAAACTGAAATTGTCAATTTAAAGTTTCAGGGAGGAAAGAGTTAAGTGCATGGTCATAACAGAAAAGGTTTTACTATACCTACCCAGAGTTACAGAGGTACACGACACACAGTTTCTCTGGCAACGTGGTTGTAATTCTCTGTGCCAGATGAACCAGGTTGTCATGCAGGAACCGGTTGTTGGTATTGAGAACTTTCATTTGCTGGTAACCAGCCTCAACCACATCTGGATGGCAGTGCCCAACTGCAACATACAATGTGTACCATTATAACACACCTCTATATAAATTGATAAGGAACATACTGATGTTGGAAATCTCTATAAATGCACACATTGTAACAGCTTAGTGTGACTTTATTGACATAATATGGCTTCGATAATTCATGCACTTAGAAATGTAGAGCCCTTGCAGCTGTGCAAATTGTAGTTAAATTGATGTATCTACCTATTTGAAATATGACTTTGCAATGACTTAGTTTTTGACCGAGCATGACCCGAATTTGAACTTGACCTAAATATCAATAAGGCAAACATTTTGACCAAGTTTCATGAAGAACTTATAGGATTTTTAGTCTCTAGATTGTTAACAAGGTTAATCTAGTGACCTAGTTTTTGACTGAACATTACTCACATTCAGAACATGACCCACAATCAAACTTGACCTAGATATCAATAAGGCAAACATTTTTACCAAGTTTCATTAAGGTCTAATGAGATTTGTAGCCCCCAGAGTGTTTACAAGGTTTTTCTATGATTTGACCTAGTGACTTAGTTTTTGACCGGACATGACCTATATTTGAACTTGACCTAGATTTTATCAAGACAAACGTTGTCATCAAGTTTCATGATAATCGAATGAAATTTGTAGCTGCTAGAGTGTTAACAATTTATTGTTGGTGGATGGACAGACCAACGACGGACCATGGACATCCAGTGATTCTAACTTCTCATCTTGACACTTGTTGCCAGGTGAGCTAAAAATTCCATTATATACAGCAATGAATGTGCAGCAAAATCCTGTCTTTTAAACTAGAAATAAGCTCTGAAGTAAAGAAATAAAATAATTAATTCAGCAACATTTTAAGGCAGATGTAATGAATTGGCCATGAAGGGGTTAACCCTTTACCCCAAAAATACGCCTTTTTACGCCATTAACTAATTCCTCTACTAAAGAAAATAGTTCCAATTTATACTGTTACAAATAAGATTCATTAGAAATATTTTCTATATTCTAGCATATAATAGCTTAATTAGAAGCAGGCTTTAAGGCGCATTCTGCTTTACTTTCAACCTACTTTAAGTGGTCACCTATCTTCAAAACTTAAAGAAACAGGCTATAGGGTAATGGGTTAAAGCAGATGACATGATTATCCATGTTCAACTGTACATGGCATATGTAATGTCACATAGCCTAAATGCTTGAAGCAGCACATGTACTTTGTTTACTATGTATCAGTGAAGTGCCCTTGAACAACATTGGCAAACAACTTATTTCCATCATCAGAATCGAAATAGACATTTTCTATTTGCAAACAATATACCGCTTACCCTTCTCCTGTCTTTTAAACAATTATATTGATGGTTTTGAAAACAGTGTAGACCCAGATCAGACAGCTCCTATAGGAACTAAGTCTGATCAGGTCTGCACCGTTTTCCTATAAGATCTGTTTAACATGAGTGTGCAGTCTATTTCCTTCGAAAATGTTTTCCTTATTCTATTAGCCAATGTAATAGTTAAATTGATATATAGATATTAACTCTTTGCACGCTAAGCCCCGGATATACTTGACATAGTGATGTTCTCTGCAAACAGATTGAATCCAGATGAGACGCCGCGTAAAGCGGCGTCTCATCAGGATCCAAACTGTTTGCCTCTCTGACACAGAATTTAAAAGAAATTTTGAAAATTCTAAATTAAGAAACATAGCAGCCGACAAATTTTTGCAGACGAAAAAGTTACCCAGCATGTGAAGAGCTAATAGTGGGAGAAGTTAGATGTATGAATATTCAGTAGGAGAAGAGCGAATTGCCGCCAGTACAGAATGCAAGTGGACATTGGTAAACAATTTTATTCAAGATCAGATTCATTGTAACCTCGCACATGATCAAATCCAAATTATTTCTCCATTGGATAGGGTATTTGCAATTGCACATTAACAACAGATTCATTTTAAAATTCCTAGGCGAACAACATTAAATACTTAACCCTCCCCCACTCATTAATTGTTTTCAAATGGTTGTGTCTATAAAGCAGACTAAAAGTAAAGCAGAATACTCCTGAAGTTTTAAGCTAGTATAATTTCTGCTACGATGTAAGAAATATTTCTTATGCCATATGTTGCAGTATGCATGGCTGTTTAATCAAACTATTTCCTCTAGTAAAGAGATAAAGCAAAGGGGTAAAAAGGTTTATATATGGATAATGGATGATCTCTTTCAACACCATGGACCTGTTAAAAATACACTCATTACATTTGCAAACAGTTAAGACCCAGAACAGAGGGCTCCTATACTGTTTGTTAATTTAGACCAGTATTTTTAAACTACCCAGAATTCAAAGTATACTGGTTCACATTTTGTTAATTAAATGATCCACATGGGAACTTAATAAACAACACTAGTTACTTAGTGGTAACTACCCTTTATCAAATTCCAAAATATTTCACTCTTGTGTTTTAGGGTATTTACAATGCACATTGACAACAGATAACTTTTAAAATTCCAGCCAACTACAAAAAGTTCTTAACCCATTACCCCTGGTTGCTTAGCCTGATTTTAATTTTGAAAATAGGTTACCACTAAAAGCAGGTTGAAAAGAAAAGCAAAATGCGCCTTAAGGCACATTCTGCTTTACTTCCAGCCTGCTTTAAGCTACCATTTGCTAGAAAACAGAAAATATTTTTTATCATACATATAACAGTATAAATTCGAACTTTTTTCTTCAGTGCAGAAATAAATTAAAGGTGTAATAAGGTGTATTCATGGGGTAATGGGTTAAAGGGCTGTGACACTTGCATGATGCTCAATTTAAGGGCAAGTACTTTATTTGTAGTTGAAAATAAAAAAAAAATCTTGCCAAACAGTTTGGATTCTGACCGAATATGGGGTGTTACTTTAAATCTAATCTAAATCCAATCTGATGGTAAGTGTGAACAAATACCTAAGCATGATAAGAGTACTTAAAGAGTTTATATGAAGTTTATCAACCTACTTTCTACAAAACTTTACAAGGTTAATTAAGTTTAAGTTGACTGACCACTATGCAGTTGCCCCTAACATGACCAAGTGACGATCAGAGAAACAACTATTGATCATCAAACAATAATACTGTCAAACCTACATTACCAGGTACAGTGGAGAATCTGTTATTCTTTCCCAATAAACGCGTTTACGCTACAACTATTATTTGCAGTGCAAACTGTTTGGAGCCAGATCAGGCTCTAAACTGTTTCCCACCAAGATAAACAAGAATTATCAGAATTGTCCAAAAGTTGTTCTTTTCTACGTTTTAGTGCTTTGCGTTTGCGTACGTTTGCGTTTAAACGGGAAAGAATAACAGATTCTCCACTGTAGCAATCAATGAATAAGAGCTGTTCATCTCTAAATACAGGTGTCTGCTTAATGCAGAGGGAAAGTAATGCAACAAGGGCCACCATGGCCCTAAATCGCTCACCTGGTTCACCATGTAAAACTTGACCTATAGTGTTCTATTACGACTGGTCATGACCCACAATAAACCTCTAGAGTGTTAACAAAAAATTTCTATGATTTCACCTAGTGACCTAGATTTTGACCAGACACAATCCACGTTTGATATTGACCTCGATTCGATGTAGGCAAACATTCTGACAATATTTCATTCAGATCTAATGAGATTTGTAGCCTCTAGAGGGTTTATAACAGGTTTTTTTTATTTGACCTAGTCACCCAGTTTTTGACCAGACATGACCCATATTTGAACTTGACTTAGATATCAATTAGGCAAACATTCAGACCAAGTTGCATTTAAATCCAATGAAATTTGTAGCCTCTAGAGTAACAACAAGGTTTTTCTATAATTTGACCTAGTGACCTAGTTTTTGACCGGACATGACCCACATTTACACTTGACCTAGATATCAATGAGGAAAACATTTTGACCAAGTGTCATGAAGATCAGATGAGATTTGTAGTCTCTAGAGTGTTAACAAGGTTTTCCTATGATTTGACCTAGTGACCTAGTTTTTGACCCGACATGACTCATATTCAAACTTGACCTAGATATCAATTAGGCAAATGTTCTGATCAAGTTGCATAAAAATCCAGTGAGATTTGTAGCCTCTAGAGTGTTCACAAGGTTTTTCTATGATTTGACCTAGTGACCTAGTTTTTGACCGGACATGACCCATATTTGAACTTGACCTAGATATTAATAAGGTAAACATTTTGATCAAGTTTCATTAAGATCCAATGAGATTTGTAGCCTCTAGAGTGTTCACAAGGTTTTTCTTTAATTTGACCTAGTGACCTAGTTTTTGACCCGACATGACCCACATTCGAACTTGACCTAGATTTAATCAAAACAAACATTGTTATTAAGTTTCATGAAGATCGGATGAAATTTGTAGCCACTAGAGTGTTCACAACCAATTGTGAACGGACGGACAGACAGACGACGGACATCCAGCGATCCTAAAAGCTCACCTTGGCACTTCGTGCCAGGTGAGCTAAAAAGCTTCACTATACAGAGGAGAAGACGTTATTCTTTCCAAATATACATGTATACATTTTTACACTAGAACAATTATTTTCCTTGCAAACAGTTTGGGGCCAGATCAGACACCGGGTAACCCAACATCTGATCACAGGCTTCAAATTGTTACTCTTAAAATCATCAGCGCTGCTGTTTCTCCAGATATTTTGGAAATCTTATATTTTTCTTAATTTCTCCAGAACTAGTGATGTCTGATCTGAGTTTAAACTGTTTGGAAATATATATGTAAGTACTCTACAAGTACTAATTTTCCATGCCTATAACAACTCCCTCCAAACAACACTCACAATCTTTGTCTCCCACTGGGTGTTGTTGTAAAGAGGGAGCACTGTATATGGGTTTACAGCAACATAAGGATTTCAGTCTATGTATTAGTGTTTTCTTCTGACCTGTCGGAGTTATTTTTAGATTGGAACATTCTAAAACTTTAAAAGGGATGAGTTTTCTCTACATCCAGTTAGAGATACGGATAGCTGTAATTTTTGTGCGTATTGTACAGTAGAAGATATATTATTATTTCCCCTTTAAACGCAAACGCAATGGGCTAAACTGTGGAAATTTACTTTTAGCATATTTTACTATATTTTTAATCTGAGTAGCAAACAGGTTGGAGCCTGATCAGATGCCGGGTCACCCGGCGTCTGATCTGGCTCAAACCTGTTTGCAATGGAAATTATAGTTTTAGTATATAATTGCGTTTATTGGGAAAGAATAAAATAGTAGTAAAGTTATAGCTCAGCGGTCTCGATCGTGCTGCACGAGGATCATGCATACTTATCTCAAGTTGGAAAGTGTACGACTATAGATCCGATGTAACCCTGTTATCCTTTTACAATTATGAACTATTCTGTTCTAAAAATAACCCTGACAGGTCAGAAAAATCAGACAATAACCCTTTCCCAAATAGCCTGGTTCTAGCATTGAAGACATGTGACGACTTCTGGAACTATTTTCTTCAGTGGAGGAATACATTAAAGGTGTAATATTTGGTATCTATGAAGTATGGGTTAAATTCTCCTTTTATCTAAGGCTATGGGTTTGTCCTCATTCATAACTTATCAATAATTTCCTATGAGAAACAAGTTAACCCATAACCCCATATATACGCCTTTTTACGCCTTAATTTCATTCCTTCTCTGAAGAAAATAATTCCATTTTATACAGTTATAAACAAGAAACATAAGAAATATTTTCTATAAACTTATGTAAGGTAGCTTAAAGCAGGCTGAAAGTAAAGCAGAATACGCCTTAAGGAGTATTCTGCTTTACTTTCAACCTGCTTTAAGTGATCATATATCTTCAGTACTAGAAACAAGTTATGGGGGTTAAGCAACAACAACTAATATGACACATTTTAAATTAGCCTTTTATCACCAAATGTGGCTGGATTTAACCAGTTAGTTATCAGCAACACAGGCAAATCTTAAAGTTTATTGATCCAACAGATCACAGCCAGACACTGTCAGATTCCCACTGTTTACACTCAAGATTTCAATATCTCGAAACTGTTCCACTGTTCCACATAACAAACTTAAGCATTAACCTGAAATGTGGGCATGAGAAAGTACAGTAAAATCTCACTATACCGACCACTTAAACTAAGGCTCATTGTTTGTATAAAAGGCAGTTGACACCTAAAATCAAGGTAACAGTAAAACAGAAAGCTCCTAGAGGAGCTTTCTGTTTTACTGTCACCTTGTTTTAAGCAGTCACCTGGCTTGAACACCTAATAATGAACACAATTTAGTGGTCGTAATAGAGAGGTTTTACAGTATACACATGATGAAAATCATTAAACTAAATAAGGTCCAACTAAAAATGATTCAGAGTGAATTTTTAACTTGGGATTTCTGTGTCTGTAAATACAAAATATAAAGAAAATCAGGTCAATACGATAAAAATAAAACCTGGAAATATTATAACAAGACTGTCTGCGAGCTTGTGGCTGCAATATATAACTGTACTAGATAAGATCCAAAATTACTGTATGACGATTAATATTAGGTCTATGACAATATTTAGTGACAGAAATGTAATAGGAATTAATAAAGACTGTTTCATTTGACATTTGCACTTCTGATCCAGGCTTGACCATATTACAAACAGGCCCTGAGTTTGTCAATTAAGTTGCTCTGATTGCAGGCGAGACAAGACAATTAGCAACAATCTGCCTGTCTTGTATCTGGTTCATGTGTACAGTGTACATCACCAAATGAGCATTACAATTCACCCCTGTAGTACAAAAGTATGACTTTTTGGGCCTTTAGTTTATTCCTCCACTGAAAAAAATATGTTCACTTTATAGTTTATAGAACTTTATACAGTTATGAACATGCATTGCAAGAAATTATTTTGCATCCTAGCAAATGGTAGCATAAAGCAAGTTGAAAGTAAAGCAATTAATGCTTCTTCAGGCTCATTCTGCTTTACTTTCAATCTGCCTTCACCCTTTGAACCCTAGTTATGCGAATGATATATTATTATATGTCCTTTGAAAATAGTGTAGAGTACATTTTGTTTGATGCAAACAATGTAGACCTAGATTCGAGGGCTCCTAAAGGTGCCTGCACTGTTTACCAATTTGCAATACAGTGTAGACAAATACCCTAAAAGTCAAAACTGGGCTAGACAGTAAACTGGAACCAGGAACTGCCCATTTGAAGTTTCAGGGAGGAAAGCGTTAAGAAGCATTCATTCTGCTTTACTTTCAGCCTGCTTTAAGCTACCATTTGGGAAATCGCTAGGATATACGAAATATTTCTTATGTTGTATTTAGTGGATTAAGTTTTAATTGGTAAAGGGTTAAAGAGCACCTTAAATAACCCATTACCCTTTAGCCTGTTTCTAGTATTGAAAATAGTTAACCACTTAAGCAGGTTGAAAGTAAAGCACAATGCACCTTAAGCTGCATTCTGCTTTACTTTCAGCCTGCTTTATGATACCATCTGCTAGGATATGGCAAATATTTCTTCTGGTAAATATTTGTGGCTATATAAATATATATAAAACTATTTTCTTCAGTGGAGGACTTAATAAAAGGCGTTAAAAGGTGCATTTATGGGGAAACGGGTTACCGTCATTTTGCCGAATTTCTAGAGTTTTAATCATGACTTTGAGCTCATTTATATTAAGAGGCCTTTCCTATCAGGATCAAGTTACAATATACACACACAGGACCCTGGCCTAAAGATAAGTCACATCTTACACTATAGTGGCAAACACCCCCCCCCCCCCCCCCCAGCTGATTTCTATGGTCTTAAGCTTTCACTGAAATAAGATGTGATCATTTCTGTGTTCACAAGCAGAATTTTCTTAGCTTTGATATTAAAAAGGTTCTATATGTTCTTTACCCATTACACATAAATATGCTTTTTTGAAATTAGAAGACAGTTTAGACCCTGTTAGTTAAGAAGCAGTTACGTTTAACCCTTTACCCACATAGCCTGTTTCTAGTTTTGAAAATAAGTGAGTACTTAAAGCAGGTTGAAAGTAAAGCAGAATGCGCCCTAAGGCGCATTCTGCTTTACTTTCAGCCTGCTTTAAGTTACCACCTGCTAGAATTAAGAAATTTTCCTTCTGATACATATTCATGACTGTATTGTTTGGAATAAATTTTTTCTGTGGAAGATTAAACGGAATGCGCTAAAAGGCACTTCTATAAGGTAAAGGGTTAAATGTGCAGTGTATCATCTGGCTGGTACTGTTTGACATTTTATATGAAATGATCTAGAATACTTTGACCAACACTTCAAGTCAAAATTTCTTTAGATCAATCTTGTATACCAAATTGCATAAAATGGATCAAAAGAAATGAAACTGACAATTTTAAGTATTGAAATAAAAAATAGTATAAAAACTAATAAAAAAACAAAATTTAATGCATTGTCAGCAGCTTAGTCAACATATGGGTCTTCAATAATGGTTGGTTGCTCTATACTAGAAAGACTTATGATTAATGTAAATGTCTTAACCCTTTCCCACATAGAAGCGCCTTTTAGCTTATTCAGTTTAAATTTATTCCTTCGCTGAAGAAAAAAGTTCCAATTTATACTATAATAGTCATGGATATAATTATATAATTACAAATAATTTCTTTATTCTAGCAGTTGATAGCTTGAAGCAGACTGAAAGTTAAGCAGAATGCGCCTTAAGGCGCATTCTGCTTTACTTTCAACCTGCTTTAAGTGGTCACCTATTTTCAAAACTAGAAATTGTAACTGTCAGCCATACAAGCAAAGAAAAAACTGTCTGTAAGATAGCTAATGGACCCTTCCAACACATACAATGGTGAATCCATTTGTATCTTGTAACCGTATGTTCTTATAGAGAAACGTATCTGTAGACCTTCACACTATGACATACTCCCCAATCAAATTAATTTATCCAAAATTTCTATTTCTATGTATAATATGAGGTGACTACCGGTACTCGGAATCAAACTCGAAGCACATACAGTCAGAATCACAGAAACCACATTGGGTGCTAAATGTCATCAGGAGTCACAAGGTGTTCATATAAAGAAACATACCCACTCACAGCCAATATTGAAGCTTGGTGGTCAGGATTGCAGTAGAGCATTCTACCACATAGTCAAACAAACGTGCTTGTACAGCAAGACTGTACAAGAGAGGATAAATCTTCACACTGTGACACATTGAAAACAACTCAACTGGTGTAAATGGATAAGTGACAGCCTTCATTAGGAAGCAAAGTTTTTTCCCACAAAAAGTCATGTTGCTTTCCGTTGTGAGCTTGTTATGCCTAATTCTAAGTGCCAAACGTTCAAAACAATCCATCTCTTTTAGAACAATAACCACAATGGTAGAGTAAAACCTCTCTATTATCCCTTTCCCTTATAGAAGCGACTTTTAGCACATTCATTTTGTTCATCCGCTGAAGAAAATAGTTCCAAATTATACCGTAATGAATATGTGTCATATTAAATACTTTCCTTATTCTAGCATTCTGCTTTACTTTCAACCTGCTTTAAGTAGTCACATATCTTCAATCCTAGAAACAATGTTATCAGGTAAAGGGTTAAGACCAACAGAACATAAGGCTAATTGACTGTATAAAAGACAGGTGATTCATGTAGCTTAAAGCAAGGTGACAGTAAAACAGAAAGCTCCTTTAGAAGCTTTCAGTTTTATGTCACCTTGCTTTTAAGCAGGCACCTGTCTTAAACACCTAATAATTAACACAATTTAGTAGTTGTAATAGAAGTTTTACTGTAGATCAGGCTTTGTAAATGTTCTGAACTTGTTCACACTATGATGTCTTTTTTAACTCTTTCCTCCCTGTAACTTTAAATGGACAATTCCAGTTTCCATTTTAGTCTAGTCCACTTCTGACTTTTATGGGTTATTTTTGTCAACGTGTTGCTCTATGACAAACAGTGATGACCTCTGATCTGGGTCTTCACTGTTTGCACAGGACAAGTGTACTATTCACATGTACACTGTTTGAAAAGGACGCCTATATGCGGGACTAGGGTTCAAAGGGTTAATGAATACAGTGAAACCATGTGTTGAGGTACAATTTGACAAAGAAATTATGTAGATCTCTATCTGCAGGTGGCTGCTCAATCCAGGTAAAAGTAATGCAGAAAGCTCCAACAGAAGCTTTCTGTATTACTTTTGTTTTGAATTAATCTGACACATTTACGCAAGCATCTAATGCTGTATATAATTATGCTGTTTATGATAAATTAGGATGAAAGAGAAGCAGAAAGATACTCCAGCTTTTAAATCCTTTCCTTCCATATAGCCTGTTTCTAGTTTTGAAGACAGGTGGCCACTTAACTCTTTGAACCCTAATCACGCATATATGCGTCATTTGCAAACAGCGTATATGTGAATAGTATACTTGTCCTATGCAAACAGTGAAGACCCAGATCAGAGGGCTCCTAAGGAGCCCTCTGATCAGGGTCTTCACTGTTTGTCATAATACCAAACATTGACAAAAACTACCCTTAAAAGTCAGAAATGGACTAGACTTAAATAGAAACTGGAATTGTCCATTTAAAGTTTCAGGGAGGAAAGAGTTAAAGCAAGTTGTTAGTAAAGCAGAATGCACATGCCTTCTGATTTACTTTCAGCCTGCTTTAACCTACCATCTGCTGGGATATAAAAAATATTTCGTATCGTGTATATTCATGACTGTATAAAGTGAAACTATTTTCTTTATTGGAGGAATAAATTATAAACATTTATGGAATAATAGGTTAATAGGGAACTCCCAGTGTGGACTTAAAAAGTAATTATCTAATTTTTGGCTCCTTTTCTCAGCTTGAGATCAACTCATTTTGAAATTTCTCAGTGTGATGGTGACATCAACCATTTACTAGTCATGCAAAGGCCTTTTAGAGAACTCTTTGACATATTAGATACAGATTATAATACAGAAAGGCTATTTCAAATTCTCATAGATTGCATGAATGTTAAAATAAACCTAGATAAGCACTTAACTCTTTCAACACCATGGACCTGTTTAATTCAAAATACATAAACATTGTATACTCATTACATTTGCAAACAGTGTAGACCCAGATCAGAGGGCTGCTATATTTATAACACTACCCAGAATTCCAAATAAGACTGGTTCATATTTTGGTTACTAAAAATCCACAAGGGTACCTATTAAATTACAGTAGTTACTTAGTGTTGTTGAGTATATTTGATATCTCATCTGCAGCTGTTTATGCCTGATACAACATTATTAACATAGCTCTCATGCATCAGCAGTATCAATTTACAAACAGCTGCATCGCATGTATACATTTGAATGTGGAGACTGCAGACTCCCAACTGATCAGTTGCTGCCCACTCATAGCGGTTGCTGATCTAGGTCTACTCTGTTCACACTTCTGCTATATGAGTGATACAGACAGTGACACTTTTTGAAAACAGTGTAGACCCAGATCAGACAGCTGGCAGCTCAGTCTGCATGGTTTTCTGAATCTGCACAATTTCTTGGAAGAAAAGTTCCTTCTTTAAATAGCTTATGTAAAAGTTCAGATGATGTTCATAGTGAGTGGGGTTTTATAAATGAAGGTGGTTATCAGCTGCTGCATGTATGCTTATATTGTCGACTGTCAAGCAGAGCTGATGCTCAAGCATGGTTTGGTAAAGCCTATCATCTGACAAGATTTACCAATTGCTCTACAAATACTATCCGGATATTGACCGACATTAGCCTATTCTTTATTCTAACAGGTGGTAGCTTAAAGCAGGCTGAAAGTAAAGCAGAATGCGCCTTAAAGCGCATTCTGCTTTACTTTTAACCTGCTTAACCCTTTACCTGATAGCCTATTTTTAGTACTTAAGATAGGTGACTACTTAAAGCAGGTTGAAAGTAAAGCAGAATGCGCCCTAAGGCGCATTCTGCTTTACTTTCAGCCTGCTTTAAGCTATCATGTGCTATAACATAGAAAATATTTCCTATAATACATATTCATTACTGATTCAATTGGAACTATATTCTTCAGCGGAAGAATAAATCATATCCGCTAAAAGGCGCTTCTATTGGGGAAAGGGTTAAAGTAGTCACCTATTTTCAAAACTAAAAACAAGCTATTGGGTAAAGGGTTAATGTTCCTTCACGGGTATAAGAAGAGGTCATATCTAGACTGCATGTGTGTATAAAATAATCCTGTTTGACATGTATAAAAATCTGTATGTTTACGTTGCCTCAAATTGAACAAGTAAATTGTTTTAAGAAAATTCAACAAGTTGTTTGAAGAACAAGTTGAAATTCAAACAAAGCCAAACTTGTGACATTTATGGGACACAAATATAAAATATATCCCTTCACTTAATACATGTAGCCTATTTATAGTTTTCAAGAAAGGTGACCACTTGAAGCAGGTTAAAAGTAAAGCAGAAAGTGCCTTAAGGCACATTCTGCTTTACTTTCAGTCTGCTTTAAGCCATCATCAGCTAGGCTACAGGAAATATTTCTTATCATGCACATACATTACTGTATAAAATGGAAATTTTTTCTTCAGCTGAAGAATAAATTAAATGCGTAAAAAGGCATATTTATGGATTAATGGATTAACCCATTACCCCATAGCCAGTTTCTAGCTTTGAATACAGGTGACCTTTTACTTTAAGCTATCATCTGCTAAGATAAAGCAAATATTTCTTATGAAACAAATTCATGACTCTAAAAAATGGAACTGTTTTCAACTGAGAATGAATAAATCAAAGGCGTAAAAAGGCGTATTTATGGGGCAATGGGTTTAAGCACTGTGTAAAACATATCTTACCATGACACACATTATTTATACAGTCTAAATATTCATTGCCATTTTCATCATACATGTACTGTCCAGAGGCACGTACAATTTTCAGTGGATCTGCTGCGAAGAAGAGTTTACAGGACTCTCTGAAAAGAAAGAGAACGAAATATAGACAGAACAATTTCAATGAATACAGTGGAGAATCTGACAGTTATTCTTTACCGTTTAAACGCAAACGTACGCAAACGCAAAGCACTAAAACGTAGAAAAGTACAACTTTTTGACAATTATGAAAATTCATGTTTATCTTGGTGGCAACCAGTTTGGCGCCTGATCAGACGCCGGGTTACCCGGCGTCTGATCTGGCTCCAAACTGTTTGCACTGCAAATAATAGTTTTAGCGTAAACACGTTTATTGGGAAAGAATAACAGATTCTCCACTGTAACCAGCAGATTGACAATGAAAATAAAAACTTTATTTGTAACTGTAAGGACAAGGTTCACGAAGCCTCGGATTTGGCCCTGTAAAAAAATAATTTTTCCAAAAAATATTTTTATCTTTATTTTCTGTTTATTTGTCAATATCAGATACTAATACTCCATAATATACACACAAACGACCCAAAGTCAAGTTTTGACAATTATATAGTTTCTTGTTAATGAACAGAGAGGCCAAAAATGACAAAAAAACAGAATTTTGGTACAATTCTAGGTATAAATCCTAAAAATAAATTATGAAGGCACGCATGCGACACTTCAAAATTTGGATATGCTACTTCAACTTAAATATTAATTGTGTACTTAAAATATCTTTGTGTCGCATTAGTGCCTTCATTGTTTATTTCTATGATTTATACCCTGAATCGTACCAAAAAACGGCCTTTTTTGGCCTCGTGGTCCATTTACAAGAAACTATAAAGTTGTCAAAACTTGAATTTGGCTTGAGCTGTATGTATAATATGAAGTATTAATATCTGAAATTGACAAATAATGAGAAAATATAGCTAAAACATAAATTGGGAAAAAAATATTTTTACAGGGCCAAAACGGAGGCTTCGTGAACCTTGTCCTTTATCCTTCCGCTCAGCGATATTAATTAATATACATTTTTTAAAACAGTGTAAACTCAGATGACAGAGGACTTCTATACTCTTGAGCTATATGATCAGGGTCATCATTAAAGCCAGAAGTGGATCCTGAGACGTATTCATTCAGATCAGATCAGTTTTATGACAAATTTTGCATTTATATAGTTCATTTGAATCTCAAAGTAAAGTTGTATATTTAAAGTTTTAGAGGTGAGTAACTTGACACAAGTAAATTTTTGTTTGTTTTCCTTTAAAAGTCCTAGTCCTAATTCAGAATGTAACAATTTGTTACCCTAATTAAGCTGTCACAGTTGTAAAGTGGTCTTGTAAAGTGTTGTTTGTCTAACATGAAACATAACAAAGCATTGTCTTTAATATACTCTGACATGTTCACTAAGGTTAATTCTGTTTACCTTTAACCCTTTCCCCAATAGAAGCGCCTTTTAGAGGATATGATTTATTCCTCCACTGAAGAAAATAGTTCCAATTTGATCGGTCATGAATATTTATTATAAGGATTATTTCTATATTCTAGCACAGGATAGCTTAAAGCAGGCTGAAAGTAAAGCAGAATGCGCCTAAGGCGCATTCGGTTTTACTTTCAAACTGATTTAAGTGGTCAGCTATCTTCAATACCAGAAACGGTCTACAAGGTAACGGGTTAACCCATTATTCCATAAACCACAGTTTCAAGAAATTAATTTATTCCTCCACTGAAAAAAAGAGGTCCACTTTGTACAGTTGTCAATAATTGCACCAAAAGAATTAGTTTCTGTATCCTAGCAAATGGTAGCTAAATAAAGTAGGCTGAAAATGAGGCAGAATAATTTGCCTAATGGCACATTCTCCTTTTAGTTAAAACTTTCAACCTGCTTTAAGTGGTCAACCGTCTTTAAAACTAGAAACAGGCTGTGGGGTAATGGATTAAAGACTTTTCCTCAGTCCATTGAGGGACCATCAGCCCATTGTTCTGGAGGTGTCAATGTAACTGTCAAATCACGTGTAGCACAATCTCAGTTTACCTGGTGAGGTCCAGATTATACTCATGCTCTTGTGATTTTCAATGGTTATTTCTAACCAAACTATCAAATATAAAGGTAGAGTCTCACACGAGAAGCTTCAATGGTTCTTTGCTTAAGCGACATGTCCATAAGATCCATGATTATTGCAAGGAAATTGTCTGGCAAGGCGTTATGATAGAAAGGTCATCTAGGGATGTCTTTAACTGTGGTTATTAATGATAGTTACAGATTTGCTAAGTAATTATAGATATACAATGTTGTACAGCGTATCTACTTAACCTTCGGCTTGCTACGGACAAATTTGTGCAAACAGTTCAGATGAGATACTGATTGACTCTGTGTCTTATCTGGATCAAAACTATTTAACAGTCACATTCTGATAGTATTTTTTGATTGATCATACCTTTGAATCAGCTTTGAAATTGTTGCAGACAACAAAATTTGCAGACGACAAAATTTGCAGGCAACAAATACAATGTTGGCATGGAGAAGGTTAACCCTTATCATGCTAAGCGGGACACGGCTGACATTTGCAAATAGCTTGGACCCAGATCAGACGCCGTGTAACACGGCGTCTGATCTGGATCCAAACTTTTAACACTCATCTTCAACCTTTTTGGAAAGCTTGAAATCTAATTTTAAATTATTTTTTTTGCAGACAATATATATTTGCAGCAGATGACAATTCAGCATGACAAGGGAAACAAACTAGATTTTCAACTTCACCCTTAGTTCAGCTATTAACCTGCCCACACTTACATTTGTAAAGGGTTTGGATCCAAATTAGATGTAATTGTAACTTGACATAATGATATTAATCAAGATTTTTAATGCAACACACTTATATTTAAATGATTTTTCAATTAAAACGTCAAAAAATTAATTTCAGAAAATTTGTATACACAAAAGTACTAAAGCAGCTCATTTAATGGTAAATTAAGAGTTGACCATTGGTCTGCTGATCTAGATTGTACTGGAATTTGCAAACATTTTGGTCCCAGATCAGACCAAACAAATGCATACCTGATCAGATTTTTAACTGTTTTACCCTTGTGCTTAACGTTTCTTAGGCTAAAGAGTAAAGTTGTACTTTATGTTAAAACCAGATAATAAAACCAATTGCAGACGGGAACTGTAATGAGAATAAAGTAGCAGATGAAGATATGTTAGCAAACGGCGAGTGCATGTCTGAGCTAAACTTGTCCTTTTCCGTTCTAGATTTTTATTGTCTGCTTCAATGTTTTTAGAAAACAACTCTAGTTTCAAGATGATTTCGACAAAAATATAATCTGAGTATCAATTTAAACAGTTTGGATCAAGATCAGGTCCTATGTTAAATGGGGGCCTGATCTGGATCCAAACTTTTTGCCAAGATTTTCAGAATCAATCCCCAGAATTCAATGGGTTATGGTATGGTAATGTTATCTGTCTAGTGCAGTTCTACTTTCTGGGTCATGTGTACTGTTCTGACATATCACAGCTGAATCAAATCCCAGGCACCTCATACTGTATAATTGCATGCAGCTTGTTTACCCCATTACTTCATAGATATACAATGTACCATTTTACCAATTAAATTTAATTAATCCTCCGGGTCTAAATTTTCATTCGCGTTTAGTTTTAAATTGAAATTCCTATGATCACAGTCCAGGGTTCGAATTTAAGCTTGCATACTCGCAAAATGCGAGTGGAATTTGTAAATTGCGAGTACGGTTAAACACAGTATAGCGTCTGTAAGGCTATGCTCGGTTTATTCCGTAGCATTTTGAGTGGCGGAAATGGACGAGAAGACAAGCGAATACTTTTCGTAAGCCAATCATAGCTTCTCGGGCAGTTTCAACCTCTTTTTTGTCTGCAAGAATGACATAATGACGGACTTTCCCAATTCTCATTGGCTAATGAAACGCGCACTTTGCTACTTCGGAGTTCCGATGTGTAAACAATTCTTATCACAGAGTCTGAGACTCAACAACCGAAACCGTTCTCCAAAGACGAGGCCATTTAAAAGACTCGCACGAGTACAAGTATACTTCCAATTATACTGTGACATACTTTTTATTAACCACAGCCCTGAAATATACGACCAGTGAAAAAACGTTTGTATCGTAGACGGATTGGCAATCTAAACCTGACCTAATTTTCGAGTAATGAAATCGTGTGCGGTCTGCCTAGTGCATACAGCATGCATTCTCCCCAATATTATAAAATGTAAGAAAAATACTCCTTTGGTATGTACACATAGATATGAAAATCAAGATCTTATTTAACCACAAATGTACAACTATGAAATACACGAAGTGTAGGTTACTGTAAGATCGTATTTGATTACTACACGTCTGTGTCGGGTTAAAAGTTAAAAGATATATGTTCAGAATGACAGTTTAACTTTCGCGAGTACTTTTTGCATTTTGCAAGTAAGTTCAAAAGTCACTCGCAAAAAAATGCAAGTGTAATTTTTAGCTAATTTCTAACCCTGCTGAGTCTACACTGTTAACTAAAAATATAAATGTCCCTTTTATAGGATGCTAAGACAAAAATTGGTTAATAAAATTCAAAACTATAACAAAAGTTTATTAATATTATGCTGCTATGAACACCATTTGCAAACACTGTAGATCCAGATCAGAGGTCTGAACTCAGGCCAACTGAAATGGGTCCTCTGATCAAGGTCTTCACTACAATTGTTATTATTTTGATATGATTGTTTCTACCGGTATATCAGTTTGTACAATAAGAAGAAAATTGCACATTTAAAACAGGTAAAATGTAAAATAGCGATGGTAGCTTAAAGCATGAACGTAAAGCCGATTATGACTCAATGCGTATTCTGCTTTACTTTCAATCTGCTTTACGTAACTCATATATCTTCAAAGCCAAGAACAGGCTGTGGAGTTAACTAAAAGGGTTAAAAGTCCTAGTCAGATTTTGTCTGAAGCTATTCTCTGAGTTGATATTAAATGTCAGTTTGGATCCAGATGAGAGGTGTCACCTGGATCCACACTGTTTGCAAGGCAATATATTTATTTATCATAAATATGCAATATGCCAGACAAATACAAACAGTGTAGACACAGATCAAACGGCTGTGCATTTTTCCAGGATGCCATATAAGACACAGATCAAACGGCTGTGCATTTTTCCAGGATGCCATATAAGACAGAAGTCGTCCAAAGGTAATCCGAATAACCCAGCCTTTGGCGTCAGCTGCAGCAGCAATGACGTAATTCGTGGTTATATAAACAGTGTTCGTCTCTTACAAGTGTACGATAGATTAATGCACTTACCCAATGTATTTCTTTCGCATGTTGAGAGTTTCATGTTTTGGTAAGCTTGCCATCGTTCGTAACCTTGTTCCAAGACGAATTTGTATATACACACAGTGACTGACAGTCTGGATTTTTTACTTTCTATAAATAACCGCTGGCTTTGACAAAAGAACTGTCCAAATGAAAACAGTCAGCCAATCAGAAGATAGAAGTCTGCATCACGCCTCTTTTCCCGCCAAGTGTCAGAGATTAGCAAAGCACGTGATAAAAGTAGATTTACTCGCCATGGCATTAAACAGTACCAGACATTGCATCAGTGACGAATAAGGAGAATCACAAGTGAAAAATAAGTATGCCCATGAAAATAGATAAATCAATATCTAGATATACTAGATCTAGATATTTTCCAGATATATACAAACTAGATCTAGCTGCAATATAGAAATTCATGTAGACTTTATTGATTTATCTTCAATTGGCAAATATTCTGCATATCGCTCTCGCCGAGTCTCTCTCTTTCTCTCTCTGGATACTATATTATTCTGGTCTGACAGGATGCTGTTAGAAATATGAGGGTACTACTACTACAGGTCGGGCCATAGTCGTCACACGGTGAGTATGTGGTATGTACTCGCCTGTACTCAGCCTATAGTTATTGCTTCATTTGTGGAACACTGTCATACATGGAGTAATTTCCTTTATTTCATTCACCCATGAAACCTTTAATTGACAATTCCAGTTTCCAATTAGGTTTGGAAACTGGAATTGTCAATTATATCTACAGTAGTCCATGTATGACTGTTTAAAACTGCAATACATTGCAACATGAACTAGTACAGACCTTGATCAGGGTTTACACTGTTTGCATACTGGGTGAAGTTTTAACACTTTTTCTATTCCCATAGTTTATATCTAAACAAGAAATATCTTTAAAAAAGATATTCGGCGGAATGAGTGGTTGAACTAAGGCTATATAGATGGGTGTGCAAAATTGAATGAAATTGAGGTTTTCAAAGAATTGTAATATCTTGGATTGAAAAGCAAAAAATAAAAGTATACAATTGAAACAGTAACTTTTATTTAAAATGCAAAACTAACATGTACAGAAATGCAAAACAAAACAATAATTTAACTCATATCCTAGCTACTGGTAGGAGATCCTCACATTAATCTATTGTTCTATATATCAAACTTCATTCATAGAGTTTCTTGAAACAAACTATAGCATACACAAATGTACAGATTCAACAGTCTGCTCTACTTCACTCTTGTAAATAATGATGAAACCACACAATTGTGTTTAACTCACTTGAGGCCATTTATATATAATATTGCTTTTAATGTATGGTAAATGTGTACAAATAGTTAACAATTAAAACAAATTGGTAGTAAACAATTACAAAACACCTAGTTTCCTCTGTATTTCAGATGTCATCTTACAGTGTAGTAAACAGTCTGGTCTGTGTCTCTAAATTTTACACTCACAGCCATAGCTGGGAAAACTGTAATTGGACATAGACCAGCCTACAGGGCTCCAGATAAGAGGGAGTAAACTAAACAAATCACATTTATTCACTCATTTCAGCACCAAACCCTATGGTGTTACCACTCATTTTGATTGTCTCTAAGAGACAATTCAAATGTTTAGTGACACCACAGGGTTTAATGCACAAATAAAGATTTTAAGTTTTGAAATAATTCCCTTATCTGGAGCCCTGGCTACTATCCAATCAGACTATTCAGTTTCAACAGGTGCTCTCAAGTCTAAATTTCTGATCAAATATAATTGGTTGAAATGTGTGGCCAAACAGAAAGTGTGGCTAAATAGAAACCAGACAGCTCCGCCGAAAAACAACAACATCCATGAAAAAAGGCCATTTTTTAACTTTGGAATTAGGCATTGCAGAAACGAATACCCTCACTGAGTGAAGGAGGTTTTCGACGCAAGAGTTTGCCCATATGATTGTACATGTACCTATATGATAAAATGTGTCTGTAGACAGGTGACTTGAATGCTCTGCCAATTTTAGTTATAGTAACAGTGGATTCATTTTGTACATTTAAACATACAGGGGTATTCGTCAACTTTGAGCTACTGTCACTCATCTTTCAAACAAATACTGTTAACTGCACAACACGATTGCGTTATGTTACAGATGTGTTGTATGAAATAAAAGCCTGTTCTATAATTGAGGTCAACGGTCAAAGTCTTAAAGACCTGAAAGTGGCCTGCAACATTCCATGATCTCATGATATATCGAGATTTAAAATTTTGTATTCTTAGCTTCCATACTTAGCTAATGAAAACAAGAATATCGTTCCCAACGATGGATGCTCCCCACAAAGAAAACCTCCAAGGTATAGCATATTTAGTAGGTGAACACAGTATCAAGTTTCATCAAGTTACGAAGTAACTTTCAGGAGATATGCTTCAGACAAAAATGATTTTGTTATGAAAAAAGGGAGGCAATTCAATATTTGGAGATGATAGAGTTATAATTCTTATGTACTACACTTCTTTTTGTCATCCTCTAACACAGTATCAAGTTTCATCAAGTTACAGTGCGGCAAAGTTTTATTGGTTTTATGTAGAAAACGGGAGATCATTCAATATTGGGAGATGGCAGAGTTATTGTTCTTGAGTACAGCACTCCCTCTTTCATCCTGTATCAGTAAAATTTGGGTAATGTCCAACAAAGGTCAAGGTCATTTAGAGGTGAAATAGGGTGGGTTTAATATCGGCAATAATTGCAGATGAGCATTGGAACCCTCATGGGGTGCTCTTGTTTTACAATTGAAACAAACAATGTTTGTCAGAACAGAACAGAATAGAACAGAACATTCCTTTTATTTGTCACAGAAATTGTAATTACAGGTGAAGTATAACATAATCAAACATTAATGATTATTGAGGTAGTAGTCATACATGTATTATTATTATTTTATTATATACCATATTTATATAGCACTTTTTTCATACATGATCATACGTTCAAAAGTGCTTTACAATTATAAAAAAAACACAAATAAAACATGAAATGAGAGTAACAATTAAAATAAACATTTCATAAGATTACCTACAGTTTAAAGCATGATCATTGCGTTATAAAAAATTAAATAAATAAATAAATCATTAAAACAGGCATAACTACAGATAAAGATGGCATATTGGCAGTTTTATAAAACAAATATAATTCTGTCTAGTCAGGAATAAAAATATATTTCTACATATACACAGTCAATATGACATTTATTGTCCATGTATTTGCACGAAGAAGTGTGTTTTCAATGACCTTTTAAAAGTTTCTAGTGATTCAGAGTCTCTGATACCTTCAGGCAAAGCATTCCAGAGTTTGGGAGCAGCAACTGAAAAGCTCCTGTCTCCGGACATGACTTTGTTACTTCTTGGCACAATGAGTCTAATTGCATTGTTCTGAGATCTCAGGCTTCTCGCTGGCATGTATACGTGTACAAGACTTCTGATATATACAGGGCATTGACCATGCAAAGCTTTATATGTCAACACAAGTATCTTAAACTGAACCCTTAATTGAACAGGTAGCCAATGCAGCTCCTTTAAGATAGGAGTGATATGGCTATGGCGAGCAGTCTTACTAATAAGTCGAGCAGCTGTGTTTTGAACGTTTTGTAGTTTGCTCAAGATTGTCTTTGGAACGCCATGTAGAAGAGAATTACAGTAATCCAGATGTGAGGTTACTAAAGTGTGCACGAGTGACTTTGTGGCATCAGAGGTTAAGAACTTTCTTATGTGACCTATGTGTCTAAGTTGCATATAACAAGACCTGCAGACTGAGTTAATATGTTGCTCCATGGTCATTGTTTAGTCTAACCAGGCACCCAGATTTCTATCACAGTTAGATGGTCTTATGTTTGCACCCCCAACATTTATAGATATATCAGAAGTGTATGTATGATTGTTGTTTGTGGAAAACAGTATGACTTCGGTTTAGTCAGCATTGAGTTTAAGCATGTTTTCATGCATCCATGACACAATTTGGTTGAGACAACCTTCGATACGATTCAAGGCATCACTTACTGTCAAACTATCAGTTGGTCTGAACGAAATGTACAGTTGGGAGTCATCCGCATAGAAATGGTGATTCAGTCCATGGCTACGACATATAGCACCAACCGGCTTTGTGTACATCGTGTAACTTTTGGGACCTAGAACAGACCCCTGTGGCACACTGTATTGCATAAGCACAGGTTCTGAAAGGTGACCATCGATACACACGGTTTGGTGACGGTCATTTAGGTATGAGTTCACCCATTTTAGCGGATTTCCTGTAACTCCAAAGTGATGTTCCAGGCGTGAAAGAAGAATATTGTGGTCAATTGTGTCAAATGCTGCTGATAGGTCAAGTAGAACCAATACTGTGACAATGCCCTGGTCTAACGACCGGAGGATGTCGTTCTGTACTTTCAGAAGTGCTGTTTCTGTCGAGTGAAACTTGCGTTATGCAGATTGATGTTCTTCATGAAGATTGTTTAATGTTAAATGTTGCTCTAAGCGCGTGTCAACTACCTTCTCGAGAATCTTGGATACAAATGGTAGGTTGGACACTGGTCTATAATTCTTTAAAATGTTTTGATCAAGGCCTGGCTTTTTCAGAAGAGGTCTGATACGTGCATTTTTGAATGACGCTGGAACTTGTGCAGATTCTAGCGAAGTATTAATTATTCCTGTTAAAATTGGAAGTAGTTCATCCAGACACAGTTTCAAAAGCCACGTCGGTATTGGATCCAGTTCACAGGATTTATTTGGAGATCTCTGTATGATCCGTTTAACTTCATCCTGTGTAACAGGAATAAAATGGTCCAAACAGGTCAATGTTGAAGGTAAATCTGACTCAGTACACAATGAATTAAAAACTGGTTGCGTCTGTGTAGTCATTTCAGTTCTTATGTCTTTAATTTTATTGATGAAGAAGTCGCTAAATTCTTGAGCTAATTCAATCGAGAGCTTGCTTGAAGGTAGAACAACTTCATTCGTGTTGCCCAACAGATTTTTAGTAATTTTGAACAGGTTCTTCGGATCTTGACCACATGCCTCAATTTGGTCTGAGTAATAGTCAACTCTAGCATGTTTCAATAATTTATTCACAATGGCACACTGATGTCTGTAAATGCCATGGTCAACTGTTAGATTGGATTTTTGCCATTTGCGTTCTAGCTTTCGTTTTAAGTGTTTTGCCTTATGCAGTTCCTCAGTGTACCACTTGCAAGAAGGCCTCAAAACTATAGTCTTCGTCCGCATAGGTGCATGTTTATCAACAAGCAAGGAAAGTTTATCTGTATAATGTATATGTGTTAAGAAGTGTGTCTACATTTGGTCCCTGTGGGCTTTTGTTGACTGTATATGATGAGTTCATGTCATCCTTAAATGATGAGTTCATGTCATCCTTAAATGATGAGTTTATGTCATCCTTAAATGAGTCTATATTGATTGTCCTGAATTTTCTAAAAGATATGGTTTTCCTTACAGGGGCAGGTTTTGCGGCCTGAGCTGTGAATAATATTGCAAAATGGTCTCGTGAAACTTTACCCATGTTATCAGATAACCCAATATCAGTAACCGCCACATCAGTAACTATGTTGTCTGTGTCCCTGGTAATAACAACGTCTAGTGTATGTCCACCAACATGGGTTGGCTCACTGACTAACTGTCGCATGCCACACGAGTCTAATGTACTGGAAAATTTGATGGAATCTTTGTCTGTTGGAATATCAAGATGGATGTTCAGATCACCGACAATGATAATATTTTTGTCTATTGTTACGTATTTTGCAAGAAATTTGGGCCATTCTTTTTCCAGAAAGACACTTGTTTTAAAACCATTTTCACGTGTTGGTGGTGGCCTATAGAGTACTGCCAATCGCATGGAATAGTCATTGATTAAGATGTTGCAATCCATATATTCAAATGTTGAGAAGTCTTGGTCACTGGTTGATGATACAATGCGAATTTCAATACTAGACTTGTAGATTAGTGCGACACCTCCGCCACGGCGGCGCCCAGTTCGATGGGACGTGTTTGATCAGATAACCACTGGGAACCAGAGACTACAGTCTCTGTGGGAACGAGCTGATCACTTAAAGCAGGTTGAAAGTAAAGCAGAATGCGCCTTAAGGCGCATTCTGCTTTACTTTCAACCTGATTTAAGCTATAATCTGCTAGAATATAGAAAATATTTCTGATGATACATATTCATGAATGTATTTTCTTCAGTGAATGAATAAATCAAAGACGTTAAAAGGCATATTTATGGTATAATGGGTTAAAATAAAGCGTGGGAAACGGGACCAACGTTTTTGTCCGGTTAAGAGAGAATTTCGGTTTTTCGAGGTTCCGGTTTAGAGGGGTTTCACTGTACAAATGTCCCCACATCTGCAAAACTGCTGCCTTCAATTATTTGCATCAAAGCTTACCTGGAACACCTGCAAACTGAGGACAATGTCATAGAACGTGGAAAAAAGTGCCGAAAACAATGTTTTTCTATGTTATAATTTCCAAAAGAGGAATAACTCATTGAACAAGAGGGCTGTGAAGGCCCTAATGTCGCTCACCTGTTGCAATGAAGCCTGATAGCTTTACCTTTGAGGTTCACCCGTTTTATTTTAAATCCATTCAAATTTGTAGTATAGCATATAAATAATATTGGAATATGACCTATTCTAGTATAGTAGAGTACATGAAGGGCAGATAACTAGAGCCTATTATGCCTTTTTCTAGCATTTCAAAGTATATCAAGTGCAGATAACTCTTGCCATAATGATCAGATTTCAACAGTAATTGCATTCCTTCGGGAACTTATAGCTATATACATTGTGTGCAAGTATAATCAATATGATATTTTCAACACATCAAGGGCAGATAACTCTTGCCCAAATGGTCCGATTTCAACGTTTTCGAACTCACCTGAGACCTTATATTCATATAAAATCTGAGCAAGTTTGAGAAAGATTGGATAAAAAGTGTGGCCTGTAGAGTGTAAACACTCTGCTTTACTTTCAACCTGCTTTTAGTGGTCACCTATTTTCAAATCTAGAAACAGGCTATGGGGTAATGGGTTAACCCTTTGAACCCTTAAGTCCCTCATATAGGCGTCCTTTTCAAACAGTGTACATGTGAATAGAACACTTGTCCTATGCAAACAGTGAAGACCCAGATCAGAGGGCTCCGAAAGGAGCCCTCTGATCAGGGCCTTCACTGCTTGTCATAATGCAAAACATTGACAAAAACAACCCTTAAAAGTCAGAAATGGACTAGACTAAAATGGAAACTGGAATTGTCCATTTAAAGTTTCAGGGAGGAAAGAGTTAAACAGTCATCTGTCTTTAACTCTTTCAACATTAAATAGCTCTTGTGGATTGTTTTAGTTACCAAAACTTGGAGTTTGGGTAGTTTAATAAATACTGGTGTAAGAGCCCTCTGATCTGGGTCTACACTGTTTGCAAATGTAATGAGTATATTTTAAACAGGTCCATGGTGTTGAAAGAGTTAAAGATAATTTTATTACATTGTGTTTGTGCTTTGTTTCATTTAACTCATTCACCCAATCAATTTTGAAAAGACAATTCAAGTTTCCAATTTAGTCTACTGTAATCCCTTTTCGACTACATTTGTATTTAGGGTTGTTTTATTTGATTAATAGCAAAACAGTGCAGATCCTGATCAGAAGGTTCCTGCAGGAGCCCTCTGATCAGGGTTTACACTTTTTGAATATGGCATGTGTACTCTGCACTAGTAAATTGTAAATGATGAGCATACTCTTTGTAAGGGCTGAATGGAAGAACAACGTCAACTTCATTGTATTCAGAGTCCCATTTGAATTAGTTGTTGTTGTTTCTGCTAAGGTTTAGGGACCAAAGTAAGCTTTTTCAGGTATGTCATCCCAATGTCTTCAGAGTAGTGACACTGGCCTGCATCATGTCTATATTGGCATGGGCGTTGTTTGAATTCTTAATTGTTTGCCAGTGCATTTAGCAGGAGACGAGTTAACATTTTATGATTTGAGTCCTAATTGTTTGCCAGTGCTGATCACTTAACCATTATTGTGAAGACAGGTGATCACTTAAAGCAGGTTGAAAGTAAAGCAGAATTCACCTTAACCCATTACCAAATAGCCTGGTTATAGTTTTGAAAACAGGTGATCACTTTAAGCAGGTTTAAAGTTAAGCAGAATGCGCCTTAAGGCGCATTCTGCTTTACTTTCAACCTGCTTTAAGCTATCATCTGCTAGAATATAGAAAATATTTCTCATGAAACGTAATTATGACTATATAAATTTATTTATGACAACATGTATATAAATTGGAATTATTGACGGCAGTAAGTGATTAAACTAAAGGCGAATATAAGGCGTATTTATGGGGTGATGGGTTAAGGCCCATTTTGCTTTTCTTTCAACAGGAAGTAGCCACTATCTGCCAGGATATAGAAAATATTCTATAATATATTATATGTTTCTACTAGATCGGTGCCTGTAGTTATTTGCATCCTACATGTCTCCTTAATGATTTCTATGGTATTCTGTATTAATTGGAACTATTTTCTTCAGTGGAGGAATAAATCAAATGCGTTAAAAGACTCTTCTATGGGGAAAGGGTTAGCATTTAGTAGGAGAAGGGTTTACATTTTATGATTTGAGTGTACATATCCGGAATTTTGAAGTAAAAGAATACATTTCTTGTTTTATTTATATTTTTTATTATTTACATTATTATTCTCTCTGTCATCATACAGCATTCAACAATATTTATATGCTAGTGAAAAAATTTATGCTTCAGATAAAGGGAAACTACTCTTAAAAAATATCACATGTACATTTACATAGTTGTTTCCCTTTGGAAGATTTTTTCACTTTAAAATAGTAGCTAAATGTGTGTAAACGTTAATCCTTAAAAAGCTTGAAAGTAAAAGTTGATAAAGCTGAACGAAAAGTCTGTCCAACAAGAACAGAGTTTCAACATGGTTTTTAACCATGAATAAAGGCTGAAAAATGACTTTTTCATAAATGTTGCTAAAGATAGAACAATGCATATTATCATGATATTTCTTTAACATTTCATGTACATTCCCCCCAGCCGCCTCTCCAATTTGAAGGTCACATTTAAACAACCTAATGAGTTATATAATCATAGTTTGTAGATAGTTATCCTTGCACAACAATATTTATGTTTTCCGTCTTGTAATGTGGTCGTAGATGACAACTTGTACATATTTTGGTGCCTCATCCTCCTCATCAAATGTTATAACAGTTCTGGTTGAATTATCTCCGGGACTTGGAATCTGAATATGGGAAATAAAAAGTAAAACAGGGCTTCAGATAAGGAGTAATTCAAATACTTAAAATCTTTAGGTCTGCACTAAACCCTATGGAGTGACTAATCATTAGAATCGTCTCGCAGAGATGATTCTAATGAGTAGTTACTCCATAGGATTTAGTGCAGACATGAAGGAGAAAATGTTGGAAAACTTGAGTTTACTCCCTCTTATCTGGAGCCCTAGTAAAACATATATGGATTAAAAAGTGCTCCAGATAAGAGGGAGTAAACTGAACAAATACAACATTTTCTAACTCAATTCAGCACTTAATCCTATGGTGTAACTACTCGTTAGAATCTTCTTCAAGAGACAATTCTAATAAGCAGTTACACCGTATGTTTTAATACAGAAATAAAGATTTTAGTTATTGAAATACTCCCCTTATCTGGAGTCCAGGATTATAACATAATGGAGACGACTGACAGTACAGGCAGTAAACCTCCTAAAAACCAGGGGTCAGTCTTATGATACCTTGTACGACAAATATTGTTGTTATTCACATTCTAAAATTCTCAATTTTTATTTATTTCTTTATCTAACCCTGTCTTGTGACATCTCTTTGGAATAGTCTGGAAAAGACGCTTCCAAAAAGATGACAACAGACAGGATTAGATGGAGAAATCAGAAAGTATATGTGTTTTAAACTTTTGACTTTCAACCGTTTTAGTCGTACAACGTTTCGTAAGACAGGCCCCTGATATTTGACTATAGAATTCTCTAAAAACTGGAAAACTTTATCGATCCTAAACATTTGTTCTACATGCTTAGCAATCCCTTAACAAAGTAATATAAACAACTCATATGACAGATGGCTGCTTAATGCAGGACACCAATGCATTACTGTTAGCCCTGCCTTTAAATACCACCTGACTAAAACAGCTGCAAAATTACTGATTATCTGAAGAATGACTACTAAACATCTGTAATCCAGAAACCTCTCAAAACATTACTTTTTTCATATTTATTTTTTCAGGTTTGACTGAACTTGATTAAAACTGGAATCTATACAGTGTTGAACCATTTCAAGGGACATCTTTAGTCCTTCCTATGTAAATGGACCTTAACCCATAGCCTGTTCTGGTGACCACTTAAAGCAGGTTGAAAGTAAAGCAGAATGCACCTTAAGGTGCATTCTGCTTTACTTTTAGCATGCTTTTAGCTACCATCTTCTTGAATTTAGAAGATTTTTCTTTTTGCATATTCTTGACTGTATAAATTGAAACTATTTTCTTCAGTGGAGGAATAAATTAAAGGCTTAAAAAGGCGTATTTATGGGGTAAAGGGTTAAGACACCTCTGTCCTGTCTACATAATGCTCTTAAATGATGAATGGGCGTGGCAGCTTAAAGTCAGATGAAAACAAAAATAGCTTTCTGCTTCACTTTCATCTGACTGCAACACTAGGTAACTCTTGTGGGTTATTAAGTTCCCTTGTGGATCTGCATTACTTTTGTCCTTCATTAAGTTGTCACTGCCGGCTACGTGTGCGTCAGTGGACGACCTGATGATGTCATTAATACTACAGGTACATTGTCTTTTGGATGGTTGCTAGATGCAGATTTGACTGTACACTATACAGTCAGGTCTATAACACCTACCTTTGGGTCAACGTTTATAATTTTTCTGTCTCTTTTGTTCTTGAACAGTAATCCTGAGGCATTTTCAGCAATCACCTGATAGTTTGGAGTAGGGTTGGAGGTGGATGTCTGTGTTTCCCAGTTGTAAAAGCTGTAAAAGAACAATGCTAAACCATTAATCAATAGATATGCACAGTTTTACCCTATGCTCCTGGTGGCATTCTTGACATTATGTTCTGAATAGTTTCTAAGTCCAAATTAGGTTAGGGTCAAGGTCAAATTGAGGTCAGGTGATATGAGTGAATTGAAAATGATCCAAAGCAACAACTGTTTAAGTATCCCACCATACTAGTAAGCAGTAAAATCTAGCTAACAGGGGAATTAGCCTGCTTAAAATTTTCAAGTCCAAAAAAGGTCAAGGAAAAAATCAAGGTGAGGTGATATGGTTGGATTGGTAATGATTCAAGGCAACAAATGTATTGTAGTAAGTAGTGTTGATCCTGGACGAAACTGTAAAGTCTAGTTAACCAAGAAAATTTATAGCCCATTTAAAATATTGAAGTCCAAAATTCTATAAGGTCAAGGCCAAAATGTGTTTGGGTGAAATTGGTGTTTTGGGAATAGTTCAAGGCAAGAACTGTATAGGTATCCAAATATATGAGTATGTGGTGTAAATGCTAGAAAAAACTGTAAATCTAGTTAACCTTATAAGCACTGATGGTTTAGACAGACAGACAGGACAATCACTAACTATATGCCTCCGGAAACTAGTATAGATGCCAGGTGTATCAAAACAATTGTAATAAAATCAGTGTAGATCCAGATCATGGGGTACATTAAGGAGCCCTGTGATCAGGGTTTACACTGTTTGCAAAATATACATAAACTGGTTTCCAGCATAGACAGGTTTAACCCATTACCCAATAAATATGCCTTTTTACGCCTTTAATTTATTTCTCCTTTGAAGAAAATAGGTACTATATTATACAGTTATAAATATGTATGTTAATAAATATTTTCTATATTCTAGCAGATGGTAGCTTAAAGTAGGCTGAAAGTAAAGCAGAATGCGCCTTAAGGCGCATTCTGCTTAACTTTCAACCTGTTTTTAGTGCAGGTTACCTACTTTCAAAATTAGAAACAGGCTATGGGGTAATCGGTTAAGTAACAATTCCAGGAAAGTATTGACAAAACTTACCTGAGATCTGATGGCCTTGGCAGAAGTCTCTTTCTGCAAGCGAAGTATGGTTCAAAGTCCTCTGTCTTCAGCCTGTGGGCATAGTCTATATAACCTGATATCTCCTGTCCTCTAGCATTCTTGTCCCGGATGAAAATTATAGTCTGAAAATCATTGAAATATTCAGGGCTCCAGATAAGGGGAGTATTTCAAAAATTAATAACTTTATTTCTGAATGAAACCCTATTGTGTCACTACTCATTAGAATCGTCTCTTCGAGACGATTCTAATGAGTAGTAACACCATAGGATTTGGTGCTGAATAAGTGAGAAAAAGTTTTTGATTTGTTGAAATAACTCCCTCTTATCTGGAGCCCTGAAATATAAGTAGGAAGAGAACACGACATCAACACATTCATTGCTACACTGTCATCTGCTTTAACCCTTTCCCTGACAGAAGCGCCTTTTAGCGCATTTAATAGCTTCTTCCACTGAAAAAAATAGTTCTGACATATATAGTCATAAACATGTACCAATAGAAATATTTTCTATATGTATGGATAAGGGAGATGAATGTGACACCAACAAAATTTCAGTTTTATCAATCAATAGCTCACTCATGCTGTTAAATATGGGTTGCACATTAAAGCAAGATGATGATTAAGCAGAAAAGCTCCTATAGCTTTCTGCATTACTTTCATTTTGCTTGATGCAACTACTTGCCTTAACCCATTACTCCAAAAAACCTTAGCAGATGATAGTTTAAAGCACATACTGGCTGATGGCTTATGTCACAGACTGCTTTTATTCGACTTGCTTAAAGTGGTCACCTGTCTTCATAGTTAGAAATAGAATATGAAGTAAAGGGTTATACAGGTTATTTTCACATTTGCCTATGGAGGAAAGCGTTAGAAGCTAGCGTGTAACTTACTGTCATCTTTCCACTCCTATTGGCTTCCTCTTTTGATGCCAGTGCCTTCAGGAAAGGATTCCTCAAGTCTTTGCCTGTGTGTGACAATGTTCTATCGAGAGAAAAAAAGAGTTAACACATTTAACCCTAGCGTCGAGTATAGTCATCATTAACAAACAATGTACCTGTGAGGAATATGCTGTTCCTATGTAAACATAATCATTGTAGACCCTGATCAGAGGGATCCTTTACACTGTTTGCCATTTTGCAATATACATGTACCTGTTTTGTTAAAATCAACCCTAAATAGTCAAAATGGACAAAACTAAATTGGATATTAGAATTGTTCATTAAAAGTTTCAGGAGTGAATGAGTTAAATAAAGAGTGTCAGCAGAGAGAGGTAATACAGTGCCCTCTCTGCAACATCATCCAAAGGGAGACAAAGATTGTGTGTGATTGGGAGTTGCTTTAGGGAGGGAAAATTAAGACCCTTAGACTAATAGAGTGCTTAGCATGACTTGGCTTACAATTTCATTTTGCAAACAGTTTTGACCCAGATCAAAAGTTGCGTAATGCAGCGTCTGATCTGGCTTGAAACTGTTTGTCCCTTGTCTTTATGATTCTTTTGTCCAATACGTAACTTTGAGCAAAAAAGAGCAAAGGACAATTTTAAGCAGACAATATTGCAGCAGTGAAAGTGTTAGACATAATTGACTTGTTTAGGGAACAGCTGCAAGCATTGTTGTAAGCAGGGAAATGTTGTTCAGAGTGCCGTTGAAGCACTGTTTACAGTCGATCTTGTGCGAAGCAAACACTTACTGAAGGCATGTGAATATTTTCTGTATTATTCTTATCCTGCATTAAACGCCGGACTATATAGTAATCACTTACTTCTGCTGACTTCTTTTGGAAAGTCTACTTGCTTCTGCCGCAGCTTTTCTGGCTTCAAATTCCTCTCTCTTTAAAACTTCCCCACTGCCTCTGTATCCCAGCTCAACCAACTGACGGGCAAGTTCCTCATCCTAATATTGTAGAAAAATATCCATTTTATATTTCAACATTTACAACTGGTCATGCAAAATGGCTTCAAAATCTTATAAACAGAAAATTCATTAACTCATTCACACCTGAAACTTTTAATGGACAATTCCAATTTCAATATAGGTCTAGTCCATTTTTGACTATCTAGTGTGGATTTTAACAATGTTTTACAAAATGACAAACAGTGTAGACCCTGATCAGAGGGCTCCTTAAGGCGCCCTCTGACCAGGGTCTATACTGTTTGCATATGACAAGTGTACTCTTGACAGGTATATGATTTGTAAATGACAAGTATACTCGTCACTAGGATTCAATGTGTTAACAGTCAAAACTAGAACTGCTATCACTAAAGGTGATAAATACCCCCACTCCAACTGACCTGTGACAAACAGTACAATGACATGTAGAAAGAATAATACATGCATATTAAGGAACTAAATTTCAAGTTGAAAAGGGGCATAATTCTGTCAAATGTAATGCAAGAATTGTCACACTTGAAGAAAAGTCTCACAATACAACACTTCTAATGTGTACCACCTTTGAAGACAATATCAAGAATAGTTTTCAAGAAAATGGCATGTTCCAAGAATTTCTAGATATAAAGGGGCATAATTCTGTCAAATTTTTTAGCAAGAGTTGTCAAACTTCATGAAAAGTCTCACAATACAACACTTATAATGTGTAGTAAGTTTGAAGACAATATCATGAATAGTTTTCAAGAAAATGGCATGGGTTAGGGCTACCCTAACCCTAAACCCTTTACCTTAACCCTAACCCTAACCCTAAAATCAAGTTAAAAAGGGGCATAATTCTGTCAAATTTGGTGCAAGAGTTATGAAACCTGTTAATGAGTGTCCCCAAATAACATTGATAATGTATACCAAGTTTGAAGAGTGTATCATAAACAGTTTTCATGAAAAAGGCAAATGTCCCGGAAAAACGCGACGTACCGACCGACATACGGAAGGACGGACGGACGGACGGACGGACAAGGCGTTTCCTATATAGCCCCCACCACTAGTGATGGGGGTATAATGACTGAGTCAATACTTCCAATAGAACATAAGCATGGGCTTGTTATAGTTGATACTGTACGTACTACATACTATTGTGCTAAACACTTGTTCTGCTTTACTTTCAACCTACTATAAGTGGTCATTGTCTTTAAAACTAGAAACTGGTTATTGGGTTAAACCAAGTTAACCAAACATTTGTCTTGGCTTGGAAGTGTTTGGTTTTCAGGAGTATACATGCAGTCATATGCATGTGCATGGATAATTGACATGCATGACATAAATATTTCACATATCAACAGGTTCAAATTATCAAATCTAACATAAAACAATTTATGAATATGATCCACAATAATAAAGCGTCCATGGTAGAAGAGAGTTTTGACATTTAAGTGAAACTGGGAGAAAAGTTTCACCCAAGGTGGGAATCAAATCCTAGACAACCTCAACACCAGTTGGTCTGTCAATCAATGTAGATGTCACAAGACAGGATTAGATGGAGAAATCAGAAGTTAGCTGTATTTTAAAGTTTTAACTCACACGGCCGTTTTTGTTGTACAACTTTTCATAAAACGGGCCCCAGGCCCCTCTTTTGGACTACTTTGTAACTGGGACAGGAAATACCCCTTGAAAGCTAGGCTAGAAATCCCACTTGTATAAGATTCCAAGGGTGGGCCTCAGCTACAGCGGCTGAGAGGGAGTTCCATAGTGGGATGTTCCATTGAAAGAAACTGTATTTGTAGGAGTTTTTAGAATTTTAACTGTGTGGCATGGCAAGAACCGGAGAGTCCTATGTGATGAATGGGGCAGCATCTTTGCTGGTCTCTGGTATCATCATCAGGTCGTCCGCAGACGGACACGCTGCCAACACCTCCAATCTGTCCTTTCTGTCATGCACTGTGCAAGTTCATCTGGGGTTGCCGCTCCTGCATCAGGACATTCACCATGGTATGACCCTAATCAATGTTTGAATGAATGATGACTAGATTGTTTAATGTTGATGACGATGATTATTTACAATTACACAGAACATAGAAAGCTGCAGCTTCTGGCTAAGAGTTTCAAGGAATTTTCATTTTAGACTAGCAAGCATATCAGTAAAGCTTCCGGTGTTGTGGTACTGGTTTTGACTATTTCAACCATAGATGATAGTGTTTTATGTTGCTTGAGGGCTCTGGGTGGTGCAGCAGTAGTCAAGGTTTGAGCGAACCAAGGATATGTAGGCGCTGGTGTTGGTGTCATGACTTGTGGGGGAAAATGCACTTTACCAGTATGAGTTAATGTAACTCTTTGGGGGCTGCTGCACCCCAAAACCCTTACTTATTCTAGATTTAATCAAATAATTTCAAAGAATCAATCACGAATTCAGGGGAAATTCTATCTATAATACTCATTTGGAGGTCCAGCTTAATTGTTACATTGTACCTACAACCTCCATACCTGTAAATTGCTTTCTAGTCAACTTGTGTAGAATAAAGCCTAGCATGATATTTGTTTTCTTGGTAACTCTTCCAACATGTGAATATTTCGAAATCTCACAACAAGAAACATTTAACTACACAATGAATGGCGAGACTTTAGAAACTGTCAGTCATCATCTCTACCTTGGTGTGGAATTAAGTGGCAATATGAAATTCAACACACACATCGACAATATCGCAAAGCTTCACAGACATTAGGATTTATTAAACGGAATTTGAAATCATGTCCACCATCAGTCAAAGAAAAAGCATACCAGTCTCTTGTGCTACCAAAATTAGAATACTCATCACCTATTTGGAACCCGTGGCAAAGTACTCAAATCAAGCAAATTGAACAGATTCAACTTAATGCAGCCAGATTCGTGGTTGGACGTCCATTCAATCCACAGCAGCCTAACCAAGACAGTGTCACCGAGATCATATCCAACCTTCAATGGCCATCTCTACAGACAAGGCGAAAGCGAGTAGACATTACCCTATTCTACAAATTTGCACGCGGACTGGTTGCAGTGCCTGAATCATACCTTCCGGAACCAGCAGTTGTCCAGTACACTAGACAAAGCAACGGCTGGAAATATATACCTCAACCGAGTAGCAAGAACGCTTACCACCACTCATTCTTTCTGCGGACAACCCCGCACTGGAATCTACTCCTGCCTGAAGTTGTGACCGCATCGGACCTGGACACGTTCAAAGCGGCCGTCCAGACCCTCCCCGATTACAAGGCCTAATGTGTAGGCTCATGAACTGTACAGTGTAAATACAAAATTGGTGCTACACCATTTTATCATCCTTGCTCGGTCTACCATACACTCTACGCTGACCACACGGTTTTTAATCATCTTCCGTTGATGCCGTCATGGTGTGGAGGATTATCGAGTTGAAGTTGAAGAACATGGGCCTTCGTTTCATCGTTGGTCAGCCTAAATGTCGACTCCTAGGCATGTGAGTGATGAAAGGGTAGTGCCTTTTAAGATGTAGTCAGTCGAAAGGTCTGACTGACTTTAATTAACTCACCCGGAGGACAGAGCATGTCAGTCCCAAAAGTGTCGGACCGAGGTGGGCCTTATAAAGGGACGAATGCTGCCTTTACCGGTACACATGTTTGTTACATTAACTCATCGGGGCTCATACAGCCCACAAACACTCCTACTGATTTCAGATTTATTTTAAATTATTTTGATGATTTTATTAAAAATATTCCTATGAAATTCACATTTATATATTGAATAGGCGGTCCAACTTGTTACCTTCAACTTCGATCCATACCAATAAAGTATATTCTAGCCGGGACTTGAACCGAGGACCACCATAACACTGAGTTTGCACACTACTAACTGAGCTGTTTGACCACAACAAGAAAAGCTATGAACTTCATAATGAAGTGTTTTTGCATTCTGACAGTTGTCCAAAATACATGAAATATGAGAGTCACAGTATGAGTATGAAACACATAGATAGATAGATAGATAGAGGCTGGTATTGTCAGTCTTAAAACAACTTACTTCTAAGTAACATAAATCTAATGTTGTTATTTGGGAGCTCAGAAACTCTTCATATGAGTTGAATTCTGTGACAATATTATCGGAACCACTGGGAACTTCTTCCTCCATCTTGATGAAAATACACGACCAACGAACACCCGATGTAAACAAATAAAGGCGCGATGATAAATAATTCTGCAGTTACATTTTTTCTGGTCTTACAAAAAAGCTTTGCTATTTTCTTTCTGCATTTCAGGTGTTTTTTTAATTTAAATATTTAGAGCTTTAAATCCAACTTTATATGAGTGAAAATGCTTTTTTGTATTTCTGTGGTTCGTGAAATTGGCGTAAGAATATTGTTGGGTAGCAACAAGTGCACTGGTCTTGTTTCCGACGCTTTACGTGAAATTGATAAGAACGCGGGAACCAATATTTCTATGCGTTAATCTCTAATTCAATATAAAGCTAAAGTATACAATTAAGTAATGTATTCTCAAATTTTAGTGATAATTGTTTTATGAATAATATTTTAGTTAAAATGAACTTAAATAAAAAGTTGCCACTTGTATAGTTTTGGATTTAAAGTTTAGAGATTATTTAATGTTCCCCTGGAAACGTTTGACAGCTGCTGAAAGCTTATTTACATCGGTGAATTCAAAATGGAATAAAGTTTTAATTTCATATCCGCTTTGAAAAGTAAGTGAGTACGAAGTGACCTTTCATTTGGAAAAGATGTCACTGATCAGAATTTTGTTTTGAACAAGTATTCGTCATATTATCGTTACAGTCTATGGTAAATTTGGTGGGTGGGGTACAACAACCTGTGTGTTTAAAAGCTTAAGGAAATCTACCTTGAAACACATCTAGATTCTTCTTCTTCTTCCTTCCTCCATAGTGCAGAACCACTTAGTGTCATCGCACTTGGGACAGTGTAACAGGATGAACTTCCTATGCACAGTTCTTGGATAAAAACAACTTGATCTGGACTTAGTGGGAGGAAGAACTGAACAGCAGCAATATTTTAAAGCTGTCCAGACTGTCCCCTACCACCATCATGCCAGGCAGTTGGTTCAAGAGTCTTATTGCTAGTGGAAAGTATGAATGCCAGTATATCGAAGTCTTTGTGTGTGCGATCAGGTACTTTGCTGAGTGGCAACGACTCAGTAGATCATGATGTCTGCTGTAGGAATGGTGCTGCCATACTGTGATGCCACAATTGTGACTATTATGCAGCCGTGGTGCTAGTCAAAGAGTATGAATTAAGTAAAGATAGAAACAGGTTGAGAAAAGTCAGAAGTAGAAAAAGATATGTCAGCGGTGTGTTCACCGCCTCAACCAAAGCCTCTCTGGTTGCAGTAGCCATGGCTGGCAAAGTCTTGAGTATCACTGGTGGCTACTTACAGCTGGGGCCCTTCTTAAGGTTTGAAGGGGAGGGGTCCGAGTCCCCACTTGAAGGATACGAAATAGGGGGGGGGGGGACTCTGCAACATCAGCTGGCAAACTGTTCCATGCTCCTATTGTCATAAGATCAGGCACTATGGCATCACAGGACGCACCAACAGGTGGATAGAGCCTATTAGAGGCCTGGCTCTGGCATCGTCTGACAATTACATGTGTATATTCAAAGTGATCAAGCTGGTCACTGACGATTGCCTTCTATACTGCACACTCAATAACATGACTGATCAGATCCAGCTGCAACAAGATCTTAACTCTCTCGTCCACTGGTCTCACACATGGTTCATGAAATTCAATGCAGCAAAGTGCCACCTCCTCAGGATCACTCGTAAAAAGAACTTCATACCTACCCATTACAACATTGGAAATGATATCCTCCAGAGTGTTGACCACCATCCCTACCTTGGAGTGGAACTCACATTAAATCTAACCTGGAAGCACCGTATAAGTAACATCACTGGTAAAGCGAACAAAATTCTCAACTGCTATTACTAAAAGGCCACCTCTACAGCTGCAACCAGGAAGTCAAGAAAAAGGCCTTCACCACATTTGGTCAACCGCACCTGGAGTACTCTGCAGCCTCAGCCTGAGACCCCCACTACAAGCAAGATATCCGAGAAAACATAACCCCAACCATCCAGCAGGACACCAGATCTCATAGCAGAGCATTCATTGAGGTGAGAGCAAACTACCGGGGCTACAAGAACAGCTTCCTGCCTAGAAGGGTCAGAGATTGGAACGCTTTACCAGTAACCTTCAGACTTGGTGCTGACCCCCTCTGTTGACAAATTCACAACCTGTCTGCAGAGATACCTAGCCTAGACACGCAGGAATTTATCGTTTTAATTGTACATACAAAGATTTTAACGGCTTTGATGCATCACTTGTCCGCCATGCTTCGGCCTTGGACAGGATAACCATAGAAGTAGAAGAGCTTGTATGTCAACCAGGTTGTAAACAATTCAGTACATCATGACTACCTGAGCGTAGCTTCTGACCTTGAGAGGTTTCCAGTTGAGTTGTTGCATCATAGCTGTCACACTGTTGGTTCTTTGGTAATCCCCAGTGGCAAATTGGGCAGCTCGACGTTTGACCGCCTCTATCTTGTTAATGTTCTCCTTCTTGGCAGGGTTCCATACAGTTGAAGCATATTCCAATGAAGGTCTCACTAGTGTGGAGTAGCATTGGGCTTGATGTTTGTTGGGCACCATCTCATTCTGATGTTTCGACCGAGGAATGACAAACTACCATCTGCCTTCTTGGTGACCTTGTTGATGCGGTCGTCCCAGCTGAGGGTCTCGTGGATGTTCAAACCTAGGTACTTGGCCGACTCGACATTGTTGAGTACACAGCCATGGATTAAGTACTCTGACTGAGTTGCAGTTTGCTTGTTTGTGATATGTAGGACTTCACACTTGTCTGGATTGAATCGCAAAGCTTTTAGCCACTGTACTTCCCTCTTCTGACTTCTGGAGACTGGCAAGGTCTTGCTGCAGGATGGCTTTGTCTTCATCAGTCTTGATTCTTCTGTAAAGAAGGTATTCATCGGTGAATAGTCTGGCAGGAGAGTTTTCAACTGTTGGACGGTCATTGATGTACAACAAAAACAGCGGCTGGAGCACTGTCCCTTGCGGTACTCCAGATGTCACTTCAGTGGAGGAGGAAGACTGTACCTGCTGTCTGCAGCCAATCAGGAAGTCAGAGATCCACTGATTGAGGCTGTCTTGAGTTCCATAGTGGTGGAGTTTCATCAGGAGTCTGTTATGGGTAACTTTGTCGAAAGTCTTGCTGAAATCAAGCAGTATGCAATCGACCTGTTCTTATGCATCAACGCTTCTAGCTAGCTCATTCATGGTGAGTATCAGTTGTGTCTCTGTTGATCACCATTTCCTGAAACCATATTAGTAGTCAGAAAGCATATGGTGGGTGTCTATGTGTCGCATGGTTTGGCTATGCAGGGCTGCCATTTCTCCGGATTTTTCCTAAGTATTCAGATTTTTGTCCTAGGAAATCGTAGCTTAAAATAGGCTGAAAATAAAGCAGAATGCTCCTTAAGGCGCATTCTGCTTTACTTTCAACCTGTTTTAAGCAGTCATGTGTCTTCAAAATAAGAAACAGACTATGTGGTAAAGGTATGATTAGTAAAATTGCGTCTGAAAAATTGAAATCTTAAGATTTTTATTATCAACTTATGGCAGTCCTGGCTATGTAGGATGTGCTTCAGCACCTTTCTGCAGATGGAGGTCAGTGAAACAGGTAGGTAGTTTTCTGGGTTTCTTTTGTTGCCTTTCTTGAAGAGAGGAGTGATGCTTACCAATTTCCAATCATTTCTGGCACTTTCCCCTGATCAACAGTTTACTGATGCTTGGAAAAAGAGAGTGAGGGCTGGCGATATCTGTCTGGCTACAACCTTCTGTAGATGAGAAGACACTTCATCAGGGCATGTAGCTTTGTGTGGGTTGAGCTGCTGTAGGAGTTTCAACACACCAATCTGGGTGACAGTGATACTAGTAAGAGTGGGATGTGGCGAGTCACTGAGTACTGGCATGGGATAATGTGGGTCTTCAGAAATGGAAACTAATGTGAATTGCTGTTTCAGTATCTCAGCCTTCGTTATGCAGTCACAGTTGTCACTTTTTACAGTATTCAAGTAGATTGTTCTACTGTAACATATTTGGAGGCACTTTTGGTGTCTTTATGTCAAAGTTAAGTCTTAGTTAACCCATTACCCCTTAGCCTGTTACTAGTATTGGAGATACATGTCCACTTAAAGCAAGTTGAAAGTAAAGCAGAATATGCCTTGAGGCATATTCTGCTTTACTTTCAACCTGCTTTAAGCTGTCATCTGCTAGAATATAGAACATATTTCTTATAATGCATATTCATAGCTGTATAAATCTGATCTCTTTTCTTCAGAGAAAGAATAAATGAAAGGCCTATAAAGGCATATTTATGGGGTAATCCCGGTTAAAGCATCAAGGGGTCTATTTGCCATTTCTACTTCACAAGACAAGAAGAAGTATCATTTTAAGTAAGAAGTGATCTGGTCTCATAAAATCCAGTCTCATAAATGAAACCCTGTGACGGCATGCTAATTTTGTAATATTTGCCTTCCTTAGTAAAGAGTCTGATTCAAATGTAGCTCGGTATTAGGTATCTGTACACAGATACATACAGTCATACACGCTCTGAGATCTCAGCTCTGTCTTCCGAGAAGATTTCTTGGTGAAATGACCCCTTAACTCTGCATTGTAGCGGCGAAGCCATGTTTTCCTTTGCAAACAGTTTGCAATATCTCATCAGGATCTAAACTGTTTTACAAGTGTTGCATGCAAAGTGTTAAATGTGATTTAAGCATAACAAGAAAATCATGTTGCTTTACCCTGATGTCGGGTTTGTGCAGGCCTGGTGCAGGCCTTGTTCTGCCCATTTTGGGAAAAATGCAATGTCTGATTTGGGATTTATTAATTTTGCGCGACAAATCAAATAATTTGGGAGACACTTTTGGAATTGATTTAACTAACATTTGCTAAATTATCAGAAAAAGAACTGTTAGCTAGTTTTCCACATTTGTTTTTATTACTTTTGGTGTGATTTTTACTTATAAGAACAATAAATTTTGTAAAAAAAAACAAATATATATTTATGGGATAATGTCTTAAGGCAGGCTGAAGCAGTAAATTGAAGCAGAAAACGCTTGCAGGATCCCTTAGATAAAATAATGAATCTCTTTATCCATGCACACTCAAGACTTGAGTTAGATGATAAGGAATGTAAATAAAGAATGAAGATGTGTTGAAGATTCTGATATTGTAAATATTGTATATTTATTTAATTTAGACCTCCAAGATGGTGCTATCAGAAATGCCTTTTGAGAAGAGTCGGCTTATCCACAGTCGCTACAACCTGCTGCGGAGGCCTGACAGTGCCCCATTACCTAGAGAAGAGGATCCCAAAACTAAACAGAGCAAGGAATATGCAGCATTTCTAAGGTAAGAGCATATCAGAGCTCCAGATAAGGGGGTATTTCAAAAACTAAAATCTTAATTTCTGCTTTAAACCCTATGGTGTCACTACTCATTAGAATCGTCTCGATTATGAGTTACAAGTAACACCATGGGATTTGGTGCTAAAATGAGCGAGAAAATGATTTGTTCAGTTTACTACCTCTTATCTGGAGCCCTGGCATATTGAAAAGTTATTTGTGTGTCAACTCTTGCTAGCCTTAAACTTCAAATGGATAATTCCAGGTCCTATTTAGTCTAATCCATTTTTGACTAGGGTTCCTTTTTGTAACTTTAATGCAAACAATGTTGGCTCTGAGTAGAGGGCTTCTTTAGGAGTCCACCATTCTGGGTCTTCACTGTTTGCATAGGGCAAGGCTTAGTGTACTCTTCACAGACACACTGTTTTCATATACAGTTGAAACTCGATACTACAAACTCGCTTAAATCGATCTTACCAGTATTTCGAATTTTGATAAGTCAATCTCGTTTAAGTCGAAGATACCCGCTACCGCGTATTTCAAAGTTAAAACGTGGCTAAGCAACGTTTTAACTTTGAAATATGGGCATGTTAGAACTAACACCAATTCGTAGAATCGAGTTTTTAGCTCACCTGAGCACAAAGTGCTCAAGGTGAGCTTTTGTGGTCTGTCTTTGTCCGTCGTTGTGCGTTGTGCGTCAACAATTTCTTCAAACATCTTCTTCTCCAAAACTACTGGCTGGATTGCAACCAAACTTCACAGGAATGTTCCTTGGGTCAAGCTCTTTCAAAGTTGTTCAAAGAATTTGAAACAATGCAGAACTCTGGTTGCCATGGCAACCAAAGTGAAAAAATGAGGAAATCTTAAAAAATCTTCTTGTGAAAAACTAAAAGGGCCAGAGCTTAGATATTTGGCACATAGCATCATCTACAGGTCCTCTATCAAAGTTGTTCAAATTTTGCCCCTGGGGTTAAAATTGACCCCGCCCCGGGGGTCACCGTTTTACATAGAGTTATATAGTGAAAAGTTCAAACATCTTTTTCTCTGAAACCAATATGACCAGAGCTTTGATATTTGGCATGGTATAACTTCTAGAGGTATTTGACATATAGTGTTGAATTGGTTCCGGTCTGTTGTATATCTAGGTCACTAGAGCTAAAAATAGATTTTTTCAATGAGAACTTAAAAAATCTTCTTGTCTGAAACCATAGTACACTAAGCTTAGATATTTTGAACATAGCATCATCTACAGGTCCTCTATCAAAGTTGTTCAAATTTTGTCCCTGGGGTCAAAATTGGCCCCGCCCCGGGGGTCACAGTTTTACATAGAGTTATATAGTGAAATGTTCAAACATCTTTTTCTCTGAAACCAATATGACCAGAGCTTTGATATTTGGCATGGTATAACTTCTAGAAGTCCTTCACATATACTGTTGAATTGGTTTTGGTCTGTTGCATATCTGGGTCACCGGAGCTAAAAATAGATTTTTTTCAAAGAAAACTTCAAAAATCTTCTTGTCTGAAACCATAGTACACTGAGTTTAGATATTTTGCTCATAGCATCGTCTACAGGTCCTGTATCAAAATTGTTCAAATTTTACCCCTGGGGTCAAAATTGGCCCCACCCCGGGGGTCACCGTTTTACATAGAGTTACATAGTGAAATGTTCAAACATCTTTTACTCAGAAACCAATATGGCCAGAGCTTTGATACTTGGCATGGTGTAACTTCTAGAGGTCCTTCACATATATTGATGAATTGGTTCTGGTCTGTTGCATATCTGGGTCACCGGAGCTAAAAATAGATTTTTTCAATGAAAACTTCAAAAATCTTCTTGTCTGAAACCATAGTACACTGAGTTTAGATATTTTGCACAAAACATCAACTACAGGTTCTCTATCAAAGTTGTTCAAATTTTGCCCCCACCTTGGGGTCACCTTTTACAAATCTTCTTTTCTGAAATCAAGTGACCCATCCTAGTGTCACCATGGACAGGTGAGCGATCAAGAGCCACTCTGGCCCTCTTGTTACTGTATGCATATATTTATCCTGCTTTGAGATCTCATCTGCCAGTGAGTAAGATCATCCGAAGGTATTTATATAGAGGAATAGGTACAGCGGATATAGAAAATATTTCTTGTGGTGCATATTCATGACTGTATAAAGATTTTCTACATTGGAGGAATGAATTAAATGTGTATTTACTCTTTGGAGTAACAGGCTAAAGTGAAAGAATAAAGTTTTTCCAACTGTAAAGTTATCAGACTTCAGTCAAGGACAAGGTTAAATTTTATCAAGGTTACAAGCTTTCTAATAGATTTGATTCCATATTCAGGGAACAGGAGAGAAAAGTTGGGCCTGATGGATTTCTGGACTCCAACAAATTTAGCCATACCTTTGTTGTGAAGAAAGATCGTGAAAAATGGAAGACCATGCCAGAGAGGACGAAGCCAACAATTGTGAAAATGTCTACTCAGTTGGAAAGTGATAAAAAGGAGCATGAGAAAAAATTAAAAGTTATAGAGGTATGGTGGTTTAACTCTTTCCTCCCTGAAACTTTAAATGAACAATACCAGTTTCGATTTTAGTCTAGCCCATTTCTGGCTTTTAAGGGTTGTTTTTGTCCATTTTTGGCATTATGACAAACAGTGAAGACCCTGATCAGAGGGCTCCTTTTGGAGCCCTCTGATCTGGGTCTTCACTGTTTGCACAGGACAAGTGTTCTATTCACATGTACACTGTTTGAAAAGGACCCCTTTATGCGGGACTAGGGTTCAAAGGGTTAACTCATTTCTCACTGAAACTTCTAATGGAAAATTCCAGTTAATAAAATCTAGTTAGATTTGACTTTTTTCCACATGTTTCAAAATTACAAACAGTGCAGACCCAGATCAGAGGGATCCTAAAGGATCCTTAGGATCCCTCTGATCTTGGCCTTCACTGTTTGCATAAGATAAGTGTACTAATCACTAGTACACTTTTTGTAATGGACGCCTATACTGGTTATGTAGAATCAATTAGTTCATCATTATTATCATTGTTATTATTTATATTGTAGTCTGTAAGTCCTGAATTTGATTAGGGTAACCTGACGTCTGATCAGACTCTTAATTATTTGCCACCCAAATAAAAACTAAATTTTCGAAATTTTAAAAAAATGTCATTTTTCAACATTTTATCGCATTGTGTTCAAACAGGAAAGAATATCTTCTCCACATTATCCCTTTGTTAACATTTCATCTGAAGTCGTTTTCTATAAAGCTATAAGCGTGATGTGTCTGTTGTCATGTTCACAGATTTCCATTACACAATCTTTCAGACCATCATGGTGACCATGTTTTTAAATGGGTAAAGGTGACTGCACGATACACAGTATACATGTACCACTGTTGTCCATTTCATCTTATGATATATGATCTGTGACAGATGTATTAATGAGCATGCTTGCCATGCATGCTCCTATCTCTCAGGCCTGGTGCATGGTTTTCTTGTTAGTATATGTTTTATATGACTCATGACCCCAAGGTTGTAATGAAAATGAGTTGAGTCTGAGATTTCTCAAGCATTTGATTGATCAAATCTGAGCAAAAGCTCAGATCTGACCAATCAAATGCTTGAGAACGATCTCAGACTCAACTCAAACTTTTTATAACCTTTGGGTGTGGTATCATTGAGTAAACTGTACATTTCCAATATTTTCTTTACGTCTCCGACTCTCCATATCACACCATGTTGTGCCTATTCATTAGAATCATTTCTTTAACCCATTACTCCATAGCCTCTCTCTAGTTTGGTGAGCACTTAAAGCAGGTTGAAAGTAAAGCAGAATGCGCCATAAGGCGCATACTGCTTTACTTTCAGCCTGCTTTCAGTTAACATATGCTAAATATAGAAAATATATTTTATCAAACATATTTATGACTGTATAACTTGCAACTATTTTATTCAATGGAGGAATGAATTATAGGTTAAAAAGGCACATTCATGCGTTCATGGGTTAAGATGATTCTAATAATTAAGTAGTCATGTCATAGGGTATGGTTGAGAAATAAGGATGCTAGCATTTGAAATACTTGCCATATCTGCAGCCTTGTTGTATGTTATATGTTACATAAAACTATGTTGTTTGTCTTTTATTCTGGTTCAGTCAAATCTGTGTTGGGTGACCATTTAACTCTTTGAACCCTATAGTCACGCATATATGCGTCATTTGCAAACAGCATACCTGTAAGGAATACACTTGTCCTATGTAAACAGTGTAGACCCTGATCAGAGAGCCCTCTGACCAGGGTCTTCACTGTTTGTCATTTTGACATATATTGTAACAATCAACCCTAAACGATAAAAAATGGACTAGACTTAATTGAAAACTAGAATTGTCCATTTGAGGTTTCAGGGAGGAAAGGGTTAAAGAAGATGCACTGGCACTACCAAATACACATGTAGCTTGTTTCTGATTTTGTGGTCAGGTGATTACTTAAAGGAGGTTGAAAGTGAAGCAGAATGCACTTTAAGGTACTATCTGCTTTACTGTTTCAATCTGCCATAATATAGAGTGCATATGTATGTTTATAATGGTGCATATTCATGACTGTATACCTGGAAAATTGGAGATACTTTCTGTAGTGGAGGTATAAATGTTATGCCGTTAACCCATTACCCCATAGCCTGTTTCTCGTTTTGAAAATAAGTGACTACTTAAAGCAGGTTGAAGATAAAGCAGAATGTGCCTTAAGGCACATTCTGCTTTACTTTCAGCCTGCTTTAAGCTAACATCTTATAAAATATAAAAATTATTTTCTATCATACATATTTATGACTGTATAATTTGGAACTTTTTTCTTCAGTAGAGGAATAAATTAATGCCGTAAAAAGGTGTATTTATGGGGTAATGGGTTAAAAGGCCAATCTATGAGGTAATGGGTAAAGCAGTCAGCTGATTTTGGAGATTCCCAGGAGCATTTAGAGATCTCCATGTTTCCTCCTTAAATGATCACTCATGTAAAGGTTAGACTGTATATATAATACACTCCATCATTGTCTCATAACTGTTTCTTGCACATACGACAAATACCTGCAGCTCTATGTACATTTCATTTAGTTGAGTATAGTCTATACTTCTTTAATTTCAATCCCTCTCATGCTATAAGTGCATATTGACACTTTTTTTTTATTTTTTAAAAACCAGTGTAGACCCAGATCAGACAGTTCCTTCAGGATCCTGATCCCTGATCAGGGTCTGCACTGTTTTCTTATAGACTCTGTATTACATGAGTTTGCAATCTTTTTCAGGAGAGGGGGGGGAGGATTTGTCCTTATTTAGTTCAAATAATATATGTTCACTGTGCTCAAAGTTTTATATATAGATATAGTCAGCAGGAGAAGGGTTGATAGGCATCTATAGGCATGATCAACATCACCATCAATACCAATTCTCTCTACCGTATCTAAAATGTTATTGATGCACCACTTTGAAAAGCATGATTTATAACATGCATCCTGTAAAACACCTCTAGTACAACCACTAAATTGTAATAATTATTATGGATTTAAGGCAAGCAACTGCTTAAAAGCAAGGTGAAAGTAAAACAGAAAGCTCCTTAAGGAGCTTTCTGTTTTACTTTAACCTTACTCAAAGCTGTCACCTGTCATTCATAGAATCAATTAGCCTTATTTTTAGTGTTCGTAATAGAGGGGTTTTACTGTATTTGTTTTGACAGCATGGATTTGATATATCTCTTTCTTCCAAAGCCACCAGAGTAAATCATCTAATATCTTACTGATACAGAAAATATTTCTTATGATACATATCCCTGGCTGTATAAATTGGAACCATTTTTTTTCAGTGGCTGAATAAATTTAAGGCATAAAAAGGGGTATTGATGGGGCAATGGGTTAACTAATCATTTGTGATCTGATATGGAGGCACTCTCGGGCGTTTCTGTGTTAAATGTGATGATACAATAACTTACTGTTCATTTTCATTTTATCACATGTTCATGAATTACTGTTTGTCTAAATAATCATTGTTAGATCTTTTCTTGTCTGCCTTCTTCTATCTGTTGTTAGTAATTTCACAATTTTCAATGTTCCAAGTTTGTATAAATGTGTAATAATGCAAATTAATCCTTTTCTTCATTTTACACAAGTTCACGCTGTTCCATAATGGTTATTAACCAATTACCCCATAAATACGCATTTTTACGCCTAATTTATTCAACCACTGAAGAAAATAGTACACTTTATTTACAATAATGAATAATGTATCATAAGAAATATTTTCTTTATTCTAGCAGATGGTAATTCAAAGCAGGCTGAAAGAAAAGAAGAATGTGCCTTAAGGCACATTCTGCTTTACTTTCAACCTGCTTTAAATAGTCGTCTATCTTGAAAACTAGAAACCAGCTATAGAGTATAGGGTTAAGTACACGAAGTGGGTTGAAAGTAAAGTACAAAGTTCCTTCCATGGCCTGTTTCTAGTTTTGAACACAGATGACCACTTAAAGCAAAGCCAAGCAAAATATTTTTTGTTTGTACTAAATATACGCTAGAAAAAACGCATTTCAAATATTTTACGCAAATTTTAGCGCACAACCAAAAAAAATAAAAAAAGTTGTCAAAAGACAAAAAAAACGGTGCCCCCATCCCATTTTGCTTCCTACGTGCCTGACTTTTACCCTGCTTTAAGCATCTGCAACTGTTTTAACAGTTATGGAGGAAAGGTTCTTTTTTTAAGCAGCCTTTTGCTTTATATATAAAAAACAAAGACTTAAAAACAAGGTCTTACTGAATCCATGTATGTACAGATTGTTTTTCTAAAATACAAACAATATCTTTTCATTGTTATTTTTTTCAGCAGGAATTTAAATGTAGCCATATATGACTGGAATTCAACCACAGGATATTATAATATAATGTTTCCAATATTAAATAAACCTCATTTTGCCTTATCAAAGTTCAATAAATCTTTAAAGCTGACATTATCTATTCAGTGTTGAAAGAAATAAACTTGTCATGTCACTCTGCAAACATTCTAAGTATATATTGATCAGTAACTGATAACCACTTAACCCTTTACCCCACATAGAAGAGCCCTTCAGTGTGTATACTTATTCTTCATAGTGATACCTTTAATAAAATGTTTTCTGCAGTCTGACAGGTGGTTGCTTACGGCAGGCTGAAAGTAAAGCAGAATGCTCATTTAGATACTTTCTGCTTTATTTTCAGCCTGCTTTAACCCTTTGCACCCTAGTCCTGCCTATAGGCGTCTTTTCAAACAGTGTACATGTGAACAGTACACTTGTCCTGAGCAAACAGTTAAGACCCAGATCAGAGGGCTCCGAAAGGAGCCCTCTGATCAGGGTCTTCACAGTTTGTCATATTGCCAAACATTGACAAAAACAACCCTTAAAAGTCAGAAATGGACTAGACTAAAATGGAAACTGGAATTGTCCATTTAAAGTTTCAGGGAGGAAAGAGTTAATTAAACAGTCATCTGTCTTAGTCTTACAGGTATACATTGAACACTGATAACGATATGTGGTAAAGGGTTTAGCTGATCGATTTATCTCTATTGATCAGGAACCCATTTAATGATTTAGCTTTCGATTTTCAGAGGGTCACTCTTTGGTCAACATACATGTACTTTTTACGCTTTCAAGTGGGACCTGAGTTGTCTTGGCTTTGTAAACAATTTTTATCATGATGCAGAGAGTGAGTAGATGACTGATCAGGATCAAATTTGTTTGTCACTTTGGAATGTACTTTTGCCAATACTATCAAACTTGTATTAAGGGACCATTCAGCAATTAATTATAAGCCCATTATTAGTCTCTTATACATATGGTTGCTGAATGCAGAATGAAAATAATGTAAAAAGCTCTAACATTATTTTACAATAAGCAATCATCTGTATTTGGTGACCTGTATGCTTTCTCAATGAGTAGAACATGTAAACTATGATTGTGTTGTTTTTTTTTATCATGGTTGCATAGATGTTACTCAAGTAAGATACAGTGGAGAATCTGTTATTCTTTCCCAATAAACGCGTTTACGCTAAAACTATTATTTGCAGTGCAAACAGTTTGGAGCCAGATCAGACGCCGGGTAACCTGGCGTCTGATCAGGCTCCAAACTGTTTGCCACCAAGATAAACAAGAATTATCAGAATTGTCCATAAGTTGTTCTTTTCTACGTTTTAGTGCTTTGCGTTTGCGTACGTTTGCGTTTAAACGGGAAAGAATAACAGATTCTCCACTATATAACAGTATAGCAACAATGATTTACACTTGCTATATATATTTCAGGATCACATGTGGCAACATAAACAAGAAGAGAGAGAGCTTAAGAGGACTGAAGGAGATATCATAAAAAATCAAAGATCTGTTCGACACATGCTGAGAGATTATGAAAATGGTAGGAAGACAATGCAGTTGAATACAGATAAGGCTACCATGCATAAGGAGATTTAGGGGCAGTCTTTAACCCATTACCCCATAGCCTATTTCTAGAATTGAAGATAGGTGACCACTTAAAGCAGGTTGAAAGTAAAGCAGAATGTGCCTTAAGGCACATTCTGCTTTACTTTCAACCTGCTTTAAGCTACAATCTTCTAGAATATAGAAACTATTTCTTAGACTTATGATACATTTTCATGACTGTATAAAGTGTTACTATTTTCTACAGTGAAGGAATAAGATTCAAGGTGTAAAAAGGCGTATTTATGGGGTAATGGGTTAACCTTTACCAAATTGCTTGGTTTCAGTTTTTAAAGACAGATGGGTGCTTTCAGTAGACTTGATTTAAAACCCATTTCGGGGCTTTCTGCTTTTCCTTGAAAAACTACAGAAAATACCTCCTGTGTTTTTGGTTGAGGTCTTCATTTTGTGCAACTTTTTGCTGTGTTTGTCAGTCTATTTGTCCAAATCTTTAACCTTGTCATATCTTTAAAACTACATTTGTTTGAGACTCCATACTTGGCATGTGTAAACCAATTCAAGATCATTAAGTCACCACTTAATGCAGGTTGAATCTCCTAATATCTGCTGGAATAAATAGAAAACATTTCTTATGATACATATTCATGACTATTTCAATTGTTACTATTTTCTTCAATGCAGGCATAAATTAAAGGCATAAAAGGGCATATTTTATGGGGTAATGGGTTGGTGTTTTGTGTTTTCAGTAATCAATAAGAAGAGACTTGAAGAGGAGAAGAAGTTGAACCATGGTATGGAGAAGTACACAGTACTGAAGAGGGACCACGTCCATCATATGCATGATGTAAGTTACTGTGGAGAATCTGTTATTCTTTCCCGTTTAAACGCAAACGAAAAGCAAATGCAAAGTACTAAAATGTAGAAAATGATTTTTTTTCACAATTCTGAATGTTGATTTTAACCTGAATGACAAACAGGTTGGAGCCTGATCAGACGCCGGGTTACCCGGCGTCTGATCTGGCTCCAACTGTTTGCATGGGAAATAACCCTTTACCTTAGAGAAGCGACTTTTAGCGCATTCATTTTATTCATCCGTCAAAGAAAATAGTTCCATTTTATACTGTCATGAATATGTACCATAAGAAATATTTTCTATATCCTAGCAGATAGTAACTTAAAGCAGGCTGAAAGTAAAGCAGAATGCGCCCTAGGGCGCATTCTGCTTTACTTTCAACCTGCTTTAATAGGTCACATATCTTAACTACTAGAAACAGGCTATGAGTAAAAGGGTTAATATATTTAGCGTAAATGCATTTATTGGGAAAGGATAACGTTTTCTCCGCTGTACACAGTCAGAGATAGGGGCAAACCTCATTGCAAAGTAGTCACACTAATGTTAAACTTTTCCTTCTTCCCTTTTTCCAGCGTTTAACCCATTACCCCATAGCCTATTTCTAGTTTTGAAGACAAATGGTCACTTAAAGCTGATTGAAAGTAAAATAGAATTGCTTTTCTTTAAATCTGCTTTAAGCTATCATCCACTCGGCTGGAATAATATTTCATATGGCACACTTTCATGACTGTAAAACATTGAACTGTTTTCTAAAGTACAGGACTAAATTAAAGGTGTAAAATGGCATATATTTGGAGTAATGGGTTAAGAAAGGTAGATACTTAAATCAGACAGCACCCCCAGAAGCAGTCTATTCAGGGTCTACACTGTTTTAAAAAAAATGTCAATATACCCTAATACACAGAGGTGATACAGTTTCCCCAATAAATGTGTTTATGTTAACCCGTTACCCCATAGCCTATTTCTAATACTGGAGATAGGTGATCACTTAAAGCAGGTTGAAAGTAAAGCAGAATGCGCCTTAAGGCACATTCTGCTTTACTTTCAGCCTGCTTTGAGCTACATTCTACCCGAATATAGAAAATATTTCTTATGATTCATATTTATTTCTGTATAAATTGGAACTATTTTCTTCATTAGAGGAATGAATTAGAGGTGTCAAAATGCGTATTTAAGGGGTAATGGGTTCAACAGATTATTTCCATTGCAAACACTTGTGAGTCTGATCAGATGCTGGGTAACAGGACATCTGATCAGTCTCCTAATGGTTTGCCACTAAGATCAAAATAAATCAGAATCTTTAAAACCTTGTCTTTTTCTCCTATTCTAATGCATTGCATTTGAACTTGGCTTTTTTCAACGGGAATAACATATCTGGAGCCCTGCAATAGTAACTATTCAAAAAATTTCATCTAGATGGTGAAAAGAGTTTGTAGATTGAACCTCATGGAAATAACTCTCTATATGTTTTGATGTTAGCAAGCCAAACAGAGAACCGATAAGTCCAAGGCTGACTCCCAGGGCTCAAATGCCTACGGTAGAAAAGTTGCTATGAAAGCGTAAGTGGGTGTAAATGTACGAGGGGTGCTACTGTGCTCACTGACTGAAATACTGTGTCTAGCTTACATAATACAACTGTTAGCTTACGTTCTGCAATGTTAGCTTACATAATAAACTGTTAGCTTATGTATTGCATTGTCAGCTTACAAAATACATGGTTGCCATCACATGTTGTCATTTATTATACAGTCAGACTTGTCTCTAAACTTATTAACTCCTAAAATAATAAATTAAAAGTTCCAGTTTTCAATAAAATCTTGTACATTTTTCACTATTTGGTGTTTTTTTTAAAACTATTTATTACAAAATAACAAACGTGCAGACCCTGATCAGAGGGCTCTTGAAGGAATTATCTGATCTTGAACTGCACTGTTTGCATAGGACAGGAACAAGTGTACTCTTAACAGGTACACTGTTTGTAAAGGACAATTATACTTGATGCTCAGGGACTCAATGTGTTGAATGAACCAAGAATGGTGATGTATAAAAACAGGAGATCACTTAATGCAGGATTAAAGTAATTCAGAAAGCTCCTCCAGGAGCTTTCTGAATTACTTTTATCTTACATTAAGCTGTCACCTATCATTGAAAATAAAAATGCACCCTTCTTTAGTTGTTTCTCAAAACAATTTTGACTGTGCTTTGCTCTGCGATCGGTAATCTTGTATTTGTTATACATGTACATTTGTATTTTGATTGTTATGTGTTTCTAAGGTGATGGAATTTTTTCTGATTTGCAGTAAATTGTGATTACCTTTATTTTGAACATGTGTTATAATTATGTGTACATGAATCATGCATAAAAGTGCTTTGAAAATGTTTTTATGTCTTCAGTCATACTTTCATTAAGTGGCCACTCAAAAGAAGATACTATATAAATATTAGATGGCAGTTTGCGTGACATTCAAATTGTCAACCCGAGAAACAGAATGTCACTCCGAGGTGTAGCCAAGGGTGACATTCTTGTTTTCAAGGGTTGACCATTTGAATGTCACGCAAACTGACATCTACTATTTATTTTATTACACCGAGCTTATCAACCCTGGCTTTGGAATCGTCTCATTCACATTTTATAAAATGTGTTGTTAATACCAATTTAACATGGACATGTACTTAACGCGGGAAATGACGTTGCCAGGTACGACATCACATTGTTTATAATTATATTACACGAAAGAAAGAAGAACGTTATGACAAGAAGATTGAAGACACAGCATCTTTTCATTGTCTAGTCGGCAAATATCCTGTGCCGAAATGATGGCAAATCGTCTATCAAGTTGGATTCTTGTAAGAAATTCAACAAAGGGAAGCAACTTATACAGCAAATGCCAAAAGTTGATTAGGAGTTACCACTCCTTAAAATGTTCTTTTATGTTACCATAGCAAAAATCATATCATATAGATCTAGTTGACAGTATCTTAAAGAGTGGAGAGAAAAAATACTATCACTTAGAGTGACATCACAAAAAGAATATCATAAAGAGTGACAGTATATTTTTGGATAGATGTAAAAGACATGCAAAATGTTAACTTTAGGTCTATGGGAAGTTAACATTGTAACTCAAAGCTAGGTGTAATAATAGTATATATTTAGTCTTTAGGCAAGATGCAGCTAATTGGCAGGTAAAATTAAGACAGGTCAGGTTTCTATAGAAGCTAACTGTCTTAATTTTGTCCTGCATTAAACAAAAATCATCATGTTTCTTCACTCATTGGTCACTTAATACAAGATTGGCTGTAGTGTTTTGCTTCAGATAAGGTGAGTATTTCAAGAACTAAAATCCTTACGCTTCCACCAAACCCTATGATAACTACTCAATAGAATTATCGCTTTGCAACAATTCTAATAAGTAGTGACAACATAGTGTTTGATGGAGTCATAAAGAAGCTAACATACATAAATGCAAACAAAAATTTTGTTTCCAATTCTACACTAAAAGTAGCTAGTCCACAGTCAATAGCAGCTGGAGCCCGTTTCATAAAACTTCGTACGACAAAACGGTCTTAAGTCAAAATATTAAAATACATTTAATTTCTGACTTCTCTATCTAATCCTGTCCTGTGACATCTTTATTGAGACTTTTGTAATCTGACTTACGATCATTTTTGTCTTACGAAGTTTTATGAATATGTTGGCATGGAGTGACGGTCATGGAGTGTTGGTCATTGTTTGTGTCTCACTGCCATTTGTGTTGTTATGTTAATCATTGGTGTTTTGCTTATCATTGGTGGTGTTATGTTTATCGTCATTTCAGCTGTCAAAGGCTAGAACTCAACAAAATATACAATTCCATCATTCTCTAAAAGATAAAGGACGGAGAGCAGAGTTGACCACGTGAGTTTATCTTATTAACCCATAAATACCATAGGAAGTCTTTATCTCCTTGAAACTGTTAATTTAGTTGATATTCGTTTAGGAATAGATATTTCATTTCTTCACTGCTAATAATTTAACCTTACTTCTGACAGTTTCGGTGACTGCTGTCACCATCTTCAATGTATGATAAGTATAGGACAAATCATAGTTAAAAAGGCCTTGCACAAATCATATATCATTTAATAATGTTTGCTTTTTCAAAGCTTTATGTGATTGTCTGTTTAACCTGATTTATTTGATTCATGTTCATAACACTTCGTGAAAACAGTTTTATTAATTATTTATTAGTTTCTCTAATAGGTAGATTGATTATTATTTTTGAACTATAAGATTACCATAGAGTTATGGTTGTACATGTGCATTTAGATTGCTCTTTATCTATATGTAAGATGTATAAATTATGCATTTCTGTAAAGTTAATTGCATTTTGTCATGGTTATCTGAATGTTTTGCATGTTTGACACTTTAATCCATAGCCTGTTTCTAGTTTTGAAAACAGGTGGCCACTGTTAAAAGTAAAGCAGAATGTGCCTTAAAGCATTGCCTTTACTTTCAGGCTGCTCTAAGTTACCATCTGCTAGAATACAGAAAATAATTCTTATTATATATATTTATGACTGTATGAATTGGAACTATTTTCTTTACTAGAGGAATGAATTACAGGCGTAAACACATGTATCTATGGAGTAAAGTATTGAGGCATGCTGGTTTACATTTTATGAATTATTTATCTTGTAAAATGTGTCTATGAGATATGTGTACAATTCTCAAATTTCTCGATGCATATCTCTCTATATAAATTTTCAGCCTTTAGGCTTTAGAAACTTAAGAATAGTCTCTAAACACTTTGGGTTTACTGGTAGTTCCAGGCTTGTGCCAGATTGGTAGAAGCTGGGAACCAAACCAAGGAGTTAGAGATTATTTTCTGTTATGAAGTCTGAGAATTTATTTATGAGTTTAAATCCAGTCTATTTGTAATAAGTAGTCTGTGGACAAGTATTGATTGCATTGTAAATAATTAAAGCAAAAAGCAAAGAATTCAGAATATGAATAATACCCAATTACGAAAATTCCAATACCCAATAAAAATTGCAAAAACCCAATTCTGTTAAATATCAAGGAGTAATACCCATTTGCATCAAAACCTTATCTGTAACCCTGGATGACCACTTAAAGCAGGTCAAAAGTAAAACAGAATGTGCCTGATGGCACATTCTGCTGTACTTCCAGCCTGCTTTAAGCTACCATCTGCTAAAATATAGAAAATATTTCTTACGATACATACTCATGACTGTATAATATGGAACTATTTTCTTCTGAAGAGATTCAAATTAAAGGCATAAAAAGCCGTATTTATGGGTTAATTGGTTAATTATGTATTGTAAATTTTGATGTGTATATTTGCATGTAGGTCAAACTTGGCGCGCTCCTACAAGAGCAAGATGAGTGAGATGGAATTGAAACAGATTGAGGTGATGAGACTGAACCAGGAGTATGAGAGTAAAATGAAACAGAAAGAGGTGAGTAGAAGTGCACAGGCAAACTCTTTCAACACCATGGACCTGTTTAACCCTTTACCCCATAGCATGTTTCTAATTTTGTAGATATGTGACCACTTAAAGCAGGTTGAAAGTAAAGCAGAATGTGCCTTAAGGCACATTTTGCTTTACTTTCAACCTGCTTTAAGCTACTGTCTGCTAGAATATAAAAAATATTTCTTACATTACAAATTCATGACTATATAAATTGGAACCATTTTTCTTCAGCGGAGGAATAAATTGAATGCGCTAAAAGGCGCTTCTATAGGGGAAAGGGTTAAAATATACTTATTGCATTTGCAAACAGTGTAGACCCAGATCAGAAGGCTCCTATAGGAGCCCTCTGATCTGGGCCCACACTGTTTGCTAATATAGAGCTGTAAATTGTTAAACTACCTGTACCAAGATTTCCAAGTAGACTGGTTCATGGGTTAGTAACATAAATGATCCACAAGAACATCTAATAACCCACAAGAGTTACTTAGTGTTGAATGAGTTACCGGATAACCTATTATTCCATAAGTATGCCCTTTTGTGACTCATTGTTTCATTTTATCTAATGAAAGAAATTGTCAACCAGACCTGGCTCCGAGGTTATAAAGCTTTTGACTTGAGTCTAAACTCGTTCCCAAGCATTTGATTGGTCAGATTTTAGCCTAGGCTCAAATCTGACCAATCAAATGCTTGGGAACACACTCAGACTCAGCTCAAGCGATTTATAACCTCAGACCCATGCAGCGCAGTAGGTATTTGCACCATACCTCGCCTCTTATGATGAACTGAAGAAAAATGTTCCTCTTTAAGCAGTCATGAAAACAAATATGAATCTTGAGAAATATATTGTATATCCTAGCAGATGGTACCTTAAAACAGGGTTGAAAGTAAAGCAGAGTGTGCCATAAAGCTGTATCTTCTTTATTTTCAACCTGGTTTAAGTAGTCACATGTCTTCAAAACTAGAAACAGACAAAACTTAAGTTTAAAGCCAAAAAGACTACAGTTAAATCACACCTAATACAGTGCTGCCTCCCTACAACAGCCCTCCCTACAACAATTCCCTCCTTACAACAATGCTTTCCACTGTTCCCCAAACTTAACAATTATGTCTAACACTTTAACTGCTGCATTATCCTCTGCTTAAAAATGTTGCTTTCTGTTTTTCTCAGTTGCAAATAAGTGGACATTTTGAGAGAAGAGATATAACCATGAGGGATAAACAGCATAAATCCTCAGATCAGACGCCCTGTGAGGCAGTGTCTGACCTGGATTCAAGCTGTTTCCAAATTTTCCCGTCCTACAATAAGTATCTTGGAACAACACATAGAATCTTTTTCTCCCATTGGGTGTTGTTGTAGAGAGCAAGCATGTTGTTTGGAGGGAGTCATTATAGGGAGGAAAAATAATATCCTTAGAGTGCTGAGCACGACTTGGCTTACATTTGCAAACAGTTTGAATCCAGATCAGACGCCGCGTAATGCGGCGTCTGATCTGGATTCCAGCTGTTTGCTACTCGTCATTATGATTTTTGTCAAAATATCCAATATGTAGCTTTTAGAAAAAGCAGTAGGCAACTATTTTAAGCAGACAACATTGCAATAGTGAAATTGACTTGGGAAACAGAGGCAATCATTGTTATAAGGAGGGAACCGTTGTTCGGAGGGCCATTTGTAGGGAGAGAGCACTGTAGTAGTATTATCTATTGCGATTCTTAGTGGTATCGCCTCAAAGAGACAATTCTAATTAGTAGTAACAACAGCTAGCTTGCAGAAGGTATAACAAATGTAGCATTTGAAATAAGTTCTTTGCCATAATTCTAAATATTTTTGGATCTAACCCCTAGCTATGATTGAAATGAAGTTGACTTTGTACATTTATGTTATACAGCAAGAACAGTTCAGGCTGAAGCAGGAGCTAGCAGATCTGGCTATTGCTCTGAACATGGAGACCCAGAAAGGCCGCACACAGTCCTTTGAATCTGCAAGGTAAGTACAGTGGAGAGTACGTTATTCTGTCCCGTTTAAACGCAAACAAAACGCAAACGCAAAGCACTTAAACGCAGAAAAGTCAACTTTTGGTAAAGTCTGATAATTGAAGTTTATCTTGGTGGCAAACAGTTTAGAGCCTGATCAGACACCGGGTTACCCGGCGTCTGATCTGGCTCCAAACTGTTTGTACTAGAAATAATAGTTTTAGCGTAAACGCGTTTATTGGGAAAGAATAACACATCCACTGTATCTAGCTAGTTGGCATTCAAACATACATTTGAACTCGACTTTGAACTTTGCCTTATCATGTTTTTCTAAATTTCTATTTCGTTAACTCAGTGTTGTATACCAAGATGGATTACATGTATTCAAATATTTCGTTGCCAAGTGTTACTCTATTGGCATTTGCAAACACTTAAGATCCAGATCAGGGACCCATCTTACGAAACGTCATAAGACAAAAATGGTTGTAAGTCAAATCTGTAAAATACATTTAATTTTTTACTTCTCTTTTTGATTTCATTATCTGACTAACAACAATATTTTCCTACAACGTTTCGTGAGACAGGCCTCAGATATTTAGCACATCTATGTCTGATCAGAGGCCAAACTCACTGACACTATGTTGATGATTCATCACTAAAAATTAGGGATGTCAACGGATATTCGGATATCCGGATATTCGGATAGCACCGAATATCCGGATATTAGTTCGGTATCCGAATAGCTCTGGACAAACTTTTTTTTTTTAATTTCTATTTTATTCAACTTATTTGATTTAAATTACGACACCAACCCATTCAAATTCCAATACTACCGCAAGCGTTGACGATTATTTCATTGTCTGCCTGAAGATACAGGTAGCGACCAAACTGTTACATAACCAGTGCAATTACCCATGATCCCCTATTGTAACATAGCGGTAAAATTGTGTTCGGAGTTTGCAAACATCGCCCTATACTGGCCTTTGACATCAGTTAAAACAACATGTGTGTAATTGTTATGGTGTTCTTTGTCGCGGATTAAAGGTCATTGTTTTGATAACGGCTATCACAGTTTGCCTGGATCAGCAGGGCTGCATGGGTCGCATTGTCTGGGGGCAATTATCACAAGTCACTATAATGAGGTATTAGGAGCTTGACTTAGTGCTAATTGGGTTATGCTTATAAAACTTTAGTTTTAGAACTATTTAAGATAATTTGATAGATATGTCAGTAAAATGTTAAAATAAGTAGATCTATGTCGTTTATTATTATTTTTCTTGTCCAATTTCAGTTGATATTGTTTTAAGTTCTGATGAATTCTCGGAGGTGTCACTCCTCTGTGTGAAAGCTTACAGCCATATTACGTAATTTCATAAGCAATTCGACAACAAGTTATTAAAGGCCTAAACATATCAAGTCCCAATTCTAAATCAAGAGTGATGCTAGACCCTTTTATATCCGATTATAAAGATTGGTAAATTAAATCTGCACGTATTTCACAAAAAAGTAGACTAAGTTAACAAGTTCATTGTTTGAAGTTTAATGGCTGTTTTATACTGGCCCGGAAGCTGCACAAACACAGCGACGGTAAACTACACATGTGTAATACATGTAAGGTTAACATGATTAGCTAGCGCGTGCAACTAATTATCATAATAATAGGAATCGACGTGTAATAGGTATGAAATTAAACAAGATTTACAAGTAATTGTTCCACAAAGAAACTTTATTACGGTATATATACAAATTATTTGATACGTGCAGACTATATACGTGCAGATTTAATTTACTTTTGAATAATAACCAACAAAAATGTCGTCGGTATTTTCCATGTGATTTGAATGGATGCGAATATCCGAATACTATCCGGATACTCATACGGATATCCGAATAGTGATTTTGGTATCCGTTGACATCCCTACTAAAAATACCTAAAAAATTATTGTTTGAAAGCACCCTGCTAAAGACAATTTTTGAACAAGCAAAATGAGAGTAAAATAATAAAACCCTTTTAGTGTGGGAAAGCAGTATATATATTCTTTTCAAATAGTGTAGACCCTAATCAGAGGGTTCTTAAAGGAGCCATTTACTACATCTGATTAAGTTTGCACCCTCTGAACCCAAGTCACACATATAATTATGTGCCCTTTGCAAACAGTGTACCTGTGAAGAGTGCTCTATACTCTTGTCCTATGTAAACATTGAATACCAAAATCAGAGGGCTCTTAAATCAGTCATCTGATCAGGGTCTGCACTGTGTGTCATAGTACAATACAGTGACAAAAAAACAATACTATAAAGTCAGAAATGGACTAGCCTAGAAATTGGAAACTGTTGAAAACCGGACATATCATGATATGGCACTGCCCATCCATCTGTTTGTTTTTGGATGCAAATTTTTGTTCTCTCCAATTTTCATTGTACTTGGTAGGATAATTTACTGGCTTAAGAGTTCAGTCATGGCAATGAGCACTTTAAAATCTCATATCAAGTGTTAATGATTTCAATGGTAACTTTGATTCATTCCAGGGAAAGAAAGAGGGAGACCACATCTAGAATTGTAGAAGACCTGAATGCCAAGCAGACTGTTGAGAATAAAACAGCGTAAGTCATATCTAATGATTTCTTTCATAGTAATTCATTGATCCCTAGTGCCAGGTTTTTGCATCTTCAAACAATCATATTCTGTGTACACATGTCCTATGCAAGCAGTGTAGATTTAGATCAGAGGGCTCCTGTAGACGCCCTCTTATCTGGGTCGACACTGCTTGTTTTTTTTGCAGTCTATTGCAGAAAAACAACATAAATATTCATGAATGGACTTGACTGAATTGGAAATTAGAATTGTTCATTAACCCTTTGAACCCTAGTCCCGCATATAGGCATCCTTTTCAAACAGTGTACATGTGAATAGTACACTTGTCCTATGCAAACAGTGAAGACCCAGATCAGAGGGCTCTGAAAGGAGCCCTCTGATCAGGGTCTTCACTGTTTGTCATAATGCCAAACATTGACAAAAACAACTCTTAAAAGTCAGAAATGGACTAGACTAAAATGGAAACTGGAATTGTCCATTTAAAGTTTTAGGGAGCAAAGAGTTAAAAGTTTCAGGGGTCAATGTGTTAACCCTTTACCACATAGCCTGTTTCCAGTTTTGAAGACGGGTAACCACTTCTAGCAGATTGACTGTAAAGCAGAATGCATCTTAAATGTTATGTATTTGGTAACGGGTTCAATGGTCACACCTCTTCAAAACTACAGTGGAGAATCTGTTATTCTTTCCCGTTTAAACGCAAACGTACGCAAACGCACGCAAACGCAAAGCACTAAAACGTAGAAAAGAACAACTTTTGGACAATTCTGATAATTCTTGTTTATCTTGGTGGCAAACAGTTTGGAGCCTGATCAGGCTCCAAACTGTTTGCACTGCAAATAATAGTTTAAGCGTAAACGCGTTTTTTGGGAAAGAATTAACAGATTCTCCACTGTATGAGGTAAAGGGTAGATGGGAGCGCCCTGCATTACTTTTTCCTTCACCATTCCAGCATTTGCCTATAGAGAATTACATGTACATTTATCTGTGCTGTTTCAATGAAGTTTTGCCTACTGCAGGGTTAACTGTTATTCAAAGTGATTATTTTGTCTTTTTACAGCAAAAGTGATGGTGAATCCAAACTGGCTGAGATGGGCAAGAGGAAACTGAGTGCAGACTTGAACCTCACCAAGGCTCACATAGCTATTAGACAGAGAGATGGTAGGCAAAATACACATTAACTTATTTCATTCCTTAGAGCCCTAGTCACTCATATAGTCATTCTTTGAAAACTGTATCTGTGATGAGTACACCTGTCCTATGCAAACAGTGAAGACCCAGATCAGAGGGCTCACTTTAGGAGCCCATTGATCAGGGTCTGCATTGTTTTCTTAAATGATCTGTCTTACGTTAGTCTGCACACTTTCCTAAGGATTCTTTCCTATATTTTAATGTAACGTACCAAGTTATCAAACTTAACTCTTTCCTCCCTGAAACTTTAAATGAACAATTCCAGTTTCCATTTTAGTCTAGTCCATTTCTGACTTTTAAGGGTTTTTGTCAATGTTTGGCATTATAACAAACAGTGAAGACCCTGATCAGAGGGCTCCTTTCGGAGCCCTCTGATCTGGGTCTTCACTGTTTGCATAGGACAAGTGTACTATTCACATGTACACTGTTTGAAAAGGACGCCAATATGCGGGACTAGGGTTCAAAGGGTTAAAGTCTACTCTTAGCCAGAATGACAATTCAGTCGACTATACATTCTCTTTCCTGATCAATGAGCCATCTTGCCTACAATATTAAGCACTGCTAACATATGGTGCGTAGGCAGTCACAGTACCGACTCAGACCCTTCGCATGTACCCATTTTAACCCCTGGGTGGAGAGGAGCAATTCAAGGTGCATACCTTGCTCAGGAACATTCCTGTACATCACCGGGGATTCCAAAAAAAACCAACCTATTCAGGCCATTGCTCAAAACTCGCGACCCCTGTATTGAAGATTTGAGATGAATGGCGCTGCACACTCAACCTTCTCTGCCATTATTGTATAAGCCAATATAGTAGTTCAGATGATAGATATGTTCATTGTGTGCAGAGTGTTATGTACAGTGCTTCCTCGATTGTGTGTGTTGTTCAGAGGGAGTCGTTATAGGGAGGGAATCTAAGACTTGGATTACATTTGCAAACAGCTTGTATCCAGATCAGATGCGGTGTTACACTGTTTGTCACTCTTCATTATATTTATTGTATCGAAATGTCTACTTATATGTATCTTTGCGAAAAAAAGCAGACAACAATTTTAAGCAGACAATATTGCAGCAATAAAGCGTAAGACATGATTTTCCTGTTAAGGGAACTGCAACAAGGGTGGTTGTAAAGAGGGAATCATTGTTAGGAGGGCCGTTGTAGGGAGGGAACAGTGTATATGATATTCAGTGAGAAAGGGGTTAATAGCTAAAGAATATTTACTGTCTCAGAGCTCCAGATAAGGGGAGTAATTTGAAAACTAAAATCTTATTTCTGTATTAAAACCTATGGTGTTACTACTCATTAGAATAGTTGCTTTGAGATGATTCTATAAAGCAGTTGTACCATAGGATTTGGTGATAAATACACATAACCAGTGGACAGTGGGATACAGAGTGACGTATGTACCCTCGAATCGTTTTTGGCGGAAATAGTCGATCTGACGAGCGTGTCGACGCGAGTCTGATGGGTTGTTTCTGTCAAAAACGTCGAGAGCTGAATGCAACACTCTGTTACTAAGCACTGCTAACTAGTGATGTGTTTTTTATATGCCTTGAATATACACCAGAAGCAACTAAATAGTTGTTTATATCATTTTATATCCAAAATTTATTTGAAGCAGAACAAGAATTTTTGTATGCCACAAAGAATAACGCAGCACTTGTAAATCTATGTAATTGGCGTCAGGCTAAATAGAAAGAGACGTTAGAGTAAAATACAAAGTGGCTGATACAAGATGGCTGATACAGACTCTTGTATTTCACTGTGCAGATACACGCGGAAACACTCGATATCATACGAAGGCATATACAGTGGAGAATCTGTTATTCTTTCCCGTTTAAACGCAAACGTACGCAAACGCAAAGCACTAAAACGTAGAAAAGAAAATTTTTGGACAATTCTGATAATTCTTGTTTATCTTGGTGGCAAACAGTTTGGAGCCTGATCAGACGCCGGGTTACCCGGCGTGTGATCTGGCTCCAAACTGTTTCCACTGCAAATAATAGTTTTAGCGTAAACACGTTTATTGGGAAAGAATAACAGATTCTCCACTGTAATAAAAGTGAGAAAATGTTGGATTTGATCAGTTTACTCCCTCTTATTTGGAGCCCGGCAAGTGTCTTTGAGAAGGAGTTTCCCCAGTGATTGTTGTACTATCATTACAGAGCAGAGACACCTAGCTGATACCCAGATGAGATTAGACGACAACTCTAATACTCAGAGACAGCTCAATGAGGCAGCCTTTAATGCCGAGATGGATTTGAAGACCAAACAGATGCAACAGAACATAGATGTAAGTCACATAGACAAGTAAAGACTAGTACAGTGGAGAAGATATTATTCTTTCCCAATAAATGTGGTCACCCTAAATCTATTCAATCCATTGCAAACAGTTTGGAGCCAGATCAGACGCCGGGTAACCCGGCGTCTGATCAGGCTCCAAACTGTTTGCCCCTCAGATTAAATTGAACAATTGGAATTACCAAAAATTGTTAATTTCTACAATTTAGTGCATTGGATTTGCATTCTGTTTGGGTTTAAATGGGAAAGAATAATGTCTTCTTTTCTGTATTAAAGTATATTTTATTCCTTCACTGAAAACAATACATGTAGTCCCAATTTACACAGTCATGAATATTTGCTTTGAGAAATGTTTCATATATCATAGCAGATGGTAGCTTAAAGCAGGCAGAAAGTAAAGCAGAATGTGTGCTAAGGTGCCTTCTGCTTTACTTTCAATCTGCTTTAAGTGGTTATCTGTCTTTAAAACTAAATATTTACATTCGCTTCGCATTGTCCTTATATAACACTATTCTAAAAACAGAGTTGCATATTTCAATGAATGTTCACTTAAAATCCAGTTCTAACCAGCTGGTTTAGGGGCGGAGCTATACTGATCACTTTCAAATCGATACAGAGAAGTCCGTATGGTAGGCGCGGTTAACGCGGAGTAATCAAATATGGCGTGTGAGTAAATCGGTTTTAAAAAACGCGAACTAAATTTAAGATGCTTATAATACAAGTATTTCGTAAATTCGTGTGCTTTTAAATGTCTCAAAAGGGGTTTTAAACATAACGAGAAAGTTTACCGGTTAAAAGTCTAAATTTATCCAGTAATTATAATATGTGATTGGGACTATTTTCAGTCCATATATAGATATCGTTACTACGATAGCAACAGCATAGCAACGGGCAAAGTGTCTATTAGAACGGTTATGTACATTTCTGGTTCATTTCTCGGCTCACAATGGAATATAAATATAAGAAATAAATTGCGTACTTCCGGCATTCATGAGCTGATGGCACTTCCATGCTGTTACTAGCTTGCTAGTAACAGCATGGAAGTGCCATCAGCTCATGAATGCCGGAAGTACGCAATTCATTTCTTAAGAAACCGGCTAAGAAGTACCTTATAGCTGGTATTTTCTGCGGGGTAGAAATTTCTGCCATTCTGCGGTTCCATCATCGGATCGCAGAATAAAATCGGCAGAATAAAATTACCATACTATATTATCACGTAAAAATAATAAACAATCCTTCACTAGCTTCTCCGATTAGTGATCGGTCTTTGCACTCACTCGGACATTTGTTGCTTTCAGATCCTATTATGATAACCACAAAAAATACTACTTAGATCATTAAATTTGTATTGTTATTTAGTTTCTATCAAATTTCCTTATATTAGACGCTGGAAAACCCCTAACAAATCGTATTAAAATGCACCGATATTTACCACGGCAAAGTTAATTTTGAGCGACTAAGTCTAAGGTACTCCGAATACAACAAAAGCGGGTAATGTATAATTATAGGTAATTATCGGTCCAAGCTGTTTGCTACTGTTAGTGTTGCTGGATTAGGTAGTAAAGGGTATATCAATTCTCTGCCGTGTATTTATTTTTTATGATAATTACAGATGTAAATTTTGGGGATTCAGAAAAAATCATGTTAATAAACATACTTGTTTAGATATTTATCGTATTTGTTTCACATTTAAACCCAATTGCAAATTATCGTAGATCTACATACCCGCTACTCTATATATGAAAAGCCGATTTTAGGATTAGGTTTTAGCCCATATCGGAAGTACAGTGAAATCTACGTACATGTAAACAACACCGAGCGTATAGGTAAACTAGCTTTTAAAACTATCTTAAGAATCGAATCCACAGAATTTTATTATGCTGCTTTCAGAGAAGCGCAGAAATAAAAACAGTAGAATATAATTCACCCTGCTTTTTCATGAAGTCGCAAAATATTATGACAGCAGAAAATACCAGCTATACGGTAGTGGATTAAACTTTATAGTCATAAGTCAAATGAACAAGCTCACTGTGCTAAGGGGAACTACTTTAACATGTAATGTAACTTCAGATATTTGTGCTTAGCAGAGTTTTCTCCCTTGCACAACTAGAAAACATCTAGTCACTACATGGATCCTTCATATTATAGGTCCTGTAAAACCCAACCCAATCAATCATATTATAGGACTATATCTGCTTCTTACTCTTTATAATGTTGAAACCAGATATATACCGACTTTAGAAACGTTGTGGACCAAGATATAGTGAATCTAACACCACCGTTAGTGTCAGATAAGGATATCCCACCTGAGGTTTGAAGATATTTTAGAAACACGAGGCTCCGCCGAGTGTTCTTAAATATCTTCATACCGAGGGTGGGATATCCATCTGACAGTAAAATGTGGTGTTAGATTTATTTTCTCACCTCGTCAACCCTTAAAACGCGTTCAACTTGCTATACAGTGGCGAGTTGTATTTTCGCTTATGCCTCATGAATGGCGGACGGATATAGAAAAAAGAAGTACACTAGTTTCAACAACTTACAGTGGAGAATCTGTTATTCTTTCCCAATAAACGCGTTTACGCTAAAACTATTATTTGCAGTGCAAACAGTTTGGAGCCAGATCAGACGCCGGATAACCCGGCGTCTGATCAGGCTCCAAACTGTTTGCCACCAAGATAAACAAGAATTATCAGAATTGTCCAAAAGTTGTTCTTTTCTACGTTTAAGTGCTTTGCGTTTGCGTACATTTGTGTTTAAACGAGAAAGAATAACAGATTCTCCACTGTAATATATTAACACATGTGTTATTGTTTAAAACCGTTACCTCACTTGATTTATTAACTATATAGCCTTTATGAACTGAATATAGATCTACTAACCAGATTCGTTAGCAAGAGTTTGGCTGTAATGTCAAGGGGGGTATTTAAATGCGCTAATGCATGCATTACGACGTCATGACGACGTCATGACAACGGCAATAACAAACAATGTTTGGCTTGTCTGTCCGGACAGATAAGGTTATCTCACACCCCCTAGATTTCGGGATAACTCTGTCTGAGAGGTGAGAAAAAAGGGTTCTTCTATGTCTGTAGTGTTTGCCATTCTTTTGAATAAAAACTTTCAGGAACTTCAACCCCTTTAGAGTTGATTCTTTAAAAACTGATTATTTATAAGATTGCAATTGAGTCAATCTCAAATTTCAGGATAAAAATCTGAATAAGGGGAGATCCTTTGAAAGCACAGAAAACAAAGCAAATACTGAAAATTGCAGACTCGGTTTAATTGAGTCTGTTCATGAGCAATACTGAAATATGCAACATCGCTCACGCCCCCTAGCACCGGCTTAAGCGGAATTCAACTTTCAATTGTAAAAAAGTTCGTATAATGATTTACAGATATTTGTATTTGTTTATATGGATAAGAGGCATTTCATTAGGATGTTCACTATATTCTTTCAACATTCTTGTGGGACTGAAGGCTTTAATGTGTTAACAAACTCTGATAAACTGTTTAATAGTAACTAGTTAACCCTTTACCTTATAGATAATATCAGATCGAGATAGGTGAATTGCATTTATGGCTATATAGGAAAGGTTTTAGCAGCCACCTGCTTTGGAAAAGTTCTTACTTATATGTCATTCTAGATAGATCGTACTGTGCTCCCTCTCTATAATGGCCTTCCCAACAAGGATTCCTTCAGTACAACAAAAGTTACTGCAGTTCCGCAAACAAAACCAACATGTCCAACGATTTCACTGCTGCAGTATCAACTGCTTAAAATTTTCTTTGCACTTTTTTTTCAAAGTTACATATTGGATATTTTGACAGAAGAAACTTAAAGAAGAGTGACTAACAGTTTGAACCCAGATCTAACGCGACGTCTGCCGTCTGATCAGGGTTTAAACTGTTTGCAAATCTACACTAAGGGTATTAATTTTGCACTCCCTTGTAACATCTCCCTCGGAACAACACACACTCTTTGTCTCCCATTACGTGTTGTTATAGAGAGGGAACACTGTACTGTGCTTTTATCTTAACCCTTCTCCTGCTGTCAGCATATATTAAAACTTTTTCAAATCAGTGAAGACCCAGATCAGTCAGCTCCTTCAGGAGCTGTCTGATCTGGATCTGCACTGTTTTCTTATAAAATATGTCTAGTCTGCATTCCTATTTGGTGGAAACATTTCCTGGTTTTATTAGCCAATATAATAGTTCAAATGATTGATGTTCAATGTGGGCGGAGTTTTGTACATGAATATTCAGCAGGTAGAAAGGGTTGAATTTGTTGAATGAAATGAGAAGAGAAACAGTTGGTACTTGACTGTTTCATAGCAGTTAAAGTTGTTCATGTCGGTATGATCAAAGGTAATTAGAACATTGGGCCTAGTTGTTCTAAGGTTTATTGGCTGATAGTTAACAACAGGTGTTGGGTGTCTGCGTACAAGTGAAACGTTTTTATCAAACAGTTTTACAAGCTTTTTAATGTTCGTAATGAAAGAGTTAAGTTAGATTGTAAATGTACAAATTAAACTTCAACACACTCAGAAGCTTGTAAAAATACTGTTAGCCCCGTGAAGGGGGTGGGGTGGGGAGGCTTATCAATTCAAGAAGCTTTGGTTAATCTTAATACATGTGACTGCTTAATGCAGGACAAAAGTAATGCAGAAAGCTCCTGAAGGAGCATTCTGCATTACTTTTGTTCTGCATTAAGGTGTGGCCAGTCTTAAAGACTGAATATGTTTCTTCTGGTGAATGGTAGCAAAGTACAGGTTTTAATTACAAATATTAAATGATTATCAGTGATAAGATTTAAACGTTTTTTTGTCGGTGCGCAGACAGCTGTTATCTGTTTTGTACCATGTGCAGTTGTATGTCTTACAAATTGAACATTTATAATAGAGAAACTTAAATAGATAGTTTCACCTGTTTGGGTGACTTTTCTTAAATAACAGCTCCACCCACACTGAAGAGTAGTGCAGTTCTTTCAACCCTTTCCTCCCTGGTCATTGCAAATCACTTTATCTAAATACAGCAGGGCTGCCATAAGTTGAATCCTAAGATTTCCAAATTTACATTTTTCAAGTGCGATTTTACAAATCGTACCTTTACCCCATAGCCTGTTTCTAGTTTTGTTGACACGTGACTACTTAAAGCAGGCTGGAAGTAAAGCAGAATGCGCCTTATGGCGCATTCTGCTTACTTTCAGCCTGCTTTAAGCTACCATGTTCTAGAAAAAAATCCGAAGATTTAGGAAAAATCGGGAGAAATGGCAGCCCTGCTAAGTACAGTCAAACCTGTGCTTTCTGAAACAGCTCCACCCACGAATAACTGTTATCTTGCTAGCCGCGGATATATGCCACATTAATTACCTTTGCCAATAGTTGGGATCCAGATGAAACAATTGTCATCTGCTACTGTTCTTAAAATAGAATTTTCAAAATTTCTTTTGTAAAACATGATCAGAGCATTACGCGGCATCTCATCAGGATCCAAACTGTTTGCACAGTCTCATTAAATCATGATTCTGCTGCCAATGGGCGAAGAGTTGATTGACTGGAAATTATTGCATACCCGAAAATAGACTTCTTTGAATTCTCTGTATCAATTCAATAAATGTTAGATAGATACTGCCAAGCATTTCCATACCCCATTCAAAGTGCAAATTGTGCTAAAAGCAAATGATTGTTTAAAGCAAGATTAAAGAAAAACAGAAAGCTCTGATTTGAAGTTTTATGCTTTATTAAAGCTTTCTGCTTCAATTTTTTCATTTTGCTTTAACCCTTAAAACCCTAGTCCTTCATATAGGCGTCCTTTTCAAACTGTACATGTGAAAAGTACACTTGTCCTGTACAAACAGTGAAGACCCAGATCAGAGGGCTCCAAAAGGAGCCCTCTGATCAGGGTCTTCACTGTTTGTCATAATGCCAAACACTGACCAAAACAACCTGTAAAAGTCAGAAATGGACTAGGCTACAATGGGAAAAAGGGAGGAAAGAGTTAAGCTGTAATCGGTATTCAACACTGTCTCTTAACTCTTTTCCAGCTTCAGTGCTCCCTCCCTACAACGGCCCTCCAAACAATGATTCCTTCCTTACAACAATTCTTGCTGCTGTTCCCCCAAACAAGACAATTATGTCTAAAACTTAAACTGCATTGTCTGTGTCTGCACATATTTTTCCCATACCGGTATGCCTCATTTGAGTTCACTTTCATAACAAGTAATATATTGCTATTCATATTGCAATACAGTTATTGAGTACATGTATTGCAATATATTGTGATACCCATCCTTACTTCCAGCTATGGAGGAAAGGGTTAAGTGGACAATATGTCCAAATGAAATTTGTATTCTAATCAAGCATCTTGATACTGCACACCCAATAAAAGACCATAAAGCTATCGGAATGGTAATCAACTTATTTCAATCTACAACGAAGTAAGCCTCTTTTAAAACAACCAATAACCAAACAAGCATGAAACACTCTGAAAAACAAGATGACTGCTTAATGCAAGACAAAAGTAATGCAGAAAGCTCCTTTAGGAGCTTTCTGCATTACTATTGTCTTGCATTAAGCTGCCATAATTTTCAATGCGTCCAGTATATCTTAATTCTTCAAGATGTTGCTAAACACAGGTTAGACTGTGTAACTGACACAGACAAATTTATAGCAACGAAAAAACACTTAAACCAGTCTACATATTTGCACAGTTCTTCACCAATACCAGGGATTAATGTTTATTAAGCCTGAAGGGCCATTGTACAGATTGGTAATTGTTTCTGGAGCATGTGCTATCTGCGATACATAATTTTCGCACATAATTACCAGGTCAAACTGTAGGTACAGTATTTGAAGGTCCCCCTTCTATGTCAACATCAAGCCTGTTCAAAAGGCTTTTATAGGTACTAAGGTGCCAGCGCCTTGTTAAGTTTATTAGTGATAATCTTTGTAGAGGTTTGTCCGGCCTACAATTATGAAAACTTTAACAATGGTCTGTACTCCTTGTTTCAGATAGGGGATTGTTTAAAGCAGAATGGAAGTAAAGCAGACAGCTCCATTAGTAGCTGTGTGCTTTACTTTCATCCTACTTTAAGCTGACACCTGTTTTTAATACAATAGATGAGTTTTAGATGGGTTGGTTGACTGGTTGTTATAGAGAGTGTTCACTGTAGTAATAATCTTTGTAGTTTATTTCAATGGTGATTTTTTTATCTTCTCTCATTTTCCTCTCGATCGATGTGTTTGATTTTAATATTTTAAAGACCTGCACTTTCAATTTGGCCGTACTCATTCAAGCCAAAAGTGTTTAGCAAACAGCTGAAATGGCATGTGACTTCTTAACCCATTACCACACAGCTTGTTTCTATTTTTTTTTGAAGATAGGTTACCACTTAAAGCAGGCTTAAAGTAAAGCAGAATATGCCTTAAGGCACATTCTGCTTTACTTTAAATCTGCTTTAAGCTACCATCTGCTAGTATTTAGAAAACAATTCTTATGTTGCATATACATGTCTTTATAAATTGGAACAAATTTTCTTAAGTGGAGGAATAAATTTGAACGCATAAAAAGACACATTTTTGGAGTAATGGATTAAGCAGCCAATAATTCAGCTCCTGAAGTTGTTGTCTGATCAGGGTCTGCACTATTTTCTTATAGGTTTTGTTTGACAAGGTCTGTTTGCTTTCCAGGGGAAAACTTTCCTATTTTATTAGCCAATGTAATTGTTAAGATGATAGATTTTCATGGTGGACACAGTTATATATATGACTGCAGTGCTCCCTCCCCACAATGGTCCTCTAAACATCAATTCCCTCCTTACAAAAAGACCTGCTGTTGTTCCTCAAACAAGAAAATGTTTTTCACAGCTGCAATATTGTCTGCTTAAAACTATTGTCTGCTGGTTTTTTCCAAATTTTCATGTTGGACATTTTTACAGAAAGAAATGGTAGCTTAAAGCAGGCTGAAAGTGAAGCAGTGTGTGCCTTAAGGCACATTCTGCGCTACAGTTTCAACCTGCTTTAAGGGGTCACCTATCTTCAAAATTAGAAACAGGCTGTGGGGTAATGGGTTAATGTATTGTTTTGGAAGTAACACTCAAAATAGTCTCACAGTTTTGATTCAGATGAGATCTCATTTAGGTCCAAACTGTTTGCAAAAAGCATAAGTAGATCTAAACATCGCAATTATTATCCTAGTGGTTTTTGGCGTTTAAGCATGTAACTCTTACCATGCTAGTGGTGGATATCACCATTGCAAACAGTTTAGATCCAGATGAGACGCTGCATTATGAAGCGTCTCATCAGGATCCAAACTATTTGACACTATTACCCTGTTTTGAAAGAAATTATGTTGAATTTTATATTTTGGACAGTAACAGACTACAATTTTACAGACAAAAAAATTACCCAGCATGCAAAGAGTCAAAGTAGAGAAAATTATGTTCCTGACCTCCTTACCTGATCTGCTTCAGTGTGACAGTTTGAATACAAGGAGAAATGTCAGTCCTTTTGTAAGGAGAAAATAATTTCAAGCTTTATTGATATTAATAACCATAAAAATTTGAGCTCAGCTATTTAATTCTTTACATGCTGATGGCCAAACATGATAAATTTTACAAACAGATTGGATCATGTTGAGATTATGACAACTTGATGTCTGATCAAAATTTAAAGTGTTTGACAAACTGATTTTATTTTGAAAAGTATTTTAGAAAATTCTGATTTTAGAACATTTGCAGACGACAGTTTGTTGCAGATGAAGAAATTACTTAGTGATCAAAGAGTTAACCCTTTCATTGCATTACCTGAGTATATGGTTAATTTCAAACTGTTTGGATCTTGATAATTGGACCTGCGTAACATGTCATCTTATCAGGATCCAAACTGTTTGACACTCATTACAATATTGCTTTGGTCAATTTACATAACATTTAAATTTGAACAGATAAAAGCAGGCAGTAATTGTTTAGATCAGATGACGTCATGACAGTGAAGGGGTTAACGCTAGCGGCGGATATACCAGCCATAGTGATTGTCTCTGCAAACAGATTGGATCCAGATGAGACGCCGCGTAACGCGGCGTCTCATCAGGATCTAATCTGTTTGCCATTCTGACACTGAATTTAAAAGAAATTTTTGAAAATTCTTATTTTAGAACGATAGCAGACGACAGATTTTTGCCGACGAAAAAAATTACCCAGCATTCAAAGAGTTAAACATAGAATGACACAGTGGACCTCTCTTCTCTCCCCTGGAGTGTTGAACATGAAAAGCACAAAGGCTCGTATTAAAGTATTCGATATCACCAGTTTTGTTTAGGCCAAGGCTTCCAGTTCTCCAGGGTTTTCATAACGATGACAAATGAATTTTCACCCATTGAACTAGCGTGTTTGACCCCAGGCGTAAGGTTTTTGACTACCTGTTTATGAGATTTATAGAATGAAGGCAATCCAAATTAAGATATTTGGTTAACAAAGATTAGATCTTTTGTTAGAAAACATGACAGGGTAGCAGTATTCAATTTCTGTTGTTAACTAGATTTTTTTGACAATTTGTTTTTATTTTATGAATATAGTAAAACTTTCGCGAAGCAGCAATTATTTCTTAACCCATTTCCCCATAGCATGTTTCTAGTTTTGAAAACAGCATGCAGGGACCACTTAAAGCAGGTTGAAAGTAAAGCAGAATGTACATTAGGGTGCATTTTGCTTTACTTTCAGCCTGCTTTATAGCTACCATTTTGCTAGGATATAGAAAATATGTCTCCTGATGCATGCTCACTTGAAGCCCAGTTGCATGTCATCTTTGTTCATCAGTTGTAAGATTCTCTGTATATCAACTCTTAATAGCCTCACTGAAAGCCCTGAATTGCTAGTCATCTTTGTTAATCAGTTGTAAGATTCTCTGTATATCAACTCTTAATAGCCTCACTGAAAGCCCTGAATTGCTAGTCATCTTTGTTAATCAGTTGTAAGATTCTCTGTATATCAACTCTTAATAGCCTCACTGAAAGCCCTGAATTGCTAGTCATCTTTGTTAATCAGTTGTAAGATTCTCTGTATATCAACTCTTAATAGCCTCACTGAAAGCCCTGAATTGCTAGTCATCTTTGTTAATCATGCAGTTGTAAGATTCTCTGTATATCAACTCTTATTAGCCTCACTGAAAGCCCTGAATTGCTAGTCATCTTTGTTAATCAGTTGTAAGATTCTCTGTATATCAACTCTTAATAGCCTCACTGAAAGCCCTGAATTGCTAGTCATCTTTGTTAATCAGTTGTAAGATTCTCTGTATATCAACTCTTAATAGCCTCACTGAAAGCCCTGAATTGCTAGTCATCTTTGTTAATCAGTTGTAAGATTCTCTGTATATCAACTCTTAATAGCCTCACTGAAAGCCCTGAATTGCTAGTCATCTTTGTTAATCAGTTGTAAGATTCTCTGTATATCAACTCTTAATAGCCTCACTGAAAGCCCTGAATTGCTAGTCATCTTTGTTAATCAGTTGTAAGATTCTCTGTATATCAACTCTTAATAGCCTCACTGAAAGCCCTGAATTGCTAGTCATCTTTGTTAATCAGTTGTAAGATTCTCTGTATATCAACTCTTAATAGCCTCACTGAAAGCCCTGAATTGCTAGTCATCTTTGTTAATCAGTTGTAAGATTCTCTGTATATCAACTCTTAATAGCCTCACTGAAAGCCCTGAATTGCTAGTCATCTTTGTTAATCAGTTGTAAGATTCTCTGTATATCAACTCTTAATAGCCTCACTGAAAGCCCTGAATTGCTAGTCATCTTTGTTAATCAGTTGTAAGATTCTCTGTATATCAACTCTTAATAGCCTCACTGAAAGCCCTGAATTGCTAGTCATCTTTGTTAATCAGTTGTAAGATTCTCTGTATATCAACTCTTAATAGCCTCACTGAAAGCCCTGAATTGCTAGTCATCTTTGTTAATCAGTTGTAAGATTCTCTGTATATCAACTCTTATTAGCCTCACTGAAAGCCCTGAATTGCTAGTCATCTTTGTTAATCAGTTGTAAGATTCTCTGTATATCAACTCTTAATTGCTTCACTGGAAGCCCTGAATTGCTAGTCATCTTTGTTCATCAGTTGTAAGGTTTTCTTTATACATGTATCAAGTATACTTGCCACACTAGAAGCCCATGCAGTTTCATGTCATCTCTGTTCATCAGTTGTAAAATTCTCTGTATATCATTTCTATAATTAACTCTATTTGCCTCTCTGGCAGCCCAGTTGCATGTCATCTTCTCTGTTTATCAACTCTTCATTACCTCACTGGAAACCCTGAGTTTCATGTAATTTTTGTACATCTGTTGTAAGGTTCTCTGTATATTAACTCTTTTTGCCAATACTGGAAGCCCAGTTGCATGTCAACTTTGTTCAACAGTTGTAAGGTTCTCTGTATATCAACTCTATTTGCCTCACTGGAAGCTAAGTTACATGCCATCTTTGTTCAACCTTTGTAAGGTTCTCTATAAATCAACTCTAGTTGTCACACTGGCAGTCCAGTTACATGCCATCTTTGTTCATCATTTGTAAGGTTCTCTGTTTATCAACTTTATTTTTGCCACACTGTAAGCCCTGAAATACATGTCATCTTTATTCAACCCTTGTAAGGTTCTCTGTATATCTACTCTCTTAAAGATTATCTTTATATCAAGTATATTTGCCACACTGGAAGCCCAGTTGCACATTATCTTTGTTAATCAGTTGTAAGGTTCTCTGTATATCAACTCTTTTTGCCTCACTGGAAGTCCTGAATTACATGTTATCTTTGTTTATCAGTTGTAAGATTCTCTGTACATCAACTCTATTTGCCTCACTGGAAGCCCCGAATTGCTGGTCATCTTTGTTCAACAGTTGTAAGGTTCTCTGTTTATCAACTCTTTTTGCCTCACTGGAAGCCCCGAATTGCTAGTCACCTTTGTTCATGATTCATCAGTTGTAAGGTTCTCTGTATATCAACATTATTTGCCACATTATATAAGCCCATATGCAGTTAGATGTCGTATTCGTTCATCAGTTGTAAGGTTTTCCGAAATATCAAGTATATTTGCCAACCAGGAAGCACATGTCATCTCTGTTCATCAGTTGTAAATTTCTCTGTATATAAACTCTATATTAACTCCATTTGCTTTCTCTGGAAGCCCAATTACATTTCATCTTTGTTTAACAGCTGTAAGATTTTCTGTATATCAACTCTATTTGCTACACTAGAAGCCCAGTTGCATGTAATCCTTGTTTATCAGTTGTAAGATTCTCTGTATCTCAACTCTATTTGCTACACTGGAATCCCAGTTGCATGTCATCTTTGTTCATCAGTTGTAAGATTTTCTGTATCTCAACTCTATTTGCTACACTGGAATCCCAGTTGCATGTCATCTTTGTTCATCAGTTGTAAGATTCTCTGTATCTCAACTCTATTTGCTACACTGGAATCCCAGTTGCATGTCATCTTTGTTCATCAGTTGTAAGATTCTCTGTATCTCAACTCTATTTGCTACACTGGAATCCCAGTTGCATGTCATCTTTGTTCATCAGTTGTAAGATTCTCTGTATCTCAACTCTATTTGCTACACTGGAATCCCAGTTGCATGTCATCTTTGTTCATCAGTTGTAAGATTCTCTGTATCTCAACTCTATTTGCTACACTGGAATCCCAGTTGCATGTCATCTTTGTTCATCAGTTGTAAGATTCTCTGTGTCTCAACTCTATTTGCTACACTGGAATCCCAGTTGCATGTCATCTTTGTTCATCAGTTGTAAGATTCTCTGTATCTCAACTCTATTTGCTACACTGGAATCCCAGTTGCATGTCATCTTTGTTCATCAGTTGTAAGATTCTCTGTATCTCAACTCTATTTGCTACACTGGAATCCCAGTTGCATGTCATCTTTGTTCATCAGTTGTAAGATTCTCTGTATCTCAACTCTATTTGCTACACTGGAATCCCAGTTGCATGTCATCTTTGTTCATCAGTTGTAAGATTCTCTGTATCTCAACTCTATTTGCTACACTGGAATCCCAGTTGCATGTCATCTTTGTTCATCAGTTGTAAGATTCTCTGTATCTCAACTCTATTTGCTACACTGGAATCCCAGTTGCATGTCATCTTTGTTCATCAGTTGTAAGATTCTCTGTATCTCAACTCTATTTGCTACACTGGAATCCCAGTTGCATGTCATCTTTGTTCATCAGTTGTAAGATTCTCTGTTAATCAGCTCAATTTTCCGTGGAAGCCCAGTTATCAGTTATCTTTGCTCAATGGTTCTTAGGGTTTCGATATATCAACTCCATTTGCCTCAATGGAAGCCCAGTTATGTTTATACATGTATTTTGCTCATCACTTACCAGTATTAGGTTCTCCGTATGTTAGCTCTGAAACCTTGCCCAACTGCATGTTTGCTGTTAAATCAGGGCTGCCATAAGTTGACATGAAAAATCCTAAGATTTCCAAAGTTGCATTTTTCAAGTGTGAGTTTACGAATCGTACCTTTACCCCATAGCCTGTTTCTTGTTTTATTGACAAGCGACTTCTTAAAGCAGGCTATAAGTAAAGCAGAATGCGCCTTAAGGCGCATTCTGCTTTACTTTCAGTCTGCTTTAAGCTACCATGTACTGGGAAAAAATCCGGAGATTTAGGAAAAATCCGGAGAAATGGCAGCCCTATTGTTTATCATATTGATTTGCCTCTTTGGAAATCCATTTAAATGTATTTTCTGTTAATAAGCAGTTTCTCTGTTTATCATTCCTATGTTGCCTCACTGGAAGCTCAGTTATAATGTACATGTATTAAGTTTGTTACTTGTACAAATATAGTAGCAACTGTTTTCCTTTTGAAGCTTCCTGCAGTAATTTCAACTTTCTTTATAAAGCTTTTTCGGCGTAGCTGTCTGATTTCTCATTGAGCCTCAAACCTTATATGGCCCAACCAATCGTGAATGACCAGAAATGAAAGCTTAAGGACACGTGCTTAAAATCGAATAGTCTGATTGGGTAGCGGTTAGACTTGACTACTGACTTTTACAAATTTGTAAAATAAGAGACACAGACTGTTATAGGCTGATTTGCTATGTAGCGGTACCAGTAGTAAACACGCCTTTCCGCTACTGCTAGTGAGTTATAACCGAGAAAGTTTACGTGTCCCGACCGTTAGGTAGTGATTTGAATGACATAGTGTTTCTATTTTAAGATATGACATATTGTCTCAAGTTCGGCAATGATTTGATGCGTTCTGCAAATCAGAACGAAATTGTTCATAATAGAATTGATCATAATTTTAATCTAGTACCAAGTATATGAAAAAGAAAGAATAGCAGTAACAATTCAGTGAGATTACGAGAAAACTGGCGTTTGAATTTAACCTAGATATCGAAAAGATTTCGATGGGTATTTTTTGTGTTAACACCGTTTTCCTCCAGCACATGCGCAACTCTGTGACCTCAAATGTAAACAAACCGTGATTTTTTTAACGGGATCGCAATCTCTACCCAACAACACGTAGATACCTAAAACGTACATTGCTACACTTTGTAGATATTATAATAAATCAGAACATAGAACTAACTCTACAAGACAAATTCCATACACGAATTCTTGAAGTTTATTTACCGGTGGCAACATGAATTTCTCATTTGAGGGGTCGTTTCAAACAATTCATATTCGGCATATTTCGGGGGTGCTTTCCAAAAATCTCAAATCAAAATCAGGTGATTGAGAATATTTAAACAATCAAACCATATTTAAAGTATAAACAACTAACAAAAGAGCACACACATACGAATTTTAGTAATTTATGGTATCTACAAATTACAAAATAAAAATTATACACGTAGATCTAGACATGGAAGTATAATTCCGTGATCTAGATCTGTCTTTAAAAATTCTCATCACTTTCAGTCACATCCTAGGAAGAAGTAAGTGCAATTCAATTGGCTTATAAAGATGGAAGTGGAAATTTGCAAAAACTCATTCTTGGCGACTCTCAAGACCTTCAGTCTTTGATTATATGTATGTGGTCGTAGATTACTGCGCGTGTCTTATTAGATAAATATTAAGCTTAATATCCTGATTTACCATCCTATTTATTGCAACTTGGATAAAATCAATTCCATATACAGCATTACCTTCACCACCCATTTCGCCGAATATCTTTTTTAAAGATATTTCTTGTTTCGCATGCCAATGCATCCGTTACTAGGAACTAACATGGTTTTAGACCGTCCTAGATTTAATCCTTTACTGATTATTCATGTACATGTATACTATTCTGCCAACTTTGAATATCTATCATCTGAACTATTACATTGGCTAATAAAACGCAGAAAATTTCCCCTAGGATTACTCAACGCAGAAAATTTCCCCTAGGATTACTCATCTATCGGAGAGATACTCAAATGCATATGCTGATCAGACTGCACCTTCTGGATCAGTTGGATCTTGATCAAGACTGTTTTCAAAAAGTGTCAAGCAACCTCAATAGCATGGGAAGGGTTTTGAAATATTAATGCCTGTTGTGAAAGGTATTCAAAGGATTAAAGTGAACAGATCTGAAAAAGTTTGTTACAATCTGGGTTTATTGTCCAATTTGCCTTGTCGGTTTCTGTGTGACAGGTAGCATGGATAAGCCTTTCATTATACAGCGAGAGCAGGGAAACAGCCAACAAACGAGTATCGGATGGCTTACTCTGTAATTATGAGCTCAATGGCGAGCATGACTACTGGTACCCTGTACTTAGCCCCTTCGCTTACCCCAAGTTAGCTGATATTTTCAAACAGTTTGGATCCTGATCAGACGGCGAGTTACTCGCCGTCTGATCAGGATCCAAACTGTTTGACACTTACACTGAATGTTTCTTTAGCTAAGCTACACAATAGATATGACTTTTTGAAGAATAAAAGTAAACAGTAATTTTGAAGCCTGACTCCCTTACTTGGTAATGAAGAAGGTTAAATTCACCAATTAGAGTAAAAAATTAACCACACTACATTCCAGGTCATTTGTCCATAAACTGTTTAGTATGGTTCGTAATGACATGATGAATAGCCAGTGTTAAGTTTGGGAGTAATTTGACTTGTACATCTTAATCCCAAGTCATGACCAATTTTCTGCATGAGCATTGCTGTCACATTTTTCAAAAGTCAGGATGATGTTAAATATGGTGCAATTACACCCAAAACCCTGATACTAGAATAGAATCTAAAAAGTAGTTTTTAAATGGTCTTGAAGGCATTATGCCTGTTTAAAGGTTCAGAGACCTTATTTATATTAATAGAAATTTTGAATGCTGAATTTTGCTATATCAGATAATTCAACATATAACAGATAAAATGCCGTATTTTAATTGATGGATGATAAACTTAGTTAAAGAAGTTCTTACTCTATTCGTTTCACCAATGGTTATGAGCCATTTTAATGCCTTTTGACATATGGACTATTCAGCTTTTGTAAATGACCATTTGATGATAAATTACAGGACATTTTATAAAATGATAGTCCAGAAAAAAAGAATTAAAAAAAACAGTGCAGACCCTGATCAGAGGGCTCCTAAAGAAGCCCTCTGATCAGGGTTTGCACTCTGTTTGCAAAATACAGTTATGGAATATGGATCATAAGAAATAGTTTCTATATTCTAGCAGATGGTAGCTAAAATAAAGTAGGTAAACAGATGGGTTCATTTGAATGTTCAGCATATAGTGAGCTTTTTAACCCATTACCCCATAAATATGCCTTGTAACGCCCATTAATTTATTCTTCAACTGCAGAATATAGTGCCACCTAAACAGTCATAAATATGTTGAAATATAAGAAATGTTGTCTACATTCTAGATGATGGCAGCTTAAAGCAGGCTGAAAGTAAAGCAGAATGTTCCTTAGTTAAGGCACATTCTGCTTTACTTTCGACCTGCTTTAAGTGGTCACAGATCTTCAAAATTAGAAACAAGCTACAGTGGAGAATCTGTTATTCTTTCCCGTTTAAACGCAAACGTACGCAAACGCAAAGCACTAAAACGTACAAAAGAACAACTTTTGGACAATTCTGATAATTCTTGTTTATCTTGGTGGCAAACAGTTTGAAGCCTGATCAGACGCCGGGTTACCCGGCGTCTGATCTGGCTCCAAACTGTTTGCACTGCAAATAATAGTTTTAGCGTAAACGCGTTTATTGGGAAAGAATAACAGATTCTCCACTGTATGTGGTAATGGGTTAAGACATTGTGTCAGGTGTGTGTCTTGTTAACGTTCATCAAACCTAAAAGGTGTGTAAAATCATCTTCAATCATGCTTCAACTGTCACCTTCCCAAATATTTCAGTATGTGCGTAGATTAAAACTTTATTACCATATAAAAGCTAGTAAATCTGTACAGGTGTTTATGAAGATGTAGAGTTTACTTAAATAGTCTTTAACTCGTTGCATGCTGGGTAACATTTTTCGTCCGCAACAATAGTCGTCTTCAATTGTTCAAAAATCAGCATTTTCAAAAAAAAAATTAAATTCAGGGTCAGAATGTCAAACATGTGCAGTTTGAATCCTGATGAGACGCCACAATACGCGGCGTCTCAACTGGATCCAAACTGTTTGCAAAGGTAATCACTGTGGCAAAATTTCCGCCGCTAGCATGGTAAGAGTTAAGCCCTTTGGAATACGGGGAAAACAGGTTTTAAGACATTTGCGAACAGTTTCGATCCAGATCAGACTCCTAGAACTCGTTTTCTGAACAAGATCCAAACTGTTTGTTTTAAGATTAGAAATCTGCAAGTATAGAAAAGAAATAGAATGTTTTGAAATTGAAGCAGAAATCATTTCTGAACGGAAAATATATATTTAGCATTCAAGGGTTTGATCGCGATCCAAAATTATGACGCTGCTGCTCAATGGATTAGTATATTAACCGTCAGCATGCTAGGGACAAATTTGTGTCACTGTTGTAATTATTTTGGAGCCAGATAAGATGCAGAGTATCTCCCCGTCTCATCTGGATCCAAACTGTTTCACATTCTGATGGTATTTACTGAAAGAAAAAAGCAGATTAATTGACTCTGAGAATTGTTGCATATGTCAAAATTTACTAACGACAATTACATTGCATGTTAATGATCAGCAACTTGGTACAGTAAAACTAAATTGTTTTAATTATAAGGTATTTAAGGCAGGTGACTGCTTAAAACAAGGTGAAAGTAAAACAGAAAGCTCCTAATGGAGCTTTCTGTTTTACATTCACCTTGCTTTAAGCTCTTGCCTATCTTTTTTTGCAGTCAGTTAGCCTTGTTTTTAGTGGTTGTAATAGAGAGGTTTTACTGTACCGGGGAAGGAAAGTCATCAGTTTAGATAATGATCTCATCAATTTGTTTTATGGGTTGTTATTGAGGGCGCACACCTGGCATGAATTAGAAAAGTGACAAAACTTTTGAATAATTTTAATACTTCATGCAATAAATCATAAAAAATGACATACACATTTAAAGCTGGTATTATGCAAGTTTGTCTGAAATCATTCGGCCCATTTAATAATTGTGTTATTGTCACCTTGAACAGACTGAAGATATGTGTTTTGATAATTGTCTTGTCTTCATTATCCAGGGATCCATATAAGGGGAGTATTTCAAAAACTAAAATCTTTATTTTTGAATGAAACCCTATGGTGTCACTACTCATTAGAATCATCTCTTCGAGTTGATTCTAATGAGTAGTCACAACAGAGGATTTAGTGTTGAAATGAGAGAGAAAATGATGGATTTGTTCAACTCAATCTTGCTTATCTGGAGCTCTGTTTATACTTGAATGTGTTGTTATAAAAAAGAAGTAACCAAATATAATAATGGTACTATTCAACTCTGTTTCTTGGGCTTGTTTCACAGGAAACCCTTTAACCCATTACCCGTTAGATGTAACTTTTTACACCTTTAATACCTCCACTGAAGAGAGTAGTTTTCCACTTTCTTCAGTAGACATAGACAGACATAGACAAATTTTATTTTACGTCGGTTATTTGTAACAATATAACATAAGACCAGAAGGGCTTTTATTCCGACAAACATATGAAAAATCAACATTAAATAACATTTGTAAAGCACATCATGCAAATAAGTATCACATTTTACATAATAAAAGCATGCACATTAAGAAACAAGATAAAACTGGAGATACTGTCTAGATCGTATACACCCAGATCGGGCACCCGGCAGGTACGTCGGAGCCCGATTTGGGTATATGACCTCTACACACGTAATTTGGATCACAAAATGTCATGGACCTGGATTAGATGTCAAGTTTTGTCAAATCATAGATATACACCACAGACTATATCAAACAGGTGGTAGCTTAAAGCAGGCTTCCTTAAGTCAAATGCTGCTTTACTTTCAACCTGCTTTAAGTGGTCAGCTGTCTTCAAAACTAGAAACAGGCTATGGAATAAAGGGTTAACCTAAATTATAGAACAGGCTGATAAATAGAGACATTTATTTGCTTTCCTTTAATACTTCAAGAAGGAACAGATATCCTAAGAGTTTAGAAAATATCTATTTTGGCTCTTATTAACCCTTTCCCCTTAGATGCGACTTTTAGCGTATTTAATTTATTCCTCCGCTGAAGAAAATAGCTCCAGTTTATACCCTCATGAACAATTACCATAACAAATACTTTTATATAGCCTAGCAGATGGTAGTTTAAAGTAGGCTGAAAGTAAAGCAGAATGTGCCTTAAGGCACTTTCTGCTTTACTTTCAACCTGCTTTAAGTGATCACCTACATGTATATTTAATGTAATATACGGGTTAATCGGTAATTTTTAAAGGGTTAATCCCAAAAATGTATATTTTTTGAGTAATGGGTTAACTTACTTGTTGCCATCTGTGACTTGACTAAGTTTATTCTGGAGACAGTATTTGTCACCTGTCTTTTAATGTATTGAAATTAAAAATGCATAAAATATGTACTGTAAAACCTGCATCTGGAAGCCAGGAAAACCATAACCTGAAGCAGATGTTTATAAATACAGCTGTGGTGTAGTCTGTCACTCAAAAAGAAGATGTCTTTTTGTGAGATGCAGTAAAACTTCTCTAAAATGCCTACAAACTTACTTTAACTCTTTCCTCCCTGAAACTTTAAATGGACAATTTCAGTTCCATTCTAGTCTAGTCCATTTCTGACTTTTAAGGGTTGTTTTTGTCAATGTTTGATATTAAGACAAACAGTGAAGACCCCGATCAGAGAGCTCCTTTGGAGCCCTCTGATCTGGGTCTTCACTGTTTGCACAGGACAAGTGTACTCCTCACAGTTACACTGTTTGCAAAGGATGCTTATATGCGTGACTAGGGTTCAAAGAGTTATTCATATTGTGTTTTAAACACTGGTTACTGCTTAAAGCAAGGTGAAGGTAAAACAGAAAGCTCCATTAGTTTTGATGATAGGTGTCTCACTTAAATCAGGTTGAAAGTTAAGTAGAATTCTGCTTTACTTTCAGCTGGCTTTAAACTACCATCTGCTAGGATATTGAAAATATAAATGTCTTAAGATACATATTCATGACTGTATAAGTGGGAACTTTTTTCTTCCGTGGAGGAACAAATGAAATGTTTTAAAATGCGTATCTGTGGAGTAAAGGTTTAAACATATAACCCTAAACAGTCAAAATGAACTTTACTCATTTGAAAGCGAGAACCCATTATCGTAGCTGTTTCTCGGTGTACATATAGGTCACCACTGTAAACAGGTTGAAAGTAACGCGGGAATGTTCCATATAGTGCATTCTACTTTTATTTCATCCAGCTTTAAAGTACCATCTGCTAGGATATACATGTATAGGATATGTTTCTAATGGTGCATAACCATGATTGTATAAATTGGAAAAAAGAATTTCAGTGGAGGAGTAAATTAAAGGCATTAAAAGGCATTACACTGTGTAATGGGCTACATTTTCAGTAGTCAATGAGTTAATAGTCCAAACTTTCTCACACTTCATTCACTCAATCACAGAAGAAGTAGATTTACCTCACCGCAAAATGTCTCAGATATTATCTAGTCATACTTAATCCTTTGAATCCGATCAAAAAAAATCTAGACCATTGCATAATGTTTACATCTAGAACAAATGATGATGAACTTAGGACCTGATCTGGGTCCAAACGGTTTGTCACTCTGATTGTATAGATCTATACAAAATAATGAAATAAGATTGAAGTATTAGAATAAAACCTGATGAAATTTTTAGCAGATGATGTTAACTCAATATTAAAAGGGTAAAATCATAAAATCATGATGTTATCATTTGTGACAGGTGTTTTAAACGTGTGACAAGTCACCGAATGACATCTCAATCATTCCTTTGCTATAATACAGTGCTCCCTGAGTCCCTCCCTACAACAGCCCTATAACAATGACTCCCTCCTTACAACGACCCTTGCAGCAGATCCCAAAACAAGACAATTATGTCCAACCTATTCATGGCTGCAATGTCGTCTGCTTAAAATTGTCGCCTGCTTGTTTTCTCAAAGATACATAATGGACATTTTTACAGAAAAAACTTATTTAATGAGTGACAAACAGCTTGAATCCAGATCAGATGCCGCGTTGTGCAGCGTCTGATCTGGATTCAAGCTGTTTGCAAATTTAAACTAATTTCCCTCCCTATAATAACGACTCCCTCCAAACAACAGACATATTTTCTGTCTCCCAATGGATGTGGTTGTAGTGAGGGAATGCTGTATCATCAGTCTTGTATTATGGTACAGTGGAGAAGACGTTATACTTTCCCGTTTAAATGCAAACGAAACTGAAACACAATGCACTAAAATGGAGAAAATTAAACCTTTTTGATAATACTATTCATTTTAATCTGAGTGGCAAACAGTTTGAAGCCTGATGAGACACTGGGTTACCTGAATTTTGATCTGGCTCCAAACTGTTTGCATTGGCAATAACAGTTTAAGCATAAACACATTTCTTCTATGGAGTGATTGCGTCATACAAGATTTACTTACCATGTGCTCAAAACTGTCAGCTGCAAGGTGTTCTTTATATCTCACCTGGCACATAACTATATAGTGCTAAAGTGAGCTATTTTGACTGTCTTGTGTCTTTGCATCTGTCCTTCCATCCGGTGTCCGCCATGGCATCAACAATTTCTTACAACAACATCTCCTCTCAAACTTTTAAGCTGCCATCTGATATGATAAGAAAGCAGGCTGAAAGTAAAGTAGAATGCACCTTAAGGTGCATTCTGCTTTACTTTCAACCTGCTTTAAGTGGTCGCCTTTCTTCAAAACCAGAAACAGGCTAATATGGGGTAATTGGTTAAGCAACCATGTGTCTTCAATACTGAAAAACAAGCTTTTTATGAAGCTGTGAGTCTTCTGTCAGCTATGACCTCTGTATTATCTCTTCATTGGAGAAATGAATAGCAAGTAGAGATATGTTTATGGGACTAAAAAAGTAAAAGTTCGTTTTTTAGAGACTGTTTAGGCAATTATGGCGAGTGGTATTTGAAGATTATACTATTTACATGTACAATAAAGTTTAATGATGTCATAAAAATGTAATTGTCTTTGATTGGCTGCATGCAGATTGACAGATATACTGTGCAGATTTATTTCTAGGATCATACTTATGACTTTCAATTCGGCTATAACATTATAAGTTATCTGTTTGTTGTTGATATTTGATGTTGGTGCATTTGTGTCTTTGCCATGAAGAAGAAATTTGTCTACATAAAGAGCAGTCACTGTCCATGAATTAGTTCATTAACTAGGGAATCAAAGCAATGTTAATTTCATAGCTGCTTTAGTTAAAGTGCAGTAACCCTTATTGTCGTGAAATATTGCATATTGAAAATAATTGGCTTTGATCTTTTGTTTGTAATCATTTTTATATGTAAATACATGTACGTGTGTAGGTTAAATATTTTATTTTATGTAAATCTGTTGAAGTGGAAGATAAATATTCATAGAGTGAAATCTTAAACGAAATGTTGTTCAAAGTTTCTGGCTAAAGTTAGTCCCCTTGCTGAGGGGCCAGTTGTTCGAACATGACTGTATAGACAACTTTTAATACGTAAGAAATTATTATACTGCAAAGAAATGTCCTCACTTTTGATTGGTCAGAGGAACGTGGACTTAAACTAAGTACCCTGTGAGCTGACAGGGTACATAGACATTCCCCTTGAAGGCCCCTCATGTTTCGTTACATCACAAACAAGATGGCCGACTACTCGACTCGACAAAATACTATCAAATTTTACTACGAAGAAATGTTTGTGATGTAAAAGTATATACTTGGAAACGAATTTTTTTTTTATACTTTCGTTTGACACATAAAACAGTCTTTGAAAATTAGTTATTTGTAATATCTGTTTCGTCTATTTTGACGTGGTCCGATGACAAAGTGCCGTCACCAATGTTTTGTTTACGTCCGTTTCTGCCAGCTTTTAGCTAAGTGGACGCCTGAGAGAGACTGGGGCGGATGCAGAACCCCTGGGATCGATGCTCTACCCTTATTATCGACAGAGTTCTGTGGTTCCTTTGGATGCAAAGTGTAACGCACTGATACATCGGACCTCGGTAAAATAAAACTGGGTCAAAATTTCTAAAACTGTAAACAAGGATTGAGTACATGCAAGTCTAGAGTTGCGGCAATACACATCCTATTATAGATCTACGCAGATGTCAGTGTATAATACCTGGCTCACCGTTACACAGACATTGTGTCAGTTTAACCGAGGCAGACTTATCTTCAGGCATGTCAGAGGTCTTTGAATCGCCTTATCCTAACGATTCGATCGCATACATTCAAAGAAAGCAGTAAAACAATATAAAAAGAGGTCACTTACGATTAAAATTGAATATTTCCCTTTTCAATTCCATTTAAATTTCACATTTATTATCCAGAGTATTGTCTTTATTTCCCAAACAATGGTCTCAGCTCAACTGAAGTATCGATCAGCTGGTCTATAATGACGACATCTATACTAAATTCTGACGTAGATTGATGTGACGTCAGCTACATAGTGGTTTTTGGGGTGCCCAACGGGGGATTAGTGTTGCGTTATGAAAATTGACAGATGGAGTGGACATAATTATTTTAAAGCGTTTAAACCGTAAAATCTTTGACAGTATAATAAATTCGTTATACAGTTTCTTCCCAGGGTACTTAGGATTTATTCCCGGCTGGTCAAATCATGTAACCCTCGCCTGACGGCTCGGGCAACATGATTTTCCTCAGCCGGGAATAAATCCTAAGTACCCTGGGAAGAAACTGTATAACTAATAATCTTTAAAATTCTTCTTCTCTGAAACTGCATGTAAGACCTAGACCTGTAATATTTGACATGTAGCTTTGCCTTCTAGTCCTCTACCAGGCTTGTTCAAATTACGACCCCCTCAGTAAGGTGGTAATCACTAAATTAAAACCTTTCAGTAGATCAGATCTTTAGTAAAGAAAGAGTATTTGAAAGAAAACAGAAACTTCACTGTTCCCTACCATCAAAAAGCGCATTATCTTGCAGGAATAGAGCCCTATACTGCACCTATAATTTTCTAAGTGGAAATTTGGAGGTGACAAAAGTCGGAGGACGCCACATTAAATAGGAACCCAGGGGAAGCCCATTATTGTACCCAAGCCCACCAATTATTGGCTAAAAACTCCCCAAATAAATGGCTGAGGCTTTCATCAAAGTCATTATTAGAAAATGTAAAAGACGGGTAAACACTATTACTTTAAAAGTTGAAGAAATGGCTCTTTGATAAACACATGTTTTAAAATTGTCTATTTACTCCCAAAATATCATACCAATACTGGTTTGTCTAGATGCACTTAACCCATTTTATGCGGGATACACTTTTAGGTGACACACTACGTATAACTCTAGGCAAACAGTTTTTATCTCAGATCAGGCCCCACGAGATCAAAACTGTTTGCAGCTAAGTCGAATATTATATACATTTAAATTAAGCTTATACTAAACCTTTATCCCGTATAATAGCCTTTTTTCAGAAGACATTTAAAGGAGGCTAAAAGTAAATCAGAATGCGTGTTAAGGCATGGCACATTCTGCTTTACTTTCAGCCTACTTTCAGCTACCATCTGCTAGAATATAGAATAATATTTCTAATGGTGCAGATTCAGGACTATAAATTTGAACCATTTTTGTCAGTAGAGGAATAAAATAAAGGCATAACAAGGCATATGGAGTAAAGGGGTAGGCTACAGTTAAACTTCTATTAAGTGATCAAGCCAAAGAAGATGGATAAGCAATTATAGAGGTTATAGCTTAACCCTTTGAACCCTAGTCCTGCATATAGGCGTCCTTTTCAAACAGTGTACATGTGAATAGTACACTTGTCCTATGCAAACAGTGTAGATCCAGATCAGAGGGCTCCGAAAGGAGCCCTCTGATCAGGGTCTTCACTGTTTGTCATAATGCCAAACATTGACAAAAACAACCCTTAAAAGTCAGAAATGGACTAGACTAAAATGGAAACTGGAATTGTCCATTTAAAGTTTCAGGGAGGAAAGAGTTATGTGATTAAGCCAGCGTGTGCAAAATACAGCAGCCCGCATCATTACCAGGACTCCTCCATACAATCACATCACTCCAGTCTTGAAGGAGCTTCACTGGCTTCCAGTTCAACACAGAGTTGAATTCAAAATTCTGACACTCACATACAAAGCCATGTGCAATGATTCTCCAAGGTACATTGTTAGTATGCTGGACGTGTATAGACCTCGAAGAGAGTTGCGGTCTGCGAGTAAATCAGTATCGCTGGTTGTGCCGAGAAGTCGTTTGGTGAAGTTTGGAGAGAGAAGTTTCATGCATGCAGCCCCAAAGCTCTGGAACACTCTACCATCAGACATCAGAGATGCTAGCTCAATTGCAGCCTTCAAAAAGCGTTTGAAAACTCACTTCTATAATATCTGTTATTAGAAGAAAGTAGGTAATCAATGACTGCTACCTCTGGGCTGTGTTCTTGCTGTTGATGCTGTGGGTATAATGGCAGTTCTGGAGTTGTACCATTGACCTTGTGCCTGTCTGGTAGATCTTGCTGGTAGGGATTGCCCAATCGCTTTGAAACCATTTGGCTAGGGGTCTATGGTGTAATTCTTGGACAGCTTTATGTTTATGAACTAAGGGTGTACCACGGCCATGGATTGTACAATACTCAACCAAACAACACGGAGAGTATTGTTTTAAACATTCGTTTTACGACTTGTGAACTGCTCTCCGGCTCTACACTGAAACAAACAAACAAATTCAACCAAACAACACGGAGAGTATTGTTTTAAACATTCGTTTTACGACTTGTGAACTGCTCTCCGGCTCTACACTGAAACAAACAAACAAATTCAACCAAACAACACGGAGAGTATTGTTTTAAACATTCGTTTTACGACTTGTGAACTACTCTCCGGCTCTACACTGAAACAAACAAACAAACAAATTCAACCAAACAACATGGAGAGTATTGTTTTAAACATTCGTTTTACGACTTGTGAACTACTCTCCGGCTCTACACTGAAACAAACAAACAAACAAACAAATTCAACCAAACAACACGGAGAGTATTGTTTTAAACATTCGTTTTACGACTTGTGAACTACTCTCCGGCTCTACACTGAAACAAACAAAAAAACAAAACACCACTCTGTTTTTAATCATGCCATTGATCTTTTAATTATTTGACTCATTTTAAAAATGATCTTACAAACTTACTATAACAATTTTATAATCTTGGTAATAATATTGGAAGAAATTCCATGTTTCCATGCATCTCAATATTGTATCATTTTTATTGTGAATGTAGTTATTTGTCTTTCTCGCTTTGTAGGTACATTTATATAATTTCATGTGAAGCGCTTTTGAACGCACAACTCCTGTGTGAAAAGAGCGCTATATAAATCGGGTATAATAATAATAATAATAAGATGGATAAGCAATTATAGAGGTTATAGCTTAATATAGGGATCTCCTATTGAAGCCTTCTACGTTACATTTATTCTGCAATAACCCTCAACCCCAAAGCCTGCTTTAAGCCACAATCTTCTAGGATATAGAAAATATTATTTTTGACACATGTATAAGTCGGATCTATTTTCTTCAGTGTAGGAATAAATTAAATGCACTAAAAGGTGCTTTGTAAAGGGTAAAGTATAATAAGCTAAAAACTGTTACTACAGGATATACCTGTAGGGTATTTGTACTTTTATAATGGTGTACATAGCTGATATTGTCATTTAGACTTGTCAATCACATTAATTTAACATACACATGAACAATATATATAGTGTTTTATTTCATGCTTTTCTGGGTGGTTTACTGGGAAATAATAGTAGATTATCACTTGATTATCTCACTGTTTCATACAGTGAGATTTATACAGTGGAGAATCTGTCATTCTTTCCCAATAAACGCGTTTACGCTAAAACTATTATTTACAATACAAACATTTTGGAGCCAGATCAGGTATGTAAAATTAGGATATTTTTCTTCTTCAAATTTTATCCATTCAGAGTACAAGCTTCAGTAAAATCTATTTCAAAACAAAACAAACATGGTAATTTGGTTTTTCATTATTTGTTTCATGTCTATGGTGGCATTTATACATATAGAAACTAAATTTAGACAAAGCAGGCATCCGGTTTGAAAAATATGGATACTTGAATATCAAAAATGTGCTTTATATAGGTCATGATTAAAGTGAACAAGTTTGAAAATGAAGTATTTCTATTCAACTTTTTCTTATACAGTGGAGAATCTGTTATTCTTTCCCAATAAACGCGTTTACGCTAAAACTATTATTTGCAGTGCAAACAGTTTGGAGCCAGATCAGACACCGGGTAACTCAGCGTCTGATCAGGCTCCAAACTGTTTGCCACCAAGATAAACATGAATTATCAGAATTGTCTAAAAGTTGTTCTTTTCTACGTTTTAGTGCTTTGCGTTTGCATACATTTGCGTTTAAACGGGAAAGAATAACAGATTCTCCACTGTATCACTACAAAACGAGGGCCATAACCCTTTTGTCTATGTTTATTGTGTGTCTCATTTTGGCATACAACAGTTTACTGCCAAAAATAGAATCAAGTAAACTCGGTAAAAACTTGTGTAAATAAACAAACAGAGACCAAGGTTTTATTGGTATTTATAGGATAAAACGTTTTGTTTGATTCAGTCTAATTGACCAATTACAGATGCTGCCATAAATATCCATAAGTAGCAGTTTGACATAGAATATGTGGGTCATCTGTACCATGATAAAGCAACAAAATGACGCCATAAATGTTTTCTTTAATTTGTGCTTGAAGGCTGCCATGTTGAAATTCCCCTTTCAGTCATAGTTTTGTTAATTGTTTGAGACAGGTGGTTGCTCAAAGCAGGCAGAAAGTAAGGCAGATAACTTTTGTAGCAGCCTGCTTAAAGCAATCATTTGGTCTTAATGTGTGAATAAATTCCAGATTAGCTTTCTTAAGAAACTTACAAAGGATGTCTTTATCGATTCCTAGATGTATAAGGGCCTTACAAAAGATTTCTCTGCATAAGCCTTACAAAGGATGTCTTCTCCCATTTCTCTGCAGAAGCTTTACAAATGATGCATTTGCCCATTTCTCTGCATAAAACTTAGAAAGGATGTCTTTGCCCATTTGTCTGCATAAACCTAGCAAAGGATGTTTTTGCCCATTTTTCTGCATAAGCCTTACAAAGGATGTCTTTGTCCATTTCTCTGTATAAGGGTCTTACATAGGATGTCTTAGCCCATTTCTCTGCATAAGCCTTGCAAAGGATACATTTGCCCATTTCTCTGCATAAGCCTTACAAAAGATACATTTGCCCATTTCTCTGCATGAGCCTTACAAAGGATGTCTTTGCCCATTTCTCTGCATAAGCCTTACAAAGGATGTTGTTGCCCATTTTTCTGCATAAACCTTACAAAGGATGTCTTTGTCCATTTCTCTGCATAAGAGCCTTACATAGGATGCCTTTGCCCATTTCTCTGCATAAGCCTTACAAAAGATACATTTGCCCATTTATCTGCATAAGCCATACAAAGGATACATTTGCCCATTTCTCCGCATAAGCCTTACAAAGGATGTCTTTGCCCATTTCTCTGCATAAGCCTTACAAAGGATGTTGTTGCCCATTTTTCTGCATATATAAGAGTCTTACATAGGATGTCTTTGCCCATTTCTCTGCATAAGCCTTACAAAGGATGTCTTTACCCATTTCTCTGCATAAGCCTTACAAAGGATGTCTTCTCCCATTTCTCTGCATAAGCTTTACAAAGGATTTCTTCTCCCATTTCTCTGCATAAGCCTTACAAAGGATGTCTTTGCCCATTTCTCTGCATAAGCCTTACAAAGGTTGTCTTCTCCCATTTCTCTGCATATGCCTTACAAAGGATGTCTTCTCCCATTTCTCTGCAGAAGCCTTACAAAGGATGCATTTGCCCATTTCTCAGCATAAAACTTAGAAAGGATGTCTATGCCCATTTGTCTGCATGAACCTAACAAAGGATGTTTTTGCCCATTTTTCTGCATAAGCCTTACAAAGGATGTCTGTGCCCATTTCTCTGCGTAAGGGTCTTACATAGGATGTCTTTGCCCATTTCTCTGCATAAGCCTTACAAAGGTTACATTTGCCCATTTCTCTGCATAAGCCTTATACAAAGGATACTTTTGCCCATTTCTCTGTATAAACCTTACAAAGGATACATTTGCCCATTTCTCCGCATAAGCCTTACAAAGGATGTCTTTGCCCATTTCTCTGCCTAAGCCTTACAAAGGATATGTCTTTGCCCATTTCTCTGCATAAGCCTTACAAAGGATATGTCTTTGTCCATTTCTCTGCATATATAAGAGTCTTACAACGGATTACTTGTCAGTGTCACTGCTACTAATTGCAGGACAAAGGCAATGCAGAAAGCTTTTAAATGAGCTTTCTGCATTACCTTTATCATTGCGTATTAATCCATTATCCCATAGCCTGTTTCTAGTTTTGAAGATTAGGTGGCCTCTTAAAGCAGGTTGAAAGTAAAGCAGAATGTGCCTTAAGGCACATTCTGTTTTACTTTCAGTCTGCTTTAAGCTTCCATCTGCTAGAATAAAGAAAATATTTCATATCATGCTTATTAAAAACTGTATAAATTGGAAATATTTTGTTCAGTGGAGGAATAAGTTAGAGGCGTAAAAAGGCGTATTTATGGGGTAATGGGTTAACCTTCTGCATCTCTTGAAAGATCTGTTCTTATTTATTGACTGCATGGTTGTCTATTACAGTGAAGACTGTTCATGATTGTTTTTGCTTTGGATATTTGTTTACCTGTTACCTGTCATAGCAACGTTTGATCTTGGACTGACAAGCCACACAAGGTGTCTTTTATTTCTGTGAATATCTTTTTGGTAGCCATTTTATTCCTATGTCATTATCTTGATTACTTTATGAGGAAATGGGCCCGGATCTTTTCGAAGGCATTTTGGTGAATGGCATTTGAATTAGATACTGATTTAGAGAACTATGTTTTTTCCCTTTTTAATGTATGACAGTAAAAGGGGCTACCTGGTATTTTGTGTTTTTGAGATAGGATCAAAAGTAAACAGTAAATGTAAACAGTCAAACTTCAATATCGCAAAGTCTCTAAGTCAAACATATTCTAACATGTATTAAATTTGAAAAAAAAAGAGTAGCAAAGCCACATTTTAATTTTGAAATAAGGATACGTTTTACTTAAGTGAGGCCGAGGTAGTGAAATTCAGCTGTAGAAATATATATTATATTAAAAAAAAGTGAGCTAAGCAAGTTTGAGTTATCGAAGTTTGATTGTATAAAGCAATTAAGCATTTGAATCCAGATGAGTAGCCGCCTTAACAGGGCATCTCTTCTGAATTGAAACTTTTGACACTTGTCTTTAGTTTTCTTTGATTTGGAAATGTATCGATCTTAACCCTTTACCTGATAGCCTATTTCTAGAATTAAAGATAAATGACTTCTTAAAGCAGGTTGAAAATAAAGCAGAATGCGCCCTAAGGCGCATTCTGCTTTATTTTCATCCTGCTTTAAGCTATCATGTGCTACAATATAGAAAATATTCCCCATAATATATATTCATGACTGATTGAATTGGCACTATTTCCTTTAGCGGATGAATAAATCATATTCGCTAAAAGGCGCTTCTATGGGGGAAGGGTTAATTTAACAAATTTTGCAGACAACAATAACTATTCTAAAGCAAAAAATATTATTGCAGGACATGGTTTGAAAAAAAAGATTGATTTGAGAGATCCTGGCTTATTGATTGTGTTTACTGTGTTTTCAGGCCCACAACATGCGGCGAGTGAAGCAGCTACACAGCCACATGAAGCACAAGAAGGAGACAGAGGTGGCCAAACAGCAGGTCTGGGAGGGTAGATTTAAGAAGAGGGCTGCAGACCAGGCCAAACGTGAACACGAAGACTCCCTCAAGTTCTTCCAGGTAAACTTTTCACTCCAAGAAAATACAGTGCTCCCTCCCTACAACAAGAAAATTTTGCCAAACCAATTACCTCATAGATATGCCTTTCACACCTTTAATTTTGTCCTCCACTGAAGAAAAAAGTCTCTAATTAAACATTCATGAATATGTACGATAAGAAATATTCCCTATATCCTAGCAGATGGTACCTTAAGGCACGCTGAGGAAATGGAAGCAGAATGTTCTTTAACCCTTTACTCCATAAATACACCTTTTTACGCTCTTTATAAATTATATTCCTCCGCTGAAGAAAAAAGTTTCAAATTATACCTTCATAAATACATACCATAAGAAATATTTTTTATATCATAGTAGATGTTAGCTTAATGCAGGCTGAAAGTGGTCCCCTGTCTTCCAAACTAGAAACAGGCTATGGGGTAATGGGTTAAGGAACATTCTGTTTGATGTTTAGCCTGCTTTTAAGCAACCATCTGTCTTAACTTCTGAAAACAAGCTATGGGAGAAAGCCTTATCCCCTTTGAACCCTAGTCACCAATATAGGCGTCCTTTTCAAACAGTGTACATGTGAATAGTACACTTGTCCTATGCAAACAGTGAAGACCCAGATCAGAGGGCTCCGAAAGGAGCCCTCTGATCAGGGTCTTCACTGTTTGTCATAATGCCAAACATTGACTAAAACAACCCTTAAAAGTCAGAAATGGACTAGACTAAAATGGAAACTGGAATTGTCCATTTAAAGTTTCAGGGAGGAAAGAGTTAAGCAGTAACTCTAGGATGAAATCCATGAGCTCTCTGAAGAAAGATGACTAATTGATAAAGAACAAAAATAACGAGAAACAAATTATGTAGGTCGTTTTTGCTTTGCTTTTATACTGCATTAAGCTGCCAATTGTATGGAATTAGCTAATTAACCCTTGAGTACTCAAAGCAGGTTTAAAGTAAAGTAGAATGTGCCATAACCCATTACCCGGTAGCCTGTTTCTCGTTTTGAAGAAAGGTGAACACTTAAAGCTGGCTGAAAGTAAAGCAAAATGAGCCTTAAGGCGCATTTTTCTTTACTTTAAGCCTGCTTTAAGCTTTCATCTGCTAGAAAATGAAATATATTTCTTGAGATTCTTATTTGTGACAGTATAAATTTGAACTATTTTCATCAATAAAGGATTGAATTTAAAGGCGTAAAAAGACGTATTTATGGGGTAATGGGTTAAGGCACGTTTCGGCTTTACTTACAGCCTGCTTTAGCTACTTTCTGCTAGAATATAGAAAATATTTCTTCTGCTACACATTCATGACTGTATAATGTTAAACTATTTTCTTCAGTGTAATAATAAATAAAAGGCGTAAAAAAGGTATATTTATGAGATAATGGATCAAGTGAATGCTTTATGTAATGTCAGAGTGTGTTTCCTGGTCTGTTCTAAGTTTATGAAGGTGAAGCAGTATGTTTTTGCATATATTCATACAGTGATAATAAAATTATATGCTATTAAACTGATAACATAAATATTCAGGGATTTAACTGTTAACTTTATGGAATCATGCAAATTGGTGTTTCCATTGTGTAATCTGGTAATCAGAATCCTAGGTACCATAGTCAAAATTGTATTAATCTTGTCCCCATTTCAGTATTGAAGACAGGTGGTTGCTCCTTAACCCATTACGCTATGCTCTGTTTCCAGTTTTGAAGATAGGTGACATCTTTTTCAACTTTTCAACTTTTATTTACATATGCATATTAAAACAGGTTGAAAGTAAAACACCACCAACAAGTGAAAGCAATCTAACGTGCAGGCCCCATAATGGGTTTCTGTGGTTGAAAAGGGGTTAATGAATGATGGGAGGTGTGTTGGCCAAGGTTAACCCACACCTCTTGTATCAGTCAGTGGTAGTCATTCATACTGTCAGTTACAGGAATTGATGGATAAGCTTCATTTACATCTGAATTGTTCCTGCTTTAAACTCTTGAATACTCCTATAAATAATGTACACATGTATATTGATACTTTTTAAAAATAATGTACACCCAGATCAGTATGATCTGGGTTTGTATTGTAAACTCAAGTCTGCACTGTTTCCTGGGGGACATTTTCATTAGGTCATTAGAATGTAATAGTTAAGCTGATAGATGTTCATAATGGGCCACAGTTTTATATGTAAAACTTTGTCAAGATAAGGGTAAAACATCTCTGTTTCAAAACATTTGTTGACCTTTTTTCTCAAATTCATTTCTTAGATACCTCTTAAAAGAAACACTGGAAATGAGTGTCAAGCAGTTTTGATCCTAGTTGGCATTCAAGGCTCAGTAATCTGGCTCCAAAATGTTCGCAATTGGCTGACAATTAAGCTTGGCTGGAAAATTAAGGGACATTCAATTCACAAATCAGGTGATTATCTGGGGCAACAGATCTAATTAACAAAAAGGGTCAACCGAAATCAGTTGTTTGAATAATTCACAAGGAAGTGAATTTGCATAATAAATCTTCTTCCAAATTAACCAACATTATAATGCTGTGGTATTTTTCCATGTTTGATTCATGAAAGCATTAATTGGTATACATACATTACACCGATAGTATCATGATAGGAAAAGTGTACTCTTTACAGGTACAATGTTTGCAAAGAACACTTACATATGTAACTAGGGTTCAATGGGTTAAACTGACAACCAAATAACTGATCTATCTAGGGTTCATCAAACACCTGCCACATCAAAATACAGTAAAATCTCTCTATTACGACCACTAAAACAATGGCTTATTGATTGTATAATGTACAGGTGACAGCTTAAAGCATGATGACAGTAAAATAGAAACTCATTGCTTTAAGCAGTCACCTGTCATAAACACCTAATAATTAACACAATTTAGTGCTTAAATAGAGAGGTTTTACTGTATACACTGTGTATGCTGTATATTTTACAATTATATAATGGACAAATTCACTTTTGAAAAATGACTTGTTTATAATGAATTTTAATGATTTTTTTTTAGGAGAAAAAAGGAAAACAAACAGTGCACACCATATTCAGAGAGCTCTTTAGGGACTCCTTTGATCTGGGTCTTCAGTGTTTGTAATAACCTATACATAATTTATATTGGTTTCCAGCACTGAAATTGCTTAATGCTAAAAGGCTCATTGTAAGGCAATGTGATTTTAACCCTTACCCGTAGCCTGTTTCTAGTTTTAGAGACAGGTGACCTGTAACTTATAGTAGATTGAGAGTAAAGCTGAATGTACCTTTACCCATTCCCCCATAAAAACGCCTTTTTAAGACTATAATTTATTCCTCCACTGAAGAAAACAGTTTTCTTTTATACAGTCAGGAATATGTATCATAAGAAGTGTTTTCTATATCCAAGCAGATAATAGCTTAAAGCAGACTGAAAGTAAAGCAGAATGCGCCTTAAGGTACATTCTGCTTTACTTTCAATCTGCCTTAATTGGTCATCAAATTTCAGGTGTAGAAACAGGCTATGGGGTAATGGATTAAGATGCAATCTGCTTCACTTTCAGTCTGCTTTAAATTCCCATCTGCTAAGATATGGAATATAGTTCTTTAATGGAGCATATTTATGATTGTATAAAATGGAACTATTTTCTTCAGAGGAGGAATAAAAAGGTGTATTTGTGGTGTGATGGGTTAACTTATACATTGTCAAACTGTTTGGATCCTAATCAGATGCCAAGAAACTTTGGGTCCAATCAGAATCCAAACTGTTTGACATTCATATTATAAGGTTTCAGCAACACATAGATCTATTAATAAATTATGCTAAAACTATTTATAAAGTTGTTTGCATAACTATGACAGTTGCGAAGAAGTTGACACTTTTGATGGCAAGGGTTCAAACAGGCTGAACATTAAATTAACATGGTACGAATTGCTATGTCTGTAAACAGGTATTTATTAATAGTAATCAATGATAACAATTTGTTTACCTCAGTTTACCCCTTCTCTATAGACAAAAGTTCAAATTACCCTTATCTGATTGTGTTTATTCCATTACCCCATAAATATGTCTTTTTACGCCTTTGATTTATTCCCCCTTTGTTGTTGTTTCTGCTAAGGTTAATATAGTCCTGCATAAGCTTTTTCAGGTGGTTGGTTATTCCTCCACTAAAGAAAATAGTTCCTTTTATAAAGTCATGAATATGAACAATAAATAATAGTTTCTATTGCCTAACAGATGGTAGCTTAAAGCAGGCTGAAAGTAAAGCTCATTCTGCTTTACTTTCAACCTGCTTTAAGTATAGTCACTGGTCTTCAAAACTAGAAACAAGCTATGGGGTAAAGGGTTAACCCTATACTCAATAGCCTGTTTCTAGTTTTGAAAATATGCGACTATTTAAAGCAGGTTGAAAGTAAAGCATAATGCGCCTTAAGGCGCATTCTGCTTTACTTCCAGCCAGCTGTTAAAATTAACAAATTATTCATATGATACATATTCATAACTGTATAAATTGGAACTATTTTCTTTAGCGGAGGAATAAACTGAATACGTTAAAAGGCGCTTCTATTCAGGGGAAATGGTTAATGGCTGTATAAAGTGGAGCTATTTTCTTGAGTGGAGAAAAAGATGTAAAATGCATTTTAATGGAGCAATAGGTAAAACACTGAAAACAAACTTTCTTTTGAGTTAAATTGTTGTCAATCTAATGTGTTTATTACTGTATTAGCCGTAGAGTCATGTCATAAATACAGTAAAACCTCTCTATTACGGACACTGAAATGTATACTTATTGAGTGTATAAAGGACAGGTGCCATCTTAAAGGAAGGTGAAAGTTAAACAGAAAGCTCCTAAAGGAGCTTTCTGTTTAACTGTCATCTTCCTTTAGGCAGTCTCCTGTTGCAAAACGCCAAATAATTAACAAAATTTAGTGGTCGTAATAGAGAGGTTTTACTGTTCTTGCCTAAATTTGTTGGTAAATGTTATTGCAAGAGATGTATTGTCCTCCTATTCCTTTACATTTATGGTGGAATAGTTCTGCTCGATAAAACTTCAAATCTTTTCACTTTCAATTAATAAACGTCGTTTTAGAGAGTGAAAAATAAGTGCAATATTTAAAGCCGTAATTTTATGGATGATAAACTGTGACCTAGATATTAAATTAATGGGGTTTTAACATCAGTCTGTCGCAGTGATAATCCTATTAGCCCTTCTGTTGCTAAACAAGTTGTCTTCCTAAAAATGATTATCAACTTTAAAAGGGTTCCAGATATAAAGGGGAGTATTTCAAAAACTAAAATCTTTATTTCTGCTTTAAATCCTATGGTGTCACTTACTGATTAGAATTGTCTCTTTGAGACGATTCTAATCAGTAGTAACACAGGAGGCTTTGGTGCTGAAATTAGTGAGAAAATGTTTGATTTGTTCAGTTTGTGCCCGCTTATTTAGAGCCCTGATTTAAACATGTTGTCTTCTTCAACAATGTTGTTTCAGAAAGTTCCAATACTAAGATTGCTGTGAATATACAAACTGAGTGTCAAAATGTTTGGATATGGATGAAATGCAGAGTTACTCAACATCTCATCCCGATCCGAAATGTTTTTAAAAAATTTATCCAAATAGGCTATCGGCAAGAAAAAGGTTAAATGTTACGATGATATCTGTTCACGCAACTAGAAGATTTAACATTGCATTTATGAACACCTTTTATAAAGTTATTTTTTTATAATCCTTTGCAGGGAGATATAAAGCTGTGTTAAATTTGTGACTTGTTTATGGGTGCGATGTCGTGTCAACACCTGCTCTGTGTCGTACATACAGTAGAGACGTTATTCCTTCCCGATAAACATATTTATGCGAAAACTTATAATTATTTCAATTGCAAACAGTTTGGAGCCAGATCAGACGCCGGGTAACCCGGCGTCTGATCAGGCTACAAACTGTTTGCCACTCAGATTGAAATAAATTGTGTGAGATGTCAAAAAAATGTTATTTTCTACATTTTAGTGCATCATAAGCGCTAGGCGTTTCATTTGTGCTTAACTCTTTGTGCCCTAGTCCCGCATATAGGCGTCCTTTTCAAACAGTGTACATGTGAATAGTACACTAGTCCTGTGCAAACAGTGAAGACCCAGATCAGAGGGCTCCAAAAGGAGCCCTCTGATCAGGGTCTTCACGTTTGTCATAATGCCAAACATTGACAAAAACAACCATTAAAAGTCAGAAATGGACTAGACTTAAATGGAAACTGGAATTGTCCATTTAAAGTTTCAGGGAGGAAAGAGTTAACGGGAAAGAATAACGTCTTCTCAGCTGTAAATATGATATTTTAGACAGGTCTATTGCTGAATTTATTTCAACCTTTAACTAACAACCATTTATTGAAGAAGCTAGGAAAACTTTAACCCATTACTCCATATTTATGCATTTGCATGTATGCCTTAGTTTATTCCTCCTTTGAAGAAAATATAGTTACACCATAACACAGTCATGAATCTGCACCATAAGAAATGTTTTCTACATCCTAGCAGATGCTAGCTTAAATCAGACTGAAAGTAAAGCAAATTGCACCTTAAAGGGACTGAAAACCAAATGGTGTATTTGCAAAAAATAAAGAAAATACTATCATGCATCTGGTATTAAATAAATGTGATAAGTCTTAATAAAAACATTCTCAAGAAAAGTCACTAAATCTTCGTTTTCTAGATTTTTTTTCATCACTTTCTCTTCTGCGCCTAGTAGACGGAGTACATCTAATTCACCTGGTTTGAATTCCACCTCAGTTAAATATTTTTCTTTATAAAGTGCATTTTTTTTACAGAATTTCTTAACCTAAACTAATATTTATGTGTTTATTATATAATAAGCGTTTGACATACTTTTACAAATTATTTTTAATACTAAATTTGGTTGTCAGTCTCTTTAAGATGCATTCTGATCTACTTTCAACCTGCTCTAAGTGGTCATCTTTCTTCAAAGGCATAAAAAAGCGTATCTGGGCTGACTGTATACCTAATCATGGAAACAAAAACAATGTATCCCGGCATGATTGTATCCAGGCTGCCAGAATTCATTAAGATAAAATTGTTTTACAGTGTACAAGACTGATTAGTTCTGTCAATCAGTTATTCTAGGCCACTGTTGAATGATTGCAGATATCTGTGTCATTACTGTGATTTCATTTCATTGTCATATTTATGTCTAGTGAAGTGTATGATCACTATTACAATGTTGGCATTTTCAAATCAGCTGTTCTGGTATTTGAAAAATAGTATGTTTATGATAATATTAAGAGCAGTTTTCTGTCAATATTTAAGAGTAAGACAAACAGGGCAGATCCTGATTAGAGGGCTCCGTAAGGAGCCCTCTAATCAGGATCTACACTGTTTGTAAGGAATACATTTACCTAGTTTCAAGCCTCAGTGAGGGCTAAACAAGGTATATATTGTTTCATTATGACATTCGATTAACACTTTAGCCCTTTATGTCAAAGCCTGTTTCTTACAGTTTGAGTTGAGATGACAATCAAGTTAGCAGTGCTGTGAAGATTGTCAATCTTTTATTATATGACCATTCATTAGCTTAGATCCATGTGTATGTACAGTGGAGAATCTGTTATTCTTTCCCAATAAACGCGTTTACGCTAAGACTATTATTTGCAGTGCAAACAGTTTGGAGCCAGATCAGACGCCGGGTAACCCGGCGTCTGATCAGGCTCCAAACTGTTTGCCACCAAGATAAACATGAATTATCAGAATTGTCCAAAAGTTGTTCTTTTCTACGTTTTAGTGCTTTGCGTTTGCGTACGTTTGCGTTTAAACGGGAAAGAATAACAGATTCTCCACTATACTTGATGCTGCTTGCTGCTTTATGTAGGGTAGAAATAATACAGAAACCAGCTCCTATAGCATTAATTAAGCATTCCCTTGTATTAACCCATTACCCCATAGCCTATTTCCAGTATTGAAGATTGATAACCACTTAAAGGAGGTTGGAAGTAAAGCCAAATGGGCCTTAAGGCACATTTGGCTTTACTTTCAACCTGCTTTAAGCTTACATCTTCTAGAATATAGAAAATAATTCTTACAATACATAATCATGACTGCATAAATTGAATTTATTTTCTTCAGTGGAAGAATTAGTTAGAGGTGTAAAAAGGCATATTTATGGGGTAATGGGTTAAGAGGTTACTGCAAGCTATTTCACTGAGTGGTTGCTTAACCCTTTTACTCCATAGGCTGCTTCTAATATTGCAGATAGGGGACTACTTAAAGCAGGTTGAAAGTAAAGCATTAGAAACTGTGCACCTACCAGTTTGGTAATGATTAGAGTTTTTGCCCTTTTTCGAATTTCAGGAGTATGTTTATAAATTCCTTTAAAACACAAATGAAAAGCAACACATTGCATTAAAACCTAGAAAATGACAACTTGTTGACAATTATTGTTTTTAATCAGAGTGGCAAACAGTTTGTAGCCTAATTAGACGCCGATTTACCGGGCATCTGATCTGTCTCCGAACTGTTTGTACGGGAAAAAATAGTTTAAGCATCAACACATTTATTGGGAAAGAATAATGTCTTCTCCGCTGTACTATTTGATATTTCTTTCTGCAGAAAATGGTAAGCAAGGGTGAGGAGACAGAGCAGAATCTGTATGGACGTGTCAGGAATGCAGAATACTCTCGACAGAAACAGGAGCAGGCCGTAAAGAGGCTACAGAGTCAGCTACAAGATCTGAAACGTAAAAATGCTGCCACAGTCCGAAAAGAGATCTCCGAGAGAAACAGACAGGAGGTGGAACTAGAGCAACATCTGCTGAAGGAAAAGGCGGAACTCGATAAGGTGAGTCCAAATGTCAATTGTCTTCAGGGCTGCCATTTCTCTCCATTTTTCTGAAATCTTAGGATTTTTATCCTAGCAGGTGGTAGCTTAAAGCAGGCTGAAAGTAAAGCAGAATGCACCTTAAGGCGCATTCTGCTTTACTTTCAGCCTGCTTTAAGTAATTTGTTTGAAACTTAGAAAAATTAAAAATCTTAGGATTTTTCAAGATCAACTTATGGTAGCCCTATGTCTTAATCCTTTGAACCCTAGTCATGTATATAAGCATCTTTTGAAAACAGTGCACATGTGAAATGTACACTTGTCCTATGCAAACAGTGAAGACCCAGATCAGAGGACTCCTAAAGTTAGACCTCTGATCAGGGTCTGCACTGTTTGTAATATTGCAATAAATTGATAAAAATAACCCTTAATAGTCAAAAATGGACTTGTACCAAATTTGAAACTGAAATTGTCCATTTGAAGTTCTAGGGACTTTCAGAAGCAGCCACCTGTAATAATAAATGAACATATGGTATCTTTTGAATTCTAACACAATATTTGTTATACCTGTATCTATGTTTGTATAAGTAGTTTTTCACATTATTAACAATTGTCACCACTTTAGTGAAAAATAATCCTGATGTGATTGTTTAATGTTTACTAACTAAAACATGGTTTAACTATTGTATAGCCCCATTTTAACTTGGAAAAAACCCTGAATGCTCCTTAACTTTTTTAACCCTATAGTCATGCATATAATGCTCCATTGGCAAACAGTGTAGCTGTGAGGAGTACACTTGTCATATGCAAACAGTGTAGACCCTGGTCAGAGGGCTCCTTAAGGATGTGTTTAAACTGAAATTATTATTTTCTATGCAAACCATTTGGAGCCAGATCAGATGCCATGTAACCCAGGATCTGATCAGATTCCAAACTGTTTGCCACTCAGATTAAAATAGATGGTTAGGAGCCCTCCCATCTGGATCTTCACTGTTTGCACAGGGCAAGTGTATTTTTCACTAGTACCCAGTTTGTAAGTGATGCATATACAGTGGTAAATACCCTTTCCCTACCCATTTACGCGTTCATATAATTATGCGTAAGAAACGCTTAGTGAATGGTTAACGAACGGTTAACGCCTAACAATTTTAACGCGTTTAAACGTGTTAATAAACGATTATATCAATGCAGTCTTGGCTAAGGGGTCTGTTGGCTAAGTGATGACCCTTTCATCCGGGCTCTTTTAAATGCGTAAAGAAACCCGTAAAGAAACAGCTAGGAAATGCGTTTAATGAACCGGAAAAGAAACGCATAAGAAATGCGTAAAATGGGTAGGAATAGCATATTTACCACTGTTTCTGTGCCATTTAGTGAATTAAGCATAAGTTGCTGCTAAATGCAAAACAAAAGTAATTTAGAAAGCTTCCATTATAGAGCCTTTTTCCATGTTGTTGATTTTGTGTTAAGCAAGCACCTGCATGTGTCTTATACACTTCTTTTGAAAGGCACCTAAAGGAAAGGTTTGACTGCCTATAAATATTACTAAATGATTTAAATGAACTAAATTAGACAATAATTTGTTATTTTAGTTTCAAGGCCTTGATCCTTATCCTGTTCAGCTCAAAAGGATTGGAACTTGCAAATAGTTTGGATCCAGATCAGATGCTGAGAAAAATTGGTAGTAGCAGGATTCGAAATGGTCAGGATTCTAACTAACCCCTACTCAAAGTTTTATCAGTAAAGTAGACAGTAAGGATATAAACTTGAAATAATGTGATGCAGATAACAGTTTGAAAATAGACTGCAGGAGAAGGACTGGATTCAAAGGGTTTTGAAGAAGATCGTCTGAATTACAGTCAACATTGAATTAACCCATTACTCTAATAATAGACCTTTTTATGCCTCTAATTTATTCCTCCTCAGGAGAAAATAACTCCAGTTTTTAGTAACTTTTTACAGTCATGAAAGTTTGCATGATATAGAAATATTTCGTATATCGTAGCAGATGGTAAATTTAAAGCAGGCTGAAAGTAAAACAGAATGCACCTTAAACTTTAACTTCATAGCCTGTTTCTAGTTTTGAAGACAGCGGTGACCACTTAAAGCATTTATTCTGTTTTACATTCATCCTGCTTTCAGCTACCATCAGCTAGGATAAAGGAAATATTTACCGGGTATTATGATACATATTCTGACTGTTTAAAGTGGAGTTATTTTCTTCAGGGGAGGAATAAATATGCGATAAAAATATGTATCTATGGAGTAAACGGTTATGGTGTATTCCACATTACTTTCAACCTGCTTTAAGTGGTAACCTGTGATCGGTCCTCAAAACTAGAAACGGGCTATGGGGTAAAGGGTTATATGTGGTGATACTGTAAAGCCTTAAGAGATAAGGCCACCTCTGGACTAACTTCTGTGTTGAAATTAATAACATTCAACTTGACGTTTATCAGATTGTGCACAGTCTTATTTTTCAGCTTGACAGAATAAATAATTACTAACACCTGCATACTTTTGTTAGGGCTGCAATTTTCGTATGTAGGCCTATCTATTCTACTTCATAAAATACAATGATTAATCCTTAAAGGGTGAGAGTAAAACTAATATATATATCTTCTACAAACAGTGCAGATCCTGATCAGAGCCCTCTGATCAGGGTATGCACAGTTTGTTTACATTTTAAATATTGCCTGTAAAACGTCCAAAATAATCAAGATGAACTGGTCGTTTTTCCAAAATTTGAAAAATATAATATTGCAAGGGTTAGCTCTTAACTTGTTAAAATAAATAGGACTTGACTTGCTTTTGAGAACAATTTGAATCTAGATCAGACACTATTGTTACCAAAGACTTGAACTTTTTGATGTCCTTTTCAATATTTCCAAAATATGAATGCAATAGGAACTTAATTTTTATTGCTCTAAGTGCACTAGTCGATTTTCAGGATGATCAGCATTTTGAAAGAATAAGGTATTTTAAAAGCGTGAATAATGGAATTTAATGGATCTGGCAGTTATTATTGACATATTAGCCATACCAGGGCTATAAAGTAACATGGTAAAAAGTACATTTTATAATGCTCAACACATTGACAAATTGTAGTTGTCTCCATGTTGATTAGGTTTAATTTATGACATTTTTCATCTGTTTGCCCGAGAAATGAATGAATGAAGATAATTACATCTATAGAAAATGTTTTAAACCTTTGAAAACCGGAGACCTGGTAGGTGTTAAACCCATTTCCCATGGAGTAATGGGTTAAGACTTTTGCAAACAGTTTGGCCCCACACATACGGTATGGTCTGATCAGGATCCAAACACTTTGTGAATTTTGAATAAGTATTTCTATCAATTTATGCCAGAAGAATTAACCAATTAACCCGTAAATATGCATATTTACACTTCCAACTTATTCCTCTACTAAAGAAAACAGTTTCACTTTGTACAGTCATGAGTATGTACTAGAAGAAATCAACTTGAGAATTGTTGTAGATGACAAATATTGCAGACAATTTGAGCGTGCAGAAGGTTTAAACTGTATGATGTAAATACTGCATATTCCTGATGCACGTTGTCTTAACTCTTTGCATGCTGAGTAAAAAAAATTCTCTGCAACAATTGTCTGCTAGTCACTGTTCAAAAAGCAGATTTTCTAAATTTCTTTTCAAAATAGGGTCATAGTTTCAAATAGTTTGGATCCTGATGAGATGCCGCGTTGTGCGGCATCTCATCTGGATCCAAACTGTTTGCACAGGTAATCACGGCGTATGAATTCAGCGTCTTAGGTAAAGGTTATTCTTTCAAGCCACTCTTTGTGAGGTCACTATAATTCACATTGTTGGTTAACCTTTTTGCCAGCTAACGGCAAAACCGTGATTACCTTTGCAAATAGTATGAATCCAGATGAGAGGCCAACCAACTCAAGGCATCTCATCAGGGTCCAAACTATTTGGCATTCTTGTCTCATTTTGAAAAGAAAATTTCGAAAATTTCTAATTTTTGAATAGTAAGTAGACGGATTCTGTTTCAGACTGAAAGAATTACTTAGCTCTAAGAGTTAACCCTTTTCCACATGGAAGCGCCTTTTAGCGCATTCAATTTACTCCTCCACTGAAGAAATTTGTTCCAATTTATACAGTCATAAACATGTATCTTAAGAAATATTTTCTACATTCTAGCAGATTGTAGCTTAAAGCAGGCTGAAAGAAAAGTAGAATGCGCCTTATGGCGCATTCTGCTTTACTTTCAGCCTGCTTTAAGTGGTCACCTCTCTTCAAAACTAAAAACAAGCTATGGGGTAAGGAGTGAAATAATAATAGAGATCTGTGTTGGGTTAGCCACTTTGATGTCTGCCCAGAACACACCTTTGTGGCTTATTATGGAGATTATACAAATTAGCCGTTAGAAAACACCAAGTGCATGCCCTGCACTCCCATAGCCATCTGCATAATGCACAATTGCTGCCAACAAACAGTCTCAAGCCATCATCCTGTATGTATGCCTTTTTACGCTTTTAATTTATTCAAACACTGAAGAAAATAGTTTCACTTTATAAAGTAATTAATATGTTCAGTAGGAAATATTTTCTATATCCTAGCAGATTTTAACTTAAAGCAGGCTGAAGGTAAATAGTAAAAGCAGAATATGCCAGTTAAGGGGCATTCTGTTTTACTTTCAACCTATTTTAATCGATTACCCCATAGTTGGTTTCTAGTTTTTTTGAAAATAGGTAACCAGTGACTAAAAGTAGGTTGAAAGTAAAGCAGAATGTGCCTTCAGCCTTCTACAAGCTACCATCTGCTATGAAAATAAGAAAATATTATGTTATGGATAGTTAATGTGGATCTATTTCCTTTTGTGAAGGAATAAATCAAAGGTGTAAAAAGGCTATTTGGAGTTATGTGATAACATTTGGGTTAGATGAAGCAGCATAATTGGAGGTCTCAAGGACAGGTGGCTGTTTAATACTGCTACATCTGTCTAAGTATTGTATATGGCATATATGTTAAATCTATTTAAAGTGATGGATGCACATGGTCATAATTTATAATACATGTACTCAGTAATATTCACATTTATTGATAATGATAGTGAACAGGTGTTCATAGAACATTTGTAGCATAGCAGGTGGCAACTTAATACGTATACACGCTGAAAATAAAGCAGAAAGCTTATCTATAACCTGTGTTTAAGACTGCTAAATCATTTTTAGCTCATCCTCAACGTAAGCTATTGTGATAATTGTGCTGTGTAATTTGCCGGTTGTCCGTCACACATTGTCGTTGACAATTTCTTCAAATGACACCTATACTGCTGGCCCATTTTCATCTAAACTTTACAGGAATGTTCTTTGAGTGAAGATCTTTAAAAATTGATCAAATGATTTAAATCTATGAAGAACTCTGACAACCAAAAGGAAAAATTTGGAAATACAGCGCTCCCTCTCTACAACGACACCCAATGGGAGACAAAGATTGTGTGCATTGTTCAGAGGGAGTCGTTACAGGGAGGGAAATTGGCCTACATCTGCAAACAGCTTGAATCCAGATCAGACGCCGCTTTACGCGGCGTCTGATCTGGATTCAAGCTGTTTGTCACCCGTCGTTATATTTATTCCATCAAAATGTAATTTTGAGAAAAAAACAGCAGACGATAATTTGAAGCAGACGATATTGCAGCAGTAAAAGTGTTAAACATTTTGTCTTGTTTGGGGAACAGCGGCAAGTGTCATTGTAAGGAGGGAGTCGTTGTTGAGAGGGCCGTTGTAGGGAGGGAACACTGTACATGTACTAAAAAATCTTCTTTTGCCCTGCATTAAACAGTCACCTGTCTACCACACTCTCGATTCATTGGTAGCTTAACACAAGTTTGACTGTGACAGTTCAATTGAAATATTCTCACTCTCAAAAAACATTGTAGACCCAGGTCAGACAGCTCATACAGGAGCTGTCTGATCAGGGCCTGTGCTGTCTTCATACAGGATAATTATGTCCGACATGAGTCTACACACTTCTTTGAAATTATTAGCCAAATTGTAACAATCTAGATAAGTTTTTTTTATATGAATATGAATATTGAACGACAGAAGGGTTAATTGCTTGCTTGCTGCCACTGCTGTCAGGGAAAACCTCAATCATTTAGAAACAAAAATCTATTCAAACTTGTTCAAGTAATATGCAATGTCAAATCTTTACAATGATAATCAAGTCACCATCTTTGACATAAACAGATTGATTTACATTTAGCAGACTGACAGACACATACATCTCACTGCACAAAATTGCAATGGCAGCACTTTTCAGTAACTGTTAACCCTTTTCCATAGAAACAATACTTTCATGCCTTTTAACCTAATATAACCATAGGTAAAACCTATATACGGCCGAAACCTGTTTCTACAAAGTATAGTTAGATATAAGGTAATTTTATTTTTCGAGGGTACGAAATGACAAAAATAGTGTGCGAAAAGGCAAGGGTACGAAAAAACCCGTTGCCGCAAGAACCACACTGGCGGCCATTTTGGAATCGCCAGCCGGTTCACTCGATTCACTAAATCCGGTGCGGCGTACCAATCACATGATAGGGATATGTCTATCGGTATGTACCTAAGTATTCAATGGTGTTTACCAAGTTCACACAGGAAAATTATGTACGACTATAATTAAATATTTCAATGGAGGAGAGACTGATGAGCCACCGCTACGGAATACCGAACGCTCGGTTGGTTGGCGAATTAGGCATTCCCTTGCCGGAAGTGAAATCGTTAAAGTTAAAATGGCGGCGCCCACATTTGCGATAATACGGCCGAAACAAAAAGCTGGCCATAGGCCAGCTTTTTGCGCAGGTCGCCTATAGATAATGTGTACGCGTTGCGTGAATAAAACAAGGAATAAAAAAATAATTTTTATTTACCAGTGAAGTCAAAATATTATCGCAAATTTAAGGGCGCCGCCATTTTGTCTGTCACGATTTCACTTCCGGCAAGGGAATGCATAATTCACCAACCAACCGAGCGTTCGGGAATTCCGTAGCGGCGGCTCATTAGCCTCCCCTCTATGGAAATATTTTAGTAAAGTCGTACATAATTTACCTGTGCATATTGGGTGGACACGATTGAGTACACAGGCTTATACCGATAGACATTTCCCTATCATGTGATTGGTACGCCACACCGGATTATTGAATCGAGTAGTCCGGCTGGCGATTCCAAAATGGCCGCCAGTGTAGTCCGGTCCCCGGATGTTTGATCGAGATATAGGAGGCAGGGAACCAGACTAGCCGCCACTGTTGTTCTCGCGGCAACGGGCCATTTCGTACCCTCGCATTTTCGCACCCTATTTTTGTCATTTCGTACCCTTGAAAATTTAAACAACCATATTCCTATACTTTGTAGAAACAGCTTTCGGCCGTATATAGGTTTTACCTATAGTTATATTAATTCAGGTTCACCGGTAAATGAAAATTATTTTCTTAATTCCTTGTTTTATTCACGCAACGCGTACACATTATCTAAAGGCGACCTGCGCAAAAAGCTGGCCTGTGGCCAGCTTTTTGTTTCGGCCGTATTATTGATGCAGTGGAGGAGACGTTATTCATTCCTGTTTAATTGCAAGCAAAACACAAATGAAGCACAAATAAACACATTGCAAAATAGTGTAGAAATGACAATGATTTTACTATTCTGACTAGATATATTTGTTTTAATCTGAGTGGCAAACAGCTGGAAGCCTGATCAGATGCCAGGTTACTTTAAGAAACATTCTGCTTTACTTTCAACCCACTTTAAGTTTCAATCTACTAGGATATAGAAACCATTTCTCATGGTACTTATTTGCAATTGTATAAATTGGAATTGTTTTTTTAGTGGAGGAATAAATTAAAGGCATCAAAACATATTTATGGGGTTATGGGTTAAACATTCACCTGTCAGGCTGTAGGGAAAAAAATGCTTTTTGGCTCTTCTTTTTAGGGTATATCATAATTATGAGCTTTAATAGGCATTGCTATAAGGAATAGGTAAATGTGTTGGAAAGTTAAGTCATTTGTATGAAGGGATTTCTGTATGCATTTCCATTGAATAGTGTCTAAGCATTATAAGGCCTGACTGTTACTTTAATAGGATTAGAACCTCTAGTACTCATGATTTAACCCATCTCACTTTAATAAAGACGTATAACTTGATGACTTTATCCAACAGTATGGATCCAGATGAGATTGTGAGTTGGTGTCACATTTTCATTTTGCAAAAAAAGTAGCCTAAGGATTCAAATGAGATGCTCTGCATCAGATCTAGAATCAAACTATTTAACACTCAGACCAAACAATTCCTAGCCATAGGGAAGCAAGTATAGCCTATTTTTTATTATTTAAAAAAAAAAAAAATCCCAAACAAATTTGTTCGATCGTAGAAGGGTTTAAACCATAAACCTGTCTTTACCACAAACTGTGAGGCTTTGAACTATTGATCATAACCTTAGAGCACTCTGTGAACATCTTTGATACCCTTTACAAACAGCTTCCAGCTTAACATATTACCGCTTAGTCTGTTTCTAGTTTTGAAGATAGGTTGCTAGTTAAAGCAGGTTGAAAGTAAAGCAGAATGTGCCTAAAGGCACATTCTGCTTTACTTTCAGCCTGCTGTAAGCTACAAGTTTGGCTAGGATATAGAGAACATTGGTTGTGGTACATATTCATTACTGTATAAAGTAGAACTATTTTATTCAGTGGAGGAATAAATAAAAGGCTTAAAAAGGTATATGTATTGTGTAATGGGTTAACTTATAATATTCATAATGTCATTCAGATGCTCTTTCTGTAAATTTACAGAAGACTCAGAAGCTATTTTGTAATGTTTATCCCCCATAGCCTGTTTCTAGTTTGAAGATAGGTAACCGCTTAAAGCAGATTTAAAGTAATAGCCTTCAGGCACATATATTCTGCTTTACTTTCAGCCTACTGTAAACTACCATATGCTAGGATATAGAAAATATTTGTTTCAGTTCATGTTTATGACTGTATAAATTGGAATTATTTTCTTTGGTAGAATAATGTTAAATGCACTAAAAGGCGCTTCGGTTTTAAGGAAAGGGTTATAACTCTTCAATACTATAATGGACGTTTTAGAATACACTCATTACTTTTGCAAACAGTGTCGATCAAGATCAGAGGGCTCTCGTGATTAAGGTCTACACTGTTTTCTAATTTAGAGCAGTATTTATTAAATTACCCAGAATTCCAAATAGACTGGTTCATGTTTTGGTGACTAAAATGATCCACAAGGGAACATAATAACCCACAAGAGTTACTTGGTGTTGAAATGATTAAGCAGACAACGTTTTCAGCAGTCAGTAACTCAGTGCTGAAAGGTTAAACAGTTGGGTAAAAATATGAATGATCATTTGATTATCTGATTCAAATCATACAGGTTATCTATAGGAATAATTAAAAAGACATTTGCCCTGATCACACCTGGTTAGTGGTCTCCTGGTATGCTGATAAAGGGATTTCCAAGCATAATACTGCATGAATGAATACAATCAGCCGTAACACGCTTTTATGCCTTCTATTTATTCCTCAAACCTCTCTATTACGACTACGAAGTTGTAAACAGGAGCTTTCTATTTCACTTTCACATTGCTTTAAGCTGTCACCTGTCCTTTATATATACAATTAGCCTTCTATTAAGTGGTCGTAATAGAGGGGTTACTAAATCCAAGCATAAGACTGCATGAGGGAATACAGTCAGCTTATAACTAGCTGCAGCTGTTATTCCATGAACACACTTTTTTACGCCTTCAATTTATTCCTCCAATAAAGAAAATAGCTGTGAATATGTTACACAAGAAACATTTTTGGTAACCTAGCAGATGGTAGCTTAAAGTAAGCAGAAAGTAAAGCAGAATATGTACACCTGTATTCTGCTTTACTTTTAAACCTGCTTTAAGTAGCCACTTGTCATCAAAACTGGAAGCAGGCTATGGGGTAATGTAATTGAATCCTTATTGCAGAACAAAGGTATTGCAGAAACCTCGTAGAGAAGCTAAATTCTGCATTACCTTTTGTACTGCGTTAACCCTTTCCCCCATAGAAGCGCCTTTTAGCGCATTCAGTTTATTCTTGCCCTGAAGAAAATAGTTCCAATTTACACATTCATAAATATGTATAATACAAAATATTTTCTTTATTCTAGCAGATGATAGCTTAAAGCATGTTGAAGTAAAGCAGAATGCGCTTAAAGCGCATTCTGCTTTACTTTCAACCTGCTTTAAGTGGACACCTATATTCAATACTAGAGATATGCTATGTGGGAAAGGGTTAAGCTGCAAGCTGTCTCCATTACCCCATAGCCTGTTTCTAGTTTTCTAGGCAGGTGACCACTTAAAGTAGGTTGAAAGTAAAGCAGAATGCGCCTTAAGGCGCATTCTGCTTTTCTTTCAACCTGCTTTAAGCTACTATCTACAAGGATATAGAAACTATTTCTTATGATACATATTCATGACTGTATTAATTTGAACTATTTCCTATAGTGGAGGAATAAGTAAAAGGCGTAAAAAGGCGTATTTATGGGGTAATGGGTTAAATAATTGCTATGCTTCTTCATGGATTGGTCTCTTAAAATATTAGTCTGACTGAATTATGAAAGACAGTTAACCAATTTAGTGCCTTATATACTTTATTGTTAGGGCCCCTTTAATATGCTTGCGCTTAGAGTAAGGTTCCCTGAATGGAGAGTTCTAAAATGTCAAGGTCTGAAAGCTTACATTTGAGTGTACCTGTAAAGAGTACACTTGTCCTAGACAAACAACCCAGATCAACAGACTCCTTAAAAGGTTCCATCTGAGCAGGGTCTGCCCTGTTTGTCATATAGCAATACATTGACAAACTACCCTAAATAGTCAAATATGGACTAGATTGGAAACTGGAATTGTCCATTTGAAGTTTGGTAGAGGAAAGGGTGAAATACTAGATCTAAGATCCATTTAACTATTTATCTTTGCAAATATTCATTGAATGCCTTTGTTGTTTTTTTTGGAATATTTCATTATCAATCATGTTTTAGACAATGCATTAAATTTTATAAATCATTTATGTGGTACAACTCGTGGACAGCTTTCACTATTTTTAATAATGTTATTGATCTTCTATAGAGTTTTTAGTTATGGTTGCATGCTATTATTCCCAGTTATGTTACATTAGATGGCCTGCATTGGGCGCTCTGCTATTATTTCTATTGGTCGGCAATCTTTAGCCGGTTGGTTCATTGCTGATTGATAGGGGTAGTGTGATTGCCGTTTTGGGGGCTGTCTTTTGTATGTTTATTCTTATTTATTTTAGATCTAATTATAGTTATTTGTGTTTTGTCGATGGCCTGCATTTGGCGCTCTACCATTATTTATATCAGTCGGCAATACTTAGCCGGTCGGTTCATTGCTGATTGATGGGGGTAATGTGATCGCCGTTTTGGGGGACTGTCTTTTATATATGTTTTATTTCAGATCTAATTGTAGTTATTTTGTCTTTTCACGATTTATAGGTACATATGTGTTATTTCATGTAAAGCGCTTTTGAACGCACAATCCCTGTGTGAAAAGAGCGCTATATAAATCTGGTATAATAATAATAATAATAATAATAATAATAATTTATATGGTTGAAAGTTATATACATGTACAGTCAAACTAAGATATCTCAAAGTTGGTTTTGTCGAACTTACCCGTATATTTCAAAGTTAAAACGTGGCTAAGCCACGTTTTAACTTTGTAATATGGGTATGTTCGTCTTAACCGAGCATGAAATAATGCAGTTCAATTCATATGTCGAACTATCGGATAGTTCGAGTTCAAGATATCAAAGTTCGACTGTACAGCAAATATTCAAAAACTACAGGTAGTGAAGGTATATGCTTCTTTTTGTGACATACGTTTCTTATAATAATAATAATAATAACGACTTTATTTTACATGGATAACATATTTGGTGTGTAACCAATTTTCAATATCAGGTCCACAACCATGGCATGTACATAGAGGATATTGAATGAGTGTTTTTTCAGTAATGAATTTATTGAACGAGTTGGATAAAAATGATATTTTGCGAGCCTTGGCGAGCAACATATCATTTTTATCCAACGAGTTCAATAAATTTATTACTGAAAAAACACGAATTTAATATCCTATTTAACACATAAACACCAAATGACACGAAAATCCGAAAGGTCTTACTTTCACTTTTGCCCTCGGCTCTTAGGTAAACGATTCGTCATAGGTGTTATTCGGTTTTATTCATCCGTAGATAAAAACACCAATCATATTAACGTAACGAAAATCAACACCATTACCTTGTGAAAAGACTTCTCTGATACCATATTCAAATTTTAAATTAATATTTAAATTAAAGTTGTTCTAAATGACTAAAAATGATCATTTGACATTAAGAATCTGAAGTTTCGTTTTCAAAATAACGTCAAGACGTAACATGACGTCATTATCATTGTAACGTCTAAATTTGAAAAAACAGTTTGAGTCACTGTTAATACTAAAGTCTACGTGGTATTAAGTTTAGCCTGATTTGCAGCCTGGGTTTGCGAGACTGCTAGGGATAATGTTTCTAGGACAATTCGAAATGTTTCAATACCTAGTGGTGATCTATGTTTGTCTAGAGTCTCTTAACTGATTTACAGTCGGCGTAGTAGTACATTATTTTGGTGATTCGAAAATTAGTATAAAATATATGCCCAGTGGGCCATACGATTTTTACGGCCCTCTATATTTTGCACGTTTATGTGATAAATATATATACAGAAAGTTAGCACATAAAAACAAGAGATATGTATATGTTACTACTCATAAAATCGTATCTTCAAGACGATTCTAATGAGTAGTGACACCATAGGGTTTAGTTCAGAAATAAATATTTTAGTTTTTGAAATACTCCCCTTATCTGGAGCCCTGCCTCTTATAACAATAGAAGAGACAAAGGCAGCCTCAATAAAAACATCATTAGCTACACTTGAGCTATTCTGCAATCAATTCCTTTGATGTTTGGCCTCTAACATTTTCTGAGAAACTATGTTAACCCTTTACTCAATAGCCTGTTTCTAATTTTGAAAATAGTTGACTTCTTAAAGCAGGTTGAAAGTAAAGCAGAATGTGCCTACTATAAGGCACATTCTGCTTTACTTTCAGCCTGCTTTAAGCTACCATCTACTTGAAAATAGAAAACATTTCGTCTGATAAATATTCATAATTGTATAATTTGGAACTATTTACTATGTGGAGGAATAAACTAGAGGCGTAAAAAGGTGTATTTATGGGGTAATGGGTTAAACACATACAAGCTACTACCGTATTATGGCCTCAAATCAAAATTATTTGTTGGCCTTGGTTGTGTGTTCAACTGTTTCTAGGTTAGTTTTTAAAAGGTTCCTTCCATAATTTGATGACCTAACATAGGATCATTTAATTACCAAATATACCTTTGCCTTGACTTCAGTGTCAAAAGGTCAGCATATTCTCACTTAAAGACATCCCTAGACGACCTTTCAATCATAATGCCTTGCCAGACAATTTCCTTGCAAAAATCATGCATGGATCTTATGGACATGTCGCTAGCAAAGAACCATTGAAGCTTCTCGTGTGAGACTCTACCTTTATATTTGATAGTTTGGTTAGAAATAACCATTGAAAATCACTAGAGCATGAGTAATAATCTGGACCTCACCAGGTAAACTGAGATTGTGTTACACATGCTTTGAAGGTTACATTGACACCTCCAGAACAATGGGGGGACTCCCTCTAGGGACTGAGGAAAAGTCTTTAACCCATACTGACTCATATTGACACACTTTAATCCTCTAGCTTGTATTGAGATAAGCATTGATAATTGTTAATCGCATATAGATGAGTTAATGGGTTGAATCACTCACTCACTTTACTAGTTTAGCATCTGTACGTGTTCCCTTCGTCAGCGGTACAAAGTTGTCTGGCTGTCTTAATACATCGGTCTCCAGTGATCACGGTCAAGGGGGTCCACCTTCACCACCTGCCACTAAGTAATAATTTAATCATGTATGCAGCATCAGATTGCCTCTGATACATTCTTTGACTGATGATTAAAAAAATGAGATGAGTTCATTTAAACTTAATGATCCTTTTACCCTTTACCCCATAGCAGGTTTCTGACTTTGAAGATAGGTGCTGACCACTTAAAACAGGTTGAAAGTAAAGCAGAATGGCATTCAGGGACATTCTGCTTAAATGCTTTCAGCCTGCTTTAGGCTACAATCTGCTAGGATAAAGATAATATTTCTTATTGTGCATATTTATGAGTGTCTAAATAAAGTGGAACTATTTTCTTCATTGGATGACTAAATTAAAGGTGTATTTATAGGATAATAGTTTAATAATACAAAGTACCGTATACCTGTATACAGTGGAGAATCTGTTATTCTTTCCAATTTAAACGCTAATGTACGCAAACGCAAAGCACTAAAACGTAGAAAAGAACAACTTTTGGACAATTCTGATAATTCTTGTTTATCTTGATGGCAAACAGTTTGGAGCCTGATCAGACGCCGGGTTACCCGGCGTCTGATCTGGTACCAAACTGTTTGCATTGCAAATAATAGTTTTAGCTTAAACGCGTTTATTGGGAAAGAATAACAGATTCTCCACTGTACAAACTTGAATTAAACAGTCACACTTGGTTAACCCATTACCCCATAGCCTGTTTCTAGTTTTAAAGACATGTGACCACTTAAAACAGGTTGAAAGTAAAGCAGAATGTGCCTTATCTGCTAGGATATAGAAAATATTTCTTATCATACTTACTCATGTCTGTATAAATTAGAACTATTTTCATCAGTGGAACAATAGATTAGAGGCGTAAAAAGGCGTATTCATGCGGTAATGGGTTAAAGGGTCATGGCCGCTACAAACAGGTGGTTTCTTAATTCAGGATGATAGTTAGTTCCTGTGAACTTTCTGTATTACTTTCATCCTGCATTCAGCAGTCACCTATCTAAGGATTGTCTTTGCAGATTGTTTTAATTTTCGGGTTAACAAAGTTTCAGTGTATGCAAATATTTGATGGATGAGTCTAATGCTAAAGCCCATCTGTACGGATTATGTCATATTGTGATTAATGAAGGAACGCCTGGCTTATAATTCAAAGCTTAGTTAAAAATTAAAAAAACTTCAAAGCTTTCAATGCCTGGAGTCAAAATTTGCAATGTATATTAACCTAGAGTCCCTCCTGTGTACATGGAAATTTGTTCATGCATTATGAAATGTAGAGCTATGTTCATGATGCACATTTCTTTCATGATTTCCAAAGAATTACAGAGTTATGGCCCCTGGATGAACTTAAAAATCTTGTGAAGCAACTGACTTAAATTGAGTAAATTTCTGTACCAATTAAGATAAAATTTTGTACGAGATATGCACAGCAGGGGTATTTTTCACTTTCAGTGATAGTTCTTGATATAGTAAATGGTAGCATAAAGCAGGTTTAAAGTAAAGCAGAGTGTGCCTTAAAAGCTTTCTTTTTTACTTTTCAACCTGTTTTAAGTAGTCACCTATCTTCAAAGCTTGAAGTACTGTTATGGAGTAAAGTGTTAAGCCTGACAAGTATGAAAATAATTATTTCATTAGTAAATTTTATGGAGGAATGTGTATAAAATATAATAATAAGGCATCAAAATATGCTTCAGGGGCCCGTTTCATAAAATTTTGTACGACAAAAAAGGTCGTAAGTCAAAACTTTAAAATATATTTAATTTCTGATTTCTCTATCTAATCCTGTCTTGTGACCTATCTTTGGAATCGTCTTGGATTAAATGGAGAAATAAAAAATTATAATTGAGACTTTTATAATCTGACTTTCGACAACATTTGTGGTATGGATTAACAGGGCATGCCTTGTCTGTTACTAATGCACGTTTCTGTCTAATTAAGACTTGCAAAGATAAAGTATATATAGCTTTCCAAACACTTCAGTTTATGACAAGAGGTTATTGTACAATTTAGAATTAATAAGTATTACTGTAGTATGATGCACTACTGCTATCAATGGATTTCATTCATGGATGTACTTGGTGAGATAACTCATCTTTGATTGTAAAATTATGATAACTTTCACTCTTAAACAGTAATTAGCAAGAGGATAGAGGCGCCTCTTTTGATTCAGCATCACCTGTTTAATTAGATTTTTTTATCATCAGATAACAGTATACAGTCGAATCTTGATATCTTGAACCTGCTGAACGCAAACTTACACTTATTTCTAAGGTTGAATTTGATCATTTCAAAGTTGCTAAGTCGAACATTACACCCTTACCGGTATTTCAAAGATAAAATGTGGCTTAACTTTTCAACACTCAGTAACTCTTGTGGATCATTATGTTTACTTGTGGATCATTTTAGTTACTAAAATATGAAAGTCTACTTGGAATTCTCAGTTATTTAATAAGTACTGCTCTATTACCGGTAATTTCAAACCGTGACCTTTCTTTTGCTATTATTATACGCCCGTCATCGACGGTCGTATTATGGTATACCCAGCGCTGTCCGTACGTCCGTACGTCCGTCTGTACGTCCGTCCGTCCGTTAACTTTTCTTGTTAGCGCTCTCTCACCTTCATTTATTTACCGATTTTGATTAAACTTCCTACAAATATTCCATACCACAATAGCTCGGACGAGTTCGCGTTTCAGACGTTGGCGGCTATTTTTAGCAGAGTTATGCCCCTTTATTGTCAAAAATGGGCATTTTTAAAAAAAAAACAGAACTTTTTTTTTAATCATTCAATTTATTTCAAATTTGATATGGTGATACAATGAATGAAGTTACTTAACATATATTACGGGTTTTTGGTTTGACTTCGTATTTTCAGAGTTATGCCCCTTTACACAATTTTTTAACAATATATTGATTCCTGATAATAATTTTACTTACATTTTGTCTATTGTAACAAAATTTCATATTTATCTTTCTCATCATGCAGGGAAGGCACCTGTGAATTTTGGTTCCTGTTAAATTATTTTTAGCAGAGTTATGCCCCTTTACATCCTTAAAATTTAAAATAAGCCACACTTCGTCCGTTAACTTTTCTTCTTAGCGCTCTCTCACCTTCATTTATTGACCGATTTTGATTAAACTTCCTACAAATATTCCATACTACAATAGTTCGGACGAGTTTGCGTTTCAGACGTTGGCGACTATTTTTAGCAGAGTTATGCCCCTTTATTGTCAAAAATGGGCATTTTTAAAAAAAAAACCAGAACTTTTTTATTTTTCATTCAATTGATTTCAAATTTGATATGGTGATACAATGAATGAAGTGACTTAATATATATTACAGGTTTTTGGTTTGACTCTGTTTTTTCAGAGTTATGCCCCTTCACACAATTTTTTTTAACAATATATTGTTTCCTGATAATAATTTTACTTACATTTTGTCTATTGTAACCAAATTTCATATTTAGCTTTCTCATCATACAGGGAAGGCACCTGTGAATTTTGGTTCCTGTTAAATTTCAGACGTTTGCGACTATTTTTAGCAGAGTTATGCCCCCTTTATTGTCAAAAATGGGCATTTTTTAAAAAACCCAGAACTTTTTTCTTGACTATCGCAATACTATCGGGATAGTACTTGAGCTATCGCAATACTACAGCATAGTCTTTTTGAGATTGATAGTCGGGCCTACACTCCGGGCGACTTTTTCCAGTCAGCCTGAGTCTGGACGACTTTGACACCCGCCGGCCGTGACGGGCGTATTTTGCCGCACTGCGGTGCTCTTGTTGTCTTTGATATGGACTTAATTACCCAGAGAAAAGTGCAGACCTCATGTCAGATGCATGCAGATCCTATTGAAAATACTGTAGATCCTGATCAAACTGCTCTTTCAGGAACTGTCTGATCAGGGTTAACACTTTTTTCAAAAAGCCTTAATAATAATTAAGCTAAGAGCAGGGGAAGGGTGAAATTATATGCCTTTTCTCCAGATTTTACTAAATCTCCGGATTTTTTCCCAGTACATGGTAGTTTAAAGCAGGCTGAAAGTAAAGCAGAATACGCCTTAGGGCGAATTCAGCTTTACTGACAGCCTGCTTTAAGTGGTCGCATGTCAACAAAACAAGAAAAAAGGCTATGGGGTAAAGGTACGATTCGTAAACTCGCACTTGAAAAATGCAAATTTGGAAATCTTAGGATTTTTCATGTCAATTTATGGCAGCCCTGTGTTAGGACTAAGGCAACAAACCTACTTCTGTGATGATCATCATTTTCTGCTTTCATAATTGTTAGCAACATCTTTTAATCGACTGAGGAAGCTTAATAAAAGTGTCATAAAAAGCTTTGATTTTGATCAGATACCAGGGCTCCAGATAAGAGGGAGTCGACTGAACGAATCCCAACATTTTCTCACTTAAAAAATTATTACAACCCAAAATCCTATGGTGTTACTACTTATTAGAATCGTCTCTTCGAGACGATTCTAATGAGTAGTTACACCATAGGGTTTAAAACAGTAATAAATTTTTTAGTTTTTGAAATACTCCCCTTATCTGGAGCCCTGGAAACACAATAAGTAGGCATCTGATCTGACATATCTAAACTGTAATGTAAATGTAAATGATGTTATTACTTATCTTCAGAGTCAGAACTAATTAACATTTGAGTATTTAAACGTTAATAAATTATTAATTCTCGATTGATGCAGCCACCTGCCTAATAGACATAGAAGAACTACACTATTAAAACTATATAGTTTACATTGCCATTGTTATTTTGCATTGATGGCAATGGATAAAAGGGTTAAGCAGGGCTCCAGATAAGAGTGAGTAACCTGAGCAAAAGCAACATTTTTTCACTCATTTCAGCATCAAACCCTATGATGTCACTATTCATTAGAATTGTCTCTTCGAGACGATTCTAATGAGTAGTGACACCATAGGGTTTAATCCAGAAATAAAGATTTTAGTTTTTGAAATACCCCCCCCCCCCCCCCCCCCCCCCCCCTTATCTGTATATAGCCCTAGTAAAGCAATTATTTAAAAAAAAGATGATATGCACATAAAAGTCACAGTTATATGCAGAATTATGTAACATAGAAGATTCTTTTGGGACATCTTTGCGTTACACCTGTCCTGAAATGTTATTTTAGTAGCCAGGTATCTATTGATATTGTCATGCAGCATAATAATTCAGACAACTTATCAAACAGGTGTTTTATATTATCAACAAGCTCACACATGGTGTATAAAAGTATTACAGTTTAACATTTATAAAATGAACTCACTTTTAAAAGTCAAACTTGCCCATACTTTTTTAGGTAAAACTTGATACTCCAGAATGCTTAAGTGGAACATACCCATATTTCAAAATTTAAAACATGGCTATTTTAAGCCACAGTCATGTTAATCCATTACCCAATAATATACGCATTTTAACGCCTTTAATTTATTCCTCCACTGAAGCAAATGGTTTCATTTTATACAGTCATGAATATGTGCCTTAAGAAATAATTTCCATATCCAGGCAGATGGAAGTTTAAAGCAGGCTGAAAGTAAAGCAGAATGTGCCTTAAGGCACATTCTGCTTTACTTTCAACCAGCTTTAAGTCATCATCTGCTTTCAAAACTAGAAACAGGCTATGGGGTAATGGGTTAACTTTGAAATAAAGGTAGGTTTGACTAAAGGGGTTTAACTGGATACAGCTGGTGGTCGTATAAAAAAGCAGTTGGCCGAGGAAACCACACTAGGGTCTCACTAATGGGACCAGTCAATTAAATGCTTGTTGTTTTTTATGAGCTATTGTGACCGCTCATTGTCCGTAGTACGTCTGTCCGTCTGTCCGTCTGTCCGTTCACTTTTACTTCAAACGACATCTCCTCTGAACCCGGGGATTGTAGGACGGATTCAAACTGCTCATGATGTTCCTTGGATGCTTCTCTACAGAAGTTGTCTAAATGAAAGAGAAAAAGCAAAAACTCTGCTTGAAAAAGCAAAAAAGCAAAAATTTTTAAAAAATCTTTTTGCTAAAAACTACTAGGCCCTAAGCTTTGATATTTTTACAGTAGAATCTCCTGGTCGATCCCTCTATAGTTTGTTAAAATGAAATCCCTAGGGTCACACTTGACGCCACCCTGCGCAGTTTAAGTGCTGCTCTAGGCAGGTTTTACAGTATTTTTGATGAAGCAAAAGCAGAACTGTATTTTACCTGAGTTACTCTTAATATACTAAGGGCAAATAGCCAATATTTGCAAACATTTTGGATCCAGATCAGATGCAACATAATGCTGCATCTAATTTGGATCCAAACTATTGGTACTCATTTACCAACTGAATATGTTCTAAATTCTTTTTTTTTGTCACTTTTCGCATACAGTAGGTTTTAAGCAGATATCATTTCAGTCTGGTAAGGGTAAGCCTTCAGAGCAGTTGCTAATTCTACCATACTACCCAGTATTTGACCTCAGCCACTGTACTGATGGTCTTAGCTGAACATGTTGTCTGCTAAAGTTTATAAATGGTTTAGTCTGCTTCATACTTAGAGAAACAGGGTCTGGAAGTGATCCACTGACAGTTATGTAATTATGTCTTTTGCCATATTTATACATATGTTTAATATTCAAAATATGTATAGCAGACAGCAATTCAGCATAATAAGAGTTAGACCCTAGCCAAATTTCCTACTGGCAGAGTTACATAACTGAACTCAGGTCAGCTGGTCAGCTGATGAGGTTCACTGTAAAGTTGTCTGCTATATTTTTATGCCCTGCAGTTGGGGGGCATATTGTTTTTGTCTGTCTGCTTTTTTGTCTGATTGTCCATTTGTTTGTCTGTCAGTCCACAACTTTAATCTTAGCCATAACTTTGTTAAAGTTAGAAACTTTATAACTTGGGTCATGTCGTACAAAGGTCAATGTCAATTTTGAGATATTTCCCAGTGTCATATTTTCTTGTCTTTGAGATAACTCCAGTTATACTGATGTTAACCCATTACCCCATACATATGCCTTTTTACGCCTTTAATTTATTCCTCCTCTAAAGAAAATAATTCCACTTTATATAGTCATAAACATGTAAGATATAAGAAATAGTATCTATATCTTAGTAGATGATAACTTAAAGCAGGTTGAAAGTAAAGCAGAGTGCGCAATAAATAATCATATGGAAATACATGTAGCTTGATAAGAAGAAGTGTCATGGATAAGGGCCATAACTCTGCCAACAATATTTTTTTAAGTTATTCCAATTTGTCATGTTTTTTTTGTCTGGAAGATAATTCCATTTACAGCTATATTAAAATGTTGTCTTGCCTATTAAGCTAAGGCACAATGACCTCAGGTGAGCGAATTAAGGGCCATGGCCCTCTTGTTTAAATCAAGATATGAAAGTTTTATTGTATAGCTATATCAAGTCAATGCATCATGCCAATAACGCTATCTCACCCAATAGCTACCAGAGTATACATGTATAACCAAACAGTAAGGTGTCTGCTTAAAGCAGGCTGAAAGTAAAGCAGAAAGCCCCTTCTTCTCTACTTTCAGCCTGCTTTAAGCATCCACCTATTTTAAACACATTGTATAGTAAAAAAAAAAAATCATATGAAGGGGCTTGTGTAGAGAAAAGATCGAAGGGATAATTAATGGAGAAATTTTGGGCAATAGATGGCTGATCAGACGGAGGTGGAACAGATGTTTTTGGCAGGGGATGGGTTAAAACCTGCACATTCCCTAGTCTTTCAAAACCTTTTGCATGCTTGGTTAATTTTTTCATCTGCAGCAATTTTCGTAGAATTTTCAAAAGTTCTTTTAAAATATGTGTCAGCTCAGTGTCAAACAGTTTGGATCCTAATGAGAAATCAAAATATGCGATGTCTCGTCAGAATCCAGACTGTTGGGAAAGGTAATCACTATTGCACATATCCAGCACTACCATGGTTTAGAGTTAATTGGGATGAGATAGTTTTAATGGGATTAAGAATGGTATCTCTTTTAGTGTGGTTATTAAAATTATATTACATTTGTAATATTTTGGGTGGTTTCATGTTTGATACTTTATTGTGGTTTTAGCAATGTCATGGTAGTATTTTACTTGTGGTTTTAGCTGTGTCTCACTTTGAGGTACAAATCTCTTGTGGGGGAGTGTTATTTTTTAGGTGAGAATAGTATATATGAAGATATAACAGAGAAAAAACGAAGGGATGATCAACCACAGGCCAGAATTGTTGAACCCCGCTATTAGCATAATTAGATATTGGTGCTGTTTGATAATAGTGTAGACCCAGATCAGATAACTCCTGAGGCTGATAACTCCCTTTACTCTTTGCCTGCTAATCACCATTTTGATTGAATTTTAAATCAGATTTGACAAAGCAAAACTCAGTATTTGTTCAGTATCCAAATTGTAACAATTGGCTTTCATGTTTATGTTTTTCAAGTGAAAATGACATTGATGTTAAAATAAATTTAAAAATAAATTTTTAACAACAATTGTGAAGCAGAAGATATTGTAGCAGGCAAAGGGTTACCGTAACAAAAGCAGGGCTGCCATTTCTACATATTTTTCCGAAATCTTCCAATTTATCATAATTTCTCTGTACCTACAGATTTTTCTGGAATCTTCTGATTTCTGCTCTTACTTTTATAATTTGGAATTTTATGCAATTGTTTTAATCAGGAAACATTGATATGGGTGTCAAACAGTTCAGATCCAAATCAGACACGGTGTTACACGACATCTGATTGGGATCCAAGCTATTTCATAATTATTTTAGTGTTATAGAGCCTGGCAGCGAAAGGGACACTTGAAAGTGTTAAAGAAGGGAATCATACATGTGTGTATAATTCAATGATTAAAGGTATGATTCCTTAAATCGTGCTTGCAAATTTGGAAATCTTAGGATTTTTATGAGCAGCTTATAGCCTTGCTAAAGGGTAAAAGCAAGAATTCATACATGCCTGTATAATTCAGAGGTAAAAGATAGGATTCCTAAAATTGTGCTTGAAATTTTGGAAATCTTAAGATTTTTATGAGCTGCGTTTATGACAGCCCTAGAAAAGGATAGGTTTTTGGCAGCTGGGCCACAAAAGTTTAAACTACCCGGTGCCTGTTTGTTTGTCTCTCCCATCTTTATTAATCATAACTATAACTACTGCAGGTGACAAATGTATATATTTAGCAGAAGACAATTATTGTTGTAGACCAAAAAATTACCCAACATGCCAAGAGTTAAACACCTGTTGTCATATAAAAATCTAACATCTGTAAAGAGTGACTTCAGATTAACCCATTACCCCATAACTTGTTTCTAGTATGGAAGATAGGTGGCCACTTAAAGCAGGTTAAAAGTAAAGCAGAATGTGCCTTAAGGCACATTCTGCTTTACTTTCAACCTGCTTTAAGCTACTCTTCTAGAAAATAGAAATTATTTCTTATTATATATATTCATAACTGTATAAATTAGAACTATTTTCTTCAGTGGAGAAATAAATTAAAGGCGTTAAAAGGCGTATTTATGGGGTAATGGGTTAATAATTCTAGTAATGCAAACATATTGTAAAATTAAAGAGGAAAAATAACTTAACTCTCTTCCCTTCACACCCATACATGGAAATCACTAATATATCCACCTGTGATATAACCCATTATCCTATGCCAGTGTCCTGTTATGAAGACAGGTGACCACTTAAAGCAGGTTGAAAGTAAAGCAGAATGTGCCTGAGGTGCAGTTTACTTTACTTTCAGACCTGCTTTAAGTTACAATCTGCTTGGATGCATCCTGCTTTACTTTCAACCTGCTTTAAGTAGTCACCTACTTTCAAAACTAGAAATTGGCTATAGGGTAAAGTGTTACTGATGAGTATATTCCCCACTATGGTTCAATCATGGTTAACACATTACCCCATAGCCTGTTTCTAGTTTTGAAGATATATGACCACTTAAAGCAGGTTAAAAGTAAAGCAGAATGCACCTTAGGGTGCATTCTGCTTTACTTTCAGCCTGCTTAAATTTAAACTATTATCAGCTACTGCTAGAATATAGATAATATTTCTTAAGATTTTTATTTGTGAGAGTATAAAATTGAATTGTTTTCTTCAGTAGAGGAATTGATTAACGGCGTAAAAAGGCGTATTTATGGGGTAATCATGGGTTTAGACAGAAGCTGGAACCCAATTAATCCAAGCTCCAAGGTTATAAAGCATTTTAGTTGAGTCTGAAAACATTCTCAAGCATTTGATTGGTCAGATTTGAGCCTAGGCTCAAATCTGACCAATCAAATGCTTGAGAACACACTCTGACTCAGCCTAAATGCTTTATAACTTCAGACCCTGAGGTGTACAGTTAGAAAACTATGTGGTAGAGAAGTGTGCCCTATGTGAGGTCTGAATATTTCCCGTCCATCATGAGCTATACAATACCATACGAGGGGTACAGCTGACAGGAGCTTGGGTTACTGACACTGTCACACAGTTATTTATGGCTCCTCATCTTACTGCCAACCCATTACTCTAGTAGTACATCTTTTTATGCCTTTAATTTATGCCTTTACTGAAGAAAATAGTTTCACTTTATATAGTCATCAATGCCCACTATAAGAAATATTTTCTAAAGGAGCACTTTGCTTTACTTTAAGCCCATTTTAAGCTACCATCTATCTTCAATACTGAAAACAAGCTATAGGGGGAGGATTAATTTGACTGTGAGCAAAAAGAAAAGATAAACAGAAAGCAACTTTTGGAGCTTTTTGCATTACTTTTGTTCTGCATTAAGTCAAACTTGTACAAACGGCCTTTGCTTGTGACATTGACTGTACTTGCAGCTCATTGGTTGGCTTTCATAGCGTAATGTCAAAACATCTGAACATTTTTAAATTGGACAAATCTGTCTAACGTTGTCAAATGCCTGTAGATAAATTTATGAAATTTATAGCTACGGCCTCAGTGAACATTGAATAGACTAACCAATGCTCTGATAAAGGACAGGGATTACTCTACAGATAAAGGCTTGTTAATAAGACCTTTATGTTCTCGCTTCTTTGGTGAAAAAAAGATAAATAGTATTTTGAAAATTTTGATTTTCTGCAAAGCCTTTGAACAGAAAATTACATTTATCAAGTCGACAAAATTACAACGCCTGTGCTGGATAATTATAAGTTGTGAAAAGATACTTCAATAAGCAGGAGTTTTGAAGCCTGGGTATGAAATAATACATTACCCCATAAATAAACCATTTAACACCTTTAATTTATTCCTCCACTGAAAAAAATAGTTCCAATTTATAAAGTCATGAGTATGTATCATAAGAAATAATTTCTATATTCTATCAGATGATTTAATAGCTTAAAGCAGGCTGAAAGTAAAGCAGAATGCGCCTTAAGGCGCACTCTGCTTTACTTTCAACCTTCTTTAAGTGGAGAAAATAGTTCCAATTTATAAAGTTATGAGTATGTATCAAAGAAATAATTTCCATATTCTAGCAGATAATAGCTTAAAGCAGAGTGCGCCTTAAGGCGCAGTCTGCTTTACTTTCAACATTCTTTAAGTGGTCACCTATTTTCAAAACTAGAAACAGGCTATGGGGTATAATGGGTTAGTAACATTTATCAAGTCGACAAAATTACAATGCCTGTACAGGGTAATTATAAGTGGTGAAAAGATACTTCAATAAGCAGGAGTTTTGAAGCCTGGGTATGAATTAATACATTCTCCTATATCAGGCTGATGAAAACCCAACTTCTGTGGGATCTGTTTAGTCTTCAAACAGGCAGCGAGTGTGGACAACGTCTTTAACCTTTCGCATGCTACACAGTTTTTGACTGCAAAATTTATACCCAAATGTAATTTTCGGTGTTGACAAATCTACAATATATTGTAGAAAATATGATCATGGTATCATACATTTTGGATCCGGATGAGACTCGGCATTACATCTGGATCCAAACTGTTTGCAAATATTATTGCAAATTAGTCCAGAGGGTGTTAAATATTAAATCTTAGCATGCTATTAATGAAACCGTGATGACCTTTGCGAACAGTTTGGATCCAGATGAGACGCCACATAACCGGTGTCTCATCAGGATCCAAACTGTTTGACACTCTGATTCTGTTTTGAAATGAAATGTAGAAAAATCTATTATTAGAGCAGTAGCAGACAAAGATATTTTTTTGTTGCAGACGAAAAAAATTACCCAGCATGCAAAGAGTTAATCTGTTGTTTATGGCAAGGCAAATTGCACTTCTGTGTGTCAAATGATACTGCACAATTAACCCATTACCCCTTCAATACGCCTTTTTACCCCTTTTATTTATTCCTCCTTTGAAGGAAATAGTTCCATTTTATTCAGTCATGAATTTGTATTGTAAGAAATATTTGCTATATCCTAGTAGATGAGAGCTTAAAGCAGGCTGGAAGTAAAGCAGAAGGCGCCTTCAGGCGCATTCTGCTTTACTTTCAATCTGCTTTAAGCGGTCACCTGTCTTCAAAACTAGAAATAGGCTATGCCAGGGTAATGGGTTAACATACCTTGAAGTACAGTCAAACCTGCATTAACCCATTACTCCATAAATACACATTTTTATGCCTATGATTTATTCCACCATTGAAAAACAAAATAGGGTCACTTTATACAGCTATGAATATATACCATGCTTTAATCTACCATCTGCTAGTAAATAGAATATATTTCTTATGGTACATAATTCATGACAGTATAAAGTGGAACTATTTTCTTCAGTGGAGGAATAAATGAGCAGTGTATAAAGGCGTTCTTGTGGGGTAATGGGTTGAATGTGTAAAGTATTGAAGATCCCCATACAGTCGAACTTCGATATCTCGAACTTGCTTAATTCGAACTATTCGATAGTTTGACACATGAACTGCATTATTTCATGCTCGGTTAAGTCGAACATACCCATATTTCTAAGTTAAAACGTGGCTATAAGCCACGATTTAACTTTGAAACACGGGTATGTTTGATTTAACCGAGTACGAGATATCGAAGTTCGACTGTATTTCCTTATAAGGAATGCAGTCTCCTAGCTCAGGTATGACTGTTTATAGCTGGTTTGAAAATGTTGTGAAAAAGGTGGTTAATTTTCATAGTTTGTGGTTTAACATTTTTTCCTTTCATGTACAGTGAACAAATTGTGGTCATTTTTGACAATGAGTTTGTACTTCTTGGGGTAGGATATTATTCAACATGTGATAGTCTTAGTGGCGGCAGTCATAGCGTGAGTTTCAGTATATTTTAACCCATTTAATCCATTAACCCATGAATACGCCTTTTTACGACTTTTATTTATTCCTCCACTGAAGAAAATACGGTAGTTCCTATTTATACAGTCAAGAATATGTAACATATGAAATTATGTTCTTTATCCTTGCAGGAGAAATTAGCTTAAAGAAGGCTGAAATTAAAGCAGAATGTGCCTTAAGGCACATTCTGCTTTACTTTCAACCTGCTTTAAGTGGTCACCTATCTTCAATACTAGAAATGGGCTATGGGGTAATGGGTTAAGCCAATTGTCTACTAAAGTGGACATTGGCAAACAGTCTAGACCCTGACAAGATGCCATGTTAAGCAGTGTCTCAGCAGGGTATGCACTGTTTACTATATCATTTAAAATATTTTTCTGTATGGACAAACCCTGCAGTGTCTTTGGATCACACTTGTATATCGACAATGAAATATTCTAGCAAGTATACAGGGAGAGTTCATTGTAATTATTTAGGCATAAATGGATTAATGCTTTCAGAATTGCATCATTGTGTCAACTAACTTCTTACAGCACTTTCTCACAGCTTAATTTTCAAACTGCTTTAAGTGATCACCTGTCTTCAAAATTAGAAACATGCAGGCTACAGGGTGAAGGGTTAACAGACATAAAAAGGCATATGTATGAAGAAATACATGTAGGATAAATGTCTAGGTTTATATGAGAAATTAGAAACACCCGATAATCCCCTATTGAAATTCCGCATGGTAAAGGTTAAAGGTCATTGTACTCTTAGTTTTATATTTTGAAGGCTGATGATACTTTATTTGTCTTGTTTTTCTCGTTTTATTTCTTGTTTATATTTTGAAGACTCATGCTACTTTATAGTGTTTTTCATTGGTGTTAAATCAGTAATTTCACATGGACGTAACTCTGTCAAGAACCATCACTTTAACAGATAGGTGAAAATTAAAATCACGGACTGACACATTGGAAAACAAAATATCTGGTTTCAAGATGAAATAAATAAAATAACAAATATCAGTACACTAACATCTAGTTACTCTTAAAATGTCTGGTATCATGACTTTATTGTTAAAGGTCTAGTTCAAAGAGTACAGTAAAACCTCTCTATCATGAGCCCTATATTGTATTAATTATTAGACGTTTATGACAGGTGACAGCTTAAAGCAGTTTAGTTTATTTGTTTATTTAAGTCTCATCATGGTTACAATACATATACAAGTACAGACATACAACTAAAATCAAAACCATGCCATTCTTTATAGAATTACAAGAGACTGTGCTCTTTAAGAGTAGCTAAACATACAATATGTATCACAAATATCACATGATATAATATATAGATCTACACGCTCAGGCTTATCTATATATATCAGCATATTGAACGGATAAAAAGCAAACAGCAATAGCTAATCTTACAAGGAAAACGCTTTGATACGTTCTAGACACATCAAAACTTCTGCTTGTTAAAATCAGCAAGGAGAGTAAATAGTAGGAGCTGTCACATTGCTTTAAGCTGTCACCTGTCTTTTATACAATCAATTGGCCTTGGTTTTAGTGGTTGTAATTGAGAAGTTTTACTTTGATTTTAATAACATACAAATTAATGCTCAAATTTAATAAGTTGTATCATCAGCAACCAGTTTCTTTGTCATGAATTTCTGAACCCTTCTTCTGTTGAATATTCATTGGTGAAACGCCGCCCTCTATGAATATCTATTTGAACTATAACATTGGCTAATACAATAAGGAAATTGACCCCGAGGAAAGACTGCAGACTCATGGAATCATAAAGCACAACTTGCACATGTCTGCATGCCTTTTTAACTGGCTAGGTGTAATCACTGAAACTGAGGTCAAGAAATGTCTTAATTTAACACAACTTTGGCTGTACTTTTATTCTGTATATTTCACACTGAGCGATACAGGAACGTAAAATACTTGTGTAACTATGTCACCAAGCAATGCTACTGTTTTATGAGAATGCATTTTGCATTTTTCACCTTGTACTGAAAAAATCTGGTGATTGAAATTAAACGGTTCCCTTGACTGTGGTCAAGTTGATTGCTGGTGCCTGGCTTTGAAGCCTTGTTTGTATCACTTGTATGGTGATTAGGTAGTGATATGTCTTGTAAGTGGTGATTTGATTGTTTACCGAGCTGATACCCCTGTTGACCGTGGATTAACTGCAGACATGCTAATCCTTCCCGAGATAAATGGGAAGCCAGCCATTGTGTGGGGTAACAGTTAAATCTGTGTTTACCTTTCCGCTTGCCCATTATTTGCAATGTTTTAGACAGCTGGCTGCTTAAAGCAGATTAAGAGTAAAGCAGAAAGAGCTGTCGCTCAATAAAAAAACATGACAATTTTTAAAATCAGATCTGAGTCAACTTAATTTAGAACAAAAAGTACTATTAAAATTCTGTATCAGAGATTTGTGCAGTAGTTTTGTTCTGTGTTAAGGTGCCACTTTGAAAAAAGACTGCAATTTCATCCTGTATTTAAGTTCAGGTAAATATGTATGTATTTCATATAGGCCAATAGTTATATATGATCACATCTGGTATTTAGATAAACATGTACAACCCGGCTATTATTTAAATATTCATCACAGCTAGTATTAGGATAAAATGGTACATCACTGCTGGTATTTAGATGTACATCACAGTTATTATTTAGATACTCATCACAGCTGGCCTTTAGATATACTAGTACATCACAACTGGTAAATAGATACATATAAAAGATATAAGATATGCATCACAGCTGCTATTTAGATGTACTTCACAGCTGGTATTTAGATAATCATCACAGCTGATATTTAGATACTCATCACAGCTGGCCTTTAGATATACTAGTACATCACAACTGGTATTTAGATACACATAATAGGTATAAGATATGCATCACAGCTGGTATTTAGATGTACTTCACAGCTGGTATTGAGATGTACATCACAGCAGGTATTTAGATACTCATCACAGCTGGCCTTTAGATATACTAGTACATCGCAACTGGTATTTAGATACACATAATAGGTATAAGATATGCATCACAGCTGCTATTTAGATGTACTTTACAGCTGGTATTTAAATACTCATCACAGCTGGTATTTAGATACTCATCACAGCTGGCCTTTAGATATACTAGTACATCGCAACTGGTATTTAGATACACATAATAGGTATAAGATATGCATCACAGCTGCTATTTAGATACTCATCACAGCTGGCCTTTAGATATACTAGTACATCGCAACTGGTAAATAGATACACATAAAAAGTATAAGATATGCATCACAGCTGGTATTTAGATATTCATCACACCTGGTATTTAGAAGATATACTTCAAAGCAACACAACTGATATTCAGATATATTGGTAGTTTGGTACATCAAAGCTAGCATTTAGATACACGTAACAGCTGATCTTTAGAGTGATGGTACATTACAATTGTTATTTAGATATACATGTACATAAACGAAGGTATAAGATATGCACCACTGCTGGTATTTCATATATACCACACATGTGGTTTTTACGATATTCATCACAGCCGGTCTTTAGATATACATGTACTGGTACATCACTGCTAGTATTTAGAAAAACAGAAAAGTTATAAGATACGCATCACATCTGGTATTTAGATATTCATGACAGCTGGTATTATGATATACATTGAAGCAACACAGCTGGTATTCAGATATATTTGTAATTTTGTACATCACAGCTAGTATTTAGATACACATCACAGTTGGCCTTTAGATACACCGGTACATCATAGCTGGTATTTAGGTATTCATTAAAGATGGTAAATAATAGACATTCATCACAGCTGGTATTATGATATACATCAAAGCAACACAACTGGTTTTTAGATATACTCGATCATCACAGCTGATATTTAGATTATAGAACAGCACAGAACAGAACATACTTTTTTCGATTTGTACATCAGTACATCATCATATAACACATTTACATACATTTATTACATGCATGCACATCTGGTATTTATATGTACTCCACTGCTAGTATTCAGGGGCCTGGCTTACGAAACTTCTTACGACAGGTTCTAAAATTCTCAATTATGATTAACTTCTCCATCTAATCCTGTCTTGTGACATCTCATTTTAATCATCTTGAAAAGAAGATTTCAAACAGATGTCACAAGACAGGATTAGATAGAGAAATCAGAAATTAGATGTATTCTAAAGTTTTGACTTACGACCATTTTTGTCGTATGATGTTTCGTAAGATGGTCCTTAGATGTATATCCCTGCTGTAATGTTTAGATTCTGTAGCAGCTGAAATTTAGATGGACATTACAGCTGGTTAGATGATGTGTGTTACTGGTAATAACTTAAATAGATGCACTTAGATGTGATTCTACATCTCATTTCTAAATGTTTGACATGACTAATATTGGCATATGTGTTGAATAAACATATATGACTTACTTGGTATTCAAATATGACACAGCAGATAATTATGATGTTAAGCTGAAATTTAGATTTGTGTAATACAATTTGTACTTAGATGTGTATCTCACATGTTTTAAGATCAGCTGGTACTAAGGTAGTGGGTCTGCACTGTTGCGCTTTGTGGGCAAGGTTTTAACTGTTAACATGTAACTATAATGCTTTGCTGACCATGCCGCTTTGTTTACTTCAGGTTCATAGTCAAAGGGAAGAAACGTATTTGACTCTACAAGAACACAGGCACTTTCTAAAAATAGACAAACATAACCTTGGCGGACACGAAAAAGAACACATGAGGTTACAATTGATTGCCCGCCAAACTGAAGCCATAGATGCCTATTCTTGAAATGTAATTATGAATTTCAGTTAAATGCAGCTTTTATGATCACTCAAAAGAACGCGTCTGTAGCCCATTACTCCATAGATACACATGTTTACGACTTTAATTTATTCCTCTATGGAAGAAAATAGGTCCAATCGATACAGTCATAAATATTTAATACATATTTTCTATTTTCAAGCAGATGATAGCTTAAAGTAGGCTGAAAGTAAAGCAAAATGCACCTGAAGGTGCATTTTGCTTTATTTTCAACCTGCTTTAAGAGGTCACATCATATTCAATACTTATTCCTCTACTGAAGAAAATAGCTCCCATTGATACAGTCATGAATATGTATCATGATACATATTTTCTATTTTCAATCAGATGATAGCTTAAAGTAGGCTGAAAGTAAAGTAGAATGCACCTTAAGGTGCATTTTGCTTTAATTTCAACCTGCTTTAAGAGGTCACTATATATTATATTCAATACTTGAAACAGCTTATGGGGTAATAGGTTAACCCATTACTCAATAGATACACCTTTTTACACCTGATTTATTTTATTCCTCTATTGTAGAAAATACATCATGGGTATCTATACAATCATGAATATGCACCATAAGAACTATTTTCTATATCCTAGCAGATGGGGGCTTAAAGCAGGCTGAAAGTAAAGCAGAAATTGCCTTATGGCAAATTCTGCTTTACTTTCAACATGCTTTATGTGGTCACATATCTTCAAAATTGGAATCGGCCTATGGGTAATGGGTTAACTGTGATAAGGGCAGGTGACTGCTTAACGAAAGCAGGTCCATGAAAGTAATGTAAGAAAATTACTATTGGAGTTTCTGAATTACTTTCAAAATGCTTTAACCCTTTGAACCCTAGTCCTGCATATAGGCGTCCTTTTCAAACAGTGTACATGTGAATAGTACACTTGTCCTGTGCAAACAGTGAAGACCCAGATCAGAGGGCTCCGAAAGGAGCCCTCTGATCAGGGTCTTCACTATTTGTCATAATGCCAAAAATGGACAAAAACAACCCTTAAAAGTCAGAAATGGACCAGACTTAAATAGAAACTGGAATTTTCCATTTAAAGTTTCAGGGAGGAAAGAGTTAAGCTGCCAGCTGTCTTTTTACATCAGTAATATAGCTTCTTATGAGTAGTCATAATGGCTTGCATTTACCAAATTGTTTTGGAATCCAAGACCAGAATCTGCATGCTTTATTGATCCAAATTAATTTTCTGCATGATATAAGCATACCTACTGAATATATTACATAAAATATCAGTCTAAGAAATAATTGACATATTTTGGAGTTCATGAGGGAATGAACCCATTAGATCTATGTGATGTAAGTCGATTGCAAAAGGATTTACATTCAATCTTTGCTTGAGGAACCCTCATGAACACTTCCAAAAGACATTTTTATTTCTTACATTCCTTTTAATGTTTAAACAGTAAAAACTTCAGATTTACGAGATTACATTTAAAATGCCTTCACAATATTCATTTTTATCACATAACTTGTGGTCTGGGAGTTGCATAAAGCGATTGTATAAATATTGTAATCCACTAGTGGAATATCGTTTATTGGGCTCCGGCCCAACTTGTTCTTCCACAAGCGCTGCATGTAGCGGGTCGCCAGATGACGTCATTTACTATGACGTTAACGTAAACAAAGTAACGTTTTGATGGAAATTCTATATAGTGGAGGGTCTACAAACTACGGCTTCAATCAATTTAATAGGTGCTTAAACTTGTTATGTGATAAATAGAATCTCACATTCGTGCTCATTATTTATCATTTTTAATAAACTCGTTTACTAAAATGAGTATGACGCTCGCCAAGGCTCGCATCATATTATTTTAGTCAACTCGTTTATTAAAAATGATAAATAATGAACACTAATACAAGATCCTCTATATACACACCACGAAAAACTATGATGTCATTTGCTGGACTCGATATCAGTCTTTGCCTTAACCTTCTTGCCCGAAATCCAGACAAGTGGTTTCTGATTCGGACAAGTGATATTTGCATCAGAATTAGATATATTACAGTTAAAAAGCAGTTTTTGTCAGTTTGTCTGTCTGTCCACAACTTTAACCATGGCCATAGATAGAGACTTCACATTAGGCGTGTGTACTCCACTCAATAAGCCCCTTAAGCTCAGTACAAGTTGGGTCATGTTCGACAAAGGTCAAGGTGATTTAGAAGTCATGGTCACATCTAGGGCATAGTGTTTCACAAACACATGCTGATGGCAAATAAAATTGTGACGTTTTGTTCCAACTGATATCATAAATGTGACATCATGAATGAGTTAATTGTAATTGAACTAATATTAGTTTTAAGACAGGAAATATGTAAGTGAATTCCATAGATAAATTACAAAAAAACTAATTCCCAAAACTCAATTACAGTGGAGAAGACATTTTTCGATTTTTTGTATTAACGCATACGAAACACAAACACAATGCACTAAAATACAGAAAGTTCCAAATTTTTGAAAAATCTCACAAATCATTAAAATTTTGGTTCCCAGTGGCAAACAGTTTGGAGCCAGATAAGACACTGTGTATGTGACTGTTTGCAAAGGAAATAATAGTTTTAGAGTAAACACTAAACATGTTTATTGGGAAAGAATAATGTCTTCTCCACTGTACCACGTACAGTTTACATCATATACAGTGGAGAATCTGTTATTCTTTCCCAATAAACGCGTTTACGCTAAAACTATTATTTGCAGTGCAAACAGTTTGGAGCCAGATCAGACGCCGGGTAACCTGGCGTCTGATCAGGCTCCAAACTGTTTGCCACCAAGATAAACAAGAATTATCAGAATTGTCCAAAAGTTGTTCTTTTCTACGTTTAAGTGCTTTGCGTTTGCGTAGGTTTGCGTTTAAACGGGAAAGAATAACAGATTCTCCACTGTAAGTCCCTCTAATACAATACTTTGCATGACCTGTTTATAACATCAAATATATTTTGCAGTTAACTCTCTAACACAATGATAACTGTAAGATTTGTTGAACTATTTTTCATCGACCATTCATTCAAAAACCGTGGATATCGTCAAAGTCAGTTGCTTGCCTTATACAGAACAAATGTACATGTAATACAGAAAGTTTCAAAGAAACTTCTGCTTGATTTTGTTTTGCATCAACTTATTCATCCCTTAACCCTTTGAACGCTAGTCCCGCATATAGGCGTTATTTTCAAACAATATACATGTGAATAGTAAAATTGTCCTGTGCAAACAGTGAAGACCTAGATCAGAGGGCTCCGAAAGGAGCCCTCTGATCTGGGTCTTCACCGTTTGTCATAATGCCAAACATTGATAAAAACAACCCTTAAAACTCAGAAATGGACTAGACTTAAATGGAAACTGGATTTGTCCATTTAAAGTTTCAGGGAGGAAAGAGTTAACTCATTACTCCATAGTTACACATTTTTACACCTTTATTTATTCCTTCACTTTATACAGTCATGAAAAATATGAGAAATATTGACTATATCCTAGCAGATGGTAGCTTAAAGCAGGCTAAAAGTAAAGGAGAAATTGTGCCTTATATACTGTGCTTTAATTTCACCCTGCTTTAGATGGCTATTATTTGTCAGAACTAGAAACAAGCTATGGGTTAATGGGTTAAGCCTATTCAATGTTTGACTATTTTGGGTACTGTTTATAATGTGTTTCAAAATGACAAACAGTGCAGACCCTGATAAGAGGGATCTACACTGTTTAGGAGAGGGTTACTCTTCACATTATACACAGTTTGTAAACGACAAGTATCTTCTTATTGGTTGGTTTACTTGGGGTTGACTATTATTAACCTAGTCATATTATTATTTCTCTAACATTACTATATATGCATGTTTAACTCTTTGAACCCTAGTCACGCATATAAGCGTCATTTGCAAACAGCGTACATGTGAAGAGTAAACTTGTCCTATGCAAACAGTGAAGACCCAGATCAGAGGGCTCCTAAGGAGCCCTCTGATCAGGGTCTTCACTGTTTGTCATAATACCAAACATTGACAAAAACTACCCTTAAAAGTCTGAAATGGACTAGACTTAAATAGAAACAGGAATTGTCCATTTAAAGTTTCAGGGAGGAAAGAGTCAAAGTTCTTTAATCTGTTTGTGTGCTTTGTATAATTTATGTAGCGTGCATTTAATCTTTTTAATAAACTTGTGATAACCAAAACTGAGATTTAATATCAATTAGATCTAGATTCTCATACAATGGTTTGTCCCTCCCTCCCCTCACCCTTCATTTTAACCCCTGCATTACACTATGAATTTTGTTTATTTGATCTGTCTATCCTTCTGCCTTTCTCCATGTTTGTCTGTCTGTGTGTCTGTTATGATCTGTCTCTATACTCACATTATATAAGGTATAACAATGTTTAAAGCTTCTGGGGTCCATCTTACAAAACGTTGTTAGACAAATATTGTCTTAAGTCAGATTATAAAATTCTAAGTAATTGTTGTCTGCTATTGTTCTAAAAATGGAATGTTCCAAATTTCTTTTCAAAACATAGTCAGAGTGTCAAACAGTCTAGAACCTGATGAGGTGCAGCGTTATGCGGCGTCTCGTCAGGATTCAAACTGCTTGCACAGATAATAACGATTCTGCCTCTATAGCGTGCAAAGAGTTACGGTTCTCAAATAATACACTTTTTGACATGTCATACCCATCTGAATTATAACTAAGATATTATTTAGTTTGAAGCTGTCATTGATTTGTTTAACTAGTGGATAAATATTGTTCACTATTAAAGTTCTTGGTTTTTGTTTTTATTAGGATTTTCCAGGGGGCAAGGTTCCGGAACCGTGCACTCAGGTCCCTATCTCTGAATCCATGCATGGAAAACTTGGTTTTACTTTTGCTTTTTCATGAAGGCATGGAGACATCTAACTGCACTGAAATCTTGCTGTATCTTTTCAGGTTTATACAGGATCAATGTAGTGAAAGAAATACTCGCAATTACATACATGTACTCAAAACTATTTTTTTTATCAACTCGACAAAATACTGAAATTTTATACTCTCAACTTAACCCTTTCCCCTATAGAAACGCCTTTTAGCGCATTAACTTTATTCCTCCGCTGAAGAAAATAGTTCGAATTTAAACAGTCGTGAATATGTTTCATAAGGAATATTTTCTTTATTCTTGCAAGTGGTAGCTTAAAGCAGGCTGAAAGTAAAGTAGAATGCGCCTTAAGGCGCATTCTGCTTTACTTTCAACCTGCTTTAAGAAGTCAACTATTTTCAAAATTAGAAACAGGCTATTGGGTAAAGGGGTTAATAAAACAATGTGCAGTAGAGTCTCTCTGTACCATCCACTCAATTGAGTAAGACAGGTGGCTGCATAAAGCAAGGTAAAAGTAAAACAGAAACTTCCTGTAGGAAGTTTCTGTTTTACTTTCACCTTGCTTTATTTAATTATATCACAGAATTATACACTGACGGAATCGAAACCTCGCGCTATATCGTAAATCTCGTGCGGCGCATACGAGACTCGCGAGACTTGATAAGAAATAAGATATCGGTAGTCAATATGATAAATGTGCGTTTTCGAAGCATTGTTCACGGGTTTATATTCCCTTGAATTGATAGGAATGTCCACCAAGTCGTTTAAATCCTATAAAATGTCAATAAAAACACTCGAGTCGGTAAATTTCACGCCAGAAATGGCGGACAACCGAGGAATAATGTGAGGATGTTGTCACGTGACACATAATCTCGCAAAATTCAACCGCCGCGAGAGCTCAGATGCTCGCCTATTCAACTTCGCTTAGTTGCTATTCCGTTTTGTATAATTCCGTGATTATATTAAGCTGCCACTGGTCTTTGGTGCAATCAAATAGCAATATATTAATGGTCATAATAGAGAGGTTTTACTGTAATAAACATTGTCTGAACTCAATTTAACCAATTTTGTTTCTTTTTTCAGGTGCATTCCCAGAGAGAGGAGGGCTATGTAAAGCTACAGAATCACAGACAAAATTTAAAAGAGGATAAATACAGACTGGAAGAGCATGAGCGAGAGCATATGAGACTTCAGCGCATCGTATCAAAAAGTGACTCCTTTCTAGACTATAATTAGCCCATTACGTATACCCCATAAATACGCCTTTTGACGTCTCTTATTCATTCCTCAACTGGAGAAAAAAGTTCATTTTATATAGTCACGAACATGTATCATAAGAAATAATTTCTATTTTCTAGTAGATGGTAACTTAAAGCAGGCTGAAAGTTAAGCAGAATGCGCCTTATAGGCGCATTCTGCTTTACTTTCAACCTGCTTTAAATGGTCATATATCTTTAAAACTAGAAGCGGGCTTTGGGGTAATGGGTTAGGGTGACAAAAATAGGGGGAAGACATTTTATAAAAGTTTATTCAGTGAGTGATGGAAGACTGTACTTTTTTGCTAATGAGAAAACCATGGAGGTTGCCAACTTGCTGTTTTACAGAGATACCTGTCAATGCTGTGCATGCTGGGTAATTTTTTTAGTCTGCAGCAATTGTCGTCTGCTACTGTTCTAAAAATAGAATTTTCGAAATTTCTTTTCAAAACAGGGTCTGAGTGTCAAACAGTTTGGTTCCTGATGAGAGACGACGTGTATCGCGGCGTCTCATTTGGATCCAAATTGTTTGCAACATATATCATGGTTTTACCACTAGCATGCTAAGAGTTAACCCTTAGCCTGCCACTCACGACTATAGCTCCATATGCAAACAGCTTGGATCCGGATGAGACGCCGAGTAACTCGGCGTCTCATCCGGATCCAAGCTGTTTGACACTCGGACAACATTTTCAGCAATTTTGAGCAACTTTGAAGCACTTTGAAACATGAAGCAGACGAGAAATATAGCAGACGACAATTTATTTGGCGGGCTAAGGGTTAATAAGCCATTTGTAAGAAGATATATTGACATTTTTAATGACAGGTGGTTGCTTATAATGCAGCATAAAGTAATGCAGAAGGCCTAAATGAGCTTTCTACATAACGTTTATGTTGCATTAATCTGCAATATGTCTTTTACAAACTCCATAAATCTTCATCTAATGGCTGCTCTACACAGGTTTGACTGTACATGAATTGAGCCCAGCTTGCATATTGATGGATGCAGCTGCCACTAAATGGGGAACCAGGCATGTATTAGGAGCGGTTGCAGTATAAATCCATAATGCCATAAATCAAACAGGGGGTGGCTTTTACCTGAAGAAAAAACTTTGATTAGCCAGAGCAAAAAAGTTTGGGAAACAAACACAGATACTGATTATAATCAAGAATGTTAGAAAAATAATGTCAGTGTGTAAAGGTTAAAAGTTACCCTCTAATCCACTGCTATGAAAACAAGGGATAGACTCTGAGGAAATCAAATATTGCTGGTAGGGGCAGTGCTAAAAGGTCATAGACTCTGAAGAAATATTACTCCATATTAAGGAGTAGGTCTAGAAAAAAATATATATAAAAAAAACTTCAAGTTATAAGAATAATAGATTTAAAAATTATTTTTTGTTCTGCATTAACCAGGGCTGCCATAAGTTGACATGAAAAATCCTAAGATTTCCAAATTTGCATTTTTCAAGTGCGATTTTACGAATCGTACCTTTGCCCCATAGCCTATTTCTAGTGTTGTTGGCATGTGACTACTTAAAGCAGGCTGGAAGTAAAGCAGAATGCGCCTTAAGGTGCATTCTGCTTTACTTTCAGCCTGCTTTAAGCTACCATGTACTAGAAAAAAATCTGAAGATTTAGGAAAAATCCGGAGAAATGGCAGCCCTGATTAACCCTCTTTTCCATGCCTTAATTTCTATGCCTCTAATTATTTCTACACTAAGGAAGGTAGTCCTTGCTTATAGCAGATATTATCTTAACCCATTACCCCATAAATACGCCTTTTTACGCCTTGAATTTATTTCTCCACTGAAGAAAATAGTTCTAATTCATACAGTCATAAAAATGTATCATAAGAAAACTTTTCTAAATCCTAGCAGTTGATAGCTTAAAGCAGGCTGAAAGTAAAGCAGAATACGCCTCAATGCGCATTCTGTTTTACTTTCAACCTGCTTTAAGTTAAGTCACCTATTTTCAATTCTAGAAAAAGGCTATTGGGTAATGGGTTAAAGCAGGCTGAAAGTAAAGTAGAATATGCCTAAAGGAGCATTTTGCTTTACTTTTAACCTGCTTTAAATGATCACCTGTCTTCAGAATTAGAAACAGGCTACAGGATAAAGGGTTAAACAGAGTTGTCAATTTGGAAGTTCAGCAATATCAGGGCTAAGATGTTTGTAAATATTTCTCCAGCTTTGTTGATGCTGTTTTCTGTCTTGTGTCCCTGCAGGCTACCCATACAATACTAAAGGGGTTTTTCCAGCAGGAAACAGTGCTACTATACAGACAAAACATAACATAACCATTTCCTTCAGCTGCTTCAGTGCAGAGTTTTCCCTAGGCATTGACAAATGGGGGACATTGTGTCCCCAAGGTTCCTTAGTTTGGGGGACAAAACTAATTTTTGGGGGTCACTTGTCTCGACACTGCTTTTTAACTTTCAAATAAATTTTTTGGACATCATGCATTTTCAGCATTGCTGGTTGGTAGGTAACTTACTTTATAATTTAGACTAATAGTATACCCTTCCATCTTTCAATAAATCCTCTGAAAACCAGACACTTAGTTATATATGAATAATCTAGAGATGTAAAGAGTGTTGGTTGCTTAATGCAGTGTGACAGTATTGCAGAAAACCACCTATTAAAAGACGAAGATTATGGTCTTCAGAGTTTCTTCTGTTTCATGTTTTAACACGTAACATTTTGTGATCACTGTGATGTATTTTCAAAGTTGCGTCAAATTTGACCCCCAGTAAAAATGTTTGAGGGACATTTTGTCAAAAAGGGGGTCATTGGCGCGCATTTTTGGCGCCAGGGAAAACCCTGTTCAGTGCTTCCAAATTGTAACAATAGTGGAGATACTATATTCTTTCCCATTTACCCATTATCCCATTGATACACATTGTAATGCATTTAATTTATTATTCCATTGAAGAAAATAGTTCCATTTTTATATATCAAGAATATTTATCATAAGATACATTTTCTATATTCTAGCATATGGTAACTTCAAGGAGGTTGAAAGTGAAGCAGAATGCTTTCAACCTGCTTTAACCCTTTCCCTTATAGAAGCGACTTTTAGCACATTCATTTTATTCATCCGCTGAAGAAAATAGTTCCAAATTATACCGTAATGAATATGTGTCATATTTAATACTTTCCTTATTCTAGCGGTTAATAGCTTAAAGCAGGCTGAAAGTAAAGCAGAATGCGCCTTAGGGCGCATTCTGCTTTACTTTCAACCTGCTTTAAGTAGTCACATATCTTCAATACTAGAAACAATGCTATCAGGTAAAGGGTTAAGTGGTCACCTATCATCAATACTAGAAACAGGCTATGGAGTTGTGTTGCTGTTGTTTCTGTTAAGGTTAAGCATCCCACTTCATTTTAAGTGCGTCATCAGGGTTAATGTCCTTTTGAAGTCCTGACTCAAGATAAGAACACTCCTTATAGATACTCTTGAAAATATTTTGAGGTTTTATTCTTTTTCGAAATAGAAGACCGTTTCTCGAGATCTTGGAAAAAAAGATAATAGACAACTAGGAAAGCAACTTGTAGCTTAATTAACCCTTTACTCCGATTAGCCTGTTTCTAGTTTTGAAACCACTCAAGGCTAATTCTGCTTTATTTTCAGCCTACTTTAAGCTACAATATGCTATGCTATAGAGCATATTTCTTATAATGCATATTCACAACTTCATAATGTGGTACCATTTTCTTCAGTGGAGGAATAACTTAATGTGTTAATCTGCAATCTGCATTAGTTATCTCCACTTTGCCAAAACCAAGTATGATTGTTAAACAAGCTTGGACATTAGATTGGACTTAATCTCGGTCATCTCTGAAAGTATGGCCAAATCTTTCATGTTTGAAACTGAAAATTACAATAACATTACAGCCACACAATGTGCAAAATGACCACTGAACTAGGATGCATGACGATTTGGAAAACAAATGACTGCTCAAAGCATGATAGAAATAATGCAGAAAGCTCCTATAGGAGCTTTCTGCATTATTTCTATATTGCTTTAAGTAACCACATATTATAATGTGTGTTAATATATATTGTATTGCATGGTCCCCTCATGCAAGTTTGACTGTATATGTAATGACTTTATCTCAGCACAATCAGGGGAAGCCACTCTGTTTGAACAGCAATTGTGAATCGTTCTTACAGGGATTACGCAACCTAAGGGTTTAATGAGACCCCCTTATATTGTAGGGCAAACAATCTGGGGAGTTAAATATTGAAAAGCCCTTAAATTGTTGCATAAGTTGAGTTGTAAGTCTCTCTATGCAAACAGACTGGGCTGAAAAGAAAACAGCCTGGCAGGTATACTGATATTAGTCGGGGTTTTATTTCGGGCCAGGACAAGGGGACAGAGCGGATCAATGTCTGCTAAATCTGTTTGTTTTGATCTCGAAAGTTTTCCAATGAACGGCTATCTCCTCTCTATTAGGGATAGGATTAAAGGTTTTTTTTTCTTCTTCTGTAAATACATTTGTTGGTGTTTTTGTAATATATGGTATATGAATATAAATCTTGGGCGAGATAGCGACAGAGCTGTATAAGCTGATATTGGCTTTTATTTCAATGAAAATTGATGCTTTTTTAGGCTGAATGTTTCAAAGTGATTTCCACTTTTAAAAATTGACCACTTGATCTGGGGTTTATTTTAAAGAAAAAAATCAGAAAATTACAAGTAAAACAAACAGTGTAGACCCCAATCAGAGGGCCCTTAAAGGAGCCATCTGATCATGATCTACACTGTTTGCAAATCTTTATACATATGCTGATTTCCAGCATTGACATGACAATCACATCAACATTTTACTGACACCTTGCATTAAGCTGCCACCTGTCATTTATATGATAAAATAGCTTCTGTACCTTGTATTGACTTATAATTTGTCAGCAAGGGTACTACTTTATACTGAAAGTTATTATTGCAAGGTTTCGTGCAAAGAAGTCAACTTGTTTATGTAACATTGTTCAGTTCGTGGCAGCCATAATGATTGCGTCTGGCTCTGGTCTCGGCTCTGGTATATCTGTCAGGGGGGATTATCAGGGACAATAACTGTTTACTTTGTCAACAGGAGTCACAGATTTATTGCCAGCCCAAGATTGTGCCTTGTCATACTATAAACATGGGGAGAGAAGTAATAACCCCTGTGATGTCTCCCATACAATTACCACGACTCCAGATAAGAGCAAATAAACTGAACAACTCCAACATTTTTTCACTCATTTTTGCACCAAATCCTATCAAGTTACTACTCATTAGAATCGTCTCTTCGAGACGATTGTAATGAGTAGTAACACTATAGGGTTTATTGCAGATATAAAGATTTAGTTTTTGAAATACTCCCCTTATCCCATTTACATGTTACTGCTCAACTCTTTCACCCATAGGAGTGCCTTCCAGTGCATTAACTTATTACTCATCAGGGCTGCCATTTCTCCGGAATTTTCCTAAATCTCCGGATTTTTTTACTAGTACATGGTAGCTTATAGCAGGCTGAAAGTAAAGCAGAATGCGCCTTAAGGCGCATTCTGCTTTACTTTCAGCCTGCTTTAAGCAGACATGTGTCAACAAAACTAGAAAAAGGCGATGGGGAAAAGGTACGATTCGTAAAATCGCACGTAAAAAATGCAAATTTGGAAATATTAGGATTTTTTATGTCAACTTATGGCAGCCCTGACTCATAGAGATCAGTTTTCATGCTTTTACTATGCCCTGTTACGTTTTCTCTACTGTACTAGAATAGAATTATTTAGGCATAAATGTATTATATGGCTATTGATATACTATATGGCATTGTTGTTGTTTTGAAGTGGTGCATTTGAAATTAGTACATCTACTTACTTATACCTCAATGCAAAATATAATTTGCTGGACAAAAAATGCATATATGCCCATGCTAAAAAGTTTCATTATAGTCGTGTATTGGAAATTTGGAATGTTAGAGATATCGTAATGAGAGTGTATGAAAGTTGTTTCACTGCCACTAAGTGAATATGGGCTGAATTTATGAAATAATGGAACAGTCTTGTATATTAGGACATTTATTATTTTAAAAAAAGAATATGGTCTGATTTATTCTCATAAGAACATTTTCTTCAGCTTAGGTATGAATTGAAGGCGTAAAAAGGTATATCATTTCGGAAATGAGTTAAGTGAGCTTGAGTAATTGAGGTTTGCCTATGTAATCAAACCAATATTTAGCTTTCCTAAAGAAATCAAAGATGCAATTTACAGCATAATTTAATGCAGAAATTTTGTACTACATTCTTTGGGAAAATCTTCAAACCAATTTAACAGCAAATGTTAGAAATTATGTATATACTGAATATTGTAAATTATGAAAAGTGAATCTCTCTATATGCATTTGTTAATATGATATGTAAATATGCCTTTTGATTTACATGTATATGGATGTGCCTTTTGTACAGTAAAGCCTCTCTTTAAGGACCACAAAATTGTGTTAATTATTAGGTGTTTACAACAGGTGACTGCTTAAAGCAAGGTGACAGTAAAACAGAAAGCTCCTTCAGCTTATGTATGAATTAAAAGCATAAAAAGTTATATCTTTTCAGTAATGGGTTACATTAAGCTATCACCTGTCTTATATACAATCAATTAGCTTTCATTTTAGTGGTCGTAATAGAGCGGTTTAACTGTATATTGTTAGGGGAATTATTATAACTGTTTTTATACTCTGTGTGCCTTAGTTATAGAGCTTGTTCATACAGACAAACCTGTGTTAAACTGCCAGTACAATTCACTGAAGGACCACAGGGCTGCCATAAGTTGACATGAAAAATCCTAAGATTTCCAAATTTGCATTTTTTAAGTGCCAATTCACGAATCGTACCCCATTGTCTGTTTCTAGTTTTGTTGACACGTGACTACTCAAAGCAGGCTGAAAGTAAAGCAGAATGCGCCTTATGGCACATTCTGCTTTACTTTCAGCCTGCTTTAAGCTACCATGTTCTACAAAAAAAATCTGAAGATTTAGGAAAAATCTGGAGAAATGGCAGCCCTGGAACCATGAGCCAGGGGCTCAAAACAGGGAGTCAACTAAAATTGTCCAACAATTTCTCTTTAATATCTGAACAAAGTCCTATGGTGTGACAACTCATTAGAATTGTCTGAAACAAGTCGTCATACTATAGGGTTTGGTGCAGATAACACACAAAAATTTGAGCTTCGGAAATATCCGCCTTATCTGGAACTTGCAGTTTTATAAGCTGGTACTTGTATTCAAAGCCTGTCTATTGAGCCCTTATTTAATGGTCACCTTACACAGGTTTGAGTGTATTTGTAAAGATTTACAGATAAATCAAAACAAAATAATGTCTTAACTATCACATGTAATTGTATGTTTCTAGGGCAACATGCAACATTGTAAAACATTAAGGGTTGATATAGATAAATAATGGAGTTACTGCATACTTGCAGGAATTCCTTGATTTCATTAACTCTCTCAACACTAAGTAATTCTTGTGGGTTATTAGGTTCCCTTTTGTATCATTTTAGTTACCAAAACATTAACCAGTCTACTTGGAATTCTGGGTAGTTAAATACATACTGGTATAAATAAGCAAACAGTGTAGACCCGGATTAGTAGACTCTGATCTGGGTATACAATGTTGGCAAATGTAATGAGTACCTGCTATATTTTAAACAAGTCCATGGTGTTGAAAGAGTTAAAAGAGAGGTTGTGTCTTGTATCATAATTATGTTATGTTAAAGATCACATAGTATTATCTCGTACATAAAGTACAGATGTGAAAGTAGCGTTGTCTGACAGACATTAACTAGAGTAGCACCAATTTTATTCTTATAATTTTATTTTCAATATTTTGTTTTTATAGAATATTAATTTTTGTATAGAGTTTTTATTTTTATTAATTTTATTTTCATTTTGTATAGACAGCTAAACATACATGTATCTTGCATTTCCCTTTGCAAACTATGTAGACTTAGATCAGAGGGCTGCTGGAAGAGGCTTCTGATCTGGTTCTACACTGTTTTGGAAACCATTAAGTTTTGTTGGGGATATTTTCCTCAGGAGTCATTGTTATCTGGTCTTTTTTCTAAAATGGGAAAGTTCATTTGAAAAAACTCAGTATTGTTAGATGTGCAGAAAATACCTGATTTGAAAAACGATATACATGTGCTTTTAGCCATTTCCTAGGGACATTGTAGACCCTAATCAGACACAGGAGTGACAGATTTGCATCTACACTGTTTACAAATAGGGTGCCTTTTCATTCACTGCTCATATCTCTTTTACTAGAGTTACTAATTTGAGAAACATAGGGTAAGGCATGTTTACCTTGGTAACAGAGCTGTGTCTGCACTGTTAATCCTTTCCTTAATTATGGATGGCATTTCAAATATTTTACCAGATAGAAGCTAAGCTTTAAACAGGCTAAAAATAAAGCAGAGTGGAGCATTCTGCTTTACTTTCAGCCTGCTTTAAATGGTCACCTGTCTTAAAACTAGAAATAACTATGTAGTAACAGGTTAATCTATTTAAGCCTACTGTCTTCTAAAGAGGACACTGGCAAACAATGTAGACCCTGATAAGATATTGTGTTACATGGCATCTCACCAGGGTCTACACTGTTTTTTATTTCATATGAAATGTTCTGCTGTATGGAAAAACACAGACATGTCTCCAAATCCCCCTTGTATATCTCAAATGGAATCTTCCAGCAAGGGTGCAGGGAGAACTTATTGCACTATCCTGGCATAAATGGGTCATTGATGAACACTGGGTTGGGTAGGGGAGTTGTGAGAAGTTGTATAGTGAGTGTACAGGGATTTGTCACACCTTGTATTGTGGTGGAGAACGGCTTGGCGACTATGTTGTAACTATAGAACTGTGGCTACTAGATCTAGATGGTTATCTATAAACCCTTTGCCCCATACCCTCTTTCTTGTATTGAAGATAGGTGAACACTTAAAGCAGGTTGAAAGTAAAGCAGAATGTGCCTTAGGGCACATTCTGCTTTACTTTCAGCCTGCTTTAAGTGACCATCTATTTGGATATAGTAAATGTTCCTCATGATTTTTAAAATGGAAATATTTTTCTCCAGTGGAGGAATATATTAAAGGGGTAAGAATGTGTATCTGGGTTTAATCCTATCAATGCTGATCTTTATCAGTCAACTCGCTGTCTCCTCTGGGTTGACCACTGTCTCTTGAGACAACGCCCGAACTACTTTGCTGTTAAACCGCAGTATTTTGTTTGATTTCAGTATTACTGGTATGGTTTCACAGGGTTTTCAAATTATCTCCTTTAAACTGTTAATATTATTTTGTTATTTTTTAGTTATTTTTATTTTTGTTTAGTCAATTTTATACTGATAATATTGAAAAATGTGATAATTATTTCTGTAAACTGAACACAATTTTATATTTTGAGTTATTGTCTTAACATAATGGCCTATCAATGATTAGCTGAAATTTTCAGTGCTTTATATGTAAATGTAAACTGATCTATTTTGTGGGTTACAGTTGAATTTGTGTAAAGTGACTTTTCATTTGGACTTAAGTTAACTATTTGACCCTTTCCTCCATGAAACTTCATGTGGACAATTCCACTTTAATCTTGTCCATTTTTTGACTATTTGAGGTTATATTTTTATAATGTACATGTAGATGTAGAGTAAAACCTCTATTCGGTTTTACTTTCACCTTGCTTTAAGCATCCACTTGCCTTAAACCTCTAATAATAAATACAATTTTGAGGTTTTTATAGACAAAGTGATAAACAGTGTAGACCCTGATCTGGGTCTACACTGTTTGCATAGGACACAATTTTTATGTATCCTTGAAAGGTACACTGTTGGCAAAGAATCTACATATTTATCACTAGGGTTTAACTCTTTCCTCCCTGAAACTTTAAATGGACAATTCCAGTTTCCATCTAAGTCTAGTCCATTTCTGACTTTAAAGGGTTGTTTTTGTCAATGTTTCGGAGCCCTCTGATCTGGGTCTTCAATGTTTGTATAGGACATGTGTACTATTCACATGTACACTGTTTGAAAAGCACGCCTATATGCGGGACTAGGGTTCAAAGAGTTAAAGGGTTAACTCTTTCAACACCATGGACCTGTTTAAAATGTACTCATTACATTTGCAAACAGTGTAGACCCTGATCGGAGGGCTCTACTCAGGGTCTACACTGTTTGCTAATTTAAAGCAGTGTTTATTAAATTACCCATAATACCAAGTAGACTGGTTCATGTTTTAATAACTAAAAAACAGCCACAAGGGAACTAAATAACCCACAATAGTAACTTAATGTTGAAAGGGTTAAAGGTCTCCATTCATATAGATGCAGTGGAGAATCTGTTATTCTTTCCCGTTTAAACGCAAACGTACGCAAATGCAAAGCACTAAAACGTAGAAAAGAACAACTTTTGGACAATTCTGATAACTCTTGTTTATCTTGGTGGCAAACAGTTTGGAGCCTGATCAGACGCCGGGTTACCCGGCGTCTGATCTGGCTCCAAACTGTTTGCACGGCAAATAATAGTTTTAGCGTAAACACGTTTATTGGGAAAGAATAACAGATTCTCCACTGTATTCATGGTTGATTCAATGGTCACTGAGCACAAATTAGACTTGCTCACAGGAAAGTTATCCATCAAAGTCTTAACAAGTATACATCATTAGAATTTCCCCATGACATCATTACCATTATCCATCATCTTTTAATTGTTACCATTCACTTCCCCACTTGAATGCTCATGGCGAGAGAACATTTACTTGACTGTTGAGTTTATATTGTTTTAATAGAGTTTATATATATCTATATACACATAGGTATTGACGTTGCCTTGTTATACATGAGTTGATGGATGTTTTAATGTGTGTTTTTGTTTTTTGATATGTTTGGCCCTAAGCATTTGACCTAAATAAGCAGTCTCTTTGTCTAAGCTGTTGTAAACAGTGAAAAAATGACTTGTAATATTATATTTTTATTATTGATTTTAAGTAATTAACTTGTAAGATTTTAGGGTTAAATTTTAGGACCTGACTGGCAATTTGTGATGACAAGATATTTTTACAGTTTTACCTTTAACCCAATTCCCCATAGCCTGTTTCTAGTTTTAAAGATAGGTGTTTGCTTAAAGCAGATTGAAAGTAAAGCAGAATGCACCTTAGGGTGCAATTTGCTTTACTTTCAGCCTGTTTTAAGCTACAGTCTGTTTTATACATGTACATTGTTTAAATATTTCTTATGGTGTATCTTCATGAGTCTATATAGAATTGAACTATTTTCTTCAATGGAGAATTGAATTAGAGACGTAAAAAGGCATATCTATGGAGTAGTAGGCTAAAATAGAAATATAGAATTACAGTAAAATCTGTTTCTAAAGAAGAAGAATTGGAAGTCAAATAATGACAGCTGTAGGAACTTTTAGCATTACTTATGTCATGCAGTAATCAAGTAAGTAAGTAAAGAGCAAAAACCTATTTTTAAATATCTGAAATGCAGTTGAATACAAATTTAACCCATTACCCCGTAAAAACACCTTTTCATGCATTTAATTATTATTTTTCTACCACTGAAGAAAATATTTCACCTTTAAACAATTATGCATATGCACCACAAGAAATATCTTCTTCATCCTAGCACATGGTGGATTAAAGCAGGTTGAAAGTAAAGCAGAATGTGTCTTAAAGGCACATTCTACTTTACTTCCAACCTGCTTTAAGTCACCTATCTTCAAAATAAGGGGGTAATGGATTAACTGTAAACAGTGTAAAGTGAGTGACATTATAATCTACAGAGAAATCTCCAGAGGTTAAGATGTGTGATTTGGTATATATACATGTACCCTACATTAACCTCTGTATTGTTTTATTGTTACAAGTTAAAGTTGAAGGTACACTGTGTTTATGGAGTTGGTAGTTTAGTCTTTGAGTCACACGTTAGGGTACCCGTCTTAAAAGTCATATGTTGGGTATAAATGTTTTTGTTACATTTGTAAGATTACCTGTGGAATGCATTTTGCATTATTGTGTGCCTGTTATATAAGATATGTAATCAAATGCCTTGTTGCCTTATCTATTATAATGTAACAGAATAAAACATGACAAGCTTACCAGACTTGGCTTATTTCTTGGTAAAGACAGTACAGTCAAACCTCTCTATAACGACCACTAAAACGAAGGCTAAATAATTGTATAAAAGACAGGCGACAGCTTAAAGGGACTCGCAACCGGATGGTGTACTTCTGAATCTGAATCTGAATATAGTACGTCGTAGAATCCTATAAAGGCTTTTACACGACGGATGTGAAGATACGCCATTTTATTGGCGATGATCTCGTAGGGCTGTCTTAAAAGCCTCTACGGAATCAGCATGCACTGTGCTGTCTGGCAGTTTGTTCCACTGCATCATAGTGTCTACAAAGAAGGAATGTCTGTACTGTTGGGTTTTGCTATTTGGGACTGTGAGTCCTCTTGTGTTGTTGCATACCTGGTTTTCAATTATATTATTCGTACTGTAATCTTTAAATTTAGTAGCTTTAATGTTTCTTCTTGGTTTTGCTGGTTTGGTAAATGTTTGTGTTGGTAGAGCTGGTACTAGACCTTCTACTACCTTGTACATGAGTATTAAACGAAGGCTTAGTCTCCTGTCTTCAAGGGTCTCTAGTTCCAGCCGTTCTCTCATTTTGGTGATAGCTCCTGTCTCTCTGTCTTTGTAGTTCTTTGTTATAAATCTGATTGCTCGGTTTTGAATTTTTTCTAGTTTGTCGATGTCCCCTTTGAGGTAAGGATTCCAGATTGTTGCTCCATACTCCATTATTGATCGTACTACTGAAATGTATGCTGTTTTTCTGCATTTTTCGGGTACGTTTCTAAGATTTCTTCTAAGGAATCCAAGTGTGTAATTAGCTTTCTTACATACATTGTTTATGTGCACATTCCATTTGAGGTCTTTGGATATCTGTATCCCTAGATACGGATTATCTTGTACCTCTTGTAGAAAGTGGTTATTAAGTTGATAGAATTTGGTTATCTTTTTGTTTATGGAGAGTATGTAGCATTTCTTTGTATTGAATCTCATGCCCCATTTGCGTGCCCATGTTTCTAAGCTATTTAGGTCTGTCTGTAGTTTTTCTTGGTCTGTACTACTTTTGATTGTCCGGTATAGTAGGCAGTCATCTGCAAACAGTCTAACAGATGATTTCACACTGTCTGGGAGGTCATTTATGTGACAAAGGAACAGGATTGGGCCAAGAACAGTTCCTTGGGGGACTCCGGAGTCCACTGATGTTTCACCCGACTGATCCCCTTCCACAATGGTTCGCATTTTACGAGTGGTCAGGAAATTGGTCAGCCAGGTATGAATACTTCCTTGGACTCCGTATTGTCGTAATTTATAAAGTAGTTTGTCGTGAGGTACGGTGTCAAAGGCCTTAGAGAAGTCTAATATGGCGACGTCTGTCTGGTTCCCCTTGTCATGTTCTTGGAGGAAGTCATTTAGTGTAGTTAGGAGTTGTGTCTCACAGGAGTAGCCTGTTCGGAATCCATGGTTCAGGTTAGTAAGGATTTTGTTGTTTTCGAGGTGTATCATTAGGTGTCTGCATATTATGTGTTCTAAAATTTTACAAATAACTGATGTTAATGACACTGGTCTGTAATTTTCAGCAAGATGCTTATCTCCTTTTTTGAAGATACTGGAGACATTTGCTGCTCTCCAGTCACTTGGGAGCTCACCTGTATCTAGTGAAGCCTGTAGAATGATTTTTAGGATTGGAGCTAGGTGGACTGCACATTCTTTTAGGATACGATTTGGTATGTTGTCAGGACCTGAAGCTTTAGACGGGTTAACTTTTTCTAGTAATTTTTGTAAACCGTTTTGATCAATTTGGATCGGTTTTACTGTGTCTTTTGATTTCGTTTCCATGTATGGTATTTCTTGGTTTGTGTTTTTTGTGAATACAGACTTAAATTGTTTCAGAAGGATTTCTGCCTTGCCTTTACTATCTGATACCAGTGATGTCCCTTCTTTTAGAGGAGCAATGCCCCCTGCATCTTGCTTTTTAGATTTTACATATTTCCAGAAAGGTTTTGTGTTGTTATTATTTAAGCCTTCAATAATGTTTGAGTTTATACTTGTCAAAATAAAATAAAATACTCAAATAAAAGCAAATTTGTGGCATTATTTGGCTTCTGACATTAAAAGAATATGATCACTCCAAAAAAAGTCTCAAGAATCGTCACCGAATCTTAGATTTTTAGATATTTTCCATCGTTTTTCTATACCGACTAGTAGACGGTATAGTTGTTGTTGTTGCTTCTCTACACGGGCTCAGACATAAACCCGAGCCGAATTACGAAGTTGTATGCACTTTCGATCGCTACACATTGAAATACGTTAAATCGATCCGAGATAAACGGATAGTTCCGTGGTCCATTGGTCTAAGCGGTTTCCCCTATTTTGCCTTCTGTCCGCCAATGCCGGGCCCCGGGTTCGAATCCCACCAGAGACCAATATTTTTTTTTATTGAAATACATTTTTTTAAACAGAATTTCTTATCCTAAACTAATTCTTTACCATTTATATAAGAGTTTGACACATATTTACAAATTACTATTTTTAATGCACCATCTGGTTGCGAGTCGCTTTAAAGCACAGTGACAGTAAAACAGAAAGCTCCTGAAGGAGCTTTCTGTTTTATTGTCACCTTGCTTTAAGCAGTCACCTGTCATGACCACTGAAATATTAACACAATTTAGTGGTGGTAATAGAGAGTTACTGTACAGCCATATCATTTGGAAGAAATGGTGATTTTTTAATGACAGGTGTCGTTTAGAACAGGGCAGAAGTAAATGCAGTAAGTTGATATAATCAGGGTCTTCACTGCTTGCATATTGACACATTTACTCTTCAAATGTACACTAAGTGTATTTGTAAATGACGAGTAAAGTCGTTACTAGGGTTCACTGGTCTGGTGCAAGATCATTTTACTTTTGACGGCGAACACTTTAAAACTTGATTATGGTAAATACAGGCGCGAAAGTAAATCTATAATCCTGAAGATGTCTATAGACATCTTGTGGAAACACCAATTTAAAATTAAATAAATTTGATTCCGTGAAGTATTTGGTTTTTATTTTCGCGAATATTTTGCCTAACTCGGAATAAAACAAGTCGGTCATCATATTGTTTTCGAGTTTCATTAATTTTATTACTTGAGATTTTCTGATTAAATAAAGAGTGTCAGTCTGTACGATGTCCTGATACTAAGAGTATACGCGCCAGATGGTCGCCTTCTTTGGATTATGTACATAAACTGACATACGGCAATGTCGAAACTACTTTTAACTCGTTCACCCCATTAACTTTTAATGGGCTGTTCCAATTTCCTATTAAAGTTTGTCCATTTGTCTAATACATATTTTTGTATGCTTATACAGTTGTTTCAACCTACATCTGAATATTATTCTAGAAACTGAAGTTTATTATTCAGTTGAGCGATTTTCTGTCAAGAGTATATTTTAATTTCCGTATGATATTAATTTTTCCCCACATCTTGTTTTCGATATATATTCAATATGTTTATTCCAATATCCGTCTCTCGAAAGCCTCGTTCTGGGAAATGCAATGCAACTGAATACTCATGAAATAATATCAAAATGTTCTATGGATCAGCTACTGCAAATTAAGTGACCATGATACTTACTATACAGGACCCACTTCTGGCGTTGTAAACTTTTCATAAATGTAAACTTTAAACCAAAACATCCAGGAACGAACCAATACAGTGAACACCGTGATCCCTTCGTATTTACGATAACTAAAAAGAAGACGAATTTATTACGTTGACGGCAAGTAGCAGCTTGAAATACATTGAAATCTGCTCCATGACCTTTCTGCTTACCCTCATCCCGATTTTAGGAGCAGCCTGCATTTAATGCCGGAACGTATCTTTTTGGGTACATTTTCGTAAACTTTGGATGTTATTGTACATTGTCAATGTTTTGTATACAATTCAGCCTCGTTTGTTATGAAGTTTTCGGATGTGCTTCACGTAAGTTTTATCAATGAAAAATGGAGACTGTGTTCAGCTCGTGGCGCCAACCTTATTGTTTTAACCACACCAGATATAGTACATACTTAACTCAACGCCGATATCATAAATATTTGCAAACAGTTTGGATCCAGATCAGACGCCGGGTTAACCCGGCGTCTGATCAGGATCCAAACTGTTTGACACTCGTAATAATATATGCATTTCTTCAGTCTAAAAGCCACGTATTTAAATTTGAGAAAATTTATGCAGACGACATATTTTAGCAGACGATAATTGCGCAATGAAAGGGTTACAGAATGAGGCCACGTGGGTGGTCCGTCAATAACGAACAATTGACCGTGAACGCCAATTTACAAACAGTTAGCTTCCAGATTTGACAGTCATTGACGTTTAGTCGTTTACCCTGCCCACACTATTTGACAATCATATAGTTGACATCCAGTTGTCATCGTTGTTGTTTTTAAAAAATACAGTAACACTTCTCTTTTATGACCTCAAAATTGTGTTAATTATTAGGTGTGTGTACGACAGGTGACTGCTTAAAGCAATGTGACGGTAACGGAGCTTTCTGTTTTACTGTCACAATGGTTTAAGCTGTCACCCGTTCTTTAAAAAGTCAATTAACCTTTGTTTCAGTAGTCGTAATAGAGAGATTTTACTGTACAGATACTTTTAACAGCAGAAGTAGCTTACGTATAAGTGATTTATGTAATAAGTGGTTAATTACTGACAATAATTCGGAGACCTGGCTTATGATAAGTACACTGTGGTTTTGATATATATTGTACATTCGGAACACATCGGTTGATCGACACTACACATTATTCCGGATTTGCCTTAATTTTAGACAAACAACCCCAGTGACGAGTGTACTCGTCATTAACAAACAAAATATACATGTGCAGAGTACATTTGTGTTACCAAACATCATAGACTCTGACTTGTCAGAGAGTTCCTGCAGTGCAGGAACTCCCCGATCAGGGTCTGCACTGTTTGCCATTTGCAATATTTTGTTAAACCAACCCCTTCATAGGAAAACAGACTTGATTTGAAACGGTAATTGTCAATTTAAAGTTCAGGGGTGAATGAAATTTCATTTGACTAAAGATGGACCTTTCCGAGTGTGTATCTACAACTAAACAGAGAAGCTCTTTTATAAGAAAGTCCTGAGGACCGTCTAATTTCGTTATTCCCAAATGTTGTCATATCAGGTCCATTTTACTAGTCGTCGATCAGAGTTTGGGAATACAACTTGTTTTGTTATATCCAATATTTCGTTATACATGTATCCAATGACCAATGAGTCAAAATAGTGTGTTAGCATGTTCTATTATAAACTACGCTACACGAGCGTGGTCCATGTTTTAAATTATGTGAAAGTTCTAAAAACCTTTTCATGAAATTCGAATTTCTCTGAAAATCGAAATAAATTCTAAATTTTAAACAATTACTTCTACAAGTGCGCATTGAGACTTCGAATACAGACTTTTCTTAAAACATGATCTAAACTGTTGAGTTAAGTCTGAGATCATTCTCAAGCATCTGTTTGGTCAGATTTTAGCTTTTGTTAGCTTTAGAGTTGAGTCTGAGATCATTCAAAATCATTTGATTGGTCAGATGCTTGAGAACGATCCCAGACTCATCTAACACAAGAATATTTACAGAAAACTCCTTTATCAGCTCTCCGCATTACTATTGCCTTGCATTAAGCTACCATACTTCTTAATGGCTGTCAATTTAACTACTTTTGAACTGTTCCGAAGTTCCCCTTTCCAGAAATAGTGGACTTTAAATTAATGCAACATTTTGCTCAGTGATAGACTTTTGTCTATGCTTGCACATTAGGTGATTGACGTAAACTTCAATAAAACAGACGCAATCTTTATTCATAACAGACTTCCTTCTCATTAATCCATTATCCTGATATAAACGTGTATTGGTCCTTTTTTACAAATCGGTGTAGACGCAGACCAGACAGCTCCTGCAGATGCTGCCCGATCAGAGTCTGCACTGTTTTCGCAAAGTTTCTATCTGACATGAATTTGCACTCTTTGCATTGGTAAACTATTAATTATTTTTTGATCAATGTAATAGTTGATATGTGAGGTGTACTTATATATGAATATTCAGTGGGAGACGGGTTAACTAATGTTTAATGATTTTCTGAACCATTTTACCATTTATATATCGTAACAGTTTTGAGTTTGTTTTAAGTAGATCTATTTTCACATTTCATTAAATTTTAAGCCCAAACTGGCAACTATCATACTCAGTTCTTTGTTCTCTGTGTCGTGTTTTGTCTTTTTGCAAATGGTAAGATCTATCAAAATTAGTTGAAGACGTTTTCATGTTCAATGTACATGTGTATTAGTAAAATGATTTGGGCTGAAATGGCATGTCCTCGTTTAAGCCGATGTCCTTTAAACTAAACGCCAAAGCAATGTAATGAGCTCTGGCGTCTGATTTGGCACCAAACTGTTTGAATTGACTTATAGTTTTCCTTTTCTACAACAATAGCCAATGGGATACACAGATTGTGTGTGTGTTGTTCGGAGGGAGTTGATATATGGAGGGAACATTAATACCCTAAGAGTGCTGACTGTGACTTGGCTTACATTTGCAAACAGTTTGAACCCAGATCAGATACCGAATAACGCTATGTCTGATCAGGGTTCAAACTTTTCGCCACTTGTATTTATGTTACTTCTGTAAAAACTTTGACATAATTGTCTTGTTTGGGAAACAGCGGCTATCATTGTTGTAAAGAGTGAATCGTTGTTCGGAGAGCTGTTGTATGGAGGGAGTGCTGTAATTGTTATAGCATATACGCGTTTAGTGAGAAAAGATATCGTCTCCCGAGTGTAACACAACCATATTTCAAAACATTAAATTATTACATGTTTATACAAGGCTTACAAGGGAGAATCTGTTATTCTTTCCCAATAAACGCGTTTACGCTAAAACTATTATTTCCAATGCAAACCAGTTTGGAGCCAGATCAGACGCCGGGTAACCCGGCGTCTGATCAGGCTACAAACTATTTGCCACCAAGATAAACAAGAATTATCAGAATTGTCCAAAAGTTGTTCTTTTCTACGTTTTAGTGCTTTGCGTTTGCGTACGTTTGCGTTTAAACGGGAAAGAATAACATATTCTCCACTGTATAAGCAACAGAGCAGATATTTATATTCCAAAAAAGCGTAATCTTCTTGTAAACAAATCCAAATACTTGACAAAGGCCTCCATGTTATATGTGTCTATCCCTTACCCGGCATTTATATCGTCTGATTTAAAAATTATCGTCTCAAAATTCTTTACAAAATTAGTGTCCGTCTGTTCAGATGACGTAACCTAAAAACGATGGCTTATATCAAGTTATATGAGGATCAAACAGTTTACAGTATGTGATCGGGGTCCCAACTGCTTGCCACAGTGGAGAAGACATTGTTTCCCAATAAACGAGTCCATGCTAAAAACAATAGTTTCCATTGCAAACAGTTTGGAGCCAGATCAGACACCGAATAACCCGGCGCCTGATCAGGCACCAAGCTGTTTGCTATTCAGATTAGAATTGTCAAAAATATTGTCCTTTTCTACATCTCAACTGCATTGGCTTATCAATTCATTGAGCAAACGCCAGTTACAGTGGAGAATCTGTTATTCTTTCCCAATAAACGCGTTTACGCTAAAACTATTATTTGCAGTGCAAACAGTTTGGAGCCAGATCAGACGCCGGGTAACCCGGCGTCTGATCAGGCTCCAAACTGTTTGCCACCAAGATAAACAAGAAGTATCAGAATTGTCCAAAAGTTGTTCTTTTCTACGTTTTAGTGCTTTGCGTTTGCGTACGTTTGCGTTTAAACGGGAAAGAATAACATATTCTCCACTGTATAAGCAACAGAGCAGATATTTATATTCCAAAAAAGCGTAATCTTCTTGTAAACAAATCCAAATACTTGACAAAGGCCTCCATGTTATATGTGTCTATCCCTTACCCGGCATTTATATCGTCTGATTTAAAAATTATCGTCTCAAAATTCTTTACAAAATTAGTGTCCGTCTGTTCAGATGACGTAACCTAAAAACGATGGCTTATATCAAGTTATATGAGGATCAAACAGTTTACAGTATGTGATCGGGGTCCCAACTGCTTGCCACAGTGGAGAAGACATTGTTTCCCAATAAACGAGTCCATGCTAAAAACAATAGTTTCCATTGCAAACAGTTTGGAGCCAGATCAGACACCGAATAACCCGGCGCCTGATCAGGCACCAAGCTGTTTGCTATTCAGATTAGAATTGTCAAAAATATTGTCCTTTTCTACATCTCAACTGCATTGGCTTATCAATTCATTGAGCAAACGCCAGTTACAGTGGAGAATCTGTTATTCTTTCCCAATAAACGCGTTTACGCTAAAACTATTATTTGCAGTGCAAACAGTTTGGAGCCAGATCAGACGCCGGGTAACCCGGCGTCTGATCAGGCTCCAAACTGTTTGCCACCAAGATAAACAAGAAGTATCAGAATTGTCCAAAAGTTGTTCTTTTCTACGTTTTAGTGCTTTGCGTTTGCGTACGTTTGCGTTTAAACGGGAAAGAATAACATATTCTCCACTGTATAAGCAACAGAGCAGATATTTATATTCCAAAAAAGCGTAATCTTCTTGTAAACAAATCCAAATACTTGACAAAGGCCTCCATGTTATATGTGTCTATCCCTTACCCGGCATTTATATCGTCTGATTTAAAAATTATCGTCTCAAAATTCTTTACAAAATTAGTGTCCGTCTGTTCAGATGACGTAACCTAAAAACGATGGCTTATATCAAGTTATATGAGGATCAAACAGTTTACAGTATGTGATCGGGGTCCCAACTGCTTGCCACAGTGGAGAAGACATTGTTTCCCAATAAACGAGTCCATGCTAAAAACAATAGTTTCCATTGCAAACAGTTTGGAGCCAGATCAGACACCGAATAACCCGGCGCCTGATCAGGCACCAAGCTGTTTGCTATTCAGATTAGAATTGTCAAAAATATTGTCCTTTTCTACATCTCAACTGCATTGGCTTATCAATTCATTGAGCAAACGCCAGTTACAGTGGAGAATCTGTTATTCTTTCCCAATAAACGCGTTTACGCTAAAACTATTATTTGCAGTGCAAACAGTTTGGAGCCAGATCAGACGCCGGGTAACCCGGCGTCTGATCAGGCTCCAAACTGTTTGCCACCAAGATAAACAAGAAGTATCAGAATTGTCAAAAAGTTGTTCTTTTCTACGTTTTAGTGCTTTGCGTTTGCGTACGTTTGCGTTTAAACGGGAAAGAATAACAGATTCTCCACTGTATTCAGTGTTGGAAGAGTTATGGGCATGTTACACTCTCATGATTGTCTTTAGGAGTCCGAAATAATGAATTGGCCTCACTTCTTTGGTAAATGATAATATATAGGCTACTTTAGTTGGAAATATAAACCCCTACAAGTATTCTTTGGCAATATTTACATGCATTCCTTTTTAGTTCGGGGATTATAGAACAATAAAACACAATTAAGGTATTTATAAGTAGGCCTACATGTTTAAGATATAGTGGAGAAAAAAATTTCTTTCGCGAAAAAATAACGCGTTTACGCTAAATATATTATTTCCAATGCAAACAGTTTGGAGCCAGACCCGACCCTAAACTGTTTGCCACTAATGTTAAAATAAATAGACTGGAGGACTACACTATTTATTAATATAGTGATTGAACTGTGCACGGTGTAAGTCAGTCCTTCCACCTGTTCATATGTGAACCTCTTGTCCGGAAAATTTTCCTATACCACATCATTCAGGCACGGATTTACCGGGGGGCACAGGGGGCACGTGCCCCCCCCCCCCCCAGCTGGCCTGGATTTTTTTTTTTTTTGCTTGATTCTTATATTCTTATATTCATCATTTAGCTGGGTATGATGGTCGCATAGGCATATGACATTACAGGCACAGGTCCACTGGGGGCACGGGGGCACATTTCCCTCAGCTGGCCTGCTTGAACTTATCTGGAGCTGCTGCAATGGCTTGTGTCTTTTATCTCGGGCCCTCAAATCCTCAGTATGCCTGGTCTGTGTTTGAACCCGACACAGGCCCGTTGTAACAAGGATAGGGGACATGTCAGTGTGCCCCCTGTGCCCCTCTTCTTTCCAAAAAAAAAAAAAATGCCTGTGCCCCCAAATTGCATATCCTACAGGCCAGTAAATCCAAAATTGCCCCTGTGCCCCCTCAAATCCTCAGTATGCCTGGTCTGTGTTTGAACCGATTGTCACAGGCCCGTAGTAACAAGGATGGGGGGCATGGCAGTGTGCCCCCTGTGCCCCCCCCCCTCCCCAACCAAAAAATAAAAATGTCTGTGCCCCCAAATTGCATATCCTACAGGCCAGTAAATCCAAAATTGCCCCTGTGCCCCCTCAAATCCTCAGTATGCCTGGTCTGTGTTTGAACCCGACACAGGCCCGTAGTAACAAGGATGGGGGGCATGGCAGTGTGCCCCCTGTGCCCCCGCTCCCCAACTAATAAAAATGCCTGTGCCCCCAAATTGCATATCCTACAGGCCAGTAAATCCAAAATTGCCCCTGTGCCCCCTCAAATCCTCAGTATGCCTGGTCTGTGTTTGAACCCGACACAGGCCCGTAGTAACAAGGATGGGGGGCATGGCAGTGTGCCCCCTGTGCCCCCCCTCCCCAACCAAAAAATAAAAATGCCTGTGCCCCCCAATTGCATATCCTACAGGCCAGTAAATCCAAAATTGCCCCTGTGCCCCCTCAAATCCTCAGTATGCCTTGTATGTGTTTGAACCCAACACAGGCCCGTAGTAACAAGGATGGGGGCACGACGGTGTGCCCCCTGTGCCCCACTCCCCAACCCAAAAAATAAAACGGCATGTGCCTGTGCCCCCCAATTGCATACCCTACAAGCCAGTAAATCCAAAATTGCCCCTGTGCCCCCTCAAATCCTCAGTATGCATGGTCTGTGTTTGAACTCGACACAGGCCCGTAGTAACAAGGATGGGGGCACGACAGTGTGCCCCCTGTGCCCCACTCCCCAACCAAAAATGCCTGTAGCCCCCAATTGCATTTCCTACAGGCCAGTAAATCCAAAATTGCCCCCCTGCCCCCTCAAATCCTCAGTATGCCTGGTCTGTGTTTGAACCCGACACAGAAATTAAAAAGTTCCCGGGGAGCATGCTCCCGGATCCCCTTAGTGACAGTGTGAACAATAATCAGAGGGGGTAGGATAATTAGGTTTCAGGTTTAATGGCCAGAAAACAATCTGTCAAAGGTATTATCCTATATTAAAGAATTTGATATGTTATTTTGAATCGAATATTTACATAGATTTATGTAGTATTTTACCTATTTTGAATGCGAAAAAACTCGCATCAGAACGCACCATTGATCATGTGGGAATAAATTTTCCAGGGGGTGTGAGGAGGGGGCATGCCCCCGGACCCCCCTTGTTACAGTATGCATATGAATAGGAGGGGTAGGGTTAGAGATTAATGGCTGGACGACAACCTTTCACCATAGAATGATTAAATAAAAAAATATTTTGAGTCGATTTTTTACATAGATTTATGTTAGTATTTTACCTGTTTTCAGGCCTTCAACCGTTCCTACTTTTTCCTACTATTTTCCAATTTTTGATCACCTTCCTACTTTTTCCTATTTTTCTACCAAACCACCTACTTTTCCTACTTTTTTCCTAATAAGTCTTCAAGCACCCTCATTATGGCCCAGAATGCAGGATATGAAGCGCTTGATTTCAAAATTTTCCAGGGGGAGTACCCCCGGACCCCCCTAAACCTTCCGTCTGTTGATTAAATTATAACCAAAGAAAAAAATGGCTTTGGGTGAGAATGTCTTAAACTCAAGATTGCTGATTACTTAAATTTATATGAGCACGACGACTCCATGTGGTATTTTTTATCAAACAGTTCCTACTATTTTATTGAACATATTCCTCCTTTTTCCTACTTTTCCACTTAAAAAAATCCTACTTTTTTCCTACATTTTGAATTGAGATCAGTTGAAGGCCTGTGTTTTGAATAAATAAAACGCTGGAAAATTTATCATCTCTTTGTCTTATGAAACCACTTTTTGGGGTGTTTCATTGGGGGTGTTTACATCATTCTATCGATGTTAACTTTCTTCTTAGAATGCCCTCAGAATGCACCATTTCTTATGCAAGTTTAAAAAAAATTTCGGGGGTGGCCCCCCGGACCCCAACCTATGGGAGGGGCTATACCCCTCCCATACCCTCCCCACCTGTGCCCCCCCACTGAACAATTTCTGGATCCGGCCCTGTCATTTAGGAAGTCTTTCAATGGCAGTGTGTCTCGTGCCATTATTCACATGACCGTGACCTTGACCTTTAACCCTTGTTTTAGTAAAAAGTGTGCCAGGGCATATTTCCTTGACCATTATATCTGCACAATTATTGTTTGGGAATATTTGCCTTTCAAGTAACTATATCTATAGTAAAGTTTGAGAACATCTCGGCATGACGGAGTGTCGTGTTCGCTTTTCAAGTCACCGTGACTTTTACTATACCAAATAATTAAGATATTATAAATTTGGTGTGTGAGTACATATTGGGATGGCAAATTGTCCAGTACCACAACCAAGTCTGCCAGTTTAGCTTTGACGTTTAAACCTATTAAGTTAATTATTGAAAAAGTCTTGGTCGAAGTATATTTACTACACCTAAACAGCTACGAATACCAATTTTGATGTGTATAAGGTAGAAAATGGCAGGTCTGGGAAGGTTATGCGACGTTAGACTTTTTCACATTCGACAATTGACAACTTTATTGTCGAAAATCGGCTCTTGTTCGACATTTTCCCGACTTTATAGAAACGTCGAAATTCGACATGTATTCGACATAATGAATGTTTTAAAAATCGGTTGAATTTCTACAATGTTTCGACAGTATGGAAAAAGGATACTTTTGAAGGTTTTCGATAGTAGGGCATAGATGTACAGACGGTGAGTCTTAAATTCAAAACTATTTCAACAGTATGGAAAAAGCTGCAATGTCGTACGGCGAAAATCTACATATTTTTCGACATTATAATTGTCAAATGTCGAAAAGTCCGATGTCCCAAAATCTTCACAGACCTCAGAATGACCATTTCTTGAAAAGTTTGACGATTCTCTTAAATCTAAGTGACAAACATTTCGTAGCTTGACCAAGCGCAGACGCAGAATGCATATTCTGATAAAATGGTTCATGTAGTTTTCCCTCTAATGTGATTGTGTTCTAATCTTGTTTGCAAAGGACAAGTGTAGTCTTCACATGTACTCGGTTTGAGGTGCATATTCGCGTTACTGCATGGGAGTCAATGGTTTAACTTAAACTATTTTACACTACATGTATGTGGTGTCCGCCCTTTGCCACTCTATAACTTAATTAATCAAAGAACTGTTTCTGCAAACCAATCCATTTTTCAGAAGCAGCTAGATCAGTTGCCGTAGCTATAGCCATACTAAACAAATCTCATTTGTGGAAAAGGGTCAGGTTATCGGAATTCTTCGGTGTTCATGGTGGGGAAAACGACTATCACTTTACATCTAGCGTATCAGGTTTTATATGTATTCCATCGAGAATGGGGATAAAATCTGGAGTGTTTACACTTTTAACACTAGATTTACAATGACTTGTTGATTTATTTTCCAAAATGCCATTTACTCTCTCTCCTCAACAGGGTAGATATTCTAAATAATTATCGGTACCATAAACCTGTCGTTTGGAAGCATTCACTTTATCATTCTTCAAATTGGAAAGCCCAGAGATCGGCCCTGGAGAGAAATCAAGCGTTTTATGATGGTTAGTCTAGAAATCGGTTTTCCTGGTTTTACACCGATTTCCTACAATAACCAGCGGTTGAACGAGGTTTGCAAATCGTCAAGTGTTATTTTACGACCATTGTTCTAGTGATTGCCGAATACTGTCGAACTTGTGTATGACAGCCATTTAACCCTTTCACTCTCAATGACGCTTAAAAGCGCGTTTGCAAACAGTTTTGGTCCTGATCAGACGCCGCGTAACGCGGCGTCTGATCAGGACCTAAACTGTTTGACACTCGTTTTGAAGTTTCTTCAGTCATACTGCCTTTTATTATTTTTTAACTTAAAAACGACATTGCCGACAGCAAAATTGAAGCAGACGACAATAATAATCTGTCTTCTCATGAATTCGCTCGCAACGTGTATAGTAGAAGGTAAATACTTGTAACTGCATAATGCGCGGCAAATAAAGTAGAAAGTTCATATACTTCTGCCCTGTATTAAGCTGTCACTTGTCTCAAGAGAAATTAATAATTCGGTTTTCTTTTGACCCGTCACTTTGTCTACGTGTAACTTGTGACTGTACATTGTTGTCTGATCTTGATTCAAGCTGTTTGCAAATGTAAGCCAATTTCCCTCCCGATACCAACTCCCTCCGAACAACACAGAATCTTTGTCTCCCAGTTGGTGTTGCTGTAGAGATGGAGCACTGTATATTGAACAATGAAAAACAGTGAAGACCCTGATCAGAGGGTTCCTGCAGGAGCCCTCTGGTCAGGTTCTACACTGTGATATTCACATTTACAATGTAAATCTGTTAATGACGAGAATACTCGCCGCTAGGGCTGAATGTGTTTATGAGCATATTTTAGCATTCCATAGTAAATGGAAAGCTGGAAAGTTTTAAAGATTCTCAGCGGTGGAGCATTTTGTAGTGAACGGAACAGACAATAAAACATCGGTAGAGGAGGGTTTCGACTATTTATGGCTGGTCCCTAAATGGGGACATGCACATAAAGATAAATAGGTACCCAGATAAGGGTAGTATTTCAAAAACTAAAATCTTTATGTCTATACAACAGAGTTTGGTGAAGATAATTATACAGTGCTCCTTCTATACAGCAACACCAATGGGAGACATGTGTTGTTCGGAGGGAGTTGTTATAGTAAAGGAGATCGGCTTTCATTTGCAAACAGCTTGAATCAAGATCAGACGCCGCGTAACGCGGCGTCTGATCTAGATTCAAGCTTTTTGTCACTCGTCATTTTTTTTTTATGTCAATGTGTCAATGACGCAATGGTAACCCGGCGTTTGATCAGGCTCCAAACTGTTTGCCACTCAGATTAGAATAAAGCGGTAGAAACATCCACACGTTATAATTAACTATATTTTAGTGCAATGCGTTTCGTTTGCGTTTAAACGGGAAAGAATAACATCATCTCTACTGTACATTATTTGCACACATTCACTCCTGAAACGTTTAATGGACATTTCCAGTTTCCAATTAAGTCTCGTCCATTTATGACAACTAATTGTTCTTTACTGCAATACCTTGCAAAATAACAAACAGCGCATGAAGACGATCACCAAGGGATTATTCAGGGGACCTTTTGATCTAGGTCTACACTGTTCGCCTCTGGACTTTACAGGTATGCTTTACAGGTATACTGATTGTAAATGACGAGTATACTCGTCGCTAGGGTTCAATGTGATAACATCACAAGAGCAGATAACTGGACAAATGTGTCTACCCGACGAGACACCCCTCCCGCGAAAACAGACGCATTCTTGGTGATTTAAATGAAAATTAAATAATTTGATTTAAAAAATCGAATCTGATATATACCTGAAGACTTCTTTATTCAGTGTTTCTGTACTTTCAGTCATATACACATAAATTTGCATTAAAAATTCATTTCCACTGTAAAGTGCGTCGCCATGAATATTTCTAACTTCTATGTCCAGTCTGTTAGCTCTTTGCAAGCTAGCAGCGAAACTGTGGTTACCTTTGCAAACAGATTGGATCCAGATGAGACGCCGCGTTACGCGGCGTCTCATCAGAATCCAAACTGTTTGACACAGTGACCCTACTTTGAAATTAATTTTTCAAAAAAAAATCTATTTTTAGAACAGTAGCAGACGAAAATTGTTGCAGACGATAAATTACTTTGAGTTCAAAGAGTAAACCTTTACGGCGCTATTTGCCAATTTGTGATAAGTGTTCCAAATAGTTTGGACCCAAGTGAGACGCCGAGTAACTTGTCGTCTCATCTGGATCAAAACTGTTGGACATATTTGATATATTTCCCTGAAACATAAAATAAATAAAGTAGATGTGACAATTACTACAGACGACAAATCAAGCAGACGAAAGTTGCCAAGGTTTTAAAGTGTTAACCCTTTGCCTGCGGGTCGCGACTTTATTGATTTTTGCAAACAGTTTAGATCCAGATCAGACACCGCGTAACGCGGTGTCTGATCTGGATCCAAACTGTTTGACACTCTTCTTTAGGTTTCTTTACTTAAAAAATGTATAAATCTAAATTTAACAAACTTTGCAGACGACAATTTCGAAGCAGACGAGAATATCGCAGGATAAGGGTTAAGTGCATCATGTAATTTCCTGTTCAAAGATTTATTATTTCTTTATTTTAAAAAAGAAAAAACCAAGAAAGAAACATCTTCCAATATCTGCCTTGCATAAAATTTAGAATCCTTTTCAGACGCCGGGTAACTTAGAGTCTTATTTGGATTGAGTTCGGTGTATTAAAAAAATAATTAATATAGTTCTGTAGACGATTTTTTAAGCAGGCGAGTGTTGATCTTAAAAATTGTTGGTGTCTTTATAACATAACTTCAAAGGATATATATGATCTATCAACTCTTTGTATGCTTGCGGCAAATTGGCGATTACATGAACCTGTGCATACAGTTTTGAACCTGATGAGACGCCGGGTAACGCGGCGTCTCATCAGGTTCAAAACTGTTTGACATTCTGGTCGCATTTTGCAAATACTATTTCAAAACGTTTTTAGAGCATAAGCATACGATAATTATTGCAGAGGAAATTATTTCTTAGCGCTCGATAAGTGCAGCCATAGCTGTGTAAACTCTTGGCCAGCTACTTTACTCATGGTATTTTTCGGTCTAAACAATTTGAATCCAGATCAGACTAAGCTTGTTCGGGTGTTTTGCATAAAAAGAGGAAATACATGTACTCTGTATACACTTATTTTGCGAAAAATGACTTTGACCCCTAGGTTACTTGACACAGTGCTTCAGTAAATAAGTAAAGAAACATTATTTTCAAGCGATGAAAATCTAATAAAATAAATAAATAATGGAGAATGGATTGTTTTGTAAGATTTCCTTAACTTTCTTGTTCAGTATATTAGAAGGGTTTAGTGTGACCTTAAAGACTTTCTCGTTGGAGAGATTGCTGAATTTATACTGATATGTTCTAACTGTTTTTCACTTTTCTCATCAGATACCTCAACAACAAACCACAAAAGTGACGGTACAAATGAAAATTGAATTATTTGAAGAAAATCTGTTATATGTTGCCAAAAAGACCCCTATTCTGATATACCGGTATCTATATGGGTGACCTCAATGCAGGTTGTGGTGAATTGCTTGAAATGATGATTTGGGCTTTACATTTTATCAATATACAATTTACGAAAGTGAATCGTATCTACGAGCCTATATGTTCCAATATATTAACACTAATTATTTGGGGTTTTCGCTACAAGAGTTCTGTAAGACATATGGTGTACATACAGTGGAGAATGTGTTATTCTTTCCCAATAAACGCGTTTACGCTAAAACTATTATTTGCAGTGTAAACCCGGCGTCTGATCAGGCTCCAAACTGTTTGCCACCAAGATAAACAAGAATTATCAGAATTGTCCAAAAGTTGTTCTGTTCTACGTTTTAGTGCTTTGCGTTTGCGTACGTTTGCGTTTAAACGGGAAAGAATAACAGAGTCTCCACTGTATTTGCCAATGGGCGGAGTAAAGGCAATGAGCACGACGAATTCACGTGTATTGCTGATAATTGGAAAAGTGTCCTTTTCACGAAACGTATTTAAATCATATTGCGATAGAGATAATGAAAGTAACGATAAACAACTAAGGTACCGTATATTACATGTACATGTATATTGATTATAATGTAGACTGAGTGTGTTTAGCTTCGTACTGGTGAAATCCGGTATGATATATGGCTGTGTCATCTCTTGTGGTGTCCATTAAGGAGTTATGTGGGAATGAAATGGAAATATTATTGTAGACTATCTGAACTATAGCCTCTACAGAATTATTGCCATTAATAAGTCACTTTAAAGTTGGTGATAGGTCGGAATCGGTGCATTTTCCAATTTTGTCATTTCCGTAATATTAACAAAATAATTCAGAAAATAGTGAAATCTTGCAGACTGTTCTTTAAAAAAGGTTCGATGGTGTCACTACGTTCATACATGTATAATACAGTGGAGAATCTGTTATTCTTTCCCAATAAACGCGTTTACGCTAAAACTATTATTTGCAGTGCAAATAGTTTGGAGCCAGATCAGACGCCGGGTAACCCGGCGTCTGATCAGGCTCCAAACTGTTTGCCACCAAGATAAACAAGACTTATCAGAATTGTCCAAAAGTTGTTCTTTTCTACGTTTTAGTGCTTTGCGTTTGCGTACGTTTGCGTTTAAACGGGAAAGAATAACAGATTATCCACTGTAATATACTCAAGACCGGTATTTATCCAACCCGGTGGTCAGCAAACATAGCATGTCCTTTATATGCCTATTACATAAATCACTACCAAATCCTAATAATTTTAGGGGGATTTCATTGTTTAATGTCCTAAATAAAAGTTTAGCAGTAATGGCGAAATATCGCGCTTACGCTGGTTTCAGACAAGGGTATAGCACTGTAGACATGATTACTTTACCGTCAACTGTCTAAAACGAATGGGCGATTTTACTGTGTTTTTTTGTTTGTTTATTTCTTTAAGGCATTCGAATCGATTGTGCATGTAAAACTTGTTTTGAGAAAGGTGAAGGTGGTAATGTTTTCACTGTACAAGATTATGTCGACATATATTCAGGTTATTAGGGATTCTTACAGAGACAGTTTTAGTATTGGAACTAGGCAAGGTTGTAAATGAAGTACATTTTCTATAATATGTTCGGTGTGTATTAACGACTAAATTGATGCTTTCAAATAGTCTGAAACACGAGACATACATATTTGAGAAGATGGGCGAGATTTTCTGACACTTTCAAATGCTGACGATTTAAAAAACTAAGTGACACTGCAAGAGGTCTGCAATCTTAATTAAAATACGATATCAGTGTTTTGCCAGAGAACTGGGATGGACATCAGTTTGTTTAAGACAAACCTTAAAGTCTTTTAAAATTAGTGGCATCTTTAGAGAAAGTGGAAAGTGATTTTACAAAGAGAATTTAGTAGATTTTGTTTCTAGCTACCAGTAAATGGTCTATAAAATTGTATTACTTTAAGGTTGTGTTGGTCATAAATGTATGATAAATAATGCTTAGTACGAGGGGCGTTCAGTTAGGAATGTCAAGCTTTCGTTTTTCTGCCCTCCACCTAATACCAGGGCATTGAAATTTTGTCTGCTACACAATCAAGTGATTGTACATATTGACTGAAAATTTCGTTTGAATCGGTCTGGCAGTTTAGATTTTATTGAAGATTTAAGTTGGTCCATTCATAGACACTGGCTATTGTAGTGTATGTAATGGCGTACAGTGAAATACGGGCTTACGGTAAAAGTCGAATAATTTTGAAAATGCCGATTTCATTGATATATTTTGAACTTTATTTGATAAATTTAAGATTTGCAGAGTCATGGATATAATTTTCTTATCAAAACAAACAATTTAAAGATTACTAGTTTTACTTTACGGACACTATTCAAGTTTGCGGGTGCCAAAGTTAAAACTGCTGCTGTGGTTAAACTACTAAAATAGCACACAAGATAAGCATTTAAATATATTGTATTTTGATCACATGCTGTTACACTCTGTTGTAAACTGTGACTAATAAAAGATATGTTCTGTTCTGTTCTGTTCTATAACTGACGGTATTGGTAAAATATCGGGTTCAAATCATATGCTTTTGATACGGGAGTGTAAAGTTAGAAATAGTTTTGTGTGGTGGACCCCTTATCATTTTATTGAGAGTAATACTACATACTCATGAAACTTGTCAAAGAGCAGAAATATATACAAATTACACATTTTGGAGCTGCCTCAAGAGTGATTTATAATTATAAGCATCACTAATTAATCATTTTATCGCCAGATGATGTGTAAAAGATATAGATTAAGATTGGTTATTGCGAAATACTAAAATGCGCGGGAAAAAGTTTTAAATGCAATTACGTTCGAAATCCGACCACGCTTTACTTAAAATTTGAAACCAGCCAATCAAAAAGTTCTGAATAAGGTTTATAAAGTCCATTTACTGAAAAAAAAGGAGAATTATTATGAAAAACATTAACCTGCAATCCGAATTTAAAGATATGCCTCATAAATAAAATTATAGATTTTCCCCACTTGTATAATGGTAAATGATTTCCTTGAAAATTAAACGACAACCCAGCTACCTCGCCTGTTTTATTCACCGCAATATGGTTCTTATATTTGATTTTCGTTCCTTTTATCGAAGAAAGATGACTTTTTATGCCGAGACACCTCTTAATGTAAGCCGGACCGTGCCGTTTTACAGTGTTTGCGGGGTACACCTGAAAAAGGCTATTTTCCACTTTTTAAATTCAAATTTGAATACTAAAATAATATATTTCTGTCAAAGAGAATAATGTATCTTAGGGTTGTACAGAACGAGGTATGCACAAATCTCATATTGCGCCTAAAGGAACCCCAGTGACAAGATTAAATGAACGTCCCTCGTAACTCAGACTTGTTAAGTCACCGTAGCAATGTACACATAACCAGGAAGATTGGGTAAAACAGGTTTTATTATATGGTTCAGAGATCTGGGATTGGAGTATTCAAAATCCATCGAAACTGTCCAACAATTTACAAGCCTATAGTAATTTTGCTAGAGAGAAATGTGATGGATAGCCACTTTACAGTATTTTGTTAACTAGTATTGTAAAAACAATAAAGTATTGGTTTGCGATTTTGAATATGAATGTAAAATAGATATCTTTACCAAAGTTACAAAATGCTCAAGAGATTAGATGAAGCCGGGCGTAGTACACGGGTTACAAAATTGAAATATTTATTATTTGAATATGGGTTGTTTTTTTCTTCAGATAAATGATGGCGTTGGTGATGTAAGAAGTTGTATTTCCATGCAAATATTTATTGATTGTTCAAGGGCGAGGGCACTTGCAATATTCAAATTAAGCCCGATATTATTGTAGTTCATGTCGGAGTTGAAAACTTCATAATACCGGTATTTGGGTTTTATATTCAATATCGTTTCAAAAAAGCTCTTACATTGTACAAAAGTCAGATGTTCTGTACATAAGTTATGTGTGGAAATTGGAAGGCACTTATATATATCCCTTATGATCAAACAACTTAGGAAGTTTGCAATATGGGAAAAATTGAAGATGAGTTTCACTTTGTAATGGATGTATTCTATAATAATAGTTTAAGATTTACATATATACCATGTACTAGAAACACGCATGTTCTAACACATTATTATAAATGCTGATAAACGAACATGGATATATTTGACAAACTTTATAGTTATATACTATACATGTACTAACATTTTACGGGACGAAACTATTGGTCTCGTGAACAGTGTTTACTTTAAGTAACACATGATATGCCAACCATGCATATGTATGTACATGTATTCACACACTGTATTGGTATTGGTATTTGTTTATATGCATGTCTGTGTATTATGGGCCAGAGACCCACACTGTTAGATAAATCATTTTATTTATGCTTTTCGGTGGATTACCGTGAAAAAGCAGTGGATTATCACTTGATAACCGACTGCTTCAAGCAGTGGAATTATCGTCGCTCGTGCTTCTTTTATGAGTTTTCCCCGTAGGGCTCCCGAAGAATCGTAGTCAGTTCAATTCCGACAGTCCGTTTTGTCGCGAACCACTCAACAGAAAAACACGAATCCAAGATCGGAGGTAACGACGTAATTCCGTTGACGTCAAATCAATAAATAAGTGACGTCATTGTACCGCCAACTGTCACACACAAATGTTCGACATAAAACTTGGGGCTCAACACGGGATGAATAATGTACTTTCGCTTTCAATTTTCAAACAATTTTGTTTAAAAAAAGTGGCTTAAAAGCATAAATAAATAGAATAACTGTGTATTTTTTCAGTGTATGATTGATTTAATCCATTTCGTGAACATCAGACTGTTATATATTAAAATATAACGTCTGATGTTCGTTCACTCAATGGATTAAATTTCGATCTTACACTGAAAAAAGTTATCCTCTATGTCATTGTATATTATATGTGGAGAAAGGGGCGAACTCATGAATGGAAATAACGGACCATGTGGTATCATATAAAGTAATTTTGGTGCAATATAATGTCAAAAATGAATCATATAATACTCTTTTGGATTGATTATGGACGATTTGGTTTAATACATAGTTCGACTGGAATCATATAAAGGAATTTTTGTTTCATACAATTTCAAAATGGAATCAAATAATGCTGTATTGATAAATTGACAATTTGGTTCAATATAAGGACAGATAGTTAAATGGTTCGACTGGAATATAATAATGGAATTTCGTTTCATATCATGTCAAAATGGTTTCATACAATGCTACTTTTGATTGACATGTCGACAATTTGGTTCAATATAAGGACATTTAGTTCCATACATGGTTCACCTGGAATCGTATAAAGGATTTTCGTTTTATATCATGTCAAAAGTGTTTTATATAATGCTTCTTTGGACAGATATATGGACACTTTGGTTCAATATAAGGACAGTTGATTCCATTCATCGTTCACCTGGAATCATATAAAGTAATTTTGTTTTTATATAATGTCAATATGGAATTCAATAATTTGATTAAAACATATAAGAATGACTGTATAAGATAGTCATGGAGAGTAATTCAGTATGCCCTGACTAATCGTCTGACACGAGGCATAGAAAAGCAACGAAATAGAAGGTAGCAGTGTAACAGTACATGTTAGTCCTGCATAGAAAGCCGTTGCATATGCTAATATCAACATTTCCCATCATTTTTTGTGATATTTAACAGTTTTCAGTTTCTGGCATATGCAACGTCTTTCACTTTTTCAATGAAAACTCGGCGCATCGTTCCCACGGAAAACTACGGAGGAATGGTTCAATAGACATGTAGAGCAAATTAGGCGTGTTTGGGCTCGTAATTCACTTCAGTCCTGTAGAATGACTGTTTTTCAAACATATTTTGCCACAAAATAGTTTACGGTACTCACATTTTGTGTTTATTTATCTGATTTGAATCACTCCTTCACATATCATCAGCAACCCATGTCTATTGTTAGGGAATTCCCTTCATTTGCATATGAGGTAAACCGGAAGTTGGTTCACAAACTAATTATTTAAACGAAATCCACCATTACAATTCCCCCTCCATTCTTAAGCTATTTCGTTCAAATGAATTTGTATATTGTCATAGCCAGGGGAAGCCGTATGACGTCATCACAAGCATGGCAGACTTTTTGATGACTGTTGGACTGGGAATATTACTGTAAGTGTTATTGACCGATAGATAGGTGAGTGACATGGATTTTAGGCAGTATACAATATAAAACTGTTTATTGTATCAAATGAAACCCATATTCTCTATGAACTAAGATAAATGATGAAAATCGATTCAGGTAGAAAATGCGTTAGGGAATTAGCCAATAACTTTTAGACGTTGAAGCTTACAAAAAAGGAATGATGAAAAAGAGCAAGCGAAACGTCTAAATAATTTGGACTACAGTACATGTATGAAACGAGCTTACTGCACCTAATGAACCCGGTGCTAAACAATTCCTCGATCCGTAACTTTGATATGGTCATTATTTATAAGCTCATGTACTGTAAGAGACGTTTAACACCGCTTTCAACACCTCGCGAGATGTCAATGGCCAGACGTTATTTGATGTGAGCTGTGCCAGCTAAGAGTTCGCCATTAGGTGTGGTCGGCCATCACGTACGTAAACATTACTTTTATTGCTGCAGATAAAACGGGGTCAACATATAGTGAATCAAGTGCGGCAATAAGTTCGGCGGTTTGTGCTTTTTTTATGTTGTAACATTTCTTACAGTGGAAGACGTTAATCTTTCTCGTTTAACCCCTTGTCCCATAAAACGCCTTTTTACGTATCCTTATTTATTCCTCTACAGAAGAACAGAGTTTCAATTTAGATGTGTACAGTCATGAATATGTATCATAAGAAATATTGGCTATATTCCAGCAGATGGCGCACTCGGCTTTACTTTCAACCTGCTTCAAGTATTAACTTTAAAAACTAGAAAATGTCTATGGGGTAATGATATAACCTAAATTAAACGCAATGAAATGAAATGTAGAAAATAGCTTTTTTAATGTTGACTAATGTTTCGGTATTAATTCGAGTGGCAAACAGTTTTAGACCACCTAGTTTTATTCCACATCACGTGGAATTGTCTTGTGGTGCTTCTACACTGTCCTGATATAAAAACAACTAATGTGAAACGTTACCTTCATCATTGCAAAATAGGCATGTGCCAGTGTTTATAGCAGTCGGAAAGTAAAGCAGTTGTCAGTGGTTGCTTAATCCATTCGTGGTCAAATTATTCGGGAGAGTTTTACTCCTTCACCGCTTTATTGTCGTCTGCTTCATTATTGTGGTCTGAAAGACTTTTCAAAGTTAGATTTAAGGTTATGTGACTTAATAAATATCTATACGAGTGTCAAACAGTTTGGTTCCTGTTCAGATGCCGCGTTACGCGGCGTGTGAACAGGACCCAAACGGTTTTCAAACGCACTTACAGTCTTTAGAGCGTCATTAATTGAAAGTGATAGGGTTTAAGCAGAACACTCCGTCAGCTGACACCATAAGCACAGTATTAATTAACCCCTTCACTGCATTGCACCGAGTACGATTATTATTTGCAAACATTTTTATCCTGATCAGACGACGTGTAACTGTTTGACACTCATTTCAATATTTCATAAATCAAAATACCTAAAAATTAAAATTGAGAGATAAAAGCAGACGACAATTGTTTGAAATTGGTGACGTCACGGCAGTGAAGAGGTTAAAGAAATTTGCCTGAATGTTCTCTTTTTCACTCTACAGTGCAGACGAAATTGATCTTTCCCAATAAACGCTTTTACGCTGCAACAATTATTTCCATTGCAAACAGTTTGGAGCCAGATCAGACGCCGATTAACCCAGAGTCTGATCAGGCTCCAAACTGTTTGCCACTTAGATTATAATGAATAGTCAGAAATACCAAAATGTCATTTTCTACATTTCACTGCAATTTTGCGTTTGCGTTTTGTTTGCTTAAATGGGAAAGAATAACATCTTCTCCACTGTACACTTTTCGCCTCCATATGCGGTTACAGTCGACATTATGCGGCGCCTGATCAGGATCCAAATCGTTTGCAAAAACAGTATGTACATGTAAACTGTTTGACACCTGTTTCGATAATTCTTCAATAAAAATGCATTAACTCATTACCCCTTTGCCCGTTTCTAGTTTTTGAAGAAAGGTGACCACTTGGAGCAGGTTGAAAGTAAAGCTGAATCCGCCTTATGGCGCATTCTGCTTTACTTTCAGCCTGCTTTAAGCTATCATCTGCTAGAATGTAGAAAATGTTTCTTATGATACATATTTATGACAGGAGTTGTTTTCTTTAGTGAATGAATAAAATAAAGGCGTAAAAAGGCGTATTATGGGGTAATGGGTTAACCGTTGCAGACATTAGTATACATGCAGACGATAAATATGGCGTTAAATGTGTTAAAGCAGACGATAAAATATGCCGTGAAAAGGTTTTATTCCGCTGAACCTATTTGACTATACATGTATGTGCTTTAACAATCAGATCTGTAAGTGTTATACTTATAATGTTGGCGATTATCTCCATAATTATTGCCATTTAATATGTTAGAACGAAATCCGGTGGAAATAAAACCCACATTAAATTTTAACCTTCGATAATTATCCTTATATAAATACTTCACGATAATTGTATACAGTGAAGAAGTTATTTTCCTCCCGTTTAAACTCAAACGAAACGCAAACGCATTGCAATTAAATGCAAAAAAGAAAGTTTTGACAATTCTGACCAGTCATGTTAATTTGGGTGGCAAACAGTTTGGAGCCTGATGTTTGATCTGGCTTCAAACTTTTTGCGTTTGGAAAATCTAGTTTTAGCATAAACTCGTTTATTGGGAAATAAAAAGTCCTCTCCACTTAATAGGTACTTAAAAAATACGAATGACGATAAGTCTGTTTTATGCAATCAAAACTGTGTTTAGCAATTATCTAATAAACAATAATTGCCATATTAAAACTGTAACTGCTTAATGCAGTTGAAAAGTAATACAGAAAGCTCACTTAGGAGCTTCCTGTTTTGCCTTTGCCCTGCAATAAACAAGAGCAATCTAGTATCCTTACAAATGCTTTCTATTTTAGTGATCGACAAAACAGGTTTCACAGTTATAAAACAGAACAAATACTAACAATACATCTTAATGTAACATTTGCCCTCGGTATTATCCCCTAACTTATCCCCTAACTTTCCGCTATACTGTTGTTCTGTCTGTTGAGTGTCTTTAGCATCACATTTGGGACTGTTTTATTGCCATACAGAATGTATCTTCGTGTATCTTCAAGCAGGGAGAATACATAAAACAAGATTACCGTATCAGTCGTACCCCTTAATCCGCTAAACCCGACTCGATTTGACTTTGTAGAAAAGGTTTAGAACCAGTTCAGACGACGAGTTTCTCTGAATCTTATCTGTTTGCACAGTTAGTCTGTTGTCGGTTTGTTTTAATTTTAAGAGCAATCAAATTTTAATTTGATTAAAAAGAGTAGAATACAATTTTAGAAGCAGTCGACGTTATGGCAGAATAAATGGTACCGCGCAAAAAAAGACGTTATTTTCCAATAAACGCTTTTACGCTAAAATTATAATTTCCAATGCAAACATTTTTGAGCCTGATTAGACAGCGGATAACCCGGCGTCTGATCAGGCATTAAACTGCTTGCCACTCAGATTAAAATAAATTGTCAGAATTGTCGAAAAGTTGTCTTTTTCTACAGTGGAGAATCTGTTATTCTTTCCCAAAAACGCGTTTACGCTAAAACTATAATTTGCAGTGCAAACAGTTTGGAGCCAGATCAGACGCCGGGTAACCCGGCGTCTGATCAGGCTCCAAACTGTTTGCCACCAAGATAAACAAAAATTATCAGAATTGTCCAAAAATTGTTCTTTTCTACGTTTTAGTGCTTTGCGGTTGCGTACGTTTGCGTTTAAACGGGAAAGAATAACAGATTCTCCACTGTACGCTGTAGTGCATTGCGATTGCGTTTCGTTTGCGTTTAAACGGGGAATGATAATGCCTTCTCCATTGTTAGAGCAAAAACAAATCACTTCTTTTCTACAGGAGTGAAAGTGTTGGCAGATAAGATGTAACCGGAGTTGTATTTTATCTGATACTGGGTAATCTACAGCCGTGCTGATAGACAGTTAAGAGCCGCCGTAACAATGTGCGGGCTTCCAACTTCCTCGTGTGAGGGTCGCCACAGCTTCAGCGACCTCAATTTAAGGCCGTACGCCCCTAATGATGCCGGCAAAATGTCGGGTCAATAACGGAAATCTACGTAATGTGATCTACAGAGAGCGGCCATTCGTGTCAATCGACCGATAGTACCGTCCAATGCTCGAGCATAGTTCGGCACGTTCTGTCAGTTGACGAGAATTACCGATTGCTCTATGTAGAGTATCGATACTGACTATAGCTGGTACTGGACCTATCTCAAAAGGGGTGTACTACCTTAAATAAGTCAATAATTTTTCTTAAGTTTAATAATCAACCCATTTAAGTAAAGTGACACTGGCAAAGGGTGTATCAAACTCAGGAAGCCAAAATTGCAACGTATTAAACTTTTTTCTATCATTGTTTTCTTTGGAAGAGCTGTTTATGATAAATGAAAAAAATGAAAAAATATATATATGGTGGTGTCCATTCTTTTGAGCTTCAGCGATTTGAAAAAGGTATGTAAAATTAGGATTTTTTTCTTCTTCAAATTTTATCCATTCAGAGTACAAGCTTCAGTAAAATCTATTTCAAAACAAAACAAACATGATAATTTGGTTTTTCATTTTTTGTTTCATGTCTATGGTGGCATTTATACATATAGAAACTAAATTTTGACAAAGCAGGCATCCGGTTTGAAAAATATGGATACTTGAATATCAAAAATGTGCTTTATATATAGGTCATGATTAAAGTGAAAAAGTTTGAAAATGAAGTATTTCTATTCAACTTTTTCTGATACAGTGGAGAATCTGTTATTCTTTCCCAATAAACGCGTTTACGCTAAAACTATTATTTGCAGTGCAAACAGTTTGGAGCCAGATCAGACGCCGGGTAACCCGGCGTCTGATCAGGCTCCAAACTGTTTGCCACCAAGATAAACAAGAATTATCAGAATTGTCCAAAAGTTGTTCTTTTCTACGTTTCGCGTACGTTTGCGTTTAAACGGGAAAGAATAACATATTCTCCACTGTATTCTACCAGATATGCCCATGCTTAGGCAGTTCAAAATATGAAAAGAAATGGATAGGTTAGTGTTGAAAAAATTGAAAAGGACAAAATAAGAAAAGTGGGTGGGGTATATTTTACATGGCCGTAGAGCCAAAAGTTGTTCACCAAAATGTACACTTTTTCTATTTTTTCATTCATCTTAAATAGCTCTTCAATACAAAACCATCATAGAGTGTCTTCATATACATGTACTTTGAAAATTTCCCAAATTCATGAGTTTGAAACACCCTTAAGACCCTGATGAGGCGCCGCGTGACGAGGCATCTCATCAGGGTCTACACTGTTTGCTAAAGCATATGAAATATTGGTCTGTATTGAACCGTTACATATATTTACATTGAACTCTTCAGCAAGTACACAGGCAGAGTTAAAAAAAAATGCAATATCCAGGCATAAATGGGTTTAGCAGCCACCTTCTGTAAGAGCTGAAAAAAATCAACAAAATATTGTTTTCAGTACTCGTAGTCGTAAAGTTATTTACCAAAACACAGGCGTTTAGAGAATCAGGGCTGCCATTTCTCCGGATTTTCCTAAATCTCCGGATTTTTTCCAGTACATGGTAGCTTAAAGCAGGCTGAAAGTAAAGCAGAATGCGCCTTAGGCGCATTCTGCTTTACTTACAGCTTGCTTTAAGAAGTCGCTTGTCAATAAACAAGAAAAAGGCTATGGGGTAAAGGTACGATTCGTAAAATCGCACTTGAAAAATGCAACTTTGGAAATCTTAGGATTTTTCATGTCAACTTATGGCAGCCCTGGAGAATATTGACGGCCTGAACAGCATCCTTCAGATCAGAACATGCACTAGTTGTTGTATTTAACTGGCGTCTTTGAAGTTATGTTTTCGATGGTTTAATGTGTTTTATGAGGAGCTCCATTAGCAAGAAAACATCACACGACAGAGGAACTCTGAAAATAACAGAGTTTACTATATCAACTTATCAAAATCTAATCGATCGTGGTGCAATATGATCATATTTATTCCGTCCATTTTCTCAGGCTCATTTCAGTCATTTGAAGTCCCATGCTTGACCTTTTAGTTAATTAACCCGCTATTACCTCATAGCCTGCGTATAGCTTTAAAGACAGATGATCAGTTATAACAGATTAAAAGTAAAGCAAAATGCACCTTCAGGCGCATTCTGCTTTACGTTTAGTCTGCTTTAAGCTATACCAGCTGCTAGGATATAGATAATATTTCTCATGGTGCATAATCATTATTGTATAATGTGGAACTTGCATTTGTCAATTAACAATTAATTGACGATCATACACAGGTGATTGTATTGTATTTTTTGTAAATATACCTCTATATTAAAATGTATAACATAAATTATAGAGGTGAACAAATACATAATTTTATATACCTTTTAATTTACCTGTGACGTGTCTTATGCAAACAGTGTAGGCCCATATCATCAGGCTCCTAAAGGGGTCCTCTGATCAGGGTATGCATTTTTTGTAATTGTGCAATATATGGCAGAAAACAACCCTAAATAGTAAATGATATAGACTAGATTGGAAGTTTCATCGGCGAATGAGTAAAATCGTTGATTATTTTCTGGAGTTGCCATATCTAACATGTCAACAGATCGATGACTAAGATAGATAGATAGACTAATGTGTTTATACGGTAAACTCGATACTTCGAACTCGCGTTAGTCCGAACATACCCATATTTCAAAGTTAAAACGTGGCTTAGCCACGTTTTAACTTTGAAATACGGGTATGTTCGACTTAAGAGAGATCCACTTATTTTAAACTGGTTAGTTCGATTTAAGCGACTTCGAAGTATCGAGCTTCGACTGTATATGATAAATTCAAAAAAGCGATGCGTTAAATGGCTATTGTCTGAAGTTGCCATAGCTATTCCAACAACAGGACGATGACTAATTTCTCTCTTTCGATATTTCATATAAAAATGACGTATCATCCTCAGCACACAATACAAGAATAAATGCATAATTTATAGGATATTTAAAACTATCTAGTCAAGCATTCACTGTGAGTCAACTCTTCCTTTTACTTATTTATAATAAACGTGCTCATTGGTGATAGTCGGAGAAAGCACAATAAGGTTAAAAATAAAATTGAAAATATGTTTGCCTTAAATCTGAAACAAGCGCTTCATCTGTAGTTTTAACACTTTCACTGGCATGACGTCAACAATCTTAAACAAGTGTCGTATCTTACATTTAAAATATAGGTAACTTGACTTAAGAAATATTGAATTGAGGGTCAAACAGTTTTAATCCTGGCCAGACGCCACTCAACGTGGCGTCTGAGTAGGATCCCAAAAGTTTGCCGCGAAATTACTATTGTACTCGGGCAAGACAGTGAATGGGTTAAACGTTTTAATATCAATTACATATTACATATTTTGGCGACAATTTTGTTGTAATTTTAACGCCTTTTTATTTCGCAGATTCGCTGTCCCCGCGAATATAGCGAAGATAAAGCCACCGCGAAAAACACCCCGTACATTCAGCGTAACCCTCTAAAACAGGACTCCCGGAAAGCGTAAGTTTGAAAACCGAACAAGTTTTTTAGTCCCAACGAGTTTTCAACTTTCTTTGTTATCATTCAACGAAAAGTGTTACAGAGTTCTGATGGCTTTGGACTACTTAATGCTGGCAAACGAAAATACTGAAAACTCCTACAGTGGAGAATCTGTTATTCTTTCCCGTTTAAACACAAACGTACGCAAACGCAAAGCACTAAAACGTAGAAAAGAACAACTTTTGGACAATGCTGATAATTCTTGTTTATCTTGGTGGCAAACAGTTTGGAGCCTGATCAAACGCCGGGTTACCCGGCGTGTGATCTGGCTCCAAACTGTTTGCACTGCAAATAATAGTTTTAGCGTAAAGGCGTTTATTGGGAAAGAATAACAGATTCTCCACTGTACTTAATGCTGGCAAACGAAAATACAGAAAACTCCTAAAGGACATCACTATTGTGACACTGATGTCCGGCATTGTACAGTCAACTGCCTGCACACTTTCACTGCCAATGCCTTCAACACTTGCACTTTCATACCGTTTGGATCATGGAATGAGTTAACTGTATGCACAGTGGAGAAGACATTATTTTTACCCAATAAACGCGTTGATGCCAACACTATTATTTCCCGTGCAAACAGTTTGGAGCCAGATCAGACGCCAAACTGTTTGCCACTCATATTAAGATATTCGGTCAGAATTGTCAACAAGTTCAGTTGTCATTTTCTATGCTTTATTGCAATTCGTTTGTCTTTCGTTCTTCGAGACGATTCTAGTTGTAGAACTCCATAGGATATGGTACTGAAATAAGTGAGAAAACGTTTACTCCCACTTTTCTTGAGCCCTATTGAACATCCTGTTAAGACGCCCTGTTTCGTGGCGACTTGTCTTTATCAATACTGTTTGCCATTTGCCTTTTAGTGGACTAGGATATGGCATACAGTGGAGAAAACGTTATTCTTTCCCGTTTAAACGCAAACGAAACGCAAACGCAACATACTAAAATGGAGAAAATGACAACATTTTGATAATACTAACTATTCATCTTAATCTGAGTGGCAAGCAGTTTGGAGCCTGATCAGACGCCGGGTTACCCGGCGTCTGATCTGGCTCCAAACTGTTTGCATTGTTAAAAATAGTTTTAGCGTAAACGCATTTATGGGGAAAGAATAACTTTTCCTCCACTGTACGAGGAGTCCATTGCTCCATATCCTAGCGTGACACCTAATGGGCAATTATCATGAAAATGTATATAAAATGTTACGCTCATGTAATCATGTGAAAAATAAAATGTGTGCTGATTCTTCCTCGACCAACCACGACATTACTTGAATGTTCGAACTGTTTGAATCCAGATCAGACGCAGGATAAATCAGCGCCTTATCAGTATCCAAACCATTCAATACCAATATGTATAAATTTTCTATTTATTAAGGATTAAAATGATTCGAAAACAAATTGCAAACGATATTTTTAAGCAAACGATATTAAAGAACGAGAAGAGTTTAAGGATTTTTATAACTTAACACTCTTTGAATAATTCAGTACCGGAACTAATAACCAATATACAGGATGATATTCCAAAAACCTCTATTACGACCACTAAAACTAAGGCTAATTGATTATATAAAAGACAGGTGACAGCTTAAAGCAAGGTGACAGTTAAACAGAAAGCTCCTAAAGGAACTTTCTGTTTTACTGTCACCATGCTTTAAGCAGTCACCTGTCCTACACACCTAATAAGTAACACAATTTAGTATCCGTAATAGAGAGGTTAAACTATAACATGTTTTCTTCAGTGGAAATCAGATTTCAAAACTGATCTTGATACGAACAAAATGTGTAGTGAATTTAGTCGGACTTCGATAACTTCATTTCGCTTTAGTCGAATTAATCTCTATTTCAAAGTTAAAACGTGGCTATCTATGTAACGTTTCAATTTCGAAATAAGGATAAGTTCGACTTATTAAGCGAACTCTCAAGTTATCAAAAACAAGCCAAAAATGCGGGTAAACCAACATCAGCGAGGTCGAGATATCGAGGTTCGCCTGTTACAGTGGAGAATGTGTTATTCTTTCCCAATAAACGCGTTTACGCTAAAACTATTATTTGCAGTGCAAACAGTTTGGAGCCAGATCAGACGCCGGGTAACCCGGCGTCTGATCAGGCTCCAAACTGTTTGCCACCAAGATAAACAAGATTTATCAGAATTGGCAAAAAGTTGTTCTTTTCTACGTTTTAGTGCTTTGCGTTTGCGTACGTTTGCGTTTAAACGGGAAAGAATAACAGATTCTCCACTGTATCGAGGTTCGACTGTTACCCATTGGACAATATGTAGTGCTCCATCCTAACAATGGCCATCCGAACAACGAGTCCCTACAACAATGCTTGCCGCCATTCCCCATAAAAGACAATCATGTCTAACACTTTCATTGCTGCAATATCTGTTTAAAATTGTCGACTGCTGTTTTTCTCAAAGTTGTATATTTTACATTTTGACAGAAGAAACATAAAGACGAGTGACAAACAGTTTGAACCTAGATCAGACGCCGCGTTACGCGGCGTCTGGTCTAGGTTCAAACTGTTTGCAAATGTAAGCCAAGTCATGCTCGTCACTCTAACGGTAGTAATGTTCCCTCCCTATCACAACTCCCTCCGATCAACAAACACACTATATTAATTTGTCTTCCATTGGGTGTTGATGTAGGGAGGTGCACTGTATAATGATCTGATTGTAATCGTGTGTGATAAACAGCATACAAACTCTTCGCATTGACAAATGTTAATATTCAATGTGCAATAATATGAATTATTATATATTGTTATGTGTGATATGGATTTCTATTGGTCGAGTACAGAGCTGTGATAACTACAATTGTCAACGTGCTAGTCGTATCCAACATTGTTATCAAAGCTACCACACTCTATAGTATCATAACAAACTTCCTTGCAGAACGCACAAAATAATGAATATTTTCGGTATCGATGGAAGGTGCTTTGTAACCCATTTGCACCCAGTGGATTCTTCCATGTTCATATATTGTTTTAATCCATTTTGTTTATCAAAGGGATGCCTGGTCAAAATTTTCATTTTCATTTTGCACAGTGTAGACTCTGATCAGACGCCGCATAATGCGGCGTCTGATCAGAGTCTACACTGTTTGCCTATGTCCCATATATGGGATCATGGGTACAAATGTGTTAAAGTAAGATGAAGGTAATGTATAAAACTTTAAAAGGAATTTTCGCTCAACTATTATCATGCTTTAAGCTGTCATCTGGTTTAAAGAATATAAAAAATGTGTTTCCTTTGGTGAACGCAAAACGAAACGCATACACATTGGACTAAAATGTACAAAATGACAGCTTTTCGACAATTCTGACAAAGTGGTAAAGGTTTGGAGCTCGATCATACGCCAGGTTACACAACGTCTTATCTGGTTCCAAACTGTGATTGAATAAAAAGTTTTCACGGATAAACGCGTTCATTGGGAAATTATCTTCTGCGTTATAATCATTATTGAACTAGATCTATATCGTCTGAATGTTTCTTCTCTCAAAATGTCCAATACGTACCTTTGAGAAAAAACAGCAGACAACAATTTTAAGCAGACGATTTTGCAGCAATGAAAGCGTTAGACATAACTTCTTCTTTGATGAAACAGCCGAAATCGTTGTTGTAAGGAGTGAATCGTTGTTCGGCGTGCCGTTATATGGAGGATGCACTGTACATGTCTTTACAAAACAGTCAATCCTTCTGGGCATGCAGGGTAACTATCGGGTTAGTTGTTTCTTGATTAGCGCCAATATTTACACCTACGTTTTGGTCTCAGCGGTCAGATATAATGAATGAATGTTTATTGTTTAACGGTCTACCGACACAAAATGTCATTTAGGGCCGAAACAATGTCAGAAATAATGACCAGTTCATAATTGAGTTCTGTAAATAACTGCATGGTTTGTTTGCCACGGAACATACAGTGAAGACAGGTTTTGTTCCTAAACATTAACCCATTACCCCATAAATACGCATTTTACGCCTTTCATTAATACATCTTCTGAAGAAAATAGTTCAAATTTATACTGTCAACATAAGAAGTACGTGTACTTCTACATGTATAGGTGTATATTCTAGCAGATAATAGCTGAAAGCCGGCTGAAAGAAAAGCAGAATGTGCCACAAGGCACATTCTGCTTTACTTTAAACCTGCTTTAAGTGGCCATCTATTTTGAAAACTAGGACCAGGCTATGGGAGAATGGGTTAAAAGCGTTACAGTGGAGAATACGTTATTCTTCCGTTTAAACGCAAACAAAACGTAAACGCAATTCAATACAATGAGAAACTTAGTTTAAACATAGTTTATTATTATTATTATTTATTATTATTATACCAGTTTTATATAGCGCTCTTTTCACACAGGGGTAGTGCGTTCAAAAGCGCTTCACATGAAGTTACACAAATGTACCTACAAACAAGAAAAGACAAAATAACTACAATATGATCTAAAATAAACATGAATAAACATATAAAAGACAGCCCCCAAAATGGCGATCACATTACTCCCATCAATCAGCAATGAAGCAACCGGCTTCTGATTGTCGACCGATAGAAACAATAGTAGAGCACCCAAATGCAGGCCGCCAGGAAAAGACAAATAACTACAATTAGATATAAAATAAACATAATAAACGTACAAAAGACAGCCCCCAAAATGGCGATCACGTTACCCCATCAATCAAGAGCAACGAAGCAAATGGCTTTTTTATGCGGACTGATAGAAATAACAGTAGAGCGCCCAATGAAGGCCACTAAACATACAGAAGACAGCCCCCAAAACGGCGAATGCACTACCTCAACAATCGAGAGCAACGAAGAAAATGTACATATACATACAATATACAACATATCTATTATAGGATTAGAACGAAAGCTAAAGCTCATTTAGTTCTTCTCCTTAAATGAGAAACTTGTTGATAACTGACTTTTCAGTTTGACTTTTAATCTGAGGGGCAAACAGTTTGGAGCCTGATTAGACGTAGGCGTCTGATCTGGCTCAAAACTGTATGCAACGTTTATGCGGGGTAAGGCAGTGAATGAGTTAATCTTGCCATCGACAAATTACAAAACGTGGCGAAAAAAAACAATCGTATGCAAATGTAGAATCTATGCCAAATTCAATAATTTTACTAAAGAAATATGGCGACTGTTTCAGTCAATATGGCAGTGAAAGGGTTTAAAAAGTCATTTTCTACAGTTTTCTGCATGCGTTCAATTTCAGTTTTGTTCAAACTGAAACAGGAAAGATAATTCTCCGCTAAACGACAGCATTAGCTTAATTTCGTATGGGATTTGATTGGTCAAGACATTCTGCAGTTTCTCGATGTGAATAAGTAGGTACTATACGGTACTCAAATATAAAACCCGTTGGAAAAGACGACATGCAGATTGCAATGACTCATAATCAAATATCAAACAGCCAATGCTAATTAGGATAAATTCGAAAATTTCGAAAAAATCCGGAGAAAAGGCAGCCCTCAACCAATGGTTCCATGAGGTATTGACTCATTTACGCCCAGCGGATTCTTCCATGCTTATAAATTTGATTAGCCCATTTTTATGTAAGGGGGGTATGGTCTAAAAAATTGTTGTGTTTTATATTGAAATTCCTATCAGCAAACAGTGTAGACTCTGATCAGACGCCGCATAATGCGGCGTCTGATCCGAGTCTACACTGTTTGCCTATGTCCCATATGATATGGGATCGTGGGCACAAATGGGTTAAATTCGATTGAGTTTGATATTTCTAAGAGAAGATGGGTCAGTCTGGTACATTGCACCGAGTCAAAGGATTATTTTAAAATAATATTAATAATATAGGTGCCCAGACAAAAACCAAAACAGCTATATAAATCTTAGTATTGCAATAAAGCCATGTTAGTTTGTTAGATCAATTTATTTCATAACAGTTCATGATATGATTTCTACTCAATTTGATGATTGTAGACTTTAGGTGAGTATAGAGTCTAGAAACTATGGCCACTCGATTGACATTTGCAAACAGTTTGGATCCTGATCAGCCGCCGAGTGACTCGTATTGATGGTTTTTAAATTAGAAAATAAAAAAATAAAACACACAAGAGAACACTATAAACTTAACTTTTAAAAGAATGCAGACGATTGTTTTGTAGCAGACGCTATTATGGTGGAGTTGTGGTAAAGACTAATACAATGACTCCCATGTGACGGGACATGTTGCGGCTTCAGCGCCGCATTTGTTCATTTAGTGGTTTTTTCTATTTTAAATTTTTTATATAGGCCAGTAAAACATTTGAACAGAGAAGAAAAATAACTCAATTTCGTTTGATGTTAGCGTCTGATTGTCTTATGTGAACCCTAAAGGTAAAATGCAAATTAATAATGCATTTAACTAAAACAGAGGAAGTCCTGCTTTGATATTGAAACAACGCTTCTCCTACAAGAGCAAACGACAATATAGTTCGTTAGGTAATGTGTTCGTATTCAAAATAAACTCCAAAGCCTGTTTTGACGATCATTTTGAAGTAGAATACCAAATTCAAAACTTGACCAGATTTGAACATTACTTTGGTTTTCCATTAATCTACAAGTGACATCTCATAAGCATCCACAGGCGATAACAACTTAAAATATAATGGTGACAATTTTACAATATGTTCACACTACATAAATGATGGGGAGCCAGGTGATAGATTGGTAAGTGGTATTAGTAGTTTACGGCTCTATGGTGACATGTTTATACCACACAGTCCGTGACGTCATGGCTTCTTTCTTTGTTTGATACCCGACTTCGTTTAACATTTTGCACATTCGGTGCGACTTTGTAATTACATTTTCACAAAAACAATTTGTATATACAGATGCTGCCATGACATGCCGAGTTACTAGGCTTCTCACTAGGATTCAAACCACAGATACTTGACACATACATCTAGCTCTATTACCAAAACAAACTTCTATTATAGATACAAGGTATACAACGCAATCTAACAGGTAGTCATAACTATCGACTTAAACTGATGCTAAAATAGACTAGATCGCCGATATTCTTTTATATATTTTTGGTAATAGATCTACAGGGTGTTAAGAAAGTTCGTTCCTATTTTTGAATACCTGAATTCCATCCCCAAACCTTTCCGATCGACATAATTTTTTCACAGTGTGGTACTATCATTTTTATACACTGAGTTCTATCATGGTCAAATACTTGAAAAAGAACTTAAACCTGCACTCATGAAATCTGCTACTGACGGTAAAATAAGCAGTAGGAAACTTGTCCCAGATTTCAATCGTGCGATTTTTCAACAAGATGGTGCCCCACCACACACAACCACCAGCACACAGCAATGGTGTCGAGACAATCTAGAGAACTAATTCGGCAAAGAAGAATGGCCAGCCAGGGAACTCGCCAGATTTAAATCTGATAGAAATCTCTGGATTATTCTTGACACAGAGGCGTACAATGACCCACCACCTAGAACAACGAAAGCCCTATGACATCGTCTACGTCACGCCTGGGACAGTTTGTCTCCAGATCACCTTACTTCATTGATCCATTATATGCCTAAGCGTCTTAAAAATGTGCTAAAAGGCAAGGGAGGACCCTCTGGGCATTGAGTAAAAGGTTTCAGTCGTATCCGTCTTGTAGTTTTCTTTTTAGACATGTGTGCAAAAATAGGAACGAACTTTCTTAACACCCTGTTGTATGTGGCAAGTACCTGTGATTCAAACTACATTTATGTGTGGCACTGATCCACTGAAAGTATAATCTGAACGAGTCTCTTAAGACTAAAATATATATTATATTGTGCAGACGACAATTATTGCAGACGATAAAATAGTTTTAGTACTAAACAAAGGTTTATAGCACTGACCACATGACAACAAGGGTCCATATGATGTGATAATTAAATCTCTTGAACTTGCGGTATATGAATAATAAATAAGATGTCGAAATATACAATAACCTCTTGCTTTTACGACCATTTCATCGACGATTGATTGGTCGTGTTATGGAAGGTTGCGAATTAAGCTGGATAAAAGAAAAGCAGAAAGCTCCAATAGGAGCTTTCTGCTTTTCTTTTATCTTGCCTTAAGCAGTCACCTGTCATACACGCCCAAACAGGCGTTTATCGGTGGTCATATTATCGGGATGTTACCGTATCGATACAACGCAATAAAAATATTTGGATTCTACAACTATCGATAAACATACATGTGTTTATTTCACGTCATAAATTAAACTGTCCATCATGAAAGGCCGTGTCAACAACTCCAGACTTTGGTGATTGCAATTAGCGAGGCCATATTGAATGTTGTATTGAAAGGGTTCTCACGCGATTATGATCGGGTATAAAACACGATAAGGAAAAACAGCCGGTGAGCATGTAAAAACTGACAGGTATCATTATTTTTAGGCGATTATGTAATTTTGTCGATTACAGGTAAGCGTAATGTTTCTTATTGAAATAGACACACGAAGTGCGATCAACGATCAGGCCTTGATATGGGAAATTGTCAACCAGATGTCATATTATGTCACATGCAAAGGGGGTTGTTAAAAATGCACGTGGGCGATAATGCGCATGATATATTACATTTTGCCATCGGTAATAGATTATTGAAAGAAAATTTTAAAGAAGACACTTATCACATAAACATCTTATAGAGCGGTTCACTCTAAAAAGTATACCATAGAGCCCGTTTCATAAAACTTCGTACGACAAAATTAATGTTGTCGTAAGTCAGATTATAAAAGTCTCAATTATTATCTATTTCTCTATCTAATTAAGTTTTGTGATATTTCGTTCGAATCGTCTTGAAAAGGCAATTCCAACGTATGTCACAAGACAGGATTAGATAGAGAAATCAGAAATTAAATGTATATAAATTTTGACTAACGACCGTTTTTGCCATCTGAATTTTTATGAAACGGGTCCTAGAATCGGTAGTCTTACAGGCTGAAAGTGAAGCACTGACGTGACAAATGTCAATTCAGAAAGTTCAAGTTAGGAGTTTGGCATTAGTTGCCTAACCTCTATAGTGTCCGAGAAGTTCTCAAAAGAAGAAGGGTGCTCAAATGGTTAAACGGCTTTTCTTTCAAAATACACGAAATAGTTCTAAGATTTGTCTCTCATATTATTTTCGACTGAAAACTACAATATTAATTTGACATACTCGTGTTTCTAATCGCTTACAAACTGTATACGTATATTTTTCGAAGAATTTAGACCTGTAGCCTGTGACAGAGATGTATGAATACTGATTAAATAGTTCCATGTACTTCACTCGCTCTTATCTAGAGTCATTATTGAATTAGATACAGTGAAGAAAACGTTATTCTTTCCCAATAAACGCGTTTACGCTAAAACTGTTATTTGCAGTGCAAACAGTCTGGAGCCAGATCAGACACCGGGTAACCCGGCGTCTGATCAGGCTGCAAACTGTTTGTCATCAAGGTTAAAATCAACTTTCAGATTTGTGAAAAAGTTGTTATTTTCTGCATTTTAGTACAACGCGTTTGCGTTTCGTTTGCGTTTAAACGGGAAAAATGACATATTTTCCACTGTATGATATATTTTTGGTGGGTGGGTGGTTGGGGTTACAAACCCCAAGTTTTCCCGTCATTGTGCTGCTGAGGGTGAGTGAACACAATACCCCCGCCATGAATAGTTCATCTAGACGGTACGTCTATAGCCACACCACAGAAAACCTTTGAACTGTAGAACGATTAAAGGGTCAATTAATTAGTGGTATGGAACCATAGACGCAACAGGAAATTCGCTGATAGAGGCTTTATGATAAGAAAATTGGTTTATCAAAATATCTCCTCTATGAAAAATTATGAAGCTTAACATAAAGCTTTAATCCATTAATCAGCGGGATAAGCCAGTAATTAATTAATTAATCAACCTTTATGGTGGATATCAGAGAGTGCATACCATGTGCCCGTTTCATAAACTTCGTATGACAAATGTCGTTGTAAGTCAGATTACAAAAGTCTCAACTTTTATTTATTTTTCCATCTAATCCTGTTTTGTGACATGTCTTTGGAATCGTCTTGAAAAGACGATTCCAAAGAGATGTCACAAGACAGGATTAGATGGAGATATTAAAAGTATTTGAAAGTGTTGACCTACGACCTACATAAGCCAGCTGTCAGATACTAATTTTACAGTGGAGAATCTGTTATTCTTTCCCAATAAACGCGTTTACGCTAAAACTATTATTTGCAGTGCAAACAGTTTGGAGCCAGATCAGACGCCGGGTAACCCGGCGTCTGATCAGGCTCCAAACTGTTTGCCACCAAGATAAACATGAATTATCAGAAATGTCCAAAATTTGTACTTTTCTACGTTTTAGTGTTTTGCGTTTGCGAACGTTTGCGTTTAAACGGGAAAGAATAACAGATTCTCCACTGTACACGAACACTTCAAAATACATATACAGTAAAACCTCTCTATTACGACCACTAAATTGTGTTAATCAGTAGCTGCTTAAGGCATGTGACTGCTTGCAGAAAAGTGACAGTATACAGAAAGCTCCTTTATGAGTTTTCGTTTTGTTTTACTGTCGCCTTGATTTAGGCTTTTACTGTACATGTTTCATCGATCAAATAAAAGCAGCGTATTGCTCGGTGTTTGATGGTCGTCGGAGCATTCTGCATTTAAAAAATTCTCTTTAGAATGCCACTTTTCTTAACCATCATTGGTTGGGTTTCGTTTGCATTGTCGTTTTAGTCACCATATGCTTACAATGCCTAGAATAACCGGAAAGCAACTTTTCCAAAAGGCAACCGGAAAGCAAAATACAATCTGTACACATTGGGTTCTTAGCTATTTGTGTTGATGATTGTACTGTACATAGTTCAATAATTTAATGCCTTTTGGACATAATTCTTACATTGTAAACTAAACAGATGGGAGCCAAATCAGATGCCGGGTAACATGGCCGCGTCTAATCAGGCTTCACAATAATTGTTATTAACTACATTATTTTGCATCTTTGCGTTTGGTTAAATGCGTTTCAATGGAATACTGAGAATGGCGTCTTCGCTACTGTATCTACATGTTAACATTCAGAGACATATATATTAACTAGGTCTCTGTTACAGTGGAGAATCTGTTATTCTTTCCCGTTTAAACGTAAAAGTACGCAAACGCAAAACACTTAAACGTAGAAAATGACAACTTTTTGACAATTCTGATAATTCATGTTTATCTTGGTGGAAAACAGTTTGGAGCCTGGTCAGACGCCGGGTTACCCGGCGTCTGATCTGGCTCCAAACTGTTTGCACTGCAAATAATAGTTTTAGCGTAAACGCGTTTATTGGGAAAGAATAACAGATTCTCCACTGTATATATTAACTAGGTCTCTGTTAATATCAAATGAATTATTAACACGTTGAAGAAAACTTACTATTTCCTATTTTAACTAAACACAGCCACTTTAAAATAAAACATTAAAATGACTCGTTATTGAAATTATTGCTGATTTTTATTAATTTGAGTGGTAAATAGTTTGGAGCACACTGTTTGCTAACAGAAATTATGAGAATACAAAATTAGACCAGACAGACAGCCCTTTAATAAAAATGTACTCCATGAATGAATCCACTATAGTGCAAATAGATAGATTGTAAATGCGATTTAAGTGAGTTTAAGATATCGAGGTTCGATCAAACGTGTCCGTGATTGTAAGGTCGAGCCAATGACCGCAATTACAATAGTATTTTGATAACAGAAATAAAAACCGTTTAATTCCTTCATTGCAAAGACCGAATGTTCATGGGTTTGCGCTCAGTTTATAAAGATCATACACCGAGCGACTTGACGTCTGGTCAGGGTTCCAACTGACTGTCAGTCATGTCCCTTTTTCAGACAAAATACCTTAAAACCTAAATATTGGGAATAGAATTAGACGACGACAAATTTGAAGTGGTAGATACATGTACTATTATGACAAAATGAAGGAGAACAATATTTGTATCGATCGTATACTTCCGGAGCCGAAATAAACATAACGCCCGAGGTCATGTTTTATTGTTTAATATTGACCCGAGGTCATTGATTGGGTTACACTATCCAATCAGAAAGATTCTCTCTGGAGATGGTGTGAATTGTTGTATTTTTTGGCGCCACTCTTGATGTAATACTTCAGGGCTGCCATAAGTTGATAATAAAAATCCTAAGATTTCAAATTTTCATTTTTTTCAGATGCAATTTTACTAATCGTACCTTTACCCCATAGTCTGTTTCTTGTTTTGAAGATACATGACTGCTTAAAACAGGTTGAAAGTAAAGCAGAATGCGCCGTAGGGCGCATTTTGCTTTACTTTCAGGCTGTTTTAAGCTCCCAACTGCTAGGATAACAATCCGAAGACTTAGGAAAAATCCGGAGAAATGGCAGCCCTTACTTACACGACAATGGTAGAATTAAAACCGCCACATACCGACAAACCAAACCGCGGTATTTGAAGGCAGTTCATGCTGAGTGAATTTGAGATTTACTTCGCGAAAGGATTTGAATGAATTATAATTACGGACATATCTGTTGTCACTTGATGTAACCATGGAGAAAGGACATGATGTAACGATTTTGCCTGTCATAGCAGTATTAAGTTTTCAAGAGTCAGGGAGATAAAAAAGATATATTTTGTTAAATCGTTCACGTCTCGGATCATCTATGCGTACACACATTTAAAATTCTAATCGCATTGTAAATCTGCGGTAAGTTCAATTTTCCGTTCAACTTTGTGCTTGTCAATGAACATCGAGTGAACAAGATAAACAGCGGGGAAACGCTCGCGCTAATGGTGGGCGGAGCTATGACTATTGACCAATGACTGTGTCGCTGATAACAAGATACGCTGAAGATTGAGAGCGGTTATTTGAGTTGGTAGCTTATGGGTTTATTTCGGCATAGCGAAGGATTTAGGAATCAGAGAGAAAGTGAGAGAAAAATAGCTTCAGTTGAGTGTTTTGTTTTTTCGTGGATGTTAATAGAGATTGTTTAAAAAACAACCCTGAATTGACAATCTTGCAGTGTATACAAAGATATAAACAGCTTAAAACACATGCAACAGATGTAACTTATTCAAAATTGGAATTATATTGACTTTTTATAAATATATAATAGATAAAAAAAATTATATATTAAGGTCAATTTCAACATAGAACTACACTGTGAACAGAAAAACGTGATACTTTCTTTAAAGGAAATAATTCATTTGTTGGACATTAAAGTGGCATATTCTTGTAGATTGCTTTTCAAAATGACAAAGATCTAGTATTGTTTTTACAGTGAGTGCGTATTTCAGAGCGGATTTATGTGATTTGATAAAGCAAGCTTTCTTCCAGTGTTGTTACCTTGGATTTTTATTTCCCATGATTTGATGGTAAAGTGAAAAGGTTATCATGATGAGGCGCTGTACGCGGACGAGTGTCTGTCTGTACGTACTGGTGACGTGTACGTTAGCGAGGGTGGCGGAGAGGACAGCCACAGACAACAGTCGTGTACATCAAATGTTGAAGTCAATGTTAGGCTTCAAGGGAGACTCGAACATGCCACACCCGGTCAAGATGGCCGAGGAGGCCCCTAAATACATGTTGGATTTATACGAAAGGTTTAAAGATGGACCTTTTGAAAAGGGACATTTGAGTGGAAATACGGTGCGGAGCATCAAAGGCAAACCAGGTTAGTGTTGACATCTTAAACTTTTCTTGTCTCAATTTTTATATAATAAGCACAACCATACTGAGGTTTGGGACCCCTCACGATTCAGTATGGGATTAATGCATAAACCCTTTCACCGCATAAGGCGCATATGAGAGACTTTACAAACAGTCTGGATAACGATCAGACGCTGCGTAACACGGCGTCTGATCAGGATCAAAACTGTTTGACATTAGTGTAGATAATTATTCAGTCAAAGCGCCTGAAATTAACACACACCCTTAGCAGATTGTTCCTCTAGGAACAATTCTATTTTGGTATACACTCATATACTTCTAAGCTCAAGAGTCTTGGAGGGAAGATATTTCAACATTAGATTCGATGATTTTATGGTGAAAATTGTTCTCATACATTTTAAAGTGATTCCCCAACTACATCTGCTTTGACACACACAAAAAACATGTACATGTAAATGTATTGCAAAATTGACAATAATCAGCAGCGTTTATACAATCTTGTTCTATATTGCATGCATTGCGAGAGAGATGGGAAAAAGGTTCGATTGACTTGGTTCACATAACACCACCTATTACCTGGAGAAGTTATAAACGCACGGTGTCAGACATATGGGTGCTGTCTAATACCGCAGCTCAAGATAGCTATTAAAGGAGATTTATACGACTCCATTCTTTGCACGTTACGGCAAAACAATGTACATGCATATATGATTTGATAATAATACCAATTTGATTTAATGTTATAATTTGTGTATAGTGGAGAAGACGTTATTTTGCCCCTTTTAAACGCAAACGACACGGAAACGCATTGCAATAAAATGTAGAAAATTACATTTTTTCATAATTCTGAGTCTCTGGCCATTGATTTTGATCTGAGTGGCAAACAGTTTGGAGCTTGATCAGACGCTGGGTTACCCGGCGTCTGATCTGGCTCCCAATTATTTGCATTGGAAACAATAGTTCTAGCGTAAAAGCATTTATTGGGAAGGAAGAATAACGTCTTCTTCACTGTAATAACTAAATAAGCATGGTGCAAATTTGGACAAGAGTGACGAAGCAAACAATGCTCCGCTGCTGACATTAAAATGTTACCTTTGTTACATGCATATGAGTGACACACAGTCACTAATCATTGGAAACAGTTTGGCTACTGATGAGACACCGAATAATTCAGCATTTCGCCAGGACCCAAATTCTTTGACACTCCGAGTTTGTTATTTTTAAATAAATAAATAAATATAAAACTCACCACAGTATACCATTTATGAAGAGTAAATAACCTACATTATCAAAAGTGAAATAAACTGACTTTAATATTGAAGACTGGCTGTTGCATCACCGCAATGATAATCGAAATTCCGATTTAAATAAAGATCTTGGTACAGTAAGAAAAACTTAGATTTACGCACACTGGTCATTAGTCAATAATAACAACTCGTTATAGTGACAGAGCTGACGACGGGATGGGAAAAAACTCAATAGTTTTCAATTCAGGTAGTTGCTTAATGCATGGTAAAAATGAAAGAAATCTCCTTGAGGAGCTTTCTGCATTATTTTTTTTTTATCATGTATGAAGCAGTCGCGTGTCTGCAGATATACCTCCACGCTTCTTCAATAAGCGATAGACTGCACGAGTATTATGTGTATGCATGTCAGCGTGCAATTCCTGACCCCCAGGTATGCACTCATCGCGCATATAGCATTTCTCCTGCATGCCTGTGCGTAAATCTTTTATGTCATATGTGATCGTATAATTAGGACTGTTCAGTCAGTTGCTTTTATCAGGAATCTCAAATTACGATGTAATTCGTACAAAGAAAAACGAAACCAAACAGTTAAAGCACAGTTACAATTATATTAACCTATTATGACGTGTCTACACGTCTTTTACATAAGGTATACCTGAGAAAAGTAAATTTGTCCATAGCAAACAGCACACACCTAGATCGGAGGGCCCTCTGATCAGGATCTTCCGATGATCGTCATCCAAAAACAGTGAAAATTGTATAAGTTTCAGGGGAAAATGACTACATGAGCGACCACTATCATGAAAAGCACAACGATAGATAATTTGATCCATTCTCAAATCCCAAAGAGACTTTCGACTTAACCCTTTCACCGCCAGAATCGCCTAAAGTCCAATTTGCAAACAGTTTTGATCCTGATCAGACGCCGCGTTACGCGGCGTCTGATCAGGATCAAAACTGTTTGACACTCGTTTCGATATTTCTTATGTCATACTCTCTTAATTCTTTCTTTCAAATGATATTGAAAACAATAATATTGAAGCAGACGACACAATAACGGTGTAGGGGTAAAAAACTCAAAAATAATTTGGCGGTGAAAGGGTTAAATTTCAACCTGCTTTGTGCAACCACTGTAAAACATCATGCGTGTCCCTAATGACGACATTTTTCTGTACATTAGAACCAAGACGTCAACAAAGACGTACAGACAGGCACACAGACAGTGCATAACGGGGGAAAACTAGACAATTTCCTCTTACGATGGTGTGTTTAATAATATAAGCGACAATGCTCGTACACTGTATTAGCTACAGTGGAGAATCTGTTATTCTTTACCAATAAACGCGTTTACGCTATAACTATTATTTGCATTGCAAACAGTTTGGAGCCAGATCAGACGCCGGGTAACCCGGCGTCTGATCAGGCTCCAAACTGTTTGCCACCAAGATAAACATGAATTATAAGAATTGTCCAAAATTTGTACTTTTCTACGTTTTAGTGCTTTGCGTTTGCGTACGTTTGCGTTTAAACGGGAAAGAATAACAGATTCTCCACTGTATAAGCGACAATGCTCGTACACTGTATTAGCTACATGTGCGTCCGGTTTGAGGAAGTATTGCATTATTAATGAAACTGTCTTTGCTGTTGCCCATCAATAACTATACGGGGGCTCTGTCACTGGCTATGACATTGAGAAGGATTATAACGTCTATAAATTTCCTTTGCTTTCAAAACTGACGCTTGCTTATTCATTCATCCCTGAAAGTCTACCTATTTGGAAACTGGAATTGTCCAACTTCAAATGGGACAATTCCAGTTTCCAATAAGGTAGATTCCTTTTTTTAGTGTTGTTGGTATTTTTCTCCACAATATATTATTGCCTTATGACAAACTGTATAGACACTGATAAGAGGGTTCTTTTAATGAATCTGATCTGGGTCTGTACATTTGCATTAGGAAAGTGTACTCTTCACGGGTACACTGTAAGTAAAAGATAAGTATAGGGTCACTCAACAGAAGGCACGTGATTGTGTTAAAGAAAGGATGGCTTCTTAAAGCAAATCCCATTTGGAGCGTTTAATTTTACCTTCAACTTGCTTAACCCTTTCCCTTATAGAAGCGACTTTTAGCACATTCATTTTATTCATCCGCTGAAGAAAATAGTTTCACATTATGTGTCATATTTAATACTTTCCTTATTCTAGCAGTTAATAGCTTAAAGCAGGCTGAAGTAAAGCAGAATGCGCCTTAGGGCGCATTCTGCTTTACTTTCAACCTGCTTTAAGTAGTCACATATCTTCAATACTAGAAACAATGCTATCAGGTAAAGGGTTAAAGAGGCCAATTTTAAGCATTGAAAAAATGCATTATCAAGTCATAAATGGGTTAAATATGATTTGTGATGGGAAGTTCTGTTCACACATTTCAAGAATTTCTGAGTTTGAGAGATAGTTCAGTACCTTTGAATCGTTAGGCCTAATTCTCCTAAGTAGACAGCTTAGAACTAGGCGCGTGGAGCATGCCTCTGTTATCTTCAGAGGACTTTTACTATCTAAACAACCTCTATCTATGTAAACAGTGTAGCCCCAGTTCATTCTTAAGGTTGGCTGTTGTCGGCCTTGATCTAAACTAATCGGTATCTGCAAAGAAAATGATAGTTGGAAATTCAAATATTTCCGCAGACGATATTTTTTATAAGCAGACGACATGGAAAGACATCACGTGAGGGCTCAGCGTAATACGGGTCTTTCATACACAGAAAACTGTGGCTCTATCTGAAATGATCTTGAGAAGTTAAGTACTTGCATATTATAAATATACCTCCTTAAAACCCCTGACGCCGGCCGCTTTCGTTGAACACGAAACTATAATGGGGGTTAGTCCGTTACCCCTCGGTCTGTCGAGATTATCGGCGAAAAAAGCTTGTTATGAAAGTACATATAAAACCAATCTAAAGCGACCACTTAAAATAATATAAATTACCTGTTTTACGAAAAGGTGGTAGCTTAACGCAGGACAAAAGTAATGCAGAAAGCTCCTTCAGGAGCTTTCTGCATTACTTTTGTCCTGCATTAAGGTATGACACGTCTTTACGAATTTTGATACGCATTATTTTACTGGCCGCTGAAAACAGATATAACGGTGCATGTGTAAGACTATCTTAATACTACCAGGCTTCAATACGAGTGGAGCCGAACAGATTCTGGTAATTTACCCTTGCACCGTCTCAATATCGTCTGTTTTAAAAGTACATGTATTTTAATGTGTTTTCCAAATCTTAGATTAAAGGCAGTTTAATTGAAGAAACGTCTAAACAAGAGTCAAACAGTCTGGATCCAGATCAGAGAACGATCATCGGCTTCTGATATGATTCCAAAACGTTTGCTATGTCTTTGATGTTTGAAGTCGCCTTTGAAACGGTGAAAGGGTAAAATTATTTCGTCTGCATAATAGTTATTGCCAATATAGAGTCTGTGAAATTGTCGTCTAGGATTTTTGTTCTATACTGAAAATGACGTATTCACTTCTTGGTGCACTCAAGTGAGAAATGCTCTCTTTTTTACTTATTAAAGTCATATTTTTCTTATTTTGACCTAGATCTAACGATTTAAACAAGGTCAAAGAGCGTTCGTCAGGCAACCTTCGAGTGTAGTCAGAAGACCTGTAGATCTAATATAATTATGATCAAAGATGGCAAAGAGCAAATTTATATATCTTTATCCTGGCAAACTGAAATTTACGAACTTTGGCAAAACGTTTTTGGATCCTGATCAGACGCCTAGTAGCTGTTATCTTGGATCTGATCAGAATCCAAACTAATTTTCAATACATGTAATAGATCTTCCAATAGAATATTAATTCATTTTTTTTTTAAAATTATCTTAATTTTTGCAGACGACAATAATTGTAGAACAGAAGAAAACTTGTAAGCAGACGCTATTATGGCAGATTTAAGATTCGATGTACATGTACGCTGTACATGCAGACTCTGCCATGCTTTACAAACAACAAGTTCCATAAATAAAATGAGTGAAAATAATACGTGCAGAACCCCGATAACTCGATCTCGCATTTAACCCCTTCTCTGCCATGACGTCATCAAACTTAAACAATTGTCATCTGCTTTCTTCTCTCCAATTAAAACTTTAGGTGTTTTGACTTATGAAATATTAAAATGAGTGGCAAACAGATTGGTTACCTTGTATATCTATAATAAACTCTTCCAGCAAGTGCACATAGGCAGTTCATTTGGACATTCAGGAATGTATGGATTAACCCTTTTAATTATGCTGGATATATCACTGAACTCTCAACGTTTGCTATATAGCTGGACTGAAGATTTCACTATTGACAAACAAGGGTGATCTTAACACACTGCAGCATTTGTCCATACAGCAGAACATTTCATTTAAAAAAGCAAATAGTGTAGACACTGATGAAACGCCACAATTCAGTGCGCCAACTCATCAGGGTCTACATTGTTTGCTAATATGGATTTTTGCACTATTTGTTTTGCTTTCATTTTTCTGAAATATTTTATCCGGTCCTATATATACGTTATATGCGAAGATCTCTCATTATGATAATAGAATAAATGGCTACTGTATATAATGCTTTTCATGCATTGTCATGCATTTGTTATGTCATGCATTTGTTCAGATGTTACTAGTTCTATATATTACTGAATTTGTTGTTGATACGTTGTCAGAACTATAGGTTTTATGTGGGTAGAAAAGTATGCCATAGAACTATACGTTGTGCGTTCTGTTTGGTCGTTTTATAAGTTATAAAGTTACACAAGGCTAAGTTTATATAAATAAATAGCCTACATATACACCTCCTCCGCTACAAAAACAAAACTTGTTTCCAGAGGAATCATAGTAGAGGTTCTAGATTGATGGACACAGTTTCAAGAGATAATGGAAATTTGCTCTTGGAAAAAGTTGATAAATCAAGAACGAAGTTTAGAGCTTTTGAGTTTATATTTCATCGATTACTTTAAGAGCATTGAAACAATAACAGTCTACGACTATACAAAAAGCATTTATGATAAATAACAATTAATTTGTACTTATACTTGCATTGTAAATGAGAACAGTTTCAGTACAGGATCTAGATCTAGTCACCATACAGCTTCTCTTTCAAAATATGTATTACAATAACAATTTCAAAAAGTACTGCAGCTTTGTAACTTAAGGTAGATTTTAGTGTTTGGTAAACAGAGTAACCAAAGATCAGACAGAGTCTCCATAGAAGGAACTGTCTGACCCTAGTCTGAACTGTTTGCAGATGACTTGTATCAGTCTGCAGTCTAATTATTTTTAGAACAAACTTTTTCAGGGTGGCTAGATCGCTGAAAATTTATATGTACGCATTGAAAACTAGCTTGAATGATATAGATTACTTCTGTTGATCAATGTCATCTTGATGAATGTATTGAATGTGTTACCTCATGGACTTGTTAGTCTAAAGGTGGAAATAAAATCTTATCTTATCTTATCTTATAAATAGGACATAAGTAAACAGAATAGGTGATCAGAGTCTACACTGTTTGCAATCAAGAAATTCTATAGAAAATAAAATGAAAATGACAAAAATAGATCAGGTCTTAAATAAAAAACGGAAGTATCCAATATATCAGCATGGAGGAACACATTTGGCATAAATGGCTTAAATCAGCCCCTAAAATACATAAACTGATATTTTCTCAAAAGAGGGATATTCCAATATTCAGCAGTAAAGGTTAAGGAAATAAGAACGCGTGCGTGTGTTGACCCATAATGTCTACAAGAGGGAGTCTGTTGGGTCTTGATGGAGGAAGTTTAATTGAAACAGAATTAGCAATTACAACTAGGGCAAGACAGCCGTGAACTAAGTCGGCTAGTAGTGTTGAAATAACAATATTGGAACATACAGTGGAGAAAGCGTTATTCTTTCCCAGTAAACACGTTTACGCTGATACTATTATATCTATTGCAAACAGTTTGGAGCCAGACCAGACGCCGGGTAACCAGGCGTCTGATCAGGCTCCAAACTGTTTGCCACCAAGATAAATATGAATTATCAGAATTGTCCAAAAGTTGCGCTTTTCTACGTTTTAGCGTTTTGCGTTCGCGTTATGTTTCGTTTAAATGGGAAAGAATAATGTTTTCTCCACTGTACACACACTTTCTCTATATGTTATTTATCTCTTAAAATGTCCACTCTCTGGTAGTTTTTGTATATATATTATTTGTAAAACTCTTGGGGGAAGCGTCGACTCTTAGTCTAAGTTGGCAAAACTTGTGGTCCAATCCCATTTCCTGTATATAATTGGAAATAAAATGATTATGCTTATGTTAAACTAAACTTTCTCTTAAAATGTTAATGACTATAGGTTTTGCGTTTGCTTTACAGTTTGGATCCAGAACAGACGCCGAGCAATTCAGAGTCTGATCATGATCCAATCTATTTTTTTAGTATCTTCTGTTTTAAAAAAATATTTTCTTTCTTTTTTTTCTCCAAAACCCCCCCAACAACTCTGCAGACAACATTTTATTCCGCTTGCATAAGGTCAGACATACATGTACAAACATAGCCATTACCAAGGAAACATGATGGCACTGTGTTCTTATTATTAGGGGTCTCTAGGGCCTTCTGTGGTCTTGTTAAAATAACTATAATCGGGTGTAAGCAACAAGTTGTTGTAGCTTGGCATAGCTACTATATTATCTATCCCTTTGCCTGCTGATCGCAACTTGACTTATTTTTTTCAAAAAGTTTTGATCCAGATCAGATGCCGCGTAACGCGGCATCTGATCTGGATTCAAACTTTTCGACACTTCCGTTCAGGCTTTTCAATTAAATTAAATAAAAATCCATAAATCTGAATATGAATACAACACAGTTTGCAGATTACAAGCACAAATCAGACGTTTTTGAGCGGACGGCGTTACCAGGCGTCTGATCTGATTCCAAACTGTTTGCAATGGAAATAAAATATTTTGCGTAAACGCGTTTATTGCGAAAGAATAACGTCTTCTCCACTGTAAGAGACAGACATACATCTTATGTTGAAGATTAAGCCAAACGATGGGTATAGCTGAGACACAATTTATCATCATTATTTCTCCTTATCATAATAACTCCTCCGACGACCCCCTCAAATCAAATTTAATATACCAGCATGTTCCTATCATTATATGATGAAGTACAAACTGAACTTGACTAGGTACCTGTTTGAGCAAAGCTTTAGAAAGGGGCTCGCTGAGTCCCTAGGATAATCACACATGCATAATATATTTAATCTTTTACCCCATAGTCTGTTTCTAGAATAAAGAGCAAGTACAGTAACCATTTAAAACATATTGAAAGTAAAGCGGAATGCACCCTATGACGCATTCTGTTTTACTTTCAGCCTGCTTAAGCTACCATCTGCTAGGCTATAGAAAATATTCTTAAGTTTCATATTCATTACCGTATAAAGAGGAGATATTTCTTCAGTGGGAAGAATGACCTTAACCCTTTCCCCCATAGAAGCGACTTTTAGCGTATTTAATATATTCCTCCGCTGAAGAAAATAGTTCCAGTTTATACCCTATGCACAATTTCAAGAACAAATATTTTATATAGCCTAGCAGATGGTAGTTTAAAGCAGGCTGAAAGTAAAGCAGAATGTGCCTTAAGGCACATTCTGCTTTACTTTCAACATGCTTTAAGTGATCACATGTATTTAATGTTATAAACAGGTTATTGGGGAAAAGGGTTAAAATGCAAAAATGCATGTTTATTGAGTAATGGGTTAATCTAAGTCGAATGTTTAAAAGGTTGCCTTAAATTTGATTACAAACTCCGATATGAATGTCAAATAGTTTGGATCCTTTTCAGGCGATTGAAATGGCATATGACGCATGGTCTTGATTGTTTCGGTTTGTTAAACCTTCTTCGTGTTAAAGTATCAAACTGTGTTGTTATTTTTTTTTATCATACATGTGTATGTACAAGTCTTGTTTCAATCGAAAGGAACTTCAAAACTAATAGCAAACAACTTAGAGCCTGGTCGGCATAAGATCTGGATCAAGGCTTTTGCCAAATGTCTACAAAACTGGTCCCAGCTATTATACGGCTTATTCAGTTGATTGGTAACCCGCTGCTATTGAATTTGTTGATGAACTCTGTAGTAGTTCTCATAAAAGGTACACTTATGCTAGGTTCACACCAACGGCGCTTTGATGGCGCTTTAAAGCGGCGTGCAAAGCGGCACCAAAGCGTAACAAAGCTTGATTAAAGCGTCAGGGTTGTAATAGATCGTGGGAAAACTTGGAGTAAAGCGGGACATTCGGCAAGAGCGCCCAATTTTTTAAAACTGTTTAAAAATTTGGGGCGCTCTGTCACGAATTGATTAAAGCGCCTAGAGCGTATCAAAGCTTATCAAAGCTTAATAAAGCGTAATAAAGCTCAGCAAAGCTTGACTCAAAGCGTAGGAAAGCTTAACAGAGCTTGGTTCAAAGCAGGGACCCAATTCTTCACGGTCTGTCACCACTTGACACGCTTCGTTAAGATGTCTCAAGATTTGTTACGATCTGGCATGAAGATCTGACAAGAGGTTAGACGCTTTCATCAAGATCTGACACGCTTTGTTACGATTTGTTACGTCTTCATAAAGGACTCTCACGTTTTCCCACGAAATGAGACGCTTCGATCAAAAATTGACACGTTTTGTTAGGCTTTGTTACGCTTGGCAAGTTTCTTCACGCTCTCTCACGCTCTCTCACGCTCTCAAGGGCTAGGGTGTAGTTATACAAGAAGAAGGCAAACAGCATGTCTTCTTCAGATAGATCATGCTCTGGTACATCTGGAACTTCTGTATCTTGGTGTTCCGCCATCGTGTTCTGGAGTTAAAGATGCAATGATTTTGTGGAACTTCTGCATATTTATATAGGCTCTGGATAAAAATCGGCATGCAATCGGCGATCTTGACATGTTCCAATGCGTAACAGAGCTGCATAGAGCGTAACAATGCACAACAAAGCTTGATAATCGTATCAGAGCCTGATTTAAAGCGCCATCATCGCATCAAAGCGTAATAAAGTGTAATAAAGCTTAGTAAAGCGTGATTTAAAGCGTAACAAAGCCTGATCAAAGCGGGACCAAAGCGCGAGGAACCGTAACACGTCGGGAAATAATTCGTACCAAAGGAGCAACCAATTCGTATCAGTGCGTGTCAGAGCTTATCAGAGCGTAAGAGATCTTGATATTTTTGGAAAAGTTAACGAAAATGACGACGCTTTGCTCGCCGATTTAAAGCGCGACATTCGCCGTTGGTGTGAACCTAGCATTACTACAATCTTCCGCCAAGACGACCACTCAATAACATGTTTATTTTCGGGATTAAAGCAGTTGTCTGCTTAAAGCAAGATGAAAGTAATGCAAAAAGCTTTCAAATTGAGTTTTCTGCTTTAAACTGTCTTTTCGTTTTAAAGCAACAACGGTTTTCCAGTACTACCATAAATTAATTTTTATTACCATAATTGAGTCTTGGTTCGGATTGTCGTAATTTCGGGCGTTTACTGTAAGTCGCAAATTTATTGTCCCTGTTGCCATGTTGTGGTTCACTCTGTGTTCTTTATCAATTTTAATGATATTCTAATTCATGTTAATTTGAATTCTTCCTTTAATGTTCATTGCACGACGATAGTAAAAAACACGAGGTAAGATGCTTTATGCATAATGAGCCCGAGTTTTAGCCCTACCCTACTACAGCAGGGCTGCCATTTCTCCGGATTTTTCCTAAATCTTCGGATTTTTCCCCAGTTTGTAGTATTTTAAAGCAGGCTGAAAGTAAAGCAGAATGCGCATGTAGGCGCATTCTGCTTTACTTACAGCCTGCTTTAAGTGGTCGCATGTCAACAAATACTAGAAACAGGCTATGGGGTAAAGGTACGATTCGTAAAATCGCACTTGAAAAATGCAAATTTGGAAATCTTAGGATTTTTTATGTCAACTTATGGCAGCCCTGCTCCAGTCAAACCTATGGAAAGCCGTGGACCATTCTTTGAATACGCATGCACAGATCGCGCTAAAGACAGGTGGCTAGTTAATGCATTAAGCTGCAACATGTGCCAAGACAACTAACAAGTCTTCTTTACAAATATCGCTTTTAGCATAATTTTGACCACATAGTACTTATCCCCACCCCATCCCCTCCTCAAAATTATTGTCAACAATTTTATCAAATACGTATATAAACGCCTCGTTTAGCTATAGAAATATTGATAATTTGATACGAATGGCAAACAACTTGGATCCTGCATGATCAGACACTATGCATGGGAAATCGGTTTAGCTCATGATTCAAACATTTTGTAAATGCTGGGGCCAGTTTCATAAAACTTCGTACGACGCATTTATTTCTCAATCTAATCCTGTATTGTGATATTTCTTTGGGATCGTCTTGAAAAGACGATTCCAAAGAAATGTCACAAGACAGGTTTAGATAGAGAAATCAGAAATTAATGTAATTTTTTCTTTTGACTTACGACCGTTTTTGTAGTACAAAGTTTTATAAAACGGGCCCCTTTACAGTAAATCCCCTCTAACATGACCATCAAATAAAGTTAATCATTTGGTGTCTTAAAAATGTAAATGCTTAAGGCAATGTGGAAGTAAAAATGAAGGTTCTTTTAGTTTAAAGTGGGTTAAGTATTTGCCTCCATGGTATTGTCGATTTATACAGTGGAGAATCTGTTATTCTTTCCCGTTTAAACGCAAACGTACGCAAACGCAAAACACTAAAACGTAGAAAAGTACAACTTTTTGACAATTCTGATAATTCATCTTTATCTTGGTGGCAAACAGTTTGGAGCCTGTTCAGACGCCGGGTTACCCGGCGTCTGATCTTGCTCCAAACTGTTTGCAATGAAAATAATAGTTTTAGCGTGAACGCGTTTATTGGGAAAGAATAGCATCTCCACTGTATATGTCTCACTGTACAGTGGAGAATCTGTTATTCTTTCCCAATAAACGCGTTTACGCTAATACTATTATTTGCAGTGCAAACAGTTTGGAGCCAGATCAGACGCCGGGTAACCCAGCGTCTGATCAGGCTCCAAACTGTTTGCCACCAAGATAAACAAGAATTATCAGAATTGGCCAAAAGTTGTTCTTTTCTACGTTTCAGTGCTTTGCGTTTGCGTACGTTTGCGTTTAAACGGGAAAGAATAACAGATTCTCCACTGTATAACTGTAGCGAGTTTCCCATGTCATATATCAAAGGGCGTGGATATATTGACTTTTATCACGCTCCACTTGTAATCTTTGAAAAACCAATTTTTATGTTAAAATCGCCAAAAATCACACCAATTTATTATATTTCTTCACCATCAAAGATCAAGCGTTAAGATTTAGCCCCGTACAGTGAAAGAATAAATAACCAATTCAAACCACTAAACCCTTCATTTAGCTGACATTAAATCGTGAAGCAGGAGATTTTATCAAAACATGTTTCTGCTTAATGCAAGATAAAAGCAACGCAGAAAGTTCCAAACGGCTCTTTCTGAATTGCCCTTTTCATGCATTAAATGATGTACCGTCTTTTAACTGTTTATCAGCTCATTTGCAATGATAATGAAAAGTACCTTTTTACTGTATGACAATTTGATGATTCAACACAATAAACCCTAGCGACGAGTATACTCGCCATTGCCATAACAATGAATATGTGAATAGTACACATGTCCTATGCAAAAAGTGTATAGGAGCCATTGACCAGGGTCTGCACTGTTTGGTATTTTGCAATGCATTGTTAAAATCAACCCTAAATATGTAAACTTATTTTGAAACTGGCATTGTCAATTTAAAGTTTCAGGGGTGAATGACTTAACCCATTCACTTAAGTGCAAATCGGAAAATCTCTGACCCGGATGTAAGGCTATTACACGACTATAATTTCTAGGCTTTATGGTCTATTTTTTTTCCACCAGGGGGCACTATTTAGGGTTAATGGGACGTTCCAAATATTTATTTGGGCGTGTCTACAGAAGCATAAGTGTAAACCTTAAAACGCGATAATACACTGCATTTATCATCATTAATCAAAGTGTAGGAAACATATCGCCTCGTGTTAATCACCCTTACAAACTTTCAAAGTTCGTCTGCTGAAAAAGTTGTCTTCTGCAAAATATTTCAAAAAATAATTTCAGACAATTTCTTTTTAGACTCAGTTGTACGCGTTACAAACAGTTTGGAACCTGATCAGATGCCGAGTTACTCGGCATCTGATCAGGTTCCAAACTGTTTGCACGTGCAAGAAGAAACTGTCGTCTGCCGACTCGATGGAAAAGGTTAATAAGAAGTGTGAGCATATTGAGATAAATTTGTCCGCATTACGTGAGAATAATTAATAATCCCAACGAAACCCCGTTACACCCAGCCAGATGGCTAATTTGCGACAAGACTAGGTTACATAACACAGTCACTTCAAACAAACATGCATGTAAAAACTTTCACCTGCCTGTCAAAGAAATGACGATTTTAAAAAACATATTTAATGTACAGTACAGCGCAGGCGTAATTTGCATAAAATGTGTTTACCATACACTTTTGTTGTTCCCTTCGGTTTGTTGTGTTGTTTATAACTTTATAGCATAACATGATTTATATTTTGACGAGGTTAGAGTGTAAAGTATTTCAATTTATTATCTAGACGCAAAAACGTTTGAGATAAAATAATTATGTCCATTGTAAACAGTTTGGAACCAGGTCAGACGCCGGGTAACCCTAAAGAAAGGATTGCTCTGTTTTGAATGGCAATTGGTGGCTTAACCCTTTACCCAATAGCCCGTTTATAACATTAAATACAGGTGATGACTTAAAGCAGGTTGAAAGTAAAGCAGAATGTGCCTAAGGCACATTCTGCTTTACTTTCAGCCTGCTTTAAACTACCATCTACTAGGCTATATAAAAATATTTGTTATGGTTATTGTTCATGAGGGAATAAACTGGAATTATTTTCTTCAGTGAAGGACTAGATTACTTACGCTTAAAGTCGCTTCTATAGGGGAAAGGGTTAAAAGCGTTAAGCACGGGGTTGGGGGGGGGGGGGGGGGGGGGGGGTGCAGAAGAAATCGCACACCAGGTAAATTGTTTATGCTGAAATATTTGAGGAATAAACATTATATCAACTACTGTAAGACACTGGCTCTAAATCATTTACCCTAGTTTACATGTCAATATAACACTTAAGTATTTCTATTACGATAACTCACAATAATGCATGTTTTCTGTGTTTGATACACGTGGCTGTCCACAGCAATTTGGATATTAAAGCAGAAAACTTCCTCTTTGGGCACTGCTTTACTTTAACATGTATTTTGCTTGAAGCTGCAACAAGTCTAAGACACAATCAACGAGTCTTCATAAATTTTGAATGACTTCACCCATTCGACTCTGAAACCTTTAATGGTCCATTTTGGTTTCCAATTAAGTTTAGTCCCTTTATGACTGTTTGTTATGCTTGTTTTCTGTCATTCATTGTTAATTGATAAACAGTGTAGACCCTGACCAGCAGCCCTCTGATCTGGGTATACACTGTTTGCATAGAACAGATATACTCAATATAGATTCACTATTTGTCAAGCACGAGTTTACTCTGACAGTCGAGAAGAAGTTTATCTTTCCCAATAAAAGAGTTTATGCTAATTCTATTATTTCCAATACAACCAGTATGAAGCCAGATCAGACGCCGGGTAACCCGGCGTCTGATCTGGCTCTTAACTGTTTGCCACTCAGATGAATAATCAGAATTATCAAAAAGTTGTAATTTTCTCCATTTAAGTGCATTATGTTTGCGTTTCGCAAAACAATAACGTCTTCTCATCTGTAGCTAGGGCTCAATGGGTTTATGTGTTTACTATACAGCACGATTAATCTTGCATCAAGAGACCACTCTGTGAAGTAGTGTCGATACCTGTAAAGGCAAGTGACTGCTAAGTGCAGGATAGAAATATCGAAGAAAGCTCCTATGTGGGCTTTCTGCATTATCTTAATCCTGCATCTAGCTTTATTGAATACTACACACGAGCCTTCTGTTGAATGTTTGTTTATACAAAATTTTAATGTATATTCAATCCTAGCGACGAGTATACTCATCATTTACAAACAGTGTACTTGTGAAGTTTACCCTTGTCCTATGCAAACAGTGTATACCCTGATCAGAGGCCTCCCATAAGGAGCCCTCTGATCAGTGTTGTCATTTTGTATAATGTCAATATATTGTTAAAATCAACCATAAATAGTAAAAAATTGGCTAGACTTATTTTGAAATTGTAATTGTCCATTAAAAGTTTCAGGGGTGAATAGCTTATACAAGATTAACTGTGTTGTGAGTTTTATACTTTTAAATTTGTTGTCATTTTATATGGTGTATTGTCTTGCACCCAACAAGCGTACTTAGCAAATTAGTAAGTGATATTTCAGATTTCTCAGGTGTCTGTGAAGTCGGGTAGAATTACATACCCACTAGGGCCTTGTTTCATGTAATCTACGGGTGGATCTACCCCCAGCAAGAGATCTGTGACGTCTTCTGTCCCTCAATGCGACTTTTAGGTTAAGCGAACTCGTGTTTAGCGACCTCATTGTGGAATGCAAGGAAAGGTGGTACAGTGGAGAAAACGTTATTCTTTCCCAATAAACGCGTTTACGCTAAAACTATTATTTTCAGTTCAAACAGTTTGGAGCCAGATCAGACGCCGGGTAACCCGGCGTCTGATCAGGCTCCAAACAGTTTGCCACTTAGATTAAAAACAATAATTAGTAATGTTAAAAAATGGTTATTACCTTCATTTTAGCGATTTGCGTTTGCGTTTCGTTTGCGTGAAAGAATAACGTTTTCTCCACTGTTACTACAGTGGAGAAGGTGGCAGTAGTTTATTTCCTAATAAACGCGTTTATGATGAAACATTTGTTTTTAATTGCATACAGATTGGAGCTAGAACAGACGTCAGACTACCCGGTGCCTGTTCAGGCTTTTTCCATTTAGATAAAAAAAAACAGGATTTTCAATTAATTGCAATTTTCAGCATTTTATTGTCTTGCAATTGCGTTTTTATCGTTTAAATGGGAAAGAATAAGATCTCCACTGTAGATAAAATGACAAATTATATAGAATATAAGTTTAAAATACACGTATATCATAATTTTATATTCAACAGGCCTGCAGCATCTATGACTACATGTACCAGTCTACCACAAACCATCATATTCGTCCACGTTATTTTATCGACATTTTCTTGTTTGATCACATATCATCTAAATACTTCCAACAATGTGTTGACATTCCGACGTATGTTTTGGAAACTGAAATATTCGGCCCATGTTTTTGTAACTGCCCATTGAGTGTCCAAATCGCAACAATTTCACCTTTCGCGTCACGCACCGGATATATGTAAGGTAGGGAAAAACACCGAGTATATTCGTACTCAACCTACATACGCGACATTTCCTATCCCGTTGTCCGGTCAGTTGGCTGTGTGTTGGGCCCCTTGCTATCAACTCACTTCGTCCAAGCCCGTCTTTTAGTCTCCACATTGGTTATATCCTTCCGCCGACTGAATATGTCAGCTGATTACGAATCGTCGTCTGCTTGGGTGTTGTCGTCTAAAATATCTGTAATGTAACCATTATTTCAGTTTTATTTTGTAGATCAAATATTCTATGATTAATAACGGTTTAACTCTAATGATAAACAGTGTTACGATGGCTCTAATCTGCATCTAAACTGTTGATAAACCTAATTCTGGTTAACGATGTTGTAGAGAATGTTTAGGACAAGCTTAAAGTTCAAACATATGTAACATATCTCGTTGAACCCGACATTAAACTATTTGAAATATCTCCCTCAAACATTAAAGTGGAGAATAAATTATCTTCAATGCAAATAGCACCAGTGGATCTAACATGATGATGGCAAATTAAAGTTTACAGTCAAATCTGGCTATAACGACATCCCAAACACAAACCTTTATCATATAAATTAATACTATTTTTACATAAATATACTTGTTTTACAATAGTTTTTCCAATATTCCAGATAGGGAATTAAATTAATATTAATATATGAACTGCTCTTTTCTAATAGTTCGACCTCTAAGGGCATTTTTCAAAGAAAATCTCGTCAAAACACACGTCACATTTTTGTTACATGCTGAATGCATGTAACAAAAATGTGACATGTGTTTTGACGAGATTTTCTTTTTAAAAAATCAGCATGTAACAAAAATGTGACGTGTGTTTTGACGTGATTTTCTTTGAAAAAGGCCCTAAGAGGTCGAATTATTAGAAAAGGGCAGTTTTCATATTAATACTTATTTTAGTTGGTAACTTTGTTTCTCGTTACATCAACATATTTAAATCAAAATGTTTAAACCTCTAATGTTTGCACCTATAATTGTTCTGCACTAGGAAAAGCAGTCCATTGCTAGGCAAGTCCAAAACATATAATTATAAACGGTTGTTCCTGTACTTTCTGTAGATAGGAGCTTAATTAAACCAGGAGCTTAACTCGTTGACCCCTGAAATTTCAAATGATACAAATCCAGCTTTCATTTATTTGACTATTACAGTGGAGAATCTGTTATTCTTTCCCAATAAACGCGTTTATGCTAAAACTATTATTTGCAGTGCAAACAGTTTGGAGCCAGATCAGACGCCGGGTAACCCGGCGTCTGATCAGGCTCCAAATTGTTTGCCACCATGATTAACATGAAAGATCAAAATTGTCAAAAAGTTGTTCTTTTCTACGTTTTAGCGCTTTGCGTTTGCGTACGTTTGCGTTTAAACGGGAAAGAATAACAGATTCTCCACTGTACACCAATTATATGTATATCCATTGCAAACAGTTTTGAACCTGGTCAACGCCGAATCAGGTTTCAAAATTCTTGTGGTATAGATTCTTATAAAACTTCTCGGACACAGTAAACAGTGCAGACCCTGATCAGACGCCGAGTTTTCAACGCGGCATCTGATCAGGGTCTGCATTGTTTGCAGCGAAAGTAGATTCAATTGTCTATCGACTGTTTGTTTAAGTTTTAGGGTTTCAAGATTTACGGTGTCACTGACGTTATATAAAATGAACACAACGAGCGAGAGCGATGCTTCATTAGTTTAAACATATTTATTTCAGAAAATGTACAGATACATAAAATATACAACATATCTATTATAGGATTAGAATGAAAGCTAAAGCTTATTTAGTTCTTCTCCTTGACAATTAGTTACATTAAAAAAGCAGTTTGAGTCCTCCTGCACGTTGTTGGTAAGTTTACGATAACTGAAGCAAACGGTCCGTATCCAAATGAGGGGTCGAGTACCTCGGCATCTCATGTGGATCCAAACCGTCTGGTTTTCTGGAGATATTAACATAAAAAGAAATATGCAGATAAAACACATTTTAGGAATAATGCAGGTGGTACCTTTTACAAATAGGTAGCATGCAGAGGGTTGAACATAATTGAAAGAAAAAATAATTGAAAGAAAACCAATAAAGATAGGTAAAACGTAGGCAAGCAGCAGAAACTGGAGAGGGGTTTGGCTCTGGATTCGCATATCGAGCCAAGCGTGTGCAACTACACTATTATATATAAGCAGACTGAGTTGTTATTACAGTGCAGTAGATCCCGACACCCACTACATGAGGTGAAGTTATGGTATAAGAGGCAGATGGTTGCCGACTACGGGACGAAAACAGGACGGAGAGCACATTCAAGGGCCCTCCGGCATACTCTCATCCCGTCCAAACCACTAGGAGTCTTCAGCCGCCTTTGATAAAAAAGAAAATTCAGTGGTTGGAATAGTTGGAGTCCACTGTATTAGGATTTGAAACGTTTAGTTTCAGTTAAAAACTTCTGAACAGCTTTAAATATCAGAACATTTAGTTCAGATGTCAACGTGTCATTGCCATAGAGAAATAACTTTGTTGTGGCTGGCATAATGGGATTGACGGTCGTCAGAAGGCTATTTCGAGCTTGTAGATATAGAGGACAAGTGAAGAAGAGATGGTCTGTACTTTCAATTTCGCCGCATTGGCAAAGAGGGGAGTCAACAATATTCTTTTGAAAAAGTGTTAAGTTTAACGAGCTACAATTGGTTCTCAGCCTTGTAAGAGTAATCTGTGCTGACCTGTCCCCAGTGTAATAATGTTTGGGTGGAGGTTGTGGATTATTTGAGTTGAGACATTGCTTAAATGATAGTAGTGATGGAGATGTACGTGTACTAAGAGGTAGCTTATTCCAGGCTAGTATAGTTGATGGAAGAAAAGATTCAGTGTAGAGTTGTGTATGACAAAATGGCATTTGTATATTACCAGCATTTCTTAAACTATATGATGATGCATTGGATACTAAAGGAGGTATTAGAGATGAAAGGTACGTTGGAGTGAGACTATGAAACATTTTATAAAAAAGGATCAATTTATGCTTTTGTCGTCTATTATTGAGAGACTCCCATCCAGTTTCCTTGGAAAGATTAGTTAAAGAAACAAGTTTTGTTGCCCCGGTGACAATTCTTGCACATTCATTTTGAATTTTTTCCAATTCATTTTTCTCATATTGGGAGCAATTTCCCCAAATGACGTTGGCGTATTCTAATATAGGGCGAATAAAACTAAAATAGATAATTTCGAGAGTTTTTCGGTCCAATATGAATTTTAACCTACGCATAACATTGACTCTTTTCCAGGCCTTAGATTTAATATATTCGATGTGTTCTTGCCATCCACCGTCATTTGAGAAAAATACACCCAAATGTTTATGAAAGTCAACTTCTATTATATTTTCTTGCATCATTTCCAAAGAAGGGTGGTGGGGTTTGCTACGTTTTCGTGACATTAAAAGAGATTCTGTTTTCGTGGGATTAAAAGAAACTAACCAGGATTTAGCCCATGATGTAATTTTATTTATGTCGGAGTTCAGGGCTGTAGCAGCATTATAGGGATTTTCCACTTTAAGATAAAGGCTTGTGTCATCGGCAAAGAGTCGAATATTGGATCGTATATCTGTGACTATGTCATTTATGTAAATTAAAAATAAAAGAGGGCCTAGAATAGAACCCTGTGGTACTCCAGCTTTAATTGGTAGCCAATCTGATTTAGTACCTGGAATAACAACACATTGCTTCCGGTTCTCCAAGTATTTGGAGAACCAGATTAGCAGTTGTCCTGTTATTCCAGCCGCTTTAAGTTTCGCTAAAAGACCCTTATGCCAAACACGATCAAACGCTTTGCTTATATCGAAAAATACTACTCTTATTTCTTTGCCGTCATCTAATGCTTGACAAAAGGTATTATATAAAAATGCCATCTGGTTGACACATGAATCACCTGGAATGAAGCCAGACTGCAGAGAAGAGAGAAACTTTTTATCAAGAAGAAAGTTATATAGGTGTTTGAACACTAGTCGTTCCAACACTTTATCTAAGTTACTGAGTAAGGAAATGGGTCGGTAATTGTTGACTAGGGAAGGGTCATCCTTCTTGAAAATAGCACAAACGTTTGCATACTTCCAAGAAGAAGGAAACGCCGCTTCGGATAAAGACTTATTAAATAGATCGCATAGTGGACTACTTAGTTCATTCGAAAGTTCCCGAAGAATTCGGTTGTCTATTAAATCGGGTCCACATGATTTCCCTACCGGTAAACTTTCAAGGACAGATCGAACTTCATCAGGATTAAAAGACATATCAGATAACAAAGGAAAGGAAACAGGGAGATCTGGGACAGCTACATTCGCCTCATCTAGAACAGTTTGGCTTGTAAAATAATTATTTAAAAGATCGGCATTTTCTTTGTCATCTGATACGTAAGTATTATTAAATTCCAATGTAGGTATTGATGGTCTATCGTTTGGCGAAATAAAAGCTTTTAAAGTAGTCCACCATGTACGTGAAGACATATTATTTGAAAGTAAGTTAGATGATTGTAGTTTGATGTAGTTTTGTTTTGCGTCGCGTATGAGAGTAACAATTTCGTTTCGTAGTTTTCTGAATTTACCCCAATCATAATCTGTATTATTTAATTTTGCTTTTTTGTATAGTCTTTTACGAGCTCTGATTTTTCTCTTTATAAATGTTGTAATCCAACGAGGCTCTGATGGTTTCACTCTAATTATTTTGTTGGGTATGCATTGTTTTGAAGTTTCCATAATATGTTCAGTTAAGTTGTCTGTATATTTGTCTATATTGTCGTCATGTATTCTGTTCCAGTCTGTGTCATTTATTTTCTGTCGAAGAAGGTCGTAATCGCCTCTCTTATATTCCCAGATATGCCTATTAAATGTTTTGAGTTTAGGTTTTGTATATTTAAAAACACCAAATATTGGACAGTGGAAGCGCTTGTCTTGGTTTAAAAAGGGATCACCTACACCACTTGTGATTAGACAGGATTCATTTTTAACTAACATAATGTCAATTAAGGAAGATGAGTTTTCATGATAATGAGTAGGTTCATTTATTACTTGTGTGAGACCAAATTGCTGGCAAATAGAATAAAGTTTATTCGCAGTATTGTGTTGGAGCATATTTAAATTGAAGTCTCCAGTAATTATAATTTCATTTACTTGTGAATTAACAACTAAATTTATAGAGTCCTCAATTTTTTGTAAATAATTAACCCGAGAGTTTGGTGGTCTATAAAACACACCTATTATGATAGATTTACTATTGAAAAAAGTCTCAATCCAGATACACTCGAGGCCAATGATTTCAAATTCACAACGCCTCTTATATGTAAGTGAATCTTTTACGTACAAGATTACTCCCCCATACCCATCTTCTCTATCAGTCCGTTCTGGTTTATGGTAGGAAGGAATTAATAAGTCTTCCGAGGCGACGGTACTTTTAAGCCATGTTTCAGAGAAAGTAAGAATGTCGAAGTCTCGCAATTCCGTAGTTATAAGGTCAATTTTTGGAACAATACTTTGTACATTATAATGTACAATTGAGAAGTGGTGAGATAGATCAATAGTATCAGCAGAGCAGTTCATAATTGAAGAACTCGTATCGGAAGAGTTGCTATTTGCTTGGCCTAAAGGACCGGGGTTTGGATGAATATCACCTGCTAAAGCCAATAGAGATATAACAGAATAGTAAGGTGTTGCTTTAGCAAAAACTATAATCCATGCAAGAAACACACTCCAAAAAGACACTTTAAGGATATACTTTGTAAACATTTGGTTTCTGTAGTATGTTTCATTCGTTTGACAATGACAATGTGGGAATTTTATGTTTACCACTAAGGATGATGTATCAAGGATACTATGATATAACGATATGGTATATGTTTGTGATCTGTGTAGTGAAAGAAGTAGCAGTATATGAATTGTAAATTTAAACAGCAGTCTGCATCTATACACAGGCATAACGGTGGAATGCTTGTAATCGCAACCGTTCATCTGATATCTATAAGTGAAAGAAAGTATAATTCTTCCACCGAAAGCCTTGTGCCTCTAACACACGTGAAATTCAAAATGCGAGCCCCTGGTCCCCCCTCTCCAGTAAAGTGCTTAACAACATGGGAAATTTCGAATAAATAAAAGAGAACATTAGAAAATAAGAAAACGAACTTAAGCATGATAAAGAAATAAGTTAGAAAAATTTGAGTGCTACTTTATAGGAGTTATCAATAACCAATAATATCTGGTTGCACAGTGACTATGTACAGCTAATATACACAGAAAAAGTACAGTAAGCTTAGCGAGCCCTGCCGGACCATTCAATAATGAAAGGCAGGTGACAGTTAGTACTGGTTAGTACCAAAGGTAGGGCTAAAGTAATGCATAAAGTTACCTTGAAGATAAATGCATCGCCCATGTCCTACACTAAGCTGTAACCCCTTTTTCTCAGTTTTTAACGGCAGCCTGACACAGGTCTTACTGTATGTCTATATAGATCTGTCGTTAGTCTACTAACAGCATATCTGATACGAATATTTTTACGTTGACAAAAGGTATTTATCTATCAAAGAGTGACAAAGTCAGATCAATCCCACACAGCATCAGAGATGATATCAGAATTTAAATGCAATTCAAGATATTGTTAAAAACGTAAGCTTATGAAAAATTTGAGTATTCATTTGGAACTAGTTCGCAAATAGCTTTAAGCCTCACATGGCGCCGGGTTGACTAGCATCTGGTCAGGCTCAATACTATTTGAAAAATGCTTCATTAATTCAATGTAAATTGTAAACAAACAAACAGCATCACGTGCTTCTTCAACAACAAACGATAGTTTGTTTCAAATAACAATTTGACATTTGCGGGAGCGTGGCCGTTCAATGACGTTTGTAGTTTTTAATGACATGGTCCACGCACAGAATTATACACTGACGGAATCGAAACCTCGCGCTATATCGTAAATCTCGTGCGGCGGATACGAGACTCGCGAGACTTGATAAGAGACTGTCTATCGGTAGTCAATATGATAAATGTGTGTTTTCAAAGCATTGTTTTTATTCCCGTGAATTGATAGGAATGTCCACATAGTCGTTTAAATCCTATAAAATGTCAATAAAAACACTCGAGTCGGTAAATTTCACGCCAGACATCGCGGACAACGAGGCAAAAAGTGAAGATGTTGTCACGTGACACATAATCTCGCAAAAGTCGACCGCCGCGAGAGCTCAGGTACTCGCCTATTCAATTTCGCTTAGTTGCTATTCCGTTTTGTATAATTCCGTGGTCCACGTGTAGGTATCGATACACCAAATGTTTTATGTTTCAGTTTTTTGCACTATTGGTGGCGTATGACCTATTTCTATTGAAGACATGTTTACACACAAACGAAACGCAATAAAATACAGAAAATGAAAACACTGAAAACCTTGACAACAATGAAAATATTAAAGATTTGTTTTGATTTGACTGGTAAACAGTTTTGAGTCTGGTCAGACGCCGGGTTACAAAAACTGTTTGCAATGGGTGTAATTTTTTTATTCGGAATACAGCGCTCCCTCTCTACAACTACACCAAATGGGAGACAAAACGTGTGTGCGTTGTTCGGAAGGAGTCGTTACAGGGAGGAAAATTGGCTTACATTTACAAACAGCTTGAATTCAGATCAGACGCCGCGTAACGCGGCGTCTGCTCTGGATTCAAGCTGTTTGTAACTCGTCATTACGTTTTTTCTGTCAAAATGTCCATTATGTAATTTTGAGAAAAACAGCAGACGAAACTTTTAAGCAGACGACATTGCAGCCGTGAATAGGTTGGGCATAAATGTCTTGTTTGGGGGAAGAGCGACAAGGGCCGTTGTAAGGAGTCGTTGTTGGGAGGGCCGTTGTAGGGAGGAGGTGCTGTACATGAAAGGTCTTCCCCCTGAAGTATTGTTTGATTTGAGATCCCTCTGTTCCTTGCTCTATTCGAGCATCTGGTTGAAAACCCCGTCGCTTTGAGAAATCAAAGTACATGTATTTAGAAACACTGGTGATGTTTTCAAACTGTTATACAGAGATATGGAGTAAAAAGAAATCAGGAGTTTACCAATAGTGAAAATTCTGAGAGAACTATATTTCTTTTTCAGGGCTACCATAGTTGATCATAACAAGAAATATCTTTAAAAAAGATATTCGGCGGAATGAGTGGTTGAACTAAGGCTATATAGATGAAATTGGGTGTGCAAAATTAAATGAAATTGAGGTTTTCAAAGAATTGTAATATCTTGGATTGAAAAGCAAAAAAAATTGAAACAGCAACTTTTATTTAAAATGCAAAACTATCATGTACAGAAATGCAAACCAGAACAATAATTTAACTCAGATCCTAGCTACTGGTAGGAGATCCTCACATTAATCTATTGTTCTATATATCAAACTTCATTCATAGAATTTCTTGAAACAAACTATAGCATACACAAATGTGCAGATACAACAGTCTGCTGAACTTCGACTGCCACTCTTGTAAATAATGATGAAACAACACGATTGTGTTTAACTCACTTGAGGCCATTAATTTTATATATAATATTGCTTTAAATGTATGGTAAATGTGTACAAATAGTTAACAATTCAAACAAATTGGTAGTAAAGAATTACAAAACACCTAGCTTCCTCTGTATATCTATAAAAAGATTTCATATGTCATATCTTAAAATAGAAGTATAATTGCATCATTCCAGGATGAGTGGTAGTAAACAGTGCAGTCTGTATCTCTAAATTTTACACTCACAGTCCACATCATGTAAAACTGTAATTGGACATAGACCAGCCTACAGGGCTCCAGATAAGAGGGAGTAAACTAAACAAATCACATTTTTTCGCTCCTTTCAGCACCAAACCCTATGGTGTTACCACTCATTTTTTTTGTCTCGAAGAGACAATTCAAATGTATAGTGACACCACAGGGTTTAATGCACAAATAAAGATTTTAAGTTTTGAAATAATTCCCTTATCTTGAGCCCTGGCTACTATCCAATCAGACTATTCAGTTTCAACAGGTGCTCTTAATTCTAAATTTCTGATCAAATATAATTGGTTGAAATGTGTGGCCAAATAGAAAGTGTGACTAAATAGAAACCAGTCAGCTCCGCCGAAAAATCCTAAGATTTCAAATTTTCAATTTTTCAGACGCAATTTTATTAGTCGTATCTTTACCCTATAGTCTGCTTCTTATGCGCCTTAAGGCGCATCCTGCTTTACTTTCAGCCTGTTTTAAGCTATGATCTGCTAGGATAAAAATGCTAATACTTCGGAAAAATCCGGAGAAATGGTAGCCCTGATTTTTAAATGTTTTTGATAGTAGGATAAAAACTGAATGTAAAAGAAAAGACGCCAAACTTAGACAGACGTGTGTTAGACGGTTTTTTTGTTTTTACGTCATTGTGGCAGCAAGGGGGTGAACCCTTTACCCAAATAGATACGCCTTTTTACGCCTACGGTTTATTCATCCACTGAAGAAAATAGTTTCCATTTATACTGTTACAAATAAGAATCATAATAAATATTTTCTTTAATCTAGCAGATAATAGCTGAAAACAGGCTGAACTTGAGTAAAGCAGAGTGTGCCTTAAGGCACATTCTGCTTTACTTTCAACCTGCTTTAAGTGGTCACCTATCTTCAAAACTAGAAAACAGGTTATGGGGTAATGGGTTAATTGAATTGTGTCGCAAGTAACAGGGTACATGTACTTGCATTGTGGAGTATCTCTTTTAAACTCTTCGTTTTGCTTTAAGCTAATTGTCAATTTTGATTTTTTTTCTTTGTTCAAAATCAAAGCTACGTAACACAAATAAATATTAAAAAAGAAAGGCTTATCATTTAAATAAACGTTAGACGATTCCTGGAAATGACTATCTTTTCTGGAGTAGCCACGATGTACAAACTAGTATCGACCGATTACGATCCATTAATCCATTTAATGCCTTTGAAAACCAGTAACTTTTTAAAATAAACATTTTATTACATCATATAAGTCCTAAAGCAACATTGTCGCCCCATGTTTATCCATGTATTATCGCTTATTATAACATTATCTGTTTTAAAAACGGTAAGTCCGTAGACAGCGTATCGCCCGTATGTCGGTTACCTGATGACAGTTATTTACCTGTCCGATGTTATCGGGCGATATCAGCTTATATTAGCCGCTTATCGAGATGATAATCAGCGATAAACCACTATTGACAGGCCGCTATCATTCACACAGATCGTATCAGCTTCCAAGATGTCTTAAAGCGACCATTAGTCCTGTAAACTTGTGATTTACAATAAATCATCGGCTCGACATGACTCTTCTGTAAACAGATCTATATCATTCACATGCACTACGAATTTACGGGCATTAAAAGCAGTTTGGATCCTGATCAGACGCCGAGTTACTCGGCGTCTGATCAGGATCCAAACTGCTTTTAATTTACATATATAACCCCTTCAGTTATAAACACGTGAAAATAAATTAGGAAAAACGAGCGGACAACAATTTTTAGCAGTCAATAATTATTATGACATGATAAGGGCGTTAATTATAATCTAGATAGAGCGAACACAATGGTGATTTTACTTACTACAATTTATTACAATACGAGCAGAAGGGCCACGCCGCGAATGTATAATATTTTCAGAGGTGATATTTAAGCTGACAGGTGTGAAATGAATCTGTCGCATATAGTTACCAGGGAGACATGAACACGTCAAGGGACAGAAGCAGAACTAGATGATCGCTAATCAGATGCGCCCGTCAGGCTTTGACACACCTCTTGTCATTTCGCAGAATGCCCTGCCTTGACCATGAAAACCCCGTTAGTTCAAAACAACCCAGACGCTGCCTTAACCCTTTACTCCATAACTTGTTTCTAGTTTTTAAAACTATATACCGGGGTATACATCTTTTAAACCTCATTGATTCTTAAAACACTTTGATTGGCAAGTCCAGATTCTAATAAAATCCAGTCCATCTATAATCATTTATGGTGGGTTTCTTAAATAAATAGCACAATGGCAAACACTGCAGACCCTGACCAGAGGGCTCATTTAGGCTCCCTCTGATCTGGGTCTACTCAGTTTGCATGGGACAGTAACTGTTGTACTCTTTGTATATTGTGTACATTGTTTGCTTCATTTTGATTTCTTAAAGCAGCGGTTAATTTATCATTTGGATACAGTGGAGAATCTGTTATTCTTTCCCAATAAATGCGTTTACGTTAAAACTATTATTTGCAGTGCAAACAGTTTGGAGCCAGATCAGACGCCGGGTAACCCGGCGTCTGATCAGGCTCCAAACTGTTTGCCACCAAGATAAACAAGAATTATCATAACTGTCCAAAAGTTGTTCTTTTCTACGTTTTAGTGCTTTGCGTTTGCGTACGTTTGCGTTTAAACGGGAAAGAATAACAGATTCTCCACTGTATTTTCTCATGTTTTCAGTGGAAGTTAACTTGGTTTGGAAGAACAACAAACGCGAATTAACCTCCATCGAAACAGTGGCACTTTAAAGCAAATTGGCCATGTCATTTGAAAATGTTACTGTTTCAAAAATCACGATTATACATGACCTCATACATGCATTGGAGATCTCTTAGCACATTCAACCCTAGCGACGAGTATACTCGTCATTTACAAACCGTGTACCTGTGAAGATTACACTTGTCCCATGTAAGGTCCCATGTAAACGGTGTAGACCTGATCAGAGGTCTCCATAAGGAGCCCTCTGATCAGGGTCAACACTGTTTGTCATTGTGAAATATATTGTTAACATCAACCTTATTTAGATCTAGTCAAAAACGGACTAGACTTATTTTGAAATTGGAATTGTCCATGAAAAGTTTCAGGGATGAAATTGAGGTTATTTTTTGCCAGACCAAACAAATCTTAAATCTTTCCCTCATACACATGTAGCTTGTTCTCAGTATTGACGACAAATGGTTGCTCAAAGTTAAAGCAGAAATAAAGTAAAACAAAATCTCCATAAGAAATTGTAACATTCGAAGAAATAATACGTTTCTTAGAGCGTTATAAAGTGGAATCAGGAACATGCATACCTCAGTCAAATGTGCCTCAACATCAAACAAACAAAGTTCACCGTAAACTCTGATTTTCTTTGCTAGATTTAACATCTTTTAACTTCATTCATTTCAAGTGTGTGTGATTGAACCTTTAAGATAAATATTGCCCTTTTTGCACTTGATAATATGACAAGCTTGTATAAATTATATAGAACATCTTATATAATGCCAATCTTGTATTCAGCGCCCATTCTAAAGAAGACCTACGGGTAATTCACTTAACCCTTAGCCCGCCAAATAAATTGTCGTCTGCTATATTTCTCGTCTGCTTCAAGTTTCAAAGTGCTTCAAAGTTGCTCAAAATTGCTGAAAATGTTGTCTGAGTGTCAAACAGCTTGGATCCAGATGAGACGCCGAGTTACTCGGCGTCTCATCCGGATCCAAGCTGTTTGCATATGGAGCTATAGTCGTGAGTGGCAGGCTAAGGGTTAATGCAGGGCAGAACTAATGCAGAAAGCTCTCGGTAGCCTTAGCCATTTCCCCTATAGAGCGCCCTTTAGCGCTTTCACTTTATTTCTCAACTGAAAAAAATAGTTCCAATTTATAAAGTCATGAACATGTACGATAAAAAATATTTCTATATCCTAACAGATGGTAGCTTGAAGCATGTTGAAAGTAAAGCAGAATGTGCCTTAAGGCACATTCTGCTTTACTTTCAACATGCTTTAAGTGGTCGTCTAACTAGAATTATGTATCCGTGCTACCTCTATAAGTGGTCGCCTTAGAACGCTTTGATCGCTAGTTACGCACATATGTTCCTTTGTAAACAGTGTGTCCTATGCAAACAATGTAGACTAAGATCAGCGGCATGACCAGGGTAAGCCCTGTTTGCCAGCTTGCAATACATTGAAACAATAACAACACCAACCCGAATAGGTTCAAATGGAATAGTCTAAATTGAAATTTGGAATTAAGCAATTGAAGTTTCAGGGAGAAAAAAGTTAATTTAAGCTGGGCTGTATGTGATGTCCCATGCCGAGGAATTCCTCTCCGTGTCTGGCTCCTATACTCTTATACTTCATGTTCCTATTTTCTGTGTATGTAATTGATTAAATGAAGGCTAGCCTTTATCGTGTACATCATCAAAGGGAAGAGGGCATTGGGATAATTCCTAAACTTACAGCGAAACCTCGCTTTAGTTACGACTCAGTTTTAGACTACTCCCTTATAACGACTTCCTCCTTTTAACGACTTCCTCCTTTTAACGACTTCTTAAATGACGATGTATCAATGAGGTAAAGAAAGACGACAATTTAAAAGCAGAATGAAAGTAAAGACGACAGCTCGCTTAGGAGCTCTCTGCTTTACTTTTACCCTGCTATATGTAGTCAAATGTCTTAACCCCATTCACTGTCTTACCCCGAGCACAACAACTTTTTGCAAACAGTTTGGATCCTGATCAGACGCCGCGTTACGCGGCGTCTGATCAGGATTCAAACTGTTTGACACTCATTTCAATAGTTTTTCAGTCAAAATAGCAAAAAATAAAATTTAAGAAATAAAAGCAGACGTCAATTGTTTAAAAGTGATGACGTCACGGCAGTGAAGGGGTTAAGTGCGAGGAATTGAAGTCTTCTTTTAGAATGTTAGTTGAATAACGGTGGATTACTGTACGTATAAAAGGATGGAAGAAAAACAAAGCCAATACCTCTGGCCTCAAGGTTATTAAGAGTTTGAGTTGAGCCTGAAATTGTTCTCAAGCATTTGATTGGTCCGATTGTATGTCTGCTTGCACATACAGTGGACAGGATGATATTCTTTCCTAATGAACGCGTTTACGCTAAGACTATTATTATTTAAAGCGCCAACCGTTTGGAGCAAGATCAGACGCCGGGTAATCCGGCGTCTGATCTGGGTCCAAACTGGTTGCCTCTCAGATTAAAACAAATGGTAAGAATTGTACTGTTTGCGGTATATTGCCAAAAACAACCATCGATTGTGAAAAATGGTCTAGGCTTTATTGTGAACTGGAATTGTTTATTTGAAGTTTCAGGCTCAGGGCTACCATAAGTTGACATTTAGGAAAAATCCGGAGAAATTGCAGGCTTGAGTGAGTTAACGTATGATCAGATCTTGATCGAAATTGTTCGCAAAGGTCTTGACGACCTGTATTCGTCCCAGGCTTAATGCACGTCATTATTTATGTTACGATGATTTAAGGCATTGTTTTTGTGTCCTACATAGATGATGAATGGGCGAACAGTTACAGTGATAAAGCATTTTCTATGTGACTTCGTCAAACAATATAATATACAGTGTTTCCTCCCTACAACGGCTCTCCTAACAACGACTCCCTCCTTACAACGACCCTTGTCGCAGTTCCCACGCTTTTACTGCTGCAATATCGTCTGCTTAAGATTGTCGTCTGCTGGGTTTTTTCCAAGTTACATACAATTGAACATTTGATAGCATTGAATAGAATAAATATAATGACGACATACACATAGCTTGAGTCCAGATCAGACGCCGCGTTACGCGGCGTCTGATCTGGATTCAAGCTGTTTTCAAATGTAAACCAAGTCTTAATGTTCCCTTCCTATAACGACTCCCTCCGAACAACATACACAATCTGTGTCTCCCATTGGGTGTCGTTGTAGAGAGGGATCAATGTACCATGCAATAACATTGTCTGCATGAACATTGTCGGATATACACTTTAGAAACTTCGACCAAAAGTGAATTCTTAACAGGCCTGAAGCTTTTGGACATTGTAAATAGTATAGACTCTTGTCTGAATCTGCTTTCCAACGGAGAGACGTTTGTCTGGATCTACACTGTTTTTACTTATGATGTCAGAGACCCCCTTGCCTCATGACGTTGATCATATCTCGACGTGGAGAATCCGTTATTATTTCCCGTTTTTAAAAACGCAAATGCATTGCAGTAAAAATTATGAAATGACAACCTTTTGATATATCTGTTTCTTCACTTTAATATGAGTGGCAAACAGTTTGAAGCCTGATCAGACGCCGGGTTACCCGGCGTCTGATCTTGCTCCAAACTGTTTGCAATAGAAATAATAGTTTGAGCGTAAACGCATTTATTGAGAAAGAATAACGTATTTTCCACTGTAAATGTAGTCTTCTTGTCCGCTATCTTCCGGGTCCATCGGTCCAAACACATCTCAGCAAGTAGATCATTAACAAATAACATTAACAATTAACATTCATTTGCAAAGAAGTTACGAGGGCGCCATTTTATGAGGTAAAAAAAGGCTTCTGTATTGTACACGTCTTATTGTTATGGTATAAATGTCACTAAGGGTTTGTCGCTCGCTTGTAACACGCTCAGGGTTAGCCACAACATATGCCCGAACGTTTGTACTTAACCCATTACTCTATGGATGTTTAGTTATAAACCGTTTGTGTTATTCCTCCGCTGAAGGAAATATATTAAATCTAAACATTCATAAATATGAATGCTCAAAGTTTATTTCCTACTTTGCAGAATAAGTGATAGCTTAATTAAGCAAGCTGGAAGTAATACAGAATGCACCTTAAGGCGCAGTCTATTTACTTTCAATCTTCTTTAAGTGATTGCCTGTCTTCAAAACTAGAAACTGGCGCTTTACGGGGTAAACGATTAAAATGATGGTGGGTTTTTTTGCTGACTGTGAGCTGTTTGATAAAATCCTATAATCATAATAATTTATAAGTCATGAACACACAAACATTACTTATTGACCCATTTATACCTAGCCTTCATAAAAAGGTCACTTTCAAACAGCATACACCCAGACGAGACGTCACAAAATGCGACGTATCATCTTCGTCTGCACTGTTTGCTAACAGTAACGTATATTTGCTATATTACTTATCTACCTTACCACCCTTTCATTGACCGTGAAGTATTCCAACACGTGGACTGGAAACTGATTTAAAAGATCGGGTCCGGACAAAACAGATTGAAATGTTGAATGTTGAGATAGTTTAGACCTGGTTTAGTTGGCCAGTGCCATAACTGTTGACATCTGCAAGGGCTTGTAAACTGAACTGTTTGTCTTTAAGATTGACTTTCCTAATCTTATCTATACAAATTTGGAGTATTAGGCCACTCAATGACAAACTGACAGACACGGCCTAAAGTGAAAGTCAAGATCCCCGACCAGATTCCCTTGCAACTCTTTTGCTGAATGGAACTACATTGGAGGAGACGATATTCTTTCCCTGTTAAACGCGTTTATGCTAAATCAATTATTTCCAATGCAAACCGTTTGGAGCCAGATCAGACGCCGGGTAACCCGGCGTCTGATCAGGTTCCAAACTGTTTGTTCCTCATATTATAATGAATAGTCAGAATTATCAAAAAGTTGTAATTTGCTCAATTTTAGTGCACTGTGTTTTGCGTTTGATTTACGTTTAAATGGGAAAAAATAATGTCTTCTCCACTGTATGTGTCCTTTATATCTAAACATTCACCGCCATACCATGACAGGCGATCAAAGTAGACTATGCACATAGGTTGGATCTTGATCAGACGCCGAGTTACGTAAAGTATACTGACACGAAAAAGAAACTGTGCACTTGTTTAGGACTTAAAATTCTCATCTTTGTATATAGAACTATTGGCAAATGTGGTATCAAAATGTTTGTAAGAATTTGTTTTACACGATGCCTTCGTTTTTAATCAAATTCATGTAATTATAAATGCACTGTTAACGCTTGAATGAAGTAGAGGTTAAAAATAAAAGTTGCAAGTCGGTATTGTTCCTAAATTTTTGAAAAATGAAATGGATCTAAATCGGTATGTGTAATGTGCTCGTCTTTGACTGACTAATGCAATAATTCTCGAACGCATTGGCCTGACGTAACGTCTTGTGACGTACATTCGTCAGCGTCATGTATCTACCCTGACGTGCTGGCTTGCTGGATCCTGACTGATCTGTAACGCTTCCATTATGACCGCTAATACGATGTCGACGGGTCATGATTGTATTTTGGTGGTTATTAAACTGCCCAGTGACGTCAGAGACGCTAACGTCGGATGAAAGCTGCTGAAGTGTCTGAATTCGTTCGTTTTCTTGAAGTCGTGGCAGCTTGTTAACGAGTTTAATTCAAATGTACTGTGATTTTATTATTGCATAATCAGTTAAGATATCGGTCAGGGAAAATTTGTACTTGTAAACATGTTGCACAGGCAGCACGTGCATAATATTGCATAACAGCCTTTGGTACGTTTGAATGACATCCGGGTGTTTTAATATTGAGTAAATTAGTGCAATGTGTGTAGAATTCTTTGATCACTCATTATGCCAAAATGGATAATTCTAAACTTAGTAACAAAAAAGTTACACTCAATATAAAAGTGCACAGTTTCTTTTTCGTGTCAGTATAGTTTAACTATACTTATTTACATAAAAAGACGGTAGAAGTAGAAGTACATGAAAATACACCAATATATTCAATATGCATTAAGCGGCCATTAAGTACATTAGCCAAACCTCAACTCTCTTACCAATCAAATGCTTGAGAACGATCTCAGACTCAACTCCAAAGCTAAAAAATATCAGCATTGGCCATGGAAATCTGAAGAATATTGGCTGCTTCATGCAGGGTAATAAAGTATACAGAAATATCATACAGACGTTTTCTGCGTTGTATGTATCTTGCATTAAGCAACTGCTTGTATTTAACACAATACCCCCTGAAACCTCCAATGGACGATTCCAGTTTTCAATAAAGACTGGTCCACTTTAGACTATTTAGGGTTGTATTTTATAACAAATTGCAGGAGCCCTCTGACCAAAGAATTCACTGTTTCATAGGACAAGTGTACTCTTTATATGTACACTTTTGGTAAAGGACGCATATATGCGTCACTAGGGCTCAAAGACTGCATAATTCTATCGAGTGGTCGGTAAATGAGATATTGACTAAACGCTCAAGTCACAAGGGCAAGCAAACTTGGGCGATCCCAATAAGGTCAAATCTGTGTAATATTTACAATTTTACCCATACATTGTACATGTACAGTGGAGAATCTGTTATTCTTTCCCGTTTAAACGCAAACGTACGCAAACGCAAAGCACTAAAACGTAGAAAAGAACAACTTTTGGACAATTCTGATAATTCTTGTTTATCTTGGTGGCAAACAGTTTGGAGCCTGATCAGACGCCGGGTTACCCGGCGTCTGATCTGGCTCCAAACTGTTTGCACTGCAAATAATAGTTTTAGCGTAAACGCATTTATTGGGAAAGAATAACAGATTCTCCACTGTACAGTGGAGATTTCGTTATTCTTCACCATTTAAACGCAAGCAAAACGCAAACACAATAGAATAAAATGAAGAAAATGACAACATTTTGAAATGTTTGATTACCCATTTTAAATCAGAGTGGCAAACAGTTTTGAGCCTGATCAGACGCCGGTTTACCAAACTGTTTGCATTAAAAACATTAATTTTAGTGTAAACGTATCCGGGAATAAATAGCGTCTTCTCCACTATAACCAAAACCAAATAAGACGTGAGTTCGTCCGATTTTGCGGTGAACGTTTTCAAAGTTGAATGGACTTGCACTAATGGTCAAGGGTTGTCAAACACTCTTTTGACATTTAGAAAACAATTCCATTTTGTTTGTTTTTGTTGTAGGTTCGTTCATGATCGTGTTGTGCCCTTTGAACCTTAGTCCCGCCTATTGGCGTCCTTTTCAAACAGTGTACATGTGAATAGTACATTTGTCCTATGCAAACAGTGAATACCCAGATCAGAGGGCCCCTAAAGGAGCCCTCTGACCAGGGTCTTCACTGTTTGTCACACTGCCAAACATTGACAAAAACAACCCTTAAAAATCAGAAATTGACTAGACTTAAATGGAAACGGGGAATGCCCATTTAAAGTTTCAGGGAGGAAATAGTTAAACACATTCAGTGATGAGTATACTCATCATTTACAAACAGTGTATAAAGTAATTTGAAGAGTACATATGCCCTATGCAGACAGTGTCGACCCTGATCAAACGCATCCTTAAGGAGCAAATAGTGTATACTCATATAGGAGGATTCTGATCAGGTTCTGCACTTTTTATCATGTTGCAATATATTGCAAAAACTACCTTTAGAAGCAAAAACATGGACCAGACCGAATCGGAAACCGGAATTGTCCGTTAAAAATTTCAGATGTGAATGAGTTGAGCCTGTTCGTCAGTAAATGCGTTTTATTTGGTATCACGCAGTCACTTAAAGACATTTTGCTGCTTTCACAAAGATTTATTTACTTTACGTTATTTAAATGAATATAATTTCTAATTTTTACTTACATGTATGTACATGTACATGTACATCATTATAGTAGTTTTTTAATTGCTAACAACATGGACGTCTATAACATATCGGTATACATATACAGGTTACATGTACAAACGAACCGACATACATGTGCAACTATTTGTAATTTAGAACTAAACTATTAAACCCTATTTCAACAACAACATTAACGCCTTTACGGCCCCACCCCAAGTATTGGCAAACAGTTTGGTCATTGGTCAGGATGCGGCATCTAGGCCAGGATTAAGACTAATTGACACTAATTTCAATAATTTTTAGAACGCGGGAAATGTATAGAATCAGGAGCATGAGGAGTCAATTGTATAAAGCAGATAACGTCGTGGAAGCGAATGGGTCAAAGGTTATTATTAACTTCATGGTAAATGGGCAAACTATGTAGAACATTTAATCATACTTGAGTTCAAAGTGCCTCGTAACAGCCATGTTTGTTTGAAGCCAAAGTGGTATTTCTTTTACATTGGAAAATACGTTTATTCTTTCCCAATAAACGCGTTTACGCTTAAATTTTTATTTCCAATGCAAACAGTTTGGAGCCTGATCAGACGGCGTCTGATCAGGCTCCAAACTGTTTGCAACTCAGATTGAAATGAATAGCCAGAATTATATAAAAAAGTTGTAATTTTCTGAATTTTAGTGCATCGTGTTTGCGTTTCGTTTGCGTTTGAAACTGGAAAGAATAACGTTTTCTGTATTGTACGTACACTCACTTTTGATGCCAGCAATAGAACCTAGCAACCACTAAACTGCGTCCTTTAAAAACAGTGTACATGTGAAAGAGTACTGTACACTTGCCCTATGCAAACAGTGTGTACCCAGATCAGAGGACTCCTTAAACTGTTTGCATTGGAAATAATAGTTTTAACGTAAACGCGTTTATAAGGAAATATTAACGTCTTCTAAACCCCTGTAGCAAAAGTGTTTCAGACATTAGACAGAAAGTTACACCCCTTACAACACGACATGCTGTTCTAATTTCTATATTTTCTATATTTTCACCAAAATGCCATTGATTTAAAAGATAATATCATGCATTTTTAACTTGACATCTATGACCGCAAAAACTCCTGCCATACCTACCGGGTACTAATTACGGAGGTCAACCGGTATGTTCAGTCCGTTTTAAATGTAACCCTTAAACATCCATTTTTTTATTGTTCCACCGTCAAACGCCATTTCATTGCCTTTTTCAGACAGTTTGAATCCAGATCAGACGCCGAGGAACTAGTTCCTCGGCGTCTGATCAGGATTCAAACTTTTTGACATGTGTCTTTATACTTATATTCAAACAAAATACATAGAAATGTATAAAGATGTAGGAACAAGGTCAAAGGAACCAGCAAACTCTCGTATTCTCTAATTAAATTGGTAGATCCCGATTACCTTTTGAACAAGTTTTAGGCTGCATTGTGGTCTGTACCCAATTTCATTTTTTCTGTATATACTATACAACATGGCCGTACCGATGTACTCGGAATGCCTTGGATTTCTTTGTGAGACACCTGACGGGTGAAAGCAACGTTTTGTATTATTAAGTACTAATTGTACGGGCGCTCAGAAAACCCATCAAACCAAATATGATTACTTCGTTAAATATGAATGGTCTTTTTAACCGAATCCATTTCCCCATTTGTTTGTGCTGCGACCAAATTGAAAACATTCAAATTCTACTGAATGTACCAAATAATAATCCGCATATGTTATTAACGCTTTCATGATCAAATTTGTCGTGAGCTTTTTACCCCTTCATCGCCATATTGTCACCTGCTTCAATATTGTTGTCTACAATGTCGTTTCAAAGTTAGAATTAAGGCAGTACAACTCATGTCGTTTCAAAACAAGTGCCAAACAGTTTTTGATCTTGTAACGCGGCGGCTGATCAGGATCAAAACTGTTTTCAAATGCGCTTTATGATGTCAGGGTTAAAATCTCCTATTTGAACGTGTGTTTTTCCTTCTTCGCTTAAAATCGATTTACAATTAAGCTATACGTTTTTGCTGTACAGTGGAGAAGACGTTATTTTTCCCGTTTATGCGCAAACCAAACGCAAAACGCATTGCAATAAAATGATGAAAATGACAAGATGATGACTATTCTGTCTATTCATTCCAATCTGAGAGGCAAACAGTTTGGAATCTGAACAACCGCTTGGCTCCAAACTGATTGCAATGGAAATAACACTTTAAGCGTTAACGCGTTGAATCTGAGTCTTGAAATTTCGGATTGAATTGGACGTCAAAACTTTCACTATGATGCACCCATTAAAGTCGTTGAAAGGTTGATAAATATATCAAACCGAGCAGAAAGTGTTAGCAAAGTTGTTACAAATTGGAGAGCAAAGGTCACCATGCTACACATAACCAGAATAATTCAAAAGTTTTACCAAATCATCAATATGATTGCATGAGCACGGTTCATATCCGTGCAACTACGTGCATTAAAATACCGACGGCTTGAGAACTTAAAAGAACACACTCAAATGATACTTCAGTAACGGTGATACAAACACGTGACCACTTAAAACATGATGAAAGTAAACCAGAAAATTTATTTAAAGTGCTTTCTGCTTTACTTATACCTTGCTTTCAGTAGGCACTAGCCTCTTATATCGAATATGAGTATTTCGTTTGGTGCTCGTAACCTTGAGGTTTTACTGTTTTTTGACAAGTGTATGAAACCCCATGATGTCATTTGTATTGACACCTGGCTAGTTAACATACAGTGGACAACGTGAATGATCATGCAATGAACAGATTTCAATTTTATTAAGCCTTTACCTCATCGCCTATATCAACATTTGAAGCAGTAACCACTTAAAGCAGGTTGAAAGTAAAGCAGAATGCGCCTGAAGGCGCATTCTGCTTTTCTTTCAGCCTTCTTTAAGCTCCCATCTGTTAGCATACAGAAAATAGTCATTTGTTACATGTTTATGACTGTATATTGGAACTTTTTCTTCAGCAAAAGAATAAAGTAAATGCGCAAAAAGGCGTTTCTATTGGGAATGTAAACCCTTTATCGTTTATTGTACCGTCTGCTTTAACCCTCACGTTCTCCGACAAAATTTCGTCGGCTAAAACTTGTGGTCTGCAATTTTATGCCCATTTCAAAATGCTGAAGTTTTGGTTAGAAAAATATCGATGCGAGTGCCTGATCAGGATTCAACTGGTTCGCAATGTCGATCTTACCGTCGCATACGGTGAAGAAAGGGTTAAGGTAGTTTTCTTACAAACTTCTGATGTTTCAATTTTGCGATATAATTGAACGTTAGGGGTTCATTGGAAAATAAACCGTCGAATAGTTTTGAATTTTATTAATTAAATTAATTTTGACAGGTTGATAAAGAAGCTTGCATAATTAGATAAAATATCGCATACCCGGTAGCTATTTTCCCCTTTCGCTATCATTTAAACTATAGTGACACATATTTAACAAATTAAATATTAGCGACGAACACCGGATAATTACAACAATTTAGTGGTCGTAATAGAGAGGTTTACATGTGCATGTAACCTAGAAGTAACCCCAATTTTGCCTGCAGCGTGCAATGGAAACTCTATAACATAAATTTCACACACTACATGTTAAAAGGTGAGAGAGACTGACAATGCATTTTATCAAAAGGTTGGCCCGTACAGGTGTTTTGCAACAAGGACATGCATTAACTATGCAACAACACGCATGAGTATGGGTCACATTTTCCCCATTGATACCGGACTTAGGTAGAATGTTGACGACATAGATGTGGTAAAACCAGAGACCTACATTCCATGTACAGTGGTGAAACCAAAACCCAAACACATGACAATAAAAATGGATGTAGAAATTTACAACATTTGAAAATTCTAACGATTTATTTCAATCTGCTCCATAGCCCACAACTCCATAGTCTAGCAAGACTGAAGGATGCCTACTACTATTTCAATCTGAGTGGCAAACAGTTTGGGGCCTGGTCAGGCACCGGGTTTCCGGGAAGGAAACTCCACTGTACGTTGCCGTGGTAATATTTGCGGAATTAGGTGACTTGGTCGAATAATTTGCTCACTTTAGAAAATTGGTCTGTGCGTTAGTGTTACGGTGGAGAAGACGCTAATCTTTCCCAATAAATGCGTTTACGCTAAAACTATTATATCCAGGGCAAACAGTTTGGAGCCAGGTAACCCAGTGTCTGATCAGGCTCCAAACTGATTGCCACCCAGAATAAATGAATGGTCAGAAAAATAAAAAAAAGTTGTCATTTTATACATTTTACTGCAATGCCTATGCATTTCGTTAACGTTTAAACGGGAAAGAATAACGTCTTTACAGTGGAGAATCTGTTATTCTTTCCCGTTTAAACGCAAACGTACGCAAACGCAAAACACTAAAAACGTAGAAAAGTACAACTTTTGGACAATTCTGATAATTCATCTTTATCTTTGTGGCAAACAGTTTGGAGCCTGATCAGACGCCGGGTTACCCGGTGTCTGATATGGCTCCAAACTGTTTGCACCGCAAATAATAGTTTTAGCGTAAACGCGTTTATTGGGAAAGAATAACAGATTCTCCACTGTACCACTGTAGGTATACATGTACGTGTTGCTGCTTTATAAACCCTTTAAAGGCACTGTGTTCCAGTCATATGACGTATAACGTCACGTCTTACGAATACTTTTCTGTGGGAATTCAAAATATTTTGTCCAAGAAAGCTATAAATCATTTGGAACTGAGATAAGAGGGGACATGGTTTAATCCTCAACAGACCACGGTTAGCCGATACTATACAGTGGATAAGATGCTATTCTTTCCAAATAAACGCGTTTAAGCTAAAACATTTATATCCATTACAAACAGTTTGGAGCCTGATCAGACGCCGGGTAACCCGGCGTCTGATCAGGCTCCAAACTGTTTGCCACTCAAAATATAATCAGTTGTCGATATTTTCAAAATACTCTAATTTTCTGCATTTTATGGCATTGCGTTTGCGTTTCATTTGCGTTTGAACGGTGGACGAATAACGTCTTTGCCACAGTACCCGTGTGTCGTCAGTATGTCCGATGGACAATGCCTTCCCTGGGCAAATTACTTATTGAAGTTTCTAATTAAGTCCCAATTTTGTAGAATTTTATTTACGTGGCCTGTCCAAGCCGTCAATGGTGCTGATACGGGTCTTTTGAACATTTTACTAGCCTTGTGTCCCATTGAAAGAAATATGTAGATTCGCCGTCATTAAACTGATGTTAACCACTTTACTGCTACTATAAAATCTTCTTCAAACTTAGCGTGTTCAAATATTTTCAAAAATCAATTTCAAATTTGATTATCTGTATAATTTATAAACTAAATTCATCGGAATGAGTGTTAAACAGTTTGGATCCTGATTAGGCGACGGGTTTACTCGGCGTCTGATCTGGATTCAAAATGTTTGAAAATTGAAATGTACCCAAACTTTGCATGATAATGGTTAAATACACAAGCTGGTATTGACAGAGTTGTTAGCGTTGCTAAGAGGACGGTAAGCTAGGGCGATTAGCCGGCTTAGCGAGGTACACGGCTCGGAGTCGGGCCTACAGATAGCCCCGGAATGTCAGAACCTTGACGTTCGCATAGGGGGGCGTTCGCCCTCAACTACGACCAATAAATTAACCTTGAAGCCTATCCAACAAAAGGGAGGCTTCTTGTTATCATACTAGACAGTTGTCTTTGCTTAGTTTGAAGAAATTGTGCTACATCACTTATCCTCGTGCGAAACATGATGTTATCAGAGGGTACAGTGGAGAAACCGTTATTCTTACCCGTTTAAACGCAAACGAAACGCAAGCGCATTGCACTAAAATGTAGAAAAAAGCAACTTTTTGACGATCCTAACCATTGATTTTAAGCTGAGTGGCAAACAGTTTGGAGCCAGATCAGACGCCGGGTAACCCGGCGTCAGATCTGACTCCAAACTGTTTGCACTGGAAATAATAGTTTTAGCGTAAACGCGTTTATTGGGAAAGAATAACTATTTTCTCCACTGTAGATGATAGTTTTGTATGAGGGCATAGGTCACCAAATAGGCTCTTCTATATAAGTTATATAAATTGCTTAATTTCCAAGGTCTGCAACGGTTTTTTTTAAGAATGCATAGAAAAAGGGATGCGCGCACGCGCGCGGGTGTGTGTGCGTGTGGGTGGTAGGGGAGGGGCTTATACGAAAAGTCTCATGGCTTCAGTTGACATGAATGGTGTTCTGCTATATTTTGACATATATGCACTAAATAAAACACGGACATATCACTTCAGCTCACTTAAAGTCCCCCATTAACTTCAGATTTGAGAACAGAAAAGCTTTGTATCTATTCTCTGGCATCCATACAATGTACTAAATCCACGAAACAGTGAAAACATTATGTAAGTCTGAGGCAGAAAAGTTTGGAACTACATTTGTATTACTTGGGGACTTCTTTAGACTACACCACGGTTTTATCCAAACATTTCAAGCTATTTGGTGTCCCTACACCTTTGAAACAAGCATGGAATCCATCTTTGCGACGAAGCATTCTCCATATTGACAGTTTTAGTGCGTGCGGACTGTTGAGTGAATTAAATAGCATCACTTGAAGTTCAAAGGCAAACATGCACTTTTATCAGTAAACAAAATCAGCGAATTGTGAGCTACGACTAAATATGTCATTAGAACGAACCACAGACACTGAAGAAATGTTGCTTCAAACTGTGTTTTGCAATAGTTTGTCCCCTGAAGCGATGAATGAAATATACTACAGTGGAGAGATGGTTTTTTCCCCGTTTAAGCGAAACAAAAGACAATACAATCAAATGTAAACTTTGCATGAACACTTTTAGAAAATTTTGTCGACTTATTTTTATCTGAGTGGTAATCATTTAGAGCCTAATCTGACTCCAAAGTGTTTGCAATGGAAAAAAATCCTTTTAGCACAAACGTGTTTATTGGGAAAGAATAACATCTACACAGCCGTTTATGATTAGAGCCTTTCAATTGAGTCTGAAGTCGTTCTAAAAAACATTTGAATGATCAGATTTGAGCCTAGGCTCAAATCTGACCAATCAAATGCTTGAGAACGATCTCAGACTCAACTCAAAATCTTTAAAACATTGGACACTGGTGAATGCATTCTGACATAGATATTGGCCAATCAGAAACTGTGTTTACAATATCCACATTGACAAGTTCACATTTATGCACTGCTTGCCAGTACGGGTCTGCGCCGTGGCATAACAATTTCGTCAAGTATGAGTTTAATAAGGTTAAATTAATTAGGAATAACACTTAAAAAAGGAAAATAGAATGACAGGCGAACATTTAAATTGCGCAATAACTTAGAGCTTGAATGGTTTTCGCATGCAATGACGTCATGCATTTCATTGTCTAAGATGTATCTGCATTTTGCATAATTTGATGGGAATTTAAATTTCAAAACAAACCATGACATATGAGCGAGTGTTTGTCAGTGACAGGGGTTATATATGATGTCATTTACCAGCAATTTATAAACTGCGTGCAGAACGCGGATTCAAATACACAATGTAAGATGATCAATTCGGCTACCTTGACCCAGAAAGGACAGTCAGTCAAAATCTTGATTAGCGGCCAATAAACGCATACTCGTCAATAGTTAAAACCCTTCTTTAGAAAACTGATAATACAGAAATCACTTTAAGCTCCTGTAAGAGTTTTCTGCATTATTTTCATTTTAAATTAAGTTTTAACATGTTTTAAGATGCATTATCGCGATTTACTGCATGGCCGCTGAATACAAACTTGATTGTATGTGTTCTAAACAATTTGATAAATTGATTCAACTTTTAGCTCTTATTGTCCAATGAAAGTTGAATATTATTGTTCAAATGTAGGCCTTCTTTTTCCCTTTACCCAATAGCCTTCCTTTAGTTTTGAAGATAGGTGGTCACTTAAAGCAGGTTGAAAGTAAAGCAGAATGCGCCCTAGGGCGCATTCTGCTTTACCTTCAGCCTGCTTTAAGCTACCACCGGCTAGAACTAAGAAAATATTCCTTCTGATACATATTCATAACTGTATATACTGGAATTATTTTCTTCCGCGGAAGATTAAAGAATGTGCGTAATGGCGCTTCTATAAGGCAAAGGGTTATATCAAATAGGTGTTTACAACTCTCTCTTTTATCTCTTTTCAGAAATGGTGAATGGTGACGCCATGTTTGTGTTCGATTTGTCCTCATTGGCGTCGGTGGAGCAGATGATAAGTGCAGAAATCCATCTGTATAAACGCAGAAAAAATAAGTTTAACAAAGACGCTGATTTAGAACTCGTAATGCACGAGATCTCGCCTAATTACACCATCCGTAGTGGCGAGATTCATTTAAACATGGCCGCGTATGGCTGGCAGTGGTATGACGTCACAAATCAGGTGAAAAACTGTATATCGGAGAGAAAAGTGACTCCCAATTCTTTAGGATTAAACTTTGAACTCACTAAATCCAGTGGAAATTCCAACTTGCTGAAGCTGAAACGCTTCATGCATCATCATTCTTCACCATATCTCATTATTTACTCAAATGACTCGCTTTCATTTGAATTAAACAATTTAGATTCAGTTTCACAAAAATCACATAAAGAAACAAGTGACAAACTCGCCTCAGTGGATTCTGTGATTCCTCAGAGAACTAAACGAGAGAAAAGAAGTTTGAAAGATAATTCGGCTGATATCCCATTATATCGCTCTCGGTCAAGGTCAATGTCAATATTGACCAATGAAATTCCAGAAGATCCCAACGATTATCGCCAGTATCCAATCAACATCAACTTTCAAACACACCCGGGGATGCTGCAAACTAGAAAAGAATCCCGGCATAGAATAAGCGACTCGCGTCTTATACCCTACCCTGGTGATTACAACGACAAAAGGCGTAGGAAGAAATCACGAAATAAAAAGAATAAGAAAGGAAGAAGAAAGAATAAACTGGAACTTCCTAAGGAATGGGATGATCTACAGAACATGGCTGAACAAGAGCATAAAGATAATGTGTGTAACAAGAAGAAACTAGTAATAGATTTTGACGATATTGGATGGGGTGAATGGATAATATCTCCAAAATCATTTAAAGCCCATTATTGTTCCGGAGAGTGTCCATTTCCATTAACAAAGGTAGGTGATTTTGTCCCTTTATGGGTTTCTAAATTTGATTCAGATAGTGGAGAAAACGTTAGTCTCCCCCTTTAACCAAATGCCCCATAGCCTGTTTCTAGTTTTATAATTATAGTAGTAATAATATAAATAAATTAATAATAATAATAATTATAGTACACATAAAGACTTAATAATGAGGGAACAAATTTGGTAAAAATAATCTTCCATGAGGTCCTCGTAACATTCAAAATAAACAGATCAAAGTATATACATGTACATTTATACAATTAAAATTCTTCATGATGTTTCGGTTTAATATTTGTCCAAATAGTGATGATCACTTCACCATCTAAATCAAAAGCATTGGTTGCTTTGATTCGTATTTACATTAGATGACCATTTTGTTCCGCGTTTCTGAGGCACGTGTCGTTTGTCTGCGCATGACCGGTGTGTCAGTCCTGAAATCGACAACCGGACCTGTCATTTTCCGTAATTTCAACCCATTTCTTCACAATGTCACGGTGGTAAACAAGGACTATACGTATCTCTGCTCCAGGTTCACGCCACTGACACCCCCAATTGTACTGCTATTCTTATCTGATGTTCACAGTAGTATAATCTTTGACACTACCGATTTACCGTCTTTCCCTGTTGAGCACGCGCTCCCAATTTCAATGGCCGATCCGTTTCCCGGCCCCTTTATCCCTTCGACCGCCACAATTCCATCTGCTTCGAAATGATCATTGGTTGAGTTTGTTTCAATTTTAACAAGGTTTGCAACATTTCGAGCTGCAAAACCATCGATACAAGTGTCAAAACGTTTGGGTCAAGATCAGACGCCGCGATGCGGCGTCTGATCTTGACCAAAACGGTTTGCACCTGAGAGTCAAATCAGTATTTGAAGGAAAAGGACTAATAACCAGTAATCATATTCTCTCATTTCTCTTTAAACCAGGCTTATTCTCCACTTTCCTTTCTTCAATGCTAGTTTCAATAGTTGTAAGAAAAAAACCGCTTCTCTGTAATTGAATGCCGTGACGTCATCAATTGTAAACATTTGTCGTCTGCTTGTATTTCTCAAATTTAAAGTTTAGGTTTTTTGACTTAAGAAATATTGAAATGAGAGTCGAACAGTTTGGACACTGGGCAGATAATGTAGAACCATGTCAGAGAGCTCCTCTAAATAGGAGCTCTCTGAACTTGGTTTACACTGTTGAATATTCTTTATTTGAATTTATCACCTCACCAACAAAAACTGCAACAGTAGACTGGTTCAGACTGTTTATTAGAATAGCCCAAAATGGTAATAAATACCCACAAGAGATACTAATGGAGGAAAGGGTTAATGTCTTTGAGCCTGAGTGGGAGCGTAAAACAAAACTTTCAAACTCAATTGACCTGAGTACTAAGAGTAAAAGAAGTAAATAAAATCTAACCAAAGCCCAATGTCAAATTAATGAAGGCGTATTGCGATTTCTAAAAACGTATTACTACCTAATTCAGGACAAAAGTAATGCAGAAAGCTCCTTTTGGGAGCTTTCTGCATTACTTTTGTCCTGAATTTGGCTTGTAGGAGTTATATGTCAAAGACTAACTCATACATCTTTTTTTGGAACTATAGCTTAAAAGAAGTTTCGCTGTTAAATTTAAAGTGTTCTGCACGTGTTTAATTGCCCTGTCTCTAAGACCAGGAGACAAATCCCTAACAGAGAGAAGACGTCTTCCCTTTCAGTGTGTCCTATCAGTTTTCAGGCTATGCTTTCACAACCGTTTGACCTCTTGTGGTGTATTCTTACACGTCCTTTGGTTTGTTGTGTCTTCATTCACGCCTTATTAAGCTAATAGTACAAATTGTCTTAGAACGTGAGTTGTGGGCTAATTAATGACACTCACCCAAGGTGTCTCGTATTCATGCCACTGCAGATTTAAGCGAAGAAAAACGAACTATTCCGCCCCGTTTAAACGAACCCAACACAAAAAATGTAGAAATATAAATGGTTATTGAGAAATCGTGATCATCTAAGCTTTGATCTGAGTAGAAAACAATTTTGAGCCAGATCAGACGCCGGCAATGGTCATGATTCTAAATTATTTTAGCAATAACCGTATGTTAAATAATTAATATAGTATTGGTGAAGTAGGAAATACTGTTATAAACGTCTTCCCAACTGATTCTGTACCTTTGCTATGAAAGGCGCGTGCATAGCCATCTTCTGCTCTACATGTATTACGTATCGTCTGTTTCGAATTTGTCGTCTGCGATTATTTTCAGACGTAAATGTAAATTACTTTTTATCAAAGAAAAAGTCCATACGAGTTTCAAACACTGTTGACCCTGATCAGATGCCGAGTTACTCGACGTCTGTTCGTGATCCAAACTGGTTGCATCGGCAGATAAAGTCGCTTGAAGCAGCCGAAAGGTCGAGTGCACCGCGAAAATACAAAACAATTTGTCGCCAGGATGGAAATCAAAGCCTTTCTTGTTGTTTAGGTATCAAAGAACGTTTGAACTCTTACACTGTTTCAAAACTTGTTAACAGTGAACTCAAATATCCCAGAAACCGCAAATGTGTCTAAGCGTAAAAAAGTTTTTGTTGTAATATTTACCTCGTGAAATGTGACACAAGGATCGCCTTATTGAGTAAAGCATCAGCATTTACGGCAACAATTAAAAAGGTACAGCGCTCCCTCCCTCCAACGACCCTCTCAACAACGACACCCTCCTTACAACGACTCTTGTCGCAATTCCCTAATTTGGACAATTATGTCTAACGCTTTTACTGCTACAATATCGCCTGCTTAAAATTGTCGCCTGCTGTTTTTTTCTCAAAGTTACATATAAGGGGACAATTTGATAGAATAAATATAATGATGAGTGACAAACAGCTTGAATCCAGATCAGACGCCGCGTTACGCGGCGTCTGATCTGGATTCAAACTGTTTGCAAATGCAAGCCAATACTTAACTATCCCTCTCTATAACGACTCCCTCCGAACAACACACACAACCTGTGTCTCCCGCTGGATGTCGTTGTAGAGAGGGAACACTGTAGTTCCGTATAAATGCCATAGATGTTAATTTTGAATTTGAGTGACTTGCTACAGTTGAGAAGACGTGGTTCTTTCCCCTTTTAAACAATATTTGACGCAAAAGCAATGCAACAAAATGCAGATACCTACTATAGTCGAATTTCGATATCTCGAACTCATAACTCGAACTATCCGATATTTCGAAAAAGTAATTGCCTTATTTCTAGTTCGGTTTAGGCAAACATGCCCATGTCTCAAAGTTAAAACGCGGCATAGCCGCGTTTTTACTTTGAGACACGTGCATGTTCGACTTAACCTAGTTCGAGATATCGAAGTTCGACTGTAGTCTTTGATTTTGTTTAGATTTTTTATCATCTGATTTGCGAACATTTTGGTGCAAACAGTATTGACAAAAAGAGCTACTAAAAGTATACACTGTATTTTTGAAATATACTGTAAATAAAACCTGCCTTACAAAATACAGTGGAGAATCTGTTATTCTTTCCCATTTAAACGCAAACGTACGCAAACGCAAAGTACTAAAACGTAGAAAAGTACAACTTTTGGACAATTTTGATAATTCATGTTTGTATTGGTGGCAAACAGTTTGGAGCCTGATCAGACGCCGGGTTACCCGGCGTCTGATCTTGCTCCAATCTGTTTGTAATAGAAATAATAGTTTTAGCGTAAACGCGTTTATTGGGAAAGAATAACACATTCTCCACTGTAGTCAAATCAAAATAAACTTAGTTTGGAACTGGATTTGTCAATTTGAAGAGTTTAGGCGCTTATTATTCTGAACATGTTTTATGACGTCGGTGCAAATAAGTTTTAGTTTTGTTGTATTTTTAACCACGTATAGTTTCATTGACCTTACACAATTTAGCTCTAGGTTAACATTTTTCATCCCACTATCTGTCGAAGTTTTAACAACATTTTAAGATAAACATTTCCCTTGCGCTTTCATTAAACGAGAAAACTTTTATCACAAAGAATATTTCACATCGTCTTCCTGTTTGATGTTTCGCCAATCTGTCCTGCCTAACTCATGTAACGTATGAGAACACACGGTTTGAAATTTACGTTTTGTTTTAAGATCAAATTACGACTCATCTGCTGGTTAAGTTTCATATTAAGTTACTTGTGTGAAGAATATTAATTGATAGTGTCAACACTGACAAATTGGTCTAAGCTCAGTGTCTAATTCAAGAGATTCAGTGGCGATGACGTCATGCTTTCTTAATGAACACGTTATTTCCATTGTAAACAGTTTGGATCTTTCTGATCGGAGTCTGCACTGTTTGTCGTTTTTGTAATATATACTGTATTGCAGAAAACAAACCTAAATACTCAAAAATGGCCATGAATTAATTTCCAATCGGAATGGTTCATTAAAAAGTTTCAAGGGTTTAACGAAATTCAACGGTAGAGACACGGGTTCGTTCGACTTAACCTATAACTCCGTAAATACACCTTTTCGCCTTTAGTTATTTATACACTAAAGAAAGTAATACCCACTTAGGATGTCCTGAACATAAAACACAGAAGGCATTTGCAGAAACTTTCTAGATGGTAGCTTAAAACAGGTTGAAAGCAATGCAGAATGCTCCTCCCGGAGCATTCTGCTTTACTTTCAAACTGCTTTAAGTGGTCACTCGTCTTCAAAACTATAAACATGATATATGGCGAATGGTTTAACTAGCTCGAATTATCGAGGTATTCGACTTAATCTAGCTCGAGTCACCGAGGTATTCGACTTATCTTTCGTTGAAATGTTGCTCCTTACAAGGTCGAGTATATATCTTGTCATCAACAAACGAGAGATACTTGTGCTATAACTACTAAACAATGCGTACATTGCTCTGAAGCACAGTACCTCGAAAACAAAACATATCCGAAAACCCTAATGAACCTAATAACTACAGTATCGAAAATGGTATACTTTCCCAATTAAAGTGCTTGTAATGTAATACTAAATTGTAAACGGTTTCATGTCTGGTCAGAATCTGAGATACTCTAAATAAAACTGTTACAGTGAATGTGTTATTTTTTCCCAATAAACGCGTTTACGCTAAAACTATTACTTGCAGTTACCCGGCGTCTGATCAGGCTCCAAACTGTTTTCCACCAAGATAAACAAGAATTATCAGAATTGTCCAAAAGTTGTTCTTTTCTACGTTTTAGTGTTTTGCGTTTGCGTACGTTTGCGTTTAAACGGGAAAGAATAACAGATTCTCCACTGTAGTCACAACTCCTTCATGAATATGTCTTTTTCTACATTTGATTGCAAATGCGTTTGTATTAAGGTTCGGTTAAAATGTCCTTTTAGCGCACTAACATTTCCCTCCACTGAGTAAAATAGTTCCAATTTTTATAGCCATAAAAATGTACCATTATAGATATTTTATAAAACCTGGCAATTGATATCTTAAAGGAAGGTTGATAGTACAGCAGCTTTACTTACAATCTGCTGTAAGTGGCCACCTGTCTTTAAAACTAGAAAATGTTATGGGGTAAAGGGTTAAATAGTAAAAACTAACGGAAAGAATAGCGGCTTCTCCCCTGCGACAGGTCAAAAGTACTTATTACACTATTCATTCAGAATTCGCGTGACTGGATTCAGGAAAATACACACTGCAAACTAAGTAAAAATACTCCGGCTTTTTAAACTGAACGCACCAGTAAAAAGAAAAACATCAAAACATTAAGACAATTGGCGCTTTCGGCCATAAAAATGTAATATGTAATCTGCTCGAGACTTAAAAGCACTCATTTTCTCGATCTTGTTTTTATGCTCAGGTATCGCTGACACGAGGTTACAGATTTATGTCAAACCATTTAAACCTGTATTTGGCTAACTCGGACTTTATTGGCATTTGCAATCAGTTTGGATTCTGATTAGACGCCGAGAAGCTCGGCGTCTGATCAGAATCCAAACTGTCTGGCACTATCGGTGATATTCTCTCATCAAAAAAAGTCAAAGAAACTAAATTTGAATATATTTGCAAACGACAACTTCAAAGCAGACGGTTATGTAGCGGTGTTAGGATTTAACAAGTTACTTTGCTGATTTTGAGATACTTTTGTTTTAAAATTTCACTTGTACCAACTGACCCCCGTTTAACCTTTATCGCGCCAAATTATCGCGTGCCTGTAGCATCTTCTTCTGCAAATAAATCTAATTCAAATTGTTCGTCTGTTTAAACTGACGAAGCTTTAATTCTACTGACAAACAGATTGGATCAAGATTCAGACGCCGAGTAACTCGACGTCTGATCTGGATCCAAACTGCTTGCGAATGTAAGTCAGGTAGCGTTAAGCTTTATTAACCCTTTTCCCTTATGGAAGCGACTTTTATCACATTCATTTTATTCATCCGCTGAAGAAAATAGTTCGAATATATACAGTAATGAATATGTGTCATATTTAATACTTTCCTTATTCTAGCAGGTACAATGGAGAATCTGTTATTCTTTCCCAATAAACGCGTTTACGCTAAAACTATTATTTGCAGTGCAAACAGTTTGGAGCCAGATCAGACGCCGGGTAACCCGGCGTCTGATCAGGCTCCAAACTGTTTGCCACCAAGATAAACAAGAATTATCAGAATTGTCCAAAAGTTGTTCTTTTCTACGTTTTAGTGCTTTGCGTTTGCGTTTAAACGGGAAAGAATAACAGATTATCCACTGTAATAGCTTAAAGCAGGCTGAAAGTAAAGCAGAATGCGCCCTAATTTACTTTCTACCTGCTTTAAGTAGTCACCTATATCTTAAGTTCTAGAAATAGGGTATCAGGTAAAGGGTTAATGTTAATAAGGGGTTCATTCATGATTTACCGTCGAAATTTGTTTGTGTGTTTTTCACTTCATTAATTTTTTCACTTACGGCTGTTTAGCTTCATCTGAATAAAAAAATACTTGAAAGTGTCGATGTTTGAAATTATCGCACTTTCGATCAATTTTTGACAGAAGTGTTTATTGCAAAATGAAACAAACGCTTAAATATCGCATGCTCTCGTAATATCACGTGTGACCTGTAAGACATGCGCTTTGATATCGAGATTTTCCAATGCCCTAGTTAGCATCATCAGTTTAGTTTATCAAATATTTTCGTGACATGATGTTTAAGATTTACTGATAGACACTCAGTTCGTCAGTTGAGAAAAAACTATTCTTTCCCGTTTAAGGTGGTTCGACAGCGGGCGGCCCGCATCTCGAATTCCGGAAATGCTGATGACTTTCACCTGATCTTTGCGGCACGTGCTTATAGTTGAAAATTTAGATAAAGAAAAGTTTGATCTGCTTCAGTGTCTTCTCTGTTAGCTCAGTTGGTACGGCGATTGACTTGCAATCCAGAGGTTCTAGGTTCGATTCCCACTCGCTTCAAAACTTTTTTTTTAACAAATTGTCCGATTTTAGTAACTAGTCAATTCATAATGCAGTGATCAAAGGACAGGCTATGTTTAGTCTAGTAATAATGAATAATATCAGATGCAAGTATAGTCAAGTGACAGCTAAGTTTGTGAGGATTTATAGCCTATATAACAGATGGCAGCTTAACACAGGACAAAAGTAATGCTAAAAGATAGATACTAAAGGAGCTTTTATGTATTACTTTTGTTATGCATTAAGCAGTCACTTGCCTTTAAAGATCAACAGGCTACCGTATTCAATGGTCCCTCATTACAGGTTTGACTTATGGTATTATTTAGAGCTGACGGCATTTTAAAGTTGAACTCAAGGGAGGTTACTCGTTTTGTGTTAACATTTTGTCAGAATTTCAGGAAATCATGTATAAAATGTAAATTCCACTGTAGATTTTCATTAAATTTTTGTGACTAGTAGAATTAAGTTATATCTATCTAATAAGAGTAAAATTAGTGTATGTTAAACAGCTAGATTTTTTGTAATTTGAGATTTTCAGAATTTGACTTTTTTAAAATATTGATATTTCCAGAAAATATGTCATGAAATACTTTTGTTTGCCCAATATCTTATAGTCTAGGTACAGTTTACTTGAATGTACAGAAATTATTGAGTTATATCATTCTATAAAGAAAATATTCCTGTTTATTTTAAAAGGAGATTTTCTTGACAAAAAGTCCTGTCAGAAAAAAACGGCACTGTAACTTTTTTTTATTTAAACGATTTTTCACTCTCCATATGGTATATTTCAATTTAATCAAGGTTTCAAAGAATTCTGACACAGAATAAGCTGACCCGCGAACCACCTTAAACGCAAACGAAACACAAACACGTTGCAATTCCTTAATTCTATTTAACAGTACATGGACAAATCGCGTTAATGTACATTTATATCGGAATGTTTTGTCAGCAATTGATTATAGAATTGAAAAAAACTATATGACATCGTGTTCACTAAAAGCTTTATAGATCGCATTAATAACGCCTGGTAGAACGGCATGATGCGCCCCTGTGATAACAAGACTAGGGCCAAAACCCCGGCTTTTATTCTAAACTATGTCCCGTAGTTCTACATAGGATATACAAGCATTTCCTATAAATTAACACGGAAAAGCTATCTACCGGCATGGAGAATAGAGTTACTGACACAAAATGCTGGCAGGGTGTCCATGAGCATTTTCACATGACCTGGTTTTTTATTAAATAGGTGAAATGCAGAGCCACTTTTATTACAATCTTTCAAAAGTAGGTGTTCAAATTGATGTGGGTGCTTAAAGCAAGATTAAAGTAAAACTGAAAAGCTCTTAAAGAGCTTTCTTATTTACTCCACCTTCGCGTTAAGCCGTCACATACTTTAAACACATCTAACTGATTGGACCCTGGTGAGGCTTACAGTGGAGAATCTGTTATTCTTTCCCAATAAACGCGTTTACGCTAAAACTATTATTTGCAGTGCAAACAGTTTGGAGCCAGATCAGACGCCGGGTAACCCGGCGTCTGATCAGGCTCCAAACTGTTTGCCACCAAGATAAACAAGAATAATCAGAATTGTCCAAAGGTTGTTCTTTTCTACGTTTTAGTGTTTTGCGTTTGCGTACGTTTGCGTTTAAACGGGAAAGAATAACAGATTCTCCACTGTATTCATTGTTTGCTTTGTCATTTCAAATTATCTGCTGTATGGACAAACACTAGTGACTTTAGATCATCCATAGGTAAATTTCATTTAAAATAAATCGCCATCATTGACGAATATTTATTTTCTACATTTTATTACACAAACGTCTTGTAATAAAATGTAGAAAATAAATGTTCGCCATTGTTGGCGATTATATGAGCGACAAACAGTTTAAAACATGATTAGACGCTGAGCTTCTGACTCGGTGTATGCTGTGGTTCCAATATGTTTGCAGCGGTTATTATATGTATAATAATACAGTTCACTCTCTCTCTACAACGACACCCAAAGGGAGACACATATTGTGTGTGGTGTTCGGGGGGAGTCGTTATAGGGAGGGAAAATTGAGAATTGGCTTTTATTTGCAAACAGCTTCACTTTTCGTTTGCGTTCAATCCTTTACTCCGTAGTTTGTATAGTATTGAATACATATTGTTTAATTAAAACAAGCTGAAAGTAAAATAGACATCTCCTTTAGGAGCATTCTGCTTTACGTGGGATAAATGAATTTCGAAATATTTCCTATGCTGATTACTAATGACTGTATAAAGTAGAACTATTTTCGTGAGTGGAGGAAGAAAATAAATGCGTTAAAATTAGTATCACAATACCTATAGAACGTAACTGAGGTATTTAACCCGGGCATAGCCGTCCGTGATACTCCAGAATTAAAACAGCATTCTCTTATCTCGCACTAATAAACCAACACAAAGTTAATCCCTCAAATTATATTTCACTATTTTTGTGCGAAACCATTACAGTGCTCCCTCCTTACAACAGCCGTCTGAAAAAATATTCCGTCCTTACAACAATGCCTACCGCTGTTCCCAAAACAAGACAACTACATGTATGTCTTACACTTTCATTGATATCGTCTGCTTAAACTTATCGTTTGTTATTTTTTCTCAAAATTACTTAATTGACATTTTGACAGAAGATACATAAAGACCAGTGACAAACAGTTTGAACCTATATCAGACGCCGATCCACCCCTACCCACCCATCTTGATCCGCGCGTGTACGTCGTGCCTTGGTTCCAACAAGGTCTGGACTAGCAGTCACCATATTAATCATGTTAACTACAGTGGAGAACACGTTCATCTTTCCCGTTTAAATGCTGTCGAAACGCAAACGCGTTCCACTAAACTGTATAAAATAACAACTCTTTACAAGATATTTCTGACTTCATTTAAATCTGAATAGCAAACAGTTTGGAGCCTGATCAGACGCCGGGTTACCCGGCGTCTGATCTGGCTCCAAACTGTTTGCAATGGAAATTACAGATTTAGCGCAAACGCGTTAATTGGCAAACGCCTTTTCCACTGTAGCTATTGGGCTTCTATCGTAACATCTATCGTGACTTAAGACGCCCAAAATGGCAGGGTGCATGGTAGCCAGGCCTATTTATTTTGTAGGCGTCGGACTACTCTCTCTGTCCACATACCACTTCATTAATTGCTTACTTCCTTATCAAACTAGACCACTGGCCCATTCAACATCTCAACCCACTCCACCATACTGCAAGGCCATTACATGTATATGCTACTCCCCTACAGCGGAGAAGACGTTATTCCTTTCCAATAAACGCGTTTACGCTAAAATAATTATTTCCTATGCAAACAGTTTGGAGTCAGATCAGACTCCAAACTGTTTGTCACTCAGGTTACTATAGATACATGTAGTTCTAAATTTGAAAATCATTGGCATATACATGTACATGTATTTTACATTTTAGAGCATTTCGTTTGCGTTTAATCGTGAAAAATAACATCGTCTCCATTGTATGTATTATATATATCTGTTAAAGGTGACTGCTTAAAGTAAGATAATAGTATATAAGATAAAAGAAAAGCAAAAAGCTTAATTGTAGCACCAAGGGGGTTAAGTCTTCTTTTCATTAAAGTTTAATATCCTCCAATATGTTATTCGTCGACCTTATAAGCTGGCATGTATAAATATTCATTTTCTATTTCAATTAATTTACTGGTTACAAAATTTACGACCAAATAAATCTTTAATACAAATGTAGAGCGTTGAACTGTGTGTTCTTATTTCACCCTTTGGTCTCATATAGTTACAGATATATGCGTCCTTAAAACATTGTTTCTATATTATTATACACTTACCCTATGCAAACAATTAAGTCCCAGACCAGAGGACACTACACTGTTTACCGTTTTGGTAATTTCGCTGGTCTAGTTTAGGCGCATTCTACTTTACTTTCAGCCTGCTTTAAGCTACCATATGTTAGGGTACACTCTTAAAACAATTTTTAGGACGCATATTCATAATTGCATATATTTGAACTATTTTCTTCAGGGAGGAATAAATTAAAAACGCAAACAGGCGTAATTTATGGTGAAAATATTTCTAATCATATTATTTCTTTCATTTCAGAAGCTGAGACCTTCGAACCACGCCACGATACAGAGTTTGGTCAACGCCGTCGGCATCAACCCGGATGTCCCGGCGCCATGTTGTGTCCCCGACAAGTTATCGTCCATCACGCTCTTATACTTCGACGAGGACCGAAACGTCGTCCTGAAAAATTACCCCAACATGACTGTCCAGAAATGCGCGTGTCGATAGACCCTCCGTTTTAATTTTGGGGTCATATCTGCAAAATATGTGATATTGGAGTCAGAGAATTATCCAATTCCAAGCGGAAGCTGGATTGAATAATTTGCGCATGCGCTCTGTACCAGGATGTGCTACTTTCTGTTCTGACAATATAGAGAGTGAAAGGACGCCATAAAAACTTGAATGAAAGGCGGAAAATTATCCAATTAGAAAATTGACTTGCTGAAGTAAATAATAGAACAATCGTTCGACACCGGGCTCAGGGAGTCTGTTTGGTTTCAACTAAAAGTGAAATGAGTTTTCGATCGTTTTCTTTATGTTTGACGTAAGATTTCGAGAAGCCAAAGAGAAAATGTGTTAATTATTTAAGCGAGATTTTCTACTGATAAACCGATCCAAGGATGGGAACACGCAAAGCTGCACTTAGCAGATGATTGCGTGCAAAATGCAAAGAATCTTTTTTCTTTCTGATCAATTTTCTTAAAGGTATCCAGTGCTCCAGATATGGGGAAACGATTCTAATTCAAAAGCAAAATTCTGGACTCTGTCTGCATCAAACACTAGGGGTTGGCACAATTTTGAAGAACTCTCTTATGTTGAGCACTGGTACCTAAGAGAAAGGACGAAAAATGGGTGTGTGATCAAACTGAACTAACAGACAAGAAGTTATCAAAGATGCCATGTTTCAGTTGAGGACAGGTTTGTGATCGAAGACGACCTGTAAATCAGAAGTGTACGAAATTTACATAAACAGTTAACTGTTAAGCCTGTTGTCAAGTGGAGAGAACGTTATTCTTTCCCAATAAACGCGTTTACGCTAAAACTATTATTTCTATCGCAAACAGTTTGGAGCCAGATCAGACGCCCGGTAAACCGGCGTCTGATCAGGCCCCAAACTGTTTGCCACCAAGATGAACATGAATTATCAGAATATAAACATTGACTAGTTTCAATGGTCCATGGCTTACACTGCCAACTGTTTTAACACCATCGACGAGTCTTATTTTGTGCTATTGTAAACGAATGGATAATCGAAGAGTGTTGTCGTTTGATCAGTGTTATGGTGGCATTTGACATTGTTAAACTATAGAAATAGAACTTGGATACGAATTTGCACATAGAGGGCGTGCGAGTCATCCATCCAAAATGGCGTATAATCTGTATATTACTCTGGCACCCGAAAGTGAAGACAATAGGGGGATCCCCCAATCACTACACTGGAATCATCAGGGCTGCCATTTCTCTGGATTGTTTCTAAATATTCGGATGTTTTCCTGTACATGGTAGCTTAAAGAAGGCTGAAAGTAAAGCAGAATGCGCCCTAAGGCGCATTCTGCTTTACTTACAGCCTACTTTAAGTAGTCGCATGCCAACATTCCAAGAAACAGGCTGTGGGGTAAAGGTACGAATCTTTAACTCGCACTTGAAAAATGCAAATTTGGAAATCTTAGGATTTTTCATGTCAACTTATGGCAGCCCTGAATCATTACTACACTAATTTAATATTGTGTGTATGCAATCTTTATCTGCGAAATTGAACCTACGAACTACCTCAGTGTATGACAAGAGGCAAGTGTATAGTTACCTTTTGTCACTAAGAAAAGGAACCAGTCTGCAAAATGGGTTTTTAGTTGGTTGTCCAATATACATTTTTGTCCATGAATATAAAGCGTTTGAGCGGAGCCGGAGATCATTCTGAAGCTTTGATTGGTCAGATTGGAGCAGAATGCTCCAATCTCACCAATCAAAAGCTTGAGAATGAAACTTGATGTCCAAAGTAAAGTCTGACTGTCCAAATAGTTAGAATCATTCTGTTATATTATTGATTTTGAAGTTTGATGAATAAAATAATGTAGTTAACAGTGAGCACAGCATTTGCCAGTGTTTAAGACAGATGGGTACGTAAACCGGACTGGGAGTAAAACAGAAAGTTCCTAGAGGAGTCTTCTGCTTTACGTTCAGGCTGTTTAAGAAACCACCTGTCAGGCTGTAAGAAAACTTAACGATGTTTTGGCGCAGTGACTGGTTGTTAAATGAACAACCGTATATTTGCTAAATAGTTGTCCAAATAATTTCCCTGAATATCCGGACAATCTTGCAGGGGCTGCGTGAGTAGTTGAATATGAGATCGTTTTCAAGCGTTTGATTGGACAGATTTGAGCTTTTGCTGATTGAGTTGAGTCTGAAATATTTCTCAAGCAAATTTTGATTGATCAGTTTTGATTTTTTTTATCAGCAAATGCTCAAATCTGACCATCAAATGCTTGAGAACGATCTCAGACTCATTCAAATGCTTTTCAACCTTTGTGTCTTAAGTAAAGTATACAGTGGAGAAGACGTTATTTTTCCCGTTTAAACGCAAACGAAACGCAAACGCATCGCAATTAAATAGAGAAAATGACAATTTTCTGACAATTCTGCGTATTCGTTTTAATAATAGTGGCAAACAGTTTGGAGCCTGATCAGACGCCGGGTCACCCGAAATCTGACCCTGTTCCAAACTGTTTGCAACTGAAATAGTAATTTAAGTGTTGAATCGTTTATTGTAAAATAATAACGTCTTCTCCGCTGTATTTGGCTTTGTTCTCTGTTTCACATAAATTCAGCAACAGTTTCCAAGCTGTTTGGACAGTTTGGCTTCGGAGAGAAATGTTAACCTCATTATTCGATAAAAAAAAATACTCCTTTTAATCTATTCCTCTACTAAAGAAAATTGGTTTCAAATTTATACAGTCATGCATAACAATGCACCATAAGAAATAGTTTCTATATCCTAGCAGATAGTGGTTTAAAGCACAGGTGACTTAAAGCAGGCGGAAAGTAAAGCAGGATGCGCATCCTGATTTAGTTTGTCACCTGTCTTCAAAACAAGAAACCGACTAAGGGGGTTGATATCGCGGTGACAGATTGGGATCCATACTGTTCGCCAGTGATCACTTTCTTCTATGCTGCCTTTAACCTATGCTTTAACCCATTTTATGCGGGATACACTTTTAGGTGTACCTCTAGGCAAACAGTTTTGATCTCATATCAGGCCCCACATCGTGGGGCCTGATCTGAGATCAAAACTGTTTGCAGCTAAATCAATATTCTATCAGAAACTGCTAAAACATTTTGCAAATATTTGAGATGTACCCGCTGCAGACGACATTTTAAAATGGCCGCCAAATATTACCCAGCATACAATGGGTTAAATGCAAATTATTAAAGAAGTATACTTGTTAACGGTCCCATATTTATATTAGTGTGAGACCTTGCTGACGGTCCAATATTTGTTTTAATGTGAGACCTTGGTGACAGTCCCATATTTATATTAGTGTGAGGCCTTACTGATGGTCCCATATTTATATTAGTGTGAGACCTTACTGACGGTCCCATATTTATATTAGTTTGAGACCTTACTGACGGTCCCATATTTATATTAGTGTGAGACCTTACTCACGGTTCCATATTTATATTAGTGTGAGACCTTACTGACGGTCCCATATTTATATTAGTGAGACCTTACTGACGGTCCCATATTTATATTAGTGTGAGACCTTACTAACGGTCCCATATTTATATTAGTGTGAGACCTTTTTGCCAGAATGAATAGCATATTCTGTATAAATATGACTTTCGTTTTCATATGAATATTAATAATAATAGTGCCAGTGTTTATGTGTTTATAAACTCTTATTAACTTTATTGATTTTATGTATGTGAAATATTTTCTTTGTTATATCTGTAAATCTGTGTCTCTAAAATAAATATGATTAGAATAACATCTCTGCTGTTTCTGGTTTTTGTAAAATACCTTTTGGGACCCTTTCCCAATTGAAAACAAGGGCTTTTCCCAAACTGAGCATTTTTACGGTGGAATGTTTCCAGAATAAGAGCGTTTTAAGGCTCAACACTCTCATCAAGTATTTTTCGATGTTTTAGGGCATACTTTTCCCAATTGAAAGGTACCCCGTACCAACCGATTCCCAAAGTGGTGAAAAAACCCACGGACCTTATTATCTAGTTAGACCTTTTGCAGTTCTCCTGGGGCCCGTTTCATAAAACTTCTTACGACAAATGTTGTCGTAAGTCAGATTATAAAACTCTCAGTAAGTATTTATTTCTCCATCTAATCCTGTCTTGTGACATCCTTTTGGAATCGTCTTGAAAAGACGATTCCAAAAAGGTGTCACAAGTCAAGATTCGATAGAGAAATCAGAAATTAAATGTATTTAAAAGTTTTGACTTACGAACGTTTTTGTCTTACGAAGTTTTATGAAACGGGCCCCTGTCCCACAACGGCACCCTGAACAACGAATCCCTCCCTACAACAACACTTGAGGCGGTTCCCTAAACAAGACAGTTTGGTCAACCTTTTTTTTCGGCTGCAATATCGTCTGCTTAGAATTGTCGTCTGCTGTTTTTCTCAATGTCACAAATTCGACATTTTGACAGAAAAAAACAAAATGACGAATGACAAACAACTTGAACAAAGATAAGACGCCGCGTTACGCGGTGTCTGATCTGGATTCAAACTGTTTGCAAATGTAAACCAATTTTCCTCCCTATAACAACCAAGTCCGAAGAACACACACAATACAATTCAGCATGGCAAGAATTAAGTTACAGTGGATAATCTGTTATTCTTTCCCGTTTAAACGCAAACGTACGCAAACGCAAAGCACTAAAACGTAGAAAAGAACAACATTTGGACAATTCTGATAATTCTTGTTTATCTTGGTGGCAAACAGTTTGGAGCTCCAAACTGTTTGCACTGCAAATAATAGTTTTAGCGTAAACGCGTTTATTGGGAAAGAATAACAGATTCTCCACTGTAGTTGCCTCTCATTGAATGTTGTTGTAGAAAGGGAACACTGGTCAATGAAAAAGGCGTTATTCTTTTCCGTTTAAACGAAACTAAACATAATGTAATATAATTGTTAGTGTTTATTTTGATCTCAGTATCAAATAGTTTTGAGCCTGATCAGACGCCAAGTAACCCGGCCTTTGATCAGGCTCCAAACTATTTGTAACTCAGATTTTCATTAACCGTCAATAGTTTTGGAATCTGTAATTTTTCGCCATGTTTGCAGTTGTTAAACAGGGTAAAATAACGGCTTCTCCACCATAATATATAGCAAACAGTTCCGAGAGATCTTTATATCCTGCATTACGTGTTCGCCTCTTTATAGAACGCTTTAAACTCACCTTCTTTTCGCGGTCGCAGTTGTTGCCACTTCAGAGTTCAAACTTCACTCTTCCTAAAATATGCTATTAATCTCTTATATATCATTCATAACTTGAACCTTCAAACTTCATTCTTCCTAAAATATGCTATTAATAGCATTCATAACTTCAAACTTCACACTTCCTAAAATACGCTATTAATAGCATTCATAACTTCAAACTTCGCACTTCCTAAAATACGCTGACACGCTAGTAATATCTTATATAGCATTCATAACTTCAACCTTCAAATTTCACACTTCTAAAAATATGCTATTAATAGCATTCATAACTTCAAACGTCACACTTCCTAAAATACGCTAAAAATCTCTTATATAGCATTCATAACTTCAACCTTAAAACTTCACAATTCCTAAAATATGCTATAACATACTATACATGTACTTGCTATACATGGCATACAATTTTCAGACCAATGTGACCTTGACCTTTGACACCCATTATGTATTAAACTTGTTTGGGTATACTTCATCGAGTCCCATTTTCAGGTTACTGTGATTTTCACCTCAATTGTAGAAAACTATTTTCTGGAGAAGATAGCCTCTTTTCTCCTCGCATAAAGTCGACTTTGCAAACAGTTTTGATCCAGATCAGTCGACGCGTAACGCGACGTCTGGTCAGGATCCAAACTGTTCGACACACATTGTGGTGTCATACTATCTTAACTATGCCTTTGAAACGATAATGCAGACAATAATATTGAAGTAAACGACCGTGTAACGGTGAAGGGGTAAAAACCTCACGACTAATTTGGCACTTAATGGGTCAAATAAAAATGTCAGAACTTTAACCACAAGCTTTTAACCTATATACAACCAAATTATCGTCTGCTAAAATATGTCTTCTGACATTAAACATGTATGTCAAAATCAATTTTTTGAAATTTTGACTGAAGACGATCATTGAAATGGGTGTCAAATAGTGTGACCCATGATAAGACGCTGAGTAACTTGGTGTCTGATCTGGATTCAAACTATTTGCAATGTCACAGGTAGCACCCTCAGTGGTGGAAGGGTTAAACCTCTTACAGTGGAGAATACGTTATTCTTTCCCGTTTAAACGAAACGCAAACGCAAAACGCTCAAACGTAGAAAAGTGCAACTTTTGGACAATTCTGATAATTCATTTTTATCTTTGGTGGCAAACAACTTGGAGCCTGATCAGACGCCGGGTTACCCGGCGTCTAATCTGGCTCCAAACTGTTTGCACTGCAAATAATAGTTTTATCGTAAACGCGTTTATTGGGAAAGAATAACGCAGTATCCCCTGTATTTAGAAATGTTCACAAAACTCATGAAAGTCAATCTTGCTGTTGAAGCTCATTCATAAACAATGTTTTCTTCGTGGTTTTACAAATGACGGCCAAATGAACAGACACTTGGAGCCATTTTAACATTAGAAACCAATCTACACTGTGATTTAACATTTAACCAGTTTCATTCAACAGGGCAATCTTTCTAGAGGGGTCGTGGGGAAACCTGTCTTTCTTTTTTGTTTTCGTCCTGCATTACAGACATTTTCTATACCATTAAACATAACTAGTACCTGTCTCAAATGTTGTATCAAAACCCCTCAGGCAAAACTATAAATACAAAGATTTAAGCATCAGAATCAGAACCCACTTTATTTTGGATTGAAACAAACTGTTTATCACCCCATTACATTATACAAAATAAGATATAATCAAAGTCAAGCAAACCGCTTGAGCACATAACAAACCAGAATTTTAGCATACAAACCATAATAGAATACATGCTAATATTACATTACGCGGAGGGAATTTGGAATGTTTACTAATAGTTTAAGCAGAAAGAATGTTACTGCTGTGTATTTTAAGTGCACATGTAACGTACGTTACTAGCTTTGAAAATTAATTACAATTTCACTGTTTGAACTTAAAAGCCGAGTCAGTTTGAACATACTTGACCTCGTTCTAAAATAATTTGGAATATATCTTTGTCTAACAACCTTGTGTTTCTCACATATAAATATAAAGTGTTTTGCGATGAATTGTCCAATTCCTGTTGAAAACAATCAACTATCCTTTGTTTAAATACACATATTGATGCATTGGAATTTCAGAAAAAGGGTATTCCCATATATGTTATACAACATTTCTGTAAGATGCCCAGTGTGTGTGCTTATTCCTCGCAGGTACATGCAAAATCCATGTGTGAAAAGAGCGCTATATAAATCTGGTATAATAATAATAATACAATTGTCAGATGTCAATACTTTTAACCAGTATTTCAAGACACGAACATAACGGTTTATATATACAGGAATTCTCCTTAGTTCGCCGTACACGGCTGCATTGCTTGCACTGCGTTTCACTCCCGAAATAGGCTTGCAAAAACATAAATGTATACGTTCTAGCTAAGAGATTACATCGATCTTAAACACCGAACTTTAATTCAGTGGAGAAGAAGTTTTTCTTTCCCGTTTAAACGCAGCGTCTGATCTGGCTCAGAACTGTTTGCCTCTCAGTTTTAAATAAATAGTCATAATTGTCAAAAAAGTCATTTTCTCCATTTTAGTGAATTGTGTTTGCGTTTCGTTTGCGTTTAAACGGGATAGAATAATGTCTTGTCTACTGTACATGTATGTTCTATTGTACAGTGGAGAATCTGTTATTTTGTCCCAATAAACGCGTTTACGCTAAAACTATTATTTGCAGTGCAAACAGTTTGGAGCCAGATCAGACGCCGGGTAACCCGGCGTCTGATCAGGCTCCAAACTGTTTGCCACCAAGATAAACAAGAATTATCAGAATTGTCCAAAAGTTGTACTTTTCTACGTTTTAGTGCTTTGCGTTTGCGTACGTTTGCGTTTAAACGGGAAAGAATAACAGATTCTCCACTGTAAGTGGTAACCTATCGGGAGCCTAACGTCTGCCCAGTCTCTTTAAAGTATCATCAATTTCAGTCAGAAATAGACAAGTCTGTCAAACAGGATCCAATGATTGTTTCGCTGTCATAACTGTCACTCATTGACCTAACAACGAACAGATTTATGGAGGGCCTGACGTAAAAACGACATCGTTTCCTCCATGCCTCAGACGGGGTTACAGGAACATATGGCAGAAAACAAGAAACCAAAATCAGTTTTCTTAAAATTAATTTTAATCGTATTTACTAAATAACTTCATTTTATACTTGAAATTCATTTTGATTGTATTTACAGTGGAGAAAACGTTATTCTTTCCAAATAAACGCGTTAACGCTTAAATTATTATTTCTATTGCAAACAGTTTGGAGCCAGATCAGACGCCGGATAACCCGGCGTCTGTTCAGGCTCCAAACTGTTTGCCACTACGATTAAAATGAATAGTGAGAAATATCAGAAAGTTGTTATTTTCTTCATTTAAGTGAAATGCGTTTGCGTTTCTTTGCGTTTAAACGGGAAAGGATAACGTTTTCTCCACTGTAACAACGAACAGATTTATGGAGGGCCTGACGTAAAAACGACATCGTTTCCTCCATGCATAGACGTAGGGGTTACATGAATATATGGCAGAAACAGGTGGACAAAAACAGCAGACCAAAATCAGTTTTATTAAAAATAATTTTAACTGTATTTACGAAATAACTTCCTTTAAATCAACAATCATTTTTGGTTTATTTTATATTATATTTACATGATGGCTTCCATTTTAGATCTGCTTAAAGTTCAGTTTGTGAAATACCTAAATTTTACTCAAAAGTTCTTTTTTTTCGTTTAACTTGAATTATATTGATTGTGTTTAGTAAATTAACTGCATGCCCTGCATTAATCTATACCAACACATGTCTCTTAATATATTGAACAGTAAGTTTGCTTACAGTGGTGAAAACGCAAACGAAACGCAAACTCAATTCACTAAAATGTTAAAGAATGGCAACTTTTGGATAATTCTGACTACTAATGTTTACCCCATTTCCCCATATAAACCCTTTACGCCTTTAGTTTATCATTCCACTGAGGAAAATAGTTCTACTTTATACAGTCATGAGTATGAGCCATATATTTTCTGTATCCTAGCAGATTATAGCTTTAAACTAGAAACAGGCAATGGAAAAATGGGTTATATATGTGATTTATCCGCATTTGTTAAAAAATGTTATTACATACATTTTGCCACAGTTATGATAAATTCGTTCGTAGCTTACACATGCTTATTTTAAGCAACTTGAAATTTAAACAGAAATCTACTAAACCTTGTTTTAGGCATTGAAGACAGCTTGTTTTAAGTATTGGAGACAGATGGTTCCTTAGAGCAAACTGAAAGTAAAGCAGAATGCGCCTTCAGTCTGCTTTAAGCTATTACCTGCTAGGTTTAAGCAACCATTTCTTATGCTGCATATTTTTGACAGTATAAATTGGAACTATGTTCGTCAGTGGATGAATAAATAAAAGGCGTAAAAGGGCGTTTTATTTGGAAATGGATTAAACGAGCTTTCTGCTTAACCTTATTTTGCTTTAAGTTGTCGCCATCTTGAACACCAATGTGCCTTCTTACAGTGGAGAATCTGTTATTCTTTCCCGTTTAAACGCAAACGTACGCAAACGCAAAGCACTAAAACGTAGAAAAGAACAACTTTTGGACAATTCTGATAATTCTTGTTTATCTTGGTGGCAAACAGTTTGGAGCCTGATCAGACGCCGGGTTACCCGGCGTCTGATCTGGCTCCAAACTGTTTGTAATTGAAATAACAGTTTTAGCGTAAACGCGTTTATTGGGAAAGAATAACAGATTCTCCACTGTACATGTACAAAAGATCGTAAAAGCCACTCAGATAAAAAATAAATAGTCACAACTGTCAAAAGGTTTTCCTTTTCTGCATTTCATTGCATTGCGTTTGAATTTCGGTTGTGTTTAAAAGGGAAATAATAACGTTTTCTCCACTGTACTATGAAAAGACCCATACATTCTCCACTGTAACCTCAGCCCTATTTGACCTTTACCATAGTTATCATGAAAAGGTCAAATGCTACATCATTCTGTTAGTTTTTTGTAGTACATGTAACCTTATTTATTGTTTGTTTTTTGGGACTTTAATGGCGAAAAAACATAACAAGGCATGATTTAACAATTCTGAAATTAATATAAAACCGCAAAGTCATTACACAAGTAAATGAGTCAAACGTTCACAGTGAATCTGTCGAATACGATGGTTCGCCACTGTGACGTCGGAGCGAAAGCAAACAGGATCTAGATCTCCTGCAATAAGGGCAATCATGTAAAAAAGTCAAGGTAACACTTGAGATAAATCTTTAAGAGACTGAAAACCGTATCTCTATTGTACATTTAAGTCATGCGCCTATATAAACATATACATATTGGTTTAGGAAAATGATTTACAGGGCTGCCATAAGTTGATAATAAAAATCCTAAGATTTCAATTTTTCAATTTTTCATATGCAATTTTACTAATCGTACCTTTACCCCATAGTCTGTTTCTTGTTTTGAAGCCACATGACTGCTTAAAACAGGTTGAAATTAAAGCAGAATGCTTCTTAAGGCGCATTCTGCTTTACTTTCAGCCTGTTTTAAGCTACCATCTGCTAGGATAAAAATCCGAAGACTTAGGAAAAATCCGGAGAAATGGCAGCCCTGGATTTATGATAAAAAATACATTTCAAAGAATACCCAATGAGCTCGGTCGGGATTCGAATTCGTGCGGAGATGGCAGAATAAGATATGTCTTAAAATGTGTACAAACGCAATGCACTAAAATGGAGAAAAAATGACAACCTTTTGATAATTCAGACTTTTCTTTTTAATCTGAGTGGCGAGCGTAACGCTTTTATTGCATGTGGAAATATTAACATCTTCTCAACTGTATTTAACGGTCTATATTATGCTATTTGAATTGTAGAATCGTTTAAAACAAAGATACACTCCGTCATTGACTGAGAAGAAAACGCAATTGAAAAAAAAATAAGATTCAGTGAATTTTTTTGAGAATATTTTGATACCGATACTAGCTTTTTAATACCATATGCACGATAATGTCACACACCTGTGCCGTGTATCTTTTTTATTGGAGTAGTTTCTCATTTCTTTTCGAATACACTGTTTAGTGTCAGTTTCTTCAAAGCCTTGGTGACACAAACATTAAATAACGTATAGATTATAGACAAGCTATGAGTAAGATAAGGAATTAGATATGTATACACATTACGGGTACAGTGGAGAATCTGTTATTCTTTCACAATAAACGCGTTTACGCTAAAACTATTATTTGCAGTGCAAACAGTTTGGAGCCGGATCAGACGCCGGGTAACCCGGCGTCTGATCAGGTTGCCACCAAGATAAACAAGACTTATCAGAATTGTCCAAAAGTTGTTCTTTTCTACGTTTTAGTGCTTTGCGTTTGCGTACGTTTGCGTTTAAACGGGAAAGAATAACAGATTCTCCACTGTACCATGTATTACTCCTTTTTATTTGACCGTAACTCTTTCAACATCATAGACCTGTTTAGATATGCTCGTTACATTTACAGTGTAAACCCTGATCAGAGGACTCCTGTACATCAGGGTCTACACTGTTTGCTAATTTAGACAAGTATTCATTAAATTACCAAGAATTTCGAGGAGACTGGTTCATGTTTTTAGTAACTAAAACAATCAGCAAGGGAACTTAATAACCCAAAATAATTAATAAAAATTGAAACAGTGAACTTCAATAGGTTTCGTACCGGTTGTTTACCCCCACCCAAGGCAACACTACAGTTATCGTACTATCAACAACACCATCCCCAGGGCCTTTATACAGTCCCCTAACATTCATCATTGCATTATTACATTTAAAAAGACAGGGTACTTAAAGGCGAACAAATAATCTTGAATGTTTTTATTATGGTCGGTGCTCTGATGTTGACAGCTGTGACGGAGGGTTATTTATGGACAAGTTCGATGAATGATAATTGATAGAAAACTCAGGGAAAATGTGACTGTCTTGTAAAACAGTAAAACCTCAGTTTAATGACCGCTAAAAAGACGACTCTTTCAGTGGCTTTAAGACAAATAGAATATCAAAGCAAGATTAAAGTAAAGTAGATACATGTACATGTATAGCCCCTGCATGAAGTTTCTGTTTTAATTTTAATCTGGCATTAATTTATTTATCAGGGAAACTTCAAATGGACAATTTCTGTTTGCAAGTAAGTCTATTCAGGTTTTGACTATTTAGGTTTATGTTTACAATATATTGCACAATGGCAAACAGGTCATATCCTGATCAGAGTCTACACTGTTTGCAAAGGATATATGTTCTAGCCGTTAGTATACTGTAAGTAAATGACGCATATTTATTTATGCTTTTCGGTGGATTACCACGAAATAGCAGTGGATGATCACTTGGTATTCCACTGCAGTGGATTATCACCAATCGCTTTTTATTATGAATTTTCCCCGTAGGGCTCCCCAAGAATCGTAGTCAATCGTGTCTTATCGTTAAATTCCGGCAGTCCGATTTGTCGCGAACTACTCACCGGAAGAGCACGAATCCAAACTCGGGAGCAACGAGTGACGTCATTATACCGCCAACTGTCACGCGCGTGTGTTCGACATAAAACGTGGGGCTCAACACGGGATAAATAATGTACGTTCGCTTTCAATTTTTAAACAATTTCGTTTAAAAAGTGGCTTAAAAGCATAAATAAATAGAATAACTGTGTTTTTTCAGTGTAAGATCGAATTTAATCCATTTCGTGAACATCAGACTGTTATATTTTCACTCGTGGCTTCGCCACTCGTGAAAATATAACGTCTGATGTTCACTCAATGGATTAAATTTCGATCTTACACTGAAAAAAACAGTTATCCTCTATATATACAGTAAAACCTCTCTATAACGACCACACGAAAAGCTGGCTAATTCATTGTATAAAAGAGAGGTGACAGCTGAAAGCAAAGTGACAGTAAAACAGAAAGTTCCTAAAGGAGCACCTTTAGAAACTTTCTGTTTTACTGTCACCTTGCTTTAACCCTTTACCCCATAGAAGCGACTTTTAGCGGATATGATTTATACCTCCGCTGAAGAAAATAGTTCCAATTTAATCAGTCATTAATATATATTATAGGGAATTTTTTCTATATATTCTAGAACAGGATAGCTTAAAGCAGGCTGAAAGTAAAGCAGAATGCGCATTAAGCACATTCTGCTTTACTTTCAACCTGCTTTAAGTAGTAACCTATTTTCAATTCTAGAAAAAGGCTATCAGGTAAAGGGTTAAGCAGTCATCTATCATAAGCACATAATAATTAACGATATAGAGTGATCGTTAAAGAGAGGTTTACTGTACTTGTTGCTACTTTTCGTAGAGAACGACTTACAGTAACCAATTCAACCCTAATGCCGAGTATACTAGTACTAGGCATTTACACTGTACTTGTGAAGAGAACAATTGTCCTATGCAAAAAAGAACCTGATCAGAGGGTCCTCTGATTTGTGTCTTCGTTTTATGTCATTGTACTATAAACTTTACATGCATTGTTAAAACACCCAAAACATACCAAACGGACTCAACTGAACTTCTCAACTGGAACTGTCCACTTAAAGAATATCGTTTTCTTCATTGTTGCCACTACGTCAAGCAGAAATCAGTTTCAGATACATTTCAGTAAAAAATAGTTTAGCAACATGGGCATTAAGTTTTGTTGGTGTTAATTCCTTGGCAAGAACGAAGTAAAAGAAGTAGACAATAAAAAACAGATGAAGACGAGGAAGAAGAAGAAGAACAACAAGATAAACAACAACAACAGCGATGCAGCAGCAGCAACAATAACCTTACACTGTACATAGTTTCTTGACATAAATACATGTACATGTATATACAAAAAAGGAAATTAGCCTTGAATGCAACAAATCCTTTTTAATTAGCCAATCAAGTATTTTGTAAGATATACAAATTATTTTCTGCCAAATGCAATTAACATCAATTGAGAGCTGCCGTCTATGCGAACCTATCTGACCAAAGCCGTCGCCATCTTGACGACCTTGTGTCCGGCAGCAGACGTCACATGTCAAACTCCGAGACAGTCCGAATGAACGCACGCGCCATTTTTAAGAAAACACATTTCTCAAATGGTAAAAAGCTTGCCACAACTGTCAATATTTTCATGTTTGGTGACGTTAAGGTGGCTAGAACGAAATGAAATGGCGACACGAGGTTTGGTCAGTCGGCAAAAATTGAACAATTTAACTTTACAAAGTGTACACGTGTTTACAACTGAAAAATGATAATTATGACCCCTTGTATAATATTGCGACAGATCCCATTACATGTATAAAACAATACCGGACACTGTCCTCATTGACATGGCACGTTATTGTTGTCTAAACATAAAAAATTAAACATTAAAAAAAAACTATATTAGTTTGAATTATTTACCCATTCACTGCCTTGCCCCGAGTACAATGGTTATTTGGTACAGTGGAGAATTCGTTATTCTTTCCCGTTTAAACGCAAACGTACGCAAACGCAAAGCACTAAAACGTAGAAAAGAACAACTTTTGGACAATTCTGATAATAAATAAATTATTCTTGTTTATCTTAGTGGCAAACAGTTTGGAGCCTGATCAGACGCCGGGTTACCCGGCGTCTGATCTGGCTCCAAACTGTTTGCACTGCAAAAAATAGTTTGAGCGTAAACGCGTTTATTGGGAAAGAATAACAGATTCTCCACTGTAACAGTCTTAGTCCTGATCAGATGCAGCGTGAATCAATGATGTTTGGCTCTCAGAAACAATTTTTTCTCAGTTTAAAAAGCATAAAAATCATTTATCAATATTTTCGCATAATATATATTTGAGAGGAAAATACACGCTCGACGATATAATGGGCGATATTGCGAGAAACATTGTAACACTGGCTATACATTTGGCGATGGCCAAGTTTAACGTTCCTATCACCATATCTTTTCCCAATCACCCTACTACTGCAGTTACAGTGGAGAATCTGTTATTCTTTCCAAATAAACGCGTTTACGCTAAAACTATTATTTACAATACAAACAGTTTGGAGCCAGATCAGACGCCGGGTAACCCGGCGTCTGATCAGGCTCCGAACTGTTTGCCACCAAGATAAACAAGAATTATCAGAATTGTCCAAAAGTTGTTATTTTCTACGTTTTAGTGCTTTGCGTTTGCGTACGTTTGCGTTTAAACGGGAAAGAATAACAGATTCTCCACTGTACATGTATGGGTTTAGACAGGTGACTGCTTAAAGCACTGCGACAGTATAACTTGATTTTAGCTGCCATCTGTATTTTATACAATCACTTAGCCTTCCTTTTAGTGGTCGTAATAGTGAGCGTTTTTTCTGTATTACATATACGATCATTCAAACTGAATAAAAAGCAAACATCTTTTAACACATTAAACCCTAGCGACGATTACTGCGTGCATATTTCCTACGCAAACATTGTAGATCCAGATTAGAGGGTTCCGGCTAATGGAGCCCTCTGGTCAGAGGCTGCGTTGTTTGCCTTTTTAAATTTAAATTGCAGAAAACAACCCTAAATACAGTGGAGAATCTGTTATTCGTTCCCGTTTAAACGCAAACGTACGCAAACGCAAAGCACTAAAACGTAGAAAAGAACAACTTTTGGACAATTCTGATAATTCTTGTTTATCTTGGTGGCAAACAGTTTGGAGCCTGATCAGACGCCGGGTTACCCGGCGTCTGATCTGGCTCCAAACTGTTTGCACTGCAAATAATAGTTTTAGCGTAAACGCGTTTATTGGGAAAGAATAACAGATTCTCCACTGTAGTCATAAATGTCATTCTAATTAGAAACTTTCTGATCAGGCTACAAACCATTTGCTAAACCGTTTGCCAATCAGATTAAAATGAACAGTCACAATTGTCAAAAAACTGTCATTCTCAACATGTTATTTACAGCGATTTGCGTTTCATTTACGTTTAAACGTGAAAAAATAACGTCTTCCCCACTGTATAACAGAAATCAAGTAAACGAGATTGTTCGCATTTGGTATAAATTGTTTAAGCCCCATCTTTATAAAGTAATTAAGTTATTGAGATGAAATATGGCATATTTGAGGCTCAATTTTATTCAACAGACGCGCTTTTTACGCAAATAGATGGAGCGTGTGAAAGTTTCCAGGGGAGTCAAATTTAACAATGAAATATTATCGTCATTCCCTTTCTGTTTTATGGCCTTAAAAAATAAATTATTTTCGTACAAATGTCGTATTATCTCTGAAATATAACACTACTGACAAATTGGCTTCTAAATGTGAGGATTAATTTTCCCCCGGTATCACAAAAAGCTTATTGCCCTTAGGAATAAAGAGTTCAAACAACGTCATAATTCTCATACAGTGGAGAAGACGTTATCATTTCCCAAAAAACGCGTTTACTTTATAAATATAATTGCCAAAGCAAACAGTTTGGAGCCAGATCAGACGCCGGGTAACCAGGCGTCTGATCAGGTTCCAAGCTGTTTATCACTCAGATAAAATGAATAGTCAAAATAATCGAAAAGTTGCAATTTTATTGCAATGCGTTTGCGTTTCGTTTGCGTTTTAACGGGAAAGAATAACATTTTCTCCACTATAACTCTCATACGGTTATCCTCTACACGGAGATAAATTATTCTACTTATAACTTGTCCACTGCTATTATTTTTTTCAAATTTCAATTTTAGGCATTTGACTGAATAAACGTCTTTATCAATTGCAAACTGGTTTAAGCTCGATCAAACGCTGAGTAACTCGGTTGTCTTATCTGGATCCAACCGGTTTGAAAATACCAATGCAGGTTTGCGTGAAAGTGAAGGGATTAAAAACAAATTAATTTTGAAGGTTACGTGTAACAGAACTCCTCGTCTTGTAAATTACAATAAAATACTTTCTTGCTTTTATGAACGCTATGAATGAAACAACATAATTATGTCATTATTACAGAAGCAAGGGTAAAGGTTAGATGCCTAATATAATAAGAAAACAACACTGCTATATTAACCGTTAGCACGTGACGTAAGTGTCGTCTGCCAAAATTCTTAATTTACAGTCGAACTTCGATATCTCGAACTCGCTAAACTAAAAAAAAACGATTTGTCGATACATTGCATTGTTTTATGCTCGATTAAGTTAAGCATACCCGTATTTCAAAGTTAAAACGTGGCTAAGCCACGTTTTAACTTTGAAATTCGGGTGTGTTCGACCTAACCGAGTTCGAAATATCGAAGTTCAACTGTATCTGCATTTTCATTAGTAGAATCTACAGGGAAAATACGTTCTTTACCGTTTAAAAGCAAACGAAACTTAAACACAATACACTAAAATGGAGAAAATGACAACTTTTTATAATTGTTACTATTTATTTTAATCCGAGTGGCAAACAGTTTGGAGCCTGATCAGGCGCCGGGTTACTCGGTATCTAATATGGCTCTAAACTGTTTGCAGAGGAAATGACGGTTTTAGCGTATACGCGTTTATTGGGAAAGAATAACGTATTCTCAACTGTGTGGTTCGGAACCTTCACAGTATGCTTGTAGTGCTAACGGAACCGATGAATGCCAACCAGTTTGGAATCAACGAATACGTCGAGTTACTACGCTTGTCATTTAAATCCATACAGTTAGTAAGTGTCTTCACAAATTTAAAGGCAAATCCTTGTCCCGTCATAATAATTTTATATGTCGTCTGCTTCAATAATGTTCCCCGTATTTAACAGGATTATATTATTCATTTTTCAACTGCAGAATTCGTAAAACCGGTTTCAGACAGTTTGGATCTCGACCAGACACCGAGTTATTCAAGATAGTATCTTAAAAATCAGAATAGTTGTATTGAAAATTCAAGATAGTATGTCGAATTTTCCAGATAGTATGTTGAATTTTCACGATAATAACAGGAATTTTCAAGAAACTTATAATATCGATCCTATTTCAGTAATTATGATCTAAACAAGAGTCGATCGCAAATTAACTTAATTCTTGCCATGCTGAATTGCCGTCTGCTTCAACTATATTGTCTGCAAAAAAATTCAAAGTCAATTCCCATGCTTTTTTAATCTGCAGAAAATTTTAATAGGAGTTGCAAACAGTTTGGATCCAGATTAGATGCCGCGTTACGCGGCGTCTAATCTGAATCCAATCTGTTTGCAATATATTGCCAAGTTGTGATTTGCACGATAAGTGTTAATGCGACTTTAAAGGAAGGATGTCATTTTAAAATTATATAATATGGTGTAATGTAATTAAAAACAACGATTTGACATATTACACAACCATATTAATACTTAGCCGCGAGTACATGTACCCGAGTAAATATATACTATGCAAAGAGTGGTACCCTAGATCAGATGACTATATAAGGAGCCCTCTGATCCGGGTCTGCATTGTTTACCCTTTCAAACCTATGTAGTCAATGTAATGTGGTCTTTTATCAGAAAATGGGTCAGTCTAATTTGAAAATACAGCAACGGTTAAGGGTAAAGGATACAGCACGTGGATCGGTACCGCTATGGCAGTGGGTGATTGACATTAAGCCCTAGGGGGCGCTGTTATTGGTCAATTACCTGTAATGGACATCAGCCTGTGGCACCTGTCAATCAACAGATGGAGGTTTTATTACAAATTACAATAAAAGTGACATCACATAATCGTATAATGATAAATCAATCATCTGTATCTCAATATCAATTTCTGATAAATAAATGTAGATTGTTCCTAAATTATCCAATGGGTATATTTATGAAAGATTAATTACAGCCATGTGTCCATTCATTTAACCCGGCATCTGGCCAATCCCTAAATTGTTTGCCATTCTGTTTTTATAACATTTCCTAACATTGTCAAAATAATATTTTAATAACAAATAATTTTCTTCAATTTGCTACATTGCGATAACATTTAATTTCATTTAACAGAAAAGAACAAGATCTTCACGACTGTACATGCAATTAGGTACAAGGAGAAAAGGTTATTCTTTCCCGTTTAATTGCAAACGAAACGCAAACGCAGCTCACTTAAATGTAAAAAATTACAACTTTTTGACAAATATAACTATTCATTTGAATCTGAGTGGTAAACAAGTTGGAGCCTGATCAGACGCCGGGTTACCAGGCGTCTGATCTGGTTCCAAACTGTTTGCAATGAAAATAATAGTTTCTCCTTAAAACACGTTTATTTGGAAAGAATAACGTTTTCTCCACTGTGCAAGTAGAAAACGTTATTTCTTTCCACTATATGCGCTTACAGTGTGCAATAGCAGGGCTTCCATTTCTCCGGATTTTTCCTAAATCTCCGGATTTTTTCCCAGTTCGTGGTAGCTTAAAGCAGGCTGAAAGTAAAGCAGAATGCGCCCTAAGGCGCATTCTGCTTTACTTACAGCCTGCTTTAAGTGGTCGCATGTCAACAAAACAAGAAAAAGGCTATGGGGTAAAGGTACGATTCGTAAAATCGCACTTGAAAAATGCAAATTTTGAAATCTTAGGATTTTTCATGTCAACTTATGGCAGCCCTGCAATAGTAGCCCAAAATACACTATTCTTTACGGTTAAAACAAAATAAATGCAAGTACCATAAACTATAAAAGATAAATGGATCATGGTTATTAAAAAAATGTTGACAAATTTTAAAATACATTTTTTTGTATGTGTTGCACACAGCCTGGAGTCTGATCTGGCTCCAAACTGTATGCAACGGAAATAAAAGTTTTCGCACAATGTGCTAAGAGGGAAAGAATAATTTCTTCTACACTGTACGTTCATTGCAAACCGACGCATTGGGAATCTACACAATGCTTTGAATTGTTTGCAGCTCAGATTTAGATTATAGTGTCATCATTTTCAAAACAAAAGCAACACAATTCTTAAGGATTAAGTGCTGTACTTAATGAGATGCAAAAGGCAGTTTGATTGGTTAAAAATGTAAGTTATAGTCTACATTTATTAATACCGTTTGCGTTCATTTTCATCTAAACGGGTTTGGAGACATACATATTCCATATTGTATAGTTACATCTTTTGCCATTTCTAAAATAACAACACGATAACCGAAGCATACAGACCGCGAGAGACATTTACAGCGTAGAAGACGGTATTTTTCACAATAAGCGCGTTTACACTAAAACTATCAGTATGTCCAGTGCAAACCATTTGGAGCCAGGTCAGACGCCGGGTAAACCCGGCGTCTGATCAGGCTCCAGACTGTTTGCCACTCATATTAAAATAGAATAGTCAGATATGTCAACAAATTGTTATTTTCTACTTTAATTGCAATGCGTTTACTAATTAAACGGGAAAGAATAACGTATTTTCAATATCCACTGTAGATACATACAGTGGAAAAACGCTATTCTTTCCCAATAAACGCGTTTACGCTCAAACTATCATTTCCATTGCAAACAATTTGAAGCCTGATAAGACGCCGGGTTACCCGGCGTCTGATCTGGCTTCAAACTGTTTGCCACGCAGATTGAAATAAATCGTCAGAATTGTCAACAAGTTGTCATTTTGTACGTTTTATAGCCATGCGTTTGCGTTTCGTTTGCGTTTAAACGGGAAAGACTAACGTTTTCTCCACTGGATATACAGACATATATACATGCATACAAGTAAACAGGCAGACGGACGGACATACAGACTACACAGACAGATTCCGAGATATGCGAACATGTACTCTTTAGGAACCCTTATCATGCCGTGATATCTTCTGCCTTCTGCTAATATTTATTTAAGTTTGATAATGTTTTAATGAAAAAAAACTTAAAGGCGAGCGACAAACAGGTTAAACCAGATCAGACGCCGTGTATGATATGGATCTAAACCGTTTGCAAATACTGGTACCAGTAAAGTCGCGCTTAGCAGGATAAGGGTAAATATAAAATACCTCACTGAGACATTGATCTAAGGGAGCTAACTTCATCTAACGCTGTTTTTCTTCCAAACAGAGTAGCTAACCATAATTCTCATAACACATTGATCTAAGGGAGCTTACTTCATCTAACGCTATTTTACTTCCAAACAGAGTAGCTAAACATAATTCTCATTGATCTAAGGGAGCTAACTTAATCTAACGCTATTTTACTTCCAAACAGTTATCATATATATACACTGATCTAAGGGAGCTAACTTCATCTCACGATAGTTTACTTCAAAAACAGTGTAGCTAAATATGTTCTGGTGTGCTTGAACCCCGAACAGGAGCTATTGAATAAAATGTCCCTGTCCTGAATGACACATCCGACAGTTTGCCCACCTGAAGATAACAATCTTCAACACTCTTTTAACCATTTCCCCAATAGAAGCGCCTTTTAGCACATTTGATTCCTCCACTAAAGAAAAAGGTTCCAATTTATACAGTCATGAATATGTGTTATAAGCAATATTTTTTTAAATTCTAGAAGATGGCAGCTTAAAGCAGGCTGAAAGTAAAGCAGATTGCGCCTTAAGGCGCATTCTGCTTTACTTTCAACCTGCTTTAAGTGGCAAGGCGCATTCTGCTTTACTTTCAACATGTTTTAAGTGGTCACCTATCTTCAATACAATAAAAAGTTTAAGAGATAAAGGCTTAAAACGTAATTTACATGTCTTAATGTATTCAATTAACATTTAATTTTGTTGAAAATGGGAAGAATAATTGTTTTATTCCACTGTAGCAATTGTTTCTGGGACCATTCTGAGTAACAGAACAACAAAGTAAGTTGAATGCTTTTGAGGGTTTGTTTTCCTTAAGACCCCCCTCCCCCTATTTAATAAGGGAAATAATTTAACTTATTGTCCCTGAAATTATTAATGGTAATGCTGCGATTACACTCAGCCACGATGTCCACGATTGACAGAATCGTGGTGAGCGTAGGGGGTCGTGGGATCGAATCTTGGTGATCGTGAGGGAGCTTGGAGAAATCGTGGAGAGCGCAAGAATCGTGGCCAAATGTTTGACGGTCAAAATTTTGCCACGATGGTCCCGATTGGTTTTACATTTTGAGAAGTTGAGAGAGCGTGAGAGAACGTGGTAATCTTATGGGGTCATTTCACCGAGTACGACCTGGAAAAGTCGCACGCGATCGCAGCTCGGTTTTCCCGTAGTCGCGGGCAAAAACCACATTATTTTCTGTGTACGCTCAATGTTCGATGTTAGCTTGTTTGACCGTCGATATGTACGCTCCACCTACGTCCTATACGCTCTACAAACGCAGAGATATACGCTCTTTCTACGACCATTCACACGATCTGAAGCGATCTTGACACGACCAAGTCCCGTTCTGTTCGAACAGTCGGTGGTCCAGTGGGTAGGACGCTCGACTAGGAAGCGAGAGGTTCCTGGTTCGAGCCCTGTCAGGATCACTGAAATTTTTCTGAGCAAAAAATTAACCCTACATTGCTCCACTTCACCCAGGTGATTTAAATGGGTACCTGAGAGGGAAATAAGTCAATGTGTCATGGCTGCTAGTAGCGCCGAATGTAAATGGCCGACTTGTGACTCGATGAACAGGGAGGTAATTGTAAAAGTCGGCAGAATATGACATATAAATTTCAGACTTGATAAACCTATCACCTTTTACCTTTAACAGTCTGCGACATAGCCTCAACCTCTCGGCGAGCTATCCTCGAAAGCGCACGACCTCGGCCGACCAAGACTTTTGCAAGGCCGATCTGCCCTCTTGCAATGTACCCTCCATCAATACGACTTAGATGCGATCTCGAACGTTCTAGCCTCGCTCAGACAACCAATTCTCGACATTTTCTCGACAGAGTCTCGCTCGAGATACGCGCAAAGTCGATATGGTCGCATGGATTGGCGCGCGACCCACTGCGATCGTTATAAAAGGTTTGGCGATCGGTGGACGACCTTCAGTTTTTGACCAGTCTCCGAAGGGAAAACATGGACCAAATCGAGATGTATTTGCTTTTGGTTCGGTTCGGAACAAGTCGTCAGTGACAAGTACACTCAGCGCAAAAAGAAACGCACATTTTCTATCACTGAATATGTTTGTATCTAGAAGGAACGTATTTGTGAATTATTATTAAATCATTATTGAATTTTTAGCATCACAACCTGTACTAATCGGTGCGGCGTTTTAAACAAGCTGTAGTTAATTATTTCGCTGCCAAATTAATCGTGAGGTTTTTACCCCTTCACCGTTTCATTGTCGTCTGCTTCAATTTTGTTGTTTGCAAGATCGTTTCAAAGTAAAATTCAATGTAGAATGACTTAAAGCAAATCGATACGAGTGTCAAACAGTTTGGATCCTGATCAGACGCCGCGTTACGCGGCGTCTGATCAGGATCCAAACTGTTTGCAAACGCTTTTTGGCGTCATTAAGAGGGAAATGGTGAAAAGGCAGCACAATGTTTTTTGAGTATTTTTTTCTGAACTTGTTGCAGAATTTAATAAATATTGAGATATGGTCTTTCTAATCTAATTTTCTTCAAAAAAAAAGGGTATCTTAATCTGCGCCTGAGCACGATGTGCGTTTCTTTTTGCACTGAGTGTATGGTCTATCGCTGTTCGTAGAGTCCATGTATTTGGTCCGATCCTATCAGCGGTCTTCAACATTATCTGAAAGTATGATTGTATTTTATCCAAACTAAACAAAAAGAACCCATATCACTCCATAATTGGATAAACATTTAAAAAAGCACCCCCAAAATATACAAAAAAACTTGAATTAATACCAAAAAACATTTCAGTATTTCTTTACCCCATAACATTTAAGGCGTATGTGTTCACTATTGTTGGAGGAAATCGGAGTACCCGGAGAAACCCAACTTGTTCGGATGGGCGACCACTGCACCCTCTAACACTGCCGGTACCGAGCTCGGACCGCATTATTGAGTAGCATGCACGTTACACCACTGATATTTAGTGTTTTTGAGGGGTTATTTGTTGTTTTTTTCTTTGAATTTTTATTGCTATTTTTTCTTTGTCTTTTTTACCCTTTCGCTGCCAATATGACGAAAATACCCATCTGACACTGTCGCTGCCTTATTATAATATCGGCTTATATTTTTCAGCCTCTTTAAAGACATTACCCCAGTCCATTCATTGATTCCCCCCTCATTGTTATCACTAGGCGAGAAAATAACTGTAAAGCATGGGAAACGTGAGCTCAGCCAATGTTAGCAATCTCAAGTTTTCTATATCTAGTCTTTTACTGAGGGCGTGTTCGATTATCAGTTCCAGAACTGTTTGGAACGATGCCATGGAAGTAGTAAATCAAATAAAAACGGAATTGAACCCTTGCAAATATGGTAGTCTGGTTCCCTACTTATTACAACTTTGCTGTCGAAGCGTTCGTAAATTGTGCCGGGAACCATGATGATACGTCACAATTCTGCTCACACCACCTCCTCGGGCAGAATTGATAGAACAGTTCTGGAATTGAATTCCGGACCAATCGATTTCGATTCCGTCAATCCCGTCAATTCCGGACTGATAATCGAACACGCCCATAATCACACTCAAGGGTTTTTTCAATGGGTTTACTTTACCAAACTATCAAATATAAGGTATCTATATATAGAGGCTTCACATGAATCGCCTGACTGATTCTTTGCCTAGACATATGTACTGTTAAAAAACATGCTGCATGCTTTGACTGAAGCTTTCTACGGGGATATGTAATAGATACACGACGGGTTTCGCCTTAAAAGTGTAGGGTATTGAATCGTAATAAGACTGTTTTGCAAGGACGGCAACAAATTGTCCGAGGCGAAGCCGAGGACATATTTGTTGTTCGTCCGAGCGAAACAGTCTTATTACGATTCATACCCTACACTTTTAAGGCGAAACCCGTCGTGTATCTGATTTATACGTAGATTTTAATAAATATCTTACACCTAGTCAATAATGATTGCGGTCAATGTAATATAGCAAATTAATATATCTATTTCTAAACTATTAAAATTCACGTAAACCAACTATTATTTTCATTGGTCCTTTTTATACTTTGCACGAGCATTCCGTGCAGCCTGTGTGCTGGGTCATGCCGTAAAATATACTACTACGTATTTATTTATCTGCGCTCAGAATGAGTATTCAGCTAGTATAAGGTAAGCGCTGTATTTAACAATTTAGATGACATCTTTTTTTAAGCATTTAGTTTTAAGGTCAATAGATATTTTATCATTTTAGCCCAATATAATTCCTTTTCCGCTCCTTATAACCAAACCAAGGACCAGATATTTTTCTCCTGAACAGGCACACTACTAAATAGCGTTGTTTACTCTTGCACTGTCATATTGTCGTCTGCTTTGAAATTGAAATGCACTTATTTTCCAACGCAAAGTTTCGGGATTTGATTGCACGAATAAAGTGTCTATCAGTTTGGATCCTGTTCAAACGCTGAGTTACTGTGTGTTTGATATTGATCCAAATTATTTGCGAAAGTTCGTTATCCCTTTAAGGCTTATCGTGCTGAATTGCCGTCTGCATCAAACTTATCGTCTGCGGAGAATCTCAAAATCTTTCTTATACTTTCCAAATTGAATCAAAAATGAAAATCAGTGCCAAACATTTGGATCCAGATCACATGCCGCGTAACATGGCGTCTTCTATGGATCTAAACTGTTTCCAAATGTTAGACAAGCGGTACTCACAGTGGAAAAACGTTATTCTTTCCCAATTAACGCGTTTGACGCTTAAACTATATTTTCCATTGCAAACATTTTGGAACCAGATCAGACGCCCGGCGTCTGATCAGGATCCAAATTGTGTGCCACTCAGATGAAAATAGATGATGAAAAATGTAAAAAAAAAAGTTATTATTTTCTACATTTTGTGTTTTGCGTTTGCGTTTCGTTTGCGTTTAAACGGGAAAGAATTATGTGTTCTCCACTGTAGCATAACAAGGGTTACCTAGTCAATTCCCGGGCAGTGCAAGAGTAAAACCGATGACCGCATGCTCACCACGTGCACCACGCCCGTAAAAAGTATCCGGTAACAGAAAGTAAAACTATCCGGTAACAGAAAAAAAGTGTCCGGTATCAGACGTAAGAGGACACTTTTTGAATAGCTTTGCGGGGGGTATCTGCGTATAAGTGTTACCACTCAAGCTTGATCAATTAATGTCTTTAACTTTTTTAAATTTTAGTGTTATGCGTGTTTTACTTAGGAAACATTGATATGAGTATTCATGAATCAAAGAAACAAGTGTACAATAATACAAGATTTATTAAACATTTAATATATTTACGCAAAAAATACATTATTTACAATATTTGCAAAGGGATACATTCATTTACTGATAGTTACTTTATGGGCTGAAGCTTAAGCGTACATAGGTCGCACCATAATCCTTCTATCTCGATCCAATCATGCTAAAAGAAATAAAATGGAGCGTACGGGGCTAGGGAAGGTCTGGGACAGGTCGCGTGGAGCGAGGCTTGATCGCAAAAGAGCGAAGCTAGATCACACGGATCGAGCGATGACCGAGCAGGGGTCGATCAGCACGACTATGTGCGCGATCAGTTCTCGCTCGAGTAGACTGATCATCGCTCTCTACCGCTCTAGTTTCGATCGTCCCTCGACCAATACGTTCTTTCCTCGACCATGCTCGCTCTTTCGACGATCTCCGTGCGACTTTTAGGTCGAGGCTCGGTTTTTTGATATGTCAAAAAACCGAGCTTCGATCTTTTTTCCGGGAGACCAATCATCGACCATGTGCGACCACAGGAGACCAATGTTCGACTAACCCTCGGTCAACCGTCGACTACGTGCGACCTGGGGCGACCAAGCCACGCTCTGAGACCGCAGGTCAGTCTTCCGGTAAATCTAAGATAAGTTTAAAACTAATGGACGTATTTAAATTCAATTTTGCATACACTTCTGATGTGCCTATACCAACTCTGACAAGCAAATTCAGAATTTTTGATAGTCTGACTAAAAATATTCTTCTTTGTTTTATATAAATTTTGTGTCGCTGAAAATGGTCAATTAAGTGGGGTGTTATTGGCTACTACCTTGATCAAGTTTGTTTAAACTGGAGAATATCCCCAGGTAAATCCCGTGCAAGTTGCTTCTGTCTGAAAGGTGAATCCCGTGCTGATATTGAAAAAAATAATTGTGAGGCCGCATAATCCATTACATTTTTACTATGCCTATAAATCCACGAACTCTTCACCAGGAATAAAGAGAATTGCAATTACTTTTCAAACCGAAGCTCTAACACTTCTACATAATTACATAGCTCCAGATAAGAGAGAGAAAATTGAACAAGTCCAACATTTTCTCACCCATTTCAGCACCAAATTACAGTGGAGAATCTGTTATTCTTTCCCAATAAACGCGTTAACGCTAAAACTAATATTTGCAGTGCAAATAGTTTGGAGCCAGATCAGACGCCGGGTAACCCGGCGTTTGATCAGGCTTCAAACTGTTTACCACCAAGATAAACAAGAATTATCAGAATTGTCCAAAAGTTGTTCTTTTCTACGTTTTAGTGATTTGCGTTTGCGTACGTTTGCGTTTAAACGGGAAAAAATAACAGATTCTCCACTGTATATGGTGTGACCACTCATTAGAATCGTCTCGAAGAAAGACAGTTCTAATGAGTAGTTACACCATAGGGCTTAATTCAGAAATAAAGATTTTAGTTTTGGAAATACTCCCCTTATTTGGAGCCTAATATGCATCAATGTTCGAGTTGTATTGCAGTACGTTTACTTTACGTTTCCCGTTTAAACGATGAAATAATACAAGATTTCGAACTCCTCTGGAAACATTCTATTGAAAATTTGATAATGGTAATTTGGTGTAGATCGTCTGGTATGAACATGTCTTTTCTGCTATTTATCACATTTAGTTATTTCGAGTTTTGTTGATAAAACTGTCGTATGAGTGGCACGTGGTTCGGATCCTATTCAGATACGAAATGGCTCCGGTGTCCGATTAGGATCTGACATGTTCGCAAATAACAGTATGGTCGGTTAATATATTACGTTTAACGTACCCCAGTCAGGGCCTCATTCGGTTAGTTGTTAACTGCTATGGTATGCTGCGTTTACACTCAACCACGATAGCTACGTTGGCCACTATTTAGAAAAAGCTCAGATCTTCACATTTCGTTTCTTTTTCTACGCTATATCATGCTTTCTTACGCTCTCTGCACGTCTTGTTACCTCCTGTAGCGGTTTGTTACGAACCCAATAAGATTCTTGCGAAGACCTGCCACGATTTCACCACGTTCTCTCAAGATCTCTTACGGTAACTACGATACACTATCACGTTTTCTCACGTTCTGTTAAGATCTATCACGATAAAACGTTCTGTTAAGCTCTCTTACGAGTTATGGCAACTATTTCACCAAGGGTAATGCGTTTTGAGGACAACGGGGGTATGTAAAGGAGACATGGACCATCCGCTCATTCTCTGGATGCTGGTATCAAACTCTGATGACATTGGGATGACGCATCTGAAACTGCTTAATGGGAAGCTTCACCTTATCAGGAACACCAACAACAACCCCTCATTCTCTCATGAGAATCTAAAGAGGAACGAGCTACCGGTATGAATCCAAAATGGAAGAAGATGCTGAACTGGCAGTTGCTATCTATACATGTACACATAAAACATGTCCAAGAAAGGAGAATGGGCAGCAGAAATAAGGGCCGGAACAGGACAAGTTAGAAGAGAGCGAAGGTAGAAGGTCGAAGGGAAGATATATATCTAGGACATGCCGGGTTATAGACAATGGTAACGTATAAACAAAAGGCATGAATTGGGAAAATATTCACTTAACTTTCAGAAATTACTATTGTGCCTGTGTATGATCATCCATTGTTCTAAACAGGCGTAAATACCTGTAAAATCATGCGACGCGTGTGCAAAATATGACAAAGCTACCTCAGTCTGTCTAGAGAGACACTGACGTACTCATTATCGATAGCTTTTTTTTCAAACCAAACCATCAGATATAAGAGACGGGCCTTACATGGGAGTTCAATTGATTCTATGCAGAGATTCGCACAAGTTTTATCCGACTCTTTGTAATTACCGAAACAAGATCAGGAAATGTATTTAACAACAGAATGCTCCCTCTCTAAAACGACATTCGATTGTAGACACAGAGTGTGTGTGTTGTTCGGTGGGAGTCATTATAGGGAGGAAAAATTAAGATTATGATTACATTTTCAAACAGTTTGGATCCCGATCAGACGCCGCGTTACGCTGCGTCTGTTCAGGATTCAAGCTGTTAGTCACTCGTCATTATATTTATTCTACCAAAATATCTACGCATATGTAATTTTGAGGAAAAAAGCAGGCGGCAATTTCAAGCAGATCAAATGGCAGCAGGGAAGCGCTTGAAAAAAAACTGTACATCAGGGCTGCCATAAATTGATAAAAAAAATCCTAAGATTTCAAAATTTTCAAATTTCCAAGCGCGATCTTCCGAATCATACCTTTTACTCATAGTCTGTTTTAAGTTTTTAAGACACGTGGTGCTTAAAGCAGGTTGAAAGTAAAGCAGAATGCGCCTTCAGGCGCATTCTGCTTTACTTTCAGTCTGCTTTAAGCTACTATGTACTGGAAAAAAAATTCCGAAGATTTAGGAAAAATCCGGAGAAATGGCAGCCCTGGTACATAGGTAAAAAATCGTATTTCAAAATCATAACAGAAAATGACATTTAAAGGCTATGTTACTAGACAAATGAATAGTAAAAACCTACACTCAAACAATACCTATAATTCTATTGCTTCAGGTTTGTCGTTCCAAAGACTGAGAGATACAGACACATCACAAAACTACACATTTTTCTGACCAAGTACGATGTTTTGAAATTAAGACTTTTGCACCAAGCAGTATACGACATTTCATCTGATGACTGTTTACAACCTTTCTCATTGGGACAGAAGTACGGCGTTCTGTCAGAATCTGCGTATACGTGCAATCTTTCCTAAGATGTAAAAAAGTGATTTTCTGAAAATTCGCCTTATACGAGGTTTTGATATTAAGCCGACGATATGTAAAAATGATAAACAGTTATTTCGAAATATATATCAATAGGGATTTTATCATATCAACAGGCTTTACTAAGTTTTGAACGCCAGATTGCCTTCTTAACTTCTTTAAATAAAATTTGAACATTCAACTCATCTGAGTCTTCAATCGTATTAGAAGATCCTTCTCAAGCATTTGATTGATCAGAGTTGAGCTATTGCTCAAATCTGATCAATCAAATGCATGAGAACGACTTATGACTCATCTCAAAAGCTTTATAGCCATGCGGTCAGTACATTAGTATCTGCTTAATGACATTGCCTATTAATACAGGCCATTACAGGGTACTTAAACAATGCTTTCACTTATCTTAAAACAATTTCAATGTTATTAGGTGCATCACCATTTTGCAAAACAACCTCCATAGGAATGTCTCTTAATCTTGATTGAGCAATCCCTATCTTGCCGATGGATTTCCAGAATTTATTTTCGTTATTGATGCAAACCGTTTTCTTGAAATGTATTCCAGTAAAAGCGTTTGCTTCTCTGTACCTCTCTATCAAAACATTTACGTTCATAGATGAATTGGCTGACAATGAAATAATTAAATATCTCATATACATGTACATGTACATGTATACAGGGCTGCCATTTCTCCGGATTTTTCCTAAATCTTCGGATTTTTTTCCAGTACATAGTAGCTTAAAGCAGGCTGAAAGTAAAGCAGAATGCGCCTTAAGGCGCATTCTGCTTTACTTATAGCCTGCTTTAATTAGTCGCAAGTCAACAAAACAAGAAACAGGCTATGGGGGAAAGGTACGATTCGTAAAATCACACTTGAAAAATGAAAATTTGGAAATTTTAGGATTTTTTATGTCAACTTATGGCAGACCTGTGTATATATGCAATAAACCACTCTTATACAGACCACTACCGCAATCAATCAGATTTACAATGCATGATTAATGAACTTAAAGATCGATGCTGCAACAATCATAGGTGGTTCTCTCGAGAAGACTTTTTTTGTACCCATGGGTCCATATCAACCTATACAGGAAAAACATTATAAATCTTCTTGTCAAACGCCACGTACAGTGGTGAATCTGTTATTCTTTCCCGATAAACACGTTTACGCGAAAACTATTTTTCTTTTACAAACAGTTTGGAGCCAGATCAGACGCCGGGTAACCCGGCGTCTGATCAGGCTCCAAACTGTTTGCCACCAAGATAAACATGAAATATCAGAATTGTCCAAAAGTTGTTCTTTTCTACGTTTTAGTGCTTTGCGTTTGCGTACGTTTGCGTTTAAACGGGAAAGAATAACAGATTCTCCACTGTATACAGGAAAAACATTATAAATCTTCTTGTCGAACGCCACGTACATGTAGCATAGACCATAGACATTTCGTATTTACGGTGGAGAATACGTTATTCTTTCCCAAATAAGCCCGATTATTCCCGATGTAAACAGTTTAAAGCCAGATCAGACGTCGGGCAACACTGTTTGCTACTCAGATTGAAATGAAAGGTTCTACTTATAAAATGGTTGTCATTTTCTTCATTTTAGTGCATTGTGTTTCGTTTGCTTTTATACGGGAAAGAATGACGTCATCTCCACTGTACCACCGTGACCACTTAGATCACCATCAAAGGTACATGCACAGTAGATAAAACGTTATTCTTTCCCAATAAACGCCTTTACGCTAAAACTATTATTTCCAATGCAAACAGTTTGGAGCCTGATCAGACGCCGGGTAACCCGGCGTCTGAGCAGGCTCCAAACTGTTTGCCACTCAGATTAAAATGAATAGTTAGAATTATCAAAATGTTGTCATTTTAGTGTGTTTCGTTTGCGTTTCGTTTGCGTTTAAACTGGAAAGAATAACGTTTTCTCCAATGCATGAAGTATCACAGCACTATGTTAAACATTTGACCCCTCCTCGGGCTCTGTACACATTACGATAGCACAATACATAGTCAGCATGTCCCTCTTATTTGACATGTTATCCTTTCTCAATAAACGTGTTTACGCTAAAACTATTATTTCCAATGCAAACAGCTAAAAATGAATAGTCAGATTATCAAAAAGTTGTAATTTCCCCATTTTACGTTTCGTTTGGGTATAAACGGGAAAGAATAACGTTTTCTCCACAGTACAATATTTATTATCATTACGTTTAAGTACATTATTTATTATCATTAAGTTTAAATCGTAGTTCATGTTGTTGAGTGGTCTGGCGGGAATTGTTTTATTTACCCAGGACAAGACAGTGTGGCCCAGGGCCTGTGTACTTCGATTCAATTAGTTTTATTGCATAAAAAGCTAATAGATGTAAATACATTGCTTTTGGCAAAATTGCGAAGAGCAAAGGTTTTCATGAGAAGCGTTGTATTGCCTTACCCCGAGTACAGTGGAGAATCTGTTATTCTTTCCCAATAAACGCGTTTACGCTAAAACTATTATTTGCAGTGCAAATAGTTTGGAGCCAGATCAGACGCCGGGTAACCCGGCGTCTGATCAGGCTCCAAACTGTTTGCCATCAAGATAAACAAGAATTATCAGAATTGTCCAAAAGTTTTTCTTTTCTACGTTTTAGTGCCGCTTGCGTTTGCATACGTTTGCGTTTAAACGGGAAAGAATAACAGATTCTCCACTGTACTATGGTTAATGTTGGCAAACCATTTGTTTATCTTCTCTGACCAGGATCCAAACTGTTTGGAACGCATTTCTGAAGTCAAAATTAATGAATTTTATTTTGAGAAATAAAAGCAGTTATTGTTTAAAGCAAATGACGTCATGGAAGTGAAAGGGCTAAGCGACCACTAAAATAAGGTGCAAAATAAATAGTCTATGTGATAAGTGGTAACTAAATGCACTTGTCAAATTTAAAGAGGCTCGCAACCGGATTTAGCATTAAAAATGGTAATTTGTAAATATATGTCAAATGATTATAAAAATGGGTAAGATTTAGTTTAGGATAATAAATTCTGTTAAAAAATGCATTTCCAAAAAAAAAAAAAAAGAAGCTCTGGTGGGATTCGAACCCGCTACCCTCCATTGCAGAGACAAACAAGAAAAATGAGGACACGCCTTTACCGCCTCGACCACGGACGCTCTCTATATATATGGCAGCGAATTAACGTACTTCACTGGTAGCGATTAATACTACATTATTCGGCTCCGGTTTATGTCAGAGCCCGTGTAGAGAAGCAACAACAACAACAAAACCGTCAGCTGACGCTATAGAAAAACGATGGAATATATCTAAAAAAAACTAAGATTCGGTGACGATTCTTGAGACTTTTTTTGGACTGATCATATTTTTTTAATGTCAGAAGCCAAATAATGCCACAAATTTGCTTTTATTTGAGTATTTTTTTTTTTGACAAGTACACCATCCGGTTGCGAGTCCCTTTAATACAGGGAGCTGAACGAAACAAAACGCCCTTTTAACAACGTGAACTATTCATTTTATTCAGAGTCTTGTAAGACCTCGGGATACTCTTGATTTGGTTCCAGTGTGTCTACAATGTGTATGATTGTTTATCATAAGTCGAATACCCCATTACTTCATAAATACGCCTTTTATGCCTTTAATTTATTCCCCCATTGAAGAAAGTACATATAGTTCCAACTCATACATTCAAGAATATGTACAAAAGAAATGGCTGCTACAGTGGAGAATGTGTTATTCTTTCCCAATAAACGCGTTTACGCTAAAACTATTATTTGCAGTGCAAACAGTTTGGAGCCAGATCAGACGCCGGGTAACCCGGCGTCTGATCAGGCTCCAAACTGTTTGCCACCAAGATAAACATGAAATATCAGAATTGACCAAAAGTTGTTCTTTTCCACGTTTTAGCGCTTTGCGTTTGCGTACGTTTGCGTTTAAACGGGAAAGAATAACAGATTCTCCACTGTATATCCTAGCAAATTGTAGCATAAAACAGGCTGATAGTAAAGTAGATAGCACCTTCAAGTGGTCACCGATCTTCAAAACTAGGAAATAGGCGATGGGGGTAAAGGGGTAATGGTATAAATGCCTGTCCATGCATATTCTACTAAATCAGCCATAGTAAGCTCCTAAAACATTGCAGGAGGCTGCTTAATTCTAAATGAACGATTCCAGTCTGCAACTAAGCCTATGTCATTTTGAATATTTAGGGTTGTATTGGTAAAATACAAACAGCACAGACTCTGGTCAGATGACTCCCAAACCAGCCGTCTGATCTGGGTCTACAGAGTACACTGTCTGTACTCAGCGGTTAGGGTTCAGAAACTTAAAGTCTTCTAAAAGGAGTGTTCTGTTTAATGTTCAATGTAAACAATTTCAAGCCAGACCAAACGCCAGATAACCATGCTTTTGATCTGGCTCAAAACTGTTGCTATTTAGATTAAACATTCACCCCGCCTCCCCCAACATTTTCTACTTTTTGTTGCAGTGCGTTTCCTTGCTCTTTGAAGAAATAACGTCTTCATACAGTGAAGAATATGTTATTCTTTCCCATTTAAACGAAACGAAACGCAAACGCAAAACGCAAAAACGTAGAAAAGTACAACTTTTGGACAATTCTGATAACTCATTTTTATCTTGGTGGTAAACAGTTTGGAGCCTGATCAGACGCCGGGTTACCCGGCGTCTGATCTGGCTCCAAGCTGTTTGTAATAGAAAATAAAAGTTTTAGCGTAAACGCATTTATTGGGAAAGAATAGCGTTTTCTCCACTGTAACTGTTTTAGTAGGGGCAATAACTTGTTCATGTTTACAATTTACTAAAATATGTGTTAAAATCACAGTTAACCAAAATAATGAAAACAAATAATATTATTATTATAACCCCATGAAAAATATAAAATTAGGTCACGCCTTGTCGGGACTATTTTCTCTTAGTTAAACTGTTCTCCACAAGCGCTGAATGAAGCGGGACGCTAATTGACGTCATATTTGGCGTTGACGTAACTACAAAACAACGTCACGTTTTAGCGGTAAATATATGGCAGAGGGACTACAGGCTACGTTTTAAAAGTGCTTAAACATGATCGCTCATGTCAGATTATCTATTTAAATTTCTGTTCTTAAATTCTGTAGTAATATTAAAGTTTAAGTAATATATAGAATATTTCTTGTTTTCATCGAGTTATGGAAAAACTAACTTGTCACACTTTTAGTTTGAAACCGTTTTGTGTTTTCATACAGTGTGACCAGGATTTTTCATACCTTCATGGAAACAAAAAATAAATTCGATATTTTCCCTAAAATACATTTCAGAAAACAACTATAATAGAATCAAGCACGGCTTTTGGTAAAGACGGGTGATTCTATACCCGAGGTTGGTCTGTTCCCAGTCGGAAACGAGCTTTAGCGAATTTCCGACAGGAACAGACCAACCGAGGGCATAGAATCCCCCGTCTTTACCAAAAGCCGTGCTTGATTATTTTTCTCGCTTAAAATTCCCCTTAAAAAGAGTTTATTAAAGAATTGTAAAGACCTACTTTTTACCCGTATCACACATTCCATATCCAATAGCAACAAACAGCTGTTTAAAGGTCGCGCTAGTTCAGCTTGGCGTGTACACACGTTTTAAGAAGAAACACGTCAAACTTTAGATCACAACTCGGAAATACAAACGGTTTTTATTGAATCAAAGCGATTTTAAATAGTAAAAATTATCAAAAAGACAATTTTTTCCTTTATATATGTTCTACTTACACGCCATAACAACAACCGACGTCAATGACGTCACGTGAGAACGTGACCTTACGCGTATACTCGATCATGTTAAACAATCAACAAAAACAACATTAATCACTGTTTAAACATCGGATCATTGCATTGTCGAAAGCCAAAGCCAAGTGTAGAGTCTACTGTAAAGTTTTCGATTACATCTCTCTCTGTGAACGTAGCTTGTGGTCCATTTTAAGTTTTAGGGTATTTCTGTAAGAGTTACCTCCATTTCCCTTGCTTTAAACCCAGTCGGGCGGAAGGATACCGTACCAGACAAGGTTTACCGTACGGCTATTTATAGTAACAAAATGTTGTCTAGCACCCCTGAAAAGCGAGAATAATAGGTATATCATGACTTTTCTAAGTTTGATATTGGAATTCTTCCTTAAGATTTCAGGTGTGAATGACTTAAGAAAATGTCTTAGTGTAACCCCATTCACCACCAAACACGAAAACACAAGCATTGTAAATAGTTTGGATTCTGACCAGACACCGACTTTGAAGGCAGGACCAAAACTGGTTGACACCTATATCAACGATTCTTAATTAAAACTGCTTTACCCATTACCCCATAGCCCGTTTCAAGTTTTGAAGATAGTTGATCACTTAAAGCAGGTTGGAAGTGAAGCAGAATGTGCCTTAAGGCACATTCTGCTTTACTTTCAGCCTTCTTTAAGCTACCATATGCTAAGATATAGAAACTATTTGTTATAGTACAGATTAATGACCATATAAATTGGAACTATTTTCTTCAGTGGAAGAATAAACTAGAGGCGTTAAAAGACGTATATATGGGGTAATGGGTTAAATGCGTAATTATTAGAAATAAAAACAGATCGCAGTTTAAACTGCTTTACTGCCGGGACGTCATGAATTAAAAAGAAATAATAAATCTGCTTCATTTCTCAAATTTAAATTTTAGGTACATGTATATTAAAAGGACTCGCAAACGGATGGTGTACTTGTCAAAATAAAATAAAATATTCAAATAAAAGCAAATGTGTGGCATTATTTGGCTTCTGACATTAAAAAAATATGATCAGTCCAAAAAAAGTCTTAAGAATTGTCACCGAATCTAATTTTATTTTAGATATTTTCCATCGTTTTTCTATAGCGTAAGCTAACGGTATAGTTGTTGTTGTTGCTTCTCTACACGGGCTCAGACATAAACCCGAGCCGAACATGTACTTTCAATCGCTACCAGTGAAAAGGCGTTTCCCTTTTTTTCATTTTTGTCTCCGCATGGAGGGTCACGGGTTCGAATCCCACCAGAGCTTCTTTTTTTTTTTTGAAATGCATTTTTTAACAGAATTTTTTATCCTAAACTAAATCTTACCCATTTATATAAGCATTTGACAAATATTTACAAATTACTATTTTTAATGCTAAATCCGGTTGCGAGCCTCTTTAACCCTTTACCGCATAGCCTGTTTCTAGTTTTGAAGACAGGTGATCAATTAAAGCAGGTTGAAAGTAATGCAGAATGTGCCTGAAGGCACATTCTGCTTTACTTTTAGCCTGCTTTAAGCTAAAACTTGCTAGGCTATATAAAATATTTGTAATGGTAATTGTTCATGAGGGTATAAATTGGAACTATTTTCTTCAGCGGAGAAATAAATTAAATACGCTAAAAGTCGCTTCTATTGGGGAAAGGGTTAAATTTGGACAAAAGAAGTATTAGAATTAGTCAATCAGTTACAACATTGACTCATCTCATTTGGTTTTCTCTACCTTTACCATATATTTTTTGATGGTTTCAATCTTTGAAACCATCTGTAGTCAGCGTCGTTTCCAAAACTTTGACTCAGTACTCATCCACTCAAGAAACAACACTGCGTATATCGCTCAACACAAAACATCGGCTTATTTAGAAAACTGTATTAGAAGAAACAGTGATATTTTTTTTAAATAATAAACTCATATTGAATAAAAAGAACGCTCTGAAGTAAATATGATGATCATTAAGTTAGTTGAATTCTACTTTCACATTCGTTTGTGTATGACAGGTAAAGGGTCGTTTCGGCCCTTGGTAGTTTCGGGCTAGGTCTTTTCGGCCTATGTTATGTCGACCTTGTTTTAGGGGTAGGTCGTTTCGGTCTATTTGGTGGGTCGTTTTTGGCCTAACATTTCCTTAACGCAGAAACTCTGTCCTACATTATCATGCTGTTCAAGTAGTGGATATCCTGATCTGATATTACGAAAATCAAATATAACAGTTTATGATAGTATCAATATAACACATTTTCATTTAAGTGGTAAAAGTCTGAGTTTAGATTTAGATAAAATCTGCAGAAATAAGACATTTACAATCTCTGCGAAAGTTATTCAGCATCTGTTGGTCTGTTTCTGATCTGAATAGAAACTGTTGGATATTTAGGTGAAAGAGATCTTACTTATGAATGTTTGATTATGTTGAAAATATTTTCACGTGTTTAGGCCAAATCAGGTTTCAGACTCTTTACAGTATTATTCAATGTTTCAAAACAATCATATTGTTCTCTCAGATTTTTACAATTGGTAAACGAGGGGGCCTCCATGGCCTAGTGATATAGTCACTGTGACTAACATCACTAAGCTCCCCACCGCTGTGAGTTCGAATCCCAGTAGGGTCGTTCGGATTTTTCATGTGGGGAAGCCTTCTAGCTGGCTTGCGGAAGGTCGGTGGTTCTACCCAGTTGACAATTTGTGCCTGAAACAGTGCATAAAGGACTTCTGGGTCTTCCTCCACCTGTAATTAGCTGGACGTCGCGATATGACTGAAATACTGTTGAAAGCGACGTAAAATCAAAACAAATCAAACAATTGGTAAACTGACTACAGTCTAACGTCGATATCTCGAACTCGGCTAAGTCGATTATACTCGTTTTTCAAAGTTAAAACGTGGCTGAGCAACGTTTTAACTTTGAAATACGGGTATGTTCGACATAACCGAGCATGAAATAATAAAGTTCATTTGTCGACATATTGGAAAGTTCGAGTTAAGCGAGTTCGAGATATCGAAGTTCGACTGAAACTCCTTGTTTTCTTTCCCCCACCTCTGTAGTTCAGTTTGAAACCATCATCAGTGCTCTCAAGAACGTTGATTTTATTCCTGGTCATCCTGAACATTATGCTGCGTCTGGTCATGATCAAAACTGTTTACAATTAACCCATTTGTGCCCAAGATCCCATATATGGGACATAGGCAAACGGTGTAGACTCTGATCAGACGCCGCTTTATGCGGCGTCTGGTCAGAGTCTATACTGTTTGCTGATAGGAATTTCAATATAAAACAAAATGAAAATGAAAATTTTGACCAGGCATCCCTTTGATAAAAAAATGGACTAATCCAATATAAAACATGGAAGAATCCACTGTGCGCAGAACAATAGGGGTGAGATAGTGAAGGTGTTTAAAAACAGATATATATCTATAATTATTATATAATTTATGTACATGTACTTTAATTACCATTACCTACCATGGGGAAGACTTTAGATAATTTTCAGTATCTTGTTTTCTAATCCATATTTGAATGTTTTTGACTTTATGTTCTTTAATATATAACATTATAATATATGCTTGTAATATTTTAAAATAATTACCGTTTAAGCCAAATAGTTTGGATCTAGATGAGACACCGCTTAACGTGGCGTCTCATCTAGATCCAAACTGTTAGCAAATGTAAGGCCAAATAAGAAAGTACATGCGTTACCGGTAACCCGACCGATCCTAGTTTTTCCCTCCGACCCTAAACTTTATTTTTCATTTTTCGAAAAATGTATCGACAAATTTCGGTCATTTTTGCACCGCAAATGACAATCGTTTTCTACGGAGCGTTTAATGGAAGCTTTTTCCCAACTTAATTGTTTAAAAGGCTTATTTATAGACGTTTTAGTGTTTTAAAATTGATTGTTAAATAAGATTGAGCAAATATCTAAGTGAACTTTACTCCAAATCTGTCATAAATAAAGTTAATTCCTTGCCAGTTAATTAGCCACTTGCACATTCAGCATAGAGACAACACATTCAATTGACACATTTACAGTGGAGAATCTGTTATTCTTTCCCAATAAACGCGTTTACGCTAAAACTATTATTTGCAGTGCAAACAGTTTGGACCCAGATCAGACGCCGGGTAACCCGGCGTCTGATCAGGCTCCAAACCGTTTGCCACCAAGATAAACATGAATTATCAGAATTGTCCAAAAGTTGTACTTTTCTACGTTTTAGTGTTTTACGTTTGCGTACGTTTGCGTTTAAACGGGAAAGAATAACAGATTCTCCACTGTACAGACAACACATTCAATTGACACATATAGCATGCATACAACACATTTCAAAACTTAATTAATTCCATCTATCTTATATACTCGTAAGTCACTTATTTGCCGTTTTGGTATACCAATATTGATCAACAACGATACCAGTTTTGATTTTTAAGGTAATTTTGGTAATAGGACCTACCAATTGATTTTTATTGGTTTCTATGTATGGACACAGGGCTCTGCACAATGAAATACTTTCATATATTTTCATATATGAATACAGATCTAGTTATTATACAAAATACTCCTTCAGAAAGTCAAATGTATAAATGTGTGTTTAAAAATAAACAATAATTTTTTTTTCGACCTACCGTCCCTAATTTTTAGGGGCATGTAATAGGAAACATAGGTACTTTTTTTATTTGGCCTAATTAACCCCTTCACTGCCTTAACCCGAGTACACTAGTAATTTGAAAACAGTTTGGATCCTGATCAGACGCCGCGTAACTCGGCGTCTGATCAGGCTACAAACTGTTTTACACTCATTTCAATATTTCATAAGTCAAAATAACTAAATATTTAATTTAAGAAATAAAAGCAGACGACAGTTGTTTAAAATTGATGACGTCATGGCAGTGAAGGGGTTAAAGTCGCGATTGGTAGACTAAGGGTTATTGTTCTTAGCCCGGGGCTCCAGCGATTCGTATATATAAGTGCTCTTCATATTCAAGTCTGTTATACCATTCTAGAGACCTCCACGGTTGATCCAAGAATGGAAATGGGTGCCTTTATATTGTTTTTAGCGTTATTTGCCCAGGTATACGCACAGCCTGCGTCCGTGGATCTGGTACCTACCGGAATGGTAAAACTCTCCAGCGATTATACAGATAGGTTGGCACGGTTTACAGCAATAGACGAGACAAACGATGTTATATATTTAACAGGTAAGACAAATGTTTCACCCTGTCACCACCGAAGTCGCATAAAGTCGACGTTGAAAACATGTTATTACAGTGGAGAAAACGTTATTCTTTCCCAAAAAACGCGTTTACGCTAAAACTTTTATTTCCGATGCAAACAGTTTGGATCCAGATCAGACGCCGGGTAACCCGGCGTCTGATCAGGCTCCGAACTGTTTGCCACTCAGATTAAAATAAATAGTTAGAATAATCAAAATGTTGCCATTTTCGCTATTTTAGTGTGTTTCGTTTGCGTTTCGTTTGCGTTTAAACGGGAAAAATAACGGATCCCCACTGTAGCAGGGATCCAGGTGAGGTGGAGTAAACAAATAAAAACATTTTCCCACTCATTTCAGCACCATATCCTATGGTGTTACTATTCATTAGAATTGTCTCGAAGAGACCCCATTCTTATGAGTAGTGACACCATAGGGTTTAATGCAGAAATAAAGATTTTTGTTTTTGAAATACTCCCCTTAATTGGAGCTCTCAGTTTGGAGCCAGACCAGACCAGACTCCACGTGACGCCGTGTCTGATCAGGATTCAATCTGTTTGACACTCGTATCGATATTTATTTAGTCATGCTACATTAAATCTAATTTTGAAACGATATTGCAGACATCACTAATATTGGCAATATAGCAGTGGATACCTAAAAAAACCTCTTTATTAATTTGGCCCCGAAAGGGTTACATCATTCATCCCTGAAATGTTTAAATAAAAATACCAGTTTAAAATTAAATCTAGCTCATTTTTGACTACCGATAGTTGTTTTTACAATAAATTGAACAAAATACATACATTGCAGACCCTGACCAGGAGTCTGATAGCCCTCCGATCTGGGTATACACTATTTGTTATGTATATGTACTTGTGCATTGTTTAGAAATGACGAGTTTACTCGTCGCTAGGGTTCTTACAGAGATTGAACGTAAAGTTAATTTGTGTAAATGGATGCCTTTCACCCAGATATGCCTTTAAACAATTTAGCCAACGCATTAACGTACATGACCGTGCGACTCTTCTTATCTGACGGTCTGTTATATCAAAATTTAATTTGTATGCATCGAAGTCAAAACAATGATCTACTCTATCACGGGACGAAGTAGAAATCTAAAACAGCAAGTAAAACATCCCCTAAAAAAACCCCAATAAACACAAACACACAAAACCCCAAATAGAAATATTCGATGATATTTCTTAATGATGATTTAGGTCAATCGTAGTTTAACCCTTCGCCCATAGAAGCGACTTTTAGCGCATTCAGTTTATTCCTCCGCTGAAGAAAATAGGTCCAATTTAAACAGTCATGAAAATGTATTACAAGGAATATTTTCTTTATTCTAGCAGGCAATAGCTTAAAGCAGACTGAAAGTAAAGCAGAATGCGCCTTAAGGCGCATTCTGCTTTACTTTCAACCTGCTTTAAGTAGTCACCTATTTTCAAAACTAGAAATAGGCTATGGGTAAAAGGATTAAATGCCATATTCACGATAATGCCCCCACATTTATTTTCATTTTGAGTATTTTCTCTATTTTTTAAAAATACACCATTCGGATTTCAGTAACTCTAACCCTTTCCCTATACGCATATATACGTCTGTAATGTATTCCTCCACTGTAGAAATTCAGAAGAAAAGAAATAGGCAGAATAGCCAACAAGTTATTTTTAAAAAAATAAATATTGCAAATCGTTTGCGTTTCGTTTGCTTTAAACGGGACACCTGTTGACGTCTTCTGCATTAAATAAACATGTGCAGTACTGAATCTTATTAAATTAACAATTTTTGCGATTCGCTTGCAATTCGATGGCAATTCGATGGCGATTCGCTTGCGATTTCAAAATACTAATTTACCCTCGGATAAGTTTTCTTGAGTGGTGTATCTCACAAATGTTCGCAAATATGCCTTCGTTAATTTTTTCGATTCCATTTTTGTCACAACCGCTTCTGAAAATTCGCGTTAAAGTATTCAAACGTAGGATTTGTTTTTTGAAGCGCCCGATTCGATGGCAATTCGATGGCAATTCGCTTGCGATTATCAATTTAATTTAATTAGGTTCAGCACTGAAGTACTGTTACAAGTAAGTTACAAGAATATCAGAACCTATATCAGTAAAAATCTATAAAGATCGAAAATACTGATCTCTTTAAATATATCAAACGTATATTTCAAAAGTTTTTCGAAAATATCCTTCTTAATAATTTAGATATTGACTAGTCACCATAATTCTTAAAAACTGCAATTCTGTAAAAAAAAAATTTGGTTTACAGTTTTGATTTTTTTGTATTTACTGAACTTTTAATTATCCCGTTTGTGCCCACGATACCATATATGGGACATAGGCAAACAGTGTAGACTCTGATAATGCGGCGTCTGGTCAGAGTCTACACTGTTTGCTGATAGGAATTTCAATATAAAACAAAATGAAAAATGAAGATTCTGACCAGGCATCCTTTTGATTAAAAATGGACTAATCCAATATATCAATATATAAAACATGGAAGAATCCACTGGGCGTAAATGGGTTACATGTAATACTAATATAAATGCAGACATGTCGCCCGTGAAAGCAAGTGCGTTTTTGTACTCATTCAACCCTGAAACTTTTAATAGACAATTCCAGTTTCCAATTTAAGCTTGTCTATTTATGACTATTTATATCAGACACGGTTGTTTTCTGCAATATATTTCAAAATGGCAAACAGTGCAGACCTTGACCAGGTCTGCGTCCACACCGTTTAAAAAGGACACATTTTTAATGTTCTCTTTTCAAGTACAGTGTTTGTAAATGCGCGTATACTCGTCACTAGTGTTGAATGTGTTAACTCATTGAGCCCTAGTGACGCATATATGCGTCTTTTACTAAATGTGTACCTGTGAAGAGTACGATTGTCATATGCAAACAGTGAAGACCCTGATCAGAGCGCTGCAGGAACCCTCTGATCAGGGACTTCACTGTTTGGCATTTTGCAATGTATTACAAAAAACAATCCTAAATAGTCTAAAATGGACTAGCCTTTATTGCAAACTGGAATTTTCCATAAGAAGTTCCAGGGGATAATACCAATAATAAATGAATATTGCAAACAGGTTAGAGCCAGATTAGACGCCGAGTAACCCCGTCTCTATTTTTTTCTGTAAACTAGTTACAATCTTATCAGAGCTACCATAAGTTGCTAAAACAATCCTAAGATTTCAACATTTTCAAGCGGGATTCAACATTATTATGCAAACAGTTTTGATCCAGACAGACGCCGCGTAACGTTTAAGTTTTCATTTTCGCTTTGTTTTATATTGAAATTTCTATCAGCAAACAGTATAGACTCTGATCAAACGCCGCAAAATGAGGCGTCTGATCAGTGTCTACACTGTTTGAATATGACCATTTTATAGGACACTAAAGGCACACAAATGTGTTAATTTCCGTACTGAATGTACATATTGCAATTAAACATCAATTAAAGACAGCAATTATTCCCCTGTCTGTGTAATTAGGATTCAATATTAATTACGAATTGCTATGCTTAACATTTTCACCGCCGGAGTCGCCTAAAATCGACTTTGCAAACAGTTTTGATCCTGATCAGACGCCGCGTTACGCGGCGTCTGAACTGGATCAAAACTGTTTGACACTCGTTTCGATATTTCTTATGTCAAACTTTCTTAAATCTAACTTTGAAATGATATTGCAGACAACAATATTGAAGCAGACGACACAATAAAGGTGAAAGGGTAAAAAAAATAGTAATTTGGCGCCGAAAGGGTTAATTAGATTCGCCCCAGATTAGACGGTTATCAACTACATGTATGACGTAATATTTAATAGCGAGCACTTCGCAAAGCTCTTTATGTCATGTTTGTCCATTTTTAATCAACTTTCAACTTTTATTATTTATTAAAGTGTCACATATAAAAGTTACATCATTCAATTACAATAAATATTTCTTGGTAAACTTTTATACTCGGCCGTTAGTCGACCTATGAGACACTGTTATCACATGCATGTACATAAAATAACAATTAAAATGAATGTAGTAAGTGCTAATCGGTATGATTGGAAAACCGGTGAAGATTTTTCAATTATATAAAAGCTATTTAAAAAGAAATTTATCTTTAAAATTCTGACTTTTGTATATAATGCAACCGCATGCAGTAAAAAATGTTTTTATGAGATCATGTATTATCTAGAATCAGATTCTAAATAAACAGATTAGCACTTTCCACATACAATAGAGGTTAAACTTGTTTATATCATAGATAAAAATTTACTATTCATATCGGTATTTATAAAACATAGTGATACTGAAACATTAAGATATATTTAACCCGTCAATGCCCATTGCCCATTAATTTGGACGTAAGCAAACAGTGTAGACCCAAAATCAGATTGTTCCCACAGGAGCCGTCCGATCTGGTTCTACACTATTTGCTTTTGCTAGGTACTGAATGAGCGGTATAATCATGTACCGGGTCGTTTCATTAGGAATTTGGGCACACATGGGTTAAACAATTGATAAACTTCTGCGAGTCATCATTTTTTGTAAACATGATGCAATTTTAGATTGTAAGTGATATGCAGTCATAAGGTATATTAGTTTATGTTCTGAACTATATGTGTTAAAGTATATATTTCCCTTTGAGGCTGTGCTGAAAAGATTATATCTTAAATCATCGAAATATGCGCAATTTATTAAAAAATGAGTTTCATCTTCAACTTCGCCAGATGAGCAATATTTACAAGTTCTTTGATTCACCAGGGTTTTTGGACGGGTGTACCTTCCCGTTTCAATTGCTAGAGGAAGGTTACAGCTACGAAACTTGGCTAAAACTCTACGTTGGTCTTTTCTCAAATTAGATTTGACATAATGCTCAGTCTGTAGTTTATCTTTGTATAATCTATACGTTCTTAGTTTATTTCCATTATTTTCATTTCCATTTCTATTTAAGTGTCATCCATTCACTATGTTCTTTTAATGTCAGTGTTTCTTTTACTTTTTGAATACAATTACTTTTACAAGGACTTTCACATAGCATACTATCAGTTATTTGTAAGTCGTTTATAAATCTAATCATATTTTTCTCCCAAGAATTAGTTACCGTTAAGGACCAATCGTGAACTTTACGACACAATCTATTAGTAGACATATTCTTTACTCTACACCAGAGTCTAACCATTTCAATTTTTTGTTTTACTTTACACGAAACCCACCCCATATCTCCTTTTGTAGCAATATTTGAGGCGTTCTTTGAGGTGCCTAGGAAATATCTACATGCTTTATTTAAGACTGTGTCTACTTCAGAGTAGTAACGATGGCCCCAAATTCCAGCTCCATAAAAAAGTACAGGTTCAACAATAGTTTCTATAAGTTTAGTGTATACGTCATATGCCATTCCACCAACGTTAATATACTTCGTGTACACCGCACCAAGCGCTCTACTCTCTGATTTTGTTATTTCACGTACTGATTTAGAAAGATCTAAGAATTCATCAAACCAGAACCCAAGGTATTTATAAGTCGACTCATATTCAAAAGTGATATCACCACATTCAAATACAAAGTTAGACCTTTCCTGTGACTTATTTCTAAAGTGTATAACTTTTGTTTTCTTTTCATTTATAGATAAACACCACTTTTTGCACCAGGCGTGTAATTTGTTAACCATTGCATGTAATTTGGTTTCATCCGACGCGAGTAGAATTACGTCATCAGTATACATTAAAATCGATACCATGACGTCATCAATATTAATGCCACTGTCAATTTCATTTATGTCTTGGACTAGATCATTAATATAGACGGAAAATAATGTAGGTGATAAATTGCAGCCTTGTTTTAACCCTCTTGTGACTGGGAACCAATCGGTTAAAGAGCTATTAAGTTTAACTGAACACGAAACTGATTCAGAAAGGGACTGTATTGTACTTAGTATTTTACAATGCAAACCTATAGATTTTAATTTATACCATAAGCAATCACATTCACCCTATTCCACATACATAAAATAAAGTTTCTTATCTAAACCACTGTCGCGACGACTACTATTTCTTGTTAAAATGTCTTGTGTCTGCTTCCAATATCTCGATGGTTCTTCTAGTAGGGTATGATGTTTCTTGCGACATTTTCTCCTGCTTACAGTGGAGAATCTGTTATTCTTTCCCGTTTAAACGCAAACGTACGCAAACGCAAAGCACTAAAACGTAGAAAAGAACAACTTTTGGACAATTCTGATAATTCTTGTTTATCTTGATGGCAAACAGTTTGGAGCCTGATCAGACGCCGGGTTACCCGGCGTCTGATCTGGCTCCAACTGTTTGCATTGCAAATAATAGTTTTAGCGTAAACGCGTTTATTGGGAAAGAATAACACATTCTCCACTGTTCAAGTACAATACAGTTTGTGCACTTCGGGGCAATCTGGTCGCCGCTCTATAGACTCGAATAGCAAACAACGTCTGACATATGCACGTAGTTATCAAGAATTGCGGGCCAAATGTACCAATAAGAAAATCAATATTGTTGTTTTCTTCAGGAAATGGATATATGAATAAGTAAAAGAAAAATTTAGTGAATATATAGAGGATAATCAATTTCTTTGGATTGATATTAAAAATATATCACGAGAATTGGTTGTTATCTGGGTAAAAACGAGTCCGCAGGACGAGTTTTTTTAACCAGATAATAACCCATTCGAGTGATATACTTTTTATATCTAGTCAAAGGAATTGATTATTCTATTTATTATATATCTTTAAATGACGTTTTTACAGAAAAAACACACAAAATTGATTACCGCGACGTCACTAAACTAATTATGACGTGACGTCACAAAAAGTGATATCATCACTACATGTAGTGATGATATCAACTGTGACTATATTAAATTTATCTAACTGAGAAATCTCAATAAATCATCGATTTGTATATAATAAATATGTAGTATTTGTTTAGATCTGGTGATATGAAGTTTTGTGCTATAGATTATAGTAGACGTTTCATTTTTCCGGGTATATATCTTGTATGAAATGCCTCTCCGAAAGGCCACAAACAGTTTTACGAGTATGTACTTAATATGGGCCTCATGGACGATTGATTTTTATCAATTGGACTCTCCCATTAAATAAAGTAATTATTATTATTGTAAAAGGGACAGAGGCATACAGTGTAGACTCTGGACAGACGCCACATAAGGCGGTGTCTGATCAAAGTCTACACTGTTTGATGATAGGAATTTCAATATTAAACAAAACGAAAATTAAAATTCAGACCAGGCACACATTACAGTGGAGAATGTGTTATTCTTTCCCAATAAACGCGTTTACGCTAAAACTATTATTTGCAGTGCAAACAGTTTGGAGCCAGATCAGACGCCGGGTAACCCGGCGTCTGATCAGGCTCCAAACTGTTTGCCACCAAGATAAACAAGAATTATCAGAACTGTCCAAAAGTTGTTCTTTTCTACGTTTTAGTGCTTTGCGTTTGCGTGCGTTTGCGTACGTTTGCGTTTAAACGGGAAAGAATAACAGATTCTCCACTGTACATGTACATCAAAATTGGACTTATCAAATATATATAAGCATGACAGAATCCACTTGGCACAAATGTGTTAACCCTTTCTTATTATATACCTATCGATGATTTATAGATATTGCTCAGTTAGATAAATTTGATATCGTCACAGTTGATATCATAACTACATGTAGTGATGATATCACTTTTTGTGACGTCACGTCATAATTAGTTTAGTGAATACGCGGTAATCAATTTTTGTGTGTTTTATCTGTAAAAGCGTCATTAATATATATGTTTATTATATACCTATCTACAAAACAGGCAAATACAAGCCCCACAATCTTTTTCCGTATCAGATGGTCCGTATCAGATGGAATATATGCTACACGGTATTGCCGGGACTACTTTTATGCTACACAAGTTATACACAATCGATGTATATAAAGAACAGGTGCGCGTGACGTTTCGGAATTCCCCATTTTGATGCTATTTTTAATAACAAGAAAACCTTGAACTTGCTTACGTTTTCTCCGTCTGCTGTCAAACAAAAGAGAAAATGGAAGGAATGAAAAGTAATTACGGGAACTTCCAAATAGAATTAAGCTTAAAACAGTTCAAGTCATACTCTAATACGCTTAAATGAAGGTTATTTGAGAAAAAACACTACTCAATCGAGCCGATAAAAAAATGGCGGACTTCTACAAAAGTCATTATGTATTAATACGCACCAGCGGTTTAACATATGCATATGGTTATTCGGTTGAATATATAGCGTTTCGCAGATATAGTCCCGATTTTAAGCTACTTTAAATGAAATTTTATAGAAAATAAATAAATTGAAATAAGGTATATACTAAAAGGAACATCACCACAGTGTGTGATCCGGGTTCTTGTATCAGTTCGAGTTGGCTGTGTATTCACACTCGAATGGGTTGTTATCTGGTTAAAAAAATCGTCCTGCGGACTCGTTTTTTAACCAGAAAACAACTCATTCTCGTGATATATTTTTCATACCAATCCAAAGAAACAAAAATACCGTCTGGTAAAAATTGTCGTCTGCATTTGTATGCCATATATTGATACGTGTGTCAAACTATTTGGATCCTGATCATCACCATCTTAAGTAACTGTTTGTAAAGTCGTCTGTTTTCGCCTATGATCAGACATACAGTGGGCAAAACGTTATTCCTTTCCAATTAACGCGTTTACGCTAAAACTATTAATTCCAATACAACTTTTTGAGCCAGATCAGACGCCGGGTAGACCGGCGTCAGATCAGGCTCCAAACTGTTTGCCAATCATATTAAAATAAATAGTTAGAATTATCAAAATGTTTTCATTTTCTCCATTTTAGTGTGTTGCGTTTGCGTTTTAAACGGGGAAGAATAACGGTTTTCTCCACTGTTTTAATCTCACCAACCGTGCATGGTACTATAGTCAAACAACTAGGTTAGACGTGTCACGGTGTCGCCGAGTCCATTTATAAGGGAGATCAGGATTTCGGATATCCTCGTGGCAATTTTTAAATGAAAAGTTTTAGTTATTTGTACAAACAATAAATTGTTTAGTTATCGGAAACATAGCGCAGTGGATACGACGTAGGACTAAAAGGAAGCATGATCGAGAAACATTTTATCAAGCGCGGGTTCGAGTCTTGCATCAACCTAAAATATTTTTTGGCTCAAACAATATTAAGGATTCTATAATTACATTGCATTAAAGTAATGCGGAAAGCCCCCTGAAGAAAACAGCTAAAACTTGTATTGATATTTGTATTTTATCATCCCTTTGTTTTTTAACATATGGCTAATATAAGACTCGAACTCAAACTAATGCTCCCCTTCCCCAACATTGAAGAACATGTGCATAAATAGTCAGTATAATACAGTATGGAATAAGATAATGTTTTACTATTCATTCTAGATTAAAAAAAAAGGATTGAGGTTGACGCGGGATTCGAACCCACGCTGAACAAAAATACTGTTATCACAATGAATTCTGCGTACCTACACTCTATCTACTGCGCTAAACTGCTGACAACAATTCCGCCTTCATTTGTATAAAACATACTAAACTCGACTGTTTAAAAATGGTCCGAGAACATGCGGAATGCTGTTATCCCTAAAAAATGGACTCGGTTGACCCTTGACACGTCAGACCTAGTTGTTTGACTATAAAGACATTTGGATGTTTACTCATAACGTGACTCGGTGTTTTATTGTTGCGTTTTCCAGGTGATGACAAAGTGCATATCTTCAATATGGCCTCGGGAGACTCGCTCACACTTTTGAGGGACCAGACGTGGCCGGGAAAGAAACTTGGGCAGGTAAACTATGCTGTTTCCTACGAGATCTAAGGTGGCACGAACAAGACATCATAGTTTTTCAAATCGTGACTACTCTGTCAATTCCGAATTCTTTCGGAATAAACTTGTGCAGATAAACTGCATTTTTGTGGCGTTTGTAGTCAGAAAACGCCACTGTGCCACGGACAATAAAATGGCTTAACCATTTCGGACGGTCAGGTCTTTTTAACCGTTCACTCAGGCCAAATAGAAAATTACATGTGTTTCCTATTACATGCCCCAAAATTAGTTAGGTCACTAAGGCAAAATAAAAAATTACATGAGTTTCCTGCTACAGTGGAGAATCTGTTATTCTTTCCCGTTTAAACGCAAACGTACGCAAACGCAAAGCACTAAAACGTAGAAAAGAACAACTTTTGGACAATTCTGATATTTATTGTTTATCTTGGTGGCAAACAGTTTGGAGCCTGATCAGACGCCGGGTTACCTGGCGTCTGATCTGGCTCCAAACTGTTTGCACTGCAAATAATAGTTTTAGCGTAAACGCGTTTATTGGGAAAGAATAACAGATTCTCCACTGTACATGCCCCAAAAAATTAGGGACGGACGGTCAGGTTTTTTTTTCTAAACACAATCATTAAAAATATACTTAACTTTTCTGATGGAGTATTTTATATAATCATAATCATAAATGAAAATAAATGAAAGTATTTTATTTTGCAAAGTCCTGGACCATACACAAAGCCCTTAAAATATCAATTCAAATTGTTGATTCAATTGATAGGTCCCAAAACCGAAATTACCTTAAAAATTGAAACTTGTATGATTGTTAACCAATATTGGTATACCAAACCAGCAAAGTAGTGACTAATATATGAAAGATGGAATTAATTCTATTTATAAATGTGTTGTATGCAACTATGCATGTTGAATGTGTCAATGGTTAATCAGCTAGGAGATCATATCTGCAAGGAAGGCACTTTATGACAAATTTAGATCAAATTTCACCTAGATATTTGCTTAATCTTAATTAAACATGAAGTTTAAAACATTTAAACGACTATAAATTAGCTTTAAAAATTTTTAACAATTAAGTGGAGAATAGCTTCTATTACACGTTCCTAAAAAAACGACTGTTATTTTTTAATGCGCAGCAAAAATGACCGACATTCGCCGATACATTTTTCGAAAAGTGAAAAAAAAGTTTAGGGTCGGACGGAAAAACTAGGATCGGTCGGGTTACCGGAAACAAAGGTATTTTTATTTTGCCTAATCCAATTTTAATATGGTTAACTCAGGCCAACATAAGCCTACAGACAGACTTTGATTTTAATCATGACGCTATTGTCCTGTAAGGTAACTGTAGCAAGGGTCGTTGTTGGGAGGTAGTCGTTGTTGGGAGGACCGTTGTAGGGAGGGAACGCTGTTTATACATAATTTTATTACATGCTTGTTTTACATATTTTGGATTTTGGATTTTGGATATTTTTTCTAATTCACAAACATCTTGGATCTGGCCAATTCAACTTCTCGGCGTCTTATCTGTGTCAGAACTGTATTACACTTGGTCAATATTAACCCTTTCAACCCTAAATACATGTATCTCTTTGGGGTATTTATTATCCTTTTGGACCTTTCTAGTACAGGCGTTTTGAACCAGTCTACTGTTGCATTTTTGATATGACAACAAAAAAATATCAAACTATCAAAAAGTGCAGACCCTGATCAGAGGGCTCCTATTGGAGCCTTCTTACCAGGATCTACACTGTTTGCATGTGTAATAAATAATCTCCACAGAGGGCTGTAGAGTTGAAAGGGTTAATTATATCATATTATTATCATATACTGTAGTTTCTATAAGTATTATAATCAATATATGCAGTGGAGAATCTGTTATTCTTTCCCGTTTAAACGCAAACGTACGCAAACGCAAAATACTATTTTAAAACGTAGAAAAGAACAACTTTTGGACAATTCTGATATTTTATGTTTATCTTGGTGGCAAACAGTTTGGAGTCTGATCAGACGCCGGGTTACCCGGCGTCTGATCTGGCTCCAAACTGTTTGCACTGCAAATAATAGTTTTAGCGTAAACGCGTTTATTGGGAAAGAATAACAGATTCTCCACTGTATATGCTGCAACATGTATTACGTTCGTCCATATTACCTTTTTTCAAATTGTGGGAGTCAGCACAATATTTAAGACAATTATTAAGCACATTGTCTGCGCAATTTTAAAAAAAATTCTTTTTCAAATTACGTTACGCTGCCATTTTTTAACGTTATTTGAAAAAAGAATTTTGCATCACAGTGCCCCGATTCTTAACGCAATTAAAAATGTTTTTCAAATTGCGTTATACATCACCAAGGGAAATATCTCCATAGTTACCAATGCATTGACCTATCACTTCTCATCACATAACTTCCAACATATTCATAGTTGTTCGATTTTCCCTAAATTTGGAGATGTATTAGCTAAAGGTTTACTTTACAGAATCTAATATTTTTACACTTGTTCAGATCCTGTCGGCGATACCCGAGGAAATAATCAAAATGTGAACTTTCTGAGATTTCACCAAAATTTTCAAATCCTTTGAATTCTATATTTTAATGTTCTTAGAGATGTTATAATGGGTACATTTAAACATTGAAAGGTGACAATTGTTTAAACTAAAGAATAACATTTCTAAGAACATTACAATGTAGAATTCAATGGATTTGAAATTGCTCATGTATTCTCAGAAATTTCACAATTTGATAAATTTTCGCATACATGACGTAGATAAGTGTTATAGTTATCAGAATCAGTAAAGTGAACATTTGGCAATACTTTCTCCAAGTTTGGAAGGAATCGAACAAAAATGTTGGAAGTTATGCGATGAGAAATTGATAGGTTCAATGCATTGATACCTATGGAGGTTTTACCCTCGGTGCTTAGCAAACTTTGAGTAGTATACAGTGGAGAATCTGTTATTCTTTCCCGTTTAAACGCAAACGTACGCAAACGCAAAGCACTAAAACGTAGAAAAGAACAACTTTTGGACAATTCTGATAATTCTTGTTTATCTTTGTGGCAAACAGTTTGGAGCCTGATCAGACGCCGGGTTACCCGGCGTCTGATCTGGCTCCAAACTGTTTGCACTGCAAAAAATAGTTTTAGCGTAAACGCGTTTATTGGGAAAGAATAACAGATTCTCCACTGTAACAACGTTAAACGAAAGAAGTCAACGGTACATAGGACTTCATTATAAGTGAGCTATGCTTTAATTGGTAAGAATACTGTAAAACTGGTATTATTCGCGAGAATATAATTTACGCGTTAATTTGCGAATGTGTTTTTGAAAATAGGGGACTTCTTAAAATAGGTTGAAAGTAAAGCAGAATGTGCCTTAAGGCACATTCTGCTTTACTTTCAGCCGGTCTCAAGCTACCACCTGCTTGAAACATTGCATAATGTCGCAAATTAGTACATATCGCATTACGCGAAATATTCATGACGCTAAAAAATACCGTTTTACAATAACGTTTTTTCTTCTACCGTTTTGATTTCTAGATCCGCGTCTGTGGTGATTATGTCACTATTGTCATGACTGATACACTGGACCCGTCAGTTGCATCGCTAGAGGTATTCGAACTATACGACCCAGGTGTTGATGTAGTTCTGGTGCCTATATTCTCACAACAACTCCCTGCCGGTCCGGGGTACCACCGTATGACGTCAGACTGTAGTAAGGTCATCATTCCCATCTCAGCACGTGAGGACAAAACAGGTAATGTATAGATGTATAACAATGAAAATAATGAAAAATAATGATAATATAACAATGAAGTTTGAATAGAATGAAAAAGAATAAACATTGAATCAGTCAATTTTTGTAATTCAAGCTTTTATGAAAAATTAGGCATTTTACAAAATTTAAATAGCAAACAACATCTTTCTGAACACATTTATTCGAAATGTGTTTTGATTTTCTTGTAAGGAATGTTGTAAACAACTAATTGCACGAGGCTTTGAGTCATAAGCTTCATTTGATTTCGAGAAATACTTTTCCATCGAAATTTATAGATTTTTGCTAAGAAAAAAAGAGATCTTAACCAAACCAAACGATAGATTGTGTCTATATTCACACAGATTGTTTGTTTAGACTAGTGTTTTTCTTCAGGCAAAGTTTCATTCCACCTTTCATGAAAAGTAAGCTCACTAGCGAGCTACCTTAAAACTCCTTCTAAAACGCAACATGGTGCTTTCTAGTAGAAACGATCTCGGAAATAGTATTTTATCATCAACTTCAACTTTTTCAACTTGCTCTAAGTAGGATTTTTAATCCACTGAAGATCAGAACTGTATCATGATTCACGTAATTAATCGAACCTTACCGACAGTATACGGGTCGCTGGCGATTATTAATTTATACTGCGTCATCTCACTTTAATTTTTTCATGCATAAAGTTCAACGTCAGGTGAATATGTTCGTACTATAAAACCCAATGTAAAAACCTATGTCAGGACCTATATAGACAACTTGAGATTTGTGTCATTGGCTGTGCACACTTGACTCCTGCTTTACAGATGTTTTCACGCATATCGAGAACAAAGGGGGTGTCCATCAAAGGACTGAGGAAATGCCATTAAAGCGGGATTCGATTATACAGTGGAGAATGTGTTATTCTTTCCCAATAAACGCGTTTACGCTAAAACTATTATTTGCAGTGCAAACAGTTTTGAGCCAGATCAGACGCCGGGTAACCCGGCGTCTGATCAGGCTCCAAACTGTTTGCCACCAAGATAAACAAGAATTATCAGAATTGTCCAAAAGTTGTTCTTTTCTACGGTTTAGTGCTTTGCGTTTGCGTACGTATGCGTTTAAACGGGAAAGAATAACAGATTCTCCACTGTATAACGGTTATACTGTATTCTTGTGTCTTACATTAGGTATGGAAACGATTGATGGCGATGGGATGATAATGATTCTCGAGTTCAACTCCGACTTTTCCAGCTTAATCCAAAGTACCAACTTGACTTTCGAGGATTTCATTGGGAGTCAATCATCACTGGCTATAAATGGAGGACTGTTCTATCCGGACGTCGGTTTTCTGAAGGTAGGCTGAAAAGTTACCGTATTCATTCGAGATACAGTGGAGAATCTGTTATTCTTTCCCAATAAACGCGTTTACGCTAAAACTATTATTTGCAGTGCAAACAGTTTGGAGCCAGATCAGACGCCGGGTAACCCGGCGTCTGATCAGGCTCCAAACTGTTTGCCACCAAGATAAACAAGAATTATCAGAATTGTCCAAAAGTTGTTCTTTTCTACGTTTTAGTGCTTTGCGTTTGCGTACGTTTGCGTTTAAACGGGAAAGAATAACAGATTCTCCACTGTACAGTAAATCTTACCCCATGGCCTTTTTCTTGTACTGAAAACAGGTGGTCACCAAAAGCAGGTTGAAAGTAAAGCAGAATGCGCCTTTCTGCATTACTATTTTATGACATAACCCGCGGTTTGTTACATTTGAATGTCCGAATTATATTCATACGCGCTGTCAAAACAAACAAAATGGCAAAAGTGACAATAAAACCCATGGGGCGTTGGAGTTACTCCGCTTATCCTGTTCTCTGCCCAGTTAATATCTACAAGATTTATGCAGAAAGAAGACTTGCCGACTATTCTGATCACAGCCATCCTTTCTATATTTCCTACTTTTACTGCTTTTAAACCTCTTTTTAACCAGTACATTACGTCAAAATGGCAAAGTTCTTGGAACATCTGCATTAATAGTAAATTATTTTCAATAAAACCTATTACATGTATACAGGTGAGAGTTGTTCATCAAACAGAACGGTGCGCAGAGAGGACGTGGTTCTTTCTCGATGTCGCATAGGTCACACTTATACATGTATTAGTCATTCGTACATATTGAAACGAGAAACACACTCTAGCTGAATTTCTCTGTTAACACTTCTTATAAGTTGGTGTTAATCTTTATATCCTAAGACAAATATATTTCAAAGTTCGTTGTATGTAAGAACTCTTAGTTCAGTGCCATATGACAATATCATTAATTTCCTTCAGGGGACTGGTATATATATATACAGCAAGATATAGTTCTTTAAGAGGCTTTTATCATTACTTAATTGTGTGTATGTTTCTTTCATTTTTGTTTACCGGCATGTGCACAAGACCTATGCTTTTTGCAAGGAAATTGTCTGGCAAAGCGTTATGACCGAAAGGTCGTCACGAAATGTCTTTAAATACAAAGTATATTTAACACAAGTTAGTGGTCGTGAAAGAGGTCTGGGTCGTAGGTTATAAAGCTTTTCAGTTGAGTCTAAAGTCGTTTTCAAGCATTTGATTGGTCAGATTTGAGCCTTGAGCAATCAAATGCTTGAAAACACACTCAGACTCAGCTCAAACGCTTTATAACCTCGGACCCAGTTATTTACTGTGAGTTTAACACTTTCAGGGTCTTGAGCCAGTGGATGCCTGTTTGAGCAGGGATGAAAGCATGGCTTATGTTGTTTTATCGACAAATAACTTAGTCGCAACAGTCGATCTGTCTAATGGAAACATAACTGCGCTCACCTCCTTAGGATACAAAGGTTAGTTTGACAACATATACAGTGGAGAATCTGTTATTCTTTCCCGTTTAAACGCAAACGTACGCAAACGCAAAGCACTAAAACGTAGAAAAGAACAACTTTTGGACAATTCTGATAATTCTTGTTTATCTTGGTGGCAAACAGTTTGGAGGCTGATCAGACGCCGGGTTACCTGGCGTCTGATCTGGCTCCAAACTGTTTGCACTGCAAATAATAGTTTTAGCGTAAACGCGTTTATTGGGAAAGAATAACAGATTCTCCACTGTAGTAAACCGAAGGTCTCTAACGACTAAAAACATTTCTTTGTCATCATACAGTTATTCTTTCTCTTTATAACATTTGCTCTCTCAATCTCGCCTAAAGGCGCGTTTGCAAACCGTTTGGATCCTGATCAGACGCCGCGTAACGCGGTATCTGATCTGGATCCAAACTGTTTGACACTCGTATCGAAATAAATTCAGTCTAGCTGCCTTAGAATTAACTTTGAAACGATATTGCAGACAATAAAATTGAAGCAGAAGACAATGAACGGTGAAGGGGTAGAAATCTCACGAAAGATTTGACAGCGAAAGGGTTAAACGAAATCAAACGCACTCGCAATGCAGTAAATGGACAATTTGCCAACTGGGACAATCTGGTATAAATTGTAATGAACTTTCGCTGATTATGACTAACCAATCGAAACAAAAGTGATGTAGAAAGCTCAACTACAAAATATGTTATTTTCGTCCTGCATTGAGCAACTATCCATATGAAAGACTATTATGAAACTTCTATAAGATTGTCGCGTAGAATATTATTGACTGTAAACTATTGTACACTATTGACTGTATAATATTATTAGTCAATGTTAATTACAAGGTGTCTGTCTTTATGTCTGTCTGTCTGTCTGTCTTTCTTTATGTCTGTCTGTCTGTCTGTCTGTCTGTATGTATGTATGTATGTATGTATGTATGTCTGTCTGTCTGTCTGTCTGTATGTATGTATGTATGTATTTCTGTCTGTCTGTATGTTTGTATGTATGCTTGTATGTATGTCTCTTTCTATCTGTATCTCTGTCTCTTATTCATCCTTTCAATGACAAGAGTGTTTCAATGTTTTTCATGAACCTGCAGACTTTAGTGTTGGCGATGGTTTAGATGCAAACAGCAAGGATGGTATTAATCTGGCTAACTATGATATCCGAGGGGCTTATACTCCATCTAGAATCGACTGTTTTGAAGCCGATGGCGTGGTGAGATATCATTTTGAATATAGTGAATTAAGAGTAATAGAATGAAACATACATGTATAGTATACTTTAACTATTATTATTATTTTTATTATTATTATACCAGCTTTATATAGCGCTCTTTTCACACAGGGGCCTTGTGTTCAAAGCGCTTCACATGCAATTACATAAATGTACCTACTAAGCGAGAAAAGACAAATGACTACAATTAGATCTAAAATAAACATGAATACATGCAAAAGACATGCAGCCCCCCAAAAAGGCGATCACATTACCCTCATCAATCAGCAATGAACCGACCGGCTAAAGATTGCCGACTGATAGAAATAATAGTACAGCGCCCAATGCAGGCCGCCGAGAAAAGACAAATAACTACAATTAGATCTAAAATAAACATGAATAAACATACAAAAAGACAGCCCCAAAAACGGCGATCACATTACCCCCATCAATTAGCAATGAACCGACCGGCTAAAGATTGCCGACTGATAGAAATAATAGTAGAGCGCCTAATGAAGGCCACCGAGAAAAGACAAATAACTGCAATTAGATCTAAAATAAACATGAATAAACATACAAAAAGACAGCCCCCAAAACGACGATCACATTACCCACACCAATTAGCAATGAACCGACCGGCTAAAGATTGCCGACTGATAGAAATAATCGTATAACTATGTTAACCATTTACTTCATAAACAAATCTAATTATGTTCTCCAAGTATTCTTCCACTTCAAAGAAGACAGTTTCTCTTTATATAGTTTCCAAGGTGCACCACGGGAAATATTTTCAATAGCCTAGCATAAAGCAGACTGAAAGTAATGTAGAATGCACCTTTAGCCGTTAACCCTTTCCCCCGTAGAAGCGCCTTTTAGCGCAAATGATTTATTCCTCCGCTGAAAAAAATAGTTCCAATTTAATCAGTCATGAATACTATAGTGTAGGCAATATTTTATATATTCTAGCACATGGAAGCTTAAAGCAGGTTGTTAGTCAAGCAGAATGCGCCTTAAGGTGAATTCTGCTTTACTTTCAACCTGCTTTACATGCATATTTAAAGGCCACTAAGCTAAACATTTTATTTGACAAAATAGATAATCTTTGAAATATGCTATATTGAATATACAGTGATCTTGATTTAGTTTTTTATTCAGATCAAAATTAGTACAACTATAAAACCATGCACCAACAATAAAAATGCTTGAAACAGTGTTCTGTGATTTATTTCGAAGAAACTGTAAATGGACCGTTTAACACATACCTCCATGCATTTAGACGCACTTTTGCACCTTAATTAATATTCACTTTGAAGAAAAAATCCGCTTTATACAACCATAGATACATGTATGCACCATAAGAAATGTTTCCTATATCCTAGCAGATTGTATAATTAAGCATTTTTCTTTACTTTAAACTTTGTTCAAAAACACCTGTTTTTAAAACTAGAAACAGGCTGTAGTGTGATGGGTTAAAAAAGACAAGGCTGCCATGCCATAAGTTCATCAAGAAAAATTCTAAGATTTACAAAGTTTCTATTTTTCGAGGGCTATAACTTAAAGCAGGCGCAGAAAGTTAATCCAAACAAGCATCTGTGCACTTGGGGACAACAAAAACTCAAACAGCTCGACTTGGGTATGTTTTTGTCAGAATCAAACCGTACATCATAGTATCAGCTCTGATCATTTTATACTAGTGATGTGCCGATTAGTCGTGATACTGTAAAACCGGTTTTATTCGCGAGAATATAATTTACGCGTTAATTCGCGAATGTGTTGCCTCGCATATCTAGTTTTGAAAATAGATGACTTTTTAAAGCAGGTTGAAAGTAAAGCAGAATGTGCCTTAAGACACATTCTGCTTTACTTTCAGTCTGCTTTAAACTACCACCTGCTTGAAATGTTGCATGACGTCGCGAGTTAATACAAAATCGCATTACGCGAAATATTCATGACGCGAAAAATACCTGTTTTACAGTACTTCGCGATCAAGTCGCGAAGTTGCCGATGTAATGATCGACGACAGATATTTCATTGTCGACAATTATACATACAGTGGTAAATACGCTATTCCTACCCACTTTACGCGTTTCTTAAAGCGACTCGCAACCAGATGGTGCATTAAAAATAGTAATTTGTAAATATGTGTCAAACGCTTATATAAATGGTAAAGAATTAGTTTAGGATAAGGAATTCTGTTTAAAAAAATGTATTTCAATAAAAAAAAATATTGGTCTCTGGTGGGGTCCGAACCCGGGGCCCGGCATTGGCGGACAGAAGGCAAAATAGGGGAAACCGCTTAGACCAATGGACCACGGAACTATCCGCGTTGATCTCGGATCGATTTAACGTATTTCAATGTGTAGCGCTCGAAAGTGCATACACTTCGTAATTCGGCTCGTGTTTATGTCTGAGCTTGTGTAGAGAAGCAACAACAACAACTTATACCGTCTACTAGTCGGTATAGAAAAACGATGGAAAATATCTAAAAATCTAAGAGTCGGTGACGATTCTTGAGACTTTTTTTGGACTGATCATATTTTTTTAATGTCAGAAGCCAAATAATGCCACAAATTTGCTTTTATTTGAGTATTTTATTTTATTTTGACAAGTACACCATCCGGTTGCGAGTCCTTTTAAGCGTTTCTTACGCATTTATTATCCGTTTCGTTAAACGCGTTTCCTAGCCGTTTCTTTACGCGTTTCTTTACGCGTGTAAAAGAGCACGGATATCTGTCTTAATTTTCAAAAGAATACTCCTGAAATATCACACGGGTCATTAATAAAGTGAGCAAGACATCAAATGTTCCGACATTTCATAAGGCAAGTAAAGACTGCAGTCGTTATCATACCTTTCGGGTAGCGGCGAGTCCAATGCAAGTCTGCCGTGACGGGTGGTTTATTGATTTATGCGTCTGGTTGATAACTGTAGTGCCACTTATCGGATTAATGGGTTTTTTTCATCGATAAGATCCGCGATCTTCGCATGAAACGGCAAACGGTCGCACCAATCGCAACATTTCTGGTATAATCATTTATTAACGCGTTTAAACGCGTTAAAATCGTTAGGCGTTAACCGTTCGTAAACCGTTCACTATGCGTTTCTTACGCATATATTAACGCGTAAATGGGTAGGAATAGCGTATTTACCACTGTAATTGTTAGCATAACGTTTTATCAAAATTAAGTCCGTATCTAAATAAATACCGTAATTACCGTTATTCTGTCACAACTAAAGTACAGAGCAGTCAATTAAATTAATAATGAATTGATAATCGACGTCTTTATTCAGATCAGACATTTTGATAGAGACTTAAATGTGTTCTGGATACAGTATACAATTATTCCAAAACTGTATACATCATTTATCTTTTTCTGTGAAATAAATCCGAAGCAGTATAAATTAGACGCATTTTTAATTGATGATCGATCGATTTAAAGTTTTGGAGTCTTATTCCCAACACTACTCTATATCGATAACATAGTATTGTCAGTGTTGAATGAATTAGAATATACAGACACCATAAATAAGAAAACACAAGAAACACTGATGAGACGCAGTATAAAAAAAAGTCTAGGTAAAAGCTTTTTGTTAATTTTCTTAGCACATGCCTTGGAGCTGTCGGCCAATCAGATGCCTTAAAACCGCTGACTATACACGTATGATGCCATCAACAGGTACTTGACACATTTTTACTAGACTTCTATTATACGATACAAGCTAAACACCGCAATTCGACACCTAGTCTTAACTATCGACTTAAACTGACGCTAAATTAGACTAGATCGCCGATATTCTCTTGTGGTACCCTCGTTATAATTCACGTACTGTGGCGTTATTTGACGGAATTTGATGAAATAAAAAGTAGATATTGATAAATTAATCATTTCCCGAGGGTACCACAAGAGAATATCGGCGATCTAGTCTATTTTAGCATCAGTTTAAGTCGATAGTTAATACTAGGTGCCGCATTGCGCTGTTTACCTTGTATCTATAATAGAAGTCTAGTAAAAAAAAAATAAAAAAAATTAGATCTAGATGTATGTGTCAAGTACCTGTGATGCCATCCACTTTGAACAATTGTCGTTTGCTTTTATTTCTGAAATTTCAATATTAGATGAAATGAGCAAGGTTATGTCGTAATGAGTGTCAAACAGTTTGGATCATAATTTGACGCCGCGTAACACGGTGTCTGATCAGGATCCACGATGTTTGCACAAAATCATGTTGCTCGAGATAGGGCGGTGACGGGGTTAATATATATATCTACTGACAAATAACCAACATTTGTTTTTTGCTTTGTTTGACAGGAATACTTTGTTACTGGAAACGACGGCAGTCCTGCCTACAGAAATGTAGAGAAACTCACAAACCTAAATCTTGACACCACCTTATTTCCCAACACAAGATTTCAAAAGAAAAGGTTCGCCGGAAGACTTAAAGTCTGGAATGGCGGCGATGTTGATAGTGACGGTGATATAGATGCTATCTACACTATTGGTACGCGTAGTGTATCGGTATGGCTCGCTTCCTCAGTAACCTTGGTCGCTGACACCGGCAGCATGGTTGAAAAGAAGGTAGCCGACTTAAAGCCTGATTACTACAATGCAGACCCGAATGATGGTGCGAAAACGATCTCCAATACTCGAGATCGCCGGTCAATCATACGTGGACCTGAACCAAAAGGTGTAGTGGTGTTCAACACTTGCAAAAACCGTTACTTGATAGCAGTAGTTGCTCTTGAGATGCCGGGCGGTCTGATGGTGTTCTCACTCGACTATAAAGACCCTGCAGCCGGCTTTACGTTCATGAATTTGGCGATGCCTATTAATGCTACGACTACTGACACCTGGAACACAGCATGGACGAACGGTGAAGCTTCTATGATGGGTGTACAGTCCCTTTCTTTATACGCAAGTAAGTCAAAAACACTCTACAAGTAGTTTAGTTTAACCATATTTTATTTCAAATTCCATGAAAACGGATCGGGCCACACGTTCTACCAACATTAGTTACGGCCCTCCCCTATGCAGAATTGCCCTCTGTTCTAGATAACTAGTTTTAATGGGTTTTTGATCAGAAGAAAAGTTGCATGTGAGTGCCAAACAGTTTAGGCGGCGTCCGATCTGTCGCGATTCGACGATAAAAATAATCGGCCAGCTAATTCTACCATAATCACAATGCAGAACGCGTCACATAGTGGTATAGGGCCACCAAATAGACCGGAAGTGCTTCATGGTGTAGTCGAAAGAAGTCCGGCAAAGAAATAGTGCCAAACTTTTTGCCTCAGAATAGCTTTTTGTCAAGAAATATTTACTATTTTGAGCTTTTTATTTAATACATGGGTGCTAGAGAATAGATACAAATACTTTCTGTCATAATAGATGGGTTTTTGGAGAAATTATGTGAGCTGAAGTGACATGTCCCTGTTTTAGCCGGTGCCTATTTCAAAATGTAGCAAAACAGGGGTCATGTCACTGAAGCCAAGATATTTTTCTTATATGCCACATGACCCCCTGTTTTCTCTGCATTTTTCACTTGTGCAAGGGTGTATCTTTGTAGGAAATATAGGGTAGCACCTGTGGTTGGAATAAAAATTGTATTTTTTGGACCTTGGAAATGACGCATTTTATATAAGTTATATAGGAGAGCCGTTTTGGTGTACCATGCCCTAAGAGAGATATTCCCGGAAAATGACGTCACAGTTTGTTTTGATAATAGAGTGCTATTTGGGGGATTTTATGAATACATGATGGTTGAAAAAGTGTTTTAGACTACATCAGGTAATTATTTTGGCTAGAAAAGTGTTTTTTTGCTTGAAATTGTGTCGGCCGCGGATTGAGCATGCGGCCGATGTACTCTTTTTCGCATAAATGCTGTTGAAAAGCCCAATACTGGTCTAGTGAACACTTTGAAGGTATGTTTAAGCTGAATGTCACTAGGTTTGCAGGTTTTGGTCCACACTATGTTGATTTCTTGTTTTTCCTGAGAAAAAAAGGGGGTCAGTGATGGCCCGCCATTGTCATTGGCGACCCAGGTCAAAGACCAATGAGTTCTCAATTTTCCTTAAAACCTGTCCTAAACATATTTTTTCATTAATTTTTCAATGCAAATGCATGTATTCTATGCTATTCAGAGCTGTCATCTTTGTTTTAAAGCTCTTTTAGGAGAAAAAAATCCTGTTTGGGGTGAAAATTGCCAGAAATGCATTTTTTTCGTTGAGAACAACTACCGCCATGGACAGACGTCAAGGGTGATTTTTGCTGTTTCAATATTTTTCCTACAGGGAAAGGCTGTTTTTATTTAAAAAAGGGTTATCCGCACACTTTCAGATCAATTAAAAGTGTTCGAATAAGTCTAGATGTTGCGAAAACAAAGATTTATTAGTCGCGTTGAATTTAATGCAAAAAGCTGAAATTCTGCCAATTTTGTCGCTTGAATTTTTTTCAAAAACAGTCTAAAATACTAAATGTGGTGGAACCTGACATCTGTCAGCTTGTGTGTTGTTTCTTAATACCTATAGCTAGGATATAAGAGTAAATGTAGGCAAATTAGAGGAAACAAAATTGATCTCTTAGGTATAGGGCCACCAAATAGACCGGAAGTGCTTCATGGTGTAGTCGAAAGAAGTCCGGCAAAGAAATAGTGCCAAACTTTTTGCCTCAGAATAGCTTTTTGTCAAGAAATATTTACTATTTTGAGCTTTTTATTTAATACATGGGTGCTAGAGAATAGATACAAATACTTTCTGTCATAATAGATGGGTTTTTGGAGAAATTATGTGAGCTGAAGTGACATGTCCCTGTTTTAGCCGGTGCCTATTTCAAAATGTAGCAAAACAGGGGTCATGTCACTGAAGCCAAGATATTTTTCTTATATGCCACATGACCCCCTGTTTTCTCTGCATTTTTCACTTGTGCAAGGGTGTATCTTTGTAGGAAATATAGGGTAGCACCTGTGGTTGGAATAAAAATTGTATTTTTTGGACCTTGGAAATGACGCATTTTATATAAGTTATATAGGAGAGCCGTTTTGGTGTACCATGCCCTAAGAGAGATATTCCCGGAAAATGACGTCACAGTTTGTTTTGATAATAGAGTGCTATTTGGGGGATTTTATGAATACATGATGGTTGAAAAAGTGTTTTAGACTACATCAGGTAATTATTTTGGCTAGAAAAGTGTTTTTTTGCTTGAAATTGTGTCGGCCGCGGATTGAGCATGCGGCCGATGTACTCTTTTTCGCATAAATGCTGTTGAAAAGCCCAATACTGGTCTAGTGAACACTTTGAAGGTATGTTTAAGCTGAATGTCACTAGGTTTGCAGGTTTTGGTCCACACTATGTTGATTTCTTGTTTTTCCTGAGAAAAAAAGGGGGTCAGTGATGGCCCGCCCTTGTCATTGGCGACCCAGGTCAAAGACCAATGAGTTCTCAATTTTCCTTAAAACCTGTCCTAAACATATTTTTTCATTAATTTTTCAATGCAAATGCATGTATTCTATGCTATTCAGAGCTGTCATCTTTGTTTTAAAGCTCTTTTAGGAGAAAAAAATCCTGTTTGGGGTGAAAATTGCCAGAAATGCATTTTTTTCGTTGAGAACAACTACCGCCATGGACAGACGTCAAGGGTGATTTTTGCTGTTTCAATATTTTTCCTACAGGGAAAGGCTGTTTTTATTTAAAAAAGGGTTATCCGCACACTTTCAGATCAATTAAAAGTGTTCGAATAAGTCTAGATGTTGCGAAAACAAAGATTTATTAGTCGCCTTGAATTTAATGCAAAAGCTGAAATTCTGCCAATTTTGTCGCTTGAATTTTTTTCAAAAACAGTCTAAAATACTAAATGTGGTGGAACCTGACATCTGTCAGCTTGTGTGTTGTTTCTTAATACCTATAGCTAGGATATAAGAGTAAATGTAGGCAAATTAGAGGAAACAAAATTGATCTCTTAGGTATAGGGCCACCAAATAGACCGGAAGTGCTTCATGGTGTAGTCGAAAGAAGTCCGGCAAAGAAATAGTGCCAAACTTTTTGCCTCAGAATAGCTTTTTGTCAAGAAATATTTACTATTTTGAGCTTTTTATTTAATACATGGGTGCAAGAGAATAGATACAAATACTTTCTGTCATAATAGATGGGTTTTTGGAGAAATTATGTGAGCTGAAGTGACATGTCCCTGTTTTAGCCGGTGCCTATTTCAAAATGTAGCAAAACAGGGGTCATGTCACTGAAGCCAAGAGATTTTTCTTATATGCCACATGACCCCCTGTTTTCTCTGCATTTTTCACTTGTGCAAGGGTGTATCTTTGTAGGAAATATAGGGTAGCACCTGTGGTTGGAATAAAAATTGTATTTTTTGGACCTTGGAAATGACGCATTTTATATAAGTTATATAGGAGAGCCGTTTTGGTGTACCATGCCCTAAGAGAGATATTCCCGGAAAATGACGTCACAGTTTGTTTTGATAATAGAGTGCTATTTGGGGGATTTTATGAATACATGATGGTTGAAAAAGTGTTTTAGACTACATCAGGTAATTATTTTGGCTAGAAAAGTGTTTTTTTGCTTGAAATTGTGTCGGCCGCGGATTGAGCATGCGGCCGATGTACTCTTTTTCGCATAAATGCTGTTGAAAAGCCCAATACTGGTCTAGTGAACACTTTGAAGGTATGTTTAAGCTGAATGTCACTAGGTTTGCAGGTTTTGGTCCACACTATGTTGATTTCTTGTTTTTCCTGAGAAAAAAAGGGGGTCAGTGATGGCCCGCCCTTGTCATTGGCGACCCAGGTCAAAGACCAATGAGTTCTCAATTTTCCTTAAAACCTGTCCTAAACATATTTTTTCATTAATTTTTCAATGCAAATGCATGTATTCTATGCTATTCAGAGCTGTCATCTTTGTTTTAAAGCTCTTTTAGGAGAAAAAAATCCTGTTTGGGGTGAAAATTGCCAGAAATGCATTTTTTTCGTTGAGAACAACTACCGCCATGGACAGACGTCAAGGGTGATTTTTGCTGTTTCAATATTTTTCCTACAGGGAAAGGCTGTTTTTATTTAAAAAAGGGTTATCCGCACACTTTCAGATCAATTAAAAGTGTTCGAATAAGTCTAGATGTTGCGAAAACAAAGATTTATTAGTCGCGTTGAATTTAATGCAAAAAGCTGAAATTCTGCCAATTTTGTCGCTTGAATTTTTTTCAAAAACAGTCTAAAATACTAAATGTGGTGGAACCTGACATCTGTCAGCTTGTGTGTTGTTTCTTAATACCTATAGCTAGGATATAAGAGTAAATGTAGGCAAATTAGAGGAAACAAAATTGATCTCTTAGGTATAGGGCCACCAAATAGACCGGAAGTGCTTCATGGTGTAGTCGAAAGAAGTCCGGCAAAGAAATAGTGCCAAACTTTTTGCCTCAGAATAGCTTTTTGTCAAGAAATATTTACTATTTTGAGCTTTTTATTTAATACATGGGTGCTAGAGAATAGATACAAATACTTTCTGTCATAATAGATGGGTTTTTGGAGAAATTATGTGAGCTGAAGTGACATGTCCCTGTTTTAGCCGGTGCCTATTTCAAAATGTAGCAAAACAGGGGTCATGTCACTGAAGCCAAGAGATTTTTCTTATATGCCACATGACCCCCTATTTTCTCTGCATTTTTCACTTGTGCAAGGGTGTATCTTTGTAGGAAATATAGGGTAGCACCTGTGGTTGGAATAAAAATTGTATTTTTTGGACCTTGGAAATGACGCATTTTATATAAGTTATATAGGAGAGCCGATTTGGTGTACCATGCCCTTGTGACATAGGGTGTGCTCGATTATCACTCCGAAGTTGACTCAATTGATGGAATCGAAATCGAGTGGTCCGGAATTCAATTCCGGAACTGTTCTATCAATTCTGCCAAAGGAGGTGGTGTGAGCAGAATAGTGACGTAATCAACATGACGTACCATACGTCTCACCAGCGAGAATCGGGCTTTTAATTTTAACCTGAAATACAAAATTGATTATACTTTGAAAACAGTATTGGGGCATTTATATGAAGGGCTTGGGCCACCAAAACGGCTCTCCTATATAACTTATATAAAATGCGTCATTTCCAAGGTCCAAAAAATACAATTTTTATTCCAACCACAGGTGCCACCCAATATTTCCCACAAAGATACACCCTTGCACAAGTGAAAACTGCAGAGAAAACAGGGGGTCATGTGGCATATAAGAAAATTCTCTTGGCTTCAGTGACATGACTGGTGTTTTGCCACATTTTGAAATAGGCACCGTCTAAAACAGGGACATGTCACTTCAGCTCACATAATTTCTCCCAAAACTCATCTATCACGACAGAAAGTCTTTGTATCTATTCTCTAGCATCCATGTATTACATAAAAGGCTCAAAGCAGTACATATTTCTTGACAAAAAGCTATTCTGAGGCAAACAGTGTGGCACTATTTCTTTGCCGGACTTCTTTCGACTACACCATGAAGCACTTCCGGTCTATTTGGTGGCCCTATACCTAAGAGAGACATTTTTCCCCTCTAATTTGCCTACTTTTACTCTTATATCCTAGCTATAGGTATTAAGAAATAACACACAGTGTGACAGATGTCAGGTTCCACCACATTCAGTATTTTTAGACTGTTTTTGAAAAACGTTCAAGCCACAAAATTGGCGGAATTTCAGCTTTTTGCATTAAATTCAACGCGACTTCTAAATCTTTGTTTTCGCAACATCTAGACTTATTCGAACACTTTTAGTTTATCTGAAAGTGTGCGGATAACCCTTTTTTAAATAAAAACAGCCTTTATCTGTAGGAAAAATATTAAAACAGCAAAAATCACCATTGACGTCTGTCCATGGCGGTAGTTGTTCTCAATGAAAAAATGCATTTCTGGCAATTTTCATCCCAAACAGCCTTTTTTTCTACTAAAAGAGCTTTAAAACAAAGATGACAGCTCTGAATAACATGGAATACATGCATTTGCAGTGAAAAAATAATGAAAAAATATGTTTAAGACAGGTTTTAAGGAAAAGTGACAACCCATTGGTCTTGGACCTGGGTCGCAAATGACCAGTGCGGGCCATCACTGACCCCGTTTTCTTCTCAAGAAATACAAAAAATCAACATATTGTGTACCAAGACCTGCAAAACCTAGTGACATTCAGCTTAAACATAACTTCAAAACGTTCACTAGACAAGTACCGAGCTTTTCAACAGCATTTATGCAAAAAAGTGTACATCAGCCGCGTGCTCAATCCGCGGCAGACACAATTTCAAGCCAAAAACCACTTTTCTAGCCAATATAATTACCTGATGTAGTCTCAAACACCTTTTCAACCATCATGTATTCATAAAATCCCCCAAATAGCACTCTATTATCAAAACAAACTGTGACGTCATTTTCCGGGAATATCTCTCTTAGGGCTTGGGCCACCAAAACGGCTCTCCTATATAACATATATAAAATGCGTCATTTCCAAGGTCCAAAAATACAATTTTTATTCCAACCACAGGTGACACCCAATATTTCCCACAAAGATACACCCTTGCACAAGTGAAAACTGCAGAGAAAACAGGGGGTCATGTGGCATATAAGAAAATTCTCTTGGCTTCAGTGACATGACTGGTGTGTTGCCACATTTTGAAATAGGCACCGTCTAAAACAGGGACATGTCACTTCAGCTCACATAATTTCTCCCAAAACCCATCTATCACGACAGAAAGTCTTTGTATCTATTCTCTAGCATCCATGTATTACATAAAAGGCTCAAAACAGTACATATTTCTTGACAAAAAGCTATTCTGAGGCAAAAAGTTTGGCACTATTTCTTTGCCGGACTTATTTCGACTTCACCATGAAGCACTTCCGGTCTATTTGGTGGCCCTATACCTGAACAGTATTAAAATCGAAACAATATAAAAAAAAAAAAAAAGAGTAAAAAGAATGATGGAATCGAAAATCGAGTGGTGTCGAATCAGTCATTGGCATGTGTTCCATTCCGGTTTTACTTGATTTACAAGTTCCATGGAATCGTTTCATACAGTTCTAGAACTGATAATCGAGCACGCCCATAGGGGATCGTGTGCAAAAATAAGTCGTTTAAAAAATAAGCCAACATGTGCCAGACAACTGTGTACCGTTTCACAAAACTTCGTACGGCAAATGTTGTCGTAAGTCAGATTATAAAAGTCCAATTATTTATGTATTTTCTCAATTGAACCCAGCCTTGTAACATGTCTTTGGAATCGTCTTCAAAAGACGATTCCAAAAAGATGTCGCAAGGCAGGATTAGATAGAGATTTCAGAAATTAAATGTATTTTGAAGTTTTGACTTACGACCGTTTTTGTCGCACGACGTTTTATGAAACGGGCCCCTGATGTTTTCTTCTTCCGTTTCAGCTCGCAACCCCTTCGTGTATGCTGCGGGAAATATCGGAAGTACTTTGAGCGGATACAGACTCGACATAGAATGCGTTTAAATGCTGTCGATAACATCTACTAAGGTCCTTGCTAACAAAGCGTTCGAGCTGAGTCTGAAATTGTTCTCAAGCATTTGATTGGTCAGATTTGAGCATAGGCTCAAATCTAATCAGTCAAATGCAGGAGAACGCACTCAGACTCAACTCAAATGATTTCTAAGCGCTGGGCCAGACAAAGGAAGAATCGTCTGCTTAAAAATGTATTTTTTATATAATTGTTTGCCTTCGTAGCACGATATCTAAATAACCACATTATATTCTTCATTAAAGTTTTCTTTTTACTGGTGCAGATATTCTTTGTTTGTATCAAAACAATTTTTTTATTGCTACATTTCTACATGTCGCGCGCAATTCTCACCAAGACGTTGAATAAAAGTTAATGAAAGGCACATACTTTAACATTATAGACGCTACTTTGTATGCCTAACCTCCTACTATGACTACATGGTAGAAGACGGTATTCTTTCCCAATAAACGCGTTTACTCTAAAACTATTATTTCCATTGCAAACAGCTTGTAGACAGATCAGACGCAGGGTTTCCCGGCATCTGATCAGGCTCCAAACTGTTTGCCACTCAGATTGAAATAAATAGTAAGAAATATCAAGAAGTCGTAACTTTCTACATTTCAGTGAAATGCGTTTGCGTTTCGTATGCGTTTAAACGGGAAAGAATAACGTCTCCTCCTCTGAACCCCTTGAAATAAGGCGATCGTAAAGGAAGAGGTTTAACTGCACTACGCCATTCAGCAGTGTGAACTACAATATGGCCTCTGGGTCCAAGGTTATAAAGCTTTTCAGTTGAGTCTAAACTCGTTCTCAAGCATTTGATTTGACTCAGCTCAAACACTTTATAACATTAGACCCTGATAAAATGTTTTACTGTTATTGAATCACAGAGTAAACGTCGGATACTAAATAGAGGATAATCAATTTCTTTGGATTGATATGAAAAATATATCACGAGAATGGGTTGTTATCTGGTTAAAAAACGAGTCCGCAGGACGAGTTTTTTTAACCAGATAACAACCTATTCGAGTGATATATTTTTCATATCTATTCAAAGGAATTGATTATTATTCTATTTATTATATATATTTTAATGACGTTTTTTACAGAAAAAACACACAAAATTGAATTCCGCGACGTCACTAAACTAATTATGACGTCACAAAAAGTGATATCATCACTACATGAAGTGATGTTATCAACAGTGACGATATCAAATTTATCTAACTGAGAAATCTCTATTAATCATCGATATGTATATAATAAACGGTTTTATCAGTTGTATAATACCTAAAGACATTCCAATCTTGTCGGCGTTTTAAGGTGGATCGCAAGCGGGGTCCCCGCATCTCGAGTTCCGGAAATGCTCATGATTTTCAAATGGTCTTTTTCGACACGTGCTTATACTAGACAATCACAAAAAGAACTGTTTGATGAGTTTCAGTGTCTTCTTTGATAGCTCAGTTGGGAGAGTGATTGACTAGCAATCCAAATGTCCTAGGTCCAAGTCCCATTCGTCCCAAAACTTTGTCAGTCGATAACACAGACAAGGGACAGGTTGTGTTTAGTTTTCGTTCGTTAGAATCAATGTTCATTATATACAGTACTGAATCTTATTAAATTAACAATTTTTGCGATTCGCTTGCAATTCGATGGCAATTCAAGGTACTAACTTTACCCTCGGTAAGTTTTCTTTAATGGTGTATCTCACAAATGTTCGCAAATATGCTTTCGTTATTTTTTTCGATTCCATTGTTGTCACAACCGCTTCGGAAAATTCGCGTTAAAGTATTCAAACGTAGGATTTGTTTTTTGAAGCGCGCGATTCGATGGCAATTCGATGGCAATTCGCTTGCGATTATCAATTTATTTTAATTAGGTTCAGTACTGTAGCTACTCCAATAATGGTTATTGACTGACCTACAGCATTGTATGGATTAATAGCCTATAGGACAGATGGCAGCTTAACACATGTCAAAAAGTAATGCACAAAACAAAGACCCTGAAGGAGCTTTCATTCACTATCTTTTTCGTGCATTAATCGGTCAACCGAATAACGATAATCCTCTTAAAAACGATTGGTGCTGGCCCCTAAACAAGACAATTGTTTTACCTTTTCACTGAAGCAATGCCGTCTGTTTTAAAATTATAGTCTGTTTTTTCTCAAAGTTACACATTAGACATTTTGACCAAATAAAACCCCTCATAATCATGAGTGGCAAACAGCTTGAATACAGATGCCAGATCAGTCGTCGCTATACGCGGTGTCTGATCTGGATTCAAGCTATTTGCTGTCGTGCTCAACACTCGAAGGGAATTTCTCTCCCTATAACAACTCTCCACTATCAACACATACAGTGGAGAATCTGTTATTATTTCCCAATAAACGCGTTTACGCTAAAACTATTATTTGCAGTGCAAACCATAGGCATTCGGCCCGTTGGCTATGACACTACCCCTAGCTGCTATAACCCCCTCCACCACCACCAAACGTGGATAAAATACCCCAAAATCTATCCATACATTCAATAATCACCATAAAAGAACATTTCCTGAAGTTTCATGAAATTTAAAAAAACAATTTTTTTTGCTAATTTATATAAGTAAAATAGTAAAGGCTGCCATGAAAAAGCGCCTTGCAGAAGCAACCCTCAAGTTCCCAACCCTGTCATTTTGTCAAATCTTGGACGATCTGGACAGATGATGGCTCATTGTTTACAGCAAACAGTTTTCTTTGACGATAATTGGTAAAAAATTCAAAGCAATCGGCGAACACGCGCATGGGGACTCGAAGGGTGGGGAGACCCCTAAGTCGGAAACTATCCGTCACGCAAAATTTTCCCAAACAAACGACTGGTTGCCCAGTCAAACTATTCTCATTCTAGCGAAACCGAGAACCAGCTTCAAAGCAGGAAATGACGCAAAAAGTCAACCGTCTCAATTGGTCGTATTCGAATCAGGACAACTATCGCGTGAATTGGAATAGTTGTCAACAAGTTCTATTCGAATCATCACTTGATGTTTTCCGTTGACAAAATGTTGTCAAACCATCAAATCTTTGACCACAATTTCGATTCGAGTCGGGTCAAAATTGTTGTCATCAGTAAATCTTCGCGCATTTGCTCCGCCCAGTTTTCGTTGACAACAAACTCGATGATTCGAATACGACCAATGATCATATACGTTTGTCAACAGACTTGAAAACGAAAGTTATCTAGAAATTTATTTCGTAACAGAAATGCTCATTTACCGATAATTCAAAAGGTATTTATTATATATTTCATTTTCTATTAATTACCCGTACCATGGTGTAATGCATGGTCGCAAATGCACTTGTTAATCGCTGAATCAGTGAATGACTGACGAACAAGTCCAAAAATTAAGGTGACAGAAGGATTCCGATATAAGGTGCCTATCGAACTTTTTATTTCTTCACTTGTGCTCGTGTCTTGCTTGGGCTGTGAGCTAACTTTCTTTGAACAGAACTGTTAAATGTAAATAATAAGCCATCATTTGTCAAAATCGGTCCAAAAATGACAAAATGACAAGGTTGGGAAGTTGATGGCTCTGAATACACATCCACCTTCTCATTGTATACATATATGATACGATTTTTTTTTTTTTTTTGGAAACTTCTTGAAACTTCTTGAAACATTTGTTAAGGATGTTTGTTGAACATATGGATGTATTTTGACTCATTTTGAAAGATTTATGGGGGGTGGGGGGGGGGGGTCATAGCTTACGCGCCGAAAACCTGTGGTGCAAACAGTTTGGAGCCAGATCAGACGCCGGGTAACCCGGCGTCTGACCAGACTCCAAACTGTTTGCCACCAAGATAAACAAGAATTATCAGAAGTGTCTAAAAGTTGTTCTTTTCTACGTTTTAGTGCTTTACGTTTGCGTACGTTTGCGTTTAAACGGGAAAGAATAACAGAGTCTCCACTGTACCATTATTGTCTCCCATAGGGTGTTGTTGTAGAGGGTGAGCACTGTAAACGCCAATGCATGTAGGCCGATTTTATTGACCTGGCAGGGCGGAGTTTCGAGGCCGACCTTTACATTTCAATTTTGGGGGCGGCAGCACGCTCTTTTATAATCGGAATTTACCGTTCTCGCCTGCCGGGTTTTTCTCAATATTATTATAATAGTGGACATTTTGACAGAAGGAATATAATAAAGAATGACAAACAGCTTGAATCAAGGTCAAATACCGCGTTTCACGGCGTCTGATCTGGGTTCAAGCTGTTTGTAAATGTAAACCAAGTTTTTATTTTCTCTTCCCATAACAACTCCCTCCGAACAGCACGCGCAATCTTTGTCTTCCATTGGACGTTGTTGTAGAAAGGAAGCACTGTACACACTTTTTCACACGCCCATATGTTTATTCATGTTGAAGGTATCGGAAAATAACTATTTAATACGGAAGTATACCTGTCACCCCTAAAATCAAATGTAAATTAGTTTATCTGTGCCAAAGGATAGCCCCCCCCCCCCCCCCCCCCCCCCCCTGCCAGGTGAGAAAAAACGGTCTATGAATGAGAAGATATATAATGCCTCTCTCACTATACCTATCGCCACCACAACAAATAATTCTTATAAAAGGTATAAGTCCGGATAAACGGGTTATCGCCCTTTATAGTATCATGTGGAACTATAGTCCGTCTATATTCGTCTATATAGTGACTATAGTTCCAACAGAATACCGATTGTTTGACTATAGTGACGTCATTTGACCAGCAAACCACAGTTTTCATTGGTTCGACAAACGGTGTTCCTTTGCCGACCTTAATGCGCATGCGCCAGCCGCCATTTTGCCTGACTCGAGGTTCGAATCATAGTTCCACGTGAAGTTGCTCTATGTGAAGACTTATGTCGTCATGGTTTGATATAATAGATCCCCTCACGATTATTTCTCGTAGCAAAAGGTGTGACCCGAGTGTTTTTCACTCCTTCTCAAGCCTATACAAGAATTATATCTTTTAAATGGATATCAGCTGAGAGGGGTAGCGGAAGTATAACTGTAGTGGGTGTGCAAAATTGTGTAGAATAGGTACATTCCTAGAACAGGGCTGTCATTTCTCCGGATTTTTCCTTTATCTTCGAAAATTTTTTCTAGAATATGATAGCTTAAAGTAGGCTAAAAGTAAAGCAGATTGCGCCATAAGGCGCATTCTGCTTTACTTCCAGCCTGCTTTAAGTAGTCACGTGTCAACAAAACTAGACACAGGTACGATTCGTAAAATCGCACTTGAAAAAAGCAAACTTTGAAATTTTAGGATATTTTATGTCAACTTATAGCAGCCCTGCTAGTAGGTCAACTGAGCTCACTCTATGAAATCGTCTCTTAATTTTGAACACAATTCATATTCAGTAAGAATTGTAAAAGATCATTGACCAGCCTGGTCCTTGTCCAATCAGTTCAGTTTGCAGCAGCTAGGTGCTCTAATACCTAAATTTCTGATCAAGAACAGAACAGAACAGAATTTTATTTCACGTAAACTTTACAGTTTCTAGTGATTACAAATCTCTCTATATAAATATTACACTTTGGACAAGAAATCCTAGTGGTAAGTCTGTGTCCGATGGATGGACTTATTAAGCTAAAATAAGCTAAACCGCTGTCGTTACTACACCCTGGACCTTCTGCCCAGAGTATCGCTCGAAAACGGAGTAAACATTCGTTATGTTTGATAGGTACAGATCAAAATACTCTTATTACAGCATATATGTTATAGTTATTATGTACATACCCACATATTTACATCTATATTACAAACTGTGTACTATACACTAACACTGGTATATACCTACTTGTATATGAATAGAATAAATAATGCTAGTTCCATGTATGAACTTTGTTAAATCATCGCATTGTGATTGAATATAAACTTACAGTTTTATAATGCATATCTATATATATGTACTTTGACATTCATTTAATAGCAGCTTGCTAAATGACTAAGTCGCATTGATAGTGTTTATTCTTAGTTGTGTAGCTTCTGATATATATCTACATAAATTATTGAATTAATTTCTATTTTGTGTACCGAGCAAGTCAGTTAAACATACTTGGTCTATCTCTATAGTATCTCTTTATATAACTCACTCTCAAACCTTGGTACTGTCTGCATTTGAGAACAAAGTGATATTCGTCTTCGATATCGTTACAGTTACAAATTTGACATGTTCTCTGGTTTAATTCCGTTCTGTCGTATCTTCCTGTATGTACTCTGAGATTAAGACCTGAAATTCGTTTTTTAGATGCAATAGTATCGAGATGATTTTCAAGGCCAAAGTTTATCTTAATGTTTCTATACAAGCTTATAGAGATGCTACTATCATTTAAATTCCGATGCCATTCTTGTAAAAAATCGTCTATTAATCGTTGCTTAAAAACGATTAAAAACTGTTTCACATTTATGTCAGTTCTATTGTACCATATATATAAAAATCCATATTTATCTAGCAGTTTTTTAACATTGTTTAACCAGTTTGATTTTATACTTTTTTGAGTGTATACATGTAACATTAGATTATCAACAATAGATCTGGTCAGAATATTTTCTGAGTTGCAAACTTTAAACCAGTATTTCACAACACGTACGTAGCGGATATCGTTCCAAGCTCTCCATAAACAGTCGCGTTACATGTTTGCTGTCTAACACCAAGTACAGTTTTCCAGAACATGAGATTTAGTAAAACCCCATATCTCGCATGCATACGTTATGATAGGTAAAACGAATGCATCAAATAACTAAAGTGCGACCTTAGGTTTGGTTTCATATTTATCAAATTAGAAATTAACGTATTCATAGCCTTAAGACCTTTTCCGTATAAGGTTTGAGTATTTAAAGTGAAATTTCGAGTGTAATTTAGAGTAACACCCAAATAATTAAAATATTTCACAACATCAATTTGCTGCTGTCCATACGTCCAGCTTTCAAACCTTTTAATATTACCTCTCTTGCGAAAAACAACAACTTTTGTTTTGGCGACATTTACCTCCAGCCCCCAATGTTTACAATATTCTTTTAGTCTATTAAGTGACAATTGTAAATCCTCAGGACTGTTCCCTAGAATAAACATGTCATCTGCGAATAGGAGTATAATTAAACAAATGTCTTGGAAGTTACGAGGGATGTTCAAATTGAAATGCAACTCGGGTTATATTATGCAATTAAGCACGCTTTTCGCCCAAAAAATTACCTTGATGGCTTAGGGGCATCAATTATCTTTCAGTCGATACCGGTTTTGTTTAAATCAGTCCAGTATAGCTTTGACTACACACCGAGACACCTTGTATACTCGTATATACTAATGATTAAATGGTTGGGAAAAAGTCTGCGTTCGCTACCGAAATACGGCCCTATATCAAGAACCACTGTTTTCTTGGTATAGGTGCAAAGGAGATATTTCATGAAATATGCTCCATTTATGGACCTTGTGGGCTGTCTTATGCCTCAGTAACTAGGTGGTGCAAGAAGTTTGCATGTGAAATTACGTCCTTTCAAGATGCACCCTGTTGCCACCACATACGGACAGCAACCAGCCAATAAATGGTAGAAAAAATCCAGGATATTATATCAACAGATGCAAGATTTACTGTTAAGGAAATAGCCCGAAAGGTAGGGATCTCAATAGGAGCTGCTCATACCATTCTGAAGAAACATCTTAAATTGAACAAAATATCTGCACGATGGATACCCCATCTGCTCGCAGAGGAGCAGAAACACCTCCGGGTAAATACTGCCAAATTGTTGCTTAAAATTTAACCAACTTACAATTTTTTTCACACTGATGGTACGTTTTGCTATGAATGGCCTTTTCATGTGTTTCGTAGCCCATATTTTGTTCTGAAACTTGCGCTTGTGCTCGTAGAAATGAACCAAGGTAGCATCGCCTGTAACAATATTGTCGAAAGAGCGACTGTTGTATGTTATTTTCTTCACAAATCAGAGACTTGCTTTGCAAATTGCTCTACCGAAAGGAAATTCGGTCAATAGCAAGTTTAACAGAAGGGTTGTTCTCAAGAAATTGAGAAAATACTTCAACAAGCGAAGGTCTGCAACGGGTTTGTCGGGTCTTAGGCTATTGCATGACAACGCGTCTTGCCACAAGTCTGCCATTGTACGTGAGTTTCTGAGGCAGGAAATAGTAGTCGAACTTCCACATCCTCCTTATTCACCTGACCTTGCCCCCCCCCCCCCCCCCCCCGTGACTTCTTCCTGTTTCCGAAACTCAAAAAGTACCTCACATGAAGAAAATATACAACAAGAAAAGCTCTTGGCTCAGCCATATTCTAGTGTCTCAATGGTATATCAAGAAAGGACTACGAAAACGCCTTTAAAAATTGGATCAAAGGGCTGAAACTGTGCATAGCACACGCAGACGAGTACTTTGAAGGAATCCAATAATTGGTTTATCTGATCCAAATATAACCTGAGTTGGATTTCAATTTGAACATCCCTCGTAATACCACAGTTTACCCTGTCTTGTAAATAAAGCTCTAGATCATCTACGAATAGAGAAAACATTATGGGCGAGTTTATTTCCCCTTGTCTGAGTCCGACTGCTATATTCACGTAATCAGAACAAGAATTATATATCCTAACCAAGTATCATTGATTGAAAATGTTGGTCTAAATAGATGTTACAAGTTATACAGTTCCGCTAAATAAAATTAGCCCTTTTTACCACTCCAAAGTACTTCAAACAGGTTTTGTTCAGCTTTAAGATTATATTCAAAATAATTGACTTTTACATTTCTATTTGAATCATGATATTACTCTTATTGAATAATTGATACATATTCCAACTGATTTTATAATATTTTACACACTTATGATAAAACTTATTATTGAATTGAATTGAAATTGAATTGATAAAACTTATTATAAGCTTATCAAAAAAAAAAAATTGTTCTGAAAGAATGTTGCCCTATTCAGAATTAAGAACGGCTTTACTCTGCTGTCCTTCAACAGAACCTTTTTTTTAATTATGTAGTATGGTTCATCAGAATCATCACCATCTGAAGTTGTACATCTGCGATTGCGGATTTGATTCGTCATTTCGCTCTTGAATTATCTCCCCCTTTTCGTTATATTATTACAAAGCTTTTGTCCGGAGCTTGTAATTGAAACCATCAAAATCAAAGCTAATTTTGATTTTATCAGCAGACGACATATTTGAAGCAGACGACACTTCAGCATGCTAAGGATAAAGAAGACGATGATAACGTACAGTGGAGAAAACGTTATTCTTTCCCAATAAACGCGTTTATGCTAAAAACTATTATTTCTATTGCAAACAGTTTGGAGCCAGATCAGACGCCGGGTAGCCCGGCGTCTGATCAGGCTCCAAACTGTTTGCCACCAAGATAAACATGAATTATCAGAATTGTCAAAAAGTTTTCTACGTGTTAGTGTTTTGGGTTTGCGTTTCGTTTCGTTTAAACGAGAAAGAATAACGTATTCTCCACTGTAGTAGTGAGAGGATAAAGATTCCACAGACACATAAAGTATTGATCCATCATGTGAGTTTCGCACAGCAGTTCTCTCTTGTGCCTTAAGATCGTGACTTCCTTGTGAACGGGGTGTCAACGGAGATGATAGTATCGTTTGATGTACTGGAAATTAACCCATTTATGCCCAGTGGGTTCTTCCATGTTTATATATTGGAATAGTCCATTTTTTATCAAAGGGATGCCTGGTCAAAATTTTCATTTTCATTTTGTTTAATATTGAAATGCCTATCAGCAAATAGTGTAGACTCTGATCAGACGCCGCAAAATGCGGCGTCTGTTCAGAGTCTACACTGTTTGCCTATATATGGGATCGTGGGCACAAATGGGTTAACCTAACTCTTTTATCCAATAGTCTGGAACTAGTTTTGAAGATAGGTGACCACTTAAAGCAGGTTAAAAGTAAAACAGAATGCGCATTAAGGCGCATTCTGTGTTACTTCCAACCTGCTTTAAGCAACCATCTATTATGATATATATAAACATTCTTTTTTCTTATCGTACGTGTTCCTTTCTGCACATGTATAAATTTATTGGCACTATTTTCTTTAGTGGGGAAATAAATTGAATACACTAAAAGGCGCTTGCTTCTATGGGGGAAAAGGTTAATGTTTTGGTGAACACGACTTTAGCCCGAATAGACCCCGGACATAGAGGGGATCTTAAGACTTAAAGTCAAGCGGTTTTAGATCCCATTCAAATTAAAATGACACAATTTTCACAAATTTTGTTTTTACTAAATTTTCGGATTTTACAGACTATGAATTGAAGCAGGCGATGCTAAAATTTGTCGTCTGCAATTTTAGAAAACAAACAGAAACGTTTTTGAAAAATTTGACTGAAGACATTTTTATACGCCGAGTGCAATATAGTCATTTAGATCCTGATCAAACGCCATGTTCCGCGGAGTCTAATCTGGATCCAAACTATTTAACAATCTTTTCAATACTCTAGTCAAAATACCTAAACATTACCTTGGAGTGAAAAAGCAGACGACACTAGTTTAGAAATGATGACGCCGTGGCAGTGAAGGGGTTGTCAGTAGTCACTGGCAACACAATATTCTGACAAGGTGTTTATGAAGTGTTTAAAAATAGAACACTCAGGAGCAGTTGTAATCGATAATTTATTCAATATAGAAACACATTTTTCGAAATGTTGTAAAATATACAGAACAAACAAACACTTAACAAGGGAAAGTTGCGACAGGGTTGCCATTTCTCCGGATTTTTCCGAAATCTTCGGGGTTTTATCAAAGCAGATGGTAGCTTAATTAACGCAGGCTGAAAGTAAAACAGAATGCGCAGGGCGCATTCTGTTTTACTTTCAACCTGCTTTAAAAAATCGCGATTAGAAAATTTAAGAATCTTAGCATTTTCATGATCAACTTATGGCAGCCCTGTTACGCTACAGAGGGAAATACGTTATTCTTTCCCGCTTAAAGGAAATAAAACAAAATGCAATAAAAAGTAAAAAAAAAAATGGCACAAACACATGTAATTTTAAGTGTTGAAAAAGAATACTTGATACTCATTATTATCAAGTGTTGAATTAGAGCATACTTGATAGTGTCGAATATACACAGTGTTGCGCCTGTTGAGAGGCCGAGTTACACGGCGTCTGATCTGACTCAAGAATGTGCGGTGGGTGTAATTGGTTTAGCTTTCATTGGGATAAAACACCGTCCCAAAGCTACATTACTCACTCCCTACAACGACTCTCTAAACAACTATTCTCTCCTTACAACAACATTTGTCGCTGTTCCACATACAAGACGATTTTGCCCTACCTTTTCACGGCTGCAATATCATCTGCTTAAAATTGTCGTCATCTATTCAACATTTTGACAGAAAAAACATAATGACGAGTGACAAACTGGTTGAATCCAAATCAGACGTCGAGTTACGCGGCGCGTGATCTTGATTCAAACTGTTTGCAAATGCAATAGAATTTCCCTCCCTACAACAATTCCATCGGAACAACACAAACACTATATTGTATATCATTGGCTGTTGCTGTAGAGAGGGGGCACTGTACAGTGGAGAATCTGTTATTCTTTCCCGTTTAAACGCAAACGCAACGCACTAAAACGTAGAAAAGAACAACCTTTGGACAATTCTGATTATTCTTGTTTATCTTGGTGGCAAACGGTTTGGAGCCTGATCAGACGCCGGGTTACCCGGCGTCTGATCTGGCTCCAAACTGTTTGCACTGCAAATAATAGTTTTAGCGTAAACGCGTTTATTGGGAAAGAATAACAGATTCTCCACTTTACAGATCCCAGAAATTAGTCTCAGGAAATAGTAAGCCACAGAGTGCTAGAAACAAATCATATTCTCTTGTGTACAGCGGAGAAGGCGTTATTCTTTCCAAATTAATGCGATTACTCTTAAACTATTGTTTCCATTGCAAACAGTTTGGAACCAGATCAGACGCCGGGTAACCCGGCGTTTGACAATACTCCAAATTGTTTCCAACTTAGATCAAAATAAAGTCATCTCTCTGGAATCGTCTTTAAAAGACGAGTCTAAAGAGATGCCACAATACAGGATTAGATGGGGAAATCAAAACTATAAATGTATTTTAAACCATTGAAGCCTCTTTGATGCTGTTAACCCTTTCATGATCAAATTTATCGTGAGGTTTTTACAGTGGAGAATCTGTTATTCTTTCCCGTTTAAACGCAAACGTACGCAAAGGCAAAGCACTAAAACGTAGAAAAGAACAACCTTTGGACAATTCTGATTATTCTTGTTTATCTTGGTGGCAAACAGTTTGGAGCCTGATCAGACGCCGGGTTACCCGGCGTCTGATCTGGCTCTAAACTGTTTGCACTGCAAATAATAGTTTTAGCGTAAACGCGTTTATTGGGAAAGAATAACAGATTCTCCACTGTACAGACCCCAGAAATTAGTCTCAGGAAATAGTAAGCCACGGAGTGCTAGAAACAAATCTAAGTTCTCTTGTGTACAGCGGAAAAGGCGCTATTCTTTCCAAATTAACGCGATTACTCTTAAACTATTGTTTCCATTGCAAACAGTTTGGAACCAGATCAGACGCCGGGTAACCCGGCGTTTAACAATACTCCAAATTGTTTCCAACTTAGATCAAAATAAAGTCATCTCTCTGAAATCGTCTTTAAAAGACGAGTCTAAAGAAATGTCACAAGACAGGATTAGATGGAGAAATAAAAAATATAGATGTATTTTAAATACAAATGTATGTGTACAGTGGATAATCTGTTTTTCTTTCCCAATAAACGCGTTTACGCTAAAACTATTATTTGCGGTGCAAACAGTTTGGAGCCAGATCAGACACCGGGTAACCCGGCGTCTGATCAGGCTCCAAACTGTTTGCCACCAAGATAAACAAGAATTATCAGAATTGTCCAAAAGTTGTTCTTTTCTACGTTTTAGTGCTTTGCGTTTGCGTACGTTTGCGTTTAAACGGGAAAGAATAACAGATTCTCCACTGTAAGACGGGCTCCATTGTTCAAAGCCTCTCTGATGCTGTTAACCCTTTCATGATCAAATTTATCGTGAGGGTTTTACCCCTTCTCCGCCATAGTGTCGTCTGCTTCAATATTGTTGTCTGCAATATCGTTTCAAATTTATATTAAAGGCGGTATAACTAACGTAATTTCAAAACAAGTGGCAAACTGTTTTGATCCTGACCAGACGCCGCGTGAAGAATTAAAACTGTTTGCAAATGCGCTTTATGACGTCATTGAGAGTGAACGGGTTGAAAACAGGTTACAGTGGAGAATCTGTTATTCTTTCCCAATAAACGCGTTTACGCTAAAACTATTAGAGCCAAATAAGACGCCGGGTAACCCGGTGTCTGATCAGGTTCCAAACTGTTTGCCACCAAGATAAACAAGAATTATCAGTTTTGTCCAAAAGTGGTTCTTTTTTACGTTTTAGTGCTGAATGCGTTTGCGTACGTTTGCGTTTTAACGGAAAAGAATAACAGATTCTCAACTGTATATCTTAAAGTAGGGTAAACGAAACGTTTTTTCTTTAATTTTATATCCCTTTATTAAGCATGTCAATTTTTACGTCGTATATAAACAAAATACTTCTTTGAGTGGTCGCAATAGGATATTACCAGCAAACCAAGATAAAACGGTTGCTATAGAGACATGGAATATATCCTTGTTTTTATAGCTACAGTGTCATAAGACCTGTGTATTTCATGTTTATACAATGTATACTTAGCAAAACTGCTAAGTACCCCAAGGATTATTTTGGGTTTTTTTCTTTTCATTGGTGATGATAACGTAAAGAGTTTTTCTGATTGATGGAATATCATCATATATAGTTTAATTATTTCATGGACACATAACACTTATTGTGAGAAAATAATGGGTGTAAACAAAAGCTATTTGATTCAAAACTCAAATAACTAATGATATTTATATTGGGGTACTTAGCAGTTTTGCTAAGTATATGTCTACATAGTTTACTTCTACCCGTATCTGTATGGTCACATTAACCAGTCTCTTTAACACTAAGATATGTAAACAATTTGGAAACAGATCAAACGTCGCGTAAGGCGGCATCTAGTCATGATCCAAAATGATTGACACTCACATAAAATGTTCAATCCATTTATGCTTAGACATTTTAGACATTGCAATTAGCTCTCTCTCTTTGTACTTGCTGGAATAGTTCTTATATATACAAGGGTGATCTAAAGACACTATACTGTTCGTCAACAAAGTAGAAAATTTCAAATAAGATAGAAAACAATGCAGAGCCTGATGAGACGCCGTTAACGCAGTGTATCATCACGGTCTACTCTGTTTGCCAATGCATACTTTAGTGGCCACAACGCTTAAATTGCTTAAGTTAAACACGCTGAAAATTCTTAAATTTTGTAAATAAGAACAGACGACAAAATTAAGCAGATGTGTGTTAGACGGGTTTTTACGTCATAATGGCCGTAAGGGTGTTAATTGAATTGTGTATAGCCAGTAACTGGGTACATAGCTCTAACATAAAAAGCATTCGTAACGTCGAACAGTTTCATAATATGTAGTATCGGACAGTTTCGACCTTGGCATGACTGATACCTGGGGTCTATAGCTCTGGTCTAGGAATCAGTCGTAACGTCGTACAGTTTCATAGCACCGGACTGTTTCAACATTGACATGACTAATTTCTGGGGTCTGCAGCTCTAATATATATAACAGTCGTAACGTCGAACAGTGTCTTAGTAGATCAATGTAGCATCGCACAGTTTCATCCTTAGCATGACTGATTTCTGGGGTCTGTAGTTCTAATAATTATTAAATCAGTCGTAACGTCGTACAGTTTCTTAGTAGATCTATGTAGCACCGGACAGTTTCAACCTTAGCATGACTGATTTCTGGGGTCTGTAGTTCTAATATATAAATCAGCCGTAACGTCGAACAGTTTCTTAGTAGATCTATGTAGCACCGGACAGTTTCAACCTTAGCATGACTGATTTCTGGGGTCTGTAGTTCTAATATATAAATCAGTCGTAACGTCGTGCAGATTCTTAGTAGATCTATGTAGCACCGGACAGTTTCAACCTTAGCATTACTGATTTCTGGGGTCTGTAGTTCTAATATATAAATCAGTCGTAACGTCGTACAGATTCTTAGTAGATCTATGTAGCACCGGACAGTTTCAACCTTAGCATTACTGATTTCTGGGGTCTGTAGTTCTAATATATAAATCAGTCGTAACGTCGTACAGATTCTTAGTAGATCTATGTAGCACCGGACAGTTTCAACCTTAGCATATCTGATTTCTGCGGTCTGTAGCTCTAATATACTAAACAAAATTTCTAATCGGTCACTTTTCTGATCTGCCGCATATTTGCTTGAAGCAAGATAAGGATATAAAAACATGCTCAACATATCAAATAAATCTTTGGACTACGGAAACTCTGATTTAAACTAAAGTAAGATTTTGAAATAATGAGTTACAACCCCTTTCTATGAAAATGCATTAATTAGTATTATTGTCCAATTGCCTTTCCGTACCTTATTAAATTCTGCTAGAATTAAAGAGTGTAATCAGCCATAATAGAAAAACACAATGACGTAAAAATCAGAGCATAGAGTTTCGTAAGGTGAACAACTAAAAAATATAATTTTCAAATTATCTCCCTTTGCATTAAATTCTGTTTAATATTGCAGACTATTCTGCGAACAAATAAAGTAAACGGAGGGGTAAATGTCTGTACCATTATAAAGAGAAATGTATAACGTTTAATTTGGGACTTTTTGTATAGAATTTAGATACGTTCTGATTGTGCCACGCGATTGTGAAAACCATTGTATATTAAACCTATACCTCTGGTGACCGATTAGAAATTTTGTTGAGTATATATAAATCAGTCGTAACGTCGTACATTTTCTTAATAGATCTATGTAGCATCGCACAATTTTAACCTTAGCACTACTGATTTCTTGGGCCTGTAGCTCTAATAGTCGTATCGTCGTACAGTTTCTAAGTAGATCTATGTATCATCGCACAGTTTCAACATTGACATTGCTTCCTTAACTCTTAGTACGCTAGCGGTGGAATCGTAGCGTCTCATCAGGATCCTAACTGTTTGACACTCTGATCCTGTTTTGAAAATAAATGCAAAAAAATCTATATTCAGAACAGTAGCATACAACGATTGTGCAAGACTATCAGTCAACACAATGCAAAAATTAAACAACATAGAAACAATACTATAATACAATGTATGTAAAACAAAAATAATATGCAAAACAGAAATAACATTTAAAAATACTTTGTTCCCTGTCTACAACGGTCTTATATTTTAACAGAAGAAACGTAAAAACCAGAGACACACAGTTTGACCCCAAATCAGACGCCGCGTTATACGCGGTTTCTGATCTGGCTTCAGACTGTTTGCAAATGTAAAGCAAATGTAAGACAATGCATGCTCAGCATGCTAAAGGTATTACTTTTCCCTCCCTATAACAACTCCCACGGAACAACACACTCAATCTGACTCTGTGTCTCCCAATGAGTGGTGTTGTAGAGAGGGAGCACTGAATACACGAAAAGAAGGCACTTATTCAAAAATAGTCGAACCTCCATCACTCAAGCTCGCATAAGTCGAACTTTTCCGAACCAACCCTAACATACCCGAAATACCCCGAACTTACCTGAACTAACGCGTTATACTCTAGCTCGCTTCTGTCTATAATATACCCGTATTTCAAAGTTCAAAACGTAGCTCTGTATTCAATGGAGAAGACGTTGCACTATCAAATTTTTCTTACATTTCGCACCGTTCATTTTAATCTGAGTTGTGGCAAAAATATTGGAGCCTGATCAGACGCCCGGTAACCCGGCGTCTGATCTGGCTCCAAACTGTTTGCAATGTAAATAATAGATTTAGCTTAAATGCGTTTTTTTGGGGAAAATTGCGTCTTCTCCACTGTAAGCTTTAATTGAACCGAGCTCGAGTCACCAATACTGAACTGTATCTAAACCTACATTGGAGAATCTGTTATTCTTTCTCGTTTAAACGCAAACGTACGCAAACGCAAAGCACTAAAACGTAGAAAAGAACAATTTTTGGACAATTCTGATAATTTTTGTTTATCTTGGTGGCAAACAGTTTGGAGCCTGATCAGACGCCGGGTTACCCGGCGTCTGATCTGGCTCCAAACTGTTTGCACTGCAAATAATAGTTTTAGCGTAAACGCGTTTATTGGGAAAGAATAACACATTCTCCACTGTATCACACGTGGTCTCTACTCACCAAGACCACGCACCATGGGTTCTTCTTACGAAACGTCGTTCGACAAATATTGTCGTTAGTCAGATTATAAATTTCTCCATTTTTATTTATTTCTCCATCTTATCTTGTCCGGTGATATCTCCTTGGAATCGTCTTGAAAAGACGATTCCAAAGAGATGTTACAAAACAGGAACGGATGGAGATTTAAAGTTTTGACTTACGGTCGTGTTTGTCGTACGACTTTTACGTAAGACGTGGCCCATATGCACAGCACTTTAGAAAAAAATACAACGGTAGGAAATATGTAATTCATTTTTTTTTTATAAGAAACTAACTGTAAAAACAATGAATAATGTAGACATTGAAAGAGTTTGAAAATATTATCGAAGTAGGCAAACAGTTTAGAGTCAAGGCCTGCTTAGGCTCTATAAGGTTTGCTACATGTACAGTGATTTAAAAAATATCGTCAACATTTCCAAAAAGCTGTCATTTGTTATTACATTGCGTTTACGGTTAGTTTAGTTTGACTCTCTATCCCATACCCTGTTTCTAGTTTTGAAGACAGGCGATATCTTAAAGCAGGCTGAAAGTAAAACAGAATGTGCCTTAAGGCGCATTCTGTTTTACTTTCAGCATGCTATAAGCTACGAGTACCATGTGCTAGTTAAAAGGAACTTGTGTCTTATGATGCACCTGCTAAAATTTGTCGTCTGCTACATTTTTATTTAAAGATTTATTTTCAAGTTTTGATTTAAAAATATTGATGATACAGGTACGAAACAGTTTGGACTCTATCAGACGCTGCGTTACAGTGAACAAAAGTCACTTTTAGTCGCCAATGACGATGAATGGGTTAAAATGAGTTTTATCATGAGGTTATAAACGAGAACATTGAAAATAACTGTTGTTATTGTTTCTAAGAAGGGTTTACGTCCGCTCATCATCACGTGACTTTGAGCGGACGCAAATCATTCTTAGAAACATCATCATCAGCAACAAAATTGTAAAATGTCATGAAATGTAATAATTGACTGATTTTTTAAATAGTTTACGATATTTTAGATTAAATCTTTAGCATGCTTTGAATTGTTGTCTCGTATTTTACCGTCATTTTGTTATGATTTTGCCTCGCTTTTGACAATGAGCGCAGTCGTCTTTATTTGTAAATAGTTTGGACACAGATTAGACACCGGGTTATGCGGTATCTGATCAAGATTCAAACTATATGGGCCTCATTTCGATAGTTCTTCCATCAAATTTCCAAGAATTTGATTTTTTTTAAAATGCAGACGACAGTTTGTAAGCAGACTACAGTGGAGAATCTGTTATTCTTTCCCGTTTAAACGCAAACGTACGCAAACGCAAAGCACTAAAACGTAGAAAAGTACAACTTTTGGACAATTCTGATAATTCTTGTTTATCTTGGTGGCAAACAGTTTGGAGCCTGATCAGACGCCGGGTTACCCGGCGTCTGATCTGGCTTCAAACTGTTTGCATTGCAAATAATAGTTTTAGCGTAAACGCGTTTATTGGGAAAGAATAACAGACTCTCCACTGTATATAAAAGGCAATAAACTCATTCACTGCCACGTCGTCTGCTTTCATTTATCAAGAATTAAGTTTTATGTGTTTTTATTAAAGTGATATCATAATGAGTGTCAACAGTTTTTGTTTTAACCTTATATGTTGTCTAATCAGGGTCCAGACTGTTTGCAAATAACTATTGTAGATTCTATACCAGTTATAAGGCAGAGAATGGATTAACCCAATCACAACAGAGCCTTCAAATAGATAACCAATCATTCAATCAGTAAGTTTTTTACATTTATAAATTTGATTTTAACAGTATAATTATCGTAAAATGACAAACACACTGGGGTCCAACTAGGTACAGTGGGGAAAACGTTATTCTTTCCCAATAAACGCATTTACGCTAAAACTATTATTTCCTTTGCAAACAGTTTGGAGCCAGATCAGACGCCGGGTAACCCGGCGTCTGATCAGGCTCCAAACTGTTCGCCACTCAGATTATAACGAATAGGCAGGATAATCAAAACGTTGTTAATTTCTACATTTTAGTGCTTTGCGTTTGCGTTTCGTTTGCGTTTAAACGGGAAAGAATAACAGATTCTCCACTGTATTTCATCAAATGTTTGCTACGACAACTCATAAGGGTATTGAAATAGATTTGTTTTCCTACGAAGGCAACTTTGTTTTCAAAGTAGACAAAATAATATCCCCAGTAGAATCTACGTACACTGGCTTCGTAGCAACACATATCTATATTATAATACCCATATAAGTTGCAATAGCAAAACCATTTGATGATAATGCGTAGTTGGTCCTCAGTGAAACAGTGAAGACGTCGAATAAAGTCGACTTTGCAAACAGTTTGGGTCCTGATCAGACGCCGCGTCACGCGGCGTCTGATCAGGATCTAAACTGTTTGACACTCGTAACGATATTTCTTTAGTCAAACTACGATAAATCTTACTTTGAAACGATCTTTCAAACAACAAAATTGAAGCAGACGACAATAAAGCAGTGAAGGGGGTAAAAACCTCACGACTAATTTGGCGCCAAAAAGGGTTGAGCCGACGGTAATATGGCCGTGAGAGAGTTAACTAAGTAAAGTAGTTTTGCTTGAAACTGTAGAGATTAATAAAGTTATTTGTTGCCTGGGAGATCCAGAGTTTCTTCGTTACTGTGTCGTAATGGACGGCCTGGATATTGTCTATGTCTAAAACACTCCTGATATGACAGCCATGCTCACTGATCGTCAGTAGGTATAATGTATTCGGCCACTGACAGACAAATACTTTACCCGCCGGACCCGTTGACAAACCCTGCATTTTCACACATTCTCCTTCCCGGAAGGTAGATATTACCTCCCCTTTCTTGTTCAGTGTTATGACACACCTCTTAGCCACATCAGAGACATGTATAAACCTATCATCAACAGCCAGGTAAGACGCCTCGGTAAATATACACTTACCAGAGGAGAACAGCTTCCGTTTACTCGGATCACGATGGTAACGGCCTAAAATAGCACCGTCGTAAGTCAATATTCTTATTTCGTTTTCCATGGCGACTAAAAACTTGTGATTGCGGTAAACAACTCCGAAGCATTTCTTTTCGAACGTTATTGTTCGTTTCGCCGTAATGGTTTCGTCGATACTCAGAACTCGGATACACTTCTCGCTAGGGAATGACACAACTGCCTCGCTCACCTCTACATGGTCAATATCAAATGGCTCATAGGAAAATGTGATATGATTTAAATACAATCCTCGGCCGTCAAACATTTTAATGTTTTTGTTGTTTTCGTCTGCCACGAGAACTCGCTCATCAGACATTGTAGTAAGACCAGTGATTAGACAGCAGCGTGCATCACTCTGCAGGCGGACGTATATCTTGTCATGGTGTTTGGGCACTGACTGCAGCATCTCAACGTGCTTCATTTCTTCATCTTCCTCTTTAATATCATTCAGGTTACCTACAGGGTTGCCTGTCTTTTGTACTTGTGCTGGCAAGTGAATGCTGAGAAACTCTCGTAATTCGTCCGTCAGTCCGTGATCCTCTCCGTCTACAGATTTACTCTTGGTCAACCTGCTCTTGGTACCAGTACAGACAGGGGCCGGTATACTATCTCCTACGTTACGATGCATGGGGGAAATGCTGTCAAACGACCGTCTCCGGTCCTTGTTCTCCCCGTATAACCTTTTTAAAGTCTTTTTCTGATTGGTTTGTTCAGTTCCTGCAGTAGACTTGGGCGATGTTTTGTTGGGATTTATCACACGAGCACCAGCGAATTCTTTCGCTAACGTGTTTGGGTTTATCCGTTGACTCTCTGAGTTTTCTTCCTCATCCATAGAGTTTGACCGACCCAGTCTTGATAAAGATCTGTGTTTACGTATAATAGGGTCGGACATCTTCGCGTCTTCCGCTAAATCCACCATGTCACCACGGCAAACACTGACATTGTCACACTTCTTATGCTGGTGGGCTGCTACACACATACTACAGAAATACGTGTTATGTGTTTCACAGTAAAATTCAATCTTCTTGTCGGGATGGGACGAACAAATTCCTAGACCTTTGCTACCTGAAATGTTTAGACACTCCAGGTTTAACGGGATATTAATTCTACCAGCCATCTCTTCCACTAATCCCCCTTTTTGTTTGGCCACGTCTTCAACCAGTCCTTTAACCGTATAGTTTGGTGGGTAATTCTCCGCCCATGAGTACGGGTACAACCCGTGTACGGGTGACGTAGTAAACACGCGACACACTGGACACTCGAACCCGTCACTCGAACTGCTCGAACTGACAGACAATATGTACTTATGAAGACACTGGCGACAGAATGTGTGTAGGCATGGCAGTGCGCGGGGGTCGGAAAATATCTCCATACAGATTGGGCATTTCAAATGCATTTTGTAGAAAGTTGCTCTAATTGAAGCTGCCATTCTCATCGAACGTTAATTAATCTCTTTCAATGTCTCCTTGCGGAAGTTGTCAATTATTTTGTGTAAAGAAATATCTCCCAAATCAAAGTCTCAATGCCTCACCAATTCAAAGCGAACAGATACACAGATGTCTTCTTATTTCCAGCTGTATCAACCCACTGTATTATCAATACACCGAGGTGATAATAACCCAAGATATCTATACACAGAATTATATATCAATATACATGTACATGACTCTGCTGTAGAAGATGTCACAATGTGTTTCATTAAACGTGTGGATACCAAAACCTCTATGTCTATTCGCGGCACACAATTTGGAACGCCGTGAGTTATGGATAATGTTTGATTTCATTTTCTTTAAATCGGAAAAATTATACTGTCTTCCTCACTGTTACTGTCGTCAGAAACCTCTTATTAAAGTAAGCATATACAGTTAAACCTCTCTATTACGACCACTAAAAAAAGGCTAATTGGTTGTATAAAAGGCAGGTGACAGCTTAAAGTAATGTGACAGTAAAACAGAAAGCTCCTACAGGAGCTTTCTGTTTTACTGTCCGCTTGCTTTGAGCAGTCGCCTGTTCTTAACCCCTAATATTAACACAATTTAGTGGTCGTAATAGAGGGTTTTTACTGTATATACAGCTGTATATATTAAGCTATCATTGTTGTAACCAGGCCATACTGCAAGTCTTTACAACAGGTACATTAAGCTACGAGCCACCAACCTATTTCGTCAGCCCATTCAGCGCATGGAGATTGACACAAGTAGTTGCTTAACGGAGATAGCTGTAGAGTTATTCAATGTGCCACGCCCATATCACTATATATATGCCATCACCATCACAACACGGTCTTCACTCGACAGTTAATCACATTTTTATCTCCTAAATCGATACACGGTGTAATACTATCCTCTCACATGGCTTATATAATCCTTAATAAAATATATTGCTCCTGCTATGCATTGGTCCAAAGCTTCCTTAAAGTAACGCAGCTACTAGTTTGTCGTTAAGGCTTTGACTGACAGGAAACACACATTATAGGAATATGATATGCCAGTATGAAACTGTTTAAGTAACTGAAAACCCGATATTTACAAGATCTCCTGCGCTGTGTGTTTGGCTCTAATAACAAATACAGTGCTCCCTCCCTTCAACGGCCATCACAACAACTATTTCCTCCTTACAACAACGATTACCACTGTTTCCTAAGACATCTAACCGTTTCACGGTTGCAATATCGTCTGCTGAAAATTGTCGTCTGCTATTTTGCTCAAAGTTACTAGTGTATATTATGTCAGAAGAAATATATTGACGAGTAACAAACAGTTTGAATGCAGATCAGACGCCGCGTTACGCGGCGTCTGATCTGCATTCAAGATGTTTGCAAATGTAAGCCAATTCTTAATGTTCCCTCCTTATAACAACTCGCTCCGAACAGCACACACAACCATGTCTCTCCTTATAGGTGTCGTTATAGAAAAGAAGCATTGTACCACGATGTGTTGTCAACAGTATTAAGTCGCAATGTACTGATTTAGCCTTTGTTTTATAATAAATATCCAGATTTAATTAAGAGCCGCACGTGAAATCCGATTTAGCTATGTACATTGGAGAAGATGTATTGCTTTGTTGTTAGGCAACTATTAATATCTAGAAACAAACGCAGTGCAATAAAACGATTAGAATGACAATTTATTACAATAAAAAATAGTTTCTTATCTGAATAGCAATCATTTTAGAACCTGGTCAGAAGCCAGGTTACCCGGTGTCTGGTCTAGCTCCAGACTATCTGCAATCGACATAAGCAAATGGGCTTAAGGATTAAAACAAAAAACAAACAAACAAACAAACAAAAAACAACAACAAACTAACATCTTCGCTGAATAGACTCTCAAACCGATTGCGACGAAAACAGCATTCACGGTACAGTGTTCCCTCCCTACAACAACATCTAATGGGAGACAAAGAATGATTGTGTTGTTCGGAGGGAGTTGTTATAGAGAAGGAAAATTAATAACCTCAGAATACATTTGCAAACAGTTTGAACCCAGATCAGACTCAACATGGGTTCAACATGCTTGCCACTCGTCTTTATGTTTCATATACGCGTATCAAAATGACAGTACCCCATTACCCCATAGCCTTATTCTAGTTTCGAAAATAGGTGACCACTTAAAGCAGGTTGAAAGTAAAGCAGAATGCGCCCTAAGGCGCATTCTGCTTTACTTTCAGCCTGCTTTAAGTTATCATCTGAATGAATTTAGAAACTATTTCTTATGATACATATTCAATACTGTGTAAATTGGAACTGTTTTCTTTTGGGGAGGAATAAATTAGAGGCGTAAAAAGGCGCATTTATGGGGTAATGGGTTAAGAGATACAAACGCTAAAATTCGCACCAATGATGTCTAGGATCTACATTGTAAGACAGGTATGTTATCCACCTGAAAAAGCTCAAGATGGCCGCCGTGTTTCAAGATGGCGTTCTCGTTACATATTAATGTGAAAACCCGCCAAGTTTTCAGAGTAGAATATTTATGAAAAGAAACATATTAATGATACATACACAGATCTTAGAGAACTAAAGAGCGTCAAATGAATTTCAATGACCTTGACCTAATTTGGACTTAGAATATTCTAAATGGGCTAATTATTGGTTAACTAGATTTTACCATGTCGTCTAGCACCAACAACTGACAACACTCCTTTGATTCTTATACAGTTGTTTATTTGGATCACTGTCAATTCATCCAATTACCTAACCTTGATTTTGACCTTGTCCTTATTTGGACTTGGAATATCTTAATTGTTTTTTCTAGACGAACAAGATTTTACCGTTTCGTCTAACATCAACACTACTTACTTCAATGCTTCAATACCTATGGTTATTGCCTTGGGCCATTACCAATTCACTAATATTAGCCAACTCAGTTTGACCTTGACCTAATTTGGACTTGAAAAGATTCAGAATATATTGTCAATGATGCCACTGGGGGCATAACCGTTTATTGAACACGCAGTCTTGTTTTTACTTTGATAATGTGCTTATTCGAAACAATATGTCTTGAAGCATATATGTGCAAGCTTGGATGCTTGTATCTCAAAGTGAAATGTTTTATAGGTATTGTAAGATTACATTATAAAAACTATACATGCGAAAAAACGACAATTTTTAGTCGTTTAATAGCCTCCATATTGGAACTATCAGTTTTATTGGATTTCAATTAACTATATTCAGTTCAGGGCTGCCACTTCTCCGGATTTTTCCGAAATCTTCGGATTTTTTTCTAGTACATGATAGCTTTAAGCAGGCTGAAAGTAAAGCAGTATGCGTCTTAAGGCGCATTCTGCTTTACTTCCAGCCTGCTTTAAGTAGTCACATGCCAACAATACTAGAAATAGGCTATGGGGTAAAGGTACGATTCTTAAAATCGCACTTGAAAAATGCAAATTTGGAAATCTTAGGAACGTTTCATGTCAACTTATGGCAGCCCTGTCAGTTATCCGAGTCAAAGCCCATTCATAACAATGTTTGGATCATACACATATTTCTATTGATAGAAGTGCTTTTTTTAATGGCATTCTACACTAAAAACATTTTTTTACATTTTACGAGAAGGCCATCTCAAAAAATGGCAGCCATCTTGGAATTTTACGGTGGATAACGTGCTTATTGAAAAATATAGATGCTGGAAAATATTTGTGCAATATTAGTGTTTGTTTTACCCTCTGAAATGATCTTATATTTATTGTAAGATTACAAAATTATATATTTCATGCCAAAAACCGCTAATTTTTAGTCATTTAATAGCCGTCATGTTTACAAATTTAGTCTTGTTTATTACTATTGACTATACTCAATTATCCGGTTCAAAATCCAGTTTTTACTTTGTTGGTGTCATTAACATTTTTTTATTCATAGACGTTTTTCTTTTAATTGTCATTCTGTACTAAAAACATGTTTGTACATTTGACGAGACGGACATCTTGAACAATGTCGGCCATCTTGGATTTTCTGCAGGTGGATAATGTGCTCTTTGTAAAATGAAGATCATGGACATTATTTATGTCAATTTTAGTGTTTGTATCTCCAAGTTAAAGGTTCTTAAAGGTATTGTAAGGTTCACGAAATGAACCGTTTTTATGCCAAAAACGCTAACGTTGAGTAATTTAATAGCCACCATCTTGAACTTTCAGTCTTATTGGATTTCAATTGACTAAACTAAGTTATCCAAGTCATAATCCATCTATGTAAATGTCTGGTTCATTAACATATTTCTTTTCATAGAAGTCCACTCTGAAAACATCTATTTTAACATGTTCAGTGAGGAGCGGCCATCTTCAAAAATGGCAACTAACTTGAAATGTTTCAGTTTAATAACATACTTTTCTTTAAATGTAGATCATGCACATAATTTTGCCAATTATAGTGTTCATATCTCCAACCGAAAAATTGTTAAAGGTATTGTAATATTACAAAATAAAATGTATTTATTCCAAAAAGGTATTGGTGAGTTTACTAAACAGTCTGCATGATATACAACCAATGAGTTACAGTACATATTTTAAATTCTTTGATAGTAAAATTAGCCCAAATTTACTTTACGTGTGTGAAATTTGGGGTATTGAGTATATAGAACGAATTGAGAGAGTACATGTATATGCATGCAAACGTTTTCTTAATGCATCATTGAAAGCATGTAATTCTGCTATCATGGGTGATTGTGGTAGATATCCATTGTATATTTCTGCATTTAAGGGATGTGTTAACTTTTAGATGCGTATAATTATAATGTCTGATAACAGGTACGTTAAGATGTGTTACAATATGTTGAAATATTATGATGAACTTGGGTATAAGAACTGGGTTACTTCATTACGTTTCAATTTGTGTAGCAATGGTTTTGGTTATATATATGGTTAAGTCAAGCAGTTGACAATCCTGAATGTTTTTTTTAATCAGTATGTAACTAGATTAAAAGACCAGTATAAACAAAAATGACACGAAATGTGTTGTAATAATAACAAATTGGTTTTGTCCAAACAATATAAAGTCGAATTTGGGAAAGAACCATATCTGGATGCTATTGGTCTAAAGAAATTTAGAAGCAGCTACATGTATGTATCATTTAGGTCATCATCACATAATTTGATGATTGAAAAAGGTAGACATATTAATTTGATTAGAGAAGCACGCTTGTGTATACACTGTGTTGATCCCGTAGAAGACGAACTACATGTCTTATTATTTTGTCCATTATATGCTGATATGAGATCAAAATATATACATAATAAGTATTGGAATTTGCCAAACATTCATAAATTCGATAGCTTGGTGTCTTCTAACGATAAATTAACACTTCAAAATTTGGCCTTGTTCATATATTATGCAATGGAATACCGCGATGAATTTCTAATATGAAGACTGAATATTTGATCTAAAAAAATGATTAATACTCGAATAATGTGGAATACTTATGTATTATAGTTTGTATTAATCTGATCAACAGACTGTTATAATATTGTAAAATTGTGTTCATTACTACACCTGATGCATAAGTTTTCTGTTTGTATGTACTTATATGTGTATGGGCCGGAGGCCTATGATGCGAAATAAACTGTTGCGTCTGTTACGTCCAAAAACGCTAATTGTAAGTCATTTAATATGCGCAATCTTAAAACTATCAGTCCTATACACTTAGTTATCCGAGTCAAAATCCATTTATTTAGAAGTTTGGACTATGGACATACATGTACTTCTATTTATTGACATTTTACACTGAAGATATGTTTTATGCACAGTTGACGAGACGGCAATCTTGAAAGATGACCGCCATATTGGATTTTCAGGAGGATAAGGTGATTTTCATAGTTGTAGACCCTTGTCATCATTTGTGCCAAATTTGGTGCTTGTATCAAAAAGTGATGTATTCTGTTCATAAAAGTGACTTAAGCTGTCGGACTACAATCATAGTTAACCAACTATCATGAAAACAAACAACACGTCACGGTAAGAAACGTTTTCTTTGTTCCAGCAGATTGTGGCATAAAGCAGGCTGAATATAAAGCAGAATGCGCCTTAAGACGCGTTCTGCTATACTTTCAAACTGCTTTAAGTGGCCATCTGTCTCCAATACTAGAAACATGCCAAGAAGTAAAGGCTTAAATAAAGAAAAGGATTTATTTTTGGAGTAATGGGCTAAAAGGTTTCAAAATGACGTCATTCTTCTAAGTGTTTACAGTGGAGAATTTGTTATTCTTTCCCAATAAACGCGTTTACGCTAAAACTATTATTTGCAGTGCAAACAGTTTGGTAACCCGGCGTCTGATCAGGCTCCAAACTGTTTGCCACCAAGATAAACAAGAATTATCAGAATTGTCCAAAAGTTGTTCTTTTCTACGTTTTAGTGCTTTGCGTTTGCGTACGTTTGCGTTTAAACGGGAAAGAATAACATATTCTCCACTGTAACCTCGCTGAATTGTCTAAGTGTGTGGTCTTCTTTGATGATCATTGCAGCATATATAAAAATGAAACCCATTTTGTTACGATTAAAGTATCCCAACTGGATTGAGTAAGCAGACAAGTAAGCAAGTGAGGCGTGGGCCCTGGCTCCGAGGTTATAAAGCTTTTGACTTAAGTCTAAACTCGTTCCCAAGCATTTGATTGGTCAGATTTGAGCCTAGGCTCAAATTTGACCAATCAAATGCTTGGGAACATACTCAGACTCAACTGAAACGTTTTATAACCTCGGAGCCAGGTCTATTTTAGCCTTCTTATAAAAACAGTCATTTTCACATCCTCTGGATTCTCCGAGGAATATATTGTCTTCCTGAAAAAAGTGTTCATGTATGTATCGATAGTACGCATTATCAAGATACACTATTTCCATGTAACGGAATATTGGGGGTAGTTGATGGCCAATGGGAACTCACTCAGAGGAGTCCAATCGTTATAACAGTTTGTTACCTCCCTTTATTATATCTTATTTTTTACAAATTGGCATTTATTAAAAATAGTTCTTTCAAGACAACAAGAAAATGGTTTCAATATGTTCGATTCATTTGTATGACATGTATTTGCTTATTTTAACAAATTGTTACATACAGTACATACATGTATCTGAACAACAGTTGAGTAAGTTGTAGTTTCAGTTAGTAGAGGGGCTGACCCCATGAATCAAACTTTTTTTTAACCCATCCGGTATAAAATTTCTGTTGATTCCAGGGAATAGTATATATACATACATGACACTTGAGGGTGGATGCCAGATTCAGAAGTGGTGCAGATTTTTTCTACAGCATTGTTTGTTACCCCACCCACTCAAATTCAATGCTAAATAACGATCTTACAGATTGTTAAATCTTATGACAATGTGGTTATGTAAACATGTTTATTGTTTGAACTGTGCTGTTAGTTGGGTATCTAAATGCTTTATAATGCAAAATTATTAGCATTTAGAAGGTTTAGAAGCTCATAGAATCAATAGAATGTCATAGAATGTAATAGCAGAGGGGCTGGCACCAAACGTGTAAAGTGTTTTTTTTAATCCATCCAGTATAACATTCTGTTGGTATGAGGGAATAATATATATACATACATGACACTTGAGGGTGGATGCCAGATTCAGAAGTGGTGCAGACTGTTGCTAGATCTGTTTTATTACCCCATTCACTCCAGTCCATTGATAAATAATGACGTCATATTAAGTCTTATACTCAGGTTATAAATTAATTGATTGACTTAAAAACACAATAAATAAGTATTCTTATATCATTCTATGTAGAATCATAAATCTAAAAAGTTATTTACTGTCATTTACAGTATGACAGTAAATAACTTTTTAGATTTATGATTCTACATAGAATGATATAAGAATACTTATTTGTTGTGTTTTTAAGTCAATCAATTAATTTATAACCTGAGTATAAGACTTAATATGACGTCATTATTTATCAATGGACTGGAGTGAGTGGGGTAATAAAACAGATCTAGCAACAGTCTGCACCACTTCTGAATCTGGCATCCACCCTCAAGTGTCATGTATGTATATATATTATTCCCTCATACCAACAGAATGTTATACTGGATGGATTAAAAAAAAACACTTTACACGTTTGGTGCCAGCCCCTCTGCTATTACATTCTATGACATTCTATTGATTCTATGAGCTTCTAAACCTTCTAAATGCTAATACTTTTGCATTATAAAGCATTTAGATACCCAACTAACAGCACAGTTCAAACAATAAACATGTTTACATAACCACATTGTCATAAGATTTAACAATCTGTAAGATCGTTATTTAGCATTGAATTTGAGTGGGTGGGGTAACAAACAATGCTGTAGAAAAAATCTGCACCACTTCTGAATCTGGCATCCACCCTCAAGTGTCATGTATGTATATATACTATTCCCTGGAATCAACAGAAATTTTATACCGGATGGGTTAAAAAAAAGTTTGATTCATGGGGTCAGCCCCTCTACTAACTGAAACTACAACTTACTCAACTGTTGTTCAGATACATGTATGTACTGTATGTAACAATTTGTTAAAATAAGCAAATACATGTCATACAAATGAATCGAACATATTGAAACCATTTTCTTGTTGTCTTAAAAGAACTTTTTTTAATAAATGCCAATTTGTAAAAAATAAGATATAATAAAGGGAGGTAACAAACTGTTATAACGATTGGACTCCTCTGAGTGAGTTCCCATTGGCCATCAACTACCCCCAATATTCCGTTACATGGAAATAGTGTATCTTGATAATGCGTACTATCGATACATACATGAACACTTTTTTCAGGAAGACAATATATTCCTCGGAGAATCCAGAGGATGTGAAAATGACTGTTTTTATAAGAAGGCTAAAATAGACCTGGCTCCGAGGTTATAAAACCTTTCAGTTGAGTCTGAGTATGTTCCCAAGCATTTGATTGGTCAAATTTGAGCCTAGGCTCAAATCTGACCAATCAAATGCTTGGGAACGAGTTTAGACTTAAGTCAAAAGCTTTATAACCTCGGAGCCAGGGCCCACGCCTCACTTGCTTACTTGTCTGCTTACTCAATCCAGTTGGGATACTTTAATCGTAACAAAATGGGTTTCATTTTTATATATGCTGCAATGATCATCAAAGAAGACCACACACTTAGACAATTCAGCGAGGTTACAGTGGAGAATATGTTATTCTTTCCCGTTTAAACGCAAACGTACGCAAACGCAAAGCACTAAAACGTAGAAAAGAACAACTTTTGGACAATTCTGATAATTCTTGTTTATCTTGGTGGCAAACAGTTTGGAGCCTGATCAGACGCCGGGTTACCAAACTGTTTGCACTGCAAATAATAGTTTTAGCGTAAACGCGTTTATTGGGAAAGAATAACAAATTCTCCACATTTTATTTTGCTTGTTCTTTTATTACCCCCTCCTGAAAGAAAAAAAAATGTTTTTGTTTTCATAAGAATAAATAATATGGACGTACACCAAAAAGCAGCTTATCTGTAAAAATGTATATCGGTGGTTCAAGCTCTACACTTCTGACCGCCCTTGCATTGTTTTAACTTAACTTACAACTTAACTTTATTTCTATGTTACCTGTGTATACTGCATATGTTTGTGTTATTTCTTTGTTTCTTTCTACTTATTCTGTTTCAATCTTTTCGCCGTTTTCTTCAAATAGCTTTCTGAATAGCATCTTAGACAGTGTGTCATTATGGATATACAGTGTTTTCTGCAGCGGAGCAGACTCTATGGAGGAGTGCTCAAGTTTATCTGAAAATTTAATACCCAATGGGTAATGACCTAGTTTCTTGGAGAGCCTCCATTGGTTTGTTCTGCTGCAGACTATACATAGGTAGCAGCAGAGTCTACTGTAGGTTTTCATTTTTGTATATTTTCTGTTTGATGGTTCGATTTTTCAGATGTATTGGCTCACATGTTAAACATTTCAGCCTATTTTTAAGCGAAATTTTGTATTCCTCACATTTTTGCATTGTCATGATACTGCTACTGATACATGCGGGTGATGTAGAATTAAACCCAGGTCCAACCACGAATGATTTAACAATATTACATTTAAACATAAGAAGTATAAGAAACAAGTTGGACTTTATTACGGATTCATTATTAGAGTTTGATATTCTTTGTTTTACAGAAACCCATTTAAACCATAGCATATCATATAATGCATTGCAAATATCCAACTATCACAGTTTATCTTATAGAAAGGATAGGTCTAATCATGGTGGGGGTATTCTTGTTTACGTTTCAAATGATCTAAAGCATTCGCGGATTCTAAATTTGGAAGTTTTTTGTAACGAATCTGTGTGGGTCAAAATAGAAAACAAACGCGAAAGTTATTTATTAGGAGTTTTCTACAGTCCTAAAACAGCAGATCGAATTGTTTTCGATAATTTTAATTTAAATATAGAAAAAGCCTTCGAGTTATCAAATAATATTGTTATTGTTGGAGATTTAAATGAAGATCTATTTAATCAATCATATAAAAATTTAAAACATATACTTATAAATAATTCTTTGAGAAATGTCATTACTGAGGCTACTAGAGTTAATGCTTTACTCGATCCAATCATTGTTCCTTTTGATATGCCATTTAATAAAGCTGATGTTTTGCTTGTCCCAAATGAAATAAGCGATCATAAAGCTACCTTAATATCACTTCCTCTTTCATATCATATTAATAATACATTTGAAAGGAAAAGTTGGATATATAGGGACGCTAATTTTGATAAACTGGACGAATATATTTTAGAGTACAATTGGAAGTGTCTTTTAGATAATAATGTTAATGATGCATGTAAAATATTTACCGATACTTTTATCCACTTTGTTGAAACATGTGTGCCATCAAAAATTATCTTTATTCGAAGAGACGACAAACCGTGGTTTGACTCTACTCTGAGAGCTTTTAGTAGGAAAAGAGATAGACTAAAACGTATTGCTCTAAAATCAGGGAAACAGAATGACTGGAATAGTTATAAAAAGTTACGAAATAAAGTAAATAATTTGAAAAAGCATGCTAAAGAAACATTTTTCCAAAATCTTGATTCTTCCCTCTCGAATTTGCAAAACAATGACATTAAGTGGTTTTTGGAAAATTATACGCCATTTTGTTAAAAATAATGATTCCTCTGCAATATACCTCCAATATGTACTGTATCTTCTTCCGGTCAGCCGTATCTTCATACATCAGACGAAGAAAAGGCTGAAGTTTTAAACCAATATTTTTCCTCTATTTCTTGTACTGACGACAGTAAAGCCGAACTCCCTGTTTTTATAGGCAAAACAACTGAAAGTTTAAGTGATATTTATATTACAAGGGAAAAAATTGAAGATATAATCGGTAGTCTTGAATTAAATAAAGCATCCGGACCAGATGAAATTAGTCACCGTATGCTTAAAAATGTGTCGCACTCAATTTCGAAACCTCTTTCTTTGTTATTTAATAGATCTTTACAAGAAGGAATATTCCTCGAAATTTGGAAGTTAGCAAACGTAACTCCGCTTTATAAAAAGGGTGATAAAAACAACGTCTCCAACTACCGTCCTGTTGCTTTATTAAGTTGTTGTGGAAATATTTTTGAAAGAATAGTATTTAAATATATGTACAAATTTTTTATTGATAATAATCTTATATATAAATATCAATCAGGCTTTTTACCTAAGCACTCTACTACTTACCAATTAATAGATATATATCACCATATATGTCAAACCTTTGAAAACAAACAATTTAGTTACATGGTATTTTGTGATATCTCAAAAGCGTTTGATAGGGTATGGCATAATGGTCTCCTTTTTAAATTGGAACAAAACGGCATAAAAGGCAAACTTTTAAATTGGAATTCCAATTATTTGTTTAAACGAAGGCAGAAAGTTGTTATAAATTCCCATTCTTCATCAACGAATTATGTTTGTGCTGGTGTACCCCCGGGTCAGTGTTAGGCCCTCTTTTATTTCTTATTTATGTTAATGACATTGCAGAATCACTTTTAAGTTTAACCAGATTATATGCAGATGACAGTTCATTATACTATTCAGCTTCTTCAATTCAAGATATTGAAGGTATTATAAACCATGATCTCAATATTATTTCACACTGGGCTAATCAATGGCTCGTAAATTTGAATCCTTCTGAGACAGAAGCTATGTTTGTTTCTCTTAGAAATTATGAAATTCTTCCATCACTTCGCTTTGATAATACACATATTGATTTTGTTGATAGCCATAAACATCTTGGCGTTACTCTTGACTCAAATGGACACTGGAATACTCATATAGATAACATTTTAAAATCTGCTTCAAAGGTAGTAGGCATAATGCGTAGATTGAAATTTAATTTAAATAGACATGCGTTAAACCAGATTTATATGTTCTTCGTGAGACCAATTTTGGAATACTCTTCTGAGGTTTGGGATTGCTGTACAATGCAGCAATCAAATTCCTTAGAGAAGCTCCAAAATGAGGCTGCTCGTATAGTTACAGGATTAACACGTTCTGTTTCTCTTGAGAATTTGTATAGAGAATGTGGTTGGCAATCTCTAGAAAAGCGTCGCGAAATAAAACGTCTCTGTTTCATGTATAAAGCAACTCACAATATGTTGCCTGATTACTTAAATGAATTATTTCCTCAAATCCCAATAGAGCGAAATTATAACTTAAGAAATGCTACTGATATTCCTGTTCCTTTTGCTAGGACAGAAATATTTCGTAATTCATGTATTCCGTCATCAATTGCATTATGGAATAATACAGCACATATTCTCAAGAATGCTCCTTCAATTTCAAGTTTTAAAGAAAATATTACTAAACATGCCATAATCAAAATACCATGTTTCTATTTACATGGAAGCCGATATTTATCAGTCATGCTTGCACGTCTGCGAAACAACTGTAGTAATTTAAACAGCGATCTTTATGATAATCACATATCAAACAATCCAAACTGTACCCACTGTGACCAAATAGAAAATGCAGAGCATTACCTTTTTGTCTGTCCTAAATACCATGCTCAAAGAATAAAACTTTTCAATGCAATTAGAGCGTTTCACCCTTTAAACCCGGGATTACTAAAGCACGGGTGTAACAACTTAACTAATGATGACAATATGGTTATATTTGATGCTGTACACCGATATATAAAAGAAACAAAGCGTTTCACATTTGATTAATGTAAACCAAATGTGAGTTGTTCTGTTTACTTTTAGTTGCTGTTATTTTTTCACATAAACCACTTTCTGTATTATTGTTTTGTTCTGCATTGAGCTACATCATCTATTAGACTACTTTGTTATCTCCTTTTGGATACAAGACAAACTGTACATGTTCAGCTGCTACCAACTGATCCAAATGATGTCACTCAAATTAAATAAGTAATTAATAAGTATCATAGTAAGCTATTTCTTATTTCTTCTCCTTCTCCTCTCTTACTTACCACTCCTTCTATTTGTTGTCACTAAATGGTTATATATGTTTAGAGCCATTGTATATATTGTCTGAATGTTTACTTACAAGGGGAAGGGCCGAATCTAATGTTGTGAGAACTTGTGGCCCAATCCCATTTCTATGTATATTTATGGAATAACATATGTTTAAACTAAACATTGTTTTAAGTGAAATTTAGTAAATCAAATTAATTTCTCAAGAACATTTTTTAAAAACTAAAATGACTTTTAACAAATTATTTTGAAAGCGTTCAAACCAATGTCTAGTATAAGACAGTACTCTCTATATATAGACATTGTAAAGCTCGTACAGTGGAGAAAACGTTATTCTTTAAAAAAAAACAAAAAAAAACCACGTTTACGCTAAAACTATTACTGTTTGCCACTCAGATTAAAATTAATACTTAGAATTATCAAAAACTTATAATTTTTCTCAAGTTAAGCGCACTGTGTTTGCGTTTCATTGTAATACATGTAAGGTCAATAAAGCGGTATAAAACTGAAAGGGTAACTAAGCACGCCAGGGTCCACAGGTAAATAGTTAGTGTTCGTGTATTTCAACATTTTAAAATAGGGCTGATTGAGTTGATATAATAAAGTGACCACAATCATTATTGCCTTAGTGGTAGATATCTATTACAAATATTCGTATAAGCCAGATACTCGTTTCGCTGCAATAGGGTCTAATTCGCGAGGTCGAACATAATAGGTGTCTTCGGCTTCGCCTCGGATTGTGTTGCTCGTCCTCGATAAACAGTCAGCTTTAAAGTAAAACTCGTACTGTTTCTGGCGTGGTAGAAATCGAAATGCAGGGCCGCCATTTCGCCGGATTTTTTCTAAATCTTCCGATTTTTTCTAGTACATGGTAGCTTAAAGCAGACTGAAACTAAAGCAGAATGCGCCTTAAGGCGCATTCTGCTTTACTTCCAGTCTGCTTTTAGTAGTCATGTGTCAACGAAACTAGAAACAGACGATGGGGTAAACTTCAAACTTGAAAAATGCAAATTTGGTAATCTTAGGATTTTTCATGTCAACTTATGGCAGCCCTGGAAATGGCTATTTGTGTTTTCTTTGAACAGCGTTGATAAGACTGAATTGGCAGAGAGACAGCTTCAAGGAGCAGCATTATCAAAAATAATGCCTATCAATTACATCGTCTATGAAAGATGTATCAAAATTCCTCCACATCCAGAAGACATTTGGCCAGAAGAAAAATATATTCATGACCCAAAACCTTCAAACTTGACGGATCTTGCAGACCCAGCCCGAACACGTGTGTGGATCGAGGGGAAGGGTAACGTGCATGTAGGGGACAAGGTTGTGATAAAAATAAAGCTGTATAACGGACACGGCATACGGAAAAGACAGGGAGGGGATCTGGTAAGTAAACAAAACAGTCAATCAAGTGGACTTAAGGCTCCAGATAAAAGGGAATAAACTGAACAAACAACCTGTCATACATATTTTGTTAACATCTTCACTTCCATGGTTTTAACAATTTTTGTCGGAATATTATTTCAGGAGAGTAACTGTATCTATACATATAGCTTTTAAATTTCTTTACACATGATCAAGGTAGCTTTTTTGTATACCCGCCAAATTGACAAACCCTCGGTGCATGCCACTTTACTGGTCTCAAAATTATTCGTACATGTACACAAAACAAAGTTAAAATAGACTATACTAAATTTTTTTATACTTATACCTACTATAGAATTTAATGTTTATGCACTTGAAGTATATTATTTTAAATAATGTCATTGTTTCATCTAATAAAGAAACTGTTATTAAAATCAATATATTTTTCGTTTTAAAGGATTTGATAATATCCAACAATAGTATTGAGTACTCTCTTGGGCGGATTAGAACTGAGTAAATGTCTTGAACTCGATGCTGTCTAAGTGCCTACTGTAGAAAACCTGCAGCTTAATGCAAGTTGAAAATTTACACGGCAAAAGAAACATTTTAATAGTTCTGTAGATCTTTTTCAAAGTGTATTTAGTAAAGTTTACATGAGAGCATATTAAAGTTTAATTTAAACAACAGCCATCTGGCGAGTACAGCCTTACAACACCGCAAAAAGATCCTGATATAGCTTCCTGCAATGCAATCGTGCTGCACGCACCAACATTAGCAGGTCACAGACAGTAAAGAATGCAGAATACTGTCAAAGAAAACTAGATTAACATCAAATATACTGAGATACCTAATAGAAAAATTAATATATGTTAAACCATGTATATATTCTCATTCATATGGAAAATCAAATAGCAAAAATCAACATGTCTAAAGACAATTTTAACTATTGTGCCTGTTTTCTAGATCTAATTAATATTATTATTATATCCATTATTACTCTACTTTTGCCTGAGAGGCGTGATAAACGAACATTGATAAGTTTCTAATAGTCTTGTCTACCGTGCTATTAATTAGTTCTATAAATTTAAACATATTTGGCCTAATCAAGAAGTACCTCGGAATGTATTTCTTTCTCAAGTCTTCAAACTGTTTACATTCCAATACAAAATGAAATTCGTCTTCTAGGACTGAACATGTTCTACATTTTCTTTCATTGTATGGTATTGGAAGTGGTTTGTTCCATCGCCCAGTTTCAACTGCTAGTCTATGATATGAGACCCTCAGTTTAGTTAACGCTTGACAAAATTTCATCATGTTAATTTTATGTAGATATGGTTGAAACTCAAATTTCGAAATTTGGTTATAAAATATTGCTCTACTTGAGTCATTTAATCTACCTTCCCAACTTTGTACAAACTGGTCATTTAATCGTTGTTTCACCAAAGATAGAAAGACCTTTGTATTTCCAACAGTTTGTGATATCCAGACATAATGAAAACCTAAATTACATAATAAGTCCCTTACATTGGAACACCAGTTAACATACTGCTTTTCTTCAGCCTCGTTTTTTAACATATTGTAAACTTTAGTTATATACTTATTCTCATCAGAGGTCAAAATCTTAGTCCAATATTTAATCGTATTATGATATCTACTAGTTTGACAGCTTGTTCTCCCGAGTTCCCCATAAACGAAATCATTTTGCGTTGTTTTTCTCACACCTAATATTTTTTTACAAAATTGTAAATGGACTCTTTCAATAGCAGGTGCAGTAGCAAAACCCCATACTTCACTTGCATAGTTCAATATTGGTGATACTAATTTATCAAATAATTCTAGTCTATGTGCAGGTGTAATATAAGTGAATTTATGTAAGTATTTATTCAACTTAAAATAGCTTTCTGTGCCTGTCCTGCTAATGTTTCTTGAGTCTTTTTAAAAGATCCACCAGATGTAAATGTAATACCTAAATATGAAAAATTATTGACTATTTCAATACTGTTACCATCGTACTGAAAGTTAAGATTATCACTCACTTTACCACCTTTTCTAAATATCATTATTTTTGTTTTATTTGTATTTACTTTCAGTTTCCAAGTTTGACAGTACTCAAACAAAGCATCTAAACCTTTTTGCACTTCTAGTTCATTATCAGCAAACAAAACAATGTCATCAGCATATAACATCAGAAAAACTTTGAACATGTCAACACTTATACCATTTAGTCCACTCTTCATAAAAGTATCCTCTAGATCATTCAAAAACATAGTAAATAAAAAGGGTGATAAGCATTCACCCTGTCTCACTCCCAAAGTACATTGAAATGGATCACTTAAGGTATTCATATATTTTATTCTCGATTTAATACCTGTATACATAGACTGTATAATGTTTAGAATGTTACCCCTAATTCCTAGCTTTATTAACTTTGACCAAAGATTCTCACGAACTACATAGTCAAAAGCTTTGGTAAAGTCGATAAACGTACAAAATAGTTTTTTCTTTTGATTCAAATAACTTGAAATAAGCCCATTTAGCACGAAAATGTTGTCCACTGTAGACATGTTTGGTCTAAAACCAGCTTGAGCCTCAACATATACATTGTAATTCGTAATTCTCAGCCCTATATATATAATTACTTTTCTGTCGATGGATCTCACAGGTGCTTGGCGCGGTTTTGAAGTTTGGCTGCAGATATAGGAAATTAAACGTTTCTTATAGGTAGCCGGGGTTCTGGATTCTGTCGAGCACTTTTGATAGATATATAATGTTGGTTAACAGATTTAAATTTGAACTATTTTATTTTGACCTATTAGATGTTGTTTGATAGATCTAATTTGATCTATCTATCAGAATCTTTTTGCGATGATATCGGGCTGCACTCGTTAACCGGCTATCGTTTAAGATTCTCTCATTTTCTCACGAAAACTTTTAATTAAATCTCTCATTATGATAATAGAATAAATGGCTACTGTATATAATGCTTTTCATGCATTGTCATGCATTTGTTATGTCATGCATTTGTTCAGATGTTACTAGTTCTATATATTACTGAATTTGTTGTTGATACGTTGTCAGAACTATAGATTTTATGTGGGTAGAAAAGTATGCCATAGAACTATACGTTGTGCGTTCTGTTTGGTCGTTTTATAAGTTATAAAGTTACACAAGGCTAAGTTTATATAAATAAAGAGCCTACATATACACCTTCTCCGCTACAAAAACAAAACTTGTTTCCAGAGGATTCATAGATCTAGTAGAGGTTCTAGATTGATGGACACAGTTTCAAGAGATAATGGAAATTTGCTCTTGGAAAAAGTTGATAAATCAAGAACGAAGTTTAGAGCTTTTGAGTTTATATTTCATCGATTACTTTAAGAGCATTGAAACAATAATAGTCTACGACTATACAAAAAGCATTTATGATAAATAACAATTAATTTGTACTTATACTTGCATTGTAAATGAGAACAGTTTCAGTATAAGATCTAGATCTAGTCACCATACAGCTTCTCTTTCAAAATATTTATTACAATAACAATTTCAAAAAGTACTGCAGCTTTGTAACTTAAGGTAGATTTTAGTGTTTGGTAAACAGAGTAACCAAAGATCAGACAGAGTCTCCATAGAAGGAACTGTCTGACCCTAGTCTGAACTGTTTGCAGATGACTTGTATCAGTCTGCAGTCTAATTATTTTTAGAACAAACTTTTTCAGGGTGGCTAGATCGCTGAAAATTTATATGTACGCATTGAAAACTAGCTTGAATGATATAGATTATTTCTGTTGATCAATGTCATCTTGATGAATGTATTGAATGTGTTACCTCATGGACTTGTTAGTCTAAAGGTGGAAATAAAATCTTAATCTTAATCTTAATCTTAATCCATAGATTATTTCAAAGATTTGAAACCATCAAAAAACAGTTTTCCTGGCTTAGTGAAGAAATGTTCCATTATAATATATATGCCATAGAACTTTATATGTTCTATATATGTCTGTACCAACGATCCCATATATAGGACATATAGGCAAATTATATGTACTCTGATCAGAGGCCGCATAATGCGGCGTCTGATTAGATTATACACTTGTGTGTTGCTAGGTACAATGTATTTCAATATAAAACACAACGGAAATAAAACTTTAGGTCAGATATCCCTTAGATTAACAATGGACTATTTCAATATTTAAGCATGGAAGAATCCACGGGTGGCAAATGGGTTAATAACTTAATACTTCATATTTAATACATGGGACAGGTGAGAGTTTGGATGAAGGATTCCATTCTAAATGCTAGTGCTGCCGGGAGAGTCATTGACAATAACGACGGAAGTTATTCTGCCACTCTAACATCATTCTGGGAAGGCGCGCCAAAGGTCCTGGCGGCAATCATTTCGCCTCGTGAGGTCATAGCTTTGCAATTCAGGCGAAGGTGAGAAACATTAACAATTGTACAATGAAAGCTCTCAAATACGACCACTCAAAAGGAAGCTAATTGATTGTATAAAGACAGGTAGTTTAAACATATTTATTGCATATAATATACATGCAGGGGATTGGGCTACAAGTTTTTACAACATTATATAAAGCCCGCTCCCCAGATAATTACAAAACAGTGACATGACAATAATAGAGGTAACATTACTATTTTCAGTATAAATAGCATAGCAATTTGAAAACAAACTGCCATGTAAATATCATCATAAAGAGTAAAGAAAGAGAGGAAGGAAGAAAAGTGCTTAGATCCAATTCTTGAATTCAAAAACGGTTGGAGGCTCGGATGTAACGATGAACTGCATTGAAAATAAAGACAGGTGACTGCTAAACGCATGTTGACAGTAAAACAGAAATGTCCTTTTTCTTAAAGCAAGGTGACAGTAAAACAATAAGTTCCTAATGGGGTTTTCTGTTTGCTTTAAACAGTCACCTGTCGTAAACACCTAATTAACACCCTTAAGTAGTCGTAATATAAAGGTGGTCTTAATAGACAGGTGGTCGTAAAAGAGAGGTTTTGCTGCATTTCCAACTGTCTGACGGTCGAATTTGAGGTGATTGGAGTTAACAGGGCTGCCATTTCTCCGGATTTTTCCTAAGTCTTTGGATTTTTATCCTAGCAGATGGAAGCTTAAAAATAGGATGAAAGTGTAGTAGAATGCGCCTTAAGGCGCATTCTGCTTTACTTTCAACCTGTTTTAAGCAGTTATGTGTCTTCCAAACAAGTTAAGCCTATGGGGTAAAGGTACGATTAGTAAAATTGCGTATGAAAAATTGAAAATTAGAAATCTTAGGATTTTTATGATCAACTTATGGCAGCCCTGAGTTAATGAGGTTCTTAGATACAGTGGAGAAGACGTTATTTTTCCCAATAAACGCGTTTACGCTAATAGAACAATTATTTCCTTTGCAAACAGTTTGGAACCAGATCAGTATGTAAGGTAAGGTAACCCGGCGTCTGATCAGGAACCAAACTGTCTGCCACTCAAATTAACAAAAATATTCAGAATTGTCAATAAGTTGTCATTTTCTTCAATTCACTGCAATGCTTTTGCGTTTCGTTTAGGGTCGGTGGTCCAGTGGTAGGACGCTCGCCTAGGAAGCGAGAGGTTCCTGGTTCGAGCCCTGTCAGGATCACTGATTTTTTTCTGAGCAAAAAATTAACCCTACATTGCTCCACTTCACCCAGGTGATTTAAATGGGTACCTGCGTGGGAAATAAGTCAATGTGTCATGGCTGCTAGTAGCGCCGTCTGTTTATGGCCGACTTGTGACTCGATGATCATGGAGGTAAATGTAAAAGTCGGCAGAATATGTATATAATAGCAGACTTTATAAACTCCACCTTTACCTTTTACCTTTTTTACGATTAAACGGGAAAGAATAACGTCTTCTCCACTGTACGCACCCAGGCAAATGGTATTTTTATTTCGTACACTTATCATGGCGAGATACATGTAAGTCATATGCTATTATCAAATGTGTGAGAAGTCCCTTTTGAAGAATCAGTTGGGTTATTTAACCCACTGCTCTATAGATGCGCATCTTACATGTATTCTATTCCTCCATTGAAGAATAACGTTCCATTTCATACAGACATGAATATGCACCTTAAGAAACAGTTTCTATGTTATGTACCGGGGGCCTCCGTGGCCTAGTGGTATAGTCACTGTGACTTACATCACTAAGCTCCTCACCGCTGTGAGTTCGAATCCCAGTAGGGTTGTTCGGATTTTTCATGTGGGGAAGCCTTCCAGCTGGCTTGCGGAAGGTCGGTGGTTCTACCCAGTTGCCGAGTTGTGCCTGAAACATGCATAAAGGGCTTATGGGGTCTTCCTCCACCTGTAATTAGCTGGACGTCGCGATATGACTGAAATACTGTTGAAAGCGACGTAAAATCAAAACAAATCAAATCAAATCTATTTTATGTACCACATTGCAATTGCGTTTCACCACTTTCTGCAAAGTCTGACCAGGAGCCAAACTGTTTTCAAATAACCATTGTACTCGGGGTAAGGCTGTGAATGGGGTAAATTCCGTCAACTCTTTCTTCCTTGAAACTTCAAATGGACAATTCCAGTTTCCAATTTAGTCTAGTCCATTTCTAACTTTTAAGGGTTGTGTTTGTCAATGTTTTGCATTATGGCAAACAGTGAAGACCCAGATCAGAGGGCTCCTTAACTCTGATCTGAGTATGCACTGTTTGCATAGGACAAGTGCACTTTTTATATAAAAACTGTTTGAAAAGGACGCCTATTTGCGGGAAAAAATAACATATTCTCCACTGTAACTGTTCATTCTGCAGATATATTTGTCCACCAATAGTGATGAACACCGCCAAGTTCGAACATCTACCAAGCGGTTCAACGAAGGTTTTAAAGGAAGAGACCCCTTGTAACTACGACCCCCAGGTCCCTGGCTATTTAACCTTGTGTAACCTAACGGAATATAACTATGGGCATCCCTGGTTCTGTGGAAAACCAAGGCAAGTCACACCCAGCCAATATCGTTCTGAGTAACATTGACATCTTCTTTTCGCATAAGGATTTTCTAACATTCATTTTTTTAAACAAATAGGGTCAAACTTACAAGCGGGTTGTATCCTATAGATTTTTTCTGTTACTACTTCTGTTTTAACAACTTCTGCTTCTATTTCTTCTACAACAACCAATATTATTTTAATAATTACTACTACCACTATATTATTACTATTATTATTTTACTACTACTTTTTCTACTACTACTATTGTCATAATTATCGTCATACAACAACTACTTCCTCTACTACTACTACCACTACTACTACTACTACTGTCATAATTATCATCATTGTTATTACAGAAGTACGGGACTGTCGTGTCGTCACTGGACAGATGATTCTAACATTAACTTGTGGGGTAAAAACAAGGACCAGCAAATTCTCTCTGATATGGAGAATACATTGGCGAGTCGGTGAGTATACAATTATTATGTTCCGAATGTATGTATGTTAATGGGCATTTTATTTGAAATGCCATAAACTTAATAATTCAATGTTAGAAAGTAAATATCTAATTTCCATATCTGGGCGACAAAACAACCGCCACCCAGCAGAATAACAACATAATAACATGGTAACATGAACGTAAAATATAAAAAAAATGACATGAAACAAGAAATAGGAGGAGGATGGGAGGTGGTGGTTGTAACGAAAATAAGCTTAACATCCTTAGACTTTTGGGAGATATGGCAACAATGGCTATGTTGCTCTCTGATTGGTTTAAAAACAGTGACCTTGCTTCCCATTGGTCACACTCATGCTTTCTCTCCCCTGACTGGTTTCTTATCGTATTACTACATAAACTTATACTTGACTGGTAACTGCCAGAATCATGCAAATGATATTGAACGGCAATAACCGAAATGGTGACCAATTACACATAAATCTTTTTATGTTGGCATACAATTTATTTATGTTCCCCATTAAGGAGGGAGAGTGCATATAGTTACCGCTTTGTCCGTCCGTATTTCCGTCTTTCGTCCGTCCGTCACACTTTTGTGTTCCTTGGTTTCCAATTGAAAATTTTAACACGTTTACTCTCAATGACGTCTAAGTCATACTACACAGAATCTTACTTTGAAACGATCTTGCAAACAACAAAATTGAAGCAGACGACGATGAAACGGTTAAGGGGTAAAAAAAACTCACGGAAAATTTGGCAGTGAAAGAGTTATTTTTGTCGACATTTAGTTTTCTGCATCTGTCGTTTTAACCCTTTTATCGTCATGTTTAATACCCATGTTTAAAAAATACCGTCTGCAGGTTTCGTAATCTCTTTTTCACTCTTTGACAGAAAAAAACAAAAATTTGTCAAACCGTTTGAATACTGGTCAGACGCCGGGAAACTAGGCGTCTGATCTGGATCCAAACCGTTTGTAAATGTCATAGTTGGCATCCCATTTAAGTCTATAGTGTCTATTTAAGGGGACATTGGCAAACAGTGAAGACTCTGGTGACACGTTACGTCAGGTAAAACATTGCAGTGTCCTTCGATCACCCGTGTACAGTGGATAATCTGTTATTTTTTCCCGTTTAAACGCAAACGTACGCAAACGCAAAGCACTAAAACGTAGAAAAGAACAACTTTTGGACAATTCTGATAATTCTTGTTTATCTTGTTTGCAAACAGTTTGGAGCCTGATCAGACGCCGGGTTACCCGGCGTCTGATCTGGCTCCAAACTGTTTGCACTGCAATTAATAGTTTTAGCGTAAACGCGTTTATTGGGAAAGAATAACAGATTCTCCACTGTAAATTGGTTAACTTGGTGGCGATATGGCTAAACGTACATCTATTTTCAGAAAATATAAGGCGATGATGATTCCTACAAACATATCCTTGATGGTCAGAAAGGGTAAGTATAATAGTGGCTGGCCGATTATCTATAGACCGCCGATAATCGATTGTTTACTTTCAAGTCGGCGATAATCGATTGACTTTTTCTCTCATTTCTCTCACTATCTCTCCCTCTCTCTCATTTTCTTTCCTATGTCTCTATCTGTGTTTTTATATACGTATGCCTCTTTCTTTCTCTGTCTGTTTTACTGTATGCATGTCTGTTTGTTTGCTTGTCTGTATGTATGTATGTCCGTCTGTCTATATGTATATATGTGTTTTGATCGACCGATCGAACACAGAACAGAACAGAATTTTATTTCACGTAAACTTTTCAATTTCTAGTGATTACAACTCCATACATAATATATATACATATATAATATTCGTTGACAAGAAATCATAGCTGCTAGTTTGTGCTCGATTGATGAACGTATAACCTAATACAATGTAAATGTAAGCCGCTTTCGTTACGACCCCTATGCAGTTTTGCCTAAGGTATTGCCTAAGCGAAGTAAATCTTTGGAATGTTTGATAGATAGAGATGCTACTCTAACAAAGTAAGTGATATATAAACCACTCTTCTTACGACATATTTACATCTACATGTATATACACAACATAAGCATATAGCATACTATAATATTATTATACATTGACTTTACATTTTTGTGTTATACAAAATGTGTACTTTACATTTGTATACATAAATGGGATAAATGAAGCTAAATTTAAGCGTAATGATAAGGTAATGAAATGTGCATTTCTACTACAAGTTATAGAATAAGTAAACATTATCCTTTGTGAAATTTTCTTAAATAGCAGATTGAAAATGACTGAGACGCATTTATCATGTTAATTCTAAGTTTTGAAGCCTCTGATATATATTTACATAACCTATATCATTCGTTTTTATTTTGTATGCCAAGCAATTCAATTAGTTTTAAAACACTGGGTCTATCTCTAAAGTATATCTCAAACCTTGGTACTGTCTGCATTTGAAAACAAAGTGATTATCGTCCTCAATATCGTCACTATTATATATTTGACATTTTCTCTCATTTACTTCCGTTTTATCGTATCTACCTGTATGTATTCTAAGATTATAACCTGAAATACGTAATTTCGTTAACGCTGTGCGAAGTTTTCTTGATGCAATAGTATCTGCATAAGTTCCAATGCCAACATTTATCTTGATGTTTCTATTCAATCTGAGACGCTACTCTCATTTAAATTCCAATGCCCTTCTTGCAAAAATGCATCTACAGTGTTCCCTCTCTACAACTGCCCTCCCAACAACGACTCCCTCCTTACAACGACCTTTGTAGCAGTTCCCTAAACACAACAATTATGTCCAACCTATTCACGACTGCAATGCCGTCTGCTAAAAAATTGTCGTCTGCTGTTTTTCTCAAAGTTACATAATGGACATTTTGGCAGGAAAAAAAATAATGACGAATGACAAACAGCTTGATCCCAGATCAGACGCCGCGTCACGCGGCGTCTGATCTGGATTCAAGCTGTTTGTAAATTTCCCTCCCTATAACGACTCCCTCCTTACAACGCACACATTTTTATGTCTCCCGCTGGGTGTCGTTGTAGAGAGGGATCGCTGTACTACGCGTTTCCATTTAATAGACAAAGGATAGTGTAGTACAGTGCTTTGTTTTCTTATAATCGGAATAGAACACATGTATATCTTCATAAAAAAAGTTTTGTTTTTACATGTACAGTGGAGAATCTGTTATTCTTTCCCAATAAACGCGTTTACGCTAAAACTATTATTTCCAGTGCAAACAGTTTGGAGCCAGATCAGACGCCGGGTAACCCGGCGTCTGATCAGGCTCCAAACTGTTTGCCACCAAGATAAACAAGAAATATCAGAATTGTCCAAAAGTTGTTCTTTTCTACGTTTTAGTGTTTTGCGTTTGCGTACGTTTGCATTTAAACGGGAAAGAATAACAGATTCTCCACTGTACTGACCTTTTCAATGCCGTTAGACTGCAAGATTGTTTAAATTTCGGATTTAACATAACATGAGTGCCAAACAGTGTAGATCCTGATCAGATGCCCAAGACTATCCAATGAAATATATTAACTACCGGTGTGGTATACATAGTCACTGGACCATCTGTCTTATCTTGATTCAAATCTAATTACATTGTAAAGAATAAAGTCAGCAATCAAGCTTTATGCTTGCTTGGTACATCACAGATCATATGTGTTGGCATTACCCGGTATATTGAACAAGACAACAAGATCGGTCAAAAGTTCTTACAATATTAGGACCCCCACCCCCTCGATATGCACGCACATTCCAGTGCACAAACTATGAAAACTACAAAAAGTTTAGAATTCAGTAATGTTCAATGTATTCATCAAGTTTTACTTCGCTCCAAATAACCCGACCTTAAGGTACTTCGCATATGCGCGTAGTTTCCATACGATTGTTATGAAAATTGTCATGAAGCATGATAATAGCCTAAGAAACAATGTGTGTAAATATAGGCAAAATTTATCGTGTGGTTTGTCTTTAAGGTCTTTTTTCTGACAAAAAACTAGAATTTTGATGATTTTATTTTTCTTAAAAATGAATAAAGCTAATGACTATAATTCTCGCCCAATAAGTAGTCCACAACATTCATTACAAGAAAAGCTAAAAACATTTTGAATAAAGGTGTTCAGAAAGATGTTATCAGCTATTTAAATTTTGCAAAATGCTAAAAAATTGAATTACAAAAAACTGACTCATTCAATGTATATTTGTTTTCATTTTATTCAAATATATGGTTGATGAACTAGTCAGTCTGAAAAAATTAGAAAATATTACAGTCAGGATTTGTTGTAATAACATATTTTCTTATTAAAATGTGGGATATTTGTTGTTTAGATACAGTTACCTACCTTAGAATTAAAACTTCGTCATTAAAATGCATTATTATTTATTCATGGACTTGCATACACTGTTTATTATATTGTTTGAACATAATTATAATGGGCAATATCGATCTTGAAAAGGTTAGCGTATTGATAAGCTTCAAGGGTTGGCTTTATAGTTCGATCAAATCGTTTACATGTTTACCGATTTAATTGACTTGTAAGTCATTAAACTAAAACGTACAGGTAAGTGGACATATACTTGGACCGTAAACATCACTAGTACTAATCAACGAAGACTAAACATAACATGTCTCTTGATTACTGCGTTATGGATTGACAAGTCAATAAATCGGACACTAAAAAAAATATTTGGATCGGATGGGTCTCGAACCTATGACCTTTGGATTGCTAGTCAACCACTATAGTCAACGACTATACTAACTGCGCTATGAAGGATTATACTAATTTATATCAACATTTCCTTTATATAAATTTTCCAGTATAAACACGTACGAAAAAAGTCTGTGTCGTCCAGACGCATATCCGCTCGCCCGCAAGACCGACTTCCGGTAGCGAAAGGCCTTAATTAACTGACCTACAAACTAAATTTGACATGTGCACGCCCGTTATTGGGTCGCTCAAGCTATGGTACCTGACGAGCAGGTAAGAATTTATCGGACAGTTTAGCGTGGAGATTTAGCAGTATGCCATGCACCCGGGCCCTATCATGTTTAAAGACTCATTGGGGATTATGTCTCATATTTGAAGAATGTGTCGATTTCTTATCGAGTTGGTTAGCAAGATAAGCGATTTGTTTGCATAACAAAGCATCGATTGGTTTCCGAAAATGTTCGTGGTCTATACGTTATCTATACGGGCGGCGATAATTTATGTAGACTGTGTGTGACTCATCAGTTTGTGTGAGGTCTACTACTTTATAGTGCTACATTGGAGAATCTGTTATTCTTTTCCGTTTAAACGCAAACGTACGCAAACGCAAAGCACTAAAACGTAGAAAAGTACAATTTTTTGACAATTCTGATAATTCATTTTTATCTTGGTGGCAAACAGTTTGGAGCCTGATCAGACGCCGGGTAACCCGGCGTCTGATCTGGCTCCAAACTGTTTGTTATTGAAATAATAGTTTGAGCGTAAACGCGTTTATTGGGAAAGAATAACAGATTCTCCACTGTATCATCTGCAGATTTCAGGAGGGCTTAATGCTCCTAACTGCTGCCTTAACTTCATCCTTCACTACTGGTGGGTTTTCGATATCTTCACTCTCCGTCAATTTGCCATCATTGTCATCAATGACTGTTGCATATGGGTTGCTTGTTTTAGTGATGGTGGTTTTGAGTGTGTTGTAACCTGTAAGCTTCTCTGCTGTTACGCTTTTTCATGTCTTTGTCAATGACAGAGCACTGCATGTATCCATGTCTGCTTTGCCTCCCTCGTCTTCTTGCGCATCTTGTATTGTGACATAGCATTCTCACTTGTGTGTTCAGTCCCTTTACGTTTCTTCCTGTCATGTGTGTATAGGATATGCTAATGAGCTTTTTATCGGAAGTAAACTAAATATCTCCTTAAGAATTCGTCGTTACTCGAATGTAAAACTTTGCTTATTTCCACAAGATTCACATGTTTGTAAGAAATATTGCCTAAAATTCCCCAAGTACCGGAATTACTTCTATTTATATGTTAGGTTACGAATGTGCCATACATTTCATGTTAGAAAAATGCTCGATTTTTGAAATTTGGTAGCAACAGAACACATGTCTTATCGGTATGTATGTCCGTACAATATCATGCAATATGCATGTACTTAAGGAATATCGAATATGTTTGTGATCATGGAGGTATTAAAAACGCCTGGTCACTGTATGAAACTGCGAAGCGGTTTAATACTAAAGTGTGACAAGGTATTTTTCATAACCCCATGAACACAAACAATATTCGATGTATTACTTATAATTTAATATCACTACCTATTGTAAGAAAGAACTTGAACCTGACATTAGTGCTCATTATTTGACGCTTTTAAGCCGTAGCCTGTAGTCCCTTCGCCGTATAAATTTACCGCCAAAAAATAACGATGTTTGTAGTAACGTCAGCGCCAATGACGTCAGTAGGCGTCCTGCTTCATGCAGCGCTTATGGAGAACAGTTGGGCTAAGATAAAGGAGTGGTCTAGTTTTATTTTTGTTCATGGGGTTATGAAAAAATACAACCAATCACAGCTAACCAAAAGTAATGAAGATAAACGATATTAAAGTATAGGTACATCTTTATATACGGTTATTCAAATACTATGCAAGCATAATCTATATTAGTATATAAATACATGTTTCAGTACATGTATATTTATCCAGTAACCGTATTAGTCAAATAATTTTTTTTATTTAACACATCTAACCCTAGCGACGAATATACTGCGGTGCTTAACAAACTGAAGAAAAGTGCAGTTGCCGTATGCCGTACGTATATTTGTCGTATGTTGTAGGAGAATCTTTTCTGGCTTCATGACATGTTTTCCATTTAGTCCTGTCTTCATACATAATAAACAATAGGCAGCACAATGTATGATTTAATACAGCCATATCAATCAACATTATATTCAAAGGGTAAATGATATGGTAAGGTAAACACACACACACACACATACATACAGACAAACTACAGAGAATGGTGTTAGTCATGACGTTGCAAAATGAAAATATAATACTTTTATGGCTAATACATTTTTAACGTTTCTTCTTTCAGGTAGCTATCAAGAACACGTTTATATATTTAATGAAGAATGAGTGTTTGTAAATTTCTTTTGAAATAAAATATGTTTAAAGTAAAGTTGATGACGTCATGGCAGTGAATAAGTTCAACGGGAAACAACGTATCCCCAATTGTAATAGATGAATGAAGCATATGACTTCAATATGTACAGTGGAGAATCTGTTATTCTTTCCCAATAAACGCGTTTACGCTAAAACTATTATTTGCAGTGCAAACAGTTTGGAGCCAGATCAGACGCCGGGTAACCCGGCGTCTAATCTGGCTCCAAACTGTTTGCCACCAAGATAAACAAGAATTATCAGAATTGTCCAAAAGTTGTTCTTTTCTACGTTTTAGTGCTTTGCGTTTGCGAACGTTTGCGTTTAAACGGGAAAGAATAACAGATTCTCCACTGTATGACTTCAATATGTAATGTCTTTGATGAAACAAGGATCAACACTTAGCAAACTTAGTTCCTATTCCTGGTGACAATGTTATAAAGCTCTTGAGTTCAGTCCGAGCTAGTTTGCAAACAGTTGATACCTGTCATCTTTGCGCTTTTTGCTGAGCAAAGGCTCAAATCTAATCAATCAAATGCTTGAGAACGAATTCAGACTAAACTCAAACGCTTTTCAACCTTAGACCCTGAACTCGGACAAAAACTTGATACATAACCGGAGCATACAGGAACATTACCGTATTTATCCAGCCAGTAAGGTCATAAACTGTTGAAGCACAAAAGAAACATCAACTCTTAATGCCCCTATTCCACACCGACTACGAATCCCACGAATCCCAAGAATTGATAAATGCTGTGATTCGTAGGGATTCGTGGAATTCGGCATTTCTTTCTATCCAATTCGTGGCCCTCCACGAATCGGCTACGAACGAGTTAAGACTATTCGTGGGATTCGGCTCGAATCTTACGAATACTGTCAAGAATTCAGTACGAATGGCAAGAATCCACTACGACTACTGCACCAACGCTAAGAATCAGTTACGAATATGCCGAATACATCTACGAATCAGGTACGAAAGAAGTTTGATTCTTGACGGTTCGTTGGATTCTTGAAGGTATGTAGTGTTCCCTCCCTACAACGGCACTCCCAACAACGATTCCCTCCTTACAACAACACTTGACGTTGTTTTCCAACCCAAAACAAATATTTCCAACTATTTCACGCTTGCTGTATTGTTTGCTTAAATTTGCTGTCTGCTGCTTTTCTCAAAGTTACATAATACAGTGCTCCCTTCCTACATCGACCCTTCCAATAACGGTTCCCGCCATACAACTACGCTTGCCGCTATTCCCCAAAGCAATGCCCAACCTATTCACGGCTGCAATGTCGTCTGCTTTGAACTGTCGTCTGCTCTTTTTCTCAAAGTTACATAATGGAGATTTTGAAGGTAAAAACTTAATAACGAGTGACAAACAGCTTGAATCCAGATCAGACGCAGCTTTATGCGGCGTCGGATCTGTATACAAACTGTTTGCAAATGTAAGCCAATTTCCTTCCCTATAACGACTCCCTCCGAACAACGCACACATTTTTGTCTCCCAGTGGGTGTCGTTGTAGAGAGGGAGCGCTGTATTTCCCGTTTCAACTCGGGCATCAGTCCAGAAATGGACTTTTAAGATAGAGCAGCAGTAGCACAGGACTTGGACCGCTAGCTGCATGCTATAATAGCAAGAAGATACCCCGAAGAAGAAGGAGAAGATCCACAAGGTGATGTGTTTAGACGGTGGCTGACTCCAGCTAGAAGGCTAGCACATTAGCGTAGTGTGGAAGATGACAATGCCTTTACCAACTATAATATGTAGGAATGCCAGGATTATAGGCCAGTCATCCATGCAGAGGAGGGAAACTCACGTGAGACCAAATCTATAAACCGGAGTGAAGCTGGCATTAACTCTCAGACTCCTGGCTACAGGAGAAATGTATCAAACTAGTACTCACGAATCCCACGAATGTGTTAAGAATACCACGAACGCCCAAAAAGCCGTTTACGAATCAGTTACGACTCCTACGAATCAGCTACGACTCCTACGAATGCACTACGAATCTGTTACGAATTAACCACCCATTGTTCCATTCGTGGAGGTCTTGGCCAAAACTTTGAACAGCTCAAAACTTTTGCCACGAATCCCCGACCGCTCACGAACTGCAAGAATCGACTACCAATCAGGTAAAAACTCCACGAATCATCTACGAATCCTAGAATTTTCCAATTCGTAGCGATTCGTGGGATTCGTAGTCGGTGTGGAATAGGGGCATAAGCAAGCTAGTGTTGAAACCATGCTAACGTTTACAAACAGTTTGGGTCCTGATCCGACGCCGCGTTACGCGGCGTCGGATCTGGACCAAACTGTATGCAAGGTCTACTTCAGGCGATTTCTGCGTTGAAAGGTTTTAATGTAATATCTTTTACGTAGCCTATGTGTATCTTTTTTCAGGCAGCGCCAACCAAACCATGTTTCAAGCAAAGCAGCCGTGTCATTCTGTTAATAAATCACTGACCTGGGATCGCTCGTTGCCAACCGGGTATCTGTATAACCGGAAGTGGACAAGTCGCCATTGTTCAACACAGCAGTCAAGCCAATCATCACTGATGAATTGTTTAACGAATAGAAGAGTAGTAATAATTGGTGATTCTACGTCGAATCAGTTGTATAACGAATTGGGTGAAAGAATTGTGTGTAAAAGTCCCGATGGGAGTGAAAAAAACGCGGGAAAACACAGAATTTCAATATGTACGAACGAAACGTATAATTTCACTATGATGGCACGGATGCACGGGCTTCCATTCTGCACATCAAACACACCAAGGGTGTACATAAAGCCACTTAAAGCTACGTTTGAGGATATACAGATCAACGAAAAAACTGTCCTGATTTTACATGTTTACGGCCATCTTCTAAATCACCATTCGCATGTTTTTTACGCGACTATTCATGCCATAAAAAGAAATATTGTCGATATACTAAAGATATATCCCAAACTGTTCATAGTGCTGAAAGGCCCACATACATTCTCTTTTGCGAGAAATGATGAGTCAGTAATGTGGATGCCAGATAAGTATGCAGATGAGTATCATAGGATGCTTGCAGATACCTTCAAGAACATTAGTGACAGGGTCATGTATCTTGAGTGTCTCGATATTACCATATGTACGGAGCAGTGGCATATCCACTCTGAACAATATGTCATCAGCGCTCTTGTAGACAGAATTTTAAGTCACATGTGCAATGTTTAATATGAAATACATGCAGTGAAACTCCCCTATTACGAACACTAGCAATATGGTTAATTGATTTTATAAAAAAAAAAACAATTGACAGCTTAAAGAAAAGTGGAAGTAAAACTGAAAACTCCTAAAGGAGTTTTCTGTTTTACTTCCACATTGCTTTAAGCAGCCACCTGCATTAGACAACTAATAATTGACACAATTTGGTGGTCGTAAAAGAAAGGTTTTATTGTATAGGGCATACATAGATATGACCAGGCGAGTTATTTTCCCTAACTAGCTAAACCCGCAATATACAATATGTAACGAACCAAGGGACGTTACTACATATACATACACATTACCAGTTGACAGCGCGATACAGAGTGATGTATTTAGCTCGAGACGTTTTTGGCGGAAATAGCCGATCTGACGAGCGCCTTGGCGCGAGTCTGATCGGTTGTTTCCGCCAAAAACGTCGAGATTATATTATATTCACTATTTAGCACAAATTCTTTGCATTGATCTAAAATAAATAAATAAAAATAAGACTTTTTACCCATTACCCAATAAATGCACATTTAAACATCTTTAAAATATTGCAATGGCCATTTCAAACTATTTCTACAGTGGAGAATACGTTATGTTTTCCCGTTTAAACGAAACGAAACGCAAAACGCTAAAACGTAGAAAAATGCAACTTTTTGACATTTCTGATAATTCATTTTTATTTTGGCGTCTGATCTGGCTCCAAACTGTTTACAATATTAATAATAGTTTTAGCGTAAACGCGTTTATTGGGAAAGAATAACGTTTTCTCCCCTGTGTGTATACAGTGGAGAATCTGTTATTCTTTCCCGTTTAAACGCAAACGTACGCAAACGCAAAGCACTAAAACGTAGAAAAGAACAACTTTTGGACAATTCTGATAATTCTTGTTTATCTTGGTGGCAAACAGTTTGGAGCCTGATCAGACGCCGGGTTACCCGGCATCTGATCTGGCTCCAAACTGTTTGCACTGCAAATAATAGTTTTAGCGTAAACGCGTTTATTGGGAAAGAATAACAGATTCTCCACTGTATGAACAGGCGAGTTATTTTCCCTAACTAGCTAAAATCCGCTATATACAATATGTAACGAACCAAGGGACGTTACTACATATACCCAATTTTATTAACCATTTCTTCGACATATTGTGACTATTCTAAAGTCGAATTTTGCAAACAGTTTTAATTCAGATCAAACGACGCATAACGCGATGTCTGATCAGGATATAATCTGTTTGAAATTGGTATCAATTTTTCATCAGTCAAAATTTAAATTTAAAAATTGCACGAAATTGCAGACGACAAATTCTAGGAGACGATAATTTGTCCGCGAAAGGTTTAAAATCCTTCACTGTCTTACCCCGAATGCATTAATTATTTACAAACAGTTTGGCTCCTGTTCAGACGCCGCGCACTAATCAGAATCCAAACTGTTTGACACTCATTTCAATAATTTTAAGTCACAATATCTAACACGTCAATTTGATTGATAAAACAAACGTCATTTTTTTTTAAATTGCTGACGTTATTGGAGTAAAGGGGCCAATGCTAATAGATATACAGAAGACTTCGATATCTCTAACTCGCTTAACTCGAACTATCGATACATAAACTGCATTATTTTATGCTCGGTAAGGTCGAACATACCCATATTTCAAAGTTAAAACGTGGCTAAGCCACGTTTTTTCCTTTAAAATACGGGAATGTTCGATTTAACCGAGTTCGAGATATCGAAGTTCGACTGTATATGGAAAAATGGCCAATTGCTCGACCTTTCTTTATATTAGCATTAAAGACGAGCTATTTAAGGCAGTAATACTTCCGGTTCAAAAGAAAGAAACAACATTGGCAAAAAGTAAATTGTAAGTAGTTTTTCTTGCTTTATTTGGATACTTTTTATGCTCAACTTATTTGCACCGCTGTAATGTGTTAAATCAGTATAATAATTTGCAATGGCCCGGTTTATTTGTGTCATAATGTGGTGTTTTTCACTTGTGTGTAATATATGGCATTCAATGTCACTTATACCTTTTCTTTATGTCCCCCATATTTATATATTTTTGTCCGAGTTGTCTATCATCTGTTTGACTTTAACTCTTACTTTTCGATCATAAACGTATGGAAACAGCAAACAGCCAGATCAGAGGACGCGCTAAAAGCGCGTCCTCTGATCTGGCTAATTGCTGTCGTAGCAAGTGATAATAAAAAATATAAATTAAAAATAAAAATTTTGACTTACGCAAATAATTTGCGTAAGTTGTTTAGTAAAACGGGCCCCAGGACTCCACTACTGGGAAAAGTTGCAGTTCAGCTTGGGGTGGGTGCGGGAGGGGCTACGGGGACTTCCCCCGGAAAACTTTGGAATATAACACTTCAAATGGTGCAATATGGAGGCATCTGACATTACTTTTTGATTAAATCTTTGATTATAATAAATAAAAAATAGCAGAATAAAACCTGTAATTCATTGATGAATTATACATTATGTCAAAGTCTTTAGATTGCACTCATTATCATGTTCTAAGTAGGTCATCATGTATTTTAACCCATTCGCCCATAGCTACTTTTCAATTTTGAAGACAGGTGGTCACTTAAAGCAGACTTGACAGTACAGAAGGTTGTTCTTGACAGAGCATTGTGCTTTACTTTCAGCTTGTTTAATGCAAACAACTTCAAGAATTAAGGATTTTTTTTCTTATGTTGCATATTATGGTGTATAAAATGAAACTATTTCCTTCAGTGGAGGAATAGATTAAAGATGTTTAAATGTGCATTTATTGGGTAATGGGTAAAAAGTCTTATTTTTATTTATTTATTTTAGATCAATGCAAAGAATTTGTGCTAAATAGTGAATATGACACTCTTATCAGAGGGCACCTTCAAAATTCCTCCGATCTGGGTCTATATTGTTGGCAAAGAACTACTAAAGTTGGAACATGTAGTGTAACGGTGAAAAGTAATTGTTAATTTAATTAATTAATCAGGTAAAGTAATTTAATTTAATCATTACTTTTGAAAAAACAGAGTACTTTAATTGGTAATTTAATTGTAGTTTATCCAACTAATTGGTAATTTAATTAATTACTTAATCAAGGCTATCAATACATCATTCACCCATAGATCTATAGCTGGTTTTCAGTATTGAAATCAGATGGTTGCCTAAAGCAGGCTGAAAGTAAAGTAGAATGCCCCTTCTTTGAGCCTGCTTTAATCTACCACCTGCTAGGATACCCGGCGTCTGATCAGGCTCCAAACTGTTTGCCACTTAGATGAAAATAAATAGTCAGAATTGTCAAAATGTTGTCATTTGGCTACATTTTATTGCAATGCGTATGCGTTTCGTTTGCATTTAAACGGGAAAGAATAACGTATATAGTAGAGGGCATTTACAGATTTTGGGGAACTAATTTGCACAGAAATGATTTTTTTTGTTTTCATAGGCTACGACATGAACCGAATAACAGAAAAAAAGTCCCAAGAATGCACACGATGCAAAATATTATTTTTGGGGTAAAATGACTAAAACAATAAACGAAAATGCGATTTTTTGGAATTTCGCCACTGTGACCATAATTTTGAACAAAATAGCTCCAAATTTTCATATTAGGCACATATTCCATTACACTCTAGGCTAGTACCACACCAGTTTAAGAAAAAATAAAATAACTGGGTTTTTTGGGGTAAAACATGTAAAAAAAAAAAGAAGTTAAAAACACAATTTTTTGGAATTTCGATACTGTGTCCTTAACTATGAAAATAAATGCTCAAGTTTGAAATAATAGTTGCACACACCAGTAAGTTCTTAGGTAAAGATAAATATTTGTTTTAAAAGAATGTGTTTTTATGGTAAAAATCTGTTATTCTTTCCCGTTTAAACGCAAACGTACGCAAACGCAAAGTACTAAAACGTAGAAAAGAACAACTTTTGGACAATTCTGATAATTCTTGTTTATCTTGGCGGCAAACAGTTTGGAGCCTGATCAGACTCCAAACTGTTTGCACTGCAAATAATAGTTTTAGCGTAAACGCGTTTATTGGAAAAGAATAACACATTCTCCACTGTAACTGGTCTTCCATCAAAAAGACGATTTTGTCCTGACGTCATGGACATACAACGTCTGAACTGCTGGTAATAAGTTTTTGTGCAACCACAATTTGTACTGCAATTTAATTTGCTCAAATCCGACAGTCAGCACAGGAATATTTCCCAAAGTCTCGAAGAAAACCAAACCAAAGACCACTCTGAGATCATGAGCTAAGTCTTCTTTATAATAACTCTCAGTCGCCTTGGTTTGATTACATCCATCTATCCAGCTTTTACTCTGCCAGTAAGTTTGTGATCACAGAAATGTCAACTGTGTACAGAAGCGTACGGGACACCTTTGCGGGACAGAACCTCATTCACTTGTAAACCAGGAGCCCGTTTCATAAAACTTCGTACGACAAATGTTGTCGTAAGTCAGATCATATATGTCTCAATTATAATTTATTTCTCCATCTAATCATATCTTGTGACATCTCTTTGGAATCGTCTTGAAAAGTCAGTTCCAATGAGATGTTACAAGACAAAATTAGATAGAGAAATCTGACGTTAAATGTATTTTAAAGTTTTGACTTACGGCCGTTTTTGTCGTACGAAGGTTTATGAAACGGGCCCCAGAACCTCAAGCAAAAAACAAAACACTTCTCACAGAACTGGCCCCTTCATGTAAGCGGCTTTCAAACGTTGTATGGCAGACAACTCGTATTCCTCAAACCCACGGCTCATTCTTGGTATTCTTTCTAAAGGCTTCTCCAGCTCACCAAAGGTCATATGCAAAGGCTTTTTTCCGACCTTACACGTTTCCTATAGATGGTACACGGTGACGAACGAATCAATAGAACCTATACCCTTAACCCTTCCCCATAGAAGCGCCTCTTAGCGAATATGATTTATTCCTCCGCTGAAGAAAATAGTTCCAATTTAATCTGTCATGAATATATATTATGGTGAATGTTTTCTATATTCTAGCACATGGAAGCTTAAATCAGGCTGAAACTAATGCAGAATGCGCATTAGAGCGCATTCTGCTTTACTTTCAACCTGCTTTAAATAGTCACCTGTGTTCAATACTATAAATAGGCTATCAGGTAAAGGGTTAACAACACCAAACTACATGCATCAATGTTGATCATCTCACGCACAGAGGTATCCATTACTCGGGCCATCAACTTTATTGACTGGTTCCTGACGACTATGTGACGTTTAAGGCCACCACACAAGCATTTAGCATAAAAAGTATACTGTCTTGCTTTAAATATCGCATGGAATTGTCATCCATTATTGATATTGACCCTTTACCCTATAGCCCTCTTCTGGTATTTAAGATAGATGGCCACTTAAATCAGGTTAAAAGTAAAGCAGAATGCGCCTTAAGGCGCATTCTGCTTTACTTTCATCCTGATTTAACCCATTACCTGATAGCATTGTTTCTAGTATTGAAGATATGTGACCACTTGAAGCAGGTTGAAAGTAAAGCAGAATGCGCCCTAAGGCGCATTCTGCTTTACTTTCAGCCTGCTTTAAGCTAAAATCTGCTAGGCTATATAACATATTTGTAATTGTTATTGTTCTTGAGGGTATAAACTGGAACTATTTTCTTCAGTGGAGGAATAAATTAAATACGCTAAAAGTCGCTTCTATGGGGGAAAGGGTTAAGCTATCATCTGCTGGAATATAATAAACATTTCTTATAAAACATATTTATGACTGTATAAATTGGAACTATTTTCTTCAGTGCAGGAATAAATCAAATGCGCTAAAATGCGCTTCTATAAGGGAATTGGTTAACAGATACCATTTAATTGAACTAATAGTTATTGTTATTGCTTTACACTAAAATGGCTTAATAACATTATTAGCTGGATTGTATATGAATATTTAAGTCCATGCTAGTGCAGTGTAGCTACCGGAATTGCAATAAAAACCAGTTTTGCACTAATTGGGTTATTTGATTTTTTATGAGAATGATATGACAGAGAAGTTAAAGAAATGAGGCGTGGTCTAGAACTGTATGAAATATTATGTAGTAATAAAGTTATGTTCTGTTTTGTTCGGTTTTGTTCTGTTCCTTCTTCTCGGTGTGCTGACGAAAGCTTTGTGGTAAAGTCGAAATATACAAGGTATGAATAATTTGCTCTGAGTGAATGGATTAAATTCAAATTAAGGTTTATTGCAATTCCGGTTGACATGATTGAAACAAACTAAATTGCAATAAACAATACTTCGGCACTTTCGTTGTGCAAAATTGGATTTTATTGCAACAGCGTTCAATCACTTTTGCAATAACCGCAATTGTAATAAATGAAAAAAGTCCATCAAAAAGGTTATACTCCACTAGATTATCATCTATACATGATTTTTTTTAGTGTTTTTGGATCATCGGAGTTTTATGCATCTGTCGACGTCGGGGAACGAGGTCAATTTTGTTGAATTTTAACAGAAAATGAGTCAATATATACCGGTATTGCCTAAGGTAAGCATATAACGCACTGTATAGCTCAGTGGTATAGTGTCCGCTTGCAGTGCGGTAGGTTGCGGGTTCAATCCCCGGCCGTGTCAAACCAAAGACTTGAAAATTGGTAGTAATGGCTTCCCTCCTTGACGCTCAGCATTTCGGGTTAGCATTACGACTGGTTCGTCGGTGTCAGGATAAAGTGACCGGCCGGGTACAGTCCCAATGGTGCACCTAAAAAGTGCCCCTTTTCATAATCATCAGAATTGATGGCGTAGAAGAAATAAATAGAATAGAAATAGAAATAGAATCGCGAATTTGATTTATTGCAATTCTTTTTGACATGTATTTAGCATCTAGAACTGCAATATAACACTGCACTGTTTATTGCAAAACTGTTTTATTGCAATTCCGGTTGACAAACGTCCAACCAGTTTTGCAATAACCAGAATTGTAATAAAATTCCGAAGTCCATCAGAAACATTGTACCCCATTAATTGTTTATGATCATAATGTAGATATTTTTGTTTTTTTGTATCATTCGACGAAATTTGAAGCATTCGTCGGCGTCGTTAATCAATTCCATTTCGGTACATTTCAACGGAATATGAAACACTGTATCATACGAAATGTAGCCCAAGCTAAGAATGAATCGCGAATAGGTTTTTGCAGTTCCGGTTGATATGATCGAAACAAATTGAAATGCAAGTCTAATACACCTCGTGCACCCCCTATATAAACAAAGAAGGGACGTATCTGTGTTGAAATACTCAATAAACACGCACGTGTTGTAACGGCTGAATGTGACGTAATATGGCTACGCTAAGAAATGTAGCGCCGTTGTGTCGGTGAAAATTGTGGTTAAATTTAAATGTTAGATCGAAAAAATAAATGAATACCAGTGTTTTATCGTGCAATAAAACACGGGTAGGAGTTGAGATGCTGTTAATTTAATCACTCGCCCTTCGGCCTTGTGACTTAATTATTACGCATCTCAGCTCATACCCGTGTTTTATTGCACGATAAAACATGGGTATGGATTTATTATTTCAAACACTTTTGACGCCTTTATTGCAAAACTGTTTTTTATTGCACTTCCGGTTGCTACAGTTCATTGTATGCGGAAATACACTGTAAACTCTCTGAAGCAAGCGGGATACCAGTAACAAAGAATGAGGACATTTAACCCTTTCTCTGCCATTATGACGTCATAGCTCGTCCGACACATGCAATACCATATTTTCGTCTGCTTTTACATTTAAAATTTGGAAATGTTACGCAAATGTCACTACGACGGCCTTGGTAGTGAATGGGTTGGTTAACTTTTCCAACACCAAATAAAAAGGGCAAAAAGCTGTTTAAAATATGGTCATAACATTTTCAAACAGTGTCGACCCAGATCAGGGGGCTCCTATAAGAGCCCTCTGATGTGGGTTGACACCTTTTGCTAGTTTAGATCTGTATTTATTAAACTACCCAGAATTTCAAGGAGACTGGTTCATGATTGGTAACTTAAATTATCCTCAAGGGAACTTAATAACCCACAAGATGTACTTAGTGTTGAAAGAGTTAAAGGTATATATGACAGTTTCGTGCCTCTCAAAACGACACATAACGTTCTTAAACGAATTTCTCAAAACTTTTGTCCTGCATTATGCTATCTTTTAAAATGTAACCTTAGTTCTGGTTAGCATGTGGTGTGTTTGTTTCTGCACAACTCAAGGGATGCATTAATATTCTTAACCTCGTCCAGGCTGTTATATAACGACAATGACGTCACGAGACACACTGGCACATTTGGTACTACTCTAGGAACACAAGAAGAGTAGTTTACACTGTCCTGATTATTATTATCAAAGTGGCGCCACGAGACACACTGGCACATTTTGTACTACTCTGGGAATACAAGAAGAGTATTTTACACTGTCCTGACTATTATTATCAGAGTGACGTCACGATGCACACTGGCACATTTTGTACTACTCTAGGAACACAAGAAGAGTATTTTACACTGTCCTGACTATTATTATCAGAGTGACGTCACGATGCACACTGGCACATTTTGTACTACTCTAGGAACACAAGAAGAGTATTTTACATTATCCTGACTATTATTATCAGAGTGACGTCACGAGACACACTGACACATTTTGTACTACTCTAGGAACACAAGAAGAGTATTTTACACTGTCCTGACTATTATTATCAGAGTGACGCCACGATGCACACTGGCACATTTTGTACTACTCTAGGAACACAAGAAGAGTATTTTACACTGGCCTGACTATTATTATCAAAGTGGCGCCACGAGACACACTGGCACATTTTGTACTACTCTAGGAACACAAGAAGAGTATTTTACACTGTCCTGACTATTATTATCAGAGTGACGTCACGATGCACACTGGCACATTTTGTACTACTCTAGGAACACAAGAAGAGTATTTTACACTGTCCTGACTATTATTATCAGAGTGACGTCACGATGCACACTGGGACATTTTGTACTACTTTAGGAATACAAGAAGAGTATTTTACACTGTCCTGACTATTATTATCAGAGTGACGTCACGATGCACACTGGCACATTTTGTACTACTCTAGGAACACAAGAAGAGTATTTTACACTGTCCTGACTATAATTATCAGAGTGACGTCACGATGCACACTGGCACATTTTGTACTATTCTAGGAACACAAGAAGAGTATTTTACACTGTCCTGACTATTATTATCAAAGTGGCGCCACGAGACACACTGGCACATTTTGTACTACTCTAGAAACACATGAAGAGTATTTTACACTGTCCTTACTATTATTATCAAAGTGGCGCCACGATGCACACTGGCACATTTTGTACTACTCTAGGAACACAAGAAGAGTATTTTACACCGTCCTGACTATTATTATCAAAATGGCGCCACGAGACACACTGGCACATTTTGTACTACTCTAGGAACACATGAGGAGTATTTTACACTGTCCTGACTATTATTATCAGAGTGACGTCACGATGCACACTGGCACATTTTGTACTACTCTAGGAACACAAGAAGAGTATTTTACACTGTCCTGACTATTATTATCAGAGTGACGTCACGATGCACACTGGCACATTTTGTACTACTCTAGGAATTTACACTGTCCTGACTATTATTATCAGAGTGACGTCACACTGCACACTGGCACATTTTGTACTACTCTAGGAACACAAGAAGAGTATTTTACACTGTCCTGACAATTATTATCAGAGTGACGTCACGATGCACACTGGCACATTTTGTACTACTCTAGGAACACAAGAAGAGTATTTTACACTGTCCTGACTATTATTATCAGAGTGACGTCACGATGCACACTGGCACATTTTGTACTACTCTAGGAACACAAGAAGAGTATTTTACACTGTCCTTACTATTATTATCAAAGTGGCGCCACGATGCACACTGGCACATTTTGTACTACTCTAGGAACACAAGAAGAGTATTTTACATTATCCTGACTATTATTATCAGAGTGACGCCACGGGACACACTGGCACATTTTGTACTACTCTAGGAACACAAGAAGAGTATTTTACACTGTCCTGACTATTATTATCAGAGTGACGTCACGATGCACACTGGCACATTTTGTACTATTCTAGGAATACAAGAAGAGTACTTTGCATTGTCCTGACTATTATTATCAGAGTGACGTCACGATGCACCCTGGCACATTTTGTTATACTCTAGGAATACAAGAAGATTAGTTTACATTGTCCTGACTATTATTATCAGAGTGACGTCACGATGCACACAGGCACATTTTGTACTACTCTAGGAATACAAGAAGAGTATTTTACATTGTACTGACTATTATTATCAGAGTGAGGTCACGAGACACACTGGCACATTTTGTACTACTCTAGGAATACAAGAAGAGTATTTTACATTGTCCTGACTATTATTATCAGAGTGACATCACGAGACACACTGGCACATTTTGTACTACTCTAGGAACACAAGAAGAGTATTTTACACTGGCCTGACTATTATTATCAGAGTGACGTCACGATGCACACTGGCACATTTTGTACTACTCTAGGAACACAAGAAGAGTATTATACATTATCCTGACTATTATTATCAGAGTGACGTCACGATGCACACTGGCACATTTTGTACTACTCTAGGAACACAAGAAGAGTAGTTAACATTGTCCTGACTATTATTATCAGAGTGACGCCACGGGACACACTGTCACTTTCTGTACTACTCAAGGGATACACTAGAGTAGATAACGTCTTCCTGACTGAGACAACCATAGTGACGTCACGAGGCACAACGGCACTTTGTGTACTACTCAAGGGATACACGAAGAGTAAATAACGTCTTCCTGACTGAGACAACCATAGTGACGTCACGAGGCACAACGGCACTTTGTGTACTACTCAAGGGATACACGAAGAGTAGATAACGTCCTTCTGACTGAGACAACCATAGTGACGTCACGAGGCACAACGGCACTTTGTGTACTACTCAAGGGATACACGAAGAGTAGATAACGTCCTTCTGACTGAGACAACCATAGTGACGTCACGAGGCACAACGGCACTTTGTGCATTTCACGAGGAGTATACAGTGAAGCTCACTTATAACGAACTTGGATAAGATGAAAAACTGCTTAATACAAAATAAAAATAATTCCCCGACTGCTTCTTTCTTTATTTCAATGTCCTCATGCTTGCTTAAGATGAAAACTGGATATAACGAAATATTGGATAAGACGAAAGGATTTTTAGGTCCCTAAACTCGATTTTACCTGTAAAATGGTTCTGTAAATATAACATGCCGGTCATTATCACAGTTTGACTAGTGGCTTACAAAGGTGACAGTACTTAATTGCTTAGCTACTCATCACCTCCGTTAACAAAACATTACCCAACCAACATGTTTTGTATATATGCTATTGATAGGATATTCAAACAACTGGAACTACTTAGTTTACTGTGCATCTTATTTGTTTGGATCCAGATCAGATACTTAATAACTGGGTGTCTGAACACCCGTATTCTGTACAAAGATAACAACCACTAATGCTATGTCATAGCCTATCTTATTTTGTTATTATTTATTCAATTTGGTACAATTAAATACAACATTTAAGATTTGATTTCTATGCATTCTATCTTTCTTTTTTTCTAATCAATTTTGTTCTTAAAGTATGATGAGTAAAAATGTCTTTACCTGCAAACTATTGACAAAAAAATTTCGTTGTTTGGATAAGACGAAATTTGGATAAGACGAAATAATTTGCAAGGTCCCCTGAATTTCGTTATAAGTGAGCATCACTGTATAACGTCTTCCTGACTGTGACAACCATAGTGACATCACGAGACACAATGACATGTCATCCGCTAGGATTTAGAAAATGTTTTTATGGTATTCCATGACTATAAATTATAAAGTATTTTCAACAGTGGATGAATAAATTTTTAGATGCGCTACTTCTATTGGAAATGATTAAAAGACGCATCGTCATTCAAGTTGGTCCTTTCTGACAATTCTACAGTGGAGAAAACGTTATTATTCTTTCCCAATAAAAGCGTTTACGCTAAAACTATTATTTCCATTCCAAACAGTTTGAAGCCTGATCAGACGCCGGGTTACCCGGCGTCTGATCTGGCTTCAAACTGTTTGCCATGCAGATTAAAATAAATCGTCAGAGTTGTCATTTGCTACGTTTATAGCCATGCGTTTGCGTTTCGTTTGCGTTTAAACGGGAAAGAATAACGTTTCTCCACTGTACTCTGACACTCGATCTAGATCTACCACTCCACATACCAAACAAGCAATAGTAATACTACTAGCAATTCGAACTACACCATCACAATCACAACCCACAGGTGCCAGACGCATGCTTTGCCCCAATATGACACCTCAAAACACAAATAAAGGGCATAAAACCCAAACACCATATTCTGACCAAAAGCTCAGTTTTTAAAAAAAAAGAAAGTTTTTATAGTATATACCTTAGAAAGGTGTCCAACTCCCACGGCAAACGTGCTTCGTGAAACGCATGGACTTCACTCCGAGTCTTGTTGCGCAGTCAATTCTCGATCGATTGTGAATAAAAATATACCATCGCGGGCAGAAAACCCTATGGTACACATTAGAATTCCATATAAGATCAATTTCCATCGAAAACAAGCCCATCCGACTCTCGGAAGTCGCAACTTATTCAGGTCAAACAGGTCTCTACCGTCACATACACTGTACTTTTTACCGCTGGGGTCCTATCTTTACATCTTAAATCTACGACATGCACTCCGTGTCCTCCATATTTCGATAAATACATTTAATAGAAGAAACTTACCATACATGACAAAGCCAAACTACTCTGCATTATCGCACAACGGCACCAGTCCATGTTTACGTTTTTCTACATCCGGGTCACGGAAAGCAGATGGCCAGTGCGATTTAAATTGAAACCCCAGCCGTTCCGCGATAATGTAGAGTAGTTTGGCTTTGACATGTATGGTAAGTTAATTATTCTAAATGTATTTATCGAAATGGATAAATTGGATCGTATGGTTGGAAGTTCCAACAGATCATACATTCTTTTGAATGAGAAACCTTTGAAAGCCTTGATTGATTCTGGGGAGTTGCAAGTAGCTTTTACTGCTTTGCAGTGTACTACTTTCAATTATTAGTTTTCAGGGAAAGTCAGCACTACGCTGAAGCCATATGTGAATCGGCTACCCTTAACTGTATTGCTCGTAACATTGACCCTGATATTTCTCAGGTAGTAACTGAAAGCAGTACTTCGAATGGGAATCCTGGATATTTGGTTTGCCCTAGTGTGGTTGATGTTAAACTTTTGTAAGTTTTCTGTTCGTGTCTGTAACATTACAGCCAAACCTATAATGCTTTTGCCTAGGAGCAAAATCTGTCAGCTTTCAGAAGTTTTTGTTGTTGATAATTTAGCATCTACTCTTTCCACCCCTCAGACTGCTACTTCTTCTTGGGATTTATTATTTATTATTATTATTATACCAGATTTACATAGCGCTCTTTTCACACAGGGGTAGTGCGTTCAAAAGCGCTTCACATGAAATTACACAAATGTACCTACAAAGCAAAAAAAGACAAAATAACTACAGTAAGATCTACAATAAACATGAATAAACATATAAAAGACAGCCCCCAAAATGGCGATCACATTACTCCCATCAATCAGCAATGAAGCGACCGGCCTCTGACTGTCGACCGATAGAAACAATAGTAGAGCGCCCAAATGCAGGCCGCCAGGAAAAGACAAATGACTACAATTAGATCTAAAATACACATGAATAAACATACAAAAGACAGCCCCCAAAATGGCGATCACGTTACCCCATCAATCAATTAGCAATGAATGTAAAGGCTTCTTAATGCCGACTGATAGAAATAACAGTAGAGCGCCCAATGAAGGCCACTAAACATACAAAAGACAGCCCACAAAACGGCGATTGCATTACCTCATCAATCTATTAGAGCAACGAAGGAAATGGCTTCTTTATGCCGACTGATAGAAACAATAGCAGAACGCCCAATGCAGGCCGCCCAATGTAACATAACTAGGAAAAATAGCATGCGACAATTTAGGTGTTAAGATTAACACAGACAGTCTTTCTCCTTATCAACTTCTCAGGGTTCATCAGGTTTTGGGTAAATGAAACTATGTCTTTTCCACTGGGCCCAACGATATTGGTTGCACAAAACTTCTTAAACATAAGATAGTTTTGGAGGATCCCAAGCCTTTCAAGGAACCATATCGGAAAATTCCTCCTGGTCTTTATGAGGAGGTCAATCAGCACATTAAGAGAATGCTTCAGGCTGATGTTATCAGGGAGTCTGAGAGCCCCTGGTCCAGTAATGTTGTACTTGTTCGGAAAAAATATAACAGTTTGCGCGTCTGCATTGATTGGAGACGATTAAACGCCAAAATGCGGAAGGATGCTTACATGCTTCCCCGTTTTGACGACATTACTGATTGTCGTGTTGGTTCTTCCATGTACAGCAAGCTTGATCTTCGTTCTGGGTATTGGAATGTTGAAGTTGAGGAGGAGGATAAGCCCAAGACAGCATTTAGTGTAGGCAACCTCGGTTTTTACGAGCGGAACCGTCTCGGTTTCGGCCTCACTAATGCTCCCGCGACTTTCCAAAGGCTTACGGAGCGCTGTATGGGTGATTTACATCTCCGAGACTCACTTGTCGTCTTAGACGACATTCTGATCTTTTCCAATACCTTTGAATGTCATCTTGAGCGTCTTGAAGCTGTTTTTCACAGGCTTGCTGCGCATGGTCTCAAGCTCAAACCGTCTAAGTGTGAACTTTTCATGGAGTCAGTGACCTATCTTGGACACCTTATTTCAAAGGACGGTATTCATACTGATCCTGAGAAAGTTTCTCTTATAAAGTCCTTGCCAGTACCTAAAAATGTCAAGGAAGTACATGTACGTCAATTCCTTGGCTTTGCAGGTTCCTACAGGCGCTTTATCTCTCACTATTCCACCATTGTGGAGCCTCTTAACTCTCTTCTTAAAGGTCACTGCACTTCAGGAAGGAAGCCCAAATCCAAGTCCAAAAAGTCCAAAAGTCCCACAGTTTGGATTTGGGGTGATGCCCAACAGTTAGCTTTTGATACTATTATCGAAAAGCTCACCTCTGCTCCAGTTCTGGCCTATGCAGATTATTCTCTTCCGTTTATTCTGCATACAGATAGTAGCGGCACCGGTTTAGGTGCAGTCCTTTATCAGGTCCAGGACGGCGCATAGCGGGTAGTTGCTTACGCAAGCCGAGGACTTAGACCTAGTGAAAAGAAATATTCAGCCCATAAACTGGAGTTTCTAGCTCTGAAGTGGGCCGTCACTGAAAAGTTTCATGATTACCTTTGTGGTAATACTTTCAGAGTTATTACGGACAACAACCCACTTACATATGTTCTCACATCAGCTAAGCTTGATGCTACTGGTCATAGGTGGGTAGCTGCTTTGGCTAACTACCATTTCACTATTTCTTACCGACCAGGCAAGCTTAATGCTGATGCTGATGGCCTATCTAGACAGGTCTTTCCAGACGCCATTTAGGCTATCTGCCATGCTGTCACTGCTGACATTCCCTTGTCAGACACTGTTGCCACTACTCATTCTCCTCCTTCGGCCGGGGAGTATATGGGTCAGCACACAAGTCTCAATGTCTACTGGAAATTCGAACACAGTCAGGACAGAGCTATTGCTATGGATTTTTCCCATTTGCAACGTGGTTCTCGCACCAGAGGGAGAAATCTGGGGAAGGACTTACCTGAAGTTCAGAAACTCCTTAGAGAATGGAATCGTGTCTTTCTCTTGACGATGGCATTCTCTACAGAACCACGTCGCTGAATGGGGAAACTGTCAAACAGTTAGTCCTCCCTGAATCTTTCCGGGGTACGGCCTTAAAGGGTATCCATGATGATACAGGGCACCCCGGTAAAGAAAATACCCTTTGGCTTGCTAGGCAAAGGTTCTACTGGCCTGGCCTTGAAAAGGATGTCAATGCCTGGGTAGAACTCTGTGGGTCGCTGCATTTGCAGGAAGAAACCCTTTCAGTTAGCTGAGATGGTCCCCATCTCTACATCCAGACCCATGGAGCTGGTCTGTATGGACTTTCTCTCCTTAGAGAAGTCCAGGGGTGGCTATGAGCATATTTTGGTCATAACTGACCACTTTACCAGGTATGCTCAGGCCATTCCCTGCAGGAATCAAACTTCACAGACTGCAGCTTAAGCTCTGTATGAGAACTTTATAAACTTCTATTTTTTTCCTCATCGCTTGCATAGTGATCAGGGGAGAAACTTTGAGAGCAAGGTGATAAAGGAGCTTTGTAAGATTGCCGGTACTACAAAGTCCCTACCACACCTTATCACCCCATGGGTAATGGATCTTGCGAGTGATTTAACCAGTCTCTTCTCAAGATGCTGGGGACGCTCGAGGCGGACCAGAAGGCTAACTGGGGCTCTTTTGTAGGACCTCTTGTACAGGCCTACAACGCCACTAGGAGTGATTCCACTGGTTTCTCTCCTCATTTCCTTATGTTTGGATGGCATCCCAAGTTGGCTGTGGACATCCTCATGGGCACAGGTCCCAAGGATGGCAGCCCGGACAATCCCACCTATGTCAGCAAGCTTCGTCAGCGCTTGAGCTACGCCTATGACAAGGCTGGCCAAGAAGCTGCTAGAGCTGCAGAAAATGGAAAATCCCTTTACGACCGCAAGGCCACTGCAGCCAAGCTTGAGGTCGGGGACAGAGTTCTTGTCCGATCGGTTGGGTTTCAGGGCAAACACAAGTTAGCGGACCGGTGGGAGCAAACTCCCTACCGGGTCTTGCGCATCCCTAACCCAGATTTGCCAGTCTTTGAGGTTCAGTGGGAAGATGGCCAAGGCCCAATCAGGAAGCTTCATAGGAACATGCTATTGCAATTTAGTGTACTGCCTCCTGCTCCTGACCCGTTTGAACCTCTGACCCGACGTTTCCCAACCAGACCAAGGGACAGACTCAGCTCCGACAGCGGATCGGATACCTCTTCCTCTTCGGATGAATCTATACCGGTACCACGGTATATCATCCCTCAGAAGAGAATCCAATCCAATGTCGGGAGTTCCGTTTCCATGCCCTCTAGCACCACTGACCATGCTGCTACCCAGTCCGTTCCATCTTTGTCTGTCCTTTCTACTCTTTTTCTGATCAGGTTCGTAGTTCGAGTCTTCCCAGTCGGACAGAATCTACTATACTTTATAGTAGGCATCAAACCGGTCGTGTGAGTCCAGTGGCGGGTGGCCACACACCACAAGACTCGCATTCTGTTGTTCCAACAGATTCCCTTCCTTCTGCTTCTTCAGCAGGTACTCCTCTTCCTTCTCATCCTTCTCGGACCAGGAAACCACCCAAGCGCTATGGTCAGTGGGTTACACCTATTCAATTGAACAGATGCATTGAATATTTTGTGTAACTGCAGCAGAGTTACTGTTACTATTACATGTATTTTGTAACTATGTAACTAATTTAGTTGCAACTCAGCTTAAACCTGTTAACAGGATACATTAATTGGCTTTTATATCAGTATGTAAGTGTTATGCATACTGAAGCCAGAATTTATATTTTTCCTCAGTATTTATTTTGATATCTGAGGTTGATATCTACATGTATTTGATATCTAAAGATATCAGATTTATTTAATTCATACCAGTTATGGTAATACTTAAGTGCATTTGACATTTAAGTTGTCAGAGTTCCATTGATTGTTCTTCCTAGCCAACACTCGAATATTACATTTTTATGTACTATAATGTCTTAATTATTATGCCCCCACAACACCGGTGGTGGGGGCTATATAGGAATCACGTTGTCCGTCCGTCCTTCCGTCGGTCGGTCGGTCCGTATGTCGGTCCATCGCGTTTTCCGGGACATTTGCCTTTTTCTTGAAAACTGTTTATGATACCATCTTCAAACTTGGTATACATTATCAATGTTATTTGGGGACACTCATTGACAGGTTTCATTACTCTTGCACCAAATTTGACAGAAGTATGCCCCTTTTTAAATTGATTCTTTTGTCTCTTAATTGATATTTTTTTCTTTGAACATGCCATTTTCTTGAAAACTATTCATGATAGTGTATTCAAACTTAGTACACATTATAAGAGTTGTATTGTGAGCTTTTCATAAAGTTTGACAACTCTTGCACAAAATTTGATAGAATTATGCCCCTTTATAACTTGAAATTTTGTTCCTTAACACGCATTTATTCTTTGGACATGTCATTTTCTTAAAAACTATTGATACACATTATAAGTGTGGTGTTTGTAGACTCTACTTGAAGTTACATAACTCTTGCCAACAAATGACAGAATTATGCCCCTTTTTAACTTTTTTTTTTCTATTTTCTTGGAACATGCCATTTTCTTAAAAACTATTCATGATATTGTCTTCAAACGTGATACACATTATATGTGTCGTATTGTGAGACTTTTCTTCAAGTATGACAACTCTTTCATAAAATTTGACAATTAAGTTCCTTAGTATGCATGTATCATTCTTTCTACATGTCATTGTGGTGTTTGTGACAGGTCAGTTTGGAGTGGGGGTATTTATCACCTTTAGTGATAGCAGTTCTAGTTTAAGCTGGTTTCAATGTTCAACCCTTACATTTAGCTTTGGGAAAGAGCTAGTGTTATTTAGATCTACATATCATTTCATTATATTATTTTAGGTAGTATGTAGTACAGCGTTCCCTCTCTACAACGACCCTCCTTACAACGACTCCCTCCTTACAACGACATTTATCGCTGTTCCCACGAAAATTATGTTTTATGCTTGCACTGATGCATTATCATCTACATAAGATTGTTGTCTGCTGTTTTTCTTACATAACTGACATTTTGACAGGAAAAAACATAATGACAAATGACAAACAGCTTGAATCCAGATCAGACGCCGCGTAACGCGGCGTCTGATCTGGATTCGAGCTGTTTGCAAATGTTAACCAAGATCCCTCCCTATAACGACTCCCTCCGAACAACGCACATATTTTGTTGTCTCCCATTTGGTGTCGTTGTAGAGAGGGAGCACTGTACAATCGTGTAGTCTGGTATTCTATATTAAATGTGTATTTGTAGAATGCCAGAAGGCATTTTCTCCAAGAGGGGGAGTATGTTGACCAGGTTTCCTTGTAGCATACTACGTCATTCCTGTCCATGTATAGATCTATCGTGCAACCCGTCGTATGTTTGCGTGAGTGAGAGTTGTGAGACAGGTTCTGAGAGAGGGTCTTGTCACTTTGCACGTGCACTTAATTTCCCTTCATCCCATCTTCCCGCTTTAACAGCCACGTAATTAATTTACCGCGCTAACCCGGCACTCGTATTTTAGATGTCTTGGTGTCAACACCTACTTACTTACTATAGAGTCAACAGTTATTAGCATTGCTGCTCACAGCAACTATTTATTAATAAATTTATTTAATGTGCCATAGCCTGGTAAGTTACCATTTATAAATATTTAGAGAACTGTTTATTACGGATGTTATTGTCGATAAGGTTTGACCTGTCGGTTTATGAATATTCCGTCTTTTTCCGTAAGCAATGTTTATCTTCCGGAAACAACAAAACAGTGTATAGTAAATAAGCCATTCAACGTTGACTCGAATTTGATTATAGTATCTGATAAAGATAACTACAGTCGGTAATGGCTCAGTGGTTATGTATCTGCGCTACCAACGTAAGGGTTATGGGTTCGATACCTGATAGAGTTTATTTTGTAATATTTCTTAATGTGTCTTTTTTTAAACTTTTTTATGGTGGACACATACAAACCATGATTTTCGACAATATTTGCTATTCATGTAGATCTGAGTGGCTAAAAGTTTGGAGCCTGATCAGACGCCGCGGTACCAGGCGTCTGATCGGGCTCCAGACTGTTTGCTATAGAAATAATAGTTTTAGCGTAACGCGTTTATTGGAAAAGAAAAACGTTTTCTCCACTGTAGCAACATTACGTTATGCAAAGCACTCTCTGGCTAAAAGCTCTCTTTATAACTTCTGTATTTCGTTAAGCAGCAAGTTTTTCTTTACCCAAACGTTTACTGTTTTATTCAGGACTGCCATAAGTTGACATGAAAAATCCTAAGATTTCCAAACTTGCATTTTTCAAGTGCGATTAAACGAATCGTGCCTTTACCCATTAGCCTTTTTCTTGTTTTTTTGACATGCGACTACTTAACGCAGGCTGTAAGTAAAGCAGAATGTGCCTTAGGGCGCATTCTGCTTTACTTTCAGCCTTCTTTAAGCTACTATGTACTGGGAAAAAATCCGGAGATTTAGGAAAAATCCGGAGAAATGGCAGCCCTGTTTTATTTAAGTAAAATATATAGTTATCGAAAAAAAAAACCTGAAGTCGACGTTTACAAAACAGTGCCTAGAATCGAACCAACGACCCTAGCACTACGAGTCAATGACACTATCCACTAAGCTATTGCGACAGACGCGTTAGATCATCGACTAAAGTATAATACCTGAATCTTTCATTGATTTATAAATAAAGTATACGGAAACTTCCGATGGTACCAACGAAAGTTGACGGAAAGTGATGGACCGACAGGTCAAACCTTATTTATAATACTATTTAGCTTGTTTAAAAAGCGACGGAAATCGTGGAATTACTGTATTGACTTAAACATTCATTGTTACCTTTAGTCTGTGATATTTATACTATTCCTATTGTTTCAGGCTGTTTTGGGCGGAATTAATAACAAATTCATTGAACCGGCAGAACGTGTTTATCGTTTATAAAACCCTGGTTACATGTTCATTGACACTACATAACTTTACTCATTGTTTAATATACAGCGTTCCCTCTCTACAACGACCCTTCCAACACTGACTCCCTCCTTACAACGTCTCTTGCCGCAGTTCCCTAAACTGGACAAGTATGTCTAACGCTTGTATGGTTGCAATTAATGTCGTTTGCTTCAAATAGTCGTCTGCTGCTTATCTCAAAGTTACATGTTTGACATTTTGACAGAAAAATACTCAATGACGAATGACAAACAGCTTGAATCCAGATCAGACGTCGCGTAACGCGGCGTCTGATCTGGATTTAAGCTGTTTGCTAATGTTAGCCAATTTCCCTCACTATTATGACTCCCTCTGAACAACGCACACAAGTTTGGTATCCCATTGAATGTCGTTGTAGAGAGGGAGCGCTGTAGTAACAATTAATGCAAATTTGGGAGGAGTCAATGTTCGCTCGGCTCTTTTTGTTAGATCTATAGCCGAGTATAGATCTATGTTTTTTCAATAGTTTCTAAATTAAATTGGTATTTACATGTATATTTAGGAATTGCCTTTGTGGATTCTCTATTTGCTTTTTATTTAGACACCAAATATATTTATTAGTATAAAATCTGTCATCCGTAACATGCTTAACTAGATCTTATATGTTGACTTTCGGCTCAATACAGTTGAACTTCGATATCTCGAACACGGTTAAGTCGAATATACCCGTATTTCAAAGTTAAAACGCGGCAAAGCCGCGTTTTAACTTTGAAACACGGGTATGTTCACTTAAACCGGACTTGAAATAAGACACATTTATTATTCGAAATATCGGGTATTTCGAGTTAAGCGAGTTCGAGATAGCCAAGTTCGACTGTATTTATACAACTTTTTTATTTTTTCCTGGATAAGACTTTTGAAGCTAACTATTTATAGAAGTACGTAATGATATTTATAGTTAGATCTATAGTTTTGACATTTTCTCAGTTTAAAAGTAGTCACAATTTTGGCTTTAGTAACAAAATCGATTAATATAAATTCAGTAGCTCATAACTTGTTTCTAATTTTGGAAGTTTATATTTAGCAGAAGTCGTACTACATGATTGTATCCGATAGGCTAATGTCATATTATAAATAGATTGATTATTAATAGACTAACTTGCATATATGGCCTATCAAATGAAGCCTTGAACAATCCGGTATAAGTACTATTTACGGTAAATACGCATTTATAGATCAATGGTAACGAATTTTAGGATGTAATCGAATAGGATTTCCTGCAACAACCCTACTTGTAGTTTTGTTAGTGTTTCTAGGGTTGTGTCAACTAAATGTCAAAAAATGGGCGACTTCGTGATAACTGTAACATCCAGCTGGGATCCATAATGGCTAGACCTCGTCTGGATCCAAACTGCCCGACACTCTGAATATTTTCTCTAAAAAAAATGCAGAAATATAAATCTTATAAGTATTGCAGTAATTTGCAGACGACAGTTGCTGTTGTACACTGTCCTATCGATGTCCTACCATTCGCGCACAACATTTGACGTCATCGGCTTTTATTTCTTAAATTTAAATTTTAATACAGATGCATATCTAAGCCAACCCAAAACTCACCGAGCATGTCAGTGACCAGTGCGAGTTCCTATTTCTACATCAAATTATACTAGTAAAGTCCAATATAATGGGCGTTCGGAAAGAATTCAGGATTTACTTCCATTTTCATTTTCATTCACTTTTAAGTTTATTGTAATTGTATGTAGATAGATCTATTTGTCTTTTTCACTTTGTAAGTAGATCTATATACATGTATTAATACATATATATAATTTCATGTGAAGCGTTTTTGAACACACAACACCTGTGTGAAAAGAGTGCTATATAAATACGGTCTACAATAAATAAACGAAATAAAAATGAACTAGATCTAGAATGCACCAAACAACAAACAGGCTGTTGAACATCATTGATTTTGAAAATGTATGGTCACATCTCGAATGAAGAACGACGTTCTTCATTGGTGGTCACGTCATCACCTGCTTGGACAGTGTGGGCGATCAGAAAATACCAAAAAAAGCAGATTGGTTGCTTGGCGCTGAGTTGGCTGGACTAGTTTTGTCACTGCATTAGCAGATCTAACACATTCAGTCCTATCGACGGGGTTTCTCGTTATAAACAGACAATTGCACATGTAGGTAAACAGTGCAGACCCTGTGCATAGGGCTCCTGTAGGAGCCCTCTGCTAAAAGTGTGCACTGTTTGTATTTTTTACAATATAACAATCCTTTTCAGTCAAATGGACTAGAAGTCGACTTAATCATAAACTGGCATTGTCCATTTGAATTTTAAGGGGTGAATGAGGACTTTAAGTACTTGACTATCTAAAATTACAGTCATACTTGCAAAATATTGTCAAAATGTTAAATTATTTTCCGAACCTAGATCTATTCCACACTTAAAAGGCTAAGCCGAAGGTTGTAGTGCCTCCGCCATATACATTTTATGGCAAAGTTTGACGTTGTTTTGTAGCAACGTCATCGCCAATGACGCCATTTGGCGTCCCGTTTCATGCAGCGCTTACAAGTAGAGAACAGTTGGGTAAAGAGAAATTAGTCTCGACATAGCGTGGCCAAAATTACTAGGCTAATTTTATTTTCTTCATGGGATTATGAAAAAAAATGACAGCCAATCACAGCTTACCGAATGTTATGAAAACGAACAATATTAAATGGTAAGCTGCTTTTTGCAACAAACATAAAATATTTATACATTCTTTTATCAATTCGGTGATTTCCCCCTTCAACTGAAAAATTGGTCCTCTCTGGCCGAGGATAACCGGAACACCTCTGATATTTGTGTTGTTTCACATTGTGCGGGTCAGTGCGAATGCAATTTATTTTTTCAATGATATAAACGGCCAAATTCTTAAAATAGTAACACCGCTGGGGGCACATATATAAAGCGACGACACCCTCCATTTTGGACGATTATAAATACCGAAGCCAGTGTGTGTCTGGACCATTTAAAATCAAATCGTCGTTTTAATCAGTTAGAAGTGGCAAAACCTTATCATATAATACAAACATGCAGGCGATTAAATGTGTAGTGGTTGGGGACGGGTAAGTTTTTAACATCTACTGAAACTAACGAGTTAAAAGTGAATTTAGTTTGGGTGAGTGATGGATGTGTGAAAACCTTTTTCGTTTTTTTCTATGGGTCAAACTTTTTTGGAATTGGTAGTGCATGAATAACAGATATTTGCTAAACCATAGCTTCTGATAATATTATAAATACGTTTAGAACTTACAAAAATGAGTAGATGTATGCAGTTGGTTTATTGTAAGTGGGACACTCATTCGGAACTACGGTGACCTCCCAGGGGCCTGGCTTTCGGACGTCATTTCGTGCTTTTGACAGCTGCTGTGACTCAAGGCTGCATTGCTGATTAATCACTATTGTTTGATGTTATACATGTTTGTTTTGTTCAAAGTTTTGTTTATGTATCATTCAATCAAGATGGATTGTTAGTGTTACCCCATTAGTCATAATATTACTCCATTACAGTCGAGTAACCTATTTTCGTGATAGTAAGAAGTTATCGGCGCACAAATAAATTAATTCTTGATCATGCTGAAATATAATTGCTTCATCAAATCAAATAGTCTATTTCATCTATTTTCTGAAAATATGGGCAGTCTTGTTGATGAAGGAATCGACGGGCGCAGCCATTTTGTAAGTGACCTACATTGGCGACTCTATTTAGACTAGTATACCTGTTTTCGTGACCCTACGTAAATGCGCATGTGCGTCGCACATGTATTTGTAGGCAAGTTGAAAACACTAATGTATCACATTTTAATAATATTTCTGTCATATTTTGTTATTATTATATAAATATTTTCAAATTATTTTATTTCACAGTGGGGATATCTGAAAACGTTACCATATCTTAATTATTACTCGGACATTGGTTCAGAATATGAGCTGGGTTCAGTGGTTGCAAAAGTCAAATGTTGCCTATGTAACAAAAGATGGATTTTCATTTTACACCTGTTGTTTCTGTTACTTTTAGTAATCAAAATTACATGTGTGTTAAAAAATTCTTTTTTTTCCCCATTATGTCTGTATTGTTAATTTCGTAGACCGCTCGCTATTAAAATCAATTTGCGGGCGCGCCGCAAAAGTGAAAAATATATAACAGTGCCCCTCTTATTAGCTCCCTTGTTTATAAAAACAGAATACGAAACCAGTCTAAACTGACCTTCACCTATTAAGGGATAATGATAAACAAACAGACGACACACTTGAATTGCTGTCAAATTATGAATTTGCAAGAAATTTGAACGGAAAAAGTGATGCACTGAAATAGCATAGTGAACACAGTAAGTTTTACAGCAGTATTAGGAAAATAATGTTTATCTTATGCCCCTAACTTTAAACAGAGCACTTGATCGACCAAAGCGAAAGTGAGGAGTTCCCTTGTACATTTTCTGTGTTCTGACGTCATTACAAAACATAGCGCGTGAAAAATTGGAAATTTTTCCGGTATAACGAAAACGGGGGTATCACGATTTGAGGTTACTCGACTGTATTCGTAGCTTGTAGTTTAAGTTAACCCTTTCCCCCATAGAAGCGCCTTTCAGCGCATTAAGTTTATTCCTTCACTGAAGAAAATAGTTCCAATTTATACAGTCATAAATATGTATCATACAAAATATTTTCTATATTCAAGCAGATGATAGCTTAAAGCAGGCTGAAAGTAAAGCAGAATGCGCTTAAGGCGCATTCTGCTTTACTTTCAACCTGCTTTAAGTGGACACCTATATTCAATACTAGAGACATGCTATGTGGGAAAGGGTAAAGGGAGGTCAAAAGGTGCAATCTGCTTTACTTTCAGCTTGCTTTAATCTACCTTCTGCATATGTTGCATTGGGTATCTACACTAGGGTTTTGGGGTGTGTTTTTAAGCACTATTTTACTTCTGATCTAAGTCTGTGTACATTATCATACGTGGTTCTTTGGTATATGAAAATGAGACTACCCAAATCGTTGTCTGTTGGGAAGTTAGTCAATTATATAGTGCAGCAAACTTTTCTTCGTGTGAGCTTTGCATCGACAGGGTTTGTTGTTGCTGGGTCACTTGGTTTGCACGTCACAAATGGTGGCAGCGGTGGGATACTGACAATTGCCAGACCGGAGTTACCTTACCCACGTATCTCCCGGTTGATAGTCACAAGGCCGACCCTACCTAAGGCCGACCATAATTTGTATAGTAGACCTATAGTCACAAGGCCGACCTTATCTTTATAGAGCAATTTAGGTTTCGCTCCTATTTTACAGGTACATGTATGTTAGGCGCGTGGTGACAATTATCGATAGACGCATAATTATTGTTCATACCCAGATCATAATCGCTTTATATTTGATGCAAATGAGTGTCATTGCAGAATTTCATTACCGTATTTATAGGTAATTCACTTACCGGCTACTACTATATAATGAAATTGTCTCAAAGCTTATGTATGCATAATTATACAGAATTAGACTTCTTATCAGTATCCAAACAGCGCAACAAGCGTAGGGCAAAGCATTAATATCCCCTTTCTCAGCTTAAAGCTGATACATTTCCCTTGAAATTCAATTATGTTACCTAGGGCAAGGGTCAGCATTAAGCTGCCACGTTTCAACACTTATAAATACAAATTAATACATTATCAGTATGGCACGTGGCGCTAGAGAAATTAACTTTCACTTTTGATCTAACTAACCCAGCTTATATCAGTATTAGACCAGGATCTTAAACAATATATAATATACACATAATCAACTTTTAATCATAATTTTTAAATGATAAGGCACTGAATAATTTAATAACAGTTATTTAACATTGTATGGACGATGCCACGCGTATGGCACGTGACGCTAGAGATAATCCAATTTCAGATTAAATACAATAACAAAGGTGCCGGCATAAGGCATGATTACAGTACTCAGATATAAATATGTATTTTAAGAAAAGATTCTGTGACCGACGGTATAACAGTTTTGAAATTGGTCAGACGCCGAGATGCACGACGTCAAACCTAAAACTAAACTTTTTATAAATTTATGAAATAGTTACGTTCAGCAATTCTTTTTGAGTTGGGTACATTTTGTAAGCAGTGAAGATCCAAATCACAGGACTCCTAATTGGGTCCCCTGATCAGGGTCTGCCCCGTTTGTCATTTTACAATGTTTAAGAAAATTAAAACCTTTCTGTTACGACATATTAAACTATTACCTGCTTCAAATGTCGGGAAATTAACGAACTATATTGATCGTAATAGGGAGATTTTACCCAGGGTATAGATATAACATAATTATATTTTGTATATTACAACTTTAATTATGGAACAATCCTTCTCACTTTCTAGGCAATCGCAAATATAACCAAGATCACCTAATCGTTCGACAATTACAAATAATCGTGACATTATATTGATGCAATATGCATTGCAGATAAAACATGCAAATAGTAATGACGTTTCAAAAACCATTAGCCATGGGAACTAAAAATGTCAACCAGTGACCAACAGTGCAGACCGTGAACATATTCAAGATTCAAAGTGTCTTTATTCAGTAATGTAAACACACAGTTGTTTCATCAACATAATCATAATTATTATACAATCACAGACATATGCCAAGAGCATCATTACAATCTCTATTTATAATAAAAAATGTACAAATAATGCTTAAAAATCAATCAGAGGACTCTATTAGAAAATATTTTAAATTAAAATTGTTCAGTTTATTCTACATCGATTTCTAATATTTTCCTCTTATTTTTATGACCTTCAACATAAAATCTTAAAATATCGGTAACAGGTGGTTAAAATTGTTCTAGAACAGCTCCATATGATCTGAATCTGTACTATTTCCTGAAGCATTAATAAAATCATAAATGTTTAAGCATTAATAAAAACATAAATGTTTAAGCATTAATAAAAACATAAATGTTTAAGCATTATTTATAAACATTTACATACCTTTCATTTTTTTAAATAACACCCTTTTTAAAAGAAAAATATTATGGTGATCATGATCTGGATCTGAATTATTATTACGGTTTTTGCGACAATTGCCGACTCGTGTCGTTTATATAAAAAAAAACATTAATGTTTAATATTTATTTATAAACAATTACATGTCTATTTTTAAATAACATGGTTTTTTAATAAAAGATATTAGTGTTATCAGGATCTGGATCTGAACTATTATTTGGGTCTTTGCAACAATTGCCGGCTCGTGTCAGTTATATACAATCTACCATCAAATACATGCCGGTAAAAGAGGTGTGAAAAACCTAATTTCTATATAAACATAAGGTCGGCCTTGTGACTATAGGTCTACTATACAAATTAAGGTCGGCCTTAGGTAGGGTCGGCCTTGTGACTGTAAATCTATCTCCCAGGGTCCAAATCTCAGAACGAGACTTCCTGGAGGGGAGAGTTATGTAACTAACGTACATGGTATGTTGGTATATGAAAATAAGGCTTCCCGAATCGTTGTCTGTTGGAATGAGTCAATAACATTACATAGCGCACCAAAGTTCTCTTAGTTTGAGCTTAAGCTGTGCATTACAGGGTTTGTTGTTGCTGGGTCTCTTGGGTGCACATAATCATTACACCTGTATCATATTCATAGCTTAGTCTTCGCCTTATGTTTTTCAGACCACTTGGCAATATCTACAAAAAATGCCTTATTCACTGTAATATGCCAAATTCTGATACAAATATCACTAATTCTGATGTAAATATCACTTGCCCGAATCAGATAGAAGGTTTCAGGTGGATCGAGTGGCTTGATCCCTTAGTAATTTTACTGTTATTAACTTCTGCGCATGGCGATAATAATCATTTAGTGATCAATGCCATTAGAAGAAGAAGTGTCGTCAGAAGTTCCAGACACGTTTCTAGTTTAATATATTTTTATCTGTACATGGAGTGTAAGCTGTTGAAAATTGTGCACCCATAGCATGATAGGTTACTTAATCTCAGTGATAGCTGTCAAGAGTTACAGGTAAACAATATATATTATTATTTATTTGACTGATACAATATATTTTTTGTTTTATTTCAGAGCGGTTGGTAAGACATGTTTGCTGATCAGTTACACTACAAATGCCTTCCCTGGAGAATACATACCCACAGTGTGAGTACCAAAGCTTATTATTCAATAAGTCATTACACCATAAATACGCCATTTTACATCTTTAATTTATTCCTCCACTGAAGAAAATAGTTCCAATTTATTCAGTTATGGATATCTTATGTACCATGAGAAATAATTCCTTTATCTTTAAGCAAATTGTAGCTTAAAGCAGACTAAAGGTAAAGAAGAATGCACCTTGAGGCGCATTCTGCTTTACTTTCAGTCTGCTTTAAGTGGTCATCTGTCTTCAAAACTTGAAACTGACTAAGTGGGTTAAGTCATTGACCTCTGTCAGAATATGTGAACAGCCAAATGGACAATTTCAGTTTCTAATTAAGTGACTTTATGTCTTGTCCATTTTTTGGCTATTTAGGGTAATGTAAAACCCAAAACAATTGATCAATGTTTCACAATGTATTTCAAAATGAATAAAAACAGTTCAGATCAGCTGATCTGGGTCTCTTTTGTTACTATGACGAGTGTACTCTTCACAGGTACTCTGTATTTAAAGGACAACTAATGAACTTTACTTGTCACCAGGGTTCAATGAGTTAAATTAACTTAATATATGATAAGACTGCATAATACATTAATTATCAGAATGATATTGAACAATTCAACTAAAAACATTTTGTAATAAAGGTTGTTTGCATCAACGAACATATTTTGCCTCTGATACATTAACTGAACTCACTACTACATGTACCTGCAGGTAATAAAAACTCTGGTGATGATGATCATACTCATAGCTGTTTTACTTTAACAGGTTTGACAATTACTCCGCAAATGTTATGGTAGATGGCAAACCCATCAATCTTGGTTTATGGGACACTGCTGGACAGGAGGATTATGACAGACTTAGGCCACTGTCCTACCCACAAACAGTAAGTGGTCTCAATCTAGAGCTACAGCGCTCCCTCCCTACAATGGCCCTCCTACCAACGACTCCCTCCTTACAACGACTCTTGTCGTAGTTCCCTAAACAGGACAATTGTGACTTACCCTATTGTTCTTGCAATGGTGTTTTTTCTCAAGGTGACATAATGTACATTTTGACAGAAAATAAAATTAATGACGAGTGATAAACAGCTTGAATCCAGATCAGATGCCGTGTTGCGCGGCGTCTGATCTGGATGCAAGCTGTTTGCAAGGCACATTCTGCGTTACTTTTAAACTGCTTTAAGCTACTATTTGCTTATGAAGTAAGAGGATAATAAAGGGAAGAAAAGCTATGGGTCCATGGGACTTGCAACTTTTTAGATAATGAATCCCTGGCAAATTTAATGAGTATAGGACTCGGGATGCACAGGTAAAACTATCACTGAACAGCATATCATTTTATTATTTTATCTCTGCCACCAGTGCTCCAGGGGTCTGTTTCATAAAACTTTGTACTTATTTGTCGTATGTCAGATTATAAAAGTATCAACTATTATTCAATTTTCCATTTAATCCTGTCTTATGACATCTCTGTGGAATCGTCTTGAAAAGAGGTTTCCAAAGAGATGTCACAAGACAGGATTAGATTGAGAAATCAGAAATTAAATGTCTTTAAAGGTTTGACTTTCGGCCGTTTTTGTCGTACAAAGTTTTATGAAACGTGCTACAGGTGAGCTATTGTGATCCCACTAAATCCCACATTTGTCCTTCAGCGATTGCAAATGACATCTTCTCTGAGACAAACAGCCCCAGTGTAACCAAACTTGTTAAGATACATGTTTACTGTTGGTTTGAGCTTCTAAGTTGTTCAAAAAAGTGGGTGGGGCTAATAGTATTGATGCCATGGTAACCATGTACAATTTAAGAAAAATCCTCCCTAAAACTATGGTGTTTCTGGTGGTATCTTATTGAGACTTTAGCAGCGCAATGGTTTTGATAAAATCTATTTCATGCATGAATATAAGTCATGTTGAGTCATACAGTAGGCCACCGAAGCCTGGAGAAAGATGTTTCTGATTCGCGCAAGTAATATTTTCTTCAGAATTTGGCATATTACAGTGAAAAGAGCCAGTTTTGTCTTATGGATAAGTGCTAAAAATCAAAGTACTGGCTCCGAGGTTATAAAGCTTTTGACTTGAGTCTAAACTCGTTCCCAAGCATTTGATTGGTCAGATTTGAGCCTAGGCTCAAATCTGACCAATCAAATGCTTGGGAACACACTCAGACTCAACTAAAATGCTTTATAACCTCGGAGCCTGTACTCGGTAGTACTGCAGGCTCAGGCTTTCAGTTAAATGTAGAACAAAAGTTATTCAGAAAGCTAATTATGGAGTCTCTGCATTACCCTTGCCATGCATTACGCAGTAACCTGCTTAAAGACCTTAAAGATTTTTGTAATGTGCATGTCTTATATAATGCATTTTCTGCTATGACTAATAGGTGAATGTTTATAACAAGTAACTACAGGGCGTGAATACAGTGTTTAAATCACAACAGGTACAGACTAAGGATCCTGAGTTTAACTCAGTGCTGTTACACGGTTTATCTGATAGTGGCGTGCTCAGCTGCTGAATTTAAGCTCCTTTAGAAAGCATATGTAAACATTGTATGACAGAAATTTTTGTTGGGGGAGCTAGACTCGCACATCTTTTAGAACTTATCATCCTTTATAAGCTCACCGGAGCCAAAAATGAAGGCAAAGACTGTTTATTTAGAAATTGTTTTGGTATAACTGTTTTTGGTTTCTTTCAGGATGTTTTCCTGATCTGTTTTTCGCTGATAAGCCCTGCCAGTTTTGAAAATGTCAGAGCAAAGGTAAGTTTTATTGTCACGAGAATTGTTTCGGCAGTTCAATATTAATTTAACTACAAATTTGCCTGCTTCATGCTTTATTTTGGGCCTGCTTTAACTCATTCAATCCTAGTGACAAGTATTTAATTGTCCTATACAAACAGTGTATATGTGTAGAGTAAACTTTCCCTATGCAAACAGTGTAGACCCAGATCAGAGGACTCCTAAAGGAATCCTCAGATCAGGATTTACCATTTGTGTCATTTTGCAAATATTTTGTTAAAGCAACTGTAAATAGTAAAAATTGGGCTTGACTTAATTGGAAATTGAAATTGTGTGTTGGAAGTTTCTGGGGTGAATGAGTTTCTGCCTTGGTCATCTAATGGAAAGACCCTTCAGAAAGCTACCTATCTTAAACAAATACCTGTCAAACGGTTAACATTTTCGATTTTCTCCCCTAAACGTACCTTATGATAATTTCCCTTTTAGTGAAATAAACACAACTTTGGGCATTATTGAGAACACTAATTAAGGGCTGGAGATAGGGGGAGAACATGTAATTTGATAAAACTAAAATCTTTATTTCTGAATTAAACCCTATTGTGTCACTACTCATTAGAAAAGTTTCAAAGAGCATAATCTAAGTACCCGGTAGTAGTCACACCATAGGATTTAGTGCTGAAATGAGTGAGAAAATGTTGGATCGCGATTTACTGTGTCTTATGTCAGGGCTCCAGATACGAGGGAGTAAACTGCACAAATCAAACATTTTCTCACTTATTTTAGCATCAAATCCTATGATGTTACTACTCATTAGAATCGTCTCTTCGAGACGATTCAAATGAGTAGTGGCACCATAGGATTTAAGCAGAAATAAAGATTTTAATTTTTCAAGTATTCCCCTTATCTGGAGCCCTGTTATGTTTAGCCATGTAATATTGTTTCAGTGGTATCCAGAGGTGAGCCACCACTGTGTAAACACCCCAATCATCCTTGTTGGTACCAAGCTAGATCTGCGAGAGGATAGAGAGACCGTAGAGAAACTGAAGGAGAAGAAACTGGCCCCTCTGACCTACCCACAGGGTCTGGCTATGGCCAAGGAGATAGGGGCTGTCAAGTACCTCGAATGTTCTGCGTTAACACAGAAGGGGCTGAAGACAGTGTTTGATGAGGCTATTCGTGCAGTGTTGTGCCCGAAACCCAAGCCAAAAAAGAAGAAGAACTGCACATTATTATGAGGAATTATTTATCCATTTAGAGACATATTGTTGCTACTTGCATTTTGTATGCATCTATTCTCTACATAGATTAGCTGCCTTGATATTTAATAGAGGAAATATTTGCAAATTCTATAATCAAGCATCATTTAAAAGGAAAATACTTTAAATTTACTCAATCTTTTGAATCTAGTAGTATACAAGGGTACAGGCTCTTAGTTTTAAAGCAGGGGCCAACTGGACCCTTAAAGTAAATAATTTAAGTCAACATAGGAGACGCAAAGGCACTTTAAAAGGCAGGGAACCTTAATACTTGTAATGGGTTTAAGGCAAGTGTTAGTCTGTTGCTATGGGGACAGCAGAATATTTCTATCTCTGGTATATATATCTAGAGGTAAAAGGCATCTCAAATTGGATGTGACTTTACATAAATCAGCTGCTCAAGTAGATAATAGATGCATACTGGTGTTATATCTTTGACTGATTATTATAAGGTGACAAAGAAAAGGACATTAGCTTCAGTGATTGTTAATAGTTGTTACGGAATCATTCTTGTTATTGTTTAACTTATTGCCTTCTGGATACTTGGTCTGGGCATATTTGCAACAGTTTTGATCCAGATCAAGCCCCACTACATGTGGGTCCTGATCAAGATTAAGACTGGGTTATTTTGCTTTGTTTCTTCAGTCATAATCAATCTTGAGTAGTTTTATTTTGCACAAATGGTGCATATAACAGGTATCTAGAATGAAATAGGTTAAAGATGTTTGAAGATAAAGTGCCCATTTGTTTAGAGGCGAGCACCATGTATCATTCTGATAACAAATCTCTTCCTATATTTGGTAACTCATTACACCATACCCTGTTTCTAGTAATGAATATAGGTAACCACTTAAAGCAGGTTGAAAGTAAAGCAGAATGTGCCTTAAGGCACATTCTGTTTTACTTTCAGCCTGCTTTAATCTACTATCTGCTAGGATATGGACAATATTTCTTATGATACATATTGATGACTATTTTCTTAAGTGGAGGAATAATTAAAAAGCATAAAAAGGAGTATTTATGGGGTAATGGGTTAACACACCCACAAGAAAGTCATATATTGACTTGTTACTCTCAATATTTAGTAATACAAGTTATACAACTACAGGGACAATTATATTGTTCCTGGTTGAACTACAAGTTACATACATCTTATCAGGATCCAAACTGTTTGTATTTACAAATCGAGTCACAGCTAGCTATTTTAAGTGGAAACCCTTTCCCCCATAGAAGCTCCCTTTAGCGCATTCAAGTTAATCCTCCTCTGAAGAAAATAGTTCTTATTTAGTCATGATTCATTAACATGTTCCAAAAGAAATATTTCTATGTTCTTGCAGATGGTAGCTTAAAGCAGGCTGAAAATGAAGCAGAATGTGCGTTAAGGCACATTCTGCTTTACTTTCAATCTGCTTTAAATACCCACCTGTCTTCAAAACTAGAAACAGGCTATGAGGTAAGAGGTTAAGACAATGTATGTATGTTTGATTGGGTCCTATACTTTTGTACGAAAATTGTATAACTTGTAGCTAAATACAGAAGGCTCATGTATGACCTATCTGCACTTATATCTGGAATTTCTGGCCACTTAACACAACCTTGATTGTACATGTTGTCTAATGAACAAAAACATAAGCAGTACATTTTTAACGCAGATGAACAAATGTGTCTGTGGCCTTGATTTATGTAATTGTTTTAGATTTGTTTTGGTCATGTTAGGCAATCATAGAATTTAGAAGTACTGTGTTGCATCAACCAGTTTTCTTTGTCAAATGTATGCTCACCAATAGGGGATAACATTGTTTAATGTTGTATTTCATAACATACTTCATAATTCTTTCATGTAATAGAAAATATTCAGCTCTCTTAAACCTTTACTCCTTAGCCTGATTCATGATTTCAAGACAAGAGACTACTTGAGGCAGTTAAAAACTAAAGCAGAATGTCCCCTTTAGGTGCATTCTGCTTTACTTTCAGTCTCTTTAAGCTACCATCTACTAGTATTAGGATATAGTGTTTCGTATGGTGAATATTCCTGACTATAAAATGAACTATTTTCTTCATTGGAATGAAAAATTAAATGTGTTATAATGTGTATCTATGGAGTATTAGAGTTAAGCTAGCACATGCAATTAACACAGATATTCAGGACACGTCTTACCCTTTACATGGTAGCTTAAAGCAGACTGAAAGAAAAGCACAATGTGATTTTAGACACATTCTTCTTTGTTTTCAGGCTGCTCAAAGTGTGACCTGTCTTTGAAATTGATTAAAACTATGGAGTAAAGGGTTAAAATGGTCGTTACAACAGGACACTATAACTGGATGATAATTCACGGGGCATCATGTAAACAAAGACCATGTGTTGGACAATAATAATTGTATAGTGACAAATATAAATTGTATCTTGCTAGTATTGAAATGATGTATGGCTTCAAGGTAGATTATTTTATTTGGCAGTCTAGTTTGAAACTTTAACCCTTTTATGCCTGGATTTTGCAATGAACTCTCTCTGTGTAATTGCTGTAATATTTCATTATAGATATACAACAGGGATCCAGATAAGGTGGAGTAAACTGAACAAATCCAACATTTTCTCCTTAATACTAGTTCAAACCTTATGGTGTTACTACTCATTAGAATCGTCTCGAAGAGACGATTCTAATGAGTAGTGACACCATAGGGTTTAATGCAGAAATGAAGATTTTATTTTTTGAAAAACTCTACTTATCTTGAGCCCTGTACAAGGGATATATATTTGCACTGCAGTGTTTGTCCAAACAGAAGAGTGTCTCATATGAAACAACAAACAGTACACACCCTGATTAGACGCCAAGTTACGTGGCATCTTGTCAGAGTCATACTGTTTTCAAATGTCTACTTTTATGGACACTAGGCATAAATGGGTTAAGTAAGTCTTGACAGGTTTTAAGTGTGAATTATGATGTTGGCTACCTATCAAGGAACCTGTTTTATGTGTGTAGTGCTAAATTTCCGTAGTACATTTCCATCTTATTTGTTTGTTTGGGTAATGAATGTAATTCAGGGCTCCAGATAAAGAGAGTATTTCAAAGACTAACATCTCATTATCTTAACTAAACCCTCCGATATGATAACTTAACCCATTACCCCATAGCCTGTTACTTGGTTTGAAAATAGGTGACAACTTGAAGCAGGTTGAAAGTAAAGCAGAATGCGCCTTTTGGCACATTCGGCTTTACTTTCAGCCTGCTTTAAGCTAAAATCTTCTAAAATATAAAAAATATTTTTTATCGTACATATTTATGCCTGTATAAAATGGAACCATTTTCTTCATTGGAGGAATAAATTCATGGCATAAAAAGGCGTATTTATGGGCTAATGGGTTTAATCGTTTTTAAAAAGAATCAATTGAGACAAAGGAAGAAGTGTCGTTTATCTTGAGCCCTGGGTATATATTTTTTTTTAATAGTTTATGCAGTTAAAAATTAGAAGCGTCTGTTTTACGTTTTTATATGAACCTTTACAGGTCTTGTATCTTTCTATCCCTCTGTTTATTTTTTATGGAAATTTTGAGAGATGTTTGGATTTGAATTATATATATGGATTAGATGTGGATAAAAAAGTTATTACTTGTTTACGCCTCGATGAAAGAAAAGTTTTTATGGCCTTTATAAGCCAAAACAATTCAAACAATCTGATTTTGTTATAATATAAAAACATACAGTAAATCGTCAAAGTTGCATCATTGCTTATAGTTGTATACATTTTGATAACATATTTCTTGTCATGATGGTTTTATTTCATAATTTATATTCAGTAAAGCTATATATACTTACGGGGTTGTGGTCACAAAATCTGAGACCATGGGACCAGTTTTCCCATCATATATAATTGAACAAAGTGACTGGTCACAGAGAACCAATTGTTCAGAAATCAAATCAAGTGTAACAGAGATACATGCAGTATTAGTTTGATTGTACTGGGAATTTGTTCATATACAGGAAAGACAAGTAAAACTCTGACAGTAGAAGATGTACTGACTGTTTAAAACAGGTGGTACTTTAAAGTAAAATGAAAGTAAAGCAGCTCGGGAAGGAGCTTTCTGCTTGCTTTCATCTTGCTTTAAGTGTATGTTCAAGTCATTTTCACTGGCAGTATGTTTTGACTGTTATTATGAGACACATACAGTGGAGAATCTGTTATTCTTTCCCGTTTAAATGCAAACGTACGCAAAGTAAAGCACTAAAACGTAGAAAAGAACAACTTTTGGACAATTCTGATAATTCTTGTTTATCTTGGTGGCAAACAGTTTGGAGCCTGATCAGACGCCGGGTTACCCGGCGTCTGATCTGGCTCCAAACTGTTTGCACTGCAAATAATAGTTTTAGCGTAAACGGGTTTATTGGGAAAGAATAACAGATTCTCCCCTGTATAAAACATCTGTATCAACTCTTTGCAAGCTAGATGAAAAACAATGGCAGTCCTTGTAAACTGTTCCGATCTTGATGAGAGGCTGCATAATTGGGCGTCTCATCAGGATTGAAACTGTTTGACACTCTGACCTTGTTAGAAAATTTACAAAAATCTATTTTTAGAACAGAAGCAGACAAAAAAGTTACCCAGAATGCAATGAGTTAAGGAAGTATTTCCTGTATTTGAATCATATATTCTATATCATTCTTGGTTGTGGAAATTGCCTATCAGTGAAGTAAACCCAAGGTTTTCCCCCCATATTACCCAGATATTCTGAAATGTATGTCTGCATCTTCACTCTTACTAGAGAATCAAATGACTCGTGTATATATCTAAACAGTGTATAATCGAGGCCTTTAAAGGTTTAATCCTTTACTTGATAGCCTGTTTCTAGAGGACAAGTGACCACTTAAAGCGGGTTGAAAGTAAAGCAGAATGTACCTTAATTCGCATTCTGCTTTACTTTAATTCTAAATCTGCTTTAAGTTATCATCTGCTAGGATATAGAAAATATATCTTATGGTACATATTAATGCCTATAAATTGAAATTATTTTCTTCAGCGGAGGAATAAATTCAATGTGATAAAATGTGTATCTATGGAGTCGGGGTTAAACCCATAGCCCAATAAATACATTTTTTTATGCCTTTAATATATTCATCCCCAGAAGACAATAGTTCCATTTATGCAGTCATGAATATGTATAATAAGAAATATTTTCTATATCCTAACAGATGGTAGCTTAAAGCAGGCTGAAAGTAAAGCAGAATGTGCCTTTAGGCACGTTCTGCTTTACTTTCAACCTGCTTAAAGACATCTCCTGAAGACCTTTTGGTCATAACGCCTTGCCAGATTATTTACTGTCAATTTCCTTGCAAAAAGCATGGGTCTTGTGCATATTGAACCATTGAATCGTCTTATGTGAGACCTGACCTTTATATTTGATAGTTTTGTTAGAAATAACCATTGAAAATCACTAGAGCATGAGTATAATCTGGACCTCACTAGGTAAACTGAGATTGTGTTGCACATGCTTTCCAGTTACATTGACACCTCCAGAACAATATGCTGGTGGTCCCTCAATGGACTGAGGAAAAGTCTTTAAAGTGGTTGACTAAATTCAATTCTAGAACAAGGCTATGGGGGTAATGGGTAAAATAAGAAAGAGGCTCATACCTTTAAGTTTAATATGGAAAAATAGGATATGAACTTGTGATACAATAATGATTCAAAGAGTAGGTATAAAACATGGTGTCTTTTGGAAACTTGTTTCAATACAGTTTTTGTTAATGGTTAAATATGGCAACGTGTATAAGAGACAATTGGTGTGATGAACACTAATGAAATCTTTATTTACTGAGACTCTCATTGTTATAGACGTTTAATTACTGTGTATATAAGGAAAGGTAATACATGTAGATGAACTGTGTACTCATCCGTAAACACTGTTCTCCATAGTCAAAAGTGAAAATCACCTATATCCATTTGTGTTAACTCTTTACCCTATAGCCTGTTTCTAGTTTTGAAAATAAGCGACTACTTAAAGCAGGCTGAAAGTAAAGCAGAATGCGCCTTATGGCGCATTCTGCTTTACTTTCAGCCTGCTTAAGCTACCACCTGCTAGAATAAGGAAATTATTCAATATGATATATATTCATAACTGTATAGATTGGAACTATTTTCTTCAGCGGATGAATAAAATGCATGTGCTAAAAGCCGCTTCTATAAGGTAAAGGGTTAAAGGTGAGTGACAACTTCAAGCAATATAAAAATATAGGAGAAAGCTTCTTGCTTTCTGCTTTATTTCATCTTGCTACAACCCTTTAATTCATGTTATGTTTCTAGTATTGAAAACAGGTGACTACTTAAAGCAGGTTGAAAGTTTTTAACCAGAATGTGCCTTACGACGCATTCTTTACTATCAGGCTGCTTTTAGTGTTCATCTGTTTTCAAAACTAGACACAGGATGTGGAGTAAGAAGTTAATTGATATATCATCAGGAAATGTGGGTTTAATCTTTTAAGAAAATTTATTGGCAAACAGTGGAGACCCAGAATCTGGTTAGAGGTGTACTGGGTGTAAATTTTGAATTACAGTCGAACATCGATATCTCGAACTTGCTTAATTGAACTATCCGATATGTCGACACATGAACTTAATTATTTCATGCTCGGTTATGTCGAACATACCCTTATTTCAAAGTAAAAACGTGGCTAAGCCAGGTTTTAACTTTAAAATATGTGTATGTTCGACTTAACCGAGTTCGAGATATCAATGTATCTTGAAAGATTTGAAAAATTAGCAATAGCTTGTATTAAAAAATAGAAGTTTTTGATATGGATTTTCATATTTAATTGAGTGAAATAACTTAACTGCTAGTGTGTTGTGGGAGAATTTGTAATATTTGCAAAGTTTTGATCCAGAAGAGATGCTGTAGCCCCTCATCAGGATCCAAACTGTTTGCAAAAATTAATATGGTTCAGCCGCTAGCGTGCTTAAGTGTTAAATTCAGCTCAATGATTATGTATGCCTTACTTATTGTTTGGAGATTGTGATAGATGTTTAGAATTATACTCGTACTAACATGGGCTCACCTGTTGCATCATGTGCCAATTAACGTGAGTGAATCTGGATTCTTCCTCTACATGGTAGATATGTTAGGCAGTAGAGCAGAGGTTAGTGATGTCGATTGTACTGGTACTCAAATGTAACAAGCTATGTACACAATGTTAGTACAGAAAAACTTCTCTATTGCGACAACTGGATTGTGTAAATTATTAGGTGTTAAGACAGGCGGCTGCTTAAAGCAAGGGGACAGTTAAACAGAAAGCTCCTCAGGAGCTTTGTGTTTTACTATCCCCTTGCTTTAAAATGTCACCTGTCTTTTACACAATCAATTAGCCTTGGTTTTAATGGTCGATATAGAGAGCCTGAGGTTTTGCTGTACGCTATTGTTTTATACGAAATATGAATTTTAACATGTACTTCAGTTCTCAATTTTTTGTAAAGTCACTTTTAAATAAGCTTAGAGAACTCTAAAATACTAACAACTCATACAAGTACCAGCATGAAGTAAACAAAATGTAAAGCAGAAAACTCATATAGAGGAAGGTTTTCGATACTTTGGTAATTCGTAAAGTTCCTTATGGGCGCTTTCCTTAATTTAGATGTTCTGCATTAATCTTGCACCAATTGCTAGATGTCAGTGCTTCCTTGTCATAAGGACTAAACAGTGTATATTACAGTAAAATCTCTATATCACAACCACTAACAAGAAGGCTGATAGGTTGTTTAAAAGACAGGCGATAGTGAAAAACAAGGTGCCAGTAAAATAAACTTTCTGTTTTACTGTCATTTTGTTTTAAACAGTCATATGTCTTAAACACCTACTAATTATAGTAATTAACACTATTTAGTGGTCGAAATAGAGAGATTTTTACTGTATTTGGTTACATTTGAGTACCTGTTGTATTATTATTGAGTTAGACTTAGACTGTAGGCTTTTGTTTTCTGAGATGTAATATAAGTCAAGCTTCAGTGTGTATTCTGTAAAGTTGTGTTCATCTCTAAAAGAGCTTTTGACACTGAATACAGCTGCATTGGCGAGTGCAAACGTTTGTATGTAAAGTTCGAAATATAGATTTGTATATTTTTGCAAATTGTTTATCTACCTTTTCTTTTCTTGCTATATCTTATATAAATCATAATAAAATCATGGTTTTTAATTACTCTAGACTTGTTTATTTTGACACCATTTTCAGGCTGCAGTTAACCACATCTTAAGTGATTTTACTCATTTCAGGGAAACATCAGCATTGCCCCTGGTCCCTATGACTTGTTTCTAGTTTTCAAGACAGGTGATCACTTAACCCATTATCCCATAAATACGCCTATAATTTATTCCTCCACTAAAGAAAATAGTTTAAACCATCATTAATATGTCATAAGAAATAGTTTCTTTATTCTAGAAGATGGTACCTTAAAGCAGGCTGAAAGTAAAGCAGAATCCGCCCTAAGGTGCATTCTTAATTACTTTCAACCTGCAGCGTCCTGCTTTAAGAAGTCACCTATATTCAAAACTGGAAATAGGCTTTGGGGTAATGGGTTAAAGCAAGTTGAAAGTAAAGCTGAATGCAAGGCACATTCTGCTTTACTTTCAGCCTGCTTTAAGTGACTATCTACAAAAGTACTAAGATAAAGGAAATATTTCACAAGGTGTATATTTATTACTGTATAAAAAAGAACTACAGTACATGTATTTCTTCAGTGGAGGAATGAATTTGAACAATGCGTTAAAAGGTGTATATATTGAGTAAAGGGTTAAGTGACTTAATCTTTCAAGCATTGACAGCAATAATATTACTCCTTGAAAGTTTTTATAAAGAGTATTTTGAGTGGAGTCCGAGATCGTTATGAAGCATTTGATTGGTCAGATTTGAGCTGACCAATCAAATGCTTGACACATCTCAAAATCTTCATTATATTTGGGTCTGGTGCTTCATACTGCTAATTCTATTGCCATCTGAAAGTGACTTTCTAGACTATTATATCACTGGTGTTCTCATAACAAGTTGCATTTTGGCTCACCTGGCACGAATTGCAAAAATGAGCTTTTGTGGTCACTATATGATTATGAGATTTACCTTTTTTTCAACATGAACACTTTTGCCAGCAGAAACGTGCATTATAAGCATGGTAATTTGTCATTTATCACCAATGAAGAAGGAGGAATATTCCAGGTTAATTAGTAGAATATTAAATTTCTAAAAACTCGTCTGCTTCACTTCTACTTTACCTGCTCAACTAGTCAATGGTCGGCGTCCATGGTCAACATATACTTAATACATCCTTTATCTAAAGCACATGGTTGATTGCAAGCAAACTTTACATGAATGTTCCTTGGGCCAAGCTCTCAAAACTGTTAAAAGAATTTGATCCAACGCAAAACTCTGGATTTTTAAATTTTTTTTTGATTTTACGTCGCTTTCAACAGTATTTCAGTCATATCGCGACGTCCAGCTAATTAAAGGTGGAGGAAGACCCCAGAAGTCCTTTATGCACTGTTTCAGGCACAAATCGGTAACTGGGTAGAACCACCGACCATCCGCAATCCAGCTGGAAGGCTTCCCCACATGAAAAATCCGAACGACCCTACTTGGATTCGAACTCGCAGCGGTGAGGAGCTTAGTGATGTAAGTCACAGTGACTATACCACTAGGCCACGGAGGCCCCGCAAAACTCTGGAAACCATGGCAACCCAAGTGATTCATAGAAGCTCCAAGGGGAGCTTGAAAGACAGCAAGAGTGTGAGAAAGACTGGAACACGATATTCAATCCTTCAAAATATCAGGTTCTTCACATCACCAGGATCAGAAACATCTGACAGCAAGTGCTATCTCCATGGCCAGATCCAGGGCTGCCATAAGTTGATCATAAAAATCCTAAGATTTCAAATTTTCAGACGCAATTTACTAATCGTACATTTACCTCATAGTCTGTTTCTTGTTTTGAAGACACATGACTGCCTAATACAGGTTGAAAGCAAAGTAGAATGCGCCTTAAGGCGCATTCTGCTTTACTTTCATCCGGTTTTAAGCTACCATCTGCTAGGATAAAAATCCGAAGACTTGGGAAAAATCCGGAGAAATGGCAGCCCTGCAGATCAAAGACTGTCTCTGATACAGACTAGCTTGGACTTACTCTTTCTTCTGATCTTAGCTACAACACCCACATTTCCAACATCGATTACCACCAATGTTAGCACATCTCATGGCTTCATTAAACAAAACATACCTACAAAGACTCATAGAGTAAGAGAAATGACTCAGTTATCCCCGACCGACCACAGTTGGAATATAGTCGATGTACCTCTACCATATGGAGTCCCTACACAAGGTCAAACATCACCTGAGCGGAGCAGGTCGAGACTCGCTGTCATATGACAAAAGACTAACTATAAACTACACAGCCATGTAGAAAGATCTGAGACCCGTTTCATAAAACTTCAGTCAGATTACCGTATAAAATTCTCAAGTATAATCTATTTCTCCATTTAATCCTTGCTTGTGACATCTCTTTGGAACCGTCTTGAAAAGACGATTCGAAAGAGGTGTCACAAGACAGAATTAGAGAAATCAGAAATTAAACGTTTAAAATTTTGACTTAGACCATTTTTGTCCAACGAAGTTTTTTGAAACGAGACTGCTAGAACATCGGAGATTAGATTTTAAGCTTATAATATTCTACAAAACTTACCATAACATTGTTACAATCAGTTAATTATCACACCATATCCTCTCACACCTTCACACATAACCAGGCGCATGCACCCATGTTCCTTTATGCTACTCCATGTAGACTCGGCTAAGTTCTCACTTTAAATGCCCCCAGTGTGTCACGATATGGAACCAGCTTTCATGTGAAATTGCCTCAGTGCCAAGCCCCCATCTACCCAACCAACGGCCCTCTGAACGACGATTCTTTCCGTACAACAACGCTTGTCGCTGTTCCATCAACAAGACAATTATGTCCAAACTTTTTTGCTGTTTTTGTCAGTCACATGTTAGACATTTTGACAGAAAAAAACATGATTAATGACAAACAGCTTGAATCCAGATCAGACGCTGCGTCATCTGATCAGGATTCAAGCTGTTTGCAAATGTAAGCCGATTTCCCTCTGTATAACACTCCCTCTGAACAACACAAACAATCTGTGTCTCCCGTTGGGTGGTAATGTAGAGAGGGGGCACTGTACCCTCTCTGATCTAGACAGGTTTGCCATTTCTCCGAATTTTTCCTAAATCTTCGGATTTTTTTCCTAGTACATGGTAGCTTAAAGCAGGCTGAAAGTAAAACAGAATGTGCCTGAAGGCGCATTCTGCTTTACTTCAAGTCTGCTTTAAGTAGTCACCTGTCAACAAAACTAGACACAGGCGACGGGAAAAGGTACGGTTCGTAAAATCACACTTGAAAAATGCAATTTTGGAAATCTTAGGATTTTTCATGTCAACTTATGGCAGCCCTGTCTAGATCAGTTCAAGCGAGCAACGGTTATAAACAGTCAGTACTAGACTTGATAATTGTTTTAACCTACCCTTTTACTCTTCCTCCACTCATTTAACACAACCCCTGTTCTTAAGCTTCATCCTACATGACATTTTCTATTGTCAGGCTCTCACTTTTCTTTATTACCCAGATGTGCACTTTCCTGACTGTAATACTCGAAAAAGAGATAGCCAGTAAACGTAGATAGATAGACAGACATCTTCAAAATATCTAAGCTTTGGCCCTTGTAGTTTTTGACAAGATTTTTTAAGATTTCCTTATTTTTTCAGCATTGTTTTTTATTTTTTGAACTAAATTAGAAGAGCTTTCAATACCCAAGGAACATTTCTGTAAAGTTTGGTTGGAATCTGTTCAGTGGTATAGGAGATGTCATTTTAAAGACTTTTCCTCAGTCCATTGATGGACTACCCCCATTGTCTCGATAGTGTGAAAATTTAACTGTCAAAGCGTGCATCAGAAGCTATACCAATCTCAGTTTACCTGGTGAGGCCCAGATTGTACTCATGCTCAAGTGATTTTCAATGGTTATTTCTAACCAAACTATCAAATATAAAGGTTGGGTCTAACATGAGAAGCTCCAATGGTTCTTTGCTACCTACATGTACACAAGACCCATGCTTTTTGCAAGGAAATTGTCTGGCAAGGCGTTATGATGGAAAGGTCGTCAGATGTCTTTAAGCAATTGTTAACTAGAACGGCTATCACTAAAGGTGATAAATACCCCCACTATCAGCACTCTGTCACACTCTGCAATATTTTTCAATGAGGTTTTACAATGGCAGGGTGCTGGGACCATCGTAAAAACTTGAAAAATTTATGCCAGGTATTAAGTAAATCAGGTTGAAAGTGAAGGAGGAGTTCGCCGTACAAGATTTTGCCTGCCAATTTTAAGACCTATTTCAAGGCCAAAGGTCAAGGTCACAGAGAGTTGAAATTTGTGTCTTGCACATCTACTACTCCTGAGTAACATTTATGCAAAGTATCAAGTGAATCGGGTTGAAAGTGACGGAGTTCAAAGAACAAGATTTTGCCTGCCAATTTCAAGACCAAAGGTCAAGGTCACAGAGAACTGCAATTTGTGTCTTACACATCTACTACTCCTGAGTAACATTTTTGCCAAGTATCAAGTGAATCAGGTTGAAATTGAAGGAGGAGTTCAAAGTACAAGATTTTGCCTGCCAATTTCAAGGCCAAAGGTTAAGGTCACAGAGACCTGCAATTTGTGTCTTGCACATCTACTACCCCTGAGTAACATTTATGCCAAGTATCAAGTGAATCAGGTTGAAAGTGAAGGAGGAGTTCAAAGTACAAGATTTTGCCTGCCAATTTCAAGGACAAAGGTCAAGGTCATAGAGACCTGAAATGTGTGTCTTGCACATCTACTTCTCCCGAGTAACATTTATGCCACATATCAAGTGAATCATGTTGAAATTGAAGGAGGAGTTAAAGGTACAAGATTTTGCCTGCCAATTTCAAGACCAAAGGTCAAGGTCACAGAGAACTGCAATTTGTGTCTTACACATCTACTACTCCTGAGTAACATTTATGCCAACTATCAAGTGAATCAGGTTGAAAGTAATGGAGGAGTTAAAAGTACAAGATTTTGCCTGCCAATTTCAAGACCAAAGGTCAAGGTCACAGAGAACTGCAATTTGTGTCTTGCACATCTACTACCCCTGAGTAACATTTATGCCAAGTATCAAGTGAATCAGGAGTTCAAAGTACAAGATTTTGCCTACCAATTTCAAGGCCAAAGGTCAATGTCACAGAGACCTGAAATTTGTGTCTTGCACATCTACTACACCTGAGTAACATTTATGCCAAGTATCAAATGAACCGGGTTGAAACTGAAGGAAGAGTTGAAAGTACAAGATTTTGCAGACCGACCGACAGGCTCTATTCCAGTATACCCCCCTCAAACTCTGTTTGTGGGGGTATAATGACGACGGACACAGGGCCATCCCAATAGCTCACCTAGAGCCTTTGGCTCGGTGAGCTAATTAAGTAGGAAAGCTTTAGGTCAAAGGGCATTGAAGTTGTGAAAACTTTCTTGAAACTGCTTACGCAAACCACTGGGCAACAACATTTAAGCTCTCTTGGACAAGTGTTCAGCAAGGGCTTAGTTATTGTTCATATCAGCCTTTTAGTTTTATTTTCATGTTATGGATTTTTTTAGAGTAGGGTCATCATACTTCATTTTTTAAACTTGCCACAGTATCAAATACAAGGTTTTTAACGTTCTTAAATTTGAATGACTCCGCCTTTGTGTCCCCATAAAACTAGAACGGCTATCGCTAAAGGTGATAAATACCCCCATTAAACAGCCCTCTGAAGACGTTTTCAATGAGGTTTTACAACGGCAGGGTGCTGGGATCATCATAAAAACTTGGAAAATTTATGCCAAGTATCAAGTAAATCAGGTTGAAAGTGAAGGAGTTCGCCGTACAAGATTTTGCCTGCCAATTTTAAGACCAAAGGTCAAGGTCACATAGATTTGAAAATTGTGTCTTGCACATCTACTACTCCTGAGTAACATTTATGCAAAGTATCAAGTGAATCAGGTTGAAAGTGAAGGAGGAGTTCAAAGTACAAGATTTTGCCTACCAATATCAAGGCCAAAGGTCAAGGAGACCTTAAATTTGTGTCTTGCACATCTACTACACCTGAGTAACATTTATGCCAAATATTTCAAGTGAATCAGGTTGAAACTGAAGGAGGAGTTCAAAGTACAAGAATTCAAGGAGACCTTAAATTTGTGTCTTGCACATCTACTACTCCTGAGTAACATTTATGCCAAGTATCAAGTGAATCAGGTTGAAACTGAAGGAGTAGTTCAAAGTACAATATTTTGCCTGCCAATTTCAAAACCAAAGGCCAAAGAGACCTGAAATTTGTGTCTTACACATCTACTACTCCTGAGTAACATTTATGACAAGTATCAAGTGAATCAGGTTCAAATTGAAGGAGGAGTTCAAAGTACAAGATTTTGCCTGCCAATTTCAAGGCCAAAGGTCAAGGAGACCTTAAATTTGTGTCTTGCACATCTACTACACCTGAGTAACATTTATGCCAAGTATCAATGAATTGGGTTGAAACTGAAAGTACAAGATTTTGCAGACAGACCGACCGACGACTGCCAGGCTTATTCCAATATACCCCCCTTAAACTCTTGTTTGTAGGGGTATAATAATTTGAGAGTTAAAACCCTCATTATAACATCGCAAATTTCAAAATTAAGGTATGATTGACCCTAATTAATTCCAATTGTAACTGAACTGAATGAAGTACATTATCTCGGAGGACAGATAAGTATACAACCATAGTTTGAATAATTCAACCCATTACTCCATAGATACAATAACGCATTTAATATTTTCCTCCACTCAAGAAAAGTATTCCATTTAATAGTGATGCATATGCAACATCAGAAAATTTACTATATCCTAGCAGATGGTAGCTAAAAACAGAATGTACCTTTAGACTATAAACAGGCTATGGAGTAAAAGGTTAAAATTTCCTTCATAACCTGAAGTGCTAATCATCTGTAGCAAACTTAAGTTTAGACAGGTGGCTGCTTTAAAAAAAAAACTTTACCCCATAGACTGTTTCTAGTTTTGGGTGACCACTAGGTTGAAAGTAAAGCAGAATGTGCATTAAGGCACATCCTGCTTCCTTTGTCTGCTTTAAGTTACAACCTGCTACCATAAAAATATTTATTGCATTTTCAGTACTGTGTAAAATGGAACCATTTTTTTTCTGATAGTAATTATTTTTTAGAATATTGCAATGTAAAGCTTAGTTTATAATATCAACTTACATAATATACTTAAGTTCATGAACTGTCATTTTGACTCAACATAAATGTATTATAATCCTATTGATGAGAGTACTGGTTTCTTACAGTGTACATGAGAAGAGTGCACTTGTTTTATACAAACAGTGATGCTCCTGATCGGAATGCTCTTTAAGGTGCCCCCTGATCAGGGTCTTCACTGTAAGCTTAAGTAAATCAAGGCGTATCTATGGAGTATGCTAAAGCTAGATGATGGTAGATCTAAAGCAGACAGCTCCTATAGCATTTATCTGCTTTCATCCAACTTTTAGTTCCAACCTGTATATACATGTACAGGCAATACATTGTATACCATCAATGAAGAATTATTTGTTGCCCCCTATATGTGGAGAATTTGGAACTTAGACATCCAAAGGCGCAGAGACCTCTCTTAATCAATTGCTAGTAGTAGATCTAGAACTACTACTAGGACCCGTTTCATAAAACTTTGTATGACAAATGAGTCGGATTATAAAAGTTTAAATTATTATTCATTTCTCTATATAATCCTGTCTTGTGACATCTCTTTGGAATCGTCTTGAAAAGACGATTCCAAAGTGATGTCACAAGACAGGATTAGATAAGAGTAATCAGAAATTTAAATGTATTTTAAAGTTTTGACTTACAACCGTTTTTGTGGTACAAAGATTTATGAAATGGGCCCCTGTAGCGTGTTCAATTACCATTGTTTACTGTTTAGAGAACAGTAGAGAAAACGTTTTCTTTCCAAATAACCCCGGTTACGCTTAAACTATTATTTGCATTGCAATCAGTTTGGAGCAACATCAGACGCCGGGTCACCCGGCGTCTGATCAGGCTCCAAACTGTTTGCCACTCCTTTTAATACTGGTAGTCAGAATTGTCAATATTGTTGTCATTTTCTACATTTCATTGCAATGCGTTTGAACGAAATAATTACTTTTTCTCAACTGTATTTTAGACCAGTGACAAACTTGCAATCAATGGCCATCGATTTCTTTACTGAACTCATCACTGGTCTGTATAGAAGAGACAAACGGCTTACTAACAAGATTTTTTTCCTTTTATTTTATTCTGGTATTGTTACACAGAAAAGTAGCCAGTTTACAATCTGCGACCACGTCGACCACCCTTCCTCCTGGTGCTGTCTGATGGGATAGGCGTAACATCCTCTGTAATCATGGAGAAAAACACTTGATCAGTGCATATTAGCATAATCACGTATTATACACATTTAACCCTAGTGATGAGAATACTCGTCATAAAAAGACAGTGAACCTGTAAAGAGTACACTTGTCCCATTCAAACAGCGAAGATCCTGATCAGAGGGCTCCTGCTGGCACCCTCTGATCTGGGTCTGCACTGTTTGTCCTTTTGCTGCAAGCAACAATCCTATTTAGTCATTATGGACTAGACTTAATTGGAACCTGGTATTGTCCATTAAAAGTTTCAGGGGGGGGGGGGATTAGTTAACCTTTGCAATGCAAAATTTTACACTAGCCTCATCCTTTTTATTACAAATCACTATTTTTAATACATCACACTCATGATAACAGCGCAGACCAATGTCAGAGGGTCCCTTACTGCAGGAGCGCTCTGAAATGGGTCTGCACTGTTTACATATCTGACTCCAGCACTGTACAGGTTAATGCTAGTTCTGGACATTAACCATTTATCCACTTGGTGTCTGATCTGCAACCAAACTACTTCACCTTTTATGATTTTTCAGCTAAAAATATTGCTCCTAAAGGGGTTTTTAAGCTTTTTCTATGTAATGTTTTGACCTACATTTGAACCTTATGTAACCCATATTCCAACATTGACTAGCTTTTTTCAAGATGATCATTCTAAGCTAGTTTCAAGTAGATTGGACTGAAAAGGATGGCCCCTGGAGTGGCCAAAAGCTTTTTCTGCGACTTGACCTACTTTATGACCTGACATAACTTATATCATGTATGATCTGATATTTATCAAGGACATGATGGTAAATGCTGACACTGACAAAATCTCAAAGATACAACCCAAAATACAACTTCTACTAGGTTCTTTACTTTTCATTTCATTTTGATATTACCGAACACTGAAAATGACCATTCCCTCTGGGGGCCATGTATTAAAATTCTTTGAACACTTTTTAAAGTATATCAAGCTAGAAGCACTTTGTGGAAACCAAATAAAAATTAGACCAGAAGTTTCTCAGAAGATTTCTTTCTAGATATTCTGCATGGTTGCCATGGCAAGAAAACCATTAGCCCCATCCACTTTCTTTGAACAACTTTTGAAGCCCTCGCCAACAGTATTTATCTGAACAAGTTTGGTTAGTGGTTACACTGGGTAGGTTGAAGGAACAAGATTAGTTACACTGGGTAGGTTGAAGGAAAGGTGAGTTGATAGGAAACCATTTGGTCCACCAACTGACCGACAAGGGGCAAAGGGATATACAACTTGTAAGTATCCAACCATTCTAGCAAGTGGTGTAGATGTTCAATGAACTTAGTCGATTTCAAATATTCTAAGTTTAAAGCAAGGTTAAGTGATACAAGTTGATTGGGAATGATCCAAGACAACATTATAGTAAGTGATTTTGATGCTATACGAAACGGTAAAAGCAAGTAAACCTTCTACAGGATCAGACGGACAGAACAATCACTATAATGCCTCCCTCCTCAGAAGATGCAAGGAGATTAAACAGAAACACTGACATTAACCCTTTCCCCCATAAAAGTGTCTTTAATCGATTCCTATACTGAGGAAAATAGTTCCAATTTAATGAATTCATGAACATGACATTGTAATCTAAGAAATATTTTCTATATCCTAGCAGATGGTGGCTTTAAACATGCTGAAAGTAAAGCAGAATGCGCCTCAATGCACATTCTGCTTTACTTTCAACCTACATTTTAAAGTGATCACCTATCTTCAAAACTAGAAACAGGCTATGGGGTAAAGGGTGAGCACTAAAGGGGTCTTTATTCTTCTTGACGTCGGGGTGCACATAGTGATGGTCAGTGTCTACATAATATGCAACATTATAAACTTGGTTCCATTTGTCCTAGTTTAACTTTTCTGTTTTTGCCTTCTTTTCTTCATATAGTAAAGTTAACAATGCAATATTCAAGATGCTATATGCTACTCACCAATTCTTCCAATTTTCATGCCAGATCTGGCCAAAGCTCTCAGAGCAGACTGTGCACCTGGTCCTGGGGTCTTTGTCCTACAAAAGATAAAGCTTGTCATCAGTGGCTATACAGTCAGGGTTTGGCATTCACCTTTAGCTTGTCCAGACTGGCAAGTATATTGTCAGGGGTGTGATTAGCCTGACAGCTGAGGGGCTGAAAATAATTTGGTCGGGGTTTCGGGGGCCGCCAAGGCCCCGAATGGGTTCCAAGGGCAACGCCTTGGTGGGGGTAACAGGGGGCAAAGCCCCCTTAAAAAAATGGCATTTTCAGCATTTCTGAAGGTATTTTGTTGGCTCTCCTGTGATTAATTTAACAGCTCTAAAGGATGCAAAAGTGAAGATTAAAAAGCAAAATTAGAACTTTTATAAGAACAATTTCATAATTTAACTATGGTGAGGAATGACTGACTAAATTTTAATCATGAAACAGTAAAGATGTCTGTAGTAACACATTACTGACTACAGGCATGCATCTTCTTTTCTGTTTCATGATTAAATTTCAATCTGATCTTTTTAGTGTCAATGCCATGAAGTCAATAGCTGTTGGCCATCTTGACTATTATAAGTTTGTCTTGTGTCTCAACTCTTAACAACTCTACGCATTTTGAAGGTCTGAAACTGTGCTCATATGAATAACTGTTTGGAAGTGACAAGCAACATTTTCTTGGTTACAATGTTGTCCAATAATTGAAGAAAAACAGCATAGCCATTATTTCAATTTGATGTTATTGAACAGATGATGCAACATGCTTTGAGCAAACTCTTTTCAAACTAAAAGATAAAGCATTTTGCTTTTACCATTAAGACTGCAAGGCCTCCAAAAATGTGTGTTCTTGTTAGATCCATTGATGAGTTAGATCCAAGGGTGAAAAATATGGGATGGGATGTAGATTATTAATATTATTATTGTCTTATACAGCTGTATATATAAGATCGAGTTTGTATCATTGAAGTTGACACTTAAAGATTAATATTATTATTACTATTATCATTATTATTATTTTTGTCTCATAAAGCCATATATACATGTATATAAGAATGAGATAGAGTTTGTATCATTGAATTTGCACTTAAAAATTATAACAAATATTTCTCATAAAAAATGTTTATAATATACTCTAATTGCAGTGAAGCATTACCATAGAGATTAATACCTAGGAGTAGTTTTATTCTTTTACAAGGATACTGTATTGATAATGTGACATACATGGTCCCTCGTTATAGTAAAGTATTGACAGTATATAGGCCTACTATGATCATACAGATACTTAAAGCCATTTTCACTGAATACAACCAAAGCAGTCCTGTCCAATTCTGTTTCGACACCTGTTTCAAAATTAATATAGACCTTTACGAGTATGTGGGTCTATGAATACAATCCGATGCTTCCCTTCCTTGTGACAATATCATATTGTAAAGGGGAAGGTGGACTGATCCCCCAACTTTTCTAACCCATGGAACAAAAAATTGGCATAGGTTACTCAATATATAAGAACAATTATTAAAATTATTAAAATTATGATGCCAAATGTGAACAGGCCATTTTCAAAAAATTTTACAATTAAAGGCATGAAGTGTGAAAGGGTGGGGATAGGCATTTCATTTATCCTAAAGAAAATAGCTCCCCCTCTCAGCTCGATAGATTTACTCATAAAGTAAAGCACTCACCTGTCCATGTCCTATAAATGATTTCTAACTAGATTTATAGTTCTTTTATTACAAATGCATTGTTAGTTTGTTACATTGATATAGCCACTACTCAACACATGGGTCTATGATTATAATTCAAAGTTCCCCTTCCTTATGGCATTATTGTGAAGGGGAAGGGGGACATACACCATTGCCCCTCTTCCCAAAATATGTTGACATGGGTTACCCTATATACTATATGCAAAAGGATTTCTTTATTATTATGTGTACAGGCCATTCTAAAGTTTGGGATACTTAATAATGGCATGAAATTTGAGAGGGGTGGGGATAGGTATTTCATTTATCCTAATGAAAATACCTCCCCTCTCTGCTCAAAAGGTTTGTTAAATAAAGCACTCACCTCTGTGTCAAGTCTGTGTCATTAATTATACATGAGTTCTGGATAAATTAGTTCTAACTAGATCTATATATTTTTATGAAACCCATGAAAAGTTCTTCCTATTGCTGGCCAAAATCAACAGACTGATTATATTGCCTGGGGGTTGGTGTCTTCTTCTCCAAAATTTTGCATTGTTTAGACCATGTAGATTGATCTCGTCGCTACCATGGTTATTCAATGTTGAATACATTTCAGACATTCATGTATTTTTACTTTCAATAAGTCTATTTGTATAAAAAGTATAGGTGGGCCGTTTTGATCCGGGGTCGTTTTGACCCGAGGGCGTTACGATCTGGTACCGAATTCTCGACTCGCTTGCCGTTGGTCTTAACGGGAAAAAAATCAATATCATAATCAAACCCCTTTTAAATTTGCTAACCTTGTTATTTTTGGAAGCTGTCATATTACTGACAATCTATTAACATCGTTCAAAGATCAAAACACAAAAATATTTTGGTCTCGAAAAGCGGTGCGTCGCGAAGACTGGTTTCCGAGTTTTCAATAGTGTAAGTACACGCGCAGCCTCTAATGCGGTAACCAGTTAAATTGATGTGGAACACTCGGACTTTTCCGTTACCGTTAATGTACGACGATTTCCGGGTCAGATTAAAACACGTCCGCGGACGCGACCGACTTTCAGACCTCACCCCCCTTATAGTCGTCAGATTTTTTCAACGAATCTGGACGAATCTCAGAAATGGTCTCGGCGGCAATCCAATCCGCGGATCCGCGGAAAAATCACAGGCCTGATTGTCCCCAGACAATTGGTTCTTGCCTAGCTATGTAATACAAACACACTTATGTTAACCCACTTCTCCATAGATGCCTATTTTTATTACACATTTATTATACTCTTTTGGATTTTGCTATGATTTTACGACGCCATTAAGTTTTAACAGTATTTCAGTCATATCCCAACGCCTAGCTAATAACAGGTGGAGGAAGACTCCAGAAGCCCTTTATACATTGTTTAAGGCACAAATCCTATTGGCATTTTTTTTTAATTATCATTATTACATTCCTCTACTGAAGAATATAGTTTGACATGAAAATGCACCATCAGAATTCTTTTTTTTTTATCTAAACAGATGGCAGCGTAAAGCTGGCTGAAAGTTCTTTACTTTAAGCATACATAAAGTGGTCACCTCTCTTCAATACTAGAAACAGGCTATTCAGACATTAAAGCACAGGAATTTCTAACCATGGACGACTGCTTAATGCAGAACATAGTAATGAAGAAAGCCCATAAATGAATTTTCTGTAGAACATTCATCCTGCATTGTGTATGCGATAATGAGTTAATATTTTTTCTTTCAGTAAATCAAGTGGTGCTGTTGGGCAACTAATTTGATAAATAACATGTTCTCAATCCAGGGGTGGCAAAATCAATTGTCTGTGTTGTCAGAAAGGGACATTTTTGGATAGGGACAAGTAAATTTTCCTGTCTTGGTTGTCCGTGGACAAGTAAAAAACATGTATGAGCATGAGAAACTATTGGGTAAACTCAATTTGTACGGACAAGTAGAGATTGGGTATGGACAAGTGATAGAGAATATTTGGTGACTAGCTTTGAATGAAAAATGTTATCTGGCAAGGCGGATGAATATATCAGGTGAGCCGCAGGCGAACCTGATATTTTCAGAAGCCGAGCCAGATAACATTTCTCATTCAAAGCTAGTCACCAAATATTCTATTTATCCTTGTCACAATAGTAAAGTAAATAGAGAATCCTTTTTTCAGCGGAGCTGTCTATTATCTATTTAGACACACATTTCTATTAGACAAACATTTGAACCAATCATATATGATCAGAAATTTAGAATTCAGAGCACCTGTTGAAACTGAATTGTCTGATTGGATAGTAGCCAGGGCTCCAGATAAGAGAATTATTTCAAAACTTAAAAACTTTATTTGTGCATTAAACCCTATGGTGTCCAACTCATTTGAATTGTCTCTTCGAGACGATAAAAATGAGTGGTAACACCATAGGGTTTGGTGCTGAAATGAGTGAGAAAATGTTAGATTTGTTCAGTTTACTCCCCTCTTATCTGGAGCCCTGATAAACTGTAGCCATGCAGGCTGGTCTAATTGTGAGACACAGTGCAGATTGTTTACTAAACTGAGCTGATGACATCATGCTTCTATTTTAAGATTATGACGATTTGTCTTTTTATAGATAGACAGTGGTAGCTCTAAGGTGTTTTGTTATGGTTAACTGCTAATTTGTTTTAATTATTAACTTTTTGTACAAATTTACCATACATTGATAGCAATATAATAAATGGCAGTTAAACACAATTGTGTTGTTTCATCATTTATTTACAAGAGTGAGGTGTTATAGAACTTGTACAGCAAAGCAGACTGTTCTGTATGGTCTAGTTATAGTTTGTTTCAAGAAACTCCCCATGAATGAAGTTGATATATAGAACAATATAGTTTAATCTTAGGATCTCCTACCAGTAGCTAGGATATGGGTTATATTATTGTTTTGCATTTCTGTACATAAATAGTTTTTTAGTCAGAGTTATGCTATATCCTTGAATGTGTATATTTTGCTTTTCAATCCAAGATATTACAATTCTTTGAAAACCTCCAATTTCATTAATTTTGCACACCCATCAACAGCATGAATTCCACCACCCATTCCGCTGAATATCTTTTTTTTAAAGATATTTCTTGTTTAAAGCTAGAATCATTTTTGGTCTAGATAAGATTCTCACCAAAGAACTATGTTACTGTAGGAAAGCGCGCTATTATGTAGATGACGTCACATCCTAGTTACGTTGAAAAGAAATAAAAGAACTTTTAAAAATCTAGTGTATTTCACTCAAAAAATCTAAACGATGGACAATTATAGAAGTATGTCAGCAAGCGACTGGTGGCCCCTACTCTATATAACACTTTGGTTTCATCGAATAAGTCGAATAAACGTCGTTGCGTTGGATTCTGTTGAAAAAGTTTAAGAATACCTTTCCTAACGGCGGGAAAAATATGCGTCTTGGTGGAAAAAAATAGTTCCGGCTACAGGTCATGTGACCACTTGACATAATAACATCGGTCATGTGACCACTTAGCATAAAGGAAAGTTTATCTGTCACCCCTTTATCCGTCAGGAAAATAGGCACGTGACAGGAATCCACTTGTCCGTGGACAAGTACATTTTTTGAGATTTCGCCACCCCTGCAATCAATGTTTACTTGTCCCATACAACTGGAAATCAATGAAGAAGCAAAATTGTTTCTTAACCAAGGGCCAGTGATCATTCTGGATTGGATGACTGGTGGGCCATTGGCCCACCAGTCATCAGAGAAGTGGGCCATTTGGCATTTTTGGTGGGCCGAGCTTAAAACACCTAGATTACTGAAAAAACATGCAGAACAGAAACTGTAACATGTATCAAGAACTGAAATAAACCAATGTGGAAATAAAAATACATTTTCCTACCTATTTTTGTCTCTTATAGTGATGACCATGCAGTATACACTGTCTATTTCATAAATATCAGGTGTATTCCTGACACAAGAAATCAATACTTGCTAAGTGGGAGGTCTGTTGTACCCAAATAGTGAGCTGTCTTCATGCAATTGATAATGGCTTTTTCTTTGCTGACTTTTAATACAGAACTAGCGATCGCTACTCTAAGCATGTGTTATCAAAGTGTTTGTCCTAAAATTTACACAGCCGTTAACAAAAATGGTTAGCCGAGTGTTCTCTTTGCATAGTTCACAAATTCATTATTTTTTACCACTGTTGTCGCGTAGCCATTTGAATTTAGCTAGGCTTTGTGATCGTCGGCCATTTTTTCGAGTTCGATTTAGTCGGGGTGCGAGTCGTTCAGGCGCATTCTCGATCTGTGTTGGGACATTATAATTTGTTTTCGGCTGTGTAATAAAGAAATGCAATTTAGAGTTTCACCCTCGCATCCATGTTTGGTTCGTTTCGACATTCTTTGCTTTTCAAAACAACACAGACATGTGATTCAATCGCAGACCGGAAACCGGCCGCAATATATCAACAACCAATCAAAGTTATCAATACTTATCACCGGAGGCTGTAACTAAGCAACATGCAATCGCAGCTACTCGGACATGTACATATCAAACGAATGTCGAAGAGAGATCTCGATTGAGCACCATTACCGGGAAGCGTGATTATATTAATAAACCAATGAAATTGGGTCTAGTATTCGCTGTTGTCTTCACGGAAATTTGGACACGAAAGTGAAACTAGACAAATCTATGGCCCTTCAAGTAAGATTTCGTTGCGGGATTACGGATTTCTGTGCGCCGATATGGCCCACATACAAAATTCTCTTTGCGCCATTTGTGATTTTTATGCGGGAATCCCGCAAGGGCGCATCCCAGAATGAACACTGAAGGGCTGCTATTTCTTCAGGTATTTCTGAAATCTTTGGATTTTCATCTCAACAGATGGTAGCTTAAAGCAGGTTGAAACTTGAAAGTAAAGCAGAATGTGCCTTCAGGCGCTTTCTGCTTTACTTTCAACAATCTTTAAGTAAATACGCTTCAAAAATAGAAAATTTGGAAATCCCCAGATTTTTCATGATCAGTTATGGCAGCCCTGTTATAACCCACTGCTCTGTAATACACCTTGAAAAGTTTTGCTATACTTTTGTACTGCTTGAAATCATTTAATGTCTTCAGCAACATCACCCATTTTAACCCTTTCATGATTAAATTTATTGTGAGATTTTTACCCCCTTCACCACCATATTGTCGTCTGCAATATGATTTCAAACTAAAATTTAAGGTAGTTTGACTGAAGAAATTTCCAAACTAGTGTCAAACAGTTTGGATCCTGATCAGATGCCGCATAAGGCGGCGTCTGATCAGGATCTAAACTATTTGCAAACAAGTCTTTTGACATCATGGAGAGTGAAAGGGTTAAAGCTCAACACAGGGTTTTCTTAAATTACTTTGTGTAAAGTATTTTCAGCATGATTGCTCCAAATAAGATGGTCAGTATAATAAACTATATCTCTCGCAAACTTTCATCGGTTTGATTTGGTTTGTTAGGGTCCCATTCTGTTCGCTTTATTGTGACTACAAAGTAGAATCATCTTGCAGGCACACACACAGATATAATCAATTAACCCCATTCAATGCCAAGACATCATCAATTTTAAACAACTGTTGTCTGCTTTTATTTCTCTTGATTTGAAATTGAATGATAGATATTTGACATAAGAAAAATTGAAATGAGTGTCAAACAGTTTGGATCCTGATCAGATTATGCATCATGTGGTGTCTGATCAGGATCCTAATTGTTTGAAACTAACACCGGTTACCATAATGGTATTCAGGATCTGGCAGTGCAGGGGTTAAATGTTCCAATTTATACTATTACAAGTAAGAATCAAAAGAAACATTTTCTGTGTTCTACCAGATAACAGCTTAAAGCAGGCTGAAAGTAAAGCAGAATGCGCCTTAAGGCGCATTCTGCTTTACATTCAACCTGCTTTAGACATAATCTGGCTTCGATACAAGAAACGGGCAATAAGGTAATGGTACAAAACTATAGAAATAGAGAATATGTGGTAATGGGTTAATATGAATCTTTTCTAGGTAGGCGTAGGGCCTTAAACGTAGGCCTTACCTGTTTCCTCCTGTAGCCCTCAGTTTAATGTGTAGAGCTGTGATACCCAGGAATTTGCATCTCTCTGCGACATCCTGGGCAGCCAACATAGCAGCGTATGGAGAGGCTTCATCTCTGTCGGCCTTCACCTTCATACCACCTGTCACTCTAGCTATGGTTTCCCTGTAACATTGCATTAGCATGAATAAGGTTTGTTTGTTAATGTCTGCTTCTACCATGTACCGGCTAATTGGACTACCTAGAGAGGAGCTCATACAGAAAACAGAAAGCTTTCTGGTTCTTTTGGATGCCTAGCGCTACTTTCACTATCTTACTACACTCAATATGTCAATCAACTCCCCTGGTGTGTTACGAAATAAACAAAAACATGGATTCTTTAACTAACGCCTACTTATGTTTGATTGCGCACTAATGTGTTTACATCAAAATACACGGAATGGGATGGAAATCAAGGTGATTATCTCGTATATTTTTATTGCAACTTTCAGCAGCATATGAAAGCATCAATACAATTCTGTGGTTTAAAGATGCTGAAGATTCGTTTGATGTTCGTCGATATTAGTACGAGGGCAAACAAATACTTCATTAAGGATATATTTTTTACTATTTCTATGAGTTGTGACTCCAACTTAAATGATTTGAAATAATGTATTATGTATTCGGACAGCAAAAAATATTTTTTTTTTTTTTAGTCTGAACTGTTGGAGTAAATACGGTACCCGGTATGTTGACATAAGAGGGAGTAAACTGAACAAATCCAACATTTTCCCACTCCTTTCAGTTCCAAATCCTATGAAGTTATTAGTAACTCATTAGAATTATAGTAGAGAAGAGACGTTTTAATTTAAAGGAGTAGTGACACCATAGGGTTTAATTAAGAAAAAAAGATTTTAATTTTTGAAATACAGTACTCCTTTTTATCTGGTGCTTGGCTTATATACTTGTACAGCACTTACTTTCCTGACAAGTCGGTGACATGTACAAAGGTGTCGTTGAAACTGGCAAAAATATGTGCTACTCCAAACACATTTTCTCCTTCGTTGACCTGTGGCCCCAAGGTCACCTGTTCTTCTTGCTTTTGGACTTTTCCTTTTCGAGGAGCCATTCTGCAATAACAATAAGACATGAATTGGCCAAAATTGTAAGAAAATCATTGTTTTTATGGGAAAAATCAAGCTTCTTGTCATTGAATTCTTATTTCATACAGCAATACTTGACAGTCTTACTTCTAGTTTTAGGTAAATTAATAGAGTCAAACTTACTACTTGTAAGTTAGTGACACAGACACCTAACTCTTTGCATGCTGGGTAATTGTTTGGTCTGCAACAATGTCATCTGATATTGTTCTAAATATAGAATTTTCAACATTTCTTTTCAACACAGGGTAAGAGTGTCAAACAGTTTGATGCTGAGTGATGGCCACGTTATGCGGCGTCTCATCTGGATCCAAATGGTTTGAACAGATAATCATGATTACGCGTCGCTGCTAGCATGCAAAGATCAGGTTAAGAAAACCTCTGTATTACTTGTGTCCACTTGACAGAAAAGATGTACTATTTTCACAGTGACAAAGACTTCAAAAATGGTAGTAATTGCTGCTCTCCCTGGGGCTCAGGATTTTGAGTTAGCATTACGACTGGTTCGTTTGTGTTAGGATAGTGACCTGCCAGGTTCAGTCCAAGTTGCACCTCATACGTGCTCCTGTACAACTAGAACTGCTATCACTAAAGGTGATAAATACCCCCACTCCAACTGACCTGTCACAAACAGCACAATGACATGTAGAAAGAATAATACATGCATATTAAGGAACAAAATTTCAAGTTGAAAAGGGGCATAATTCTGTCAAATTTTATGCAAGAGTTGTCAGACCTTAAAGAAAAGTCTAACAATACAACACTAATAATGTTTACCACGTTTGAAGACAATATCAAGAATAGTTTACAAGAAAATGGCATGTTCAAAGAAAATAGAAACAAAATTCAAGTTAACAAGAGGGCCAGAATGGCCCTTGATCGCTCACCTGTCCATGGTGACACTAGGATGGGTCACTTGATTTCAGAATAAAAGATATTGGTAAAAGGTGACCCCAAGGGCGGGGCAAAATTTGAACAACTTTGATAGAGGACCTGTAGATGATGTTATGTGCAAAATATCTAAACTCAGTGTGCTATGGTTTCAGACAAGAATATTTTTGAAGTTTTCATTGAAAAAATCTATTTTTAGCTCCGGTGACCCAGATATGCAACAGACCGGAACCAATTCATCAATATATGAGAAGGACCTCTTGAAGTTACACCATGCCAAGTATCAAAGCTCTGGCCATATTGATTTCTGAGTAAAAGATGTTTGAACATTTCACTATGTAACTCTATGTAAAACGGTGACCCCCGGGGTGGGGCCAATGGGGCCCTACCGCATTACAGAGTTATCCCAATTTTCATCACGAGTTAACTCCCCTGATAAGGAAAAGGTTGTTTCCGGTTTAGTTAACGCATCATTGAGACGGTGTCGATAACGGTCATAAACGATTCGGAAAAGAATAGATCGAATGCGGTTTATTAGTTTGATACCTATATGCAGTCAAGCTCCCGTTTATCCCTATGTATTTTAATGTATTAATTTTGTTTAATGTCAAATGCGACGGTTATTTATTTCATCGTTTTTAGCAAACCGAAAGTAGCACTGATCATACTTTTTCTATATAACAAAGAAGCTGACTTTTAACATACTTAACAGACACGGGTTTTCACCTCGGTAAAAGAACGTTAACATGGATTAAAAGTAGATCCTGATTAGATGGTTACTATATAGGAACAGTCTCTATAATCAATGACTGTCCTCTCTGGTTCTTAAATGACATTATAGGTCTATAAATGCTGCCTATTACAGGTGAAAAAGGGGATATTTATTAAGACATTACCGGTATTAAACATAAACTTTGTATTATTCAGTTATTAATAATGACATGAATATTCATTAGGCAAAGGGTTAAACTGATCTTTTAAAATATGTTGAATGGTAAACAGTTTCTTCAAATATGTATATTTTGTTTGTCCATTATATACCAGCAGATTTTAGTTGACAGAAATTTCATAGAAATAGTTCAGTCTGTCATGCTCATAGCGCACATGGAGTTCACCTCTCAAGGCTTCTGCCCAGGGGCCATAAAGCGCAAAGCATCATCACAACTAACAACAGGAAGTAACCAATTAGCTAGAAATCGAATTGTATACTGACCCCCCACTGGGGTGCAGCTGCTGTCCCATAAGTGTCATCTCTGCTGGAATCAAAACACACCAAACTATTATTTTGATCCACATTGTTATTCATGTGGGGAATAAATTTTAATCTCCTATACCATGCACTCCTTCATGTGCAAAAGCTTAACCCATTACCCCCATCATTATGCCTTTTACTCCTTTAATGAATTCCACCTTTTTTAACAACATAAATACTTTAGAACCCCTCTCCTATCATTAAATGTGTACTCTATTGAAAACTCAATGTTGAAAGTAAAGCATGTATTCCATCGTTTTAGTAGATTAAAACTTTATTTCTGTTGATCTTTTACCAGTTCACTAATTATAATAGGCTTAAAACACTATCATTTATAAAAAGTTTGGAACCAGATAAGATGCAGCATATATACTAACAGGCTGATCAGGGGTAGAACTGTTTCACACTCATATATGTTTTAAGTCAAAATTGATATCATGTTCTAAACTTTTATCAAGAAAGTACTGTAGGCAGTAATTTTTTTTTAATATTAACCCTTATCATGCTATTAGCATAATTGATCATTCCTACGGTATTTTTCCTTATTTAATCAGCTAAAGTAATAAATTAAATGATAGGTATTCATAGCGGGTAGGGTTTATGGTTGATTAACAGCAACCAGAATGTGCTATGACACATCCATGTAACGGGGTTTAACCCTTTACCCAATAGATGGTATTAGTTTTGAAGATAGGTGACCCCTTAAGGCAGGTTAAGGTACATTCTGCTTTAAGCTATCATCTGCTGGAAGGTATAACATATTTATTGAGGTGCAGATTGATGACTTATTTTAATAAACATATGAATAAATGATATGCATAGAACGGTATATCTATGGAAGTTTTTGTAAGTTTTATTGTAGGTAAAGTAAATGCATGTCTTAATTCTATTTTTGAACAATATGAGAGATTGTGCTTTCAATAATGTATAGCCAGGTTCTACTGTATATAATATAAACTCTACACTAACAAGCAGACGATCTTCTCAAATTCGTGTTTGAGGATAAAGGATTTTCGATACTATGTGTACTTCACTATTGAACCGGAAACAACCGCTCATTCAGGGGGCGCTACTCTTATCACACTTTCCATGCGGGGTAACTCTGTATATCGGTAGGGCCCCTTTTTGACCCCAGGGGTAAAATTTGAACAGTTTGATAGAGGACCTGTAGACGATGATATGTGCAAAATATCTAAACTCAGTGTGCTATGGTTTCAGACCAGAAGATTTTTGAAGTTTTCTTTGAAAAAAAATCTATTTTTAGCTCCGGTGACCCAGATATGCAACAGACCGAAACCAATTCAACAATATATGTGCAGGACATCTAGAAGTTATACCATGCCAAATATCAAAGCTCTGGTCATATTGGTTTCAGAGAAAAAGATGTTTGAACATTTCACTATATAACTCTATGTAAAACTGTGACCCCCGGGCCGGGGCCAATTTTGACCCCAGGGACAAAATTTGAACAACTTTGATAGAGGACCTGTAGACGATGCTATGTTCAAAATATCTAAGCTTAGTGTACTATGGTTTCAGACAAGAAGATTTTTTAAGTTCTCATTGAAAAAATCTATTTTTAGCTCTTGTGACCTAGATATACAACAGACCGGAACCAATTCAACAATATATGTCAAATACCTCTAGAAGTTATACCATGCCAAATATCAAAGCTCTGGTCATATTGGTTTCAGAGAAAAGGATGTTTGAACTTTTCACTATATAACTCTATGTAAAACAGTGACCCCCGGGGCGGGGTCAATTTTGACCCCAGGGGCAAAATTTGAACAACTTTGATAGAGGACCTGTAGATGATGATATGTGCCAAATATCTAAGCTCTGGCCCTTTTGGTTTTTGACAAGAAGATTTTTTAAGATTTCCTCATTTTTTCACTTTGGTTGCCATGGCAACCAGAGTTCTGCATTGTTTCAAATTCTTTGAACAACTTTGAAAGAGCTTGACCCAAGGAACATTCCTGTGAAGTTTGGTTGCAATCCAGCCAGTGGTTTTGGAGAAGAAGATGTTTGAAGAAATTGTTGGCGCACAACGCACGACGCCGGACAAAGACCGACCACAAAAGCTCACCTTGAGCACTTTGTGCTCAGGTGAGCTAAAAAGGGGCATAACTCTGTCATTTGTTGGCAACAGTTATGTAACTTAAAGTAGAGTCTGCAAACATCACACTTATAATGTGTACCAAGTTTGAAGACAATGTAATAAATAGTTTTCAAGAAAATGACATGTCCAAAGAATAAATACATATTAAGGAACAAAATTTCAAGTTAAAAAGGGTCATAATTCTGTCAAATTTAGTGCAAGAGTTGTCAGTCAAACTTAATGAAAAGTCTCACAATACAACACTTATAATGTGTACTAAGTTTGAGGACAATATCATTAATAGTTTTCAAGAAAATGACATGTTCAAAGAAAAAATTCTCAATTAAGAGACAAAAAAAATGAAGTTAAAAAGGGGCATAATTCTGTCAAATTTGGTACAAGAGTTATGAAACCTTTCAATGACTGTCCCCAAATAACATTGATAATGTATACCAAGATTGAAGATGGTATCATAAACAATTTTCAAGAACAAGGCAAATGTCCCGGAAAAACGCGACTGATGACGGACAACGCGATTCCTATATAGCCCCTCACCACCGGTGGTGTGGGGGCATAATAATGCCCTAGAGTTGGCACTGTATGGTATTGGGGTAAAAAAGGTAACAGTAAAAGTGCGTTCAAGTTTGCTCGAAGGAGGTCGCAGAAATGTGAAATCAGAAGATTCTTCAGGTGTTCTTAGAAATCCTGCTGTGGCCGTTTGGCAAACACACAGCATATCCCAAGATTTTACAGGCCATAGATCTCACCGCAGAATTATAACACCGTTTCATTTATACGGGGCCGTAGAAAAGTATACGCCGCAGCCCGCAGAGTGGTTCTGTGGCTGCAGTACAGCCGCAGGGACTCAATTGTAATTTTTTTATTGCATATGTGCATGTTTGTACATATATGTCTAACATGTATATTGATCTAAAAAATGGATATGGATGTTCTTAGGAGTCGTAAATTTGTAATAATGTACATACATATGTACCCTTTGAGTTGTTGAGTATGTGATAAGAATTGTTTACACATCGGAACTCCGAAATAGCAAAGTGCGCGTTTCATTAGCCAATGATAATTGGGAAAGTCCGTCATTACGTCATTCTTACAGACAAAAAAGAGGTTGAAACTGCCCGAGAAGCTATGATTGGCTTACGAAAGGATTCCCTTGTCTACTCGTCCATTTCCGCCACTCGAAAATTAATGTTACGGAATAAACCGAGCAGTCTTACAGACGCTATACTGTGTTTAACTGTCCAAAAAACCGTACTTGCATTTTTTGCGAGTTCGTGGAAAAATCACTTGCAATTTACAAATTCCACTCGCATTTTGCGAGTATGCGAGCTTGAATTCGAACCCTGTGAATAGTTTATGTTTCGTATGTTAATGTCCCTTTCTGCCATCTATGGGCTAATTGGACGCCCTAGAGAGAGGGGAGCGGATACAGAGAACCCGGGCGTGGTGACCTTCTCTTATTATCCACAGAGTTCTCTGGTTCTTTTAGTTGCCAAGTATAAAGGACCCATAAATCAGACCTCAGTTTTATTAAGTCTCATCCGCAGGACTTGGTCCGGCAGAGGATCAAACTCACAGCAGCCCCTGACATCGTAAGCGGGTGTTTTAAATAGAAATTGCTGCTGCCCCAGAGGCACCGTAGGGCGACTGCATGTTTTTTTCACACTAAAACATCAAAACTCGTAGCACAGCAACCGCAGCACACGGTGGCTGTGAATTTGCTACTCGCCATAGAAAGAATAAGCCTTACAGCAGACGCAGCAAATGTGAGCAAGGCATTACTGTTACATTTCATTCTTCAATGGGGTGCCGGACGTTTCGGTAAATGACCAGTTCGGTAAATTGATTTTATATAGTGAAGGTCTGGACGTTTCGGTAAAAAGATAAATTATAGTAATTAAAGGTGTATGTACCTGTATATCACACCTTTCCATTGATCAATAACTGATAGCGCTTGATATGTAATAACTTGTACCTTTTAATACCTAGGTTGGATCTAAACTAAATATACGATCTAGTTCTGGAAAGGGTAACATTTCTATGCCGAATCGGGGCTTTAAGGTCGATAATGAAGTGGGAAATGGAAAAAGGTAAAAGTTTCAAAGTGAACATTGAGAGTCCTTTGAAAGTATTTGCAATCCCACTTATTTTTACCTCCTTTACATGTCCATCTATTTGATTCTATTTCGTTGGTAGATCAGGATCCACCAGGACATTCCTGGATCCACATATACTAAAACAAACCTGCAAAAGTGGCACAAACACCGTGACATAGTCTGATTGTTACCGGGAGAGGTGTGATATACTTATAATCCTCTAATTACTATATATAATTTACCTTTTTACCGAAACGTCCAGACCTTCACTATATAAAATCATTTTACCGAAATGGTCATTTACCGAAACGTCTGTAAATCCTTCAATGCACTGCCAAAAGTGTTTGCCTGTGCTCTAATTTGAAGACTACTGACTTGTTTGAAAACATGCAACAAACGACATTGTCCTGAACAAAATGGTCTGTATTCATATATCATTTACTTAAGTTCATTGATTTCATCTCTGACTACTACATTTTAATAAAGTGTTCCTTTATTTCACTTTCTTATCTGAAAGTTAAACCACGAAAACTGATGACAAAAAATGGCATCCATACTCGGACGTTATTTTGTATTAATAAAGCTGTGCAATGAAAAAATAATTGCATGGCCAGTAAGTATCATTATTTGTTTTACAATTGAAGCTTCAACGCTTAACTAATATACAAAGATGATACCAATACAGGTAGGATTTAAAGTACATATATTAACAGGACCTGCAATGGTTGAAGCGGAAGTTGATGAAAAGACAGAAAACGAGATCACGCAGGCGCACCTGCGAGAAATACCGTACACGGAAATTAACGATATGACACGAACTGCCTCGAGTGGGTTTGTTATTGTTGTGACGATCAGCATGAATTTTCAACAAAGGCGATAAAATATTCCGAAATTTTCCAAAACCTGCGAACCCAACGAACAAAATTGACTGTAGCCTACTTCAATACACATCAATCGAACAAACTGTAACAACGAAACCGGAGAATGGCGTTACAAATCTGCGAATTTCAGAAATTTTTACAGCCGTCTGCTCAGTGCATTAACTGAACTTGAGCACACCGATATTTCACTTCAATTATACGCTGAACCATGGATTTCATGTTTGATTGGGACAACGATGGAGACAGGTTTTCATTTGATGATAGCGAACGTTTTGAGGAAGAGTCCATGTGCTCTTGGCTTAGCGAACCAGAGAGTTTAAACAACAACTGGAGGGGTTGGAAACGTCAAAATGGTGGACAAACGAGTCCAGCCTTCAACAAAACCCATGGTACGTTTTGTGCAGAATGTTTTATGTATTGTACATTATTGTAGAAGATCGATTGTGTTTTACTTAAAATGGTTTGATTAAGAACAAATGGGACGTTAGTGTATATAATTTTGATCTGACATTTTTCAATCTGCATTTATTTATAATTTATGAGTTTTGATTTAAAATATTAAAAAAAATTCTGTGGGCTACCCTCAAGAACAAGAAAAGAGAATTCAACAATTCTGAGAACTCACACCACATGGTTTGGTGCAATCATAAAGACTTTAGCATCTACATCTACATGTTAATAGCAAATGTTGTACAAGCATCACATTAAACCCTGTGTTGATTACATGAGCCCCCAACCTGATTTTGCATTGGCGAACAAGAGCTCCTGCCTTTATTGTGGTGGCAGAAGGAGACCTCTACTCAGATTGCACATGCAAACAGGTCAGGACTCATATTTACTAATAACCAACAAACATGGTTAGAAGGCTCAACTAAAGTACCAGGCTGTGAGGCTTATTAGTAGAGCGTCCGCTTACAGTGCGAGAGGTTGTAGGTTCAATCCCCGTCCAGGTCAAACCAATGACTTAAAATTGGTAGTAATGGCTTTCCTCCTTCAAGTCCTTGGCGCTCGAAATTTCGGGTTAGCATTACAACTGGTTCGTCGGTGTCAGGATAAAGTAACCGGTCAGGTACATGTAATCCCAATGGTTCACCTAAAAAGTGCCCCTGCTCGTGATACCCGAAAGGGGTGTGTAGCAGTATAGATAGATAGATAGGAGTCTATCTATCTTCGAATACTGCTGAACCACGGAATTATATACAAGACGGAATCGCAACTCAGCGAAGTGGAATTGGCGAGCATCTGAGCCCCACGACGGTTGAATTTTGCGTGATTATGTGTCACGTGACAACATCTTCACTTTTTGCCTCGTTGTCTGCCATTTCTGGGGTGAACATTTACCAACTCGGGTGTATTTATTGACATTTTAGTGGATTTAAACGACTTTGTGGACATTCCTATCAATTCACGGGAATATAAACCCGTAAACAATGCTTCGAAACAGACATTAATAATATTGACTACAGATAGACACTATCTTATCAAGTCGTGAGAAGTCTCATTTGCGCCTCACGAGATTTGCGATATAGCGCGAGGTTGCAATTCTGTGAGTGTATAATTCCGTGGCTGAACTCCCCTTTCCGATATTCTTATCTGTTCTAGTAGATTCCTCCGGTATATGCGGAGCACCCAAGTAAAATTTGGTAAAATGTTAATTTAGGGTAAAATACAATGTCATTCACAATCAAACACAGTTTAAATTACAAATACAGTAACTGTTATGATATGATAAAAAAAAAATGTAAAAAGATAAAAGCACTTTGTCTCTAACATACTGCACATGGCATACAATACTCTATGTGACCTCTATTATGGCTTTAAGGACATAGCACCCATTGTGAATGTTGTATTCTTATACCGATGTGAGACCTACCATCTATATATATGTATTCTGCATCCCTTGTTATATTAATTGATTGTAGTTCCGGTTCTAGGCTACGATATTAAACAGTATATACAATAATGGTGTGTTCATCTATTAAACCCAATAATATCTATAAAGAGATATAACATCTGGCGACGAGGATAAAACAACCTTAAAAAACATTACCTTAAGTGGATGGATCAAGAAGCTTAATGTGATGGCACTCAGTAATCTACCAAATTTCCCGTCGTTTGATGTAGAGACTGACAAGTCAAACTGCGGTACGAGATGGGAAAAATGGCTGTCGAGGTTGGAAAACCTATTTGTTGGGTTAAACATCTCAGAAGAAGCACAGAAAAGGGCACTGCTATTACACTACGCAGGAGAAAAAGTATTTGACATATACGATGCGGAGAAAGGAGATGATGACGGCACAACTTACGATGGAACTAAGGTTGTGCTGGACACTTATTTTTCACCAAAGAAAAATACTCAAATGGAAATTTATACATTTCGAAGTTACAAACAACAAATTGGCCAAACACTAGATGAGTTTGTTATGGAATTGAGAACTCTAGCCAAAAACTGTAAGTTTGACAATATCAACAAGGAAATATTACAACAAGTCATTCAAAATTGTCGCTCAACACAATTGCGCAGAAGGGCACTCCGAGAACCGGATAAAGGTCTTGCTGACATTCTACAAATGGGCAGGCTACTAGAACAATCTGAAAGTCAGGCGTCGGCGATGGAAACAGAGAAAAACATAAATGTAGTGTCGAAAGGAAAAGGTAAATTTCGTGGCCGGAGAGATAGTAGCCGTGGAAATAGAAGATTTCAGCATGATAAAGGTCAGGGCTCTGCGGTAGCAAGACAGAAAACACGTGACATTGCCGCATGCAGGAATTGTGGGTACGAATTCCCGCACAAAACAGCTCCGTGTCCTGCCAGAGGGAAGACCTGCAATATTTGCAAAAAAATGAATCATTTTGCGCGGTGCTGCCGAAATCGAGGAAAAAAGGTTAACGAGGTGACAGAGCAGCAAACCCAACTACAGTCAGGTTCAGAGGACGAGTTCAACTATCACATATCTGTCAAGAGTGTTGGGAACTCAAAAACGCCTAAAACGGAATTGAAACTAAACAAAACAAAAGTAAAAGCTACCATTGACACCGGATCAAGTGTCAACATCATTGACGAATGTACATACGCTTCTATAGGGAAGCCACAGCTTCAAACCAAACGCTTGCCAAAGTTGTTACCGTATGGAGGTGGTCCAAACCTGAAAATTCATGGATGTTGTGAGTTAACGGTGGAGAAAAACAACAAAATCTTGGTTGAAAAATTCTTCTTAGTAAAAGGGAATTATGGTACTTTGTTGGGGTACGAGACAGCAAGTGATCTCGAAGTTGTTAAAGTCGTACAGTCGGTTAGTGCATCTGACTCAGTTGAAAGGAAATATCCAGGAATATATAACGGAATAGGTAAGCTGAAAACTCAAACAGTTAAATTACACATAAACAAAGATGTAAAGCCCGTAGCACAAAAGACAAGGAGAACTCCATTTCATCTCAGAAAGAAAGTTGAAAAGGAACTTGAGAAAATGATCAAGGATGACATCATTGAGGAAGTAACCAATGAGTCTACACCCTGGTTATCGCCAATAGTGACCCCGCCAAAGAAAAATGGTGACGTTCGTATATGTGTGGACATGCGAGAAGCTAACAAAGCTATCGAGAGAGAACGCCACCAAATGCCTACAATCGATGAGTTGATACATGACTTAAATGGTGCATCTATATTCAGCAAACTCGATTTGAAATGTGGATACAATCAGCTTGTTCTTGAGAAAAGCTCTAGGTCAATCACTACTTTTTCCACCCACATGGGAATATACAGGTACAAGAGACTGAATTTTGGTACTAATTCAGCATCGGAGGTCTTTCAAAAGGCTGTGAGTACAGTTATACAAGGAATAAATGGAGCCAAGAACATTTCTGATGACATACTGGTGTATGGAAAGAATCAAAGAGAACATGATGTAGCGCTTGATAAGGTATTCAATGTATTACATAGTCATGGGCTGACACTGAACAAAGAAAAGTGTGAGTACAACAAAACAGAAGTAACATTCTTTGGTGTTGTGTTTAAAGCATCTGGTATATCTCCTGATCCAGTGAAAATCGAAGCAATCAGGATAATCAAAGAACCGTCAAATGTGTCAGAACTGAGAAGTTTCCTCGGGATGACAGGATACTGCTCGAGATTTATCAATGGATATGCTACCATAACGGAACCGTTAAGGAAACTGACAAGAAAAGATGTAAAATGGGAATGGACTACGTGTCAACAAGAGGCGTTTGACAAACTGAAAACGGAACTGACAAGTGATACGATCATCACATACTATGATCCAAATCGTGATACGGAATTGATCACGGATGCATCGCCCGTAGGGTTATCGGGGATATTGACACAGGAAGGTAAAGTAGTGGCATACGCTAGCCGTGCATTGACAGAAACAGAATCGCGGTATAGTCAAACTGAAAGAGAAGCATTAGGGATCGTATGGGCCTGTGAACATTACATAATGTATTTGAAAGGTGCACCACACTTTACAGTTGTCACTGATCACAAACCATTGACTACTATCTGGTCCAAGAAACAGCCGCCATTACGTATAGAACGATGGGGATTACGTCTCCAACCATTCAAAATGCAGATTGTGTATAGGCCAGGGAAAGACAATCCTTCAGATTATATGTCACGCAATCCAATGAAATGTGAACATAATAATAGAAATCTAGCCGAAGAATATGTATCGTTCGTGTGCGAGGAATCCGTTCCGAATGCCATGACCATGGACGAAATTAAGAGTGCGTCACTAAGTGACGAAACTATTCAACAGGCTGTTGAGTTCGCGAAAACAGGGAGGTGGTTTGAACTAAAATCACTTGGGAACAGTGGAAACATTGACATGGAAGAACTCTTATCACTCAGAAATGTGAAAGACGAACTAACTGTTCATTGTGATACGGTTTTACTTAGAAATGACAAAATAGTAATGCCAAAATCTCTGCGAACCAAAGCAATTAAATTGGGTCATGAAGGACATCAGGGATTAACGCGAACAAAGAGTTTCATACGCTCTAAAGTTTGGTTTCCAAATCTCAATACAGAAATTGAAAAGGCAATACAAGGATGTATGGCATGCCAGGCTAATACGAAGGAAGCGAAACCAAGGGAACCACTTAGAATGTCGGAAATGCCTTCTGGTCCTTGGCAAAATCTAAGTGCTGACTTTTGTGGTCCATTAGACACGGGGGAATACTTAATGGTGATCACAGACGAGTATTCGCGATATCCAGTTGTTGAAATTGTGAAATCAGTATCGGCAAACTCAATCATTCCGGTATTAGACAAAGTACTGGCTATATTTGGTGTGCCGATGGTGATTAAATCGGATAACGGAAGTCCGTTCAACAGCATTCAGTTCAAGAATTATGCTAAGCATATGGGTTTCATTCATAGAAAGGTTACACCGTTGTGGCCAAGAGCAAATGCTCAAGCGGAATCATTTAACAAACCGCTTATGAAAAGTGTAAGATCTGCTAAAGTTGAAGGAAAAAAGTGGAAGTCAGAAATGCAAAAGTTTCTTAGGCAGTACAGAGCAACACCTCATACTGTCACGGGATATTCACCCTTTCGTATGTTGTTTCGGCGTGAGGCAAAAACTCGTTTGCCTGAGGCTGTCGCACCAAACGATGATAGGGTAGCAGATGAAAATGCAAGACGCAATGATGAGAAAAGTAAATCTTACAGTAAAAATTACCAAGATCAAAAGAATCAGGCAAAAGAAAAACACATCTCGTTAGGAGATAAGGTTTTGCTCCGTAATGAAAACAAAGCAAAAATGAATACGCATTACAAACCGGTTCCATACAATGTTACGGAAAAACGTGGAACGATGATCACTGCAGAACGAAATGGACATAAAGTGACAAGGAACTCGTCACAAATGAAGAAAGTACATAATGAACTTTCTGAAACAAAGCAGGGGATGAATGAAGGGTATGATTTATTGTTAGATGAGGAGATTGAGAGTGAGAATACAGACACTGGTCAGAAAGTGAACGAACAGTCGGACGAACGACCAAGGCGAGAACGCCGTCCGCCTAAATATCTGGACGATTATGTGTGGAAGAAATAAACGTTAGAAAATTAGATTGATGTATAAACAACCAGATACATTGTTTCGTTTTGGATTTGAATCATTCAATACGATCGCGATTTGTTTGGTGTGTTTTGGTACAGTTTAAGCAGATTTCATTTTAGGACTTAATTTGATTAGAATACAGGGTTATTCATAATGGTGTTCGAAAATATTCAAAATTATGCGAAATTTATTTACAGAAAGAGTTATGATTGATTGAATGTGTTCAATGGTATATTATTCATTTATTACTACTATATCAATACTATTCAGATTAGTTTAGTGCTGTTTAAATCGTGTAGCTTATTGGATTTAAGATACGCCTAAGTACAATAACCGAACACTCTGTAAAGAGACTCTGTAGGATGCTGATTAGCGATGGTAAAATACACACGAGTGGAATGTTTTGTTTATCTTGATAATTTGGCCATTCATGGTATCATATTCGGGAAAGTATCAGGTAAATAGGCCGAGCTGGAAATTACAGTTCAGTTCAAAAGGTTTTAGCCGTTGTAAATTAATTAAATCAGATCTAATCGTGTGTGATTTACTCTATCATTAGACTTATTGTTATAAAATATGACAAAAGATCAAGATCGTTTTATCTAAGAATTTATGAATAATCATTTTCATGGTTCATACAATTTGTTTAAAACTTGACTTAACTTTTATCTAACTTGGGGAAGGATGTTGTATTCTTATACCGATGTGAGACCTACCATCTATATATATGTATTCTGCATCCCTTGTTATATTAATTGATTGTAGTTCCGGTTCTAGGCTACGATATTAAACAGTATATACAATAATGGTGTGTTCATCTATTAAACCCAATAATATCTATAAAGAGATATAACAGTGAAACTCTAAATTCTAATGCTTCACTATATGTAACACAGCCAAATATTGCAACGCCCAGAGTTGTCATAAGGGGGAATTGGTGCATAAAAAGTGGTGCAGACTTTTACCTTATTAGAAGACAGTTAAAAGGGTTAGATATATACAGACAAGAGTTAAAAATCAGGTTAAAAACAGCCTCTCTGCAACTAGTTGTAGGCAATTTGGCATACCGGTACCCATACTGCCTGCTTGAAGGATTCAAATTCAATCGTTGGCAAGAGCACAATTTCAGAAGGGGGGTGTGGTGGGTTACTTGGGAATAATATAAGCAACTGTTTTAGCAATTTGTCATGAGTTTGATTCCCCTCTTGACCATTAGGAAGAGACTATAATTCAAGGTCTGATGTATCAATACTTTACTCTGAACATTCAGGGCTCTGATGATGGGCATCCAAAAAAACCCCAGAGAACTCTGTTGATGATAAGAGTAGTGCATCATAAACTTGGTTCTCTGTTACAATCTGTACCAGTAATCCTCTCTATGGGGCGTGTAATTAGCCCATAGATGACAGACGTTAACACACAAACCAAACTAAACATTTGTTTATAAGATAATGATTTTTTTAATCCAGGAAAGAGTGCAGACTCAAGTCAGAAAGATCCTATAAGAAAAAATATGCAGACCCTGATCAAACAACTCCTACAGGATTTACACTAACATATAGGCTATTAGCAGGAGGAGGGTTAAACATTTTAAGTTAAAGAAGGCTAAAAGTGAATCCTTAATCTCCCAAACATTCATTATCCCTTTACCCCATAGCATGTTTCTAGTTTTGAAAATAGATGACTATTTAAAGCAGGTTGAAAGTAAAGCAGAATGCGCCTTAAGGCGCATTCTGCTTTCTTTCAGCCTGCTTTAACTTACCATCTCCTAGAAAAAATAAAATATTCCTTATGATACATATTCATGACTGTTGCAATTGGAACTATTTTCTATAGCGTAGGAATAAACTGAATGCGCTAAAAGGCGTTTCTATAAGGGAAAGGGTTATACAGGTTGCTGCTTAAAGTTGAAAATAAAGCCTAAACCTGTACAGTGGATATTTTGCTTTAGCCCACTTTGAGTAGTCATCAGTCAACCCATTACCACATAACCTTGAAAAAAACAAGTTATAAATCACTTATAGCAGGTTGAAAGTAAAGCAGAATGCACCTTAAGGCACAATCTGTTTTTCTTTCAGCAGAATTCAGCCTTCTTTGAAGCTACAGATATATCGCATACTAGGAAATAGGAAATAGAGTTGAACTTTGATATCTCAAACTCGCTTACCTTGAACTCTTTGATATTTCGATACAAGAATTACGTTACTTCATGCTCGGTTAAGTCGAGCATACCCGTTTTAACTATGAAATACGGTTATTTTCTACATAACCAAGTTTGAGATATTAAAGTTCGACTGTACTTGTATATAAACTTTCTTATACTGCATATATTCATTAATTTACAACTTTTGTATATGAAATTGAACTAATTTCTTCAGTGATGGAATGATAAAGTGAATAAAATGGTGTGTAGATCTATGGAGTAAAGGGTTAAGAATCAGAGATGTTATCTTTGAGAAATGCTATTAAGACTGACAAATGTCCCAATTCCTTTAGCCCTTTACATGCCCTGAGGGAGCAATGTGTCGAAAGTATTTTCAACTATTTTGTACAATTTATCGACAGCTTATTGCCTAGAATGATATTGATAAGAACAAATTTTTATGTCAAAATAGACATGGAACAATAGAATCTAAAGCATTTTCATGGTCATGGATCATAATAAAGCTTAACCCTTAGCCCGCCAAATAAATTGTCGTCTGCTATATTTCTCGTCTGCTTCAAGTTTCAAAGTGCTTCAAAGTTGCTCAAAATTGCTGAAATGTTGTCCGAGTGTCAAACAGCTTGGATCCGGATGAGACGCCGAGTTACTCGGCGTCTCATCCGGATCCAAGCTGTTTGCATATGGAGCTATAGTCGTGAGTGGCAGGCTAAGGGTTAATATTGAGCATATAACCCTTTACCCATCATAGCCTGTTACTAGTTTTGAAGACAGGTGCCCACTTAAAGCAGGTTGAAGGTAAAGCAGTATGTGCCTTTAGGCACATTCTGCTTTACTTTCAGCCTGCTTTAATACACCATCTTCTAGGATATTTAGAAAATATTTCTTTGGTACAATTGTTTAAATGACTGTATAAATTGGAAATATTTTCTTCAGTGGGGGAATAAATTAAATGTATCAAAAGACGCCTCTATGGAGAGAGGGTTAAATCTTTCAAAATTATTAGAACTGACCAAATCACCTATATCAAACTGATGAAGTATACAGTAATAAATTATAGTAGTTACTGTATTAAATATGATATTTCTGTATTTTATTTTAAACAAGTGGCTGCTTAAAGCAAGATGAAAGGAAAGCAAAAAGGTATTTTACTTAAACCTTGCTTAAAGCTGCCACGAGTTTTCTATACAATCATGGCATGGATTAATTGTAGTAAAAGTTGTACACAGTGACCCATGGTAAACTTCAAGTCATTAAGTGCAATTAGCATGGATGTTGTTAGGCTCTGTGGATTCTGTTAATCTGTTTATTACAGTTTAAAGGTTTAAGACTGTACACACTTTCAAATATATGCTGAGTGAAGCAATACATTATATTGAATATTTTATGAGTGATTCTTTCCTTTTTCTTATCTGATTAAGCAATGTTTCAACACTTTACATACTTTGTCTGGCTAACTCTAACAGTTTTCAAGCTACAACCTTATAATTTGGCAGAGTGTTTGGCTGTTTGCTATACCATAGATGCGGCATATTCATTTGGTCCTCACTCTAAGTCTTTTAAAAATGACCGCCAGATCTAAAAATAGAGAAAGAACTTTAAACAACATTTCCTCCTATCAGCCAATAACTTCATAGAAATTGTTTGTTTTATGGTACATGTACTTTTGGAAAATCATTGTGCCCGTTCGAATTTCGGCTCTGCTGAACAACATGGCCACCAGAGCTTAAAATAGAATATGCTTACCGGTAATAACAAACATCATTTCTTTCAAAGTCAATTGTTCAAACTCAAAATAATTTCCTAGAAATGATTGTCTTATGATTCCCTTTAAAAACTTAGATTTGCCAAAGCTAAAATTCCAATGTAGTATTTAAGTGTTAGTCTTGGAGTCAACCATTTTGTCTGCCTGATAACCAAAGTTACTTTAAAAAGAAGATATTTATACCATGATCAAACAGTGCACAGTATCCTGTGTTTAAACAATTGAAGTGAAAGAAGGTGGCCCTTAAATGGCCCTTACCATGAAGAAGCCGAGTATTGTAAACATAAAAAAAATGCAAACAGACAACCAGCCCAGAGAGCCCTCCGTCCAAGTAGGGTCTGCAATGTTAGTTATACATGTACTTAAAAGTAACGGGGAAAATCATTTTCAAATCAATGAACACTGGTTATTTATCTGAAAACTGATGAGTTCAATTGAAAAGTTAGAGTTGTAAGGGTTGAAGTACACAAATGGGCTCAGTGTGAATATGATCTTCTTTGTTCTTAGCTGTTGTTTGTGTGTAACTCTTTGCACGCTAGCGGCGGATATATCCACCACAGTGATAACCTTTGCAAACAGTTTGGATCCTGATGAGACGCCGCGTAACGCGGCGTCTCATCAGGATCCAAACTGTTTGCCATTCTGACACTGAATTTAAAAGAAATTTTAAAAGTGCTAATTTTAGAACAGTAGCAGACGACAAAGGTTGCAGACAAATTATTACCCAGCATGCAAAGAGTTAAAAGAGTGATATGATCTATGTGTATGTTTGAATGACAAAAGCAGGATTATGATAGGATTAATAAACTAGACAGTAGACTGTCTGAGCATACTGTACAGTGATAATTTTAGAAATCAGATGAATGAGTCCTGGATGCACATTCTGTAAAACAATGACTCCTTGAGACTAGCATTGAGTCCTTGACGAGAAAAGTTAACCCAATATCCCACAACTTATTTCTAGTTTGGAAGACAGGTGACCACTTAAAGCAGGTTGAAAGTAAAACAGAATGTGCCTGCTTTACTTTCAACCTGCTTTAAGCCCATATCTGCTAGGATATAGAAAGTATTTCTGATGTTGCATATTATGTAACTGGAACTATTCACTTCAGTGGATTCTAAGAATACATTAAATAAAGGCATAAAATTGTATAATATGGAGTAATGGGTTAATAAAGGTCAGAAAAGCTATGGGTCCATGGGACTCACAACTTTTCAAATAATGAGTCCCTGGCAAATTTAATGAGTATAGGACTCAGAATGCATAGGTATAATAATAAAATTATTACTGGCATACATACAGCCTGGAGCTAGAGCTGTGTCAATTCCGCTCCTGCTATTAGGCGTATTAGCGTATGTTGACACTTTTTGAAAATAGTGAAGACCATGATCAGACAGCTCTTGAAAAAGCTGTTTGATCAGGGTCTGCATTGTTTCATTATTGGATTTGTTTGACATGTGTCGGCATTCTTTCCAGGCGAAAGTTTTTCTTATTTTATTTGTCAATATAATAGTTCAGATGATAGATGTACACAATGGGCAGAGTTTTGAACTTTTCTGCAATATTTTATTTAACTGCTTTAAGTATAGAATTATCAGAATACCTTTATAAAAATGATTTCTAACACACATTCTATTAATTGGTCGCTTAACCATTTACTCTATATTGTTGATAGATTCTCAATTTTATGCATCTAACTTATCCCTCCACTGAAGAAAATAGTTCCGATTTAATTCATACAGTCATGAATATGTATCATAAGAAGTGTTTTAGCAGGCTGAAAGGGGTCAGAGTAACTGTTTTGTGTATTGGCCAGTACCCTTAATGCTACATTGACAAAGGTGGGAACTATGTCAACTGGAGATGTCCACAGTCACTCTCAAACTTGTGCAGTTAACAAAGGAATTGTGTTGCAGTGACAGATCAATTTACCTAATAAACTCTTTCCTCCCAAATACTATATAGGCAATATATTGTAATGTACAAACCACCTGTAATAAACTCAAATAACTTCTCTGTTTCTGGATAGTGGTTGCTTAATATAAGATGAAAGTAACTCTTTAGGTTTTTCTTTATCTTTCTTTAACCCTTTACCTGATAGCCTATTTCTAGTATTGAAGATAGGTGACCACTTAAAGCAGGCTGAAAGTAAAGCAGAATGCGCCTTAAGGCGCATTCTGCTTAACTTTCAGCCTGCTTTAAGCTATCATGTGCTAGAATGTAGAAAATATTCCTTATAATATAATTATATTCATGACTGATTAAATTGGAACTGTTTTCTTCAGCGGAGGAATAAATCATATTCGCTAAAAGGCGCTTCTATGAGGGAAAGGGTTAACTAATGCTACAATGACAAAGGTGGGAACAATGTCAACTGGAGATGTCCACTCTCAAACTTGTGCAGTTAACAAAGGAATTGTGTTGCAGTGACAGATCAATTTACCTAATAAACTCTTTCCTCCCAAATACTATATAGGCAATATAAACCACCTGTAATAAACTCAAATAACTTCTCTGTTTCTGGATAGTGGTTGCTTAATTTAAGATGAAAGTAACAATTTATGTTTTTCTCTTTATCTTGCACCATGTGTATAGTTACAGTGGAGAATCTGTTATTCTTTCCCAATAAACGCGTTTACGCTAAAACTATTATTTGCAGTGCAAACAGTTTGGAGCCAGATCAGGCTCCAAACTGTTTGCCACCAAGATAAACAAGAATTATCAGAATTGTCCAAAAGTTGTTCTTTTCTACGTTTTAGTGCTTTGCGTTTGCGTTTAAACGGGAAAGAATAACAGATTCTCCACTGTATACCCCCACACAAACAATATGCCAGGAAAAGTAACCTTTTTCATATGGTGCACATTCATGACTAGGCCCTATATAAATTAGAGTTATTTTCTTCTGTGTAGGAATAAATTAAAGGCGTTAAAATATGTGTCTAACTAGTAACTAGGAGTAAAGGGTTAAGTGAATGTGTTTTAAAAAACTTTGTCCAGGATAGGTTAAGGGTCAATACTTGAAGCCGAAGGCTCATATTCTCAGGAGCTATGTTTTAAATATGAAGTGTGGTGGTCAGAAGTGTCCTTTGCGGTCATTGACCCTTGGCTTTATTGATCCACATTTTGTTCAAAAAGCTCTTTGCTAATAGCGAAACCATGATTAGCTTTGCAAACAGTTTGGATCCCGATGAGAAGGCAAACAAGTTGAAGCAACTCTGTGTCTCATTCAGTATCCAAGCTGTCTGAAACTCGGACTTTGTTTTGAAATGGAATCTATAGAATTTTTGTTGTAGAACGAAAGCAGACAACAGTTATGGCAAACGAAAAAAATACGTTGGACAAGTTAAAAGGTCACTGACTGTTAGTATTACTGTGTATATCATCCCTAATGGATTGAAGTCTAGTTGGCTTGTTCATTCAAGTGCAGATGAAAAGCTGTCTAATATACAGTAAAACCTCTCTATTACCATCACCAAAAAGAAGGCTAATTGATTGTATAAAAGACAGGTAACAGTAAAACAGAAAGCTCCTAAAGGAGCTTTCTGTTTTACTGTCACCTTGCTTTTAGCAGTCGCTTGTAGTGAACACTAAATACCGGGTAATTAACTTATTTTAGTGGTTGTAATAGAGGGGTTTTCTTGTTCATAGAATCATGTTGACACCAGTAACAAAGGAAAGAATAGCGGCGTTAAAGGCCAGGGTGATCAATATACTTAAAGAATGAGTAATGAAAATAAACAAAACTTGACCAAATCTTACTACCGATATATTATAAGGTACAGGGAACACTTGTTTTATATGGTCATTTAAATGTTGATAAATTCACAGTGCTCTACAAATGGCAGCAGTTTTAAATGCAAAATAAAAGTAATTTCAGAAAGCTTTAACCCATTACCGCATAGCAAGTTTCTAGTTTTGAAGACATGTGACCGCTTAAAGCAGGTTGAAAGTAAAGCAGAATGTGCATTTGAGTTACGTTCTGCTTTACTTTCAACCTGCTTTTAAGCTACCAAATGCTACTTAAGGATATAGAAAATATTACTTATGATAAGTAATATTTTCTATATCCTAGAGTTATGGTGCATATTAATAAGTTAACTGTATAATTTATAAAGTGAAACTATTTTCTTCAATGGAGGAATAAAGTTTAACTTAAGGCATATTTATAGAGACATGGGTTCAACATTAGCCTGTCCTTAGGGGTTCCTCAAGGTTTTGTGTGGTTACTGTATGTAGTCCTGAGTTGATAAAAAAAACAGTCCAGTGTATATAAAGTGACCACTAATTGAAGTTATTATTACCCGTTTAACTCTTTCCCCGCATAGAAGCGCCTTTGAGCGCATTCTATTTATTCCTCCAGTGAAGAAAATAGTTCCAATTTATACAGTCATGAATTTGTATCATAAGAAATAATTTGTTTATTCTAGCAGATGGTAGCTTAAAGCAGGTTGAAAGTAAAGCAGAATGCGCCTTAACCCTTTGAACCCTAGTCCCGCAAATAGGCGTTCTTTTCAAACAATGTACATGTGAATAGTACAATTGTCCTGTGCAAACAGTAAAGACCCAGATCAGAGGGCTCCTTTCGGAGCGCTCTGATCAGGGTCTTCACTGTTTGTCATAATGTCATACATTGACAAAAACAACCCTCAAAAGTCAGAAATGGACTTGACTAAAATGGAAACTGGAATTGTCCATTTAAAGTTTCAGGGAGGAAAGAGTTAAGGCACATTCTGCTTTACTTTCAACCTGCTTTAAGTAGTCACCTATTTTCAAAACTAGAAACAGGCTATTGGGTAAATGGTTAAACACATTCTGACCAAACTTGGTGTAAACTAGCTTACATGAAGAACTCAAGCTTGGGTATGTATTTGAAAGTCATCTAGTCAAGGTCAAGGTTATTGTAGCTAAAAATCGAACTCCGTTTTCCGGGCACTAACTTCAGATTAGATGCATGATGTGATGCAATTTTGACCAAACTTTGTATTTAGCAAGCTTTGAGACCCAGCTAGCCCTGGATTGCTTTTTGGGTCATTGGGTCAAGATAGATATATCAGTTGAGACCAAATTTGGTATTAAATTTTGTACAGCTTATGACCTTAAGCTTGAGATTAATTTAAGTAAAACATTGAAAACCTGGTTTCGTAGCATTTCCATATTTTTTTTTATCAAGTGCATGAAACAACCACATGTCTTGAATTCTTCTGCTGCTACTAGCAATTGTATAAACACTTTTCAAAAACAGTGAAAACCTAGGAGCTCTACATATTTGATTGGATCTGCACTTCCTGTTTGGATATACTGGTCTGGCTATAGCTCTACCGGTAGATCTGTTCTTGTAAAAGATTCAGCATGGAGCAATTTCCTCATGTTTCTCATCATTGAAAAAGTTTAAAGAATTTGTGAAATGTTTTCTGCTGTGGATAACGTTTGTCTAACTGTGTACCTGTTCCACTCAGCTGTACACTACAGTTCTTGCTAACTCAGTTATTTATGAGTATTGATCCAGCTGTGTTTGTCTTTGATGATTGCCATCTCTGTTGCATGCCTGATTTGAAGGTACAGTTGAACTTCTATATCTCCAACTCACTTAACTCAAATTATCTGATATTTCGAAACATGAATTTGCCTTATTTCAAGCTCGGTTTAGGTGAACATACCCGTGTTCTAAAGTTAAAACACGGCTAAGCTAAGTTTTAACTTTGAAACACAAGTATGCTCGACTTAACAGAGTTCGAGATATCAAAGTTCGACTGTATGTGGGTCGAACTGTGCTACTGAAGATAACTTGTCTTTTCAGTGCCAAGAAAATTCAGTCCCGAGATTTAAATATCTCTTGCATTTTTCCCCGCTGCAGGAATTTTAATGAGATATATACATTTTACATGCAAGTCAGCTTGGACGCCTTTTGCAGAATTTAGTGCTATAAGGAGGCATTATTGAAGTATAAGATCTGGGGATATTTTTATTAGCTATCTATCTGAAAAACATTAAATAATAATCTTTTATACAAGTGGCAGCTCACTGCAGAGCAAATGTAAGGCAGAAAGCTCTAATAAATAAAAAACATGAAATATTTATCATTTTCTTTTTACCTTACTACAGACGTGCAGATTCTGCCGTTGGTGGAGTTGGCGTCACAGACAGTTGCCAAACACATCCCATTTGAGGTAGTTGAGAAGTACCCAACCCCTATACCAGAACCTCTACAGCTGAGACTGACGTACTGGAGCTTCCCAGACAACGAGGAGGACATACGGTCTGTATCACACACACAATGTAGTATAGCGTCTGAGTTGAGTCTGAAGTAAATCTCAAGCATTTGATTGGTCAGATGTGAGCCTAGGCTGCCGCTCACATCTGACCAATCAAATGCTTGAGAACGATAACAGACTCAACTCAGAAGCTTTATAACCTTGGATCCAGTGTTCCCTCCCCATAACGGCCCTCTGAACATTGATTCCCTCCTTACAACAACATTTGCCGCTGTTCCCCAAACAAGACAATTATATACCAATCTGCAATATTGGTTGTTTAACATGTCATCTGCTGTTTTTCTCAAATTTACATATATATTGGACATTTTGACAGAAAAAACACAAACAGCTTGAAGCCAGATCAGACCCCATGTAATGTAGCGTCTGATCTGAATTTAAGCTGTTTGCAAATGTAAGCCAATGTCCCTCCTTGTAACAACTCTCTCTGAACAAATTGTCAATGTGCACAATTGTCCTTTAACCCATTACCCCATAGCCTATTTGTAGTTTTGAAGACAGATGAGATGACGACTTAAAAGCAGGTTGAAAGTAATGGAGAATGTGTCTTTAAAGGCACATTCTGCTTTACTTTTAGCCTGCTTTAAGCTACCATCTTATTCTACATGTACAAGGATATAGAAAGTGTTTCTCATGGTATATAGTCATAATTATAAATGAAGGAACTATTGGATAATGGATTTGACAGATGGCTATTTAATGCAAGACAAAAGTAATGCATAGAACTGCTTAACCCTTTGAACCCTAGTCCCGCATATAGGCGTCATTTTCAAACAGTGTTCATGATGTGAATAGTACACTTGTCCTATGCAAACAGTGAAGACCCAGATCAGAGGGCTCCGAAAGGAGCCTTCTGATCGGGGTCTTCACTGTTTGTCATAATGCCAAATATTGACATAAACAAGCCTTAAAAGTCAGAAATGGACTAGACTAAAATGAAAACTGGAATTGTCCATTTAAAGTTTCAGGGAGGAAAGAGTTAAAGAACTTTCTGGATATGCAGTATAAAGATGTCTACTGTAGTGCAGTTGAGTTCTGGATCCAAACTTTTATCCCATTGGACTCTTTCTTTACAATTACACTTGTCCTTTGCAAACAGTGTAGACCCTGACCAGAGGGCTCCTGCATGAGCCATCTGAATGATCTGATCAACAAGGTGTCAAAATAATTTGTAAAAAAGGTCTCTAAATAGTCGAAGATAGACTAGACTTAATTGGAAATTGGACTTGTCCATTTGAAGTTTCATGGGTGTATGAGTTAACATATTGGTTTAACTATGACCATGCTACATGTAGCAGGGAATATATATCCTACAGTGATTACCTTTGCAAACAGTGTGGTTCCAGATGAGACTTCCATAATGCTGCGTCTTATCAGGATCCAAACAGTTTGACACACTGACCAGGCTGTTTTGAAAAGAAATTTTGAAAATTCTAATTTTAGAACAGTAGCAGATGGCAAAATACTCTGCATGCAAAGAGTTAATGTAGGTCTTTAGTGTTGAAATGGTTGAGGAAGTATGTGTGGTTATTCTTTCTTGCAGGTTGTATTCATGTTTGGCCACAGGGAGTGCAGAGGAGTTTCAAAAGGGAGATCACTTATACAGAAATAAGTGTGTCAAAGATGCCCTACAGATTGGTGAGAGCTTAACCCTTTCCCCCCATAGAAGCGCCTTTTAGCGAATATGAATTATTCCTCCGCTAAAGGAAATAGTTCCAATTGAATCAGTCATGAATATATATTATAGGGAATAATTTCTATATTCTTGCACATGATTGCTTAAAGCAGGCTGAAAGTTACTTTCAACCTGCTTTAAGAAGTCACATATCTTCAATACTAGAAATAGACTATCAGGTAAAGGGTTAATGTTGTTTTTTTAGCTCATCTGTCTTGTACAAGAATAGCTTATTCTATTAACAATTTTAAGAAATGCTCATAACTTGAATAGCTTCTATGTCTCTTGAGATATGGCTTTCATTTTTGGTATGCATGTGTAAATGGACAAGACTGTAAATTTCCATGCACACAAAGAAATTGACCCCTGTAAACTTTACCTCAGACTATGCTTGTATATGCTCATAATTTCATACACATTGTTTTGAATATTATCTGCTTTAACCAATTACCCCATAAATACGCCTTTTACACCTTTAATTTATTTCTCCACTGAAGAAAATAGTTCCATTTTATACAGTCATGACTCATGAATAGGTAAATAAGAAATGTTTTCTATATTCTAGCAGATGGCAGCTTAAAGCAGGCTGAAAGTGAAGCAGAATGTGCCTTAAGGCACATTCTGCTTTACTTTCAACCTGCTTTAAGTGGATACCTATCATCAATACTAAAAACAGGCTATGGAGTAAAGGGTTAAAGAAAATCTTAAAATGAATTGAATAAAAAAATTATCGAATTGTATTATAAAAAATCGAAAAGTTTGAATCATTTCCCTTCTTATTTGTGGTGATCTACTAATGTAGAGAGACTGCAACCTCATATTTTGCCATTTTTGCAGGATTTCACTTAAGTGCGATTGTAGAGTCATCTCACAACCTGGGTCAAGCGAAAGGAACATTTAAGGTTGCGATACTGTTTGATAGGAAGAGGATATCACAATGTACATGTTCCTGTACCAGCTCTGCCTACTGGTGTTCTCATGTCGTCGCTGTCTGTCTCTTCAGAATCCACCAGGTAAAGTTGGAATCAGGTTAACTCACCCCTCCCTCAAAATTTAAATGAACAAATCCAGTTCCAAATTAAGTCTAGTCCATTTTTATCCCGTTCGTCTGTTCGTAGAACAGCAGAGCTAATGTCAGTGTCATACCCCCTCAATAATTAAAAAACATTGTCCGATGTTTCACTCCAATACCATAACCTCTATGTTTACCAAAACTTTAGTGTGCATATATCTTGAGATGGAGGAGTGTCATGTACTACTCTCAGGTCACGTTGGCCTTGAACTTGATTACTGAAGCACCTTGTCTGGAGCATAACACCTATAAGATACTTTGCTATCAATGATTACTATACCTAGTGTATGGATACTTCTTAGACTGCCAAGTGTCACATACTTCTTTCAGATCAGTTTGAACTTGACCTCTGATCTATAATGCAAGAAGGCTCTCAGCAGGAGCTGTACTATTTCTTATGTATAGTGATGTTATAGGCAGGGTCAGTTACTCAGAGAGCTCCTGTGTCAGAGAGTCTGTCCATTGACTAATACTTGTTTGTTTTGTGCTATTATAGGCCGGGACAGTTACTCAGAGAGCACATGTGTCAGAGAGTCTGTCCATTTACTAATTAATACTTGTTTGTATTGTGCTATTATAGGCAGGTTCAGTAACTCAGAGAGCTCCTGTGTCAGAGAGTCTGTCCAGGCTACACAGAGACCAGCTACAGAAGTTTGCCCAGTATCTCATCAGCGAGCTTCCCAGACAGGTAAGTAACTTGAAACACAACAAGATCAGTAAATTCGGACTCCAGATTATGAGATAAGGGTGAGTAAACTCAAGTTTTCCAACAGTTTCTTCTCCATCTCAATACATATTCATATGGTGTGACTTCTCATTAGAATCCTCTTGACGATTCTAATGAGTAGTGACATCATAGGGTTTAATGCAGAAATACAGATTTTACTTTTTGAAAAACTCCCCTTATCTGGAGCCCTGAATAAGAAATTGTTGGCTTTACTGCTTTACTCTCAGTCTGCTTTAAGCTTCTAATTTTCTGTCTAGAAAATACTTTAAATGCAATCATTAAATTTTAAACGATTAATTTCCAAAAGGACTATGATTCTTAGTGTAGGAGTAGTTAGAAGCATAAAAAGGTTTATTGTGCAATCACTGAATGACGAATTGTGACACACTTCAAAGACATTTGACTGATGAATACAGGTTAAAATAGATAGCAACTCTAACACATGGTATTATATTTCAACTTTTCAAGGGCCTACCACTGCATTTGTATTGCCATGTTATGCCGCTGTTGTCAAAATAAAATCAATCAATCAATCACTATTCCCATATAAACGAAAAGAACATTGCAGTTTTTAACTCTTTCACTGCCAACATCGCCAAAAGGCGACTTTGCAAACAGTTTAGATCCTGATCAGACGCCGCATAATGCGGCGTCTGATCAGGATCCAAACTGTTTGACACTTGTATCCATATGTTTTAAGTTATACTTTATTGAATCTTACTTTGAAACGATCTTGCAAACAACAAAATTGAAGCAGATGATAATGAAATGGTGAAGGGGTAAACATCTCACAATTAATTTGGCAGAGAAAATGTTAAGTCTGTTTCATGTGTAAAGCTAATTGAGCTCTCTTTGTCTTCAGATCCTGCCTACAGCTCAGAGGTTGCTGGATGAGCTGTTGTCTTCCCAGGAGACTGAGATGAACAAATACCAGGGGGCCCCTGACCCCACTGCCGGCCCCTCGGCCAGTGAAGAGACTTCCTGGTTCCTTGTTGAGGCCACTTTGCATGAAAATGTCAACAAAACATTGGTCAAGTTCTGTGTACCCTCGCCTGTGGTCTTTAGGTAAAATAAGTTTTAAAAACCCAACAGTTGTGTAACTTGATCATAGCTCTTGATATATACAGTAAAACTCTCTATTACGACCACTAAATTTATTATTTTAAGTTTTTTATATTTAACCCATTACCCAATAAATATGCCTTTTAACGCCTCTAATATATTCTTCCACTGATGCAAATGATTCAAATTTATACATACATCAATATGTTTCATATGAAATATTATCTTTTTTCTAGCAGGTAGTAGCTTAAAGCAGACTGAAAGTAAAGCAGAATGTGCCTTTAGGCACATTCTGCTTTACTTTCAACCTGCTTTAAGAAGTAGCCTATTTTCAAAACTAGAAACAGGCTATGGGGTAATGGGTTAAGGTAGGTAACTCCTTAAAGCAAGGTGAAAGTTAAACAGAAAGTGTAATAGAGAGGTTTTACTGTACTTAAACTCATAATCTTTGAATAGCAAGTAATTTTGTCTTCTGCAGCAATTTTCGTCTTCTAAGGTTAACCCTATGGTGTTACTACTCATAAGGATTGTCTCTTTGATACGATTCTTATGAGTAGTTACATCATAGGATTTGGTGTTTAAATGAGATAGGAAATGTTTGCTCTGTTCATTTTACTCCATCTTATCTGGAACCGTGTTTATAATTACAGTGATGTGAACTTCCTCACCCAGACAGCCCCACCTGCAGCGGCAGAGTTACAGAGTTTGTTACGCCCCTTGAGGGGCCGTGAGCCAGAAGGCATGTGGAACCTGCTTTCTATTTCCCGTGAAATGTTCCGTAGGGCAGACCACAATGCCATTCCACTGCTGGAGATAATAACAGATGAAGTTTTACAGTGTGAACAAGTAAGCATCCATACTGGCTCCAAGGATATAAAGCTTTTAAGCTGAGTCTAAAGTAGTTCTCAAGCATTTGATTGGTCAGATTTGAGCCTAGGCTAAGACTGAATCCAAAAGCTTTATAACCTTAGACCCTGGCCTTATATTCCTGGGACATAAGTTTTCACAATATCTCAACCCTTTTCCCCATAGAAGCGACTTTTAGCGTATTTAGTTTATTCACCGCTGAAGAAAATGGTTCCAGTTTATACCCTCATGAGCAATTACCATCACAAATATTTTATATAGCCTAAGAGAATTAAGCTTAAAGCAGGCTGAAAGTAAAGCAGAATGTGCCTTAAGGCACATTCTGCTTTACTTTCAACCTGCTTTAAGTGGTCACCTGTCTGTAAAACTAGAATCCGGCTATGAGGTAAAGGATTAAGACAAAGGCTCGTTATACCATATGCCTGCCTTAGGCTGCCTATGAGGACTAAGATTGTTATTGCAAGCAAACAGTTTGTATCCAGATTAAATACTGAGTAGCTTAATGTCTGATAATGAAACAAACCCTCAATGTGCAGGAAATGAGTATATTCATGCATTTGAAAACAGGGTAGATGACCAAGATTTGATGGTTGGCACTAAATGGAGCACCATTCATTCATTCATTCATTCGAGATCTGAAGGAGCCCTTTGAGCAGGGTCTGTACTGTTTGCCATAATTTTAAGCATTTTTAGCTCGCCTATTCGGAGAATGGGGGGGCTTATGGAATTACGTCGGCGTTGGTTTTTCATGGTTAAAGTTTTGGGGTAAGTGTTGTTATGCACTAATACATCATGAAATATTTGCATTAGGAAGCTGATATTTGGATTTGAGGTGCCCTGTGGGTTGGACATTGATGTTGTGTAGTTAAACTTTTAAAAAAAGTTTAAATTTAGTCAAAATTTCACCTTTTGTGGACTTAGGTTTTTCGGCTGATTTCTCATGGTTAAAGTTTTGGGGTAAGTGTTGTTATGCACTAATACTACATGAAATATTTGTATTAGGAAGCTGATATTTGGAATGGAGGTGCCCTGTGGGTTGAACATTGATGTTGTGTAGTTAGAATTAAAAAAAAAGTTAAAATTTAGTCAAAATTTCACCTTTTGTGGACTTAGGTTTTTCGGCTGATTTCTCATGGTTAAAGTTTTGGGGTAAGTGTTGTTATGCACTAATACTACATGAACTATTTGTATTAGAAAGCTGATATTTGGATTGGAGGTGCCCTGTGGGTTGAACATTGATGTTTCGTAGTTAGAATTAAAAAAAAAGTTAAAATTTAGTCAAAATTTCACCTTTTGTGGACTTAAGTTTTTCGGCTGATTTCTCATGGTTAAAGTTTTGGGGTAAGTGTTGTTATGCACTAATACTACATGAAATATTTGTATTAGAAAGCTGATATTTGGATTGGAGGTGCCCTGTGGGTTGAAAATTGATGTTTCGTAGTTAGAATTAAAAAAAAAGTTAAAATTTAGTCAAAATTTCACCTTTTGTGGACTTAGGTTTTTCGGCTGATTTCTCATGGTTAAAGTTTTGGGGTAAGTGTTATGATGCTCTAATACTACTTGAAATAATTGTATTAAGAAGCTGATATTGGGAATCAAGGTGCTCTGTGGGTTGAACATTGATGTTACGTAGTTAAAATTTAAAAAAAAGTTAAAATTTAGTCAAAATTTCACCTGTTTAGGACTTAGGTTTTTCGGCTGATTTCTCATGGTTAAAGTTTTGGGGTAAGAGTTCTAATACTACATGAAATATTTGTATTAGGAAGCTGATATTTGGAATGGAGGTGCCCTTGGGTTGAACATTGAAGTTGCATAGTTGTTTTTTTTTAAAAAGTTTAAATTTAGTCAAAATTACACCTTTTGTGGACTTAGAGTTTTGGGGCTGAAATTTCAAAGTTAGTTAAGGAGTAAGTGTTGGAATGCACTTATACTACATGACATATTTGCATTAGGAAGTTGATATTTTGAATGGAGGTTCCCTGTGGCTTGAATATCAATGTACTGATACACTTTTCTTTTGATAGTTACCTATTTAAGAAAGGTTTAATTAGGCGAGCTTTGCTGTTCTCCGACAGCTCTTGTTGGAACAAACCCCTCAATGTCAATGTGAACTGATCATTTTTTAGAAAAAGGCAGAGTCTCAATTTGAATGTCAGTATTCATGCTATTGTTAGGATTAAACAAATATTGTAAGTACACGTAGGGGGAGTATTTCATTTATTTATCTCTTTGCGCTATAGATACACTTTTTATGCATTTGTCTAATTCCTTCTTTGAAGAAAATAGAACTTTCTTTTTAAAACTGTAAACAATTTTCCAATATAAGAAATATAAAATGTTTCCAATAATTAATTTCCTCACTGGTTCGGTGGAGATGTAAATCTTTCCCAATAATCATGTTTATTCTAAAACATGTTGTCCATTGCAAACAGTTGCGGGTAACTTCACGTCTGATCAGGCTCCAAACTGTTTGCCATAATTAGAAATATCCAAGAATTGACATTGAGATTTTATTGCAATGTGTTTCATTTGCGTTTAAACAGAAAAAGAATAACGTCTTCTCCACTGGTATTTAGATCCCTGTAAAACTTCTTGTATACATTGAAGTGATTTATTTTCAGATTCTGATCTGGTGGTTTACAACAAAGGTAAACAGTAACTCTAACAACCAGATCAGCAGTCGTTCTAGTAGTCAGAGCAGTGCTAGTATTACCCAGCATGCCGCCTCTAGTCTGTGTGACGAGATTGTTAGTCTCTGGCGACTGGCTGCCCTCAATCCAAAACTCAGCCCCATACAGAAAGATGATCTCTGTGCCAAATTCAAGGAGTGGCATGTGTCAACTATTGAAAAAGTTAAAAGAGCAAGGAACAATAACACTGGTAGTTCAGGCGGACTCCTAAAGAAATCTGAAATAGAGAATTTTTCAGGCTTCAAGAATGGTATGGAGGCTTGCTTGCTGTTCTGGGATGATTATCCTATCTCTGGTGTGACATACTCAGACTCACAGAAATTGTGTTTAAGGTATAGATTCAATAGGAATATGGACCCAGATGCAAAGAAGCCATCTAGAATACAACCTATGACAATTTGCTCAGAGAATCTTATAAGTACAGACGACATGACCACACTCGCTCAGGCTACAAACATGTTAAATGAACATCATTCACCTCAGGATATAAAAAACAAGCGTCACAGGCACCCAAGCAGACCTGACCACAATAACGATGGGGCGATCAGCTCAGGATCGGAAGGGTTCTGCGAGCCAGAAAGGGGTAGCTCCCTATTCAGGGACTCTGATTCAGGGTCAGAGATGAAAGAACCAAATTCTAGGAGTAATTCACTAGAGGATCATGAATCGTTTGGTGTGTTTGCTCCAGAACATTTAGAATCAAAACATAGTAGTAAAATGTATCAGGTAGATGAATCAAATGAAAATAACTATGATGCAGATAGTTTAATGGAGTTTGAAAGTTCTAAGGGGACTTCTGTAGAGACTAAGCAAGTAGCTTCAGGGATAAGCTTTGGGTCGTTAGCGCATGCAGAACAGTCGTCAGAGTCGCAGATGTCAGGCGATGAGTACTCTGTGTATATATATGACAGGGCTAAAGCCACAGAGGCCGAGAAGAAGAGGAGAGAGAAGGTGAATGAGGAACCTAACTACTTTGCTGGTGTCAAACCCCTGGAAAACAAGCAGGAGGTAAGAATCAATTTATTTTAACTCTATGCATGCTGGATAGTTTTTATCAATCTGCAGCAATTGTCGTCAGCAACTATTCTAAAAATGGAGTTTTCAAAAACAAATTCAGAGAAAAAGTGAAGTGTCAAACAGTTTTGATCTTGATGAGACACCACATTTCTGGGTGTTTCATCAGGATCAAAACTGTTTGCAAAGGTTTAACTGGTTATCATAGTTTCACCGCTAGCATGCAAAAAGTTCTTAAAACTTCCTATACTTTACCATTGTATATTCAAATTCTTTATTTCTCTCAGTACTTTTTTTCACATGAATACTTGAGGATAATTGAAGGTATAATACTAACTAAATAGGTAATACAATAGATAACTTTAACAACTAAAGTATTTTGAAGATATTTACTATAGGCACAGGGGGGAGAGCTACAATCAAATTGCAGTTCGCAGCAATGGTTGTAAGTTTTTTGAGTTGTTAGTTGTAATAAATAGATTTTAAATAGATCTATATATCTGTCGGGACAGTTTATCTCCATCACGAGATGCACAGTTACTTAGCCCCCCCAACTGGTTCCAAACTGCCCGACACTGACATGGTGACTTCTAAAATCATAGCTACAGCCGATTTCTAGAAACAGGTTATGTTGAATAGAGGCATTATTAATGTATTGTACACACTCTTATCCCCCAGATTCTGTGTGCCAGAGCTGAAGCCCTGCATGCCCATGGTCACACCAAGGAGGCTTGTCACTTGGCCCAGCAGCTGGCCGAGGAGTTACTAGCCAACCCACCAGACCTGCTGGCAGAGTGTGCAGCTGTACCCAATGTGAAAGGTTAGCACAACATTTCTTCCTACATGGCTCCAGATAGGGGGGAGTAAGCTGAACAAATCCAACATCTCTCTCATTTCAGCACCAAATCCTATGGTGTTACTACTCATTAGAATCGTCTCAGAGACGATTCTATTGAGTAGTGACACCATAGGGTTTAATGCAGAGATAAAAATAATAATGCATTTGAAATACTCCCCTTACCTCGAGCCCTATTCCGATTGTGAGATCTTGTAGTGGTAGAAGGTCTTGCTTTAACCCATTGCACCATGTGGATCTTTATACACATCCTTCACAAACAGTGTGGCTGTGAAGAGTACATCTGTTCTATGTAAACAGTGTAAGTAACGATCAGGGGACTTTTGTAGGAGCTCTTTGATCAGGGTCTGCATTGTTTTTTAATTTGTATAAACAACCTGAAATGGTAGACAATGAACTAGAAGTATTTGGAAACTTGAGTTGTGCATTTGAAGTTTCAGAAGTCAATGAGTCAATATCAGGCATTTCACTCATAACAATGCACTTCAAGAAAAACTTATTCCATCTCACTCAAATCAAATATGGTACACCTGTATCTCAAAGCTAAAACATGGCTATGCAATTCCAAACTTTGAAATATGGTTAAGTTGGACTTAAGCAAGCTCGAGATAAAAAGTTTCAATTGTACATTTAAGTGGTAATAAGGGGGTATATTTTGCTGTAATGAAAGTGTATATTTTGCTGTACCGGTAATAAGGGTGTATATTTTGCTGTAATGAGGGTGTATATTTTGCTGTAATGAGGGTGTATATTTTGCTGTAATGAGGGTGTATATTTGCTGTAATGAGGGTGTATATTTTGTTGGGTGTATATTTTGCTGTAATGAGGCTGTATATTTTGCTGTAATGGGGCTGTGCAATAAGGGTGTTTATTTTGCTGTTTCTAGGTAAGAAGAAGAAGGCGATGACCAGTATTACCTTGTTGGCTAGTGCTACTCTGTCTAAGGCTGCCTTCCTGTGTAGTGTGTTACTGGAGGAACAAGAGACTTGGCATCTAGCGTTCCAGATGGGCATGTTTGTACTCGAGCTTCCACGTCCACCCGCATCCTGTAAAGCTCTGGAGGTGAGAATCAATCACATTTTCCCTGTTATAACTATCCTTGTGATACACTCTAAGTAGCAAGGAAATCTTTAAAGATAAATGACTGTTTAATCCATTTCCCCATAATCGCACCTCTTTACACAGCAGTCTGTTCCTCTACTGCAGCAAATAGTTCCAGTTTATACTGTTACAAATAAGAATCATAGAAATATTTTCTGTATTCTAGCAGATAAAAGCTTAAAGCAGGCTGAAAATAAAGGAGAATGCGCCTTTATGCGCATTCTGCTTTATTTTCAACCTGCTTCAAGTGGCCACCTGTCATCAAAACTAGAAACAGGCTATGGGTAAATGGGTTAATACTGAATAAATGTGATGCAAAGCTAATATGAGTGAATATTGCAGAGCAGACTTTTATTTTGGTCTTCTGTTGAATGGTTGCTTGAATAATACAAGATCGATGAATTACAAACTATTACCTGTTTACTTTAGGTGAAATTAGCTTACCAAGAGTCTGAACTACTGACGTTACTGAAGAAGATTCCTCTGGGTGAGGCAGAGATGGCAGTACTACGACAGCGGGCAGAGGGACTGCGAGAAGGAACAATAAAGACACGCGGAGAGGCCTTACTACCTCTCACTCTGGCCAGCTTCATATTTGATGCCCTGTGTTTAGGAAGTAAGTTCTGTATACATGTAAACATGATTGACACATTCAACCCTAGCGGTGAATATACTCATCAGTCACAAATAATGTGAAGAGTAGGCCTGTCCTATGCAAACAGTGTAGACCGAGATCAGAGGGCTCATATGGGAGCCCTCTGATCTGGGTCTGCACTGTTTGTCATTTTGTAGTATAGTTACGAATCAACCGTAAATATATTGAAATAAATATACAGTCAAACTTGTGTTAAGCGACCACCAAAGGGACGGCTCTAATGTGGTCGCTGAATAAAATGGCCGCTGAATACAACATGATTGATTTGGGTTGTTATCTTTTTCGTCCTTAATCTGAATTAAATAACTTGATATAATCCATACAGTTCAACTAACCCTTTTTCCATTTTAACATCAATAGATTTTATATCGGTAATTGCATAAATACGCCGATATATGTACGAATTTATCAATAGCACCATAAAAACGCTGATATACGCTTCGCTATTTCAATGTCAATTTGTCAAATTAACAGATACATTTTAACTATGTGCGTTAATTCGCCAAGAAATTGACATTATTCTTGAGGAATATGATCTTTGTTACTATTTAAAGATTTTCAGAAATCGGTTCTAATGTTAGCAGGTATTCCCTGAAATATTGGGAGACAGAGCATGTGCGAAAGAGTACAAACTTGGGCTATCTTCTATTTATGTTCAATCGTTATAATTCGGTATTTCCCGGACGTAAAAGGCGGGAATACGGTTTCGTTGTTTATAAGAGACCAACCAATAAAACACGGGATTTCCGACACACCCTCTAGAGAAAGTCACATGTTTTGTATACGTGACGTATGGGTGATTCTTCAAAATAAAAATGGCTGTCGAACCGGCGTTGAAAGGAAGTCGCCATTAAAACAGCAGAGGGTCTACGGAATCAAAGTAATAGATTTCAAACCTTTAGATTCCTATTAGAATATTCCTAGCGGCAATCATTTTCGAAACAATTTACTTGAGTTCAGTACTTGACGGAGTTTGTCGAAGTTCCCGAAAAAATGAACTTTCGATTTTGAGACCATTTTCACACCGTTCATGAAATTGAGAAACACTGATCTTAATTGCGGATAAGTGTGAAAAGATGTCAAATCTTTTTACATAATTGATCAATTATGACTTTTTCATCCCGAGACGGTCGTTTAAAAAAACGAAATTTGTTCATTGGGATGAAAAACACCGGTCGCTGGACGCGTTAGACAAAAGTCGTTGAATACACTCAATTTATATAGTAAAAACAATTGGGCGGGATTCAAACCGGCCGCTTAACACAAAGGCCGCTTAATAGACGTGGTCGCATCAGCAAGTTTGACTGTATTTTAAGTTTCAGGGGAGAATGAGTAAAATTTCTTTTTCTGAGGAACAGAATGTCAAAGCATAATTAATTATGTAACTAGCAAGTTAACTAGTTTAGTAATGGCATAAGCCATATATGACCTAAAATAACGGTTAATTGATTGAATATAGTACAGGTGACAGCATAAAGGAAGGTGACAGTAAAACAGAAAGCTCCTTTTGGAGCTTTCTGTTTTACTGTCTCCTTGCTTTAAGCAGTCACCTGACCTAAAACCAAATAATTAACACAATATTGTGGTCGTAATGGAACGGTTTGACTGTATTGTATGATGATAAAATACCTTATTGCATCTGTAATGAGATTTTGATTGTAATGTTTTGTATTACAGCGTGTCCTATGAGTTATGTAATGGACCCAGAATCTCGACTGCCAGTTCTGACAACACGGGAACTAGGGGATGAGAAGCTTGGCTTTGAAGGTTGTGTTGCCTCTCTAGGTAAGTTGTTATACCTGTACTGAAGACAATAAGACTTTTTTAGCTGGCCTGTACAAAGTACAAGATGAGATAATGCTATTCCCCTGTCACAGTTTGTCCTGTGCAAACAGTGCAAACCCTGGTCAGAGGGCTCCTGCAAGAGCCCTATGATCAGGGTCTGCACTGTTTGTACTTTTGGAATATATTGTTGAAATAAATCCTCAATTTGTAAAAATGGACTAGACTTAATTATAGGAAACTTGAATTGTTCATTTTAAGATGCAGTGAGTGATTGAGTTAAACAGCACTGTAATTATTACTGTAATTACCCTAAGTATTGGGACAGACAGGCCTGAGCGAACAGTGAAGACCCTGATCAGACTGCTCCTGAGGGAGCAGTCTGATCAGGGTCTACACTGTTTGTTATTCATTTTGCACCTTTTTGACAAAATACTGTGTGATAAAAGCAATTAGATCAATTTTTTGGATAATTACAGCAGTTATACAGGGTTGCCCAATTTTACAGTGGAGAATGTGTTATTCTTTCCCAATAAACGCGTTTACGCTAAAACTATTATTTGCAGTGCAAATAGTTTGGAGCCAGATCAGACGCCGGGTAACCCGGCGTCTGATCAGGCTCCAAACTGTTTGCCACCAAGATAAACAAGAATTATCAGAATTGTCCAAAAGTTGTTCTTTTCTAACGTTTTAGTGCTTTACGTTTGCGTTTAAACGGGAAAGAATAACAGATTCTCCACTGTAAGGGTTTTTACGATACTTTGTATTATCACTACAGGAATGAAGGCTAATGTGTCAGAGGCTGAGCACCCGCTACTGTGTGAGAGTACCAGGAAACAGAGGGGTGAACTAGCTCTAGCAATGCTCACCAACTACAAGGATGACATCACCAAACTTAGCATGGTAAACCAAGTAAAACTAATATCTGTTAAATTGTGTATGGTTTATCATCACTTCTATGACCTTGTACAAGCATGTTTATACATGTATGGCGATGGGGTAAAGTGGTTGACTGCAAAACCTAGCGTCCCGAGTTTGATCCCAGTTCAAAATTGGTATGTTTCTTTATAAGAATACCTGGTTCCATTTGCTTAGAAACATGTCAACAATCATGAAAGTATAGGCAGGGACATTTGTCTTATATTTCTTTTCAACTTAGCTGGGGAAAGGGGGGGGGGGGGCATATTCTTGTTTTTCCTGACTATACACAACTTTAACTTTGGCCATTACTTTGGAACTACATATGATAGAGACTTTGTATTGGCATGTGCTCTTAAATCAAGAAGTTCTTGAGCTCAGTACAAGTTTGGTTATGTCTGACAAAGGTCAAGGTCATTTAAAGGTCAAATAAACTGGACTTTACATTGGCCATAAGTCCTATAATTTTTATATAGATGTATGAATATTCAGTGGGAGAAGAGTTAAAGGATTCATGGGGAGAGATAGAAAGATGGCAGCTTCATCCTTTACGAGATTTCAGAATTGATAATGACCTGTATTCAGCTGCCACCTGTCTTAAAGATTGTCCAGTCATGTTATTTTTGAATAGCTGTAAAGTGTTATACAAGTTTAGATTCAGAGAATTCGATGAAGACAAAAATAGGCAAACATCTGTAAGGCATTTGTGTTCAATGAGCTCTTTGTATTATTTGTTTAGCTTATGGACAAACTGCTTGACAAGGAAGTGCATCCTGTGTACAAGGCACCTAGTCTAGTGACGTACCTGTCACCTAAACAAGCCTCTAGTCATGCCACGCCCACCTCCACGGCCACGCCCACCTCCGAGCCCAGTTGTGATCTCCAGCGACCCAGTACTTCTCAGCCTTCATCGTCATCATCATCGTCGTCCTCTAGGACAACTCGTGCCTCAGAGTTAGATGAGATTCCATTGTTAGACCAACTGCCAAGAACTGGAGGGACAGATTCAGGGTCAGCTCAAGGGTCAGGTGTGGGCGGAATAGGCGCAAGGCCAAAGACATACACACAAAGATACAGTCAGAGGTGAGACAATCTGAAAGTTTTAATCTTTATGCATGTTTTTGTTTCCGAAATCATATGCTATCAAATATTCTTTTCCTTATCCTATTTCTCAATAGATAAGCATGTTTACACTTTTGTACGAATGAAATAGTTCCAAGTTATACAGTTGTAAATATGCACCATAAGAAAAAGAATTCTACATCTCAGCAGATGGTAGCTTGATTCAGGCTGAAAGTAAAGTAGACTGCGCCTTAAGGCACATTCTGCTTTACTTTCAACTTACCTTAAGTTCTCACCTGTCTTCAAAACTAGAAATATGCTTTGGAGTAAAGGACTAAGCTGTAACTGGTTTTCAAAAGCTTGAAATAGGCTATAAGATAAGCAGTCAATACCTAAACCCTTTATTCCATAGATTCTCATTTTAATGCATTTTGATTTATTCCAGGACTGAAGAAAATATTTCAATTTTATACAGTCATGAATATACACCATAAGAAATATTTCTAGCATCTTATATGGTCGCTTAAATCAGGCTGAAAGTAAAGCAGAATGCTCCTAAAGGACCATTCTGCTTCAGTTTCAGCCTGCTTTAAGCAACCATCTGTCTCCAATATTGAACACTATCTATGGAGTAAAGTGTTAATCACTGTAAATAATCATGTGAGTGGTTGTAATATCTGGTGATTGTATTCTGTTTGTAGCCGTGACACTGACAGTTCTAATGTGGAGGAAGAGAGTGATGACTATAAAGCCCTCGAAGCCAAGCTTAGGTGTATGGTCATGAAGAAGAAACCTTCTCAAGGTACACAAGAAAATCTTACCATATACCTATGATTATCTGGACGCCACGATATGACTGAAATACTGTTAACCCATTACTCCATAACATGTTTCTAGTTTTGAAGACAGGTTACAACTTAAAGCAAGTTGAAAGAAAAGCAGAATGCGCCTGAAGGCGCATTCTGCTTTACTTTCAGCCTAATTTAAGCTATTTTCTGCTAGGATTTAGAAAATATATCTTACGGTACATTTTGCTGACTGTATTAATTGGATATATATTCTTCATTGGATGAATAAATAGAATGCACTCAAAGGTGCTTTTATGTGAAAAAGATTTAGAGTGACGTAAAATCTGAACAAATCCAAATTCATATAATTTTGAACTACGAGGTCAAAACAGATAATTTTAAACAAACCAGTCCTTCATCGAAAGTCCTGAAATCATGGCAATGTTTGAACAAAGTTTGAGTTGGCTGTATATGTTTAAGGTGTGCATTATAATATTTTGGGACAGCAAAGCTTTAATATTAATTGATTTCAGAACAATCTGGTCTGGATAGTAACGGTTTTCTGATGGTCTTGGACAATTTAACATTAAAGTCTGGACAACTTGTCTTAAGCAACTACTTTAGCTGAAAGTTAGAAAACATATGACTCATTACCACTTACTAATTGCATGATAAAAGTAATGCAGAAAACTATTACAAGCATTTTTCGCATTACCTTTGTTGTGCATTTAGCACTGATTTATATTTAGAGATTCCCGTGTGACTTCCATGAATGGCTGCTTAACCCCTTGAACCCTAGTCCCGAGTATTAGCGTCCTTTGCAAACAGTGAACATATGAAAAGTACACTTATCCTATGCAAACAGTGAAGATCCAGATCAGAGGGCTCCTAAAGGAGCCCTCTGATCAGGGTCTTCACTGTTTGTCATATTGCCAAACATTGACAAAAACAACCCATAAAGGTCAGAAATGAAATAAAGTTAAATAGGAACTGGAATTGTCCATATCAAGTTACAGGGGAAAAAAGGTTAGCACAAATATGAATAGAAATGGAGCAAGTGCCATATATCTAGATACAAGTTTATGTCAAACCCTGAGAACATTGAACAAACAAAAGAGGTTATTAACCCTTCACCCTATTGCATGTTTCTAGTTTTGAAGACAGGCAACCACTTAAAGCAGGTTGAAAGTAAACAATCTGCTAGGATATAGATCATATTTCTTATAGTATATACTTGTGACTGTATAAATTGCTACTTTCTTCAGTGGAGGAAAATTTCAAATGTGCTAAAAGGCCTGTCTGAGGGGGAAAGGATTAATGAAACTGAAATTTGACCATGTAGGTATGGCAGCGATAGACAGTAGCGCTCCAGAGACAACATCCAGTGACAACTCTCCCACCCTGGTGAGACGAGCCTGGAGTAAGCACCAGGGGCCAGGCAGTGACAGCGGCTCTAGTGGGGACAGTGACTCTCTGGGGTCAAGCAGCTCTGGGGATAAAGGGGACATCAGGGGAAAAATCAGAGATGAGAGGTAGGTTAAAATGGACACACTTTATACATACTCTTTTGAGATTTGATTTCTAAGGGTGGAGCTTTCCTGTTATTTATCCCTTTACACTTTTACATGCTCTGTCATCTCTGCAAATACCATTATGTGGTAGGGTGTATATTGTTTGGGTATATCTGTCTGTCACTTTTTCCACAATTTAACCTTGACCATAACTTTAGAAGTGTATGTGATAGAGACTTCATATTTGGCATGTGTACTCAACTCAATAAGCCATTGAGCTCTGTCAAGGTGATTTAAAGGTTATTATCACATCAGGGTTCATATTGTTTCTAACACATTTTGTTACCACAGTTATGTTCTTTGTTACCACAGAGTTCTTCTATTAAAACCACACTAGAGAAGGCTCTTTTCTCGTTGTAGAAGACTGGTGACTGATTTGAGCAAAATGAAACAGAAATCACTTTTTGCATTCTTATTATCTGTTTTAAAAGACAATTGGTTTTTTAGCTCACCTGAGCTAGCTCAGGGTGAACTTTTGCAATCCTTGAATGTCCGTCGTGCGTCGTCCATCGTGCGGCGTCAACAATTTTAGTGTTTACACTCTAGAGGCCACAAAATTTATCCAATCTTTCTTAAACTTGCTCAGATTGTATAGTACCACAAGAGTTCGGACGAGTTCGATTATGGTTAAAATCGGACTAATTGGCCAGAAGTTATCAACCTTTGAATTGCTGAAAATGCCATATTTAAGGATGTTTACACTCTAGAGGCCACAATTATCCAATCTATCTCAAACTTGCTCAGATTGTATATGACCATAAGAGCTCAGAGGAGATCAATTATGGTGTAAATCAGACGAATAGATCATGAGTTATCTACCTTTGAATTGCTGAAAATGCCATATTTAACAGAGTTTACAATCTAGAGGCCACCATTTTTATCCAATCTTTCTCAAACTTGCTCAGATTGTATATGACCATAAGAGTTCGAATGAGTTCAAATATAGTTGAAATCAGAATAATAGGTAGAGAGTTATCTACCTTTGAATTGCTGAAAATGCCATATTTAAGGGTGTTTACACTCTAGAGGCCACAATTTTTATCCAATCTTTCTCAAACTTGCTCAGATTGTATATGACCATAAGAGTTTAAAAGAAGACAATTATGGTTGCAATCGGACAAATAGGTCAAGAGTTATCTACCTTTGAATTGCTGAAAATGCCATATTTAACCGTGTTTACACTCTAGTGGCCACAATTTTTATCCAGTCTTTTTCAAACTAGCACAGATTGTATATGACCATAAGAGCTTGAATAAGTGGGATTATGGTTGAAATCGGTCCAATAGGTCAAGAGTTATCTGCCCTTGAATAGCTGAAAATGCCATATCTAACAGCGTTTACACTCTAGCAACTTCAGTTTTCAATGGATTTTGATTATACTTGCACACAAAGTATATACAGTAAAACCTCTCTATAACGGCCACTAAAACGAAGGATAATTCATAGTATAAAAGACAGGTGATAGTTTAAAGCGAGGTGACAGTGAAACAGAAAGCTCCTAAAGGAGCTTTCTGTTTCACTGTCACCTTGCTTTAAGCAGTCACCTGCCTTAAACATCCAATAATCAACAAACGATAGTGGCCGTTATAGAGAGGTTATACTGTAGCTATAAGTTCTTGAAGGAGTGTAATTATTGTTGAAATCTAATCATTGTGTCAATAGCTATCTGCCCTTGATATACTTTGAAATGATAGAAAAGGCTTCATTTCAGTATTGTTTAGGCTCTATAGTTATCTGCCCTTGATGTACTCTACTAAACTAGAATTATGAGGTTGTATTCCAAAATTGTTTACATGCTATACTACAAAATTGAATGGATTTAGATTAAAATGGGTGAAACAGAAAGGTAAAGCTATCAGACTTCAGTACAACAGGTGAGCGATATCAGGGCCTTCAGGCCCTCTTGTTACACCATAAGTCTCCTATGTTTTATTTTAATATGTATTAGAAATAAGCTTGTATTTATCATGTCTGTTTTCTTCCAGCCCTCAAAGTCAGCTAAATAACAGGATAGCGGCAACAACACAGTTTATTATGGACTCTCGAAGTTCCACTCCAAATCTGAAAGGCCTGAGGTAAGATTACTGAAGGGGTAGTGCATTAACCCAAAACCTCTTCGCCTGTTTCATAGTACCACTAAAAACAGGTTGAAAGTAAAGCTGAAGGTGCCTTACAGAGCAATAAGCTTTTCTTCCAGTCTGCTTAGGTTGCCATCTGGAAAGACAGTTACAATACATTTTATATTTCGTGTTCAGGATGTCCTAGCTGGGGACTACTTTGCTTAGTATATAATTAATAATCACAAGTGTAAAAATGGGTAATTTTGGGGTAAAGGGTTATTAAAATCACAAGCATGAAAATGTGTATTTATGGTGTAAGGGTTAAAATTGGGTATGGTGGCCAGCTCTTTTTGTATGGAAAAAGTTCCATATTTATATGTGTTTAAGGCAGATGACTGTCAGGTTGTAGTGAAAGTTTCCTATTACTCTTTTATCTATGATGAAAAGAGGGGAATTAAGCTTTAACTTTCACACAGGAATTCTTTGATAGGCAATTTATAACAGAATGAGAGGGATGGCATCTGTACTTTTGAGAGAGCTTTAGGAGAATTGGAGGATGAAATAAATGCAGAATATCTCTATAGGAGCTATAAGCTTTCTGTATTATCAATCTTGTATTAAACAACCACCTGTATTTAACATTACCCAACAATCTTCTGCTAAGTAATCACTTAAAACAAGATTGATTGGTTGAAAATATATTTTTAAATGTTGTCCCTACTTTTCTATCTAGATTTAAAGGGAAGAGTCGTATAATGCCAACAGTGCCAAACCAGCCGAGTGAGGCGTCTGCACACTGGATGTGGGAGGTAGCTAAGACCATACTGAACAAGGCTGGTGGCAGTAGCTCCACATCTCAGTTCATCCAGCCATCTAATGGCAATCAGCCGACAGGTCCACACAGGAATCTACAGCTGTGTGCCTTCCAGATAGGACTGTATGCTCTTGGCTTACAGAACTGTGTGTCACCTAACTGGCTGTCTAGAACCTACTCTTCCCATGTCTCTTGGATAACAGGTAAACTTCTGCTGTTACAACCTCTCAATAACACTGATGGTGTTATGTGCATGTGGCAGATATAAGCAGAATGAAAGTAAAGCAAAAAGGTCCTATGGGTTCTTTCTGCTTTGCTTTCATCCTGCATAAAATTCTGAAAACAAGTCTTTGGTTGAGTGTTTTTAGCTTCCATGATAGTATCATGAGAGCTATTGCCATCCATCTTTGTTGGCCATCTGTCTTGTGGTGGCCATGTGAAGCGTCTGCCGCCCATTAACTTTTACATGCTAAACTTATACGCAAACGCAAGTTCTACTGAAACAGTCGTGATGAAAGTTGGTAGAAACGATCAAAGCATGGTTCTAAAACAAATCATATAAAAAAAAGTTTTGATGCGAAATATGTAATGAACAGGTTATTCCTTTGCCCAATAGCCTGTTTCTGGTTTTGAGGAGAAGTGACCTCTTAAAGCAGGTCGAAAGTAAAGCAGCACTTTAAGGTGCATTCTGCTTTATTTTCAGCCTGCTTTAAGTTATCATCTGCTATAATATAGAAATATTTCCTAAGACACATATTCATGACTGTATAAATTGGGTGGAATAATAAATCAAAGGCTTTTAAAGGGCATATTGATGGGATAATCTGTTAAATGAAAAACACTTCCGTTTATCATTTTCAGGTCAGGCTATGGAGATAGGTAGTGCTGCCATACATATTCTGATAGATACATGGGAAGGTCACCTGACACCTCCAGAAGTTGCCTCATTGGCTGACAGAGCGTCCAGAGGTAGAGACCACAGTATTGTGAAGGCTGCTGCAGAACTAGCCCTGTCTTGTCTGCCCCAAGCCCAAGCCCTGAACCCATCTGAGGTGCAGAGAGCCCTGTTCCAGTGTAAGGAACAGAGTAAGGATATGTTAGAGAAGGCGTGTTTGGCTGTAGAGGGCGCTGCAAAAGGAGGCGGAGTCTACCCAGAGGTGCTGTTCCATGTTGCCAAGCGATGGTATGAACTGTCAGAGGAGGCGGCCGCTGAGGGTGGTGAAGACACTCCCAGACACCATCATCACCACCATCATCATAGGGACAGTAGGCCACCATCAACATCATCAGTGTCCGCCAAAGCTCCTAGCCCCCAGGGCAATCAAGAGAGCTCTAGTCCAGCCAGTGTTCCAGCTATTCCATTCAGTAACACTCCACCCATCACCAGCCAGGGGCCTGTTTCCGCCACCCAGATTATGTCTCATGCTGGGCAGATGCCAGCCCAAGCTGTCGTTCTACCATTCCCACTCCCACCTGTAGCCCAGGCTAGTCCCCATCATCCACATCACCCACTACCTCATCAGCAGTTTGTTCAGCCAACATACAACATTGTACAGCAGATACAGCCATTCGTTCCTCCCTACTCCCAGTCAATTCCCATCCATGCCCAACACATTCACCCGTATGTGGCTACCTTCACGTATCAGAACCCAATCCCCTATAGCAACATCCCACAGGCTGTCTATACATCAGCCACTCATTTCCGCCCACTAGGTCCAAATCAAGGGGTACAGGTTATACCTAGTCAGAACTGTCAGGTTGCTCCAATTCAGGGACTCGGGCCCCCGCCCCAGGCGGCTCTGCCACTTCCACAGCCCATTAATGAGGAGATGAATCAGTCACACAGCTCAGGGACAAATCACATCCATAATCCCACCCAGGCTCACTATATGCATGCATCGTTCCGTGTTGGTATGCTTGCCATGGAGACGTTGGCCAGGCGGGTTCATGACGACAGGCCACAGACAAAGTATGCACGGAACCCACCCAATGGGGAAGATGTGAAGTGGCTTCTAGGCATCTCCATGAAACTAGGTGAGTAATAAACCTCTTCACAGTGATAATTATTCCTTCCCAATTGTTTCTTCCCCAAAATTAACCTAATACCCCATGGTGACCTTAAAGCAGGTAAAAGGTAAAGCAGAATGCGCTTTCAGGTGCATTCTGCTTTATTTTTGGCATGGTTTAAGCCACCATAAGCTAGAATATTGAAACGATTTCTTAGGATTCGTATTCATGACTGCATTAATTGAAACTATTTTCATCAGTGGAGGAATAAATTAAAAATGCTAAAAGGCGCTTCTATGGAGTAAAGTGCTAAGACATTAAAATGAATTTGTTATTATAATAGCATTTGGCAATAGTCAAACTGGTTTCAGGTACAACTCATTAAAGAAGGTTGGCATTTTATGAAAATTGATGGCTGCTAAATACCCAGTGGAACTTTTAACCTTTTATTCTGTAACTACCATTATCAAAAACTCCCTAAAAGAGCTTTTTGCTTTTTGTCTTGCATTAAGCTGTCTCTTGTTATATAAGACTACAAATATACCTTAACCCTTAGCCTGCCACTCATGATTATAGCTCCATATGGAAACAGCTTGGATCCGGATGAGACGCCGAGTAACTCCGCGTCTCATCCGGATCCAAGCTGTTTGACACTCGGACAACATTTTCAGCAATTTTGAGCAACTTTGAAGCACTTTGAAACTTGAAGCAGACAAGAAATATAGCAGACGACAATTTATTTGGCGGGCTAAGGGTTAATTTGATAAGTGGTTTCATTTAAACTTTTACTCCATAGATTGTCAGTATTGAAGACAAATGGTTTCTTAAAGCAGGCTGAAGGTAAAGCTTAAGCAGAATGCTTCTTTAGAAGTATTCTGTTTTTCTTTGAGCCTGTCTTAAAATATTTCTCACGGTCTATATTCATGACTATAAATTGGAACTATTTTCTTGAGTGGAGGAAAAAATCAAATGAGTATCTATGTATCGAGTAAAGGGTTAAATTTGATACAAGTTTGACTACATGTATATTTTTATTGTTTCAGGTACGAGTTACCTTCAACAGTTTACTGCAAGTGTTGTGAATGCTGTCGTCAGCCCGTTCCTGTTGTATGACATTGCTATAGAAGCAGCCCATGTGTTAGCCAGGAATAACCCTGTAGCTGTCCAGAGTCATCTCAGATCTAACATACTCAACCCACTCGTTCAGAAATGTCTGCAAATGTAAGTCTACAGATATTAGTGAATCTTTTTTTTAGATGACAGAACTATATTCAGACTGAGGCTGGCTCCAGATAAGGGTAGTATTTAAAAAACTAAAATTTTTATTTCTTCATTAAACCCTTTGGTGTTACTACTCATTAGAATCATATCTTAGAGACGATTCTTATGAGTAGTAACACCATAGGATTAGGTGCTGAAATGAGTGAGAAAATGTTAGATTTGTTCAGTTTACTCCCTCTTATCTGAAGCCCTGTCGAAGTGCTGCTTTTCCGTCATAGTGTGCATTGACATTGAACAATGGGATTTAGATCCAACTATCAAGTTTTCGTTCGAGCTCTGTTTTTGTCAAAAAGTATAAGAGCTAGATTAAACAGTATACAGATGTGTCAAGTCTAAAGTTAAAACATGGCTTAGCCTTGTAAATCTGTGTACATGTATACATGACTGTAGGTCTGTGATGTAGTTAAGTTAGGCCAGCACTATGAAGTTTTCTGCATTACCTTAGCCCTTCGATAAGCTCATAACAGTTCAAATCACTTCCAATATATAACATGTATATACAGATTTACAAGGATGAGACGTATAGATATTTATGGCAGGTGACTGCTTAAAGCAAAGTGAAAGTAAAACAGAAAAGCTCCTTAAGAAGTTTTCTGTTATACTCTCACCTTGCTTTAAGGTGTCAACTTTCTTTTATAAATTTAATTATCCTTCTTTTTAGAGGTTGTAAAAGAGTAGTTTTACTGTATATCAATAGTCACATAATATCCATTGAACTTAATACATGTATGTGTTTAAGAGGGCTACCATTTTTCCGGATTTTTCTGAAATTTCTGGATATTATCCTATCAGCTGGTAGCTTAAAGCAGGCTGAAAGTAAAGCAGAATGCGCCTTAGGGCGCATTCTGCTTTACCTTCAACCTGCTTTAAATAATTGCACTTGAAAAATAGAAAAATTAGAAATCTTAGGATTTTTCATGATCAACTTATGGCAGGGCTGGTTTGATTTTATGTGTGTTTGACTTTCAGGTTTATTCAGTGTGCCCATCAGCGTATTCATCATATCAACTCATCAGACTACGAGGACTTTGTGAGCACCATTTGCAGTGCCAGGAATGCATTTTACCTGACACCAGGTGGTATGGTCCAGTTCCAGGAACTACTTCAGAGTCTTCGCCGATCCAAGTCATGTCGCAAAGATCTCTGGACAAGAATTATGAATGGTCTAGCTACTCCCATGAATGTCTGACCCAGGGCGTGTATAGGAGATACAAAATGTCAGACATTCTTTTAGCTGTATAGGAGTACATTATTGTTTCCTGTCTAAATGAAACTAAATGCAAATGCAACAGAAGGAAACGTAGAAAAAGTCTGTTTTGGTTAAAAAATGTTGTGATTTAACCCTCAACCCCATAGCCTGTTTCTAAGTTTGAAGACTGGTGACCACTTAAAGTAGGTTGATAGTAAAGCAGAATGTGCCTTCAAGGGTATTCTGCTTTACTTCACAGGCTGCTTTAACCCTTTGAACCCTAGTCCCGCATATTGGCGTTCTTTGTAAACATTATACATGTGAATAGTACACTTGTCCTATGCAAACTGTGAAGACCCAGATCAGAGGGCTCCTAGGAGCCCTCTGATCAGGGTCTTCACTGCTTGTCATAATACCAAACATTGACAAAACAACCCTTAAAAGTCAGAAATGGACTGGACTTAAACGGAAACTGGAATTGTCCATCTAAAGTTTCAGGGAGGAAAGAGTTAAGCTATCATCTACAAGAATATTTAAATATATTACTTATGGTGCACAGTCATGACTATGCAGTGGAACCATTTTGTTTTTAGTGAAATAAATTGAATGCATAAAATTTGTATCTTCTCGGCAATGGGTTAAATGTTATAAATATTTTAAGATTTAACCCGTTGTCGAGAAGATACGAAATTTTAACAAAATTGTAAACATTGTCAAGAAGCTGTCATTATAGTTATACACATTTTATTGTATTGCTTTTGTGCTTAGTTTCGTTTAAAACAGGAACAAATATTGTCTTCCCATGTATGTGTACATTCTGGTAAACTCATGAGTGTTTACTTGTCTGGAGCTTGTGAAACATTTCTCATACATTGTTCAGCTGTTTAACCCATTACCCCATAGATGATAGCCAGTTTCTAGTTTTGAAGATAGGTGACCTCTTAAAGTAGGTTGAAGGTAAAGCAGAATGTGCCTAAAGGCACATTCTGCTTTACTTACAACCTGCTTTAAGCTAACCTCTGCTAGGATATAAGAAATAAGTCTTATGGTACATATTTATGACTATAAAGTGGAACTATTTTCTTAAGTGGATGTGACTGAGTGGTTATAGTCACTGTGACTGGCAATTGCTTAGATCAGCTTAACCCCATCTGTGGCATTGAATCCCAGTCTGGGTACTTTGGATTTTATCATGTGAGGAAAAATCCAGCTGGCCTGCGGAAAGTTGGTTGCTCTACCCAGTTGCTGATTTGTGTATAAAGAGCTTCTGGGGTCTTCCTCCATCTGTAATTAGCTGGACATCACAATATGACTGAAATACTGTTTAAGCTGTGTAAAATCATAAAAAATCATAAAAAATCAAATCATATCAAATTTGCATTGGAGAAATAAATAACAGTGGTAAAAAATGATGCATCTATGAGGTAATTGATTAAATGAATCAGTTTTTCAGAAAATTATGCAGTAATTATTTTCTGGCCATTAGAAAATCTAATTGTGTGAATGTAGCATTTGAATGTTGGATTCATTAGCATAATATAAAACCAAAGTCATGACAACAATCATATAATGTAGTATCAATCAAAAAAAAAGTAAGACCTGGAAATATCTGTGAGATCAGTATCTTTTCAATATATTATTTTTTCAATGATTGCTCAATAAAAATTGTATTTAGCAGCTACTTAAAAAAATAATAAAAATGAATTAACAAGATTACTAAAAGGTGCCATTTACTGCAGGTCCTGAGTATTGCAGAAAGCTCCTGTTGGAGCTTTCTGCAATGCTTTGGTTCTGCATTAAACTGTTCTGTATTATTTTGTCACATGTTTTCAGAGATTTTCACGGTTGTCAAGTGAGTGACTGCCAAATACAAGTTTTATTTTTAATTGGGAATTCAATAAAATCAAATAATATGCATTCTTTAGTTTGTTAACTCTTCCTTAAATAATTACCTGTAGTCCTGTATACATTGACTCTTGAGCAATTTGTCTCAAAAGTACAATAAAACCTCTCTATTACAGCCACTAAATTGGGTTAATTACTAGGTGTTTTACAACAGGTGACATTTTAAAGCAAGGTGGCAGTTAAATAAGAAAGCTCCTTTAGGAGCTTTCTGTTTTACTGTCACATTGCTTTAAGCTGTCACCCGTCTTTTATACAACCAATTAGACTTCGTTTTAGTGGTCGTAATAGAGAGGTTGTACTGTATTGAAAATTATGGCAAACACATAACAGTTAAGATACTTATCAGTGGGCTTCTTTAGGAGTCTTCTGATCTGGGTCTAAGCTGTTTGCAAATGATGTTTATACTTGTTTTTTGCACATTAACCCTTTACCTCATAGCCTGTGTCTACAGGTGACCACTTAAAGCAGGTTGAAAGTAAAGCAGAATGTGCCTTAAGGCACATTCTGCTCTACTTTCAGCCTGCTTCAAGCTAAAATCTGCTAGGATATAAAAAAAAATTTGTAATTGTAATTGTTCATGAGGGTATAAATTGGAACTATTTTCTTCAGCGGAGGAATAAATTAAATACGCTAAAAGTCGCTTCTATGAGGGAAAGGGTTAAGGGTTAAAGATTGTATTGAGTTTATGTTACAAAACAGTTGAATGGAATGATGACAAATGTAAAAAAGAGTTCACACATTGTTTGAATTGATAACATGTGATTTAATTTAATTTAGATATAGAATTAACTTATTTGATATGTGAGTTATAGCCAAACTCATTGTTTTATTTGTTTAAGAGTAGATGAGTTTTAAAGGATTTATTAAGACTCTGTGTGTAATGGAAATTAGGGTTTCATTGCTACATTTGAAAATACGTTATCTTTCCCATTAAATGCATTTAGGCCCAAAATATTATTTTCAATGCAAACAGTTTGGAGCCAGATCAGACGCCAGGTAATCTGGCGTCTGATCTGGCTCCAAACTGTTTGCCACTCAGATTAAGAAATAGATAGTAATAAATTTCAAAAAATTGTAATTTTCTATATTTTAGTGTATTTGTTAGCGTTTAAAGGAGAAGAGTAATGTCTTCTCAAATGTATGACAAGTGAATAAAGTCAAGTTTGTGTTTAGCAGTGACATTCATGAAAGTCTACAGAAGTCTTTGAACTCTTCCAACACTAAGTTACTCTTGTGGATTATTAGGTCTCCTTGTGGATTGTTTAATTTACCAAAACATGAACTAGTCTACTTGGAATTTTTGGTAGATTAATAGATACTGCTCTAAACTAGCAAATAGTGTAGATCAAGATCAGAGGGCTCCTAAAGGACCCCTCTGATCTGGGTCTACACTGTTTGCAAATGTTATGAGTATATTATAAACAGGTCCATGGTGTTGAAAGAGTTAACCCCTTCACTGCAATGACGTCATCTGCTTCCAACACTTGTCATTGACTTTTTATATTCAAATTTTAGGTAAACTGACTAAAGTAAAATAATAATGAACATCAAAAAGTTAGGATCCTGATCAAACACTGCATTTTGTGGCATTTGAGCAGGATCCAAACTATTTCCAAATTTATAATCATTATACTCAGGATAAGGCAGTGAAGAGGTCAACCCTTTCCGACACTCAAGAGCCTACTCCTCCACATGAGCACTACAAATAAATGTTTTATTTAACCCATTACCCCATAGTCTGTTTCTAGTTTTGAAAAAGCTCTAAATGACCTTTTCGTGTCGATGGGCCGTAAAACACCATTCATTCATTCATTCTAGTTTTGAAGATATGTGACCACTTAAAGCAGGTTGAAAGTAAAGCAGAATGCGCCTTAAGGCGCATTTTGCTTTTCTTTCAGCCTGCTTCAAGCTAATATCTGCTAGAATATAAAAAATATTTCTTAAGATTTTTTTTTGGTGACGGTATAAATTGGAACTATATTCTTCAGTTGAGGAATAAATTAAAGGCGTAAAAAGGCGTATTTATGGGGTAATGGGTTAAAGGAGTAAGGATTGCCTCTCCTTCACTGTAGTGCAGATGATAGATACTCATAGTGGGTGGAGTTATTTATACAAAGCTCCAGATAAAGGGAGTATTTCAAAAACATTTTGTTGTTATTCTTGTTTTAACTCATTGAGTCCTAGTGACGCATATATGCGTCATTTACCAAAGGTGTACCTGTGAAAATACACTTGTCCTATGCAAACAGTGAAGTCCCTGATCAGAGGGCTCCTGCAGGAGCCCTCTGATCAGGGGCTTCACTGTTTGTCATATTGTAATATGTTATAAAAAACAACCCCAAATAGTCGAAAATGGACAAGCCTTTATTGCAAACTGAAATTTGTCCAGTAGAAGTTTCAGGGGATAATGTTAAACCCCATGGTTTGTGACTGCATTGTGTAGATTCATGAATGTCTCTGTTTGATTTATTATTATGTATAAACTAGATATTACATTAATTATGAAATTACATATCTGAATTAATATGCCATGTGTATTTTGTGTGTGAATAATAGGGAATCAAGGCCATACAAATAAGATGTAACAGTTAACGTTGTGTTCTGCTAGATTCATAGGTACATTTTGGTTTGAATTTTGATCCATTATTATTTTCAAAGATGACATTTTATTGTTTACAGTTTGAGCAATCACGTTTTAAGGGATTCAATTTTCTGATTGAGAGTTCAAATAGCAAATCGAGATCTACAATATTTAGAAATGGCAGTAAAATAATTTCTCAATTCAACTTAACCCTCTGAACCCTAGTCCCGCATATAGGCGTCATTTTCAAACAGCATAAATGTGAAAAGTGCATTGTCCTATGCAAACAGTGAAAACCCTGATCAGAGGGCTCCTTACGGAGCCCTCTGATCTGGGTCTTCACTGTTTGTCATAATGCAAAACATTGACAAAAACAACCCTTAAAAGTCAGAAATGGACTAGACTAAAATGGAAACTGGGATTATCCATTTGAAGTTTTAGGGAGGAAAGAGTTAAAGCAGTAATGTCCTGCTCCTTCAAACGCTCAGTAGAAGTTGGTTTTAATTATAAAGCTGGTGGCTGCTTGTATCAAAATCAAAATAAAGCAGAAGTGTAATGAAAGAAAATTTCTGCTTTATTTTCATCTTGCACTAACCTTCTGCTTGTCATTATCACATTATAGAAGTCTTCATTCATCATAGCGAGAATTGATATTGTTTAACCCTTTCCCTCCATAGAAATGCAGGGCTCCAGATAAGAGGGAGTAAACTGAACAAATTCAACATTTTCTCACTCATTTCAGCACCAACTTCTATGGTGTCACAACTCATTAGAATCGTCTGGAAGAGACGATTCTAATGAGTAGTGACATCACAGGGTTTAATTCTGTCGCCCAGGAAATGGCTTTTAATACCTTTACCATTAATAGTAATGAGTTTTCATGCTTATACCTGTTCAAAATGTGTTGTTTCTTTTTTGCTATATAATGGCAACAGGTGGCTGCCTAAAGCAGACTGAATGTAAAGTAAAAAAAAACTCGAGTAAGGAATTTTTTGGCTTTTTTTTCTTCAGTTTGCTTAATGCAGCCACATGTCTACAAAATGTTAAATTGAATATGGGAAGAAAAGGGTTCAACCAATGTACAGGCCAAACTATTAAATCAACCATACCAGAGAAAACATATACAGCTTTGAAGACAAATGGTCGCTTAATGCAGAATAAAAGTAATACAGAACTCTCAAGTCTAGCAGCTCTTTAGATTACTTTTCTCTTGCTTAAGTGGTCACTTGTCTTTTAAACAATTCTATGATCTCATTTAAGGTTTCTAAACACAGGCTTAACCCTTTACCCCATGGTTTGTTCTAGTTTTGAAGACAGGTGACAACTTAAAGCAGGTTGAAAGTAAAGCAGAATGTGCCTTAAGGCACATTCTGCTTGTCTTTCAGCCTGCTTTAAGCTACCTGCTGCTGGGATTTAGAAAGTACATTATTTCTTATTGTTCGACTGTACAAATTTGAACTATTTTCTTAAATGAAGGAATAGATTAAATGTATAGAAATTTGTAGCTATTGAGTAATGGGGTTAACTGTACAGAAATGTATTTGTAATCAATTCTAAATATTTGACCTATCATGTTCACCACTGATCTTCATAAAAATGAAATGGGCCCGTATGTTTCCAGTTTTGTAAATAGTCATAATCACGTTTTTGTGAGCTATCTAGATTTCATTGTTTTGTTTGTTACGAAACCCATAACATAATGTTTAAGATTCTATTTTAATTGAATAAATGGTTATTTATTTCACTTTATTGAGAGAAATCAAAATAATTTGTGCAATTTGGATGCACAATTATTTCAAATATATCATGAGGGAAGAAAGAACCCCATACATATTTTAGAGTCCACACTTGAAAGACAGAATATAATAAAACATATTTGTAAACAATTTTGTTAAACACATTTTCAAAGCTTTATATAAGTATCTCAGCCTCAGTGAAGAGGTATCGGTGAAAGTAAACATTACGATCTCAGAGATGATATGTAAAAAAAAAACTCAGTGGTAGACCTAAAGGCTATGGACAGTTTTAACCCATTACCCCATAGACTGTTTCTAGTTTTGAAGATAGGTGACCACTTAAAGCAGCTTGAAAGTAAAGCAGAATGTGTCATAAGGTGCATTCTGCTTTACTTTCAGCCTGCTTTAACCTATCATCTGCTAGGTATAGAAAATATTTCTAACGGTGCATATTCATGACTATTTTAATTGGAACTAGTTTCTTCAGTGGAGGAATAAATAAAAGGTGTAAAAAGGGGTATTTATGGGGTAATAGGTAAGACAGACAGCTTCTTAAACTGGATGAAAGTAAAGCAGAAAATGTCCAAAGAGCCATCTGCTTTACTGTCATCACACTATACGCAGCCACCAGTCTTAAACTAAGAGATACTAGTCTTCTTCTAGAGAGGTCGATAAAAGGAGGTTTATATTGCAACAAAAGTATTTATATTCATTGTGCAGCAGTCTTGCATACCATTAGTCCTAAACTAACATGTTTAACCCATTACCTCACAGCCTGTTTCTCGTTTTGAAGACAGGTGACCACTTAAAGCAGGTTGAAAGTAAAGCAGAATACTTTACTTTCAGTCTGCTTTGAGCTACCATCTGCTACAATAGAGAAAATATTTCTTATAAAACAGTAATAACTGTACAAATTGGAGCTATTTTCTTCAGTGGAGGAATAAATCAAAGGCATCAAAAGGTGTATTTATGGGTTAATTGGTTAAATGAATGATAGTTATACTTGTACTGTACATTTGTGAATAATGTTTGATGGTAAAGGTTTGAAATGTGGAACTGACAGAATCCACATGATCACTTAAACATGATAAGCCATATCATCACTTTGCCATAAGGAATTACGAAGATTTTAACAGGGTATTTTTTTTCCTTATATTGTTTTTGTCATCTAGTGTAGTTTGCCCATATATTAGACCGGCTCCTTATCGGCCTGGTTTAGCCACTCTTCATTTGACCCCTCCCATACTTGACCTGCTGTTTTATTGGGCTTGCCTTCACAGTGAAAGAGATACACAATTATTGTTTCCTGGGGCCTGTTTCATAAAACTTTGTACGACAAATATTGTCGTAAGTCAGATTATTAAAGTCTCAATTATCATATATATCTCCATCTAATCCTGTCTTGTGACATCTCTTTGGAATCGTCTTGAAAAGACGATTCCAAGGAGATGTCATAAGACAGGATCAAATAGAGAAATCAGAAAATAAATTTATTTTAAAGTTTTGACTTACAACCGTTTTTGTCGTATAAAGTTTTATGAAAAGGGCCCCAGGTGATCGTGTTAGAATGGAATACATGGCCATTGTGGTACTGTACAGATCACCAATATATGCCTTTTTAGGGTGCACTTGTGCAGCGATATTAATCCTTTCCTCCATAGCCTGTTTCTAGTTTTGAAGATAGGGAAATAAAATACTTAAAGCAGGTTGAAAGTAAAGCCATCGGGCCAACTCTGCTTAACTTTCAATCTGTGTTAAGCTACCATCTGCTAGAATATATAGAATATTAAATTTTCTTATCATGGCTTTATAAATTTGAACTATTTTCTTCACTGGAGGAATAAATTAAAGATGTTGAAATGCGTATCTATGGCATATATGGCTACCCTATCAGCTCCACCGAATGCCTCATATCCTAAACCAGGACCTATGCCTTATTTCCTAAACCAGGCCTTGAAGTTGTCAAGTCTTCTTTTTTCTTAACCATGTCTTCCAAAAGGACATTAAACATTTTGTTTGACATTATTCATTATTTTAAGAATGACGATTTAGACTAAATGTCAATTTCAAATTGTATGTAAAAACATACAGAGCGCTGGCATTTCAGTTGCTTTGGCCCAAACCTTTTGCATACTTGAACATATGCAGTACAGGGGCCCGTTTCATAAGACTCTGTACGACAAAACGGTCGTAAGACTAAAGTCAAAACTTTAAAATACATTTACTTTCTTATTTCACTTTCTATTCCTGTCTAGTGACATCTCTTTGGAAGACGATTCCAAAGAGATGTCACAAGACAGGAATAGATGGAGAAATAAATAATAATTGATACTTTTATAATCTGACTTACGACAACATTTGTTGTATGAAGTCTTATGAAACGGGCCCCACAGTTCATATACAGCCTAGGAAGACATAGCTGGATTGTAGATAACAACTGGAGTTCCACTGTACTAGTTTGTGCCAAACAGTATATACAATCACTTTATTTTCATCCTGTTGTTGCTTGTATTGAAGTCTTGGTTTGTGAACTAATTTCATTTAGTAACTGCATGTACTAACTTGGCCATGGAAGATTTAGAGATACTAACATGGTCAATAGAAGTTAACCCATTACCCCTTAAAAATGCCTTTTTACGCCTCTATTTATTCCTCCACTGAAGAAGATAGTTCCAATTTATACAGCCAAGAATATGTATCAGAAGAAATATTTTCTATATCCTTGCAGATGGTAGCTTAAAGCAGGCTGAAAGTAAAGCATAATGTGCCTTAAGGCACATTCTGCTTTACTTTCAACCTGCTTTAAGTGGTCACCTGTTTTCAAAGCTAGAAATAGGCTAAGAGGTAATGGGTTAACAGAATATTTTCCACAAAAACCCTTTACTCCACAGTCTGTTAGTCAATTTGAAGACAGATCACCTGTCTAAACACTAAAATCAAGCTGTTGGGGTTAAAGGTTGAGCATAATGCTTTACAACTCTTCTCTGTTTGAGAGGTGGTAACTGCAATGTGTTTCTTGTAGTTAGGCAGGTCATTGGCATTGTCTGCTGGAAGCAGCCAGATCCCAAAGTAATAAAGCATTTGATTGGTCAGATTTGAGCTATTGCTCAGAAAAAGCTCAAATCTGACCAATTAAATATTTGAGAAAGATCTCAGACTCAACCCAAAAGCTTTACGACCTTTGACCCAGCATATGCAACATTATTGAGTCAATGAGAGAGCTATGAATGATTACAATGTTGTACACACTTCATGTAAAGGGTTGTATTTTGATACATCATTATGTATGTAGTACAGTAAAACCTCTCTATTACAACCACAAAATTGTATTAATTATTAGGTGTTTCTGACAGGTGACTGCTTAACCCTTTACCTGATAGCCTATTTATAGTATTGAAGATAGGTGACTAATTAAAGCAGGTTGAAAGTAAAGCAGAATGTGCCTTAAGGCGCATTCTGCTTTACTTTCAACCTGCTTTAAGCTTCCATGTGCTAGAATATAGAAAATATTCCCCATAATATATATTCATGACTGATTAAATTGGAACTGTTTTCTTCAGCGGAGGAATAAATCATATTCGCTAAAAGGCGCTTCCATGGGGGAAAGGGTTAAAGCAAGGTGACAGTTAAACAGAGAGCTCCGTTAGCTTTCTGTTTTATTGTCACTTTGTTTTAAGCAGTCACCTTTATTTTATACAATCAATTAGCCTTGGTTTTAGTGGTCGTAATAGAGAGGTCTTACTGTACTGTTACTTTCACCATTAAGCCATTTGTAAGTGCCACATTATCTAGGACTTGTCCTTCCTGCCTTGTATATATAGAACAATGAATAGGGTTGATTGCAGTCTTGAATGCCAAGGAAGTTTAACCCAGTACTCCATAGATACTTTCAACCTTCTTAACCCTTTACCCAATAACCCGTTTATAACATTTAGTACAGGTGATCACTTAAAGCAGGTTGAAAGTAAAGCAGAATGTGCCTTAAGGCACTTTCTGCTTTACTTTCAATCTTTAAGATACCATCTGCTGGGATATAGACATATTTCTTGCGGTGCATCTTCATGACTGTATAAATTAGAACTATTTTTTTTCAGTAGATGAATAAATTTGAGGTGTAAAATTTATGGAGTAATGGGTTAAGTGTAAAGTGAGGCGAACCTGGCAAAATAAGGAATATATGTTGTGGTGGATCATTGTTTGCATCTTAAAATAAAGTTTTTGAAGTTTTTGTGAAAGACTGTGTACAGGTTGTGAGATCTTTTTAGGTTGGGTTAAAACGGAAAAAAAATCAGAAAAGAGTACCATATCTATTCTAATGAACAGCTCTCTGTTTCAAGAGTTCCTATTGTAATTTAGGTCATTACAGTTTTTAGAAAATAACTCCTAAATTAGATTTGTAGTTGGGTACATATTAATTTAAAAAAAAATGAAATGAAAGTTACAGTGGAGAATCTGTTATTCTTTCCCAATAAACGTGTTTACGCTAAAACTATTATTTGCAGTGCAAACAGTTTGGAGCCAGATCAGACGCCGGGTAACCAGGCTCCAAATCAGGCTCCAAACTGTTTGCCACTAAGAATTATCAGAATTGTCCAAAAGTTGTTCTTTTCTACGTTTTAGTGCTTTGCGTTTGCGTTTAAACGGGAAAGAATAACAGATTCTCCACTGTATGCAGAAAGCTCCAAACCAGTTTTGGAGTTTGAAACAATCCACATGTGTTTGTGTCGGTGCCATGAATGGAAGCCATGTTGACCATTTACTCCATAGACTGTTTTTAGTTTTGAAGATAGATAACCACTTAAAGCAGGTTGAAAGTAAAGCAGAATGTGCCATAAAGCGCATTCTGCTTTTCTTCCAGCCCGCTTTAAATTATATGCTAGAATATAGAAAATATGTCTTATGATACATATTCATGACTGCATAAAACATAATTATTTTCTTCAGTGGAGGGGTCGATTAGATGTGTTAAAATGCATATCTATGGAGTAATGGGTTAATAAAGTAAAATCCTGTGTACACAGGCCACTCAAAGGGGATCAGTTAACACTCTCACATATAATGGTAGCTGCTTTATGCAGGTCAATAGTAATGCCAAAAGCTCTTAACAGGTCTCCAGATAGAGGGAGTGTAGTAAACAAATTCCAACGTTTTCTCCTCCACGTCAGCACCAAATTCTATGATGTAACTACTTATAAGAATCTTCCAGAAAAGACGATCTAATGAGTAGTCACATGATCATAGGGTTTAATGCAGACATACAGATTTTAGCTTTTTATATACTCCCCTTTTCTGGAGCCCTGGCCCCAAGGTTATAAAGCATTTGAGTTGAGCCTGCTCTCAAGCATTTGATTGGTCAGATTTGAGCAAAAGCTCAAATCTGACTAATCAACTGCTTGAGAACGATCTAAGACTCAATTGAAACACTTTGAAACCTTGGACCCTGGCACTAAGCAGTAAGCTGTATGTAGAGATGGTTTTGTACAGTTGAAATTCGATATCTCGAACTCAGTTAAGTCCAACATACCCGTATTTCAAAGTTAAAATGTGGCTTAGCCACGTTTTAACTTTGAAATACGGGTATGTTGGACTTAACCTAGCAAGAAATAACACAATTTGTGTGTCGATAAATCAGATACAGTAAAACCTCGGAAAACCGAACACCCTCCGGACCAGGTAAAAAGTTCGGTTTTCTGAGGTGTTCGGTTTTCTGAGTTTTTCATGAATCAGTGAATTCAGGCTGAGACATCTTCACAGACCAGACCTATAACTCAATAACATGAACGTAACAGTGAATTCTCATCTAGATCAAACTGTTTGATAGAATGATCAAGAATGAAAATAAACTTTCAATACGACAGAGCATTTTTAACAATAGCTCAATAATTATTTACCGTCTTTTGCCGTGTATAATGTGCACTCGTGTATACTCTGAACTTTTAGGGTTAAATCACAGGATATATATGTATTCCCATAGGTTAGAAGCATCTGTGGTTTGAATAAACACTTCAATTTTTAGATTGTCGCAACCATTATAAAATGAAACAACCGCCATTGTTTAAACTTTTGATGGGCTTATTTTATTAGCATTTCGAGCAGCACATTATTCTACGGAAGTTCGTAGATTCAGTATAATCAAGAACGTTTCCGAATTAGCGAATATGTCGCTAAAGGAAATTTTGCTGTGCAAATCGAGTGCCGGTGTTTTCGTTTTGCGTAGTGTATTTATTGGATGAACTAATTGAGCGGTTGTTTATACAGTAAGACTTTGCTTCTACAACACACTCATTCAGTACGCAATTGCAAACAATAATTATCACGGAGTAAATACATGTAGATCTATTTACTCCGTGTAATTATGAAATATAACTGAATAATTTCCTTTCTTTCTGTCTTCAGAATGCCTTACTGATCTTTTATAAATTAGAATACTAAACAGTAAAGTATACCGACGTACTTCGAAACAAACTATGAACAATGGAACGCATTTTTGTTGCTGTAGCACTGTCAGATCGGAGCCTTATTTAAATAAGATCAAGTGTCACAAGCGTGAAATACACGTGTCATCTCCAATAAACACCCCACCCATTACTCAATCTTAACACATACGCTAAGTGTCCCAGATGTGTTTGACGGTCGACTCGGTTGAATAATTTTTCCATAATCGCAATGGTGAAATTTGAGACGCGAGGTGATAAATACAGTGGATGTTCGGTTTTCCGAGGTAATTTTATGTGTATCTGAACTTTTTGGGCCGAGAAAATCGTTCGGTTTTCGGAATTCTGAGGTTGCGGTTTTCTGATACTTACTTTTGGTTAAAATAAGAAGGAAAAAAATCGGGACCGGACAGAAAGTTCGGTTTTCCGAGGATTCCGGATTTCTGGGACTCCGGTTTTCCGAGTTTATACTGTAGTTCGAATTAAGTGAGTTCGAGATATCGAAGTTCGATTGTATGTCTGTTGTGTGGCCACAGTACACAGGTTCTCCTGTAAATGCATCTTTGATTTCTGTAAATATGTATGTAAATAAGTATACATATGTGAATAGAAGAAAACATATGCCCAAAAAGCATTTTGTAAAATAGAAAAAAATATTTGAGCTACATTATGGAAAAACTAGGCACTATATTGCACAAGTGTAGACTCCAATCTGCAGCTGTGATGGATTCAGGGCTCCAGATAAGACTGGGTAAACAGAACAAATACAACATTTTCTCAATCGTTCAGCATCAAATCCTGTGGTGTTACTACTCATTAGAATGGTCTCTTCGAGACCATTCTAATGAGTAGTGACACCATAGGGTTTAATGTAGAAAGAAAGATTTTAGATTTTGAAATACATGTACACCCCTTATCTGGAGCTCTGGACTATACTACTTGCATTATACAGTGCCTTGTATTTTCATGAGGCGTCTCATATGTAACTCATTTACCTAAATGGTAAAAGAGTAAAGCCAGTAGAAATCCTAAAAGTAATTTGTTTTCCTTTTTCTTTTTTTTAATACAAAATGTTTGTTATTGTACCAAATAAATGATTTTTAGTGTTTATAAGATTTTATGTTTAAAAAGAAAGAAGAGTTGCCATTGCTTTTTATCTCGGCTGGAAACTTCTCATCTGAATATTTCAAACAAAGTTTCATCTGTTTTATTTAACCCTATGCAGGGCTCCAGATAAGAGCGAGTTAACTGAACAAATCCAACATTTTCTCACTTATTTCAGCACCAAATCCTATAGTGTTACTACTTATTAGAATCGTCTCGAAGAGACGATTCTAATGAGTAGTGACACCATAGGGTTTAATGCAGAAATAAACATTTTAGGAATATTGTTGTGTTTTCCAAATAGTGTAGATTCTGCATCAGATGGTTTTAGCAACTCTAGAACGGGGATTAATTTGATTCTAACATGCCAATTACAAAAAGTGTAGATCTTGCACAAAAAACATGGTTTAATATTTAGATACGTGAGGACAAAAATGCAAACAGTTATGATCCAAATTAGATGCAAAGCCTAGTTTGATCAGCATCCAAACTACTTGACAGTCTTGTTGATTTTTCTCTTGTTAAAATGTCAATAATGTAAATTTTTGGAAAATAAATGCAGGGGATCATTTTTTAAGCAAACAATTTTTTGTGGCAGTGAAAGGATTAACCCTTTATTCCATAACCTGCTTCTAAATTTTGAAGACAGGTGACCTCGTAAAGCAGGTTTAAAGTAAAGCAGAATGCACTGCTTTACTTTCAGTCTGCTTTAAACTACCATCTGCTAGAATATAGATTTCTTATGACACATATTCATTATTATGTAAATTGGGAACGGTTTTCTTCCATGGAGGAATAAATAAAATGCATTAGAATGTATATCTATAGAGAAATGGGTTAAATTTTGGTCATTTAGTACAAACTTATGCATCTGCATCGTAGTTCACGAACCCTTTTCAAATACAGTACAACCTCTCTATTACGACCACTAAAACGAAGACTAATTGATTGGATAAAAGACAGGTGACAGCTTAAAGCAAGGTAACCGTAAAACAGAAAGCTCCTGTAGGAGCTTTCTGTTTTATTGTCACCTTGCTTTAGGCAGTAACCTGTCGTAAACATCTTATAATTAACACAATTTAGTGGTCTTATTAGAGGGGTTCTACTGTAAATGTATTGTAAAATTACTTTGGTTTTATTAAGCCCATTCTTTTCTTCATTACTCTTGTTCTGTTGTACATTTGATAATGTTTTGAAAAAGAAATTCACCAGCAAATTGCAATCAAATTTGTTTCCAGCATCAACTCAAAATATAGTGAAACATTGTATAGAAGTGTGTGATACGGTGTAAGCTTGTGGTTGCACAGAGGTAAAGTTAAAAGCTCCCAAGTCATTTAAAACAGAATGTGTATGTGTGAAGTAATTCAGAAATAATCCAAATGAGATAAAAATGTTCCACTCTGGTGTACGTTTTACACACAGGATTTGTTAAGTATTGTTGATTTTATGTACATGTCTTATATAACATTGTGTATATATTTACAGTAAAACCACTCGACTATGACCATTAGATTTTATTAACTATTAGGTTTTAAAGGTGTGCAGTTGCTTAAAGCAAGGTGAAAGTAAAACAGAAAGCTCCTTTAGGAGCTTTCTGTTTTACTTTCACCGTGTTTTAAGCTGTCACCTTTCTTTCATAGAATCGATTAGCCTTCTTTTTTTGTGGTCGTAGTAGAGAAGTTTTAGTGTACACTCTAAATGGTATCTTTATACAGTCAAACTTGTGTTAAACATCAACTCCGCTAAGAAACATAAAAATATTGAATTGCTTATTAATGCTATGAAAAGAAAGGCAAAAAGCTTCCGTAGGAGCCTTCTATACAGCATCCGTCCTGTATTTAGATAAAGTTTTCAATAACACTCATGATTCATCTCTTTATCCCACTGAATCCTAGTGCCAGGTATACATGTTTGCAGTGCACCTGTAAAGAGTACATTTGTCCTCTGCAAACAGTGTTAATCCAAACTGGACTTTATTTGAAACACCATTTGTCTGTGTGAAGTTTCAGGGGTGAATGGTTTAAAACAAGTTTGACTGTAGTTCCCTTCTTGTTTTGCTTATTTTCAAGAATTATTTATTAAAATTAACAGGCAAACTTCCAAGACAATGAATTCCCTCTAAAAAATGCCATTCAGACCTGTGTTTAATTATATTATAAAGAAGAATGGAAACCTCTAAATTCGGATGACTGCTTAAACATTGTAGATCCAGACCAGAGAGCTCCTACATTATCTCTTTGATCTGTGTCTACACTCTTTGCATAAGACGTGTACTCTTCACAGGTACAGTGTTTATAAAGGATGTGTACATACAAGGCTAGTTGTAAATGGATTAACCCATTACCTCATAGTCTGTTTCTATTTTTGGAGACAGGTGACCACTTAAAGCAGGTTGAAAGTAAAGCAGAATGCGCCTTGAGGCGCATTCTGCTATACTTTCAGCCTGCTTTGAGCTGGCCTACTTTCTGTTAGTATATAGAATATTTTACTTGTGGTGCAAATTTTTAACTGTATAAATTGGAACTACATTTTGTGTAATTTCTTCAGCAGAGGAATAAATTAAAGAGGTTTAATAGTGTTTTTATGGGGTTATGGGTTAAGACAGTCTACTGGTGTAGGAATTTTTTCCATTACCATACTTTTGTCATGCATATTCCGTTGCCACCTTTATATAAGGCTGTTATTTATCTTTTGAGTTTAAACTATCTTTTGAGTAATGGCATGCACAGGCTTTGCCTTATATGCACTTGTAGAATTACATTTCTAGTCTACTAATTTATGCACATCCAAAGAACAAAATTTTTATTAACAAACTCTGAAATAAATGAATAAATAAATACTGATACTAGTGTTTTTCTGCATTTATTTGATATACAGTAAACCCCCTATTATTACCACTAAATTTGGTTAATTATTTGGTAGTTTTAAGTCAGGTGACTGCTTAAAGCAAGATGACATTGAAACAGAAAGCTCTTGTTACATTGCTATAGGCTGTCACCGGTCTTTTATATAATCAATTAGCCTTCGTTTAGTGGTTGTAATAGTGAGGTTTTACTGTAAGTGTAAATCCATCTTGTTTCCAAATAACCTCTTGACCCCTAGCAATGAGAGTACTCCTCATTTACAAACAGTTTGGCTCTGAGATTGCACTTGTCCTATGCAAACAGTATGATTGTTTTAAGCTCCTATTTGCTAGGATATAGAAAACTTTTCTTATGGTACATTTTCATTCATGACTGTATAAAAAAAATCCAGTTTCAAAACTAGTCTACTCCACTTTGAAAAGTTTAGGGTTGATTTTTATAATACGATATATTGCAAAAATGACAAACAGTGCAGGAGCCCTCTGATCAGGATGTACAGTGTTTCTATAGGATAAGTGTACTCCTCACATGTACACTGTTTGTAAATGTGGAGTGTACTCATGACAAGGTTGAATGTTTTAACTTTCTCATCCACTAAAGCCTATTACAGAGGAAAAGGCGTTACTCTTTCCCAATAAATGTGTGTGTTAGCTAAATCTATTATTTTCTTTGCAAACAGTTTGGAGCCAGATCAGACGCTGGGTAACAGGCGTCTTATCAGGCTCCAAACTGTTTGCCACTCAGATTGACATGCATATTTAAAGTTGTCAAAAAGTTGTTATTTTCTCCATTTTATTGCAATGCGTTTTATTTGCATTTAAGAATAAAGAAAAGAAAAACGTCTTCTCTCTGTAGTATCAAGCTTTTCATGGCCTATATACATGTGTGTACATATACATGACATAGTCTGTGTGTTTCTTTATGCTGTAAAATCAAGGTTTGTGTTGTTTTTGTTTGATAAGGTGAAAGTGTCGGCATCATACCAGAGTAAAAACTTTCCACAACAGCAATCAAAATATCCTTTGAAAGGACAACTCTAATTTCCAATTAAGTCTAGTCCATTTTTGACATTTTAGAGTTGATTTTATCAATATATTGCAAAATGACAAAAAGTGTAGACCCTGATAAGAACCTTCTGTTCAGGGTCTTCACTGTTTGCTTAAGACAAGTGTACTCTTTACTGGTGCACTGTTTGTTGATGATGAGTATACTCTTTTCTAGGGTTGAGTGTTATTTTAAACAAATTACATGTATGTCCACTTTTCATAGCAACCATTAGCTATAACAAATGACCTTATGAATTGTACATGCTTTAGATCCACAAATTAGTCTAAATGGCTGTTAATTTGTTTTGGTAGATGGCAGCTAAATACAGGGAGTTTTCTACAGGTCCGCTCTCCTGCATTAAGCAGCAATCTGCCTGGAAAGATGCCACATTTTCTTACGAGTATGTCACTCGAGAGAGGTTGTACTGTATGCCTTAAATGATTGGTAATTTGTAACTTAAAAGTTGAGGACCCCTAATGAGATCGGGCCAATGTTAGTCGATAGTGGTACTCCACGGCGAGACATCGGCCATTCTCGGCAACTGTCGGTTACTTACAGGGATCGGCTATTCTCGCCAACTGTCGGCTACATACACCGATCGACTATTCTCGCCAACTGTCGGCTACGTACAGCAATCGGCCATTCTCGGCAACTGTCTGCTACGTACAACGATCGGCCATTCTCGTCAACTGTCGGCCGACAGTTGGCGAGAATAGCCGATCGCTGTACGTAGAGTGTCAATTTTAGTCTGATCTCATTAAGGGTACTCAAAGTTAAACCTGTCATTGAGTGAATATATGTCCATGTCACCATTAATGTTAATTGCCATTGTTAAAAAGTTCCATTTTATTTTGTAATTAACACCACAGCTCATCCATTACAAGTGTGACGTCATTTCACTGTGCTCATTTCAGCCGATTGATTGACAGTTGTTTGTTACAGGGTCATCATACTTTGAGAAATTAAGTTTCAGCCAGAGTCCCTTCATTTTTCTGTGTACTTTTCGCCGTTTTGATTAGGCAAAAGGAACATACCTGACAGCTCTGCACGAGATTTGTTCATTTCATCGTCAGCAGTTTCGTAATACCATCAAATAAACTGTCATTAACTGATGTTGTGTTAGCATTTTTATTTCATTAACCAATGCTAAAAATAGTAAATGCACTGAATCACGTTTCCCTAATAAATCAAAATTCTAAATTAGGAATCCATGAAGACCAAACATTTTTATATTTTGAAACTATCTCACAGATATATGGACCTAAAAAGAGTTTAACTCATTAATCCTTAAATAGGCCTTTTTAGCTCACCTGAGCAAGATCAGGGTGAGCTTTTGCAATCCTTGAATGTCCGGCGGACCGTAGTTCGTCAGTCGTCAACAAATTTAGTGTTTACACTCTAGAGGCCACAATATTTACCCAATCTTTCTCAAACTTGCTCAGATTGTTAATTAGTTCAGGAGTTCGGATGAGTTTGATTTTGGTTGAAATAAGATAAATTCTTATAGATCAAGAGTTATCTACCTTTGAATTGCTGAAAATGCCATATTTAACAGTGTTTACACTCTAGAGGCCACGATATTTATCCAATCTTTCTAAAACTTGCACAGATTGTACATTACCATAAGATTTCAAATGAGAATAGTTATTGTTGAAATCGGACAAATAGAACAAGAGTTATCTACCTTTGAAATGCTGAAAATGCGATATTTAACAGTGTTTACACTCTAGAGGCCACACTTTTTATTCAATCCATCTCAGACTTGCTTAGATTGTATATGACTATAAGAGTTTAAATGAGTATGGTTATGGTTGAAATCAGACTAATGGGTCTAGAGTTATCTACCTTTGAATTGCTGAAAATACCATATTTTACGGTGCTAACACTCTAGAGGCCACACTTTTTATCCAGTCTTTTCACACTTGCTCAGATTGTATATGACCATAAGAGATCGAATATGTGTGATTATGGTTGAAATCAGACCAATAGGTCAAGAGTTATCTGCCCTTGAATTGCTGAAAAATGCCATATCTAACAGCGTTTACACTCTTGCAACTAAAGTTGTCAATGGATTTTGTTTATACTTGCACACAAAGTATATAGCTATAAGTTCTTAAAGGAGTGCAATTATTGTTGAAATCTAATCATTGTGGCAATAGCTATCTTCCTTTGATACACTTTGAAGTGCTAGAAAAGGCTTAATTTCAGTATTGTTTAGGCTCTAGTTATCTGCCCTTGATGTACTCTACTGTACTAGAATTATGAGGTTGTATTCCAAAATTATTTACATGCTATACTACAAATTTGAATGGATTTAGATTAAAACGGGTGAAACTCAAAGGTAAAGCTATCAGGCTTCATTAAAACAGGTGAATGATATCATGGCCTTCAATACCCTCTTGTTATTTTTTTGCTCACCTGAGCCCTAAAAGGCTCAGGATGAGCTATTGTGATCGCTCTTCGTCCGTCGTCTGGTGTCCGGCGTCCGTTCACATTTTCAAACATCTCCTCTGAAACCATTTACCCGATTTCAACCAAACTTTGTCAGAAGCATCACTGACAAGGGGGAACAAAATGTTGTTCAAAGTTTCTGGCTAGAGTTATTCCCCTTGCTGTGTGCCCAGTTTTTCTTACATGACCGTACAGACAACTTTGAATACATAAGAAATATTTAAAAAATCTTCTCAGAAACTGAAAGGCCCAGACCTTTGATGTTTGGTATGTACCATAACCTAATGGTCTTCTACCAAGATTGTTTAAATTATGACCCGGGGTCAAAATGGCCCCGCCGTTGGGCTTATCAGTTTTTCATAAGAAAACCTTTAAAAATCTTCTTCTCTGAAACCGTAAGGTCCAGTTCATTAATATTTGACGTGTAGCTTTGTCTTATGATTCTCTACTAAGGTTGTTCAAATTATATTTAAATTCACCATGTAAAGTCTTTATGTAATCCTATTAAAAATGTGTAGTACATCTGCCGATGAACCTACACTTCCAAACTGGTTTTAGCCAGTTCAGATTTCCCCGTGCTATTCGTGGACTTCTTCAAATAGACTACATCGGTCACTTAACACTAAGCTCCCATTGGTCGACGGTCATATGACACTAGCGGAGTGATACAGACCCATAGGTCGTTGCCATCGCGTTGCTATGTGTGTAAATGGGTTAAGAAAACAACCGCGACCTGTATTTTTAGAATGTGCTTTGGCAATAGATATTCAAGTTGCACTGTTATTTGTTTGCCTTGTAAGTCTTTTCCATTCACAGAGAGAAAGTTTACTGGAAAAAATCCTGAATTTTTAATACAGTTACAGTACATAGTTGGGACTACTTTCTCACCATATTTAGAAACTGGAATGGCTATTACATCGACATTACATCTATCAAACCTCTTTGACCGGTATATGATAAATTCTTATACAGAAAAACAAATCTGGCCAATATACACATTAAATTGGCTTATCAGTTTTACATAGACTTATATAGGAACACCTTTAAAATCTTCTCTGAATCTCCATCAAATATTTCTCAGGGCTACCATATGCTCGTAAGTTGCATCAAGTTGGATCAAGATGAGACGCTTCGTAACCCATATCAATGTTTCCTAAGTAATAAATGCATAAAATTCCAAATTTTAAAAGTTAGAGCAGACATCCGAAGGTTTATGAAAAATCTGTAGGTCCGGGGAAATTAAGAAAAGTCCGAAGACATCGGAAAGTCCGTTGAAATGGCAGCACTGACCACTGTTTCCAAGGAATTAAAGTGTCATAAGAAATACACGAGTCAGGGCTGCCATTTCTCCGGATTTTTCCTAAGTCATCGGATTTTTATCCTAGCAGATGGTAGCTTATAACAGACTGAAAGTAAAGCAGAATGCGCCTTAAGGCGCATACTGCTTTGCTTTCAACCTGTTTTAAGCAGGCATGTGTCTTCAAAACAAGAAACAGACTATGGGCTAAAGGTACGATTAGTAAAATTGCGTAGACCTGAAAAATTGAAAACTTGAAATCTTAGGATTTTTATTATCAACTTATGGCAGCCCTGACGAGTCGACGCACAAAGTTCAGGGGAAATAAATATTACTTGAACATTGGATTAAGAAGAAGTGTCGGTTGTTCTCCCCTATAACGAGATTGCATACTTTCTGAATGAGTGATTTCCACAGCAAACAGTTTTGAGCCAGATCAGCCGCGCTGGACAACCGTTTGCACCAACGTAAAATAACCAATCTGCATTTAAATAAACCTGCGATTTTATACAATTTAACTGCATTATTTTTGTGTTTTGTTTAAACTGGAAAGTATAATGTTTTCTCCAATTTACTGTTTGTGTTTGTCTACTTTGATACGCGGCTTCAGATCAAGATCCAAACTGTTTGCAAATGTAAGTATTGTCGGCTTTTGGCAATAAGGGTTAATCTTAAATGTTTGTAGTTGAGCTAAAGAGTAAAAGTGTTACTTGTATTTTCTCTGAAAGCTATGTGCGTCCTTTAGGGCAGGTCTATGGCGAAGTTAATTTCACTTTTAAACGTGACCTGAAGTAGAAATTAGGCGTAGTTTTAAGATATCAAAGAAAAAAACATTATCGTGTAAAAATTCTAGCCTGTTCCAAAAGTGTCAGTTTGTCCTGTTTTGACCAAAGAAATGTCGATACGAGTGTCAAACAGTTTGGATTCTGATCAGACGCCGCGTTATGCGGCGTCTGATCAGGATCGAAACTGTTTGCAAAGTCGCCTTATGGCGCCGTTGGCAGTGAAAGTGTTAACTCACAGTGTCATTGGTATGGAATTATATCCACTTTCTCTGGCAAACATTAGCGCATTACAAATGACCTCATGAATTCTGCATGCCTTAGAGACACAAATCAATTAATTGACAAGCAAGTTTCAGCCAACTTGTCACACACGGCAAAAATACGGTGTGAACGTGCTCTCTCCAAGCATAAATAATCTGTTCACTGGCACGACAATTAGTTTAGCACAACAGGAACTGGAGTCGATGACGTCAAACATGCAAAAAGAGCCCTGCCCGCAGCACATATGGAATCTTAAATGAGGAGACGAAAGTTTCACTACAAAGTGTACTAGTATAACTTAACCTCTTCACTGCCTTACACTGAGTACAATGGTTATTTGAAAACAGTTTGGATCTATGCGGCGTCTGATCAGGATCCAAACTGTTTGACACTCATTTCGATATTTCTTGTACACATCATGATCACAAGATTAACTCATTCATCCCTGAAACTTTCAATGAGTAATTCCAATGTCCAAAACATTTTGACTAAGTCTAGTCTTTGCTTTTACTATTTAGGGTTCATTTTAACAATTTATTGCAAATCAAAAACAGTGTAGACCCTGATTAGATGACCAATGTTTGCATAGGACAAATGTACTCTTCTCAGTTACGCTGTTTGTTAATGACGAGTTACTGGCGTTGTCTGTATTAACTAAATTGAATTTTCTATAATTTAGTTCATTTCAAAGGTAAACAATATTTCTGTTTTTACAATTTTAGTAAAACGCCGAAAAAAGATGCGAGATTGCAAAGATGCGACGTTTTTAAAAATAATACTATGGGATTTGATGACAAAAAGTACCGAAAAAAGGTGCGAGATAAGCCGATAAGCCTTCGGGCGTTTTCGTTAAATTTACCCCCCCCCCCCCCCCCCCCCGAAGGTAATGTAGTCATACCGTCATGAACGTCAAAAATATGTTGTTTATTCCTATAATGACACCTGGATCAAATTTGGCCCCGCCCTGGGGCTTATCAGTTTTACATAGACTTATATAGGAACACCTTTAAAATCTTCTCTGAATCTCCATCAAATATTTCTCAGGGCTACCATATGCTCGTAAGTTGCATCAAGTTGGATCAAGATGAGACGCTTCGTAACCCATATCAATGTTTCCTAAGTAATAAATGCATAAAATTCCAAATTTTAAAAGTTAGAGCAGACATCCGAAGGTTTATGAAAAATCTGTAGGTCCGGGGAAATTAAGAAAAGTCCGAAGACATCGGAAAGTCCGTTGAAATGGCAGCACTGACCACTGTTTCCAAGGAATTAAAGTGTCATAAGAAATACACGAGTCAGGGCTGCCATTTCTCCGGATTTTTATCCTAGCAGATGGTAGCTTATAACAGACTGAAAGTAAAGCAGAATGCGCCTTAAGGCGCATACTGCTTTGCTTTCAACCTGTTTTAAGCAGGCATGTGTCTTCAAAACAAGAAACAGACTATGGGCTAAAGGTACGATTAGTAAAATTGCGTCTGAAAAATTGAAAACTTGAAATCTTAGGATTTTTATTATCAACTTATGGCAGCCCTGACGAGTCGACGCACAAAGTTCAGGGGAAATAAATATTACTTGAACATTGGATTAAGAAGAAGTGTCGGTTGTTCTCCCCTATAACGAGATTGCATACTTTCTGAATGAGTGATTTCCACAGCAAACAGTTTTGAGCCAGATCAGCCGCGCTGGGCAACCGTTTGCACCAACGTAAAATAACCAATCTGCATTTAAATAAACCTGCGATTTTATACAATTTAACTGCATTATTTTTGTGTTTTGTTTAAACTGGAAAGTATAATGTTTTCTCCAATTTACTGTTTGTGTTTGTCTACTTTGATACGCGGCTTCAGATCAAGATCCAAACTGTTTGCAAATGCAAGTATTGTCGGCTTTTGGCAATAAGGGTTAATCTTAAATGTTTGTAGTTGAGCTAAAGAGTGAAAGTGTTACTTGTATTTTCTCTGAAAGCTATGTGCGTCCTTTAGGGCAGGTCTATGGCGAAGTTAATTTCACTTTTAAACGTGACCTGAAGTAGAAATTAGGCGTAGTTTTAAGATATCAAAGAAAAAAACATTATCGTGTAAAAATTCTAGCCTGTTCCAAAAGTGTCAGTTTGTCCTGTTTTGACCAAAGAAATGTCGATACGAGTGTCAAACAGTTTGGATTCTGATCAGACGCCGCGTTATGCGGCGTCTGATCAGGATCGAAACTGTTTGCAAAGTCGCCTTTTGGCGCCGTTGGCAGTGAAAGTGTTAACTCACAGTGTCATTGGTATGGAATTATATCCACTTTCTCTGGCAAACATTAGCGCATTACAAATGACCTCATGAATTCTGCATGCCTTAGAGACACAAATCAATTAATTGACAAGCAAGTTTCAGCCAACTTGTCACACACGGCAAAAATACGGTGTGAACGTGCTCTCTTCAAGCATAAATAATCTGTTCACTGGCACGACAATTAGTTTAGCACAACAGGAACTGGAGTCGATGACGTCAAACATGCAAAAAGAGCCCTGCCCGCAGCACATATGGAATCTTAAATGAGGAGACGAAAGTTTCACTACAAAGTGTACTAGTATAACTTAACCTCTTCACTGCCTTACCCCGAGTACAATGGTTATTTGAAAACAGTTTGGATCTATGCGGCGTCTGATCAGGATCCAAACTGTTTGACACTCATTTCGATATTTCTTGATAGAATTTAAGCTGTCAAAATGTACACATCATGATAACTTGGGGAAAGGGTTAACTGCCAGAATAAGGTCTTCATATAACTGTTACCTGCTTTTACATGTACAACTCAGTGTTTTATATCAGACCTTGGTGATTAAACTGCCGAAATGTTCGGACCAAAATAAGACGCCAAGTTATTCGACATGTGAACAGGGGCGAAACTGTACGCAATTTAAGTGTAAGCCTTCTAGGGATAAAGTAGTTAATGGATTAAATGTTTAACTAGTTTAATTTGATTTGAATTGTTCATTTCATGGGATGCTTGAGGTGCTAGTTAGGCGAGTGATTATTATACAGTGAGGCAGGCGTTATTCTATAATCACAATTAATTGGAAACACATTTCAGAAGATGTACAAAATGACATCTTGAGGATTTATTTGTTTGTGAGTGGCGAACAGTTGGGGCCTGATTAGATGCCGGGTTACCCGGCCTCTGATCTGGCCTCAAACTGCTTGCAACATCAACAATGTTTTTGAGACAAACTCGTTCATTGAGAAGAAGGATGTCCTCTCCACTGTATCAGAATAAGTTACTTATCAATCTAATGTACTTGGCTGTGGGGAATTGTACTATGGGAAATAGTGTGTGTGTACTAATTGTCGGCAATTTGATATTCAGCTGAAGTCAAAAGCTTTATAACCTCGGAGCCTGGTTTAGGCTTCGAACTGCTTGCTACTCAAATAAAGAAGTATAGCAGCTGACACTTTCTACATTTTATTGTAACGAGTTTAGTTTAAACGTGAATTCCTAACCTCCCATCAACTGTATAATGTTCAATCGTCTAAATATCATATACAGATCTAAATTTCCCTACTTTGCTGTGGGGAATTGTACTATGGGCAATAGTGTAAGTGTACTAATTGTCGACAATTTAACCCCTTCACTGCCATGACGTCATCAGCTTTTAAAATGGTCGTCTGCTGTTGTTTTCTCAAATTGAAATTAAGATATTTTGACTTAAGAACTACTGAAATGAATGTCAAACAGTTTCAGTCCTGATCAGACGCCGCGCAACGCGGCGTCTGATCAGGACCCAAACTGTTTGTAGATAACCACTGTACTCGGGGTAAGGCAGTGAAGGGGTATATTCAGCAAGTTTAATTCATTGTATTTTAGGCAAATCCTTTATTATGCTAGGCAGTTTTAGTCGGCACATTTTGTGGTCTGCGGCATTCAATGTTTTGCACAAGAGATTATTTAGTGAAAATGGATTAAATGTTTAACTCATTTAGTTTGATTTTAATTCTTCACTAAATGTGATGCCTGAGGTGCTACAGTGGAGAATCTGTTATTCTTTCCCAATAAACGCGATTACGCTAAAACTATTATTTGCAGTGCAAACAGTTTGGAGCCAGATCAGACGCCGGGTAACCCGGCGTATGATCAGGCTCCAAACTGTTTGCCACCAAGATAAACAAGAATTATCAGAATTGTCCAAAAGTTGTTCTTTTCTACGTTTTAGTGCTTTGCGTTTGCGTACGTTTGCGTTTAAACGGGAAAGAATAACAGATTCTCCACGTACAGTGGATGAGAGGTGATTATTTCCCGGTTAAACTAACCTAAATGCTAACTCCTTACAATCAACGTAGAAATTGTCAGATTTTTGCTATGCTTTTTTTATCTGAGTTCCAAGCAGTTCGAATCCACAGGGGTCCGACACGATTGATTTTTGAGAGAAAAATTGTCAGAAGGTATATATAGAGACAAGGGGTACAACTGATCGTCAGTATATTCTCGCCCTATCACGACAAAACCGGGTATATCATGAATAAAACTGGATGAAACTGCACACTTTTTGCATTTCTGTCTAGCAAATATAATACCCTTCAATAAAAACATAACATAAATCCAACTGTAAGCATGTATTTTCAACAGTAACTGCGTCTTCTCCCTGAAATCACCGATTTTCGGAAAACGGGACAGGTGTTCGTTCACAGCCGACACGGCATTGGCCACTACTTTATGCTTGTTTAGGCGGTAATATCGAGCATGACAGTCATACAGTTCTATATATATACATTTTTAACCACAGGGACTCGACATGATTGATTTTTGAGAGAAAACAATGTCAGAAGGTAAATATATACATGTAGACTATAATATATACATTTTGACAATTTTTTCTCTCAAAAGTCAATCGTGTCGGGTCCCTGTAATGTAAACATGCAAATTTGTTGTTGGTACGGCAATGACTTGAGAATAAATCAACTTTGATCGGTGTCAAAAACGTATACATATGGAACTGTATGACTGTCATGCTCGATATAACCGCCTTCACAAGCGTACAGTAGTGGTCAATGCCATGTCGGCTGTGAACGAACACCTGTCCCGTTTTCTAAAAATCGGTGATTTTAGGGAGTAGACGCAGTTACTGCTGAAAATGCATGCTGACAGTTGACTTTATGTTATGTTTTTATGGAAGGGTATTATATTAGCTAGACAGAAATGCAAAAAGGGTGCAGTTTCATCAAGTATTATTCATGATATGCCCGACTTTGTCTAGGTAGGGTGAGAATATACTGACGATCAGTTGTACCCCTTGTCTCTATATATACCTTCTGACATTTTTTTCTCTCAAAAGTCAATCGTGTCGGGTCCCTGTGTTCGAATCCTAATCAGACGCCAGGTTACCCGGCGTCAGGTCAGGTTTCTAACTGTTACACAGTGGGGAATATTGTTTTAGCACAAATGCATTCATTGAGACAAACGGACGTCTTCACCACTGTATCAATATAAGTTAATTAACAATCTAGTGTACTTGGCTGTGCAATATGTATGTGATATATAAAGTGAAAATGTATTGTTAGCATGCTAAAGATCAATTTTTTCGGGCTACAATTTTATTGCTTGACAGAGCTTTTATTTTAAAGTATCTTTAAATTAACCGTAATCGAATAGTACAATGTCTAAAACTAATTATTACTACAAAACAAGTTTGTTTAATTCATAGAAAGGGGAACAATCAACAGGACTGCCATTTCTCCGGATTTTTCCTAAATCTTCGGAATTTTTCTAGTACATGGTAGTTTAAAGCAGGTTGAAGGTAAAGCAGAATGCGACTTAAGGTGCATTCTGCTTTACTTTCCAGCCTGCTTTAAGCAGCCATATGTCAACAAAACTTGACACAGGCGATGGGATAAAGGTACGATTCGTAAAACTGCACTTGAAAAATGCAAATTTTGAAATCTTAGGATTTTTCATGTCAACTTATGGTAGCCCTGAATCAAATATCTTAACCCTTTCTTCGTACCTATTTCAGGGTGAAGCAAAAATCTCCTCCATAACTTTCTGCTCTGCCTTTAGTCTGAATTAGGCAGTTAGCTGACAGCATGCCATTGTAGGAAACGTTTTCCTAGAGGTTTTATATCATATTAGAGTTGATGCATGAAAATGCATTTCTTTAAAAGAACGGGTAAAGTTGTAGAAACTTTTCTGTGAAGAAACGTGTTGTCCCATTCTTTAACAGAAGCACATCGCCTCAATCTACTCTTTCACATACAGTGCTACTTCTCTATAACGACAGCAAATTGGAGACAAATATTGTGTGTGTTGTTTGGATGGATTTGTAAAAGGGAGGGACATGGGCGTACATTTGCAAACAGTTTGAATCCAGTTTGATCTGGATTCAAGCTCGTTGTCACTCATCATTTTATTTTTTCCCGTCATAATAACCGATATGTTACTTTGAGAAAAAGCCCAGACCACAACTCTAAGCAGATGGTTAAACAGCCAACGTTGTTGCATGGAGAGAATCGTTGTTCGGATGGGCCGTTGTAGGGAGGTAACAATGTACTTGCCACACCTTTATATTTGTACGATATATTATAGGAATAAACAACATCTTTTTGCCGTTCACGCGGTATGAACACATTAGCTTCGCAGGGTAAGTTTATCGTTTACGATAAACTTATGTGTTCATACCGCGTGAAAAGCGTTATGTGTTCATACTGCGTGAACGGCAAAAAGATGTTGTTTATTCTTTATATTTTTATTTCCTGTCTTGTCCATTTAATGTGTATTTTGACCAGAGTTGCTTTCATGTATATGAATATATCATATACCGGCCAAATAGGTTTGATAGATGTAATCCTGGATGTAACAGCCATTCGATCTCTATAATGTACGGTATGAAAAGTAGTCCAAAATACACATTTCGTAGTTGATTACAAAATCAAGCTTTTACCCAATAAACTGTCGCTGTGTGCTTAACGAATACTTATAAGACATTTAAAATAAAAAGTGCTACTTACATATCTATTATTAAAGCATATTTTAAAAATTAGGTCGCGCATGTCTATTTCAGCCTAATTACACACCATAGCAACCATTAGCTGGTCGCTAGGTCGGTATATCTCCGACGGAGACTCCGTCCTCTTTCTAACTGGATGGAACCAGTTTCGATGTGTAGGTTGATTGAGAAATGGCCTGCATATTTTAAATACGATTACATAAAGACTTACAGGGTGATTGTAAATATATGAAGTTAAATACAACAGCTTCAATCACATGCCATGGGGAAAACTTAAACACAGCGGTTAATACATTTGGGACACAACTTTCTGCAAAGTCTGATAGCACTTTGTAACTGCTCCTTGAAATAGCAACACGAACTCAGCATTGTAAAAAACAAATTAAAAGCACACATAATCTCCGTCTGTATATTTATCGCTAGCTACGAAACACGATTAGATAATATGTTGCCTATTTCTATCCTATGCCCAATTGTAATCACGCGATAGACATTTGTTCTGGTTCTGGATAATAAGAATAATTGGCCTAACGTAAAAGAAGATACTTAAGTCGATCATTGACCTAGCCTAGAAACATTCAAAATTAGTGTGTTACTAAACCAGAACAGTTTCGTCACTTATTCTGTGATTTCCTTTACCGTTATCTTGCGCTTATGTCAGTTTTTAGTATAGGCCGGTTTTATTCAACTGCCAGGGCGGAGCTAACCTTTGGCAAAGATAAACTAATTTAATTTTGATTTTAGGGGCGGTAGGAATAGTTCCCTATTATATCGTTATTGTCCGATACTTTCAACTTGAAGAAACAGAATTTATGCGTGCACCAATATCAACGTGCAATTGATATAAACAATGCTCCCTCCGTCTCTACAACAACACCCAATGGAAGACAAAGATTGCGTGTGTTGTTCGTAGGTAATTGTTATAGGAAGAGAAATTAATACTTAGTTAGCAGTTGCAAACAGTTTGAATCCAGATCAGACGCCGCGTAACGCGGCGTCTGATCTGGATTCAAGCTGTGTGTCATTCTTCATTATCTTTCTTCTGTCAAAATATCCATCGATATGTTATGGTGAGAAAAACCACCAGACGACAACGGTAAATTCCGATAATAAAAGAGCGTGCTGCCGGTGTAACGCAGTAGAATGACCCACCCCTGCTAAATGACCCATGGGTCATGTCACTACGTAGAACAGTAACCCGGGTCATTTTACTACGTAGAAAAATGATCTCAGACCGTAGAAAAATGACACCATCGACTCGTAGTAGAATGACCCCCTCACGGTCTAGGGTCATTTCTCTACGTAGTATAAAGACCCGGGTACTTGTGCACGGATGGATCATTCTACTGCGTTACACCGGCCCCAAAGTTGAAATGCAAAGATCCGTATCGGAATTCCGCCCTGTCAGTTCAATTAAATCGATATATAGTACAACTTCAATATTGTCAAAATTTCTTTGTAAACAAAAAAATCCGTTAATAAAACCTAAAGAGTATTTTGTCAAAACGTTTGGATCTCGAATCACTCGAAACCATGGACCGTCCCACGAAACGTTGTATGACAAAATTTATTTTGTCGTAAGTCAGATTCAAATTTCTCAATTATTATTCATTTCTCCATATAATCCTGTCTAGCGAAATCTCTTTGGAGTCGTCTAGAAAAAGTAATTCAAAAGAGATGTCACAGGACAGGATTAGATGGTAAAATCAGAATGAGGAGGGAATTTGTCTTTTTTAAGTTTTGACTTACGACCGTTTTTGTCGTACACTGTTTCGTAAGACAGGCTCCTGGTATTGAAACAGCTTGTGTCAACACTACTGAAATCGCAAATCGTATGCTAAGGCTTCGTTTAGATGAATCATTCTTAACTACATGTATTTTGTTATTTTGGGAATATTCAAAGAAATGTTTTATCGAACTCAATATCTATTAACTCGTTCACTGCCATGACGTAATCAGTGTTAAACAATTGCCGTCAAATTTAATGTTTTAGGTATTTTGACTTAAAATTTGGAAATGACACGACGACTGATCAGAATTCAAACTGTTCGGGGTAATGCATTGGATGGAGAAAACAAAAACACTGATTTTTAAACATAAATACTTGACTCTGATATGATAGCATATACATGATTTTCTGAAAAATAAACCATTGGAAAACCAATTTAGGAGTAAGATATTCGGTATTTAAGTTACGGCCCGTGACAAATGGGGTATGATAACATTATGAAAACGATGACAAAACTTAAAGACTAAAGAATGTAGCAGTTAATACAAGACAGACGTAGAGCAGAAAGTTTATATATTCTGCATTAATCACTTGTAATACAGGGCTCCAGATAAGAGGGAGTAAATAGAACAAATCCAACATTTTCTCACTTATCCAGAACCAAATCCTATGTTGTTACTACTCATTAGAATCGTCTCGAAGAGACGATTCTAATGAGTAGTGACACCATAGGGTTTAATGCAGAAATAAATAATTTAGTTTTTGAAATACTCCCCTTATCTGTAACCCTGGTATTTTTAAAGACGTATGTTTGTCTTTTTTATTTTTGTGACCACGTTTACTCAGTTTCAGTTTCAGTTTTATTAGCATATCAGCAATAGACATTGCCTTTGGCCTTAACAAAGATGTAAGGAAATATGGCAAATACAAAAGACATATACATTAAGTAATAATAATAGTTCGTCCTTCGATTTCGAAGAAGACCATAACTTCATCTCCGTGAACTTCTGTGTTGAGCAATATTGTGGGTTCGAGAAGGTGGCTGACCAATCCAATTCTTGCACTGAACGTTCTACCACACTCTGGACATGTCGGGCCTGATGGAACAGTCACCGAAGCTTCTCTCGCTTTACGCTGAGCTCTCTTCTGTTTCGCCAAAACAATGCGTTCTTCCTCATATATAGAGTTTTGCCCCCTTCTTAATACTGGACCGCCAGGAGCTTCTCTAGTTTGCCAGGTCTTCCCAGTTGTCAGGTCCGATTCTAAACAGCTTCGTGGATACTTTCAGCGAATCCTTGTACCTCTTTTTCTGACCACCATGTGATCGTGAGCATTTTTCTAGCTCGCCATACAGAAGCTGTTTTGGAATTCGGGTATCGGCCATTCTTCTGACATGACCAGCCCAACGAAGTTGACCTAAACGTAGCATGGTGTCAACGCTGTACAGATGGGCACGGCCTAGCACCTCAGTGTCTTGGATCTTGTCTTGCCATTTGATGCCTAATAACTTCCGAAGGCACACTGTGTGGAAATGGTTTAACTTCTTGGCATATCTTTGATAAACCGTCCAAGTCTCACTTGCATATAGTAGGGTTGTAAGTAAAACTGCTCGGTAGACATTGATCTTTGTCTCAGTGGTAATGCCTCTGCGGCTCCATACAGACTTGTTTAGACGACCAGAGTTGACTTCATCATCGAGTTGGACATTTCTGGACAGAGTGCTACCAAGGTATGTAAACTTCTCCACAGGATTAAGGCGTACAGACTTTTAATGTAGACTTCTGGCTCTGCGTAAGGTACATTTGGTGCTGGTTGAAACATGATCTCAGTTTTCTTTGTGCTGATTGTCAACCCAAAGTTGTCACAGGCATCCGAGAATCTATTCAGGCTGAGTTGCATGTCAGGCTCTGATGTGGCACTAAGGGCGCAGTCATCTACAAAAAGTAGGTCTCTCAATCTTGTATAGTGGACCTTAGTCTTGGCCTTCAGGCGTTGCAAGTTGAAGATACCAGCATCCGTGCGGTATCTAATGCCAATACCAGGATCACTTTAAGTATACATTAAGTATATACATCACAAAGCAGCAATAATATCCAGGGTATGTTTACGTAAGTTCATACTCTCTTTAATATACTTAGCAGTATTCAATAAAATTTTCATATTACTAGTAGACATGAAATTATTAAATGTGTTGATACAGTGGAGAATGTGTTATTCTTTCCCAATAAACGCGTTTACGCTAAAACTATTATTTGCAGTGCAAACAGTTTGGAGCCAGATCAGACGCCGGGTAACCCGGCGTCTGATCAGGCTCCAAACTGTTTGCCACCATGATAAACATGAAATATCAGAATTGTCCAAAAGTTGTTCTTTTCTACGTTTTAGTGTTTTGCGTTTGCGTACGTTTGCGTTTAAACGGGAAAGAATACCAGATTCTCCACTGTAGTTGGCCACTGTATGTTGCTTAAATATTTTTTACCAAATTCATAGCACATAGGGCAACACAATAAGAAATGATATTCGTTTTCTATACGATTTTGGTTACAAAGCTTACATGTTAACTGTAGAAAAAGGTTTAAGTATTATTGAGATAAATGCTAGTCAATTAACCTGAAAGTCTTCGTTGAGATACGTATTAGTCCCCTAAAGTCTGCGTTGTTTCCACCAAATTAAGGAATATTACTTTTACTAGAATTTATGTACAGATTAATACCGGGACAAATGCCTTTCAAGTAATTAGTTCTTTGTACTCACCGGGGCATTTTATATAATAAGAATAAATAACACTTTGGTGGCTAAAAGCAACCACTAACCAACACTTATAAGAATACAGTGGAGAAAACGTTATTCTTTCCCAATAAATGCTAAAATTATTATTTGCAGTGCAAACAGTTTGGAGCCAGATCAGACACCGGGTAACCCGGCGTCTGATCAGGCTCCAAACTGTTTGCCACTCAGATTAAAATGAATAGTGAGAAATATCAAACAGTTGTTATTTTCTACATTTTTAAAAGTGAAAGTCGTTTGCGTTTTGTTTGCGTTTAAACGGGAAAGAATAGTGTGTTCCCCACTGTAACACATGTGCTCTGTAATCAATGCTTAATCTCTTTTCTTTCTTTCTGTGACGTAACCAGACTTACAAGATAATATAACTTAACTATTTCACTCCCATATAAGCGTCTACTAAAGTTAGATTATGTCGTCTGCATACTTGGTTTCAAATAATATTTTAGGAAGTTTTGAAGAAACAATATTGTTACGAGTGTTAAACAGTTTGGAATCGGCTTCTGTTCATAATCTATGGCACATTTCGTCAATCAGATTTCATTCGGACACAATCATGTTCCCAGAGTTTTGATACTAAATCATATACGAAATGGTCATGGATCTTAAATTTATCTATTAACAAGTATTTACCAGGGATACTTAATACTTTTGATCCTGAATGAAACACAAGCGCTTAAATCGAGTGCTTGTCAGCTATTTTGTTATAATTGCCTACCCAATCCAGACTTTGAGAGCAAGGGGCAACTTTTAAGCAATTGTACAACATCTTTATGTGTTTTACATAGTCGCGATAGTTTGCATATTGAAATCACGAATTAACGAATTCACACCAATGTACTATCGTGCAATACACACATGGGAAGGAGTTGAGATGCGTAGTAATTTAATCACGAGGATTTAATTACCATCCTTTGAATATGCTCTTAATGCATGTTTGGCTGTCATTAGTTTAGTTTATAGTTTTAAACATATTTATTTCAGAATTTGTATAGAATGTATAGATACAACATACCGGTATACAATACAGTTCATAAGAGACTAATATTACCGGTATATGAACAATTATTACTCTCACTTTACAACAACAAAGGGAGTCACATATTGTGTGTGTTGTTCGGAGGGAGTTGTTAAGGGAGGGGTAAATGTCACTATTTTTATTTCGTCAAAATATATTGCAGCCGTGAAAGTGTTAGACATAATGTCTTGTTTAGAGAAGAACAGCAAGCATTAAAGGAGGGAATCTTTGTTTGGAGGACCATGTAACGAAGGGAACACTGTAGTACATCAAGCATCGATAATATAGATATTCCTAACTGTTATCTCAAACGACAAATGAATAGTCAAGTCAATAAACTTGAAATACACACGGAGCAGGTGTTGATTTTAAATTAGTTTTGAAATTTATGTAAGAATAAAGGTCACGGACATGAGGTAATAACGACTACTGAATGCATATGACCGTAGGCGAATTTATCGAAGGGGCGAATGTGATTCTTTTTATGTGTTATTCTTACAACATAGCTTTTATCATAGCATTGTTTACATCATGTTTCAGTTTGGAACAGAATGTTTCTTAAATCTAGGTAAAAAACCTGGACTGGCTCCTGTAGGATCATGTCGCCTCAGAAGTCCAGTCTCAGTTAATTGCTAACATTGTAATTGGAACTAGTCTCAGTTAATTGTTAACATTGTATTAATTTGGAACTTTGGTGGTAAATATCAATATGTTGCCCAATTTGTTAAGGACTGTGATGATTATGACAAGTTGTCTTCTATGGTAACAATTGACATGTTGTGATGCCCACTGTGCTAAGGGCTATGTTGAACAATTGACATTATGTGTTGCCCACTTTGCTAAGGGCTTTGATGAAGCTATTTGTTGACATGTTGTGATGCCCACTTTGCTAAGGGCTATGCTGAACAATTGACATTATGTGTTGCCCATGTGCTAAGGGCTTTGATGAAGCTATTTGTGCTTTTTGGGGTCTGCCATATACTGTTGCGGCGGCCCGGTTTTTGTCTACATATAAATGAAAGCCGCAGCCAAATATTGGCCATTCTTATTTAATTAAACATCAAAAATGTTAATACAGGTTTTGTTTGCTTTATGCATCCTTCGATACAGATGTTAAACCTTCCCAACTACGCTTAAGTTTACAAAAAGTTTCAGATCTGGGTATAACTGTTTGTTAACCCATTCACTGCCTTACCTCGAACACAACAGTTTTTTTGCAAACAGTTTTGATCCTGATCAGACGCCGCGTTACGCGGCGTCTGATCAGGATCTAAAGTGTTTGACACTCATTTCAATATTTCTTCAGTCAAAATAACAAAAATTAAAATTTAAGAAATAACAGCTGACGACAATTGTTTAAAATAGATGACGTCACGACAGTGAAGGAACATTGACAGTGTATGAGATAACCCTTTCAGTACCAAAAAGTCTCATAAAAACGACCTGTAAACTGTTTTGATCCACATCGAACGCTGCGTACGGCAATATCTGATCAGGAACGAAACTGTTTGATACCCGTATCGATATTTCTCAAGGCATATTACTGTTACATACGTGAAACGGCGGTATAATCGCCGGCGTCTGGTCAGGCTCCAAAGTGTTATAGCTACTCAGATTTAAATCGATAATCCGAATTGTCCAAATGTTGTCCTTTTCTACATTTTAGTGTAATGCGTTTGCGTTTAAAGAGGAAGGAATAACGTATTGTCCATTGTGCAAGTGTTTATGGTAACCAAGAAGTTAATCGCATGTATATTTGCATGCTGACCAAAACTGTTTGCGAATGCGCTATAAGGTGTCATTGAGAGTGAAAGGGTTGACGTTTCCAGCGACTAGCTTGTAGCTAATCGGAAATTGGCAATTAACATTAAACATCTAGCAAGATTAAAAACAACCATAATAATTATCCAAAAAATGTCATTTGTACATATTAAAGCATTGCGTTTGCATTTCTTCTAAAATGATAGGATATCAACTGCCTTATCCCTGGTACAATAGTTATTTTCAAACAGTTTGGTTCCAGCATCAAAACTGTTTGACATCCATTTCAATATTTTGACACTCATTGCGGTGTACCTAACATCTTAATTTTTGAAATACAAGCAGACGACAATTGCTTAAAATTGATGACGTCATTGCAGTGAAGCAAAGACAAGCATCCTTGTATTTCTTTCACCATGAACGCCGCAAGCTACAGTGGAGAATGTGTTATTCTTTCCCAATAAACGCGTTTACGCTAAAACTATTATTTGCAGTGCAAACAGTTTGGAGCCAGATCAGACGCCGGGTAACCCGGCATCTGATCAGGCTCCAAACTGTTTGCCACCAAGATAAACAACAATTATCAGAATTGTCCAAAAGTTGTTCTTTTCTACGTTTTAGTGCTTTGCGTTTGCGTACGTTTGCGTTTAAACGGGAAAGAATAACAGATTCTCCACTGTATTAAATTTGCAAACAATTTGGATTCAGATCAGAAGCGAACACTTTGACATAACCATACACATGGAGATATTTATTTAGTCAAAATTAAAAAAAAAAATTGAAATTGCGAACGGCATTTTATAGCAGTCGCTACTTTGATGATGAAAGTTTTAAATGGCCATTATTTCGGGGGATACTGCAGTAAATGTGATGAGAGAGCAAGCCATTAAGCCAGCGTGACACATTCATTAACCCCTTCACTGCCATGACGTCATCTGCTTTAAACAACTGTCGTCTGCTTTAATTCATAAATATAACTTTCAGGATATTGATTAAGGTAAAATCGCCATGAGTGCCAATTAGTTTGGAAGCTGGCCAGACGCCGTGTAAGGCGGCGTCTGATCAGAATACAAACTGTTGGCACAATTCATTGTACTCGAGGTGATCGACTGGAAGGGATAATGGTATTTTCCTCGATATGTTCGTTTGATTTATCTCTTGTGCTAGACGCGATGGCGCCAGGAAAAGAATATTTATTTTCAGACCTCATTTTCCGTTTCTCTATATTAATTTATTTTGATTAATACGAAATCCACAAACACTCATATAATGTTTAGAATCCTAGGACATATTGGAGTCTCTGAAAGGTTGCAAACCACTTTTTTCAAAATATAATAAATGTTTCTTGTTTATGGGTGTGATGTTTGGAAAACCAAATTTGTCCCCTCCACTGCCTTACCCCGAGTGTGATACTTATTTCAAACTGTTTGACATTCATTTCAATACTTCTTAAGTCAAGATAGATCTATCTGAACTTTAAATTCAAGAAATAAAAACAGATGACACTTGTTTACAATTGATGATGTCATGGCAGTGAATGGATTTAAATACATTTCTGACGATAGATGACCTCTACAGGAACATACAGTGGAGAATCTGTTATTCTTTCCCGTTTAAACGCAAACGTACGCAAACGCAAAGCACTAAAACGTAGAAAAGAACAACTTTTGGACAATTCTGATATTTCATGTTTATCATGGCTCCAAACTGTTTGTACTGGAAATAATAGTTTTAGCGTAAACGCGTTTATTGGGAAAGAATAACACATTCTCCACTGTACAAAAAACTACTTTATAGGTTTGATCCTGCTTGGATAACATTGTTGTGAGGAAATGATTCAAATAGATTTGTTTGTTTGGTAACGTCCGTTTCTACCATATATTGGCTAATTGGATGCAACACCCAAACGCGATGCTCTACTCTCATTATTGACAAAGTTTTGTGGTTCTTTCGGATGCCCAGTGTACAGCACTGAAAGTTAACATCGAACCTCGATCTATAAAATCTCATATGAAGGACTTTATCCGGCCGGGGATCGAGCTCATGGCCCATGGTATCGTAGCCGATCGCGTTAAAACTGGATCAAGTTCGCTGGTGAAATAGGATGCAAGTAAAATATACTGTCTGTTTGTTGTTTGTTAAGCGATCTATTGGCGGGCGGTTTACTTCACTATCAAAGGTATGCAATGTTTTAAATGAAGCCCGTGTCTGCAATAGAAAACAGTCTTAATGATGATCTGCCATATACCAGAATTATAGTTTTACAGACCTTTCCCACAAAATCAATTACAGTAAAACCGCTCCATTACGACCACTAAATTGTGTTTATTACTAGAGATTAAGAGCAGGTGACTGCTTAAAGCAATGTGACAGTAAAACAGAAAGCTCCTGTAGGAGCTTTCTGTTTTACTGTCACCTGGCTTTAAGCTGTCACCTGCCTTTTATTCAACCAATTAGCCTTATTTTTAGTGGTCGTAATAGAGAGGTATTACTGTACATTAATTGTGTTTGTGTTGTAAGTGGTTACCTTTCTTGAAGCCGTTTTACTATTTAACGAGATAAGCACACGTAAACAATGAGCAGTAAATGCCCATCAATGTCTCCCTCTTTTGACGAAACGTATTCAGACGATGTCATAAAAAGTATTAACCCCTTCACTGCCGTGACGTCATCAAATTCAAACAATTGTCGTCTGCTTTTATTTCATAAATTTTAATTTTTTGCTATTTTGACTGAAGAAATGTTGAAATGAGTGTCAAACAGATTGGATCCTGATCAGACGCCGCGTAACGCGGCGTCTGATCAGGATCCAAACTGTTTACAAATAACAAGTGTACTCGGGGTAAGGCAGTGAAGGGGTTAAGGCCTAAAATGATACCATCAACATTATGTATGGCTGTCATTCTATAAACAAAGCTAAAGACTTTCTTAATTGGATTGTGAAAATGGTTTACAGCATGTACCTTAACCCGTTTGCACCCAGTGAATTATTTCATGCTTATATATTGGACTAGACTATTTTTTATCTAAGGGGTGCCTTGTCTAAATTTTCACTTTGTTTTATATTAAAATTGCTATCAGCAAACAGTGTAGATTCTGATCAGACTCCGCATTATAGGGCGTCTGATCACTGATCAGAATCAACACTGTTAGTCGATGTCCCATAGATTTTGTCTATATAATATCCTGCTGAAATGAATAGTTTCGCAGGCCAGACATAATGAAATGAGGTCTTTTACTTTACAGACATGGTTTGGTACAGAGAAGTTAAGTACTACGGGTGTAACAGGGCTGCCATAAGTTGATCATAAAAATCCTAAGATTTCAATTTTCAAATTTTCACATGCAATTCTACTAATCGTACCTTTACCCCATGGTCTGTTCTTTGTTTTGAAGACACATGACTGCTTAAACAGACTGAAAGTAAAGCAGAATGCGCCTGAAGGCGCATTCTGCTTTACTTTCAGCCTGTTTTAAGCTACGATCTGCTAGGATAAAAATCCGAATACTTAGGAAAACTCCGGAGAAATGGCAGCCCTGGTGTAACGTTACAATCGATAACGGAGAGAAACAACAAAGTCCAACATTTTGTTTTAGAATTAATATAACGCATGTTAAAAACAAAACAAAAAACAGACAAGACAAAAACACATCCAAACAAACAAACAAACAAAAACAAACGATTGCAATGCACAATTTAAGCAAGTATTCGTTTTTAAAATAAATCAACGCTTGTTTAGTTGAATAAACTCTGTATGTCTTATGATGAAATTTGATACCTCGATTCAGGAAAATATCTAGCTATCTATAGAGTCTTTAATCATGTTTTTATTCTAGTAGTTTTATTTTGTGAAAGAGATGATAATTAATGCAAAAGTGTTTAATATGCGGTAGAAAATAAATATATATCATACCAAATAGTTACCATTCTAATGGAAAAGAATGATACAAGACTTTCAGTGTGTTTTAGGAAGAATTATGAATACAACCTTTTTCACAGAATCGAATTTGGAACAAATTGTAAAATCAACTTATTTTATGTGTTACTGCACATAATGTATATATCTGCTCCTGAAACTAACGGTTGTTTTTGTATAACGTGATCATTCGTATAATATCTTAATATTTTAGAATAATATCATAATCTAAAAACAATGGACATATTTCAAACATTGATTAATTGTTAAAGTCGAATTTGTTCTTGAATGCCCTTGAACTGCATATAAATAGGATATATATAACTATATAGATAAATACCTTCAATTTGAAAACAATCACAAAACATGCAATATTTACAGGAGTTTATATTTAAACCTTAATAATAGGTCTGTTTTTAATATTTGAAAACTATATAAAACAAGATGGTTCCCCATACACATCTAAAGAACATTTATTTGAGTCATTCGGCATTTTAAATGTGTGTTGCAGAACGTTAGATGCTCTTTCAGTATTGTTTTATTTGTTGGTAATCCAAAACTTTCGAAAGAAAATACAAATCAACGATTTCATATAATTGGTCAGTAGATGTAAGGTCGGTATGTTCCATTTAACCCAATTTCTTGTTTAATTGTCTCCTTTTTGGCTCCGTATTTTATTCATTCACGTCATGGACATTTAAACGTTACTATTTTAGATCTCTGTTTGTACTGAAGTAGTATAACAATGATAATGTTTTGCGTTTATGTTCAAGTAGATGTCGTATATAATACTGTAACACTTCTCTATAACGACCATTAAATTGTGATAATTATTAGGTGTTTAAGGTCGGTGATATTGTAAAACATTGTGACACTAAAACAGAAAGCTCCTTTAGGAGCTTTCTGCTTTACGGTCACATTGCTTTAAGCTGTCCCCTGCCATTTGATTCATACAATCAGTTAGCCATCCTTTTAGAAGTTTTAGTCGACATGTTTGGTCTAACCCAATATCCCCTGATAATTCAAATGTACAAATCAAGCTTCTCAATTAAACCTAGAACATTCGTTAATATTTAGGATCGACTTTAACAACATATTTTTAAATAACAAACAGTGCAGTCTCTGATCAGCGACCACTGCAAGGTGAAAGCCCTTTTTATTTCAAGTTGTCACCCGTCTTTCATACATTAAATTAGCCTTCTCCAATATCGTATTTGTTCGCATTCAAAACAGTTTAAATCAATATTTTAAAATATAAGATAGTGTATAACTAGGTGAACTAAGTTACCCCTTAAATGTAAATGGAAAGTTCCAGTTTCAAACTAAGATAAGCCTAATTTTGACTTTAAGAGTTATTTCTGCCACAAATTGAGAAATGACAAGTAGTGCACACCCTGATCAGAAGACTCCTTTAGAATCGATATAATCCGACTTTACACTGTTTGCACATGACAAGTGTACATTTTTACACATATGTTGTTTGTAAATGACAAGAACGTTCGTCACTAGGGTTCACTGTTTAAATGTATATTGCAGTTTGTAATGATTTCACAGAAGCTCTTCCCCACAATGTCGACTAGTATTCTTAACCCCTTCACTGCCGTGACGTCATCAATTAAAAACAATTGTCGTCTACTTTTGTTTCTAAAATTTAACTTTTGGGTATTTTGATATCAGAAATATTAAAATGAGTGGCAAACAGTTTGGATCCTGATCAGACGCCGCGTTACGCGGCGTCTGATCAGGATTCAAACTGTTTGAAAATTACTCTTGCACTCGGGGTAAGGCAGTGAAGGGGTTAACCACTGTCTAACTATATCTCAATATGAATATATTCGACATTTTAAATTCTTCGATATTTTTTTTTAATGGTCAAATAGCTTGTAAACAAAGTGATATGACCATTTAACTTTATTCAATTAGTTCAATTTATAGTTTTAGATGGTTACCTTTTTGTAATTTCTGTTCTAACACTGTCTCGGATATTTAATGAATTGGCATCTAACCAAACTTAGTTGTTACTTGTAAATGGAACAAATGCCTTAAAACCAAAGATGAAATGACTACCGATGGCAAGTTCTGACAATATTGTAAAATGCCCTAATTTACCCTTTTCCATGGCAGAACATTGTGAGCTAGCACAATTTGTTTCAATAATTCCATGTATTTAATATTTTATAACTTTCAAGAGCCCTATAGTTTAATAATGATCACACTACGAGAGACCTCGGTTTGTTTTTAATCTAGATTCAAATGATTGGAAACGAACATTAAGGGAGGATAATTTGTATAATTAACATTCAGTCCTCGAATAAAATTGATAATTTGAAATTTGGTTTTGATCATCGAATTTGGCGTTTACAATATGAAATCAGCGTTACTCTTAACATGCTTAATTATTTCACGGGAACTCTATCGTCTGTTGTTAAATCATTTAATTTTAAAATTTATATATTTTGGAATTTTGACTGTGAAACAATGTAACAAGTGTCGAACAGTTTAGAACCAGATCAGACACCGACATTTAATGAATCCATATACAGTGGATAATCTGTTATTCTTTCCCGTTTAAACGCAAATGTACGCAAACGCAAAGCACTAAAACGTAGAAAATAACAACTTTTGGACAATTCTGATAATTCATGTTTATCTTGGTGGCAAACAGTTTGGAGCCTGATCAGACGCCGGGTTACCCGGCGTCTGATCTGGCTCCAAACTGTTTGCACTGCAAATAATAGTTTTAGCGTAAATGCGTTTATTGGGAAAGAATAACAGATTACCCACTGTAACTCTATTGGCGAATTATTGCACTACGAAATTCGTCTGCTTAATCGTTCTTCATTTGCAACAGAATCGTCTGTATTTGTTTCTCAAATTAGGATGATTTAGAATAATGACTTTTGAAACAATATCACGAGTGTTAAATAGTTTGGAACCAAATCTACTGGAAATGGGTTATTCGCATAAACGTCAATAAAAAATATAAAGATATAAAACTATAAACGGTTTATTAAATATTTGCATGCAGGGTAATGTTTTCATCTGCAACAATTATTAACGTCTGCTTTTGTTCTAAAAATAAAAAAAAATCTTAATTTCTTTTCAAAACAGGATCAGAGTGTCAAACAGTAAGGATCCTGATGAGACGCCGCGTTACGCGGCGTCTCATCTGGATCCAAACTGTTTGCAAAGGTAATCATTGTTGCAGATATATCCGCCGCTAGCATCGTTACATTCCTTTTTATAATATGATAGTATAACTATATTATCATCAATCTGTGTTAAGTTAAATGTGTTGCAGTTTATCAGATTATTTTATTAACTCATTCCCTGTCGATGGCGCAATTGGCTTTATCTGATGTGGATCGAAAATGTTTGACACTCGTATCAATATTTCTATAGTCAAAGTGTCAAAAAGGGAAATAATATGGCATACAAATGCAGACGGCAATTTTTCAGCTGCCGATATTTTGAAAGTAGAAGATTGAATCATTCTATACAAACCTAACATGCCCCCTCCCATATTGCCCATAATTATGAAACATTGTTACATCATCAACACTGAAGAAAACGTTATTATTTCCCAATAAACACGGTCAGCTAAATCTATTATTTCCATTGCAAACAGTTGGAGCCAGATCAGACTCCAAACTGTTTGCCACTCAGATTCAAATGACTGGTCAAAATAAAAAGCAACAACACCATTTTGTCCATTTTAGTACTTTGCTTTTGCGTTTTGTTTGCGTTTAAATAGGAAAGAACAACGTCTTCCCCACTGTTTGATACTTTATTTGTCAGTTTGTTGTATTTGATCGCATTCAGTATAAGTTTGTGGAAAGGCTAGACATTAAATTGTAATGTTGTTCTTCGATATTTGCTGCATTTCTAAACTGAAAAGATAGATACCAGGCGCCAAAAGACAATTTACTACATGGTTTTATTAACTCATTGATTCCTGGAATTTTAAATGAATTATTCCATTTTCCATATAAGTAGAGTCGATTTTTGACAAACTATATCGCAGATACAGTGAAGAAGATGTTATTATTTCCCATTAAACGAAACAAAAACGCATTGCAATATAATAGTAGAAAATGTAAATTCTGCTGATCATTGTCCACATTGTTTTCATGATTACGCCGTGCCATGACAAAACCTGCCTTATTGCGTTGCAACATTGTTCAGACCAAGTACCGCTGTCGTCACAGGCTGTGTATCTGAGTTTGTCTAAACTGCCAAATACCGTAGATAATACTGCTAAATGCAATGCTTTAGATTATTGTGGGTGTCAAACAGAGAAGATCAATGCCAGTCACCGCGCCATAGACGCGGCGGCTGGCCTTTAACTACACTGTTTACAATGCAATAAGGCAGTGTTTTTGTCATGTCAAGGAGCATATGTATGTTTATTGTTAAATATGTATTCTATTTGCAAATCACGATTAAATGAGTCACCAGGGTTCAATGAAGGAAGCTTTCTTTCTTACATCAATAACTATGCGATGTGTTATTTCGCGGGTGCTCTATATCTGAAAATTAACATGTGCTGGAGAATACGTTATATATATTCCCAATAAAAGCGTTTATGCTACAACTATTACTAACCATTGCATTGTGTTTGCGTTTTGTTTCGTTTAAACTGAAACCAATAACGTCTTCTCCACTGTAGATTTTGGTAATAATCGGAAAAGATTTTACATTCGGTATTCTGCAATTATAAAATATACTTCAATATAATGGGGACACCTTATATGTTCCCGTTTAGACGAAAGTTTACGCAAATGGAAAATTTAAGTGTTTTTTAAATGCTGACTTAACTCATTACCTAATAGCCTGTTTCTAGGTTTGAAGACAGGTGGCCACTTAAAGCAGGTTGAAAGTAAAGCAGAATGTGCCTTAAGGCACATTCTGCTTTACTTTCAGCCTGCTTTAAGCTAAAATCTGATAGGCTATATACAACAGTTGTAATAGTAATTGTTCATGAGGGTATAAACTGGAACTATTTTCTTCGGCAGGGCAATAAATTAAATACGCTAAAAGTCGCCTCTATGGGGGAAAGGGTTAAGAATAAAATTATGTAGCAAACAGTATTGCTCCTGATCAGACATCAACTACAGTGCAGAGGACGTTGTTCTTCCGCATTTAAACGCAAACGAAACGCAAACAACAAATTGTAGAAAAATGATATATATTTATTCTAATATGAGTGGAGAACAGTTTTTGAACCTGATCAGACACCGGGTTGCAAACTGCAAACTGTTTGCAAGGAAAATCATAGATTTAACGTAGAGGCGAATATTGGGGAAGGAATAATGTCTAATCCACTGTACTAGTACAAATACGAGTTTTGGTAAATAATAAGTGCAACCATAATATTGTATCAACCCTTTCATTACCAACTTTAACCATTTGAATGAAGCCTTTCGGAAACAAAAACGTCTGCAAAGATATGTCGTCTGAAATATGTTGTAATGGCAACTTCATTATTGTAATACATGTATGCTGATTGAAAAATATTAATACGAGTGCCACGACATCGTTCGTTACATGGCCAGCGATGTCAGATCCTAACTATTTGCATAGTAACTTTACTAAACTGTGGCGTTGAAAGGATAAGTGGGTGGGTGAGTGGAGGTTGGAGGGGGGGGGGGGGGGGGGGGACATTAGTACTTTCAGGGTCCAAGCTAAGAAAAAAGACCTCAAAAGTTATTGAGCTTTTCTTGTTTTTAGCTCACCTGGCACAAAGTGCCAAGGTGAGCTATTTTGATCGTCCTGTGTCCGTCGTCCGTTCGTTCGTCGTCAAACAACATCTCCTCCTAAACTACTGGATGGATTTTAACCAAACTTGGCACGAATGATCATTTTATAGTCCTCTTTGAAAGTTGTTCAAATGGTCTCGGTCCGTTGCATATCTAGGTCACAGGAGCTAAACATAGATCGTTTCAATAAAAACTTAAAAAACCTCTCTGAAACCACAGTACCCTGAGCTTAGATATATTATGCACAAAGCATCATCTACAGGTCCTCTATCAATATTGTTCAAATTATGTCCCTGGGATCAAAAATGGCCCGCCCCGGGGGTCACACATTTACAAAGAGTTATATAGTGAAATATTCAAACCTCTTCTTCTCTGAAATTAATGTGGGTAGAGCTTTGATATTTCGCATGACCCAACTTCTTAAGGTACTTTACCAATACTGTACAAATGGTTCCGGTCCGTTGCATAACTAGGTCACAAGAGCTAAAAATAGATATTTTCAATAAAAACTTAAAAAAATCTTCTTCTCTGAAACCACAATACCCTGAGCTTAGCTATTTTGCAAAAAGCATCCTCTTTAGGTCTTCTATCCAGATTGTTCAAATTATGTCCTTGGGGTAAAAAATGACCCCGCCCCAGGGGTCACAAATTTACATAGAGTTATATAGTGAAATCTTCAAATAAATACGAAAGACTCAAGCAGGAAACGTAACACAAACAATACACCCACCTCTCAAGCAGAACACACACACACAGTCATACCACAACAAACACACACATTCACACACACGCAATACAATTCCTACATCTACACACTAAATAGAAAACAACACGCAAGACAAACATAAAGCAAAGTGAATATAGGAGCCCGCCTTGGTACGGTCAGTAGCAATCAATAATTAACTATAAATTAATTAATTATTAACAACCACTGGGGGGTTAAACCTGAGTTTAGGGGCGCCCAACCTCACACTTATCTCCTATATGCACCTATAAAGACGAACAGTGTACATAAAATATAAACCCTGTTCCACAACCTCACAATCAAAAAGACCGCCAGCACAGTAAGTAAATACATGTAAAACATTGAACAAAAATTCTATGACAAGATCATTAGTAACATGGGAAAGAATTAAACATTCAAGCCCGTGTTAAAAATAACCCACTATGGCAACGGTCAAATTGTACTCAAGCGACTAGTCTGTAGTTACGAGCAACTGTAAGACATGGAAGGGTCCAGGGTACGACAGAGAGGGAGGGAAAAAACAAAGCACGAAAATCCGACATAACTCTCCCGGTTAAGGACGGCTTTAGAGATACATCATCATGTAGTGCTAAGCCCTGTCTGTCGTCGCACAACCAAAGAGGAAAGCATAGTTATCAATTGTAGACTGATCGATAACCAAACGTGAAGTGCGCAGCAATATAGTTGGATCATAATCTTTTTTGAGGAAAAATCTAATACGTTTCACAAATAGGTTTTGAAAATGTATATGTCCAAGAATCTAAAACCTCTTCTTTTCTGAAACTAATATGGCTAGAGCTTTGATATTTGGCATGGTGTAACTTCTAGAGGTACTTTACCAGTATTGTTCAAATGGTTTCGGTCAATTGCATATCTAGGTCACAGGAGCTAAAAATAAAAAGAAATTCAATAAAAACTTTTAAAATCTTCTCTGAAACCACAGTACCCTGAGCTTAGCTATTTTGCACTCAGCATCATCTAATCAGCAATTGGCACAATCATATTGTCATAATTTCTTAGCTTTCCAAGATATGTTACATTTACATCAATGGTTCAAGGTGAGCAATTTAGGGCCGTATACGGCTCTTGTCATTTTATTGCCTTAACTTTTGGTTCCGTTTCTTTTAAACGGGGAAAGAACACCGTCTTCCCGTTGGTAGCTAAAATTTAATGGTTCTCCAACATTAGTTTGCCCCATTCTTAATATAACCAGCTGAAGGTTATCAATATTGTTTAAACATTTTTATGGGTCATGTCGAACTTTGAAATGTTGATAAACTTTGCCACTAAAGCGACACGACTGGACGCGATTAATGTAAAACTATTCCTTGTTATTGATTGTAAAGAAAATGTTGACCAGCTTCACTGAGTGTCTTGATAACCCGGTCAAATGTTATATTCAGATTGTCCTGACTTGTCAGTCCTAAGACCATAACCTAATTAGACAAGCTAAAGAACGAAGACTAAAAATAGTTAATCCATTGACCTCTGTGTTATTCATGACTGACAGGTAAATACAATCGGACAATACATTGCAAGAAATGTTTTGAATCGACTGGAACTCGACTCCATAAATTGCTAGTCAATTACTCTTCAAACCGATATATCAAGACAGACAATAAAGCTGGTCATTCTTTCAATAACATACAATATTTACCCGGTTACACAGAAAATAGTATGTTTGTATACAGTAAAATCTTCTATTACGACCTCTAAATTGTGTTAATTATTAGGTGTTTACGCTTAAAACAAAGTAAATGTAAAACAAAAATCCTTTAGGAGTTTTCTAATTTAACTTTCCCCTTGCTTATAGCTGCCACTTGTCTTTTATACAATCAATTATGTTTTATTTGCGTAGTCATAAAACTGTAAAGTAAATATTTTGTCACAGCATGAGGATAAAATATGGATTTTAGAGAGGAACATGTTTTCCTTGAAAAATCACAATCTGTACATGTAGTAAAATTGGATCCGAAACAACCACTTTATTCAGGTTTACCAATTACAAAAATGTGGCTAAAAAGCATTTCAGCAGTTAAGTAACTCATTTTTGACCAGTAACTGTGTTAGCGGGATTATGACATCATTAGGGCAGAGAAAGAGTTGAAGGGACATCGATCCATTCTAGGAGAAGTTTGATCTTTCTGTAGCAATATAAACAGTTTTATCTTGACATATAAGTAATTGGCCACTTATCTAATTCTGAGATATTATTGACAGTGTTTTATACCATTTCAATGTCGATATGACATCATAACAAATCTTCCAACTCTACTGCCATAATGACGTCTGCTTGCAAATATGTCGTCTGCTTTAATTTCTAAAGTTTTGAAATTTAGGCATTTCGCTTTCGTTTTAAATAGATACATGTATATGAGTGTCTAAGAATTCCTCAGTTAATGATTATTAATCCTGTCACTGTCATGATGTCATCTGTTAACCCATTCACGGCCGGTGTAACGAAGTATTTTGACCCCCATCGAAAAATGACCCCCAGTCAAAATTCGACGACGTAGAATGACCCCCGGTCATTTTTCGATATCGTACAATGACCCCCGGTCATAATTCGACGTCGAAATTTGACCGTCCGGTCATAGTACTATGACTCCCCTCATGAAGTGTTTTGACCCCTCCTGAAATATATCGACCCTCATCGAAAAATGACCCCATCCCTCTTTAGCAATTAACAGACACAGTTTAACCCATTGGACCCTTGCGGCGAATATATTAGTCATTTACAAACAGTCTACCTAGCAATAGTACATTTGTCCTTTGTAAACCGTGTAGACCCAGATCAGACTAATCCCAAAGGAGCTCTCTGATATGTTTGCAATATATGTCAGTTTTGAAATATATTGTATAAAACAACTCTAGCTAGTCAAAAGTTGACTTGACATAACTAGAAACAAATTACATTGTCCACTTGAAGTTTCAGGTGTGAATAAGTTAAAAGATATACAAAATTTAGATGATAAACAAGTCAAAATTCAGACGTATGATAAGCGCGCCATGGAAACGTACAGTATACTAAATGCTGTTCCCGATGGGTTACGTTAACCTTGTGCCTATCTGTTGGATACTGATGGTAGGGAAACAAGGTGGCTGCGGGTCTGTGGTATAATTCGTGGACAGCTTATTTATAAATAAGTTAAGGTAGTAATTCAGTCATGGAGTATGCAGGCCGGTGGGGCGGGAACAGACATGGTGTGAATTACTTGAGAAAGTTATACATTACATTACAAGTGTCACCAATTACATTGCTAAAGAGTGTATTATATTAAATTTATTGTTACGTTTACATTTGTAATGTATTAAATTACAAGTACGTTGGCAAAGTAATGCATTACATCACACATTACATTTTGATAACAGTCAAAAACATTACTGAAAAATAACTAATAAGCATATCAGATATAACTGATAGGTTATCATTTACAAGTTCTTTGTCAACTAAATAATCAAAGATTCTAAACTTAAGAATACATGGATGCAAGTTTACAGTTTGAAAAGTCACAGCCTTTTTATAGTGCCCACTGGGTAAGGAAGTATACTTTTGTAAGCAAGTGAGCCCTTAACCCTTTCCTCCACAGTAGCGCCTCAGGCCGCCTGCACCTACATCTGCAAATAAGATTAAGATACACTAATAAAATCCAATAATAGTTTTAATTACAGGCGTCAGCTAACAACAAAATGAATGTAAAGCAGAAAGCATACATGAGCTTTCTGCATAAAATTCATATTGCTGTATGCATTGTCCTGCCTTAATCACAGTAAAACGTAGCTATGCCTATGGAGCAAAGGGTAAATACAGACCAAAAGTTTTGTACAAAGCTCTTTGAAGTACTTTCTACATATTAAACCTGTTATATGAAATGGCATGTCTTTTTTGCCTGTATACTTCTTAATTGAATTACTGCTAATTACCAAGACAAAATGTATAAATGTTACTGTTGCACATAACAGCATTAAAGTTTCAAATACATTGTCTGCTAGATGCATTATGCCAGACCTGATTATTTAACCCTTTACTCATTAGCCTGTTTCTATTCTTGAAGATATGTGACAATTTATTGAACGTAGTTTACAGTCTATCAGTGGTACTCCATACCAATAAGCGTTACATGAACGAGTGCAAATATGTATCCCCCTTTTACAGAACATGTATTTGTAATATTTACATCGGTTCCAATGACATTCGTCATCTAACAATGTGTCGCAACAGAAACATTGCGGCATGTGACTATGACATTTGATTAGATTATTGATAGTATATTGTACAACATAGAAGCATCCAATGATTTAGGTAATTAGCAATCTGATATGAATTTACCCTCAGGGAGCTGATCGCAACCATGGCGGGGTTATTCTACGACATTGAAAAATGACAAGGGGTCTTTGTTTGACATCAAATACGGTAATTACCATATCGGGGCAGGGGTGGCATTCTATCAAATAGAATGATATTAGGTGGTCATTCTACGACATCGAATAATGACCGGGGGTCATTCTACGACATCGAATAATGACCGGGGAGTCATTCTACGACATCGAATAATGACCGGGGAGTCATTCTACGACATCGAATAATGACCGGGGTCATTCTACGACATCGAATAATGACCGGCGAGTCAAACTATGATATCGAATAATGGCCGAGGTGTCAAAATACGAGCTAGAATAATGACCGGAGTCTTTCTACGACACTGAATGATGTGATGTGCAATGAGGCTACATAACACAGCTTCCGATTTTGATCGCTTTTTGTTTGATTGTTTGTTTGTTTGCTTGTTTGTTTAGTAAATGCAATTAACTTTACACTTAAAGACATTAAGCCAGTCCATTCATTGATTCCCCTCTCATTGTTCTCACTTGGTGTGAAAATACAGGTAGATCACGAGGAAATTGCCCAGGTAACGGCTCAGCCATCTGAAGCTTTGAATAGAGGCCCTTACATAATAGATCTCAATAGGTTTTTCAATGAGTTTTACTAACCAAACTATCAAATATTAGGTGCGGGCCTCACATTAGACGCCTGAATGATTCTTTGCCTAGACGCTAGCCGAGTAAGTGCATGGGCTCCATGCTTTGATTCAAACTTTCTAGGTGCTAGGTGTTACCACCCAAGCTTGGTCATGTAATGTCTTTAACATGGTAAACTATAAACGCACAACATAGCAAGTGTTGACAAAAGACAAAAAAGCCCACTCAAAACAACCGACCTGCATTCTTCTTATTTCTTGACAAAAGGGATAAGTTCCGACAAATGAAAACATCCTCTATGAAAATATGTTAAGACATTACCTAATAAATACGAATTTTACGCCTTTGATCTTTTTATTCCTCTACTGGAGATAAAAGATCAAATTTATACAGTCATGGATATATACCATAAGAAAATATTTTTTATAACCTAGCAAAGTGTACCTTAAAGCAGGCTGAAGTAAAGCAGAATGCGCAATCTGCTTTACTTTTAACCTGCTCTAAGTGGTCATCTGTCTTTAAAGCTAGAAAAAGGCTGTGGGGTAGTTGGTTAAACCAAAGAAACCGCGGCAAGATTGGAAGATTTCTTGGAATGAATGTCAATACGAGCGTATTGTAAATTCTGATTATACGCTTTCTCGGAGACGTGGTGCATGTGTGATTGGGGTTTACTCAGCCTGCTACGTCGAAATTAAATCAATAATCGAACAAGAGTAATTGGTAGATCGTAAATGTATACTTGTAAAAGGGTAAACGGTTCTGGGTTCGATACCCATACGGTTGTCCATTGATAGGCAGACACACTTACAATTCAATCAATATAATTTATTCACTCAAAACTTAGTTAGGTTTAAAACAACTTTAACATATGCAAAACTGAATTTAAACAAAATATCAAGGATTTTTAAAGGGGGTCATATTTCGACAGGGGGGTCATAATTCGACGATGGGGGTCATAATTCGACGATTGGAGGTCATTCTACGACGTCGAATTTTGACCGGGGGACACTTTTCGATGGGGGTCAAAATACTTCGTTCCTCACCCTGAGTACATTGGTTATTTGCAAACAGTTTGGATCCTGATCAGACGCCGACTTACGCGGCGTCTGGTCAGTGTCTAAACTCTTTGACACTCATTTAAATATTTCTTAAGTCAAAACATCTAGTTTTAAATATGAGATATAAAAGCAGACGACAATTGTTTAAAGCTGATGACGTCATTGCAGTGAAGGGTTAAACAATCTAGCTGCTGTTTTTTTTCATATTTTCATTTAGGAAATTTGACTGCAGTAATGTCACAATGAGCTTCAAACAGTTTGGATCGTGATCAGGCCCAGATGTTATAAAGAGTATGAGTTTAGTCTGAGATAACTCTCAAGCATTTGATTGGTCAGATTAAAAAAAGCTTAAATCTGACCAATCAAATGCTTGGTGATGTATTTCTAGTTTGCCGTCATGCAAGGAGGAATCAAAGCACGACTTTTTCAATGCAAAATTCTAAAAGCTCTGGCTCGTCTAAAATCACCTGTTGAACTGCACTTTGCAAATTACCATAAGAAAACCTATATATGCGGGACAGACAGATATATTTAGAAAATCTCGGCTAGTCTATCATATTTCTAAAGCTGTCCAAGGTTATGACTTCATAATCATAAGATATTTCCTTAACGGGTAAACTGCCGTTCAAGTTTGAAGTCGTTATTGAAAACCTGTCATTACATGTCAGTCAGAAACACTAATATAAGAATATTGCTCTTAACTCTTTCACTGCCTTACTCCGAGTACAATAATTGTTTGTAAACAGTGGACGTTTAATTCAGTACAACTATACATATAATGGGCTTAGTAGGGAGCTTTCTATACTTTTTAACCCTGCTTTAAGCAGTCAATTGTTTAAAATGTCTCGATTCTTCCTTGTATATTTTTAAGAGTTTCCAGTAAAAATTTTGCCCTGCATTAACCTCAGACCTATATTGAATATCTCAAATGAATAGTGTATTTTAGTCAATCTAAAATAAAAGCATCGATATATTTGTTAGGCAGATTTGATAAGGATCAAACGTTCTGTTTTAACACACTCAAGTCAAGGGGATTCTTTCATGCTTATATATTGGATTAGTCCGGGGGTGTATCTAAGAAGCTGGTATAAATCTTCATATTCGCTTTGTTTTATATTGAAATTCCTATCAGCAAACAGTGTATATTTTGATAAGACGCCGCATAATGCGGCGTCTAATCAGAGTCTACACTGTTTGCCTATGTCATTTTTAAGAGACGCTAGGCACAAATGGGTTAAGATCTTTCATGTTTTCATGGCCATATTTCATAACTTAAGGGGTATTGCACTACGTCGGTTTAATGGTATTTTACGCTACGCAGATCTATATCATATAAAAACGACGAATACCTATTACTAAATATGATTAGTTTCTGCTTATATGATAATTTCATTATTCCTCTATTTTCTAATATAATTTCCGAAGAGATTGTGATCATATAGGGTGTTATCATTGAGCAACAATTCTTAACTCTTTGCATGCTGGGTAATATTCTCGTCTGCAACAATTGTCGTTTGCTATTGTTCTAAAATATATTTTCAAATCTTCTTTTGTAACGAGGATCACAGTATCAAAAAGCTTGAGTCTCATCTGGATCCAGATTGTTTAAACAGATAACAACGATTCTACCGCTAGCGCGGAAATAGTTAATTAAACATGTATTCAGAGATGAATTCCGTTGATATAACGAATGGATTTTGTTGGGATTTCATAATATCAACTATAATACAATTAGTCTTGCGGGACTCTTACACTGCCATTACGATTTCAGTAGACTTTGCAAACAATTTGGATCTTGATCAAGATCCAAATTTGTTTGACAATCATTTCGAAATGCCTTCAGTCATTTTGCTTTAAATCGATCTCAGGAACAATAACACAGATACATCTTAGAAGGATTCCGCAATTCTCCATTCTTTAGATGTTAAAGCATCAGACTGAATTACTTCACTTTGAATAGTTTAGTTGCTTCGATGACTTAAAGCGCATGTAAGTACCTGGATAAATGAATTGTCGATTATATTTGTTTTGTCAATGTCTTAACTTTCAGGTGTAGATCAGGTAAGTACTTTTTCTTTTTCATTTGTCCCAGACTGTTCGTCTGGAGAACATGTAGTTTTGTGTTCCAATCCATTGTTTTCATCTGATTCTTGGGTTTCAAGTCGTGAAAGACCGTCAGCATCCGCCTTACTGGAGCCACTACGATAATTGACGGTGTAGTCGTAACTGGTAAGGGCTGCTAACCAGCGATGACCAGTCGCGTCCAGCTTTGCTATAGTTTGGACATAGGTTAGAGGATTGTTGCCAAACTTACATCCATAAAGGTAGTCATTGGGCTTCTCTGTCACTGCCCATTTGAGAGCGAGGAAATCCAATTTATGGGCTGGATAGTTTCTTAGCAACGACTCCTAATCCAAAGACGTCCTTATGAAGCCGAAATGGTAGCTGGTAGTTTGCATATGCCAGTACTCGGGGATTGACCAATCTCGCGATGATGGTTTCAAATGCTTCTTGCTGCTCCTTCTCCCAAAACAAACAGTACTTCTTTCTTAGGCGACTTATTTTTACGTTTAGTTTAATATCCAACAAGAAGATAATTTATTGGTCTCACAATCTGTGCATATCCTTCAATAAAACGTCGGTAATATCCCGTTCAGCCTAAACACTTTCTGACGGCCTTAGTGTTCGTTGGTATATGCTATTTTTTCACAGGCTCTGTTTTTCAGGGTCGGAAGCAAATCCGTTTTCTGAAACAACGTATCCTAAATATATCACTTCTAGTATGAAAAATTCACACTTAGATGCCTTTCATTTCAAATTGTGTTGTTCAAGTCTGGTGAAAAGTGAATTCAGGCGATTGAGATGTTCATCAAATGTTTCAGAAAAATGATGATGTCGTCCAAATATATGATACATTCTTGAAGATTCAAGTCTCCCATACAACGTTCCACTAGCCTCTGAAATGTATCTGGGGCATTTGTTAATCTAAAGGGCATCCTATAGGACTCGTAAAATGTCAGAGGTCCAATAGAAAATGCTGTTTTCTGTTCGTCTTCCTCCTTGACGGAAATTGCCAATACCCAGATCGTAAGTCGAGTTTAGAAAGGTACTTTGATCCAGAAAGTAAATGAAGTTCGTTTTCAATCCTCGGTATTGAATAGGCGTCTTTAATCGTTCCTTGGTTTAATTTTCGGTAATCAATACAAAACCTGATAGGCCCGTCCTTTTTTCCGTACGATCACAACGTTTGATGAGTAGAAGGGATATGAATTTCTGATCGCACCACATTCAATCAGATCTTTCAGATGCTCTTTCACTTCGTTGAACAGTACTGGTGGAATGTGTCTTGGTGCTTCCTTAAAGCCTCCACTTAATTCAATAGTTTTGTCATAGAAACTAATTTTACTATCTTCATGCAAAGTTTGACGAGTTTGGAAATTAGTTTACAAAGGTACACCTACCTCCTTTATGTAGTTTGACTAAAGAAATATCTATAAGAGTGTAAAACAGTTTGGATTTAGGTAAGACGCCGCGTTCGCGGCGTCTGATATGGATCGAAACTATTTGTAAAGTCGACTTAATGCGACTCTGTCGGGAAAAGGCTAAACAGTATGGATCAATTCTCATTAGTCGCTGGCGTCTGATCTGGGTCAATAATTGGTTGCAACGTCGACTTAGCCCCACATGGCCTAAAATGGTTAAATGGTTTAGTTTTGTCTTTATTAGTTTGTTTAATGACACTAGTCTTATGATAAACAAAGAGTAATTTGGGCCTACGTGTTGATAATATGTTCTTATCCATTCACAATGTGTGTATACTTTAAACTTGTCTTCAGCATTTTTTAACTTTACCTATTTGGGAAATTTGATGAAAAAAATGAATATTAGTGTCAAACAATTTGGACCCAGATTAGACGCCGAAGTTTGTGAGTTTTTTGGCATCTGAGCTGGATCCAAACTGTTTGCAATTGACAATGCGTCGCAATTGGCAATAAAATAGTTAAACAAAGACTGGCGATAGCACATACACGTAGATAAATCAACGCCTATGGAAGATTTATACAATATATTTGTGATGAGAAAATAAGCAGCGTAAAATTGATTAGCACAGACAATAAATCACTTCAGGCTGATAGATTAGATGGCGAAATGAGGAAACGTGTTTATATAGTGGCTGTCTGTGATTGTATGTGCAAGTGAGAAGAATTTACCCTTTTCCACGACATAGTCCACTAATGTCAATTTTAGAAACAGTTTTGATCAAAATCAGACGCCGTGTAACGCGGTGTATCAGGATCCAAACTGTTAGGTACTTATGTCGACATGTTATTTTACTCTAAACTCTGGAGTCAGATAAGATGCCGGGTAACCCGGCGTCTGCTCAGGATCCAAACTATTTCTCTGTCAGAGTAAACTAAATTGTCGACAAAGTTGTCATTTGCTACGTTTGCGTTTAAACGGGAATGAATAACGTCTTCTCCACTGTATAGCGGCCCTCCTAACAACTAGTCCCCCTTACAACAATGCTGGCCGCATTTCCCCAAACGAGACAATTACCAGTATGTCTAATATATTCACTGTTGAAATATCGTCTGCTAAAATTATCTTCTTTTTTCTCAAAGCAACGTATTGAACATAAAGACAGAAGAAACATAATGAGAAGTGGCAGTTTGGACCCTGATCTGGGTTGAAGCTGTTTGAAAATGTACTCTAAGTCTCTAAGGGTATTACAACTATACCAGCTCCCTCCGAAAAACACGCACAATCGGATGTTGTTGTAGAGAGGGAGCTCTAACCCGTTCATTGCCCTAGCTCGACTGTAATGGCGTTTGCAAACACTTTGGACCGTCATTAGATCCCAAGGAAACTCGAAGACTGATCAGGATCTAAACTGTTTGACTCTCATTCTGATTCGTCTTAAGTCCAAATTAACCAAAGTATAAATTTCAGAAATACCACCAGACATTTTCTAAGCAGACAATATTATTGAAGTTAATGTGGGTGAAAATAGCAGCCCATCGCTTCTAATTACCTTGACGTTTCTATAGTAGAATACCGTATAGCATAGACGGTCAACAGTTTGTATCCTACAGTGAAGAAGATGGGTATTTTTTCCCAATAAACACGTTTACGCTAAACCTATTATTTCCTATTGAAACAGTTTGGGGCCAGATCAGACGCCGGGTAGTCTGATTTAAGTGATCTTGATTCAAGCTGTTCGTGAATGTAAGGCAAGTCTTTAATTTCCCTCACTATAATATAACAACTCCCTCAACTCACATTCTATTTCTCCAATTGGGTGTTGTTGTAGAGAGGGGGCACTGTAGTCAATAGTCCAGGGACTACGAAGGCGTCCTACGTTCACAGACGTTTTATTTACTTTCAGCATGAAATATCTGATAACAGTTTTAAAACTGTAGCCATCCATCATTTCAAATTAGGTTTTTGTCTTAACCCTTATCCTGCTGCTAAGTCGTCTGCTTTGAAATTGTCGTCTGCAAATTTTGTTAAATTTAGATTTATAAATGTTTTAATTGAAGAAACCTTGAGACGAGTGTCAAACAGTATGGGTCCAGATCAGACGACGCGTTACGCGGCGTCTAATCTGGATCCAAACGGTTTGCAAAAACCAGTGAAGTCGCGATAAGCAGGATAAGGGTAAAGTATAAGCTGCATAGCACAGCGAATCGACATTTGGGATCCTAAACAGATATCAAGATGCTCGGCTTCTCGTCTATACCAGTTAGCGATCTACAGACTGACAATTGAGAATACTTTAAAACCTTGTTTCAGGCATATTGCATTTTAACTCATTCACCCCTGAAACTTTTAAAGGACAATTCCAATTTCAAAATAAGTCTAGTCCATTTTTGACTATTAAAGTTTGATTTTTACATTATATTTCAAAATAACAAACAGTGTAGACCCTGATCAGAGGGCTCCTTGAGGAGCCCTCTGATCAGGGTCTACACTGTTTGCTTAGAACAAGTGCAATCCTCACATATACACTATTAATGACGAGTAAATGACGAGTATACTCGTCGCTAGGGTTGAATGTGTTAATTCATGATTTTTTTTTTAAGTAAAATAGCTATTTACATCTGTACTTTGAAGACATTTAACAGAAGAACTTAGAAACGAGAGGCAAAAAGTTTGGTCTCTGGTCACACACCGAGTTAACGGGCGACTGATCAGGATTAAAACAGTTTGAACATTTCCAGTTAACTACTACATAGCAGGAATATATAGAGGCTAAGCTATTAATGTTAAATTGGCTTAATTTTCTTTTATAAATGGACTCAAATCATAACAATTCCTTGTATATTCAGTGCCTTTTAATACCATTTTGCACAAAAAGAATTGTCGTAAGACAAAAGTGTTTAAAAGATACGTTGACGCTCGTCCAATGTAAAATATGCACAACCATAAATAACAACTCAAACTTTTAGACCCGAAATGATAACAGCTATGTCACGTGAAAACATACATGTCACGTGATCAGAACCGCGTCACGTAATAAGGAAACTTTAGGCATTGCAAACAATGTAAATATATCTTGTATGAAGCGATAACTATGTAGTACCGTGATTGTTTTCTACAAAGAGGTGATTATACCTAATGCAGAATAGGAAATAATGCCGAAGGCATCTGAATGAGCTTTCTACACTGTGTTCATTCTGCCTGAAAACGCCTATATTTAGGACAATACATGGGTCTTCCATTAATAATGACTTGCTTTAAGTATGCTTTCAGACAGGTTTTATAGTGTATACACTGTTTGCTGTGCCGATTTTCCCGTTTCCATGATGCGGTTAGTACATATGACAAAACATATTGTAAATAAAATTACAAACAAAATGTTATTTTCAAAACGAACACATAAAAATTAAAGTTAAAATTGTGTTTGGCGTATAGAACAAACTTTCTAAGCCCTTGGACATAAAGTTTCGCCATGACAGTCTACTTATCGAAAACTCGTTACCTGTATTAGAAACAATTGACAGTGTTAACCCCTTCACTGCCTTGCTCCGAGTACAATGGATGTTTGCAAATAGTTTTGACTCTGATTAGACTCGGTGTTACGCGGCGTCTGATCAGGATACAAACCGTTTGACACTCATTTAAATATTTTTGAAGTCAAAGTACAGTAAAACCTCTCTATAACGGCCACTAAATTGTCTTAAAAATTAGGTGTTAAGAACAGGTGACTGCTTAAAGCAATGTGACAGTAAAACAGAAAGCTCCTGTAGGAGCTTTCTGTTTTACTGTCATCTTGCTTTAAGCTGCCACCTGTCTTTTATACAAACAATTAGCCTTATTTTAGTGGTTGTTATAGACAGGTTTTACTGTACCTGAACTTTATTTTGAGAAAAAAAAAAGAACGACAATTATTTAATTGAGTATCATTGTACTCGAGGTAAGGCAGTGAAGGGATGAAGTTGCAACCTGTGTAACATGCCAACGAAACGTCCAATAACTTCAGGGCTGCCATAAGTTGACATGAAAAATCCGAAGATTTCCAAATTTGCATTTTTCAAGTGCGAATTTACGAATCGTACCTTAACCCCATAGCCTGTTTCTAGTTTTGTTGACACATGACTACTTAAAGCAGGCTGAAAGTAAAGTAGAATGCGCCTTATGGCGCATTCTGCTTTTCTTTCAGCCTGCTTTAAGCTACCATGTTCTATAAAAAAAAATCCGAAGATTCAGGAAAAATCCGGAGAAATGGCAGCCCTGTAACTTGGACCACACGTTTTATTGGAACCACATTAAAATTCGTTTGAGCATACGACACGTATAGTTAAAATTGTAATGCGCATTAAGTCTTATAAGTGCCTTAGGTACATATGACACCGATGTTAATTAAATACATAGTTCAATATAATAAGTCTGGTCTTATCCATTCACTACCCTGACCAGGGTGTGCAGAACTTGCAAACAGTTTGGATCAAGATCAGACACCGAGTAACCCGACTTCTGATCAGTATTCAAACTGCTTGACAGTTATTTAAAACTATTACCAAAATGAGGAACGTTTTCAACAAAAACAATGTCAAATTATACATTTAATGCCTTCGCGTTAACTTTCGTTTTAACAGAATAAAAAATGTCAGATACTGTGAGAGAAAATACTAGTTTATTTAAAATACAGTACAGTCTTTTTATTACGACCACTAAAACAAAGATTTATTGATTTGATAAATGCCAGATGACAGCTGAAAGCAAGGCGACAGTAAAACAGAAAGCTCCTGTAGGAGCTTTCTGTTTAACTGATACCTTGCTTTAAGCCGTCACCTGTCGTAAACACCTTGCAATTAACATACTTTAGTGGTCGTAATAGAGAGGTTCTACTGTACAAAAACTACATCCATCGACTCAGACATTGGGTACAAAAGTACTATAACATCTATTTCAAAACTAGTGCAAGGCGATATTTATGTAAAAAGCAGAAAGAGAAAAGATGTACTTCATGAGAAAATACCTACCTTGACATCAAGAACAGAGTATACCCAGATATATGCTTTCCCTTCTGAATCTGCACAGATACAACTCATTAGAGTAAACATAAGGTTTCAAAAAGCATTGTAACCCTCAATCAGAGACCATATTCTCATATTCAGTGGAGAAGACTTTAATCTTTCCCAATAAACGCGTTTATGTTAAAACAAACTTTTATTTTCATTGCAAACAATTTGGAGCCAAATCAGACGCCGGTTAACCCGGCGTCTGATCAGGCTCCAAACTGTTTGTAACTCAGATAAAAATAAATGGTCAGAGTTCTCAAAAGGTTCTCATTTTTTCATTTTATTGTGATGCGTTTGCGTTTCATTTGCGTTTAAACGGGGAAGAATAACGTCTTCCCCACTGTACAGACATTGTTATGGGGTTTACTGTTTGTAATGCCATATAGGTATATTCTCGTGATGTTTCTAAAACATACACCGTGTCCTCTAAAATCTGAACTCTTTAAACCGGAAGTTTCTCAAAGTCAATCAACCGTTCAGCAAAGACGTTTACATGACTCTAAAGTAAGGTTATGATTATGTTGGGTTTTACGGCACCGTGACACATAATTCGTCATATGGCGCTCATAAAGTAAGGTTATCTACTAAATGTAGAACTGCAGAAAGCTCTTAAGGAAACTTCGTTCATTGAATTTGCAATGTGCTTTCTGCTACCATAACCTTACATCTAATATATTTTGAGTAGCTGCCAAACCTCAATTTTTCAATATATCTCCCTCATACACGCCTGAAATTTAAAATAGACAATTCCAATTTACACTTTAAATTGTTTATTCTTTATTATTTATGACTGTTTTACAATGTATTTCAAAAAGACAAAAAGTGCAGCCCAAGATAAAACGGATTCTGCATTAACCTTCTAATCTGGGTTTACACTGGTTGCATAGAGTAAGTGTAATATTTACTGGTACACGTTTGTAAAGGACAATCGTACTGGTCGTTAGGGTTGAATCAGTTGATGAAAATTTACTCCCTATTGAAGAGTTGAGATTGAGAGGTTTTAACTCTTTGCATGCTGGGTAATTTTTGCAACAATTTTTCGTCTGCTACTATTTAAAAAAAGAGTTTCAAATTTTCTTTTTAAATAGTGTCAGAGCGACAAATTGTTTGAATCCTGATGAGACGCCGCGTTCGCGGCGTCTCATCAGGATCCAAACTGTTTGCACAGATACTAACGACTTCACCGCTAGCGTGTAAAGAGTTAAAATAATATACACAGATGCGTTCTGCTCATTTATAGTTATAAGCTCTACAACAACACAACGTCGAAATGTAAAAAAGTGGATTTCACAAACAAGATATCACAGACTCTTAAGGCAATGCAATCGCATAGTAACAAGATATTTTGAAACAGGTTTTCAAAATGTAGTTTGGTTTCGTTATAATGTATTTGGTATGTAGCGGTTAACAGTGCCAAGCAACAACTAACCAACATTACACAGTGTATAAATTCTTTACCTGTGTGAACGAAACTAAACGAAATGATTTCTAATAATTACACGCGTTTACTTTAAAACTATCAGTTCCAATGCAAACAGTTCTGAGCCAGACCAGACTCCGGGTAACCCGGTGTCTGACCAGGTTCCAAAACTGTTTGCCACTCAGATTTAAAAAAATAGTCAAAATTATCAAATATTTGCCATTTTCTCTATTTTAGTGCAATGCGTTTCGTTTGTGTTATAACGGGAGAGAATAACAACTTCTCCGCTGTATAAAGATAAGAAAATGACAGGTTATTGAAATTTTGGCCATGAAACAGTTTGAACCCTAGTAAGATGCCGAGTAATTCGGCGCCTGACAAGACTTTAAAGTGTGTGCACTGGATTTATCACAAACGCGTTTATTTTAGAAAGTATAACGTCTTTGCTACTGTTATAGTACTTTAATTTGGCGTAATAAATAATAAAGGCTACAAACCAATTTCCAAGAAATGTTAAACATTTAAAAATATAAACCGCGACCTGACTTGCATGTTCAAGCAGATATTATCCAGATTAGAAGCCAAGTAATGCAGTGTCCAATTAGGATACAAACCATTTGACCTGCTTTATCCGATTCATTAAAAAACTAAAATCAATACGCATGAAAAATATAGTTTTTAAAATAAAAACAAACTCAGACTACAAACAATGTGGACAGGTCGGGGTTATATCTCAGTAGATGTAGTTGATATCTCAATATCTCTGAATAAAACGAACTAAGATATAATGTTTTTGCATGTTGACAGTGATTTTGTAATAGTCTTTTCATCCACTGTAGAAAAACAAATATATAATATGTATATATTTATACATGTACACATGATTATACTGTATTGATCCGCTATTAACCCTTAGCCCGCCAAATAAATTGTCGTCTGCTATATTTCTCGGCTGCTTCAAGTTTCAAAGTTGCTCAAAGTTGCTCAAAATTGCTGAAAATGTTGTCCGAGTGTCAAACAGCTTGGATCCGGATGAGACGCCGAGTTACTCGGCGTCTCATCCGGATCCAAGCTGTTTGCATATGGAGCTATAGTCGTGACTGGCAGGCTAAGGGTTAATTCTTAGCATGCAAGTAGATCTAGTAAAACCATGAACACCTTTGCAAATCTTATCAGGATAAAGACTGTTTGACACTATGACTCTGTTTGTCAGCAAATTTGAAATAAAATATTTTCAGAACAGTAGCAGACAATAATTGTTGCAGACAAAACCTGATGCAGACGAAATGATTACTCAACATGCTAAGAATTCAGACCACTTCAACAAACGCTTGGTAATGTTGTTTAACCAATTGTCCCTTACTCTTAATACCTTCTATGCCTAACCCAAAGTGCAATAGTTACTTGCAAATAGTTCTAACTCTGATCAGACGCCGCGTGACGCAGAGTCTAATCAGGGTCCAAACAATTTGACGTTCATTGCAATATTTCTTGAGTAAAAATATCTAAATTTGAAAAATAATGTCAGACGACAATTGTCTAAAATTGATGACGTCATTGCAGTCAATGGGTTAAATGACACTTCTGTTCCCTATTAGGGGGTGAAACATGAGTGGTCAAATAAGCGGAATACTCTCTGTTTCTACACAACACTAAAGATAAAAAGTGTAAAATAAAAGTATAGTCGAATCCCAATAACACGAGCTTGCTTAAGTCTAACTTACTCATATAACCACGTTTTAACGATAGAGCACAGTAAAACTTCTCTATTACGATTACCTCTCTACTACGATAGTCTCTCTATTACAGCCACTAAAAGAAAGAATAATTAATTGAATAAAAGACGGCTTAACCCTTTCCCCCATAGAAACGACTTTTAGCGTATTTAGTTTATTCCTCCGCTGAAGAAAATAGTTCAAGTTTATACCCTCATGAACAATTACCATTACAAATATTTTAAATAGCCTAGCAGATTTTAGCTTAAAGCAAGCTGAAAGTTAAGCTTTACTTTCAACCTGCTTTAAGTGATCACCTGTCTTCAAAACTATAAACAGGCTATGAGGTAAAGGGTTAAAACAAGGTGGCAGTAAAACAAAAAGTTCCTTTAGGAGCTTTCTGTTTTACTGTCACTTTGCTTTAAGCAGTCACCTGTCATAAACATCTAATACTTAATACAGATCAGTGGTCGAAATAGAGAGGTCCTACTGGGTATGTTTGACTTAGGCGGGTCTAAAGTTATCAATATTCAACAGCAAAAATACAAGAAAGTTCGACAAAAGTGAATTCGAATTATGGAGGTTCGACCTTATGTACACATGTCCATCACGAGTGTCGTTCTCCTATGTATATGGTATAAGGGTGAAAATATAAACATGCATATTCATATACAGTTGCATATGGTTAGTTCAAAGGCAAATGTTGCATTAAAGAAACCACCCGGGTGTCCGTCGACACTCTAACAATGCATAAATATCACAACTCTGTTACATGGATTCTTTAAATGCTGACTGGTGACAAACTTCTGATTTTAAATGATAACATTTTCTACAGAAGAACCTGTCGTAAGCGATCAAAGAAAATAAAATAAAAGTTTTTATACATACGTTTGGCAGTTTAATACAGGACACACGTAAAAAAGGAAAATCCTAAATGTGAAAATGTCAACCCATCAAAACTTAAAAACTGATAAAAGTGTAAAAGTTGCAAAACATTTCAACGCATAACACGCTTGTCAGTTTTCGTCTGTTACAGTCGTCTGTGTCTTCCAGTTGTTGTATGACATAGTTATAACGATTTTATTTTCAGGTTAAGCGATTAATCTTTATTCAAACATCGACGGATATCACAAATTTGATCTAAGCATGCCATAGCCATAGGTGCTTATATGGTGTTTTATTTTTCGTAAAATCACCTCTTTATATCATGATACAATAAAAACCTCTCTATCATGGCCACTAAAATGGTGGCTAATTGATGGTATAAAAGACATGTGACAGCTTTAAAGCAAGGGGCTTTCTGTTCCACAGTCACATTGCTCTAACCAATCGCCTGTCGTCAAGCACTTATAGTTAAAACAATTTAGTGGTCGTTATAGAGAAATTTTGTTGTATAGAGGTGATTTTACAAAAATACAATACAAGCACATGTGGGCATACAGTGGAGAATCTGTTATTCTTTCCCAATAAACGCGTTTACGCTAAAACTATTATTTGCAGTGCAAACAGTTTGGAGCCAGATCAGACGCCGGGTAACCCGGCGTCTGATCAGGCTCCAAACTGTTTGCCACCAAGATAAACAAGAATTATCAGAATTGTCCAAAAGTTGTTCTTTTCTACGTTTTAGTGCTTTGCGTTTGCGTACGTTTGCGTTTAAACGGGAAAGAATAACAGATTCTCCACTGTAGCTACATTCAATATAATGCCTACATTTTAACATTTAAACAACGTTACTTCTTTGTTATTACATTGTACATATAACTTTTAACATGCACTATTTGAAAACTGACAATTAGCAAAGGGCAACTCCTAGATATGTTAATAAGTGTGCCTGTGTAATATCAACACGCTGGAGAAGACACGCTTGAGGTTTTGTTTCGCCTGAGTCTGCATTGTTTCTTAAATCAAGATTTTTAATTTTTAAATTGAAGAAACTTAAAGAAGATAATTAAACAGTTTGAATCTAGATCTGGGGCCCGTTTTACTAAACAACTTACGCAAAATTTGCGTAAGTCAAAATCGTTTAACTCTTATTTTTCGATCATAAACGTTTGCAAACAGCAAATAGCCAGATCAGAGGACGCGCTAAAAGCGCGTCCTCTGATCTGGCTATTTGCTGTTTGTAGCAAGTGATAATAATAAAATATAAATTAGATTTTAAAATTTTGACTTACGCAAATAATTTGCGTAAGTTGTTTAGTAAAACGGGCCCCAGACGTCGAGTTCCGCATGATCCAAACTGTTTGCACAGATAATCACGATTCCACTGCTAGCTTGCAAAGAGTTAAACATTTTGACATTCAGATTAAAATGAAATGCAGATGGTGAAACAATAAATTTTCTAAAGTTTATATTTCTGTATTTTGGCATTTCGTTTCGGTTTAACAGGATAAAAGAACATCTGTATGAGCTGATTGAAACTGAATTGCCAACATAATGGACACATTCAAGGTTCATTTCAACTTCAATGGACTACATGTATTAGGTTTTATATAACATATTCCTTTCGTATTTAAACCGTTCGATTTCGTTCTTACACCGCATCAGTCCTGGGGAATATGCCTAAAAAGTAATCTTGAATAACCACAAGCAGGTGAATATAAAACGCTTTTCAAACGAAGGTGAAGGATTAATCAAACTTACAAATGTGCAACAAAACAGTATTATAGATACACATGAACATTATGGACGCATAGTCCATTTTGAGATATCTAGGGTTGATTTAACAATATATTAGAAACTGACAAACAATGCAGACCATGATCACAAGTATCCTATAAGAGTCCTCTGTTCAGGATCAACACTGTTTGCATAGGACAAGTGTACTCTTCACTTGTACACATTTTATAAATGCTGCATTTACGCGCCACCAGGGAGTGATGGATTAATGCTAATAAAGTGAAATATAAGGATTTCTCAGTAAACTATAAGGATATCATTTGATATTAGTTGCCGTCAATGGTATGCAGGCAATCTTATGTTGAGTGAACATTAACCCATTAATATATGCGTGATACACTTTTAGGTGTACCTCTAGTCAAACAGTTTTGATCAAAACTGTTTGCAGCAAAGTCAATTTTTTAACAGAAACCGCTAAAATCTTTTGCAAGTATTTCAGTTATACCTGCTGCAGACGACATTTTAAAATGGCCGCCAAATATTACCCAGCATACAATGGGTTAAAGAAACGATTCGTAACAAGATGAGCACCCATTGCAGACAAAAGTCAGGAAAGTATATATCCGAGCTTTTTTGTTCCATGTGTCGGGCACTACCCATCTACCTGTCGCATCTCCATGCTTAGTTAAACCCTCACCGCAAAGCCCGACTACAATACCGTTTACAGTTTGGATACAGTTCAGATGCAACTTAATAGGCCTCTGATTAGGATCCAAACTGTTTGACATTCAACATAGATATTACTACGGTTAAAGTGCCAAATATTTTCAGACGACAACTGCAGTCGATAAAGTAAATTCATGTACAATGGAGATAACGTTATTTTTTCCCGTTTCAAAGAAACTAAACGCTAATTAGAGTGGAGAATCTGTTATTCTTTCCCAATAAACGCGTTTACGCTAAAACTATTATTTGCAGTGCAAACAGTTTGGAGCCAGATCAGACGCCGGGTAACCCGGCGTCTGATCAGGCCCCAAACTGTTTGCCACCAAGATAAACAAGAATTATCAGAATTGTCCAAAAGTTGTTCTTTTCTACGTTTTAGTGCTTTGCGTTTGCGTACGTTTGTGTTTAAACGGGAAAGAATAACAGATTCTCCACTGTACCATGTAGAAAAAGTCTTTTTGGAAAATCTGACGATTTAATTAATCTGTGTAGCACATAATCTGGAGCCTGGTAGTGTAACTCGACGGCATTTTTTATCTCACTCCAACTGTTTACAATGGACATATTAAGGTACAGTCGAAACTCGATACTACGAACTCCCTTAAATCGATATTACCAGTATTTCGTAAGTTGAATTTGGATAAGTCGATCTTGTTTGAGTCGAACATACCCGTATTTCAAAGTTAAAACGTGGCTAGGCCACGTTTTAACTTTGAAATATGGATATGTTCGAACCAACGCGAGTTCGTAGAATCGAGTTTTCACTGTATTTAGCAAAAACTGCGTTTCTTTAGAATGAATAACGCCTTCTCCACTGCAATGGCAGCGAAGAGGTTACTTCATGTACAGTGGAGAATACGTTATTTTTTCCCAATAAACGCGTTTACGCTAAAACTATTATTTGCAGTGCAAACAGTTTGGAGCCAGATCAGACGCCGGGTAACCCGGCGTCTGATCAGGCTCCAAACTGTTTGCCACCAAGATAAACATGAATTATCAGAATTGTCCAAAAGTTGTACTTTTCTACGTTTTAGTGTTTTGCGTTTGCGTACGTTTGCGTTTAAACGGGAAAGAATAACAGATTCTCCACTGTACCTGTGAGACTGTATGCCTCATTGAATCCTTTGAATTCCTTATGGAATTTCTCTCATCTTTTGACTCGCAACAATCTCTTTATTCATTGGTAGCTTTGCCATCGCAATACAGTTCCTTGTCTTTCACTTGTGAAATAAATTTCTATCTTTAACTGAAACAAACAAATATCCTCTTTACAGAGTTTGTTTCAATTTAAACTGAGTACAACAGTGTGAGTATTCGTAACATATATGTCCCAATATTGTCAGACAAGCTGACAGCACGCCTCATGTCAGCTCTTTGACTTCAGAGTTTCCTTCTCGTTCTCGTCAGTTTGAGTCTTGTCCATGGTCTTCGCCATCATATCCCAGTTGTCGCGATTTCTTTTACAACCCTCGAGTAACGGCTCCAGCTGTGGGGATACTTTCGCTATAGCCTATTTGGAAATAAAAGTATTCATTTTCTATTAGCTGAAAATATCCCTAATTAAGAAATAATAAATTCATACCAGTGTTTTATCGTGCAATCGAACACTGGTAGGATTTGAGATGCGTAGTAATTTAATCACGAGGCCTTACGAGGCCTTTAGGCCGAGTGGTTTAATTACAAGCATCTCAACGACTACCCGTGTTCGATTGTTAGATAAAACACTGGTATTAATTTTTTATTTCGATTCTAACACATAATTTAACCTAATTTGCACCGTAGCAACGGTGCTACATTTCTTGGCGTACGCATTTTCGAAGCGAAATGACGTCACGTTAGAACGTTAAGCGCGTGAGTGTTATACTGAAAATTTGTACACTGAGACGGTCCTTCTTCGCTTATATAGGGGTGTGGGCTAGGTGTGTTAGAATTTTTATTTAAATATGTTTCATTTATTGGTCGATGGAAGTAATAGGAGATAATAGGTAGGCCCCATTCCTAAAATGGAACAGTTAAACCCTTTCAATGACGTAGGCAATTGGAGTCGACTTTGCAAATAGTTTGCACCCAGACCAGACGCCGCGTTACGCCGCGTTATGCGGCGTCTGATCAGGATGCAAACTATTTGACACGTTGCGTATTAATATTAGTCCCTTCACTTTTATGACGCCATCTGCTGTCATCAATCATTTCTGCTTTTATTTCTCAGAATTAAATGTTTAGGTATATTTACTTAATATCGCTTTGAATGTTAAACAGTTTGGGTCCTGTTCAGATGACGCGTTACGCGACGACTGATCAAGGTCCAAACTTTTTGCAAATAACCATTGTACTTGGCGTAAGGTAGAGAAAGGGTTGGTTATAGCATGTCATACAAATAAAAACTTCAATGTATTGTCGAACGGCAATACCTCGAGTCAAACTTATCGGTATTTCAAAGTTAACACGTAGTTTAGCTACATTTTAACTTTGAAACGTGAATGCTAGATGCTGCATCCCAAATTGAAAACATCATGTAACCTTTATATACAGTGGAGAATCTGTTATTCTTTCCAAATAAACGCGTTTACGCTAAAACTATTATTTGCAGTGCAAACAGTTTGGAGCCAGATCAGACGCCGTCTGATCAGGCTCCAAACTGTTTGCCACCAAGATAAACAAAAAGTATCAGAATTGTCCAAAAGTTGTTCTTTTCTACGTTTTAGTGCTTTGCGTTTGCGTTATAAGTATATGTAATTAATATGTGGAAGATTAGAGTACATTCTATGTAGGAAAAATATTCAGAGGGCTATAAGTTTTGTCAAACATTCAGAGTCCATGTTCCAAACCACATAAACATCTTCATTAATTATACCTCAATTTCATTTACAATGTTAATCTCCCATAGACCTCCGTGACATAGAAATACTGTCAGACTCAGCGGGAAAAAATACTGTCTCCCGCTACAGTGGAGAATCTGTTATTCTTTCCCAATAAACGCGTTTACGCTAAAACTATTATTTGCAGTGCAAACAGTTTGGAGCCAGATCAGACGCCGGGTAACCCGACGTCTGATCAGGCTCCAAACTGTTTGACACCAAGATAAACAAGAATTGTCCAAAAGTTGTTCTTTTCTACGTTTTAGTGCTTTGCGTTTGCGTACGTTTGCGTTTAAACGGGAAAGAATAACAGATTCTCCACTGTACCATTGGTAATCGAATGTCGTAAATGACGTCAAACCGAAAAAAGACGTAAAGTCAACGCTATCGCGCCAAAGCGTCATTTTAGATAACGTTAAAACTTGGATCTACAATTTGAAGCAGTTTGAAAATTTTAGTTGACTAAATGATGCAAATAAACAGTCAGATCCGAACAGGGAAAGATATACATGACGGGTATATTATAATATATGCACGTTTGTTTATAAAGTGTTTGTATAGATCTAATTCATCCAAATTCCAATAATTTTATAAACAGTGAATTTCATTATGAATGGCATGCAGATCTAGTTACATTAATGATTCCAGTCAGCTTCAGAAAAGTTTTAGATTTCCTGATTAGAACCAAGGATTTCGGTATTATAAAATAAATATCACATGTATATAATATTAGCAATTAACCTGTGAAAGATTTAAGCATGTCCTTAAAGTGTATGAGAAGCTGCACATGAAATTGACCTAAATATTCTATGTAGAAAAAATAATCAAAGAGTCATAACTTTTGACAATAAGGCCTCAGTCCTAATTCCAAATCACATGAATATCTTCCCATATAAGTTAGTCATCTGTGAAAAATTGGAGCAAATCACTTAAGTATTGTAGGAGGATAAGTTGCATAAGTTCTTTTCGTACATTTGCTTCGTAGGGAAACTCACAGGGCCATAACTTTTGTCAACAAGGCTTCAATTCAAATTTCAAGCCACATAAACATCTTCATATATAGTGGAGAATCTGTTATTCTTTCCCGTTTAAACGCAAACGTACGCAAACGCAAAGCACTAAAGCGTAGAAAAGAACAACTTTTGGACAATTCTGATAATTCTTGTTTATCTTGGTAGCAAACAGTTTGGAGCCTGATCAGACGCCGGGTTACCCGGCGTCTGATCTGGCTCCAAACTGTTTGCACTGAAAATAATAGTTTTAGCGTAAACGCGTTTATTGGGAAAGAATAACAGATTCTCCACTGTATAAGTAGTTAATCTGTGAACGTTTGGGACAAATCATTCCACTAGTGTAGGTGTAGTAAGCTGCACACGACTTTTAATAGAAAGACAGACAGACAGACAGACAGACAAAATCCACAACATCCATATGTCTCCCCTAATATAGGGGATACATATTTTTTTAGCGACGGTTACAAACACTTACCTCATATACGGGCATACATATGGCGTCTATGAAACCCACTTGCATAACAGGAAGTCTGTCTTTCTTATCACGGTCCATCATTTCCTACAAAATAAATATTTACTGTTATTACAGTAAAAAGTGGTACAGTACATGTCAGGGCTGCCATAATCCTAATATTCCCAAATTTGCATTTTTCAAGTTTGATTTACGAATGGTACCTTTATCACCATCGTCTGTTTCTAGTTTTCCTGACACGTGGCTGCTTAAAGCAGGCTAGAAGTAAAGCAGAATGCGCCTTAAGGCGCATTCTGCTTTACTTTCAACCTGCTTTAAGCTACCATATACTAGAATAAATCGGAAGATTTAGGAAAAATCCGGAAAAATGGCAGCCCTGACATGTTCGTGGGTGTCAAGGTTGTTATCAACCAGATATCATAACGTCAGCTTGTACTTTGTTAACAAACTCTGTTCTTCACAGATATACTATCTAACCCATTTATATAACGCTATAATGTTGCTGCCTACTACAGGACAAAATGAATACATAAACCTCCAACAAAAGGACTTTTATTTACTTACTTCCTGCCTCAACACCATAACTACAGCAGTTATTAGTAAACAATTTTTATCCTGATCAGACGCCGCGATCAGAATCCAAGCTGTTTGACACTTATTTCGAATATTTTCTTAAGTAAACTACCGTTAATTTGAAAGTTTTTAAATAAACACAGACGACATTGTATGACATCGTCAATTAAGAATTTAACTGTCACATTTCTTAAAATTCAATGGGTAGGGTTACAGAACAGATAAACCTGTTTGAAAGTCGCTGAATAAAGTGTTTTATTATATACACATCCATGATTTATAGAGATTTCTCAGTTAGATAAATTTGATATCGTCACTGTTGATATCATCACTACATGTAGTGATGATATCACTTTTTGTGTCGTCACGTCATAATTAGTTTAGTGACGTCGCGGGTATATAATGTATGTTTTTTCTGTAAAAAAAAGTCATAGTTTGCATAAAATTATATATAGAGAATAATCAATTTCTTTGAATAGATATGAAAAATATATCACTCGAATGGGTTGTTATTTGGTTAAAAAACTCGTCCTGCGGACTCGTTTTTTAACCAGATAACAACCCATTCTCGTGATATATTTTTCATATCAATCCAAAGAAATTGATTATTCTCTATATATAATTTTATGCAAACTATGCTATAATGTAATTTCAACCATATTTCTGATAATAGTGTGTATTGACACTCCTTGAAAGCAGTGTAGATCCAGATCAAACAGACCATAAAGAAGCTGTCTGATCAGGGTATATGTCCGTTCTTATTGAATCAGTTTGACATAGGTCTGCACTATGTTCCGGAAAATGTTTTCCATATTTTATAATTATTTAATTAACCAATGTAGTTGTTTCAGAAAACATAATTATAATCATTCTGGGAGGAGTATTATCAGGGCTGCCATAAGTTGATCATAAAAATCCTAAGATTTCAAATTTTCAATTTTTCAGGCGCAATTTTACTAATAGTACCTTTACCCCATAGCCTGTTTCTTGTTTTGAAGACACATGCCTGCTTAAAAACATGTTGAAAATAAAGCAGCATGCGCCTTATGGCGCATTCTGCTTTATTTTCAGCCTGTTTTAAGCTACCATCTGCTAGCATAAAACCCCGAAGACTTAGGAAAAATCCGGAGAAATGGCAGCCCTGCATTATATATTTATATTCAACAGGGAAAAGGTTACTCACCATCGGAGTTATCTTGAGATGTTTCTTTTCTAGGTCGCCCTGCTCAAAGAACTCATTTGCTATTAAATCAGCCACCTGAAAAATACCAGAGAATAATAATAATAATAAAAAAAAATAAAAAAAAAATAAAAAAAATAACAATAGTAATTATTATTATTATTATCATACCAGATCTATATAGCGCTCTTTTCACACAGAAGTTGTGCGTTCAAAAGTGTTTCACATAAAACCATACGAATGTACCTACAGAGTGGAAAATAACAAATAACTACATTTCAAAATAAAGTAAAGACACATACTTGCAATTACTTATATAAGAACAATTTGTTATTATTAGTTTATAAAATCAATTTTAAAATGAGTCAAATATTTAAAAGATTAATGGCATTATTATAATAGAATACAGTGAAACCCCTCTAAACCGGACATGTGTTGGGACAACAAAAACATCCGGTTTAGAGGGGTTTCCGGTTTAGAGGGGTTTTAACCCATAGCTTGTTTCTAGTATGGAAAGTAGCTGACGACTTAAAGCAGGTTGAAAATAAAGCAGAATGTGCCTGAAGGCGCATTATGCTTTACTTTCAACCTGCTTTAAGCTATCATCTGCAAGACTATAGAAATATTTATGATGATATATGTTCATGAATGTATTTTCTTCAGAGAAGAAATAAATCAAAGGCGTAAAAATGGGTGGGAAACGGGTCCAAAGTTTTTGTCCGGTTTAGAGAGAATTCCGGTATTTAGAGGTTCCGGTTTAGAGGGGTTTTACTGTACAGGTTCAGTAATTTAAACAGCTACACCCTACTATCCCGCACCTCCGATAACTGGCAAACTGAGCCATATCGATGCTTACGTAATTAATGTCGGTGGTAATGGCAAATAGGTTGGAAGAATAGTAACGCAGCATCTGATCAGGATCTAAACTGTTTATGACTCATTTTAATATTCCTCACGTCAAAATGCAGGACATTTAAAATTTAGAAATGAAAGCAGTGGAGGATTGTTTTACAGCACATGCCGTTATGAGCCCCAGATACCTTCCTACTTTGCCAAGTTCTGGGTTTAATAGTCATAGGGAATCTTTTCTGTATATTGGACCGAGACTACTCCCTCTGACAAGAACTGAAAGCAAGGCAGGTCGTTAGTTTGAATCCCATGCGCTGCTTTGCAACAAATGATATTAGCCAAAATCATCTTTCTGAAATCATCAACATCTTATCTAATCATCGCTCATCATTCATTGGCGCTATATGACCTATCTTGTGTCGCAGTGCCGTAAAACCCAACCCATCCATCCATCAATCAATCCAAGCCAGTGATGGATGACGTCATGGCGATGAAAGGGTTAGAACAGGTCCAGTAGACATACCTTCTTTTGTACCTCCCATGGTTTGGTGATGGCGGATATGTCGGCAGCAGTCATAAGCATGGACCGTAGTAAATCTCGCTGTTGTTCGTTTTCCCAGCTCGCACTGCCCTCCTGTACAATGCGGAAAAACTCTCCCCTGTGCCTGAAACAACAAAGTCAAATATATAGTTAACCTCTCTAGAAAGATAAACAACAAAGTCAGTTATACAGCTTAAGTGTACCTCTCTAGACAGATACAATTCACCTCTCTAGAAAGATAAACAACACAGTCAGTTATATAGTTTACCTCTCTAGAAAGATGAACAAAAAATCAGTTATACAGTTTATCTCTCTAGAAAGATAAACATTAAAGTCAGTTATACAGTTTTCCTTTCTAGAAAGATAAACAACAAAGTCAGTTATACAGTTTACCTCTCTAGAAAGATAAACAACAAAGTCAGTTATACAGTTTACCTCTCTAGAAATTAAAACAATTTAACTCATTCACCCCTGAAACTGCAAATGGAAGGTTGATACTAAATGCAGGACTTATTTTACACAGTTTTCTGAACTACATAATGCACCAATCTTTAATGAAGTTGAGCTTCAAATGCAGATAGATATTTAATGAAGTACCAAACTTATTCATAATTTTCTTTTTGCAAATTTCCCCCAGCAAGTCAGCTGTAAACTGTCTTTTAACCCCTTCACGGTCTTACCCCAAGTGTACTATGGTTATTTGCAAACAGTTAGGATCCTGATTAGACGTCGCGGAACGCGATGTCTGATCAGGGTTAAGCCAACAATTAGTCAGGTAAGTCAAGTCGTGCCTAGTTTTCTAAGGGTTAAACGCTAAGTCGTATTTACCCTCATTTTAAAACTTAAATGTAGCTGAGTTACTGACTTTGTAATGTGGACAAGGTCATTTCAAAGTCAGTTGACTTTATCGAGAAAGTTCGGATTAAACGAGTCAATATTTGGTGTGGCCTGAAACCTGCATTAGCCTTAAAATAGGTATAAACACGTACAAGGTTGTGCAACCCTTTCCCCTCTAAACTCGTTTCCAGTATTGAAGACAGGTGGTTGCTTAAAACGAGTTGAAAATAAAACAAAATGCACCTTATGGCACATTAAGGCACATTAAGCTAAGGCACATTCTTCTTTACTTTCAGCTTGTTTTAAGCTACAATCTGCTAGGACATATACTGCTTTAAACATACTAGTATTCTACTGTCAAGCGATATAAACTCATGCCTATTACAACACGGCCCGTGTTCTTGAAAATAGGTTTAATTATGTAAGAGTTTATTTCTGTTACATCGAGGACAGTTACCTTCAGCCTTGAACTAGCCTTGTCACTATTGGGTTTGTTTCCTCTACATAATTTAGCTAATTCTCACACACCTTGGTTAGTTAATTATCAATCGCCTGCCTGTTGAGACATTACTAGAATTTGCAAGCGGATTGGATTCCGATTCCAATATGGATCCAGAGTAAAACCTCTCTATTACGACCACTAAAAAGAAGGCGAATGGATAAAATAAAATATAGTTGACAGCTTAAAGCAAGATGACATTAAAATAGAAAGCTCCTAAAGGAGCTTTCTGTTTTCATGTCACCTTGCTTTAAGCAGTCACATGTCTTCAGCATCTAATAGTTTACATAATTGTGTGGTCATAATTATGAGGTTTTACTGTAGTTTGGCAAACATGTTAAGAGTTTCTAAAGCTAAAATGACTCTAAATTAAATTTGAGAAACACTTGCAGAGGACAAACGGGAAACAAACAATAGTGTGGCTAACGAAGAGTTAAGATACGGGACAGTTTCTGTAAAATATTTTAGTGTTGAAACAAATTATTGTTACAAATATAGTCCTAACAGATAAAGAGAAAATGAATAGTGAAATGAAATATATTAACCCGTATCATGCTGATTTGTCGTCTGCTTCAAATATATTGTCTGCGAAAAATTATCAAAATTAATTTTTCAGCTTTTCAAAGTGACGAAATGTTGAAAATGAGTGGCAAAACAAGTTTGCATAACGCGGCGTCTGATCTGTTTTCAAATGTAAGTTAAGTCACGCTTAGAATGACAAGGGCTGAAAAAGATCTGTTTCAGTAAAATCGGTAGAACGTTAACAGTAAACGTTTTGGCTTCAAAATGCAGATTTAAAATGCAAACATTTTGGAGTCAGGGCAGGCGCGTCTGGTTATGCTTCAAACTGTTCAACACTCAGATTAAAATAAAAAGTCAATTTTTTTAAAACATACATATATGCCATCTTCCACATTTCTGAATTGCGCTTGTACTCCGTTCAACATTGACTTTATACTGTCGTTTTTGCAAACAATTGGATCATGATCAAAGGCCGCACAACGCAGCGTCAATCAGAATCAAAACTATTTGAAAGTCATTACGATATCCCTTTAGCAAATAACCTCAAAGTTGATTTTGGGAAATAAAAGCAGACGACAATTGTTTAAAGTAGGTGGATGACGTCATGACAGTGAAGGATGACGTCAGTACAGTGCAGGATGACGACAGTGAAGTGCAGGGGTTAATCGGGGTAAAAATTGTAATTACATGTATTGCACACTCCAGTAATCCAATAACTAATAATAATAATAATAATAATAGTAATAACTATAAGAGAAAGGGTCAACCGTTGTTAACAATGGCTGTACTTACTTAAAGTATAATGCCAGATCGGTTGAAAGTATTGCACACTCCAGTAACCCAATAACTGCCTCGTATTCTTCCTGAGTTAATCCTGACAGTATCTCATTGCCCTGAAAGATAAACATGGATTAATCCACATCATGCTGAATTGTCGTCTGCTTCAAATATATCGTCTGCGAATATAGATCAAAATTAAATTTTAATCTCTTCAAACACTGGCGAAAGGTTGAAGATGAAAGGCAAAACAGTTTGGATAAAGATCAGACGCCGCGTTACGCGGCGTCTGATCTTGATCCATGCTGTTTTCTCAATGTAAGTCAAGTCGCACTTAGCATGATAAGGGTTTAGATAATGTCAATTCTGCCTGGGAAAAAACATCCATCGAGTAAAACAATTGTTGTATTAGGTAATATTTCATACAATAAAATGTTTGTTAGCTGTCAACTGAACTACAGAATAATCTGCCTTGAGCCTCTGGTATTTAGGAATCTCAATTTGCAAATTCAAAGTACTGCAAAAGTTCACTATTGTGTCTATTAAAGTAAGTATTTGGTGTAGGTCGTAGCACCATATAAGTCCTTGCAGAAAGCGACCATCATTCTTAAATATTCCGATTCTTTCTAAGAAGAGCTGTTTTGGAATGTGTCTATTGTATAATATTCATTAAGAAGCTACCCATGAGAACCGTTCATTGCCTTACCCACAGTACTGTTTCCACATTGACCATGTATGTATGTTTTGTATTGTATGATTGTATGTTATGTAACGAGGTACCTGATTGTGTACAAGTTGAATAAAGTATGTTCTGTTCTGTTATTTGCAAACGGTTTAGATCATGATTAGACGTCGCGTAACGCCGAGTCTGATCAGAATCCAAACTGTTTGACACTCATTTCAATATTTCTTAAAAATATACAGAACATTTAAATTTGAAAAATAAAACCAGACAACAATTGTTTAAAATCATGAAAATGTAGAATGCCGTAATGGAAGTGAAGGGATTAAAGTTGTCATTGCTGGCGAATCTCTTAGCTGCCTGCCTTTTCTATAGTCTAGTACAGTGGAGAATCTGTTATTCTTTCCCGTTTAAACGCAAACGTACGCAAACGCAAAGCACTAAAACGTAGAAAAAAACAACTTTTGGACAATTCTGATAATTCTTGTTTATCTTGGTGGCAAACAGTTTGGAGCCTGATCAGACGCCGGGTTACCCGGCGTCTGATCTGGCTCCAAACTGTTTGCACTGCAAATAATAGTTTTAGCGTAAACGCGTTTATTGGGAAAGAATAACAGATTCTCCACTGTATATGGTAGATTAAAGCAGACTGAAAGTAAGGCAGAGTGCGCCTTTATGCGCATTCTACTTTACTTTCAACCTGATTTAGATGGTAACGTATCTTAAATACATGTACTATAAACAGACTATGGAGCAAAGGGTTAAAACAGGGTTAATTTCTACCCATCCGTTGTTTCAATGAAACGATATACAACGGTTTTGAATTTCAAGTTATATTTTCATAACGGATACATAAGAAGCTCAATGGCTGGATATCTTTAAAGTCTTAAGTAGTTATGCAACGTTTTAACTTTTCGAGTATGTTCGACTATAGCAACTTTGAGTGTGTATAGTAACATTTGCCAACAAGGTAATCAAAACCAATGCTATTGCATTCTTAAGTCAAACATTTGAAATTTTGACTGAATTAATATTAATAAGATATCTAAATAGTTTGTAGTAATATGTTAACGCGGCGTATCATCTGGATCAAAACTGACCGGAAAGAATACTTTTGTCGACTATGGCGGGGATAGGGTGAATGAAATACAGTGTTTCCTCCCTACAACGACTCCCTCCTTACAACGACCCTGGCCGTAGTTCCCTAAACAGGACAATTATGTCTAACGGTTTTACTGCTGCAATATTGTCATCTTAAAGTTGTCGTCTGCAGTTTTTCTCAAGGTTATATATTGGACATTTTGACAGAAAAAAAACTTAATAACAAGTGACAAACAGTTTGAATCCAGATTAGACGCCGCATTACGCGGCGTCTAATCTGTATTCAAACTGTTTGCAAATGTAAACCAAATACCCTCCGTACAACGACTCCCTCCGAAAAACGCACATGATCTGTGTCTCCCATTGGTTGTCGCTGTAGAGAGGGATCGCTGTACTTTCTTATCTAATGCTAAACATCACAATACATTGGCCATTATCGGTACTAAATGGCATAATACATTGATCATACATCAATACTTAATATAATACATTGGTTATACCTTGGTACTTAATAAATTGATATATTGGTCATACCTCGGTATCTAATATCATAATACATTGTTCGTACTTCGGTACTTAATATCATAATAATTATGTTGGTCATACCTCGGTACTTAATATCATAATATATTGGAAATACATCGGCACTTAATATCATAATACATTGGCCATACCTCAGAACTTATAAATTAATATATTGGTCAATTGGTCATACCTCGGTACTTAATGTCATAATGCATTGGTCATACCTCGGTACTAAATATCATTATGCATGTACATTGGACATACCGCGATATATTTTGTACTTGATAAATTAATAGATTGGTCATACCTCGCAACTTAATATCATAATACATTGGTCAAAGTGGTGGTGTTCTAAGGTAGAGGTAGAGTAGAGCTGAGCGAGTGGGGACATAGTTCTGAAACAAATAAAAAATACATTTTTCCATAACCCTTTCAACGCAAAATTGATAGTGATGTTTTACACCTTCACTGCCTTATTGTCGTCTGCTTTAACATTATTCTCTGCAATATCGTTTCAAAGTTTTGTTTAAGGCAGTATGACTGACGTACTCGTATTTTTCAACCGAGTGTAAAACAGTTCGGATCCCGATCAGACGCCACCTAACTAGGCGTCTGATCAGTATCAAAACTGTTAGCAAATGCTAATTTGGGCGTCAATGACAGTGAAAGGGTTAACCCTTTTACTCTCAATGACGCCTTAAAGCGCGCTTGCAAACAGGTTTGGTCCTGATCAGACGCCGCGTCATGCGGCGTCTGATCAGGACCCAAGCTGTTTGAAACTCTTGTCGGTATTTATTAAGTTATACAATCTTAAATCTAACTTTGAAACGTGTTTTGCAGACACCGATACTGAAGCAGACGACAATAAAGCGGTGATCTGGTAAAACTATCCCGATTAATTTGATCATGAAAGGGATAAGGTTATAAATGCTGCTCTGCAAAAGAGTTAAAAAAGTACGTTTTACGGGTGATTGCCATTGCTTTTCTCTGCCCTTTTCATTTATTTCTATCCACATTTCAAAATAAAAATTAATCTTTTATTTTCTCAATAAACTTTTTCAATCTCCTTGGCAACCGAACGTCATATGCATGTTTCATTGTTCAATAAAAATGGAATATTACAAAGGAATCTCTTTAGTAATAACAGCAACTATAATTTGTTTTTCATCTGTTCAAACAAAAATGTTATCTTGATACCATCATTAACCCATTTTATGAGGGATACACTTTAAGGTGTACCTCTAGGCTAACAGTTTTGATCTCAGATGTGGGGCCTGATCTCAGATCAAAACTGTTGGCAGCTAGTTCAGTATTCTATCAGAAACTGCTAAAATCTTTTGTAAATATTTAAGTTATATCCGCTGCAGACGACAGTTTAAAATGGCCACCAAATATTACCCAGCATACAATAGGTTAAAAATGTCCCATTATCATAATGTCAATTTATATATAAAAGAGAAATAATATGGCTATATCAACAAACATCCTTCCGCAACTCTAGATCAAAGAAATGTTAATGTATTGCATCCGATATCAACTTAACCCTTTCGCTGACATGCTACAGTGGAGAATCTGTTATTCTTTCCCGTTTAAACGCAAACGTACGCAAACGCAAAGCACTAAAACGTAGAAAAGAACAACTTTTGGACAATTCTGATAATTCTTGTTTATCTTGGTGGCAAACAGTTTGGAGCCTGATCAGACGCCGGGTTACCCGGCGTCTGATCTGGCTCCAAACTGTTTGCACTGCAACTAATAGTTTTAGCGTAAACGCGTTTATTGGGAAAGAATAACAGATTCTCCACTGTATATTACAGTTTGGCTCCTCATAAGGATACAAACTGTTTGACACTCATATAAATCTTTTTTTCAGGAAAAACATTAAAACTTCCAAATTTTATAAATAAAAGCAGACGACAAATTGAAGCAGACATTATGTGAAAGCCTTGAAACGTCACATTGGCAGCGGAAGGATATACATGGTAGAAAACGCCTCTATCTGGACCCTTACAATGCTGGGTCAAAATATATCAATTATTTTCACACAGTGTAGATCCACCTAAGAGGGCTGGTGAAGGAATCGTCTGAAACGTTTCTGCACGGTTAGTCATGCTTTAAAATAATTTTGGGACAGCCCTTCGAGAATCGATGTAAAACAGTCAAGAGAAAGGATGAGTCCGTTTGTAAATTTGTCTCATAACTTGCGGTCTGGGAGCGGTATAAAGTCATTCTATAAATATGGTTTTCACTAGTGATATATCGGCATGTGTTTGAAATTGTTATGTGATAATTAGCATCTCACATTCGTGCTCATTACTTATCATTTCTAATAAACTTGTTGACTAAAACTAATATGACACTCGCCAAGGTGCGGGTCATATTATTCCAATCAACTCGTTTATTAAAAATGATAAATAATGAGCACCCATTAAAGATCCTCTATTAAGCATAGGAAGTGTTAAGGAAAAACTCTTACTTTATTTGGAACTGGTTATTCGTGCCTCTGTGATCAAGGTCATGACACAAACAGCCAACGATTAAAGCAAGAGATTCTAGATCACCCATTACATTGTCCAGATGTCCCTTCTGCAAATGTATTAAAATAACAATTATAAATTCTTTCTCGTTTAGACGAAATTAAACGCAAACGGGTTTTTACGCAGTGCTATAAACTGTATCAATTTCAATTTCCTTTTATACATATAAACTGTATCAAATGACAGCTTTTTGAGTATGCTAAAGATTACTCTTTTCTCTGAACAGCAAAACAATTGGAGCCTGGTCAGATTTGTCAGATAAAAATATTTGGTAGTTCTAAATTGACAAAAAATAATGATTGAGCAAAAACACAAGCGTTATAATAGAATATTTTCTCCACTGAAACAGTTATTAATATTGGCAACACCAGAGACATTGCACATGTTAAACTTACCTTGAGAACACAGAACATTGTCTGGGCCACATTAAAGGCATGTCGCCAATTGTGGTAGGTAACATTTCTGTAGTTCTTCTTCACCGACAATAGCCATCTGCATAGTGTCTGTAACAACAGCAAGGTGGTAATGAGAACAGATACAATAAAACTTCTATATTAAGACCACTAGAAAAATGCTTATTGATTGCATGAAACACCGGTGACAGCTTACAGAAAGGTGCACTTTAAATGGAAAGATCCACCTTAAGGAGCTTTCTGGTTTACGTTCACCTTGCTTGCAATCTCCTGCCTTGCATATCTGATAATTAACACAACTAAGTAGTCGCAACATAGAGGTTTAACTGCATTAAGTAAATATAAAATCAGTAAGGTAGTACGATCCGTATGAAATCTGACCATTTTCGGCCAATTAATCGGCACTTTGCTCGAACATTGGTTATATTAATCGGGGTATGGTGGCAAAGCGGTTTAGCGTCAGCTGCGTCACCATCCTGAAGAAACAATTCTTTTTTTCTACAGCCAAATGATTGCTCCGAATGTATTTACTCAACCACATATAAAGCAGAACTGCCTTTAAATGCTTTCTGCCTTACTTTTTATCTTTATTTAGGTGCCATATATCTTCAAAACTGCTAATTCATTCTCTTTTAGGAGATCGCTTAATTTAAGTCTTACCATGCTAGCGGTGAATATTTGCCACAGTGATAACCTTTGAAAACAGTTTGGATCCTGATGAGATGCCGCGTAACGTAGCGTCTCATCAGGATCAAAACTATTTGACACTCTGGCCCTGTTTTGAATAGAAATTTATAAAATTTTATTTTTAGAACAGTTGCCGACGACAATTTTACCAATTAAAAAGTTACCAAGAATGCAAATAGTAAAGTTTGACAGTATATACTCTCTACACTTACATCATAGTTTATTCGGCATCTCTCTACCAGGTCAAGTTCCATAAACATCCGAATGCCCGCCTTGAGAGTATCATCATCATCGAGAGAAAAATCACTAAATTTGTAGTCCAGTAAACGATAATCTTGAACAGAGGGAATCTTGGCGTTCTGAAAGTACGAACTGGACATATTTACGTGTTTACATAATTATGTGCAGGAGAAACGACGTAGTCGGGTCTTTCGCACAATATGTTACTTCTAAAGGAGAAAACGATTTAACAATAGTTATTCTAGAAACATTCAAATACCTTTATACCATTATACTTACATTGCACTTTCTGCTAGTTATTTTCCAAATGTACAAAGATCAAAACATCGAACATGTTTCGTAAATATGTTTAAACCAAATAAAAATATGCTTAAACTAAACAAATATATGTTTAAACTAAACAAAAACTAGGAGAAGAACTTAATAAACAACTGCTCGTTCTCATCATAATGTCCATTTATGTATGACTTAAAAAGATGTATATACTATGAATAAAATATGTTCAAACTAATACATCGAACAGTATTAACTCTTGGATATCTTCAAATTCTCAATGCTATACGTCTTTCCAGATATCTGATAAAACTCTCATCTGGATACAAACTTATGTTTAATTCACTTTATATCGCGATTAACCCTGCACAAAATGTATTACACGTTCAGTTTTGAAAACTACTCAAGCTCACTCGGTCGAATATGCCTGTACAGTAAAATCTCTCTATTACGACCATTGAAAAGAAGGCTAACTGACTGCATAAAAGACATGTGACAGCTTAATGCAATGTGAACGTAAAACAGAAATCTCCTAAAAACCTTACAATTAACACGATTTAGTAGTCGAAATAGAGAGGTTTTACTGTATTTCAAAGTTAAATTCTTCATTTAACTGTGCCATACGGCTGGAGCTTGACTTATCGATGTGTGGCTTACCTTAAGTTTCTGTGCATCTTCAGTTGGAGCTGACACGTGGTATGACAACACTTCCAGAGCTACTCTCTGTTTTGCACTCGCCCTGAACGTAGTTTCGTACATTTGAGTATTATAGATTCCCATTCCGCAAAATATTGCAAAAGCCTGAAATAAAGGCAGATACAGTAAAATCCTTCTACAGTGGATAATCTGTTATTCTTTCCCGTTTATCTTGGTGGCAAACAGTTTGGAGCGTGATCAGACGCCGGGTTACCCGGCGTCTGATCTGGCTCCAAACTGTTTGCACTGCAAATAATAGTTTTAGCGTAAACGCGTTTATTGGGAAAGAATAACAGATTCTCTACTGTATTACGACCACTCAATTGTGTGACTTATTGGGTGTTTACGACATGTGACAGCATACAGCAAGGTGACAGAACAAGAGGGCCAGAATGGCCCTTGATCGCTCACCTGACCATGGTGACACTAGGATGGGTCACGTGATTTCAGAAAAGAAGATTTGTAAAAGGTGACACCCAGGGCGGGGCCAATTTTGACCCCAGGGGCAAAATTTGAACAACTAAGATAGAGGACCTGTAAACGATGATATGTGCAAAATATCTAAACTCAGTGTACTATGGTTTCAGACAAGAAGATTTTTGAAGTTTTCATTGAAAAAATCTATTTTTAGCTCCGGTGACCCAGATATGCGACAGACCAGAACCAATTCATCCATATATGTGAAGGACCTCTAAAAGTTACATCATGCCAAATATCAAAGCTCTGGCCATATTGGTTTCTGAGTAAAAGATGTTTGAACATTTTCCTATGTAACCCTACGTAAAACGGTGACCTCCGGGGCGGGGCCAATTTTGACCCCAGGGACAAAATTTTAACAACTTTGATAGAGGGCCTGCAGTCGATGCTATGTGCAAAATATCTAAACTCAGTGTACTATGGTTTCAGAAAAGAAGATTTTTGAAGTTTTCATTGAAAAAATCTATTTTTAGCTCCTGTGACCCAGATATGCAACAGACCATAACCAATTCAACAATATGTGTGAAGGACTTCTAGAAGTTATACCATGCCAAATATCAAAGCTCTGGTCATATTGGTTCCAGAGAAAAAGATGTTTGAACATTTCACTATATAACTCTATGTAAAACTGTGATCCCCGGGGCGGGGCCAATTTTGAACCCAGGGACAAAATTTGAACAACTTTAATAGAGGATCTGTAGACGATGCTATGTGCAAAATATCTAAGCTCAGTGTACTATGGTTTCAGACGAGAAGATTTTTTAAGTTCTCATGGAAAAAATCTATTTTTAGCTCCGGTGACCCAGATAAACAACGGACCCGAACCAATTCAACAATATAAGTCAAATACCTCTAGAAGTAATACCATGCTAAATATCAAAGCTCTGGACATATTGGTTTCAGAGAAAAAGATGTTTGAACATTTCACTATATAACTCTATGTAAAACGTTGACCCCCGGGGCGGGGCCAATTTTGACCCCAGGGGCAAAATTTGAACAACTTTGATAGAAGACCTATAGGTAATGACATGTGCCAAATATCTAAGCTCTGGCTCTTGTGGTTTGTGACAAGAAGATTTTTTAAAATTTCCTTATTTTTTCACTTTGGTTGCCATAGCAACCAGAGTTCTGCATGGTTTCAAATTCTTTGAACAACTTTGAAAGAGCTTGACCCAAGGAACATTCCTGTGAAGTTTGGTTGCAATCAGGCAAGTGGTTTTGGAGAAGAAGATGTTTGAAGAAATTGTTGACGCACGACGCACAACGCACAACGCACAACGCACTACGCACGACGCACAACGCACAACGCACGACGACGGACGCCGGACATTGACTGACCACAAAAGCTCACCTTGAGCACTTTGTGCTCAGGTGAGCTAAAAAACAGGAACTTTCTGTTTTACTGTATTCTTGCTTTAAGCTGTCTCATATCTTTGAAACAATCAAATAGTCTTCGTTTTAGTAGTCGTAATAGAATGGTTTTACTGTAATTGAAATTACGAAGTTATCAATATATCAGAAAAGTTCTTTGTTTTGAAGAATAAGTATTTTACAAAACATTAGACACCGATGAACCATAAGTTTGAAACATGCGTTTTCTTAGCCCACTCGCTGTCAGGATATCACCCCCATAAATTACCGTATGCTTTTAATTTTCAACACTAGAGTTAGACAGTCTGATTGGTGTACCATCAACAGGAGTTTTAAGGAGTTTGGATCTTGATCAGACGCTTAGCTGTTCGGCTACACTATGTGTTCAGAAATAACTCAGGATAAGGCAGCGGTGAACGGATAATATATTTAGAAACTATTGCGTTTACTTATTTCAACACCGGGGTCGCATAAAGTCGACTTTGCAAATAATTTTTATCCATATCAAATGCAGCGTCACGCAGCGTCTAATCAGGATCAAAACTGTTTGTCACCCGTTTCGATATTTCTTATGTTACAACTCTCTTAAATATAACTTTAAAATGATCCTGCAGACAACAATATTGAAACAAACGACAAAATAACGGTGTAGGGGTAAAAACAATTCACGATCAATTTAGCACCGAAAGGGTTAAGGCATCTGTAAGACCAACCTCAAAGAGATTCTCGTCGTTCTTTGTGAACGCCGTTCCATCCTTCTTGTTGATTAATTGGGTCACTCCCATAACTATTCCATCTGCATTCTTAATGGGCATGCACAGGATGGACCTGGTTCTGAACCCCGTCTGTTCGTCAGCCTACAAGGAGAATATAGCAACACAGATTAGACACATTCCAAAACAGAAACATATTTACTACCTCTATGGTGCCGCAATATTCTTAAAATGCATTCAAATTATAAGACTCACTGACGGTCTTACATATAGGGAACAGCTTAACCCATTACCCCATAGCCTGTTTCTAGTATTGAAGATAGGTGACCACTTAAAGCAGGTTGAAAGTAAAGCAGAATGTGCCCTAAGGCACATTCTGCTTTACTTTCAGCCAGCTGTAAGCTATATCTGCTAGGATATAGAGAAAACTTGTCTTAATAAAAGATTCATTGTTGTATATGGTGGAGCTATGTTTTTCAGTGGAAGAATAAATTAAAGGCGTAAAAAGGCGTATTTATTGGGTATGTATTTAAGTAGGATGAAAGAAAAGCAAAAAAATCATTCAAAAGATTCATGCTCAACTTGCACTTTGCGTTAAGCAATCACATGTCTTAAAATACATTCTGTCAGTTAGAAACAAAGGGTTTTCACTGATTCAGTGGAGAAGACGTCATTCTTACAGTGGAGAATCTGTTATTCTTTCCCAATAAACGCGTTTACGCTAAAACTATTATTTGCAGTGCAAACAGTTTGGAGCCAGATCAGACGCCGGGTAACCCGGCGTCTGATCAGGCTCCAAACTGTTTGCCACCAAGATATACAAGAATTATCAGAATTGTCCAAAAATTGTTCTTTTCTACGTTTTAGTGCTTTGCGTTTGCGTATGTTTGCGTACGTTTGCGTTTAAACGGGAAAGAATAACAGATTCTCCACTGTACCCAATAAACGCATTTACGCTAAAACTATTGTTTCCATTGCAAATTGTTTGGAGCCAGATCAGTTGCCGGGTAACATTTATATGTACAATGAAGAAGGTGTTATTCTCTCCCAACAAACGCACGGACGTTTGAAAACCTATTTCCATTGCAAAACAGGTTGGATCCAGATCAGACGTCGGGTAACCCGGTTTCTCATCAGGTCACAAACCTTTTTGCATATCAGATTAAAACCAATCGATTATATTTCGGAAAGGGGTCGTTTGTTAAATATTATTGTACTTTGCACTTAGTTTTGTATAAGTGGAAACAGGGTATTCTCCCCCTGTATGACAAACACATACCGTCGGGTCAAACCGCGGATCTTGGTACGCATCGGGTATGTTCAGGGACTGAAAGAAATAATTGAAAACATTGTTATCAAGATATAGTACTAGATCAAAGCTCCAGATTAGAGTGAACTTAATTTTTCAACATTGCTCAAATTTTGTCTCTTTGGGACATTTCCAATGAGTAGTCACTCCATAGAATTTTAAGCAGACATAAAGATTTTAGTTTTCAAATATATTCTCATTATCTGCAGCCTTGAAGATGTCAGTTTTATCAAGAGTTTTATCAAGATATACAGTCTAACGTGTGATAAGTTATGGAAGTTCGAATTATTGCGTCTGGACAATATACCGAAAACTCAAAACCAGTTTAATGCACATGAACACTTTATACGAGTGCTAAACAATGTTCGCACTGTTCAGACGCCGGCCTACATGGATCAAAAAGTCTGCAAATGTTCACCAGGTTGCGCTTTGGTTTGATAAGAGTTAGCTATACATTAAAGATATTGTTTCAGTCGTATAGCCTTAAATTAAGAATCTAGTTTCAAACGATATGCGTGACAACCGTATTAAAACTGACAATACATAAACTGTGGCGATGAACAAACTTAAAATAGGCGAAAACGACGGTACATGGATTTCAGTATACTATGAAAAACCTTAACTACTTCCCTGCCTTACCCCGAGTACAGTAGATTTTTGCAAACAGTTTGGATCCTGATCAGACGCCGCGTAAACGCGGCGTCTGATCAGGGTCCAAGCTGTTTTACACTCGTTTCAATATTTCTTATGTCAAAATACCTAAACATTGAATTTGAGAAATCAAAGCAGACGACATTTGTTTTAAATTGATGACGTCACGGCAGTGAAGGGGTTAAGTGTTGATGCATTTGCTTACCTCTCCCGTAGAAGCCACGTGACCTGTAATGCCGATCTGGATAGGAAATCTGGGCTCGGCAGGCCTGCAAAAACATGAAATATGTTCGTAAGTGTTCCCCTTAAAAAATAATAGCAAATGAATAAATTTAGGCACATCTATTTGTGAAAGTGTGAAAATTAACAGATAAGCCAGCAAAATTAATGTACATTTTTTGGATATGCTACATTCCATAATATTGCAAATAGCTAAACATGCACAGCAGTCTTGGTGATTAAAACTACAGTGGAGAAAACGTAATTCTTTCCCAATAAACGCGTTTACGCTAAAACTATTATTCCCATTGCAAACAGTTTGAAGCCAGACCAGACGCCGGGTAGTCCGGCGTCTGATCACGCTCCAAACTGTTTGCCTCCCAGATTAAAGTAAATAGTCAAAATTGTCGAAAAATTGACCATTTTTACGTTTTATTGCGATGTGTTTGCGTTTCGTTTGCGTATAAACGGTAAAGAATAACGTTTTCTCCACTGTAAACATAAAAATACAGAAATGCTGAAATATATTGCATTCTTTTAGAGACCAAGTTACATAACTAATTAGTAGTATTATATAACTTAAATACATCACGTATTGATAGTTGATTATGGCAATATAAACAATTAAAACATTGCATAAGTTACAATACAAACAGATGCACAATACACGATTTACAGCAATAACGAAGAAATAACAAACAAAATACAGTAAAACTTTAAAAAACCCGTCAATGTCAAGTCCGTCTGCACTAGCATCTGCAAACAGTTCGGCACTCACAGCAATATTTCTTAAATCAAAATGCCTAGCATTCTAAGTACAGTGGAGAAAACTTTATTCTTTCCCAATAAACGCGTTTACGCTAAATCTGTTATTTCGAATGCAAACAGTTTGGAGCCAGATCAGACGCCGGGTAACCCGGTGTCTGATCATGCTCCAAACTGTTTGTCATTCATGTTTAATTCAACAATCAGAATTGTCAAAAAGTTGTTATTTTTACATTTATTTGCAATGCGTTTGCGTTTCGTTTGCGTTTAAACGGGAAAGAATAACGGTTTCTCCACTGTATAACAAACACACATATTGTGTAAGCTCCCAATATCACTGGAGTGACTGTGTTAGACAGGTCACAGTGGAGAATACGTTATTCTTTCCCGATAAACGCGTTTACGCTAAAATTATTTTTCAAGCGCAAACAGGTTAGAGCCAGATCAGACGCGTCTGATCAGGCTCCAAAATTGTTGTCACTCATATTAAAATAACCGGTCAGAATTGTACTCAAGTTGTCATTTTCTACGTTTTATTGCAATGTGTTTGCGTATTGTTTGCGTTTAAACAGGAAAGAATAACGTCTATTGGGAGCGAAGGATGAAAATAAAACCCTTTATCAACATTACAGAGTTAAGATACGTACAGTCATGATTTGTTTTTATATTCAACGCTATTTTTGTTTAACTATCATACATGTACTCAAACTTAGAATATTTATTGTATTTCATACATACTTTCAATCGATCATTTATTATTATACATAAAACTAGGAAAATGTCAAATGATTAAATCTAAAACATACGTGTAATATTTGCTTTAAGTTTTGTACTGATACAGAAGAACGTCTTCAATTTGTATTTTTATACTTTACCTAGTATTTTCATGTCATTAAAGACAAATGTTGTGCATTCATGGATTGTGAAAACTTAGTGATACTATCGCACATGTAGCTCCTAATACGTACATTGTTTTCATTTGAAGTTCTTTTTAGAAGTCCTTCATACAATAATTGTTTAAAATATACAATAAAACAAAGTCAATATAAGTCAAACTAATAATTTTGTTCCGAATATTCCATGGGTAAAATCATAATTATTAACGGATACAGTTCTGAACCAAACATAAACAGTATTGGTTTGGGAGAAATTAAAATAACTTAATGAACATAATTATGTCAAATGAAATAAAATACAGTAAAACCTCTAAAATACGACCACTAAATTGTTTAAATTAGTTTATGCATTGAACACAGTGGACAGCTTAAAACAAAGTGAACATTAAACGTTTACTTTGTACAGTGGAGAATCTGTTATTCTTTCCCAATAAACGCGTTTACGCTAAAAATATTATTTGCAGTGCAAACAGTTTGGAGCCAGATCAGACGCCGGGTAACCCGGCGTCTGATCAGGCTCCAAACTGTTTGCCACCAAGATTAACAAGAATTATCAGAATTGTCCAACAATTGTTCTTTTCTACGCTTTAATGCTTTGCGTTTGCGTACGTTTGCGTTTAAACGGGAAAGAATAACGGATTCTCCACTGTACTTTGCTAAAAGCTGTCACCTACCTTTTATATAATTTACAATTCCTCTTTTTGGTAGTCGTTATGGAAAAGTTTTACTGTATAAGAAATACGTAAAGCTATATAACAACTGGCCAGTGATGACCGCATGGACATACTACCTTTTCTTCCTAACGAAGCTTTGCATGCTGTAAAATGGCATTCAAGTCTAGTTATATCCGCCATACAAACGAACATTCATTGAAACACAAGCAAGAATTTGAAGCAGAATGAAAGAAAAACAAAAAGGTTGTGAATTAGCTTTATATATATTTCTTGCATTTTTAAAAAAAAAATAACACGACTATAATAAAACGCTTTCTAAAGTCTCATGACCGTTTCTAATTTATTTCGTATTTCAGAACACTATATGAACATATACAGCATCAAGAATGAAATCTTGTCGACGAAGCATCTTTAAAACATCTGTTCTTATCTGGTGTTTGTTTGTTTTAAAGCGAAAGTGCATTTGTTCTAATTGGTCTTATAGCTCTTCTTTAACTCTGTCGTATTAAATGACAAGAACTGATTCCACATAACTAATAGTAAGAAATAGTTAATTTTAATTTCAAATTTTAACAGAATCTTCTTAAATTAGTTTGGTTAAGAAGTCATGTGACTTTAAGCGTCTATAATAGCGCAACATTACTGTTTCGAAAATCAGTTCCTAACATAAAAGTCGACATACACATGCTATCCCCATCATGCTTGAATAACTTGTATTTGTTCCTTTTGTTATTCATATGGATTACGATTTGATTGCCAACTTCACCGACAAATAGTCAAGGAAACTAATAAGTCATTGTTTGCTTGTACAGTAAAACCTCTCTATTACGACCACTAAAAAGAAGGCTAATCGATTGTATAATACAGAGGTGACAGCTTAAAGCAATGTGACAGTAAGACAGAAAGCTCATGTGGGAGCTTTCTGTTTTACCGTCACCTTGCTTTAAGCAGTCACCTGCCCTAAACAACTAATAGTTAACACACTTTAGTGGTCATAATAGAGCGGTTTAACAGTAAGCCAATTCCCGGCCTTAGTCCTAACTTATCCACTATACACTGTGACAACCTTCCTGGGACAAGCGTCTTTCCAATATGATCTAGATCTACAACTATTTACTTAAATCAAATGGTAGAGAAAATTTTGCCAACATCAAATCAGTGATGTCGCTCAACAAAACAACCCCTTCACTAAAACAACTCATTCTATCTACTGACGAACGCGCTCTGGTAGAGTTGAGAATATATTATATTTACCACGTTGAAACCAAACAAAACGAAAGCAAAGAGCAATAAACTGTAGAAATGGCAACTATATGAAAATATAAACGATTATTCTTACTTTGACTATAGTAACTAGTTAGCAGCCAAATCAGACACCGGGTTCTGACTCCAAACTGTTTGCAGTGGGCATAGGGATTTTTTCTTTTGCATAAACGCGAATCCTTTAAATAGTTTATTCAGTCAAAATTGTTTAAAATCATAATTCGATTTATAAACTCACCCGGATGATGTCCCGATTGTGAAAGGCTTCAGACAAACGCTCATAATTATGACAAGATTCAAACTATATTAGATTTAAAAGTAATCAAATGAATCATTTTGATCACACATCTATCAACCAGACGCACTTTTCTTTGTTATATATTGAAAAATGGAGACCAGTACTAATCTTGACTAGAGGGTTTATGTACACGCCTTTTTAACTAGTTCATCACTGTTTGCAAAAGGCAAGAGAGTTCTGCACAGATACATTGTTTGTTAACCCTTTACCTGATAGTCTACTTCTAGTATTGAAGATAGGTGACCACTTAAAGCTGGTTGAAAGTAAAGCAGAATGCGCCTTCAGGCGCATTCTGCTTTACTTTCAGCCTGCTTTAAGCTTCCATGTGCTAGAATATAGAAAATATTCCCTATAATATATATTCATGATTTATTAAATTGGAACTATTTTCTTCAGCGGAAGAATAAATCATATGCGCTAAAAGTCGCTTCTATGGGGTAAAGGGTTAAGAGGCATATACGCGTCACTATGGTTCAATGGGTTAACAAACTATATATTACCCTTCTCGTGTATAGGTGTCGCTGTTATCAAAGTCGTCAGTTGTTAGATCATAAACCTGAGAGAAAATACCCTGAAAATAAATATAACAAATATATAATAATTATACAGAACGGAACAATGTTTATTTGATTTATACGATACATACAGTACATGGTCAATCCAACAAACTAAATAACTACAGTGGAGAAAACGTTATTCTTTCCCAATAAACGCGTTTACGCTAAAACTATTTTTTCCATTGCAAACAGTTTGGAGCCAGATCAGACGCCGGGTAACCCGGTGTCTGATCAGGCTCCAAACTGTTTGCCACTCAGATAAAAAAAATAGTGAGAAATGTCAAACACTTGTTATTTCTATGTTTTAGTGCTTTGCGTTTGCGTACGTTTGCGTTTAAACGGGAAAGAATAACGTTTTTTCCACTGTAATATGCACAATGCCACGTAATTCATTACAATATCAAACAGATATGTATACTCTTACATGTACAGTGGAGAATCTGTTATTCTTTCCCAATAAACGCGTTTACGCTAAAACTATTATTTGCAGTGCAAACAGTTTGGAGCCAGATCAGACGCCGGGTAACCCGGCGTCTGATCCGGCCCCAAACTGTTTGCCACCAAGATAAACAAGAATTATCAGAATTGTCCAAAAGTTGTTCTTTTCTACGTTTTAGTGCTTTGCGTTTGCGTACGTTTGCGTTTAAACGGGAAAGAATAACAGATTCTCCACTGTATGAGTGCTCCTTTAACCCTTTTATGATAAAATTTATCTTGAGTATTTTGTCCCATTCACCGCAATATTGTCGTCTGCTTCAATATTGTTATCTGCAATATCGTTTCAAAGTTAGATTTAAGGCAGTAAAACTTACGTTATTCCAAAACAAGTGGCAAACAGTTTATATCCTAATCAGACGCCGCGTTACGCGGTGTCTGATCAGGATAAAAATGTTTGCTAATGCGCCTTATGACGTCATTGATAGTGAAAGGGTTCACAGTATTTCAGTTAATCGCGACTCAAGGAGACATGTTAACAGAGCAACACATCATTTAACTCCGCCCCTGATCAGCATCCAAACTGTTTGTCAGTTTAAGAATCATTATACAGACGACAATTTTGAAGCAGACGGTAATTCCAGGGCTGCCATAAGTTGACATGAAAAATCCTAAGATTTCCAAATTTGCATTTTTCAAGTGCGATTTTACGAATCGTACCTTTACCCCATAGCCTTTTTCTTGTTTTGTTGACATGCGACTACTTAAAGCAGACTGTAAGTAAAGCAGAATGCGCCTTAGGGCGCCTCCTGCTTTACTTTCAGCCTACTTTAAGCTACCATGAACTTGGAAAAAATCCGGAGATTTAGGAAAAGTCCGGAGAAATGGCAGCCCTGTATCTGCAAGATTAGGGTTAACAGTTAACCATTTTGCTGCAATTATGACGTATACAGCCGTCTAACAACATCGTTTACCTATAATCGTGTGCTCAAATTTGTCATCTGTTTTTATCAATAAAATTTGGAATTTAAAGCGTTTTTAACTGAAGAAACATTGATATGAGTGTCAAACAGTTGGGATATGAAAGTGTGATAGAGCTTGGTTCATGTAGCAAAAGGGTTAAAGCAAATGAAAACTTCAAGGGTATTTCACTCGGATAAAATACCTAATTGGATCCGTCGCTATTGATTAAAACTCGGAAAGCAGTTATCCATCAAATCCTTTATGCCCGTTTGAAATTACAATCAACGCAGCGTCTATCACCTTCAGTAGAGTATTTTTGTTTACGATACAATTTCCCGTTTAAACGAAACAATGCAAAACAAAACAATAATATAAAGAAAATGACAGGATTATCTTTTAATAATGTAAATTATTATTTTAATTCGAATTGCAAATAGATAAGAGCCTGATCCGTTGCTGATTATTTAGGCATCTTATCTGGCTCCAAACTGTATAATTATAATGGATGTATTTTTTATTGTTTTTAACATAAACGCGTTTACTGGGAAACGTATTGTTTTTCTCCAATGTACACATACAATGGAGAATAAGTTAATATTTCCCAATTAAAGCGTTTACGTTAAAACTATTATTTCAAATGCAAAACAGTTTGGAGCCAGATCAGATGCCGGGTAACCCGGCGTCTGATCAGGCTTCAAACAGTTTGCCACTCAGATTAAAACGAAAAGTTAGAATGATCAAAAATATGTAATTTTCTCCATTTTATTGCATTGTGTATGCGTTTCGTTTGCGTTTAAACGGGAAAGGATGACGTATTCTCTACTGTACATCCATCTATTACCACGCATGCTGTTACGAAACACTTCTATAATTGTACTTTATTTGTACAATAACAGACGGCTTACCCTAACGCAAGAACTCGTTTGTGAGCACCACGTCGTCAATTTCGTTAATTTACCGAAAGTCGTGCCTTGCAGCCAAATTACGATGTGAAAAATTTGTCTTGGATAGCTGTAACGGTTTGTGAACGTACCTTACTGGTAATAACACTAACTGTGTTCACCCTACTGGTAAAACACTGTTCATCCTACTGGCAATAACGCTGTGTTCACCCTACTGGTAAGTATTTTACCTTAGTATTTCTGTAGGCTTGCACACTTTCTACGCACATTTGCGATATATAGTGGAAACATATTGGAGCCAAATACAGTGGAGAATCTGTTATTCTTTCCCGTTTAAACGCAAACGTACGCAAACGCAAATCACTAAAATGTAGAAAAGAACAACTTTTGGACAATTCTGATATTTCATGTTTATCTTGGTGGCAAACAGTTTGGACTGCAAATAATAGTTTTAGCGTAAACGCGTTTATTGGGAAAGAATAACAGATTCTCCACTGTAACATGGCGTCTGATTAGGCACCAAACCTTTTTACACTCAGATAAAAATGAATAGTAAGAAATTTGAAAAATTGGCTATTGTCCACATTTCATTTTATTGTTTTTGCGTGTCTTTTGCGTTTAAAAATGAAAAATTAATATAATCTACTCTTTTCCATGATAGTAAAGGAGCTAATAGCTAAAACGTATTTCACCAATGTTAAAACTAACTAATTATTTCCAATGTAACACGGCTCTGTATTTTGAAATGGATATATTTCTATAATATCTAAACATATTGCAAGATGAGAAAACAATCAATTAACTCAAGCGGCTTAAATGTCAGTTTCCTGGGTTTACTTTCGACAAATGAAATTGCTTTTGCAGTAGAGAAGATGTATTTCTTTCCCGTTTAAACGAAACAAAATGAAAATTCAAAGGGGTGAATGTTGAAAATGACAATTAACCCATTACCCCATAGCCTGATTCTGGCTTTAAAAACATGTGATCACTTATAGCAGGATGAAAATAAAGCAGTGCATTCCGCTTTATTTTCAACCTGCTTTAAGTTACTGTCTGCTAGGATATAGAAACTCTTTCTTATCCTGCATATCCACGACTATAGAAATTGGAACTATTTTCTTCAGAGGAGGAAAGACTTCAATGTGTCCCTGAAAAAGGCGTACTTATTGAGTAAAGGGTTACACTGAGTAGCAAACAGATTGGAGACCGTGTCTGATTTGACTACAAACTGTTTGTGCGATGAATAATTCTAACATAAACTGTTGTTTTTTTCCTGATCAGACAAGGATAAAAATTTATTGCCTCTTGTTTTGAAATTACGTAAGTTTTTCTGCCTTAAATCTAACATTGAAACGAAATTATGGACAACAATATGGAGGCAGACGACAATATGGAGATGAAGGGGTACACGCATCACGATACATTTGATCATGAAATGGTTAAAATAAAATACTCGCAAAGTAGTGTAAAAACTCTCTATTAAGACCACTAAACAGAAGGCTAATCGACTGCATTACAATCAGTTGACTGCTTAACTCATTGAGCCCTAGTGACGCATATATGCACCCTTTACCAAATGTGTATCTTTGAAGAGTACACGTGTCCTATGTAAACGGTGACGGACCTGATCAGAGGGCTCCTGCAAAAGCCCTCTGATCAGGGTCTTCACTGTTTGTAATTTTGTAATATATTATAAAAACAACCCTAAATAGTCGAAAATGGACCAGCCTTTATTGCAAACTGCATTCTTGAGCGTCAGACTGCAGAACTGCTTAAAGCAGGCTAACATCGATGAAGTGGTCCTTTAGGAGTTTTCTGAAATACATTAATCTTGTATTAAGCTGTCTTCTGATTTAAAGACAGACACAGAGACATGAGTTGAGTGTTTCTCAAAGGAGAGAATATTGTTATATTTAAAGTTGCTTTAACAAACATGTGGTATATATTGTTATGTAAAAGTTTTGTTTTCATATACAGTGGGGAACGTTTTACTCTTTCTTGTTTAAATACAAATATAACAAAACGTATTGCAATAAAATATATAAAATGTCAATTCTTAGAAGTTTCTCACGATTCATTTTAACCCTTTCCCTTATAGAAGCGACTTTTAGCACATTCATTTTATTCATCCGCTGAAGAAAATAGTTCCAGTTTATACCCTCATGAACAATTACCATTACAAATATTTTATATAGCCTAGCAGAGTTTAGCTTAAAGCAGGCTGAAAGTAAAGCAGAATGTGCCTTAAGGCACATTCTGCTTTACTTTCAACCTGCTTTAAGTGGTCACCTGTCTTCTAAACTAGAAACAGGCTATGAGGGAAAGGGTTAATCTGGCAAACAGTTTTGAGCCTGGTCAGACGCTGGGTAACCATGTGTCTGATCAGGCTTAAAACTGTATTCGATGGACAAAAAAATGTTTTTGCATAAACGCGTTTATTGGGGAAAAAGAACGTCTTTTCTACTGTGCATTTGGTGTATTTATAAGTGGTGGAGTGAAAATTCTTTTCCTGATTAAACATTTACATTTTTGTACAATAAACTACTGTATATAGAACGTATTGTAAGTTTCTTGAGTAAGTTCGGGAAAATACAAACATTTCGTAAAAGCTTCTGTAATCAAGTCTCAAACAAACCGCGATAAGTGCAATATGTTATGTCTCTAAGATATATATACACATCTTTACTCTTATTCTTTGCATCAAATAATTTTGATCCAGTGCTTTGGAAGGACGTTAGTAGATGTCACACTTTATTTCTCTACTCTGTATTTCTAAGATGTACAGTGGAGAATCTGTTATTCTTTCCCGTTTAAACGCAAACGTATGCAAACGCAAAGCACTAAAACGTAGAAAAGAACAACTTTTGGACAATTCTGATAATTCTTGTTTATCTTGGTGGCAAACAGTTTGGGGCCGGATCAGACGCCGGGTTACCCGGCGTCTGATCTGGCTCCAAACTGTTTGCACTGCAAATAATAGTTTTAGCGTAAACGCGTTTATTGGGAAAGAATAACAGATTCTCCACTGTATGTGGTTGTCAGACATTTTCTTTGAATACGCCAATACGCAGCTAATACGTCCAACAAAATACTTGATTTTCATGTTTGCTGTTTAACACGAAAGATAAAGCAAAGTAGAAGCAACATAAAGAACTTTCTGCTTGGCTTTCATGTGTTTTATAAGCAATCTGTATTTTATACAATCATAGAGTCTGGATTGGGTGTTTGTGCAAGCGGACCATTACTGAATATTGTTTAAACAACAGGAACATTTTCGACCAGGGATCCCGTTTTATAAAACTTCGTACGTCTCAATTTTAATTTATTTCTCCATCAAATCCAGTCTAGTGACATCTCTTTGGAATCGTCTTGAAAAAACGATTCCAAAGAGATGTCACAAAACAGGATTATATAGAGTAATCAGAAACGGGTCCCAGGTTGGATCCTTATTAGACATCGCTTGACACATCGTCTTATCCAGATCCATACTGTTTCACAAAATAATCGAAAGCACAAACGCATTCAACTCTAGCGACGAGTATACTCGTCATTTACAGACAATGTACCTGTAAGGATTACACTTGTCCCATGTAAACAATGTAGAACCTGATCAGAGGGCTCCTTAAGGACTCCTCTGACCAGGATCTACACTGTTTCTATTTTGAAAAATATTGTTAAAATCAATCCTAAATATTAGAAAATGGATTAAACTTATATTGAAATTGGAATTGTCCATTAAAAATTTCAGGGGCGAGTGAGTTAATAAATATAATAACTTACTTGATGAAAATATTCGATTTATATACGAATTTAATGAAATGTTAAAAAATATGAAATAGCCAATCTGTGCAATATGTTTTCATGGTGTACTGAGTATTTGTTTACAGGTCGTAATCATATTGTTACAGACAAACTTTATAAAGTTTATATTTTACTAGAATAACAAATAAATTACATATGATCTATACAAATTTGTGTGTAACAATATGATGTATATTATAACTTGTATTTTATATTTGTGAGAAATCAACTATATATAGTGTTAAAACTTTCATCGTTTGTTAGTTAAACACAGCTATGGCATAAAAGGGAGAATACGTTATTCTTTAACGTTTAAACACAAACGAAACGCAAACACAATGCACTAAAATGGAGAACGTGATTTTTATTTTGATAATTCTGATTATTTATTTCAGTCTGAGAGGCAAACAGTTTGGAGCCTGATCTGGTTCTAAACTGTTTGCATTGGAAATAATAGTTTTAGCGTAAACGCGTTTATTGGGAAAGAATAACGTCTTCTCAACTGTTCAAAATACATTTTGACGCTTTCAAACGAACGTTTGCTCTATCCACAGCCAGATAGTGTCAATAACCCTGTGCAAATCTTACAGTGGGGAAAACGTTATTCTTTCCAAATCAACGCGTTTTCGCTAATACTATTATTTCTATCAGCCTGATCAGACAACGGTTTACCCGGCGTCTGATCAGGTACAGTGGAGAATCTGTTATTCTTTCCCAATAAACGCGTTTACGCTAAAACTATTATTTGCAGTGCAAACAGTTTGGAGCCAGATCAGACGCCGGGTAACCCGGCGTCTGATCAGGCTCCAAACTGTTTGCCACCAAGATAAACAAGAAATATCAGAATTGTCCAAAAGTTGTTCTTTTCTACGTTTTAGCGCTTTGCGTTTGCGTACGTTTGCGTTTAAACGGGAAAGAATAACAGATTCTCCACTGTACCTAACTGTTGTCACTGAGATAAATATCAATTGTCAGAGTTGTCAAAAAGGTGTACTTTTCTATGTTTTAGTGCTTTGCGTTTGCGTTTAAACGGCAAAGAATAACGTTTTCCCACTGTATAGCATGTATTAGACACGGCAAATACACAATTACATTTCTTAAAACGTACACATGCGAACAAAGCATCTGAGGTCATTACCAATATGCTTAATCTTTAACTTTCAGCAAATAAAATTAACGTTAGAATAGAATTTAGAAGACTATGACATCTAACAGAAACTATTCCAGATATAAGCAATTGTTTATGATACATTTTATTAGTATTGTACACTTTATTCACTTCACCCGAAGCCCATCGACATGTCATCTTCAAACAGTTTGATTTCAGATCAGGCTCTGAGCACATCGAGTATATTTGAAGTACATTCGGCTATTCAGTATCCTGGGGACCGTCTTACACTTTGTAAGACAAAAACGGTCGTAAATCAAAACAAAAATGCATCTCATTTCTGATTTCTCCGTCTAATTCTGTCTCGTGCCATCTCTTTGGAATCGTGTTTTCATCCAAAGAAATGTCACAAGACAGGATAAGATGGAGAAATAAATAATAGGTGAGACTTTTAGAATCTGACTTACCACAATATTTGTCGTACGAAGTTTCGTAAGATGGGTCCATGCTCTTTGCAACTGTCAATGCATTTGGGACAATGCAATTAAGGGATCAAATGTCACAGTACAATTTATATCAGTGTACAAAATATAACAACACCTTGTTCGCCTGTGTATTATACGGAAATGTACGTAGTGAGTGTACAAAGTATTAGAAATCCTTTAAAGACAAATTAGGGGACAGAAACCATAAAACCGTTCACCATTTTGTGTCCCTTCTTGCACTTTCTTACTCTTGTTGTCTCCTACAATTCCCAGACGACACGTGTGAAATCATGTGTTAAAATAATACTACGAATATAATATTATATAACAACAATAACCTAAATTATCAGACAATGGAATCATACTATCTGTCAAATTTTGTTATACTCACGGTCATCATTTTATAACTAATTTTGTATTTCCTACGCCAAATTTAAGCGTCTGCTTAACTCTTTAATTGCCAATGGCGCCAGAAAGCGACATTGAAAACAGTTTGGATCCTGATCAGACGCCGCGCAACGCGGCGACTGACCAGAACTGAAACTGTTTGACACTAAAATAAATGTTTCATCAGTCTAAAAACCCTTAATTCTGATTATTGCAGACGACACAATCAATGCAGATACTCAGATCAGTCACTGATTGCAATGTAGTCTTCATACTATTATATTGTGCACAGTTACAGTGGAGAATCTGTTATTCTTTCCCGTTTAAACGCAAACGTACGCAAACGCAAATCACTAAAACGTAGAAAAGAACTACTTTTGGACGATTCTGATAATTGTTGTTTATCTTGGTGGCAAACAGTTTGGAGCCTGATCAGACGCCGGGTTACCCGGCGTCTGATCTGGCTCCAAACTGTTTGCATTGCAAATAATAGTTTTAGCGTAAACGCGTTTATTGGGAAAGAATAACAGATTCTCCACTGTAAAACGTACGGTAACGTGTCTGATCAGGGTATATTCTATTTGCCATCTGTCAGATTCAATAGTATTTTGTTTTCTGCTGGTACTGTTTATTTATATCTTGATAAAGAAGCCGCGCTTAAAACACAACGGCTGAGATATGTTACTACAGTGGAGAATGTGTTATTCTTTCCCAATAAACGCGTTTACGCTAAAACTATTATTTCCAGTGCATCAGTATGGAGCCGGATCAGACGCCGGGTAACCCGGCGTCTGATCAGCCTCCAAACTGTTTGCCACCATGATAAACATGAAATATCAGAATTGTCCAAAAGTTGTTCTTTTCTACGTTTTAGTGATTTGCGTTTGCGTACGTTTGCGTTTAAACGGGAAAGAATAACAGATTCTCCACTGTACCCCATTTGTTACTTCAAAGGAGTCCTGTCTGCTCAAGACGTGGATTCGTTGATGTCATGTACGTGCTAAATCACACATTGATGCCAAAAAATAAATACACAGCTATCTGGAAAATTGTCCAGAAGTGTACACCTTGGAAGACAATTTTAATAATTCAGCCCGACAATGCATGTAAAAACAAGACAAAATTTCCATATAATTTGACATATGATTGTAATCACAACAGTCGGCTAAATGTTTTTCACCCAGGATGGTGTAAAAGAAAAACAAGGACATGTGGATCCTAACTCTTATGTTGCAAAGCGCCATTAGACTGGTATTCGCACATGGGTTGGATCCATCGAAGACACCGTGTAATCCAATTAAACATATTTTGTGTCAATTCTTTTAAGCAGTTAAATACCAAGGCGGAAAACGATTGGGTATTTGGTTGTGGTAAGAAATAGGAATGTCGAAGAAAACATTCTTTGACCTTTACACCGACCCCTGTGCAAACATGACACTGTCCCTTAAGGTTTGCGTATTATTCTAACAGACTTATCTCAAAGCCAATTAATAGAACTTCACAAAATACCCTTCACAAAATTTTAAACAGGTACAATATCTAACCATTGCATTGAGTTCAAAGTTTAACTCTATGTAAAACGGTGACCCCGGGGTGGGGCCAATTTTGATCAAGGAGCAAATTTGGACAATCTTGAAAGAGGGCATAGAGATAATGCTATGTGCCAAATGTCTAAGCTCTAGCCCATGTGGGTTTTGACAAAATGTTTTAAGATTTCCTTATTTTTACACTTCGGTTGCTATGGCAAACAGAGTTCTCTATTGTTTCAAATTCTTTGAACAACTTTGAAAGAGCTTGACCAAAGGAACAATCCTGTGGAGTTTGGTTGCAATCAGGCAAGTGGTTTTGAGGAAGAAGATGTTTAAAGAAATTGTTGACACACGACATTCGACGCACGACACACGACATAATTATTATACACGGCGCACAATGACGGACAATGACTGAGCGCAAAAGTCCACATTCAGCAAAAATAACGTCTACTCCACTTTAATTAAAATCCGAGTAGAGCATGGGCAGACACCGGGTAGCCAATTATACGATCCTTAACTACGTAGGTTATTGGCGTCCGAGCTGATTCCAAACTGATTGCACGAAGAATCATGAGTTCATGCGGTAATGTGTTACCATCACTTACAAATAATGCATGTGCTTGGTTTGTTAGGTAAATGACTGCCAACGACAGACTTAAACTAAGACAGAAACGACTTGCAAAGTTTATCACACACTTTCCTTTGGGATTCTCGAAGTTAGGTCGCTGATCTTAATTTTGTAACTAATTTGCTAAAGTGCAAATTTAAACGAACGAAAACTAATGTTTTCCGACATGTTTCACTCTGCCACAAAAGCAAATTTAATCAAATTGAATTAAAATAGATTACATTCTACCTTTACTATGCTATGTTCTATAATCGAATACTAGTCTTGTGAAAACTTTTCAAACTTAACCTTTTATTGCAATACCAAGAGTAAAAGTGTTGTCTGTTAACAGTTTGGGTACTGATCAGATGCCGAGTAAAGCGCTATCTTACCAAGATCTAAGATTTATATTGCGGTACTTTATTCAATTTACACAGACATTTTTAGAAATAAAAGCAGGTGAATAGTATTTAAAGCAGATGGCGTCATGGCAGTAGCAGATGACGTCACATCATTGTAGAGGTAACTTCATATGTCATGTGTGGATGCAATTACAAAGAACTGCTTCTGGTCAGAATCCAAAATGCTTAACCATCCATTCTGGTGTTTTCCATTTTAGCTAAAAGGGCAACTAAAATTATACGAACAAACAATCGCAGAATAAAATTATAAAGCAGATGATAACATGGGAATGGTAATAAATTTTGCTAATAACCTTACGAAGTATTGAGCCAATAACACTAGCGGCACTTGGGGACAGAAGTTTCTAATTTGGCAGACATCTTCTAAGGCAAACGACAATACCAACATACTGTACAACCGTTACATGTAACCCCTTCACTGCCAGAATATCGCCTGATTAAAACATTTGTCGTCTGACTTTCTAATAAACATTTATTTTGACTGCTGAATTTTTCATACGAATGTCAAACAACTTAGATCCTGGTCAGACGCCGGGTTACCCGGCGTCTGATCAGGATCTAAGTTGTTTGCAAATGCGTGTTTTGTAAGTTTTGTCGGTTAAGGGTTTAACGGTGCTGAAAATGCCACTAATACGCCGTTGGATATTTAAGCTAAAGAACCTAATTGACATTTTCCAGACGTGGCCTGCAATGAAATGTGTGCATAAAATGCAGCGCAAACTGAATTTAATCTTAGAACTGCTCGTAAGCTGTTAAATGTCCTTGAAAAACACTTAAAGATTAATACGAAATTGTAAAGTAGAAGACGTTATTCTTTTCCGTTCAAACGGAATGCCATTATTATGTTTTTTTCTTTAAATTAATTTCAATGCGGTGACATCAACGTTTATTTCCCTAGCTCCTAATTGCATTGCCTCCAGGAAAGCCGGAAATTTATGTCTCGGCTATGAGGCTACATTGTTCTATACCTGCTAGTAACTTGATTAATTAAATCCCTTGTCGGCTTCAAAAGTGCCGTCTGCAACGGTTTAGTGTGTGCTTTAGTTGTTTAAACATCAGTTGCAAACATGTGTATACACTTTAGACATGTTGTCAACCGTCGTCTGATCTGAGTTGCTAACCTATCAATTCAGAAGTGTTAAACACTGAATCATATTTCTGTGTAGTTGTTTTTCATATTTTATACCCGTGACACTAGCATCACTGTCCAGTTGTATACATAATCTAACACACTTCGCACACGCCCCTATATAAATAAATAAGGAACGCATCAGTGTTTGAATTCTCAATAAAACACTCATGCGCTGTAACGTTCTAGCGTGACGTCATATGGCTTCGAAAATGCGTACGCCAAGAAATGTAGCGCCGTTGCTTCGGTGCAAATTAAGGTAAAATCATGCGTTAGAATCGAAATAATAAATTAATATCAGTGTTTTATCTTACAATCGAACACGGGTAGTCGTTGAGATGCTTGTAACTAAACCACTCGGCATAAAGGCCTCGTAATTAAATTACTACGCATCTCAACTCCTACAAGTGTTCGATTGCACAATAAAACACTGGTATGAATTTATTATTTCTTAATTATAACACTGAGCTGTTTCAGTAAATGTTCAGTTAATTTACAGGACTTGTCAGTCTTAGTACAGCGTTATGATCATGTGATCTGACCTACCAACCTATTCCGGGTTATTACAGCTTATATCTCTGATTTTGTGACCTTCCTTTCTGTTTTATAACAGCTTTTATATCAATTTTATTAGCCTTAATATTTTATTTTATTACCGCAGTTTAATATAGTGTTACGGACTAATGTCATGTGTTACTGACTTTACTGTTCAGTTTTATTACAACTGTTTAATCCTGTGTTACTGACCATACTTTTCAGTTATATTTTACAATATTACAGGACCCCCATACCTTGTGTTGCTGCGCGGCATAGCTGTACAACTTTATACGAAACAACTGTTCAGTCCTGTGGTCATATTAAACTCTTTTATTACTGACCATATTAACCCATTTACGCCCAGTGGATTCTTCCATGCTTTCATATTGGATTAGTCTATTTTTATCAAAGGGATGCCTGGTCAAATTTTTTATTTTCGTTTTGTTTTATATTGAAATTCCTATCAGCAAACAGTGTAAACTCTGATCAAACGCCGCATAACTGTTTGCCTTTGTCCTATATATGGGATCGTGGGCATAAATAGGTTAAACAACTTTACTACAGCTGTCGAGTCCCGTGTTACTGACTCTACTATTCGATTTTAGTACAGCTACTTAACAATGTGTTACTGACCATATTAAACATCTTTATTACAGCCTTCGAGTCCTGTGTTACTGACTTAACTATTCGGGTTTATTGCAGCTATTTAACCACGCGTTAATGGCCAAAACAATACAGCTGTTCAGTCCTGTGTTACTGACTTAACTATTCGGGCTTATTGCAGCTATTTAACCACGCGTTACTGGCCGAAACAATACAGCTGTTCAGTCTTGTGTTACTGACATTACTACATGTATTCGGGTTTATTGTAGCTATTTAACCACGCGTTACTGGCCGAACCAATACAGCTGTTCTGTCTTGAGTTACTGACTCAACTATTTGGGTTTATTGCAGATATTTAACCACGCGTTACTGGCCGAAACATTACAGCTGTTCTGTATTGTGTTACTGACTTAACTATTTGGTTTTACTACAACTATTTAGTCTAGTTTTTACTGACCTTACTGGCGGCATCTATGAGCATAACTTGGCACCGTTCGCACTGTAACAACGACTGGGTGTGCATCATAATTTTCTGTATGAGTGTAGCAACGTTGCTCTGTTCTTCAAATATCACACGAGCCAGATCAAGCAATACCTACAACGAGAGAACAAGGTACAGTAGAACCTCTCTATTAGGACCGCTAAAACAAAGGCTAATTGATTGTATAAAGACAGGTGACAGCTTAAAGCAATGTGACAGTAAAACAGAAAGCTCCTAAAAGAGCTTTCTGTTTCACTGTTACATTGCTTTAAGCAGTCACCTGCTTTAAATTCATGATATTTAGCACATTTTAGTGGTCGTAATAGAGAGATTCTAATGTACAATGATTAGGGCAGTTTTGGAGCTCAAACATTGGTTGGGTCTCCCATCGAAGTTATATTTCAAAACATTAATGGGTATGAGGATAAAATGTCAGCCAGTGTATGTCGGTGTTACTTTCTTGTACGTTACAATAACCCTTTATTTTTAAAACAAATCCTTTACTTTACACCTTGGCTCTAGTTTTGAAAACAGGTGACTACTTAATACAGTTTTTTCACGTTCATTACTGTATAAAATGGAACTTTTTTTCTTCAATTGAGGATTATGTGTAAACATAAATGCGCACAAGGCGTGTATATGGAATAAAGAGTCAAGATATTAAAACAGCTGAATTGATTAAATCTGCAGACGATTAAACTGACCATAAGAAACAACAGTTAACCCAAAATATATTTTACCCTTCAATGCTATGACGTCATCAAATCTAAACATTTGACGTCTGCTTTCATTCCTCAAATTCAGATTTTTAGGGTTTTTAATGTAAAGAATATTAAAATTAGTGTAAAACAATTGGGCTATTGATCAGACGGCGCGTTACGCGGCGTTTGAACAAGATCCAAACATTTTTGCAAATAACCACGGTGCTCCTGGTAAGGCAGTGAACGGGTTAACAATTATATTATTTTTAGGAATCATTTTAAGGAAGTTGCTATGGTAGTACGCCATTATGAGATCGGGTCATTGTCGGTCTTTACTTGCCAGCCAGTCTTGACCCACAGTGCTAAGCGCAACTTGATTAACACATGCAAACATATTAAATCCCAACTACAGGCCGAGTTACGCGGTGTCTGATCGGGATCCAGAATGATTGTCAACTTTATCGATGATCCGATGTTTCTGAAATCTGACTTTTAGAAATGAAAGTATACCTTAGCAACTTTCTTAAAATGGTTCCTATAAACAGTGTATAATTTTCGTTTGTTAAACATGATATGAGAATTGTTACATGTAGCCCGTTCACTGCACCGGCAGCGGAAGGGTTACAGTGGAGAATCTGTTATTCTTTCCCGTTTAAACACAAACGTACGCAAACGCAAAGCACTAAACCGTAGAAAAGAACAACTTTTGGACAATTCTGATAAGTCTTGTTTATCTTGGTGGCAAACAGTTTGGAGCCTGATCAGACGCCGGGATACCCGGCGTCTGATCTGGCTCCAAACTGTTTGCACTGCAAATAATAGTTTTAGCGTAAACGCGTTTATTGGGAAAGAATAACAGATTTTCCACTGTAGAACCGAAATGTTTACTTTGGGCATGTAACGAGTATAGATGTACATTTGTATGTCAAACGCAAATATTGTCAAAAAAGATCAAATGGCCTCTGAATGAGAGGACACCTGAGTAGGTCGTTAGATGACTTCACGACATTCACATTTCATGTTAGAACTCCTCTAAATCAAACAGTTTTACTGCTATTTTATACAGTAAAAACTCTCTATTACGACTACTTTATTATGTTATATATATAATGCGTTTAATGCAGGTGGCTGCTTAAAGCAATGGGAACGTAAAACAGAAAGCTCATTTAGGAGCTTCCTGTTTTACGTTCACCTTGCTTTAAGCTGTCACCTGTCTATTATTCACTCAGTTAGCCTTTATGACATTCACATTTCATATTAGAACTCCTCAAAATCAAATAGTTTTACTGCCATTATATAATAAAACTGCTTAAAATGTTGCCTCCTTTAGGTGTTTTTGCATTTAAACAAAAAACACTTCATGTTAAAGTTGGTGAGCATGTGTCTGTGTTAGTAAACGTTTTAAATTACAAAGCTGTTACCTGACTTCTTCTGTTTTCGAGTAGAGATCTTTCGTAAAGTTGAGCATTCTTAAGGCCGATCCCGCAAAAAGCAAGATATGATGCAAACACCTGAAACAGTAAAAAGAACATTAAACATGTAATATAAAATGGAGAACATATCCGAGATTTATTTACCTGAAAGGAAATTCAAATGACATAAATGTTGCCGTCTTATATAAAGATCAAACTTAATGCAGGGTTAAACAATATACATGTATTAAATCATTGAGCCCTAGAAAAGTATATATGCGTCCTTTATCAAAAATGTACCTGTGGAGAGTTCATTAAATTTTGTCTAATGCAAACAGTGAAGTCCCTGATTAGGGGGTTCCTGTAAAACCCCTCTAATCAGGGACTTCACTGTTTGTCATTTTGCAAAAAACAACTCTTAATAGTCTAAACGGACCAGCATTTGTTATAAACTGGAATTATCCATTGTAAGTTTCAGGTAATGAAGTAATGAAGATAATTCCTTTACGAGCTTTACGCATTAATATTTTAAAATGCTTTGAGCACACAATTGTAACTGAATTAACCAAAGGGTGTTTTACAGTGGAGAATCTGTTATTCTTTACCAATAAACGCGTTTACGCTAAAACTTTTATTTGCAGTGCAAACAGTTTGGAGCCAGATCAGACGCCGGGTAACCCGGCGTCTGATCAGGCTCCAAACTGTTTGCCACCAAGATAAACAACAATTATCAGAATTGTCCAAAAGTTGTTCTTTTCTACGTTTTAGTGCTTTGCGTTTGCGTACGTTTGCGTTTAAACGGGAAGAAATAACAGATTCTCCACTGTATGACAATTTGTTTGAATGTCTGCTATAGTTTTCAACTCTTGCTCAAATCTTGACCAATCATATGTTTAAGAACGACCTCACACTCAGCTAAAACTCTTTATAACCTTGGACGACTACAGACAATGGATTTTGAAAACAAGTGATCACAACCTTACTGATACTTGCAAACAGTTTATTTCCAGATAAGACCCCGCGTCTGATTTGGATCAAAATTGTTTGAAACTCGTCTTTAAGGCTGTTTTTATAAAAAGAATGTATGAATCGTAATTGAAAATATATTATGCAGACGACAATTTCAAAGCATACGATTAAATCAATACGGAAGGATAAGGTTTAATTGCTTGACGAGCTGTGACTTCTTTATGGAAGTAAAATCAAAAATATTTCTTGTTATGATGGAACGCCTACCACAAGCGTGGGAGTCGTACAGTAGAGAAGACGTTATTCTTTTCCAATAAAAACTAGTATTACCTATGCAAACAGTTTGGAGCCGGATCAGACACCGGGTAACCCGGCGTCTGATTAGGCTCCAAACTGTTTGCCACTCAGATTAAAATGAATAGTAGGAAATATAAAAAAAATGTCATTTTAATCATTTACTGCAATGCGTTTCGTTTTCGTTTAAGCGGAAAAGTATAACGTATTTCCCTCTGTATGTATATACATGTTCAAGTGATCTTTGCAGCCCACATGGCTTCTATTCTAATTCAGTGTTGAATTTAATCTTTTGCAAGTCAGTCGTAATTTCATTAGTATTTTGAAAACAATTTGGATCCAGATTAGAAGCCATCAGACTCCCAAGCGCCTGATCAGGATCAAATCTGTTTCAGGTTGTTATAAATATATATTTTTAGTTTAATGCACACAACACGTAAAAAAACTGCAGACGACACATTTGAGCAGAAGACATTTCAGTCGGGGAAAGGTTTACTGCTGAATTGTCATCTTCTTAAAATATATCGTAGGTGCTAAAAAACAAAACATTACATTTCATGCTTTTGAAATAGAAGAAACTTGGGAATACGAATGGCAAACAGTTTGGATCCAGACCAGACGCCTCGTTACGCGGCGTCTGATCTAGATCTTAACTGTTTGGCAAATATTAGCCAATTCGCGCCTAGCATGAAAAAGGTTAATAATATCAGTCAGGTTTTCTTACAGGACTGAAGTATCTGCAAATACTCATGTGTCGACAATGACGTCATAGGTCTTACTTTTAAACCTTAAGCACTCTCAGCAATTTCAGTCTGCAAGAACAGTGTATTGTACAACGGCTAACACAAATAGTGTGTGCTCTTTGGAAAGGCATATGCTCAGATTTACTAGCAGTTTGGAACCGGATGAGACGGCAAGTAAATTGGCGTCTCATCAGGTTCCAAGCTGTTTGTTAAGATTGTGAAATAAGTCGCCCGTAGAATGCTAAAGGCTAATGGATAAAACGCATAAATTATTAAACACGCTGGCTTACTATAGATTTAGGCTGCATGTTTCTTAAGCTTTAAAATTTTAAACGGTTTGAAAATAAGCTCATTCACACGCGCAGTCACTCTGTCTTAAATTCAAGGCTGTGTTACACACTTCCATTTTTGGACAACATGTCAGTCAGTCAAACGAACAGCAATTTAGATAAAAATTATGCAGATTGAGCCAAATTTTATGTTGAATCAAAGGTTAAACGAATATTTTTGTATTGTTAACCATAGCTATAACGATCTTTCAACAGAATGCTTTGATTGTGTTTTAAAACAAAAGAGTTGCTTTATAAAGGAGCTAATGAAACAGACAAATGCCAAAATGACTGGCGTAGTCACGTTGTCTTTAAAAAACAACAGGAATAAGTATTCTGTTGGATTGTCTGGAAAGTTTGAATTTACTGTATGCGATATATGAGAAATGATGAATGATGCATCAATACATGTATGAGAAATGATGAATGATGCATCGATATGATGGAGTGTAATGTATTTCATACGAAACAATAGAAAATTGTATAATAGCTAAAGGCAGCTGGTGAGGCAAATAACAGTGAACATATTTCATTGTTAAATCTTAGGCTCCCGGCCACAAATACGAAAGCAATACGTTTTGAGCGTGTACACAGTTTGGATTCTGATTAGACGCCGCGTAATGCTGTGTCTGGCCTGGACCCAATCTGTTTACCACTCATAGTGATATTTTCTCAAGTTTAAAAAAATATCAAACTTAACTAAATTTTTTTCGCAGACAATACATTTAAAACAGTCGACAATTCAGCATGATAAGGGTTAAGTTGAACATACAACATTTCTAAGTGAAAAAGTTTAACCAATTACCCCATACTTTTTGTTTTTAGTTTTGAAGATAGTTGACCACTTAAAGCAAGTTGAAAGTAAAGCAGAATGCGCCTTAAGGCGCATTCTGCTTTACTTTCAGCCTGCTTTAAGCTATCATCTGCAGTAATAAAACATATTTCTTATGAAACATATTGGTTACTGTAAATATTTGAACTCTTATCTTTACTGGAGGAATCAATTAAAGGTGTTAAAACGTATTTATGGGGTAATGGGTTAAATACGGGTAAGTGCGACTAAAGATGTATCGAGGTTCGACTGTGTGACCTTCACAGATTGTGCACTAGAACTTTATTTTCCAATTAATAATTACACTGTTCATCATCAGTTTCAAATACATGTACGAATGTGTGAGAGCGAGTGTCGGTAAAGACGTTAATCTATGTATATTGGCCGGTATCCAGAACTTCACACATCTGTATAGAGATCTGTTGGTTAACTCATTGATAAAAGCTTTAAAAATCCTGCGATTCCCAGCGCATGGAGAGGTGTGTTCAAGTTCACTGGAATGATGCAAACATATAATATGGAAACAGTTAAAAAACCCTCCAAAGACTGAAAAGATGAATTTAGCTAGACTAGGCACCATTCTGATATTGTTTCTTCCGTCCCCGTTTTCTGTATTCAATGGATATCTATTGGTTCCTTATAACAGCAGGGCAATGAAGGCCCTATATCGCTCACCTGAGGAACTATTCTGTTATATACAGTGGATAATCTGTTATTCTTTCCCGTTTAAACGCAAACGTACGCAAACGCATAGCACTAAAACGTAGAAAAGAACAACATTTGGACAATTCTGTTATTTCATGTTTATCATGGTGGCAAACAGTTTGGAGCCTGATCAGACGCCGGGTTACCCGGCGTCTGATCTGGCTCCAAACTGTTTGCACTGCAAATAATAGTTTTAGCGTAAACGCGTTTATTGGGAAAGAATAACACATTCTCCACTGTACTGTATGCAAACTGAAGTTTGTCATTACATAAATAGTGCTCCATGTCTACAACAACAGCCAATAGGAGACCAAAAGTGTTGTTCGGAGGGAGTTGTTATAGGGAGAGAAAATAAATAACATTCGAGTACAATTGCAAACAACAGTTTAAACCAATATCAGACGCCGCTGTGGCTCGCCTTTTTGTCAAAAAGGTCCAATACGGAATTTTGAGAAAAACCGGCAAACGGCAATTTTAAGCCGTAGATATTGCCGCAGTGAAAGCGTTAGACATAATGCTCTTGTTTGGGGACAGCGGCAATCATTGTATGGAGGGCATCGTTGTTTGGAGGGGCGTTGTAGGGATGGAAACACTGTAGCCGGATTGTTGCATGAAAAAGTAACTGAATCAGTTTGTCATTATTACTATTTGAGCAAAAAGGTATTATTGAAAACTGATACGGCCATGTTTTTATGTTCATGATAATTATTAACAGTCTTAATAAAGTGACTTTTAGTCTCATAAAAATATTATTAAAATCTGGTATGTGGTTTCAAAGAAGATATTGTTTTTAAAGGTTTTCCTATATACGTCAATATAAAACTGATAAGCCACGGAGGTTCCCTTTGGAGCCTGATCAGACACCTGTTTAACCGTCTTCTGATCAAGATCCAAATTGTTTGCCCTATAAATAATAGTTTTAACATAGACGAGTTTATTGAGAAAGAATAATGTCTTCTCCACTGTAAAGACGTACATGTACAGTGGAGAATCTGTTATTCTTTCCCGTTTAAACGCAAACGTACGCAAACGCAAATCACTAAAACGTAGAAAATAACAACTTTTGGACAATTCTGATATTTCATGTTTATCATGGTGGCAAACAGTTTGGAGCCTGATCAGACGCCGGGTTACCCGGCGTCTGATCTGGCTCCAAACTGTTTGCACTGCAAATAATAGTTTTAGCGTAAACGCGTTTATTGGGAAAGAATAACACATTCTCCACTGTAGTGGCGCCGGGTGTATGTTTACCTTCTCATCGTGTTCGTTGAAAGGCAGATTTCCGTTGTCTCTTTTATTCACAGCTTGTGCCACCCCGATGACTTCCCCCTCACTGTCTTTGATGGGCATAGATAGAATACTCTGAGTCTTGTATCCAACCTTCAAGTCAATATCCTTGTTGAACCTCGGATCCTGAAAACATAGATATATAACATAAGGATATGGTATATATTTTATGTAGAATCTCGGACCTTGATAACACATAATAATTATATTTTAATATATATTACACAATTAAACTGTACAATCGGCTCCTGAACCATATAAATACGGTGGCAACACCCAGCCTTTAATGCAAAACACTAAAACAGAACGTACTACATGTATGGATCCATATCCTCCTAAAAATGGATATTTCAAAATTGCCTATATATTGCAACTTACAACGAACAACACTTCCTAAGGTTTTGCGAATTACCTTTAAGATATATCACATACTTGGGCTTTAGACACAACCACCGAGCAACCCTTTTAGAATGTGCGTTGATAATACTGTTTCTCAATAAAAAGGAACACAGCAGCTATATAGATGTCAAAAATTCAACTTCAGCTTATACATATGTCCTATTGGTTTTACCTTAAAGGGTTATCTCAGGAATTTGTATCTAAAATTTTGAATACAAATCTTTTATGGTTTTGATGTAACGAATGATTATCTATCGACACTAGCCAGGGATTATGGAAAGAAAATCATATATCCGTTAGGTGCATGTATACAAAATATTGCTAAAACGGCATATGTGCTGTAGACCAAATGCAAAAAGTAATACTTATTTTTTGTTCAACATGTTTATCTGTATCCAAAATTAGATATAATAGCATGAAATATCCACCAATCTACTGGATTATCACATGGAACTAAGTGTTTTATTTTGGGGTGTATTAAACATATTTTAGTATTTCAGAAATTGTAAATGTAATGATTGTTTACTTTAATCATATTTTGTCACTTTAATCGAAAATTCTAACTATCTTGTGCATGTTGTTTGAATTTTTGAGTAAATATTTACAATGGGTCATAAGTAAAGCAAAGAAGAAAAAATAGCAGGTTCGGTAACGGACATTTCAATCAAACACTTAAACTGTTATAAATAAATGATGACATACATTTTTATTTTAGAAACAAACTAATATGTTTACACAGATATGCTTTTTGGATTTCTGCCCTTGTTTTTGGCACCATTTTGTCTCTGGAAAGAATAAATTTCCGTTACCAAGAATCAAATTTCCGTTACTAACATGGAACATGGCCTGTGTGTCAAACTGGTCTATTTTTCGATACACAACTATGTCACCTTACACTCTTTTTGTATTTGTTTATTTCAATAATGTCAAAAGAAACTCTAGTAATGTTATGTTGCAATGTAACCATCTTTCAACAAAACATAAATGGCCTATGTTACTGCCAAGAAAGGCAATGGCAATGTTGAACGCTCTTATTTATAAAGTTTGTTTGTTTGGGTTGAATTATCAGCTTAGTTATATTAATATATATATCATAATTTTAGTGAATCTCGGTTCGTAAAAACACATTTTTTTGTAATGCAAATAGTGTATCACATAGTTTAGGACAAGGTAGCATCTTGCAAATACAGAAACGTTTTATCAATATGCTTCAACTGTCATGACGTCATCTGCATTAAATAACTGCCATCAACTTTATTTCATAATTTTAAGTTTTATGTAAATCGACTTACGGTTATATCGAAATACGTACATTTTGAATTCGTCAAAGTGGCGTCTGATCCGGATTCAAAACTGTGTTTCAATAACCATCCCGGGCCAAGGCAATGAAGAGTATCTTAACCATTTCCCCCATAGAAACACTTATAGCGCGTTCAGTTTATTCCTCCGCTGAGGAAAATAGTTCAAATTTATACAGTCATGAATATGTATCAAAAGAAATATTTTCTTTACTCTAGCAGATGGTAGCTTCAAGCAGGCTGGAAGTAAAGTACGTGATCAGACGCCGTACCAGCCATACTGCCTTAAATCTTACCATATTTCAGACAACAACATTGACTCAGGCGACAATGTAACAAGCTCAAGAAAAATTTGGCGGGAAAAGGTTAAAGTGTTAATCAAATCTAAATTCATCAAATATATGTTCAAAAATAAACTGCTGACGTCAGGTTTAGATCTGATATGAATATTATAGAAGTGGAAGAATTAAAGATACATGGCTGGTACAGTGGAGAATGTGTTATTCTTTCCCAATAAACGCGTTTAAGCTAAAGCGTTGATTTCCACTGCAAACAGTTTGGAGCCAGATCAGACGTCGGGTAACCCGGCGTCTGATCAGGCTCCAAACTGTTTGCCACCAAGATAAACAAGAATTATCAGAATTGTCCAAAAGTTACACTTTTCTACGTTTTAGTGTTTTGCGTTTGCGTTTCGTTTCGTTTAAACGGGAAAGAATAACGTATTCTCTACTGTATAACGTCATGTATGGTTCTGAAACTAATTGCGGTTGAAACTGGTTCAACGTTGTAATGAATAGCCTCATTAACTCCTTCACTGACGTACATACATGTATCTTCTGCTTTTACTGGCGTCTGCTGCCTTCCTGTCTTAAATTTTGTTTTAAGTCATTTATGCTAAAACATCTAGAAAAGATCATCAATTATGCTGATCAGTCGCCGAGAGACAAGATACCTGACTTGTATCCAAACTGTGTGCAATATCAATTAAGTGCACGCGGGTCAAACAAGTGTGTGGATTAATTGTGCTCATACTGCGAAACATCTTGGCTGATGATTAAGGTGAAATAATTCCACGTATATATTGATTGTTAAGTTATAAGAGACATGAAAATGACCTTTCGCTTTTAATAATACAGTGTAACATCGCTCTTTAGAACATTAAAAATGGTTGGTTTGTGTGTCTAAGGCAAATTAATGCTTAAAGCAGAAAGCGGAGTAAAGTTCCAACGCACTCACTCTGTAGACAATTTTGTACACGAATTGGAGTCAAAAATTCAAAAAAACTATAGATAGGTGGGAAAACGTTTTCTTGTTTGTTGAAACAAAACGCAATTACAACGTAATTATGTTTCTGAACATGGTTGTTCTTTCATCAAAATGTCAACTATTTATTGTGCACCGAATAAACGTTTGTGATCAAGTTACTCAGCGTTTGATCTGATTTCATATTGTTTGTAATGGATACATGTACCAGTTCTTGGAATAAACACGGGTGTGTTAGTAGAAGATAACATATCCACAATACAGTTGAGAATATATTCTTCTTTTCCGTTTTAACGCAAACGAAATGCAATCGCATTGGAGTAAAATGTATAAAATGACAACTGTTTTTATTTGCAGACAATACATTTAAATTTAGTGGCAAACAGTTTGGGCCTGCTCAGACGTTTGGTTACCCGACTCCAAATTGTTTGAAATGGACAAAATAGTTTTAGCTTAAACGCTTTTAACCCTTTACCTCATAGCCTGTTTCTAGTTTTGAAGACATGTGACCACTTAAAGCAGGTTGAAAGTAAAGCAGAATGTGCCTTAAGACACATTCTGCTTTACTTTCAGCCTGCTTTAAGCTAAAATCTGTTAGGCTATAGAAAATATTTGTAATGGTAATTGTTCATGAGGGTATAAACTGGAACTATTTTCTTCAGCGGAGAAATAAAATGTGCTAAATGTCGCTCCTATTGGGGAAAGGGTTAATTAGAAAGAATTGCGTCTATTGTATTCCAGTGGTATTGACGTTATTCGTGCCCAAATAAACGCGTTTGTGTTAAAAAATTATGTCAATTACAAACAGTTTGAGCTATATAAAAAAATTGGGAACCCGGTGTGTGATCAGGTTCCAAACTATTTGTTATGCAGATAAATAATACTTACAATGTATAACTATTGTTAGAATTCCTAAAAGAACAGTTTCAAAATGTTATTGCATCGCTTAAGTTTCGTTTTAGCGGGTAGGAATAACGTCTTCTCCGCTGTATATCTTAAAGGTTAAATTTTATTTTGACAATAACTTTTAAAACCACTAGAGTGTTTACATCAAACTACTTGAACATGACACGTCTGTAAATTGTAAAACTTGAGGCTGTGGAGTTACAGTGGAGAAGACGTTATTATTTTCCGTTTAATCCATTACACCATAACCCGTTTCTTTTATTGGAAATAGGTGACCACCTAAAACAGGTTGAAAGTAAAGCAAAATGCGCCTTAAGGCGCATTTTGCTATACTTTCAGCCTGCTTTAAGCTATAATCTGATAGAGTATAGAAAATATTTATCATGTTACATATTCATGACTATATAAAGTTGACTATTTATTTCAATGGAGGAATAAATTAGAGGCGTAAAAAGGCGTATTTATTAAGTAATGGGTTAAACACAATCGAAACACAAGCATTGTAATAAAATGGAGAAAATGAAAGTTTTTTGACAATTCTGATTATCTATTTAAATCCGATCTGCATACAGATTGGAGCCTGATCAGACGCCGGGTTGTCCGGCGTCTGATCTTGCTCCAAACTGTTTGCATAAGAAATACGCCATATACCCCGACGTCTGACCTGGCTGCAAACTGTTTGCATAAGAAATAATAGTTTAAGCGTAAACGCGTTTATTGGAAAAGAATAACGTCTTCTCAACTGTACTGTTTTACTGATTTATTCAAAAATGTTCTTTGATTTTACGAATGTGAGCAGAAGCATTTTAAGCATACAGCATTCAACAGCTGAACTCGTTAAAGACAAACCAGAAATTATAATTAAGAAATGCAGACAAATAGATGTCTTTTCTAAGATCGATGTTTATTCTAAACAACAGAAGTTGGAATGTTGGTGAAAGGTACTACCCTTTTATTGCCACTTACTAATGCATAGCTTGATACACCAGACACTGAATAGACCAGGGTCTGATCGGGATAAAAACTGTCTGGCACTCGCTTCGACATTAATACAGTCAAATTGTATTAAATTTAAATGTGAAACAATAGTGCAGACATCACTATTAATTCAGCAGAGCAAACGCGGTTTAAGACTTAAAAAGAACGATAAATTTTGTGATGAAAGGTTTAATGCTTTGCTGAAAAGCTTCATCAAGGTCCGCGCTAAACAGCCAAAATAACGAGAACTCTCAACTACCTCGGTGTATATATTACTTTACGCTCATGGGCCATGTGGACTCAGGAAATATCTTTACCACGCAGACCAATTTGTACTAAAAGAACAATTTATGAAGAAGTATGGATTCATATAAAGATCGATCAGAAAGTTCAAATTGGAATTTACTGCTTTCCTTTTGCATTGCTTTGAGTAACTACTCTGTATTATAAGATGACAAATTGTTTTCTTTTGAAGAATCGGGTTTACATGAGTTTGACAGGTGTTTTTTTTTCTCAAAACAATGTATCATCTTCCTCTGATTGAAAATAAGAAGTCTGATACAGTGGAGAATCTGTTATTCTTTCCCAATAAACGCGTTTACGCTAAAACTATTATTTGCAGTGCAAGCAGTTTGGAGCCAGATCAGACGCCGGGTAACCCGGCGTCTGATCAGGCTCCAAACTGTTTGCCATCAAGATAAACAAGACTTATCAGAATTGTCCAAAAGTTGTTCTTTTCTACGCTTTAGTGCTTTGCGTTTGCGTACGTTTGCGTTTAAACGGGAAAGAATAACAGATTCTCCACTGTACAGAAAAGTACATTTTATAATACCGTACAATGATGATGACGATATTTGTTTTCCGTTTAAATAAAATTAAACGCAAACACAATGCAATAAAATTTAGAAATAAATTACATGTAATTATTGTAAACGGGTTCTCCACTGTACATTTGACAATGCAGACGACCAGTTTGAAGTAGTAGACCGTTATGTCCATAGAAGTCCTCATTAAGGCTTTACAAGTTAATACATCGCCTGCTATTCACGACTAAATAAGAACTTGCAAATGGTTTGTATCCAGGCCAGACGCCGCGAAACTCAGCGTCTGATCTGGTTCCAAACGATTTGATATTTAGATTTCGTAAGTCACATTTGCTTTAAAATTACTTTTTAAAAGCAGTTGCAGACGACAACTTTGAAGAAGACAATCTTGTCGCAGACGAGGAGAACAGTGGAGAAAACGTTTTGCTTTCCCGTTTAAACGCAAACGAAACGCAAACGCAAAGCACTAAAACGTAGAAAAGTACAATTTTTGGACATTTCTGATTATTCATTTTTTTCTTGGTGGCAAACAGTTTGGAGCCTGATCAGATGCCGGGTAACCCGGCGTCTGATCTGGCTCCAAACTGTTTGTTATTGAAATAATAGTTTTAGCATAAACGCGTTTATTGGGAGAGAATAACGTTTTCTCCACTGTACAAGTGAGCAATAGGGTTGGTCATGTAACCCCGCCAAGAAGTTGATGTGGACACTCACGAGAAGCAGCGGACCATGTACAGTGGAGAAGACGTTATTATTTTCAGTCTTAACGCACACGAAATGCAAACGCATCTAGAAATAGATGCAACTTTTTGAAATTTCTCAAGACTTATTTTAATCTGAGTTGCAAACAGTTTAGAACCTGATAATCCAGCGTCTGATCTGGCTGCAATGTGTTTGCAATGGAAAACGTTTTAGCGTAAACGCGTTTATTGGGGAAAAATAACGTCTTCTCCACTTCATATCCGCTTAGGTTCATCATTTTCATGGACAATGGCGAGTTCATTTGGCTCTGCAAACAGATGGGATAGTTGAGTTTTGCATAAATTTGCAGACGACAATTGTTTAGCATAGGGTTTAAACATATTCGGCGTTGGTTAATTTTGTTAAAACTCAATACGGAAATCCAACATTCTGTTTAGTGGTCGTTAACGTGAGGTGTTACTGCATAAAAAATGTATTTCAATGAGAGAGAAGTGTGTCTTATATACAGGACATTTGTTGTTTTCTTAATTGCATGTAATTGCCGTCTGCTGTTGTTTACGGATGGGTCTTTTGAGAGAAAAAATATAATTACGATTGATACGCGGCGTCTGATCTGGATTCAAGCTGTAGAGATACGTGCCTCTCTTAATCAATGTTTCTTAATGCAGGACAAAAGTAAAACAGAAGGCTCCTCTAGGAATATACAGCCTTCTGCTTTCATTTTGTACTGCATAAAGCAGGCATCTGCAATAAAAAGTGATACAATTTTAATTCGTCTTTTTTATTGGCCGCTTACCACACGTTTGACTGTATCATACTATATATCGAGTCAACAGAACAGACATTTGAACTAGAAAAAGCATAATTCTGATCTATGGATAGGCAAATCATATTTGTAGCGAAGTTATCTACAATAAATATTTCAGAGTCGAACTCTGTCTGAAAATAAATCCATTACAAGTATCTGGTAACGTTTACTCTTACAGTGGAGAAGACGTTACATATTTTCCCGTGTAAGTGAAACTTAAAGCGAACGCAAGGTAGTTAACCCCTTCACTGCAATGACGTCATCAATTTTGAATAATTGTCGTCTGGTTTTATTTCCCAGATTTAAATCTTAGGTATTTTGACTTATGAAAAAATGAATGCCTTACCCCGAGTACAATAGTTCTTTGCAAACAAATCGGATCCTGATTAGGCGCCACGTGATCAGTATCCACATTGTTTGACACTCATTTCACTATTTCTGATATCAAAATATTGAATATTAAAATTTGAAATAAAAGCAGACGACACTTGTTCAACATTGATGACGTCACGGCAGTGAAGGGTTAAAAGCTTCACGAAAGCGTTCTCTAAGAGTGCTCATAATGGCAGACCTTGTTTCATTTGTCCACGAGAACATAAAAAGTTTACTAACGAGCATTTTCTAGACGTCACTGTATCAGTGAAGTTAACTAACATCGTCATCCAAATGCAACCTGATACCTCGATAATTGCTGCTCCCCTGTATCGGAAATGCGTCACTAAATGTGTTAATGCCAATATACCATAGTGGGTTGAACGACCAACCAATCGGGAAGGTTTGGAATCTTTACAGTCATGTGGCAGCTTGATAGAGGACACCCATAATGCAGAAACTGTCACCTGTTTAACGTGTATACAGCAAAAAACCTCTCTATAGCGACCACTAAATTGGTGAGACTATAGTGGAGAATCTGTTATTCTTTCCCGTTTAAACGCAAACGTACGCAAACGCAAAGCACTAAAACGTAGAAAAGAACAACTTTTGGACAATTCTGATAATTCTTGTTTATCTTGGTGGCAAACAGTTTGGAGCCTGATCAGACGCCGGGTTACCCGGCGTCTGATCTGGCTCCAAACTGTTTGCACTGCAAATAATAGTTTTAGCGTAAACGCGTTTATTGGGAAAGAATAACAGATTATCCACTGTATCAGGTGTTAAGGCATGTGGATGCTTAAATCAAGGTGAAAGTAAAACAGAAAGCTCCTCTAGGAGCTTTATGTTTCACGTTTACCTTGCTTTACGCTGTCATCCTTTCTTAATGGTACAAATTGGTCTTTTTTTAGTGGTCGTACTAGAGATGTTTTACTGTTCATTGTAATATCGTATAACTTAAAAAACGATAGTGTTGGTTTAAAAAAAGCTGGTAACGGTTGACAGCTTAATGCAACTATAAAGGTCTGCCCTTACGAGCACTCTTTTAGAGAACGCTCTGGTGAAGAGTTCACTTCTTCACAGCAATGACGTCATTAATTTTAAACAGTAACTGTTGTCGTCTGCTTTTATTTCTCCAATTTCGATATTAAGTATTTTGATTTCAGAAACAGCAAATTTTGTGCCAAGCAATTTGGATACTGATCAGACGCTGCTTTACGCCTTTGCCTTACTTTCATTCTGTAATAAGTAGTCACTTGTATGTTGGGGTCTACTTTCTTTTCCAAATAGTGTCCAAAGAAAATCTATGTAAAAATTATATAAATATTTCAAAATTCGTCGTAGTAAAACAAGCATGAGTGTTCATTTAATTATCGTCAGAGGACATGTTTTGAACAACCATGTACGTTTTGACTCGTACAGTTACGTATATACAATTAATGCAAGTAAATCGTGAATAGCATTAATACACGTACATGTACACGTAGTAGCTTAAATGATGATAAAAAGCAAAGCAGCAAGCGCCATCGGGAGTCTTCTGATTTCATCTCATGTTTCTTTAAGCAACTACCTCTTTTTAAAAACTAAACTGATCAAAGATTTGGGAAGTCGAATAAGTGGGTCTGTAGTGTTTTATAATATCCTTTGAAAATATAGAAAACAAATATCACTTATACACCATGTGCGTCAATGAAACACTTACAGGTTTTAAACATTTCAAGCTGGTCTCTGATTTTATTCCTGGGCAAATTTGCTTAACCTGAACGGTGGCAACAGTGTAAATACAGGTGAAAGTGTCAAAGGGGACATGGCACACATTTTATATGATTCAGTTATGAAGGCCCGAGCTATAAAGCCATAGAAAGACTTAAGCACCAGACCACATGTACAGTGGAGAATGTGTTATTCTTTCCCAATAAACGCGTTTACGCTAAAACTATTATTTGCAGTGCAAACAGTTTGGAGCCAGATCAGACTCCGGGTAACCCTGCGTCTGATCAGGCTCCAAACTGTTTGCCACCATGATAGAATTGTCCAAAAGTTGTTCTTTTCTACGCTTTAGTGCTTTGCGTTGCGTACGTTTGCGTTTAAACGGGAAAGAATAACAGATTCTCCACCGTATGAACCCATTAGGAAAAACATTGTGAAAGCAGACCGTTCACCGTGAATGTTTGTACAAAAGTTCTTGAATAAACACGGTAATGCCTTGATTTGTTCTATGAATGATTCCAATGCGATTTTAAGAGAGAAAAAGTTTCACCACTTTCCAGGTAGAGAACTCTAATACGATAATTCCAAAGAAGAATCGACGTTTTACCCCAGTTGGCCGCCATGACGTCATCTGTTTTAAATAATTATTGCCGTCTGATTTAATCTCTCAAATGTTAACGTTAGGTATTTTGATAGAAGACATTGTAATATGAGTGTTAAACAGTTTGGATTCTGATCATGATCCAAACCATTTGCAAATAATCACTCTGGATAAGACACAGTGGAGAATGTGTTATTCTTTCCCAATAAACGCGTTTACGCTAAAACTATTATTTGCAGTGCAAACAGTTTGGAGCCAGATCAGACGCCGGGTAACCCTGCGTCTGATCAGGCTCCAAACTGTTTGCCACCAAGATAAACAAGAATTGTCAGAATTGTCCAAAAGTTGTTCTTTTCTACGTTTTAGTGCTTTGCGTGTGCGTACGTTTGCGTTTAAACGGGAAAGAATAACAGATTCTCCACTGTTAGGGGAACGGCGCAAAAATAATATAATAAACATGTATGGTGGAAATATGGTTGATGATTAAAAATCTAAACACACCCTGTAAAACGCGATTTTCGTGCTGTAACATTTCTGACTACGCCGTTTGTCTTTGAAACCGTAACGCATTGTTGTTACAGCGTGTTCTAATATTGGACGCTTGTTATATTATTAAGTCGTAAAAAGCTTAAATATTTAATGTATTTATTGAACATCAATCTGTTGTTTGTGCTGCCTTAGAAACTTCTGCATTATTCAACCCCGGCATTGACATAACTCTATTAGACGACATTCCGGAAATAGTCAGATCTTGCTACAAAGGAGAAATCGTTATTCTTTTCCAAGAGCACGTTTACACTAAAACTTTTATTTCCAGTGCAAACAGTTTGGAACCAGATAAGAAGCCGGGCAATTCGGCGTCTGATCAGGCTGCAACTGTTTGCCACTAAGATTAAAATGAATAGTCAGAAATATCGAAATGTCATTTTTCTCTATTTTATTGTAATGCGTTTGCGTTTTGGTTGCGTTAAAACAGTAAAGAATAACGTCATCTTCACTGTAAGCATATAAGACGATATTTAGGAAACAGTACGATCTTGCTAGTTATTCCTTTAAAAGAATATCAGTGGTGTGGTACATGTAGCTAACATTAAAATGGAAGAAAAGTAGCAAGCTCCCACTGGATCATTTTGCTCATCTTTTATCTTGCTCTCAGTAGCTACCTCTCTAAAATATCGTAGTACATACACCATACTAAATAAGTTAATACAAGTTTTACTGTATGTACAAAGCCTCTTTAACCCTTTCACGGCTATGACGTCATCTACTCTAAACAATTTTTTTGTCGTCTGCTTTTATTTCTCGAATTTCAAATTATGGTAACTTGAGTAAAGTAATGTTGTAATGCGTGTCAAACTATTGGGACCCTGATCAGACGCCGCGTCACGCGGCGTCTGATAAGGATCCCAATGGTTTGCAAATAAATATTGTATCCAGGGGTAAAGCATTGAAGTAGTTCACTTAAATGTCGTTTGTAAATAGAACAACATTGCTTTCATGGCCATGTTATAATACCTTTTACAGTGGAGAATCTGTTATTCTTCCCAATAAACGCGTTTACGCTAAAACTATTATTTGCAGTGCAAACAGTTTGGAGCCAGATCAGACGCCGGGTAACCCGGCGTCTGATCAGGCTCCAAACTGTTTGCCACCAAGATAAACAAGAATTATCAGAATTGTCCAAAAGTTGTTCTTTTCTACGTTTTAGTGCTTTGCGTTTGCGTACGTTTGCGTTTAAACGGGAAAGAATAACAGATTCTCCACTGTAGAACAACATTGCTTTCATGGCCATGTTATAATACCTTTTAGCTTTCAACAAAAGGCGTACATGACATTTGCATATATAAGTGAAATCGAGTGGTCCATTAAACGAACATACAACTTGAATAGCCGAGCTCAGTTTTCATTACCCGAATCCAATACCGCCTTACAATCAAGCATGTAGGTCTAATGGAATCGGGCATGTTAATACTGAAACAAAATCTCCATAAATCATTTATCCTTGCGGATTAACATTTATTGAATACACTTCGCAAACATTTAAAATCAACTTAACTGCTATCGAACTGTGATCAAAGGTTAACAATTCAGCTAAGCATGTCATTCGCAGAAGGAATTTACATAGAGTGTAATCCGCTTCATAATATTTTGCACTGACTTTTCTCTCCCAGAAAAGAACAGTACTATATTTTAACATCTCTTGTAATAAACAACCTTCTCAAAAACATTATGTTTTTCATAACACAACCAAACGTTTACGTTTTAAGTCAGAGATAGATGGAGTGTTATGGGAACCTCAAGATGCTGTCTTTAATATTCGTTAGTTTCAGTCTGTTTTTAGCAGCTGTCTGTCTTTCAAAGTAAAACACATTTCTTAACTCTTCACTCCGTAGACACATATACAGTGGAGAAAACGTTATTCTTTCCCAATAAACGCGTTTACGCTAAAACTATTATTTGCAGTGCAAACAATTTGGAGCCAGATCAGACGCCGGGTAACCCGGCGTCTGATCAGGCTCCAAACTGTTTGCCACCAAGATAAACAAGAATTATCAGAATTGTCCAAAAGTTGTTCTTTTCTACGTTTTAGTGCTTTGCGTTTGCGTACGTTTGCGTTTAAACGGGAAAGAATAACAGAGTATCCACTGTATACGCCTTTTTACGAATCTAATTCATTCAACAACCGAAGAAAATGCCTCCGTTTTATAAATTAACGTAATTTGCAACACAAGAAATATTTCCTACACTCAAACAAATGGTAATTTAAGACAGGTTAAAAGTAAAGGCAGAATGCTCTTTCGGCTGCAGTCTGCTTTACTTTCAACCTGTTTTAAATGGTCACCTGTCTTCAAAACAAGATACAGGTAATGGGGTAATGGGTTAAGCAGGAGACTGTATCCCACTCTTGTACGTGAAAACAATACTGTTAACTAAATCATTCTGTCTACATGTACTTAAGAAATAATAAATTCATACCAGTGTTTTATCGTGCAATCGAACACTGGTAGGAGTTGAGATGCGTAGTAATTTAATCACGAGGCCTTTAGGCCGAGTGGTTTAATTACAAGCATCTCAACGACTACCCGTGTTCGATTGTTAGATAAAACACTGGTATTAATTTATTATTTCGATTCTAACGCATAATTTAATCTTAATTTGCACCGAATGAACGGCGCTACATTTCTTGGCGTACGCATTTTCGAAGCCAAATGACGTCACGTTAGAACGTTTAGCGCGTGAGTGTTCTACTGAAAATTCGTACACTGAGACGGTCCTTCTTCGCTTATATAGGGGTGTGGGCGATGTGTGTTAGAATACAATTTAGACTACATTCACAATAGTGTAGACAGAATGTTACGTTTACCCAGTCGTCTGTATGCATGCATAAGGTCTAATTAAACTTTTCACTAAAATTAGCGGCTTTTGCTTAAGTAGAGAAGACATTGTTATCCGTTTAAACGTAAACGGAACGCAAATATTGCAATAAAACTTAGAAAAGTAAAATTATTCGACAATTCTGACTATTCAATTTGGAGCCTGATCAGACACCGGGTTTTAGCGTAAACGCTTTTATTGGGAAAGATTAACATCTTCTCCACTGTACACAATATTGTTTGGATCCAAATCAGACATCGAGTAACACTATGGCTGATCGATATCTAAACTGTTTGACACTCGTTTCAATGTGTGTTTCAGTCTACACTATCAGATTGAAGAAACAGAGCAGAAGGAATTTTGTGCACTAATTATTGAGGCAGTAAAGAAGTTTAAACAGACTGCATCAATTAGGCAGAGCCTGCGAGCTAGAAACCATTTTGTTGCAATTAGTTCACACACTAATGGCCACAAATTCAAGTTAGTTAAACATTTTCTAACTCACTCAATCCATAAACCTTGAATGGATAAATCCAGTATCAAGTTAGGGCTAGTTTATTTTAACTGGTTAACCATTTACCCCCATAGCCCGTTTCTACTTTGAGGACTAATGAACGCTTAAAGCAGGTGCCACCTGCTAGGATTTTTGTGGTACATGATTTGACTATATAAATTGTAATTAGTTTCTCCAGTGGAGGAATACATTAAATTTACTAACATGCGCTTCTATAGGGCAAATGTTCAAGGGTATTTGTTACATTGTATTGGAAAGTTTTAAACAGTGCAGACCCTGAAACCTACAGAAATACCCTACTCTAGTTCAACACCGTTTGCAAGTGTACTCTTCACATGTATACTACGTTAAAGGGACAAATATCAAATGCTGAAAGAACAATATCTACTCCAAATTGTATTTTCCTCCTTTTTATTGCAATGCGTTTGGTTTGTGTTTTAACCCTTTGAACCCTAGTCCCGCATATAGGCGTCATTTTCAAACAGTGTACATGTTAATAGTACACTTGTCTTGTGCAAACAGTGAAGACCCAGATCAGAGGGCTCCGAAAGGAGCCCTCTGATCAGGGTCTTCACTGTTTGTCATAATACCAAACATTGACAAAACAACCCTTAAAAGTCAGAAATTGACTAGACTAAAATGGAAACTGGAATTGTCCATTTTAAGTTTCAGGGAGGAAAGAGTTAACGGGAAAGAATAACGTCTTCTCCACTGTAGTCTCGTGCTAGATCGTTTGGAATACAGGAAACAATAAGAAGAACTTTAATTATTTTGTACAAAAGTTTATCGTTTTCTTGCCATCAAAAACTAGTTTAAGCTTAAGAATAGCCATTAAAATCTCAATCATTCGCTACCGTAATTTCAGTTTTGAAAGCGTGCAATATTGCTTAGTGTTTTGTATCGTAGTGCCTGCTGTTTTAACCCCTTCACTGCCTTACCCCGAGTACGATGATTATTTGCAAACAGTTTGGATCCTGATCAGACGCCGCGTAACGCGGCGTCTGATCAGGATCCAAACTGTTTGACACTCATTTCAAGATTTCTTATATCAAAATACCTAAAAATTAAATTTGAGAAATAAAAGCAGCCGACAATTGTTTAAAATTGATGACGTCATGACAGTGAAGGGGTTAAACTATTAGACAAATTATCTCATTTGCATTACAAAGAAGAAGAAAAGCAATTCAGATATGCAACTTCCTAATGCTACGCATATGTCATTGACATTGCAGTTGCTCCTTTGCATAATACTACCGATATTCATGTCTGGAAGAATTTTAACCCTTTCAACGCCTTGAGTGACTAAATTCGATTTTTGAAAACAGAATAGATCATGATCAGTCGCCGCATATGACCATGATCCAATCTGTTTTACACTCATATCAAATAGCTGTTGTCAAGTTTTGAAAAGATTGAATTTGGCATACATCTGCAGACGACAAATTTTAGCTGACACTTTACTGTCAGAGAAAGGGGTAAGTCAAATGGATGAGTAATGATAAAAGGGTTAACCCCTTCACTGCCGTGACGTCATTAATTTTAAACAATTGTCGCCTGCTTTATTTCTTAAATTTTATTTTTTTGCTGTTTTGACTGAATAAATATTGAAATGAGTGTCAAACAGTTTGGATCCTGATCAGACGCCGCGTAACGCGGCGTCTGATCAGGATCCAAACTGTTTGCAAAAAACTGTTGTGCTCGGGATAAGGCAGTGAAGGGGTTAATGATACGCACTTGTACTCTAACACGTGGCCATGACATACAAGCATGGATCCTTGGATAACTATCGTTATGCATGTTTACGACAGTTAAACCTTTTCCCCGCCAAATTTTACTCTCTGTTTTAAAACCTTCACTGTCATGACGTCATTACTTTTAAACAATTGTCGTCTACCTTTATTTCCCAAATTTAAATTTTAGGAAATCTTGAAATGAGTGTCGAACACTGCGCCGTATCACGCAGCGGCTGACCAGGCTCCAAACTGTTTGCAAATAAATATTGTACTCGGGTTTAGGCAGTGAAGGGGTTACATTTTGTAAGCCTTTCGATGACAAAATATCATCGGCAAAAATAAGGCAATGTTCAATGCATACGAAACTGTACGACATGCGAGGAGAATGTCATTAAATTCAACATTATGTCAATGGAACAGTTAAATACAAATGATTCTCGAAATCAAGTTTCTGGTATACATGTATCAGGCATATGACAGTCTGCGTAGCGCAGTGTGAAAGTTAAGAAGAAACTGCAACATGTTTACAACACGACCAAGAAGTCTACATTGTAGGGGAGGTCATGATATATGGGGTTTATGGTACCCGGTTACTGTAAACTTTTAGTAGGTCTATATTCGTTTATGTCACCTATATAAGTTCGCTGTTCGTGGGAAGGTAAATAGTTGGTGCCATATAGATTCATCGTGACCGTGAGTAACGTCAGTTGGAAGTACATGTATAGCTAACCCTTTCCTTTCCAATATGACGGAAATACTTCGGCGTCTAAAATAGCCGCTGTCATTATCGTCTGCTTTTAATTTTTATCTACAGTGGAGAATCTGTTATTCTTTCCCAATAAACGCGTTTACGCTAAAACTATTATTTGCAGTGCAAACAGTTTGGAGCCAGATCAGGCGTCTGATCAGGCTCCAAACTGTTTGCCACCAAGATAAACATGAAATATCAGAATTGTCCAAAAGTTGTTCTTTTCTACGTTTTAGTGCTTTGCGTTTGCGTACGTTTGCGTTTAAATGGGAAAGAATAACATATTCTCCACTGTACTTATATTTTTGGAAATTTAATGCGTGTTTGACTTATGTCGACCGAGATACAAACTGTTTGATATTCATTCAATCATTTAACTCAAAATATATCTACTTATGATCTAAATTTAAGAATTGAAACCGACGACAATTGTTTAAAATTAATGACGTCATGGCAGTGAAGGAGTTAATGTTAATGTTGTCAAACAGTCTTGGTTGTATGTGCAAAAGATGAACCGGGCCAAGGTAAGGACCGGAGCATAAAACAATAAAAATATTGATGTCACAAACATCACGTGTCTCAACAAAACTGGGTCAAAAGTTTTAATGAATATAGCATCACGGGATTCGTAACTTGTATGTGTGCTTATCACTTGAACCCGTTTCAAGTTCCTAGTTGAGTCTCTGACCAGGGTCTGCACTTTATGTTATTCAGCAAACCCTTGTAAATAATAACCATAATTATGTAGTCAAAATCGTCTAACCTTTTTGGTATTTTCCGTTTCACAGATGAATGGCTAGCTCTTTACCCATTAGCATGTTTCTAGTTTTGCTTTACCTTGAGTAGTTTGGTTATTTACAGTATTTACAGTATCCAAGCTTATTGACGCTCATTTATAAATATTAGTTTAATCAATTTACCTTAGTTAAATTTGAAAAAACAAAACCAGCAGCAGACGACACTAGTTTCAAGCAGATCATGCCATGGCAGTATAGAGTTTAATACAGTGGAGAATCTGTTATTCTTTCCCAATAAACGCGTTTACGCTGAAACTATTATTTGCAGTGCAAACAGTTTGGAGCCAGATCAGACGCCGTGTAACCCGGCGTCTGATCAGGCTCCAAACTGTTTGCCACCAAGATAAACAAGAATTATCAGAATTGTTCAAAAGTTGTTCTTTTCTACGTTTTAGTGCTTTGCGTTTGCGTACGTTTGCGTTTAAACGGGAAAGAATAACAGATTCTCCACTGTAAACGTTATGTTAGCTCGATGTCATGATGGAGCTAAAAGTACTTTTATCATGTCGTGCTTCTATAAACATTGAACCAGGGATGCAATATAGTGATATCAGTGTTATTTATGGTCTCATAACAGAAGTCAACGGATGAGATCGATTGTAAATCATGTCCTAAAAACTCTGACCTGGATACACTAGCTAGTTGCATCACGTGCAATGTGCCAGTCAGCGAGCACAGAACAACATCATAAGTTGTTGCAGGGTAGGGTCTGCAAAGTTCACAACAATTCAAGAAATATTTTTTTTTGTTTCTGGTGAGTAATAAATTCTCAAAAACTGTGTTATGTGGCTAAATTCGTTTTGCTCTTTTTATGTGGCTAGTCAAATAAAAAGGAGTTGTTAGACATCACAAGAAGTTGTTATTGTTTACATTTAAGTGCAATGCGTTTGCGTTTCGTTTGCGTTTAAACGGGAATGGATAATGTATTCTCCACTGTACTTTCCTAGAAAATGGAACACGATATATTCCATTCTTGTTACCTAGAAACACATAGTTATCACAGTCATCGTTTTATAACAATTTACTTTAACAGATCAATAGAAATAATAATTTAATATCATTTTCTTGCTAAGAATTGACGTAGGATTGAGGGCAGTCACGTAATATAAATATACTTCTTACTATTCAGTCTGATATTGTACTCGTCGACAGATACAGTGGAGAAGATGATATTCTTTCCCGTTTAAACGCAAGCGCATTGCATTAAAATGGTGAAAATGACAAGAATGTTGACTATTCTGCCTATTCATTTTAAATTGAATGGGCAACAGTTTGGAGCCTGGTGTTTGATCGGATTCCAAACTATTTGCTATGGAAATAATAGTTTTAGCGTAGATGTGTTTATCGCTTCTCCATGCGAGGATGTATGGTACAGTGGTGAAAACGTTATTCTTTCCAAATAAACGCGTTTACGCTAAAACTATTATTTTTCTATTACAACCAGTTTGGAGCCAGATCAGACGCCGGGTAACCCGGCGTCTGATCCGGCTCCAAACTGTTTGCCACCAAGATAAAAATGAATGATCAGAAGTGTCCAAAATTTACACTTTTCTACGTCGTTTCAGCGTTTTGCGTTTGCGTTTCGTTTGCGTTTAAACGGGAAAGAATAACGTTTTCTCCACGGTAATAGTAAATGTTTGCACTGGAATATGCGTTTATTGGGAAAGAATATTGCCTTCTAAACTGTATGTAATATTGTTGTATGTACCATTTGTCATCTGCTACTGTACTTAAACATATTTTTCGAAAGTTTCTTTTCAAAATAGAACCAGCGCGTTAAAGAGTTTAGATTCAGATGAGACGCCGCATAATGCAGAGTCTCATCTAGACCTAAACTGTTTGTGTAAAGGTAATCACGTGGTTCGCCGCTAGCGTGCAAAGAGGTGATAAAGAATTGACGTCTGTTTAGAGTGTTGTCGTCTGCTGACAATCTTTGATGGCGTTATAATGTCAGGGCTCCAGATAAGAGGAAGTTAACTGAACAAATTTAATGTTTTCTCACTCATTTCAGCACCAATCCTATGGTGTTACTACTCATTAGAATCGTCTCAAAGAGACGATTCTAATGAGTAGTGATACCTAGGGTTTCATGAAGAAATAAAGATTTTAGGTTTTTGAAATATCCCCTTATCTGGAGCCCTGAATGTTTTAACTGTTGCATAAAGTTGAATTTGTAAACACTAAACAGTTTGGATCTTGATCAGACGCCGCGTAAAATTTTACAGTGGAGAAGTCGTTATTCGTTCCCATTAATTAAACGGGTTTTACGCTAAAAATTATTATTCCAATGCAAACAGCTCAGACTTCAAACTGTTTGCCACTCAAATTAAACTTAGTTATCAGAATTGTCAACAAGTTGTCAATTTCTACGTACAGTGGAGAATGTGTTATTCTTTCCCGTTTAAACGCAAACGTACGCAAACGCAAAGCACTAAAACGTAGAAAAGAACCACTTTTGGACAATTCTGATAATTCTTGTTTATCTTGGTGGCAAATAATAGTTTTAGCGTAAACACGTTTATTGGGAAAGAATAACAGATTCTCCACTATATTATTGAAAGGAATTTTAGTTTTGTTTGCGTTAAACGGGAAAGAATAATGAATTATCCACAGTGAATGTACATACATTATCACGTACAAACCCTGGACCATGCGGCAAAAGATCACGTTCTGATGTCTATACGAGTATATATGAACGTTATAAATGAACGTCAATAGCATGACGGATTGATCACGATGTTTATGACGTCAACACCCTTCTGGTACATTTTTCTAAAACTGTTATCTGCTACACATGACACTTAGTTAATCTGTTGCTTTAAATGGCAGAACAATCTAAAGATACCTGACTTCAAACAAATGAAATCCTGGTCAGACGCCTAGTAATTCGGTGGGTGATCTGGATCACAGTTGTGTGCCAATATCAGGTATATCAGCTTTGGTAAGATTCAGTGAAGTTGTGTAAAAAATCACCAGTTCGTAACTGACAGATTGGGCATAAGAATTTAGAATATATGGTTTGAAACCTTTACATACCATAGAAAAAATTGCAGTGGAGACAACGTTATTCTTTTCCGTTTTAACGAAACTATTTACGATCGTCCCATTCAATTCCATTGACAAAAAGTGTGTTCATTTCATATAAACACCACATTTCGAGAGGGCGGGACTTGTGGAAAAGTTTCGAAGGGGAGGCGGGGCATATGCAGTTTACATTCGCGAATTAATCCTTGGAACAAGCCATGGCACAGCAAACATTTGGCGGAGTCTTAACCAATCTAATAGAATCTATGCCTTCCTACTAGTGGAAACCATGATTCCCGACCAATATTCTTCTTTATTAATGAGATAAATTGCAAGAAAATTGACATAAGAATCTACCTTATAAACAGCTCGGCTATCTGCGTTTCTTTATGACAAAAAAACCCCGATATATTTATTCTACTTTAAAATGACGTCACTTCCAATCACGTCAAAAATCGTCATTTTTCGCGCCAAACTGTCAAGTTGTTGACAGATGAACTAATTTATTTTCTGCTTTCGAGTGTACACAGATTCAGTAAATCGGTCATGGCTGTTCATTATAGGGTACACATTATTCGTGATCTGAACCTCTTATATGGATTTAACATACATGCGTACTAACAAAGTGTTTATTTAATGTTAGAAATTACAGCAAATATATTGTAAATATAAGAAATGAACTGATGTTTTCGGCGTTAAAGCGAAATGAACGACAGAAAATTATCGGCAAATTTACCATGAATCGCTAGTGTAGAAAATGACGGGTTCAAGAACATGCGCTCGAGTTATTAATTTGAAGCCTTTTCAGCTGCAGATGACCCGGCGTCTGACCAGGGCCAGTTTTACTAAACAACTTACGCAAATTTTTTGAGTAAGTCAAAATCGTTTCACTCTTATTTTTTTATCATAAACGTTTGCAAACAGCAAAATTTTTGCGTAAATAGTTTAGTTTAACGGGCTTTAAATGTTTACCACTCGTGAAGGCGTTATGACAGCCGAAATTTAACACGAAACTAAATTGAAGGTTAGTATAGCCAACATTTTAACTCACTTACTGCCTTATCCCGCGCACAATGAAAACTGTTTGAATCCTGATCAAATCTAAACTAATCGAAACTCGCATCGATGTCTCTGCTGTCGAAATGCCTGAAAGGTTTTGAGAAATAAAAGCAGACGACAATTGTCTAAAGCAGATGCCGTCACGACAGCGCAGGGGTTAAAACATGAAGATAATTGAGAGTAATAAGATTCGACGTGATCCTAAGATACAAAATAAAATTGCTGGATTTAGATTTATGACTCTCAGTGTTTGATTTATAAGGATTATATTAAACCATAAGATACCGTTTAAGTCTTTGATAAAACATTCTTAAGAATCGCCTATCCTGGTTTTATCTAGTCTGCTAAAACTATTGTTGCCTGCAATAACTTGAAACATTAGTTTGACATCATTTTAATTGATAGAAACCTTAACCCTTTACCTGATAGCATTGTTTCTAGTATTGAAGATATGTGACTACTTAAAGCAGGTTGAAAGTAAAGCAGAATGCGCCCTAAGGCGCATTCAGCTTTACTTTCAGCCTGCTTTAAACTATTAACTGCTAGAATAAGGAAAGTATTAAATATGACACATATTCATTAGTCATTACGGTATAATTTGGAACTATTTTCTTCAGCGGAGGAATAAATTGAATACGCTAAAAGGCGCTTTTATGAGGGAAAGGGTTAATACTAATATGTCACATAGTTTCGATTATGATCACAGGCACCAAGTTTGGTGGTCAACACTGTTTATAAAGACAGTTGGCATACCTTATTCTTTCCCGTTTAAACGCTTACTAAACGCGAACGCGTTGCAAGAAAATGTAGAAAACTACAACTCTTTGAAAGTTCTCACGATTTATTTTTATCAGAGTCGCTACATGTATCAGTTTGGAGCCTGAACAAACGCCGTTTCAAACTGTTTACAATGAGAAATAATAGTTATAGCGTAAACGCGTTTATTTGGAAAGAATAACGTGATCTCCACTGTATAACGTTTTTTAGATATTGAGCATGTCATTGAAGGGGTTATCAATAGACACTTATAAATCGCATGGCTTGACGAAATTGAAAAGAAACGATCGTTTATATAGATGCAGCTCATATTGTATTTGGTCATGACAGACTACAGTAAAACCTCTATTACGACCACTGTTAACCCATTGTATGCTGGGTAATATTTGGCGGCCATTTTAAAATGTCGTCTGCAGCGGGTATAACTCAAATATTTGCAAAAGATTTTAGCAGTTTCTGATAGAATATTGAATTAGCTGCAAACAGTTTTGATCTCAGACCAGGCCCCACGATGTTTGCCTAGAGGTACACCTAAAAGTGTATCCCGCATAAATTGGGTTAAAATGAAGGCTAATAAACTGCATAAAAAGTGACAGCTTAAAGCAATGTGAACGTAAAACAGAAAGCCCCTGAAAGAATTTCTGTTTAACGTTTACTTTGCTTTAAGCATTCGCCAGTCTTAAACACATGCTACAGTGGAGAAGACGTCATTCTTTCCCAATAAACGCGTTTACGCTAAATCTATAATTTCGAAAACAAAAAGTTTGGAGCCAGGTCAGACGCCGGGTAACCTGGCTTCTGATCAGGCTCCAAACTGTTTGCCATCCAGGTTAAAATCAACACTCAGAATTGTGAAAAAGTTGTCATTTTTTGCATTTTAGTACGATGCGTTTGCGTTTCGTTTGCGTTTAAATGGTAAAGAATAACGAATTCTCCACTGTAATATGAATCCAATCTAGTGTTCGTTATAGAGTGTTTTCACTGTATGTTATAAATTGAATGTGATATCTATCAGTTGCTATTGGAGGGATATACAGATAAACTGGAGTAAATAAAGTGAAGATTCAACAAAGACATTGCCTTTGAGAGTGAATTCATAACTTTTAGTTTGCTATACATGTATGTACAATGATGCACGTGTTTCAGTGGAGAACACGTTATTCTTTCACGTTTAAACGCAAACGAAACGCAAACGCATTGCAATCAAATTGAGAAAATGACAAGTTTTTGACAATTCTGAATATTCATGTTAAACAGAGTTGCAAAACGTATGGAGTCTATTCAGAAGCCGAATTACCTGGTGTCTAATCAGGCCCCGAACTGTTTGCATAAGAAATAGGTTTTATAATACATGTACAGTGGAGAATCTGTTATTCTTTCCCAATAAACGCGTTTATGCTAAAACTATTTTTTGCAGTGCAAACAGTTTAGAGCCAGATCAGACGCCGGGTAACCCGGCGTCTGATCAGGCTCCAAACTGTTTGCCACCAAGATAAACAAGAATTATCAGAATTGTCCAAAAGTTGTTCTTTTCTACGTTTTAGTGCTTTGCGTTTGCGTACGTTTGCGTTTAAACGGGAAAGAATAACAGATTCTCCACTGTAATGATAATAATAATAACTTTATTTACTGAGGCTACACATTTAGGCAAGCCCAATCTTCCATGTGGGCCTCGAAACGCGTTTTTTTGGAAGTACATGTAATAATATTCCTCCACTGTATTTACAATGGGCATGTAGGACTTCCTGAAGTGTGAAAGGTGGTTAGTAATACAGAAAGACAGTTTCCGCCCAGCGCGTAAATACCGTAACTATTACTCAAAGACAATATTCTGTAAGAGTATTCCCCATCTGGGACACCATTTAGCGAACGTTAGATAACTCAGCCACTAAAACAAATAGAAATTGAAACTAGGAACGAAAATACAGAGACAGACTCCCTGTTACGATCACCCGTTTCAAAGCTCCTTTACCATAATTAATGTTAGCGACTGCTTAAGTAAGATGGACGTAAAGCAGAAAGCTCCTATAAAAGCTATCTGCTTTACTTCCCTCTTGCTTTAGCTTTCATATATCATTAAAACATGCATGTGTTTTGTTTTTAGAGTGTCTTATAACGGGCGGTACATGTATCTGTAGAGACAACTTATTGCACAACGGAAAAGACGTTATTCTTTCCCAATGAACGCGTTTACGCTAAAACAATTATTTCCGTTGCAAAACCTTTGGAGCCAGATCAGACGCCGGGCAACCCGGCGTCTGATCAGGCTCCAAACTGTTTGTCATACGGATTAAAATAAGTAATCAGAATTGTCAACAAGTTGTCAATTACTACCGCTTGATGCAATGCGTTTGCGTTTCGTTTGCGTTTAAACGGGATCGAATAACGTCGTCTTCACAGATGACAGTACTAATAGCAGACATAAACATTATCCATATTATCTTTATTATGATGAATATCTGACATTACAAAAGAACTTTTTGTTTTGCCGCCGAATAGTCGATACAGCTATATTAGGCTAATGGCTATTATGTATGGATCCACGCGACCTTCCCAATAATCCTTGTTGTCTACCGTCGATTTTCATCTGCTTTAGTCTTCAAATACGATAAATACAGCAAAGCGAAACTCCATAAGTAAATGAGTCACATTTTTGTGGATCTTGATCAAACGTTGAGGAATTTGGCTTCTGAGTGGGATGAAAACTGTTTACAAATACAAGCAGGTTTTTGTATTTGGTATAGACTCAGAAAGGGTATGGCATCACAAGTGGTATGGTATTAAACAATAATTCTCGAATCAATTCCCGTGGGTATACATAAAACACCATTGAATTGCCATAACTTCTGACAGATCAGACAAAAAAAATACACTAATCGCAGATGGGACCAAGGCCGCATGCTGAATAAAGAGTTCTAGTGCCAGGAAAATTGTAGTCCAGTTGACTGTATACTTCCATTTAAAAGCCATCGGGGGCGATGAAAACTCTTTAAATAAATTCATCGTGAGGTTTTTACCCATTCACCGCCATACTGTCGTCTGTTTCTCTATTGTCGTTTGCAATATCGTTTCAAGCAGTATGACTGAAGAAATTTCAAAACGAGTGTAAAACAACTTGGATCCTGATCAGAACTGTTAACCCTTTCCCTTATAGAAGCGACTTTTAGCACATTCATTTTATTCATCCTCTGAAGAAAATAGTTCCAAATTATACCGTAATGAATATGTGTCATATTAAATACTTTCCTTATTCTAGCAGTTAATAGCTTAAAGCAGGCTGAAAGTAAAGCAGAATGCGCCTTAGGGCGCATTCTGCTTTACTTTCAACCTGCTTTAAGTTGTCACATATCTTCAATTCTAGAAACAATGCTATCAGGTAAAGGGTTAATAAATAGTTTTTGAACTCGGAATTAGGCAGTGAAGGAGTTACATTTTGTAAACTTTTCGACGACAATATATCGTATGTACATTTATCCTACCTCCTACAAGTTTCTAGCTATCCGATTGGTGAATTGGCGTCACGTGAAAGCCGAACCTAATAATATTGGCCCGGGGGCAACAGATCTTATGCACGTGAAAACGTTAGCAACGTAACGTTCAAAATGGCTAACGTTCAATGAAGATGACGTCATTTGGTTTCTATAACGGCCGCGCTTATGTAAACATTCAAACAATTCACATATTCGTTGATTTTGTACCAGGTACAGTGGAGAAAACGTTATTCTTTCCCAATAAACGTCTTTACGCTTAAAACTAAAAAATCCATTGCAAACAGTTTGGAGCCAGATCAGACGCCTGGGTGATCCGGGGTCTGATCAGGCTCCAAACTGTTTTCCAGTTGTATAAAAATGAATAGTCAGAGTTATCAAAAAGTTGTTATTTTGTACATTTAGTACGATGCGTTTGCGTTTCGTTTGCGTTTAAACGGGAAAGAATAACATTGACCCCACTGTATACAATAAACAAGTCATTATAAAACGGTTGCTGATTAAGATGTATACAGTTTTTGGGCCGTAAACATTACGTCACGCACTAATGTTAAGATAATGATTGATGACGTCATGTTTTCATATTATATGACAGTGACCACCTTTAATCTATTTTGTCAAGAATAAAAGGTAGTCGGTAGGATAAAAACGTTACACAGTGTTCAGGTGACCTAATATGGAATATACACTGCCAGTAAATTCCATATGGGACTCGAGCTCCGCTCTCGTCCCATATGGAATTTACTGGCAGTGTATATTCCATATTAGGTCACCTGAAAACTGTGTAACTTATAGTACAAGGAATAAACGCGCCTGTTTGAGAGTGAAAGGGTTAACATAATTATTACCCAATAGAACATATACTTATTTTTTGCGTTTAATTTATTCCTAAACTAACGAAATTACTTAACCTTTATAAGTTATTAATATGCACCATTAGAAGAAAGGTTTTCTATGCCCTAGCAGAGGATACCTTAAAGCAAATTGAAAGTAAAGCAGGATGCCCCTTACGGAAATGCAATAGTTTTTAGTTAAACTTACAGTTGCTGATATATTTATATAAGTTTATCAGATTTTTGGAGGGTGTTAGAGGTGAGTGCGTTATACCGGGAGTATACGGTAGTATATGTATATGTAAACATCTCATCGCGCAGTTTATAATGCAAATATTAGATAATAACGACGATGAAGCTTAGTCCTAAATGCCATATATGCATATGCTGCATTATTATTGGAATACGCAATAGACACAGTCAAGTCAAACGTGTGCCAACTATATGGCGAAACATAGAACCCTCTAAAGATTGTTGACCCTTTACCTCTTTCATAATCAAATTAAACGTTTGAGTTTTACCTACAGTGGAGAATCTGTTATTCTTTCCCAATAAACGCGTTTACGCTAAAACTATTATTTGCAGTGCAAACAGTTTGGAGCCAGATCAGACGCCGGGTAACCCGGCGTCTGATCAGGCTCCAAACTGTTTGCCACCAAGATAAACAAGAATTATCAGAATTGTCCAAAAGTTGTTCTTTTCTACGTTTTAGTGTTTTGCGTTTGCGTACGTTTGCGTTTAAACGGGAAAGAATAACAGATTCTCCACTGTATTTGCCGTTTCATTGTCGTCTACTTCAATATTGTTGTCTGCAATATCATTTCAAAGCATCGCCTCTCTTTCAGTGTTTCCCTGTTGTTACAGGCTAAATGATTCTATAATTTATCGCACATGTGGTTTTTTCCTGTTTACTCTAAAATATGGATTGATGCAACTGCAAAAATTACATGTAATTTGAAGCAATTGCAGAAATTAGTCTGTTTTATCTTGCTTGTAGTCTTTGGTACAGATATTTGATCAGTTTTTGCTACAAGCAAAACTTGTTGTTTGCACCTTTCTGAACTAGTTACACTCGCCTACGAGAAAATGTGAGAAGTTCAGTTTATAAGTATTCCTTCAACTAATCGGCCATAATGTCATATTTAATGTCTAGTTATCCATTTCTCCGTCCCTTGACTTCGTAAACATGATAACGCGGCCCCGATCAGGATCCAAACGGTTGGAAAATCGTATCAATCTTTGTTCGGTCAAATTTTCAAAATATGATTTGCATAAAATTGAAGACAACAAATTTTAGCGGAGAATATTTGGCGGCTAGAGGGCTAATAGAAACGGTTATATCTGGTGCTCAAAGGTTTAACTGACTTCACAGTAAACCCCGATAGTACATGTATGACCTTGAATAAAAAATAATTTATAGTATTCATTGGTGAGTCGGTTTTCCGAACTTAAGACAACTGCATGAAATAATATATTCCCATCATCAAAAGCAAGGGAAATAAAAATATAGCGAGTAATGTTTTGTACTAGACTACCATTCAAACCAGTGGATAATCTTTTACAGTGGAGAATCTGTTATTCTTTCCCGTTTAAACGCAAACGTACGCAAACACAAAGCACTAAAACGTAGAAAAGAACAACTTTTGGACAATTCTGATAATTCTTGTTTATCTTGGTGGCAAACAGTTTGGAGCCTGATCAGACGCCGGGTTACCCGGCATCTGATCTGGCTCTAAACTGTTTGCACTGCAAAAAATAGTTTTAGCATAAACGCGTTTATTGGGAAAGAATAACAGATTCTCCACAGTATACTGCAACAATAGAGAAGACGCTATTCTATCCAAATAAACGCATAAACTGTTATTTCAATTACATACAATTTGAAACCAGATAAGACACCGGATAACCCGGCATCTTATCAGGCTCCAAACTGTTTGTCACTCAGATTGGAAATAATAGTCAGAATAGTCAACAACTTGTCATTTTCACCATTTCATTGCAATGTGTTTGCCTTTGATTTGCGTTTAAACGGATACAGTGGAGAATCTGTTATTCTTTCCCGTTTAAACGCAAACGAAACGCAAACGCAAAGCACTAAAACATAGAAAAGTGCTACTTTTGGACAATTCTGATAATTCATGTTTTTCTTGGAGGCAAACAGTTTGGAGCCTGATCAGACGCCGGGTTACCCGGCGTCTGATCTGGCTTCAAACTGTTTGTAATAGAAGTAATTATTATAATAGTGTTAGCGTAAACGCGTTTATTGGGTAAGAATAACGTTTTTCTCCACTGTACAACAAGTTCATAACTGTTAGGCACTCTAATTCATATTTGCAAGAGGCATCCGTTTTCTACATTTAAATGAAATGCGTTTGCGTTCAATTTCTTTTAAAAAAATAATGATAGAGTAGTATCCTCTGTCTGGTTTAACGTCACAAATCATGATTGAAATCTTCCACTGGATCAGATTAAAATAAGTATGTGACAGAAACTACAGTGGGGAAAACGTTATGCTTTCCCAATAAACGCGTTAACACTAAATCTATTACTTCCAGCTCAAACAGTTGGGAGCCAGATCAGACGCCAGGTAACCCGGCGTCTGATCAGGCTCCAAACTGTTTGCCGTCCAGGGTAACATCAACATTCAGAATTGTAAAACAAATGTCATTTTCTTCATGTTTTGCAATACGTTTGCGTTTCGTTTGCGTTTTTAAAACGGGAAAGAATAAAGTGTTCTCCACTGTACATGTAAGCTGCACTAATCAACCTCGACAGTTCTATAGGTGTCACACTATATATGTACCAATAGTCTTGATTTGGTATGATAAGCTGCACTTAATTACCTACCACAGCTTGTCTTTTAATACTAGTACATAACGTACAGTGGAGAATACGTTAATCTTGCCCGTTTAAACGTAACGAAACGCAAACGACAACGCTAAAACGTAGAAAAGTGCAACTTTTGGACAGTTCTGTTAATTCATTTTTATCTTGGTGGCAAACAGTTTGGAGCCTGATCAGACGCCGGGTTACCCGGCGTCTGATCTGGCTCCAAACTGTTTGCACTGCAAATAATAGTTTTAGAGTAAACGCGTTTATTGGGAAATAATAACGTTTTCTCCACTGTACATCATTGATTGCCATCAGGTTTTGACTCCATAAGGAAACTATTTTTTCAGCGAAAACTAGTGAGCATTGTACAGGACAAGCAATGCAGAATCTGTATTACTTAAACGTGCATTTAAATCTAGCTGTTACATTTTACTGTAACATCAGTCTGTTACTCCACAGATACGATTTTTGCACATTTAATTCAATTCATTCCCCCTCTGCAGAAAAAAGTTCTACTTTATAGAGTTATGAATACGTATCAGACTGAAAGTAAATCAGAATGCATCGTAAGACACGTTTTTTTCTATACTTTCAACTTGCTTTAAGTTGTCACCTATCTTCAAAAGTAGAAACAAGCTATCTTTGGAGTAAACGGTTAAAATTTGATTTCCAAGCCATTTAGCTTAAAAGGCCTAAATTCATAGGTCAAACAGTTTGGATCATAATCAAACGCATTGTCTCGCGGCGTCTGATATGGACCTAAACTGTTTGCAAATTATAATAACGTCGCTATAACATGTAGTAGACAAAGTATTAACCCATTGTATGCTGGGTAATAATTGGCGGCCATTTTATAATGTCGTCTGCAGCGGGTATAACTCAAATATTTGCAAAATATTTTAGCAGTTTCTGATAGAATATTGATTTAGCAGCAAACATTTTTGATCTGTGGGGCCTGATCTGAGATCAAAACTGTTTGCCTACATGTAGAGGAACACCTGAAAGTGTATCCCGCATAAAATGGGTTAAACTTTAAAGAAATAATTATACATGTATCCAGCGACACTACAGCAATCTCTGTTCTGTGACTGGGCCATGATTCTGCATGATGCCTGGCGATAGACTGTGAACGAACTTCAATTTACATATTATTTGTGATAATTATTTATCCGACCATGATGTTGCAAATACTCATTACCAATATGTACGTATATATATATGTTACAGGGATTAAGTGTAATCAGGGATTACACGTATTCCCTGAACTGTTTAGGGATTACGCGTAATCACTGGGCGTTTTAGGGAATTGATGCAATGTCCAAATTTTCATCAAATTAATGGATTTGTACTATCATGACATATCTATAGGGTTCAAACATCATGCTTTATTGAAATGCCATGGTCTAAAAATGCCATGGTCCAATGACCGTCCATACAAAGTTTCTCGCACAAGTGAAAAATAATAAGTGAACAGTGTGCATTTAAGTCAGGACAATTAAAACACCTGGACAACTGTCTTGTAAATAATGTTAACAACATATTTTATAGCGTGAAACTTGCCTTTGAACTTAATGAACTAAACGAGGCAAGATTCATTATGAACTAAACGAGATAAAATTCATTACTTTAACAAAACGTAACTGCCAAATATTTATAAAACCTCAACGAAAAGCTTCAAAATTACGCATTTTCCCTGGAAGATTTAGATTTTTTCGTGAAATCCTTGATTTATAGAGATTTCACGTATTCCCTTAATCCCTGTATGTAACATATACATGAACATGTTAGCCTATTTGTACCGAAACCTTAAACTTTCGTTAACCCCTTCACTGCCTTACCCAGAGTGCACTAGTTATTTGCAAACTGTTTGGATCCTGATCAGACGCCGCGTAACTAGACGTCGCGTAAAGCGGCGTCTGATCAGGATCCCCAACTGTTTGACACTTTTTTCAATATTTCTTAAGTCAAAATACTTAAGAATTAGATTTGAGAAACGAAAGCAGACGACAACTGTTTAGAGTTGATGACGTCACGACAGTGAAGGGGTTACAGTGGAGAATCTGTTATTCTTTCCCGTTTAAACGCAAACGTACGCAAACGCAAAGCACTAAAACGTAGAAAAGAACAACTTTTGGACAATTCTAATAATTCTTGTTTATCTTGGTGGCAAACAGTTTGGAGCCTGATCAGACGCCGGGTTACCCGGCGTCTGATCTGGCTCCAAACTGTTTGCACTGCAAATAATAGTTTTAGCGTAAACGCGTTTATTGGGAAAGAATAACAGATTCTCCACTGTACTCATGGCAAATGATGTCGCGATGATCTAGTTAGGACTACACTTATTGTCCTAGTTACTTATTTGGTCAATTTACTTCAACAGAGAAACGCCTTTATACATATCATGTATGTCACGTCATATCATTATAGTCTGCTGCATAAATATTGTCTGCAATACATTCGTTTGAACTCACACAGTTTTTATCCTGAAGTTTAGTTTAGTCTAAATACAAACCTGCTTGCAAATGCTTATCAGTTTGCCCCCAGCATTCGCAAAACACGATATCAACCCCTTCACTGCTTTACCCCGAGTACAATAGTTATTTGCAAACGCCGCGTAACTGTTTGACTCTCGTTTCAATATTTCTTAATCAAAATACCTAAGAATTGTTGTTTTTTTTAAAAATAGAAGCAGACGACAATTGTTTAAATTTGATGACGTCATGGCAGTGAAGGGGTTAAAGAGATTCAAGTCAACTGTTCATCTCATGGTCAGGTACATGTAACTATGACTTACATGTACATGTAGTCTATGCTTCAACAGAAAAATATTAATTACTAAAACTATGTCAGTAAACCATAGTGAAGTGTGTATAATTTATAGCCCCCATCAATTATCCACCATGGGAGAATGACGTCATTACCTGATATATGAGATGCTATATAAAATATGACTCAACTTTGAATTGCGCGCCGACTAGGAAAGTATCGTCTGCTCATTGTCTAAATGTGCTGCATAGCTACATCGTATTCGGTGTGGAGAAGACGTAATTATTTTCCTTATCAACGCTTTTATAAATATGAAAATATAATTACATATGTCCAATGCAAACAGTTTAAAGCCTAATCAGACGCCGGGTAACCCGGCGTCTGATAAGGCTCTTAACTGTTTGCAACTTAGAATAAAACGTGAAAGAATTATGTCATCTGCACTGTGGCAGAATAACTGGGTTTGACTCATTCATTAATTCAAGGAATAATTCGAATATTTATTGTATTCATGTAGGTATGAACAAAAACCTGGTCACACTGTATGAAACCGCGAAGCATGTGTGCTCAATGTTTCATTTTGTGTATTTCTATCTATGTAAAGGCATGCTAGTCAAACAAAACAATTTCGATCACTAATCATGAATTGAAACTGGCATTTAATTAGGTCACTGTACATGTAACATTGAAGGCAATGTCTACACTGAAGGAGAAACGGATCTAATCCTGCCACAGACGTGATGTGTTTGCTACTGATTATTAAAACATTATCAAAATATTGTCATTTTTAGCATTTTATTGCAATACGTTTGCATTTAATTTTGTTCAAACGGGAAAGAACAATCTTCTCTACTGTAACTACGCTACCAATGTTACAGGATTAATCGAGATGTACAGTGGAGAATCTGTTATTCTTTCCCAATAAACGCGTTTACGCTAAAACTATTATTTGCAGTGCAAACAGTTTAGAGCCAGATCAGACGCCGGGTAACCCGGCGTCTGATCAGGCTCCAAACTGTTTGCCACCAAGATAAACAAGAATTATTAGAATTGTCCAAAAGTTGTTCTTTTCTACGTTTAAGTGCTTTGCGTTTGCGTACGTTTGCGTTTAAACGGGAAAGAATAACAGATTCTCCACTGTACAGGATTAATCGAGATGTATCAGTTGGACTAACATTAATCAAGAAGACCTATAGGGGAACATTGCAGTGAAAGACAGTCCACCGATCTAAAAACATGTTAGAGTAACAATGGCCTGATTGTTTGGTCGCGAATAAAAAAGATACAATGTAAATCATGTACCTAATAAATACAATGCAGACAGGTGCAGTGCGTTGAAATATTACAACTATACATCATACGGATATCATGGTTTAAAAGAAAACCATTGTATTAGTGACTCTTAAGTCCGACAATGCCATGGCGGCATGAACATTTTACATTATCATACTGCAAAGTAAATTCCTCGCTTCTGATTGGATAACAAGCCGTAAACCTGAACCCATGTACCCTGTGTGCCGGAATGGTGCATGGAAATGTAGCATTTTATTGGCTGACAGGTCCCTCAGCCTTGCTTTACAGAACGAAAGATGACCGACTGCTCGACAGGATTGTGTGCCTTCAGTCGTGCAATCTCCGTTAAGTTCATCTCGGCTTAAAACCAATCGGGGTTGGATCTTTGAACAAACATTTTTTTCTGGAAAGGTTTGACGCCGACGTCTACGAGCGTGTCTATTTTTCTTTTGAATAACCACCATCAGAACAATGAAGTCAGTTACGCATGTAACGTCAACTGGTTTGACGTGAATGTAGGTTTCATAGTCTCAGAGAATTACCCAGGTGTTTATTAAACTCAGAATAAACTACATACATGAATATATATATATATAAGCGTTTAAACATCAGACTTAATATCTGATTAAGGTCTACACTATCCCTGGCACGGGGCTGGTCTAGATCTTGTCACGACTCATGTAAAGAATACCAAACTCGTAGCAACATTTACAGTAATATTGAGAGAAAATTCCAATAAATAAAACAAGTTCGTATTGGATTACGGAATACAAACAATAAGCAATTACGTTAACTGTTCAAATCCCAGCGGTACTTCTAGATAGGAATTAACAAAACTGTACTGGGATTCTCTATTGAAAAAAACTTCAGACACATGCCAACCATCAAGGCCATCATTCACGAAACTGAATCACAACAGATTACATTGTAGAAAATGCTATACGTGCCCAATACACGCATTTACGCTAAAACAATTATTTCAAATGCAAACAGTCTGGAGCCAGATCAGACGCCGGGTAAACTGTTTGCCACTCTTAATAAAAATAAAATTATCAAAATTGTCAAACAGTTGTCAATTTCCCCATGCGTTTGTGTTTCGTTGAATTTGGAGTATGATCAATCGCCGGGTTACCCGGCATCTGATCTGGATCCAAACTATTTGAAATAGAAATAAAATCACTCATTTTTATAATTTTTAAAGTCAAAATAGCTAAATTTTAAATTATAGAAATTTAAATTTAAACAACCCTGACGACAATTGTGTAAAACATGACAGTGAAGGGTAACGTCATGACAGTGAAATGGCATAGAAATATGACGCAATGACAGTGAAGGATGACGTCATGACAGTGAAGGATGACGTCATTGCAGTGAAGGGGTTGATCGAGTTATCTAGATTAGTCTGTATTTTGTTTATTTGTCTTTGTACAATTCTGTTCATCATGTTTTCATGTATACTCATGAACTAAGAATATATCTAATAAAGTAATTTGAAATTGTTTCAACCTTAACTTTTCTTTTAATCTAAATCATAGATCCGCTCCTGTAAAATGACAAATATTGCTGATATTACAGAAAATAGTCCTGATACTCATGACCCTATCAGAATTTCACAGATTCGCGACCTGACCCAAAAAGCTTGCAGCGACAATAAATCATTAGCCTTATACTAACAGAGAAAATTAAACTTTATTGAACCAGTCTATTTACACCATTGGCAATACCCTAGTCCAGACTAGATCAACATACAGATCTATTATCTTTCCCAATAATGTGTCTATAAAGGGTTAAAACAATGATAACCACGGCAAAAACAGTCTGGCGTCTGATCAGGCTCCAAATTGTGTACCACTCAGATTTAAGTTATTAGGTACAGTGGAGAATCTGTTATTCTTTCCCGTTTAAATGCAAACGTACGCAAACGCAAAACACTAAAACGCAGAAAAGTACAACTTTTTGACAATTTTGATAATTCATGTTTATGTTGGTGGCAAACAGTTTGGAGCCTGATCAGACGCCGGGTTACCCGGCGTCTGATCTGGCTCCAAACTGTTTGCACTGCAAATAATAGTTTTAGCGTAAACGCGTTTATTGGGAAAGAATAACGTTTTCTCCACTGTAGAAAGTTCAAAAAGTGGCATTTCTACGTTTTACTGTATTGTGTTTAGTTTACGGTTGCGTGTAAGTGCGAAAGAATAATATCTTCTCCACTTATGAAGCTGAACCTCTTCACCGCCTTAACCAGAGTCCAATAGTTATTTGCGTGACGCGGCGTCTGATCAAGATTCAAACTGTTTGACAGTCATTGTAATATTTTTTTTAGTCAAATACCCCACATTTTAATTTAAGAAATAAAATCAGATGACAATTGTTTAAAATTGATGACGTTAGGGCAGTGAAGGATGACCTCATACATGTAGCAGTTACATATAAAGGGATACAGAGATTTTCTAAAGAGCCTCTTGAAGTAGTGGTTAAGCTGTTCGCTTTGATACCCAGCAGTCGTAAGTATGATCACGTACGGCCCTTTATGTTTTAGCATGAGGCTGCAAACAGACTGATGCCTATCCCATTATGAACGAATTATTTACAGAACATAAAGGAGTTGGGGACAGAGACCCTTTCTGCGATCCTCTCGTGCTCCATGTGCATTTAACTACGAATAGTACAGTGACGATTGGTGGAATGTCCTACGGTTGAGAAGATATTAATTACCGTCTAAAGGAAATAAAATGAAACGCAACCGAAGTGCACTAAAATCTAGACCAAATACAGTTTTAGAAATTTCTATTTAACTTAATCAGGGAAACCTGGTGTCTGATCTGGCTCCAAACTGTGTGCAATGGAAGTAATAGTTTTAGCAAAAACGCGTTTATTGTGAAAGACTAACGTCTTTTCCACTATACGATTACCCAAAGCAGCGTATCTCGGATTTATTCTGCATGTAATTTCGCAAAACAAATATAAGCGTCACGACGTTGAAAAGTAAATTAAAATTTCAGGAATGGGAATTTTAATGAGTCAGAAAACTATGTTTATTGATATAATCGAGACAAAAGACTTTTAAGATTTACCTAAGAGTATATGCACTAATTTCTGAACGTCTGTTTCCCATAATTTAATTGTCATTTGCTTTCAAACTTAAATTGTTTCCCAGTTAGTGTCACTTTCAAGTTTTAATGTGATTTCAGACGTTATTTTCCCCAATAAACGCTTTTACGCTAAAACTATTATTACCATTGCAAACAGTTTTGAGACAGCTCAGACATCAGGTAATCTGGCGTCTGATTAGGTTCGAAACTATTTGCCACCCAGATTAAAGTAAATAGTTAGGAATATAAAAATAATGTAAATTTAAGTGCATTGTGTATGCCAGGTTACCCTAGGTTTAATGGAGATTACTACAGTGGAGAATCTGTTATTCTTTCCCGTTTAAACGCAAACGTACGCAAACGCAAAGCGCTAAAACGTAGAAAAGAACAACTTTTGGACAATTCTGATATTTCATGTTTATCTTGGTGGCAAACAGTTTGGAGCCTGATCAGACGCCGGGTTACCCGGCGTCTGATCTGGCTCCAAACTGTTTGCACTGCAAATAATAGTTTTAGCGTAAACGCGTTTATTGGGAAAGAATAACAGATTCTCCACTGTATACCTGGAATAGTTTGAACATATTGTGTAATATATTATACTGCTATGATGTCATCAATTTATAACAATTGTCGTATGATTTTGTTTCTCAAATTCAGGTTTTAGGTATTTTGACTTTAGAAATATTGCGTTTGCGATTCGTTCCGTTTAAATGTTAGTATTTCCATTCCAACGGCACCAAACGCTAACGAAATGAAGTAAAAGATAGAAAAAGACAACAGATACTGTTTGAAATATCTGACAGTCAATTCTTTTCTAAGTAGCATCAGTCACATACACACAGAGAGAAAAAAGGAGAAAATGATAGAGAAAAAGAGAGGAGCGGAAAGAGAGAGAAAATAACAAATCACTTGAAACACAGATTATAAGAGGCACATTTTAATAGAAGGATGAACCACTCAATGGATTTTAGAGCTTTAGACAAATTGGATCGTTGTCAATAGAGATTCCTTCGTTTGCATAAAACCGTTCTTTATTGAAGATCAATGTCTTTAAGACGCATTGCTTTCATTTGATTAGAGATTGTTTTTGGTTAACACATTCACTGCCTAAACCAGAAGAAAATGGATATTTGCAAACAATTAAGATCCTGATCATACGCCGCGTTACGCGGCGTCTGATCAGGATCTTAACTGTTTGATACTTATTTCAGTATTTCGTAAGTCAAAATACCTAAAATTTAGATTTTAGAAATAAAAGCAGACGATATAGTTTCAAGCTGATGATGTCATGGAAGTGAGGGGGTTAAAGCTCATAGCACTTTGCTTTTTCCCAAGATTTCGTTAAAGCCGTATGGAGGGAAGAGGATCAGTAATCTACATAATAAACCATTTAAACCCTTTACTGCCACAACAAATACTGCAAAGAAACTGGTATAGACACTTGTTCATGCACTATAGAATATAAAATGCACTGTGACTGAAGACGCATTTTTATAGGTGTGAAACAGTTTATATCCTGATCAGAAGCCGCGTTTCTCGGCGTCTGATCTGGATCAAAACTGTTTGAAAAAGCGAGTGGAGCAGGACTTGGTTATGAAAGGGTTCAATCAGAGATAATGCGTCTGAAATGTCAAACTTTATTCTAGACCTTGAAATCAAAGTGTTTGGTTCTTTACACGCTAAGACAAAACCGTATCATATTAATTCGTAAAGAGTTGACCTTACATGTACCCATTAACCCTTTACCTCATAGCCTGTTTCTAGTTTTGAAGACAGGTGACCACTTAAAGCAGGTTGAAAGTAAAGCAGAATGTGCCTTAAGGCACATTCTGCTTTACTTTCAGCCTGCTTTAAGCTCAATTCTGCTAGGCTATATAAAATATTTGTAATTGTAATTGTTCATGAGGGTATAAACTGGAACTTTTTTCTTCTTCAGCGGAGGAATAAATTAAATACGCTAAAAGTCGCTTCTAAGGGGGAAAGGGTTAAGTGTGGAATCTAAGTTAAATTAATTGTACTCGTTGATATGATTAAATGCTAGAATGTATACAACCATTTAGGGTTTTACCACAGGTACTTGACACATACTTTATTATCTATTAACCCCCCCCCCCACCTCCTTTTTAAAAATTTTTTTTTTTTTTTTTTTTACTCGTTACGCAGAATAGTGGACACGCAGGTGGCCCACTTGCTCTCATTTTCGAGCATTAAAATAAGAAGGGCATTTTTACATAACTTGTAATAACTTTTTTTTCTGGACAGATATCGTTCCTGTGCAAACGGCCTGTGTTAGTTTAAACATTTTCCTTTATGATGGAATTTGTTTTGAAAAAATATTTTAATAAGATTTTGGTCCTTTTTTAAGTTTAAAAAGACACCTCTAAATCACATTAAACAAAGAGTAAAATGCTGAAAATAAGCCTCGACACGGATAATATAACACGACCTTGTGCATTTATACAAATCGATATCAATTCTGTGCAAACGGGCTCGTATACTTGACTATTTGTTCTTTCTTTTGATATAAATTTAAGAATTGTAAGTTAATGTTAATTTGGTCCTTTTTCAAATTGAAAATAAAATTAACATGTTCAAAGAGTCGTCGGGAGTTTCCGTAAATACCGAGCGGTAAGAGCCGAACATTGACGGGCACGCAAGCTAGCGTAGGACAGTTTATCGATAATCTATCGGTGTCCACTATTCTGCCTAACGATACTTCTATTATAGATACAAGGTAAACAGCGCAATTCGACACCTTGTCTTTACTATCCACTTAAGCTGATGCTAAAATAGACTCGATCGCCGATATTCTCTTGTGGTACCCTCGGGAAATGATTAATTTATCAATATCTACTTTTTATTTCATCAAATTCCGTCAAATAACGTCACAGTATGTGAATTATAACGAAAATAAGCATCAAAAAGTTTTATGTCGTTTTCATGGTACATAGCAACGAATGTACATGTAGGGGTGATCTGTTATTTGTCCACAATAAACGGCCTATGCCACTGGAACTTTCACCAAATATTATAAATCATCTTTAATTGAAATATTATCAGTTTTATATAATTTACATAGAATGCAAAATTAAAAGAAACTTTACCTGTTTAATTTTGACCAATGAGATCGCTCCGTTCATTCAATTCATTCCGGTATTCAAAATGGCATTCACAATGAAATGAGTCTTTCACTTGTCAATTTCATGCCAAGTTACATGTATATTTCATATAGCTGATAGTGAAGAGGGTCATGCTCCGACACAAACGCGTTTGCTCTAATGAAATTAGGTGAAAGTTCCAACCGTAAAGGCCGTTAAATGTGCAAACCGACTAGATTACCCCTTATTTTGGGCAATAAAGTCTGTACCAAGAGAACGACATAAAACTTTTTGATGCAAATTTTCGTTATAATTCACGTACTGTGGCGTTATTTGACGGAATTTGATGAAATAAAAAGTAGATATTGATAAATTTATCATTTCCCGAGGATACCACAAGAGAATATCGGCGATCGAGTCTATTTTAGCATCAGTTTAAGTGGATGTAAAGACTTGGTGTCGAATTGCGCTGTTTACCTTGTATCTATAATAGAAGTATAGTAAAAAAAAATATATTTTTTTTTTTTTAAAAAGGGGGGGGGGTTAATAGATAATAAAGTATGTGTCAAGTACCTGTGGGTTTTACGTATATAGTAGGGAAGATTGTATTAATTCTCATTTAAAAGGAACCAAATCGCAAACGCACAGGAATATAGAAAAAGACAACGCGTTGAAAATGTTGATTGTTTTAATTTGAATAGCAACTAGTTTGGAGTCAGCTTCTGTTCTTCACTGTTACATGGTTATGAGTTATTGTTGCCATTCAAATGAATTAATGGTAAATGGCATCAGCGGTGGCAACTCTTCTGTAATGGTTCGAAATGTTTTTCTTTAAGACAACTGTTACAGGATTACTTTCTATGGTGGTATCAATCATCATGCCAATTCCAGTGCATGTTAAATTTTAATGAAACAATGTCATCCACATTAAATTTTCGTCTGCATTCAATCATCAAAAGTGTGTTATTGATGTATGTAGAAAATACCAAATGATTTCAACAAACATCAGAGAAAGATAATCTAATATACCCATACTTAAGAACACTTGAAACATTATAGTAATTTAATCCATTAACTCAGAGCAATTTATTCGTACCTTGGATATTTCCAAGGTACGAATAAAATTCTCTGAGTTAATGGATTAAATTACTATAATGGACAATCCAGAGCAAGAGAACAATCTACAGTGGAGAATCTGTTATTCTTTCCCAATAAACGCGTTTACGCTAAAACTATTATTTGCAGTGCAAACAGTTTGGAGCCAGATCAGACGCCGGGTAACCCGGCGTCTGATCAGGCTCCAAACTGTTTGCCACCATGATAAGCATGAAATATCAGAATTGTCCAAAAGTTGTTCTTTTCTACGTTTTAGTGCTTTGCGTTTGCGTACGTTTGCGTTTAAACGGGAAAGAATAACAGATTCTCCACTGTACATTGTTGAATTGAAACATTGGTTGGGAGGGATTGCAACAAAACGTGCCTTGTAAATGCTCACCAGACGACAATTTTAACCCTTTCGCTGCCACTATGACGCCATAACCAGTCGAACACGTGTACTGCTATAAAGTCGTCTGCTAACAAATTTATCGTCTGCTTTTATTTCTTAAGTTTAGAAATTAGGCAGTTTGACTTACTACTACTGCATATTTTACCGCATTTTAATGAGTCTCAAATAGTTTGAATCCTGATCAGACGCCGTGTGACGCGGCGTCTAACCTGGATCCAAACTGTTTGCCTATTTTAATGTTATAGAGCCTGTCAGCGAAAGGGTAGATAAAGCAGACGCCATCTTCCATAGTAGTGAGGTTATCTCGTCTTCTGGACAGTCTTTGTACAGTGGAGAATCTGTTATTCTTTCCCGTTTAAACGCAAACGTACGCAAACGCAAAGCACTAAAACGTAGAAAAGAACAACTTTTGGACAATTCTGATAATTCTTGTTTATCTTGGTGGCAATCAGTTTGGAGCCTGATCAGACGCCGGGTTACCCGGCGTCTGATCTGGCTCCAAACTGTTTGCACTGCAAATAATAGTTTTAGCGTAAACGCGTTTATTGGGAAAGAATAACAGATTCTCCACTGTATATTATTACTAAGTTACATTTCTATCATATACACGATAGAAACTGTTTAGGCAACACTTCGATGTAGATCTATTCTAGAAACGGTTTTAGATAATTTTGCAAATGGTTTGGATCCAGATCAGACGCCCAGTGATCTTGTGTCTGATCAGGATCAAAACTGTTTGCAAATCGAAAAATGATTTCTTTACAGAAAGGTTTGTTAATTTTAGAATGTCAGCAGTTTGCAATTTTCTTTCCGCGTTCAAAAGGTCAAACATTTCGACAATTGGGGGTAAATTGAAAAATGACTGAACTGATATTTATTTAACAGTTCTGTTACAACAGTGATGGTAGTTATGAGATGGAATGTTAAATCTTGCGTCTATATGGTAATTCTCGTCTTCTAAATGTCAAATAAACAGGAGATTTAAATGCATGCATTATAACGAAAATATAAGTCCTTGTCATTTTGTTTGAAGATTCACTTGAATACATTGGGGGTAATTAGGCATACTATACAAACAGCTTCTAGTTCCTATTCTAAAGAGGATTTCAAAAAGACCATCCTTTAAAATACACTACAAACCATATCTATTACGATGACTTAAATATGACTAATTGGTTACATGAAAGACAAATGACATCTTGACGAAGAATGAAAGTACAGTGGAGAAGACGTTATTCTTCCTCTTTTAAACGCAATCGCACAACAATAAAATGGAGTAAAGTACAATTTTTGACATTTTAACCTGAATTGCGAACAGTTTGGAGCCTGATCAGACGCCGGGTTACCCGGCGTATAAACAGGTTTTAAACTGTTTGTTGTGGAAATAACAGTTTTAACGTAAACGAATAATAATTTCTCCCCTGTTAAGCAAATAGCTCCTTTTGATTAATTCTACCCTCATTTTAAACTGAGTTTATTCTTATCCTGCCGTAAAATCGTTTGCTTTGAAACAACCTTCTACTTAAAATATCCAATTAAGATTTATACATGTTTTAAATAAGGAAACTTTAAAACGAGTGTCAAACAGTTTCGAATCAGATTAAATGCCGCGGTACGTTGTTTCTGATCTGGATCTAAACGGTTTACAAATACAAGTAAAGTCGCGATCTGCAGGATACGGTTAACATTGGCAAAAAGGTTAGCAGCATTTAACTAAAACCCGGAAGCACTATCATGATATACCATGTTTAAATTAACATTTAATTTGCATTTTGGATGAGACCTACCGCTTAGTGCGGTTAAACCAGTATTTTAACTTCCCTTTTGATATACAGTGGACAAGACGTTTATTTTTTCTCCAATAAACGCCTTTACGCTGAAACTATTATTTCCAATGTACAGTGGAGAATCTGTTATTCTTTCCCAATAAACGCGTTTACGCTAAAACTATTATTTGCAGTGCAAACAGTTTGGAGCCAGATCAGACGCCGGGTAACCCGGCGTCTGATCAGGCTCCAAACTGTTTGCCACCATGATAAGCATGAAATATCAGAATTGTCCAAAAGTTGTTCTTTTCTACGCTTTAGTGCTTTGCGTTTGCGTACGTTTGCGTTTAAACGGGAAAGAATAACAGATTCTCCACTGTACATGTAAACAATTTGGAGCCAGATCAGACGCAGTGTAATTCGGCCTCTGATCGGGTCTAAACTGGTTGCCCCACAAATTAAAATGAAAAGTCACAATTTTTAAACAAATTTCGAACATTTTAGTGCAATGTTATTGCGTTTTGTTTGTGTAGTCTTCTCCACTGTACACAGTGGCGTCTGGTCTATCAACAACATGCTTCAAACCGACCACACTTACTGCACTCAAAATTGCTCATTTAGAACAAAAGGTGTTTTCACAAATATTTAACGTTTCATCATCTTTCCACAGCAATAAAAGTTACATAATCATTTCACAGAAAGCAGAGAAGACCTCGCTCTTATACAATATGCCGACTGTCGAGTCATCTTATAATGATAAACGTCATTCTATGGGGATAGTTTATATCTTCAGTAATAATCTTTATTCAAGTCTCATCATGGATACAACATAATACAGTTACATAATAATTACAAACAAAAGAATGTTCCATGTCATTCAGTTATGAATTATAAGAGACTATCATAGTGTTGTCAAAATGAACACATTCTAGGTACTATAAAAATATCCACATTATTTACAATAAAAATGGATATAGTCATCATTATAATATACAAAGTGCATCACAAATCAAATATCACAGTTTATACATTGTTATATAGCAGACCTCTACGTCTGTTTAAAATAAGATGGCAGGATTTGGCAAAAGTGCGTATTAAATTTTCATTAGAAAATATAAAAACAAACTTATCTATATCATTTTTAGTGTTAAAAAGAGTGTCAACTTCATAAGCCTTGGTAAAAATATCATTTCTTATATCATTATAAGTACAACATTTCATTATAACATGAAATTCATTTTCCACACAGTTTTCACAAAATGGACAAATCCTGTGTTCTTCGGCCAACCTTTCGAATCTTCCCGTCTCTATGCGCAATGGAGCGACACCTGAGCGAAATTTACTTAAAGCTGACCTGTGTTTTGTTGGTATTATCATTTTAACATAGTTTTCAGTTCCAAAATTTTGCTTAAAAAGTTTATAAGTTCTTAATTTGTTACCTCCATTGCCAGTTCTAGATTGTTCTGTGTTCACGGTGTCACTCCATTGGCCTTTAAACCGTTCTAGTGCCGCTCTTTTTATATCATTTACAAATACATGTTTACAAATACTATTTTCAATGAGTGTATACTTGTTTAAATTATAACTTTTTAAAATTCCAAATACTCTATGAAACCAATTTTTACATGTATGGGTAGCTTTACCAGCACAATATTTAAAAACACGTTTATTCGTTCTATTATCTTCCATATTGACACATCTTGCCCAAAAAGCACAAACAGAATTAAGCTGTCTTACTATAGCCGGATCCCATCCCATATCTCCAATGATTGCTGCATTTGGTGTATATCTACCAGTACCAAGATAAAACCTCATTGCACGGTTAAGGACCGCGTCAATACAAGAAAACGTTTTCGTACCCCAAATAGCAGCCCCATAACTAATAACTGGCCATACCATGGAATCAAATAGTTTGGTAAAAACGTTATATGGTAGACCCCCAGCATTCTTATATTTGACTATTAATAGCCCCAAAGCTCTACCAGCAGCCTGAGAAACAAATTTAGCCATTATATTATAGTCCATGTGTTCACTAAGGTGTAAACCGAGATATACATATTTATCACATATACTAACAATATCATTTCCGCAGCTGAATATAGAAGCAGTTCGGTTAACTGAATGTGGTCTAAAATGTACTACATTACTTTTCTTACAATTTATATTCATCTTATTGGCCTTACTCCAATCAGATAACGCATCCAATAGACGTTGTAAATCATGTTCATTTTCGGTTAATAATACTACGTCATCAGCGTACATTAAAATACAAAGTTTCTCTCCGTTTCCAACATCAACCCCAATTCCCAGACCCTTTGTCAACGTGGCAAGATCGTCAATAAAACAATTAAAAATGTTCGGAGAAACACAACAACCCTGTCTTAATCCGAATGTAACATCGAACCAATCAGTGCACATGTTATTTACCCTAACACAGGATTTTACAGAAGCATATAAAGATTTGACTGCATTCAACATTTTCCCTTTCAACCCCATGGCATAAAGTTTGTTCCATCTTACAGGCGTTAAAATCATAGAAGCTTGTCTGTACGTTATAACTACATCTTAACGACATTAATCGTATCACTGGTGTTAGCTACAGCGGAAAAGACGTTGTTATTCTTTCCACATAAACGCGTTTATGATTGAAAACCTATAATAATCCGATTAGAGTCCAAACAGTTTGCTATTCAGATTCAAATGAAAGGTCAACGAATAAAAACGTTGTCATTTTCTTAATTTTATTGCAATGCGTTTATGTTTAGTTTCATTTAAACGGGAAAGAAACGTCTTCTCCACTGTACAGTATACAGTGGAGAATCTGTTATTCTTTCCCATTTAAACGCAAACGTACGCAAACGCAAATCACTAAAACGTAGAAAAGAACAACTTTTGGACAATTCTGATATTTCATGTTTATCATGGTGGCAAACAGTTTGGAGCCTGATCAGACGCCGGGTTACCCGGCGTCTGATCTGGCTCCAAACTGTTTGCGCTGGAAATAATAGTTTTAACGTAAACGCGTTTATTGGGAAAGAATAACACATTCTCCACTGTATATAAGTAAAGCATGTGTTCAGCCGTCATTAAACGACAGGAATCTAGAAATCTTACATAAAGATGACTGTAAAATGTATAATAAAAGTTAAGATCTCCACGTTTAGTTGTCTGTAATACTTTTACTCTTCATTAAGCATGACTCTGACGAATGTTCACGCTTCGTCAAACATGACTGTTAAACAAACGTTTGGCTGTATAAGAAGAATATTTTTGACAGTTTGTGTCACGATTGAGCACTTTAGGTGACGGAATATGTCGTCTGTTTACTAATGCAAGCCATGTCGTCTGCGGCGCACGTCATCTGTCAGCACGTGCACCATGTAACGTTACTATTTTTGTGTCTACTTACTTTCCACATTACAATAGAGAATACGTTATTCTTTCCCAACACAAACATTTGCGCTTAAACAATTACAGTGTTCCCTACCTAAAACACGCTCTGAACAACGACTCCCTCCATATAACAATGCCTGCCGCTGTTACCCAAACAAGACAATAACGTCTAACGCTCTCACTGATGAAATATCGCCTGCTTAAAGTTGTCGCCTGCTTTTATTTTCAAAATACGTACAGTGGAGAATCTGTTATTCTTTCCCAATAAACGCGTTTACGCTAAAACTATTATTTGCAGTGCAAACAATTTGGAGCCAGATCAGACGCCGGGTAACCCGGCGTCTGATCAGGCTCCAAACTGTTTGCCACCAAGATAAACAAGAATTATCAGAATTGTCCAAAAGTTGTTCTTTTCTACGTTTTAGTGCTTTGCGTTAGAGTACGTTTGCGTTTAAACGGGAAAGAATAACAGATTCTCCACTGTATTGGCCAATTTGACAGAAGAAACATAAAGACGAGTGACAAACAGTTTGAACCCAGATCAGACGCCGTGTTACACGGCGTCTGATCTAGGTTCAAACTGTTTGCAAATGTTAGCTAAGGCATGCTCCACACTCTAGAGGTATTAACTTTCCCTTCTTAAGACAACTCCCTCCAAACAACACACATAATATTTGTCTCCAATTGGGAGAGCGAACACTGTATTTCCATTGCAAACTGTTTTCCATGCTCATACATGTATATATAAATCATAAGCAGGGCTGCCATAAGTTGATCATAAAAATCCGAAGATTTCAATTTTCAATTTTTCAGACGCAATTTTACTAATCGTATACCTTTACCCCATAGTCTCATTCTTGTTTTGAAGACACATGTCTGCTTAAAACAAGTTGAATGTAAAGCAGAATGCGCCTTGAGGCGCATTCTGCTTTACTTTCAACCTGTTTTAAGCTACGATCTGCTACATGTAGGATAAAAATCCGAATACTTAGGAAAAATCCGGAGAAATGGAAAGCCCTGCATAAGAGTTTCTAAGACCTGTCATCTTCTAGATGTTCATCCAAACCTCTCTTCCACGACAGAGAGCAGTCGTTGCATTTTTAGATGTTGGAAGCCTATAAAGTAAAATCCCTTACTTATTTTTGTTAAGTAGAATTTAAAATGTTATGTGTTCCGAATCATTGTGTGAAGGAATGTTCAAATCGCCAAATACTCCAAATATTTTATGTTCTAAATATTAACAGTAAAATCTCTCTATTACGACTTCTTTGACTAGGTCTGACTAGGCTCCACTGTTTGCCACTCAGATTAGCATGAATATTCAGAAAGGTAAAAAATGTCCTTTTCTCCATTTTATTGCAATGCCTTTGTATTTTGTAAATGCGTTTAAACGAAAAAAATAACGTCTTCTGATATGTTCGACTTAAGCGTGTTCAAGATAATACAGTGGATAATCTGTTATTCTTTCCCGTTTAAACGCAAACATACGCAAACGCAAAAACACTAAAACGTAGAAAAGTACAACTTTTGGACAATTCTGATAATTCATGTTTATCTTGGTGGCAAACAGTTTGGAGCCTGATCAGACGCCGGATTACCCGGCGTCTGATCTGGCTCCAAACTGTTTGCACTGCAAATAATAGTTTTAGCGTAAACGCGTTTATTGGGAAAGAATAACGTTTTCTTCACTGTATATAAGTTTGAGTGTACAAGTTTTTCACGTTTTATTCATAAACTGAATGCTCATAAAATAGTTAACATTTTGATTTGCTTGTTAGATCTAGCAAAATAAATCGACCATGTTTTGATCGAAAGTCCAACAGTGAAAAATGAAAGTCTTAATACGCATGCGCGGCCATCTAGGAATTGTGATCTAAGAGATTCCATAGTGAATTGCAAACTCTTGAGAACGTTTATGAAGCATTTAAACACCGATAAAAAGCTTTATATCCTTTTCTTCCCCGATCTCGTGTTTCGGATACAACAACGCGTTATCAGTGGACTCGTGCGAGACTTGGTTTACAGTCGAACTTAAAACGCACGTCTATTCGAGAAATAATCACGTGAATCCCCGAAAAGTTGTTCGCTCATTGCAGGCCAAAAGTAGCTCAGAAAGCTTTCTGTATTACGTTCGTTCTGCAATAAAAGCCGTTTTTTTTTTAAAAATTAAATATTTTAATTAAATACTGTTGTTGAATAGTGAATACTGATTCGACTGTTGTTATACGTTTGAGCAAAGCTTGATCTAGCCAAACAAAATAAAACTTTCAATCAGGGCTCCAGATATTTGAATTTTTCAAAAAACTAGAATCTTTATTACTGCATTAAACCCCATGTGGCCACTACTCATTCTTCGAGACGATTCTTATGAGTACATGTAGTAACACCATAGGGTTTGGTTCTGAAATGAGTAAGAACATGTTGGATTTGTTCAGTTTACTCCCTCTTATTTTGAGCCCTGTTTCAATGCTTATTGTCAAATTCTATAGCAACAAACTTTCCTTTCTTCCATGCTCAAGGTTAAATGTTAAACCATTATCCTGCTTCATTATTATTATTATCAGCTTTAAAATCAAACTCTGCAAAGTTTCAACTTCTTTTCCATGTTTTTGTTTCATATACGGAGGAAAAGTGAACATGCATAAGCATCAAATGTTTCTATCTGAGTCATCGCCGCAAGCCGAATTTATAAGTGTTTGGTCTGCATACAAACTGTGTAAGACAAATGTCAGTCAATGTGTAATTGGCAACAACAAGGTTGATGATTTTACAGTTATATAGATTAAATGATTGGCATTTTATTTCATAGGAATTTTATGTGGTATCAGACAAAATGTAAACAGCCAAACTACAGAACAAGGGCCACTATGGTCTTGATATCGCTCATCGGAGTATATTGAATTGTTACCTTTCCCTGAGAGTATTTCAATGTGAAGTTTAACCCTTTCCCTCCCTCTGCATGCTCTTATATTTACTCAATTCTCAGAGCAATGCACATTCACCTTGAACACAGATTGGTCTTTGATAAGCAGTGAGAATAACTCCAGGGTGCAAGGTTATAAAACTTTTCAGTTGAGTCTGGAGTAGTTCTCAAGCATTCGATTGGTCAGATTTGAGCCTAGGCTCAAATCTGACCAATCAAATGCTTGAGAACACACTCATACTCAGCTCAAATGCTTTATCACCTTGGACTATGATCAAGATTGCGATAATTATGACAATGTAGGTAGATACATAACACCATGTTATGTTGCGGGTCTGACATAAGTTCTTCCATGTTTATTATTTCTCTCCGCTGTAAATGCTCTAGGTGAGAACGTACATGTATGTCTATTTTTTAAAGCAGTCAAACTTGTATTAACACTTTCATCCCTAAAACTTTAAATGGACAATTCCAGTTTCCATTTTAGTCTAGTCCAATTCTGACTTTTAAGGGTTGTTTTTGTCAATGTTTGGCATTATGTAAAACAGTGAAGACCCTGATCAGAGGGCTCCTTTCGGAGCCCTCTGATATGGGTCTTCACTGTTTACATAGGACAAGTGTTCTTTTCACATGTACACTGTTTGAAAAGGACGCCTATATGCGGGACTAGGGTTCAAAGGGTTAAGCGACCCTAGATGAAGCTGAGAGAAATTATTACAGACAAGTGATGGCTGAATGCAGGGCAATAGCAATGCAGGAGTTTTCTTTTGTGCTACATTTACAGTGGATAAGACGTTATTCTTTCCCAATAAACGTATTTACGCTAAATCTATTAGTATTATTTCAATTGCAAACAGTTTGTCACTCAGATTTAAATAAATAGGTGGAAATGTTTTTCGTCTTTTGGTGTTTTAATACAAGGGAGAACACGTTCCTTTCTTCCAACTAACATGTTAGTACTAAAACAATAATGTCCATGCAAACAGTTTGGAGTAACTCGGCGTCTGACCAGACTCAAAACATTTTGATGCGCAGCCAATGTTTCAAGACACTGTCAGAGCATTTATGTTTTGTTTCGTTAAAGCTGATGCAAAAACCTTCGACACCTAGATCTCGCATATGTCGAACATATTCGTATTTCAAATATCAAACGTTTGAAGTTTGAAATATGAAGATGTTCGATTTAAGTGAGTTCAATACAATGAAACTACGCTGTAGAAATATAAGTTACTTAGACTTTTGCGGATACGAGATACTGAGGTTTGGTTGCACCTGGGGCCCGTTTCATAAAACTTCCTACGACAATTGTTGTCGTAAGTCAGATTATAAAAGTCTCAATTATTATTTATTCATCAATCTAATCCTGTCTTGTGAATCGTTTTGGAATCGTCATGAAAAGACGATTCCAAAGAGATGTCACAAGACAGGATTCGATAGAGAAATAAGAAATTAAATGTATTTTAAAGTTTTGACTTATGACAATATTTGTCGTAAGAAGTTTTATGAAACGGGCCCCTGAAGAGAGGGTAACTATTGCGCAGAAACTTCCCGCTAACAAGAAAAATCCAATCACAACTAATATTCTGGGATATCAAGAAAAACATTTATCATCTATTCATAGAAAATAAATTACCCTGCGTTATAATGAAACCCCTACGAAAACTGCAAATCCCCCACACTTCAAAACAGCGCTAGGAAACTGCCATTTATCATACAGGCCGTACAGTGGAGAAAACGTTAGTCTTTCCCAATACACGCGTTTACGCTAAAACTATTATTTCCAATGCAGACAGTTTGGAGCAAAGATCAGACGCCGGGTAACCCGGCGTCTGATCAGGCTCCAAACTATTTGCCACTCAGATTAAAATAAATAGTAAGAGTTATCAAAATATTGTCATTTTCTCCATTTTAGTGTGTTGCGTTTGCGTTTCGTTTGCGTTTGAACGTGAAAGAATAACGTTTTCTCCGCTTTATTAGGCAGCTCTGAATAATAACCCTGGATGTTTCCTACTATCATATCATATCATATTACTCGATACATTCACTCAATATCTTTCAATCGATACATCGATTGTGGTACAGTGGAGAAAACGATATAGTCTTTCCTATTTAAAAGGCAAACAAAACGGAAACTCATTTCAATGAAATGGATAAAAGTACAGCTTTTTGACAGTTCTGAGATTTTGTTTTAGTCTTAGTGGCAAACAGTTTGGAACCTGATCAGACGGCGGGTAACCCGGCGTCTGATCTGGCTTCAAACTGTTTGCATTGGAAAAAATAGTGTTAGTTTAAACGCGTTAATTGGGAAAGAATAACATCTTAGTCACTGTACAGTGGGGAATATATATCATTATTAAATGAAACACAAACGTAAAGCAGGAACATGACAGGGTTTTTTTTAAAAAAGAAAAGAAATGTAGATTGTAAAACAGTTATAATTTTCTGGATCTTTCTGCTTTAGTTTCTCAACTGCCTTAAAAGAATTAAAGTAGATCTAACTCAGACTGCTTCTATAAAGATTTACAGTTTCAAAAGGGGCGTTCTGATTTATATTTATCTTGCTTAACTCTCTTTGCAAAAAGTGTGAAGTGAAGAGTAAATGTGCTCCCTCTCTACAACGGCCCTCCGAACAACTAATCCCTCCTTTCAACGACCCTTGCCGCCTTCCCAAAATCAAGACAATTATATGTATAATAGTGCAATATCGTCTGCTAATAACTGTCGTCTGCTGTTTTTCCCAAAGTGGCACATTAGACATTTTGACAGAAAAACATTGTAACGTGTGGCAAACAGCTTTAAGCCAAATCAGACGCCTCGTTTCAATTCCTCCCTATAACGACTCCTTCCGAATAACGCACACACTTTTTGCCTCCAATTGGGTGTCGTTGTAGAGAGGGAGCGCTGTATTTGCAAACAGTGAAGATCTTGATCGGGCATGCATTGGGTTTAGGCTACACTTTTTACAATATCCTTCAGAATTTCCTTGATATTAAAACACCTATATTGCCTTACCCCGAGTACCGGTATACAATGATTATTTGTATACAGTTTAACTCCTAATTAGACGCCGCGCGACGAGGTGGGTGTCTGGTCATAATCTAAACTGTCGACGTTCATCTCAATAAGTCTTAATTCATAACACCTCAAATTTAAATTAGAGAAATAAAAGCAGACGACAACTGTTTTTAATTGATGACGTCATGGCAGTTAAGGGTTTAACGGTTAATTCAGCATGCTCTGCTTACCGTAAAATCAGCTAACGAGTTCACAGAAGCATAATAATGCATTTTTAATCAGCGATACGTTTCGATGGTAACAGATAGTGACGTCAATTTCCAGAAGGTATGTCGAAAAGTGTGTTTATAGTGTGTAATCAATGACAAGATAACAACGATTGCGCTCAGCGATCTTCAAGAGGCTTAGCTCTTTGCATGCTAGCGGCGGATATATCTGCCACAGCAAATGCCTTTGCAAATAGTTTGGATCCAGATGAGACGCCACATAATGCGGCGTCTCACCAGGATCCAAACTGTTTGACACTCTGACCCTATTTTGAAAATAAATTTGAAAGTTCAAATTTTAGAAAAGTAGCAAACGAAACTTTTAGCAGACGACAAAAGTTACCCAGCATGCAAGGAGTTAGTATTTTAACTGTAATAACTGTAAACATAATGTGTTGTCTCCAGCGGAGAAGACGTTATTCTTTCCCGTTTAAACGCTCACGAAACGGAAACGCTTTGCAATGAAATTTAGAAAATGTCAATTTTTAGATATTTTTAATGATTTAGTTTCATCAGAGTGACAAATAGTTTGGAGCGTGATCAGACGCCGGGTTACCTGACTCCTAATTATATGCTATGGAAATAATAGTTTTAGCGTAAACGCGTTTATTTAGAAATGATAATGCCTTCTCAATTGTAAATGTAAACGTAAATATGCTTTCTACAGTCGAGAAGACGTCGACGTCGAAACTAAATGTAAATGCAAATACAATGAAATCAAATGTAGAAAATGACAACTTCTAGATAGTAGATCTATTGACGATTTATTTTTATTTGAGTTGCTAAAGATTTGGGTTCTGGTCCCATCTGGCTTACAATCTGTTTGCACTGGACATAATTTTAGCTTATGACATATGCATTTTATTTAAACAGAGTTTATTAACGTCTTCTTCACCATAATTACACAAAAACCTGTATATGGGTCAAACTTGGAAAATTATGTTAAGAAATGTTAGAAATTAACACTCAAGTGCCAACGGTAAAACAAACAGTAATTTAACAGATAGGTGTGATGGCATTTGAAGCACACATACTCATGGCTGTCAAAACAATGGGGGGAAAAGTCATTTATTTAAAGCAGGAAAAGAGTGTTCACGCCACAACTTTATCGGTAAGTTAGGGCTACTTTGGGACGGTAAGATACAATCACCTCAAATAATCTTCGAATGTCTTCTGCGGTCAAGTATTTCCCTGTCAAACACAAACACAATTTGAGAATATTTTGAAAAAGCAGTTTGGTTTAGAAAGATATTGACGAACAGTTTGAAGCCTGTTCAGACGCCGAGTTACGTTGTGTCTGATCTGACTCTACACTGTTTGCAATGTCATTCAATTATTTAGTATAGACGTGTTTGTTAGGAAAAGAGTTATAGTGGAGAAAATGTTATTCTTTCCCGTTTAAACGCAAACGAAACGCAAACGCATTGCACTAAATGAAGAAAATGTCAATTTTAAGATATTTCTAACGATTCAGTTTAATCCGAGTGGCAAATAATTTGCAGCCTGATCAGATACCGGGTAACCCCCTGAGCGATCAGGCTCCAAAAAACATGAGCAATTTAGTTATTGTTTTTCGTTGAGGAGAGATGCCACTGTATTTCTGCTTATTGTTACTATTACATTGGGTTTGCTCTGCACTGCCAATTTCAAATAGTATTCTGAGAATATTCTTAGCAGACTTCTGATCTGTATACTGCACATCTGAAAGTAAGTTCTAAAACCTCTACTACTACAGTATAATATTAACGTTTGCAAAAAGTCTAGATCCACACTTTCGGTATATCTTCTTTAAACTATTTGACGAAAGGATACAGTGGAGAATCTGTTATTCTTTCCCAATAAACGCGTTTACGCTAAAACTATTATTTGCAGTGCAAACAGTTTGGAGCCAGATCAGACGCCGGGTAACCCGGCGTCTGATCAGGCTCCAAACTGTTTGCCACCATGATAAGCATGAAATATCAGAATCGTCCAAAAGTTGTTCTTTTCTACGTTTTAGTGCTTTGCGTTTGCGTACGTTTGCGTTTAAACGGGAAAGAATAACAGATTCTCCACTGTAATGTGTATTTTACAGCAGATGATAGTTTGACATAATCAGGGTCTAAATAAATAGACATCCAATCAGGGTGGTCTGACATCTAGGGAATAAGACACGGTAACCTTTAAACAAATAACAACACATCGACAACTAAACTATTGCCCGCTATTATTTTAAAAAATGGACTCTTTTTTTTCTCCATACGATCAGAGCGACAAAGAGTTTGGATCCAGATCAGACGCCGAGTTACTCGGCGTCTGATCTGGATCCAAACTCTTTGCAAATGCCACGAAAACACATTAATTGTGTCCGCTTTTCAAAGGTGTAAGCTAAAAGAGTAGCAAGTGTTATGTATTTTGCGCGTTTCTCGGTGAAGTTTGGAAAAACATGCTTCATCCCTGAAGGATTAAATTATTCGCCTGCCATGACGTCATCAATTTTAAACAATTGTCGTCTGCTTTTATTTCTAAAATTCAATTTTAAGATATTTTGACTTCAGAAATATAAATTTTATAGTCAAATAGTTTGGATCCTGATCAGACGCCGCGTTACGCGGCGTCTGATCAGGATCCAAACTGTTTACAAATAACCATTGCACCCGGGGTAAGGCCGTGAAAGAATTAAATTATTTTCCTGGATCTCTGGTTACATCTTTCTAATCGTTTGGCAGCTGGCATTCTCTACATCGTTAGCACTGATTTGTTTATAAACCTTTTCCGCGAGAAGAAAAATCATGTTGAAGCTATTAACCCTGATCATACTAAAGTACCATCTGCCTTAATAACAACTGATGTCTGCCAAAAATAATTGAAATTTGATTTTTATGCATTTTGATAGAAGCAAAAGTCTCATTATCGTCTCAAATAGTTGGAGGTCTCAGATTAGTCGTCGAGTATTGTGGAGAAAAACGTTATTTTCCCCGTTTAAACGCAAACGAAACGCAAACGCTCTTAAATACAGAATTTACATGTACAACTTTTTTGAAATTTCTCACGAATTAATTCTTTCTGAATTGCAAACGGGTAACTCGGCGTCTGATCTGGCCCCAAACTGTTTGTAATGAAAATAACAGTTTAGCGTAAACGCGTTAATTGGGAAAAATAACAGTTCATATGTCTGTAAACTGCAATGGAAATACGTTTTAGCGTAAACGCGTTGATTGGGAAAGAATTACGTCTTCTCGACTGTTGGAGTTGTTCTACAGTGGAGAATCTGTTATTCTTTCCCGTTTAAACGCAAACGTACGCAAACGCAAAACACTAAAACGTAGAAAAGAACAACTTTTGGACAATTCTGATAATTCTTGTTTTTCTTGGTGGCAAACAGTTTGGAGCCTGATCAGACGCCGGGTTACCCGGCGTCTGATCTGGCTCCAAACTGTTTGCACTGCAAATAATAGTTTTAGCGTAAACGCGTTTATTGGGAAAGAATAACAGATTCTCCACTGTACATGCACATGTATACAGTGAACAAAACGTTATTCTTTCCCGTTTAAATGCAAACGAAACGCAAACGCGTAGCAGTAAAATGTAGGATTTTTTTTTTTACATTTCTCACAATTTAATTTAAGCTGAGTGGCAAAGAGTTTGGAGCCACATCAGACGCCGGGTTACCCGGCGTCTGATCTGGCTTCAAACTGTTTGCAATGGAAATAATATGTATTTAGGCTTTGCCTATGGACGGAAAAAAGCAAAATTGTACTTGTTAATGAAAACGGAATAGATCTATCGCCAGTGTGTGATCAGCGCTCTTGTATCTGTTCGTTGTGTATTCCAGATCACACTCGAGGCTACGCCTCTCGTGACTGAGATCTGGATTACACAACCGACTCAAACTTTTATTATAAACCTAAATTGTTTTAGACATGATCTATATGTTGTTACCCAACAATCAAATAGATATATAAGCACCCGTGTATACAATGTTAAAAGTTAAAACTCCTCCGTACAGCTATATTATCAGGGCTGCTATTTCTCCCGATTTTTCCTAAATCTCCAGATTTTCCCCCCAGGTTATGGTAGCTTAAAGCAGGCTGAAAGTAAGGCGCATTCTGCTTTACTTTTTCAGTCTGCTTTAAGTAGTCACATGCCAACAAAACTAGAAATCGGCTATGGGGTAAAGGTACGATTCGTAAAATCGCGCTTGAAAAATGCATATTTGGAAATCTTAGGATTTTTCATTTCAACTTATGGCAGCCCTGTATTATAATGCAATCTGAAACTATTTTTGGAAGTCATATGACCACCAATAATGACGTCATTATTTATATTGATGACGTATTGGTAATTCGTTATTTTTATCGGTTCGATTGAGAAGTAGCTTTTTGCAAATAACGTTCATTTTTAGCGTTAAAGGGTATGAATTGAACTGTTTGAAATTTTGTCATTTGGAGGAAATCATTACAAGTGAGTGTTGTTGGTTATTCATTCTTAAAATGGTTTAAAAATATCACCGAAATCGGGAATTCCGAAACGTCACGCACAACTCTACGTAAAAGCCGTGACGTCATCATCCAAGATGTCAGCCCCCATGTTTTGTAGTTGCCTAGTTTTGAGGAAATTATTCACGCGCAAATCAAACACTTTTCAAAGTCTATCAGTGATTGAATAGAATTTGAATACCTTTGATTTTATCATGCATTACTTAAGAACGGAAAAAAGGCAAGCCTTTTTTCCGTAATATTTTTGCGTACACGCGTTTATTGGGAAAGAATAACGTTTTCTCCACTGTATTTGGATAGAACCACTCCAGTGTGTCAAAGACTCCAATTTCTAAAAGTTTCTATGGGAAAGGTTCATTGTTTCGTAGTATTTTCATACTAGCGGTGTTTAATTTAAATATATATGACAGGTTTGTTTTCATTTAATTTTCAGAAGTAAAGACAATTTTGCAAGACAAAACTGCTTTTGTCATTTCGTCAAGGATATTAGCGCAAAACCTGACATTTATCAAAACGTAAAATAACACGATTATACATGTATACACATACAGTGGAAAAGACGTTATTACAGTGGAGAATATGTTATTCTTTCCCGTTTAAACGCAAACGTACGCAAACGCAAAGCACTAAAACGTAGAAAAGAACAACTTTTGGACAATTCTGATAATTCTGGATTATCTTGGTAGCAAACAGTTTGGAGCCTGATCAGACGCCGGGTTACCCGGCGTCTGATCTGGCTCCAAACTGTTTGCACTGCAAAAAATAGTTTTAGCGTAAACGCGTTTATTGGGAAAGAATAACAGATTCTCCACTGTATATCCCAATGAACGCGTTTACGTTAAAACTAACATTTTTTTCCATTGAAAATCGGCATGTTATCACGCACCAGACTGTTTGTCGCTAAGATTAAAATAGAAAGTAAGAAATATCGAAATATTGTATTTGCGTTTCGTTTGCGTTTTAACGGAAAAGAATAAAAAACAATGTTTTTCGTTTACGTTTAACGGGAAAGAATAATGGCTTCTCCACTGTAGTAAATAAGTACTATATACAGTGGAGAATCTGTTATTCTTTCCCGTTTAAACGAAAACGTACGCAAACGCAAAACACTAAAACGTAGAAAATGACAACTTTTTGACAATTCTGATAATTCATGTTTATCTTGGTGGCAAACAGTATGGAGCCTGATCAGACGCCGGGTTACCCGGCGTCTGATCTGGCTCCAAACTGTTTGCCCGGCAAATAATAGTTTTAGCGTAACGCGTTTATTGGGAAAGAATAACGTTTTCTCCACTGTATTTGCAAATTTGTCTTTTGAAAGGTTGTCGACTCATAAGCGGATCAGGAATTTCAGGACTTGGAGAGGGTGTAGAGGAGCAATACACAATTAGAACCAGTTCAACCAATTGCAGCTAGGGGAGAAGACGTTATTCTTTCCCGTTTAAACGCAAACCGCAAACGCAATTAAAATGTAAACAATTCTACCTATTTGTTTTTTATTTTAATCTTAAACATATTGGAGTCAGATCAATCGACGGGTACCACATGCCTTAACTAAAATCGAATTTGCAAAGCTGTTTGGTAACATTCAATCAGGCAAAACTTAACAATAAGAATTTTGTAAATTTTAGCCACGGAATTATTCTATGTTTTAGTAAACAACATTTTTTTTTCAAATAGTCAAAGCAGACGGTTACAGTGGAGAATCTGTTATTCTTTCCCGTTTAAACGCAAACGTACGCAAACGCAAAGCACTAAAACGTAGAAAAGAACAACTTTTGGACAAGTATGATAATTCTTGTTTATCTTGGTGGCAAACAGTTTGGAGCCTGATCAGACGCCGGGTTACCCGGCGTCTGATCTGGCTCCAAACTGTTTGCACTGCAAATAATAGTTTTAGCGTAAACGCGTTTATTAGGAAAGAATAACACATTCTCCACTGTAACTACTAGTAATAACCCATTCGCCCCTGAAACTTCACATGGACATTTCCAATTTCTGACCAAGCGTATTTATGTCTATATACGTTGTTTTATATGTACATGTATTGCCAAATCATACGAAATAGCAAACTGTAGATTTCTGATAGGTACAGTGGAGAATCTGTTATTCTTTCCCGTTTAAACGCAAACGTACGCAAACGCAAAGCACTAAAACGTAGAAAAGAACAACTTTTGGACAAGTATGATAATTCTTGTTTATCTTGGTGGCAAACAGTTTGGAGCCTGATCAGACGCCGGGTTACCCGGCGTCTGATCTGGCTCCAAACTGTTTGCACTGCAAATAATAGTTTTAGCGTAAACGCGTTTATTGGGAAAGAATAACAGATTCTCCACTGTACCTGTAGGATCCCTCTGACCTGGGTCTACACTGTTTACATAGGACATGTGTTTACTTGATGTTAGCTTGTTTATGAAGTAATAGTCATCCCCGAGCCTCTTAAACTCTCTGAAATCACCACTACCGGTATACGGTATCTGTTCGTATCTCGGTGACATATCTGAAGAATGTTTTGTGCAAATAGAAGAAGATGATCAGAACAATGCTGGGGACATCCGCCTGATAAGCCTGTCAACGCTGGGGGTACTGTGGTCAGTTAAGGTAAGGAATGGTCACAAAGATCAGCTGATCAGGCAGGTCAATCTTACGTAGATAAACTTTTTATATACGATGTAAGTATTGGAGCAGGGTCTAGACTGTTTGCAATCCAGTGTGAACCTTTTCAACCAAATCTGCTAATGGCTTTGATAAAAGCATTTATCACATAAACGTGCAAAATATAGAGGGCCGTAAAAATCGTATGGCCCACTGGGCATATATTTTATACTAATTTTCGAATCACCAAAATAATGTACTACTACGCCGACTGTAAATCAGTTAAGAGAGTCTAGACAAACATAGATCACCACTAGGTATTGAAACATTTCGAAGTGTCCTAGAAACATTATCCCTAGCAGTCTCGCAAACTCAGGCTGCAAATCAGGCTAAATTTAATACTACGTAGACTTTAGTATTAACAGTGACTCAGACTGTTTTTCAAATTTAGACGTTACAATGATAATGACGTCATGTTACGTCTTGACGTTATTTTGAAAACGAAACTAGATTCTTAATGTCAAATGATCATTTTTAGTCAATTAGAACAACTTTAATTTAAATATTAATTTAAAATTTGAATATGGTATCAGAGAAGTCTTTTCACAACGTAATGGTGCTGATTTTCTTTACGTTAATATGATTGGTGTTTTTATCTACGGATGAATAAAACCGAATAACACCTATGACGAATCGTTTACCTAAGAGCCGAGGGCAAAAGTGAAAGTAAGACCGTTCGGATTTTCGTGTCATTTGGTGTTTATGTGATAAATAGGATATTAAATTCGTGTTTTTTCAGTAATAAATTTATTGAACTCGTTGGATAAAAATGATATGTTGCTCGCCAAGGCTCGCAAAATATCATTTTTATCCAACTCGTTCAATAAATTCATTACTGAAAAAACACTCATTCAATATCCTCTATTTACAGTCGAACCTCGATACTTCGAACTCTCTTAAATCGACCGTACCAGCCTTTCATAAGTTGAACTTCGATAAGTTGACATCCCTTTAGTCGAACATACCCATATTTCAAATTTAAAACGTGGCTATAAGCCACGTTTTAAATTTGAAATATGGGTATGTTCGAACTAACGCGAGTTCGAAGTATCAAGTCTCGACTGTAGTTCAAATTTAGGATAACAAACAGCAGTTACAGTTTCAGCAATTACACATTTGCTGCCATAGTACATGTATCGCTTGTTTCGCAAATTGTTTTTTATAATTCAGGTTGACTAACGGAGTCTTTGACCGGACGGATTCGTAACCAGACCAAAACGGTTTGTTTACACCTACATGTAGGACAGTACCTCTGTAAAATCTACATTCAAAGAAAAGAGCAGGGGCCCGTTTCATAAAACTTCTTACAATAAATGTTGTCGTAAGTCAGATTATAAAAATCTCAATTATAATGTATTTCTCTATCTAATCCTGTCTTGTGACATCTCTTTGGAATCGTCTTCAAAAGACAATTCCAAAGAAATGTCACAAGACAAGATTAGATAGAGAAATAAGAAATAATATGTATTTTAAAAAATTGACTTACGACAACATTTGTCGAAATATGTTTTATAAAATGGGCCTCAGGTGGGGTTTTCAAGCACTAGTTAATTATGTCTACATGTATTAAAGTTCAAATGGTTAATTGTTACGTGGGTGTATGTGTTGAAGGGTAAACAGAAGGATGAAATTGATGGATCGTTTGGTAATTGGCAGGTGAAAAAGAAAGTGGATGGATGGTTAAATGCTTGAATGGGAGGGATAGATAAGTGGATCGGTGAATGGATAGACATATGGATGAGTAGATGAATGGATAGAAGGATAGAGGAAAAATGGACGGATGGGTTGGTGTATGGATGAATCGAAACTGTTTGCTAATCAGATAATTCGCGATTACATGTGTGCGTGTTTAAATCGGGCCAATATCGGTCAATCTCGGTACTCTACGTAGAGGGATCGGCCATTCTCGTCATCTGACGGTTTGTACAGTGGAGAATCTGTTATTCTTTCCCGCTTAAACGCAAACGTACGCAAACGCAAAACACTAAAACGTAGAAAAGAACAACTTTTGGACAATTCAATTCTTGTTTATCTTGGTGGCAAACAGTTTGGAGCCTGATCAGACGCGTCTGATCTGGCTCCAAACTGTTTGCACTGCAAATAATACCGGTAGTTTTAGCGTAAACGCGTTTATTGGGAAAGAATAACAGATTCTCCACTGTACCGAACCAATAAAATAAAGGAAAAAATTAATGGCCGGTCGCTCTACCCGGCAGACATTGGCACGCTCTTATTTGGGATGTGCTACCTTAATGTCTGCATCCGAATATGCAACTCATATTTCATTTCCTCATCTCCCGTGTAATATTTACACCTCAACGTTTAAAGTGTCGGTATTAATTAATTAAGCAATTAGTATTCTTGTCACTCATCCAAATTACCAGCGCTCATTCATGACAAGTCGCATTAATACTGCCTGCTTGAGCGTCGCTTTTAAACTCTTTCACTACTGCTGTATTACAGTGGAGAATCTGTTATTCTTTCCCGTTTAAACGCAAACGTACGCAAACGCAAAGCACTAAAACGTAGAAAAGAACAACTTTTGGACAATTCTGATAATTCTTGTTTATCTTGATGGCAAACAGTTTGGAGCCTGATCAGACGCCGGGTTACCCGGCGTCTGATCTGGCTCCAAACTGTTTGCACTGCAAATAATAGTTTTAGCGTAAACGCGTTTATTGGGAAAGAATAACAGATTCTCCACTGACACAAACACATTGAATTAAAATCCAGGAAATCATTGTTTTAACATAAATGCATTTTTGTTAGGAATGAATAACATATTCTCAACTGAATTGAGCATTAAACTGCAGACGACAAATTTTAGCAGACGAGAATTTGTCTAAGAACGGTTTAACACTTTTTCCCTGGTCTGTTTCTAGTTTTGAAATTATGTGACCACTTAAAGCAGACCGAAAGTAAAGCAGAATGCGCCTTAAGGCGCATTCTGCTACGTTCAGCATACTTTATGTTAAACCATCTGCCACGATAAAGAAATTATTTCTTATGTTGCATATTCATGACTGCATAAAACGGATCTAATTTTCCAGTGGGGAGATCAATTAAAGACGTAAAAAGGCGTATGAATGGAATAAAAGGTTAAAGAGACGATTACATTTTACAGTGAAAAGGTTGAACTTAATAATACCTGCAGCCTGTAGGCTGACAATGACAGAGCATTGTAAACATGACTGGAATCGATCGTGCAATCTAGTAAATGGTGCTGCCATAGAAAATATTATCAAATACATGACAATGTAACGTCCGATTTTGATCAGCACAATGAATTATTGACGTGACTATAAACCACTGGGAGGTCATTAGCATTTAACGGGTACACTGAGTATTAGCGGGAAAATATACTGAAACTGTAAGCAGACACATTGTAGTAAACGCACGAGCCTTTTGCTGACAGCAAACGCAATTGGACTTTGCTGACAGTAAACGCACGGGACTTTTCTGGCAGTAAACACATGTGCATTTGATGACAATAAATGCACGCCTCCAGTAGCTGTACGTGATTTTACAGTGTGGCAGTAGATGTATTGGGGTTTGCTGACAGTAGCATATCACTTTGCTGACAGCATTATTATGCAGAACAAGCAAAGGAGAATCAGTCATTCGAATAAACAGGCGATATTGCTGACAACAGTTCTATACACCAGATTGCACAGACAAGGACAAGTTGATTTGTCCAGATTTGTAACACACAGTTTATGGAAAGTTTATTATGTGACAGGATTCAGTCTCTATCAAATAGCCATAAAACAGACCACAAGTGGTAGTTACCATTGACAAGGTCAGCTTTTATAACGGTCACTGTAGTCTTTCAACAATTCTATATTAAATAGAGAAGACGTTATTATTTCCAAATAACATAAGACGACGGGTGATCCGGCGTCAGATAAGGCCTCAAACTATATGACACTGATATTGATATTTCTTCCGTTAACCTGCTTCAACCCTTACCTAAATAAGCAGTTCAAGCAACGTCTTTAAAGCGGGTGCTATGACTGTGGTGAAAGGGATAAAGCAGACGATAATGTTTGACGAGGAAAGGGTTAACTCATTATCCCCTGAAACTTCGAATGGACTATTCCAGTTTTTTATAAAAACTGGTCCATTTTTAGACTATCTAGGGTTGTTTTAGTAATAACTTTGCAAAATGACAAACAGTGAAGTCTCTGATCAGAGGACTCCTGCAGGAGCCCTCTGATCAGGGACTTCATTGTTTGCATAGGTACACGTTTGGTAAAAGACGCATATATGCGTCACTAGGGCTCAATGAGTTAATAATCACGGTAGCTGAGTAGCTGCGGTGTAAGTCGGGCAAATGGGATTAAGCTTAAACCTACCGGTAGAGTCATTAAGTATATATACGTGTATAATACAGCTTTAGTTTTAATCAGGACGTAATATGCATGGTTGGGTAAAGGCGATGTAATCCGTTAAGCACATACGCAAATATTAGCCCTGTTAACGTCAATGAACTGTGGTAAGTTAGAGAATGTATATACATAGAGAGAGAGAGAGAAGAGGAGAGAGGAAAAGAAAGAAGAAAGAGAGAGCGACGGACCGATTGACCGACAGACAAGACACACAGAGATACAGAGAGGGGCATACACACAAACAAACAAGCATACAGCGACAGAGAGAGACAGTGAAATCGAAATAGACAGAAAGTGACAGAACCACAATAGAACAGAGAAATAGACCAATAGTGTGTGTACATACATACATACATACATACAAGCAAACGGACGGACAGAATTATTTATGCAGAAACAGATATAATTATTATATTGATATAGTGCAAACGCAGTGCATTAAAATGTAGAAAATTGTTGGATTGGGGTGTCTTAACAATGCTGACGATTCTTTTTACCCGGCGTCTGATCTGATCCTAAACTGTTTGCAATGGACTTATTAATTTTAGCATAAACGAGTGTATTGGGGACGAACATTGTGCAGGTGAAGTACAGTGGAGAAGACATAACCTTCCTATTTAAGCGCAAACGAAACGTAATGGCAACGCACTAACATGTCGATTTTTCTTTTTAATAATTCTGACTATATTCATTTAAATCTGAGTGGCAAACAGTTTAGAGCTAAAACGTAGAAAAGAACAACTTTTGGACATTTCTGATAATTCGTGTTTATCTTGGTGGCAAACAGTTTGGAGCCTGATCAGACGCCGGGTTACTCGGCGTCTGATCTGGCTCCAAACTGTTTGCACTGCAAATAATAGTTTTAGCGTAAACGCGTTTATTGGGAAAGAATAACAGATTCTCCACTGTATACATGTAAGGGTTGGGTTTTTTTTTTGCGTTAAAGCGTTTATTGGGAAAGAATATCGTCTTCTCCACTGTAACTGGTCTTATAATATTTAAAGCGCTCTCTATTATCTGAAGCCCTATCTACACACACTTCAGATCTAATTCTAAACTACCTATGTTTTTTACCTTTGGTAAACAATATCGGCAATCCATTACTCAAATAAACAGCGAGAGTTTTCTAAATATATCTAAGGTTGGATTATTAAATGTTTGACCGAATTCACTATCTTTACACTTGTCCTTCAACGGAGAATTCGAAAATAAACGCATACGGAATGAAAAGTAAAATAAAAATTCGATTTCGAATAAATTGTTGGCAAATTATGCATGAGCTTAATTGTTTTTAAAATAAAATCTTATACAAAATAGGTTGTTTGCTTGAATAATTTAGCATAGAAAATACATTCTAAATAAATATACATACATGAATTCGTCGCGCATTGTTTATAGTGAATAAAATAGTTTTAAAAAGCCAAATTTCATCATCTAATCTTTATTAAATCATACATACATGTATATCTGGGTTTCAGACAATAAAATAGATCATACGACAAATCAGTTTTACCAGTTTATACAGTAGAACCTCTCTATCAGGACCGCTTAAAGAAGACAAGTACATTGTATACATATTAAACATGCATCAGCTAGACAGCAACATATACGCAAAGTTAAACGCTTTCTGCTTTACTTTCATCTTGCTTTTGGCAACCATCTGCCTTTAACACCAACCACATTTAGCATGAAAAGATCGTATATAAGTAACACAAAACAATGTTTCCTCATTGAGAGGCCGTAATAGAGGGGTTGTACTGTATTGCATAATGTGTGGTCTGTAGAAATTCTCAGATGCGGCTATAGATGAATCTGCTCTTTCTCATGATTCAGGAAAATCACCGATTGTAACGTTATATAGAACGTCAAGCAGTTTCATATAAGGCACCCAGTACAGTGGGGATTACTTTATTCTTGCCCGTTTCGGGTAAACGAACACGAAATGCAATGTAGAAAATGGCAAGTTTTTTAAATGACTATCGTTTTTAATCTATTTAAGTAGCAAAAAGTTTGGAGCCAGATCAGACGCCGGGTTACCCGGCGTCTGATCTGGCTACAAACTGTTTGCAACGGACATATCAGTTTTACAGTAGTGTTCACGCGTTTTTTGGGAAAAAATAACGTTTCATCCCGTCAACTGCTTCAGTACTGAAACAGCTTGGCTCCGCCATTACTACTCTCACCCATAGCTCGCTGAAGGTTCATGGTTAATTTATCTGGGGTATAAAATCTATCTATTACGTGCTAGAATGAATCTTGAGTGATTTACAGTCAGATGACACTAAAAGGCCATATAATGTCGAGATACAGTCACATCTGAGATAAACCGTCAATAGTAGATATGTCGAGGTTGAAAATACATGTACAAGGTTTATGCTTCATGCAGAATAGCTGTAATGCAGACAGCTCCTTACATGTAATGAGCGTTCTGCATAACCGTTAATCCTCCTTGCCTTACCCAACGTATGGTAATTACAGTAAAACCTGTCTATTATGACCATACAATTGTTTTAATTGTTTGGTGTTTTTAAGACAGGCTTTCTAGTTTATTTTCACCTTGCTTAACATGTACAGTGGAGAATCTGTTATTCTTTCCCGTTTAAACGCAAACGTACGCAAACGCAAAGCACTAAAACGTAGAAAAGAACAACTTTTGGACAATTCTGATAATTCTTGTTTATCTTGGTGGCAAACAGTTTTGAGCCTGATCAGACGCCGGGTTAAAACGCGTTTATTGGGAAAGAATAACAGATTCTCCACTGTAAGCTGCCACTTGTCTGTTTTGCACTAATAACGATAAACTATGACTTTAGCAAGTTTACTTAAATTTCAAAATTGAGAAACTAAAAGCAGACGGCAACTGTTTAAAGCACATGCCGTCATCGCAGTGAAGGATGACGTCATGTCAGTGAAGAATGACGTCATGGCAGTGAAGGGTTTAAAGACTGGATGCGTCTTCTTTTGAGTGGTCGTCCTGCATATAGGTAGTATATACGTGCTGGGGAACAAGTTACACGTCAAGGATAGGAGTGATGTCACCACAGCAAACGTACATTCGACCACGACCATCCCGACACACTACTGACGACATACACGTAACATGCCGTCTGCTTTACAATTAACGTCTGATTGGTTGGCCAGATGTATGACAATTGTACATATTGCAAACAGTTATGTCAGTAACAATGCACATATTCGGTGTCCTCTACGGAAACTGGTTCTAGCAGGTGCCCGATATTTAGATCTGGCACCCACACATTGTCACATTATCCTGATAGATCTACTTGAAGACGATTTAAATCCAGTAACAATACTCACTTGCAAGAGTACAATTATTTAATGATATAAATTTAAGAAGTTAATTGTCTAGGTTAAGAGTATTCGCCAAGTTAGAAATGCATCTTATAATCTTATCATGGGCAAACTTGTTTAAGCGACAGTATGAAACCATGGTATTATCTGGAGTGCGTTTTTGAAAATTCCCTAATTCTCTAAGATCGGTTTATAAGAATCGATGTGTTGTATTCGGGAGTTCTGTTTGAAAGCAAAGCAAAGCATCTAAAGCCCCTGTAGAAATAATCGATCGATACAGCATGCAAGGCTCTAGGAACAAGTGTCTTATCTTGATAATTTCTATATAACTAATAAATAATATAATGTTAATCAACAGCTGTCTTCAAAATACATAATTTATGACATGTTTGTTGTGAACGTTGTTAACCAGAATACAAAACCAACTATTGCCAAAATATCGTCAGCTTTGAAATTGTAGACGCAAATTTGGTCAATTTCAGATTTTATTGATAAAATGAAAAGAATGTGTGACCCGGCATACAGTTTGAATCGAGATCAGACGCCGCGTCAGTGGCGGCGTCTGATCTGGATCTAAACTGTGTGCAAATATCTCAGTAAAGTCATAACAGGCAGGCAAAGGATTATTCTAGACAAGACTCTGAATTATTCGTGTTCTGATCTGTATCAAACCTATTAACTGTTACCGCAGTTAAAATCGCAATTAGCGCGTCGTAATATAGTCACATTACTTTCAAATGACGTTCTTTCTACCTCTTGCATGATACAGAGCGATTAACCCTCTAACTACCATTCTATCTTCTGCTTAGAAATTGTCGTCTGCAATTGTATGTCAAATTTAAATTTTACGAAATTTTGTCTAAATAAACGTCGAAACATGTTTCAAAAAGTTTGGGTCCAGATCAGACGCCGAGTAACTCGGCGTCTGATCTGGACCCAACTTGTTTGTAAATTCCAGTGGATATGGAGGTAGTGGTGAAGGGGTCAGATCCATATCTCTACTTAGCCTGTTCACTTTTATACAGTACATTCAGCCCAGTATTAGCTAACGTCATGCTATAGTGTCGTCTGAATCAAATTTGTCGTCTGCCGCAAAGAAGAAGACGTTATTCTTGGTTTAAACGCAAACGATTCTGACCATTTATTTTAATCAAAGTAGCAAACTTGATAAATCTAGCTAGATCTATATACTATTGATTATGTTATATTGTTGTTAATTATATGTTTTGTATAAATCGTTTTCAATGGCCTCAAACAGTTTTATGTACTTGTATATATCTGTTGAGGGTCACATGGAATATTGTTTTTTGGTTGTTGTTTTTTTATCAAATGAGCTCTCTTTTTAAATAAATGAACTCTCTCGTTAAATCAAGTCTTTATTATTGTTTTTATTATAATTATTATTATTATTCAAACTTTTTGTAAAATCGTCTAAAGTCGTCAACGGCGAAAAAAGGGTTAATCTGTTGTATGAAAAGTTGACGCTGTCCCTGAGCTTGATATTAATTCTAGAATGAGAATTCTGATATTTCTTGGAACAAAACACAATAGAAATGTGTTTGTATAGTATCAGCAGAGTACTGTTAAAAAGCAGAAGATTATTTCAGTCAATGGAATGATGGAAATGGTGGAAATGGCCTAATCGACCCTACTTGAGAAAGAAGACACTATTTGAGTAGAGGAAATAGTTCTAATTGATATCTTCACCAGGGGCCCGTTTTACTAAACTACTTACGCAAAACTTTTGCGTAAGTCAAACTTTTAAATTTTAATTTATATTTTTTATTATCACTTGCTACACACAGCAAATAGCCAGACTAGAGGACGCGCTTTTAGCGCGTACTCTGATCTGGCTATTTGCTGTTTGCAAACGTTTATGATCGAAAAATAAGAGTTAAACGATTTTGACTTACGCAAAACTTTTGCGTAAGTTGTTAAGTAAAACGGGCCCCAGCACTTTAACGGCTAGACAAAACAACCTCTGCTTGTCATTGTCATTGAGCTACAGTGGAGAAGACATACTGAAGTCCTCCTTTACACGAAACTAAATGAAAACGCAATACAAAGTAATTGAGAAAATAACAGTGTTTTAAAACTGTATGGACTATTAAAATCTGAGTGGCAACAAGTTTTTAGCCTGATCAGACGCCGGGTAACCCGGTGGCTGATCAGGCTCAAAACTGGTTGCAATAGACTAAAAGATTTACCATAGACGCGTTATATTGGGAAAGAATAAGGTCTTCCTACAACATGGATAAGATAGATTGGGTTACATCTCACAATTACTGAAAACAAGGCCTTAGTCTGTAGTATGCAGCCTAAACCTATAGACGAATTTACGCAACATTTACCAAACAGAATGCCTATGAAGAATACACTTGTCGTTATTACATGAACCTTGATCACAGACTCTTTTAAAGCAGCCCTCTTACCAAGGTCTACACGGTTTGTCGATTTGCGAAAAGAAAATGTACGAAACAACTCTAACTGGCCCAAAATGGACTAAATCTTATCAAAATAAATTTTTGCCATCAAAATTTTTCTGCGTGAGACGAGTTATACAAAACTTTTGTAAAGCTGACATTGAAATTATTCAAATAAATTATAGTCTTGAAGACCGACGATATCTTAATACAGAACAACATTTAGCATATGAGCTTTCTGCTTTACTTTTGTTCTGTATTAAGCAAGTATCTGTCTTATGTCGGCCTTATGTTTCATGAAAGAGTGCTCGGTTAATATAAGTTAGACTGGTTCCGGAAGTGCGTAATACAACCTACTCAGACTTTACTACTACCAGTCTGTTCTCACATAAAACATTGACGTATTTACCCTCGTATTCCTAAATGATGTAGGTCTTCTAGTCCTTAGAGCCTTTAAGAACGTTCCCATGTCTATTCCATAGGGTTTCTTGAAGAATTTAAATAAATTTTCATAAGAGTGCTATTATAATCACTCTAAAACAACATTATGATGCGTTAAGACTGGTGACAGATTAGTGCAGAATAAAGGCTATACATGTATCCTGATTTTTTCTGCTCTTCTTTATATGTTTTAACCATAAACATTAAGTTGGAACATAAACAATGAAGATCCATGTTACATGGTTCCTCCGAGAGACCCTTACCCTAAATTTTGCCGATATGCTTAACTTATCAGTTCCTTCCAATTTGTTTAATATCATATAATCTACATTTTACATGTACATGTATCTGCGTTTTAACATTGAAGTTTGGGTAGTTCGATTGAAGAGAATTCAAAGTACCGAGTCTAAATTATCTAGTTATAAATATGATCTAATATTATCGCTATGATTTATTAAGAGTTGATTCGCATTTAATCTTCAACAAGATTGGATCCAGACCAGAAGCTAGGTAACTATTACATGTGCGTATCGTTTTCAGACAAAAATGCCCTTATAATATAAATTTGAAAATTATTGCAGACGCCCATTTTATCCCTTTCACAGACATAGCCGACTTTGCAAACAGTTTAGATACAGATGAGAAGATGTGTCACTTAGTTTTTGATCAAGTAACTTGTATCAATATTTCAAAACTTTCAATTTGTCATACAGTGTCGAAGATGTTATTCTTTCCAAATAAACGTGTTAACGCATAAACTATGTTTCTATTGCAAACAGTTTGGAACATGATCAAACTCGGGGTAACCCAGGCTCCAAACTGTTTGCCACTCAGATTAAAATCAATCGTAAGAAATGTCAAAACAAATGTAATTTTCTTTATTTAATTGCATTGCGTTTGCCTTTCGTTTGCTTTTAAACGGAAAAATAACGTCTTCTCAACTGTATATTGGGTTTAGAGAAAGGGTTAAATTTTGAGGTGAAATGGTAACATGTAACACAGACTTATTAAGCTGGATTATGGTAAATGTATAATGCAGATGGATGAATAAGCGTGCTAGATGATCATGAATAAGCTATCCTCATGAATCAATTTTAACCTGGAACAATTTTACATAATGTGATTCAGGAGCGGTATGCATTATTGAAATGCTTATGTATGTTAATATACTGATATTTTGCTACAGTAGAAAAGATGTTATTCTTTCCCAATAAACGCGTTTACGCTAAAACACTTATTTGCAATGCATACACTTTGGAAATAGATCAGACTCCGGGTAATCCGGCGTCTGATCAGGCTTCAATCTGTTCGCAACTTAGGCTAAAATGATTTCAGAGAAATGGCACACAGTTGTACATTTTAGTGCATTGTGTTTGCGTATCGTTTGCGTTATGTAGTTTAAGAGTGCAGTTCAGTCATCATAAACATTTACAGACACTGAACTGGAGTGTCAGATAGAACATGCATGTATAAACTTCTAAACCAATAACCCTTTATTCCTTAGTTTTTTTTATTATTGGAATATATGTGACCACTAAAGTAGATTGAAAGTAAAGCAGAATACGCCATGAGGCGTATTCTGCTTTACTTTCAGCCTGCTTTTAGCTACCATACCCTATGATACAGTACTGAACCTTATTAAATTAACAATTTTTGCGATTCGCTTGCGATTCGCTTGCAATTCGATGGCAATTCGCTTGCGATTCATAATACTAACTTTACCCTCGGGTAATTTTTCTTGAATGGTGTATCTCACAAATGTTCGCAAATATGTCTTCGTTAATTTTTTCGATTCTATTTTTGACACAACCGCTTCGGAAAATTCGCGTTAAAATATTCAAACGTAGGATTTGTTTTTTGAAGCGCCCGATTCGATGGCAATTCGATGGCAATTCGCTTGCGATTATCAATTTAATTTAATAAGGTTCAGTACTGTATAGAAACTATTTCTTATGATACATATTTATTAATGCATAAGTTGGAAATATTTTCTTTAGTTGAGGAATAGCTTAAAAGCCTAATTGCGTATCTATAGAGTGTCATTTGACGGAATAGTCGGTCGCGTTATCGAACCCACAACCCATAAACTTACGTGTTTATCATATAACCACTTGACTACTACACCCGCCTAAATCTCCCACAGGGATCAAGGGCCCCTTTCGTGAACTATTTCAGTGTACTGTTATCTATAAGTGAAATGGGTCTACTTGTTGAACACTTCGAGTATCCTCAATGATTATCAATGAATCTTTCAGGTCTGATTCCCTTACACAGGTAACGTAGTACATAGTAATACTGCTTCTGTTATAGCCAGTATATGTCTTAAAGCGTTAAATACCACAAATACGATATATGCATATATGTGAGATGTGACAAGGTACATTCAGCGATCATGTTTACTACATAGGTTTTGGGTCATGTGTCGTTTTAAGTATACGTGTGCTTTGATCTACATTTCAAACAAACATGAGAGTGTGTGCGTGTTCGATAACCTAGTAAATCATGCACAGTCATTCACAACAACACAACAGGCTTACACATAAAATATAACTGTCACCTACTTCTCCATATACAGTGGAGAAGTCGTTATTCTTTCACAATAAACGCGCTTATGCTATAGTCTTTTTGTCAACTGCAAACGTTTTGAAGCCAAATCAGACGCCGGGTAACCCGGCGTCTGATCGGGCTCAAAACTGTTTGCCAACCAGACTGAGAATTATCAATATTAACCAGAGGTCGACAATTAAATGCAATGCAAACACAAACCCAATGCAGTAAACATAGAAAAGAATAGGTTTATTGAAAACAAAATATTATATCTGTGATGCAAACAGTTTGGAGCCTTGTCAGACGCCGGGTTAACCGGCATCTGATCTGGTTCTAAACTGTATTTCAACAGATACATGTACAGTGGAGAATATGTTATTCTTTCCCGTTTAAACGCAAACGTACCCAAACGCAAAGCACTAAAGCGTAGAAAAGAACAACTTTTGGACAATTCTGATAATTCTTGTTTATCTTGATGGCAAACAGTTTGGACCCTGATCAGACGCCGGGTTACCCGGCGTCTGATCTGGCTCCAAACTGTTTGAACTGCAAATAATAGTTTTAGCGTAAACGCGTTTATTGGGAAAGAATAACAGATTCTCCACTGTATATTTCAGATACACGTTTATGAAAGAACCACTTTAAAATGTAACGGTTGAAGTTGTACGAGTATGAGTTTTAACATAATTCAGCGTGGGTCTCAACCCTACTACCTGTTATATAGTAGATCTGTAGTTAAGTACACCATCAATTAGCATCCCACAAAGGCAAACATTGCAGGGTCGGAGGAGATTGGTCATAAATAAACCAACTGGTCCGGATAATATATATTAGCCAATTTAGCTGTATTAATGGCGAATTCAATAAGTACATCAATTTTATCTTTTACCGCCAAATTTAATTTTCTTCTTTAATCATTCGTAGCACGACTTTGTCTGCTTAGTTGTCTTCTACAAGTGTATGCTAACTTCAATTTATTGAAGTTTTATCTTAATAATAGTGTTACAAGTGTTAAACACTTCCGATCCTGACCGAAGCCATTTTAACACAGGATCCAAACTGTTTGCGAAGTAAACTTTAGTCGCTAATGACCTGATGACGACGAAAGATGTCATTTGTAAAACACTAATTCCTGATGAAATTTACTTTTACATGTGTTCAAAATGTTCGTGTTGTCAATATTTATTAAGCAGAAAGTGTATATGTTTGTTTGTGGCCTGTGGTTTGTTGTTTTATGTCCATTTAACAACAGGATTATATCAGTACGTCACCTCGGTTTAATAATTCATCCGGTTTACGGGATGGACCTGCAACCTCTCTGATACATGGCGAGTGGCTTAACCACTACGCTACGGAAGTGATGATAATACTGTGGCGTATACGTTATTCTTTCCAAATAAACGTGTTTATGCAAAAACAAGTTTTTCCGATTGCAAACAGTTTGGAGCAAGATCAGACACCGGTTAAACCGGCGTCTGATCTGGCTACAAACTGTTTGCTATTTATATTTCAAAGTAGTCAATTTTCAAAATGTCATTTTCTACATTGCGTTTGCGTTTAGTTTCGTTTATTTGGGAACGAGTAACGTCCACCCAAAACGAACAGACAATAAGTTATTGAATAACACTCACCTGGTAAGCGTCAGGGATATTGACGACCTCTCCAGTTTTGGCTACATATCCGATAATTCCCGTTCCCCAAGGAACGCGTATCTCCACTTTCCCGTTGGATATTTCCTCGAGGGACGAGCGACCGTTCACGTCAAACAACTTGGCCGCGAGGTAGGGCTCGTTAGTACCCTTACCTTGCACAAGAAACAGTGAACACCTGTCCGCATTCAACAAAATGCAGCAGTTGTTGAGAATTTTATAACACAGACTCGTAACATCCAAATCATTACAGATGTCTATAACCAACTCGTACATTAATTCCTTCTCGTCCAACTCTTTTAACTCACTTCTCGTTCTGCTGAACAGCCGTCCTTGTGACGGAGAGTTAGCGATAGGGGACGGCCCCAGGAACGTGGGAAATCCCTCAACTGTACTAACGATGGGGTTAAGGGTACCCCCTTTTTCAAACTCTTGAGCTGAAATCTTCCGCACCGGGGTGTTCGCACCAGAGTTGCTTTTTGAATTATTCTTAGATCCACCGTTAGAGTTCGTGCCCGAACGTAAGAGTCCGGCCGTGCTCGATATAGCGTGAGAAATGAGCCAACCGTCCACCATGCTCCGCTTGGCCTTGCGGGCGAAGTAGTCGTGGACAAAGTCCGGGTGTTCGTCCAACCACTTCTCTGTCTTATCATACTCCTCCCTGATGCTGGGAGGGAGGGGATCCTTATCCTGCATCCCCTCAGCCATGATGGCATCAGTGGCCTTCCGCTGGGGCCTCTTGAACAGCAGGCGAGGAGGAAACGACTTCCGCGTCCTACCTCGGAAACTGTGGGACTCCAGTTTGCTGTACGGCGGTATACCCCCGAACTTTTCTATAGATAGCCGCTTGACTAGGCAATTAACCGACTCAGGACAAACAAAATCGATTTTAAAATATTTGCGAATGCAATATATGAAATAATGTATGTATACACAATACACACAATGCCCAAGGTGTATCAATACCTAGCTTCAACCTTTTAGTCGACCGCGACCTTATACAATAACATAAAGGCTAACTAAATCCACGGCCGGTTTATTAAATCCCTTTTGGATTAGATACTGTGTATTTAACTCTCACTGGTGTGGCCGATTTTTCTCGGGGCCACTGCACACGAACTTTGTACTGAATACACACAAACATTACCAACTTTTAATCGATCCAAGACAATCAGAGTGGAAAATGATATATATCCGGTATATAGTTCACTTCTCTCTATATTTTCTGTGTACTTAACGTAAAGCGAAAGCGTACTACGGACCACCTTACTCCTTTAAACAAAACAATTGACCTACACGCTCCGTTTGTGTTCAGCATTTTACACCTGGGCGTCAGCATGTAATCCCGTAAAATCAATCCCAAAAATACGCGCTGTGAATCATTAATGATGCCCAAAGATAGCGGAGCGACAGTCTGCAAACACCGATTATGGCCAAGTTAAACCATGTAAAATGTTTTTCATTTTCATCGTATGTGTTGTGTGTACTTTGCTGGCGGAAAACCCCAGCTATTTACACGCCTCTGTTTACCTCTCGTACCTCGGTTCTGTCTTCAGTTTGATCCGTCTGCGCTAACGTATTGGAATCCCGAGTTTTCCTCTCTCCTAACTTTTCCAAGTGAACATATCTCCAGCCAAGCCGTAAAACTAAATACTTCTTCACAGCCGTCAGGGATGGCTCGCCGTAATTCTTTTCTATATTATCCGATTTTCCCGTAAACGTGCATCAGCCGCTAGTCGGGGAAAATTGAAATCGAATCTGCTGTACAGTTGCCCGTTCCAGAGGGAGTTTCCAATTAAAACTTATTCACTGCCTTAAATTACCCCGAGAGTAATTTTTACTTTGCAAACAGTTTATATCCTCACCAGACGCCGCGTTACGCGGCGTCGAATCAGGATCGAAACTGTTTGAACCCAATTACGATAGAATTAAGTCAATTTACCTAATGTTTGATTCGCAAAAAAAGCAGACGACAGTTGTTTAAAGCTGCCGATGACGTAATGGCAATGGGATACACATCCTTTTTAACTTCCAAACTGTCGTCTGCTTCAAGATATATCGCCTGCTTTTCATTACTAATATTGTTGACTAAGTTAAACAATAACTCACGTGTCAAACTAATTCGATCAATGTCAGACGTCGAGTTTGTCGATAGTCAGATCTGGATCCGAACTGCTTGCATGTGCACTTTTCGTCTGGCTTGTCATTGAATATGGTAATATTGCATTTTCCCAGACAATGTACAGTGGAGAAACGTTATCCTTTCCCGTGTAATTAAACGCAAACGAAAGACAAACGCAAAACACTAAAATGTAGAAAAATGAAAACTATTAGACATTTTCACCTATTCGTTTTAACCTGTGTGGCAAACAGTTTTGAGCCTGATCAGACGCCGGGTTACCCGGCGTCTGATCTGTCTCCAAACTGTTTGCAGTGGAAAAAATAGATTTAGCGTAAACGCGTTTTATTGGGAAAGAATAACGTTTTCTCCACTGTATAACTAAGTAGTAAGCACAATACCCTCTTGTCCATCTATGAGACACGTCGATGCTGAGGCTATATTATAAAACCAGACAGGAATCTTCTTTTAATTCGTGCGTATTCGCCATTAGTTGCTATAAAAATTCCTTACACTTTCACTGCTCATTTTCTTGATTACTTCTCCTTCTATGGCTCGAGTTAATTAACCGTACAAAGCATGCGACTCTAATTATCGTCATAAAAAGTTTCATACAGTGACTCCTCGCTAGAATGCTTTACGGATATTTTTAATCTTGGTCTTACCTGTTAGCAAGGGACCGTACTGCACTATAATATAGTATATACTAAAGGGCTTTGCTAATCACACACTATTGTCAAAGTCGAGAGTTTTAAGACTGCGACGACAAAATTGTACAGTCTAACAAGAATCGAGCGAAAAATCACATAAATGTATAAACATCATTCTAAACAGATGCTATTAAATACAGGACGAAAGTAACACAGAAAGCTCCTACAGGAGCTTTCTGCGTTACTTTTTGTCCTGCATTCAACATATGCATTTTTAGATAAATAAGTGTCTATGGCGGAATGGTTGCTGAATGCCGGTTTTCCCGTACATCTCGCAGACATTGTCATAGTAATAAAAGAAGACTGGATGGTGTTGTGTGTGAATGTAATAGAGAGGTTATTACCCATGTGATGTTACAGTGGAGAATACGTTATTCATTCCCGTTTAAACGAAACGAAACGCAAACGCAAAACGTTAAAACGTAGAAAAATGCATTTTTGGACAATTCGGATTGTTCATTTTAATCTTGGTGCCAAACAGTTTGGAGCCTGATCAGACGCCGGGTTACCCGGCGTCTGATCTTGCTCCAAACTGCTTGCAATAAAAATAATATTTTGAGCGTAAACGCGTTTATTGAAAAAACAATAACGTTTTCTCCTCTGTAGCCCCCCTTTTAACCGCCAATATACATGTATCGTCTGCCCATAAAACATCGTCTGCTTGTATTGTTCAAATTACGATTTATTTTTCTTTGACTGATTGAACGTCGATATCAAGTCATATAGTATGGGATAAATCGGAGGCGGAGTAACTCGGCGTCTTATCTAGATCCAAACTGATTTCATATATTAATGGAATTGCCTGATCAGGGATTTACAAGACCCAATAAATGACATTGCATTACATTCATACAATAAAGTTTCCCTATTACAGTAACTTAAGACAGCTTTGTGATACTAGAGGCAGGTTATAGTTTAAAGCAAGATGCAAGCTAAGCAGAGATCCCCTACAAGAACTTTCCGGGGCGGCTGTAGCCTGTTTGATCAGTAATCAAACGCAAGAATATTTGTACAGTCGAACTGCGACATCTCGAACTCGTTTCACTTGAGCTATCTGAAAGTTCGACATATCAACTGCATTATTTCATGCTCGGTTAAGTCGAACATACCCATATTTCAAAGTTAAAACGTGGCTTAGCCACGTTTTAACTTTGAAATACGGGTATGTTCGACAAAACCGACTTTAACTTTGAAATACGAGTATGTTCGACAAAACCGACTTCGAGATTTCGAAGTTCGACTGTATGAGGTTTTATGTGGAGAATAGTTACTCTTTCCCGTTTAACCCTTTACCCAATAAACAATTTATAACATTAGATACAGGTGGTCACTTAAAGCAGGTTGAAAGCAAAGTAGAATGTGCCTTAAGGCACATTCTGCTTTACTTTCAGCCTGCTTTAAACTATCATCTGCTAGGCTATATAACATAATTGTTATTGTAATTGTTCATGAGGGTATAAACTTGAACTATTTTCTTCAGCGGATGAATATATTAAATACGCTAAAAGTCGCTTCTATGGGGGAAAGGGTTAAACACAAATGAAACGCGCACGCATTGCAATACAATGCAGAAAATGTCATTTTAAGAAGTTTCTAACGTTTCCTTTTAATCTGAGTGGCAAACAGTTTTAGCCTGATCGGACGCTGGGTTTTCCAGCGTCTGATTTGACTGCAAACTGTCTGCAGTGGAAATAATAGTTTTAGCGAATCACGTTTATCAGGAGAGAATAACGTTTATCATATAACCTGCAGTCTTGGAGTTGCATAAAGCCATTTTGTAAATATCGTAATACACTAGTGGAATATCGTTTTTTGGGCTCCGGCCCAGCCTGTTCGTCCACAAGCGCTGCAGTTAGCAGGACACCAAATGGCGTCACTGATGATTTGCGATGAACTTAAAGTAAACAACGTAACGTTTTGAGGGAAAACCTGTATAGCACAGGGTCTACAAACAACAGCTTGAGATAATTTTATAGGTGTTTAAAATTATTAGATGGTAAATAGAATATAATATTCGTGCTCATTATTGATCATTTTTAATAAACTCGTTGACTAAAATAAATATGACGCTCGCCAAGGCTCGCGTCATATTATTTTAGTCAACTCGTTTATTAAAAAAGATAAATAATGAGTACTCATACAATATCCTCTATTTTCTGCAATGTACTATATAGCTACAGGTTACTGTAACACTGTAGGTTACGGAACACCAAATAGTTCCTAGAGATAGAGTACCCTTTCTTGCCTCAAAATGGTATTGTGTCAATAGACGTTTAATGTTTCATGCTTTTGGTGTAATACATGAACGCCAGAGAAAAGACATAAGGCATTTACGTTTAACCTAAAAGGGGTTAATGGAGAAAATATGAGGGCTGAAGTGACATGTCCCTGTTTTAGCCGGTGCCTCTGTCAAAAGGTAGCAGAACACAGGTCATGTAATTGAAATCATATTTTTCTTACAAAACACATGACCCCCCCCCCCCCCCCCCCTCCTCCCCTGTTTTTCATCATTTTTTAGTCATGTCATTGAAAACATGATATTTGATATTTTTCCCAACATAACACATCATCCCCTGTTTTTCTTCATTTTTCAGTTGTTCAGAAATGTAACTTTGGGGAAACATAGAGCTGCACCTGGCTAGGCTGTAAACGGTTACAAATTAATTTAAGATGATTTATATGGGAGAGCCTAATCGGTGTTCCATAACCTAAAAAAACATATCAGTGAGAATGTTTCATCGTATTGCCGTACTACAGCGCTCTCTCTGTACAACGACATCCAATGGGAGACAAACATTGTGTACGTTGTTCGGAGGGAGTCGTTATAGGGAGGGAAATTGGCTTACATTTGCAAACAGCTTCAATCCAAATCAGACGCCGCGTAAAACGGCGTCTGATCTGGATTCAAACTGTTTGTCACTCGTCATTAATTCATTTTGTGTCAAAATGTTCATTATGTCATTTTAAGAAAAACAGCAGACGACACTTTTAGGCAGACGATATTGCAGCAGTTATAGCGTAAGACATAATTGTCCTGTTTAGGGAACTGCGACAAGGGTCGTTGTAAGGAGGGAATCGTTGTTGGGAGGACCGTTGTAGGGAGGGAGCGCTATATTAGGTAATAGTTGTCGAGAGGGGATATCTCATGTAAGGGTGTCATGTACAGTACTGATATACAGTGTATAAACTTTGCACGGAATTAGATTAGTAAGCAAATGAATGAATGAATAAATAAATGATTGAATGCTAATGAATCAATGAATGAAATGTGACATACTGACTGACTGACTGAATTAATGAACAAGAACCATAACTTAAGACGATGCCAACCCCCATCCCAACTCCCTTTCACTTGTTCTGGACAATGCTTTTAATGATCAATGTCTGAGGTCAAAGGGACTTTAAAGTGGTATGTGTCACTCGGAAATCCTACGATGTATCCTACACACTAGATTTTGTGATCCTACATGGCATGGTATAGGAGATACTCTCCTGACAAGGGTTTTCAGTATTCAATGTCAAAGATCAAAGTCAAAGTGACCTAAAAGTAGTATGCGGAATTCTTCCATCAGGACATGTATGTTCATACAAGGTTTGATAATCGTAGATGATATGGTATAGGAGTAATGCTTCGGACACATTTTCTACTATCAAGGCCAGGTTAAGGTCAAGGTCAAGGTCAAGACCAAAGTGACTTGAAAGTGGTATGCAACACTAGGCAATTCCAATAAGTACCCACAGAGCAGGCCTTTGGAAATCCTAGCTGGAAAACTTTTTCAATAATAAATTATGTGTCTGTCGATTAGTTTGAATCTTGATTAGACGCCGCTTACGCGCGGCGTCTGATCTAAAACCAAAATGTTTGTATAGTTAAGTTACTATTGTCATGCTTACCCCCAACTTGAAATATTTCACCAACGATGTTTGCGCAGAATCTGCAGCATCAGATGGCAAGACAAGATGTCCAACCTTGAAGTCCCGGAAAAGTGTGGCATCCCACGTATAGAGTTTCTATTCACAAAGACCCAATTGCCATGGACTGACCATATTGTCCGTATGGAAGACAGCAGACTTTCAAAGATGCTCCTGTACGGTCAACTGAAAGAAGGACACCGTGAACAAGGACAGCATCTCTTGCGGAAAAGGGACACACTGTTGGTCAGTCTATAGAGCTGCCACTTTTATACAAGCTCCCGGGAAGCCAGGAATCAATGAAGACACCGTTGCTTTAAAGCGTGAAAACCTTCGAGCAAGACAGAACCACTGTTATCCAGGCAAAGAGGAATATAAGAAACAGGTACCATGCTAGGCTGACTGCATCCCAGGTAATGTATGTGGCCGACAATGCGCATTGAGCAGCATTTTGCAATCGCTCCCATATAAGTACACACATCGGCAAACATTCTGCATATCTACTCATCTGTCGGACACGGTAAGAGATTCCACCATCATCACCCCATCCCATTAGTATAAAAATTGAAAGGCATGGTGAATATGAAGCAAAACAGCTGATTTGTGGTTTATTTTGCTTCATTTTCAGTTTGCTTTAAGCAATAGCCTGTCTTTAATGCTGACAATAAGCCTCATTGTGACCATAAAACACGAAGTGGTTTTTATGCCACCACTTCTTTGAAACGTAGGTATACACTGACCTATAAATGGTTTTCTAAGTTTGGGAGCATTTGTGTTAGACGTCCGTAATGAAGACGATACCCCTTTTACCAACTTATAACGTATAACGTATACCAACGTGCTGTTAACTTATACAAAACGTACTCATAACACTAATAATGGCTGAAATAAAAGTCACGATTGTATAACTTACCTACAGCGTACGAAGCCTATACCGAGGAAGCCTATGCGACACGTGTGAAATATTTAGTGCATGCACACAAAACTGCGACGTACTCACCGTACCACAACGTATACCAGCGTATACCAACGCGCTGTTAACCTATATAAAACGTTCACATAATTTACCCGACGCATGACAACGTATTTAGCAAATATTTAATAGGTTGGCATATCCTTGCTAAAAGGTTGTACATAGTGCGACTGTGCTTTTATTGTGTGTTTAGATTTCTCCCAAGATCAGTAAAATGTCAATAGTTTTGTATTTCACATTGCTTCTTGCATTGCATATACAATCAAATTAGACATGCGTTATAACAAACACTTTACAGATATGATTTTAAAGCCTCTAAGAAAATAACGCTTCTCATATTATCTAATTTAACTGTGTCGCAGATAAGTTTTATTGCATTTTGGGAGAATTTATTTGTAGTTTTGAAGAGAATTGTCTTCCATTAGATAATTTACAAACAGTACGATAGTGGAGAAAATGTTTTCCTTTCCAAATAAACGCGTTTATGCTAAAATCAGTATATACATTGCAAACAGTTTGGAGCCAGATCAGAAGCCAGTTAATCCGCTAACAAACCACTCAAACCGTTTTGCCTCTCATATTAAAATAACTGTTTAGACATTTCAAATAGATGCAAGTTTCAGCATTTTAGTACATTGCGATTCGTTTTCGTTTGAACCGGAAATAATAACATATTTTCTACTGTAAGCAGATTTTGAATATACATGTATAATACTTTGTCTATTAAGCAGGCACTCACCTCATGATAATTTACATGTAACAGGCTTTCATAAAGATGACAGGTTAAGCTGGAAAAAGTAATGCCTAAAGCTCTTTAAAAGAACCTTATGTATGATTATTTCTGCATTTAGCGGAATCGAAATGGCGACTCAGATTTAAAGTATTTGTATTTAGCAAATAAGTAAAACAATAACCAAAGCTATGTGTAGAAAACTAAAAGGTATTGAGAAAACATAATTAAATACACAATTTGGAAAATCATATCGATAGCAGCTTGAAAATGAGGCGTTTATGCTCGCAATTCTTTTTTCTTCATATACTGTAATCATGATGTGTACGAAGATATCTGGAAAAAAATAGACATTGAAATTTATGATTGACACTATATAATGTTCGTTGATATTTAAGTTATTTGGTAAACTGAACCACGAAATCCACGAAAATTAGTTACCAACGAAAGTTAATGAATCCACAGAATAAGTCATTGCCTATGTTACAATATTAGAATTAGCACCTAACAATCAAACATGTGCAACTATATTTTGAAACAGGCGAGGGAACACTGTAGATGCAATTGCACATTCTAGCATGCAATTGACATATCAGTAGGGCCAAGTTAAGGGTGAAGTTGATGCAGTTAGATCAGAAGCTGCGGCCGTTAGAAATCACATCGCGCATGTACAGTGGAGACTCTGTTATTCTTTCCCATTTAAACGCAAACGTATGCAAACGCAAAGCACTAAAACGTAGAAAAGAACAACTTTTGGACAATTCTGATAATTCTTGTTTATCTTGGTGGCAAACAGTTTGGAGCCTGATCAGACGCCGGGTTACCCGGCGTCTGATCTGGCTCCAAACTGTTTGCACTGCGAATAATAGTTTTAGCGTAAACGCGTTAACAGATTCTCCACTGTAAAGCAGAAGGTTTCTCATATCAAAGTGACACAAAGTGATTTTGACCAAAAGGTAGTTTATATGGAAAAGCAGTTTGATAATCTTAATAACATGTCAGAGATGAACAGCAATGATACATAGGAGCTTGTGATTCAGTTTGACATCAAATGTGAACACATCGATTAGCTCGAAAGACAATTAAATGTATACGAATCTGAAGGTTTAAAACACAACTTGACATGTTTTTTGGTTTGCAGATTCTGAAAATGAAACTACAGATGATCTTATTCGTAAAGTAGTCGAACATGTGCTCACCGTTGCTTCACCAGACCATTCGGCCGAGAAAATTTCGGTTGATAATAAAAGAAAGTTCAATTCAGTTTGATAAAATGTTCGTTACTTTTCGAGAAGGAGGTTCGAGAATTGTGCCGATATAATAGTGTTTAGGTCAGGTTGATATTTAAAACTATCATTGGTTCAATGATAAACTCTGTGACACTGATCTTTTGAACTTCATTAAAGGTTTTGACTGCATGTGTCTTATTGAAACATGGTAGAGCGACATTACTAGTATCAATCATTGTTTGCCTGGTTATCTAATTTATGTCATTTTTGTCCAGTCCAATTCTCTAACATAGGGGCTAGAAAAATGGATGGAGTAATTGTTTTCATAAAAGAGAAGTACGATACGATTGTGACCAGAATATGCTTGCATTTTGACTGTGGCATTGTAATACAATTTGAAAAGGCACTGTTTAATATTTAAAATGATAATATTCTAATTAGTGTATATATTCCGCATGAAAACTCCCTATGTTATAACAACATGTAATGCTCAAATTACGTCAGGTATATGACATGAATTGAATGTTTATTCATTTAAAATACCGAGTTATTTAAAGATAGCGAATGTATTGTGTGTGGAGACATGAATGCTTGTATCGGTAAGCTGAACGATTTAATTCATATTTCTGACAATACCCCAGAATTGCATGATTATTTTTGATATACTAAATAACAATTTTAATTACTGAGAAAAAATGTGACAATCATATAAATAAGTTTGGAAGATACTTAATTGAATTATGTCAGACATATTCACTTATTATTGTAAATGGAAGATTTGAGGACACTGACAATTCGGAAGATTATACGTTACACAAGGTTGTAGTATTGTTAATTATTACATGTGTACAAGAAATATATTTGCTATCATTTTAAGCCTTTATATTGGCTCTGCATCTGATATTGACGATTTACCATTATGTCTAGATTTATTGTTTACCTCTGCATATGATGAAGTTGGTACAAACGACGAAAACAAGGTTAGCAGCGCTGCTTGCTAAAAACATTGTTAAAAAAGAAAGTGCTGATGCTTTTAACGCGAATCTTCTAGTAAATGTGGATGATGGAATGTTAGGTAAAATGGATTAAATATTTCTGACCTTAGCATTGGTATTAACAGAATTGTATCTGATTTTGACAAAAGACAAAAGCAGTGTCTAAAAGGTACATTGACAACATATGGTTTGATGAGGCATGTAAAAATGCCAAAACGAAGACAATTACCTTATTGAAACGATTCAGAAACAGTAGAAATGATATTGATCTTAAGTTATATGTTGAAAGTCGGAAGTCATTCAAATTATTGTGTAAGGAGATGTTTCTATTTTCACGAAAACATTACGAACGAACTTGAACAATCTTTATTTGTTTCTAAAACGTTCATGGGGATTCTAAAAAGACACGATTCCAAACCAAGTACACAGCACAATATTACAAATATACAATGGTTTGATCATTTTAGCCAAGTTTTAAATGGACAATGACTTTTTTTTCCGATGTTCACCTACACCTTTTATTGAAGATGTGTCTTCACCTGATGAAGAATATATCTTGCTCAAAAGTGACATTACTGATTGAGAAATTTTAAAGGTAATCAATGAACTGAATCCAAATAAATCGATTTCAGGTAATTTAGCTGCGCAACATTTTGTGTTCGGTATAGGTATTCTTCTACCATGCATAAGAAAGTTGTTTAAAAGGTGTTGCAAAAACATTGAATTTCCCGTGAATAGGTCAGAGTCAGTTATCATTCCATTTCACAAGAAAAGAAAATGTTAACGACCCTGACAATTACCTAGGCATTGTACTGTTACAGTGGAGAATCTGTTATTCTTTCCCGTTTAAACGCAAACATACGCAAACGCAATAGAGCACTAAAACGTAGAAAAGAACAACTTTTGGACAATTCTGATAATTCTTGTTTATCTTGGTGGCAAACAGCTTGGAGCCTGATCAGACGCCGGGTTACCCGGCGTCTGATCTGGCTCCAAACTGTTTGCACTGCAAATAATAGTTTTAGTGTAAACGCGTTTATTGGGAAAGAATAACAGATTCTCCACTGTAGATGTATTTAGCAAACTCTACATAGGAATGCTTAATACAAGTGTCAATAAATCGGAAGCACAGACAGTGCTTAGAAAAGATAATGTTTTTTGTACTGTATTCATAGATATTTATGTAAGAAAGGTAAGAAAATATATGTAGAGTTCGTTGATTTAAAAACAACAACGTTTAATTTTGTGAAGCGGCGTAAACTATTTCAAGCTTTACAAACTATTGGTATCAAAGGAAATCTGTATGCAGCCATTGTTGGTATATATAAGTCTGTCAATGCATCTGTTCAACATCGAAAAGTAACTACAGATGCATTTGAGTGTCCTTTAGGCGTCAAACAATGGTCTTGGCGAAAATCTGATGAATCACAGGGTTTGAAAAAACCTATATAGAACTAGTTACAGTGGAGAATGTGTTATTCTTTCCCAATAAACGCGTTTACGCTAAAACTATTATTTGCAGTGCAAACAGTTTGGAGCCAGATCAGACGCCGGGTAACCCGGCGTCTGATCAGGCTCCAAACTGTTTACCGCCAAGATAAACAAGAATTATCAGAATTGTCCAAAAGTTGTTCTTTTCTACGTTTTAGTGCTTTGCGTTTGCGTACGTTTGCGTTTAAACGGGAAAGAATAACAGATTCTCCACTGTACATCAGAAGGGTGATACAAATTTAAGTTCACATTATCTACCTATATCTCTGTTGAGTTGTTTCCGACAGGGTGGTTTATTACCATCTATACAATCACCTCATTTCTAATTGTCATATTTAAAATCGTCTGTTCTGGATTCAAGCTGTTTGCAAATGTAAGCCAAAGTCCCTCCCTACAACGACTCCCTCCGAACAACGCATATAATATTTGTCTCCCATTGGGTGTCGTTGTAGAGAGGGAGAGCTGTACCTTAGAAAATGTAATTCCTCGCCTTTGTGTATTCGGTTTGCAGTTGGTGAAGGCCTGTTTCGTTTAATGGTTATTTGCATACAATTGGGATCCTGGTCAGACACCGGGTAACTTGTCTGATCTAGATCTAAAGTGCGTGAAATTTATTTGAATATGTCAAAAATAAATATAAATCCACTTAAATTCGAAAAATTGATAAAGAAACGCAGACGAGAATTGCTTAAAACATATGGCGTCATTGCAGAGAACAGTGACGTCATGGCAGAGAAGTGTGGCGTCATGGCAGAGAAGAAGTTTGGCATCATGGCAGTGAAGTATGGCGTCATGGCAGTGAAGTATAGCGTCATGGAAGTGAAATGTTTAATAACAATCAAAGCCAAACATTTACATCGAAATGAAATAAACAACACTTATTAATCCCTACCTTGTTTGGATTTGTCTTTTGCCTCCAAACTGTTTGCAATAGAAATTATAGTTTAAGCGTAGATGTGTTTATTTGGAATGAATAACGTCTCCACCATTGTAGATGTAGAGCGAGTTTCTCTTAAGGTGGTACGCCCCATATGAGCTAGCATCAATGACGGTCAATATCGGCCCAATCTCATAGTGACATTCAACAATAACCCCTTTATACCCAGTGGATTATTCCATGTTTATATACTGGATAAGTCCATTTTTTATCAAAGGAATGCCTGGTAAAAAATTTCATTTTCATTTTGTTTTATATTGAAATTCCTGTCAGCAAACAGTGTAGACTCTGATCAAACGCCGCATAATGCGGCGTTAGATCAGAGTCTACACTGTTTGCCTATGTCCCATATATGCTATCATGGGCATAAAAGGGTTGAAATGCACAAAACATGATTCTAAGGCAATATGAAAATGGATTTTAATATTAGTTCGAGGTTTACAATTTATTTCTCTAGCTGACTATTCACATATAACACTACGCCCACTACAAACATGAACAGTGGAGAAGGCGTTATTCTTTCTCGTTTAAACGCTAACCAAACGCAAAAGCATTGCAATAAAATGTAGAAAATGACAATTTATTAACAATATTGACTATTTCTTTTATTCTGAGTGGCAAATATTTTTGAGCCTGGTCAGACGCCGGGTTACCCGGCGTCTGATCAGGCTCCAAACTGTTTGCAACGGGAATAATAGTTTTACCGTAAACGCGTTTATTGGGAGAGAATAACGTGTATTCCACTGTGCACAGGCTAATAAAACTTATATCTAATATGAAGCTATACAGAACACTAGAGATTGAGGTTTTATAGTTTTTATCGTATTCAGCAGCTGTGGCCTATCATGAATCTAACTGTTGTTCGTGTAGTTCTTTGGAATAAAAACATACATCATTAATTAACACATTAAACCCTAACGACGAGTATACTCGTTATTAACAATATCAAGTCAAGTCAAAGGTTTATTTCAGTACCGTTAGGTCTGAAGCCCATAATGCAGTGGAGAATATGTTATTCTCACGATTAAAATTTTCAGAGTATACACTGCCTTACCCCGATTACAATATTTACTTGCAAACAGTTTGGATTCTGACCAGACGCCGTTAAACGCGGCATTAGATCTGGCTCCAAATAGTTTGCAATTCTGCTTAAAATAAATTATCAACATTTTCAAAACTCTGTCGTTTTCTACATTTTTGCGTTTTTTTACATTTTTTTAAGGGAAATTATAACGTCTTCTCTATTTAAATCACACATTCCGTTTTTATTATGTAACATCTATGTTGTCATTAATAAACATTCCCGATATAAAAATTGGAATAGCGTATTCATAAACGAATTTAGTAGAGTAGAGAAGACGTTACTATTTTCAAATAAACGCGTTTAAGCTAAAGCACACACTAATATCCATTGTCAGCAATTTAGTGCCAGAGCAGGCTCTCTAAACGATGTGCCATCAGATTGAAATTAATGGTCAATATTGTCATAAAGTTGCTATTTTCTATATTTTATTTCGTTGTGTTTGCGTTTCGTCTGTGTTTAAATCGTTAGAAATAACGTCTTCTCCATTATAAGACGATTGGTGTTTTAATATATCATAACCGATGCCATAGCACAAGCATAGTGAAAATCTGCAATGCTCTCTATGCAACACATCATTACTCTCCACCCGGGTAAAAATGGCCCCGCCCTTGGGCTTATCAACTTTACATAGACTTATATAGGAACGTCTTTTTTAGAAATCTTCTTCTCTAAAACTGTAAAGCCCAGATCTTTAATATTTGACATATAGCTTTGCCTTGTTGTCCTCTGACAAGATTGTTCAAATTATGATTCCCCGGTCAAAAATGACCCCGCCTTTGGGCTTATCAGTTTTTCATAGGAAATCCTTTAAAACTCTTCTTCTATAAAACCTTGTAGCCCAGATCATTTATTTTTGACGTATAGCTTTGCCTTATGGTTCTCCACTGAGACTGTTCAAGTTATGCCCCGGGTCAAAAATGGCCCTGTCCTTGGGCTCATCAGTTTTACATAGACTTATATAGGAATTCCTTTAAAATTATTCTTCTCTGAAACAGTAAGACCAAGATCATCACTATTTGACATGTAGCTTCGCATTGTGGTCCTCGAGTTTATAGGAAATCTTTAAAAATCTGCTTCTCTTAAACCGTAAGATCATTAATATCATCTGACATGTAGCTTTTGCATTGTGGTCCTCTACAGAGATTTAATTATGGCACCTGGGTTATATGGACATAGGGTTATAGCTATATCAAAATGTTGTCTTGTCCAGTCAGCTTCTTTGGTACAATGTTTCAGGTGAGCGAAATGTGGCCCTCTGGGTCTCTTGTTAAAGAATGCGATCATGTGGCATCTGAAAGGTTAGTTGATTTCTGATTTTAAACTACAAACCTTTCTATTTTCTCCCTTCACGCATTGATCTCTCCATTTTTCAAATATAATTGGCGTTGACATTAGACAGATATATTCATATGACAGATCGTCCTTTTTTAATCTGATTTACTGAAAGAGAACAATCCTTGGCGGAAAAAAAACAGAGCCGTCGAAAATAGGACAACAACCTTTAATGCATAAGAAATATTGTCGTCTGCACTTTAATGTCAGTTGAATTGTTTGAATAATTGATTTATTGGGTTAGCTTTGGTTTTACTGTACCACGACACATAACATTGTCATGATCACACGCTGCATTACGTGGTATCTGACCTGGATCCAAGCTGTTGGCAATAAAGACGTTCGCACGAAACGAAAAATACTTTATACCTATCACGCTAAGCGCGACTTTGCTAGCATTTGAAAACAGTGTTGGTAATGATCAATACTGTTTTCCACACATAATTGTTCAACTTTTCCTCAGATTAAAACGCATGAAAACTTATTTTTGACCTTTTTCGCAGACCAAAAAGAGATTCAAAGGGTTTTTTTGTAATTGAGCACATTAACAGCTAGTGACACATGTGCGTTTTTTAAAAATAGGTACAAAAAATGGTCCTTAACAATTCTTAAAAAAAAAGAAGAAGCCAAATAAAATGCTGTCAGTGAGATTTGAACTCGAAACCTTTCATACATAAACTTCTCTGCCTATACCCTTCGGTCACGGTAACACTAACACTGAGTACTTGACCTGAAACATTTAACCCATTTACGCCCAGTGGATTCTTCCATGTTTATATATTGAATTAGTCCATTTTTATCAAAGGGGTGCCTGGTCAAAATTTTAATTTTCATTATTTTTATATAGAAATTCTTATCAGCAAACAGTGTAGACTCTGACCAGACGCCGCATAATTCGGCGTCTGATTAGAGTCTACATTGTTTGCCTATGTCCATATATGTGATCGTGGACACAAATGGGTTTAAATATTGAACAAGACAAACGTTACCAGAATGTTTTGTTTAAAATCTTGGTGTGCCATAAGATCTAAATAGGACTGTACCGGTAAAGACTACACTGACCGGTATCATATGCCAACAGTGTGGACCATGATCAAAGGGATCCATATCAGTGTCTGTATTGTTTGCCACTTTACTTTATAATGTTTAACTCTATCCTAAATGTTTATAAATGGGCTAGACCTTATTAGAAACTGGATTTGTTCTTAATTATGGAGTCCCAGGGCGAATGAATAAATTCAGGATGAATTTATGATGCTTTATTATTATCATTATTGTTGTTGTTTGTTGCCTTAACTCTTTCCTCCCTGAAACTTTAAATGGACAATTTATGTTTCCATTTTAGTCTAGTCCATTTCTGACTTTTAAGGGTTGTTTTTGTCAATGTTTGGCATTGTGACAAACAGTGAAGAACCTGATCAGAGGGCTCCTTTAGGAGCCCTCTGATCAGGGTCTTCACTGTTTGCATAGGACAAGTGTACTATTCACATGTACACTGTTCGAAAAGCACGCCTATATGCGGGACTAGGGTTCAAAGAGTTAAGCCACCACTCTCCATCAACACCGAAAACAAGTGTTTTTGTGAAATAGAAAAAAACATAGCCTTACTGTAGTCTCGTTTTAAATAATGATTATTGTGATATTATGTCTGAGACGTAGATCTACTCCGATCTCTGAATATTATTATACATGTAGCTTTATTGCATTAATCGCGTCCTTTACAAACATGTGATCTAGTGCATTTGCCATATGCAAACTGAAGAACCAGATCAGACGGCTCTCATTGGAGCCCTCTGATCAATATATTCAATTTTTGTCGTTTTGCAATATAAGTAAATTGCAATAAAACCCTAAAAAGCCATCAAGAGAACATATCCTATTGGGAAGTGAATATATCCATTTGAAGTTCAGGCGTGAGTAAGACCTTATTCTTTCCAAATAAACGCGTTTACGCTAAATCTATTATTTCCATTGTAAACAGACGTCTGATCTGGCTCCAAATTGTTTGCTATTTAGATTGAAATGAATAGTCAGAATTGTCAATAAGTTGCCTTTTTCTATATTCTAGTGAACAGATAATAACGTCTTCTCCATTGTAAATATTTGATGACAATTTGATACCTAACAGTTGCAATTCATTTGTGTGATTGGTATCAGAGTATATTAAATTATTAATTTCTTAATATAAATATGAGTATGACAACATTATTACTCCCAAACAACATGCTTCTGGCATTTATACGGCTTTAATATGGAGCATTGTTCGGGAATCATTTGTATTTTTACTACATACTGATATGCATTGCACACGGGTTTATCGTACATATTTCTCAATAACAGGTGAGAGAATTACAATGGAGAAGTCGTTATTCTTTCCAAATAAACGAGTTTGTGCTACACTACTCCCTCGACAAGGGATTCCCTCCTAACAACAGCGCTTATGTTCTTTCTGTATTGTTTTCTGGCATCATTACTATGTAAGTTTTCGGCTTAATAAAATAGTTTCAATGTCATGCCGTCTTCAAGTTTAAACAACAGTCGTCTGCTTGTATTTCTAAAATTTAAAGATTTAGACATTTTGAATAAAGAAACATTGAAATGGGCGTCAAACAGTTTGCATAACGCGGCGTCTAATCAGGATACAAACTGTTTGCAAATAACTATTTTTGTCGGTGTAAGGCATTAAAGGGGCTAATAACGAAAAAGAGCAATGCAATGAACTAAGTACCGTTTATGAGAGGTTTAGTGTATACGATAGGCTATTGATATGGCTATACTCTATGTCATTGTACGCAATGCCCTTTTTCATTGACCGCAATATTTACATGGATACTGGACTTAAAGTGCAGATGGTGGCTTAGTGCCTTTAATTCTTGAAATAAATTATTTCAGGTACTATGAGGCAAGGCATTATTGAAACGAGGACACACAGTTTGGATCCTGATCAGGCTCTGAGTATGGTCCATACTGTTTGTAAATGTAATTTAGAGCAGTTGTAATTGAAGGTGAAGGAGTTAATTTGGTCAGGGACGTGCCTGGTGTATCATAATTGGACAACGATGACGTACAAGAGTTTCCTCGCCAGTCAAGAACTCTCAGTGGGGCGTCAACTACGTCCAGTCAGTTATTTTAGTACACATATAACAACATTCAGGCCGCGTTTACATTAACCGTATTCGAATGGCAAACGTTAGCTATTCTACAGTTGAGAGCACACCACGAAACAAATCTGACCAATCATAAATTGTTTATGGTTAATGTTTGACGTCTGTTACTAACTTACTCTACGAACTCCACGTTTTCATTTTGCTCTATTTAACGGGGAACCAAGGGTTGTGTTTTGACGTATTTTTTGTATTAGAATGGGACGTTATTTGACGCCAAAATATTACTCAACTGAAACATTATCGGTCGAACACGGCTATTCCATTGATGTGCAAGTACTCGTACATTGGAAGTGGCGTTATTCTTTTCCTAAAACGCGAATGTACTAAACCAATAATGCGCATGATCCAAACTGTTTTATTAAAGGAATCGTTAGACATTTCTACTATAGTCTAATTTTCTGCATTTTGTTGAACTCATTTGCGTTCCGTTTGCGTTTAAACGGGACTGAATAACATATTCTCGACTATAACACCGAGACAAATTTGAAATTGTGGTCACCAAATAAGCGTTCACAGTTGTCATGCTATTTCCTAAATAAATACGTCTTCATGCTTCTACCTTGTCCTGAAAATGGCCAGTAAAAACTGTTTCTACATTCATAAAAGTAGGTTGCTTCAACCTCCATTCACTTTAAGCTTGCTTTATACAACAAACAAATGTTTACCATCCGCAAACTGTGGAGTACATTGAGAAGACGTTATTCTTCCGGGTTAACCGGCGTCTGATCTGGTTCTAAACTGTTTGCAATTGAAAAAAACGTTTTAGCGTAAAAGCGTTAATTGGGAAAGAACAAAGACTTCTCCACTGTTTACAGTCATAAATATGCGCCATATGTTCTATATCCTATCAGATTATAAAATTAAAACAGAATGCGCCTTTAGGCGCATTTGGCTTCACTGCCAATCTTATCTACGTTGTCACCTTTCTTCAAAACAAGCTAATTGGTAAAGTGATAAATTCAGGAACTAGTCCCACATTGAACTGTCACAATAGCAAGAGTTTACCCAAGGTTTTGACACGAAGAGAATTGATTAATAAATTTCAGGTGTTGTTTGTCGTGCCAGCGAGCGGGCACCCTGAAGCAAACGTCTTTTCCGCTTAGCAACTTTAGTTTGAAAAGTGACATAACTCCGTAACCCGACATGACGACTGCTAAATATAGTTTTATACACTCGCTTATTCCTAGTTTGAATATATAATGGTTTGTCAATTTCTTTTAATTCAAATTGCTATCTGGTTTGATATTCGCGATGACAATCATTTCCAGCAAACTTCTCAATTACGACAGCTAAAAGGAAACACGATTGGTTGTATGAAAGACAGGTGACAGTTTAAAGCAATGTGAAAGTAAAATACGCTCTCGGTTAACTCAGTGAGCCCTAGTGACGCATATACACGTTTCCAATGCAAACAGGAGCCCTCTGATCAGGGACTACACTGTTTGGCATCTTGCAATTTATTACAAAAAAACATCCCTAAATAGTCTAAAATGGACCAGCCTTTATTGCAAACTGGAATTTTCCATTGGAAGTTTCAGGGGATAATGAGTTAAGGGAGCTTTCTCTATAACTTTCGTCTTACAATAAGCAGTCATCTACATTAATCACATATTATTCAACAACATTTTGTAGTCGTTATAGACTTTATAAACATTTAAAAAATTAGATTGTTATATTAGAAAACTAATATGTTTATTATGTTACTTTTGTTTTATCTGCTGTTTTTTATTCCTCAAGCATTACAGTCTTATTTATGACAGCTCACGTTATTTCCTCATGTCAATCTCCCATAGATGTTCTTTAGTTGAGGCCATAAGTCCGCAGCTCTGCATCTAACAATGGTCCAAACTGTTTGCAAATGCTTATCAGATGTTTGCGATTGGTTTCAAAACAGAACATTAGATTGGTTATATTTCTTGCGTTTTAACTCATTCCAATACTGAATGAATGTATGGTTGATTTCAAAACTATATTTAAACAAATTCAAAATAAACAGTGGAGACCCTGATAAGAGGGCTCCTTTAGGAGCCCTCTGATCAGGGCCTACACTGTTTGTATAGGACAAGTGTACTCTCCACAGATACACTGTTTGTAATGACGAGTATACTTGTCGCTAGTAGGATTGAATGCGTGTTTAAGCAATGTACCTTCATGTACTTTATTTATTCAAGAAAACCACATTTATTTTTCAATCTAAAACTGACAAAAAAAAACAAATGTTTGCCTTAGGCCAAGCTCGAACAAAAAATGTCTCAATACGGATACGAAACTTGATTTTTTTTATTATTTATTCGTTTTCATAAAACAACTACAACATTACATTTAAATGATCACCTGTACGGATTATCAATCTAAGGGACATAATATTGAAAGTGACTAGTACATGTAGTATATTATTTATGACTTTTTCAAGAGGCTATTAAACAGAGTGGTTGATTGATGTTTGGGCGTTACGTATACAGTGGAGAATCTGTTATTCTTTCCCAATAAACGCGTTTATGCTAAAACTATTATTTGCAGTGCAAACAGTTTGGAGCCAGATCAGACGCCTGGTGACCCGGCGTCTGATCAGGCTCCAAACTGTTTGCCACCAAGATAAACAAGAATTATCAGAACTGTCCAAAAGTTGTTCTTTTCTACGTTTTAGTGCTTTGCGTTTGCGTACGTATGCGTTTAAACGGGAAAGAATAACAGATTATCCACTGTATACATAAAAAGCCCTCTGTTATATATTACGACACTAAAAGGAAGGCTAATTCGATTGTATAAACCCCATCACTGTCTTACCACGAATACAGTGGTTATTTGCAAACAGTGGCAAATAATTGGATCCTGATCCGCGTAAATGTTTTTCACTCATTCCATTATTTCTTGAGTCACAAAACCTAAGATTTAAATTTGAGAAATAGAACGAAAACAAACAGCAAAACGAACAAGATGAAAAAATATGTGAAGGCTTTTTAACTGAATACGAATGCGTAAACGCTCTTAAATAAATGAAAAACCAAAAAAAGTCCAGGATGAGACGGTATATCGGTAGAATTTTGTAAAATATTTTGGTTATAAAAACATACTATATAACTCACTTGAACCACATTTATCTAACTGAACTTCAAAAACAAGGTCTTATAACACTTCTCCCTAAGCCAGATAAAGATTTGTCCCTTCTAGCCAACTGGAGACATATCTTTGTTTTTAAAACAATGACTACAAAATAACAACAAAAGCCATAGCCAACAGAATAAAGAAAATTCTACAAAACATAATTGATAATTTTCAAACAGGTTTTATAAAAGGAAGATATATAGGCGAAAGTATTATAATACTAAGTGTCATCTTAGAAAATGCAGATGATTTTGACATCCCTGGTATCATGCTCTTTGCAGACGTTCAGAAAGCTTTTGATAATCTTGACCAGTCATTTTTGAAATGCCTAAGGCTTTTCAACTTTGGAAATGAGCTCATCAAATGGATCGAAATATTTAATTCTTACTGAAATAATGCAATTTTAAAATAATGCACACGTCACAATTTTTTTTTAAAAATTATAAAGAGTGTATGATAGGGATATCCTCTCCCCTGTTATTTATTTAAAATATGTATTGAACTTTTATCAAATGAAATAGAAAACAATGGAAATATTTAAGGCCAAACAATAGCAGGTCAAGAATGAAAAAAGACCCATGTTTGCGAACGATTCAACATTTATAACTGATGGATCAAAAAGGTCTTTTGAAAACGATAAACATACACCTAGATAATTTCAGCTACATCTCTGGCCTGAGGTTAAACTCTACAAAATGCTTCTCACTAAGAATAGGTTCAACAAGACATAAAAAGATCGAATACTATATAAGCACAGAACTTTACACAGACTTCTGAAAAAAAAAAAAAAGAACTTTGTATAAATTCCCACACAAACAAATCAAATCTAATAACAGAACAGAACATTTTGCGAAGAAGATTGAGGAATTTGATGTAAAAAATAATAATACAGAAACTAACAAAAACAATGTACGATTTTTTATAGGATTTAAAACCTAACAAAATAGGCAAGCACACAATTGAGCAAGAGCTTATGAATGGAGGACTGTAAATGATAGATCTAATACTTTTTATCAACGCATTAAAATGTAGTTGGGTAAAAACAAATAAAGACGATCAAAATAATGGCCAATGGAAACAATAAATATGTTAAAAGTTTTCAACAAATATGGCGGAAACTCATTTTTGAAAGTGAATTAAATGAAATTATCGTTTAAGAAACGTTAAAATATGTTCTTAAAAGAAAAAAGTTCTGCATGGATACAAACAAATGATGACACAAACACGACAAACATAAGCAACAGAATTATATGGAACAATAAAGATTCAAACTATTTGGAAATAACCATTATACTCGGGGTAAGGCAGTGAAAGGTTTGAAGCAGACGTGACACTTTGGTGACTAAAGAGTTAGACAAGCCATGAACAATGTTTCTGTATATCTTTGCACGTGACAATCACAGTCCATTATCTGTATTCTACAAAAAATTAGTCGATACGTTTGGTTATGACGTAATGACCTGACCGAGTATTAATTTTATTGGTTACGAACTGGGCAAGAAAACATTCAATACAGAACAAGACTTATACAAAGACAGGGCTACTTTGTAACCGAAGCATTAAGTATCTAATAAAATATCTATATAAAAATCTACTTTAACCCCTTCACTGTCTTACCCGAGTAAAATGCTTTTTTGAAGACAGTTTTAATCCTGCTCTGAAGTTGCTTTACCCGTTTTTTGATCTGGTTCAACTTTCTTTTGACACTCATTTCAATATTTTCTAGGTCAATATACCTAAATTTTAAATTTTATAAATGAAAGCAAACGACAACTGTTTAAAGCAGATAACTCACGACATTGAAGGGGTTAACGAGGCGACCATGATTCAACAAAACACCACATACAGTGGAGAAAACGTTATATGTCGTTTAAACGCAAACGAAATGCAAACGCAAATCTCTTAAATGTAGGAAATGCTCAATTTTTGACATTTATAATTATTGTTTTTAATCTGAGTGGCAAACAGTTTGGAGACTGATGAGATGCCGGGTTTCCCGGCGTCTGCTCTGGCTCCAAACTGTTTGCATTGGAAATAAAAGATTTAGCGTAAACGCGTTTATTGGGAAAGAATAACGTTTTCTCCACTGTAATTGCGTACGTGGATTCTAGTTGTCTTGCTGTGCATCTAATCGTTTTAGCTTCACGGTAAAATAAATTGTTGTCTATATGCAATAAGTTGTAAAAAGAAAAACTATTAACAAGCTGAACACAAACGTAAATATAACAAGTACAGTAAAGAATAAGTTATTACTTCCCAAAAGAAACGTTTATGATAAAGTCGTGTGTCTATGGCAAACAGTCTGGACAATATCAAACGCCGGGGAACACGGTGTCAGAACAAGCTTCAAAACTTTTGCCACACAGATTAAAAAGTAGTCATATTCACTGTCAAAATATCCATTTCTCCATTTTATTGCAATGCGTTTACGTTTGTGTTTCGTTTGCATTTAAACGGGAAAGTATAACATCTTCTCCACTGTATGATGTCACTGATGACGTCAGAATAACGAATTCTCAACTGTACATGAAACGTGTACAACCGTACAATAAAAATCGCGAACATGTATTGATATTGATAAAACATAATGCTCATGTACACATTTTTGTCCTTCACCCTTCTGGAGGTAGCGATTTCTAAACTTTGTAAAACTACTCGGATCTAGGCCAGACCCCGCGATTATCAGCGTCTGCTTAGTGCCCCAACTGTTTGACCCTTGTATTAAGATATTTGCAGTTTTAAATAGTTTTAAAACTAAAATGACAACAATTGCAGATGAAAGCTATAGAGCATGCCATAGTGTAGCAGACGAATCTACAAAACATTAATTGTTTTTAAAGTGCATTGTTCTTCTAGTTTACAATAACATTATATAAATATCGTATTCCACTGGTAAATATCGATATTTGGGCTCCGATAAAAGCTATTTGTCTTCAGTGCAGGAATGAATAAAAATCGTAAAAGTTGCATTCATGTAAAATGTGGTTAAAGCAAATGACGCCGCATGCAAGTGAATGGATAAATAAACAGCAGAAGGCAATTTTTAAAAAGACGATTTGCCGGGAGTGACAAGAATGGGTCTGATGATAACTGGCAGTCGGAATCAATAGCTTTCCTGGTTTCAGGATATATTTAATTATTTATATGTTCACATTGATGAGGAATGTGACAATATTGATAATCCCAAGCTAGTTTGTCATGGCATTTATACTGCTTCTACCAAGTGACAGGTATATGTCAATAACCTTTTGTCTTCACACAATGCAACTTCATACCTTATGGATGAATATGTTTGTCACAGGAGTGATAACATTTTACGATGAAAAAGTAGAATTTGTCGTGTTATTGTTTATATTTTCAAACAGAAGTGTCACTCGTTTAACACCTCGCCTGACTCCGACTGAAATTTACAAACAAGTGTAGACCCGGAAGAGACTCCGTATAATTCTGGGTCTAACTTGCACTAGTTGACACTGACTGGTGTTAGGGGTCTTCAGATATATGACGATAACACTTCATTTTGAATACGACTGTTGACTTCATTTTTAATGATTCACAGTATAACACGGACAACTCGCTAAACACCTTCATTGCCTTGATATAATCCTTTACTGCCATGACATCATCCTTCACTGCCATGACATCATCCTTCACTGCCATGACATCATCCTTCACTGCCATGACATCATCCTTCACTGCCATGACATCCTCCTTCACTGCCATGACATCATCCTTCACTGCCAGAAAGTCATCCTTCACTGCCAGGACGTCACTCTTCACTGCTATGCCATAATCCTTCATGTTATGTCGGTGAAGGTGTCATTGGTGCATTCAATATATCCGTGCTATACTGTGGATCATTACAATTGATGTCTGTTTTTATTTCTGAAATTTAAATTTTACATTTTTAACTTATGTAATATTATAATGAGTTTGAATCTTGATCATACACCGCGTTACATGACGTTTGATCAGGACCCAAACTGTTTGCAAATAACTATTGTACTCGGGGTAAGGAAGTGGGGGATAAGTTAAAGCTTAAAATGTGCATTAGCCACGTTTTAGTTTTTAAAATACTAGTGTGTCCGACTTAGGCAAGCTCGATTCATCGAATATTCGAAACATTGATCTGATGAAATACGGATTACGTTAACAACAGCAAGTTTGAGTTACATGTCTCGAATTTCATCTGTATTTATCTCAAGGTTTGAATCTAACAGGTCTTTTTCAAATGTCAGGAGTTTCGTCTATGGCATTTTAACAATGGTACATCAGTGTCATTTGTTTCTTGCATGATATTCCTGGCAGTAATTGCTCTGAGTTCTCTCCTTACTCAGTTTATGCGTTTCGTGGGAATGATTAGCTCCTTACAAAATTAAACACAACAATCGACATCCGAAATGCTATCGTTTTCGTTTGTTCTCTTATTTCCCCATTAACCCATTTACTGGCTTACCCCGAGTTTAACGGTTATTAACAAAGAACAAGGCTCACGAAGGGTCAAAATCATTGGTTTATGGTAATTATATGAGATTGTGATTTGAAAAATCACAGGGCGGAAATACGCAGTTGGTGAATCTAGCTCTTTGGAACCTTTGTAACGCGGCGTCTGATCAGGTTCCAAACTGTTTGGTACTCGATCGCTGTTTCTGCCGTCAAAACTGAAAAAAAGAATAGAGAAAAAACAAACGGCAATTATTTACAGCAGATGACGTTACATCAACGAAGGGCCGACTCTTCTATTTTCTTCTAAAACACTGTCTTTTGAATTTAATTTTCAAATTTAGATTTGGGAATGTTTAGACAAGAGAAATGGAAATAAGTGAAAAATAGTCTGGACCCTGATCAGGAGCTGCATTACTCGCAACTTGATTGTGGGCCAAACTGTTCACAACTATCAGTATATGCGTGCGAAGGCAGTGAAAAAGCAACAACACTAATGAGGACTGTAACTGAGGAAGAATATAGGTACAGTGGAGAACACGTAATTCTTTCCCAAAAAACGCGTTACGCTAAAACTATTGTTTCCATTGCAAACAGGATGGAGCAAGATCAGGGCAAAATAAAATTGAATTGTCAGCAAGTTGTCAATTTCTAAATATTACTGCAATGTGTTTGTGCTTCGTTTGCGTTTAAACAGGAAAGAATAAAGTATTCTCCGCTGCACATAACATTTTGCTATTATTTCTTTTTGAAACATATATGTAACAGCAGTGCAGTAAACTGTGATAAAGTAACAGTTTCTAAAACATGTTAATAATTAGTTTTAATCTGAATAACGAAACGGTTGGAGCCTGATCAGACGCCGGGTAACTAAAATGATTTACAGTGTATAGCAGTCACGCATTTATTGCGAAAGAATAACATGTTTTCTTCTGTGATTAAAGGGTATTTTATATTAATTTGTTAGATGCTTTAATTGAGCCCTTAGCAGGAGACACCCTTAATCCTAACCATGACCCTTAACTAACAAACTATTATTAAACTATGTTTACAGTGGAGAAAACGTTATTTTTTCCAAACCAAAGCTTTTATGCTAAAATTATTATTTCCATTGCGAATAGGTTGCAGCCAGGTAACTCAGCGTCTGATAAGGCTCAAAACGTTTGCCTCTCAGAAAAAAAAATAGTGGGAAATTAAAAACAAAAGTGTACTTTTTTACATTTCACGCGGCGTCGAATCAGGACCCAAACTATTTGACACTCTAATAGTTATTTAATGAGTCACACAACCTTAAAATTAACTTTGAAACGTGTCTTACAGACAACAATAACGAAGCAGACGACAATAAAGCGGTGAATGGGGTAAAACTATCCCGAATGATTTGATCCTGAAAGGGTTCAGTGCAATGTGTTTGCGTTTCGTATGCGTTTAATCAGGAAGAAATAACGTTTTCTCTACTGTATGTAGCCGCTGATAAGTAATACAATCCCTAGTACCTACACAAATAGTTCTGGCAATTTATCTAATCTGAGCAATCGGTTCTGTTGGTAGATGCATAGTCTAATATATTTTGACATATCTACAATATCTACTTTTAATTAAGTATTCTGGTGCCTAAATGGCACAGGAAAACTACATGATTTGTTAAGGGATAACAATAAATTCTAACAAAGTTAACATGTTTGGAATTAGACATAATATACCCCAGCAGTACAGAAAGTGCAGACTACTACATTTGTTATTTTAACTCTGTGAACCCTAGTCACGCATATAAGCGTCCTTTGCAAACAGTGTAACTGTGAGGAGTACACTTGTCCTGTGCAAACAGTGTAGACCCAGATCAGAAGGCTCCGAAAGGAGCCCTCTGATCAGGGTCTTTACTGTTTGCCGTAATGCCAAATATTGACAAAAACAACCCTTAAATGTCAGAAATGAACTAGACTAGAAAGGAAACTGGAATTGTCCATTTAAAGTTTCAGGGAGGAAAGAGTTAAAATGACATAAAACGAACACAGCATTACAAGGAAAAATGCAACACGCTAATTGATAATGCTAATAACCAAAGATCTTTTGGAAAACATTGAATATAATGATTCATACTAGAAACACTCAAAACATAACATAAATGCGGAAGAATGAAAAAGGTACTGCGAAGGGATTTTTTGCTAAAAAAAACGATGAAGATACACATACAAACATAATAGAGGTTGACACAGACTTTGATGAGATAGAGGACGCAATTCTAAATACGGAAATAACACAGAAAGAGATTTTAAGAGCTGTGAAGGCTTTACTAAGAGGTTAAAGTGCGAGAGAAGACAACATAGTCTCAGAATTCTTCGTTTCAGGAATAGATACTATGTTGCCATTTATCAATAGCTTATTCAACCGCTTATATGAAACGGGACAATTTCCAGAATCATGGAGTAAACCCAAATAGTGACAATGCATAAGAAAGGTTACCTCAATGTTACTGGCAACTTTTTGGGAATATCGCTATTAAACATCTTCGGGAAGCTGTATACTAGCAGTCTGACTAGGAGAATAACACTTTTTTCGGGTTTTCTTTTGACAAAATAAAAGAAACTCAGGCATTAAAAGCAAAACGAGTTCTTACTAAATTATGAGAAACATTTTTTATACAAAGATAAGTCCCATTCTTTTATATGGATCAGAAATATGGGGTATACACAGACAACCATCCGTAGAAATTATTCATAATTATGCATGCAAAAGGTACATGTGTGTTAAAGTAAAACTACAAATATTACTGTATTTGGAGATTGTGGACGCTTCCCGCTATTTATAACTGCATCTAAACGTGTGTTAAAGAACTGGTGTCAAATAATCAAAATGCTTAATACCAGACTGGTAAAGAAAGCGAATAGTATGCTTAAATATTTATTTGAACAAAACAAAATAAACTGGACTACTAACGTTAAAGATGTGCTGTTTTCAAACGGCAAGGGTAATGTCTGGGAGAATTAATATGTGATTTTGTTAAAACATACATAGTTGTGTCGGCGCTATATTACCTATTTTTTGTCGTGGTGCCGTAAAACCTAATGCATCCATCCATCGATATATAGTTGTAGCCCAATATTTGAAATCGGTTTCAATGATGTTTTGACATGGAATCTAGAAATCAGTTAGACTGGTTTGCCAAGAATAATAAATAAATAGGCAATATTTTATTTTTAACAAAAAGGTATAGGTGATAGGAAACGTTATTCTTTCCATATATTTTTTATTATCAATATTATATATATTGCATACAGAATGACGACGGCTAATTAGGCTCCATGATGTTTGCCAATGTGAATAACAAGTAGTCAACATTTTCAAAATCCACGCAAATTTCTACATTTTTTAGCACTGCGTTTTTTTTCGTTTGGGAAAAAGTGTACCCTTCACTGCTTCTTAGCAAATTGAAAGTACATCAAAATCTACAAGAGAGGCCACTCAAAAATGAAACGTGGTCGGTATTTCGATGTTGAAGGAACTTGGTAGCTTAAAGTGAGATGACAGAAACACGTGAAGGTCTTTCAGGTTTTTGTTTTAATTCCATCCTGCTATCTTCATATATTTGTGTATAATACCGTTTGTTGAGTAAATCTTGATGTTGAGTGCGGGATAGAAATAATTTAGACAAACCCTATAGAAATTTTTGTTGCTTTTTATTTTTCAATACAATATAGACTATACTAGCTATTACGACGGGGCAGGCTGCAAATCGGATTCGTTACAAAATTATTGTATTGAAGTGTTTTAAAGCATGGCTTTGAAGCGAGATCAAGTGTAGCCATCGCTTTTTGTTAAGAATGGTTATTATCTACTTCATGACATCAAATAATAAGAATGCTCTTAATCTTTTCCCTGTTCCTCATTAACCGTTATTTAAGAACCAAACTAATTCGACAATCGTATTAAACTAATGTAAAATAAACATCGCATGCCTTGCCTGTTCAACAACAAGTTTTTTCGCCACTGCGAATTGCCTAATTTTCGAAAATAGTACCCCTAGGTATTTGAAGCTATCGACTTGTATTTCTGCTGTTTATGACAGATTAGTGTAATTCGATGACTTATTTGTACAGGAAGTGCTGACAAATATCTTCTGAACATGCATTGATCCGCTTGTTTACACTTTCACTGGCAGTGACGTCATAAAGCGCATTTGCAACTAGTTTTGATTCTGATCAGACAGGATCAAAACTGTTTGCCACTTGTTTTGAAACTACGTCAGTTTTACTACATTAAATCTAACTCTGAAAGGATATTGCAGATAACAATATTGACGCAGACGACAATTTGGCGATGAAGGGGTAAAAACATCACGATAAAGTTGAGCATGAAAGGGTTAAGCAAACAAATGTTAATTGGATATGCGAACCATTGTCATTATTCACGTGCTTGTAAAACCGTGTCATTTACTTCATCGACACATAGTAGAATACAACAGATTAATTTGCAAACAATTTGGATCTTGATCAGACACCAACTAATTTGGAATCTAATCTTGGACTAAGTTAATTGAATACTGTATCGCTTAATAAAACGCATTACTTTAAAATAAGTTATAAAACAATAGTTCAAACAAATGTGCTAATGTAGACGATACGTTTGCGCGGTGTTCAAAATGGTTTCAAAGGAGTAAACATTGTCCTGTTTACTTTAACCCATTACCCCTTAAAAACGCCTTTTTACGCCTCTTACTTATTCCTCCACTGAAGAAAACAGTTCCAGTTTATACAGCAAAGAATATGTACCAAAAGAAATATTTTCCATATCCTAGAAGATGGTAGCTTAAAGCAGGCTGAAAGTAAAGCAGAATGTGCCTTAAGGCACATTCTGCTTTACTTTCAAACTGCTTTAAGTGGTCACCTGTTTTCGAAGCAAGAAATAGGCTAAGAGGTAATGGGTTAATGTTCATGCAGACAAATGTTCAATTATACTGCCAAAACAACATGCTGCAACAAAAACCGTACACTCTCGTTCACAGCCAATCATGTATATATCCATTGACGCCCCCTTTAGAAACAAACTAAGTAGAGAAGACGTTATTCTTTCCCGTCGAAACGCAAACTTAACGCAAATATAATGTACTCAAATGTAGAAAATTACTATATTCTGAAAATTCTAAAGACTACTTAAGTCTAAGTGGCAAACAGTTTCGAGCATGACCAGACGCTGTACTTGTGAAGAATTTTATTGTCTTATGAATATAGTGAAGACAGGAATTACATGTGCACAGGAGCCACCTCGAAGCTTTTAGTTTAAGGTAAAATATCATATGATAATGATATACGGTTCCACATTCTGCGTGAGGATTTACGTTTCAATAGTCAGTTTAAATCATTGCTTTACCTTATTGGTGCTTCCAGTTTAATAAATGGGAGTATGGATAATTAACATTCTGATGTAAACACAGGATGCCTGTTTTAAAATGCTGACACTTCCATGTACCATAGAACGTGATGCAATTAGCATTACGGATGGCCGTATACCCGTTTCGCAAACGAATTTACAACAGATAAATCATTGAGTAACAGTTCAACCAAGCTGTTCTGGCCATTCAATCCCATTCACTGGCTCACTCTGAGCACAATGATTATATGTTATTTATGTTGTTCCTAAGAACAAGGAACGTCCACTCGAAGCCATATATTCTTGTATCCTCTCATGGCTTGCGGCCCTGGGGCCTGTCTTACGAAACGAATTAAAAATGCATATACTTTCTGATTTCTCCCATCTTGCCTTGTGACATCTCTTTGGAATCGTCTTTTAAAGACGACACTAAAGATATATCACAGAACATATTTAAACTGGGCACTTACTAGTAATAATAATTGAGAATTTTAGAATCTGACCTTTCGTGTGTATTCTTGCACACAGGTACAGTGGAGAATCTGTTATTCTTTCCCAATAAACGCGTTTACGCTAAAACTATTATTTGCAATGCAAACAGTTTGGAGCCAGATCAGACGCCGGGTAACCCGGCGTCTGATCAGGCTCCAAATTGTTTGCCACCAAGATAAACAAGAATTATCAGAATTGTCAAAAAGTTGTTCTTTTCTACGTTTTAGTGCTTTGCGTTTGCGTACGTTTGCGTTTAAACGGGAAAGAATAACAGATTCTCCACTGTACGCTGGTGTAGCTCAAGTTCTGGAAACCAACGCTTCTTACAGTCGAACTTCTATTATGCGAATAACTTGTATTGAGAAAATAATAGAAATGTGTAAACTTATTGCAGGTTAAAAGTACTTCAGAAATGTCCTATTTGTGTGTTCTGCATTTATTTCATCCTGCATTAATAAACCGATCATGTTTTAAAACGCATTTTTGTTCTTGAATAAAGTAGTCGCTTAATACAAGTTTGCCTGCATAATACAACATAATATGTCATATTTCACAATATTGCACGTCTGTTGTTTCTCACTCATGCGATATCAAGAATACCACTCCATATGCGTACTTTAACGGCAAATTAGTGGTTTGTAGAAAGGTTTCCTTCCATTAAAGAAGTGCCGTATAAACAATTCTTTAGTTTCCTAAATTAGGTACAGCGGAGAAGATGTTATTTTTTCCCGGCTTAACGCCAACGCATTGTAATAAACCGTATAAATTAACAATTTATTGACAATTTTGACCGATTATTTCAATATGAGTGGCAAACAGTTTGGAGCCTGATCAGAAGTCCGATTACCCGACGTCTAATTTTGCTCGAAACTGTTTGCAATGACAATAACAGTTTTGCGGTAAACGCGTTTATGTGGAAACACTGTATGACGTCATTGGTGACGTCAAAATAACGACTTCTCCTCTGTAAACTTCCGACTTAACGACCACTCCTCGACTACTCAAAACTTTGTCAAAGGTATGTAGGTACAGTAAAAGATATCTATTAAGACCACTGCATTGTGTTCATTATCAGTGACAGTAAAACAGTTTAGTTGTGACCTGTATTTTTTAAAATAAATAAGCCTCAGTTTTAGTGGTCGCAATAGTGGAGTTTTACTGTACTAATTCACAGAACGCAACTGATAATAACGATGTGCTACATGTGTAGTGTAGGTTGTGTCGAAGTACGTATATCAGTAAAAGACGTATTTCCTGATAACACTTTTATGTATTCACCAAGCTAAATGCCATTTTTGCAGACCTTTCTAAAATGGATCTTCTACAAAAAATAATGCATTCTCAGTTTATACAATGTACACACGATGTCGCAACATTTACTTTATAAATATAGTCTGCTTTTTTAGTTTGCTTTGTTTTTCTGTATATAATTTTGACTTGAATGAATTTATCCTCTCTACAGTGGAGAATCTGTTATTCTTCCCAATAAACGCGTTTACGCTAAAACTATTATTTGCAGTGCAAACAGGTTGGAGCCAGATCAGACGCCGGGTAACCCGGCGTCTGATCAGGCTCCAAACTGTTTGCCACCAAGATAAACAAGAATTATCAGAATTGTCCAAAAGTTGTTCTTTTCTACGTTTTAGTGCTTTGCGTTTGCTTACGTTTGCGTTTAAACGGGAAAGAATAACAGATTCCCCACTGTAAAAGATACGTCAAGATTCATTAGATGTTTTTGTTTACAAATTAAAACAGGTTGAATGAACAACGGAAATTATGAATACAGAGTAAGCTGACTTATTCACCCTGTTCTAATTTTCAATGAAGTCTAATTGACGATTATAATAAATAAAGAGCTGGGGTTGTTTTTTTTAAATATAATCCAAAATGACAAACATTACATACCCTGGTCAGTGGAATTGGCTAGGGTCTATACTGTTTGCATATGATCAGTTTACTCCTCATTGGTACAGGGTTCGTAAATAACGATTATACAGTGGAGAATCTGTTATTCTTTCCCAATAAACGCGTTTACGCTAAAACTATTATTTGTAGTGCAAACAGTTTGGAGCCAGATCAGACTCCAAACTGTTTGCCACCAAGATAAACAAGAATTATCAGAATTGTCCAAACGTTTTCTTTTCTACGTTTTAGTGCTTTGCGTTTGCGTACGTTTGCGTTTAAACGGGAAAGAATAACAGATTCTCCACTGTACTGGTCTCTACGGTTTAAAACGTTGATATAGGACAAATCTATTACTTTTGTCCTGCTCAAGGCAACCACTTGTTACTTAAACTAACCATATTTCTTACTTAAACATCGTTTTCAACATGTAATATAAAGTACGAACAATATATCTAAATTAACATTTCTTTATTAGTAAATGACGTAGCAATCACCTTGGATATTCTATTTTCTCTGGCACATATTTTTTAACCATTGCTACGATACATGTGTTTTGTAATAACTGTCGCAAATATTTTGGATCCAGATGACACCGAGTATCTCAACGTGTTATCGATCTACTAACCCTAACAATAACCACGCGACTTTATAACCCTTACCATGCTGCATTGCCGTCTATTTAATCTATATCGTCTGCTAATTTATTGATTGATTGATTTTATTTTGGCAATAGTGGCATAACATGGCAATACAAATGCATATACATATAATGAAAACTATAACAAATAATGCATATACATGAAAATGCACATGATATGCTCACTAATACCAAGGCTTGCACAAAAAAGGAAAAATGTATTTTCCCTTATTTCCATTGTGGTCCCCGATACTAGTGGCAGATCCATGAAAGTCATGCATTGATTACATAAACAAAATAATAATTTAATGACATGAAAATATTTATACATTTTCAATATCACAAAGTTTATGAAAATATCACATATTGCATACTTGAAAGACATAATGAAGACTTCTTATCACAAACTAATTATGATGTTACTTACTTAAGTATAATTTTATGCATTACACTCAATACAATAAATGACCATAAACGGATGCTGTTGCACATATATGCCGTGTTGTGATAATTTAAAAGGTCCTACAAGAAACAGAACATTACCTTGATCAAAAAAAGAATTGAATGAATAAAAAAATCAACCAATCTGTCACATACAAGATATGACATTTTGATATAAAATAGAGCTAGTTGCATAAAAATTTAGTATATTAATCTGAATATATATATTAAAAACATAAACAAAGTCATGTCAGTTTGAGTAAATAAGATTATACAGTTAAATGATTTTCCCAATGGTCCTGTCTCAATGAATGCAATTCACTGAAACATTACCATCAAGAAGAAGCATACTTATAATACTGAAAATACTGCACCTCAAAAACTTTATATTATAGTTAAAAGATGTTTCTTTGTGGATTTTTTAAACCTAAAATTGTCAGTGTTGTCCCTTAAATATTGTGGGAGACTATTACAATACTCAATACCGTGACAAGCAAATGATTTTTCACCAAAACCACGTACGTATCAGAAAAAGTCATGTTAGAAAATCTTCACTTAGACTAGCAATTTTACTTGACCTTGTGTTACGGTTACGAACAGTATTCAAAACGTTAAAATTATCACTTAAGTAATCAGGGGCAGAACCGTATCTAATTTTATGAACATGACATAGCATCATCTGTTCAACCCTTTTGGTCACATATAACCAATTCAGACAAGTAAACTGTTCTTTGCCAATGTGCGATCTACTATCTAAACCAAGAACAAACCTAATAACCTTATTTTGTGATGTTTGAAACCTATGTTTATAGTATTTGGCTAGCCCAGGGTACCAGAAAGAGCAGGCATAGTCAAAATGACATTGAATTAGAGACATAACAAGCAATTTTCTGGTGGGCATTGTAAGGAAATTGTTTTTCCTGTAAAGAAATTTTAATTTGGAATTAACTTTGCCAATGCCTGATTTAGCAATATTTTCACAAGAAAGTGTCTGATCTAATACTGCACCTAAATATTTCACAGAAGAAGAATATGAAATACTTACTCCATTGCATTTAATATTTAAATCAGAATTTTGTTTAACCTTTGGTTTTGAACCAAATAAAATAGACTCTGTCTTGCCTAAGTGCAAAGATAGTTTGTTATCTACTATCCAAGCACCCACCAATTCTAGAGATCGAGTAAGGTCAGTTTCAATATCAGACTTACACTTTCCAGTGACAAGAATGCAAGTATCATCTGCATACAGTAAAATCTTGTCCTTGACAACAGCTGAAAGATCATTTACATAAATTAAAAACAACAATGGACCAAGAATTTAACCTTGTGCAACACCATATTCAATAGAGGCTTCTGTGGATAGTATCCCTGAAATATCAACACACTGTTTTCTACAAGATAAATAAAACCTGAACCAAAAAAGAGCGTTAGAATGTAGACCTAAAGCTTCAAGTTTCATCAATAGGATTTTATGATCAACAGTGTCAAATGCTTTCTGTAAATCTAAAAGAACCATACCGACCATATTTCCTTTGTCCATGTTGAATCGGATGAAATCTAATAAATGTATTAGACAAGTGTCAGTTGAGTAAGCCTTCCTAAAAACCAGATTGCAAACTATAAAGGAGCTTTCCATCATTCAAATATTGTTCCAGTTGGTCATATATAATCCTTTCAAAAACTTTTGAAATAATACTTAGAACAGAAACAGGACGATAGTTGCCTACTTCTGTCTTATCATTTTTCTTGTAAAGAGGAATAACTCTTGCCATTTTAAGTGTATCTGGAACAGAACCTTGAATGATAGAAAGGTTTACAATATGAGTCAAAGGACTGGCAATGATAGAGGCACCATCTCTAACAAACCTAGAAGGAATACCATCTAAGCCAGTAGCTTTATTGGAACCAAGCTTGTTCAATGTTTTAAAATAATACTTTCAGAGACAATACTGAATGAAAAGCTGTTGGGAACAACGCCCTTAGAAGAGTAAAAGTTAAAAACAAACTTCTTTATAAAAGTGTTTATACAAGCTGGCAATTTTTCCACAAACTTGGAAGCAACACTGGTATAAAAAGAGTTAAAACGTTCAGCTACATTAAGATTATTGAACACTATTTCACCATCAATGTTTAGACCTTTTTATGGTAGACCTAACTGTTTTAAAGTTTTCCATAGCGATCTAGAGTCATTTTTTTCAGTGAAATAAATCTGCTTTGCTTTGAACACCAAGTGCTGAGTTTTATTTCTCAATTTTCTAAAAATACTTAAATTTTCATCTGTTTTGTATTTTCTGTACACATAAAAGGCCTTATCTCTCTGCTTTATACTGTCTAGAATTTCTGAATTCATCCATGGTTGAGTTCTTTGTTTTAATCGACATTGTATAATAGGCGCTATGGTGTTCAAAGCATTAAAAAAAATAGACACAAAATTATCCCATGCTTCAGACACATTGTCAGATAGCAAGAAGTCACTCCAGTCAGTTGATAACAGTGATTGCTGAAATTCCTCTTTGTTGTAGTTTTTCAAAGACCTAATAAAAAGAGAGTTGTGTTTTCCAATAGGATTCTTTAACAAGAATTGGTGAGTAGCAAACAGCTTGGATCCAGATCAGATGCCGCGTCACGCGGCATCTGATCTGGATTCAATCTGTTTGAAAATAATAACCAAGTCGCACTTAGCATGATAAGGGTTTAAAAATTAGCATTGTTGCACGATATAAATTGTGCATATAAAGGTTAAAGTAAGGATATGAGATAGACTGTCTTAAACTTATGACATAGGCGACTGTGCACAATAACTTCAATGCAGTGAACACGTGTTAAAGAAGATACATCTTTATTTGTAAATGTATGTAATTTATGTGATATTTTTTATAATTCTAATACGGCTAATAACAGTGCTATTGTATGGTATAGTAGGCGCGTATCTCCGTGAAGATACATGTTTACTTCACTTTTAGATAGGCGAAAATGCAAAGGTATATACTTACTTTTAAACATAAATACGGGTTACTCCCAGACCACCTTAATGAACTTTTCCCTCACACAGTTGATCAAGCAACGACCTATAATCTTAGATCTAGAGAAAATTTCGTGACTCCTATCCGTCGAACAGAAATATATAGCAGATCCACGTTACAGTCTTTGAATAATCTATTGAACGAACCAGATCAGAATCCTCGAAACATCATTTCTCTAGGGGTTTTAAAGTCAGCTATATCCAATTTATTTACCCGTCAGACTGTGCCTAAATTTTTATTTTAGTGGCTCACGTTTTTACTCTGTCCACCATGTTCGAATAAGAAATGATTGTAGCAATTTACACCATGATCTTTATAATAACCACTTGTGTGATAATCAAATATGTAGTTATGGCGATGACCACGAACATGCTGACCATTTATATTTTAGATGTAAACTTTTTAAGGAACCAAAGGATTCAGCTGTTTCGAAACACACGTAAATTTCTGCCTCTTAGCACTAAAAATGTGTTGTTTTGTATTGATGAACTCACATTGAAAGAAAATGATTTTTGATTTATTGAAATTCAGAGGTTTATTAAGTCCGCACAACGATTTTTCAGTTAATTCTATACATGTGCAAACTATATGACGAATGTGTTTGTTGATCGTTTGAATAATAGGGAGTTTGGATGGGGATCCTGGGAACAAAATGCAGAGTTGGGATTAGGAGAAATATTGTCAGCAATTGTTCTCGCTTTTCTTCCCCCCCCCCCCCCCCCCCACCTTTTTACAGTTACCTTGTTCTTATTTTATTTTATTGTCAAACAAATGTTTCAATTCAACGAAGCTCCTTTCTGTCTCAATATCATTATTGTCTCCATTCCGAATTTCCATTTTACTAATTTACTAGTTGAAGACAGAACATCGAAAGAAAGTAACATTTATATTGTTTATCGACATGTTTGGGACAGTATGGGAAGGGTCGAATCTAATGTTGCAATAACTTGTGGTCCAACACCTTTGTTTATATTATAATTAAACAAATTACATGATGCTTGTGTGAATATATAAACTAATTGAACAATAAAATATTATTTAACCACTTTACTTTCAAAGCATTAAAACGTTTCTCCGAGTCAAAAAACCCTAAAATGACCCAAAGAACGTTCTGCCTTATATTTATCTAGTATTCAACAATACAAATAATCCATTCCTTACTGAATTGCATGGAACATTCATGAGCTAGATTAACCAGTATTCCTTCAATGTGGCTTCCCCTGCACGAACCCTACAATGACTTAGTTCGATCTCAGTGACATGTCGCACACTTCGTCATATGGGCATCACCTACAAATATCAGTTACTCAAATATTGCAGTTTGGAATTTGTTTTAGATGAGATATCTGCTAAAACCCTTAATCCCATATTTATCGTCATTAATATGTACCACAATAAACATTATCTATACTCTAACAGATGGTATCTTAAAGCAGACTGAGAGTAAAGCAGAATGCGCCCTACATTCAACCTGCTTTTAGTGGTCACCTATCATCAATATTGGAAACAGGATATGGGGTAATGGGTTAATGTATTTTGCTTTAAGCTGTCAGTTGCATTTAAAATTATCAATAAGACTTCTTTTGAATAATGCTAAAAGCGATAAGCCTCAACAAAGAACAACTATACTCAGGGTAAGGAAATGAAGAGGTTTATGAACAGAACAAACATCTTTTATTCAGACTTGCACATAAGTACATCATCTTAAAACATAAGTAACAAAACCACATATTATGTCATTTTCAATTAAATTCAATTAATTACTAATGGTAATAACTGTTTTAGTTACAGTTAGGAACACGCCATTCCTTCCCGTATACACGCATACGAAACGCGAACGCGGTGCACTAAAATGTTGGAAATGGCAACTTCTCTATGTTTCCACATATTCATTTTAATATGAGTGTCAAACAGTTTAGGGCCTGATCGGACGCCGGGTTACCCGGCGTCTGATCTGGCTCCAAACTGTTTGCAATGGAAATAATAGATATAGCGTAAACGCGTTTATTTGGGAAAGAATAAGGCTTTTTCACTGTAATATTAGTCAAAAGTCGCTAAATACGCAATGCGTACAATATTTTCTATTTCAGTATTATGATATTTTTATTTAAGATAATTTAAAGAGGAAGATTTAAACATCATATGACATAGAGACATAGACTTATGTCTAAACAACGGTTCTGTGTTTCCTCTCTACAGCAATACTCATTAAGAGACAAAGCTTGCGTGGGGTGTTCGGAGAGAGTTGTTATAGGGAGGGAAATTTCCTTACATTTGAAACAGCTTGAAGCCAGATTTGACGCCGTGTAAAGCAGTGTCTAATCTGGAATCAAGCTGATTGTCACTCGTTATAATGGGTTTTTTGTTTCTGTCAAAATGACCATTATGTTACTTTAAGAAAAATAGGAGACGACAATTTTAAGCGGAAGATATTGCAGCAGCGAAAGTGTTAGACATAAATGTATTGTTTGGGTACAGCGGCAAGCATTTTTGTAAGGAGGGAATCGTTGCTTAGAGGGCCGATGTAGGGAGGGAGCACTGTATATTGGTGGTAATGGACCTCATGAAAGAATTCAATAAACTGTTGGATGAATGACTTAATGGGCTGTGACATATCTACAGTATCTTACTGTTAATTCAATATGCTGATGCCTAAATGGCTGTGGAGTTCAGACGAAAATAATCGCTATTCTGTAGACAGTGAAGAAGATGTTATAGAATAACTAAATATAAACGCAAGGAGATGCAATGTAAAAGTAACAACTTTGTCGAAACGGAAAACGTCTGGTTTAGATCAGAATGGCAAACAGTTTAGAGCTTAGTCATACTTTTGGTTATCTTGGATCTGATCTCGTTTCAAACTATCTACAAAAAGAATCAGTGTTTTAGTACAGTGGAGAAGACGTTAATCTTTCCCGTTTAAACGCAAACGAAACAATGAGCAATGAAATAAAATGGAGAAAATGGAAACTGTTTGATAATTCTAACTGTTCAATGATTTTAGTTGAAAACAGTTTGGAGCCTGGCTCCAGGCTGATTGAAATGGAAATGATAGTCTACGCATAAACTCGTTTATTGTGAAAGAATACAGTGGAGAATCTGTTATTATTTCCCGTTTAAACGCAAACGTACGCAAACGCAAAGCACTAAAACGTAGAAAAGAACAACTTTTGGACAATTCTGATAATTCTTGTTTATCTTGGTGACAAACAGTTTGGAGCCTGATCAGACGCCGGGTTACTCGGCGTCTGATCTGGCTCCAAACTGTTTGCACTGGAAATAATAGTTTTAGCGTAAACGCGTTTATTGGGAAAGAATAACAGATTCTCCACTGTAACATCTTCTCCACTGTACAAATGCGTCAATACAAAATCTATTTGCCCGAATTTACTCTATTGTTATTGCAATTTAGTATAACTTATATTATTCTTTAATTATAATTGACCTATAGTTTTATTTGATTACTTTTGTTTTTGGATATATCTTTCCATGTTAACCCTTATCGTGCGAAGCGCCACCTGGCAAGATTTTGCAAAACGGTTTGGATACAGATAAGTCGCCGTTATCTTTATCTTAATTTGACTATACAGTGTTCCCTCCCTACAACGGCCCTCCCAACAACGACTCCGTCCTTACAACGACGCTTGCCACAGTTCCCCAAACAAGACATTTATATCCAACCTTTTCATGGCTGCAATTCATCTACTTAAATTTGTCGTCTGCTGTTTTTCTCAAATATACATGTAAGTGGACATTTTGATAGAATAAGTATAATGACGAGTGACAAACAGCTTGAATCCAGATCAGACGCCGCGTTACGCGGCGTCTGATCTGGATTCAAGCTGTTTGCAAATGTAAACCAATTTCCCTGTCTATAACGACTCCCTCTGAACAACGCACACACTCTTTGTCTCCCATTGGATGTCGTTGTAGAGAGGGAGCGCTGTATTTTATCGATTTCTGTAATGGAAATATGACCAAATAAAAAATTATTGGACTCACTGTGGTCAAATTCAAAGCATGATTTATTTTTGCATTGAAGATATTAGTGTTAAAGATTCAAGCTAGTATGTGTCAAAAATTTCTTAGTCATGACAAATAAATAATTTTCGAGATTGTACTCGGTGTAAATGATCGGGAAAATACACATACAGTTTTTATCACCTGTATTAAGTGTTATTGCAATATGTTTGTCACAATGTCATTAATTTCTTTACCTGGCAACACTTTATGCGGACATGTGTGAATAAACTAGGATACACGATATAGATCTGTTAGAATTATCAATTACACTGTGAAAACTGTTTGTACAAGAGATAGCGATACACTCGCCTCATTCAAGATCGCCAGGCAAGGTATCATTTAACATTCTCTTTATCAGTAATACAAACTCAACTGCATGAGACGAATCGCATTATTGACAATTGAATGTGATGAAATGTTATAGTAGTTGTACAATACGCGCTAACAAATCGCCTTTGAGAATGAACCATATCCAGTGCCATGACGTCATCTGCTTACATTGTAAACCAACTGGGGCCCGTTTTACTAAACCACTTACGCAAAATTTTTGCGTAAGTCAAAACTTTAAATTTTAATTTATATTTTTATTATCACTTGCTACAAACAGCAAATAGCCAGATCAGAGGACGCGCTTTTAGCGCGTCCTCTGATCTGGCTATTTGCTGTTTGCAAACATTTTGGATCGAAAAATAAGAGTAAAACGATTTTGACTTACGCAAAATTTTTGCGTAAGTAGTTTAGTAAAACGGGCCCCAGGAGTCTGATTTCTTTCTCAAATTCATTGTTTAGGAAACTTGACTAAAGTAATATCATTATGAGTACCAAACAGTTTGAATCCTGATAAGACAACGTTTTATTTTGTGACTTATCTCGATCTAAAGTGTTTGTAAAGAAGCCAACAGTATTCTATTCTTGTCTAGATAAATGTTTTAGTCTATATTTTCATTCAAACACACTTGTATTTATAGCTTTGTAATCAATCAATTCCAAAATAATATTTTGTGCAGTGGTAAAATTCGCCCGTACCGTGTTTATCTACATATGCTTTTAATAAAGTTTCTTTTGTCGAGATAAGGAGGAATACTTTCTGTGAGTCTATATAAGAAGTCATACAAACTTACATTCATAACTATATCTTCTTTAATAAATCTGTTGGCTCCAAACTATAACAGGCAAGTTAATATGTGTTAGGCCACAGACATGTATCATGTTATGCCGAATAAACTGATTTGACTTGACTTGAATATGATATATTGTAAACTGGCAAAATTGTAATTGGAAAGCAAATGCTATTTGCCAGTATACAAGAAACCATATTAGAATATCCTGTTATAATTTGAAGTCAACACAATTATTAAAGAAGATAAATATTATGTTATAATACGTGTATAATGTCATATGTAAAAATTCTGAAATAAATACTGTTTAAACTAAAGAAGATATAATTATAAGTGCAAGAATGTATTAATTCTTATATAGACTCAAAGAAATTAAATTGCTTATATTTTCCGTCTACTATTATCCATAAAAATATGCGGTTTTTACTAGCGAAACAATGACATGATTTTCAAACAGTTTGGATGCTGATCAGACACCGCGTTTTGCGGTGTCTGATCAGAATCCAAACTGTTTTCAAATGTCAGTGTTGTCGGCCTTCGCAGAGATTGTGTTAATTTGCCTCGACATATATAGAGGATATTGAATGAGTGTGTGTTCACTGTTCAGTCGTGAATTTATTGAACGAGATGGATAAAATCATATGTTGCGAGCCTTGGCGAGCAACATATCATTTTATCCAACGAGTTCAATAAATTCACGACTGAACACACACGAATTTGATATCCTATTTATCACATAAACACCAAAATGACACGAAAATCCGAACGGTCTCTTACTTTCACTTTTACCCTCGGCTCTTAGGAAACGATTCGATATAGGCGTTATTCGGTTGTATTCATCCGTAATGAAAAACACCTATCAAAATAAAATAAAGAAAATCAACATCAATGTGCTGTGAAAAGACTTCTCTGATACCATATTCAATTTTAAATTAATATTTAATTTAAAAATTGCTGTAATTGACTAAATATGATCAGTTGACATTTAGAATCTAGTTTTGTTTTCAAAATAACGTCGTTAGAGCAACATGACGTCATTATCATTGTAACGTCTGAATTTGAAAAACAGTCTGAATCACTGTTAATACTAGAGCTCTATGCAGCCTGATTTGCAGCCTAAGTTTGCGGGACTGCTCGGAATAATGTTTCTAGGACACTTGGGAATGTTTCAATACCTAGTGGTGATCTAAGTTTGTCTAGATTCTCTTTACTGATTTACAGTCGGCGTAGTAGTACAGTATTTTGGTGATTCGAAAATTAGTATAAAATATATGCCCAGTGGGCCATACGATTTTTACGGCCCTCTATATTTTGCACGTTTATGTGATACATTGCTATTTGGGTGATTTGATAAATAACTAGCTAGGATTATGTATTTTTCTAGCATAACTACCCTTGTTTTCTATAGCGAACAACGATGACGAATATCCTTATCTCCAGCATGTGTTACATGTAGATCACTTTGATGACGTCACATAGCGTCATTATTTATAACGGTGTTTTGACGTCACCGGGGTTCAAAACATAATGCATATTGCTTTAAAAATAGCCTCAATCGTTGGTAATGTTAGAAAAAGTATCTGTCACTCGTCGATGTTTAAGACAAGTTGATCTCAAACTCGCCTAGAATAGAAAAGTTATTAAGCTCGCCAAGGCTCGCTTAATAACATTTCAATTCTAGACTCGTTTGAGATCAGCTTGTCTTAAACATCGACGAGTGACAGATCCTATATATCAGTCATTTAGTAGCCCAATGCAGTAATACAGAAAGAGCCTATGTGGTTTTATGTACATATACGTATATAAGCATATCTAGTCTAATATTCGTTTTTGCCAAACGTAGAACAAGTACAGTGGATAAGACGTAATTCTTACCCAATAAACGCGTTTACGTTTAATGACCAGTTCATGTGACGCGGTGCCGTATAACCCAACTCAATCAGTCAAACGCATTTACGCTAAAACTATTAGTGTCTGTGTTAGAAAATATTTAGCAAGATCAGACGCCGGGTAACATGGTGTCTGATCAGGCCCCAAACTGTTTGCCACCCGGATTAAAATAAATAGTCCGAGTTGTCAAAAGCTTGTCGTTTACTCAATTTGAGTGCAATGCGTTTGCGTTTCGTTTGCGTTTAAACGGGAAAGAATAACATTTTCTGCGCTGTAATAGACGATCATAAAGGTATACAGTGGATAATCTGTTATTCTTTCCCAATAAACGCGTTTACGCTAAAACTATTATTTGCAGTGCAAACAGTTTGGAGCCAGATCAGACGCCGGGTAACCCGGCGTCTGATCAGGCTCCAAACTATTTGCCACCAAGATAAACTAGAATTATCAGAATTGTCCAAAAGTTGTCCTTTTCTACGTTTTAGTGCTTTGCGTTTGTGTACGTTTTGCGTTTAAACGGGAAAGAATAACAGATTATCCACTGTAACCTTAGAATTGGGAGATACAGACATAGACAATCAGTGTAGACTTGGATCAAACTGCTCCATCAGGAGCAGTGTGATCTGAATATTCACGGTTGGCCATTTGAGTTGCACCTTTTAGTCAAATTGTTGTGTGGCGAAATTTGTTTAAATTTTGCGATATTATACAGTTGCAAGAAATATAATATAAATGAGGTTACTAAATCAGATATGCAATTAAATACAAAACCCGAACAGAAGAATAACAGATGAATTATTGAATAGTCTGTGAAAGCCCTGATTTACAATTCATTACATGACAACAACACTGATTAAATTTGTAGAACGAGCCAGTCTGCATGACGTATAATTGAGCAAAGCGATTCCGAAATCAACGAATTAATTGAATGACTAGTGTTGTTTTGTACAGGCGGTTGATAACATGGTGTGGGCTGTTTGTGAAATTATTGGGAGTGCTCAGTGTTATTTGTCATTTCAATTTGTTCTAATAAATTACCATTAACCTCTTCGTTAAGCCCTTCACTGCCATGACGTCATCAATTTTAGACAATTGTCGTCTGCTTTTGTTTTTAACATTTATTTTAGGTATTTTCACCTAAGACATATTGAATTGAGTGTCAATCAGTTTAGATTCTGGTCAGACGCCGCGTTACGCGGCGTCTGACCAGGATCCAAATTGCTTGCAAAAACATCTTTATTACCGACAGAAATGTTTGAAACAAATTTTGACAGCGCGTAGGAATACACATTTTAGTAAGAGTTCACATTTGAATAGTTCAACCACTAGTTATATATGAGTGTTATTCCCCGCTCGCACAGTAGGTTATGTTATAAACTTGTTTATATCTACAACTATCCACCGACTACTCAAAGATGAAAACAAAAGTGTATCAATAGAGAATAGTTACTTTATTAACCCAATTGTGTATAGTGGATTATTCCGTGTTTATATATTGGATTCGCCTATTTTTTATCAAAGGATGCCTGGTCAAAATTTTCATTTCTCGTTACAACGACATCTAATGGGAGAGAAAACCTGTGTGTGTTGTTCGGAGGTAGTCGTTATAGGGAGGGTTATTGATTTACATTTGCAAAAAGCTTGAATCCAGATTTGGATCTTGATCAAGCTGTTTTTCACCCGTCATAAAGTTTTTTTCTGTAAAAATGTCCAATATGTAACTTTGAGAAAAATAGCAGACGACAACAGTAAAAGCATTAGACATAATCGACGTGTTTAGGGAAGTGCGGTAAGTATAGTTGTAAGGAGGGAGTCGTTGTTGGGAGAGCAGTTGTAGGAAGGGAACGATTCAAACAGTTTTGATTAAGAGGAGAAGCCGCATGTAAACTGTTTCGAACAAGCTTAACAAATGTATCCGTATTGCGCGGAAAATTAAACCAAATGAAACGTTTAAGCCCTTCACTACGATGACGTCATCAATTTTGAACAATTGTCGTCTGTTTTCATTTCTGAAATTTACATTTAAGGTATTTTGAAGAAAGAAAAACTGAAATGAGTCTCAAACCGATCGGATCCTGATCAGACTCTGCTTGACTTTGCGTTTGTTCGGGATCTTAGCTGTTTGCAATAACCATTGTACTCGGGGTAAGACAGAGAATGGGTGACCGACTAGCAATTTGTTTTATATTCTTATATACAGCGGAGAATACGTAATTCTTTCCCGTTTAAACGCAAACGTACGCAAACGCAAAACACTAACACGTAGAAAAGTATAACTTTTGGACAATTCTGATAATTCATGTTTATCTTGGTGGCAAACAGTTTGGAGCCTGATCAGACACCGGGTTACCCGGCGTCTGATCTGGCTCCAAACTGTTTGCAATAGAAATAATAGTTTTAGCGTAAACACGTTTATTGGGAAAGAATAACGTTTTCTCCACTGTACATAAAATATCTATAAAAGTTTAATCAAGAAAAATTAATGATTCCCAGCCCTCTTAACAATTCATTGTTATTATCTACTATATCTAATAAAACGTAAATATATCATGTAGTATAAGTGCATTCCAACACTTACTCCATAACTAACTTTGAAATTTCAGTCCAAAAACTCTAAGTCCTCAACAGGTGAAAGTTTGACTAAATTTAAACTTTTTTTTAAATTTTAACAACGCAACATCAATGTTCAACCCACAGGGCACCTCCATTCCAAATATCAGCTTCTTGATACAAATATTTCATGTAGTATTAGAGCATCACAACACTTACCCCAAAACTTTAACCATGAGAAATCAGCCGAAAAACCTAAGTCCACAAAAGGTGTAATTTTGACTAAAATTTTTTTTTTTTAAATTTTAACTACGCAACATCAATGTTCAACCCACAGGGCACCTCCAATCCAAATATCAGCTTCTTAATACAAATATTTCATGTAGTATTAGTGCATCACAACACTTACCCCAAAACTTTAACCATGAGAAATCAGCCGAAAAACCTAAGTCGACAAAAGGTGTAATTTTGACTAAATTTAAACTTTTTTTTAAATTTTAACAACGCAACATCAATGTTCAACCCACAGGGCACCTCCAATCCAAATATCAGCTTCTTGATACAAATATTTCATGTAGTATTAGAGCATCACAACACTTACCCCAAAACTTTAACCATGAGAAATCAGCCGAAAAACCTAAGTCCACAAAAGGTGTAATTTTGACTAAAAATTTTTTTTTTTAAATTTTAACTACGCAACATCAATGTTCAACCCACAGGGCACCTCCAATCCAAATATCAGCTTCTTAATACAAATATTTCATGTAGTATTAGTGCATCACAACAGTTACCCCAAAACTTTAACCATGAGAAATCAGCCGAAAAACCTAAGTCGACAAAAGGTGTAATTTTGACTAAATTTAAACTTTTTTCAAATTTAAACTACGCAGCACCAATGTTCAACCCACAGGGCACCTCCAATCCAAATATCAGCTTCCTATTATAAATATTTCATGTAGTATTAGTGCATTACAACACTTTCCCCAAAACTTTAACCATGTAAAACCAACGCCGACGCCGGGGTGATTCCGAGCCCCCCCCCCCCCCCCCCCCCCCCATTCTCCGAATAGGCGAGCTAATAAGTACATACAGTTGATAAGACGCCGTTATTCCGTTCCGTTTATGCGGAAACATATTACAAAACAATGACAGCGTTTTCAAAAATAAATTTCACAGCGGAAAATATTCTTTGACCAAATGCTGATTCACCGGACGCCTGATGTGGCTTTAATTTGTATAAAATGGAAATCATTGCTTCATTACAAATGCGCTAAATGAGAAATATTTAGGTTTTCTCCCACTATATACAAGAGCTAAAAACTCTAATGTACTGGTGTATCATTGACACTACTTTGTAAGATTGCTACGCACCTCCAGCGTATTTGTTCAAACGGACGAAATGTTTCTCTCAGACCGAATGCTTTTTGTAGTTTGATGATTTAGAGGAGATGATTCTATTTTAGGTCCCCGAAATTTTGGGACACCCTGTACTTAGTATTTTACGCCTCAAACATGTTTTTATTGGATGATAGCGTTTCTTCTGTTTGCCTTATTGAAAATAATGTCATACTAAGCTTTCATAGTATACAGGAAAGACAAATATTGATTTTGATTATGGTCTAATGATTTTTTATTGGAGTGATGTCCCTTTATTTACATATATATACGAGTAATTTGAAAAAACTTGTTACCGGACAATAACTTAAGTTTATACATGAGATATTATTATCAAATTTCATAGTAATCTTTCTCCTCATCATACAGGTAACACAACTGCTAGTTTTGTTATGGTCTGGTGATTTTTATTGCAGTAATTTCCCCTTACATAGAGAATTTTACAGCTCAAACTAGTTTCTGGATAAAAACTTTAATTCTGTTTGCTTCTTGAAACCAAATTTTAAACTTAGCTTTCTCATCATACAGGAAAGACATTTATTGATCTTGGTGCTGGCCTGATGATTTCCGAAATAAAGCTAAAACTGATAAATCATGGACAATTGATAAGTACAGTGGAGAAGACGTTATTCTTTACCGTTTAAACGCTAATGGGACGCACATACACTGCAATAAATGGAGAAAGTGACAAATTCGGGCACATTTTATTTTTCATTTTGATTTAAGTGACAAAATGTTTGAAGCCTGATCAGACGCCGGGTTACCCGTCGTCTAATCAGGCTACAAAATGTTTACATTAGTTTTAGCGCAAACGCGTTTATTTGGAAAGAATCACGTCTACCCGTTTGTAGTTGCTGAATTAACTTCATATAGCCATAGAAATAATTATAATGTATTTTTTGTCTAATTTTTCTAAACAACTCATAATACGGTAACTCTAAAATATTGCAATAATAATAGTGTTTTATCCTTTCGTGTTTATCCTTTTGTCAGATAAAATACATACAGTGGAGAATGTGTTATTCTTTCCCAATAAACGCGTTTACGCTAAAACTATTATTTGCAGTGCAAACAGTTTGGAGCCATTTCAGACGCCGGGTCACCCGGCGTCTGATCAGGCTCCAAACTGTTTGCCACCAAGATAAACATGAATTATCAGAATTGTCCAAAAGTTGTACTTTTCTACGTTTTAGTGCTTTGCGTTTGCGTACGTTTGCGTCTAAACGGGAAAGAACAACAGATTCTCCACTGTATGTATTGTCTATGCACGATGTGTATGATCGCTTTGGATATAGATCAGGGGTCCGTTTTATAAAACGTCGGACGACAAATATGGTCGTAAGCTAGATTCTAAAACTCTCAATTATTATTGATTTCTCCTTCGAATCCTCTTTTGTCACATATCCTTGGAATCGTCTTGAAAATACAGGATAAAACAGGATTAGATGAAGAAATCAGATATTTTAAATTTTGGTTAACGACCATTTTTGTCGTATGACGTTTTGTAAGACGAGCCCAAGGACCCAGGCCCATAATTGTGGGATCTGATCGGCATCCAAATATTGCAATTCAAATTCAGCTTTTTGACAAAACAGTATTTGAAAACATATCTCACTATGGCATCAATGTTGGATGAGCAATATGAACACCATTTGCTCATCAACGAGTTAACAAACATGTACTATAGAAGTTCAAATATGTATGTATCTGTTACACATCAATAATATATATACAGCGTGCCCTCTCTACAACGACACTCAATGGGAGACAAATATTGTGTTCGTTATTGGGAGGGAGCCGTTATAGGGAGGGAAATTGGCTAACATTTGCAAACAGCTTGAATCTAGATCAGACGCCGCGTAACGCGGCGTCTGATCTCGATTCAAGCTGTTTGTCGCTCGTCATTGTTGTCAAATTGTTCATTATGTAACTTTGAGAAAAACAGCAGACGACAACATTAAGCAGACGATATTGCAGCAGTAAAAGCATAAGACATAATTGGTCTGTTTAGGGAACTATGGCAAGTGTCGTTGTAAGGAGGGAATCGTTGTTGGGAGGGCCGTTGTAGGGAGGGAGCACTGTACTATATGGATATGTAATTTTATACTTGCAATTTGATATGAATATGAATGAACATGATTGTGCTATTCTTTAATACTTATAATGAAATACTCAACATATGTTTTCAAATAGATCTACCAGGTAAACTATCAAACACCGGTATGTTTCGGGATTGAACGCCTGGTCTAACTACAGTAAAACCTCTCTATTACCACCACTAAATGTTGTTGTGTGTTATATTTTAAAGGCAAGTGGCTGCTTAAAGCAATGTGAAAGTGATACAGAAGTTTTCTTTTTTTAATTTTTTTACCTTTGCTTCAAGCTGTCACCTGGCGTTTATACCACAAATTAGCCTTCATTTTAGTGGTCGTAATAGAAAGGTTGTACTGTAATACCTCGACAAATTACTGCGGAAACTTTATTTTTATTTTTTTTTATTGTATGCGAATCGTGGTTGTTTATACATGTATGCCGATCAATATTGCAAAGGATAATTATCGTAATGCGCCAGTAGTTATGGTATAAAACGTTGTTCAGCGACTTTTATGTAGCAAAACACCGTTACTTTATGACCAACAAAATAGCTCGCTCTTCCAATGTTAATAACAAATGAAGGCTAACATTCCCAGAACAAAACTAAATTCAGACAAATAGTATTTATAAGTTTAGGTCCCTACTCCTAAAACTTCATAATTATGTTAAAATCAGATAATACAATTGAAGATATATCCATTCTATGTTTCATCGTAGGTGGGTTTTTTTTAAATGTTAGGCACAATGGAGAAGACGATATTCTTTCCTGTTTAAACTCAAACGAAACGCAAACACAATGCACCATAATATAGAAAATTATAACTTTTTAATAATTCTGATATTCCATTTTAGTCAAACAGTTTGGAGCCTACTCAGATACGACGTCATATATTGCTCCAAACTGTTTGCAATATAAAGAATATATTTAGCGTAAACGCGTTTATTGGGAAAGAATAACATGGTTATGCACTTTAACTCTATCATCGCCAGAGTAACGCCTTGATAAGTTGTTCGTCTTGTAAATTATGCTTATTTCAGGTTTAAAACATTGCACTGAAATTATATTGAAATGAGACTCGTATACATAGTGTAGAGCCTTGATTTGACACCGGGTTAATCGGTGTTTGATCTGGATCTAAAATGTTTCTAAGTGCAATATATTGAAACATAACTGTGCAATAGTTAATATACGTCAGAGATTTGTAATTTCGCCATCGATAGCATGCATCTAACAGGTGCACGTTGCTATTAGTGTTCTTTTATCTTTTAAATCCAGACGTTATGTTCTATTTTACCATAGATACCATAGTAACTGCTGTATAACATCTCTGCAATGGCATCAGAACTCACGAATTGCATACAGTGGAGAATGTGTTATACTTTCCCAATAAACGCGTTTACGCTAAAACTATTATTTCCAATACAAACAGTTTGGAGCCAGATCAGACGCCGGGTAACCCGGCGTCTGATCAGGCTCCAAACTGTTTGCCAGCAAGATAAAAATGAATTATCAGCATTGTCCAAAATTTGTACTTTTCTACGTTTTAGTGTTTTGCGTTTGCGTATGTTTGCGTTTAAACGGGAAAGAATAACAGATTCTCCACTGTATGTACGGTGGATGTTTATCATTTACAAAACAAATTGACACTGCAGGGCAGTATTAGCGGTTTTAATATTTGACTCAGAGAAACCTAGTGACGCATATATACGTCATATACAAACGGTATGAATAGTTCACGTGTCTTATATCCACAGATCATAAAAGTCAGGTCAGAGGTCTCCTACAGGAGCCGTCTGATCAGAGTCTGCACTTTTAGCCAATTTGCTATACATTGTAAGAAATGCTATTGAAAGGTAACCAGGCCAATCAGTTATTCTTTCCCAATAAACGCGTTTACGCTAAAACTATTATTTGCAGTGCAAACAGTTTGGAGCCAGATCAGACGCCGGGTTACCCGGCGTCTGATCAGGCTCCAAACTGTTTGCCACCAAGATAAACAAGAATTATCAGATTGTCCAAAAGTTGTTCTTTTCTACGTTTTAGTGCTTTGCGTTTGCGTACGTTTGCGTTTAAACGGGAAAGAATAACAGATTCTCCACTGTAACAAGGCCAATCAGTTAGCTCACATGTGTCACACTATGGGAGAGTTTCTATATCAGATTGCAAAGAAACTCGACTGTGCAATGTTTAAAATCATACGACACTTCAATAAGATAGCCTTAAATGCCGTTATCAAAATTGTAATTAAAAAACTATGCATACGTAAGATAGTGGAACCCGTGTCAAAGAGACTACAATATGACCTTAAAACACAGTATTAGAAAATTACAAAATAAAGAGTTGTCGATATCTTCAGGCGTTGAATTCACAAACAACCTCTGAATGAAGGTTTTAATGAACAGTATATATTAATATATTTTCCTTCTTCGAGATCAAATGTTTTAACTTTTGTATTTTATTCTATCTTTATTATTAACTTTGTTGTCAGTTTCAAATAATGGCCATTTTGATACTAATCTTCCATTAATAGTATTTACCATGCGTCAAGAGTTGTCAAACGAGGTGTTTATTGTAAATTGTGAAATATTCTTGAACAGAGCAATTAACAGAATAATCGATATAAAATTAACCACCATTTGTATATGTATGCCATGTAAGTTTGAATGGTTCAACTTGTAGCATTGTATGCTATAAAACGAGGTACCCGATTATGTACAAATTAAAAAACACTATTTTATTCATAAAACGAATGTTGAAAAAGCTTTATAATGTGTATTTCATTTCTGCGCTAATCTGTCGCTCGCTTTAATGGTTACAACTATTCGCTGATGGTGATTCACCGCTTTACTGCCATTCCCCAAGTACAATAGTTATTTGCAAATAGTTTGGATCCTGGTCAAATACCGTGTAACGCGGCGTCTAATTCGGGTCCAAACTGTTTGGCACTCCACTCAATATTTCTTAAGTTAAAATACCTAAATGTAAATTTGAGAAATACAAGCAGACAGCAATTGTTAAAAATTGATGACGTCATGACAGTGAAGATGTTTAACACAAAACTGACTGTAAGTGTCGGTACAGTGGATAATCTGTTATTCTTTCCCGTTTAAACGCAAACGTACGCAAACGCAAAGCACTAAAACGTAGAAAAGAACAACTTTTGAACAATTCTGATAATTCTTGTTTATCTTGGTGGCAAACAGTTTGGAGCCTGATCAGACGCCGGGTTACCCGGCGTCTGATCTGGCTCCAAACTGTTTGCACTACAATTAATAGTTTTAGCGTAAACGCGTTTATTGGGAAAGAATAACGTTTTCTCCACTGTATAACATCGAACAGTGCTAGAAGACACAGGGCTGCCATATCTCCGTATTTTTCCGAAATCTTCGAATGTGGGAGTCAAATAGTTTGGATCCAGATCAGACGCCGCGTCTGATCTTGATCCAAACTGTTTGAATAATTATGTTAGTGTCATAGAGCCTGGCATTTCAAGTGTTAAAGGTACGTTTCTTAAAATCGCGCTTGAAAATTGGGAAATCTTAGAATTTTAATGATCAACTTATGGTAGCCCTGAAGAAAGTGTAATATTTAAACGTAAATGTACCTTATGGTTAAAACGATAAATACACAATATCAAAATATTGAATATACAGTTAAAATACATGTATTTTAGTTTTTTGTCGTTGTAAACGCAAGGTCTATTAGAATAAAAATTAAACTTTCCTCCATGTACAAACAGTTTGACTCTAGACAAAATGTCCAGTAAGATAGTGACAGATCTGACTCAAATTATGTTTAAAGAATGCATTTGGCATTAGTGAAGACACTGCAGCTGTTTTAGAGAATGGAAAACAAGTCGATAAACTGACTAATTTTGAAAAAGAATATCGCGATTAGAGGACATGTGCTATTATGGCGCGAAAGGAATCTGTATGTTGACCTAAAACGTTATTGAACCCGTATCGTGCTAAGCGTGACTTGGGTAATATTTGCAAACAGCTTGGATCCAGAACGCACTATAACATTTATTTGGTTTGTTCAGTCGAGAGAGCGAAATATTTGCATATTGATGTGGTCCTCCTTGTATACGTTCGAATCTAAGTCATATCAATTATTTACGAGTACGTGCATATGTTTCATTGAAATGCCTTGTTTAACATACAGTCCACTTTTCCTATACTAACGGTTACTTTTCGTTATATTCGCGTAACATCAACTTACAAAAACAACATTCTTGTTTTGCTACATCTGATTTTAAGTCTCTTTAGAATTCCTGAAATATGAACACTTTACTTACAGTCGAGTTTTGTGTGGCAATACGCATTGCTAGATTATCGATTCTTTTGAGTAAACATGAAATGCAAAGCAATTTAGTGAAACTTTCTGAAATATTTGCAACAATGACCTGCTTTTCAACAAACGAAAAATGTCTCAGCTGAACATTGAACAATAAATCTGCATAATGTAAAATGTCTGAAACCACTTTAGAGGTAGCAGACATGCATCACTTATATACTAAAATAGCAATTTTGATATCGAATAAACAGTTTGCCAATACATTCCCTTAAGACAAGTGGCAGACTAACTTATAAACCCTCTTTTATCCTTTGCCTTGACAGTTCAATTATTTTAGTTAATTCGTCCATTGTTATTGTCAGATGATGGTTGTAAAAAGGGTTGAATATGAGTGTCAAACAAGTTGGATAAAAAATAGACGCCGCGCAACGCGACGTCTGCTCTGGATCAAAACTGTTTGCACATCTATAAAAAAAAACTATTTCTCGTTTAGCTCGATAAGGGTAAACCACTAAATGCTACACCAATGCTCAAACATGCAGAAAGGGGCAGGCATTCAGAACTGTAGGCGATATATTGAAATCTGAGTGGCATTGGGTGTCGCAATACATCCGACACTGCAATCTGCATGGAATAGACATACGGGTGTACGTATTTTATTGGTCACTGCCCTCTGGCAGTATTAAATTACGTATATCTTCATTATTGTAATAAGCTGGGTCCAGGTTGTAAATCGTTTCAGTCGAGTCTGAGATGGTTCTCAAGCATTTGATTGGTCAGATCTGAGCTTTCGCTTAAATCTGGCAAATCAAGTGCTTCAGAACGATCTCGGACTCAACTCAAAAGCTTTATAATATTGGGATCTGATCGTGCGAGGTTACCATAGTTAATATATTTAGTATTTAATTTTATATATAACATAATTTATAATTTATATATTTCATGCATTTTACTTCATCTACTCGTTAGCGGACTCGCGTATATGTTACCAAGAAACAGTTTTTATAGTACACGTCAAACAAAGATATTATTTTGCTGGTTAAGCGGGTACAAAAATGAAGCCACGAGGTTTTGAAATTGCAAGTGTTACCGTACTCCACTAAATTGGGGAATATTTTATGTTTTTAAAAACTCTGAAAGTTTTATGGTGAATTCAAGGACGTAAACTGCCAACATTATTGCGATTTAACTTATTAATTCCTCATTGCCAGTACTTTCAGTATTTTATTTTCTTATTTTCTCACGTAGATTATAAATACATGTATGTATGTTACAGAAATATGTCTGTTTTACGCTTAGACGATAGTGATTGATTAATTTAATTTATTTTGACAACAGTGGCATAACATGGCGATACAAATGCATACATATATAATGCAATCTATAACAAATAATACATACACAAGAAATAGTGCATGCTGTCCTCACCAATATAAGACTGCGCAAAAACGGGGGCAAGGTATTTGTTTAACTTATTTCCACTGGGGTCCCCGATACTAGTGGCAGATCCATGAATGTCATGCATTGATTACACATACAAACATTCTTATACAACATTACTCACGCAGAAGTCGTGCATTCACAAAAATAGAAATATTATCAAGTTAAATTTAGTCATTATCAAACAAGCAAAGATAGAGCCCATTTTGAATAATATTGGCTTTTCTTTCCTCCTGCTAACTATTCGTGAGGAGTTTGACAACCTATGTCTGGACATCTGGGTTGCATCAGCTGCTTGTCTTGCGACAATGAATTATTGAATAGCATACGCTCATAGCCAACGTTTATGCCTTCACTTACAAACAATTGACGTTGACAGGTCGCTGCCTTAGACAACTCTTTATTTATTACAGTATGTCAGCACGAAATTATTTTACACTTTCCTCAACGCTTTGACACGTACATACGGTGTTCAAAAATTGAAAGTGTCACTCACGAGCAGCATTGTAGTTTTTCTGTTTTCCAAGCAGCTACAAATGTCACTCATACACTTTTTGCATGGTTTAGCAATTCCATAATTGACAGTCAGGAAGAGGTAATAATTCATTATAGTGTTCTGTACTGGGTCCCGTTTCATAAAACTTCGTACGACAAAAACGGTAGTAAGTCAAAACTTTAAAATACATTTAATTTCTGATTTCTCCATCTAATCCTGTCTTGTGACATTACTCGTAGGAATAGTCTTTTTTGATTAGATGAAGAAATAAATGGTAATTGAAACTTTTATAATTTGACTTACGACAACATTTGTCATACGAAGTTTTATGAAACGGACCCTGGTCTTTAAAACCTTACATAGTTGCCGTTTGGATTACGTATCATACCCCTCTTTTTTCACTTTAATTATCATTATATTTACAAAATCGTTTTGGTAAAAGCAGGGCCTTATTTAACAACACTAGTAATGCTAATGACTGCTAAAAACAAACAAAATGACTGTATAAATACTCTGCTTCAGGTTTGTCATGGGAATAGCTGCACTCTTTACCAGATGTCTTACATGTCTTAATATCAATATCAACCCATATTCAATACCAAGTGAATAAACTTTTTAGTATATTTGCATGAATAGCTCAACATGACTTGACTCACATATTTGCAAACAGTTTGGATCCAGATCAGATGGCGAGTTTAGTCAGGATCCAAACTATTTACACCCGTATTGTTATTTTCTTCGCTCAAACTATTTAAAATATCAATTTGAAAATTAAAACCACACGACTTCTGTTAACAACTGTTAACAGACGATATTGCAACAACAAATGTCTATAAGTAGTGAATCATTACAATGGTACAGTATATTCATGCTCTAATGACCGCACATTCTTCTCATTGTAGTTTATGCTTTTTTGTCATCTTGTTACAAACAATAGCAGTCCTTGAATACAGTTGAGAAGGCGTTATTCTTTCCCGAAAAACACGTAATACACTTAAAATATGATTTCTTTTACAAAAGGTTTGGTGCCAGACCAAACGCCGGGTAACCCGATGGTTGCCAAATAGATTAACATTAATTATTGTCTGTAATAATTATTTAAAATAATAGTATGAATTGTCAAATAGATGTTTTTTTTACATTTATTGCGATGCGTTTGCGTAACGTTTGCGTCTAAACGGTCATAATTAATGTCTTCTCAATTTGCACAATCATTGGGGTGAAAACCGTCGAAAAAACAATTCCATTTAAAACTACAATAATTAATATTATATCATTTGCAGACGATAATTTCAAAGCAAGAAATCATGGCGGGGTTATGGTTAATTTAACTTATTACGAGATTTCATTTCTGGAAGCCTTCTAAAGCTATAGAACATAACATAAGACGGTAAAATTCTATAAACATAACCATTAGCTTGCTAGTAACAACTTTACTAGAAATGTCAGACAATTTAGATCCAGATCAAACACGACAATATGCGACGTTTTATCAGAATCCACACTGTTTGTTTTTTGTGTTGAGTTTTCCCAGATCAAGTGGCTTTGAAATTGAGTTTAAAACAATTGCAGACGGCTAAAATGAAGCAGACGATATTATAGAGGCAAAGTCGCTAATATTGATGACATTACAGGCATAGTGAAATGATATTATACTTATTGCTGGCCATATCTGTAGCATGACTTTTTAATTATAAATGTGCCGTTGATTATAAAAGCATTAAAGAGATAAACATCTGATATGATAAAAGTATATAAACGGAACGATCTTTTGACAATGTTAAAAGAATATACAGTTTTGAACAAATTATGTTTTGTTTTAACTTTTCTTCTTTGCAAGTATTTATCTACCTAGCACATCACCCAATGTACATACATGTTTCGCCTTTATTTTATCATTTATAACTCCACTAAAGTTTTATTATTTTAACCCTAACCCATATGGTCATGAAGGGGAACAGTATACAGTTATTTCATTTGTGTTTGGAGAACAGTCAAGTCAAAACTATTGGCCCAAGCTATCAGAGAATACTAAATAATGTTGCCATCGGGCAACAGTTCGAAAGTCTTCCCTGGTACATCGGGACATGAGTTTTGACTGTTCCCTTAATACGCATGAAATAACCGTATAATGTTTTCTTTTTCCTATAATAGATGGCAAAATAGCGGAGGGGCTTTCTGTTTGACTGTCACAATCTATCCACCTGTCGTAAACACATAAAAATAAATAAAATTAAGTAGTCATTATAGAGAGGTTTTACTCTACGTCAATATGACAAAGAGACACATAATCAGCGATTTTAAAGTGTATGAATAAATCTACAGAAAATTTTCATTGCAGTCGAGTGAAAATAAAACCTCGAATTCGATAACTTTTTTAATATATCAGATTTTTATTGTCATTCTAATTCCACACAACTGTACTATTCCAGCTATAATACTTTATACAGTGGAGAATCTGTTATTATTTCCCAATAAACGCGTTTACGCTAAAAATATTATTTGCAGTGCAAACAGTTTGGAGCCAGATCAGACGCCGGGTAACCCGGGGTCTGATCAGGCTCCAAACTGTTTGCCACCAAGATAAACAAGAATTATCAGAATTTTCCAAAAGTTGTTCTTTTCTACGTTTTAGTGCTTTGCGTTTGCGTACGTTTGCGTTTAAACGGGAAAGAATAACAGATTCTCCACTGTACAGTGCTCACTCTCTACAACAACACCCAATGGAAGTCAAAGAGTGTGCGTGTTGTTCGGAGGAATTGGGATTTTCAAACTGTTTGTCACTCGTCTTTATGTCTCTTCTGTAAAATATGTAATATGTAACTGAAAAAACCCAGCAAACGACACTTTTGAGCGATGGTATTGCAACAGTGAAAGAGTTAGATATCACTGTCTTGGTTCGGGCACAGCGGCAAACATTGCTGTAAGGAAAGAATCGTTGTTCAGAGACCCACTGTATATGTGAGTACTGTACTGTACTTGTGTAGCCGGGTTGGGTTTTATCGTTCAATGGTTTGAGCTTTGTGTAAGCGGTCCGGATAGCTCAAACGGGAGAACTCTTGCCGCCCTGTAAGCAAGGGGTACCGGTTCAAATCCTGCATATTTTTCTTACCTTGTTATATTTGGCGCCCAACGTAAAAAAACCGGAGGATTAACATATGTAACTCGATGAGTGTACAGAAATTATAATATTTGAATTAAGAATGCGGGACGAATTCTTGTCTACAGCGGGTGTGAATAACCGGGCGGAGAAATGCAGGATTGAGTTTATAGTTCTATGTTGAGAGCTATGTGCGAGCGATCTGAATACCTCAGACGGGAGAGCACTTGCCCAGGGTCTCAGGGTTCGAGGCCAGGTCTTAATGCATATTTTTCTGACCATGTTACACCGGGTATGTTGTTTTCGTTTCAAAGAGCGGTTTTTCAATTGTGTTTACCGCCAGGGATCAGAGACTCCAACGTTGGTTAAATAGTATCACAATACATTGAGAGTGTAAACTAAAGTTCACGACGGGCTGTAGGAGTCCCTTTATAATCCTGTCATCATTCATCATGGCAGCAATATCTTATGCTTTCTTCTATCCCATCAAACGGCATCTGCGTTCAAAGCGTCGCGAATATTAATGTTCGAAGGAGATAGATTTATGAACATTCTCGGAAAAATAGATACAAGTTCTGGTTCCCGAATAATACGCGTATCAAACGTGAGGCGAATAATAACTACAATTTACCTCTTCAAAATCCCGGAAACAAATGAATATTTGCCAAATATAGCGTAATGCGGCGTTTCATCAGAATCCAAACTCATTGACAATCAACGTGATATTACCGTATAAGTGGTTTTTTACGCGAGACGCAAATTTAGCGATTCAACCCTAAATGAATTTTTAGCGTATTAATTTTTCGCGCAAACGTTTATTGAAAATCTATTTTTCGCGGTTATGATATTTAAGCATATTTTATTTTACCGTTTGGGTTTTATCTTGTCAATAAATCCGCATACGTAAGTGGCGCATTCAAAACTAAGGGAAGTAACTATTTAAACATTCACGGCGACGGATATCTATCTTCCCTTCATAAAGTGCCGGTATATGGCGCACTTGTTTACAATATGATCGGATGCAATTTCCGTCTTCCCTCCGTAATGAACTGAAGCGGCAGAAAGTCACCACTGGGTACAAATGAGACGCCGGGTAAATCAATGTCTCTCAAGTATCCAAAACTTTTCACACTCGATTTACCTGTATATACGTGTTGACAATGGAGAACGTTGCCTTTTAATTGCAAGCAGACGAGATGTCATTTACGAGTGAGTAACATAGGTCAAACTGTAAAAGCGATTAACCCTTTGTCTGCCTATCACAACTTGATTGGCATTGGCAAACAGTTTGAGTAAAGATTAGGCACCAAAAAACACGACAAAACTGGATCCAAATTGTTTGACATCCGTCTTTAGATCTCTTTCATAAAAAATGCATTAAATTGAACGTGGGTATAGGCCTGGTCCGGAATAAGAACACGGGAACGAAGAAATTGTGTTTTTGGTCTTTTTTTTACGACAAACTGCCTCGAGCGGACTTTGCTGCAGAAAATGAAATAGGCCTAGAGAAAGGTAGGAATATTTGGCGGATTAAATTTACGCGAGTTTGATGCACACGCGAAAATAGCGAAAATTTCCTTCTCGCGAAAAAAACCACTTATACGGTATTGTAGCCAGTTTACATAAAGTTGAATTTTCTGTTTTCCTTACGACTCGCTTTAAGCTGTCACATCTATTTTATAGAATCAATTAGCGTTCTTTTTATTGGTCGTAAAAGAGAGAAGTTACTGTATATTCTAGTTCTTTTCATCAACCTTTCAATCTGTCAACAAGTAAACTCTTTGACAAAGTAAATTTTACAAACCTTTTGGATCAAAAAGACTGAAGGGAATGCAGAATAATTCAGACACTAGTTGGTTGTCAATTAAAGAAAGCTGTTACCATAATATACAATGTTTACATCAAATAGGCTGTTCCATGAGATTCTGACAATAAATGGAAATGTGCAGCGTTCCCTCTCTATAACAAAATCCTACGGGAGACAAAGATTGTGTTTTTTGCTCGGACGGAGTTATAGGGAGGTAAATTGGCTCTCATTTGCAAACATCTTGAATCCAGATCAGACGCCGCGTGACGCGGCGTCTGATCTGGACTCAAACTGTTTGCCACTTTTCATTAATTTTTTTCTTTCAAAATGACTAATATGTGACTTTAAGAAAATCAGGAGACGACAATTTAAGCAGACGATATTGCAGCAGGGAAAATGTTTGACACACAAATGTACTTGTCTTGTTTGAGAAAAAGCGACAAGCCCTTTATTAAGGAGGGGATCGCTGTTAAGAGGACCGTTGTGGGGGAGGGGGCACTGTAGTCAAAAATCATTTTAATCTATCGAACTTAGACAAACTGTTTAAAATGAACAGCAGAGGTAATACCCTACGTAACTGTTAACTGGTTCACAGTTGCAAAGTGACATGGCGTCCTCGCACTTGTCAAATTGAATCATTTTACTATTGTAACATGCTTAAAAGTGTTGCCTGCTATTGTTTCCTCTAAAATTATATTTTGGACACTTTGTCAGTAGAAACATATAGATTAATGACAAAAAGTTTGAACCCAATTAGACGTCGCTTTACACGGCGTCCAATTTGGATTTAAACTGTTTGCAAATGCAAGGCACGTACTTTAAGAATAAACAGTACTTCTGCAGTTAACGTTCGATAAAACGTGTTTGTTTAAGTTGAATAGCCAATTATTTCAAAGTTAGAAAAAATAGATAGTTCATTACGAGATATGTGATCATAACGGCAACATAATTACCCATAATTCAACAAAATCTATACGTCTTCTGCATAAATGTATCTTTAAGAAAGCCTTTTTAGATTGCATTGTTAGACGAATCCTATTTTAAGGTTATTGATGGTTAGCCGCGCGACCTAATAACCGAATATCAGGATGTCATACTTAACCCCTTCACTGCCTTACCCCGAGTACAGTAGTTATTCGCAAACAGTTTAGATCCTGATCAGACGCCGAGTAACGCGGCGTCTGATCAGGATCCAAACTGTTTGACACTCGTTTCAATATTTCTTAAGACAAAATACCTAAAAATAGATTTTTAGAAATAGAAGCAGACGACAAATGCTTAAATTTGATGACGTCACGGCAGTGAAGTGGTTAACAATATATCTATCATTAGTACCATTCATCTTTCAAGAATGGCATTTACTTTAACCACTACTGATATATCCTTTTGGGAGAGAGACGAATAATCAATATTTGATCGTAATGTATTCTACTATTCGTAAATTCTCAAAAATGTATCCCTATCTAAGACCCGATTTTCCCGATCCATCTGTAATTGGCGAAACCACATGAAATTGACAACTAGCAGTCAATAGTTTTGAGCAGGACCACATGTCAGAACCGTTAACCCATTCCCTGTCTTGACTCGAGTAAAATCTATATTTGCAAACATTTTGGATCCTGATCAGACGCCGCATATCGCGGCGTCTGATCAGGATTCAAACTGTTTGACACTCATTTCATTTTTGAGTCGCCGAAAGCTCGGCGACTCTCTTAGTAATGCTGATTCAGAATCGGACTGTTTTGTTTGTGCAGCTCTTCAAATCGTCCGATAGAAGAAATAGTTCTGCAATAATTTGAAGCATTCTGCAAATCAGAACGAATTTGTTCATCATAGAATATTTACATTCACACTGTAAAGTCTCTATGTAATCGTATTAAAAATATGCAGGTCAATTCTCGATGAACCTACGAATCGAATCCGGTTCCAGCCAATTAGAAAGAGGGCGGAGTCTCCGCCGCGAAGAAAATCATCCATACGGCGGAGAGATACCGACCAAGTTAGGATCTACTTTTAGATTATCCGTTTGGGTATCTCGAAACCCCTATTTAAAGTCGCAGACAGTTCAATTAAAATCAAATTGCGATAAAAAAAAATTAAATGTTGTTTTTAAGGGAGGTTATCATATTACGCTCCGTCATTAAAGCTTTACTCGTTCTCTCCCTTTTCCGAGTGAGTGGTATTCTATTTATAGATTAGACAAGTTGTCTTCCAATTACGGTTTGAAATTGACAAGTTCAAACAATTTGTTCACCAGAATTACATAGGAAAATCGCTCAAACACAAAATAATGCATTCACACATACTAAATTGGTAACGTAATGTTCCGTTATGACATATTGAAACTAGCCTATGTGTATTGGATATGCCACGGATAGCCGCGGGGTACACGCTGACTGTGTAGTCGCATTTCAGCGTTGCTATTCGCGTTGCTATGTGTAAAGCGTGTATAAAAACTTGCGCCACCTAATTGTTTAAAATATGCTTTGATAATGGATATTCAGATTGAAATTTTTGTTTTAGTTTCTTACGAGCGTTCTTAAAGCACAGCGAGAAAGTTTACTGCGTAAAACCCTGAAATTATTATGCAAATACAGTACATGTAGTAAGGACTACTTTTGACACCATATTTAGAAACTGGAATGGCTATTACATCGATATTACATCTATCAAACCCATTTGGCCGGTATATGATATATTCATATACATGAAAACAAATCTGGTCAAACTAAACATTAAATGGATGACAGAAAATAAAAATATAAATATAAGGAATATTTATTTGTTTATTCCTATACTGGATCATAATTTTATCTGGTACCAAGTACATGAAAAAGAACGAATAGCAGTAACAATTCAGTGAGATGACGAGAAAACTGGCGATTTAATTTAACCTGGATATCGAAAGGAAATAGTTCGAGGTTTTCGGGAATGATGGGTATATTTTGTGTTAACACCGTTTTCGTCGAGCGCATGCGCAACTCTGTGACCTCAAACGTAAACAAACCGTGCATTTCTTCAACATCGATCGCATCTTCCTGGTGAAATGCGAAAAAAAACAAAAACACGCAGATTCTAATAAAAAATCAGAACATAGAACTAGCTCTACAAGACAAATGTCATACACGAATTCTTGAAGCGGACACTCGTTTTGTTTACCGGTGGCAACACGAATTTCTCATTTGAGGGGTCATTTCAAACAATTCACATATACGGCATATTTCGGGGGTGCTTTCCAAAAATCTCAAATGATTGAGAACATTCATTTCGAGATATTTAAACAATCAAACCATATCTAAAGTATAAACAACTAACAGAAGAGCTAACACATAGGGATTTTATTAATGTATGGTATCTACAAATTACAAAATAACAAAAATACATGTAGATCTAGATCTGTCTTAAAAAAAACTCTCATCACTTTCAGTCACATCCATGGAGAATTAAGTGTAATTCAATTGGCTTTTAAAGATGGAAGTGGACATAGGCTAAATTTGAAATTCTTTACCCCTGTGAACCAAGCCGTAGATCGATGTGCAAAATGAACCTTCTGCCAAGAATTTTCAAGTAAATCTCTCTAAAACCACATCTGAAAAAACCCACTTTTTGATGTCCAATAAAAACAGCTGACAACTTGTAGCAAAATGAAGCTCGATCTAAGCATAAACGTATGTAAAGGCTCTCTGCTGTACTTCACCTTCAGTCTTTGAGAGACCAACTGCCTTAACAAACTAATGATTAACCTCAGATACAGTGGTTTACTGCATTGCAAAAACTCATTCTTGGCGACTCTCAAGATCTTCAGTCTTTGATTTTATGTTGGAATACCTCAAGTTTTAATTTGAGTAATAAAAGCAGACGATTATTGTTAAAAATTGATGACGTCATATCATTTGCTAAATTTAAAATCTACTGAGACCTTGTAAAGAAAGTAAAATAAGTATTTGATAAACATAAAGCCCTTTACTGCCATGGCGTCATTAGCATGTATCCAGTGTCGTCTCCGTGCATGGCCAAAAGAGCACTGCTTTTATACTTAACCTTGCCATGTAATCGCTGTCTGTTAATTAAGTCATCTGCAGCTATTTCCAGAAAAGTTTTAATTAGATCATTACAGAAATATGTGTCGAGTAACAAAAAGTTAAGATCCAAAACAGGAAACGTAAACTATGTTTGAATGCATTGCCAGATTAAGTCGGTCGGCGTGAAAATACAATGATATATAGGATCTGTCATGAGTCGATGTTTAAGACAAGCTGATCTCAAACGAGTCTAGAATTGAAATGTTATTTAAGCGAACCTTGGTGAGCTTAATAAATTTTCTATTCTAGACGAGTTTGAGATCAACTTGTCTTAAACATCGACGAGAGACAGATTCTATTTCTCACATTACCAACCATTAAAACTATTTTTTAAAGCAATATACATTTTTTTTAACTCTGGTGACGTCAAAACGCCGTTATAAATAGTGACGATATAGTGACGTCATCAAAGTGATCTTACACATGTTGGAGCTAAGGATATTCGTCATCGTTGTTCGCTATAGAAAAAGGGGTAGTTATGTGAGAAAGTCCGATTTCAAACGATCATTTAAAAGATAACTTTGACAGTCATATGTTTTAAAAGAAACGTTTTATGCCTTAAAATATTTCACATAGAACAATTACTTAATTGGATTGTATATCACCAAAACAGAGACACATGTGACTTTTTTCATTCTAACAAACTGCTGTTTAAAGCAGGTAGATTGAAAGTAAGGACATTATCCGTAGCGTCTGCTTTACTAAGGCAAATGTCCGCGCTTAATAACAAAATAAAGCAGCGAGAAAGCAAGTGAAGACATGTTGCTATGGTATATACAGTGGAGAATCTGTTATTCTTCCCAATAAACGCGTTTACGCTAAAACTATTATTTGCAGTGCAATCAGTTTGGAGCCAGATCAGACGCCGGGTTACCCGGCGTCTGATCAGGCTCCAAACTGTTTGCCACCAAGATAAACAAGAATTATCAGAATTGTCCAAAAGCTGTTCTTTTCTACGTTTTAGTGTTTTGCGTTTGCGTACGTTGGCGTTTAAACGGGAAAGAATAACAGATTATCCACTGTAAGTCGGTCGGCGTGAAACTACAATGATAGGCCGGTTTCAAACGATCATTTAAAAGATTACTTGGTCACATGTTTTAAAAGAAATGTTTTATGCCTTAACATATTTCACATAGAACAATTAATTATTTGGATTGTATGTCACCCAGACAGAGACAAATGTGACTTTTTTATTCTAACAAACGGGTGTTTAAAGCAGGCAGATTGAAAGTACCTGCTTCACTAAGGCAAATGCCTGCCCTTAATAACAAAATAAAGCATCGAGCATGTTGCTATGTTATATATCTGCAGAGAACGGCTTGTACTTGTAGGGATTGATCTGAACACAGAATTGGCGGTACCTTTTAGCACTATAACATAATATAATTTTCCGTCTGGCCATCTGAATTGCATCAGATGACTATCTTATATGATGAATAATTGAAAAGGACAGGCTTTTAGATGACACAGGGTAGAAGACGTTACTCGATCCAAATACACGCGTTTACACTAAAACTACTTTTTCAATTGCGAACAGTTTGGAGCCAGATCAGACGCCGGGTAACCCGGCGTCTGATCAGGTTCCAAACTGTTTGCCATTAAAATTAATATTGAAAATTGCCAAAAGGCTGTCATTTTATCCAGTTGATTACAATGCGTTTCCGCTTCGTTTGCATTTTAACGGGAAAGGACAGCGTGTTCTCCACTGTACGAAGCAGTATGCTTCATGCTTTGTTTGGAAATAATTTGCCACGACTTTAAAGTATTACGGACATCATCGATTTTATTTACAAACTATGAAAGATTCGACTCTATAGTTTTACGAAGAAGACATTCTTTGGCACCGTCTATAATAAATTGACATGACTGTTCTTACTGGCTGTCGTAAGTCAGATTCTAAAATTCTCAATTTGTATTCATTTCTCCATTTAATCATGTCTTGTGACATCTCTTTGAAATCGTCTTTTCAAGACGATTTCAAAGAAATGTTACAAGGAAGGATTTAATGGATAATTAAAAAAAGAGATGTATTCGACGTACGACCGTTTTTGTCGTACGACGTTTCGTCAGACGGAAACTAGAAAATACTACCTCGCTTACAGTGGAGAATCTGTTATTCTTTCCCAATAAACGCGTTTACGCTAAAACTATTATTTGCAGTGCAAACAGTTTGGAGCCAGATCAGACGCCGGGTATCCCGGCGTCTGATCAGGCTCCAAACTGTTTGCCACCAAGATAAACAAGAATTATCAGAATTTTCCAAAAGTTGTTCTTTTCTACGTTTTAGTGCTTTGCGTTTGCGTACGTTTGCGTTTAAACGGGAAAGAATAACAGATTCTCCACTGTAAGACGGAAACTTGAAAATACTACCTCGCTTAACATTGAATGTTGTACGGAAAAAACAACGCAATGCTGCCTGAAGAGCTTCCCGTTTTATTTGTTGTTGCAGAAGTCATCTGCCTTAACAATAAACATATGTCTTTTATTGTATGTCCATATTTATTGAAGATTAAATTCTAATCTCTTTTTCTCATATTTGTAAATTAAACGTACCAAGCACTTTCTAGAGTAACTAGGTAAATAAACCTATTGTTTCTACACTGACATGTCAAAAATGTAGTTTTGGTATTTTGACTTAAGAAATATTGAAATGAATGGCAAACAGTTTGGATCCTAATCAGACAATGCAGATAAATATCGTATTCGGGGTAAGGCAGTGAAGGGGTTAACGTCACTGATTAAATACAGTGGAGAATCTGTTATTCTTTCCCGTTTAAACGCAAACGTACGCAAACGCAAAACACTAAAACGTAGAAAATTACAACTTTTGGACCATTATGATAATTCATGTTTATCTTGGTGGCAAACAGTTTGGAGCCTGATCAGACGCCGGGTTACCCGGCGTCTGATCTGGCTCCAAACTGTTTGCACTGCAAATAATAGTTTTAGCGTAAACGCGTTTATTGGGAAAGAATAACAGATTCTCCACTGTATGCTGATTAAATACTGTTATAATTTAGTTATTTGAAAACCTAGGGCATGTAAAAAAAAAATCAATATATTAGATCTGATATAAATGATTTACCTCAGGAAATAAAGGACAAAACTGACTCAGAATGCTCCAACATGAACGCCTGTTTACATGTACCATCAAGTCCTGTATTCATATGTCCAGAGAGTTATCCATGTTCTTTTACTACAGTGTAGAATCTGTTATTCTTTCCCAATAAACGCGTTTACGCTAAAACTATTATTTGCAGTGCAAACAGTTTGGAGCCAGATCAGACGCCGGGTAACCCGGCGTCTGATCAGGCTCCAAACTGTTTGCTACCAAGATAAACAAGAATTATCAGAATTGTCCAAAAGTTGTTATTTTCTACGTTTTAGTGTTTTGCGTTTGCGTACGTTTGCGTTTAAACGGGAAAGAATAACAGATTCTCCACTGTACCATCAAGTCCTGTATTCATATGTCCAGAGAGTTATACATGTTCTTTTACTAAGTGGTCGTAATACAAATGTTTTACTTTTTAACTGTTAATAGATTCAAAAGTGTTGTTTAAATAATGCAGTGTGTATAATTTCGACGCAAACATTTCGAAATACAGTAAAACCTCTCTATTACGACCACTAAATTATGTTAATTATAGGGCGTTTACGAAAGGTGACTGCTTAAAGCAAGGTAACAGTGAAACAGAAAGCTCCTTTAGGAGCTTTCTGTTTCACTGTCACCTTGCTTTAAGCTGTCACCTGTTTATTATACAATCAATTAGCCTTTTTTGTAATGGTCGCAATAGCGACGTTTTACTGTAGGTTTATAAAATATTCGTTACAGTAAATATTGTATCAATTATTGCCCTGCCCAGTTTTATCGTCTACTTTAACCATCTTGCCGCCAAAATTTCGTCTGCATTGGTTGTATCGTCTTCAATGTATAGGGTCGATTTCACTGACGAAATGTCGATCCGAATGTCAGACCGTTTGAATCCTGATCAGACGCCGGGTTACGCATTAAAAAAACTGTTTGAAAAAAAAAACGCATTTTCGCGTCATTGGCAGTGAAAGAGTTAACAAAACAATTACCACCAGTAGTCTCCTAAACAGGTAGTTGCTAAATGCAGGATAAAATTTATTTAGAAATTCCTGCATTTAGCAGTTAATTGTTGTTTATTTCCGAAACGTTTCCTTACAAATTGCAAAATAAATACACACTTTACACCTCTCATATATTCCTTTGACTGTATTACATAGTTCCAACCTATACAGTCACGAAAAAGTACCGTAAGAAATACTTTATATAAGGCGCACTCTGCTTTACATTCAACCTGCTTTGAATAGTCACTTGTTTCAAATACTAAAAACAGGCAAGGGGGTAAAAGGTTAAAGAAATGAGGCTTACTACAAGTTTTACTGTTAGCACAAAAAAGCGCTTGTGACTTCAGGCGAATGTAAGAAGCTTTTTATGTCATTGAATTATTTCTAATAACGTTAAAAGTAAAAGACATTTTACAAGGTTGCCATGGAATTTTTGACAATAGCCCTTAGTCAGATGCTTTTTATGACAGGATTTGCCTTTTGAAACTATAATTTCCCATGAGACAATTGCCTGATGAAATTTAGTCCAAATTATTGATGTAAGTGACATTTCAAAGAAATGTTCGTACGTACCTGCTGTAAAACACATACATTAAAGAAAATCGCCTATAGGGGAGATTTTATCGCAACATCCAGGTAAAAGTGAGTGCAACTTTTACATTAACTTGTAATTACAGTAAAACCCCTCTATTACGACCACTAAAAAGAAGGAAAATCGATTGTATAAAAGACTGGTGACAGCTTAAAGCAAGGAAACAGTAAAACAGAACGCTCCTGAAGGAGCGTTCTGATTTACTGTCACCTTGCTTTAAGCAGTCTCCTGTCCTAAACACCCAATAATTAACACAATTAAGTGGTCGTAATAGAGGGGTTTAACTGTACAGTGTTCCCTCTATACAACAACATCCAATGGGATACGAATATTGAGTATGTTGTTCGGAGGGAGTCGTTATAGGGAAGAATGATTAATACCTTTTGAATACATTTGCAAACATATCGAACCTAAATCAGACGCCGTAGTACGCGGTGTCTGATCTGGGTCCTAACTGTACGACACAAGCCATTTCTTTTTTCTGTCAAATGTCCAATGTGTAACATTATGTAAAAGCAAAAAACGATAGTTTTAAGCAAACGATATTGCAACAGTGAAAGCGTTAATCATAACTGTCTTGTTTGGGGAACAGCGGCAAACAGTGTTGTACAGAGGGAATCGTTGTTCGGAGGGTCGTCGTATGGAGATAGCACTGTAACAGTTTAGAGAAATAATGTAGAGTGTTGTTCTTATTGAAGCGGTAAGTTACCGTTTTTGTCTGCCTGAATGTCAAGTTTGAATTGTAGTCCATTTAGAACTGTGTTTATAAATCTTAGTACAAACATTTAAGAAAACGAACTGATTTTTTCGGGGTTCAATATATTATTTTGCTTGAACACCGAAAAAAAATCAGTTCATTTAAATATATTTGCTGTAATTTCTATTATTAGATTAACATTTTGTAAGTACGCATGTATGTTTAATGCATATTAGAGGTTGATAACATGAAGAATGTGTACCCTATAAGAAACAGCCATGACCGAATTACTGAAGCTGTGTACATTCGAAAGCAAACAATAAGTTCTATTGTTTACATATTTAGGAAAACAACTTGACAGTTTGGCACGAAAATTCCGATTTGACGACATTTGGAAGTGACGTCATTTTTAAAGAAGTATAAATATATCGATTTTTATTTCATAAAGAAATGCACACAGATGCTGTTTATAAGGTATATCAATTTTCTTGCAATTTATCTCATTAATAAAGAAGAATTTTAGTCGGGAATCATGCAGGAAGGCATAGTTCGGTTCAGAACAAATTTCTGAAAAATCCGCCAAATGTTTACTGTTTAAGATCCAATGATTAATTCGCGAATGAAAAATGCATATGCCCCGCCTCCTCTTCGAAACTTATACACAAGTTACGCCCTCTCGAAATATTGCGATCACCCGAATAAATTTGAATGGGGCAATTATAAATATATACATAATGTGTGTGTTCAAAGAGGAAACCTTGACGAAATAGCAGTATATCACAGCTGCGCATTGTATGATAAGCGAACAAAATAGCACAAAGCCCTATTCTGTCAATGATGTGTTCTTTGAAAAATAAAGACAGTTAGTTCCAGTTGTCGCCGACATTGCAATCAGATATATAGTTGACCAAAACGTCTCCCGACATTGTATATCGCAGAGGATTTCTAACTAAACGTTAATTTTGATTTTTAATTTGTAAAGTGAAAACGAGAAGTAAAGGTTTGGTTATTGTTACAAAACTCGTTTAGTATAGGTAAGGGTTTATCAAATTAAAGCTCAAGTGAGGCATTTGACCAAACGAGAATCAAATTTTACAAACCCGTCGTATAAACACTAACCTAATTAATCGTTTTGCATAGTTTTGTTCAATCTTTCAGATTATGTTTCGGTAGAATGTGTTGGTGATCAATAGAGGCTTACAAATAATGTTCGTAAAATTTGGAAAATATGCGAATGTCTGTGGACAAAACATAATTTCAAACATTCAGTAACGTTTTTGTCTTGATGATATGAGTAAAAACGGAGGACAGACGAAGCATTTTAAAACTGACGGTGGTGGATTTCAGAGGAATAACCCATATTATCTTACAAAATGTCAGTAATCGGTGTAAACCCCAGCATAGTCGGCACTCAATCACAATTCTGGGCCAGTGTGAAAAACAAACACAAGCTAGCGAATCGTCGCCTTGGGATTGACAGCCCACTTTGATGGAATCACCTTATATAAGACAGTATGGTGTGCTGCGTCAGTCGGTCATTGACGCGTTCTCAAAACAAACGACGCTCTTTCGACAAAATTTCACAGCAGTTGATCAGAGCTTATCCGTCCGTGCAATACTAAAAGTACAGTACCAAATTGTAGTCTACTTTCAGCCCTAATGACCGTTAAGACGACTGTATAGTTTCTTTCTTAACACCAGAGAACGGTCGCTACTACCGTAGCTAGAAACCTGTTTCTCTCTAGTAATGGCATTCGCCGGAGTCTAGTGGCTATGAGGTAACCTTATGCTAGACCTGTAGCGCGTTCAATTACCATTGTTTGCTGTTTAGGTAAGCAGTGTGTGCCCCGTGTGCAACGTGCAGAGTACAGTAGAGAAAACATTTTCTTTCCAACTAACCCAGGTTACACTGAAACTATTATTTTCATTGCAAACAGTTTGGAGCCAGATCAAACGCCGGTTAATCGGGCGTCTGATCAGGCTCCAAACTGTTGTCACTCAGATAAAAACAGGTGGTCTGAATTGTCAAAATGTTGTCATTTTCAATATTTCATTGCAATGCGTTTGCGTTTGAACGAAAGAATTACGTTTTCTCCACTGTATTTTAAACCGGTAGCCATATCGCAATCGTTGGCCATCGACGGCCATCGATTTACTTACTGAACCCATCACTGTGTCACTACACACGTTGAACTCGAGTGTACTAGCAAAGAAACCAGCGACAAGCAGTTCTGGCATTTTGAAGACTACAGTGCCTTTGGTATACCCAGTGGATTCTTCCATGTTTATATATTGGATAAGTCCATATACATACACGCTATACACCGTGTGGTTTGTTGGAAATGGTATCGAATTCTATATTAATCCTTTCACTGCCAAATTGTTCGTGAGAGTTTTACCGCTTCGGTGTTTCATCGTCGTCTGCTTCAATTTTGTTGTCTGCAATATCGTTTCAAAGTTAATTTAAGGCAGTATGACGAAATTTCGATACGCGTGTCAAACAGTTTGCAAATGCGCCTTTTGACGTCATTGAGATTGAAAGATTAACCCCTTCACTGCCTTACCCATATTGCAATAGTTATTTGCAAACAGTTTCAATCCTGATCAGACGCCGTGTTTAGCAGCGTCTTGTCATTACCCAAACTGTTTGACACTCAATTCTACAGTAAGTTATATAGTACTGTAGTCACTTTTTCTATACCTTAAACTTGAAAACTAGTTTAAATATATTTTATTCCATAAATATACATAGAAATGGGATTGGGCCACAAGTTTTCACAACATTAGATTCGGCCCGTCCCCTTGTGTGTAAACATTCAGACAATACATACAATGGCTCTAAACATATATAACTATTTAGTGACACCAAATAGAGAACTAAAAGTAGCAGAAGACAATTATTTACAGCAGATAGTGGCATGGCAATAAAATAGCTAAATACAATAGTGTAGAACGGTGTACATGTTAACATTTTCATTCCGCATGTTAAAATTCGCATGTTAACATTTTTATTCCGGAACTGACCATCCCAAAATAAACAGAATACTGCAGCGACAATTTGCCCCAAACGGTGAATAAGTATACATATAAGAATGCTCTGGTAGCCCAGCTTGCAACAAGGAAATTAAGATGTATGGATTGACGTTTGTCCGACTTTGATTATTCTTTATTCATCTTGCTTTCACTAATTCGCTATAGGCATTGGTAAATGGGGAAACAGCATCTGGCACAAACTCAATAACCCATACAATATTCCAAACACTGATTTACAGTAAGATTGGTTACCATGACATAGTCACGTATACATGCGCCTGTACAGTGGAGAATCTGGTATTCTTTCCCAATAAACGCGTTTACGCTAAAGCTATTATTTGCAGTGCAAACAGTTTGAAGCCAGATCAGACGCCGGGTAACCCGGCGTCTGATCAGGCTCCAAATTGTTTGCCACCAAGATAAACAAGAATTTTCAGAATTGTCCAAAAGTTGTTTTTTCTACGTTTTAGTGGTTAGCGTTTGCGTACGTTTGCGTTTAAACGGGAAACAATAACAGATTCTCCTTTGTAATAAAACATGAAGACAATCTATAAAGTGAAACATTAACCCTTTTCATGCTGATTTGTCGTCTGCTTCAAAAATATCGTCTGCGAAACATGTAAAAATTATATTTTATATATTTCTAATTGAATAACTATTAAAAGGATTTGCAAATAGTTTGGAGCCAGATTAGACGCCGCGTTAGGCGGCGTCTGATCTAGATCCAAACTGATTGCAAATATTAGCTTAGTCGTGCTTAGAATAATTTTATATTTTATTAATTGAATAAACTGTTCATATTAGTTGCAAACAGTTTGGATCTAGATCAGACGTTGCGTAACGCGGCGTCTGGTCTAGATCCAAAGGGATTGCAAATATTAGCTTAGTCGTGCTTAGAATGATAAGGGTTATCATGACATCTAAGAATAAACTTGACATTTTATTTCATTAGTTTATTCTGCTAACTGTTTAAATGTTTGCCAGAAAAGACTGCAGACTTATGTTAGATAATTCCCACAGGGAAATAGAGTAAACCCCGATTAGGGTGTGCGGTAATAAGAGGAGAAGCCTTAACCCGTTCACTCTCAATGACGTCATTAAGCGCATTTTCAAACAGTTTTGATTTTCCGTATCAAAACTGTGTGCCACTTGTTATGAAACTATGTCAGTTATACTGACTAAAATCTAACTTTGAAACGATATTGCAGACAAAGATATTGAAGCAGACGACAAACTATGGCGATGAAGGGGTAAAAACTCACGATAAGTTTGATCATGAAAGGGTTAAGCTTTCTGTGCAATAACACCTGTATGCTAAATGTGTATACAACATAGTGTCACTAAACGTTGAATATAATTTGTCTCCAGCTGAATTTGCATAAATAATTCTCTAAGATCACCATGTGCATCTTTCATCAGAATTATAACACTGGCATAGAATAAAGAAACATTTACCCCAGGAAAGAGTACAAATTATTTCAGCCAGATCTAATATGAAAATGAAAACAATGTAGACCTTGACCAAACAGCTCCTGTAAGAACTTTCTGATTTTGGTCTCAGAGGAAAGGTTAAAGAAAGACTTACCATCAATATGTACAATGGAGAATCTGTTATTCTTTCCCAATAAACGCGTTTACGCTAAAACTATTATTTGCAGTGCAAACAGTTTGGAGCCAGATCAGACGCCGGGTAACCCGGCGTCTAATCAGGCTCCAAACTGTTTGCCACCAAGATAAACAAGAATTATCAGAATTGTCCAAAACTTGTTCTTTTCTACGTTTTAGTGCTTTGCGTTTGCGTACGTTTGCATTTAAACGGGAAAGAATAACAGATTCTCCACTGTACATGTGTACCTTTTTTGTATTTGCTGCATGATATTGAATATCACAGTTCGATGTTGTTCATTCCTACAACAAAGAATAACATTAATAGTCCCTGTGTCCACTTAGTACTGAAATGCGTTTTGATTGAAGGCTACATCATATGTTTTAGCAACGACTAGACGTTAACGTTTAGTGGTTAAATCAGAACCTCTGGTCATATAACAAAACACTAACTCTTTACACTATTCATATTTTTTAAATTTTCCTTAAAGTGAAACCCTTCTATAACGACCACTTAAAGGCTCAACAGGACTTCTACAAATACCACAAGATAGTGTTTTTGCCAAATGATCAATGCTTCCAAGCATGTTTCAAATCAGGAACAATCTATTTCAAAGTATATATACGTGTTAGTTAGCATATCTGTTTAACCCTTTCAATCCTAAATTTCTCTTTTTTGGTATTTATAGTCCTTTGGACTCTTATAGTACAGGTATTTTAAACCAGTCTACTGTTGCATTTGTGGTATGACAACAAAAACCAATGAAAATATCAAACAGTGCAGATCCTGATCAGGGTATACACTGTTTGCATATGTAATCAGTAATCTCTACAGAGGGCTGTAGGGTTGAAAGGGTTAAAGCAATGCGAACGTAACGTGAACGCGGATGACTAAGGTGAACGTGGGTGTTTACGTTCACCTTGCTGTAGGCTGTCACCTGTATATTATGCAATAAATTATCGTTCTCCTAGTGGTCGTAAAAGACTGGTTTTATCGTATATCAATATCTTCTGATCGCAGTTATAAATAAGTAAATTTTCAGATTGAAGTAAAAAAGGTATTTTACTTCTATTTTATATGTATTTGACATATCTGTTTACAACAGAAATAAATGTAAGCTCCCTTTTCGTGTCCCTTCTTTTGTCTTTTACAGCATCTGTGCATATTTTAGGGTCACTCAAGGGGGGTGTTCCCTTATTATGACAGGATTAGATGGAGAAATAAATTATAATTGAGAATTTTAGAATCTGACTGACGACAATATTTGTCGTACGACGTTTCGTAAGAAGGCTCCCTGTATTTGAGTTGTTGTTCGACAATATTGACCTGACGTTGAACTTTATGCATGAATAAATTACAGCGAGATGACGCAGTATAAATCAATAATCGATAGCGAATCGTAAAGTGTCGGGTTGTTTCGGCTGATTACGTGAATCTTGTTACAGTTGTAATCCTCGGTGGATTAACTCTCCACATTGAGCAAGTTCAAAAAGTTGTTGTTGATAAACTATTATTTCCGAGTCTCCTAGTATAATCGTATTCACTAAACGCACCATGTTGCGCTTTCGAGTGGGGTTTAATTCAAGTAAGATCATCGATGTCCTCACCTGCGACTCTTGCCAATATATACCTAATTTACAACCCTCTGATGTAACTCATCTACAACAGTGTGTCGTTAGAGCAAGAGATTTGTAACATCGAGGTTCCGGGTTCGAATCCCGATAGAGGGGGAAATATTTGTATTTCACAAAATGTTATTTTATAGACCAAACAGACGCTATGATATAAATTTTCTAAAAATAACAAAAGAATCGTGTCCCAAACGAAATAGACGTTGTATGAATACATGTACTTAAAAGAAACAGTATAAATTGTAAAAAAAAAAAAAAAAAAGTAATAAAATGTATGAGTATTGCATGGGATTCGAACCACTGACTGTAGGAAAAATCATGTATAGTCGTCTCCTTACCACTGGCGCTAAATACCCATCGATGTTTGTGGAACCGAGCAATGCTATATTTACGCTGTAACGATGTGGTAACAATGTGCGTTCTCGTACAAATGATAACGAAGTGTTCCGAAGCTATATTTAGAAATGCAACAAAGTGTGCAATTATGCTAATAGAGGTCACCAACGTCAGGTCAATATTGTCGACCAATACTTCTGTTCCCTTTTTACGTTTTACTTTCTTTTCTTCTGTGCCTATGTTCGCAATATTACTATATTTCACAGGGCTCCAGATAAGAGGGAGTAAACTGGACAAATCCAACTTTTTCTCTCTCATTTCAGGACTAAATCCTATGGTGTTACTACTCATTTGAATCGTCTCTTTGAGACGATTCTAATGAGTAGTAACACCATAGGGTTTAATTCAGAAATAAAGATTTTAGGTTTTGAAATACTCCCCTTATCTGGAACCCTGAATTTCACTAAATAACAGTTTTAGCCATCAACTGCATTTTTAAAACGTGATCTTCCCTAGAATGGTAACACAAATGGAAAAATGATATACATTTTCTAGAATCCCGTGATTCTAGGAGTATTGACCAGGATAATTAGACCACTGTAAAATCGAAACCATCTGGTGTTTTTCTCGTAGTTGTGTTCCTTTTGTTCATTACACTCACAGTAAAATAATACGGTCTGTTTTCCGAAACCCATAAACATGACAAGAGTATCAATAACAGTTAATGATATCTGTTTAAACAGTGCTTTGGTAATGTTTTTTCTTCTCAATGATTTATTAAGCGATTAAGGTATGACAAAACAGTAATTAACCGATTTAACCCTTTCAGTGCCAGATACAGTACAGGGCTGCCATTTCTCCGGATTTTTCCTAAATCTTCGGATATTTTTTATAGAACATGGTAGCTTAAAGCAGGCTGAAAGTAAAGCAGAATGCGCCATATGGCGCATTCTGCTTTACTTCCAGCCTGCTTTAAGTAGTCACATGTCAACAAAACTAGAAACAGGCTATGGGGTAAAGGTACGATTCGTAAATTTGCACTTGAAAAATGCAAATTTGGATATATTAGGATTTTTCATGTCAACTTATGGCAGCCCTGACAGTACAACCCCTCCATTACGACTATTGCAAAGAAGACTAATTGATTGAATAATAATAGACAGGTGATAGCGTAAAGCAAGTGATCTTTCTATTTTACGTTTACCACGTTTTAAGCAATAACATGCCTTAAACATCTGAACAATAATTTGATTAAGTGGTTTTAATAGAAAAGTTTTGAACTGTATACATGTTTGTGCAAGCAGTTATGAATCATGCGTCGTCTGATCAATGTCGAAACTGATTGACCAATGTTTCATGAGTCAGAAATACATAACAAAAATTAAAAGAAAAAGAAAGAAAAAGAAACAAACGATAAAGTAATATTTACATTCGCCCCATTCGATTCCATTGACAAAACTGCTGTTCATTTCGTATAAACACCATTTCTCGAGAGGGCGGGGCGTGTGGAAAAGTTTCGTAGAGGAGGTGGGGCATGTGCAGTTTTCATTCGCGAATTAATCTTTGGAACATGGACAGCAAACATTTGGCAGATTTTTTCAAAATTTGTTCTTAACCGATCTATGCCTTCCTACTAGTGAAAACCATGATTCCCGACTAAAATTATTCTTATAAAAATATATACCAATCATCATCGAGAGGCATACTTGTATATATAATCGCCTATTAATACTTTGGTTTACTGTATATACAGTGGATAATCTGTTATTCTTTCCCAATAAACGCGTTTACGCTAAAACTATTATTTGCAGTGCAAACAGTTTGGAGCCAGATCAGACGCCGGGTAACCCGGCGTCTGATCAGGCTCCAAACTGTTTGCCACCAAGATAAACAAGAATTATCAGAATTGTCCAAAAGTTGTTCTTTTCTACGTTTTAGTGCTTTGCGTTTGCGTACGTTTGCGTTTAAACGGGAAAGAATAACAGATTCTCCACTGTAAACCATATTCCTATCGAGACGAGAAGAAATGCTTAGTTTATCTTCAACGTACTAATGATAATAAACGAGTGTTTAGTGCCGACTTGGTAAATCAATACACTGGTAGACATATTTTATACAGAAAACATGCACTCGTATAATTAAGAATAATTCTTCTTCAAGTTACATCTAGCAATAAGAAGTTTCAACACTTTATTATGGGCAAATACTCACACAAAATTTAAATAAATGTCAAATACATGCATTGCAATGTTGTACTAAAAGATGTAATGCATTCGATTTCAAATTAAACAACAAAATATTAAGCGGTATATAAAAATGGCCGTAGACTGAAAGCGCTCGCTTTTCCCCACATAACCGATGCGAATGTCACTAAGCTAATAGCGTCATCCTCTTCACTATTTATGTTATCTAAAATAAATCAAAAGAGAAAAATTGTTTATGAGCCTTAAGGGTTGTTTTCGGCTTACATGGGAACTCGTTGTATCTTATTTGCATGTGAATTATGTTAACGTTGGTGTCTTAATAAGTCGTACGGATACTTAACCCATTTGTGCCCACGATCCCATATATGGGACATAGGCAAACATTGTAGACTCTGATCAGACGCCGTATTATGTGGCGTCTGATCAGAGTCTACACTGTTTGCTGATAGGAATTTCAATATAAAACAAAATGAAAATTTTGACCAGGCATCCCTTTGAATAAAAATGGACTAATCCAATATAAAACATGGAAGAATCCATTGGGCGCAAATAGGTTAATATGAATGCTTTTAGTTTGGGTTGGGTTAACGATACGGTAACACAAGTATGGTTACAGTGGAGAATCTGTTATTCTTTCCCAATAAACGCGTTTACGCTAAAACTATTATTTGCAGTGCAAACAGTTTGGAGCCAGATCAGACGCCGGGTAACCCGGCGTCTGGTCAGGCTTCAAACTGTTTGCCACCAAGATAAACAAGAATTATCAGAATTGTCCAAAAGTTGTTCTTTTCTACGTTTTAGTGCTTTGCGTTTGCGTACGTTAGCGTTTAAACGGGAAAGAATAACAGATTCTCCACTGTATATAGCGCCGGTGTGTATGCTTATGTGTTAATGTATTATTGACACTTTTTTGTGGAATCGTACTACTCTGCCAGTTCGGGCAGTGGATGTATTCGAGCCTCCCGAATCCCACTGCGGGCATAATAATATAAATGTGAGTTTATATACAGACAAGGTCCTTCCAATTTGGGTCTGTTCTGGATCTAAGCTATTTGAAAACTTTATTAGCAATTCGATTATTCAATAATTATATTATGGGCTTCAATCGTCAATGATTTGTCCCCTATACGTATAATATATATTGCGTAAGCATTGAACTCAGTTTCATGTTAACTGGTTTTAGCTTTCCTCATTGAACCCTAGCAATTCGATCTTTACAAACAGTGTTCCTGGGTGGAGTGCGTGTGTCATATTCCAAAAGTGTTGAGACAGATAAAGGGACTTCTTAAAGAACCATCTCTAGGGTCAACACTATTTGTTAATTTGGAAACATGTCGTGAAAAATACCCTTAATAATCAAAATTAAACCTGGCTTATTTTGGAACTGCAATTGTTCAGTTGACGTTTCAGATGTAAATGAGGTAATAGCCTACGGCAGATACCGAATACTACAGTGCTTCCATCTAACAACGGCCCTCCCAAAAATGATTCCCTCCTCACATCAACGATTGCCTCTGTTCCAAAAACAAGACGATTATGTCCAACCTTTAACGGCTGCAATATCGGCTGCTTGGAATTGTCGGTTGCTGTTTTTATCAACGTAACGTATTGGACATTTTCACAAAAGAAACATAAACCTGGACGAACATAGTTTACGTTACGCGTTACGCGGCGTCTGGTATGGGTTCAAACTGTTTGCAATTGTGTTAGCCAATGTCCCTCCCTATAACAACTTCTATCGAACAACACACATATTCTATGTTTCCCCAATTGGGTGTCGTTGTAGAGAGGGAGCTCTGTAATAGCCTGTGATAGATGCCGGTACAGTGGAGAATCTGTTATTCTTTCCCGTTTAAACGCAAACGTACGCAAAGCACTAAAACGTAGAAAAGAACAACGTTTGGACAATTCTGATAATTCTTGTTTATCTTGGTGGCAAACAGTTTGGAGCCTGATCAGACGCCGGGTTACCCGGCGTCTGATCTGGCTCCAAACTGTTTGCACTGCAAATAATAGTTTTAACGTAAACGCGTTTATTGGGAAAGAATAACAGATTCTCCACTGTAACTATTACAGAACTGCCTGATATAACACTCGTAACAAATATGCTGTCGCAACAGTTTGGAGTTCATGTGGTGTCATCGGCTTGTTCTACCAATAGTGACATAGATTTTTATGGATGTTTTCTATTGACAATTCCCATACCTATTGTAACTGGTTGATAGCATAACAGACTGAATGGTTTGAACAGTGGGAGCAAACTCCGGGCATCATAATGTCAATGGATGTTTCTATTATCAAACTGAAATTACGGAACCATTGCCGAGCCGTGCTGGTCGTTTAATTGGTATTCTATCGCGCATTGAACAAAACCTTGTGGAGAGTGTTAGGTAAGGATCGATGGTTAATTGCGTGGCCTACTTCCAATTAATTATGTATTTTATACGAAGACGACCTTAACACCTTTATAGGATAACACCGTGACCTATATACAACTATTCTTAAGCCTGAAATAGGTCCGTTACACAATGTTCACCGGCTTCAATAGTGCCTCCGTAGTTTCCGAAAAACCCTTGGGTATGTTTATGTTGACGTCAATATTCATTATAATTAAAATTTTAAATTTAAATGTAGACATACGCATAATTTGCATATTGATATTAATTTTAATACAGTACTCTCTCCCTACAACGGCTCTCCCAATAACGATTCCCTGCTAACCATAACGCTTGTCGCTGTACAGTGGAGAATCTGTTATTCTTTCCCAAAACGCGTTTACGCTAAAACTATGATTTGCAGTGCAAACAGTTTGGAGCCATATCAGACGCCGGGTAACCCGGCGTCTGATCTGGCTCCAAACTGTTTGCCACCAAGATAAACAAGAATTATCAGAATTGTCCAAAAGTTGTTCTTTTCTACGTTTTAGTGCTTTGCGTTTGCGTACGTTTGAGTTTAAACGGGAAAGAATAACAGATTCTCCACTGTACCACAAACAAGATCATTACGTCTTACACTTTCACTGTTGCAATGTCGTCTGTTAAACATTGTCGTCTGTCTTTTTTCTCAAAATTACATATTAGTGGACATTTTGACAGAAGACATATAATGACGAGTGACATACAGCTTGAATCAAGATTATTACGCCATCTCAAGATGTATGCATACACAAGATTTGAAAAGCGTAGATTTGATATAGAAGTTCTGCTTCGGACAAGGTTTTTGCAACTGTTTAGGTCAGAAGTCAAATTCAATGCCAAATTGATATGAAAGTCGTTCGTAATATTGGGCAATCATAAGGCCGGGAAGCCCTTAACTCATTATCCCCTGAAACTTTCAATGGACAATTCCAGTTTGCAATAAAGGCTGGTCCATGTTTGAATGTTTAGGGATTTTTGGTAATAAATTGCAAAATGACAAACAGTGAAGTCCCTGATCAGAGGGCTCCTACAGGAGCCCTCTGATCAGGGACTTCACTGTTTGCATAGGACAAGTGTACTCTTCACAGGTACATATTTGGTACAGGACGCATATATGCGTCACTAGGGCTCAATGAGGTATCAAGCCTAACGGAAATGCCAAGGTATTCCCGTGGTCAATTTATCCAGTTGATTCATTAACCAATGTTAACATTTTCACCACCAAATCCAACCACTTATCTAATTTCTTTCGCAAAAAACAATCGTCTGCTAAAGTTTATCGTCTGTTTTGACTGAGGAAATATAGATACGAATGCCAAACAATTTGGATCACGATCAAACGCCGCGTCACACCAAGCGGTTTATGGCGGTAAAAGGGTTAACCACTTTACTTCCATGACGTCATCGATTTTCAACACGTATCGTCTGATTTTAATTCTCAAGTTCAAATTTTAACGTCAAAATATTGAAGTGTATGTCAAACAGTGTAGATCCTGATCAGACGCATCGTGTAGCGACGTCTGATCAGAATCCATACCGTTTGCAAACAACTATGGTACTTGGGATATCATAAGGCTGTGGAGTGGTTAACAGAAGGGTAACAGTGCTAAAGAAAACTGGTGTTAATCATGACGGATGTCCGAGCTTGATTATTTTTATATATCCCACTAAACGTATCAATTCCCATAGGCCCTGACCTAAAACATACTTAGACCGCACAAAAACAATAAAACTAATAGCCTTTCACAAAGAACGTAACTAACACATTAAATTGGTAATTGTCTCGGCTACAAACCACAAAAGAGGCAACTACTCTTTCGCTGCCATTATAGGCCGGTTTTTTCAACTGGCAGGGCGGAGCTAACCTATGGCAAAGATAAACTAATTTACGTATGATTTTAGGGGTGATATGTATAGTTCCGTATTATTGTCCGATACTTTAAACATGGAAAAAAACACAATCTATGCGTATATCCATATCCAAGTGAAAATGTACATACAGTGCTCCCTCCCTGCACCAACACCTTATGGAAGACACAGATTGCGTGCATTGTTCGAAGGGAGATACTAGAGGGAGGGGAAATTAAGACTTGGCTTACATTTGCAAACAGCTTAAATCCAGATCAGACGCCGCGTAACGCGGCGTCTGATCTGGATTCAAACTGTTTGTTATTCTTCATTATATTATTTTTTGTCAAAATGTCCTCTATTATATAATGTTGAGAAACAACGGCAGACGTCAACGGTAAATTCCGAAAATAAAAGAGCGTGCTGTCGCCCCCAAAGTTGAAAAGCAATGGTCCGCATCGAAATTCCGCCCTGACAGGTCAATCAAATCGGTCTATATCACGTAAAACCCCTGTCTAGCATAGGCAATACCGAACTATCGCCTGCTTTTACGTTTAACCCTTTCACTCTCAATGACGCTCAAAAGCGCGTTTGCCAACAGTTTGGATCCTGATCAGTCGCCGCGTAACTCGCTTTGAAATTTGTTCAGTCATATTGCGTTATATGTAGCTTTGAAGAGACGATGCAGACACCAATATTTAAGCAGAAGACAATATGGCGATGAAGGGGTTAAAACCTCACAATAATTTTATCATGAAAGGGTTAAAGAGGCTCGCAACCGGATTTAGCATTAAAAATGGTAATTTGTAAATATATGTCAAATGATTATATAAATGGGTAAGATTTAGTTTAGGATAATAAATTCTGTTAAAAAATGCATTTCCAAAAAAAAAAAAAGAAGAAGCTCTGGTGGGATTCGAACCCGTGACCCTCCATTGCGGAGACAAACAAGAAAAATGAGGACACGCCTTTACCGCCTCGACCACGGACGCTCTATATATATATGGTAGCGAATTAACGTACTTCACTGGTAGCGCTTAATACTACATTATTCGGCTCCGGTTTATGTCAGAGCCCGTGTAGAGAAGCAACAACAACAGCAAAACCGTCAGCTGAGGCTATTGAAAAACGATGGAATATATCTAAAAAAAACTAAGATTCGGTGACGATTATTGAGACTTTTTTTGGACTAATCATATTTTTTTTAATGTCAGAAGCCAAATAATGCCACAAATTTGCTTTTATTTGAGTATTTTATTTTATTTTGACAAGTACACCATCCGGTTGCGAGTCGCTTTAAAATGTATACGCTTTTTTACTGAAGAAACATTGCTATGAGTGTCAAACAGTTTGGACCCAGCTCAAATAACTTGTGTCGTCCTTTACAGTGAAAGTATTAGTTACAAAAGAGCAGCGTCAACTAAATCACTGCAAATACCCATTTCGTCATAAGTTGAAAAGTTGAAAACCTTATCCTACCCCGTGTGACTAATTTTATGGTTAGGTATCTAAACTGTCAAACACGTATTCCAATGTTTCTTGGTTCAAAATAAGTAAAATGTCGGCAGTAAATGTGTTAATCTATATTTCCTTTTAAAAAAAACCAAATAGTTTCGATATATACAGTGGAGAGGACGTTATTAGTTCCCAATAAACGCGTTTGCTATTTCCTATGCAAAGAGTTTGGAGTCCGGCGTCTGATCAGCTCCAAACTCTTTGCCATTCAGATCAAAGTCAACATTTAGAATTGTCAAAAAATGTCATTTTCTCTATTTTATTGCAATACATTTGCGTTTCGTTCGCGTTTAACGGTAAAGAACTTCTTCTCCACTGTATAAAAACGCCATGGAATTCGGCCTCTTATCCTGATTACAAATGTTTGCACATATGTTACACAGTTGATTGTATGTTGAGCTGAACAACAATTTGTACCATTGTATGTCTCGGGAATTGCAACACAAGGGAACACAAGCATTGCACATTTTGAATTTGAAGATAAAAAATACACTTTAACATTTTATTGATTCCTAATTCTAAATCAATAAAATTAAACAACTAACATCAGATATGCGAATCGTCACTTTGACATCAAATACCGTCTAACACAGCCGTGGACATAATATCGTCTGTTTAATTTGTCGTCTGTTTTAATCGATGAAATTAGGAGTTTTAATAGTGTTTAACTTGATATAAGTGTCAAACTATTTGGATCCTGACCTGTACAACTGTAAGTGTTATAGAGTTTGTAAGCAAAATGGTCAAATACAGTGGAGAATCTGTTATTCTTTCCCAATAAACGCGTTTACACTAAAACTATTATTTGCAGTGCAAACAGTTTGGAGCCAGATCAGACGCCGGGCAACCCGGCGTCTGATCAAGAATCGTTACGACCAAGAATCGTTACGTCACAACAGTCGCAATGCACAAAATTTGTGTGAGGTTCTAGAGGAGCCCCAATATAGGAATTGTAAAGATCCAAGACCTAGAGAAAACAATCGGAACCCTGATAGCTATGAACTAGGCTGTAATTATCCAGATTTGCAAGCTTGTGATCAGATACAAATTGGATCCCGATTGATGAATCAGCAATCGAGAAACAATAACAATGACTATGTACAAATCGCCAATAGAGATCTTGATAGATACACAGATACACAACCTCAATTCGCAAATTACGACCAATGTAGAGCAGCAAATACAAGATCTAACAGACCACGATCATTACATGACCTAGGCGGTTTCAAGATCGCATCATTTAAGGGAGATGGCGATTGGAGAGTCTGGCATGCCAGATTTGAAACTATCGTCAACAGGTTTTGCCTTTCAGAGGGGGAAAAGTTAGACCAGTTATTACCAAGAATTGATGGCAAAGCAGCTGAGTTTGTTTTTACGCAACTGCCGCCCGTGGTGTTGAACAACTATGGCGCACTGATCAACGAGCTCAACTCCAGATTTAGAGTAATTGAAACGTCTAGATCCTTTGCGGCCAAATTCAGCAAGCGTAGCCAGAAAGTTGGAGAAACAGCCGAGGAATACGCCTCTGAGCTAAAGACCCTATATAATAAGGCTCATGGATATAGAGACGCCCGGACAAGAAATGAAGATCTAGTTCGCAGATTCCTGGATGGCATAAGAGATGACCACATACGTTTCCAGGTAGAATATCATAAGGAGCCTGAAACAATAGACGAAGCTGTGTTTCATGTCGTGAACTTGATACAAACTAGAGGCAGGCGTGATAACGACAGAAGGCCATCAGAAAATACAAGACGTCTAGACCAAGAGCAAAATGACAGCACGGACGATAGTTGTGACGAGCAAAGCTATGAAAGTTGCAACAGGGTCCAGCAGTCCTCAAACAATGAGTCACTTACACAGAATACAGCAGATTCAAGTCATATAAACTCAGTGCTGGAACAGATAGTTAAACGACTTGACAAAATTGAAAATGCAATTAAGCCAGCTGAGTATACTCAAGGGAGACAGCCAAGAGATAGGAGAGGTAGCAGAGAATGTTATAATTGCCATCTTGAAGGGCACTTCGCCCGTGACTGTCCAGAGGGGCCTACCTACAAGAGAAGAATGGATGGTGAGAGAAACATGACAGAAGAGGACAGAAATTCTTTAAACGGGAAAGGACCCGCTCTTGCGGCCAAAGGGAGGTCCAGCAACTAGATAAAGGAGAGGAAGGCCAAAGTCAAGTCGAAGATGTTCACAATGGTGACGTGGAAAAAGAAAGGGGACGCAAACACAGCTGTAAACGAACTCTTTGTGATGGCGTTTACATTAAGGGGTCAGTTGAAGGGCTGCCTGTTGTTTTTACGATGGACACAGGTGCCTCAAAAACCGTAATTTCCACAAAGGTGTTTGACAAAATTAATATCAGTAGAAGACCACAATTGGTAAGGTCTGCTTGCTTGAGAGGAGCAGGGGGTGTGCCTCTTAGAGAAAAGGGAAGAGCAGAGTTCACGCTAAGATTGGGGTCCCTAGAAATCTTCAGAGAGGCTGTGGTAGCCAAGGTTGAAGATGAGGTTTTGCTAGGGTATGATATCTTGGGTGGATCTGAAAAGGAGGCAGCCGACATCCTACTGAGTAAGAATAAGATAATTTTGGACTCAGTAGAGATACCTTGTTTCCAGATTGGCGAGAAGGGGAAAACCAGAAAGGTTATTGTGGCAGATGATTTTAAGATTCAAGGTCTCTCAGAATCGCTTGTCGGCGTATATGTGGAAAGGCAGGAAGAGGATGGTGTTGATATTAACACTGATTATATACTGGAGCCAAATGAAAGTTTTACAGAGAGACACCCCCTTATGAAGGCGCCATCGTTGGTGAACGTCAACAGAGCAACGACTTGCAAAGTGCGGATCTTAAATCCGTTTTCCTCAGAAGTCGATTTGAAACAAGATTCAGAAATCGGCTTAGCAGAAATAATAGAGAGGATAGTTAGTGTAGTAGCAGATACTGAAAGTGATGAAACGAATTTAGACAAAATTCGCAGAATCAACGTAGGGTCAAACAAAAAAGATTTTCATGACCACGAGCAAAGTAAAGTAGCCGAGAGTCATATTCCGGACCATTTGAAAGCTTTATTTGAAAGGTCAGCTAAGGAGAAAACAAAGACACAACGACAGGCGCTGGCAGGTCTGTTAGTGAAGTACAAAGACACCTTCTACAAAGATGATTGGGATAGAGTTATAACACATCTAACAGATCATCAAATTAAGAATGGAGATGCAAGTCCGATCAAACAGAGACCAAGAAGAGTACCATTAGCTCAGACAGTGGATGAGATTGAAGACGATCGAGAGGAACTTAACCATATCGAGAGGACCTTTGGCAGCACCTTGGCCAGAGAAGACGAGGAAAACATCCATACAAATGAAACAGCCCTAAAGATGTGGCCTATAGAATAAATGAAATAAACAATGGACGTTTCTTCCATAGTTGTAAAGTGAAGGACTTTATGAAACAAAGTTAATGTTCAAGTCAGTGTTAAATATAATTGATTAATTATTATATTGTGACTTATGCACAAGTTTTGACTCGGGTGTAGTTTTCTGATGTTACCTAATGTTCATTGTTAATTGATATATAGTGTTAGGCAGCGGGAGCTTAGCCTATCAAAGAGGGGGGTAATGTAGTGCCCGCGAGTTGCACATATAATGACCTTACCAATCTCCATTTGCGAGATTGATTTGGGCATTATATGGCAACAACCATTTTATTTAAACATCAGAAAACGTCCACAAGTAATTGTAATTTAGTATCAGCCATGCAGCATAACGCATATCTCCCGTAAAGACTTCAATTCGCTACTGTTTACCAGTCTGACGGGAAGCTGAAGCAACCCGTCAGCCATGATTTTGCAGTGCATTGTGGGTTGTTTACACAACGTTACTAAGCAGTTTCCTTGTCATTCAAGATGCCAAAAAGAAAGTCTTCATTAAATCATCATTAATGGTAATTCTACATATTTAATAGTTATTTCATGTTCATATAGCATTTTTAACACATTGGAAGTTTTCAAACTATCAGATTAGGGAAAAACCGTTAGTTTATCGTTTGGTTCGATTTGTTACCAAAAACAGGTAACATGTAACACTGTTACCTAAAAGAGGTAACAAATTGTTACCTAAAAGAGGTAACAAGTTGTTACCTAAAAGAGGTAACAAGTAACACATTTTGTTACCAAAAGCGGTAACAAGTAACTTTTTACCACTTTTGTTACACAAAAAGGGTAACATTCTTATCCCCGAGTATAAAAGGGCTCGCTACCAAGAAGCGAGAGGCAGTTAGATTTAGAAAGCATAGAGGTTAGATCAGGCCAGACGCTACCAGCATAGAACTTTTATCAAAGCCTTACTTTACGAGTTAGTAAATATACTCAACAAAACAATTAAAGGGGCAAATATATTGGGTAGGCCCAATATATAAAAATAAGTTCATACAATATTTTTTTAACAGTTTCGTGTCAAATTACATGTTAACTTCATTGTAGAGTATAACTGTATTTCGAAAAGTAGAAATATATATCGCAGTTCCCCTTCAAACACAACCACCCTAAAATTACCGTGTGCCAGACTAGGTGGGTGGGGTAACAAATAACTTGACCAAGAGCCCCACCTTTTAGGTTCTTCTCTTAAATTACAGCTAGTATCATATGTGTTCATCACGTGCATTAATCACTTCCTTGCATCTACATGGAAATCGGAGAATTAGCTTAAGGATGTATGCAATGGACATTATGTGCCATTCTTCAATAAGCATGTCTGTTAGCCTCTAAGGTGACGATCTCGACCGGATATCCGGCGTTGCCTCAATGTGAGCATCCTCAATGTGACCGAAGTGTGTTGACCTTTCTGGCCAGTCCATCTGCCCTACGCCCTCGTGTTCCAAGTACTGTTCTACCATACGTGCTCGGTACGGACGAGCTTTGTCGTCTGTCGGGAAGAACCATGAACCCAAAGCTCCAGCTTCAGCGCGTGCAATAACCTCTAGGGCCTCGTTCCTGTGCCCCAAACTGGTCAGAGTCCAGTTCCTTATGACGTAAAGGTCCGTACAATCGTTGTAGGATATGCCCACCCATAGGAGCCCTGACCCTTTTCTGAGTTAGTCATGCTCTGCCACATAACAGTCGAAGAAACATTCGTTTCGCTGTTTTTACATTCGTCTGCAGTCGTCATTTAAATCCAAAACGAAATTTGACGCACTAGTCCACAATACGTTGCTAAAACGTAAACGTTCAAATGGCATGATTCCTGGCAAAACGCTAGGTGACGTTTTCGGTGGTGTGGGGTCAAGGCCGGTCCCACGACAGGTCTTCTAACCCATAAGTTTGCAGCATGAAGTCTATTCCCGACGGTCTGAACAGAAATCCTGTAACCACACGTATTTTTATAAACACTATTAAGCGTAACGAGGGAATTGAACCGTTGACGTCATGTCATAAGTGACAACATCGGTCCTTTACTTCAAATATGACCTTCAAACGACCTTGACCTGATCTCCAATTAACCATCCCAGTGTCGAGGTACAACTACCACAACCTGTCGACAACACCCTTGCTAACGTTAAACTCTGTCGCAAAATGACGTTGGAAAACGACGAATGACGTCTTTCGGGGCATAGTTTTCAAAATGTGTACCAATATGCAATATATTTTTGCTTAAGATACAAATATGCACTCGATATAATGAAAACAGCTATAAAACTAATCGTTGAAGAATAGGCAGACACATCGTGCAAAAATCAAGTGGACGTTAAAAACCGCGTTTTTGATACTTGTCCGCTTCAACTCATTCAACCATGACCATTTTTGCACATAGTGACGTTTGTTTCTTAATTTTTCTATTCTAAAGCATCTAAACACGCATTCACTCTTTTAACTTGAAAATGTTTGCATTTTTGAAAAAGATATACGAACTTATACCTTTGCCCCTTTAATTATTTTGTTGAGTATATATATTCAACGTTGTCGAATATTTTAGATCGGACCATTAGCGAATAGAAGTCTTTTACTACACATTTGATATATATATTTTACACATTTGAATTATTACAAGCCAGGCTACTGACGTTTATCCTTAAATCCCAAGCTTCAGCCATTTTGGAATTTCCTTCGATCTGCGTGTTATCCAGATTTAACAACATATGCGTTACGTTGCGGCTATTTTATACAAGATCACTACAAACTAGTTATAGAAATAACTAGATCTACAATAGAAGTCAGAAAACAGAGACTTTGTCGTTGTTGTTTATTCAATAGCCCATTGTATTGAGGTCTATGTAAACTGGACCGATCTAGATCCAGATTCAACAAGCAAACAGTTACAACCTACAACCACGTACCAGCTGGTACGTAACATTTAATATATATTTACACGTACGCTGTTTGAAAATAATGCATGTATGCGTGACGAGAGTTAAAGAGATTAATAGATTTATATTTACCAAGTTTATGTTTCCTTGTAATTCAACCTATATCTTGCCGTCAGTGAAACAGTGGTTACTTTATTATCAAATAATGTATAAAATACTGTCAAACTCGATGAATCGAACGCGCCTTAGTTCGAGCATACCAATAATGCAAAGTTAATACTTGGCTCAGCCACGTTTTAACTTTGAAATACGGGAAAGACTGAAGTAAAGCGAGTTCGAAGTACAGTAAAACCTCGCTATTACGACCACTAAAACGAAGGCTAATTGATTGTATAATAGACAGGTGACAGCTTAAAGCAAGGTGACAGTTAAACAGAAAGCTCCTAAAGGAGTTTTCTGTTTTACTGTCACCTTGCTTTAAGCGGTCACCTATCGTAAACACCCTAATAATTAACATAATTTAGTGGTCGTAATAGAGAGGTTTTACTGTTGTATCGAGTTTCGACTGTGTCATGAACAAATATACCAATATGTGTTACAGTCAACAAAGACGTTAAATACTCAATGAATATTATTATCTTTACACCTAAAACACATAAAACGTATAGCTAATAGTCTGTACATTTTACGAGAAATGCCTCAGCATAGCGATTGAGTCGTAAAAAAATATTTTATTGCTTTTGTGTTCATGCGGTGCCTTAACATTTGCTGTTAAACAACAGTTTTCTCATCAACCCCTTCCATTATGCCTAACCCCGAGAACAAAAGTTATTTGAAAATAGTTATATCGCGTATATCGCGGCATCTGATCAGAATCCAAACAATTGACTCTGATTTCAATATTTCTTCAGTCAAAATACCTGTCATTTACAAAGCAGAATACAATTGTTTAAAATTGTTCACGTCATTGCAGAAAATAATGACGTCATGACAGCTTTGTGTTAATGCGCCAAGCACATCCACGGTATCAATTGCTTTTTCTTTTAAACTTTTTCTGCACCGGAGTCGCATAAAGTCGACTTTGCAAACAGTTTTTGATCCGTTATGCGGCGTCTGATCAGGATCCAAAATGTTTGACACTCATATCAACATTTCTTAAGTCATACTACCTGAAATCTAACTTTGAAACCTACTTGCAGACAACAATATTGAAGCTGACGACTATAAAGAGGTGCAGGGGTAAAACCCTCACGAATGGTTTGCGCCGAAAGGATTAATTTGGTATTGCAATTGTCATCATCATTGATGCGGATGTTAGCTTATTGCACGAAACTTGATCCTTTGAACCCTAGTCCCGCATATAGGCGTCCTTTTTCAAACAGTGTACATGTGAATAGTACACTTGTCCTATGCAAACAGCGAATGCCCAGATCAGAGGGCTCCGAAAGGAGCCCTCTGATCAGGGTCTTCACTGTTTGTCATAATGCCAAACATTGACAAAAACAACCCTTAAAAGTCAGAAATGGACTAGACTAAAGTGGAAACTGGAAGTGTCCATTTAAAGATTTAGGGAGGAAAGAGTTAAACAGTTATTTTTTTCAGAAGTATCATGTTTAACATTCATTTATCTTGAATGTGCTTCATTAAACAAAAGGCAAACTGATTCAAACTTATAGAAAATTGACTTTGAAATTAAGATGTTTACTGTGTGTTAACACACTGATGGTGATGTTATTTCCCTTTGGAATGTTTGGCCATATCCTGTAACAGTTTAACTGTGGATTGAATTTCTATAATGTTTGGAAACTTTAAAATGCCAAACTCAAATGCATTCAAAAATCTGTTTCCTATTACAAAAGGTTACGTCACCGGACATACCGGAATAATACATTAAGTTGGAACAAAGGATCGTCCATTTGCACAGTAGACGAGGGTCCTTGAACTAGAAACTAAACAGTTTATTGCCCCAGGAAACATTTCATTTTTTAACCTTATCTCAGATAAGATTCCAAAGACTAATATAAAATCGATATTTACAGGCTTTAAACATAATCATAACTGTTGAACTAATTTGCAATGTTTTTGTGCAGAGAAATCAAATATTGTTGATGTTTTTCTTCAATTGTTACCTAAGGTAATACTGCAGTGCAAATCAAGATGGCCACCAAAACAAGTAGTGGCGGTGCATTTACGGTGAAAACGGCACAGATATTGCTCAACCCCTAAAAATGTCACTCTATACAACTGATAAATATATCCCTCTTTTCATTTGCATTTATAGAAATTAATAAAAACGTTTTTATAGTGAAAAGAAATTACCTCCAAATTTACCAAATTTTGGGCACGTCCACCAACATCTGCGGCTAACTAATTCCAAAACTATCTATGGCATAGTAATTTTCAAACTGTTCCCGAGGTGCAAGGAATCCTTATTTTCTCTTTAGAATGTCCATTTGAACACTATATAGTCTCACATTATACCCATTATCACCAAGAATTTCAATTCTCCATATTGGCTAGCACATGTAATTGAAATAAGTCCTTTCAAAAGTATGGTGGTCAAACATTGTCAAAGTTAAAAACATCAAATGAATGCTACATAGTACCTGTATAAACCATTGTGGATTCCAAATGTAACTAGTACACTGACCAAGTCAGAAAAGATCCCACAAAAGGAGGAGTAAGACACAATGATTCAACGCATAGTTAAGCCAAAAGTTAGAGTTAAATGAAAATCATTCAAGGGGTAAAGAGGATATGACGTGGTCATTCGTGACCTTCTTACCAGCATTACAAGTACTGAACTATTGCAAACACTGTCCGAAAATCTGGCTAAATCCCATGAAAACTATTTCAGTAACAGAGAAAACAGGGCTAAAATGGTGTTCTTGTTATAAATGAGTATGCCTTATCCAATTTAGCCGGTTTTCAAAGTTGGCCAAGGTTTCACACATTCATATCAACATGTTCAGAAAGATTTTACAATAATTATTCAGCTTAAAACTTCTCGAGTCCCAAATAGGACAAGGCTAAAATTGACAAATTATAGTTTTTCAAGGGTAATGATACTTGGATGAAAAGTATAAGAGTTAGTAAGCGGACAAGGTTAAATATGTTCAATCACGAAAAATAACTGATCAAGCTACAGCACTATGACATAAGAGGACAAGTCTCTCAGGTCTCTGCCAGTAGCTGCAAATATTTCCATATCCTCCACCATCCCAGTTCCATCGGGTGTCCCCCAGGGCAATGTTTTAGGCCCATTACTATTCAACATTTACATTAATGATCTCCGCGGGAATGTAAATCACCTATTCGCTAATGACACAGCTATATACCTGTCCTGTTCCATTGTCGATACTGATCATATATGTATGTATTAGCATATAGTTTTTAAGCAATTGAGCCGTACTTTCGAGATTTCGCCGTAATAGATCTATATTTCCAGGGTTCTCCCCAGAAAAACTGGAAGGCGCTGGGGCAGGGAGAGGATGCGGGAGGGAGTGTTACCCCCTTCCGCGTGTCGACTTAGTTTTAATGTATAAATGGTGTTCTCTGTGTGACTTTAAAGCATTTCTTCAGTGGTGTTATAAAGATAAAGAGCCTGCTAAAACTTTGTTTTTAAATGTATCAATCTTGCTGTGTGACTAAATTGACTATGATATATAAAGAAATCCTTGCTAGAATCTGTATGTAAATGGTAGATACAAAAAGGACTAATATCTCAGTCAACCTCTGAAACAAATTCAATGCACGGTTTGACAGAGAGGTAAAGGAAACAGTTTACCTACAATCACTTGCTTTCTGATTATCATGATGATGAATAAGCATTATAATAATTTGAAAAAGAAAATTGCAAACAGTGCAGTACTAGATCATAAGATCTCTAAAATCTGGGTCTGTAGTCTGAACTGTTTTCCCATGTTCCTGTATACAGACATGTTTTGTAGATATAAATCTATCATAATCTTAAATCAGAATGTCATTTGTATTTACTCCATAATATTTTGACTTTTTAGCATGACTTGTTTCAAAGGCAAATCTTTCTGCTAATTCTTTCATAATTCCGAGAAAACTTATAAAATGTTTGGTCTTATCAATTCACGGACGTACAAACATGACCAAAATGCTTAAATAAATAGCATTTTGTCATGGAATTGGATTGTCATTCTTATACTGTATGTTTTCTTTCTAAATGATTAGCGATATGTTTCAATTCTATTGAAATACGCTGAGTGCTATATCGTTAATTCGCGAAAACTGATGACAAAATGTTTGTGTACGATTGATAGAAACAATTGATGCACTGTCAACAAAAACATTTACGCTTACATGTATAGATACGTTCCTTCTTTGTTTAAATTATATCTAATGGGGATATGCGGCAGCGCGACGTCTGTTTGATTTAAACATGGTATTTATTTTTCATTAGACTTATAGCGATTAGAAACCTTTTGTCTCGTATGTAGGCGTGACATTTTTCGTCATTCACTCCAAACTGATGTAGATCTAAATGGCATGAAGGGAGCTAAAAATAAATGTCGATTACGGAAATTCACGATTCTCTATAGCGGACGCTTTTTTGGTAATTATCACGAGGAACCGGCAAATTCCGACACAATGGGGAATGTTAACCAGAAATTAGCGATACGTTTGGATAGATAGTTATTATTCGTCAGAAGTGTCAATGAAAATTCGTTGCCAATATTAACAACTTTGAGGACAGTACATCAATTTAAAAACACAAATAAAAGTATTAAATAATTTTGTGTCATATTTTCCATCGATTTAAAATAAACGCTCTTATATGAAAATTAAAGGGAACTTGGAGGTCTTGCGTTGGCAGTTTGGCATGTATATTTAATGTAACAATAAGATATACATGCATGCACATGTCATAACTGTTCATCGTGTGCTAGATAAGTAGGTGTATGGGTGAAACCGACCAAGGTTTATGAAAAATACACTAATTACGCATTTTACAGGTAAAAAATATGCGAAAATCAATTAACTGTCACTTAATACCGTATTGAACTTTTCCCGTACATATCCTTTATGTGGTACGCTTCAACCAAAAAGGGTACGTTTTGACTATGGAACGCTTTGACCATAACCCCTTTTATTTTCCCCAGGGAAAAAATTATATTCCCCATTGGAAGGAAGATCGATTTATCATTATATTTCAAATGAATATTCCAGAGAAATTTGCGAAAATTCTTAACTCGGACGCAAACACCACACCGTAGATAAGATATTTATACCTGGTGGTTGCAAACAATTTGCACGGGATTTTCAAGATTTCCGAAGGTAACCCATTTGTTAACAACAATGAGAGTTCGCCCTTATCGAACGAAGATCGTTAACTGACGCCAATATAATTAGATCTTACATGTATTATATTATTGGTTGTGAGACAGATCATAGTGCGATTATAGAAATGTTAGCATACGTTTCTGATTTTATGCTTGGAAATTAATTGTTTAATTCGCATATATGTTATAATCTATAGGGTATAAATGTGTATTGTTTGCGCAAAGCCGGGGTCAGTATTGTCGTTTGTATTTTAAATGGTTATTCGGCTATGGAAAAAAAAAATCACGACATAATTATCTAAAACGCTATAAATTGCGACTTCGTCTTTAAAACAGTTGATTCTGAATTAGAAAAATTGTATCTAAAACAATGACGTTCATGTTTATGAAAATAAATACGATCTTTTCGCGAAAGTAGTTTTGGAGCGCATTAATATATTTCTTCCATAACGAGTGATTCGGTGTCATCTTTTAGCCTGTATGTAAACAAAAGCAAACAGATTTTCAGGAGAGAAATCTAATCAAAAACAATATTGATCTGGGAATCAGAAAAGTGCATGCTGTAGTCTCATTTCTCGCCTAGTAGAAAAGCAAGTAAAAGTGTATGATCAACGTAGGAACAGAGCTTTCGATCCAAATTCCGGTACCACATTTCACTATACATGTCGTGTTTTGGCTTTGTTTCACTACACGTGGTAAATATATTCAAAACATCTATTCAGAAAGAACTGCTTGAAAATAACATTCCTGTCATCTCAATGAAGAACCGGGTTGCAATTTGTCATAGTTTTTCTGTTAAATTGTTTGCTATACAGTGCGGTACACGTGCCCAAAAAATCCCTTTGTTTTAATGCTTGTAAATAATTAGCGAGGCAGCTTTTGTCGGCATAGTTCGGTCAGTGTTAGAACATATACACATGCTTTGAATTGGACTGTGTGTTTTGATTGAGACTCATCTCTGTAAAGCATGAGTAGCATTTGACCTCAAAGTTGGCTACAATAGCCAGAATTCAATATGGCCGTGCACTATTACCCTAACTGGTAAAACGTTATCAAGTATCAGAATAAACGTAACGGAAATTATTACTGTTTTTCTAGCAGGTGCTTACGCTTATCACGATTCGTATATTGTTGATGCTACAGACGCCTAGGCTAGAATTGTAAACAGTTTGGATCCACACTAGATACTAAATAATTCTAATACAAATGAATATGATGTCTTTGACACGTTTTGTCTTTATTCAAACTGCCCTTAATCTAAAACAAAAAGGAGCAATGCTGCAGACAATACAGTGGAGAATCTGTTAATCTTTCCCAATAAACGCGTTTACGCTAAAACTATGATTTGCAGTGCAAACAGTTTGGAGCCAGATCAGACGCCGGGTAACCCGGCGTCTGATCTGGCTCCAAACTGTTTGCCACCAAGATAAACAAGAATTATCAGAATTGTCCAAAAGTTGTTCTTTTCTACGTTTTAGTGCTTTGCGTTTGCGTACGTTTGCGTTTAAACGGGAAAGAATAACAGATTATCCACTGTAACAGCACTACGACATACAATGCAAGGCTGTTGAAAGACCCGTAACTCAGGATTCCATGACACAGGGTAATACAGCTTTTGAGTAGAAGATCAATGAAATGATTGATATCGATCGAAGACTCAACTCAACTAAAACCTGTATAACCGTGGACAAAAATAAAAGGGGGGGGGGTAACTAAAAATATGCAACATTTTATGTCCGCACCAAACCCTATGGTGTGACCACTCACTTGACATTTCTAACAGACACTTTCTTACAAATAGTCACGCAATTGGATTAGAGTGTATACATACAAAGCTAAGGTTTTGAAGAAAACAACGCCCACCTAATCTAGCGACCTGAAAACCTAATTGTTATACTTTCAGTTCAAAGCATGGTACATAGTCTTTGCTGTAAGAATATGCCATATACAGTGGAGAATCTGTTATTCTTTCCCGTTCAAACGCAAACGTACGCAAACGCAAAGCACTAAAACGTAGAAAAGAACAACTTTTGGACAATTCTGATAATTCTTGTTACCCGGCGTCTGATCTGGCTCCAAACTGTTTGCACTGCAAATAATAGTTTTAGCGTAAACGCGTTTATCGGGAAAGAATAACAGATTTTCCACTGTAACCAGCTGACAATGACTATATTGTCGTAGATACATTGCGTAACAGTTCACACAGATAAGGATCAACACTGTTTCCAAACTTGGTGTATATAAGCTCATTTTATTATTAATTCCTTTATCATCGAAGTAGCTTAAAGTCGAATTTGCAAAGTTTGGATCCAGATCAGACGCCGCGTAACGCGTATCTATATTTCTTAAGTCATACTATTTCCAATCTGATTTTAAACGATTTTGCAGACAACAATATTGAAACAGACGACACTATATCGGTGAACGGGCAAACATATCACGATTCTTTGGCGCTAGAAGAGTTAAGCGATCATTCAAATAGCCCATAGCAGTTTTGTTAATATTATTTCATACTGGACGTCGCTTGATGCAAGATATAATAGTACACAAAGAACTAAATTCAGGCTGGTATTGCGCGTGTGCGTGGGTGTATTGTTTGTGTTGCGTTTCCTGCTTGATTCTTTCGTATTTATTTCTAACATTTTATGTTTTCTTGCGCTAAGTCATAAGTTTGCCAAAACATCACGCTGCGGCGATGAAAAGGCCCATAATACAAGGTTGCTTATATACCTTTCCTGGTGTTTTGCATCTATCTTTGTCAAAGAATCAAGGAGGAAACGCATTGAAAGCCACCTGATACTATTTAGCACACGTCAAACAGCTTGTTTAAATGTCAGATTTAAATACCACTGCTCACCATGCAGAGTAATGATACTGTTGACGTTATAAGAAAGCTGATAGTTGTTCAAAGCAATCACTGTACACCTGCTTACGTAATTCTATCCCGGGTTTAACTCATTCACTACCATGACGTCATCAATTTGAAACAATTGTCGTCTATTTATTTCTTTAATTTGATGTTTAGGTATTTTGACGTGAGAAATATTGAAAAGCGTGTCAAACAGTTTAGATTCTGATTAGATGCGCGCTAATCGGCGTGTGATGGGCATTCAGATTATTTGCATACATAATCTGTTATTCTTTCCCGTTTAAACGCAAACGTACTCAAACGCAAAACACTTAAACGTAGAAAAGAACAACTTTTGGACAATTCTGATAATTCTTGTTTATCTTGGTGGCAAACAGTTTGGAGCCTGATCAGACGCCGGGTTACCCGGCGTCTGATCTGGCTCCAAACTGTTTGCACTGCAAATAATAGTTTTAGCGTAAACGCGTTTATTGGGAAATAATAGCAGATTCTCCACTGTATAACCAGCGTGTTCGGGGTAAGGCAGTGAAAAGGTTAAAACTAACTGTTTAACGGCAATACTGTAGATTGAAGTATATTTTACAACATCAATGAATCAACAAGCGATTCCAACTTATGTCAATCATTCTCAATGGTTGCATGGTTATGCGGCGTCTGATCAAGATCCAAACTGTTTGCAAATAACTATTGCACTCGGCGTACGGTAGTGAAGGGGTTTATTTCTCCTGCACAATGCACAGATACTGGGCATTAATACTACAGTGGAGAAAAAATTATTCTTTCCCAATAAACGCGGTTACGCTAAAACTATTATTTGCAGTGCAAATAGTTTGGAGCCAGATCAGACTCCAAACTGCTTGCCACCCCACCAAGATAAACATGAATTATCAGAATTGTCCAAAAGTTGTTCTTTTCTACGTTTTAGTGCTTTGCGTTTGCGTACGTTTGCGTTTAAACGGGAAAGAATAACAGATTCTCCACTGTATCATGTCTACAGTGTTAGTTGTCAATACTTCGATAGCATTTACTCTCAGTAGATGACTCAATTTAAATAATGTACTAATCACGGTATTTAATCTTGTAATCTTTAAGTTTTAACGAACAAGTAGTAATTTAAGTTTAATGAAAGGTACGTTTTTAAAAATCATCAACCGGTAGTGTACAAATACAGTGGAGTAAACGCTATTCTTTCCCAATGAACGCGTTTACGCTTAAACTATTACGCTAACCCGATGTCTAGACAGGCTCCAAACTGTTTGCCATCCAGATTAAAATCAACATTCAAAATTGGGGGAAAATGTCATTTTCTGCATTTTAGTACAATGCGTTTGCGTTACGTTTGCGTTTAAACGGGAAAGAATAACTTTTTCTCCACTGTACCATGAGCGAGTGTTAAATTTTGACATCACTAAGCTCAACTCTGCCACTCATTTCACTATTTCAGTATTGTTCACAATCAGCTGCTGAAAGCAAGCTGGTGGGAAAGTATTTTCCAAAGCGACATTTCTGCACAACAGTCTGATTGTTTTATCACATTCATTTCTGATTTTTATTGGGCAATTCCTTTCCAATTATCGGAATGTAAGCAAATATTATCATGTTTTTTGAAGAATGCATAAGAACATTGAAGAAAGCATGAGAATGTTTTTATTGAACATTGTGTAATGGCGACAAAAGATTCTCCTACAAATCAGTTTAACTAATTTGGAAAATACCACATGATTGGCAACGGGGGATTTTATATCTATTAATTAGACATAGTTTTGACAGTGATAAATGCTTGTTACGTATATGCTGGCCAACGGAAACACTACCATATACCATTCATTCATGGTATACGTAAAGAAGTAAAACTAATCAATTGAAAAACTTGATGAATTGATTCCCCTCAAAATAGCTCCAATATACATGTATAAAGCTACGAAGTGGAAGTAGTGGTTTAGTCAAGTGTACAAATTTAGTAATTTGGAAAAAATCGTGTTTAAAACATTCTTTCTTAGCGTCTTTCAAAGTCTGTTAAAACAACTATTAACCTTCCGCCTGCCATTCTCGACTTTACTACATTTTCAAACAATCTTGATCCAGATCAGCTGCCGCGACATCTGTATTGTACTCGTAAGAAGCTCACTTAATGAACAAAAATATCGAGGAAACTGTGTGGGTCTGATAAAGATCCAAACTGTTAGGCCCTCATTTAAAGATCTATTAATCTGAAATAGTTTTAAATTTAATCCTAAAGCACATTGCAGTCGACAAAAGTGAAGCGGAAGGCATTGTACAAGGCGAAACATTATTGTTCAGCGTCTTTCAAATCTTAACCATTTCACTCTCAATGACGAAAGAGCACATTTGCAAACAGTTTTGATCCTGATTAGACGCCGCGTAACTCGGCGTCTGATCAGGATCAAACCTGTTTGCCACTTGTTTTGAAATTACGTCAGTTATACTGCCTGCTTTAAATCAGTACCGAAATTGCAGACAACAATATTGAAGCAGACGACAATATGGCGGTGAAAGGGGTTAAAACTTTAGGATAAATTTTATAATGAAAAGGTATGGGTGATTGAGTTAAAGGTTTAATCTCAATATCTACGGCTACAAGCGTGAGTAGTTATATTGTTATGTTACGGTTACTTATTTTAACAACCAAAACTTAAAACAAATGTGAAATAAATTCGATCTTGATCAGGAACCAAGGTTACTTGCGAATGATCTAGATTCAATCAGTTTGCAAACAGTATTGTTTAATTCCTGTCTGGGTTTGCATGTTGTATTTACTTTAATTTCGTTAATACCTATACAAAGCAGTAAATCAAGAAATCGAATGACGTCAATCAGAGTGTTATATTACATGCAATTAGCATAACAAACTGGTCCTAATTGAAAACATAGCCATAACGCCATGTTTCATTCAACCGTTTCGTTTTCCAAACATGAATGTTTCTCGATTAAACGAAACTAAACGTAAAGTTTTAAGGAACCGCAGACATGCCCGTTTTAACAACTTTTTTCAATCTGAAAGGTAAACGGTTTTAGCCTGAACATGCGGCAAGTTATTCGTTATTATTGACAGAGTTTTCTGGTTCGTTCTGATGCCTATGTAAAGCACTGCTATATCGGACCTCGGTTTATAAAGTCTGATCTGAAGGACGAACACTTGACTACGTCTGCCGGTGGGTTAAATCAAAGTTCAATCAATGCAAACTACTTTGTTTGAGAAAAAGAATTGAGTAAGTTATTGACCCAGGTCTTGTTTGTAAATCTATTTCAATTTAATACTTTCACCGCCCAAATATGTGAGTTTAGTCGACTTGTTAACAGTTTTCGATCTAGACCAGACACCGTGTAACGCTGCGTCTGATCAGTATCCAAACTATCAGTATTTTTTCAAACCAAATATTTGTTTTTCAAATTGCATAAAGTCGCAGACAACAAATTCAGCAGAGAGTTTGTCTGCGAAAGGGTTAGATCGGTTAAATCTGACGGTGAAATGTTTTAAAAATACACTTTGTTAAGGCTATCAATCAGAAATAAAACCCATTCCTATTTTAGAACTGGAATGTTTTGCTATTTTGAATTGTAAAATAACCACTTTTAAGCCGATTTGAATTTAATCGATGGTATTATTTCCATGAGGTATTTTATGTTTTATTTAAATACATTCAATTATTTTGTTCCTGAAATGTTTCTCGACGTTTCAAGCAAATTATGTTTATTTTGGAAGCATTGTTTCGAGAGACGTTGTGAATTGGATCAGTGTCTCCCTGTTTGCATGTATACAGTGTATTTTTAAAGCATTCTATATTATTACATGACCCCATCAATACGCATTTTTTTTTCGACTTTATTTATTCCTCCACTAAAGAATATGTGCCACAACAAATATTTTCTTTTTTTCTATTAGATTATAGCTTAAAGAAGGCTGAAAGTTAAGCAGAATGCGCCTTAAGGCGCATTCTGCTTTACTTTCAACCTCCTTTAAGTAATCATCTGTCTTCAAAGCTAGAAACAAGATATGGGGTTATGGGTTATATCGCATTGCGACTGTGTTTGATTCCTTCACTGTCATGACGTCAATCAACTTTGAACAGTTTTCGTCTTTCTTTGTTTCTCAAATTGTTTGCAAAAAAATCTAAAACGGTTGTACTCAGTGTAACGCAGTAAAGGGGGTTACTCGGATCACTGCTAACAAAAAAATAAGGATATGTATGGGACTGTATGTTCCTGAGACAGAAATAGCTGTACACACTGTCCATTGTACAATAACTCCACATTGAACCGTTAGCATGCTATTTTGATAACTAGCGCAAACAAATTATTGCCCGAGGAGACTCACAAACAACTAACATTCTTGCATAAAAAGCCGTTCCCAGGGGGTGCATTAACGAGTACTTTAACGTGTATTAACAAGGCGATTCACGTGCACACGCGCCGTTAATGCCCGCTATAGTTATGATTGTTCCGGGGCCCAGTATAAACAATAACAATGACGGTTTGAACAGCGTTCTGGCCAAACTGCAGCCTACACTGTCAGTGCAAAGATGCTGGTGAATGCATTGTTATTGAAATTACAAAATAATCACCGTGCGCCAAATACACATAACGGTCATTAAGTATAGGTTAGTGTCTATTAGTCCATTTTAACAAAAATTAAAAGTCAAGCGAGGGGCACCCGAGCGACTTTTAATCTTTTGTTAAAATAGACTAATAGACACTAACCCATTTAGTGGTTGAAATTATTTTTTGGTACCGACAAAGAGCTATACCGTCAATTGGAAGTAACAAAACGTTTGTTCTTCCCGAAACATCCTTTTAAATAGTACCGACAAAGAGATGTCAAAGGAAATGGACATACCTTTAAATAGAAACAAAAATCAGTTTATTTATATCCTTTCCAAATTAGAAATTGCGCCGAAATGACAATCTACGTTTCATTTCTCAGCTGGACGAACAAGCAAAATGTGTGAGGAAATGAATTTCTCTTTTTTAAATGAGTCAGAATGGGAAGACATATTTGAGTCATCAGTTTCAACAGAAGTAACTGCCACTCAACTTATGGCAATCAATACACAGAAACTTTTATCCTCGACTCCGTTCAAACATGGTAAGTCAAAATATTATACGATTCCTCATTTACTCATTCCTGTTCTAGTTCCAAACTATTTACCAACTAGTCTAATATAAATAAATCATCAATATGTTTTCAATGCACAGTAAAATCTCTCTTTTGCGATCACTTAATTGCGCTTTTTCGTGTTTAACGCAGGTGGCTGCTTAAAGCAAGGTGAAAGTCAAATAAAATCATTAGGGGCTTTCTGTTTTACTTTCACCGTGCTTTAGGTTGCCATCAGTCTTTCATACAATCAATAAACCTACCTGTTAGTGGTCGTAATAGAAAGGTTTTGCTGTACATACTTTTCTAACTTTAGTTGCATAGTTCTTGCATTTGTATTAGTTAAAACGGCAAATTACCATTGAGTATTGCTTAACCCTTTACTCCATAGCCTGTTTTCAGTATCGAAGACAGATGATTGCTTAAGATAGGCTGAAAGTAAAGCAGAATGCTCCTTAAGGAATTGTCTGCATTATTTTCAGCCTGCTTTAAGATACTATCTGCTAGGATATAGGTGAAATTTCTCATGGTGCATACACTTGACTGCATAAAATGGAGGAGGAACAAATGAAATACGTTAAAATGTGTATAGATGGAGTAAGGGGTTAAGAGAAGTAGCAATGTGCTAGTTTACTGTTAAGACAATCCTTTTCTAGTTTTGTATAATTAAATATCTACATTCACTATCACTAAAAATGTTGGGGGTTTTGGGGGGTTTTCTGGGGTTTTATGTTTATTGTAGCACCAAACCCGACATTGCACTTGCAATCTGTTTTGCAGTCATCTAATCCAGGGCTGCCATTTCTCAGGATTTTTCCTAAATCTTAGGAGTTTTTTCTTGTACATGGTAGCTTAAAGCAGGCTGAAAGTTAAGTAGAATGCGCCTTAAGGCGCATATTGCTTTACTTCCAGCCTGCTTTAAGTAGTCACGCGTCACAAAAATAGAAGCAGGCGTTTGGTAAAGGTACGATTTGTTTAAATTGCACTTGAAAAATGCAAATTAGGAAATCTTAGGATTTTTCATGTCAACTTATGGCAGCCCTGCTAATCAAAGGCTCTTTGAGGATCTTTGATGCTCACCGACACACCTGCGAATCAACCCAAATACGCATGCGCAGGATTAAATTTTTTAGTCGTTGTTTAGTGTTCAATAGTACTGACTTACAAAAATTAATCCTCGAAAATTTTCAAAAATACTCGACTCTCATTGGTCAAAAAATAATTTCAACCACTAAGGCGAAATGCAAAAGGTTTTCACAGTAACAACCCTAAGTATTTGGACAGACAATAGCTAACAAATGGTGTAGACTCCTGGGGGAGCATTCTGGTCGGGATCTAAACAATTTCCCATTCAGTTTGCACCTTTTGAACTCATTACTATTTAGTTACCCGGCGGCTGATCTGTTTCCAAACTGTTTACGATGGAAAACTATATTCAAATATAGTTTTAGCATTAAACGAGTTTATTGGGGAATCATAGCGTCTTCTCCATAGTATACAGTCCAACCAAACTTGTACAACTAAATAATTCTGTTGACAGGTGACATTATTAGGTACAGTGGAGAAAACGTTATTCTTTCCCAATAAACGCGTTTACGCTAAAACTATTATTTCCTTTGCAAACAGTTTGGAGCCATATCAGACGCCGGTTAAGCCGGTGTCTGATCAGGCTCGAAACTGTTTGCCACTCTGATAAAATGAAAGGTCAGAAATGCCGAAAAATTGTCCTTTTCTACATTTTAGTGTTTTGCGTTTTGTTTGCGTTTAAAGGGGAAAGAATAACGTGTTCACCACTTTAGGATGGATACAAAGCAGAACACATCATATAAGTAAACACACTAGGCAAAGTAACTTTTGATTTATTATTAAAACTTGCAGTTAACTCATTAATAAAAGCGATAACAAACAGCTTGAATCCCATTTCTCGTATACGAGTTATTTATACATTGTACCGTAATTGTGCACATACATGTACATATTTTTAAAATGCCGAACTTTCGACGGCAGCGACTTGCTATTATAGATGACATGAAATTGACACAACATCGGCGCTATTATGACAACCTTTGTGTCAAAGTTTGCGGCCGTAAACCCAAATCAATCAATTTTGAAATTGACAAAATCGGCCATCTAACACTCCAATTGGTCTACAACCAGATAGTTCATTTCACTAAAATGTCCATGACAGCGACTATTTGCATACGTTGGCGACAGTTAGGCGAAACCTCTCATTCAATAACCACTGGAGATTTAAATGTACATTTAAAATCAAAATAAAAGTTTGTCCATCTTGTTTAATTGCGTTCAGTTTAAAGTATACATGTACACCGATGCATTGAAAATTATTCTTCGTGTGGCGACCTTGATCAGAGGGCTCCTTTAGGGGATGTTCTGTTCAAAGTTTACACTGAGGCAGAAGACAAGTGCATTCCTTGTAAGTACACTGTTTGTAGTGAAGCATGATACTTGCAAGATATACAATTGGTGTGCAATTAGAATAAAGGAAGCTGTGATATGGAAGAAAATGACTGATATTAATAACAAAAAATGGAAATGGATCTCAAATATAAAGACAAAAGTTCTTGTTATTATTTATATCTATGCAAAATTGTGCTTATTGAAATATATTTTATTTGAAATCCTGGTTTTGTACACATATTTCAAGTACTTAAAAAATTACATAGCCCAAGATAATAAATGAACTTGGTAAATATACTGAAGCACAGTGTAATAGATATGTTCTAAGAAGTTTGAGTAGCCAAAGTAATGCATTTAGGAAATAATTATTTTTTAGAAATGGAATTAAAAATGAAAAATAGACATTTAGAATATTTGAAAATAAGATAAAATCATGCCTTTTACCTGTAGCTCTGTAGTAATTTGATCTTTCAGACTATGTCTGTTTAACCCTTTACCCTTAATCCAGGTTGTTTATTACAGCATGTTGAAAGTAAAGTAGAAAGTACCTAATGGTATATTCTGCTTTACTTTCAAAATGCTTTAGGCTCCTTAAAGTGCATACATTCATGATTCCATAGTGTTGAACTATTTTGCTCAGTGGAGAAATAGATAAGAGGGGGAAACTGCATATTGATTGAGTGATAGGTTAATGTGCAATCAAATTATGTACATGTACATGTAATAGATGTCTTGGGTTAGCTGCTCCTCATTAAACTAAGACTTTTCCTGTTATTTTGAGACCAGCCGGGTGATGACTTTGTGTAAACATAAATTCATCATGAGTTAAACTTTGTTTTGTTAAATCTGGTTCATTCTCGTTATTGTTACTGTTCTCTGTTGAGTAAGCACCAAACACATTCTGTTCACAGTCAATGAGAAAGGATGACTCCAGGGTTAATATTGCAGACTTCTCAAGATTTAGACCAACATCCAAGGCTGATGGCCAGTGACATCTGGTGATAGAATCTGAAACAACAAACATGCATGCAAATAAATAATAACAGTTTAAACATATAGACAGCTTTATCATCTTATTTAGAATTATTTTTTATTCTTTAATGAAGGCAATGATTGAATGAGACAATTCAAATTCAAATCTTTATTTAAAACCTACAAGTAAATCTAACAGACACACACATTTAGAATCTATAACGGCAATGTTGATAAAATAGCATGTCAACCCAAATTCCGTTCTGCTATTTCAGTAACTGACTCTTACATGTAGTACGCTCCTAATATTTAAATGGCTTACAAAATTATCAAAACATATTTTCAAAATTATTCTAAATTCCTAGACAACTGTAGTATAAAAATGGTTACCAAGCACAATCACAGTTAGACGTATAGAAAGTTAAAACTTTTAAGTTGAGTCTTATATGGTTCTTAGACATTGATAAGTCATATTTCAGTTTTTGCTCATCAAAAACTCAAATCTGACCAACCAAACGCTTTAGGACGATTTCAGACTCAACTCAAAAGCTTTATAACCTTGGAGCCAGGGTCTCTGACGTAACATTCTAGCACTCTAACGACTGAGCTGTAGAGACTTGTTGAGTTTCTACATAGATAACAGTGGAAAAAAACGTTATTCTCTTAAACTATTGTTTCCATTGCAAACAGTTTGGAGCCAGTTCAGACGTCGGTTTGGAGCCAAATCATACGCCGAGTAACCCGGTGTCTGATCAGGCTCCCAAATGTTTGGTACCCAGATTAAAATAAACAGTCAGAAGTATAAAAAAGATGTCATTTTCTCCATGTTAGTGCACTGCGTTTGCATTTCTTTGCGTTTAAAAACGGGAAAGAATAACGTTATCTCCTCTGTGCCTGTGTTCGACAGGTACAGTCCCAATGGTGCACCTAGAAAGTGCCCCTTCTCATAATCATAAGAATTGATGGCGTAGAAGTAATAAATAGAAATAGACTACACTCGATCCCGCTAGACTACAGTATGGAGTTATAGTGAGTTAAATAACTGCAATCGACTGCTGGTAATCCATTCATGTGTCTGATATTTATTAATAAATATAGCATTATAAATAAAGTCCTACCCTAAACATGCTAAACTGTAAATCGGTGTACCTGTATTTCCATAGAATTGGTCTAGAGAAAGTCTCTGTGTTGCGTCGCACCTGATCGGTCTGTATGCTAGTCTCACGTTGTACCAGACCAACTCATTCAACGTTATTCCAACATCCAACCACATTTCTCCTCATATCCAGATATATTTAACATTTTCAAATCCTTGAATTAACCGACGAAGAACAGCATGATGTCTGTTGAGTGCCAAGCGTAAATTATTTATTACACATGCGAATCGAGTCGCTTTTAAAAATGGCCGACATTGATAAATCAGGTGCATGTGGCCCTGTATCTAAGCCGTTGATATATAAAATACATGAACATTTTGTAAACAAACTTGACCTCTCTAGGTGCGCGTATTCTGTCAATGTATTAGAGAACGGAGTTAGGTGAAATCCAACAAGAAGGGGAAATAGACATATTTTTATGCAAGAATAGTGTCAATACACCTGTTTTTCGTGCATTAACATCTGCAGAAGCCCTTGTGCTGTCTTGGAGCCCTCGGCTAAAGCCTCGGGCTTCAAATACAGCCCGCGGGCTTCTTCAGATGTTAATGCACGAAAAAAGGTGTATTAACCCTATAGTGTAGAACAATTTGACTGTATCCGTTATATATAAATTTAGGATTGATTCAACTATGATTTTGAAATAGTACCACGCTCAGCAAATAAAGGCATGTCGTAACTTGTTTTTAGGCCAAATAAAAAAATACATGTGTTTCCTATTACATGACCAAAAATATTAGGGACGGACGGTCGAAAAATCTCTTTTTTTTCTTTTTTTTTAATAAAAACATACAATAATACATATAACTTTCTGCTGGAGTATTTTATACATGAAAATGTATGAATGTATTATATTGTGCAAAGCCCTGGGCCGTACATAACAAATCTTATAAATATCCATTCAAATTGTTGATTTTATTGATAGGTCCAATTACCAAAATTATCTTAAAATCTAAACCGGTATGATTGTTTATAATATTTATATACTAAGACGGCTTAATTATGACTTATATATGACAGATGGAATGAATGTTGTTTTGAATTGTGTTGTATGCATGTTGAAAGTGTCATTGATATGATTGTGCTGTCTGCATGTTGAATGTGTTTATGGTTAACTAACTAGCATATCATATCTTGAAGGTAGCTACTTTATGACAGATTTAGAGCAAATTTCATTTCGATATTTGCTAAATCTTATTTAAAAATCATTTTTAAAAGAACTAAACGTCTATAGATTAGCTTTGTAAACAACTTAACGGAGAATATAATCTATTACACTCTCCTCAAAAACGATTGCACTAAACAACTCGTGTGTGTTATTAGGCTCCGTGAATCTTTGAATTGACCAAAACATGAACAAGTCTAGTAGGAATTCTGGGTAGTTTAAAAAAACTGGTCTAAACTAGCAAATATTGTGCACCCATATCAGAGAGTTCCTATAGGAGCCATATGATCTGGGTATATTGTTGTGTTTTATTAACCTGTCAAAATTTAAATAATTACACGCTGGTTGAACACGCTATATTTAGCTTCGGTCGATATCGAATATTTCCGTTACGTTTTACGGGTAGGTCTGGGTTGAAACATAAAGTTCATATTTAGAATAAGATTTGGATACATATATGTCTTCGTGGTCGAGGCAGTACAGTAGTGTTATGCTTAGTACATGTATGGTCATGAGTTCGATACCCAGCGGAGGAATTTGTTTTATTGTTATCTTTAGTATTTGGTGTATACGAGTCTGCAAGAAGGAGAAGAAGAATGGATTGAAATCTCTTTGGATCTGATTTATGTATCATTCACGAAGAGAGTACCTATACACATGTCCCATACAAACAGTGAATACCACGATCAGAATGTTCCTTTGAGCCCTTTGATCAGAGATACACTGTTTGCCATGTAGTTATCATACATTGACTAGAATTAATTGCAGCCTGGAAGAGTCAATTAAAGGTTTTAGTGATAAATGAGTTACGGCATTTGTTATCTAGGTTTGAGAGAACACATCGGGTCACATTTTACATACATTTAAAACTTTAAATAGTTTACAAGGTTATCTAAATGGCACATTTTGTATTAAAGATCACTATGTTGAACAATTCAACTAAACTAACTGTTTGAAAAAAAATTGTAATAAAAAAAGAAATAAAACCTAACGGGTATCGAACCCGCAACCTTTCATTCATTTACAAGAATCCTATTCGCTACCAACTACTCTAACTCGATTATTGATTTTAATTCGACACAGAATGCACAATATGCTTCAGTTCCTATCCGAAAATCAAAACGGAAAGTATCGATTTTATACCGAAGCTAAATATATCCTTTCCGTGACGTATGAATATTCAATTTTTGACAGGTCAATAAAACCAAACAATACACTGTTTGCAAGTGTAATCAGTATATATCAAACAGGCCAGTTGTGTAGGAAGGATTAAGACAGATAACATTCTTAAATATTAAAAGCGAAAGTGTACTTGTTTAAAAAAATCAATAAAAAATCCTTTAACACATTTCCGCACATATATATACACATTTGTACGCCTTAAAAGTTTTTCTCCATAGGAAAATTAGTTCCGCAGGATACAGTCATGAATATGCATCAAAAGAAGTATGTTCTATATCCTTGTAGATTGTAGCATCAAGCGGACTGTCTTCAATACTGAAGACAAGCTACGGGAGAAAGGGTTGACGTCATTGACCTACTAAACCTTCGAAGTGACTATTCCTGTTTCTATTTTAGCTTTGTCATTTTTTTAATTTAGGATTGATTTAGCAATATATTGCAAAATGACAAACTGTACAGACCCTTGGTGGAGGATCGAATGCTACTTTTTGCCAAATAAAGATATGGGGGCGCCTTACGAAACGTCGCACGACAAAAAAGCTCGTAAGCCAAAACCTTAAAATAGATCTAAATCTTATTTCTGATTTCTCCATCTAAATCCTGTCTTGTGACAACCATTTGGAATCGTCTTGAAAAACGAAGGCTAATTTATTGTATATAATGAGAAGTGACTGCTTAAAGCAAGGTGACATTAAAACATAAAACTCCGAAAGGAGCTTTCTGTTTAACTGTCACTTTGCTTTAAGCAATCACCTGTCGTAAACACATGATACATTACAATATTATTAGTCGTACAGTGGAGAATCTGTTATTCTTTCCCAATAAACGCGTTTACGCTAAAACTATTTTTTGCAGTGCAAACAGTTTGGAGCCAGATCAGACGCCGGGTAACCCGGCGTCTGATCAGGCTCAAAACTGTTTGCCACCAAGATAAACAAGAATTATCAGAATTGTCCAAAAGTTGTTCTTTCCTACGTTTTAGTACTTTGCGTTTGCGTACGTTTGCGTTTAAACGGGAAAGAATAACACATTCTCCACTGTACTAGAGAGGTTTTACTGCATTCGTATATTGAATGTATCCAATGATAGATTTTGTATGCCTGTCCGACAAGTGAACCAATGAATCCATTTCTGAATTAAACTGTAATAACTGGTTGTTTACATACTTTTTCTGATCCATTTGGTTTTTCATATCTATGACGTTCTGTACATTACCCGGGTATAAAAAGATATATTATTGCGATAAAGCGTACGAACATATGTAATCATATTAAAAGGTTCCATCGAGGATATAATAATCAAAGTATACTTGGATTTGACAGTGAACTGTCCCTATGTATTTGCTGGAAACTTGAATACATGTATCTTTATAAATAACCAAGGGTGATCTAAAAACACTGCATTGTTTATCTATATAAACTGTTTGCAAAGTCGCCTTATGCGACTTCGGCTCCGATTGGGCTAATGGGTTAAGTAGGTTTTCATCAGCTATATTGATCAAGGTAATCACGATGTTACAAAGACCATAGTTATAATGCACTACTTAAATGCGAAGGTCACAAGTGATGTCGTTATAGTTGGCATCAAGCTGTGTGTGTTATATTTATTTAGCTTTATTATCTCTAAAGGCATCGTGATCTAATGACTATGTATCTCAACTCCTAGATGTGAACTTATGTACGACAATGCATACATGTATTCGAGTTTAGTATTTCTTAAATTATTCACATGGCACTCTGTTTATGTTTGATGTATTGCTACATTTAATATCCATCATCTAACAACATATGTGCCGTCTATACACTACATGCTTTAACCCTGTCTTTCATAGATTCTTGTCTGTGTTCAGTTCTCAAAGTTTGCTATAGTCCATACTACTTATTACCCAAGTGGCAAGGTTGCCCGTGAAAATCATTACTCGGATGGTACGAGCGTATCTTAATGTCCCTGTGGACCATGTGTTAAACAGATGAATTACATATACGCAAAATCATTCTGACCATCGATAATACACGTGTAAACATAATTTACGGGTAATCCAATGAACTTATTTTCCCAAGGGAAATAAGTAACTACTTCAATTATCTGATATTAGGTTTTAGTATCTTAACATCATTCATAAATCAATATTGATAATATGTTGTTTCCGAAATAATTTAGATATATGGACCTTACATTATAAGTACATGTCTCATTTCCACAAATATTTTCATACTTTGACTAACGAAATAATGAGGAGACTGGTCAAACATAAGAACTTGCCTGTTCTGAGTATTTATTTTGATGCATGTATGCGTGTACATTCTGTTGTCATTACATAGGGCTGCCATCAGTTTATCATGAAAAATCCTACGATTTCCAAATTGATTTTCTATTTTTCAAGCGCGATTACTTAAAGCAGGTTGAAAGTAAAGCAGAATGCGCCTTAATGCAATGATAGAAACCCGGAGACTTCGGAAAAATCCGGAGACATGGCAGCCCTGATTACAACAAATATGATAGATATTTTCCAAAGCCCTCTCCGGCAATACTGAACCACCGTCAGAATATTGTAGGCTTGTGTGTGTTTCTGAAGTTGAGCTTTTATGCCTTGATATGAGTGTCAAAAAGTTTGTATCCTGATCAGACGCCGCGTGATTTATCACTTTACTATTTTCAGAATATATATTCCGATGAGATTCATTTGTTATATTGATACTGCAAAGTTCGACCACCATTTGCATTCGCTAAAACTGGACCCAGAAAGATGCATTGTGACTTGGAGTTTACGTATTTGCATATAGGTAAATACATACATTGGAGAAGACGCTATTCTTTCCCAGTAAACGCGTTTATGCTAAAACTATTATTCCCTTGAAAGCAATTGGAGCCAGGTACAGTGGAGAAAACGTTATTCTTTCCCAATATAAACGCGTTTACGCTGAAACTATTATTTGCAGTGCAAACAGTTTGGAGCCAGATCAGACGCCGGGTAACCCGGCGTCTGATCAGACTCCAAACTGTTTGCCACCAAGATAAACATGAAATATCAGAAGTTGTTATTTTCTACGTTTTAGTGCTTTGCGTTTGCGTACGTTTGCGTTTAAACGGGAAAGAATAACAGATTCTCCTTTGTAATACACCGGCGTCTGTTCATGATCCAAACAGTTTGCCCCTCAGATTAAAATAAGTCTTGAGCAATGACAAAACTTTGTACTTTTCTACATGTTAGTGTATTGCGTTTGCGTTTTGTTATTGGAATTAATTTTAACATTCTCTCAGCTGTATAATATCAATAATAACGTCTTACCAACGTCTTCTGCACAGTAACTACATTTGAGAAGTCTTGTTGTGGACAGTTTTTATTCAAGACCATAGTACGACAAGATACAGTGGAGAATCTGTTATTCTTTCCCAATAAACGCGTTTACGCTAAAACTATTATTTGCAGTGCAAACAGTTTGGAGCCAGATCAGACGCCGGGTAACCCGGCGTCTGATCAGGCTCCAAACTGTTTGCCACCATGATAAACATGAAATATCAGAATTGTCCAAAAGTTGTTCTTTTCTACGTTTTAGTGCTTTGCGTTTGCGTTTAAACGGGAAAGAATAACAGATTCTCCACTGTACAAGTGAATTAACCCCTTTACTGCCATAATGCCATCAGCTTTAAACAATCGTTGTCAACTTAATTTCTCAAATGTAAATGTTAGCATTTTACTTAAGAAATATTGAAATGAGTGTTACACAGCTTGGGTTCTGATCAGTTGCGGCGTCTGATTTGGGTTCAAATTGTTTGCAAATGACTATTGCATTTCGGGCAAGACAATAAATAGATTAACCATGCTGAGTCAATAATGTGACTTTTATTTATACTGTTACAATTGCTCCAGTTGGTAAACTGACATTGGACAGCATCGTCAAATTATGCAAATGCGATAATCTAGTTTGGGAAGCGTGTCAATGAAACGAATCCTGACCTAGAAAACGTATATTTATTCAAAGGTAATCTCATGGTCTGACTGTTCAATATACTTATCTCGATTATGGCACCGTATTGCAATATATATGTCACTATGTATTCCTTTTAAAGCCCTTCTTTGCTACGAAAGACAAGAACGATGTCTCTCACATTCACTACCTTACCTAGAATACAATATGAAGTTATTTGAAAAAACAGCTTGGATCGTAATCAGATGCCGAATCTGATCAGGGTCCAAACTGTTTGACACTCATTTCAATATTTTTAAAGTTAAACTATCTAAAATAAACTTCTGAGAAATTCAAGCAGATGACAACTGTTTAATATTGATGACGTCATGGCAGTAAAGGGTATAAATATGCTTCTTCATAAGCGCACTTAGGACATTATTTGATAATTGTGTGGAGTCAAATATGACAGCTTTGAAAGTACAGCGTTCCCTCCCTACAACGACTTTCCGATGGGAGACAAAATGTGTGCGTTGTTCGGAGGGAGTCGTTATAGCGAGGGAAACTGGCTTACATTTGCAAACAGCTTGAATCCAGATCAGACGCCGCTTAACGCGGCGTCTGATCTGGATTCAATCTGTTTGTCACTCATTTTTAAGTTTTTTCTGTCAAAATGGTCATTATGTAACTTTGAGAAAAACAGCAGACGACAAATTTAAGCAGACGGTATTGCAGCCATGAAAAGCGATAGACATAATTGTCTTGTTTAGGGAATTGCGGCAAGTGTCGTTGTAAGGAGGGAGTCGTTGTTGAGAGGGCCGTTGTAGGGCGGGAGTACTGTACCGATATAGTAAACTCATGAGTGAAATTATCAAAGTATTTCACTTTGATTAGAAAAGATGTATATGATAAATTGGATTATAAAACAAATCATATGTTACCTTACATTTACGATCTACAGTCTATTGGAAAAGTGTCAAATTGTAACGGTTTGTTGTCCATTTCAAAGTACACGATTCAGCGAAGTCAGTTTGAAACGAAATTATACATAGTAATTTAGTTTTGCAATCTTTATTCCACGTCTATGGAAATGCAGTTTTTCACATAAAGCAATTTAATTAAAGAGACTGAAAACCAAATGCTGTCATAGAAAATATTTTGTTTGTGTATGGCAAATGCTTATATAAACACGTAAATATTAGTTAAGGAAAAGAAATTCTATTAAAAATGTATTTCCAAATGTGAGTTTAGCTCGGAACGGAATAGAACCAGGGACACTGGGACGGAAAACAAAATTGAGTAAGTCGTCTTAACCACAGGGTTAACGACATATTCGTTTATCGACGGTCGAATTAACTTACTTGAGTGTACAGTGAGGGAGATGTGTTATTTGTTTCTGTTTATTCCTACGAGTGCGCAAACGATGCGAAATGGATTTACTCAGTCTAGTAGACGGAGTTAAAAAAGCAATGGAAAATATCTATAAAACTAAAAGTCGGGGAATTTTCTTGAGAATGTTTTATCCTGATCATTTTTAATGCCAGATACGCGAAAATGCCACACCTATGATTTATTTGATTGTTTTTTCTTTTTCCTTTTTAGCAAATACACAATTCGGTGTTCAGTCTCTTTAAGACAAAAAGTACTATCATTCAAAATGTACAAATTTCTGAATAACACCAACACCGTAATTTTTATCAGCAGTAATTGTTTTATTTAAACATCAAGACAAAAGAAGTAAATAACTTATTATATTCTTTCTGAAATTGAACGTTTTCTTACATTTTATCAGATTGGAGACCATACTAAGGCAAATTAGGGAATACATGAAACAAATGATAGGTTACTATCGTTTGATAGTTTGTGTTATCAAACTAAAACCAGTTATAACCGTTTGGTATGTTTAAAATACATTGTATCATCATTTATTTGCAGAAAATCTAACTTATTACAAATTAGATCGTGCTTGACAAAACACTTTACAAATTATTTATGTTGTAGCAAATAACGTGAAACATATAAATCTAGATAAATAGACAAAACGTGTTGTCTTTCAGCATTTGTTTCCTAACAAGCGTCATTTATTATATGCATTTATGGTTATCAATTTAAACCGTACTTTTAATCTTTCCACAGGGTCACTATAAACAATTAAGCTTAAGTTAGCTAAGGGTGGAATATTGCAACTTGTGGTTTAAAACAAAGATGAGAAACATAGTGTAGATTAACCCATTTGTGCCAAGTGGATTCTTCCATGTTTATATATTGGATAAGTCCATTTTCTATCAAAGGGATGCCTGGTCAAAGTCTTCATTTTCATGTTTTATATTGAAATTCATTTCAGCAAACAGTGTAGACTCTGATAAGACGCCGCATGATGCGGCGTCTGATCAGCGTCTACACTGTTTGCCTATCTCCCATATATGGGATCGTGGGCACAAATGAGTTAAATGTTCTGCCATTATCAAAATTATTTTGGAACTGACTGATAAACCACTTACCACAGACCACAATTCTTCATGTAGTGGCTGTCTTCTTGCTTTGAAATTCAATTAAGAAATAAACTGATTTTTTTTCGGCGTTCAAGCAAAATAAACGACAGAAAATTATCGGTAAATACCATGAATCGCGCTAGCTAGCTTGAACGCCGAACAAATCAGTTCATTTCTTATATTTACAATGTTTTTGCTGTAATTTCCAATACTAAATTAACACTTTGTGTGTACGCATGTATGTTTAATCCATATTAGAGGTTGATGACACAAATAATGCGTACCCTATAAGGAACAGCCGTGACCGAATAACTGAAGCTGTGTACATTCGAAAGCAAATAATAAGTTCCATTGTTTACATTCTAAGGTCAACATCTTTGACAGTTTGGCGCGAAATGCCGATTTGACGTCATACGAAGTGACATCATTTTTAAAGAAGGATTAATAAATTGGCTCTTTTTTCATAATGAAACGCAGATAACTGATGTGTATAAGGTATGTCAATTTTCTTGCAATTTATCTCATAAATAAAGAAGAATTTTAGTCGGGAATCATAGTTTTCACTAATGGGAAGGCATAGATTGGTTAAGAACAAATTTTTGAAAAAATCCGCCAAATGTTTGCTGTCCAAGTTCCAAAGATTAATTCGCGAATGAAAACTGCATATGCCCCGCCTCCTCTTCGAAACTTTTCCACAAGTCCCGTCCTCTCGAGAAATGTCGTTTATACGAAATGAACAGCATTTTCTTCAATGGACTTGAATTGGGTGAATGTAAATATTTTTAATATAATTAATGTATCAATACGATTTCGAGCCAAGGACGACAATTCTTCGTGTAGCAAACGTTTCCAAAGTTACTAGTATATATTCTTTTCCTTTTAAATGTAATTGCTCAATCTTTTCTTTCGATCAAAAAATATATGAATACCGGTAATATTTTAATATGATTAAGAGTCATTAATTACATTCTTTGGGGTAGAGTGTTAAAAGAATTAACCCTTTTATTGGTACGACGTTATCAGATTTAATCGATTGTCGTCTGCTTTTATTTCTCAAGTTTGAATGCTAGTTATGTTAACTTAAGAGATATTGCAATGGGTGTCTAACAATTTGAATAACTATTGTAAGACAGTGATGTTTCTAAAAGACATTTGACGAGACCATGTCGTTTTCTGGGAGACGATAATAGGAGAACTTAACTGTGATGTAGACTGGTCCTATGAGCTTTACGGAAATTGTCGGAAATATCCCGTCCGCCAAAAACTAAAAAGAAGTCAGGTTACTGGTTTTGATCCCATGCGCTGCTTTAAAGCGAATGAGATTAGCCGAAATCATATTCCTGAAATCATTCCAATGCGTATTTTAGGACGGATCCTGTTGATGTTTCGTCATGGGTTTTGTTTTCAACCTTTTGTTTTTGTTTTAGTGTTCGCATATAATTTATGTGGTAGTTTTTCGGCGACATATTGCCATTGTATGTGTCGTGATGCTGTAAATCAAACTCAATCAATCAATCAATCAATCATATGTAAAGTCAGGGTGGAAAGCAAACAAACCATGCAGTGGAGAAGACGCTACGTAAAGCAAACGCAATACAATTATGACAACTGATTGAACAAATCTGAAGATTTACAATGGAGAAGACATTATTCTTTCCCGTTTAAACGCGAACGAAACGCAAACACACACTAAAATGTAGAAAATGGCAATTTTGGGACATTTTCACCGATTCATTTTGATCTGAGTGGCAAACAGTTTGGAAATAAAAGATTAAGCGTAAACGCGTTTATTGGGTCCACTGTAGGTTTGATCTGGCTCCTAGCTGTTTGCAATTGATGTTATAGTTTAAACGTACACATGTGCAACCGTTTATTGAGAACGAATAAAGTCTACGCCATTGTACCAATACATTATACTGAACATTTAATCATTGTCATGATTCTAGACAGATATGTCTTACACAAGTTATGTAGACAATGCCTGTCCAGGACATAACCTTAACATACTAGACTGCAACATTGTCTTAGAATGAGGTCTACGAGAAGTTATTGAATGGTTACCAGAACTCAACATAAGGGGCGTATTTCAAAATCTAAAATCTTTATTTCTAGATAAAACCCTATGGTGTCACAACTCATTAGAATCGTCTCGAAGAGACGATTCTAATGAGGAGTAACACCATAGGATTTGATGGTGAAATGAGTGAGAAAATGTTGGTTTTGTTTAGTTTACTCCTTATCTGGAACCCTAGGTTACGATGTCTGAGTAGAGAGTCAGTGTGCCATGGTTATGAAGCATTTGGAGTAAATCTGAGATCGTTCCAAAATATTTGACTGGTCAGATTTGAGCAAAAAGCTCAAATCTAATCAACCAAAACCTTGAGAACAATCTCAGACTCATCTTTAACTCTTTATAACCTTGAACCTAGGTACACACTAACACTTACTAGTTCTTCTATTTAATCATAACTTAAATAATCATAAAGTAAAGTACTTCATGTAAAAGACTCTCGGCCATTTAACCCTTTATACGGTCACTAATGAAGAGCATAAGGTTAAGATTAATGATTTGAAAATTCTGTATATCTGCCTGAATTGGATCACAAACGTTTTAGGAATAACTACATTTTAGAAAGCTTACAACGGTACGACAATAAAGTTGAACCTATGACTGCTCCATGGTGTATACGGACATTGAACAATACTAGTATGCATGCATGGTCAGTCGTTGCCATTAAGTTGTCGTCATGATCTTATGGTGAATGTTTCAATTACAGTGCTCCCTCCCTACAACGGCCATCCCCAGAACGACTCCCTCCTTACAATGACCCTTTCAGTTGTTCCCTAAACAAAACAATTATATTTAAAGCTTTCACGGCTGCAATATCGTCTGCTTAAAATTGTCGTCTGCTATGTTTTCTTAAAGCAACAAATAAGTAGACATTTTGATAGAATTACTAAAATGACAAATGACAAACAGCTTGAATCCTGATCAGACGCCGCGTTATGCGGCGTCTGATCTAGATTCAAACTGTTTGCAAATGTTAACCAAGTCTGAATCCCCCTATAACGACTCACTCCGAACAACACACACAATCTGTGTCTCCCATGGGGTGTCGTTGTAGAAAGGGAGCGCTGTATTTTTATCCATGTGTGTCACTGAGTGACTGAACCTCATATTAACTCTTTTCCCAACAAAGGCACCTTCCAAAAAGGTCCAATTCATACAGAAATAAAAATGTACCCCAACAAAATATTTTCTACCTACTAGCAGAGTGTATGTTGAAAGAAAATCAGAATTCCGCTTTAGTTTCAATCTGCTCTTGAGTGTTCCCCTTTCTTCAAAACTAGAAACAGGCTATGGGTAATGGTTTAACTTCTATTGACACGTTTATACGCCATTTACAACAGTGTACAAGTGATTAGTACACATGCACCTGATTTTATTGGGAAATGCTGGTGCAATTTATCTATAAAGTGATTAACAGGGATTGTTTTCCAAAGCCTCAAATGCAATTACAATATATGTACATTTTATTTATTTCCCTATTGAAATTCCATTGCTTGCTTGTTTTGTGAATACTATTTACATATGTATACATCATTTGTAGTGTTTCCCAACACATTTATGCACATTACTGAAACTGATACCAATCCGCGTTGAAATATTTAGCTTAACCCATTCACTGCCTTACCCAGAGCACAACACTTTTTTGCAAACAATTGGATACTGATCAGACGCCGCGTTACGCGACGTCGTCTGATCAGGATCCAAACTGTTTGACACTCCTCTCAATATTTCTTCAGTCAAATAAGCAAAAATTAAAATTAAAGAAATAAAAGCAGACGAGAATTGTTTAAAATTGATGACGTCACGGCAGTGAAGGGGTTAAGCTGGAGGCAGGTTATTATACTGACATTGATAAATCCAAATGACATATTTCTATCATATCAAGGATTTAGCAAATTATCATTCATATTCCTCATTAAGTATAAATGTAATATTGATTAATGAATAAGAATGGGATTTCCTATTAACCCTTTTCATCGCCCATACTATTTATGTAACTAAATTTCACTCTGCAAACAGTTTGGATCCATGCTGAGTTGCCATCTGCTTCAAATATATTGTCTTCGGAAAAATTCAAAATCAATTTACAAGATAATCAAATTAAAGAAAAGTTAAATATGAGTGCCAAACAGTTTCGATCAAGATTAGACGCCGCGTAACGCGGTGTCTAATCTGGATCCAAATTGTTTTCAAAAACTTTCCAAGTCGCGCTTAGAACGAAAAGAGTTGGAATTAAAGAATTCTAAAGACATGTGCATGGCAGTTTTGTTCCAGACCAAACGACGCGTTTCGCGGTATCTGGTTTTGGTCTGCAAATTCCAGCCAAGTCGTAATGGACAGGCAAAAGCAGCCTGATAGTAAATTCACTGGGGGGGACGTACCCAAAATTGCGTCTTTCAATTACAAAACAATATATGCGAGAGTGTTTTTTTCCGCGAGCACGTCGTTCATTTTGTCATTTGTTCCATCGTTTAAAGTGTTTCGTTCCAAATCATTTATATAGCGTGTATTGTTTGCGTATTGTGACTCTAAAGAAACACTTGTCAGGTGCCGAAAAAGAAATAAATAAGAGAAAATTGGCATTTACTTACCCTCGTCGATCTCGTTTTACGGCCGTTTTGTCAAAATAGTGCTCATTTTATAGCAATATCCGGGGTACGTTCCCCCCCAGTGAAATTGACCAAACACAAAGAAGTAAAGCTTCTTTATGGAGAAAACTAACCTCAACCTGACCTTACAGCCTACAAATATGTTCTTTGATTCTTTAGATAATGATGGACATTTAAAAGAAAGTATTGAAAGCAACGGAAGATACCATCGTGATCAGCAATCAACTTCTACATTAGGCAAAAAAATGAAATCATCGTACTGACATGGGTTGTCGGAAAGTACAATATACGTATGATTTTAAAATAATAATCAGCACAATTAAGTGGTCGTACAGTGGAGAATCTGTTATTCTTTCCCAATAAACGCGTTTACGCTAAAACTGTTATTTGCAGTGCAAACAGTTTGGGGCCAGATCGTAACCCGGCGTCTGATCAGGCTCCAAACTGTCTGCCACCAAGATAAACAAGAATTATCAGAATTGTCCAAAAGCTGTTCTTTTCTACGTTTTAGTGCTTTGCGATTGCGTACGTTTGCGTTTAAACGTTTGAATCTAGATCTAGATCAAAACTGCAGAAATGCGGCATTTACAAGTAGTTGCATTTAGACCATATGCTGTATGACTCTGCCACAGTTACAGTGGAGAATCTGTTATTCTTTCCCGCTCCAAACTGTTTGCAATGCAAATAATAGTTTTAGCGTTAACGCGTTTATTGGGAAAGAATAACAGATTATCCACTGTATTCAGCATTTGGCCTGCATTTGGTCTGAATGGATACTGATTGATGCTTGGGTGAAAGGTATATTTCTTACAAATGTTTAATTATGCTTGAAACAATATTTCCGTGCCTCGTGAAATCATTTACAAAATAAGGTTTAGGTCAAACCCGGTTTTCAGACTTTTTACAGTGCTAAACAATGTTTTAAGTTCTCTGTATATATAATAAACATACATGAGAACTTATGTTAAATAGTTTCAAATCCTACTATCAAATACATTTAAAAAGAAATATAGGATTTGTCACGAGTCGATGTTTGAGACAGGCTGATCTCAAACGAGTCTTGAATTGAAATGTTATAAAGCGAGTTTTGGCGAGCTTAATAACTTTTCTATTCTAAACGAGTTTGAGATCAACTTTTTCTAACATAACCAACGATTATAAGCTATTGTTTAAAGCAATAGGCAATTTTTGGAACCCCGGTGACGTCAAAACGCCTCTTTAAATAGTGACGTTATAGTGACGTCATCAAATTGGTCTCACACATGTTGGAGACAAGGATATTCGTGATCGTAACTCGCGTGATAGAAAACAAGGGTAGTTATGTGAGAAAAATTGTTCTCTCAGAATTTTTACTATTAGGACCCCCAATACTTCTGTAGTTCATTTTGAAACAATCAGCAGTGCTCTAAAGAACTTTTGTAATATTTTGTACTTGGTCCTTTTTCGGTGGTTTCAATGTTTGAAACCATCATAGTTAGCGTCGAGTTTCCAAAACGTTTACTCGGTTACTCGGTTTTCATCCGCCCCAGAAAGCAATACCAAATAAATTCGTAGGAGATTGTTAGTTCCTTAAAAAAGAATAATCGATTAATCTTGATAACTGTATTAGAAGAAACAGTGAAAAGATTTTAATGGATAGACAGTACACACTGAAGTAAATATGATGATCATAAAATTAGCAGAATCTACTTTCAGTTTCTTTTATTTACGAATAATTTCTGGACAAGGAAAGTAGCATGGTGCTTTAAAGGGACTCGCAACCGGATGGTGTACTTGTCAAAATGAAATAAAATACTCAAATAAAAGCATTATTTGGCTTCTGACATTAATAAAATATGATCAGTCCAAAACAAGTCTCAAGAATCGTCACCGAATCTTAGTTTTATAGATATTTTCCATCGTTTTTCTATAGCGTCAGCTGACGGTATAGTTGTTGTTGTTGCTTCTCTACACGGGCTCAGGCATAAACCCGAGCCGAATAAAGTATTATCGATCGCTACCAGTGAAGTACGTTAATTCGCTACCATATGTATCGAGAGCGCTGGTAGCCGAGGTAGTAAAGGCGCTTCCTCATTTTTCATGTTTTGCTCCGCATGGAGGGTCACGGGTTCGAATCCCACCAGAGCTTCTTCTTCTTTTTTTTTTGGAAATGCATTTTTTAACAGAATTTATTATCCTAAACTAAATCTTACCCATTTATATAAGCATTTGACATATATTTACAAATTACTATTTTTAATGCTAAATCCGGTTGCGAGCCCCTTTAGAATGCGGCGGTACCGAGGGTGTTACTGCCGCCGAGGTCTATTCTGCAGCTGCTGAAAAAGCTAAGGCAATATGTTTAGATATCTCCAAATACATGTATGCTTGAAAAATATTCACTTGTGTACGAAATTATTTATAAAATAGGGTTTAGGCAATATACGGGTTTTAGACGCTTTACAGTGTAATTTCAAATTACAAGCCTATATAATATACATATACATGTAGTGAACTTATATTAAATATTTTCAAATCCTACAATCATACGTTTAAAAGAAATACTGTTCTCTCAGAATGTTCACTATTAGTAAACTTCTGGTCTTCGTTTCACTCCATACCTCTGTATTTCAGTTTGAAATTATCATCAATGCTCTAAAGTACTTTTATTATTTCCGCAAACGATAAATATGACAGCCACTGTGTTAAACGGGTTACTGCGTTATGCAGTGGAGAATCTGTTATTCTTTCCCGTTTAAACGCAAACGCAAAGCACTAAAACGTAGAAAAGAACAACTTTTGGACAATTCTGATAATTCTTGTTTATCTTGGTGACAAACAGTTTGGAGCCTGATCAGACGCCGGGTCACCCGGCGTCTGATCTGGCTCCAAACTGTTTGCACCGCAAATAATAGTTTTAGCGTAAACGCGTTTAGTGGGAAAGAATAACAGATTCTCCACTGTACTAGCAGTGAAAGGATTAATTAAACTTCTCTATTGATATTTCAGAGAGGCAGACCGGACACCATATCTGCACCAGTGACATGGTGTCCGGTCTTACCTGAAGGGTCTTGAAGGAGGCTCCCGCACATGTACATGTAGTTCGTATCATGACCACCATGGCCATGGCCACCACAAGCTCTCACACTGTGGCTCTTAATACTATGCAACCCATTCGACTGTATAATTATATGAGAACAAATCTGGAGCTTTGTCGTTAATATTTATACTGGTTTTTACTAAACGGTCACCACCACTTGCACGCTGTGTGCGACTTTTTCTATAATTACGGCACTCCCTCTCTACAACGGGCTTCCCAACAAAGATTCCCTCCTTACAACGTTGCTTGCCGCTTTTCGGCCCAAACAAGACAATTATGTCAAACCTTCTGACGGCTTCAATGTCGTCTGCTTACAATTGTGATATGCTGCTTTTCTCAAAATTACATAATGGATATTTTGACAGAAACAAAAAAGTAATGACGAGTGACAAACAGCTTGAATCTACATCAGACGCCGCGTTACGCGGCGTCTGATCTTGATTCTAATTGTTTGCAAATGTAAGCCAATGTTCATCCTTATAACGACTCCCTCCTAACAACGCATACAATTTGTGTCTCCCATTGGGTGTCCTTGTAGAGAGGGGCCGCTGCATTGCAAACAGTAAAGATCAGATGAGACGCTAATCGGGCACAACAATTACAGTGGAGAATCTGTTATTCTTTCCCGTTAAAACGCAAAGGTACGCAAACGCAAAGCATTAAAACGTAGAAAAGAACAACTTTTGGACAATTCTGATAATTCTTGTTTATCTTGGTGGCACACAGTTTGGAGCCTGATCAGACGCCGGGTTACCCGGCGTCTGATCTGGCTCCAAACTGTTTGCACTGCAAATAATAGTTTTAGCGTAAACGCGTTTATTGGGAAAGAATAATAGATTCTCCACTGTATGTGTTCAAAACATTTTTGAAAATTGTTAAAGGCGACATTTACTCTTTCACTGCCAATGGCACCAAAAGGCGACTTTGTTACAGTGGAGAATCTATTATTTTTTCCCAATAAACGCGTTTACGCTAAAACTATTATTTGCAGTGCAAACAGTTTGGAGCCAGATCAGACGCCGGGTAACCCGGCGTCTGATCAGGCTCCAAACTGTTTGCCACCAAGATAAACAAGAATTAACAGAATTGTCCAACAGTTGTTATTTTCTACGTTTTAGTGCTTTGCGTTTGCGTACGTTTGCGTTTAAACGGGGAAGAATAACAGATTCTCCACTGAAACAGTTTGGATGCTGGTCAGACGTCGTGTAACGCGGCATCTGTTTAGAATATAAACTGTTTGACACTCGTATGGACATTTCTTTAGCCAAATCTTACTTAAAATTTAGAACAGATGGCATTACAAATGCAGATGATATTTAGACGGTAAGAGGGTTAAAGCAGTCATCAAAACTTGGTAGGAAAAGAGTTAAATGACGATGATAGCAGTATTATGATATGATGCATCAAGTGGATATGGAAGATTTCCCTGTTGGCTATCGGGATAGCGGTCTCACGTAAACAGTTCAATCAAACAGGCAAACATTTTACAATTCTCGAAACAGCAAACATATACTTCAAGAAAACGATGAATAGTTTTAGCTAGGTTACTTTGACACACTTTAAATTCAACTCAGCAATTTGTTAACAATACCGAACAATTCTTCATATTTAAAATCTAGTTCGTGTATTCCTCTTTAACATGTCATTATCACATAATGGTGTACGCTGTGTTCCAGCCCTATGCCGCCTCTCCCAAACCAGCAATCCATACCACCCCCCCCCCCCCCGCCTCCAATGAAACACCTTTGGCAATTCCTTGCAAAAGTTTTGTAACTACAGCGCTCCCACTCTACAACGACAACCAATGGGAGACACATATTGTGTGCGTTGTTCGGAGGGAGTCGTTATAGAGAAGGAAAATTCAGACTTGACTTACATTTGCAAACAGCTTGAAACCAGATCAGACGCCGCATCACGCGGCGTCTGATCTGGATTCAAGCTGTTTGTCACTCGTCATTATATTTATTCTATCAAAATCTCCAGTTATACATGTATGTACATACATTTGAGAAAAAACAGCAGACGACAATTTTAATCAAACAATCGATATTGCAGCAGTAAAAGCGTTAGACATAATTGCTCCGTTTAGGGAACTGCGGAAAGGGTCGTTGTAATGAGGGAGTCGTTGTTGGGAAGGCCGTTGTAGAGAGGGAACGCTGTATGCCCAAAAACAGAACTATAGCAGACTTTTCATACTTCCTGACAGGTGGCTGCCTAAAGCAGGCTTTATGTAACACGTTTGACACTTTATGCCATATTCAATGTCGTGGTGTCGTACAACCCGACTAACTCACTCACTCATTCCATTTGGACTTTTCTGCCGCATGTTCAGTCTGTTTTTAAGCAATTACATAGAACAGAACAGAACATAATTTGAACACTTCAAATGTAATGGGGCAAGCGTCAAAACAGAAGCTATTTATTTTTTGTTCGAAATAGTGATACAGGGCTGCCATAAGTTGACATGAAAAATCCTAAGATTTCCAAATTTGCATTTTTCAAGTGCGATTTTAAGAATCGTACCTTTACCCAATAGCCTGTTTCTAGTTTTGTTGACATTCGACTACTTAAAGCAGGCTGTAAGTAAAATCAAAGAAAATCACGTCAAAACACAATGAATGCATGTAACAAAAATGTGACGTGTATTTTGACGTGATTTTCTTTGAAAAAGGCCCTTAGAGGTCGAAATATTAGAAAAGAGCAGTTTATATATATATATAATTAAATCTGAGTAGCAAACAGTTTGGAGCCTGATCAGACGCCGGTTAACCCGGCGTCTGATCTGGCTCCAAACTGTTTGCAATTGAAATACTACGGTATAGTAGTTTTACCGTAAACGCGTTTAATAGGAAATAATAACGTCTTATCCACTGTATATACGCACACACACGCGCTCGTCCAAGAACAAATTCTATTTCTCAGGGGAAATTTCCTCTCAAACAGTATGTCATTAGTCTTCAGCATTTAGCCATTTGTTTCATTTTGGAACTCGACTAGATGGATAGCAGCAGTATATAACGAGTGCAGCTAAATAAATACCGAAGTTCACGACGATTACCTTTTTGCACTCAGCAGTAATTTATTCCATACAAGGCATACAGTGGAGAATCTGTTATTCTTTCCCAATAAACGCGTTTACGCTAAAACTATTATTTGCAGTGCAAACAGTTTGGAGCCAAGATAAACAAGAATTATCAGAATTGTCCAAAAGTTGTTCTTTTCTACGTTTTAGTGCTTTGCGTTTGCGTGCGTTTGCGTACGTTTGCGTTTAAACGGGAAAGAATAACAGATTCTCCACTGTACATGTATCTTTACAGAAAAGCGGTTTACGGATATATATTGTACGGAGAATTGTGTTACAATGATTCACAGAATATGTCAACTTGGACCGGTCTATAAACAACGTCATTAGGAATCATGTAGTCATTTGCATCAAACACAAAGCCCATGTTTCACTTTCAGCGCGTGTAGCTCTCTGAACATGATGTCCAATGTCAACAAAGATAGTAATAGTATTTTAAAAGTCATGTTTCAAGATTGTCACTGTCAAACTTGTTTTTCCAGGATCCATTCACATGAGCAGGTCGGAGCTTGATGCTCAGTAACCGATGAATGAGCTAAATCTCAATGTCAATGGATTGGCTGGAAGCTGCGACCCTTCTGGACAACTGCCATGGGGCCAAGATATTTACAACTGACGTACCTTCTCAGTTGTACCAGATGAGATTTTATTGAGACTCACTGCCATTGGAACAAACTACGAGCGTTTTTTACTTAAGCTTCTATAAGAAACCCATTCGGTCCGCAAAGGTCTAGCAAGTTAGCAACCTCTTTATTCAAAGTTAACTTTGACTTTAAGTTACGTATTGCATAATTTGACAGAGAAAACAAAGGCGAGTGACGATAATTACATTCGTCCCATTCAATTCCATTGAAAAAATGACGTTTTATTTGAATAGAGATGGCGGTGCTGGTGGATATCTTTCGCAGAGGAGGCGAGGCTTATGGATCTGCTCCGCGAATTATTTTGTTGCGTTCCTTTAGTAATACAGTCATGGCTGTTTCTTTCAGGGTACGCGTAATTCGTGTTCACAACCTCTTATATGGATTATACATACATGCATATCAGTCAATTCATAATTTGAATAACAGCAAATAAAATGTGAATATAAAAAGTGATCTGATTTTTTCAGCGTTTAAGAGAAAAACTACAGAAGATGATCGGCGATTCATGAAATTTGCCGATCATTTTCTGTCGTTTATTTCGCTTAATTAACCCTTTGAGCCCTAATCCCGCATATTGGCGTCCTTTGCAAACAGTTTACATGTGAATAGTACACTTGTCCTATGCAAACAGTGAAGACCCAGATCAGAGGGCTCCTAGGAGCCCTCTGATCAGGGTTTTCACTGTTTGTCGTAATGCCAAACATTGACAAAAACAACCCTTAAAAGTCAGAAATGGACTAGACTTAAGTGGAAACTGGAATTGTCCATTTAAAGTTTCAGGGAGGAAAGGGTTAAAAGCCGAATAATGTCAGTCTGCTCTTGGTTCAAACTCTTTGCAAATGTACTCTAAGGGTACAGTGGAGAATTTGTTATTCTTTCCCAATAAACGCGTTTACGCTAAAACTATTATTTGCAGTGCAAACAGTTTGGAGCCAGATCAGACGCCGGGTAACCCGGCGTCTGATCAGGCTCCAAACTGTTTGCCACCAAGATAAACAAAAATTATCAGAATTGTCCAAAAGTTGTTCTTTTCTACGTTTTAGCGCTTTGCGTTTGCGTACGTTTGCGTTTAAACGGGAAAGAATAACAGATTCTCCACTGTAGTAATATGTCCTTCCCATAACAACACTTTCTGAACACAATCCCTGTCTCCCATTGGTTGTTGTTGAAGTGAGGGGAGGGGAGGGGGGCACTGTATTAAACTAAAAGGAGCGGCTAGTATTTTGTCAAGTATCTTCTTTCATTTTCTCATTAGGGTTAAACTTTATACAGAAAATCAAAAGTACCTTATTCTTCCTTGCAGCTATAAAGATGCCTTTGAGCTAGCTTCATGTACTATTGTTTTACCAGATTAGTACACATAGATTTTTGAACAACTCAAAAGACGGACTTCTCTCAATGTTTATACCATGTAGCTAATTAAAGTAAGATAGGTGATAAGCAACAATCTCCCATACAGGGCTGCCATTTCTCCGGATTCTTCCTAAATCTTCGGATTTTTTTTCCGATACATGGTACATGTAGCTTAAAGCAGGTTGAAAGTAAAGCAAAATGCGCCTTAGGGCGCATTCTGCTTTACTGGCAGCATGCTTTAAGTAGTCGCATGTCAACAAAACTAGAAACAGGCTATGGGGTAAAGGTACAATTCGTAAAATCGCACTTGAAAAAGGCAAATTTGGAAATCTTAGGATTTTTTATGTCAACTTATGGAAGCCCTGCCCTTAGGAGATTTTGATTAAAGTACATGTATAGTTCAACCTGTTAAAATTGTCGCCTATCATTTCCGCCATAAAACAGCCTTGAGTCTCTTGAGTTTAGTCAGAGATCGTTATCAAGCATTTGATTGGTCGGATACGAGCCTCGGCTCAAATCTGACCAATCAATTGGTTGAGAACGACTTCAGACTATATTCAAACTATACTGAGTTTAAATTCTGCTACATCACATATACAACTGAGGCTTATCAAAAAGTGAAAGCTCCAAGCTTTTCCAATGATAATAAGCGGTATCAAATGCGATATCTTCAATTGGAAATACAGTGCTTCCTCCTTACAACAACATCAAATTGGAGACACACAGTGTGTCAGTTGTGCGAGGGATTTGTTGTAGGGAGGTAAAGGTAATACAAAAAAAGTGTAAACAGTTTGAATCCAGATCAGACGACGCGTAAAGGAGCACTGCATAACCAGAGTAAATCCCGAATACATTGGCAATACCATCAATAACTGTGCTCTTCAAAGACAGATCACCACATAATGCTGGCCAATAGTAAAGAAAGGTTCAGATCGGAAGTTTTTAAATTACTTTATAGAGAGGATAAATTCATTCAAGTCAAAATTAACTAACCCTTTGCCTGTAAACTCTGTTCAAAGGGCTCATACAGTGGAGAATCTGTTATTCTTTCCCAATAAACGCGTTTACGCTAAAACTATTATTTGCAGTGCAAACAGTTTGGAGCCAGATCAGACGCCGGGTAATCCGGCGTCTGATCAGGCTCCAAACTGTTTGCCACCAAGATAAACAAAAATTATCAGAATTGTCCGAAAGTTGTTCTTTTCTACGTTTTAGTGCTTTGCGTTTGCGTACGTTTGCGTTTAAACGGGAAAGAATAACAGATTCTCCACTGTATATTGTCGTCTGATTCAATATTAATGTCTGCAAAACCGTTCCAAAGCTAGAAATTATGTTGAATGGCTTAATAGATTTCGATACGAGTGTCAAACGGTTTGGATCCAACGAAACAGCTTATGAAACTGACTAAGCCTTGAAATAAGGTTCTACTTGAATTGATATTGCTTGAACTATATGTGTTTATATTCCTGATAAGGGTAAAAGCAGCATTTAGTTATTAGGAGCAAAGCAAACTAAAACACTAGAGAATGTAGTATACATTGTATATCTGAACACTCTGCTGTCCATTCGTCTATCATCTGCTATAAAATGGTCGATTTGTCATATAACTTTGGTGCACTTTCCATCTTTAGATTCTTACGATTGTTAAACAGTTTGAATCCTGATCGGACGTTGAAATACTCGGCCACTGATTCAGGGTCCAAGGTTATAAAGAGCTTGTGTTGAGTCTGAAGTCGTTCTCAAGCAATTGATTGGTCAGATTGAGCCTATGCTCAAATTTGACCAATCAAATGCTTAAGATCGATTTCAGACTAAACCCAAACTCTTTAAAACCTTGATGCCAGGTCCTAATTGTTTACCAACATCAGTCAAGTTGCATTATGTAGGCAAAGGGTTGAGGAACAGAAGCTCCCGCAAATATTAATATTTACAACTGTTAAGCCGCCATGATAACGTTATTTGATTATAGATGTTATCCATAAAGTGTATTAGTGTTGCCTGTTTTAGAGCAATCAGTTGTATTGTTGGAAATGGCCGGCTATGGATAATTCATTTACTTCCTATATACAGTAAAACCTCTCTATTACAATCACTAAAAATAACAGCTTGAAGCAAGGTGACAGTAAAAAAAGAAAGCTCCTGCATGAGCTTTCTGTTTTACTGTCACCTTGCTTTAAGCCGTCACCTTTCGTAAACGCCTAATAATTAACCCTTAGCCCGCCAAAAAAATTGTCGTCTGCTAAATTTCTCGTCTGCTTCAAGTTTCAAAGTGCTTCAAAGTTGCTCAAAATTGCTGAAAATGTTGTCCAAGTGTCAAACAGCTTGGATCCGGATGAGACGCCGAGTTACTCGGCGTCTCATCCGGATCCAAGCTGTTTGCATATGGAGATATAGTCGTGAGTGGCAGGCTAAGGGTTAACCCTATTTAGTGGTCGTAATAGAGCTGTGGGATGTGATAATCTAAAGCCGCCGGTTTCTGGTACAAAAAGACTAAGCCATTATAACATTACTTTTATTTCTATCCACATTATAGTAACGAAAACTAGTCAATCACACTTTGGATACATTAGTCGGAATCCTGCTCGGGCCAACAATTTTTTCTGTTTTACAATTTTCGTAAAACGCCGAAAAAAGATGCGAGATTGCAAGGGTGTCGTCTCGTATCTTGTTTTGGTACATTTTGTCATCGAATCTTAATGCCTTCATGTTTACATCATGCATTTTGTCGCTAATGCTGTCTGTTAATAGCAGGAAGTCTGCACAATATTTTAATAAACTAAATTGAAAACATGAAACCGGTAGCCTAATCGATGTAAAATAAATAAAGTTTAACCCCGCTTTCACTGCTTTACCCGAGTACTATAGTTACAGTGGATAATCTGTTATTCTTTCCCGTTTAAACGCAAACGTACGCAAACGCAAAACGCTAAAACGTAGAAAAGAACAACTTTTGGACAATTCTGATATTTCATGTTTATTTTGGTGGCAAACAGTTTGGAGCCTGATCAGACGCCGGGTTACCCGGCGTCTGATCTGGCTCCAAACTGTTTGCACTGCAAATAATAGTTTAAGCGTAAACGCGTTTATTGGGAAAGAATAACACATTCTCCACTGTATTGGCAAATACTTTGAATCCTGATCAGACGTCGCGAAACGCGGCGTCTAAACTTGATCCAAACTGTTTGACATTCATTTTCATATTTCTTAAATAAGAAAATCTAAACTTCTTTTTAGACAATTGTTTAAAATTGATGACGTCATGGCATTGAAAGGATTACACTTGTTAGTAAAATAAATGCATTTTCAACCAGACCGACATTACACAAACAAGACGGGCATGTCGATACGTCAGTGGAAAATTGGCAATCACATCTTCTAGAAAGAAACAATAAATCTTACACTCTTTTACTATATTTAGAATTTATGTAAATTTCATGTAAATAGCTAACGTTCTTGCACTGAAAACTTCAATATAGTACAAGGGTTTCAATAGATGATCAAAGAACAGTTGTTCAAATCTTCCATGGAATTTGCCGATCATTTTTTGTCGTTTATTTCGCTTTAAAAACGCCGAAATAGTTCAGTTCATTTCTTAACATTTTACAGCAATGCGTTTGCGTTTCGTTTGCGTTTAAACGGAAAAAAATACCGTCTTCTTCACTGTTACTTGTCGGCTGATGGACTCAAGCAAGTAACGCACAACTATGTAGATCGGTGAAAAGACTCGGCTCTTTTGTACTTATGTGTGTCAAGAGAATTACTTTTGAAGAAAGATGCAATCGTAGACAGTATACAAATTCTCTAAAGTGTAAACCGTCTGTGACTTGTAATTCATTTAATTCATTATCATAAGAATGCCTAAGGATTGCAATTATATCTTTCAAAAAACAGAAACGATATTGAGTTCAGACCCATTTTCTGTCTCTGTTTTGTTTTGAGAACTCAGATTCAGAGAATCTCGTGGGTATTGTGATTTAATCAACCAGTTAATACGGCTGTTAGCTTTTTCACTGCTAGTCGCACTGTCGTCGTTTGTTTGCAAACAGTTTGGATCCAGATCAGACACCGCGTTACGCGGTGTCTGATCTAGATCCAAACTGTTTGACACTCGCTTGACTATATCTTCAGCCAACCATTAAAACATGAATTGGGCATAGGAATGGAGACGACAGATTTTTCACATCAGAAACGTTGACGGTGCAAGAGTAAATTGAATGATTTTTGTTGCTTTTTAATGAGAAAACTCTCTCATAATGTCATTATCTTCGTCATCGTGCCTATAAGAGCCTCGAGGAAATTGATATTTCTAATTATGTAATTTAACGACGAATTGCGTCTTGCCTTTATTCCAGCAACAGTCAAGTTCTATTAAACCCTGAACCTTTTAATCATTTCATGATAAAAAGTATCGCACGATTTTTATCCCTACGCCGCCATATTGTCATCTGCTTCAGTATTGTTGTCTGCAATGTTTTTGCAAAGTTAGATTTAAGGCGGTACAACTAACGTAATTTTAAATAAATGGCAAACAGCTTGATCCTGATTCCGAATAACGCGGCGTCTGATCAGGATCAAAACAGTTTGCGAATGTGCTTAATGACGTCATTGAGAGTGAAATGATTAATGGATATTTCCAATCTTTGCAATTAAGTCTAGTCCATAATAAAGTCATTTGGCTTTGTTTTCTCCAATATTGCAAAGCAAAATGGCAAACAATGCAGATCCTGGACAAAAGGTTGCCCTCTGAACAGGGTCTACACCGTTTGCATAGAACAAGTGTATTAGTAACAGATACACTATTTGTTCCTTTATTCGATGTAGTAACACATCCACGCGAATGTACTCCATCTAAAGATATCGTTTCATGTTTCTATCAGGGCCTGTTTAACAATCAAAGAAGCCATCGACTGTCTAAACCCATTACTCGTATACGCCCTTTTTACGCTTTTCATTTATTCCTCCAAGGAATAACAGCTGCACTATAAACAATCATGAGCATGCACCATAAGAACTATATTCTGTATCCTAGCCGATGGTAACTTAAACCAGGCTGAAAGGAAAGCAGAAAGTGCATTCTGTTTTACTCTCAACCTGCTTTAAGTAGTCGCCTGTTTTCCAAATTATAAACAAGCTATTTGGGAAAAAGGACTAAACACAAAATCAGGTTTTGAAGAGAATGTACAGTTAGTACACACCTTTGGTTGAAACGTCGCTTTGTAAACAAAATATGAAAAAGACAGAAAGTGATATTTATAATTACGAAACTTAAAGACAAAATGCGACACACTAATTAAACAGTAACATTACATCCATAACCCATTTTTCCCCACGATCACATATACAGTGGAGAATGTGTTATTCTTTCCCAATAAACGCGTTTACGCTAAAACTATTATTTCCAGTGCAAACAGTTTGGAGCCAGATCAGACGCCGGGTAACCCGGCGTCTGATCAGACCAGATCAGGCAAACTGTTTGCCACCATGATAAACATGAAATATCAGAATTGTCCAAAAGTTGTTCTTTTCTACGTTTTAGTACTTTGCGTTTGCGTACGTTTGCGTTTAAACGGGAAAGAATAACAGATTCTCCACTGTATATCCATGAACAAAATATACAAAGGTACACGGCTTGTAAAGGACGGGTAGAGTAGAATCTTTTCGCAAGGGTCGATGTCTGATTTTGCTCCACACTGTCTGCGAAAATCATGATCGATTCTGCACAAACATGTAAAACGGACAAGATAACAGTTTCGCTCCCCGACGGTAATACTTGATAAAGGTACAATGAGAAAACGTTATATCTTTCCCTATAAACACGTTTACGCTAAAACAACTATTTCCTTTGCAAACTGTTTGGAGCGTCTGATCTGGCTCCAAACTGTTTGCCACTCAGATTAGAATAAATAGTTATAATTGTCAAAAAGTTGTCATTTTAATGAAATGCGTTTGCGTTTCGTATGCGTTTAAACAGGAAAGAATAATGCCTTCTCAACTGTAACACCGTAACCATGAATTTTATCAATCAATTTGTCGAAGATAACTTAAGTAAAGATATACGAGGGTAGTTCAAAAAGTTTTGATACTGGGTCAATAACTTCATTATTATAAGTGCAAAATGCATATGTGATATACCATTTTAAAGATCCGTCCTTTGCCGATACGGTAATATCATGCACGATAAGATCGCATTACTCGATCAGCCCCGGCATGAACCTAAATGACCCCTCCTTGGGGACGCTGGACTTGTTTTTCTTATTACGGCTTTATTATTTTGAATAAGTTTATGATTTTTTCTCACAAATACAATAAGACAATTATGCAAACACTGCACGGTTAAATATGTTATTTTAACATAAAATATTAAAAATAGAGCTAATTTTAAACACGTACTGAAAATATAATAAAACAAATGAGGAAACTACACACTCTTTTTAATTATTAAACCAGGCTATAATTGAAGCCATTGAAAAAGGGTTGCATTTTTTTTTAAATCAAAATGTAGATATACTGATCTAGAACATTTTCATAGCGTTCGAAAACACATGTCCACTTTCGTCATTAGCAAAATAAGAACTGTTGATTTTGAATAAATGAGATTTTAGACAGTTAACCCTTTCAATAGAAATAAAAATTAATTTTCATTAATTTTTAGACAATAACTGATCTATTTCCAAAATAATTTGTATATTGTACTCTTTAAGAAGTTATTACGTCAAAAAGTAATGTCTGAAAAGTGCTATGTTCAGTGTCCTCGAGTAGAGGTCATTTAGGTTCATGTTGTGAGTCATCGAACTATGTGATCTTATCGTGCATTATATCGTCGTGTAGGCGACGAATTACTCTTTAAATTGATATATAACACATGCATTTTGCAGTCATTGTATTGAAGTTATTAATCCAATATCAAAACTATTTGAACACCCCCCGTAACAGTGAACTTTATATAAAACGACACCTCAGGAAACATAAATCTTAAGTCTAATTGCGGGACAACAGTCGTGCAAAAAGCCCTTCTAAAAGAGCTTCGTGTACTTCTTTTGTCCTGCCTTGAAAGTGGTTTGTCTTAGAGATCGTCTTGCTTCTTTACTTGACGTTGTGAACAGTGTTAGCTGTATGTTAGCTGCATTTTATCGTAAACGTGTGTATTGTGAAAGAATAACGTCTTCTCCACTGTACAACACCAAGCCACTTGTATCATTTAAGACGCTTCAAACAACCGCGGCCTATTTTAATCCTACTCCGCCGAATGTTATCACCTGCTCTATTAATACTGTCATCGCCATTATAGTGTATGCTTTCCTATTGAGGTCTATATTATTGTTTAACAGCTAGAATTTACGACAAAATGACTTAAGATCTATAGAATTGATTGTCAAGTAGTTTGGATCCAAACTGTTTGTAATGTCGTTTGTAAGCGTCTAAACATTGAAAGGGTAAAATAACGAATAAGAGTAAGACATATATCAAGGCAAAGATATCTCATCTATTCAAGGAGTAGTTCGATCGTGTATAACAGTGGAACATACGTTTTTCTTCCCCAACAAACGCGTTAATGCTACAGCAATTAGATCTATGTATGTTGCAAACAGTGTTGATCCAGATCAGCCGCCGGCTAACCCGGCGTCTGATCTGGCTCCAAACTGTTTATCAATCGGATAAAACTGTTTCGTCAGAATATTACAATACATGTATGTCATTTTGTACATTTACAGTGGAGAATCTGTTATTCTTTCCCGTTTAAACGCAAACGTACGCAAACGCAAAGCACTAAAGCGTAGAAAAGAACAACTTTTGGACAATTCTGATAACTCTTGTTTATCTTGGTGGCAAACAGTTTGGAGCCTGATCAGACGCCGGGTTACCCGGCGTCTGATCTGGCTCCAAACTGGTTGCACTGGAAATAATAGTTTTAGCGTAAACGCGTTTATTGGGAAAGAATAACAGATTCTCCACTGTATTTGAAGTGCGTTTGCATTTCACTGGCCTTTATACGGGGAAAGTAACCTACTGACCATTGTAACGAATACGAATAAACATGCAATTCTAAATGTGTATTCGATCGGTTAATGTAGTTGATTCGTTATCAGCATTGCTCTATATATTTTCGTCAAATATCAGCGCCAAACCTGTTGTTGAACAAACTTGTTTTCATAAGGATAGAATATTCGAGATTGGATCATATTTGGGAGCAAAAGGAATTTTGCAGTATTTAGCGGAGAAGATGTTTTAGTCGTTCTCAATAAACATGTTCATGCTGAAACATTTGAGCATTGCCATGACAAAACGCTCTTTATTGTATTGCAAACCGTGTAGATCGAGGCCACCCGCCGCGTCTTTGACGCGGCAACTGGCCTTGATCTACTCTGTTTGACACCCACAATCATCTAATGCATTGTATTTAACAGTATTATATATGGTTTTCGGCACCGCAGACAAACTCAGCTGCAGAGCCTGTTGCAATGCAATAAAGCAGGTTTTTCATGGCAAGGCTCATTTATACCCATTATAAACAGCTTAGAGTTCATCAGACGCGTGGTAATCCAGCTTCTCATCAGTCTCAAAACTGTTTGCATCTCAATTAAAACTTGATACTCTTCATTTTTGTTTTACAAACAAAAATGTCATTTGCTACAGTTTACTGCATTGCGTTTGTGTTTATGTTCGTTTAAGTGGGAAAAATAACGTTTTCCCTTTTGTAGTTTTAGAGGCAGAACCTTCTATACCACGACGTGTTGGCTTGTAGAATATATTTCATCATGGTGTTTAAAGTACTATTAGGAATTCTCCTGAGCAAACTTTTAGTCTCCACATATGCTCTATACTTAAATGTTGAAAGAAATGCACTCTGTGAAAAGAACCATACTACATTGCACTGCAAGCACGCGTTGCCAATGACTATTCCCGACAATGTGACTGAAGTTATTGTTTTCGACTACAATCAACATGGAATTACTTCTAGCATGCTTAAAGATCGTAGCTGGAAAGCGGTGGAAATGTTTTCATTGACATCCAGTGGTGATACGGAGGTAGATGTTGAGTATCGTGCCTTCCAGAACCTCGAGAATCTAGACCGGCTTAGCTTACATGGCCGAAAAATTTTGATAAAAAACGAGAACAGTCTTGCGGGGATTGGTGACCTTGAAAGCTTAGATCTGAGTACGTGCTACAAAATGAAACTGACGGATCTGCGACGTGCTTTAGATGGATCTGACAAAGTGAAACAGATTTCCACATTGAATATATCTGCGTTAGGGATGTTTTCATGGCAGTTATATTTGAAATTGGACAAACAACTTGTGGAAGTTCTTGGGTCAAAACAGATATCTGTGTTGAATGTTAGTCATACAACATTTTCAGAATTCGATATTGCAGCAATTGGAAAATTTCTTTGTAACAAACTGAACTACCTAATCATGTCAGATTGTCATTATCCAAGTATGGAATTGTTTACAGGCACGTGTCCGAGTCTAAAACGAATTGACATGCAAAGAACATTGGTAAACTTTGTACCTCGAATGGACCTTAACGATTTGACCTTTAAATTCAATTTTACAGCGATGCATCTTTTTAATTTCTTTTCTAATATCGAAACAATTAATGCAAACGAGATAACACATGGATTTCCACCTATACGCAACGTTTCTATAGAATCCTTCACTAACATCACAGTGCGTGTCAAACACATTTCACTGGCCAACACGCGACTCCAATACATCGATCTGCGCTTTATCAATATCACCAATACTTTAGAATACTTGGACATGTCCTACAATGAATTGGTTTATTTGCAACCAAAGCTTTCGACTAGAAATATCCTAAAAGTGTTTAATTTGTCTAATAACAAACTCTTTAAAATGGCTGAAAACAATTTAACTGACTTTCGTATTCTTTTTAAGTATTTCAAATATCTTGAGCATATAGACCTGGCTGCCAACAATCTTGTTTTTCTATCCGAATCAATGTTTAAATATAACAAGGATCTTAAATCTATAGATTTATCGAGAAACAACTTTGAGCAAATAGACAGGTGGTTTGTCTACAATCCATTTCTTTCTATTGTAAATCTGAGTGATAATACGATTTCGTTACTGTCTCCAAGGTCAATGGCACTCCTAGAACAGCAAGCTCATGTTCAGAAAAAGTTCCAAGTTGATCTAAGACATAACCAACTACTTTGCAGCAAGTGTAAAAGCAAGGCGTTTATTTCCTGGCTTTGTGAGAATGCTCGGATTGTTGTAACAGACAATGCATGCTTAGGCCAGCACAACGAAGTTGAACTCATTAATGATTCCACCGTGTCGAAACTGGAAGTAATGTGCACTCTTAAAATGCGTATTGTTCTAACAACTGTGCCATCCTTTGTAGCAATCATAACCTTGATTGCAATTGTATTTACTGTTATATCATACAGAAAACGGAAATGTAAAGCAAAACAATTGCGAAACATAATTAGTCGGTTTCGAGATGGAGAACATCGCTTTAAGTTTGTAACATTTATTGCATTCAGTGGTGAGGACGAAGGTTTTGTGGAACAGTTTGTCATAGCACCAATACGTCAGAATCTTAACAGAGTAATAGACACTGACAATGAATTGATAGGTACAGGCGACAGGCACTTTAAACTTGGCTTTGGTATAGCCGAGCAGATGGAGGAATGTTGTAAGCATTCGGGCGTGGTTATTTTGGTTGTGTCAAAATCCTTTTGTGCTAGTAACCATTGCGGACACGAAACAAGAATTGCATACACGATGAACAAGCCAATTATACTGCTATTGAAAGAAACCGTTTCTGAGGTAGACATGACACCTTTGCTCAGATCCATGTTCAGGCAGTTCACCCGAATAATGTTTAAACAAGACGGCGACGAGTATAGAATGTCAACCACCTGGGGGAATGTTTGTGATTCAATGTTAGAGCTTATTTTAAACCATCCCTAATATATTATCCCCTAGTGACCGGCGGTAGTGGCCCAATGGTTAACACCTTGGGCCACTTGGGGGTCGTGAGTTCGATCCCCCGCCGGACCAGCGGTCTGACTAGGGGATTTTTCTGAATCCCCGATGATGTACAGGAATGTTCTTGAGCAAGACATGTACCGCGAATTGCTCCTCTCCACCCAGGGGTTAAAATGGGTACCTGTGAAGGGTCTGAGTCGGTACTGCGGCTGCATTTGACTGCGCCATATGTGAGCAGTGCTCATTGGCAAGATGGCTCGATGATCAGGGGAGTATATGTACAGTCGGCTGAGCGGTCATTCGGACTGAAAGTAGACTTTAACTTGGTATATTTTTATTTTATTAGTGACGCATATATGTGTCATTTACAAAATCTACAAGTGTAGACCTTGAACTTGAACTTGAATTTCCGTTTTCTGTATGATATAACAGTAAATAGATCCCTCCAATCAGGATAACTATGCAATGTTTTGATCAAGTTGGGAGCTGAAATTGTCCATTTGAAATTTCCGAGTAGGATGAGTTAACCATTTTACTGGCAAGCTCACTACATTTGTAAACAGAAGATTAACATCCGTTTATCACCTTCATTTCGATGACGTCATATGCTTTAACAATTGCTGTCTGCTTTTATTAGTTTAACATAATTTTCTGTAAATTTACTAAAATAATATCGTAATTGGTATCAAACTGTTAGGATTCTGGTCAGACGCTGGGTTACTCGGCGTATACTCAGGGTACAAACTGTTTGCATATAACTATTGTTCTCGGTGTTAGGCAGTGAATGGGGTTCAGCGGTGACCCTTAGATAAGGCATAGTTACATTAACCCTTACAGTGGAAAATCTGTTATTCTTTCCCAATAAACGCGTTTACGCTAAAACTATTATTTGCAGTGCAAACAGTTTGGAGCCAGATAAGACGCCGGGTAACCCGGCGTCTGATCAGGCTCCAAACTGTTTGCCACCAAGATAAACAAGAATTATCAGAATTGTCCAAAAGTTGTTCTTTTCTACGTTTTAGTGCTTTGAGTTTGCGTACGTTTGCGTTTAAACGGGAAAGAATAACAGATTCTCCACTGTAAATGAGTTGTTTACCCCTTCATCGTCATATCGTCGTCTGCTTCAACATTGCTGTCTGCAATATCGTTCCAAAGCTAGATTTAAGGCAGCTTAACTCACGTAGTTTCAAAACAGGTGTCAAACAGTTTTGATTCTGATCAGACCCCGTGAAACTGTTTGCAAAATGCGCTTTATGACGTCATTGATAGTGAAATGGTTAATAGAGGTTTTCCATTCAGAGTCTTTTTGTATTATTATTGTTCTGCATTCAGCTGCTACAGCGTGCCAAATCATCATGACCTAGAGTCCGCTTCACCCATTTGCGCCCAGCAGATTTTCCCATGCTTAGTTATTGGATTACTCCATTTTATATCAAAAGGGTGCCTTGTCTAAATAAATGTTAAAGTACAGATTATTCTGGTTGCTTTTGAATTTGCATATTTGATACTACATTAGCTATTTTTGGTTTCATTTTGACTAGGATTGTTTTAACAAAATATTAAACAATGGCAAACGATGCATACCTTGATCAAAGGGCTCCTCGCTCTGATATGGGTATACACTGTTTGAAAATGACAAGTGCACTCTTCACAGGTACATTGTTCGTACATAATGTAGTTATAAACGCCCATTTAGGTTAATGGGCTAAATATTGTTAATTCTATACTGTGTGTTGGTGAAACATCGAATTTATTTTTCGAGCATGAAATGACAGAATGATGAGAGATTGGTTGGTCGGTCGACGTCGCTGTAAGATTTATCTGTTTGCTTGTTTGTTTGTTTTGATTTTACGTCTCTTTTAACAGTACTTCAGTCTTATCGTGACGTCCAGCTTATTTCAGCTGGATGAAACTGGCTAGATCGATGCCAAAAAGCCTGTTTCTAGTTTTAAAGAAAGGGGATCACTTAAAGCAGACTTTAAATAAAGCAGAATTATGATTTACGTTCAGCCTGGTTTAAGATACAATCTGGTAGGATACACACATGTAGAATGTGTTTCTTGTGGTTCATATTCATGACCTGTATAAAGTGGAATTGTTTCAGTGAAGGAATTAATATGAGGCGTAAAGGCGTATATTAGGAGTAATGGGTTAAATCAGAAAATGAAGCTGACTTAACAAATATATCTATGTATGTATGTAAATGTTTCAGGTCAAGTAGCGACACTTTCTATGTGAATAACAAATCAAACTATTACACACAGTCTTATATGTACCCCTTCACTGCCTCACCATGAGTACAACTATTGTTTGCAAACAGTTGGGACCATGATCAGACGCCGCGTAACGCGGCGTCTGATCAGAATCCAAAAGGTTTGAAACTAATTTGAGAAATGAGCAGCCGATAATTGTTTTAAGTTGATGTCGTCATGGCAGTAAATGGGGTTAAGGTACTACTAATTATAGTACATGTAGCGTGGACCTCTCTACAGACAGGTGACTGATTGTGTGTGATGGAAATAATGTATATAGAAAACTCATACAGGAACTACCTGCATTGGTTTGGTCCTGCACTAGGCGGCCATCTGTATTTGTGAATACCTGTCGCCTGTTTTGGTTGGACGTTTGATTATGTAACGCTAAAAGTAAACACTGTTTGCTTTACTTTGTACAAAAATAAATATGAGTATGCTATTCTTCGCTCGTTAAGTTGTATATGTATTATGTTATATATCCTGCTGAAATGTGCCGATTTGATTGAGGCGGGGCATATGCAGTTTTCATTCGCTAATTAATCTTTGGAACTTCGGATTGCAAACATTTGGCGGATTTTTTCAAATTTTGTTCTTAACCGATCTATGCCTTCCTATTAGTGGAAACCATGATTCCCGACTAATAGTCTTCTTTATAAATGAGATAAATTGCAAGAAAAATGACATACCTGATAAACAACAACTGTCTGCATTCCTTTATGCCAAATAAAAGATATATTTATCCTACTTTAAAAATGACGTCACTTCCAATGACGTCAAATATGCATTTTCGCGCCAAACTGTCAAAGTTGATTATCTCAGAATGTAAACAATGGCACTTATTTTTTTGCTTTGGAATGTACGCAGCGACAGGATAGGATACACAGTATTCGTGTGATTAACCTCTAATATGGATTAAACATACATGCATACTTACAAAATGTTAATCTAATATTAGAAGTTACAGCAAATACATTGTAAATATAAGAAATGAACAGATTCATTTCTTAAGTAAACGACAATTTGCAAGAATTTCAAAGAAAATTCTGAAAGAAAATGTCAGTTTTTTTATATTGTTAAAAGTTAGATTAATCATATGATAGTGTTTGATAAGGGTATATAATATAATAATTGTTAACATATCTTGTGATCAATATCTAATTTTACGGTTTTTAAAAATGATATTGATCGCGGACTTCGTCCCCGGTCACCATCTTTTTTTTCTCTCATTCCATTGCAGTTATCCTAGATGTCCTCGCAGTATTGGGCGATGGTCATTATTAATATAGCCACGATATTGCAGCTAGGAGTTACTTGTCTACCAATTGCTGACACCCAAATAACATATCCTTGAAGAAATGTCGAATAAGTCTATTTTCGGATTAGTTGCAGACTATAGATTTACCTTCAGGAAACATGCCAATATTGCTGGTTAATGGTCAACCTTCTATACGCTGTGGGGAATGTTTCATCACAGTTGTAACAGTGTGGATCCCGATGAAATGCCTAGACATTCGCCCTTTCATCTAGAGCTTAACTGTCTGACATGCATATAGTATTATCTGAATACAACTGCAACTTAATTAAGCTCATTGAGTTCTAGCCGAATACAAATTTTGCAGACGGTAATTACATAACGTGCTTAAGGTTGATCTTCATCGTGCTAAGGGCGACTTGGCTAACTTTTGCAAACAGTTGGATCCAGATCAGACGCCGCGTAACGCGGCGTATGATCTATCTCCAAACTGTTTGTTACTCATATTCAACTTTACTTCAGTTTGAAAAGGCAAATAAGCTAATTTTAATTTTATTTTCGCAGACGTTATATTTGAAGCAGACGACAATTCAGCATGATAATGGTTACGAGTATCAATCATGACATTTTGTGGAAGAAAAGACACGATTCCCTTGTTCATTACGTGGCGTAAAGGCAATGATTAATTTCCGCGAGACTGTCCGAGACATGATGACGCAGATAATGCCATAAATGAGAAAGCTTCTCATTACAGTGTAATGAAACTTCAGTCTTTAAACAGACATTTTAACTGACTGATTAAATATAACCACCAAGGGGAAGCACAGGCTGCACGCTCAAAACAAACAAGCGACAGACAAATGTATATGCACTGGATACAGTGGAGAATCTGTTATTCTTTCCCGTTTAAACGCAAACGTACGCAAACGCAAAGCGCTAAAACGTAGAAAAGAACAACTTTTGGACAATTCTGATATTTCATGTCTATCTTGGTGGCAAACAGTTTGGAGCCTGATCAGACGCCGGGTTACCCGGCGTCTGATCTGGCTCCAAACTGTTTGCACTGCAAATAATAGTTTTAGCGTAAACGCGTTTATTGGGAAAGAATAACACATTCTCTTCTGTATCAATATGTGTATTAGTTCTTCTATCTCCATTAGCGGCTAATGTCTACTTCTGGTAACAGTGATGAGCAGACTGGCGAAACGCACTCAGTTAATTATCTATTAAATTATTAAATTCATATACAAAATGTACTTGTATAAGGCTTTGCGATATCAACAAAAAAAAATTCTTTTATAATATATAAGAGAGTTTCTGTATAAGTTTTACCATACAATTCGCTGTCATCTAAAAACGGATGTAAAGTCATCCTTTGCTTATTGACTGCAGCCAGACTGATGGGAATTCGAAGTGCTTTTTAGTGCAATATGTAATTATATGAATACATTAAAAACCCTCTATTACGACCAATGAAAAGAAGGCTACTGCATAAAAGACAGGTGACAGCTTAAAGCAAGGTGAACGTATATCCTTAAGAGCTCTCTGGTTGTTTACGTTATCATTGCTTTAATCAGCCACTTGTCTGAAACACCTAATAATGTAACACAATGTAGTGGGCGTAATAGAGAGGTTCTACTGTACTTCTATACACTCCAATATTGGAATTAACCGTAACCCTTTCCCAGACATTATGACGTAATAATCCATCTAACACTTTCACTGTCATAACATCTTCTGCCCGCAAATATATCTTCTGTTTTTATTTCTTAACCCCTTCACTGCCTTACTCCGAGCGCTCTAGTTATTTGCAAACAATTTTGATCCTGATCAGACGCCGCGTAAAGATCAAAATTGTTTGACAATTTTTTCAATACTAGTATTTCTGAAGTCAAAATATCTAATTTATCAATTTGAGAAACAAAGGCAGACGACAAATGTTTAAAATTGATGACGTCACGGCAGTGTATGGGTTAAGTTTAGATTTTTAGGCAGTTTGACTTAAAACGAATTTTAATAAGTGCCAAACGGTATGGATCCTGATCTGACACCGCTTATCGTCTGTATCGAAACTGTTTGCATATAAATGTTAGTGTAAAAAGGTTTGGTACAGTGGAGAATCTGTTATTCTTTCCCGTTTAAACGCAAACGTACGCAAACGCAAAGCACTAAAGCGTAGAAAAGAACAACTTTTGGACAATTCTGATAATTCTTGTTTATCTTGGTGGCAAACAGTTTGGAGCCTGATCAGACGCCGGGTTACCCGGCGTCTGATCTGGCTCCAAACTGTTTGCACTGGAAATAATAGTTTTAGCGTAAACGCGTTTATTGGGAAAGAATAACAGATTCTCCACTGTAGTGAAAGGGTAAAAGGATAGCCGATGTAACAAGTCCGATTGACAACGTGGAACGAATGGGACAGTCGTTTCGTGTAACGTTCGCATTGCCCTAGGAATACTGACCAAGTAAAATAGGCAATATGTATATATACCCTGTTTGACGGTCGACGACCGTCTGAAAATATAGACGTGATACATTTGTTGCAAATAGACTCCGTAATATACATCTAGACACGCGTCGTACTAATATTCAACAAGATGGGGATTAAAAATTAATGTGACGAAAACAAAGATATGTGTATTTGAGTAGCGTAAACAGGTACGGCAAAGTAATTTCTTTATAAATGATGAGCTAATTGAGATTGTTGATTCATTTACTTATTTGGGAATAAAATTTACCCACACTGGTAATCTTTCACTTGCAGTTAAAACTCTATCTGAACAGTGATTAAAGGCATATTGCAGTTTAATGCGTGTTTTCGATAGAGTTACACTAGATATTAAAACTAAACTTTTATTGTTTGATTCTATGGTTGTCCCTATTTTAACGTATGGATCTGAAGTTTGGGGGATCTATGATTACAAAGAAGTTGACAAGTTACATATGAAATTTTGTAAAAGAATTCTCGGAGTTAAGACACAGACACCTACCAATGCTGTTCTTGGAGAGCTTGGTAGATTTTCCACTGTCTTTAATATGTAAAGAGAGATCGTTAAAATTCTGGCTTAAGATAATGAGCAGTCAAAACTCTCTTATTATAAATTCGTACACTAACCAATTTGAGTCTAAACGTGGTGATTCTTGGGCGAAAAAAAACAAAATGTTATAAATGACCTTGGTTTTTCTTATATTCTTGACAATTTTCAAATTGAATACAATTATTTTCCAATGATTAAAAGAAGGTTACGAGGTCAGTACATACAAACTTGGAGTAATTCTCTAAGTAACACCTCTAAGCTTGAATACTTTTGTCAATTTAAAAAGATTTTCTATTATGAAGAGTATTTGGATATTGATAAAATAACACACTCCGAAAGCAATTAACATCCCTAAGATTATGTTCACATTCATTAGAAGTAGAAGTAGGACGCTATCATGGTATCGAAAAACAAAACAGATTATGTAAACTATGTGATCAAAATGTTCCTGAAACAGAATATCACTTTATAATGACTTGTTCATTATACAGTGATCTTCGAAGAAAATATATTAAATATCATTTCTGGCCTTCAAAGCAAACATTTATAGCATTAATGTCTTCAAAAAACAAAACTGTAATTATGAACTGTGCTAAATATATTAAATATGCATTGACTTTAAGAAAAAATACCCTGGAAACAATATTTAAATTGTTTCGTTGATTTTGTATTATAGTCTACCAACATTCTGACCGTTTTTGACCCCTCATGGCATGTCGTGTAGACGGGTTACATCCACCTGATTTGTGTTCAGTGAATATATCTTAGAAATTCTAGGGGGGATGTAAAGTCGAAAAGTTCAAATTAAGGTCAGAAATGAGGTCAAAGGTCAATGAGTGCATATTTTTGCATACCATAAAATAAACCTGTTTTTATTTACATTTCAAATATATCAAATGAACTATTATTGGTTCAATTAGTTCACAAATGTCTGTAATTGCTAAATATTATAAAAAAAATAAAAATATTACAGACAATGTCCTTTTCCAGGGGCAATAACTCTGATTTTCCTCTTTCTTTTTTATATTTTTATAGTTATTTTTTCGTTATTTTTGTCTGTGCTCTTAAAACATCAAATAATTTTTATGTTTCTTTACACCTTTGACATAAAGCAACAATTCGATATGTTAATTAAAGTAAATAGTACAGCCAATGCCCTTTTCCAGGGGCAATAACTCTGATTTTTCTCTTTCTATTCTATTTTATATGGGAATTTGTTTTCATTATTTTTTGACTATTGTCTTATAACATCAAACTTGTTTTATGTTTCTTTACACCTTTGACATAAAGCAACGATTCAATGTGCAAATAAAAGTAAATATTACAGTCAATGCTCTATTCCAGGGGCAATAACTCTGGTTTTGTGTTCCATATTTAATTTTTAATGGGAATTTTTTTCGTTATTTTTTTTAAATGTTTTTCTTATAATGTTTTTATGTTTGTTTACACTTTTGGCATAAAGTAGCAGTTTAATATGCAAATAAAAGTTAATATTACTGTCAGTGCTCTTTTCCAGGGGCAATAACTCTGGTTTTTCTATTACTATTATATATATAATGAGAACTGTTTGCGTTATTTTTGACTGTTTTCTTATAATATCGAACTTTTATTGGTCACCTTAGTACACATTTAATAAGAGCAGCAGTTTAATAACCAAATAAAATGTAATCTTACAGTCAATACTCTTTCTAGGGACAATAACTCTGGTTTTTCTCTTTCTTTTTATGTTTTATTTGTTCGTTTATTATTTATTGTCTGTTTTCTTATAAAATCAAACTACTTTTATGTACATGTATATCTTCACCATGGATATGAGCAGCAATTCACTATGGAAAATCATCACTGAAATATGCCTTTAAGGGTATAAATACAGACATCCCTGTTATATAAAATCAGCAAAAAGATTTGTGTGCGATGCCAAATGAGTTTCTCTTAAATTCACTTTGGGGAAATTATCATTATATTAAGTATTACTTCTTATGATTGAAATGAACATATGTTAGGTTCGAATTGCTATATAATGTCATCGTTGGTTTTGTGTCTGGCTAAAACATGGTGTATTTACAATTTTGTGACGGGAAATTGTGCTTTAAAGTCTGTATACGTGTAATTTTAACACATTCCAAATGAATTAGATGTAAATATTCAGTATAATTATTCACATACTTTAACGTACAGTTTTACAAATGAATGTTTACAATATCAATATCCTTTTAGAGATATTTGAACGAAGAAGTACAATCACAAACCATTCACTCGTGGTATCATTTATCAAAGTTACAGAACTTTCATCGCCAATTCTATGTACTTAGACATGCATAATGCTTTGTTATAAAACAATCTGATCACCAATCTACATACATTCAGTTTACAATGACGCGTCTAGCAAAAGTGAGTATGCGGGGATTCTAATACAGACGCATGCTACCAATTAATCTGAGTTACACAGTTTGTTGCCTCACAACCACATTCATACAGGCTTGATTTAGCAAGCGCATCATGACGAGCTGCATTTTGTCTTGCAATAGCAAGACGCGAGTTGCATGTATGCCATTGGGATAGAGGGATTCTTATCCAATTGAGGGTGATACATAGTTAGTGGGGGTCCAAGACTGTCTTGACTTTCATGAGTTGCCTATACCGGCATGTGTCTATATACCATAAAATGTATGGAAACCTATGATGTTTTGTCGACCTTGAGTGCATCATATATTTTGTTAACAAATCTTACAAAGCATCAACAGTATTACCTCTGTGCCCCTGCATATTACAATCAGACGACCACAGCCGATTGCAACAGTAAATATCATTCTAGTGTCAGCTTTCATGATCGGCCGACAACTTGTCAGTATGGAAGCTATTTATTTGAAGTATTTATAACTCCTACGACCGTCCCCCCTGCTACAACAAGCAACCCTTCTGATAATAATGTGTCACTCAAATGATAGAAACTCTACAATCTCTTTCTCCTTTTCGTCGAGCACAAAGTATGGCTCTCTGACATGCGGTAGAGGGTCTTCTTGACCTGTGATTTTTTTCCAGTGGCAGCTTTGATAGACATGCTCTCAAGGAATCAAATGTGACATCAATGTGAGTAGGTGTGCCTGTGAAATGGGAATATACCGAGTGAACAAAGTATTGCGCATACTCTCCGAATGTCTGACATCCTTGAGGTCTGTCTCGAGCTTGAATAAGAGCATGACCATATACATGCATTATAACACATGTAGATTTCTGAGAGTCAGGTATCTGTTGTGCGATTTCATTTCACTGGTCTATTGTCAGAATATCCAGAATTCGGGACTGAACTGGCTGGTTCACTACTCCATTTGATTTTGCCGATGCTAGTGGAGCTGAGGACAGCTCACGCTTCAGTACATCGTCAATCTGCATGGTTAGGCCTGAAATAGCTTCATTAAACAGACATTGAAGGAGTCTGCGGTCAGGTTTTATCTGTTTCGAAACCTGTTGCTTGTCTGATCTCGTGTCTTTATAAATACTGGCTAATGTCTTTGACTTTGTTTTTTTGGTGGAGTAAAAAGTCGGTGTTGCACTCCTTTAGTCAATAATTTTTAAACTGCTAAACCAATGAACGACTAATCATTGCTAATGTCTTGTGTTGCAGTATCCTTTAACGCTGTCTTCACAAGTTGGTATACAGCATAGGATGCGTCTTTCGATTTTTCATTTGTCGAAATGCAAATTACATCTAACAAACCGACCAATGCAGCAAATGCTTAGAACTACCATTGCCAAAAGATAGCGGGCTCCTATATTCACTTTGCTGTATGTTTGTCTTGCGTGTTGTTTTCTATTTAGTGTGTAGATGAAAGAATGGTATTGCGCGCGCGCGTGTGTGTGTGTGTTTGTTATGGTATGACTGTGTGTGTGTTCTGCTTGAGAGGTGGGTGTATTGTTTGTGTTGCGTTTCCTGCTTGAGTCTTTCGCATTTATTTATTGGTTTCATTTGGACAAAACTCAAATATGAGCTGGTTTTCCGTAATGAAGTTAATATTTTTGTCAATTGACCCTGTGAGATCTCAACATACACAATCAACGCATTATATTATTTCGTGTTCTGTTAATTCGTATATGGTTTTCATATGGAAAGAGAAAAGGCTGCATGGACCACATCGAATGCATTTCATGGAAAATATGATACATTTACAAAATCCATTGAATATTTACTATAAGTTAAAGTGTAGAAACAGTAAAGTCTTGAAAACATTGCGATTGCTATGTATGACAAGCCATGAGATAAGTTGTATTTAATGCAATTATTGTGTTGGACTGGACGTGTTTGCCTGATAGTGGCAAAAACCTTACTACGCAATTCCTAAAAGCCAAGCAGCTTTGTTTAAACACACGAAAGTATTTGCATACCAAATTGCTTGTGTTTTGTGGCATATTACACAAAATAATGGAAGTGTCCAGTAGAGTGTGAATGAGGGAAACATATTGCTGATACATTAGACTAGGCTGCTATTTATTGGATATACGGATACACATAGTTGCGAAGATTTAAGCATATGCGCTAAAGAAAACTGATTGCGGATGCATGTATTGTCGATGTTTCCGTTTTTGTTCAGATTAATGAACAATGTGAATATGACAATGAACATATATACACACACATCATTAACAATGGTCGTATTCGAATCAGGGCAACTATCGCGTTAGTTGGAATATTTGTCAACAAGTTCTATTCGAATCACGACTTGATGTTTTCCGTTGACAAAATGTTGTCAAACCCTAAAATCGAGCGTTGATTTAGTCACGTGACCACGTTTATACCACGTGATTAGTGTCTCTAGATAAAACAAACATAAATACCCTCTCAATTAATCGATTGGATCCAGATCACATGGCATTATGTGCGTATATAAAAAATTGGGAGCATTACGACTGTTTTAACGGGTGTTTGATTCATTTCCATTCGTCCGGAAGTACAAAGTTTTCGTTGACTACAATTTCTATTCGAGTCGGGCCAAAATCGTTGACATCAGTGAATCTTCGCGCGTTTGCTCCGCCCACTTTTCGTTGACCACAAACTCGATGATTCGAATACGACCATTAATACAACAACAAACAACACACATTCTTTTTGCTATTCAATAGGATTTACTACTTTACTATTCATAAACCATATGTATATTTGCCAAAATTAAGTCAATACCCAATTTAACAAGTTTTTTAATAAATATACAATCACAAAACTAGTGATGTTTAACACTACCTTTGACTCCGAAAGTTTGACTAATGGTCATGTATGAGAAAATACAAGAAACGAAATTACTCTTTAGTGCAGAAGGTAACGGTCATCTTAAAGCAAATAACACAGTAACATTTTGTCGGTGTTGGTGATTATTCAATAAATAAATTTTCAAATCGGCCTGAAGTTAACTGAATTAGCATTCAAGTACATTATAACACTTATTTTGACACCAAAATGCACGAAAGTTGATCAAATTTAAGAAATAAATTAGCTTAATCCCATATAAAAGAGCGGCCATTTTGAAAACAAACACGTTTCCTTGTCAAACATTGGTCATTATGCATTATAGTAAGCTTCAAGTCAATTTAAGGTTTTCTTGATTAACTTCCTAATGCTTAAAAACATATATTTCAACACCAAAAGTATAAAATTTGGTCATACATGTCAAATGTTAGAAGAGAAATGGTATATACTAACCGAAAATGGCGGCCATCTTGAAAAAATGGCGGCCATTTTGAATGTTCATGGTGCAAAAGGGCTTTTTGTTGAAAGAAGGACCATACCAGTATATTATGTAAACCTACTTTGATGATTGTATCATCAAGTTATGATTTTTTCACTAATGTGCCCAGCTATTATAGAAGAAATGAACAGAATACGCATTTTACTGGCTTATTTTAAGAGTTATCGCCCTTGTTTGTGACTAATAATTGCTTTTTCTGTCACGAAAATTCTATTTCTAGATTTTTTGACCAATTATACATTCAATAAATTAAAGTACATGTATTTTAGGTTATCTATGAGTGATTGCAAATGGCATAAAATTTAAATTATCATATCTCTTAAATCTGCACCCAATGACCTTTGACCTATTTCTGACCTTAATACGCGCCTAAGAACTTTACATCCCCCCTAGAATTGTTCGTATGCATATGCTGAATATAAATCAAGTGGATGTTGCCCGTCTACACGACATGCCATGAGACCCATTTTCCAGAGCCTTATTTTCGATCCGTAGGCAGACTATTATCTATGTGAATATGTAATTAGACAACGTATCTACCATCGTGTGGATGGTATATGCGCTGTCTTCTATTACACTTTGTATTGAATTGTAACTTGATTTGTTGTCTTGGCCATACTTTTCTTTATATATTTGTAAATGGCCAAAGGCATTTGAGATGCCGATTTTGCCAATAAAATACTGAATACTGACTAATAGGAGAGTCCGCGTCAAAACGCCTAATTATTAGTTTGAAAACTGCTGGTATAACCTTGCAAATAGTTATAACAACGCTAGATTATTTTTATTATCAAAAACGGACTAAAATGTTATTTGACATTGGACTTATTCATTTAAGGTTCCAGGTGTGAGGGACTTCATAGCCAGAAAGGAATCTCCCCTTTAGGCCTTACCCTTACATTGCTGATTTTATATGAGCTATTCCCAATATCGACAAAAAAGGTTTTTTTTCGTTTTAATTCTATTACGTAGTTCTATTGTACATATTTAAATAAATAGAATGAAAACAAACAGTGCCAACCCTGATAAAAGAGCTTCGTAAGGGTTCCTATGGTCATGTTTTTACACTGCTTGGAAAATATACATGAGCCATGCCATGACAAAACCTGCCTTATTGCATTGCCAACGATGTAAATCAAGGCCAGCCACCGCGTCAAAGACGCTGCAACTGGCCTTGATCTACACTGTTTGACAACCAAAAGCATCTAAAACATTGTATGTGGTTGTATTATCACTAACAGGCATGGATTTACCGGGGGGCACAGGGGGCACGTGCCCCCCCCCCCCCCCAGCTGGCCTGAATTTTTTAAAAAAAAATTGCAAAAAAAAAAAAAAAAAAAAATTTTTTTTGCTTGATTCATATACTTATCATTTAGCTGGGTATGAAGGTCGCATTGGCATATGACATTACAGGCACATATCTACTGGGAGCACGGGGGCACATATCCCTCAGCTGGTCTGCTTGAACTTATCTGGAGCTGCTGCAATGGCTTGTGTCTCTTATGACCATTAAATCCTCAGTATGCCTGGTCTGTGTTTGAACCCGACACAGGCCCGTAGTAACAAGGATGGGGGCATGGCAGTGTGCCCCCCTCCCCAAATTGCATATCCTACAGGCCAGTAAATCCAAAATTGCCCCTGTGTGCCCTCAAATCCTACAGGCCAGTAAATCCAAAATTGCCCCTATGCTCCCTCAAATCCTCAGTATGTCTGGTCTGTGTTTGAACCCGACACAGGCCCGTAGTAACAAGGATGGGGGCACGACGATGTGGCCCCCTCCTCCAACCAAAAAATAAAAATGCCCCTGTGGTCCCCAATAATTTTGCCAATATATGTGTAAGTAAAAGTTATCTAGATCTTTACATAAATTTATGCAAGTATTTTACCTGTTTTGAATGTGCGAAAGCATTCAGCACGTACACAAATGGTCTAGCTATGCCTGAGGTCTGTGCCCCAAAATTGCATATCCTACAGGCCTGTTAATCCAATTATATTTGATGAAAATACGTAACAAAAAGCAAATCATTTTTGAATGCCCAACTAGATGATGAATAATACCCAATTAACTCAGGCATGTAGGACCAGCCCCCTTCCCCTCCAATAATTTTGCCAATATTAGTTGCAGAATATTTATATATAATTATTGTACATTGTATTTATATTATTATTGTAACTGTTTTGAATGTGCTAAATGCCCCCAAATGCACCAGAGACCATCTAAAAATTAAAAAGTTCCCAGGGAGCATGCCCCCGGATCCCCTTACTAAGTGACAGTGTGAACAATAATCAGAGGGGGTAGGGGTAGGTTTCAGGTTAATGGCCAGAAACAATCTGTCAAAGGTATTATCCTATATTAAAGAATTTGATATGTTATTTTGAATCGAATATTTACATAGATTTATGTAGTATTTTACCTATTTTGAATGCGAAATAAATCCCATCAGAACACACCATTGATCATGTGGGAATAAATTTTCCAGGGGGTGGGAGGAGGGGGCATGCCCACGGACCCCCCCCCCCCCCCCCCCCCCCCTTGTAACAGTATGCATATGAAAAGGAGGGGTAGGGTTAGAGATTAATGGCTGGACGACAACCTTTCACCATAGAATGATTAAATAAAAAAATAATTTGAGTCGATTTTTTACATAGATTTATGTTAGTATTTTACCTGTTTTCAGGCCTTCAACCGTTCCTACTTTTTCCTACTATTTTCCAACTTTTGATCACCTTCCTACTTTTTCCTATTTTTCTACCAAATCCACCTACTTTCCCATTATTTTTTTTTAAATAAATTGAGTCTTCAAGCACCCTCAGTATGGCCCAGAATGCAGGAAATGAAGCGCTTGATTTCAAAATTTTCCAGGGGGAGTACCCCCGCACCCCCCTAAACCTGTTGGATCGCATCTTCGGCCTGTTGAATAAATTATAACCAAAGAGTAAAATGGCTTTGGGTGAGAATGTCTTTAACTCAAGATTGCGGATTACTTAATTTTATATGAGCATGATGACTCCATGTGGTATTTTGTATCAAACAGTTCCTACTATTTTAATGAAAATCTTCCTCCTTTTTCCTTATTTTCCACTTTAAAAACTCCTACTATTTTCCTACTCAGTTGAAGGCCTGTGTTTTGAATGCATGAAACGCTGGAAAATTTATCATCTCTTTGTCTTATGAAACCACTTTTTTGGGTGTTTCACTGGGGGTGTTTACATCATTCTATCTATGTTAACTTTCTCTTAGAATGCCCTCAGAATGCACCATTTTTTATGCAAGTTTAAAACATTTACCGGGGGAGTACCCCCGGACCCCCACCTATGTGAGGGGTTATACCCCTCCCATACCCTCCCAACCTGTGCCCCCCCCCCCCCCCCCCCCCCCCCACTGAAAAATTTCTGGATCCGGCCCTGACTAAATCAGGTTTTGTTATGACATGTAGGTATAATAGTGTTCAATATAGAACCTGTTAAGGAAAAAGGCATTTGACCGACACTCCGTAAGCCATCTATTCTGATGAACTGCGTGGAATACGTCTAGGTAAACATTAGGTGCGCTGAAATTGCAGATATTAAGAGCAGAGTCAAATGCTGAGCTCATTGGCACCGGTGACGCATATATAACTACATCAATTTTAAACAATTGTTTTTTGCTTTAATTTCTCATATGTAAATTTTAGTTTTTTTAACTTAAGAAATATTGAAAAGACTGTCAAACAGTTTGCATCTTGATCAAAATCCAAACTTTTGCAAATAACTATTTAACCCTTTGAACCCTAGTCCCGCATATATGCGTCCTTTTCAAACAGTGTACATGTGAATAGTACACTTGTCCTGTGCAAACAGTGAAGACCCAGATCAGAGGGCTCCGAAAGGAGCCCTCTGATCAGGGTCTTCACTGTATTGACAAAAAGAACCCTTAAAAGTCAGAAATGGACTAGACTAAAATGGAAACTGGAATTGTTCATTTAAAGTTTCAGGGAGGAAAGGGTTAAGTGAACTCATTGGCACCGATGACGCGTAAATGCGTCATTCACAAACAGTGTACCTGTGAAGAGTACATTTGGCCTATGCAAGCATGATAGATTCAGATCAAAGAGCACCGGTATGAACCCTCTGCACTGAATTTCATTTTTAAAATACATCATAAAAACCTAGATAGAAATAACAATTGACTAGACTCAATTCTAAATTGGAATTGTCTTTTTGAACCCACAGGGTTGAGTGATTTAAAAATAACATGCTTGATATATTTGTATGCCCTATATGTCTTTTGAGGACATTCCGATTAATACGAAAGATACTGCGAGTATATATATGAAAAAACGAGAATCGTTAGAAATATTACGACGCCAAAATTGTTCAGGGAAATTTTATATCTGCTTACAAAAGTACCGTTGAACCCCTATTATTCCAGTTCTCTTATGTCAAACTTACCAATATTGTAAAGTCAAAATTTTAACCTTGAAAGTCGGAATGCCTTCTCCAGTTATCGCAAATGAACTGTAGAAATATATATAATTTCAACTTATTCCTCCATTAAAATTATTCCATTTTATATAGTTATGAAAATAGTCCATAAGAAATGTTTTTTATACCCTTGCAAGTGGTAACTTAAAGCATGCTGAAAGTAAATCAGAAATTGCTTTAAGGCGCATTCTGCTTTACTTTTAACCTGATTAAAGTTGTCTACCATACATAAAACTAGAAAAGGGCATATGGGCAATGGAATAGACTAATCCGAATATAAAGGTTTGACTGGTACAGTTGAGACGATGTTATTCTTTCCAAATAAACGCGTTAACGCCAAATCTGTTATTTCCATTTCAAGCAGTTTGGAGCCAGATAAGACGCCGGGTAACTTGGCGTCTGATCGAGCTCCAAACTGTTTGCCACTCAGATTAAAATGAATCGGTGCAAATGTCCAAAAATTTCAATTTTCTACATTTCAGTGCACTGCGTTTGCGTGTAAATTGGAAAGAATAGCGTCTTCACCATTGTAAACCCAAAATGGTACAACCTAGATAACAAAACTAGGCGCCAGTTTTGGTCTTAAGTACATAGATAGTGTCCTGAGGGTTCGTGTTATCAGACAAAGCTCAAAAATAATAATATCTGTAACGTAGTGACGTGAAAATGGTTCTGACAATGATGAATTGCTATGATTTATCTCTGCGATATCTAGTTTATAGCAATTTATCATTCATGAGCGTATTCGACTAAAAGGATATCAATTTGGACGCAAATTAAACCGTGACTGTATACTTCCCTATATATACTACATTGTATTGATGACGGTAAAGATAGGATGCATCCCGGATGCAGATTGGAACTGAAGCAGAAATATCAATTTATAAGTTTCTTTTTTACTTTAATCTTACTTAACTCATTATCTCTGTTCATAGTTTTGAAGACAGGTGACCACCTAAAACATGTTGAAAGTAAAGCAAAAATGTGCATAAAAGAAGCATTCTCTTAATGCTAAAGCTATATAGAAAAAATTCTTATCGTGCATATTCATGGCAGTATAAAGTCGAATTACTTTCTTCAATGGAGGAATAAAATAAATACGTATAAAGACGTACATGTATTTATAAAAGTCGGAAACCAGTCTAACAGCTCATAACTCGGGGTTGTAAGTGATTTAAAAAGCATTTTCGAGGTGTGCAATTAGCCATGTCTTGTACATTCGTTTTTGTTTCGATAGACTTGTGGTTTTTTGCTGATAGCTTTTCAGACATTATTGCATTTATATAAACTATATCAATACATAACAAAATTTCACATATGCTGCAAAGGTCAAAATATTATCTATTTAGTAAACCTCAAGCATATAGATCTACACATTTCCGAGTTTCTGTCATAATTTATTTTGTGTAAATCCATCCTATAGTGATATAAAACCTCTAAACACCAGTTTGCTGCCACAAATTCTACAGCATGCATATGAAACGCGTGGGATATTTATGTTTGTTAATCAATACATTACTAGATATATACATAGTATTCAATATACAGTCGAACTTCGATATCTCGAACTCGGTTAAGTCGAACATACCCGTATTTCAAAGTTAAAACGCGGCTAAGCCGCGTTTTAACTTTGAAACACGGGTATGTTCACCTAAACCGAGCTTGAAATAAGGCAAATTCATGTTTCGAAATATCGGATATTTAGATTTAAGCGAGTTCGAGATATCGAAGTTCGACTGTATGTTGATAAAATAAATTATCACGATGTCACGTGTCCTCACGCGAATCGGTAATACGTGACATTTTTGGAGGCAAAGAACTTACAGACACATCTAATGGCTTGTTTAAACTATATGGACTCTTTAAGTTGTTATAGACGTTTTACAAGCTTTATATCTTCTTTTAGACTGTCCTACTGGGCAAAATTTTATTGCTAAAAATTAAAAGTTACCGGAGTTTAAAAGTGTTGCTATACCTACTGAACGAAGATAAAATTGCGGACAAATCGATATGGTGTAAGAAAGATTACCAGTCAAACTAAAGGTTTGCAAGAATTATTGTAATGTTGCAATGTCTCGTCATATAAACATCAAACATGAAAGTACTATAAATAGATAAGACAGGCTGTCTTATCCAAGGGAACAATGGCTCCTAGGGAATCTCAGTTATAGATTCACGCACAGAAAATGAACTTTTCTAGATCGTTTGCTTACTATGGTGTTGTTCACTCCTTGAGTTTACAGATAGCCTAGGTATACAGATATCATAGATGTCCGTGGCAGTAACATCACAAAGTTAGGTGTTGTACTCTTGCTAAACAGTGCAATGTGTAGCAACTGCTATTAACTCATTCACTCCTTAAACTTTTAATGGACAATTCCGATTTCAAAATATGTCGTGTCCATTATAGACTATTTAGGGGTGATTTTAACAATATATTTTAAAATGGCAAACAGTGTAGACCCTGAACAGAGGGCTCCTTTAAGGAGCCCTCTGGTCAGGTTTTACACAGTGTTCATTGGACAAGTGTAATCCTCACAGGTACACTGTTTATTAATGACGAGTATACTCGTCGATAGGGTTGAATGTGTTAAATAGCGACTTCGTCAACAAATTCAGTACGACATAGAGAGATCTCTTTTTATATCAAACACACCAGAATGGTACATCCATCAATTCCACTACAGTTTAGATATAGGAGATACAGTGGAGAATCTGTTATTCTTTCCCGTTTAAACGCAAACGTACGCAAACGCAAACAACTAAAACGTGGAAAAGAACAACTTTTGGACAATATTGATAATTCTTGTTTATCTTGGTGGCAAACAGTTTGGAGCCTGATCAGACGCCGGGTTACCCGGCGTCTGATCTGGCTCCAAACTGTTTGCACTGCAAATAATAGTTTTAACGTAAACGCGTTTATTGGGAAAGAATAACAGATTCTCCACTGTACACAACTACTATTATTATTGTTATCTGTAAACTAAAACGCAACGCATTACAATGTATATAAGTACAGTCTTTTGAAGAAATTATATCGAATGGTTTTATCTGAGTTGCAAACAGTGTTCATGCGGTAGGTGCAATGGATATTGTTGTGTTAGCGTAATCGCGTTTATTGAGAAAGAATGACGTCTTCTCCATTGTAAAATTAGTTTTTGTATTAAGGTCAGGCAGATATCTTGTGAATACTTCTCTTAAACTGAGAATACAAGTACATATAATACATGTATAGGGTTCCATTTAGGAAACGTATGTAAACAAAAACAGTGATTTATTTCAGTCCGAATTCATACTCCTAAAGCTTTGAAAACACATGAATGATATATAGCTGTGAATTATGAACCACAGAGACACGCCAAAGTCATTCGTCATTGTCAGGACTTTTATAAAGCCACTACTTTACAGTTATTAATACAGACATGGAGTGAGTTTACTCTGTGGTACAATCAAATCCATCTATTACGATTACTCCAATAGTAATAAGAAGGAATACAACAGAACGCATGTTGACCAATCCACCATCTGACATAGAACAGAAGTTACACAACACACTTGACAAGTGACGGCTAACATGGGTACTTAAAAAGTATATAGTGTATACGGGCAATAAGAATTAAGCTACAAACTCAGCTATTGGTAAAAATTATAATGTTATTGACAAGGCTGTAATTAGCAACAAGGCCAGTGTGCACGATACTAAATGTTGTCATAATTTGAGTTAAGGACTTTCGCTAGTCAGAGCTTTCTTGCGGGCGAGAGGGAATGCGTCTCGACGATATAGACTCTTTCCGCACGTGCTTATATAAGACAATTTACATAAAGAAAATGTTGTACATGTCAGTATCTTCCTCGATAGCTCAGTTGGTAAGGTAATTTACTAGCAATATAAAGGTACTAGGTTCGAGACCCACTCAATCCAAATATTGTTTTTAGTGTAGTGTCCGATTTTATTGACTTGCCAGTCCGTAACGCAATGATCAAGGGATGGGTTATGTTCAGACCTTGTTGGTCTGTTGTTGGTTAGAATAAGTGATGCTATAAACGGTCCAATTATATATATCCACTTACATGTACGTTTTGGTTTAATTACTCACAAGTTAGTAAAAAAAGTATATAATATTTGATCGAACTATAAAGTCACACATCAATACGTCAACCTATTCAAGATCGATATCGGCCATTAGAATGTTAAAATAATATAACTAACCTTGTATGCAAGTCCATGAATAAAAAATAATGCATTTTAATGAAGGAATTTCAATTTCCCACATTTTGATAAGAAAATCTGTTATTACAACTAATCCTGACTGTACTATTTTCTTTTTTTCTGACCAACTATTTCACCAACCATACATTTGAATAAAATAAAAAGATATATATTCATTGAATGAGTCAGTTTTTTTGGAATTCAATTGTTTAGCATTTTTCAAAATTTAAATAGCTGATAACATATTTCATAACACCTTTTTTTCAAAATGTTTTTAGCTTTTCTAGTAATGAATGTTGTGGACTACTTATTGCGCGAGACTTGTAGTCATTTGCTTTATTCATTTTTGTTAAAAATAAAATCATCAAAATTCCAGGTTTTTGTAAAAAAAAAGAAAAAAAGAGAGAGACCTTAAAGTAAGTAAGCTGTCAACATAACCAACATAGTTAATTAATTTAATGATATGTAAAAGTGTTCATACATGAACGATTATTTATCAATTTGTCTAAGGTTTACAGAACAAATACTCTAAAAGGAGACTTTTGTTGCTTTTATTGCAATGGTAGGTAGGAGCATAATCCATTTATATATTGGATGAGTCAAATTGTCTTTCAAGGGGTGTCTGATATTAACATCATATATAGTTTTATTAGAAATACGTGTAAGAAAACAGTGTTTACTCGGATCAGATGCCGTTTTATGCGGCGTCTTATGTGAGTTTGCACTGTTTGCCTATGTCTAATGTATGGAATATTGGCACAAATGGCGTTAAAACTGAAATGATATATAACAGAACTGTTTTTGATTGCCTTTTGCTTTCTTGTTGTGTGATTTGAATATAAAACTTCCAAAACAATCTGTCTCTTGAATAGCCTTAACAAAGTGGTGTACAGTGGAGAATCTGTTATTCTTTCCCAATAAACGCGTTTACGCTAAAACTATTATTTCCAGTGCAAACAGTTTGGAGCCAGATCAGACGCCGGGAAACCCGGCGTCTGATCAGGCTCCAAACTGTTTGCCACCAAGATAAACAAGAATTATCAGAATTGTCCAAAAGTTGTTCTTTTCCACGTTTTAGTGCTTTGCGTTTGCGTACGTTTGCGTTTAAACGGGAAAGAATAACAGATTCTCCACTGTACATGATAAATTATTTACGTTATTTTCAAAAGGTGAGTTAAGTTTAACCCCTTCACTGCCTTATCCCGAGCACAACAATTTTTGCAAACAGTTTTGAAACTGTTTGACACTCATTTCAATATTTCTTCAGTCAAAATAGCAAAAATTAAAATCTAATAAATGTACAAATCACTCTCAATGGCTCGTATCACAGGTACTTGACACTTGTTCTTTTTAAAACAAAATAATATTTTTTACTAAACCTGCATAAAAGAGGAAAAGTATACAAAGCACTTTCGCGAGGACTTTAGAAAACGACATGGACGACTTTTATGTACATTTTCGTTGTAAACTAGCGTACTGTGTCGTTATTTAACGGAATTTCATCAAATAAAAAATTAATGAAAATCTTGAACATTTAATCATTTCACGAGGGCACCACAAGCAAATTGCAGTTCTAGTCGATTTGAGCAGCAGTTCAAGTTGTTCGATTCCCGTTGTATACCTTTTCTTTTTTACACAGTATACATGTAGACCAAAAATTGTGCCAAGTACTCGAATGGTGGTGTATTTAGTAATTTCTGTCGGAGTAAACCAGAATGACCACAGAAACCTACGTTTTAGGGCGGGTGACTAATGTACCAGCACACATATTACACCGACCCAGGACCCAACTCGGGTAAGAACTGTTGAGAAGCGCTATCTGGATATTCAATGTTAGTTCCTGAAACTTTCAAACAAAACTCAATTTAAAAGAACAGTAATTTCGAAACGGAACTGTCCCGCAGCTTTTTGCTATGACATGGTGGTTTTCTTCAACAATTAATCATTATGTAATGAATAAATGAAATGATGTCTGTAGTAATCAGCGGATGTCTTGAATGTTTCTAATTTGTTCGCCTTTTATCCATTCCCTTCATTTGTCCGATAACCATTTACTCGGTATCTGACCTCGATCAAGTGCGCCAGAGCTGCCATTTCTCCGAATGTTTCCAAAATCTGCGGGTTTTTTTTTGAATTTCTCCGGACCAACAGAGGAGAATGTGTTATTCTTTCCCAGTAAACGCGTTTATGCTAAAACTATTATTCCCTTGAAAGCAATTGGAGCCAGGTACAGTGGAGAATCTGTTATTCTTTCCCAATAAACGTGTTTACGCTAAAACTATTATGATCAGGCTCCAAACTGTTTGCCACCAAGATAAACATGAATTATCAGAATTGTCCAAAAGTTGTTCTTTTCTACGTTTTAGTGCTTTGCGTTTGCGTACGTTTGCGTTTTAACGGGAAAGAATAACAGATTCTCCACTGTACTGATGTTTCCGAAATCTTCAGATTTCTGCTCTTACTTTTAAAATTTGAAAATTGTATGCGTTTTAACTTAGGAAACATTGGTGCGGGTGTCAACCAGTTTCGATCCAGATCAGACGCCGCGATGCGCGGTACCCAATCTGGATCCAAATTATTTGCATAATCATGTTAGTGTTATAGAGCCTTAGCGAAAGGGTTAAAGGTACAGTGGAGAATCTGTTATTCTTTCCCGTTTAAACGCAAACGTACGCAAACGCAAAACGCTAAAACGAAGAAAAGAACAACTTTTGGACAATTCTGATAATTCTTGTTTATCTTGGTGGCAAACAATTTGGAGCCTGATCAGACGCCGGGTTACCCGGCGTCTGATCTGGCTCCAAACTGTTTGCACTGCAAATAATAGTTTTAGCGTAAGCGCGTTTATTGGGAAAGAATAACAGATTCTCCACTGTACGATTCCTAAAATTGCGCGTAAAAATTTGATCTACTGATTTTCATTAGCAACTCATGGTAGCCCTGTTGCGTATTATCTTAATTTGAAATTAAAATAGAAGGCAACATTGTAAACAAAAGTCCACTTTTCTATACGTTAATTATAGATGGGGAATGCAGTTTGCATTCTTATATCCAACACATCTAATCCGTAAGGGAGTCGATCACGTTTAATCTCCTACAAACGAATTCAGTTCAAGATTTATAATACATGTACATCATATTGTAATATTTGATTGTCACCTTTTGGAGATTCAATGGAAATAAATTTATGTACTTTAATACGGTTCTGACCATTTAACCCCTGCAATGCCATGACGTCATCAAATTAATCCATTGTCGTCTGCTAAAAATTCTCAAATTGAAATTTTAGACATTTTGACTTAAGAAATATTGAAATTAGTGTCAAACAGTATGGATTCTGATCTTAACTATTTTCAAATACATTTTACCATTGTACTCGAGAAAAGATAGCGAAAGGGTTAACCCCTTCAAGTCTACAGCTCTCTGTAAAGATTACTGATTACATATGCAAACAGTGTCATTTGATTGTTTGAAAAACACGTGACAGCTTAAAAAAATATGACAGTAAAATAGAAAGCTCAAATGGAGCTTTCTGATTTACTTTCACCTTGCCTTAAACAACTACAACCTAAAATAATTGAGTGATCGCAACAGAGAGGCTGACTTTTATACAGTAGAACCTCTCTATTACGACAACTCAATTGTGTCAAATATTAGTCATTTAAGACAGGTGACTGCTTAAAGCAATTTGAAAGTGAAACAGAAAGCTCCTACAGGAGCTTTCTGTTTCACTTTCACATTGCTTTAAGCTGCCATCTGTCTTTTATACAGACAATAATATAGCCTTCTTTCCAGTGGTCGCAACAGAGAGGTTTTACTGTATACGCGTATGAGAAGCTATTTGTTGAGCATTGATACAAATAAACTAATAAGGAGAAACGGAACATAAGGTCTGAAAATAAACTGCATTTTCTTGGCACCAGCGCGTCTAGTAAAAGAGATAAATCAAATAAAAGTTACCAAGGAAAATATTATTGATAAATGAAAGTGTCATATGTTCCCTTAATGACTTGCTCACTCATCACATGTACAACTATAGTGACCCCAGAAATTAAACTCTTTCAATGCTAACTTATGGTCTGCTCATCGTCTCTTTGAACCCATTTCGCCTGTATTACAGTGGAGAAAACGTTATTATTTCCCAATAAACGCGTTTACGCTAAAACTATTATTTCCAGTGCAAACAGTTTGGAGCCAGATCAGACGCCGGGTAACCCGGCGTCTGATCAGGCTCCAAACTGTTTGCCACCATGATAAACATGAAATATCAGAATTGTCCAAAAGTTGTTCTTTTCTACGTTTTAGTGCTTTGCGTTTGCGTACGTTTGCGTTTAAACGGGAAAGAATAACAGATTCTCCACTGTATTATTTCAAAATGAGATTATAGCAATTCGACCAAAGAAATATCGATACGAGTGTCTAACAGTTTAACCCCTTTACTGCCTTACGCCGAGTACAGTGGCCATTTGCAAACAGTGTTGATCCTGATCAGGCGCCGCGTAACGCGGAATCTAAACAGGGTTTAAGCTGTTTGCTACAGATTCCAATATTTCAAAATCAACAAACCTAAAATTCAAACTTGAGAAATAAAAGCAGACGACAATATATTTTTGAAATTGAAGACGTCATGGCAGTGAATGGTGTTGAATCCTGGTCAGATTCCGAATTGTTTGTAAACTCGACTTTGCTTATTGATTGTAGTTAAAAGCCACCGAAGCGATTTTGAAGGTGAGTTCGAACTAAAGTGAGTTCGAATTATCGAGTTTCTACTGTAGTTGAGTCCATGGTAGAATCCAGACTTATATTTGAAGCCGAGTGTTGAATACACTGATAGTACAGAACATATACAGTGGATAATCTGTTATTCTTTCCCAATAAACGCGTTTACGCTTAAACTATTATTTCCAGTGCAAACAGTTTGGAGCCAGATCAGACGCCGTGTAACCCGGCGTCTGATCAGGCTCCAAACTGTTTGCCACCATGATAAACATGAAATATCAGAATTGTCCAAAAGTTGTTCTTTTCTACGTTTTAGTGCTTTGCGTTTGCGTACGTTTGCGTTTAAACGGGAAACAATAACAGATTCTCCACTGTATTATTTCAAAATGAGATTTATAGCAATTCGACCAAAGAAATATCGATACGAGTGTCTAACAGTTTAACCCCTTTACTGCCTTACGCCGAGTACAGTGGCCATTTGCAAACAGTGTTGATCCTGATCAGGCGCCGCGTAACGCGGAATCTAAACAGTGTATAAGCAGTTTGCCACAGATTCCAATATTTCTAAATCAACAAACCTAAAATTCAAACTTGAGAAATCAAAGCAGACGACAATATTTTTTTAAAATTGAAGACGTCATGGCAGTGAATGGTGTTGAATCCTGGCCAGATTCCGAATTGTTTGTAAACTCGACTTTGCTTATTGATTGTAGTTAAAAGCCACCGAAGCGATTTTGAAGGTGAGTTCGAACTAAAGTGAGTTCGAATTATCGAGTTTCTACTGTAGTTGAGTCCATGGTAGAATCCAGACTTATATTTGAAGCCGAGTGTTGAATACACTGATAGTACAGAAGGTATACAAGTGAACTTTTGTTGCAAATACTCCCTAGGTGTTACAGTGGAGAATCTGTTATTCTTTCCCGTTTAAACGCAAACGTACGCAAACGCAAAGCACTAAAACGTAGAAAAGAACAACTTTTGGACAATTCTGATAATTCTTGTTTATCTTGGTGGCAAACAGTTTGGAGCCTGATCAAACGCCGGGTTACCCGGCGTCTGATCTGGTTCCAAACTGTTTGCACTGCAAATAATAGTTTTAGCGTAAACGCGTTTATTGGGAAAGAATAACGTTTTCTCCACTGTACTATAAATATCTCGGTGGCTTATGAGAATGAGTAAGACTTCCAAATGTATGTAATCCACGGGGGGCCAACTACGTATTATCATCAAACTGTATTGATACGACAACCTATATAGGTATTATAACAGATTTGTATTGCTACGAAGTCAGTGTATACAGTGAGAAATTTTTGTCTACGAAAACAAAGTTGCCTTCGTAGCAATACAGATTTGTTATAATACCCATATAAGTTGTCGTAGCAAAACATTTCATCGTAATACCTAGTTGGCCCCCAGTGTAATCTATTTTACACAATGTATAAAATAATTGGGTAAATTACTTCAAATGCATGTAAATTGTTATCCAAACATATGTTATAAAATTTCAAAATCATTAAAAGGATATTTAGATCTATATGGCCCCATACATTTAAATATTACTATATAAGTATGGGATTTGGCTATGTAGGGCTGCCATTGGCTTGAGACCTAGGTTTACATGAATGGTGTCATGAAAAAACTGACTTGTTGCAGTGCAAACACTGTAGATCAGTGCCAGTCGCCCCGTCAAAAATGCGGTGGCTGGTCTTGATCTACACTGTTTGACACACACATACATATAAAGCAATGTGTGTAGCTGTATTATATACAGTGGTTGGCAGTGTAGACCAAGCTATGATATAGAGCCTGAAGATACAATGGTACTTGGTTTTACAATGCTGCAATGTAATAAGGCTGGTTTTGTCATAACACAGCTAATTTGTATTTACATTTAAGTCTTTCCACACTAGTCACGCATATATGCGTCATTTGCAAACAGTGTACCTGTGAGAAGTACACTTGTCCTGTGCTAACAGTGTATACCCAGATCAGAGGGCTCCTTCAAGAGCCCTCTGACCAGGGTTCACACTGATTGTGAGTTTGACATTCATTGTACAAATCAACCCTAAAAAGCCAAAAATGGACTAGACTAAACTGAAAACTAGAATTGTCCATTTGAGGTTTCAGGGAGGAAAGGGTTTAACAGGTGTTATCTGAGTGTGCATCTCAAACTTGGCATGATGATATCACAGGTAACTGAGGAAAAAAACAATGTTTTGAGACTAAGCATGTATAGTCAAAACAAAAAATGAAAACATGTCCAGGAGATTTGAAGTATTTAAACCTCGATATCTCTTTTAAACTGAAACAGTCTCTAGATCAATTCCCGGCTGTTCTTTACTTAGATTAAACATTGAACTTGGTCGTCACTTCAATATTAATAGAGAAGATCGAGTATGATTATTTTGTGTCTTATGGTCTGACATTTTGGTAATAGAAAATAAATAGCATGTATTCTTTATCTGTCCTAAATATCGAGTTGTTAGAGGATCATATATATACATCTGGTATATAGGGCACTTAGAACTTACAGACTCTACCGTTTATTTCACAATAAGAAAGATGAAATGTACAGTCGGCTGAGCGGTCATTCGGACTGAAAGTAGACTTTAACTGGTACTTTACTTTTTATAAGAACCCAGATGTGATTAGAAAATATGCGCTTTTTTTAAGAAAGTTATTTCAAATTAAAGACGGCACATGACTTTTCTCTCCATGCAAGCTATCAAATGCTTCGTAATTATACGTATATTTTTATTACATAAAACGATTCTGTTAAGCATTAACGATTGTTACTATTGTTGTAAGTGTTTTATGCCGGAGCCCGCTATTTACTTTATATACTACATGTATCTTGTTTCTTCTATAATAGAGAAGTGCTTAGATAGAAGTAAGACATTATGCCAGTCGGCCAGTTTAACAACTGACAAATCATACGCCAGTCCACAAGAATTATCACTAAAATGATGTCCGTCATATATTATTTATATATATATATGGTACCCCACTAGCCAAAGGCCCTAATTCAAGTCCCAAAGGATTTCGATTTTGATCCTAAATTGTGTTTTCAATGGTTCATGTTCAGAATACCATGTATACATGTATACCATATTACTAAATCAAGTATTCATATTCTTAACCACTTCGTTGTTATGACGTCACTGTTTAAAAATAAATTGTCGTCTGCTTTTCTCATTTTTAAAGTTTAGGTATTTTGACTTAATAAATATTGAAATGATTGTCAAACAGTATGGAATCTTACGCTTTACGCGGCGTCTGTACAGGATTCAAACTGCTTGCAAATAGACATTGTAGAGTTTCTCGGTAAAAGACAGTAAAGTGGTTCAATACAGTGGTTCGTCCAAATTGTGGCTGCCAGTTCCTTCCAGAAATTTAGGCGAAAAGTGACATGAACTTTACGCCCTTCAATAAAACATTTGTTTACATATTCCCTGGAAAAAACTGCATACACGATTCATCTACATTAACCATTAGCATACGATTCACAACGTCAAAAATGTTTCCATATATATTGTGGACCAAGATCAGACGCCGAATTTTACAAACTTAGGCATATTGAAGTTGATTCATTATTTTGAAATAATTTTAAAAACAGCGTAGTTGACATTACTCAAATGACGACATAACAACAGGATAAAGCAGGGCTCAAAATAAATCATGGCATTGTGGTCGAATAAGTTACAGCAAAACACTACAAATGCAATTTTCTAGGTCACGCCAATGTACTTCAAACATACAGTGTTCCCTCCCTACACAACCCCCCCCCCCCCCCCCCCCTCAAACAACGATTCACTCCTTCCAACAACGCTTGCCTTTCTTCCCAAAAAGGTACAATTATTCCAACATGTTCAATGCTGCAATCCGTCTGCTTACAATTTTCGTCTACTGTTTTTCTCAAAGTTACATATTAGTGGACATTTTGACAGAAGAAATACAATAACGAGTGAAAAACAGCTTGACTCCAGTTCAAACACTGCGTAACGCGGCATCTGATCTGGATTCAAGCTGTTTACAAATGTAAGCTAAGTCTTAATGTTCCCTCCCTATAACAACATCCTCCGAAGAAATTAATTTCTGTTTCCCACTTGGTATGGTTATAGAGAAGGAACACTATAGTTTATTCAATACCAGGTCAATGAACGATTTAAGTGTCTTCTTTAGCGTATGGCCAATTATTCGTATTATCTATAACCAGAACAAATGTCTATTGCGTGATTATAATTGGATATGGGATAAAAATAGATGCAACCGTTTTATTTAACCCTTTCCCTTATAGAAGCGACTTTTAGCACATTCATTTTATTCATCCGCTGAAGAAAATAGTTCCAAATTATACCGTAGTGAATAAGTGTCATATTTAATACTTTCCTTATTCTAGCAGTTAATAGCTTAAAGCAGGCTGAAAGTAAAGCAGAATGCGCCTTAGGGCGCATTCTGCTTTACTTTCAACCTGCTTTAAGTAGTCACATATCTTCAATACTAGAAACAATGCTATCAGGTAAAGGGTTAAGTGTGTTTCGTAGCTAGCGAGTTGCGATTAACCTCTGCACTGCCATGACGTCATCTGCTTACAACAATTGTCGTCTGTATTTTTTTTCATTTTTCAGGTTCAAATTGTAGGTAAAATGAAAATTTAAAGTACTATCGTAATGCGGCGTCTTATCAGGAACAGAGGTGTTGGCAAACAACCATTGTACTTGAGGTGAGGCAATGATGGGGTTAGTAATTTAATTTACAACATAACAGACGGTGTGAGCGTTGATTAGCACTCGTTGTTTATTTGTCAATATAAATAGTTGAATAACTATGCAAATGAGATACGCCACGACGTTGTTTGCTTGTGAAGCTATTAAAATGCGTTATATGCGTTCAATATCAAACGTCTTCATTCCTTGATGTAGATTCAATTTATAGATTTCGGGTGTAATTAATCAATATTAGATCTACATGAAAGTGTTTATTGATACATACAATAACATAAACATTATGCTAGTAAACAGGTAAATTTGGAACAACTTTTTCCCGTATAGATCTACTTATTTCGCGTTTAGCATTCACTTGACATCAAAGGCTGTCATAGATAAATAATTTTTCTATGTTATGTTATAAACAGAATACATGTACAACATTCGTGTAAATAGTTTATTGAATTTATCAAAATCGTCGTTTTAGGACACGATAAAAACTCGGCAAAGCCTCGTTTTATCGTTTTCTAAAAGACTCGTTAATAATTCCAATACAAATATTACCGCTCATGTAATATTCTATATATACAGACGTATAGTGTGTGACCTGATTAGTTGTCACAATACTACTTCCATGTTACATTGTCAGGGTACAGTTGAGAAGACATTATTCTTTCCCGTTTAAACGCAAATGAAACACCGCAGACGGAATAGAATGAAGAAAATGACAATCTTTTAACAATTCTGACTATTTATTTTATGAGCTACCAGGCGATTTATGATATTGAGTGTTGTTTTCTTGAGTAGATGACAACATTACTGAGTCAAAATATTGGAAACTCGACTCTGACTAGAGGTTTCAAAGGATTGATACCATCAAATACCAACGAAACCAACCAGGCGACAATATGGCGACAATAGCTCGACTTTTCGAAAAGTTAAACTAAACATGGTAATGAAACAAACATCTAACTTGACTTGCTTTTTATAAAGGCTTATCTAGCTGGCTCTGTATACAAGTCATTTATGCCTCAGTATTTCTTTCCATTCCAAGTGCGCTCTTCTTTCTATTGTTTGGTTTGTTCAAAATTACAAAGACGTGGTTTACATGTTTATGTTGTTTGTTTTTTCGGCCAAAGTGGTAAAAATAAAGAAGAAATACATTTCATGCTTCATTATACAGTGTATGAATATTCAAAGGGAGAGTACAGTGGAGAATCTGTTATTCTTTCCCGTTTAAACGCAAACGTACGCAAACGCAAAGCGCTAAAACGTAGAAAAGAACAACTATTGAACAATTCTGATATTTCATGTTTATCTTGGTGGCAAATAGTTTTGAGCCTGATCAGACGCCGGGTTACCCGGCGTCTGATCTGGCTCCAAACTGTTTGCACTGCAAATAATAGTTTTAGCGTCAAGCGTTTATTGGGAAAGAGTAACAGATTCTCCACTGTAACTGCCTAAATCAGGTAAAACATAAAGTCAATGGAGAAGACTTCTGCTTCACTTTCAGTCTGCTTTAAAGTTTCAGTTTCAGTTTATTTCTCTCTCAGTTTGCATTTATATACAAAAACATGAGAACAGTCCCATACATACAGTTGACAAGTTGTCAAGGAAACACCAATCTGAAAACAACAACGAACAAAGGGTTGAAATCCTTTATTGTTCCCTTTCCAAAAATTAAACAATTTGGATTGTCATGATAATTGATTTAAGTTATAACTCTATATGATTAAGGTTAACCCTTATACCTACCGTATTATCGTCTGCTTTACAATTGTCGTCTGCATTATTTTTTTCTATATTACTAAAATACGTCTTATCGTCTCATTTCAGACATCTGGGTGATATAGAGGATACAGAATGAACAGACGCCAAAGTTTGCGGACTAAAACTGCCTAGCATGATAAAGGATGTATTGCCTAAATTCCAATGAATGAAACTTGCTGAATATTAAATTGCCGACAATTAGTACACACACACTATTTCCATTATATTGCTAATTACATGTAATTTATTCTGATACAGTGGAGAAGACGTTCGTTTCTCTCAGTGAATGCATTTGTGCTAAAACATGTAGTTCCACTATGTAACAGGATCCAGGCTCTGAGGTTATAAAGCGTTTTAGTTTTCGGAGCCTGGTTTAGGCTTCGAACTGCTTGCTACTCAAATAAAGAAGTATAGCAGCTGACACTTTCTACATTTTATTGTAACGACTTTAGTTTAAACGTGAATTCCTAACCTCCCATCAACTGTATAATGTTCAATCGTCTAAATATCATATACGGATCTATATTACTACAAATACGTCTTATCTTCAGACATCTGGGTGATATAGGGGATACAGATTTAACGTGAATTCCTAACCTCCCATCAACTGTATAATGTTCAATCGTCTAAATAGTACATCAAGCCTAACATTAAGTGAAGAATCAAAATGAAAATAAATGATTAAAACATTTAATTCATTCACTAAATAGTATCTTGTGCAAAACATTGAGCTTCTAGTCCCAATATTATAAACCTTTTGTGTTGAGTCTTTGATCGTTCCCAAGCATTTAAAAATTACTTCAGAGCGATCTCAGAATCCCAGCGAAAGCTCAAATCTGACCAATCAAATACTTGAGAATGATCTCAGACCAAACTCAAATTCTTCAAATATAACTTTGGACCCGGGTCACATGGCCTAATAACTTTGAATCTGATCTGGGTCCAAACTGCTTGACATTCATATTGATCAATACTTTTCAATAAAAAAGGCCTAAAATAAAAATCCAAGCTATAAAAGTAGTTTAGAAGTAAAAGTAGAAATTATTTGGGTAGTTAAGTATAGATAATTGAAGAGTTAATATCAAATTAAATCATTTAAATATTTCACAGATCTTAACTGTATTGACCCTCCACTGCCAAAACGTCATCTGCTTTAAGTAAATTTACTATTTCAAGGAATATCGCAAAGAGTGTCCCCTAGTCTGAACTCTGGTCTAACCCCGGTGAACTCTACTAAGGAGACCAAACACTTCTGTAAAGTGTAAATCAAATCAGATACCAACTTTAAAGGGTAGACTAAATTAAGCATCATCGTAAAATGTAGACCAACTCACGCCCCATCGTACAGGATAGACCAAATAACGCATAACTGTACATGATAGACCAAATTATGCATAACTGTACATGATATATACCAAGTCAGCATCATTGACATGATAGACCAAATCACGCATCATCGTAAAGGATATAACAAATGAAGCATCATCGTGCAGGGGTAGACCAAATCACGCATTACCGTAAAGGGTCGACCAATTCATGCACCACCGTACAAGGTACGCCAAATCACGCATCATCGTACAGGATAGACCAAATCATGCATCACCGTACAGAATATACTTAATCACGCTGCACCGTTCATGGTAGAACAACTCAAGCATCACCGTACAGGATAGACAAAATCGCGAACCACTGTACATGATATACCAAATTGCGCATCACCGTACAGGATAGACCAAATCGCGCACCACCATACAGGATATACCAAATCGCACACCATCGTACAGGATAGACCAAATCGCGCACCACCGTACAGGATAGACCAAATCGCGCACCACCGTACAGGATAGACCAAATCGCGCACCTGTGTATATGATAGACCAAAGCATGTACTACTTTAGTGTAAACTCAATTATACATCATCGAACAGGGTAAACTAGATTTCCAATCATCGTACAGAGTAGACTAAATTACCCCCACTACAGTGGAGAATCTGTTATTCTTTCCCAATAAACGCGTTTACGCTAAAACTATTATTTCCAGTGCAAACAGTTTGGAGCCAGATCAGACGCCGGGTCACCCGGCGTCTGATAAGGCTCCAAACTGTTTGTCACCAAGATAAACAAGAATTATCATAATTGTCCAAAAGTTGTTCTTTTCTATACGCTTTAGTGCTTTGCGTTTGCGTACGTTTGCGTTTAAACGGGAAAGAATAACAAATTCTCCACTGTATGCATATAATACCAAATTAAACACATTGGTGTACAAAAGTACTTGCATCTCGAAAGACTTAGTATGAAAGACGGTTGACAGCTTAAAGCAAAGTGAAACTCAAAATGTCCCTAAAGGAGCTTTCTGTTTCACTTTCATATTACTTTAAGCAGCCACCTACGATAAACACATGATAAATAATACTGTTTGATGGTCAAAATTATAATAGGGGTTTTACTGTAGTACTAAGTCGATCATGTGTAATTAAGTAAAGCTATTACACTTTGTAGTGAAACTTTCGTCTCCTCATTTAAGATTCCATATGTGCTGCGGGCAGGGCTCTTTTTGCATGTTTGACGTCATCGAATCTAGTTCCTGTTGTGCTAAACTAATTGTCGTGCCAGTGAACAGATTATTTATGCTTGAAGAGAGCACGTTCACACCGTATTTTTGCCGTGTGTGACAAGTTGGCTGAAACTTGCTTGTCAATTAATTGATTTGTGTCTCTAAGGCATGCAGAATTCATGAGGTCATTTGTAATGCGCTAATGTTTGCCAGAGAGAGTGTATTATTTGCTTCCAACGACACTGTCAGTTAACCATTTAAATTCACTCTCAATGACGTCATAAAGCGCATTTGCAAACAGTTTTGATCCTGATCACACGCCGCGTAACGCGGTGTCTGATCAGGACCAAAACTGTTTGTCATTTGTTTTGAAATTACGTCAATTATATCGCCTTCAATCTAACTAACTTTGAAACGACATTGCAAACAAAGTTATTGAAGCAGACGACAATGTGGCGGTGAAGGGGTATTTAACCCTCACTATAAATTTGGTCAGGAAAGGGTTTACTCTTATCCTGCCAAATGCAAGTATAACAAGAGGTTCATGGTTCTCATTTCGCCCATCTGGGGGTATTATACGTAAGCTGACAGGGCCCTCTAGTTTTTTTTTTAAGTTTCACCTTAACATGATTGTGTGAAAGTAGTGACCCAAGGGCAACCTAATTTAAACACCAGGGCAAATATTTTATATCTACGGGTTGGACTTTGTGGGTTTTGACAAGAACTATAAAAGTCTATGTAAAACTAGTGATCCTTTGATGGAAAAGCTACGATTTTAACGAACTTGGTAGAAGTCTACTAGGTGATGCTACAGTGGAGAATCTGTTATTCTTTCCCAATAAACGCGTTTACGCTAAAACTATTATTTTCAGTGCAAATAGTTTGGAGCCAGATCAGACGCCGGGTAACCCGGCGTCTGATCAGGCTCCAAACTGTTTGCCACCAAGATAAACAAGAATTATCAGAATTGTCCAAAAGTTGTTCTTTTCTACGTTTTAGTGCTTTGCGTTTGCGTTTAAACGGGAAAGAATAACAGATTCTCCACTGTAGGTGATACTATACACAAAATATCTAAAACTTTGACCTGGTTATTGACAAGAAGAATTGATAAGTAGTGGACTTTAGTTGCCATAGCAACCCGGGCTCTGAATGGTCCACTAAAATTGATAAACATTCAATGGAACATCCATGCTAAATTTCATTATTTTTAATTCGTTAGTTCCAGAGGAGAATTTCATTTTGAAAATTTGATTCAATATTACCATATACGGAAATGATTTGAACGAATCTTTGCATATATTTGTAAGACTATAATCTGATAGATGTTTCTGTGTATTCTGTGAATAAACTGCCGATTATTTCAAGATGTTTTTAAATATTTGATGCTTGGTTGCCATTGCAACCAGACAAACATCTCCCGCCAAAAAAGTGTAACAACTGTTTGTTCCCCTGCCTTACTAATACTTCTTATGAAGTTTGGTTTAATTTTGACCAGGGGAGATATCGTTTAACCCTTTCCCCCCATAGAAGCGCATTTAAGCGCATTCAGTTTATTCCACCACTGAAGAAAATAGTTCCAATTCATACAGTCATGAATATATATCAGAAGTAATATTTTCCTTATTCTAGCAGGTGGTAGCTTAAAGCAGGCTGAACGTAAAGCAGAATGTGCCTTAAGTCACATTCTACTTTACTTTCAACCTGCTTTAAGAAGTCACCAATTTTCAAAACTAGGCTATGGAGTAAAGGGTTAAAGAGTATGCCCAATATAATAAGAGGACCTGACGGCCCTGATATCGCTCACCTCTTGTACAGAAGCCTATTAGCTTTACCTTTCTGTTTCACCCGTTTTAATCTAAATCCATTTAAATGTGTAGTATAACATGTAAACAACTTTGGAATACCTCATAATTTCGGTAAAGTAGAGTACATCAAGGGCAGATAACTAGAGCCTAATCAATACTGAAATGAAGCCTTTTCTAGCATTTCAAAGTATGTCAAGAGCAGATAACTATTGCCACAATGATTAGATTTCATCAAAAGTTGCACTCCTTCAAGAACTTATATAAGTTATATACTTTGTGTGCAAGTAAAATCAAAATCCATTGAAAACTGTAGTTGCAAGAGTGTAAACGGTGTTAGATATGGCTATTTCAGCAATTCAAGGGCAGAAATCTGAATTTGAGAAATAAAAGCAGACGACGATTGTTTAATTCTGATGACGTCATGGCAGTGAAGAGTTATTCACTGTTAAAAGGGAGAATAGCTGGAACAGTTTCTAAATCCAATGTACCAGTAACATTTATTTCCCCTATGTGCGTCATATTTGACTAATACAGCGTTCCCTCCCTACAACGGTTCTCTCAACAACGATCCCCTCCTTACAACGACGTTTGTCACAGTTCCAAATACAAGACAATTACATGCATTTCTAACGCTTTTACTTCTGCAATATCGTCTGCTTAAAATTGTAGTCTGCTATTTTTTCTTAAGTAACATAATTGACATTTTGACAGAAACAAGAGGGCCTGAAGGCCCTGATATCGCTCACCTGTTGTACTGAAGCCTGGTAGCTTTACACTCTGTTTCACCTGTTTTAATCTAAATCCATTCAATTTTGGAATACAACCTCATAATTCTAGTATATTAGGGTACATCATGGGCAGATCACTAGAGCCTAAACATTACTGAAATGAAGCCTTTTCTAGCTTTCAAAGCATGCCAAGGGTAGATAACTATTGCCATAATGATAAGATTTCATCAATGATTGCGCTCCTTCGAGGACTTATAGCTATATACTTTGTGTGCAAGTAGAATCAAAATCCATTAAAAACTGTAGTTGCAAGAGTGTAAACGGTGTTAGATATGGGCAGATATCTCTTGACCTATTGATCTGATTTCAACCATAATCGCACTTATCCGAACTCTTATGGTTATATACAAATCTGAGCAAGTTTGAAAAAGATTGGATAAAAAGTGTGGCCTGTAGAGTGTAAACACCGTTAAATATTGCATTTTCAGCAATTCAAAGGTAGATTTCTCTCGACCTATTGATCTGATCTCAACCAAAATCAAACTCATCTGAACTCTTATGGTCATATACAATCTGAGCAAGTTTGAGAAAGAGTTGATAAAAAGTGTGAACTCTAGAGTGTAAAAACCCTTAAATATGGCATTTTCAGCAATTCAAAGGTAGATAACTCTTTAGTCTGATTGCAATCATAATCTAACACATCCAAACTCTTGTAGTCATATACAATCTGAGCAAGTTTGAGATAGATTGTATACAAAGTGTTGCCTCTAGAGTGTAAACACTATTAAATATGGCATTTTCAGCAATTCAAAGGTAGATAACTCTTGATCTATTGGTCCATTTTCGACTATAATCGAGCTTATTTGAACTTTTATGGTAATATACAATCTAGGCAAGTTTTGAGAAAGATTGGATAAATACTGTGGCCTCTAGCGTGTAAACACCCTTAAATTTGGCATTTTTAGCAATTCAAAGGCAGTTAACCATCGATCTATTAGTCTGATTTCAACCATAATAGAACTCATCCAAACTCTTATGGTAATATACAATCTGAGCAAGTTCGAGAAAGATTGGATAAATATTGTGCCCCTAGAGTGTAAACACTTAAATTGTTGACGACGGACGGCGCACATTCAAGGATTTCAAAAGCTAAACCTTGAGCCAGCTCAGGTGAGCTAAAAACCTTTATGACGAGTGACAAACAGCTTGAATCCAGATCAGACGCCGCGTTACGCGGCGTCTGATCTGGATCCAACCTTTTGGTAAGTGCATCCACTTTCCCTCCCTATAACGACCCCTCTGAACAACGCACACAATGTTTGTCTCCCATTGGTGTCGTTGTAGAGAGGGAACGCTGTATACTTATATGGTATCTGACCGCTGGAGGGTGTGCAGACAGAAAAGTAGTTCATTTTTTTTGTTTGATTGACACTTTGCCCAACACGTATTTACAGCTGTCTGATGTAGGCTGAAATAGAGCATAAATACATTTCAGGATGGCCAATGTAAGTCCTTCGACTGCTAGTTCCCACATTACTAAAATTCGTAAACAGTTTGAGTAACGCTGCGTCTGATCAGGATCCTAACGGTTTGGCACTAATGCTTGTATTTTTTCTAAAATGGCTTTTACATTATATATTGCAGGCGGAATCTGTGAAGCAGACATTGATACCCGTATGGGCAATTACAAAACACTGCTGACGAGTACCAATTCTTCTTGACGTAATTTAACATCTCACTTTGCTGTATAAAATATTTTGTTATACGACAAAAGGAGCTAGTGTATCTGTTTAGGGAAACGAGAGAAGTTCCTCGATGGGTTTATCTGTGCATTTTCCCCACCCATTGGAAGCCATGTGTTAAATTAGAAATAAGAAATGTCACGGTAGTGTGACAAATGCCTTCTTCGCAAAGAATATTATACTGAACGAAACAAGGGTCACTACGGAAATATATCGCTCACCTGGTACACCGTGTAAAACTTAACCTATAGTGACATCGATTTTAACTCGACATGACCCACATTCAACGGAGTTGACCAAGTTTTATTAAGATCTAATGAGAAGTGTAGCCTCTTGATGTTTACAAGGTTTTTCAATGATTTGACCTAGTTTTTGACCCGCATTTGAGCTTGATCTAGGATCCATATTGTTCAAACCTGGTGCCTGCTTTGTCTAAATTTGGTTTCTATATGTGAAAATACCACCATAGACATGGAATAAATACTGAAAACCCAAATTGTCATGTTTGTTTTGTTTTGAAATAAATTTTACTGAAGCTTGTACTCTGAATGGGTAAAATTTGAAGAAAAAAACCGTCCAAATTCGACATACCTTTTTCAAATCGCTGTAGCTCAAAAAAAGGACACCACCATATTTTGTTTTTCATTTTTTCATTCATCATAAACAGCTCTTCCAAAAAAACAATGTTAGAAAAAAAGTTTGATACTTTGAAAAATTGGCGTATGACATTGATACATTGTACACCCTTAATGACTTGCTCACTCATCACATTACCAACTATAGTGACCCCAGAAATCAACTCTTTCAATGCTAACTTATGGTCTGCTCATCATCTCTTTTAACCCATTTTTCCATGATAGGGAAACGTTGCTCACATTATTATTTCAAGATGAGATTTATAGCAATTCGACCAAAGAAATATCGATACGAGTGTCTAACAGTTTAACCCCTTTACTGCCTTACGCCGAGTACAGCGGTCATTTGCAAACAGTGTTGATCCTGATCAGGCGCCGCGTAACGCGGAATCTAAACAGGGTTTAAGCTGTTTGCCACAGATTCCAATATTTCTAAATCAACAAACCTAAAATTCAAACTTGAGAAATAAAAGCAGACGACAATATTTTTTTTAAATTGAAGACGTCATGGCAGTGAATGGTGTTGAATCCTGGCCAGATTCCGAATTGTTTGTAAACTCGACTTTGCTTATTGATTGTAGTTAAAAGCCACCGAAGCGATTTTGAAGGTGAGTTCGAACTAAAGCGAGTTCGAATTATCGAGTTTCTACTGTAGTTGAGTCCATGATAGAATCCAGACTTATATTTGAAGCCGAGTGTTGAATACACTGATACATGTAGTACAGAACGTATACAAGTGGAGAATCTGTTATTCTTTCCCAATAAACGCGTTTACGCTAAAACTATTATTTGCAGTGCAAACAGTTTGGAGCCCGATCAGACGCCGGGTAACCCGGCGTCTGATCAGGCTCCAAACTGTTTGCCACCAAGATAAACATGAAATATCAGAATTGTCCAAAAGTTGTTCTTTTCTACGTTTTAGTGTTTTGCGTTTACGTACGTTTTGAGACTAAGCATGTATAGTCAAAACAAAAAATGAAAACATGAGATTTGAATGATATTAGCATATCGGAATTTCCGAAAGATGGGATACTTATAGACATTTTCAATCTTTATTTGATCCTGAAATGTATTTAAACCTAGATATCTCTTTTAAACTGAAACAGTCTCTAGATCAATTCCCGGCTGTTCTTTACTTAGATTAAACATTGAACTTGGTCGTCACTTCAATATTAATAGAGAAGATCGAGTATGCTTATTTTGTGTCTTATGGTCTGACATTTTGGTAATAGAAAATAAATAGCATGTATTTTTTATCTGTCCCAAATATCGAGTTGTTAGAGGAGCATATCTATACATCTGGTATATAGGGCACTTAGAACTTACAGACTCTACCGTTTATTTCACAATAAGAACCCAGATGTGATTAGAAAATATGCGCTTTTTATAAGAAAGTTATTTCAAATTAAAGACGGCACATGACTTTTCTCTCCATGCAAGCTATCAAATGCTTCGTAATTATACGTATAGTTTTATTACATAAAACGATTCTGTTAAGCATTAACGATTGTTAACTATTATTGTAAGTGTTTTAGGCCGGAGACCGCTATTTACTTAACCCATTTGCGCCCAGTGTTTATATATTGGATTAGTCCATTTTTATCAAAGGGATGCTTGGTCAAAATTTTCATTTTCATTTTGTTTTATATTGAAATTCCTATCAGCAAACAGTGTAGACTCTGATCAGACGCCGCATAATGCGGCGTCTGATCAGAGTCTACACTGTTTGCTAATGTCCCATATATGGGATCTTGGGCACAATGGGTTAATATACTATCTTGTTTCTTCTATAGAGAAGTGCTTAGATAGAAGTAAGACATTATGCCAGTCGGCCAGTTTAACAACTGACAAATCATACGCCACAAGAATTATCACTAAAATGATGTCCGTCATATATAGTTTTTATATGTGGTACCCCACTAGCCAAAGGCCCTTATTCAAGTCCCAAAGGATTTCGATTTTGATCCTAAATTGTGTTTTCAATGGTTCATGTTCAGAATACCATGTATACATGTATACCATATTACTAAATCAAGTATTCATATTCTTAACCACTTCGTTGATATGACGTCACTGTTCGTCACTGTTTAAAAAAAACTTGTCGTCTGCTTTTCTCAATTTTAAAGTTTAGGTATTTTTACTTAAGAAATATTGAAGTGATTGTCAAACAGTATGGAATCGGTCACTCCCGCTCTAGTTTCGATCGTCCCTCGACCAATACGTTCTTTTCTCGACCATGCTCGCTCTTTCAAAGCTCTCCGTGCGACTTTTAGGTCGAGGCTCGGTTTTTTGACATGTCAAAAAACCGAGCTACGATCTATTTTCCCGGGAGACCAATCCTCGATCACGTGCAACCACAGGAGACCAAGGTTCGACTAACCCTCGGTCAACCGTCGACTACGTGCGACCTGGGGCGACCAAGCCACGCTCTGAGATCGCACCTCAGTCTTCCGGGAATATTTCTTGGTGAAATGACCCCTTTACGCTTTACGCGGCGTCTGTACAGGATTCAAACTGCTTGCAAATAGACATTATAGAGTTTCTCGGTAAAAGACAGTGAAGTGGCTCAATACAGTGGTTTGTCCAAAGTGTGGCTGCCAGTTCCTTCCAGAAATTTAGGCGAAAAGTGACATGAACTTTACGCCCTTCAATAAAACATTTGTTTACATAGTCCCTGGAAAAAACAGCATACATGATTCATCTACATTAACCATCAGCATAGGATTCACAACGTCAAAAATGTTTTCATATATATTGTTGACCAAGATCAGACGCCGAATTTTACAAACTTAGGCATATTGAAGTTGATTCATTATTTTGAAATAATCAAAAACAGCGTAGTTGACATTACTCAAATGACGGCATAACAACAGGATAAAGCAGGGCTCAAAATAAATCATGGCATTGTGGTCGAATAAGTTACAGCAAAACACTACAAATGCAATTTTCTAGGTCACGCCAATGTACTTCAAACATACAGTGTTCCCCCCCCTACACAACCCCCTTCCCCCCCCCCCCCCCCCCCCTCAAACAACGATTCACTCCTTCCAACAACGCTTGCCTTTCTTCCCAAAAAGGTACAATTATTCCAACATGTTCAATGCTGCAATCCGTCTGCTTACAATTTTCGTCTACTGTTTTTCTCAAAGTTACATATTAGTGGACATTTTGACAGAAGAAATACAATAACGAGTGAAAAACAGCTTGACTCCAGTTCAAACACTGCGTAACGCGGCATCTGATCTGGATTCAAGCTGTTTACAAATGTAAGCTAAGTCTTAATGTTCCCTCCCTATAACAACATCCTCCGAAGAAATTAATTTCTGTTTCCCACTTGGTATGGTTATAGAGAAGGAACACTATAGTTTATTCAATACCAGGTCAATGAACGATTTAAGTGTCTTCTTTAGCGTATGGCCAATTATTCGTATTATCTATAGCCAGAACAAATGTCTATTGCGTGATTATAATTGGATATGGGATAAAAATAGATGCAACCGTTTTATTTAACCCTTTACCTCATAGCCTGTTTCTAGTTTTGAAGACAGGTGACCACTTAAAGCAGGTTGAAAGTAAAGCAGAATGTGCCTTAAGGCACATTCTGCTTTACTTTCTGCCTGCTTTAAGCTAAAATCTGATAGGCTAAATAAAATAGTTGTAATAGTAATTGTTCCTGAGGGTATAAACTAGAACTATTTTCTTCAGCGTAGGAATAAATTAAATACGCTAAAAGTCGCTTCTATGGGGTAAAGGGTTAAGTGTGTTTCGTAGCTAGCGAGTTGCGATTAACCTCTGCACTGCCATGACGCCATCTGCTTACAACAATTGTCGTCTGTATTTTTTTTCATTTTTCAGGTTCAAATTGTAGGTAAAATGAAAATTTAAAGTAATATCGTAATGCGGCGTCTTATCAGGAACAAAGGTGTTGGCAAACAACCATTGTACTTGAGGTGAGGCAATGATGGGGTTAGTAATTTAATTTATAACATAACAGACGGTGTGAGCGTTGATTAGCACTCGTTGTTTATTTGTCAAATATAAATAGTTGAATAACTATGCAAATGAGATACGCCACGACGTTGTTTGCTTGTGAAGCTATTAAAATGCGTTCTATGCGTTCAATATCAAACGTCTTCATTCCTTGATGTAGATTCAATTTATAGATTTCGGGTGTAATTAATCAATATTAGATCTACATGAAAGTGTTTATTGATACATACAATAACATAAACATTATGCTAGTAAACAGGTAAATTTGGAACAACTTTTTCCCGTATAGATCTACTTATTTCGCGTTTAGCATTCACTTGACATTTAAGGCTGTGATAGATAAATAATTTTTCTATGTTATGTTATAAACAGAATACATGTACAACATTCGTGTAAATAGTTTATTGAATTTATCAAAATCGTCGTTTTAGGACACGATAAAAACTCGGCAAAGCCTCGTTTTATCGTTTTCTAAAAGACTCGTTAATAATTCCAATACAAATATTACCGCTCATGTAATATTCTATATATACAGACGTATAGTGTGTGACCTGATTAGTTGTCACAATACTACTTCCATGTTACATTGTCAGGGTACAGTTGAGAAGACATTATTCTTTCCCGTTTAAACGCAAATGAAACACCGCAGACGGAATAGAATGAAGAAAATGACAATCTTTTAACAATTCTGACTATTTATTTTATGAGCTACCAGGCGATTTATGATATTGAGTGTTGTTTTCTTGAGTAGATGACAACATTACTGAGTCAAAATATTGGAAACTCGACTCTGACTAGAGGTTTCAAAGGATTGATACCATCAAATACCAACGAAACCAACCAGGCGACAATATGGCGACAATAGCTCGACTTTTCGAAAAGTTGAACTAAACATGGTAATGAAACAAACATCTAACTTGACTTGCTTTTTATAAACGCTTATCTAGCTGGCTCTGTATACAAGTCATTTATGCCTCAGTATTTCTTTCCATTCCAAGTGCGCTCTTCTTTCTATTGTTTGGTTTGTTCAAAATTACAAAGACGTGGTTTACATGTTTATGTTGTTTGTTTTTTCGGCCAAAGTGGTAAAAATAAAGAAGAAATACATTTCATGCTTCATTATACAGTGTATGAATATTCAAAGGGAGAGTACAGTGGAGAATCTGTTATTCTTTCCCGTTTAAACGCAAACGTACGCAAACGCAAAGCGCTAAAACGTAGAAAAGAACAACTATTGAACAATTCTGATATTTCATGTTTATCTTGGTGGCAAATAGTTTTGAGCCTGATCAGACGCCGGGTTACCCGGCGTCTGATCTGGCTCCAAACTGTTTGCACTGCAAATAATAGTTTTAGCGTACACGCGTTTATTGGGAAAGAGTAACAGATTCTCCACTGTAACTGCCTAAATCAGGTAAAACATAAAGTCAATGGAGAAGACTTCTGCTTCACTTTCAGTCTGCTTTAAAGTTTCAGTTTCAGTTTATTTCTCTCTCAGTTTGCATTTATATACAAAAACATGAGAACAGTCCCATACATACAGTTGACAAGTTGTCAAGGAAACACCAATCTGAAAACAACAACGAACAAAGGGTTGAAATCCTTTATTGTTCCCTTTCCAAAAATTAAACAATTTGGATTGTCATGATAATTGATTTAAGTTATAACTCTATATGATTAAGGTTAACCCTTATACCTACCGTATTATCGTCTGCTTTACAATTGTCGTCTGCATTATTTTTTTCTATATTACTAAAATACGTCTTATCGTCTCATTTCAGACATCTGGGTGATATAGAGGATACAGAATGAACAGACGCCAAAGTTTGCGGACTAAAACTGCCTAGCATGATAAAGGATGTATTGCCTAAATTCCAATGAATGAAACTTGCTGAATATTAAATTGCCGACAATTAGTACACACACACTATTTCCATTAGATTGCTAATTACATGTAATTTATTCTGATACAGTGGAGAAGACGTTCGTTTCTCTCAGTGAATGCATTTGTGCTAAAACATGTAGTTCCACTATGTAACAGGATCCAGGCTCCGAGGTTATAAAGCGTTTTAGTTTTCGGAGCCTGGTTTAGGCTTCGAACTGCTTGCTACTCAAATAAAGAAGTATAGCAGCTGACACTTTCTACATTTTATTGTAACGACTTTAGTTTAAACGTGAATTCCTAACCTCCCATCAACTGTATAATGTTCAATCGTCTAAATATCATATACGGATCTATATTACTACAAATACGTCTTATCGTCTCATTTCAGACATCTGGGTGATATAGGGGATACAGATTTAAACGTGAATTCCTAACCTCCCATCAACTGTATAATGTTCAATCGTCTAAATAGTACATCAAGCCTAACATTAAGTGAAGAATCAAAATCAAAATAAATGATTAAAACATTTAATTCATTCACTAAATAGTATCTTGTGCAAAACATTGAGCTTCTAGTCCCAATATTATAAACCTTTTAAATTGAGTCTTTGATCGTTCCCAAGCATTTAAAAATTACTTCAGAGCGATCTCAGAATCCTAGCGAAAGCTCAAATCTGACCAATCAAATACTTGAGAATGATCTCAGACCAAACTCAAATTCTTCAAATATAACTTTGGACCCGGGTCACATGGCCTAATAACTTTGAATCTGATCTGGGTCCAAACTGCTTGGCATTCATATTGATCAATACTTTTCAATAAAAAAGGCCTAAAATAAAAATCTAAGCTATAAAAGTAGTTTAGAAGTAAAAGTAGAAATTATTTGGGTAGTTAAGTATAGATCATTGAAGAGTTAATATCAAATTAAATCATTTAAATATTTCACAGATCTTAACTGTATTGACCCTCCACTGCCAAAACGTCATCTGCTTTAAGTAAATTTACTATTTCAAGGAATATCGCAAAGAGTGTCCCCTAGTCTGAACTCTGGTCTAACCCCGGTGAACTCTACTAAGGAGACCAAACACCTCTGTAAAGTGTAAATCAAATCAGATACCAACTTTAAAGGGTAGACTAAATTAAGCATCATCGTAAAATGTAGACCAACTCACGCCCCATCGTACAGGATAGACCAAATTACGCATAACTGTACATGATAGACCAAATTACGCATAACTGTACATGATATATACCAGCATCATTGACATGATAGACCAAATCACGCATCATCGTAAAGGATATATCAAATGAAGCATCATCGTGCAGGGGTAGACCAAATCACGCATTACCGTAAAGGGTCGACCAATTCACGCACCACCGTACAAGGTACGCCAAATCACGCACCGTCGTAATATATAGAGGATCTTACATGAGTGCTCATTAATTATCATTTTTAATAAACGAGTTGACTAAAACAATATGACGCGAGCCTTGGCGAGCGTTATATTTGTTTTAGTCAACGAGTTTATTAAGAATGATAATTAATGAGCACGAATGTTAGATCCTATTTATCACATAAACATTTTAAAACCCTTTTAAGTGAACTGAATCCGTAGTTTTTTGTCTCTCCGCCATATGTATTTTCCGCCAAAACTTGACGTTGTTTACAGTAACGCATGGCAAATGACGTCATTTGGCGCCCAGCGCCATGCAGCGCTCGTGAACGAACAGGTATGGCCGGAGCCCAAATATTGATATTTCACTATAGTTTATTGAATAGCTTTATAACACTCCCAGAGTCGGTTTTATGTGATAAACAGGATATATCAAATCACGCATCGCCGTACATGATAGACCAACTCAGGCACCAGTCGCACCACTGTACATGATAGACAAAATCACGCATTAACATATAGGCTATGCCAAGTCACGCTCCGTACAGCATAATTATATACGAAATCACGCATCATCGTACAGGATAGACCAAATCATGCATCACCGTACAGAATATACTTAATCACGCTGCACCGTTCATGGTAGAACAACTCAAGCATCACCGTACAGGATAGACAAAATCGCGAACCACTGTACATGATATACCAAATCGCACACCATCGTACAGGATAGACCAAATCGCGCACCACCGTACAGGATAGACCAAATCGCGCACCACCGTACAGGATAGACCAAATCGCGCACCTGTGTATATGATAGACCAAAGCATGTACATGTACTACCTTAGTGTAAACTCAATTATACATCATCGAACAGAGTAAACTAGATTTCCAATCATCGTACAGAGTAGATTAAATTACCCCCACTATGCATAGAATACCAAATTAAACACATTGATGTACAAAAGTACATGTACTTGCATCTCGACCACTTAAAAGAATACTTAGTGATTGTATGAAAGACGGTTGACAGCTTAAAGCAAAGTGAACCTCAAAATGTCCCTAAAGGAGCTTTCTGTTTCACTTTCATATTACTTTAAGCAGCCACCTACGATAAACACATGATAAATAATACTGTTTGATGGTCAACATTATAATAGGGGTTTTACTGTAGTACTAAGTCGATCATGTGTAATTAAGTAAAGCTATTACACTTTGTAGTGAAACTTTCGTCTCCTCATTTAAGATTCCATATGTGCTGCGGGCAGGGCTCTTTTTGCATGTTTGACGTCATCGAATCTAGTTCCTGTTGTGCTAAACTAATTGTCGTGCCAGTGAACAGATTATTTATGCTGGAAGAGAGCACGTTCACACCGTATTTTTGCCGTGTGTGACAAGTTGGCTGAAACTTGCTTGTCAACTAATTGATCTGTGTCTCTAAGGCATGCAGAATTCATGAGGTCATTTGTAATGCGCTAATGTTTGCCAGAGAGAGTGTGTATTATTTGCTTCCAACGACAGTGTCAGTTAACCATTTAAATTCACTCTCAATGACGTCATAAAGCGCATTTGCAAACAGTTTTGATCCTGATCACACGCCGCGTAACGCGGTGTCTGATCAGGACCAAAACTGTTTGTCATTTGTTTTGAAATTACGTCAATTATATCGCCTTCAATCTAACTAACTTTGAAACGACATTGCAAACAAAGTTATTGAATGAATGAATGAATGGTGTTTTACGGCCCATCGACACAAAAAGGTCATTTAGAGCCGAATAAATAATAACAAAATCAAATTTAAAACAATACCAACCAATAGATTACGTCAATGTCAGTCCCGATCAACGGGAAAGTAAACAAAATATGGACAAAACATAATCGACATACAAAAAATTATCTTTAAAAAATATAATTTATTCAAATCTTATAATATAAATTAATGGCTTTAAAAAATTCAAGTATTTTATAAATATCTACAAACTCAAACAGTTCCCGTAGGGAATCTGCCTGAAAGAACCTGTTTCTAATTAAAGTTAAATCAGCACAATCAATAAGAATGTGCTGAATTGTATAAGGTTCAAAACAAAATAAACATTCTGGTTGAACCTCACGTTTTAAAAGATATGAATGTGTAATATAAGAATGTCCTATTCTCAATCTAGCTAAAACTACCTCATCCCGGCGAATCGACCGGCATGCGTTTAAACTTTCACCTAATACAGGTTTAATGGCATGGAGTTGGTTACAAAGTTATTGAAGCAGACGACAATGTGGCGGTGAAGGGGTATTTAACCCTCACGATAAATTTGGTCAGGAAAGGGTTTACCCTTATCCTGCCAAATGCAAGTATAACAAGAGGTTCATGGTTCTCATCTCGCCCATCTGGGGCTATTATACGTAAGCTGACAGGGCCCTCTAGTTTTTTTAAGTTTCACCTTAACACGATTGTGTGAAAGTAGTGACCCCAGGGCAACCTAATTTAAACACCAGGGCAAATATTTTATATCTACGGGTTGGACTTTGTGGGTTTTGACAAGAAGTATAAAAGTCTATGTAAAACTAGTGATCCTTTGATGGAAATTTTTTGATCCCAGAGCTACGATTTTAACGAACTTGGTAGAAGTCTACTAGGTGATGCTCTATACAAAATATCTAAATTTTGTCCCTCTCGTTATCGACAAGCATATGTTTGTAAGCTTTTCCTATGCAAGCGTACGTGTACTGTATAGGTGATACTATACACAAGATATCTAAAACTTTGACCTGGTTATTGACAAGAAGAATTGATAAGTAGTGGACTTTAGTTGCCATAGCAACCCGGGCTCTGAATGGTCCACTAAAATTGATAAACATTTAATGGAACGTCCATGCTAAATTTCATTATTTTTAATTCGTTAGTTCCAGAGGAGAATTTCATTTTGAAAATTTGATTCAATATTACCATATACGGAAATGCTTTTGAACGAATCTTTGCACATATTTGTAAGACTTTAATCTGATAGATGTTTCTGTGTATTATGTGAATAAACTGCCGATTATTTCAAGATATTTTGAAATATTTGATGCTTGGTTGCCATTGCAACCAGACAAACATCTCCCGCCACAAAATTGTAACAACTGTTTGTTCCCCTGCCTTACTAATACTTCTTATGAAGTTTGGTTTAATTGTGACCAGGGGAGATATCGTTTAACCCTTTCCCCCATAGAAGCGCCTTTAAGCGCATTCAGTTTATTCCACCACTGAAGAAAATAGTTCCAATTCATACAGTCATGAATATATATCAGACTGAAGGAATATTTTCCTTATTCTAGCAGGTGGTAGCTTAAAGCAGGCTGAAAGTAAAGCAGAATGTGCCTTAAGTCACATTCTGCTTTACTTTCAACCTACTTTAAGAAGTCACCAATTTTCAAAACTAGGCTATGGAGTAAAGGGTTAAAGAGTATGCCCAATATAATAAGAGGGCCTGACGGCCTTGATATCGCTCACCTCTTGTACTGAAGCCTATTAGCTTTACCTTTCTGTTTCACCCGTTTTAATCCAAATCCATTTAAATGTGTAGTATAACATGTAAACAAGTTTGGAATACCTCATAATTCTGGTATAGTAGAGTACATCAAGGGCAGATAACTAGAGCCTAATCAATACTGAAACGAAGCATGTCAAGAGCAGATAACTATTGCCACAATGATTAGATTTCATCAAAAGTTGCACCCCTTCAAGAACTTATATAAGTTATATACTTTGTGTGCAAGTAAAATCAAAATCCATTGACAACTGTAGTTGCAAGAGTATAAACGGTGTTAGATATGGCTATTACAAGTTCTATAGTTTGATGTCATCCATAGATACAGATACTCTTCGCAATTGTGCCATGTATATCTATTATGCCTTTAAAGAAAGAAACACTCACCTTGAAATTTTTGCTTAAATGTATTGTAAATGATGCTGGGTAAGGTTACAATGTTGCATTTTATCTCTGTCAACATTGACCTGCCAATACAAATTTTGAATAGGATGTCAGTTATGTACAATTGTTGTTAAATCAAAACATTGCTTGGTCATGCATCGATATATGAGCCAACTATATATACCTCACACACATGCGTATGTATTGAGCTTTGTATTATATTATATATTTGTGTATGGGCCGGAGGCCTAATTGCATAATAAAATATTGAATTGAATTGAATCAGTCATTCAAGGGCAGATAACTCTTGACCTATTAATCTGATTTCAACCGTAATCGCACTTATTCGAACTCTTATGGTTATATACAATCTGAGCAAGTTTGAAAAAGACTTGATAAAAAGTGTGGCCTCTAGAGTGTAAACAACGTTAAATATGGCATTTTCAGCAATTCAAAGGTAAATAACTCTCGACCTAATACGTCCGATTTCAACCATAATCAACCTCATCCGAACTCTTTTACTCATATACAATCTCATTAAGTTTGAGATAGATTGGATAAAAATTGTTATGTGGCCTCGAGAGTGTAAAGACTGTTAAATATTACATTTTCAGCTATTCTTTCTTTCTTTCTTTCTCTATATACTGCTTCACGCCCCTTTCGGGTATTACGAGCAGGGGCACTTTTTAGGTGCACCAATGGGACTGTACCCGGCCGGTCACTTTATCCTGACACCGACGAACCAGTTGTAATGCTAACCCGAAATCCTGAGCGCCAAGGAGGGAAGCCATTACTACCAATTTTTAAGTCTTTGGTTTGGTTTTTATTCAAAGGAAGATAACTCTTGATCTATTTGCCCGATTTCTACCATCATCGAACTCATACGAACTCATATGGTAATATATAATCTGAGCAAGTTTGAGAAATATTAGATCAATAGTGTGGCCCTTAGCGAGTAAACACTAAAATTGTTGACAACGCACGGCCGGTGCCGGACATTCAAGGATTGCAAAAGCTCACCCTGAGCTAGCACAGGTGATCTAAAAATATGAAATGCCAAACTACTGGTAATAGATCTAGATGTATGTGTCAAGTACCTGTTGTGTAAGCTCACTCTCAAAACAATTGCCATGCCAACGTACCGCTTGATTAACGGATTTAAAACTAAACCTGCCCTATCCCGGGTACAATGATTATTTGCCAAAACAGTTTGGATTCAGATCAGACGCCACGTAAAGCGGTGTATGATTACGATACAAACTCCTTGACACTAAAATCTATATTTCTGAAGTAAAAACACCTGAAATCTGAATTTGAGAAATAAAAGCAGACGACAATTGTTTAATTCTGATGACGTCATGGCAGTGAAGAGGTTAATCACAAAGTTATTCACTGTTAAAAGGGAGAATAGCTGGAACAGTTTCTAAATCCAATGTACCAGTAACATTTATTTCCCCTATGTGCGTCATATTTGAATAGTACAGCGTTCCCTCCCTACAACGGTTCTCTCAACAACGATCCCCTCCTTACAACGACGTTTGTCACAGTTCCAAATACAAGACAATTACATGTATGTCTAACGCTTTTACTTCTGCAATATCGTCTGCTTAAAATTGTAGTCTGCTGTTATTTCTAAAGTATCATAATTGACATTTTGACAGAAACAAGAGGGCCTGAAGGCCCTGATATCGCTCATCTGTTGTACTGAAGCCTGGTAGCTTTACTTTCTGTTTCACACGTTCTAATCTAAATCCATTCAAATTTGTAGTATAACAAGTAAACAATTTTGGAATACAACCTCATAATTCTAGTATAGTAGGGTACATCATGGGCAGATCACTAGAGCCTAAACATTACTGAAATGAAGCCTTTTCTAGCATTCAAAGCATGTCAAGGGTAGATAACTATTGCCATAATGAAAAGATTTCATCAATGATTGCGCTCCTTCGAGAACTTATAGCTATATACTTTGTGTGCAAGTAGAATCAAAATCCATTAAAAACTGTAGTCGGTGTTAGAAATGGGCAGATATCTCTTGACCTTTTGATCTGATTTCAACCACAATCGCACTTATCCGAACTCTTACGGTTATATACAATTTGAGCAAGTTTGAAAAAGATTGGATAAAAAGTGTGGCATGTAGAGTGTAAACACCGTTAAATATGGCATTTTCAGCAATTCAAAGGTAGATTTTCTCTCGACCTATTGATCCGATTTCAACCAAAATCAAACTCATCTGAACTCTTATGGTCATATACAATCTGAGCAAGTTTGAGAAAAAGTTGATAAAAAGTGTGACATCTGGAGTGTAAAAACCCTTAAATATGGCATTCTCAGCAATTCAAAGGTAGATAACTCTCTATCTATTAGTCTGATTGCAACCATAATCTAACACATCCAAACTCTTATAGTCATATACAATTTGAGCAAGTTTGAGATAGATTGTATACAAAGTCTTGCCTCTAGAGTGTAAACACTGTTAAATATAGCATTTTCAGCAATTCAAAGGTAGATAACATTTGATCTATTGTTCCATTTTCAACTATAATCGAACTTATTTGAACTCTTATGGTAATATACAATCTTGGCAAGTTTTGAGAAAGGTTGGATAAATACTGTGGCCTCTAGCGTGTAAACACCCTTAAATTTGGCATTTTTAGTAATTCAAAGGCAGTTAACCCTCGATCTATTAGTCTGATTTCAACCATAATAGAACTCATCCAAACTCTTATGGTAATATACAATCTGAGCAAGTTCGAGAAAGACTGGATAAATATTGTGCCCCTAGAGTGTAAACACTTAAACTGTTGACGACGGACGGCGCACATTCAAGGATTTCAAAAGCTCACCTTGAGCCAGCTCAGGTGAGCTAAAAACCTTTATGACGAGTGACAAACAGCTTGAATCCAGATCAGACGCCGCGTTACGCGGCATCTGATCTGGATCCAACCTTTTTGTAAGTGCATCCACTTTCCCTCCCTAAAACGACCCCTCTGAACAACGCACACAATGTTTGTCTCCCATTGCATTGGTGTCGTTGTAGAGAGGGAACGCTGTATACTTATATGGTATCTGACCGCTGGAGGGTGTGCAGACAGAAAGTAGTTCAGTCGGTCGAGCTACCTACGGCTTATACCAAAACATGTGTTTTGTCTGTTTATAAGTCAGTCAACGGTATGAATAAGGGAATATACTTATGGTATCTGACCGCTGGAGGGTGTGCAGACAGAAAAGTAGTTCATTTTTTTGTTTGATTGACACTTTGCCCAACACTTATTTACAGCTGTCTGATGTAGGCTGAAATAGAGCATAAATACATTTCAGGATGGCCAATGGAAGTCCTTCGACTGCTAGTTCCCACATTACTAAAGTTCGTAAACAGTTTGAGTAACGCTGCGTCTGATCAGGATCCTAACGGTTTGGCACTAATGCTTGTATTTTTTCTAAAATGGCTTTTACATTATATTGCAGGCGGAATCTGTGAAGCAGACATTGATACCCGTATGGGCAATTACAAAACACTGCTGACGAGTACCAATTCTTCTTGACGTAATAAGGGACTCGCAACCGGATGGTGTACTTGTCAAAATAAAATAAAATACTCAAATAAAAGCAAATTTGTGGCATTATTTGGCTTCTGACATTAAAATAATATGATCAGTCCAAAAAAAGTCTCAAGAATCGTCACCGAATCTTAGATTTTTAGATATTTTCCATCGTTTTTCTATACCAACTAGTAGACGGTATAGTTGTTGTTGCTTCTCTACACGGACTCAGACATAAACCCGAGCCGAATTGTGAAGTTGTATGCACTTTCGATCGCTACACAGTGAAATACGTTAAATCGATCCGAGATAAAATGATAGTTCCGTGGTCCATTGGTCTAAGCGGTTTCCCCTATTTTGCCTTCTGTCCGCCAATGCCGGGCCCGGGTTCGAATCCCACCAGAGACCTATATTATAAGAAATGTCACGGTAGTGTGACAAATGCCTTCTTCGCAAAGAATATTATACTGAACGAAACAAGGGTCACTACGGAAATATATCGCTCACCTGGTACACCGTGTAAAACTTGATGTTTACAAGGTTTTTCAATGATTTGACCTAGTTTTTGACCGGACATGACCCGCATTTGAGCTTGATCTAGAAATAAACGAGGCAAACATTTTGACCTAGTTTGTTACCCGAAATGACCCACATTCGAACTTGACCTGGATTTCATCAAAACAAATAGGGTCAAGTTTCATGAAGATCGAAATAAATTTGTAGCTGCTTTTGTTAACGAACAATTGTGACGGACGGACATCTAGCTCACCTTGGCACTAGGTTTTGTGCCAGGCTCCGAGGTTATAAACGTTTTATTTGAATCCGAGTGCGTTTCCAAGCATTTGATTGGTCAGATTTGAGCCCAGGCTCAAACCTGACGAACCAAATGCTCGGGAACGAGTTTAGACTCAAGTCAAAAGCTTTATTACCTCGGAACCAGGTCAGCTTCTGAACATGGGATTTCCCATAGACAACAATTTCAGTTTTATATCGAACGCAATATCAAACAGCAGTAAACAAGCAAGATACACTGTTGATGGGTCGCTTTGAGAGGCATCAATTACAATTGGTTTCGGAAGTATTTGATAAATCTACTTTTTCAAAGGCTTTTCTACACAAGGTGCTAAAGAATGCTTCTCCAAAACTAGATTTTTGTTGCTGGCTACTTTTATCATAAAAACACGACTTGCACCTTTAGGACTTGTTAAGCTGTTGCGATAATAAAAGGTGGTTACCTCCCTTTATACAAATGCTTAAAGCACAATTGACATGTTTTCTGTTTCGTAACGTTGTGCTGTTTTTGTCATTATGCATGATAAAATGTACCACAAAATGTAGACCAAAACTCATTCACTCAGTTTATTTTGCACATAGCAGATTTGAATTCCGTAGATAAAGCCAGGCTGTTTGCAATAAATACTGTTCTAAAAATAGTATTATCGAAACATGGTCCTTCATTTCATAAATTACCTGGATTTTGTATTCTGAGCAAGTTTCATGAATATGGCTCCTTATTCCTAAAGTGTTCAGACGCTTTTTTTCGAGCTACTTTTCAATCAGACAAAACCCATATATTCATATTTGGCATATTTTGGGAAGGTATTCAATCTCAGATATAACTGAAGCAAAGGATGTGGGCCCTATTAGTTTTCTGAAGCTTTTCCTATGATATGACCTGTAACAGACCCACTTTTTGAACCAAAGTAATCCATATATTACTAATTGCCTAGATTTTGTCAAGGTGATCATTTAAAAAAAAAATAAACAAGAGGGCCTGAAGGCCCCGATATCGTTCACCTGTTTTGATGAAGCCCGATATCTTTACCTTTGAATTTCACCCTTTTTATTCAAAATCCATTCAAATTTGTAGTATAGCATGTAAATAACATTGGAATGACCTACTCTAGTATAGTAGAGTACATCAAGTGCAGATAACTAGAGCCTAAATAATACTGAAATGAAGCCTTTCTAGCACACCGTTTTTCAGCAATTCAAAGGTAGATAACTCTTGACCTATTTATCCGATTACAACCATAATCAAACTCATCTGAACTCTTATGGTATAGTCAAACAACTAGGTTAGACGTGTCACGGGGTCGCCGAGTCCATTTATAAGGGAGATCAGCATTTCGGATATCCTCGTGGCAATTTTAAATGAAAAGTTTTAGTTATTTGTACAAACAATAAACGAATTAGTTATCGGAAACATAGCGTAGTGGATAAGACGTAGGACTGAAAGGAAGCATGACCGAGAAACATTTTATCAAGCGCGGGTTCGAGTCTTGCATCAACCTAAACTATTTTTTTGGCTAAAACAATATTAAGGATTCTGTAATTACATTGCATTTAAGTAATGCAGAAAGCCCCCTCAATAAAACAACTAAATATTTGTATTTTATCATCCCTTTGTTTTTGAAAATATGGCTAATATAGGACTCGAACTCAAACTAATGCACCCCTTCTTCAACATTGAAGAACATGTGCATAAATAGTCAGTATAATACAGTATAAATAAGATAATGCTTTACTATTCATTCTAGATTAAAAAAAAGTTTGAGGTTGACGCGGGATTCGAACCTACGCTGAACAAAAATACTATTATCACAATGCTCTCTGGGTACCTACTTTGCCTACTGCGCTAAACAGCCGACAACAATTCCGCCTTCATTTGTAGCTAATATACTAAACTCGACTGTTTGAACATGCGGAATGCTGTTATCCCTAAAAAATGGACTCGGCTGACCTTTGACACGTCAGACCTAGTTGTTTGACTATAGTATACAATCTGAGAAAGTTTGAAAAAAATTGAATAAAAAGTGTGGCCTCTATAGAGTGTAAACACTGTTAAATATGGGATTTTCAGCAATTCAAAGGTTGATAACTCTCGATCTATTAGTATGATTTCAACCATATTTTTTACGCATCCAAACTCTTATGGTAATATACAATCTGGGCTAGTTTGAGAAAGATTGGATAAATAATGTGGCCTCTAGAGTGTAAACACCGTTAAATATGGCATTTTCAGCAATTTAAAGGAAGATACTCTCGACCTATTGGTCCGATTACAACCATAATCGAACTCTTATGGAAATATACAATCTGAGCAAGTTTGAGAAAGATTGGATAAATATTGTGGCCTCTAGAGTGTAAACACTAAAATTGTTGACGCCAGACATTCAAGTATTGCAAAAGCTCACCTGAGCTAAAAAATTATGAGCTCGTGGATTAAAATATGACGGCTAGTAATTAGCCTTTTCTGTTTTGACCTACATATTTATCTTATATATGCAACCCAAATTTGCATAGTGCCTAGCTTTTGTCAAGATAATTATTCTATGCAAGAACTGGACTAAAAATATTGCATCTGGAGTGGCAAAGGGCCTTTCTTCAATTTGACCTACTTAATAAACCGACATGACCTAAATTTTTATCAAGGACATGACATTGGCAAAATCTCAAAGATGGAGTCAAAGTATGACTTATAGAAGGTTCTTAACTTTTAATTTGATATTTCAGAACACACAAAATAACCATGCCCCTTGGCGGTAATTTTTTTGACGGATCAGATTCTTTGAACTTTTGAAGTACAGAAACATTTTGGTGAAAACAAAATTGAAAACTGACTAGTAGTTTTGTCAACTTTTGGAGAAGATTTTTCTAGATATTGTGCATGGCGAAGTCCCTACGCCCTATCCACTTTCTACAAGCCAACAGCGCGTATCTTGACCAGGTTTGCTTACACTGGGTGCTAGAGAATTCGTTTACAATTGTTGGCGGACAAGAGTGGAATCACAATAGCTCACCTTGAGCACAGCACTGGTGAGCTAAATTGGCTGAATTAACCCATTACCCCATAAATACGCCTTTAATTTATTCATCCACTTATGAAAATAGTTCTAATTTATATTATAACAAATAAGAATCATAAGAAATATTTTCTATATTCTAGCAGATAATAGCTTAAAGTAGGCTGAAAGTAAAGCAGAATAAAGGCGCATTCTGCTTTACTTTCAACCTGATTTAAGGTCAACAATTTTCAAAAATAGAAACAGGCTATGGGGTAATGGGTTAACTAACTTTTGAACAATAGGTAGTAACAAACACACAAACATGTAAACAGTTTTTTCTCTTTACTGCCGACCTATATACATGACATTTATGCTTTCTTTGATGCTTCTTGTGCCTTGAGTACCCGGACAACGATCTTCTGTTCTTCAATGAGAAAAGCTCGGATGATCCTGAAAATATAGATATAGAGCTCAAGTATTTTCATATAATAGTAAACTGTATTTAAGCTCTTTTTGTATTTCAAACTGTTGAGCTTTAAAAACTCTAATTATGACCACAAATATGAGTCTGACAAAACCGTATTTAAAACAGGTGGCAGTCTAAAGCAAGAGAAAATAAGCAGAAAGCTCATATAGGTTATTAGGAGCTCTCTGCTTTACTTTTATCTTGCTTTTAAGCAACCTACCACCTTGAACTCAAACATTTTAGCTCATTTAGTGGTCTTAATAGAGAGGGTTTACTGTACTTAAAACTTCATGTTAAACCATTTCCTTCATACCTTGTATTTAGTGTTTAGACAAGGGAATTTCTGCTTTCCTTGCAACCTGTTTTCACCCATTACCCTTAGGCCTTTTATTTTATGCCTGTATTGTTTTCCTCCACCAAATAAAATAGTTCATGCGGTCGCACTAGAGAGATTTTAGTCTCATAGTATATATAAATTATAAAATTAGTCATTACTACAGAAAGGTCAGTGTGGCAATTAGAATCATGCTGTTTAATCATAGCCCAATGCTCACAATTTCATCACAATGTCTGTAAAGTTGTTCATGACTAAATTTCCGTCTTTTTTTCTATTTATCTAATAATGTTGCTTCTCTTTATTACAGTAAGGTCTCTCCATAACAAGTGTTAACGACCACTAAATTGTGATAATTATAATGTGTACGACAGGTGACTTCTTAAAGTAAGACTAAATCAGATACAGACATATCAGTGTGGCAATTAGAATCATGCTGTTTAATCATAGCCCAATGCTCACAATTTCATCATTATGTCTGTATAGATGTGAATGACTATATTTCCTTCTTTCTCTCTCTATCCTATAATGTTGCTACTCTATATTACAGTAAGGCCTCTCTATCAAGACCACTAAATTGTGTTAATTATCATTAGTATGTGTTTACAACAGATGACTGCTTAAGGGTGTATCAATGTCATGAGCCATTTTTTCAAAGTATTAAACTTTTTTTCTATCATTGATTTTTTGGAAGAGCTATTTATGATGAATGAAAAAATGAAAAAAAATATATATGGTGGTGTCCTTTTTTTTTTTAGCTACAGCGATTTGGAAAAGGTTTGTCAAATTTGGATTTTTTTCTTTAAATTTTACCCATTCAGAGTACAAGCTTCAGTAAAATTTATTTAAAAACAAAACAAACATGGTAATTTGGGTTTTCTTTATTTATTTCATGTCTATGGTGGTATGTTCACATATATAAACCAAATTTAAACAAAGCAGGCACCAGGTTTGAACAATATGGATCCTTGAATATCAAAAATATGCTTTATATAGGGCATGATTTTATTAGATTTTTTAGTTTATGAAAAAAAGTAAAAAAGTTTGAAAATGAAATAGTTCTAGTATTTAACTTTTTCTTATATTCTACCAGATGAAAGCCCATACTAAGGCAGTTCAAAATATGAAAAGAAATTGAAAGGTCAGTGTTGAAAATTTTGAGTTATTAAAGTAAAAAGAGTTATCGCCCCTTACAAAATTTACAAAAAAGTACCATACCGATGATATTTAGAGCTTTATAAATTTCACATTTGGTGCCTTTTTTTTCTTAAATTAGTTTTTGTATGAAGAAATACTACCATAGATAGGAAATAAATAACACAAAACCAAATTATCATATTTGTTTTCATTTAAAATGGGTTTTATTGAAGCGGGCTGTTTGAAACGGACAAAATAAGAGGACGTGGGTGGGGTAAATTTTACATGGCCGTAGAGCCAACTGTTGTTCACCAAAATGTACTTTTTCTATTTTTTCATTCCTCTTAAATAGCTCTTCAATACAAAACCATCATAGAGTGTTTTCATATACTTTGAAAAGTTCCCAAAGTCATGACATTGATACACCCTTAAAGCAAGGTGACAGTAAAACAGAAAGCTCCTGTATTGGCTTTCTGTTTTTTACAGACACCTTTCTTTAAGCAGTCCTTTAGGAGCTTTCTGTTTCACTGTCACCTTGCTTTAAGCTGTCGCTTGTCTTTTATACATAACAATCAATTTGCCTTCCTTTTAGTGGTAGTAAAAGAGAGGTATAACTGTACTCTTATCAGTTGACTGCCTCTTATCTGGAGCCTTGCTATAAACGTGTATTTAAGACTAAATCAGATACAGACAAGTCAGTGTGGCAATTAGAATCATGCTTTATAATCATAGCCCAATGCTCACAATTTCATCATTGTGTCTGTAAGGCTAGTTATATCTTGATTATATGTTCCTTAAAGCAGAATAAAATTGAAGCAGACAGCATCCATTTTACTTTTCTGCCACTTTACTCTATCAATTCACAGATTTTCATTTGTGTGGTTGTTATAGCAGGACCTTTACTGAGGTGACATGAATGTTCAAACCTTTATCATTATGCAGCTCAGTTAAAACTGCCCAGTATTTATATACAGTAAAACCTCACTATTACAACCAATGAAAAGAGTGCCAATTGATAGCAGTTTGTATAAGACAGTTAGGTGACAGCTTAACTCTTTCCTCCCTGAAACTTTGAATGGACAATTACAGTTTCCATTTTAGTCAAGTCCATTTCTGACTTTTAAGGGTTGTTTTTGTCAATGTTTGGCATTATGACAAACAGTGAAGACCCTGATCACTAGTGATCAGAGGGCTTCTTTCGGAGCCCTCTGATCTGGGCCTTCACTGTTTGCACAGGACAAGTGTACTTTTCATATGTACACTGTTTGAAAAGGACGCCTATATGCGGGACTAGGGTTCAAAGGGTTAAAGCAAAGTAACTTACAATTTCTGTTTCATGTTCGCCTTACTTTAAGTAGTTGCCCGTTTTAAACACCTTATATTCAACACAATTTAGAGGTTGTAATAGAGAGGTTTTACTGTGCATGGGCAGTCTTAACTAGGAACTGGTTCTGTGAAATGCTCCTAAGGAAAACAATCTATTTTGGCTGAATAAACACCTGGATGTATTGAAGACCATTAGCTCTGCAAGTATGTTTTCGACATCAATCAGTGTGGCATATGGAATCATTATTTTATTCATAGCCCAATGCTCACAATTTCATCATGTATATCTCCACCAGACCTGCCTTTTATCATGCTCTGTTTAAATCCATACAAATCTAAAAAATCTTTACTTTTCATCTGTTATGCAGTGGAGTGCTTTTGGTAAAACTATACTTTTCCTATTGCCATAACCACTTTGGATCAACTGGACATTCTGAGCTACCCAATATTTTGCCCAAACCAAAACCAAAAATATTTCTAGAAGAAAACGGATGCATACATAATTATACTTCTAGCGCACTTGTCAGTCATATCGCGACACCCAGCTAACAACTCAAAGAGACGATTCTATTAAAAGTAACACCATAGGGTTTAAGGCAGAAATAAAGATGCAATTCTTTGAAATACATGTACTCCCCTTATCTGGAGCCCTTCAGACAAATTGTTGCTACAATGTGTTTTAATGTACCAGAAGTTCAATAACTCAACAATCTGTCAAGATTATCAAACACAGTGGACCTCTGCCATTTCTCTTGCACAATTTCTACACCCTGCTAACAGAACAGACACTAACAGGGCTCTAGATTGTGCATAGATAATGTACCCTAGACTAAAACACAGTTCTCAAACAAATATGTATCTTATATGGAATCAATGTCGTTTTAATTTTGTTTGGGTGAGCATCTGCCTGTAAAGATCTATTACTAGAACATGTAACAAAATTCAATGTTCACTAACTACAAACCTAAAACTCTTAATATAAACTAAGTTTTTTTCTTCCAAACAGAAACTATCAAATTGAAATATTTCACAAAATAATTTTCTTTAAGACTTGAAACAAGAATTCAAAAACGATTTGGAGGTTAACCCAAATATTTGACATCCTTGTTGATGAAAATGAAAAAGATTTAATAACTTGGTCTGGCTTTGCTCCTACACAAAAATGAAAGGCTTTGAGAACATCTCTAACTATGAATAGTAAGTTTAAGACAATCAGTGTGGCATTTGGAATCATTATTTTATTCATAGCCCAATGCTCACAATTTCATCATGTGTGTCTTCAACAGCCCTGCCTATTATCATGATCTGCCTAATTCCTTACAATTCTGAATGAATCTTTGCTTATTCATCTAGACTTTTATGCAGTGGAGTGCTTTTGGTAAAACTGCTATAACCACTTAGGATCAACTGGACATTCTGAGCTAGCCAATATTTTGCCTAAACCAAAACCTAAAAAATTTCTAAGAGAAAACTGATGCATATATAATTATAATACTTCTAGCGCACTTGTCAGTCATATCGCGACGTCTAGCTAACTACTCAAAGAGACGATTCCATTAAAAGTAACACCATAGGGTTTAAAGCAGAAATAAAGATGCATTTCTTTGAAATACTCTCCTCATATGGAGCCCTTCAGACAAGCTGTTGCTACAATCATACGTAACAATGTGTTTTTGGTGTACCAGAGGTTCCATAACTCAACAATCTGACAAGATTATCAAACACAGTGGACCTCTGCCATTTCTCTTGCACAATTTCTACACCCTGCTAACAGAACAGACACTAACAGGGCTCTAGATTGTGCATAGATAATGTACCGTAGACTAAAACAGTTCTCAAACAAATATATATCTTATATGGAATGTCGTTTTAATTTTGTTTGGGTGAGCACCTGCCTGTAAAGATCTATTACTAGAACATGTAACAAAATTCAATGTTCACTAACTACAAACATAAAACTCTTAATATAAACTAAGTTTTTTTCTTTCAAACAGAAACTATCAAATTGAAATATTTCACAAAACAATTTTCTTTAAGACTTGAAACAAGAATTCAAAAACGATTTAGAGATTTACCCAAATATTTGACATCCTTGTTGATGAAAATGAAAAAGATTTAATAACTTGGTCTGGCTTTGCTCCTACACAAAAATGAAAGGCTTTGAGAACATCTCTAACTATGAATAGTAAGTTTAAGACAATCAGTGTGGCATTTGGAATCATTATTTTATTCATAGCCCAATGCTCACAATTTCATCATGTGTGTCTTCAACAGCCCTGCCTATTATCATGATCTGTCTAAATCCTTACAATTCTGAATGAATCTTTGCTTATTCATCTAGACTATTATGCAGTGGAGTGCTTTTGGTAAAACTGCTATAACCACTTAGGATCAACTGGACATTCTGAGCTAGCCAATATTTTGCCTAAACCAAAACCTAAAAAATTTCAAAGAGAAAACTGATGCATATATAATTATAATACTTCTAGCGCACTTGTCAGTCATATCGCGACGTCTAGCTAACTACTCAAAGAGACGATTCCATTAAAAGTAACACCATAGGGTTTAAAGCAGAAATAAAGATGCATTTCTTTGAAATACTCTCATCTGGAGCCCTTCAGACAAATTGTTGCTACAATGTGTACCAGAGGTTCAATAACTCAACAATCTGACAAGAATATCAAACACAGTGGACCTCTGCCATTTCTCTTGCACAATTTCTACACCCTGCTAACAGAATAGACACTAACAGGGCTCTAGATTGTGCATAGATAATGTACCGTAGACTAAAACACAGTTCTCAAACAAATATATATCTTATATGGAATGTCGTTTTAATTTTGTTTGGGTGAGCACCTGCCTGTTAAGATCTATTACTAGAACATGTAACAAAATTCAATGTTCACTAACTACAAACCTAAAACTCTTCATAAAAACTAAGCTTTTTTCATCCAAACAGAAACTGGCAAAATTGAAATATTTCATAAATCCATTCTCTTAAGGTACTTCGCATATGCGCGTAGTTTCCATACGATTGTTATGAAACTTTTCATGAAGAATGATAATAGCCTAAGAAACAATGTGTGTAAATATAGGCAAAATTTATCGTGTGGTTTGTCTTTCAGGTCTTTTTTCTGACAAAAACCTAGAATTTTGATGATTTTATTTTTCTTAAAAATGAATAAAGCTAATGACTATAATTCTCGCCCAATAAGTAGTCCACAACATTCATTACACGAAAGGCTAAAAACATTTTGAATAAAGGTGTTCAGAAAGATGTTATCAGCTATTTAAATTTTGCAAAATGCTAAAAAATTGAATTACAAAAAACTGACTCATTCAATGTATATTTGTTTTCATTTTATTCAAATATATGGTTGATGAACTAGTCAGTCTGAAAAAATTAGAAAATATTACAGTCAGGATTTGTTGTAATAACATATTTTCTTATTAAAATGTGGGATATTTGTTGTTTAGATACAGTTACCTACCTTAGAATTAAAACTTTGTCATTAAAATGCATTATTATTTATTCATGGACTTGCATACAAGGTTTATTATATTGTTTGAACATAATTATAATGGGCAATATCGATCTTGAAAAGGTTAGCGTATTGATAAGCTTCAAGGTGTGGCTTTATAGTTCGATCAAATCGTTTACATGTATACCGATTTAATTGACTTGTAAGTCATTAAACTAAAACGTACAGGTAAGTGGACATATACTTGGACCGTAAACATCACTAGTACTAATCAACGAAGACTAAACATAGCATGTCTCTTGATTACTGCGTTATGGATTGACAAGTCAATAAATCGGACACTTAAAAATATTTGGATCGGTTGGGTCTCGAACCTATGACCTTTGGATTGCTAGTCAACCACTTTAGTCAACCACTATACTAACTGCGCTATGAAGGATTATACTAATTCGTATCAACATTTCCTTTATATAAATTTTCTAGTATAAACACGTACGAAAAAAAGTCTGTATCGTCCAGACGCATATCCGCTCGCCCGCAAGACCGACTTCCGGTAGCGAAAGGCCTTAAAGACTGAAATTGTTACTAGAATTCAAAACCAATTTATAATTTGAGCTAAACCCAAATATTTCTCACAACTGTTGATGAAAATGGAAAAATAATAACTTGGTCTTGCTTTGCTCCTACACAAAAATGACTGGCGTTGATAACATCAATAATTGTGAATTTTAATTTTAGACAATCAGTGTGGCATTTGGAATCATTATTTTATTCATAGCCCAATGCTCACAATTTCATCATGTATGTCTCCAGAAGAGCGGACCTTCTGTGTTTCTCAACAATGACTGTCAGGTAAGCCTATTAAATTTCTCGTTTACCCACTCCTTTTACCCCATAACCTGATCCTAATTTTGAAGCACTATGATTATATGACTACTTACAACAGGTTGAGAGTAAAGCAGAATGCACGTTAAGGTGTATTCTGCTTTACTTTCAGCCTTCTTTATGCTACCATCTGCATGGATAAAGAAACTATTTCTTATGATGCACATTCATGGCAAGTAATTGGAACTATTTTCACATAAAATGTGTGCCACATATTACTGTTTATTGATGGTGTTTAAACACAGTCCTGTGAAAGTTAAAGCATGAAGAGAATAAAAAAGAAAGGTTCTACAATATTTTTTATTTTTTTTACTAAATATACTTTCTCCCAATATTGATAAGATATATTGCAAAGTGGCAAATAGTGCATACCCTAATCATATGAGCCATCTGATCCTGATCTACACTATTTGCCAAGGACAAGTGTACCCTTCACAGGTACACCGTGCGTTAATAACAAGTAAAAGTGTCGCTAGGGTTCAATGTGTTGAAAGGTTTGATATAAGTGAATTTGCACTTTTTGTATATATAGCAAGGTTTTTTGCCAGAACAACCAACAGACCCAGATCTGTTGTTTCATTATTTTCTCAGTGAAGAGTGTAGCAAAGGTTACAATTTACCAATCTTTAAAGACTGCCAAACAACTGAACCTATGCAGTTGCTGTAGCACAATTTCTACACCCAGTTAACAGACAGGCATTAACAGGGCTCTAGATTGTGCTAAACCATACACCAATGACAGCATAAAACGTTAGTGGGATCAAGACTTGAACAAGAATTCCATGTAAAACCAAAACTTCTTATCATTGGAGCTTTATGCTATCATCTACATGGATACAGAAACTATTTCTTATGGTGCACATTCATGACAAGTAATTTGAACTATTTTCTTCACATTAAATGTGTGTCACAAATAACTGTTTATTCATGGTCTTTAACCCTTTACCTTGTAGAAGCGCCTTTTAGCGCATTCCGTTTAATCCTCCGCGGAAGAAAATAATTCCAATCTATACAGTCATGAATATGTATGAGAAGGAATATTATTTTAATTTTAGCATGTGGTAACTGAAAGCAGGCTGAAAGTAAAGCAGAATGCGCCTTAGGGCACATTCTGCTTTACTTTCAGCCTGCTTTAAGTAGTCACCTATTTTCAAAACTAGAAACAGGCTATGGGGTAAAGGGTTAAACAGTCCTGTGAAATTTTAGCATGAAGAGAATAGAAAAGAAAGGTCTTACAGAAGTTTTTTACTTTACTTTCTTATGGCTTTAAGCTTTCACCTACTTTTTAACTCAAATACCACTTAAACAGCAAATAGAAAGGTTTGTTTCCAAATAAGTTAGGTCCAATATTCATTGATAAGATATATTGCAAAATGACCAATAGTGCAGACCCTAATCATATGAGCCATCTGATCTTGATCTACAATATTTGCCGAGGACAAGTGTACTCTTCATAGGTACACTGTTAGTAAATAACAAGTAAACTTGTCGCTAGGGTTCAATGTGTTGAAAAGTTTGATATAAGAGAATTTGCACTTTTGACTATATAGCAAGGTTTCGGCCAGAACAACCAACAGACCAGATATTAGTGCTGAAACGATTACCCGGGTAACCGTTAACGGTTATGAACTGCCGATTAACCGGTTACAAAGTCGGTAACCGGTTTCTCGGAAGCCATTTTGTATAACAAAAATGAAGCCCCATTTGTCGGGAGCTACAGCCTTCAGATATGTTTTCCGTTCACTTGAAGTCTTTTACTCTAAGATATACATGATATTTAAGTTTTAAAATACAGTAGCATGTTGATTGATAAGGGTAGGACGTTTCCTGATTTTTGTAAACATATACACGGAGCTCAGTACACAAAACGATGCCGTTAACAAGGTCTTTTATGTGCACAGTTCAATATATCGATACTTTTCAGTTGTTCTCAACACTGAATACTCGATGCATCGTGTCATTTTATTTTAAGTTGAGTTAAAGAACCCTTATTCCACCAGTCTTTACAATAAATGCCGATTGAACAGTTTTAATTTACAACAAACTTATCTTCGAAATATTGTTTCCTTCGCTACTTTGACAGTTGAACTTGACACGCTTTCTAACCTTCTGACCTCGAAATATTCGGTTTGCTTTGGATTTCTACCCTAGTAGCTATATATGAAGTTCGTGTAGGGAAAACGTAAACCAGGGTTTCCAGGAATATCCGCATATCAATTTCAAATATATTTTTAGACCACCCAATCAAAAACGATAAAATAATAAAACCCGTTTAGCTGAATCTACACTTCATTCGGATCATCTCATATGTGTTTAAGGTTTAAAAATAAGACAAGAATGGGACCAATTAATTATCTATAACACAATGCGGGGTACAAAGTCTTCATATTCGAGCACGCATAATTATTCCGTTTGTTGGAGTTATCATTATTTTACAAATGCAACTTATTTAGAGAAGACATCGAATAACCTCTTTTTTAGACGAGTTATTGATCAACACATTCATGCAGTAAACATGTAAGTTCATTTTATAAGATCAATACTTCTTTTCTTTTTGCAATTTATTAAAGACCTACGTCGGCATGCATGGTAAAATAGTTAGAAAAAAGTATAACATTCATAAACAAATCTTTATTATTTTATTATCGTTTACACACGCAAACGGTCTCCAAATTTGTAAATCATTTATAGGTAAAACATTTTGAACGTTACCGTGTACACGTGCTACGTCCGACCCTTACTGACTAAAGATGTGTCAGTCGGCATATTAAAGTTACGATTAACCGGTTAACCCCGGTTACGAGCAACGATTAACCGGTTACAAATTTCTGATAACCGTTTCAGCACTACCAGATATGTTGTTTCACTGTTTTCTCAGTGAAGAGTGTAGCAAAGGTTACTATCTACCAATCTATGAAGACTGCCAAACAACTGAACCTATGCCGTTTCTGTAGCACAATTTCTACACCCAGTTAACAGACACATTAACAGGGCTCTAGATTGTGCTGAACAATACACCAATGACAGCACAAAACATTACAGAGATCAAGACTTGAACAAGAACTCAATGTAAAACCAAAACTACATGTACTTATTATTGGAGCTAAACCTAAATGTTTGGCACGCCTGTTGATGAAAGTGGGAAAGAAATAATAATTTGGTCTCGCTTTGCTCCTACACAAAATGACTGGATTTGAGATCATCTCCAATAATTATTAATAAAAGTTTGTGACAATCAGTGTGGCATCTGGAATCATTATTTTATTCATAGCCCAATGCTCACAATTTCATCATATATGTCTCCAGCACACCTGCTGTATTTCTCAACAATGACTCATGAAGAAGCCTAAAAACCTAATTCACCACGAAAAAAAGTTGATGTTTACCTCTACCTACTCCTTTAGTTTAGTAAGTTGCCACAAATAATGCTTATTGATAGTGTTAAACAAATTGGACACTTAAAGGAAGAAGAGAATAAAGAAGAAAGCTCCAACAGTTTTTTTTCTTTCTTTACTTTCATCGTGCCTTAAGCTATCACCCATCTTTTAACTCAAATAAAACTTAAAACTTCAACTGGAAAATTTCAGTTAACAACTAGAACGGCTATCACTAAAGGTGATAAATACCCCCACTATGCAGCACTCTGCAGACGTTTTCAATGAGGTTTGACAATGGCAGGGTGCTGCCACCATCATAAAAACTTGGAAAATTTATGGCAAGTATCAAGTAAATCAGGTTGAAAGTGAAGGAGTTCGCCGTACAAGATTTTGCCTGCCAATTTCAAGACCAAAGGTCAAGGTCACAGAGATTTGAAATGTGTGTCTTGCACATCTACTACTCCTGAGAAACATTTATGCAAAGTATTAAGTGAATCAGGTTGAAAGTGAAGGAGCAGTTGAAAGTACAAGATTTTGCCTGCCAATTTCAAGACCAATTTAAATGACAAAGGTCAAGGTCACAGAGACCTGAAATTTGTGTCTTGCACATCTACTACACCTGAGTAACATCTATGCCAAGTATCAAATGAATCGGGTTGAAACTGAAGGAGGAGTTGAAAGTACAAGATTTTGCCTGCCAATTTCAAGACCAAATTTAAGGCCAAAGGTCAAGGTCACAGAGACCTGAAATTTGTGCCTTGCACATCTACTACACCTGAGTAACATTTATGCCAATTATCAAATGAATCGGGTTGAAACTGAAAGAGGAGTTGAAAGTACAAGATATTGCCTACCAATTTCAAGACCAATTTCAAGGCCAAAGGTCAAGGTCAAGGAGACCTGAAAATTGTGTCTTGCACATCTACTACACCTGAGTAACATCTATGCCAAGTATCAAATGAATCGGGTTAAAACTGAAGGAGGAGTTGAAAGTACAAGATTTTGCCTGCCAATTTCAAGACCAAATTTAAGGCCAAAGGTCAAGGTCACAGAGACCTGATATTTGTGTCTTGCACATCTAGTACACCTGAGTAACATTTATGCCAAGTATCAAATGAATCGGGTTGAAACTGAAAGAGGAGTTGAAAGTACAAGATTTTGTCTAACAATTTCAAGATCAAAAGTCAAGGTCAAGGTCACAGAGACCTGAAATTTGTGTCTTGCACATCTACTACACCTGAGTAACATCTATGCCAAGTATCAAATGAATCGGGTTGAAACTGAAGGAGGAGTTGAAAGTACAAGATTTTGCCTACCAATTTCAATACTAATTTCAAGGCCAAAGGTCAAGGTCACAGAGACCTGAAATTTGTGTCTTGCACATCTACTACACCTGAGTAACATTTATGCCAAATATCAAATTAATCGGGTTGAAACTGAAGGAGGAGTTGAAAGTACAAGATTTTGCAGACAGACCGACGGCCAACCAACCGACCGACCGACAGGCTGATTCCAGTATACCCCCCCTCAAACTCTGTTTGTGGGGGTATAATTAAGTCAGATTTATAATTGATACATATTGCAAAATGACAAATAGTGCAGACCCTAATCAGACAAATCCTATGATCTGGACCTACATTGTTTGCCAAAGACAAGTGTACTACTTATAATTCACAGGAACACAGTAAATTACAAGTAAACTTGTAGTTTGATATAAGTTAATTGGCACTTTTGACTATAGGGCAAGGTATTCATTGGCCAGAACAACCAACAGACCAGATCTGTTGTTACATTACTTTCTTAATCAGTGTAGCAAAGGTTACTATTTACCAATCTATAAAGACTGCCAAACAACTGAACCTCTGCAGTTTCTGTGGCACAATTTCTACACCCAGTTAACAGACATACATTAACAGGGCTCTAGATTGTGCTAATGACAGCACACATTATTAGACGAGTTCAAATGCCGATATTTTTCATAAGACATTAGATATTTTGAAACCTTTGCCTACACCTGCCAGTTGTTCAACATTATTTTTGTACATTAAGTAGTCTCCTGTCTTACCCACTGCCAAAAGTTTAAAGAAGAGTTAAATCGGAATAAAGTGTGACTCTATAGTTGGTAAAGACTGTCAAACAACCAACTTCTTGTCATTTGCTATTGTGGCACAATTTCTACACCTTGCTAACAGAAGGACATTAGCTCATTATCCCTTAGTTTTGAAAATAGGTGACCACTTAGAGAGGTTGAAAACTGCATTAAAAGGGAACCATTTTTTACTGTAAAGGAATAAATTAACTCTTTCCTCCCTAAAACTTTAAATGGACAATTCCAGTTTCCATTTTAGTCTAGTCCATTTCTGACTTTTAAGGGTTGTTTTTGTCAATGTTTGGCATTATGACAAACAGTGAAGACCCTGATCAGAGGGCTCCTTTCGGAGCCCTCTGATCTGGGTCTTCACTGTTTGCATAGGACAAATGTACTATTCACATGTACACTGTTTGAAAAGGACACCTATATGCGGGACTAGGGTTCAAAGGCTTATTTATGGGGTAATGGGTTAACATGACTCTAGGTTGTGCTCACAGGTTTTTGTTTGGCTGGACATATAATGGTTTATTACTGTGATGCAGTGATTGTGTATATTAAGTACCTGCTTCTGACACATCTGTGGCATCGTGAGCCTCCGTATGTTCTGGAAACTGTCTTCAGTCTCCTCGTCATGGCCATCAGCTCTTTAGGTCTGGCAGGTGTGATCTGTAAGATACAACATGACACTGTTAGCTGTAGAGTTCCTATTACTATCATGATGAAATGTCAATAAATGTGACATCTATATAGATGCCTTTTCCTTAAAGCTGGATTCCAGACAAGATAGACATTACCTAGGCTAAAGCAGACTGAAAGTTAGCAGACAGCTTTTCAAGGCTCAACTCTTTACCCCTCTTCTAGAATGGAAGATATGTGACCCTTTAAAGCAGGTTGAAAGTAAAGCAGAATGTGCCTTAAGGCATATTCTGCTTTACTTTCAGCCTGCTTTAAGCTACCATCTGCTAGAATAAAGAAACTATTTCTTGTGGGGGGTATTTATGACTGTACAAATTGAATCTTATTTTCTTCAGTGGAGGAATAAATTATGCATAAATACATGCATCTATAAAGTTAATAGCTATAGGATGAAGGCAACACAGAAAGCTCCAGTAGAAGCTTTCTAATTTACTTTCAACCTGCATTGTAAGCATCTTCCTGTCAGAATGCACCTGTAGGTAAAGTTTCCTTTCTGCCGGAACATGTCTGAAGCATGATCAGACACTTCTAGGACAGATATCAACTAGGCGTTCTAATAAGAAAAGGTTAAAACTGTGGTTCAGGTTTTGAGTACAGACATATATCTGTCATAATTCTCAGATAGGGCAAGTCAAAGCTCATCATAACCACAGCTCAACAACTTCAAATTGGTAACCAAATATCTACGTACTGCGAGTTGTTCTTTATTTGAAACTACGTATAAGTCTTGTTGATTATTGTGACAATCTTAACAAATTCAAGCATTCAATACAGTAAAACTTCCTATAACAACCACCTAATTTGTAATTATCATTTTATTGAAGTTTAAGGCAGTTGGCTTCTGAAAGCAAAGTGAAAGTAAAACAGAGCCTCTTTTTGGAGCTTTGTTAGACTTTAAACTGCCATCTATTTTTCATACAATCAATTAGCAATTAGTCTCCATCTTGAACTGGTACCGAGGTGAAAACTTATGGATTGTCCATGACATGTAACAAGCGTGGTTCAGGTTTGAGTACCGACATATATCTGTCATAATTCTCAGATAGGGCAAGTCAAAGCTCATCATGACCACGGCTCAACGAACAACTTCAAATCAGTGAATTTATTGAATTAAGCATTAAATATCTAGTTATCTACTATAACCTATTCTTTGTTTGAAACATCCCCGTAAATACTTTACCTTCTGGTTGATTATCAAGAATAATTCAATACAGTAAATGAGTTTATAATTAACACAGAAATGTTGTTTAGTGCGTGTTAAAGGCAGGTAGTTTTTAAAGCAAGGTGAAAGTAAAACAGAATGCACCTCAAGCGGACGTAATTTTCATGGTCGTACTAATGGAGATCTTACTGTACTAGCCTCCATTTAGAACTGGCACTGGGGCGTTATCTAATGGATCACCCATGGCATGTAACAAGTGTGGTTCAGGTTTGAGTACCGACATATATCTGTCATAATTCTCAGATAGGGCAAGTCAAAGCTCATCATGACCACAGCAGATAATAAAGGAAATGAAGTTTGTGCTGTGTAATAAGTTTACACTTTAAGGTTCCCATTTTTTTTTTGTGTAAACCAAATTGGAATCATTACACTTTCAAAGTACTGGTCAAGGCATTGCCCTAGTTTTTTCAGACCACTTGCCCAAAACTGACAAAATCTGACCTTTTCACTCTTATATGCCAAATTCTGATGCAAATATCATTTGCCAGCATCGACTTGTCCTAGACTTAGGGCAAGTGGGTTATGGGCAAGACTGCAGGTCTGCAAAAACAAGAGGGCCTGAAGGCCCTGATATCGCTCACCATTTGTAATGAAGCCTGATAGCTTTACCTTTGAATTTCTCCAGTTTTATTCTAAATCCATTCAAGTTTGTCGACCTACTGTAGTATAGTAGAGTACATCAAAGGCAGATAACTAGAGCCTAAACAATACTGAAATGAAGCCTTTTTCTAGCATTTCAAAGTATATCAAGGGCAGGTAACTATTGCCACAATGATTACATTTCAACAATAATTGCACTCCTTCCAGAACATATAGCTACATCCTTTGTGTACAAGTATAATCAAAATCCATTGAAAACTGTAGTTGCAAGTGTAAACGCTGTAAAATATGGCATTTTCAGCAATTCAAAGGTAGATATCTCTTGATCTATTTGTCTGATTCCAACCATAATCACCCTTTTTCCAACTCTTATGGTCATATACAATATGGGCAAGTTTGAGAGAGCTTGGATAAATATTGTGGCCTCTAGAGCGTAAACACTGTTAAATATATCATTTTCAGCAATTCAAAGGTAGATAACTTTTGACCTATTGATCCGATTACAACCATAATTGAACTCATCCGAAGTCTTATGGTAATATACAATCTGAGTAAGTTTGAGAAAGATTGGATAAAATTTGAGGCCTCTAGAGTGTAAACATCGTTAAATATGGCATTTTCAGCAATTCAAAGGTATATAACTCTAGACCTATAAGTCTGCTTTCAACCATAATCAAACTCATCTGAACTCTTATAGTAATATACAATCTGAGCAAGTTTAAGAAAGATTTGATAAAAATTTTGATTCTAGAGTGTAAACACCGTTAAAAATGGCATTTTCAGCAATTCAAAGGTAGATTACTCTTGATCTATTTGTCCGATTTCAACCAAAATCAAACTCATCCGAACTCTTATGGTCATATACAATCTGGGCAGGTTTTAGAAAGATTGGATAAATACTGTGGCCTCTAGAGTGTAAACACCGTTAAATATGACATTTTCAGCTATTCAAAGGTAAATTACTCTTGATCTATTTGTCCAATTTCAACCAAAATCGAACTCTTCCGAACTCTTATGGTCATATACAATCTGGGCAGGTTTTAGAAAGATTGGATAAATACTGTGGCCTCTAGAGTGTAAAAACTGTTAAATATGGCATTTTCAGCAGTTCAAAGGTAGATAACTCATGACCTATTTGTCCGATTTCAACCATAATCGAACTCATCCAAACTCTTATGGCAATATACCATCTGAGCAAGTTTGACAAAGATTGGATAAAAATTGTGGTCTCTAGAGTGTAAACACTAAAATTGTTGACGCCGCACGACGGACAATCAAGGATTGCAATAGCTCACCCTGAGCTAGCTCAGGTGAGCTAAAAACCATGCTATTTAGTATAACCCTACTGTTTTCTCTTTATATTCAAATTCCATTTCTTATCCTGCATATCCAAGCCTTGATAAAGTGGAACAATTATCTTCAGTGATGGAATGGACTACAACTTTACTTAAGCTGTACTTTGCACCAGGACTTCGTAAGGAAGAATGTGAAAATGTAAGATTTCTCATAAAGATTGAAGTTCCTGAAGAACGAACCAATAATACAAGTACAGTCGAACTTAGATATCTCAAAGTCGGTTTTGTCGAACATACCCGTATTTCAAAGTTAAAACGTGGCTCAGCCACGTTTTAACTTTGAAATATGAGTATGTTCAACTTAACCGAACATGAAATAATGCAGTTCATATGTCGAACTATCGGATAGTTCGAGTTAAACGAGTTCGAGATAACGAAGTTCGACTGTACGTCATTTGTAACAGGTAACAAGCGTGGTTCAGGTTTGAGTACCGACATATATCTGTCATAATTCTCAGATAGGGCAAGTCAAAGCTCATCATGACCACAGCTCAATGAACAGAACTTTATAATATTCCATTTACAATATCATCAAAAGGTTATGCATTGAAACACACCATCTACATCAAAACAGTATGCTTACAAACCAAAGAGTGCTAGAGACGACACAATGATCTGCAACAACACAAAGGCCTTAGTGTTTCTGCAACCAGCATTTCCAGGAATTACAGGTACTCATCAAGGAGGAAATTATTTTAACTCTTTGCAAGCTAGCAGCAGATACATTTGCCACAGTGATAAATGATTACCTTTGCAAACAGTTTGGATCCTGACAAGACCCCCGTAACGCGACATCTCATCAGGATCCTAACTGTTTGACACTGACCCCGTTTTGATAATTCTATTGTTCTAAGAGTAGCAGACAACCATTGTTGCAGAGGGAAAAAGATACCCAGCATGCAAAGAGTAATTATACTAACATCCATATTCGTCAACAAGATGTGACTACTCAGTAATCATATAAATAATCAGGTCAGAGACAATTCCAACCAATAGTATTATGATAAGGTTTTGCAAAGACATAAAAGACATGATGGAAATGTTGAGTCACCAACTCCTATCTGGAGCCTGCAGGAAGGAAACAATTGTAGAATTTGTGACATGTAACAAGCATGGTTCAGGTTTGAGTACCGACATATATCTGTCATAATTCTCAGATAGGGCAAGTCAAAGCTCATCATAACCACAGCTCCACAACTTAAAATCAGTGAATGAAGAGCAAATATCTACTATAACCTAGAATCTATGTTTGAAACATCCCCCTAGATACTATACCTTCTGGTTGATAATTGTAACAAGAATTCAATACAGTTAGCTTCTTAATGCAAGGTTTTACTTTCTCCTTGTTTTAAGCGGTCATCTGTTTTTCATACAATCAATTAGCTATATTTTAGTGGTCATAATAAGAGAGTTTACTTTAGTCTTTATTAGCCTCCATCTTGAACTGGCTCTAGGGTGCAAACTCATGGATCAATCATCACCATGGGATGAGATAACTGTGGTTCAGGTTTGAGTACCGACATATATCTGTCATAATTCTCAGATAGGGCAAGTCAAAGCTCATCATGTCCACAGTGCAATGAACAACTTCAAACAAGTGAATGAACTTCAATGAAGTAGCAAATATCTACTATAACTCATTCTTTGTTTGAAACATCCCCCTAGATACTTTACCTTCTGGTTGATTATAAAGAATTCAATACAGTAAATGAGTTAATAATGACCTGGAACTGACATGTTATTTAAGGTAGTTGGTTTTTAAAACATGGTGGAAGTAAAACAGAAAGCTCCTTTCACCTTCTTTAAAGCGGACATAATTTTAGCGTTGTGATAATTGAGATTTTACTGTACTTCTAAGCCTCCATTTTGAAATTGCACTGGGGTGTTATCTAATGAATCATCCACGACATGTAACAAGGGTGGTTCAGGTTTGAGTACCGACATATATCTGTCATAATTCTCAGATAGGGCAAGTCAAGGCTCATCATGTCCACTGCGCAATAAGTTGAATAACAACTTCAAATCAGAGAATCTACTGAATTAAGTATCAGATATATACTATAACCTATTCTTCGTTTTAATTTTTAAACATCCGCATAAATTCTTTACCCTCCAATTGATTATCAAGAATTCAATACAGTAAATGAGTAAAAACCTCTCTTATAATGACCAATGAAATGTTATTTAGTGTGTGTTTAAGGCAGTTGGTTTCTTAAATAAAAGCAAGGTGAAAGTAAAACAGAAAACTCCCTTCACCTCGTTTTAAGCGGACATAATTTTAGTGGTCGTGATAATAGAGATTTTACTGTCTTAGCTCTTTGAGGTAAGCTAATGGATCACCCATGACATCTAACAAGCGTGGTTCAGGTTTGAGTACCGACATATATCTGTCACAATTCTCAGATAGGGCAAGTCAAAGCTCATCATGACCACAGCTCAAATACTAGAACAACTTCAAACAGGTAAATGAAACCCATAAAAAATCAAGCTACTCTTCATTTAAACATTTCGCTATCTATATCGATTTATATGATTATTGTAAAGAGAACTCAATATATTGAACTGTTGCTGGTATGTTACCAATTACCCTATAAATACACTTTTCATTTATTCCTCCACTGATGAAAATAGCTCCATGGGGTAATCTAGAATTGCCAACTCAACCACAGGAAGCCACATTTTATAACCCTGATATTCAACTGCATGTTAACATCCAGTTAAAAACCACATTAATTACAGAAAACATCCTTTTTATATTGAAGTATTATAGCATTACTAATGTCTTTGCTGTGCAAACTATGTTCTGTGTAACTTGTGTTTAAGACAGATTGATGCTTAACCCATTACCCCATAGCCTGTCCCTAGTTTTGAAGATATGTGTCTACTCAAGGCACATTCTGCTTTACTTTCAGCCTGCTTTAAGCTATCATCTCCTAGGATATAGAAACTATATCTTATGGTATATATTTAAGAAGGTATTATTGGAGCTATTTTCTTCAGTGGTGTTATAAATTAAAAGCGTAAAAATGCGTATTTATGGGGTAATGGGTTAAAGCAGGCTTCTTTAAACAGAAATGTCCCCAATACTTCTGAGGGAATTTCTGCTTTTTGTGAACCAATAAGTGGACCACCAATGGCATCTAACAAGCGTGGTTCAGGTTTGAGTACGGACATATATCTGTCATAATTCTCAGATAGGGCAAGTCAAAGCTCATCATGACCACAGCAAACCTTTTAACTGAAGCTTATAGGATTCAGTATTATCAAACATTTTCTAACAAGCGTGGTTCAGGTTTGAGTACCGACATATATCTGTCAAAATTCTCAGATAGGGCAAGTCAAAGCTCATCATGACCACAGCAAACCTTTTAACTGAAGCTTAGCGGATTCAGTATTATTGAACATTTTCTGAGGGAACAAATAGACCCATGTTTCATCGGGAATGAGAAATGACATTTTCTTTATTCATAATAGGGGATAAAGTGGTGGAACATTGAAATAAATAATTCTGAAATTGAAAACAGAAGACATGCAGTAAACAGTTGGCAGTTGTTCTAAATGGGACTACTTACACCATGTAGACGAACAGCCTTGCAGTCACCACATTTTGGGATGCTGCCTAACTTCTTCTGGTACAAGTACACAAGTTTACCACCTGAAATAAAATGTATCTGTTAACTTGCATCATCTTAACACTTTTCTGCATATACACCTTTAAATTTATAACTCTACTAAGGAAAATAGTTCCAATCATACATCATAAGAAATATTTTCTATACACTAGCAGATCTTAATAGCTTAATGCAGGTTGGAAGTAAAGCAGAATTTGCCTTTAGACACATTCTGCTTCACTTTCAACCTGCTTTTATGTGGCCACCTATCTTTAAAACTAGAAAGACTATGGATTCAAGGTTACACCAAATATTGTGCAATAAAGAGTTCTATTACTGTAGTGTAAATGGTTGTCATTTTGTCAAATTAGTGATTTATATACAATCAGGACTAGATGTTAAAAATAATGAAACTTTTGACTTGTACTATATGTACAAGGCAATTTAAATTTCACAATTGTAACAGAAGCTATGATGAGTATCTCAAAATTGTTTCTAGCACATCATTCAGGGCTGTAATTGGCACCTATCAAAACATTACCAGCCTCCATAGCTTTTATGTCTAGAACCAGAGTGGACCCAAGACATTCCTTTTTATAAATGACACTCGGTCACTCATTTCAGTTGCACACTTACCTGGTGTCTTTGATCTACATCATCATCATTTCCACAGGACAATATGAAATGGAAAGAAAAGCATGTCTTTGACAGGAAATTTATTACAGAATCTAAAATGTGGGGAGGAGAAGCTACAGTGCCAGCAGCAAGTATTATTGTATTTTTTATACTCCAATGCACCTGCAAAGAAATTGGGGGTCTTTCCCCAAGAAAAGTCTGAAATTCAGGATTGAAAATAGTGAACTTAACCCATTGCTCAATACCTGTTTCTAGTTTTGAAAGTAGGTGACCACTTAAAACAAGTTAAAGTTTAAAACGTAAGGCAGAATGCGCCTCCAGACGCATTGCTTTACTTTCAGCCTGCTTTATGCTACCATCTGCTATATATCAGTCTAAATAATTTCATATCATGGTACAATACATGTCTATGATAGTATAAATTGTAACTATTTTCATCAGTGCAGGGATAAATTAGAGGTGTTAAAAGACGTATTTATGGGGTAATGGGTAAAGAGGTTCTGACAATCTGACTACCAAACTAAATGGTGTGAGATATGTGTAACCAGCCTAGTAGCTAAACCTCAGTTAGTAGAGCACTAGCCCTGTAAGTGAGGGTCCTGGTCTGGCTGCATATATTTTTCTCACCGTGTAAAAAACATAATGTTAGTTTTGTTACATTTAAACTCAATTTGTCTACATTTTTCACTTATTAATGTAATCCCTAGTAAGTAGCCACTGTTTGTAATGCTTTCTCCTCAATAGATTGGTAAAGAAAAAACAAACATATATGTCTTGATTCAATTAATCCAACTTTAGTGTGGTAGCTGAATAGGCTATTAGTATTTGCCTTAGTTTTCCAGACCAGTTGCCTGAACTGACAAAAACTGCTACATGCAGTAATAATTTTAGAAAAAGAAAGAATGGGTCCTTTGGGACCCATAACTTTGAAATCTATGGGTCCCCAATTTTTTTCACCAACTACAAGCATGTGAACCAACTGCTACACCCGTCTGGGTTTTTTTTTACATTTAACTCTATTTAACGTTTGACACTGAAAATGAATCAATGAATATTAAAATCTATAATTGCCATTCATTTGTTTATTTAATTTCATAAAACCTGCATGTTTCTGATCTTTCCAGTTCAATGTGCACTTAAGTCAATAGCTTTGATCAACTTGATTTTATTAGGATTCTGTTCTTTGTGATTCTGTCCAAAAACGGAAGCCTGTATGCTCTACAGATCTGCATGTCTAGCAAGAGTGCTGTGTTGAAAATTACTGTTCTAACAAACTTTCACAAATTTTTGAATTTCTTACTTTACTATATTACGAACACACCTACAATGTTTCTGTTCTTAAAACAGTGTTGCAGCTATGATGTCCGATTCTCGCATAGATTTCAAAAATCTCGCACAAAAATTACTAGTGCAATCTTTCAAGTCAGCCCTACGCGGTACCCCACTACCCGCAATACGATATTATCGCCAGGCCCAATAACAACTAATGAAGACTCTTCTCCCCCGTCGTGATATTCTACGACGTATTAGATATAGAAAGTTTAGATACAGATAGTGCGCGAAAATTCGCGCGTACTTAATTGCTACAATGATAGAATACTATGCGTAAAACCTTTCAAACTTTGGGGCGATTCTTGTCAAGTCCGATACCCGCCATTTTGGACACAAATACATTGACCGTACTATCTTGACTAGCCACTATAAAAAAAGAGTTCATTATTCGCGGCGCGGACTTTTTGTATTCGTGTTTTAATTTATTTTGGCCTAATTATCATAATATATTCAGCGTCTTTAGCAACTATGTTCGTCTGCGAAAAACAATTTAGCACCTACGTAGGCCTGATACGCCGTTACAAAGTATCTACACATTAAAGTATTAATCGTTCTGTATTTTTCAAGCAAGTACGACGATGCGTCCTTGAGGACGCACGTCTTTTCAGACTATGTGTCCTCTGCGATTTTTATGCGTATTGTACGCAGGACGCAGACGTAAAATTATCACTGTACATGTATGTATTTTCAATGCTAATGCCAAAGTCTGATACAAATATCATCGATTCTGATGAAAATACCACTTGCCTGAAACAGAAACCGCTTGCCCGAGAATTCGGACAAGTGGGTTTGGGCAAACACTGGGCCACGGAATTATACCTCAATGAAGTTAAATAGGCAGAGTTCCCATTCATGTACAGATGTACGTGATTCACGTATAATTTCCAAAAATCACGCATAAAGTCAATGCCCTGAACGTGCATGCACGTACAGATTTATGTTGCAGATAATGCCGAAATCGGATGTAAGAAGACCAGTTTTATTAACAAACAACAAAATTCAAGTTAAACGTCAAAGTCTGGCGTGTCAGTTTGGATTTGTTTTCATTTTCCTTATAGTGTCTGTCAGGCGCTTGACAATTCTTATCATTCTTATTACGTAAAGCGCCTGGTTCACCCGCATCGCGAATATGATGATTAAGCGGTTTAAAATAGATTGTGGGATTTCCCGTCTCTGTGCCTAATAAAGTCGCTATTTTTTCTATCAATTTTTGTTTTTATAAGAGTTCAATACTTATTTAGAGGAATACGTGTTTGAAAAATGCTGACAAATTATTAAAACAAAAAGTCCGGTCACGAGTCTAATTCTGGTCACTTTCGATTTCAAAACAGCGTCGCCATTTTTTATGCGAAATCCAAACAACACAGTCGAAAAACTGGACGGGTTATCAGATGTATTTTATCCCGTCTATTAACAATGTTGCGGAAAATGCCTGATTTAGTGAGACACAGTCTTAGCATAGGCCTACGCATTCGTGTAGTCTGCAAATATGTCGGCTAAGTCCCAATTGACGGCCTGGTTAAGAAATAATGTGAGAGATACGAACAGTACACATCCAAACAAATGATATAAAAATTTAGCGGTGGAACTACAAATTTCAAAAGATCATCCCTGGTGCGTATCCATTGTTTGAATACAGATTGCTACTTAGTTATGGGACCACTCGTCGTAGATACGTCATTAAGCCTTTCGGCCCCGGCCTCATCATACTTTGTCCCTGGCGTCCTCGCATCAGAAGAAACAGAAAAACGTTTCATATGCACCCTCTGAAATTTGTCTGCACCCCCAAAAATTAAAAGCCTGTGGGAACCCTGATAGGTGATAGACTTAATTTTTGCGGACATGTGGGATTTTGCAAGATCATGTGGCATGTGACAACAATTGAATTTTTCCTGCATTCATTGTCCCATCATTTTTTATTTTGTGAATTTCTAACGAATTCAAACGACTTGGAGCATTTATATCATGTGAATGCAACTTACTAAGTGATAACAGTGTTTTTCCTCCTTATATAACTGGTACCTATAAACGGGAGTCATTCCCAAAGCTGACCATTTTCCCCAATTTGTGGTGATAAAATTCCCAATTCCAAGAGTTTAGATCAAGCAGAGTTTGTTTTAAGCATCTTTAAAACAAATCCTGCTAATGCCAGCTGAGGACCCATAACCTTACAGAGGGTATAATGGGACAATTTATTGCTAGCACTAGTAGCAGTCAAATTCAGTTTGAATTTTATGCAGTTAACTGTTTGATATGGTCAATGCAAGATTCCCAATTTGACTAAAAATGACGCAAATTTTCCCCAATTTGACTAAAAACAACTCATTTTTTCCCAATTAGCTAAGAACAGGAGTCATTCCCAAATGGCCTAAGAAAAACCCTGGATAATTAACTAATTTAAATCTGTTATCAATCAGTTTTCCTTTGATACAGACATTGAACGTCCCGATCGAATCTTTGTTATCGGTATAATCGCTCATGCGACGTGATAACCATACGAAATTGGCGAGAACAACCGGAACTGAAACCAAACTAAATAACGAAGATACCCAAGACGAGGAGCTTAGACTAGTGGCATCGTAATGCCAGTTCTAAGAAGAGGATCTGTAAGAGATAGCACGATGTTTCGATTATGTGTGTGTAGGATTCCGTGACCGGGCTTTGGGGCCAGAGAAAATTTGAACTTCTACAATTTCTTTCTGACGAAAATTATATTATAAGTAGAATGAACATCCTTATTCATCAAGTGCTTGACTTTCCTAGTGATGAATACTTACACCTTCCTGCGGTTACTTTTGGTGTTGTAGGAAAGTCTGCGACGGAAGGTTAGTCGCTGCACCATCTGAAGTGGAAATGGAATTCAAACATGAAATCTGGTGCATCAATTTACTGGTATAATTAATTACAGTTAATTAACTGAAGATAGACCGGTAAAGGGTATTCTAGTCCGCCCAAGAAACGGACACAATTCTTGTTGATTAAAATCTGCATGTAAACAACTGCATTTCTCGTCATGTTTAAGCCATTAACAACTGGCAAATCAAAGTTTACATCGAACATTTGAATTGAATATATTATTTACATGTAATTATGACACTTATGGTGAGCAGTATTAGACGATGGCGCATGATTTTGCTGCAGTCTTAGATATGTATGCACCTTTCTTGCTCGCTAAACCGGAAAAGGAAGTACATATTGTTCTGGTTCCGAGCATCAATTTTTAGGTATTGTATAAAACATTTTTAATGCTGTATTAAATTTTAAATCCTCTAACACTTTTCTAATATTACTTATAATCTTCGAATAAAAAATGACTTGGTAAATGTCGATGCTACGCTAAAATGGTCGGGTTAATTTTTCAAATCAGATAATTTGGAAAATGTTGCACCCATATTTTACTCAGAATTATACACTGATAATTCCGTGTTTTACTCCAGGTTTAGTCCATGCCTAATGGCATTATACATTCGCTTCCGGTAAACTGTCAAAATCAGCTTCAAATATGACCACGCTGATAGAAAATTATGAGCAGCAGTATTCCAATCTCTCTGCTGATATAACTGTCTGTATCGGGAAAATTAGCAATACTCTCGGAGGTATGTCACGTTAATTAGTCTGATCAGATGAAAAACAAAGCTTTCCACATATGTTGTTCAAACAATGAAGACAAGACTTAAAAATTTGCATTTCTTTTTCTTTGTTTTCTCTTTCTTCCAATACTGTACAGGGCACACTCTGGGACTTTATCATATATAGGCATTTATGAGGTGCACCAGGGTCTGAACCTGAGTCCGGTCATGTTATCTAAGGGACTGTCAGACACCGAAGAACCAGTCGTATAAATTCTTGCCCAAATTCCTGGGCCCCAAGGAGGAAGACTTAAAAAACTACCTATGTTTGAATGTTTGGTTTAACTCGGCCAGGGATTTTTTCAATATGCAAGCGGACGTTCTACCACTGAGGTTTAACTCCTTCTTAGTTCTAGAAAGACATGTCTACTCTACGACAGTAACGGTATTGCAACCATGAAAAGGTTCAACATAAATGTCTTCTATCTACCTATCCACGGATTTCCCCAGGCCGTTTCCTTTTTTTTTATTATGTAATGTTTTATTTCTCAATATACATATACAGACAAATATAAGATACACAATGAAATATTACCATAATACAGCATATATTAGTTTCTTAACACGTATATTTTCTGTCTATTTATGCATAGCAAGGAATAATTTATGTAAAGTGAGAAGAGAAAAAGTTGCGGAAGAGAGTAGGAAAAAAAATTGAAGAAGAAGAGTGTTTTGCTCCATGTGTTTGCAAACTTTTATTACATGTTATAGGTTCAACTGTAATTTGTCCCACTTGCCGTTATGCTGTTCAACTTTACTTTTTGCCGTTGCTATCGTTCGTTCTATGTTTTCAACCTGTTTCAGATATTTTATAAAATTAACAAATAAGGGAATTGTATTTTCATATTTATTTTTGTAAATGAAATATTTCGCATAAATCAGTATGGTATTTATCAAAGATGAAAAACTACTCCACTCCGTATATCCAAGTGATATTAAAATATAATTTAGATTTAAATTAACTTGTTTTTCGTTTAAATATATTTCTAAACTTGTCCATAGTGCTCTGGAATATTGACATTCCCAGAATAGGTGTTTGTTTGATTCTATGTGCATGGCACAAAAGTCACACAAGCTCGAATTTTCTATTTTGCATTTATACAAAAATTGGTTGTTTGGTATAATTCGCATTATGTATTTGTATTGGAAAGCTCGCATTTTGGTATCGATTAAGGATTTGAAGGGTACCATGTGTACATCCTTCCAGTTGATATCTGTGTTTTCCTTTTCCCATTTAATATGAGGTTTTATTATGGTATTGTTATGTAATTCTTTCAGTTGTTTATTGTACAGTAATTTATTGGTACTATTAGATTGTTGGACTTGTTGCAATAAGTCTTCTCGTATATTCTTATCAGCTATGTTGCCTGTTTTCATTTTTTGTTTCCATAGTTTTGGTATGCTTTCCAGTAAAATATAGTATTTAAGGAAGTCTGAGTTTTGAAGGAGGTACTTGGTTGTTACAAATTGAAATGTATAGAACGTTTTGAGTCTGTTGTCGAAAACGTGCTCAATGTATTTGATACCTTTTGAATACCATTCATTATAAAATAGCGTCTTAGTTTTGTTTTTTATAAATGAGTTGTTCCATAATATTTGTTTATTTATTTCTTCAGGTTTGCTTTCGAAATTTATGTTTGACCATGCCTGTATTATGTCTTTTAGAAATATTGGCAGAGAGTTGTATTGATTTTTTGTAGAGTCTTTGTCGTTTATATTGCGTTCAAAAATTAATTTCCCTCCTATTTTGGCTAATTTATTAATATATATGTGTTTCCAATCGCCATCATTTTCATTATTTGTCAATCTCTTCACCCATCCTGCTTTAATTGCTTTTATGTATATATTTAAATCAATCAATTTCAGTCCTCCATTTTCGTAATCTTGTATGATTGTTTTTCGACTTATTTTGTCTGGTTTTCCATCCCATAGATAATCGTAGATAATTGAATTTATTACATTTATTAGTTCTGGTGTTGGACTTTCTAGAACTGTTAGTGGATATATAAGTTTTGGGAGAGCATTTATGTTTTTATTACTGTTATTTTGCCTATAATTGACAAATTATGTTTCTTCCAATTTTTTAAGCAATTTGAGAATTCTTGTATTTTTGGTTTTAAATTCAATTCCTGATATTGGTTTCTGTTGTTTGAAAAAACAATTCCTAATGTATTAGATCTTTCTGAAGTCCATGTAAATTCATCTTTTGTGTTATACATTTCAGCTGAGTTTTTTAATAAGCCACATCTTAAAATGACAGATTTTTTATTATTCAATTTAAGCCCAGATATTTTGCTAAAATTATTTAGTTGCTTTATTAAGGCTGCAAAAGTTTTAAAAGACCCATCCATCATAAAGGTTGCATCATCCGCAAAAGCTGTATATTTCCTTTCTCTATTATACATATCTATGCCTTGTATATCATTATCTGCTTTAACAGACATATATAAAATTTCTATTGCTAATATAAACAAATACGGTGATAGTGGGCATCCCTGTCGTACTCCTCTTTGTATGTCAAAGAACTCGGACATGTATCCATTATTAACCACACAGCTTTGTGCATCATGGTAGAACAGTCTTATCCAGTTAATAAAAGAAACACCAAAGTTAAAATGTGCAAGAGATTTAAAGATAAAGTTATGATCTATACTATCGAATGCCTTTTCGAAATCTGCAAAGAATATAAGCCCTGGTTTATCTTCATCATTTAAATACTCTATTACTTCAAAAATTGTTCGTATGTTTTCACCAATATACCTTCCTTTTAAAAACCCTGTTTGATTATTGTTGATAACATTATGTAAAACCTTTTTCATTCTATTCGCTAGTGTTTTTGTTGCAATTTTGTAATCATTGTTGAGTAAAGTAATTGGTCTCCAATTACCCAGCGATGTTAAATCTTTGTCCTTTTTTGGTAGAAGGGTAATAATACCTTGTTTTTGCATTGTTGTTAGATTATTGTTTTGATAAGAGTAGTTGATAGAATTTATATAATAAGTTTTTATTGTATTCCAAAATATTTTATAAAATTCAACAGTTATTCCATCCGACCCTGGACTTTTGCCATTATTCATTCCTTTTAAAGCATTTGAACATTCTGTTTCAGAAATTAAACCTTCACATGATGTTTTCTCAATTTCGTTTAAAACTGCTTGACACTTTTTATTTGAAAATATATCCTCGTTCTGTAATGTAGTGACTTTACTGTATAGTCTTTCATAGAAATGTTTAGTTTCTTCTAAAATTTCTTTTGGTTTGGTTATTTCTCTAGAATTATTTGCTATACGTTTTATAGTTTTATTTTCAGATCTTTTCTTTTCTAAATTGCTAAAGTATTTTGTATTTTTTTCTGCACCTTCAATCCATTCTGCTTTTGCCCTAAGTAAGATTCCTTTAGTATACTCTTTAGTAATGTCATCTAATTCCGATTTCTTTTCTTTGATTTTATTTAAGATGGTTTCATTGTTTATATTATTTGATAATTGTTTTTCTAAATCATCAATATCATTTTTTATATTTATTTCTTTTTTTACCGTTTTCTTTTTTTTCATGGAAGTGTACATAATGGTTTCATTTCTTATTGTTCCTTTTATTATTTCCCACAATGTATTAGGATTTGCTTCTTTATTAATGTCTACAATATCTTGAATTGAACGTTTTATCTTATCCTGATAGTCTTTTTCTAAGATAACACTATTGTTTAATTTAAAATATCCTGGCCCTCGAGGTTGATTATCCACTATTATATTAAAATATACTAACGAATGATCTGATCGTAAACCAGTTGTAATTTTACATCGTGTTATTGAATTTACTATATTTGATGAAATAAGGAAAAAGTCAAGTCTGCAAAATATTGTTGGCTTATTGTTAGAGTGCCAGGTATAATGTTCTGTTTCTGGATTTAAAATTCTCCATATATCATTGACATCGTTATTTTGTATTATATCATTTAGTATTTCTCTATTTTTATGCCCCCAGAATCTACGATTCGGGGGCATATAGTTTTTGTCATGTCTGTTGGTTTGTCCGTCCGTCCGTCCGTCCGTCCGCACTCATGGGAAGGGTGTTGTGAGTTGCATCATGTGTATGAAAAAGACTTGTGGGGAAAAACACTACATATGGGTTGCACCCCCTAAGCAACACATGTTCAAAACAATCGTCTGTTGTAGGGGGTGCAATTAAACTTATATGTTTGCACAAGTGCTTTGTCCACATGGACAAAAAACAACCATAAATTGTGAGCTACTTGTACAGAAGGTACTCCTGAGCTTCGAGCACCTCATATGCAACCTATGTACATGTGGACAGTGTCCGTCCATACTTATTTGTGGGGTGAAAAACACAAGTACCCGCTCATGTGTACGTCCGTCTGTCCGCACAACCGAAATGGGTTAGAGGGCCTTTTCTGGCCAGAAAACGGTAAACATAACAAAAGAAGACAATAGAGTTCATTCCGTAACAATAGAATAAGGGGCCGTGGCCCGTTATTCAAACAAAAGAAAATAACAAAAGAAATGGCCCTCTAACCCATTTCGGTGGCACGTCCGTCCGTCCGTCCGTCTGTCTGTGCCAAAAACCTTAACCTTGGCTATAACTCTTGCATTTTTGTACCTGGACCTTTTGTACTTGGCATGTGTCTTCCCTGTATCAAGACCTTTCCATCCATACAAACCTTTTTGACCTTGTGACCTTGACCTTGACATTTGACCTACTTTTGTAAAAATCTTTAAATGGCTATAACATTTGCACCAGTAGGCCCAGGGCTTTCATATTTTGTATGTATATTTCTTCTGTCAAGACCTTTCCAACCATACCAACATCTTTGACCATGTGACCTTGACCTTTGACCTATTTAATCAAACTTTAACCAAAAACCTTAACCTTGGCTATAACTTTTGCATTTTTACACCTGGGCCTTTTATACTTTGCATGTGTATTCCTCATGGCAAGACCTTTCCAACCATATAAAACTTTTTGACCTTGTGACCTTGACCTTGAAATTTGACCTACTTTTGTAAAAATCTTTAAATGGCTATAACATTTGAACCAGTAGGCCCAGGGCTTTCTTATTTTGATTGTATATTTCTTGTGTCAAGACCTTTCCAACCATACCAACACCTTTGACCATGTGACCTTGACCTTTGACCTATTTAATCAAACTTTAACCAAAAACCTTAACCTTGGCTATAACTTTTGCATTTTTAAACCTGGGCCTTTTATACTTTGCATGTGTATTCCTCATGGCAAGACCTTTCCAACCATATAAAACCTTTTGACCTTGTGACCTTGACCTTGAAATTTGACCTACTTTTGTAAAAATCTTTAAATGGCTATAACATTTGAACCAGTAGGCCCAGGGCTTTCATATTTTGTATGTATATTTCTTGTGTCAAGACCTTTCCAACCATACCAACATCTTTGACCATGCGACCTTGACCTTGACCTTTGACCTATTTAATAAAACTTTGACCAAAAACCTTAACCTTGGCTATAACTTTTGCATTTTTGCACCTGGGCATTTTATACTTGGCATGTGTATTCCTCATGACAATACCTTTCCAACCATGCAAAACTTTTAGACCTTGACCTTGACATTTGACCTTCTGTTGTAAAAATCTTTAAATTGCTATAACATTTGCACCAGTTAGCATAGGGCTTTAATATTTTGTATGTATATGTTTTGTGTCAAGACCTTTCCTACCATACCAATATCTTTGACCATGTGACCTTGACCTTCACCGTTGACCTATTTAATCAAACTTTAACCAAAAACATTAACATTGGCTATAACTTTTGCATTTTTTAACCTGGGCCTTTTATACTTGGCATGTGTATTCTTCATGGCAAGACCTTTCCAACCATACAAAACTTTTGGACCTTGTGACCTTGACATTTGACCTACTTTTGTAAAAATCTTTAAATGGCTATAACATTTGCACCAGTTGGCCCAGGGCTTTAATATTTTGTATGTATATTTCTTGTGTCAAGACCTTTCCAACCATACCAACATCTTTGACCATGTGACCTTGACCTTGACCTTTGACCTATTTAATCAAACTTTAACCAAAAACCTTAACCTCGGATAGAACTTTTGCATTTTTGCACCTTGGCCTTTTATACTTGACATGTGTTTTCCCTTTCTAACCATACAAAACTTTTTGACCTTGTGACCTTGACATTTGACCTACTTTTGTTGAAATCTTTAAATGGCTATAACATTTGCACCAGTAGGTCCAAGGCTTTCATATTTTGTTTATATATTTCTTGTGTCAAGACCTTTCCAACCATACCTACGTTTTTGCCCTTGTGACCTTGACCTTTGACCTTTATTTGTATAAATCTTTATACGCCTATAACATTTGAACCAGTAGGCCTAGAGCATCCATACTTTATATGTTTCTTGTGTTAAGACTTCTCCAACCATGCCAATGTTTCATTTACCCTACGACCATGACTTTTGACCTACTTTTGCAAATAAGCATTACATTACAGAACATGATGCTGGCTGGGGGCATTTGTGTTTCACAAACACATTGCTTTTCATCTGATCATCACCAAACTTTCTGAAAATGTTTGTTGACATAAAATGGAGACCAATTTGGATAACCAGCGGCACCAATTTATGCTAGGCCCTTTGGAGTAATGGCCCTTGGAAGTCCTCAAAATGGCGCTCCACTACAGTTTCAGCTCTCTAACTTTTACGTTTGATAGTCTGGATTCCCCTCCCTGTATCATCGGGGGCATTCGTGTAACTGGGACACGCTCTTGTTCTTATTGCTATTAGGATTTCCGTTCTTTTTATCGTTATCTTTATCTATAACTATATTAAAATCTCCGCCAACAATAAGCGTGTCACTATCATATGAAATAATTAAGTCTTCTATTTTTCTGAGAAATGCTATATGTTCTGTTGTTTTATTTGGTGCATAAACGTTTAATATGAAATTTCCTCACAGTGTATTTCTTGTAGTAGGCATATAGAATATTTATTCAGTTTTAACCATTGAAATAGCTGTTTTCGTTTGAATGGGTCATGCAAGCCTTTTACATTAAATGTGCAGATTTTGATGCTCATTTATAGGGCGTTTTGGGAGGTTTTAGTATGACCACTATGTGTGCTTTTTGCAAACCAAGAGTAAAAGTGAAAGAAAAACATTGAAATGAATAGAAATATTGTAAAGGAGTATAAAGATTGGAGAGAACAGAGAGTTTCTCCATAACATGGTAAAAGAATTCGAAGGGTTATGTACAGGTGCTCAGCTATTTAGAGCATATCGTTTCCTAAGCAAGGGAATTTAATCTCTTCACTGATATGACGTTCTCTATATTAAACAGTTTCGTCTGGTATGATACATGTATCTCACCTTAAGATAATAGGTGCAACGACTGCAGTAATGTAGACGTGAGTGTCGGAACGATTTGGATCCTGATCTGACACCGAGTAACTCGGTGTACGGTCAGATTCCAAGCCATTCTTATTGCTATTGCACCATTTGTCATTATAGTGAAGGGATTAAACCCCGCCGGAAGCCAGCTTTTTGTTTAATTACATTTAGTATCAAATATATACACACATACTCTTGAATGCATCCAGTTATACACCTGCATACATGAAAACAAAAAATACGTAAATGAGTGTGCTTATACACCCACATACATACATACATGTGTACGCACGAAAATACAATTATACAACCCTATGTATACACCGTTATATTTTATATTCATTCATACACGCGTAGACATTTTCATACATTCTCATACAACCACACATCAAATCCAGTGGAGAAAAACGTTTTTCTTTCCCGTTTAAACGCAAATAAGACGCAAACGCAGAGCACTAAAACATGGAAAAGAACAACTTTTTGGCAATTATGACGAATTTTGTTCATCTCAGTAGCAATCAAGTTGGAGCCAGATTGGGCGCCTGGTACCCGGCGTCTGATCTGGTTCCAACCCGTTTGTAATAGAAAAGATAGTTTTAACGTAAAATGCGTTTATTGGAAAAGAAATAAAAAAGTTTTCCCCTCTGTATAAACATAAACTCCATCTAATACAGTTTCACCTCCACCTGTATAATTATATTCCTTATACATGTAGGCTTAGGAATAGACTTGTTCATGATAAGAAAAGTAATAAGTACTACTATTACAAGTTAATAAAGTTATACCTATAAACTAAAGATGACCTAAGGGTAACGTGACGAATTGTGTTCATCTTAGTGGCAATTAAATTGGAGTCTGGTCATACGCCGGGTTACCCGGCGTCTGGTCTGGTTCCTAACCGTTTGTAATAGAAATAACAGTTTTAGCGTTAACGCTTTTTTGGAAAATTCCATACTAGGATTAGGAAAACAGATTTATTCATGATAAGAATTGTATTATATAATACTATTACAAGTTAATAAGGTTATACTCATAAACTATGGATGAACAAAGGGTAACGTGACGAATTATTTTTAGCTTAGTGGCAATCAAGTTGGAGCCTGATCAGACATCCGGTTACCCGGCGTCTTATCTTGCTCCAAACCGTTTGCAACAGAAATAACAGTTTTAAATAACGTTAACGCGCTTATTGGAGAATCATGACGGTTTTCCCTCTGTGTATACATACACATCAATATAATACACTTTCACCTCCACATGTATAGTTATATTCCATAATAGGCTTTAGGAGTACAGATTTGTTAATGATAAGAATAGTAATGTGTACTACTACTAATACAAGTTAATAAAGTTATACTCATAAACTAAAAGATGAACTAAGGGTAGCGTGACCCCGTCGATTTCACTTAATATAAACACTACAGTCAACCTTGTGTTAAGCGACGCTCTCTGCTCCGGGTCCACGATGTTATTTGTGTCAGTCGTATTCTTTACATGTAACCTTGTAAAAAAGGCAAACAATGCTGACCCTGGTCATATTTATCTCCAAAGAGCCCTTTGATCCTGGTCTACAATGCTTGTTAAAGAGCCCTCCGATATGGGTCCGCACTGTTTGTATGTGTCACCCTAACTATTATTTGTTAAATTGACCAATGGCAAAACAGTGCCGACCCCGATCAGATCGCTCCCTTTGGAGCCATCTGCTTTGAGTCAACACTGTTTGCATAAGTCATCCAAACACTTTCCTTGTGCTTTTTAGTAAAAGTCGAGTACACTCGTCAACAACATTCAATATATAAAGCATACATTTCAAAGAACAACAACAAAAAAAACCCGCAAGAAGTAAGACCTATTTAAGAATGTATCTTACATATCCACACTGCTGGATAAACTCTTTCACCACCAAGTGACTACTGTGGATTATTCTAGTCCCTTGTGGATCTTTATGGTTACAATGACATGAATTAGTCTACTCGGAATTCTGGTTAAATATAGTAAATACTCCTTCTAATTAGCAAACAGGATAGACCCTGGTGAGATGGCTCCTAAAGGAGCCCTCCGACCTGGATCCAAACTGCCTGCAAATGTAATAAGAATATTCAACCAGGTCAATAGTGTTGAAAGAGTTAAAGTAGAATACTCGCTAAAACGCCAGCCAGTAAATCACCCTTTTAATGTTTCATGCTTATCGAAAAGAAATATAAGCATGAAATAAGGGTACGTAATTAGATCAAATCAACTTAACCCTTGTCTGTATCGGGAAAATTAGCAATACTCTCGGAGGTATGTCACGTTAATTAGTCTGATCAGATGAAAAACAAAGCTTTCCACTTATGTTGTTCAAACAATGAAGACAAGACTTAAAAATTTGCATTTCTTTTTCTTTGTTTTCTCTTTCTTCCAATACTGTACAGGGCACACTCTGGGACTTTATCATATATAGGCATTTATGAGGTGCACCAGGGTCTGAACCTGAGTCCGGTCATGTTATCTAAGGGACTGTCAGACACCGAAGAACCAGTCGTATAAATTCTTGCCCAAATTCCTGGGCCCCAAGGAGGAAGACTTAAAAAACTACCTATGTTTGAATGTTTGGTTTAACTCGGCCAGGGATTTTACCCACGACTTCCCAATATGCAAGCGGACGTTCTACCACTGAGGTTTAATTCCTTCTTAGTTCTAGAAAGACATGTCGCGGGGGACATGCCTTTCTTCCAGGTGGTCTCTTGGCAACATGCTTTGATCAGACCAACATGCCTTAATCTATAAAGCGACGAGCCTTAATCTGGGTTCTGTGTTGTCTGTTGTGTACTCGAGTAATTGTTTCATATGTCAAATGCCGTCACTTTTGTTGGGCGTGTGCATAACTTCATCAACCAATCACGAGCCGAATTTTCCTTATCTAAACGGTGATTGACAGGGTCTTTGTTTAGGCTATATTCATTTTGAGGGAGATTAACTTTTGACTGACATTTCTAAAACTTTTGGAGAGTAGAACCGTCTGTCTGTTTGTCTTTAATTGTCAAGTACACTGCCGTGTCATATACAAACAGCCTTACTTGCAAGTCAATGCTTTCAGGCAGGTTGTTAATATAAACCAGGAATAATATCAGTCTCAGGACGGACCCTTGGGGAACTCCTGACGTCACTGGTATACTTCTCCTTCCTTTCCTGTGGCAAAGGTCATTGTAAGGAGGGAGTCATTGTTGGGAGGGCCATTGGAGAGATGGAGCACTGTACTTTGTTTACAGAATACTTAAAACATGAAACTTAACCTTTTCCCCCAATAGCACATTCAATTTATTCTTCCTGGGTGTTAGACACTCTAGCCACCTGCTGCCTACCTAGTCCCTGGGACACCCGCAGCAGTTGAAAAATAAACTCAGGATCAAGTCAAATCTATGAAGAATATAGTTCCAATTTGTGCAGTCATGAACACATACAATAAATATTTTCCTGGACTCCTAGCAGATGGTAGCTTAAATCAGGCTGAAAGTACAGCAGAATTTATTATGTATCTTAAGGCATATTCTGCTTTACTTTCAACCTGCTTAAAGTGGTCACAGGTCTGTCTTTAAAACTAGAAACAGGCTATTATTTGGTAATGGCTAATGTAGATTGGTCTGAATAGGACATAAATTTCACAATTTATAACAATTTAAATCTGCTGATAAAATTGATCCATGGATGTAAGTCACATTAGGAATAACCTCAATCTGTGTTGAAATGTTTGTTGCACGATTCCACCCTTGGAAAAATGTCAATTTTATCTTAATTTTTAGGGGTGTTGTTAAAATATACATATTCAAAAATCAAATAGAAACAAACAGTGCAGATACTGATCAGAAGATAGCTTAAAACTTCAAATGGAGAATCCAAGTTTCCATTTTAGTCTAATCCACTTCTGACTTTTAAGGGTTTTTTAGCTCACCTGGCACGAAGTGCCAAGGTGAGCTATTGTGATCGCCCTGTGTCAGTCGTCAAACTTTTTGTTCAAAGATCTTCTTCTTGGAAACCACTGGGCCAATTTCATCAAAACTTAATAGGATTGTTCCTTGTAGGGTACATACTAGCTCTCAGATTTCTTCAAATATAGGTCATCCAATTGAAATTGTAGTTGCCATGGCAACCAATTGAAAAAACTTTAAAAATCTTCTTGTCAAAAACTACAGGTCCGAATTGAAAATAATTTTATCCAAATGTGCCATTGGTGTCCCTCTATCAGATTCTTTAAATATTTTTCTTATCTTAAAAAACATGGCCGCTTATATATATATTGGGTGGGGCAGATTTTCCTTATATGGCTATATAGTGAAAACTTAAAAAATCTTCTTGTCAAAAACTACTGGTCCGATTTGAAAGTAATTTTATGCAAATGATTCATGGGTGACCCTCTACCAGATTTCTTAAAATTATTTTGATATCTAAAAAAACATGGCCGCCAGTGGGTGAGGCAAGTTTTCCTTATGTTACTGTATAGTAAAAACTTTAAAAATCTAAATTCTTCTCTGAAACTACTGGTCCAAATTAAAAATAATTTTACACAAATGGTCAATTGATGATTTTCTACCAGATTTCTTAAAATCATTTTGTTATCTTAAAAAACATGTCACCAGTGGGTGGGGCAAGTTTTCCTTATGTTTCTGTATAGTAAAAGCTTTAAAAATCTTCTTCTCTAAAACAACTGGTCCAAATTAAAAATAATTTTACACAAATGATCAATTAATGATCCTCTACCAGATTTCTTAAAATCATTTTGTTATCTTAAACAACATGGCCGCCAGTGGGTGGGGCATGTTACTCACGGTATAGCAAAAACTTTAAAAATCTTCTTCTCTGAAACTACTGGTTCAAATTCAAAATAATTTTACACAAATGGTGAATTGATGACCCTCTACCAGATATCTTAAAATCATTTTGTTATATTAAAAAACATGGCCGCCAGTGGGTGGGGCAAGTTTTCCTAATATTTCTGTATAGAAAAACTTTCCAAAAAAATTCTCTGAAACTATTGGTCTGATTTAAGAATGATTTTACACAAATAATGATTCATGGGTGACCCTTTGCCAGTTTTCTTCAAATAATCTTCCTAGCTCAAACAACATGGCCACCAATGGGTGGAGGTGAATAAGTGAAAACTTAATCATTACTGGTCCATTTACATGACCATAATCATGGATACCAGGTGAGCGATTTAGGGCCGCATGCGGCTCTTGTTTGTAAATAATTGGCTTTATGAGAAACAGTGAAGACCCAGATCAGAGGGCTCCATATGGTGCCCTCTGATCTGGGCATTCACTGTTTGCGTAGGACAAGTGCACTTTTCACATGTATACTGTTTGAAAATGACGCCTATATACGGGACTAGGGTTCAAAGGGTTAAGAGCCCCTGATGAGGATCCATGCTGTTTGCAAAATATTCCTACACTGGTATCCAGCATAGAAATACATAAAACTTTATTGACATAATTGTTGTATTTCATTTCTGTGTCACATGGCAAAATCATAATGTCTCTTACCATTTTTTGTTACAGCTGAAAAGCAGGGACATATTCGCCATGTGGAAAAATTGTTTGATGAAGTCACTGAGCTAGTAAGTCAGTTTATACCTTTATTGTAAAACTTTTGCTCATCAGGTACAGTGGAACAAACAAAATGCAAACTCATTGCAATACAATGGATTTGACAATTCTAAATGTCCATATTACCGAATAATCTTAGTGGTAAACGGTTTGGAGCCTAATCAGACGTCGGGTTACCCAGCATCTGATCTGGCTCCAAACTGTTTGCATGGGAAATAATGGTTTTAGCGTAAACACGTTAATTGGAAAAGAATAACATCTTCTCCACTGTAGGCATCACGTCGCATGTAATAAAAGTATCATGATGCTGTTCTATGATCTTGTGTCACTACTAGCATACTAGATACACAACAAACTATAATGGATGCAACATAATAGAGCATCCTCAACTTATTACTTAACCTATTGCCCCATAAATATGCCTTTTTAGCTCACCTGGCACAAAGTGCCAAGGTGAGCTTAGCTATTTTGATCGTGCTGAGTCCGTCGTCCGTTCGACGTCAGCAATTTCTTTAAATGACATCTCCTCCTAAACTACTGGATCAATTTTAACCAAACTTGGCAGGAATGATCCTTATATGGTCCTTGTTGAAAGTTCAAATATTTCCGATCCGTTGCATATCTAGGTCACAGGAGCTAAAAGTAGATTGCTTCAATAAAAACTTAAAAAATCTTCTTCTCTGAAACCACAGTACCCTGAGCTTAGATATTTGGCACAAAGCATTATCTATAGGTCCTCTATCAAGATTGTTCAAATTATGTACCTGGGGTCAAAAATAGCCCGCCCCGGGGGTCATAAATTTACAAAGAGTTACACAGTGAAATCTTCAAACCTCTTCTTCTCTGAAACTAATATAGCTAGAGCTTTGATATTTGGCATAGTGTAACTTCTAGAAGTACTATACCAATATTGTTCAAATGGTTTTGGTCCATTGCATATCTAGGTCACAGGAGCTAAAAATAGATTTTTTCAATAAAAACTTAAAAAATCTTCTTCTCTGAAACCACAGTACCCTGAGCTTAGATATTTGGCACAAAGCATCATTTTCAGGTCCTCTATCAAGATTGTTCAAATTATGTCCCTGGGGTAAAAAATGACCCCACCCCTGGGGGTCATAAATTTACATAGAGTTATATAGTGAAATTTTCAAACTTCTTCTTCTCTGAAACTAATACGGCTAGAGCTTTGATATTTGGCATGGTGCAACTTCTAGAGGTTCTTTACCAAACATTGTTCAAATGGTTTAGGTCCGCTGCATGACCCCCCTCCCCGGGGGTCACAAATTTACATAGAGTTTTACATGTATAGTCACGTAAGTGAAATCTTCAAACCTCTTCATCTCTGAAACCAATATGGCTAGAGGTTTGATATTTGGCATGGTGCCACTTCTAGAGGTACTTTACCAATACTGTTCAAATGTTTCCGGTCCGTTGCATAACTAGGTCACAGGAGCTAAATATAGATTTTTTTCAATAAAAACTTAAAAAATCTTCTGAAACCACAATACCCTGAGCTTAGATATTTGGCTCTCAGCATCATCCAATCAGCAAATGGAAAAATCATATTGTCATAATTTCTCGGCTTTCCAAAATATGTTACATTTACATCAATGGCTCCAGGTGAGCGATTTAGGGCCGTATACAGCTCTTGTTTATGCCTTTTAATTTATTCCTCTATTAAAGACATAAAGTCAAGAATATGTATCATGTTTCTATATCCTCTCAGATAGTAATTAAAATCAGGCTGAAAGTAAAGCAGAATGCGTCCGAGTCTTTATTTTGAGAGCATAATTATGTATATCGAAACAGTAATTTGTTTACTTTTAAGGCCAAATTTGGCGTAAAGTATGCACTGATCAGTATTTAGAAGTGGGTTTCAAAAAGTTGATTTCAGAAAATTCTAAAAATGTTTTTCTTAAATGTAGTTGACCTCAAGTTCTTCAAATGCATTATGGGATGCAAGATAAATAAGTTGAATAACAATTTTTATTCAAGTTTCCAAAAGACAAAATGGAACTTAAAGTCTAGTAGACAGTAGCAATAAGTACAGGCCACAATTTGTGGTATCTCATCAGGGTCTGGACTGTTTGCTATTTCATATGAAGTGGTATGCTAGATGGACAAACGCTGCAGTGTCCTAAAATCATCCTTGTATATCTATGATAAGTCTTCCATTAACTCTTTGCACTTCATGTTATATTGTTGTCTGCGACAGCTGTTTTCTGCTACTGTTCTAGAACTAGAATTTTCAAAACATTCTTAACAAAATATGGTCAGAGTGTCAAACAGTTAGGATCCTGATGAGACTCCGCATAATGCGGCGTCTCATCTGGATCCAAACAGTTTGCAAAGGTGATCACAATTTCTCAGCTAGCGTGTAAAGATTAAAACATGTAGGGATTGCACTTTTGTTGAAATATTCAGGTATAGAGCGGGGTCGGGTATTTACGAACGTGCTTGTTTTTCCGAACATTTTTTTCAAACGGTTATCTGAATAAATTTTAAACTGTATATGAACATTGTGACGTCATAATATAACGTCATGATTCTTTGTTGACTTACTCACCTCTCCAGACAGCTACAGCCGATGCTTAAATACAAACTATCGAGGAACAAGAGCTTGTGATATTTACAAGTAAGTAGTTCTTACGGCAACGTTAACATTGAGTGACGTCATATATAAGGTTTTCGACAGTTAAGTTATCCATGAAAATTTAATTTTACCGACTTGTACATACATGTGCACGTGTAGAAGAAAGGGAAATAATTCATAACTACAGAGGACATCAGTCATTCAGAGTTACACAGGTGTTCGGAAAAAGAAGTGATGGTCCCGACGTGTCCTTGTTGTTCCGAACATGCAATGTGTAGATATATCAAAGTTGTGAATAAACTAACAGATGCAATTTTGTGTATAGATCTAGATCTGCTTGTTTTGTATACATAATAAATCATGATCTAGGTCAGAGAGACAGACAGACAGAATAGAGAGAGAGAGAGAGAGCGAGAGCGAAAGAGAGATACATATAATGATGCTCTAGATCGGAAGCAATTATTGTTAACACTTACTCTGAATTTCCTTTTGCCTTTCAACACTGAACAGATCAGGGTAAGTCTTACCTAGATTTCTCTATGATAAAGCCAAGTAGATCTACTGAGACTTTATAACATTTTTTGTGCTGATTTAGATAAAGAATCTTATTATTAGAAAACAAGTTTTTATAAAGAAACTTATCTAATTGTGGTATTCTCATGATTGAATCTTAAATGATTCTCTCTAAACTTGCAGAAACTGTTTGTCAAGTGGAAAACAACCTGAATCTCAGATCAGACGCCGAGTCTGTCGGTGTCTGATCTGGATCCAAGTTGTTTGTACGTATAGATTTGTACTGTATCGTGGTAATGGTTAGAGCAAATGTGCCAAATTAAACCAGTGATAAAGTGGTGATATTTTTTTCTCCAGGTATGAGCCGTTAAATAGGTGTCAAGCGGCAGCAGTACTCGCCACAACGGTTGGAAGAGGCAGCTGAGATGGTTCGTTTCAAGGCAATAAGTCTAAACAGAGCTTCCAAACAGTATGGGGTTCCAAAGAGCACGTTGCACGATGCTGTACACCACAAGCATAGTGGTCATAAGATTGATCACAAAACAGTTCTCAGTAGTGAAGAGGAGAACCGTGTTGCCGAATGGGCCACCCATATGGCACGCATTGGATATGGCCGTACCCGTCAAGAACTGGCAAGCACAGTGAAAAAGATATTAGATGAAGATGGTAGAGCTAATCCCTTTAAAGACAATAGACCGGGTAAAGAATGGTTGACTCGCTTTTTTGCCAGGCATCCAAACCTTTCGTTAAGAACGAGCATTCAACTTGGTAAGGAAAGGGCAATCATATCTGTAGAGAAAATAACGCAGTGGTTTAAAGATTTCGTAGCATATGTAGAAAAAGAAGTATGTGATCCAGACTTGTTGAAAGATCCATCCAGAATTTATAATGCTGACGAAACAGGGGTCAGTCTTTGTATGAAAGGAAATCAGGTGATAGGCTTGAAAGGCGCACCAGTAGTTTATAACTATGGTAACTCAGATAAAACCCAAATAACTGTAATGGCTGCCTGTAGTGCAGTAGGGCACTACGTTTCACCATTGCTAATATTCCCAGGCCAACGATTTAGTTATAATCCTCTTGAAGGATTTGAAGAGGCCGCTCTAGGACGATCAGACAACGGATGGATGGATTCTGACGTATTTTGTCACTGGTTGGAAAACGTCTTCGTTCCAGCCATAAATGATCGAAAAGTAAAGAAGCCTGTATTACTACTCATCGACAGCCATGTGACACATGTAACTATGAGAGCTTCCGACATTTGCCTGCAGAACCGCGTAGAAATGTACTGTCTCTTAGCACATGCATCTCATGTACTCCAACCTCTAGATTTAAGGCTTTTCAGTGCTTTGAAGAAAGCATGGCGACAGTCTGTCAGAGATTGGCAGGTTGAACATATTGGTGAATATGTTACCAAGCAGAATTTTGACCGCATCTTTAAGAACGCATGGACACAAAATACAACAATTGAAGCAGCTGTCAAAGGTTTCCAGGAAGCTGGATTGTTCCCTCTTGATCCATCTGTTGTAACCTCCTCTGTAAAACTGGAACCTAGTAAGATGTTTCAGTCTACGCCCATTGATCCTAAGTCGCAAACTAAAGAAGTTAACAACCCGAGAAGGACTCTAAATCACCTGCAGACATAACCGTGGCAAGGACAGCTGAACAGGAATACCAAAGTGATGACAAAAGTAGGAGTCCTGTTCCGTCATGTAGCCAGGAGAAAGAAAATGAAAAGCCAACAGAAGCTGAATCATCGCCGTTCTCAAAACATTTAAGTATTCCAACGCTCAAGCAAAGCACAAAATCAAAAATTGTTCGAAAACTGGTGATTCCAAAGGCAATCACAGGCTCGGAATACCGTAAAATCATGGAGGAAAAAAGAAAAAGGAAAGAAGAAGAAGAAAAAGAAAAAGAACGTCGAAAGACTGAGCGAGAATTAAAACGAAAGCTTAAAGAGGAAGAAAACAACAGAAAGAAAGCAGAGGCCGAAGCAAAACGACAAAAGCGTGCTGAGGAGAAGCAGCAGAAACGTGAACTTCGAGAGAAATTCATTCAAAGTCTTGAAAACTCGGATTCAGAATCTGACTCGGCATTGGCAGTAGATAGGCAGAAATGCTACACGTGTGAATCAGAATATACAACAGATTTCATTGAGTGTGGAAGCTGCTTCCGTAGATTTCACATTCATTGTGTGGAAGACGACTTTCTGAATGTGGATGGCTTACCGTTTGAATGCAAATATTGTTAAACCTATTCTTTGTGTGCATTTGCAAAAAGGAGTAGACTTAAATGCGGCAGTTTTTTAGGAGTTGCCTCATCCGATTCTACTGTTTGTTTATAGAATATTATCTAGATTAACAATTATGTTCACATTGTAATAAAGTGTATGGTTTTTTTTCAGCGATTGTGTTTTTTTTTTAAAAAGATGAAAGTGTTCGGAAAAGCAAGCATGTCTGTTCGGAAAAACAAGCTGTTGTTCGGTAATGCAAGCAAGACGGTCTGATTTCTAAAGACCATTATTTTATAGTCAGTGTAATCACAGCTACTCGGATATTGTGCAAACTCGAGGATAAATGCAGAATCTTTCCAAATTTGTAGAAAACCTACGGAATTTATCTCCTATTACCGAACATTCACATATTATGCTTTAAGTGTTCGATAATACCCGACCCCACTCTAAGTGAGTTTTGTTATTATCATTAACAGTTGGAGCAGATGGAATTGGAGATCAAGGATTTACCGAGTCCAGACAAGCAGAAATACCGAACCCGATTAGTCTCTTACAAGGCAGAGCACAAGAAACTCATGGCAGATATGGTAATACCCTTTGATAGGATAGTATGCTAACCCTTGTCCTGCTTTGGAATTGTCGTCTGCAAACTGTCAAGTAATATAGATTTGTGCAATTTCTAAATGAAAATCTGTAAGATGACTGTCAAACAGTTTGGATCCAGATCAGACACCATATGTGGTGTTTCACCTGGATCCTCTCATAGAGACAATTCTAATGAGTAGCAACACCGGGAGGGTTTATGCAGCAATGAAGATTTTAGTTTTTAGCTCACCTGGCACGTAGTGCCAAGGTGAGCTTTTAGGATCGCTGGATGTCCGTCGTCTGTCTGTCTGTCCGTCCGTCCACAATTGTTCGTTAACACTCTAGCAGGTTCAAATCTCATTGGATCTTGATGAAACTTGGTCACAATGTTTGCCTAAATGAAATCTAGGTCAAGTTCGAATGTGGGTCATGTCCGGTCAAAAACTAGGTCACTAGGTCAAATTATCGAAAAACCTTGTTAACACTCTAGAGGCTACAAATTTCATTGGATCTTCATGAAACTTCATCAATATGATTGCTTTAATGAAATCTAGGCCAAGTTCGAATGTGGGTCATGTCCGGTCAAAAACTAGGTCACTAGGTCAAATCTTCGAAAAACCTTGTTAACACTCTAGAGACTACAAATTTCATTGGATCTTCATGAAACTTCATCAAAATGTTTGCCTCAATGAAATCTAGGTCAAGTTCGAATGTGGGTCATATCTGGTCAAAAACTAGGTCACTAGGTCAAATTATCGAAAAACCTTTTTAACACTCTAGAGACTACAAATTTCATTGGATCTTCATGAAACTTCATCAAACTGTTTGCCTCAATGAAATCTAGGTCAAGTTCGAATGTGGGTCATGCCCGGTCAAAAACTAGGTCACACGGTGTACATGGTTACCAGGTGAGCGATTTAGGGCCAAAGTTGCCCTTGTTTCGAAATATTCCCCTTATCTGATGCTCCGTGTTTGTGTTGATAAGTGTACTCTTTGCTAGGGTCCAATGAGTTAACAAAAAAATTAATTGTTTTGTAAACATTGTAGAAAAGAGCCAAGTTGGGTCTGAATGCCAGAGACGAACTGCTGGGAGATGAAGGCAATGACTCAGAGGACCAGGTTAGTGTAGATTTCTCCTAGTTAACCCATTACCCCATCAATACACCTTTTACCTTCTTTAACTTATTCCTCCATTGAAGAAATAGTTTTTCTTTATACTCTACTGATCTAATGTGAGATCTGCTATGCATGCAGCCAGCCAGCTACCTGCAAGGGAGCCCACTGATGTGGATGACGCTCCTGGACCTGCACGTTAATCTAAACACCGATGATGATGATGATGATGATGACTCTCATGAATATGCAACATAGAAATATTTCCTATATCCTACAGATTGTAGCTTGAAGCAGGCCGGAAGTAAAGCAGAATGCATCTTAACTCTTTGAACCTTAGTCTCGCATATATGCGTCATTTGCAAACAGTGTACATGTGAGGAGTACACTTGTCCTATGCAAACAGCGTAGAACCTGATCAGAGGGTTCCTTAAGGAACCCTCTGATCAGGGTCTACACTGTTTGTCATTTTGACATATATTGTGAAAATCAACCCTAAAACGTCAAAAATGGATTGAAATCTAGAATTGTCCATTTGAGCTTTAAGGGACGAAAGGGTTAAGGCATGTCACAAAACTAGAAACTGACTATAGTGTAAAGGGTTACCCTTCTCCTGCTGAATATTCATATACTGAACTCCACCCACCCATGAACAGCTGTCATCTGAATTACTTTACATAAGCCAACAAAATAAGGAAACAGTTTCCTACAGGAGCTGTCTGATCAGGGTCTATATTATTGTTAGACATTAGAAGCAGGAAAAGGACTAACTGTTTCTTCCACAGGGCTGCCATTTCTCCAGATCTTGAAAAATGCAAATTTGGAAATCTTAGGATTTTTCATAGATGTGTGTTTTGAATCATTACTCTTTCCGAGATAGAAACACTTTTTCATGCTTCTACATTTTTAGCTCACCTGAGCCTTCGGCTCAGGATGAGCTATTGTGACCGCTCTTCGTCCGTCATCCGTCGTCCGTCCACATTTTCAAACAACATCTCCTCAGAAACCACTGACCCGATTTCAACCAAACTTTGTCAGAAGCATCAGTGACAAGGGGGAACGAAATCTTGTTCACAGTTTTTGGCTAGAGTTATTCCCCTTGCTGTGGGACCAGATTTTCTAACATGACCGTATGAATAACTTTTAATGCATGAGAAAATCTTAAAAAATCTTCTTCTCAGAAACCCAAAGGCCCAGACCTTTGATATTTGGTATGTATCATAACCTAATGATCTTCTACCAAGATTGTTCAAATAATGACCCCGGGCCAAAAATGGCCCCGCCCTCGGACTTATCAGTTTTTCTTAGGAAAACCTTTAAAAATCTTCTTCTCTGAAACTGTATGGTCTAGATCATTAATATTTGATATGTAGCTTTGCCATATGGTCCTCTACCAAGATTGTTCAAATTATGACCCCCGGGTCAAAATTGGCCCCGCCCAGGGGCTTATCAGTTTTACATAGACTTATATAGGAAAACCTTTAAAAATCTTCTTCTCTTAAACTGTATGGCCTAGATCTTTAATATTTAACATAAAGCTTTGTCTTGTGGTCCTCTACCAAGATTGTTCAAATTATGACCCCCAGGCCAAAAATTGCCACGCCCTCGGGCCTATTAGTTTTTCATAGGAAAACCTTTAAAAATCTTCTTCTCTGAAACCGTAAGGCCAAGATCATTTATATTTGACATGTAGCTATGCCCTATGGTGCTCTACCATGATTGTTCAAATTATGACCCCTTGATCAAATTTGGCCCGCCCCGGGGCTTATCAGTTTTACATAGACTTATATAGGAAAACCTTTAAAAATCTTCTAAAACTACTCTAAAACTGTAAGGCCCAGATTCTTAATATTTGACATATAGCTTTGCCTTGTGGTTCTCTACCAAGTGTGTTCAAATTATAACCTCCGGGCCAAAATTTGCCCCACCCAGGGGCTTATCAGTTTTTATAGGAAAACCTTTAAAAATCTTCTTCTCTTAAACCGTAAGGCCCATATCATTAATATCTGACATGTAGCTTCGCATTGTGGTCCTCTACTAAGATCAAATTATGGCACCTGGGTCATAGCTATATCAAAATGTTGTATTGCCCAGTCAGATTCTATGGTACAGTGTCCTCAGATGAGCGAAATGTGACCCTCTGGGTCTCTTGTTCATATTAAGTCCCATAGGAAACTTTTTCTACTTCTTGACAGGTGGTACCCATTTGTATGTATTTGATTTATTCGACCCCCCACACTACAATAACAAGAGCCCCATGGGGCATATTTCGCTCACCTGAGAATAACTGACAAAATGGAGAAAAAGATTTATGTCCAGGACAGAGTCATTTTTTACTCGATTGGCATAATTTGAACAATCTTGAAAGAGGACCTGTAGATGATGCTATGTGCCAAATATCTAAGATCAGGGTACAAGGGTTTTAGACAAAAAGATTTTTTTAAGTTTCCATTGAATTTTTTTTTTTTTAGCTCCTGTGACCTACTTATGCAACAGACTGGAACCATTTGAACAAAATACGTAAAGGACATCTAGAAGTGTCACCATGATGAATATCAAAGCTCTGGCCGTATTAGTTTCAGAGAAGAAAACGTTTGAAAATTTCACTATATAACTCTATGTAAAACTGTGACCCCTGGGGCGGGGCCAATTTTTACCCTAGGGACATAATTTGAACAAACTTGATAGAGGACCTGTAGATGATGCTATGTGCCAAATATCTAAGCTCTGGCCCATGTAGTTTCAGATAAGAAGATTTTTTAAGTTTTCATTGAAAAAAAAACTATTTTTAGCTCCTGTGACCTACTTATGCAACCGGCCAGAACCATTTGAAGAAAATATGTAAAGGACATCTAGAAGTGTCACCATGATGAATATCAAAGCTCTGGCCATATTAGTTTCAGAGAAGAAGACGTTTGAAAATTTCACTATATAACTCTATGTAAAACTGTGACCCCCGGGGCGGGGCCAATTTTGACCCCAGGGACATAATTTGAACAAACATAATAGAGGACCAGTAGATGATGCTATGTGCCAAATATCTAAGCCTTGGCCCTTGTAGTTTCAGACAAGAAGATTTTTAAAGATTTCCTTATTTTTTCACTTTGGTTGCCATGGCAACCAGAGTTCTGCATTGTTTTTAATTCTTTGAACAAATTTGAAAGAGCTCGACCCAAGGAACATTTCTGTAAAGTTTGGTTGAAATCTGTCAAGCGGTATATGAGGAGATGTCATTTGAAGCAATTGTTAACGACGACGGACGACGCCGGACACAGGGCCATCCCAATAGCTCACCTTGAGCCTATGGCTCAGGTGAGCTAATGATGTCTGATTAAAAAAATATAATCTGCTTTTATTTATTAAATTTAAATTCAAACACTTTGGAGTTACAAGTGTGTGTTCATTTGTTTCAGAGGGCAAGGTTGCTTGACAACACAGAGAGGTTAGAACGAGGCTCACGTAGGCTGGAACAGGGCTACAGGGTAGTCATGGAAACAGGTTTGTTTTCAAAAACAAATTGAAAGAAAAACATGGTAAAAGAATGTAACATTATCATAAAAGACAAGTTTAAGTTGATGATGATTTAGAATGGTAATTTTTCTTGAAACTTGTACAGAGACAGATAAATTATTAAAAACTGTGTAGACCCTGATCAAATGGTGTGTGTGTGCACTGAGGCAGCGCTGTTTATCATTTTGCAATACATTGTATATTGTAAAAGAAACCTTGTCTAAATACAGTAAAATCTATTACGACCACTTAATAAGCTGATGTTTTTGCATTTTAGGCAAGTGGTTGTTTAAAATTAGATTGATGTAAAGCAGAAAGCTCCTATTGGAGCTTTCTGCTTGATATCTTTCCTGCTTTAATCTGTCTTATGTCTTAAAAATAATCTTTTAGACTTGTTTTTAGTGGTTTTAGAAAGGTGTTTACTGTAGTAAAACTCATAATACACTTAACTGAAATTGCCCATTTGAATATCCATTTTTACTACTTTTTGAAATCTGCATATTTTTATGCCCCCGGCATCTATAGATGTGGAGGCATATAGTAATCGTCCTGTCCGTCCGTCCGTGCATTCGTCTGCACGCACGAAAGGTCCTTTGTTGGGTAGGGAGAACAATAGATTCCATTCATTCCGTGATTGCCCTATTGTTATTGTTGGGTTTTTTTGTTGCTATTGGATACTTTTAAACAAAAGAAAAACCCAACAAGTGCCCAAATGGAAGGATGTCCGTCCTTCCATTCGTCCGTAACAGGTTAAGTAGATTTTACCGTTTCTTCTAGCATCAACACCGCTTACTCAAATGCTTGGATACTTATACAGTTGTTGCCTTGGACCATTCCCTATCCACCAATATCACCCAACCTTGTTTTTACCTTGACCTTGACCTAATTTGGACTTAGAATATTTTAAATGGGCTATTTCTTGGTTAACTAGATTTTACCGTTTCGACTAGCATCAGCATAACTGACTACAATGCTTTGGTACTTATACAGTTGTTGCCTTGGATCACTACCAATCCACCCATATTACCCAACCTTGATTTTGACCTTGACCTTGAGCTAATTTGGACTTAGAAAAAATTCAGAATATGTTGTCAAGGATACCACTGGGGGCATAAGTGTTTATTGAATGCGCATTCTTGTTACTATTTGTTATTATTTCTCTATCACTATCACTATTTGATTATATAAAAGACTGGTAACAGATTAAAGCAAAGTCACAGTCCTTTAGGAGCTTTCTATTTTACTGTCACCTTGCTTTAACATGTCACCTGTCGTAAAAACCTAATAATAAACACAAATTAGTAGTTGTGAATAGAGAGAGGTTTTACTGTAAAATCTTGACTCCTGACTTATTCTAGTTTCTGAAATCAACATATTATTCTTTGTATATTCCAGAGGAAATGGGAGCCAATATACTCAATGACCTACATGATCAAAGAGAGACTATACAGAGATCAAGAAACAGGGTAAATACACATGTTTGAATTTTGTGATGTTCATTTCTAATTAATAATAAATATAGTCAGCCTATCTTTTCAAGAGTTTTGCATTTAAACTAACTGAAAACTGAGAAAATACCTGTATCTATCCATCTATACAGCATTGTTAACTAACTAACTCTTTTGGATTATTAGGTTTTCTTGTGGATCTTTTTAGTTACCAAAACATGAACCAGTTACTTGGAATTCTTTATAGTTTAATAAAAACTGGTATAAATTGGCTAACAGTTGTGCTACGTTGTAGGAGCTACACTGTTTGCAAATGAAATGAGTATATTTTAAATGGGTATATGGTGTTGACAGAGATAAAAACAGATTGCAACCATGGATATGATTTGATATTGTTATGAATTTGAATCACTGTCACTCCAAAACAGTTTATGCCGTGGACTTATAACTGAACATTCATGATGATTCTCACAGGTCTCCATACCACATCAGGCTCCGAGGTTATAAAGCGTTTTAGTTGAGCCTGAGTGTGTTCCCAAGCATTTGATTGGTCAGATTTGAGCCCAGGCTCAAATCTGACCAATCAAATGCCTGGGAACGAGTTTAGACTCAAGTCAAAAGCTTTATAACCTCGGAGCCTGCTCTTGAAAAGTCAGCCAGCAGCTTAGGATTTTTGGTCATGTTCAAACAGCTTTTTTATTGCAATTAAGGGTATTCTGGCTGAATAAGGGACTGATTGTAATATTTTCACATCTTCTTTTTGTATAAACGTTTGGTTTGGAAAGAAACACATGGCAAATACATATATCTGATGTAAACAGTGTAGATCAAGAGCACAAGTGTTGAGAAATGTTTACAATAGGCCAGTTATGCTGTTCTCAAACAGCTCTGGTAAAACGGCCCTGTTACGACCACTAAATTGTGTTAATCATTTGGTATATGCAATAGGTAACTGCTAAAAGTAGGTTGATAGTAAAAGAGAAAGCTCCTACAGGAGCTTTCTGTTTTACAGTCACCTTGCTTTAAGCTGTCACCTGTCTTTATACAATAAATCAGCCTTCGTTTTAATGGTTGTAATCGAGTAGTTTTGCTATTTCAGCTTGGGGAAACTAATGCAGCACTGGGTAAAAGTTCCAGGGTATTATCTGGTATGATGAAAAGGTAAGTCTGAGTCTCGTTAACTGGACAAACTCTTGAATTAAACTTTCATCATCATCATCATCATCATCGGTACAATGTATTTAGATTAACATGCAGATGCAGGAGCGTCATCCACATCTGTTGGCTCCTTTCTCAGTATTTGAGACTAAAAATGTAGCAAATCTATGTTTTAACTGTGACATATGGATAAGTTTGACTTGAGTGAAATATGTTCAGCTTAAACCCTACTGTAATTAAATGAGAACAAAGATGTGTTCAAAATCTTAACTCTGTTTACTGTTATGTTGTTTCCAACATTAGATAAATGTTCTTGTTTCTTTTATCTTGTACAGTACTGGTACATCCTCTGTTAACCCATTACCCCATAGTCTGTTTCTAGTTTTGAAAATAGGTAACAACTTAATGCAGGTTGAAAGAAAAGCAGAATGTGCCGTAAGGCACATTCTGCTTTACTTTCAGTCTGCTTTAAGCTACCATCTGCTAGGATATAGTTTGGATATGGTTTCTTTTTCAGAATTATCCAAAACAGAATACTGCTGGTTGGTGTGTGTCTTTTTGTACTGTTTATGATTGTGTTGGCTGTTTATTTCACTGTACGGAGAAAAACCTGATGACAGCCAGCTCCGACAATAAAGCCAAGATCTGTGTTATGGGTGTGCCAGATATTAGAGGCTGTGAACAGTTCATCACAAGATGGAGTACTTCATTTGGAGGCTACGCCTACATCAGCAGCTTTATCGACAGATTTAGTTACTCATTCATCTCTGAAGCTTTTACTCTATACTTTAGATGCCTGGGGCCTGTTTCATAAAACTTCGTATGACAAAAATAGTCATATGTCAACACTTTAAAATGCATCTAATTTCTGATTTCTGATTTCTAATTTTCTGATTTCTGTATCTAATCCTGTCTTTTCAAGACGATTCCAAAGAGATGTCACAAGACAGGATTAGATGGAGAAATAAATAATAATTGAGACTTTTATAATCTGACTTACAACAATTTATTTTGCTGTACAAAGTTTTATGAAACGGGCCCCTGATACTTAAACTAGTCTGAAGTGGCCATGAAAAAAGGATGGTTGACAGATGACTTGGTTCAAATTCAAGTTCAACTGGGTACAGCATTTTATCTGGAATCATACTTGCTCTACCAAAACAGGGTATACTTTAATCAGGGGGCTCCCTACGGAACCCTCTGATTAGATTCTGCACTGTTTATCATTATGCATATAATGAATTCAACCCTGAAAATAGACTAATCTTTTTTCAGAAACTGGACTTGTGCATTTGAAGTTTCTCAAGTGAAATCTGGGCCTGAAATTGTTGCAAATGCCATTTAACCCTTATCATGCTAAGCGTGACTTTGCTAATATTAACTAACAGCTTGGATCCAGATCAGATACAGCGTAACATGGCATCTGATCTGGATTCAAGCTGTTAGCCACTCATTTCAATATTTTCTCAAATTTATAAAACAAGAGCCCCATGGGGCATATTCGCTCACCTGAGAATAACTGGAAAAATGGAGATATTGATTTATGTCCAGGACTGACCTAGATATGCAACAGACCGTAACAATTTGAACAAAATATGTAAAGTATATTTAAAAGTGTCACCATACAGAATATAAAAGCTCTGGCCATATTAGAGTCGGAGAAGAGGATGTTTGAAATTTTCTCTATATAACTCTATGCAAAAAAACTGACCCCCGGGGCGGGACCAATTTTGACCCTAGGGGCATAATTTGACCAAACTTAATAGAGGACCTGTAGTCGATGATATGTGCCGTATGTCTAAGCTCTGGCCCTTGTAGTTTTAGAAAAGAAGATTTTTTAAGATTTCACTGAAAAAAAAACTATTTTTAGCTCCTGTGACCTAGTTATGCAACGGACCAGAACCATTTGTACAATTTTGGTATAGGACATCTAGAAGTGTAACTATGCCAAATATCAAAGCTCTGGCCATATTAGTTTCAGAGCAGAAGACGTTTGAAAATTTCACTATATAACTCTATGTAAAACTGTGACCCCCGGAGCAGGGCTAATTTTGACCCAAGGGGCTAATTTGAACAAACTTGATAGAGGACCTGTAGGCGATTCTATGTGCCAAATAACTAAGCTCTGGCCCTTGTAGTTTCAGACAAGAAGATTTTTTAAGTTTTCATTGAAAAAATCTATTTTTAGCTCCTGTGACCTAGTTATGCAACGGACCAGAACCATTTGAACAATTTTGGTAAAGGGCATCTAGAAGTGTCACCATGCCAAATATCAAAGCTCTGGCCACATTGGTTTCAGAGAAAAAGACGTTTGAAAATTTCACTATATAACTCTATGTAAAACTGAGACCCCCGGGGCGGGGCCAATTTTGACCCCAGGGGCATAATTTGAACAAACTTGATAGAGGACCTGTAGATGATGCTATGTGCCAATTATCTAAGCTCTGGCCCTTGCAGTTTTTGACAAGAAGATTTTTTAAGATTTCCTTATTTTTTCACTTTGGTTGCCATGGCAACTAGAGTTCTGCATTGTTTTTAATTCTTTGAACAAATTTGAAAGAGCTTGACCCAAAGAACATTTCTGTAAAGTTTGGTTGAATTCTGTCAAGCGGTATAGGAGGAGATGTCATTTGAAGCAATTGTTAACGACGACGCACAACGCACGACGCCGGACACAGGGCCATCCCAATAGCTCACCTTGAGCCTTTGGCTCAGGTGAGCTAAAAATACAAAATTTAAAAAATGCAGTAGATATACCGGTACTTTAAGTAGACGACCATTCAGCATGATAAGGGTTAATTTATTATTAGCTGTACTATGTTGACTCGTAGAGTATTGGAAGTTTGGTACAATGTACATCATAATGTATATAATATATAGACACATGTACCAGTGAAAGAACTGTTCTATGTAGACTGTATTTGAGGCATTGTGTTCTGTTCTATATTGTGATCTACATTGTTATTAATGCAGTTTAACTTCTGAAAACTGAACCCTAAAATTAGCAAATTTTTTTTATCCTTTCACTCTCAATGGTACTTTGAAGCGCAGTTGCAAACAGTTTGTAGAGTATTGGAAGTTTGGTACAATGTACATCATAATGTATATAATATATAGATACATGTATGAGTGAAAGAACTGTTCTATGTAGACTGTATTTGAGGCATTGTGTTCTGTTCTATATTGTGATCTACATTGTTATTAATGCAGTTTAACTTCTAAAAACTGAACCCTAAAATAAGCAAAAACTTTTTATCCTTTCACTCTCAATGATACTTTAAAGCGCAGTTGCAAACAGTTTGGGTCCTGATCAGACGCCGCGTAACGCGGCGTCTGATCAGGACCCAAACTGTTTGACTCTCTTATTGATATCTATTAAATCATACAACCTAAATCTAACTTTGAAAAATGTCTAGCAGACAACAATACTGAAGCAGACGACAATAAATCAGTGAAGGGGTAAAATTCTCCCGAATAATTTGATCATGAAAGGGTTAAATATAGTTTCAGGCAAGTCAGGTGTAGTAGCTATTCAAAACATAGGCTGACACAGTCAGAGAGGGCCTTGCAGATAATGATGTAACTTGGAGCCTTGGAGGCAATAGTTCTAAATCCATTCACTGCCTGAACCCTAATGTAAATAAGTTGGAATACAGTTACTGTGCCTTATTGATATAAAGGCTTCATAGAAGGTATCATCAAAATCAGTCAACCATTACAGTCTATAACCTATTAGCCAATCAGAGTCAATATCACCTAATTGTTATGTATAAATCATATTGATGTAAAGATTCATCCAAGTTTCATCAAATTCAGTCAACAAAAATCAAAATAGTCAACAAACATCAAAATAGTCAACAAACATCAAAATAGTCAACAAATACAGCCTCTACAGTAGAATGCACATTTTGATTTCAAATTTGGAGGATAGTCTCACACTGGTCATCTAACACGTTCACATCTGTACAGAAGTCAATATGTAGTGCATCGCCTGATGAATCTCCTTGTTCCTGTACAGATTGTATTTTAATTTTCCTTTGTCTCATATCCTGCACATTTTTACCTAGTGATCAGGGCATTTGCAGTAACTGCAAGTCGATCCTTTCGCAGGGCATTTCCTTATATCGTGTTCTAATCCACACCTTGAGCAGTCCGATGGGGTGGACAATTTCTTCTCATGTGGCTTTTGTTGTAGTTTCTTGTTCAGATGGGGTTTATTGCTTTTCCAACTTTTCTGACTGGTTTGCTTTACTGCGAGTATCTCCTCACCTCTCATCATCTTTAACCTTTTACCCAATAGCCTATTTCTAGTATTGGAAAAAAAGTGACCACTTAAAGCAGATTGAAAGTAAAGCATAATGCGCCTTAAGGCGCATTCTGCTTTACTTTCAGCCTGCTTTAAGCTACCATCTGCTAGAATGTAGAAAACATATCTTTTATGGCTCATGTTTGTGACTGATTAAATAGGAACTTTTTTCTTCAGTGGAGGAATAAATTAAACACGCTAAAAGTCGGCTCTATTGGGGAAAGTGTTAATTGTGCCTGTGATAGTTCAAATTGTTGCCCCATCTCTATTGCTTGAGTAAGTGTGATATCCTTGCCTTTGTGCAACAATCGTTCTTGGACTTTGGGCTCAGCTACACCATTTATGATCAAGTCTATGGTTATATCGTTAGGTTCAGTGTATTCAAAGTCCATTACAAGCAAATTCAAGTCTTTTACAAACGAGTCAAATGACTCACCTTGTTTTTGTTTTCATTGCTGCGCTTTGAAAGTGTGATCCTTTTGTTTTTCTTTGGACTCATATATTCTTCGAACTTTTTCAATATTTTCGCGTGGTTGTTCTTTTCAACACCCTCCCATGCTAGAGTCTTAAATACTTCTCTCCCCCACATTCCGATCTTTTTGTCTGTCCCTGCGAGCGGCCTCTGACATGTGAATTCAACATGCTGTTTAAAACATTGGACCCAAATTGAGGTGTGGATGTTCAAACTGAATGTTCATTGCCATTATTTTGTGTTGCTATCTCGTGGACGTTGATGCGTTTCTATTCTGACACCATGTAACAAAATTGCTCAACAACCATTCAGTGTAGGCTCACATAATTATTTAATAGTGATGTCCTAACCACTTATCTCTTATATCTAAAAATAGTATGGTGCTTTAGCCGCTTACAACAAATACAATATAATTTATAAATTAACCGAGACTTACTTGTTCGTTCGAGATCTGATTTAAGGCACTCAATATAGCAGTGTTAGTGTCCTCAGCGTTTTTGCTGCCACTTGCCTTTGCCAGCGGGGGCTGAATTTTCTTCCCAGTCTTCACTAGTTTTGGTTTCAGATCGACCACAGTCAAATCCGAATACGCCATGTTGAAAAAATATTTACAACATGTGAAACACAGATATATCCAGAATAGATAAATATCCACGAAATATGTGTTCGGGTATACTGCAAGTGAAAAATAAAGTTTCATGCCAGAAATTAATTGTTCGATTGTCTAAAATGACACCAAGCGACCCGATTTTATTGAAAATCTTTTTGCAACAATGGGGGTGTATGGCTTCTTCCGCCATTACACGATGCTACTGATTTGCGTATGCACAAGCTACATCTCATTTTGTCCCGAAACGAATATTTTTGTTAAAATAGAAATGAGTACTATGTTAATACAATGAACACATTTGTAGCCTTTTCTGAAAATGTAAATTTGATCAGCTCATGGTCAAGTGATGATCTTAGGCCAATGAGACAGGGTGCGGATTTCTCTACAACGTAGAATAGCGCGCAAACCGCTTAGTTCTTGTACCTGCATGCCAGGTTTACTTTACGTAGTACCTTAATTGTATCCCCTGAATATGCTGTCAATTTACAATCATTCCATCCCCTGAATATGCTGTCAATTTACAATCATTCCATTGTAATGGAAGTTTAAGGGATAGAGACTGGAATTTCTTTTGAGAAATCGTATTGACTGCACTTCCAGAATCAATTTTGAATTTGATTAGTGACCAGTGTGTCAACTGCGTGCGCTAACTTAATCAAATCGAAGTCAATGCATGTTTTCAAACTCCAAATTGGCTTAGAGAGGGTCTTCACCACATAGAAACTGAGATTTTGAACGTTGTCTCTATATTTGCAAGGGAGTGAACAGTAGCCTATGGTGTTAAGCGTGCCACCATTATATGCAGTAAATTGCCCGGGGGCTTTCTGTAAGGGTTCAGTGCAAAACAACTTGTAATATAATGTGGATGTCAAAATGCTAACCTGTGTCGAGCTTAAAATTTATAATACTTGAACCTACCTCCATCTCCACAAATGCCTGGTTATCCCTTACATTAATGCACTGACTCACATTGTCAATACAAAAGTAATTCCCATCATTCATTCGTTCCTCAAACTCCTCATTCACAGGGTTTGAACGGCATTTTTGTCCTTTAGTGGGCCTTTAACTCTTTCCTCCCTGAAACTTTAAATGGACAATTCCAATTTCCATTTTGGTCAAGTCCATTTATGACCTTTAAGGGTTGTTTTTGTCAATGTTTTGGAGCCCTCTGATCTGGGTCTTCACTGTTTGCACAGGACAATTGTACTATTCACATGTATACTGTTTGAAAATGACGCCTATATGCGGGACTAGGGTTCAAAGGGTTAAAGAGAAAATGACAATGACCTGTAAATTTCCACTATGTCTCTGGTGGGTTGGGACTGTCCGAGTTCATACATGGAATTGGAACACCGCCTAATTCCATTTTGAATCACTACAACTACTTTATGCTAATTAATTGTCTGGTTTCCAAATGCACATGAATAAATGTGAGTCCTGTTAATCACTGTAAGATGAATCCCATTCTGACACCATGCTATATTATTGAAGTGGATAAGAAGAACGACAGTAGACTGTGCTCTTACTAAGAGTGTATTTAATGTATAAGCTAAGACTATCAAAGTAACACTGGTCAGCTCCAGCCACATGTAAAGGTATAGTAACCAGGGATGCAGCCATGCCGTAGCTATTCGGCTATAAGACAATACAACAATTAAAGTTTGGTTTGGGCCTAGGTCAAGGGTAATAGACGCACGGTCTGGTGAATGTGAAAAAGTGCTTACCGTGTCATTGTAATATTCCTCCTCATTGTTCTGTATTTGTAAATTATGTACACTATTGTCAATGTCATGCACTGTCTTTTTTGATCTGCACATTGGCTTGAAGTGGTTTAAATTCCTATACTTATGGCCCTGTTTCCCTATGGGCTGGACACATTTTTCTTATCAAGTTTGTGTACTGTTCCACAATTGCCACGTGTCTTCTGCTGATGTTGTGGATGTTGTCGCCTTTGTTGACCTGGTCTATATTGGTGACATTTCCGGACTTGTCCGCGCTACCTCTAGTTGCCTGGTTTCCGTCTAAAGAACCCATCCCGGCCGCCATGGTCTTAAGCTGCTCTTCTGCATACTCGAATGTTTGTGCATGGTTTATAGCACTGTCCAGTGTGAATTTCTCGCCAACATTTAGATGTTTCTCGCGTAACCTTATTGAAGAGCATCCGAAAACAATCCTGTCTCGAATTATGTCAGTCTTGCTGTCCCCATATCTACAGTCGTCAGCTGCTAGTTTGAGTTTTGTGACAAATGCTTGGATTCCCTCTGAGGCTTGAACAATGTGATTAAACTTATACCTGGCAAATATGGGGTTTGATTTTGGTTGAATGTAGTTCTTGAATTTGTTGTAATATGTTTCACGCTTCTTTGCATTCTCGGTGGAGATGCCAGTCCATGTGTGTTGAATATTGCCACCTTTGTCGCCTACCCACGGAAGAAGGTATGAAACATTTTCCTCTTCTGATTTCTCTTTTAGTGGTCCAGAGAATACAAGTTCATCCATTGTTCATGTGGATTTGAATGGGCGCAGATCACTCATCTTCCATTACAATATCTCTCGAAAAACCAGCCACGCTAGTTGAAGAATTTGCAACATCACACGCTGCAACAGCTATGGGAAGCGAAGACTCGTCGTATGGCTCTTCAAAATCCTCAAAGGATTCGTAAATATCGTCTACCCTTTTGGATAGAGAGGACAGATCATCAACCCTCTTCGACAACTTGGTGAAATTATTGTTCATTTCCTTCAGAATCCCCACCAACTCAATGCTAGGATATTGGGGTTTGGGTGGCGGAGAGTTAAGAACATCTTTCAGATTTGCAGAAGAGGTTTTTGCTTGAGAAGTCGCCACACGACCATTTTGTCCGCCTTTTTTCTTAGGATCAGTTGTTTTTCCTTTGGCGTCTTTCGGCTTCCATCTAACAATTCCTTGCATGCAGATGCGTCAGCCATATTGGATACTCTAAAAAACCGCACATGGTCTGACAGAAAAAATGGATAAAAATCCTATTTTGTGTCGCACACGAAATTTAAAAGAACTCACACGGTGAATTAAATGTATTAGTCACACAAAGAAAGTACTAAAAATGTCTAGATAACCACGTTATTGACACTAGATAAATATATGTGCTCGGCAATATGAACGTGTCGTCCTCGACGACATTAGATTTTCGCGTGCTGAAGCTGCCTCGCCAATGCGCATGTGCACATTTCATTTGAGACCGATAGTGATTGGATGAAGTAAAATAATAACTATGTTCGAGTTGATTATACATTTTCAGTTCAATATATTTCAGATATAATCACTGTCACATTTAAATGTCCTTTATTTATTCTGACACCATGTTTTATATTTCTTCTTTAGTAAATACTAGTGTATTAATATAAGTCTAATGACTGTTAAGGTTGAGACAATGAACACAAGCGTGTTGGTCTGAATCGTTTATTCAAGAGAATGAGGCTGGAGCCAGAGTATGTAATTAACTCGGGCTCTGAGCTAGCCGCGGTATGCATATTCATAGACCTATAGTCTACTTCATTAATTGGAATATACAACAAAGGGAACCAGGCTTGGGTTGGCCATAAGGGCACTATCATGAGCGATTGGTCCTGATCGTACTGGATCTTCCGAATGGAGCGGCTAGATAAGCTGAAAGGAGGGAAAATATAACATGAATTATCAACAGTAAACACATCAATGAAAGAGGCAAAAGGGTCTAGATTAACTCTTTGCATGCTAGCGGCAGATAAATTCACCACAGTGATTGTCTTTGCAAACAGTTTGGATCCAGATGAGATGCCGCATAACGCGGCATCTCATCAGGATCCAATCTGTTTGACACTCTGACCATGTTATGAAAATAAATTTAGAAAAATCTCTTTTTTAGAACAATAGCAGATGACAAACGGTGCAGACAAAGAAAAAAATCAAAAACAATTCTCGCCATCTGATCATTCTTGTGTGTCAATGTTACCAAAGGGAATTTAGGGTACCCCTATTGATACACTGTGGCGGAATGATGTTTCCACCAAGTCTAGGTCAAATTTCGCACCAGTTAGTTCCCCAGAGGCAATTGTTAATTTCTGTCTAAATTCCAGCGCTCTGAAAATGAATTCCTGGGTTGTCTCTTTCTCCGACTGTTTGATGTTGCACAGCTCTTGGTATAGTTCTGTGTCACTTTGTTCCTTGTAAAATGCTTATATAATTATCCCATTCCCACATAAATGTGCCTTTTTTTGCCTTTAATTTTTTCCTCCACTGAAGATAATAGATCTTTTTCTACATTTTAGCAGATGTTAGCTTAAAGCAGGCTGAAAGTAAAGCAGAATGCGCCTTAAAGCGCATTCTGCTTTATTTTCAACCTGCTTTAAGTGGTCACCTATCTTCAATACTAGAAACAGGCTATGGGGTAATTGGTTAAACCTTTCACTTTAGGCAGTGTCAAGTCCTGACAGCCCTCCAGGTTTCCTCATAGTCCTGAGCCTTGCTGGAGTGCTTTAATGATGCTGTCCACCATTTCTTCCTCTTTGTGCCCATGAGCTGTCCCATATTGGACTTGTTTGAGAAAGCTGAGGAAGCCAATATAGGACTTTCCTTACTCTGGTAACATCAACATATCCATCCCCATATTCATACTCCTCGTAAGAGTTTTCGCTGTTATCAATGCGTTTGACAATACTATCCATTTTTTGTCCATTTCAATTTGAGCCAATTGAATCGACTTTAGGCAAGCTATCGTCTGTGTTGCTCAAAGAGCTAGTGCTGGTACTTTGTTCTGTTGACAAATTATCTGAATGTGATCTTTTGGGTGCTTTTCCTTTTGTTGTTTTAACATATTCGCCCATATTCTTGGCCATGTCGCCCTTTTCTTTTATCTGCGGCCAGTCTGTCATTTTATCAGTTGCCCAACCACGTGTGGCCATTTTTATCAGGAATCACTCAGTAGTTTCACAAAAAATATCCCCCAAGAGTTTGTAATGTGTACAAACCAATAATGGCGAAAAAGATTTCCCAAATTTTGGGAAAAAAACGTACTACATACTATTATTGCCAGGACGATTATAATATTTTCCTAGCTGACAAACCATGTGCATCTTCATTAACCTGGTGCACTAAGCCCACTGAACTACGCATGCGCAAGCTTACATCTCATTTTAAGCCCCAAATTAATAATTTGATGAAAAAAAAGTAAATTATCAAACTTTATAAAAAATATTATACTTGTACACATGCTGTCAAAATAAGTTTAAGAAGTTCAGTTTTTAGAAGTTATACTGTACCATTGTGTTTTTAAAATCACCTGTATATACATAATTTATTATTATTACAAGTGCAATGGACGTGTGTGCTAGGCCAGAGAAGTGTGCTACACCCATTACTTCATAGATACTCACTTTAACACCTATAAATTATTTCTTCATCAAAGAAAATTGTTCCTAATTATAGTTCTGAATCTGTACCATAAGAAATATTTCTAGCAAGTGGTAGCTTAAAGCATTGAGGTGCATTCTATTTTACTCTCAACCTATATTAAGCTTAACCCTTTACATGTAGTACTGCATAGCCAGTTTCTAGTATTGAACATAAGGCGCATTCTGCTTTATTTTCAGCCTGCTTTACCGACAGCTAGAAAAGATTTATTTTGCTATATATTCATAATTGTATCAATTGGAACTATTTTCTTGAGTTGAGGAATAAATTAAATGTGTATTTATGCAGTCAAGGGTATTAAACCAGCAACCTGTCTTTTGAGATAGCCATGCTTCTTGAACATTAAACATGTTATTTACTGTACTATTCGTGAGATGTGCATGATGTGATTGTTGAGAAGTTTGAATGTTGTTTGATAGAACAATGTTTATATGTGGTCAAGTAAAATTTATTTTGCTACATCTTGTCTATTGTTTATATTGAATACCAATTCATCTAGGATAAGAACTTATCGAATATTAATGAAATGGCCATTCAAATAAACATGTGTGCCAGGATTTGTTTAAATCAATGCACAAACCTACAAGTAGCAAGTAAAATGCTGTATCTACAGACACAGTGATGCCATAAAACCCAAGGTAGTTCCAGTGCTCCAGATAAGGGAGTTTTTAAAACAAGAGGGCCTGAAGGCCCTGATATCGCTCACCTGTTGTACTGAAGCCTGATAGCTTCACCTTTCTGTTTCACCCGTTAACATCTAAATCCATTCAAATTTGTAGTATAGAATGTAAACAATTTTGGAATACGACCTCATAATTCTAGTATAGTAGAGCACATCAAGGGCAGATATCTAGAGCCTAAACAATACTGAAATGAAGACTTTTCTAGCATTTCAAAGTATGTCAAGGGCAGATAACTATTGCCACAATGTTAGATTTCAACAATAATTGTAGCCCTTCTAGAACTTCAAGCTATATACTATGTGTGCAAGTATAATGAAAATCCATTGAAAACCGTAGTTGCAAGAGTGTAAACACTGTTAGATATGGCATTTTCAGCAATTCAAGGGCAGATAACTCTTGACCTATAATTCCGATTTCATCCATAATCGAACTCATCTGAACTCTTATGGTAATATACAATCTGAGCAAGTTTGAGTAAGATTGAATAAAAACTGTGGCCTCTAGAGTGTAAACACCCTTAAACATGGCATTTTCAGCAGTTCAAAGGTAGATTACTCTCGACCTACAGTCTGATTTCAACCATAATCGAACTCATCTGAACTTTTATGGTAATATACAATCTGAGCAAGTTTGAGTAAGATTGAATAAAAACTGTGGCCTCTAGAGTGTAAATTAACACCCTTAAATATGGCATTTTCAGCAGTTCAAAGGTAGATAACTCTCAACCTATTCTTTGGATTTCAACCATAATCGAACTCATTCGAACTCTTATAGTCATATACAATCTCAGGAAGTTTGATAAAGATTTGATAAAAATTGTGGTCTCTAGAGTGTAAGCACTTTTAAATATGGCATTTTCAGCAATTCAAAGGTAGAAAACTCTTGATCTATTGGTCTGATTTCAACCATAATCGAACTCATCCGAACTCTTATGGTAATATACAATCTGGGCAAGGTTGAGAAAGATTTGATAAATATTGTGGCCTCTAGAGTGTAAACACCCTTAAACATGGCATTTTCAGCAATTCAAAGGTAGATAACTCCTGACTTATTGGTCCGATTTCAACCATAATCGAACTCATCCAAACTCGTATGGTCATATACAATCTGAGCAAGTTTGAGATAGATTGGATAAAAATTGTGGCCTCTAGAGTGTAAATACCCTTAAATATGGCATTTTCAGCAATTCAAAGGTAGATAACTCTCGACCTATTTGTTGGATTTCAACCATAATCAAACTCTTATGGTCATATACAATCTGAGCATGTTTGAGATGGATTGGATAAAAATTGTGGCCTCTAGAGTGTAAACACCCTTTAATATGGCATTTTCAGCAATTCAAAGGTAGATTTCTCTCGATTTATTTGTCGAATTTCAACCATAATCGAACTCATCCGAACTCTTATGTTAATATACAATCTGAGCAAGTTTCAGAAAGATTGGATAAAAATTGTGGCCTCTAGAGTGTAAACACTAAAATTGTTGACGACGCACACCGCACATTCAAGTATTGCAAAAGAGCTCAGGTGAGCTAAAAAATCAAAAATCTTTATGTCTGCTCAAACCCTATGGACTACTCATTAGAATCCCCTCTTTGAGCAGCTTTTAACCCTTTACCTTATAGAAGCGCCTTTTAGCACATTCCGTTTAATCCCCGGCGGAAGAATATAATTCCAATCTATACTGTATAATACAGTCATGAATATGTATCAGAAGGAATATTTTCTTAATTCTAGCAGGTGGTTACTTAAAGTAGGCTGAAAGTAAAGCAGAATGCGCCTTAGGGCGCATTCTGCTTTACTAAGGCGCATTCTGCTTTACTTTCAACCTGCTTTAAGTAATCACCTAACAGGTCATGGGGTAAAGGGTTAATGAGTAGTCAAACCATAGGATTTGGTGCAGACACGACGAAGAACCAGAAATGGGTGTCAAAGCCACCTGATGCTCGCCTGTTTAAAGTTTAAGTCTAAAAAACATCTTGTATCAAAAGCAAATCAATTTTCAGTTAATAAAGATTATTTAATGAATGGTGAGTCTAAGTCTAGTTATATTAAACTTTAAAACAACCCGTCCAAACTTGAACCTGGTGATTTGTAGTCAAAACAATTAAGTCCAAAACGTGTCAAAAATTGACAAATATTAAAATTATTTTTAAATTTCAACTTCATAACATCAATGTTTGACAACCCGTCAATGTTTAATGCCTAATGAACCTCCATACAAAATATATGCATGTTAAAAATTGAAATAAATTTAAATTATGTTTTAATTTCAACTACATAACATTAAAGTTTAACCCCAAATGAACCTCCATACAAAATTTCAGCATCCTAGCACACATATTAAGCTTTACAACAACCTGTCCAAAAAACTTTAACCTGGTGATTTGTAGTCGAAAACCTAAGTCCAAAACATGTTAAAAATTGGCATAGATTTAAATCATTTTTAAATTCCAATTTCATAACATCAATGTTTACCCCCAAATGAACCTCCATACAAAATTTCAGCACCCTAGCCCAAATATTCAGCTTTAAAAAAACCCATCCAAAAAACTTTAACCTGGTGATTTGTAGTCGAAAAACCTAAGTCCAAAACATGTTGAAAATTGACATAAATTTAAATTATATTTAAATTCCAATTTCATAACATCAATGTTTACCCCCAAATAAACCTCCATACAAAATTTCAGCACCCTAGCACAAATATTAAGCTTTAAAACAACCCGTCCAAAAAACTTTCTGGTGATTTATAGTCGAAAAACCTAAGTCCAAAACATGTTAAAAATTGGCATAAATTTAAATCATATTTAAATTCCAATTTCATAACATCAATGTTTACCCCTAAATAAACCTCCATACAAAATTTCAGCACCCTAGCACAAATATTAAGCTTTAAAACAACCCGTCCAAAAAACTTTAACCTGGTGATTTATAGTCGAAAACCCTAAGTCCAAAACATGTTAAAAATTGACATAAATTTAAATCATATTTAAATTCCAATTTCATAACATCAATGTTTAACCCCAAATGAACCTCCATACAAAATTTCAGCACCCTAGCACAAATATTAAGCTTTAAAACAACCCGTCCAAAAAACTTTAACCTGGTGATTTATAGTCGAAAACCCTAAGTCCAAAACATGTTAAAAATTGACATAAATTTAAATCATATTTAAATTCCAATTTCATAACATCAATGTTTACCCCCAAATGAACCTCCATACAAAATTTCAGCACCCTAGCACAAATATTCAGCTTTAAAACAACCCGTCCAAAAAACTTTACCAGAAATGGGTGTCAAAGCCACCTGATGCTCGCCTGCTTGAAATTTATGTCTAAAAACATCTTGTTTGCAAAACAAATCAATTTTCTGTTTAGAAAGATTATTAAATGAATGATGAGTCTTAATCTAGTTATATAAAACTTTAAAACAACCCGTCCAAAAAACTTTAACCTGGTGCTTTGAGGTCAAAACAACTAAGTCCAAAACATGTCAAAAATTGAAATAAATTAAAAACATTTTTAATTCCAACTTCATAGCCTCAATGTTTGTTCCGAAATGAAGCTCCATACCAAATTTCAGCACCCTAGGACCAGTATTAAACTTTAAAACAACACGTCCAACAAACTTTAACCTCGTGATTGCAGTAAAAAAGCTAAGTCCAAAACATGTTAAAAATTGACAAATATTTCAACTGTTTTTAAATTCCAACTTCATAACATCATTGTTTGATCCAGAATGAAAATTCACACAAAATTTCAGCACCCTAGCACAAGTATTAAACTTTAAAACAACCCGTCCAAAAAACTTTAACCTGGTGATTTGTAGCAAAATACCTTAGTCCAAAATATGTCAAATATTGACAAATATTGAAATTATTTTTAACTTTAAACTCCATAACATCCATGTTTGACCCCCAATGAACCTCCATACAAACTTTCAGCACCCTAGCACATGTATTAAACTTTAAAACAACCCGTCCAAAAAACTTTAACCTGGTCTTTTGTAGTAAAAAACCTAAGTCCAAAACATGTCAAATATTGAAAAAAAATTGAAATCATTTTTAAATTTTAACTTCATAACATCAATGTTTGACCCCTAATAAACCTCAATACAAACTTTCAGCACCCTAGCACAAGTATTAAACTTTAAAACAACCCGTCCAAAGAACTTTAACCTGGTGATTTGTAGTCGAAAAACCTAAGTCCAAAACATGATAAAAATTGACATAAATTTAAACAAAATTTAAATTCCAACTTCATAACATCAATGTTTAACCCCAAATGGACCTCCTTTAAAAATTTCAGCACCCTAGCACAAATACTAAGCTTTTAAACAACCCATCCAAAAATTTTAACCTGGTGATTTGTAGTCGAAAAACCTAAGTCCAAAACATGTTGAAAATTGACATAAATTCAAATTATTTTTAACTTTAAACTCCATAACATCAATGTTTAACCCCAAATGAACCTCCATACAAAATTTCACCACCCTAGCACAAATATTAAGCTTTAAAACAACCCGTCCAAAAAACTTTAACCTGGTGATTTGTAGTCGAAAAACCTAAGTCCAAAACATGATATAAAAATTGACATAAATTTAATTTTTTTTTTTAATTCCAACTTCATAACATCACTGTTTATCCCCAAATGGACCTCCTTTCAAAATTTCAGCACCCTAGCACAAATACTAAGCTTTAAAACAACCCGTCCAAAAAACTTTAACCTGGTGATTTGTAGTCGAAAAACCTAAGTCCAAAACATGTTGAAAATTGACATAAATTCAAATTATTTTTAACTTTAAACGTTTAACCCCAAATAAACCTCCATACAAAATTTCAGCACCCTAGCACAAATATTAAGCTTTAAAACAACCCGTCCAAAAAACTTTAACCTTGGCCACGCTCACGCTCACTCACGCCGGGGGTATGGCATTAGCTCTGCTGTTCTACGAACAGGCGAGCTAAAAATGGTTATTTATAGTCGAAAAACCTAAGTCCAAAATATGTTAAAAATTGACATAAATTTAAATTATTTTTAAATTCAAATTTCATAACATCAATGTTTACCCCCAAATGAACCTCCATACAAAATTTCAGCACCCTAGCACAAATATCAAGCTTTAAAACAACCCGTCCAAAAAACTTTAACATTGGCCACGCTCACGCCCACGCCGGGGGTATGACATTAGCTCTGCTGTTCTACGAACAGGCGAGCTAAAAATGTTGAATTTTGTTTACTCCCGTTATATGGAGCCTTGGAACTGCCCATTTAACTTTTGTTGTGTTGGGTGTATTCCAATCTGGTACTGATGAATAGTCTCCAAAATATCCTCCATAGAATTGCCTTAGAGCTCCTCTACCTTCTCATCTATATTAGTGCCAAAATTGAATGCTATTTAGGGCTGAAAACTTTTGACAGCTTTCCTCCAAAGAAGCACCTTTAATTTATTCTTCATCTCCAGAAGTTTAAATTTATAGTCATAAACATGTACATGTACCATAAAAAATACTTTCTATATCCTAGCAGATGGTAGATTAAATCACTCAAAGTAAAGCAGAATGCACCCTATTAGCCTACTTTAAGTGATCTATTCTCTTCAAAATTAGAAACAGGCCATGGCATAAAGGAGCTTTCTTCTTTACTTTCATCTTGCTTTAAGCAGTCCTACCTTAACACTTTTAGATATCATATGTGTGCTTTACTGTGGAGAAGAGCCTTATATTGATGATTGGACAGGTTTATGGTCTCAACGTCCCAAGACTGCAACGTACCAGACGGAACGTCCCAATTATCTGGATGGAACGTCCCACTGTATAAAAATTATATGAAAACAGTATTATTTTACTGTTCCTTAATAAAGAAATGGTTTAATAATTTTCCCGAACCTAATCTGAAGGTTTTATGAAGAATATTGTCAAAAAATTAACACCCGATCGAAGGAAAAAAAGAATGCCTGTATAAACTCGTATCACGATGGGATGGAATGTTTGGCTTTTATACAAATGTCTCATTACAGACTAGAAGCCATCGCAGGCTTTAATAAGGGTTGAATCTGTGTGTAAATCGGATGTACACATGTCATACGAATACAGTGAGGAACCTGATCAGGGGTTATTCAATCCTAAATAGTCATTAATGGACAAAACTTAGCTGGAAACTGGAATTGTCCATTCAGGGATGAATAGGTTAAGGAAAATTATCGGCGATTGTAAACCAAGAAAAGCCAACTTTTTAACAGGGGTGTCGATACAGTTACTTAAACAATATATATATGCCTTTAAATACGATATTAGTACATCAAATCTATTGTAGTTGGTGTTTACGAAGGTTAGGTAGGATCGGCATTTTTCATATCGTCGCCGATTTTTGGACAATAAAAGTATCTTTTTGAGCGGGAATTCATTAATATGACTTATAAACTGGTACACAGATACCTTTAAATACGCTATTACAACATAAAACCTTTTTCCTGTGGTGTTCTCTGCATTTCGAGTCGCTCGTCGATGAAAACAAAGAAAATGAATTCTGCTAAATATGACGCCTGCTTAAATATATCCTCTATATGTGACTTTATTAATATCCAATTTACAAACAATTTGGAATATATGATGAGAATTGAGTTGGTCTCTAATCTGGATGAAACTGTTTGAAAAGGTTATCAGGAGATTAGCTTTAGCTGCCGTCACGGCCGTCGGAGTGTACTATTTGCAATTTTTTCTACGATCGGGTGTTCATTTTTGTAATAACAGATATCCTAAATCAATCAGATTATATATCGTGAATAATCTCAAAAACAATAAATTATACAAAAATAGTATGATAAAACTGATTTTCTATAATTTTTATAAAGTGGGACGACATTATTTGTTAATGACGAGTATACTCGTCGTTAGGGCTGAATGTATAAACCTACGAAAACGCCCCGAGTTCCCCATTTAAAATAGGGGTTATGCATTAATTCTATTTTTGGACTTTTTTCGACACTCCGGCCATGGCGTACAAATACACATTGAAATACCGAATACAACGTTTAAAATAGGTTTAAGATATAGTCTTGAAACTTATTATATCAATTTAAATGTATAGTATGAACTCATGGTCGAACATTGGCGACCATATAAACGTGCCGAGTATCCCTGACATACGAAAACAAAAGCCGAAATTCATTTAATATGTACATAGTATTAGCTCGTTCCCTTGTGAATATTCTTTCCAGACTCCACCCACTATGAATAATTAACTAAATTTCTACTCTGTTATAATTAACAATCGTTTTTGCTAAACAGTTGTGACAACTCTGATCTATGATAACTCTATAGACAGGTATAGTAGGCCCTGAACAATGTCTGCTCTGTTTGCAGAGGCGTTAAAAGGCTCAGTCGGGAAAGGTTTAAGAGACCTACAAATTGGTGTTAAAACAAAAATCCCATTCAAAATGATTCTTTTATTGGATTAAATGCGGCTACACTTAAAACTGAATTGTCACTTTTATATTGACACCGATTTTAACAGTCCACAAAGGCATCTTTTTGAAACTTGACTGAAATTAGTCGCAGGTTGGAAAACACATGTAATTTCAAAGAAATCGTAATATCTGATATTACAGTAAAACTTACACATACAGTGAAGAAGACGTTATTCTTTCACGTTTAAACGCAAACGAAATGCAATTGCAATAAAATGTAGGAAATGACAACTAGTGGTCAATTCTGAATTTATTAATTTTAATCTGAGTGGCAAACATTAAGGAGCCTGGTCAGACGCCGGGTTACTCTCCAAAATGTTTGCAATGTCAATAATAAGTTTTAGCAAAAATGCGTTTATTTGGAAAGAAGAATGTGTTCTCCACTATAATTACCTAACAAATCAATAGTCCAGTCCACGGAATTATAAACTTCTGTATATTTCCTTGTCCAGTCAATATTATATGTAACAAAACTATTCAAAGTCTGATTCGACTCATACACACAAATACGTAAGGGACGGGTGATTGACAGGACAAGGTCTTTTGAAGTTAATCGACACAGCTTCTTACAGGTTAACCGCTTTCTGATGACATGTTTCATCTGTTTCTGCAGACTTTATTTTCGGCAGTCGGCTCTATTCATAGTCTTTGATGTTGCCGCGCAGAGGGCGATTTTTTTTGTTTTTAAAAAGGGACCATCTGCTGAGAAGAATCACCAGTCAAATTATCAGAACACACCGTTTAAATGTTATTTAAAAAAATTGTAATAGTTATGCACCCATGCAAACCTGGCCTATTAAACTACCGCTGTACCCAGACCATTTAGCCTTATCTATTTTGTTAAGCAAACAGTGTAGACACTGCTCAGATGAATCCTTCACGAGTTCTTTGATCAGAATCTGCACTATTTGATGCCCCCGGTATCTATAAATGCGGATGCGTATAGCGTTGTCCTGTCCGTGTCCGTCCGTTAAGTAGACTTTACCGTTTCCTCCAGCATCAATACCACTTACTCAAATCCCTAGATACTTATACAGTTGTTGTCTTTAAGTTGGTTTACGGGTAAAATATTTAACCCTCATCATGTTAAGTGCGACTTGTCTAATAATTGCAAACAGGTTGTATCCAGATCTGGATCCAAACTATTTGTCACCCATTTCAACTTTTCTTCTTTTTCAAATGCATGAAAACTAATTTTCAGCTTATCAGACAATATGTTTAAAAAAGACGACAATTCAGCATGAACACGTTAAAAACTCTTTGATCAAATCTTCAAAGTTTAACCCCCCAGTGGTTGTTAATAGTTAATTAATTTATAATTGATTATTGATTGCTACTGACCGTACCAAGGCCGGCTCCTATGTTCACTTAGCTTTATGTTTGTCTTGCGTGTTGTTTTCTATTTAGTGTGTAGATGAAGGAATGGTATTGCGTGTGTGTGTGTGTGTGTGTGTGTTTGTTATGGTATGGCTGTGTGTGTGTTCTGCTTTAGAGATGGGTGTATTGTTTGTGTTGCGTTTCCTGCTTGAGTCTTCTTTCGTATTTATTAGCCGACTTCGCTTCCCCGCTCAACATATTCAACTCACAAGTAGAGTTTGTTGTTAGCTCACCTGAGCCGAAGGCTCAAGGTGAGCTGTTGTGATCGCCCGCCGTCCGTCGTTCCATCCGTTCAAATTTACTTCAAGCGACATCTCCTCTGAAACCGCGAGTATGAGGGAAAAACTGAATTGCTGATGGTGTTCCTTGGATGCTTCTCTACAGAAATCGTTAAAATAAAATTCAAATGTTGACTACTTATTGAAATTTATTAAAAAAAGTGAAAAACTTTAAACAAGTTTTTTGTAAAAAACCACTGTTCCCACACCTTAGATATTGCATGAATAGTATCTTCTACTAAATCACTTTCAAAATTGTAAAAAATCAAAACCCTAGGGTCAAATTTGACTCAACCCTGGCCGTATCAGTGCTTTTTGATGCAGGTCTGACAGTATAAACTCTCTAATGATCCGTTTTTATACAGACCCATTGTATCTTCCAGGCTAAGAAGCTACCCTTATACTAAATGCAACATTTTTGCAAACAGTTTGGATCCAGGTCAGATGCCACATAATGCAGCATCTAATCTGGATCTAAACTATTTGCCACTCATTTACATATTTTCTTATATTTAGAAAATATAAGTTATTATTTTTTACATAGTTCACATACAAACATTTGGAGCAGACAACAGTTCAGCATGATAATAGTCATTTCTCCCTGAGACCGTCCTCCTATTGCATAACTGACCCATAGCTAGCTCTGAACTCAGGTCACCGAGATACATCACAGAAATGATGATGTCTGCTATTTTATGCTCTAGCACAACTTAGTTGGAGGCATATTACTTTTGGTCTGTCTGTTTGTTTGTTTATCTTTCTGTCTATCAGTCCACAATTAATTCTTAACCATAAACAGTATGGATCCAGGTCAGGGGGTTCACAGTTTAACATAGAGTTATATAGTGAAATTTTCAAACGTCTTCTCCTCTGAAACTAATATGGCCAGAGCTTTGATATCTGGCATGGTGACACTTTTAGATGTCCTATACCAATAAGGTTCAAATGGTTCTGGTCGATTGCATATCACCTACAGGTCCTCTATCAAGTTTGTACAAATTATGCCCCTGGGGTCAAAATTAGCCCCACCCCGGGGGTCACAGTTTTCAAACGTCTTCTTTTCTGAAGTTAATATAACCAGAGATTTGATATTCGGCATGGTGTTACTTCTAGATGTCCTTTATCTATTTTGTTCAAATGGTTCCAGTCTGTTGCATATGTAGGTCACAGGAGCTAAAAATAGATTTTTTCAATGAAAACTTTAAAAAAATCTTCTTGTCTAGAACCTTAGTACCCTGATCTTAGATATTTGGAACATAGCATCAACTACAGGTCCTCTATTAAGATTGTTCAAATTATGCCCCTCGGGTAAAAAATGACCCCGTCCTGGACATAAATCATTATCTCCATTTTGATGTACAGCTATTCTCAGGTGAGCGACATATGCCCCATGGGGCTCTTGTTTTCTAAAAGTGATTGACAGCGGATTTTACTAATAATTATCCAATTGAAATACACCTTTTGGGAGCATGAAACTTTCCTTTTAGGGCCCAGATGTGAAATTAACAAATGGATAATGTTTCTAAATCTTCGAGTTACGATGTTCGTATGTATGTTATGAGTTTACACGCAGTGATCTGTGAATGATTTTCTGGAATTTTACGAAAAATGCTGAAGATAAAAAATAAACTTGGCGAAAACAAAACACTTTTCATGGGAGTATAATTATAAGGTAAATCCGTTAATTTCATTCAAGTGTCATATATAAACCAATGATTTGCTGTCTTATTATGATCTATTATGATATCAATTTCTTTTTTTTTATTATGGCAATTTCGAATTGGAATGGAACGTTTGCTAAATAAATGAAACAAGTTGGAAGTTTTTCTGTGTGAATCAATCAGACATTTAAAAACGTTAAGAAAGTTGAGAAAGTCGCAAACAGTTGAACAATTTATCAAATCGTGCCGATGTTCACACCCTCGCGAAAAATATTATGCTATGCGATTATCAGCGCGTGCGGAATACACAGTGGCATATTAGACTTGACACGTGTATATGTGTTACGACTCTCGTCTGCAACTTTTCCCTTTCATGTATGCCGACATTTCAAAGAGTGTAATCGTAGACATGAAACATATACACAGTGAAAAAAGGTAGCTACTTGGGTGTGGCATTAGCGAAAGGAAACTTATCTTCTACGAAATACGAAGATTAATGCGATGCTGTAAGTGGATAAAACAACCCCGACTAACGGATGATAATACTCGCATAGGAACATCGTATGTACATAGTATGTAAGCAAAAAATATTTCATTTAATCCCAGTTACTCATTTAAATCACTATTTAACTTTTGCATCAATTAATAATTGTCAAATACGGGCGATATATATAATTTTTTTAAAAATGGCACGTTGGGTCCACAAATGGTACGTTGATGTCGTGGGGCGTTGAGACCAGACACCATTGGACATACATGTACAGTAAAACCTCTCAATAACAGCCACTAAAACGAGGGCTATTTGATTGTATAAATGACAGGCGACAGTAAAACAGAAAGCTTTCCGTTTCACCGTCACCTTGCTTTAAGCAGTCACCTGTCTTAAACACCCAATAATCAACAAAACTTAGTGGCCGTTATAGAGAGGTTCTACTGTACATCCAAATGAAAGTATTGTATGCCCATTTATTTCAGGTTTCCCTGAACTGAGATATGGCTTGGACAAATAGGGTGCAATATTTTACTTTTTGCATCAATATTGACCTTAACAGTCTCCCCTGTTTCTCGTTTTGAAGACATGTGACCACTTAACGCAGGTTGAAAGTAAAGCAAAATGTATCTAAACGCTGTATAAATACATCTGTATAAAGTGGAACTATTTCCTTCAGTGGACGAATTAATCAAAGGCATATTTATAGAGTAATTGGTTAAAAGGTCAGATCTCTGTAACAAGAGTTTCTTGTGCCAGTTTCATTAGGGCTGATAAATGAGCTTCAGGGAATACAATCACTGGATTCACTCTTCCAACATTAAGTATCCCTTGTGAGTTGTCGGGTTTTAGTTACCAAAACATGAACCAGTCTATTTGGAATTCCGGGTAGTTTAATGAATAATGCATTAAAATAGCAAACAATTTATACCTTGTTAGAGGGTATCTAAATGAGCCCTCAGATCTGGGTCTACACTGTTTGCAAATGTAATGAGTAAATTTTAAACAGGTCCATGACATTGAAAAGAGTTAATGCTGTTTAACCCTTTGCCTGCTGGTCCCGACTTTACTGATTTTTGCAAACAGTTTGGATCCAGATCAGACGCCGCGCAACGCGGCGTCTGATCTGGATCCAAACTGTTTGACACTCGTCTTTAGGATTCTTCACTTAAAAATTGTATTAATCTAGATTTTACCAATTTTGCAGACGACAATTTCGAAGCAGACGATATTACCGCAGGATAAGGGTTAAGTATATCTCATGTTCCCAAAGAATACAGGAATGTTATTCTTGCCCTGATTTTCATATTTATCGGTTTTTTAAGCCATTAGACCCTACTTATTACACAAAAATACAAGTCTTGAAGCAGATAGGAATTTTGCAAATTCTCAGCAAAATACAAAATGGACAACAATTTCCTGATCACTGAATTTATTGATGTTTTATAACAGTGATATGACCAGTTTAATGTCATTAGTTCTTGTATCCACGGCTACCACGACGTCCACGAGCCTTCTCAAACTTGCGTCCCTTGGCACGTACATATGGTCTGCAAAGAAAGAAAACAAATCTATTGACATTTTTGCACAATAAACCCTTTACTCCACAACATGTTTCTAGTATTGAGGATAGGCAACCACTTAAAGCAGGTTGAAAGTAAAGCAGAATGCACCTGAAGGCGTGTTCTGTTTTACATTCAGATTGATTTAAGCTACCATCTGTTAGAATATAGAATACTTTTCTCATGATACATATTGATAACTGTATAAATTGGAAATTTTCTCTTCAGTGGAGGAATTAATTACAATGTGTATAGATCTATAGAGTAATGGGTAAAGAGTTGTCAAAGGATACCATAGCTTGCCTGCTAAGTTTAAGCCGACAGATAGTAAAATCTGGATTTAAGCATTGCATTTAAAATTGGGATGAACAAGAATCACTCTACCTAGCCACTTCTGAAGAATCACACTTTTATCCATGTATGCATAAAAGTCTTGGTTCATATAAAACTGAATATTCAATTTGATAAAGCCCACCCAGATCCCTTTATTTACAGAACACTATGGCACCTCCTCTCAAATGTTTGATTATACTCAAATCTGACCAATCAAATGCTTGAGAACCATTTCAGACTCAACTCAAACTCTTTATAACCTTGGAGTAAGTATATTTTGGTTTCAAGTTATAAGAGTTTGAACGGAGTCTGAGATTGTTCTCAAGCACTTAACTTGTAAGATTTGAGCAATTGATGCTTTTTTATATTGATGCTTTGTGAAACTAGTATAGACCCAGATCTGAGAGAAAAGACTGCTGCGCCCGAGGTTATAAAACTTAAAACGAACTCTGTGCTCAAAACTCAGTTTTGATAACAGGCTCTAGTTTTTACAAAACACATTTTATTTGATTTTTGTAACCTCATTTGGATTCATTATTACTGTAATATTATGTGTGAAAATACTAGTTATAAAATAAAATGTTTGCAGAAGTGTTATGAGCTGAGAAAAATTCTGAGTTTTGAGCACAGAGTTCGTTCTAAGTTTTATCACATAATTTGAGGTATGGGAGTTGCATAAAGCGATTGTATAAATATCGTAATCCACTAGTGGAATATCGTTTTTTGGGCTCCGGCCTAACTTGTTCGTCCATAAGCGCTGCATGTAGCGGGGTGCCAAATGACGTCATTTACTATGACGTTAACGTAAACAACGTAACGTTTGGCGGAAAATCTATATAGCGGAGGGTCTACAAACTACGGCTTCAAATCAATTTAATGGGTGCTTGAACTTGTAATGTGATAAATAGAATATCACATTCGTGTTCATTATTTATCCTTTTTAATAAACTCGTTGACTAAAATGAATATGACGCTCGCCAAGGCTCGCGTCATATTATTTTAGTCAACTCGTTTATTAAAAAGGATAAATAATGAACACTCATACAATATCCTCTATTTATAACCTCAGGGCCAGGTTTGGGACACATTGAATGCTCTTGTGGCACAATCAAGACAGTCTGCAACACACAAACAAGGACAACGCCTTGTGGATGAAAGGAAATTACTCCGAGTCTGATATGAAACTTTCATTCATTTATCATTCATCTACCAAAAGTGTATATTGACTTTTTTAAAACAGTGCAGACCTAGTTCAGAGTTGTCTGATCTGTGCACGGTTTTCCTATAGAGTAAAACCTCGCTATGACGACCACTTATTTATGTTTATTATTAGGGTGTTTTACGATAGGTGACCGCTTAAAGCAAGGTGACGGTGAAACAGAAAGCTCCTTTAGGAGCTTTCTGTTTCACTGTCACCTTGTTTTAAGTCGTAACCTGTTTCTTATACAATCAAGTAGCCTTCGTTTTAGTGGTCGTAATTGCGAGGTTTTACTGTCTGACATGAGTCTACACCCTTTCCTATTATTTTTACCATTTTCAATAGCCAATGAAACAGTTAAGATGATAGATATTCATAAAGTGTGCATTTTCATTATTTACATTAAGGAGGAGAAGGGTTAACCCCAAATGGGTAATTCTTATTTTCAATTTAGTCTAGTCCATTTTTGACTTTTTAGGGTTGATCTTTACAATTTATGTCAAAATGACAATCAGTGTAGACCCTGATCTGATCAGGGTTTATACCATTTGCATAGGACACTGCTCACCTGTACACTGTTTGCGAGCGACGGTGTGACTAGGGTTCAAAGAGTAAACCCATAACCACATAGCCCTTTTCTAAATTTGAACACAGGTGACCACTTAAAGCAGGTTGAAAGTAAGCAGAATGCGCCATAAGGCACATTCTGCTTTACTTTCGGCCTGCTTTAAGCTCCCATCTGCTAGGATATTAAAAATATTTCTTGTGGTACATGTTTATAACTCAAACAGTATAAAGTAGAACTATTTTCTACAGTGGAGAAATAAATGAAAGGCGTATTTATGGGTTAATGGGTTAAGAGATGTAATCAAACTTACGCAGTAGAACTGTGGGGTACACCTGGGGCCAGTCCAAAGTGTCTGTAAGCCTCACGGGCCTTTCTTTGTCCTGGATTGAAAGAAAAATAATTAAATGGTATTTTACAGAAATGAGGACGATTTTAGAGGTTCAATACTTCCACTTCCATGTTCTTCACCAATCATTCAATATTTTTTCAGACTACCCTTTTCTCTGCATAAGCCCTATTAGATGCCTTACCTTTTCCTATAGACAAGCCCCAACAATTGATCATTTATTAATGTTTTTGAATTCAGGTGTCGGCTTTCTACTCTACTTTAACCAGTAAGTTTACTAACCTGCCTTTAACATAGTTGGATGTAGTTTATTTTAACTTAAGGCTGTAGAGAGATAATATCTACATGCTTTGTTGACCAGTTAAACAGTATAGTAGACCTGGATGAGTACCTGGATTTGAGGCCTATCATATGGACCTGTAGTCAGACAGTATTGGCATTATGGACAATGTTAGGCATAAATGGTTTATTAACCCTTAGCCCGCCAAATAAATTGTCTTCTGCTATATTTCTCGTCTGCTTCAAGTTTCAAAGTGCTTCAAAGTTGCTCAAAATTGCTGAAAATGTTGTCCCGAGTGTCAAACAGCTTGGATCCGGATGAGACGCCGAGTTACTCGGCGTCTCATCCGGATCCAAGCTGTTTGCATATGGAACTATAGTCGTGAGTGGCAGGCTAAGGGTTAACTCTTTCAATATTGAGTTACTATAATCTGCTACATTTCCAACACACATTGAATCTTCTCTATACTTATTGGAACAGGGTCAGAGTGACACACAGCAATCCTGATCAGAGCCTACATTTAATGGCCTAAAACTTCAAAACAAGTTTTCAGTATTGAAACGATATATTGGTTTAAAGATGATTCAGTATGAGTTGAGCTAAAGCTTCTTATTTATGTCTTATGATAAATAAGTCATGACTACCACTACAGGCATTACCAATTTACAAAAGACATATTGAAGGCATATGGCTAATATATACTACTCAAAGTTTGCTAAGCACTAAGGGTAAAATCACTATAGATACCAATGCATTGAACTTATCACATCTCATCATATAACTTCCAACATTTTTGTTCGATATCTTCCAAATTTGGAGATGTTTTTGCCAATGGTTACTTTACCTGATTCTGATAACTGTAACACTTATTCAGGAACTGTAAGCGAAACCCGAGAAAATCATCAAAATGTGACATTTCTGAGATTTCACGGAAATTTTCAAAATCATTGAATCTTGAAAGGTAAAACATTGTTTTACCAACGAATAACATCTCTAAGAATATTACAATGTACAATTCAATGAATTTGATCATTTGGGTGAATTCTCAGAAATTTCACATTTTGAAAATTTCCTCTTGTTTTGCCTACAGGACCTGAATAATTTAAAAAATTTTAGAATCTGTAAAGTACACTTTTGGTCAAAGCAATGTTATGTGATGAGAAGTAATAGGGTCAATGCATTGGTACCTATGGAGATTTTACCCTTGGTGCTTAGCAAGCTTTTGCCATGTATTGTGCACACTTTTATCATTAAATCTTTTTTCTGCAATTTGGGGGTGCATACAATACACGGGAGCAAGCCTCTCCAGCCTACGTTGACCAACGGTTAGCGTTCGTGGGCCTGTGTTAAGATTGCGCAATACTCTGCAGGGCTTTAATTGAGACCTCCCATAGTCGGGATTAGGGCTGTTTATTGGAGATGACACGCTAGTGACCCAAATTATAATCAGTATTGATTGTGTAAACTGTTGATGTTGTGACACTTGATTGCTTATATGTTATTAAATTAGTCCCCGATCCGAGAATACAAGCCCTCATTATTCAAAGCTTCTTTCGAGGGAGCACATTAGTCGTTACGTACAGTATCTAATACAATCTCAATCGGTAAGGCATTTTGAACTGAGAGAGAAATAAAGTAAATAAAAGAGTTGTTATTAATAATTATTGCATGCAATCGCATAATGGAAGTGAACTTAGCTCTGGTTGCATCGTAGAAACAAAGTGTCACTGTATAAACACCCGTCATTTCCGGGGCCCAACTGTGCATAATCAAATTTACGATTTCCAAAGTATTCATTGGATTTGCGGCACTCCATTTTCAGAACATCCGTATTCTACCGTATTTTTTTAAATTCAATAAATAATAGTGCAGAAATAATTCGATACAAAAAATGTTTAGTATTTATTATATTTTAATCCTAATAAACGGATCTACTTACACAGAATAATGTGTGGGTGATTCTAATCAGGAACATATTAAGTTCTTGTTTTAATGTGACACTAGAAATGATTATTAAGTATGCCCATACAAAAAATGTCTGGTTTCGTTTCCAGTATTTGAAACACGATCGTGCCTTATTTTTGGAAACTTCGACTGGCGGATTTCACCCCTGACTATCAGAATATTTGTAATTATCACATATTTAACGGATTTTCATGGTCCAAAAACACGCCTACAGAAATCTCTTCATTTAAAACATGTGTTCAGCAGGAGAAATCGTGCGTTCGAGAACTGACCAGAACTTTGGGGAAAAGTTTTTTCCAGACATTTAGCCCAAAAAATACAGGTGGGTACTATACATGGATGCGCACAATACGTGGCAAAAGAGGGTAGTATGTGTTAGAGCTTACCTTGGATGAGAACTGTGTTCTGACCCTTTGGAGACCTCAGAGCCAACTGGTCAAAGGTGATAATCTCACCACCTGCTTTAAGAATGCGACCACGGGCGCCCTCTGTCACTCTCAATGCACACAGCTGTAATCAACAGAAAAGCCATACATTGCAAACAAATATCGAAGGATGATTGACCCACCTCTTAAATCACTCAAGGGCAATCTTTAAACTGTCTTACCTTGAGTGTGTTTCAAATTTTGATGACAGGTGACCACTTTCAGCAGGTTGAAAGTAAGGCATAATGTACTTTCAGCCTGCTATTAAGCTAACATCTGCTAGGATATAGAAAATACTTCTTATGGTATATATTTATGAAGATATAATTTGAAACTATTTTCTTCAGTGGAGGAATAAATTAAAGGCGTAAAAAGGTGTATCTATGGGGTAATGGGTTAAAGCAGGGTGTAAGTAAAGCAGAATGCGCCTTAACCATTTGAACCCTAGTCCCGTATATTGGCGTCCTTTGCAAACAGTGAACATTTAAATAGTACATTTGTCCTATACAAACAGTGAAGACCCAGATCAGAGGGCTCCCAAGGAGCCCTCTGATCAGGGTTCTCACTGTTTGTCATAATGCCAAACATGGACAAAAACAACCCTTTAAAGTCAGAAATGGACTAGACTTAAATGGAAACTGGAATTGTCCATTTAAAGTTTCAGGGAGGAAAGGATTATGGTGCATACTGCTTTATTATCACCCTAATTTAAGCTACCAGCTGCAAGAATATATAAATTATTTCTGATGTTTAATATTCACAACTGTGAAATCTGAACTATTTTCTTCAGTTGAGGGATATTTTGGAGGCGTAAAAAGAAGTATTTATGGGGTTAAAGGAACTCCCTTTTATCTAGAAAGGCATGTTACATGTAGTTAGGGCTGCAACGGTTCAGGTACTTCACGGTTCGGTTCGAGTTCGAGTAGACCCCTTCGGTTTTCGGTTATTTCGGTTCGGGTATTAGGATATAAGAACTTAATAAAATCAACCAGAAACAAGACTGCGCGTTCAATAAACGCTTATGCCCCCGGTGGCAACCTTGACAGTATATTTTGAATTTTTTCTAAGTCCAAATTAGGTCAAGGTCAAGGTCAAAATCAAGGTTGGGTGATATTGGTGGATAGGGAATGGTCCAAGGCAACAACTGTATAAGTATCCAAGCATTGGAGTAAGCGGTGTTGATGCTAGACGAAACGGTAAAATCTAGTTAACCAAGAAATAGCCCACTCAAAATATTCTAAGTCCAAATGAGGTCAAGGTCAAGGTCAAAATCAGGGTTGGGTATTATTGGTGGCTAGGGAATGGTCCAAGGCAACAACTGTATAAGTATCCAAGCATTTGAATAAGTGGTGTTGTTGCTAGACGAAACGGTAAAATCTACTTAACCTGGTTACGGACGGACAGGACGATTACTATATGCTCCCGCATCTGTCGATGCCGGGGGCATAAAAAACCTCATTTACTGACACATGTCTACGCAGACAATAGATCTAAAGACTTTTTCGAAAACGCTAACACTGTCATCTATAATTTTATCATATGTACGAGAAAGATGTGCATTTCTTTCTACCATTTTAGGACAGATTGTAGCGAATTTAAGGCGTGGATCGTCCCGACCTGTTTTTCATTGAAGTTTCGTAACTAAGCTTTGTCATTCTGGCTGGTCTTCCTTAAATGCCTCATCAGCCTTCTATTTATAAGCGCTAAAAGAACTACCTAGCTCCAATTATATTATTATTTTACTGAAAAAGTCATTAATATTTCAGTTTAATTATTTACAATTTGCGGTCGCTAAGTAATAGACTGGTTACCCTTTTTCTGATGCCGATTCGACTTTGGTACCTTTGAAGCCGGGCTATCAATCGTGCGCATGCGTTAAGGGCTGGATTTCCCGGAATTATAAATAGCCGATATGAAAAGAATGAGACGGACGAGAAGCGAGCTATTTAAATTACTGCAAGAAGAAAAGGTTAGAACTGTGATTTAACCTTACATTTTGGAACGTCTGACCATCAAAAATATACACGCAGATTGCACGCTGATTGGTAAATTAGCGGTCTAGTGTAATTTACCATACATCGGCGCACCGAACCGAAAATTTGCGGTGCCGACCCGAAACTCGAACCGAGACAAACGAACCGAAAATAACCGAAATTCGGTGAACCGTTGCAGTCCTACATGTAGTTACCTTCAGTTTCGGGACCTTCATGAGTCTGGTGTCATCGGTCACTGTGCCTACAACTACTGCTGTCTTGCTGTCCCTTCCACCCTTCTTCATCATACGAGTCTGAAAACACACAAAACCTCAATATTTATATACTATGATCATTTACCCTATAGCGAGTTTTAAGTTTTTATGACATGTGACCACTTAAAGCAGGTATAACTAGAAGTGTGTCGGTGCGACATGGATGCCTCTGGCGGCATTATCTCAGTCAAACATTTTGAGTTGAATGTGGTATATTATATAGACACATCATGGCAATACGCAGGTCAAGTTCGATTTTGGGTTCGGCAAAATAAGTTTTGACGAGAGTTGAGTGGAAACCACAAATTGTCAGAAATTTTTAAATCCAACGGGCATAAGTCAAAATTTATTTTGTGGAACCCAAATTCAAACATGACTTGCAAGTGCCATGATATGTCAATATACCAAATTTAAATTCAAAATGTCAATGCATACCTGAGACAATGAGTGGAAACCACAAAATGTGGAAAACTTTCTAAGTCCAAGTGGCATAACTCTGTCAGGGGTGTAAAATTCCAAATATGCCATGTAAAAGGATCCAAACTGTTTGACACTGGTATCGGTATGTTTTAAGTTATGCTACAATGAATATAACTTTGAAACGATCTTGCAAACAATAATATTGAAGTAGACAACAATGAAACGTTGAAGGGGTAAAAATCTCTCGATTAATTTGGCAGCGAAAGAGTTAAATTGTTTAAGGATGTCGGCCTGTCTTTTTGAGCATTATGAAATTTCCGAAATATTTTACGAACTCATTTTCCGAAAAATGTTAAGAACTCATTTTTGGTGAATGCATACAGTCAGAAAATACTATTTTCTCGGGAAAAAATTGGACTTTCGTTCGGGACGGGACTTTTTAAGTTTTATGTCCTATTCGTAGTTTACAGCATACACCGTTTTCATAGGTATGTTGCATTTTGTTACATCCGATTTCATTTCAATTTCTCAGAATATAAGCATCAAATTTTCATGGTAGTACAGTTTTAGTATAAATTATAGATAATTCAATAGATCAAATGATATTTTTTTGAAAAAAAAAATTTTGGGTAAAAATACACCAAAAAGTGAAAAATTGATTTTTTTAATAAAATGATCTATATCTTTTTTTAAAGATCCGGGACCCTGTGTTTTTATTTGCTATTTTACTAAAACTTTATGTTTGCAAGGCTAAAATCAACAAATAAAAAATTTGGTATTTAGTTTGCTACAATTTGTAGGGCAAGTTTCACTGTGCCTTTTTCTCCCATTATAACAAAGTGGGTGGGGTAAACTTTACTCCTTTCCGGTGAAATCAAACATTTTTATTGTGGATCTTGAAAAAACTTTATTTTCAGGGTTTATTCTTACTATGGTAATATAAATCGGGATACATTTTGTACAAATAGATTGTTTAACCCTTTACCTCATAGAAGCGACTTTTAGCGTATTTAATTTATTCCTCCGCTGAAGAAAATAGTTCCAGTTTATACCCTCATGAACAATAACCATTACAAATATTTTATATATCCAAGCAGATTTTAGCTTAAAGCAGGCTGAAAGTAAAGCAGAATGTGCCTTAAGGCGAAAGTAAAGCAGAATGTGCCTTAAGGCACATTCTGCTTTACTTTCAACCTGATTTAAGTAGTCACCTATCTTCAATACAGTAGATAGGCTATCAGGTAAAGGGTTAAATAAAGTTTTAAAATCCGTAGTACAAAAAAGTAGGAGTTTTTGTGAAGCTTCAATTTTAGGGGGGTGGCCTTGAAAAATCTCAAATTGTGAAAAAGAATGGTCCGGTACCCCCACTTTTTTCACCAGTTTTGTCATAGAAACTAATTTTACTGTCTGTATGCAAAGTTTGATGAATTTAATAATTACTTTCCAAAGGTGCACCTACCCCCTTAAAACACTGCACCAATTTGTGCAGGTTGTGGTGCTACCAATTCAATAATAAGCCTCCCTTTTTCAACATTGATTACCCCAGCCAGAAATACTGACTTTAATGAAAAGATTAATTGACAAATATGTTCCTTCTACATACAAATATTGTATTGAAAAAATGTGTGTATCTTTTGGCAATGAGTGCATAAACATTATCAAACCTGACTGAAGATTCAAACAGAATAATGATGCAAGAGGAACTTATTCTAATATTTTCATAACTGTTCCCTTTGCATGCTAGTTTCAATTTTACTATTATCTAGTATCTACTTTTACAATTTGGATCCAGATCAGATAAGTTTCATCAAAATTAAGTTTAAATACAATTGAAGACAAATGAAGTGGACAATATTGCAGCAAGGGAATAGGTCAAATTTGTGAATACAGATGGAATTAAACATGCACGAAAGATCAGAAAATGGCTTTATAGGGTGTCTGAATGTTCTGGTATTTCCAAGAAAACCTGAAATCACTTACAAGTCTAGAGAGTGACAGGGGTGGTCTGTTTGTCTTGCTCATGAAAAGCCTTCTGAGGATGACCTTGTTGAACTTGGCATTGGTTCGGCGAGCAAGAAACCTGTACAACTGCAAAATAAAACATAACATGCATTGCAATTTTTATGTTGAACATGCTTTAATACATCAACTCAGAATAAAATATTTACACCTTGGATAATTCAGCTTTATCGCCTTTGTCAACAAACTGAGATGTCCGTGGGTATCACATGACTTTGATGCCCACTGACTACTTCTAAGTGTATTGATGAAAGCTTTGTGACTAAGCCGAAATCTCAAAGATGTGATTAATTTGCTCTTGGTCAATGTATTAAATTGAAATCATCTACAACCCAGAGCAAGAGATCAATCTACATTGTTTATGTTGAAGATGTTTTGATGTTGCAAACTGAAAACTCAAATTATGAAACAGAGAGAGAGCAAGTTCATAGTAGGCAGGGGCTCAAAATTAAATTGAAAGGGGTGCAACAGACTAATTTCTAGTACTGTAACCAATCATTGTTGCATTGTGATGTACTTAGCCGCTGATGTCTGTGGCGGCTTGTGAATGAATCTTGCAATATATTGTGATGCAATACATTCATCAGCCCTGCAATTCATCGATACTAGTGATAAATATCATGCATCACGATTTACAACTCATATGACACTTAATAACAAAGTGTCTAATTAAAATCAATTTTGTTTTGTTTGTTAACGTCCATTTCTGACATCTATGGACTAATTGGACGCCCCAGAGAGGGGAGGGGATACAGAGAACCTGGGCGCAATGCCCTACTCTTATTATTGAAAGAGTTATTTTAGATGCCAAGTGTAAAGCACTGGTACATCGAACCTTGGTTTATAAAAGTCTCATCCGAAGGACATGGTCCAGCGGGGGAATAAACTCACACCCAGACATCGTAAGTGGTGCTTTACCAATCGACCCTCTGTTAATAGTGAAATTGAAAATCGGCAAATTTAGTCACCACATGCCAAATAATGTGGTTTTATCCAAGATATACGCTAAAGGGTCGTAATTTCTTAACACTATTGTTTATCAGTTTGCTAATTAATGTGTGGGCCTGTGGGGTTCAGAAATTGGTGGCCTCTTAGCAGGAAAGTTATCTGTGTAGTCCACATGTGTACACTTCTGATATGGAGCTATTTCTCGTCTTTGCCATATCCTCACAGTTCACTGGCAATACACGTTTTACTGTTAGGAAAATCTCGCTTCATAAGTTAACTATCGCCCAACGGATTTTGTTGGGCATCAAATTTCTCAAAAAGTAAGGCATTAATCTTAAAAGTAAGACTACCAACAGATTCAGTATGCAAAAATACACAAACCTGGTACCCAAAAAAAATCTTTAAAACACTTAATTTGACTTTTAATCCAGAGATTTATTCCAGTGTGTGTACAGCGTAGACTACACTGGGGGGAAACGTTTCTTTCGTTTTGCCACCGTTGTGTCGAAATACGGCTCATTTTATAGTATCAATCCATGTAGCTGCCATGTAAACAACATAAAAACAACCGCTGCTCGAGTATTTTGAAAAGTTTAAAATTAGATGAATAGCAACCTGAAGCTTGATTTGAGGTCAGAAATTGTTTTCAAAATGACTTTTAGCAATAATTGTGTGATTTTAGCTAGTAAATGTGACTCAATCTGAGAGTTTTTGGAATAAGGCATAACTTATTTTCCTCCCTGTTTTTGGCTTATTGCCATGAGACCCTGAGGACGGCACCCGTAAAAAGTTAACTTGACGTTACAGGGGTTCATTGATGAGACTATTATCTGTGTACCTCTGATTACAATGCCCTGGAGGCAGGGATTATAATCCCTTCACACATTGTTTGTAGTCAACTGACAGCCACAGGGGCCAGGATGGAACATATCGCGTGTGAAACGGAGTTGATTTCTTGGACAATATTCGTATCCTGGGCGAGTTATTGATGTGGACAGTGTTACTTTGGTGTGTTTTATATGGACATATCGACGATTTCATGTGAAACCGCTTTGATCACCAAAAAATCTGCGTCCTCACATGTAAACACCGGCAGACAGTCTAACGGACAAAGACAAACTTTCCGAATATTTTACGAGTTTGAGGCCGTGTGGACTGTGTGTTTCATCTTCGAATGGGATAAATAAGGTATTGTTGGAAAGATAAATGTCTTGACTGTAAACTAGTGCGGAGTTATTGACGATAAACCCTTTAATTATGTAGCAGCGCAGCGTAATTTGCGATCGGTGTTTAGATGTTGTTGGTGCCCTTTCTTTTTATATAGTATATAGATTTTTTTTTGGTGACTGGCCCCTGTGCTGACAGCCATTATACAACGGTGTAATGCGATACTCTCCAGCTACAGTTGTAAAATGGCTGGCACAATATTTCAACTTTAGAGGATGAGAAAAACATTCAGGGTGTTATTGTTCTACTGCCAATAATTTAAGCAACCAAAACATCTTGCCTATCATTGTTGTGAAGAAGCCAAGCAATTACGATTTTGCTGCCACATATAACCAATAAAAAAATGCTCAAGGCTTTATGTCATTCATAGTAACTGTTTCAATCAACAATTGTTAAAAAAAAGTTCCTATCAATTACAGGTATAGTCATGATTTTATACACCAGAATTGATGTCACCTCAACTTTTTTTGAAGAAATATACCTTGTAGATGTAGACTTTTTTTTTACCAATGCTGACAAAAACTTAATGCATTATGAGCCTGAAAAAATACAGTGCAGGGCCATTTATGGCATGTGTGCACCCGGAGAGAGTTACTTTAGTAGCACTGCTGGGGATGTATGTAAGCAAGTGTAACAAATTGTTCTTTAAATAAGAGATGTATGTGGAAAACTGTGATTTTTCTAACTGGAAGTGTGGTTGGTCTACTTACAACGTGGTTGCAGTCGTCAGATATGGGACCTCACGGTAAGGATGCAAGGTAGCTCGGACAGCAACGAGGTAAAACAATTTACATCAGAACTCCAGTTAAAATAATACTTGAACAGATGAATTTCTTTTTTGCCAGCTTTTAACAGCAGTGCTCACTTTGAGGTTATGTTTCTAACATATCAGTGATATCATAAATTAAATTTAAAGCTAACTGACATAGGACATTGAAGGGGTTTACCTTTACAAGAAGTCTCAAATATATGTCATCGCTCTTTGGAGCTGTTCGTCGGACCTTCCGATCGTAGCGGTGACAGATGTCAATACCCTGAAATACAAACGTAAAAATGTTTAAATGAATGTTCTCTTTAGGAAAATGCTGCCAAATTGGGTGAAACTTGCTCGATTAGAGAGAAAACTGATGGATATTTCAGTCATGTTTTAGAACATATAACCCACCATCTTGTCAAACAGGAAAAGGAAGTTTACAGTTGGAACACCTCGGGTACAGCTGGATCCTAGCCTTACTTCCGGAGAGTAACGGGTGATTTCGGCCCTTAATCGTTTCGGCCTATTTTTTTATGGATAGATCGTTTCGGTCCCTTTAGTGGTTTGTTTATAGGCCATTCAATCTAGCCCAAAATAGGGCTTGACCTAGACAAAATTGCAAAAGATTTTATTCTATCATAATATGATCCCCATATACCTGTACTACAACATACTAAAATTTGCATTCCCAAATATTGGGGGAAAGTTCGAAATTCAAGATGGCCGACAAAATGGCCGCCAAATATGTAGATAAACACATATGGATCAGTTATTACCGAACTTATCATCATTTTCAATCATCTGAGGTACTTTGTGGTATTTTTACTTCATCAGTACTAAATTTCAATGCATATTATACCATTTTTATATGAATTAACATGTATTTCAGAAGAAAATGCTCCTTATTCGTGGAACAGAATGGACAAAAAGACAAACTTTTATGACATATTCATATTTTATTTGTGTTTTAAGTATATAGATATTATTGTTCGTGAATTGCATGTCAAATTTCATTTACATACATTAATACTACATCATATTTATTATCAACATATTTATAAACAATTACATTTGAAGCTTTAAAGTATATTTAGTGGGTGGGGTAATTTAACCCCAGGAATAGTAGATTAGACACTTTTATGAAACATACTTATTTTATGTGTTTTTTTTTATAAAATATTTTTTCCTGAATAACAAGTCAACTTAATTTAACATGGTTAATTGGTTATGGTTAACTTCTTTATAAGCAATTACATTTCAATTATGGAGGGTGGGGTAATTTGACCCAAGACAAAGTGGTTGATTGAACGGCTGAGTTGGGTTTTACGGCACGAAACACATAAAATGGTAATATTTAGAATAGATACATATAGCTGTCATTTAGACATAGATGTCAAAATTATCATAATTGAAAACTATTCACGTTATTGAATTGCATATTAATCTTCTTTTTATACCGCCACAGCTGTTGTTGGGGCTAAATAGGAATCCACATTCTTAGTCCGTCTGTCACGTTTTTCCGGGTCATTTGCCTTTTTCTTAAAAAAACTATATGTGATACCATCTTCAAACTTCGTACACATTATCCGTGTTATGAGGTTACACTCTGTTACAAGTTTCACAACTCTTGCACACACTTTCGGAGAATTATATCCCTTTTTAATTTAAAATTGTGTCCCCTAATTGGGATATTTTACTTGGAACATGCCATTTTCTAGAAAATTATTTAATGATATTGTCCTCAGGCTTGGTACACATTATCAGCGTGATGTTTGGAGACTTTTTTTTAAAGTAGCATAACTCTTGCAAAATGTTTGACATAATTATGACCCTTTTAAATTTTGTTCCTTAGTGTGGACATTTTTCTAGGTACAAGAGAACTGAAAACAAGATGCTTACCCATAACAAATACACGTGCACATATGCTTCCGGGACTAAATGAGTTTAAGAATATACAGTTCTAAAGAAAATGGTCAAAGGTCCAGCAACATTCGATTTGATTAAGTTTTTGTGTTTAACCCTTTAACCCATAGCCTATTTCTTTGTTTTGAAGACAGGTGACCATGGTTAGGTTTTTTGGTTAAGGTATGTTATTTGTATTCTGTTGCACATATACTAAGAAATGTCAAGCTTTTACTTGGTATTTATGACATTATGTGGGGTTTGTGACAAGAAAGTTTGGGGTGGGGCTATATATCACTTTTAGTGATAGTTGTCTACTTGTATGCAGGCTAAGTAATAAATGTTGTGGGTATCGCATTCCAATGATAAGCGATTTTTGGACTAGCGTGCTTGTTTAGCTATGATAAACGTTGTAACTTAAAACATTAAATGTCATTGCTGATGTTGTTTTCGACAGCCTCAACTTCATCATGTATGGGTTCGAAGACCCATCCATCTGAGCAAACTACACCACAACACAGAGTAAATAAACACGGAGAAGAAACCAGCATGCCTGCGATTTATCTTGTCTTCCAGACGACCATTCAGCGAACCGGTCGCGATTGATAAACTGCTCACGCGCAAAAAACATGCCTTCCGTTACATAAACTTCAATACATTTCTAATTGTTCTTCCGATTCTGTAAATAATGGCAATGACCTTGACAGAAAACCAAGACACTTATCTTTCGGTTATAGACATACCAGAGTTTGTTCTTGCTGTAAACAAGTAGTTATGGTGATCTAATTAGGGCTGTTGGGAATTAAGTGTGTAAAACAAACAAAGAACCACTGTCTGTAAATGGGTCATTTTAAATTCATGATTGTGAGAGTATATTCCAAAACAATTATTTAAGAAAAACGTATGAAGCATAAGAACAACAACATGGTATTACAATAGAATAAATTTTGAGTGAAACGAAAACAAATCTGCATTTCTATGCCCTTTTCCCTAAAAATGACAGTATTGTCGAGAAATCACCATTTTCACAGCTCCACTCAACTGGAAATTACTTAACTAATCGCCTTAAATATGGCTTAGTGCAAAAGGTCATGATCTCATTAAGTATCTGTGTTAGATTTAGAAGAAATACATCACAGAAGATGCCCTCCTATAAACCCACAATACCATAAAGGTATAAGATTTTTTCCATATTGTGTTGAACATCGCATTTCGTCATAAATCTCGTTAATCGGCCAATACATTTGGCATCACCTCTTACTCGCCATAATATCTTTCTAGTTAAAAGAATCGACTCTCGTAGCTTTAAAGCCGTTTTAAGACCATTATTATGCGAAAAATGAGGATTTTATGTAAATTTAGCTAACAGTAGGTAAAATAATACATGGATGTCTTCGGCGTACTGAATTATCGATCGATTGAGCTATGTCGCGTTTACAGGTACCGGATTACCAACGGACGACAAAGGTTTTGGGAAAATGCATAGGTTATATAGGGCGTTTCTTCTCCGTGTGTATTTACTCCATGTCCACGACACATGACATGTGTAGCGCAAACACAAGAAGACATTTTATATTAGTGTCACTATTTGTGTCTGTATTTCGTTTGCGAATAAAGTCACGTTTACAGCTTGAATGAATACACTGGTCACGTTCTGTTCCTATGTCTGCATCTTTACGCAAGCTTGCTCTGTTAAGGCTCTTAGTTCCCTTATCCCCCAGGTTTACAACTGGTTGGTTCCCAATTTCAGTAGCTGCTCACATACAATGTACGTGTTGTCCATCTGAAACAAAAGCAACAATGCAATAAGTCAATATGATCGACACATTTTATCCACAAGTACGATGCAACTCAAAGACCTTGGATAGATTTAAACTGAACCATTGTCAAAAGTGCCTTTTAAAACAAAAAAAATACATGTAAGTATTAAGCTTTCAGAGACAGTAAAAAAACTGTATCAAACATACTATTGTAATTTATGCAATCGTATAACATACATTTATACAAATTAAACGTAACTGTTATATATGTTAGATGGGTTGATATTTTGTGTATTTATTTTCATATACAAATTAAACGTAACTGTTAAATGCATGTTATATCTCAAAGCATAGATTAAGCATATGGGCGGATAATTTGCATAGTTTTTATCATATACCTTCATATCTGAACTCATCTAGAATATAGTTAATAAAGAAGCAGTCAATGACTAGAAAATATTGGACTGCACGTTTTGTTTGTACTCTTGCGCAATTGTACATGTATAGATAAAATTGTATTTTAACCTAATAAACCAAGAAAATCCGTTAAATCATAAATACATTAGATTTGATATAAACGAAATATCACCACAGTGTGCGATCCGGGGTCTTGGATCAGTTTGATTTGGTTGTGTATTCCAGACCTGGAATACACAAACCAATGAGGACTGATACAAGACCCGGATCACAAACTGTGATAATATTCCTTTTATTATAAACCTTATCTATATATAATGTTCTTATCTTACTTTATTTTATTTAAAAAAAAATTGATTTAAAACTAGCTTAAAATCGGGACTATATCTTCTTGCTCAATGGAATGACTAAATATATGCATATGTTAAACTTATGTCATTCAAACGTCATCATCTGTATTGATGACGTGTATTGATTTGTTCTCGACTTGGTAGGCTTATTTTCATTGGCTCGATTGAGAAGTGGTTTTTTTGCAAAAAAACAAGTCATTTAAGCGTTTTAGAGCATGCATTAAACTGTTTAAGCTTTATCCTTTGGAGGAAAACATAAGTGAAAGTGAGTTATGTGGATTATGCACGCTTCAAACGGAAATGAAATGTTCAAAAGTCATCAACGCTTGGTTTCAACTTTAAAAAAAAATAGCATCAAAACCGGTAATACCGAACGTCATGCGCAAAGCTTCTTTATATAAATCAGAATTATGTGAGATAAGCATAATGGATTTACCTTCTACATAATGGTGTTTTCTGTTTGTCAGAGTTAAACTTTCACGTGCTGACTTCGTGTTGGGCTATCAGTTTCTGCTAAATCTGAAGAAAAATATATAATAAAACATAAGTATAAATGACTTGAAATCCGTGCGAGTCAATTTTGTTGAAAACAATATATATCGCGAAATCCAGTGAATTATGACAGAAATGTGCTTCCGTAGTTTTAAAAATCGAACAAGAACCCGTTTTAGTTTCATCATAATTTCGCTTTTATCGCTCTTTTCCTAATAGTTCTTATACCGATGTTCATATCTTTAATACTATTACGCAAAAACCCAGTTATTTCATAACAAATGAAGCAAAACCTGCAATATTGAAAATCAACAAATGTGCGGTGAGACTCGCCATTCTATTAAATTACGTGTAATAATAAATACACAGACGAAATCGCCCGTCTTCAGTGTTGCAATTGTGATACAAATGTATTAATTTTGACTTACCAGTGTCGCTTTATCAGCTTTTTTCAAAATAATTTACACCCGGAAGTAAATTTATAACCTTGCGATCGCCATTTTCTTAGGCATAATGATGTCATATTGATGACGTCATTAGTTTTTACGTCAGGAAATACTTCTACGGTGTACTGTACAGGCCATCGGATTTTGCGTAAATTAGAGCGGTTTAAAATCGATTTTATTTAACTTTCCCCACCTACTCCAACTTCCAACTTTTTGCAGTGAGATAATATACATATCTAGTTTCGCCGACAACAATCAGAAATTCTTTTGCAATTTTGTCTAGGTCGAATTTTATATTGAATGGCCTATTAGGCCTAAAGGTTCATTATCTGGGGGCGTGTTCGATGATCAGTTCCAGAACTGTTTGGAACGATTCCATGGAATAAGTAAATCAAATAAAAACGGAATTGAACCCTTGCCTATATGGTAGTCTGGTTCCCTGCTTAGTATAACTTTGCTTATGTAGCGTTGGCAAATTGTGTCGGGAACCATGTTGAAACGTCACAATTCTGCTCACACCACTTAGGGCGTGTTCGTTTCTCAGTCCGGAATCTTCCGGATTGACGGAATCGAAATCGAATGGTCCGGAATTCAATGCATTCCAGAACTGTTCTATCAATTCTGCCCGAGGAGGTGGTGTGAGCAGAATTGTGACGTATCATCATGGTTCCCGGCACAATTTACAAACGCTTCGACAGCAAAGGTGTAATAAGTAGGGAACCAGACTACCATTTTTGCAAGGGTTTAATTCCGTTTTTATTTGATTTACTAATTCCATGGAATCGTTCCAAACAGTTCTGGAACTGATAATCGAACACGCCCCTTGTTCCTTGAAGGGCATGGGCCACCAAAACGGCTCTCCTATATAACTTATATAAAATGCGTCATTTCCAAGGTCCAAAAAATACAATTTTTATTCCAACCACATGTGCTACCCTATATTTCCCACAAAGATACACCCTTGCACAAGTGAAAATGCAGAGAAAACAGGGGGTCATGTGGCATATAAGAAAAATCTCTTGGATTCAGTGACATGACCCCTGTTTTGCTACATTTTGAAATAGGCACCGGCTAAAACAGGGACATGTCACTTCAGCTCAAATAATTTCTCCAAAAACCCATCTATTATGACAGAAAGTCTTTGTATCTATTCTCTAGCACCCATGTATTAAATAAAAAGCTCAAAATAGTAAATATTTCTTGACAAAAAGCTATTCTGAGGCAAAAAGTTTGGCACTATTTCTTTGCCGGACTTCTTACGACTACACCATGAAGCACTTCCGGTCTATTTGGTGGCCCTATACCTGAACAGAACTGATAGAACAGTTCTGGAATCGAATTCCGGACCATTCGATTTCGATTCCGTCAATCTCGTCAATTCCGGACTGATGATCGAAACCCCCCCCCCCCCCCCCACCACCACCAAACGTGGATAAAATACCCTAAAATCTATCCATACATTCAATAATCATCATAAAAGAACATTTCCTGAAGTTCCATGAAATTTATAAAAAAAAGAATTTTGGGGCTAATTTATACAGTAAGTAAAATAGATCTAGTTATACATAGATCTACATGATATGAAAAAAAAACCTGTTTGTTGAACGTATGGATGCATTTTGACTCATTTTGAAAGATTTATGGGGGGGGGGGGGGGGTTCATAGCTTACGCGCCGAAAACCTGTGATCTGAAACGCAAATTCCGTCCCGCATAATCTTACTCAGTATATAGACCCTGATCTGATAGTCTAAGCTGTAGACCACTTTTATTTGCGGTGAAAGCACCATTCAACCTTTTGGTACTATCTTATAGCTTATTTCCTCATGAGTTCGGAAACAATCGTCTGACGCGTATTTAGGTAGTGATAAGGGGAGATAATTGAGGTTAAAGTTGTCTGCCCTTGGATTTGTAAGCAAAACATGACACCCTTATTGGGCTTTTATTTCATGTGTTACAGATTTAAAAGTGGTATTTTGTAAGCATTAATCAATGTAGTTTACCTAAATACAAATTTTGAAAATGTTTCAGGAAAGTTTCAGACTCATTGAAATCCAAAATGGCCGCCAAAATGGCTAATTTTAGTAACATTTCAGCTTTTCGAGCAATGACATTACTTATATTGACTACAATTGATACTCATTTGGAACAATTTTAGTTGATTCGTATTGTACATTAACTTTGATATCATACTAGCTTTTTATTTGATGAGTTTCCTGTCATCCAGTTCTGATATAATCCAAAATGGCCACCGTATATACCTACCTTATTAATTTCTTCTTACATAAATTTTCTTGATTGTGGCCTTCATTTCATATTTTAGAGATTCAAAATGGTATTTTGTAATCAATTTTTGAAGAAGATTCCCCAAATACATATTTTGAAAATGTTTTAGGATAGTTTCAGACTCATTGAAATCCAAAATGTCTACAAAATGGCTATTTTTGTAACAATTTATCTTTTAGAGCAACTCAACTACTTTTATTGACTGTAATTGATATTATATTAACCGATTTAGTTGATTCTTATTAAACATCATTTTGATTGGTTCCTGTCATCCAGTGCTGATATTATCCAATATGGCTGCCGTTGGTACCATATTTTACTATTTTCTACTAATATAAATTTTCTTGATTTGCCAGGTTTTGCAAATCTTTTTTGTGCGTGTCTTTCCATGTCATTGTGGCAAACGTAGTTCATGCTGATAAATCCTGAAGCTGGTAATGATTTTACAGGAATAACTTATGGCCTATATTGACCACCATACAATCAAACTTGTTGTATTGGAGGCATCACTTGCAGTTTGGAACAGAGAGCTGAAGTATTTTTTCCATTTATATTAAGGTATGCGAAATGACCGTTGAAATTGAAACTAGGACAAAATGCAATACAACTAATACTACATGTACTTCAATTACAACGCCCCAAAAAAACAAGGCTATAATAAATAGCCCGATTCAATTCTTTGAATAATTGTACTCACTCATATCTAAAGAATATTAGTCGGTTCGGTTTTTATCATCGGAGTTTAACGATGTAGTTCGATTTTTATTCACTTAGTATAACACCGAGTTCGGTTTTTGGCTCGGACGAGCCTATATCGAATGCTAAAGTATAAAATGGGTGCGAGTCTAGCTCCCCCTACAAACAAATCCTGTCATACGGGGTTTACATATGCTATCTACAATGTCTAACAGAGCTTCAGTTGCTGGACACGTCACTATCAGATAAACCGTGTACATGTAGGATCCTTAGTATGTACCTGTGGTGATTTAAACACCGTAGTTACTCCCTTGTACTAAACATTCACCTAGCAGTCATAGCAGACGATGCATTATAAGACATGCACATTACAAAATTCTTTAGGGTCTTTAAGCGCTGCAGGTTACTGCTTCATGCATGGCAATGGTAATGCAGAAACTCCATAATTAGCTTTCTGCATTACTTTGTTCTACATTAAACTGAAAGTCCGAGCCTGCAGTACGACAGTACTTTGATTATTTATTCGACGGTGAGGTTTTTATCCATTTTCTTGCATTCTCCTCATAGGAACGAGCATTTTGACATCAATCAATGGGATAAAAACACAGTTTTAGCGAGCATACAAATTAGTATTATTTTGCTTCCAAACTACGAAATAACAAGGGAAAATAAAGCCTGTATATGGAAGGCCGGTGCGCCATGCTAAATGCTAAATGCGAATTGTTATATGCAAAATGCTAAATGCGAATTGCGAAATGCTAGTTTAATACAAAACTCTTAAAATGCTAAATGCTGATTGCGAAATGCGTTTTGCGAAATGCCATTTGCTAATTGCAAAAATGCTAAATGTGAATTGCAAAAAATGCTATTAGCAAATTCCTAAATGCCAAATGCGAAGTGCTGTACTAAGGCCAAACAAACAAAAAAAACATATGTTTTCGGTAACCCGACCGACCCTAGTTTTTCCCTCCGATCCTAAACTTTTTTTTTTTCATTTTTCGAAATTAACCATTGACATATTCAACAGGCAGACAACACATTTTATTGACATATTTGACAAACATACAACACATTACAAAATATTATTAATTCCACCTATCATATATAAGCCACTACTTTGCCGGTTTGGTATCCCAATATTGGTTAACAATCATACCAGATTTCAATGTTTAAGGTAAATTTGGTTTTGGGGCCTATCAATTAAATTAATAACAATTTGAATATAATTATATAAAATACTCCATCAGAAAAGTTAAATATATCATCATTATATGATTGTGTTAAAAAAATAGGGTCGGTTTGGGTACCGGAAACCGAGGTATTTTTGTTTGGTCTTAGTACAGCAATTCGCAATTGGCATTAAGGAATTTGCGAATAGCATTTTTGCAATTCGCATTTAGCATTTTTGCAATCCGCAAATGACATTTCGCAAAACGCATTCGCAATCAGCATTTAACATTTGGCATTTTACAAATAGCATTTAGCATTAAACACCCCTAATAGAGTTTTGTACTTAAATAGCATTTCGCAATTCGCATTTAGCATTTCGCATTAAGCAATTCGCATTTAGCATTTAGCATGGCGCACCGGCCTTCCATAATATGTAAGTATATTTAAGGATTTTTTATAAATATTTTGATCGAATGTTTGGCCTTGTTCCTCAACATTTCATCTTAAATCGCAAATATGGATATATGTAACAGTGGATCTTTGGAATTGAATATATACTTGGTCGATAGCGACAGACAATACAACCTAAACATACCTTTCAATAGCGAAATTATTTAAAAGCAAATGTGCACCGTGTAAAACTTCCGCCATGTTGGCACTGAGTTAGGGTCGATGGAGCCATTCAGGATTATCCAGGTACATAGTGTGTACAACGACACCTAATGGGAGACAAAAATATGAGCGTTGTTCGGAGGGAGTCGTTATGAGGAGGGAAATTGACCATTATTTGCAAACAGCTTGACGCGTAACGCGGCGTCTGATCTGGCTTCAAGCTGTTTGTCACTCGTCATTTTTTCCCGTCAAAATGTCTATTATGTAACTTAGGGGAAAACAGCAGACGACAATTTTAAGCAGACAATTAAGCAGACATGAAAAGGTTGGACGAATTTGTCTTGTTAGGGGGGGGGGGGGGGGGGAAGAGGCAAGCGTTGTTGTAATGAGGGAATCGTTGTTGGGAGGGCCGTTGTAGAGAGGGACCACTGTACTCCAAAGATGTGATTTCTTGATCGGTACTTTGCCTTGTTCTTAAATGTTTTACAGCATCATTTTCTTACAAACATTGTTATGTTTTCCATGAAATAGTTAAAATATTATTATATTTCATAAATCAGAAAACCCCTTTACCTTATCACCATCCATGAGAAAGAAAATTCAAAATAGTATTGGGGTATTAAGCAGTTTTGCTAGGTATACTACAAAATGACATTCAATGTAGACTATGAATGGACACTATTTATAAATAAATGTAGACTATGATCGAAGGACCCAATCCTGCATGAGCGTTTTGATTAGGGTATACATTTTTTTTCACAGAATAAGTGTAAAACTCAAATGCAGGGCTTCCATTTCTCCGGATTTTTCCTAAATCTTCGGAATTTTTTCTAGTACATGATAGTTTAAAGCAGATTGAAAGTAAAGCAGAATGCGCCTTAAGACGCATTCTGCTTTCCTTCCAGCCTGCTTTAAGTAGTCACGTGTCAACAAAACTAGAAACAGACGATGGTACGATTCGTAAAATCAAACTTGAAAAATGTAAATTTGGAAATCTTAGGATTTTTCATGTCAACTTATGGCAACCCTGCAAATGTACCTTGTTTTGTAATGACGATTGCACTCGTTTCTAGGCTTGAATGTGTTAAGCACATACACATTTTATTTAAGACAAATCTAATGAAATAGTACTTAAAGTGGCTAAGCTATTAGTTACAAACGTGTGATCCCTGCTATGATATCTTAAATATCAAACATCAGTTAATGTAACTATTAATGTAATAAATAGTAATCAGTGGTAAATGTCTGAGTTAAAAAGCGTAAATTTTGATCTGATTTTAAGTATCAAATATAACAGTATGTGGTATTAGATTGATAGATTCATAGTCACATTGTTGTCTGCTTCAATATTGTGTCTGCAATATCGTTTTCAAAGTTAAATTTAAGGCAGTATAACTTACGTTATTTCAAAACAAGTGACAAACAGTTTTACGCGGCGTCTGATCAGGATGAAAACTGTTTGCAAATGCGCTTTATGACGTCTTTGAGAGTGAAAGGGTTAAGGAGACTTTCAGCGCTTTTGGTCTCCAACGGATCATTTCCCTGTTTCAATGTTGCCTTATATATTTGTCATGTTCTTTTTCGTTTAACAGTACCAACGTTGTTACAAAAGTGCTAAAAATGAATTATAATTACAACGTTCCCTCTCTACAACGGCCCTCCGAACAACGACTCCCTCCTTACAACGACATTCACCGCTGTTCCCACGACAATTATGTATTATGCTTGCACTGATGCATCATTATCAACCTAAAATTGTTGCCTGCTTTTTTTTTTTTTTTTACATAAATGACATTTTGACAGAAAAAAACATAATGACAAATGACAAACAGCTTGAATCCAGATCAGACGCCGCGTAACGCGGCGTCTGATCTGGATTCGAGCTGTTTGCAACTGTTAACCAAGTTCCCTCCCTATAACGACTCCCGCCGAACAACGCACATATTTGTTGTCTCCCATTGGGTGTCGTTGTAGAGAGGGAGTGCTGTATGAAATTGTATCAGCTAAATATCTGACACGCCTTAGCGGATAACATTTATCTGTAAAGTATCTAATACGCGGTGGTAAAGCAATTATCCCGTGCCACGTGTCGCCACTAATAGCCACGTGCCGCAAAAGTACTTTGGATATAGCATATCATTTTGACACAAAATGTGTTTATTTACTAATTTAGACATATCACAAGGGTAGATAATTTTCGTGTTACAACCCCTTATATGGATTAAACATACATGCATACTGATACAATGTTCATCTAATATTAGATATTACAGCAAATATAATGTAAATATAAGAAATGAACTGAGTTTTTCGACTTTAAATTAATGGAATTTGTCTATTATTTTCTGTCGTTTATTTCGCCGAAACAATACAGTTCATTTCTTAATTGAGCCCTAGTGACGAGTACTCTCGATCTTTAGAAACAGCGTAGAGAACAGTTGCACTACGCTAGCAACTTGTAAATCCAGATCAGGATGCTCCTAAATAAGACCTCTGACTATAAGGTCTGCACTGTAAGCCTTCGTGCAATACATTGTAAAAGTCAATCCTCAAAGATAGTACAGGCCTAAATTTGAAATTGGAAATGCCCATTTACAGTTACAGGCATCTTCCTAAATTAAGTTGCTTTTATCATAAAGCAAGTCAAATTCTGAAATTAATATTTGTATTCACCTAATTCCTATATACATTTTGACTTTCTTCAATAGTGTGCACCAATAAGAGGTATAAATAAATTATCATACTAGGAAAGGACGGAAAAAATAGTTTATATTCGTTCTAAATGAAATATGTTGGTATTTTTGTGGGATCAAGTATGTGTATGATTGTATACACATATCCGCTTACGTATGAATATGCACATCGGTTTGAATGTGTGCGCGTACATATGGATATGTGTGTACATGGAAGAATATATACTCAGGTCTGTCATTTATCCGGATTTTTCCTAAATCTTCGGATTTTTTTCCAGTTTATAGTAACTTAAAGCAGGTTGAAAGTAAAGCAGAATGCACCTTTAGGCGCAATCTGCTTTACTTACAGCCTGCTTTAAGTAATCGCATGTCAATAAAACTAAAATCAGACTATGGGGTAACCGTAAAGGTACGGTTCGTAAAATCGCGCTTGAAAAATGCAAATGGCAATCTTAGGATTTTTCATGTGAACTTATGGCAGCCCTGTATACTAACACGATAAAGAAACTTTACATTTGTTTTGAGGGTCTTTTGGTATATACTTATAAGTACTAACCATAGGCAATTTTTTAAATATTTTTTAAAATAACTGAGGATCCAAACAGTGTTTTATCGAAGAGGCTAAGATCACACCTTTAATGCGACCAAACAATTAAGGTAACCGCCGCGCGTGTCAATCACTGACGGCACACTTTGCACATTGCACTTTGCACGTGCGCGTATATTTCATGTTACCTATGGGCGAGTGGAAATGCGTCTCGACGACATAGGCTTTTTCGGCACGTGCTTATACTAGACAATTTACATAAATAAAAGTTTGATAAGCTTCAGTGTCTCCATTGAGCTAGTCGGTAGAGTGATTGACTAACCATCCAAAGGTCCTAGGTTCGGGTTCCATTCGATTTTTATATGTCCGACTTTATTGACTTGTCAGTCCATAGCGCAGATAAGGGGCAGCTAGGTTATGTTTAAACATCATTGGTTAGAATCAGTGTTCGCTAAATATACAGGGTTCCCTACCTATATACAATGGCCCTCCGGACAACGCCTTTCTGCATACAACAATGATTGTCTTTGTTCACTTAACCCTTTCCCACATAGCATGTTTCTAGTATTGAATATGGGTGTCCACGTAAAGCAGGTTGAAAGTAAAGCAGAATGTGCCTTAAGGCACATTCTGCTTTACTTTCAGCCTGCTTAAAGGTACCATTTGCTAGAATATAGAAAATATTTCTTATGATACATATTCATGACTGTATAAATTGGAACTGTTTTCACCAGTGGAGGAATAAATTAAATGCGTTAAAAGGCGCTTCCATGTGGGAAAGGGTTAAGGGTGTATCAATGTCATGACTGTGGGAAATTTTCAAAGTATATGAAAACACTCTATGATGGTTTTGTATTGAAGAGCTATTTAAGATGAATGAAAAAATAGAAAAAGTGTACATTTTGGTGAACAACAGTTGGCTCTACGGCCATGTAAAATTGACCCCACCCACTTCCTCCTATTTTGTCCTTTTCAAACAGCCTGCTTCAATAAAATCCATTTTAAATGAAAACAAATATGATCATTTGGTTTTGTGTTATTTATTTCCTATCAATGGTAGTATTTCTTCATACAAAAACTAATTTAAGAAAAAAATGGCACCAAATGTGAAATTTATAAAGCTCTAAATAGCATCGATATGGTACTTTTTAGTAAATTTTGTAAGGGGGGATAACTCTTTTTACTTTAATAACTCAATATTTTCAACACTGAACTTTCAATTTCTTTTCATATTTTGAACTGCCTTAGCATGGGCTTTCATCTGGTAAAATATAAAAAAAAGTTAAATACTAGAACTATTTCATTTTCAAACTTTTTTAATTTTTTTCATAAAATAAAAAATCTAATAAAATCTAATAAAATCATGCCCTATACAAAGCATATTTTTGATATTCAAGGATCCATATTGTTCAAACCTGGTGCCTGCTTTGTCTAAAATTGGTTTCTATATGTGAAAATATCACCATAGACATGAAATAAATAATGAAAACCCAAATTATCATGTTTGTTTTGAAATAAATTTTACTGAAGCTTGTACTCTGAATGGGAAAAATTTGAAAAAACGTCCAAATTTGACATACCTTTTTTCAAATCGCTGTAGCTAAAAAAAAGGACACCACCATATATATTTTTTTTCATTTTTTCATTCATCATAAACAGCTCTTCCAAAAAAACAATGTTAGAAAAAAAGTTTAATACTTTTAAAAATTGGCTTATGACATTGATGCACCCTTAACAAGGGGATGAATACTGTTTTCCACTGTATCAATACCGTCTGCTTAAAACTGTCGTTTGCTTTTTTCGCTGAAAGATGCGTATTGGAAATTTGACAAAAGAAGCATATAAACGAGTGACAAACAGTTTGAACCCAGATAAGACACCGCGGTAGAATGAGATTCTGTTAAAACGAGCTTCAAACAGATACCGGGCGAACATGAGACTTCACATTAAAGTTAAAACTTATTTAACCCATTTACGCCCAGTGGATTCTTCCATGTTTTATATAGGATTAGTCCATTTTTTATCAAAGGGATGCCTGGTCAAAATTTTCATTTTCATTTTGTTTTATATTGAAATTCCTATCAGCAAACAGTGTAGACTCTGATCAGACGCCGCATCATGCGGCGTCTGATCAGAGTCTATACTGTTTGCCTATGTCCCATATATGGGATCGTGGGCACAAATGGGTTAAATGATTTCTAGTGTTTTGTTTGCAGGTTCATCCGAGTTAACTCTGACATCGCATGTCATGAAAACGTAAAGACAATTCAGTTAATGCACTGTAATTCTGACTCGCCGCTTATCTCATCAATAAACCCCGGTGACGTGACTGACGTCATGCTTATTCTGTGACTATTGTTTACACCAGTGACTGACGTGACAGGGAAAACTCAAATTATATATTTATTATGTAATATCTATATATGCTTTATTTACACAGACATAACAGATATTGCAAATGATCCATTTTAAGGGTTTGTTTGTTTGTTTATTAACGTCCTTTTCTGCCATCAATGTGCTTATTGGATGACCCAGAGAGAGGGGAGCAGATACAGAAAACGCGGCCGCGATATCCTCTACTCTTACTATCAAACCATACCCTGATCAGTCAAGAAAAATGTCTTCCCGGTATAGCAGACCATGATATTGTTTTGTTTGAAGCTGATGTTAAACCAAAAGAGTCACGTCAACCACCAAGAGATATACCCCTCTACAGAAAAGCTGACTGGGGAGGTTTTGAAAATTACATGGAAAAGGGACACACTGATATTCTATAGAATTACTATCAAAAGTCTGTCGAAGAAATATGGCAGACATTTTCTGACTCCATTGCTCATGGTATCTCTAAGTTTGTCCCTACTAAAAGAACCAATGGCAAAGGATCACTACCTTGGATCACACAACCGATTAAACGGCTCATCAGGAAAAGGGACAGACTCTACCAGAGATGTAGAAAGGGAGGAAACAAACAAGCCCCTTTTTGAGACTGAAAAACCACATCAAAAGCCAAATCAAACTGTCTTACGGTAAGTATATAGAGCATATTTCGGGAATTGAGGATGATGGTGACACAGAGAAAACCTCACCTCAATTCAACTCCAAAAAGCTCTATAGCCTTATTAAAAATGCAAAAAATGATGCCCCTGGTATATCTCCTCTACGTGACCACAGCTCAGGCTCCATCAAGACTGAAAATAAAGAAAAAGCCAACATATTAAATAGACAGTTCCAATCAGTTTTCACCCCCATGTCACGCTTATCTCTGGCACAGACGTGTCTTTCAACCTTAAGTAACGGAAATGTGACCTCTACCCCAAATAGGAGCTCAAATGTGACCCATACCCAAACCTTCAAGAAGTATCCAGAAATGCCCAACATCACTATCAATCTTGAAGGAGTTAAAAAACAACTGTCAAACTTGAAACCAGATAAAGCAGCTGGCCCAGACAACATCAAACCACTTTTCCTAAAAAGTCTTAGCAAACAGATCTCACCCATTATACAGCTTCTCTTTCAGAAATCAATTGACACTGGAAATATCCCCAAAATATGGACTTCAGCCAATGTTATCCCACTCTTCAAAAAGGGAGATCGAGAAGACCAGCTCCATGAGATACACATTGAGTCTTTTGGAAGAGGAGCTGGGATCATCAATATTCACCGTATCATCTCCTATTTTCACTGTGTTTTTTATCTAAAAAAGAAGTCATTCTCATATCTGTCTAGATATAGTCCCCCACTGCATTAATGACATCTTTATTAGTAACCATATGACCTTTTCAAGTTTTGGAATAGATGGCAGTCCGATGGAGCGATATCTCGTATCAATTCAAAGCCACAATCATATTAATCATTTACAGCATCCTTTACAATGACAGATATATGAGCAGGGACATTGTTTTGGTGATACAAAACAATTTTACAAAGTTTACAATTATCCATGATGCTGGAACTTAAAAAGTTCTCTTAACAACCTAAGAAGTGATGTATAATGATGAATACATGCATGTACACAGTACCATGTATTTGATAACCATTTCAGGAGTTGCCAAAGTGACTGGTCTTCCAGGACAGGGTCATCCTCAAACCCCTGCTTAAATTCTGCCACCCACATTTTTTATCGTAGCAAAAGGGGAACCTTTCCCTACGATGAGGATGGGTTGAGTTATATGGCTCTGCGACACAAAATAGGTCATATGGCGCCGAACTTTCCCTAGTGTAACTGTGTTACGACAATATCAGTATGAATAGCATTAGGTGCCGAACCATTCTTAAGTAAATATTTAATCTGCTCTTTTATCAGTTTTGTCCCTTTGGCAAAAACCACGTGCCCTGTTGAGTTTAGAGTGCTACCTCCTAAGACTTAGATATACATCTTCTCCGCTAAATGCATCTTTATTGTCATAACGGTTTGTTTTACATGCCTTTGTTTGTTTACAACATGCATTACATGCCTCATGGACTTGTTAGTCTGAAGGAAGAATAAAATCATATCTATCTATCTATAAAATGGCCAAATGAAAACTGCCATTGGCTATATAGCCATAAGTAGTCATAAAGGGAAGCATTGCTTCACTCAAGGCTCATTACTTATCAATCAGTCCTGGTATTCCTGTCCCTGTTGTCACGATTGAGGCGAGCATTACATGTACATTGTACATGTACATACTTATGCTATATTAGGCTGGTGAGTGGTGACTAATTTGTATTTTTGGCCAGTGAATTCTTGCATTGCATTGTTGATTTCTGTGAACAAAGGCATCGAAAGAAACTGTTGAGGGCGATGTGACTCAGACATTCCATGTCCCCGAATCATTCCACCGTAGGCCTTTTACTCTCCGCATAAGAACAAGATTCATAAAAAGACCTGTCAAGAACATATCGCGTCTTCTTATATATCATGTTCATCACTCTGTATTGGCTTCCTAGAGTTTTAACATCTGCTGATAATAGATGTAAAAAGAAATCGAATGTCTAATTTGTTTTGAGTGGCAACATTCTTTTATTTTATAGAGTTGTTTTTACCAATATCAGTGCTGAAAATGAATGACATCAGACATAATTGATAGTGTGAATGCTTTCAATTAATATATTTTAACAGAGCTCCATTTCAAGTTAATTATTACGCGTAGATCGCTCTGCACTAGGTAATTTATGTTATATTTCAATGAAATCGTTAACGAATTTTATGGCACTAATGGGCTTCCGTAGTTACTTTTATTGCCACAAATCAGCATAGTATATACATTCTGGTCAAATTGGCATTTTACAATGAATTAAAGTTAAAATCTTACCCTATCGATGGACACATTCTTTCCTGTCAAAAATATTAGTAATCCGCTTGTCGGTGGTCCAATGGTAGGACGCTCGACTAGGAAGCGAGAGGTTCCTGGTTCGAGCCCTGTCAGGATCACTGAAATTTTTCTGAGCAAATAATTAACCCTACATTGCTCCACTTCATCCAGGTGATTTAAATGGGTACATGAGAGGGAAATAAGTCAATGTGTCATGGCTGCTAGTAGCGCCGAATGTAAATGGCCGACTTGTGACTCGATGAACACAGGGAGGACATTGTAAAAGTCGGCAGAATATGACATATAAATTTCAGACTTGATAAACCTATCACCTTTACCTTTAACACTAGGTAAAATATGACGTTTATGAGTGACGTCATAAATCGTAGTGAAATTTTCTCAGTATGGTGGAACATTTGTGAGTTGCGGAAACTAGCAACAATACCGATCTATTTTCTTTATTCATTCAAAAGCGGCCGCGAATTTTTTGGGGGACTTTTTTCCTGATGATAGTGGACACTTAGACTACATGTTGGTCGCAAAAGAGTTTCTGTTGCTTTTAGTTCAACCCCAAACTTTATATTGACTAGCCTAAATTACAGGCCAATCTCCTTGACATGTATTTTATGCAAGGTCCTCGAACATATCGTTGCTTCTAAATAATCTGATCACTTTGATAAACATAATATATTATATGATCTCCAACATGGTTTTAGGCAACGGCGCTCCTGTGAGACTCAACTGGTACAACTTGTGGGTGATTTGGCTTCCAACATGGCAAATGGACAACAGACTGATTTAATTTTACTTGATTTCAGCAAGGCATTTGATAAAGTAAACCACCTTAAACTACTGCATAAACTAAAATTACATGGCATAAATAGCACTATTGTTTTATGGATCAAACATTTTCTTATTGGTAGGTCACAAAAAGTAGTCTTGGAAGGCGAATCATCCTCAGAGGTACCGGTCACATCAGGAGTACCCCAAGGCTCAGTCCTTGGTCCCCTCTTATTTTTATTGTACATAAACGATCTCCCTGACACCATCGCTTCACAGGTTCGTTTATTTGCCGACGACACAGCGGTCTACCTGGCGATAAACAACAAACAGGACAGCCTGACCCTCCAGAAGGACCTTGACCAACTGTTGAAGTGGGAAGCCATATGGGTCATGGAGTTCAACCCAAGCAAGTGGGTTGTATTAAACATCTCAAAAAGCAAAAAGAAATTCTTATTTGACTACAAACTTCATGACAAAACATTACAAACTGTAGACAGCGCCAAGTATTTAGGAGTAACTTTATCACAGGATCTCTCATGGAACAAACACATAGAAAATATCACACTTTCGGCAAACAACTCTTTAAACTTCCTTTCCAGAAATATCCAGACCAAAAACAAAAAAATCCGAGAAGTTTCATACAAGACACTAGTACGACCTCAGGTAGGATATGCTTCCTCTGTCTGGAGACCACACACACAAGCAGGGATAGATAAAGTGGAAAAAGTTCAAAGAAGGGCTACACGCTGGGTTAGCTCCGACTTCTCAAATTACACAAGTGTCACACACCTACAAAATCAACTGAACTGGCAAACACTGAAAGACAGACATGACCTTGGACGAATTACACTCTTCTATAAGATAGTGTATGGTTATGTAGCTGTGCCCGTGCCCACATACTTACAGAGGCCCATGAGGATGTCCCGTCACACTCATGCACTATCTTATAGACAAGTTCACACTTCTGCCAATTACTACCAATATTCGTTCTTTCCCTACACCGTGGTCCTATGGAACAGTCTGCCAGAAACCATTGTCCTGCAGCCTGACCTAGAGGCGTTCAAAACCTCTTTGAACCCCTCCCTTATCCAAAACAGCCCCTGAATACCGAGAGGGATGTTTTTAACCGTTTTTAGCTTCACCTTTTCTAACCACTATCTCACTGTTCTCTGAGTTTTCTCGCTCACTATTTTTCTTTGAAGTCTTTCCTATTCAATGATTTTATTTACTTTTATCTTGACACGACGCGCCACTCTCGTTAATACCTGCATGGAGGAATTATACCCTGGAGAAGAATCATATACACAAATCTGCATTTTCCCGAAAATGTTGTCGTCCAATACCTGTATGCGCGATAACGCTTAATCGATCGATAATTCAACTGCACCGGTACGCCGATAGCGGGATATCGCGTTTTTTATCGTGTTGAATGGTTACCTACTGTTAGTTTAAGTTACATAAAATCCTTAATTTTTACCCGATTTTCATTATAATGATCTTAAAAAAAGGCTAAGATATTTATCTTTCACTTGTGAAAATAACATAATCTAATTTTTACATTGATCATTTTTATGGCGAGTTAAAGAGCGGTTACCAAATGAATTTGCCGATAAAAGGGAGCAAGCGCTCGCTCAAAAATATATCACGCCCTGTTACAAAACCTTTCATAAAATCCTCAATTTTAGGCCGATTTCCATAACAATGGTCTTAAAGGACAGCTAAGATATTTTTCTTTCAGTTGTAGAAATGCCAGTGTTTATTTTTAAAATCAACAAATTTTATGGCGAGTTAAAGAGCGATTGACAAATGAAATAGTCGATAAACGAGAGCAGGCAATCGCGAAATAAATACAACGTCCCGTTTCAAAAACTTGAATTTAATCCATAATTTTCGTCCGATATATATATATATATATATATATATATATTAAAAAAAGGTCTTGATATAAAGCCGTGACTTATCTTTCGGTTGTAAAAATACCAGGGGTTTTCTTGAAGCGAAAAAAGTAATGATGACCTACAAAGGTAATAGACGTTTATTTAAGAATAAAATCATCAAGAAATTGTGGTTAAATAATGAACTAGGGCTATTCATCTGTAAACTACATGTCTACCATATTACACATCACAAAGGAATGTGACACATTACGTAACCCTACACAATTAGCAGGCCATTTATAAGCGTCATAAAACTCTCCCAGCATGAAGTCCATGCTTCTTGAACATGCCGATTATCTATGAAGTGCATGTTAGGGAACTGGGCACCAGGGGGTTTCCTCTTTAATAAAAAAGATCAATGCTACCCGTGCGTGTAACTTGAACATGTGTTTTTGACTTCTATAACCGCATGATTTTTATATATTATACAAATCACAAAAAATAAAGATAATAGAATTGAATTGAAAAAAAAAAATGAAAAAAAAACCCCAACATCAATGCACCTGGTTTGGTTGATGACTGTATTAACCCTCTCATTACTGAATACCAGTAACATGATGACTATTGCAATTGCAAACAGTTGTAATCCAGACCAGGCTGCAAAAATGTCGGATTCATAGAGTATGTCTCTTGAAATATAGTTTACCCCTTTTTCAAATTAAGCTCTTTATAACACATTTTACCTTTTCTCCGCATGAGGATCATCAGAGAGAGAGACAGACAGACAGACATTCATACAGAAAGATGGAGACAGAAAAGAAGAAGCGAGAGACTGACAGACAGAGATAAGAGAAAAACAGACAGACAGAGAGACAGACAAGAGGCAAACAGACAGTGGCAGAGAAATATAGACACACACAAGCTTCGTAGGTAAACGAAAAAATACGTTTTTCTCTTATTTTCAAAACCTCACTATACTAACAATTTATAAGCTATCGCCTCAAATTTTGTACTACGCGTAAGATCATGGTCTAATAAAACATCTGTATTAAAATTTATAACGAAAAGATGACATTAAAAGCATTTCTATTAACACCAAACTTCGTAGGTAAACGAAAAAATACGTTTTTCTCTCATTTTCAAAACCTCACTATACTAACAATTTATAAGCTATCGCCTCAAATTTTGTACTACGCATAAGATCATTGTCTAATAAAACATCTGTATTAAAATTTATAATGAAAAGATGACATTAAAAGCATTTCTATTAAACACCAAACTTCGTAGGTAAACGAAAAAATACGTTTTTCTCTCATTTTCAAAACCTCACTAAACTAACAATTTATAAGCTATCGCCTCAAATTTTGTACTACGCGTAAGATTATTGTCTAATAAAACATCTGTATTAAAATTTATAACGAAAAGATGACATTAAAAGCATTTCTATTAACACCTAACTTTCGGAAAAACGTTGTTTTCTAGCCGCCAGCGAGCGCCGCTGATTGACCGATTTTGGACGACACGATAAATCACGAGCCGACCGTATACTTCTCGAGGGTATAATTCCTCCATGATATCTGAAAGGGGAGTCAGAGAGTATAAATAGAAAGAAAGAAAGTGTGATATCACTGAACCGGCGGGAAAACTTGTCGAAGATGAGTTGGGACAAAATTTATTTCCTGAAACTCAAAAATAAATCACATGACCAGGAAAAATGGGCCAAAACAACCTACTCCTTCAACCCACCCCACCCCACAAAAAAGGCAGAAACGACCCAGGCCGAAACTACTCATGGTCGAAACGACCATAGGCCGAAAACGACCCAGTGCCGAAATGGTTCAGAGCCGAGTCTAATCTTTTCATGTCACGTGATATTGGCAATATTAGACCTTCAAGTCACATGACCACAATATGGATACAGAGGTATCACGCACGAAAACAAAGATGTCAAGAGATGAAATATTGCTAGAAGGGGATTTCGAAGTGTTTCCAAATGAAAAAGTTGATTATAGAGTTGAATTGACTAGATCAGGAATAACATATTTTCCTAAAAATAATTCGCGAACAGCGAAAGCCGCGAAATACATACATTTTGGTGATGTTATTGGTTGTAGATGTCGCAAATCAGTGGAGCCAAAACATGAAAACAAAGCGTATTTGACAGTCTTTGCGTATCCGCTGAAAAAGAAATTTTTTGGTGATAAATGGACGCGACATAAAAGCCACGTGACATTTTCCAGAAACTGTGATAGTAGTTTCGATGGGAACAGAAAGATTATAGAACGATGGAGGCGGGTTATTATGCACCTGTGTCAACAATTACCTGTGAAAAAGAAAGGTATGTAAATAAACTTTATATTTTACTGTCAGAATCCCGCTACGTTTCCAATCTTTTAGGAAAACGTATCGACTGTCTTGATGATATGTGATTAAGGTTAAAGCATGATCCACGACTGTTGTCACTTGTATATATGTAAGTTGTAACCCGGGTTAGACCCCTAAGGTATATTCTTACTCGCTGGTATATGTTTTCTCTTGGTTAGTTGTTCACTGGTAAGGTGGGTTATTAATTCCTACTATGCACATGCCTATCTATCTCTCGTAGGAATTACAGACGATTCGTCACCATGCAAATTCGTCACCAAAGCGATATATAGTAATGGCAAAAGACGATTCGTCACCAAAGACTTTGTATAGGGTATTTTCTTACCTGGTATATATATGATCAGGATTATTTTTCTGTTAATTGTATCATGGAGAAATCACAGATTTCTCCATGATTGTATAAGTTATATTGTTGAAAATGACAAGTATCGATAAATAAATACGAAAGAAGACTCAAGCAGGAAACGCAACACAAACAATACACCCATCTCTAAAGCAGAACATACATACACACAGCTATACCATAACAAACACACACACACACACGCGCGCGCAATACCATTCCTTCATCTACACACTAAATAGAAAACAACACGCAAGACAAACATAAAGCTAAGTGAAAAAGAGAAAAAAGAAAGAAAAAGATTTTTAAAGGTTTTCCTATGAAAACTGATAAGTCCAAGGGTGGGGCCATTGTTGGCCCAGGGGTCATAATTTGAACAATCTTGGTTGAGGACCATAGGGCAAAGCTATATTTTAAAGATATGGGCCTTACAGTTTCAGAGACGAAGATTTTTTAAGATTTTCCTATATAAGTCTATGTAAAACTGATAAGCCCCAGGGCGGTGCCAATTTTGACCTGGAGGGGGGGGGGGGGGGGGCATAATTTAAACAATCTAGGTAGAGGACCATAAGGCAAAGCTTCATGTCAAATACAAATGCTCTGGGCCTTACAGTTTCTGAGAAGAAGATTTTTAAAGGTTTTCCTATGAAAGATTAATAAGCCCGAGGGCGGGGCCATTTTTGGCCCAGGGGTCATAATTTGAACACTTTGTAGAGGATCACAAGGCAAAGCTATTTGACTAATATTAAAGAACTAGGCGTTACAGTTTCAAAGAAGAAGATTTTTAAAGGTTTTCCTTTATATGTCTATGTAAAATTAATAAGCCCGTTTCAGAGAAGAAGATTTTTTAAGGTTTTCCTATGAAAAACTGATAAGTCCAAGGGGTGGGCCCATTTTTGGCCAGGGGTCATAATTTGAACAATCTTGGTTGAGGACCATAGGGCAAAGCTATATGCCAAATTTTAAAGATCTGGGCTTTACAGTTTCAGAGACGAAGATTTTTAAAGATTTTCCTATATAAGTCTATGTAAAACTGATAAGCCCATATGTATATTATAGCATTTACAATTGTAATATATAAATTACTTTAAGTATAAAAGATGAATCTAGATGCCGAAATTTTTCGAAAAAAAAACAAAAAACTATGACCAAGTTTGTTTATTTCTAAATAGATTAAAGTAATTAGATATATAATAGATAAATAGCATTCCACATGTGCATTAACAAACTAATTAGCGACACGGATTGCAGCGGCAAAAACTTATTGTGTAATTAACGTTAATCCCTCCTCCTAACCAATTAGCATCGTATTTTATTGATAATTTATAAAAGTTTCGACCCAGATTTGACGTCGTGCAACTCGACGTATTACCAGGTTCTTAACTGTTTGACCGTCGATTAACGAGTACTTTATCGGGTTTTTTATTGACCAAATTGTACATGAAATGCTTAATATGTATAGAATAGAATGTAAACCTGCGTGTATCATGTTGGATTGTATAGGGCGACACTCCCTGATAGAGAGACTTTTCAATGTATAATGCGTGTATTTAATTAGGTTAATTAATGGAATTAAAGACAGGTACTTTAATAAAGAAAGTTGAAAGAAAGCAGAAAGCTCCTATATGATCACCATTGTTACTGCCATTATGCATGAAAAGTGTTGCAGAAAGATGCTATATGTGTTCCCTTATTAATGCCATCTTGCCTGAAGCAGCCACCTGTCTAAAATACCAATATGTAGAATTACAATGTATAAGATTTGTTTTAATTTCACTGCTTGATGTTTAAAGAGGTGGCTGGTTAAAGTAAGATGAAAGTTAAGCTGGTTAAAGTAAGATGGAAGTTATTACTGCCATATTCAGATTCAGATTCATATGTAGAATGTTCCTTGTATGATATGTGGTTTATGTTCAGTACTTGCAATGAATACAGGTGGCTGATTAAAGTAAGAGGAAAGATAAGCAGAAATCTCCTAATTGAGTTTCCTTTATTACTGCTTTAAGCAGCCACCTGTCTAAAACACCACTAACATGAAGAGTTTTCAGTGTATAAGATGTGTTTTAGGTTCATTGCTTGCACTTAAGAAAGGTTGCTGGTTAAAGTATGCTGAAAGTTAAACAGAAAACTCCTATTGGAAAATCTTTATTCTGCCATATGTAGAATTATCAATGTTTAAGATGTGTTTAAGGTTCATTGCTTGAACATAAGACAGGTGGCTTTTTAAAGGAAGATGAAACTTAAGATCACAAATCTCCTATATGACCTTCTTTATTACTGCCATTATATCTTAAGCAACCAGCTGTCTAAAACACTAATAATAGGTAGACTTTTCAATGTAATTATGTGTTTAGGTTCTTGCACTTGAGAAATGTGGATTGTTACAAAACCACCTGTCTAAAAACAAATACGTGAGTATGTTCGCTGACCCTGGTTTTATTTAATTAATCTTAAATCAAAATGGAAATGCGAGATAAATCATCTATATTGTGTCCACAGAAATGAAGGTTTTTTAAGCTATAGCCACCTGTTTAAGGAATCATAAAACGGCAATTGACATGTATTTATTGAGTTGTTTTTTTTAATAATATTCGAATGTGTTATTTAAAATGAATGCAAAAAATGATCTAAAGCTACAATTAATACAGTAAGAAACAGTATAGGGTCAAACGTAAAAGTTTGTTATATATACCACCAAAGGCAGATTACTTTAATTACATGTACATTGTTGTTAATCTGGTGTGAAATGTTGATTGGTAATTACCCGACCTGTTATAACTGTATTGATATTAACTGTAAAAACAACAAACCAATTAATGTAAATATCATAGGCACACGTACACGTGAAGGAATGTCATGCTCAGTGATCATACACGTGTCAGTCAGTCACGTGTCAGTCACTTTGAAACTGGATACTGATAACAGGTATTCTTTGATTCAGGCTTCAAATATCACCGATTAAAGTAGTAATATAAATAGTCTAAAAATGATGAGAAAGAAAGAAATTAATTAAATACTTAATCCCATCAATCCGTTAAAACAATACTATATATAAAGGATTATACCAATTAATGAAAGGTAGCATGTTAATGCAGGGAAAATTATAGATATAAGCGTAAAAGTAATGCAGAAATATTGTTAATGCAATACCTTGGCCCTACGTGTCTCCATTAGGTTAGAAAGTAAAATTGTATTTATACATATATATGAATTTATTTCCAAACGACGCTTATAAGGATGGGAATAAAATGTCATATTTAGTTTCTGGTTGCATTTTATTTCTTCCGCTTGACACGCATTTTGGAGCCAGATCATATGTGGATCCAAACTATTTGGTAAAAGATTAGCAAATTGCCCATCTTCTTCTTCCGAAATTAGGTCATAATAGCGTAAATATAGCCATATTAATTACATTTCCCGTATATCGGGCTCCTAACTGTCTGACCAAAAATTGTCCGTATATATCGGGATCCAAACAAAATGTAAGTGTCAATTAGATCTACATATAACGTGTATATTAACACTACAAAAAAGGTAATTATAACACCTATGTGTGAACAATTATACTCATTAAAGCAGTATATAAAAAGTTTGTAAGTTATATTTCCTTTTGGTGACGAATTGACTACCCCTTTTGTACTATATTGCTTTGGTTACGAATCTGCATGGTGACGAATTGTCCATCATCCTCTCGTATAGTGCCGACCCCTCTCTCTCTCGAGTGTTACAGGCACAGGTGCCATGTGTCAATAATTACAGGGCTCCAGCTGAATAAATCTGTGAAACACAGCATGTTCTCATGCACACATATCAGCACCAAATCCCATGGTGTTACTAACGTTACTCATTATAATAATCGTCTTGAAAAGACAAATTTAAGTGCTTTCTGCATGATGTTTTGACCTGTGCCATTGAAGAGTTAGTTGGGCGACCTGGCACAGGGATTCTAGCAGTTGTCACATGGGTCATAATTTCTTTTGCAATAAGTTCACAGATCCACAAAAAAGGGACTCTATTCAATGTTAAACCATTTTCATCAACTGACATTTACAAGCATACAGATTATACAGACAAACCTGTAAAAAGCGACCATACAATATGTCAATTATCAGTCTTTTTTACAGGTGATTGCTAAATGCAAGAGCTTTCTGGCTGCATTTATCTTTATTTATGAATATACCGGTATCTTTCCTGAAAGAAGTGGCTGCTGAACCCTTTCCTCCATTATTAGGGCTCCAGATAAGAGGGAGTAAATTGAACAAATATAACATTCTTTCACTTATTTGAGCACCAAATCCTATGGTGTTACTACTCATTAGAATCGTCTCTTCGAGACGATTCTAATGAGTAGTGACACCATAGGGTTTAATGCAGAAATAAAGATTTTAGATTTTGAAATACTCCTATTATCTGGAGCTCTGATTATGCTTGTTTGCAATGTTTGAGACAGGTGGTTGCTAATAACCAAGGCTCCAGCTAAGAGGGAGTTATTGAAAAAATCTAAAATTTCAATCATTTCAGCACTAAATCCTTTGGTTTACTTTTCTGAATCATCTTGAGGAGTAATGACACAATAGGGTTTAATGCTGAAATAAAATTTTGGAGCTCTGTTATATCAGACTGTAAGCGAAGTAGAAATCTCCATACATATGAGGAATTTTCAGCTTTAAATTGATTGTTTATTATATGAACCTGCATGCATGAAAAATCCCTAGTGATGCATCATCAGTTGTCAAAAATTCTACTTGACCGACCATCCTGCATGCTTTTCCCCTTCTTTGTCTAATGTGCAGGGCGCCAAGTGCATTTTGGATTGTCTTTTGTGCAGGATGAGTGACACATTTCAGAATTGTTGACCCCCTATCATGTACAAAAGTGAAGAGTACACTTGTCCTGTACATACATGGTATACCCTGATTAGAATTCTCCTACTCTCTAATTAGAGTCTGCCCTGTTTGTCATTTTACAATATACATCATAACATGTAGTATTGAAATCAACGCATAATATTTTAAAGAATTGGAAACCAGAAATTGTCAATTTAAGGTTTCAGCCAGCCGGGATGAATGAGTTATGTAAGAAATATGTACAGGTTGAAATATGAGCAGGTTATGTTCAGATATATATCTAAGTGTTAAAAGGTTAATAAATTTTGTCAACACTATGTCTGTGTCAGCTGATCTAAAGTATGCAAGATAACCCACTGTCAGTAAAATCTAATGTACCAATTGTCTGTCTGACAGGGTTCCAGATAAGATTATTAAGAGGGAGTAAACAGAACAAATCCAGCATTTTCTCACTCATTTCAGCACCAAATCCTATAGTGTTACTACTCATTAGAACCGTCTCTTCGAGACGATTCTAATGAGTAGTGACACCATAGGGTTTAAAGCAGAAAGAAAGATTTTTATTTTTGAAATAATTATGTACTCCCCTTATCTGGAACCCTGGTCTAGCTGATATTCTTGTTGATAAGATTATTAACCCTTTTCCTAATAGGAAATAACTTTCATTGCTTTCTACCCTGTCTTGATAAGTAAAAGAAAAAGTAAAGGAAAGTGTTCACATATATCTTGTGACTTGTCAGATGGCTGCTTAAAGCAGGATGAATGGGAGATTTTTGATTTACTTTCATACTTCTTTTAAAGTTATAATTAACCACCTACAGAGCACCAGAGAGGGGTAGTTTTTCAAAAAACTAAAATCTTTATTTCTGAATTAAACCCTATGTTGTCACTACTCATTAGAATTGTCTCGAAGAGACGATTTTAATGAGTAGTAACACCATAGGATTTCATGCTGAAATAAGTGAGAAAATGTTTGATTTGTTGAAATAACTCTCTCTTATCTGGAATCTTAACACTGGTCATGCTAAAGGTGTCATGGTAACATTTGTAAACAATTTGGACCCAGTTACTAGACATCTGCTTAGGCTCCACACCGTTTTACTACAGTATTGAGTTTTCCTGCATTTACATAAGGCATTTGAGTTATTTTGCAGACATACAATTTAATTATTTTAGCAGGCTTTCAGCTGCTAGAAAATAGAAATTATTTCTAAAGTAAAATATTCACAACTGTAAAAATTGGAACTATAAACTTCAGTGGAAGGATAAATTAGAGGCATATTTATGGGGTAATGGGTTAAATATATTTCAAGTAAGTGTTGCAGTGAGTATGTTATCTGACCATAAACTTGATACAGATAAGATAAATCAAGGTACTGCATCTCTGCACATATATACAGTATAATTATTTTTTTTTTATGATATAAATGTCAAACCTTTGATTTGTGGTCACTCAAAATAAGATGATTGATCAAGCTGACTATTTAGTATATGTAATTTAAGGGCTCCAGATAAGGGGAGTATTTCAAATATTAAAATCTTTATTTCCGCATTAAACCCTATGGTGTCACTACTCATTAGAATCGTCTCGAAGAGATGATTCTAATGAGTAGTAACACCATAGGATTTGGTGCTAAAGTGAGTGCAAAAATATTGATATTGTTCAGTTCACTCCCTCTTATCTGAAGCCCTGCATGTAGCAGCTTAACCCATTTCTCAATATATACACACATACTATGGAATAAAGGGTTTATATAGGACAAAGGTAAAGCAGATTTGAGCTGCTATAGGATCTTTTTTGCTTTACCTTTGTCCTGCATTGAGTTGTCACATGTTAATAGAGTGATCTATTCTACAGAAATGTTTGCTTTATGTTAGACTGTTTATCTCATGCCCATATAAGGCGAGTTTTTTAGCCTCAGTTTGGAGCAAGGGTGGATGGTATTATTTCTGAAACATGGCAAAACAGGAATATTCTTTATTAACTCTTTGCACGCTAGCAGCCGATATACCTGCCATAGTGATTATCTCTGCAAACAGTTTGGATCCAGATGAGACGCTGCATAACGCGGCGTCTCATCTGGATCCAAACTGTTTGCCATTATGAACCTGTTTTGAAAAGAAAATTTTGAAAATGTTAATTTTAGAACATTAGCAGACGGCAATTGTTGCAGACGAAAAAAATTACCCAGCATGCAAAGAGTTAAACATAAGAACCATTTCAAAAGAAAGGGGCTGCATACATGTCAACAGTGTAGATCTCACTGCATCCGACATGGCACCTCCAGTATGACAGCTGACTAGGGCTCACTGAGGTGCTGTAATGTGCTTTATGCTGTTGATTATGTAAAGGTGTCTTATGACGCGTCTTTAGAGGAAAAGGTTAACCCATTACCCCATAAATACTCCTTTTTACGCCTCTATTGTATTCATACACTAAAGAAATTAACTAAAATAGAGTCAAAGTGGTCACCTTTCTTCAAAACTAGAAACACTCATACACTATATTTCATAATACATTGAAATACCACTTTATGTTGGCTATTGGGTAATGGGTTAAGGAAGTTGGTGACTCAATTTGTCAACTGACTTTCCTCAATAAACTTTGCAGAAGTTCTGCAGAATTGTCACTTATGATAGTCATGCAGCTGTCTGGAAATATTCAAACACTTATGGTCACCTATCTTCAAAACTTAGACACAGAATATTTGGTAATGGGTTAACTCTTTGAACCCTAGTCACGCATATATGCGTCATTTGCTAACAGCGTACCAGTGGGAAGTACACTGTTTGTCATTTTGACATATATTGTAAAAATCAACCCTAAAGTCAGAAATGGGCAAGACTAAAATGGAAACTAAAATTGTCCATTTAAAGTTTCAGGGAGGAAAGAGTTGTAAGCAATTGCTGAATGAAGAAGTCTGGTTATCTTTTACCCTTTCACACTCAGTGATCAAACCCATTACCTCATAAATACATCTTTTTACACCTTTAGTTTATTCCTCCACTAAGGAAATTGGTTCAAATTTATACAGTTATGAATATGTTTGATAAGAACTATTTTCTATAGTCTAGCAGATGGTAGCTTAAAGCAGACTGAAAGTAAAGCATAAGGCACATTTTGCTTTACTTTCAACCTGCTGTAAGTGGTCATAGAGAAGACGTGCCCAATGTCAATTTATCATACTTCCTTATATGGTTCAATCAAACCCTATGTTGTGACTACTCATTAGAATTGTTTCTTCAACACAATTCTAATAAATAGTAACAACAGAGGCCATTTAGAAGAGACTTTAACTCACATAGATACTCATTTTAACACACCTCATTTATTCCTCTACAAAGAAAGCAAGTTCCAATTTATTCATTCATGAATATGTATCACCGAAAATATTTTTATATTCTAGCAGATCCTGGTAGCTTAAAGTAGGCTGAAAGTAAAGCAGAATATGCCTTCAGGTGCATTCATTATTCATTCTGCTTTACTTTCAACCTACTTTAATTGGTCATTTGTCTTCAGTACTAGAAACAGGCTAAAAGAAATAATGTTGGAAATATTCTGTTAAATTAACTCACAAACAGGGTTGCACCCAATTAGTACAGTGTTAAGTTTTGAAAGATTCATACATTTTATCTTCTCAATCAGAAAGGGAACATATAAATCATACAGCGTCACTGCGTGTATTATATCAAAGCAAGCTTTATAGCTCAGTGGTTGGTCACATAATGTAAACTTAAGTATGTTAGATTCAGCAGGTTGTGAAATTCAGGTGTAACCTCCTGAGGTTAAAAGTACAGTTTGTATGTCCTATATTGACTCAAGGGGTGTATACCAACAGAGGGACCAGGTTAAAGGCCACCAATTCATTCACAACATGTACATATTGTTTGTTCAAATTGGCATCATTATTATATGAGTACAGTGAAACCCGTCCACTATGACCACTTGAAAAAAAGGCTTGATGTGATTTCAATTATTTCCTTTATCCCAATTAGCATATATATTTCTTCGTTTAGAAGTCTTAAAGCACTGTTACAGACTACTAATTTCAGCTCCTCCACTGATGAAAATTATAAGTTGAACTTTATACAATAGTGACAATGTCTATAGTGAAATAAAGATTTTAGTTTTTGAAATACTTCTCTTTAGAATCTGGAGTTTTTTCTAACAATTTCAAACTGTTTTCAAATTAAAGGTTACTGAAGTTGCTATAGTTCCGCTATGTTTCTATTTCTGTAAAATGAAACCCAGGTCTGTCACACTTTATGTAAATCATGCAGGTCAGGGACACAAAAAAATAAGTTGTTTTTGTGGATACCTGTGGATAGAAGCTTTTTTAAGCTATCAGTTTTCAAGATCACTAAATGTAGGGCAATGCATCAGAGAGCCAAGTTGTTTTTTTAAACTCTTATACAGTATATAACCCCTCTATTACAACCACTAACTCTTAGCATTGCAGCTACATGTAGCGGTGAAATTTTGATAACCGTTGCAAACAGCATGGATCCTGATGAGATGCTGCATAACACAGCAGCTCATAATGATTCAAACTGCTTGATACTGATTGACCTAATTTATCCATAGCCTGTTTCAAGTTTTGAAGATAGAGGTGATCACTTAACCTTTTCCCCCTTAGAAGCGCCTTTTAGCGCATTGAATTTATTCATTCACTGTAAAAAATAGTTCCAATTTTTACAGCCATGAAAATGAATAACCAGAAATATTTTGTAAATCCTAGCAGGTGAGAGCTTAAAGCAGGCTGAAAGTAAAGCAAAATGTGCCTTCAGGCACATTCTGCTTTACTTTCAACCTGCTTTAAGTGGTCACCTATCTTCTAAACTAGAAACAAGCTATGGGGTAAAGGGTTAAAGTAGATGAAGGCACATTCTGCTTTACTTTCAACCTGCTTTTTATCTAATATCTGCTAAGATATAGAAACTATTTATGCTGATACAAAATTTATGACTGTATAAAGTGGAGCTATTTTCTTCAGTGGAGGAATAAATTGAGGCATATTTATGGAGTAATGGGTTAAAAAGGAATTTTGAAAATTTGACAGAGGACAATTGTTGCAGACAAAAATATTACCCAGCATGCGAAGAGCTAAATGAGGTTTGACTGTAAATTTACTCAGCTGCACAGACTGTTTTGTTTATAACATTTGTAAACAGGTTGACTTCAGATGAGATTAATTTAAGCAGGTTGAAAGTAACTAAGCTGAATTCATCTTAAGCATCAATTTTCAGTCTGCTTTGAGCATGTAACCTTCTTTAATAGAGAAAACAAGCTATTTGGGAATGGATTACATTAAAATTGTTAGGGTAATATAGTTGCGAATATCAAAGGGTGGCTACTGATGCGATAAGATTTCAGTTTGTTGATGTGAACAGAAAATAGGTCAATATATAGATTGCTTGAGTATCCGATGGGCAAATGTCTCATTCATTATTAAAATACTCATGCCTGGAATAGTTTGCTTGATCATATAGGATCGTCCGTCCGTCCGTCCGTCCGTCCGTGCGTGCGTCCGTAACAAGGTTAAGTAGATTTTACCGTTTCGTCTAGCATCAACACCGCTTACCCAAATGCTTGGATACTTATACAGTTGTTGCCTTGGCCCATTCCCTATCCACCAATATCACCAAACTTTGATTTTGACCTTGACCTTGACCTAATTTGGACTTAGAAAATTTTAAATAGGCTATTTCTTGGTTAACTAGATTTTACCGTTTCATCTAGCATCAACACATCTGACTACAATGCTTTGATACTTATACAGTTGTTGTCTTGGACCATTACCAACTAAACAATAATACCCAAGCTCAGTTTGACCTTGACCTTGACCTAATTTGGACTTAGAAAAGATTCAGAATATATTGTCAAGGATGCCACTGGGGGCATAAGCGTTTATTGAACGCGCAGTCTTGTTTTTTTATGATATAAATGTCAAACCTTTGATTAGTGGTCACTCAAAATAAGATGATTGATCAAGCTGACTATTTAGTATATGTAAAGGGCTCCAGATAAGGGGAGTATTTCAAATATTAAAATCTTTATTTCCGCATTAAACCCTATGGTGTCACTACTCATTAGAATCGTCTCGAAGAGATGATTCTAATGAGTAGTAACACCATAGGATTTGGTGCTAAAATGAGTGCAAAAATATTGATATTGTTCAGTTCACTCCCTCTTATCTGAAGCCCTGCATGTAGCAGCTTAACCCATTTCTCAATATATACACACATACTATGGAATAAAGGGTTTATATAGGACAAAGGTAAAGCAGATTTGAGCTCCTATAGGATCTTTTTTGCTTTACCTTTGTCCTGCATTGAGTTGTCACATGTTAATAGAGTGATCTATTCTACAGAAATGTTTGCTTTATGTTAGACTGTTTATCTCATGCCCATATAAGGCGAGGATTTTAGCCTCAGTTTGGAGCAAGGGTGGATGGTATTATTTCTGAAACATGGCAAAACAGGAATATTCTTTATTAACTCTTTGCACGCTAGCAGCCGATATACCTGCCATAGTGATTATCTCTGCAAACAGTTTGGATCCAGATGAGAAGCCGCATAATGCGGCGTCTCATCTGGATCCAAACTGTTTGCCATTATGAACCTGTTTTGAAAAGAAAATTTTGAAAATGTTAATTTTAGAACATTAGCAGACGGCAATTGTTGCAGACGAAAAAAATTACCCAGCATGCAAAGAGTTAAACATAAGAACCATTTCAAAAGAAAGGGGCTGCATACATGTCAACAGTGTAGATCTCACTGCATCCGACATGGCACCTCCAGTATGACAGCTGACTAGGGCTCACTGAGGTGCTGTAATGTGCTTTATGCTGTTGATTATGTAAAGGTGTCTTATGACGCGTCTTTAGAGGAGAAGGTTAACCCATTACCCCATAAATACTCCTTTTTACGCCTCTATTGTATTCATACACTAAAGAAATTAACTAAAATAGAGTCAAAGTGGTCACCTTTCTTCAAAACTAGAAACAGGCTATTGGGTAATGGGTTAAGGAAGTTGGTGACTCAATTTGTCAACTGACTTTCCTCAATAAACTTTGCAGAAGTTCTGCAGAATTGTCACTTATGATAGTCATGCAGCTGTCTGGAAATATTCAAACACTTATGGTCACCTATCTTCAAAACTTAGACACAGAATATTTGGTAATGGGTTAACTCTTTGAACCCTAGTCACGCATATATGCGTCATTTGCTAACAGCGTACCAGTGGGAAGTACACTGTTTGTCATTTTGACATATATTGTAAAAATCAACCCTAAAGTCAGAAATGGGCAAGACTAAAATGGAAACTAAAATTGTCCATTTAAAGTTTCAGGGAGGAAAGAGTTGTAAGCAATTGCTGAATGAAGAAGTCTGGTTATCTTTTACCCTTTCACACTCAGTGATCAAACCCATTACCTCATAAATACTTCTTTTTACACCTTTAGTTTATTCCTCCACTAAGGAAATTGGTTCAAATTTATACAGTTATGAATATGTTTGATAAGAACTATTTTCTATAGTCTAGCAGATGGTAGCTTAAAGCAGACTGAAAGTAAAGCATAAGGCACATTTTGCTTTACTTTCAACCTGCTGTAAGTGGTCATAGAGAAGACGTGCCCAATGTCAATTTATCATACTTCCTTATATGGTTCAATCAAACCCTATGTTGTGACTACTCATTAGAATTGTTTCTTCAACACAATTCTAATAAATAGTAACAACAGAGGCCATTTAGAAGAGACTTTAACTCACATAGATACTCATTTTAACACACCTCATTTATTCCTCTACAAAGAAAGCAAGTTCCAATTTATTCATTCATGAATATGTATCACCGAAAATATTTTTATATTCTAGCAGATCCTGGTAGCTTAAAGTAGGCTGAAAGTAAAGCAGAATATGCCTTCAGTCATTATTCATTCTGCTTTACTTTCAACCTACTTTAATTGGTCATTTGTCTTCAGTACTAGAAACAGGCTAAAAGAAATAATGTTGGAAATATTCTGTTAAATTAACTCACAAACAGGGTTGCACCCAATTAGTACAGTGTTAAGTTTTGAAAGATTCATACATTTTATCTTCTCAATCAGAAAGGGAACATATAAATCATACAGCGTCACTGCGTGTATTATATCAAAGCAAGCTTTATAGCTCAGTGGTTGGTCACATAATGTAAACTTAAGTATGTTAGATTCAGCAGGTTGTGAAATTCAGGTGTAACCTCCTGAGGTTAAAAGTACAGTTTGTATGTCCTATATTGACTCAAGGGGTGTATACCAACAGAGGGACCAGGTTAAAGGCCACCAATTCATTCACAACATGTACATATTGTTTGTTCAAATTGGCATCATTATTATATGAGTACAGTGAAACCCGTCCACTATGACCACTTGAAAAAAAGGCTTGATGTGATTTCAATTATTTCCTTTATCCCAATTAGCATATATATTTCTTCGTTTAGAAGTCTTAAAGCACTGTTACAGACTACTAATTTCAGCTCCTCCACTGATGAAAATTATAAGTTGAACTTTATACAATAGTGACAATGTCTATAGTGAAATAAAGATTTTAGTTTTTGAAATACTTCTCTTTAGAATCTGGAGTTTTTTCTAACAATTTCAAACTGTTTTCAAATTAAAGGTTACTGAAGTTGCTATAGTTCCGCTATGTTTCTATTTCTGTAAAATGAAACCCAGGTCTGTCACACTTTATGTAAATCATGCAGGTCAGGGACACAAAAAAATAAGTTGTTTTTGTGGATACCTGTGGAAAGAAGCTTTTTTAAGCTATCAGTTTTCAAGATCACTAAATGTAGGGCAATGCATCAGAGAGCCAAGTTGTTTTTTTAAACTCTTATACAGTATATAACCCCTCTATTACAACCACTAACTCTTAGCATTGCAGCTACATGTAGCGGTGAAATTTTGATAACCGTTGCAAACAGCATGGATCCTGATGAGATGCTGCATAACACAGCAGCTCATAAGGATTCAAACTGCTTGATACTGATTGACCTTTTATCCATAGCCTGTTTCAAGTTTTGAAGATAGAGGTGATCACTTAACCTTTTCCCCCTTAGAAGCGCCTTTTAGCGCATCGAATTTATTCATTCACTGTAAAAAATAGTTCCAATTTTTACAGCCATGAAAATGAATAACCAGAAATATTTTGTAAATCCTAGCAGATGAGAGCTTAAAGCAGGCTGAAAGTAAAGCAGAATGTGCCTTCAGGCACATTCTGCTTTACTTTCAACCTGCTTTAAGTGGTCACCTATCTTCTAAACTAGAACTGAATCAAGCTATGGGGTAAAGGGTTAAAGTAGATGAAGGTGCATTCTGCTTTACTTTCAACCTGCTTTTTATCTAATATCTGCTAAGATATAGAAACTATTTATGCTGATACAAAATTTATGACTGTATAAAGTGGAGCTATTTTCTTCAGTGGAGGAACAAATTGAGGCATATTTATGGAGTAATGGGTTAAAAAGGAATTTTGAAAATTTGACAGAGGACAATTGTTGCAGACAAAAATATTACCCAGCATGCGAAGAGCTAAATGAGGTTTGACTGTAAATTTACTCAGCTGCACAGACTGTTTTGTTTATAACATTTGTAAACAGGTTGACTTCAGATGAGATTAATTTAAGCAGGTTGAAAGTAACTAAGCTGAATTCATCTTAAGCATCAATTTTCAGTCTGCTTTGAGCATGTAACCTTCTTTAATAGAGAAAACAAGCTATTTGGGAATGGATTACATTAAAATTGTTAGGGTAATATAGTTGCGAATATCAAAGGGTGGCTACTGATGCGATAAGATTTCAGTTTGTTGATGTGAACAGAAAATAGGTCAATATATAGATTGCTTGAGTATGGGCAAATGTCTCATTCATTATTAAAATACTCATGCCTGGAATAGTTTGCTTGATCATTTGCACTTGTTGGAAGAGTTCATGATTAATTTGTAGGGATGTCTGTTAACCCATTTCTCCATAATTATGCCTTCTTACGCCTTCAATTTATTCCTCAACTGAATACAATATTTCCGCTTTATACAGGCCTAAATATGTACCTCGAGAAATATTTTCTTTATCCAAGCAGATGGTAGCTTAAGCACTGATTGAAAGTAAAGTAGACTGCACCTTAAGTCCCATTCTGCTTTAGTTTCAACTTGCTTTAATTAAGTGGCAACTGTCTTCAAAATTGGAAACAGGCTACGGGGTAAAGGTTTAGTTCCCTTTGCCTCATAGCCTGTTTCTAGTTTTGAAGACAGGTGACCACTTAAAGCAGGTTGAAAGTAAAGCAGAATGTGCCCTAAGGCACATTCTGCTTTACTTTCAGCCTGCTTTTAAGATAAAATCTGCTAGACTATATAAACTATTTGTAATGGTTATTAATGTCCATGAGGGTATAAACTGGAACTTAACTTTCCTCAGCAGAGGAATAAATGAAATACGCTAAAAGTCGCTTCTATGGGGGAAAGGGTTATAGCCCGGGGCATAAGGTCGATATTTTGCCAAAATACTTCAAATAATGATGCAAGCAAGGGACTTTCTACAATAAGTGTTTAGACATATCTTATCCTAAAAAACCCGTTAGCCACTTCAATTTCCCTGGCAGATTCAAGATGGCGGCCATTTTCAAAATGACTGCCATTTCAAGTTTGCATAAGTTATGTCGTTATTGCCAGTCTAATGTAAATACAAAAAGGCACGCAAAACTAACACTTATGAGATGTAAAATATAAATCATCAATTGTGGATCGCGGAATATTGCTAATTATTCAAGATGGCCGCAAAATATTCAAAATGGCGGCCATTTTCACTCTATTTTCATTGTCATAAGAGCACATGTATTTCTAAAAGATTATTAAACTACATGTCCACGGATTGTGTGTTCATTGTTCTGTCCTAATACTATGAAAAGCTATTAAAGTATATACATTTGTTTTATGCATGATTTCCGATACTATTTTAACGTTCAAAATTTCTAATAACACTAAGATTTTTCATTTTGTAACATTGCTTTTTTAAATAAAATAGACTTGTCGGATATTGGGGAAATAACATTCCTAGATGCATTTCTGGGGAAAGTTGGTCACCTTTTTGCCATAATGCAGGCGTGCTAAATCAATTGCTATTGTCTTTCAATCCCTCCCACGAGGCTGAAAGCCAAAAAATGGTAAACAAAACCAAAATGGCCACCAAAACACTTTTTTTCGTTATTATTTCCGATCTTTCGGGAATCAAATACACATAGTATTTACTCCTGTAAAACCACATTGCTGATTACAACCATACGTTACAGTCCATTCTTTGGGCTAATTTCTTTCAAAGGATTGATTCAATAAAGAGCTCTGATTGCCATGGCAACCAATGTGAAAGACTGGGAAACTCTTTCAAATATTTTCTTGTAATAACACCAGACACAGAGGTTAGATATTTGATATATTGTATTTACTAGCAGATCTCAATCACGTTTATTCATATCATATTCTTGCATCTAAATTGTAATAGGGTAACAATACGCTGAAAGCCATATTGCAATATATTGCAATATGCAGAAACAGTATTGCAACATATAGCAATAAACTAGCGTCCTTCAAAATGTGTGTTACTTTGGCATTTTCTTGAAATCTACATGTAAGATTTTTGTCTTAATACATCATTTTAAAGGCCAATTTCGTGCGGATTTGACAACTTATCATGCAAGTCAATATTCTTATTTTACACGGTCTAAATTTGGTGAAAAAAACACAACACGAATGGCACTACAACCATGCATGTTATATAGTTGAAACTACTATTGTGATGCATTGAAGGGACAAATATAGTTTTATACTTTAATGTGTCAACATTAATGTTGTTTTGTTGTAAGATATTTTTTGCATTTTTCAAGTTTTATTTTACTTTTTAATACATGCTTTAATCTTACAACCCGTCTCAAATTTATTAATACTATTCAATTCAATGTATTAAGTGCTGTGGCCTAAAACATAAGTAAAGTTCCAATAAGCTAGTTCGACATTTAAAAGCGTTATGGCACTTTTTCTAAGCTATATGATATAAAATTATGATTGAATTCTGTAGCAAATATGGCCAGTGCCTATGACTGTCAAATATTGATGCCTATTTTCCACAACGAAGAGAACTGTTGTTATCAGTTTATTATGCATCGATGTATCCGCAAGAAAATGCGCTTTTCAACGATGTATCACACATGATTATTATACATGTATGCAAAAGTAGAATAATTTTGGAATGACCCACGTAAGTAAAGAGGCCCTGCCTCAGGGTCAATAGCTTTACATAGACTTTTCGCATATGAAAAAATATGCTTCACAAATACATAAAGCCCAAAGCTCAAATATTTTATGTAAAGCAAATCACAGTAGACCTCTACACAGTTTGTTAAAAGCATTGTAGTCCGGGGTTAGTAAATAACCCCACCAATAGGTCACTAGCTTTACATAGATTTAAAAAGGAAACTTAAAGAAATCTTATCTAAACCTTATAGCCAAAGCTTCATTTTTAGTGCAGATATTTCGCATAGAAGACCTCTATCAACGTTGTTAAAATCATAGCCCTGAGACCTATGTCATCTTGATGGTCGAGGTCAACCTTGTCACATTCTAAAGCAATGACGTATGCGCACTCTTTGCTTGCCCGTGATGACTCGCGCTAGATTCTTCATCGTACTCTGTACATAATCGGTTGACTTCGGGGCCTGCCATAATTCAGTGTCTTAGAGCTTAAGGTCCTCTGTGATGCAAAGTGCACCCCATTGCCTTTGATGATTGCATTCTCCTGTTCGTGAGCTTGGTCTATTGCTAGGGTTCAGAATTGTCTCACTAAGAATGTTGTGGTCTTAGTGTTACCAATAATTCCTGCTCCTTATTCTTCTATTTATTTATCAATTCTTGGCTTTTAACTGGATCAGCATGGCTGAATCAACACTTAGGTTTCATCGCTACAACGTTTCCATTTCAGAAATTCATGAACCATTCTGTTGATAGCTGCATGGTGCATTTTATTCACATACATGTACATGTATATGTTTCTCCTTTGAGCATAGTTTGTGTGACTAAACTGCTTAAACAAGAGGACCGTAACCCCCCTATATCGCTCACCAGTGTCAAGGGTTTTGACACAATAGCCGCTGTGCGGGGACAATTCTAATACTAGGGCTCTGATTTTAACTAACCTGAAAGATGTCTACTACGTCATTCTGGACAAAATATATTTATAGGATGTTTCGCATTATGGTTAGGACACTTTTTTAAAAACTACTTTTTCATTGGTAATATGTTGACATGACAGCTACTTTCTTTAACAAACTTGAAATAATTCTACACTGCCGAATCGCTACAACAATACCCAGCCGGAGACAAAATATGTTGTGTGATGTTAGGATGGAATTGTTATAGAAAGGTGTAAATTGTGCTGTATGGGCAAAAGTGGTAACATTGTTGTAAGGAGGGAATCGTTGTAAGGGGGACTATTGTAGGGAGACATTAAAGCTTTAGGGTGTTGACATGAATGATCTTTTAAGTATTCAAATAAAAGTCTATGTAAACCCATAAAACTATAGATATCAAATTCTAAAACTAGCGCTATGATTTCAACAAAGTTGATATATGTCTTCAAGGCAATACTCTACAATATAAAACGAAGTTCTGGGCTAAAAGGTTTTTGACAAGATTTTATATAGTTTCCTATTTAAATCCATGCAAAGCTAGTGACCCATGGGCGGGTTGATTTATTACTCCCGGGCTATAATGCTTTTAACAACTGGGTATAGGTCTACTACGTTATACTTTACATGACATATTTAACTTTGGGCTTATCCTATATACGATATGTCTATGTAAGGCTGTTAATCCCGGCGCTGGACCAAATTACTTATATTGCAATACAGTTTCTCCGTATTGCAATATACCGCAATATGGTTTTCAGCGTATTTTACACCACAATAATTTTGATGAAGAAATATGTTATGAATAAACTTGATTGAGGCCTGCTTGGTATTACTACATATAAACTATCTAAGTTCCGGACTTTGTGGATAATCATTATTCTAAATTGTGCAGTTTTTTTTACTGTTGTCGCCATGGCAACCAGAGTTAAAAGAGATTGGCATAAAGGATGTCCATCTTGAGTTTCGTTGTAATCAGCCATGTGGTTTAGGAGAAGCAGATGTAATATGTGTGTTTGTGTATATAATAACGAAAATAATTGTTTTGGCGGCCATTTTGTTGTTTTTGTTCATCATTGTTTGGCTGTTAGCTTCATGGGAGAATGTGACAGATAGCAGAAATAGATTCAGCACACCTTAATTGTGGTAAAACGGAGGTATGTCAACTTTCCTTAAAAAAAGCCATTTCCCAAAAGTCCGGCAAGACTATTTTAGAAATAAATCAAAGTTTCAAAATGAAACCATGTGAAGGAATTTCGTTAGTATCTTCGTGTTATAAGGTAGTATGGACGTTGAAATCATATTGGAATTAATGCATTAAACAAATGTATAGACTTTAATAACTTTAAATAGTAGTATAAGAACAGAAAAGTTTACACAAGGCCCGAGGAAAGTTTTAATAATCCTTTAAAATTACATGTGGTTAAAGTACAATTGAAAATAGTGAAAATGGCCGCCATTTTGAAATTTTGGCGACCATCTTGAATAATTAACAATATTTCGTAATCCACAATTGATGATTCTCATTTTACATCTCATACTTGTTAGTTTTATGTGACTTTTCGAACCTGGCATGGAAAAAACCATTACGACATAACTTATACAAAATGGAAATGGCGGCCATTTTGAAAATGGCCGCCATCTTGAATCTGCCAGGGAAATTGAAGTGGCTAACGGCTTTTTTCGGTTGACAATGGTCATGTTAGTAAACCTGCAAAGTGGTTTGCTTGCATCATGAAATGAAGTATTTTTCGACTTATGCCCCGGGCTATTAATAGACAATACATAGTTTGCTCTCATTGCACTTATGTTGAACAAGTTCATTATAAGAAGGATGTCTGTTAATTAGTAGACAATACAGACGTAAAACAGTTTGTTGATATATTAATGTGCAAAGAATTAACCCTTGTCCCCATAGAAGCGCCTTTTAGCGCATATGATTTAATCCTCCACTGAAGAAAATAGTTCCAATTTATACAGCCATGAACTTGTACCTGGAAAGAAATATTTTCTAATTTCTAACAATTGGTAGCTTAAATCAAGTTGAAGGTGAAGTGTAAAGTGCATTCTGCTTTACTTTCAACCTGCTTTTAGTGGTCACCAATATTCAAATCTAGACACAAGCTATGGGGTAAAGCGTTGAGGGAAATGGTTGTTTGCAGTTACAAGGATAGAAGTAGAGCAGTGATGAGTTCAGTAAAGAAATCAATGGCCATCGATTGTGAGTTGGCTACCCGTTTTAAATACAGTGGAGAAATCCGAACTCTTTCGTTCAAATGCAAATGCATTGCAATGAAATATAGAAAATCAGGGCTCCAGATAAGGGGAGTTTTTCGAAAACTAAAATCTTTATTTCTGCTTTAAACCCTATGGTGTCACTACTCATTAGAATCGTCTCGAAGAGACGATTCTAATGAGTAGTGACACCATAGGATTTGGTGCTGTATAAGTGAGAAAATGTTGGATTTGTTCAGATTACTCCCTCTTATCTAGAGCCCTGGAAAATGACAACCTTTTGACAATTCCGACTACCAGTTTTAATTGGACTGGCAAACAGTTTGGAGCCTGATCAGATGCCGGGTTACCCGGTATCTGCTCTGGCTCCAAACTGTTTGCAATGAAATTAATAGTTTAAGTGTAACTATGGTTATTTGGTAAGAAAATTATTTCTCTACCATACTCTGCACACAGGGCACAAACTGCTAACCCAAACAGCAAACAATGGTAACTGAACATGCTACAGAATAGCAATTGACCATTGATTGCAGGATGTCAATAGATTGTAATTACGCTACAGTAAACCCAGTCTACAAGCGCTACTTAACCCATTGTATGCTGGGTAACTTTTTGCGGCCATTTTATAATGTCGTCTGCAGCAGGTATAACTCATATATTTGCAAAGTTTCTAGCAGTTTCTGATAGAATGTTGACTTAGCTGCAAACAGATTTGATCTCAGATCAGGCCCCACAATGTGGGGCCTGATCTGAGATCAAAACTGTTTGCCTAGAGGTACAACTAAAAGTGTATCCCGCATAAAATGGGTTAACAGAGAAACAATGTTTGCCTCTTGAAAGTCAAGGTTGCTGCTTAATACAAGATAAAAGTGAATGCAGAAAGTTCCTAAACAAATTTTCTGCATTAATTACTTTTGCATTGCGCTTATATATGACTTCAGCTTCTGTTGAATGTCTTTGTTCATACATGCTTTACTGTTGATATGCTGCGCTATAATTGACCCTCATCATACTAAAACCTATATTTTAAGACTTCCGTAAACAGTTTGGATCCAGATCAGCCATTGTCAGGTACCATCTTGAGTTGATCCTGATCAGGTCCAAAATTAATGTGTTTGTGGCTTAGGACCCAGTTTCTGTTAAAAATGAAGACCAAACCATTTTAGATGTAGTGGACAACATGTTCAGCAGATGACATGTCAACTTGGTGTTGAAAGTGGTTATGAGTAAATAGACCACAGAAATTAAGGTCCAACCAAAAAAACGATTGATTAGTAGCATACAGATTTGATAGCTTGAAAGTCCTGAGCTTAGGATTGCACAATTTATGAAGCAGACTGAGCTGTCTGATAGAAACTGTCTGACAATTTTGAGTCTTTTTTTTTCCTGTGGAAAATTTGCTTATTCTATGAACCAATTTAATTTTTCAGATGTTCGTTGTCATCATCAGTTCTATTATAATAATATGTCTGGTAACCTTGTGATCTTGATGACTGTTTGATGATTTCTTCCACTGATCAATTGTAACCCTGTCTTTTCCTGGCTTCTCAAAAAAAAGAGAAGATTTTAATCATTCAGTACCATGGCATGGAAAAAGAACAATGGCATGATGAAGAAAAAATTCCTGAATCCTTACAAATGGGCTGACATGTTTAATCCATTACCCCATAGCCTGTTTCTAATTTTAAAAATAGGTGAACACTTAAAGCAGGCTGAAAGTAAAGCAGAATGTGCCAAGGCACATTCTGCTTTACTTTCAGCCTGCATTTAGCTATCATCTGCTAGAATATAGAAAATAATTCTTATCATACATAATTATAACTTTATAAATTGGAACTATTTTCTTTAGTGCAGGCATAAAGTAAAGGCGTTAAAAAGCATTTTTATGAGTTAATGGGTTAAAGCAGACTGTAGATAAAGCAGTAAGTTTGTACAGGAGAATATTTCTTCATTGTCAGCCTGCTTGAAGCAAATTTGATCTGTCTCAAACACTGCAAATCTTCAGTCTATTTCGGGGTATTAAATGGGTTAACTGTTTTGAGGTTCAGAAAGAAGGACTTTCCCAGTGGTCTTGTGCATTTCCGCTTCATCTTGTTGATTTACGAGAAACAAATGTCAGTACAGTCACACCCCGATATCTCAGAACTGGCTTAATTTCAAATATGATGATTTTCTACAGATTATTTTATACTGCTAACTCAAAGTATCTTTAACTCTTTGCATGCTAGCGGCAGATCTGGCACAGTGATTGCCTTTGCAAACAGTTTGGATCCAGATGAGATGCTGTGTAACACAGTGTCTCATTAGAATCCAAACTGTTTGACACTCTGACCATGTTTTGAAGAAAAAAAAGAAGAAAATTCTATTTTTAGAAACCATAGCAGACTACAAAATTTTAATGTTGCAGACGAAAAACATACCCAGCATGCAAAGAGTTAAGTAAGACATATCATACTCCTATTTCAAAGTTAAAACAAGCCTAAGAGCCACCTAACCATACTTATTATTATAGTTTGACTTGAGCGAGTTTGAGTTAAAGCTAGGCTTGACTGTATAATTAGTTCTAAAAATCTAAAGTGGAAAGCGTTGTCCTCATTTCTCAACCAGAGACCTTGTGTACTTAATCTTTTGAGTGCAGGGATTCAGAGCTGGATTAAACAATTAATAAATTGTCTTACCTTTGAAAACAGTTTGGATCTAAATGATCTGACTGTCACAGAGAAACTCAGGGTCGTGATCAGTATCCAAACCGTTTATCAGTCAGATTGTATATCTTATAAGTAGCCAGTGAATTGTCAGAATTGATGCAGATCACGTTTATTAGGAGTTAAATCTCTTATGCAAATGTCATTTGCCCTATAATAATAATGTCTGTTGTTATGACAATGACTGTTTAACCCTTTCCCTTTAAATAGAAGCGCCTTTTAGCGCATTAATTCACTTTATTCCTCCGCTGAAGAAAAAAGTTCCAATTTAAACAGTCGTGAATATGTTTCATAAGGAATATTTTCTTTACTCTGGCAGTTGGTAGCTTAAAGCAGGCTGAAAGTAAAGCATTCTGCTTTACTTTCAACCTGCTTTAAGTAGTCAACTATTTTCAAAACTAGAAACAGGCTTTTGAGGAAAGAGTTAAGTCTCCCTTCAATGGTTTTGGGGAAAATCTCAAATTGTTCAACCCATTACCCCATTATTATTATTATTATTATTATTATTATATGCCTGTTGTAACTAGTTACCTTGTTTAAGGGGTCACACATGTCTTCAAAACTAGAAACAGGCTTTGAGGTAATCGGTTAAACAGATCTTGAAAGACAAGTCTTTTCCAGTCGAGATCTCGTGTAATAGTTGTAGTTTGCCGATGATTTGATTATAAGCTGCTAGTGGTAAATGTAAAATGTAAAACCGAGAGCTCCTTTAGTAGCTTGAACTTCTGCTTTACTTTCTCCTTGCTTTGAGCTGGCACCTACCTGTATTCTCAAAACCTGGGTAATGAATGCTCATTTATGGCACTTACATGGAGGATTTGGTGACATGCAGAGGTGCTAATGTGGAGGGAATGGTTATAAAGCAGGATAATAGAGTAAAGCAGAAAGTTTCTTTTGGAGCTTTCTTCTTAATTTTGCTTGTGTGGTCATGATAGCAGAACTACCATGCATGACTCAAACTTAACAGTCTATTAAGCGCCACTGAATGAATATCATCATCATGGTGATTTTTAAGGAAAGGTGGAAGCTTAATGCAGGGCAAAAAACAAATGCATTCACCTTTCAGTGGTCCCTTAACCCATAACCCCATAAATAAGCCTTTTTACAACTTTAATTTATTCCTCCATTGAATAAAAAAGTTCCAATTTATTCAGTCAGGAATATGAAGCATAATAAATATTTTCTATAATTATTCAAACAGATGATAGCTTAAAGCAGGCTGAAAGTAAAGCAGAATGCGCCTTAGGCGCATTCTGCTTTATTTCAACCTGCTTTAAGTAGTCGCTTTATTTCAAAATTAGAAACATGCTATTGGGTAATGAGTTAATACTCTGAGGTTTTAGTGTAGTACCAATGACTAATATAAAAACCTAGCTAGCATCAAATTTCACATGTTCTAATCCAGATAGAAGAAAAAGTACCATTCCTTAACGAAATACAAACAAGATTGGTTAAATTGTGAGAATTTCCCAGTAATTTCTGGGCAGAAATCATTGATTTAGAGTTCAGCCATAGAGTTCAATGACCTAGAGTGAACACTGGCTAAGCTAGTTGATCATATAAAATACAGTCAGTAACAGTCACCACATGTTGGCCAGTGTTTCTAGTATTGAAGATATAGGTGACCACTTAAAGCAAGTTGAGAGTAAAGCAGATTATGTCCCTTAAGACAAATTCTGTTTTACGTTCATTAAGGCTCCTACTTTGAAGCTGACACATCTGCTTAGACAGAGAGAATATTTCTTATGTTTACAAAGTGGATGTATTTTCTGTGTGGCCTCATTATTAATCAGCTGTGATATTGCATCATAACATGTTTACTCATATAGGTAGATGAATGTCAGCGAAATGAATGTCTGAATGAATCTAATATTAGTTGTTTGTCAGTTGTTACAAAAGCAGCTGTGTTACAAATCTACAGTCGAACTTCGATATCTCGAACTCGGTTAAATCGAACATACCCGTATTTCAAAGTTAAAACGCGGCTTAGCCACGTTTTAACTTTGAAATATGGGTATGTTCGACCTAACCGAGCATGAAATCATACATTTCATGTGCCGAACTATCGGATAGTTCGAGTTAAGCATAAGTTCGAGTTATCGAAGTTCAACTGTATATTATGTTGATGTTACAACATTGTTAAATCCCCTGGCTTGAAAGCAATTTAGAGAGTTTGTATGAACCTTTAATGTATTATTATGCCACATTGATTAGTTATCTCAGGGCTCCAGATAAGATGGAGTAAATTGAACAAATCCAACATTTTCTCACTCATTTTAGCACTAAATCCTATAGTGAGTAGTGACACCATATGGTTTAAAGCAGAAATAAAGATTTTAGATTTTGAAATACTCCCCTTATCTGGAGCCCTGTTATAATAATCTACTGAACTAAGTGAATCTTTTGCAAGCAGTTTGGATTCAGATCATATGCTGACTAACTCTATATCTAATCAGAATCAAAACTGTGTGTCAGCAACTGTTACAAAAAATAAACATTACATTAACCCTTAGCCCGCCAAATAAATTGTTGTCTGCTATATTTCTTGTCTGCTTCAAGTTTTAAAGTGCTTCAAAGTTGCTCAAAATTGCTGAAAATGTTGTCCGAGTGTCAAACAGCTTGGATCCGGATGAGACGCCGAGTTACTCAGCGTCTCATCCGGATCCAAGCTGTTTGCATATGGAGCTATAGTCGTGAGTGGCAGGCTAAGGGTTAATAGTGTATTTCCTGATCAGCGGGCTTCATCATGATTTGGGTCTACACTATTTTACAAAGGTTTAGATTATACTGATGTGCCTCTCCTTGTAAGGGTTAAACACAATAAGGGGAGTCAATTTAATTGCAGAATAAATACGTGGTATTTAAATATGAGAAAGTATTAATTATTAGTTACAGTAGAGAAGACGTTATTCTTTCCTCATAAATGCGTTTCAGCCCTAGAACTATTATTTCTAATGCAAACCGCTTGGAGCCAGATCAGACGTCGGGTAAGAAAGAAAAGTGTATGTTATTGAAATTATTGTTGACAACAGTGATAAACAACACTGTGAGTCAGTCAACAGCCAGTCTGTATGTGCTTGTTTCAAACTACAGTAAAACCCCTCTAAACCGGAACCTCTAAAAACCGGAATTCTCTCTAAACCGGACAAAAATGTTGGTCCTGTTTCCAACCCTTCTTTATACATTCCTGAATAATATGTATCATCAGAAATATTTTCAATATTCAAGCAGATGATAACTTAAAGCAGGTTGAAAGTAAAGCAGAATGCGCCCTCAGGCGCATTCTGCTTTACTTTCAATCTGCTTTAAGTGGTCATCTATCTTCAATACTAGAAAAAAGCTATTTGGTAATGGGTTAAAACCCCTCTAAACCCCTCTAAAACGAACATTTTTGTCGTCCCCACACATGTCCAGTTTAGAGGGATTTCACTGTATTGACCCCATAGACTGCAATTTCTTTACAAAGTAACATGCAGAGGAAAACCACATTTATATATAACAATTAGCATTTGAAATCTATGCATAACCCATGTCCTCCATAACAAAATGTGCAAATCACCAATATCAGACTGCTTAAAGCAGAAAGCTTCAGATATAAGGGGAAAATTTCAAAAACTTAACTATCTTTATTATTGTATTAAACCCTATATGTTGTTACCTTGTTCATTAGAATCACAAATCATAATTTCATATATATACAGTTAAACCCTTCTTAATTCAGACCACTTAAATGAAGGCTAATTGAAGTATAAAAGACAGGTGACAGCTTAAAGCAAGGTGAAAGTAAATTAAAAATCTCCTTTAGGAGCTTTGTGTTTTACCTGCACCTATCTTGCAGTAGTCATCTGTCTATAACACCTAATAATTTACACAATTTAGTGGTCGTAATAGAGAGGTTTTACTTTACAAATCATACCTGCTTTATCCAGGCATACCAAATTGAATTTATTTGAGGCATTATAAATATCAATCATGAAAACTCGTTACTTGAGGCATATATAGCTTATGAGACATGTTATATTAGAGACATAATAAGTCATGCATATCTGTTATACGTTTTACCGGACAGGCATTTTCGCAGATCAAACATGCTTGATCAGAAGCTCTTCGTCAGTTTGTCATCATTATATTGGCACTGTTAATTCTTTTTCAGAGCTGGTTAACTCTTTGCATTCTGGGTAATGTTTTTGCTTGTAAAAATTGTCGTCTGCAACTGTTTTAAAAATTGAATTTTCTAACTTTCTTTTCAAAACAGGATCAGAGTGTCAAACAGTTTGGTTCCTGATGAGACGCCGCGTTACGCGGCGTCTCATCAGGAACCAAACTGTTTGCTAAAGTTAATTTGGTTTGGCCGCTAGCATGCTCAGAGTTAATAACATTGTGTTATTTGATATCTTAATAGCTTGTTTGATATCGATCTCTTGAAAACACTACTGTGCCGTTCAGTCAAACAATCAAAGATGAAAGGAAATAACTAAAAACAAGTGGTTCCTTAGTACAGGATACAAGTAATGCAGAATGCCTCAATGGAATATATTCTGTATTACATTGATGCGCTGCAGTAAACTATATATTATATATGTCTCTTGTTTTGCAGTCTTCATGAATTAATTGAATGTCTCGACGTTCAGAACTTCAGTTAGACTGTAGTTCACATACATTCAAACCTCTATTACAACAAATAAAACAAAGTCTACAGGTAATTGATTTTCATAAAACACAGGTGACAGCTTAACCCATTACCCCATAAATACGCCTTTTTATGCCTTTAATTTATTCATCCTCTGAAGAAATAGTTCCACTTTATACAGTTTTGAATATATCCTGAAAAATATTTTCTATATCCTAGAAGATCATGAGAAGCCTTAAAGCAGGCTAAAAGTAAAGCAGAATGCACCTTCGGGTGCATTCTGCTTTACTTCCAACCTGCTTTAAATGGTCACCTATCTTCAAAACAAGAAACAGTCTATGGGGTAATGGGTTAAAGCAAGATGACAGTAAAACAGAAAGCTCCCATTGGTTATACCCGGCTGTAGATTTTCCAGGGTTTTTGTCATTTTTCCATGAAAAAAATTCCGTGGAGTATTCGGACTAAAATTCCGCACTTTTTCCGGGGTACCAGGGAAAAGATGCGGAAAAATGAATTGAAGTTCCACCGATTGAAAAGCGCGGAAAAAGTTGCAAATAACCCCGGAAAACCCTGGACATTTGTCCATGGTGGCCGGAAAGTTTTTCCATGGAATAGGTTCCAGGGAAGCATGGACATTTTTCCGTGGTTTTCCATGGAAAAAAATTCTAGCATACCCCGGAAAAATGGCTGAATTTTCCAGGGTTTTCCGTGCTAGGCCGGAAAAAATTCCATGGAAAAGCTGGATTTAATGCAGAAAATGGTTCTGAACTACCCCGGAAAACCCCATAGTACTAAAGCATTTTTCCATGGAAGGCCAGAATTTTTTCCCTGGATTTCCGGGGTACGGTTATGAAAAAAAGCCTCAGCGAGGGGCCGTCTGTGGCCGAGAGTTTTCTGTGGCTTTCAATAATGTGTAGGTTTGATTCCCGCCTTGATAGGCATCAGAAGTTTCCCGGCTGACTAAGGGTCAATGGTTAAACTAAGATGCTTGACTTGGAGCTTAGTGTAAATTCGGTGTCTGGAGTCTTCCTCCATTTATTATAAGACGGGCATAACAAAATAAATGAAATTAAGTTTGTGTGACATAAAACCCAACAAATTGCATTCACAAAATGACAAATAGCAGAAAACAATACAACTGATATTATTCACTCTATATAATAGGAATGAGCGAACTTTTATTTATATTCAATGTAGGTCAGTACTGACCTATGAACAACATGACAAAAATAATAAGTTTACAGGAACAGGAAAGATGATATTTACACTAATAAGCACATTTATAGGGTACTTCTGCATATTATTTGAATATATGACCAAGAAGTAAACTTGCCAGTTTAATTTTTTCTAAAGCAACAATGCATACTTTCAATCTATTTAAATACCGTATGTATCCGGTCAGAATTTGTCAGATAAATGCTAATTTATTATACTGCAAAAGTGCAAAGTAAATTCCTTACTTCTACTGAGCCGTAGACCTGACACGAAGTATCCTGTGAGCTGACAGGGTACATAGAAATGCAGCTGTTTCATTGGCTGACAGGCTCTTCAGTCTCGTGCATCCTCCGTTTTAAGTCCATTTCGGATAAGAACTAATCGGGGTGGGCTTTTTCAACAGTCACATTTTTTTCTTGAAAAAGTTTGATGCAACTGTCTATATACGAGTTTGCCTATTTCTCTTTTGAATGACAATGTCATAAACATATGACGTCACTTACGCTCAACTTCATGTTTTGACGCGATTTTGTTACTGTTTACTTTTGAACGCTGTGCACGACAAATTCCGAAATATTTAATTTGAACAATTAAAACTTTGCAGTATAATAAATTTGTTATACAGATTCTTGCAGGATAATATCACAGAAAGCTCATATTAGAGCTCTCTGCAACACTACCGCAACCCACAGTGCAACCATTTGTCATTAGGTACCTCGTTCAACCAACACAAGTGTCCTGATTTCTGAGTTATAAGTAATATTGATGGAGACATGTCAGAGCCCCAAATAAAAGAAGACGGCATGCAAAGGATTATGTAACAGCTCAAAACCACATCAGACTGAGTGCCCCAGCCTCTAGTGCAGCACCATAATTTTTCAAAAGAAGGATCACCGCGGCCTTCAAATATAAGCAGCTCAGAAAGTATGAATGCCACGGTCCCAAAATACATACAAGAACAGTCAATATTCACTGACAAATAACATCAGCTATAAACACTTGAAACACTATATACACCAGAGCACATATGCACTTGCAACTTGCTGAAGTCTTGGCTGGAGAACGTGTCTCCTAGCTTATGAGATCCGGACTCAAGCCAAAACTGCCAGCTAGATACTAATGAAAACAAGAGGGCATGAAGGCCCCGATATCACTCACCTGTTGTAATAAATTGGAAATTAGCTCCTAAATAAGACTCCTCTATCATGAAAATTAAATTTCTTAAAATGTGAAAAAATGGAGACACTAATCAGATTCAGAGGGCTCTTGTAGAGACCTTTATCCGGGGTCAACACCAGTTACCACTGACAGTTTTACACAATTCAAGTCCTTCAACACATTATTGTTATTTGGAAGACTAAGTAATTTGCAGCTACAATAGTGTTGTGTTGAACCTAATCTGCATTAACGGCTTGTTACACCGCTCGGCTTCATCAGTTCTCTTAGTTTCTCTCTGACTTGAACTGCATTGACGCTGTGGTTTTCGCTCATGATTTCTGAAAATAACAAGAGCTGTCGGAGAACAGCAAAGCTCGCCTAATTAAACCTTTCTTAAATAGGTAACTATCAAAAGAAAAGTGTATTAGTACATTGATATTCAAGCCACAGGGAACCTCCATTCAAAATATCAACTTCCTAATGCAAATATGTCATGTAGTATAAGTGCAACTCCATAACTAACTTTGAAATTTCAGTCCCAAAACTCTAAGTCCACAAAAGGTGAAATTTTGACTAAATTTTAACTTTTTTAAATTTAAACTACGCAACATCAATGTTCAACCCACAGGACACCTCCAATCCAAATATCAGCTTCCTAATACAAATATTTCATGTAGTTTTAGTGCATTACAACTTTAACCATGAGAAATCGGCCGAAACACCCAAGTCCTCAACAGGTGAAATTTTGACTAAATTTAAACTTTTTTTTAAATTTAAACTACGCAACATCAATGTTCAACCCACAGGACACCTTGGTTCCAAATATCAGCTTCTTAATACAATTATTTCAAGTAGTATTAGAGCATCACAACACTTACCCTAAAACTTTAACCATGAGAAATCAGCCAAAAAACCTAAGTCCACAAAAGGTGAAATTTTGATTAAATTTAAACTTTTTTTTTAATTTTACCTACGCAACATCTATGTTCAACCCACAAGGCACCTCCAATCCAAATATCAGCTTTCTTATACAAATATTGCATGTAGTATTAGTGCATAACAACACTTACCCCAAAACTTTAACCATGAGAAATTTGCAGAAAAACCTAAGTCCACAAAAGGTAAAATTTTGACTAAATTTAAACTTTTTTTTAAATTTTAACTAAGCAACATCAATGTTCAACCCACAGGGCACCTCCATTTCAAATATCAGCTTCCTAATACAAATATTTCATGTAGTATTAGTGCATAACAACACTTACCCCAAAACTTTAACCATGAGAAATCAGCCGAAAAACTTAAGTCCACAAAAGGTGAAATTTTGACTAAATTTAAACTTTTTTTTTAATTTTAACTACACAACATCAATGTTCAACCCACAGGGCACCTCCAATCCAAATATCAGCTTCCTAATGTAAATATTTCATGATATATTAGTGCATTACAACACTTACCCCAAAACTTTAACCATGAAAAACCAACGCCGACGCCGACGCCGGGGTGATTCCATAAGCCCCCCCATTCTCCGAATAGGCGAGCTAAAAAGAGGTACAACTTCTGAGTGTTCAAACAAACAAGAGGGACTTGAAGGCCCTGATATTGCTCACCTGTTGTACAGAAGCCTGATAGCTTTACCTTTGAGTTTCACCCATTTTAATCTAAATTCATTCAAATTTGTAGACTATATTATAGTGTGTAAACAATATTGGAATACAAAATATTCTAGTAGAGTACATTTAGGGCAGATATCTAGAGTATTAACAATATTGAAAGAAAGCCTTTTCCAGGATTTCAAAGTATATAAAGGGCAGATAATTCTACTTATGGCTATATACATTGTGTGCAACTATAACCAAAATCCATAAAAACATGCAATTTAGTTTGATTTAATCATACTGTTAATTTCGATGTTACGTTATATTAATGTGCGTCGCAAGACACGGATTAAGGCAGTGTTCGATAGACAACTCGAGTGTGTAAATTTGATTGTTTAAAAATTGGAATTTTTGTGAAGCCCACCAAATTTAGTCAATATTTCCAGCACGCCAAAAATACCCGATATACGGTATTATTTCCATTGCAGAAAGGTTTGAGCCAGATCAGATGCTGGATAACCCGGCATCTGATCAGGCTCCTATCTGTTTGTCACTCAGATTAAATAGGTAGTTGTAATTTTCTACTGTTTAATGCATTGCTGGAAAGAATAATGTCTTCTCTACTGTACACTATGCATAATAAATACATATATTTGTTATTCCATATCCCTACCTGGCTGTAAGGAAATCATTGAGCACTGTGAATGATCATCCCATTTTCAGTTTTAGAACGTTCCATTTTCCAATCTAAAAATAAATAGGTCAGGTCAGAAGAAAACACTAATACCTATACTAAAGGCAAAACCTCCATAGACAGCTATTGGTGATGCCAGATGGGTATGGGTCTGTATAGCTGTTTGATGCCTCAAGGTTTCCAGTTTGTCTGATGTAGCTTTGTAGGGTGCCAGTTGGTTTTATGTGATGGGGGGCTGCCACACTCACTGACTGTGATGTGGTGAACCCAGATGGTCCGGGGCTGCGTCCTTCCTTCTGTATCATAAATTAAGTAAAGTAAGTAAGAGTTCAAGCAAGATAATTTCTAAGTTCTTACATTGTTATTGGTATCTATAACACCGTGAAAAAATTGTCGGTAACTTTTTCTTTAGCTAAGAGGGGGGTAGGATCAAAATAACTTTTAATGAACTAAAGAACCACTGGTCAAAGACTTTCTAGTAATTTGAATTCATATTGTCAATCTCCCTAAAATCGCCGTAAACCTTGGATCGCCGCCATTTTGTTTTTTGTTTTGATGACGCGAGTTTTTCACGCACCTACGAGAATTTCACGTCATAGTTTACTACAAAGTTTACACATGCAAAGAAATAGTTGTACTGGACAAAATACGTTTTAAACAGGCAATTTGCATATAAAAGAGTATTTTATCCATATAAAGCTTTTTTTATTATTCCTTTATTTGTTCATAAAGCCGTTTTTAAAGCTGACGAATTGGTCCGTTTACTTTGTTTACATTTATGAATGTCACTAATTTTGACCTCTTATTGAAGACCCGCTATTCATATGACGTCATCTCCGGCGATTCAAGGTACATTTTAAACAAAGATTAGATGGCCGTGATTATATGGATGTTATTTGTATAGATTATTTTGCATTGAACCTAACTTTATAGCTTACATTTATGATGAAAATGTAAGTAAAAGAACATACTTTCTGAAACAAGTCAGTGGAGTTTTATTGACATTTTTTTTTATTTTGCAATTCATGTTTGATATTAATTGCGGCGACCCATGGTTAGTCGAGGATACTTAACCCCCTCCAGCTTCTTTACACTTGTATAATTTATACGGTCCACAATTGTTCACCAATTATTATAGATAGGGGCACTTATGATGAGGTGTATCAGGGACCTAACTTTATGCTGACATAGACAAACCAGTTGTAATGTAATGCTAACCCAAAATCCTGAGCACCTAATAGGGAAGCCATTATCACCAATTTTTTATGTCTTTGTCTTGACTCAGCCAGGGACTGAACCTGTGACCTCCTGATCTGCAAGCAGATGCTTTTCCATTTAGCTATAGGTTTCATATTGTTGATTTTTGAAACATTGTGTTAAGACTTGCCACCAAGGAACAGACGGATCCTCCTGATTAGAGTCTGCATTTTATTTGTATTCAGGGCTCCAGATAAGAGGGAGTAAACTGAATAAATCCAACATTTTCTCACTCACTTTAGCCCAAATCCTATGATGTAACTACTCATTAGAATCGTCTCGAAAAGACGATTCTAATGAGTAGTAACACCATAGGGTTTAATTCAGAAATAAAGATTTTAGTTTTTGCAACATACTCCCCTTATCTGGAGCTCTGTTGTATTAGGATCTGTCTGAAACGAGTCCCCACTCTTTTCCCGGGGAAATTAAAAAAATTCCATTTTATTTGAAATAGTTCTTCTTACCTCGTGTAAAGGTTACAGCTAGCAACCTCATTATCTCTTGATGGACTTCTGAACATGTTTCAACAGGTTATTTGCATCCTACCCTTTTCAATGATGTTTCAACAGGGTTTGGAACTACTTTATTGGTTGCTGCATGGACCCTGAAACAATACATACAGTATATGCCTTTTAAAAATAAAAAGGAAAAAAAGAGTGTAATTAATGTGTTTGAGAAGCTAAATAAAATCACAAATGTGATTACCACCCATTAAACTAAATGAAAGTATTTAAGACAAACAAACAAATACGGGCCAGCTTACAACAAACCGTTTAAACGTGTTTCCCTATCAAAATATATGTTGCAATCATTATTCTATAGTATAGTAGGCCGAGTTAGTTAAATTCCGATTTGACTGGGGGCGAATCGAACCGCTTTGATATCGGACGTTAAAAGAGATTGCGGCTTTAGAAGTGAATTTCAGGTGAGGGAATTCGTAAATTAATATTTGTAACTTCGACTTGCGCATATTGATAAATGTAAAACATCTATATGCATTAAATGGAGTAAATGTAAATCTGACAAAAACATAAACAGTAAAACACGTTCAGTCTTGAGAGACGATATCTCAAATACACGAACATTTAATACACAATTTACCTTTAATCACAACACACAGCGTCCTGGACAGCGTGCATGAACCATACAGCTACACACAAGGCGTGATTTCCTCGGTAAAACAGCTATTTGTATTTTTATTACAACACAATTTACCGATTTTTCATTTGAAATTCAAACCGGATGTTGAAGTGGTCCGGAAATGAGCACACGTTTCTAGCAATTTCGACCCCATCGATTCGGCCTTTCACGTAAACCGGGAGTCATTCTTTCTAGAAACGAAGACTAAAAGTGGATTATATCTGAAACGATACATGTGCAATTTGCTTAAAACTCACATTTGTGTTAAACTTAAAACGTTATTTGAAGAGAATTCTAAAATAGTGTTCTGAAATGGCTTTTAGAGTATAGAGAGTGTATAGAGTTACAGACTTCAGAATCATTGTTTGTTGTTGTTTAATTTGGTTTACAAATAGATCTATGAAGTTTACAAAAAGCCTCATTGACAAATCAACTTAACTTGAATTAGATCATATGCTACATGGCAAGGCCATCACGATTGGCATTAAAAGGGCACATGTCTGCAATTGAAAAAACAAAGTTTTATAGATAAATATTTTCATACAATTCATCCATGAGTAACCCTGTATCACATTTCTGCAATAGATTTTTTTTTAAATGGCCACCAGTGGGTGGGAAACTTTTCCTTATTGGCTATATAGTGAAAACTTTAAAAATCTTATTTTCTGAAACCACTGGTTTGATTTAAAAATCCATGGGTGACCCTGTGTCTCATGTTTGCAATAGATTTTTTAAAAATGGCCACCAGTGGGTGGGGTAGATTTTCCATATTTGGCTATATAGTGAAACTTAAAAAAAAAATCTTTTCTGAAACCACTGGCAGTACGATTTAAAAATAATTTCACACATATGATCTATGGGTGACCCTATATAACATTTCTTCAAATATAGGCCATGCAGTTAAAATTGTGGTTTCCATGGCAACTAATTAAAAAATATCTTCTTGAAAACGATGAAACTATATTGTTTTGAATTGAAAACAATTTTAAACAGATGCTTTAATAGGACCAAATTAGAGGTGACATCTCTATCAAACTAAAAAAAATAAATTTCTAGTTAAAAAAAAGTGTGCACCATGCAGTGGGTGGGGTAGATTTCCCTTACATGGCTTCATATAGATCTAGTGAAAACTTTTAAAAATAAATCTCGTTTGAAACCATGCTGCACTGGTCCGATTTAAAAATAATTTAAATAAAAACTCCATGTGGCATTTTACCCTCTATTAGAATTTTAGATCTCTTCAAATATCTGATTCTATTATAGGTCATCAATTAGTTGAAATTATGATTGCCGTGACAACCAATTGAAAGAAGCTTTAAAGATCTTCTTGTCAGAAACAACTGTTCCGATTTGAAAATAATTTTACAGAAATAATCCATGCACTGCTGACTTTATCTTAAAATAAATTTCCAATTGCAAGCTTTGGAAACATGGCTGCTAGTGGGTGGGGCAGAGTTTCCTTATATATAGCTATACAAAGCTAAAAGCTTTAAAAAACTATTTGTCGATATTATATAAATAGAGACAGACCTTACTGTGTGGCAAACAGTGAGGACCCAGATCATATTTATTTGTGTTCTGAAGATAACTAGGTTCTGAAATATTTTAACTATTTCCAGCATCATAATTAGTATCAAATAGTTAGTGCAAACAGAGACACGCAGATTAGATAACATCTTGTTACAAAAAAAAACAGTCATAAGCTGGGTTTGTCCAGGAACGTAGATTAGTACGTTCCTGGTTTGTCTTAACAAACTGCAGTGCTGTAGGTCTAGCAGTTTCTTACAGAATGATCTATGTTAGAATATGCCTTAAACTGTTTTCTTTGGATGCAAATAAACTCATGTTAAAAAATATTTTTTGTTGTTTAAGTGTTGCATTCAGTTGGCTATGCTAAAAATTTCATCAGTGCAATTCGATAGAACAAAAAAAAAGTGAGGGCTTTATATTTTTCAGCCCATAGAAAAATGTCTAAGTTCTCATTTGGAGGCTTTTGCAGACCTTCAAATTTTCTAAGTCCTCATTTCCGCACTTTTCCGACGTACAAAATTTCTAAGTTCTCATTTCCGGGCTTTTTCCGGCCTCGAAAACTTCTAAGTTCTCTTTTCCGGGCTTTTTCCAGCATAAAAAAAAACTAAGTCCATTTTTCCCTGCTTTTTTCTGGGGTTTTCCAGCGTTTTTCCATGCTACGCCGGAAAACAGATTCCGCATTTTTTAATTTTCCGTGGAAAAGTTATGTGATTTGCCAAATTCCCTGGAAAAAGGCTCATTTTCCGTGGAAAACCATGGAATATTGTTAGATTTTCCGTGGACAGCAGGGAAAATCTACAGCCGGGTACCCCCTTACACTGCATGCATTCCAAATGAACTCGTCTATTTTCTAAATAAAGACCAGTTTACATTGATCAATGATTGGTTTGTCCTCTAAAATATTTAAAAATATTGCAAACAGGGCAGACCCTGATCAAAGTACTCTGTCATGAGCCCTCTGATCTGGATCTGCACTGTTTTTAAGTGATGTATATATTTGTTTCCCACATTGTTAACAGTTAACAATGAAATCTAGTATTGAATACCTTTGCCAGCAGTTTGGATCAACAATTGTTCGCCTCTGATCAGGATCCGAACTGTTTGTCCTTTGGATCTGGTTTTCTGGAAATACTCATAAGTCTTATATTAACCATTAATATATTACCCCCATAAATACACCTTTTTACGCCTCTAACAGAGTTGTAGATAAGCTTTGTCTTGGAATTGGGTATCACTCCATGAATTGGGTTTTTAGCTCACCTGGCACGAAGTGCCAAGGTGAGCTTTTAGGATCGCTGAATGTCCGTCGTCCGTCCGTCCGTTCACAATTGTTCGTTAACACTCTAGCGGCTACAAATTTCATCCGATCTTCATGAAACTTCATGACAATGTTTGTCTTGATGAAATCTAGGTCAAGTTCGAATGTGGGTCATGTCCGGTCAAAAACTAGGTCACTAGGTCAAATCATAGAAAAACCTTGTTAACACTCTAGAAGCTACAAATCGCAATGGATCTTAATGAAACTTACTCAGAATGTTTGCCTAATTGATATCTAGGTCAAGTTTGAATGTGGGTCATGTCCGGTCAAAAACTAGGTCACTAGGTCAAATCATAGAAAAACCTTGTTAACACTCTAGAAGCTACAAATCTCAATGGATCTAAATGAAACTTATTCAGAATGTTTGCCTCATTGATATCTAGGTCAAGTTCGAATGTGGGTCATGTCCGGTCAAAAACTAGGTCACTAGGTCAAATCATATAAAAACCTCGTTAACACTCTAGAGGCTACAAATCTCAATGGATCTTAATGAAACTTGGTCAGAAGTTTGCCTCATTGATATCTAGGTCAAGTTTGAATGTGGGTCATGTCCGGTCAAAAACTAGGTCACTAGGTCAAATCATAGAAAAACTTTGTTAACACTCTAGAAGCTACAAATCTCAATGGATCTTAATGAAACTTGGTCAGAATGTTTGCCTTATTGATATCTAGGTCGAGTTAGAATGTGGGTCATGTTCGGTCAAAAACTAGGTCACTAGGTCAAATCATAGAAAAACCTCGTTAACACTCTAGAGGCTACAAATCTCAATGGATCTTAATGAAACTTGGTCAGAATGTTTTCCTCATTGATATCTAGGTCAAGTTCGAATGTGGGTCATGTCCGGTCAAAAACTAGGTCACTAGGTCAAATCATAGAAAAACCTTGTTAACACTCTAGAAGCTACAAATCTCAATGGATCTTAATGAAACTTAGTCAGAATGTTTGCCTCATTGATATCTAGGTCATTTTCGAATGTGGGTCATTTCCGGTCAAAATCTAGATCACTAGGTCAAATCATAGAAAAACCTCGTTAACACTCTAGAGGCTACAAATCTCAATGGATCTTAATGAAACTTGGTCAGAATGTTTGTCTTGATGAAATCTAGGTCAAGTTCGAATGTGGGTCATATCCGGTCAAAAACTAGGTCAAATCATAGAAAAATCTTGTTTACACTCTTGATTGGGGGTCATGTCCAGTCATAATCTAGGTCACTATAGGTCAAGTTTGCCATGGTGTACCAGGTGAGCGATTTAGGGCCATAGTGGCCCTTGTTTGGAAAATTCGTTGGGTATTGCATTGACCACAATCCCATGGTTTCTTAATTAATCGATTGGTTATCCACAGTCTAGAACCAATGATTTGTAATATAATTGGGTATCAGTATGAAAATGAACTTGGATTTCCTATCCTTGTCCTTTCAACAGTGCAATCAGGGTATTGTTGTTAACTTTCAGTGTTTACCTTACATAGTTCTGTATGCAACTTTTGTTTACACACGTTCGACTACAGTTAAAGTTCAGTTGATAACCCGATGAAATTAATTTATATTAAAAAGCAATTGAGTATTCGTTTGGTTTTTACCCAATCACTTTCAAGTAATTGGGTTTCCTTTTGCTTTTATTGGGTACTGTCACCCATTAGTTTTGAAATAATTGGGTATTTCACCAATTTCAATTGGGTAAATACACTGATACTCTGCTTATCTACAACTCTGCTCTAATTTATCCCCCCACTGAAGAAAATTCTACTAATTAAGTTCCAGTTTATACAGTTGTGAATCATTTAACATTTGAAATAATTTTGATATTCTAGCAGCTGGTAGCTTAAAGCAGGCTGAAAGTAAAGCATTCTGCTTTACTTTCAACCTGCCTCAAGCGGTAACTTACCGGTAGCTTCAAAGCTAGAAATAGGCTATTGGGTAATGTCAGTTAAGAAGGCTATTGCAAATCAATTGTAGAACTTCAACAGCAGGTATAACAATTCAGGTTAAATGCCTATTACAAAGTGTCAATAGATATATATTGACATAGTCATATGCTTGGGTTAGTTTTGAATAGTTTGAGTTTGTTGTTTAATTGCTCGTTAATTATCACAACCAATTTAATTCAGTAGAAAGATTATATTTCTACCATTGTTCCAACTCAAGCACATTGTACAGCGCCCAACACAGATGACAAACACGTAATTGTACATTTAATTGTTGTTGTTGTTGTACGGTAGTTCCTATGAAATATTTACATGTACTCGGAAGCTGTTTAGCAGACACTGCTGATTAGGAGCCCCCCCAGTCAAGTAGGGCATTGTGCCGGGTTTTCTGTATCTGCTCCCCTCTCTCTGTCACATCCATTTAGCCCATAGATGGCAGAAATGGATGTGTTAAACTAAACCAAACCATTTTTGTGCATTTAATTTATTCCTTGAAGAAGAAAATATTTGACCTTGGATCACAATATAATACAGCCATGATTATAATTATACACCATAAGAAATATTCTCTATTATCCTAGCAGAATTGGTAGCTTAAAGCAGGCAGTAAGTAAACTGGAATGTGCCTTAACTCTTTCAACACCATCAGGACCTGTTTAAAATATACTCATTAAATTGGCAACCAGTGTATATATAGACACAAATCAGAGGGCTCCTATGTTGAACAGCACCATGGTACTGAACAATTAATTAACAAAGGAGCAAAACATACCATAATCAGAGTATTGTTAATTCTTAACATAGATATATACATGTAATAAATAAACAAAGCAGAATTTAGCTAAAACTAGTCCAGAATATATGGAGGCTGAAAACTTAAGGGTGTATTTAACCCATAAGCGATTTTTTCAAAGTATCAAACTTTTTTTCTATCATTGTTTTTTTGGAAGAGCTATTTATGATGAATGAAAAAATGGAGAAAAAAAAATATGATGGTGTCCTTTTTTTTTGAGCTACAGCGATTTGAAAAAGGTATGTTAAATTTGGACTTTTTCTCTCAAATTTTACCCATTCAGAGTACATACATGCAAGCTTCAGTAAAATCTATTTCAAAACAAAACAAACATGGTAATTTGGGTTTTCATTATTTATTTCATGTCTATGGGGGTATTTTCACATATAGAAACCAAATTTAGACAAAGCAGGCACTAGGTTTGAACAATATGGATCCTCGAATATCAAAAATATGCTTTTATAGGGCATGATTTTATTAGATTTTTTATTTTATGAAAAAAAGTAAAAAAGTTTGAAAATGAAATAGTTCTAGTATCAAACTTTTTCTTATATTCTACCAAATGAAAGCCAATGCTAAGGCAGTTCAAAATATGAAAAGAAATTGAAAGGTCAGTGTTGAAAATTTTGAGTTATTAAAGTAAAAAGAGTTATCTCCCCTTACAAAATTGACAAAAAAGTACATGTACCATATCGATGATATTTAGAGCTTTATAAATTTCACATTTGGTGCCTGTTTTCTCTTAAATTAGTTTTTGTATAAAGAAATACTACCATAGATACCGGGAAATAAATAACACAAAACCAAATTATCATATTTGTTTTCATTTAAAATGGATTTTATTGAAGCGGGCTGTTTGAAAAGGACAAAATAAGAGAAAGTGGGTGGGGTAATTTTTACATGGCCATGGAGCCAACTGTTGTTCACCAAAATGTACACTTTTTCTATTTTTTCATTCATCTTAAATAGCTCTTCAATACAAAACCATCATAAAGTGTTTTCATATACTTTGAAAAATTCTTAAATTCATGACATTGATACACCCTTAATTGCTCTTCCTGACTCATTTTACACTCTGAAGAATTCTGTCAATTTTTTTGCTGTTCCGCTGAAACTTGTATCTGCAAACAATTAAAACTCTTTCACTGCCAGATTGTTTAAAGTTACAGATTTAAAGCATATTGACTGAAGAAATATTGGTAGTAAGTGTCAAACAGTTTGAATCCTGATGAGACGCTACATTTTGTTGTGTCTGATCAGGATTCAAGCTGTTAAAAAAGAGGTCTATAGATGCCAGAGAAATAGGTCTTTGCATGCTGGGTCATTTTTTCGTCTGCAACAATTGTGGTGTGCTACTTTTCCTAAAATATAATTTTATAAATCATTTTTCATATCAGTGTAAGAATGTCAAATAGTTTGGATCCTGATGAGACGCCGCGTCTGTGCGGCGTCTCATTTTGATCCAAACTGTTTGCAAAGGTAATCACTGTGGCAGAATATCTGCCGCTAGCATGCAAAGAGTTAAAGTGTGTATGACAGATTAAATAATAACTACAATTACCTCAAGTGCTCATAATCTCATGCAGCCATCAAGTATCTAAAATATTATGCCTGAAAATACCAGAATCAGTTTGTATTTTCACACTTTACACCATTGCCTGTTTCTAGTTTTGAATACAGCGAGGTGACCACTAAATTAAGCAGGTCAAAAGCAGGTCAGAATGCATCTCAAGGCACATACTGCTTTTAAGCTTATATAGAGACCATCTGCTTGGCTATAGAAACTAATTTCTGTTTCTTATGGTGCATCATTCATGACTGTATAAGTTGGAATTGATAATCTGTATTTTCTTCAGTGGAGGAATAATTTAATAAAGGAGTGAAAACTGAAAAGATGTACCCGATATTATTTTAGTAATGGGATAAGAATTTTTTCAACATTATAATCAACTTATGCTCTAGTTAAGTGTCCATGCACTTAATACACAATCATTCACATTTTCAAACCAGATGGAGTGTCTCACTATAGGATCTGCATTGTTACTTAAATTGTTCTTCTCATGTATAGATAACTCCAATTAAACTACTGTAATAGATTTTTATATATTCAATTAAATTCTCAGAATGGATAAATTTGGTATCTCCTATTGTAATATTATTCCTAGAATGGGTAAATTTTGTATTTCATATGGAATTCCGGAGGAATTTTGTCGGAACACATGTATTATTATATTAGCTCTTAACTGGTAGTGGGCCCTTCCTGTTAGCACAATGGAAGTGTCAATCTAGGTATATATGGGTTATGATTGCAATAAGAGGGAGTAAACTGAACAAATCCAGCATTGTCAGCTCTCTCCATTTCAGCACCATATTCTATGGATGTTAATACTCATTAGAATTGTCTCGAAGAGACGATTCTGATGAGTAGTGACACCATAGGGTTTAATGCAGGAATAAAGTTTATTTTTTGCAATACTCCCCTTATGTGGTGGCTGATCTTTGTGTCATAGAATATATCATTGCAGAGCCTGTTTAAATACTTCTATTCAACTGGAGAAGTGCTTGACGGGACAGCTGATCTCGATCACCAGTGCTTTTAAATTTGGTATCTGTTTACCAAAAGCTGCCATCTTATATGGTTAAAACTGGAAAACTGTCCATGAATCTTCTTTCCAACAGTTAACACCCCCTTGTTGTTGGTCTGTAATTATAGGTTAAATTCAGCCTCAGGTGATGTATTGGTATATGATACATTAATGATGGTTTATTGAGGTCAGTCACATGAAAAATACTGTGTAACATCACATTATAAACCTTTAAAAACAATGTGTATTCTTGTTTTTTTTTCAAGGCAGGTAGCTTCTGTACTTAAAGAATGATGAAAGTCAAACAGAAAGCTCCTATGGGAGCTTTTTGCTTGACTTTCATCATGCTTTAAGTTGTAACCAGTCTTTCATACTGGAAACATCCTTTGTTTTGTATGGTCATCACATGATACCAAGTGTTTACTCACTTTACTGTACTATTGGCCAATGCATTTTCACCTGGATGGGAATTTATATTACTTATTCATAACGATTTTACTCTTTGTGATTGTTTGTTGTGGTATGTCAAAATTATGTCAATTAGACTGCTAATGTTTGTACATTGAAATATAAAAGTATAATACCTATGTGCAAAAGACATAAAGTTTTATAGACTCTAAAATGTTTTTTGAATAAATATAGTAAGAATTAATTTGATGGGGTTCATCTTTCATGAATGCTTTGGAGTTTATAGTCTTTTTAATAAACATAGCAAGGTTTAATGAGCTTCATCTTTTATTGGAATGTTGTTGAACTAATTTTTTTTTAATTATTTCTCCCATAGATTCTTTTCTGTGTGCGAATATAATTAAGATTGTTGCTTTAAAATGAGACATCTCTTGAAGGAAGATTTTTGCTTTATATATTCAGCCTGCTTGTCTAATTCATCTGTCGGAAGCAATGACTGTAGACAACACAATAATTGTCGAAAGATACAAAAAAAATGCTTCTGGTCAAAAAAGGATGTTTTAAAAAATGGCATCAAATCTGCTGTTTATATAGCCCTTTTAACTCTTTGCATGCTAGTGGAAGATAAATATGTGCCACATTGATTACCATTGCCAACAGTTTGGATCCTGATGAGACACTGCATTATGCAGCATCTCATCAGGATCCAAACTTTGTGACACTCTGACCCTGTTTTGAAAAATAAATTTTGAAAAATCTATTTCTAGAACAGTATAGCAGATGACAATTGTTGCAGAAAAAAAATACCCAGCATGCAAAGAGTTAATATATTACTTTGGAAACCAATATGATTAGGTATTATTTTACAAACAGTGTAGATCTACTGGATAATTTCTTTTATAATTGTTAAATGCTTTCTAATAAGAGCCCTTTTTAGGGCATTCCATATCAAAAGTGGAATGTTCCATATATGAAAATTTCAGCATTAATTACCCCGGTATATGTAACCCTTTACCCCATAGAAGCGCCTTTTAGCGAATATGATTTGTTCCTCCGCTAAAGAAAATAGTTCCAATTCAGTCAGTTATGAATATATATTAAAGGGAATATTTTCTATATTTTAGCACATTGCAGCTTAAAGCAGGCTGAAAGTAAAGCAGAATGCGCCTTAGGGCGCATTCTGCTTTACTTTCAGCCTGCTTTAAGTAGTCGGACTGTAGTCCCCTTTCTTCAATTCTAGAAATAGGCTATCAGGTAAAGGGTTAAAAATCATTCTTACATATTGAACCTACAGCTGGATACAAACGTATTGATACCTGATGATTCTTATTGTATTTGCACACATAGTTATAGATATCTTAAGATATGCATTATTTATTATTTTGTTTTGTAATGATTTAGTTGATTCATTGTTGTTGTTTCTTTGTTTATAACTTGTTTCAATATGTTTGTTTCATAAATTTAGAATAAATAAGTAACATTTGCTAAAAATTTGCCTAAATTCTTTTGTCATAGATGCATTTTAGTTGAAACATACAGTGGAGAATCTGTTATTCTTTCCCGTTTAAACGCAAACGTAAAGCACTAAAACGTAGAAAAGAACAACTTTTGGACAATTCTGATAATTCTTGTTTATCTTGGTGGCAAACAGTTTGGAGCCTGATCAGACGCCGGGTTACCCGGCGTCTGATCTGGCTCCAAACTGTTTGCACTGCAAATAATAGTTTTAGCGTAAACGCGTTTATTGGGAAAGAATAACAGATTCTCCACTGTACCACTGTTATTGTGTTTGCACTATTTTGTGATAGATATTAACTCTTTCAACACCATGGACCAGTTTAAATTATACTCATTAAATTTTCAAACAGTATAGACCCAGATCAGAGGGCTCATATTGATGTCCTATTTGCTAAATTAGAACAGTATTTATTAAACTACCCAGAATTACAAGTAGAATGGTTATTTTTTGGTTACTAAAATGATTGGTAAAGAACATAATAGCCCGCAAGAGTTACTTAGTGTTGAAAGAGTTAACCCATATTGACCCCTGAAACTTGAGTAAACATACTATTACTGTATAGTCCCTTTTTGGTCATTTATAAGTATATTATGTTTTCAACAGTATATTGCAAATTTACAGAGCATACCCTAACCAGAGGGCGCTCAAACGCACCCTCTGATATGAGTCTACAGTGTTTGCATAGGACGAATGTACTCTAAAAGGTACACTGTAAATAATACTCATCGCTGTCTTGGGGATCAATGGATTAATGATCACTTAAAAGTTTTTTATTCAGTTTTGTTGATTTTATGTTGTTATTTGTTTTGCACATTGCATGTTTCAGCATGGATGTTTTTGAGTTTGTCATATTTTTGTTTGTTGTTTTTGTAGCAGTGGGTAACTCAGCCCAGAGTCCGCCCGAAGAAGTGATAGATATAGGCAAGTCTTTGGTGTACACAGAAACTAATGTGTGGGCTTGTGTGATATCAGGGCTCCAGATAAGGGGAATAAATAATTTCAAAAAATAAAATATTTATTGCTGCAATAAATCCTATGATGTCACTAATCATTAGAATCACCTCTTCGAGACGATTCTAATGAGTAGTAACACCATAGGTTTGGTGCTAAAATGAGTGAACAAATGATGGGATTTGTTCAGTTTACTCCGTCTCATCTGGAGCCATGAATTGATTGGTGTAGCCACAGAAACTAATGTGTCGGCTTGTGTACAATATGTAGCAAGTAGTTCCAGATACCTTTTATCTGGAGGCCAGTGTCTTTTATAATATTACTACTATTACTTTACCCATTACCACATATCCAGTTTCTATAATTTTTGATACAGGTGACCACTTAAAGAAGGTTGAAAGTAAAGCAGAATGAGCCTTATAAGGCACATTCTGCTTTACTTTCAGCCTGCTTTAAGCTATCATCTTCAAGGATATAGCAAATATTTCTTAAGAAACAAATTCATAACTGTATAAAGTTGCACTATTTTCTATAGTGGAGGAATAAATTAGAGGCATAAAAAGGTGTATTTATGGGGTAATGGGTTAAGCATAATTACTAACTTTTACCAACTTGTGTCAGCGAGTGCTTTCATTGTTATTGCTGGAGCTTGGGCCATTATCAATTATAATAAAGTGTTATAATTAAGAAATAATCTATGTTCTACCGTTGTGAAACGGTATTTTACAACGGTTGGGAGTTGTGGTGCGCAGGAATTGTCCACGAAGGCCGAAGGCCTGAGTGGTCAATTCCTGCGCACCACAACTCCCAACCGTTGTAAAATACCGTTTGTTCGGCCTGAGTGGTCAATTCCTGCGCACCACAACTCCCAACCGTTGTAAAATACCGTTTCACAACGGTAGAACATAGATTATTTCGATTCTAACATGACCATATTTAAAGAAATTCATTAGAAAGGAAATTAAATGTTCCATACTTATTTCCTCAGTGGATGCAGTTTTTCGACCAAATAACTTTTTCCGCGGCATTACAAGAATCTAACACCCAACAGCAAATTTACATTTACCGATCCAAAAGCTGGCATAGATCAAACATTACATGAAACAAGACAGAAGGGAAAATTACAGTATCATGACTGGTTAAAAGTATATGGTCTTTACGGGCTATATGAATAACGTAAGAAATTTAAAAATCATAACGTATGAACGCATGAGGTCACGTCATGTCATATAACCGCGGGAGGAGCGGGGTAGAGAAGAGCGTTGTAAAACGTCTCAGGTATACCACGATAGACCTGTTCTTTGTTTATAGAGACAAATTCACGTGTCATGGTAGAATGGACAATTTGCTGTTCTCATAATAAATTGTATATATAAATCCCAATCCATTGTACATGCATACGTGCGAGCACTAAAAACATAAAAAAATGGTAGTTTAATGTAGGGTAAAAGTCATGCAGAGCCTTCTGCGTGGCTTTTCCCCTGCATTGACCCTTTACCCGATAGCCTCACCCTGTTTCTAGTTTTGAAGACATGTGACCACTTAAAACAGGTTGAAAGTAAAGCAGAATGCGCCTTGAGGCGCATTCTGCTTTACTTTCAGCCTGTTTTAAGCTACCATATGCTAGGATATAGAAATTATATTATTATTTTTCATATTCATGACTGCGTATAAATTGGAAATATTTTCTTCAGTGGAGAAATAAATAAGAAGCGTAAAAAGGCGTATTTACTGGGATAATGGGTTAAGCAGTCACATATTTTTTGTAAAGATCACCAGGCATCTTCATTTAGTGGTCATTTAAAGTAGGTGGTTGCTTAACAACACAGCTTTTGCCTCAACAATTGGGACAACATTATTCTATCGAAATAAACAGCAATAATTTCCATTGCAAATTATCAGTTCCCAGGGGTCTGAAATCAGAAGCTTAATTCAAACTGTTTTCTAATCCGATAAAAATTAATTATATATTTTTAGCTCACCTGAGCCTTCGGCTCAAGGTGAGCTGTTGTGATCGCCCGCCGTCCGTCGTCCGTCTGTCCATCTGTCTGTCCGTTCAAATTTACTTCAAGCGACATCTCCTCTGAAACCGCGAGTTTGAGGGAAAAACTAAATTGCTGACGGTGTTCCTTGGATGCTTCTCTACAGAAATTGTTAAAATAAAATTCAAATGTGGACTACTTATTGAAATTTATTAAAAAAAGTGAAAAACTTTAAACAAGTTTTTTGTAAAATACCACTGTTCCCACACCTTAGATATTGCATGAATAGTATCTTCTACTAAATCACTTTCAAAATTGTAAAAAATCAAAACCCTAGGGTCAAATTTGACTCAACCCTGGCCATATCAGTGCTTTTTGATGCAGGTCTGACAGTAAAAACTCTCTAATGATCTGTTTTTATACAGACCCATTGTATCTTCCAGGCTAAGAAGCTACCCTTATACTAAATGCAACATTTTTGCAAACAGTTTGGATCCAGGTCAGATGCCACATAATGCTGCATCTAATCTGGATCTAAACTATTTGCCACTCATTTACATATTTTCTTATATTTAGAAAATATAAGTTATTATTTTTTACATATTTCACATACAAACATTTGGAGCAGACAACAGTTCAGCATGATAATAGTCATTTCTCCCTGAGACCGTCTCCTATTGCATAACTGACCGATAGCTAGCTCTGAACTCAGGTCACTGAGAATGATGTCTGCTATTTTATGCTCAAGCACAACTTAGTTCAAGGCATATTACTTTTGGTCTGTCTGTTTGTTTGTTTGTGTTTTGTTTGTTTGTTTATCTTTCTGTCTATCAGTCGACAATTAATTCTTGGCCATAAACAGTATGGATCCAGGTCAGATGCCACATAATGCTGCATCTAATCTGGATCCAAACTATTTGCCACTCATTTACATATAGTTTCTTATATTTAGAAAATGTAAATAATGATATTTATTAACCTATTAACCCATACATATTCCTTTTTATGTCTTTAATTTATTCTTCTACAGAAGAAAATAATTTCACTTTATACAGTCATTGTTGTCTTTAACAATTGCTTCAAATGACATCTCCTCATATACCGCTGAAAAGATTTCAACCAAACTTTACACGAATGTTCCTTGGGTCAAGTTCTTTCAAAATTGTTCAAAGAATTAAAAACAATGTAGAACTCTGGTTGCCATGGCAACCAAGTGAAAAAATAAGGAAATCTTAAAAAATCTTCTTGTCTGAAACTACAAGGGCCAGATCTTAGACATTTGTCACATAGCATCATCTACAGGTCCTCTATCAAGTTTGTACAAACTATGCCCCTGGGGTAAAAATTGGCCCCGCCCCGGGGGGTCACAGTTTAACATAGAGTTATATAGTGAAATTTTCAAACGTCTTCTCCTCTGAAACTAATATGGCCAGAGCTTTGATATCTGGCATGGTGACACTTTTAGATGTCCTATACCAATAAGGTTCAAATGGTTCTGGTCGATTGCATATCATCTACAGGTCCTCTATCAAGTTTGTACAAATTATGCCCCTGGGGTCAAAATTAGCCCCACCCCGGGGGTCACAGTTTTCAAATGTCTTCTTTTCTGAAGCTAATATAGCCAGAGCTTTGATATTTGGCATGGTGTTACTTCTAGATGTCCTTTATTTATTTTGTTCAAATGGTTCCAGTCTGTTGCATATGTAGGTCACAGGAGCTAAAAATAGATTTTTTCAATGGAAACTTAAAAAAAATCTTCTTGTCTAGAACCCTAGTACCCTGATCTTAGATATTTGGAACATAGCATCATCTACAGGTCCTCTATCAAGATTGTTCAAATTATGCCCCTCGGGTAAAAAATGACCCCGTCCTGGACATAAATCATTATCTCCATTTTGATGTTCAGCTATTCTCAGGTGAGCGACATATGCCCCATGGGGCTCTTGTTTTAAAATGCTATAATTTTCTCCATGTTAGTGCATTTTGTTTTTTCTTTAATTTAATGCAAAATGTTAAAGTAGTTTTAAAGCTCTGATTATCTGAGGAAAAAACCATGTATCTATTGCCCATTGAGGTGGCAGATGTAGTTGTAGACATATTAATTTAAGCCTTGCTTTTTTGCTTCTCACATATTTTGCATTGTAGCTACATGTATTTGTGTTTGTAGTATGTTTTAACCATTTTGTGCTGAATACTTCAAATTCTACATTTGAAAATAAATCAGTTTATACTGATTTTAAAGTTGATTTTTAGAAACTACCTTAATTGAGAAGAATAACATACATGTATAAAGAAACAATGCAGATAATTCTAATTAGAGGGTTCCTTTAATTTCAGGAGCCCTCTCAGATCAGAGTCTACATTGATTGCAAAGTAGAACCGCAGGGCACTAGATAGGAGGGAGTTAACTGAACCAATCAAACATTTTTTCACTCATCTTATAACCAAATCCTATGGTGTTACTACTCATTAGAATCCTCTGGAAGAGACGATTCTAATGAGTAGTGACACCATGGGGTTTAATGCAGAAATGAAGATTTTAGTTTTTGAAATTATAACTCCCCTAATCTATAGAGCCCTGGAACCGTATATATTTTCCAGCATAGAATGTGTTAATATATAGCTTTTCTCTATTTCACTTCATATTATCATATATTTTATAGTTTATAGTGAAAACTGCTGAGTGACTATAATTCAGTGAAGACTCTTTAACCCATTACCCCATAAATACGCATTTTAACGCCTTTAATTTAATCCTGCACTGAAGTAAATAGTTCCAAATTATACAATAACGAATATGCCTTATAAGATATAATTTCTATAGCCTAGCAGATGGTAGCTTAAATCAGGCTGAAAGTAAAACAGAATGCGCCATAAGGCGCATTCTGCTTTACTTTCAACCTAATTTAAGTTGTCATCTAACTTCAATACTACAAAACAGGCTATGGGGTCAATTAATGGGTTAAGATTTGTAGCTAATCTTTAGGTGGGGAAAGGTAATGCAGAATTAAGGCACTTTCTGCATAGCTCTGATCAGCTTAATCTGCCACATTTTACTTATACAGACCCAGCAGACCTTCAACCGATCATTGAATGGTCACTAGCTATTATGTAAGCTTTAGTATATAATAATGCTTTTGGTGATGGTAATTAAAATAAACTGCAGTCCATCATTAAGCCATACTGACTCACATTGACTAAGTGCTCAATAGCCTCATACTGACTCATTTTGACACACAATAATCCACTAGCTTGTATTGAGATATAACTTAAGATAATTGTTTATCGCTTATGAGTTATTAAGTGACCAGACACTGTGAGTAACCTCTAAAACTGCAATTCAGGACAGAAATAATGCAGAAAGCACCTTTTATCCTGTAGAATTATACATGTATATTAAATGAATTTCATTGCTCTACAAGACAGTTTATAATATATATTATACTTGTGATAATTGACATATATAATCACCTGGGGTCCATTTCTTAAAACTTCGTATGACAAATGTTGTCGTAAGTCAGATGATAAAATTCTCAATTTTTATTTATTTCTCCATCTAATTTTGTCTTGTGACATCTCTTTGGAATTGTCTTGAAAAGACGATTCCAAAGAGATGTCACAAGACAGGATAAGATAGACAATCAGAAATTAAATCTATCAACATTTATCATCTGAAATATTACATTGGCTGATAAAATAAGGAAAGAGATCAAACTCCTATGACATAAATTAAAAACCAACAAAGAGATCTCGGTTTACATCCTAATTGCAAACAGTAAAAACCTAGATCAGAGGTCTATCTTGCAGGGCTGCCATAAGTTGATCATAAAAATCCCAAGATTTCAAATTTTCCAGATGCAATTTTACTAATCGTACTTACCCCATAGCCTGTTTCTTGTTTTGAAGACACATATTGACTGCTTAAAACAGGTTGAAAGATAAGTAGAATGCGCCTTAAGGGGCATTCTTCTTTACTTTCAGCCTGTTTTAAGCTACCATCTGCAAGGATAAAAATTCGAACACTTGGAAAAAATCCGGAAAAATGGCAGCCCTGATATTGCACTAAAAATAATAGACAACCCCTTCTTCTGTTAAATTTAGGATGATTTCTCTTATTAGAAGTTATTGTAAATATATATGAATAATAATAAACAGCATCTCAATTTAATCGTTTTTAGGATACTAGGCCAGGAGTCTTTGTTAGACTGCAAAGATGACCTTGTGTTACAAAGTCACAAAATTTATGGATATGTTTTGTGAAAATGAAATTTTCTTTGGAAGGGTTTATATTTATATAATAGAATATGACAAAAAATATACACCTTTTATGAGAGGGGAATGGGGCCAAATTTCCGCTCCAAAAAACATTACATATTTTGCTTTGGTGTTAAATATAGTTAGTGATTAAATTACTGATATGACTGTTATGGCTAAATAGTAAAGCCAAACTTTACCATGGCCTTTTCATGGTATAATATTCACATTAACAATGCAGGGACACCGACAGTTCATGTACCGTATAATACAGTCAATATTGTATGTAAAGCTACCACTAAATTATGTTTTACTTTAGTACAATGTAGTTTGAAGAGTTCGAAGACAAGGGACTACTTAATGAAGGATAAAACTAATTAATGCAGAAAGCTCCAGGGGCTGTCTGCATTACTGTTAGTCAGTAAATAATTAGGCAAACACTTGTAATTACAAGACTACACATACTTTTGTATTCTGTTGAGAGATAATGCTTACCTCAAGATTGACTGTTCTCTTAAAGTATAAGGTTTCACAAGATATTTAACCTTTAACTCTTTCAACACCATGGGCCTGTTTAAAATATACTCATAACATTTGCAAACAGTGTAGGCCCAGATCAGAGGGCTCCTATACACTGTTTGCTAATTTATACCAGTATTCATTAAACTACCCATGATTTCCAATTAGACTGGTTCATGCTTTGGTAACTTAAAAACGATCCACAATGAAACCTAATAAACCACAATAGTTATGTAGGGTTGAAAGAGTTAACCCTTAACATGGCCTCTTTAAATTGTCAGTGCTAAAAAAGTGCAGTCTTCAATCATGTTTTAACTTTCAAATTGACCCTTCTAGCTACTGGTGAATATTGAGGGTGCATCCCTTAAATGTATTTCATGCAGCATAGTTTCTGGGTTGAAACTTTTGGCATACTTTTCAATCTGTACTGTAAAGTTAAGGAATGTTTATAGTTTGACATATAAACCATGCCATTGGGGCACAATAAAATAGGAGAGTCATAATGGCCCAGTTTGGCTTCACCCAGGTCTATATTAACCCATTTAAAACTCCCCACATACACCTTTTTAAGCCCATGTCATCTAAAGATGCAGAGGCATATAGTAGTTGCCCTATCTGTCCTTCCATTATAATTCACGAATGGGTACTTGTGTGTCTTTGAGCTCCATGACCTGGCATGAAGTGTCAAAGTGACGTATTAAAATAGGATTGCACAAACTTTGTTAACCCTCTAGAGGCTACAAAGTTCATTAGATCTTCATTAAACTTAGTCAAAATATTTGCATTATTTAAATTTAGGTCAAGTTATGGGTTACAATATGCCAGGTCAAAAACAGGGTCACCAGGTCAAATCATAAAAAACATTGTTAACACTCCAGAGGCTACAAATCTCACTATATCTCAATGAAACTTTGTCAAAATGTTTGCCTACATAAAATTTAGGTCCAAACATGGTTCATGTCCATGTTAAAATTAGGTCACTGGGTCAAATCATAGAAAAACATTGATAACACTCTAGAGGCTACAACTCTGACAAGATCTTAATGAAACTTAGTCAGAATGTTTGCCCTCATAAAATCTATGTCATTAAAGTTAAAAAAATTATGTAGGTTATGTCAGGTCAAAACCTAGTTCATTAGGTAGAATTATAGAAAAAAACATTGTTAACTCTCTAAAGACTACAAATCTCATTTATCTAGATCAAGTTAAAATGTTGTTCTTGTTGGATCAAAAACTAGGTCACTAGGTCAAATCTGCTAATGTTTTAAAATCAGAGTTCGCTAAAAAAATTCTTTTTCAAAATTGTGACCGAGTTTCAAACAGTTTGGATCCTGATGAGATGCCGATTTACGTGGGAGTCTCATCTGGATCCAAACTGTTTGCAAAAGTTAATCATTGCTTGAATTAAGGCACCCTCAGCATGTAAAGTGTTAACACTTAATTGTTTATGTTTGAAAATTATGGCAAATGAACTTAGCAACTCTCTGAGGAACTTTAAGTTCATTAGTAAAATAAAATGTTGAACATTGACCATTAACTGTTTGCATGCTGGGTAATTTTTTCTTCTACAATTATTGCCGTCTGCTGATGTTCTAAAAATATAATTTTTTAATTTTTCTTTTTAAAACAGGGTCAGAGTGTCAAACTGTGTGGATCCAGATGAGACGCCGCGTTACACGGCGTCTCATCTGGATCCAAACTGTTTGCAAAGATAATCACCGTGGCAGATATAACCTCCACTAGCATGCAAAGAGTTAAGAGCCTATATTAGTTACTTTTACCCTGACCAGAGATCAAGTATCTGATTGCAGCTGCACTGAAGCCTTTACTGTACTGGATACTGAGCTTGTTGACAGTTTTGTTGTGGTGTTTATTTTATAGACTGGTGACTGATTAAAGCAGAAAAATGGGAAAGCAGTAAAGTTCCTATAGGAACTTTCTGCTTTCCTTTCATTTTGCTTTAACCAATTACTCATTAGCTTTAAATATAGCTTTACTTTCAGTCTGCTTTATTAGCTACCTCTTATAGTAAAAGAAATATTTCTTATGTGCATTCATTGCTGTATGAAATGGAAGAATTTTCATCAATGGAGAAACAAATAAAAGGCGTAAATTATAATAAGGTGTATATTAGATGATGTAATTGGTTTAGTCTGATTGTATATAAATTGGTATTCACAAGGCTCATCATTTTTTGTTGCCCACAACTAACCATAAATTTGTCTTTAACTCATTAATTGCTTGCTGGGTACACAACATTATGTCTGCAATACTAATGTAGTCTGCAACTATTCTAAAAATAGATTTTTCTAATTTTTTTCAGCGGAGCTGACTAGTATCTATTTAGACACACATTTTTATTTAGACAAACATTTCAACCAATCATATTTGATCAGAAATTTAGAATTAAGTGCACCTGTTGAAACTGAATTGTCTGATTGGATAGTAGCCAGGGCTCCAGATAAGAGAATTATTTCAAAACTTAAAAAAATTATTTGTGCATTAAACCCTATGGTGTCACTACCCATTTGAATTGTCTCTTCGAGACAATAAAAATGAGTGGTAACACCATAGGGTTTGGTGTTGAAATGAGTGAGAAAATGTTAGATTTGTTCAGTTTACTCCCCTCTTATCTGGAGCCCTGAGACTGTAGCCTGCATGGCTGGTTTATGCACTGATGTGAGTGTAAAATTCAGAGACACAGGCAGTGTGTAATACTGAGCTGATGACATCATGTTTCTTTTTTAAGATATGATAGCAGATGTCTATTTATAGATAGACAGTGGTAGCTAGGTGTTTGGTTTAATAATGGTTTACTACCAATTCATTTTAATTGTTAACTATTTGTACAAATTTACCATTCATTGATAGCAATATAATAAATGTACTCAAGTGAATTAAACACAATTGTGTATGTTTTGCCTTTCAATCCAAGATATTACAATTCTTTGAAAACCTCCAATTTCATACAATTTTGCGCACCCATCTACAGCATGAATTCCACCACCCATTCCGCTGAATATCTTTTTTAAAGATATTTCTTGTTTCAAAACAGGGTCAGAGTGTCAAACAGTTTTGATCCTGATGTGACACCATGATACACAGTGATCCTGATGAGATGCCATGACACACAGCATCTAATCTGGATCCAAAATCTGATGTTTGCAACTGATATCATTGTGGCACATATTAATTAGCTGCTATGTAGCATGTTAAGAGTTAACCCTTTACCTGATAGCCTATTTCTAGTATTTAAAGCCACTATATTTCTCCCGCATAATCAGAATCGAACATTTTTCTAACATGAAATTTATGTCACTATTGTAAGCGTTCCATATAAAAAGAAGTAATACGTGGTGATATTTGAAGCAATATTGCTAACGAACAGTGAAATTTGTGGAAACAAGTAATCAAGTTTGTTTATTTTTGAATAGCTACGAAAATTTACGGACATACTCGGTAAAGCTCATTTGCATAATTCTATACAACAAATCGAGTGCTTTACAATCAAAGAGAGACAACTCCTTTAAGTTTGGCCGCTAAACTGATGTAATGTATACACATTGTCGCGGCCAAATCAATCACGTGACCTTTATGCAATCATTCGAAAGTTCTCGGAACCAGCCCGTAATCTTATTTGTAAACAAACCCGCTTATAATGTAAACCACCACGATAAAAATTCGACACATTTAGGTAGGATTCTTTACGAAGTGGGTGCATATGTCAGGCTTCTTACACTCTATTTCACTTAAGTTTTAATACATAGAAAATGCACACATATAAGAAATTGCGCGTTTTAAACACCAATTTGAGCGGGATTGTGCCTTTAAGATAGGTGACTTTTTAAAGCCGGTTGAAAGTACGGCGCATTCTGCTTTTCTTTCAGCCTGCTTTAAGCTATCATGTGCTAGAATATAGAAAATTTTCCCTATAATACATATTATTTACTGATTAAATTGGAACTATTTTCTTCAACGGAGGATAAATCATATTAGTTAAAAGGTGCGTCTATTGGGGGAAAGGGTTAAGACCCCATGTCCAACTCTCAGTTTGATCAGCTGTACTATCTTTGAATTTGAGCAAACAATTAAGACAAATGTTTCAAATCAATGCCAATTAATTATTCAGCATGAGGGTCGAAGAAGATTTATATCAAATTGAAACTGAAATTACAAGTAAGTGCACCCTTATCACCATGATCTACCATGTAGTACTTGAACATGGTTGAGGGCCGTAACTCAATGTTGGTAGAACTTGTGGCTCGACCTGTTTTCATGGAATTTGAAATAAAAAATGGCTATAAACTATAAACAGTATTAAACTACATGGTTGAAAAGCAATCAATTCTCAATTTATGAGAATGATTTTTGTCTTGTTGCAACAAAGAAGCCAAGCAAATTATTTAATTATTTCTAAAGGTATATTACATTATTCTGAGACCTTACTGCCATGGTGTCAAACTACAAGATTAACTCATATTTATTAGTTTTCATCTTTACACTATTTCTTATTTCTTAAGTATGTCTCATGAAGACAGGAAATTCTGGGGAACTCTGGTGTTCAATGCAATGAGTGCCATATGCGACTCCCTGGTATTGAAAATGCCTTCAAAGAGGATTCACTTATATTGTTTTAAACAAGGTTGTAGCTTAAATTAACCCGAATACCCCATAGCCTGTTTCTAGTTTCGAAGATAGGTGACCACATAAAAACTAAAGTAAGGCAGAAAGTGCCTTATCTGCTTCTTTTCAGCCTGCTTTAAGCTTAGTAACCATCAGCTATAATATAGAAAGTTTTCTGATGATTCTTTTTCATGAATGTATAAGTAGAAATTTTCTCAGAGCCTGAGGTAAACAAATTAAGTGTGCAGAAACTTGCCTGCAACAAAGAAGTAAAGATGGTACATTTACTACGTATATACAGGACACACAGGTGATGCCTTAACCCTTTCCCCCATAGAAGCGCCTTTTAGCGGATATGATTTATTCCTCTGGTGAAGAAAATAGTTCCAGTTTAATCAGTCATGAATATTTAGTAAAGGGAATATTTTCTTTATTTCTAGCGCATAAAAGCTTAAAGCAGGCTGAAAGTAAAGCAGAATGCGCCTTTAGGCGCATTCTGCTTTACTTTCAACCTGCTTTATAAGTGGCCATCTATCTTCAATACTATAAAAAGGTTATCAGGTAAAGGGTTAACCCTTAGCCTGCCACTCACGACTATAGCTCCATATGCAAACAGCTTGGATCCGGATGAAACGCCGAGTAACTCGGCGTCTCATCCGGATCCAAGCTGTTTGACACTCGGACAACATTTTCAGCAATTTTGAGCAACTTTGAAGCACTTTGAAACTTGAAGCAGACGAGAAATGTAGCAGACGACAATTTATTTGGCGGGCTAAGGGTTAATACAGGACACATACATTGGAAAAGATGTTATTATTTCCCATTTCAAAGCAAACAAAATGCAAATGCAATACATTCAAATAAGAAAATGACATAGTTTGTCAAAGCTGAATGTTGATTTTAACTTTGACAGCAAACAGTTTTGAGCCTGATCAGACGCCAGGTTACCTGACGACTGATCTGGCTCCAAACTGTTTGCAAATGGAAATAAAATGTACTAGATTTAGCGTAAACACGTTAATTGGGAAATATCAATAACATTTTCTCCACTGTATAACATACAGGAGCTCTCTGCATTAATAGATTACCTATGGTGACGTTAATTTGTGTAAGAGGTATGGGTCAACAAGGTTATCATCCTAAATTATCATAAATACACTTTCACCTTTCAGGCTATTAAGACCTTGATTAGGACACCTGATAGTTTGGCCTGTGACTTAATTGATCTGCTAGGTCAACAAGATTTTACCCTTTACCCCAATTAGCTAGTTTTCAGGATTGAAGACTGATGGTTGTTAAAATTTAAGCCATTACCCCATAAATACACCTTTTTTCACCTTTAATTTATCCCTCCTCTGAAGAAAATAGTTTCACTGTATAACATCAGGAATATGTGCCAAAAAGAATAGTTTCTATATCTTAGCAGATTGTATCTCACAGCAGGCTGAAAGTAAAGCAGAATGGGCCTTAACTCTTTCCTCCCTAAAACTTTCAATGAATAATTCCAGTTTCCATCTAAGTCTAGTCCATTTATGACTTTTAAGGGTTGTTTTTTTCAATGTTTGACATTATGACAAACAGTGAAGACCCTGATCAGAGGGCTCCTTTCGGAGCCCTCTGATCTGGGTCTTCACTGTTTGCATAGGACAAGTGTACTATTCACATGTACACTGTTTGAAAAGGACGCCTATATGCGGGATTAGGGTTCAAAGAGTTAAGGTGCATATACTAAATACTTTCAACATGCTTTAAGTGGTCATCTATCTTCAGTACTAGAAATTGGCTATCATGGGGAGAATTGGTTAAAGTAGGATGAAAGTAAAGCTGAATATTCCTTAAGGAGCATTTTGCTTTACTTCCAGCCTGCTTTAAGCTACCATCTGCTTGTACATGTATATAGTATTAGATAAATATTTCTTATGGTGCATATGCATACTTGTCTAAATTGTTTTCTTCAGTGTAAGAATAAATTACAGGCATAAAAGACATATGTATGGAGTAATGGGTTAATGTTTTTTCTGTACTGCATGAATCTCAGTTATTAATCAGTTGTATCATAATCAGCAATATTACCTGTGACATGATTAAACACCATGACCTCAGGTACATATTATGCATGTAATATAATTAAGTTTATCATATACTGTGAATTATTGTATTATAAATTGGTACTCTCTATTGAAGAAGGGTGGGTATATTGATATAGGTGACTGCCTTATATCGCAGGATATAAACAATTCAGGAATCTTCTATAGAAGCTTTCTGCATTATATTTGTCTTGCATAAATAAGCAATCCTCTATTGAATGGTCTCTTAACACATTCAACATAAGTCTGTAAACCTGTGAAAAGTATATTAAAAAAGTGTATAGTTCCTTATCATGGAGAGATCTCCTAAAAATATGAGCCCTCTTATTAGGGTCTACACTTTTTGTTATTTTGAAATACATGTATATTGAAAGAAATACTCCCCTAAAAAAGGACTATAGTCTTTAACCCATTACCCCATACCCTGTTTCTTGTTTTGAAGATAGGTCACCACTTTCAGCCTGCTTTAAGCTATTATCTGTTAGAATATAGAAAATATCTCTTATAAATCTTATTTGTAACAATATAAATTGGAAATATTTCCTTCAGTAGAGGAATAAATTAAAGGCGTAAAAAGGTGTATTTATATGGGCACCAGGGGTAATGGGTTAAATTAGAGATTTGAATTTTGCATTTGAAGTTTCAGAGGCTTATATATTGACTGTAATAATTAAATATAAAATGATAACTTGACCTGCCCTGTTGAAGTTATTATCATTCAAAAATCTCTCAACATTTTCATTTTCATTTTTATTAGTCACCTGGTCACACACTGACACTCATATCACCACAGTATAATTATAAGGGTGGTTTTTTTTGGTCAGAAGAAATTTAATTTTAATATAAAGCAAAAATCTTTATTTGAAATTAAAATCATGGGCAACAATTTGAAGCAGATGACTTGAAGAATTATTTGGTAAACATGTACAGTAAAACCTCTCTATAATGACCACTTAATTATTTGCTTATTATTAATTAAGTAATCGAGAGAGGTGATGTACTGCTTAAAGCAATGTGACAGTAAAACATAAAACTACTTTAGGAGCTAAATCTGTTTGACTTTCACCTTGCTTTAAGCTGTCACTCGTCCTTAATTGTACAATCAATTAGCCGTCTTTTAAGTGGGTGTAATAGAGAGGTTTTACTACATGTATGTGTAAATGTCTTACCAATGTTTATATATATGATTGAATATAAAAAATGATCAGATAAAATTAATTGACGGGTTCCATTTATATTATTTGGCATACATTCAATCTTTTGTTTACCAACCATCTGCATTTTTTTAACAGTTATTAATTAAAGAGATAAAGTTATTGTAATATATTTCAGTGCAGAACAAAATTATTAATGAAATGCAAAAAGTTTCAAAGTAGCTTTCGGCATTATAATCATTATGCTTTAATTAAGCAGTAAACTACTTGTAAACATTGTACATCTTTAGAACATTTCTATGCAAATTTAAATGTTTGATTGCTTAGCCTCTGTCTTCTAAACGGGTGGTAGCTTAATGCAGGTTTAGGAGCTTTCTGCTTTACTTTTAGCCTGCTTTAAGCAACCACCTGTTGGAATGCAGGGAAATTAAAGCTTAATGGCTCTTTATCAAGACAGAGTAGAAGTACAATATTAAGGACACCTATGAAAACTAGTAAAGTTATGGACAAAGTTAAAAAGGGTTACATGTACATGTACATGTACAGTAACACCTCTCTATTACGACCACTAAAACAAATGATAATTGATTGTATAAAAGACAGGTGACAGCTTTCAGCAAGTCGACAGTAAAACAGTTTTGTGGTTGTAATAGAAAGATTTTTCTGTCACCTTGCTTAAATCAGTCACCTGTGGCAAACACCTAATAGTTATCACTGTTTTGCGGTCGTAATAGAAAGGTTTTACTGTACGATGAAGGAAAGTGGTTATACAGGTTTTGACTCATCAGATTAGAGAAATTGACTAAACGTTAAACAGTCAAACTAAAAATGTATTAACCCTTAGCCCGCCACATAAATTGTCGTCTGCTATTTTTCTCGTCTGCTTCAAGTTTCAAAGTGCTTCAAAGTTGCTAAAAATTGCTGAAAATATTGTCCGAGTGTCAAACAGCTTGGATCCGGATGAGACGCCGAGTTACTCGGCGTCTCATCCGGATCCAAGCTGTTTGCATATGGAGCTATAGTCGTGAGTGGCAGGCTAAGGGTTAAGAACTTCTTAGTGAAGTAGTGTTGGTACCTCTTAACTCATTACTGTACAGCCTGTTTCTAGTTTTCAAAACAGATTACTACTTAAAGCAGGTTAGAAGTAAAGCAGAATGCACCTCTAGACAGATTCTGTTTTGCTTTCAGTTTGCTTTAAGCTTAGTGACAATCTAAAAAAATAATATAGAAAACATTCTTTTTTGTGCATATTCGTAACTTTACACATAAATTTGATCTATTTGTTTTCTTTAGTGGAGATAAAACTTTAAAGCATAAAAGCCATGTATTAATTGGGTAATGGGTTAAAACTGCTTGAATTGCAGTATAGAAATAATGCAAAATGCCCCTATAATAGGAGCTTGAAGAGGCTTGCAACCGGATTTAGCATTTAAAATAGTAATTTGTCAAAATATGTCAAATGCTTATATAAATTGGTAAGTTTTAGTTTAGGCTAAGAATTTCTGTTAAAAAATGCATAAATAAAAAGAAAAAAAAGAAGAAGCTCTGGTAGGATTCGAACCCGTGAATCTCCATGGGGAGACATGCAGACACGAAAATTAAAGAAACGCTGCATGCAGCCCACTCGACTACGGGCTCTATATGTAAATGGTATCGGATTAACGTACTCCAGTGTGTAGCGATAGATAGTACATTATTCGGCCCTGGTTTATGTCTGAGCCTGTGTTCAATTTCTGTTGCGTCAGTCGACGCACAGATAAAACGAATGATAATACCTAAAAAATGAAGATTTGAAGACTTTTCTTAAGGATGTTTTTAGACTGATGATATTTTTCTAATGCCAGATGCACGATAATGCTACACATTTGGTGTTATTTGAGCATTTTCTTTTATTTTTGTAAATAGACCATCCGGTTTCGAGTCGCTTTAAAAGTTAAAATGTAGAGTATTTTATCCTATATAAAAGAAACTGTTTAATTAGGTGTACTTAACTTTCCTCCTTAACCTTATAAACCAATCACCTCACTCCAAATATGTTTAAAGTAGGTTGGTGCTTTGGGTAAGATGAAAATAAAGCAGGTGCTTAAAGCTGACACCTATTTTCAAAACTATCGATGAATATTTACCTAATCATGGTACATATATGAAATAATTGGTAGAATTCTAGTTTTGAAGCCAGGTGACCACTTAAAGCAGGTTGAAAATAAAGCAGGCGCATTCTGCTTTTTTTTCAGCCTACTTTTAGCTACTATCTATTAGGATATATTAACTTTTTCTTATGGTACATATTTATAAGTGTATGCAGTGGAACTTTTTTCTTCAGCGTTTGATTAAATAAAAGGCGAATAAAGGCGTTTTTATTGGGTTCGTTATGGGTTAAGTGATTACTGCTTAATCAAGACCAATTGTAATAAAATACCATTATGCTAAAATTCACTTATATGTGTATAACAGTTAGATCCAGATCAGATGACAAGCAACATAAAAGTTAATGATCAGGATTGCACGCACATTATGCCTTTATGTCAACATTCAAAGGGTTAAATTAGTAAACTGTAGAAACCAGTCAGCCGTGTCAGTACGCCTCAAGCTATAATAGTCAATCATAAAAGTGCATGGGAAAAACATTTCCCCGTATATTTAGATATTTGTATCGATCTGAATATTTGTTACCTTAATTTTAATTTAAAATCTTGCTTCAAAAGCTGAGATTCTAAAATCTGAACACATTGAGCCTAGAGATGAGTAATTCGAGGGCTTGGTGCAAAACTACTGTAACTCCCTCACAATTGTGAGGGAGTTACAATAGTTTTGCACCAAGCTCTTGAATTACAGTCATGTAAAGAGTACAATTTTATTGGATGCAAATAGTGTAGATGAGGGTCTGCACAGTGTTTACCCCTTTTGTCATAATATTCATATTGCAGATTGTCATAATTGGGAACTGAAATATCCCAGAAAGAGTGTATACTGTCATATTAAAGTCACAGATCCTTTAACCCATTACCCCATAAATACGCCTTTAAATTAAATCCTCTACTGAAGAAAATAGTTCCAATTTATACAGTTGGGAATATTTAACGTTAGAAATAATTTCTATATTCTAGCAGCTGGTTGCTTAAAACAGGTTGAAAGTAAAGCAGAATGTGCCCTAAAGCGCATTCTGCTTTACTTTCAACTTGCTTTAAGTCATCACCTATTTTCAAAACTAGAAAAATGCTATGGGGTATTGGGTTATAAGAAAACAGTGCATACCCAGATGAGACCTGCCTGATCTGGATCTACATTGTTTTCATAGAGCATCAGTATTAAGGCTAATAGCAGGAAGGCAAATTATAGCAGTACAGTAAAACCTCTCTATTATGACTACTAACAAGAAGGCTAATCAACTGTATAAAAGACAGGTGACAGCTGTACTGCCATGGTTTATGGTCGCAACGTACCACTGCCAAAACGTACCAGTCGAAACGTCCCAATTTTCTAGATGGAACGTCCCACTATATAAAATTTTTATAGAAAATCAGTTTTATTATACTATTTTTGTATAATTTATTGTTTTTGAGATTATTCACGATATATAATCTGATTGATTTAGGATATCTGTAATTACAAAAATGAACACCCGATCGTAGAAAAAATTGCAAATAGTACACTCCGACGGCCGTGACAGCAGCTAGAGCTAATCTCCTGATAACCTTTTCAAACAGTTTCATCCAGATTAGAGACCAACTCAATTCTCATCATATATTTCAAACTGTTTGTAAATTGGATATTAATAAAGTCACATATAGATGATATATTGATTTAAGCAGGCGTCATATTTAGCAGAATTCATTTTCTTTGTTTTCATCGACGGGCGACCCGAAATGCAAAGAACACCACAGGAAAAGGGTTTTATGTTGTAATAGCGTATTTAAAGGTATCTGTGCACCAGTTTATTAGTCATATATGAATTACCGCTCAAAAAGATGCTTTTATTGTCCAAAAATCGGCGACGATATGAACAATGCCGATCCTACCTAACCTTCGTTAACACCATCTAAAATAGATTTGATGTACTAATATCGTATTTAAAGGCATATATATATTGTTTAAATAACTGTATCGACACCCCTGTTAAAAAAGTTGGCTTTTCTTGGCTAACAGTCGTCGATAATTTAGCAAGGTGAAAGTGACACAGAAAGTTCCTACAGTAGCTTTCTGTTTTACATTCTCTTTGTTTCACTTAGCAGTTACTTGCCTTAAATTTCTGACAATTAACACAATTTAGTGTTAGTAATAGAGAGGTTTTACTGTATAGGCTAATAGCAGACAGGGTTAACTCTTTGCATGCTAGCAGCGGATATATCCACCACAGTGATTGCCTTTGCAAACAGTTTGGATCCAGATGAGACACCGCTTAAAGCGGTGTCTCATCAGGATCCAAACTGTTTGCCATTCTGACCCTGAATTTAAAAGAAATTTTGAAAAATTCTAATTTTAGAACAAAAGCAGATGACAATTGCTGCAGACGAAAAAATTACCCAGCATGCAAAGAGTTAAAATTAGTGACTGACAGATTATACAAGCAACCAATCAGACAGATATAGATGAACTTTTCCTGCAGTTCTCACTTCTTGGGTAATAAGATTGCAGTTTTATCTGTCTGCTAGTTTTAGTGCTTCAACAATCATCTTCTTTTCAACAACATGTACACCAGGGGCACGTTTCATAAAACTTCGTACGTCGAAAACATTCGTAAGTAAAAACTGAAAAATACATTTAATTTCTGATTTCCCTATCTAATCCTGTCTTGTGACATCTCTTTGGAATCATCTTTTCAAGACGATTCAAGACAGGATTAGATTGAGAAATAATTACAAATTGAGACTTTTATAATCTGATTTACGACAACATTTGTCATACGAAGTTTTATGAAACGGGCCCCAGTTTCTTTTCAATATGTTCTCCTTGAACATTCAAATTTATCCTCTCAAAGATTCTTCCTAAAATTAGTAGTCACACCATACATTTAATGTCACTAGGGTTGTAGTACATGACTTTGAAATATTTATTATGCTGGCCCCTTCCTCCAGCATTTAGAAATTTAACACATTTAATTTTGCTGATCCTAACTCAGGGCTCCAGATAAATTGGAGTAAACTGAACAAATCCAACATTTTCTCGCTTGTTTTAGCACAAATCCCATGGTGTTACTACTCATTAGAATCGTCTCGAAGAGACGATTCTAATGAGTAGTGACACCATAAGGTTTATTATATGGAGAAATAAAGATTTTAGTTTTTGAAATACTCCCCTTATCTGGAGCTCTGCAAACTAATATGCTTGATGTAATTATTTTCTATATACTGGTACTATACATGTAACATATAGATGACTATATCCTTAGCAAGCCCGGCCGATTTTGTACACATAACACAGACACTACTGGACTAGTTTGGAGCTCATTTTCTGAATAAACACTACACTCTGACATCTCAAAACTACTCTGACGTGTCAAAACGAAACTGAAAGTGACAATCTATTTTTAGAGGCGCTATATTTAAGTCGCGTTCACGCAATGCGCGAATTAGTTAAAAAAAAAAAAAGAAAAAAAAAGTGGATCCTGAGCTCAGTTTGAGCTCAGTTTGAGCTTTGTGAGCTTTGTGTTGACATGTCAGTGTTACTGAATTCCAGCATGAGTGCTATTATAACGGGTTTTGACAAAAAGGTCGAGTACATTTTAAACCGAAAGTAGAAAGATGGACCGTTTCGGCCCCTCTGGCATTCGCCTTTTTCCAATATTGCAAATTTGTGTCTGGATCCATTTTGGATGCTGCCTGAAAGTGTCACATTTTGCAGGAGACCATTGATATTCTAGAAATAGGCAGTGCCGAACCTGGCCTTTCAGAAAAGTCTTCCAACGCGATGTGCGAATCATAACTTTTCATTCTACGGAAGCCAAAATGTGCCATAAACGTCAAAACGTTTTAATACGTTATGGGCGTGGAAAGGATATATAGGATATTACATGAGTGTTTTCATAATTTATTGGATTTATTAAACGAGTTTTTTAGAAAACGATTAAAACGAGGCTTTGCCGAGTTTTTATCGTTTTCTAAAACGACGAGTTTGATAAATCCAATAAATTATTAACACGAATGTTATATTCTTTTTATAACATAACCTAGAAAGTTATTTATCGCAGTCTTTGAGGTCAAGTGAATGCTAAGCGCGATATAAGTAGATCTATACAGGAAAAAAGTTTAATGACGTCACAAGTAATGACGTCGTGTCGTGGTGTGCCTCATTTGCATAGTTATTTAACTAGTTATATATGACATTTAAACAACGGGTGTTATTCAACGCTCACGCCGTCTGTTATGTTATAAAACATATTTATTCCTGCTGAAATATCTGATTCAGAGACTATGATCATCTCAGATTCTGCAATTCTTTTTCAAATTTTTAAAGCAGGTTGAAAGTAAAGCAGAATGCGCCCAAGGGCACATTCTGCTTTACTTTCAGCCTGCCTTCGGCTAACATCTGCTAGAATATAGAAAATAATTTTTATCATACATAAAAAATTATTCATAACTGTATATATTGGAATAATTTTCCTCAGTGGAGAAATATATTAAAGGCATAAAAAGGCATATTTATGGGGTAATGGGTTAAAATTAGACTGGCACCAGTCTTTAGAATAGTTTATCATTATTTCCCTTTGATACATACAGGGTTGTCTTTTCCTATCCAGGATTCTAGATAAATCAGTGCTGGACTCTGTAGTAGGAGTAAGGAACAACGACAGACCATTGAAGAACAGAATACATTATTAAAAATAATACATTTATCAGACTAGTAGCTAGTCTAGGTTAAAATAGGAAACCTAAACATGAGGGACAATTAGTTTGCATTGTGATTGGAAACGAAGTGTACGTCACAGCGTCTGATCTGTTCCATATCTGTATACATATTGTAATAAAGTAGCGATACACAGACCTTCTTGGTTAACTCTTTCCACACTTAAGTATCTCTTGTGGAATATTAAGTTCCCTTGTGGATCATTTCAGTTACCAAAACATGAGCCAGTCTACATGGTATTCTGGGTAGTTAATAAATTTAGCAAACAGTGACAACCTTGATCAGAGGGCTCCTGATCTGGGTCTACACTGTTTGCAAATATGGTGTCAGTAAATTTTACACATGTCCATCATCAGGTGCTGAAAGTTAACTGATTCTTAGTAGTAACCACTGTGAGAAGTATACTCCTCCTTACGAATATATAAGTGTACATTTGAAAACTTACACTAGTCCTGTGCAAACAGTGTAGATCCAGATAAGGGTTCCAAGAGGAACACTCTGGGCAGGATCTGCACTGTTTGTCATCTAGCAATATATAATTGTATAAAAATAAAAAATGGACTAGACTAATATTTGGAAACTTGAATTGCCCATTTTAGGTTTCCGGGGTAAATGATTTAAGAGAATGGACTCTAGCTATAGAGGGCCCATAAACATTGTGCCAGTATAGCCCTGACTTGACGTGGCATTTAGAAGACATAGTATTGATGTATACCTTACTAGACTGTCAAAAACTTGGCATTAACCCTTGCACTACTCTCTTACCAAATAGACTGTTCCTTTTGCTAAATAGTTGTTAGTCTTTATTGTCTTTCAAGGGATTTATTTCCAAAATAATTCAAAGAATGAGAAACAGTGTAGACCCTGATCAGAGGGCTCCTAAAGGAGCCGTCTGATCAGGGTCTACACTGTTTTGAAGTTATGTATACTTGGATCCAGCAAAGTCAGGGTGAACAAAAATCAGGAATATCTGAGGTTACTCAGCTTAGCGCCAACTTGGTCATTAATGGTAGCTTCTTGTAATTGGTTTAAATCGCACAGTTTTACTTTAACTCTGTACATGCTGGGTAATTTTTTCGTCTGCAAAACAGATGTCGATCAACTGCTGCTGTTTTAGAAATAGAATTTTCAAAATTTCAAAAAAACAGGGTCAAATCGATGTCAAGCAGTTTGGATCCTGATCAGATGCCGTGTTACATTGCATCTCACCAGGATCCAAACTGTTTTCAAAGGTTACTCACCGTTGCTGTCTGTCGATAACATGGTAAGAGTTAAACAGTATGCATGTTATGGAAGAATATTTGATAAGGCCTAAAAAAAAAAGATGTGTGTTTCCGGTTTCCCGACCGACCCTATTTTTTACCCCCGACCCTAAAGTTTTTAAAGAAAATTTAAAAAAAAAAAAAATTTAAAAAAAAAAAAAAAAAAATTTTTTTTAGGGAAAAGTATTTTTGGTGAGGGAAAAAAAAATACTGGAGGGGAAAGGGCCATTATTCGGCACCCGTTACAGAAGGAAACAAGATACAACCTCATAATTCTAGTATGGTAGAGTACATCAAGGGCAGATAACTACAGCCTAAACAATACTGAAATGAAGCCTTTTCTAGCATTTCAAAGTATATCAAGGGCAGATAACTATTGCTACAATGATTAGATTTCAACAATAATTGCACTACTTTGAGAACTTATAGGTATATACTTTGCGTGCAAGTAAATTCAAAATCCATTGAAAACTGTAGTTGCAAAAGTGTAAACGCTGTTCGATATGGCATTTTCAGCAATTCAAGGGAAGACAACTCTTGACATATAGGTCCGATTTCAACCATAATCACACTTATTTGAACTCTTATGGTCATATACAATCTGAGTAAGTTTGAAAAAAGACCAGATAAAAATTGTGGAATCTAGAGTGTAAACACCCTTAAATATGACATTTTCAGCAATTCAAAGGCAGAAAACTCTAAACCTATTAATCAGATTTCAACCATAATCAAACTCATCAGAACTCTTATGGTCATTATTCATATACAATCTGAGCAAGTTTGAGATAGATTTGATAAAAATTGTGGACTCTAGAGTGTAAACACCCTTAAATATGGCATTTTCAGCAATTCAAAGGTAGATTACTCTTGACCTATTAGTCCGATTTCAACCGTAATCGAACTCTTATGGTAATATACAATCTGAGCAAGTTTGAGCAAGTTTGAGAAAGATTGGATAAATATTGTGGCCTCTAGAGTGTAAACACTAAAATTGTTGACGACGGACGACGAACGCCGGACATTCAAGTATTGCAAAAGCTCACCCTGAGCTAGCTCAGGTGAGCTAAAAAGGCTTGTGTTAAACACACCACATTTTTTAGCTCACCTGAGCCAAAGGCTCAAGGTGAGCTATTGGGATGGCCCTGTGTCCGGCGTCCGTCGTCGTTAACAATTGCTTCAAATGACATCTCCTCCTATACCGCTTGACAGAATTCAACCAAACTTTACAGAAATGTTCCTTGGGTCAAGCTCTTTCAAATTTGTTCAAAGAATTAAAAACAATGCAGAACTCTGGTTGCCATGGCAACCAAAGTGAAAAAATAAGGAAATCTTAAAAAATCTTCTTGTCAAAAACTGCAAGGGCCAGAGCTTAGATATTTGGTACATATCATCATCTACAGGTCCTCTATCAAGTTTGTTCAAATTATGCCCCTGGGGTCAAAATTGGCCCCGCCCCGGGGGTCACAGTTTTACATAGAGTTATAAAGTGAAATTTTCAAACGTCTTCTTCTCTGAAACCAATGTGGCCAGAGCTTTGATATTTGGCATGGTGACACTTCTAGATGTTCTTTACCAAAATTGTTCAAATGGTTGTGGTCGGTTGCATAACTAGGTCACAGGAGCTATAAATAGATTTTTTCAATGAAAACTTAAAACATCTTCTTGTCTGAAACTACAAGGGCCAGAGCTTAGATATTTGGCACATAGAATTGCCTACAGGTCCTCTATCAAGTTTGTTTAAATTATGCCCCTTGGGTCAAAATTGGCCCCGCCCCGGGGGTCACGGTTTTACAAAGAGTTATATAGTGAATTTTTCATACGTCTTCTACTCTGAAACTAATATGACCAGAGCTTTGATATTTGGCATAGTGACACTTCTAGATGTCCTATATCAAAATTGTACAAATGGTTCTGGTCCATTGCATAACTAGGTCACAGGAGCTAAAAATAGATTTTTTACAATGAAAACTTAAAAAATCTTCTTGTCTAAAACTACAAGGGCCAGAGCTTAGATATATGGCACATATCATCGCCTACACAGGTCCTCTATTAAGTTTGTTCAAATTATGCCCCTAGGGTCAAAATTGGCCCGCCCCGGGGGTCACTGTTTTACATAGAGTTATATAGAGAAAATTTCAAACATCTTCTTCTCTGACTCTAATATGGCCAGAGCTTTTATATTCTGTATGGTGACACTTTTAAATATACTTTACATATTTTGTTCAAATTGTTCCGGTCTGTTGCATATCTACGTCAGTCCTGGACATAAATCAATATCTCCATTTTTCCAATTATTCTCAGGTGAGCGAATATGCCCCATGGGGCTCTTGTTATTAAAATATAATACCGGTATTTATTTGATGCAATGGTTTTCAGATTGAAACAAGAACTATTTCACATAATTATATTATGAAATACCTTACAATTTAAACTTGCAAATCAAGATAAATCATTTCAGACACTTTCAATGTTTAATACAACAAGAGCAAGGTCATTATTTGTCATATAAACCCATCCTTTGATTGTAAAAAAATTCATATATATGCCCTATATAAAAACTTTTTAAAAAATAAAAACTTTTTCCTACCGACCTACCCTAAAATTTTGAGAGGGTGAAACCAGAAACACACATATTTTTTTTTTAGGCCTAACTGTTGCAAAAGGTGAGATGCTGAGTAACTCGGCATCTCATCTGGATGCAAAATGTTTGATACACTTATAATATTAAGGAAATAAGCTTTTGAGAAGCTTTTTTTAAAATTTTACATTTATAATAGCACCTTGAACAATTTTATATTAAGTGCTTCCATGTTGAAGGTCAAGGTCATTGATGCTATCATAATAGAAATTAATTTTCAATAGAATGAAACTTCTTTAAGGTGTTATGTGTGATAATAAACATCTTGAGGAATGAATTTAAAATTGTGTGTTTGACTGCTTCCACATTGAAGGGCAATGTCATTCTAAACAGTTCATGAAAGATCCTAAATGTGAGGGGATTTGTATTATTTTGATGCATTGTCCCAGGGCTCCAGATAAGGGGAGTATTTCAAAAATTAAAATCTTTATTTCTGCATGAAACCCTATGGTGTCACTACTCATTAGAATCGTCTCAAAGAGACGATTCTAATGAGTAGTAACACCATAGGATTTGGTGCTGTATGAGTGAGAAAATGTTGGAATTGTTCATAATACTCCCTCTTATCTGGAGCCCTGTTGTCCTAGGAATTGAAAGAATTAATAGCTGAAAAAGTTTCTTCAGTACCAGTATGTTAAATTAAATGTTTGTTTTAAATGGCAAATTTGCTGTGTATTTTCAGATGTTGACAAATGTCCAGTGCCTCCTAAGACACGATTACTGGTGCTAGTAAATCCTCATAGTGGGCCGGGCAAGGCAATGCAGATCTACCAACGACAAGTGGCGCCAATGTTGGACGAGGCTGATGTACATGTCAAGGTCATTCAGACAGGTGAGTTGTATGTGCGTCACCACTTAGATGCAGATTGAAAGTAAAGCAGAATGCACCTGAATATTATTAATATATAGAGGATCTTGTATGAGTGCTCATTATTTATCATTTTTAATAAACGAGTTGGCTAAAATAATATGACGCGAGCCTTGGCGAGCGTCATATTAATTTTAGTCGACGAGTTTATTAAAAATGATAAATAATGAGCACGAATGTGAGATTCCATTTATCACATAACAAGTTTAAACACCTATTAAATTGACTGAAGTCGTAGTGTGTAGATCCTCCGCTATATAGAGTTTCCGCCAAAATGTTACGTTGTTTACGTTAACGTCATAGTAAATGACGTCATTTGGCGTCCCGCTTCATGCAGCACTTGTGGACGAACAAGTTGGGCCGGAGCCGAAAAAATGATATTTCACTAATGGATTACGATATTTATACAATCGCTTTATGCAACTCTCAGACCGCAAATTATGTGATAAAATAATATATAATGTGTATCCTATAATGGAGTAAAGAGTTAAAGCTTGGACTTATGTTTATATAACTCTTTGCATGCTGGGTAATTTTTTTGTCTGCAACATTTGTCGTCTGCTATTGTTCTAAAAATAGATTTTTCAAAATTTCTTTTCAAAACATGGTCAGAGTGTCTCATCAGGATTCAAACTGTTTGCAATTTAGGCATTCACTGTGGAGGGTATATCCGCCGCTAGCATGGGGAGAGTTATTTTATTAAACACTCTCAGTGAGTTTTCTGATGAGTGATTGTCATATACATGTAGCATGATGTACAAGACCTGCCTTTGTTTCCTCTACATAAAATATGTATACTGAACACTCATCATAAAAAAACATTTGTCATATGCAAATTATTCTAATTAGATTTTTGGTATGATAACCTATTGTTTGACTGATTACATTTTTTTTATTGAACCCAGCATGCAGAGAGTTAGACTTGGATAACTGTCTATCTTATATTAAGTGGTTGCCCAATAAAATACCTCTGAGCTACATTGACTACAGAATTTAGCTTCATGCAAAGTAAAAATAATACAGCTTTTTTCCTTGCATTAAGCATGCAATCATCTGTCTCCACAAATATCCAATCTATAACTTCAATAAGTGATTGCTAACTGTATAGTGCAGGCCTGCAGGGCTCCTAGCTGGTAAGGGGGTATTTCAAAAACTGAAATCTTTATTTCTGCATTAAACCCTATGGTGTCACTACTCATTAGAATCGTCTCTTCAAGACGATTCTAATGAGTAGTAACACCATAGGGTTTGTTGCTGAAATGAGTGAGTAAAAATTTGTTCAGTTTACTGAACTTTACTCCCTTGATAGCTGGAGCCCTGTAGTGTATAGTGTCACTTTGTTCCACATATTTCATCACACTGATTGCAAAAACTGAAATCTTTATTTCTGCATTAAACCCTATGGTGTCACTACTCATTAGAATCGTCTCTTTGAGACAATTCTAATGAGTAGTAACACCATAGGATTTGGTGCTGAAATGAGTGAGAAAATGTTGTGATTTGTTCAGTTTCCTGACCTTTACTCCCTCGATAGCTAGAGCCCTGTAGTGTATAGATTTCATCAAACTGATTGCATGAGGCTGTGACAATTTTCATTTCTGCATTAAACCTTATGGTGTCACTACTCATTAGAATCATCTCTTCAAGACGACTCTAATGAGTAGTAACACCATAGGATTTGATGCTGAAATGATTGAGTAAAAATGTTTGGATTTGTTCAGTTTCCTGAACTTTACTCCCTCTTATCTAGAGCCCTGTAGTGTATTATAGTGTCACTTTGTTCCACAGATTTCATCACACTGATTGCAAAACCTAAAACTTTTATTTCTGCATTTAACCCTATGGTGTCACTACTCATTAGAATCGTCTCTTTGAGACGATTCTAATGAGTAGTTACACCATGGGATTTGATACTGAATTGAGCGAGTAAAAATGTTGGGAAGTGTTCAGTTTCCTGAACTTTACTCCCTCTTATCTAGAGCCTTGTAGTGTATTATAGTGTCACTTTGTTCCACAGATTTCATCACACTGATTGCAAAACCTAAAATCTTTATTTCTGCATTTAACCCTATGGTGTCACTACTCATTAGAATCGTCTCTTTGAGAAATGCTAATGGGTAGTAACACCATAGGATTTGGTGCTGAAATGAGTGAGTACAAATGTTGTGATTTGTTTAGTTTCCTGACCTTTACTGTCCTGTCGTGTATAGTGCCACTTTGTTCCAGAGATTTCATCATACTGATTGCATGCGGCTCGGACAAAAGACTGTCTCGTGACTCTCATTTAAAATATTCACTTCTTTTACTGATGAATATGATACAGTTGAGCTGCTTTTATAACTCAGACTTATTAGTCTCAGCTTAGCTAGATTGCAATTTGTGAAATACAGGGAAACCTTTATTAAATGACCTTTCTAGATGTATGAGTCGTGCCATGACAAAACCAGCTTTATATATTGCATTGCAGCATTGTACAGACCAAGCAACATTGTCATCCCAGGCTTTGTATCTGAGTTTGATCTACACTGCCAAATACCGTATATAATATAGCTGCATGAAATGCTTTAGATGCATGTGGGTGTCAAACAGTGTAGATCAAGACAAGCCGCCCCGTTGGCCTTGATCTACACTGTTTGAAATGCAGTAAGGCAGGTTTCTCATGGCACTGCTCATCACATATGCTCAGTTTTGATCAGGGTTCTCAATGTATACATAGGACACATATACTCTTCACAGGTATACTGTTTGTACATGACGAGTTAACTCCAAGGCCCTAGATAATAAGGAGTAAACTGAAAACATCCAAAATTTTCTCACTCATTTCAGAATAAAATCCTATGGTGTTACTACTCATCAGAATTGTCTCGAAGAGACGATTCTAATGAGTAGTAACACCTTAGGGTTAAATGCAGATACATGTATAAAGATTTTAATTTTTGAAATATACTCCCCTTATCTGGAGCTCTGAGAGATGATCTGTTGTATGGACAAATACTTTTGTTTTATCTGAGATCATCCTTGTGTCATCTATTATACTATAATGAAATCTTCCAGCTGGCTTATTGGGAGAGTTCATTACAGTTTCAGGGCATAAATGGGTTAAGTATTTTTGACCAAATTCTGTTTCTTATGTTTTCACAGATCGTGCTGGCCATGCCTTGGAGATCATGAAATCTTTAAATAGAAAAGAATACTACGGTGTTGTGATTGTATCAGGGGATGGACTCATCTACGAGGTAGGCACAGGTCACATGATCAGCTGAAAATGACAAACAGGGCAGATGATCAGAAGTCTTCTGTAGGACATACAATGCCTGTATAATTATATTAAAAGAAATAAGCTCTATATTCTAGCAGATAGTAGCTTAAAGCAGGTTGAAAATAAAGCAGAATGCTCCTTAAGGCACATTCTGCTTTACTCTCAACCTTCTTTAAGTGGTCATCAATATTCAATACTAGAAACAGGCCATGGAGTAATGGGTTAACCTAAGGCGCATTCTGCTTTTTACTTTCAGCCTGCTTTAAGCTACCATCTGCTATAATGTAGAAAATATTTCTTATAATACATATCCATGACTGTATAAATTGGAACTATTTTTTTCAGTGGAGGAATAAATTATATGTGCTAAAAGGCTATGGAGTAAAGGGTAAAAAGAAATGGAGGAATTTATAGTGTCATTGAAATGAACATTGTTTAACTGCAGGTGATCAATGGGTTGATGAGTCGTGAAGACTGGCAGGATGCTATAAAGATACCTGTGGGCTGCCTACCTGGGGGCTCGGGCAATGCCCTTAGCTGTGCAATCAACTACTCAGCAGGGTAAGTACAGTGCTCTATAACAACACCCAATGGGAGACAATGATGGCATGTGTTGTTAATAGGGAGTTGTTATAGGGAGGGAAAAGTAATACCCTAACAGTGCTGAGCATGACTTGGCTTAAAATTGCAAACAGTTTGAATCCAGATCAGATGTGGACTTACTCAGCATTTCATCTGGGTGCAAACTGTTTACAAAGGTAATCAAGTTTTCTCCATTAGTTTACAAGAAGGACTTTCTAGGTTGGGACTACAACGTACTTTCCCTCCCTGAAACTTCAAATGGACAATTACAGTTTGCAATTTTGTCTCTTCCAGTTTTGACTATATTTGGTTGTTTTTGTCAATGTACAGTGGAGAATCTGTAAATCTTTCCCAATAAACGCGTTTACGCTAAAACTATTATTTGCAGTGCAAACAGTTTGGAGCCAGATCAGACGCCGGGTAACCCGGCGTCTGATCAGGCTCCAAACTGTTTGCCACCAAGATAAACAAGAATTATCAGAATTGTCCAAAAGTTGTTCTTTTCTACGTTTTAGTGATTTGCGTTTGCGTACGTTTGCGTTTAAACGGGAAAGAATAACAGATTCTCCACTGTATTGCAACTTTTCAAACAGTGCAGACCCTGATCAGAGGGCTCCCTCAGATCCGGGTCTTCACTGTTTGCATTACTGTACACTGCTTACAAAGTAGTGTATAAGCGAGACAAGGTTTCAAAGGGTTAGTTTAGAAATAATAATAGGTGGAAAAAAGTGTTTAATGGAGTAGTGGGTTTAAGCGCTTTTGAACGCATAACCCCTGTGTGAAAAGAGCGCTATATAAATCTGGTATAATAAATAAATAATCAATCAATATAAAACACTCTCACTTACAGCTCCAGATAAGGGAAGTATTTTAAAAGCTAAAATTATTATTTCTAAATTGAACCCTATCATCGTGTCACTTCTCTTTAGAACCATCTCGAAGAGACGATTCTATTGAGTGGTGACATTCAAGGATTTGTTACTGAAATGAGTGAGAAAATGTTGGATTTGTTCAGTTTACTCCACCTTATCTGGAGCCCTGTTAACCTGATAAAGTAGGTTGTATTAGTACTTTCAGCCTGCTTTAAGCTATCATCTGCTAGGATATAGAAAATATTTCTTGCGATACATATTCATGACTGCATAAAATGGAACCATTTCCTTCAATGCAGGAATAAATTAGAGGTGTAAAAAGGCATATTAATAGGGTAATGGGTTAAACATGCTCAGTGATGTGTATGAATATTTGACTACAGTGAGGCCATAGACACAGATATAGTTCTACACTCCACATTCATACTCATCAAGCATAGGATTGTGCCAATGGACCTGGTCCTCGTGGAACAGCTCAAGAAAAGGGTTTTCTCCTTTCTCTCAGTTAGCTGGGGTCTGCTAGCTGATATAGACTACGAGAGCGAGAAGTACAGGGCCATAGGCGAGGCGAGGTTTACACTGCAAGCCATACGGAGAATATTAGGTAACCCTATACTTTTTTATCCTCCTTTGAACGCTGCATATATAACCCTTTACCACATAGTCTGATTCTAATTTGGAAGACATGTGACTACTTAAAGCAGGTTGAAAGTAAAGCAGAATGCACCTTAAGGTGCATTCTGCTTTACTTTCAGCCTGCTTTAAGCTACCATCTTCTAGGATATAGAAAATATTCCTGATAATGCATATTCTTGACTGTATGAAGCGGAATAATTTTCTACAGTTGGGGAATAAGTTAAATGCATAAAATTGAATATCTATGGAGTAATGGGTTAACTACCACATATTTATATAACCAAGTAGACACCAGTTCAGTTTCTATGGTGACAACAGAATTGTTGATAAAAGAGCTGTTTGAAATAATGATTTCCGTTGATATAGATACTATAAATGTATTTTCATTACAACACAACACAATGATAAAAACTATTCATTATTACTCTGTAAAAAAGCAATCTTCTAGCATTCCAACTTTACTGGTTAAATGAACATTTAATGTTTATCTATGTCCTTTTTAATCGTAAAAGTTCAAAAACTTTCAATGAATTTTGTCATTTTCTAATAATTTACCAGTTTTCATTAGATCTACCTCTGATTTTTTTTTTATGCAAAACATTTGAAATAATACCAAACAGTGAACAACCTAATCAGAGGACTTATATGTCAGATGCCCTTTCATCTGGGTTTATTGCCATTGTCTGTCAACATCACTATTATTAATATTCCTGTTTTTATCTCTTTGCATGCTAGCGGTGGAATCATAATTATCTGTGCAAACAGTTTGGATCTTGATGAGATGCCACGTAACGCGGCGTCTCATCAAGATCTAAACTGTTTGACAATCTGATACTTTCTTAAAGAGGAAATTTGGAAATTCTATTTTTAGAACAGTAGCAGATGACAATTGTTGCAGACAAGAACATTACCCAGCATGCAAAGAGTAAAACAATTAGTCCATGGAAAAAGTAGAACACAAGAGTCTCATTTTTCTCTTGTTCACTCTTTGAATGCTGTATAGTTATCTTCTGTTTCAAAAATGATGTCTGCTAAACTTTGAAAATTAACTCCTTCTTGTACATTATCACTAGAAATATTAACTAAGTGACAAACAGTCTGATACTGATCATATGCTGAGTTACTTGGCATCTGATCTGAATCCAAAGTTCCAAATGGTTTTGAACTGCAGGTTAGTATTAGTGTTTTCTTCTGACCTGTCAGAGTTATTTTTAGATTGGAACATTCTAAAACTTTAAAAGGGATGAGTTTTCTCTACAGCCAGATAGAGATACGGATAGCTGTAATTTTTGTGCGTAATGTACAGTAGAGGATACATTATTCTTTCCCGATTAAACGCAAACGCAATGCACTAACCTAAGGGAATTTACTTTAGAAATTTTAACTATATTAATAATCTGAGTAGCAAACAGGTTGGAGCCTGATCAGACGCCAGGTTACCCTGTAGGAGCCCTCTGATCTGGGTTTGCACTATTTGCAAGTGGAAAGTTTTTCTTTTATTCAACACTTATTCAACATTCAACATTCAACATTCAACACTTTTGCTTTTAGCTTGTTTGAAGTAGGAAGATCTTTTATTACCCTTTATCAGAAAAGTAAAAACTTAAATACAGTGAAACCTGCATTAAGCGACCTCTAAATTTGGATAGATTGATAGCATATATACGTGCCTGACAGGTGGCAGCTTAATGCAAGACAAAATTAATGTAGAAAGCTCCTATAGGAGCTTTCTACATTACTTGTGTCTTGCATTAAGCAATCACCTACTTTTAAAGATCAACAGGCAACATTCAGTGGTTGTTTAACCCATTACCCCATAAATAGACCTTTTTACGTCTTTAATTTACTCCTCCGCTTTAAAGAATAGTACCACTTTATACAATCAAGAATGCATACCATAGGAAATTTGTTCTAAATCCTAGCAGATGGTAGGCTGAAATAAAAGCAGAGTTATGGTGCATTAATTCTGCTTAAACTTTCAACCTGCTTAAAGTGGTAACCTGACTTCAAAACTAGAAGCAGGTTAACCCTTAGCCTGCCACTCACGACTATAGCTCCATATGCAATCAGCTTGGATCCGGATGAGACGCCGAGTTACTCTGCGTCTCATCCAGATCCAAGCTGTTTGACACTCGGACAACATTTTCAGCAATTTTGAGCAACTTTGAAGCACTTTGAAACTTGAAGCAGACGAGAAATATAGCAGACGACAATTTATTTGGCGGGCTAAGGGTTAAGGTGTAAATGGTTGTTACAGGTTTGACTAGCTATTACTACAATAAATATGAAGGTGTGATATTAGATTTGTTTTTTCAATTTCAATGTCAGTTTTTTTTTTATTTTAATTGTATAAGATTATGCCAGTAATAACAAGCATACAGTCGAACTTCAATATCTCGAACTCTGTTAAATCGAACATACCCGTATTTCAAAGTTAAAACGTGGCTGAGCCACGTTTTAACTTTGAAATATGGGTATGTTCGACCTAATTGAGCATGAAACAATGCAGTTCATGTGTCAAACTATCCGATTATTCGATTTAAGCGAGTTCGAGATATCGAAGTTCGACTGTACTTCATAGAATATTATTGGGACCATTTACAGAGCTCCACATAAGGGTAGTATTTTGAAACTAAAATCTTGATTTCTGCATTAAACCCTATGGTGTTACTACTCATTAGAACTGATTCTTCTAGATGATTCTAATGAGTCGTTACATTATAGGATTTTGTGCTAAAATGAGTGAGAAAATGTTGGATTGGTTAATTTTACTTCCTCTTATCTGGAGCGTTGCATTTATTACTTGTCAATCCTCCAAAGACCACTACATCTCCACTTTGTGATTTTACACTAAATAGAAAAAACATAAAACCTTGTTTGTATAATTCCATTATAAATTGTTATTCTCTTTTAGCTTTAAAGTGTAGGAAAAAAGTATACCCATCAATTGCAGACAGTGTAGAACTAGATCAAGGAGCCCTCTGATCCGGGTCTGCAGTTTTTGTCATAAAATTTAATATGTTTGGGACAAACCTTTATAGAGTCAATTTAATCCATTACCCCATGTCTGAATAAAAGTTATGAAGACTGGTGACCACTTAAAGCAGGTTGAAAGTAAAGCGAAATGTGCCTTAAACTGCAGTGTAAGGCATTTAATTTATTCCTCCAATGAAGAAAATAGTTCCTCTTTATAGTCCTGAATGTACACCATAAGAAATATTTTCTTTATCCTTGCAGCTTATTTCCCAAAGCGCCTTAAGGTGCATTCTGCTTTACACCCAACCTGCTTTAAGTGGTCACCTATCTACCAATACTAGAAACATTATTTGTTTAATGAATGAATAGTTTACTTTTATCATTCAGGCGTTCGTTCCAAATATTTACAATGCATGACAAACAGAGCAGATCCTGACCAGAAGGCTCCTTCAGGATCCCACTGTTCTGGGTCTACACTATTTGCAAAGGATGGATGTTAATGATCATTTAACTCTTTGAACCCTAGTCACGCATATTTGCGTCATTTGCATACAGCATACATGTGAGGAGCACACATGTCATATGCAAACAGTGAAGACCCTGATCAGAGGGCTCCTTAAGGAGCCCTCTGATCAGGGTCTACACTGTTTGTTATTTTGACATTATTGTAAAATTCAGCCCTAAAAAGACAAAAATGGACGAAACTTAATTGAAAATTAGAATGGTCCATTTGAGGTTTCAGGGAGGAAAGGGTTAACACAGGTTTGACTCAAGATTAAACAGTTCATGGGATATAATTTTGATATTATCTTAACACATTCAACCCTAGAGACGAGTATAATCGTCATTTACAAGCAGTGAATCTGTAAAGATTACACTTGTCCCATGCAAAATGTGTAGACCCTGTCTACGCTGTTTGTCATTTTGAAATATATTGTCAAAATCAACCCTAAATTGCCAAAACTGGACCAGACTTATTTTGGATTGGAATTTTCCATTAAAAGTTTCAGGGGTGAATGAGTTAAGGATCATAGCAAATCTGAATGCATCTTAGATTTTCATCATTTTTAATCTGATCAAGAAAAAAGTCAAAATGCAACCCCAGGCTGCTGTAGGGTGATTTAGTTTTTGTCAGTTTTGCATTAAGCTAATGATAATGCAAATTTAACTCAATTTTGAATTTGCCTTAAGCATCTTTAATTGATTTCAGAGTATTACAAAACTGAAAATCTAATTTCATATAAAGATGTGAAACTTTTACTCCAGAGAAATTACTGATATTACCCTGTATGTGCTAAACTGTTCCAGCAGTTAAAATAGAATAATTGATTGAAATCAAAGTAATGTTTATCATTTTGCATACTGGGTAATTTGCAAACAATATGGATTCTGATCAGAAACCATGTAAGCAATCAAAATTCAAGGTAAATTACTGGATAAAAACAGCATTCAAGGGAGATTACTAGATAAAAAACTTAGTATTATTGTTTTATATATCCCTTGTATATCCTAGCTTGCTTATGCAGTATTAGAGACTTTGAATGCTTAGTATTAACCCTTTCCCTGCTTTGAGGATATATTGATGCTTTTAGAAAACAGTTTAGACCCAGATCAGATGCCAAGGTACTAGGTACATGTATTTGATCTGGATCCCGAACTGCTTTCATTGTATAGTTTGATTTTATGGACCTGTCAGTCATTAAAAACATAGCGTAATAAGACCAGCTATTTCTTAGCCAAACTTTTATTTGCCTCTGTTTATTTCCAAGGAGTTTGATGACAATTTCATGCATTGATACTGTACATTGTATATGTTATTTTTGCATCACTGCATGCAGCATGTCAAGAGACCGCTTCGACCAATTCTACCTGACAAAGACTAAAAACAGCTTTTCCCTTAAACTCATTTTTCATGACTGACAGGCAAACAAAAATCAGAATAATTTATAAAGAGCTGACATCAGGCTTAACTCTTTCCTCCCTGAAACCTCAAATGGACAATTCTAGTTTTCAATTTAGTCTAGTCAATTTTTGACTTTTTAGGGTTGAATTTTACAAATATGTCAAAATGACAAACAATGTAGACCCTGATCAGAGGGCTCCTTAAGGAGCCCTCTGATCAGGGTCTACACTGTTTGCATAGGACTAGTGTACTACCCACAGGTACACTGTTTACAAATGATGCATATACACGTGACTAGGGTTCAAAGAGTTAAAGCAGACACATTATGAAGATATTCAGTGGATTCCCTATAAATGTGTGTACTCTAAAACATTTGTTTTCAATGCAAACAGTTTGAAGTCAGATCGGTTTTCGGATTACCAACTGTTTTCCTACTGAGATAAATCTTCAGAATACTAAAAAGGTTGTCATGTTCTACTTTTGATTACATTACATTTGCATATAGTTTTGTTTAACCCTTTGAACCCTAGTCCCGCATTTAGGTGGTCTTTTCAAACAGTGTACATGTGAGAAGTACACTTGTCCTGTGCAAACAGTGAAGACCTAGATCAGAGGGCTCCGAAAGGAGCCCTCTGATCAGGGTCTTCACTGTTTGTCATAATGCCAAACATTGACCAAAAAACCCTTAAAAGTCAGAAATGGACTAGACTAAAATGGAAACTGGAATTCTCCATTTCAAGTTTCAGGGAGGAAAGAGTTAAACAGGGAAGAATGGATTTCTTGACCTCTGTACTTATTCAGCATTGGATATCCATTGGCTTTGTTTTATTTACCTGCTTACCCACCATACCTCAGCTGCACGTTTATGTTTGCTGTCTTTCAGGTCTTCGAAAGTATAAAGCCAAACTATCCTTCCTTCCAATCACGGAGTACATTCCAAAATCTTCCAACAACAACAATTCCAAATCCATAAACATCCCAGTAAAACCCCGCAGAGTCTCCTTACAGAGCTTAGATAATGCTCAAAATGGTGATGATGGTTTTGATGAAACTTTCCGATCAAAGTCCGTCCCTAACAGGTTATCGCGTAAGTCTGATAGTTCGCAGGAGGTGAATGATGATGTATTAACTGATGTACCGGAACTGTCAGATAACTCAGGTGAGAGAATAAACTCAGTGTCTAATGACAACGTTGATAAGGTGGAATTTTCTCTTCCAAATGAAGATTCAACAAAAGAAAGAAAACCTGCGTATACTCATGCAAAAAATAACAGCATAGATAGTCTACAAGATGTGCTCACTATGCTGAAGATGCCTGGGCAGCCCGCGCCCTCGAATCTTCTGCCACCGTTTGATGCCCCAGTGCCAGATGATTGGGTGACTATTGATGATGAGTTTGTCACTGTTTGTGCGACATATCAGACCCATCTAGGCAGTGATCTTATAATGGCGCCGGATGCAAGATTCAGTGACGGCATTATTCACCTTTGTTTTATCAGAGCGGGTATTCAGAAGACTGAGTTACTTCAGTTAATGTCCTTATTAGAGAAAGGTGCTCATGTAGACTATCCATCCCCTTATTATGAAATGGTCAAGGTGTTGGCATTTCGCCTGCAGCCCGAGGGTAAGGAGAGCGTGATCATGGTGGACGGGGAGCTAATAGACTATGGTCCGCTACAGGCGCAAGTCTTACCCGGCTTAGCTAACCTCATGGCCATACAGTGATACTCAATATATCAAACCTCTACAAAGAAAGTTGCTACAGTTAATCATGTATTTAGGTAGTACAATCAGAGCTTCAGATAAGAGGGAGTGGACTGATCATTTTCTCACTTATTTCAGCATCAAATCCTATGGTGTTACTACTCATTAGAATTGTCTCTTTGAGATGATTCTAATGAGTAGTGACACCATAGAGTTTAATGCAGAAAGAAAGATTTTAGTTTTTGAAATACTCCCCTTATCTGGATCCCTGTGAAGTGTTACTTTATCCTGGTATAGCTGTTGATAGGGTTGTAATTTTGAACAGTGTTACATTCATCCATGGGTTGAGGTCATTAGGAATATTGCTAATCATGTTGGTATACAACTCCTCATAAGATTATGCATTTCTCTCATCACTATTTATTTCTGAGTGCCACTCTTGTAAACTTTTTGCAAAATGTACTATATTTCTGAGTGCCACTCATGCAAATTTGCAAATGTACTATATTTCTGAATGCCACTCATGCAAATTTGCAAATGTACTATATTTCTGAATGCCACTCATGCAAATTTGCAAATGTACTATATTTCTGAGTGCCACTCATGTAAACTTTTTGTTTGCAAATGTACTATATTAAATTTTCTGAGTGCCACTCATGTTAACCGTTGCAAATGTACTATATTTTTGAAATGCGAATGTATGATAGACAGTTTTATTTATTTCAACATTCCATTAGCTAAAATTGTGCTAGAACATCAGAATGGAGAGTATCAAAATGCTGATGTACGCTTTCTCCTATATTTTGTCTCTTTCTCCCCTTAGCTCGTTTCCCGTGCTTAAAGCAGGCTTAAAGTAAAACAGAAAGCCTGTTTTAAGCAACTACCTGTCGATATACAGAAAAGTTTCTTAACCCATTACCCTATAGCCTTTTTCTAGTTTTGAAGACATGACCACTTAAAGCAGGCTGAAAGTAAAGCAGAATGCAGAATGTGCCTTAAGGGGGATTCTGCTTTACTTTCAACCTGCTTTAAGCTACTATCTGCTAAGAAAAAGAAAATATTTTCATGGCATATATTTATGAATATATAATATTGAACAATAAAATCAGTGGAGGAATAAGTTAAAGGTGTAAAAAGGCGTATTTTTGGGGTAATGGGTCAAACCTCTATCAGAAGATGGTAGAGGCACTTCTGTGAGGAATAGGTACGGCTTAAAACACACGATGCTGTGGGGAAGAAGGTTTAATGGTTTCTGTGCCATAAGATATTGTTGTATTATTAGTAAAGGAAAATAGTGTCAGATAACCTGGATACCTAGACACTGAGTTGATTAGTGTCAGGATCTATCTGGATCTACACTGTTAGCAAATGTCAGTCAATGCAAATGTTTTATACTACTTTTTTCAAATACAGAAAAACCTCACTATAATGACCACTAAATTATATTAATTATGTTAATTAGCATCTGTTTAAGGCAGGTGAATGCTTAAAGCAAGGTGACAGTAAAACAGAAAGCTCCTTTAGGAATTTTCAGTTTTACTGTCACCATACTTTAACCTGTTACATTGTATTTTATATCAATCAATTAGCTTTCTTTTTAGTGGTCCTAATAGAGGGGTTTTACTGTATATTTTTTCATGTCTTGTTAATTACCTGGATATTGTGATATTGATTTTAATTCTAGAAATGGTTTTTTTGATAATTATACTAGATATAGGATTGATTTGGGTATTCTGATATGTTTAATTCATTCACTCTTGAAACTTTTTATGGGCAGCTTCAGTTCCCAATTAAGTCTACTCCATTTTTAACTCTTTAGGGTAGTTTTTTCGCCATATACTTCGAAATTACAAACAGTGAAGACCCTGATCAGAGGGCTCAAATAGCCTTCTGATCAGTCTTTTCACCGTTTGCATGGGACAAGTGTACTTCTCACATATTAACTGTTTATAAAGAATGAATATACTGGTCACTAGGATTCAATGGGATTACCCTTTACTCTATAGATACCCATTTAATTGAATTTTTTCTCCATTTTTTAGGGCCTTTTCTGATATTAGTGAAATTGACGTTATGTGAATATTCACTAGAAAGCTAGATCCAAATTTTGCTAATTTGCACAATTCATGTTTTTAGTCGACTTTTTAACCAGGCCTCAAGGTTATAAAGCATTTGAGTTGAATCTGAGATCATTCTAAAGCTCAAATCTGACCAATCAAATGCTTGAGAACAATCCATCTCAGACTCAACTCAAACGCTTTACAAGTTTGGACCCTGATCAAGGTTTATATACAGTTTAGAAGGATGAAGATACATGTGTGGAGAGAGCATTCTATTCAGCTGGAGATAATTTTCTGCTCAAATAATTGCTCCATTTTGAAGCCTTTCTGAGATATTGCAATTTTGTAAAAGTTTTGTAGATTTAGATTATTTTGTAATTATTTTTGTAGTTTTATTACAGAATCAGGCTTATATTCATGTTTTGCTCATTTCTTTAAATTGCAAGTTATCTACAAGCACAGGGTTCTAGGTAAATGTGTGTAAACCAAACATATGTTTTAATATAACTTCAACAAGCTCAAGTCATCAAAATTAATATGGGTAAATTTGACTTAAGCGAGTTCAAAATATTAAGTTAGACTGTGGTTGTAACATCGGATGACTTTATAGTTTGACTGGGTATCTCCATTATTAAAGGTAATTAGGTCACTGTGTATTATATGAGGTAATTAGATCACTATGATTGTACACCTGTACTTTCATCACATGTGATTATCTTTCTTTGTGCATTTTTGTTAGCATGTCGTATGATTGTCAGATATGGTACAGTGGAGAAGACGTTATTCTACGGTCCCAATAAACATGTTTACGCTAAAAGTTATTATTTCCAATGCAAACAGTTTGGAGCCAGATCAGACGCCGGGTAACCCGGCGTCTGATCAGGTTCCAAACTGCCTGCCACTCAGATTATAAAAAATAGTCAGAATTGTTAACAAGTTGTCATTTTCTACGTTTTATTGCAATGCCTTTGCGTTTCGCTTGCGCTTAACCCTTTGAACCCTAGTCCCGCAAATAGGCATTCTTTTCAAACAATGTACATGTGAATAGTACAATTGTCCTGTGCAAACAGTGAAGACCCTGATCAGAGGGCTCCGAAAGGAGCCCTCTGATCAGGGTCTTCACTGTTTGTCATAATGCCAAACATTGACAAAAACAACCCTTAAAAGTCAGAAATGGACTTGAGTAAAATGGAAACTGGAATTGTCCATTTAAAGTTTCAGGGATGAAAGGGTTAAACAGGAAAGAATAATGTCTTCTCCACTGTACAACTAGGGGTAACCTATTAACTCTTGTATATCTATGGCATTTGTGCAGATCACCTACAGTGCTCCCTCTCTACAACGATACCCAACGGGAGACACAGATTGTTTGTGTTGTTCGGGAGTCGTTATAGGGAGGGGAATTTAGACTTGGCTTACATTTGCAAACAGCTTGAATCCAGATCAAACGCTGCATAATGCGGCGTCTGATCTCGATTCAAGCTGTTTGTCACTCATCATTATATTTATTTTATCAAAATCCCCACTTATATGTAACTTTGAGAAAAACAGCAGGCGATAAATTTAAGCAGACGGTATTGCAGTCATTAAAATTTTGGACATAATTGTCTTTTTTGGGGAACAGCGGCAAGGGTTCGCTGTTTGGAGAGCCGTTGTAGGGAGGGGGCACTGTATCTTCAACTGATAAAGTATATAGGACATCATAAGTGTTACAACAATGCCCCCACACCTCTTTGTCAAAGGGCATATAGTTTTCGCTCTGTCTATATGTCTGTCTGTCCACAACTTAAACCTTGGCCATAACTTTGTATATTTTGATAGATACTTCATATTTGGCTGCATGCATACTCAACTGAAGAAGCTCTTTAAATCACTAAAACTTTTGTCATGTCCGACATAGGTCAAGTTCATTTAGAGGTCAAATAGGCTGAATTTAACTTTGGTCATAACTCTGGAACGTCATGTGATAGAGAAGCCATATTTTGCATGTGTACTGAACTAAGTACAAGTTTGGTCATATCAGACAAAGGTGAAGGTCATTTAGAGGTCATGGTCATATGCAAACAAAAGGCATATTTATTGGTTATAGGGTTAACCCATTACCCCATAGCCTGTTTCTAGTTTTGGAGACAGATGACCACTTAAAGCAGGTTGAAAGTAAAGCAGAATGTGCCTTAAGGCACATTCTGCTTTACTTTCAACCTTCTTTAAGCTACCATCTGCTAAGATGTAGAAATTATTTATTATAGTACATATTCATTACTGCATAAATTGGAAGTATTTTCTTCAGTGCAGGAATAAATTAAAGGGGTGAAAAGGCGTATTTATGAGGTAATGGGTAAAGCAGGTTTGTTAGACTGACAAGATGTTGATTTGTTGAGATTCAATATTTGTAGAAATACGGGTAAGTTCGATTTGAGCTTGAGTGAATGAGGTTTGACTGTATGTAAGTGATCTGTTAGGAGCTCTCTCATCTGAGTCTGCACCGTTTGCATAGGACAAATGTAATCTTCACAGGTACACTGTTTGTAAAGAATGAGTATACCTGTTGCTGAGTTTCAGTGGGTTAACCCTTCCCCTATAGAATCACCTTTTAGCACATTTAATTTATTCATCAATTGAAGAAAAATAGTTCCAATTAATACAGTTATGAAAATATACCATAAGAAATATTTTCTAAATCATTACAGATGATAGATTAAAGCAGGTTGAAAATAAAGCAGAATGCGCATTTAGGCGCATTCTGCTGTACTTTAAACCTGCTTTAAGTTGTCACCTAGCTGTTTTCAAAATTATAAACAGGCTATGGAGTTATGGGTTAAGAAGAATGATGCTCTGTCATATTCTGAGAAGTTCAGTCGCTTTAGGGTTTACTCAATTTGCAATGCAATGTAGTAAAATCCATTATGTTCAGTTTTCTGCCAATGGAGTTAGATAACAGCCGTAAAGGGTTTTCAGTGGGGAAAATGTTATTCTTTCCTAATAAACCCGTTTAGGCTAAAATTATTATTTCAATTGAAATAGTTTGGAGCCTGTTAAGATGCCGAGTAAACCAGCGTCTGATCATGCTCCAAACTTTTTGCCACTCATGTTACAAGGAACTTTTAGAATTGTCAAAACAAATTATATATATATATATAAAATATTGCCATTTTAATGTGATGTGTTTTCTCCACTGTAAATATATCCATGTTTCTCTATTGTGTGATCACAGGGTTCTGTTTGATTGTTTGGCCATTCCTACAACGAATATAGCAAGTGCATATCTCTGTACAGAAAGAAAGTGTCATAAATCTCTGGAAACAAGGGGTTCTGTAATATATCATTGTATAAATGTATATCATTTTGCTGGCTACAAATGTATATATAGATATTTTTTGTCTGACTTGATTGTTTGTGATTGGTACTGTATGTAAATATTCAATGCCTTCATTTCATGATTACTAAAACATGGTTTCTCATTTTACCCAATAGACTGGTTCTAGTTTTGAAGACATGGCCACTTAAAGGAGGTTGAAAGTAAAGCAGAATTAGGTGCATTCTGCTTTACTTTCAACCTCCTTTAAGTGAGCACCTGTCTTTAAAATTAGAAATATGCTATTATATGGGGTAACAGGGTTAGTGCTAGACTTTATTAATTGCTGTCCCAATATTTCATTGTTTCAAGTTTTAACCATTTAATGCTCAGTGTCTGCTCATTGAAGACCCAGATTAGATGCCACAAATTGTGACTTCTGATCAGAGTCAACACTATTAGCTGTTTTGGATTTTGTACGATCACTAATCTTGTTTAGTCAGAATGATATATCAGTAAGCTGTTTACTGTTGACATTTTAGTATTGCTGTAAATGTTGATAACTGACCTAATCTCTGCCCTCTTTATTAGTGCTATTTACACCTTTGATTGTTAAAAACAATTTTTCTAGATCTTGTAAACAGTAGGGATCTGGATTAGAAGCTGAAAAAAGGCATCTTTTTAGGATTGAAACTACAGTAAAACCTCTCTATTACGACCACTATATTGAATTAATAGTTGGTCAAGACAGGTGACTGCTTAAAGCAAGGTGAAAGCAAAACAGACAGCTCCCTCAATGAGCTGTTTGTTTCACTTCTGCTTTGCTTTAACCCATTCCCCCATAAATACCCTTTTTATGCCCCCGGCATCGACAGATGCGGGAGCATATAGTAATCGTCCTGTCCGTCCGTCCTTCCGTCCGTCCGTAACCAGGTTAAGTAGATTTTACCGTTTCGTCTAGCATCAACACCGCTTATTCAAATGCTTAGATACTTATACAGTTGTTGCTTTGGACCATTCCCTAGCCACCAATAATACCCAACCTTGATTTTGACCTTGACCTTGACCTAATTTGGACTTAGAATATTTTGAATGGGCTATTTCTTGGTTAACTAGATTTTACCGTTTCGTTTAGCATCAACACCGCTTACTCCAATGCTTAGATACTTATACAGTTGTTGCCTTGGACCATTCCCTATCCACCAATATCACCTAACCTTGATTTTGACCTTGACCTTGACCTAATTTGGACTTAGAATATTTTGAATGGGCTATTTCTTGGTTAACTAGATTTTACCGTTTCGTCTAGCATCAACACTACTTACTACAATGCTTCTATACTTATACAGTTATTGCCTTGGACCATTACCAACCCACCAGTAATACCCAAGCTCAGTTTGACCTTGACCTTGACCTAATTTGGACTTAGAAAATATTCAGAATATACATGTACAGTAAAACCTGTCTTAAGCGGCCAGTGAAGGGAAGCAGCCAAATTGGCTGCTTAAGACAGGTGACCGCTTAATCCAGGGGCAAGAAAAATGACTATTTTAAAACGGTCACGGTTTTGTTTGGCTATTCAATCCTATTTAAAAAGTCAACAACAACAAAAAAAAGTTACATATTAAAAGTCCTCAAACTCATACAGAAGTGTTTCTTTTTGATTATAGAAACATTGACACGAGCATCAGTTACTCGGCGTCTGATCTCCATATCAACATGTGCTGGTAACATAATGTTCATTTTCGGAAAATGGAATACAGTAGAATCTATATGTTGTTTCACTACACTTACGTTTGTACACGTATTTTTCTGTGTCACGGAGGCAGAATCCACGTGCGTGTCTACGGATTTTCCGGAGCTCATTTAAACTTTACAAATGTTGTCAAACGTACTTTCAAGTCAGCATTAGGTTTTTTGACAAAGAGATTAAAAGTCAAAAATCGGTCGACCATTTTGTTCAGTTGTGATTGTTGTCCAGGAAATTAATTGCAGGATGGGAAATTTAACACCGGCTATTTTTACACTGGGGGAACACCCCCAGCATCCTCGAATTACGCAAGTTTTGATTGGTGGATAGTAGTCATTTGCCTAATCACGCGAGATTTTCTCCGAAGTCACTAAATCTAATTTTAGTGATGTACATTACACATAAGAACGACGCGGGCCGTGTAATTGACGAATAATTAAAGAGTTTGATACCAGTAGCATATGCTGTGTTATTTAGGCGGTTATTTAGAGTGATACGTTCGACAGAAATCATAACACGTGTATTCAAGTTGCCTGACCGTTCATTACAGTGGGTTTGATATGGAAAATGTTGATTACGTAATCGCTAATCTCCCAGTCAAACTTGTTGATAATAACACGCCCCGCCGAGCACGTAATTTGACAAGTTGAGGTTACAGACTGATCGACGCGTGGATTTGTTGAATGACACAGGTATTCAGGCATATCACACTTCAGCGGGCGGTCACTTGGCCGTTTAATACAGTGTGGAAACAGTGTTTGGGATGAATTTCACTGGCCGCTGGCTGCGTTATACAGGTGACCGCTTAGTCAAGGGGCAATATAGAATGAATTCAATCGGGGGGAGATCGAACTGGCCGTTAAAGCCAGGTGACCGCTTATACCAGGTGACCGCTAGGACAGGTTTTACTGTATTGTCAAGGATGCCACCGGGGGCATAAGCGTTTATTGAACGCGCAGTCTTGTTACACCTTTAAATTATTCATCCACCAAACAAAATAGTTCCTTTTTATACAGTCACCAATTTGTGCAATAAGAAATATTTTCTATATCCTATCAGATAATAGCTTAAAGCAAGTGAAAGGTAAAGCAGAATGTGCCTTATGCAACCTGCTTTAAGTGGTCAACTATTTTCAAGTTTTAAGCTGTCACCTGTGTTTCATGCAATCAATCAGCCTTCTTTAAACCCATTACCCCATAGTCTGTTTCTAGTTTAAAAAAATATGACCACTTAAAACAGGTTAAAAGTAAAGCAGAATGTGCCTTAAGGCACATTCTGCTTTACTTTCAACCTGTTTTAAGCTACTATCTGCTAGGATATAATAAATATTTCTTATTTTTCACTTTCACCACTGTATAAAATGGAACTATTTTCTTCAGTGGAGGAATAAATTAAAGACGTAAAAAGGCGTATTTATGGGGTAATGGGTTAAGTGGTCATAATAGAGAGGTTTTACTGTATAAGTCATTTGGGTCATTTCTCTACAAATAAAGAGTAGAAATTTTAAAGCAGGTAATATTGATTCTGACAGCATGAACCCATTAACCCCTGGAACTTTTAATGGACAATTCCAAATGCCCCTTATGTCTAGATCAATTTTGACTATTTATGGTTGATTTTAACAATATATTAATTGCAAAATGACAAACAGTGCAGACCCTGATCAGAGGGCTCACGCAGGAGTTCTCTGATCAGGGTCTACAATGTATGTGTAGGACAAGTGTACCCTTTACCTGTACATTCAGGGCTTCCATAAGTTGGCACGAAAAATCCTAAAATTTCCAAATTTGCATTTTTCAAGTGCGATTTTACGAATCGTACCTTTACCACATAGTCTGTTTCTAGTTTTGTTGACATGTGACTACTTAAAGCAGGCTGGAAGTAAAGCAGAATGCGCCTTAAGGCACATTATGATTTACTTTTAGCCTGCTTTAAGCTACCATGTACCAGAAAAAAATCCGAAGATTTAGGAAAAATCCGGAGAAATGGCAGCCCTGTACATTGTTTGTAAATGATGAGTATACTCATCATTAGGGTTGAATGTGTTATTAGGGTTATCTTATCTTATCTAATGAGAATGTTTTCAGAAAACATGATCACACCATATTAATGAAAGGCAAGGACACCAGCACTATGACAAGTGCACAGCACATTTGATATAATGATTGTATGATAAAACTCATTATGTATGATACATTAGTACAGATAAACCTTGTTAAAAATATCCATGGAAAACAGTCTTTGATACAGCTTGCAGCTCAATGCAGGACATGAGTAAAGAAGAAAGCTCCTATAGGAGCTTTCTTCTTTACTCATGTCCTGCATTAAGAAGCCAAGTGTTGTAAAAATATATCCTGGTTTGTTCAGTGAATGACCTCTTTTAACAAGTACATTTGTATAGTAGAACCTCTCTATTACGACCGCTACAAATAAGGCTAATTGATGCTATAAAGACAGATGACAGCTTAAAGCAAGGTAACAGTAAAACAGAAAGCTCCTATAGGAGCTTTCTGTTTCACTGTTACCTTGCATTAAGCAGTCACCTGACATGATGATTAGCACAATTTAGTGGTCGTAATAGAGAGGTTCTACTGTATATTGCTGGTGCATAATGACCTAATAAATACAGACATGTTATGTGATATTGGTGATTAGCATAGCCAAGCAAATCAGCTGATATGCCTTGGGCAATAATTTCCAACGTAAACCTTTGTCATGTGCTTCAAAAAACTTTGCATGTAAAACATGCTCAATTTAGGTTCACAATGGTGTAATTAGAGCAAAAAATATTGGTATGAGCGTTAATTAGTTTGGATACTGATCAGATGCAGAGTTACTTGATGTGTGCTCTGGATCCATACTGTTTTCTAATATCAGCTCAGGGCGGGGACAGGCAAAGATTGATAGAGGTGGTTTCAGTTGACCTTAAACATGTTGAAAATGTTCACTAAAGACACAGGTGTGCATGTAATTACCAACATTATTATACATCCTACATGTTATATTGGCATGTACATGTACTTCCTTATAATACTGATGTCTGTCTATGGACCCTGCCCTCATTGATTGGTTCATTGCTTAACCCATTGCCCCATAGCCTGATTCTAGTTTTGAAAATAGGTGACCACTTAAAGCAGGTTGAAAGTAAAGCAGAATGTGCCTTGAGGCACATCCTGTCTTACTTTCAGCCTGCTTTAAGCTGTAATATGCTAGAATATAAAAATATTACTTTTGTAATATATTCCTGACTGTTAAGTGATGCTACTTTCTTCAGTGGAGGAATAAATTAAAGGCATAAAAAGGCATATTTGTGGGGGAATGGGTTAAGACATGTTGAGGCCTCAAAGCAGACTGAAAGTAAAACAAATTTCCATTTGGGGGATTTCTTTTCTATTAAAGTCTCTCTGTTGACTTTAACCCTTTGCTTCAATTCCTATTTTCAGTGAGTAAGATTGCTTGCTTTCATTAAAGCTGGCTGAAAGTAAAGCAGATATATCTTCCATGAGATATGGGAGCTTTCTGCTTTATCTTTTGCTTTTACAAGCTACTTGTCAAAATGTAGGGAAAGTTTAGTATGACTCTTGATTAGGATTTGAGCATGAATATATATAGGCATATCTATGAGAAAGACATTTCTATTGGGAAAAGTTAGTGTGAAAATGTTGTATACACCTTGTAAAAACCTTTCTACTACTAAAAGTTTAGATGGCAAGAGAAATTAGCAATTTGTGATATTTATAAGAAATCTATAAATGATTCAATTATTATTATTATGTAAAAGTCCTCAAATCTAAAGGCACTGTTTTTTTCTATGTACATGTACTTGTATTCCATTTTGATCAACACATGTTTTAACCCTTTCATCCCTAGATAATGGTACAAAAATTTACTTAGGAGACAGTAACAGTGAGACAGTAACAGTATTATTGCTTAACCCAGTACCCCATAGCCTGTTTCCAGTTTTGAAAACAGTTAACTACTTAAAGCAGACTGAAAGTAAAGCAGACTGTGCCTTAAGGTGCATTCTGCCTTAATTTCAGCCAACTTTAATCTTGAGTAATCTACCACCTGCTGGAATACAGAATATTGCTTATGATACATATTCATGACTGTATACAATGGCATTTTTTTCTTAAGTGGAGGAATAAAATAAAAGCATAAAAAGGCATTTTTATTTGGTAATGGGTTAAAGCAGGATGGAAGTAAAGCAGAAGGCTCCTTTTGGAACTCTCTGTTTTATTTTCATCCTGCTGTCTGAAACACTAGTGTACATGTAATAGTGACTAATTGTGTCCTAGGGTGTTTATTTGATAGAATAGGTTATTGCATTAACCCTTCCCCTGTTGAATATTCATATATATAAAACTCCGCCCACTATGAGCATATATCATCTAAACTAAGTCCAGTCCATTCTCAAAATGGTTACTAAGTAAATATTCCACCTGTAAAGAAGGCAGACTAGTGTGAGATCCTATAAGAAAACTATGCAGACTCAGATCAGGCAGCTCCTAAAGGAGCTGTCTGATCTGAGTCTACACTGTTTTCAAAACACATCAACATATGCTTGTAGCAGGGGAAGGGTTAACCCATTAACCCATAAATACAACTTTTTACGCCTTTAATTTATTCCTCCACTGAAGAAAATAGCTCCACTTTATATAATCATTAATATATATACATGTAGTAAAAATATTTTCTATATCCTAGTAGATAGTAACTTAAAGCAGGCTGAAAGTATGGCAGAATGTGCCTTGAGGCACATTCTGCTTTACTTTCAACCTGCTTTAACTGGTCATCTGTCTACAAAACTAGACTCGGGTTATTGGATAATGGGTTGAATTGCAGTTCTGTGGAGGAAAGGGTTAGAATAATTTCTTGACACTCTGTTTCAGCCCAGTATGGGCATTTCATTGTCCCTGTCTTTTATACATTTTTCACATGTATGTAACAGTATGAACAAAATTGTGCTGATTGAGTGTGCTTTTTTTCTTCTCATTGTATGAGTTAAAAGAAATCAGGACTTCAGATAAGGGGAGTGTTTCAAAAATTAAAATCTTTATTTCTGCATTAAACCCTATGGTGTCACTACTCATTAGAATCGTCTGGAAGAGACGATTCTAATGAGTAGTAACACCATAGGATTTGGTGCTGAAATGAGTGAGAAAATGTTGGGAGTTGTTCAGTTCACTTGCTCTTATCTGGAGCCTTGATAATGTTTTACATGTATATTCTTTTTTATCAGTGTTTGGAAGCTGACTATGAATGATGTATTATTTTTGATAATAGTTTTTACAAGAAATTCTTTCCAGAAGTGTCAGCCATAACTGCTACAAAAGTTACTCGTTTGCCATTGTGTAAGGCTAGTTTTATGACTATGACATTCTATACTACAGGACCATATTTTTACTTAGCATATTGAATAGGCTTATACATAGCTTATACTGAGGAAAATGTTTAAGGCAGTTGACTGCTCTATATATTTATGCATCAAGATTTTATTTGAAAGACAAAAAATGAGACATATTTCTAAATGTCACTTACAATTAAGTGATTTTACTGTAACTCTTTTGTGATAAGATTCCAATATGTTTAAGGTCATGTAGAATGTATTGTTGGCTTGTGCATTTTGGTGCTGTATGTTTGTATAATTTGGAACAGAAACTTGTACAGTAGTCATTCACACATATTTGACACATATTTTTGTATCTCTCTTTGTCGTATTGTGTAGCAGGCAGTTTACATACTGTGATAGTATTTTCAAAATTTGTGATTTTTCACGTAATGCCTATTTAACCCTTTACTCCATAGCCAGTTTCTTGTTTTGAGAACAGGTGATCAATTAAAGCAGGTTTTATGGAGTAAAGGGTTAAGGGGAGTGTTTCAGATAATGTGTTATGTCCACTTATTTATTAGACTCATCTCTTCAACGTGGTTCTAATGAGTAGTTACAACATTGTGTTTAGTTAGAAACATAGAGGGATAAATGTAGGTAATCCCTTTTTTCTGGAGTCTAAGTGTGATCATTTTAACACTATAGATTTGACTTGATGTGTGAATGAAGCTCATTGTGTTGACTTCAATCTTTTAGATTAAGTCATTGAGTCATGAAACTTCAAAATGCAAATTTTCACTTTTCAATTATGTCGTGTCTGTTTTTCGCTATTTTGCTTATTACATTATATTGCAAAATGTCAAACAGTGCAGAGCCTGATCAGAGGGCTCCTTTAGGAGCCCTCTGATCTGGATCTACACTGTTTTGCATAAGACAAGTGTACTCTTTACAGGTACATTGTTTGTATAGGATAGTTACACACATCACTAGGGTTCAGTAGGTTATTTGACAGTATTTCATTAGAATCATATCATTAGTTGAATGTGTTATATGAGGTTTTCTATGCTCATTCTAAACGGGCATTTCTGTATTATAGTGTATATGTTTATTTCTGTTGGATGAAAATGTCACAATGTTGAATTACAGTCAAACTATGGTTTACCCATTTACCCCGGATAGCCTGTTTCTAGTATTGAAAACAGGTGATAACTTAACTCTTTCCTCCCTCAAACTTTAAATGGACAATTCCAGTTTCATTTAAGTCTAGTCCATTTCTGACTTTTAAGGCTTGTTTTTGCCAATGTTTGGCATTATGACAAACAGTGAAGACCCTGATCAGAGGGCTCCTAGGAGCCCTCTGATCTGGGTCTTCACTGTTTGCATAGGACAAGTGTACTATTCAAATGTACACTGTTTGCAAAGGACGCCAATATGCGGGACTAGGGAACAAAGGGTTAAAGCAGGTTGAATATTCAGTTTTACTTCCAACCTGCTTTTAGCTACCATTTGTTTGAATATAGAAACTAGTTATGACACATTCATGACTGTATAAATCAAAACTATTTTCTTCTGGGTATGAATAAATTAAATGCATAAAAATGCATATAACTTGGAGTAAAGGGTTGAAAGGGCATTACTGTACAGTGTACAGTGGAGAATCTGTTATTCTTTCCCGTTTAAACGCAAACGTACGCAAACGCAAAGCAATAAAACGTAGAAAAGAATAACTTTTGGACAATTCTGATAATTCTTGTTTATCTTGGTGGCAAACATTTTGGAGCCTGATCAGACGCCGGGTTACCGGGCGTCTGATCTGGCTCCAAACTGTTTGCACTGCAAATAATAGTTTTAGCGTAAACGCGTTTATTGGGAAAGAATAACAGATTCTCCACTGTACATGTTAATTTCTGCTGGATGAAAATGTCACAATGTTGAGAGATAATGAGAAAAATGTGCAATTATGAATATCATATCACTTACTGGTACTTTAAATCATCATCTGGTCTAGTTCTTTCTAGCTGGTCATGCTATGAGACGATGTCAAAAGTTTGGACAGTTCACAATAGGTTTTAGGATAGTCTACATGAGCTTTTCTGGGCAAACAGAATGTATAACTGAATAGGACACCCAGCAGCGAACCGGTAACTGGTTATGTGTTTATGTCTTCATTAACAACAAGTAAAATATTTCAGTCAAATTATATCCAGAAACATGTGATATTCGAAGCAAAACAAACAACTGTAATATCACAAAATTTCAAGGAACTTGTATTTGTACACACAAAGGAATACATTGGAAGATGAAAACGTAATGAGGTGGGATGAAATACAAACAATAATTTACAGCCAGTGGAAAAAAGCATCTTATTTCTCACATAACTACCCCTGTTTCTATAGCGAACAACGATGACGAATATCCTTATCTCCAACATGTGTAAGATCACTTTGATGACATCACTATAACGTCAATATTATAACGGCGTTTTGACGTCACCGGGGTTAAAAAAAAAATGCATATTGCTTTAAAAATTGCTTAAATCGTTGGTAATGTGAGAAAAAGAATCTGTCACTTGTCGATGTTTAAGACAAGTTGATCTCAAACTCGACTAGAATAGAAGAGTTATTAAGCTCGCCAAGGCTCGCTTAATAACATTTCAACTCTAGACTCGTTTGAGATCAGCTTGTCTTAAACATCGACTCATGACAGATCCTATATATCACATGATTCACATTGTACAAATACACAAGGACAAGCTGAGTGCCACAGGAAGGCATATATAACTAGAAAATGTTTACACCGGTTTAGGAAGAAAACTTCAGGTTGATAGAGCACATTGGAAAGATTTGCATGAAGAAATATATTTCCATTTCACCATTTCTATGGGGAGATAATTGAAAAGGGGAGATCATTAAACTTAAATCTTTCATGCATTATAGGTTAAAAGTCCTCGTAAGTGCAACTCCTTCTACACTGTTCATGGTATTTTAACAAATCTTTTCTGTGTTGTGTTTTGCTTTTTTTATATTCCAAGTTTTTGTTTGGTTTCAGCTTTTTGCTTCGTTATTTATTTTATATAGTTTATGTATTCATTTTAGGTTCATCCAAGTTGGGTACAGTGGAACTTGGTCTTTCATAACTCAGTCAAACCTGTGTTATGCAGTAATTATCTGACAAATCTTGATCATTTCTAAGAACAAGTAACTGCTTAACCATTATGGCGCAAAGGCATTAAAAGACATATTTATGGGGTAATGGTTTAACCCTTTCCGCCATAGAAGTGCCTTTTAGTGCATTTAGTTCATTTCTACACTTAAGAAAAGTGTTCCAATTTATACAGAATTAAACTTGTATTATAACGATTATTTTCTATATTCTAGAAGATAGCTTAAAGCAAGCTGAAAGTAAAGCAGAATGTGCCTTAACTCTTTCCTCCCTGAAACTTTAAATTGACAATTCCAGTTTCGATTTTTGTCCATTTCTGTATTTTAAGAGTTGTTATTTTGGCATTACTGACAAACAGTGAAGACCCTGATCAGAGGGCTCCTTTCGGAGCCCTCTGATCTGGGCCTTCACTGTTTGCACAGGACAAGTGTACTATTCACATGTACACTGTTTGAAAAGACGCCTATATGCGGGACTAGGGTTCAAAGGGTTAAGGCACATTCTGCTTTACTTTCAACCTGCTCTAAGTGGACAAGTACATGTCTTAAAAACTAGAAACAGGCTATGACATAAAGGGTTAAGCAGCGGTTCTCCAACAAATTAATTTCTAAAGATAAGTGGCTGCTTAATGCAGAACAAAAGTAAAACAAAAAGCTCTTTTAAGAGATTTTTGCTTTCCTTTTGCCCAATATTGTACATGTACATCCATCTGTATTAAATATACATGTAGCTTATTCTATAAGTCTGAGAAAGGGGAATTAGGTATGACACTTTATGAAGGAATCTTTAATATGAAACACCTGTTAAACATAATCAGGGACGTAGATTTAATCTACGTCCCTGACATAATCGAGCAGCAATCAGCTTTCAGAGTTTGCCATGCGTCTCTATTGGGTTTCCACTGTACACTCAGTTTGACTATTATGCAGAATCTGGTCGTGCTTTTTTTCAAGTACGGGTAAAGTTTGTAAATATGTGGGAAAGTTTGCTATCCAGGTATTCACTACAGCTTTGCACAGGTTCATGTTCATATGTTATTTTCTTCAGTTGCTCATGAATTGAATTTATAATATAGTTACAAGTACAACTTTTAGAGGCATCAACAAGTAGGGAGGAATGTGGTTCTTTAATGACAGGTGTCTGCTTAATGCAGGACAGCATTTTTTGTCCTGTATTAAATTGCCCTGTGTCTTGAAGACCACATCTATTAGGCTTATTTTTAGCTCGACTTTTTCGAAAAGTCGAGCTATTGTCGTAACCCTGTAGTCTGCGTTTGCGTCAGCGTCTGCGTCTGCGTCAGCGTCTGCGTCGGTTAAGTTTTTTGCTTAAGGTTTTTGTAAGAGTCCATTTCTCAATAACTATCAAAGGTATCCATTTGAAACTTGGAACAGTTGTTCAGTATCAAAAGAGCAACTCATAACAACAAGGCAGGTAACCCTGGGATTTGTCATTTCAGAGTTATTGCCCTTGTTTTATTTACTTAAAAATTATAAATTAATATATCTCAATAACTATCAAAGATATCCATTTGAAACTTGGAATACTTGTTCAGTTTCAAAAGGGCAACTCAGAACAACAAGGCAGGTAACCCTGGGATTTGTCATTTTAGAGTTATTGCCCTTGTTTTATTTACTTAAAAATTATAAATTAACATATCTCAATAACTATCAAAGGTATCCTTTTGAAACTTGGAATAGTTGTTCAGTATCAAAAGGGCAACTCATAACAACAAGGCAGGTAACCCTGGGATTTGTCATTTCAGAGTTATTGCCCTTGTTTTATTTACTTAAAAATTATAAATTAACATATCTCAATAACTATCAAAGATATCCATTTGAAACTTGGAATAGTTGTTCAGTATCAAAAGGGCAACTCATAACAACAAGGCAGGTAACCCTGGGATTTGTCATTTCAGAGTTATTTCCCTTGTTTTATTTACTTAAAAATTATAAATTAACATATCTCAATAACTATCAAAGGTATCCTTTTTGAAACTTGGAATAGTTGTTCAGTATCAAAAGGGCAACTCATAACAACAAGGCAAGTAACCCTGGGATTTGTCATTTCAGAGTTAATGCCCTTGTTTTATTGACGTAAAATTTATAAATTAACATATCTAAATGACTATGAAAGATATTAACTTGTAACTTTGAATACTTGTTTAGTATCAAAAGGGCAACTCATTACAACAAGGTTGGTTACTCTGTGATTTGTAATTCCAGAGTAATTGCCCTTGTTTTATTTACTTAAAACTTGTAAATTGAAATATCTTAATAACTGTCAAAGGTATTAACTTGAAATTTTAAGTAATTGTGTTATATCAAATGGGCAACTCATTCAAACAAGAAAGGTGACCGAGGATGTGCCATTCCAGAGTTATTGCCCTTTTTTTTATTTACATAAAACTTGTCAATTGAATTTTCTCAATAACTACCATAGGTATTTACTTGAAACTTTAAATACTTGTTAAGTATCAAAAGGACAACTCATTACAAGAGGGCAGGTAACCCTGGGTTTTGTTATTCCAGTGTTATTGCCCTTTGGTATTGACTTTTTAGAATTTAATTAGATTTCTCAATAACTACCATAGGTATTAACTTGAAATTTGAATACTTGTTCAGTTTCAAAAGGGCATCACATTTCAACAAGGCAGATAACCATGGGATTTGTCATTGCAGAGTTACTGCCCTTGTTTGACTAAGAATTTGTATATGAAATTATTCAGTAACTGTAGAAAGTTATTAATTTCAAACTTCCAATATATTAGAATTCTTGTTTATAGATATAAAGATATTGTCCTTGTTTTGACTTATAGTTTACTTTAAATGGAATGCAGGCTGTCCAAGTATGTTAAAGTTGTTGTTGCTTACAAACTTCTATGATCAATAGGGCATTAAACACCCATACACATTCTTTAAGTTTGGAAAATGTAGCCATCTCAAGTATATGAAAGTCGAGCGTCCGGCACCCGTTTGCGGTGCTCTCGTTTATGTTGCCTTTGAGAGGTTTTTAGTGTTATGTGACTTACTTTACATGACCTGAAGATAAAATTGGTTTGAATCAATTGAATATTCATTAACATGATTCATTGACATGGTTCATTTAAATTCATCTTTGTTGCTTTCTCATAGATCAGTTTTCTCATTGTATGTACATGTATTGAAGAAATTATGAATGAGATTTTTAACAGGGAATTTTTTCATTGATTTATACCAGCCATGTTTTGATAATTTTCATGATTTGCATTTATAAATATGTTAATATATTAGAATGATATACACAGTGTAATTATAATATAATAATCCAACCGGTGTAAAGTGACCATTGAAAACATGCAAGGACAACCCTTTACGACAGTCGCTTATTGCATATAAACAGTTATGCTGAAAGCTCCTAAAAGAGCTTTCTGCACAACTATTCTGAAGTAAGTACCGGTAGTACCTATCTTAAGCTTTATGCATAGTTCTTCAAGCAGAGGTCACTCAACACAGATTTGACCATATTGAATGACATGATTATCAAATACATTGGCACAGTAAAGCCTGTATATGTTACCGCTCAAACAGACTCATTTGTGAAGTTAAAGAAAGGTGGTACCTTAATCCATTACCCCATAAATACGCCTTTTACCCCTTTATTTATTTTAACCCTTTACTCCACAGCCTGTTTCCAGTATTGAAGATAGGATACTACTTAAAGCAGGCTGAAAGTAAAGCAGAATGCGCCTTAAGGCACATTCTGCTTAACTTTCAGCCTGCTTTAAGCTACCATCTACTAGGATATAGAAAATATTTTTTATGTTACATGTTTAATTATTACTGTATAAATTTGAACTATTTACTTTGGTGTAGGAATAAATTACATGTGCTAAAAGGCGCTTCTTTGGAGGAAAGGGTTAAAGCAGGCTTAAAATAGCAGAATGCGCCGTAAGGCACATTCTGCTCTACTTTCAACCTGCTTTAAGTGGTCACCTATTTTCAAAACTAGAATCAGGCTATGGGGTAATGGGTTAAATGACCAAATTAAGCCTTCTTCAGGGTGGTGGTTATAGTGGGGTTTTACTGTTCCACATGTAGTGGGGATAATTGTCCGGTGGATTATGTCAACATATTTTATAGAACTGTATAGAGGCCACAACTGCACTAGTTTTAATGAGACAAATAATAAACAGTGTACTTAATGTCATTTACTGGTTTGTTCTGACTTATGGCCATATATAGTGTACACCTCTTATAGATGGGATGAATCTGAAGACAAGAACTTCACTATGGAATTAACTCTTTTCTCCACATAAGCACCACTAATGAATATCTATTGATGCTGTTGAATACAAGTTGCAGCATAAAGCTAGATAAAAGAAAAGCAGAAAGCTCCTTCATGAGCTTTTTGCTTTACTTTCATTGTGTTTTTAGCAGCATCCTGCTATAAACATAGTTGTATACTGTTAATCACACAGGTGATTTGCACTTTTTGGCTATGGAGAAAAGGGTTAAATCTTTCAACACTAAGTAACTCTTGTGAGTTATTAGGTTCCCCTGTGGATTTTTTTATTTACCAAAACGTGAACCAGTCTAATTAGATTCTGGATAGTTTAATAAATACTGCTCTAAATTAGCAAACAGTGTAGACCCAGCTATATAGGAGACCTCTTATCTTTTAAACAGGTCCATGATGTTGAAAGATTGAAGTTTTACTCTAAAACGGGATATAATTGACAAAAAAAATAAATTATATTTTACATTTTATTGATATCACTGTATGTCTAGATATGAATTGTCAAAACAAAAGATTAATCTTGTTTATTAAGTCATCAATATCACAACACTATATTCTCCCGTAATAAATAAATACATGAGGCTACATATAATATTGCTGGACAAATACAAAGATCAACACCACCTAACAAAGACAATTCTACAAATATCTCGACTAGGACATATAGTATCTGACAGAATTTGTAACTCATGGTTGCAAGTAGTGCGTCTTGCATTATTATTTTCTACAAATACAGCCAACCTTGTCTTAAGAAACATCCCATAGCCTGTTTCTAGTCTTACAGGCAGATGACTGCTTAAAAAAGGTTATAAGTACAGCAAAATACCCAATAAGGCATATCTGCTTTACTTTCAGACTGCGTTAGGCTACAATCTGCTAAAACTATTTTCTTATGGTGCATATTCATGACTATAAATTTTAACTTTTTTCTTAAGTGGTGGAATCAGTTCAAGACGTACAAAGGCATATTTATGAAGTAAAGGGCTGACTGCTTAATGCAGGAAAGAAATAATGCAGAAAGCATTGGAGCTTTCTGCATTTTTTTCCACCTACATTAAACACCCACCTGTATTAACGATTGGCCATGTACCATCTATTTAGTGATTACAAGATTGACTGTATAGTTTCACAACCCTGAAGTTACAATCATGCAATTGAAGTTCTGTTCTCAGTCCTCGTTTGAGTGATCATGTTCTACAAACCAGATTGCAAAGCCATAGATTACCACAATTAATCTTCAAATCTTTTCATAAAAAACATCAACATCAGAGACATACAAAGCAACTGCTTCACCCTTCTCCTGCTATAACCATATATTGACACCTTTTGAAAACAGTGTAGATACAGATCAGACAGCTCCTGAAGGAGCTGTCTGATCGAAGGAGCTGTCTGATCAGAGTCTACACTGTCTTCTATTTAAGATCTGACATCAATCTAAACACTTTTCTTGGGGAAAATGTTCTGTATTTTTCAAGCCATTGTGATATATTTAGTTTAAATCATAGCTATATATATGACTAATCAGGAGGAGAAAGGTTAACATCAATAAATTATATTTTCATGATTTATTGTAAATTCATTGAACCTGATGGAAAAGAAGATACATGTACATCAGGCATTGATAACCAGTGGTACAGTAATACAGGATAAAGGTACAGTAGAAAGCTGTTCTGCTTTACCATCACACTACCTACAGCAGCCACCTGCTTTCAGAGATCTGCATTGTCCAAAGGTAATGGCTGCTCAACATGCAAATCTGCTTTTCCTTCAGCCCTTAGTTTACACATGTTAAAAGCAGGGCTCCAGATAAGAGGAGCTTTTCTACATCTAAAATCCGTAAGTCTTCATGAACCCAATGGTGTAACCACTTCGAGATGATTCTAATGTGATTCTAATGAGTGGTCACACCATAAGGTTTAATACAGCAGACATAAATGGAGAAAACGATGAACATTTAGTTTTTCTTTCTCTTATCTGGACCCTGGTAAAAAAGTAAAAATACAAATGTATATAAATATATCACAGATAGGCTGTCATGACCTTCACACTTTTTGAGCTCTGTAAAATGTCACCTGCTCAAATTGTTCACTGTTCGAAATTAAAATACTTTTCCATTTATACCTGCAGAATCATAATCTCTGGCAAACATTTTGGATCCAGACCATGTATGTGGAGCCTGATCTGGATCTGATAAGTTGCAAATACATGTAAAATGAATATGTAAAGGTAACCTCCAGCAAGAGAAAATGGACTGCAAGGTCAATGGAAGTAATAATAAATTACAATAATCTCGGTCATTCACTTTTCAATGCATTTCTAATTACATTTACAGATAGATAAACCAATTCTATAAATCAAACTTGGAAATACAATCAAGTGCTCTAGAAGACAATATTTCAAAATCTGATCCCCTATCCTGTGTCACTGATAGCAAAAATTGAAAACCCACAAATATTATATGTAACATTTTACAAGGTAATGCAAAAGTAATCAGTGTAAGATCTACACTAGCCACGTAAACAATATATTCTAATCTCTTGTAACACAACCTTAAATATCAACATAACCATTGCTGTAGTCTAGAAGAGAACAACAGAAATAGTCTTTCTTGAAAACACTGTACCATTAAAATACATAGACTGTCTTAGCTCTTTATCCCGCAACGTCTGAAGACAGGTCACCCCTTAAAGCAGGTTGTTTGTTAAATACTATCTATGTGTAGAGACCCCAAACTTTATCACTTGGATGACTGTAACTGAATGTCATTTTTATTTCAACATTTTTCTTTCTTGCTGAATTTTCTCTTATTTTACTATGAGACATACATGTATGAAGCTTGCTATTTAGTATACATGCGTGACTAATGATTAATACTGAAATCATACATTAATTTGTATAAGTAATTAACATACATGTACAAATGCAATTGCTAAATCAGAGATATAACACAGCTCCAGATAAAGAGTACTGTCAAACTTTGATATCTCATACTCACTTTAGTCAAACATATACTTATTTCAAAGTTAAAACGTGGCTTAGCCACGTTTTTACTTTGAAATAATGATATGTTTGACTTAAGCTAAGCCGAAATGATGAAATTCAACTGTAGAAATACGTCAAATTTGAGTTAAGCAAGTTCGAGATTGAAGTTTGACTGTATTTCAAACACGAAAATACTAATGTCTTCACCAATTGCTATGATATGACTACTCATTAGAATCATCAATTTGTCACAATTTTAATGAGTAGTCACAACATAGGGTTTGGTGGAGGCATTAAGGCGAAAATGTTGGAAATACAATATTTACTTGCTTTTATCTGAAGCCCTAACTGCCTGGTTTGAATTGATGTTCCTTTGAACAGCGAGGTCATAGCGAGACGAGCCCTGGCTATAAGCTGTTGCTTAACACAAATAACAGTAGAAAATGCCAATACAATGTATATAAATGCTGCCTGATATAAGACATGTGATGAGGCACTTGTATGTATCATGGAGGACAATGACAATAGCAAAATATGTAATAAATTAAAAGAGATGGAATAAAATATGTAAGGTATTTCCATTGGGTTATAATGTGTGTGACTTTATAGAAATGTAAAATATCACAGTGTTAAATTCTGTGACTTTTAAACCACATCCAAATAACACAGTAACTGCGTTGCTTGATTTTGTTCTTTTGGAAACCCAAATTAAAGTGAAAATTCAACCAGCACAGACTGAACTCTCAATATGATAAGTACAGTCGAACTTCGATATCTAGAAGTAGGTTTTGTCGATCATACCTGTATTTCAAAGTTAAAACGTGGCTGAGCCACGTTTTAACTTTGAAATACGGGTATGTTCGACTTAACCAAGCATGAAATAATGCAGTTCATATGTCGAACTATTGGATAGTTCAAGCTAAACAAGTTCGAGATATCGAAGTTCGACTGTATGTGAATGCTAAGGCAAGTTGATTGAACATAGTTGTAAATATGACAAAATGCTTGCCTAAATTGACAGGTCAAACTGTTTCTGTGTAAAGCAAACACATCTGCATACATTTATATTAATGTTGGTTGGACAAAAAGTTTTGCTGGCTACATTTTCAAAGGCACTTACAAAACGTGAGCAACAAAACGTGATCCAAACATTCATTCCCTAAAACTGTTATTATCTTGCCAGAATTACAAAAACGCTGTTATGTTCTCTCCAAAGTACATTGCAGGAAGAAAGTAAAGCAGACATCTTCTATAGGAGCTCTCTGTTTTACTGTCATCCTGCTTTAACTTTTAAGCCTTACCCTGAGTGTTTTTATATTTGCAAACAATTTGGAGTAACCCGGCATCTGATCAGGATCTCAACTGTTTGACAATCATAAATTGTATTAAAGGCTAAAATCTAGTTTATCCAATATTAATAAAAGCAGACCACTGTTGAATCAGTTGCCATTCTGGGGTTAAATGTCACCTGCATTTAGTATCATCATCAATGTGTCTTCAAGTGGTCAGTAAAGTGGGGTATCACTGTACTGGATTTTTACACCCTTTTACTCTGAGGAAGCCCTGTGTGCCCATGATGTTTCCACTGGGTTGGATTTGTTTCACATTCATGAACAATGACCATGGTCCAAGGTTATAAAGCTTTTCAGTTGAGTCTAAAATCGTTCTCAAGCATTTGAGCAAAAACTCAAATCAGGGTCCAAGGTTATAAAGCGTTTGAGCTGAGTCTGAGTGTGTTCTCAAGCATTTGCTTGAGAAATTAGACTCAATGCTTTAGACTCAACTGAAAAGCTATATAACCTTGGACCCTGACCAATCAAATGCTTGAGAACGAATTCAAAGACTACCCAAAAGCTTTATAACCTTGGATCCATGTGTTATGAGAGTTATGAAGCAGTATGTAGTGAGTTTCTGTCTGTATTCTGTGTTTGACATAGCCACTCAGCTCTCAGCTCTTGGGTGACGAATATGGCATGCATTTCAGCGAGTGCAAGAACAGACTCTGCTCCTCCAGGTACTTTTGATCCTGTAAAAAAAATAAAAATATGATACATGTACAGTAAAACCTCTATTATGACCACTCAATTATGTTAATTATTAGGGTGTTTACGACAGGTGACCGCTTAAAGCAAGATCGCAGTGAAACAGAAAGCTCGTTTAGGAGCTTTCTGTTTCACTGGCATCTTGCTTTAAGCTGCCACCTCTCTATTATGCAATAAATAAGCCTTCGTTTTAGTGGTCGTTATAGCGAGGTTTTACTGTACATTATTTATGCTTTTCAGTGGATTACTGGGAAATAGTAGTGGATTTTCACTCGATAAATTCACTGCTTCATACAGTTGGATTATCATCACACATGCTTCTATTATGAGTTTTCTCCTTAGAGTTCCCTAAGAATTGTAGTCAATTGTGTCTAATCGTTTAATTCCGGCAGCCTGATTTGCGAACCACTCAAGGGAAGAACACAAATCCAAGATCGGAAGCAATGACGTAATTCCTATGACGACAAATCAATATATCAGTGGCGTCATTGTACGGCCAATTGTCACAAACAGGTGTTCAATATAAACTTGGGGCTCCACACGGAGTAAAAAATGCACTTTAAAAGCATAAATAAAGTGAACATCAGATTGTTATATTTTTCACGAGTGGCTTTGCCACTTGTGAAAATATAACATCTAATGTTCAGTCAATGAATTAAATTTCGATCTTATACTGAAAATAACAGTTATCCTCTATTTCTATGTCATAAGTTATATTTTTTGTCCTCCCTCCTTAGCCATGACAAACAATTTGGATAATAATCAGAAGCCACTTAACTCACTCACCCCTGAAACTTCAAATAGACAATTCTACTTTCAAATAAAGTCTATTTCATGTTTGAATGTCCATACATTCTGATCAATTCAAATACTGAACAAAACTAGTAAAATGCAAGCTTACATATCTATGCAGAAATTTCAACGGGATTATTTTGACAGTTTGCATTTTTAAACATTTAGGGTTATTTGTAAAACGAGACCGTGAAGCTCTAGGGTTGGAAAACATCAACCCACAACACCGCCAAGCTTGGAGAGGGAGACTTCGTTCCAGACTGGACAGCCAGGCCTCACCCTTATAAGAAGGATTAATCAATGGCCTGGTTAAACTAAACTGGATGATGATGATGATGATTTTCAATTTACTGCAAAGTATAAATCAGTGTAGACCCTCACCATAGGGCCCTCAGATCTGGGTCTACATTTTGAATACGACAAGTTTATTTTTCACAGGTACACTGTTTGCAAGGAACTGATATTCTTGTCACTAGTTCAGTAGTTTAATATGGGACCTGATCTGGATGCAATGGTCTGAAAAGGTTAAACTAGTTCAATTCGAAAAAAAATGGAGAAGAATTTTTTTCTATGCATAATGGTGTTTGGCATAGGGTTAGGGAATGGTTTCTTCTATTGACACTGACCTGTTTGAAATACTCATCACATTTAAAAACTGTTTGCCAATTTAGAGCAGTATTTATCAAACTATCCAGGATTCCAAGTAGACTGGCTCATGTTTTAGCGTTGGAAGATCTTGATAGAGTTCTCAGGCAATTACATATAGGATATTACATGAGTGTTTAAGACTTACTGGAATTATTAAACGAGTCTTTTAGAAAACGATAAAAATGAGGCTTTGCCAAGTTTTTATCTTCTTTCTAAAACAATGAGTTTGATAAATCCAATGAATTATTAACACAAATGTTATATTCTTTTTATAATATAACCTAGAAAAGTTATTTATCGCAGCCTTTGAGGTCAAGTGAATGCTAAGCATGAAATAAGTAGATCTATACAGGAAAAAAGTTGTTCCAAATTAACCCTGTTCACTAGCATAATGTTTAAATTAAATAATAATAATAATAATAAATTATTCAGAGGTGTAGATAAGGCGCGTTTCTGCGTATTTACGCAATTAAAATTGGTGAAATACGCAATTATTTCAAAACTTACGGGTGACAGTACGCAACAAAAACAAAAGAAAACCCAATTATTTAAAAGTGAGTGCGTAACAAACAAACTAATACTCCATTGTTTTTCTATTTCATCGGGTATCAACTTAATTTTCACTTTAGTTGAGCGTGTTTAAACAAAACTAGCATATAGAACTGTGTTCGATAAACGCCGAACATATTCGAAACGGGATGACGTAAAGTGCACCTGTTACAGCATCTCGATTCTTTTAACGGAAATCATAGAGGGAGTCCGAATGAGTTGCCATGAAAACAAGTTATCAACGCACCATCGAAACGGTTCAAAACAGTGTGCTCGCCCGTGCGTGTTATTAGCAAGATTGTCAATTTACCAGTGCTGGGAGATAAGCAATTACGAAATCTTAAATAAACAATGTCCACATCCAACGCTATTTCCCCGTTGTAATAAACAGTCAGAGAACTGCCACATTAGGAGTGCCTTCGTATAATATTTGGCTTTCTCTAGCTACTGTTTTTATGGTTTCGCTTTTCTGTTCAATAAAGCGTTAACAGCCATGATTGTTTTACCTAGAAAGATATCACCCACAAATCACCTGTGATAGTGACGTATATTTCATGTGACTTAATCTTGAGGGTGTGTCCGAGATTCCGTGTTTCATTGGTTGATGAATTAAGACAAAGGAATTATTTTCCCGCCTTTTACGAGCTGTACCGAACACTAACGAATTACCACTGCGCGGTATTGGTTCATCGCATAAATTATTTTCCGTCGCACAAATTTTAGGGAATACCTACTAGATCTATCTTTAGAACGGATTTCCGAAAATCTTTAATTGGCAATAATGAAGCACATTTCTCAGGAATATAAGGGTATAATTCCTCCATGATATAAGTATTTAGATTTATGATTTTGACGTCTTTTTCATTTCTGTGAGAATTTATGCACAAGCTTTCTGAATTAGAATCTGAATGTATACGTCGTAGCAGGAACGTAGTCTATAATATACGTTCCTGGTCGTAGAGTACACCAAAAATGGCTTTCACACGATGGGGAGAGTGCGTATGGCTTAATTATTCCAAATTTCTGAGCTTCATGCGGTAGCTAGATACTGAGTCCGCGTTCACAACAGAGTCACCTAATTCGTTCCACTCTTTCTGTTTATTTGACATTGGAATAGGGAAGCTGTCGATAGTTTCTTATATCGGAGTAGAGCATTACAAATCGGGTCGTGTGTCTGGAAACTATTTTTAGCGCTACTTTCACTATCTAACTACACTCAATATGTCAATCAACCCCCTGGTGTGTGTTACGAAATGAACAAAAACATGCATTATTTAACTAACGCTGACTTATGTTTGCTTGCGCACTAATTAATGTGCTTACATCAAAATACGCGGAATGCGCTGGAATTCAAGGTGATTATAAATCATGTATATTTTGATTGTAACTTCGTTTTACGGACAGCTTGTTCAAACTTTCAGCAGCATCCCCTGCTTTGAGGTCAACATTACAGTCTGAGAAGACTCCTGACCTATTACCGGAAGAAGAAGAAGAAGAAGATATGAAAGCATCTATACATACATGAATGTATACTTCCGTGGTTTAAAGATGCCGAGGATTCGTTTTGATGTTCGGTGATATTAAAACGAGGGGAAACAATACTTCATTAAGGATATATTTGTTACTTTTTCCATGAATTCAGACACCCTCTAAAATAGTTTATTATGTATTCAGACAGCAAAAAATACAGTATAATTGTTATTTGTGTCCGAACTGTTCGAGTAAATACGGTAGGAATTCCTCCAAGTTTATTTTCCTACAGTAGTACTAGGCCTACCGAATTGTATTACATATCACGGGGTTCTGGACTGTGGATACCCAATCGAATTAGAAACCATGGGGTTGTGGTCAATGCAATAACCAATGCTTTTTTCAAAAACCCAATTCATTTAAAATCCATGGAGTAATACCCAATTCCAAGACAAAGCTTATCTACAACTCTGAGTTAATGTTATTATATGTATTAATAAACACGTTCATGTAGATCTAATATTGATTAATTACACCAAAAATCTATGAATTGAATTTACATGAAGGAATGAAGACGTTGGATATTGAATGCATATAACACATTTTAATGACGTCAGAAGTAAAAGACGTTGTGGCGTACCTCATTTGCATAGTTATTCAACTAGTTATTTATGACAAATAAACAATGAATGTTATTCAACACTCACGCCGTCTGTTATGTTATAAATATGAATATCTATCTCCATGTTAATATATTCAAAACTGTATACTCATATAACAGCTGTGGAGAGAGTTTTGTAATCAAACAGAGACCAATACAATGCTATTACAGTGGAGAATCTGTTATTCTTTCCCGTTTAAATACAAACGTACGCAAACGCAAAACACTAAAACGTAGAAAAGAACAACTTTTGGACAATTCTGATATTTCATGTTTATCTTGGTGGCAAACAGTTTGGAGCCTGATCAGACGCCGGGTTACCCGGCGTCTGATCTGGCTCCAAACTGTTTGTAAAAGAAAAAATAGTTTTCTCGTAAACGCGTTTATTGGGAAAGAATAACACATTCTCCACTGTAGTTAACAGCTTGTACCTAATATATGACTGCTTCAACCGAGACTCCATAGTCAAAAGTACAAACCACCTAGATCATACTGTGTTTATGGAAGGTGACTGTATAAAGCAAGATGAAATTAAAATAAAAAGCCACTTGTAGGAGCTTTCTGCCTTTAAATAATACTGCTGTCTTTAATCCACTACTCAATAACTACGCCTTTTTATGCCTGTAGTTGTTTCTATATTGCGGAAAGTTAGCGGTCAGAATAGACAGGTAGTTGTTATAATAAGGTGGTCATAAGGGTTTATGGTCTTAACGTACCAATGCCTCAAAATACCAGTCTCAATGTACTATTTTTCTAGACTGAACGTACCACTATATCAAATTTTTAGAAAACAGTTTTATTGTACAATAATTTTTAATAAAGAAATGGTTTATAATTATCCCCAATCTAATTGTGGTATTGCAGATGAGAAGTCAACACAGCGTTATATCAGGGTATAAAAGCACTATTTTACATTTATCTAGTCAATGCTCATTTTAATATGGTTGTAATATAGTTTTTTTTAAAAATGGTACTTTCAGGCTGAAAATGGTACATTGAGCCAAAGGTACGGTACGTTCATGAAATGGTAGGTTTAGACTAGCTAGTGTCGTAAGAGAGAGGTTTTACTGTAACTTGATGTGGGATTCTTACCTTCATTGCCTCCATTTTCCACAGTCTTATTGACCTGTCTGACTTGATGGCCTCTGTGACTGTATCTACAGTGTTCACTGATAGCTGCACCATAGGATTGAATGACTGGAATACTGGAGATATCAGGCCAGGGTCAACAGATCCATTGGCTTGGTAACCATTCATTGGCTTATCATTGCCTTGGTAACCATCTGACGCCATCAGCAATCCTGGTGCCTCATCTAATACAATAAAAATCACAGCAATTACTATCAATCAAAACAAGGCTCCATTTTTTACAAAAAGTAGACAGTTATTTTAACCCGTTGAACCCTAGTCATGAATGAATATTTTACATGTTCTTTCCAAACAAGTCTACCTGTGAAGAGTACATTTGTCCTATGCAAACAGTATAGGCCCAGATCAGAGGGCTCCTAAAGGAGCCCTCTGATCAGGACCTGTACTGTTTGTCATATTATGATACATAGACAAAAACAACCCTAAATAGTCAAAATGGACTCGACCAAATTGGAAACTGGAATTGTATATTTGATGTCTCTGGGAGGAATGGGTTAAGATTTGTTTTGCTTTACTTTCACTCTTCTTAAAGCAGTCATTTATCTTAATATAAGAAAGTAAACTTCTTTTTGAAAAAATATTACAGTAAGGTTTTTCTATCAGTGTTTAAATCGTTACTGTATACACTGTATCTAGTTTTGAAGACAGGTGACCACTTAAAACAGGTTGAACGTAATCAAAATGCTCCATAAGATACATTATATTTTACTTTCAACATGCTTTAAGCTACCCATTCAAAAAGTACTGATACCGCCTTCTTTGTTTTATATTCAAAACTTTCTAGGTGGGACTACCATCCTAAGTGTAGAAATAAAAAGATGTAAAAAAGCGTATTTATGGGTAAAGGTTTAAAGACATTTCTGCACAACTGAAGTCCTGAAGTCAGAACTTATCAATGACCTGTCATACAAGTTTTAACCCTTTACCCAATAAATACGCCTTTTTACGCTTTTGATTTATTCCTCCTCTGAAATACATAGTTCAAAATTATACCTTCATAACTATATACCATAAGAACTATTTGCTATATCCTAGTAGACGTTAGCTTAAAGAAGGCTGAAAGTAAAGCAGAATGTGCCTTAAGGCACATTCTGCTTACTTTCAACCTGCTTTAAGTGGTCACCTATCTTCAAAACTAGAAACAACCTATGGGGTAATGAGTTAAATACTATTTAATTGACTAGTACTGTACCACATGTGTATGTAACAGCAAACTTACTCATTTGATAGTTCATATTTCCATTAGGTGCATGTTTCGTTGGACGACGACAGTTTGGACACAGCAAAGTGTTTCTGAACTTCTCGTGTTCACGCTTTTCCTTTGACAAACGCAGTCTCTCCTGAAACAATAAAATCCAAATATCAAATCCATTGCTCCATTGATTTATAGAGATATTGTTTACCGGATTTAGAGCAAGAGTCTAAGCTTACATATCAGATTCCAGACCCTTATTATGCTAAGCCTGGTTTGATTTTCATTTGTAAACAGTTTAGATCCTGCTCAGACACGTAAGTAACTCATCATTTGATCAAGATACAAAATGTTTGTCACTCAAAATCCTATCCTCCCTATGAAATTATCCAAAGTCTTGATTTTTAAAGAAAAAATGCAGATGACAACTTTAAAGTGGGGGATAATTTAGTAAGATATGGGTGGATACAGCCCAAGCCAATTTGACTTTCAAAGTTGATGGGCAATAAAACCCCATACAAATATTGCATGGATTGCAAACAGCTATTAAGTAAATTATAATTCTATTTTTTTTTTACCATAAAACATCTTTCATCTTGCATTGAATTACCTTAATCACAGCAATCAGTGCATCAAACAGAGACAGTCAATATCTTATAAGGCAACCACTTGAAGTAGAGTAATGCTTTTACAAACAGTGTACCTGTTAGGATAACACTTGTCCCATGCAAAAAGTGTAGACCCTGATCAGAGGGCTCCTTAAGGAGCCCTCTGATCAGGGTCTACACTGGTTGTAATTTTGAAATATATTGTTAAAATCAAGGCTAAATAGTCCAAAATGGACTAGACTTATTTTCAAATTGGAACTGTTCATTAAAAGTTTCAGGGATGAATGTGTAAATTCTTAGCATCCTAGCGATGAAACTATGATAACGTTTTGCAAACAGTTTGGACCCTGATGAGATGCTGCATAACGCATCCTAACCCTGTTTTGAAAAGAAACTTAAAAAAAATTATTTTTAAAACAGTAGCAGACACCAATTGTTGCAGATGAAAATATTACCATTCATGCAAAGATTTAATTCAGGATATAAATGATTTTACATTAACCCATTTATGCCTAGTGTCTACTAAAGTGGACATTGGCAAACAGTGTAGACCCTGATGAGACACTATGTGATGCGATGTCTCATCAGTGTCTACACAGTTTGCTGTACTAGTATCATATGAACTATTTTGCTGTATGGACAAACACTGCATTGTCCTTAGATTGTCCTTGTACAGTAAAACCTCTCTATTACGACCACTAATTTTATTTGATTATTAGGGTGTTTATGATAGGTGACCGCTTAAAGCAAGGTGATAGTGAAACAGAAAGCTCCTATGGGAGCTTTCTGTTTCACTTTCACCTTGCTTTAAGCTGCCACCTCTCTATTATATAATCAATTAGCATTCATTTTAGTGGTCGTTATAGCGAGGTTTAACTGTATATCTATTATGAATCTTACAGCTAGTATACAGGGAGATTTCATTGCAATATCAAGGCATAAGGGTTTAAAATCACCTATCATAATGCTTACCATGCTGAACTGTTCAAACATACTCATCCTTTTCCTGGTATATGACCGGCTTACAGTAACTCTCAACTGGTTTGTACCAGAAATATTTAAAAGTGAGACATACAGTGTAGACCCTGATCAGAGGGCTCCTTTAGGATTCCTTTGCAAATAATGTTTATATCGGGTTCCAGCACTTTAAGGGTTAAGATCAACAGTGAGTGATTAATTGAATGGTCAATTAATACGTCATACAAAATTGTTTCAATCTGATTGCATTCTACTTTCTCATTATAGATAATGTCATCATATTTCAACCATTATCATGCTTAACATTATTTGCCATGCATTTACAAACAATTTAGATCCAGATCAGAGATACAGTACTTGGCGTTAAATCAAGATCTAAACTGTTTGACACTCATAATGATGTCTTATCACGGACAACAATCATGTAAATAAAAACAGATTTTTTATGGGTATTGCACAGGCAGACAACAGTTTAACAAGATAAGAGTTACAGGATAAAAGAAATTGGATATTCCAGCAAACTTCCTTTCAAATATCATTGCATTGCTACAAATAACTATAACAGTTAACTCCTCAATTCTCAACAAATGAATACGGTAAAACCTCTCTATTTCAATCACTAAAATGAATGATAACTGATTGTTTAAAAGACAAGTGACAGTTTAAAGCAAGGCAACAGTAAAACAGAAAGCTTTTAGCAGTCCCCTATCTTAAACTAATCTTATCTAATATTTAACACAATCTAGTGGTCGTTATAGAGGGGTTTTACTGTAAATGATTTGAGTTTTATGTTGAAGAAATGTAAAAGCTTGAAACTGAATGAAAGTAATCCTACTATAAACATTTACTCAAATCCCTGTCCACGTAATAAAATGCTTTTAAAATTAAGACTTTATTTAACCCATAACCCTTTAAATATGCCTTTAATTTATTCTTCCACTGAAGAAAATTTAGAATTTATACAGTCATGAATATTAACTATAAGATATATTTTCTATATCCTAGCAGATGATGTCTTAAAGCAGGCTGAAAGTAAAGCAGAATGTGCCTTAAGGCACATTCTGCTTTACTTTCAACCTGCTTTAAGTGGTTATCTGTCTCGTCTTCAAAACTAGCAACAGGCTATGGGGTAATGAGTTAAGAAATGATTCTTTGAGATGATTCTAATGAGTAGTTACAACAAAGGACTCCATAACAATTTAAGTATACAAAATCTAGTTACGACTTACATCTGAGATTTCCTTTTCCTTCATCTTGAGCAGGTTTAGATTATGATTGATTGTGTCTATCCTCTTATTCTCGTCAGCCTCCAGTCTCTGGGCCTCCCCCAGGGCTACCAGACCCTCCTCATGCTTTCTGTGTCCTTCCTACAATACGTTACACAAGAAACTCCTTTAACCCATTACTCCATAAATACCCCTTTTTACTCCTAAAATTTATCCCTCCACTGAAGAAAATAATTTCAATTTATGCAATTGTGAATATTTAACATTAGAAATAGTTTCTATATTCTTGCATCTGGTAGCTTAATGCAGGCTGACAGTGTAAAGTAGAATGTGCCTTAAGGTACATTCTGCTTTACTTTCAACCTACTTTAGGTGGTCACCTATCTTCAGTAGTAGCAATAAATCTATGGGGTAATGGGTTAACTCTAACAATATTGATCTACAGTAGAACCCCTCTATTAAAACCATCAAGTTAACTTATGTTGATTATTTGGTATTTAAGATGGGTTTCGCTTTTATCAAAGCAAGGTGAAAGTAAAACAGAAAGCTCCTGTAGGAGCATTCTGTTTTACTTTCATCTTACTTTAAGCTTCCACCTGTCTTCAATGCATTTAGCCTTCCTTTTATAGATCATGATAGAGAGTATCTACTGTATTTAATAAACTCTTTCATCACATGTTTCTGTTACATTAAAAGACTCGATTTAGGTTTTTGTGCAACGGGAGAGAGATTCAATGGATGAGTCTTTATTGACTTATCTGCGATTTTGGGCATTGAGAGGTATCCACACAATAACTAAATGTATGACAAACAATACAGACCCAGATTCTGAAGGAGCTCTACAATGTTGGTTCACACTATTTGCAAAATATGTCTATACCAAGTCACTGCATTTTAAGGGTTAAAGTATAACACAAGAAATGCATCATGTCTTTATGATATAGATCTGTGATTTGATATTATGGTCAAGTTAAGATTGTTTTAATACAACCTAAGCAGTTGTCATAGGGTCTCCCACTGCATTAAGAAAACTTTACACCAACGTTCTTAGCTTAAGATAATAAGAGGTGTGTGTGTGTGTGTGTGGGGGGGGGGGGGGGGGGGGGGGGGGTTTATATGTCCAAAACCGAACCCCTGTTAAAAAATCACTCTACAGAAGGAGGCCTACATTAATGGGGGGGGGGGGGGGGGGGGGGGGGGGGGGGGGGGGGGGGGTTTATATGTCCAAAACCGAACCCCTGTTAAAAAATCACTCTACAGAAGGAGGCCTACATTAATGTCTATCTTCTTACAGCTGCCACCTGTTTTAACACTACCAGCAAGGCTGAACTTTCAAATGGACTGACACTTTTTCTGATACCAATTTACGATGACTCTCAAGGGATTTGTCCGAAAAATATTTAAACTGTAGAGCCAGATCAGAGGGCTTCACTGTTTGCATAATATGCTTATATCCGATTACAGCACTGACAGCAGGATAATTAATTATTGGTTATGTCTCGTAGACCTTTACTCTCTTGGCCACCATATCTCTATACATGAATTAGACATTAGAAGTCACATATTAATTATATAAAGTGTATGTTACACACAATGTACAGTAAGCACTGACTTACTATCACTCAGCAGAGCCACTTATGTAATGTTAAAGACTGGTGGCATCCAAAACCTAGATAAAAGTAAAGCAGAGATCTTCTTTAGAAGCTTTTTGCTTTATTTAAATCTTGATTTAAGCATAGTTAGCCTTAAACCTTTCCCCCATAGAAGTGTCTTTTAGCACATTTAATTTATTTCTCCACTGAAGAAAAGAGTTCCATTTTTAACGACATAGAAATAAACCATGAGAAATATTTTCTAAATCCTATCAGATGATAGCTTAAAGCAGACTGAAAGTAGAGCAAAATGCGCCATAACCCTTTATCCCATAGCCTGTTTCTAGTTTTGAAGTCATGTGACCACTTAAAGCAGGTTGAAAGTATACCAAAATGTGTCTTAAAGCACATTCTGCTTTACTTTCAGCCTGCTTTAAGCTATAATCATCTGCTAGTATTTAGAAATTTCTTCTGTTTCATTTTCAAGACTGCATAAATTGGAACTATTTTCTTCATTGGATGAATAAATCAAAAGTGGTAAAAGGTGCTTCTATGAGAGAAAGGGTTAAGGCACATTTTGCTTTTCTTTCAACCTGCTTTTAGTGGTCACCTGTCTTCAAAACTAGAAACAGGCTATGATGTAAAGGGTTAAGCATTAACAATACCAGCAATGCTTGAGTGATAGTAATAGCAGAGTTTACAATATTATCTGAAAGTCTTCCTTCACCATGTAGGAGTTTGTGAAGTTCCCGTTCTTAAATGTTATTAACATATGTTTACATTCACAGATAATTAAAGTAAAAGAAGTAGATAAAATGTTTATGTCACATGTTAGCACTCCGTTTCTCATAACTGTCACAGGCCTGAACTGTCACCAAGTTATGTCTATGTGAATGTATGTTTCTACATCACTTAAACAGTTATAAAGCTTAGCTGAAACAACCACTAAAAGTACAGTAAAACCTCTCTATTATGACCACTAAATTGTGTTAATTAATAGGTGTTTAAGACAGGTGACTGCTTAAAGCAAGGTGACAGTAAAACAGAAAGCTCCTTTAGGAGCTTTCTGTTTTACTGTCACATTGCTCTAAGTTGTCACCTGACTTTTATACATTCAATAAGCCTTATTTATAGTGATCATTAAAGAGAGGTTTTACTGTATGTTTAGTTAAGTGTTTAAATCTTTGACCCCCGGAATCTTTTAATGACCAATGCCAGTTTTCAAGTAGTTTTAGCCCTTTCATGACTATTTCAGTTTGTTTCCAAACAAACAATGCAGACCCTGATCAGAAGGCCTCTTTAGGAACCCATTAGGTATGGGTCTACACTGATTGCATTTGACAAATGTATGACATATCAGCCGACTTTTAACTGTTTGAACTATGATTGTGATGTATTTGCAGAGAGACTAGGAACTTGTTACGTTATTGTTTTTTTTACATTTACACTCAGTCATACCTTAACTGCAGTTCTGTCTTTCTAAACATTACACATACAAATACATGAATACAAAAGCACTTGAGCTATGGTTATCAACTTCAGTAATTACTGTAAATCGAAAGCTATCTCTGCAAACAAAAGACTGATCTCAGAGATTAACCCCTTCTCTGCCATGATGTCATCAATTTCAAACAATTGTCGTCTGCTTGTATTTCTAAAATTTAATTTTTTCTCTTGTTTTGCTGTAAGAAATTTTGAAAATGAGTGGCAAACAGTTTGGATACTGAGCACAGTGTAGAATGAGGAGGATCCAAACTGTTTGCAAACAATTTGTGTACTTGGGTAAGGCAGCAAAGGGGTTAAGAAAAATAAAATATCTATCAGTTTCATTCATATGTGTCCACTAAACCCCATGATGTGACCACCAATGTCCAGACCATTTAAAAGAGAAGTCATGGCATGAAAAAGTATCATTAAAGAACACATTAAAGATCTCACAAGCTGACACATGCAGCTAAAGGCCTTTTTTAACAAGAAAATGGCTTTGTAAGACAAATATGATGCAAATATGTAAGATAAATGTGAATATATTTGTCAGACAAAGTACAAACAAGAGCACCGCAGCGGCAAAATACGCCCGTCATGGCCAGCGGCTGTCAAAGTCGTCCGGACTCAGGCCGACTGGAAAAAGTCGCCCGGAGTATAGGCCCGACTATTGATCTCAAAAAGACTATGCTGTAGTATTGCGATAGCTCAAGTACTATCCCGATAGTATTGCGATAGTCAAGAAACTATTGCAATACTATCATGATAGTTTTTCTACCAAATGTTTTCTCATAAACAAATGCTCTTTGGGCGTATTTACATACTTTGGATATATCACGGAATTTTGACAATAAAGGGGGCATAACTCTGCTAAAAATAGTTGCCAACATCTGAAATTTAACAGGAACCAAAATATTCAGAGGTGCCTTCCCTGTATGATGAGAAAGCTAAATATGAAATTTGGTTACAATAGACAAAATGTAAGTAAAATTATTATGAGGCAACAATATATTGTTAAAAAAAATTGTGTGAAGGGGCATAACTCTGAAAATACGGAGTCAAACTAAAAACCCGTAATATATATTAAGTCACTTCATTCATTGTATCACCGTATAAAATTTGAAATAAATTGAATAAAAGATAAAAAAGTTCTGTTTTTTTTTTAAAAATGCCCATTTTTGACAATAAAGGGGCATAACTCTGCAAAATATAGTCGCCAACGTCTGAAACGCGAACTTGTCTGAGCTATTGTGGTATGGAATATTTGTAGGAAGTTTAATCAAAATCGGTCAATAAATGAAGGTGAGAGAGCGCTAAGAAGAAAAGTTAACGGCATAAGTGTGGCTTATTTTAAATTTTAAGTATGTAAAGGGGCATAACTCATAGAAAAATAATTTAACAGGAACCAAAATTCTCAGGTGCCTTCCCTGCATGATGAGAAAGCTAAATATGAAATTTGGTTACAATAGACAAAATGTAATTAAAATTATGATCAGGAAACAATATATTGTTAAAAAAATCATGTGAAGGGGCATAACTCTGAAAATACGGAGTCAAACCAAAAACCCGTAATATATGTTAAGTAACTTCATTCAGTGTATCACCATATCAAATTTGAAATCAATTGAATAAAAAATAAAAAAGTTCTGTTTTTTTTTTAAAATGCCCATTTTTGACAATAAAGGGGCATAACTCTGCTAAAAATAGCCGCCAACGTCTGAAACGCGAACTCGTCCGAGCTATTGTAGTATGGAATATTTGTAGGAAGTTTAATTAAAATCGGTAAATAAATGAAGGTGAGAGAGCGCTAACAAGAAAAGTTAACGGACGGACGGACGTACGTGCCACCGAAATGGGTTAGAGGGCCTTTTCTTTTGTTTGAATAACGGGCCACGGCCCCTTATTCTATTGTTACGGAATGAACTCTATTGTCTTCTTTTGTTATGTTTACCGTTATCTGGCCAGAAAAGGCCCTCTAACCCATTTCGGTTGTGCGTACGGACAGACGGACAGCGCTGGGTATACCATAATACGACCGTCGATGACGGGCGTATAACAATGTACCATTGCCCAAACCTTATATGCTACGGACAGACAACCAATGAAAGTGTTCTAATATCCTCCAGCAAGATAATCTCTATAATTTGCCATATTGCCTGTAACCCACCCTCCCCTGCCTGTTCTTACCGTGTAGGTCTCCTCTATCTCTTTAGATCTGTTCTGTAGCATGATGGCTGATTGCATGAGTTCCTCCTCTTTCTTGTCCATCACAGCTCTCTCCTTCTCAATCCTCCTTCTCTCTTCCTGTATACGATCCTCCTCCTTGTGGATATCCTCCTTCAGACTCGCATACCTGATTGGCAAAAATAGTTTTAACCCTTTACTCCATAGATATGCATATTTACGCATTTAATTTATTCCTTCTATGCAGAAAATAGTTCCAATTTATTAAGTAATGAATCTACCCCATATATAATAAGAAATATTTTATATATTCTAGCTGATAGTAGCTTATAGCAGACTGAAAGTAAAGCAGAATGTGCCTTAAGGCACATTCTGCTTTACTTTCAACCTGCTTTAAGTCAAATTGGTCACCTGTCTTCAAAACAAGAAACAAGCTATGGAGTAAAGTGTTAAAGAGATGGAAACCAGTTGGTGTATTGGTATGAATAACCAGAAATGGGTGTCAAAGCCACCTGATGCTCGCCTGTTTAAAGTTTAAGTCTAAAAAAACATCTTGTATCGAAAGCAAATCAATTTTCAGTTTAGAAAGATTATTAAATTAATGTTGAGTCTAAATCTAGTTATATTAAACTTTAAAACAACTCGTGTAACATTTAACCTGGTGATTTGTAGTCAAAACAAATAAGTCCAAAACATGTCAAAAATTGACAAATATTAAAATCATATTTAAATTCCAACTTAATAACATCAATATTTAACCCCAAATGAACCTCCATACAAAATTTCAGCACCTTAGTACAAGTATTAAACTTTAAAACAACCCGTCCAAAAAACTTTAACCTGGTAATTTGTAGTCAAAAAACCTAAGTCCGAAACATGTCAAATATTGACAAAAATTAAAATTATTTTTAAATTCCAACTTCATAACATCAATGTTTGACCCCTCATGAACCTCCATACAAAATTTCAGCACCCTAGCACAAATATTAAGCTTTAAAACAACCCGTCCAAAAAACTTTAACCTTGTGATTTGTAGTCGAAAAACATAAGTCCAAAACATGTCCAATATTGAAATAAATTAAAATCATTTTTAAATTCCAACTTCATAAAATCAATATTTGACCCCTAATGAACCTCCATACAAAATTTCAGCACCCTTGCACAAGTATTAAACTTTAAAACAACCCGTCCAAAAAACTTTAACCTGGTGATGTGTAGTCGAAAAACCTAAGTCCAAAATATGTCGAAAATTGACATATTTTAAAATTATTTTTAAATTCCAACATCATAACATCAATGTTTAACCCCAAATGAACCTCCATACAAAATTTCATAACCCTAGCATAAGTATTAAACTTTAAAACAACCCGTCCAAAAAACTTTAACCTGGTAATTTGTAGTAAAAAAATCTAAGTCCAAAACATGTTGAAAATTGACATAAAGTAAAATTATTTTTAAATTCCAACATCATAACATCAATGTTTAACCCCAAATGAACCTCGATACAAAATTTTATAACCCTAGCACAAATATTAAGCTTTAAAACAACCCGTCCAAAAAACTTTAACCTGACCACGCTCAAGCTCACGCTCACTCATGCCGGGGGTATGACATTAGCTCTGCTGTTCTACGAACAGGCGAGCTAAAAATAATAAAAGCCGAAAAAGGCTAACCAAGCCCAAGATAAGGCTGGAAGGAACAAGTTTCCTCTCTGTTTAGACTCTTCAGTCTTCAGAAAGTAAATATAAATGCTATTTTTGTGCTATTTTTGTGCAAGGACCATTCAAATTGATTGGCATAAAAAACAAGAGGGCCATGGCCCTAAATTCGCTCACCTGAGGACATTGAAGTTTGTACCTAAGTTGACTGGGCAAGACAACATTTTAATATAGCTATAAATGGAGTTATCTTCCAGACAAGAAAACATGACAAAAGTGAATTTTGTTGCCAAGCTTATGACCCTTATCCATGACACATCCTCTTATCAAGCTATTTCCATTTCCGGTAAATGATAATTATTTCACTAGCGTCAGCAGAACTGGAGTTATTTTCCTGACAATAAAATATGACAAAGGGGAAAACAAAATATTGCTGCCCTTATGCATGGCATTTTCTCTCATCAGTTTCTTTCCATACATAAAATTTCATTACAATAGCATCAGTAGAACTGGAGTTGTCTTCTTGACAAGAAAATATGACAAAGGGATATAACTAAATAAAAGTGTCACCATGCCAGATATCAAAGCTCTGGCCATATTATTTTCAGAGGAGAAGACGTTGGAAAATTTCACTATATAACTCTATGTAAAACTGTGACCCCCGGGGCGGGGCCAATTTTGACCCCAGGGGCATAGTTTGTACAAACTTGATAGAGGACCTGTAGATGATGCTATGTGACAAATGTCTAAGATCTGGCCCTTGTAGTTTCAGACAAGAAGATTTTTTAAGATTTCCTTATTTTTTCACTTGGTTGCCATGGCAACCAGAGTTCTACATTGTTTTTAATTCTTTGAACAATTTTGAAACAACTTGACCCAAGGAACATGGTTGAAATCTTTTCAGCAATATATGAGGAGATGTCATTTGAAGCAATTGTTAAAGACAACAATGACTGTATAAAGTGAAATTATTTTCTTCTGTGGAAGAATAAATTAAAGACATAAAAAGGAATATGTATGCGTTAATAGGTTAATAAATATCATTATTTACATTTTCTAAATATAGGAAACTATATGTAAATGAGTGGCAAATTTGGATCCAGATTAGATGCAGCATTATGTGGCATCTGACCTGGATCCATACTGTTTATGGCCAAGAATTAATTGTGGACTGATAGACAGAAAGATAAACAAACAAACAAACAGACAGACCAAAAGTAATATGCCTTGAACTAAGTTGTGCTTGAGCATAAAATAGCAGACATCATAATTTCTGCTATGTATCTCAGTGACCTGAGTTCAGAGCTAGCTTTGGGTCAGTTATGCAATAAGAGACCGTCTCAGGGAGAACTGACTATTATCATGCTGAACTGTTGTCTGCTCCAAATGTTTGTATGTGAAATATGTAAAAAATAATAACTTATATTTTCTAAATATAAGAAAATATGTAAATGAGTGGCAAATAGTTTAGATCCAGATTAGATGCTGCATTATGTGGCATCTGACCTGGATCCAAACTGTTTGCAAATATAGGTGATTTAGTATAAGGGTGCTTGAAACCCTGCTTAAACCTTCAGTAAAACAGTATAACCTGAATAAAGCGGCAATGAATCCTGCATAAAGCGGCAATGAAAAAATCCCTATGGTGAATCCCTATGGTCAGTTTTAGTTTTGATATTAACAATTTTGAGAGAGAATCACCAGGAGATACTAAAAAACAAATATCAAAGCTGTGGGCCTAGCAGTTTTTTACAAGAAGATTGTTTAAAGTTTTTCACTTTTTTAAATAAATTACAATAAGTAGTCCACTTGAAAGTTTCATTTTAACAATTTCTGTAGAGAAGCATCCAAGGAACATCATGAGCAGTTTGAATCCGCCCTACAATCCCCGGGTTCAGAGGAGATGTCGTTTGAAGTAAAAGTGAACGGACAGACGGACAGACGGACAGACGGACAGACGGACAGACGGACAGACGGACAGACGTACTACGGACAATGAGCGGTCACAATAGCTCACCTTGAGCCTTCGGCTCAGGTGAGCTAAAAAACGAGAAAGATTTCAAATGTTTGTTATTTTGAATCAATATCAGGGCTCCAAGAAGAATAGAGTAACTTCAAACAAATCCAATATTTTCTTCTTCATTTCAGCACCAAATCTTATGATGTTACTACTCATTAGAATCATCTCAAAGAGATGATACTTATGAATAGTCACACCATTGGGGCTGGTACAGATATAAAGATTAAGTTTTTGAAAAACTCTCCTTATCTGGAGCCCTGAATATTATCTGGTACTCATACGGAAATTATTTCCAGGACATACTTGTCTTTAGCGTCAGCCACAGCTCTGGTCAGGGCATCAAGTTCTGCCTTAGCCTGGGCTGACTTCATCATGAACTGACTTCCCTCCTCTCGTGCCATCTTCTGTTTCATGTTAAAGTTCACCTGCTCATCAGCAAATGTCTGCCTCTCTCTGTGTAGCTGAGCCAAGGTAGACTTCTGCTCCTCCAACAGACCCTCCTAAACATTGATAAAATAACCCATAACCACATAAATACACCTTTTAATATCTTTAATTTATTCCTCCTCGGAAGAAAATAGATCTAGTTCCAATTAAATTGTCATGGATATGCACCATAAGATTTGTTTCCTATATTCTAGCAAGTAGTAGCCTAAATCAGGGGCTGAAAGTACAGCAGAATGTGCCTTAAGGCACATTCTGCTTTACTTTCAACCTGCTTGAAGTGGTCACCTGTCTTCAAAAGTAGAAATATGCATATGGGGTATTGGGATAACTGTGAGTGGTGAATCTTTATCAAACAAAAACTATTTTGTTGTATTAACAAGTCAAGTACTGGGTTATTTGTGAAGTATATCTGTTTCTTTTCTAACGCATTACCCCCATAGGGTATAGGACACATTCTTATTCTTAAATGGAACTATTTTCTTCAGTGAAGGAATAAATTTAATGTGCAAAAAGGAATATCTATGGAGTTATGGGTAAAAGAGAAGTTAGGGAAAAGACAGAAAGTGCCATGTTTAGACAAATGTTTTTTTTAGTGTTATGTACAGGTGTCTGCGGAATGCAGGTTGAAGGTAAAGCAAACAGCTAGCAACACAATAAATTTCTAAAAACATGATAATGAATAACAGCTTTCTACATTACAGCTGATCTGCATTAATCTGAAAACTTGTAGTAAATCTGCCACTTCATTTTCAATTGGATGGTCTCTATACACAGGTTGTAGTGTACTTTCACACCATTAACCCCTTACTCCACAGATACCCATTTTTATGCAATTAATTTCTCCACTGAAGAAAATGGTTCCATTTTATAGCTTAAAGTGGATTGAAAGTAAATCAGAATGCACCTTAACCCTTTCCCTTATAGAAGCGACTTTTAGCACATTCATTTTATTCATCCGCTGAAGAAAATAGTACCAAATTATACCGTAATGAATATGTGTCATATTTAATACTTTCCTTATTCTAGCAGTTAATAGCTTAAAACAGGCTGAAAGTAAAGCAGAATGCGCCTTAGGGCGCATTCTGCTTTACTTTCAACCTGCTTTAAGTAGTCACATATCTTCAATACTAGAAACAATGCTATCAGGTAAAGGGTTAAGGCACATTTTAATTTACTTTCAACCTGCTTTAAGTGGTCACATGTCTTCAAAATTAGAAACAAGCTATGGAGTAAAGGGTAAAAGTATTACATAGCACATACAGTACTAGGGATATTATTGTGTACCCTGATTTTCTCCATGTTAGTCCTCTCCCTAGCCTGGTGGTCAGTCCAGGATCTCCTCTCATCCTCCAGTGCTGTCTGGAGACCTTGGAGCCTCGACTGTTCCTGTTTCACCTTCCAGCGCTCCTGTAACAAGCAATAAACAGTAGAGAAGCCGTCACTCAATAGGTTTTAACTTTTTGCATGCTGGGTAATAGTTTCCTGTGCAAAAATTGTTGTCTTTTCAAAACAGAGTCTCAAACAGTTTGGATCCGGATGAATTGTGGCATAATGCAGCATCTATCTAATTGGGATCCAAATTTTTTGCAATGATAATAATGGTTTCATCACTAGGCGCTAGCATTGTTAACAAGTAAAGGAAAGTGACATTTATGTCCCTAAGTCTTTAACAGACTGAATGGAAAGACAGATCTGGATGAATGAATGTACGGATGGGTTAATGACTTGACAGAATTAAAACTTTTAGGGAAATATATGAGCGAATAGGTGCAAATGTATATTCTTTTCAAAGATGGGGGAAAAAGTCATGAAAAGTGCAGGAGTTTTCTGCTTAACTTTCATCCAGATTTACATGGCATTTCAGCAGGATCCAAACTGTTTTGCACTCAAACCTTATTTCAAAAGTCAATTTTCTTCTTTTTTTATACCTAGTACAGTAGGAGATGACAAATGTGCAGACCCCAATACTACTTAGAATTCAAGATTTTAGTATTCAACATTTGATATAAACAGTAATTCAATGCCCTTTATGTATGAATAATTATTTAAATATCATATCAATTGAAATACAGTAAAACTTCTGTATTACAACCACTGAAACGAAGGCTAATTGATTGTACAAAAAACAGGTGACAGCTTAAAGCAAGGAGACAGTAAAACAGAAAGCTCCTACAGGAGCTTTCTGTTTAACTGTCACCTTGCTTTAAGCAGTCACCTGTTGTAAACACTTTATGATTAACATAACTTCATGGTCGTTATAGAGAGGTTTTACTGTAATGATAAATCGATTACAAGTCACCAGAGATTTTCCATAAGCAATAGCTAAAATCTGGTGGTAATACACCATCTAATTGTAAAAAGCACTGTGACATCAGACTCAAAGTCTAAACTATCAATACACCACCATTTGTACCTACCTCTTCCAGCATTCGGGTCTGCTCCCTGATCTGGGCCTCCAGTCGCCCTACTAACTCCTGCAGTCTCTGTCTCTCAGCTTCATTGTCTTCTTGCTGTCTATTCAATCTCTCTTGTAACACTGAGAAAAACAAATTTACACATGTATGGAAAACTTCATAAACTCCCCATAAAGTAGCATGTAAACCATTAGCGTGTTCAGTTACCACTGTTTGCTGTTTACCCGTGTGCAGCGTGCAAAATACAGTAGAGAAACGTTTTCTTTCCAAATAGCTGAGTCTACGCTTAAACTATTATTTTCATTGCAAACAGTGTGGAGCAAGATCAGATGCCGGGTAACCCAGCGTCTGATCAGGCTCCAAACTGTTTGCCACTCAGAATAAAACTGGTAGTTAGAAGGGCCAAAAAGTTGTCTTTTTCCATATTTCATTGCAGTGCATTTGAATGGCAGAATAATGTTTTATCCATTTAATTTCAGACCGGTTGCAAACTCGCAATCGATGGCCATTGACGGCCATTGATTTCCTTACTGTACTCATGGCTGGTTCTACAGTCTCATACAGTGGAGAATATGTTATTCTTCCCCGTTTAAACGCAAACGTACGCAAACGCAAAGCACTGAAACGTAGAAAAGAACAACTTTTGGACAATTTTGATATTTCATGTTTATCTTGGTGGCAAACAGTTTGGAGCCTGATCAGACGCCGGGTTACCCGGCGTCTGATCTGGCTCCAAACTGTTTGTATTGGAAATAATAGTTTTAGCATAAACGCGTTTATTGGGAAAGAATAACACATTCTCCACTGTATGTATAAAGCTACCATTGAAAAGAAGGTGTATTTAAAGGTTAATTTGCCACTTACTTTTCAGCTGTTCATCTTTAGCCCTGAGGTTTATCTCCCTGTCATCCAGACCCTGAGCATTCCAGTTGTCTATCTTACGCTGCAGGACACCAAGGTCCTTGGCGTTGGTCTGTATCAGCTCTACTGCTGCTACCAAAGATCTGTGAATCATAGGAATACATTCTAAGCCTTTACTCGAGAAATCTGCCTTTTATGCCTTTAATTAATTCCCCACTGAAATAAATAGTTCCAATTTATACAGTCATGAATATCATAAGAAATATTTTCTATATCCAAGCAGATGATAGCATGAATCATGCTAAAAGTAAAGCAGAATGTGCCTTAAGGCACATTCAGCTTTAATTTCAACCTGATTTAAGTGACCATCTGTCTTCAAAACTAAAGTCACAGGCTATGAAGAAATGGGTTAATCCTTACAATTCTTTCGATAAATTACAAATTTACATTTATTCTACAGGTTTTTGTACCAATAGTATAAATCAAAAGCATGAAAAAGAGTGCAGACTCTGATCAGAAGGCTCTTTCAGGACCCCCTTGATTTATGTCTACACTTTACAATGGGTCTCACACTGAACAGATTAGACAATACAACTTATAATAAGAATACCTTGATCACAAGATTCACTCATCAAGGAACATAACTTCACAAAAACTACTCAAAAACCATTTTATGTACTATTTAAACAACAAAACATCCTACAATGTATGAGGAAAATCGGGCAAATATTATCTGAGTTATCCCTTAACAAATTGTACAGATAGACAGACAATGTCATAACACAATACATGTTCATCCTGTTTTCAACCGACATGTAAAAATCAAACACTTGGAAGAAGAACTCAAATGTTGGCTAGCTTTTGTGTAAATGGAAAATAAAATCCAGTCCACACAACACTGCCAAATTATTAATTCTCCCTATTTTGAACTTTGATAGAAGATGGAAACTAGTTTACTAACTTGGAGGTGTCATGGCTGGCAGCTGCTACTTCTATCTGCTGGTCCTTGGATCTCTTCAGTCTGTTCAAGGTTTCATCATGATCCTTCTTGATTGTCTCTAGAGCTTGCCTGTAAAAAGAATAAACAGTAAATAAAAACCTCTTTATTATGACCACTAAATTGTGTTAGTTACTGCTTAAAGCAAGGTACCAGTAAAACAGAAAGTTCCTTTGGGAGCTTTCTCTTTTACTGTTACCATGCTTTAAGCTGTCCACAGTCTTTTATACAGTTAATTAGCCTTCTTTTTGCCACCAAGATAAACAAGAATTATCAGAATTGTCCAAAAGTTGTTATTTTCTACGTTTTATTGCTTTGCGTTTGCGTTTAAACGGGAAAGAATAACAGATTCTACACTGTAGTAGTAGTAGTAGTAGAATGACACTCCCTTCATCTGTAGGTATAACTAATATAAGGATAGGAGTGTTTGCTAGACTGATTACAGTGGAGAATCTGTTTTTCTTTCCCGTTTAAACGCAAACGCAAAGCACTAAAACGTAGAAAATAACAACTTTTGGACAATTCTGATAATTCTTGTTTATCTTGGCTCCAAACTGTTTGCACTGCAAATAATAGTTTTAGCGTAAACGTGTTTATTGGGAAAGAATAACAGATTCTCCACTGTACCTGTGTATTTCCTTGAGTCTCTCTATTTCCTGAGCCTTTTCCTCCTCACCCTCCTCCAGTTTCCTGAACATGGATGACGTCAGTTCTGACTTGTCTTCCTCCAACTTCCTCACCTTGGACAGATGTTGACTCATCAGAGATTCATTCTCCTCTCTCCACCTACACATAGAAATAACAATCATAGACACTTTACACATAGCATGTATACTCATAGGCACTTTTCACATACAAAGTACCATTTTAAACACTTTACACATTAAAACCTGTATTCAAAGGCAACTCAAAAGAAAAATTATTATGTCCATTTCACATCGAGGTCATATCTAAGCAGAACCTCAGTTTATTGTCTTGTCTAAAACACAGGAAGTGCTACGGATCAAAACAGCAACTCCTGTATTGATATATTACCAAGGACAATCTGATCTGAACCATACTGTTTTTTTCAGGTCTGCATTGAAACACATGGCCTGAAATTATAGCATATTTGAGTAACTAACATGAATTGTTTTGTTTTGCTTGATATGTAAATATATGTATACGGCATGTCATCTTTTGTTATAAGAGCCCACTACTTTGGTTAATTTGCCTTCTTGTAAAGACCTTGGTGTTATATTGTGGTCAAAGTTACAAATTATTTACCTTTGTTCACGTTTTGTGTTGGTCTCTTCAATTATCTGTACACGACTTCTACAATGAAAGAAAGTATATGTTGATGAAGTCATTGTGTTAAGCAGAAATTCAGCATATCATCAGAGCCTTGCATTTAAAACCAGTAAATACTAGATGTTTACTCCTTAAGTTTTAACTTTTTGGGTCCTTTTTTGGCAGTGTTGCCTGTGAAATTTATCATCAGAATTTCTCAGACTTTTCTATCTGTCATAATAGTAAGATAACAGAAATGCCAAACAGTTTGAATCTAGATGAGTCACTCAATGTCTCATCTGGATCTAAACTGTATGCAGAAGATGTTACAAATTTGCCAAGACATGCTTACTGTTAAATACGTCCTTGGTTTCCATGGTAAATAATTGCCTGTGACATGTCATCAGAATTTCTCAAGAGTTTTAAATACAGTCGAATACCGTTACCTCGATATTCGATACGTCGATATTTTTCACCGGTCCCGGCAAATTCCTTCTTTATCTATATAGTAAATCCCTCATTTGCTCGATATTGTTTCCTCGATATTATCGGTTACGTCGATGTAATTTTTCAGAACCAGAGAATTTTTCTCACCCTTACGTCGATATCTGCTTCACCGTGACCGCATATCGCACATTCGGCAAACATTGGATGGAGGTGCGAAAAATGGCTCTCGGCCACCGTGACTGATTGTAGCACCAAATGAGTGAACATGTCCGAAATTGCACTAATCAGCACGAAAGATAATCCCATCTTAATTGCACTGGATCAATATTATTAATGGCTTCCCGAATAACTTTGGTTACGAAGTTTGCGTAAATATTTTCGATGACGATTCTGTCAAACCTGGGACAATAATAGCCGCGCTGTTTAAATCAGACTACAGAATTCTTTGTAGTGCAGACTGAAGGTGCCGTACGGCGAATAAGTGTAGTGAGATCAAACAAAAGTTACATTTCATTTCTGATTTATTTTTTATCTAAGTCAGTTCAAACACGCCGCTTCTGTTTGAAACGCCGAAATAATTCGCCGGCGTTTCGAAGTCGGATACACCCTTTTGAAAATTAAACATGTAAACAACTAACGCTTCCAGAGCGTCACCGGAAGTGTAAACAGTTCACTGTGTTGGTGTGATGAAATGTGTAAACCTAATTTTATGTTATAAAAATTGTGTTAGCACCCATGCGCTGGATGTTTATGCTGATGAAATCAGGTAGATCTACCAAATGTATTAAAATACGAAAATTGTTTACTCGCTCCCGCATATCATATCTAATAGACGCGTAGATTCTCTACTTTTAAAAATACTGACCACCTTCATCAATTTGAAAATTATGAGTTGAAGATTTTGTCAGATTCTACTTTCCTACGCATTTATTTTCAATTACCAATCAACTGTCAATAAACACTAGGATCAAGAATAACGTTAAAACTTTGATATGACGATACAGATCTCAAATGAGAAACTCCCATTAGCTCGAACTTCGGCTACGTCGATATTTTTTCACGGTCCGTTCAACTTCGAGGTAACGGTATTCGACTGTACAGTCAAACTTTGATATCTCAAAGTCGGCTTTGTCGAACATACCCATATTTCAAAGTTAAAACGTGGCTAAGCCACGTTTTAACTTTGAAATATGGGTATGTTCGACTTAACCGAGCATGAAATAATGCAGTTCATATGTCGAACTATCCGATAGTTCGATTTAAACGAGTTCCAGATATCGAAGTTCGACTGTATGTGAAACATTATAAGTTGCATACTTGTATGAATTTTCTAGTGCGCCTATCTCCTCCTCATATCTGTTCTTAGTGCTGGTGAGAATGTCTCTAGCATACTGGAGTTCAACTTCCAGGCGACGGATCTAAAATACAACAAGAAATAACAAAGTGTCTGTAAACAAGACAACATTTACGGCACAAAGATTCTTGACTCTCAATAACATTTAACTTATTAACTCTCAGATATGCTTTTTGACATCTTTAATTTTTCTCCCCACTAAAGAAAAGAAATTCCAATTTATACAGTCATGAGCATACACCATGAGAAATATTCTCTATATCCAAGCAGATGGTACCTTAAAGCAGGTTGAAAGTAAAGCAGAATGCACCTAAAGGTGCATTCTGTTTAACTGTCAACCTGCTTTAAGTGGTCACCTGTCTTCAAAACTAGAAACAGGCTATGGAGTAAAGAGTTAAATCATTTGTTTGGGTAAAAGAGGTTAACTACCTGTCTTCTTAACCTTTTCCCCTGTAGCGGCATGATTTGACAAAATTTCTAATTTGAAAATTTTTAACAAATCATGTCAATTTTTTCAAATCATTGTTTTCACAGTCGACATGATTTGAAAAAAAACATAATTTGAAATTTTTTTACAATTATGTCGAAAACCGGCATCTGTAAATTTGATTCAACATGATTTGAAAAAAAAAGTTTTTTTAAAAAAAAGATTTTACATAGGCTGGTATTTAATAGCATGCATATATTATTTATATAAGTGTTTCCGGCAATGCAACACAGTGAATACAGTTGAGTTATTTGAATGTGAAATAAGACAGTCAGTAGAAATAATAGCTTCATAAATGGCATGCATGTGTATCTCATGGGGCTGCACATTTTGAATGGAGGCATGTCAAGGTCATCCTTGAAGGTCAAATATATAGGTGAATGTCATAACTTCTAAGTCAGTATATATAATTACTTAATAATTGGCATGCAAGTGCATCTCATGGAGCTGCACAGTTTGAATGGAGACATGTCAAGGTCAAGGTCATCCTTCAATGTCAAGGGCGGAAAGCCGGACATAGCGTAGTTTCACAAAAGCATCTTGTTTCTTCTTTGTTTAAGGATGTCTTTTTTTTTCGAAATTCTACGCACCTCCCCCTAACCGAAAACCCTGGATCTACACCTAGATGTGCAGGCAACATGATGCGTTTGTAAAACAACAGTTTGTCCCCCTTTCCGCCCTTGACCTTGACATGCCTCCTTTCCAAATGTGCAGCTCCATAAGATGCACACGAATGCCAATTATGAAGTAATTTTATCTACTAGCTCAAAAATTATCACATTGGCCTATATATTTGACATCGAAGGATGATCTTGACCTTGACATGCCTCCTTTCAAACTGTGCAGCTCCATGAGATGCAAAGGCATGCCAATTATGAAGTAATTCTATCTACTGACTCAAAAGTTATGACATTCACCTAAATATTTGACTTTCAACGACAACCTTGACCTTGACATGCCTCCATTCAAAATGTGCAGCCCCATGAGATACAAATACATGCCACTTATGAAGCTTTTATTTCTACTGACTGTCTTATTTCACATTCAAATAACTCAACAATATTCACTGTGTTGCGGTGCCGGAAACACTTATATAAATAATATATGCATGCTATTAAATACCAGCCTATGTAAAAACTTTTTTTTAAAAAAAACTTTTTTTTTCCAAATCATGTTGAATCAAATTTACAGATGCCGGTTTTCGACATGATTTGTAAAAAAAATTCAAATTATGTTTTTTTTCAAATCATGTCGACTGTGAAAAAAATTTTTGTTGTTAAAAATTTTCAAATTAGAGTTTTTTTTTCAAATCATGCCGCTACATCTCCTGTACCTTGTATTCAATGTTTAACCCTATATTGATGATTACTGCACAGTATTCTCATTTTTAACAAGCAGTGCACCTGTGAAAAGTATGCTCATTCTATATCAGGGTCTGCATATTTTACATCAGTTTGAAGAAGATAATCTTACATATAATCAAAAATTGACTTCTATGGAAACTGCAATTTTCATTTGATGTTTCAGAGATTAATGAGTTAAGACAAGTGGTTACTTTGTACGTTAATTAAAGCTTACTTTCTGCCTTCTTTAAGTAACTGCCTGTCAAAATCTAGAGAAAAGACATTTTTACCCGGAGTCAGTATTGACATCGAAAGTTTCTATGCAAGAAAAACTTATCAAACAGAAAGTTAATGACTACAATCCAATGCATTTTGTAAAACTCAGCCAGTAACTGACTTGTATCCCACCACACCTAGCAGTGTTTGTAAACCTATAACTAATTATTTTTGTCATTGTTTGCTAAATATTATATTTGAGCTAAAATGTAAGGCTTGTCCTTACACCCCTATAACTTGGTTATGCTTACTCCACTAAAAAGTAATGAAAGCATTCATAGAAAAAATCGATTAATAAAATGTCTAGATTGGAAAGAGATTGATATTTAAGAGATACTTATTTTTCAATAGTTCCTTGTAGCTTACCTTTGACTGGGCATCCAGATCCATTTGGCCTCCCATCCCAAAACTCATGTCATCCATGAAGAGTGGCTTTTCCACTCCAAACATCTGAATAAGGAGAAGATAGTGTTGAATATCAGACCACCCAAAATGACAAATTATATCTTAACCCTTTTCCCCATAAAAGCAACTTTTAGCGTATCTAATTTATTCCTCCGCTAAAGAAAATAGTTCAAGTTTATACCCTCATGAACAATTACCATAACAAATCTTTTATATAGCCTAGTAGATGGTTGTTTAAAGCAGACTGAAAGTAAAGCAGAATGTGCCTTAAGGCACATTCTGCTTTACTTTCAATCCGCTTTAAGTGATCACCAGTATTTAAAGTTATAAACGGGTTATTGGGTAAAGGGTTAAACATACTGTTTAAGTTCCACCATACCCATTTTATATGCATTTAATGCTATTTTATAGTCCTAATATATATCTCTTTTGTATAATAAAACATTCAAAATGAGTTATAGGTTAATCTAAAACAACATTTCCATATTTGTTATTCAAATATTTAATTTTTACATTAGATATAAATTAGAATTACAGTAGAATCTCATTACTATACCATCTCTCCAAGAGTCAATTATGTGTGAACAATATATGGAGTCTCTGTCAAGATAAATTTACTCCAATGATTATTCCCTGTTGTTTTAAATCTCGTGTAAGCTTGAAGTCAAACGAAATGTAAAGCAGAAAGCTCCTTTACTTTCATCTTGCTTTAAGCAGCCACCTGCCTTAACACACTATATATTCTATATCAATTTGATATATCTGATTTGCACTGATGGTTATTTCCCAAAGAGATAGTGCTCCCTCTCTACAACATCCAATGGGAGACAACAATTGTTTGTGTTGTTCCGAGGGAGTTGTTATAGGGAGGAAAATTAATACCCTTAGAGTACTGAGCTTGACTTGACTTATAATTTTATATTAATGATTTGCAAACAGTTTGAACCTGATTGATACTTAATGCAGACTGAAAGTAAAGCTCCTTCAAGCCTGCTTTAACCCCTTTTCTCCATGGATACTCATTTTAATGCATGTAAGTTATTCTTTAAAAGCTAAAGAAAATAGTTCAACTTTATTTAGTCATGAATATGCACCACAAGCAATATTTTTTTCATCCTAACAGATGGTAGTTTTACTAGTTTAAAGCAGGTTGAAAGTAAAGCAGAATGCGCCTTAAGGCATATTCTGCTTTACTTTCAGCCTAATTTAAGTGGTCAAATTTCTTCAATTTTAGAAACCATCTATGGAGTAAAAAGCAACCGTCCATTGAAACATACAAAAAAAAAGCACCAAAAATACTCTGCATTAAACCTTATGGTGTCATTACTCATTCGATTCATCTCCTTGAGCCGATTCTAAATGAGTAGTAACTCCACAGTTATTGGTGCTGAAATTAGTGAGAAAATAATGTTAATGAATTTGTTCAGCTTATTCCCTCTTATCTGGAGCCCTGTATGGGGGTCAACGGGATATATACCTGTGTCTCCGGAGCTAAGTTCATTTGTTGCAGCTGCTGCATCTGTTGTTGTTGTTGTCTCTGAAACTGCTGTTGCTGTCTTTGTAGCTGCTTCATGAGCTGTTGTTGTTTATATTGTTGCTGTCGCTGCAGCTGCTGCTGTTGCTGCTGATACTGCTGCTGTAACTGTTGTTGCTGTAGCTGCTGAAAGTTTACCTGCATGGAGCCTGCCATTGGGTCAGGTAAAAATGTCTGTTCTGGTAGGAATTGCGGTGACCCAACAAGGTCAATTTGTGGCTGACTGAGAAAACTAGCTGGTACTTGTAAATCAGCTGGTATATTATTCTGGACACTAGGCTGTGACCCTGCTCTGTCTTTAGGCTCCTCTTTAGGCTTTTTCTTAAAACTGAAAAAGTCTGTTGAGGAGTTGAGTGCATCTTCTGCCTCTGCTGCTGGTTCCTGGGGCAATGCCTGCTGTTGCCTTTGTAGCTGTTTCGGCTGGGCAACAGCTTGGTCCTGTCTGGGCTCAAAGCCTCGACTGTCAGGTACGTCCTGGCTCTGCATGTCAGCCAGCTGAGCTACCAATGACCTGGGGCTGGTATCAAAGGCTAAAAACATAGAACATATGATATACAGTGGAGAAAACGTTATTCTTTCCTGTTTAAACGCAAATAAAAAGCAAACGCATTGTACTAAATTGCAGAAAATGACAACTTTTTCAGAATTCTGAATGTTGATCTTATTGGATTGCAAACAGTTTAGAGCCTGATCAGACGCTGGGTTACCCGGCGTCTGATCTGGCTCCAAACTGCTTGCATTGGAAATAACAGATTTAGCATTAACATGTTTATTGGGAAAGAATAAAGTTTTCTCTTCTGTATGGTAATACAAAACTATATGAGTAGAAGAAATTAATTTTTAACCCATACCAATTTTTTTTTTTTTTTAAAAGATGTACCCCAATTTTGTAAAATGATCAGCTTATTTCAGGTCTTGAACAAGATGTGTTTATAAAACACTATGCCTCCAGATATTACCATTACCTATAGATGAACTTGACCCTCCTCTGACATAACTCAAGTTGTACTGGAGTCAGTGACTTCTTAACTGATTACCCCATAGCCAGTTTCTTGTCTTGCGAGACATTTGAACACTTAAAGCAGGTTGAAAGTAAAGCAGAATGCACCTTAAGGTGCATTCTGCTTTACTTTCAGCTACCATCTGTTAGGAAATACAATATACTTATTGTGTTGCTTATTTTTTACTTTATAAATTGAAAATATTTTTTTCAGTGGAAGAATCAAATAAAGGCGTAAAAAGACGTATTTATGGGGTAATGCCTTAAGTGGCATACAAATGCCAAGTATGACATCTCTACCACATGTTGTATTAAAGTTATGGCCAAAGTTAAACTTGAGAACAGACACACAAAACAACAGAGAGACAGACCAAAAATATATTACCCTTATCTGGGGCATAAAATGAGGGGCCTTATCACTAAATACCCCCCCCCCCCCCCCCAAAATATCCATACACTTCAGACATCAACTCACACTTTCTTTCTGGGCTTCTGCGAGGACTTTCTTTCAGTCTAGGTGACATGGCCATCTGGTTCCTCCTGGCTGCAGATTCAAACAGTGGCTTCCTACTGCAATAGGTAAGGTATCATGTTACAAAACATATACAAGACATTTATGTTTACAATGTGGTGACTTATAGGCTCACTGAGCCGGGTTCAAATTGTTTGTATTTAAACAATATTTTTGCTAAAAATATTATGTACTATTCACATGTCACAATAATAAAATATTTACTTACTTACTTATTCCTATAATATTGTAATCTTCTTTCATTGTATAGTGCAAGGCTCTAGATAAGGGCGAGCAATCTGAATTAATCCTACATTTTCTCACTCAGTTCTGTAACAAATCGTATGGTGTTACTACTCAGTAGAATTGTCTCAAAGAGATGATTCTAATGAGTAGTGACACAATAGGGTTTAATGCAGAAATAAACATTTTATATATTTTTTTAATACTCCCCCTATCTGAGTAGTGCTTTTGGCAACATTACTTAACACCCTTCCTCCATAGCCAATGCCCTAAACCACAGCGTTTGAGGCGAAAATCTGGTTCAAGCAAGATTTAAGTAAAGCAGACAGCTCCTAAAGAAGCTTTCTGCTTTACTTACATCTTGGTTTAAGCCGTCTCCTATCTTCAACACTTAACCCTTTACCTGATAGCCTATTTCTAGAATTGAAAATATGTTACTACTTAAAGCAGGTTGAAAGTAAAGCAGAATGCGCTTAAGGCACATTCTGCTTTACTTTCAGCCTGCTTTAAGCTATCCTTCGCTAGAATATATTGAAAATTTTCCCTATAATATTCATGACTGATTAAATTGGAACTATTTTCTTTGGCGGATGAATAAGATGAATGCGCTAAAAGTCGCTTCTATAAGGGAAAGGGTTCAAATGAGTTTTTATTTCTGTTTGTTTGGCGTTCCTCCATAGCCATTGTCCTACACCACTGCGCTTGAGGCAAAAATCGGTTTAAAACAAGATAAAAGTAAAGCAGAAAGCTCATAAAGAAGCTTTCTGCTTTACTTACATCTTGTTTTAAGCTGTCTCCTACCTTCAACACTTAAAATGAATATGTTTTCTGTTTTTGTGTGGATGAGTGCATAGCGGTGTTCTAAGGTTCTTCTGCAGAGAAAAGGGTTAAACATTTTCTTTAACTCTTTGAACCCTAGTCCCGCATATAGGTGTTCTTTTCAAACAGTGTACATGTGAATAGTACACTTGTCCTGTGCAAACAGTGAAGACCCAGATCAGAGGGCTCCGAAAGGAGCCCCTCTGATCAGGGTCTTCACTGTTTGTCATAAGCCCAAAAATGGGCAAAAAAACACCTGAAAAGCCAGAAATGGACTAGACTAAAATCGAAACTGGAATTGTCCATTTAAAGTTTCAGGGAGGAAAGAGTTAAAGCCATCAGTGCAAATCACCTACATCAAACTGATAAAATATTTTCAAATTGATTTCAAATGAGCATACTGGCAAGAAACTATAATTAATCTGTTAAGGTTCTTGCACAGAATTTTTGAATTTCATTCAGACCTATGCCATGAACAATTTATCCTAGATTCTCAATCTCAGTCCAAATAAGACGATGTTTATGTCGAAAAAGTTGCTTAACCCTTTACCCCATAGAAGCGACTTTTAGTGAATCTGATTTATTTATCCGCTGAAGAAAATAGTTCCAATTTAATCAGTCATGAATATATATTATAGGGAAAATTTTCAATATATTCTAGCACAGGATAGCTTAAAGCAGACTGAAAGTAAAGCAGAATGCGCCTTAAGCGCATTCTGCTTTACTTTCAACCTGCTTTAAGTAGTAAGCTATTTTCAATTCTAGAAATAGGCTATCAGGTAAAGGGTTAACCCTTTCCTCCCTGAAATCTCAAATGACCAGTTCTAGTTTTCAATTAAGCCTAGTCCATTTTTTATGTTTTAGGGTTGATTTTTACAATATATGGCAAAATGACAATCAGGGTCTACACTGTTTGCATAATACAAGTGTACTTCTCACAGGTACACTGTTTGCAAATGTCGCATATATGCGTGACTAGGGTTCAAATAGTAAACAGATAATGGATATTTAGCTGGAACTGTAAGTTTTGATTTTTCTTCAAATCTATGACTCATCAGAACATAATGATCTGACTCAATTTTGCCGCTACTTTACACCTGTTGTTTGTGATCATGTAATGTTTTGTTCTACATGTACACATAATTTGTTTTGTATGTTCACAATTTTTCGTGACATAATCACAATTTGTATTATTGTCATGGTTGATGAAGACAACAAATGCAGCAGACCTCAGATTTTCAGGTTCACTTCTTGGGAAATAAGTACTTTTGCTTTGGATATTTGTCATTTCAGGGTTTCTATTATATCTAACCCATTCAAACTATAGTCAATCTTGAATTGAAAAGTCATGGAACTCTTTTCAGACAAGTGTCTGCTTAATGCAGGATAAAAATCATGCAGAAAGCTCCTATAGGAGATTTCTGCTCGATTTCCATACTGCATTAAGTACATGTATTAACATGTCTTTACGAATAACCACATTTTCTATTAATCCTTTCCTCCCTGAAAGCTCAAATGGACAATTCTAGAGTTCCATTTAGTCTAGTCCATTTTTGACGTTTTAGGGTTTAATTTCACAATATATGTCAAAAGGACAAACAGTGTAGACCCTGCACAGATGGTTCCTTAAGGAACCCTCTGATCAGGATCTACACTGTTTGCATAGGACAAGTGTACTCCTCACAGGTACACTGTTTGCAAATGATGCATATATGCATGACAAGGGTTCGAAGAGTTAAGCAGTTTTGTAATAAACAAGATTGACTGTAAAGTACCCAGCATGCAAGTTTGACTGTAAAAATATCTACAACATACACAGTGTCCATGACAGTGAGATGAGATATAGTGGAGAATCTGTTATTCTTTCCCGTTTAAACGCAAAGCACTAAAACATAGAAAAGAACAACTTTTGGACAATTCTGATAATTCTTGTTTATCTTGGTGGCAAACAGTTTGGAGCCTGATCAGACGCCGGGTTACCCGGCGTCTGATCTGGCTCCAAACTGTTTGCACAGCAAATAATAGTTTTAGCGTAAACGCGTTTATTGGGAAAGAATAACAGATTCTCCACTGTATAACAGACACTATTACAACAGTATCATTGGTCAACAATGCTGATCAATCTTTACAAGGCAGCAGAATGTACAAGTACAGTTAAACCTCGATAACTCAAACTCACTTCACCTTTTACTCCATAGCCTGTTTCTAGAATTGTAAATACAGTGGAGAATCTGTTATTCTTTCCCGTTTAAACGCAAACGTACGCAAACGCAAAGCACTAAAACGTAGAAAATAACAACTTTTGGACAATTCTGATAATTCTTGTTTATCTTGGTGGCAAACAGTTTGGAGCCTGATCAGACGCCGGGTTACCCGGCGTCTGATCTGGCTCCAAACTGTTTGCAATAGAAATAATGGTTTTAACGTAAACGTGTTTATTGGGAAAGAATAACGTTTTCTCCACTGTAGATGACCACTTAAAGCAGGTTGAAAGTAAAACACCTTAAATTTATTCCTCCCCTAAAGTAAAAAGTTCCAATTTTTACAGTCATGAATATGTATCATAAGAAATATTTTCTATATTCTATCTATCTATCTTCCAGTGAGTCAAACCCCTGTTGGGGACCTAGACTTGACGCGCGTCAACTGTCGAGAATGTTAAGTGAATAAAAGTAAAAGTTAAAAGATACAGAGAAGAATGTTAAAAGCAGGTTTAAAAACAGGTCAGGTTTGATTATGGAGAGATGTGTTCAACCTGGCTAACAGCCAGACTGAACTCGAGTAGGAGCAGGGTTACAATGTCAGGGGGTAGAGCATTCCAGTGAACAATAGGTCTGGGGAAGGAGTACTTACGGTAGTCTGTTTTAGTTTGAACTTGTTGGAATGCTTTAGAGTGGGACTTTCTTGATGGTCTAAAGGGTGGAGTGATATATTCAGGAAGAGGAACTGCTACTAGATTATTAATAATATTATAAAACATGAAAAGTCTTTGGTCAATACAGCGCAAGTCTAGTCTTCTCCAATTTAGGGAGGTCAACATGTCTGACACACTGGAAGTTCGTCCATAGTCTCTCATCGCCCAGCGAGCAGCCCTTCGCTGTACTGACTCTACCTGGTCAACCAGTGCGCCAGTGTGTGGTGCCCAAACAACTGCGCTATACTCGAGCTGGGGTCTGACAAGTGTTCTGTACGCTCTGGACTTGAGAGTTTCTGAATGAACTTTGATGTTGCGCCTTAAGAATGAGAGAGTTTGGTTTGCTTTTTGTGTAATACTGTCTATGTGTGTGTTCCATGTAAGATCATCTGTCAGATGGTGGCTTAAAGCAGGCTGAAAGAAAAGCAGAATGCACCTTAAGGCACATTCTGCTTTACTTTCAACCTGCTTTAAGTGGTCACCTATCTTCAGAACTAGAAACAGGCTATGGGGAAAAAGGGTTAAAATTGGTGTACTACTGTGTTTATATAATGATAACAGTTAGTGAATGATATTCTATTCTTGACATGCATAAAAAAAGTCCTGTCTTTTCTAATTTTCTTTCTATTCCTTAAAATGCTCAATTTTCAAACAACTCTTCCAATGTTTTAAAACATTGCTTATTTACGGGTATTTTCCCTAAATTGATTTATAGTATGACAAACAGTGCAAATTTCTATCAGGTAACTCCTTCAGGAGCCCTCAGGTCTTGGTCTATACATTTTGAAAATGAGGTTATATACTCAGTCACACATAGTCATCCTATTTATTATATGCCTTCGAATGATATCGAGCATTTCCGCGTGTATCTGCAGAGTAAAATACAAGAGTCTGTATCAGCCACCTTGTATCAGCCACTTTGTATTTTACTCTGACGTCGCTTTTGATTTAACGTGACGTCATTTACGTACATGTACGAGTGCCGCGTTATTCTTTGTGGCATACAAAACTTCTCGTTCTGCTTCAAATAACTAATAAATTTTGGATGTAAAATGATATAAACAACAAAAAACGTCTCGAGCTAAATACATCACTCTGTATCGCACTGTCAACTGGTAATGTGTATGTATAGCTATTCCTGATTTAAACATCAGTAATATATATGGTACAGTGGACTAGATATTATTCTCTTCCAAAAAATGTGTTTATACTAAAACAATTATTGCAAACAGTATGGAATCAGTTCAGTTGCCATGTAACTCAGTGTCTAATCAGGTTCCATATTGTTTGCCTATATGTTTGAAATTAAAATGAGTTTTTAACATGTTAAGAAAAGTTGTAACTGCTGGTATTTCCATTTTACTACATTGCATTTGTGTTTAGTTTCACTTGGATGGGAAAGAGTATGTGAACAAACAGAAAAAGTAATACTGTAAAGCAGGTATTTTTCGTGCAATGAATATTTCACGTAATACAATTTTGTATTAATTCTCGACATCATGCAATCTTTCTAGCAGGCTGTAGCTTAAAGCAGGCTGAAAGTAAAGCAGAATGTGCCTTAAGGCACTTTCTGCTTTACTTTCAACCTGCTTTAAGAAGTCAAATATTTTCAAAAGAAGAGACGCGAGGCGTCACATTCGCGAATTAACGCGTAAATTATATTCTCGCAAATAAAACCGGTTTAACAGTAGTAAGGTGTATCAAATAAACAATATCGTAACTTAAACACCACCTCTGTGGCGTACAGTCTAGATCCTGATCAAGTTTAATACAAATACATTATGCAATACATTTAGGTTATCAAAGATCTGACAGACTGCACACAGAGAGGTAAAGATGTCTTTGATTTAAACTTGTGTTACCACTTATCATGCTGAATTGTCATCAGCTTCAATTATAATTATCATCTGCAAAAAACTCAAAATCAAGTTTCATTTTTTTTAATGTTAAATATGAGTGCCAAACATTTTCTATCAGATTAGTCGCCGCATTATGCAGCAGCTGATCTAGATCTAAATATTTGCACATATTAGTAAAGTCCCTCTTAGCATGATAAGGGTAAAGTGGTCATTCAAAGGGAGAAGACTGGGGCAGTTTTGAGGACAGGAGACAACCTAGTGCAGAACTAATGGAATGCAGAAACCACCTAGAGCTCTCTGTATAACTTTAGCTCATGACCTGTCTTAACCCATTACACCATAGACTGTTTCTGAAATAATCAAATTGAAATTAGGCGACCAATTAAAGCAGGTTAAAAGTAAAGCAGAATGTGCCTTAAGGCACATTCTGCTTTACTTTCAGCCTGCTTTAAGCTACCATCTACATATTCGTAACTGTATAAATTAAAAATATTTTCTTCAAGTGGAGGAATAATTTAAAGCCTTACAAACAGCGTATTTATGGGGTAATGGGGTTAACCTGCCTCATTGCTTCTTCAGCGAATGGCCTTTTCACTAAAGTTTGACTGAAAATGTATAAACATGTAATTGTGTTACCCTGTTTCACTGGCTTCACCATCTGAGCTGAAGACAGAGTGATTAAACAAACTGTTATACCTTGTAACTAAGCATCTACAGGTATTAACCCATTACCCCATAGCCTGTTTCTGGTATTGAAGATAGTTGACAATTGAAAGCAGGTTGAAAGTAATTCTACTTTATTTTCAGCCCACTTTCAGCTACCATCTGCTAAAATATAGAAACTTTTTCTTATATCTTATTAAAATTTATTTCAAACTATTTTATTCATTGGAGATATAAATAAAAGGTGTAAAAAGGCGTATTTATGGGGTATGGGGTAATGAATTAACCTTTCTTCTATCAAATGTGTTCATATATCAAACTCCACCATGTATATCTATTATCTGAGCCAGGGGTAAAACGTTCCACTTGCCCACTCATCCTGCATGCAATTCCCCTTCTTTGTCTAGTATGCAGGGTGAGTACTGGTTTTGGTTTCCCTTCATATTCTTTTATGAAGCATGATGTGACATATTTCAAGAATTGTTTACCCCTGTGAGCTATAAAATTGACTAATAAAATATGGAAAGGTTCCCCCAATAAAAATGCACTCCTGTTAGACAAATTCTATAAGAAAACAGGGCAGATCCTGATCAGACAGCTCCTTCAGGATCAGTTTGATCTGGGTGTACATGTATACTGTTTTCAAAAAGTGCAAATATTCACTATTATTTAACCCATTACCCCATAAATACGCATTTTTACGCCTCTGAATTATTGTTCACTGAAGAAATAAGTTCCAATGTTTACAGTCATGAACATGTACCAAATGAAATATTTCTTATATTCTAGCAGATGGTAGCTTTACTTTCAACCTGCTTTAAGTGATCACCTATTTTCAAAACTTGAACAAGGCTGTTGGGTAATGGGTTAAACAACAGAGGAATGGTTAAATTTTTCACCCTAGTACTACACTGAAAGCAAATACATTCAAGTCCTGCTGACAAACTTTCACACAATGATTTAATGTTAGTAGAAACAGACAGCCTATGATATCATCTAAAGCCGAATTGTAGTTAAACAATGAAATTTACTCATCACTTATATTGATCACAAAGATGTGAGCAACACAAAACAAAAGTAACCCTCTGTCCCTCTCCTATAGAAGCTCCGCTCACCTTGCTTTAAGTTACAACCTGTATTTAACCCTTTACTCCACGGCCAACTCCTATGTACACCCCCTCTCAAACTTCATTTGAGGGTGAATAACAATCATGAATCAGTTTCCATCATAATGACATATACAAAATATAATAATGAAGCTGTCCGCACCATAGCGAAAACAGTGATGAAGCAGTTCCTATGATTAAACGATAAAAAACAATCATGAAGCGATGCATATAATATCATAGACAGACATACAGCAACATATGACAACTTACGCCTGATCAGGCTTGTCAGATTTGGCCGGTGCTGCTGATTGAGTGTCAAAGATGTCATCCTCTTGCAGTACACTCTTAATGTCTGGCCCACCACCAAACTTTGGAGAGTCTGGTTTACTTCTGAAAGAAGGGTGTGTTAGACATATCTAATGTGTAAAGCCTTTCACCAGGTAAGGGTACTACTATACAGTCAAACCTTGTGCTACAGTGGAGAATCTGTTATTCTTTCCCGTTTAAACGCAAACGTACTCAAACGCAAAGCACTAAAACGTAGAAAAGTACAACTTTTGGACAATTCTGATAATTCTTGTTTATCTTGGTGGCAAACAGTTTGGAGCCTGATCAGACGCCGGTTTACCAGGCGTCTGATCTGGCTCCAAACTGTTTGCACTGCAAATAATAGTTTTAGCGTAAACGCGTTTATTGGGAAAGAATAACAGATTCTCCACTGTAACCCTTTCCTCCACATTAGCGTCTTAGGACACCTATACCTTCCCCCCCTCACATACAGTGGAGATGACGATATTCTTCCCGAATAAATACGTTTACTCTAAAACTGTTGTTTCCAGTGCAAACAGTTTGGAGCCAGATCAGACGCCGGGTAACCCGGCGTCTAATCAGGCTCCAAACTGCTTGCTACTCAGATTAAAATAAATAGACATTTAGGCTATGGAGGAAAGGGCCATGAGAAACTCTTTGCATGCTGGTGGCGAAATCGTGATTATCTGTGCGAACAGTATGGACCAAGATGAGACGTGGCCTCTCATCAGGGTTCAAACTGTTTGACACACTAACCGTGTTTTGAAGATAAGTTTTGAAAATTTTATTATTAGAGTAGAAGCAGATGACAAATGTTGCAGATGAAAGAAAATTACCCAGCATGCAAATAGTTAAGTGGCTGCTACACACAAGTTTGATACTAGTCTACTGATACAGTCAATCTTGTATCAAGATACCACTATGTGAAGTAGCGGGAGATCTAATAAGACAATTGACTAATTAACCCTTTCCCTGATACAAGCCTTTTTTAGCGCATATAATTTATTCCTCCACTGAAGAAAACAGTTCAAATTTGTACAGTCATGAACATGAACAATAAGAAAAAGTTTCTAAATCCTAGCTTAAAGCAGGTTGAAAGTAAAGCATAATGTGCATTAAGGCACATCATGCTTTACTTTCAACCTGCTTTAAGTGGTTACCTGTCTTCAAATCTAGAAACAGACTACAGTAAAACTCGGTTATAACGAATTCCAAGGGACTTGAGGATTTACTTCGCTCTAAACATTATTCGCTATATTGATAGTACGAAATTCGTTATAAGTTATCATCCTGGTTTGCGACTGAATTTTATATTCAGTGCCATATTGAAATACGTCGCCATAATACATGTACGCGGTCACATTCTATATTCATACACTGGTTATTATTTACCTTGACTACCATTTAATCTTGGAATGCAATTCACGATCTATGTCACATCTTCAAGCGAAAAAATGGAAAAGAAAAATATGCAGCGATAACGCTATTTGTTAGCGCATATGCCGTGTATTCTCTTAAACTTCCATGATACCAAACACGTAAATACACTAGTGTGTACAGTTTGATTAACACGCAAGCCGTCATATGCTCATTTTACTTGAGTTGTTATAAATATCAAGGATTTAATATTCCGTGATAATATTACCGACCTCTAATTTTTAAATCATTGAGATTCCGTTTAGTTATATCTTCTGCTTCACCGGCTGAGAGTTATCATGTTTTTTATTTATTCTTTTAAACATCCAATCAAACAAGTCGAAATAATCAGACCCGGTTATGTAAATGACACGACAATAGGATTACTTCATCTTTTTCGTCTACACGTAGGAAATGGACAAGATATGGGGCCAGTTACTTACGCATATCTATAATTCGACACGGACAAAAATAAACGTTTACACGAGAACTGCATAGTGACAACACGTACAGTGAAGCGCACATTATGCTTCCAGGACTAATGGAGTTAACAAAGCATTTAGATTATACGGTAATTATACCGTATCGTAATTACGGATCAATTCACAAGTCATCCAGATCTTATTGTGTGTTTTAACACCTATGCGTCACGGTGTTTATCGCGAAAATTACATAGGTGACTGAAGACTGAAGCAAGATGAGACTTCGCTTTAACGAAGGTGTTTTACACTGTTTTGTGAATAAAGGTACTTGAAAATCAGTTCGCCATAAACGAGAATTCGCTATAACCGAATTCGTACTAAACATGTTAGTCAACATAGAATTAATGCAGAGCTCGGCCGGGGAACGAAAATAAATTCGCTATAAGCCGAAATTCGCTGTATCAGAGTTCGTTATAAAAAAGTTTTACTGTATTGGGTAAAGGGTTAAAACAAGTTACATGTACTTACTTAATGCAGGACATAAACAAAGCAGAAATAGCCCATAGGAACATTTTACATTATCTTTACCTTGCAATCAGCAACCACATATATTAATACTGCATATGGGTTTTCACTTAACCGATTTTATTCAGGATACACTTTAAGGTGTACCTCTAAGCAAACAGTTTTGATCTCAGATCAGGCCCCACATTGTGGGGCCTGATCTGAGATCAAAACTGTTTGCAGCTAATTCAATATTCTATCAGAAACTGCTAAAATCTTTTGCAAATATTTGAGTTATAACCGCTGCAGAAGACATGTTAAAATGGCCACCAAATATTACCCAGCATACAATGGGTTAATACAAGCTTGACTGTTTATGAACCACACAACTACATACATCTACAAAGACAGAACCTTAGACTAATATTAAATATATTCATGTTTGTTTTTTAATGACTGATTTAACTGTATGTTCACTAGTGTCAAATTTACTGACAATTACAAACAGTTTTAATCTTTTCCAGATACAAAGCAACGTTGCATCTGATTAAGATCCAAACCCTTTGTCAACTAAATTTGATATATGATTGAAAAATATAAGGGGAACAATGCAAGGTAGAATTTTAACAGACAGTAACTTTGAAGTGAGATAGTAAAAGCTACAGAATTTCTATTCTATTTCTTAAAAGTCATAGCATAACTTTAACTCTTAACATGCTAGCTGGTGAAACCATGATAATCTTTGCAAACAGTTTGGATTCTGTTGAGATGCTGCGTTATGCGGCATCTCATCAGAATCCAAACAAGTTGATACTCTAACCTGCTTTGAACAGAAAATTCTATTTTTAGAACAGAGCAGACGATAATTGTTGCAGACAAAAATCAAAATTACCCAGCATGCTACAAGGAGTTAATACCTTAGAAGAGTTCTACTGTTTGATTACAATATATGGGTACACACTAAGTTGTATACACTTAACGCTTTACCCCCATAGCCTGTTTCTAGTTATGAAGACAGGGGATCTTTTAAGCAGGTTGAAAGAAAAGCAGACGGCATCTTAAGGAGCCTTCTGCTTTACTTTCAACCTGCTTTAAGTGGTAAATATCATTTGTTTTAATATAGCCAGATACAATTGCTTTTTTTTAAAACATTATTTGCCTTTATAATTGAAACACTTCATCACAAGTGTCAAGCAGTTGGAATTCTAGTCAAATGTGGACTTACTCTGCATTTGTTCTCGATCCAAACTATTTACAAATGCAAGTTAGGTAATGTTTAAGAGACTAAAGGTTAAGTCATATGTAAAACTTAAGTTTCTCAACAGGCAGACAGGGCTGCCATTTCTCCGGATTTTTCCTAAATCTTCGGATTTTTTCCAAGTACATGATAGCTTAAAGCAGGCTGAAAGTAAAGCAGAATGCGCCTTAAGGTGCATTCTGCTTTACTTACAGCCTACTTTGAGTAGTCTCATGTCAACAAAACTAGAAACAGGCCATTGGGTAAAGGTACAATTTCGTAAAATCGTACTTGAAAAATGCAAATTTGGAAATATTAGGATTTTTCACGTCAACTTATGGCAGCCCTGGGCAGATTTCTGCATTCTATTGCCTTTCATATATACCCAACACCTTTATAAATTGTACAAATAAATGAATTTGCTAATTTGACATTTATTCAAAATATTTCTATTGGTTGCCTAACGCTGGTTTTAAAGTACTGGATCAGGGCTCCAGATAAGAGGGAGTAAACTGAACAAATCTAATACTTTCTCACAAACTCGTTTTGCAACAAATCTTATGGTGTTACTGCTCATTAGCATTGTCTCAAAAAGACAATTCTAATGGGTAATGACACCATAGGATTTAATGCAGAAATTAAGATTTTAGTCTGTAAAATACACTTTTTATCTGGAGCCCTGTGAATATGTATATAGTATGAATATGTATTCTTATAATTATGACTACCTCAAGAGTTTGCTGGGGTCTATTTCTTCACCAAGTCCTAGGTAGTCCTCTCGGCCACCCTGAGCTGCCTTGGGCTCTGGTTGTAAAGTCTGGGGCTTCAGGCTCTGCTCTGTCTGGTCCCTAAATTGAGGGGTCTGTTGAACTGGTTTTGGGATCTCTGGTTCCTTCTTAGGCTTATCCTTCATTGTTAAATCAAATCAAATCTCTCAATATACTGCAAATTATTAGTTAACCCATTACCTCATAAACATGCCTTTTTACACCTTTAATTTATTCCTCCACTGAAAAAAATAGAACCTGAGCAGATGGTAGCTTAAAGCAGTCTTGAAATAAAGCAGACATTCTGCTTTACTTTCAACCTGCTTTAAGTGGTCACCAGTCTTCAAAACTAGCAACTGGCTACAGGGTTTTGGTTTACAGTGGAGAATCTGTTATTCTTTCCCAATAAACGCGTTTACGCTAAAACTATTATTTGCAGTGCAAACAGTTTGGAGCCAGATCAGACGCCGTGTAAACCGGCGTCTGATCAGGCTCCAAACTGTTTGCCACCAAGATAAACAAAAATTATCAGAATTGTCTAAAAGTTGTTATTTTCTACGTTTTAGTGCTTTGCGTTTGCGTACGTTTGCGTTTAAACGGGAAAGAATAACAGATTCTCCACTGTAAAATATCATGTTCAAAATCTTTGTATTGCAACAATAAGAAGGCTTCTAGGTGTAGTGCTTGATAGTGAATACATTTTTTCTTTGATACAGTGGAGAAAACGTTATTCTTTCCCAATAAACACATTTACGCTAAAACTATTTTTTCCAATGCAAACAGTTTGGAGCAAGATCAGACGCCGGGTAACCCGGCGTCTGATCAGGCTCCAAACTGTTTGCCACTCAGATTAAAATGAATAGTTAGAATTATCAAAATGTTGTCATTTTTTCCATTTTAGCGTGTTGCGTTTGCCTTTTGTTTGCGTTTAAATGGAAAAGAATAACGTTTTCTCCACTGTATCACAACACTACATGTTTTACCTTGGTTTCGCCCACCTGTGGACATTCTCGAACTACAGAATGCAGTCAGTTGTTCGAGAATGTCCACAGGTGGGCACAATTGTTAACAAGGTAAAACATGTCGAGTTGTGATTACAAAGGAAAAATAACAATGCATTCACTTTGGATTTATCAAAGCGATGAACTCTTTCAAGGATAGTAGTACTACTAATTTGCCTTCAGTGTTTAAGAAAAGTGGACACCTAAAAGGTCAAAACACTCAATAAAACATATAGAATCTTCATCACAACAGTATAGGAGCATTAATTTCACTCCCTACTAAGCAGCTACTTATTTTTGTACTGAAAACAAGCCCTCCTTCAAGTGATTTTAAACACTTCATTAACTCTTTGCATGCTGGGTAATTTTTCTCATCTGCAACAACTGTCGTCTGCTAACGTTTCAAAAATAGAATTTTAAAAATTTAGTTTTAAAACAGGGTCAGAGTTTCAAACAGTTTGGATCCTGATGAGACGCTACACTGTGTAGCGTCTCATCTGGATCCAAACTGTTTGCGTGCCGATTCCTCCACTAGTGTGCTAAGAGTTAATTCAGAAATATATACACATTACCAGTTGACAGTGCGATACAGAGTTATGTATTTTAGCTCGGGACGTTCTTGGCGGAAATAGCCGATCTGACGAGCGCCTTGGCGCGAGTCTGATTGGTTGTTTCCGCCAAAAACGTCTTGAGCTAAATGCAACACTCTGTAGCCCACTGTCAACTGGTGATGTGTTTATTATATGCCTTGAATACACTCCAGAAACAACTAAATAGCTGTTTAAATCTTTTTATATCCAACATTTATTAGTTGTTTGAAGCAGAAAAAAGATTTTTTGAATGCCACAAAGAATAACGCTGCACTTATACATGTACGTAAATGACGTCACGCTAAATCGAAAGCGACGTCAGAGTAAAATACAAAGTGGCTGATACAAGGTGGCTGATACAGACTCTTGTATTTTACTCTGCAGATACACGCGGAAACGCTCGATATCATACGAAGGCATATAATAAACTATAGGACCTTTCAGCTTTTCTTTCATTCTGCTTTAAGGTTACACTTATATTTGTTATGATTTATTATGACTTAAGTTGCTTTAACAATATTTCTGTCATATCACCACGTCCAGCTAGTTACAGGTGGAGGAAGACCCCAGAAGGCCTATATGCTCTTTAACAGGCACAAATCAGCAACTGGGTAGAACCACCGACACTTGTATTTAACACTATCAATGCACCTTCCTTTCAGTGGTTTATTTGTACCTCAACAGGGCTCCAGATAAGAGGGAGTAAACTGAACAAATCCAACATTTTCTCACTTATTTTAGCATCAAATCCTATGGTGTTACTTACTCATTAGAATCGTCTCTTCGAGACGATTCTAATGAGTAGTGACACCATAGGGTTTAAAGCAGAAATAAGATTTTAGTTTTTGAAATACCCCCCTTATCTGGAGCTCTGCCTCAAAATACAAGAAATTACCTGAACCAATCCTGGCCTTGCTGGGGCGGAGAATGATGACGCCTTGAGGAAGTCATATCCATCTGTATCGTCGTCATCATCATCCAGCCCTAGCCAATCAGCAGCTGAACCCTTGGGTTTACTAGGGGCTGTTGAGGGTTTCGGGGGGTCTGGTTTGGGATCTGCAGCCTTTGGAGCAGGTTTATCTACTGGTTTATCAGGCTGTGTTTTACTTCCAGTTGCCATTTCAAGCCAGTCCATATCATCTGGCTTCTTCCCTGGAGCTCTAGCTGGGGCATCATCAATGCCAAATATATCATCATCATCTTGAAATCTGACAAATATATCATCATCATCTTGAAATCTGACAAATATATCATCATCATCTTGAAACCTGACAAATATATCATCATCTTGAAACCCAACAAATATATCATCATCATCTTGAAACCTGACAAATATATCATCATCATCTTGAAACCTGACAAATATATCATTATCATCTTGAAACCTGACAAATATATCATCATCATCTTGAAACCCAACAAATATATCATCATCATCTTGAAACCTGACAAATATATCATCATTATCTTGAAACCTGACAAATATATCATCATCATCTTGAAACCCGACAAATACACCCACACAAAATATATCAACATCATCTTGAAACCTGACAAATATATCATCATCACCTTGAAATCTGACAAATATATCATCATCATCTTGAAACCTGACAAATATATCATCATCATCTTGAAACCTGACAAATATATCATTATCATCTTGAAACCCGACAAATACACCCACACAAAATATATCAACATCATCTTGAAACCTGACAAATATATCATCATCATCTTGAAACCTGACAAATATATCATATATCATCATCATCTTGAAACCTGACAAATATATCATCATCATCCTGAAACCTGACAAATACACCCACACAAAATATATCATCATCTTGAAACCTGACAAATATATCATCATCATCTTGAAACCTGACAAATACACACACACACACACACACTCTCTTCATGCTTCAACATTTCTCTGTCACTCGTGACTGCACTGCATTTTCATAAGCAGGAAAAAATCTTGTGTCTTAACTCACAATCTTTATTATCATAAATACGCTTTTTTTTTAACAGAACAGAACAGAACATCTTTTATTCAGACTTGTACATAAGTACATCATCTTAAAACATAAGTAACAAAACCACATATTATGTCATATTCAATTAAATTCTAGTAATTACTAATGGTAATAACTGTTTTAGTTACAGTGGAGAACACGCCATTCCTTCCCGTATACACGCATACAAAACGCAAATGCGGTGCACTAAAATGTAGAAAATGGCAACTTTACTATGTTTCCACATATTCATTTTAATATGAGTGGCAAACAGTTAAGAGCCTGATCAGACGCCGGGTTACCTGGCATCTGATCTGGCTCCAAACTGTTTGCAATGGAAATAATAGATATAGCGTAACACGTTTATTTGGGAAAGAATAACATTTTTTATCACTGTAATATTAGTCAAAAGTCACTAAATACGCAATGCGTACAATATTTTCAATTTCAGTATTATGATATTTTTAAGATAATTTTTAGAGGAAGATTTAAACTTCAAATGACATAGAGATCCATTGTATAAAGGCAAACTTCAAGTATTTTGCCAGATTACACGACACATCTCTATCATCAGTTTGAAGAAGTTCTAGGAATTTAGCCATATTTGGTCTTTCATAATAGTATATATTCAAATATTTCTTTCGTAGCTCTAAATAACATGGGCATTTTAAAATAAAGTGATATTCATCTTCAATATCATTATTTACACAATATATACAATATCTTTCAGCTCATTGAATTCTATTCCTACCATATCGTCCAGTTTGAATGTGCAGAGCATGTGCTGACAATCTAATTTTTGTAATAACATCACATTAATTATTTCTACACTAAGGAAAGTAGTCCCCACTTAGGAAGTCTTGAACATTACACAAAAGGCATTTCCTGCATCTTTCGAGATGATTGCTCAACCCTTAGCCTGCCACTCACGACTATAGCTCCATATGCAAACAGCTTGGATCCGGATGAGACGCTTAGTAACTCGGCGTCTCATCTGGATCCAAGCTGTTTGACACTCGGACAACATTTTCAGCAATTTTGAGCAACTTTGAAGCACTTTGAAACTTGAAGCAGACGAGAAATATAGCAGACGACAATTTATTTGGCGGGCTAAGGGTTAATGCTGTTTCAAGTGATCACTTATCTCCAATACTAGAAACAGGCTATGGGGTAAAGGGTTAATCATAGGGAAATGCGAGCCTATGAAAAATTCAGAATTATATAATATGAGTACAGGGATAACAATATATTGTTATTCATTTATATTTTGAGCTTCAAATTGTTCATACACGAAGAAAAGTAGTTCCCAACAGTTGAAGTTATGAACATGAAATATAAATGGCAATAAAGTTCCAGATAGATGTTAAGAGCAATCAGACTGAAAGTAAAGCAAAATGCTCCTTGATGCGAATTCTGCTTAACTTTTAACCGGGTTTTAGTAGTGACCTGTTTCAAAACTAGAAACAGGCTATGGGGTAATAGATTAAAATAACAAGAGGACCATGCATCCCTAATTGCTCACCTAGAAAAACCAGGCCAGGGTCACACGACCCCTTGGGTGAGGTCATTTTTAATCCAAGAGGCATAATTTCATTGTTAAGAACAAAGATACATGTATTTCATCAAACCCATTGCCTCTTACCTTACAGATCTACGAGATGTAGGCCTAGAGCTGTTAGAGCCGGCGCCGACGGCTGAGGGCATGTAGCTGCCAAACATGTAATCATCTTCGTCTTCATCATTCTGAGCTGCCTTGGAACCTAAATACAACATACAATTTCAACTCTTTTACTGCCAAATTTCATAGTCAGCTTAAACCCTTTTAATGCCATAATATCGTCTGCTGGGCTGCCATAAGTTGGTCATGAAAAAACCTTTTTTTTATTTGTATTATTATTTAATCACAATTTCTTAAAGCAGTCTTAAAGTAAAGCAGAATGTGCCTTACAGCACATTCTGCTTTACTTTCAGACTGCTTTAAGCTACCATCTATAAGGATATAAATCTGAAGATTTCAGAAAATATTGAGAAATGGCAGCCATGCATCTACAATGATACTGTAGTCTGCAACATGTTTTCTGAGTCAGATTTAAAGCGACCCGCAACCGGATGATGTATTTGTAAAAATAAAAGAAAATGCTCAAATAAAATCAAATGTGTAGCATTATTGTGCATCTGGCATCTGACATTAGAAAAATATGATCAGTCTAAAAACAACCTTAAGAAAAGTCTTCAAATTTTTTTTTTAGATATTTTCTATCGTTTTATCCGTTGCGTCAGAAGACGCAAAAGAAATTGAACATGGGTTCAGACATAAACCTGAGCCGAATATGTACTCTCCATCACTACACACTGAAGTATGTTAAATCAATTCCAGAGACATAAATAGCCCGTGGTCGAGTGGGTTAAGGGGTTTCCTTATTGTGCATGTCTGTCCCCACATGGAGGGTCACGCAATCGAATCCCACCAGAGCTTCTTTTTGTTTTGTTTTTGGAAATGCATTTTTAAACAGAATTTCTTATCCTAAACTAATTCTTACCCATTTATATAAGCATTTGATATATATTTACAAATTACTTTTTTTAATGCTAAATCTGGTTGCGAGCCTCTTTAAGGTACATGTACTTTGACCAAAGAAATATCATTACCAGCATCAAAGAGTTTGGATCCTGTTCATACTTTATATTATGTGGCACCACTTAAAATCCAACTTGTTTTCAGAATGGCTTATAGGGGTCTATGATAGTATCAATAGTACAAGTCTCAGAGTCAGAGAAAGTAGTCAAGTATTTTTTCTACAAATTTCTTTTTTTATGTCTTTAACAAATCTTGTTCTGTCACTTCTCTTTAAAATTGTCTCTTTGTCATGACTAAACTGAGTACAGTAAAACCTCTCTATTACGACCACTAAAACGAAGGCTAATTAATTGTATAATATAGAGGTGACAGCTAAAAGCAAGGTGACAGTGAAACAGAAAGCTCCTAAAGGAGCTTTCTGTTTCACTGTCACCTTGCTTTAAGCGGTCACCTACCGTTAACACCCTAATAATTAACATAATTTAGTGGTCGTAATAGAGAGTTTTTACTGTAGTTACAACAGTGTATGTGTTGGATGCATAGGGATTTTGTAAGAAATGAAACATTCTTTTTTTCTCAGTACATTGCACATTGAACAACAAATACATAAATCATTCTGCTTCAAAATACTATACCTTGTGGGTGAGTATATTTAGCATCTAGCACAAATTCTTTCCTTTCTTTCCGAGGTTCTAGATGCTTGGCTGCACTGTCTTTACCCAGTAGTTTATCCATGGCCGACCTTGCTGGACGGTCATCCTCTTCTTCTATCTCCACTACTTTAGGTTTCTGCTTGGGCTGTGCACCTTTCTCTTCTATACCCAGACCTCCGAGAAAATCATCATCATCACTGAACAGAGCTTCCTCTGCTTTCTTCTTCACTGGAGCTACAGAAACAAGATTATGGCATACAGTAAAACCTCTTTATTATGATCACTAAAAATTGGCTTATTTGTCTTGTGAAAGACAGCTGACAGCTTTCAAAGCAAGGTGAACATAAAACAGAAAGCTCCTTAAAGAGCTTTCTGTTTCATGTTTAACCTTTCTTTACGCAGCAACCTGCCTCAACTACCTGATAATCAATACAAAGTTGTGGCCATAATAGATAATGTTTCACTGTATTATACATAGGTGTCACAAAGTATGCTCCAACCTGGATGACACAAGCTCCATAAAGTCAATATTCAAATTTTTAACGTGGTTAATACTGGTATATTAGTTAGTTTGACTAAAACAGTTCATAGATTTACTCTATAAAGTGGTTTACTGGTGTGTAAACTAGCTTGACTTAAACCAGTTTGAGTTATTCAGGTTTGACTTCATACATTTCCTTTATATTCTGTAATTACTTCCTAGTCCTCATACATGTACCTGCAGTAAATCTTTCCTACATCCTAATAGGTGACTGCTTAAAGCAGACACTGAAAGTGAATCAGAAAGTTCCTGTTTGAGCTTTCTGCTTAATTTTCAGTATGCTTAAGGCAGTTCAGGTCTTACAACTTAACCCATTACTACATAGCCTGTTTATAGTATTGAAGATAGGTGACCAATTAAAACAGGTTGAAAGTAAAGCAGAATGTGCCTTATGGCACATTCTGCTTTACTTTCAGCCTGCTTTAAGCTACATGTACTACCTGCTAGAAATAGAAAATATTTCCTATGGTACATGTTCCTGACTATAAATTGACTCTGTTTTCTTCAATGGAGGAACACATTAAATATGTATCTATGAAGTAAATGGGTTGACCACCTGTGTCATGGGTTAATATATTACCTTAGCAAGCCTTCAACAAGCCTAACTCACCTGGTTTTGGAGCAGCTACAGTTGGCTGGGACTTTGCTTCAATTTCTTTGTCAGGAGTTTCAGTTTTAGTGCTGCCACTGCGAGTGGGTGGCCTGTCAAAGAAATTTCGCTGTCGTGGAGATTCTGAAATAAGAGTGACAATTGACCCACAGAACAGTCAATTTTTTAATAAATAGAAGAGGAATGAAACTAATGACCAAAGCAGAGGTGTAGACAATTCTTTATTAAACATGCAGCTAATTTTGTATAAAGCGTCGCCGACCGCTAATTGAAGTAGCATGGATATCAAACACATAACTTGTTTAATATTGTACAAAATCTTCAAATGATTACGATTCGTTCAAAGTTAAAATAAAAAAATCAAAAAAAAAAAAATCTTCAAATATAGTCTGCCCCGACTTCATAGCAATCTTACCCTTTCCTCAATCATCAAAAGTGCAAATCAATAGCCAAAAGTGCAAATAACCTTAATTCAACACTGTTTATAACAGGGGACTGTTTAAGGCAAGGTAAAATTAAAAACATAAACCGATTACTCCAAAGATAAACATTTTTATGTATTTTTTCCCTCTATTGAAGAAAATATTTTTATTTTATATAATAATGAATATGCAACATAATAAATATTTCCTATATCATATCAGATGGTATCTTAAAGCAGGCTGAAAGTTAAGCAGAATGCGCCTAAAGGCGCATTCTGCTTCACTTTCAGCATGCTGTAAGTGGTCAACTATCTTCAGTACTAGAAACAGGCTATGGGGTAAAAGGTAAAGGAATAAGTACCTTGCTTAGGTTCTGTGTTGACTGTAACAGGGGCCCTAGGGGAAACCTCTTTCTGCTGCTGTTGCTGCTGCTGTTGTTGTTGTTGTTGCCTGGCTGGCTGTCGTTTAGCAGGCAAACCAAGATCTTCATCTTCATCAGACAGCGGTATTCCAGCAAGAGGGTCATCGGCATCAAATTCTGAAATATCAAGACAGCATGAGGTCTGCATTACTTGAGATAATAATCTAATGATAATTTGTATACATATATGCTGTAGAAACTGTGTATATGTATGTCGATAAATGTATATGATATCTGATATTTGCAATAAAAAATGATTAAATCAAAAACTCGAGATAATGTAAATATTTCTAATGAACAAACCCCTTAGGTCTTCACAAAACCCTTTATCATGACTACTCATTAGAATTGTCTCTTTGAGAAGATTCTAATGAGTAGTCACATCATAGTTATTTGGGTTTTGTAGAGACATATAGGAGACTAGGAAATGTTTTATGCTGTAACATCTCCCTGCTAAACACAAAATCTAACCAAGATGTTCTACGGACAGACAGAGAGGGAATACTTAATAACCTGTCACTATTATAGTGGGGAATAAAAAGTTGAATGTCTTAAGTTGATTCTATCTTATCTTGAGTCCTGGGTGTGCTTTCCAAGTGTAACTTTAAGGTAAAAACACAATTTGCAATGTTTTTTCATACAAGGATAGACCTTATACAGTATCAAACACGTGATCCAATGTTGTGAATAGCCATTTCAATACCATACACACCAATAAGCAACATTGGAAATGGTTTGGGGTTTGATCAGATGCTGCATCACTCTGTATCTAATTAGGATCCAAACTGTTTGACACTTATTTCAATATTTATTCTGCCATAGTACCTGAAATCTAACTTTGAAAAAGCATTGCAGACTCTACAATGACAGTGAAGAGGTAAAAAGACAATTAAAGTTGGTGGTAAAAGAGTTAACCAATTACTCCATTAATATGCCTTTTTTAGGCCTCTACTTCATTTAAGGAATAATTCGAATATTTATTGTTTTCATGGAGGTATGAAAAAAAAAACTGGTCACACTGTATGAAACCGCGAAGCGGTTTCATACAAAAGTGTGACCAGGTTTTTTTTTCATACCTCCATGAATACAATAAATATTCCGAATTATTCCTTATAATCTAATAGCACTTCTGAATTTAAGAAAGTAGTTAAATAGAAAATCTGACGCAAATGTTCTTTTTTAACGCTTTTAAAACGTAGGTTGTAGTCCCTCCGCCATATATATTTTCCGCCAAAACGCGACGTTGTTATGTAGTAACGCCGACGTCAATGACGTCATTTGGCATCCTGCTTTATGCAGCACTTGTGAAGAGCAGTTGGACTAATAGGGAAAGTAGTCCTGACAAGGCGTGGCCTGAATTTTATTTTTTTCATGGAGTTATGAAACAAAAATTACAGCCAATCACAGCTAACCAAATGTAATGAAAACAAACAATATTAAATTATATAGTCATGAATTTGCACAATTACAAATATTTTCTATACCTAAGCAGAGGGCAGCTTAAAGCAGAATGCACCTTAAGTTGCATTCTGCTTTACTTTCAACCAGCTTTAAGTTGTTACCTGTCTCCAAAGCCATGCAAAAACCACTAATGATAAATGTAGTGTACTGGAAGGATATATAGAGCTCAAAATATCTATTCTTATACCTCCAAAATCTATAGACTTGGTTTTTGGTACAGTCCTTGGTCTTTCTTGTTCTTGACCTGGTTTAAGCCCAACACTGGCTCGCTCTCCAAGATCTGTTAGAACATGAAAGAAATTTCAATCAGCAATTAAAAGGTATAATTATGTTCAGCAATTGCCATACCAAAATTGCTATTGGCTATTCTAACAAGAACATGAATTTGGATTTATTTGATACTTAATGATAATTGTGTTTAAAGAGGATCTTACAGGAGTGCTCATTTCTGAGCTTTAGAAATAAACAAGTTGCCTAAAATAATATGGCCTGAGCCTTTGCAATATTGTTGTCCTGCATTAACCCTTTACTTCTAAAAATACACATCATAACAAATTAATGATCTATTCCTTCACAGAAGAATACATTTCCACTTTATACAGTTATGAATATGCTCCACTGAACAATTTTCTATATCCTAGCAGATTATAGTTTAAAGCAGACTGAAAATAAAGCAGAATGCACCTTAAGGCACATTCTGCTTTACTTTCAACCTGCTTTAAGTGATCACCTTTCTTTACAACTAGAAACAGGCTATGGGGTAATTGTTTAAGCAGTCATCTGTCATATGAGCTTTTTATATCTCTTCTTTGTATGTTTGGTGAACAAGTAGTTTGGGACCAAGAAATTTGTCATGTGTTTTTAGAGACTTCTGGTCGTATGCTTATAAAAAAGGGCTTGAGATGAGTCTGAGATCAATCTCAAACTTTTGATTGGTCAGATTTGAGAATCTTTTCAAATTTGACCAATCAAAAGCTTGAGACAATTTCAGACCTATTTCAAACGCTTTATAAGCACGGGTCCTGGTTAAGTGAGGTTACAATGAAAGTGAGCCGATGCTGACCAGGGTCACAAGGCATGGTGGGATGCATCAATATCAGGGTTTTCCCGGACGCAGGTTTCCTGCATCTTGGACTCAATTCTGTCACCTGGGACCCCTATTTGTCCAACCCCTAGGGTCCCAAGGACCCTCAAATCTTTGACCACATTTTACTTCAAACCCCCAAATCATCAGATATGTAAATCCTGAGTGCTGATGTGGGGTATGCTAATGTCATCAGATCATGAATCTGCACTGTTTACAAAGGTCAAACAAGTTATTTGTCAACATTGTAAGGCATTTTATACACATCAAATTAATTTGGGACCCCCAAATATGTCGAGGGACTCTCAAAGTGAAAGGTTTGAGGGTCCTTAGGACTCTCAATTACAAAATGCAACGGAAAACCCTGCAATATATGGCTTAAAGTGGACATAAACTTTTCTTAGAATCAACAACAGCGAGGTTACACTATACAGGTGATACATACATACCTGTCATTTTGCCAGGGGCTGTAGTTGGCCTGTACTCTGAAATAGACTCAGAAGACGGGGAATTTAGGGGCTTCCTTGTTGGTGACTTCTTAGACCCACTTCCTGCTCTATTGGAATCTATACCAGCTGGACTGCTGGGTGTCTCCCTTCCAGTTGGAGTACCTCTAGCTGGAGGGGAAGTAACCCTCTGATGAGTAGGTGATATCACTCTATTGGCAGGGGAGGTAAGCCTTAGAGGAGGTGAAGAAGCCCTTGGAGTTCCTCCCCTTGATCTTGGAGTTCCAGAACGTCTTGGAGTGCTTGGCTTTCCAGCTTTGTCTTTTAAGCTCCCTCGTTTAGGAGTCTTTGTAGAGGTGACTGGGCCTGTCGGAAACAGGTCTGCATCAAGGTCATCGAGATCCTTGGAAAAATAAAGAGCAGAAATTGGGGATACATAAAAAACGTGGTCCACATGGAAGATTGGGTTTGCTTAAATGTGAAGTCTCAGTAAATAAAGTCGTTTTTATTATTATTATTACATGTATTTATTATTATCATTTTTATCATTAAAGTTGTTTTAACTCATTTTCTCCCTAAAACATCATATGGACAATTCCAAACTCCAACTGAGTCTAGTCCATTTTTAAGCATCTAGAGTTGATTGTAACAACAATATTACAAAATGACTAATATACTGCAGACACTGATTGGAGGGCTACAGTTGATCAAGATCTAAACTATTTGCATAGGACAAATGTACTCTACACAGGTATGTTGTTTGTAAATGAAGCATATATGTGCCGTAAGTTAATTAACTCATTCGCCAATGAAACTTTTAATGGACAATCCCAACTTCAAAATAAGACTTGTCCATTTCTGACTATTAAGGGTTGATTTCAACAATATGTTTCAAAATGATAAACAGTGTAGACCCTTATCAGAGGGCTCCTTAAGGAGCCCTCTGATAAGGGTCTACACTGTTTGCATGGGGCAAGTGTAATCCTCACAGGTACACTGTTTGTAAATGACGAGTTTGTATACTTGTCACTAGGGTTGAATGAGTTAAGCAGTCATTCTTTGATGAAGCATGTATTCCTCTAGGGACAGGTTAGTGTTTATTGCTGAACAAAGTACCATTTTTGCAGTATTTTGTCCTGAAATAAGCTGCAACCTGTATTATAGAAATTTTTCTTCAAGAAAAAGCTTAATAGTGTACTTTATAGATTCTATTTATTCTACATACAGCGACTGACCATTATTGTCAACTGATGGTCCTTATTGAACTATGGAGGAACTTTCACATGTTATTGTAGCTATGTAACTATTGACATTTGCTTTAGCAAAATTCCATCAGAATGAAGCAGCCTGCTGTATTTAACCCATTACCCCATATAGACATCTTTTATACCTCTAGTTCATTCTGCTGCTGAAGAAAATAGTTCCAATTTATACACTTATAAATATGTACCATAAGAAATTGTTACTATATCCTAATAGATAGTAGCGTAAAGCAGGCTGAAAGTAAAGCAGAATGTGCTTAAGTGGTCACCTGTCTTCATATATAGAAGCAGGCTATGGGGTAAAGGTTTAAGACTACCAATGTCTTCTGTTGAGTGACAAATAGTAGCTGCATTAAGCAATGACCTGTAATTAAGATTACCAGTATGTCTTCTTAACCCATTACCCCGTAGCCTGTTTATACTTTTGAAGATAGGTAACCACTTTAACTCTTTCCTCCCTGAAACTTTAAATGGACAATTCCAGTTTCCATTTTAGTCTAGTCCATTTCTGACTTTTAAGGATTGTTTTTGTCAATGTTTGGCATTGTGACAAACAGTGAAGACCCTGATCAGAGGGCTCCTTTCGGAGCCCTCTGATCAGGGTCTTCACTGTTTGCACAGGACAAGATAACTATTCACATGTACACTGTTTGAAAAGCACGCCTATATGCGGGACCAGGGTTCAAAGAGTTAAGCAGGTTGAAAGTAAAGCAAAATGCTTTTAGGTACCATCTGCTAGAATATAGAAAATATTTCTTATGATTCTAATTTGTAGCAGTATAAATTGGAACCATTTTCTTCTGTGGAGGAATAATTTATAGGCGTAAAAAGGTGTATTTATGGGGTAATGCCAGATTGAGAGTATACTCACAGCAATGCTCTTTGCCATCTGGTTCACATCAGCCTCTGACACATCTGACATGTCCCCATCTTCAGCTGCCTGAGCCAAACTGCTGTAGAAGTCTTCATCCTTGGAACTGTAACACAGAGATATAGGGGAAAGTTACAGTGTTTGAACACAGTATTGAGTATAGTATTGAGTACACTGTTACTGGGCCAAACTGCCGTAGAAGTCTTCATCCTTGGAACTGTAACACAGAGATATAGGGGAAAGTTACAGTGTTAGAACACAGTATTGAGTATAGTATTGAGTACACTGTTACTGGGCCAAACTGCTGTAGAAGTCTTCATCCTTGGAACTGTAACCACAGAGATATAGGGGAGAGTTACAGTGTTAGAACACAGTATTGAGTATAGTATTGAGTACACTGTTACTGAGCCAAACTGCTGTAGAAGTCTTCATCCTTGGAACTGTAAACACAGAGATATAGGGGAGAGTTACAGTGTTAGAACATAGTATTGAGTATAGTATTGAGTACACTGTTACTGAGCCAAACTGCTGTAGAAGTCTTCATCCTTGGAACTGTAACCACAGAGATATAGGGGAGAGTTACAGTGTTAGCAAAGTATTGAGTACAGTGGAACTCCTCCAAACCGTAACCTCTAAATACCGGAATTCTCTTTAAACTGGACACAAGATTTGGTCCTGTCTCCTACCCTTCTTTATTTTACCCATTACACCATAAACACGCCTTTTTACGTCTTTGGAATATTCCGACAGTGAAGAAAATAGTTTATACATTTTAGCAGATGATAGCTGAAAGCAGGTTGAAAATAAGGCAGAATTCACCTTAAGGTGCATTCTGCATTACTTTCAACCTGCTTTAAGTGGTCAGCTATCTTCCATACTAAAAACAAGCTATGGGGTAATCATTAATTGGTCACAACCCCTCTAAACTGGAAACCCCTCTTAACCGAAATTATTTGTTGTCCATACATGTCCGGTTTAGAGGGGTTTCACTGTGCACAGCTCTGATACTCTAGCGGTATTAACTCATTGACCACTGAAACTTTACACAGAAAATACTTGTTTCTCATTAATTCTAGTCCATTTATAACCATTTAAAGGCATTGTTCAACCATGAAAAAACCTGCCTTATTGCATTGCAGCATTGTACAGTGGAATATCTGTTATTCTTTCCCGTTTAAACGCAAACGTACGCAAACGCAAAGCGCAAAGAACAACTTTTGGACAATTCTGATATTTCAAGTTTATCTTGGTGGCAAACAGTTTGGAGCCAGATCAGACGCCGGGTTACCCGGCGTCTGATCTGGCTCCAAATTGTTTGCACTGCAAATAATAGTTTTAGCGTAAACGCGTTTATTGGGAAAGAATAACAGATTCTCCACTGTAAAGACCAAGTACCGTTGTCTTCAATGAGTTTGGTCTACACTACCAAATACCGTATATAGTATAACTACATAAAATGATGTAGATGCATGTGGGAGTCAAACAGTGTAGATCAAGACCAACTGCCGCGTCAAAATGTGGCTGCTTGCCTTGATCTACACTGTTTGCAATGCAATAAGGCAGGTCTTGTCATGGCAAGGCTCATATTCTGTAAAATGAAAAACAGTGCAGGCCCAGATCAGATGCTTCTTCAACTTCTTGTATGAGCCCTCTGATCTTGGTCTTTATTGTTTGCACAGGACAAGCATACTCTTCACAGGCAAACTGTTTGCAAAGACTGCAAATACAGTTCCTCGTATTTTAGTAAGTACAGTAAATGTTCCCTCTCTACAACGACACCCAATGGGAGACACAGATTATGTGTGTTGTTCAGAGGGAGTCATTATAGGGAGGGAAAATCAAGACTTGGCTTACATTTGCAAACAGCTTGAATCCAGATAAGACGCCGTCTAACAAGGCGTCTGATCTGGATTCAAGCTGTTTGTCACTCATCATTATATCTATTCTATTAAAATTTGCACTTATAAGTAACTTTGAGGAAACGCAGCTGACAACAATTTAAGCAGTCGATATTGCAGCAGTAAAAGCGTAAGACATAATTTGTCTTGTTTAGGGAATTACGACAAGGGTCGTTGTTAGGAGGGAATCATTGTTGGGAGAGCTGTTGTAGGGAGGGAGAACTGTAAAATTGTATATTGGATGTACAGTCATACAACTTACTGAAGGAGAAAAGAGATACAGAAACATACTGTCTGGTAAGTGCTGCATTAAAATTTGTCCTACAACCCTAAATAATCAAATATGGACTACAATTTATCATAAATTAGAATTGTCTTTTTGAATTTTCAGGGGTGAATCTTCTGAACTACACTTTTCTATATGTCCTTATTGATCAGACACTGAACACTGCTTTTACTCCATGAATTGCTTTGTGAGAATGAAGATTTTAAATATCATGTACCAGTACTCTAAATTTTTAAAATCTTTACCTTTGTTTTTTACTGCTGAATTGCTGCCGGCTGCCTCCATCTGAAGAGGTCTTCTTCTTTGGCGGAGATTCTAAAATACAAATACTACTATCAGAGAATTTAAAAATTGCTTTTGTAATTCACTGCCTGTTTTCTCCTTTTATTTTCCTGGTTAAAGTGCCATCTACAGTTTAGGGTTTACCGTTTACGGTTATTTATATTGTTTTCAATTTTTTTCACAGACTCTGGTACACGTTTGGTTCCTTAAAACTTCATACTGTTCAATAAATGTTGAGATCTTTTCTTTCCTTGGTCAATTAATATTCGTAAATAAAATTTGTAATAGTTATGAAAGAGAGCCTACCAATACTTGAAACATGTCTATAATCAACCAACAATTTTGTTTCACCTCAAAATAATAAAAAAAAAATCTTGATTTTGGGCAAAAACTCTCCTTACACTTTGCATGCTAGCGGCGGATATATCCACCACAGTGATTGGCTTTGCAAACAGTTTGGATCCAGATGAGACTGTTTGCCATTCTGAACCTGAATTTAAAAGAAATTTTGAAAATGCTAATTCTAGAACAGTAGCAAATGTTGCAGACCAAAAAAATTACCCAGCATGCAAAGAGTTAAAGAGGAAGAAGTCAGGAAGTATTTGCATATACCAGTACCGGTATCTATGATTTACTGGACACACCTTAGTCTTCATATTTCCTAAGATTGCTTTGTACACTTTGCTTGAAATTAAAACAACAAACATATTACGAACAGTTCTTCACTCAATCACTGAATAGTGCCGATGAAAATATAAACACTTTTCTTATATACAGTCACTTAGAATCTCAAATTTGCTTAAGTCAAACATAAGCTAAGCCAAATTTTAACTTCAAATATTAAGCTATGATCGACTTAGGCGAAGCCATAATGATGTCATTCAACTGTAGAAATTCGGAAAAAATTAAAGTGAGTCGAGGGAGGTCCAGATATTGAAGTTTGACTGTATCAAATTAATATCCCTTCACTTGACAAAGTATGAGAATAATATATACCTAGGGGTGAAAGCATAAAGGTTTTAACTGACATTAAATCTAAAGGCACTTAGAATATTTCCCCATTTACAAGATACAGAAAAACTTCTCTTCAACGACATTCAAAATAAGCTTTGTGGTTGTTCAAGACAGGTGACAGTTTTATGCAAGACAAAAGAAATGCAGAAAGTTCCTTCAGGCATTTCTGTATCACTTCTGACCTGCATTAAGCAGTAACCTTCCTTAAAGATGCCCATTCTTATTCACTAGTAAGTCGCTGAAAAGCATTGTTGTATACCACACAAGAACAGTTCAACTAAGAACTTACCATCGTCCAGCAGATCTCCTAGCAAATCATCCAAGGAATCCTTTGCTGCCTCTGTAATAATTTGTTAAAATTTAACTACAGTGGAGAAAACGTTATTCTTTCCCATTTAAACGCAAAACAAAACGCAAACTCATTGCACAAAAATGAAGAAAATGACAACTTTTTGACAATTTGTACACAGAAACAGAGTGTTAGTGATAACTGATTGTTAAATATATGGTCCTGTCCATGTAGACAGTGCTGACCTGAACCTGGCTACGGTGTCAGCATTGACCAAATGTTGCGGAAGAGAGTTCAGTCTTTGCCTTAGATTTTTCAGACCATTTGCCCTAAACTGACAAAACTGCCCTTTTCACTGTTATATGCCAAATTCTGATGCAAAATATCACTTGCCCGAATCAGAAACCACTTGCCCTGGGCTTTGGGCAAGTGGTTTAAGGTGAAGACTGAGAGTTCCACACCAGTACTGTGCGAGGAAAGTAAGAGAATTTGAATGTGTCATTTGAAGGTTGATTCGTTGAACGCCCTGTGCGCGGAAAATATTCATTAAATTTGCAGATGGTAGCTTAAAGCAGACTGAAAGCAACATGCCTTAAGTGATCATCTTTCTTTTAAACTAGAAACAACAGCATTTGGGATAACGGGTTAAAATTAAACGGTTGACATCGGTTTCAATACTACATGGTAATTTAGGTAAATGATCGTAATTAGACAAATTATCTACCAATTATTTTCCAGTGATAAAGAATTAAAAAGTTTATATTATAATCTTGACTTACTTTTTTGACGAGAGGCTCCACCTGGTGTCCATCCCTGCAAAAAAGATAAATAAAATATTATGTATCTTTAAAAGATTTAAATCAGTTTACTTTTTCAATTTGGCAGACTTACATTTCCCAAAATGAAAGCTGGATAAATGCCCTGCATTTATGTGTTGGTGAGCAGCTGAAGGTTGCAATATTTTTTCAGGAAATATATTGAATTTTTTTTTTTTAAAAAGTGTCACAGTATGAAGGTTTATTATCACTTGTATGGCCTTGCTGTACAAGCATGCTTGGATAGGATGCAGGGCTGTCATAACTCCATCTTTTTCCGAAATATTCATATTTTTCTTAATTTCTCCGGATCTACGGATTTTTACTGAAATCTTCAGATTTCTGCCTTTACTTTTAAAATTTGGAATCTTATCATATGCGTTTTTTACTAAGAAAACATTGGAATCAATGGGTGTCAAATAGTTTAGATCTAGATCAGATGTCGAGTTGTCTTTCATTTTGAAACAGTCAGCTATGGGGGGTTCGGGGGCCGTAGCCCATGATTATTCTGTTGAAAAAGGTACCCACAGTCTGACTTTGAGGTCAAAATCCCTTTATTTTCTAAGATAGCCCATTTCTCACGGACGTTCTAATTTCTATATAAACAGTAAAATGCCATTATTTCCTGGAGTTTTTGGTGACGGCAAAGTCAGGGCCTTTTTTCCAAAAAATGGGAAGGAGCCTTAGCCTTTCCATTTGGGAAATTCAAGCGCGATTTTCGCTGAATTGGGAAAAGTAGACTGACTTCCAAAATTCATAAAAACTGAATGGAAGTGACTTAGTCTACTTACTAACAGGATATGGAAAGTTTCATTAATTTAATACCAGAAAATAAAATAATTAACACTAAAGAGGGACTGGTAATTCACAGAATTATACACTGACGGAATCGAAACCTCGCGCTATATCGTAAATCTCGTGCGGCGGATACGAGACTCGCGAGACTTGATAAGAGACTGTCTATCGGTAGTCAATATGATAAATGTGTGTTTTCGAAGCATTGTTCACGGGTTTTTATTCCCGTGAATTGATAGGAATGTCCACATAGTCGTTTAAATTCTATAAAATGTCAATAAAAACACTCGAGTCGGTAAATTTCACGCCAGAAATCGCGGACAACGAGTCAAAAAAGTGAAGATGTTGTCACGTGACACATAATCTCGCAAAATTCAACCGCCGCGAGAGCTCAGGTACCCACCTATTCAATTTCGCTTAGTTGCTATTCCGTTTTGTATAATTCCGTGGGTAATTGAAAAGAACAAAATTTAAAAAAAAACCTTCTTTTTTTTATTTGATATTTTTGGGTAAATTCTCCACAAAATTGGGGAAAAAAGAGGCTTTCTGCAATTGGGAGGTCACCGAAAATCGGCCTCTATTATAGAAGGTAAAAAAGCACTGAAATTAAAGGCCTTCCTTTGCGCTTCCACAAAAACCTATGCATTTGCATATTTTGTGCAGTATATGTCTATTTATGATGCTCGACATAAAATCGTCTGGCCGAATTGGTTGCCTTGGGGCGAATTGGTTGGGGGCGAATTGACTACAACCCGTTTCATCAAAATGTGGATTTTCTTTAAAAAAAATCAAGCAAATCGATATGCAATATTGTCTGTACACCTACAAAGCTCTAGTTCAGTAATACTACTTGCTTATATCGTTCCTTCTTAGTGATCAGGTCTATATTTTGAACAGTTGATTCAGGTAAAAACATGTTTTTGGAATTTTAATTTGATTTTGAATCAATGTGTCGGCAATTTCACTCCTACTGTATTGCAAAAGATATTTGAAGAAGGCAGTTTTGTCTTACCGAATCCATTGATGGCCGATAGTAACGTAAATGGAGCAAATTTATGGTAAAATATAATTCTTTTACGAAAATTTCCGAAAAATGTTAGTAGGAAACCATTTTGTAAATATATTCGATGTACTACGGACTTCTTCGCTAAATGAGAGCCAATTGTCCGTGTAGCTGCGAAAGGAAAATCTCGCGCTTTGATCGAGAAATTACGAGACAATAACAGAATCTTAGCAACCAGGGAAGCCACTTGGGTCACAATATTTCAAGACCAAAAATGACAGGTGAAAACACAGACAACGTTACGATGGAGCCGCCACATATTTATGTGGAAAGGACATTATGTATAATTAAACCAGACGCTGTTCATAAATCCGAAGAGATTCAAGACATTATTCTTAGGTCTGGATTTGCAATACTGCAGGTAGGGTAAATTTAGTCTTAAGCAGGTTCCGTGAAAGCATGGTAATGGGTGGGGAACATTATCTATCTACCTATCTATCTATTGATACTGCCTTAACGGCTTTTTTCAAGCATAAGCGGCAGGTGCGCTCAGTGCAGGGATTAAAAGGGGATAAAAGCAATAAGAGTGAGACCTAAAAAGTGAGAAAATGAGAAATGAAATAAAAGTATGACAGAGTTATGAGATTAGAGTTTATAAAATAAGATAAAAACATAAAACCTGAGGCATCATGGGCGGTTTATAAGGGAGGGATGAAGACTTTGATTAAACCCCTCTAAGTCTGAAGTCAGAACTATGGTTGCTGGCAAGCTGTTCCACATAACAACGGTGTATTAGGGAAGAACGAATATTTAAACTGGCCAGTGAAGTAGTGTGGACCTGTCTAAAGGAAAAAGGGTATGAGTGACGAGATGATATTGACAGGTTTCTGGAGATATTTAGGTAAAGGACTATAGCAACTAGACCGTACACTATTTTATAGAACCGCCTGTATAGCTCAGTGGTATGGCGTCTGCTTGCAGTGCTGGAGGTTGCGGGTTCAATCCCTGGCCGGGTCAAACCAGAGACTTGAAAATTTGTAGTAATGGCTACCCTCCTTGGCGCTCAGGTTTTCGGGTTAGCATTACGACTGGTTTGTCTGTGTCAGGATAAAGTGACCGGCCGGGTACAGTCCCAATGGTGCACCTAAAAAGTGCCCCTTCTCATAATCATCAGAATTGATGGCATAGAAGTAATTAATCGAAATAGAACATAGTAAGTCGTCCGATGTCTCGTCTGTCCTGGAGTGTCTGCCATTGACCAAAGATCCTCTCGCATGGCAGTGACACTCTCATACCCGAGTAATTGATCAGTTCTACACTGAAACTTGACATTCTAATCAGCTGCTACATTTTCAACTTTATACACAACTTTTGACAGAAAAATATTTACATGTATGTATCTACAGGGATTGTCAGTCTACAATCAACTACAGACACTTGACTCATTTCCTTCACTGATCAAGTTTATGAAGACCGAATGGCTCCCTTTGCATGGGCGGTCAAACACTTCTGACATCACTGTCATTAATTTTAAAAAAAACACTCCCCACACTAGAATTCTTCCCAAATTCTTACAGTGAGGATTGAGGACCAAGTATTACTTAAGTCCTCAAATCTCAATCCATGGACTCTTCGTCACTAATGACTCATTGGTGAGTAATGGTCTCTGGTGTGTAAGTTTCTCTTTGGTAAATTTCTCACTTGTAAGATTGTGTATAACTTTATTTAGTTGCGGATTTTGGATCCTCAATGAGTTTTTTATCATTGTTGAACACTCTGCATGTTATATATTATTCCTGTGGGTTATTTAACAGGTACGCACCCACCTCTAAGGGTGCAACGGGATTGAAAGTGGCATGTTGGAATGTTAGGACCATGCTTGACATTGGCGATGGTAGTCGCCCAGAACGACGGTCTGCCCTTATTGCTCACGAGCTGTCTAGGTTAGACATAGACATTGCCGCTCTCAGCGAAGTCCGCTTCTCAGGCGAAGGCAGTCTCCAAGAAAAGGGTGCCGGTTACACACTCTACTGGTCAGGAAAACCAGCGACGGAAAGGCGACTCTCTGGAGTTGGATTCATGGTGAGGAACTCTATTGCTTCCAAACTAGATACTCTACCAAGAGGCCACTCTGATAGGATCATCTCTATACGCATCTCTCTTATGAATGAACACTATGCTACCCTCATCAGTGTTTATTCTCCAACACTCCAAGCAGAACCTGCAGAAAAGGACAAGTTCTACAATGATCTGCGTGAACTCTTCCAAAGTATCCCGGTAGATGACAAAGTTATCATCCTTGGTGATTTCAACGCAAGAGTAGGCAAAGACTCAGATGCTTGGAAAGGTGTGCTTGGGAAACATGGCGTTGGCAACTGCAATGAAAATGGTCGTTTGCTACTGGAATTCTGTGCGGAGCAACAACTATCTGTAACAAATACATTGTTTCAACAAAGAGATAGCCTCAAAACAACCTGGATGCATCCTCGTTCCAAGCATTGGCACCTCATAGACTACATCTTAGTGCGCCAGCGAGACCTAAAAGACGTCTTACACACCAGAGTGATGCCCAGCGCAGAATGTCACACAGATCATCGTCTTGTTCGTTGTAAACTCAGGTTACACTTCAAACCAAAGCCAAAGAAAGGAGGACCAATCAGAAAGAGATTCAAAGTGAACAGCCTTATGTCACCTGAAATAAAAGCTGCTTTTCAGGAGAGTATTCAGTCAAAACTTGAAGACCCAAGCTGTCCCAATGTTGCCTCACCTGAACCTCTGTGGTGTCGCTTGAAAACTGCTCTCCTTCAGACATCTGAAGAGGTTCTTGGCTTCACTACAAAAAAGAACAAGGACTGGTTTGAAGAAAACAATGTTGAAATCCAGGAATTGCTGAAGAAGAAAAGACTTGCACATCAAGCTCATCTTGCCCAACCAGCTTGCCCTGTGAAAAAAGCAGCCTTTCGTCACGCTTGCAGCAACCTTCAGCGGGAGCTAAGAGTGATTCAAAACGAATGGTGGACAAACATCGCAGAAAAAACGCAGCAGTGCGCAGACAGGGGAGACTACAAGGGATTCTATGAAGCACTTAAGGCCGTGTATGGTCCAACTCACCAGGTGCAAAGCCCTCTTCGGAGCGCAGATGGTCAGGAACTCTTGACTGACAAGTCATCCATACTGGACCGCTGGTCTGAACATTTCCAAGACCTTTTTAGTGCCAACCGAACAGTTGAAGAGGCATCACTCCTCCGCATCCCCCAAGGCTTAGTGAAAATGGAGCTAGACCAATTACCCACCCTCGCTGAGACAACCAAGGCTATTAATCAACTGAAGAGTGGCAAGGCTGCTGGAACGGATGGGATTCCTTCTGAGATATGGAAACATGGGGGCCCAGCTCTTCATTCAAAGTTACACGAACTCTTTGTTTGCTGTTGGGAGCAAGGAAAGCTACCTCAGGATCTTCGTGATGCAATTATCATTACCTTATACAAGAACAAAGGGGAAAAGGCAGACTGTTCAAATTACAGGGGTATCACGCTTCTGTCCATTGCTGGAAAAGTCCTAGCTAGAGTCCTACTAAATAGACTTGTACCCGCCATTGCCGATGATCATCTGCCAGAGAGTCAGTGCGGCTTCAGAGCAAACAGAAGCACTACAGACATGGTGTTCGTGCTCAGGCAACTACAAGAGAAATGCCGGGAACAGAACAAAGGGCTCTATGTTACCTTTGTCGACCTGACCAAAGCCTTTGACACAGTAAGCAGAGATGGGTTGTGGCGGATATTGGAACGTCTAGGTTGTCCACCAAAATTTGTCAACATGGTCATCCAGCTTCATGAAAATCAGTATGGACAGGTCAGGCATGGCAACGACCTTTCAGAGCCTTTCCCAATAAAGAATGGAGTGAAACAGGGTTGTGTCCTTGCACCGACCCTCTTCAGCATCTTCTTTAGCATGATGCTGAAACAGGCCATGGAAGATCTTGATGATGAGGATGGTGTATACATAAGGTATCGCACAGATGGCAGTCTATTTAACTTGAGGCGGTTACATGCCAATACCAAGACCATGGAGCACCTTATTCGGGACCTGCTTTTTGCGGATGATGCTGCACTAGTCGCACATACAGAGAGAGCACTGCAACGCATAACTTCTTGTTTCGCCGAATCTTCTCAACTCTTTGGACTTGTAGTCAGTTTGAAAAAGACAGAGGTCCTCCATCAGCCAGCTCCCAACCAAACTTACCAAGCACCGCACATCTTCATCGGTGACACTGAGCTAAAGACAGTCCAACAGTTCACTTACCTTGGGTCAACTATTTCGTCTGATGCTAAGATCAACAGAGAGATCGACAATAGGTTGGCAAAGGCAAACACTGCCTTTGGAAGACTGTACAAAAGAGTGTGGAAAAACAAACAGCTGAAAAACTGTACCAAGATCTGTGTGTATAAAGCGGTCGTACTGACAACTCTTTTGTATGGTTCCGAGTCATGGGCCCTTTACCGCCACCACCTACGCACTCTTGAAAGATTTCACCAGCGCTGTTTACGCACCATTCTTCATATCCACTGGAGTGACTTCATCACCAACGTTGAAGTTTTGGAGCGGGCAGAGTTGCCAAGCATCGAGGCCTTGCTTCTCAAGTCACAACTCCGTTGGGCAGGGCACGTCTCTAGGATGGAAGATCATCGCCTGCCTAAGATTGCCCTTTACGGTGAGCTTTCAACTGGATACCGCAACGTTGGGGCACCAAAGAAGAGATACAAAGACTCCCTCAAGATGTCCCTAAAGGCTTGCAACATCGATCAGCACCAGTGGTCCACTATGGCTATGAACCGCGATGCTTGGAGACAAACCATTTGCAGTGCTGCAACTTCCTTTGAGAAATCTCGAATAAAACAACTTAAAGACAAAAGGTACCGTAGGAAAAACCCGGTTAACACTCAGGACATGCCCGCCCAGACCTACAAATGCAGATGCTGCAGTCGTGTATGCCTTTCACGCATAGGCCTAGCCAGTCACCAGCGTGCCTGCAACAGACGTGGAAACACACCTACTTAGATCTTCGTTCGCGAAGCCAAGCCATGATGGGTTATTTAAGTTGGTACATGTATATGTAACATATGGTGAGAAAAATATGCAGCCAGACTTGGACTTGAACCCAGAACCCCTGACCTGCCTAAGCTATTCGGGCCACTTAGACCAATTTCTCATCATGTTTTAAGGAAACTACTGCTCAAAGTATGATGAAAGTAAAGTAGAAAGATCCTTTAGGAGCTTTCTCATATGATTTCTTCTTGCTTTAAGCTATATTCAAGACCACAATTGAATGTTCATTTGTAGCACTTATGTGGAGTAGCAGGTAGAGGCATTCTACAGAGGAAAGGGTTAAAGCCTATATACACAAATGTATTAACTTACTTATACGATTTAGATATTATCTCTGATGTTATGGACCATAGTAATTTAATCCTTCATTTTTTATTCATTTATTTTTTTACAGCAAAGAAGAGTTCACTTAACTCCTGAACAGGCCAGTGATTTCTATGCTGAGCACTATGGCAAATTGTTCTTCGCAAGTTTGGTAGCCTACATGTCCAGTGGACCAGTCATTGCAATGGTTATTGCGAGGGATACAGGCATATCATACTGGAGAGAACTGATTGGCCCAACCAACACAATCAAAGCAAGACAGACACATCCAGATTGGTATAAACTTCTTCTGTATTGTAATTCAGCGATTTATTCTCCTCTGCTGATGAAAATAGTTCCAATTTATACAGTCATAAATATGTATCATAAGAAATGTTTCTACATTCTAGAAGAGGACAGCTTAAAGAAGGCTGAAAGTAAAGCAGAATGCGCCTAGGCGCATTCTGCTTTACTTTCAACCTGCTTCAAGCGGTAAGCTATCTTCAAAGCTAGAAATAGGCAATGGGGGAAAGGGTTAAACCCTTTGATGTCACTTACTCATTAGAATTCAATTTGAATGTCTTAACCCTTTGAACCCTAGTCCCGCATATAGGCGTCCCTTTCAAACAGTGTACGTGTGAATAATACACTTGTCCTATGCAAACAGTGAAGACCCAGATCAGAGGGCTCCGAAAGGAGCCCTCTGATCAGGGTCTTCACTGTTTGTCATAATGCCAAACATTGACAAAAACAACCCTTAACAATCAGAAATGGACTGGACTAAAACGGAAACTGGAATTATCCATTTATAGTTACAGGGAGGAAAGAGTTAAAGAAACGATTCTAATGAATAGTCATATTATAGCGTTTGGTTTAGCAAAAAGGAGAAAATGTTGAAAAACTTGAGTTAATACTCCGTCTTATCTGGAGCCCTGCTGTACCATACAGTGGAGAAGACATTATTTTTTCCTAATTTAAATATGTTGATGCAAAAACCCATTTGTTATTGCAAACAGATTGGAGCCAGATCAGATGCCAGGTAACCGGTGTCTGAACAGGCTCCAAGCTTTGTGCTTTGTAGATTAAAAGTATTCATTTACATGTTCAAAATGATTCTGTTTTCTAATTATTTTACTACATTGCATCATATGCAATCAGTTTCTTTCAAATGGAAAAGAATATTATGTTCTTCACATTAAAAGCGGATGTTAAATGGCATGATTTGTATTGTTCAAACCCCATAGTCTGTTTCTTAGTTGTTTTGAAGACAACTGAACACATAAAACAGGTTGATAGGGTACCGTACTCACACTGATTTTCAACATGACCGCCAGTGATAAGGGAAGGCTGATTCACATGAAAATAAGCAATTAATTGGATGAAATCGGCCCCAGTCATGTACAAAATTGTAATGTTTAAATGCAGCTCCATTAGAAACTTTCAGGAGCATCATTTAAACCTCCATACTAAAACTTCTAAAATCTTTCACCTGAAGAGTCAAGTTTGTGAATTATGAACAATAAATAATAAATGTTACACATATTTTGTTCAAGCACAATATTGCTATTTTTTCCAGCTTACGAGCAATTTATGGAACAGATGAACAAAGAAATGCCCTTCATGGAAGTGAGGTTTTTACCTCGGCAGAGAAAGAAATTAGATTTTTCTTCCCAGACAGTGAGTATAGTTGACACATTCAACTCTAGTGACAAGTTTACTCATCCTTAACCTTTATCCTCCTGCTTTGAAATTGTAATCTGAAAAAATTGTAAAATTTAGATTTATATATTTTTTAAGTAATGAAACCTTAAGATGAGACTAAGTGTAAAACAGTTTAGATCCAGACCAAATGCCACATAACACAGTGTCTGATCTGGATCCTAAGTCTTTGCAAAAAACAGTGAAGTCATGACCAGTAGGCAAAGGGTTAACAAACATTATGTCCAGGTTTGTGTCCCTATGAAAAATACAATTTTCCTATGCAAATAGTGTAGACTAGCTTTTATCAGAGAGCTCCTTGAGGAGCTCTAGCTCTCATCAGGGTTTGCACAGTTTGTCATTTTGCAATAATTATTTTAAAAAACAACAACCCTAACGTAATAGTAAAAAAAAGACTTGACCTAATTGGAAACAGTTGCAAACAATTTGGAGCCAGATAAGACCATGGGTAACCTGGCTTCTGATCAGGCTCCAAACTGTTTCTACTCAGATAAGAATTTATTGTCAGAATTTTCAAAATGTTGTCATTTTTAGCTTTAATAGTATTGCTTTGTATTTAGTTTTAAATTGGAAATACGTACTGTCTTTCCTAATTAATTGTACATGTGTTGCTCACTATGTAATATTTTACCTCTAGGCATTGTTGAACCAGTACCAGTGGGCCAGGCAGCCAAAGACTATCTCTCTAGAAGAGTCAACCCCACATTGCTGAAAGGACTGACAGAATTGTGCAAAAAGAAGCCCTTAGATCCAGTGGTATGTAGAATTATTGACTCATTTACCCCTGAAACCTTTAATGGAAATTTGCAATAAAGACTAATCCATTTTTGACCACCTTGGGTTGATTTATCAATATATGACAAATAGTTCAGACCCAGGGGCTCGTTTCATAAAACATCTTACGACAAATGTTGTCGTAAGTCAAAACTTTAAATTACATTTAATCTCTGATTTCTCTATCTAATCCTGTCTTGTGACATCTTTTTGGAATCGTCTTTTCAAGACGATTCCAAAAAGTTGTCACAAGACAGGATTAGATTGAGAAATGAATAATAATTGAGACTTTTATAATCTGACTTACGACAACTTTTGTCGTACGACGTTTCATAAAATGGGCCCCAGACCCTGGTCAGAGAGCTCCTTTAGGAAAGATCTAGTGGTATGAAGAATTGACTCTTTTACCCCTAATTTTTTTTATTTTGGCAGATTTATCAAAATATCGCAAATAGCAAACAGTGCAGACCCAGATCAGAGGGCTCCTTTAGAAGTACTTACACTGTTTGCCCAAGACGTCTGATTTGGATCCAAACTGTTTAACTCTTGTCTTTCGGTTTCTTTACTTAAAAACGTATAAATCTAAATTGAACAAATTTTTCAGACAACAATTTCAAAACAGATGATTTTAAAGCATCATAAGAGTTAAGAAAGGCTATATTTAATTGCCAACTAGAATTGTCCATTTAAAGTTTCAATTAAAGGTCAAAGACTCAAAGAGTTACAGTGGAGAAAACGTTATTCTTTCCCAATAAACGCGTTTATGCTTAAACTATTATTTCAATTACAAACAGTTTGGAGCCAGATCAGACGCCCAGCGTCTGATCAGGCTCCAAACTGTTCGCCACCAAGATAAATATGAATTATCAGAATTGTCCAAAAGTTGTACTTTTCTACGTTTTAGTGCTTTGCGTTAGCGTTTCGTTTGCGTTTGCATTTAAACGGGAAAGAAAAATGTTTTCTCCACTGTATTTACTAAAGACTATGATAACAAAATAATGCCAAACAAAAGTGAAACTAGAAAGCAATTAATATATAAATTATCTTAACCCTATACTCCATAGCCTGTTTTTAGTTTTGAAGACAGGTGAGCACTTAAAGCAGGTTGAAAGTAAAGCAGAATGTGCCTTAATGCACTGATTTACTTTCAGCCTGCTTTAAGCTACCATCTGCTAGGATATAGAAAATATTTCTTTTGATACATGTTTAAAAATTGGAACTATATTTTCTTCAATGGAGGTATGAACTAAATGTGCTAAAAGGCATTTCTATGGGGAAAGGGTTAACACATTCAACCCTAGGGACGAGTATACTCGTCATTTACAAACAGTGTACCTGTGCTGATTACACCTTGTCCAATGCAAACAGTGTATACCCTGATTAGAGGGCTCCTTAAGGAGCCCTCTGATCAGGGTCTACACTGTTTGTCGTTTTGAAATATATTGTTAAAATCAACCCTATAGTCAAAAATGGACTAGACTTAGTTTGAAATTGGAATTGTCCATCAAAAGTTACAGGGATGAATGAGTTAAAGCTTAACAAAACAATATCTGTTTATCTGCTGACATCAATGTTTTGTTACCCTTTTCCAGATTTGGCTAGCAGACTGGTTACTGGAGAACAACCCCAACAAGCCAAAAGTTGGAGATATGATGAAAGTAGAGGAACCAGACAACTGATAAAACACAAGTGTTACCATAGAAACAGCATAACTTCATAATAAATGTGCTTCATGGATAAAGAAACATTACTGAATTATCCTGTATCTATCATTATAAAGTAAAACCTCCTTGTTAGGACCAAAAATAGTGTAAGTTATATGGTGTTTACGACAGATGACAACTTAAACCAAGGTGATAGTAAAACAGAAAGCTCCTTTGGGAGCTTTCTGTTCTTCTGTCACCTTGCTGTTGCTTGTCTTTTATACACTCAATTAGCCTTCGATTTAGTGATCATAATAGAGAGGTTTTTACTGTACAAGGTTGCAGATTATAGAAAATGTACTGAGCATTTTCAACATTTTCTTCTTTAGTTCTCCACCAAATACTATGTTGTAACTATTCTTTATAATAATCTGTTTGAAAAGCTTTCATAAGTAAATAATAGTCAAAACATAGTGTTTAGTGGAGGAATACTGGTATTTATATAATATTATCTTATAAGTGCTTCCCTTATCTGGAGCCATGTATACTTTCATGAATGTGACACCTTGATCATGAATGTGGCTTGCATGATTGGAGATAAAGTATTCATTTATAAACTCAACTCAAGTTATGCCTTTGCCCTCTACTCCAGAAATATGCAAGCAGTCCCACCTAGGAAGCCCTGAACTTCAAAAACTGAACAACATTTCCAGTAAGTGTAAAGCAGAATGCTTCTAGAGGAGCATTCTGCTTTACTTTAAATCTGCTTTAAACTTTCAGCTTTGTTCAAAACTAGAAATATGCTTTGGAGAAAGGTTTAGATAAATTAATACATGTATATAACTGCTATACAGTAAAACCTCTCTTATGTTCACCTAATCCTTAAACTCATAATAATTAAAACAATTTAGTGTTCATAAGAGAGCCGTTTTATTGTATTTGGGACCAATAGGCATAACTGAATAGATATTTAATCTGAACAGTTTATCAAGCTTATTTAGGACATTGTGACCAATACAGTTACTTTGTTTACCACAGAAATAACACCACTGACTCTGGGAATAACTTAAAAGTTTTAGTTATTTTAATACATTTATCTGAATTTTGAGGTGATATTGAAACATTTTATAACAGCTCATTTCATTGTAATATACTCTTTAGCAAATGAAGGTTTGTTTCTAAACGTTCCAAGTGTTACAGAACTTCTATGTACCTTTCCATGATAAAATATTATTGCAGAAAGTAAGATTTGTTAATATTTAACACATTTTTTGTTAAAACTTAAAGGTTAACACTTTTCCATTTATTGAATTGACTGATTGTTTCCTGTAAATAAAATCATTGAATATTGGCATAAGTTATCATTTTATACTCCTGTAGACAAGTTTAGTTGATAGTAGTCACATGACCAATAGTATGCTAGAGCTATTACGTCACAGACAACATAATTATCTAAGATGTATAGGTTGTTCAGGAATTGTTCATAAATTCATGTACTATTTACTTGGGAATGATGGTCCACATGTTTTTAAAAGAAAACTGATGGTTTTTGACGTAATTTTTGCAAAAAATGCATAGACTCCTCCAGCAAATATATTGGCCAACTGTGTAGTTCCAGATGGTGCGCTATATATTATTATGTAGCATTTCATTAGTCTACACTGTTTGAAAGGGAATATTACATTAAAACTTTGCTCTAGGCGTTAACACAGAGAAATTTAAATAATTATAAGTGTTAAAACCTTTGAACAGTTTTCACCCTTCACGAGAACACTTATCCTATTCAAACAGTGAAGACCCTGATCAGAGGGCTCCTTAAGGAGTACCCTGTGTAGGGTCTGTACTGTTGTCATATTGCAATGCGTTGACAAAAACAACCCTTAAAAGTAAACAAGGGCACCCCTTAAAAGTGCCAATGATTTGTCTTGTTTTCAAGATCAGTGAAAAGATGCAGTAAAATTAGGTCAAAGGTTAATTGGTAAAACTGGATTGGGCTTGTCAAGATGAACATGCATACCAAAAATGAAGGTTGTAGATGAAACAATCAAGAAGTTATGGCTAACTTGAAGATCAGTGAAAAATACAGACAAATTAGGTCAAAGGTCAATGTCAGTTGGTTAAACTTTTTGGTATGTCTGGATTGGTATGGTCAAGGTGAACATGCATAAAAAATGAAGGTTGTAAATGAACAATTGAAGATTTGGTTGGTCAACATTAAGATTTCGGACGACAATATTTTAGGTCAAATGCCAATGTTCATTGGTAATATGTTTTGGTATGTCTGGTGGACTTGTCAAATGATTATTTATTTCAAAATATGAAAGACGTAATGAAACAGTGAAAAAGTTATGACCAACGTTAATACTTCGGACGACAACGATGCGCACGCCTGAGTGATAACAATTACTTGTTTTCTTCGCAACAGACGAGCTAAAATGGGCTAGACTTAATTGGTAACTGGAATTGTCTGTTTGAAGTTTTAGTGAGGGTCTTGGGTTAAATACAGGTGGTACCCTTATGCAGAAGCTGAACAAATGCATATATAGCAGAAGTTTAAGCTGACTCGTGAGCTTTCACTTTTACTGATGTTCTGCATTATGCTTGAGATTTGTTTTCAGTCAACCTCGTTTATTTTTAAGGCATAGCCACTTAACTCATTCACTCCAGAAACTTCAATCGGCAATTCCAGTTTCCTATAAATTCTAGGCCCTCTTTGACTATTTAGAGTGTTTTCAGTAAATTGGAAATTGACAAACGATTCAGACCCTCTGGTTTGGATCTTCATTGATTGTTTAGGGCAAGAGTACTCACCATATGTACAAGATTTATAAGAACAAGTATACTCGTCACTGGGGTTCAAAGTTTAACTAGTTTTACTGTACAATTGTTGACACTCTGTTAATAGACAAATATATTTGAGCCGTGCCATGGCAAAATCTGCCTTATTGCATGGCAACATTACAAAGACCAAACACCGTTGTCATCCCAGGCTCTGTATATGAGCATTGCCAACTACCATATATATACAATACAGCTACATAAAATGCTTAAGAGGCCTGTGGCTGGCAAACAGTGAAGATCAAGACGAGCCGCCGCGTCTTTGACGCGGCGGCTGGCCTTGACCTACACTATTTGAAATGCAATAAAGCAGGTTTGTCATGGCATGGCTCATTTAGAAAGCTAGTCACCCTCCGCTTCATCAATGAGAAGTGGCCGACTACAGGGACAAGGTTAATTGACTATTATACAGCCACTGTATCGTGCAGCAAGGGCATATATATTTTTGGTTGTTTTGGATTTTACGATAGTGCCACACAATATTCAGTCATAGAGTGTCTCGATGTGAATTATGTATGTTGTGAAAGCACGCAGAGCTCTGCGTAACCAGCGATGCGCACTTGCGCATGTGCGTAACATATACATTTTAAAAGTAAAAATAAACAATAATAACAATTATGGATAAAACAAGACATGTATCAAAATCGAAAGCTAAAGCGAAGTGTTAGAACTTAATAGACCTATTAGTAAGAGTAGATTTCTAAATCTTGATTTAATCTAGATCTACACGTATAGCCCATCTTCAGCGTATGAAAAACAGGAGAAGTTTTCTTATTACCAACATACAACTGATAAGTCCATTGTTTACACTAAAGCACTGATAACACATTGTCCATGCGACGAATTATAGGCCTGTTTCCCAGAGTTACTTGTTTTCTGTGCTAAAACATTTTGTGTTTCAAAATTCTGTAGCTGAAAATTGTTTTTGTGTCTGCAAACTATTAAAAACAACATAACAATTTTATACATATTTATAACACTACAATAAAAGTACACAAATCAAAGATCCAGTCTTTTAGGTGTAATGACATGCCTTCCTGATCTAGTTACATACTGTGAACTATTCATGTCATTTTTGTAATTCGATACCCTTCTAACATTATCATTTGCTGCTGCTGACTGCTGCTTCTGAGATAACGGGGTATGTTTAACTGGATTGTTTACAGGTTTATGTGGGGATATGCCCTGTCGTTGCATACTAGGTTTATCTGTTACATAACTAACTGGGGAATTACAGTGTATTGATTTGTGTTTGCAGCTTTAAATCAAATTGGATCTGGATCTGAGAATGGCTTTTCTTGCGATTTAAGCAAGTGACGACGATTTCTACGATAAGAGCCACCATTTTCAGTTTCTACAATATATGACCCGTCCTGTCAGTTGCCTGTTTTGTAACATTAGCAGGTTTCCAAACATTGCCTTGATGAATCCTAATTCCTTCCCCTTTTGAAAGTTGTTTTTTAGCGGATTTGTCGTAATTTGCTCTAGACTTTATCTGAGATACTTAATACTGTAACAGTCTGTGTCCCTGCAAATTACTACCAGACGCTCAAACCCGCTTGCAACAGCATCCCTAGCATGGACTATTATTCTAGTGATCGGCATAGAAAGTATTTGACTTTGCATTTTTAACGCCTACAAACGCCCCCTGCTTCAACAAGCAACCCTTCAGGCAATAATGTGTCACTCAAATGATAGAAACTCGACACTGTCTTTCTACTTTTCGTCGAGCACAAGGTATGGCTCTCTGGCATGCGGTAGTGGGTCTTCTGGACCTGTTTGTTTTTCAGTGGCAGCTTTGATATACATGTTCCCAAGGTATTAAATATGACACCAATGCGAGTAGGTGTGCCTGTGAAATGGGAATATACCGACTGAACAAATTCTTGAGCATATTCTCCGAATGTCTGACATCCTTTAGGTCTGTCTCGAGCTTGAATAAGCTCATGACCATCTACATGTATTATTACACATGTAGATTTCTGAGAGTCAGGTATCTGTTGTGCGGTTTCAATTCACTGGTCTATTGTCAGAATATCCAGAATTCGGAACTGAACTGTCTGGTTCATTTATACATTTGATTTTGCCAATGCTGGTGGAAATGAGATTAGCCCATTCTTCAGTACATCGTCATTCTGCACGGTTAGGCCTGAACTAGCTGCATTGAACAGACGTTGTAGGAGTCTGCGGTCAGATCTTATCTGTTTCGAGACATGTTGCTTGTTTGATCTCATGTCTTTATAAATACTTTCTAATGTCTTTGACTTTGTTCTTTGGGTGGAGCAAAAAGTAGGCGTTGCACTCCTTTAATAATTTGTAAACTGCTAAATCAATGAAAGGCTTCTGCAATCATATCGCGTCTAACCTATCTTTGTTAATGTATTCTGTTGCAGCATCCTTTAACAATGTCTCCACAAGTTGGTCTACAGCATAGGATGCGTCTTTCGATTTTTCACTTGTAGAAATGCAAAATACATCTAACAAACCGACCAATGCAGCAAGGGCTTATAACTACCTTTGCTAAAAGATATTGGTATACAGAAAGTGTTGGTTTCATTTGGACAACAATCAAACATGAGCTGGTTTCTCGTAATGAAGTTCATATTTTTGTCAATTGGCCCTGTGAGATCTCAACATTCACATTCAACGCATTATATTATTTCGTGTTCTGTTAATTCGTATAAGGTGTTCATATGGAACGAGAAAAGGTGCATGGTAGACATCCAATACATTTCATGGATAATATGATACATTTACAAAGTCCAGTGTATATTTACTATTAGTTATAATGTAGAAACAGTAAAGTCTTGAAAACATTGCGATTGCTATGTATGACAAACTATGAGATAAGTTGAATTTAATGCAATTATTGTGTTGGACTGGACGTGTTTGCCTGATAGTGACAAAAACCTTATTGCGCAAGTCCTTTGTAAGCTTTGTTTAAACACACGAAAGTATTTGCATACTAAATAGCTTGTGTTTTGCGGTATTACGCAAAAATGGAAGTGTCCAGCAGAGCGTGAATGAAGGAAACATATTGCTGATACATTAGACTAGGCTGCTACTTATTGGATATACATATATACATATAGTTGCGTAGATTAAGCATATGCGCTATAGACAACTGATTGCAATGACAGATGCATGTATTGTCGATGTTGCCGTTTTTGTTCAGATTAATGAATTTGTTAATATGACAATGAACATATATACACACACACACATCATTAACAATAATACAACAACAAACACCACATACAATATATACTATTTGCTATACACTAGGATTTACTGCTTTACTATTCATAAACCATATATATATTTGCCAAAAATAAGTCATTACCCAATTAAACAAGTTTTTAATAAATATACAATCACAAAATTAGTTTTATATGATTTTTAACGCTGCCTTTGACTCCGAAAGTTTGACTTATAGTCCTGTATGAGAAAATATAAGAAAAGAAATTAATCATTAGTGCAAAAGGTAACGGTCATCTTAAAGCAAATCACACAGTAACATTTTGTCGGTCTTGGTGATTATTCAATAAATAATTTTTCAAATCGACATGACTACTGAATAATAACAATTATTTTGACACAAAAATGCACGAAAGTTGATCATATATGTCAAATTTAAGAAATGAACTAGCTTAATCCAATATAAAATAGCGGCCATATTGAAAACAAACACGTTTCTTTGTCAAACATTGGTCATTATGCATTAAAGGCACAATCCCGCTCAAATTGGTGTTTAAAACGCGCAATTTCTTATATGTGTGCATTTTCTATGTATTAAAACTAAGTGAAATCGAGTGTAAGAAGCCTGACATATGCACCCACTTCGTAAAGAACCCTACCTAAATGTGTCGAATTCTTATCGTGGTGGTTTACATTATAAGCGGGTTTGTTTACAAATAAGATTACGGGCTGGTTCCGAGAACTCTCGATCGATCGCATAAAGGTCACGTGATTGATTCGGCCGCGACAATGCGTATACATTGCATCAGTTTAACGGCCAAACTTAAATGAGTTGTCTCTCTTTGGTTGTAAAGCACTCGACTTGTTGTATAGAATTATGCAAATGAGCTTTACCGAGTATGTCCGTAAATTTTCGTCGCTATTCAAAAATAAACAAACTTGATTACTTGTTTCCACAAATTTCACTGTTCGTTAGCAATATTGCTTCAAATATCACCACGTATTACTTCTTTTTATATGGAACGCTTACGACAGTGACATAAATTTCATGTAAGAAAAATGTTTGATTCTGTTTATGTGGGAGTAATATAGTGGCTTTAAAGTCAGCTTCAAATCAATTTAAGGTTTTCTGGACTAGCTTCCTAGTGCTTAAAACTTTTATTTCAATACCAAAAGTATGAAATTTGGTCAAACATATCAAAGGTTAGAAGAGAAATGGTATATGAGAACCGAAAATGGCGGCTATCTTAAAAAATGGCGGCCATTTTGAATGTTTACGGTGCAAAAGGGCTTTTTGTTGAAAGAAGGGCCATACCAGTATATAATGTAAACCTACTTTGATGATTGTGTCATCAAGTTTATGATTTGTTCACTAATGTGCCCAGCTATTATAGCAGCAATGAACAGAATACGCGATTTACTGGCTTATTTTAAGAGTTATCGTCCTTGTTTGTGACTAATAATTGTTTTACCTGTCACGAATATTCTATTTCTAGATTTTTTTACCAATTATACATTCAATACTTTTTTAGGTTATCTATGAGTGATTGCAAATAAAATAAAAAATAAATTATCATATCTCTAAAATCTGCACCCAATGACCTCTGACCTATTTCTGACCTTAATACGCGCCTAAGAACTTTACAACCTCCCCTAGAATTGGTCGTATGCATATGCTGAATATAAATCAAGTGGATGTTGCCCGTCTACACGACATGCCATGAGACCCATTTTCCAGAGCCTTATTTTCGATCCGTTTAAAACCAACAAGAGCCGTATATGGCCCTAAATCGCTCACCAGGAACTATTGATGTAAATGAAAACTATCTTGGAAAGCTGAGAAATTATGACTATATGATTGTGCCAATTGCCGAGTAGATGATGCTGTGTGCCAAATATCTAAGCCCAGGGTACTGTGGTGTATGACTAGACTTTTTTAAGTTTTCACTGAAAAAAGAAATCTTCAGCTCCTGTGACCTAGATATGCAATGGACCGGAACCGCTTGAACACTATTGATAAAGTACCTCTAGACGTTTTTATCATGACAAGTATCAAGGCTCTGGCCATATAAGTGTCAGATAAGATGTTTGAAGATTTCACTATAGAACTCTATGTAAATTTGGGACCCCGGGCGGGGTTATTTTGGACTCCAGGGACATAACTTGGGACAATCTTGATAGAGAACCTGTAGATTATAATTTGTGCCTACAACAGTTACTATCTAAGTTCAGGATACTGTGGTTTCAGACAAGATTTTTTTTAAAGTTTTTATTGAAACGATATATTTTCAGCTCCTGTGGCTTCGATATGCAACGGCCCGGAAATATTCGAATACATTTTAAAGAGGATCACATAAGGATAATTCCTGCCAAGTTTAGTAAAACTCCATCCAGTAGTTTAGTAGGAGATTTCGTTTAAAGAAGTTGTTGACGACGGTCAACGACGGACACAGGACGATTAAAAAAGCTCACTATGGCACTTTGTGCCAGGTGAGCTAAAATGGCCAAGATGAGGGCGAACTCAACTTTATTGTGCCTCCATAGCTTCAAACGAGTAACAACATTATCATTCAGGATCAAGCTAACTCTACATAACGTGTTAATTAGCCACTTAACCCTTTCATGATAAAAATTATCGTGAGGTTTTTACCCCTTCATCGCCATATTTTCGTCTGCTTCAAGATTGTTGTCTGCACTATCGTTTCAAAGTTAGATTTAAGGCAGTATAACTGACGTAGTTTCAAAACAAGTGGCAAACAGTTTTAATCCTGATCAGACGCCGCGTCACGCGGCGTCTGATCAGGATGAAAGCTGTTTGCAAATGCGCTTCATGACTTCATTGAGAATGAAAGTGTTAAAGAATGCATATACTGCACTCAAGTGGTTGTAAGTGGCACATGGAAACTCATTGTGCCCAACTTTCACCTTCTTCAGCCGTGATCTGTCTAAAGTATTCCTTGGATAAGTTGTTCAAAACAATGAAACAATGCAGAACTCTGCTTGTGCCACGGCAACCGAAGTGAAAAAATGAGGAAATCTTAAAAACTCTTCTTGTCATTGCTCTCAATAAAGATTTTCAAATTGAGTCCCCGGGGTTGGGGCGGGGCGGGACGGGAGGAGGGGTTGTTAACCCGTTTTACATAAAATTTGATAGTGAAATCTTCAAACATCATCTTCTCTGAAACTAATATTGTCAGGGCTTTTATATTTGGAATGGTATAGAGGCCCTTAACCTAAATCGTTGCATAACTAGGTCACCAGAGCTAAACATATACCGGTATTTTTCAATGGAATCTTCAAAAAGCTTCTCGTCTGAAACCATAGTGCATGGAGCTTAGATATTTATTACAAAGCATCATCTACAGATCCTATATCAAGAGTGATCAAATTATATCCATTGGGTAAAAAATGGCCCCGCCCGGGGTCACAGTTTTACATAGAAGTGTATAGTGAAAATTCGTCTGCTCAAAAACCACAAGCACCAGAGCTTAAATATTTGGCACATGGTGTCATCTACAGGTCCTCTACCAAGGATGTTCAAGATTTTCCCTTGGGTAAAAAATAGCCCAGCTCCTGGGAGTAGGGTCACCATTTTACATATAATCATAAATTGTATTCTTTGCTGAAATCACTTGAGTAATCTTATTGCCAATGATCAAGTGAGCGATAAAGGGCAATTCTGGCCGTCTTGTTTATAATTGGTATACACCAACTGCAGTGTTTCATAAAATGTGCAGTAAACAAACCTCTGACGCATACTTGTTAGTTGCGTGTTTGATGTGTTGAACGGTGTTGTAGAACAGTTATTGTAGTCCTTGTATTGGTCTCTATGCTAAGATATATCGTGAATGAAATACATATCATATAGGCATTGCTTGAGATGACCGTGGAGTGAAGGAATACATATAGATGATTTAAGAGTTATACAAAAATGATGTGTATTATACTGATAGGACTGCTCTGTAGCAACGTTGTTGTTTCCGTAAAATCTCTGCACATAACTGCTGCAATAAAATTATGTGAAAAAGAAAGTGTCATACTGCGTTGTAAAGGATATATACCAGTAAATATTCCAGATGACGTGACAGAAGTTATTGTAACTGACTATATTCGAGGTGCAATCAGTGCTGATTTGTTTAAAGACAGCAGTTGGAAATCAGTTGAAGTATTTTCACTGACATCAAAAGAATATACATATACAGATGTTTATGTTACGTCTCGTGCATTTGAAACTCTGAACAGTTTGAAATATCTCGGTTTACATGGGCAAAATATTAACATCGGAAATGACAGTTTTCTGGGAATTGGAAAACTTGAAGGATTAGATATGAGCAAGTGTCCAACAGTCACACTTACGGATCTACTAGGAGCTTTAAATGGATCGGAAAGAGTAAAGCAGATTTCCACACTGAACGTTTCTGAGCTCGGTGCATATAAAAAGCCACCTCAAATGGGTAGTATGTTTGACGAGATTTTTGGGCCAAAACGGATATCTGTGTTGAATATTAGTCATACATCACTCCCTGTATTTAACCTGGCCACGTTTTGTGAACATATGTGTGACACACTCACGTACGTCATCATGACTGATTGCCATTTACCATATACCCAAATATTTAACGGCACGTGCCCAAGTCTTAGACGACTCGACATGAATAGAACACATTTGCTCACGGTTCCTCCACCGTTTTACCCACATAATGTGTTTATTCCATTAAATTTTTCAACGGTGCATCTTTTTAACCTCTTTACAAATATAGATACCGTTAGTCTTAACCAGGTACTACAACCAGGGTGGCCACCCATACACAATGTCACGATCGACTCAATCGCGAATGTTACAATAAGAATTAAAAAGTTTTCACTGACAAACAATGGTCTATATTATCTAGATCTACAGCTTATTAATCTCCACAATTCTATAGAATTCTTTGATGCGTCTTCCAATGGCATTTTATATATGCAACCAAAAATTTTAACAGAAAATGTTTTAAAAGTCATTAATTTGTCTAATAACAACTTCTATAAAATGGCTGAAAATAATATCACAGATTTCGGTATACTTTTCAAGTATTTCAAATATCTCGAGCATATCAACCTTGCTGCCAATAAACTTCCTGTGTTACCAGTGTCAATGTTTAGATATAATAAACTTTTGAGATCAATAGATTTGTCAAATAATCGATTTGAGCAAATAGATGGTTGGTTTTTAGGCAACCTGTTTCTTTGTAACATCGATCTAAGTGTTAATAACATCTCGCTGCTATCGTCCAAATCAATGAAAATCTTGACAAAGCAAGCTCATGTTCAGAAATCTTTTCTCATTGATCTAAGGCAAAACCAACTACTTTGCAACCAATGTAAAAGTAAGACGTTTATTGCCTGGCTCCGTGACAACCGTCGACTTGTTGTAACAGACAATACATGCTTAGGCCAGAACGACAAAGTTGAAATTATTAATGAATCAAGTGTGTCGAAACTGGAAGATATATGTACACGCACACTGCGTATTGTAATTATAACTGTTTCATCCATTGTAAGTTTAGTGACTTTAGTGGCGGCTGGATTTGCCATAGTGACATGCAGGAAAAAGAAATCCAAGAAAACAAAATTGAGAAATATGGTCGACAAATTTCGCAGAGGACAACACACTTTCAAGTATATAACATTTATTGCATTCAGTAGTGAAGACGAGGATTTCGTGAACGAATTTGTTGAAGAACCCCTGAGGGACAGTTTTAGTAGAATAATAGGGACAGACAGGGAACTTATATGCACAGGTGATAGACACTTTAGACCAGGTCATAGCATAGCTCTCGAGATGGAAGAGTGTTGTTTACAATCAGGAGTAGTCGTGTTGGTTGTAACAAAGTCCTTCTGCGCTAGCAATCACTGTGACTACGAAACCAGAATCGCATTCACGATGAACAAGCCAATTATACTGTTGTTTAAAGAAATAGTTCCCGAGACAAATATGACGCCTTTACTCAGAACTATATTTAGGCAATATACCCGAGTAATGTTTAAACAGGAAGGCAGCGACTTTAGAATGTCAACCACTTTGAAAAATGTTTGTGATTCGATCTTTGATCTCATTATCAACTATCCATGTTGTAACAGGAATAATCAGACAGATCTATAGGTAGCATTTAAAACGCCATGTAGTGAACAATCGTGTCGCTTACTGTAATTCTCGTCCGCATTAATTTTGAAATTATCAGAGTGCAAGATTATTTGAATCCAGTTGGGGCGCCGATTGGTAGTAGTAGTAGTAGCAATAAATTTATTACATGACTCTCTATTTAAGATAGATCTAGTTCCTGAATTGTACAATGCTGAGCGAAAAGCTACTAAACAATTCAGGAACTAGATCTATCTTAAATAGAGAGTTAGGTAATACATCATTTGTTTCATATTTACTTCGGGAACATTCAAATCATTGTCCCTCGGTAGCAGGGAAGACCTTGAGAACTGTTGGCCTCGGGCAACAGTTCTCAAGGTCTTCCCTGCTACCTCGAGTCAATGTTTTGACTGTTCCCTCAGTATCTATGAAACAAATGTATACTGTTCTACCGGTGTTTGCTTATGCTTCTGCTGCTATTATCCCTGATGTTATGTTAATACTACTAAAGTTGCTACATAATTGATTGATTCTACTGTTACTGATACTTTTGTACATGTATATATAAAGCTGGGATTTTTTGAGATGCCGCTGCTCCTTTTTCTGTTGTTGCCGTTACTGTTACAGTGAATCTAGTTCATAATAACGAAATTGGATAAAACGAAGTATTGGATAGAACAAAACAAAATGTATTCCCTATCTCTAAATAATATAAAGTAAAATGGACCTGATATAACGAAATTTGGATATAATGAAGGGAATCAGACTGTCCCGAAGACTTCGTTACAAGCGAGCTTTAATGTATTTCGTTTTCTGTTGCTGCGTCTAATATTGACGCTTTATTATATACCAATATATAATTAATATCATTAATTAATAAACTGCGATTTTCTTATATTTCGACCTCTAAGGGTCTTTAATACTATTTTAATTCCCTATTTGGGATATCGCAAAAAATATTATTTAATTAATATGCAGCAGCGTTATGACATACAATTGGCTGTTCGGTTGAACCACAGGTACTTGACACATACATCTAGATATATTACCCCCCCCCCCCCCACCCTTTAAAAAAATACTACTATACTTCTATTATAGATACAAGGTAAACAGCGCAATCCAACACCTGTCAAGTACCTGTGGTTTATACAATCAATTTATATTACATGTATTATTAATCGATGTTAAACACATTGAGATATTGTATAATCTCCTGTGCACAGTAATTGTTCTTTAATTCGCGTAAGTATACAGAAAAACCTCTCTATTACGACCACTAAATTATGTTAATTATTAGCGTGTTTACGATAGGTGACCGCTTAAAGCAAGGTGACAGTGAAGCTCCTTTAGGAGCTTTCTGTTTCACTGTCTCCTTGCGTTAAGCTGTCACCTGTCTAAGAACCAATCACTTAACCCTTCGTTTTAGTGGTCGTAATTGCGAGGTTTTATTGTATCTGCAAGCGGTATTAATACCAAGTTTTCTACATTTTATTACATTGTGTTTATAATTGTCGTCTGCTTCAATATAGTTGTCTGCAATATCGTTTCAAAATTAGATTAAAGGCAGTATAACTGAGGTAATTTCAAACAAGTGGCAAAACGTTTTGATCATGACTAGACGCCGCGTCACGCGTCTGGCCAGGATCAAAACTATTTGCAAATGCGCGTTATGACGTAATTGAGAGAAAAAGGGTTAAGTATTTGCATCTCAAATTACATGTAGACAGATCTAGCCAATCATGTGCCTTAAACAATTGTTGCATGTGATATGTTTGTATTACTAATAATAACACGTGAAGCTGTTCCGAAAGTACAAAACAATTAGTTTCGTTTTACAAATCAGAAATTCGGTTCAGTTAATAGGTTCCTAACCTTTATTATGACTTGTGGATCTGCGCATGGCCGTAAGAGTATTGTTGGTCTTAAATTTCCTCAAATCTTATTTCCTCAGCTCATCAAATAAATAAACTTTCATTGAAGACAATGCCCGAGTACAACATACAACAGAATGTATTGTTCTTTGATCTGCTGTATTTAATTCACATAATGTATGTAAATCGGAGTTTGGACCTTAGTTGTATTATGCGAGGCAGTTTTAATGTTCAAAGGGTTTCCGATGGGCAATTACAGTGGAGAATCTGTTATTCTTTCCCGTTTAAACGCAAACGTACGCAAACGCAAAGCACTAAAACGTAGAAAAGAACAACTTTTGGACAATTCTGATAATTCTTGTTTATCTTGGTGGCAAACAGTTTGGAGCCTGATCAGACGCCGGGTTACCCGGCGTCTGATCTGGCTCCAAACTATTTGCACTGCAAATAATAGTTTTAGCGTAAACGCGTTTATTGGGAAAGAATAACAGATTATCCACTGTATCACAGTCAAAGGATATAACTCTCATTACATACAAAATGTAGTAAAATCGGAGAAATATGACGACATGACTTACATAAAATCAGATGGTTCATTCATACAATAAAAAAGAAATGGAAATTGCATTGGTATACATGTATTATTAAAAAATACAAAGCAGTATTGATTAAAAATGTATATACATGTACATGTAGAGTCTTTTGTGTTAATCCAATGGACCCTAGTGATGCGTGTGTTTATCCTCTACAAACAGTGAGCATGTGAAGACTACATTTGTCCTATGCAAGGAGTTCAGACCCAGGTCATGCGTTCTTTCAGTGTCCCTCTTATTCGGGCCTGCACAACCCTATAATTTAATTGAAACTAGACTAAGTTCTTCACTTCTTTACTCCTAGTACAATAGTTATTTGCAAACAGTTTGGATTTGTTTGTCCAATGGTCATACACTTTTGTTATACATACGCTCATGATAATATTTGTTATTTTGTTATACATCATCAATTTAATACTAGAATAGACGGTAGACTGAATGGACGAGCAGATGGATGGATTTATGAATGGATGCGTACATGGGTGCACGCACATACTTCATGACGTCATAATGGTGGCTATACCTGTATCTTATTTATACGGCTGTATATTAGCCCGTCCCCAGCACTTGCACTTTCTTTCCAGAAAGGAAACATTGCATCATTACTGTATTGATGGATAGAAAACTAGAGCCATTTCTCCGGATTTTTCCTAAATCTTCAGAATTTTTTCTAGTAAATGGTAGCTTAAAGCAGACTGAAAGTAAAGCAGAATGCGCCTTAAGGCGCATTCTGCTTTACTTCCAGCCTGCTTTAAGTAGTCACGTATCAACAAAACTAGAAACCGACCATGGGGTAAAGGTACGATTCGTAAAATCAAACTTGAAAAATGCAAATTTGGAAATCTTAGGATTTTTCATGTCAACTTATGGCAACCCTGCTGTTTACGAGTACATTCATTATTATCTGTCTTCATGACAGATATCTGGTTTGTGACATAATATGTACTCGAATCCAGAGCATATGGCTTAATTACTTTGCTAACACTCTAACCACTGAGCTATCACGTCAGTTGAAGTCACAAAGTTAAGCCTTTTTACCTAAGTCTCAGTCGGCTACTTACTTTCATTCTACACAATAATTCGTCCCAAATTTCTTACTTAAAGAACACACTTTGGCTTACTATGCAAACGCACTAACCACTGAGCTGTCGGTCCACACAGTGAAGTCATCAACCTGTTCACCACAATATAAACACGGTTAGATTGATGTGAGCCGTGTCATGACAAAACCTGCCTTACTGCATTGCGATATTGTACAGACCGAACACTGTTGTCATCACAGGGTCTGCATCTCAGTATGTCTACACTGCCAGGCACCATATATATAAAACTGCTGATACGATGTTTTAGATGGTTGTGAGGGTCAGACAGAAATGATCAGGGCCAACTGTCGCGTCTATCTTCCACGTAGTCTAGATTACACCAATTAGGTCAGGCACACACAAATAATGGCGGCACGGCGGCGCCCAATGTAAAGTATTTTTCAATTTAAATGTGTGATAAGAGAACCATTCTTATGAGTAGGTTAACAATACTTTGGAATATAAAACAAATTAGCTTCGCTCGATTTTACTTGAACTCACCTTTGATAACTGTGGTAACCGAAAAGTTTTTGTCTCCGTACGTGTCTATGTACGATTCAAATACGATGGAATAGACATGTAGATAAGACTTTCACCACAGTCTAGCTGGCCAAATCGCTCTCAAAATTGTACCGCGTATCTGTTTTACCTTCTCCGCACATTCATAAATTATCGCCAGTTGTGATTTAAAAAGATGGTTAACAATGCTGCTTTAACACGCACTAATATCCGAAACGTCTCTCGTCCTAGACAATAGTTTATATCACAATTGGCGATTATATGAATATTATCTCATTAAACAGCATACTTTTTATTAGAAAATAAATTCAGCTCGTAGGGATCGAATCCATGCAGAGAAGGTTAACCAAGATACCCAATACCATTTTGCTTGCACTATTGACACATTCTAATCTACTTGACTATTATTAGTTCATCATCATCATCATCATCTCTCGTAATCGCAGGGCCCTGTCCAGAGCATACTCGCGATGTGGTTAAAACTTTGTACATGCGCAGCTGAAGGTTGATTTTGTTAAAAGTTCTCTATTTACAGTAGGTTAAAAATGGATAAAAACGGCCATCGATGTCTACGGCCGGAGGGAGCGGATGCCCGCAACAGCAGTCTTGAAGCCTTCAAGTGATGGCTGGCTCACGGCGTGTTGGGACAGGTTGTTCCAGAGTATGACGGAGTCAGGAAAGAAGCTGTAGCAGTAGGCAGGCATATCCCACGGTAGCTGAGCGAAGCGCTGATCGTGGTTTCTAGTAAATCTTGTAGGGCGGAGTGGAGGGTCTGGGTGTGCATGAACCAGTCCGTTGTGGATCTTGTACATCATGGTGACTCTAGCAATGTAACGCCTGTGTTCAAGGGTGTCCCATTGTAGGTGCTCTGTCATGTCGTCAACGGAGCTGTCTCTTTGGTAGTCCCTCATGACAAACCTAGCTGCTCGACGTTGGACCATTTCTACTTGTCTGATCTGGTAGTCAAAATGTGGGGACCAGACGGACGAGGCATATTCAACAATGGGGCTGACGTAGGTTTTGTAGGCAGATTCTTTCTGAAGGGGAGTACAAGCAGAGATGTTTCGTCTAAGAAAGGCTAAGGTAGAGTTGGCTTTCCTGGTGATGTTATCAATGTGGGTGTTCCAGTTTAGAGTTGGTGTCATGGTCACCCCTAGGTACTTGGCAGCATTAGTGTGCCTAAGGACTGTGCCGTGTATGGAGTACGGGAACTTCACTGGTGTCTTCTTGTTTGTGATGGTGATAACTTCACACTTATCAGAGTTGAAACTCATTAGCCACTCAGCTTCCCATAACTGCAGGTTGTTGATGTGCTCTTGGAGTTTGATGGCGTCGTCACGATTTCTAATGGTACGGTACATCAGGCAGTCGTCTGCAAATAGGCGTACAGTGGACTTCACTCTAGACGGCAGTCATTTATGTACCCGAGAAAGAGGAGTGGACCCAGAACGCTGCCTTGAGGGACTCCCGAGGTGACGGGGGAGGTATCTGAGCTGGCGCCATCCAGGACAACTTGTTTGGCTCGACACTATAGGAAGTCCTGTATCCATGAGTGGAGGCCGCCTCTGACTCCGTAGTGTTGGAGCTTCTGCAGGAGACGAGAATGGCTGACTTTATCGAACGCCTTACTGAAGTCTAGCAGAATGGCGTCGATTTGTTGTTTTTTGTCGGTACCTCTGGCTAGGTCATTAACGGTGAGAATAAGTTGACTGTCACAGGAGCGCTTATTTAGAAAACCATGTTGAAAGTCTGTGATGATCTTGTTGGCCTCGAAGTGTGACATGATGTGGGTGAAGATGATGTGCTCTAAAAGTTTGCAGGTCACAGAAGTTAAGGAGATAGGCCGATAGTTGGAAGGAGAGGAGCGGTTGCCTTTCTTGAAAACCGGGGCGACTAAAGCTGATTTCCAGTTTGATGGAATTTTCCCTTTATCGATGGACAGTTGGAAGAATTTCGTAAGTCTTGGTGTTAATTCGGCGGCTGCATTTTTCAAGAGTCTAGTCGAGATCTGGTCCGGGCCTGCTGCCTTATGGGGCTTGAGGTCTTGAAGGAGTTTGAGGACACCTTTCTCACTGATGCTGATGTGTTTAGCGTAGGGCACTTTGCTAGTTGGTAAAGATTGACGGGTTGTGGAGTCTTCTTTTGAGAATACAGATACAAACTGTTTGTTCAAAATATCTGCCTTTTTCTTTGCTGAGCTGTAGGTTACACCATCTTTCTTGAGGGGAGATACACCAAAATTGTCCTTTTTCCTCGACTTTATGTATCTCCAAAACACATTTGGGTTTTCATGGTCCACTGCTAGCATGTTTGAGACATGAGTCACATGGGCAGACCGGCAGGCTCTCCGGGCTTGTCGTTGAATGGCATGGTACTTGTCCCAGTCAGACTTGGCGTTTGACTTCTTAGTTATACAGTTTCTTCAGAGTGTACATGAGGATTTCTTCCCGGCTGAGGTAAATCATGTTGCCCGAGCCGTTAGGTGAGGGTTACATGATTTTACCAGCCGGGAAGAAATCCTCATGTACACTGTGAAGAAACTGTATAACGAATTTATTATACTGCAAAGTTTTCACTGTTCAAACGAAATATTTCGGAATTTGTCGTGTACAGCGCTTATAATAAACTATAACAAAATCGCGCCAAGGCAGATAACGTTGAGCGTAAACTTGTGACGTCATATGTTTCTGACGTTGTTATTCATAAGAAAAAATGGGCATATTCGGCGTCAAACTTTCCCAGAAATAATGCGACTGTTGAAAGATCCGAACAGCGAATGGTTCTTAGCCGAAATGGAATTAAAACGGAGGATGCACGATTGAATGCACTCAATCCTGTCGAGCAATCGGCCATCTTATTTTCTGCAAAGCAAGACTCAGGGACCTGTCAGCCAATGAAAACAGCTGCATTTCCATGTACCCTGTCAGCTCACAGGGTACATGGGATTATGTCTAGGGCTCGTTGACCAATGAAAAGTAAGGAATTTACTTTGCAGTATAATAATTGAGTGTATATTTATTGTGCATAGACACTTTCGGAGACTAGAATTATTTGGCTACCACAGTTATCAACGCTTAGTAAAAATACAAATTCGAGCAGAGTTTACTAAAACATGCATTAATTTGCTTCATATTCCAAATTATTGTCAACTAACTCATAAGAATAGTTCATGTATCACACAATGGAATTGAACATACTTAACAGTTAACACTGCGCGCCGTCATTATACATGTATACGTGTGTATGTGCCTGACTTAGTGATGGTAGCTATATTAGGCAGATACCATACTTTACATCCTGTTTGGCGAAGCTACATTGTTTACAATCATCAGCGAGTCATAACAGCGGGGGTCGTTCGTCTTAAGATTGCGAAAAGTTGGCATGAGTTCTATATCCATGCATCACGGAAATAGCTCCTTACATGATATCGTTTTGATCGTTGCAATATCAAGTATAGTATTATAATCATCAATTAGAGTAATTAATTATAGAAACCATACTGTTGTTTTTGTTTATTTAGGTAACCTTTCCACTACTAAGCCAAATAATATATGAGTATGAAAACAGTGTGTTCAAGATCATCGTTCTGTTTCATAGAACCAGATTAGTTTAGTAACAAATCACAATAGGGCCGCTCTACCCTTTTATTGCCACTTGTTTTCGTAAGTTTTCAACCCTTTCACCTCCATATTAATGTCTGCTTCAATATTGATGTATGCAATATTGTTTTAAAGTTCAGGATGCAAACTGTTTGCGAAAGAGCCTTTTGACGCCATTGACAATGAAAGGGTTAATCCAGGTGAATTATTAGAGCCGGAAGAAATAGAAGCAAACATCTTATAAAGACCTTTCTGCTTGTACTTTTGTCACGGTACCGAACCTGCTACAGTTTGGGGAAAGACATTTGTAGGTGACCGGAAGCTCAGACGGTAGAACATTTGAACGATATGTTGAGGGCCCTGGGTTAGAGCTTTAATATACTGATTTCCATGTATTTAGCTAGTTAGCCGCTCAGCTTTTGTGAGTTAAGAATCTAACATGATTATTAAGAAAGATAACTCTTGGTTGGTGTTTTGTGGTTATTTTTCAGTAGCCTCCCCCGGATCATAGACATAATGTCACGTTACAACTGTCAACTAGAGTTATATAGTATGATGTGAAAAGAATAAGCATCTGTAAGTTACTGTGTTTATAATAGTTTAGATCCTGATCGTTACATAGAAGTAATGGACACCGATTTTATTACTGTAAGTTTGGAATATACTCTGGGGGCCAATCGGGTCTACCATGCACCCCCCTAGACTTTTTTTCAAGGGTACCAAAATGTTCAGTAGGGTCTTCTGAATCAGAATCGCGAATGTACTAAAAAATAAACTCTTTTAGGCTATGTGTATTTTAACCGTTCCCATGGCAACCCCCCATTTTTTGTTATGATGACCAATACCTGAAAAATCATCCATATCACAGTCAGTTTTTGTCCTAAACATATAAAACTTGTACCAAATTGAAGATAATACATTGGGCTTTTATATCCAATTAATGTTTTTTAAATATCGTATTTGCATATTCATGAATATTAATGTTAACATTAAAAAAAGTGGAAAAATGAAAAAATAACGTAAACTTTTAATTTGTTTATCCTACAAGTATCAGAAAATAACTTCAAATGTAGTTTAAAAGGATGACAACATCATCGGATAACAAAATATCCAACTTAATTGGGGGGGGGGGGGGTGCATGGTAGACCCCATTGGCCCCCAGAGTAATAGGTTTTATGTTTTTTTTTGAAGATATCGTACGAATATTGGATTTAAAGCCACATTATGGCTTCGGGAACCTGAATAAAATGGTTTATTGGAACCAACTACGAAAGTCTCTTCTGAGAAATATAGAGAGGCTAGAATCAAAGACCCAGCACGATTTGAGGAACCAATCAAACGGAAGATGATTCAGAACTTCGCCAGTGCCTCGGTTAAAACGAGGTTATTAGTGGGGAAAAGGTTACAGGAAATTGCTGGGAAAGCAGATCTGTTCGGCCGCCTACACACCCTGTAATCCCTGGCTCCATTGCATTTTCGCGAGGTATTGTGAAAAGGGCCAAAGAAACTTCCGAGAAGCAGCCAAAGACAAAACATGGACACGAAAGGTAAGACAAACAATGCATCGTGTACATATTTCTTCCTCTATATAAACCATAAAGTGAAATCGAGTTTCGTCATACCACATAGAATTGACCATACTTTAAGTCTGTGTTGATTGATTTGCAAAACAATTCTGTTAGTAACCGTTAAGGTTCCGAGAAAGTATTCGATAGCCCGACTTTTTCCGACTTTTTTTCCCTCCAAAATGCCTACATGCAACATACCAATATTATACATCATTTTGAGCGTTAGAACTTGTAGAAGCTTTATAAAGGAGTCTTGGTGTAAAATTAATCACCACTAAGCTATTTATGGTGCCACTAACAGAGTCTGGAAATGTCCATGTATCTTTATTACAAGTGCCAAAATTTGAATTCTTCATTTCAAATTTTATTGATCATATACTTCCAGTCAACAAAGGAGTGCCAGGTTTAGAAACTACTGATGTAATAAGCATAAAATGTGATTGAAAGTTTGGAGGGCATTTTTTAAAAAAGGAGGAAGCCATGATGGAACTACTTTTTCTTTTAGAAAAGTACAGTACAGCTCACGTGTATTTTGCATATTCCTCTCGTCCGCTGCGGCAAGAAATCACTTTGCGTGGACAAACTGCGTTTTTCCTCTCCCCACTGATCTGGATAAGCGAGATTTTGATTAATAAATTTGCATATACCCTTCCACAGCATGTAGACGTCAGAGTACATGTAACAGTGAATTGTGAAAGTTTATTATCTGTTTATTTGTTACGATGTTTAATGCTATTTTGGCTGACAGAATGTTGGTACCAGTTATTCTTTTCGTGTTGCGATTTGTTTAGATTAATAAAGTAATGTAAGATAAAGGTGTTAAAAATAAATATTGTTCAACCCCCTCACTGACATAGAATTTTGGTATATTTACGGTAAAAACCTGCCATTCATTCCGAAAAAGTCTGAAGATAGATCTGCATGTTTCGCCGGGTTGAGGGGGGAGGGGTGAGAGAGTGGGTGGGGGACGGATCGTACCATTATACATGTCATTTGCCTATAATAGTCCCTATCCTGGGTGTTTTGGGTATATACGTACTTGTATAGGTGGTGTTTATGTGTGTGTGTGTGTGTGTGTGTGTGTGTCAATGTGTACGTCGGCGTAACGCAGCGTCTGATCAGGATCAAAACTGTTTGTCACTTGTTTCGAAATTATGTCAGTTACACTGTCTTATCTCCAACTTTGAAACGATATATTGCGGACAAAAATATTGAAGCAGACGACAATATGGCGGTGAAGGGGTAAACACCCCACGATAAATTTAATCATGAAAGGATAAAGAACTATCAAAATAACGAACAAATAGCTTGAATCCCGATGAGACGCTGAGTACATTGGAGAAAACATTATTCTTTTCAAATAAATACATGTACACTATAAATACTGTTTACCCTGCAAACAGTTTGGATACACGGTTTCTGATCAGACTCAAAACCTTTTACACTAAGATTAAAATAAAATGAGAGAAATTTCAAAACGTTGTAATTGTCTTCATTTTTCTGCATTTCTTTTTGCGTTTCGTATGCGTTAAAATGGGAAAGACTAACATCTTTTTCGCTGTCTGTTCTGTACCCAAGCTGCTCGTAAATGCCAGTGTCATCGAACAAAGGCAGTAGATCTACAGTCAATGTCAAATATTAATCCATTTGCGCCTAGTCGATTCTTCCATGCTTATATGTTGATATCAGTCCTGTAGGGGCGCACATTCTGTTGTAGTACCTACAGCTGTACAAATAAGTTATTGATACAGAAGAGGTACTTATATTCCCCTCACAATAACAGATACATGAGGAGGATGCGCTCATATTTACCTATCCAGTAGATGTCGTGTTATTTCTTACAACCAACGAAGCGTTCGACTTTTGCGATTAAGTTTGATCTAAACTCTACTATAAAGAAATCTGGATCGATTTATAATTTACTCGTTTTCTTTGCGGCGTACATATACAAAACGTGTAACGAATAAGACGGATATGCAGTACCTCATATATGTAACATATGTAGAATAAACATAGAACTGAATCCTACACTGTTTGCATATTACCCACGAACCCTTCACTAGTACACTCTTTGTAAAGGACGAACAAACTCGTTGAATGGAAATACTAAAGTTCTTCATATTTTGTCGGGTATTTCTCCTTAACTCTTACAATGCTGGCGGCAGATATGACTGCGATAGTGATTACATCTGCAAACAGTCTGCAAAGGCGGAGTCTCATCAGGATCCAAACTGTTTGACACTCTGAATCTGTTTTGAAAAAATATATTCTATACTCAGCCAAAAAAGAAAGTACCCACTTTTTTATTCTAAATTATCAGCGTCTCGTACATAAACTGTATTCAAATTTTTGTTTTATAGAAAGAGGCAGACGACAAGAAATTATTGTTGCTAAATAACTGGCACATTGTATTGAAAATAAAAGGTCAATAACTCTTTTTCCTGAAAACAGCATTTTTGCTTAGAAATGTTTTCCATAGAAGAAAAACAATAGTGCTTATTTTCAGCAGCTAGAACTTTTTCGTAAAGAAAATAAAATGACATTAGACTTTCATTCATTACAATAATCACGGCGTAATTTAGACTAGAAAGTCTTATATTATCAAATTACCTCCTTTTGAATTAAAATAAGAATGAATTTTAAGTGTTTCATTTTCGTTGTTTGTGTCGTTTAATCTGAATGTTTTTATTCGAATGCATTGGGGGGACGCATGGGCCTTTAAAATCCCAAATAAAAAAAATTGGAGTTGACGTGGTACTTTAAAAGATATGGAGCTTTAAAATTTGCTTAATGTAAAGTCAATGTAAAAACAGGGGTACTTTCTTTTTTGGCTGAGTATAATTAAAGAAAAGTTTGAAGAAGACAATTGTTGCTGACGACAAAATTACCCATCATGCAAAGAGTTAAAGAAAGACCGGGGATTACATAAGTTTGGATTGGTCGTGATGTTATAGACCAACATCTCGTAGAACGCTTTGTCCTCAGTTTGAGCCCAAGAGTAAAATGCACAGCCCAAAGTAAGAAACACTATTTAATCATTTCATCGCAATTAAACCTGTTTTATGACTATTAGTATCAAAATTCAGTATCTTTTGATTATAAACTTACAGTGCCACGTATACGAATAACCCTTTACTCCATAGCCTGGTGTTGAAGATAAGTGACCACTAAAAGCAGGATAAAACAGAATGCCATCTTAAATTCAGTGCTACCTCTCTACAACAACACCAAATGGGATTTAAAGATTGTATGTGTTGTTTGGAGAGAGTTGTTATAGGGAGGGATATTGGCAAAAAAGCTTGAATCCAGATCAGACGCCACTTCATGCGGCAACTTATCTTGATTTAAGCTGTTTGTCACTTGTCATTATGATTTTTCTGCAGGCGAAATTGCAGCAGTGAAAGAATAAGACATAATTAGGGAAGAGAGGCAAGTACTGTTGGGAGGAGGGAACCGTTGTTCGAAGGGCCATTGTAGGGAGGGATCACTGTATTTGGACCCATATGAGACGCTGATTAATCAATGCTCGATCAGGGTTTAAACTATTTGGCTCTCTAACGATGCTGTCAGAGAGAAATGCGGATGAGAATTGCCAGAAATGACACGATTTGGGGGTCAACAATAGAATAACCGGTTACATGCTAATCATACACCAATCTGATCACCCCTGTTGCATCAAGGATTATTGATAATAAGATCAAAGATCGATTCGCAGACATTGTCCCAAGTGGTTGACATTCTAAGTTCACAGCCTTCCTGTTTAAAGATTACTCTAGTATATTGCTTAAAAATAGTTCTGAGCATAGGTGTCATATCTGTTTCAGGAACGATTTCTTTAAATACCAGTATTATTGGCTTGTTCATCGTGAATGCGATTCTAGTTTCGTAAGTACAGTGGTTGCTAGCGCAGAAGGACTTGGAAACAACCAACACAACGACACCTGATTGTAAACAACACTCCTCCATTTGTTGAGCAATGCTATGACCTGGTTTAAAGTGTCTGTCACCTGTACATATTAATTCCCTGTCTGTCCCTATCATCCTTTTAAAACTTTCCACCAGCGGTTTTGTAACAAAATCTTCCACAAAATCCTCGTCTTCACCACTGAACGCAAGGAATGTTAGATACTTGAACTTGTGTTGCCCTTGGCGGAATTTGTCGATCGTGTTTTTCAATTTTGTCGTCTTGATTTTCTTTTTCTTGCATGCCATTATAGCAAAGGCAGTCGCTACCAAGGTAACACCACTTAAAAATGATGAAACAGTGATTACTACAATACGCATTGTGCGTGTACACATGTCTTCAAGTTTCGACACGGTTGATTCATTAATAAATTCATCTGTGTTGTGCTGGCCTAAGCATGTATTGTCTGTTACAACAATCCGGGAATTCTTACAAAGCCATGCAATAAATGCCTTACTTTTACATTGGTTGCAAAGTAATTTATTATGTCTTAGATCAACCTGGAAGATTTTCTGAGCGCTAGCTAGCTGTTTGAAGACTTTCATTGAATTTGACGACAGCAGAGAAAACTTATTCCTACTTAGATTAATGTTCACAAGAAACGGGTGCACAGAGAGCTGACATTCTATTTGCTCAAAGTCATTGTCTGATAAATCAATAGATTTCAGATACGTATTAAATTTGAACATGGCAAAAGGCAAAACAACAAGCTTGTTAGCAGAAATATCTATATGCTGAAGAAATTTTAGATATTTAAAAAGTGTACCAAAGTCTGTAAAATTGTTTTCAGCCATTTCATAAAGATTGTTATTAGACAAATTTAAGGTTCTTATATCACTTCCAGATAATAAGTCTGGTCGCAGATATGTCAAGCCATTTGAAGACATGTCTAAATACTCTATAGTGCTGATTACCTTTATAAACTTAACATCCAAATATTGAATTCTATTGTTTGCCATTGATAATCTTTTGACACCTATTGTAAAGTTTGTGAGTGATTCAAGTGTTACGTTGTACATAGGCGGTAGTCCGGACTCTAATACATTGTCAAAAATAACCATGTCTATATTCGAGAACATGTTAAACATATGAACATCGGAAAAATTAAGTGGAATGACCACATTACTTGGAAAGCGTTTCGGAAAAACCTGAATAAAATAAGTCCCGTCCATGTTCAAGTACCTTAAGCTCGCACATTTGCCTCTGAAAGGAACGTTTTTATTAGGCAAACGACAATTTTTTACGTACAGATAGCTGAGTGTATCACACAGATGGTCTGTAAAAGAACCAAGATCCCATTCGGATATGACAGTATGGCTAACATCCAATATAGATATTTGTTTCGACTGAAGAATGTTTGCAAATAAACTGTCTAATTTAATTGGATCATTATAGAAACTCAGGCTGGAAATATTTAATGATGCAATTTGTGTTGTTCTTTCCGATCCATTTAAAGCTCCTAGTAAATCTAGCATTCGGATATTAAGACACCCACTGAGATCTAAGTTATCAATCACACCAATTCCTACAAAACTATCATTTTGTATCAATAGTCCAATGCCATGTAAACCAAGACTCTTTAGATTCTTAAGGTTCTGAAACGCGCGAGGCATAACTTTCCATCCGGTGTCGCTGGACGATGTCAATGAAAATCTCTCAACCATTTCCCAGTTCGGACTAGCAAACATATCAGAACTGACTGTTCCTCCAAAGTAGTCAGAAACAATGACTCCTGTTACCCCATCTGGTATGTTGATAGGGATTATACCTTTACAATGTAACGTAGAATTATTCCTTACACAATCTGTAATTTGTTCCATAACCATACACTCACAGGCTGTGTAGAAAAGCATGCAGAAGAAAACCAGTCCTTTCAGAGATTGTAATCCCATGATGCAGGCACAAACATATATATTGATACAAGTCGTGTGATCAGTTCACTAGAAATACATATAATTCACTTCCTACTTGCGGCGTAAAACTATTTAGGCTACCCGAGAAAAGGAGTTATTTATAGAAGATACATATTCATTACAGACGTACAGTGGGCGTTCATCCATAAACATACACAGCATATCATTTCAGGCTGAAGGTAAACTAATGAGTACGGGTTAAGTGACAAACAGTTTAGTTTTAACAGTTTGATTAACCCCTTCACTGCCTTACCCCGAGTAAACTAGTTATTTAAAACATTTTGGATCCTACTGTCTTACCCCGAGTACACTTGTTATTTAGAAACAGTTTGGTAAGAATCCAAACTGTTTGACACTCGTTTCAACCAACACACCGAGTTTGTATTTCGCCCCTAAAGACTCATACTTTCTGAAGATCGGCATTTCTTTGAATGCATCCGTTAAAAGCTATGTTTGGGGAACATGCTGGTGGAGTACTTTCCACGCAGAATTGTGTATTAAATCAGTGAATCAACGTGAATCAAGATGCCAAAACCCCATTTTCCTTTCTTTGGGACTGAATATATCCGATATATGACAAACTCAAGTTAATCATACGATGTCGAAGTTAAATCAAAGTATTTGTCTACTCATCCTATGAATCCCATATTGCTTTGTTTAAAATTAAGGTAGTTATAGGTGTTTCCGTGTACCGAGCTGATGCTCGAATGGCTGAGGCTACCGCATTTTGAAAATTTGGTGTTTAAGGTTCACCCTAATTATGGGCGCATTTAGGCCAAGGCTTACTGACAACTAACATATGCAGTATTACAGCATCTAAAGACACACACATCGTTTTTTCCAATTGAATTTGAAACTTAAGACTTACAACTGTCATGTATATTCTGTAAATTTTGTTTAGCCAATTATGTTCAATCATTATTTCTAACGTGAAAATCGGGTTTGTACAAAGACGTACAACCTGATCGATATCTCACAGTAAATATTACCATATTTTATTGTTTCTTTAAAAACAATTCATTGTATTGAGACGGAAAATGGACGGTATATAAACACTTCTACAGTCTGGCTGTGGAAGCCGGTACGCAGTAGAATGACCCACCCCTGCTGAAATGACCCATGGGTCATTTCACTACATAGAACAATGACCCGGGTCATTTTACTACGTAGAAAAATGACCCCAGACCGTAGAAAAAGGACCCCATCGACTCGTAGTAGAATGACCCCCCTCACGCAGAGGAATGTCCCCCGTTGAGAAATGACCCCCCCTTTTTCTGTTACACTGTTGTTGTTACTATTTCTACAACAGCTGTTATTACTACTACTGCTGCTGATATTGCTTTTGGATCACTACTACTACTTCTAATACAAATATACTAACACGATAAGTATACCAAAAGTCCCTCAAACCTAATGTACAGTTTCTTTATCGTGTAAGAATATATTACCCACTTTGCTGCTGCTTTTACTACTGCTACCATTTTAATTTCAAGTACATGCTTCTGCTGATGTAACGTATGCCGCTACTACTGTTTCTACAACTACATCTACTACAATTATACATGTACTACTCCTTTTGCTGCTGTTGCTGCTGCTAATACTGCTGTTTCTCCTAGTACTTCTACTAATAATATACTACTTCTTTTGCTGCTGATACTACTACTGCTTTTTTGTACAGCTACTACTACTGGAACTACTACTACTACACGCTTAGGCATAAAAGGAAATAATAATGTCTTCTCATCCACTGTACACTAAAGTAAGTTAAATAGGATGTCGATATATGGATGGCTCGTTGGCCTTGTGGTTAAGACGTCTTAGTCAATGTTTTTTCGTCCGCGTGTCCAGGGTTCGAATCCCACCGGAGCTAAAATATTTTTTTAAAATGCAGTTTTAACATAAATTCTTATACTAAACAAATATTGACGTGTTTAACTGTTTATATAATCATTTGACATACATTTACATTCTTATGCCAAGCCAAATATGTCTGCCAGTCCCTTTAATACTGTCACCGTAGAATCAAATACACTCACCAGGAATATCTAAACAGTTTTGATAAAAATTATTGAGCGAAGTACCGGTATGTGTAAGTAATTGTGCAGTATAAACATTAGTCTGGTAAAATAATTAGTTGTATGACCCTAACACTACGACACGCAAAGCTCAATAATTAAGGCGACCAGCGTAAATCAACACGCGTCTACGGTAATGTATTTTTCTTCTGGGTCTATATTGTTTGAATATGACAATTATATTCCCCAATGCTACACTGTTTTAAAGATATTTCCTCAGTCCATTGATGGAGTCCCCCCATAATTCTCGATATGCGTGAAAAAGCATGCAGCATAAGCTGCCAGCAGGTATACAAATCTCAGTTTACCTGGTGAGGCTCGAGGGGCTTTTCAATGGTTACTCCTAACCAAACTATCAAATCTAAAGGTCGGGTCTCACATGAGACGCTTCAGTGGTTCTTTGCTACCGGCATGTGCACAAGACCCATGCTTTTTGCAAGGAAAATGTCTGGAAAGGCGTTATGACTAAAAGGTCGTCAGGAAATGTCTTTAAATGACGAGTATACTTGTCGGTAGGTTTGCACGAGATAATATGGCCTCTTTCCATGACCAGATATGGTTCTACGCGATGAGGGGTGGTGGGAGATCGAGAGGCTTTTCCACGTAGAAAACAGACTTCCATTTTCCCTTCATTTTCCTTCATAAAATATGGGCAATGGGTCATTTGTCTACGTAGAATGAAGACCCTTGGTCTTTTTTCTACTATAAATTAAGACCCGGGTCATTTTATTCGTAGAATATGGACCCTGGGTCATTTGTATACATAGAATGAAGACCCTGGGTCATTCGTCTGCGTAGAATAAGGACCCTGTGTTATTTTCTTGCGTAGAATAAATACCCTGGTGACTTTGTGTGCATTATTAGTTATTCGGGTTTCTCCACCACACACACTGTATTTTCTACAAAAACCAGGGCTCCAGCTAAGAGGAGTATTTCAAAACCTAAATCTTTATTTCTGCATTACACCCTATGGTGTCACTACTCATTAGAATGTTATTTTCGAGAAGATTCTAATGTGTAGTAACACAATAGGATTGAGTGAGAAAATGTGTGATTTATTCAGTTTACTACCTCTTATCTTGAGCCCTTGTAAAACCTAGTCAAAAAGAAATTTGAATGCCTTAATCTTGCTGAACGTTTTTTTTAGCTCGCCTGTACGAAGTACACGACGAGATCATGCTAAATCCCCGGCGTATTCGTCGTCTGCGCCGTCGTGAACGGCTAAGAAATAATTAACAAAATGCTCATCACCTCTATGTTCCTTGGGGTACTGCTTTCATATTTGATGTTCATGTTATGGTGTGTATATATGGACAACACCTTTCCATCCGTGCGAATAGTTTGACCCTGTGACATCGGCTTTGAACTCAGTCTCTGTTTTTAAAGACTTTTCCTCAGTCATTTGAAAGAGTCCCCCCATTGAATTTGAGGTGTCAATGTAACTGTCAAAACATGTTCAGCACGTGCAGCCGGTGGGTGTACCAATCTAAGTTTACCTGGTGAGAACCAGATTATACTCACGCTCTAGTGCTTTTCAATGGTTATTTCTAACCAAACTATCAAATATAAAGGTAGAGTCTCCCACGAGAAGATTCAATGGTTCTTTGCTAGCGACATGGCCATAAGATCCATGATTTTTGCAAGGAAATTGTCTGGCAAGGTGTTATGATCGAAAGGTCATCTAGGGATGTCTTTATGTTTCAAAATTTGCCGCGAGCTTTGTTGTGACAACTGTTGTTGTAATTTTATTGTCGTTGTTGTTTTAAGTTTTAACTTACAGGGAGATGATTCAAAAACTGAATGTCCAGAAGTTGTTAAAGCCGCATTGTGTTTTTGAGAAACCTGCATAAAACGGTTGTTTGGGGTCCCATTTGAACTACGTGGGACGTGATTCTTTCACAAAAACCGGCTTTATCTAAGAAATTCGCTTTTAAAATTTTATTTATAATAATTTTGTGCTGCACAAATTCAAAAGCCTCCCTTGTGAATGGAAAGAAGGACAACTCTGTAAATACAAGGCTCCAGATAACGGAAGTATTTCGATGACTAAAATCTTTATTTCTGCTTTTAAACCCAATGGTGTCATACTCATTAGAAGTGTCTCGAAGAGACGGTTTAATCAGTAGTAACACCATAGCATTCGGTGCTGAAATGAGTGAGAAAATGTTAGATTAGTTCAGATTACACCGCTTACATGTGTATCTGGAGTATCTGGTTAACCCTTATTTTGCTGCACATACGTCTGCTTTGACATTGTCGTATGCAAAAGTTGTTCAGTTTAGATTTATGCATTGTTTTAATTAAACAAACCTTAAGATGAGTGTCAAACAGTTTGGATCCAGATGAGACGCCGCGTTACGCGGCGTCTTTCTAGATTCAAACAGTTTGTAAACTCCGTAAAGTTACGACCAGTAGGCACAGGGTTAAACACTATGAGACCCAGTGACAACGTGTAAATATTATTCACGGTGGGTAAGCGATTAAAAAAAATACGAAGAATCTATACCTTGAGCTTGCTGAAAATGACTGCTTCAGCCTTGTCGCTCTCTAACTCAAACACTTCTTTTTTATCTTTACCAATCTTGCTACAGATGTTTATTAGTATAGAATCTAGGTCAGGTTCAATAACTAGCAAAATCGCATAAGGCATGTCTGAGTTATTGTCCTTGAATAATTAAAAAATGACTGTTTCAGCATTTTCTGCTCTCTAACACAAACACTTTTTATGGGATCTTCACCAAGCTTGCTGACAACGTGTATTGGTATTAAATCTAGGTCAAGGAAAAAAAATCGATTACAGTTGAATGAAAATCCTTCAAGAGGTAAAGGAGAAATGGAGTGGTCATTTATTACGTAACTTATTTCCAACATGGCTAAGATGAAGCATATGCAACCATTGACCAAATATTTGGCTAAAATAGAATAAAAAACTTGTCTTTTTTTTCAGAGTGGACAGGGCAAAAATAAGGATAAAATAGCAAAATTTTAGTCATTCAAGGACAATAACTCCAACATGCCTAGTGCGATTTTGGTAGTTAAGATGATTGACCTAGATTTAATATTAATAAACATTTTCAAAATGTTTGGTGAATATCTGATAAACATTGTATGTGTTAGAAAGCGAAAAATGTTGAAAAAGTCATTTTTTAATACATAAAGGGCAAAAACTCAGATATGCCACATGCGATTTTTGTAATAATCAAACAAGACCTAAATTTTATATAATTAAACATTTTCAGCAAGTTTAGTGAATATCCGATAAAAACTGTATGTGTTAGAGTGCAAAAGTGACTGAAAACGTCATTTTTTTTATTAATAAACAGGCAATAACTCAGATGCATGGAATATATGTTTCCCATGTAAAGAGATGTATTAATATTTAGGTTTTGAACATGTAAGGTCAAATGTCAATTTGAAAGAGGTCAACTATTTAAAGTGACAATAACCTTTGACCCTCATCAATAGGGACGCTATTTTTGATAAACATGTTGCTCTACTGAAAACAAAGTTGAATATGTATATTTCAGACATTATGGTCAACGATTAAGGTAACGGGGTCAAAAGGTCAAGTTTATTATTTACCTGAGAGGGAAAGAAGTCAATGTGTCATGGCTGCAACTTGCGCCGTATGTAAACGATCGACTTGTGACTCGATAATCAGGGCGGTAAATATAAAAGTCGGCAGAAAATGAGTTAAGTAAATGGAGACTTTATAAACCCACGCCTTTACCTTTTATTCGCAAAATTAACTTCGGTAATAGGCATATCTTTAACTTCACTGATGGGACATTGCAATTGTGTCTTTTGAACACACTTATTGCTGGTAACTCTCGGTTCACCATGTCTGCCCTTTATCATATCAGAAGCGATTTGGCTAACATTTGAAAAGAGTTTGATTCAAAATCACATGATATGTTTTTTTTAACTCCCTTACTGTCTTGACGTCATCAGATTAAAACATTGTCGCCTGCTATATTCCTCTAATTAAAGTTTGAGGTATTTCGACTCAAGAAATGTAAAGTTGAGTGTCAAAAAGTTTGGAACCTGATCAGATTCATTGTAACGCAGGACCAGGATCCAAACTAACTGCTAATAACTATTGTAAAGCATTGAAGGGGTTAAAAAGGAAGTTAAAGTGATGTTAAATCATTTAGCAATCGATAATGTTGAGACAGGAAGTAGTACTACAATACTTCAGTTTCTTCCGTATCTAATAACTTATCTGCCTTAACTGTCAATGGGACCAAAGATCATTTCTTCCGTATCTAATAACGTATCTGCCTTAACTGTCAATGGGACCAAAGATCATTTCTTCCGTATCTAATAACTTATCTGCCTTAACTGTCAATGGGACCAAAGATCATCCCGCCTTTGCACACAGTTAGATCTTCATTATATGCTGACCAGTTCCCAAACTGTTTGACACTCTGTTCTCAGTTTTGTTAGTCAAACTGTCTTAGCTCTAATAACTTTAAACGAAATTGCAGGCAGTAATATTGAGGTAGATGTCAATACTGCGGTCAACTGGTAAAATCTTCACGACAAATTTGGCAAAGAAAGGGTTAAATCACTTAACCGAACAACTCTAACGGGGAATGTTACCGAACCAACTTACCTCAAATATTTACCTTGTTTTCGTGTTCAAAAAATGTTTGGCTTAGCAGTTGAAAGGTTACCTATATAAACACAAATAACAGTATGGTTTCTATATTTAATTACTGTAACTGATTTGTGTAATACTACAGAGCTCCCTCTCTATAACGACACACACTGGGAGACAATAAATATGTGCGTTGTTCGGAGGGAGTCGTTATAGGGAGTAAAATTGGCTAACATTTGCAAACAGCTTGAATTCAGATCAGTTTTAGTTTAAACATATTTTATTTCCAAAGTAATTTACAAACATTCATTCTTAACTTAACATAGAAATAAAGGAAAAAGGGTTAGGTCACAAGTTCTATCAACATTAAATAAGACCTTCCCCCAGTAAAGAAAAGTTTCATATGCTAGATGGTAGTAGACAATTTAGTATTTTTAAGATATGGAAATAGTTTTAGAACGTAAGCAGCAAATGATTGTGATATTGGTAAGTACCCATTTATGAGTAAGTTGTGTATTGCTTCCTTTGATTATTTATCGAATTAGATAGCGTTGTAGCTTATGTCATATTCCTGAGACTAACATTGCAGATCCAGATCAGAAGGTTCCTGTATGAGCTCTCTGACTAGAATCAGCACTGTTAGTCATTAAACTGTAATGTAAACTTTCTCAAAACGGGTTAAGAGTGATATGGCAAAGTTAAGAAATTCTTTTGACCCCTTTGATGCACAGCTTAAGTAATTAAAATTAACTTTTAAGTAGAATCAGTCATAGTTAGACCCATATGAAATTTCGATTACTAAAGTCCTTGAAAGTAGAGACATTACCACCCAGTATTAATAAACTTGATTCATAACTTAATCTAAGTTTTCAAATCTACGACATTTTAGTAGACAACTTTTGGTGTGCGTCAAAGGGCTATGCAAAAATCAACATTTATCACTTGCTTTAGCCACTTAATACATATATACAAGAAAACAGAAATAGTAAACAGGCGAAAGTAAAAAATAAAACAAGCAAAAAAAAAAAACAACAACAAAAAAGGTTCTTATGAATGTAAACATTCAGTTAATGGAAAAAAGATAAATGAAATGGTAAATGATTGATGTCTTGTCCAGATTACCTTATATTTGTTATATAAATATGCTTATATAAGTCTTTGTGAATACATTAAGCAAATCTTTTTGTCGCTTTTATATAGTCATGTATCGCGGAAACAATCTGAATATTTTCGTCAAACGTTAATGTCGGTTTGCCGTAAAGAAGAATTTGACAATTAAGCGGATGAAAAGTGCAAAGTTTGCGGAACAGGTCAAGTCGTTGAACAGTAAATAAAGGACATTCAAAGAAGTAATGCTCTACACTTTCAACTTGATATCCGCATGAACAGCTTTCTGTGATGGATAAATGGTTTCTAAATAGGTGCGAATTCAAGTTGCTGCATTTGTTGCGCAACCGAGCATGCAAGATTGATATTTTCCTATCACCAGTCAATAAGTATTTAGAAATATGGTTTGTATTCGATAATAAATTACGTATTGCTAGTTTAAAACCACACAGGGTATTACTATTACGAATCTCTAGTGGTAGATCATTCCACAGACTACAGGGAGTAAAATTGGCTAACATTTGCAAACAGCTTGAATTCAGATCAGACGCCGCGTCTGATCTGGATTCAAGCTGTTTGTCACTCGTCATAAAAAATATTTCTGTCAAAATGTCAAATATGTTACTTGAGAAAAATAGCAGACGACAATTTTAAGCAGACGATTTTGCAGCAGTTAAAAGGTCGGACCAACGTGTCTTGTTTGGGAGAACAGCGGCAAACATTGTTGTAAGGAGGGAGTCGTTGTTGGGAGGGCCGTTGTATGGAGGGAGCACTGTATATTTGATATTGAAGCAAATTCTAACGATGTCATTTACTGAGCTATTTCAGTCATGGATGGGTAATCAAACCATGTCATCAATGAAAGATGAACTACTTCCCCCACAAATACGGCTCGTTCATGATTGAAAACCTACGAGGGGGGTTCATTTAATTATGTCACTCTTGCGTGTTCTGCCCTCCAACAAACCCGAACACATTTAAATGTTGTCTGCCTCACAATGAAGCAATTAGACATATTGTCTGAAAATTTCGATTGAATCCGTCAAGCAGATTAGAAATTATGGAAGATTTAAGTTCGTCCATTCATAGACACTGGCTATTGTAGTGAATGTAATGGATGTACGGTGAAATAAGGCTTACGATAAAGGTCAAATAATTTTGAAGGTGTTGATTTCATAGCGGATGCCAAAGTTAAAGCTGCTGTTGTGAGTGATATACTAAAACAGCACGCAAACCATGCATTTAAATACATAACTAACGGTGCTGGTACAATATCGGGTTCAGCTCATATGCTTTTGATATAGCGGGAGTGTAAAGAAATTATTTGTTTTGTTTGATGGAACTCTCCCCTTTTCATTGAGAATAAAACTACATACTCGTGAAAAACGGTGTAAAATCCTTGTCAAAAAGCAGAAAACATATACGAATTACACATTTTTGAGCCGACTAAAAGTGATCTATAATTATAAGCACAAATACTTATCATTTTATCGCCAGATGATGATTTAAGAAACATTTAGATTTGTTATTGTGAAATACTGAAATGCGCAGGAAAAACTTTTAAATGCAATTACGTTCGAAATCCGATCACGCATTACTTAAATTCAGAAACCAATCAACCGAAAAGTAATGAGGAAGGTTTATAAAGTCAATATACTGGAAAGAAGAAGAATTACTATGCAAAACATAAACCTGCAATCCGAATTTAAAGAAATGCATCATAAATAAAATTGTAAATGTCCACCACGTGTATAATGTTAAATGCTTTCCTGGAAAATAAAACGATACCTGAGCTACACCGCCCATTTTATTCACCGCAATATAGTTATTATATTTGGTTTTCGTCTCTTTTATATAAGAACAATAATTGTTTATGCTGAGCCATCTCTCAATGTAAGCCGGACCCTGCCATTATACAGAGTTTATGGGGTGTACCTATAACAGGGCTGTTTTCCTCTTTAAATTCAAAATATAATACTAAACTAAATCATGACTGTAGAAGAGAAGTGTATCTAAAGGTTGGGCAGACCGAAGTATGCATGAATCTCATTTTACGCCTATAAGGACACTGGTGACATGATTAAATGAACGCCCCTCGTATGTTGCTGCGCCAAACTGGATGCAAGTTCAGTTTTGCCTAAATTTATTTCTCCTATTTCTATTCCTTAAATACAGAGACCAAACTTACGTTTTAAGTGACCAAAATAGCGGGTTTACTAAAGAACTGTGTAATCCGATGGTGGTAAGTATGTTGGTATAGTAAGCCAAAAGTCTATGGCTCGAGTCCAAGTTTAGTTTACAACGTATTACATTTAGGCCCTACGTAAATGGCCCGCAGGATTAAGATGTAACTGGCAGAGAATTCAAAATTAATAACTCACAATAAACTCGTGGATTGTACTATAAGTAAGACGAATTTCCGTGTAGAAGGTATGTGTTCAGTTCAGATTGATATCAAATATTTTAAAGAATAAATTGTTTGGCAAACATTCATCGTTCTTCAGGGAATTCAGAACATATAATAGTATACTTTCCCTTTCACAGACATATTCTCGGCCTTTTTACATAATGAAAGTCTGTTTTGTGAAACAAATACCTACCTAATCAAAACTACTCACTGTTTGTAATGCTATATGCTAATAAGTATGTCTATCTTTCATTTTTGATACCTCTTTTTAAACAAACAACAAATGGAGCCTTAGTTTTATCAGTTGGGTCGCCCCTAGTGGGGTGGGTAGTAGAATATATCCATTGTCGAAACTAGCACAGTGTTAACCCTTTACCTCATAGCCTGTTTCTAGTTTTGAAGACAGGTGACCACTTAAAGCAGGTTGAAAGTAAAGCAGGACGTGCCTTTAGGCACATTCTGCTTTACTTTCAGCCTGCTTTAAGCTAAAATCTGCTAGGCTATATAAAATATTTGTAATGGTTCATGAGGGTATAAACTGGAACTATTTTCTTCAGCGGAGGAATAGATTAAATACGCTAAAAGTCGATTCTATGGGGGAAAGGGTTAAGACTTCACTAAAAGTAACTCATGCATTCACTACATACACATGTACATATACATCGGCGCTATATGATCAGTATTGTATCACAATACTGTAAAAACCAACTCAATCAAAACCAAGATGAGTCAAAACATTTTCGTTCTGTTACATAAATAAGCCAACCTGGTACCCTTAAGAAAGACATATACCTATAAGTTTAATTTGTTTGCCAACGTCCGTTTCTGTCATACGTATATGGGCTAATTAGACGCCAAGAGAGAGTCAAGAGCGGATACGGAAAACCTTGTCGCGATGCCCTTTTCTCATTATCGACAGAGTTCCTTTTTGTAAAGCATGCACCGACACATCGGATCTTGGTTTTTTTAAGTCTCATATGAAGGATTTAGTCCGGCGGAGGATTTGACCCACGACCATTGGTATCGTAGTCCAGCGCGGTACTATACCTTTAAGTGTACAATAAATAGCTCCAGTTTTTATCATTTATGATAAAGTAATAATGCAACGTTTCCTTTCTTAAAACTGTAAATAATGGATACGAGCCCAGACGGCCTTATATATAAGATATAGTGACGTCGTAAAATCATATTGTTCTCACCTAGATGTGGCCATGACGTACGTACAAACAACCATGTACCCATCCACTCATCAACCCATCCGTCTGTTCATTATTCTAACAGTCAATTTCATTAGGAAATTGATGATGTGTGACAAAATAGAAGGAGAAAGAGAAGAACTTAATAAGCTTTAGATTTCGTTCTAATCCTGTTATATAATAGAAATATTGTATCTTGCAGGTATGCAAATTGTACAATTTATGAAAAACAAGTTTAATCTAAAATAGTAAACATTGATATAAGCGGGTAACAAATGTTCATCACAACTGAACATACGGAAATTTATAATCACACCGGTGAAAACTTCCAATCCTGCTTATAAATATCGTCCACACAGTGGAGAATCTGTTATAAACGCGTTTACGCTAAAACTATTATTTGCAGTGCAAACAGTTTGGAGCCAGATCAGACGCCGGGTAAGCGGCGTCTGATCAGGCTCCAAACTGTTTGCCACCAAGATAAACAAGAATTATCAGAATTGTCAAAAAGTTGTACTTTTCTACTTTTTAGTGCTTTGCGTTAGCGTACGTTTGCGTTTAAACGGGAAAGAATAACAGATTCTCCACTGTACCTATATCATTGTAATTTCTGTTAAAAATGTTAATACTTACGCAATACAGTATGGAACCTAATAATTCGCCGAACTTATTATTGTATGTTTTGGATTTATAAAAAGTTACACATGTATGTATTTGGAAATTGTCTCGGATTTTTTTCTTCATAAATGTCTGTTAGTAAAACTGTTGAAAATTGTGTATTAACCCTAATCCTGCGGTGATGTCGTCTGCTTCGAAATTGTCGTCTGCAATGTTTGTTAAATTCAGATTTATACATTTTTTAAGTAAAGAAACCTAAAGAATAGTGTCAAACAGTTTGGATCCAGATCAGACACCGCGTTACGCGGTGTCTGATCTGGATCTAAACTGTTTGCAAATATCAATAAAGTCGCGACAAGCAGACAAAGGGTTAAAGGAAGAACGGTTTTAATGCCAATACGCTGTTCATTGTATGGTAGAAAGCAATTACCCAGAAGCTTGTTCTTGATGGATTTCGATACCAAAATATGTCCTCTGTTGTTATACTGGTCTGAAGTTTGAGATTAGACGTTAAATAGGCATGTAAGAGGTGTATGTGTGGTAAGTATAATGCATGCAATGCTGATGTACTAGGACAATGTGAAAGATATCACATATATATACAAACAAACAAAAGATGTATAAAAATTTAAATCAAAGTTCTGAAAATACTTTGAAGAACTTGTCAAACGATATAAAGTTTGTTTTGTATTTGCAAGTTTTAGAACCAGCTGTTAAGATTTAGAAATTGAAAGAGGTCGTTATAGAAATAAACAAAGAGCAAATAGAACATGTCGTTTATGCTATACGAATCTTATAGAAAATGAATACCACTTTCTATTGACTTGTTATGTTTCAGCCGACCTAAGGCAAATGTATACACCAGCAAAATAATGAAAATATGCAAATAACCCAAATATTCATTACTAATGGCCACTCAAAATGATTTCTAAAGCTACTGCTACATATTGATATCATGCTTTAAAAAAGGGAAACTAGTAATCGATTGACAGAAAAAGTATTAAATTGTGTATAGTAACTCAACAATGTTGTTGCTGTATATATACAGAACATTTTCCATGTTCATGTTCACTGTGGTTTGTGTAAATATTCGTTATCCCTAAGAATACTGCCTATTGAAAATGCTGATAATCTATATGCTGTTATCATTGTCAAATCAGGGCTGCCATAAGTTGACATAAAAAATCCTAAGATTTCCAAATTTTGCATTTTTCAAGTGCGACTTTCCGACTCGTACCTTTCCACATCGCCTGTTTCTAGTTTTGTTGACACATGGCTGCTTAAAGCAGACTAAAATTAAAGCAAAATGCGCCTTAAGGCGCATTTTGCTTTACTTTCAGCCTGCTTTAAGCTACCATGTACTAGAAAAAAATCCGAAGATTTAGGAAAAATCTGGAGAAATGGCAGCCCTGTCAAATGTGTTGCTTATTGTAAATGAATACTCATGGTAAGACACACACTATAATGTATCTATATTACTATGTACATAATAATGTTCATGAACTGGTGGTCTGGAGGCAATAAAGTATTTGTCATTGGCATTGGTCTTATACAAGTTCATACTAAAGTCAAAATGCATTTAACGTTTATAGTAGAATAGTACTTGCTTTATATATACTAGTAACGAAAAGTCTGATGTAGCACACGCATGCTTGCCAGTCAGACGTTACAAAGTATACAACCTTTTAAAGGAACCTGTCCCTTTTCTGCATTTAGTTGTATTATGGGTGCCCTTTGGTTCATTCAAACGGAAAAGAATAACTAAGTTCTTACTGCAATACTAACAAAACACAAACGCCTTTAAAGGAATCTACACCAGACCAAAAGCACTATCTCTAGTCAATAATAAGCTCAAAAATCGAGTCACAAACATTTTCCCAAGTAGTTGACATTATTATCCCATCGTCTTGCCTTTTAAACATTACTCGAGTGTACTGGGTAAATATGATTTTAAGCAAAGGTGTCATATCTGATTCAGAAACAGTGTCTTTGAATATCAGTATAATTGGTTTGTGTTTTGTGTATGCGATTCTAGTTTCATGACGACAGTGGTTGCTGGCACAAAAAGACTTTGAAACAACAAGAATTACTACTCCTGATTGTTCACAACACTCCTCCATTTGTTCTGCTATACCAAATCCTAGTTTAAAGTGTCGGTCACCTGTACCTATTAAATCACTCTCAGTGCCTATAATTCTCTTAAAACTCTTCTTTAGAGGTTCTATTACAAACTCTTCTACGAACTCTTCATCCTCTCCACTGAACGCAACAAATGTTAGAAACCTGAACTTATGTTCTCCTTTGCGAAATTGTTCAAGCATGGTTCTTATCTTTGTTGCCTGCATTTTCCTTTGTCTATATGAATTTAAAGCACAAACAACCGCCACTAGAATAACTATACTTACAGCGGATGAAACAGTGATTACAACAATACGCATTGTGCGCGTACATATGTCTTCAAGTTTCGACACGGTTGATTCATTAATGATTTCAACTTTGTTGTTCTGGCCTAAGCATGTATTGTCTGTTACAACAAGTCGATAGTTGTCGCAAAGCCAGGCAATAAACGCCTTACTTTTACATTGGTTGCAAAGTAGTTGGTTATGCCTTAGATCAACATGGAACTTTGTATGAATATGAGCTTGCTGTGTCAGTATTTTCATTGAATTGGGCGACAACAGCGAGATGTTATTATCGCTTAGATCAATGTAACTAAGAAACAGGTTGCCGAAAAACCAACTATCTATTTGCTAAAATCGATTCTGAGACAAATCTATTAATTTCAAAAGTTTATTATATCTAAACATTGACACTGGTAACACAGAAAGCTTATTAGCAGCAATATTGATATGCTCGAGATATTTACAATACTTGAAAAGTGTACCAAATTCTGCGAAATTGTTTTCAGCCATTTTATAGAGGTTATTATGAGATAAATTGATATCTTTTAGGACATTTTCTGTCCCAATCTTTGGTTGTATATATATTAATCCATTGGAAGACGCGTCAATGAATTCTACAGAATTATGGAAATTGTTAAGCCGCATATCTAGATAAAACAGTCCATTGTTGGCCAGGGAAAGCTTTTTAACTCGTACCGAAACATTCCCGACTGATTCAATTGTTACATTGTGTATGGGTGGCCATCCCGGCCGTAGTATCTGATTCAAATTGACCGTGTCAATAGCTGAAAAGAAGTTAAACAGATTCACCTTTGAAAAATTCAATGGAATGACCAAATCGTGAGGTAATGCGTGAGGAACCATGCGAAAATAGGTTCTATTCATGTCAAATCGCCTAAGACTTGGGCACGTTCCGAAAAACTCATCGGTAATTGGCATATGGCAATCCGTCATAATAATGAAGGTGAGTGTGTCACATAGATGTTCGAAAAAGGCGGTAAGGTCAAATTTAGGAAGTGGTGTTCGACTAATATTCAACACAGATATCTGTTTCTGTCCAAGAATTTCGCCAACCATTCTGTCCAATTGCGTTGACTTTGTATATACTCCTAGCTCGGAAATGTTTAATGTGGAAATGCGTTTTATTCTCTCCGATCCATTTAAAGCACACAGTAGATCCGTCATTTTTACCCTTAGGCACTTGCTCAGATCTAATCCTTCAAGTTTGTTAATTCCTACAAAACTGTCATTTCCGATCAAAATATTTCGCCCATGCAAACCGAGCCATTTGAGGTTGCCAAGATTCACAAATGCCCGAGACTTAACTAAACTCTCCGTATCGTCACTCGATGTCAGTGAAAACATTTCCACTGCTTTCCAACTGCGGTCTTCAAACAAATCAGCACTTACTACATTTCGAATATAGTCGACAACAATAACTTCTGTCACGTCATCCGGGATATTCAGCGGGACAGTGTCTTTACAGCGCAGTGTGGCATTTTCTTTTTCACAAATCGCAGCAATTGTGCACTGCAACTGCGGCGATACGAACATGTTAATAATGAATATCCCTATCAGTATAATGATTCTCATTTTAAAATAGCTTGGAGTAATACGTTTGAAATCAACGATAAAAACTCCGTTTCTCTGCACTTTTAACTCAAGCAATGGCTATGCGACCGTCGTTATCAGAACAAGTTCAGTAACGATTGATATTTGCATAGAGAGAACTACTTAAACAAGCGGACACGTTAACAAATAGCTATACTTCCTGGTAGGGTAACTATCGATGCATAATTATCATATTACAAGAGGGAAGATACAATAATACATTAAAACCTCTTTATAACGAACACTAAATTGCATTAACGCTTTCAGCCCTAAATGTCTCTTGTGGGTCTTTATAATCCTTTTTTGACTCTTCTAGTAGATCTACAGGTATTTTGAACCAGTCTACTGTTACATTTTTGGTATGACAACAAAAAAACTATGAAATTTCAAACAGTGAAGACCCTGATCAGAGGGCTCCTATAGGAGCCCTCTGATCAGGGTATTCATTGTTTACATATGCAATCAGTAATCTGTACAGAGGGCTGTAGGGTTGAAAGGGTTAATGCAGGTTACTGCTTAAAGCAAGGTAAACGTAAAACAGAAAACTCCTTTCGGAGTTCTCTGATTAACGTGCACCTTGCTTAAAAATGTTATCAGTATTTTATGCATTTAATAAGCTTTTTGTCTAGTCGTCGTTATAGAGAGGTTTTACAGTGGAGAATCTGTTATTCTTTCCCGTTTAAACGCAAACGTACGCAAACGCAAAACACTAAAACGTAGAAAAGTACAACTTTTTGACAATTCTGATAATTCATGTTTATCTTGGTGGCAAACAGTTTGGAGCCTGATCAGACGCCGGGTTACCCGGCGTCTGATCTGTCTCCAAACTGTTTGCACTGTAAATAATAGTTTTAGCGTAAACGCGTTTATTGGGAAAGAATAACAGATTCTCCATTGTACTTGTACTTCAATCAAGTCACCTGCTTGCATATCACAATACCAGTCCGGTGGATCAGCCTACAAACATCATGTGTTAAATATTACGGTTAAACCCGGTGGACTATTGTAGCAAAAACTATAAATTTGCATAAGTTTAAATTTTGCCAGATTTATCAATAAGTTTACATCTGAGCTAAAAAATAAACATGGCTACCAGAGCTATGTTAATATTTAGTAGTAGTGATTGCAAGTAATGCTGTCAAGCTTGTTTTTTTGCTTTAGATTATGTATTGGCCACACATACACGGAAGAGCATTCCGGATAACTACGGATTCAATCCGGCAGCATCCGTTTTGATCCGTAAAAACTCGTAACGATCCGTTATTAAACCGTGATCATCCGTAGGTTTGGTCTCACACCAAAAGTTACGGTTATTTTAAAAAATGCCCAAACACAAGTATGGTAAAAACTCCTTTCTGATCCTTGTTCAACCGTATCAAACCCATATAAATCCTTAACAAAACGTAGCTAAATCGTTTTAACCCATACGGGTACATAGAGACCAGACATAGTACTGGCTGGTATGGACTGGTACGGGTGCTTAAAAGGGTGTCTAAGGTCGCATTCCTGTCAAATCGGATAGTGCCGGATTACTACGGCTTGCTACGTTTTGACTGCTATTTTAGTACTACGGTTTACTACAGGCTTTATGTTAATATCTATCGTGAGTGTCAAACATTTTTAATCCTGAAGAGCCGCCGTGTTAGTCGACGTCTCATCGGGATAAAATATCGGCAAAAGATTTTAAAAAGGTTTCAGTAGCGTGCAGATGGCTAAAGAAGACCCGTAGATTCTTAAAAAAAGTTTTGTTTCGTTAAAACGTCAGCTTAAAGGATGTTATATTAGCTTGTTTGGGGACTGGTGAAACTAACATTTTCGTAGATATATCTTTAACTACAACACTAAGCATCACCGAACTTTGCACTTAATATAGGACTGACAATACCAAACAGAAATTATCTTTTGTCAATTTTTAAATGGTCAAAATTATGCCTTTGTCATTAACCCTCCATTGTAAAATATATCTTTCTAAAAAGTTTTGGAAGTCCAATAAATGGAACAGCCTCCACCGCATAATACTAGTTTGAGGGTATGTCTCAATGTTATATTTAGCTGTCAAGTAAACCAGAAATATCCCTAAGATGCCTTTTGTTTTGGTTTCACTTTGCGTTAAGCAATGTGCTGTCTTAAACACATAAAATGAGTGTTAAAAAGATGTCGCAATCAAGAGATTTTTCTACATGTATTTGTTGCTAAATTTTGCATGTAGCGGGGAAAGCATAAGATTTACAAGCCAATATTGCCGAGCCATATTCTTTATTCTACATGTGTGTTTACATTAACAAAATACATAATAATAATAATATATAGATGATGACATAACCTTTATTAGTAACATATGTTTTGCTGTTTTGATATGTTTATGGCTCTTCCAATCCTCCCACATCAATTATAGCAAAGAAACTGCTTAACCATTTCCTCCCTAAAACTTCAAATGGACAATCCCAGTTTCCATTTTAGTCTAGTCCATTTCTGACTTTTAAGGGTTGTTTTTGTCAATGTTGTGCATGATAACTGTCGGGATTGCGTAACGCCGAGCGACGTCGTGGCACAAGCGCCAAGACGTCGCGCGTCGTTACGTCACATATACATATAAACATGTTTTGAGAATCAGAGTTGTAGTTAGAGTTAACGAAGAAGATTGTGAATTAAAGAGTAAAGATTTGGAGAAGTTTCAGAGTCATCATTCACCCGACATTTTGGTGCCGTGACGAAGTAACAATGCAGCTTTCAAAATTACACACACAACGCGAAGCGCAACAGAGAGTGATTTCGGCAACGTTTGATAAGTTAGAGAACGAAAACCTGCCGAAATCAAGTGAAACAAAACTTTTACAAATTCTTACAAACAAAATTGAGTCGATAAAAACTCTTAATGAAAAGATTTCTAATCATCCGGATATAGAGGATTTAGTGACAGAACTTGTTGAAGGTGAAGAGTACGTAATCAACCTTGAGTTAAAGATCGATATCATTAGAGAGAAATGTGCAAATCAAGAGGATCAGAATTCAAACAGCCAACAGGACCAAACGCAGCCAAGTTCGCACGTAAGTTTAGAAAGTTCTAGCCAGTCTTTCCACAAACTTCCTAAACTGACTTTACCACATTTCAATGGAAATGTTACTGAGTGGCAGACATTTTGGGATTGCTTTGAGTCTTCAGTGCATGTAAATCCGACCCTGTCCGAAGTACAGAAATTTACATATCTTCGATCGTTACTACACAATGAAGCAGCGTCTTGTATCACAGGCTTTCAACTAACACATGCTAATTACGGAAAAGCCGTAAATTTACTGAGAGAACGTTTTGGCCAGCCACACAAGATCGTCAGTTCGTATATGCAGTCTTTATTAGAGTTACCGCGACCTGACAACAATATTTATGACATGCAACGTTTTCATGACAAGCTAGAAACATACATAAGAGGTTTGGAATCACTAGGACAGTACCAGGACTCGTATGGTGACCTATTAGTGCCAATTATCCGTGAGAAGCTGCCAACTGAACTGAAACGTAGCATGGCTCGCGACCACGGAAACAAAAAGTGGACAATACAAGAATTACGCGATTCAATTGGAAACGAAGTGAATATTATGAAAGAAGGAGAAAATACCGACTCAACAGAAGCGTACTTCCCAACCGCATCATTTTTCACTGGATGCAGAAGTTCATTACAGAAGCAGATGGGAAATGGTAAATCAGTTAAAACAAAATCACCTGGTCAGAAAAAGACAACATGTCCATTTTGTGGAGAGCAGCACGCACCGGTAGAATGTAAGTTGGCGGAGAGTGTTGAAGAGAGACTTAAGTGTGTTAAAAGCAAAAGTTTGTGTTTTAATTGCTTAGGAAAAGGTCATAGAATAGTGAATTGCAAATCGCGTTTCAGGTGTAGGCATTGCCAACGTAAACACCATACTGCCATTTGTCAGCAAAAAACACCAACATCGCTCAACCCCGCAACACGAACGTTTCAACCTGATGCAGAAAATCAACAGAATGCCGCAGTCTTTCATTCTACAACTCAGTATCGCCCAAATGTGCTTCACAAGACCGCCGTGGCAGAAGTCAGTTCGTCAATTTTCACAGCCTGGCCTCTAACAAGAAATACTGCTAGGAAGATGTCCGAAGAAACAAACAAGAAACTTGTGATTGAAAACGATAAGTTAAAAACTCAGATACAAATTTTGGAGAAGGCATATTTGGACGAACAATCAGCTCACAATGAGTTAAAGACAGTACACAAGGAAAGTGAGAAGTCATTGAGAAAGTTTGAGCAGGAGAATGAGAGTATTTTGTTTCGTAACCAGCAGCTTTCTAAACGCTGTATAGTACAACAAGAAGAGCAGCAAAAGAAGAAACAGGAAAACATAGCCTCTCCTGACCACTACCAACACCATGTTTCCCCCGTTTCACCAGGTATCTACGGTAAAGAGCTCCAGAACAAATTTGAAGAAAATGCCCAGAGTCACAAAAGGGTCAATTTGGAGCCCCTGTCACGATCTCACTCCCTATATGGCAGAGGAGTTACGGAGCTGCCACGCTCAGAAGACCCAGAACATTCGGAACATGACGGGTGCATTAAGGAGAACATATCCAGACAAGAGCGGTTTCTCAGAACATTAATCTACAACTTGCGAGAACGCTGGAAACACGACGATTTGCCGCTAAAATTCGAACTGATTCTGGTGTAACTAACAGGCCAATAGCGAAACTCTACCCACTTGAAGTTATAGAGTAGAAACTAATAACTAGAAAACCAATAAGTGATTACAGGTGTTAATTAAAATACAGTGACAGGAAAGTTAAATTTTCAATAGAGACTTTATTAGATCTACGTTGTTCCAAGAGACTGTGGTATTGATATATAGTTCAGCAAAGTAGGTATTATTGTGATAAATTTTAAATACAAATAAGAAAGTAATAATTTGATTAAACGAAAGGCTTAACAAATTTTCTAATTACTTTGTGCAGTAAATTTTGCAAGCATTTTGTGGCCCCGAGTATGTCGGGATTGCGTAACGCCGAGCGACGTCGTGGCACAAGCGCCAAGACGTCGCGCGTCGTTACGTCACATATACATATAAACATGTTTTGAGAATCAGAGTTGTAGTTAGAGTTAACGAAGAAGATTGTGAATTAAAGAGTAAAGATTTGGAGAAGTTTCAGAGTCATCATTCACCCGACAATAACAAAACAATGACGACCCAGATCAGAGGGCTCCGTAAGGAGCCCTCTGATCTGGGTATTCACCGTTTGCATAGGACAAGTGCACTTTTCACATGAATACTGTTTGAAAAGGACGCTTATATGCGGGACTAGGGTTCAAAGGGTTAAAAGGTGGTATTTTGGGAAATAATAGATTGTCTTACCACCAACTGAGGAGTATGATTTGGATGGGTTAAAATCAACCAATGTTTTCATTCAACTAAACATGTTGTTTCCATGCTCCGGATGATTCATTCTATGTTTTATTTCATATAAACATGTCGTATTCACAGTGGATACTCTTCCTCCTCTAATGAATGAGCGGCTGCCGAAACATCCCGACGGTAATCGCGGGCGGGTTCTTTTCTCACAGCGGCATGTTCCGACTCATGTCTCACAGCGGCGTATTCGGGTTCTTCGTATTCACCAGCGAAATTCTCTTCATCTTAAGCGTAATTTTCCAGCTCCTTCTCTGGTCGGTGCTGCACTGGTTGCCCAACCTGTCGGTTATCGATTTCCCTTACATACCGGGGTACTAGACCTCTTGGCTGCAAAATATAGGCTATTCTATAACGAAAATAAATCATGGTTACATTTTTACTGATATGTCTCTGCAAATTGTTATTCCATTTCAACCCAGAAAGACAAACTTATTTTTGTGGTAACTGTCTAAACATCGATGGTGAGAATGATTAAAAAACAACAACAAAACCTGTTAGTAAATAGACATTTGCTAAGATGGTTCTGTAGGAATATCTTTAATTTGCGACACGTAGAAATATAAATCATATTCTATAGTCATTTTCCTATGCCTCAGGTACCGTATGTCCTAAATATTGAATGTTGTCTCTAAAGCTGATAATTCTGCCAAACCAGAAACAAATCCGTTCCTTCAGTGGCTGGTATGTGCCGTTGGTATAAAGAGTCCGTTCCTGGATACGCAACTGGCCAAATGTTGGTGATTTTCTTCTATTATATACGACCTTGTCGTCAGATGTTTCTTGTATGATTAACCCTTTCACTCCCAATGACGCTTAAAGCGCGTTTGCAAACTGTTTAGATCCTGATCAGACTCCGCGTAACGCGGCGTCTGATCAGGATCCAAACTGTTTGACGCTCGTTTTGAAATTTCTTCAGGCATACTACTTTATTTTTTAACTTTGAAACGACATTGCAGACAACAAAATTGAAGCAGACGACAATGAAATGGTACAGGGATAACAATCTCACGAACAGTTTGGCAGTGAAAGGGTTAAAGGATCATGCAAGATGTAAACCTTATAGTCATGATTTAAATAAAATGTTTCAGTAAAATTCCCAAACTTGTTATATGGCCCCCTCAAAATCGCCCAATTTTGGCATAGACGTACTGATTTGCCAACTTACAGATTGCATTTTAAATCGAAAGATCGTATCTGTATGCGCCGTGGTACGAAAGATAAATCTCTAGCTGGAGTTGTATAGAAAATAAACCCCTAAAAAGTTGTTTTTTCACTTTTGCCATTGCAAGCTGTACTAACGCACCAATTCTGGTAAATCTTGCTGATATGTTCTGGGTTATAAAACAAATTTGGCACTTGCAAAAATAAGTTTAGACAAAAAACAGTTAAATATATTTTATTGCGATATATTTGTACAACCATATAGCACAAGTTCAAAATCAAATTTACAGACTAAAAGTATAAGAGCAAAAGGGTTGTGTATCACAAAGAAATTAGAAATAAAATTCTAAAAAATGGATTTCAGGGATAAAACCTCTTTTTGTGAAAGAATCACGGCCTGTAAAGTTCAAATGAAAGCCAAACTAACCGTTTTATACGAGTTTCCCATTACATTATACGACTTAAAAGTAACATTAAAATAGTGCATTTATTGAGGTTAGAAAGTGTCTGTAATATCAAAACACTTGTAATTAATTTCATTGTATTAAGGTTACCGAAGTTGCGTGTAAATCGTCATTTGGACGTTATTCGTTCACATATTAACAAAATCTTAGCGATAAATGTACTATTTATCTATTTTACAATGTTTGTAATAATGTCTTACCATGTATTGTTACATTTTATGCTGAAATAAATCTATCTATCTATCAAAAAGCATTAAAATGAGAAGTCGGTGTCTTTACCTTATTGTAAATATGGTTATTTGTATTTTCTCTCTTTTTCAGTACATGCACAGCGTTATCTAGCTCTGGTATAATAATGATAATTAAAATGTTGAAAAATGGTATTTAAAAAAAATAATGACAACTTATTTGAATCAGAGTTGCAAACATTTTAGAGCTTGATCATGTTCAGGGTTAGCCGGTGTCTGATTAGACTTCAGACTAATTTGTATATTTTGGCATACGTGCATTTAATGGGAGAGAATATCGTCTTCTCCACAGTACATATTTATGACAAGAGATTTAAATTACAAATACACTGTAATACTTCGCAGTGCGTCATGCACAAGGCCAATGCCAATGTACATCTTAGCATCTGATCAATCAATAGGTCAGGGCTGCCATAAGTTGGCATGAAAAATCCTAAGATTTCCAAATTTGCATTTTTCAAGTGCTATTTTACGAATCGTACCTTTACCACATAGCCTGTTTCTAGTTTTGTTGACATAAGACTACTTAAAGCAGCCTGGAAGTAAAGCAGAATGCGAGGCGCATTCTGCTTTACTTCAGCCTGCTTTAAACTACCATGTACTAGAAAAAAAATTCCGAAGATTTAGGAAAAATCTGGAGAAATGGCAGCCCTGATAGGTCGATAACGAAATCAGATTGACTAATCTCAAACGCTTTAGAACCATATTACAGTCCTCTGTACAAGGTTTACTGATAAATCGGCATCTGGTAAGGTCTAACCTGTTTGACACTTGTATGTATCTTGTCATGTATGCTAAAAACCCATGTAAAGCTGTTTTGTTTGGGAGAGGATGGTTTTGAAGCAGAAGATACTTAAGGTGTTTGACCGGGCGTATGTATATTGAATAAACAAGAGTGACACGAATGCCATCCGGTATTATCTCCCTTTACTACATTTCGTGGCAATAGAGTATTATCAGTCAGTCGTAAATATGATGGGCTACTCGAGTTCTTTTTTTGAGTCTCAGCTGTCACTGAAATACATGAAACAATAATGACTCTCTTTTATAATAAATGACTGCACAATGCAGGTCAAAGGCATGCTATTTTCTTTAAATTGGCCTGCATTAAACCAGTCTTTTGTTAACACGAACTACAATGGTTATTTACAACAAGAAATGGATCCTAATCAGACGTCGTGTAATTCAGGGTTCCAACTGTTTGTCATATTTTACGATATTTGCTTAATTAACTCAATCTTAATTTGAAATAAACATAAGAGCAGGCGACACTTGTTTAATGCCGGTGACATCATGGCAGTGATTGGGTATGCTTTATCGCGTGATGTAAGTTCCAAAAATAAAACCAGATAAGAATCATCCACCTCGATTGACTTTCAAAGGGATTCCGCATTGTTTTATTTCTTCTAACGTTTATTCAAATTTATTTAAAACAACAACACAACTTTTTGCAGAACGACAAACGTTGTCCACAGATATCTTGATGTCTTAAAACCATAGCACATGAGCAAATTAAATATAAAAAACCGGTTATTACAATCACACTACCGTAGATGGCCATTGGTGCCTAGATATTGCAATAAACTCTCTCTCTGTATACTTGCTGAAATATTTCGTTATAGATATACAAGAGTGATCTAAAGACACTGAAGGGTTTTCAATAAGGGAAACTATTAAATATGATATTGTAAATAGTGCAGACCCTGATAAGACTCCGCATAATGCGGTGTCTTATCAGGGTGTTCATTATTGGTCAATGTCCACTTTAGTTGTCACTATGTTTAAATTGGTTTATGCTTTCACACAATCTTACCTAGTGAACAACGGTAAGTTGGAAACTACATAAACAGGATTAAGGGAGCCGTTTCATAAAACTTCGTACGACAAAAACGATCGTTAGTCAAATATTTAAAATGCATTTATTTTTCATTTCTCCATCTAATCCTGTCTTGTGTCATTGAAAAGACGATTCCAAAGAGATGTCACAAGACAGGATGAGATGGAAAAATAAATAATAATTGAGATTTTTATAATCAGACTTACGACAATTATTTTCGTACGAAGTTTTATGAAACGGGCCCCAGATTGTTTGATACTCATTACGAAATGACGTTTTGACTTAACATTTAGACTTGAGAAATTAAACGTCTGTTCAGAATCAAAACTGTTTGCAAATAAAAATGAACTCCCAGACGAGTCGGTGAAGGGTTTAACGAAGAACGATCATCACTAGAAATACCAAATACCGAAAATGTCTACAGAAGCATTACTTTTGATTTGCATTAGCTATCGTCTGCCTCATATTAATTCATTTTACTGAATGTCAACTATAAATTTTAAAACTCTCAAATAACAATTAATGATGTTCCATACGAAGATTACACAAGCGTTTGTTGCAAACAATCACTAATACGTAAAACAGGACCGAATGGAAAATAAAGTATGTTTGTGTTGTTCGGAGTGAGTTTAATACGAGGGCTATTTCATAATTAATACAACTCGACAAATAACTTCCATATTATAAGTGTAATCGGCATATGATATATATTTTTGGAAAGGGACATTTCTCACCTATACGATGGTTTAATGCACATTTTTATCACATTACTTGATAAACCACAATATTAACCTAAATGACCCTTTCTCAAGGGCACTGGAGCATATCATTTTTCAGAAATTTTTATTGACCTAAAAAGATTTTAAAAAGCAAAATTTCTAAAAAAAAATTTTAATGTATCAAATTTATGTCTGAATTTTATTAAAAAAAATTCCATTACAATTTAAGTGTCTTAAATCTAAATTTTTGAAGCGTTAATTGTTCTTATTTTGCCAATGACAAAATGTGACATGACTTTTCGAACGCTATGAAATTCGTTTAGATCCTTATATCTATGTTTTGATTTTAAAACATGAACATCTGCTATATAAAATCTTCAAATATAGCCTGATTTGTTGCGAGAACATGTTATTTAGTTTTCAACAAATGTTCTTGAACATAACAGTAGTGTGAATTTTCATGATATTTTCAGTACGAGTTCAGTATTAGCTATATTTTTGTCATGTTATAAAATAATGCTATCTTAAACTACGTAGTATGTGCATAATTGTCCGATTTCATTAGACCGAAAGTTTCATAAAAGTATTCCAAATAATAAACCCGTTATAACAATTTTAATATCGATTTGTTCGAAAATTACCTAAAAAATACACAAAAACTGTCCAGAGCACTGTCATTTAGGTTCGTGTTGTGTCTTATCTAGTCATGTGATCTTATCGTGCATTTTACTGTTGTGTAGGTGAATAATTGCTCCTTCACACGATATATCACACATGCATTTTGCACCTACTGTATTGAAGGTATTGGTCAGTTTGCATTAGTTATGAAACACCCCTCGTAAGGAGGGAAATAAAAACCATTAGAATGCTCACCTTAAATTTGAAAAAAGTTCAAACTGTTTGCCACTCGTCTTTATGTTTTTCTGTCAATATGTACACTGTAAATTTGAGACAAAATATTGCGTTATGAAAAACATTGCAGATCCTGGTCATACTTTTAGAAGTGTGTGTTTCTTTCATTAGATTCGAAAACTTATTAATACTTCACCGCCGAAGTCGCATAAAATCGGCTTTATAAACAATTTGGATCCGATTCAAACGTCGTGTTTTGCGGCGTCAGATCAAGAGCCAAACTTTTTGACACTACTAGTGATATTTCTGAAGTCATGCTACCATGCATCTAACTTTGAAACGATCATACATATTAGACTAGTGTACTCGCCACAAGTTCATTGATTGCAATGGACGCGCCTCGTATGCGTGACTGGAGCCAAAGGTTTAAGTCAAACTTTCCTTTCTTAAACACGTTTTAACTAAGAAAAGCGGGTATGTACGACTTAAGCGAAATCGAGTTGTTGAAATTCAACTAACGAAATACGGATAAAAAGACAAAAAGGAGTCTGCAAGTTCAAGTAATCGCGGTCTTACTACATCAAGACATTAAGATGCCAAGTCAATCATTATTCTTCAATGGTCTAATGACTTATGTGGTTCTACCCTGTTTATCTCAATATTCAGTAACAAAAAAGACAACAACCCGAACGTCTCTAAAATGGACTGTACTCAATTTAAAACTTGAATTGTCCGCATGAAGTTTCGGGGCGAATGGGTTGAGTGTGTTCAAGTTACTGAGGTTTGGCAGTATTTAAACATGTATGACAACGTTAAGTAAAAACGAATCGACTTTAACCGTTTCCTGGTATTATATCATTTTCTTCAATTATATATCTAAGAACAATTTGTTTTGTAGTTATACAGTACATATCTCTAAAGCCTTTCTATTATAGACATAATTATTGTCAATGTAGGCTGAAAGTGATACAGTAAATTACTTCTAATGACATTGGAGTGTTATGTTTCATCGGAGCGATGAACAACTTATTTCTACTTATTTGCTACATCAGCACATTAAAACGAATTGAACAACACCCAACTTGTAGTGTTGGTACATTAACCCCTTAACAGCCTTACTCCGAGTACAATTGTTATTTGCAAACAGTTTGAATCCTCACCAGACGCCGCGAAACGCGGCCTCTTATCAGGGTAAATAGATATACAGTTTGACACTCGGTTTTAAAATTTCAACTATTTCGCCACTAAATAAGAATCAGATGTAGCTATTGGCAATGCGGCTTATGTATCTGATTCAATATTGTTGTCAACTATATATCGTTTCAAAGTAAGATTAAAAACTGTTTTACTGACGAAATTTCGAAACAATAGTTGAACAGTTTAGATTCAGAATTCAAACTGTTTGCAAAGGCGCCCTTTGGCACCATTGGCAGTGAACGCGTTAACCCAAATTGTTTGACATTCGTATCAATATTTCTTAAGTTTACTACCTGAACTCTATAATTGAAACTTTCTGTCAGTCAACAATATTGACGCAGACGACAATACGACGTATAGCGATGAAAGTGGTAAAAAAGCTGGTGATTAATTTTGCGCCGAAAAGCAAATTGATTTAAACTATAGTCTCCAACTATGCAGAACATAAGTAATTCATGAAAACCCTTTACTGAATTTCTTTGTGACAGCTTAACAATTCAATTTAATGACACTTCCCCGAATTACAATATCGTATGTAGCCCACGTTTCTGTTTATTTGTAAGAAATTAACCCGTGAAATTTATAATTGAAAAACTGAACACAACTGCAACAACTAATTGAATAGCTATTTAACCTGAGATGGAGGTATGAGCTTAAGCTGGTGCTAGGGGGCGTGAGCACTATTGCATATTTAAGTATTGCTCATGAACAGACTCAATTAAACCGAGTCTGCAATTTTCAGTATTTGCTTTGTTTTCTGTGCTTTTAAAGGATCTCCCCATATTCAGATTATATAATTCACAACAGCAGATGTTAAGTGCTTGTGTGGCGGCTGTAAAAAGTCGCCCCGTACTTCATTCTCAGTGTTGTTATACTTTCTGGTCCTTTGGAATCATTGATTTCAGCGCATTTACAGTTGAAAGTTGAATTCCGCTTAAGCTGGTGCTAGGGGGCGTGAGCACTGTTGCATATTTAAGTATTGCTCATGAACAGACTCAATTAAACCGAGTCTGCAATTTTCAGTATTTGCTTTGTTTTCTGTGCTTTTAAAGGATCTCCCCTTATTCAGATTATATATTATACTCAAACGCAATGAAAACGCACCACTCGAAAAAAATAATATATTTTGCAATTAGGTTTAGTTTCTTATTTTCGTTATTTAACCAAGCTTATGACTTGCATAGGTACACACTGCTTATGTTTTTTGTTTGTTATGTAACGATACAATGACGTCAACGTGCCGCCCGTGCAAATGCCCATATTTGTATTACCAGTGTAGCATACATGTGTATTGATTCATTTTAGCCATAGAAAAAACTTTCTGTCTATACATGGATGAAAGTACGCAAAAAGTGGATACAAACGTCAAAGTTATGGGACATTTTAATAACCCACGACGTCAACGTCAATCCTTACGTCATATAATTACAGCAAGATAACGCAACATCGCATACAGCTAGAGTTACAACTACAACGTTTATAGCCAATAACAACATCAATATTTTTCATTGACCGGCGTTTACCCCTGATTTGAAATCATTGGGCACATTTGGGACCAGTTTTGACGTGTTTTGAAGTCGTGTGTACAACGGCGTTTTGCAAATTCAGAGCCGTCATAATCTGATTCACTAATATAGGAGTGGAATGGCATTCCACAATACAATGCCGAATGCAGCGTGTGGTCCGCCGTGCGCACACCGGTATTGGCAGGACGTGGTTAATGCAATGGGTAGGTTTACCAATTACTGAATTTTGTGACTTTTGAAATTCTACCTGTCTTGTTCAAGACACTACTTTGTAGAACCTACCATGAATTAAAATTATTTCACAGGTACTGTTGTCACAACGTGTGTGAAATAGCATCACCATCGTCTTATTAAAAAGAAAATTCAAAAGCCAATTCACAAAAAACAAATTTACTTACATTTTACGGCTGGTGCGTTTTCATTGCGTTTGACTATATAAACGGACTTTCACCACAGTGTCTGATCCGGGGTTTTGTATCGTTCGAGTTGGTTGTTAATCAATAATCAAATATACGCTTACATGTAGGTCCCTATATGTCAAATATTCTGCGTTCATATTCAATATTATTTAAGTTTACTATTAATGGAAGTCATGTGACCACCAATAAATTACGTCATAGCTTTTTTTGATGCCGTATTACTTTGTTCTCGCTATAAACCGTTATTTAAGCAGTCACGTTTTGCAAATAACGGTCATTTAAACGATTTAGAGTATGATTTGAACTGTTTAAGCTTTATCCTTTTGAGAAAAACATTACTTAAAGTGGGTGTTGTGGGTTTTTCACGCTTAAAATGGAAATCGGCGTATCAGAAGCTATTTCGGCATCGTATAGTCCAGACCGGACAAGCCCCCATCAAACGAGGAACTCCTGTAACGAAGCATAGCAGAAAACCCCACTTCGGATATTATGAGAATCCCCGGGCGGGTATCGAACCCAGGGCGCTGGTCAGGAGGGCCCTTGTAGGGAGGGAGCACTGTACTCTCCAGCACAGGAGCTAGATATTGCTTATACCATTCGCCGCGTTGCTATGCTATTTTAGTACATACCGAGAGGTCAATGTGTGGGATGTAACACTTGTCATTCTCTCTTTTTAGTAAACACGTTCTTTATCAGACAGATGTAGACACATTGATAGTATACGTGCATGTAACACATTTGCATCCTGTGTTTTGTAATACACGGATGTTTTCTATGTTTTCGAAATCTATCGAGCCGGTTTGGGAGAAAAGAAACGACATAATCGGAAGCATCAAATGAAAATCAAAAACATTAAATCTTGCAATTTGAAAATTAAACCGTCTGGAAACGATGATAATTCAAGCTTGCGTTCCGTTAGATAGAGCTGTTATTCGGCATATCTTTAGAATGTGTTTATTGTAACATTATCCAGTCCAAGACGGCCTGTAAATTTACATAACTAAAAATCTATAACGTGTTATCACAGCTTATATAACGGCGTGTAACACTTACATTTGCATTTAACCTTTTCACTTCCAACGACACCAAAAGGAGACTTTGCAATCAGGATCCCATCTGTGTGACACTGGCAATGTTTTTCAGTTGAAACGGCCCTAACGATAAATTCAATATATTACAAACGACACTAGCAATGCAGACGATATTCTAGCGTTAAAGCATACGATAATATTTGGCAGAGAAAGAGTGTAAGTTAATCCTTGTACCGCCGTAGGCGACTTAAATCGTCTTTGCAAACTGTTTAAATCCAGAAAAGACGACACATAACGTGACGTCTGATCATGATCCGAACCGTTTGGTACTCATATCGATATTTCTTCATTCAAAACCTAGAAAACGATTGGCATCAAAATTCATACAACTAAATGTCAGCAGGTAAATTAGTATAGTGGAACTTTAAAAATATATAAAGATATATCTGTTTACGTATCTAGAAAATGATCAGTTGACTTTGACTTAAAATTGTTAATGCAGTTCTCTAATAGCTCATTTTATAGTTCATAGGGTTTAACATTGAGAACAGAACAATTCTGTTTAGTACATTTTCACCCTGGCACCGTTAATAGACGTCACAAGTCCAGCTGTAAGTTTTGTCTAGTCAATGTATGAGTAATTCGTGTTTTTCTGCAATGTATTGCAAAATGACAAATAATTCAGACGCTGATGGAACAAATTTACTCTTTACGGGAACACGGTTTAAAAAAACGAGTTCACTCGTCGTTAGGGTTAAGGTGTTAACCAAAATTTTACATTTTGAAAAGGAAGACACAGAGCTCCAGATAAGGGAAGTATTTCAAAAACAAGCCTTTTTCCTGGTTTAAACCCTATGGTGTCACTATTCATTAGAATCGTCTCATGGGTGAGAAAATGTTGGATTTGAAAAGGAAGACCCATAGCTCCAGATAAGGGGAATGTTTCAAAAACTTAAATCTTTATTTCTGGTTTAAACGAAGAGACGATTCTAATGAGTAGTGACACTATAAGATTTGGTGCTAAAATGAGTGAGAAAATGTTGGGTTTGTTAAGTTTACTCCCTCTTATCTGGAGCCCTGGGAAGACCTGCTCAGTGCACAGAGGCGTCTGAAGTCATTTATTGTATTTATAGATAATAAGGCGTTGTATGTTCTCTTTCATCTTGATATTATTATTCCATTATCACTCGAATAATTCAACTTACATATATTGCATGACATTGTCGGTTTCAGGACTCTATTGTCATATTATATGCCTTGAAGTTGACGTCTTCAAAATTGGACAAATCAATATTGTTGAATTTAAAAAGAAGGCAACTACGTATGAATTCAAAACCGTTTTGATTAAGGTGAGATATGGAATTTTTCAGCCTCTGATATGGATGAAACTGTTGGCAAATAACAGTCATTGCGAGATTGACAGGCTAAGGGTTACTGATTTTATTTCACAGAGTCGTTTTGGGATAACCATAGTTGTTTAGATTCTGCATTGCCATTAAATACTGTATTTCTGGTAGTTCTTTAGTTTTCAATTACTGTGATTTAAATGCTGCGTTGTCATTCTGATATTACAGGAATAATACACTATGACCCCATTTCCATAATATTAGGCTCATCCTTTAACCCCTTCCATGCTTTATCCCGAGTATAACAGTATACTTAAAAACAGTTTGAATCCTGATCAGACGCCGCGTGACGCGGCGTCTGATCAGGATTCAAACTGTTTGACACTCGTTTTAACATTTTTAAGTCAAAATACCTAACATTTAGATTTGAGAAAAATGCAGACGACAATTGTTTACAATTGAAAACGTAATGGTAGTGAAGGGGTTCCTATATTCACTTTGCTTTATGTTTGTCTTGTGTGTTGTTTTCTATTTAGTGTGTACAGATGAAGGAATGGTATTGCGCGTGTGTGTGTGTTTGTATGGTATGACTGTGTGTGTGTTTGTTATGGTATGACTGTGTGTGTGTAATGCTTAAGAGGTAGGTGTATTGTTTGTGTTATTATTATTATTATTATTATACCTGATTTATATAGCGCTCTTTTCACACAGGAGTTACAAGTGCGTTCAAAAGCGCTTCACATGTAATTATATAAATGTACATACAAAGCAAGAAAGACAAATAAATACATTCACAATAAAAATGATACAATATTGAGATGCATGGAAACATGGAAATTCTTTCAATATTATTACCAAGATTATAAAAATTGTTATAGTAAGTTTGTAAAATCATTTTTTAAAAATGAGTCAAATAATTAAAAGATGAATGGCATGATTAAAACAGAGTGGTTTTTTGTTTGTTTGTTTGTTTGTTTCAGTGTAGAGCCGGAGAGTTGTTCACAAATCGTAAAACGAATGTTTAAAACAATACTCTCCATGTTGTTTGGTTGAATTTATTTGTTTGTTTGTTTGTTTCAGTGTAGGGCCGGAGAGCAGTTCACAAGTCGTAAAACTCGTAATACTCTCCGTGTTGTTTGGTTGAGTATTGTATAATCCATGGCCGTGGTACACCCTTAGTTCATAAACATAAAGCTGTCCAAGAATTTCACCATAGACCCCTAGCCAAATGGTTTCAAAGCGATTGGGCAATCCCTACCAGCAAGATCCACCAGACAGGCACAAGGTCAATGGTACAACTCCAGAACTGCCATTTAGACCCACAGCATCCACAGCAAGAACACAGCCCAGAGGTAGCAGTCATTGATTACCTACTTTCTTCTAATAACAGATATTAAAGAAGTGTGTTTTCAGACGTTTTTTGAAGACTGCAACTGTTGCGTTTCCTGCTCGAGTCTTTCGTATTTATTTTTTTATATGCGACAACGTAGAGCCATACTGTAATTATCATTAACCCTTTCTCTGCCATGACGAAATTTATTTAAAACACTTGTCTTTTTTATTTCTCAAATTAAGATATTCGTTTTTTGAAAGAAATTAAGAACTGTTTGCAAACAACGATTGTACTCGGAGTAAGGCAATAGGAAGAGTAAACGTTAACCGTTAAACCTCTATGAGGGAGCCTCTCAAATGATATATGACATCTTATCGTCTTTATCCTAATATATATCAGTTGGAATTATATACCGAATGCAAGAGAATATCAAGAAATATGCTATGACACTTGTTCTACCTCATTAGATATTTCGCTCTGCTAAGAAAGTATTGTGAGCGGTACTTAGATTTCTATAAGTTACTTTTCGGAGAATTTAAACAAAGAAATATTTACACCATTGAATAACACATTTGCCTCTGATCAGATAAACTGAATACATGTATTGTCGGACCATTCTTCACAGAGACCTTCCTACCTTGTCGTGGTTCTGGCGCTAACTTTTCATAGTGGTTTTTTCCCGAGCTTATCCCTATGCCAAGAACTAAAGGGAAGGCAGGTTGATGGTTTTGAGCCCATGCATTGCTCTGCAAGAAATGAGATTAGCCGAAATCAGCATCATCTCGTCTCACCAACCTTAATCATTCATCGCAGCTATACAATATATTTTGTTTCAACCATCAAGCGACTGAAAGACGTATCGACTCTAAATGACCATCTGTGTCGATGCCGTAAAACAAAAAACGTTCAATATACCAATGAAGAAAACGGCGAGCCTAGTGCTGAACGATTTATCCCCTCGCAGAATAAAGCCTTCCTATCTCATACAATGACGTATTATTCTCTATATCACAATACTAATGTCAGTTATGTATTGCCTAATTAATAGTTATTGTTTTCTTCATTTTACGTTATAGAACATTACCGTATTAAACTTTAAAACTTTAATCAGATTAGGAAGTGCCTGATGTTGACGTTTTGGGTCGGACCAATAGAAAACCCTTATCGTGCAAAACGCAAATTTGCTGATACTTGCAAACATCTTAGATCAACATCAGGCGCCCCGTAACGCTACGTCTGATCTATATCCAAGCTGTTAGCCACTTATTTTATTATTGTCTAAAGTTTTAAAAAACATCAAAATTTGTTATTCTTGTTTTCGCTGACGAAATATTTTAAACAGACGACATTTCAGAATGATAAGGCTAAAGTCTAGACAACTTCCCGCATCTTGTCCAGTAATTTTGGGTCCCGCATTTATCTTTTGTCTGGCTAAACACCTCCACACGTATGTGGTATATTGTTTTATTTATTGAAATCTCTAATACAGACTATTCAGAAAGCTTAAACAACATATAGAAGTAATATAGTGAACGAAATATATAGGCTTCGGTCAATTCGCAAATGGAATTATAAAGTGTAAGATAATAGGCCTTTAGCTAGAGAACGAATGTATGCAAATTATTTTGAGTTGAAAAAGCAAATAAATTCCGAAGTGCGAGTGTATTAATTGTGTTTTGTTCGTTTCGGGAGAATTCAATTCTAGGATTTTCTTGGGATTTAACTTATTTATATTCACGGTATTCAACAGCCTCAGACCAATTAATCAACATAACCAGTGGCACACATTACACCATGTTCACTTGCACGGAATACAAGTCTGTTTGGGTTAACTACATTTTAACTTTAGAACACGGGACTTTTCGTATGAAGATACCTTCGAAAGAGATAAAACTTTTTATATTTTCTGTAATTACGTTGCCTATCCATAAACACAACTAATTTACGGATACAACACCTCCGTGCAATGCATATAGTGTATATAACAATACAATTATTCCCTATAGGACTGGTACAGTATTATTTCAATTTAAGACGTGAAAACCAAGTCTTGCTATATGATAAACCACCAAGTATAACGCCCGTTCATGTACTCATGCAAACCTGAAACTTTAAATGGACAGGTTCATCTTCCCATAAAATCTGGTCAGTTTTAGACTATTTTATTTTTTGCAATATATCGCAAACCCACAAACACTGCAGACGGATCAATCCGGTCAGGGTTTACGCTGTTTGCATAGAACAAGTAGGTAAATGTTTTTTTTAAATAATGAGTATATTCGTCGCTAGGATTTAAGGTGTTAAGAATACTTCTCTAACAGCACTATAACGTTTTTTTGATTTTGGACTTAATATCAATAGTTCATTATTGTGGACATGATCATGTGCATTCAGGTCATATTGAATAGGAAAAAAATCTTCTTTTACAATAATTTGTCTAGAATCAGGGAAACATTAAAATGAATATTTATCAGACCATGGTAGAATGTCTGATAAAACAGTTGCAAACAGTTTGGTCCGACTGAGACGATTAGTTAGTCCGTGTCGCATGAGATCAAAATTGTTTGATATTCGGATGATTTGTTTTAAAATGAAATGCGCATGGGTCATCTTTAAGGTATGATACAGACAGCAAGCTCTGTGAAAGACTATTACATAGCGTGTAGGAAGAACTATTCTGTTAGATATAAATTGCGTCTGGAGTGAACAGAAAAAACAACAAAACCTTAAATTATATTTTCATTTCGAAATCACATAAAACAATACAAAAAAACATTTAATGTAAAGAATGTTAAACGAATAACGTGCTATAGAATATTCTTTCTATACATTCTGTAAATTCGGTTAATGCGCACCGGGGCATATTGGTAGATTTGAAAAAAGTATCTAAATAAAGGTTAACGACCAAATAAAGTTAAGAAGGTTAAAATCCCAGCAATAAAAAGAGTGAAATAAGGATACAATCACCATTGCTGGACTAAATAATTAACTAGATTCATGGTCTTGATTGAGGACTTGGACGTTTCTATGCTCTCATTCAACACGGTGTGTGAAGGAAGAGCTTCCCCTGTATTACCCTGAAGTGATTAAAAAGAGTATTTATAATAGTCAGCCCCAGCATGAACCTGTCGGAAACTCAAAGAGTCTGGATGGACGAGTGTTTTCGTGTATGAAACTAGGACTGGAACTGCAACTAGCTTATGGAAAATCTATCTTATAAAAGAGACGTACTCTAGCATCGCAACAACGCCGTTTCAAGGTCCTCAGCCCTCACTTTCGTAACATGTCAGAGATACGTGCATGCCTGGAATAATTCTGGCTCGGGTTTTTTACAAAGTGTAAATGTAGTATTTACATTGACATATAAAAAATATCGATAAAAAGTGGTAGAGTATCAACAGTGTTTGAAAAGTGAGACAAGTTGTGCTATTGACTTACAAATAAGTTTGTTATTGTCATTGTCTTAAACATTTAATAGTTAAAACAACTTAGTGGTACGGTTGAACTGCGATATCTCGAACTCGGTTAGGTCGAACAACCCGTATTTCAAAGTTAAAATGTGGCTTAGCCACGTTTTAATTTTGAAATACGGGTATGTTTAATCTAACCAAGCATGAAATAATGCAACTCATGTGTCGACAAATCGGATAATTCGAATTAAGCGAGTTATAGATATCGAAGTTCGACTGTAAATGATAGTAAGTAGAGTATCAACGGAGTTTTTACGTGGGACGAGCTGTGTTACGGCATAACGAAATACATGTACATATAATGCATTGTATTAATTTCACTGGCCTTTTAGACCATTCAAAACAAAATATCAGAAGATTATTGTATTTTGAGTTTTAAGGAGTTCGGATTTAACTTAACACGGTGACAACTGTTACACATGTTACACACTTTTCAAGAGCAAATTTATGCGTAATTTAAAAGTAGCTTTAGACTGTCAACTGTGTTTCAAATAATTGAAAAAAACATGTATAAAGTATATATATGGCGGAAATAATAGTATAAAATTATACTGATTTAACTTGCGCTGAACGTTAAACGACAATATCACGTGAAGCAAATCTCAGACAAGCCACACAAGTAGACAACATAACTGATAAAGTGAATCTAACACCACCGTGAGTGTCAGATAAGGATATCGCAACCAAGGTTTGAGGATATTATAGAAACATGATGCTTTGCCGAGTGTTCCTAAAATATATTTAACTGAGGATGGGATATCCATCTGATACTGAACTGTGGTTTTAAGATTTATGTTCTCACCTCATTAACTCTTCACCCCTAAAAAACGCGTACAACATGCGAGTAATGGAGAGTGATATTTTTGCATTCGCTTCATGAATAGCGGACGAAAATGTTATGCAATTTGACCCAATTACCTTTCTAATGGTCATACGCTGAAAAAAGAAAAACAAAAGTGTCGACCATTTAAATTACATGGGTTATATTATTACACCTTACTTGTTTTATTGACAATATAGCCCAATGTGACGTAAGAAAGTGAAAATCCGCAATGTTACATGGGCATTTTCACCTTGCGGCCCGCTTGACATTACAAAACGACCCGCTTATTCGGTCCGGGGTTTAGTCTATCAATTGTGACGTCACGTTTAAATTCCTACCAAAATTGTGCAGTATTGAAATAAAATAAGCTGAATACATATCGAGATCTACTTACCAGATTCTTGGCGTTAGCGAGATTTCCCTACTCCTTATAAAAATCCATATTAAGCATTAAGCCCGCTTTCTTCCTTTCAAGTATGACGCTTTCGATTTGTCGTTTCCAGAACGACCAAATAATATTGCAGCTGTGAAGACAATCACATTTTCCCAGTCAAAAAAGTTATGCAACAAGCATTTGAGACCAGAAAATATACATTACATTCTGCCGTCAAAACCATTCCATATCACGTAAACTTATGCTTTTCGGAAACTGCCTTTTCAATCTCCACCTTGAGTTGCTTTTCGGAAACTGCCTTTTCAATCTCCTCCGTGAGTTGCTTTTCGGAAACGTCCTTTTCAGTCTCCTCCGTGAGTTGCTTTTCGGAAACTGCCTTTTAAGTCTCCCCCGTGAGTTGCTTTTCGGAAATTGCCTTTTAAGTCTCCACCGTGAGTGAATGATGTTGATTCACAACATCTTTGACTAATATCTAAAACGCGTAATCCATGAAACATGTTTATCCTCCAAACCCAAAATTACAAACTGTAACTTGTGTTAAACATGCTACTTTAGCCAATTCCTGAAACATTTTCACTACGCTTCATCAACGAAAGGAATCCTCGATCCACGGCGTTTTCTTTATAAACTGCTTACCTCATAGTTCAAGATCATAGTGCGTCATTCAATTGATGATGTCATCCACTTATATGCTGAAAAGTCGATCGTCACTTTACGTCGGCTAATGAAAAGCTCGTCATTAGATAGATATATCTTTAGATTTATTCATCATAGCACAATAGTAAGCATGATAAATCAACAGACCATGTCAAAAACATTATACGAAAAGAAGAGAACAAAAAACAGTAAAAGTTAACTATTATTTCCATTGTGGTCCTTATGATACAGTTTGATGTGACATAGATATCATATAAACTAAACTGAATGGCTTTTAAGTTAAAAAAAGGTTAAGAAAAGGGATCAAAAGAGAAGAGTTCATTTAAACATAGGGCGGTATTGTGAAGGTTTTCTCCCATTTTCGCCCATGTGGGATAGAGCTATTCCCTGTGGGGAATCACTCTACCCTCCATACCACGTGACGTCTTTAATTATTTGCCAAGCATAACCATAAGCGCTGCATGACGAGGGGAACTAATGACGTCATTTTCTTATAGTAAATGGTATGGACCTTGAACATTTTACTAAGGTAGATCATAAGCAGATATACTTATCATATTATATATAGTGTAAAAGATAATGCAACCAGACGTCAGACTTATTGAAGTCAGGTCGATGAAAAAATGTAGGTATCAACGATTTATGATTCATTATGTATGGTGAATTATAATCGAATTGTAGAAATTATTAGTCAATTATCACATATTGAATGCGTATGTTATCAGACATGTTAAGCTGTCAGAAGTTAGGCACCCGATTCGGTCAGTATCATAAGGAGCAAGCACATTGGTAATTACAAAGCTGCCTATTACTGACTTAATTTTCACCAACCAAAAGCTGCCTTTTTAACATGTTAATGCCGTTATTAATGGTATAAAAATCTACTTCTCTATTTACTAAACATTACCATGTCCTGAAAACTTTTCTCCTGTGTTTAATGTTGAATATTATTGGTGTCATTGATCCGTGTAAGTATGACATAGCCTCTTGTATCATTTTTCATACTGTAGACGCTTTATTGAATGACATGTATTAGATAAGCAGCGTAGTATCCATTGCTTACAATAACACTATTGATAAACACCATTGGCAACTTGATATTTGACCCAAAATTAACATACAATAACAACAGTGCAAAACTATAGTCGGGGTAAAAAATGCATTCTGTGAAATGCAAATTGCTCGGCGTCTGAACTGGACTTACATTCTTTGCACGTGTTGGCAAATTTTGCAGGTAGCATGGGTACAATAATGACGCGAAATGCAATGATATGAACAACAGAAAGTTGTCCTCTTAGGCACTTACCTACAGTGGAGAATGTGTTATTCTTTCCCAATAAACGCGTTTACGCTAAAACTATTATTTGCAGTGCAAACAGTTTGGAGCCAGATCAGACGCCGGGTAACCCGGCGTCTGATTAGGCTCCAAACTGTTTGCCACCAAGATAAACAAGAATTATCAGAATTGTCCAAAAGTTGTTCTTTTCTACGTTTTAGCGCTTTGCGTACGTTTGCGTTTAAACGGGAAAGAATAACAGATTCTCCACTGTACCTAGGGTTAGTACAGTAGAACCAATCTACAAAGACTACTTAAATGTAGGTTAAGTGTTCTCATGAAAGGAAGGAGAGAACTTAATTCAAAGTGAAAGGAAAATGTAAAACTTTGAAAGTTCTTTTACACCTAACAACTAACGCAATTTAATGGTCCCAAATGAGGGAATATACTGTACCGTATGAAATGTTTATAACACTTCAGTAAAACAAAATCGAAACATTATTGGGACCCTACATTATTAGATTGTGAAGTTTCCAATGATAGCCCAAAACTTAAGCTAACACTGTTTTATACAGATTGTCCCAGTATTTTTAGAATTTACTATTGTTTAATTAACTAGTGTAACATACAAATGAGCATGCATATTTACATAACTTAAAGCGATAATGTGCTCTCACAGCGTATAATGGCATGTTATACTTACATTTGCATTTAAATGGAATTTAAAAGGATATAAATATATCCATTTTGTATCTAGAAAGAGCTCTGTAATACTTAATTTCGTTGCGTTTTCCCAATTTTAATCCCTTCTCTGGCATGACATCATCATTGTAAACAATTGGCGTCGGTTTTGGATCACAAATTTAAATTTAAGGTTTTTCAACGTGAGAAATATTGAAATGTGTGTCAAACAGTTTTGATCCTGATTAGACGCAGCGCTATGCTGAGCCTGATTAGGATCAATATTGTTTGCAAAGGATTCTTGTACTCTGGATAAGGCCGTGCAGGAATTAACAAATCACTGTGAAGGAAAATTGGAAAGTCCTTGGAAAAGAGGAATCCTTTTAAACACGCGAGTATGCACCTGATGCCTTCTGTTTATGTCTAAATTAAAAAATAAAGTATATACTCTTCAACATATTTTCTATCGTATAAATACAGTCGAACTCCGACATCTCGAACTCGGTTAAGTCGAACATACCCGTATTTTACGCCGCGTCTTAACTTTGAAACAAGGGTATGTTCACCTAAGCCAAGCATGAAATAAGGCACTTTCATGTTTCGACATATCGTATAATTCGTATTGATCGATGTCGAACATTGATGCATTCGGCGCCTGGTCTGGAAAAAAACTGGTTGCAGGTTTTTGTTAAGTCGCGGTTACTAGGCAGCGTGCTTAAATGGTTGATTATCTGATACATGCACATAAACGTCTTTATTTCTTACATTTATCTATTTTTCAATTACGATGTTGTAGCTGCTGTTTAAATACTCACATGTTCAGAGAAATAATTTCGTTTAACTTAATGTTAAGTTTTTAGTTCCCTATAGAATAAAGGAGTGACATGTGGGTGTTTTACGTTCAGATGGTCGATGCGCTAATACGTACAGTGGAGAATCTGTTATTCTTTCCCAATAAACGCGTTTACGCTAAAACTATTATTTCCAGTGCAAACAGTTTGGAGCCAGATCAGACGCCGGGAAACCCGGCGTCTGATCAGGCTCCAAACTGTTTGCCACCAAGATAAACAAGAATTATCAGAATTGTCCAAAAGTTGTTCTTTTCTATGTTTTAGTGCTTTGCGTTTGCGTACGTTTGCGTTTAAACGGGAAAGAATAACAGATTCTCCACTGTACGTACACTCCATATAGATAAACACCCACGTTATAACATACTTTTAACCCTTTCACTGCCTTATCCCGAGTTCAATGATTATTTGCAAACATTTCGAATCGTGAATATAACAGAAGACACTGAATTGAAAAAGGGCAAATTGATTCCGGCACAAACGTCTATTAATTGCGTTTTGTTCGTCTCCGGAGATTTCATTTATGAGAACTAAACTTGTTCAAATTCAACATATAGCAATGTTTAAGACTGATACCATTTTCTCACAATTACCAGTGACACATCATATATTATATACTAACATACTCAAGTTTAACCCCCGAGTACATAAGTGATTTGCACACAGTTTGAATCCTGATCAGACCTCCAGGGCTGCCATAAGTTGATAAAAAAAATCCTAAGTTTTCAAACTTTTCAAGCGCGATTTTCCGAATTATACCTTTAACCCATAGCCTGTTTCTACTTTTTAAGGCACGTGATGCTTACAGCAGGTTGAAAGCAGCGCTGAACGCGCCTTAGGGCGCATTCTGCTTTACTTTCAGTCTGTTTAATCTTCCATCTTGTGGAGTAAAAATCCGAAGATTTCGGAAAAATCCGGAGAAATGGCAGCCCTGGACCTCGCGTCACTCGGTGACTGATCAGGATAAAACTAGATCTATATGGCACTCATTTTAACAGTTCTTAGGTCAAAATACCTTAACTTAAAATGCAGTAGATGTGCGTTTTCTAATATTGAGAATAGTAAGTGACAAATGCATGAAAAGTGTTGTTTAGTTTTTATTGTAGGCAGGCATACCAGTAAATATACTCATACATACCATTTGTAAATGATATACATTTGTACAACACTTAGTCATCCCAAAATATACGATTCCTGACTGATATTGGGTAGTATATATGAGTCAGAAAACTTTTTCCATATGAGATCAAAAGACAAAACCGCAATTACACGGGTATGCTACTGGATACTCCATTAGTCCGCTATGTACAGTGGAGAATCTGTTATTCTTTCCCGTTTAAACGCAAACGTACGCAAACGCACGCAAACGCAAAACGCTAAAACGTAGAAAAGAACAACTTTTGGACAATTCTTATAATTCATGTTTATCTTGGTGGCAAACAGTTTGGAGCCTGATCAGACGCCGGGTTACCCGGCGTCTGATCTGGCTCTAAACTGTTTGCACTGCAAATAATAGTTTTAGCGTAAACGCGTTTATTTGGAAAGAATAACGTTTTCTCCACTGTACTAACGCACCACAGTTGGAGATTTGAGGTTTACTCAGCTTCTGATCTGCCACCAAACAGCTTGAATCTGATAACAAAGTTTCAACAATCAAAATATCATCAATTTTAAACTAAACAAAGGATACAAATCACAATAATTACTGCTACACCCTCGTTCGCGCTTCTCCGTTAAGCACAAGTTTAAATATGAAACATATTTGATTCAAATTACAATGTCAAATATTGAAAGTAGTGCATGTGTCCACTTGTTAAATAGCGTTTATATGCTTTGAAAATTACAATAGTTACATTTTAGTGAAGGTGGTTAAACAAGTGTATACTTGCTAAAGTCTCCCCTCCCCTAAAAATGTGGAATCGGTGTCTGGCTTGATACATCGAATTGGAAGTATTTGATTGCAGAAGACAAATATGGTTGGAAAGACAATGCTCCTCTTTGTATCTATTTGTGATACAAGGAAGTAATAGACTAGAAAGAATCCTAACAATTAGCACCCTTTCTACATATACTTATTGCAGCGACGTGTGTCAATTTGTTTAGGTTTCATTGCGAAGATGTTGTCAGTCTGACTCTGTTTTCAAATGAGAGTGCACTATTGGTAAAATAGTGAATGGGCTAATAGCTTATTCCTGTGGTAGAAATGCTTTGTACAGTGGTAAAGGCGTCATTCTCCCCCACTGAAGGCGTATGTGATTAAACACACATATGTATTGCAAATAATTTTGAGCCAGTTTAGATGCCGGTTTGCCCGGCGTCCGAATAGCGTCCAAATTGTTTGCCACTAAGAATAAAAAAGTCAACATTCTTCCGTACATTTTCACTTTTTACATATATTTACACTGTGTTTGTGAGTAGTTTCATATAGCCAGGCAAGAATAGCTCCCTATTGCATCCTGTATCGTGCAGTTAGTCACTATAGATTGACAAATGTATAGTACTGATCTGAATACACGATAAGGCTTAATTATCTAAAGTCATCTACTCTTAAACTTCAGATGGAAAATCCAATCTCCAATTATCTCCCATCTACTGTAATAACAGAATCTTCCAGTAAACACAAATGACATTTTAATGCAATATCCAGGCATAAGAAGCACATTTAGTCTTGTTCCGGGGTGTAAAAATAAAGTAACTATAATTGTCTTTCTAGGAAAAGTCTTTCCTAAATTCTAATTACTGTTCACTATCTTAAAATATTCATTTGATAGGAACTGTAAATTGACTTTATTGTGTTCAATGCGACAAAGTAGACATAAACAAATAAAAGTTGCACTTGTTTTAAATCTTGTTAACCTATGTACAGTGGAGAATCTGTTATTCTTTCCCGTTTAAACGCAAACGTACGCAAACGCAAAGCACTAAAACGTAGAAAAGAACAACTTTTGGACACTTCTGATAATTCTTGTTTATCTTGGTGGCAAACAGTTTGGAGCCTGATCAGACGCCGGGTTACCCGGCATCTGATCTGGCTCCAAACTGTTTGCACTGCAAATAATAGTTTTAGCGTAAACGCGTTTATTGGGAAAGAATAACAATTTCTCAATTGTAAGTACACACGAGTCCTTAACCCTAAATTTCTCTTGTGGGTATTTATAATCCTTTTGGACTCTTCTAGTACGTACAAGTATTTTGAACCAGTCTACTGTTACATTTTTGGTATGACAATAAAAACAAATGAAACTATCAAACAGTGCAGACCCTAATCAGAGGGCTCCTATAGGATCCCTCTGATCAGGGTCTACACTGTTTGCATTTGTAATCAGTAATCTCTATAGAGGGCTGTAGGGTTGAAAGGGTTAACCTCCTCACTGCCTTTTGTCATCCTTTACTGACATGATGGCATGTGTTTTGTTATTGTCACCTGCATTTTTGTCCATTTCATATTGTTTGTACATTGACTTAAATTATATCTTTATGAGTGTCAAAAAATCCTGATTAGACGCCAGGTTACGCCATTGTTGTCCGGCAGTGGAACAGCTAACACAGGCACCAGTTTCATGTAGATTTAAGATAAAGCAGAAGGCTAATAAAATAAACCCTCAGTATCTGTTTGTCTTCCTTTTGAACCGCTTAAACCTATAACCCCATAGCCTGTTCTAAAAGTAGGTGACCACTTTAAGCAGGTTGAAAGTAAAGCAGAATGCGCATTAAAGCGAATTCTGCTTTACCTTCAGCCTACCTTTCGCTAACATCTTCTAAAATATAATCAATACTTTTTTATCATACATATTTATGACTGTATAAATTGTAACTATTTTCTTCAGGGAGGAATAAGTTTATGGCGTAAAAAGGCTCATTTATGGGGGGTATTTATACATGCTATTAGATCTTCTTTCATGTAGCTACTTTACTTGGAGTTTCATGTTTCTGAATTAACTGGTGGAAGACAATGTATTTTATTACACCTCGCTTTGAGTTACAATGTTAAATTCCCATAGACCTACAGTTAACATTTTGCATGTCTTTTACATCTATCCAAAATATACTGTCACTCTTTATGATATTCTTTTTGTGACGTCACTCTAAAGGACATTACTTTTTTACTCCGTCCGAAAACGTACTGTCAGCATTGACATGACTTTCGCTATTGGCTATATTGGAACGTTTTAAAGAGTGGTAACTTCTAATCAACTTTTGGCATTTTCTGTACAAGTTGCTTCCTTTTGTCCATTCCTTAACGATTTGCCACTATTTCGGAAGAGGATATTTGCCACCTAGACAATGTAAAGACGCTGTTTCTTCAATTTAATTATCATAACGTTCTTCTTTGTTTCTTGTAATATAATTATAAACAATGTGACGTCGTAAGACGGCGACGTCATTCCCCGCGTTATGTACATGTCCGCGCTAAATTGGTATTCACAACACATTTTATAAAAGACGAATAAAACGATTCCAAAGCCAGGGTTGATAAGCTCGGTGTAATAAAATAAATATTAGATGTCAGTTTGCGTGACATTCAAATTGTCAACCCTCGAAAACAAGAATGTCACCCTCGGCTACGCCTCGGGATGACATGCTGTTTCTCGGGTTGACAATTTGAATGTCACGCAAACTGCCATCTAATATTTATATAATATACTTATAGTATTCAGTGAACTGGGTGAATTGGTGTGAATATCTGCGTTGATTTGGACTGTTTGTAACCCTTTCATACGAATACAAATCTGTAGGTAAGACCTTATCAGACGCCGGTTTCTTTGCATAATTTTATCCTGGAACAGCATTATATGACACTCCTAACGAAAGTTCTACTGGAAAAGAAATGTATTGAATTAAGAATTATAACAATAGTTCAGACAAAACTATTACTACAAATGGTGTAAAGGCAATACAAGGATTAAGCAGGAGATATATTTTGTGTGGAAAGGCAATACAAGGATTAAGCAGGAGATATATTTTGTGTGGAAAGGCAATACAAGGATTAAGCAGGAGATGTATTTTGTGTGGAAAGGCAATACAAGGATTAAGCAGGAGATGTATTTTGTGTGGAAAGGCAATACAAGGATTAAGCAGGAGATGTATTTTGTGTGGAAAGGCAATACAAGGATTAAGCAGATGTATTTTGTGTGGAAATGGTTAAACTTTAACTCTCAATGACGTCGTCAAAAAGCGCATTTGAAAACAGTTTTTATCATGATCAGATACTGCCTTAACCCTTTACCTCATAGCCTGTTTCTAGTTTTGAAGACAGGTGACCACTTAAAGCAGGTTGAAAGTAAAGCAGAATGTGCCTTAAGGCACATTCTGCTTTACTTTCAGCCTACTTTAAGCTAAATTCTGCTAGGCTATATAAAATATTTGTAATGGTAATTGTTCATAAGGGAATAAACTGAAACTATTTTCTTCAGGGGAGGAATAAATTAAATACGCTAAAAGTCGCTTCTATTGGGGAAAGGGTTAAATCTAACATTGAAACGATATTGCAGACAACATTTTGGATACAGGATGACAATATTGCGGTGAAGGGATAAAAACCTCAGATAAAATTTGATCATGGAAAGATTAAATAATACAGCCAAAATATTTAATTCCTGGAACAATAGGTGAACATTATTTAGATAACAATGCAACACACTTGCTTCCTGTGATTACAAGAATAATACCCTACGTCTTCGGTAATCATAGAGACTGTTTTGGAGGAAAATAACGACATATAATATGTATCCAATATAATTCGAAATACCTTAAAGAGGCTCGCAACCGGATTTAGCATCAAAAATAGTAATTTGTAAATATATGTCAAATGCTTATATAAATGGGTAAGATTTAGTTTAGGATAATAAATTCTGTTAAAAAATGCATTTCAAAAAAAAAAGAAAAAGCTCTGGTGGGCTTCGAACCCGTGACCCTCCATGCGGAGACAAACATGAAAAATGAGGAAGCGCCTTTACCGCCTCGGCTACGGGCGTTCTCTATATATGGTAGCGAATTAACGTACTTCACTGGTAGCGATTGATACTGCATTATTCGGCTCGAGTTTATGTCAGAGCCCGTGTAGAGAAGCAACAACAGCAACTATACCGTCAGCTGACGCTATAGAAAAACGATGGAAAATATCTAAAAAAAACTAAGATTCGGTGACGATTCTTGAGACTTTTTTTGGAATGATCATATTTCTTAATGTCAGAAGCCAAATAATGCCACAAATTTGCTTTTATTTGAGTATTTTATTTTATTTTGACAAGTACACCATCCGGTTGCGAGTCCCTTTAAATCTTGTAATTTTAAAAGTAAACCGCCTAGAAATGGTGATAACTCCATTTTGCGTTCTGTAAGATAGAATTGACATTCGACGTATCTGTAAAAAATGTGCTTAACCCTTTACCCCATAGAAGCGCCTTTTAGCGAATATGATTTATTCCTCCGCTGAAGAAAATATTTCCAATTTAATCAATCATGAATATATATTAAAGTAAATATTTTGTTATATTCTAGTACATGCTAGCTTAAAACAGGCTGAAAGTAAAGCAGAATGCGCCCTTAGGCGCATTCTGCTTTACTTTCAACCTGCTTTAAGAAGTCACCTATCTTCAATACTAGAAATGCACTATCAGGTAAAGGGTTAATGTAACATTATCCAGTCAAAGATGGCCTGTAAATTTACCTCAATTAACCCTTCATAGCCTTGCAACGAGTGCAACTATTATTTGCATATAGTTTAGATCCTGACCAGGCGCCGCATAACTCAGCGTATGATCAGCATCCAAACTGTTTGACACCCATTCCGATGTTATGTTAGTCAAAATAGTTTGAGAAAAAAAGGCAGACGACATTTGTTTAAAAATGATGACGGCATGACAGTGAAAGGCTAAAACAATAATGCGTTTTACGGCGTTTAAAGACATGTAACGCTTAAATTTGCATTGAAATTGAAATTTAACTATTTCACTCTCAATGAAGCTTAAAAGCGCGATTACAAACAGTATGGATCCTGATCAGACGCCGCGTAACGCGGCGTCTGATCAGGATTCAAGCTGATTGACACTCGATTTGAAAATTATTCAGTAATATTGCCTTATTTTTTAACTTTGAAACTACATCGCAGACAACAAAATTGCAGCAGACGACAATGCAACGGTGAAGGGGTAAAAGTCTCACGAAACATTTAGCAGTGAAATGATTAATCGCATTAATCGACTACAGTCTCCTTAACAAACAGCTCGAAGGTTAGTTGAGTCTGAGTGTGTTCCCAAGCATTTGATTGGTCAGATTTTAGCCTAGACTCAAATCTGACCAATCAAATGATTGGGAACGAGTTTAGACTCGGAGCCTGCGTCTTGTATTGACATTTCTGCAGTTACAACCGAAAAAGATGAGTGTGGCATCAAATTGCAAACAACAAACTTTAGCAGATAAAAGAGTAAATGGATGGTTTTCAAAATCTTTAAAGATATATCTGTTTTTGTGTGACTTACATTTATTGAAGCAAATTCCAAATAGCCAATTTTATAGTATGTGGGAAACTCGCATTAGTTTTGTCTTATCCATGTATGCCTGATAAAGGTTGCTTTCTGCAATATTGCAAAACGACAAACAATACAGATTCTGATTACAGATATGTTTGTAAAGGACTAATGTCCTCTTTACTGGTACAGTGGAGAAACTGTTATTCTTTCCCGTTTAAACGCAAACGTACGCAAACGCAAAGCACTAAAACGTAGAAAAGAACAACTTTTGGACAATTCTGATAATTCTTGTTTATCTTGGTGGCAAACAGTTTGGAGCCTAATCAGACGCCGGGTTACCCGGCGTCTGATCTGGCTCCAAACTGTTTGTACTGCAAATAATAGTTTTAGCGTAAACGCGTTTATTGGGAAAGAATAACAGATTCTCCACTGTACACTCTTTGTAAAGGCAAATACACTCGTCGCTATGGTTCTATGCGTTAACGAATATTTTATCCTTTATACCTCAAAAGTAAGTGCACAGAGGCACCTGAAGTCATCTAGTTCTGATGATAGATAATAAGGTGTTGTATTTTCTCTTTCATTTTAGTATATTTTCCATCCTTACTCGTATAAGTGAAATTACATGAATTATATGACATTTTCTTAGTACGTCTTTTGTTGTAATAATATCTGCTTTGAAATCGTCGATTGGGGGTTGTCAAGTTATAATGTATCAATTTTGTTGAAGACACCTAGAGAAATGCCAACCAGTTTGGATGCAGATAAGATGCGACGTATTCAGCTTCTGATATAGATCAAACTGTTTTCAAATACCAGTCAAGTCGTCGAGATTGGCAAACTAAGGATTAATACTCTTGTATTACAGGGTCGTTTTAGGATAAACATAGTTGTTGATATTCTGCCTTGACATTTATCATTTTATTTCTGATAGTTTTGTAGTTTTCAATTACAGTGATTTAGATGCTGCTTTGAAATATTACAGGATAAACCCCTTTCATTTGCCCGTGAAAAATGGTGGTATCTTGGTATACCATGTGCTAACCACAGGTCTGTCAACCCGTTAGCCCTTTCCTTGTTAACGCTATCTAATCTTCATTTAATGACCACATGTGATTTTATCTGGAGTAATGCCCAATTAATACTTGTTTCAAAACTAGAACTTTACTTATTTTTACTTAATATAGCCAAATTTCATACGTCGCTTACTAATTATGCAGGAAAGATGCCTAGAAATTCTGATCTCAGTCCAACACATTTTCATGGAGTTTATTTACGTACTTAGTGATTACGTCTCAAACTGGTTTTTTGGATGATAGATTTGCGTCTGTTTGCTTTATTGAAATCAAATTCCATCCTAAGCTTTTTTATGATACAGGAATACATCTATTGATGTTGGTTCTGTTCTGATGAGTTTTATTGGAGTTTTGCCCCTTTCAATACCTAGATTTTTAAAAAAAAAAAAAGTGTTTTCGGATAATGACTTTAGATCTATATGAAGTATGATTACCAAATTTCATATTAAGCTTTCTCATCATACATATATGACACCTACTGATTTTGGTTATGGTCTGGTGACTTTTATTAAAGTTATTTCCTTTACACACTTAAAATTATACAGCTTAAAATATTTTCGGGGCATTAACTTTACTTATGTTTGCCTTATGGAAACCAAAGAGCATACTTAGCTTTATCATCATGCAGCTAAAACACTTACTGATTTTGTTTAGTTATTGTCTGATTATTTAATTACAAATTACGCCGAATATCTCTACATTACGACGGGCTTATTATGCAATCGATTGTGGTAGTCTTCTAATATTGTTTAGTTTATTCGTTCCTTTAACGACGATGGAGTGGCACATTGTTTTTGAAATCAAATTTTCAACAATTTTTAGTTTTTCCGAAAACTAGGTCTTTCCCGACCTCTGACGTCAAAGAGTCCGACCCGTCCTTTGTTCATTTCAATTGACTGCCACTCCTACGAGTTGATGTTACCGACACAGTTTGACCTGAAATTTTCGACCTTAGCTCATTCACCCCTGATACTTTAAATGAACTGTTACCATTTCCAATTAAGTTTAGTCCACTTATACATATTGAGGATTTTTTTTAACAAAACAGTAAATGGCGAGCAGTGTAGACCCTGATCGGAGGGCTGTCAGTAGCCTCTCGAAAAGGGTCTACACTCTTTGCATAGACCAAGTGTACACTTCATAGGTACACTGTTTGTATATGACGAATATACTCGCCTCAATGGTTGTATGTGTTAGCTTTAATGCTGTCCCCGAAATAAAAAATAGAAATAAAAATCCTTTGTAATCAAGGTGATTTCTAATATGAAGATTATATGATATAAATACCGTATCTTTGTCCCAAATTTGACTTTCCCTAATAGCTAAGTAACTCTTTTTCTTTTTTCCGTTGTTTTGGTTTTTGCACCTTTCGCTCACCCCCTCCCATTCACTTTACTTGTTGTTATTGCTGTATCTAATTAGGAGCTAACGCTCCAGATATCAAATCCACATTACCCCTGTCTTTAAAAAATGTTAACCTTTTATATGCAATTATTGATCTGTATTTGTGACAAAATATTTGTAAACTGAGAAATAAAAGAATGTTCTGTTCTGTTCTGTTATTTACCAAATGGCGGCGAGAAATCGAGCCAAGAGTGGAAAGTTTTGCAAATCGACGAGTGGCTGGAGGAAACAAAATAAAAGCAATGTTTTAGTGGATCATAACTATTGTGCGGACGGTAAAATTGTTGAGTCTGCCAATGAAGAGCTAATTTTACCAGTATCTGCAAAACAAGCGCCCATAAATGATGAGGGATGGTAAGATGACATGATGATGATTTCAGGAAGATGATTTCGGCTAATCTCATTTGTTCCAATGTTTGGATTTAAACACCAAAGTAATATAGCTTATTACTCCCCTCCCCCACCTAAAAATATTTTTTACATTTCCCCTATACTTAGTATCCCCCCTCGAGGAATAAAGGTAAAATTTTAAAAAGGCCGTATGTTCAAGAACATCCAGAAAACTATTTGACAAGAGAGAAAATGCAAAAAATAAATTTTCTTGCCCTAGCTGGTCACCTCGAGAAATAGTAAAAAGTCCGACATTGTACTATGTAAACACACACCTCACCCGCTGGTTGAGTGAAAAATCAATAAGCTCTAACAGGTAAATAACACAACGGACTATCTACCCACTTATCAGTGGCCATGAAGTGTGTATTTTCAAAAGAAAACAGTATCTATTACAAATATAGACAGCGGTGAGCTAGTCTGTTTACATGTTGCCTAGGACGTTGTCATAATATATTCATTAGTTACCTGTAAACATATAGCAGACTGGAGCGGTCTTTCTTTCAAACTAACAGTAGAGAGCAGACGTTTTTACCTTGCCTCTTGTTAACAGCACGTTATATTAACTTCTAAAACCAAATCAAAAGCTAAATCATGTAAGTACTGCATTTTATTTAATATTTTGTGTTCTGTATTGTTTGTAGGTAATTATATTTATTAGTTTAGTGTATTTTTAATATGAAGTTTTTAATAACAGGACATATTTGAGTAATTATATGTCTACACCGTTATTTTTCATAACGGTGTTATAGTATATTAATACCCAGAAGAATAATTTACACCACCACCGTTATTTTTCATAACGGTGTTACAGTATATTTATACTCGGAAGTTAGGGTATTATTTCAGCAGAATAATTTACCCCGTCACCGTTAAGAATAATAACGGTGTTATAGTATATTAATTTATCAGTACTAAAGAGAATAATTTACCCCGTCACCGTTAAGAATAATAACGGTGTTATAGTATATTAATTTACCAGTACTAAAGAGAATAATTTACACCGTCACCGTTAAGAATAATTTACACCGTCACCGTTAAGAATAATAACGGTGTTACAGTATATTAATACCCGGAAGTTAGGAAATTATTTCAGTAGCATAATTTGTATGAACGCCGTTAAGAATAATAACGGTGAAACCATATATTGATACAGAATAAATTGTAATAGTTGATTATATTCTATTTTTAAGGGACAACACACAAGCAGCACAACTTCGAGAAGACTTACACAATCTCACCAATTATCTACGCAACACATATCCAGAAGATGAAACAATAAACCAATGGAATGAAACCTTTTTAAAAGAACACGACGAAATATTAAACAAAACATCCACTTCAACAACGAACACTTCAACAACGAAACAACAAAAGACACAAAAAGCCCAACAAAACAAACAAACAAAGAAAGATCGTATTAAACAACGACTTCAAGCAGCATTTTCCCTTGATAGACACTGTGATGGAGAAGTGACAATCGACCTCTCAAGTGAAAAAGCAATTATACAAAATCTTAAAGACTTAAACAAATTAGAATGTAGCAACAATAGAAAATCAATCTTAATAGCATCTCAACAAGGACAGCTTCTCCAGATCATTAAAACCAACATTCAACAAATACATGAATATTTACTACAACACAACATTATTTATTCTCCACAAAAATGCAGGTCACTTGTTATTGTGTTTAATTTAGTTTCAAAATTTACTAATCTAATTCATTGTGATGTTCCTGTTAGTTTTCTTACTCAAAATAGTAAAATAATAAAAGAAATTTGTAAAGAATTAAAATGGTAAAAATAAACTTTAAAATGTATATTTGTGTTGTTCATTTATTTTTATTGTCTATAAAGTCTAAAACTCAGTAATCAGTAACTCTTGATCATAAAAACTACCTTTAATTTCTTCCCCGTTTAAATCCTTTATTTTATAAGTAATAGGATCTGTATTTAAAACTTCTTCAATAACAAATATTTCTGTTCTCCAACGAGTAGTATAACCCTTTTCAAATGTTCCTTTCTTTTTTGAAATCCTTACTCTATCTCCGACTTTAAATTTAGGTTTTTTAGTGTCCTCTTCTTTTTCTGGATATAAATTTTCATACACTGTTGCTTCATTTTCTAATTTCCTCGCTTCAACAGGCGTCATTTTAATTGAAGAATGTACTGTATTATTATAATCATTAACCAATTCATCTAATACATCATAATATTTAGTAGTTTCATGAGCAGTAAAATATTTAAACATACGTTGTTTCATTGTTCCTATCCAACGTTCTACTACACTAGATTTTTCTTCATTCTCAGTTGAATATAACTTTATGTTATTATCTTTTAACAATTCTTTTACTTGAGAGTTATAAAATTCTCTCCCCTTGTCGGCCCAAATAAATCTCGGCTTTCTTTCTTTAAATAATGTTTTAAAGGCTTCACTTACTGTTACTCCTGTTTTATTTTTTAAAGGAATTAACCAACCATATTTACTAAAAACATCTATAACTGCTAATAAATATTTATAGTGTTTATTTTGTTTTGAATACTGTTGCATATCTGCCAAATCAACTGCCCATGTTTGATCTATTGAATTAACATAAACACGTCTTTTAGGAAATTTTTTTATAACTCTGTGATGTAATTCATCTGCTAATTTATTTGTTAGAAGGGAACCGTCCGACTTGCTCTCTAGACTGCTTATAAATCTATTCTTTTTAGATCCACACTCAGAACATTTAGCTTTTAACATTTGTCTATTATTAGCTGTTGTTACTTGCTCTACTGAATCATTTTCAGTATGTTTTTTACAACGTAAACAATATATTTTTTGTTGCTCCATTTTTTAATATTTAAAATTGAGTTCTTTAAAAATGAGCGAAGGTAAAACTTGTACAAAATGTAAGGAATATAAGGTACTAAGTGAGTATCACAAAGCAAAAGATAGAAGGATGGGAGTTAAATCTGCATGTAAAGACTGTGAAAGACCAGTAAAACAAAAACATTATAAAAATAATAAAGAAAAATATAAACAATCTTATCAAGAGTTTATGTTAAGAAATCTTGATTATCATAAAAATTATAAAATTAAAAATACCTAATCAAAAATATTCTCTTATAAAATGAGATCCAAAAACTCTAAAAATAATAAAAACTATATTAAAGAAGTTATTAACAAAAGTGGCATTAATATAAATAATTATTTTAAAAAGATTAAACCAGATGTTAAAAGATTAGTTTTATCATTTCCTAATGTTAAATTTAATTTAATAATGAAAACTATTTATTCAAAACCTTTAGCCATGAATGAAAAAATAGAGAGACATTATAATAGTGGGTTTATAAAACTTCGAGCACAAAACGAATTTAATGAAGTTTATAATTCTATTATTGAAAAGTATAAAGTATGGGAAGAAGAACATCAGGGAAAAGAATCTGGTTTAATATTTAATGAAATAGAAAATACAGAAGTTAAAGTTGTTAGAGTAAAAAGTTTAAATGGTTCTTCTTATTTTGATCTAGGAATAAAATTCAATAGTCTATTAAATATTAAAAACAATGATACCCAATGTTTTGCCTATAGTGTAATTGCTGGAATGCTATATAAATTAAAAGAGAATCCTGATGATAATCCTAATTTTTCAGATACATTTTCAAAAATGAATAAAAACCCCGCAAGAGCATCAAATTACAAACCTTATTTAGACATTATTAATATGAAAAATATTAAATCTCCAGTAAGTATAAATTCGATTGAAACATTTGAAAAACAAAATGAAAATATAACTATCAATGTATTTGGAATTGAAAAGAACCTTTTAGATACTGAAGAAGTTGATTTTTCTAAATCATTACAAGAAAACAATCTACGTAATATATATCCATTATATAGAAGTAAATTTAAAGATAGAAAATATCTTATAGATTTATTATATGTCACTCTAAACGATAAAAAACATTATTGCTTAATTAAAATTTTTAATGCTTATCTTAATCATAATCATAATAAAAGATATCATTGTAGAAATTGTATTGCTGCTTCATATACTACTGAAAAAGCTTTAGAAAAACACATGAAAGAATGTACAACAAATGAACCATTAAAATTTATTATGCCAAATAAAGGAAGTAAGTGTAAATTTGAAAATCCTCATTTTAAATTAAAACTGCCATTTGTTGGATATGCAGACTTTGAATCAATTAATATAAAATTAAATTATATGGATCCTGATCTCCGGAAACAAATAAATAAATTAAGAATTAAATATAAATCACATAATGTTAATTCTAAAATAAAATATATGATTATCAATAAAATAATGAAAGAAGAAGAAATATCTAAAAAAAGATCTAAAATAATTTATCATAATTATGTTAATAATAAATTATCTGATGAAAGAACTAAAATATATTTAGATAAAATCAAAGAAAAATACATTACAAAATATTTTAATAAATTAATAGATAACATTTTTGATAAATGGATTGAAGATGGAAAACATATTGAAGTAAGTGATTATGAAATAAATAAATATTGTGAAAATAATGAAAAAAAGATTAATAGACTTAGTGAAAGAATAAAAGAAAAGATAAAAAGAGAAAATATTAAACTATCTTTTAAAGATAATACAATAAATTTACAACAACAAAAAGTAGTTTCATATAATTTACAATTAGTTTCTCAATATCCGGATATTATACCAAATAAAAATATTAACTATGCACCTAGTGAAAATGCTGAAAAAGATTTTATTGAAACATGTTTAAATTATAATGATAAAATTAAATGGGCTTATTTTCGTGCAGAAAAGAATTTTAAAATATCAAAAACGAAAAAAGAAGAACTATATAATACTTCTGATTGTTGTTATTTGTGTAAACAGAAATTAGAAAGAGAGGAAAAAGTAATTGAACATAATCATTTATCAGCTCAATTTAGAGGAATATCCTGCTCTAGTTGTAATAGAAAAGAATCTAGAGATGGAAAACAATTTCCGATCTTTTTTCATAATGGAAGTGGATATGATTTTCATTTTATAACAGAAGAATTATTAAAACATGAAACAGAATATAAAAAAGTAAAGGTATTACCAAAGGATAGTGAAAATTATATATCAATAACATTTGGGGATCGATATTTTAAGTTAGTTTTTAAAGATAGCTATAGATTTTTACTGAGTAGCATAGATAATTTATCTAAAACATTAAAAGATGATCAATATAAAATACTTAAAAGAGAATTATTTGATGATGTTTTATTTGAAGATTTAAAATATAATGATGAAGGAAGAAGTTTTAAAGGAGTATTTCCTTATGATTTCTTTGATTCTTTTGAAAAATTAAAATTAGAAGAATTCCCCGATAAAAAAGAATTTTATTCAATATTATACCAAAAGGATATATCTGAAAAAGAATATGAACATGGGAAAAAGATATTCAACAGATACTGTAAAACATTCAAAGATTATTTAATGCTTTATCAAAAACTAGATGTGTTAATATTAACAGATGTATTTGAAAATTTTAGAGATCTCTGTTTAAAATCATATGAAATCGATCCAGCTTATTGTTATTCTGCACCGGGATTAACATGGAATGCAGGATTAAAGTATACAGGAATTGAATTAGATTTGTTAACTGATACAGATATGAGAATGATGTTTCAAAAAGGAATACGAGGTGGATTTTCTGGCGTATTAGGAAATCGTTTTGTTAAAGCAAATAATAAATATACAGTTAAAGATATCGGAGACTCACGTAATAAAATAAAAAACTCAAATTATTTATGGTATACAGATGCTAATAACTTATATGGTTGTGGAATGTCAGAGAAACTTCCTTATAAAAACTTTAAATGGGAAGAAGATATAAAACAAGATATAAACTATTATTTGGACAAATGTAATGAAGATGATGGTATGGTTTTTAAAGTAGATTTAGAATATGATAATTTAACAAAATTCAAATTAAGAAAATTCCCGCCTATGCCTGTTTCAAGAAAGATAAATAAAAAAGAAATATCAGATTATTCAAGAGATTTATTAAAACAAAATAATATGAAATTAGGAAATGTTGAAAAATTAATATTAGATCTTCATGATAAAAAAGAGTATATTGTACATTATGATATTCTCAAATATTACATTTCTCTTGGAATAAAAGTAACAAAAATTCATAGCATAATATCCTTTAATCATAAACCATGGTTAAAAGATTATATTGATTTCAATACAAAAATGAGAGCAAAAGCAACAAATGATTTTGAAAAAGATTTCTGGAAGTTAATGAATAATTCTTTTTATGGAAAGACTTTAGAAAATATTTCTAATAGATGTATAGTAGAATTAATAAATAAACCCGAAGATTTAAAACGATTAGCTTCAAAAGATAATTTAAAAGATATTATAGATTTCAATAATGATTTTAAAGCGGTATTATTAAATTATAAATCAATGTACTTTAATAAACCAATTTATTTAGGAATGTGTGTTTTAGATTATTCAAAATTAGTAATGTATAAATTTTATTATGATATTATTGAAAAATACTTTCCAAATAATGAGGTTTTATACAGTGATACCGACAGTATGGTATTAAATATATTCACAGAAGATCTATATTCTGATTTAGAAAAAATAAAAGATCATTTAGATACCTCTAACTATCCAAACGAAGATCCATTGTTTTCAAATATAAATGAAAAAGTAATCGGAAAGTTCAAAGATGAACTAGGTGGTAATGTAATGTCAAAATTTATTGCAATAAAAAGTAAAATGTATGGATATGAATATTTAGAAGATTCAAATATTAAATTCAAATGTTTAGCAAAAGGTGTTAATAAAACAACTAAAAAAGAATTTAATTCTGAGTCATATGAAGATTGTTTATTTAATAGAAGAATAATTCATAAAACAATGTTTAATTTAGTACATAAGAAACATAATATATTTTTAAATCAAATGAATAAAATAGGGTTATCTCCTTTTGATGATAAAAGATATATATGTGACAATGGAATAGATACACAACCTTATGGTATTGAATCTTTATACTTTACTTAATTTATTTTTGTCTTTATACTTTATATAATAAACTTCCATGCAACAAACCCTGTTAATACCATGCCACCAACAATAAATGCAATCTCCCTATTCTTCTGATCTTCTGATGGAGTATAGAAATCACTTAATGTAGGTTTCGGAGGTAAAGCTGGTAATAGTTTACCAGTAATATAAAAATAATTCTTCATTGCTGTATCGGCATCATCAAATTCATTCACAGCATGGTGTTCCTTTTTCAGTTGCTTATTAATAAAATCCAACCTCTCTGTTCTTTTTTCATTCCATTCTGTTTGTGCTGCTTCTAATTGTTCCATTGCCATATCATGTCTTTTTCTCTCTTCATCGCTATTTCTACCCATATGTGAAAATAAATAATTACTACCCGAAAAAGCTAATGCATTCACTGCTGCCCCTCCAATCATCATTACTACTGCACTTGCCATTTTTAAAGAAAATAAAATTACTTCATAATATCAGCGGGTATAATACCTTGTTTAACCAACATATCTTTTGTCGCCATTGCAAGTAATATATCAATAGATAACATGCCAATATCTACCATATTAAAATCTACTTTTGGTGGTGGTCTTTTCAATAGTTTTCTACCTAATTCTGAATACCCAATTGTTAATACAGTTTCCACTCCAGCATGATATAACATGTTTGCTATTTGTTTTCCGTCTATTTGTGTTGTCATTTTTATATATTAAATTTAATTAAATTCAAATGGATCAATTTCTTTCTTTTGTATTCCCATAGGGGCCTCCGGAATCACAGGTTCCTGTTTTATCACTGGTTCAACTTGTTTAGAATTATATATATATAATCCCAATCCAACAACTCCAATTAGACATAAAGGGATATAATTTTTATATATATCTATTTTAACTTCATCATTATCTTTTGTTATAGATTTAACTTCATCTTTTGTCATAGGCGCGCTATCGCTCACATCTTTTGTTATAGCTTTTAATTGTGTGTTTTCTTTCTTTATTTCTTCCGTTTCTTTTCTTTTTAATTCAGCTTTCATTTTTTTTGCTTCTGCACCCTTTTTACCTGCAGCTACTCTTTTCGGGTTTTTCTGTTTTTTTGTTTCTTCATTCATCTTTTTTTATTGTAATATTTTCACTTTTCTCTTCTTGATTAAAATTAATATGTTTTGCTGTTGTTAGCATAGCAGTAAAAGGAGCCAGATACATTCCATAATTATAATACAATTCACAACATGAACTAGTCAAAGCATGATTTATAAATGGATCTTCTTCTAAATCTTGTATTAGTTTTGGAGGATTAACAACATTAAAATATTTAGATACACCCATAACATATAAATTAATAAAAGAGTTTCCTAATGTCTTAGTCATACTTGCTCCTAATCTAGCTTCATATCTACAGTATAGTTTGTTTATTTGTTCTTGTGTCATTGTATCAATTTCTGACATTTGTAAGTCTTTTCCAAGATATTGTTTACTTCCACCACCAGCAACAATAGCTGATAATCTTTCACGTTTTGTTTCTTCGTGTTCATTATTTTGATCGATTTTAGTAAGTAAGACTTCAGCATCCATTTTTAAATATTTATTTTTTATTTTCAAATATTTATTTTTTATTTTAAAAAAATTAAATATCACATATCCCACTATTGATAAGACTGCAGTGTTTGTTATCAGAAATGTTATCTGACAGATAATTGTTAGCATTGGCTTTTTTATTGCTTATTTTTTAAGCATTACTTAAGCATACGCTTATTTTTTGCTATATTACTTAAGCATAGCTAAAGCATTACTTAAGCATTGCTTAAGCATAACTAAAGCATTACTTAAGCATCCGCTTATTTTTTGTTAAATTACTTAAGCATTACTTAAGCAACCACCCAATAATCAGCAGGTTGGTCAGTTTTTAAAATTAATTTACGATTCTTCTTTTTTTTTAGTTCTTCCTTTATTCTTTGTCGTTCTTCCAATGTGGGAATAACATCATTCTCTCTCAAACAATTTTCAAAACTATCTCTGTCCTTAGTGTAGAACATACACAACCATTTTGTTTGTTCTCTTAAATCTTTCAAAACTGAATTATATCTTTGTGATATAACCCATACTGATTGTTCTGCATGTCTGCCTGAAAATGCAAGTTCAGACAGCATATCTTTTTTCTTTGTTAGTTCTTTTGTTGCACTACAATCATCAATGATGTACAGAGTTGGATAACCAGCATATTTATTGAAAAACATTCTTAATAGTTCTTGTAATTTCTCTTCTCCTTTGACTATTGGATTTACGATTATAATATTCTTTGTTTTAGGGTTTTTAACGTCACCAATCCACTCACGATTTTTATATGTCTTGTTCCATTGAATAGTTGGACAAAGTATAACAATATATTTAAATACACCTCTATATTTACCTTCAAGTAAGTCTAAAACAAATTCGGTCTTTCCACAACCAGTTTGACCACAAATAATTGCACAGTGCGGGTATTTAGGTAATTCCATTTTTTAAGTGATTAATAATTGACTTCTTTAAATCTACCATCTTCAAAATTAATTTGTGCATCTTGTATAACAAACAGATAAACATTTATTGGCTCATCTGCTTCTTCTTCTTTCGTTATTTGTATTGTGATACCTTCTGATGCATTTTCAATTCTTCTTCCAGAACCGTGTAGTGAGTTATCATCCGTTGAACGTAAATCTAACCACAATGCATAGTTGTCAGTCAGATACCTTTCTAAGGTTGTACTAGTGAAGTATAAATCTTTTGCAATCTTATCTATTTCCTTATTTCTCTTTGATGTTAAACCAAAGAATTTGTTAATCTCATCCCATTGTTGATATGCTTTCATTCCTTGACTGTAAAGTTGATTTGGGACTCCTTCTATTGTCATCTCTACTTTTTCTATTTTAGGATTGTAATAAGTATCAGGTGATGTTCTATCTGGGTCTTCAAACAACATTAGAATACCTTTCATACTTCTAGCTGGAACATTTAGATTAATATTCCAAAGTGTATCAGATTTGTTTTTAGTTAATTTTCTGTGTCTAAGTATTCTGTCATATAAAATAACCATTTTACCACTGACTTGCTGTCTTATTTGTCTTGCTAATTCAATATCAGAAACGGTGTCAAATTCCAAACAAATATTCTTAATGATGTATGAAGCTGATGTGTCAGTTGATTTAATTACTTTGTTATAATCATTGAACGTAAGTTCATATTCAAGTCTATCGCCTATTCCCGCTTGATAAAATGGCATATGGGTTTCTAATAGCTCAAAATCAAGTGGGATACAAAATCTGTTTTTATATGCTTTAGCTATTGCTTTATCTTCTTTATCATTACTTGCATCTCCGGCTCCAATTCTATGTTTTAACATATTACCTTTCCCAATACCTTGATAAGCCATATTAGCAAGTTCAGAGGGAGACTTCCATAAATCAATATAGCAATGATATATGTCACTATCATCAATTGACATCACTTCATTACCTGATATTCTTATTGTTGTTTTTTTTATTATAGATCTTCCAATATTTGGATATATTGTTGCATTAGCATCTGTGCTTTTTAAATCAATTTCAAATGCTAATCTGACTGTTCCAGGAACAATAACATCATTACTACTTAGATTAGGAAATCTCACTAACAATTGTTGATTTTGGTCAATAGTTGAAGGATTATTGGTTATTACAACACTCTGACGAATTCCTCTCACACCACGTGGTTCTCTTATTTTTCTGTAAGGGTTTAATTTTTCTCCAAAAGCTGACATTTTTAAAGGATATTTTTAACATTAAAAAATGGCTGAAGGTGGTTATGATTTTGATCCTGTGTATGATGATGATGATTATAATGAATTTGATAATGATGACATTGATAATTTACTACCAATGGTTTCAAGTGAACCGGTTGGTGATATTTTGAATATAAGTGAGCGCATCAAAAATTTGAGAGGAGAACTAAGAGAGGATGAACTTGAGAAACAGAAAAAGAGACTTGTTGATTCATTTTATGATTTAGTTCAGAAGAAATATAAAATTAGGCCTGTTAAATTTGATTTAAAACAGTTTAATATATCAGAAGATGGAAAAACATTGTATTGGGTTATTGGTGATAAAGAAATTAATATGATGTCAAAAAGTGGCAGGGGTAATTTTCGTCCTCTTGAATCTTTGATTAAAGATTATAATACATTGTTTGAAAAGGGCGGAACAAGTGCAATAAGAATGTATTTAAATTTACATGAATATTCTAGTAAGAAAAAATTACCAACAAAGGCTGTTGCAAGTTTAAATATTGCAGAAAATACCCTACCCGATAATGTTGATAATATAGAAATGACTGATTTACCGAGAGCAACTGAAAGTGTTGAAACTGCAGTGAAAGAAGTAATAGAAACAACATTTACCGAGGGAATACAAACAGATATGACAAAGAGAGAAATGGATGGTATCATCAAAGCAATGACTAGTGTAAAAGAAGAGATTGCAAATGAATTAGCTAAACTTACTGAAACAAATAAGGACTTAGCAAAAGAAAAAGGTAAATTAGAACAAGCCAAAGAAGATAATGATGAATTTCAAATAGAGAGGATAAGTAGTCGAATAAGAGATTTGGAGTCTGAGAGAAGTGCAAGACTGGAAGTAATTAATGTTAATAGAGATAAAATACGTAGTCAGGTGAATAGAATCAAGGAAACAATACATAAAGTATTAAACGAAGACACTACATTAAGAGAGAGAATTAGAACGTTATTCAGAGAACAGGGAATTACAATTGTTAGTATTTTAACTGCTTTTGGGATGATTATAGGTGTTATTGTTGAGGCTTTTATTCCTACTACTACTAGTGGTGGAACACCAGCAAAACCTCCAACTCCAAAAGGCGATGTAAAAGATTGGATAAAAAAACAATTATCAAATCTTGGTAAACTATTAGCTAATCTTGCAGTAAAAGCAGCAGCAGCATTGCCTGGAATTATTGGAGCTATTGTTTCTTGGTTGTTGTCTTCTGCAGGTAAAGTTGTCAGTTGGTTTGGAGATCATTTATGGGCATTGGTTGTTCTTGTTGCTGGTTTATTATATGCTACTGCAAGAGAGTATATTAGTAAATCTCATAGATAGTGAGCGCAACAATACCCATTACTATACTTCCTACTATTAATGCTGTTTTATTATCTTCGTGTTGAATTGCTTCTTTTTTTCCTTGTGATATTACATGTACCGGTGATTTTGTTACTGATTTTGGTTTAACAGGTTCTGGTAGAGATTTCTTTGTTGGTGTTCCTTTTACTTCTACATTTTGTTTTGGTGGAGTGGGTTGGTTATTCACACCATTATTTAAACCAAGCTCTTGATCATCAGCGGCTACTACAATCTTATTGTTATAATCTTGGATTGTTCCTATTCGTAATTCCATATTACTCGGAGACATGTACAACTCAATTCCGTAAACATAGTCAACTTTACTTCGAGCATATTTTAGTGTGTTTTGATATCTCGTAATTTGACTCGGTATATCTACAGGACTATTAATAGCATCCTCAACGTTTGCAAGGAATTGTTTTTGAGCATCAAAAGCGGTTCCTGTTCCGAGTATGTCTGTTCTAGTTTGAGATTGAGAACCTAGGATAGCCCAGCAAAAGGTTCTTATAGATTCATTAATCCTTTCAACACCTGCTCTTGTAAACCCTTTTGACTTATCAAGAATAAATGTGGTCCATACATCTTTAGCATCATCTTCTTGTTGAAGATAATCAATGTGGACTTTTTTAGGTGGAAGATATTCACATGATGAAATACCACAACGTCTACCGCCTGACACTTCAGGTCCAAATGTCATTTTTGATAAATCTAAATCAGTTGCTGCACTACTAGCAATGTGTTGGGATGATCTATCATGTCTAAAATCTGTTCGTTTCCAAGCAGTATGACTGGTTGTGTATATTACTCCAAGACCATCACCACTTGGATACATTTTTTGTCTCCAGTTTGCATTGGGATCTACATTAAACTCTTTGCATATTCTTTCATAAGAACCACGGTCATAACTATTGTTAAAAGCATTCCAGCTTGTATCTTGTGGTAGAGCAATACTTAATTCAAATAGTATTCGTCTTGTTTGGTAGTAAACATGGAATAAGAATAGTGATCCAGTTAATCCACCTGCTTTTAAATGATTATTGTCGTCTATACCACAACCTGTAGTTGCACACCATATTGCAAAGTTTAGTTGATTTTGCCAGAATGGTAACCAGTCTGTATTCCAGTTGTTTACTATTGTTTCTGATGCTACTTTTGGTAATAGGTATTTTTCAAATATGTTGGGAAACGTTGCTGGGAAATAGTCATCTTTGTTAACATAAATTGTTTGTTTTATAAGTTCAATACTCTTTTTAGTATATGAAGCAAAATGTTTATATTTTGCATTAGGATTGTATTTGAATTCTTGTGGAATCATTTTTTTATATTAAAAATGTACCATACAATTTCTGATATTGATAAAACAATAAACTTGCAACAATATATAAATAACAAATGCGGTACTAAGAGAATTGGTTTGAAGAGTTTTACTTATACTATAGGTTGGTATAATTTAGTTGATCAATATATCCAAAAGACTAAAGAGAGTCCTAATAAGATTACAAATGGTTATTATAGTTTCCAACAAATAGAAGATATATTTGAAAGTAATAATATTACATTATCTATAAATGAAACAAATGGCATTGCTTCTTTATTTACTCAACAAGAAACTAAGATAAGTAAAGGTTTAAAACGAATATTAGGATTTGGAAATAAGAAAAAATTTGCTGAAAATAAAACACACTATGGTGAAAGAACAATAGATTTTGCACCTTATAAACAACTATATGTTCATCTTGAGCAGATAAATACTGCTTACAATTTCTTTAATGGAGCTCCTAGTAATATTCTTAGTGTTGTTCCTGTTGAGAATAAATCGTTTGGAGATATTGTTCATATACATTTTAGTAATCCAGAATACAAACAATTATCACATGGTGATATTTCAGAACTAAGTATAAACGTTTGTGATGAAAACGGTCAGAAAATAAATAACAATGGATTACCAATTAATTGTGTGTTAGAAATAATATAATTATTATATAAAAATGAGTATATTTGGCGTTAAAAAACAGAAGCCCAGTGAAGACATTGAAACTTTAACAGTGGATGTTAGGAATTTACACAATAGAGTAAAACCTGTCACGCAGAAAATAACAGAATTTCAACAGGAAGTTCATAATTTAAACAGTAGAGTGAAACCAGTAACAGATTTAGAGGATAGAATAACAAAATTTCAACAGGAAGTTCATAATAATAGAAACGCGATGTTAACTCAAATAGATAATCAAACTGAGAGGTATAACGGACTTCAGAAGAAATTTAAAGAATTTTCAATAGAAAACCGTATATATCGCAATAAGGTTGATAATATAAAAGATGCGCCATCGATTATTTCAATATTTGCAGAAAGTAAAGGACCCATTATGAAAGGAGAAGTGCTTTCTTTTGGAAATGGTGGTAGAGAAGACGGTATTGGTTATGTTATAACCAGACGAGGGCAGATACTAGAAATGGGATTATCTTGCAAAAGAATAGGGGGAGAAATGACTGTAGGTATTAATGTAAATGGATATGTACTACCATTTTGTGAAACGACTGTTGACACGAGCACAAGCAATCATGAAACATTTCAATCACCTTTTATTGTTGAAGCAGGAAGTGTGATTAATTTTGTGTGTAAAACAGCAAATGCAACATCAGAGAATACAGTTGCATCATTATTAATTGAATTGTTTTAATTTGATTTCAAAAAATATCTTTAAAAATGAAGCAACCAACAGCGCCGGATTTATACCCTGAATTACCAGAAGATGCACAAAATTATAGATTACAGAAAATATCAGAGATAGAAAAAACATTAATTAATGAGAGAGATAATCGCAAATCATTATATGAAAAATATAAACGGGGAATAAATTTTTCAGATAGTATTGATACTTTATTAATTTCAGGAAGTGTTGTTTTAGCAGGAATAAGTCTAATTATTCCTATTATGTTACCATTACAAATAGTAGCTGTTTCATGTGGTGGTATAGGAATGGGCGTTAAACTTATTAGAAGAAAGTTTTCAACAAAATCAAAAAAACATTATGAAATAAAAACAATAGCAAATAGTAAACTTAATACAATAAAAGATTTAATTTCTATGTCTTTAACAGACGGTAAAATAACTGAAGATGAATTTAAACTTATATTAGATGAACATGAAAAATATAATGAAATGAAAAATAATTTACACACAAAACATGATAATATTAATGATATTGAAAGAAAAAAACTTATTGAAGAAGGTAAAGCCCAGGCTTTATCAGAAATAAAAAAAAAAATAGAAAAAGATGTTTAATTTTATTTAATAAAACTATTATAGTAAATGATCCACCGCCGAAATATGATGGTTAAATTTTGTTAAAAAAAATGAGTATATTTGGGTATAAAAGAAATGAAAAATACAATGATAATGGTTTAGAAAAATACATTGATGATAGATTAAAAAATGAAAGAAATAAAATTATAAAATACACTGATAATGTTTTTAAATCAAAAAAGAATTATTATACAATATGGGCAGAAGCAGCTAATTTAGAGGATCTTGGACTGTTTTCATTTGGAGCTGCTGTACCTGGATATGCTATTGGAAGTTTTAGACCTGTTGGTTATACTATAATTAAAAAATCAAAAGTTGTTGGCATTAGTATATCTTGTACTCCTCGTCCAAATAGAGGTATAGTAATAGTAAATGTGCTTGTTAACCGCATGCCAATGTGTAATATTACTTTATTAGAGGATGAGACTGAAACTAATAATTGTGTTACAAATACAAAAGAAATTGAACCAAACTCAGTTATTACTTTTATGTGTGCAACTGATAATGTAGGGAAGACACATGCAGTTGTTTCATTAATGTTAGAAGTTATTGAGGAACCAGATATAGCACTATATGAAAATTTAATATCTGATAAAAGTGATTTAAACAAATTTTCTGGAAATATTTCCGACCAGATAGAAAAACTTTGGGAGAAAATTATTGAATTAGATTCTAAACCTTGGGGAAAACTTTTTGAATTGGATGCTAAAATGAAAAGTGTTTTAAAGGATAACCATATTATTTCACTTGTTGCAGAATCTAAAGGTCCATTGACTAAGAATTATGTTATATCATTTGATAAATTAGGAAGAGAAACTGGAGGAGGTTATGTTATGATTAAAACAGGTATAATTATAGGGGCAAGTATATCAGCTATAGTTAAAACTGGTGAAGTTAAAGTTGGCGTTTATAAAGATGGACAAGTTACTGGAGATGAAATATATAATATTAGTGTTAAAACTACTACTAATAATATTTTTTGGGATCATCCAGTAAAACATTATAAACTAGATAAAAGTAAACTAATTCCAGCAGGTTCAGTTATTGATATTGTTTCTTTATCATATAATGCTACAGTAGAAAAAGTAACCGTTGGATTATTAATAGAATTACTAGGGTAAGAAAATTTTTTTTTTTTTTTTGCATTTTCTCTCTTGTCAAATAGTTTTCTGGATGTTCTTGAACATCCGGCCTTTTTAAAATTTTACCTTTATTCCTCGAGGGGGGATACTAGTATAGGGGAAATGTAAAAAATATTTTTAGGTGGGGGAGGGGAGTAATAAGCTATATTACTCACCAATCCGCCTTCCTTTTAGCTCTTAGCAGAAGGGATCATATCGGTCTAATAAACAGAAAACATTCCCTATGACAAATAAGCACCAGAACCACAACAAAGGTAGAGAAACAGACCGCATATTAAATACAGGTCTGACTGTAAATCAAACCTGTGGTACATGCCAAAAATGTTTTCCTACATCAACCCTTTACTCCATAGATACTTATGTTAACACATTTAATTTATTCCTTCACTCAAGTAAATAGTTTAACTTTATACAGTCAGGAATATGCACAATAAAATCCTTTATCTAAGCAGACTGTACATAGTTTAAGCAGACTGGAAATAAAGCAGAATGGATCCTGCTTTAATTTCAGCATGATTTAAGCAACAATCTGTCTTCAATACTTGAAATAAGCTATGGAGTAAAGGGTTAAATATATATTGCAATTATTGGGTTGCAACATACCAGCCATTCATTGTGAAACTTTGTAACCATTATCAACTTTTACAGTCAATCTTGTATTAAGGGATCACACTAGTGAATACCCATATTTTGTCTTGTATGGTGCTGTCTGTTTAATGCAGGATAAAACTAAAGCAGAATGCTTCAGTAGGAGTTTTCTTCACTATTTCTACCCTGAGTTAATTAGTCTAGTGTCATAATGAAGAGGTATGCACACTTATTCGTAAGGTGTTGCTTTATACAAGATTGACTGTATTTTTCACATTTTTTGCTGAAGTGATTGTTTTTCTTGTTGAACAGAATTTGTAAAACAGACAATAGCTATTAAATTAACAATTCTTTGTGGATTCCACAAATATTTGCAAATGACAGTGCATGTTTTACCTAAAAACTTCAATTCTCCTTGATTTTACTTTCTCAAAAATGTTGACCCCTCTCAAACACAATTTCATTTTTCTCAAGTCACATGAGGTGAACCCTCCGAATTTCTTTTTTATTTTGTTCTAGAGACATGGTAGATAATTTTAAGTGTGGTCGCTATGAATGCCCCTGCCTAATTTTTGTAAAATTCTCAGTATTGCTAAAATGTTAAAAATGATTTTTGAGAATAAATTGACTCATAAACTATTTTTTCCGAATTTATAAGAGATTTTTTAATGTATTATGCAACATATTTAATTGTTCTGCTTGTATTTGTATACAACAATATCTTAGGTATAAATGCATGAATAAATGTTGATGTTTTTATTAATATTTGTAATTTTTTATCCTCGGAAAGAAAAAAGAGAGGTAGTCATTTCAGGACGTTTTTTGAAAAGTAGGGTAACAAGACAAACATATCCATAATTTCAGTTATAGGTGGTGAAAAGTCTTATAACTCTGGAAAATGATGTAGAATTGGATCCTGCATGAGATGGTGTATATTTATTGCGGATTCGTTTTTATAAGCATTACCCATCTAAGACCCTATACTGCAGCGTTTTGACCACGTGCATGTATTGTTTATGAAAAACTTTCTTCTTAAAAAAACATGTTTGTACTAACACCTTTTAAAATACAAATATTTTAATCAGATCAGACGCCGGGTAACGTCAGTATTTTCAAATACCGGTTATTTTCTCCATGTAACATCGTGTGTACGTTTAGGTACATTTAACCCTTTCACTCTCAAGGACGCCAAAAGCGCATTTGCAAACAATTTGGATCCCGATTAGATGCCGCGTAACGTCTGATCAGGATCCAAACTATTTGACTTTCTTTTTGAAATTTCTTCAGTCATACTGCCTAAAATCTAACTTTGAAATAATATTGCAGACAACAATAATGACGCAATCGATATTATGGCGGTGCATGGGGTAAAAATCTCACGATAGATTTGACCATAAAAGGGTTAAACGGGTATGAATGACGCAGTCATCACTGTTAACCCTTTATCGATAGCCTATTACTAGAACTTTATCGATAGCCTATTACTCGAACTTTATCGATAGCCTATTACTAGAACCTACTTAAAGCAGGTTGAAAGTAAAGCAGAATGCGCATTAAGGCGCATTCTGCTTTACTTTCAGCTTGCTTGAAGCTATCATGTGTTGGAATATAGAAAATATTCCATATAATATATATTTATGACTGATTAAATTAGAACTATTTTCTTCAGCGGAGGAATGAATCATATTCACTAAAAGGCGCTTCTATGTGGGAATGGGTTCAAGTATTGTGGTTCTGAACAGATGCCATCATGCTAGGGTCCAACCCTCTCACTGCCTCATTCCGAGTACAACAATGTTTTGCAACCAGTTTCGATTCAGACGCCGCCTCACCCGGCGTCTGATCAGGAGCCAAATTGTTTGACACTACTTACAAACTAACCCCCAGAGCACTTGCAATGTTTAAGAAATGTAGTTGCTTAAAGCAACCATTATGATTTACGTATTCAACCTGTCAAGAATCAGGCAAACATTACCCTGACGCGTTCTACAGTGTTCCCCCCTTCAAGGGCCCTCCCAACAACGACCCCCTCTTTACAACGACCCTTTCCGCAGCCATTATACCTAACTCTTTTACTTCTGTTATATCGTCTGCTTAAAATTGACGTCAGCTGGTTTTTTAAAGTTATATACATGTATAAGTGAACATTTTAATAGAATAGATATAATGACGAGTGACAAACAGATTGAATCCAGATCAGACGCCACGTTAAAGAAGCACCCGCGCCGACCCGGGTTTAAACCCGGGTCGCCAGGTTCGCAGTCATGCACTCTACCACGTCGCCATAAAAGCGCGCTTGTACAGCAAGGCCGTACAAGTGATGACAAACCTACACACTATGACACCATGCATGAAATGTTTTTCTTATAGATGCGAATTGCGTCTGGAGATAAATGAAAAACCTTAAACTTTAACATAATATTATATTTTATTTCAAAACCACGCTGCAAGCCATATAAAACAATGCAAGAAAATAACTGTTCTGGAGAATGTTAAACGAATTACGAAATTTCTGTCTCGGGGTTTCACGAATTGTACTTTTGGCAGTGACATTCACATCTTAATAAGAACAAAAAAGGTGGGATTAGCTGTGTTATTGCCTTACAAAACCTCCATGTTACGACCACTACATTGTGCTTATTGTTTAAGAAAAAATATAAATCCAACCTTGTTAATCGGCTATTTAACAACAGTTGGTCGTTGTGATGCGCAGAAATTGACCACTCATGACAAACAACGGTTTGGAGTTGTGATGCGCAGGATTTGGCCACGTAAACCGAAGGTTCGGTCAACAAATGCAGGTGTTCCTCAAGGATCTGTACTCGGTCCTCTGTTCTCGTTCTCGTTTTCGTGAACGATATTGTCCACCAGCTCTTTTTATATAAGTTTATCTCGTCTGTTTGCTGACGATACATCGCTTGCATTTAGTTCACGTAATATTCATGATATAGAAGCCATAATGAATCAGGACCCCAGAATAAATACCTTCTTAGGCTAAACAATGGTTAGTTACGTTCAATCCGAACAAAACTAAGTAAAGATTAAACACATCACGTTAAAACACGTTACCCATGCCATAAAAACAAACGCAGCCTTATACTGTCAACTGTCTTCCAAATAATGAAATAACCCTGTGTAAAGTTTTAGTATTGCGAGAATAATAGTATACACTGGTTATACGTACATTTAACGGTACACAACAATGCCACATGAGGCAAAACATGGACATGTCACACAAGTAGACATCATTACAGATTATTTATCACTGAACCTTTAAATGGACAAATCCAGTTTCCAAACTAGTATAGTCCATTTTGACCATCTACGTTTATTTTTGCAGTAAATTGAAATATGACAAACGGTGCAAGCCCTGATAAGGGGGCTTTTCTGATCAGCCTCTAAACCACTTGTATTAGACAAGTTTATCCTTAACAGGTACACTGTTTGTGAATGACGATACTATTTGTTGCTAGGTTGCAATTGGTAAGGTTAAAATACAACCCAGAAGCAAGTGGAAAACCACGTTAACTCTTTGAACCCTAGTCCCGCATATAGGCGTGCTTTTCAAACACTGTACATGTGAATAGTACACTTGTCCTATGCAAACAGTGAAGACCCTGAGCAGAGGGCTCCGAAAGGAGCCCTCTGATCAGGTTCTTCACTGTTTGTCACAATGCCAAACATTGACAAAAACAACCCTTAAAAGTCAGAAACGGACTAGACTAAAATGGAAACTGGAATGTTCCATTTAAAGTTTCAGGGAGGAAAGAGTTAAGCTGGTAAATGCCAAAATAATGCAAAACTGTTAAATAACGCGAGTAACTTCTGTCCTGTTTATTTGATAAAGTCGATTACAAATATTTCAGGATAGCACGAGGCAACAGGCACAGACATTTGACCTTTCTTTATTCCCCTATTTGTTATATTGAATTCCTACGTTTTATCAGCTAGAAAAAACCCAGACAAATTTGTAACTTCGATGTTATCAGTTCATGACCAGAGATTCACAATATAGGCCAATTAGACTAAGGGAGCCCTGATACTAGAATAGTCGTATCATCATAGCTCTATTATATTAAATGTACGCAAGGCGTTTTAATTATCTTTTGGTGGTGTCGTTGAGCCGTTTTAGTATGATATTGGCCGATTTTATTCAACTGGCAGGGCGGAGCTAACCTTTGGCAAACATTAACTAATCTACTTTTGACTTTTTGGGTTGATAGGTATAGTTCCGTATTATACCGTTATCATCCGATACTTTCAACTTGAAAAACACAATGTATGCGTGCTCCAACATCCACGTGCAATTGGTATATTATACAGTGCTCCCTCTCTACAACAACATCCAATGGAAGACAATGATTGCGTGTGTTGCTGTAAGGTACTTTTATAGGAAGAGAAATTAAGACTTGGTTACATTTGCAAACAGCTTGAATCCAGATCAGACGCCGCGTAACGCGGCGTCTGATCTGGATTCAAACTGTTTGTCATTCTTAATTATCTTCCTTCTGTCAAAATGTCCATTGATTATGTATAATATGAGAAAAAACCGACTGACGACAACGGTAAATTCCGCTGATAAAAGAGCGTGCTGTCGCCCCTAAAGTTGAAATGCAATGGTCCGCATCGAAATTCCGCCCTGACAGGTCAATAAAATCGGTATATACTAGAATAGTCGTATCATCATATCTCTATTCACTAAGAGCGTGTTCACCTGAGATCCTCGAATCGACCCGAGTTCCCCGGGTTACAGGTGAACAGACCGTGTTCGTACTCGAATGACGTCATATGACCTCTGAACCGAACTCTAGGCTAACCCAGTCGCTGCGCAGGGTTAGTCGAGTTTCAAAATGGCGTCCGAAAATGTTAAACACAAAATCTCAATAGTAAAAAGCTAAATACCGTATAATGTACGCATGTATAAGAGTGTTTTAATGAACAGTCCTGTAACCGTGCTATAAGGTAATAGTCCGGCCGCGGACACGTTTAACCTTGCTTGGAGTTGTATAGAAAATGTTTTTGTGGTTTTTGGTAGAATAGACCCTCAGCATCAAGGATCAGATGTATGACCGCCGGTCATCCTTGAGCATTTTAAGATATTCAAGATGGCGTCCAAGATGGCCGCCGGCATATATCTGGCTAACTGTTAGGTTTGATTCAATAAGCTTTAACAGATTTTTCAGCAAATTATTGCTCAATTTTATCTTTTGTGACATAATAAAAGTTCAAAATAGAAATAAATAATCTATAATTCAAAATGGCGTTCAAAATGGCCGACAAAGTACTTTTTTATGTAGAATAAAATGCAAAGTATGTGCGTTGCTTTACAAGGCTACGATTTGCTCCAATTTTTTCCCCGTCGTGATAATATAATTGTTCATAATTAATAATAAAGCGTGAAAAGATCGCGATTAATTCATTCATAATGAGATCATAAATGAATTATAAGAGACTGTCACCAGAATAGAGTATACATAAAAACCATACAGCTTAAGTGTACATTGAGATAGTTCTTGCATGACGATGTAAAATGCAATAAATATTTCAGATTAACAGAAAAGTAATTAGTCAAGTCAAAACTCAAATATTATAAATTAGTTCATAGAACCCAATTACATGTACCTACCTTTAATATATACATTTCACTGTTTTGTAAGCAAAGAATGCTGAAATTATCGTACAAAAGTAAAGTTCTGTGTTTGCATTACTGTGACATTTGTCACCACATGTCAGCTTTCTTGTTAAATAGTTCAATTACATGTGAGCTTCTTAGGAACAGGGAAATAAATTGGTAGAATGGATACCAATAATTCTTCTTGGGATGCAAGTCTCCTGAGGATGTGGTGGCACCTCTTTGAAACCGGATAACTGTGTACAGTATATTTCAGTATAAAACTTTGTTCAGTATTCCTTTTCATCAAGCCTTTTAACATGTATTATGTGAGTTTCTAAGCTAGTACTGCTGCTGCAAAGAATCATCATATCTTTGAAATATTGCTGAATGAGTACATGGCTACACAGACACTTGACTGAACAGTCTTTTGGCTTAACCATAGATTAGAATAAGAAAGAATGACATGACAAATATAATTTCAAATATAAAAAATTGCACATCTTTACTCCTGAATTACCAAAGTAAACAGAACTTTGGTACAGTTACTGTCAAAGTCAGTCACTACAAAAGTGGTCATCTTGTATAAGAAGTGCATAACTCTTGACATGATGATATACTGCAAGGCCGCTGGCCTATCAGGAGTGATAACCGAGATGATTACAGCAGCTTCGGAGAACAAGGGGTTTGAGATTTGAAGACGACTGACTGATGCGATTTTCAGTAATTGTGTGATCTTTGAGGACAGGGAGGCAAATTACATCCTCAAACAATAAACAATAAAAAAGTGAATAACAAGCTCGTATGAGCGACACTTATCATGTGGTAAAGCTCAAGGACCAGACAATAAAGTTGATGAACCGATTAAAAAGATACCTCTGTGCGTGAGATTATCAACATTGATGCATGTAGTTTTGCGTTGTTAAGGGTAGAGATACTATTGATTCGTTCTTCACCGTGTACCATCTATAGCACAAGTAAAAGGTCGAAATCAAACCTCTGCATGTGGCATTGGTTGATCTGGAGAAAGCCGTTAGATTCAATACCAAGAATGAGCTTTTGGTTTGAGGAATGCGATTTGCATGTCAAACAGAGTTTGAAAACCGCTTACATGAAGCGGGCAGTACTACGAGAAGTTTTTGTGTATGGTTTGCATTAGGTATTTGATCTCAACCCTCTGCTGTACCAGTGCTTGATGTTCTGCTTTACTAGTGTATGATGCTCTGTCATAAGAGTCTAGCAAAGGTGTTCCATTGGCGCTTCTGTACACAATTTTCTGTGATCACAAATTCACTGACAGGGTAACCCAAAAAGGTGGATGGAAGGATGTTATCAAACCGAGTTGACTGAGAGTTAACACGAAGAATTCTTGGCTCATGATCTCAGAGTAGTCATTGGCTTGGTCTTCTTCGAGACTGTAGGGAATGTTGCTGTGCTGACTGTCAGATTGGAGAACATTCAATTACAGTAGTTATGTGACATTAATTGTAAAATTACAAGCAGTGTAGACTTTGTATGCCCATGACGTCAGGGCTAAACTTGTCTTTTTGATGGAAGACCAGTTACTCAGCTAGGTGTCGATGGGGCTACGTTTGGTGTCTAGAATAGCTTCTGTAACATGGTGTTTGCTATAAGAGGATTCGAGCTTGTCATAATCACAGAACATTTCAAAGAAAGGCCTAGCACAATTATATCCTTTGAGACTCGTATAATTGTGTTCAACACCTGTTTGTTATTTTTTCATTTAATATGGAGGTTATTCATTAATGTCGTCTGCCGAAGACTTGCAGACAGTTTGCAGAAATTGAGCCTGTGACAGTTGGATCAGGACGAGGAGGTCCCACAGATACAAGTACTGAGAACTAAAGGTTTGGGATGTTTTGGACAGATGGAGTGTGCCACTTCATGCATCAACTCAATAACGAGGAGGACCATTCTGCGCTTTAGACTTAGTAAGAGATCACAATCGCCATGGTTAGACTATGGAAGAGATGACCAGGTCCTGCGTGTCAGAGGAGCATATAAATCAGGTTTGAGGACATTCTAGCCACATTCAGCCTACCTGAGTTGCTAGGACATCCACAGCAGTTGAGAAATAAACGCAGGATCATGTCAAGTACAACTAACTTAATTGCAAGCTATGTTAGAAACCTGACATGACCTTTTGTTTCTAAATATCATTTATAGTGTGCAATTTTATTCCCTACTAATAAGAATATTCATTTATATAATAGTACAATATGCATGTGCTAATTTATAAACGTACTGTATATCGAAACCAATATGTTTATTAACTCCTTTACATAGTAGGTTGCTGTGTGCGACATACTCATTTTCAAATTCACAATACATGCAGAAACAGGAATAGTATCCAATTTATATTACATCTCACATAATATTACTTCTTGAAAAACAAAGAAAACAAAAACGCTGACTTTGGCAGCCATTCTGATTGCCATTTAGAAAACGAAACATATAACTCATGTTCAAAACACAAACATCAATGGTGACTCAAACTAAATTAACCTATAATTTTGAAAACAGTTATTTCATAATTCTAAGTATTCCTTAAAAACACTCATTTGTCTTAAAAAGAGGCTAAAAAGAATGATATGCTTGGTGGATAGATTATATACTCACTTTTTACATTTATTTTACATTAAGTAAATGTTCAGGCTCCATATCTTTTGAAGTACTTCATCAACTCAAGTTTTGTTTTAGATTTTTAGGGCTCATACGTTCACCAATGTATTCCAGTAAAACATTTATATTAAACGACACATGTAACGAAAATAAAACACACAAGGTATATTCTTATTTCAAATCAAAGGGAGGTAATTTGATATTTGAAGACTTTCTAGTCTTGATAACGCCGTGAATATTGCGATGAATGAAAGTCTAATGTGAATTTATTTTCTTTAAGCAAATGTTCTAGCGGCTGAATATGAGCACCATTGTATCTCCTCTATGGAGAAAGTTTATAATAAAAAATGCTGTTTTCCGGAAAGAGTTATCAACCTTTTCATTTTCAATACAATGTGCCAGTTATTTAGCCACAATGATAAGTTTATGTATGAGACGCTGATAATTAAGAATACAAAAGTGGTTACTTTCTGGGTTTTTTTGCTTATTATATAATATTGAAGAGACAAGCATCTGTTTTGCATATTTTGTCGGCCATTTTTGACGCCATTTTGAAATTAACAGTATACTTTTCTCTGTTTGCTTTTTTAAACATCGAAGAAGTATTGAACTACTTTTAATCTTGTTTACAGTTGACAATTACCTAATCTAAACTGACAGCAGTTTCATTTTTATTCTCGCAACCATCTTGGACGTCACCTTAATACTTTGTCGGCCAGTTTGGACGCCAATTGGAATAAAGCATTATTATTATTACTTCTATTTTGAACTTAAATAATGTCAAACGTTATGAAAGTGAACTATATTCTACTGAAAAATTTAAATCAAACCCAACAGCTTGTCATTTTACATCGTTATGCATGGACTAACTCAATGTAAACTTAAGCTGTATGTTTTTTATGCATACTGTATTCTGGTGACAGTCTCTGATAATTCATTTATGAATGACTTAATTGCCAACTTGATCTTTTCACGCTTTTTTTTTTACTAATTATGAACAATTATATTATCACGACGGGAAAAAACTGGAGCAAATCGTAGCCTTGTAAAGTGTCATTTTCATTTTATTTCACATAAAAATGGTCTTTGTCGGCCATTTTGGACGCCATTTTGATTGATAGATTATTTTTATTTCTATTTTAAACTTTAACTATGTCATCAAAGATGAAATTGAACTATAATTTGCTGAAAATTCCGTTATACCTTATTGAATCAAACCTAACAGTTAGCCAGATACATGCTGGCGGCCATCTTGGACGCCATCTTGAATATCTGGAAACGCTCAAGGATGACCGGCGGTCATACATCGGATCCTTGATGCTGAGGGTCTATTCTACCAAAAACCACAAAAACATTTTCTATACAACTCCAAGCAAGGTTAAGCTAAAATATCCTTATCTGCTACCAGACTATAACAAATAGTTAGCCTAGGGTTTCATTGTTCGACATTATAATCATAAAATTGCCATTTTTGGTCCGGGTTTGCGTGGTTCCCATTTTGCTTTAGGCCGTCATTTGACCCATTACTTACTCGTCTGAAGGGTTTGTCGTTCTGCTGAAAAAATGCGTGCGCATTCAGAATTTAGCGCCATTTTACGTCATTTGATGAACTCTACTGGACTCGCGGGTTTCAGGTGAACACGCCCTAAATGTACGCACGCCGCTTTAGTTATCGTGTGTTCAATGGTGGTGTCGTTGAGCCGTTTTAGAATGATATAAACTATGTTGACACTTTTTGAACTATTAGGTAAACAGCAAAGTACCTATGGCAAACAAGTACACTATCAATAAACACTATTGGCAACTTGATACCAGATGCATTTTTAACAGACAAAACAACCATGCTAAAGTATCGTTATGTTATGACTTTTTAAATGACGAAAACCTCAAAACAAGTTGTTCGGCGTCTGAACTGGACTTATAATATTTGCACTTGTTGGTTAATTTTGTGCGTAGAATGGGAAGGATAAAATAATGACGCATAATCCAATTGTTTTTACTATGTCTTTTAAATCACCTCATTACATCGGTTAATACAACAACAACAACATTACCTTTATTTCATCTCAGGCACCGAAGTGCAACATGAGGAAATATATACATTAGTTTTGCAAAATACATATATCAAAGTAACATTGCAGAAAATAGGATACAGTGGAGAAAACGTTATTCTTTCCCAATAAACGCGTTTACTCTATTATTTCATTTACAAACAGATTAGAACCGGACCAGACGCCGGGTAACCCGGCGTCTGATCAGGCTCCAAACTGTTTTCCACCAAGATACAAATGAATTATCAGAATTGTCCAAAACTTTTCTACGTTTTAGTGTTTTGCGTTTGCGTTTAGACGGGAAAGAATACCAGATTATCCACTGTACATAAACATATAGTAGGGTGGTTGGTTTATTTAATTTCTGTAAACGTTTTAGATTTATGGACTGGGGTTATGAAGTTGGAATTTCGTGAGAGGTAAGGGGGAGGTCTGGGTTATTATATGAAAAATTAAGTGCGTGTGTACGCTGGATAGGTATGAGTGGGCAATGGGGCTGTCAATCATGGATGACATTCTATTCATCCGATAGACTGGCTCGGGTTTGGGCCAAACTGCAATAGCTGTGTCGATCTTGTAGTGGATCATGCACTTGTGGAATATACGATCATATTAGTTTATGCTTAGATTAACACCAATAATAAGTAAGGAACTTCTGTTCATTTTATAACGTTCGATAATTCGGTTAGCACATAGCACTAGTTACAACTGTGCGCAACGATGACTATTGAGACGAGGCCGCGCAGTAATTTTATTATGAATGAAATTCCAAAGATCACCAAAATCACGTGAACTGTGTGTACACCTCCTCAATAGAGTAAATTGGGAAGTGGGTCAGAGCACATGTTTTGTTTTGGGCAGAAGACGAGGTCAGCTATATGAAGCACAGACACAGGCTATGCGATATATAGGTAAGAATTGAGTTAGTAATATGTTAGTGATACATACAAATAGTGGGTTAAACGCTGGGCTTTGCATTCATATGCGAGATTTTGCAAGAAAATATAGAAATTCACCAAGACATAGATCTACAGTGATTACAAAAAATCTGTATCACAGAATCAAATATGTTCATGTTCAGACGACATGCGCTGATCTGATATTGTTTCTGGTTTCAGCTCGAATGTTTTACTTATACAGCTGCAGCATGGTTGCTATGTATGTCCCCAATACAGGAGACAGACTAATGCAGGATAAAATTTATGCAGAGAGGGCCCACTAGACCAGCCCGCATATCTTCTATCCTGTACTGAGCAGATATCTGGTTCTAATTTTCATCCTACTCCATCAATCAGTAATAGTTTAACAAAGCACAGTTATACATCAACAATATAGATTTATAAAACAAATAATTCCAGGACATGTATATATAACAAGTAGCCTATCTAGTACAGACAATATTGTAAAGAGCAACAACCATTGTAATCGGAGATCTCTCCAGGCAAACGGAGGTTCAATACAGTACAAAGCAAAGCAAATAGTTATGCATTAAGCGCTCGTCATGATTTAACTTTATTTCACCCCTGAGGCTGTTAATGGACAATTCCAATATCAGAATAAGTAGTCCATCTATGGCTATTTAGGGTTATTTTTAGCATTATGTTTCAAAATGGCAAACCGTGTAGATCCAGATCAGAGGACACATTAAGGAGTTCTCTGGCCAGGGTCTACACCGTTTGCATAGGACAAGTGTAATCATCATAGGTACACTGTTTGTATATGACTGATATACTCATCGCTAGGGTTGAATGAGTTAAGACAGCATATAATGGAATAAAGACGGTTTGCTCAATACAAAATTGACTGCAGCATATATAACAAGTCTGACTTTTGAGGTAGAGGGGTGGGCATAGGTGTTTATTAGTTATGTATATCAAAAGCTATTAGATCTGGACTACATAAGTATGATAGCAGTGTATAGTTCAACAACCTATTGTAATTGGAGATCTATTCAGGCATACGGAGGCTCAAGACAATACAAAGTAAAGCAGATAGCTTAAATAAGCACTTTCTGCTTTTCTTTATGCTTTAAGCATTCATCATGATTTAACTTTATTTCACCCCTGAAACTTTAATGGACAATTCCAATATCAGAGTAAGTATATTCCATATTTAGACTATATTTAGGGTAGGTTTTAACAATATAAATCAGAATGGCAAACAGTGTAGATCCTGATCAGGGGGCTCATTAAGGAGCCCTATGGTCAGAGTCAACACCGTTTGCATAGGCCAAGTGTAATCATCATAGGTACACTGTTTGTAAATGACAAGTTTATTCGTCCTTAGGGTTGAATGTGTTAAGACAACATATATTTCGCCCCTGAAACGTTTAATGGATAATTCCAATATCAGAATAAGTCTAGTCCATTTTGAGACTATTTAGGGTTGGTTTTAACAATATAATTCAAACTGGCAAACAATGAAGATCCTGATCAGAGGGCTCCTTAAGGAGCTCTCTGATCAATGTCCACACCGTTTGCATAGGCCAAGTGTAATCATCATAGGTACCCTGTGTATAATTGACGGGTGTTTTCCTTGTTAGGGTTGCATGTGTTAGGGCAATATATAATTTTAAAAACAGCGTATGATAATATTAACAAAACTGCTTAAATTTCTCAACTCGTCGACAGATTTAGAATTTAAAAAATATTTGAACTGCATAGGGTTTTGAAATTCAAATTTGTTTAAGAACTTTTGTCTTGATTCTTTGAAGAATGTACAATTTAGCAAATAATGTTTTTCAGAGCCAGTATCACCAGAGTTACAGAGTGTGCATTTTCTATCTTCAATTAGAGTACCATCGTACCTGCCAGTTTCTATTGGAAAGCGATGGTTTGCAGTTCTAAATTTGAATAAAGGTATCAACTCTGACTTTCTAAGATTTGTCAAATAAAATTCTAGGTTCAGATCCTCCTTAAACGTTTTGTAAATTTTACCTTTATTAGAAATACTCATTTCGGCTGTCCATTCTTGTTTAAATTGGTCGATTAGTATTTGTTTAATCTTTTTATGAACATGGTTAGTATTTAAAAGAGGCTGGTTGTTCCAGATAATGGATTTACCAGATGTATCAAGAATTGTTTTGATTCTGTTGAGCCATTTACATTCAATATTCTGGTGTAGCATATACTTATAAATATTTAGTGATAGTTTTTGCTCTTTACCAGTGACCAACCGGTTCCAGAATGAGATCATTCGTGTTTTTATTATTATTTGCAACGGGTAGCGACCTAGTTCACCGTATAACATATACAAAGGCGTGCTTTTTCTAGCACCAGTAATTTTACGTAAAAACTCTTTATGTACTTTTTCAATTATTTCAGTATTTTCAAAGCCAAATATTTCGGACCCATATGTGAGAATGGGAACAATGGTGTGATCAAACAATTTCAGTATAAGATCGATAGAAAGATCTGCGTTATTTATTTTTGTAAAAAGGAGATACATGGCTTTTTTTGCTTGGGCAACAACATGTTTTCTGGCATTTAGAAACGACCCATTTTTAGAAAAAATAACTCCTAGGTATTGGTATTTATCAGTGATTTCCAGAATTTCATTACCGAGTGAGAAACTGAACTTTGCATTGTTTCTGGATCCAAATACAATGACCTTAGTTTTATTTATATTCACTTTCAGTTTCCATTCATCACAATAGGTATAGAATGAATTCAGACATCTTTGAAGATCTTCAGCACTGTTTGAGACAATAATAGTGTCATCAGCATAAAGAAGGATTAACAGTTTAAGCCAAACAGTTGCATTAATATCCTCTTGGAGTACTATGCCAGTTGCATCAGATTCTTCAAGGTGATTCTGCAAATCGTTTAAAAAGATAGAAAAAAGTACGGGAGAGAGATTTTCCCCTTGTCTGACACCTATATCAGATTCAAAAAAGTCAGACATTACACCTTCGTGCATTACACATGACTTAATACTTTTATACATATTAAAGATAAGCTTGAAAAGTTTACCGTCAGTAATTTTGAGTAGCTTTTGCCAGAGCCCAAATCGCCAGACCTTATCAAAGGCCTGGCTAAAATCTATGAATGCACAAAATAGCTTCTGCTTCTTTTTTTTCAAGATATTTATCAGTGAGTATAATGTGAATATATGATCGGAGCAGCTGTAATGTTTTCTAAACCCGGCCTGATTTTCATGTAGCAAATTATTTGTTTCCAGGAAACCTGTGAGACGTTGGTTGATGACAGCTGTAAACAACTTACCAAGACAACTAAGAATGGTAATTGGCCTGTAATTGGCTGGATCTTTTGTATCACCTTTACTTTTATAAATCGGTATAATGTAACCTTCTAGCCAGCTTGTGGGGATATGCCCAGTATCAAATACAGCATTAAATAAGTTAGTGTAGGTTCCAAGTAGCACGTCTTTCGTACATTTCAAGTATTCATTTAATATGTTGTCATTTGGGCTAGGTTTCTTACCGTTATTTAATAGATCGATACATTTAGATATTTCTGCCGCCGAAATCTCTTTATCTAGATATTCATTGTTAGTCAAGTTTATCGGATCTTCAAAAATAAAGCTATCATTGTTTTCACTAGAATTGATTTGCTGAAAGTGTTCGTAAAAACTTTCAATTTGGGGTGATGTATTTTCTTTATTTTTGGGGTTTAATCTATTAAGGAATTTCCAGTATTGTTTAGGACTATTAGTGCTCATGTTTCGCAATTTGTGGGTCTGTCGATATTTATAATCGTTTATATAATAATTCATGATTCGCTTGTATTGTTTACTAGCATTTTTTAATCTTAACCTATTTGTTTCATCTTTTTGTATAGAGTACAGTTCCTTTGCATCATGATAATTTTTTCTTGCCAGTTTGCATTTTGGCCCAAACCATGGTTTGTCTGTTTGTTTATTCTTAAATTGCCTGTGTGGTTTGTGGGAAAAGGTTGCTGAAGCAGCATCATGAAATAAGTTTTGTAGTTGTAGACATATATCGTCAATACTTTGTTGTGAATGTGTTTGGGTAGATAAATTTGAATCAATAGCGTTTATCCGCTCTAAATCAATGTTTTGGGTGTATGAATCGGCTAGGTTACATTTCCAAGGGGGGTAATTATTTGGTGAAGAGTGTGAGTTGTCTGTCCTTTGGTTTATTTGTGTATTGAATGACCATTCAAGGGCACAGTGCCCATCACTGAATAGTGCGTCAGTTTCTACTATGCAAAAAGATTTAATGTGTTCAAAACAGTCCGCAGTAGCTATTACATAATCGAGCACGGATTTATCTCGGAATGTAAGTTGACCTATACCACTATCTTTTCCAACTCGGCCATTAAGTATAAATAAATTATTATTTCTACATATATCTATCAACATCATACCGTGTGTATTTGATCTTTTGTCCATTGAGATTCTGTTTAAGGGATAGGACAAGTTTTCCAAAATGACATATTTATCAAGGTATGCATGTGCCTCTTCATCAAGACCAAACTGTTCATTAAAAAAAGGGTCGGAGGGAACAAAGTCTGATTGTTCGGACGTGCGCGCGTTTATGTCACCGGCAAGGCATACGTATTTAAAGTTTCTGGTCATTTCGGAAATTTCGTTTTCAAACTGATTTAGATCATCTTCATTCAGAAACCGAGAGTTTTCAGGGGGGAGGTAAATAATGCCTAGCATTAGATTATCAGGATAGTTTGTAAGGGATTTGTCTATATTAAGCCAGAGGATGTATTCCGAGTTACCCGGGGTTACACTAACATGTTTGAATAAGCTGTCACGGATATAAACACCTATGCCCCCCGATTTTCTCTTATAAATCTGAGACCTATGTTTAGGAATAAACGTGAAACCGTCTATGTCAACCAGATCATAACTGTCAGTATTTGTTTCTGTCACACACATAAAGTCGTATTTCTGTATCATTTCGACGAACTCTGGATACAAAAGCCTGCGTTTAAGTCCACATACATTTAAAGAACAGAATTTAATTTCATTGTCAAAAGAGGAGCATTGATTGTCACTTGACAATTTCTTCCCCCGCCTGTCCTAAAACATATTGAAAGACTGATCTTGAGTATCAGGATTATTTCGGGAGGGGTTTACATTGTTCCATGGTCTGCGTATGTAGTTCTGGGGAGACGCTGATCTTTGAGGGGCATACGATCGTGTTGCCGGGCGAACCGAGCGTCGACGAGGAGATCGTGACTGTCGCAATCGTGAATTTCCGGTGTATTCCGGTCGCTCTCGGTCGCCAGAATCAGTGTTCGGCCTGTGTTCGGGCTGAGCCGTAGTTTCTGTTCCTGTTGTGCTGTAATTTTCACGTGATGTGTTGTCTCTTGTAGCACGGGGTACATCGTGATCGGGATACATGGAGGCTCTTGTCGGGTTATTTAACAGAGGTTAACTCATAACCACTACAAAAAGCGAAGTACTAAATATATACTGTCAAAATGACGGTTCAGCCGATTTTACGTCCATTTCCTACATCATTGAGTCTACAATATTGGAGCAGCTAACATTAAGCGTGTCGGCAGTCGCAATACCGGCTCAGACCCTTCACATGCACCAATGTTACAGTGGAGAATCTGTTATTCTTTCCCAATAAACGCGTTTACGCTATAACTATTATTTGCAGTGCAAACAGTTTGGAGCCAGATCAGACGCCGGGTAACCCGGCGTCTGATCAGGCTCCAAACTGTTTGCCACCAAGATAAACAAGAATTATCAGAATTGTCCAAAAGTTGTTATTTTCTACGTTTTAGTGCTTTGCGTTTGCGTACGTTTGTGTTTAAACGGGAAAGAATAACAGATTCTCCACTGTAGCGTGTCGGCAGTTGCAATACCGGATCAGACCCTTCACATGTACCAATGTTAACCCCTAGACGGAGCGGAGCCATTCGCGGTGCATATCTTGCACAAGAACATTCCTGTACATAATCTGTGATCCGGAAACATCTCTAGTCACACATCGGGTCTTGCGGGGGATCGAACTCCCGACCCCTGATTCCGTAGTCGAGTGCGTTATCACTGAACATACCGCCGGACTAGTAATATGAAGGCTAAGTGTTTTTTCATGAAAGGCGGTTGGCAACTTAAAGCAAGGTAAAAGTAAAGTGTAAAGTCCTAAATGAGTTTTAAGCAGTCACCTATCTTAATGTCCTACTAGCTCAATATCGTGGTCATAATCGAGAGAATCTACTGTATCTGATCAAATGTACAGTGCTCCCTCTCTACAACGACCCTCACCACAACGACTCCCTCCTAACAACGTCACTTGTCGCAGTTCCCGAAACAGGACAATTATATCTAACGCTTTAACTGCTGCAATATTGTCTGCTTAAAATTTTTCGTCTGCTTTTTTCTCAAAGTAACATATTAGTGGAGATTTAGATAGAAGAATGATAATGACGAGTGACAAACAGCTTGAATCCAGATCAGACGCCGCGTTTCGTGGCGTCTGATCTGGATTCAAGCTGTTTGCAAATGTAATCCAAGTCTTAATTTTCCCTCCCTATAACGACTCCCTCTGAACAACGCACACTATCTTAGTCTCCCATTAGGTATCGTTGTAGAGAGGGAGCGCTATACATGAACTACATGCCCTTACAACACTTTATAAAACATAAATCAAAAAGATATCAGCTTTAGCGATTTGCAAACATAAAAAATAGCTTTTGCAATTTCAAATGTTAATCCTAAACTTAAGTTAATCTTCTATTATATTGATTTCCGCAGTGTATTTAGAATGCTCAATTATTTAACTAGTTTGTAGATACAAAATGGCATGAACATTTACATAAATTAAAGCGATAATGTGCTCCTATAGCGTATACTAGCATGGCGCATTTGCATTTGCATCTGAATGGAATTGAAAAGGATATAAATATACCCATTTTTGTATCTCGAACGAGGCCTGTACTATTTCATGTCGATGTTTTATGCCAATTATAAACATTCACTTTGTAGATTTGTTTAGAAAATCTGAAATTCCTTGAAACAGAAGAATACATCTAAACTCGCGACGATGTTAAACAGTTTGCAAACGCTTTTTGGCGTCATTAAGAGGGAAAGGTTTAAAAGGCAGCACAGTGTTTTTGAGTATTGTTTTCGGAACATGTTGCAGAATTTGCTGAATCTTGAGATATGGTCTTAGTATTGTAGCTTTCTTCAATAAAAGTCCTTAAATTTGCGTCTGAGTAGGATCCGTGTTTCTTTTTGCACTGAGTATAGTTTCTATCGTATCAATAAAACTATTATTTGACATTAGCTTAACTTTCTCCTGTCGTAAATATATTCTGCGTCTGAAAATGCCGTTTGAAAAAATAATCAAACCTCGATTAACGACTGTTCAAATCGATCAAACCTGAAGACGAGAGTCTATCAGTTTTGATTCAGGACGGACGCGGATGCCTTTAGCGCCTAATCAGGAACAAAACTGTTTTTAAGCTCTTATGAAGTCGCGGTTGGTAGGCAACTAGCCGAATTATTTTTTACTTGATACATTCACATAAAATACTTTATTTCAGATGGTTACTTTTTTTTTCAATTACTGTGTATCTAGCTGCTGTTAAACATTCACATGTTCACAGAAATAACTATCTTATTAGTTTTTACTAATATCAGGTTTTAAGATCCATACAGTACAACTGAGAGGAATGCTGTTTATTTGACGGTTAAACATAAAAGGCGTTAATGAGTTAATACGTACTTTTTACACATAGATGATACGGATTAACCCATATATACCCAGTGGATTCTTCCATGTTTATATATTGAATTTGTCCATTGGTTGTCAAAGGGATGCCTGGTCAAAATATTCATTTTCATTTTGTTTTATATTGAAATACCTATCTGGTGGAATAAAAAAAAAGATGATATATATAAATAGTGTAGACTCAGATCAGACGCCGCATCATGCGGCGTCTGATCAGAGTCTACACTGTTTGCCTTTGTCCCATATATGGGATCGTGGGCACAATGGGTTAACTCTCTCCTGCCATACCCCGAGCACAATGCTTATTTGCAAACAGTTTAAATCCTGATCCAAACTGGTAGGCACTTCCTTCAATATTCCTTAAGTAAAAATACCTACACTTTAAATTTGAGAAACAAAAGCAGACGGTAATTGAATTAACTTGCACATGTATGTATGCATGACCTTAATCTAGTGCTTTCAATGTACATGAGTAAATATTAAATTCCTTCACTACAATGACATGATCGCTTTTAAAAGCTTCACGAGTGATTTTGTTTCTTGAGAATTATGTTTTTTGACTTGTGAACTATTGAAATGAGTGTCGATAGCGTGTACCACGGTAAACATGTTTGTGTTTTGTTTACAGTGGAGAATGTGTTATTCTTTCCCAATAAACGCGTTTACGCTAAAACTATTATTTCCAGTGCAAACAGTTTGGAGCCAGATCAGACGCCGGGTAACCCGTCGTCTGACCAGGCTCCAAACTGTTTGCCACCATGATAAACATGAAATATCAGAATTGTCCAAAAGTTGTTCTTTTCTACGTTTTAGTGCTTTGCGTTTGCGTACGTTTGCGTTTAAACGGGAAAGAATAACAGATTCTCCACTGTACATGTAAAACAGCGTAAATGGTTGTGGCGAGTTTGAAAGGCAGATGCCTGTTTACGGCAAGATCAAGGACACACGTTTAACCCATACTGGCGTTTGCTGTTTAAACCATTCATTGCGTTATTCCAAGAACAACAGTCAATTGAAAACAGTTTGAATCCTGGTCAGACGTCACGTAACCTACAATTTGTACCTCGACAAGGTAGGAAGGTCTCTAAAAACAAAGTTGTAGGCACGCACCATAATTATAGTTATTTACAGACAACTTGGATCCTGATAAAACGCCGCGTAACAACGTCTGATCAATATCCGAACTGTTTAACACCCAATACGATATAAGATTAGTCAACGTACCTACAATGTTAATTTGAGAAATAACAAAGACAAGCAAAGGCTGCCATGGCAGTACAGGGACAGAATTGTCTAACAAAAGAAATAAAGACGAGAAGCAGATTCCAACAGGTATCGTTATTTCTCAGATAGACTGCGAAAACGTTAAAACTATCGTTTGCCAATGGAATGATGTTAACATTTGACTTCAGAACACCTAACTATCGATTAGATACCAAAACGTTAGTCCTTTGATTACACCAGAGTTTACGTTCCAATGTAAGTAAGTTTGCACATCGTTGACAAAGTGTTTAGAAACAAGATTTTAATCTAGAGAACGAAATTTACCTTAACACCTGAGTTGAATAACAGGCAAATTGATTCTGACACACGATTGTTTTAATTGCGTTCTGTTTGTCTCGGAACAATTTATTTCTTGGAATTAGACTTATTTAAACTCAACGTATACCAATACTTGAGGCTGAATGAACCTTATGTCCCAATAAAACCAGTAACATACCATTCACTGCACATAGAATGCACACACTACAGTGGAGAATCTGTTATTCTTTCCCGTTTAAACGCAAACGTACGCAAACGCAAAGCACTAAAACGTAGAAAAGAACAACTTTTGGACAACTCTGATAATTCATGTATATCTTGGTGGCAAACAGTTTGGAGCCTGTTCAGACGCCGGGTTACCCGGCGTCTGATCTGGCTCCAAACTGTTTGCTCTGCAAATAATAGTTTTAGCGTAAACGCGTTTATTGGGAAAGAATAACACATTCTCCACTGTAACACCCTTCACTGTATGACCCCGCGTACAATAGGTTTTTGCAAACAGTCTGAATCCTGATCCGACGCCGCGTAACGCGGGCGTCTGATCAGGATCCAGAATGTTTTATTGTCATTGCCATATTACCTAAAATTTAATTTTGAGAAACAAACGTAGACGACAATGGCTTTAACATGATGACACCATTTCAGTCAAGGGGTAAATATATTTTACGGCACTCTAACGGTGTGACCATACTAATAGACCGCCCTCTATATAATAATCATCTTAAGGTTCATGTAGAGCGATTTTTTGGTGCATTTTTGAAAGATGATATTTCGGTCATTTATGGAGCATGTTGCATAATTTTGATATCGAACTGTTTGTATGGAAAAGAACAAGCTTATGAAATAGTTTACAATTGAGAAAAAAACCTGTGTTTGTTGATTTTGAGCAATATGTTTACATTTACATTAAAATTTGAAGAAAAGTTTCTATATTGAAATTCAACAAATTCTTCATCTATATTGAAGAATATGCTTTACATGAAGTAGTAGGACGAAAACCCTGACAAAATCGACTAAATTAACAACAGAACAAGTCACGGATTATTTGACAATTTTCAAGGACAACACTATTTTGCCATGGATTATTTTTTCCAAAGTAATGGTGGGCAACACGAGCCTCTGTCAAACATTATTACAGTCTTGTTTAAATATGCAGACTGTTTTTTTTTTTTTTTTATCTTTTTTTATAAATTTGATTAGCTGAATTATACCTTGAGAATACATTGAGAATCGTTGTTGGGCTCTCGCGGGAGGATCTGCTTCTTTATAAGCACATCTTCTTCCTAGAATTCTTCTATAACTGTGTTGTTGCAAGATTTATACATGATTATAACGATTTCATTGCGGATAACGATTACACAATTGCTATTCAAATCCCAGGTCTCTTATGCGTCTAAGCTTGACAACGTGTTCCTTACTTTGCACGTGCGCAGATACAGGCGTTTCACTGTAAACAGCGCTTCATTTATTTCCGCGAACGCAAGAGAACCTCGCGCCACGGTCTGCTCGCCCCAAGGCGCACAAAGGAGGAGTGACCATGGAGAACGAAATGTTTGAGAGAGACATAATGGGTGGTGGCAGCGCTATGGTCTGGGTTGGAAAATGGGAAATTGACTTGGTTATTATTCAATTAAATACCAATGCTCAGCGTTACATCAATGTGTTAAATAACACAGTGATACGATTCATGCAAAATAAAGGAAGGACCTGGCATTTCCAGCTTAGCAATACATGCAAAAAGCATCACACGGCGCGTATCACCGCACACTTTCTTGCTAAAATACATTAACGTCCTGCCTTGGCCTGTTTTATCCTCGGACATGAGCCCCATAGAACACATATCGGATGTATTTGATAACAAGGTCAGGTCAAATCATCAAATGTATAACATAATGAACACCAAAGTGCATTTTGGTTAGAATGGCAACGTATTTGAAACGTTACGTAAAATCAATCAGGGGACGTATGTTGAGCCGAATTATTCACACTACGAATTCTTCACACCGTAATTAGAGGTGTGGAGAATTCGTACGAAAGGGTACGAATTCTTCCACTCGTGTGACCAATGTGTGAAGATTTCGTACGAATATGTCACACAATGGCAGTGTGAGATTTTCGTACCCCCTTTTTGAACGACCTGTTGGTACCTACGGATTCTTCACACATCACCTTTCGTTTAACATTTCTTTATGAAACAAGTTCTAACAGCTTAGGCAAATCACTTTCCATAGCGCAAAAGATGGTGCATTGCGTCGTTTTGTGGGATGACACTAGAGTACTAGGGATTCACGTACTGTCATGACCCGGGATCGAACTCGGGATGCATTGTTAAGAAGCGGGTGCGCTAAAACTGTGTTATCCACTTTTACATGCAGTGTTTACGATTTGATCAAAAATGCTCTTTAACAGCCGACCTAAATCCGAAGAATTATCTGTGGATAAGTACAGCCGTTTTTATCCAATGATCAAACGTAAGTCCCGTTGAGTTTATGCTTAGTTCCCTGCTTCCTTTGAGGCATAATAGGCAGACAACCGACAGGTTGCTTGCCGAATGCTGGTAGATTGTTGGTATTCTTAACGGGATTGGGAGAGATGGGACCCGTGGCCGTGGTCCAGTGCTCATAGTGACTATAACTTACACTCAATTGGCTCCTTACTGCTGTTGATTCGAATCCCAATCTGAACATTTGGGCTTTTTCATTTGGAGATGCCCTCAAGCTGGCTATCGGAAATTCGGTGCTTTTACCCAGATGCAATTTTTTACCTGATACAGTTTATGACGTGCATCCTGTTTCTTCTCCCATATGCAATTAGCTTTATGTCGAGATATGACCGAAATACTGTTAACATAGTATGAACTCAGAATTCTGGGCCTCGGTTTGATTTTAAAGTGGAGTTAAAAGCTAGTTTCAACGACGTTCATAGAAACGAAATCGCCTTAAAATCGGTCGATTCCGGGCACCTTACACGTTGATCGGACCCGAGAAAGCTTTTGACCAAATATACAAACGTATACAAGCGTGTCAGAAGTCGGACAAGGCCGTCTCCATCCGGCGTTTGTCTATCATATACCGGCCGTTGTAATGACGAAAAGTGACCCTACCACTCAGAGTTGTGACCCCGGGATATTTTTCGACTCAGAAAATTAACCTCCCGGGTCATTTTACATGTATTATGCCAAAGCAAGTCCCAAGGACAGTTTTCTACGTCAAAAATTGTCCTCATGTGTCACTCTTTAGAATGGGGGGGCACATTTCGATTTTACACCGGCACCCGACTGGCAACCGGATAACACCGGTTTCCTTTCGGTCTCCCACAGTATTGCACGTTTTTACTGAATGCCCATGATCTGGACTACACGATAAGGCAATCGGTAGTATGGTTCCATGTAAGAAAGTGAGCAACATAACAAAGAAGTGAAATCAGTAACACCACCCCAATACTTATATTTTGAAAATCAACAAGTTCAAAGTTATCTGTGCTATTGGTCTTTGTGCTGATTAGACCTGAGTTTTGCACATCACGTATGGTCGTGCTGTGATTGTTACGTGTTCCGAGTTATATAACTAGAAGCGTGTTCTTCGGGAAACATGTGTCAACTGCCAGCAATGATCAGTCGAACAACTAAAAATCCCAGCTTCAGTACAGCAGAAGTTATCTGCCAGAAAATAAACTGTATAAAAAGGAAATTATTATTATTATCTCATGGTATTGATGCAAGAGTTATGAACCATGTGCAAGGCACTTCCCCTCACCAAACTATTTCCATAAATGAAAGTTCATCTGATAAACAATAGTAGAACCGGAGTTATAGGCAGAAAACAGGGAAAGAAGGAATTACTCTCACCGCACTGATGCAGGAGTTATGATCCTCATGCAAAACACTTTTATACATCAATCTCTTTCGATTAAGGAATATCGCGCCAGTTTCAATTTTTTTAGTCAAAGGGAAGCAACTTTTGCAAAACTTCTGATGTGTTGTCTCCCTTTAACCAATTCAATATAGTTTATATTTGAAATTTGTATTTTTTCCTACCTCAAACAGCTTAATGGTGTGGTCATATAATTTGGCGTCCACGATAAGTTATATATACTAATAATGCTTGTAAAGTGATATATTGCTGACGATTAAACAGTGGATTTTGACACATTTTAGCATTTAAAAGTGGTTAACATATATCATTTATAGATAGCCCGATATGTAATTGGATAGACATGCGTTACTCTACATGCAGATTTTGTATTTTGTAGAAAAAATAGTTCGGGTAACCATAACTGTAATTAGTGATTTCAGTAAATTAATGCTTTATTAATATTTGTGAAACATATTGGCAAAATCTGAATGTAAGAACTGTAGGAGAATTTTTTTGAAAAATAACTATTTGATGTGTTCCCTTTATTGACGAATAAAATGTTGTTTCCATGTTTTTATGCTACTTCCTCATATTCTTTTCTTTTTTATGAAAACATATGAATAACCCAATATCTAAGGAAAATTACAAAGCTGAAGAGGGGTGTTCTGAGATTTTATTATCAACAGCACGTGTCTCTGGATAATTAGGGGTACACCAAAAAACAAGCTATTAAGAAAAGAACCAGTTCGGGGACTCCCTATTTTATTTCATATTTCTGCACAACAGGGTATATACTAGCAACATGCAGAATTTGAAAAAAAATCTGAATGGTTTGAAAATTCGTACAAACTGCCGCGATAGTCGTTAATGAAATTTTAATTTCAAAAGCTTCGGAATGGCAGAATCTCTCGGAAAATAGTAGAAAGGGGAATACCTCTCACGGTGTTTATACAATAATTATGAACTGTGTTTGCAATACACGTCTATTCATTAAACTCTTTAAATGAAATTTCACCTTTAAAACTTCAGTAAAAAACAAAACCATGACAGTCGGACGATCGGACAGACAGTCTACGGTAAGTTGACCGACCCCGACGTGTCATCATTGCCTTCAGCTGGTGACACAGAAACCGGTCCATACATTTATAAAGTTCTTAGAATGCATCGTACAGACGGACCGAATAATATCCGATACGACGGAATCGAGTAAATTATATGGTCACCAAAGTGCTATTACTACCATGCTATTTTTCAGTTTTATGTGTCTATAATTAATTATATCGTGTGCCGAAAATGTGACATTTGTACCCCATGTGACCTTGACCTTTTACCTTATGACCCAATTTAAACAGGCAGTCTAGTACATATGTTTAGTCATTATGTGAAATATAAGACATCTATCAAGTAAAGCAAACCTAATATGTCCCCCTATCCATCTGGTGGCTAAAAGCTTTTTGGAAAGTGTGACGTTTTCGTATGCACACATTTTTTACATTCGTTTTTAAAAAAAATCGACATGTGAAGAATTCGTATCTACTGTCAGGGGGGGCTGAGAGTAAGTACGAATTATTCACAAATGTGTGACATATTCGTATGAAATTCCTACGAATTCCTCACAGGTGTGAAGAATTCGTAGTGTGAATAATTCGGCTCAACAGACGTATTCTGCAATGTATCCGTAAAATGGAGGACACAGTTGTTACTGTTGATTTTTTAACATCACTTTAAATGCGCATCAAGTAAATGTTTTCAGATGCTGTGTGGTCATTCTAATTATTGAGACTATTTCATTTCAATCCCTCTCAACTGAATTATTCATTAAACAATATGCAATTTTTCATTCTAATCCAATGAATTACACAGACACATGAATATGACATTGAAGCTTTGATTACAAAAATAATTAATCCGTCTTATAATCGATCAAAATACATTCTTTTTAATTCTATATAAACTGAAGTGAGATCCGGTTGTTTATAATTCTCTGTGAAAAGTGTTGTAAACTTAATGATGTTTTTTTTAATTCGAAGAAGATTTTTTAAGGTAAAATCTTTCTGTATGTATATCCTCCATCTCTTAAATAATTTTCAACACTGAATCATGTCATCAAGGCTTCGTCGATGACCATGCACTTTTTGAAAAACCAATCTTTCGGTATGTGTAAGGTTGGCAATCCAGGAGACGCTTATTGGCAGGCTTACATAAATTTCAACACTTCTTTTAAGAATGGATACCATAAGACATAATAATAGTGTTTCCATATTGACCAGACGAGTGCTTTGTATACAATGATGAAAGAGCTTTTCGCAATGTAATTATATATTCTGATTATTAAGGATGGACAATACACTGATGGATTTGTTATCTTTTTCAGCTACATGACTTCTTACTTTTTGAAATCTGACCCCTAACTCCCCCTTTGCTCTAGCAGACTCAAACGTCTTCCCATAAAGAAGACTCTCCTTTCACTGATACATATTGTCAACGGCTAGTAAAATAGTCACGCTTCCATGACAAAACCGATCTCTGATACCAAATACTGATACTTTGCGAAGAAAACGTTAATGTACTGTGATGTCAAAAGCTTTGTCAAAATCTAGATACGGTATAACCTCCGTTATCCGACACCCCATAATTCCATGTTTGTAAGTCGGTTAAGAGAGGTTGTCGGTTAACGGAATTAGGCCTAAGTTCACAAGTTTACACACCCAAAGATTGTCGCTGCAAGGCGAATTTCTCGATGCCGGTTGACTTAATAAATATGCTTGCATGACTATATCCTTGTCAGGTTCTTCCAGTTTAAAATAGTAGTCCCCTGCTCCAGATCTACACGGTTTTTCCATTGTTCTTTCTACAGTAGGCATAAACGTGTATAGTCAGTGTACAATCGGAAGTAAACACGCATAAATGTAGATATTAATTTAAGGGGTCGACTTAACCACCGGCACATTCGTACTTACATTTTATATACAGGTACAGTCTTCTCTCGTTATGTCCAACTAGCGGGAAATTAACAAAAACTTCCAAACGCGAGAATAGTTTTATTTTCTCTCAATATAACTTGAACATACATTTTTACGCCAGCGATTATTACTATAGACTTGAACTATGAGGAAGGCGCATTAGATATATATTTCGTACTTCTAATGTTGACAACTTGACGGTGAGGAAGATTGGCAGAAACCTGTCCAATTTGAACACGAAATAATGGTTAGCTGTTGTTGGAAAGGATGGCTGAGTTGGTCTTTTCGGCACTGCGACCCTGATTGGGTTGCTTACACGTGTTGGCTGAAGTTATCTTATTAACCCTCACATTATTCAACAATACATTTTGTCTTACACGGCCATCCGAACAATATGTGTCATTATCACCTGCGCGTTTATAGTCGGCCAATGATCAAAGGTCAGCATACCGTCGGATAACGGGGTGTGAAAGACCTCTAATTTGCCTTTTTAGGTCCGTCAAGGTATGTCGGATAACGGTTAACAGAGGATCCGATCAAGAGAGAGTTAGGTTACATAAAATATATAGGGAGACTGCCGGGACCAAACAGCAGGGTCGGTTAACAGAGGTTTCCGGTCAAGAGAGGTGTCGATCGACAGAGGTTAAACTGTATACTATATACTGTACAAACTTTTACCACCCTCAATGAAGTGTGACTATTCCTCCATGAAACCAATAACTGTAAAACGCATGATCCCCTAGAACGATAACCGAATTGAGCATCAGATAAACTGACATATGAATATTTCTGACTAAATATTCAAATATGTGTGCCCTAATCATAATTTCTTAACACTTACAACCACTGAAGTAAGACTATCAGGGTGGCAGTTTCATATACCCATGAACCATTACAATTTTTTGATGTGTGTGTATGTGTGAAATGCAGAACAGAATATACGTGAAAGAATAGCAAGGACAAAAAAGAATTGCGTGTCTCTGCATAACGCAAGTGTCTGCTATGGCACTACTAGGTCTCCGTAGTAGCCAAATGTTGAATTTAAGAAAATCATCCGGGCAATTATACATGTACATACCCAACAGGAGCTGGAATACTTTAACAGCATTCTAAGCTTTTATAATAAAGATCGCAATGTAAAGTGAAATATTAATCAACATTACAATAGTCGGAAATATGAGGAATACTTAAAAAGGGTGTATAAAAGATGATTTAAAGACAAAACATCTAGTTACATCTCACAAACCGTGGAACAATAGTCAGCAGTGAAGTGGCCGGAAGTATTTTCGCGCAAGTAGTCCGCTGAAGAATCGTGGCACTTGAGGAATTTGTGATCGAAAGTGATGTGCAATGGACTTATTTTATTGATAATATCTAAAAAACCAGTAATTTACGGAAAAAAAGATTAAAGTATGGATGTTAAAAGAGTGTGAAAATGCGGAGTAATTGCAAATGTCAAACTTCTGACAATATGTCAACAGTGCTACAATTTAACGGATATATGGTCCAATGCGGTTATTTGGGTGAGTGACATTCCATTGATCATATTGTTTATTTTTTCTCTTTCCGCACGTAAATATCAATCGTCAATCGGTTTTGTAGATTTGGAGTAACTTGATTATAAATGGAGAAACACCTTGGGCATGCAAATGGCTGCCCTCAATGGCCTCATGTTAAATTTTTAAAGGACAAACTACACCTTTATTTGTGCCTTTACTGAGAAATTATATGTAGGACTACCTAGTATTTAAATGGTTCTTTGTGTGTATTCTACAAATTTTCCGATAATACGTGCCATTTAGTGATTTGATATTTTCTGCTGAAGTGGTTATTTTCACTTTATATTCACTTTATTTTGAGCTTCTGACAACACAAGTACACCCAGATATTGGCATGTTCCTTTTCAATGACTGATTATTTATTCTGTGTGAAATAATTTTTAACCAATGTGGTATAGTTATTGAGTATTACAACTTTTCAAATCTCAGTATTTTTTCTTGTTCAAGGACTTTTCATGAACCTTAAATGATGATTTTTGAGCCCTCATTGTCACGCATATACACATCATGTGGACGTAGTATATATGGATAAACACTTAGCATGCCTACACAAACTAATCATACCTTGGTCAGCAAAGTCCAAACCCTGCCTGGCATTGGGGACCATGCCATAGTTAATGAGTGTTGTGGACATCAAACCAAGAATCAGTACACCAGAACCCAGAACAAATCATCTTTACAGGAAGACTGACTGGGACAGCTTTAAGGCATTCATGGGGGTTGCCAGAGATGATATACTTAAAAACCACAGCAGTATGCCAGTAAATGATATTTGGTTGAAATTTAAAGATGCAATCTCATCAGGCATTTCCAAATGTGTACCATGTGGAAAGGTCAGAACAAAACCTAGTCTTCCATGGATAGCCCAAAGCATCAGAAGGTTAATAAGGAAAAGAGATAGCTTATTTCAAAAGGTCAAACAATATAAAAACCCTTCCGACAGATCCAAATTTTTGAAATTGAAACATTTAATCCAGTCCAAAATCAAAGAATCTTACTCTAACTACTTACAGGATATACTTGGCATAAACTCTAACAGCAATGAAACAGATTTAAAACAAAACATTTCAAACTTCTCCACTAAAAAATTGTTCTCCATGATTAAAAACTGTGGTCAAGACTCCCATGGTATAGCCCAACTACAAGAAAAGGGTAAAACACCCTTCTTACAAGCAACCTGGACAAGGCTAATGCTTTGAACAGGCAGTTCCAGTCAGTATTCACAGCAAGAACCCCAAATGAAAGATAAACAACCCCTCAATTTTCAGAGATGCCAGACATCACATTTGTTCAAGCTGGGATTGATAAGCTTTTGTCTGGCCTAAATTCAACTAAAGCTGCCGGCCCAGATTCTGTAAAACCAATTGTACTAAAACAATTACACGAGGTCACTACACCAATAGTCAAAGTCATATTCCAAAAGTCATATGATACTGGCCAAACCCCTGTTGACTGGACAAAGGCAAATGTTTGCCCGTTATATAAAAAGGGCGAAAAAAGTGACCCATCAAATTACCGGCCCATATCCTTAACGTGTATACTATGTAAAGTTATGGAACACATAATTGCATCAAAGCTGACAAAACATCTAGAAGCCCATAACATTTTATATGACCTCCAACATGGGTTTAGAAATAAACGCTCCTGTGAGACCCAACTAATCCAGTTAATCGAAGACCTTGCAAACAGACTCTCAAAGGGCGTCCAAACAAACTTAATCCTACTTGATTTCAGTAAGGCCTTTGATGTCGTAAATCACAATAAGTTACTATCAAAGTTACATGTTAATGGCATCACTGGAAAAACTCTAAAATGGATCCAAGCATTTTTAAATGACCGAACCCAGACAGTGGTGCTTGATGGCGCAATGTCAGTCCCAGTCCCTGTCACCGCAGGAGTACCCCAAGGGATTGTCCTTGACCCAATCCTCTTCTGGCTATATATTAATGACCTGCCCGAAAATATCCAGTCCCAAGTGAGGTTGTTTGCAGACAACACAGCTGTGTATCTCTCAGTCTGTTGTGAGCAGGGCTGCAGTATCCTTCAGGGGGATTTTGACCGACTGCAGGAGTGGGAACGTAAGTGGGATATGCGCTTCAATCCAGGAAAGTGCCAAGTCTTGCATATTACCAGATCAAAGAGTCCCCTTTTGCGTGACTACTCCCTGCATGGTCAGACCTTAGAGTCTGTCGATGCTGCAAGGTACCTGGGTGGAGATATATCAACAGATCTGAGTTGGAACAAACACATTAACAGAATCTCCTCGAATGCAGGCAGAATACTTGGATTTCTTAGGCGGAATATTGAAGTAAAGCACGAAAAGATCAGAGACAGCGTATAAGACCCTGGTTCGACCTCAACTTGAGTATGCCTCTACTGTGTGGAGCCCATACACACAGAGGGGCATACACCAGATTGAAAAAGTTCAACGGAGAGTCGTCAGATGAGTTAAACATAACTACTCTAGATATGCGAGTGTTACCCAAAATGCAGTTAGGGTGGGGTTGGCGATCCCTAGAGAACGGACGTGCCGATGCTAGACTAACAATGTTTTACAAGGTAGTCCATGACCTGGTAGCCATACCGTACCTCCCATATCTGAGGCATCCTGTGAGATTAACTCGCAATATGCACCCTCTTTCTTTTATGCAAATTCACACTGCTGTAAATTACTACCAGTTCTCCTTTCCCCCTGCAGTCATAGTTATGTGGAATAGCCTCCCCAGTGATATTGCCATGCTCCAAGACTTGAACCAGTTCAAGCAAGGAGTATGCACACTGAACCACTGTCACTAAATTCAGTCATTGCTTTTATCTTTTAATCTGTACATTCTGGTATTTTAATTATTAATAACATATCCTTGTCTTACATTCTACTCATTCACTTCTATTACTCTTATCCCTTTTTCTTACTAACATGCACAGACGCACAGCTGCATAAAATACTCGAAAGAGGGTGCTGCAGGATATATAGATAGATAGATAGATAGATAGACTGTCATTCACGGTATTATCGCCTAAACAAGCGTACAGTAGTGGTCAATGCTGTGTCGGCTGTGAACGAACCCCCGTCCTGTTTTCCGAAAATCGTTGATTTCAGTGAGTAAATACAATAACTCTTGAAAGTGCATGCTTACAGTTGGTTTTATGTTATGTTTTTATGGAAGGATATTGTATAAGTTAGACAGAAATGCAACAAAAGTGTCGGTTCATCAATATTTATTCATGATGTGCTCGGTTTTGTCGAGGTAGGGTATAAAGATACTGACAATCAGTTGTACCCCTTGTCTCTATATATACCTTCTGACGATTTTTCTCTCTCAATAAAAAAAGCAATCGTGTCAGGGTCCTGTGCGTAAAACTGTATTTATTGAAACACAGCTATATATTAGGCCAAATAAAGAAAATACCTGTGTTTTTATTACATTGCCCAAAACAAATAGGGACGGACGGTCAGAATTTTTTTTCTTTTGAAAAACAATCATTTAAAAATATATTTTACTTTTGTGATGGATTTTTTTTTATATAAAATCATATTCATATATGAAAATAAATGAATATATTTTACTTTGCATAGCCCAGGGCCATACATTAAATCCCTTAAAAAAATAAATTCAAATTGTTGATTTAGTTGATAGGTCCCATTACCAAAATTACCTTAACCATTTAAACTGGTATGATTGTTAACAAATATTGGTAAACCAAACCGGCAAAGTTGTGACGTTTATAATTATGACAGATTGAATTAACAATGATGTGAAATGTGCTGCATGCATATAAAATGTGTCAATAAAATGTGTTGCCTTCATGTTGAATGTGTCAATGGTTAATTAAGTAGCAGATCATATCTGCAAAGAAGGTTCTTTATGAAAGATTAAGATAAAATTTCACTTAGATTCATGCTTAATCTTATTTAAAAGTCATTTTTTAAAACTCTAAAACGACATTAAATTTGCCTTTTAAACAATTAAGTGGAGAATAGATTCTATTATACATATGCGCCGCAAAAATGAACGACATTCACCGATACAATTTTCGAAAAATGAAAAAAATTGTTTCCAGTTGGAGGGAAAAACTAGGGTCGGTCGGGTTACCGGAAACAGAGGTTTTTTTTTTATTTTGCCTTAGTAAATTGCAAAGAAATATATATTCCTTCGATTGTCATTAAACTCTTGTTCTTTTGTTCACCCTTTCACTCTAAATGACGTCATAAAGCGCGTTTGCAAACGGTTTTGATCCTGATTAGACGCCGCGTTACGCGGCGTCATATCTTGATCAAAGCTTTAAGCCACTTGTTTTGAAACTATGTCAGTGATATCTTGTTCATTCATATTTGAAACGATATTTCAGACAACAATATTGATTCATTCGATAATACGGTGTAAAAACCTCACGTTCAACCCTTTACCTGATAACTTATTTCTATCTTGTAGTACTTAAGATAGGTGACTACTTAAAGCAGGTTGAAAGTAAAGCAGAATGCGCCTTAGGGCGCATTCTGCTTTACTTTCAGCGTGCTTTAAGCTATCATGTGCTATAATATAGAAAACATTCCCTATAATACATATTCATTAAGTACTAGTACTGATTAAATTGGAATTATTTTCTTCAGCGGATGAATAAATCATATCCGCTAAAATGCGCTTCTTTTGGGGACAGGGTTAAATTTGATCATGAAAGAGTTAAAGTCTCCTGTCGAAATTAAAATGGGGCGCCCAATTAGCGGTTATTGATTCCATAGAACGGATCCAGTTTGAAAGACAATGTTACCGTTTGTATCTAATTGCGCTACAAGGAAGTGTTAGTCTAGAATAAAACCCATTATCTTTTGTTGGTTGTCTCTACCATAGCGTAAGGTCCTGCACTTTTTCACATTAAAAGGCGACTGTCAGACATTTTATAACGGTCCTCTAAACAACGATTCCACCTTATAACAACGTTTTCTTCCCCTTAACAATACAATTATGTTAAACCTATTTACGGCTGCAATGTCGCTTGCTTAACCCTTAGCCTGCCACTCACGACTATAGCTCCATGTGCAAACAGCTTGGATCGGGATGAGACGCCGAGTAACTCGGCGTCTCATCCGGATTCAAGCTGTTTGACACTCGGACAACATTTTCAGCAATTTTGAGCAACTTTGAAGCACTTTGAAACTTGAAGCAGACGAGAAATATAGCAGACGACAATTCATTTGGCGGGCTAAGGGTTAATAGTGCCGTCTGTTGGTTTTTCTCAAATTTACATAAAGGACATTTTGACAGGCAAAAGGTTCTGACGAGTGACAAACAGTTTAAATCCAGATCAGACGCAGCTTTACGCGGCGTCTGATCTGGATTCAAGCAGTTTGCACATGTAAGCCAATTTCTCTCTTTAAAACGACTCCCTCCGAACATCGCACATACCATTTGTCCTCAAGTTTGTGTCGTTATAAGGAGGGAGCGCTGTATATCTATTTAGAGTGACATGTGTCAAGTGTTTTAGCTTTCAGTGGGAAGATGTTGTCAGTGGGAATATGTCTTCAAATGATAGTTTGCTTGTGGAATAAAACAGTGATTTAACAACCTAGTCATGTAATAAAACTACAGAAAACTCGTTCTGGCTTAACTCATTTACCCCTTAACTTCTAACAGGGACCACAAGTAAGCTTAATCGTTCGATCTAATCCTTTTTTCCATTGATGTATGTACAGTAAAACCCCTCTCAACCGGAACCTCTAAATACCGGAACACTCTCTAAACCGGACAAAAATGTTGATCCCGTTTCAAACCCTTCTTTAGTTTAACCCATTACACCATAAATACGCCTTTTTGCGACCTTGATTTATTCGTACGCTGAATATGTATAATCAGAAATAATTTCTATATTCTTGCAGGTAATAGCTTAAAGCAGGTTGAAAGTAAAGCAGAATGCGCCTTAAGGCGCATTCTGCTTTACTTTCAACCTACTTTAAGTGATCAGCTATCTTCCATACTAGGAACAAGCTATGGGTTAAAACCCCTCTAAACCGGAAACCCCTCTAAACCGGAAACCCCTCTAAACCGGACATTTATTTTGTCCCCACTCATGTCCGGTTTAGAGGGGTTTCACTGTATTTGTTTGTTAAAATGTTGTATTGAGAAATGAAATATATGTTTAAACAAATGGGAAAATTCCGATCTTCAAATAAATCGAGTAACATTTTTATTATTGAATGGTATTTACTACAATATATAACAAAATGACAAAGAGTGCAGGGGTCATCTGAGCAGTATCTACACAGTTTACATTAAACAAGAATACAGGTATAATGTTTGTAAATTAAGAGTATAAGTGTCGCTAGGGTTGAATATGTTAGTGTGTAATGGTAAAGACATTTGTCGACTCAAATAACAGTGTCTTAAAAAATTCAGGTTTTATAATATGACCTTCTTTAATATCGTCGTCCAAAATATTTTTCCAAACAGATATCTAAACCATAAAGGTATAATAAAGGATATTAAATGTTTGGGTTTATTTTGACAAATATATCACGAGAATGGGTTGTCATCTGGTTAAAATACAAGTTCGCAGGACGAGTTTTTTTAACCAGATAACAACCTATTCGATTGTTATATATTCATATACATCCAAAGGAATTGGTTATTCTATTTAGTGTTTACATTTTTATGAAGTTTTTTACAGATAAAACACTCAAATTTATAGTCTACTCGCGACGTCACAAAAATATACAGTGACGTGACGTCAGAAATGATATCGTCATTGCAAAATTGATATCATCATTAGTTATGATATCAACTGTGACGTATATGAAATTTATCTAACTGTGAAATCTCTATAAATCATCGATAGATATATGATAAATACAAATGTCCTATATGAACGCATGTCTATCAGTAAAATCGAGTAGCTGTTTTTGCGCCGTCAAGACGCTAACAGAAGGATTTGCAAATAGGTTGTTGCCTGCGTTAACACCGCATATCACCCGTTTCCTGAATTTTGACTTCAGCTTTTTAAATTGAAAAAATAATTAAAAACAAAACAACCAGTTTCATTGTAGATTATATAATGGTAGTGATGGAGAAGCAAAAGATGAAATTTGGCAGTGAAGAAACTTTAAACATCGAAGAAGACCTTGTTATTCTCTAGTTTTATGCGTTTCCATTTCAAAAAGTTCGGCTCCAGATCAGACACCGGGTTACTCGAAGGGTTATAGTGATCCAACTGTTTGCCATCAAGTTCAAATAATCGTCAATATTTGCAATAGGCTGTAATTTTCCTATAGTTTTAGCAGAAATTTGTTTAAACGTTACTTGAAAAAATAACATCTCCACTGTACAAACTAAATTTATCTCCTTGTAATTTAAAAAGAAACCCATTTAATTCTGTTAAAAAATAGAAATATTGAGTAACTAAACACGTATGAGGCACGTAAATAGATTCTTAGGCCGTTTCTTATTGGTTAAACTCGTTTTCTCTAATTAGGTACTGCTAATGTGTTTCTTTATAGGCTATTAGTTTCTATAGAAACGTTAAAATTAAGACAAGATCTACTTTAAGATGACAGTAAATATATTCTATAGATTGTTACAGTATTTCGTAATAGTATAGTTTGACTTGATACTATCAGTTATTTCCTTAGGGTTACGCGAGAGCTTACTCAACGAACCTTATCGACGACTATACTCGTTATTTACAAACAGTGCAACTGTGACATGTGTATCTGGCAAAGCGCTTATAAAGCGTTTGCACTGAGTCTGAGTGCGTTCTCAAGCATCTGATTTGTCAGATTTGAGCCTAGGCTTCAATTTGACCATTTAAGTGCTTGAGAACGATTGCACTCTCAACTCAAATGCTTTATAAGCATTGACACTGGTCTTTTCAAACAGTTAAGAGACCGAGATCAGATGGCCCAAATATGTGCCCACTGATCAGAGTCTACTCTGTTTGAAACTTAGCAATACATTGCAAAATCAAACCTTAAAAGTATCAAAAGGCTAGATATAATTAGGAACTGTCTATTTGAAGTGGTAGGTGTGATCGAATATTTGACGGCCACTTTAAAACGAAATTAAGCATTTGTAATTTACATTGGGTTAATCATATTATATTTCAAATATTTACATCCATGTCACAAACAAACAGCAATGCTTAGGATTGAATCGATTTCAAACTACATGTAATTGGTTGAGTTCTTTCCTTATATGTACATGTACAATAAACATTGTGCAGAACACATCTGTATAACGTATTGTGCAAAGTGATCTTATTGATTATATTTAACCCTAATGTAACTGTTTTCTTTAACCCATTACTCCAATGATACGCATTTAAAGTATTTCTCCTCTGAAGAAAATAGACCCATTCATAGTCAAGAATATGTCCCATAAAATATGTTCTACAGTGTAAGAAAGGGAGCTTAAAGCATGCTGAACGTAAAGAAGGGTGTGCCTAAAGGCGAGTTCTGCCTTGCTTTAAACCTGTTTCAAGAAAAGGAGTAAAGGATCAACCTTTACAGGGACTATAGTTCGTGTGTTTCAACGCTGACAGCTGTTTCTTTGTTTAAAGCTAGGTTAAAAGCAAACTGACCAAAGACGTGTGGAATGACGCTAAAACAGTTTGTATCTGATAAGGCTTCAAGGTTATTAAGAGTTTGAGTCCAATCTCAAGTCGTTCTCAAGCATTTGATTGGTCAGATTTGAGCCTAGGCTCAAATCTGACCTATCAAATGCTTGAGAACACACTCAGACTCAGCTCAAACGCTTTATAACCTTGGACCTAGGCGTCTTACGATCAATACTGTTCTAATAGATTTGATTATATATAATATTAGTTTAATCATTCCCCAATAGTCTCTTTCTAGTTTTGGAAACAGGTGACCACTTAGATCAGGTTGAAAGTAAAGCAGAATGCGCTTCAATGGGCATTCTGCTTTAATTTCAGCCTGCTTTAAGCTTTCATCTGCTACGATAAAGAAAATAATCATAACAGTATACAATTATGACTTAATAAATTGGAACTACTTTCTCGAATGGAAAAATAAATTAGAGGCGTAAAAGGGTGTATATATGGGGTAATGGGTTAAATAGCTATGACGTAACGTCAAAAGCTCATGCCCCCTTTGAAATATGCTCACATGACCGTTCATTGTGCCTTTCAAAGCATGTTAAGATTTAGTACAATACTAATGTTATATATCAAAATGAACGTCCAAGATTACTGAATGTCATGATGCATTCATATTTTAGAAATATACACAACGTAATTAAAATGAGTCGTCATTACTAGTAATGATCAGTAAAAAATCAAATGTCCCATGTTACATTTTCATACAGCTGTTTGTGATGAAACGTATGTGTTCCGTTCAAACGCGGGTAATTGCATACATTTCATCTGCAGCGTTGATGGAACATCATTTCCAGATATAATGCACACACTTATTGTAAAATTCTACATGAATGGAAGACAAAATGGAGGATAAATCAAAGTAAGAGAATTTGTCCCATGCTCCCAAAAAATTGTAAGCACTGTTTTCAATCAAATATCTGACATATGAATAATTTATATTAGTTCATTAATTCTTGTTGGCAAAATACACTTTTTGTCCTGTTTTGAAATATAGTGTCGTTTTACCAAAAGCGCTTCAGATATTTCTGTAATCCGTGAAATGGATTGTCCATTCAAATGTCCCAAAGTAAGAAAACAACGTCATATTTACTTATTCCGAAAAACTGGCGCTGTTTTATTCAAATACTAATGAATTTCAGCCAAAAAATAGTCTGATAGGAAAAATACACTTTTTCTTGCGATTATTTTGATTTATTTATGCTTTTCGGTGGATTACCACGAAAAAGCAGTGGATGATCACTTGGTAATCCACTGCAGTGGATTATCACCAATCGCTTTTATTATGAATTTTCCCCGTAGGGCTCCCCAAGAATCGTAGTCAATCGTGTCTTATCGTTAAAATCCGGCAGTCCGATTTGTCGCGAACTACTCACCGGAAGAGCACGAATCCAAACTCGGGAGCAACGAAGTAATTCGGATGACGTCATTATACCGCCAACTGTCACGCCACATGTGTTCGACATAAAACGTGGGGCTCAACACGGGATAAATAATGTACGTTCGCTTTCAATTTTGAAACAATTTCGTTTAAAAAGTGGCTTTAAAGCATAAATAAATAGAATAACTGTGTTTTTTCAGTGTAAGATCGAATTTAATCCATTTCGTGAACATCAGACTGTTATATTTTCACTCGTGGCTTCGCCACTCGTGAAAATATAACGTCTGATGTTCACTCAATGGATTAAATTTCGATCTTACACTGAAAAAAACAGTTATCCTCTATATATAAATTATTGTACTTTTCAATTTACTAATTTTGTAATTTACCAAACAAAGTGTCCCTAAGAAATGTCCCAGACGCTGGTTTATAATGTGTAACGTTGACGTTCTAATAATATTCAACGATTAAACATTTTTCGAGGTTGTGTTTGTTTGTGTTTGTTTATATCTAAAAGAAATTTGCAGCTATAAAAAAGAAACTTCCGTGTAAATTGAAAAAGAAACAAACTGGTATATTTGTAAAGAAAAGAGCATCGCCGTGTCTCTACAGAACATACGAAAGAACGCGTGTAAAAATATAAATAATAACAGTTTTTTATTGACTAGCTCTACGTACAACTCTAGATCCACCTTCGAGTGAATTTAAAATTATAAATCGTAGCAGCGCAAACAAATATACGTTACCACATTGAAATTGCCGCAACTGATACTGTATTGGCCAGAAAACATGGCGCGTACCCATGAATTGTAAAGAATGTAGACCTTGATCAGACGCCGCATATTCATACAGATGTACAAGCCTGATTGTCATATCCTATCCTGTACTTTAAATAAAATAGATGGGACCCATTTACTGTATGCGCAACTGCTTACAGTCAACAAACCCAACCCTGCTTTCCTCTTTTATTTCTTCAAAGTCTCGACAGCATTTTCATGTTCCCCTCCTCAAACACATTGAATATGACAGATGTACCTACTTGGGGTCGTGTGGGAAAACCAACCGTACCGATGTAGCCAATATTGATTTTTAATGGAGAAACTGATGTCATAATTGACGTCACCAGTATTTGTTATATTTACGTCATCAGTGAAAAAAACCACGATAAATGGTACATGTATAGACGGTTCATTAGCCTGGTAGATCTATACTAGTGCAACTGTATTTCAACGTCATGTGTAACGCGGTGGGGCATGAGCTTTTGACGTTACGTCTTTATGAATCTTGTCGATAATTCTTGCAAATATCAGTGATCTACCTGAAACTATAATATTCTGAATGCAGGTAGTAATTGCAGGCAATTATATCATGGGACTTGCTGCAGACGCCAAAGATGTGCAGAATAAAAACTGCTGAGCGTGCTGAATCTTTAAACCTTTACTGACGTGACGTCATCACCTGTCAAGAATTGTCGTCTGCTTTTGTTCCTCATTAAAAAAGTTTTGATATCTTGATTTCAGAAATATAATATTGAGTGTCAAACAGTTTGGACCCTGATCAGACGCCGCGTTACGCGGCGTCTGATCATAATCAAAACTGTTTAGAAATAACCAATGTACTCGGAAAAAAGGCATTTAAGGGGATAATTAAAACTAAAGAAAAGTTTCATTCACAACTGACACTTTCCCAGAGTCTCGTTTCCCATTGCTAGACATTTGTGGCAGTAACGCCTTCACTGCCAGGACGTCATCAAATTTAAACAATCGTCGTCTGCTTTGATTTCTCAAATTCAAGGTTTCGGTTTTGTCAGATAAGAACTATTAAAACGAGTGTAATACAGTTTGAATCCTGATTAGACGCCGCGTTACGCGGCGTCTAATCAGGATTCAAACTGTTAGCAAATTACCGCTGTACTCGGGGTAAGGCAATGAAGGGGGTTAACCCTATCAGCGTCAAATGTCGCGTCTGTGCGTTACCCATTGTGGCGTCTGATATGGATTCAAGCTGTTTGACACGTGTCATTATGTTTTGTCTGTTAAAATATCAATTATGTGACAAAAAATTTAAGCAGAAGATATTGCAGCAGTGAAAGTGTTAGACATAATTGTCCTGTTTAGGGATCTGCTTCCAGGGTATTGTATGGACGGAGTCGTTGTTGGAAGGGAGCACTGTATTAAATAGGAAGCAAATTGCGTCTGTATTGGACATCAAGCAGCACAAAGAAATACACTATATTTTTATATTTCGAAATAACGTCGCAGCTTATATAAAACATTACTCGTGAATGTTAAACCAATTATACAGAATTTCTCCCCGGATTTAACTGTTTGAATTGTGACATTTCACAGGCACAGACAATAACACAATCAAATTATAAATGTTTTTTGTCACATGCAGAGAGCTGGGTTCGTTATAGACGTTGCTCAGTTTTCTTTCCAGAATCTAATCATTTTGATTCAATAGAAATATGTACCATTTCTTTCCAAACAAGAACACGACCGTAACCCCTTCACTGCCTTACCCCGAGTACAATGGTTATTTGCAAACAGTTTGGATCCTGATCAGATGCCGCATGACGCGGTGTCTGATCAGGATCCAAACTGTTTGACACTCGTTTCAATATTTCTTAAATCGAAATACCTAAAAATTTAATTGCAGAAATAAAAGCAGACGACAATTGTTTACAATTGATGACGTCACGGCAGTGAAGGGGTTAAGGAGAACATAAGCTACTAATAAAGACCAAACTCGGATGATATTCTTGACAGCCATCTGACCAAGATTTGCACTATTTGCCTTTTTTAACAATTCACACTAAAGTTGTCTACTGGCATAAACAGATTAGTAATTAATGGTTGACGAGTGAACCTGCAACCATTCTAAACAATACGAAAGTAATTTCTTTAAATGCAAACCTGTACTGGATTTAGCAATTTGTTTTAATTAAAAAAATATAGCCGCGCGTATTAACTTATTCAGAAATATGCAAGATTACAAACAATGCAGACACTGATCAGAAGGATCCTTCAGGAGCTTATTGATCAAGGTATACACTGTTTGCATAGGACATATGTATTGTTAACAAATACATTTGCTGTTAATGCCGAATAAACTCGACGGTAGGGTTCAGTGCGTTAACCCATTTGTCAAGTATTTTAGTTATAAGAGGGTTCCATTGTATGTAACAGGGGTACACTGTACTGTGAGAAGTGGTCATTTTTGTTTTGTATGCCTATAGAAATTGGCTGTCCACTAGCGTTATGCATGATTGATTTTGGATATCTCAAGTGTGATATATTCTCCATGTACATAGTGCAGTATATATTAGATAGTCGAAAAGGCCAGAAGAATACTCTATAGTGTTTGAATGTGTCCAATAATATATATATATTGTCGATAAGGTTTGACCTGACGGTTCATGCATATTCCGTCTTTTTCCGTAAGTTATTCGTTAGCTTCCGAAAACAACTACAGTGTATTGAGAATAGACAATTCAACGGTGACTCGAACTGAAATAGTGTTATCGGTTATAGATAAATACAGTCGGTGATAGCTCAGTGGTAAGGTCGCCGCGCTACCAAGGTAAGGGTATTGGGTTCGATCCCCGGTAGAGTTTTGTATTATTTATTGAATATGTACATGTATTTTTTTTTTAAAAGGCGGATAGACGCATGCAAACCATGACATTCATGCAATTGCATGTACATGTATATGAAATAGAGTACAGTGCTACTTGCCTAGGAAAAACTTGGCTAGAAAACTGGTCCAAAGAACACCACGTTATGCAAAACACTCCTAGAAAGCACTATGCGTTACTTTTGTATTTCGTCAAGCATCAAAAGGCATCAGGCAGCAGGCCGTTTTTCAAAAAAATTGCTGACTGATTTATTTTAGTATCGTTTAAGGCATACTAAACTTTTAATTTTTTACTATTTAAAAAATATTTACAGCCGAAGTTTACAAAACAGTACCGAGAATCGAACCCATGACCCTTCCACAACGAGTCATTAACGCTATCCATTCAGCTATTGCAACACAGTGACTTTTGGTATCGGCTAAGGTATATATCAATAAAGTATCCGGAAACTCCCGATTGTACCACCGATTGTACCAACGAAAGCTGACGGAAAGTGATGACCGTCAGGTCAAACCTTATTGATAATATGTAAGTGTCCTTTCCTCCCGTCCCGACCATAGATATACACGTAGTTAGTTATGCTGTATTTCGCGCGGATTTTGCATGCTAGTTGTTGTTAGTTCTACATGGTAGTTAGTTGCCCTCTTTTATTTTTAGATTCAAGAGGCGATTCCCTGTATGTTTTGGCCTGAAACAAGTTATCATTCGCTGTCCTACATGAGCTTTACCTATCATCTTTGCCCATAGATGTCCCGTTTTAAAGACCTATTTGGACACGACATACACTTATGGCGTATTTCTTTGGCAATATGTTGATGTGACAATCTCATACGCATTTAACTAGTGGCAGACTACCATGGTGATATATTTATTGTAATTATTCACTTGCAATAGTTTCGGATCATTGAATTGATTAGTCAAGGAGCCAGATTATTGAAATCAAAATTTAGGACTTAGTCCAGGAGCTAGGGACAATTTTTTACTGTGTGTTATAAAACATAGTGACTGATGGTATACGTCATACTTTCATATAAAGCATTAAATATTGTAAAGCTGAATTTATATATGACTAGCATAGTAAATGCTTTGTATTTGTCTACACATAACTTACTTGCGTGATGACATATACTTAAGTTTAAATCCATTTTGTTAGCTCGACTATTCGAAAAATATGGAGAGCTATTACAGTCACCCTCGCGTCGGCGTCGCCGTCGACGTCGGCGTTGCATGTTAAGGTTTTTGATCAACCTAGAAAATGACATCCTCTTAAAACATATATCACATATGTTGCATTTTATTTTTACCATACACATCTAACCTGCCCTCAATCATCAAGGAGGAACATTCTAGATGGTATTTTGGGTGAATTATCTCCCCCTTTGGACTTAGACATCCACGTTAAGATTTTTGATCAACCTAGAAAATGCAATCCTCTTAAAGCATATATCACTGCAACTAATGTTTTTATTTCATAAAAGCTTTACCTCAAACATATTACTTGCCGCAGATTAGAGGCGGATAATTCTAGATGGTATTTTGGGTGAATTATTAACATAGAAAATGCCCTTCACTTAAGGCATTTATCACTACAACTAATACTTTTATTCAATAATCACTTCACCTCAAACATATTACTTGTCTTACACCAGATGTGCATAATTATAGATAGCATTTGAATGAATTCTCTCCTCTTTTGATCTAAGACATCCACGTTAAGAATTTTGATCAACCTAGAAAATGCCCTTCACTTAAGGCATATATCACTACAACTAATATATTTTATTCAATAATCGCTTCACCTCAAACATATTACTTGTCTTACACCAGATGTGCATACTTCTAGATGGCGTTTTGTATGAATTATCTCCCCCTTTGAACTTAGACATCCACGTTAAGATTTTTTATCAACCTATAAAATGCCCTCCTTAAAAGCATTCATCACTACAACTACTGTTTTTTTTATTCCATAACTGCTTTTAGTTCAAAGGAGCAGATAGTCGAACTTGCTTTCTTACGGACAGCTCTTGTTTTAATTAATATGACCACGTTGATATGGTCAATGTTTAGTCGTTTTTATATACCGTGGTGCGTGAGAGAGTTGAACGTATTTAAAAGACTTTGACATTTGTGCTATATATATGAAATAGTTGGAAAAGTCTGTGGATCTTGACGTCATGACATAGCCTGTGTGGTATAGACACTATTACGCCTTAGTGGCATTAAGAGTATCTCGCCTGTGTGGCATAAAATTAATATTATTACGCTTGTCGAAAATTCGTAATAAACTACCTGTGTGGTATTTTCCTGTGCGTGAGAGAGTTGAACGTATTTTAAAAACTTTGACATTTGTGCTTTAGATATGCAATAGTTGAAGAAGTCTGTGGATCTTGACGTCATGACATAGCCTGTGTGGCATGGACACTTTTACGCCTTAGTGGCATTAACAGTATCTCGCCTGTGTGGCATAAAATTAATATTATTACGATTGTCGAAAATTCGTAATGAACTACCTGTGTGGTATTTTTCCTGTGCGTGAGAGAGTTGAAAGTATTTTTAAGACTTTGACATTTGTGCTTTAGATATGCAATAGTTGGAGAAGTCTGTGGATCTTGACGTCATGACATAGCCTGTGTGGCATAGACACTTTTACGCCTTAGTGGCATTATCAGTATCTCGCCTGTGTGGCATAAAATTAATATTATTACGCTTGTCGAACATTCGTAACTTCCTGTGTGGAGACTTTAGCCTGTGTGGTATTTATATATAAGTCCTTTTTTATCAAAGGGATGCCTGGTCAAAATTTGCATTTTCATTATGTTTTATATCGAAATTCCTATCAGCAAACAGTGTGACTCTGATTAAATTGTCTCTTTCTCGGTTAAATAGATTTTACCGTTTCGTCTAGCGTCAGCTCTGTTTACTACAATGCTTCGATACTTATATAGTTATTGGCTTGGACCATTCCTTATCCACCAATATCACCAAACTTTGATTTTGACCTTGACCTTGACCTAATTTGAACTTAGAATATTTTAAATTGTCTCTTTCTCGGTAAACTAGATTTTACCGTTTCGTCTAGCATCAGCTCTGTTTACTACAATGCTTCGATACTTATACAGTTATTGCCTTGGACCATTACCAACTCATCAATAATACCCAAGCTCAGTTTGACTTTGACCTTGACCTAATTTGGACTTCAATAAAATATTCAGAATATATTGTCAAGGATGCCACCAGGGGCATTTATATAAGCGTTTATTGAACGCGCAGTTTTGAAAAGCAATTGTTTAAGATTGATGACGCCACAGCAGTGTAAAATGACGTCATGATCGTAAATTAGTTAAATACGAACGTAGGTCAATAAGTATTTGCCAATCAATAATAAGTAGTATTTTATTTAAGTATAATCAAAATCTCTTTGTTTGCATTATATTTAGTAATTAAGAGTCTGGCTGCGAAAGAATTAATTGGTCGTCAAGTGACAGACATTAGAACTTCAACTGTTTCAATATCTTCTGTTAGCGTCTATGATTTTTAAAATAAAGCAACTAAGTTTAAGCTATTTCAGCTTAAGAACTTATATACGAGGGTCAAACAGTTTGGATCCTGATCGAAGCACGGTTTCTTTGTGTTTTTAAAAAGAAATGTGTTTTTTTATCTGCCAGTTTCTAAATGAATATTTAGTCGAAGAAGGGTTTAACGTTACTGAAAGGTACAATAGAGAATGTGTTATTCTTTCCCGTTAAAACGCAAACGAAACGCAAACACAATGCATTAAAATGGAGAACAAGACATATTTTTTGATAATTATTTGTTTTTATCTGAGTGGCAAACAGTTTTAAGCCTGATCATACGCCGGGTTACCCGGATTCTGATATGTCTCCAAACTACTAACATTTGATATAATATTTTTAGCGTAATCGCGTTTATTGGGAAGGGATAACGTCTTCTCCACTGTAAGATATCTTCAACAAGTCTAGAAGTGAATAGTCAGATGTATTGGTTATGACGACAGTACATACAAAACTTACTCTAGCACTTGTTTAAGGAAAAAAGTAAATATCTGTTTAGACGTCTCCAAATATATAACATTTTGTAGGATAGATTACTACTTTAAGCAGGATTAAGTAAGACAGGAAGCTCCAAGTTGAACTACATGTTTTATTTGCATCCTGCTTTAAGTTACCAGCCGTTACTTTCTACTTTAATAGTGTAATACTTAGATGGTTATGTTACAGTGGAGAATCTGTTATTCTTTTCCCGTTTAATCGCAAACTAATCGCAAACGCAAAGCACTTAAACGTAGAAAAGTACATTTTTTGGACAATTCTGATAATTCAATTTTATTTTGGTGGCAAACAGTTTGGAGCCTGATCAGACGCCGGGTTAGCCGGCGTCTGATCTGGCTCCAAACTGTTTGTAATTGAAATAATAGTTTTAGCGTAAACGCGTTTATTGGGAAAGAATAACGTTTTCTGTAACATGTCATTATATGAACTGTCTATAATCTGATATTTATCGCCATTTGTCTGTTGCTATAGGGCATGAAACCTGAGTGCACAAACGTTGTTTTGGTGACAGTTAACCTTTTTAAACGTTAACTCTTTCTTCCCTGAAATTTTAATGGACAATTCCAGTTTCCATTTAAGTCTAGTCCATTTCTGACTTTTAAGGATTGGTTTTGTCAATGTTTGGCATTGTGACAAACAGTGAAGACCCTTATAAGAATAATTTCAGTCGGGAATCATGGTTTTCACTAACAGGAAGGCATAGATCGGTTAAGAACAAAGTTTGAAAACTCAGCCAAATGTTTGCTGTCCAAGTTCCAAAGATTAATTCGCGAATGAAAACTGCATATACACCGCCTCCTCTTCGAAACTTATCAACAAGTATCGCCCATTAGAGAAATGGTGTTTATGCGAAATGAACAGCATTTGTTCAATGGAATTGAATGGGGCGAATGTAAATATAAGATCATGAATACTTGTCAGAGTATCAACACACGCAAAACTTTCTAAATTCTTAATACAAATCTCGAAAACTAAGTAACTAAGACGGCAAATTAAGTGAAATCCTGAAATCTTGATAATCAAATCGAGAGAACTTTCGAGTCGTTTGGCTGGCTGATTGGCTGAAAAGTCTCCAAGCCACTAAATGTTATTCAAACGGCGAAAGAACACTGGTTTGATTATGTAAAACAGGGAATCTGATGCTCGTTGTGTTCTAAGATAAAATTTTACTAAACTCGCCAAGACCCTCAAAAAAAATTCTCGATTGATCTTAAAAGACAGCTCGAAAATGTCATGGTGCAAAACACAAAGAGTGAAATTTTGGAATCGCAATCCTTATTTTGCTCTCTGTATACAAATATTCTTATCCTTATCATTTTATTGACTGTTCTATTGATTTTAAGAAAAAAACTGCTTTTGGGTTATAATAAAGACAACCTGATTAAAATAATATTTGCTGCGTTACATTTAGAATTAATAACTTGCTTGGGAATAGAATAATAGGGAGGCACAAAGCCAAACATTTTAGGTGAGTTGCAATTAGATGTAATTGCATTGAGGATAATCAATTTCTTTGGATTGATATCAAAAGTATATCACGAGAATGGGTTGTTATCTGGTTAAAAAACGAGTCCACAGGACGAGTTTTTAACCAGATAACAACCCATTCTCGTGATATATTTTTCATATCTATTCAAAGGAATTGATTATTCTATTTATAATATATATCTTAAAGACGTTTTTACAGAAAAAACACACAACATTGATTACCACGACGTCACTTAACTAATCATGACGTGACGTCACAAAAGGTGATATCATCACTACATGTAGTGATGATATCAACTGTGACGATATAAAAATTATCTGAGAAATCTGTATAAATCATCGATAGGTAAATAACAAATTGACTTACTGTCAAACAAACTATTGCCAAACCATTGTTAAACCAAATATGATTCAATTCACACAGTACATGGCCCTGGCTTTACCAATGTTGAGGATAATGCATTCCCTTTCAATAGAGATATTTATATTTTTGAGGTAAAGAAAGCCATAGACCAAGCTAAAAATGGTAAGGCCTGTGGTGTTGATGAAATACCTTCTGAGGCTCTTAAGAATGATACATCAGTCTTGTTTTTACATATTTGTTCAATGTTTGTTTTAACTCTGGCACTATTCCATCCATCTGGGGGTAAATGCATAATAAATCCAATACCTAAGTCAGCTACACTTGATCCCAGAAACCCTTTATCTTACAGGGGAATTGCATTAGCTTCTTCTATGTATAAGATTTATTGCAATATTTTGAACGATAGACTTAGTAAGTGGGCTGAAGCAAATAACATACTTGTGGAAGAACAAAATGGATTTAGAAAGAATCGTAGTACGGTAGATCACCTTTTATCTTTGACCAATATCATTGAAAGTAGGAAAAAGTTAAAGCTTTCGACCTATTGCGCTTTTATTGATTTTAAGAAAGCATATGATTATGTTAATCGAGATTTGCTTTGGGAAAAAATGTTTGATATTGGTATCAAAGGTAAAATATTATCTGCCATAAATTCATTGTATTCTAATGTAACATCATGTGTGAGAGTGAATATGTTAAACACTGATTGGTTCAACGTCAATTGCGGCTTACGACAGGGGTGTTTGTTATCGCCGCTTCTCTTTAATATGTTCATTAATGATTTAGTCATATATCTGAAGTCACTTGAAGTCTATTAGACGCTCTATCAGAATGGAGTAGAATCAATGATATGTCTATTAATAGTACAAAAAGTCAGATTGTTCACTTTCGTCCTCAGAGTATACCGAGGTCTTCCTTTTCTTTTAGTTGTGGTCCTGAAAATCTTTCCATTGTTGATAGATATACATACTTAGGCTTGGTTTTACAGGAACATTTGGACTTTAGTATTACAGCTAAAATTGTGGCCCAGAGTGCAAGTCGTTCACTAGGTCTCCTTATTTGTAAATGTAAAGCAGCTGGGGGTGTTCCATTTAATGTGTTTACCCATCTTTTTGAGTCCATAGTTTGGCCAGTCATAAGTTATGGCGCTTCAGTGTGGGGCCATAAATCTTACTCATGTATAAATGCGGTTCAAAATCGAGCCATGAGATTCTTTTTAGGAGTTGGAAAATACACTCCAAACGCAGCAGTTGCAGGCGAAATGGGTTGGGGCTGTCCCAACACAAAGCAATGGAAGTCCATTGCTTTGGGCTGGGCACGGCTATCCAACTTGTCCATAAATAGATTGAACAAACGTATTGCACTGTGGGCTAACACTTTATCTGAGAGGAACTGTAAAAACTGGGCTTATATTGTTAAGAATAAGTTGAGAGAGTTCGACTTAGAACAGTACTGTGATCTAAATGTATGTATTTCAAAGTCGACTTTTGTTGATATGGTTGAATCAAATGTACACTCTAAGTTTTGTGAAGAATGGCTAAAGTCTATTAGAAATCTTAAAGGGCCGTCTGGACGAGGTAGTAATAAACTGAGGACATACATGTGTATCGGACCTTTAAATTTGATTTTGAAACGGAACACTACTGTACTTTGATTATGCCGTTACGACACAGAGCTGCCTTTAGCAAGTTCCGATGTGGCGTTGCACCTTTGCGCATAGAGACGGGCAGATTTGAGGGTTTAGAACAAAAAGACAGAAAGTGCCCCTTCTGTAATGAGGTTGAAGATGAGGCCCATGTTTTGTTAGATTGTTATTTATACGATGATCTTCGACAAACCCTTTTTCTTAAAGCCGGCAGCTCAAATGTTAACTTTAGTAATATGACCAAAGCTGAAAAGTTGTCTTTTCTTTTTACAGAGTCTGATATGTGTAGGTTATGTGCCAAAACCTGTTTTAGTATTCTTCAGCGCCGAAACTTTTACCTTTGTAGATAGTTATCGGCCTTTATCGGGGATAGTTATTTTATTGTAAATAATGTCAGTATAACTTCTTTTAGTGTCTCTGATCATAGTTTAAACCCATGTATACATTCTTTATTAATCAGTTTATCTCAAATCTGATTTGAGGTGATAGCGGGTTCTTTAATACCATTTTCTATTCGGCATGTTTGGCCTGTTTTTTGAAGTCAGGTTTTACCAATTATTTTCCTCTTAAGCACTTTTTAAGCAAACAGACAAAAAGGCAACCCCTTTAAGGAGTCTTGTTTGCAAGATTAATGGAGAATGTATGCATTTTATTGTGTATAATTATGTTATGTTAATAGTAATTATTTGCATAATTGCGATAGTCTCTAATAGTTCATATTATGAACGGCATGATATACTTTGAAAATTGTTAAATCTGTGATAAAGATATGTTGTAAATCATGATGAGACTGAAATAAAGAATTAAACCCAGTACTATTAAACCCATATTACATAGCCTGTTTCTAGTATTTAAGATTGATGGCTATTTAAATCAGGTTGAAAGTAAAGAAGAATGCGCCTTAAGGCGCATTCTGCTCTATTTTCAGCCTGATTTTAACTAAAATCTGCTAGAATATAGAAACTGTTTTAAATAATACATATTAATGACTGTATAAATTTGAACTTTTTTCTTCTATTCAGGAAAAAAAATTGAGAAGTAAACAGGCGTATTTATGGGTAATGGGTTAAAGACAGATGATTTCTCTTACGAGAACCTTCTGCCTGTCGAGTTTTATAATTCAAGCTGTAATATATCCTAATGGACGTTATAGTATCCTCTTTTCAGCGTTAAAAAGTTTAATGGTATACGTCAAAACTGTCTGAAGCAGTCGCCCAATGACACTTGTCCAACATGAAAGACATAATTACACTTAACTATTTTCTAGAGACAAGTACTGAAACGGTCTTAGCTTAGATTTGCGCAATAACGCGGTCGAATCCCGATGACTTGATTTCGCTATGGCCGAATAAAACTGTTGTCAGTTGAATTTTGACAATGCGAGTTCGCTTAAGTAGAGTACCGGTATATTTGTACTTCAAAGTTAACACGTGGCAGAGGTCAGCAAAGCTGTTAGATTTGAACAACGGATATAGTCGACTAAAGCTTGACTAATTAAAAGCTAGTTCAAGATTACAAGGAACGGCTGTTCAATTATTGAAGTCTACCGCTTGTCATATCAACTATCTTTATTTGGTTAAATGGAGTATTAACACGTATAGCTAGCTAGTATGGGTGCATCAACGCCAAACGAATGACCGTTCTCTGTTCCCCGTTTTGTTACATTCAAATTAAACGAATTATAGCTATTACAGTGGAGAATCTGTTATTCTTTCCCGTTTAAACGCAAACGTACGCAAACGCAAAGCACCTAAACGTAGAAAAGAACAACTTTTGGACAATTCTGATAATTCTTGTTTATCTTGGTGGCAAACAGTTTGGAGCCTGATCAGACGCCGGGTAAGTTACCCGGCGTCTGATCTGGCTCCAAACTGTTTGCACTGCAAATAATAGTTTTAGCGTAAACGCGTTTATTGGGAAAGAATAACGTTTTCTCCACTGTATCCACTTGGACACTGTCTGTGATCGGCTTCTCAACCTAAACCACAAATGAGGCACTATGAATTCTAAAAGCAAATTGCTGGAAAATGACATTGTCTGATATGTAATAAAAGATGAGTTTAATGACCTATTACACCACAACTTATTGGCAGCCTTGTAGAAAAGTGAAAGTTTAATACAGTTTAAAGATTTTGCTGACACTTCTTTCTCTTACCTCCTGCAATTACTAGTAGACACATTCATTTTAAAAAAACACCTGGCTCCGAGGTTATAAAGCGTTTGAGTTGAGTCTGAGTGTGTTCCCAAGCATATGATTGGTCAGATTTGAGCCTAGACTCAAATCTGACCAATCAAATGCTCGGAAACAAGTTTAGACTCAAGTCAAAAGCTTTATCACCTCGGAGCACGGTCAAATTTTGTTATCTAGATAGCTTGAGCATATAAAGCAACACGAAGCATACAAGTCATCGTTTTATTTAATGAAGTTTACTATAAATACATAAGTCTTTAATAAGCTGAATGCCGCAATGTAACTAACCGAAAGTCTCTTAACCCATTACCCCATAAACACACCTTTTATGCCTTTAATTTATTCCTCCACTGAAGCAATTAGTTCCATTTTATAACATCATGAATATGCTGCGTAAGTAAAAAAGTCTGTATCCAAGCAGATAGTAGCTTAAAGCCGGCTGAAAGTAAAGCAAAATGTGCCGTTAATGACTTAAATAGGGATTCGTACAGTGGAGAATCTGTTATTCTTTCCCAATAAACGCGTTTACGCTAAAACTATTATTTCCAGTGCAAACAGTTTGGAGCCAGATCAGACGCCGGGTAACCCGGCGTCTGATCAGGCTCCAAACTGTTTGCCACCAAGATAAACAAGAATTATCAGAATTGTCCAAAAGTTGTTCTTTTGTACGTTTTAGTGCTTTGCGTTTGCGTACGTTTGCGTTTAAATGGGAAAGAATAACAGATTCTCCACTGTATCAGTTACATCTAATTCCAACTGCAGGAAATATGTTGTTCTTTCCAAATAATTATGTTTGTTCTAAAACAGTTCTTGTCATTGTAAATTATTTTGAGCAAGATCAGACACCGGTTGAGTCTGCATCTGTCCAGATTCTAGGCTGTTTCCACTTACATTTAAGAAATTTCAAGAATGTACAATAAGCTGGAATATCTAAATAATATTGTCTTGCGTTTGCATTAATTTCGTTTAATGCGGAAGAGACGTCTTTTTCACCTTATGTAAACTTTTTACACGTCTCTATGAGTAATACCCCCAAACCACTAGACGGCGGCTGATGGCGAACCATTACCGCTCTGTTAGCGCTCTACTTGATCTGATTGGGGAGCTGTCCTATAAAGACCTGTGGTGCTCTGACGCTTTCATTCGTTTTAGATTCGGCAGCAGATGTTTAGGCAAATAGCCATACATATAGCTGCTTTCTTTTTGACATGTGTTAACTTAATACAGCAGCATAGTAATACAGACAATTCCTATACAGGCCCGTAGAAAGCAAACTTGTGTGTGTGTGTGTGTGGGGGGGGGGGGGGGGGCACACTCTACATTGACCACTCTTCATTGGGGGGGGGGGGGGGGACCACCGATATTTTATTTTTTGTTTTGTTATCGGTTGTACGCTAAATTTAGCGTAAAAACAGCGTCTGGAAAGCGTTTTCTGGCCTTGTTTAGTACACATAAATAAAATTTTACTTGGTTACTACAGTTGGCAAAATTATTGACCCCCCCACTTTTCCTACGGGCCTGCTATAAGAGCTTTCTGTATTACGTTAGTTCTGCCACAAGTCTTTAATAGTCTGTATTTTTTCATTTAATAGCTACTACAGATGTGCTAACGAACATCAAAATCAATGTTGAACGCCATTATATTAATTCACTTTTCGGTATCATCATTGTACGGATATTAGATGGCATTTTGGATCTATTGATAGAAATACTATCGAGTTTTTTAAAATACATGTACAGAGAATCACTATCAAATCGCCACGGAGCGCAAAGTATCTACTGATTAGCTTTGTTGGATCATGGTACAAAGAGATACATTGATATTCCTGACACTCATTGCTTTTCGTTTTCATTCAATGCCCCACACATATACACAAAGTCTACGTTAAGCGGCCACTTATACCATGAAGTGATAGGGAGCAGCCGAACAGCTAATTACATGATGAAAAAAAAAAGATTTTTTTATATATACTTCCGGTCAATGGTGGTCAGTGGTCGTATGCTGAGCTCGATAAGAAGAAATTCAAAATTATTGCAGAATAAGAAAACATTATTTTCACAGTAAGTTCTGAAATGGCAGGTAAAGGAACAACTGAGTCAGCTGATATGAACTATAGTGAATGTGAAAGCAGTGACTCTGATAAAAACAATTTTCCTTTCGAGGTGAGAAACCGGTTTGAAGTAGAAGGTGGGCGGGGTAACATCTGGCAAACAGTTCAACGAAAAGCCAAGAGAAAGAAAGTCAGCACGGGCAGCACTGCAAGCGTTGATAGTGCTTCTTTCTCAAGTTTAAATACAGATGAAAAACTGGTGTGTCTATTCGAGGGTCTCAACAGAAACTTTTCAACTTTGAACACAGTCAATGTAAACCAGGCTCAATGCCTACGCGACACGCAGAGCATCCGTGCCAACGTGGCAAAAGTCAGTCAGCGCGTAGAGATAGTAGAGGACTTTATGGATATCCACTCAAGAACACTTAAAATGTTGTCTTATCATTCTATTGACATTGAGGCCAGAAGCCGAAGAAACAACATCATAATATATGGCATATCAGAAAGACCTCAGATCCCTATCCCAAACCTAGTACTGAGTTTCTTGGCTGACGAGCTAGATATTGACACGACAAATATGTGTATTGAGCGTGCTCACCGCCTCGGGGCTCCTAACAGTCCCAAAAACAGAAACAAAGCCGACCCGAAACGGCCAATAATAGCTAGATTCAGAGATTACTTCGACACTGAGACAATTCTTGAACGTGCATACAAGTTGAAAACTACACCCTTCGGCATTGCAAGAGACTTCCCGCGTTAGATAGCTGAGGCCCGTAAGACACTGTATTCCCTAAACGAAGCACGCGATGCAAGACAACGTCGCCAAAGGGTTCAAGTTCGATACCCAGCTAAACTCTGCATTGATGGGCGCGTGATCAAAGATTTATTCCCAGATTGGTTCAGTGTGTTGAATCAGAGTAGGTTAGTTGAGGACATTGGCCCAATACGCAATGCAGCGTCCACTGAATCGACATGGCAACTGCCTATTGACATCAGAGATCCGAATGTGCAATTCAATAACACCGAACTAGCCAACCCAACATGGAAACCGCCTATAATTGGCAGTAGAGCATATTCCAACGATACTGAAGTCGACACAAGCGACCCAGAGGGGAACACAGATGCTGTTTTCCCATCCCCACAAATTGGAGTGCATAGGGAATCGCGATCGCCACAGTCTCAAAAGATCGAGGACAACGCCCACTCAACAGCTGATACTAACGTAAACGAGAAACAAAAGTCACGTGACAAGTCAACAGGCGAGTGTTCGAAGCAGCATGTTGAAGATAAAAAGAACTTACCGAAAGAGCAGGATATCCCACGTAATGTTCCAGCACAGAATGAAAACACTGTAAATCCGAACACAAGTTACTCGAACACTTTAATAACTGGTAACACACTTAATCCCAACACATGTGACACACGTCCTTCCGCCGAACTTGAGTCTACAACTACACCGGCTTGTTACAGTGTTACTATAAATAGACATGGGGAAAACCACGATGTCGACACTGGACAGGCCACCCTTACCGATACAGTTAACTCCGCCGAGTCGGATCCCTAGGAAAGCGCAGAGAGAAATGAAAGCATCTCTTTTTGTCTCTTAAATGTTCAAGGGCTAATTGGTAAAAACTATGATAAACTTAAACAAGCAGAACTAAGATCATTATTTAATTCTAAAGACATTGAAACGTGGCTAAATGACCATTAAGTACATGACGTAGAAGTATTCACCAGCTTTTACCAGCACAGAACTGATAAACACAAAAACAGTCGTAGGGAAAGTGGCGGTATTATTGTTTATATTTCAGATAGATTAATTTGTAAAGATATGCTCCTTCGTTCGTCTTACGATGGCATTTTATGGCTTAGATTAGAAGGAATGCATTTTAATATGAAAGAGGATTTGCTATTATGTTTAGTCTACAATGTACCTATTGGGAGTAGCAGACAGGCGTTTATAGATAGAAATGTTTTTGACATCATCGAAGAAGATATTCAGTTCTTCAAAACAAAATTCAACGACAGCTGTACGTTTTTAATCTCTGGCGATTTCAATGCAAGAGTTGGTTCCAGGCCTGATTATGTTAGTAATGAATCTCTCATGAATTTTAATATACTGCCTGATGACTATATTCAGGACATAATTTTACCTAGGATCTCTCGTGATCAAACGGTGAATGAATATGGTACACATTTACTAAATTTTTGCAAACAGACTGGATTGAGAATAGCAAATGGCAGGATTGATAGGGACAGCAGCAGTGGGAAATATACATGTGTCAAAAGCGCTGGATGCAGCGTAGTAGCCTACATTTTATGTTATCCGTCATTATTCGAGCATTTTACTGAATTTTACATTGATGACCCAAATATTATATCAGATCACTGTGTCATAAATTTTTCTCTTGGTAACCGGATCCAGACAGAAATAGTCAATAGCATTTGTCATGAAAATGAACAAGTTCACTCAAAATTTGCATGGGATAACGATAAAGCAGATTTGTATATAGACGCGTTAAATTCTGAATCATCGAGGGAGAATCTGTTCTCTATTACGGAAAATTTAAATACGGACTTAAGTAATGAAGAAATTGACAATAACCTTGATGTTTTTTACGATTTTTTAGGAAATATCTGTAACTCGTTCTGCAAAAAAGTGCATAAATCTTCATCAGTTAAAAACCCTGTTAATGAGCCTTGGTACGACAAAGAATGTAACGATAAAAAAGAGACTTTTATGCAAAGCTAAACACATATCGTAAATTAAATAACGAAGACAATAGGAAGATATTCACAGAAGCCAGGTCAGAATATAAAACAATGATTACTAATAAAAAATCTCTACACGACTATAAACTAACAAAGAAACTTGAATCAATGCGTTACCGCAATGCAAAAGAATACTGGAAATTATTGAAATCTGCATCTAATGCAAAGGCATCAACCTCTTTAAATACCTCTAATTTTGCAGAATACTTTAAAGCTATCAACGATCCAAATTCAGTGTTTTTTCAACCTGACGACGATATTTTACAGCTTAACGATAGATACATAAACGAGGAACTGCAAGAAACGTTTTCAGAACTTAATATCCAAATATCCGACGAAGAGATTTTGCAAGCCTTCAGAGAACTAAAATCAGGAAAAAGCGGCGGTCCCGACCTTTTACTTAACGAATTTTTCAAATACGGGGCAAGCAATTTAATACCATATTTAAGTAAATTATTCAATGTGTTATTTGCCATGAGATATTTCCCTCAAAAATGGTCAGAAGGATATATAATTCCGCTACACAAAAAAGGTAATATCAACGACCCTGAAAACTACAGGGGTATAACTTTACTCAGCGCTTTGGGTAAGCTGTTTACTAGAAGTTTGAATACGAGGCTTGATAAATGGGCCGAAAATTATGGTGTCTATGTAGAGGCGCAAGCAGGCTTCCGTAAAAACATGGGTACAGTAGATAACATATTCATATTACACGGTGTAATTAACCACCTTCTGAATGATAATAAGAAACTCTATGCTTCTTTCATCGATTTCAAAAAAGCTTTCGATTTTGTTGAGAGAGAAACTTTGTGGTATAAATTAATAAAATATGGAATAAGAGGAAATATTCTTGATATAATACAATCAATGTACAGAAACTTTAGATCGAGAGTTAAATACGAAAACGAATTAAGCGACAGCTTCTCCTGTGAACTTGGATTAGCCCAGGGTGAGTGTATTTCGCCATTCCTGTTTTCTATGTTTCTTAATGATCTTGAAGAAACTTTTATTTTAAAAGGCTTTGAGGGTATAGATATGGGCATGCTTAAATTATATTTACTCCTTTATGCAGATGACATTGTTTTGTTTTCCTCCACTGAGTTAGGGCTTCAAAATGGTCTAAATAGTTTACAAGAATATTGTCAGAAATGGAAATTAACTGTTAACGTTAAGAAATCCAAAGTTATGATTTTCAAAAAGGGAGGTAATTTGAGACGAAACTTGACGTTTACATATAACCAGCAAGTTGTTGAAATAGTCACTTCTTTTACATACCTCGGTGTTGTGTTTACAACTGGCGGTGCTTTTAGCGGTACACACGAGGTACACAGTGCAGGTTCGGATCGGATGCCACGTAAATGTGCCATGCAACTCGTTTCCTCACTGTCTGTCGTTTAGTATTACAGTTTTACTATGGATAAAAAACCATTCCTAAGCAGACAGTGTAGATCCTAGCCGGAGGGCAGGTAAGTGAGTCATCCATATGTATGGTAGCATTATCTACATGGGGAATGTATAATCTTCATGGTTGCAATGTAATGCAAAATAACAGACAGTGAAGAAACGGATCTGATGGCTCATTTGCGTGTCCTCTGATCCGAAGCTACACTGTCTGTATAGGAAAAACGTACTCTATACAGTTACCCTGCAGTGTTGATTAATAGTTAGTGCAGACCTTGACCAGAGGATCCTTTTAGAAGATCTCTGATCTTGGTCTGCATAGTATGCTTGGTAACACTATAATTTGAATAGGAAATGTATACTATCCATAGTTACACTGTAATGCCTCTGTTTTACTTGTACAGTATATGTGACTAGTTGATGCATGGCAAACAGGTTGTATAGTATAGCCATACTTTCCTTTTGATTTGCTAGTGATCTAAATTCTTAGAAAAAATCTTTTCATTTCTCTCTGGTATAAGCGTTTACAAGTCAAATCTCTACATTTAAAAGTTTACATTTTGCAACTACTTTTCTATGCATCGTACTAGCTTTAATTGAGATCAATACATACATGTATTACTGTTCCACCATTGACATGACCATTATTATATGTATGTAGCAACTGTGTACTGATAAGCCGATGGCTTTTGTACTGAATAAAGTATCTATCTATAAAATAATAGAATGGAGAATTACACTATTTGTCGTTTGATTGACCTGACTGCTGATACCTTTGATACGAGTGAAAGCATCAAAACTAGCGACTTATCATCCTGAACAAAATAAGTGAAACCTCGTATTACTACCAGTGTAATTATATATTAGACGTGAAATCAGAGAGTCATTCACATCACGGAACATCCGTCGTCCTTGGAAATTCGACTGCAGTTATTCTTCAATGCTAGATGCACGAATGTAGTCTAATTGGTATTGGTTGATTGACAACAAATATGCTGTTGACCTTGAGTATTGGTTTTGGAAAAATCACCTGGGCGGTTGTATCTAATGAGTTACAATTGTACAAATAACATAGCCTTCCCAATTAAACGCGTTTGTGCTAAAATAGTTCTTTAATCCTTTACCTCATAGCCTGTTTCTAGTTTTATAGACAGGTGGCCACTTAAAGCAGGTTGAAAGTAAAGCAGAATGTGCCTTAAGGCACATTCTGCCTTACTTTCAGCCTGCTTTAAGCTAAAATCTGCTAGGATATAACAAATATTTGTTATGGTAGTTGTTCATGAGGGTATGAATTGCTAGAGGAATAAAATAAAAGTCGCTTCTATGGGGGAAAGGGGGAAACGCGATTGTGCTAAAATAGTTACCGAAAAAATTCTTATCTGACAAATTAAGGTACAAACTAGTGATGTCATATAAAGCAGTGTGCTAATTAAAACAGGTTTTATATCATTATTCTGCCAAACTTTGATATTACAAACTCGCTTAAGTGTGACATACCCCTATATAAAAGTTAAACAGTCGCAATGCCAAGTTTTAACTTCGTAATACGGGTGTGTTTTACTTAAGCGAGTTGGAGATAAAGACATTCTTCAGAGAAATACGACATAGCTCGTCTTATAACTCAGTTCGACTATATGCCATTTTGTGTTCGAAGCAGGTTTAAGGTTTAACCAGGTAACGGATAAGCCATTTTATATTGTATGTTCATGGTACAGTTAGGAACCATACAAGATGCCTAGTTACTCGGTGGCTAATCAAGCTCTTACTTAATTGCCTCTCACATTTTAATTAATAGTAAACGTTTTCAGTACTGTTTTTTATTTTGCTTTTAATCGCATTCTTTTTTGCGTTTTGTTTAAAAGCAAACGACACCATTTCCCTATTGTAAAAGAGAAGAGTATTGATTTAAATGAATATAATGATGACATTTAATAAGGTAGACCGGTCGGATTTGAAATGTAAGATAAGCGGTTATAACATTGGACCCTTATCTGGTTTTGCACTGTTTCCAATTTACATCCTCATTTTCGTTAGAAACGATTTACCAAAAATAACCCTACTCTTTACAGTGGAGAAAACGTTATTCTTTCCCAATAAACGCGTTTACGCTAAAACTATTATTTCCACTGCAACCAGTTTGGAGCCAGATCAGACGCCGGGTAACCCGGCGTCTGATCAGGCTTCAAACTGTTTGCCATCAAGATAAGAATGAATTATCAGAATTGTCAAAAAGTTGCACTTTTCTACGTTTTAGCGTTTTGCGTTTGCGTTTCGTTTCGTTTAAACGGGAAAGAATAACGTATTCTCCACTGTATATTCTTTTAACAACCAGTTGTGCCCAATAAGGCGTCAACACTCATTGTAACAGACAAAGACATCTTGTAATTCATAGTTTGTTAATCTAATTTAGACATGTATTTTACACCAATTACCGGTATAGACCGAACCATACAAATCGCATGTATATTAACCGATACAAGTGGGGTAATCCTTACAATTGGTGGACTGCCGTTCTTTTCCAACAAATATTTTAAACATGGATGTCCGTGACAAACAGTCGATGTAATGTCAATCTTTCATGATCAAATTATTCGGGAGACTTTATCCCCTACACTGCTTTACTGTCGTCTGCTTCAGTAGTGTTGTCTACAAAACACGTCTCAATGTTATATGTAAGGCTGTATGACTTAAAAATATCGATACAAGAGTCAAACAGTTTTGGTCCTGATCAGACGCCGTGTTACGCTGCGTCTAACCAGGATCCAAACTGTTTGTAAACGCACTTGTAAGCATCATTGAGAGTGGAAGGGATTCAAATTCTGAGAGTTGTAAATAAGGAATGTCTGCTTTACAATGAGTTTGCTTACGCATGTACCTTTATTTAAAGTCATTTACATACCTCCTATTAGGGACTGTTATAGAGGGGTCTACTGTAATACACATTTACATGTGTCGATTGATTGTCTAAACTAGTAGTGTCTAACAAAACTGAAAGTTTGGCTGTACCTTACGGATGCTTTGCGTGTACTACAGTGGAGAATCTGTTATTCTTTCCCAATAAACGCGTTTACGCTAAAACTATTATTTGCAGAGCAAACAGTTTGGAGCCAGATCAGACGCCGGGTAACCCGGCGTCTGATCAGGCTCCAAACTGTTTGCCACCAAGATAAACAAGAATTATCAGAATTGTCCAAAAGTTGTTCTTTTCTACGTTTTAGTGCTTTGCGTTTGCGTACGTTTGCGTTTAAACGGGAAAGAATAACGGATTCTCCACTGTACATAGAAAACAAATAAGCAGTGGCATGACACAACCTGTCTTATTGCTTTGCAACATTGTACAAACCGAGCTCCATTGCCACCACTGGCTATGAATATTAGTTTGGTCTACACATTCGCATATCGTGTATCATACAACTGCATACAATGTTTTAAACACACGTAGGTGTCTAACAGTGTCAATCAAGGCCAGCCGCCGCGTTTTTGACGCGGTGGCTTACCGTAACCTAGTAGTACACTGTTTGCAATGCAATAAGACAGATTTTGTCATGGTACAAGTATGTTCATATACTATTATCCATATTTCACACGCACAAAACGCATTCAATTTTTTGATTTTTGGAAGATACACAGCACTCGCATGATAGATTTTGCTAAGGCGGATGTATGTGCGCGTGCTGATGGCACTTGACTCTTCTGCACTGAATGTCGTTGTATATTTATAAGTCACTGGTCCAATCGACACTGCAGCAAGACGAGTTGAACGTCGTCATAATTCAATCTTTCCTATGCGAAGGATAAAACTTGCTATTTTAAGGTTCATGTATAGTGTTTTTTGGTCCCTGTACGAGAAAAAATACCCAAATTTGAAAAGTTGTAATACTCAATAACTATTCCACATTGGCTAAAAATATTTTCACACATTATAAATAATTGGTCAATGAAAAGGAGCACGCCTAAATTGCCATAAATTTAAGTGTACTTGTGTTGTCAGAAGCTCAAAAAGTAACGAACATGGAATGAAAATAACCTCTTCAGCAGAATATATCAAATCACTAAATGGCACGTATTTTCGGAAATCTGGTAGAATACATACAAAGAACCCCTTACATACTGGGTACTCCTACACAGATTGTCTTACAAAAGTCAGGAAAACTCCCTGCAATTGGCCTTTCAAATACCTCTTGCTTGATTCAAGGGCAGCCATTTGCATTTTACAAATTTTTAGAAGTTTGCCAACATTTAAAGTCCAGCTACTCCAAATCTACAAACACCGACTGACGATTGTTATATACGTGCGGACAGAGAAAAGAACAAGCAATATGATTGATGGAATGTCACTCACCCGATTCACTGCATTTAGACAATATATCCGTTCAATCATAGCAATATCACTGAAAGTTGTCGTTTATACAACACAACGATTAATCCGCATTTTCTCGTTTTTTAATATCCATATTATCAACTTTTATTTCAGTACATTATTAATGTTGGATACATACTCAATAAATTAAGCGCATTGCACATTACTTTCGATCATAAATTCCTCCGTATGTCACAATTCTTTAGCGGACTACTTGCCGCGAAAGTGATTCTGTCCCTGTACAGCTGACCTTTGTTTCAGGAAAATCAAGAGTTTGTCCCTTTAAATCACCTTTTTCCACCCTTTCAAGTATTCCACATCTTTCCGGCTATTGTAATGTTGATTAATATTTCACTTTGCATTGCGATCTTTATTATACAAAGCTTTATATTGCTGTGAATGTATTCCAGCTCTAGTCCGGTCAAGGGGTACATCCATCTACACATTGTACATGTACAGTGGCAAATCTGTTATTCTTTCCCGTTTAAACGCAAACGTACGCAAACGCAAAACACTAAAACGTAGAAAAGTACAACTTTTGGACAATTCTGATAATTCATCTTTATCTTGGTGGCAAACAGTTTGGATCCTGATCAGACGCCGGGTTACCCGGCGTCTGATCTGGGTCCAAATTGTTTGCAGAGAAAATAATAGTTTTAGCGTAAACGCGTTTATTGGGAAAGAATAACGTTTTCTCCACTGTATACAATACTGCACGGATCCGAATTTGGCTTCTATGGGGTCCTAGTAGGGACACTTGAGACGATTGCTTTGGGCCGAGACACACCAATTATTTTTTGTCCTTCCATCTTTGCATGTATATTCTGCTTCTGCATTTCACACATACACATACATTAACATATTGTTATGGTTCATGAGTATATGCTACTACCACCCTGACAACCTTACTTCAGTAGTTGTAAGTATTTAGAAACACTGATAAGGGCACATATATTTGAACATTTAGTCAGACACAATCATATATCAGTTTATCTAAGGCTCAATTTGGTTTTCGCTCTAGGGGATCCTGCGTTTTACAGTTAATTGAATTGATAGATTATTAGTCACACTACATTGAGGGTGATGGAAGTTTGGAAAATATAAAGTTTATTTAGATTTTGTCAAAGCTTTTGAGAGCATAGTACATTAACGTTTTCTCGCAAAGTATCAGTATTTGGTATCAGAGGGGCCAGTTTTGTCATGGAAACGTAACTTTTTTACTGGACGTAGGCAATATGTATTTGTGAAAGGACCCTGGCCTTCTTCGTGGAAAGACATTTTATGTGGGGTACCCCAGGGAAGTATCCTGGGACCCACATTATTCATATGTTTATAATAGATGACCCCTCCCCCTGAAGTTATACGTAGTATTGTGAAATTCTTCGCTTATGGTACCAACCTATACCACAAAGGCATTAAAATTGATATTATCCAGCACGACTTAGATGCCTTAAACATAGTCAAAGTGGCTGTTGCGTTTTAATGTGAAAAATTACAGAACCATACACTTTGGAAGAGACAACCAATATTACCAGTATACTTTGAACTTTGCGGACATTGAGTCTGTTTGTGAAAAGGGGGATTTAGGGGTAATATTTTAACAGGACTAAAAAGTTAAGTAGTAATATAGCTGAAAAAGATAACAAATCCATCAGTGTATTATCCTAAATAATCAGAATGTATGATTACATTGCGAAAAGATATTTCATAATTTTTAACAAAGCACTCGTCAGGTCAATATGGAAACACTATTATCATGTATTATGATATCTATTCTTGAAAGAAGTGTTGAAAAATTATGTAAGCCTGCCAATAAGCGTATCCTGGATTGTCAACCTTACATGTACCGAAAGATTGGTTTTCAAAAATTGCTTGGTCATTGACGAAGCCGTGGTGACATGATATAATGTTGAAAATTATTTTAAGAAATGGAGGATATACATATAGAAAGAATTTACCTTAAAAATATTTTTCAAATTAAAAAAACATCATTAAGTTTACAACACTTTTCACAGAGAGTTATAAACAACCGGATCTCACTTCAGTTTATATAGAATTAAAAATAATAAATTTTGTTGATACATTTGTATGCCGGATGAATTATTTTTGTAATCTTAGCTTCAATGTCATATCCATGTGTCTGTGTACCTCATTGGATTAGAATCAAATATTGCATACTGTTTAATGAATAATTCAGTTGAGAGGGGTCGAAATGGAATATTCTTAATAATAAGAATGACCAAAGCATCTGGAAACAAACATTTACTTGATGCGCAATTAAAGTGATGTTTAAAAAAGCACTAGTAACCACTGTTACCTCCATTTTACGGATGCATTGCAGAATATGTCCCCTCATTGATTTTACGTAACGTTTCAAATACGTTGCCATTCCAACCAAAATGCACGTTGGAGGTCATTAATTTATGGAATAATTTTGATAATTTGACCCGACCTTGTTATCAAATACATCCGATATGTGTTCGATTGGGCTCATGTCCGAGGATAAAACAGACCAAGGCAGGACGTTAATGTATTGTTTGCAAGACATTGTGTGGTGATACGCGCCGTGTGATGCTATATACATGTATTGTCAAGCTGAAAATGCCAGGTCCTTCCTTTATTTTGTATGAATCGTATCACTGTGCTATTTAAAACATTGATGTAACGCTGAGCGTTGGCATTTTATTGAATAATAACAAAGTCAATTTCCAGAGTTCCCATTTTCCCAACCCAGACCATAGCGCTGCTACCACCCATTATGTCTCTCAAACATATCGTTCTCCGTGGTCACTCATCCTTTTTGCGCCGTGAGGCGAGCGGACCGTGGCGAGAGACTCTCTTGCCTTCGCGGTAATCAATGTAGCGCTGTTTACAGTGAAACACCTGTATCTGCGCACGTGCAAAGTAAGATCACGTTGGCAAGCTTAGACGCATAAAGTGACCTGGGATTTGAATAGCAATTGTGTAATCGTTATACGCAATGAAATCATTATACTCATGTATATATCTTGCAACATGCGTTAAAACACAGTTATAGAAGAATTCTAGGAAGAGGGTGGGCTTATAAAGAAGCAGATCTTCCCGCGAGAGCCCAACAACGATTCTCAATGTATTCTCAAGGTATAATTCAGTTAAAAAAGGATGAAAAAAATAATACAGTCTGCATATTTATACATGTAATAATGTTTGAAAGAGGCTCGTGTTGCCCACCATACTTTGGAAAAAATAAGTAGTCCCCCATGGCGATATAGTGTTGTCCTTGAAAATTGTCAAATATTCCATGACTTCTTCTGTTGTTATTTGAGTGGATTTCGTCAGGATTTTGGTCCTACTACCTCATGTAAAGCATATTCTTCAATATAGAGGAAGGATTTGTTGATTTTCAGTACAGAAAATTTGCTTCACATTTTGGTGCAAATCCAAACATATTGTTCAAAATCAAGATACACAGTTTTTCTTTCAAATTGTAAGCTATCTCATAAGTTTGTTCATTTCAATACAAACATTTTGATATGAAAGTATGCAACATTGCTCCATAAATGACCAAAATATCACCTTTCAAAAATGCACCAAAAAACACTTTACAAGAACCTTAACTATAGACACAAGACACAAGGCACGGACGAAGCCTCTCTCCAGGACATGTGCTGTGTGTCACAGTACAGTGGAGAATCTGTTATTTTTTAAACACAAACGTACGCAAACGCAAAACACTAAAACGTAGAAAAGAACAACGTTTGGACAATTCTGATAATTCTTGTTTATCTTGGTTGCAAACAGTTTGGAGCCTGATCAGACGCCGGGTTACCCGGCGTCTGATCTGGCTCCAAACTGTTTGCACTGCAAATAATAGTTTTAGCGTAAACGCGTTTATTGGGAAAGAATAACAGATTCTCCACTGTATTAACCCTTTCACTGCCAAATTTTCATCGAGTTTTGTTACACTTTCATCGTTTCATTGTCGTCTGCTTCGAATTTGTTTTTTTGCAAGATCGTTTCAAGGTAAGATTCAATGTCGCATGACTTAAAACATTTCGATACGAGTGTCAAACAGTTTAGATCCTGATCAGACGCCGCGTTAGCTGCGTCTAACCAGATCAAAACTGTTTGCAAAAGTGCTTTTAAGAGTCATAGAGAATGAAAGGGTTACATAGAATAGGGACAATCCCATTGAGTACCAATGTAAAATGTCATATCAGTCAACGGAAATTTCAGCATCCATTGGGTAATAGCAATAGTGCGTATGAGTTGTACGGAATGGTATGTCCTTGCACTAACATATTCGCCAGTAAAATAAGTAACTGTCGTTATCGGATGAAAGACGACGAATGTGAACAAATTATACTTACAGTGGAGAATATGTTATTCTTTCCCGTTTAAACGCAAACGTACGCAAACGCAAAACACTAAAACGTAAAAAAGAACAACTTTTGGACAATTCTGATAATTCTTGTTTATCTTGGTGGCCAACAGTTTGGAGCCTGATCAGACGCCGGGTTACCCGGCGTCTGATCAGGCTCCAAACTGTTTGCCCTGCAAATAATAGTTTTAGCGTAAACGCGTTTTTTGGGAATGAATAACAGATTCTCAACTGTAAGTAATTGTCGTTATCGGATGAAAGATGACAAATGTGAACATATACTAAATTGCCTTCCCTTTCAAGAATGGCATTAAAGTACAAATGCACCGTCTAACATGTCCCTTGTAACAAATTGTTTTTAGTTAAATAGAATAGGTTTAATATTCACACGGTGAACACATTGAGTAACCAAAACTTATTTAAATGAAAACAACCCATATTTTCAGTGAATTTCGATAACTCGAGATAGAATAAGTTAAACATAACCGTATTCCAATTCAAAGTGTGGCTTAGCTAGGTTTAAATAATCTTAACATAATATTTCTGCAATTAAATGACGACAGTTTCAAAACAGACGATATTCAAGCTCAATATATTCTTAAAATAATCATAATTACAGTGGAGAATCTGTTATCATTTCCCAATAAACGCGTTTACGCTAAAACTATTATTTGCAGTGCAAACAGTTTGGAGCCAGATCAGACGCCGGGTGACCCGGCGTCTGATCAGGCTCCAAACTGTTTGCCACCAAGATAAACATGAAATATCAGAATTGTCCAAAAGTTGTTCTTTTCTACGTTTTAGTGCTTTGCGTTTGCGTACGTTTGCGTTTAAACGGGAAAGAATAACAGATTCTCCACTGTATCTGACAGTCGCAGTGGGTATCGCGTACAAAAGCACCTATTGGAACCCATTTAAAATGCAATTTTGTTTGATTAGATGACATTACCAGTATGGTTAAGAGAACTGACAGACTTAATTACTAGACTCTAGAATACACCTAGTAAAAGCTCTTGAACAACTTCAAAGCCTGCGTAACGCCCACATCTTTGATAAAGTGTCAAGTGTCTTGCGAATGATGGAATATTTATTCAAACAGAAATAATATCCTGCACTTAATAAGCGAATATGCATTGCATAAGTTCGTATGATATGTGTTGTATAAATTGTGTAATACAATTATTTGTTTTCCATTCCACGAACAAATAATGTTCTACCCTTTGGAAAATTCACTTTAGGGCGGGCATGTTTTGGTGGTGATAAATCAGTCGTGTTTGATATTCCTTTTACCGCTAAATTTACGTGTAACTTGCACTCGTACGTTTTAGTTGTGAATACAAAACATGTTTGTTTGTCCGAGGGTGGAAAACATTTGGACATTTTATTATATGAACAAGAGTAAGATCAGCGTATGCGATTTTAGTATCGGAAGCTGGATTTTTTTTTTTTTTTTTTTTTATTGAATATCAATGTCGTCTTTGTGTGAGCTTGTTTGTTACAGCACGTACAAACACAGATATTTATGTAATTAATCTTCATTACAATTCAACTTTTGTCTAGTGAAAATGAAATATCTGGAGGCAAAAGAAAATAGTAACAGTGTTTGTTTCCGCCCTACCATGACCATCCGAAAAACGAGCTTGCAAACAGCTTGAATTTAGATAAACCGTGTAACGTGGCGTCTGATTTTGATTCAATCTGTTTGCAAATAAGCATAGTCATGCTCCACACTCTAAATGTATATATAATTGTCCCTCCCTTTATCGTCTCCCTCAGCAACACACGCAATCATTGTCTCCCGTTTGGTTGATGTACTACAATAGTGCTGTGAAAAAAAACTGCAATTGACGTAAACACTGTGGTAAATCAAGAAAACAACTGAACCAATGAAATAAGTTGAAAAAAGTTTCTCTTGCTTTGTCTCGTGTTCCGGGATGAATTGACAAGAAGCAGCGCCATTTATATCTATAAGGCAGCCGATCTCATAACCCCTTATCTTATCCCTCTCTGAAGCTACATTGAAAATATGTCATGCGGTGTGTGATCAGGATCCAAACAGTCACTTGCATCAATATTTCCTCAGTAAAAACGTTTACATGTGAGTTTGAAATAGAATAATGTGTCTGTGAAGGAATTAACTAAAACGGAAACATTTGGCGATGGATATTTCAGGGCTGCCATTTCTCAGGATTTTTCCGAAATCTTCAGATTTTTATCCTCGAAAATGGTAGCTTAGAGCAGGTTGAAACTAAAGCAGAATGCACCTTAAGGCGCATCTGCTTTACTTTCAATCCGCTTAAAGTAATCATGCTTGAAAAATAGAAACTTTGGAAATCTTAGGAATTTTCATGATCAACTTATGGCAGCCCTGTTATTTAGACGTTTCTTTATGGAATGGCCGCTTGACATTTGTGTTTCTGTGTACTATACAAGAAATGCGATATAACGGCCTTGGCAATACTAATTGCAATTATTTGAATATCACATGTTGTTTCAAATTAATTGACAGGTATCATTTGTCAAAGCAATCGATTTGTATCTAATCGTATTCGTCATTAATGAGGAAATATCAGGTGGAGTAACATGTAGTAGTGTAATTTGTTATTGTCAATGGCTGATATACTCATGGTTTTTAACACAACGTCATTTCTAAATAAGTCATTCAACCCATTCCCCCCATAAATACGCTTTTACAGTGTACGACTTTTATTTATTCCTCCACAGAAGATACAATAGTTCGGTTTTATACAGTAATGTATACAGTGGATAATGTGTTATTCTTTCCCGTTTAAACGCAAACGTACGCAAACGCAAAGCACTAAAACGTAGAAAAGAACAACTTTTGGACAATTCTGATAATTCTTGTTTATCTTGGTTACCCGGCGTCTGATCTGGCTCCAAACTGTTTGCACTGCAAATAATAATTTTAGCGTAAACGCGTTTATTGGGAAAGAATACGGTAACAGATTCTCCACTGTACCTATCGTAATAAATATTTTCTTTGCTCTAGCCGATAATAACTTAAATCAGGCTTAAAGTAAAGCAGAATGCACATTAAGGCGCATTCTGCTGTTTTTTAACGTGCTTTAAGTGATAATCTTTCTGTAAAACTTCAAACAGGCTAAAGGGTAAATGAGAATGGTGCAGAGAGGAGGCGCACTAGACACTTACGTTTAATTCTTTTATTTTCTTACAGTTCGTGTAATAAAGAACTAAATAAATGATCTGAACATTTCTAAGACAAAGATATCTCTTGTAAAAAAAGGCAAATAGTCATTTAGAAGATGAGAAATTAAAATTTTATTTGTAAAATGGGACTTCAGAAAGATGAAGGTAACATTTACACACGTTTGAAATGTAAATATCGTAATTGTTCTCCTTCTTGAATATAAAATGCCCTGTTAATAGTATCGTTGCAACTTTAAAAGCTACTCAAATCTCAACATTTATATCGAAGAAGCTTTAACTCATTGAGCCCTAGTGACGCATATATGCGTCCTTTAACAAAAGTGTACACGTGAAGTTTACACTTGTCCTATGTAAAATGTGAAGCCCCTAATCACAGTGCTCCTGCAGGAGCCCTCTGATCAGATACTTCACTGTTTGTCTGTTTACAATTTATTACCCCCCTAAATAGTCTAAAATGGACCAACCTTTATTGCAAAATAGAATCGTCCATTGAAAGTTCCATGGGATAATGAGTTAAGAAGGTTTAAAAGTATATGTTACAGTTAAATCTCATTGTTTGGAATAGAAAGACTAAACCTTTTTTCTTTTTTTTATTAAACTGTCTGGTTTTAAGAGAGATCTGCTCTTAATTCAATATATGTTTTGACCTCTTAAACTAATATCCGTTCCATACCCAGACAAATTGATCAAAATGTCAACAACTACTTGAAAAACAACTTTACTAATGCTAGCACTTTGCTTGCAAAGCTTCACTCGACGAGGAATTGCAAACAGTTGTTGTTAAGATTGGCCACCTAGTAACTCGACATTCTGATCTAGTTTTAAATTGTTTGATAAAGCGATTACAGATTAGTGTATGATATTCATTTTTAGCAAATTATACGAAAGAATTAAGTAGAAGACGATATTGAACGAGGCGATGTATTGCAATATATATCAAATACCCCTGTACGCAAACTATACAGTATTGGTTTTTGGGTTTTAGAGGCAGATGGCTGCTTAAAACAAAATATATAATAAAACACAAAGCTGTTTCAGGAGCATTCTGTTTCACTTTCATCTTGTGACTGCACCTGTCTTTCATACAATCAAATTGCCTTCGTTTCTGTGGTTATAGTAGATGATTGTATTGTAGTGCAAATCTCTTTTTTCATCAATTATAATTATCTATATAGACATCTGTAGATGACAGACACTTCAGGAGATCATCGTGTCTACGTAAATGTCCCGCTGGCAAATGGCAATCTGCTGCATTGATTTGTCAGTTTTACCAGACGTTCAAATTGAACAAGCACTTACTGCAAAAGCAACAAATTGGAGACTGATTGATGTATCCGTTATTTCACTATAAGAACAAGGTTTGCTGAAAATAACCTTATTTGCTGTTATTGCTAGAGCAGAATGGGAACATTTTGTTTTACGTTCAACCTGCCTTAGAAACATTTCGCCAGTCCTTTGTTGGACCTCCAATTGTTCTCGTTAGGCGTGAAATAACTGTAAAAGCATGGCACATATGCTATACCAATCTCAGTTTGCCTAGTGAGGCACATATTTACTCATACGCAATGGTTTTTATACGCCCGTCATCGACGGTCGTATTATGGTATACCCAGCGCTGTCCGTCCGTACGTCCGTCCGTACGTCCGTCCGTTAACTTTTCTTGTTAGCGCTCTCTCACCTTCATTTATTTACCGATTTTGATTAAACTTCCTACAAATATTCCATACCACAATAGCTCGGATGAGTTCGCGTTTCAGACGTTGGCGGCTATTTTTAGCAGAGTTATGCCCCTTTATTGTCAAAAATGGGCATTTTAAAAAAAAAACCAGAACTTTTTTTATTTTTTATTCAATTGATTTCAAATTTGATATGGTGATACACTGAATGAAGTTACTTAACATATATTATGGGTGTTTGGTTTGACTACGTATTTTCAGAGTGATGCCCCTTCACACAATTTTTTAACAATATATTGTTTCCTGATCATAATTTTACTTACATTTTGTCTATTGTAACCAAATTTCATATTTAGCTGTCTCATCATACAGGGAAGGCACCTGTGAGTATTTTGGTTCCTGTTAAATTTCAGATGTTGGCAACTATTTTTAGCATAGTTATGCCCCCTTTATTGTCAAAATTCCGTGATATATCCAAAGTATGTAAATACGCCCAAAGAGCATTTGTTTATGAGAAAACATTTGGTAGAAAAACTATCGTGATAGTATTGCAATAGTTTCTTGACTATCGCAATACTATCGGGATAGTACTTGAGCTATCGCAATACTACAGCATAGTATTTTTGAGATCAATAGTCGGGCCTACACTCCGGGCGACTTTTTCCAGTCGGCATGAGTCCGGACGACTTTGACAGCCGCTGGCCATGACGGGCGTATTTTGCCGCACTGCGGTGCTCTTGTTTTCACGGGTATTTCAAACCAAACTATCAAATATAACAGTCGGGCCTCACATGAGATGCTTCATTGATTCATTGTTGTACAGGTGTGCACATAAAGCATGACTTTTGCCAGGAAACTCCTGAACAAGGTGTTATCACCGAAAGTAAAAATTAGGAAATGTCTTTAAGTGGTTACCTGTTTTTAAAATAGAAATATCGTTAGGGGTAACGGGTCAATAGTCACTTGCTCTAAAATAATCGTCTTTAGTGGATAAAAATCAAACAGTATAGACATGGATAAGACAAGGAATTTTAAACTAAAAAACTCTTAGCTTGATCATGGGTGTGTTCTGCTTTTAAATGTGCATGTTTGAGATAACATATATTTTCGTTCAAAGTAAACTCGCATTTAACTTGCACCTATGTTTAAGTATTTCAGCAGTAGGTAAGTCTTGTGTGTTTTTAAATTCCCTTGTGGATCATTTTAGATGCAAAGACATGAACTAGTTTACAGAACACTCTAAGTAGTGAAATAAATACTGGTATTAATAAGCAAAACCAGTGTAGATACAGATAGACAAATATTTGGTATATAAGGGACGGTACACGTATCAAATGATAACCAATCTGATTGCCGACGTACTTAAAAAGTACGCCAGGCAAAGCGAAACAAAGGCTATCCCTATGAAAAATATGAAAATGGTTACCGCAATGCTAGCTAGTTGGTGGAGTTATTTTGAGCTGTAATAGGGGGATTTCTAAATTTAGGTAGTTCGCAATACCCCATTGTCCTATGGATTCAATGATATACAAAAATAAATTACCAATTCAAAAATATGTGGTTATCGACTGAATTAAGTAGAAAGTCGGGCAACTGTTAAAGCAACACTGTGTTCGGCTATTATATAGACAAGCTGAATGTACATTTGTTCGGAATCGGTGGTCAAATGGTAAGGGTGTCTGTTTCTCGTTCAGTCGGCCCGGTTTCGAATCCTGGTCGAGCTCATTTCCTTTTACTTTTAATTTGGCAATATAGTTTAAATTTCAAAACGTTTAATAAATTGACTTTAATATAACATCTCTAAGAACATTAAAATGTAAAATTTAATACGATAGATACGATATTACCATCTTAACAGGCGTACAGTAGTGGTCAATGATTGTAACACTCGATTACCGCCTAAACAAGCGTATAGTAGTGGTCAATGCTGTGTCAGTTGTGAACGAGCCCCTGTCCCATTTTCCAAAAGTCGTTGATTTCTGTGAGAAAATGCAATTACTGTTGAAAGTGCATGTTTACAGTTGGTTTTATGTTTTGTTTTTATTGAATGTTATTTTATTATTGTCCAATTTTTCTGACCTGTCGGAGTTATTTTTAGAACAGAATAGCTAATATTGGTTAATAGGTAAGCAAGGTAACATCGAATATGTAATCGTACACATTCCTACTTGAGATTAGTATGATCCTCGTGCAGCACGAGACCGCTGCGCTAACTTTACTGATATATTATTCTTTCCCAATAAACGCATTTATATACTAAAACTATTATTTCCATTGCAAACAGGTTGGGGCCAGATCAGACGCCGGGTAACCCGGCGTCTGATTAGGCTCCAACCTTTTTGCCACTCAGATTAAAAATATAGTTAAAATTTCTAAAAGTAAATTTCCACAGTTTAGTGCATTGCGTTTGCGTTTTAACGGGAAAGAATAATGTATCATCTACTGTACATTAGGCACAAAAATTACAGCTATCCATATCTCTAACTGGATGTAAATCACCTCATCCCTTTTAAAGTTTTAGAATGTTCCAATCTAAAAATAACTCCGACAGGTTAGAAGAAAACACTAATGGCTAGACAAAAATGCAAAAAGGGAGGCGTTTCATCAATTATTATTCATGATCTGCCCGGTTTTGTCGAGATAGGGTGAGAATATACTAACAATCAGTTGCACCCCTTGTCTCTATATATACCTTTGGACGATTTTCTCTTTCAAAAAGCAATCGTGTATGGGCCCTGTGGTATATATTATATAATAGTCGGAAATAAGTCTACTGTAAAATGATTAAGGGTCCGAATTTCTGATTAACTCAGTCGCTAACCATTTGTACAGTTATTTTTTAATATCAAACTAATTCCATTTGTTACAATTAGATATTGCAAACCACCTTAAATAAGAAAAGCCCCTATTACAGCTCATATAACCCCACCCATTTTGTTTTTATTTCATTGGAGAAGAAATAATTGCCCCTTTGCCTGACCCTATCTACGTAGAGATTTGGCATAATAAACCTATGTCTCTATGGCTTGCAGTAGGGCTCTGCTTTTTGAACGAAATTACAATTAATAATATCTTCAGAAAAGACAGTAAAACCTCTTATAAAAAGACCACTAAAATAAATGCTAATTAGATATATAAAAGACAGGTGACAGCTTAAAGCAAGGTGACAGTGAACCAAAACCTCCTAAAGGAGCTTTCTGTTTAGCTGTCACCTTGCTTTAAGCAGTCACCTGTCATAAACAATTTTTTTTACATAATTAAGTGGCCATAATAGAGAGGTTTTACTGTAGATAATACATTTTAAAACCGCTTAAAATAAATTGTATTGCTGCTAAAAAACAAAGATTTTATTTTATAAGAGCTCTCTATTTTCACGTTTATCATCCTATAAAATCTTACTAGCATTATTAATTGACAATAAGCATTTTGCAACGTGATGTTAACTCTTTCACTTCATAAAGCTGTGGCCAACAGTTTTGATCCTGATCGTGTAACGCGGTGTCTGATCAGGATCAGGATCAAAACTGTTTGCCATTTGTTTTGAAATAACATTAGTTATGCTGCCTAAAATATAACTTTGAAACTCTATTGCAGACAACATTATTGAAGAAGATGCCAATATGGCGGTGAAGGGTAGACACCTAACGATAAATTTGATCTTATAAAGGATAAATGGCCAATTGAACAGTAATATCTCAGCCAGAGTATACAATGTATCTATGATACAGGACATGCGCTAAACTATCAACAGGCTCCGAGGTTAAAACGCGTATTCGTTGAGTCTGGGTGTGTTCCCAAGCATTTGATTGGTCAGGTTTGAGCCTAGGCTCAAGTTTGACCAATCAAATGCTTGAGAACTAACTCAGGCTCAGCTCAAACGCTTTAAAACCCTTGCAAGAGTATGTTTGGCACGTAATTCATTACCTGGGTCTAAGCGTATAAGGCGTCTGAGGTCAGTCTGAGATCGTTTTCAAGAGTTTGGTTGGCCAGATTTGAGCAGAATACTCCAATTTGACAAATAAAAAGTTTGAAAACAATTTAGATGCATCTCAAAAGCAGAGCGGTACTTGCAGTTTAGTCGTGACTATGTTTATTTTGTAATAGAGATACAACAGTTAACTTTCCCGGTCGATAGTATCTACATCTATATCGTCAATTGTGGAGAAGTAATAGTATAATCATGTTGGATAATATAAGATATGTTGAGTCACGCGAAGTTTGCAAATATAACAGGCAAATCTATTCTTGACTGCACTACAAACATCACATTAAGCACATGTGGTCCAGTTAAAGCTTAGATTATTTTGACAATGTAAATATATATTTCTCGAAAATGATAAAAATATAATATATGGTATGTTTCGATTGGCCAACATAAACTATGTTATATAAAAAAAACTTGATCTAAGTCCACACTGAATGAAGGAGCCAATTGATCTTAAATCACCGCCATAGTATCGTCTAAACGTATTATACGTTATATATACACAGTAAAACGTCTCTATTACGGACACTAAATAGAAGGCTAATTGAGTGTATAAAGGACAGGTGACGGCTTAAAGCAAGGTGACAGTAAAGGAGCTTAATATAGGAGCTTTCTGTTTTACTGTCACCTCGCTTTAAGCAATCACCTGTCTTAAATACCTTATAATTCAACTTATTTAGTGGTCGTTATAGAGTGGTTTTCTGTACTTGAAACTATATGATAACATACTCGTATTGAAATACTTGGCAAACAATTTGAATTGTCTTACTAGACGCCACATTATGCGTCCTCTGATGAGGTTTCAATTTGTTTTTTATGAGAGGCACATTGACCATATTTCGCTCACCTGAGAATAATTGACAAAATGGAGAGAATGATTTATGTCGCTAGGCGGGTTTGTTTTGACCAAAGGGGCATAATTTGAACAATCTTGGTAAAGAACCATATATTTAAGCTGTGTGTTATAGGGTTTTAGCAAAAAAAGATTTTTAAGCTTTCATTGTAATAATATATTTTCATCTCCTGTGACCTAGATATGCAACGGACCTGAACAATTACAACAAATTTGTTAAAGGACATCTAGAAGCGTCATCATGATAAACATAAAATATCAGGCTACATTAGTCTAAGATGAGACGATATTTTGAAGATTTTACGTGATAACTCTATGTAAAACTGTGAACCCCAGGAGGGGGCTATCTTTTACTCCGAGGGCATAATTTGAACAATTTTGACAGAGAACAAGTATATGACGCTATATGCCAAATATCTAATTTTTGTGTATTAGAGTTTTAGACAAAAATAATTTTTAAGTTATAATTGAAAAACCCTATTTTGACCTCCTGTTATCTAGATATTCAACCGATTGAAACCATTTCAACAATTTTGGTAAAGGACATCTGGAAGCATAATACTTTTCAAATATCAAGGTTCTGACCAAATTAATTTAAGAGTAGAAGGCGTTTGAAAATTTCGCTATATGACTCTTTTTTATAAACTATTACCCCCGGGTTTGGCCATTTGTGACGCCAGGAGCATATTCTTTATCAATATTGACAGAATACCTGTGGATGATGCTATGTGCCAATTATCTAAGTTCTGGTCCTTGCAGTTTTTGTCAAGAAGATTTGTTCAGCACTTCCTTTTTCCCACTAAGGTTGCCATGACAACCAAAGCTCTCTATTGTTTTCAGTTATTTGAACAAATTGAAAGAGCGTGACCAAAGGAACATTTCTGTAAAGTTTAGTTGAAATCTGTCAAGCGGAACAGGAGAAGATGCCATTGGAAGTAATTGTTGACGACGACAGACGACAGCCACAGGGTAAACACAATAGCTCACCTTCAGCCATTAGCTCAGGTGAGCAAAAAATCGACCGTTATTGCATATTACAGTAAAATGTTCAACTGAGCCATCGATCACAGTGGCACTGAATCCAACACCGTGCTGCTACTTGCCGTCGAACCAATATTTAAACCCTTGGCTATTTCCCAGTCAACATAATAATACTGTTAAATTCGAACAATAAAAGGCAGACTACAACTTACTGAAAACTTAATCTGGTAATAAATGGGTGAAATAATAGGAATTCGTCACGCAGGTTAGCGCTTCCAAGAGTCAATAGGGAGTTCAAGTCATAGTGTATCACGTAGAATGGGATTATCTACATTTTTATTTGTTTTGCAAAACAACTTTATATTTTTATTGCATTTTCGGCATACTTATAATGGTACCTTGGAGAGTATAAATCAATATTTAGGAAAAATTGTCTGGTTAAATTGCTTTTTCTAACGAAATAAAACCGTTCAATCATTTCACACAGAATAGTACCCCCTTCTCTGCCGTTACGTCGTCGGTTTCAAAGTTGTCGTTTGCTTTTATTTAAAACAGTTAGCTAAATTGACTTAAAGAATATCGTTTTCGGTGTCAAACATTTAGATTCTGGTCAGATACCGTGTTAGTTCGGGGTGTGATAAGGCGCTAAGTTATTTGTTAATAATCATTGTACTAGGTGTAAGATGTGTTAAGAGTCTGTACTAGAAAAAAGCATTATCACAATTTCCTCAAAGATATTATACAGTGGAGAATCTGTTATTCTTTCCCGTTTAAACGCAAACGTACGCAAACGCAAAGCACTAAACCGTAGAAAGTACAACTTTTGGACAATTCTGATATTTCATGTTTATCTTGGTGGCAAACAGTTTGGAGCCTGATCAGACGCCGGGTTACCCGGCGTCTGATCTGGCTCCAAACTGTTTGCACTGCAAATAATAGTTTTAGCGTAAACGCGTTTATTGGGAAAGAATAACAGATTCTCCACTGTATACCTGAATCATGTGTTCTGTCGTATTGATATAAATGCAGTCCACCGAAATTATATACCTGTACTACCAATATTAACCCATTCACTGCCTTACGCCGAGTACGGTGGTTATTTGCAAACAGTTTGGATCCTGATCAGACGCCGCGTGACGCGTCGTCTGACCAGGATCCAAACTATTTGACTCTCATTTCAATATTTCTTAAACCAAAATACCTAAAAATTAAATTTGAGAAATAAAAGCAGACGACAATTGTTTAAAATTGATGACGTTACGGCAGTGAAGGGGTTAATCTCGGTCCGCTGAAACTATTTATCACACAAGTGTTTGCCATAAATATGTTCTTAATGCTATCCATTGGAGAGAAAAACAACAAAAAAGAATAATATCAACCCTTCAAGTCAACACATGTTTGAAGACGTGTTTAATATGTCTCATTTGGCCTGCTTCGTACTTTGGTCGGAAATTCTTTTTTTACATTTTCACATTTATTTTCACCAAGAAGCACTAAAACGTAGAAAAGAACAACTTTTGGACAATTCTGATAATTTTTGTTTATCTTGGTGGCAAACAGTTTGGAGCCTGATCAAACTGTTTGCACTGCAAATAATAGTTTTAGCGTAAACGCGTTTTTTATCCACTGTACCAACGGGACAGGGTTACTAAATGTTACATTTCCACTCTTGAACTGGTTGCTTTTAAATGTTGTTTTCATATTTGATTTGCGATTAGTGTTGACCTTGGTCAATGGTGTGGACTTTAAACAAATAAACTTGGCATTACTGAGAATGCCAATATAGAATGAAGACTTTGTAGCAAAAGTGTAAAGCAAATATTACATTTAACATTGAACATCAGGATGGTTTACATACCATATGCTTAAGTAAAAGTTTTCATTGTTTTTTAAGAAAACGAATAAGTCTCTCGTTATGATAAAATACTATACAGCACTCCCTCTCTACAACGGCCTTTCAAACAACGACTCCCTCCTTACAACGACCGTAACCGCAATTTCCCAAACGGTACAATTTTGTCTAGTACTTTTACTGCTGCAATATCGCCTGCTTAAAATTGTCGTCTGCTATTTTTGCTCAAAGATACATATAAGTGGAGCTTTTGATATAATAATTCTATTGACACGGCATCTGATTTGGATTCAAACTGTTTGCAAATCTAAGCTAATGCCTATAACGGCTCCCTCCGAACAACACACACTATCTGTGCCTCCAATTGGGTGTCGCTTTAGAGATGGAACACTGTATAACGCATTCCCACTGTATTCTTTATGTTAGAAGAGTAATGTTCATTGCAACCAAGTGTAGAGTCAAAGCATAACAAAACAAATTCTGTGACATACATGTACAGTGGAGAATCTGTTATTCTTTCCCGTTTAAACGCAAACGTACGCAAACGCAAAGCACTAAAACGTAGAAAAGTACAACCTTTGGACAATTCTGATAATTCTTGTTTATCTTGGTGGCAAACAGTTTGGAGCCTGATCAGACGCCGGGTAACCCGGCGTCTGATCTGGCTCCAAACTGTTTGCACTGCAAATAATAGTTTTAGCGTAAACGCGTTTATTGGGAAAGAATAACAGATTATCCACTGTACATGTATCAGGGTCCAATGAGTTAGCCTCACTGATTTAAATAAAATGTCTACCTTTTCAAAACATCTTAATTGTTTCATGCTATTGCGTTACTTTTCATTAAAACGGGAATTGATGATATTTTTTTCTACTGCTAGCAGCGTATTTGAATCAATTTAATTCGCCCATGAAACTTTTAACGGACAATTGCAATGATAAATTCACCCTAGTCCAATTTGGACTGTTTAGGGTAGGTTTCACAGTACATTTTTAAAATGACAATAGTGTAAATACTGGTCAGAAGAATGGTCTTGGTTCTCACTGTTTGCACAGGACTTTTACTCTACAGAGGTGCTTTATGCGTACAGAACGAATATATCCGTAGCTAAAGTTCAATGAGTTAATCACAAATATACTAACTACAGTAGAACCCCTCTATTACGGCCACTAAAATGAATACTAATTGGTTGTTAAAAAAGCAGGTGACAGCTTACAGCAAGGTGACAGTAAAACGGAAAGCTCCTACAGGAGCTTTCTGTTTAACTGTCACATTGCTTTAAGCAGTCACCTGTCGTAAGCACTTAGTTAATAACATAGTTTAGTGGTCGTAATAGAGAGGTTTAACTATATTCTCGCTGATATGAAAAACTGTCTTTATCAGTATCCTTCAAGTTGAGACATCAATTGCTATTTGTCAAGTAACGCCACAAAGGATGTCATATTTATCGTCTGTGTCCTAAAGGCGAATTCGTGACAAAAAATGAAACTTGCTTGGATTTAAATGCGGCGCCAAATAACTTAGGGTTACTCATCTGATTCCAATCTGTTCGATAACGATGAAAACAACATGTAAAACTCTTAATAGATTAATATATCTATAAGTATTAATCAGACATAATTTCTAGAATGTGAAATCAGTGGAAACATCATATTGCGATGATTTATTGTAGCAGATAACAGGTGTTACGTTTTTGGCGCTTGATGTGGTACATTTTAATCTTAGACTCTGCGGTCGTCTTACGAAACTTCGTATGAAAAATATTCTCGTAAGTCAGATTATAAATTTCCGATTATTTTATTTATATTTCTCCATATATTTCTGTCTTGTGACATCGTTTGGGAATCGGCTTTAAACGAAGTCTTGAAACGACGATTCTAAATAGATATCATAAGACAAGGTTAGACGGAGAAGTAAGAAATTAATGTTTTTTCAAGTTTCAACTTACGACTGTTTTTCTCGCATAACATTTCGTAAGAAGGACCCCTGGTTAACACTTTATGTGAAACTGACAGCTTGCGTGAATGGCCTCCATGTGATTGTATTGTGTACATGGATTAGTCTTTTTTTACCATTGAGAGCAACACAATATCGTTCAGAGGTGCAGGTACAGATTCAAAAGCAAGTCATTTTGTGAATGGTTTATTAAAAGTATAAGTTGGAGAGCTATGTTTGGCGTTAGTGTTAGTCAAAATGAAGCTCAAATAATAGTAAAGTTGTCTTAAAGTGCAAATGTTGATAACCATGCAGTCAAGTGGATGGTCAATCCACGCCCATTTGTGTCCAGTTGTCGATTTATGTATTCATCATATAGCTTTGAGTATCATCATATCATTATAAGGTAGCATATTTATTGAAATACTTAAAACCGACGGTATAATTTGTGTGACGATACGAATGTTACTAAGATAAAAAGAAAAGGTAGCTAAACCTATATCTATTTGATGATTAACCCGTTTCAAATAAATACGAAAGAAGACTCAAGCAGGAAACGCAACACAAACAATACACTCATCTCTAAAGCAGAACACACACTCAGCCATACCATAACAAACAAACACACACACACACACGCAATACCATTCCTTCATCTACACACTAAATAGAAAACAACACGCAAGACAAACATAAAGCTAAGTGAACATAGGAGCCCGCCTTGGTACGGTCAGTAGCAATCAACAATCAATTATAAATTAATTAACTATTAACAACCACTGGGGGTTAAACCTGGGTTTAGGGGCGCCCAACCTCACACTTATCTCCTATATTCACATATAAAGACGAACAGTGTACATAAAATATAAACCCTGTTCCACAACCTTACAATCAAAAAGACCGCCATCACAGTAAGTAAATACATGTAAAACATCTAACAAAATTCTCTGACAGGATTATTAGTAACACGGGAAAGAATTAAACATTCAAGCCCGTGTTAAAAATAACCCACTATGGCAACGGTCAAATTGTACTCAAGCGAATAGTCTGTAGTCACGAGTAACTGTAACTGTAACTGTAAACCTATACTTAGATATACAGAATATATTTCAGGCTATATAATTATACACATTTTATTTAGAAATCACATACCAGGTACAAACAAAGTCGACTTGATTGTCGGAACACCTGTTTGGTAAATGTTAATACTTGGATACCCGTAATTGTCGTAAAATGATCCATTCTCACTGGTGGAATGAGATTATCTAGTATCAGGGCACGTAGTTCCTCTTGTGCCTCAAACACTGTGAAGGTTAAGCTGAACTCACTCATGTTGAGCTGAAATGAAATTCATCGCCATCTCATCATTCTTTGCACAATGGACAAAAATACGTTATTGGCAAACCTGGTCCGTGCTTATCAACATAAGCAATAGTTTAAGATGGTTTATGCGTTTGACGCACATGAACATCAAAACATATTTTATATTCGGTAGTTTACAATTGAATTGGGATTTTTTTATCGTCGGCAGATCTTTTCCAATAACATTAATAGGATACCACGGTGTAATATATCTTATAAAATGAAGAAAAATACAATCATTGGAGATGGGTTTAACACTTCATAGCTTTACATTGAATACAACGGTACTTATCAACTTAATTGATCCCTATTCGAAGCCTAAACAATAGATTTCTGATAACGGAATTAGACAGTTTGGTTATAACAATTGATGTTTATTTACGCATAACTGCATACATTTAAATCGTGAAGCAGGATAAGCTAATAGGAATATTTAATTAGACAGCTTTCTGGTGAAAGTGTTCAGATTAGAAACGTGACCAACCGAAATCAATTTGCCGCGCTCTAGAAAAGAGGGTCATAGTGTAATAAAGTTGCCTAAACCTACTAGTGACCTACATTAGATGTAATAGGTTTATACAAGTAATCAGGACGCTTAATCCTTATAATACTCCCCACATCGTTGTTTAACCCTTTACTATTCTATCTCGTTGTTATTGGCAAACAGTTTGGATCCTGATCAGACGCTACCTAACGCGGCACAACTACTTGACACTCATTTTCATTTATATTAGTTACCTGAGTTTAAACTTGCGAATGAAAGCAGGCGTCAATTGTTTAAAAGTGGTTACGTCATAGCAGTGAAGGGGAATACTTGCTAGCTCTTACGAGTCTACCATGACGCTGATTGATTCTAGATTTGATCGTGCTCATCATTGTTTAAATATTCGCAATTAGTATTTCTGCCTTCCAAAAAGTGATACTTTGAAAACACATCATTATTTATAAAGGTTACGGCTGATTGGATCGTGTTTACGGCACCGCGGCACCAACACTGGCCGTATGGTGCCAAGAAAAGATTACATTCTCGTATATATAAACACAGTAGTGTATGTAAAAAATTAAGTCGCATGTAGACACTTCAATACGGCAACATCCCTATACGTAAACCCGAACAATACTCCCATCCTTACAGCAATGCTCACATGATTTTCACAAGCAAGACAAGAATGTCCTACTGCTGGAATAATGTGTGCTCAAATTGTCGTTTATTGTTTTTTCGTAAAGTTAAGCATGTCACGTTTTGACAGAAGGAACAAAAAGGCGAGTGACAAACAGTTGGAACCCAGTCAAGCGACGTCTGATCTTGGATCAAACTGTTTACAAATTTAAGGCAAGTCTATTTTAGCATTCTAAGAGTATTATTTTTCCCTCCCTGGAACAACTATCTCCAAACAACATTCACCACCCCTGTTTACAATTGGGTATTCTTTTAAAGAGGGAGCAATTTAGCACGTTATAAATGAATCCGACGCACGCCACTTCTATTGAAACGATACAAAACACCAAGTAAACGGCACAAAATAGTTTTATAACAAGGATAATAAGCGACTTTGGTTAAGCTGAAAGCAACCGCCTATGTCCTTTTTTAATTACTGCAACGGCACAGCAGTCGAGAACCGTGCATCTTCTATTCCAGACTATTTATGGTGTTTAAAAAACTATGGAAAACAGGAACATGGTTCGGAAGTGTACTTTGTAAATGTGATATAACGCCTGAGTAAACAGAGAAGTAAAATATCTAGTTATCTTAAAGAAATTGAAAAAATATCGCTTATTAGAAAAAACAATGAATTTCAAATTTGACTTTAATTTTTAAAGGCAACTATTTTTTTATTTTTTAACCACATCGTACATAGTGAATTAAATGTCTGTTTGAAACTGGTGTTGTTGGTTCGAAACTCTTACCCCGCATATAAACGCCCTGTTATGCATTTACATGTCCTAATTAAAACGTCTTTGCGATGTCTTAATTAACAGATTATCTGCATGTTTAAAACTGACTAAGCGTAAAGCAGACAGCTCCTGAGGGCACACTCTCATTTACGATCAGCACACCGTAAGCAAATATCCCGTCTTAAACTTGGCAAATAATATATTGGAGAAATGTCTTGTTGTACAAATACAATTCTCACTGATGACAATTTGGATTTTCGTGACTATTTGCATATATCTGTTTATTTGTTAAACTAATCCATAGTTTGAATACTACACGTATTGTAGTTATGTAAATACAGTACACATGAAAACCAAATGATAAAATAAATAATATTCAGAAGGTGCCCGTTTTATATACGTTTACATTGCGTCGGAAGCCCCACACACATACGTTTTTGCCCTATTCCTTCTTTTTAAAGCAGCATCCGAAGAGTATGCTTCAAGGCAGTCTGCGGGATGAAAATGTGCTTGACCCGAGCAGTCCTTTGAATTGTTTTGTAGTAGATAACTTGAATGTTGGTCGTGCTACCAGTTGTTACCAAGGGTTTTGTCCTTAACATTCTTCAAAAGTATAACCTTGTTTCAATTCATGTCTGAGTATAGCAATGAAAGTGTCCTGTATACTTGCTGGGAGATTTCTTTGTATATATACAAGGGTGATCTACAGTGTTTGTCCATACAGTTAAATATTGTATATGCTATAACGAACAGTGCATAACCTATGAGAGGCGGCGTCACATCAGGGTCTACGCTGTTTACACTAGGTACTAGGCTTATATGGATTAAAGATTCTAAAATATACTCAGCGTAAAGGAGTACGGTATACATTCTGCGATATAAGCGACTACCACCTGTGGTAAATTATTGAAGACGTACGATTCAAACAGCAGTGTGCCCGGTTATGACCCAGGTTTCAGTTATATGGATTACAGGTGATATCTGACTATTGTGGCATTTACAAACAAACAAACTTCCACCGAACCAGTTTCCATGAAGATAAACATCAAAGCTGCCAACGTGGCATATAACGACATCGGCGATTCCAAGTGCCAAATAATAGTAAAATAATTTCACAAAATTTTTCCAAAGACGAAGAGGTAATTGAAGTCTGCATCTCTTGTAATTGAAGATGATCTCTTCAAGGCTGTTCGGTACCATCTGAAAACAATACACTCCCACAACTTTAATTCAGTCCGTCACTGCATTAATATCTAGTTAGATGTAATGGAAAAATTATACCACATGCACTGAATGCTTCAATATATTTCATGCAAAAGCTTACAAAGTATCGAAATGAATAGTGAAAATAAAAAGAAACAAAGCTACATTAATAGTTTACAGTTTTGCATAAATGTGCATCGAAATGAGATAAACCTCAATTGATGAAGTATAACCATACATTTTTTCTTTTGTACCCTTATTATGCTAAGTTCCACTTGGCAAGCTTTTGGAAACAGTTAAGATCAAGATGAAACGCCGCACTTATATTCAGCGTTCTGTCTTTTTAAATTGATTTTGAGGGTTTCGTTTGCTGACGATATATTTGAAGCACATGGCAATTCAGCATTATAAGAGCTAACCCGAAATTTAATATAAAGTCTACAAAGAAACCAAACAAGGGTGGCTTAATATCAAAGACCATGTGTAAGTTTCGTATGCAGAATTCGATTTGTCTGCAGACTATTTCAGAAAAAAGTTAATGAGTGTCAAACAGTTTGGATACAGATGAGACGCCGATTCTGACAATTATTCTAACAAATTAGTTCGAAGCATGCGGAAGGAACACCAGTCTTATAGCACCCTTTGCATAATGTATACCATCTCAGTCACATGGTAGATTAACTTCTGTCTGTCACGAATGATCTTAGAAGAAATACCACACAATTCCATGAACTTAACACCGTAGATGACCTTGGAAACGATAAATTGCTTCGGTGCATACGCGACAAACATTTTGGCGTGACCTTGTTTGAATGTTTTACAAGCTGTGCACTAACTTGATAAAATATGCTTACATTTGCCAGAACGAATAAATCGTTTCACTGCCATCTTTAATCGTCAGTTTTAACATTTGTATTAAACAAAATATTATTATGCAGATTTTGATAGGAATGGAAGCTATGTAACAAAGTCGACATGCTTGCCTCTCGCTGTAAAATTGCTACAATGACCGGATGTTTCATTGCTTCCGTAATAACAACCACTGGCGAAGAGTAATTAAGTCTTTTACAAATCCTTTGCCTATGGAAAGTATGTTTGCGTTATATGAACAGTGCAGATCAAGTCAAGAGAGTTTGTAACAAGGAAAAAAAGAAAACTTACTCAAATAAGGATTTGCATTTTGAAACTTACAAATAGTTTGTAAAAACAACCTCAATATTTAAATAATATGGAACTTTACATTTAGATAAATTATACAAATTTCAAATAATTTGCGTGTTTCCAATTAATGAAATCCCTTTTTAGTTATATAAATATAATACGTATGTATTGTAAAGGGTGTCAATGGTAGTGGACCTTATAATTATGATCAATGAAAGTTTCAAAGTTTCACGATTTCTTTATTGGAGAAAATATACATTGTTTACAACAGTCTCGTCTCAAAGGATGAGAATTTGCTCAAACATCTTTAGATAGGGCCTGAGGTTATGTAACTGTTTTCTAAAAACTCTATTTCAATTCCAGGCTCTAGTTTTTACATAAGATGTTTTTAGTGATTTTAGTAACCTCATTTGGATACATCTTTACACTAGGATTATGTATGAAAATACTAGTAACATATGAAAAACTGGCTAAAATGTTATGAGCTGGGAACATTAATGAGTTTTGAACATGACGTTCAATTGAACTTTTATAGCCTTGGGGCCAGGGGCCCGTCTTACGAAACGTCGTACGACAAAAACGATCGTAAGTCAAAACCTTAAAATACATATCATTTTCAAGACGATTCCGAAGAGATATCACAAAACAGGATTCGACGGAGATATGAATTATAATTGAGATTTTCAGAATCTGATTTACGACAGTATTTGTCGTATGACGTTTAATAAGACGGGCATCAGGTATGTAAATTTCTTACTTCGGGTGAATATAGAGTCAAATACACTCTCTAAAGTATGCTTATTTTTTCCAACAATTATTGTAAGTATTTTTTCCAACAATGATTGTAAATATACTTTCATTCACAAATGTAATGCCGTGTTGAAACCATCTGTGTTTCATACAAATATAGTTAAACAATATTCACATTATTAGAAAGGATATATATACTCAACAAAAAAAGTTAAGGCATTTTCAGAAAATCATCGCACAAAAGTACACCGAAACTAACCATTTTCATTTATTTTATTTATTTTATTAGATGCATTTCATTGCTTGAAAAAAAAATGTTTCCTTTAGTTTGATAGCTCTTATATCCTTGCTGTAGCACTGTTTCAAGTAGCCTAAGGGTCAAAGTCATTTTTCACAAAATTAGTGTCTATAGAGTAATCCCTCTTGTTATGCAAAACACATGAATGAGTCGTGAGTTTTTATAAAGAGAAATTCAGTTCTTTTGAATGTATAATAACATTAACGTATGTCTTTTCTCCCAATAGCATCAATCGTCACGCATGGAAGATGAGAATATTCAAACAAGAGCATGCATGCAAGTTTCATCGCTTGTCTGTTGTTTTGAAGATCATTGATAATTCACAGTAAGATTAAGTGTAAGGTCAAGGTCAATATCATTTGCTTCAATGTTTTGATAGGCCTGCATAGGACATATCAAGATAAACATGCATACCAAAAATGAAGATTGTAGATGAACAATTGAAGAAGTTATGGCGAAATTATGCCGAGGGATCAGTCTCCATTTCTTCTGCAGAGCCGTCGAATGAGCCTTGAGGGTTCCTTTTGTCGGTACTCTGTGGACCCTCTGTCTTAGAATATCCTATCCGTGTTAAATGGGAGACATTTCTAGTGCGCGACTTTGACCTTTGACCTTATTTTTATGTACTTTTCACTGATCTTCAAAGCTTATTCGGGTTTTTTAAATAACTCTAATGTAAACACTTATTTTGTGAAAAATGACCTTGACCCTTAGGGTACTGGAAACAGTGCTACAGCGACGATATAAGTGATATCAAACTAAAGGAAATATTTCTTTTAAGCGAATAAATGGATCTAATCAAATAAATAAAAAAAATGATAATGGTTAGTTTCGGTGCACTTTTTTGCGATGATTTTCTGAAATTTCCTTAACTTATTTTGTTGAGTAAATAAACAATTGAATGTATGTTGCATGAAGACTTGTCTTATTTACGGAAATGACAAAGTTTACATTATTGTTACAAATAAATACGAAAGACTCAAGCAGGAAACGCAACACAAACAATACACCCACCTCTCAAGCAGAACACACACACAGTCATACCATAACAAACACACACACACACACATACGCACACGCACAACCCCATTCCTTCATCTACACACTAAATAGAAAACAACACGCAAGACAAACATAAAGCAAAGTGAATATAGGAACCCGCCTTGGTACGGTCAGCAGTGATCAATAATTAATTATAAATTAACCATTAACCACCACTGGGGGGTTAAACCTGGGTTTAGGGGCGTCTAACCTCACTCTTATCTCCTATATTCACCTATAAAGACGAACAGTGTACATAAAATATAAACCCTGTTCCACAACCTCACAATCAAAAAGACCGCCAGCCCAGTAAGTAAATACATGTAAAACATCTAACAAAAATTCTATGACAAGATCATTAGTAACTCCACTTAATGCACGAGACAAAGTTTAATAGTGAAACACAACGAGCAGGGTTGATTAATTTAAATTTTCTGTGTGAGCGGTGGCATGGATTCTGTTCTTTAGAAAGTGAGTAGATTCACTATATTCAAATATCAATTCATGAAAAAAATGTTCAACTGTAACAACAAAGTGACATTAATTTATCGACTAGGCAGACGTTTTGGCCGGAAAGAGTAATTAACTTTATGACTAATTTCGATAATGTTTAATTTGATTATTCTATATAACTTCACAAGCAAAACGATTAAAACGTGAATAATGGATCGCCTGTGCACATAAAAATCTCAATCGTATTTGAACAAATGCTTTAAACGTGTTGTAAAAGCAAATCTGAGCAATATCTTAAACGGGACAATTTTGCATGCGATTGCGACGAAATAATGAACTCATTGTTTCCATAAATTTGTGACGCGTATTAAAAGCTGGTCCAGATCTTAAGTATCGCCTTCCAAAGTTAAAGGTAACTAGTCTCGTTATCTATATTCAATTGGATGGACTGTGATGTTAATGCGTTATGAACTACATTACTAAAATTAGCTTCAGCTGAATTAAGAATGATGAAGTCAATTAAGCTCAACTCGTTTACAAATATTCAAGTTTTATAAAATAAATAAATGCCAACATACTGTACACAAAACAAAAGTCGAGCATCTATAACTCGAAATTTGCGTAACCCATACAAAAAATACGCCGTTTACGCCTTTTATTAATTTATCCACTCGAGAAAATAGTTAAAATTCATACAGTCATAAATATGTATCAGAAGTAGTATTTGCTAATCCAAGCAAATGATAGCTTAAAAGCAAGCCGGGAGTATAAGAAACTTCCCTTAAACGCACATTCTCTTTTATTTCAACCTGCTTTAAGTAGTACATGTAACCTGTCTTCAAAATTGCAAGTTTGTTCAGTATCATAGTGTTATAACTCATACTTCCTTCATGGGATTGAACATCGTGTGGCTACTTGACATTATTTTAGAATAAAAAATCTGGCCCAAAAACCTTATTCCGTTTGAGAGGTTCAGACCTTAGTGCCTAAACGTTGTATTTAGTAGGACATTTGATTTACTACCAATACATTTCTTCAGTCCTTTGATGGATCCCTATTATTCTTGATAGACGTGAACGTCACTATAAAAGCATGCAATATAAGGTGTACCAATCTCAGTTTACCTGGAGAAGCCTAGACATAATCATACTCTAGAGGTTGTTTTGTGGTTCTTTGTAACAAAACTATCAAATTTAAAAGTCGGGCCTAACATGACACGCGTCAATGGTTCGTTGCTATAGGTATGTGCACAAGACTCATTCACTTTGCAAGGGAACTGACTGACTAGGCGTTGTCATCGAAAGTAGGTAAGGGATTGTCTTTAACTTTAAAAGTACGGGTGTATTCGACCTAAGGTGGTGGAGTTATCTAGTTCCAACTGTACTTAATAAAAAGAATCAGTACAAACACTCAATCTGAAATGTTTGTTTAACAATGACGAATACTAGCATGATTTATACTTAAATCCGTATTTTATTTAAACAACTACAGAGTACGAACTCATCATGCAGTTCCGAACATTAGGCAAGTATTTGTGTTCTTCAAATCGTGAGGCAAGTAAAACTTCTCTTTTTACATTAATCTGAATCATTTTGGAAGTAGTACCAATAGGAAGTAAAATGTAAAACAGATATAATGCTAAGTTACTCAGCTCCTGATATTTGCCTTAGCTGTTAGCAAAATTTACCACACACTCGCCCATAGCATGCAGAAGGTTCACCAGTCTTTTAACAGCCCATGCATAATGCATACCATCTTAGTCAGTAGGTTGTTTAACTTGAGTCTGTCACGTCTGTATTACGTAGAAATGCCACAAACGTCAAGGTAGTCTTCAGACATAGACGACCTTCAGAACAAGTTATAGCTTCCGTGCACAAAGGAAATGAATGTGACCGACTTTTTTGTCTTTGATTCATAAAATGGAGATAGAGATGTCGTTATATCTTCCCAATTAACGGTCTTGTGGTACAACAATTGTTTCCATTGCAGGGCTGCCATTTCTCCGGATTTTTCCTAAATCCTCGGATTTTTTTCTGGTACATGGTAGCTTAAAGCAGGCTGAAAGTAAAGCAGAATGCGCCTTAAGGCGCATTCTGCTTTACTTCCAGTCTGCTTTAAGCAGCCACATGTCAACAGACGATGGGATAAAGGTACGATTCGTAAAATCGCACTTGAAAAATGTAAATTTTGAAACCTTAGGAAATGTTCATGTCAACTTATGGCAGCACTGTCATTGCAAACAGTTTAGAACAAGATCAGACGCCGACCACAACCTGCCTGTTTCGCATATTTAAATATATCGTTGGAAGTCAACTTCTGCATTTCACTGCATTGCACTTATGCTTAGTTTCGTTTGAACTGTAAAGAATAACGTCATCTCTATTTTACATAAATGGAATAAGTAATCTGTCAGTTGGTAGTACTAATTAAAACGGTTTGAGGTTCTAAACCTTTCTGTTGTTGGAATTACCACCATCTGTGTTGGTTTGCCTATTCTAACGTACTGCGCCTCTACTGGTCAAATGTATATTAAAAGGGGGTGTCAAACAAAATATTTTGGCTAAGCAGACGTCAATATACTAACATGTAGTTTTTTGACAAACTTTAACCCCTTTCCCAATAAATACGCCTTTTTACGCTTTGAGTTTATTTCTCCTCTCAAGAAAATAGTTCCAATATGTATAGAAATAAATATGCATTAAAATAAACATTTTTGTATTCTAGTTGATAGTAGCAGAAAGTAAAGCAGAATGCGCCTTCACTTTCAAATTATTTTAAGTGGTATCCTTTTTTCAAAACTAGAATCAGTCTATAGGTTAATGGTTTAAACAAATGACTCTGACTAAATCATCGTTTATATGTTTCTATTCGGTAATCCAATAGTTATTAACAGCAGTACATTGTATACTCCGACAAATAAGTTAAATTGTCATTTTTATGAAATAAAGGATATTAAACGATTAAAAACAAAACGTCAAACAAGAACCCAGTATATTCGGTAAACAGTCAAACATAGTTTGATAGATACGATATTGACATTAGTAACTATTTGCATTAGTAACATTTTGCTATCATTATACCGCATTTACTTACGACTCAAAAATCAAACTTTGTGATATCGAGGTTTTGAAATAGCATAACCGGTCGTAGAAGATGAAAAGAGACGTGAACAACTATCAGATCATAAACAATAATTATGTTTGGTACATTGCTTTCTCCATTATATTACACATATAAACTGTTTAGGTGAAATTGAAACAGTTCCAAATACGTTAAATATGTTCTTGGATATGCTCAAAATATAGAACATTGAAGAATTAGGAGAATTAGCATTGTACTCATCTATGGTAAAGCAGGGAAATTAGTATGGCGATATGCGTATTTTGTTTGAATGCATTGTGCTAATGCGGTAAAAGGCGTTTCTAGAAGGATGAATTAAGTATTGTATTGTTCAGACCTTACAAAGTACAATGTTTTGAAAGTATTTTTACAATGAACTCCAACTTAATTATTTATTTAAGTTACAATAGACTGAACTGCTCTATTTTCATCTGCGAACAGGCATTGCCATGTTAAAACATCAGCCGTATATATAAAATGCAATATTAGTATATTTGCTGATTGAATAAAGCTTTAATACAGTTTTAGGAATATGATATATTATGTCGTATGTTTCTTTGTACCTTTAAATTGTTCCACCCTATGTACGTCTATACATGCATCAACCTAATGATCTCAGGGTATTGTCTTTATGTAAACAAAGATATATCCCATAACGTTACAAGACTACATAACTATATTCTATTAAACAAGTAAAGTCCATAATTACCAGGCTGTATAATAGCTCTGTGATTCAAAGTTTCATAGCAAGTTAAAGTAACATAACAATAGTTTCGTTATAGCCAGACGGCTCCCTTACAAATGTAATGCTTCTATACTTCTTCACTGCAATGGAGCGGTCTACTTTAAACCAGTGCTGTCTGATTTCACATTGCCCAACTATGATATCGCAATAAGTGTTAAACAGTATACCCCTTTCACTATCAAAGACGCTAAAAGGCGGCACCTGATTAAGCTCACATATGTTTGACACTTGTTTTGAAATAACGTCAATCATACGTCTAAAATCTATTTGAGACGATGTTTCAGACAGCAATAATGAAGCAGACGACACAATGGCTGCGACGGGATTAAGACGTAACAATAAATCTGAAAATGAAAGGGTTATTTCCCGATCAGATCCCAGGAACAGTTCCTTTCTAGATGGTGACCTTCGTGAGAAAGAGTAGCTTCCACCAAAATATAAATCAAATGCAATTGTCAATAGTTTGTCTACTGATGCCAGCAAACTTGAAGGAAATATGTTGATTGTATGATTGTGAAGAAGCCGGGACGCCACAGTCGTTATATAGGGGCGTGCAGTTAGTTGATTACGCTCTGGTTACATGCATTTATGTATGTGTAGAGTAAATTATATCGCTGTACTGAGGTAACACACTGCTTCCCACAAATGAAGATTTCATGTTATTTTCATTTCATATGGAATGTATTATGTTTATAGGACGATCGTTCAGTTTTAAATTAACAACTCATCTTGTTATAGCTAACATGAAGGTTAACACCTAGAAACAACTTTTATTACGGCATTATCCCTAGGGTTAACAAATTTTATAACATAACAGACGGCGTGAGCGTTGAATAACACCCGTTGTTTAAATGACATATATAATAGGTAACTAGTTATATAACTATGCAAATGAGGTACGCCACGACGTCGTTTACTTGTGACGTCGTTAAAATGCGTTCTATGCGCGTTCGATTTCCAACGTCTTCATTCCATCATGTAGATTCAATTTATAGATTTGGGTGTAATTAATCAATATTAGATCTACATGAAAGTGTTTATTAATACATATAACAACATAAGCATTATGCTAGTGAACGGGGTTAATTTGGAACAACTTTTATCCTGTATAGATCTACTTATATCGCGCTTAGCATTCACTTGACCTCAAAGGCTGCGATAAATAACATTTCTAGGTTTTGTAATAAAAAGAATATAACATTCGTGTTAATAATTTATTGGCAAAGCCTCGTTTTTATCGTTTTCTAAAAGACTCGTTTAATAAATCCAATAAATTATCAACACTCATGTAATATCCTATATATGTAAAGCTTTAAAACAATTCAATATTAAAAAGCGTAGTGTATTTTCTATCAGATAAAAATTACTCGGTACCAAGTCGAAGATTAGAAATAAACTTTGATTAAGCTACTGAAATAGAACAAATTTCCTTTTTTAATACTGTAAAAATCCTCACCACGGTTGTGTCTATAGCTACAATTTAAACATGTTGGTTTTTGGTTTAGTCATCAGAAAAATACATTTGAATGATTGTCACTCGGAAATACTATAAGGATATAAATCCAGACAGTTATAATTTAAACCACACTATCCATTCTCCGTAATGTTATTCCCAAAGACAGAAAGTGACTTATTCTCCGTGACTTTGATATATTGACGGAGGGAAACAATCCGACAATAAAAAAATAAAACTTTATTCATTCATTCTCCCTTTAGAGGCAATAAATTGAAATAGCGTTCGAAAAGAATACTGTGTTCCCTCTCTACCATTGTCCCCCGAACAACGACTACTTCAAAACAACAACTATTTCCGCTGTTCCCTAAACAAGACGATTATATGTCTAACACTTTCACTTCTACACTATCATCTGTTTAAAACTGTCGTCTGCTGTTTTTCTCAAAGTAACATAATGGACATTTTCACATAATTGTTTTATAACGAGTGACGCGTTACGCGTCTGATCTAGATTAAAGCTGTTTGCAAATGTAAGCCAATCCCCCCTATAACGAATCCCTCCGCACAACGCACACATTTTGTCTCCCATTGGATGTCGTTGTAGAGAAGGAGCACTGTACAATATTTAAACAATTCAATTTAATTCAATTCAAATTTGTATTTGCATTAATCATATAAAATGTCCATAGCCTTATAACATATTATTATTTACATGACTAGCAATAGATAAATCTATTGTACAAGATCAGGAAATACAATTAACAGGAGAAACGTATGAAATACGAGTCATTTAGCATTCAGTAGTATATATAGTAGAATATAATATTATAAACTGACATTATATATATAAAAAAAGGTCTTCAAAATATCACAAAATAACAAGAAGAATATTTACTATATTTACATTTAAGGATGGTGTTAAAATTTTGAATAACAGTTATATTTTCATCATATTTTTTTATATCTATTCATATATTATATGAGTGTGTATAGAAACAGAACAAAACACGGTAACATTATTTAAGAGTGAGGGTTCATATATAAATGTGTCGTTCTAATTCATTTATTTCAAAATATTCTTGTGATATTGTAGACATGATCTGGCTATCAAGTTTATGGTGTATCTATAGTATTCAACACACTCAAAGAACCTCAGCGTCTTTGACGTGCCAAATTGAGATTTCCACCAAGAGCATAGGGATAATTCGTTGCAATATATTCAGACGTAACTGGTTTTCAATACCAACAGTGACTTAACTTGTATTTGCAAACAGTGTGTATCCTTATCATGCATCGAATAAGAATCCAAACAGTTTCGATTAAATGGATCGTTAATATATCATGCGACGATGATACACAGAAAATAAGATCAGGGCTGCCATGTCTCCGGATTTTTCCTAAATCTTCGGATTTTTTTCCAGTACATGGTAGCTTAAAGCAGGCTGAAAGTAAAACCGAATGCGCCTTAAGGCGCATTCTGCTTTACTTACAGCCTGCCTTAGGTAGTCGCATGTCAACAAAACTAGAAACAGGCTATGGGTAAAGGTACGATTTCGTAAAATCGGATTTGAAAAATGCAAATTTGGAAATCTTAGGATTTTTCACGTTAACTTATGGCAGCCCTGTAAGATTGGTTTCACTTTCCCGGCGACTCGTGGCGGCTAGATGACTGCGGCAGCATCAAGCATCCGCGTTGAGATCCCACGGGATATTGTTCGTTTCAAGCTATTTAGACTAGATTTCGTACATGGAAGCCACAATGAAGCTTTTAATTATGGTATTTGGCTGTTGATATTTGGCAAGATGGTCCTAATAGGGTGTGCTATGAAAGCTTTAGGGTCAAACTGGGAACATATTTTTATCTTATTTCTTAAGCTTCTCCGTGTCCTTTTTCCCGATTGTTAACTTTTTACGATTTATTTTACTAAAATCACATACATCAAGTCTCAAAAGAAAAACACTGGCAAAGCTGAGACATGATTTATTTAATTTTCCGAAATATTTTTGTAAAATATACTACAAATTCTAAACGAAGCCGTTAATGTGAAGAAACATTACCATTCGCGAAGTAGTATAAACCCTTAATCTACTTTATATGCTCAGAAATTGTCGTCTGCAAAAAATGTTTAATTTAGATTTATACATTTTCTAAGTGAAGAAACCTAAATGCGAGTGTCAACATGTTTGGTTCCGGATCAGACGCCGCGTCACGCGGCGTCCGATCTGGATTCAAATTGTTTGCAGAAAAAAAGATTGAAGTCGTGATCAGCAGGCAGTGGGTTAAAACTGTTTTTCAGGATTTCATACATTGAAGCCGTAGTGAATCATGGCTCGTGATAAATAACAAGATTAGCCGGAAGGTTTTGTTTTTACCCTTTTACTGCTGCAATATTGTCTTCTCAACAGCTTAGTTTATTTACAGTGGAGAATCTGTTATTCTTTCCCGTTTAAACGCAAACGTACGCAAACGTACGCAAACGCAAAGCACTAAAACGTAGAAAAGAACAACTTTTGGACAATTCTGATAAGTCTTGTTTATCTTGGTGGTAAACAGTTTGGAGCCTGATCAGACGCCGGGTTACCCGGCGTCTGATCTGGCTCCAAACTGTTTGCACTGCAAATAATAGTTTTAGCGTAAACGCGTTTATTGGGAAAGAATAACAGATTCTCCACTGTATCTGAGCAATTGTCTTCTGTTATTTCTCCAATTCAGATTTATGGTTTTTATAACCGTCAAAACTATCGATACGACTAGCAAACATTTGGGATCCTGGTCAGACACCACGTGACGCTGAGTCTGATCTAAATCGAACGTGTTTGCAAGTATCAGCCAGGTAGCGATCCGCACATCAAAGGTTAACATGCTCCGTACTTTGAACTACAATTCGAAATCCTCTATTTGCATGTGTATTTTTTGTTTGTTTTCTTTTTGCATGGCTAACCAAAGAAAAATACAGATTATTCGTAGCCACCATAGAGACCGCGGGATGTACTCAAATAACATAAAAAGGTCCTTAGTGGCTCTGCTGATATACATACTGTAACAACAGGCTATATATTACATTCAAGTCAAACAGTCTTACAGTAAAACAAATACAGTCGAGACAAATGTGAGACAACAATAGATCATATTGTTCTATGGGTCTAACCCGTCATATATCAGGGTTTTTTCAAGGAAAGTTTACCTTTTATTTCATTGTGTTACAACGGTATAACATTAAATCAACGTATAAAACTACGCATTCTTTGTAGAAATTAGATTTTCATAGAAACACTGGTATACATCGTACAGCGGATGTTGCTCCAAAGTGATAAGGATTCCATGGTGAATTGATGTAAACAATGTCAGGCCAGGTAAGAAATACGTCTATTACACAATTATTGCAACACATAAGTATTAAACGTTAAATCGTACCGAATCAGAACTAATTTCTGCCTGTCGCAAACAAGCCTCCTCTGTTACAAAACGTAGAATGGTCCGTGAATTATGAGAGTTTAGTCTGCCCTATCACTAACAACATGTGCCGACTTTACACAAATTGGTCGAATATGTGCATTATATACATGTAAAGTGTAATTGTTTTTCCTCTACAGATAGATAGTATCTCTATGTATTAGGATTTTCGACTCGTGTTAGCGAAACAGTTGCACGTTTTGTAAATTTGGCAATTTCATTCTACCATCACTGTACCGCGTCTTGCAAGCAGGTGACAGTTTACTGTACCGCATCTTGCATTTCTACTGTACTGCATCTTGGAAAATACAATTAGTAAATCTGAACGAAATGGATCGAAAATTAGACCTGGACCCGTGTTCTGAAACATTCTACGTATTTTCGCTAAGTAAAATTAGTATCTAACCTTTCCTCTGGGAAAATACGTTTAGCTGAGGAGTTTGAGCCGACGTTTGTGTATAAGTTGCTTCGTGAAATTTGTTCAACTTCGGGGTGGGGTAACGTCACTACAAACGACTAAGGGTACTGTTTTAGACATTATTACCTACGGTCTTCATCGCAAAAACGTGGAAAACATTGATATCTATTCAAAATCTATATTTGAGATATACATGATCAATTTACATGTAGGTACCAAAACTAGCGTACATGTAAGTACATAATTAGTTTCACAATTATATAATTAACTAACGAACCGAATTTCAATGAAGTCGCCGTGGCTCAATGGTGAAAGAGTCGGACTAGCATGTCTTGGAAAATACAATCAGTAAATCTGGTACGATGAAATTGATGCTTGATGTCTCTGGTGCATAACGTTCGGGAGTAGTTTCATTTTCTGTCCCTTGAATTTTTTTCTTTGGGCCACCCATTAACCTCAGAAAACGCCCCTTAAACAATTTTAAGCCTGTTACCCAAAATAACTTAAGGGTGTATCAAACTCATGAGTTTGGGAATTTTTTAAAGTATATTTAAACACTCTAATGATGATTATGTATTGAAGAGCTATATAAGATGAACGAAAAGTAGAAAAAGTGTACATTTTGGTGAACAACGTTTGGCTCCACGGCCATGTAAAATTTACCCCCCCCCCCCCCACTTTTTCTAAGTTCGTCCTTTTCAAACAGCCCGCTTCAATAAAACCATTTCAAATTAAAACAAACATGATAATTTGGTTTTGTGTTTCATGTATTTCATGTCTATGGTAGTATTTCTTCATACCAAAACTAATTTAAGACAAAACATGCACCAAATGTGAAATTTATAAAGATCTAAATATCATCGATATGGTAGTTATTAAGGGAGATAACTCCTTTTTCTTCCATAACTCATTGCCTTCGTTTGGAATGTTTCATCTGGTAGAATTTAAGAAAAAGTAAGATACTAGAAATATTATTTATTTTTACTATTTCTCATAATTCTTTGTTGTAAAAAAATACCATTACCCATAAAAACCATGTTGTTGATTCAGATATTCATATTTTTCCAAATCATGTGCCGGTTTGGTCTTGATTTAGACTCTTTATGTCAAAATACTTCCACAGACATTAAATACATAATGAAAAACAAAATTAACATGTTTGTTTTTTCTCTAAAATAGAATTTACTGAAGCTTTGACAAAATTTGAGAAAAAGTCTGAATTTGACACATCTTTTCCAAATTGCCGTAGTGCAAAATAAAGCACACCAACATATAATTTTTTTCATTTTTTTCATTTATCATAAACAGCTCTTTCGAAATAAACATGAAAGAAAAAAGTTAGATACTTTGAAAAATTCGCTTATGGGTTTGATACACCCTTAACATCGGGGTTGTATATTATTGCAGTGGTTGTTTCGTCCAAATCGTACCATCGCACCACATCAAGAAATAATAAAAAAGCAATGTTGTTCACGGAAATCTACTTTCAGCAAGAAGTCGGTTTAAAGGCAAAATACGCATGAAGTCTACCGGCATTTTGCAGAGTATCAACAACGGCAGGAAGAAGGAGCTCAATTTGTCGAAGCAATAACAGCAAACGAAACTATACATGAGAAATAATGTGTATTTATTTTAATGTGTGTTTAAAAATCATAACAGAAATGATAAGTAGTCAAACAGTATTCAATTTCAACTCATTTCATGAAATTTTATGAAAATCTATTGAAGTATAACGTTATGGCGTCGCTTTTAAAGACTGTTAGTATCAAAAGTAAAAATCCACAAATGCCATATTTTTGGCACCACAATATCGATGAAACAATTCAAGTTTATATCCAGTTATGTGTAGCTAAAATCCACTCTTGTATGAAGGTCTAGTATGGAATATGTCCTCCGCTGACACTAGACGTCTACGCATAAAATCAAAGAAACGTTGGATCTGCTGTGCAGCGAATGGATAGATGCCCGTGTGCATACAAATGTCCGTGCAATCTCATTTGTGCATATATTGCACATACACTGTAAGCATGCTAGTGGCGCTTTCGTGCTGTATTTGGTTTAGTCTACCATCAGATTAACTCTTTAATTTTAATAAAATACTGTTTTTCCTGTTACTGTTTCGTCAATAACTTCAAAGACACAAAATGTTCAACACGTGGACTTTTATGAAACGCGCACGTGCGATTCGTGGAAAACGGCTTAACAATACCCTGTGGCTAAACGGTTGACCGATTTCGAAATTGCACGTGCTAAAATGGCAGGCGTTAATCAAATATAGGAAAGAAAGACACAATTTACGCTCTTGTATACCGATTGTAATTATTTATTAACTTTACATATGTATAGTTATTTTTGCTGTTCAGCATATTCTGACAGTCGCTGTTTGTTTCTTCTGGTAATGATTCACAACCTAAATCACAGCTTGATTGGTAATCTATTTTAACACTGTCGTTTACTTTCAATATTTTTATCCGTGGACTGTCTTTCGGGGTCGTGAAAGATCTCTTGATAAGTGTATTTTTCTCTCTAAGTCATTTACAGTAATAACCCGTCCTTGCTCACGACATAAATCAGGGATAATTTTAAAATTTGTTGTCTTTATTTTGTTATTTTCAACAACACGAATTTTTATTTCTCTACTTGGATGGGTTTCTTTGGTGTGTTCAATTATTCCTCTAAATGTTTGGAATGAATCTGCGCAGTAAGCACACTTGTAATCCATAGTTGACCTGAAAATAGACGAAGAACGGTCATTTAGTATTAACAAGAAGCAGTACAGTTAATATCACAGCCTCTGCAAGAAACAGTACATACGTATTGCAAGACGCAGTACAGTAATGCTGCAATAAATCGATCAAATTTGCAAACTGTAGATCATTTTAGCCAACACTGGCAGATATTACAAATGCATGTAGTTATTTGCCATCGATCCAGTGAAAAACAATTATATTTTAATTGTATATATTGCACATATTCAGTCAATTTGTGCAACCTCGGCACACGTTGATAGTGATAGGGCAGACTAAACTCTCATAATTCACGGATCATTCGACGTTTGTAACAGAAGAGGCTTGTTTGCGACAGGCAGAAATTAGTTCTGATTCGGTACGATTAAACGTTTAATACTTATGCGTTGCAATTATTGTGTAATAGACGTATTTCTTACCTGGCCTGACATTGTTTACATCAATTCACCATGGATTCCGTATCACTTTGGAGCAACATCCGCTGTACGATGTATACCAGTGAGAAAGTTCGATATTGAATCAAGCTTTGAAAACAATTAGAAGTACAGTCAGTATGCAGTACTCTCTTTATTGCTATTGACAATAGTTTTGCGATTCTTAAAACATTAGGCTGCTTTAAGCTGTGTGAGTGTTAATTTATTTAGATGGTATTGACTATTCAGCTTTAATAATTCCAAAAACAAAATAGCGAAAGTGTGACGTGTGTAACATTAAGTTGAAGCGCAACCACTCCTGAGCCACCTACAGTGGAGAATCTGCTATTCTTTCCCGTTTAAACGCAAACGTACGCAAACGCAAAGCACTAAAACGTAGAAAAGAACAACTTTTGGACAATTCTGATAATTCTTGTTTATCTTGGTGGTAAACAGTTTGGAGCCTGATCAGACGCCGGGTTACCCGGCGTCTGATCTGGCTCCAAACTGTTTGCACTGCAAATAATAGTTTTAGCGTAAACGCGTTTATTGGGAAAGAATAACAGATTCTCCACTGTACAGTGCGAAAAAACGTTCGTTTGTCTTGTTTAACCCATTAACCCATACGTATGCCTTTTAACTCCTTTTATTTTATCCTTTCATGTACTTCAGTGTGTAGCGATTTGGAGTACATAATTCGCCTCGGGTTTTAGTCTGACCCGTGATCAATTTCTGTTGCGTCTTTGAACGCAACGGATAAAGCGATAGAACATATGAGCACCGCTCCAGGAAAACCGGGCTTAATGACATCGATTAAATGACGTCAGAAATGAGCTGTAAACTTTTGACGTCATTTCTGATCGACATAAATCTACTTCCGTGTTGTGTTTTTACACTCGCTACATTTCTATAGCTGTTTGATTTGGCTTGTGATTACGCATATTCCATTTGATTGTTGGATATGATGGACAGTGAGCTTGAGGTAAGCTATATTTTCTTTTATTCCTAGATATATTTCCATAAACTTCCAAAATGTGCTAGTGTCGGATGCAAGTATTGATGGCGCCATTTCCGATTTTCGCGGAGTATTTTGCTCGCACTTTGATAAACTAGAATAGATCTATACTAGGTCAGTGCGCTTTTATTACATTTCGATCAATATGAATGTTGAAAGAAATCTAGATCTAGTTGCAACGTGTACTACACGCTTAACGTTTTAATGCAAATCGAGGTTGATCTATAAATAGAAAGTGAGCAATGTGTAGAATCTAGATGTGTTAGTGTACAGTAGATGTAAATCAATACAAATTCAACGAAGTTCGATCTATGCCGAATGATCTAACGACCACTCAGAAAGAAAGAAAAAACATATAAATCTAGAATCTAGTTGTATAAAAATTCTTACGATAACTGGTATATATCCACAGTTTTTGGTACGATATTTAAACTTTAAAATCTACATTTGATCATCAGTCGATATCTGCACTGTGGCATAGGGGTATGTGTGTTGGACTGTCAAACTGAGTGTTGCGGGTTCGAAACCCATGTCAGCCTTTTTTTTCTTATTTCTTTTTTTATTTTTTTTTTGGCTTTAGATTAAGATCAATAGAAATATAGGTCTAGCTCTAGTTGATCTTTATTTTCTGAATAGACGTTAGCTTGCTAACGTCTTATAGTTTAAAGGTTTCGGTCATAGATCTAGAATAGAATGATATAGATCTAGTAATAATTTAACTTATAACAAAACGTACACTGAAATCTCGATAGATTTATCAAACACAAAAACATTTATTTGATAGGTGTAAAAAAATATGACAACTTCTTAATGCAGGAGACAGGCACAAACTATTTTTTTCAATTGCTTGTCGCCTGCATATGTTGTTACCGATTTTTTTTGGAGATTTTACTGTTTGGTTATCGAGACTAAAACTAGATTTTACTTTTTGAAAAGAATTTCAATTTTGAAAATAAAGTTTAAACTTTATTGCTTTTTGATTTACATCGAAATTGAAACAACTAACATTATCTTGTACAAATTATTTTCGATGGCTCGAATGGTAACGTGTTCGGATGGGCGACCAGTGTAGATCAATATCCTCTCTTTATTATTATTATTTTTTCGTTTACCGTAGGCTTTTATTTTCCAGGAGCTAGAGAGCCTTTCCTCTGAACACTTTGGCCGGACTCCCTTAGCCTCTCAGTTAAGTGTCGACGTCGATGAAGATGACAAAGAGAGTGCAGTCTTCGGTGACAACTCGCTTGGCAAAGAAAAAAACGAATGAGATCAGATTTGATCAACGTGTCCAGAATGTTCTCGTGACAAATAAGGACAGTGAGGATGATGCTGGTGGAGAAGCAAAATATCAAGCAGCTGGTTCGATTGAATGCGATCCAGATCATGAGACTGTTTGGTGTTTCAATTTTTCTTGGTGCCAAAGGAACTACGAAGAACATTTTCCAGTATCTGAGATGTACACGTACACTTTGTAAATGTGACAGAAATGGACAGTGGCGTCGCTTGTTGACAATGCTACAAGAGAATCAACAAGAGAGGGAAGAAAAGACAAAAAGCTAGCCATGAATTTATTTTCAAGGGGTATCGTGTTTGTAAACGAACATTTATGCTAACACTGTTTATAAAATCCAATGACACATGTTAATGAATCAGGTGTTGTACCAAGAACACTCAAAACACAAGGCAAAAACCCACCAAAAGCACTTACCTTTGAAGATATAAAACCAGTGATTAAGGTAAATAGTAACTACGCTGATGAAATCAGAATACCCAAGTCTACTGCACCCTGGGGTCGTGATGGTACTGCACCAATATATCTACCAAATAATACGACCAAAGTCGATATTCATCAACAGTATGCAGAGGGCTGTATGCAGAGACAGAGAGAGAGAGAGAGAGAGAGAGAGAGAGAAGGAGAGGAGAGAGAAGAGAGAGAGAGAGAGAGGCCCTACCAGCCGTATTGTCAAATACTCTACATTCAACACATTTGACTTTAGCCCGAGAGAGAGAGAGCTAGAGAGAGAGGCCCTACCAGCCGTATTGTCAAATACTCTACATTCAACACATTTGACTTTAGCCAAAACGTTTGCCTTTCTCACCACTCAAAACAAATGAACCTGTGTATTTTTATAGATGAGAATGAGAGGCACCTGTATACACATCGACCTTACTCTGTCATTTCAATGATACACTGGGCCATAGAGACGAGGTACAGTGGATAGTCAGCTTGCGCCGACGCACGCAGATAACTGCCCAGTTTGTCATTTTCGCCAACAAATTTAACCTCATGCACTCTGAACATTTGTTATTTTCTTAAATTCTAAAAATAAACAACTATTTCCCTCGGAACGTTTAATTGTAATCAGAATGTCAACCAGTTAGGAACATGATGGGAAGCAGTTACACGTTATCTCGTCTGGATCCAAACTAATTGCCAAATACATCACAAAGTTGGTAAGTAGAGTGCTTAAGGGAAACATATAAATGAAAGAACAAAACACTACGGGGCCAATTGCAAAATGCACTGGATAACGTCAAATTACATACAAGGTTTTGTAAATACTCGATAAATTATGCTTAACTCTGTTGATGCAGTAACGACTGTCTATATCGACCAAATCATTATCAGTCTTAAGTTATTTGCAAATAGTTTGGATCCTGATCAGGCACCGAAAAAACGCAGCGTCAGATCAGGATCCAAACTGTTTAACACTAATCTCAATTTAAATCAAAATACCTAAGTTTTTCATTTGAAAAATACTCTACGGAGATCGGTTGGCCATCTCTCGAGAACGGTCGGCTAAAGCATTGTTCGGAATGAGCCGTCAGTTCAAGTGACGCAAATGCTCGATTGCTGTACGTAGTGAACCGAGTTCGGTCTGATCTCATTAGTGGTCATCAACCTTAACTCATCTGAAACTGAAGCATAACTATTTGTAATTTGACTGGAAACCCCCAACCGTTCTATGTTACATACTGTCCAACGAAAAGCATGTCGATGTTGCGGCGCGCACTTTCATCACTAGAAACTTATCTAAAAGATATTAAATAGATCTATACATGTGTAAATTTTTTAGAATTTACAGAAAATATCAATATTTTTGAATGGCTAGAGAAAAATCAGGTGTAGTGATTGTGAAGATGGAAAGTGACGCTGCCGAAACAGGAGATATCTCTGCTGAAACTAAGGGCCCAGTTTCCAGACAGTTTACCGGATTTTTCCTCAGCTTGACTATCGATACAGCGACAAAAATACTTATATATATGTACATGGATCGTTCATACATCAGCAGCTTCAAGACACACGTGTCCACCGCCAACTGTCGACACGCCCATTGGTCAATGAACTTCAGGAGATGATTAGATGGAATGTTATAAACAATAGATATATCTCTTAAATGCATCATTTTCAAATGACATTTAACTCTTTTTTGCTAATCGTTTATATTGACATCCTTTGAATAAAGTTTGGATTCGGATGAATGATCGAATAATTCGTCATCTTATGTAGATCCAAGCTGTAAGGCACTCACATTTTTGTGTTTTACGACACTATTGAAGGATAAATCAGTTTCAAATACACATGCATATGGAAAACACCATTTTTTAAAATAAGACTGTTCAAAAAGTTTAATTCAGCAAGTGAAGGGTTAGAGTGTATTGCGAAAGAACGTCATAATCAGATTATTATGTCATCAAATGCGCGACGTTATTTTGACGTCACAAACTTGTTGTTTTTATATCTATACCTGTTTGATTTAAACCGCTGTAAAATTAAAAGTATGTGTCCTAATGAGATACGGTTTTCGGTGTTGTGTATGAAAATGCCTCAATTCTACTTTTCTGCAAAAAAGTCAAATTCGAAAATTTTGTCATTAATGCCTGGGTCACACATTCACGGATGATAGGCAAGGATGGGTACGGACGAAAATGCTACGGAATGTGATAGATCCGTATGTTTCTACGGTATGAGAACGGGTCAGAAAGGGTTTCTACGGTTTAGTTACGGGGAGTATCGCGGATTAGCTTTTAATTGTCGGGGAACAGAACGGATTGGTACGGTTTCTCACGGACTTTTACGGATTTTCACGGAATAAAACGTAGCACCGTACTCGATAAATACGGAGTAATACGGTTTGCTACGGCTAAATACGTTTTCGTACGGGCTACTACAGTTTGCGGCGGAGACTTACGGGTACATACGGATGTATACACACACAGAACTACACAAACACTTATTTTTATTATTGTTTGGCGGAAATTCATTTTACACAGACATGACCACTAAAAAGAAGGCTTACTGATTGTAAAAAGACAGTTGACAGCTCAAAGCAAGGTGAAAGCAGATTAGAAAGCCCTTGCGCGGGTTTTCTGTTGTACTTCACTTTTCTTTAAGCAGGCACCTGTTTTAAATACTTTACCATTTTAATGACCACAATTTTGTTGTCGTAACTGAGAGGTTTTACTATTTGTTTTGTTTTTTACTTTTACAAATAAAACACAAAGAAGTGTACGTTTCCCTATAATGTGCCTTTATCCATAATTAATACCTTCAAGCGTATTAAACAGTCCCTTCAGGGGAGGGCTGTAACTAAGTGGTGAGCACTTGTAGCCCGACCCCATTTCTGTAAAAATTCGAAATAAAATATGTTTAAACTAACAGTTGAACGTCGAAAAGCTCACTTTATTCTAAGGCATAACTCCTTCGCTGCCAAAATCAAACATTATTCCACATGCAAATAGTTTGGATCCTGATGAGACAAGATGTTTTCGCAGTGAAGACGTTAACATGTATTAATAATCTTAATTGTTCTACCGAACTAACGTGTCTACTGTTTAGATTGATTGATTTTATTTTGGCAACAGTGGCATAACATGGCAATACAAATGCATACACATATAATGCAAACGGTGACTAATAATGCCTACACATAAAAATGCACATGATATGCTTACCAAAACCAAGGATAGAAAGGTATTTTCCCCTTATTTCCATTGTGGTCCCCGATTTATGAGCGATTTCTTAAAAAAACCTTTGCCGACAATTTTGATCAGTGAGACGTCGATTAACTCTGTGCATCCGAACACCCGCTTTCTGCACCCACATATACCAAGAGGAATTTATAGTCAGCGTCCACAAGGGCATGCAATCAGAACTATTGAATTTTTTTTAACCTTCATAGTTAAAGTACAGCGATCCACTACCCTTCGACTGTTTGATGTCCACGTGTTTTCTATCTAGTGCACCTAGAATATGTGGGAAGTTCCATCATTCCTAGAACACGCGTGCCTCTTCCAGCCATTTTCAGGCTATCCATGTATTCCTCGATACTAACCTTGCATACTTCTTTCATAATGGCACTTATGGTGTAGTGTGCTACCCTAAATCCATACATCAGTGACTTGTAACTGTCCCCTTTTGCAAGGTGCCTCAAAGTTATTGCAAGTATTATCCTAAGACTGACGGCTTTCCTATAACAAGGGTATTCCTTTGCTATCCTTGGGTGAAGTATTTCAAGAAGCTCCGCGAACAACTTTGCATCTACACTTACAAAATTTCTGAATGCCTCTGGGTTTTCTATCCTTATTTCATTCATTAATGTATCATACATGTATTGGCCACGAAGCTGTCTTCTATGAAACCAGCCTCTCATCCACCATCTCCTCTCTTGCCTTTATTTAGTTCCTGTCTTCTATCGCTCATTTTTGCGTACACAATCAAAGAAGTTATTAAACAAGACCATAAACACTGAGAAAATGGAAATGTGTTTTCACACAAGTATATTTCGATGTATTTCAATTTAATTATCCGCCTGAAATTAAAATAATACCCGTACTAAACCGTACTACTCCGATCTAGAACTTATGTGACCGTGTTAGCCCGTTACAACACGTATTAATCCGGCACTATCCGTGTTGAAACGTATCGGACCGTAGACGACCTGTTTGAACCGTATTAGTCCGTTTTCGTGTATTTAGTCTCCCCGTACACAGCCGTAGAAAGCCGTATTGAACCGTACTTAACCCCGTACTGGTCCGTACCACTCCGTACTGGGACGCTCGGCCAGGTGTCTACGGACCAGTACGGGTTAGAACGGTTTAGCTACGTTTTGGTACAGTATAATACGGGTTCGATACGGTTAAGCACGGACCAGTACGGAGTTTTATCCGTACTGGTTTTTTGAACATGTTCAAAAAACCAGTACGGTGTGGAACCACACCTACGGATGGTCAAGGTTCAGGCACGGGCCTGTACGAGCTTTTACGGACCATTACGGATGCTGCCGGATTGAATCCGTAGCCGTCCGGGAGGCTCATCCGTGAATGTGTGACCTAGGCATTAGCCCGGTTTTCCTGGAAAATTAAGATCTGAAGACTTTTCTTAAGGAAGTTTTTAGACTGATCATATTTTATTAATGCCAGATGCACGATAATGCTACAGAATTGGTTTTATTTGAGTTCTTCTTTTGTTTTTGCAAATACATCATCTGGTTGCGAGTCGCTTTAATGCAATCGTTATGATTTATGTTAGAAATGTCTCTGCTGATATGCAACACATATCAAAATACGTTTATGCGAATGGTTTCTGTCTCCTATTTAACCTAGTTACATCCTTAAAACATTCATGTTTACGTATTGATGGCGGTTCGAAATCACTATTTATTCAGTGATGAAAATATAAAAATATCAATTATGGAATAATAAAAACAAACCAATATATCCAGGGAAAAGGGAAATATTCAAGAACAACAATAATACGCAAAGTAATAAACCGATGTTATAATTGTCAACTACAGTGGAGAATGTGTTATTATTTCCCAAAAAAGCGTTTACGCTAAAACTATTATTTGCAGTGCAAACAGTTTGGAGCCAGATCAGACGCCGGGTAACCCGGCGTCTGATCAGGCTCTAAACTGTTTGCCACCAAGATAAACAAGAATTATCAGAATTGTCCAAAAGTTGTTCTTTTCTACGTTTTAGTGATTTGCGTTTGCGTACGTTTGCATTTAAACGGGAAAGAATAACAGATTCTCCACTGTAACTAGAACAATGTAGCTGTATGACAGAAATGTATTTATTTTGTATTTAGCCGGATTGTGTTTACGGCTAAATGATGAGAGGTTTATGTGAGCGGTCCGGTCAGCTCAAATGAGAGGGCACACGCCTTGTTACTGAGGGCTCACGGGTTTGAGTCCCGGTCAAGCTACATATTTTCTCACAATGCTACACGAGTCCAGGTCTTTCCCATAATGTTAGATTTGGCACCAAAACATGGAACTATGCCTGTTTGTGCTCCGAGTTAGACCCCAAGTCGTTATCATACACATATAGAAATTCAACATTCTTGGTGAGTACGTCACAGTGTGTAAGTTTATATTAATATATAAACTGCTCTTTTCTTATATTTCGACCTCTAAGGGCCTTTTTCAAAGAAAATCACGTCAAAACACACGTCACATTTTTGTTACATGCATTCAGCCATAAAATCTCTTTGATTTTATGGCTGAAAGCATGTAACAAAAATGTGACGTGTGTTTGACGTGATTGTCTTTGAAAAAAAGGTCCTTAGTGGTCGAAATATTAGAAAAGAGCATTTTATATATTAATATTAATTTAATTCCCTATCTGGAATATTAAAAAAAAATATTGTAAGTTTATAATCACGTGTACGACATTGCTGTGCAAGCACAATGTTATGGCGATGTGGTATAGTGCATGACTGATAACCGGACGACCCATGTTCTATACCGGTCGGATTGGATACGTTTCTTTATAAGAACGCCCGGTTAAATGCGTATAGTTATTAAATCGCCTGCCTACTGTATCAATTAAAACCCTTCTATAATGAACACTAAAATGGTTAATAAACTTTGGATCTTTCTGTTTCACTGTCACCTTGATTTAAGCAGTCAATTATACAATCAATTAGCTTCGTTAAGTTGTCGTAACAGAGAGGTGATTGACTGTATTACAGCACCCAATGGTCGTTATAGGGAGAGACTATTGAGATTTGGAGTACATTTACAAAACAGCTTGAACCCCGATCAGACGCTGCGACACGCGGCGTCTGATCTAGATTCAAGCTGTTTGCCACTCGTCATTATATTCGTTTTATCAAAATACCGACTTGCATGTTATTTTGAGAGAAACATCAGACAACAATTGTACGCAGACTATATTGCAGCAAGGTAACGTAAGAAATAATTATCGTCTGTAGGGAACTGCGTGAAGCGTTGTTGTAAGGAGAGAGTCTTTGTTTGAAGGTTCGTTGAGGGGAGAAAAAAATGTCATAACATAACATTAACTGATTTGAAGTAAATTGTTGCTACAGATAAGTAGTTAGAGACGTAAAACAAAAAACTCCGGAGAAATGGCAGCACTGAACCTGTTATATTCTGCATTGGTTGGCAACAGACGATAAGCTAAATGGGGAAAGGTTTTAAGATGTACGATAGAAATTAGACACGCATATTTCGCTCATCATCGCAAATCAGATTTGTGAAACCTTGTTTATCTTAAGTTGTTTTTATCTATATGTTTAGGAAACCCACGCAAAATCGGTAAGGGAAATGTTATATAATTGAGGTTGAAGCAATGACTATAAGGCATGGCCGACACTAATGCGATGAAAACCCACATACTCATATATAATGCACCCTCAAGACATTATGAGATCTTAAAGTGCCATACGTAATTGTATTATTGATATAAAATCTTACGGCGGAATCGACGTATTTTTGTTACGCAATAACATTTTAGAACGCAAGTGTTCGCATAACTACTCATGGTTTGCTGACTAAACTCGCCCTCTTATCTCATTTATCCCTGACACTTTAAATGGACAATTCCAGTGTACAAATTAATTTCGTCATGTTTTGAATAATTATGGAGGTTTTTAACAATATTACAAAATGACAAACAGTATAGATACTGACCAGATGACTACTTAAGAATTCCTCTGTGTTTGCATAGTACAAGTGTACTCTTGATATGATTTGTTCATGATGAGTATTCTCGTCACTAGGGTTCAATGTGTTAATGAAATATTCCAATTTCAAATTATGGCTAATCAATTTTTGACTTTATATGGGTGTTTATTATACAACTATATAGAGGATAATTGTTTTTTTCAGTATAAGATAGAAATTTAATCCATTGAGTGAACATCAGACGTTATCTTTTCACGAGTGGCGAAGCCACGAGTGAAAATATAACAGTCTGATGTTCACGAAACGGATTAAATTCGATCTTATACTGAAAAAATACAATTATTCTATTTATTTATGCTTTTAAGCCACTTTTTAAACGAAATTGTTCGACAATTGTGAAAGCGAAAGTACATTATTTACCCCGTGTTGAGCCCCAACTTTACAACGAACAAAACAGTTTTCCCGTACGATGACGTCACTGATTTATTGATTTGACGTCATCCGAATTACGTCGTTGCTCCCGATTTTGGATTCGTGTTTTTCCGTTGAGTGGTTCGCGACAAATCGGACTGCCGGAATTTAACGATAAGACGCGATTGACTACGATTTTTGGGGAGCCCTACGGGGAAAATTCATAATAAAAGCGCGCGTGGCGATAAGCCCACTGCTTAAAGCAGTGAAATTATCAAGTGATAATCCACTGCTATTTCGTGGTAATCCACCGAAAAGCATATTAAATAAATACTTATGCTTAGGTCAATGTCTTTTTAACAGGTCCTTTAAAACACAAATCGACCAAACATATGTAAAAAGTATTATATTATAATTATGCTCTCATCAAACACACTCATATGCTTGCGACAACTTTTGTATGCTAGGTTCACACCAACGGGGCTTTGATGGCGCTTTAAAGCGGCGTGCAAAGCGGCACAAAAGCGTAACAAAGCTTGATTAAAGCGTCAGGGTCGTAATAGATCGTGGGAAAGCTTGGAGTGAAGCGGGACATTCGGCAAGAGCGCCAAATTTTTTAAAAAAATAGATCAAGATGTGTTACGATTTGGCATGAAGATCTGATACGAGGTCAGACACACTCATATGCTTGCGACAACTTTTGTATGCTAGGTTCACACCAACGGCGCTTTGATGGCGCTTTAAAGCGGCGTGCAAAGCGGCACAAAAGCGTAACAAAGTTTGATTAAAGCGTCAGGGTCGTAATAGATCGTGGGAAAGCTTGGAGTAAAGCGGGACATTCGGCAAGAGCGCCAATTTTTTTTAAACGGTTTAAAAATTTTGGGCGCTCTGTTACGAATTGATTAAAGCGCCTATAGCGTATCAAAGCTCAACAAAGCTTAACAAAGCGTAACAAAGCTCAGCAAAGCTTGACTCAAAGCGTAGGAAAGCTTAACAGAGCTTGGTTAAAAGCGGGGACCCCATGCTTCACGGTCTGTCACCACTTGACACGCTTCGTTAAGATGTCTCAAGATGTGTTACGATTTGGCATGAAGATCTGATACGAGGTCAGACGCTTTCATCAAGATCTGACACGCTTTGTTACGTTTTCATGAAGGACTCTCACGCTTTCTTAAGAATTGAGACGCTTTGATCAAGGATTGACACGTTTTGTTAGGCTTTGTTACGCTTGGCAAGCTTCCTCACGCTCTCTCACGCTCTTTCATGCTCTCCTACGATACTCACGCTCTATCTCCATCCCTATAAAATGGCGCTGCGACTTGAGTACCACTCATTGCATTGTTTCAGATAGATCAGGTTCTGGTACATCTGGAACTTCTGGATCTTGTTGTTCTGACATCGTGTTCTTGACTCAAAAAGCAATGACTTTGTGGATCTGCTGCATCTTTTTTAGGCTCTTGATCAAAAGCGGCATGAAATCGGCGATCTTGACATTTTCCAATGCGTAACAGAACTGAACAGAGCGCAACAATGCAGAACAACGCTTGATAATCGTATCAGAGCCTGATTTAAAGCGTCACAATCGCATCAAAGCGTAATAAAGCGTAATAAAGCTTATAAAAGCGTGATTTCAAACGTAGCAAAGCCTGATCAAAGCGGGATCAAAGCGTGAGGAACCGTAACAAGTCGGGAAAGAACTCGTCCCAAAGCGGCAACCAATTCGTATCAGAGCGTATCAGAACTTATTAGAGGGTAAGAGATCGTGATATTTTTGGAAAAGTAAACAAAAATGACGACGCTTTGCTCGCCGATTTTAAGCGCGGCATTCGCCGTTGGTGTGAACCTAGCAGTAAATATAAACAAAATACATGTGAGTTGACAATATCATTCAAATTGTTTAAACCTTCCTTTAAAATCCTTGCTAGTTGTAATTTGGTAGAGTTTGCTGTCATTTTGTTTGTTTAGACAGTGTTCGTTTTATTTGCATGTTCGTGACAATGATAAGAGTCATAATCAATTTTGCGTAAACCGTTTGGAATATTTGTCATAAGGTTCGTGACGGTGTTCGAACTGTTTACGAAGTTGACTTAGCCGCTTATAGCGGTTAAATGATGAAATACTCATGAAAAAACGGATATCTCTTAACTCATTGAGCCCTAGTGATGCATATATGCGTCCTTTACCAAAAGTGTACCTGTGAAGAGTACATTTGTCCTATGCAAACAGTGAAGTCCCTTATCAGAGGGCTCCCACAGGAGCCCTCTGATGCAGGAGCCTTCTGATCAGGGAATTCACTGTTTGTCTAAAATGGACCAGCTTTTATTGCAAACAGGAATTGTCTATTTGAAGTTTCAGGAGATATTGAGTTAAATATATACCAGTCTTAACCTCTTTCTCTTCTATTGCCAATTCTTTTTGCAAACAGTTTGAATCCAGACAGGAACCCGCGTCTGATCAGGTTTCTGAATGTTAATTTCAATTTTTTTTCAATATGAGTAAAATAACAGATGCCACTTTTGTAAAGCAGCCAATTATACGTCAGTGACTAAGTTTATTAAGATCATTCTGTGATGATATAAATAAATATCATTTGACACGCATGAACTTGTATTTGTGTATTATAAATGTATATGGTCATGTGCCCAAGATGCCTGGTCGGTGCAAGTAAATATATCACTGTCAATGGGACCACGCACCTCCATTCAAATTGATGTCGAACTGTCAATTTGACGGGGTCGTGCGTGTTCCGACAATTAAGCAGGTATTATAAATACGGAAGAAAAATTGAGATGAAGGAGATGATGGGGAGTCCAGTAGACTAGAGAACCAGACCAGGCAGGCTCGGTACGCATTGTGGCGTGATGCCATGTATTAAAGTCTTTAACTTGAAGTACTGGAGTTGAGTTGTCACTAGTAGGCCATATCACTACAAATACGAATTTGGAGCCGTGGACCAAAATTATACGATCACAAGGCCAGAGGAAAACGTGAGTACTGTTGAAACTCTTTGTGTTTAGAAATGACAGATCAGAATATTTCAAAATTGTTGCAAAATGTTTAAGTCTTCAAATGCTTGCAGTATTACAGAGAGCATATTAGTTTTCACGGGAATGTAAAAATTGTTAAAAGGCTAGGTTAGCAAATTGAAAGTATGGCACTGTTTTGGAATAAATTGGAAACAGCTCAAATTAAGAGATTTTCAAACAAAAGAAATTATTAGCAATTATGCGAATCGCATACTTAAGTAAAAAGTTTTAAGAATGAACGCGAAAACAACGGGAACATATTGTGTTGAACTCAGTCAAAAGGTTAGAGAGATAGATAAACTCAAAACAGAAATTAAATGGAGATTAGCAAAATGTTTAAATGTGTAGAACTATAGCAGACATTTTATCGAGCGTTTTGCTAAATAAAGTTTAAAGCGGAAATGAAATATGAATCAGAGAGCTATGAAATTACTATCACTTTTCGCGGCTACAGGTCAAAATAACAGAGCCTGTGCTAGGTTATGGGTAAAATTAAGCAATTAGTAGCAAAAATGTACATATTGAAAAAACATTTAAAGAATAATTATTAATTGTGAAACGTGGTATAATAAAAAGAAGTTTACAGCGTGATTGTTTAACTAAATAAAGCTATGAAAAATAAATCAGAAAATTATAAAAATGCGGTCATTTTTGCGGCCAACTGGCAAACTGTTATAAGTTAAGCTAAAGACACTTGCATACAGCACAACTGTATTTTGATCAGAAAGAGAACTGAAAAGGAGAAAAACAGGTCGGGTTAGACAATTTCGACTTATTGTACTCAAATTAAAGTAATTTTGCATATGGTAGGTTACTGTAGAATAAGATTTAAGAACATTAATCTGTTTAAGATGAAGAAAACATATACATGTACAAAAAGGTAGGATCATGAATATGGAAATCTATGAAATACCGAGATGGTAAAATAATGGGGTTAAAACAGGGTTGAGTCGGAAATGCCATAAAAACATATACAAATAAAGAACAGAAACTATTTTCAGAGTCAAAATGTAGTCAGCTATAAATAGAGAAAATCTGTCAGATACATGTAGATCTGTAGTTTTAAGGGTTAAGGAGAAAAGTCAAATAATCACGGTTACCTGTAATTTAATTGACAGGTGAAACATGCAATTGCTTATAAATAAATGCAGGAAGTACTTGTTAACTGAGATAATCTAGAAAATACTGATAGGCGGTCAAAAGTTTGACTAAGGCACATGTTTAAAGTAGGTCTTACCATGTTATGTAATGAACGCACGCATATATGGCCGGGAGTAAATATGTCTGGTTTGTAACAAACGTCCGAGAAGGACAGTACTAAAAAGTAGTTAATATGGTGTTTCACACACGAATACTATGGTTCACCATTTACACTAGACGCTTCGAGAAGAAGTAACTAACAAGTTCGTTTTTAGCAATTTCCTGTCACAACAGTGACTAGGTACCGTGTAGGTGGGGAGATATGCTAACCTGTGGTTAACAGTAAAAGCGACATACGCCTTTTATATATTATAGGCCTTAGAAAAAGCAGAGAAATAACCTTTGTTGGGCCTGGGGGCTGATATTCAGACTTTCGCTCATACGGCGAGTGACCTTTTATGCGTGACGTCATTGGCTTTTCATGTGTATTCCACTGTAACTGTTAAACATTGAGTGTGATTATAAGGTAACGCAAATAAAGCAGGCATTTTCTCAAAGTAAAGCAATAAAATATGACAAGCAATCTATCAAAAGGGCGCAAACGAAAATACTGGTAAATACGTTATAGTAAGTAGGTTACAGGTAAAAATTGCATAAGTTATGTACTTCATAGACAAAATATAGTTAAAGCAAGGGCACCTGTCAAATGGACTTCCGTAGTGGACTGTAAATGGCATGCAATTATGTAAAGCAATATAGCTGACATTCGACAAGTTGGCTGGGGGTATATGAAACGACATGGGATATGTCATAAAAAGTGACAGGCAGTACAGGTAAAATGTGTACCAACTACACAACACTACATTAATCAACTGTCAACATAGGATAAAAACACTTAAATAACTCATGTACGTGCTTAACCAATTAACCGTGACAAACAAACATTGCCATGCTAATTAACAATAAAAAAGTCATTGTTCATTAGTATTGTAGTTACATGTAACTATACTGAAAATTAGTTAAAAATTGTGGAAACAATAGGAAGTTCTCTGGTATAGCAAATATTTCAAGACAGAAAGTATCTTTATTAATAATGAGAGTATCTTTATTAATAAGAATAGGTTGTATTAATATTGATCTGTCTGGAATGCACAAAGTGGGTTTACACAGTCCTCGAGATGGTGGCAAGCAACATGGCGTGTTTGCATAAGACATTCAAAGGCAATTATCCTTGACACCACATGGAAAATGGAAGGAATTTAGCGGAGAAATAATCTCTCTGGCTATGGTACTCATTGTAATTGAGTTGGGGACGAACTGTGAGATTCATTAGAGTGCAACCAGTGATGTATTAATATGTACACAGGTGTGTATATACCGGAGACTAAGTAAATGTCTGACAATATGCAATCAACGCAAAGGAGTGGACAACTCTATCAGACCTTTATTACGGAGACTACCGGCTGGTTCAACTGTATTTTTGGAAGTTGGAGAAAACTTTCGGAATAAGATATCAGATTTCCGACTGGACTTAAACTTAACTATGGATATTAGCAGACATTCAGCGGACGATACCTACAACTGGACTTAAACTTAACTATGGATATTAGCAGACATTCAGCGGACGATACCTACACCTGGACCTAAGTTATCTAGTGACTTTAACAGTGAATTACAATTATTAAAAAATTAACAGTTTTGGAATGGATAGGGAGGGGTAAATAGTATTTGATAAATAGTATTTGTCGTATTTGGTAAATTTGGTAAATAGTAATTGTTGTATTTGTTAAATTTGGTAAATAGTAATTGTTGTATTTTGCTGTAGTTGTAGTTTATTAAAAAAAATAAAAAATGTGTATGGTAATATAGTTAGGATTTTGTCTATATTGCCGTACCAGGTGCTGTTATAATATAATAAATTTCGATTATTATATTGTGAGGAGGGAAGGTGTGATGATATAAATAAATATCATTTGACACGCATGAACTTGTATTTGTGTATTATAAATGTATATGGTCATGTGCCCAAGATGCCTGGTCGGTGCAAGTAAATATATCACTGTCAATGGGACCACGCAGATGTCGAACTGTCAATTTGACGGGGTCGTGCGTGTTCCGACAATTAAGCAGGTATTATAAATACGGAAGAAAAATTGAGATGAAGGAGATGATGGGGAGTCCAGTAGACTAGAGAACCAGACCAGGCAGGCTCGGTACGCATTGTGGCGTGATGCCATGTATTAAAGTCTTTAACTTGAAGTACTGGAGTTGAGTTGTCACTAGTAGGCCATATCACCACAATTCCACACCCACACGGTACTGTACATGTGGCAGTACAATAGGTTCATGGTAAAGGAGATTTCTATTAACCCTTATGATTCGGTGATATCGTCTGTTCAAAATTGTCGTCTGCAAATATTGTAAAGTTTAGATTTATACAATTTAAGCTTAAGAACCATAAATACGAGTGTCAAACAATTTGGACTCGGATCAGACGCCGCGTAACGCGGTATCTGATCTGGGTCCAAACTGTTTGCAAAAATCAGTAAAGTCGCAATCAGCAGGTTAATGGTTTAAACACTGTAGTTAACACTTTTTATGCCATGGCGTCCTCTAACTCAAATAAATGGCACCTGGTTTTATTTCTCAATCTAATTAAGGTAAATTTGCTTAAAGTTATACTACAATGAGTGTCAAACAGTTTAGGTTCGCGCCGTCTGATCAGTATTCAAACTGTTTGCAAATAAACACTGTATTCAGTGTAAGCCAGTGAAGGGGGTTGATTAACGTGCAGCAGTAGTTTCGAGTTCCTTCATGTATACCCAGGGAATAACATATCGCGGTTTTATTATTGTTTCATTCGTAATCTACTTACGTATCTCTCCGGGAATAATGAAATAATTGAAATGACGACATGTTTAGTTTGCTCGGTAAGGCTTCTAGAAGCTATATCATTAAAACGAAATCTTTAGTAGCTGGGCACATTATTACAAAAATCATGCACTTGGTGATACAAGCATCAAATTTGGTATGTATACTGGTATGCCCCTACTTTCAACAAAAAGCCCGTTAGCCACGTCAAAATCCAAAATGGCGGCCATTTTTCAAGATGGCCGCCATTTCAGGCTCTATTATACAGTTTTATCTCTAACATCGGATATATTTGACCGATTTTCAAACTTTTTGTGTCTAATTATATGTTTTCAAGCATACAGAAGCTAATTATGTGATCCATAGACTTGTAAGAAGTTCATTTAATCGTGTTATAATCAAAACTGTACAAAAGCGAAGTGTGTGTCAAGGTAATAACCAAATTCACAGGATTTTATAGATTATACACTCAATTTACCTTCTGTCATGTTATTTAATGATATTGTCTTCAATTGCTTTTGTCTGAAGATGCTATTTTTCACATAACAACTACATAAATCTGTACACATCAGTTCTAAAACAAAATCACGAACTTGGTGATACAAGCATCAAATTTGGTATTTAACTTGTATGACCCTACTTTCAACAGAATCCGTTAGCCACGTAAAAATTCAAAGTGGCCTCCATTTTTTACAAGATGACTGCCATGCATATGATAAGGTTTATTTTTGAGTCGGCAATACATATACAAGTAACATAAGCTCTGAAGAGCTTTATAATCGACTATGATCGTTGACCAATTCTTTTGTAATATTTGACATGTTTGACCAAATTTCACTAAAACAATGTTTTTAAAAAGCATAAGGAAGCCAATTCAGTCACCTCAAGCTGAACAGAAGTTTACTTTAAGGCAAAATAGCAAAGCTACATCGTTTGTTTTCAAAATGGCCACCATTTTATATTGGTATAAGCAAAAGCATTTCTTAAATTTGATCAACATTTATGTTTTTTGTGTCAACATAGATGTCATAAAGTATCAGGAAGCTAATTCAGACAACTTCTTTCTGAATTGAAACTAATTTTATTACACAATCACCAATCTAGACAAAATAAGTGTTTTTTGCTCACAGTTGATCGTTCCTTTTTGCAATAGTGATTATAATATCCTTTCTGATCTTTTCTACCGTTTATACTTCTGGCCACTTGTCATACTTTTGGTGTCAAAGCATTATGATAAGAACACCGAAAGCTAATTATGTGATCATTTACTTTATTAAGGATCTTGTTCTTTAGGGTAATGACTCATTTTAATGGAATATATGTGGTTTATGACCATTTTAGCAGTTATTTCTTAGTGTACATGCTGGAGTTGGTGTATAATCGCTTATACTTATGTAGGTGTTCATTTTCACATTTATAAATATCGGTATATTAGTCTGAACAAGGAAGGCCACATCCTAAATACTTGTACTTGCATCTGTCCCTGCAAACACTTAACTTTAGTATCTATGTTTAATCTGGTATTTGCAATCATACCACTAGGTAACAGGGTTGTCCAATGTATCAGCAATGTTTAATTCATTTCAACTCTATGAGATACTTCCAACATGACACAAGCTACATGTATTTGGTATGCAGAACATTTGGCATGTTCAACAGAGGGGCTTGACCTTTAGGAACTGCACCTTAAGATCTATACCATCAAGCTAACATGTCCAATCAAACACAATAATCTTATCCCATGACTTGGCATAATTGATGCAATGATTTCCAGATGTTATTGCTTGAACATTATGATTTATGATTATAGACTGGACTTTGCACATGCACCATATCTTTCAGTTTATGTATTCTATGCAGCCTTTTCTCTTTCTTATATGGGAATTTGGCGTGAAACCAGCTCATGTTTGACCGTTGACCAATTGCAACCAACACTTTCTGTAGAACAAGATAATTTGAATTAGCATTTGAAATTCACATCGACATGAAATTTTATGTCATTAGCTTTTAACATGGGAGTGGTGTGGTCTCCGGTTATGGCTTGCAATTCATGCATGAACAAAATTTGTGCACACACTTCTTCATGTTAACATTGTATAATTTCTTAAAATGTTGTTGAAGATTACACAGGGATCAATCTCAAATATGATATTAGCAGAACTATGTGTCCACATCAAATAGCTTTAGCAAACAGCTGAAATGCTCTGTCTTTATGCAATTGTACCACAAGAAACTTATACTATATTTGACTGTGTATCACATCATATCGCTTTTAAAAGTCTGTTGTCAGAATAGGTAGACTATACATCCGTCCCTATGTTTGCAGAACAGAACTGTTACATTTTTTACACCAAACTCAGGAATGGAAATTCTTTAAAAGGATTCATGCGGAGTTTTAAGGGTCATACTCTCAAATGGTTGCATGTATTGACTTTAAAGAAGAGACAAGACTTTACGTGTAAAGTATATTTCTCAACATTGCTGAAATCTGATTTTATTGAAAGGAGTCCACATTGCCTTCATTTTTTATAACCATTTTGATTTGCTTATTGGATTGGTCAAGCACCATATATCAGGACGGTTGTATTACATAAAAGAAAACACACTATCCATACTGGATCTGATATTTCTCCATATTGTTTTCATCACGCTCATGGTCATTCATCTATTTCATATCTTAACTTATTCAACAAGTATAGTAGACGCTAAGCGTCTTCAAGCAAAATAAAAACTATAACTTTTTTCATGGCGCAGCCTTTCTCTATTAACAGTGAACATCTGGTGTACATATACCAAACATAATGAAGACGTTGTTTGTGCAAATATTTAAGCTGTCCAAGATGAAACATTAACAGATCAATTTTGTTGACTTTTACCTACTATACAGACAAATACATCTAAAACATATTTATTGGTGTAAAATGGCCCCTTTCTCTGTTGTGAAAATCAGTTTAACCAGTGTCATAATACAATAATGCATGAGCCACCAAGGCCCATCAGTAATTCCTGCAAGAAATAATCAGTAATTTAGGTGTTGGGTATATTCATTCATTTTTTTCAAATTCCACCACCGAATCTTTTACTTTGAAATTTTGATTTTCTTCAAAATATATAAGAAACACTGGTTTGTCGTCCGATTACTTGTCTGTCTTTTGAACGATATTAATCAATTTATCAGATGCTCCCTTGTTCACATGATTACTTACACGCGCATGCAGTAGAAAGATAAATGGTATCCATGAATTATCTAGTCACTTTTACTTTGACATGAGTCATAATGGGCATCAACTCTGTAGGCACATTGTTTGATTTAAATATAATAATGACTATTGGGATATGCGGCAGTAGACGGTATTAAATTTTGGTCACATTTATAACATGTGGCGGAATGCAGATACATGTACGTGCGTCTTACATATACATGTACTTTTTCTGGTAAGAAGTTACAAAGTGGTTAAATGATCTTCAGAATTATCATGATGTTTGTTGTTGGTACAGAGATTAATTGTTATGTTAGATAATTAAGGAATTTTGTTTGTTTGTTAATGCAATTATATTTAAACTGAGAAAAAAGAAACATATTCAAGACTTGTCAGTATACTTGAAAGATAGAATATTGTATGGTAAAGTAATTGCAGTGTCAGATAAAGTACATGTAGTATAGTTTGGGCAATCATTGTTCAGATAAATGAAATTATAACTATGAGAAAACAGCATTCAGCATAATCAGTCACATAACAACAGACAACAAGCTCTGGTCAGCTACGAAGTAAAAATATATGTGTGGCTAAAATAGGTCATTAGACAATGATATGAGTTTCTAACCGACCGGAGGCTCCCATGAATAGTTCTCTCATCATGTTTAAAACATTCTTTGACGCCAAAACTATGACAAATCGTCATATAAACCAGATGTAAGAAAAGATATTCTACATTAGAGACTATGTTGGCAAACATATGCAAACAAACTCAACAAATTTGTCATTACGCAAAAATATACTGTCTTTTGTTATTGTGCAAACACAGCAGTCTGATGCTGACAAAATTAGCTTCCTTCTGCTGTAAAATATATTTAGACTCAAAAAGTGTAAAACTATGGCAATGTACGTCAAATGTAAGAAAGAGAATCGTAAATTTGAACCAAAAATAGTGGCCATGATCTTCGAAAAAACTATGTATTTTGGTCACAAATTGGCCATTACATGATAAAGTAAGTTTTAAAACACTTTGAAATAGACTTAGTTAGTTTCCTGATACCTTAAAACATATACTTAGACACCAAAACTGTAAAGAACGGCCATATATGTCAAATATTAGCAACAAAACTGTATTTTCGAACCTGCAATGGCGGCCATCTTGAAAAATGGCCGCCATTTTGATTTTTTCAAGTGGCTAACGGGCTTTTATGAAAAACAACAGATAGAAGTGCAAGTGTGCCAAGTTTGATGCTTGTATCACTAAGTGCATGATTCACCCCAAAAAGTGTAATAATGTGCTGAGCTATAGGGCCTAAATAGGTATCATATGTAAACGGGATAACATTAACCGGCCTGACTTCATCAGCTTTAAACAAGTGTCATCTATTTATTTCTCAAATCTAGTTTTAAGGTATTATGAAATATGAATCGAGTGTCAAACAGGTTGGATCATGGTCCAAACTGTATGCAAATAACCATTGTACACCAGGTAAGGCAGTGAACGGGTTAAGGTTACCGTTCTAATTCTCAATAACGTATATACAGTGTATCTAAAAAAACATATATATTTCTATTTGTATTTCACCACTGCTAACAATCATTGATGATAACATACTGTCAGTCAAATGTGATCCTACTGCATCATGCATTGTTTTAAATGTCGATAATACCAAAGTGTATAATTGAAAGATATTATCCATAAGGTTTGACCTGGCAGTCATCACTTTCCGTCAACTTTCGGTGGAACATTTGAAGTTTCCGTATACTTTATTTGTAGATCAATGAAAACTGTAGAAAATATACTAACTTTAACCGGTAATCAAAAGCAACTGTGTTGCAATAGCTTAGTGGATAGTGTCATTGACTTGCACTGCTAGGGTCGTGGGTTCGATTCCAGGCACTGTTTTGTAAACGTCGGACAGGTATTTTTTTTATGTTAGTATACTAAAATAAAGCAGTAAACGTTTTGGTAAAGACAAACTGTCTGCTTAACAAAATACCAAAGTAACACAGAGTGCTCCCTGCCGTAGAGTGTTTTGCGTGACGTGATGTTGCTTTTTAAACACCTTTCTATCCACGTTTCCTTAGGCAAGTTTCACTGTATTTTATTTTATATAAATGCATGAATATCATGATTTGTATGTGTCTACCATAAAAAAGATTTTAAAAAAAAAGCAAATTCAGAAATATCACAAAACGATCCCTATCGGGGATCGAACCCACAACCCTAACGTTGGTAGTGCAGATACATAACCACTGAGCCATTACCGACTGTGGTTACTATATCAGATAATATATTCAAATTCGAGTCATCGTTTAATTGTTTATTTACTATACACTTTAATTGTTTCCAGAAGATAAAAATAGCATACGGAACAAGACGTAATATTCATAAACTGACGGGTCAAACCTTATGGACAATAGCAGAAATAGCATGGAAATATACAATAACTTGTTGTGTACACGTACGTTCACCCCGGGTCTTTAGCTGTAAATATGTATCATTAAACAACATTTCCACAATTCTGACCGTACCTACAGTGGAGAATCTGTTATTCTTTCCCGTTTAAACGCAAACGTACGCACACGCAAATCACTAAAACGTAGAAAAGAACAACTTTTGGTCAATTCTGATAATTCTTGCTTATCTTGGTGGCAAACAGTTTGGAGCCTGATCAGACGCCGGGTTACCCGGCGTCTGATCTGGCTCCAAACTGTTTGCACTGCAAATAATAGTTTTAGCGTAAACGCGTTTATTGGGAAAGAATAACAGATTCTCCACTGTAAAAACACACTCAAGTACGAGTTTGGAATTGACAGAAATAACGAGGCATTAATGACCTGCACATGTAGACTGCTAGATATACATTTTCACCAAACCTAATATAGCTTATTTCTACTTTATTCACATCAAGACTTAAGCCAATTGACATGTTCAAAAGTTGCCAACAGTACAAACTTCTCGCGGACGCATATAATGAGCGTGCTAATTTGACTCGAATGGTAATAGAAGTCATATACCTTTTTAAAAGCAAAGCATGTAACATATATCTAAATGGCCGAATGGTTAACTCATGCGACTGTTAGTACTGCAATACGTGAGCTCAGAGTTTCGAATCCCGTGGATCTTGAACTTTATTTTTGTAATAACAAACGCATGCTTACTTGCTATTTCATCATAAGGTTAAGCTCGACACCTCGAATAGTCGAGCCTATGTCGCTATTCCGGCGCCTGCGTCGTTGGTTTGTTTTTATGTTAGTTTTTGTAAGACAACATTTCTCAATAACTATCTTATGTAACCGTTTGAAACCTATCAAGTTAAAAATCAACAACAAAACGACGACGGACACAGGGCGATCATAAAGCTGACCTTGGCTTTGTGTGTCAGATGATCTACAAATAACGTACACCATCAGCACTCCCAGGGATTTGATTCCACTACAGTCGAACTTCGATATCTAGAACTCGCTTAACTCGAACTATCCGATAGTTCGACATATTTTCTGCATTATTTCATGCTATGTTAAGTCGAACATACCCATATTTCAAAGTTTAAATGCGGCAAGTCACGTTTTAACTTTGAAATACGGGTATGTTCGATTTAACCGAGTTCGAGATATCGAAGTTCGACTGTATGTTGTTAACCTTTGTTTCAGTAATCTCTTATAGTGAATTTTAACATAGAATTATGCATTTAAGCTCACTGGCTATTGAATAAAAATTTAAAATATGGACCCATAAGAGTTCAACCAATAGCTTGTTTGAAATGCTTTCTGTTGATATTCTGAACGTTCTAATTCCTTCTCTTCATTTGCAGAAATACAGATTGACTAATTCAAACATTTTGGGTCATGATCAGGTTCTGTTGAAATCTGTTCAAATGCCAATCCCAACCATCATATTCGTAAGTTCCTTACATATGAGGTTACAGGAAACAACGTTTCTTACAAGCAGATTAACCCATGGTAGCGAAGGGGTTAATATTAGATTTCATCGAATCACCAGCAAATGTTTCGTCTAGGCAAATCATCTCACTAATGTGTTGATCTCGTTGCCCCGTAATTTGTTCCAGACAAAAATGGAAATGTTATTGAACCTAATGCAGGCTAGGTATGTCGTCCGCAACAGTTTTTAAAGCTTATTTATCAAGCCTTTCTTTCAGAAAATATCATTATAAAGTGTTCCCTCTCTACAACGGCCCTCCCAACAACGACGCCCTTCTTATAATGACCCTTGCCGCAGTTCCCTATACAGAAAACTCATGTCTAATGCTTTTACAATGCCGTATCGTCTGCTTAAAATTGTCGTCTGCTGTATTTCTCAAAGTGACATAACAGACATTATGACAGAAAAAAAATGACGAGTGACAAATAGCTTGAATCTAGATCAGACGCCACGTTACGCGGCGTCTGATCTGGATTCAAGCTGTTTGCCAATGTAAGCCAATTTCTCTCCCTTTAACGACTCCCTCCGAACAACGCACACAATATTTGTCTCCCTTTAGGTGTCGTTGTAGAGAGGGAACGCTGTAGTATCAAATAATTCAGACGCCAAACTATATACAATATTTATCACGTTACGTACATAATATCTTAACAATTATTAGGGCTGATTTTCTACGTGGTCTACCAGAAAATATCATCGTGGTAAATGTTAAAACAATTTGAATCCTGCTGAGACGCCGAGTTCTCCCAGCAGTTATAGCACATTTGCCTTTAGCGCGTAGAAGGGTAAACAACTTTTATCATGACGGAACATTCAAGATTTATGCTAGATTGTTAATGTTTGCGGACCATGATGTAACACACATCACATATTCTCCAATCTTGATCCCTTGGTGCCATTGCACTAGGGCACACCAATTTGCGAGTAGTTTTGCCTCAGATCAACTACCGAATAATGACGTTATATCGATGTTCTAAAGGCAAAATCGTCGAAGAAGTAAACACATTATTCCCTCTCTACAACGACATTCCAAACAATGACCCCTTTTTACAACGCCCATTTTCGCAATTCCCTACACGGGACGATTATGTCTAACGCTTTTACTGCTGCAATAATGTGTGCTTTAAAATAAGCTGTTTTCAATTCTACGCAAATTCTTATTTCCCTCCCTATAACGACCCCTCCGAACAACGCACATCTTTGTTCCCAAGTGAGTGTCGTTGTAAAAAGGGAGCGCTGTATAAGGATTAATGCAGATGGCAGCTTTGTTCTTAATCTAGCACAGTGTGGCAGAGTTGCAGTGGATTGTTTACAATACAGTAAGCGCCTTCAATTCAAGTATATTTATATAAATATAAATATGCTTGTGTTACCAAAACATTAACATGATATTTCCAAATGATTATAAAAGCGAGGCAAAACAACAGAATAGCTTTAATTATTAAGCTGTTTTCACTCATTGAAACCTAGTGACGAATATATACATCAGTTACAGTAGAGAATCTGTTATTCTTTCCCGTTTAAACGCAAACGTACGCAGACGCAAAGCACTAAAACGTAGAAAAGAACAACTTTTGGACAATTCTGATAATTCATGTTTATCTTGGTGGCAAACAGTTTGGAGCCTGATCAGACACCGGGTTACCCGGCGTCTGATCTGGCTCCAAACTGTTTGTATTGTAAATAATAGTTTTAGCGTAAATGCGTTTATTGGGAAAGAATAACAGATTCTCCACTGTACAAACATTGTTCTATGCAAACAGTATAGGTCTGTGATCGGTTTATACTACGTTAACCAAACATTAATAAACGATGTACTGAATATATTTAGAAAGTAGGGTTTGCCATCTGATGTATCAATGGTGAAATGGTTTAAGTGAAGCAAAACGATTTCAAATGATCATACACAGCTTATATCTATCGAATGCGTTTGAACTGCAATATATTTGAAAATAAGTGATAAAAGTATTGATGAAACATATTATACTGCTTGTCTCTGATTTACGACTATACGCTATATGAATAATGCATTTCATTTGTGTAAGCAATATCAATATAGTTATGTTTTAACCTCACACTGGTTAAAATTGAAACTTGTTGGTGTACCTTTATTATAAATATAAGAGCAACAAATTAGATGATGTTCACATGCGATTTCTTTTTATTTACTTACCAGGGTGTACACACTTCACTTTACGTCACTATCGGGTTTATTTGTTAATCAGGCCATAATTAATCCTCTGCTGAGGATGGGACCAGACTGTCCAGTATCGATCTCAGTCTTCCTCTCCATTCCTGGCGTTGATGAGGGTTGACGGGATCTATATCGAGGGGTTCCTGTCACGCTTAACAACGTCCTCCCAAGACTATATGGGTATGTCCGTGGTCCTCTTTGCTGGTACGTTCAACTGTCAGACTTTAGCAATTCAGCCAGTGCTGCGCTGAACATACCCCGAACAACGCAGTCTGCTCTTCTGGATGATGTCCGCGATGACGGTTTCAAAAGGAATGCTTTGCTTAGGCTGCACCAAACAAATCAATCTGATCATTGCTTTCCCTTTCTTAGAACTTCATGAATTGATCAAAATTCTTGAGTCAATGGTTGTTCCTTCTGTTTAACGTATCATCTTTACCTTTGTATAGACTGACTATGAATATCTCTTCCCATTTAACAAATCATTATCGTTTATCTACGTCTTAGGGAGGTCTCAATAGTATTTCTGTTGACATATAACATTTACCTCAATCCTTTTGGGATTGAAAACTACATACGTATATTTAGGTATACTTTTAACTAAACCAAAATAAAAAACCGAGTGTAAAATAAAAAAGCTCTTTGCCCAGACTTTTTTATTCTAGAGTTATTGTTAAACCTTCGAGTATTTATTGCAACTGGACCAACAGTTTCAAACAGTGTGAGTCCAAGCAGCGTCGTGTCTTATCCAGAAGTAAACTTTTTGACATAGCATGACACTCATGTTAATGTTTTCTTTGCTCAAACTGTATACAAATAAACTATTAGAAATGAAAGCAGACGGTGCATTTATGCATACTATATTTGCATTTGGGAAAATATTAAGATTTACTTAAACTCAATATTATCTCATTGTATGTGGGAGACTGAATACTAAGTTTAAAGGTCGTGCACCCGTAATTAAATCGGCCCAATGTCGGTCTTTATCTATACTCTACTCCAAACCATTTCGTACACCCATTTGGTCAATTCGTACCAATAATGTACGCATGGTCAAATCGTACCCAAACAAAATCGTACCCATTATTTTGGTCATTTCGTACCCATATAATAAACCTACCATACACTTACATGAACAGGGCTTTGATAGACTGCAGTGTGAACAAATATCTAAATAGTGAAATGCTGTAGAAGGAGCCCAATTTAAAACAAATAAAACTTCAAAAAGGGAAAAAATCATCTTTTTTGCCTTTTTTAACGTGGTCATATCGTCCCACGAATTAAAATTGAACTAAGAAATACAAGCTTAGATATTGTATAAAACATTTATATGATAACTATAGCGCATGTGTCTTCAAATCATGTAAAAAAAATGTACCATATGATATGCCTAAATGTATATGTTTTTTCAAAAAGCGATTCTTATCAAATTTTAATTTTACATAAAACATGTATTTATAATTCACAAATCCAACTGTCAATTTTCTTATTTTTTATTTTATAACCGAAAAGTAATTTTAATCATCTTTAAATGTGTCGCAAGTTGTTAATAACCGTGTTTAAACCATTAAATCGACAGCAGTGTCACACGTCAACACATGCCTTATGATTAACATTGTGTTTTGATAACAGTAAAGGATATCTTATTCGGCATGTGCCAATTTTACACCTGATTTGGCAAGGTTACAGTGGAGAATCTGTTATTCTTTCCAAATAAACGCGTTTACGCTAAAACTATTATTTGCAGTACAAACAGTTTGGAGCCAGATCAGACACCGGGTAACCCGGCGTCTGATCAGGCTCCAAACTGTTTGCCACCAAGATAAACAAGAATTATCAGAATTGTCCAAAAGTTGTTCTTTTCTACGTTTTAGTGCTTTGCGTTTGCGCACGTTTGCGTACGGGAAAGAATAACAGATTCTCCACTGTAACGACACATGTCTACAGTAATTTGGTGGTAATTAGTGATGTGTAATGTTATAAAATATAGTATTTTAACTGTCCTCCAGACCTGTAATTTTTAAACAGAAAGTTATACAATTAATTATTTTAGTTTACCCTCTTAAAAATGCAACTGATATAATGTTGTTGTTGTATGGAAGAAGGTGAAAAAAAAACCCAACAAATATTTCTTGAATTATTTAACACTTCTTTAATAACTGAAACAAAATGAAACACTTCAAATTGGGAGTGCGATGAAATCAGAGTTTGTTAACTTGGATCAGATGTCGTATAATTCGGTGTCTGATCTAAATAAAAACTTAATACCCTTATTTGTTATCTAATTAATTAACGTTACTTAAAAGTATAACAAAAATTAATTTTAAAATTTAATTAGAAGACGTATTTCGCAGCACAGTGATTAAAACATCATACTTTTAATTTGGCTGTAGTAAAAGAAACAAGAACATGATATACCGTTGAATGTGTAAATCCAAGCTTGATCCAGAGATAGTACATGTTTACTATTTGCCTGGCAGCCGTACTGCAGAAAGCTAAACAAGTTCCTGCTTAGCAGTCGAAGTTCAAACAACAAATGTCAGTTTCAGTAGAACTTTATCAACTAAAATCTGTCTTATAACTCATACATGGTGTTCAACCTCAGAAAGCATGGTTGGTGGGAAAGGTATTGTCTACCGTATATTCCTAGGAATCACGCGGACACGCCACATGTCGTTTTCAATACCACTAATTGGGCATATGAGGGGCTTTATAGTCTCTAAGACAGCTGGCCAATTACTGACGTCCTTACACTATAACAGTCTGATGTACGTAAGAGCTATTGTCATTGTCGTAGGACCTTGGACTATGAGCGACATAAACACAATTAAGCAGTTTGCCGCTGATGTAACAGTTTTTCAGTCATCAATTGTCTGCTTTGATTTCTGTGAGTAAGAGTGTCCTTGTTAGACCTCACAGCGCCTCATATAGATCCGAACTGTATTCAAGTGTTAACCAAGTCTACCTCAACTATAAACCCATTACCAAATAGACTGTTTCTACTTTTTGATGACATGTGGCCACTTGAAGCAGTTTGAAGGAAAGACCGAATGCGCCTTAAACAACTTTAAGCTACCATTAGCTAGAATATAGAATGTGTTAATTATAGGAAAATTACATGGCTGCAACACTTTTAACTTATTTTGTTATTTGAGTTTAATAAATACGCTAAAATGCACTACTGTTGGAGAAAGGGTTAAGTGTTAAGATACAAAACCATTCATTTCAGATATCTGCAATAAGGCAGGTTTTATAAGTACAATGAGATTGAAGAGTCCCATTTAAATAATTAGATGGCAACAGATTTGTAATATTAATTATACAAACACTCTAAACATACTAACTCTCGTTCTTTGTATAGATCGCAACTCATTACCTTTAAGATAAGCTGTTTTTGAATATAACTTAATTTTTCAACTAGAGAAAATACTTCCAACTAGTACATTCATATGCATAGAGCATATTTAAAGGTAAGTATAGTACTTCTTCTTCCTCTGCGATCAAATGTTTAAACATGGTCATGACAGATACTAAGACGTGTACTTCTAATATACTGTGCTGTAGCTTTCAGCTGTTGGGTTTAACCCCACAGCTTGTCCCTCAGGATCCCTCCTTGGGGCCATGTGTGACATCATTGGAAAAAATGGCATTTAACAAGTATAGTACAATAATGCTACTTGTTAAGGGTGTATCAATGTCATAAATTTAAGAAATATGAAAACACTTTATGATGGGTTTGTATTGAAGAGCTATTTAAGATGATTGAAAAATAGAAAAAGTGTACATTTTGGTGAACAACAGTTGCCTCCATGGCCATGTAAAATGTACCCCACCCACTTTCTCTTATTTTGTCCTTTTCAAACAGCCCGCTTCAATAACATCACTTTTAAATGAAAACAAATACGATAATTTGGTTTTGTGTTATTTATTTCCTATCTATGGTAGTATTTCTTCATACAAAAACTAATTTAAGAAAAAACAGGCACCAAATGTGAAATTTATAAAGCTCTAAATATCATCGATATGCTACTTTTTGTAAATTTTGTAAGGGAAGATAACTCTTTTTACTTTAATAACTCAAACTTTTCAACACTGAGCTTTCAATTTCTTTTCATATTTTGAACTGCCTTAGCATTGGCTTTCATTTGGTAGAATATAAGAAAAAGTTTAATACTAGAACTATTTCATTTTCAAACTTTTTTACTTTTTTTTCATAAAATAAAAAATCTAATAAAATCGTGCCCTATAAAAAGCATATTTTTTATATTCGAGGATCCATATTGTTCAAACCTAGTGCCTGCTTTGTCTAAATTTGGTTTCTATATGTGAAAATACCACCATAGACATGAAATAAATAATGAAAACCCAAATTACCATGTTTGTTTTGTTTTGAAATAGATTTTACTGAAGCTTGTACTCTGAATGGGTAAAATTTGAGAGAAAAAGTCCAAATTTGACATACCTTTTTCAAATCGCTGTAGCTAAAAAAAAATGGACACCACCATATATATTTTTTTCCCATTTTTTCATTCATCATAAATAGCTCTTCCAAAAAAACAATGATAGAAAAAAAGTTTGATACTTTGAAAAAATCGCTTATGGGTTGGATACACCCTTAAATGCCATTTTTTCCAATGCTGTCAAAGACATAGATTGAACAACAGTCTTTTTGAGCAGTTGTAAGACAGTTCACAGACATATCTCCTTGATAACGTGACTTTATAATGAAGTATTTTTCTATGTCTTTAATATGTATCTAGGGAATTGCCTGCAACAGTTTGAATATTTATTGAGCTTTCACGTCTCAAGGAGGAAACATAATTAATTGAAATAACAGGACTTTCCATATTAGTGTTCTAGATTCCATCCAATATATTAACTCAAATGCGATATCGATGTCAAATATGTAAATGAATCGTGTAAACAGGCTCTGTTGCCATGATTGAAGCACTAAGCAGAGCTGACAAAGGGCACTGGCTACTCGAACACAGACATTCATCTGAGGTTTGTTGGAATTTCGTGAGTTCAAAAAGCTAATTTTCAAGAGTATCCTACTCTCTTTTGCAGCAGAATGTAATTGGTCACGTAACAGACTACTGAAGAAGAAAGTGCAATGCTTTCAAACATTACTAGATTGACTATATACGATAATGGCACACTTTCCAAACCCATAAGTCCTAATCATGCTAATAAATAGGGCAACGGAACCACATGCTGCACTGTTTACGAATGTCAAAGAATGTCCCCGCTATCATACTCTACTATATACAGTTAAACCTCTCATTAACGACCATTAAAAAGGAAGCTAATTGATTGTATAAAAGACAGGTGACATCGTAAAGCAAGGTGAACGTTAAACAGAAAGATCCTAAAAGAGCTTTCTGTTTTAAGTCCCTTACTTTATGCAACCAATTGCTTTAAATACCTGCAATATAGCACAAATGAGTGGTCGTAATAGACAGGGGGTCGTAATAGAGAGGTTTTATTATATACAAGCTCTAATGAACCCCTATTGTTACATATTTCATTTGGTGATGTCCGTCAGATACAGTGGATAATAGTTTAATCTTTCCAGTTTAAACACAAACGAAACGCAAACCTAATCCACTAAAGGTAAAAACCTATATAATTTTGAGTTTTCAGTTTAATCTGAGTGGCAAACAGTTTGGAGCCTGATCAGACGATGGGTTACCCGGCGTCTGATCTGGCTCCAATCTGTTTGCATTAGGGATAACAGTTTTAGCACAAACGCGTTTATTGGTAAAGAACAAGGTCGTTTCACTGTACTTCTGGGAAATCACATGTGACCGTTTGAATGTATTCATTGCTTTTTTTGTACAGCCATAATCAGCTAACAATTCTCTAGTGGCGATCTCAATTAATTCAAATCACAGGACGTTCCAAGTAAAAGTTCTGTGAATAAATTTATTTCACTTCCGTTCACAAAGGTAATCTTTTCCAAGTAAATCGGTGAACAGGAATATTCATTAAAAGTAAGTATGGATCGGAACAATATTTCAAATGTCACAAAATCCGACATTGTATCTATATAGATATGCGAGTGACAACTACTCCATAATGATGACAATATATCTATTTACAACCACCTAAAACATCAATATGTAACTATAATTTACAGAACTTCCTCCCAACAACAATTTCTTCCTGACAATAACGTTTATCGCTGGTCCCCAAACAAGATACATATATATATAAAAAACTACCACTGCTGCAATAACGTCTGCTTAAATTTGTCATCTGCTATTGTTTTCTCTAAGTTACATATCAGTAGACATTTTAACAGTACAACTATAATGACAAGTAACAAACAGCTTGAATCCAGACCAGACGCCGCGTCACGTATGTATCATGTAGAACTCTTAAATATGTTTCATTTATGGTTAAAGGAAAAAAAAACGTGCAATGAGAAAATATCCATTATTAAAGAACGACACTCTGATAAGTTAAGAAATATACCAAAGGCTTCTTCTTTTTTTTCTTTTAGGATGTACAGGAATATGCGGCGAATAGCTGGGCATAACTACATGTACATTCGTCATTATTCTTAATATTAGTGAAGGTAAAAGTCTACGGTATTAAAGACGTTTTTTCTTTCCCAACAAACTCGTTTACGCTGATACTATTATTTTCAAAGCAAACAAAATGGAGTCAGATCAGACACCGGGTAACCCGGTGTCTAAGCAGGCTCTTACAATTTTGCAACTCAGATTAATATGAATAATCAAAACTATAAAAAAAAAATTGTCATTTACAACATTTTACGGCATTGAAATTGTGTTTTGTTTGCGTTTTCACGTTTACTTTTCCCCACCATACAAATACTTGGTAATGTGGTGCGGCAGATTTTAAGTTGAGAGGGCTTTGGTCAAGACAACATTGGGATTATATATATGTACTTTACCGGTTTACCAAAAAGCCTTTGGTGTCGATATTGTCAATCTTTTTGTCAATCAGGCGGACACTTGAGAGTCGTTAATGCGATTTGCAGCAGTGCTGATCGAGCAGATGAAAGAATCATACATTGTACAGAGAGATACACGGGGAAAGCTCACTTTGAGGTTTAATAGTAAAATATTTTTTGTGGAGTATCTTTGAATGCGAATGTAAACAGTCGTACATACATGTAGAAAGGGTACGTTGAAAAGAAATATCCTAATTCATACGGTTGGAAAATATACACATACATGTACATGGGGCTTAACTAACAAAGTAATGGCCATGTTGAAATATATCAGTTACATGTATCATTCTGTTAACGTTTCGTATGTGATTACTCTTATTGATGAAGATTTCGTATACTTAACACATCTCGACGGCCTTCATAGCTGCAGTAATGTCAAGGTTCCAAATTGTTTGCCACCAGGATAAAAATGAATTATCATGATTGTCCAAAAATTGCATTTTTCTACGTTTGAGCGTTTTGCGTAGAGTTCCGATATTGACCGACAATTGGCCCGACATTGGGTTGAAGAAGTCCAGATGATGGGTCACATGCGGACATGAGCTAATGTGGCGGTCATACCTTATCAAAGCCCTGCCGGTGAACGCAGTAGAATGACCCATCCCTGCAAAAGGACCGGGTCTTTAAACTACGTAGAGAAATGATCCCAAACCATGAGGGGGGCATTCTACTACGAGTCTCTACGGTCTGGAGTCATTGTTCTACGTAGTAAACTGACCCGGGTCACTGTTCTCCGTAGTGACATGACCCATGCGCCATTTTAGCAGGGTAGGGCCATTCTACTGCGTTACACCGGCGCTAATGTTTGTACGATTCGCTAGCTTATCTAGTTAGCTATTTCGATCGCCCTATGTCAGTGATCCGTCGTCGCCCGTCGTTTTGTTTAGTTGTATATACTCAAAAGATATCTGCAAAGTCTCAAACGGTTACCTTAGATTTTTAGTTAGAAATGTTGTCATATAAAAAATAACCTAAAAGCCACGCAAAGGAGGAGGCGGCAAGCAGGCGACAATGGGTCGACTTTTAAAAAAACCCAAACAATTGCGGTCGGCGGGATTCAACCATCTTACCTCATATTGCTAAGTAGGCCTACTCGGAGTCTTTCAAATTGACCACTCGTCCATTGCGATATATGTTTTCTTTCTAGCAGGCTCCGTTTGCAAGTCATTTATGCCTCGTTATTTTTTTTCCATTCCAAGCTCGCACTTAAATGTGTTGCTAGGTTTCTTTAACGGTTTGGAGTTGTGGTATATATGTTTTACGGCTTGAGCCGTTAAAACAAAAATGTCATTAGGCATAAAATAAAACCTGAGTGTTTTAAAAATGTATTCTTCAGAAAGAATTTGACTGAGGCAAATGGTTGTGACATATATTGCGGCATTAACCTTATTTACTGCCATGCCGATATTCGTGTGTTTTTTTAGTTTTCTGATTTAACTTTTAAAATTGTTTTGTTCTATTCAAAACATATTTAACTGAGATTTAAACAGTTTGGACTCTAATCACCGGCGGTAGTGGCCCAATGGTTAACACCTTGGACTACGGTGCCAGGGGTCGTGAGTTCGATCCCCCGCCGGACCAGCGGTCTGACTAGGGGATTTTTTCCCCGAATCCCTTATGATGTACATGAATGTCCTTGAGCAAGACATGTACCGCGAATTGCTCCTCTCCACCCAGGGGTTAAAATGGGTACCTGTGAGGGTCTGAGCCGGTACTGCGGCTGCTTTAGCGCCATATGTTAGCAGTGCTAAATATAATTGTAGGCAAGATGGCTCAATGATCAGGGGGTTAATGTACAGTCGGCTGAGCGGTCATTCAGACTGAAAGTAGACTTTAACTGGTACTTTACTTTACTTTTAATCAGACATCGCCTCACGCGGCGTCATTGTTTGAGAATAACCATTGTATTTGCGGAAATGCAATGGTTGGAATTATAAACTGCTGTTTTGGACGCTAAATTTAGAACAAAAGTAATGTATGAGCTGTCTAAACCATGGTGTCCTATATGAAACAGGCACCTATCGATACAGCTGTGTACGTACAGTGAAAAAACGTTATTCATCTCCGTTAAAACGAAATGCAAATGCATCGCACTAAAATGGGGGAAAATAACAACTGCTCGACAATTCTGACTATCTATTTCAATCATAGTGACAGACAGTTTTGAGCCTGATCTGGCTTCAAAATATTTGCATTGGAAGTACTAGTTTTAGCGTTAACGCGTTTATTATGAAAGAATTACGTTTTCTCCATTGTATTTTTGAGAAACATTTACCTGGTCGCGACTTAAATGTCTCGTGCAAACAGGTTGGATTTAGATAAGACCCCACCTAACTTTTTGTCGTTAGATTTTTTCACTGAACCCCCCACCCCCCCCCCCCCCCCCATAAATCCAAATTTAACATCGTTTGCAGACTACACTTTCAAAGCAGACGACATCACAACAGGATAAGGGTAAATTTTTTTGACAAGTTTGGACTGAGAATTTCATTCGATTTCAAGAGTTTGCCTGGCTTAATTTTTGACGAAAATATTTCCAATTATACAATTATACAGTAATGCAAGTGTACGATAGTAAACATTTTCTAAATCCTAACTGACGATAACTTGAAGCAGGCTGATTGTAAAGCAAAATGTGCCTTCATGCACAATCTGCTGTACATTCAACCTGATTTAAGTGGTAACCTATTTTCATTTATTTTAGAATCAGGCTATGGGGTAAATGGTATAAGAGTATGGGTTGTCCTGTAGTTGTTATAAATCCTTTACCGCTAATAAATTGTCTACGTCAATATTGTTGTCTGCTATTACATGTATCTGTTAATACACTGGAGAAGACGTTATTATTTCCCGTTTGAACACAAACAAAACGAAAAACTAAAATAAAAAAAAAAAAAGTGCAATTTGTTGACTAAGCGGTGTCTGATTAGGACTGTTATAACACGCATTTTAGATAACGTCAGTGGCATTGCCTTCAAGCTAACATTGAAACCATATTGCAGACAGCAATATGGAGTTAAAGGGGAAAATTCATTTAAAACTTGACGGTAAATGGGTAAAAGGTTCAGAAAACGAAATGCTATAAAATGTAAAATTGCATTTTGGCAGAAAACAACCTTTATTTTTCAGAGTGCAAACAGTCTGTGACATTATCTGGCAACGAATGATTGCGCGTCTGATCTAGTACAAAATAGTTGTAATATATATACACCAGTGTTTAATAACAATAATAAGTACATAGACTGTAGGTGAAACGCACCCATCATCCAGCAAATAATGGGTCTTTGTAATCTCTTGTGCATCGACATCGAAAATACAATGGCGAAAATGTTCCTCTACCCCGATAAACGCGTTTACGTCAAGATTATTATTTCAGTGCACACATCAGCTTCTAGTCAGAATAGATGCCGGGTAACCTGGCGTCTGGTCAGGCTCATTCATTCACCGTGCAGTTTGCACCGCCGCAACGGCGCTACCTTTCTTTGTCTACGAATAATCGAAACCATATTACGTCACATTAAGCTGTTGCAGCACGTGCGTGTTTCGTATGTCTATCCAATTTACTAAATTTTCGTACTTATTTCATTGTTTTATTTAATTCTAAGCTACATATATATACCTTTTAACATGAATCGTTTTCAAACTACTTTCTGGATAATCTTTAATGAGTACATTTCGTTTTTTATCTCTGCTTTACCATCTCATAAAATTATAAAATAAACTGGTAAAATGTTTGATAAAATGTTAGATGGCGATCGGAAATGTAATGAATAGATGCGTAAAACAAGACAAAAGTAAATATTTGACAACAGTTGTTTTTCCAATTTTAGTTAGTTTTCTTCTTTTCTAGTACGCAATACAGTTTGTAATATTTGCCACTTTTCGTGAAAATCCAGGAAATAAATCAATGTAATTATAAGGTGAAACACATAATATTAAGGTAAATTATAAACATTTTATAGCACAAAATAGACAATTTATTCTAAAAACTAAATGCTCACACAGTAATATATTTGCTTTCTCTTGATTTAATTACAATTTAATAACGATCACAGCTGTAATCTCCACATGCTTCTCGTAACTGTTGTATTTACATGTGACCCCTTCACTGTCTTACCCAGAGTATTATAGTTAGTCGTAAACAGTTTGGATCGTGATAAGACGCCACATAACGCGGCGTCTGATCACGATCCAAATCGTTTGATACTCATTTCAAAATGTTAAAGGTAAAATATTATGAATTGAACTTTGAGAAATAAAAGCAGACGACAATATTGTTTAACATTGATGACGTCAAATCAGTGAAGGAGCTAATGTTGCATGATAAGTAGCAATGAAATGAGTATAATAAATACACGTGTCGTAAAATGTCAGTTAAGAGTACTGATACACCGGTTCCTATCATCAGTATCTACCCATTTAATTAACGCAAATGATAAATGGATTTGTCTTATGTACAGTGAAGAAGCTGTTATTCTTTCCCAATAAACGCGTTTACGCTAAAACTATTATTTGCAGTGCAAATAGTTTGGAGCCAGATCAGACGCCGGGTAACCCGGCGTCTGATCAGGCTCCAAACTGTTTGCCACCAAGATAAACGTGAATTATCAGAATTGTCCAAAAGTTGTACTTTTCAACGTTTTAGTGTTTTGCGTTTGCGTACGTTTGCGTTTAAACGGGAAAGAATAACAGATTCTCCACTGTATCTTCCCTTTTAATTAACGCAAATGATAAATGAATTGGTCTAATGTATCGGCTTTTAGAAAAAGACGTCCTCCCGAGAAGTCGTTTGGTGAAGTTTGGTGTTAAAAGTTGAATGCATGCGGCCCCAAAGCTTTAGAAATTTCTACAATCAGACATCAGAGATGCGAGCTCAATTGCAATCTTCACAATCGTCTGAAAACACACTTCTTTAATATCTGTTATCAGACGAAAGTAGGAAATATATAACTGCTACCTCTGGGTTGTTTTCTTGCTAAATATGCCGTGGGTGTAAATGGGAGTTTTGGAGTTGTATCTTTAACCTTGTGTCTGTTTGGTGGATCTTGATTGTAGGAATTGTCCAATCGCTTTGAAACAAGTTGGTCGAGTCTATGTGGCATAATTCTTGGACAGTTTATATTTATTATTCAAATTTTAAGGGTGTAACTAGCTCAATGAATATACAATACTTAACCAAACAACACGGATATTATTGTTTACAACGTTTCGCTCTACGATCTGTGATCTACTCTCCGCCTTTACACTGAAACATAAAAAAACCAACACACGCAAAAAACACCCACAAAAAATCTCACACTAAAAAAGTCACCATTTTTAATCATGACATTGGTCTTTTAATTAGTTGACTGATTTTAAATTTGATTTTATAAACTAATTATATATTTTTTCTAATCTTGATAATGATATTGAAAGAATGTCCATGTTTCCATGTAACTCTATAATGTATCATGTTTATTGTGAATGTAGTAACTTGTCTTTTCTTGCTTTGTAGATGCATTTATATGATTTAATTTGGAGCGCCTTTAAACGCACATCTCCTGTACAACTCGCTATATAAATCGGGTATAATAATGATAGCAATTATTAAAATAATAATAATACATAAATCAGGTGGTGCGCAAACGGCCACGTAACCGGCACCTCAAATATGACCTTTCTGCCATGTAGTGTGCACGTTCATCTGGGGTTGCTGCTCCTGCATCCCGCATCAGGACATTAACCCTGGATGCCCCGGTTCCGCTTCCTATGTTTAGGGGTCAACAGTATCACATTGCTAGCTGATAGCTCATTGTGTCTATAGCAGTGGTCAACTAGCCGGCAATCTTGGCTTTCACACTAGGAATGTCCTGATAAAGGGTGTCATTCTTGATGTGCTGGCTTGGATTGATATTCAGATATTGTCTTAGCATCCTGATGTAGCAGCCATTAAGTGACTTCTGAACTTGAAAAATGACTGTCCAGCATTCATAGTCATATATTTAAACAGACTCGACTGCAAAGAAGAAGCTGAGCTTTGTATCACGAGACATTTGTGAGCTCCAAACTGCTTTCATCCCGTTTAGATCTTTCCATAATAATAATAATTATAATACTAGTAATAATAATAAAACCCCTACCTCTATAGATTGTTTTAAGTATTGAGGACAGATGGTGCTTAAAGTAGGCTGACAGTAGACCAGTATGCATATTAAGTAGCATTCTGCGTTACTTCCATCCTGCCTGCATCATGCTTCCATCTGCTAGGATGTGGGAAACGTAGCTTATGGTGAACAATAATTTCTGTATAAAGTGGTATAAATATTTTATTTCAGTGGATTGATAAATTAAATGTGTGATAAACCTTATATATGGCTATTTGACGACATACGCTTTAGTGAATTATTTAGTCGTGCTATATAACTTTCGCAAACATGAATATAAGGCTTTAATTTAGGGCCGGTGTGGGCTGATGCGGAAGGTGTTGACCGTTTAATAAATCGTCGGACGTCTTCTCCCACCTCGGGAACCGATTAATAACCTAAAAGAAATATGAACTCGCTCATGGACGTCCTCGTCAAACTTGTCCAGAAAAGAATAAACGGCTGTCAAAAAATCCATTTTACGATCGGTTGACAGTCGAGATTGACTTTATAAATTAGGATGCACGATTGAAGGAGTACACCCCAACGCTAGTCATTGACTGCCAAGTGATGGATAAAAAGTGATGTTTTTTTTCGAAAACCATTTGTATTAAACAATCACCTTTCTCGCATTTGTTATCGACACTTTCCCCATTAGTTTATCAATGACCTGTTTAAGGTTTAAACGTTCAGAAATCGGAGCTAAGGGGGGTCTTAGAAATCATAATTTGCCCCACGAGTTCAGATCAGCCCACGATTTTCAAATAATCGGGACCGACCCACATTTCGAGATTTACATTATATATGTCATAACAATGTGTAAAGGAAAGTATAATTTATTTCTTGACTGTTTGCCGGGGGCTGTGAGATTAGCAATATCTGTAAGATCCTGTAAAATAACTACTGGATAACGATGTTTTTTGTATATTAATTACTAGAGCTCGATGAAGCCATACTTATTGGCCTATTAAAAGCACGTTATCCAGAAATGATATCCTTGCCCTACTTACTAAATACACCAATTAGATTTCCAACTTCTGCCGTTTTACGATTTTTTATTGTTAATTGAGGCTCGTAGATATCTGTTTGTTTGATAAGCTGCACGCAATCATCTAATCTGATGGTTGTAAACAACAATTGTATCTGTCAGTTTGGAGCAAAAACTATATTCGGAAATATTTCAATGTGAATTTATCAATTAATCAGAGTATATCTATTATAAAGAAAACGCCTTTGCATTTAGGTAATGGCCAGCAAACCCGAATCCGATTGAATGTATCATAGCCGGCTATGCTGCGACTGTGGGAACTGGTGTAAGATCAGTATCATTTGCCGAACAAAACGTGTGTTTACTCAAAGAACTGACAAGCATCTCAAACATATTGGAACTAGACCAATCTCTAATTTATAGAGTTAGCGTTCGTTTGAGTTCGTTTTGAAACATTTGATAGGTAAGATGCGAGCAAAAGGCGCACCTCTGACCAAACAAATGTTTAAAAACGTACTCAGACTTAACTCAAAAGCTTTCTGATCTTGAACCCAGAGGCTTATTATTCTGTATATGGTCGGGTACAAACATAACCATGACGTCATTCTTTTATGTCATGAAACACGGACAGTATTCTTTAAAATCTTCCCAAATGTAATGATATCTGTTTTAATGCTACGTCGTTCTAAGCAGTCACCTGTCGTTAACACATACATGTAACACGTGTGCTTGTCATAATTTAGATTTTATATAGGATTGTTTTCCCCAATACATTGCAAACTGGCCAATAGCTAAGATACTGGTCAGTGGACTTCTATGCTCTTGGTATTTTACAGTTTGCATCAGACAAAGTACTCTTCATAATTACACATAATATGAATGACGAGTTTACTTGTTGCTGAATGTGAAAAATGACAATGTACTCGAACTAAAGCTCTTTTGGACTTTCAAATAGGTTACTGCTAACGGTAAGATAAAAGTCATTACAATATCAAATTTCGTCATTAACTGTTCTGCTTCAAGCGTCCAGCTTCATAAAAAGAACTAATATAATAACCCATTCACTGTCTAGCATTGAATATAATGATTATTAGCAAACAGTTTTGATTATGATCAGAGGCATTGTTATGCGCGTTCAGGATCATACATGTATCTCTTCGATACTCATTTAAATATTTCTTATGTCAAAATACCTAATACTTAAATTTGGGAAACAAAAGCAGACGACAATTGTTTATGCTGATGGTGGCACGACCGTGACGAGGATTAAGCCATCTTAATGATGTCGTATCAAATCGAGTGTATTGTGCTTGTTAGAACATATCTTGGCGGAAGTGTCTTCAGCGTAAAAGATCGTTATGTGTATGAAACCACAATAGATTTCTTCAATCCTTTTAAATATATCTTCAACCGAGTCTATCACTTCCTGAATTAACCGCCTATTTGTATCCTCTCAAAGACAATATATCGTCTCATAAAACGTTTTCGTTTTGACTGAGCAAATTCTATGTTTTAGCGTTTCAATGTTTAAATATTGATGCGAGTGCCAAACAGTTGATTCTGATCAGACACGGCGTGACGCAGCGTCTAATCGAAATCAAGTCGACTCTATTCGTATAATGTGCGGTGAATGGTTTTACCACGTGCGTATTACATTTAAGTTTTCCGTTAGACGTTAAGTTCGCACAATGAGTTTGGAACTATTCAAAGATACAGATATATAGTATATCAGACCTCTCTGTACGGCCACTAAAAGGAAAGCTAATGAGTTATTTAAAATACTGGTGACAATTTAAAAAGGTGTAGTAAAACAGAACACTTCTAAATGAGCGTTATGCTTTGCTGTCATCTTGCTTTAAGCTGTCACCTGTCCTAAACTTCTTATAATTCACACAATGTAGTGACCATAGTTTAGAGGTTTTACTTATGTTATAAAGGAAAGTATCCCTCTCATATTGTCTGCTGAGCGTGATTTTTCAAACATTTACAAACAGAATGGCTCCCGTTCAAGTTGGATTAAGATAATAGTCGAAACTGTATGCAATTTATTTTGCTGTTTACGTCATCTAAAACCATTTTCATACGTAATTTTTGAGTCGACATTTCAGTAGTGTATCTATAAACAGGTTTGAAAATGTATCAGTTAAAACATATATACAGTAAAAACTCGATTCTACTAAATCGAATTACAATGTATTTAAAAAATACCCGTATTTCAAAGATAAAACATGGCTTAGCCAAGTTTTACCTTTGGATTACGGGTATGTTCGACTTGAGCGAGATTGACGTATCAAAATTCAACCTAAACTACTGGTAAGATTGATTTAAGCGAGTTCGAAGTTCCGGGTTTCGACTTTAGTATAGTAAGATTGGCAATATAGATCTATCTAGAATATTGAATTTGACAACACATGCCTCGAGCATCATTTTCGTACTTCTTCAAGCTGACAGCTGTCATAAGGTTTTGCTCAAACTTTTTCTCTCGGTATTTTAAGAAATAGTGACATTGTTTCAATAAGAGTCGAGGGAAGATAACAATAGCTCTTTTACCATTATCCACATATTTTGTGCACACTATTGAAGGTGGATGCTCATTTAGGGTCATTCTGCTTTTAATGCCAGTTTGCCTTAAGCCTTCAATTTATCTAAAGCGTCTGTTTTATATGTTATTTTCTCTATTTTCAAACCGACTTTAGAATATATCTTGGTATAAAGCTACATGTAATGGTAAAAACACCACACCGATCGATTAAGTCTGAATGGATATATTGCACTTGAGGAAATAGGTTAATTGTCAATAAATTTGAAATGGATCCGAAAACAAATTAAAAACTACTTTAAATGCCGGAAATTGAAATTCAGTGAGTTAAATAGAAAATTCCTTTCCTTTCTTAGCTTAGCGTGTCATTGACTTTGAATAATGTATTAAATCAAGGCTTAAACAGATGAGCAAGAAACTGAGTCGTTGGTGTACAGTGGAGAATCTGTTATTCTTTCACAATAAACGCGTTTACGCTTAAACTATTATTTGCAGTGCAAACAGTTTGGAGCCAGATCAGATGCCGGGTAACCCGGCGTCTGATCAGGCTCCAAACTGTTTGCCACCAAGATAAACAAGAACTATCAAAATTTGTAAAAAATTGTTATTTTTTACGTTTTAGTGCTTTGCGTTTGTGTACGTTTGCGTTTAAACGGGCAAGAATAACAGATTCTCCACTGTAACATTTCACTTACTACAATAGTGTCAGTTTCACAGTTTTCGTTTGCAGTTGCAGCACACGGAATGTTATCATTAAGGTAATACATATTTTATCCTGATCAAACGCAGTCTGTCGCGGTGTCTGATTCTTATTAAAAATAATAACACAGACATCTGAGTGACAAGAACGTTGGAAGCTGGAACACGGAATTTTGAGGTAGGAAATTAGAAAAGCATCACTTTATTTAATGGATGGGTCGGATTTCTAGGCACTGCGACACAAATAGGTGATATAGCGCCGATGAATGATGATGATGTAAAGATGATGATGATGGTAGATGCTTTCGGTTAATCTCATTTGTGTTCAAGCAGCGCATAGGAACACAACTACCGACCGGCATTCTTTTTAGAACTTGGCAGAAGGGATAATCTCGGTCAAATAAACAGAAAAATTTCCTTTAATAATTACGTAAGCCCCAAGAAGTGAGGCCTTTTGGGTGCCACCACCGGTCTTTCGTAACTTTGTTATAGATTGCACTACAGTGCTACTGTACATATCATTGCTGTGCTGAATATGTTTTTCCCAATATACGCATAATAACTTTTAAAATGTAAACTATCCGTTTAATCTGAATAGAAGTGTTGGGCCTGGTTCGTTTGAATGATGTTAGCTTAAGCAAAACTAACAAATTAGAGCCTGGCCAGACATAGCAGGTTAGTCCAGGGTCTAAATTTGCTCAAAACTGTTTGCAATTGACCTTAGAATTTATCATAAATGTGTTTATTCGGACACAATGGCGTCACCTCCACTGTTATTTGTTTTTGATAACGCCTACTTGATGGAGTAGGATTAGCTCGTCCTCGCTGATTATAAACACAAAACTGATGTATAGCCTCAACAGGATGTCGTACACAACTGACTGTTATTCTCAGCAGATAGTCCTTAAGAAAAAAATACGGATGAATCTTTGCATTTAAAGAAAGCCGGATTGTTCATTTCAGAAATGGTAAATAAGCTAATCATCATGCATTAGGAATTAAATTTTGTTTTTGACAATAGCAAATCCGATCGTATGTGCAAAAAATAAAACAAAACTGTATACAGTGCGTCCTCTCTGAAACAATACTCAATGGGATACATGTACAAAGAGTGTGTGTTTTGTTCGGAGGGAGTTTTGATAGAGGGGAAATATAAGATTTGCCTTACATTTACAAAACGTTTGAATCCAGATCAGATGTCGCGCAAACTGTTTGTTACTCGTCAGTATATGCCTATTACACGTACTTGTTTCAAAAGTTCCACTCATATGTAACGTTGAGAAGCAACAGCAGACGAATTATCTTTTTGGGGGAACAGCGACAAGCATTGTTGAAGAATCGTTGTTCAGAGGGCCGTTGTCGGGAGGGAGGACTGCCGTTTTTCACACACATTTGAATGTTAATTGTTTTCTTTCACTGCCAATTTCTCAAAATGGCGATTTTGCAAACAGTTTGAATTCTGATAAGACGCCGTTTGACACTATTATTGACATTTATTCAGCCAAGCCAATTCTTAAGCTGAGTTTGAAATATTGCAGATGACACTACCGATGCAGACGATACTTTAGCGGTAAGAGGGTTAAAACAGAAAATAAAACTTTGAAGGGAAAGAGTTAAGTCTATCTAAATTCTACAAATATTTTACAGAAGTCTTTTGAATTGCCAAAATGCGATCAGTACAAACTGTTAATGTAAAAATAACTTTATGTGAAAGATTGCTGTAACTCCCATTAAAAAATAATATGCTTAATGATGGTTTAAGATGAGGAGTTTAAGTTTTACGATAAAGCAGGGAGATTTTCTTTGTTTTACCTAGGATCTGGACAAAACTCTTTGTGACTTAGTGTCTGATCTCGATTTACTTGATTAAGGTATACTTTTTGACTGAATAGAAAACAATTATAGGCAATGACCCGCGCTATTAACCTTTTGCCTAGTGTTCCATAGGCAAACTGTGTTGATTCAGATTAAAATAAAAACAAATAGAACATTTACCCCTTAACCCCTTAACTGCCGTGACGTCATAAATTTGTAACTATTGTCGGCTGCTTTTATATATTAAATTTTAATGCGGCCTCTGATCAGGATCCAAACTGTTTCCAAAAAATGTTGTGCTCGGGGTTAGGCAGTGAAGGGGTTAAATGAGTAATGAACCCATCCAATATCACAGGGGAGGAACGCGGTCACACGGTAAGCCAATTGTAGACTACATCGCGTCACAAATATTGAACGATTTTTGTCACGCTTTTGAAGACGAACTAGCTCCAGTGATGGCCCGCTCAGCAGAAACGCTTCAAAATGGTAACATTTTCTTTCATTTGCTTCTAAATTTATTTTTAAGTCTGTGTGAATAGTGAGAGAATATCAAGGGAGGTCAGCTCCTGATGTGGTTGTGATAGTTATATTCGAATCGGTGAAAAAATGTAGAAAACATCAGAAAACTGTGTTAAAGTTCTCTTGGTATTGAATATACCTATTATACCGGACTCTAATGACATCTGAACTCAACATTGACTATGCCTATAAGTGCACAATTCAAATGTAGTGTATATTTGCCATTGTAATGACGATATTCCAACTTTTCTGATCAAACCTTGTCGAAGGATTATCTGTACTGTATTTGTAAGATGTATTGTATGAAATGTAGCATAATTTATTGCTTGTATGTCTATGTCTTCTTTGTCTGGTTAAACACAGTGTGGACCCAGATCAGCTGCCACTATTTATTAGGGGCGACTCATCTGGGACCAATCTGTTTGAATTAACTGTACTGTATTTGTAAGATGTATTGTATGAAATGTAGCATAATTTATGGCTTGTATGGCTATTAATCTTTGTCTGGTTAAACGCAGTGTGGACCCAGATCAGCTGCCACTATTTATTAGGGGCGATTCATCTGGGACCAACCTGTTTAAATTAGCTGTACTGTATTTGTAAAATGTATTGCATGAAATGTAGCATAATTCATTGCTTGGTTGTCTATGTCTTCTTTGTCTGGTTAAACACAGTGTGGACCCAGATCAGCTGCCACTATTTATTAGGGGCGACTCATCTGGGACCAACCTGTTTAAATTATCTGTACTGTATTTGTAATATGTATTGTATGAATTGTAGCATAATTTATGGCTTGTATGTCTATGTCTTCTTTGACTGGTTAAACACAGTGTGGACCCAGATCAGCTACCACTATTTATAGGGGCGACTCATCTGGGACCAATCTGTTTAAATTAACTGTACTGCATTTGTAAGATGTATTGTATGAAATGTAGCATAATTTATGGCTTGTATGTCTATTAATCTTTGTCTGGTAAAAAAAACAGTGTGGACCCAGATCAGCTGTCACTATTTATTAGGGGCGACTCATCTGGGACCAATCTGTTTGAATTAGCTGTACTATATTTGTAAGATGTTTTGTTTAAAATGTAGCATAATTCATTGCTTGTATGTCTATGTCTTCTTTGCCTGGTTGTACACAGTGTGGACCCAGATCAGCTGCCACTATTTATAGGGGCGACTCATCTGGGACCAACCTGTTTAAATTATCTGTACTGTATTTGTAATATGTATGGTATGAATTGTAGCATAATTTATGGCTTGTATGTCTATGTCTTCTTTGTCTGGTTAAACACAGTGTGGACCCGGATCAGCTGCCACTATTTATAGGGGTGACTCATCTGGGACCAATCTGTTTGAATTAACTGTACTGTATTTGTAGTATTTGTAAGATGTGTTGTATGAAAAGTAGCATAATTTAAGGCTTGTATGTCTATTAATCTTTGTCTGGTTAAACACAGTGTGGACCCAGATCAGCTGCCACTATTTATTAGGGGCGACTCATCTGGGACCAATCTGTTTGAATTATCTGTACTGTATTTGTAAGACGTGTTGTATAAAATGTAGCATAATTTATAGCTTGTATGTCTATGTCTTCTTTGTCTGGTTAAACACGGTGTGGACCCAGATCAGCTGCCTCTATTTATTGGGGGCGACTCATCTTGGACCGATCTGTTTGCACCAGTCGAACGGTATTTGTAATTTTTTTGTGCGGTTGAAAGATCTTTCTAACCTGTTAAATGTAGCTAATGGATTGTATGTTGATTCTCCATTGTTTTGTTGATACAGGGTGGCCCCAGACGAGCTGCAACTTGCTATTAGGGACCACTCATCTGGGATTAAACTTTTTGTCTCAATTGTGTGGTCTTGGGTGAATACAATGTGTACCCAGATGAGCTTCCACTATGTATTAGGGGCGACCTATCTGGGAATAATCTGCTTGCACCGGTTGAACGATCTTTGCAACATGTATCTTATAAAATGAAACATATGGAGAACATTCATGTATTATTGCTATTTCCTCTCACTGAATACAGTGTAGACCCAGATCAGCTGTCACTATTTATTAGGGACAGCTCATATAGTAATGATCTGTTTGCATCAGTTGTAAGTTTGTTTTGGTAACATGTCCTTTATAAAATGTAGCATATGACGTACGTGTTTATTTCTCCATCGTCTGGTTGAATACAGTGTAGACTCGGATCAGCTGCCATTCTTTAACAAGGGAGACTTATCTGGGTATAATCTATTTGCATCAGTCGAATGGTCTTTGTAATTCGTTCTTAATGAACTGTATCATATAGTTTAAATGTTAAATTACCCTTTGACTGGATGCAGTGTAGACCCAGTCTGTATCAGTTATACGGTAATTATTGGAACTTGAAATTAATCTGTCTGATAATGTCAGAGATGTCTGATGGACAAATGAAACCACTTCCATGGTGTTCTTACCATCCTGGTGATACATTTCACATGACGTAAACATTTGAAAATTTACTTTCGAATAAGTTAACTATATAGAAAGCTACGTCAACTATTATTTTAGAACAAGTAAATGATAACCCCTATTCTTATCATGCAAACGAAACTATACTCGTTTGCGTTTCACATACATGTATGTGAATATTCCTTTTTCATGTTTTATTTCCTTCTCTTCAGTCTTAATAGAACCCTACTGGCATTGGGTAGTGAGAGCTCTTGTTGCAGCGTTTATTGTAGAATGTTTCCATATTTGTATTCTGGACATGCCGTGGTACTGAAAACTGTATGTTTTCTATTCCTTGTATCTCTCATCACATGAAACCATTTTTTAACTACCCAGTTTTCAACCCGGTGTGTCGGAGGGTACATCACTTCACAGCATCCTTGCACTTTCTCATACTTATCCAGATTTACTTCTCAGTTATCCACGTATTCTCAATAAAACTTTACATGACGTCATCATCAAGGGTTGCTCTAAATGTTAAACAACCATACAAGAAACTTATAATTGGAGCTACATTCCGCATAAATATAATGTTTAGTATTAACATGTGCAGGTTGTTTACGGCTATCTTTGTTGCATGGTTTTTCATAATTCTTCGACGATCCGGAGATGTACACCCTAACCCTGGCCCTACAAGCACATATTCATCATCTAACTCTAGTATTTCGAGCGATTCTCAACCATCGATGTCTTCAACTTTTGATTTCTCCAATAACCTCTCAATAGTCCATTATAACGTTCAGAGTATCAAACCGAAACTTGATATTGTTTATTCTGAACTTTACCAATTTGATATACTCACCTTTTCCGAAACCTGGTTATCAGATAATACACCTTCGACAGATCTGTACTTTCCAAACTTTAACCCTCCAGAGCGAAAAGACCGCCTCGGCGACAATCATGGTGGAGTTATTGTTTATGTTAAGGAATCACTATCGTATAAACGTCGTCCGGACCTCGAATTAAACGGAGTAGAATGTATTTGGATAGAGCTTACGCTAAAGCAAAGAAACATATTACTTGGCACATTTTACAGACCCCCTAATGTATCATCTTTGTATAATAATGCTATAGAAGATAGTATTTCTCTCGCGGCAAACTCGGGTATTAAAGATATAATAATCACCGGAGATTTTAATTTTAACTGCTTAAATCCGTTATCAGCTAGAAATATTGATTCTTTATGTCAACAATTTGGACTTACGCAGGCAATAACGGAGCCGACACATTTTACCGAAAAATCAAATTCATTAATAGATATTCTCCTTGTAAGTAATGATAATTCTTTACTTAAATCCGGCGTGGCCGTACCATTTCTTGATCAACATGTAAGGTATCATTGTCCTATTTACGGCATTTTTAAATATGTTAAACCAAAGTCTTTAGTATTCACTCGGAAAATTTGGAAGTACGAGCAAGGAGATTATGAGCAGATGAAAAAGTGTATAAAGGATACTGATTGGAATCTATTAAAACATGAAAATATTGATATTTACGCAACGGACTTTACAAACACTTTAATGAAAATAATCTCAAAATTCATTCCAAATAAAGTTGTTAAGATCAAACCAAACGAACCTCCATGGATGACAAATGAAATTAAGAAATATATTAGATCCAGAAAAAGGTCTTATAAACAAGCAAAAAGATCAAATAACCAATATTACTGGGCTAAATTTAGAAAAATTAGAAACAAAACAATATCTTTAATTAGAAAAAGCAAACAACATTACTACGACAGTTTAGCATCCAAACTTCAAACTAATAATCTTTCACCAAAGGACTGGTGGAATGTACTTAAATCGTTCCTGTCAACTTCCAACAAACCAACCATTCCTGCCCTAAATTACCAAAACCAACAAGTTCTACATAATGACGAAAAAGCCAAAATACTCAACGACTTCTTCGCATCACAATCTAAACTAAACGAAACTAACAAAGAGCCACCCGATTTACCTATCTACAATCCCGATTTAATTCTAAGACCGACACAAATAACCATCGACCAAGTTAACAGTATTCTAAAATCATTGCCTAATGGTAAAGCCCCAGGCCCCGACCAAATTAATAATTGTGTCCTGTCCCGAATTGCTAACGAACTATCTTATCCTTTGTGCGACCTCTTCAATACATGTTTATCTTGCTCAAAATTCCCTGCTATTTGGAAGGAAGCACATGTAACAGCGGTTTATAAGAAGGGAGACCCCTCACTTGTTAACAATTATAGACCTATATCTCTACTAAATGTATTAGGGAAAGTGTTCGAAAGACTCTTATTCCAACAGATCTTTAATTTCCTAAAAGACATTAACTTTCTATCTCCTTTCCAGTCTGGTTTTGTTCCTGGAGACTCCTCTATCAACCAATTAGTCTATATTTATAACGCTTTCTGTCAAGCAATAGACTCTGGAAAAGAGGTCCGCGTCATTTTCTTTGATATAAGCAAGGCATTCGACAGAGTATGGCACAAGGGTATTATATGTAAATTAAAAGCTGTCGGATTGTCTGCTGACTTTTTGAAACTCTTTTCGGATTATCTTGAAAACAGACGACAATGCGTTGTTCTACCAGGAGCAAAATCAGACTGGAATTACATAAAAGCTGGTGTTCCACAGGGGTCAATTCTCGGACCGCTGCTATTCTTAATATATATCAACGATATTGTTTCTAACATTTCTTCCAATATCAGGTTGTTTGCTGATGATACTAGTCTTTATCTAACCATTAATCACAGAAATGAAGCATTAGCATCAACCGAGTTATTAAACACTGACATCTCTATAATCTCTAAATGGGCATCAGATTGGCTTGTTACCTTTAATCCAAGTAAATCTGAATCAATGCTTATCTCTCGAAAGCAAAATACAAACATATTCCCTTCATTATCGATGGATAATCAAATCATTGCTGAAGTCACCGACCACAAACATCTAGGTTTATTTCTTTCTAACGACTGTTCCTGGCATTCACATATTGATTATATAAAAAGCAAAGCTTGGCCAAAAATCAATGTCATGCGCAAACTTATGTACCAATTAGATCGCAAATCACTTGAAACAATCTATCTATCTTTTGTTCAACCATTGTTGGAATACGGTGACGTCATATGGGACAACTGCACAATGTATGAAAAGGATGAACTTAATAAAATACAAAATGAAGCTGCACGTATATGCTCTGGTACAACTCGACTTGTTTCCTTACTTAACCTTTATAATGAAATTGGATGGGACAGCCTGGACACTCGCAGGAAACATCACAAACTAATAATGTTCTATAAAATGATCCATAATATCTCTCCGCCTTACTTGTCCGACCTTATACCACGTACCGTCCTTGAAACTTCTCGATATAATTTAAGAAATAATCAGGACATTCAAGTTCCGTATTGCAGAACAAACAAATACTACAACTCCTTTTTACCAACTGTTATTCGTGACTGGAATACACTATCGCCAGAATTAAAATGTGCAAACTCTCTACAAACTTTTAAGCGACTCTTAAACAAGGACAGACTAAGAACACCTGCACATTTTTACATTGGTGATAGAAAGTCGCAAGTACTACATACCCGTCTACGTACAAAATGCAGTGCATTAAATGCAGATCTTTTTTCTAAGGGTATCGTAGAGTCAGCACTTTGTCAGTGTGGGGTGATTGAAGACACATACCACTTCTTTTTTACATGCCCACTCTACCAACATATTCGTCATGAACTCTTCAATACAGTGTCAGCACTGTGTGAGCTATCATTGAATATTATGTTGTTTGGTGACACCTCTCTTTCTCTCAATATCAATACACACATATTCAAGGCAGTACAAACATTTATTGTTAGAAGCAAACGGTTCACCTAGTTAGTATTTTTGTTGCTGAGGATGCTGTGCTGTGAGTCAATATCGTTGTAGCTCATTCTCTTTACCAATGCCAGTAATAACTATAACAGCTAGAGGTATCTATTGAACATAACTAGATTGTTAGTAGTTGTTTTTCTTTATTATTCTTTCAAAATTTAATAACATCAAATATACTGTTGATTACATTATGTCATTGATTTATCTTCTTAAAAACTTTTAGAAACATCTTGTATAACGACATCAATGACCATATATTTCGCAATTACTTGTACATTGCACGTTCAGGGAGAGAAATCCTATAAGACTTTATTGTCTTTCGTTTCAATCCCTTCTTTCTGTTGTATATTTCTATGTGATGTGTATATTTGCTGAATAAATATGTTTAAACTAAGGAAATGTAACGCTTTGGAGACTACAACGTAACGCACTTGTAGACGATTCACTTTTTACCGTCACGCATTTTAGACTACACCTTTGTATTTTTCAGGATACAGACAACCAATGTGTATACTGCTACAAACGCTTTTGTGGGCCGGCAGATGTGATAAGACATCAGGTTATAGCATACACACAACGTAGACTTGCAGTCACTGTGGATACAGCTGGGACAGAGAAAAAGAAGACCAGACTGTAAAACATTAAAGGCAAAGATGTAGCCTGTGATATCAACAGCATCAATATAGACAGACATACTGGAAAAATTCAAATTCCAACTGGGAATTTAACAGAAAGCCCTACACATAAGATAAAAAAATAAACACTCCAACCAAGCATGTCCATAAACAGCTCTTTGAAGAACTTCACGAAAATGCCTTAACTGTGTTATCGATTGAAGAAAGCACAGACCCAAAAGACTGTTCATGTACTAATTTTGATACTGATTTTGCAGAAGAACCTGAACATTTCGATGATGAGGCAGCCAGATTTTGCAGTAACATTGACATTTCAGATCACTCGGAGCATATACCTGTTACTGTACAAGGTGAAGGACTGAAAAGTATTGTCCAAAGATTGAGAGAGTTGCTTCCATCTGTAACCCAACACGTTTAAGAGTTATTTTGGGACGTTGTCAAATACAATGATATTAAAACTGTTCATAACATGAGATTCACTGTTGACGTAAATGAATTCTGGACAGTAGGGTTGTCTCTTTTCCACGCTAAGTTTATTCTTAGATTTTACTCTTAAGCTTTGTTCAGATTTGAAGGACTTCAAATAGCCTCTGATTTTTCATATTCATGGTTTGGTTTGTTTGTTAACGTCCGTTTCTGCCATATATGGGCTCACTGGACGCCCCATAGAGAAGGGAGCGGATACAGAAAACCGGGCGCAGTGACCTACTTTCAATATCGACAGAGTTCTCTGGTTCCCTTGAATGCCCAGTATAAAGGACTGAAACATCGGTCATCGGTTAATAAAGTCTCATACGAAAGACTAGGATCCGCCGGGGGTTGAACTTACAATGCCTGGTCCACAGACGAGTGTGCTACCACTGAGCTACATCCCACTGTTGAAAAACATGACTGTTTTCATTAAGATATCAGACGCTAAAATTTAGATAGAACGGCATACGCATACAGACAAACAGTCAAACAAATAGATATCGCACCTCATTTAAAGTGATGCTTTTCATTACGAATTTTTTTGTATCACTTTTACAAAAGTCGTGTTTCATTTACATGTAAGAGGTGCTCTACTTATAAAGATCATGCGTCTCCCCGAAAAGCATTACCATTTTTTCTTATGCGAAGTACACCAAATAGACCTCCTCGGAAAGCTGCATTCGTACAAATAGAGCTCCCCGGGGAGCCTTGTTTGGTCAAGCAAGGCCTTATCAAAATTGATCCTTTGATAGACACGATAGAATTTGGGACCAAACACACATTTTAAACGCATAATTAAGAAACCCGTCTCACCGCAAAATCAACGGAAACAGCAGTAACCGGTAAGGTAACCTTGAGAAGACCTTAAGTAACTAATGTAAGTAATTCAACAAGAAATATAAACGCATTTTAATCGTCTAATGTTCGTGACATTGTAGTCCACAAAATGTGACATAGACATTTAACTCGTCCAAAAATGCGTGACAATGAATCTAACGATAGGAAGAGTTTTCATCGTCCATTTTTTACAGTTTTATGTTGGACAAGCATCGCTTCAGTTAAAAGACGTGTTCGTAAAGGTCGAAAAGTATCTCTTCTCAATGAAAAGTGCTTCAGTCAATCACAGGTCTCTTTAAATTACGCTAAAAAGTAAACTATTTGTCTTTTTGACAAATTTCGCGCCATGGATTATTACAATTCCAGGATAATGAAGGCTTCAATGATCCAGATTTATATATAAGTCATTGAAATACATACCTTTTTTCTTTCTTTTTCAATACTCGGTGAATGTTTGCAATATTTCTTTGTTGGATGGTCTAAAATACCGATGTTTCATGCGATTTTCAGGTTAAGTCAGCATCTTGAACGGGTGTAAATAGTCCAATATTTGTGACGCGATGTAGTCTACAATTGGCTTACCGTGTGACCGCGTTCCTCCCCTGTGAATATATAAACATGGAGTATTCCACTTATCTTTAATGGGTAAACCTATATGTGTAAAAGTATGTCACGTTAAGTCTTTCTTCCTTTGCTCTTAATAAGTTTACCTACTTTGATCTGGTCAATTTTAGATAAGGATATAGTCCAAGGACCTATTTCCCAATTTTTGTATAATTTCCATAGGTTTGGGCAATCCAGAGAAAACCGTTCAAAATGTTAATTTGCTTTTATCATATAGTCTCGAAACATCAGCATAAAAAGCGACGAGTGCACCATACAAAATGTGTATGTTACTTTCACTCAATAAAGAGATGTCTAATTTCAGGATTAGTATTCGTTTTAAAAGAAAGGTTAAGTGTAAACTAAATTTCTTATATAAGATTTCTGTATAACTGTTTCCCAAATCAACTCGTTTGTTCACAAATCCGATATATGAGACATATACAAACAGTGTAGAATCGGATTAGATGCCGCATTATATGCGGCGTCTGATCAGATTCATACTGTTTGCTGAACGAAATTAATAATACCGGTATAAAATAACACAAAAATGAAAGTTTAGACAAGACAAATTTGACTATTCAAATATAAATAACCATGAAATAATCGACTGGGAGCCAATGGGACCAGATTAAACTCTAACGATCGGTGTACTATTGCTTGCTGATCACACAAGGTATTCTGTATGGGGTGCTGATTAATTACGATATTGGATTGGTTTCGTCCTGCCTTTAACCCATTCTCTAACGTCATAATCTGTCTAACAATCATTGCCATACCGTCATCTGCTTTAAATAGCCAATGGCTTTATTCTTAAATTTAAAGTAAAAGCCAACTTTGACATACCATGCATGCTATTGAATTATAGTGTCGAGCAATTTGGATCTTGATCAAACGCCGCTGTACGCGGCGTTTGATCAGGAACCAAACTGTTTGCAAATAGCGGTACAGACGGGCTTACCAGTGAAAGGGTTGATTTAGGAACGTAGAAAATATAGTAATCATTTCTTGACGGGCTGTGGTATCGATTTCAATATATTGTGATTGTACAAAACATATCCGTATAATTAGATCTTGGAAAGTTTGTATAACCTTGCTATTTAACCTACTTGGCTGCAGCCATTGGTATGGTTGCATGCTTGCACAAATTACAGTCTATGATTACATCTATGTTTGTGGTAGACTTTTTGCAGCGTGGTCCTGTTATTTCGACAGCGCATAAGACTCGTTAATTGTACTTTGGATAGTACGTTGTGTTGTTTGCCACCGAAAAAGGAACTACTGTGAAACCTTTCTTAAATGACATCTAAAAAGAACGTCAATTAACTGAAAAAAGACATATCACAGTTTAAAGCAGTGTTAACGTAAATCAGAAGTTCCTACAGGAACTTTCACCTTGATTTAAGCAGGCACTACTCATCAACGCCTGGTGGTTAACACAATTTGGTAGTCGTAGCCGAAAACTCAATGTAGTTAATTGTAAAAACACAGCTTTTTGACACTGTTTACACCCTATTTTACGAGTTTCACATAGTTTTGAACCTTAGTATACTCAATATAAGGTAATATGAAAATAAACCAACTTTGTTTGAAATGATTATGTGTTCGCAACTGAACTTTGTAAACAATGGACAGTAGCATCTTGAAGGATGAAACTATAGCAGAAAAAATACGGTTTAGCAAGAACTTGTTGTTAACGTCTCAGCACAGAAGTCAATCATGTTTAAATTAAATTGTTATGTTTGTAGTTAAAAGTAGAACATGCAATTGTACGCAAAATTGATATGTTGGCATAGTTAATTAAGAAATACTTTATTGAAACGAGTATTAATTATTTAGTATCCTGGTCAAACGTTACGCGCGGAGAATGGGTTACCTCTTTCAATGCCAATGACGCAATTAGACTACCTTGCAAACAGTTTTGATCCTGATAAGACACCGCATAACGCGGCGTCGTATCAGGACCCAAACTGTTCGACACTCAGATCGATATTGCGTTAGTCAGAAATGTTCTAAATCTGACTTGACAAAATATTGCAGACGATACTATGAATCCAAACGATGATTTGGCGGTGAGGTTTTAACCCTTTAACCCATAGCCTAGTTTCTATTATTTAAGATATGTGACCTATTAAAGCAGGCTGAAAGTAAAGCAGAATGTGCCCTAGGGCACATTCTGCTTTACTTTTAGCCTACTTTAAGTTAATATCTGCTAGTATATAGAAAATAATTCTTATAGTACATATTCATGACAGTATAAAATGGAACTGTTTTCTTTGGCGGATGAATAAATAGAATGCGCTAAAAGTCGCTTCTATAAGGGAAAGGGTTAAAGCAGACAATATAACTTGGCAGTGAAATAGTAAACTTAGAAAACTCGTGCATGCCCTTAACAAACGTAAATGTTCCTTCCACACGTAGCTTAACAACTCAACATTACTTAAATTAATTGTGCTCATATTTCTAAGCATTACTGGAACTCGCGTAAGTATTTTGTAATTAAATTTATAGGGCTTCAACAGAAAATATTGTACTTAAAATACCGTAAATACACACACGTAATCCATGCCAGTATTTATGAGGTAATATATTTAATTACAAAATGAAAAACAATTTACCAAAAATATATAATACAAGAATATAAACATTTCTTTTCTGTCAAATTTTAAAGAAATGATTACACCATTTAAGTACAGTAGCGAAGACGTTATTATTTCCCAAATAAATGCGTTTACGCTAGAACTATGATTTCCAGCGCAAACAGTTTGAAGACAGATCCGGCGTCTGAATAGGCTCCAGACTGCTTGCAACTTAGATTAAAACGAATAGTCAGAATTGTCAGAACGTTTTCGTTTAATACATTTAATGCAATACGTTTCGTTTTGTTTGCATTTAAACAGGAAAGAATACCGTCTTCTCAACAATACTAATCAACCGGGTCTCCGCGATAGGCAACCATGGAAGGCGTACCGCGACATCTGATCAGAATCCAAGTTCTTTCTTTCTTTCTATATATACTGCTACACACCCCTTTCGGATATTACGAGCAGGGGGACTTTTAAGATGCACAATTGGGACTGTATCCAGCCGATCACTTTATGCTGACACCGACGAACTAGTTGTAATGCTAACCCAAACTCCTGAGTGCCAAGGAGGGAAGCCATTACTACAATTTTAAAAGTATTTGGTTTGACCCGGCCGGGGATTGAACCCACAACCTCCCGCACTGCAAGCGGACGCTCTACCACTAAGCCACACAGCCGGTTAGTGTGATACTCGAATAATTATTTTCAGTAAAAACTTAAAAAAAAAGTTGCAAACGACAAAGTTTACCAAAAAAATAGTTTGTCTGCGAAATAGATTGTTATATTCCGCAGTAAAAGGTTAACAGAGCCTTCAGGCGCTTTAACTGTTCAACTATAACAGTTGATGATGTTTTTGCCCCCCCCCCCCCCCCCCAAAAAAAACCAAACAAAACAAAAACAACTCAAACAAATCGTGTTTCTTCTTAGCATATCTCTAAAAACATATAAAGGTAGGGTGTTCTCTCATAGTTAGGAAATATCTTGTTGAACTAAGCCAGATTTCCTATAACATTATATTAACAGCAGAATGGCTTTTAAATCGTTTTTGTTTAACCCTATCACTGCCTTACTTCGAGCACAATGGTTGTTTGCAAACTATATGTTTGTTGATCAGACGCCGCGTGACTTGGCGTCTGATCAGGATCCGAACTGTTCGACACCCATTTGAATATCTATTAAGTCAACATACCTAGAAATTCAAATGTGATAAATAAAAGAAGTCAATTATATATGGTATTATGATACCTTTGAAACATTTTTTTATATTTGTTTTTTAGATATAATAGTTGAAAGTCTGTTCTACAAATTAACATAATTGTGATATAGATTTAGTAATAATTCCTCTGGCATATTTAAATCACCGTCAATTTCTTGATAAAAAATTAAAATTCATGACGTAATTGCAATGATTTGTTAATCAATGTCATTATTTCTAAATGTAGTGATACTTCAAGACGTCTGATCTGGATTCAAACTGTTTGCTCTCTGAGGATGTTAGTTTTACTTCCCTAAAACAACTTCCTCCGAACAACACAGACAAGTAGTACCTCCCATCAATGGTTTTGTAGATAGGGAGCACTGTATAAATTTCATTATGTAAAGAAACATTTCGTTTGGAAGTATTTACCAGCTATTTCTGATTGGACAATAAAGTACTATTGTCCAGACCAATTTGTCGATAGAATTGTTTGAGTCCTTTTGATGTTGCTAATTTAGGTAGAACAAAGCATACTGGTTGTAAGATATCCATTTGATTTCGTTTTTTATAAGTAGATACTAGACACAATGCTGGCGGTGAATTTTTTAGTTGGATACATCTTTAGATACATTCGTCCCCGTGACCGTAAAGTACTATCATATTAGTAAAAATACCTTGTGTTAACCCTTTACCCAAATAATCTGTTTCTTGTTTTGAAGCGTGTAACCAATTAAAGCAGGTTGAAAGTAAATCTGAATGCGCCTTAAGGCGCATTCTGCTTTATTTTCAACCTGCTTTTATCAACCCTATACTAAGAATGATAAAATATTTCTTATCATAGATTTACATGTTCATGACTGTAAAAATGGAACTATTTTCTTCAGCGGAAGAAAAAATAAAATGTGCTTAAAGTCGCTCCTATTGGGGAAAGGGTTAAGCGGCCATTCTTAAAACAGATAATCCTATTCGGTGTTTCATCTATGCACTTGTCATAATGGCGGGTCCATCGTGTTTTTAGAGGAGATAGAGAAGCCAACAAGATCTTTTGAAAATAAACACAGGTATACAATCAATAACGTTCTTTAGTGCCCACTCCACAACCACCACCCAATTCCCAAAAAAAACCCCAACAAAAAACACACACAATCCCCTCCCCACAAAAAACATAAAAAATTATTAATACCGAAACAAAAGAAATTGAAACAACGACAACAAAAATTCAACAACAACAACACGAAACAACGTCTCGCATTGCAACGGTTCCCTTCTTACACCAACGCTGGCCACTTCTATTTATATTGCTTAAGTAAGACAATTTGATCCCTCCAAATAACAAAAGTATGTATCTCCCTACACGTGTTGGTGTTGAAAGGGAGCACTGTATAAAACTCATTTTGAACAGATAAAAACCTCTCCTGTGGTGAAATATCTTAAAAACCACGCAGCTTTTGGAATTAAATGAGGTTTTATTAGTTCAATTATTGTCACTTTTTCTTGACATTGTTAGCGCCGAATTCGTCAATCCAGCGCTAACTAGTTTAACATAATAACTGTCTAAATGTCTTCCGTGTTAAAATGTCCGTCTGGGAGAATTTATTGAATCACAGTTAAAAGCGTTATCACTGTAAGAACGAGGAAATAAGTATCAAACAGATCAGATCCTGATCAACGCCGCATTTCTCGGCTCCTAAATAATATCGAGCTATTTTAAAGCCACGAGTGCTGGCGAGAAAATTAAAGCGAGTAGGAATGTAATATTTTTTACAAAACGCAATTGTGTTGCAACGAAATAGGTAAAAATGTCATATTCAAAACATTTCGAACGATTTTTTTAAAATTGAGTTTGGACAGAGATGAGATGCCCAGTTGCTCGACGTTTCATCTGCGTCCGGTTTTTGATACTCTCTGATTATATGGTCTTAAAAACAATGTTCTCTCATTCATATTTGTCATTGTTGTAGATGAAAATTACATATGTGCAAAATATAAATTAATATGAAACAGAAGGTTTACCGGATAAGAAAGACTCGCAGAAATGATGTATGTGTTACAGTGGAGAATCTGTTATTCTTTCCCGTTTAAACGCAAACGTACGCAAACGCAAAGCACTAAAACGTAGAAAAGAACAACTTTTGGACAATTCTGATATTTCATTTTTATCTTGGTGGCAAACAGTTTGGAGCCTGATCAGACGCCGGGTTACCCGGCGTCTGATCTGGCTCCAAACTGTTTGCACTGCAAATAATAGTTTTAGCGTAAACGCGTTTATTGGGAAAGAATAACAGATTCTCCACTGTATTTGCTTCACTTTTAATAATTTCATAACACTTTCCAACAAAGCCTTTAACTTCTTTAACTCTTTGCATGATGCGTATGTGTTTTGTGTATTGTATACACCAATGATTGTTGTGGTCTGCTATTGTTCGAAAAACAGAATTTTCGATTTTTTCTTTTTCAAGATGGTCAGAGTGTCAAACAGTTTGCATCAATGTTATACGTCGTGTTATGCATTGTCGAATCTTGATTCAATTTTTTTGCACAAATAGTCGTGATTCTATCTCTAGATATCGTCAGAGAGTTAAATACATCTCCTAAATTACTTATTAAAATCTTACCAGTGTAACGGTACCCGACCGCTTAACCCTGTTATGATTAAATAAATCGAGAGATGTTAACCCCCTCACCGCTTTAGTGTCGTCTGCTTCAGTAGTGTAGTCTGCAAGACAAGTTTAAAAGTTAGACTTAAGGTTGTATGACTTAAAAATATCGATAAGAGTGTCAAACAGTGTTACGCGGCGTTTGATCAGAATCCAAACTGTTGGCAAACACGCTTTTAAGAGTCATTGAGAGTGAAAGTGTTAAACTCTCAGTAAGTTAGCATTACCAAGCAAATATGGTTCTTTCGAGTCGGATTTACAGTGGATAATCTGTTATTCTTTCCCAATAAACGCGTTTACGCTAAAACTATTATTTGCCGTGCAAACAGTTTGGAGCCAGGTCAGACGCCGGGTAACCCGGCGTCTGATCAGGCTCCAAACTGTTTCCCACCAAGATAAACAATTATCGGAATTGTCCAAAAGTTGTCTTTTCTACGTTTTAGTGCTTTGCGTTTGCGTACGTTTGCGTTTAAACGGGAAAGAATAACAGATTTTCCACTGTAGTACATGTTTACACGAGGGGCATTTTTAAGCAGTTGCACCTAATATATAATATTAGCATAATAACTGCATAATGCATGTGTAATATTGGAAAATATGTATCAGTTGCCATTTCTTAAAAATGCACTTTGTATAGTAACAAGGTATACAACATAAACTGCAGTTTTTCCAGAAAATTCAAACAAAACAGATTTTACCTGAACAAAAACGGTTTTTACTGTAAAACAACAACAATATGAGCCAGAGTTAAATATCAGAAATAGGCTAATTGTCAATTTGTTCGAACAAAATCTAATAAAAACTTCCTTCAAACGAGAAAATAAATACAGCGGTTTAAATGTTGCATGTTCTTTCTTTGAATTTGAATAACGTATTTTCATTAAGTCTGGACAAAATCAACTACACGACAAATGAATATAAAACCACTAGTCGATGATGCACGAGGATGGTAAATGTGAACGTGGAAATATTAGATTAGTCAAGACTTACCCTAGATACCAAAATAAAACCTCGTATTGCATTTCTCATCTCTCAATATCTTTACTTTAGGAATATTCACTGAAAGAACGGTTGATATGAGTGTCAATTTTATTCAATCCTGATCAGATGTTGAGTAATTTTACGTTTGATTAGGCTTGAAAATGTTTGAGTCGTGTCATGAAAAAACCCGCCTTATTGCACTGTAGTTAGTGTAGATCAAGGCGTGCCGCCGAGTTAAAAAAAACCGCAGCGTCTGGTCTTGATATACATACACATAACAGTTTGACACCCACATAAATCTAAAGCATTTTATGAAGTAGCTGTTTTATATATGGTATTTAGCAGAGTAGAACAAACTCAGATACATAGCCTTAGATGACAACAATGATTTGTATGTACAATGTTTCAATATCATAAAACGGTTAATTTGCAAGAAACGGAAATATTTTAAAACATAGTATCCATAAACCGTATTCCTTAAATATGAACAACTTCGACATAAGAACAAGGGATCTCACCAAATATTCAACAAACAGGCATGAGGGATCACATGGCAGTTTGCTGCTAAAGACAGAACAACGGATCAGAACAACAATGTCAAAACTTATATAAGGGGTTTACTGTATCACTGTTGCCCTTCCCACAGCAATCATATAAACAGAAAAACTGCACCATCTACGAGTTGTGGAAGGTAGGTTAACCTCCTATATTAAACACATATTCGAAACCGAATAATTTTGCTCTGTGCAGAAGTGGTTCCGTATTTTATTCATATACAATATATATGTTATTCATAAAACTTCGTTCGACAAAAACGGTCGTAAGTCAAAACCTTTAAATACATTTAATTTCTGATATCTCTTTCTTATCCTGTCTTGTGACATCTCTTTTCAAGATGATTCCAAAGAGATGTCACAAGACATGATTAGATGGAGAAATAAATAATTATTGAGACTTTTATAATCTGACTTACGACAACATTTGTCGTACGAAGTTTTATGAAACGGGCCACTGTATCCTGGTGGGTAGCATGCAGTTGGGGCTACAGTAAAACTTCTCCTTTACGACCAATGAAAATAATGCTAATTAATTGTATAAAAGACATGTGATTGCTTAAAAAGTAAATCAGAAAGTCCCTACATGTATGTCTAATAATTTCGCTGCTATAATATATTCTTCTTAAAACTGTCCTCTGCTGTTTTCTCAAAGATTTATATAAGCAGACATTTTCACATAACTATAATGACGAGTGACAATTTACTTGAAAACAGATCAGACGCCGCGTTACGCGGCGTTTGGTCTGGACTCAAGATGTTTGCAATTGTAGGCCAATTCTTGGTTTTCTGTCCTATAACCACTCCCTCCAACTAACACACATAATCGTTGTATCCCATTTGTGTTGTTGAACATAGGAAGCACTGTAGGTAGGTTATTTCCGAATTTAGTCACCCTCACTTTTTATTGGTCAACGCTATTCTTTCACAATAAACGTGTTTACGCAAAAACTATTATTTCTATTGCAAACCGTTTGGAGCCAGATCAGACGCCGGTTACCCGGCGTCTGATCTGGCTCCAAACGGTTTGCCATCAAAATAAAAATGAATTGTCCAAAAGTTGCACTTTTCTTCGTTTGAGCGTTTTGCGTTTGCGTTTTGTTTCGTTTAAACGGGTCTGAATAACGTATTCTCCACTGTAACAGACACATATCTATGCAATACTTAGGTGGTGGGATCAAATGCCAACTATGATTTATATGCCAGGAGCTGTCTGTATCGTAAAGCTGTCTGTATATTCCTTGTAACTATGTACAATCAATCTGTATTACCGTCTGCTTCTGAACTATTGTCTGCAACATAGTGTGAGTTTTAATACCTTCACCTTACCCACAGAACAGTTGTTATTTGCAAACAGTTTTACCACTAGCAAACGCCGCTATCGCGGCGTCTGATCAGGATCCAATTGTTTGACACTCACATAAATATATGTTATGTAAAAATAAATGTAAATTTGACGAAAATTATTTAACAGTCATGGCGTCTTTGCAGTGATTGGGTTAATATCGGTTTCAGATGTTGATAAACTCAAACAAATGTCAAATTCGGATCCTTCAAGTCTCAGTAGTGATAAATACTATAATCAAATTATGGTCAAGTCACGCTTAGTATAAAACAACAATGTTTGTAACTTGATATTTGTGACTGGGGTCATTTTATAAACACTTGGTATATCGTTGCTTAGAACACTCTGTGATCATATATTACACACGCCTACCTACACGATATGTCATAACTTTTATAAAACTATACTCGAATGTTTTTGCCAATACAAGTTTTCTTATAAAACGACACTACATTATTTAAACAAGAAATATCAATGACTTTATATTGAGAGGATCCTGAACAGCTATTTATTTGTTTGGGTAGACACACAGAGTCGCTCATAGTGTGAAAATGATTAATTACATAACTGACTAGGAATTGTATGTAAATACTTCTCAACATTACAAACGCTTGCAAATATAAAATGTCTGCCAGATTGTCCCTGGAACTGTTTTGCGCTTAACATTTCTATTAACTTTAATCTGAACTACTGCAGACTATGGCTATTGTAAATATCAATTTATTTGTAGATCGTCTTTGTTATAGATCACATACTACATGTATGTTCTTGAGATATTGAGCTCGCCAGTAAAAATAAAAAGTTGGATTCAAACTGTCTCATAATATATTTTGAATATTACATTAACACTTGGACGTGATCAGCTTGAAACAAGTGCCCTTGTATTTAAATTTATCAAAATTATATTTCAAGTAATTTGACTGAAAAAGAATTGCTACATTGTACAAGAGTGCCAAACATGTTTAACCCATTTGTGCCCACGATCCCATATATTGGATATAGGCAAACAGTGTAGACTCTCATCAGACGCCGCATTATGTGGCGTCTGATCAGAGTATACACTGTTTGCTGATAGAAATTTCAATATAAAACAAAATGGAATTGAAAATTTTGACCAGGCATCCTTTTGATAAAAAAAAAATTGGACTAATCCAATATATAAACATGGAAGAATTCACTGCGCACAAATGGGTTAAACAATAGGTATAAATCAGATGGCGAGTTACTCGGTGTGAGATCAGTATCCAAACTGTTTGCAAATGTGATGGCACTCGGGGTAAGGCAGTGATGGGATTAATGTACATCAATATATTTCAGAGGATAGCACCGAATGATTTTTTTTAACTGCAACCATTAGCTATACAGTTTACTACATTACTGAGTATATACAGAGGAGAATGTGTTATTCTTTCCCAATAAACGCGTTTACGCTAAAACTATTATTTGCAGTGCAAACAGTTTGGAGCCAGATCAGACGCCGGGTAACCCGGCGTCTGATCAGGCTCCAAACTGTTTGCCACCAAGATAAACATGAAATATCAGAATTGTCCAAAAGTTGTTCTTTTCTACGTTTTAGCGCTTTGCGTTTGCGTACGTTTGCGTTTAAACGGGAAAGAATAACAGATTCTCCACTGTAGATTAATATATTTCAGAGGATAGCACCGAATGTAATTTTGTTTAACTGCAACCATTAGCTATACAGTTTACTACATTACTGAGTATATAGATTAATACGTCTGTTCCATGATTGCGGTACACACGATTTACTGTTTTGGATGCAGTATTATTACATAATTGGATTGGTTTCGTCCTGATTTTACCCCTCAACTGCCTCACTCCAAAAACATTGATTATTATCAAACAGTTTGGATCCTGATCAGACACCGCGTAACGCGGTGTCTGATTAGGCCCCAAACTGTTTGACACTCAATTTTATATTTCTGAAGTCAAAATATCTAACATTTATTCGTGATAAATAAAAACAGGCAACACATGATTAATGCTGATTACGTCATGGCAGTGAAGGGGTTAATTCAGGAATGTAGGGAACATCGCAATCATCTCGTGACGGGCTGTGTTATTGATTACAATATAATGCTATTGTACAAATATATCCCTAGAATAAGATCTTGGAAAGATATACAACCTCGGCATTTAACCTAGTTTACTGCAACCATTTTATATGGCAGCATGCGTGCACAAATTACATTGTATGATTACATCTAAGCTATAGGCTATAAGCTATAAGCACACGAACCGTTCAATGGTACATTGTATATATTCGACCAGGCTCCGAGGCTATAAAGCGTTTTAGTTGAGTCTGAGTGTGTTCCCAAGCATTTGAATTGTCCGATTTGAGCCTAGGCTCAAATATGACCAATCAAATGCTTGGGAACGAGTTTAGACTCAGGTCAAAAGCTTTATAACCTCGGAGCCAGGTTACAGTTTTCAGATTTTATTTCAGCTCAAACCATATGCATGCTTATCGCTATTAACAAAATATATACATAAACGGTACATACTTATGTCATATATATACCGGTATGTAGTTAATCTAACCAATCTATACAAGATTGTATCAGTATATGACTTTATATAATATATATTGTATCATTGTAGTCAACTAAGATAAACCATTCACTACCTGTGGTACATGTAATGGAGTAGCTAACCTATTCACTTTGTAGACTTTTTGCGTACACGGTGCATGTGTAACAAGGGCGAGAACTACGGAGTAATGTAAGATAAAAATAAAACACAAAGCGTGTGTGTTATTGTTTTTGCTGCAAATTCACCTGGTAAAGTGAGTTATCTAGTATGAATATGTAAACACACGATTTGCCTGTAGCCGTGACGGTATGCTGGTGAAAACTGCAAAATGTATTGATAGTTTAATAACAGCATGTGTATTTAACAAATGACATATGTGAAATTGAAACGCAAATAGTAACAAGAAATCAGGTTAAAGTTCAAACATTTCGAACATGTAATTTTTCTCTGTATTTCAGACTGCAAAATTGAGGTATAAAGGGTAGACTAGCAGACCACAGAGTTAAATCTGAGATCTTTCTCAGGCATTTGATTTGTTCGACTTGAGCTTTGCTCAGCAAAAGCTCAAATCTGACCAAGCAAATGCTTGAGAACGATCACATGGACTCATCTCAAAAGCTGTATAATTTTGAACCGTTCAGAAGTTCACCAGAAACATTATTTTTGATGTTTAGGCAAGACAGAGCCTTAAACAGAATGAAAGATAAAGTACGTTTCTCATTAAGGATATATTTACTTTTCTTTGAATTTAACAGTCACATGCCATGCTTCTGATCACATGCCATGCTTCTGATAAGTGTGGTTGATGTGCACATGTATTATTCAATCGATATATACGTGATTTAAACAAAACTTGTTTTTTAAATGCTGTGAATTCACCCCTTCACTGCCTTACCCCGAGCACTACAGTTGTTTTCCAAACAGTTTGGATCCTGATTAGACGCCGCGTTACGCGGCGTCAAATCAGAATTCAAACTGTTTGACACTCATTTTAATATTCTTCAGTCAAAATAGCAAAAACTAAAATTTAAGTAACAAAAGCAGACGACAATTGTTTAAAATTGATGACGTCACGGCAGTGAAGGGGTTAACAAACATATACAGTAATGCAAGTATTTATAAGGTAATATAGTCTGTCGTAGAATACAATCATGATTAACAAGATTCACCATCCAAGAATATTCTCGATGTATATCATTACGGACATGCATGTATGCTTATAAATAGCATTTTCTAGGTACATGTATTGCCATTGGTTGAAATGCCAAGCGACGTCGATATCAGGCAGATAAAAGACTCTCCTGAAGAGATTTCCACACATCATGCAGCTTAGGGAAATTAAATGATATTAGTTTAACCATTGTCAGTGTTTTATGACATTGTTGACGCAGAATTTGTCAATTCTGTGCTAATTAACTCGTTTACGTTCAGGATATTTTCATACCTTAAAATTGCAGTCTGCACATATTTTTCAAATATTTGATGTCATGCATTTTAACAATATCTAAAGGAGTGCCTATCAATCTGGATTGATCTCAATCATATGATCTTTTTTGTTTGGATTTATACATAAAAAAATAGTTTTGTCACGTGATACAATTTGACCTGTTTAAACAATTTGATTATATATGCTGATGTAACGAGATACAATGTGTATAAGTTACCAAATTAACTAACTAACTATGATATGAACTAACCTAAAAAGTCCCTTAATGGAATCGCTATATGTGCACATGCCATGCTAGTAAACAGCCTTCAGATATGTAGATATATTTCTGCATGTGCAGTAAAACTTCTCTAAAACGACTACTTAATTATGTTGGTTATCAGTTGTTTAATGCAGGTTTTGCTTAAAGCACAGTGAAAGTAAAACAGAAAGCTCCCGAAGGATGTAGTTCCCGTCTTTTATACAATCACGTGGCCTTCTCTTAAGCGGTCGTAATAGAGAGGTTGTATTTGTACATGCATGTGTAATGGGGATGTCTGATCGGATGTTTTCACAAAACTGCAGGGCTGCCATAAGTTGACATGAAAAATCCTAAGATTGCCAAACTTGCATTTTGCAAGTGCGATTAACGAATCGTACCTTTACCCATTAGCCTTTTTCTTGTTTTGTTGACATGCGACTACTTAAGGCAGGCTGTAAGTAAAGCAGAATGTGCCTTAGGGCGCATTCTGCTTTACTTTCAGCCTGCTTTAAGCTACTATGTTCTGGGGGAAAATCCGGAGATTTAGTAAAAATCCGGAGAAATGGCAGCCCTGAAACTGTCTGCCGTGGTCAATATGGTAAGGAGCAATATGTTTTATATATACTTATAGGTTGACATCTGAAGAAAGTTGCAAGTAAAAAGACACCTCGTTGTGAGATGTTTGTTTGTTTTAGCCTCCTTGCACCAGTTACAATAGGGATGACGTTATCCTAAAAGATGACTGTTTCAAACCTACCTTTCGACGCGGAAGTCGCATGAAGTCGACTGTGCAAACAGTTAGGATCCTGATCAGACGCCGCGTAACGCGGCGTCTGATCAGGATCCAAACTGTTTGAAACTCATATCAATATTCTTAAGTCATACTACCTTAAAGCTAACTTTTGCAGACGACAATATTGAAACAGACGACAATATGGCGATTAAAGGATAAAAACCTCGCGATTAAGTTTGCTCCAAAAGGGTTAATCAGATGTTATTCCACAGCCACCAGTAGTGCCAGACGATAATCAAACGTTATAAAGGCCAATAGACTGAACCTCATTCATTCTCATTTGCTTTAATTGGCCTTCAGTGACGTTGATTATGTTGCCAATGTCATCCCCTTAAATCGTATAGACTATTAACAGTGTGCCAAAACATGGAACATTCATAAAACATGCAATGAAAACCTGTGACAAAATATATTTTAGTAAAAAAGCAAGCATTAAACATCAAAATTAACCATTCTGGCGTACAGTGTTTTCTTTCAACGACGACCCTCCGAAGAACGATTCCCTTCTTACAACCTTGTTTGCTGTTGTTCTCCACACGATACATTGACATTGAACGGTTTCACTGCTGAAATATCGTCAAAAGAAATTGTAAAAGACGGGTAACAAACAGTTTGAATCAAGAACAGACGCCTCGTTACGCGGCGTCTGACCTTGGTTCAAACTGTTTGCAAATGTACTCAGAGGGTATATACAGTGGAGAATCTGTTATTCTTTCCCGTTTAAACGCAAATGTACGCAAACGCAAAGCACTAAAACGTAGAAAAGAACAACTTTTGGACAATTCTGATAATTCTTGTTTATCTTGGTGGCAAACAGTTTGGAGCCTGATCAGGCACCGGGTTACCCGGCGTCTGATCTGGCTCCAAACTGTTTGCACTGCAAATAATAGTTTTAGCGTAAACGCGTTTATTGGGAAAGAATAACAGATTCTCCACTGTACTTGCATGGAGCTATTTTCTAAATAAATGATGATTGATAGTAAAATATAATTAAACTTTTACTACTATATTAACCCCTTCACTGCCTTATCCCGAGTAAAACAGTTATTTGCAAACAGCGGCGTCTGATCAGGATTCAAACTGTTTGACACTCATTTCAATATTTTTTCAGTCAAAATAGCAAAAAATAAAATTTAAGAAATAAAAGCAGACGACAATTGTTTAAACTTGATGACGTCACGGCAGTGAAGGTGTTAAGCGCGCGCCTGTACTTTAAATCGAAATTCATGGCGTTATGGAGCTTGAAATATATTAAGAACTTTTTAAGGCGTTCATAAAATCTCAATACTTCATCTTCAGGAGGAAAGGACATGTCTGTTTGAATTGACACTTCAACCTTGACATTTGTTAATCAGTGTCACGCATTCTAGCTAATTCTAATGTTTCTTTTCTGAGTAGAATCATCAAATTTAATATTTACGGATTAATGAACCTTAATGCTGACATAATGTAATTCCATTAAGAGAGGACAAGGTTTAAAAGTTGGTTATTATATTTCTGTGTGACAAATAGTTTTGAGCTTAAGCCTGTAAGGATTTCGAGTTACTTGGCACCTGGGGCCCGTTTCATAAAACTTCGTACGACAAATGCTTTCGTAAGTCAGATTATAAAAGTCTCAATTATTATTTATTTCTCCATCTTATCCTGTCGTGTGACATCTCTTTGGAATCATCTTGAAAAGACGATTTAAGACGATTCCACAAAGATGTAACAAGACAGGGTTAGATGGAGAAATCAGAAATTAAATATATTTTAAAGGTTAGACTTACGATCGTTTTTGTCGTACGAAGTTTTATGAAACGGGCCCCTGACTCGGCCAGAAAATGTTTGGAATCGACAGCCAATTTGTACATACTATTTTTCAGGAAAAGAATGTCGTTTTACAGGTTAAACCCTAGTGACGAGTATAATCGTCCTTTATATACAATGTACCTCTACATCGTACATATTTCCTATTCATACAGGGATCGGACTGGGAACCCTAAAGGAGCCATCTGATTTGGATCTGCATTATTTGCCATTTCGCGATAAATTGCAAAGAACAACCAGAAATAGTCATAAATAGACTAGACTAAATTCAAAATTGTAATTGTTTATTAAAAGTCTTGGGAGCGAATTAGTTTACCCTATTATTACCGGCATGCCTTTAAATAAGATGAACTTTTAAACGTAAGTTTTAGTTAATTACGATTTGTTTGAGGTACAGGCAACTGCTTTATAACACTGACTTTTAAACAACAATGCCATTAGACTCAAACTTTCAAACTTTTATTTATCATAATTGTATAAGGTCCACTTCACTGTGGACAGCATTAACATTATAAAAATATTGAATACATACAAATATAAATAGGGAGGTCATTAGTTGGGAACACGCAAACTATTAGAATTTTGAAATTTATCTAAAGTCTAAATAAAAATGTTTTAGTTGAATATATAGATGTTTATCGAAATTCGTTCCATAGACAGTTATATATTATGTATATGGTCTGGCAGATTAGACCATGACCAGGCACCATGTGACTCGGCGTCTGTTCATAGTCTATGCTGCCTCAAAATTCACACTTTCAATTTTGATGATGAATTGTAATAGTAATTTACAAGATAAGTCGAGGTTATGATGAGAGAGAAAGAAAAGAGAAAATACATGTATTTACAATGTATCAAACTCAACTAAATAGGATGAAGAACATACTTGGTTCATTATTGCTGCTAGTATTGCTGCGGTACCCACGCAATGAGCTTCTCCAGCTAAACGAAACTAGGAGAAGACATACGGGTACACGCAGCAGACTACTACCCAAGAGTAGTACATGCGAATATATTTGCCAATTTCTCCAACGAAACGAAGCTTGGAGATAATAAATGTTGGATACGAGTTAATAAATTATATGGTAATTACCTAAAGACAGACACAAGCAAACATACAAACTAATTAACTTACTACAAATAAATACCCACATGTAAGACGATACGCTTTGAGTACATATATATAGAGAAGGAGAGAGAGAGAGAGAGAGGTCATAAGTAAGTTTAGAAACTTCGAGAGAGAGAGAGAGGAGGGAGAGAGAGACAACGGAGAGAGAGAGAGGGGGGGGAGAGAAAGAGTAAGAAAAGAGAAAGATAGAGAGGGAAATGATACATTTATATACGCACATGCCTATAAAGCTACATAACTCAAATGCAGACCTAAATAGTTACATTATAATTTAACTCATATCATACTAATTTGTTGTTCTCTTCGAATACATGTATAGTTACATTATAATTTAACTCATATCATGCTAATTTGTTTTTCTCTTCGAATACATGTACATGTATATCGTCTGCGTAAAATCTCAATAAAAAAAAAAGTTTTGTGCCTTTTTTTAACTAAAAAAAGAAAAAAGTTTAAAAATGAAGGACACACAGTTTGGGCTCTTACCAGACTCCACGTCATTTGGCGTCTGGTCTGGATCCAAACCTTTTGCAAAAGTTTTCTCAGTAGCTCTTAGTATGATAGGGTTTTACAAAGTGAATCTAAATAAGATGTGTGATTGCAATATAATACACTGCACTGTCCGGTAGCAATTGTATTCGTGACGCTGTGCCGTAGGCATCATGATAACCGTAAAAAGCGTGCAATTGTCGCAATAATTACAAAAGGCAGAGTAGCCATTTAATCGTGTGTGAAAATGGATATATATGTAATAGATACCGTTCGCGTTTCGCTTTAAAAGATTCCGCTAACAAGGGTAAGAGTATTGTTTTGCGAGTACGAACAACAAGGTGTTTGAGGCGAAGCCGAGGACATCTTTGTTGTTCGTCCGAGCGAAACAATACTATTACCCTTGTTAGCGGACTCTTTTAAAGCGAACGAGTATCGGTATCTGACTTATACGAAGATTTTAATAAATATTTTACACCGTGTCAATAATGATTGTGGTCAATTTAATATAGTAATTTAAAATATCCACTTCTAAAATATTGAATTACACGTAAACCAACTATATTTTTCATTTGTCCTTTTTCTAACTTGCACGGGCATACCATGCAGCCTGTGTGCTGGGTCATGCCTAAAATAACTACGAATTTGTTTGTCTTCGCTCCGCGTTAGTACTCAGCTAGTAAGGTAAGTGCTCTATTTATCAGTTTAGGTAGCATTTCTTTTAAGCATTTAGTAATAAGTTCTATAAATATTTTAAACTCTTCATCTTAGCCCGATATAATTCATTTTCCACCCCATTATAATCAAACCAAGGGCCAAAGGTTTTTTCCCCGAAAAGGCACACTATTAAATTGCGTTTTTACTCTTTCACTGCAATATTGTCGCCTACTTTGAAAATGCCGTCTGCTTTTATTCTCCAACGCACAAAATTTCTGGCTTTGACTGCATTAATATTGATACAAGTGTTATTAGTTTGGATCCTGTTCAAACGCAGAGTTACTGTGTTTCGATATTGATCAAAACTGTTTGCAAATGTTCGTTATCCCTTATCATGCTGAATTGCCATCTGCTTCAAATATATCGTCTGCGGAGAAACACAAAATCGTTCCTATGCTATTCAAATTGAGTAAAAATTGAATATGAGTGCCGAACAGGTTTGGATCCAGATCACATGTTGCGTTACGCGGTGTCTTCTCCGGATCCAAACTATTTGCCAATGTTAGCCAAACGGTACTTACAGTGGAGAAAACGTTATTCTTTCCCATTTAAACGCAAACGAAACGCAAACGCAAATCGCTAAAATGTACAAATGTAGGCAATTACCATTTTTTGATATTTCTCATTATTTGTTTTAATTTGATTGACAAACAGTTTGGAGCCGATCAGACGCCGAGTTACCCGGCGTCTGATCAGGCTCCAAAATGTTTGCAATGGAATCAATAGTTTAATCGTAAACGCGTTTGTTGGGAAAGAATAACGTTTTCTCCACTGTAGCATTACAAGGGTTACCTCGTCCAACCCCGGGCAGTGCAAGTGTTAAACAGGTGACAGCATGCTCACCACGTGCATCACGCCCGTAAAAAGTATACAATAACAGAAAGTAAAACTGTCCGGTAACAGAAAAAAGTGTCCGGTATCAGATGTAAGAGGACACCTTTTGAATAGCTCTGCGGGGGGTATCTGCGTATAAATATATATATATCTTTATTTCAGTCTCATCATGGTTCATAATACAAACATAATATACATTTCGTCATAACATTAACCATGCCATTCAAATAAGAATTATAAGAGACTATGTATTCCTAATTACAACACACTATGTTTCTGAAACTCATATTCCAAGTATCAGTAATTCAAAGCAACTCCTAGCACTAAAACTAAAACCATGTAAATAGTGCTAATCTCAAATCTAAGACCTGCAATAAAATTTATTTTTAAAACCTGATTTTCAAAAAATGCATTAACATGCTTACTTAAGTAATTCTTATAAGAAATCCAGTCTTACCATTGATCAGATCAATGATAACTTGATTAGCAAAATTTACATGGACGAAATAATAATAAGCTATAGGTTTAAACAAAACATGTTACATTATATACAATCATAAGAATTTCATATTTACATGGACTAAAGATGATCACTTGTATTTGTTATTGCACACATTATGTATCATACAAACGATTTGTACGACGTTTTAAAATATTAAAGCAGGATTTGGCAGTAAAACGTACAAGTTGTGGGCTAGAAAACAGCAATTTAAACTTATCACATTCAGATTTCGACATAAATATCAATAATATTGGTTGCCTTTTCATAGAGCTCAGTTCTTATGTCCTCATATAATAGACATTCAGTAATCACATGTAATTCTGTTTCAACAGCATTTTGACAAAATGGACAGGTTCTGCACTCTAACGGCAGCCTTTCATACCTGCCAGTTTCTATTCGTAAAGGAGCAACTCCACATCTAAACTTAGCAAAAGCCGATCTGTGTTTAAATGGAAGGATAATTTTAACGTAGTACTCTATTTCAAAGGTTTCTTTAAATAATTTATATGTTCTTAATTTATTACGTCCGGATCCTGTTACTGAAAGTTCCCTATTGATAGCATCTCTCCATTCTTCTTTGTATTTAGCCATATATGTATTAGTCACCTTACAGATGATATCAGATTTTGAAATATAATTACAAACATTTGCAAACTGGCTACAGCCTAACTTATCAAATATGCATTTGGTTCTGAAAGCCCAATTTTTACACACCGAGCCCGATTGATTGTTACAGAATAGAAATACATGTTTGTTAATCCTTTCAGATTCCATATTAACACATCTAACCCAAAATGTTGACACACTCTTCAAGAGTTTCAAACCGACTGGATCCCATCCCATATCTCCTATGACAGTAGCATTAGGGGTGTATTTACCTGTCCCTAGATATACGCAGGCGATCAACGGGTAGGGTTACCAGAAGCCAGTCCAAGGTAAGCAACAATTAATTTGCTAAATAGAGCATTCTTTCTGACACCCAGTTGTCCACGGACGAAATGGTAACAGCATTTGCTGACAATTGTGGGTTCAGGTGGCACGCCGAGTAAATCGGCATCCAATCAAGATCAACAATGTCAAACAAATCAGACCCAAACAAAAGCACACAACATCATACCGACAATATTCCGTCCATTGGCAACTGTCTAGCAGGCTAAAGGCGAACAACTCTTACCCTACCGATCCGCCCTCGGAGAACAACCGTCCAATCAGTTTGGATTCTGATGCGGCGCCGACCCACTCGACGTCACACCTGAATACATACTGCTTGCTGGTATCTATCAAACGTTCTCTAGCACGGTAATAGTTTGCATTAACAGATTTCCACCGTTATAACTATTGCAGCATAATTTAATGTATCTCTAAGGGCTATAGTTATACAAAATATATAGACTTCTAACAATACATGTATAAATAAAAGCATACTTTTAGCTGTATGGAAGCGCTTATGCGCCAATACCGACCGGTGCGCAGTATTTGCTTTTCGACAGTTTGGTACAGATCACACACTGACCTTTTCTGTATGTGATCTGCATCCAATCTGCCGACAAAAATAAAAAAACAACAACAAAAAAACAGTAGAACAAAATTCGTATTTACTACGGTTGAAACTTGAAACATAGTACTATTTACATACACTTTTACCAAGTATCATGGTTTCTGAAATAACCATAGGTACAAAGATTTAAGTAAATTCAAAATAATTAGGTTTTAAAAGCTGTTATGATTGTTTTCACAAAAATTGAAAGATTGTGTAATGTTTCATAATCTTCAGTATTTAATAGCTCTGTAAATTTCACGAAGTTCGGATGTGAATAGAAATAAGAGGCCAAATATTGTTTCCTTGAGTTATTAAACATTTCACATTCTAAAAGATAGTGGTATTCGTCGCCAAGTGTATTACAGGTCGCACATTTTCGTTCGTTATATGGTGTATTATTCCATCTACCAAGCTCTATTGGGAGTCGGTGATTTCTAGTCATAAATGCAATAAGTGATTTACAAAGTGATTTTGGAAGGTTACATAGTCAGATAATACAGTCGACACTCGATACTACGAACTCGCTTACACCAATCTTACCAGTTTTTCGTAAGTTGAATTTTGATAAGTCGATTTCGTTTAAGTCGAACATACCCGTATTTCAAAGTTAAAACGTGGCTAAGCCACGTTTTAATTTTGAAATATGGGTATGTTCGAACAAAAGCGAGTTCGTAAAATCGAGTTTTTACTGTATTGGTAAATTTGTTTTTTATGGACCTTTAGCTCACATGGCAGTCTTTGTGGTGAATATTGCAAACATTGTGGGAGGTGGTGATAGGGGCCAACATATATATTTTTAGCGCCAAAAGCAAAACAGTAGCGGATGTACCGTGAAATATGTGTATGGCGGCAACTCAAACTGGAAAATGACAATCTCCCAAGACTTGTTAATGCTTGATACCAGAAAATAGTTTTACAGAAAACTTTCATTGCAGTCTACTTGTCAATTTACTCGTTAATTTAAGTATGTCCTGTTATCAACTGCTACCTTAAACCATTTCCCCAATTGGAGCGACTTTTGGCACATTTTATTTATTCCTCCGCTGAAGAAAATAGTTTAAATTTGCACAGTCATGAACGTGTTCGATAAGAAGTATTTTATAATTCCTAGCAGATGGTAGCTTAAAGCAGGCTGAAAGTAAAGCAGAATGCGCCTTAAGGCGCATTCTGCTTTACTTTCAACATGCTTTAATTGGATACATGTCTTCAAAACAAGAAACAGGCTATTGGGTTAAGGGTTAAATACACTAAAAAACCGTTTTAGATCTATTAGACAGTGGAAAGTTGACATGCAACCATGTCTATTTTAACCATTTGTATGAGAGCATGTGTGCAAACATTTCTTTCTATGAGTACGTCCTTCCTTTATAAATTGCGACTAATTCTTTGATACATTGTATTTTGGATAGCTTGCAGAATAAGTCGGTATAAATGTCAAGCTGAAAGCTTATATGGGAAATTTCATGTTATACTGTCAACCTGTTTGAATCAGGACTTCACCTTTTATAAACTTGCTAACACTTATTTCAATATGCAACTGTCTCAATGTGCTGATAAATTACGGTCAAATGACACGAAATTGAATAGGGAAATCGAAATGCAACGGTTTCAAATATAAATGTTCTACAGTGCAGCGATTCCGGGGCTTAATTGTCATAAGGAATGTTTTGTTAATTTAGAGGACATTATCCCCTCTGTCCAGAACTAAATGACAGGCAGATCGGTGGTCGCAGCGAGTGGGTTTATCCAAAATCATCATCCTAAAAATATCCCTTATCATCATCACGTCTCACCATTCATCAGCGCTATAAACAGTGGAGAATACGTGATTCTTTCCCGTTGAAACGAAACGAAACGCAAATCGCTCAAACGTAGAAAAGTGCAACTTTTGGACTATTCTGATAATTTATTTTTATTTTAGTGGCAAACAGTTTGGAGCGTGGTCTGATCTGGTTCCAAACTATTTGCAATTGAAATAATAGGTTTTTTTAGCGTAAACGCGTTTATTGGGAAAGAATAACGTTTTCTCCCCTGTACCCATTTCTGTGTCACAGTGCCGTAAAACCTAATACCCTCACGAAAAGATACGGTTTGATAGTAAAACATTGTAATACACAGAAGGTGAAAACCTCAAGTATGATGAAGGTAAATAACCATACATCTCATGAAGGCTGAAAACCCCAAATGAGATCGGAACAAAATCAGTTCTCTACCTTCTGCGAACGGCTATTCTCGGCAACTGACTTTGCGTTCCGAACTATGCTCCGGTAGAGTTCAGAACGGGCCTGTTTTTGACTCTCATGGTATAATCCTGATATTGGTCGAACATCGAATGGGTGTCGACATCCTTAACGGTCTTTCGGTTTACTGTTTACTGGATTAAGCAGTCGCCTATCTTACGAGATATTTATGCTTATTCTATAAAAGTATTATTAGTGTTTTCTTCTGACCTGTCGGAGTTATTTTTAGATTGGAACATTCTAAAATTTTAAATTGGATGAGTTTTCTCTACATCCAGTTAGAGATACGGATAGCTGTATTTTTTGTGCGTAATGTACAGTAGAGGATACATTATTCTTTCCCGTTTTTAAAAACGCAAACGCAATGCACTAAACTGTGAAAATTTACTGTTAGAAAATTTAACTATACTTTTACTCTGAGTAGCAAACAGGTTGGAGCCTGATCAGACGCCGGGTTACCCGGCGTCTGATCTGGCTCCAACCTGTTTGCAATGGACATAATAGTTTTTAGCATAAACCCGTTTATTGAGAATGAAAAACGTATCAGTAAAATTAGAGCAGCTGTCTCGTGCTGCGCGAGGATCATGCTTATCTCAAGTTGGAAAGTGTACCCTGTTATCTATTTACCATTATGAACTATTCTGTTCTAAAAATAACTCTGACAGGTCAGAAAAATCTGACATTATAGTCAAACAACTAGGTCTGACGTGTCAAAGGTCAGCCGAGTCCATTTTTTAGGGATAACAGCATTCCGCATGTTCTCGGACCATTTTTAAACAGTCGAGTTTAGTATATTAGATACAAATGAAGGTAGAATTGTTGTCAGCAGTTTAGCGCAGTAGGCAAAGTGTAGGTACACAGAGTGCATTGTGATAATAGTATTTTTGTTCAGCGTGGGTTCGAATCCCGCGTCAACCTCAAACTTTTTTTTTAATTTAGAATGAATAGTAAAGCATTATCTTATTTCATACTGTATTATACTGACTATTTATGCATATGTTCGTCATTGTTGGGGAAGGGGTGCATTAGTTTGAGTTCGAGTCCTATATTAGCCATATTTTAACAAATAAAGGGATGATAAAATACAAATATCAATACAAGTTTTAGTTGTTATCTTCAGGGGACTTTCCGCATTACTTTAATGCAATGTAATTATAAAATCCTTAATATTGTTCTAGCCAACAAAATATTTTAGGTTGAAGCAAGACTCGAACCCGCGCTTGATAAAATGTTTCTCTATCATGCTTCCTTTTAGCCCTACGTCTTATCCACTACGCTATGTTTCCGATAACTAATTCGTTTATTGCTTGTACAAATAACTAAAACTTTTCATTTAAAAATTGCCACGAGGATATCCGAAATGCTGATCTCCCTTATAAATGGACTCGGCGACCCCGTGACACGTCTAACCTAGTTGTTTGACTATACCGACGCGCACATACATGTTTATTGATGAAATCGATGTTCAATCCTTTTAATCCGTATCCTGCACATCAAAATGTCCGGTATCTGAAAACAGTTTGGATCCAGATTAGAAACACGGCATCTAATCTGAATTCAAACTGACTGTATGACATTCGTTTTAATTATAAAAAGTGCGAATAATCTTAATGTTGTTTTTTGCAACGGCATTTTCAAAAAGAGATGCTATTCTACAGGACAGATGATGAACATAATATTTAATTTGAAATGCTGTTAATTAAAACACGAATTCAGCACGAGTATTGATGAGGTAATATTTACAAGCGTATAAATCGTAATTGTTTTACAAATGTGTAGAAAAGATCGGTTTGATTAATCCCTTAAGTGCGATTACGTCATCCATTTGAAACGATTGTCGTCTTCTTTTGTTTCTCAAAATGAACTTTTGAGTATAATACTAATGTACGAAATATTGAAATGAGTGCCAAACAGTTTAGATCAGGATCCGACGCCGTTTAACATGACATCTGATCTACACTGTTGTCAGTAACTTTTGTACTTGGGGTAAGGCAGTGCATTGGTTAGAGCAAACCTGATACAGTAGAGAAAACGTTATTATTTCCAATGCAAACAGTTTGGAGCTAGACGTTTTTCTCCATGGTAATCAACGTTTTCTAAACTGTCAATTACTTTAAAGTGCAAACCATTATTTTAACTCAGTGCATACCATTATTTTACCTCAGTGCATACCAATATTTTAACTCAGCGCATACCATTATTTTAACGCAGTGCATACCATTATTTTAACTCAGTGCATACCATCATTTTAACTCAGTGCATACCATCATTTTAACTCAGTGCATACCAATATTTTAACTCAGTGCATACCATTATTTTAACTCAGTGCATACCATTATTTTAACTCAGTGCATACCATTATTTTAACTTTTCACCTGCTACACAATCGACTGTGTCATAATTATCTTATCGTCTGCAACTATTTCTGTACTTTCTTGTGATTTAAAAGCCCCTCAGCTAAAGAACATATGACATGGTAGTTGAGTAGTTTGGATCCTAATCAGACACAACGTGTGCCGTGTCTGATCAGGATATTACTCTTTGCAGTGTTTGGTAAAATCGCAACGACCAAAGTAATACAAGTAATGTATTACAGTGGAGAATCTGTTATTCTTTCCCGTTTAAACGCAAACGTACGCAAACGCAAAGCACTAAAACGTAGAAAAGAACAATTTTTGGACAATTCTGATAATTCTTGTTTATCTTGGTGGCAAACAGCTTGGAGCCTGATCAGACGCCGGCTTACCCGGCGTCTGATCTGGCTCCAAACTTTTGCATTGCAAATAATAGTTTTAGCGTAAACGCGTTTATTGGGAAAGAACAACAGATTCTCCACTGTGCGAAAACAGTGAATTGTTCGTAGAAAAAACTGCATATTTACATCGTATCCAACAAAATGAATATTCGCTTCAAATTCGATTTAGAAATAACATAATGTTTAAATAAGTCGTATCAGAAATAGGTTTCTGTTCCTTTTCACCGTAGTGCTCGACGTTTACGTCGACTTTGTAAAACAGTTTTTGTCCAGATCAGTTAGTGTGCAACGCGACTTTTGATTAATATTTATACTGTTTGGCACTTTTATCAATACTTCAACAAATCTTCAGAAAATTGAATAAAGTCCACTCAATAATAGGCATGATGCTGACCATTGTCCCAATCATGAGACAATGGGATGACGCATCTGATAAAGCTTATGCGGGACTATAAACCTTATAGGCAGAAACAACAACAGCAAATTGAATATAGAAGAAAATCGCGGACGAACAACTTGCCAGACGACATTTTCTCTCCTAAAAGGTTAAAGTAGGCGGTATTGTTTGGAGGCAAACGGGTTAACGTAATACAAACTTACAGTGGAGAATCTGTTATTCTTTCCCAATAAACGCGTTTACGCTAAAACTATTATTTCCAGTGCAAACAGTTTGGAGCCAGATCAGACGCCGGGTAACCCGGCGTCTGCTCAGGCTCCAAACTGTTTGCCACCATGATAAACATGAATTATCAGAATTGTCCAAAAGTTCTTTTCTACGTTTTAGTGCTTTGCGTTTGCGTACGTTTGCGTTTAAACGGGAAAGAATAACAGATTATCCACTGTAACAAATGCACACATGGCTCATAGGGGATATCTGCTTCGTTCGAATTATGATGTTAACATCCGTTAACATCAGGCTATCCTTGACCACGTCAAAGCCTTACCCCGCGTATAATGTATATGTGCAAACAGATTGGATCCTGATCCAACGTAGCGTATAGCGGCGACTGTTAAGAGTCCAAACTACATGCATTTGACAATCATGTCAACATTTCTGAAGTCCAACAAACTGAGAAAAAATACATTTAAGAAATAAATGCAGAAGACTACACTGTTTGTCAATGTCCACTTTAGTAGACATTAGGTTTCTATTGGTTACAGTGGAGAATCTGTTATTCTTTCCCAGTAAACGCGTTTACGCTAAAACCATTATTTGCAGTGCAAACAGTTTGGAGCCAGATCAGACGCCGGGTAACCCGGCTTCTGATCAGGCTCCAAACTGTTTGCCACCAAGATAAACAAGAATTATCAGAATTGTCCAAAAGTTGTTCTTTTTCTACGTTTTAGTGCTTTGCGTTTGCGTACGTTTGCGTTTAAACGGGAAAGAATAACAGATTATCCACTGTAAGACAGAAAGCAGTAAACTTGTACAATCACTCTGATACATGTATACACATGTAAATAACCACTTAATACGACATGCAATTCTATACACACAATAATCTAATTGCAAATATCCAAGTGAAGAACGCCCAATCGCAATTTATTAGACAGAAGACAATTGTTTGCTTGAAAATTATAACGAATGATCAAAATCGGAGTGGCCAAGAAATTGAATCCTCATTTGACCAAGGGTCTTATCAGGCTAAAAACCGTTTCTAACGGACATTTGTAACATAAAACCGTTATTGACAAAGAATAACGTCTTCCCATCTGCAGCATTAGTTGACATGCAAAGCGATATCTAGCAGAACGAGGACTCTCCTGTAGTGATTTCCGCAAATCGCCAAGCTTCTGGAAATTCAGGGCTGCCATTTCTCCGGATTTTTCCTAAATCTTCCGATTTTATTCTAGTATATGGTAGCTTAAAGCTGACAGTAAGTAAAGCAGAATGCGCCTTAAGGCGCATTCTGCTTTACTTCCAGTCTGCTTTAAGTAGTCACGTGTCAACAAAACTAGAAACAGACGATTGGGTAAAGGTACGATTCGTAAAATCAAACTTGAAAAATGCAAATTTGGAAATCTTAGGATTTTTCATGTCAACTTATGGCAGCCCTGGAAATTAAATGTGATTTTATCAGTCCAATAATTGTCAGTTTTCCTGACATTGTTGACGCCGAATTTGTCATTCCAGTGCTAATAAGTTTAACCCTGTCAATAGCAGGATGTCTGCTACCTTAAATTTGCCGTATGCTGATATTTTACAAGTACAGTGGAGAATTTGTTATTCTTTCCCAATAAACGCGTTTACGCTAAAACTATTATTTGCAGTGCAACCAGTTTGGAGCCAGATCAGACGCCGGGTAACCCGGCGTCTGCTCAGGCTCCAAACTGTTTGCCACCAAGATAAACAAGAATTATCAGAATTGTCCAAAAGTTGTTATTTTCTACGTTTTAGTGCTTTGCGTTTGCGTACATTTGCGTTTAAACGGGAAAGAATAACAGATTCTCAACTGTATTAGGTTTAGAACATTTCAATTGCAAAATATTTGATTGAATATCAAACAGATTGTATCCCGTGTAGGTGCCGAGTTACTCTGCGTCCAAAAACGATCAAACTTGTTTAAAATTCCGTGCATTCGGTGTAATGCAATAAAAGGGCTACGTGATCTATAATCTTTAATAATAACAATCCCTAATGGAAATGCACAACGTGGTAGTCTTTCAACCCAAATGACTGTTTAGACGACAGTACATCAACCTCTCTCTCCATTGTCATTGAGCCATCTTGCCTATAATAAAAGCAGCTGCTAACATAATAGTATGGTGCATAAGCAGCATACGAAAAATCCCTAGTCAGGCCGCTGAATCTCGGGGGCGCGAACTCTTTGAAACTTGAAACTTTATTGAAATATATCTGTATAAGGTCCACTACCGTGGACAGCATTAACATTTATACAAATAGAAAACATACATATCAATAGAGAGGTCATTAGTTGGGAATACGCAAATTCATTTGAAATTTTTATAATTTATAATAAAGCCTAAATAAAAAGTATTTCTTATGAATAAACAGATGTTAACCAAAATGTGTTCCATATATAGTCATACATATCATACTCCCGACCGCTGTATTGGAGATCAAAGCGCACTACGAGCTCGATCATTTTCGACGATGAAACGTCTCTTGAATACAAATTACAAATCATATTGATGTTAGTTAACACCTAGCAGTTGGGTATTAAGACACTTATTATCTGCATAATTTTGTTATAGAGGAATATATTGTTGGTAGATAGTGTGTCTTTCAAATAGAAAATCTATGTACATGTAGTCGGTAAGCAAAATATCAAAACGTCAAGCAAATGTAATATTGCATACATGTACAAATAAAAGAAGGCGCATAAAATGTTATGTTAAACTAGTAAATATACACTGTGGCTTCAAGTGGATGAAAACAACACGAATACAGTTTAGAAAACGTTATTTTTCAGTTGTTATTTCCAATATAAATAGCAATAGTTGTCGCCAGGTAATCCGGCGTTGGGCATGTTTATCATTTTTGTTAGTGAATGAATAAAAGTTTAAGTTATGTTTGTAATGTTTGGAAAGTATTGACACACGAGCGGGTACAGTGAAGAAAACGTTATTCTTTGCCGTATAACCCATTCACTGCCTTACCTCGAGTTCGATGGTTATTTGCAAACAATTTGGATCCTGATTAGACGCCGCGTGACGCGGCGTCTGATCATGATCCTAACTGTTTGACACTCATTTCAATATTTCTGAAATAAAAAAACCTAAAAATTAAATTTGAGAAATAAAAGCAGACGACAATTGTTTGAAATTGATGACGTCACGGCAGTGAAGGGGTTCAACACAAGGCAAACGCAAACGCATTGCTTTGCATGACATTTTATCTCGTTTAAACAGTAAAATGGTTTAAGCTATATATTTCTGAATTGAATGGCATCTACATAAACAGTTTAATATTTACATATGAGAAGTGGTTATTATTTCCCAATAAAAGCGTTTATACTTAATACTGTACATGTATGTACATAGCTAATAGTTTGTTGACTTATCAGACGACAAATCAACTGGCGTTTAAGCAGATTTCAAACTATTTGCTGTTCAGATTGAAGCTAATCGCTTGCATAAAAAAAACACACTTTTCCAAATTATCGTATGAGCTTTAATTTGTTGTATGTCCATTTTGTAAACAAATAGAGTTCTTTTTTTGAGTGTATACCTACTTTCAAGAACTATCTTCTGGTGTAAACAATATGCTTTTTGAGTTCTCTATTTGAATTGATTGCCATTATTACAATGTTCTTTCTCCATTTGTAACTTTCAGTTAAGTTTTACAATCATCTATGTCAATTTATAAATAATAAGTTTTCAAAATGCACGAGAATGACGCTGCTAAGTTGGTCGAACACTTTAAAGTCGATTTTCTAAAAGCAGCATTCATGTGAGATAGAAAGTTGTAAGAACCACGTTAATTGTACTGTATTGAGTTTGTCTTGAGTTTCGTTAAACTCATTTAAGCCTAGTGTCTATAAATAGGGATATTGGCAAACAGGATAGACCTTGATGAGACGCCGCGTTATGCAGTGTCTCATTTAGACCTGTATCGTTGGTCTACGGCATATGAAATGTTCTGCTGTATGGAAAAAAACATTTCAGTATCTGTGGATTACCCTTTTTTATTTATGCTTTTCGGTGGATTACCACGAAATATGAGTGGATTATCACTTGGTAATCCACTGCAGTGGATTATCACAATCGCTTTTATTATGAATTTTCCCCGTAGGGCTCCCCAAGAATCGTAGTCAATCGTGTCTTATCGTTAAATTCCGGCAGTCCGATTTGTCGCGAACTACTCACCAGAAGAGCACGAATCCAAACTCGGGAGCAACGAAGTAATTCGGATGACGTCAAATAAATAAATAAGTGACGTCATCGTACGGGAAACTGTTTCGAAAATGTGTTCGATATAAAGTTAGGGCTCAACACGTGGTAAATCATTTACTTTCGCTTTCTCAATTGTCGAACAATTTCGTTTAAAAAGTGGCTTAAAAGCATAAATAAATAGAATAATTGTATTTTTTCAGTATAAGATCGAATTTAATCCATTTCGTGAAAATATAACGTCTGATGTTCACTCAATGGATTAAATTTCTATCTTATACTGAAAAAAACAATTATCCTCTATATATCGATAATGAACCATTCCAGCAAGCACATTGGAAGAGTTCATTGTAATACCCAGACATGCCTGTGTTATACGAGAAATACATGTTGACTTATTTGTACGTATGACTTTATTTTTCAAATTTGTAAACTTTGAAATCGTTGCTTATGTTAGGATCTGTAATGATTCGGCTGATGTAAAGACGGCCGTCATTAAATGCTATCGCCCCTGAAAACTTTATACCGTCACTTTCGTCTAGAAGAATAGTTTTAGGAGAAAACTGGTGAACTGAATGATTGTTTCCACTACATACGTAGACACAACCTCCATCGCTCATGGTGATTCCTCCTACACTAGTCAACCTTTCACTGGTATATTTGCTAACAATCTGTCCTTCTGTAGGTTAGCACGGTATTCTCACGATAGTCAGTAATGAAAAGCAGCTTACTGTCCAGGCTTACTGCTACCCACAAAGGCTGTGTAAACAATTTGTTGCCGCCGTGGTCTTTCTCAATCTGCTGTAACAAGACTCCAGACATGTCACATATATGTACTCCTTTTAATTGGGTCCTGACAGACTAAAATGAGCTTGTCTGGCACCATACTGCTTCAGAGTGTTTGATATGCCATTTCCATGGTCGAGTCTGTCAATGTTTCCAAAGGATAACGGTATGGCACTCAAAACATTGAGTCCATCTGAACGGTCCTCCAGATGGTCGTAGCTGCTACCTTTAGAATACCGCTTTACATTAGCAGGATTAACAAGAGAAGTCTTGTTTTTTAGTTGGCATAAACAGCAAATAGACCAATCTGTAGATGGATCACCTCCCATTTTGTTGTATGGAATTCCTGTGGTTTTTCCTCATATACGATATATATACGTTTATCCCTGAATAAAAAAGGTCTGTGGATTAGTGAACAGTAACAGTTGCAATGCAAACTACTTTAATAGGTTAAATTTAGGCCAACTTATAATTAATAAAGTGTAAAATTAAATCCAGCTGAAACTGCAATAATTCAAATCCTCATAGAAACTTTTCAGACAAGTCCTATTTCCATTGTATACAAAAGAATAGAAAACAACACAGGTCTTCTGTATGCTACTTTCTTTCTATTAGTAGCTTCCAGTAAATTCCTTCCTTCCACAAGACCTAAATTAACCATACCCTCTCAATGTGCTGATAACATCTGTAACTAAATCAGACCTCAAAAGCTAAAACAGCATTTTAAAAAGTGTGAACTCGATTTTATTAAGCATAATGATGTCCATCCCTAGCACTAGCTATTTTATGGAGAATCCAAAGTAAGGTTGAAGAAGTTTATGACTTAAATTAAGTTAGTAGTAGTCTATCAGTTTGAAGGACCAGACCTTACCTCGAGTGTTGGCTTTGCTGGGTTCTATATATACATAAACTATATAGCTTTCCACAGACACACTCCTCCCCAACAGTCTGAATGGAAGAAAAAAAAAACCACAGTTATTGTAGTTTGCATGATATTGATATACACATCTAGAAGTAAAGCTAAATGTACGTAATTCTTCTGTCTCTAGGATAAATATGACTCTGAGATATATCGGAACTATTTTTTCACAAAGTCACATATACATGTATTACATGTAGTAAATCAATAAACTTTGTCAAAATCATATCTTTAATAGCCTAACATCCGTTTCAGCTAAATATCTTGTGTGTGCGCAAGTTTGTGTGCTAGTTATATATGAAAACTATTAGGACATTACAGATATGATTTTGACGAAGTTTATTGATCCTACTACATGTATTATAGTACATGTATCTCAAATTGTGAATTTTTTTTTATGTGTTTGTGTATTATTTCATGGTCAAAAGAGTTTTACACGTACCATAGTTTCTTATAATCCTGGTTCTCTGAAGTGGCAACTGCTCACACATGCCAGCCAGCAAATGGTATGGGATGCTTTCGGGAGTTCTGTAAATAAAAATGTTTACTGTATTAAAGTACCAGGTCCGTCAGAAGTCTACTTAATTACTTATAAACGATTAGAACTGTATAGATCTTCATACAAATAAGATTTGGGTAATAATGGTATTCAATATCAGACTTTAAACGAGCAAAACGATCAAGAAATTTGATATAAATAGAATTTTTAATTTATTTTTATGGCACGATTCAGCTTCCGTAGATTTATTTTTCGCGCAAACCCCATGTATACATGCTATAAAAATTTTTTTCGAAAACGTGTAATTTGGCTTTCAATAATGCAGTTATTATCATAATATGGCAGAAAATATGTTTAATCATTATTACATTCATTGTTTTAAAATTGTGGAATCACAGTCACCTTTGCTGTTATAGGGTGTGAGCCAAGCACAATGGACGTCGCATTGATAAGAAAGAATGTTAATTATTAGTTTTTTACAGCAATAGGTCGATCATAGTATATATTATTCATGAATAGTGAGAAAAATTAAATTGTATACGTACTTATTCGGTTTCGATGAAACATTCCGATGTTTTCTTTTTCTTGGCTTGATGTTTTGCTTTTTCTGCCATATTGATTACGTAATAAAATAATGACGTCATATGACGTAATTGGATTAAATACCGTGTATGGTGGCCAAACTGTGCCTTTGAGAAAATCATGTTTTTCCTGGACTTTCGGGTGGATTTTTACCCGAATCTCTTTGCAGAATTCGCTGGATCTTAATGTTTTATGATTCTACACATATCAATATACGTGTATGCAAAATTTGGTGTTTTCTTCCGGAAGCGAGCATCTTTTTCACTTATGGACCTAACTAACGTACTTGATGCCGATGTAAAGCCCAGGAGCGGGGATGCTATTGCGATAACGGCGGGGACACAGAGTAAACAATAACCTATCTTTCCCCATTAACAGTTACTGCTATCTTATTTCCCTTTATCAGTGTCAAATCAAACGGCCCCGAGTCTAGCTTGATTTCTTTGGATACCGTTCGTTTCTTCGTATCAACTAATTTGACATATTTGTTGCAGAGCCAGACGTCCATTTGTCACGACAATTATGCCGTTGATAGCACAGAACTTTGTGTCTTTACCAGAGTACATTGATATCGTGTTGGTTCTTGGGTTTAGGTATATCTTCCAGCTCGTCTGAGGTTTTGTCAATCAATATCCTGGCTCTCTGAGAATGTGCATGACGATGTTAAATCCCGTATGACGTGACTTTTTAAAGCTGATGTTTTCTTGTGGAATTTTACACAGGAAAAACACAAATTTTCGTGACATTTTACACAATATCACGGATCACATATCACGTCAAAATATTCCTCACAGGGCTGCCATAAGTTGAAATGAAAAATCCTAAGATTTCCAAATTTGCATTTTTCAAGTGCGATTTTACGAATCGTACCTTTACCCCATCGCCTGTTTCTAGTTTTGTTGACATATGGCTGCTTAAAACAGGCTGGAAGTAAAACAGAATGCGCCTGTTTTAAGCAACCATGTACTAGAAGAAAATCCGAAGATTTAGGAAAAATCCGGAGAAATGGCATCCCTGTCCTCAGATCCAGCTGATAAACTCTGACACGAGCTGGCATCATTTTGTTTAAACATGTTTTTGTGTACACCTCTTACACACTAAATCGTTATTATGATTTTTAACTAGCGACGGTTTAATAATCCAGATGATATATAATGAACAAATAGGTAATACTTAAAACAACATTGGTCAAATGTCACTTATTTAAACACATCATTTAATGAACGCATCGTAAACTGTACACTGTACATATATTTTAACTAGCAATACATGTATATTAAAATTGGCAATGCTTCCTTCTCTGACGTACATACGTATAATGATAATAATTTAACAAAGAACATGGTAAAAGAATATACACCCGGAAGCGGTTACATGTACAGTATTTTTCCAAAAAAAAGCGCTAAAGCTTAACCCTTTTAACTATTTGAACTATTTTCTTCAGTGGAGGAATAAATTAAAGGCGTAAAAAGCGTATTTATGGGGTAATGGCTTAAGAGGCCATGCTAATAATACCGTGTTTCGCTTTGGGTTAATTATTCATTTTAACTGCATTATTCAGGTATAGAATACACCATTTATACTTTGTCAAAATAAGTATATTGAATTTGAAAGGACTCCGCGTCACAAACTAATTAAGAAAAAATCCATACATTTTGTGCTCTAAGACAGATAATTGATAGCTAGAGTTCGGCTTTGTCATTGTATTCTGAGCAAGTACAGTGGAGAAAACATAATTCTTTCACAATAAACACGCTTTCGCTAAAAATGTATTAGATCTACTATTGCAAACTACATTTATTTGGAGCCTGATTAGACACCGAACGGCCCGGGCTCTGATTAGGCTCCAAACCATCTGTCACACAGGTAAAACTAAACAGTCAAGAGATTGTCAAAAAGTTGTTCTTTTTCTCTTTATTAGTGAAATGCATTTGCGTTTTGTTTTGGAGAGGTTGGAGAGGCAAAATATATATACAGAAATGTTCCATCTTTGCCTGACCTTGTTCGAAAATCGAAAGGTCTGCAACAAGATTAGGCTATGGAGGTGTATATTAGATAGGCTATGTATTATTAATATGTAATATTCCTTTTAATGTAGATCTTATTATATATAATAAGACGAACAAAGGAATCTTTTACATATACAACCTCGCCAATACGTCCATGATTGTCTCCAACGTACCAGGTATAAATATATTTAGACGAAAAAGAAAATGTTGAGATTGCGTGAAATGTAATCATTAACAAAACTCATTTTTGGTGAACACATACGATCATAATGTTATCGCGACCCTAAATTGGGTATTTATACCGAACGGGACAACTGAACATTTTTTTTCCGTTGCGTAGTTTAGAGCATACACCATTTTCATAGGTAGGTTGCTCTTATATCCGATTTCATTTCAATTTCTCAGAATACAAGCATGAACTTTTCATGAAAGTCTAGTTTCATTATGGATACCTCAATTTATTTATGCTTTTCGGTGGATTACTCCGAAATAGCAGAGGATGATCACTTGGTAATCCACTGCAGTGGATTATCACCAATCGCTTTTATTATGAAATTTCCCCGTAGGGCTCCCCAAGAATCGTAGTCAATCGTGTCTTATCGTTACATTCCGGCAGTCCGATTTGTCGCGAACTACTCACCGGAAGAGCACGACTCCAAATTCGGGAGCAACGAAGTCATTCGGATGACCTCAGATCAACAAATAAGTGACGGCATTATACCGCCAACTGTCACGCGCATGTGTTCGACATAAAACTTGGGGCTCAACACGGGATAAATAATGTACGTTCGCTTTCAATTTTTAAACAATTTCGTTTAAAAAGTGGCTTAAAAGCATAAATAAATAGAATAACTGTGTTTTTTCAGTGTAAGATCGATTTTAATCCATTTCGTGAACATCAGACTGTTATATTTTCACTCGTGGCTTCGCCACTCGTGAAAATATAACGTCTGATGTTCACTCAATGGATTAAATTTCGATCTTACACTGAAAAAAACAGTTATCCTCTATATAAAAATAAACAAAATTAGAAAATATGAATATTTAAAAAAAAATGGTATAAATCTTTCCTAGGTTGACATTACTGGCCCCGGGAACAACCCGTTCTCTCACTCTCTATGAGATGTTATATTTATAAATTGACTTTGTAAATACAATGAAAATATTGCAAAAAAGCAGTATTTTATATTTATTTTACACAATTATTATCTATTTGTTAATGCACAGTCGATAATTCAACTTAAGCGTAGTTCAGTTTAATAATCGTTTTACATGTCAGTCCCTGACAAAGCGTAATTTCAGATGACTGATTAGTACAGAACGAAGTACAGTAGGGAAAGCGTTACTCTTTCCCGATAAGACGCAAACGAAGCGCAAACGCATTGCAATACAGTTATGAAAATGCCAACATATTTGAAATTCTGAAAGTTGATTTTAATCTTGACGGCAACCATTTAATGTTAATGGGTTTATTAGGAAGAAACGTGGTTTTTTTTCACTGTAAGACAGAAGGCGCTTTACAGTAGAGATGGCGTTACTCTAAACGCGTTTACAGTGGAGAATCTGTTATTCTTTCCCAATAAACGCGTTGACGCTAAAACTATTATTTGCAGTGCAAACAGTTTGGAGCCAGATCAGACGCCGGGTGACCCGGCGTCTGATCAGGCTCCAAACTGTTTGCCACCAAGATAAACAAGAATTATCAGAATTGTCCAAAAGTTGTTCTTTTCTACGTTTTAGTGCTTTGCGTTCGCGTACGTTTGCGTTTAAACGGGAAAGAATAACAGATACTCCACTGTACGCCAAATTGATTGTTTCCATTGCAATCAGTGTGGAGCCAGATCAGTTGCATGGTAATCCTGCGTCTGTTCATAAATGTTTGCCATTCAGAAATAAATTAACATTCAAAATTGTTAAACTTGTCGTTATCAACATTTTAATGATATGCGTTTGCACTTCGTTTGTATCTTAAAGGGAAACAATAACGTTTTCTCCACTGTTATACTTTACTTCGTTCATGCATTAAGTTGCCACTGATATACAATGCTGCTTACTCTCCCAGTGTTTGAGTCAAGAAGTAGAGTCGGGAATAACAGTACCTATAGGTTGATTAAATGACATAAAACAACGCGAGTGTATAGAAAAAATACGGATGTGACGCATGTACATGTAGAAAAAGAAGATATTTATTTTCATTTTTGTCTCAACGTGGGCCTATCCTGTCCGTTGGTGTGTATTATATTCTGGCGTCAGATTGTTCCATAATTAAATCAGCTTCATTAATAACTTTGATATACATGTAATAAGTGTGATATGCATGTCTGATATATCGTTAGAAAGCCCAATTCCTCACCTTAACGACGGTATAATGCACAATAAGATCACATTACCCTATAAATCACAACACTAATCTAAATAACCCCTTCTTAAGGGCACTAGAGCTAAGCTCTTTTCAGACATTATTTATTTACCTTATAACTGTTTTAGAAATGAAATTTCTAAACCTATGTTTGTGAAATATTATGAGGTTATTTAACAGTGTTGAGTACAATACTGAATTCTATTGGACGAGTACACATCAGTCATAACCATTTTTGGGCGAGGCGATAGCCGAGTCCAATATGGTTTATGACTGCTGTATTCGAGTCCAATTGAATTCAGTATTGTACTCTACACTGTTAAATTACCTCTTTATTTCACACCATAAAATTATAAAATGACAAAAGAAACCACATGTATTTTTCCTATTCCTTCTAGCCTAGCCTTTGACTTCGCAATTTCCAAAAACAAAATTCCTCCCTACACCGACCCTCTCCTTACAACGACCCTTGTCGCAGTTCCCTAAACAGGACAATTATGTCTAACTCTTTTCATGGCTGCAATACCATCTGCTTAAATTTGTCGACTGCTGTTTATCTGAAAGTTACGTTTTCATAGAATAATAAAATTACGAGTAACAAACCGCGTTACGCGGCGTCTGATCTGGATTCAAGCTGTTTGCAAATGTAAGCAAAGTCTTATTTTCCCTCCCTATAAAGACTCGCTCCGAGCAACACATACAATCTGTGTCTCCAATTGGGAGTCGTTGTAGAGATACAAATACAAATACAAATACAGAAACACTTATATAGCGCAAAAAGTATAAATATTCAATTGCGCTTTACAATTGATCATTCTAATTATTACATAATTACAATATCAGGCAATAGGTATCAAAGTCACTAAGAACACTAATAAACACTAGTCATTCATTGTAGAATTGACTGAACACGTGTGTCTTAAGTTTTTTCCTGAAAGCAGTTTCAGTTTTTACTGCTTTTAAGTCTCTAGGAATCATATTCCACCATTTTGGGCCAACCATCGCAAGTGACCGTTCAGCGATCTTCGTCCTATGTCTAGGTACAACAAACTGAATGTCGCTAGACGATCTCAGGCGGTAATTCCATCGCACCCTAGTGAACAAGTCTCTGAGATAACTCGGTGCGGTCCCATGTACAACCCGGAAAACAATGACAAGCACTTTGAACATGATCCTCGCACGAACAGGCAACCAGTGTAACTGTTTAAGAATGTTATAGCTATGCTGCTCATATGTTGCTTTCATTACTAATCTGGCAGCATGATTTTGGACTTTTTGAAGTTTATCTAGCTGATATGCTGGAATGTTAGCAAATAGTCCGTTACAAAAATCGAGGTGTGAATGCAAATCAAAATTCAGAGTACTTGTCATATAAACACCAAGGTCACGCACATGGTCGACACACTTCACCTCGCAGCCACCAACAGTCATACTAGTAATATTCAGTTTATTTAATTGTTGTTTTGTTCCATATGCGATAATTTCAGTCTTTGCATTATTCATTTTAAGCTTATATTTTGTCATCCACGAAATAATGTCATCAAGGCAGTTGTTTAGATCGTGAAAGATAGAGGATTCACTCTGATGATCACCAGCTTGAACCCTAAAAGCAACTTTGTGGTCATCAGCGTACCCATAAAGATCTGCTGTATAGTTTTTAACAACTCTATTAAGAGCAGCAATATACATTGTGAAAATAACTGGGCCAGCACAAGAGCCCTGTGGAACGCCAAATTTTAACGGTTCGGTGTCTGAAGCTGAGTTTCCAATCTTAACCTTCATTGTCCTATCGGTCAAGTAGGAATTAATCCAATTTAGAGGAGTATTGATAATGCCAAATTCATCACGGAGAAGTTGAAGTACTATAGGAATGTCAATAGTGTCAAATGCTGCACTAAGGTCAATCATCACAACAATCGTCACTAGATTCAGTTCAAATGCTTTCATGATATCGCTGTGCATTTTTAACATTGCTGTTTCTACGCTATGTCATTTGCGATAAGCGCTTTGGTATGGTGGTAAGAGATTATTGGTTTCAACATGGTCAGTTATTTGTGATAGTGCTGCTTTTTCGAGAATTTTCGAAAGAAAGGACAAGTTCGATACAGGCCGATAATTCTGGAGTTGTAAAAGGAGACCTTTCTTCTTCAAAAGTGGATTAATCAAAGCACCTTTCCATTCTTTTGGAAAAACACCCGATGCCAAAGACCTATTAACAATGTCAGTTATAATAGGTGCAAATTGGGATAAGTTTTCCTTTAACCTTGACGTAGGAATGATATCTAGTTCACATGTCGTTGCTTTAGAGTTTTTAATCAGTTTGACAACATCATTCTCTACAAGAGGCCGACATTCACTGATGTTGTTGACAATGGCGTTGTTTTAGCCAAGTCTTTGTATGAGTTAATTTGCGGTATGTTGTCAAGAGTGTCTCGCAATTTGTTGATTTTCTCAGCAAAGTAGCGCAAAAAGTCGTTAGCCAATGACACGTCATTAGTTTTAGTTGGCAATGGAGTTTCCTTCGACCGACTTAAAATATTTGAGGTTATCTTGTATAGTTTTTTTACATTACCCTCTGCTCCACTAATCATCTCCTGATAGTATCTGTCTTTTGCCTTTGAAACTGCAGCAGTGTACGAGTCCCTAACACTTTTGTAAATGTCCTTCATTATGCCTGTTTTGTCTTTTAAATAGAGTTTTTCAATTGTCCTTTTATACTGTTTAAGCATCCTTAGGTAAGAAGAATACCAAGGTATATTTGGTCTGTTGATGAAAGTCTTTTCCACAAGGGGGGCATACTTATTTATGACTTCTGATGTTGTTATTGAAAATGCACTAACTAAATCATCTACATTTGAGGATTTGGCAGAGAGACTGTTCAACTGTGTGAGATCTAGCTGCAGTGAATCTGTATTTACATATTTCCAGTTTCTAAATCTAACAACAGTTTGCATCAAAGGAGGGCAACATTGTTCAATACAACAGCTCACGAAGCAATGGTCTGATATGTAATAGTCCGACAGAGGTTCTGTCACATTAAGGTGTTTATCCCCCTTTCTAGTAATTATCAAGTCAAGAATGTGTCCACCTATATGAGTTCTAGTAGTGACGTTTTGAACTAAGTCAAATGATTTCAAACATTGCAAAAACTGTTTTGTGTAGCAATCCGATAAATTGTCCATATGGATATTAAAGTCTCCCATGATCACAATTGGACTCGAATGTAAGTTAATTAACTCAAGAAACTCTGTAAACTCTTGAATAAACGTGGCTAGAGTAACTGGGTGTTTATCAGAATAGGGTGGACGATATAACCCAAAGACAGAGAATTTTAGCGTGTTGTTACAAATCTTCCACTCAGCACATTCAAATGATCGATAGTCATTGTACAAACATTTAGCCACTTTCAGATGGAGCACTGTAGAAGACGAAAGTAAAATGCCAAGGGAAGTAACTCTTAACAGAGTGTCGGAAGAGTTGTCCAGTCCAATACGAATGATATGGATTTTCTGGATTCGAGTCCAATATGAGAAAAATATGGCCTTCTGGGATCGTTTTTATCACAATTTAGTACAATACTGGTCTCTCTTGTACCGTCACGTGGTAAAAAGAGGTGCTTCTGATTAGTTTAATCTATGTAGGTGTGAAATAACTCAGTTTATGTCTGAATTTTAATGTAAATATGTTTAGTTTTAATTACAGTTTAAGGGGCAGCTGTTTTTAATCTCAATTATTATATAATTAAACTTTGATAATGAAATAAGTTTCAATGAATTTTCGAACGCTATGAAAATGTTCTTATTTCCTATATCTATATTTTGATTTTAAAACATGAAAATCTACTTCAATCGCTTCAGTTATCGCCTGGTTTGATATGGCAAACAAATACAGTGGAGAATCTATTATTCTTTCCCAATAAACGCGTTTACGCTAAAACTATTATTTGCAGTGCAAACAGTTTGGAGCCAGACCAGACGCCGGGATCAGGCTCCAAACTGTTTGACACCAAGATAAACATGAAATATCAGAATTGTCCAAAAGTTGTACTTTTCTACGTTTTTAGTGCTTTGCGTTTGCGTACGTTTGCGTTTAAACGGGAAAGAATAACATATTCTCCACTGTATGAATGGCAACATTTTTTAGCTTGATCAGACGCCGGGAAACATTAAGTCTGTTCTGACTAAAACTGTTTGCAAGTAAACTAATGTTTAAAAAATGAACGCGTTAATGAGGAAAGAAATTGTTCTCCATTAAGGTGTCGGCCTGGTCTAATTTCGCCCTATATAATCTATAGTAAAATGCCTAACTTTCAGAGCCAACAGCTCCCTCCAAAACTATTTCTAGGCTATAAAAGACATACCCTTCAATTTTATAGACATTTCCCTGCTGATTGAGGCCACTAAACCTATAACATCGCCGTCTACATTTTTTGCTATCAATGATTTGCTAAGGTCACTGTCAAAATAAAGGTAAACAACTTTCACCTCTATCCCATTCACTGTGTTTCCATATGCATCCGCCTGGAGAAAAAGTCCTGAAATGAGATGCTTAAAACAATGCCATTTGGGTGGAAATGACCACAAATAGCCAGTTTGCATCAAGAAAACCATTCAAACTCACCCACAGGCAAAACTAAACAGTGCAAATCTTTGAAATTGTATTTTTCAAGGTACTACTTGCAAGACTACAACGACCCGGAAGTGATTCCTGACCAGGCCGACACCTAAAACGTGGATATAGTGCTCCTCTCCCTACAACTATTTCCTCCCAACAACAATTATTGTCGCCGTACAGTGCCCCCTTAATGGCCCTTTAAACAATTATTCCCTCTTTGCAACAATTATTGCTGCTTCACAGTGTTTCCTCCATACAACGGCCCCAAACTACTATTCTCTTGTCGCTGTACAGTGTTCCCTCCCCTCAACGGCCCTCCAAACAACGACCCTTCATTACAACAATGCTTGCCGCTGTTCGACGAACAAGAGTTTTCCAAGTTTTTTCCAAGTTTTATTCTTCATTTTCTCAGTATGTACAATCACATATACAAGAGAATACATTCTTTAATACTATATCAAAGCCACGTGAACACAGAGGACAACTTTTATTCAAAAGCAGTTATATGAAATCTCCCTCTAACATCAAATATTGACAACTCTTTAGGGATATATTTTTAGTTATTACCTAGTTAACACTTTTAGCCCTAGCAACGAGTAAAGTCGTCATTTATAAACAGTGTACCTGTTAGGATTACACTTGTCCAGTGCAAACAGTGTGGATCCTGATTAGAGGATTAAGGAGCCCTCTGATCAGGATCAACATTATTTGTCATTCTCAAATGTATTGTTAAAATCAACCCTAAAAGGCAAATATGGACTAGACTTATTTCGAAATTGGAATTGTTAATTAAAGTTTCAGGGATGAATGAGTTAAGCGTGGCCAGTGTTGACTGCTGACCCGCTTGCACTAGGTCAGTGGGTGTATGTCTGGCGACCTCGATTTATTTCTAAGGACGCACGTGCAATCCGATTTATTTTAATTGGGTGTTGTAGGAGATGTTACACGGCGTGCGTTTAAACTGCCGACCAAAGTGATCTAGTTCAAATTTCAAAGGGAGTTTTGTGAAATGTGATATAAATTCATCGACAGCTCTCTAGAAATCACCTAGCGGCTGAACCGCTACATGTATGTAAATTACTGTCTCTCTGGGTCACTGTGTCGGTCAGGGTCGCACGTGAATTTCGGATTTTTTGTTTTGGATTGGGTGTTGTAGAAATGTTACGGCGTGTGTTTAAGCTACCGACCAAAAGTGATCTAGTTCGAGGTTCAAAGGGAATTTAGTGAAATGTGATAAAATTCATGAGAAGTATTCTACAGAGATGGAATTTAAAGTGTATTAGTAATATAAATTTGGAGTATTATTAAGCTGCATTTAGAATGTGTGACCGCATATGCCGTTTTCCACCTTCTACATGTGGGTAAGTAAATCTTGATTGTTAATTAATAGCCTGAAGTAAGTAGACATGTAGATAGTGCCGACATGCTAAGGGCCTGCTGTTCATAATTGATATATCAAACCTGCCAATCTTTGCCGAAAACAAAAGCAAAAACTAAACAATTTGACCGTCAGACTCTGAAATAGGTGCACTATACTTTAAAAATATGGTAAAAGTCGTAAAATGTTTGTGTTTGTTGAAAGGGGGGGGTCCCTGAAGAATATGAATGGGTTCTGGCTTTCCGGGGGGTGTAACTGAGACGGGATGGGGGTAGCAGTGTGCGTTTAACCAAAATACGCTGTCTGAATAACTGTTGTCCCTTGCATTGTGTACATAATATGTTTGCACTATTTATGGAGACAGTAGATCTTTCTTTATGTTGTTGGTTTTTATGGATAGTTCAATGCAAAATTTACATACCTATGAATAACTGCACCAAATCTCCGTGTGGTGGTGTTGTAGTATGTAAAGGAAGAACACATACACGTAAAGGATATTAAGGTTCATGTAATGTGTTTTTTGGTGCATTTTTGAAAGGCGATGTTTTGGTCATTTATGGAGCAATGTTGGATAATTTCATATCAAAATGTTCGTATTGAAATGAACAAGCTTATGAGATAGCTTACACTTTGAGAGGAAAACTGTGTATCTTGATTTTGAACAATATGTTTGGATTTGCACCAAAATGTGAAGCAAATTTTCTGTACTGAAATTCAACAAATCCTTCCTCTATATTGAAGAATATGCTTTACATGAGGTAGTAGGACCAAAATCCTGACGAAATCCACTCAAATAACAACAGAAGAAGTCATGGAATATTTGACAATTTTCAAGGACAACACTATTTTGCAATGAGGGACTACTTATTTTTTCCAAAGTATGGTGGGCAACACGAGCCTCTGTCAAACATTATTACATGTATAAATATGCAGACTGTATTATTTTTTTCATCCTTTTTTAACTGAATTATACGTTGAGAATACATTGAGAATCGTTGTTGGGCTCTCGCGGGAGGATCTGCTTCTTTATAAGCCCATCCTCGTCCTAGAATTCTTCTATAACTGTGTTTTAACGCATGTTGCAAGATATATATACATGATTATAATGACTTCATTGCGTATAACGATTACACAATTGCTATTCAAATCCCATGTCTCTTTATGCGTCTAAGCTTGCCAACGTGTTCCTGCTTTGCACGTGCGCAGATACAGGTGTTTCACTGTAAACAGCGCTACATTCATTACCGCGAAGGCAAGAGAATCTCTCGCCACGGTCCGCTCGCCTCAATACGCAAAAAGGAGGAGTGACCGTGGAGAACGATATGTTTGAGAGAGACATAATGGGTGGTGGCAGCGCTATGGTCTGGATTGGGAAAATGGGAACTCTGGAAATTGACTTGGTTATTATTCAATAAAATGCCAATGCTCAGCGTTACATCAATGTTTTAAATAGCACAGTGATTCGATTCATGCAAAAGAAAGGAAGGACCTGGCGTTTTCAGCTTGACAATACATGTATAAAGCATAACACGGCGCGTATCACCACACAATTTCTTGCTAAAAATACATTAACGTCCTGCCTTGGCCTGTTTCATCCTCGGACATGAGCCCCATAGAACACATATCGGATGTATTTGATAACAAGGTCGGGTCAAATCATCAAATTTATACCATAATGACCTCCAAAGTGCATTTTGGTTGGAATGGCAACGTATTTGAAACGTTAGGTACAATCAATGAGGGGACGTATTCTGCAATGTATCCGTAAAATGGAGGGAACACTGGTTACTAGTACTTTTTCTAACATCACTTTAAATGCGCATCAAGTAAATGTTTGTTTCCAGATGCTGTGTGGTCATTCTAATTATTAAGAATATTCCATTTCGACCCCTCTCAACTGAATTATTCATTAAACAGTATGCAATATTTGATTCTAATCCAATGAAGTACACAAACACATGACTATGACATTGAAGCTTCGATTACAAGAATAATTCATCCGGCATATAAATATATCAACAAAATTTATTATTTTTAATTCTAAACTGAAATGAGATCCGGTTGTTTATAATTCTCTGTGAAAAGTGTTGTAAACTTAATGATGTTTTTTTAATTCGAAAAATATTTTTAAGGTAAAATCTTTCTATATGTATATCCTCCATTTCTTAAAATAATTTTCAACATTGTATCATGTCACCACGGCATCGTCGATGACCAAGCAATTTTTGAAAACCAATCTTTCGGTACATGTAAGGTTGACAATCCAGGAGACGTTTATTGGTAGGCTTACATAATTTTTAAACACTTCTTTTAAGAATAGATACCATAATACATGATAATAGTGTTTCCATATTGACCTGACGAGTGCTTTGTACACAATTATGAAATACCTTTTCGCAATGTAATCATACATTCTGATTATTAAGGATAATACACTGTTTGATTTGTTATCTTTTTCAGCTATATGACTACTTACTTTTTAATCCTGTTAAAATATTACCCCTAAATCCCCCTTTTCACTAGCAGACTCAATGTCCGCAAAGTTCAAAGTATACTGGTAATATTGGTTGTCTCTTCCAAAGTGTATGGTTCTGTAATTTTTCACATTAAAACGCAACAGCCACTTTGACTATGTGTAAGGCATCTAAGTCGTGCTGGATAATATCAATTTTAATGTCTTTGTTGTATAGTTTGGTACCATAAGCGAATAATTTCACAATACTACGTATAACTTCAGGGGTAGGGGGTCATCTATTATAAACATGTGAATAATATGGGTCCCAGGACACTTCCCTGGGGTACCCCACTTAAAATGTCTTTCCACGAAAAAGACCAGGGTCCTTTCACAGATACATATTGCCTACGCCCAGTAAAAAAGTCACGTTTCCATGACAAAACTGGACCTCTGATACCAAATACTGATACTTTGCGAGAAAACCTTGATGTACTATGCTCTCAAAAGTTTTGACAAAATCTAAATATACAATATATTTTCCCAAATTCTATCACCCTTAATGTAATGTGACTAATCATCTATGTATTCAATTAACTGTAAAAGGCAGGATCCCCTAGAACGAAAACCAAATTGAGCATCAGATAAACTAATATATAATTGTTTCTGACTAAATTTTCAAATAGCTGTGCCCTTATGATTGTTTTAAAGACTTTTCCTCAGTCCTTTGAAAGAGTCCCCCCCATAGAATTTGAGGTGTCAATGTAACTGTCAACACATGTTCAGCACGTGCAGCCGGTGGGCGTACCAATCTCAGTTTAGCTGGTGATAACCAGATTATACTCACGCTTTTCAATGGTTATTTCTAACCAAACTATCAAATATAAAGGTAGAGTCTCACACGAACGGCTTCAACGGTTCTTTGCTAGCGACATGGCCATAAAATCCATGATTTTTGCAAGGAAATTGTATGGCAAGGTGTTATGATCGAAAGGTCATCTAGGGATGTCTTTAAATTCTTACAACTACTGAAGTAAGGCTATCAGGGTGGTAGTTGCATAATTATACTCATGAACTATTACAGTATTTTAATGTGTGTGTATGTGTGAAATGCAGAAGCAGAATATACGTGAAAAAAGTAGTAAGGACAAAAAATAATTGTGTGTCTCTGCCCAACGAAATCGTCGGTTGTGTCTCTACTAGGACACCATCGAAAGCCTTGTCCAAATCGTGCAATAGTATATACATGAAGAGCATTAAAAATTTTACCCCTGTACCTGCCAACGGCTTGAATAGTTTCACAACAATGTAAGCTTTATATAATAGAGATCGCAATGCAAAGTGAAATATTAATCAACATTACAACAGCCGGAAAGATGTGGAATACTTGAATGGGTGTAAAAAGGTGATTTAAAGGGACAAACTCTTGATTTTCCTGAAACAAAGGTCAGCTGTACAGGGACGGAATTACTTTCGCGTCAAGTAATCCGCTGAAGAATCGTGACATTCGGAGGAATTTATGATCGAATGTAATGCGCAATGCACTTATTTTATTGTTTATGTATCAAACAACAATAGTGTACTGAAATAAAAGTCGAAAATATGGATATTAAAAAAAGAGAAAATGCGGATTAATCGGAAAAGTCGATGTGTTGGACACATTACATATGTCGGTGACCTTGATATAATTGAACAAATATATTGTGTAACTGCAATGATTCGGGTGAGTGACATTCCATCAATCATATTGCTTGTTCTTTTCTCTGTCCGCACGTATATAACAATTGTAAATCGGTTTTGTAGATTTGGAGTAAATTGACTTTAAATGTTGGCAAACTTCTACAAATTTGTAAAATGCAAATGGCTGCCCTTGAATCAAGCATGGGGTATTCTAAGGGCCAATTACAAGGGTTTTTTCTGACTTTTGTAAGACATTCTGTGTAGGAGTACCTAGTATGTAATGGGTTCTTTGTATGTATTCTACCAGATTTCCGAAAATACGTGCCATTAAGTGATTTGATATATTCTGCTGAAGAGGCTATTTTCACTCCATGTTCGTTACTTTTGGATCTTCTGACATCACAAGTACACTTATATTAATGAAATGTAGGCATGCTCCTTTTCATTGACTAATTATTTATACTGTGTGAAAATATTTTTAGCCAATGTGGTATAGTTATTGAGTATTGCAACTTTTCAAATTTGGGTATTTTTTTCTCGTACAGGGACGTTACATTAACCTTAAATATGGAAAGAGAAGTAACTCCGGGCAACATAAATTGTACTGTGAACTGAGCTTTTCCATTTCAATATTTATTAATAACTCTTGTTTTTATATATATACAGAGCAACAGATAAGGGTAGTTTTTCAAAACTTACAATCTTTATTTCTGAATTAAACCCTACAAGACAATTAAAACTAACGATTTCATTGCTGCAATATCGTCTGCTTTAAATTGTCGGCTGCTGTTTTTTTAATGCTACATGTTGGAAATTTTGACAGAAGAAACATGAAAACGAGTAAACAAACAGTTTGAACCCAAATCAGACGCCGAGTAACTGTTTGCAAATGTACTATAACCCTAAAACAACTCCCTCCGAACAACTCACGTACTATTTGTCTTCCTTTGGGTATTATTGAAGAGAAGAAGCAATATACTAGACGTTGTGAAAATAGTTTGGTTTCTGATTCTTTCAATGTATTGTTCGCTATAGAAGACAGGTGACCACTTTAAGTAGGATGAATGTAAAACAGAATGCGCTGTACGCTCAGTCTGCTTTAAGATAAATTCTGCTAGGATATAGAATATATTTTTAATGTTATAAATTCATGACTGTATTAATTGGAACTATATTCTTGCAGCAATTAATAAATTAGAGGTGTAAAATGGCGTATGTAATGAGCGAAGGGTTAAGTACATGCAGAACCATTATTGATGCAAACCATCTAGGAGCACTAATTACTAACACACAGGAGAGTTGAACTGACTCAGCACATCGTGCGGTTACTGCATAGTGTTTAAGTTCCATTATGCCTTCTTCTTCTTTATTATATTCATTATCAACCCATCAACTGACAGCGCCTAACAGTACTTTTCGCGCAAACAATGTTAAAAGCAATGTCTCGGCTAATTTATAGATTTTACAGGATCTCTATTAATTTATAGAACTTGTAGTACAATTATTGCAAACAGCACAGAGTGCAAGGAGTAAAACAGCTAAATCCCACATCCAGAATCACACAAATGAAGGATAAAAGCACGTGCTTTCTAAAAGTAACATCTGATTTGAAATCCTTTAACCACAGGTACTTGACACATACTTTATTATCTATGACCCCCCCCCCCTTTAAAAAAAATAATATTTTTTTCTATACTTCTATTATAGATACAAGGTAAACAGCGCAATTCAGCACCTAGTCTTTACTATCGACTTTAACTGATGCTAAAATAGACTCGATCGCCGATATTCTCTTGTGGTACCCTCGGGAAATGATTAATTTATCAATATCTACTTTTTATTTCATTAAATTCCGTCAAATAACGCCACATTACATGAATTATAACGAAAATATGCATTAAAAAGTTTTATGTCGTTCTCATTGTACAGGTTTTATTGCCCAAAATAAGGGGTAATCTAGTCTGTTTGCACATTTAACGGCCTTTAGGGCTGGAACTTTCACCTAATTTCATTAGAGCAAACGCGTTTGTGTCGGAACATGACCCTCTTCACTATCAGCTATATGAAATATACATGTAATTTGGCACGAAATTGACAAGTGAAAGACTCATTTCACTGTGAATGCCATTTTGAATACCGGAATGAATCGAATGAACGGAGCGATCTCATTGGTCAAAATTAAACAGGTAAAGTTTCTTTTAATTTTGCATTCTATGTAAATTATATAAAACTGATAATATTTCATTTAAAGATGATTTATAATATTTGGGGAAAGTTCCAGTGGCATAGGCCGTTTACTGTGGACAAATAACAGATCACCCCTACATGTACATTCGTTGCTATGTACCGTGAAAACGACATAAAACTTTTTAATGCATATTTTCGTTATAATTCACGTACTGTGGCGTTATTTGACGGAATTTGATGAAATAAAAAGTATATATTGATAAATTAATCATTTCCCGAGGGTACCACAAGAGAATATCGGCGATCGAGTTTATTTTAGCATCAGCTTAAGTCAATAGTAAAGACTAGGTGCTGAATTGCGCTGTTTACCTTGTATCTATAATAGAAGTATAGTAAAAAAAAAAATTATTATTTTTTTTTTTTAAAGGGGGGAGGGGGTTCATAGATAATAAAGTATGTGTCAAGTACCTGTGCCTTTAACTAAAGTCGACTTTTCAAACTGTTTCACCGTTATATCGACATGACTTCGGTCAATCTGATTTAAATCTTTCTTTGAAATAATAGATTAGGCAACATTTTTTATAGCAGAAGGTGGTGAAAATGTAATACCTAAGGAATGAATGACGTGTTTTTGCAGTTTACGGATTTGTTAACGCATGTGATTGGCTAGTTTAGTTTCGTAAACGCAAGAAGTGCGTTACCATCCTAACCCTTGCGTTTACAAACCTTAAGACCGCATGAACACGTCGTTTATTGCTTTTCTATATTTTCATATTGTTTTCTTACTTATTACCAAGTGAATATTGACCACATTGTTTTTATGTTGATGCATATATCATAGACTTGTTTGGTAGATATAATTCCCGATGTAATAGCAATTCCAGTCTCTAAATATAGTATGAAAAGTAGGTAAAAAATATGTATTGTTATTCCATTACCAATTCAGGCTTTTACCCAATTAAATTATTTCTCTGTGCTTGTAAAACACTTATCATACATTAAAAATAAATATTACTACTTGAATATCTATTATTAAAGAATGTTTTAGAATATTTAGGTCGCGAAACCTTGTGTAAAGCCTTATTACACACCGCAAGGCAAAGCAACTATCATCTGTATTTACGGTGCGAACTCTGAACTGTTTTGGCTTCAGTCAACACTTGATAGAGATACATAATGGTTTCTTACTAGATCTAGGACAGCGTTTCCTCTCTACAACGGCCCTCCCAACAACAAATACCTCCTTACAACGACACTCGTCGTAATTCCCTAAACGAGATAATTAAGTCTAACTCTTTTACTGCTGCAATATCGTCTGCTTAAGATTGTCGTCTGCTGTTTTCTCTCAAGTTACATATAAATGGTGATTTAGATAGAATACATATATTTACCATTGACAAATAGCTTGAATCCTGATCAGACGCCGCGTGACGCGGCGTCTGATCTGGATTCAAGCTGTTTGCAAATTAAAGACAAGTCTTAATTTTCCCTCTCTATAACGACTCCCTCCTAACAACACAAAAAATATGTGTCTCCCATTGGATGTCGTTGTAGAGAGGGAGCACTGTAGTTTCAAGATCATTTCTTTACTGTATTTAAGCAAATGTTATTACATGTAGACTGTTACATGAAGTGGACCGAAAGGATTCTTGTAGGAATGTCTTGAAGTACATGACCGTTATTACAATAGTCAAAATTAACAGATCATTATCCGTGGTTAATAGAACGGATTTGTACTTCTGTGGTTTTAGATGGAGCAACCTGCCAACTGCTTTTTAACCGGTCCGAGAGTACAATATCATAAACTTGCGAAACTTCAAAACAAAAAACTTCAACGTTATAACCGACATTCATATTTCCAAGAATTCGCCTATTAGTAGAACGACAATATACCAAAGTCCAAAGAGACGTTGCGTAATCTAAATTTAATGTGTAGATCTACTTCTGTTCGAACATTTATTTTCGTAATGATTAAATTGAATCTCGTCCGACTTTATATGGGGGTTATCGATTCCAGTGTAGAATCTGAAAGTACATGTAGATCCTTAATACCAACTTGGTCGGTATCTTTCCGGCGGAGACTTCGCACTCTTTCTACCTGGCTGGAACACGTTTCAGTTTGCATGTTTTCTGAAGTTTAAATTTAATATTTTAATCGAGTTATATAAGGAAAATATAGGGTGAATGTAAATACTTAAGGAATGAATAACGTGTGTTTGCGGTTTACAAGATTGTAAATGCATGAGGTTACCTGGGTAATGTGCGTATACGATAAACTTACCCGTTTAACCTTAAGCGTTTACAAACCTGTAAATCGTAAAAACACGCCGTTTATTGCTTAGGTGAAATAAAAATAAATACATGCAAAGTAGTGAAATATATGACAGATGGAAAGAATGATGTTTTGAAATGTAGTGTATGCATATTAAATGTGTCATTGATATGTGCCGGTGTAACGAAGTATTTTGACCCTAATCGAAAAGTGACCCCCGGTCAAAATTCGACGTCGTAGAATGACCTCGGATCGTCGAATTATGACCCCATCGTCGAATTATGACCCCCTCTGTCGAAATATGACCCCCCTTTAAAAATCCTTGATATTTTGTTTAAAGACAATTTTGCATATGCTAAAGTTGTTAAAAACTTACTAAGGTTTGAGTGAATACATTATATTGATTGAATTGTAAGTGTGTCCGCCTACCAATGGGCAACCTTATGGGTATCGAACCCAGAACCGTTTACCCTTTTACAAGTATACCTTTACAATCTACCAATTACTCTTGTTCGATTATTGATTTAATTTCGACGTAGCAGGCTGAGTAAACCCCAATCACCCATGCACCACGTCTCCGAGAAAGCGTATGATCAGAATTTACAATACGCTTGTATTGACATTCATTCCAAGAAATCTTCCGACCATGCCGCGGTTTCTTTGGTTTAACCAACTACACCACAGCCTTTTTCTAGCTTTAAAGACAGATGACCACTTAGAGCAGGTTAAAAGTAAAGCATATTGCTCATTCTGCTTTACTTCAGCCTGCTTTAAGGAACACTTATTCGACGTCGTAGAATAAACTCGCTATAGTCGGTGTCAGCTCCTTGAGGGTAAATTGATGTCACATTGTCGAAAATATGTGTTATTTGAAAAAAAAATCATTAGCTACTAGTATTATCATTGTTAGGTTATTGTGTTTTGTACAATGTACTATAAACAACCTAATAAATTTCCATAACGGCAAATGTCACTATGTTTCTCCTGCGACACAATATAAGAGAACTAATGTCATTAAAATGGATGTTAGTATTACATACCTTCTAAATCGGGGTATTGTTTCACTCGTTCAGCTCTATTCGTATCGAATTACCCTGATACGCTGTAAACTACGTTCATACAAAAACTCATAATCTATAACGAAGAGATGCAAATTATATAAACTGCATTTTCACATGGCAAGCTTAATGTAAATTTGAATTTTGACATGTTTACCATTTAAATTTTAGGTATCTTTCAAGTCATTTGCCCATGGACTAGTTTCGATTATGCATCAAGTTAATTTTCTACTAGTTAGGGTTGTTTTATACGATATATTACAAAACTTACAATATACTGCAAACTCATATAAAAGGGTTCTTTTAGGAACAGTCTGATCTGGGTCTACATTGTTTGCGAAAGACAAATGTACTCTTCTCATGTACACTGTTTGTGAATGACTAGTATACTCTTTGTTAGGGCCCAATGGGTTAATTGCGCCTCTTAATTGGTAGGGTAGGGGAGTACTTTTTCGATGGGGGTCAAAGTTTTTCATGGGGGTCAAAATACTTCATGTGGGGGTCATAGTACTATGACCGGGGGTCAAATTTCGACGTCGTATTCTGACCGGGGGGTCTTTGTACGACATCGAAAAATGACCGGGGTCATTCTACGTCGTCGAATTTTGACCGGGGGTCATTTTTCGATGGGGGTCAAAATACTTCGTTACACCGGCTGCATGCTGAATGCGTTAAAGGTTAACTAACTAGCATATCACATCTTCAAAGAAGCTCTTTATGACAGATTTAGAGCAAATTTCATTTCGATATTTGCTAAATCTTATTTAAAAATCAATTTTAAAACACTTAAACGTCTATAGATTAGCGTTTTAACAATTTAACGGAGACTATATTCTATTACACGCTCCTCAAAAATCGGTTATCGCAAAAATGCCCGACATTTGCCAACACATTTCTAGAAAAGAGAAAAAAAAGTTTAGGATCGGGGGAAAAACTAGTGTCGGTCGTATTACTGGAAACACATGTACTTTTTTATTTTGCCTTATATTTATATTTTCATATTTTTTCTTGTCCTTTACAAAGTGAATATTGACAAGATTGGTTTTTATGTAAATGAATATATCATATACCGGCCAAATATGTTTGATATCTGTTATCCTGGATGTAATGTTCAGCCTTTCGATCTCTATCGTGTATGGTATGAAAAGTAGTCCCAAATATATGTTTTTGAGTTGCGTTACAAATTCAGGCTTTGTCTCTGTGTGCTTAACGGACACTTATAATACAATTAAACAATTCAACTTGAATATCAATTACTAAGGCATATTTAAAAAAACAAAACAAGGTCGCGGATGTGTTTTTCAGCCTAATAATACGCCATAGCAGCCATCGATTGTTCGCTGGTTCGGTATCTGTCCGGCGGAGACTCCGCCCTTTTTCTAACTGTCTGGAACTAGTTTCAATTTGTAGGTTTACTGAGAATTATACTTCATATTTTCAATACGCTTTTAGAAGACGTTACAGGGTGAATATAAATATAGAGGATGAGACGTGAGTCAGTCGAATTTAATCGCAAACGAAATGCACACGCACTTATGTTTAGAAAATGACAATTTTTTAAATGACTACGTATTGAACTCTGAGTGGCAAACAGTTACCCGACGTCTGATCTTGCTCCAAACTGTTTGCAATGGAGATACAATGTAATGTTTTTTTGCATACACACGTTGATCGGTAAAGACTTACGTAATATCCGCTGTAGCAGGCGATATGAGTACAGTTGAGAAGAATTATAAAAGTCAAAGTGTCTTTATTAATCAGTTTAATGCATTGCGGGACCTCCAACAGTTTTCGTCCTAAGAATATTATTTTTTAAGACATGTTTACTGTTTGTGTACTGTTTTTGTGTAATACATAGGCGCTTAAGAATTGAAGCAAGAATGTCTGTTATAAAAATGGTTAAGTAGAAACTATGTGAGCTGTTTTAGTCGTTGTCAAAAGGAAGAAGAACACCAATCATGTCATTGAAACATTGAATGTTTTCTTATAAGCCGCATTGACCCATATTTTCTCTGCATGTTTAAGCTGTAAATGAGTGTGTCGTTGGTGAACATATAGAGCAGTACAAGTGGTTGAAATAAGAATTATCTTTTTTGTGTTTAGAAACGATGCATTTTTAATGAAGGGCCGACTTATTGACCAATGTCCTACATTCAGGACAGTTAACAAATTTCCCGCGATTTAGAGCTCAATTCAATACTACTCAAGTGAAAATACCTATAAATTTTAGTTTGAGAAATAAGATAAGACAGCAATTGTTTAAAAACGAGTACATCATGACAGTGATGGGTTTAAGGCTGAATCGAGTTTGTCCCTCTTAAGCAGCTTTTTACCGCTATCTAAAAAAACCAAAACAGAAAAAAGACAAACAGCACTACATAACATGTGGCATCCCTAGTTGATATTGTATAGGACAAGTTTTTAGAATAGTCTATATTTTAAATACAATGTCAAAGTGACAATGTGCCATCTCAAGATGTACTCACATACCTTACTAACTGTGTCCTTTTCTCTTGCCGATATGGTATTGTAAGCATGTTCCGGACAAAAATTACACGGGAATACCAAGAGACGCACTGAAACACGGACGTACGGATATACGGAATACATTTACTACATGCGCTCAAAGCTTTGCTTTATGAGCATATCAATCCACAGTTTAACCTCTCCGCTTCCTTACCCCGAGTACAGTGGTTATTTGCAAACGGTTTGAATCCTTATCAGACGCCGCGTAAAGCGGCTTCTAATAAGGATCCAAACAGTTTGAAACTAAACGTCTTATCTTTCCATACTTCTAAGGTCAAAATGCCTAAAGTTTAAATTTGAGAAATAAATGAAGACGATAATTGTCTAAAATTGATGACGTCATTGCAGTTAATAGTGTTAGTCGGGAAAGAATAACGTCTTCCCCGCTGTTGTAGAACTTTGATTACATGAAGAAGAGCTTAGAAGATTACGGTGTCTTTAGCACATAAAGCGACTACCAAACTACAGCTCACACAGAAAGACGTCATTAATCTTATCTGTTCCATTTGAACGAAGTGCTAACCCTCGTGGCTGGCAGTAGCTAGATAGTCATCAAGAAAATTAATGTTGTTGTGTCCTAATTCCAACCTTAATGCTAAGCTCTTACTAAACTGTGATGACAGCCGTTCGCCTTTGTGACAAATCGTAAGCAAAAGACAAAACAAAAAACATGTACAATTTAAGAAATAAGGCATAGGTTTGTTTCCGTGACATTTATTCCGAGCTCCTATACTATGCCATTGAGATGTGTTTGCTTTAAAATAAACATAAAGCAGTACGGTAGAAAAACAAAGTAGCACGCCTTTGCGTTCGCATGTACATCATGAGCAACAATAGTGATTAAGTATTAATTGTGTTAAGGTAAACAACTTAAAGCAAGAAAAACGTAAAAAAGTAAGCGCCTTTCTGTTTCACTTACAACTACTTAAACCCATTACCCATAGTATGTTTCTACTTTTGAAGACAGGTGGCCACTCTGCCTGCTTTAAGCTACCATATGCTAGGATATATATTTTTTATGGTACAAATTTGGTAACTGATAAAGTTGAACTACATGTATTTTTATGCAGTACATGTATTGAAATAAATTAAAGGCACAAAAAGGCGTAATATGTTACACAATCACTTAAATATTAAAGCTTATTTATATTTGTGCCAATCAGTTTGATTCTCATTTCAATATTTCTAAGGTAAAAATATCTAACCAATACAATTAGAAATAAAAGCAGACGACAATTGTTTAGAATTGATGACGTCATTGCCGTCAAGGGGCTAATGTGCGGTTTGCTTGGTTAACTTCTATTCTCGTTGAATACGAAACTATTCACCGCTCCTTAAATAAGATGAGGAAAGGAAATGCATCAATGGCATTTTGTTTTACTCTTATTAAATATTTAAGACCATAATTGATATGTTTTAAAAAAGAGAACTGTTTTACTCATGATGATTATTTGACAAGAAGCCGTTCAAAATGGGATGAATTGCGACGCTTGATGAAATAACGTGATCCTTTCCAGATTCCATACAACCCGGAAGAGCCCGTTGTTCAATTTGGTATCGCCTGTGTAGTCAGCCAAACACATTTCGAGAATATTTTCTGGCTGGCTATAATATTTGCTGCGGTAATCGGCGATTAATTCGGGTTTAATTTGTTTTTAAATAAGGAATAAGTAACCACATGCCTCCAACATCAAATTCTAATAGTACTGGCGCTTACACAGTAAGTACTTCCTCATATCCTATGTTGCTAGGCACCCGTCTAATGAGTTGTTAAATATAGTTTTTGAATAGAGCTTAAGAGCGGACGTTTCCCACTGATAATTCAATTCTGTTCTTAAATACAGAGAAACCCCTCTAAACTGGAACCTCTTAATTTAGGAAATCTCTCTAACCCGGACAAAACGTTTGGTTCCCGTTTTCGGCCCTTCTTTATTTTAACTCATTTCACCACAAAAATGCCTTTTTACGCTTTTGAAAAATTCCTATACTGAAAACAATACATTCATGACTATGCATTATCAAAAGTATTTTCTACATTCTAGCAGATGATAACTTAAAGCATGTTGAAAGTAAAGCAGAATGCGCCTTAAGGCACATTCTGTTTTACTTTCAACATGCTTTAAGTGATCACCTATCGTCCATACCAGAAACATAGGTTACATGAAAACCCCTTTAAACCGGAAACTCTCTAAATCGTCCATTTTTGTTGTCCCCACACATGTCCGGATTAGAGGGGTTTCACAGTATTTAGATATCGTGCAGCCAAGGCGCGAGCAACATTGCGATTCACCTACCATGGCAAGAATACTGTTGGACTATGCATGGTATCAACGGGTTGACCTATATTCAGCAAAAAGCAGACTTAACCAGCTCCTTTTAACTATTAGAATTAACTGCTTCAACTGTAGAAAAAAGATGCAATTTATAGAGCAGACTGAAAGTATAGCAGAATGTGCCTTAAGACGCATCTTGTTTGTACCTTCACTCCTGTCTTCAGGCTATGGGATAATATGCTAAGCCGTTCCCACTTTATTTACATCGGTATGAGTGGGAGACCAGGTCGCGATGTTATCGGCGTGTGTTCAGATTCGAATCTAGTTACACATACTACATGTATTTCTTTAGTAAATCAGATTGAAAGCTTTCTATAATGGTTTACTCCTTAAACCGTGTTACATGTACTGTCAATGGCACACTCGGCTTTATTTCCAAATAGTTAAGATCCATATCAGGCGACGTGTTACGTCTGAACAGGACCCAATATGAAAAGGATCGAGAATGTTTGCCACTCATTTTAATATTTCTGTAATCAATATCAAAAACTTGCAATTTGGAATACAAATTAAATTGAAGACGACGTTTTATTTTTAGCAGACGATAATTTGAAAGATGTTACCTAGACACTGTAGACAGGATACGTATTTTAAAGAAATGCTTTTAACGTTTTGCTTCAGTATAAAATCACCATAATCTTGACATTTTAAAGTACTTTAAGTCACGCAATTACTGAGCTTATAAATGTATTCACACTTCTAGACCTAAAGTTCTCTTAATATGCTTGGCCGCCTTCATCTCCCCCACGATATCTCATACCGTATCGAGGTTCTAAGGCTAAATTGTCCAAGGGTTTTTTCTTCTTTATTAGACCGAGAGTATTCCCTCTGACAAGAACTAAAAGGAAATCAGGTCGGTGGTTTTGTAACCATGAGTTGCCCTGCAACGAACGGGATTAGCAAAAATCATCTTCCTGAAACAATCATTATCTAATCTTATAATCCTTCAATATTCATCGGGGCTATTTAATGACATATACTGCGTCGCAGTGCCGTAAAACCAAACTTATCCACCATCCGTCACAAACCCGAAAATAAAATGTTCCTATTAAGGACGAATAGAAGATTATTTCTGGAAAGAGTAAGGCTGATTTCTGAATTAATTCTAATCTGCGATATTTCCGCCTTTGCCAATCGGACAGTACTTATATTTTCCAAAGAGTTTGCCCGGTTTGGGTCCTGGCCTACATGTAGCGCTTATAAAGCGTTTGAGTTGAGTGTGACTTCGTTCTCAAGCATTTGATTGGTCAGATTTGAGCCTCGGCTCAAATTTGACCAATCATATGATTCAGAACGACTTCAGACTCAATTCAATCGCGTTATAAGCACGGAACCTAGTCAGACTCCCCGTAACGTGGATTCACGTGAAAATTCAAATTGTCAGACACTCATATCAATGTGGTTTTAAGTGAAAATCGGAAACACCAAATTTATCACTTAATAATTTAATATTGTTTGTTTTCATTACATTTGGTTAGCTGTGATTGGCTGTAATTTTTGTTTCATAACTCCATAAAAAAATTAAATTCAGGCCACGCCTTGTCAGTACTATTTTACCTTAGTCCAACTGCTCTTCACAAGCGATGAATGAAGCAGGATGCCAGAAGATGTCATTGACGTCGACGTTACAACAAAACAACGTCGCGTTTTGGCGGAAAATATATATGGCGGAAGGACTACAACCTACGTTTTAAAAGAGTTAAAAAAGAACATTCGCGTCGGATTCTCTATTTAACTACTTTCTTAAATCCAGAAGTGATATTAAATTATAAGGAATAATTCGGAATATTTATTGTATGCATGGAGGTATGAAAAAAAACCTGGTCACACTTTTGTATGAAACCGCTTCGCGGTTTCATACAGTGTGACCAGGTGTTTTTTTCATACCTCCATGAATACAATAAATATTCGAATTATTCCTTAAAAGATTAATCATTTAAGCAGACGATGATATTGCAATGACTTTGTAAGACGGGTTATAAACGGACGTGGCGTCATCTTTTGTAAAGTATTGTCGTTTGCGGTTTATTTCTCAAATTTAGTTTTGAGGTATTTTGACCTAAAAATATTTAACTGATTGTCAAACATTTATAGATCCTGATGAGATGCCATATAACGCAGCGTCGATTAGAATCCAAACTGTTTGCAAAAATCTTTTCGGGGTAAGGTGGCACAGGGGTTAAGTGCTGATTAAGTAAAGCTTCTGACTTCAGCGGTAGGTAAATATGAGCTTGATTATGTAGACCTTGGACATTTCGAATTGAAAATCATCTAGTCAGTCTCATTTCCATTGTTCAAGGACGAACCCACGCAACTATCGTAGACGGTGATTGTAATAGATCTACCTGTATTCTAAACTTGTCTTAAACGTTGTCCTGCTTTAATATCGTCTGCTTTGAAATTGTCGTCTGTAAATTGTTTCAAATTTAGAGCTTATACATTGTTAAGTAAATAAACTTTTAAATCAGTTTAACAGGTGTTATCCAGATTAAATGTCGCGTTAAAGCATTGTCGTCTGCTTTTTTTTCAATATTGGACTTTAGGTGTTTGGAACTAAGAAGTATTGAATTGAGTGTCAAATAGTTTGGATCCTGATCAAACTTTTGCTAATAATTATTGTAATGAGAAAACCTAGTGATCACTTATAATATATCACTACTAAAATAGAACTTTAGAAAGCTGGATTTATAAAATATTGCTGCATTATTAACCCTTTACCTGATAGCCTATTTCTAGTACTTAAGATAGGTGACTACTTAAAGCAGGTTGAAAGTAAAGCAGAATGCGCCTGAGGGCGCATTCTGCTTTACTTTCAGCCTGCTTTAAGCTAAAATCTGTTTGGCTATATCAAATATTTGTAATGGTAATGGTTCATGAGGTTATAAACTGGAAATATTTTCTTCAGCGGAGGAATAAATTAAATACGCTAAAAGTCGCTTCTATGAGGGAAAGGGTTAATGATCTACATGCTGCGTCCTATAAACAAATGGTATTTTCTTCTAGTGGCCATTTCATACAAGAAAGGCTGTACCAGAGTTAATTGCTTGATGGGGAAGATGCACGGGTCATACAGTGGACAATCTGTTATTCTTTCCCGTTTAAACGCAAACGTACGCAAACGCAAAGCACTAAAACGTAGAAAAGAACAACTTTTGGACAATTCTGATAATTCTTGTTTATCTTGGTGGCAAACAGTTTGGAGCCTGATCAGACGCTGGGTAACCCGGCGTCTGATCTGGCTCCAAACTGTTTGCACTTCAAATAGTAGTTTTAGCGTAAACGCATTTATTGGGAAAGAATAACAGATTCTCCACTGTACGAGACCATAACACAGGTTTTTGGATGGGTTTTAGGCAACCAGAAGAAGGCCACGTTCTTTCGTTGGCTTTAATGATTGTTTCTGAAGTTTCAAAAACTAAATGTGTCGCAAATTCATCCAATGCTGAACTAATCACAAGTAACCACAGAAACAGTATTCCATTTACATCAATGACAAGTGATGCGTTGTTTGCTAGACGTTCCACGCTAATACGGTAAGCAATATACGAATAGTAGGTGGATATCGTTATTAATGAAATGGTGATACTGTATACCTTTAAATATAAGGTATCAGTTTATACTGAAAACGCAGTCAGACTGGACTATGTAGGGTTGAAAAGTGCCCTAGCCGGTACAAAACTCGTTACACCGCCTCAGGAAAAACAGCATATTCACCGGTACAACCATCTCGTAAACATTTCCAAAAGCCGATGACTTATAACATAAATGCTAAAGGTGTAAGGTATTTATTGATGCAAAGAAACGACGAGTGTACATATCCTGATGTAATGTGACAATGATCACGATACGATATGTTTTGCTTCTCACCAGGTTAAAACTACAAAGAAAATAAAGAGAACGACACTTGCACGAGAACGTTTTTACAAAAATATGTACAAACAGAATATTTCTCTTTGTTGACAACTAAATGACAATTAACCCTGTCTTGCACTGATGTGCATAATGACGCATTCGTCTAGACACCGTCGAAAACGCATTTGCTGACCTCTCCTGTGCCTTACCCCGTTAACACTAGATTTAGTTACTTGCAAACAGTTTAAAACCTGATCAGAAGCAGCGCCAAATCAGGAACAAGACTATTGGACATTCATTTCAATATGTTTTAGTCAAAATAGATATCTACCTAAGATTTAGATTAAAGAAATAAAAGCAGACGATGATTAACTAAATGTATGACGTCATGGCAGTAAATGGGCAAAATCATGACATTCAACGCATGTAGCACATTTTACCAGGAACGATGAAAAATTGAGAAATCAAAGAGGAGCAAATGATATAATGGTCGTTTCCAAAAAACGCGTTCACGCTAAAGCGTTTATTTCCGTTGCAAACTGATTGGAGCCTGATTAGTTTTCCATTTTAGTGCGTTGCGTTTGCGACTTGTTTTGAGATAAACAGGTTAGAATAACAATCTAATTTAATACTAGCACAGACAAAAAAATCGTCTACCAAAATAATTAAAGCTAGTTTGCAATTTTAAGCTCAACTCAATGATTCGACGAAATGATTGAATATTAATCAATACGAGTCTGACCGGACGCAGCGTTACTTACACTTTATTTTGCCTATTGTGATGAAAATAAAAAAGGCTGAAAATAAGTGCTTGCAGAAACGTGTTTGATAGACCATTTTTTAGCTTTCATTGCTGTTTGCAAGTTTAGCTGCATGTTTCTAAATGTTGAATTTAATTACTTTTGCTTATCAATTAAATATATAAAATAAATTAAACAATAACAATAGTCTTTTAACGTAGTCACGTAATTATCGGGATAGGATTTAGTTAGAAATCCCATTGTCCATGGTGTTCAGAAATCTACAGGTATTTTCATATATTTATAAACTTAGATGTCACGAGCTGTCAGAAATCAAGAAGGCCTTGAAGTTGTAGGTAGATCATGTTACAATGTCAGCTTAAATTAAGGCATTCAGACTTTGTTGTTAATATGCCTATATTAAAGTTAAACTTGAACCGGACATGTATGTTTGTAAGTATGTAAAAATACATGCCATGCGACAGTCTTATGTGAAAAGAAGGATGGAAGACGACTAACCATGAGTACAAATATATGGTTTTCTTGAACTACTGCACTGCAATGACACCATCAATTCTAAACTATCGTCGTCTGCTTCTGAAGTCTCAAATTTAGATTTTAGATAAATTTTCCATAAAAATATTGAAATAAGTGTCAAACAGTTTTCGTCCTGATCAGACGTCGCATTTCGTTTGCAAATAATCATTGTAACCGGGGCAAATCGGTGAAGGGGATAAACGTAATCGAGTAAATTTATATAAAGTAAATCAACTTATCCCTCGGCAACCAAAGCCCAGTTTTCGTAAATCGACCGCTCAATCGGTTATGAATAAACGATATCAAATGCGATAGACATTTCAATACAGGGCAGAGATAAACCAAATAACTAGTGTAGTTAGTTTCTGTTTCATCTCTGCTCTGCTTTGGAACGTGACCATGTCTGTAAATTCATAAATCGTTTTCCAACATAGGCAAATGAGGTCGACTCCGCAATAGTTGGTATCCAGGTCAGACACTTTGTAGCGCGGCATTGAATCAGGCTCCAGACTGTTTGGCACCCATATCTATATTGTTGTAGTCTATGATTGGATTTTGCTTAAAATGTCAGACGATGAATTTTCGCAGACAATATTACGTCTGGAAATTGGTTAAATCTGGCGGTTAGATTTACCATTAAAATGGTTAATATGTGCCAATACTAAACGGCCGATGGGAAACTCCTACACTATTTTAAGATTATATGACCTGTGGGAGTTACCGAGCAGTCGTCTATAATAATTTGTTATTACGAATTTGCCATTCAAACGACTACGCTGAGTAGGCTAGGAGCCCGTTTCATAAAACTTCGTACGACAAAAATGGTCGTAATGTAAAAACTTTAAAATACATTTAATTTCTGATTTCCTCATCTAATCCTGCCTTGCCTTTGGAATTGTCTTTTCAAGACAACTCCAAAGAGATGTCACAATACAGGATTAGAATGAAAAATAAACAATAATTGAGACTTTTATAATCTGACTTTCGACAACATTTGTGGTACGAAATTTTATAAAACGGACCCCAGGAGTATAACCAGTGACAATTGTCGAACTACAAGGCTGTTCAGCTATCTGAGACATTCTAGTGCTAAATCAGTTTGAAATATGATTCAATATCCGTAGGAACGGATGAAATTGATGAGACAGCCGATGTCCACTTCGAGCACTCGAACGATCGTTTTTAAGGTCAAATAAATGTTTAACTATTTCACTGTCATATTTTATCGTCTGCTTCAACCCTCTTACCGTCAACATATCGTCTGCGTTGGTGATGTTGTCTGCAATAGTTTTAAAGTCAGCTTAAGCTGATTTTAGCGGTAGTAAAAATGTTTTGACTGTTGAAATACCGATACGAGTGCCAAACAGTTTGTATCATGATAAGACGCCGCGTAACGTGGCGTCAAATAAGAAAAAAATGTTTTCAAAGTCGAATTTTGGCGCAGTTGGCATTGAAAGAGTTAACTATTTCACTGTCATAACGTCATTAACTTTAATTTATCTAGATTAGATTGCGTGTATTCTGAATGTATTAACTAGAACAGATTTTGCAAAACCTATACACCATCTCATTCTTTAAAAACCTTTAAATGAATACCTCCTTGTTTATTTAAGGGTATAAATTATTACAAATATTAGCAAAATTGATTTTGTCACAAACATGAAGCAGGAAAATTCCGATTAACCAAAATGTAAATTATCGTCAATGTTTCTTTAACAAAATAGCCACATAATGAGAAAGGTTGACCGTCTATAACTTGAGAAAAAAGAATTTTGTTTGAGAGGGTCAACATTTGTGGACAAGCGAAATCAAGCAAAATAGAAGTTTTTGATACATATTTATTTGTGGATTCCATATTAGCATGTAATTGGTTATTGCCTGTTTTATAAATTCTGTTCTGCCAGGAAAACAATATTCTCCGGCAAGAAATATGAAAATACAGTCATGTATAAAGCAACCACATTGAAAAACGGCAAGTTCACTAGACAGCTTATTTCAGAACGAGGGACATTATTATATTGTGACAGTTTGCTTCTCAATGATTAAACCTACCTTGCAGTGTGTTTTTTTGGCTTACTTGTCATAAGCGATAGTATTATCTTATTAAGCGACAACTCGTTTCTGCCAAGAACAGAAAGGAGGAAAGATATTGTACTTTGGAACATTTGTTGACCGAGGTGGTTTAGTGCCATATGACCAGTTTATGTTTCGTAAAAAAAAACTCGACAAAGGTATCAACTAACCGACATATTATAGCTATTGATCGAATTGTCAATCACCTCAGTGTTCGCTATGCGCCTTACATTGCCAGTTTGATAGAATATAGTAACCCCTTTTGACCGCTCCTATAGAAGTGTAACTGTCTGTTATAATACGGCATCAATGACTGTAAAGTAAATTATCAAGGATGGCTTGCAGCTGCGTCATCCGTGATTTAATCCTAATTATGTGATAATTTCTTACGAAATACGCCAAATTGCAGATATAGTCTGTGTCATTTACCAATTTGGCTACATCAGTATTCGAATTCAGTAAACAACCCATTGTAAACGATGTCACCATTTAATTGAAACATTGCTATCCTTTTTATATTGCGATAATACTGACTTACTGCTTAATACAATGCAAAACAAAGAAAGCTTATACTTACTCTTTGCAAACATCAGTCTTAAATTTTAACCTTTTTTCGTCAATAATTTTGCCAAAAATATTGTCTGCTATTTCATGCAAAAGTAAAACTGTTGCAGTTTTTATTTAAAGCATTATAATATGAGTGTCAAAAAGATTTAATCCTGATCCAGTATCTGATCTGGTCCCAAACTGTTTGAAAAAGTCATCTATCAGTATAGATCTCTATCACAATAAAGTGCAGAACATACAGTGAAATATAATTCGTACGCCATACTCCTGTGATTCATGGCTGCCATAAGTAGACAAGCAAAATCCTAAGAATTCCAAATTTGCATTTTTTAAGTGCGATTTTACGAATCGTACATTTACCCCATCGTCTGTTTCTAGTTTTGTTGACAGGTGTCTGCTTAAAGCGGCGCATTCTGCTTTACTTTAAGCCTGTTTTAAGCTACCATGAACAAGAAAAAAATCCGAAGATTTAGGAAATATCCGGAGAAATGGCAGCCCTGGTGATTCCGTATATATAATATTGTCAATTAAGCTGGCTATATACTTTGTTTATATCGATTGGTACCACTAAAGCCTATACAAACAGCAGACAGTATCTAATATCTACTTCATCAATGATACCTATCAGCTAAAAAGACGAAAAGACATAACATTCCCAGGCGGGTCCCTAGTATTATACTTGAAGCAGCAACATTCCATAAAAACAACGGAGTTAAAGTAAATTCTCTCTATTAAGACCATTTATTTGTACTAAGTATTATGTGTTTACCAGTTACTCGTTATCTGCATAATCAGAATGACCGTAACCACAATCGTTTACACAGATATAGTAAAGTAAGGGACCCGTAAAGTAATACCTCTCTTTACGACCACAAACACGAAAGCTTATTGATTGTATAAAGAATAGATGACATCTTAAGGCAAGATGACAGTAACATAACAATATGTTGAGGGGGCTTTCTATGTCACTATCATATTGCTTTTAGACTTTGTACATCTAAGAGGCAGGCCTAAAGGCCAGTTCCAGAATAAATGACCACAAAAAGACTCATAAATGACCCAGCAGTTTCACTCGATCTGACACGAAGGCACTGCTAACAACAAAACACGCAAGTGCAGTTACAAAATGGATCACACGTCAAATCAATTGTATTGATTGGAACGGATGAAAATCATAGACAGATAAAACAGCACGTCCCTTTTTAAATTGAGAGTTTCTATGCAACACAGAGAGCATTAATTATGCAATGAACAGAGGCGATTTTGTGTACTGCCGGTACAGTAGAGAAAACTTTATTCTTTACCGATAAACGCGTTTACGCCAAAACTATTATTTCAATTGCAAACAGTTTGGAGCCGGCGTCTGATCAGGCTCCAAACCATTTGCCACTCAGATTAAAAAAAATGGCAAGGATTGTCAATAAGTTGCCATTTTCTACGTTTTATTGCAATGCGTTTGCGTACGTTTGCGTTTAAACGGGAAAGAATAACGTTTTCTCCATTGTAACCAATTCAGCGATACATCTCTGTGATGACGTTGGTTCTCCATAATTCCAATAGAAGGTGTAAACTGTCAAAGTACGTCGTAAATACTTACTTTTGGATCTGTATCTAGCAGTATTACATATAAATGTTTAAACTATTCAAATACACCTTTTAGTGGACCAAAACCGTTCGAGAAATAAACATTTTAATTTAGTTGTTCATTGCAGTGCGAGTGTAAAACTGTAGGAACCGAAATCCCAGTGAATGCTTTATCGGCAATGGTAGTAGTGTGATAATAATGACAATTTCATTTTTTTTGACAGTCGAACATGTTTTAGCTTAATCTGACGCCGAGTTAATAAGAATATGATTTGTTTTTCTGATCAGAAAATCGTAATCTTTCACATTTATTTGTAAATGACAGCAAAACAAGCAACAGAATTAGAATAAAACAATTCTTTGGAAGCCGGATTATTTGTTACATTTGACATGTATCCTTGTTACGAGCGAATAGCATTTTTGTAGAGAAGACATTACGAATATGCTGATGCTTCAACGACGGATTCCGTTGAACACTTTGCGTATTACCAGGCTCCAATGTTATTAAGCGTTTGAGTTGAGTCTGAGTTTGTTCTCAAACATTTGATTGGTCAGATTTGAGCATAGGCTCAAATCTGACCAATTAAATGCTTGAGAACGACTTCATACTCAACTCAATAGCTTTTTAACCTGAAAAACAGGCGCTATTTTGACACATCGACGAAATTCGTCAGAAAGTCCAGGAAGCTGGCGTTTTTACATTATTCAGTGCTACATCCCAACAACGGCTCTCTCAACAACGATGCCTCCTTACCACGACCCTTGTAGCAGTTCCCTTAACAGGAATGACAATTAATAATGTGGCAGTAATGACCTACAGAGAGAGAGCCTGTCAGATACAGTGGAGAATCTGCTATTCTTTCCCGTTTAAACGCAAACGTACGCAAACGCAAATCACTAAGACGTAGAAAAAAACAACTTTTGGACAATTCTGATAATTCTTGTTTATCTTGGTGGCAAACAGTTTGGAGCCTGATCAGACGCCGGGTTACCCGGCGTCTGATCTGGCTCCAAACTGTTTGCACTGCAAATAACAGTTTTAGCGTAAACGCGTTTATTGGTAAAGAATAACAGATTCTCCACTGTAAGCATTTAAAAACCAAACCTAGTTTAGCTAATTTACTTTGAAAAGTGTACTAAATAACATTTTGTAAAGTACTGCACTGTACACACGACTCGCTGAAGTATCAATTAAAGGGAGGGATTTCACATGATTACTGATAGAAGTCATGTATCTTTAAAAAGCATACCAGGTAACATGTAACACAATGTCCCACTGGTTAACGAGTAAGACAGTTAGGACTGTGATACTGTGAAATATAGGTTGCCAGGTTCGAATCTCGTCGAACGCAAACATTAATTTTACTGTTTTTTTAATCAAGTTTCCTTGTTTTCTTCATTATCATGTTCAGCTGTTTTTTTTCGAAACATTGAGCGCTATTTGTCGTCAACCTGTCTTCCTCGTCGATTGGTTGGTTTTTAGGTTGATGTTTGCAAGACAAACTTTCTCAATAAATATCTTAGTAAACCGTTCGAAACGTTTGAGCTATATATCGAGTAAAAAACGACGGACGACGACGGACGTACGCTGACGGGCAAAAAAGCGATCAAAAGTGCGATCAAAATAGCTGACTTTGGCACTTCTTGACGAATCAGATGAAAAGCCATAAAAAACTGAGCGCCAGTAGGGCTTAGATTAAAAAGGGATATATGTAAAGGTCAGAATCGGGCGGTTGTAGATATAAGCATACATGTATATAGTTTTCCTTCCCAACAACGGCATTCCCAACAACGACTCCCTACTTACAACGATCATTGCCGCTACTCCCTAAACGGGACAATTATGTCTTAACGCTTTTACTGCTGCATACCGTCTGCTTAATAATATAGTGTCCGTATTTTTTTCATATAAATGGAAATTTTGATAGAGAAAATATAATGACGAGTGACAAATAGCTTGATTCTAGATCAGATTCAAGCTGTTTGCAAATGTAAAAAATTTTTTTAACTTTTCCTCTCTATACGGTTCCCTCCGAACAACGCAAACATGTTTTGTCTCCCATTAGGTGTCGTTGTAGAGAGGGATCGCTGTACTTACAGTGGATAATGTGTTATTCTTTCCAAATAAACGCGTTTACGCTAAAACTATTATTTGCAGTGCAAACAGTTTGGGGCTCCAAACTGTTTGCCACCAAGATAAACAAGAATTATCAGAATTGTCCAAAATGTGTTCTTTTCTACGTTTTAGTGCTTTGCGTTTGCGTACGTTTGTGTTTAAACGGGAAAGAATAACAGATTCTCCACTGTAGTATTTGGTGTTTAACAGCAACCTTGTCACCTTCTATTTACAAGCAGGTAGCCATGATACGAAATTCTGAAGATTGATACACCATTTTAAAAATCAGGGGCCCGTTTCATAAAACTTTGTACGACAAAAACGATCATAAATCAAAACTTTAAATTCCTTTTGATTTCTTTTTTCTCTATCTGATACTGTCTTGTGACATCTTTTTCGAATTGTCTTTTCAAGACGATTCCAAAAAAGATGTCACAAAACTGTATTAGATGGCGAAAGAAAACAAAAATTGAGACTTTTATAATCCGTTTGCCGTACGAAGTTTTATGAAACGGGCCCCAGAGTTCTTAACTCGCAACACGTTCATGTTTGGATGATTTCTTGGCTTAAATATAGAATACTTTTCAGAAAACTATTTCTGAAACTAGGTATTTCTCTGACCTCTTCCTGTAAGCTATTTTATCGTAAATGTTGTTAAAATCTACACTTTGTGTATTTTATATTCCAATGCAGAATTATACGGGATGAATATAACGACTTACGATGAACATTCCATTAATTATTCCAATAAGGTTATTTTAGTCCTTTTTGATAGAAATAGTGTCCTCCATAGTTCGTCTTATTACAATATGGTTTTTAATGACTGAGAAGGCAACATAACGGAATAGTATATTTGACCGAGCTGAAAGCCATAAAGTGAAGCTTTTTTCTACAACCAGGGACAAGGTTTATGCTACATTCAGAGCGTTCGCTCGTGTCATGCAGCAACTGATGCAGTGTACTATTTATAACATTTACTTTTTTTTTACTTTCGGAACGGTCTTAAATGACCTAGTTAAGTACTTTATATCTGATTTACAATATAAGATCGGTATGGCAGATACGAATATTCTTACACTATTGTTTATGTTGGTTGTTTTTTCAAATATCTGAGAAAAAGTCTAATTATAAAATGGGGCTTCTAGATCAATACTGAAGCTGAGCAACTAGGCATTGTTCAATAGGTAAGAACACATTGAACCAAGCGTAATGTCTGTAGAATAAAGTTGTAAAAGACGACATTCGTTCTTTAACCCTTGAGTCCATAGCCTGTTTCTAGAATTGAATATAGGTGACCACTTAAAGCAGGTTGAAAGTAAAGCAGAATGCGCATTAAGGCGCATTCTGCTTTACTTTCATCCTGCTTGAAGCTATCATCTGCTAGGATAGTATAGAAAGTACTCCTCATGATACATGTACAGTACTGTATAAATTTTCTTCGTTTGAAGAGTAAATAAAATGTGCTAAAATGCGCTTCTATGGAGTAAAGGGTTAAAATATGTTTATGTTGTAACAATAATCTATGCTATAAAACAGTAATTCGGTATCTGAACCAGCTCCAATATTTTTTCCGATTACTGTTTCAAACCCTTTTACCTTTGATATATTATTGCACTAAGTGTGTGTGTTAAATTTCGATTTAAAGGAAAGATGAAAAATTATCGGAACTGTACAGGATTAAGCGCAATTGATATACAGTCGAACTTCAATATCTCGAACTCGCTTTACTCGAACTATCCGATATTTCGAAACATGAATGTCTTATTTTAAGCTCGGTTTAGGCGAACATACCCGTGTTTCAAAGTTAAAACGCGGCTTGAAATACGGGTGTGTTCGACTTAACCGAGTTCGAGATATCGAAGTTCGACTGTACCATTCAATCTAATGACAAGGTGGCATTCACTCTCATGCTCACATATGTCTGCGTCAGAACAACAGGGAACAATGTCTAAACACCAACATCAAATGGTAATGTAATATGAAGACGGTTGAGATAAATGAGGTATATATATTATAATTGAGCCGCGCTCTGACAAAACCGGTCTTAATGACAAACTTTTCGATTTCTCTTTTTTTGCCTTTTTACAATCTACACATTGTTTTGGAGGGCATGTCAAAGTTTTAATATAAAATTCAAAACGGTTTTCAAGATATTGAACTTTTAATAACGTCATGTATTCTTGAAAAAACTATCAACGACGTCAAAACGTCATTTTGACGTTATCAATAATTAACGTCGTGTACTGTCGTGTACTGTCGTGTACTTGGCGAAAACGTTACTTTTCCCCGTTCAAAGAAACCACACACAAACGCGATGTATTTAAACCACGGACTTATACAAAAGTATAAGTCCGTGTTTAAACGATGATAGCTTCTTGTAGTTCAAATTGAATGCCAAGCAGTTTGGAGCCTTATCAGACCCGAGTTACTCGGCGTCTGATCCAAACATTTTGCACTTGACTTCAGTTTAACGAGTATAAATTGAATATCAAGCAGTTTGGAGCCTGATCAGACCCCGAGTTACTTATTTATTGCAAACAATGTATACCCAGATCAAACAGCTTAAAAACGCATGAGCTGTCTGAGCTTGGTTTACACAGTTTCTCAAGGTATATTCGTAGTCATATGCATATGGTACAGCGTCAGTTCATACCAAGAGCAAACTTGGAACATATTTAAAGAATTAAACGTGTCAGTGCGTTTAACGAAATATTGCTTTGTTATCCCTTTCAACATGTCAAACCTGTTTTGAGAAATTCTGAGAGCAAATGCAAGTGAACCAGATCAGCCAGATCCTGTAGGACCTGGCTGATCAGGGTGTGCACATCTCTATCGAGATCGAGACATGTGTCAGCTTGAAACCAAGGTCCAGCGTATGAACGAACAGCCCTGTACAAATATGCTGCTCTGGCATCGGCAGGACCTCCAGGTTGAACGATACTTTGTCTGTCCTTAGCAGTCAGCTGCATGAACATCGTGTTTTTATAAAATGTTGAATTTGATTTCATCAGAATTAAATGATTCCTTCAAAGTTAAAACATCATGTTCGTCTCCGTTGAACAAGAAGTGTTGGTATTCCGTAATACCTTGAATTGGCTTTCTCAATTCTCTTATGCCGAAGTATGTAAGAAAACATATCCTGCTCATAAAACTGAGAAACACCGCGAGACTTACACCCGCAACCAGTTCATATTTTGGCAATATCTGGATCGTACGATTGCAATCTGTTACTGTGTATTCGTCTGCACACCAAAACCGTTACCACTGTCACTTGTACTGTCGTTTTCATTTGCTAGCCTACTCCTTTCATCAACAGATCGCCGAGCTCTCTCGTCTATGTCTATTCGGTCGTATTGTTTCACATCATCATCATCAAATCATCATCACTTCCAGCATATTGTTCTGCCTATTCCTGCGAAGCTGCTAGGATGTTCTCCCAAAGTGTTCTGAGTACAGGCTTTCAAGCTCTTGAAATATATACAATAATTGATCTATATTAAACAAAAATGAAACTAATTCTCCATTCAGATATAAGAAATGTCATTAAATATCGTAATACCAATGAATATAATTAATTTAGTCAACTACGTAAGGGCATTATTTTCGACGTCATTTCGTCGATGTCAATAAGACCAGTTTTGTCAGAGCGCGGCTCATATTCTTTTCAATGTATATAGTCACGAACATTGTTAGTGTTTATGCTATAGTACCAATTAAACGTTATGTTCTTGTTCTCCCAATCGCATTATCTGTCTGGGAAAAAAAGCAAATCATAACTATAAGCCAACCATAAGCTCTTTATGTTTAAATAATCAAACAATTGTTAAGCTATTTTATAAAGGAATGCATTCTATCAGCATTAATTAAGAAAACAGCTTACTACATGATGAAAGTAAAGCAAAAACTTCCCAAATGATGCTGCTTGACCTTTTCCATTTCTGACTGTTAAATATTTTTATAGAGGTCCGTGTTTATTTCCAGAGTTGCCGTTAGGCACAAGTTTGAATAGATATAATATTCACTGGCTGTATTGAAACATACGTCTAACAGTACCGACATGGTATTGAAGTTTGCGCGTCAAATTTGACCGTATGAGCTCGTAACGTTACACCCTTATAGAATCCCGAACCGAATCAGTTAACCGTTTTATGTACCAGTGATGTTATAAACGTGTTGCATTTGTCCGAAATGGTGTAACTGTTGTCGTAAACCATTTTCCAAATGTGTTATCTTCGTGATTATAGTATACAGCAAATATCCGTTTTAAGGGTTACAGTAAGGATTGTACAGTGGAGAATGTGTTATCCTTTCCCAATAAACGCGTTTACGCTAAAACTATTATTTGCAGGACAAACAGTTTGGAGCCAGATCAGACGCCGGGTAACCCGGCGTCTGATCAGGCTCCAAACTGTTTGCCACCAAGATAAACAAGAATTATCAGAATTGTCCAAAAGTTGTTCTTTTCTACGTTTTAGTGCTTTGCGTTTGCGTACGTTTGCGTTTAAACGGGAAAAAATAACAGATTCTCCACTGTATGAATGGGTAGTAGATCGGTCTAGCGATAGCCTCTTGCAGGATGATATTATTGCAGAAAGTCTCTTTATGTGTTTTCTGCATTACTTATTTACAGCAATTAGTAGTAATGTGTGTTTAGCAATCGGAGTTATTTATTGTTCCCTCTAAAGATCTGATAATTAAAAAAAACATATGGTATAGTCCGATTTTGAACAGTGAGCCGTGACCTTTAGGACGAGTCCACCAAAAACGCATCAAAAAGCATAAATTCGTTCAGGAGTTACCTACCTTTCACGGTTTACTAAGGATAGTGTGCCTTGTGTAGCGAAATTAAATCAATAATCGAGTTAGAGTAATAGGTAGAGTGTAAGGGTACTTGCAATAGGATAAAAAGGATGTGGGTTCGATTCCCAATAGAAATTATTTCTTTTAAATTTTTATTTTTTGTTTTTTTTGCATTATTTTTCAAACAATAACTTATTTGATTTGTTTAACATATATGCTAAATATTTCATGGACGACCTTAAACGTTTAACGTTTTGAAGTATTGAAAGTTTTAAATGTATGTAATTTGTTTTCATTCTTCACTGAAATGTTAACGGGCAATTGCTGTTTCCAATTAGGTCAAGTTAATGTATGACAATTGAAAAATGACAGACAGTGTTACCTTGATCAGAGTGCTCCTTAAGGAGCCCTCTGATCTGGTATTCACTGTTTTCAGGAGACAAGTGAAGTACACTCTTTCTAAATGACGAGTATACTTGCCGTTTCAGTTTTATTTGATTCTAAATCGTTTCTGCTTCTCCTTCTTACAGGCACGTAGAAGTTTTCTACAAGCTTCATCGCCATGGAATTTTAGACTATTGACGCGGTGTTTTTGTCTGTCGTACCATCTTTAGTTTGAACTATGTGGTTATACAGAAATGTAATAAAAATTGAATAATATATACATGTGTATTATTTAAATACTGATCAATTATGTTATGTCCTTGTGGTTATCGTCATATGTAGTATAAAATACCTTTCCAAACCAAAAACATAAATAAAAAAAACAGCATCCATTCGGTATCGAACCCATGACCTGACTCAGTAAAACGCTATCCACGTGCGGCAAGTACTCTACTCTCTCGACCACGATGACAAATATAGGTATCAAAATCTTTTTTTAAATATCAAGTTAATGTTTGAACCCTAACTTACAGTGGTAAATACGCTATTCCTACCCATTTACGCGTTTATCTATGCGTAAGAAACGCATAGAGAACGGTTAACGAACGCTTAATGAACGCTTAACGAACGGTTAAGGCTTAACGATTTGAACGCGTTTAAACGCGTAAATAAACGGTTATACCCGAGATGCTGCGATTGGGGCGTCCGTTTTCCGTTTCACGCGGAGATTTCGGATCTTATCGATGATTGCCGTTTTAGAAAAATCCGAATGAAACGGGTTTATCAAAAACAAGAATCGATTTGTCACTGGAGCATTTTCGCGATAAAACTCATATTGTAATGCGATTTTTGAAAACATTTTCTGTAAATGAGACGCCTCTTATCAGGATCTAAACTGGTTTCGCTTATAGAATTTATATAAATATAGACAGTTTGGATCTCGATCATAATGCTGAGTGACTCGGCGTTTCATCGAGATTATTTCTGTTTGATATGTATTAGAATAATTCCTTTCATGTTGATTTCTATTCAAACGGTTTGAATCCAGATCAAACGCCTGGCTGTATAGATCGGCATAGCATCAGGATCCAAACTGACAGCTTTGAATAAACCTAATTACTTTTCATAATAGTTAACATTATCGATTTAGATGTAGATGGGACGCCGAGTAGTTCGGTTCTTATGTTTTACAGCTAAGAATGAAGCATACGGTCTTGATTTCATTTTTACAGTTTGGCTCTAGATGAAATGCCGAGTTACGGGAGTCTCGTCCATATTCAAACTATACAGATATCTTTTACTTTGACGAGAGAGTATAATAACTGACACATACTTGCATATAAGATTTGGTTTATTTGGTTGATAGTCCAATCAATCCCAATTAGGATACTTACTTTGATAAGCCGCAGTTTTATTACCCCCCCCTCCCCTATCCGGCTTGTGACGCAACACTGTTAGCGGCTACCTGTGATGTAACATGCATGCCATGTGGCATTTGGGAATTCCGCATGTTCATAGTAATAGTAATAACACAATTTACATAATCCTTTTTAAACCGCATCCTTTATATGGGAAAATAAATGTATATTCATAAAACTCTCACAGGATAACCTTTCTTCTTAAAGAAAATGATTTCATAAAATTTTGTAAGATTATATTTACTCCACAGTAGCGATATTTACTAAATGCATTCTTAAGTAGGATAAGAGCGGCCCGCAAGTCATACATGGATTACCTCCCTTTCTCCATGATTACTCCCCTTTCATCCGGGCTCTTTTAAACGCGTTTAAACGCGTTAAGAAACGGGTAGTAATGCGTTAAACGAAACGGGTAACGAACGCTTAACGAACGCTTAACGAACGCGTAAGAAACGCGTAAGAAACGCGTAAAGTGGGTAGGAATAGCGTATTTACCACTGTACCCATAACATGGAATGGTTGCAACTTCTATAAATAGAAAAGCTCAGTCACGGTTCAGCGCGCAAAATTTACCTATAGTACGACAGTACGACCATTTCAAGGCGTATTATGCAATAGGCTCCCAACAACTGACGAGGTAGTATCTACAAAGACGACCATCGGCTACTACAACCGCCCTCCGAACAAAGATTCCCTCCTTACAACGACCCTTGCCGCTGTTCCCAAATTAAGACAATTCTATGTTGAATGCTTTCACGCCTGCTTAAAACTTTCGTCAGCTTTTCCCCCAAAGTCACACATTGGAGCTTTTGATAGAAAAAAACCATAATTATAAGTGGCAAACAGCTTGAATCCCAATTAGACACCGCGTTACGCGACGTCTGATCTGGATTCAAGCTGTTTCAAACCGTAAGCAAATTTCCCTCCATGTTACGACTCCCTCCGAACAACGCACACACTTTTTTGTCTCCAACTGTATATCGATATTAAACGAAGAACATCATTTAGTTCACATCATAATGTAGATTTACAGTCAGTACGAGTTTGACTTAGATGACGTTTGCTCAGTTACTACTTATCTTACTTTTTAACAGGTGTTTCTAAACCTCAAACATGCTTCGAAAACGAATAACGAAAGAGGAATACTTGTATTCATAAAGTTTACCTTATTAAATAGCGTTTTTTTTAATCCCTTCACTGCCTTACCCCGAGTACACCTGTTATTTGCAAACAGTTTGGATCCTGATCAGACGCCGCGTAACGCGGCGTCTGATCAGGATACAAACTGGTTGGCATTCATTTCAATATTTCTGAAGTCAAATTCTTTAAAATTTAATTTTGATAAATAAAAGCAGACGACAATTGTAAAAACTTGATGACGTCACGGCAGTGAATGGGCTAAACTAGCCATGTTTCTAATAGAGAGGGCTCAATATAGAGCTCTTTCACACGTGTTTAAACATAGCAACGGTATAAAATCACATGTGTAGCAACCCTAAAATTATGCATACTTTTCGATTTTAGGACATGTCGGATATTACATACATTTCCTATTTGTTTTGATTAAGCACACGTTCAAAATGACACTCATCTTTTTTCTGACGTTTCGTATAAATAGATTATACTGTAGAAAACTACACGTGCGTACGAGAGTCAATGCATTGCAATAACGGCAATGGATACACAGTAATTGCGCATTTCTTTTACACTACATAAGTTTGATTATTGTAAGCATTATAGGTGTCAACAAGCACATGGTGTTACTGTTAATTGCTACAAATGTATTAATCCAAATAATTCAACTGTACGATCATTTATTCGTTCGCCATTAGGTGAGGAACATGTTGTAGATTTCTGTACAACGTCAATATATCTTTATTATAGTCTGCAATAGTCCCGAGACGGGTTGCATGAGCAAGGTGCACATTTGGTTTATTACACTTGCGTCTGTTTTAGTATAATACAGCACGAACATTGCCAGTCATAACTCGGCTAAAATGAATATTAAATCATTTCGTTCCTGTCTCATGTACATCCTTTAGCCCAGTAGGAATTTAAGAACAGATTGTTTATAGCCTATAAGGCGTAGCAATAAAAAACTGGCCACTGATCATATTAGTGTAAAACTGAATCTTAATCCTTATCCTGCGGTGATGTCGTCTGCTTCGAAATTGTCGTCTGCAAAGTTTGTTAACTTTAGATTTGTACATTTTTTAAATAAATAAACTAAAAGACGAGTGTCAAATAGTTTGGATCCAGATCAGACGCCGCGTTACGCGGCGTCTGATCTGGATCCAAACTGTTTGCAAAAATCAATAAAGTCGCGAACAGCAGGCAAAGGGTTAAGATAAATGCATTATTATTATACCGACACACTGTTGTACATAAATTCTGTTTTTGACAATATTTAGAAGTGAATAATTACTGATGCCATCTATAAGGTGTTTGAAGCATTTGCGGGCGAAATGTTTCACATTAGCCATTTTCCTGGCAAATATTTATGAGTACAAATAATGCTTGGACTTAGACATATATCAAACGATAGTATTTATTCTGTGTATCAAATTTGTTTACCAGCTGAAAAAGACATTCAAGTGTTTGATTTATATATTTGACAAATATTTACAATACCATTTTCTATTAGGACGTATAATGGATAGCACAGGCTGTAACTTTTACTATTAATTCGTGTTTATTCTGAACGTGGCTACATGTATATAACAAATTTATTTTTACCATTTCCCCACTTAAGTTCGACATTGCAATCAATTTTGATCCCGATTAGCCGCCGCGTAATGCGGGATTTGGCACCAATTTCAATGCCTATCCCCTGTTCATTAAGCCGTACTGCCTACACGTTTCAGCACAAATAACACCGGTTCAGACCATTCACGTGTACCTAGTTAAACACCTGGGTGTAGAGGGGTCACGGAGCATATTTTGCTAAACAAATCCCTGTTCATTATCGGAATAAACAACATATTTTTGACGTTCATGACGGTATGACTACATTAGCTTCGCAGGGGGTAAATTTATCGAAAACGCCCTTCGCGGCGTTTTCGATAAATTTACCCCCCCCCCCCCCCCCCCGAAGCTAATGTAGTCATACCGTCATGAGCGGCAAAGAGATGTTGTTTATTCCTTATATTTATATTTTCTGTCTTGTCAATTTAATGTGTTTATTAGCCAGATTTGTTTTTCTGTATAAGAATTTATCATATACCGGTCAAAAAGGTTTGATAGATGTAATGTCGATGTAATAGCCATTCCAGTTTCTAAATATGGTGAGAAAGTAGTCCCAACTACATGTACTCTAACAGTATTAAAAAATCAGGATTTTTTCCAGTAAACTTTCTCTCTGTGAATGGAAAAGACTTACAAGGTAAACAAATAACAGTGCAACTTGAATATCTATTGCCAAAGCACATTCTAAAAATACAGGTCGCGGTTGTTTTCTTAACCCATTTACACACATAGCAACGCGATGGCAACGACCTATGGGTCTGTATCACTCCGCTAGTGTCATATGACCGTCGACCAATGGGAGCTTAGTGTTAAGTGCCCGATGTAGTCTATTTGAAGAAGTCCACGAATAGCACGGGCGAAATCCGAACTGGCTAAAACCAGTTTCGAAGTGTAGGTTCATCGAGAATTGACCTGCATATTTTTAATACGATTACATAGAGACTTTACAGGGTGAATGTAAATATTATCGGATGGTCCAATGTGAGATTGAACTCTTGACCCCCTGGAACCGCAGTCGTGCACGTTTGCGCTCGTCCACTTCCTGTCTTTATTGACAATGATATATAAAACACACTTATAAAACAATATACTCATGTAATCTAACGTGATCTAATGCACGATATGAAGCAAAACTGTATTGATACATGTGTATTAAGGATCATACAAGTAGTACATGAATTAACACCGGTAATTATATACACGTGTCTAAGGGGATAATGATGTGTTCACACCTTTCTTACAGTGGAGAATCTGTTATTCTTTCCAAATAAACGCGTTTACGCTAAAACTATTATTTGCAGTACAAACAGTTTGGAGCCAGATCAGACGCCGGGTAACCCGGCGTCTGATCTGGCTCCAAACTGTTTGCCACCAAGATTAACAAGAATTATCAGAATTGTCCAAAAGTTGTTTTTTTCTACGTTTTAGTGCTTTGCGTTTGCGTACGTTTGCGTTTAAACGGGAAAGAATAACAGATTCTCCACTGTAGGCAAGGAAGCGCAGTCTCATTGGTAAACATTCTTATGGCTTAACTTACAATTTTATCAATGCCAATGCCTTATGGCTATCATTTATAAGACTTCAATTAAAGATTCCTTCCTCATTCATGAAACAATATTCTAAAATGACTCGGAACCTACGGCATAAAAAAAAGAATATCGGGGAATGTTCTGTAATACGCAATAATGCGATGCTTGTGCAGAATTCGATCGGCTGCTCATTTTGCCCCACACGTGCACTTTATGATTAGAATTCCTTAAATCACGTGATGTTAATATGTACTAAATGTATTTAATAAACATAATACAGGACAGAAACATTAAAATAAAAAATATTACATCTTACGATACTTCTGTTTAATCTATTAGTGAAGACACTAATAAACAACACATGGTTTCAAAAGACACGCTGCTGCTTAAGCAATACTGCAATACTCTTGGTAAACTTTTTTAACTATTTTTGTTTTGTGTGTCATTTTGAAGTATTTGGTTTCATAAATCATTTGCTAATATCGAACTTAGTCATCATGTTCGGTGTTCAGTTGTTTATTCTAGTAAGATTCCTTTCATACACATTAAAATTAGAATAATTATCAATGACGAAAAATTAGCGAAAACAGAAAGCTCATTTTGGTTTACCGTGCATTCAACTGTCACCTGTCGTTCATACTATCATTTAGTCTAAGTTTCGAGTGGTCGTTACAGTGGAGAATCTGTTATTCTTTCCCGTTTAAATGCAAACGTACACAAACGCAAAACACTAAAACGTAGAAAAGAACAACTTTTGGACAACTTCTGATAACTCTTGTTTATCTTGGTGGCAAACAGTTTGGAGCCTGATCAGACGCCGGGTTACCCGGCGCCTGATCTGGCTCCAAACTGTTTGCACTGCAAATAATAGTTTTAGCGTAAACGCGTTTATTGGGAAAGAATAACAGATTCTCCACTGTATAGAGAGGTTTAACTGTGATTTTTACATTTGAATCATATCAATATTTTATTCACATACTATTCAAAAGTCGAAGGGTGTCTAAAAGACATAGTATCATGGATGCACCAGAACATGTTGAAGCTGAACACTGACAAAACTGAGGTCATACTGTTTCATTCAAAAAAGTTTAACGTTCCTGGAGATTTTCACGTACAAGTGGGAAACTCTAAAATCAAACCATCAGTATGTGTGAAGAATCTTGGTGCTAGATTAGATTCCCAAATGGATATGACACAGCACATTAACGCTGTGTGCAGGTCTGGCTACTCACAGCTGCGGCAGATAGGTCATATTAGACAGTACCTTTCTCCAGAAGCTACAAAGACCTTGATCAATTCTCTGGTCACTTCAAAAATTGACTACTGCAACTCACTGCTGTATGGGATTCCCCAAAACTCATTATGCAAACTACAGCGTGTGCAAAATACAGCAGCCCGCATCATTACCAGGACCCCTCGGTACAATCACATCACTCCAGTCTTGAAGGATCTTCACTGGCTTCCAGTTCAACACAGAATTGAATTCAAAATTCTGACACTCACATACAAAGCCATGTGCAATGATTCTCCAAGGTACATTGTCAATATGCTTGACGTGTATAAACCTCGAAGAGAGCTGCGGTCTGCAACTAAATCAGTATCGCTGGTGGTACCGAGGAGTCGTTTGGTGAGGTTTGGAGATAGAAGTTTCATGCATGCAGCCCCAAAGCTCTGGAACAGTCTACCATCAGACATTAGAGATGCAAGCTCAGTTGCAGTTTTCAAAAAGCATCTGAAAACACATTACTTTAATATTTGTTATTAGAACACTGCTACCTATGCGATATGTTCTTGCTGTAGATGTTGTGGGTCCAAATGGGAGTTTCTGGAGTATTATCGGGTTTTCTGTCTCTTATAGAAATTTTAGGTATTGTCGCATGCTATTTTTCCTAGTTATGTTACATTAGGCGGCCTGCATTGGGCGTTCTGCTATTATTTCTATCAGTCGGCATAAAGAAGCCATTTGCTTCGTTGCTCTCGATTGTTGAGGTAGTGCAATCGCCGCTTTGGGGGCTGTCTTCTGTATGTTTAGTGGCCTTCATTGGGCGCTCTACTGTTATTTCTATCAGTCCGCATAAAGAAGCCATTTGCTTCGTTGCTCTTGATTGATGGAGTAACGTGATCGCCATTTTGGGGGCTGTATTTTGTACGTTTATTATGTTTATTTTATATCTAATTGTAGTTATTTGTCTTTTCCTGGCGGCCTGCATTTGGGCGCTCTACTATTGTTTCTATCGGTCGACAATCAGAAGCCGGTTGCTTCATTGCTGATTGATGGGAGTAATGTGATCGCCTTTTGGGGGCTGTCTTTTATATATTTATTCATGTTTATTTTAGATCATATTGTAGTTATTTTGTCTTTTCTTGTTTGTAGGTACATTTGTGTAACTTCATGTGAAGCGCTTTTGAACGCACAATCCCTGTGTGAAAAGAGCGCTATATAAATCTGGTATAATAATAATAATAATGTACGTATAAAAAAATTAAAAAAAATCTGAATAAGGGGAGATCATTTGAAAGCACAGAAAACAAAGCAAATACTGAAAATTGCAGACTCGGTTTAATTGAGTCTGTTCATGGGCAATACTGAAATATGCAACAGTGCTCACGCCCCCCCTAGCACCAGCTTAAGCGGAATTCATCTTTCGACTGTAAATAAAAAAAACAAATTTACTCTGTTTCTTTTACTTCTGGACATGTTAGTTGACATCCAGGAGTGTCATATTCGTTTTACCTACATGCATGTTATTGAGTCTTATTAGTCATACTTTCACATTAAAAACCACGGTTTCAGGTATACCTGCATGAACGAAATATTTAGATTTAAACACTGAACATCTTGAGTATTATATCTCTTAAGCGTATTTAAAGCAGACAACGTGGAACATTATACTTCGAATATGGCGTCACATTTGGAGCGGGTACTGAACAGCAATGGATACCTAAGAACATTTTACACGGCACATAACTCAGCACCGCGTGATAAATCATTTATAATATCTGTTTGTCGAAGACAATTAAATGAAAAAACGGTATTGCTACTCTTTGTGGATTAGTTTGATCATTCAAATATTCATAGAAATGGAAAATAAGAACGAAAGTACATTTGACACTCTGAGTCAGTTTGCCTTATATCTAAAACAACAACCCTAGATAGTTCATACTAGAATGGACATACTGAGACATTGAAAGTAAAGAATATATTAATATATGAAAATATGTAGTGAACTACAAGCTTACAATTTATATGGTTGTTGTTTTTGTTTTTTTAAAAAGTGTGATACATTTGTAACCCTTTTCTTAAGAAATTAACCCATTACTCCATAGCCTGTTTTAGTTTTAAAGATGACCACTTAAAGCAGGTTTAAAGTAAAGCAGATTGTGCCTTAAGGCACATTCTGCTTAACTTTCAGCCTGCTTTAAGCTACCATCTATTAGAATTTAGAAAATATTTCTTATAATACATTTTCAGGACTGTACAAATTGGAACTATTTTCTTTAGAGTAGAAATAAAGAAAAGACGTAAAAAGGCGTATTTGTGGCTTACAGTGGAGAATCTGTTATTCTTTCCCAATAAACGCGTTTACGCTTAACCTATTATTTGCAGTGCAAACAGTTTGGAGCCAGATCAGACGCCGGGTAACCCGGCGTCTGACCAGGCTCCAAACTGTTTGCCACCAAGATAAACAAGAATTATCAGAATTGTCCAAAAGTTGGTTCTTTGCTACGTTTTAGTGCTTTGCGTTTGCGTTTAAACGGGAAAGAATAACAGATTCTCCACTGTAATTGGTTAAGAATAAAGACCTCTCCGCTGTAGCATGAGACGTGCTTGGCTGTTTCATCTGTGAACTAAATACTGTTTTCACCACTTTTCAAAGGGGATTTATCAGCAAAGCATTTTAACAAAGTTTTCACAGACAATCAAATTGCTTATGTTTAGATAATGCACTGAGTTGCTTTCAACCTTATCGGAACCAAAGCAGCTTAAAATGATTAACAGGTATTCTTCGATGGAGTGTAAAAACACCAAACTTACTCATTACACATTTGTGGAGGACAATAGTATCTGCTTTACTTTATTAATGGCCTGTGACTACAGTGCTCTCTCTCCCTCTCTCTCTCTTTCTCTCTCTCTCTCTCTCTCTCTCTCTCTCTCTCTCTCTCTCTCTCTCTCTCTCTCTCTATACAACGTCATTCTCAACAACGATTCCCTCCTTCCAACAAAGCTTACTGTTGTTTCCAAACAAGCCGCTTATGTCTAAAATTTTCTCATTTACAAAATGGCATGCTTAAAATGCTCGTCTATTGTTTTTCTCAAAGTAACATATTTGTCATTTTGAAAGAAGGAACATAATGATGAGTGGCGAACAGCTTGACTCCAGAACAGACGCCGCGTTCCTTCCTTTAAACAACTCCCTCCGAATAATACGCACTATCTTTTGGTGTAGTTGTTGAGAGGGAGCACTACATACAGTGGAGAATCTGTTATTCTTTCCCAATAAACGCGTTTACGCTAAAACTATTATTTGCATTGCAAACTGTTTGCCACCAAGATAAACAAGAATTATCAGAATTGTCCAAAATTTGTTCTTTTCTACGTTTTAGTGCTTTGGGTTTGCGTACGTTTGCGTTTAAACGGGAAAGAATAACATATCCTCCACTGTATTTGAACGATATAAAAGCATTATGCGTATTCACGACTACTTTGACCTTTCATCGCCATCAACTATCTTAATTTTGAAAAATTGTGGTCAGAACTTTTACAAGAGTGATTTTAAGGTGGTTCCACAGCGGGCGGCCCGCATCTCGAGTTCCGGAACTGCTGATGAATTTCACCTGATCTTTGTGGCACGTGCTTATAGTAGAGAATTTACATAAAGAAAAGTTTGATCAGCTTCAGTGTCTTCTCTGTTAGCGCAGTTGGTACGGTGATTGACTTGCAATCCAAAGGTTCTAGGTTCTATTCCCACTCGCTTCAAAATTATTTGTTAAATGAATTGTCCGATTTTATTGACTAGTCAATCCATAACGCAGTGATCAAAGGACAGGCTATGTTTAGTCACGTAATAAGAATAATATCAAATGCACGTATAGTCAAGTGACAACTAAATTTGTGAGGATTTATAGCCTATATATGACGGATGGCAGCTTAACACAGGACAAAAGTAATGCTAAAAGATAGATCCTAAAGGAGCTTTTATGCATTACTTTTGTTATGCATTAAGCAGTCACCTGCCTTTAAAGATCTACAGGCTACCGTATTCAATGGTCCCTTATTACAGGTTTGACTTATGGTATTATTTAGAGCTGACGGCATTTTAAAGTTGAACTCGTTTTGTGTTAACATTTTGTCAGAATTTCTGGAAATCATGTATAAAATGTAAATTCCACTGTAGATTTTCATAAAATTTTTGCGACTAGTAGAACTAAGTAATATATATCTAATAAGAGTAAAATTAGTGTATGTTAAACAGCTAGATTTTTTGTAATTTGAGATTTAGTGACTTTTTCAGAATTTGACTTTTTTAAAATATTGATATTTCCTGAAAATATGTCATGAAATATTTTTGTTTGCACACATTCTTTTAGTCTCTGTACAGTTTACTTGAATGAACAGAAATTATTGAGTTATATAAGTTTACAAAGAAAATATTCCCGTTTATTAAAAAAGGAGCTTTTTTCGACAAAAAGTCCGGTCAGAAAAAAACGGTACTGTATTTTTTTTATTTTAACGATTTTTCATCCCCGATATGGTATATTTCAATTTAATCAAACTTTCGAAGATTTCTGACACAAAATAAGCAGACCCGCGAACCACCTAAATTAAGATCTAAATGCTTAAGAAGTGTCAACATGATTGTAAAATATTTGGGCTCTTGATAATAGTGTCTGATTATGATATGAACGATGACTATAGTTTAACCCTTTACCTCATAGCCTGTTTTTAGTTTTGAAGACAGGTGACCACTTAAAGCAGGTTGAAAGTAAAGCAGAATGTGCCTTAATGCACATTCTGCTTTACTCTCAGCCTGCTTTAACCTTAAATCTGCTAGGCTATATAAAATAGTTGTAATAGTAATTGTTCCTGAGGGTATAAACTGGAACTATTTTCCTCAGCGGAGGAATAAATCAAATACGCTTAAAGTCGCTTCTATGGGGTAAATGGTTAATCGTGTAATAATTACCCCTCAGTTTGTATCAAATGTATGTATTCTGATATTCGGAAGACACACGGACAGGGCTGCCATAAGTTGACATAAAAAATCCTAAGATTTGAAAATTTCCATTTTCCAAGTGCGATTTTACGAGTCGCACCTGTTCCCTATCGCCTGTTTCTAGTTTTGTTGACACGTGGCTGCTTAAAGCAGATCGGAAGTAAAGCAGAATGTGCCTTAAGGCGCATTCTGCTTTACGTTTAGCCTGCTTTAAGCTACCATGTACTAGAAAAAAAATCCGAAGATTTAGGAAAAATCCGAAGAAATGGCAGCCCTGCACGGAACAGTATCCATTTATTGTGTCGATAATACGCTAACAGATATATTTCACCAGAAAGTATTAAAAAAGTTAAAACTTGCTCTCGGTACATTTCAAAATACAGGTATCGTCTAAGCAAATTTCAGTGTGTACCACACACGCATCGTACAATGTATATCAACAATGTATAAAATGATCATACTTTTTAGATAAGCTATCTTTTATAAACACAGTGAAACCCACTATAGCGGCGGCTAGATTAGATTAGGTTGACTACATGTATTCTATATCTCGGACAGACAGCTGCTTGAGGCAAAGTGAAGGTGGAGCAGAGAGCTCCTTTAGGAGCTTTCTGATTTGCTCTTTTGTTGCTTCCAAGGGGCTGTCACCTGAATTTTGTGCAATAATTTTGGTGGTCGTTTTGGCAGGGTTTTACTGTACATCTCTAAAACTCTTTTGCTAATCCACTTTATGGTATTCATGATCTGACACAATGTAGATCTAATGTCATATATCTCCAATTCAGGAGAATTATCATTTATGAAACAGCTAATGACAACCTTTAACATTTAATTAGCAAAGGAGTTTTAGTTTTAGTTTTAGTTTTAATGTATATAATGGAAGAGATTCGATTTAACCCTCTGCTTCATGTGCGGTTCCTATTTCCATCTTTGCAAACAATGTCTACCTTGATCAGACAACTTATGCCAGAGTGGTTTGATGAAGGTCTGCATTGTTTGCGATAAAATCTCTAATTATTAATTTGACTTTTTGTGTCCCTGTCTGTGGTCAAAGATAAAACATTGGGATCACTTTACCTTTACGTCTACCAGGATGTCATACTTTTACCCTCATTTATAACCCCTGTTTCCACAAAAGGTTTTAGAATGAAATTACATTTATGAAGAAAAGTGTCTTGCTCTGTTCTTATATAAGAGTTATTCCCCTTCCACATTTCCTCCTTACCTATACTTTAATGTAAACTTGAAAACTTGAAATGAAATTTCATATGTTTAAGGGATATATAAATGGTAGTTGCTAATACAGAATTTATAACCCTGGTACCAATACAATAAGAGTTACTCCCCTTTTCTATGTGATGGTCCTGAATACTCAGGAAAGAGTGAAACTTTAAAACTTTAAAGGTGAAATTTCACTTATTAATATAGAGAGATTGATGACAGTATAAGATGACAATATTCATGTATTGATACATTACTTCTGCATCATTGGTATGAATATTTGATATTTAACCTCCCCCCCCCCTCTCTTTTTTTTTTTTTTTTTTTTTTTATGCCTACTGGCAGGTGACACATGAGTGGGGTAAGCTCATTGAAAATGATAATGGTAGAGGTGGTACTGAGGAGATTGCTCATGAAGTTGGGGATTGGAAATATTCATGTGATAACCATAGTCTCCTATAACTCTATATAGAGTGGCAATGTACTCTTTTATCATATATGTTTGTATTATTTGTTTGATGTACATTGATGAGACAGAAATAAACAATAAACTAAACTACAAAGGTTTATCGATATGCCCAATTACCTGATATCAACTAATACAGTGGATAATCTGTTATTCTTTCCCGTTTAAACGCAAACGTACGCAAACCCAAAGCACTAAAACGTAGAAAAGAACAACTGTTGGACAATTCTGATAATTCTTGTTTATCTTGGTGGCAAACAGTTTGGAGCCTGATCAGACGCCGTTTAACCCGGCGTCTGATCTGGCTCCAAACTGTTTGCACTGCAAATAATAGTTTTAGCGTAAACGCGTTTATTGGGAAAGAATAACAGATTCTCCACTGTATAGAGAAGCAATTTAATTGAAGAAATATGAGGAGAATACCTCTCTTTTCTAACGTGTCATTTATAATATACTATTACCAAACATAAATATTAGAATGTACGCTTATAGTCTGCCTACGGATCGAAAATAAGGCTCTGGAAAATGGGTCTCATGGCATGTCGTGTAGACGGGCAACATCCACTTGATTTATATTCAGCATATGTATACGAACAATTCTAGGGGGGATGTAAAGTTCTTAGGCGCGTATTAAGGTCAGAAATAGGTCAAAGGTCATTGGGTGCAGATTTTTGCATACCATAATATAAACCTAACTTTATTTACATTTCAAATATATCAAATGAACTATTATTGGTTACAATTAGTTCACAAATGTCTGTACTTGCTAAATATTATCAAAAAAGTAAAATATTACTGTCAATGTCCTTTTCCAGGGGCAATAACTCTGATTTTCCTCATTCTTTTTTATGTTTTTTATAGTTATTCTTTCGTTATTTTTGTCTGTGTTCTTATAACATCAAATTATTTTTATGTTTCTTTACACCTTTGACATAAAGTAACAATTCTAAATGCAAATGGAAGTAAATATTACAGCCAATGCCCTTTTCCAGGGGCAATAACTCTGATTTTTCACTATCTATTTTATTTTTTATGGGAATTTGTTTTCGTTATTTTTTGACTGTTTTCTTATAACATCAAATTTTTGTATGTTTCTTTACACCTTTTACATAAAGCAACGATTCAATATGCAAATAAAAGTAAACATTACAGTCAATGCTCTATTCCAGGGGCAATAACTCTGTTTTTTCTGTTCCATATCTCCTTTTTAATAGGAATTATGATAATTAATTGTTATGCTATTTGCAATCACTCATAGATAACCTAAAAAACTTTAATTTATTGAATGTATAATTGGTCGAAAAATCTAGAAATAGAATTTTCGTGACAGAAAAAAACAATTATAAGTCACAAACAAGGGCGATAACTCTTAAAATAAGCCAGTAAATCACGTATGCTGTTCATTTCTGCTATAATAGCTGGGCACATTAGAGAAAAAATCATAAACTTGATATACAATCATCAAAGTAGGTTTACATAATACATGTATACTGATATGGCATTTCTTTCAACAAAAAGCCCTTTTGCACCGTAAACATTCAAAATGGCCGCCATTTTTCAAGATGGCCGCCATGTTCGGTTCTCATATACCATTTCTCTTCTAACATTTGACATGTATGACCAAATTTTATACTTTTGGTGTTGAAATATATGTTTTTAAGCATTGGCAAGGTAATCAAGAACATTTTAAATTGATTTGAAGCTTACTTTAATGCATAATGACCAATGTTTGAAAAAGAAACGTGTTTGCTTTAAGATGACCGTTACCTTTTGCACTAATGATAAATTTCGTTTCTTAAATTTTCTCATACATGACCATTAGTCAAACTTTCGGAGTCAAAGGTAGTGTTAAAATCACTAATTTTGTGATTGTATATTTATTAAAGAACTTGTTTAATTGGGTATTGACTTACTTTTGGCAAATACATATACATTGTGTACATATATATATGGTTTATGAATAGTAAAGTAGTAAATCCTGTTTGTTGTTGTATTATTGCTTATGATGTGTGTATATATTCATTGTCATATTCACAAATTTATTAATCTGAACAAAAGCGGCAACATCGAAAATACAGGCATCTGTCACTGCAATCAGTTTTCTTTGGCGCATACGCTTAATCTTCGCAACTATATGTATATCTATATCCAATAAATAGCAGCCTAGTCTAATGTATCAGCAATATATTTCCTTCATTCACACTCTACTGGCCACTTATATTATTTAGCGTAATGCCACAAAACACAAGCTATTTAGTATGCAAATAATTTCGTGTGTTTAAACAAAGCTGCTTGGCTTGTAGGAATTGCGAAGTAAGGTTTTTTCCACTATCAGGCAAACACGTCCAGTCCAACACAATAATTGCATTAAATACAACTTATCTAATGGCTTGTCATACATAGCAATCGCAATGTTTTCAAGACTTTACTGTTTCTACATTTTAACTAATAGTAAATAAACAATAAATTGTAAATGTAAAATATTTTCCATGAAATGCATTCGATGTGGTCCATGCAGCCTTTTCTCTTTCCATATGAAAACCATCTAATACGAATTAACAGAACACGAAATATAATGCGTTGATTGTGTATGTTCAGATCTCACAGGGTCAATTAACAAAAATATTAACTTCATTACGGGAAACCAGCTCAAGTTTGATTGTTGTACAAAGGAAACCAACTCTTTCTGTATAGCAAGATCTTTTATCAAAGGTAATTCTAAGCCCTTGCTGCACTGGGCGGTTTGTTAGATGTATTTTGTATTTCGACAAGTGAAAAATCGAAAGACGCATCCAATGCTGTAGACCAATTTGTTGAGACAGCGTTAAAGGATGCTGAAACAAAAGACATTAGCCATATTTCGTTGGACGCGATGTGATTGCAGAACCCTCTCATTGGTTTAGGACTTTACAAATTATTGATTCAAGGAGTGCAACACCGACTATTTGCTCCACCCAAAAAACAAAGTCAAAGACATTAGCAAGTATTTATAGAGACACGAGATCAGACAAGCAACAAGTATCGAAACAGATAAGACCTGACCTTATTAAAGCTCGAGAAAGATCTCAAGGATGTCAGACATTCGGAGAGTATGCTCAAGAATTTGTTCAGTCGGTATATTCCCATTTCACAGGCACACCTACTCGCATTGATGTCACATTTGATACCTTGGGAGCAGGTCTATCAAAGCTGCCACTGGAAAAAATCACAGGTCCAGAAGACCCACTACCTGGACCCACTACCGCATGTCAGAGAGCCATACCTTGTGCTCGACGAGAAGTAGAAATACATGTACATTGCCGAGTTTCTATCATCTGAATGACACATTATTACCACAAGGGTTGCTTGCTGTAGCAGATGGAACGTTCATAGGCGTTATAAATGCAAAGTCATATAGCTTCCATGCTGATAAGTTGTCGGTCGATAATAAAGAAGCTGACAATAGAATGATATGCCATGCTAAGGATGCTGTTGCAAGCGGGTTTGATCGTCTGATTGTTATATGCAGGGACACAGACGTAATACTGTTGATGCTTTGTAGGAAATGACGTGTTAATATGGATGTTATCCGGTACAGCAAAGCAAAGGGGATGATTCCTTGTTAACAAAATATATGAGGCACCCAAGGTCGACAAAACATCATAGGTTTCCATACCTTAACTGGTATATAGACACTTGCTGGTATAGGCAACTCATGAAAGTCAAGACAGCCTTGGACCCCATACACACACACTAATCACCCCCAATTGGATAAGAAATCCCTCTATCCCAATGGCATACATGCAACTCGCGTCTTGCTATTGCAAGACAAAGTGCAGCTCGGCAAAATGTGCTTGCTATAAAAGCCAACAAGTATGCATGTATGAATGTGGTTGTGAGGCAACACACTGTGTAACTCAGATTAATTGGTATCATGCGTCTTTATAAGAATCCCCACATTCTCACTTTTGCTAGACGCGTCATTGTAAACTGAATGTATGTAGATCGATGATCTGATTGTTTCATAACGAAGCATAATGCATGTCTTAGTACATCCAATTGGTGATGAAAGTTCTGTAAAGTTATTCGCAAGTTTGGTCAAATGATACCACGAGTGTATGGTTTGTGATTGTTCTTCTTCGTTCAAATATCTCTAAAAGGATATTGATATTGTAAATGTTCATTTGTAAAACTGTACGTTAAAGTATGTGAATAATTATACAGAATGTTTACATCTAATTCATTTAGTATGTGTTAAAATTACACGTATACAGGCTGTAAAGTACAACTTCCCGTCACAAATTTGTAAATACACCATGTTTTAGCCAGATACATAGTAATAACCCTTGGATTTGTCACAAAACCAACGATAACATTTTATAGAAATTCGAACCTAACATAGTCATCCATTATGTATGTTCATGTCAATACAGTGTTCCTAAGAAAGTAATACTTAATATAATGATACTTTCCCCAAAGAGAATTTAAGAGAAACTCATTTGGCATCGCACACAATCCAATCTTTTGGCTTTTTTATATATCGGGGTTGTCTGTATGTATACCCTAAAACGCATATTTCAGTGATGAATTTCCATAGTGAATTACTGCTTCATGTCAATGATGTTTATATACATGTACATAAAGTAGTTTGATTTTATAAGAAAACAGACGATCAATAATAAACAAACAAACAAACAAACATAAAAAAGAAAGAGAAAAAACCAGAGTTATTGCCTAAAGAAAGAACAATGACTGTAAGATTACATTTGATTTGATTATTTAATTGCTGTTTTTATTAAAATGTACTAGGTAAACCCAAACAAATTCGATATTATAAGAAAACAGTCAAAAATAACGCAAACAATTCTCATTAATAATTGTTTAATTTGACTCATTTTAAAAATGATTTTACAAACTTACTATAACAATTTTATAATCTTGGTAATAATATTGAAAGAATTTCCATGTTTCCATGCATCTCAATATTGTATCATTTTTATTGTGAATGTAGTTATTTGTCTTTCTCGCTTGGTAGGTACATTAATATAATTACATGTGAGGCGCTTTTGAACGCACAACTCCTGTGTGAAAAGAGCGCTATATAAATCGGGTATAATAATAATAATAATTAAATATAAAATATGAATGGAAAAACAAGAGTTATTGCCCCTGGAAAAGAGCACTGACAGTAATATTAACTTTTATTTGCATATTGAACTGCTCCTTTATGTCAAAAGTGTAAACAAACATAAAACATTATAAGAAAACAGTACAAAAAAACGAAAACTAATTCACATTTAAAATTAAATATGGAACTGAAAGATCAGAGTTATTGCCCATGGAATAGAGCATTGACTATAATATTTACTTTTATTTGCATATTGAACTGCTCCATTGTGTCAAAAGTGTAAACAAACATAAACACATTATGAGAAAACAGTCAAAAAATAACGAAAACAAATTCCTATTAAAAAAGAGATATGGAACAGAAAAAACAGAGTTATAGCCCCTGGAATAGAGCATTGACTGTAATTTTTACTTTTATTTGCATATTGAATCGTTGCTTTATGTCAAAGGTGTAAAGAAACATACAAAAGTTTGATGTTATAAGAAAACAGTCAAAAAATAACGAAAACAAATTCCCATAAAAAATAAAATAGAAAGAAAAAAATCAGAGTTACTGCCCCTGGAAAAGGGCATTGGCTGTAATATTTACTTCCATTTGCATTTAGAATTGTTACTTTATGTCAAAGGTGTAAAGAAACATAAAAATAATTTGATGTTATAAGAACACAGACAAAAATAACGAAAAAATAACTATAAAAATATAAAAAAGAATGAGGAAAATCAGAGTTATTGCCCCTGGAAAAGGACATTGACAGTAATATTTTACTTTTTTGATAATATTTAGCAAGTACAGACATTTGTGAACTAATTGTAACCAATAATAGTTCATTTGATATATTTGAAATGTAAATAAAGTTAGGTTTATATTATGGTATGCAAAAATCTGCACCCGTTGACCTTTGACCTCATTTCTGACCTTAATTTGAACTTTTCGACTTTACATCCCCCCTAGAATTTCTAAGATATGTTCACTGAACACGAATCAGGTGGATGTAACCCGTCTACACGACATGCCATGAGGGGTCAAAAACGGTCAAAATGTTGGTAGACTATTAGAATTGTAGCGGGATAAAGGAGGCGTTAATGGGTAAACATGTCAATCATGTACAAGCCTATCAAGACGCCAAGATACCCGGCGTCTAGTCGACACAAACGTATGAGCAATAGAACGATTACAGTGCTCCCTCTCTACAATAACACTTAAAGGGACACACGGAATGTGTGATTTCTTCAGACGGAGTTGTTTTAGGGAGGGAATATAAATATACCCTTATTTACACTTTTAGTACTTTTGCAAATAATTTGAATCCAAATCAGACGCCACGTGACGTTTGTCACCCGTAATTTTGTTCTTTCCGTAAAAAATAAAGAACTTTTAGTTAAAAGGGACACTTTTAGGTACACGGTATTACAACAGTGACATGCTTGATATACTGGTCCTTTTGGGGAATAGCGGAGCACATAGCTGTAATGCGGGAATCGTTTTTGTGAGGGTCGTTATAGGGAGGGATGACTGTATAGTCATATATCAGCCGTACAACATATAAACTATATAAGAACATAAAAGTGTATATTACATGGATTGTATTGTATGGCATAAAAAGTAACATACGTTGCAAACCGTAGCCTAATATGTTGGCTAGTCAGAAGTAAACCTGATTTTAACTGTTGTAAAATGTCTGTATTAAAAATGCAATATACAAGACAAGTCAATCCAAAACAATAGGTAATTGATACTTTCAGCCTATAATACAGAGTATTGAAACTAAAATCAATGATAGTGTGGGATGGCTTTGTACAGTGGAGAATCTGTTATTCTTTCCCGTTTAAACGCAAACCTACGCAAACGCAAAGCACTAAAACGTAGAAAAGAACAACTTTTGGACACTTCTGATATTTCATGTTTATCTTGGTGGCAAACAGTTTGGAGCCTAATCAGACGCCGGGTTACCCGGCGTCTGATCTGGCTCCAAACTGTTTGCACTGCAAATAATAGTTTTAGCGTAAACGCGTTTATTGGGAAAGAATAACACATTCTCCACTGTAATCAATATTAATCATTATACCCACACTTATGTGTTTGCTTTCAGTAGAATGTAACAGAAGATGTTAAATAACAATGAATGTGTATACATGCATATGTCAATCTATCTACCTACATATATATTTACATGGATACTTATCATACATATAATATAATACATAGACAAAACATTTTACGATATAGTTGTTGAAAATCCTGTAACCAAACAAACAAAACATATTTAGGAATACACACAGTCTACGCTGTTTCAAAGATTTGGTACTTTGGGCTATTGTGTAATACAAACGAGTGATACGAGGGGCGTACATTTAATTTTGTCACTGGCGTCCTTATAGGTGCAGTAGAAGATTTGTGCATACTTCGTTCTGTCCAACCTTTAGATACATTCCTCTTCGACAGAAATATATCATTTTAGTATTTAAATAAAAATTTAAAAGGGTAAAAATAGCCTGTTTTAGGTATACCCCACAGATACTGTAAAATGGCATGGTCCAGCTTTCATTGACAGATGGCTCAGCATAAAAAAGTTATATTTCTGCGATAAAAAGAACAAAAACAAAATATAAGAGCTATGGTGCGGTGAATAAAAAAGGCGGGGTAACTGGGTCATCGTTTTATTTTCCAGGAAATCATGTACCATTAAACACGATGGGGAAATCTACAATTCTATTTATGAGGCATATCTTTAAAGGGACTCGCAACCGGATGGTGTACTTGTCAAAATAAAATAAAATACTCAAAAAAAAGCAAATTTGTGGCATTATTTGGCTTCTGACATTAAAAAAATATGATCAGTCCAAAAAAAGTCTCAAGAATCGTCTAGGAATCTTAGATTTTTAGATATTTTCCATCGTTTTTCTATACCGACTAGTAGACGGTATAGTTGTTGTTGTTGCTTCTCTACACGGGCTCAGACATAAACACGAGCCGAATTACGAAGTTGTATGCACTTTCGATCGCTACACATTGAAATACGTTAAATCGATCCGAGATAAACGGATAGTTCCGTGGTCCATTGGTCTAAGCGGTTTCCCCTATTTTGCCTTCTGTCCGCCAATGCCGGGCCCCGGGTTCGAATCCCACCAGAGACCAATATTTTTTTTTATTGAAATACATTCTTTTTAAACAGAATTTCTTATCCTAAACTAATTCTTTACCATTTATATAAGCGTTTGACACATATTTACAAATTACTATTTTTAATGCACCATCTGGTTGCGAGTCGCTTTAAGATTTGGATTTATGGTTCCTGTTTTGTATAATATTTCTTCTTTTTTCAGTATATTGACTTTATAAATCCTGTCGACCAAATTAGGATACGTCTATGGCGGTTTACTGAAGCTTAGATTTTACTGCAATCTTTATCAATCTTTTCTTAACCTCAATGACGTCGAAAGCGCATTTGCAAATAGTCCGATCAGGACCAAATCTGTTTACATTTTTTTTAAATAACGTCAGTAATACTGCCTTTCATCCTACTTTGAAACCATATTGCAGACAACACTATTGAAGCAGACAAAAATATTGCTCTGAAGGGGTAAATCGACTTACGATAAAGTTGATCATGAAAGGGTTAATATTTAAACAAACTGAAACACTCCATGATTAACACATTCTAAAGCAATGTCATCGTCATTTATTAACAATTACCGTCTCCTTTTTTCTCAAATTAGCATGTTAGGTATTTTGACCTAATAAATATTAAATGAGTGTTAAACAGTTTGGATCCTGATTTGACGCCGCGAAACTTAGTTTTCGATCAGGGTCAACATTGTTTGGGTAGGGCAGTGAAGGGGTTAAACTCTTGAATGCTTTAAGTCATACACTTAAAGAAGATCTAAATGAGTCCCCATTTCTAATTAACACCAACTTTGGCATCCACTACCATGTAAGTAAAGGATATACTATATGTGTTGAGTCTGAGTGCGTTCTAAAGCATTTGATTGGTCAGATTTGACCAATCAAATGCTATAATCTGACCAATCAAATACTTTAAAACGATTTCAGACTCAACTGAAACGCCTTATAAGATTGAAACCAGATGAGACGTAAGGCGGCCTCTAACATCAGTTCGGTAGTCATGATATAATAGTTTTGTCTTTGGTCGTTCTCCTTAGATTCTGAGAGTTAAACAGAAGTACCGATGTAAGCTGTAAGCTGATGTTATGCAGATTAAAACGTTAACACTGACATTCATTTCTTGATTAGAGGGTAACAAGTTGCTGGTCGTTTAACGATTGATGATAACCAAACCGTGCATTAATTATATAAACGCCTACAGTGAAGGGGTAACGAAATAATATTATATGAAATCGAGTTGTCTCGTTGCTGCTTAAGTTTGTGTTTGTCTTCTGTCGTAAAGCGGTGTTATATGACCGATGGGTTTTAATTTACTTCGTCTAACGGGCAACACAGGTTATATGGTCAGTTTATTTATCATAAAATGAATAATTCAACTTTAAAATCAATGAAACCCAACTTTAAAAAGTACATTTGTTGTCTGTTAACAATGTTTTCAACGAAAGAAAACTCAAACGCAATGAAGCCTAGAAGCTGACAGTGTTGACATGATTAGCATTTTAAGTAACGCTGTCTGACATGTTTGCTATAAACGCGTTATAACCGTTAACTAGTTTATTAGGAAGGAACAACGTTTAACCCGCAAATCATGTTAATCATTAACTTACTATAAAACATCTCTATTACAACCACTATATGTTGCTAATTATTAAGACGTATGGTAGCTTTAAACAAGGTGACACCGAAACAGAATGCTCAAAAACTTAATGAGCCATCTGTTTAACTGTCACTTTGTTTTAAGCTGCCACCTATCTTTAAACAACCAATGAGCCGTTCTTTTGAGTGGCCGTAATAGAGAGGTTATACAGATTTTCCAGTTCCAGGATAGCTTAGCTAATTGTTTAACAACTGATTTATACATTGACGAACAGTATATTTCTCCCTGGTCCTATAAAAGCCTTCTGGGCTTGGTCTACACGCTTTGAATTTTACAGGTGTGCCCTTTACAGGAAAGAATTTAGAATTTGATTTGAATGTGTTTTCTCTAAGGAGTTTTCATACATGTTAACCTGTAAATTATCTAACATGTTATTCAAATGTGAAACTGATGTACGTGTGTTATTAGATATTCTTGCATAAAAAGCCGTTCCCAGGGGGTGCATTAACGAGTTATGATTGTTCCGGGGCCCAGTATAAACAATAACAATGACGGTTTGAACAGCGTTCTGGCCAAACTTCAGCCCACAGGTACTTGACACATACTTTATTATCTATTAACCCCCCCCCCCCCCTTTTTAAAAAAAAAAAAAAAAATTTTTTTTTTTTTATTATACTTCTATTATAGATACAAGGTAAACAGCGCAATTCAACACCTAGTCTTTACTATTGACTTAAGCTGATGCTAAAATAGACTCGATCGCCGATATTCTCTTGTGGTACCCTCGGGAAATTATTAATTTATCAATATCTACTTTTTATTTCATCAAATTCCGTCAAATAACGCCACAGTACGTGAATTATAACGAAAATAAGCATCAAAAAGTTTTAAGGGGGGGGGGGGGGGGGAGGGGGTTCATAGATAATAAAGTATGTGTCAAGTACCTGTGCTTCAGCCTACACTGTCAGTGCAAAGATGCTGGTGAATGCATTGTAATTGAAAATACAAAATAATTACCGTGCGCCAAATACACGTAAAGGTCATTAAGGCGAAATGCGAAAGGTTATTACTGTAATAACCCTAAGTATTTGGACAGACAATAGCTAGCAAATGGTGTATACTCCTGAGGGAGCATTCTGGTCGGGATCTAAACAGTTTCCCATTCAGTTTTCACCTTTTGAACTCATTACTATGTTATAAAATGATGATACATAGCATTTACGCCTAGCCATAGATGTCCGATTAGTTTCTAAATCTATTTCAAGAAATAGACAGTGAGGAAGACATTTTTTCCCCGTTTAAGCGCAAGCAAAACGCAAACACAATGTATTTACAGGTAGAAAATGACATTTACTTTTTGGCAATTACGTCCAATGATTTTTATCTGAGTGAAAAATAGTTTGGAGCCTGACCAGACGCTTAGTTATCCGGCGTCTGATCTGTTTCCAAACTGTTTACAATGGAAAACTATAGTCAAATATAGTTTTAGCATTAACGAATTTATTGGGGAAAAATAACGTCTTCTCCATAGTATACAGTACAACCAAACTTGTACAACTAAATAATTCTGTTGACAGGTGACATTATTAGGTATAGTGGAGAAAACGCTATTCTTTCCCAATAAATGCGTTTACGCTAAAACTATTATTTCCTTTGCAAACAGTTTTGAGCCATATCAGACGCCGGATAACTAAGCGTCTGATCAGGCTCCAAACTGTTTTCCACTCTGAAAAAAAATGAAAGGTCAGAAATGTCAAAACGTTGTCCTTTTCTACATTTTAGTGTTTTGCGTTTGTGTTTCGTTTGCGTTTAAACGGGAAAGAATAACGTTTTCTCCACTGTAGGATGGATACAAAGCAGAACACATCATATAAGTAAACACACTAGGTAAAGTAAGTTTTCATTTATTATTAAAACTTGCAGTTAACTCATTAATAAAAGCGATAATAAACAACTTAAATCCCATTTTTCGTATACGAGTTATGTATACATTGTACCGTAATTGTGGACATACATGTACATATTTTTAAAATGCCGAACTTTCGACGGCAGCGACTTGCTATCATAGATTACATGAAATTGACACAACATTTGTGTCCCAGTTTGCGGCCGTAAACCCAAATCAATCAAATTTGAAATTGACAAAATCGGCCATCTGACACTCCAATTGGTCTACGACCAGATAGTTCATTTCAGTAAAATGTCCATGACAGCGACTATTTGCATACGTTGTCCACAGTTAGGCGAAACCTCTCATTCAATAACCACTGAAACTTTAAATGTACATTTAAAATCAAAATAAAATTTAGTCCATCTTGTTTAATTGCGTTCTGTTTAAAGTGTACATGTACACCGATGCATTGAACATTATTCTTCGTGTGGCGACCTTGATTAGAGGGCTCCTTTAGGGGATGTTCTGTTCAAAGTTTACACTGAGGCAGAAGACAAGTGCATTCTTTGTAAGTACACTGTTTGTAGTGAAGCATAATACTTGCAAGATATACAGTTGATGTGCAATTAGAATAAATGAAGCTGTGATATTGAAGAAAATGACTGATATTCATAACAAAAATGGAAATGGATCTCAAATATATAGACAAAAGTTCTTGTTATGATTTATATCTATGCAAATATTGTGCTTATTGAAATATATTTTATTTGAAATGCTGGTTTTATACACATATTTCAAGTTCTTATAAAATTACATAGCTCAAGATAATAAATGAACTTGGTAAGATATGTTCTAAGAAGTTTGGGTAGTAATGCATTTAGAAAATAATTATTTTTTAGAAATGGAATTAAAAATGAAAAAAATAGACATTTAGAATATTTGAAAATGAGATAAAATCATGCCTTTTACCTGTAGTAATTTGATCTTTCAGACTATGTCTGTTTAACCCTTTACCCCTTATGCAGATTTTTTATTACAGCATGTTGAAAGTAAAGTAGGAAGTACCTAATGGTATATTCTGCTTTACTTTCAAAATGCTTTAGGCTGCTTATAGTGCATACATTCATGATTCCATAGTGTGGAACTATTTTGCTCAGAGGAGAAATAAAGTAGAGGGGTAAAACTGCATATTGAGTGAGTGATAGTTTAATGTGCAATCAAATTATGTAAATGTAATAGATGTCTTGGGTGAGCTGTTCCTCATTAAACTAAGACTTTTCCTGTTATTTTGAGACAAGCTGGGTGATGACTTTGTGTAAACATACATTTTGTAAATTCATCATGAATTAAACTTTGTTATGTTAAATCTGGTTCATTCTAGTTTTTGTCACTGTTCTCTGTTCAGTAAGCACCAAACACATTCTGTTCACAGTCAAGGAGAAAGGATTACTCCAGGGTTAATATTGCAGACTTTTCAAGATTAAGACCAACATCCAAGGCTGATGGCCAGTGAAACAACAAACATGTATGAAAAAAAATAATAACAGTTTAAACATATAGACAGCTTTATCATCTTATTTAGAATTATTTTTGATTCTTTAATGAATGCATTGATTGAATGAGACAATTCAACTTCAAATCTTTATTTAAAACCTACAAGTAAATCTAACAGACACACACATTTTGAATCTATAACGTCAATTTTGATAAAATAGCATGTCAACCCAAATTCCGTTCCAGCTATTTCAGTAACTGACTCTTAGTACATGTACGCTCCTAATATTTAAATGGCTTACAAAATTATCAAAACATATTTCAAAATTATTCTAAATTCCTAGACAACTGTAGTATAAAAATGGTTACCAAGTACAATAACAGTTACACGTATAGAAAGTTAAAAGGTTATAAAGCTTTTAAGTTGAGTTTTATATGGTTTTTAGACATTGATTAGTCAAATTTGAGTTTTTGCTCATCAAAAACTCAAATCTGACCAATCAAACGCTTTAGGACGATTTCAGACTCAACTCTAAATCTTTATAACCTTGGAGCCAGGGTCTCTGACGTAACATGATTCTAGCACTCTAACGACTGAGCTGTTGGGACTTGTTGAGTTTCTACTAAGATAACAGTGGAAAAAACGTTATTCTCTTAAACTATTGTTTCCATTGCAAACAGTTTGGAGCCAGATCAGACGTCGGTTTGGAGCCAAATCAGACGCCGAGTAACCCGGTGTCTGATCAGACTCCAAATTGTTTGCTACTCAGATTAAAATAAACAGTCAGAAGTATAAAAAAGATGTCATTGTCTCCATTTTAGTGCACTGCGTTTGCATTTCTTTGCGTTTAAAAACGGGAAAGAATAACGTTAATCCCTCTGTACCTGTGTTCGACAGGTACAGCCCCAATGGTGCATCTAAAAAGTGCCCCTTCTCATAATCATCAGCATTGATGGCGTAGAAGTAATAAATAGAAATAGACTACACTCGATCTCGCTAAACTACATTATGGAGCTATAATAACTGCAATCGACTGCTGATGTTTTTATAGGGATCCATTCATGTGTCTGATATTTATTAATGAATATAGCATAATCATTATAATTAAAGTCCTACCCTAGACATGCTAAATTGTAAATCGGTGTACCTGTATTACCATAGAGTTGGTCTAGAGAAAACCTCTGACGTTCTGTGTTGCGTCGCATCTGACCGGTCTGTATGCTACGTCTCACGTTGTACCAAACCAACTCATTCAACGTTTTTCCAACATCCAACTACACAATTTTTCCTCTTGTCCAGACATATTGTAACATTTTTAAGTCCTTGAATTAACAGACGAAGAACAACATGGTGTCTGTTGAATGCCAAGCGTAAATTACACATGCGAAACGAGTCGCTTTTAAAAATGGCCGACATTGATAAATCCGGTGCACATGGCCCTGTATCTAGGCGGCGGATATATAAAACACATGAACATTTTGTAAACAAACTTGACCTCTCTAGGTGCGCTTGTATTAGAGAACAGAGTTAGGTGAAATCCAAAAAGAAGGGGAAATAGACATATGTTTATGCAGGAATAGTGTCAATACACCTGTTTTTCGTGCATTAACATCTGCAGAAGCCCTTGTGCTGTCTTGGAGCACTCGGCTAAAGCCTCGGGCTTCAAATACAGCCCGCGGGCTTCTTCAGATGTTAATGCACGAAAAAAGGTGTATTAACCCTATAGTATTGGTTTCTGTAGTTAAACAATTTAGCAGAGTGCGACGTGTTTGGCATTTGTACATATTTGATATCAATTTCAAATACCAACAAAATAAGTATCCGATTTCTGATGCAAGCTGTGATGACAACAACTTTACAATTTTGTTACATATTCCTAAACATCTCGCCTTTGCCTTCTAGTCACATTTCAAAGTCAATACTGACTTGTTTGTCTTGATTGACTACTGATATACAGAATACATGTTCTAAAATTCCCTTATCGAAGGCATGACTCTTAATCGTATTCATAGGACAGTGTTAGAAAATTTGAAATCTTTAAATAGCTTATCCAGTATTATTACGATTACAATGTTTTCCTGCAAGCCTATGGTTCTACACAACATCGCATGTGAATCAGTTTTAAATCATATTGCACAGTTTTTGATAAAATCCTACCTGATAAATCATCACATTGATCAGTTTGTAAAACGTAAACCAAAGAGAAGTCGATGACGTAGTAGAATATATCGCCTTTTCCAAAGTCAATCGCTACCTTCGTTGCCGTCCCCGTATTCGCTATGTCGTCGTTCGGGGGGGGGGGGTGTCGTCTATATTGACAGTTGTTTCCGATATAACATCGTAAATGGCGTCCAATCAACAAAGACGTCAAAAACATTTAACGTGTCATTTTAGAAAATGTTAAACCTTCGGTCTAGAATTTGAAGCATTTTGGAGTTTAAGTCGACAAAATGATGCAGGTAAAGGGATCAAATAAGGTAAATCCATACATGCATAAAGCCTCATTAGAAGAGATAGATCTACACCTTAAAGTTTGTTTAACCACTTCCAATTCCAATATTTTATAAAAGGAGTCCCATTATAAAGCGCATGTGGATCTAGTTAAATTCATGACTCCAGTCATTCTTTTTGACAGATCTAGCTCTCCTCGGTAAAATGTAATAAAACATTTGTTACACCTTCAGTAGGTCGATATGAGAATCTATGGAGTGCAGAAAAAGAATATCAACTTCTGTCTAGGGTTTCGTTCGATAGTGTTTATCTTTTCATGAGTTTTCATATCGTCCCTTTAAAAGTATAATACTTATATATTTCACAACAGCAGATGTTAAGTGCTTGTGTGGCGGCTGTCAAAAGTTGCCCCGTACTTCATTCTCAGTGTTGTTATACTTTCTGGTCCTTTGGAATAATTGATTTCAGCTCATATTTTACAGTCGAAAGTTGAATTCCGCTTAAGCTGGTGCTAGGGGGCGTGAGCACTGTTGCATATTTCAGTATTGCTCATGAACAGACTCAATTAAACCGAGTCTGCAATTTTCAGTATTTGCTTTGTTTTCTGTGCTTTCAAAGGATCTCCCCTTATTCAGAATGTTTGTATAATACTACAAAACCTAATTAATATTGTATCAATAAATTAGAAAAAATAAACGAGCAAAACCATTGAATTAACTGTGGTTATTGAATCAAATTATAATTACGCGATAAAACGTGACTGTTGTACAAATTTAATATGTTTAATTTATAATAAGGTTAAATTTGCACAACTGAAACAACGTTTATCATCTAAAATTCAATTTCATGCAGGCAAATCCATATTTTGCTCGAACTCTGATTTATGAACCGATGCATTAACTTTTTAAATCTAAAATATTTTACTGCTTCTATGCACTCGTATGAATAATTAAGAATGAATCGAAATAATATGTTGAACCTTAGCTCCATGCCGCTGACGAGGATAGTTGGGTTTAACTGCACTGCGACACAAAATATTAATTTAGCGCCATTGGATGACAAGGGATGATGATATTAGATTCTCTTTGGTTCTAGGCAGACAGGATACGTTTGGTTAAATAAACATAATCATTTGCTATGACAAGTAAGCCACAGACTCGCGATAAGACGAGTACTTACATCACTCAACTACTAGCTGCATTGCCATCATGATCGCATGGTCTCAATTGTTATAATCTCTCATCACATGATCAAATATAATAGATGCACTACTAAATATGTTTAAATCGCGTGTAAATCCATATTACGACAAGAAGCTTATCTTGCCAACGACAAGGCACCTTTGTCAAATGACACTCTAATCTCAACAGATTGAATAAGTAATGCGTGCATGTTTATTTCATCTGCATCTGTTAAAATGTATACAATCACGAACCCTGCAAATCGATTAGAATCAAGCAGCATCTTTAGAAACATTATCTTTCTTTCCAATATACATATGCTTTCTGGAAAACCTTAATTATCATTACCATATAGAGGATTATATAGTAGCTAAGAAGACTAACCAGGACCCTTTATTTGTACATAAGCTATGATGCTATGTAAGTTAAGTAGACAATATATCAGTCTAAAATACAGGTGTGGCAGATTATTCACCAATGATGACGAAATTTAAAGCATAAACATAATTGAAGGACTTAAACTGTCCGTAATGGTATTCATACCTTACACCAATTTAGTTATACATGTACTTTGTAATGTGGTCACAACATTGTTTTACGATCAGGCATTTAAAAAGAACGAGCTTGCTTATAACTATAGAGTAAAGTGGTTACATTGTATATTACGAGCTGAGATAGTTTTACGCCACGAAAGTGGCGTACGTAATGTCAAAAATCAATCCCAGCTTGGCAGAGAGAAGTAGTGTCGCCATACAGGCTATCCAAACAAATTAAAGTATTAAACAAATAAATAAATAAATACGAAAGACTCAAGCAGGAAACGTAACACAAACAATACACCCACCTCTAAAGCAGAACACACACACACAGTCATACCACAACAAACACACACACGCACACGCAATACCATTCCTTCATCTACACACTAAATAGAAAACAACACGCAAGACAAACATAAAGCAAAGTGAACATAGGAGCCCGCCTTGGTACGGTCAGTAGCAATCAATAATTAACTATAAATTAATTAATTATTAACAACCACTGGGGGGTTAAACCTGGGTTTAGGGGCGCCCAACCTCACACTTATCTCCTATATTCACCTATAAAGACGAACAGTGTACATAAAATATAAACCCTGTTCCACAACCTTACACTCAAAAAGACCGCCAGCACAGTAAGTAAATACATGTAAAACATATTCTGTTCATTTCAAAATGGCTCAAATAGGAAACCAGACAATCACGTTATTTTGAATAATTTCTCTTATTCACTATCTCTCTCTCCATCTGTAAGTGTTATTACTTGTTATATATGCGTCTTTTACAATATATGTGCTCACATACATGGTCGGGCTTATTTCATCGAAAATAGTATTCGTCTTTCTATGTCTGTCTCAAGTTCATTGATGGCTTAAGATGGCATTTTAGATAAGTTTAACAGGTTAATAAACTGTCAATCATGACAATAAAACAAGTTTGTACTGAGCAATGTACATGATTGAATGAATTACATCGTCGAAACTGAATAGGATATCAGCAGAAAAAGAGACTGTACATACACCATACTGTCACATTGAGTTAACAGCAAAACTTTCCTATTACGACCTTTTCAAATATGTTGAATCCTAGGTGTTAACCACGGGTGACTGCTTAAAACAAGGCGACATTTAACCAGAACGCTCCTTAAGGAGGCTGCTTCACTTACACCTTGTCTTTATCCATCACCTGTCTTTTATACAACCAATTAACCTTTGGTTTTTGTGGTCGTAACAGAGAGGGTTTACTGCAGTTGAAAAAGGTATAGCGCATCTTAAAGGTCTAGTATTACTTATTTAGCTGCTATCTGGTATTACTTTATCGTATCAATAATTTTTGTCTAAATCAAGTGTCTTGACAAATATAAATAAAAGATGAAATAAACCATCGAAGCCTAGTGAAACAAACGTGTGTTTCACTAGGCTTCGATGGTTTATTTATGCTTTTAAGCCACTTTTTAAACGAAATTGTTTGGCAATTGAAAGCGAACATACACTATTTATCCCGTGTTGAGCCCCAATTTGATATCGAACACATGAGCGTGACAGTTGGCGGTACAATGACGTCACTTATTTATTGATTTGACCTCAACGGAATTACGTCGTTACTTCCGATCTTGGATTCGTGTTCTTTCGTTGAGTCGTTCGCGACAAAACGGACTGCCGGTGTAACGAAGTATTTTGACCCCCATCGAAAAATGACCCCCCGGTCAAAATTCGACGACGTAGAATGACCCCCGGTCATTTTTCGATATCGTACAATGACCCCCGGTCATAATTCGACGTCGAAATTTGACCCCCCGGTCATAGTACTATGACTCCCCTCATGAAGTGTTTTGACCCCTCCTGAAATATATCGACCCCCATCGAAAAATGACCCCACCCCTCTTTAGCAAATACTAAACACAGTTTAACCCATTGGACCCTTGCGACGAGTATATTAGTCATTTACAAACAGTCTACCTAGCAATAGTACATTTGTCCTTTGTAAACCGTTTAGACCCAGATCAGACTAATCCTAAAGGAGCTCTCTGATATGGTTGCAATATATGTCAGTTTTGAAATATATTGTATAAAACAACTCTAGCTAGTCAAAAGTTGACTTGACATAACTAGAAAAACTTGAATAAATACGAAAGAAGACTCAAGCAGGAAACGCAACACAAACAATACACCCATCTCTAAAGCAGAACACACACACGGCCATACCATAACAAACACACACACACACACACAACCACACACACACACACACACACACGCAATACCATTTGAAGTTTCAGGTGTGAATAAGTTAAAAGATATATAAAATTTACATAAGTCAAAATTCAGACTTATGATAAGCGCGCCATGGAAACGTACAGTATACTAAATGCTGTTCCCGATGGGTTACGTTAACCTTGTGCCTATCTGTTGGATACTGATGGTAGGGAAACAAGGTGGCTGCGGGTCTGTGGTATAATTCGTGGACAGCTTATTTATTAATAAGTTAAGGTAGTAATTCAGTCATGGAGTATGCAGGCCGGAGGGGCGGGAACAGGCATGGTGTGAATTACTTGAGAAAGTTATACATTACATTACAAGTGTCACCAATTACATTGCTAAAGAGTGTATTATATTACAATTATTATTACGTTTGCATTTGTAATGTATTAAATTACAAGTACGTTGGCAAAGTAATGCATTACATCACACATTACATTTTGATAACAGTCAAAAACATTACTGAAAAATAACTAATAAGCATATCATATATAACTGATAGGTTATCATTTACAAGTTCTTTGTCAACTAAATAATCAAAGATTCTAAACTTAAGAATACATGGATGCAAGTTTACAGCTTGAAAAGTCACAGCCTTTTTATAGTGCCCACTGGGTAAGGAAGTATACTTTTGTAAGCAAGTGAGCCCTTAACCCTTTCCACCACAGTAGCGCATCAGGCCGCCTGCACCTACATCTGCAAATAAGATTAAGATACACTAATAAAATCCAATAATAGTATTAATTACATGCGTCAGCTAACAACAAAATGAGTGTAAAGCAGAAAGCATACATGAGCTTTCTGCATAAAATGCATATTGCTGTATGCATTGTCCTGCCTTAATCACAGTTAAACGTAGCTAATTTGCAAGCTTGCCTATAGAGGGTAAATACAGACCAAAAGTTTTGTACAAAGCTCTTTGAAGTGCTTTCTACATATTAAACCTGTTATATGAAATGGCATGTATTTTGCCTGTATACTTCTTAATTGAATTACTGCTAATTACCAAGACAAAATGTATAAATGTTACTGTTGCACATAACATCATTAAAGATTCAAATACATTGTCTGTTAGATGCATTATGTCAGACCTGATTATTTAACCCTTTACTCCTTAGCCTGTTTCTATTCTTGAAGATATGTGACAATTTATTGAACGTAGTTTACAGTCTATCGGTGGTACACCATACCAATAAACGTTACGTGAACGAGTGCAAATATGTATCCCCCTTTTACAGAACATGTATTTGTAATACTAGTATTTACATCGGTTCCAATGACATTCGTCATCTAACAATGTGTCGCAACAGAAACATTCCGGCATGTGACTATGAAAATTGATTAGATTATTGACAGTATAGTGCACAACATAGAATCATCTAATGATTTAGGTAATTAGCAATCTGATATGAATTTACCCTCAGGGAGCTGATCGCAACCATGGCGGGGTTATTCTACGACATTGAAAAATGACAAGGGGTCTTTGTTTGACATCAAATACGGTAATTACCATCAGGGCGTCATTCTACGACATCGAATAATGACCGGGGAGTCATTCTACGACATCGAATAATGACCGGGGAGTCATTCTACGACATCGAATAATGACCGGGGGTCATTCTACGACATCGAATAATGACCGGCGAGTCAAACTATGATATAGAATAATGACCGAGATGTCAAAATACGAGCTAGAATAATGACCGGAGTCTTTCTACGACACTGAATGGTGTGATGTGCAATGATGCAACATAACACAGCTTCCTATTTTGATCGCTTTTTGTTTGCTTGTTTGTTTGTTTGCTTGTTTGTTTAGTAAATGCAATTATCTTTACACTTAACATAGTAAACTATAAACGCACAACATAGCAAGTGTTGACAAAAGACAAAAAAGCCCTCTCAAAACAACCGACCTGCATTCTTATTTCTTGACAAAAGGGATAAGTTCCGACAAATCAAAACATCCTCTATGAAAATATGTTAAGACATTACCTAATAAATACGAATTTTACGCCTTTGATCTTTTTATTCCTCTACTGGAGATAAAAGATCAAATTTATATAGTCATGGATATATACCATAAGAAAATATGTTCTATATCCTAGCAAAGTGTACCTTAAAGCAGGCTGAAGTAAAGCAGAACGCGCAATCTGCTTTACTTTTAACCTGTTCTAAGTGGTCATGTGTCTTTAAAGCTAGAAAAAGGCTGTGGGGTAGTTGGTTAAACCAAAGAAACCGCGGCAAGATAGGAAGATTTTTTGGAATGAATGCCAATACGAGCGTATTGTAAATTCTGATCATACGCTTTCTCGGAGACGTGGTGCATGTGTGATTGGGGTTTACCCAGTCTGCTACGTCGAAATCAAATCAATAATCGAACAAGAGTAATTGGTAGATCGTAAATGTATACTTGTAAAAGGGTAAACGGTTCTGGGTTCGATACCCATAAGGTTGTCCATTGATAGGCAGACACACTTACAATTCAATCAATATAATTTATTCACTCAAAACTTAGTAAGTTTAAACTAACTTTAACATATGCAAAACTGACTTTAAACAAAATATCAAGGATTTTTAAAGGGGGGGTCATATTTCGACAGGGGGGGTCATAATTCGACGATGGGGGTCGTAATTCGACGATGGGAGGTCATTCTACGACGTCGAATTTTGACCGGGGGGTCACTTTTCGATGGGGGTCAAAATACTTCGTTACACCGGAATTGAAACGGTAAGACACGATTGACTACTATTCTTGGGGAGCCCTACGGGGAAAACTCATAAAAGAAGCACGAGCGACGATAATCCCACTGCTTGAAGCAGTGGATTACCAAGTGATAATCCACTGCTTTTTCCATGTAATCCACCGAAAAGCATAAATAAAAACAGTTTATTATATTAAGAGTACATCCGCTTTGTAAACAATGTAGATCCAGGTCATATCACGATAGAGTTACAGATCAGTGTATCATTTATATTAAAGTGTTACAAAAAACCCACAAAAACTTCACACAGTCGAAATGGATAAGACATAGGTGTATGCTTACCGTTTCATATGTAAATTAGATAGATGGCTTTGGGTGAAACAAGTCATCAAGTTCCAAGAGAGACATCTTGGTTTTGCCCGACTGAAATGCACAAGTTGTCTGCCTGAAAAATACTTGAAATGATTCTTTTGAGAGGCGGTAACAGCGACACTGTGCAGTATTAACGGTAGAGGAAGATCATGTTTCAGTACGCACTGTGTCCAGCTGCTTTTTACTAACATTGACCGTAACCTTAGATAAATAACTGATAAAATTGTTTGAATTGAGAGAAATAAATAAATAAAATTTGTAACTTTTAAAACTCTTAATATTCAACAGCAATCGATCGCTCTCTTTTCACAGTTTGAAGTGTTCCGGTATGAGATTCCGTCTGAAAAAACAATGAAAATAAAATGTTTTATACTGTAAATATATATTTTCGAAAGTGCCTTTTTATTAAAAGAAATCATAACCAATACTTGTCATAGTGTTGGTATATAGACCATCGTTTTATAAAATACGATCATTGCCTGTTGTGTCTAGCCTTGCTTTTTATGAGAAAGTACTACCATACACTTGGAATCAATAAGGAAATCCCAATGTTCATAGTTGTTTTTATCTGTAGTTGATTCTACTTGAAGTCAATCAATATGAAAAAACCCTTAATCGACAAATACACTGCTTACTCGCCAGAAGAAAAATAATATGCCGCGATATGACTTATACCAAAATGTTAAAGTACTCTTTAACCAACAGATTATATCCAAACAACATCTCGTGGTCTCACCAGAGTTGGAAACTTGTGACATGCGCTGCTATGTAGACAAACAATGCAGTGGATTTCGGAAAAAATAATCCTTTTGTCCGTTTCCTTTTTCACGTCGCTGTTTTACCAATGTTAGTATGTGTGCCAAATAACATGTTTTTTTTCAAGAACTACCAAACAAGTTTGGTTCAAGTGCATCAGTATTGATCTTTTTCGTGTCAGCATATGGCTTACTAGCTTGTCGTTGACGATGTTTCTTTAAATTTTGAAATTTTGAAACTCCTTGCTATTTTTTTAGTGTGACATCTTATCTCGAATAATTTACTCAGGGTTCCATGTATTTCGATAGTAATTAGTTAATTGAACGGTAAGCCGACATACTGGTGGTTTAGTCCTAACGTAATTTCGTAACAAGGTAAATATTGTATACATTTGTTTCATAGCACTTCACATACAAAAGTATACATTTATATGGTCGACTGAGAGGTTTTCTCGATGTAATGCCTTTCGTGGTATTTAGGTTTGAACTCCATGATCCGTGTACAAATCTGTTTACACGTGAAACAGCTCGCACCGTATTGGGAACATGCACAAAACAGCATACACTAATCCGTATATTAGAACATTTCCGGATTTTCTTTAAAACAATAAATAATATAGTTAACTCCTCAAAGTATTGGACCTTATAGTACGTATCAGACGACATTAAGACAGTAGAAAACAAAAAAAATGCTGCACTCAAAGAATTAAGCTATACTTTTAAAAACTGCACACGGCAAGGTAAACTTCATTCACATACAAAAATGATTGTTACTACTCCTGTCATATCCAAACTATACGAGGGATGTTGCATTAAGAGTAATATGCGTACTTGATATATATAGTTAAAATGGGACATTATTCACCTACAAAATGGTACAATTCACGATAAGATCAAATAACTAGATAGTAACACCTCTCTATTATGACCACTAAATTACTTAATCATTAGAGCGTTTACGGTAGGTGACCGCTTAAAGCAAGGTGACAGTGAAACAGAAAGCTCCTTTAGGAGTTTCTGTTTCACTGTCACCTTGCTTTAAGCTGTCACCTCTCTTTTATGTAATCAATCAGCCATCGTTTTAGTGGTCGTAATAGCGAGGTTTTATCAAATTTCTAACCTAAATGACCCCTACTAAATAGCAGACACTTTTGTTTACCCAAAACATTATCAAAAATACAATTTCTATAATGTGTTATTTGGTTACGTCTGAATTCTTAATAAAAAGAAAGTTTCATTAAAATTAAAATAGTTAACTGTCTTTAATCCATTTTTTTCAAAAATGAAATTTCTTATTTTGCCAATGACAAAAGCCGACCGACCACGTTTTTTAACGCTATAGGGTTCTTCTAGATAAGTAGATTAGCGGTTTGATTCTAAAACATCTTTATTTCAATGGCTTCAGTTAAAGGCCGATTTATTATAAAAAGAATGAGTATTAGCTTCCATCAATACTCATGTACATAACAGTAATTGCTTTCTGATGATATTTTAAGTACGAAATTAGAATTTGGATACAGATAGAATCTCTTTGATATTAAAAGTGTTGGATATTTAAAGTAAAAGAGCAATGATTTGTTATTCAAAAAGAACAGGAATTTGGATAATTTTAGGACTTTAGATAACAGGTATTTACATGTTTCTTCAACTTGTAAATTTTTATTTTTATAAAGTTTGTAAAGTTTGTTGCTGGCTTTGTTCTTCTGTTGCGCCTGGTTCGTAACAAGTATAGCCATGATTATTATATACGATTTGACCAAACGTTTATTAATATATTCAAAATAATAAGGCCGCTATATTAGTTGAAGTACATAATTACGTTCAAATATTACCTTAACAGCACACACAATTAGTTCAGTGTTCTTTTTCAGGGGTCACTGATCTTAATTTCTTAACGTATCGAGTTATGTGATCATTTTTGTCAATATACCATCGTGTAGGCAAAAGAATTTGCTGTCGAATGATATATCATACATTTATTGAAGTTGATCAAATTGCAATAATTATGAAAACACATTCGCATACCTTGTGATTTAATATAGTAAAACTTGTCGGATGGTTTGGGCATGCATATCATCCATATTGTACACGAGACTGTTGTGAAAATGAGCAAAATACAAACAACACTAAGTACCTTTATTTATTAGTGAAATGCATGCTAATATTTCACTCTTCATACACTTAACAAGTTCACGTCGAAATTCATTTTCATATTATTAAGTTTTAACATTTATCGTCTGCTTTTGTTTCTCAAAATCAAATTTAAGGTATTTTAACTTAAGATATATTGAAACTTAATATGTAAATCTGAATAAGGGGAGATCCTTTGAAAGCACCGAGAACAAAGCAAATACTGAAAATTGCAGACTCGGTTTAATTGAGTCTGTTCATGAGCAATACTGAAATATGCAACAGTGCTCACGCCCCCTAGCACAGGCTTAAGCGGAATTCAACTTTCAACTGTAAACGACATGAAATCAATGATTCCAAAGGACCAGAAAGTATAACAACACTGAGAATGAAGTACGGGGCGACTTTTTACAGCCGCCACACAAGCACTTAACATCTGCTGTTGTGAATATTATAATTCTGAATAAGGGGATTTCCTTTGAAAGCACCGAGAACAAAGCAAATACTGAAAATTGCAGACTCGGTTTAATTGAGTCTGTTCATGAGCAATACTGAAATATGCAACAGTGCTCACGCCCCCTAGCACCGGCTTAAGCGGAATTCAACTTTCAACTGTAAACGACCTGAAATCAATGATTCCAAAGGACTAGAAAGTATAACAACACTGAGAATGAAGTACGGGGCGACTTTTTACAGCCGCCACACAAGCACTTAACATCTGCTGTTGTGAATATTATAAATCTGAATAAGGGGAGATCCTTTGAAAGCACCGAGAACAAAGCAAATACTGAAAATTGCAGACTCGGTTGAATTGAGTCTGTTCATGAGCAATACTGAAATATGCAACAGTGCTTACGCCCCCTAGCACCGGCTTAAGCGGAATTCAACTTTCAACTGTAAACGACCTGAAATCAATGATTCCAAAGGACCAGAAAGTATAACAACACTGAGAATGAAGTACGGGGCGACTTTTTACAGCCGCCACTCAAGCACTTAACATCTGCTGTTGTGAATATTATAAATCTGAATAAGGGGAGATCCTTTAAAAGCACCGAGAACAAAGCAAATACTGAAAATTGCAGACTCGGTTGAATTGAGTCTGTTCATGAGCAATACTGAAATATGCAACAGTGCTCACGCCCCCTAGCACCGGCTTCAGCGGAATTCAACTTTCAACTGTAAACGACCTGAAATCAATGATTCCAAAGGACCAGAAAGTATAACAACACTGAGAATGAAGTACGGGGCGACTTTTTACAGCCGCCACACAAGCACTTAACATCTGCTGTTGTGAATATTATAAATCTGAATAAGGGGAGATCCTTTGAAAGCACCGAGAACAAAGCAAATACTGAAAATTGCAGACTCGGTTGAATTGAGTCTGTTCATGAGCAATACTGAAATATGCAACAGTGCTCACGCCCCCTAGCACCGGCTTAAGCGGAATTCAACTTTCAACTGTAAACGACCTGAAATCAATGATTCCAAAGGACCAGAAAGTATAACAACACTGAGAATGAAGTACGGGGCGACTTTTTACAGCCGCCACTCAAGCACTTAACATCTGCTGTTGTGAATATTATAAATCTGAATAAGGGGAGATCCTTTGAAAGCACCGAGAACAAAGCAAATACTGAAAATTGCAGACTCGGTTGAATTGAGTCTGTTCATGAGCAATACTGAAATATGCAACAGTGCTCACGCCCCCTAGCACCGGCTTAAGCGGAATTCAACTTTCAACTGTAAACGACCTGAAATCAATGATTCCAAAGGACCAGAAAGTATAACAACACTGAGAATGAAGTACGGGGCGACTTTTTACAGCCGCCATTCAAGCACTTAACATCTGCTGTTGTGAATATTATAAATCTGAATAACAGGAGATCCTTTGAAAGCACCGAGAACAAAGCAAATACTGAAAATTGCAGACTCGGTTGAATTGAGTCTGTTCATGAGCAATACTGAAATATGCAACAGTGCTCACGCCCCCTAGCACCGGCTTAAGCGGAATTCAACTTTCAACTGTAAACGACCTGAAATCAATGATTCCAAAGGACCAGAAAGTATAACAACACTGAGAATGAAGTACGGGGCGACTTTTTACAGCCGCCACTCAAGCACTTAACATCTGCTGTTGTGAATATTATAAATCTGAATAAGGGGAGATCCTTTGAAAGCACCGAGAACAAAGCAAATACTGAAAATTGCAGACTCGGTTTAATTGAGTCTGTTCATGAGCAATACTGAACTATGCAACAGTGCTCTCGCCCCCTAGCACAGGCTTAAGCGGATTTCAACTTTCAACTGTAAACGACCTGAAATCAATGATTCCAAAGGACCAGAAAGTATAACAACACTGAGAATGAAGTAAGGGGCGACTTTTTACAGCCGCCACACAAGCACTTAACAGCTGCTGTTGTGAATATTATAAATCTGAATAAAGGGAGATCCTTTGAAAGCACCGAGAACAAAGCAAATACTGAAAACTGCAGACTCGGTTTAATTGAGTCTGTTCATGAGCAATACTGAAATATGCAACAGTGCTCACGCCCCCTAGCACCGGCTTAAGCGGAATTCAACTTTCAACTGTAAACGACCTGAAATCAATGATTCCAAAGGACCAGAACGTATAACAACACTGAGAATGAAGTACGGGGCGACTTTTTACAGCCGCCACACAAGCACTTAACAGCTGCTGTTGTGAATATTATAAATCTGAATTCCACATTTTACCATTTTAACATAAGATCGAAAAAGTGGTAGAAAATAGTGAAATATTTACAGATTTTAATACAACGCTTCATGTTTTTTTTAAACATCTAAATAAGTTTTCTTAAAAATTAATAAACAAACAAACATGTTGTAAATTCCATCATTTGTAGTGCTTCTCTGATACTTCTAATATATTAGCTATGAATTATGGCTTCATATCTGAAGGGTATCTGGTTAATAATTAGACTTGTTTTTAGACTAGCAAACAAGTATGAAATAAACAATATATGGAGATTATTTTATAGCATAAAAACATGTACGGAGGAAAAAAGTCTACTTTCTTGTTGCTTCGTAACGTTACATTTGTATTAAAGAGCGCTTGTGTTAAATAGAAACTGCAGATAACATATATCAGATGCAATTTATAACTGTTCAGTTGTTGCCTTGCAGTAACAGAACACTTCAGAGAAGGCTTCAATAATTTATGACCTGCTATTCTTTTAATCAGATTTACCTGTTTGGCTTCTGTCGCATTCCGGTTGGAAAAAAAATTGTGTCTATGAAATACACCGTCAATATTTTATTGTTTTTTTCCCCCAAGAAATGTTATATTTATAATTAAAACGTGATAGTTCCACGTATGTGTTCACATTCCCTTAACAAATGATTTGATGAGCATTTTCAATATGGATGACCTTTGGTTTTATATGATATAAACCAAACACATTTGCATTTGCTCTGAGGCTATGTTAAATGATTTTTATATTCTCTTGTTGATTAATAAAAAATCGTTAAGAGAAAAAAATCAAAAGCACACATCTCCATGCATAAATGATGATTATTCATATTGGAACCAGATCTACTGAAAATTTAGTCTAACACTGTACACTGTGAGTGAATTTTGTATAAACAAACGAGTAAGTTGGTGCCTCCTCTAGACTGAAGCCTTTTGTGACTCTGGTAAAATTCAAGATAAAATCAACTATTTGAATTGTTGAAGATGAAAAGGATGCAGAGGACAACCACACTGCGTGTAAAAGGTCAGACAGTAGTTGCCGTGCCGAACTACACTATCGAGTATGCTAAATTCAACTTGCTTTGCATTTCATATAGTGACTGCTTAAAACATGATGATAGCGAAATATGTTTTCCACTAGTTATTTTGAACGAAGCCGCATTCACCTGTAAAAATGTGTTATTCAATATGTTGATTTCAATTAAAGTTTGTATCTTTACATATTGGACGTGGATTTCAATGTCAAACATGTCGACTGATTAAGCAATCATAACTTACCTCTACTGACGCACCAGGCCAGATTGTTTGTCACTCCAAATAGAATGATTGAGTTTTTTAGCAAAAATATTTTTTACAGACGACAATATCAAAGCGTGCATATCTAGTGACACACGAATAAAGATTAAGTTACAAAAGACAGCACCTAGTGTAGAGTTTGTTTCAATCATTTAATAAAATATAACGATATGTTATGGAGAAATATAAGAAGTTGTAGAAGGTTCAGGATTTTATCAAATGTTTTAATCTAAGGGTCAAAGAGGATAGAGTTACTCAAAGTATAATCTTGTTCAAGGTGCATTGTATTGAATGTTGATTATACAAGTTACCCCCTGGTATAGCAATGAGTTTGCTCTAAGTGCTTTGTATAAGATGCCTTGATATATATAACATTGTGATCTAACTATACTTCAGCATTTGTCCCTGCAGTACGATATTAGATATGAAGTAGCAAACATTATAATTTCTGATGAGATTGCAGCGTTTTCTCAGGGTCTAAACTGTTTCATTATATCAACATTTGTTGGAAAATAAGAATTCATGGGTTAAAGTAGAAACATATTTCATTCAGATTCAATTTTCCTTATAGTTCTGAAATTTTATTAGCTCTTTGCATGCTTGTTGCGGATATATACCGCAGCGATTACCTTTGTATATAGTTTGGATCCAGATAAGACACTGTGTAACATCAGGATCAAATTTGTTTGACACTCTGACCCTGTCTAGAAAACATATTGAGGAGTATTTAGTTTTAGAACAATATCAGACGACAATAGTTGTTTTATAAAATTCAAACGACTCATCGTGTGCCAGACCAGGTCAGCTTGTTGACCTTTTTGCCATGATTACTTCGTACTTGTATAATCAAGTGATATTTTCAAGTCTGCTGATATCGTTAGACAGACAATCGAATACTAAAATGACTTATATTATTCCTAAAAGCTCCTTTTTCACACAAATGTCGTCACTTTAGACGGCATCTGATTATATATGTACTCGTATGAATATCTAAACAGAGTTTTTAGCGGCAAAGCAATGAAAAATACCTTTTATATAGGATGACGGGTTGGTTGTAATGAGACTATTGATATGGTTCCTTAGTTTGCTGTAACACATTATATGATAAAGACACGGCATGACACCGCCGCTGGTAATGGTGCCACTTGTCAAGTCTACAGATATATTATTACCGATTGCGTAAGGAAATCATCAGCAATAGTTCTCATATAATCACAATAGACGTTTTTCTAGCAGACCAAGCAAATAGTAATTTACAAAAGAAATTGCTAAAGGTGATATCGTCAAACACGGCTTATTTATACAAGATACAGTAAAGGCGAACACAAAGTAAGGATGTTAATGATTTCCTAGTATATCCAATAAATCAGCAACAAGTGGCTTCATGGTGATGCTAAAGTTGTACGTTCCTTGAGCCACTTGATACAATAAATCGAGAAATATGTAATATTATATTAAAGATGTAAAATAGTTAATATCGTGTAGTTAATTTCGGTTCATGATCAATTGATTGATGAAGAATTTGTTCGACCGTGTTGATAAAATAACTATATTCTGCCATGGAACTCCAACTGCAATCATCCAATTTGCAAACAAACTATTTGAAGTATTTGAAGAACACACAAACTCTCACAGGAAGAATTCACTGCATCATGTCAGTTTGAATACGTGGCTTAGAATAAGCGAATTGTTTCCATTACCATACTTTTTCTGACATATTGTGCACGTTTGGGTAATAGTACAATAAAGATACTGAATTTTAATTATAGCGATTGAATGATACGGAACTACAGAGTGTGTCGATTCGCACTGTAATAAAACAATTGGAACTAGATCTACTGCAATTTTAGATATTTCATTTTCATCTAAGTCAACAAATATATTTTTTTCTAAAACATGTGTATGGTGGCATATTTCTGACACCACTTACTACTTAGCTTTTCCTAAAATTTCCAGTTAATATCTCACATACATATCTAGTAAGTAGAAAGTTTAAAGTTTTCTTGAAAACTTGATAGTTATCGTATCGCGTCAAATGACCTGTAAGTGCCATAAACTGTCACGACATAATATCTAAGTTAACTGAAACCTTTTCTGAAAAGTGTCATGTTAACTTATCTAAAAACAGATATCCTGTACTTCTTGGTACCTACCAAGTCATCCGAATGCAATTCCCTAATTTTAGTTATCTAGTTAAGTAGCTAGATTAGTGGTGAGAGTTTAAAGCACTATCATGCCAAAGTTTGTGTTCAGATATTTGTTTGGTTATCGTGAAAAGTTTCCACATTCTACTTTACAAATTATTATCTGAAAACTAACGCGAAATTGTTTGCAGAAACTAACTAGTTGAGTAATTATGTGAGATATTAACAGGAATCTATCATAATAATTAAGTAGTTAAACACTGCTATCGGTGATGCAATCAAACATCAATTCAATGACTAAATTAAATGCAAGGCATGATTTAAAATACGTCATCATGTCCCGTATTAACGAAAGCCAAAATCAAACGTAATTTGATAACATGTAGAACATGTGTTGAAAATAAGTTTTAATCCTTTTGTAATGTTGCTTTGAATGTTGGACAGACGCTGAGTAAACACTAACGCATTCAATCGGAAGGAACAATGCCTTCCCTACTTTGGTGATAAAACAAATAGGTCTGATACAACGGATCCATTTGTTACCCTTGTACGAGGATTGTTCAAAATGTAATGATACTTGATCAATAACTTCTATATGTTTAGTGCTAAATGTATGTGCGTTATATCATGTTAAAGAGGATTTCAATTCCTATAGAATGGTTTAATTCACGATCAGATCAATTAACACGATAAGTACCAACTGAACCTACATGACGCCTCATCGAGGACACAGGGACATAGCATTTTTCAGACATTAGGTTTTGACGTGATAACTTCTTCAAAGGTAAACTTTCTTTAATTTGTTCTTGAATATATCCGTTTATGTCTAAATTAAAATATAGATAAAATATAGATAAAATGTCTTTTCAATTGAAAGGTTTATCTGTCAAAAATCCAAGTTTTTTCAAAATTTACATTTCTTATTGTTGATAATGACAAAGTAGACGTATGCTTTTGAACGCTATGAAAATTTACTAGATCAATGTATTTATATTTTGATTTTAAAACATAAAACCCTACTTCAATGGATTTAATTATACAATGATTTAATATACAAATGAGTGTGTGCTTTCACCAGCAGCTTTTTACATAACAGTAGAGTATTCTTTCTAGTTAGTTTTAGTACGTGTTTAGTACTAGATGTTTTGTATATCTTATAGAATAATAACATATTCAACTGTGAAGTGTTTGCATAATAGTATCATCTTATTTGACAGAAAGTTTCATAAATTTATTAAAACTAATAAAGCCGCAATGATAAGATTTGACCTGTCAGTCATCACTTTCCGTGACAGTTTGGAGCCCGATCAGACGCCTGGGAACCCGGCGTCCGATCAGGCTCAAATATTTGTGCCACTAAGATCAACATGAATAGCAAATATTGTCGAAAATTTGTCCTGCTCTATGATTTATTGATATGCATTTACGTTTCGTTTGCGTTTAAATGGGAGAGAATAACATTTTCTCCACTGTATACGCACGTTTCTATCCAAGTTTCCATAGGCAAGTTCACTGTACTTTATTTTATACAAATGCATGAATATCATGGTTTGTATGTGTCTACCATAAAAAAAAGTTTAAAAAAAGACACATTAAGAAATATTACAAAATAAACTCTATCGGGTATCGAACCCATGACCCTTACGTTTGTAGCGCAGATACGTAACCACTGAGCTATTACCGACTGTAGTTATCCTTATCAGATACTATAATCAAAGTCGAGTCATCTTTGAATGGCTTATTTACTATACACTGTTTGGTTGTTTCCGGAAGATAAACATAGCTTACAGAAAAAGACGGAATATTCATATACTGACAGGTCAAACGTTATCGACAATATCAAACAATTTGCAGAAAAATGCCGCAACAAAAGACATAAAGGTCCAGTGTCCTCGAGTAGAGATCGAGTAAGTTCAAGTTGTGACTCATTTAGTTATGTGACATTGTAGTTCATTTAATCATCGTGTAGGCAAATAATTGCTCTTCAAAATGATATTTCACACATGCATTTTGCACTTACATTTTGATGTTATTGATCAAGTATCATCACAATTTGAACAACCCTCGTATGTTACTTACCTTGTTTATTTGGAAATACATTTCATAAAATTCAATAACTCAAACTCACTTAATCCGATCATGACCGTATTTTTTCAGTACATTCCATTTTTAACCTCGCATAAGCCAAATATATCTAGGTTCAAAATTAGTTGTAAAATGCGAATTTGTTTTATCGAAGCTTGACTGTGTTATCGAAATCGTTGGTTGAATCTTATCACGGGTTAGTTTCTTAAAAAGTTCTACAAAGCAATAAAAACTAATTACTTGGTAACTAAACAACCCAGTTGAATTGAAATTGTAGCTTGTTCACTCTTTACTGCTATAAATTAGCATTTTAAAAGACTAAACCACATTGAATAGCACCACAACCTACTGATTTTCAGCAAATAAGCCATATAATTAAGTCTTTGTACGTCATTTGAAGAAATTTGAATACCACAGAAAGCATGTTTGAACAGCTGCCTTCTAATTTACAGTTTCAGATAACTGGAACATCTGAAAACAGGCTCACTACAATAAGGAAAGCTCCTATATAGTTTTTCTGTAATGGATTAACACATGTTTGCCTGACTATTGCGTGAAATGGACATGTGAACTCGATGAATAATATCAATTTATATATGGGCATACATCATAATAGTTCTATTATATACTAAATAGCGCGGATATCGAGCGTAGCAGGGCCTACCTGTTGCGCCAAAGTCCTTTTAAGTTAACATTATGTGTAAAGGGATACACATGCATAACGATGTAAAATGCCGTTATAATATCGTATTTTGCTTGAGTAACTACTGTTCACATTTTTTAATATTAACAGAGAAAGTGTTTATGAAAATGACACACCGTCTTGAAACCTTGAATATGTCTCTGTAAATGTAATTGCCTGCTTTCAGTTTGTCGTTTTGTGTTGGTCCTGAGTTGACACATTGATAAAGAAACATTAAAACAAATTATACACAAAGTTGGATGTGTTTTGATGTGTTTTATACTATATTTTACTCATTACTTAATGCAAATAAGATTGTATTTGGTTATGTTGTAAACATACACCAAAAATATTATCCTCTAAACTAAAACTGATGCTAACTGGTTTACGAGCCAAGTCACTGAACATAATAATAACATCAAGTTAAGTTAACAAACATAAAGTTAGCAATTAATCCAACATTACCAACGTCTACTATAAAAATATCGATTCTTAAAAAAGAGATAAGTCTGTTTTGAACGTAAACTCCGAGATATCGGGCCTCTGATTAAGATCCAAACAACTTATTAAGCCGCTCATCACAAACTATGTTATTTACTCGACATGATCAAGTGTTAGTCATTCAAATGTTTGTTATGTAAATCTTGTAATTTACACACATAATACACAGGATTAACAAAAGTAATTTTCTCAGCTATGCTAAAATTCTTTGTATTAGGTTATAGCGTTGTAAAGTTGAAAGAAGTATTGTACGGTGACGTTATTCCAAAGAATTGCCAGACAAACCTCATTTGAGATTCGCCTGAGTTAAGTGTTTGACATATAAAATATCAATTATTCATTGTTAACCTCCGGCAATGGTGAGTTAGTGGTTGTTAACTCTGGAAAGGAGACGGTTGATCGAAAATATACGTCTGGTCTGCGATTAAATTAACTTCGCTCAACGTGTACATACTTTTTCATCTGTGACATCTATGTCATTGGCATAAGCATTTGCAACATTAACCAATGGCACACACTATTTTTTGGTCTCTGAGATTAAACATTACACATTATGTTCAATTTTACATTTAGCTTATTTGACCTTTTAATGACATTGATATTTGGTTTACATGGTGCAATTCGTACTAGGCTCAAGGGCGTATCGACTTGAGTGCACATACCAAGTCTCTAGTACATGAAATTAAAATGCTATGTCAAAGGTGTAAAATTTGAAGAGACATACAAACCAACAAGTCAACCAACACACAATACACAACCATGGGAAGCATATTGCTCATTCTTTTAGGCATATCAGTTATGACTTATTGTTCTATATTTTTAACGCATATTTTATTTGGAAAATAAGTATGTGAATTTACTTACGAAGTAATAACGAAATGATTGATAAACTAATACAAGTAACTTCTATATACTACTGACTCCTTATCAATCATCGGATAGTTCATGCTCAAATGTAATAGAATAAAAAGTTACGTAAAAGTGTTCAATGCTTTGATATTATTACGTCAAATGTGTAAAATTTACACTTAAAACATGGACATATTTTATAATCAGATCAGAGGCCATTTAACTAGACATCTGGGGTGTGTTTTATTTACGTTATCATGAGTATGATTAACCTTATAATCAGAATCATGATTTAAGTGATAAAAAACTGTGTGATTAGACAATGATTATGATATCAAACTGCTTGTATCGTGAAGAGAAGCAGGCATACGCAGCCTCTGATTAGTATCCAAACTGTTGACAAATTACCAAGGATTAAAGTTAATAATTTACTACAGCATTTTTACCTTTTTCAACCATGACTTACTTAACCCGAATAACCCTTTCCATTTTGACTATTTATTCACTCTCTACCCCGGAACTTATCATGAATACTTCATGAGATTAACCTTATATTAGTCTAAACGATAAAGCAAGTTCATAGTCAAATCCAAAAGCATATAATCAAATCAATAATAATCTATACAAGCAAACAAAGATGTCCATGGTGAGAGAGCTGCATCATCTTGGTCAACACTGTTCGCAAATGCATTAAAAGGTGTCAATGTGAGGAAAAGAGCAAAGCAAATAGCTGAAAGACATTGCAACCAGTGTGGATCCAGATTAGCTGCCATGTATAATATGCAGTTTAAGTGGATAAAATGGAGAATATGCCTTGGGTCTACACTGTTTGTAATGCATTAAGTTTGCTTTAAAGTTTAGTACAACAGCCTTCACTAGTCCTCCGCCGATAGTGACAGGTCAGCCATTTTGATTACAATTTAATCGAGCGTTGGGCTTAAATTTTTCTGATTAGCGTGATTACAGAACATGATTCTGATTCGATTAATAAAACGACCAAATCACAATCATGATTGCTAATCATGATTATGATTTTGAATAAAAAAACACACCCCAGGTCACGCTCGATTTTAAATGACAATCATATGTAAATAGATAACTATCATTTTTAGAAACAAAATGTTGTCTACATATCACTCCATAGGTTGTGTTTGTCTGTTTATCACTCCAACGCATGTGATTTGACTAACCTTTAATAATGATCTGCTACACGCCACTTTAAGCTTTCCAGAGCCAAATGCTCAATGTGAGCATTTGTGACCGTTAACCGCCCGTCGTCTGTCTGTTCGTCCGTCCGTCCACCGTTCAAATTTATTTCAAATGACATCTCCAAAACTATTAGATGAAAGTTGATCTAAATTAATATGGATGTTCCTTGGGTAGTAAATTGTTCAAATGAAGTGGACTGTGTCATGGACATGGGTCATACTCCTAAAAAGCATTTTATTCACTGCCTGTGGTGTCTAAATATTATGTCATTGACTACCTGATTTTATTTAGCTAAATAACCATGTTTTCTTGTTTAATAGCAATACCAAAATATTGTCATGCTCAGTCAGCATAGGTACGACTTTTTCAGGTGAGCGAATTTAGGCACATTGCCCTCTTGTTTAGAATATTCTTAAAGAAGTACTTGCTGGTGCGATTGCATTTAAAGAATCGTTTTTAAAGTTATACAGCTGAGAACTCTGAAATATATAGCGCGTATATGCTCAAACCCGTACGCATACGTGACAATTATCTTCTTCAGAATAGGACACAATTCTTGTTAGCAAATTATATTAAATATGTGTACATGTTACCCATGTACAGTAACACCTTTCTATTACGACCACTTAAACGAAGGGTACTTGATTGTATAAAAGCAATGTGACTATTAAATGTACATGACAGAGTTTTGTCTCTTATTTGTATTATGACTGTTATTGAAATGCATACCAGATCTAGTGCAACAAGATTTCAAAATGCATACATTTTATTTAATACAAACTGTTCGATGAAGAGTTTCAAACAGGTGATATAATGACAATAAAATGCTAATTTTAAATAAAACATAATTATGTTGAAACAAACGTTATTTTCAGCAATGGTTTCCCTATGTTGTTCGGCAAACGCTGTTTTTGAATATTTTTTTAACTGCTGCCGGTATCAATCATAGTGATTGGTTTTGTTTGAGTTTTGCCAAAATGCTTTCATCAATAGCATCTTACACACTCCCTCATTATTGAGCATCTAATTGAATCGTTCTTGAAATTTAAACTATCAATTTAGCTGTCATTTCCACAAAGTACTAATTACGTTCATACCGAATAATACCATAGAGACCACCTTATTGGTTAGCACTATTATACGTCCATTACTTCATTCTATTCAAGTTAGATTGCGTACAAATATGCCAAGCAATATAGTAACTAACGTAACGATGGTTATTATTGCAATCACTTTAGTTCTTTTCTGTAATGTGTGTTTCGACGTTCTGTGTATTCCGAAAGATATACACGTACAGTGGAGAATCTCTTATTCTTTCCCAATAAACGCGTTTACGCTAAAACTATTATTTCGATTGCAAACCCGGCGTCTGATCAGGCTCCAAACTGTTTGCCACCAAGATAAACAACAATTTTCAGAATTGTCCAAAAGTTGTTCTTTTCTTTTAGTGCTTTGCGTTTGCGTACGTTTGCGGTTGCGTTTAAACGGGAAAGAATAACAGATTCTCCACTGTATAAGTAATACAACAGAGGGTCAACAAGAAAGCAAAGTCTTTGCATTTTACCATATAACGACTGTTTGAATATCTAGATAATATTATTTATGGACGAATACGCTAATTCATTCTTAACATGTAAACATGGAGTTTAAATTTTGATACCTTTGATATTATTCTTTAAATGTATATTCCTGTTTATCATGCATTATGAATGTTATTGATTGAAATTGGTTGCCCTTGTTCATATGACATACATTTCGTACATCGGATAGTTGAATTACTTTTCTAAACGATGTTTCAGAATGAACCTGATATTAAATACCCCTGCTTCTGAACTGAATATATCAATCTACAAGTTCAATTGAGAAACGCATATCGCTGTCGGAATAAGAACTTATGTTATCTTGAAATGTCTTGTTATATACACACTAATTCATTACGAGCTTTAACTTTAAAGTTATGTTCTATACAGTCAGTACGTAAATAAACTATCAATTGTTCATTGCCACATATCCTTCATCTATTTATGAAAACATGTGACCACTTCAAGCATGTTAATAGTATCCTAGAATGCGCCTTATGGCGAGTCATGTTAAACTTCAGGCTGCTTTGAGCTACACTATGCTAGGATTATAAAAGCATTTCAAAAAGTGTACTGGTATGGCTGTTAAAAATGGAACAATATTCTTCAATGGAGGTGTAAATCAAAGAAAAGAAAAAAGGCGTTTATAATTATGGGGAAATACAATGCAGTTTACGTGACTAGGGTGAACTAGAAATCTGATAATATAAAGGAGGGTCATCTATTTGGTACAAACCCAGGAATATAGAATAAATAATGTCTGTAGAGTAATGATAGATAATAACATGTTATATTGATAACCTTTCGAAATTGAACGTCTCCTGTACATATCGAAAATATCAATCGTATTTAAACGGTCACCCGCATAATATTCTTATACATTCTTATATATTCTTTTTCATTTTCTATGATAGTGTAGAATAACCAAACGTGAAGTTCCACATCCAAGTTTGTTGTTTCCGTTACTAGTCAAACGGTCCCAAAACTGTTTGTGATTTTATCCGAAACATTCTTAAATGAAAAAAGAATTGATAGATAGTTTATGTACTATCGTCAGTCGAAAACGGCAATGTTTCAAATTACCAACCTGCATACAAAATTTAAAAAATTTGAAGAAACAGAAACAAATACTGCAACAGATGTTTCTCAATGCGACACACCTAAATGTGAATCTTACTTTTTCTGCTGTTCAATATGTCTTCGATATTAGAAATAACATGGTAACCCCCCCCCCCCCCCCCCATATAAGCGACTTTGAACGTTTTTAATTTATTCCTCCCCCGAAGAAAATAGTTCCAGTTTACACGCTCATGAACAATTACCATTACACCTATTTTATATAGCCTAGCAGATTTTAGCTTAAATCAGGCTGAAAGTAAAACAGAACGTGCCTTAAGTCACATTCTAATTTATTTTCAACCTGCTTTAAGTGGTCACCTGTCTTCAAAATAAGAAACAGGCTATGAGGTAAAGGATTAAACGTTTGTGTTCAATATATTATTGCACATCTGTCCTTGCAGATAGTGATATTTACAGCAGATTTAAGAAATATCGTAAAGTATTCAAGTGCCTTACTTTGATCTTCCTATAATAATTACTAAAAAGAAACGTTGTACTGTAAACGAGAGCACATTGTAAATTGCAATTATTGTACGTAACAGTTTACAAGTTGATGCAAGTTAAATTATTTTATGTACGTCTATAAAGTGTACTTGTTTACCAGTATATACAATTCATTTACTTATTTACATATCAGGCCTCTAAATATTTAGGTTTTGATTTTCAGACAGACATAATAATCATGAATTCATTACAAAAGGATTCCTAAATCATCTTAACATTTTCGACAATAATATACCGTGCACGTGTATACGTACGCAATTATGTTATATTTAGTTGTCATTCTAAATAAGGTAAACTGTCTTAAATTACTTCGATTGTTACAACATCAACTGAAAGTACAGGCCTTTTCAAATAGCTGAATAGACCATGATTTTGAAGGGAACACTGTTACATAAAATCAGTCAGTATGAGTGTACTAAAGTTTTCCCATGTCAGCGACGTGTTTCAGATATAAGTGTAGTAAGGATTAGAAAAAATGTATGGCAAGTATGGCAAACTCTGTTCACTTCCATATATTTGTTAATGATATAATAATTACCGTTTTGAAATTTACCGCCCCGTAAAAATGAAGACATTTTAATTGTTTACGTATCGTGCCAAATATCTACCCCAGGGTGTACACAAATTAACAACACAACAGACAATTGTAAGAGGGCATATATCAATTGTTCTTTTACAAAGGATAGCTGGGTTTGTTTTTCAGTGAAAGATCGAACTTTAATCCATTGAGTGAGCATCAGACCTTAAATGTTTACGAGTTGTTAAGCCACAAGTGAAAATATAACAGTCTGATGTTCACGAAATGGATTAAATTCAATATTACCCTGAACAAATACAGTTATTCTATTTATGTTTGCTTTCAAGCAAGATTTTAAACGAAATCGTTTGAATGTTGAAAGCGAAAGTACATTACGTGTGAAGCCCCAAGTTTATATCGAACACATTTTCGTGACAGATTATCGTTCAATGACGTCACTGATTTATTGATTTGACGTCATTGAAATTACGTAGTTACTTCCGATCTTGTAGTCGTGTTCTTTTGTTGAGTTGTTCTTGACAGATCGGGCTGCCGGAATTAAACTATATGTTTGGCAAGTGATATGATCTTTAAATACTAAACGGATAAACAATGCCTCTTACACAAGAAACAACTATTCGTTGCACAAGATTAGCTATAGATCATATATTTCATATCATATATAACGACGTTGATGTTGAGAACAAAAGACAGAAAGACAGCGAGATGAGAGAGATAGTGAGAAATACACTGAGAGAGATAGAAAGACATATATAAAATAGACAGAACAAAAATAGACAATATTAGAAGACAAAGGCAGGGGAAACACCCACAATTAGATAAACACCCAGATATATAGATAGATAAATAGATGGTTGGATATATATGTAGATAGATAGATAGATAGATAGATAGATAGATGTATAGATATACAGACAGACAGACAGACGGCAAAAGCACATATTTATGGTTAATAACTAACTCAAGTTAAGTATAACAGTGCTGTTTAAAGTGTCTTTATAAACCAACATGATGTGCCAAGTTATTGAGTTAAAGATGCTATCAATATTACACACGTACATCATTTCGATGGGGAGATCGATGGCATGCAATCAGTCAATATATGTCATTATAAATGTAAAATTTATATAAAAGATACATTCCGCTTAATAAATGCTGAATTAGGTCAAACATAAAATGTGATATATTGTTTGCAAATCAAACAATAAAGGATATAAATTTTAACATGCGTACTATTGCAATGGATTTAGATATTTCAAAGAAAGAAGAAAATATAGAAGAAGAAGAAGAAGATGAAGAAGAAGAAGAAGCAGAAAAAGACGAAGAAGAAGAAGAAGAAGAAAAAGAAGAATTATATGTACTTTGAACATAACAGTCGAATGTTGGTGATATTGATCATAATAATGTATAGATAATCAATTCGCGCGAAATACTGTGAAATATAAAATCGACACAAATACGACAGTGCTCTCTCTCTCTAAAACCGTCATCTGAACAACGAGTACATCAATCAACGCTTGCCGCCAACCCGATCATGTCTAACCTTTTCACGGCTGCAATATTGTCTGCTTAAAATTGTCTGCTGTTGTTTTCCTCAAAATGACAAAATCGACGTTTTGAAAGAAAAAGACAAAGACAAAAGACAAACAGCTTGAACCATTAATGTTACGTTCCTTTACTGTAACACCTCCCGCAAAACAACACACACACTATATGTCTACCATTGTAGAGATGTAGCACTGTATCTGTTTATTCATTACCAGCTATGTTTGATATCACATCTTGACATCAATAAATAGCAGTAGTAGAATTATTTGGTAAATAAGATTAACAAATGTTTTTCTGATATTTTATATTACAATACAACAACAACAACAGAGCGTGTGTACCAGAAAAAGTGGCACCTCGTATGAATGAGCATGGAAACATGATTTAGTGTGTGTGTCATGTACTTAAGAGAATGCCACTAGGGACTCTTCAGAAGCAGCAATAAATCTGAAGATACCACTAGAACTACTTACGTTACAATCCGACTCATGGGGATTACTGTTCACGAATAGTTTGTTAATGAATGATTTATGAACAATAAATTATAAAGGATTGTATTAAACCATTTGTGTCCAAGATCCCATGTATTGAATACAGACAGACAGTGCAGACTCTAATTAGACGCCGCATAACACGGCGTCTGATCAGAGTCAACACAGTTTGCTGGAAGGTATTTCAAAATAAAACAAAACGAAAATGAAAATTTAGATCAGGCAACCCATTAGATAAAAATGGACTAATCTAATATATAACAATGGACGAATCCACGGGGCGGAAATTTGTTAAGATTATAATATAATCATAGTATGATCCCTCAGAAGTCACCAGTATGTCAAGTGTTGTTTTGATAATTTGGGTTTTCTTCAACCTTTTGTCCCATAGAAGAGCATTTAAACTTTCCGTTTAGTGTTTCACTGAAAAAGAATATTCCTATTTATACATTTATGAATTTGTTGCATAAAAATAGTTGCAATACCCTAACAGATAATAGCCTAAAGAAGACGTTAAATAAAGCAGATTGTCACATGTTTTTAACTCTGGGAATGGACTTATTACCGATGAGAGTAATGTACCCACTGAATTTTAAACCGAAGTAGCATAAACTTAATATCACTGTTATTGTCAAGAAACACACCCAAAATGACTTTACCAACACTGGAACGAACCTGAATTCTTGTATCAAGGCTTCTGAAAGATGTAACCACTCAAATCTGAAAACCGAACGTGTGAAATTCTCAAACAAACATTTTTTGCACGTTAAAACAATTACGTTTAGGTGTTGTTTTGTTTAAATTTGACTGAGGAATATAACATAAATACACGAAGAACACGTACAGTAAAACCTTTCTTTCACGAAGACTAAAACGAAATTCATTTGTTTGTATAAAATACAGCTGACGTTTAAGAAGAATAACAGTAATGCAAAAAGCTCCTAAAGTAGCTTTCTGTTTTTGTCACCTTATTTTAAGAAAGCAGTCACCTGTCGTACCCACCGATTACCCACACGCTTTCGAGGTCGTAATAGAGAAGTTTTACTGTATAAACGCTGTACAAGTTAAATGTAGCAGCAGACAGTACCTGTTGGCAGTTCATACCGGAAAGTGTTAAGTACATGTTAAATACCCACACTAGTGTACTGAATGTAAACGAACTTAGTGTTTTAGGCACCTCTTCGCTGCCATTATGATGTATCAAACGGTCTTATACTGTCTATCATTTCTGCTCGTCAACTTCTTGTCTGCTTTAATTTCTTAATTTTAGAATTGTATCCGGTTTGACTTAGAATCATGGATATATCAGATGTCGTGTTTCAAATGTAAGACAGGTCGCGCTTAGCATGAACTCAATTTGTTACCGTTTTGGTTTGAATTTTCTTCGGACTATAAATTCATCAGTTAATATATCAATAGAGGATCTTACATGAGTGCTCATTATGTTTGATTTAAGTAATATGACGCGAGCCTTGGCGAGCGTCATATTAATTTTAGTCAACGAGTTTATTAAATGATAGGTAATGATCACGAATATAATATTCAATATATCACAAAACAATTTCAAACACATGCAGGGCTTGGGGTAGAACAAGTTAGGCAGAAGCCCAAAATAAATATTTCACTAGTGGAACACGATATTTTATATAATGGCTTTATGCCACTCCAATACCGCAAATTATTCGATAAAAAGTTTATATACACAAATACAACCCATGAAGAATACAGCACCATGTTATGCAAGCGAGGTCTGATAAAGATTAAACGTCGTTATCATTAGGACACAAGTACAATATTTATATTAGTCTGTCTAGTCCTACTGAGCAGTTCAGATCTTGAACAGTCATTAAGAATCGTAATGATTGCATTGAATTCAGACTGTAATTCTGATATTGGCATGTCAATAGATTGTTGGTGATTCATTTATTCTTATGATATACGTGCCGTGTGATTGTAACTGGTTGCATGTGTTTTACGATTTTTAATATTTTTGACATTCCATCTAAATTTGGTTTTTTATTAATCTAAAATTTGAAGGAATGTCAAACACTTTTATATCATGATTAACGCCTTTTTAATCGACACCTTGTCAATATGCAAATTGTTTTTTACAAATGATGAAGTAATTGGGTTGATAATGAAAAGTACGAATTTGACCTTTTTATGTGGGCTTTTAATTGCGTTATGAGAGAAATATGTTCCATTAACATGTAGTATATGTTTATTGTAATGTACGATACCGTTGACATTCAACAGCGTCATATTAATCATACACTTTTACAAGGTGATAAACGTAAATGCATACCAATACACTAGAAAACTGTTTCTTATTTAACACTGCCATCATTTTCTTTAAACAATTGTCGTGCTTTCATTTTTCATTTAAATTAAAGTGTTTTCATGTTATAATTATAAAACTGAGTGCCAAACAATTTAGATCCTGATCAGACGCCTGGTCAGACGCCGCGTTACATGTCAGGGTTCCAACTGTTTGAACATAGCCCATGTACTCGGGGTAAGGCAGCGAACTGGTTTCAAATAAAAAAGGTAGAAACATAAAATGAATGAGACGCACCCTAATGACGATGAATTTAAATATACAAACCAAAGACAGTAGATCTTATATATAATAATTCTGTTAATGGCAACGGAGATGACGTTTTCACCAATTTGCAGGCTATGTCATTATAACCTGCAAAATATATGCAAAATGAGTTTTACAAATTAGATATTTTACATACATTTGACCTATATACGTCTCACCTACATTCATAATTGGTTTCCGAAAATACATTTTTGTGAAGTCTCACCAACATTCAATCCATGTGCAACAGTTACCACAAATGTTAAAATTCCACACGATATGTTATATTGTTTTCGGTTATGAATCGCAAAGTAAACCTATTTATATTGCCTTTCAGGATCAATCATCCTAGTGGCAAACAGCTATGATCCTGGGGCCCGTTTCATAAAACTTCTTACGACAAATGTTGTCGTAAGTCAGATTATAAAACTCTCAATAAGTATTTATTTCTCCATCTAATCCTGTCTTGTGACATCTTTTTGGAATCGTCTTGAAAAGACGATTCCAAAAAGGTGTCACAAGACAGAATTCGATAGAGAAATCAGAAATTAAATGTATTTAAAAGTTTTGACTTACGAACGTTTTTGTCTTACGAAGTTTTATGAAACGAGCCCCAGATGAGAAACCGAGTTTCCCGACATCTCATTTGGATCTTAACTGTTTGCATTAAGTATCCACAAATTCGCACTTACTTAGCAATTAGCAGATTAGATGTTTAAAAATAGTTTATACTCTAGAAAAAGCAATGGAATAACGTCTGGAAATGAGTGTTACCATCGCTTACTGCAGTAATTCATCAACGGGTTTTAATTACGAAAACTCACGTCAACAGGTACTAAAACATCTAACAAAACAATTATTAACACATTCAACCCTAGCGATGAGTAAACTCGTCATTTACAAACAATGTACCTGTGAGTTTTACACTTGTTCTATGCAAACAGTGTAAGGAGACCTCTGATCAGGGGGTATACTGTTTGTCATTTTGAAATATATTGTTAAGATATACTTTATTTCAGGCAAAACTGTATAACAACAGCGAATTCTAACAACTTGCTGTTATGCGGCGTTTCATATGCATACTGCATACCGGTGTTAAGCTCGGCTGAACATGATCCTTTAATGTGAAATACAGGTGTCAGGTAAATAAGGAAAAACAACGAACAAAACCCTCTTCTATTCTGGTGTGCTGTATGAATTAATGTCATTTGGCTTAAGCCAGAGTCTTGTTCCCTTAAAGTATGATCGCGTAACACGAGTTTGAATATAAACGTTAAATGTATCATCATTTATGTTATACTACGGGTTTCCCTATGGTATGTATGATAGATCGTTTCAAAAAAACTTTTATGCCAATCAATATAAGTCGACAACCACATAGTTCTGCTTTTATAATATACTCAACAAAACAATTAAAGGGGCAAATATATTGGGTAGGCCCAATATATAGAAAATAAGTTCATACAATATTTTTTTAACAGTTTCATGTAAAATTACATGTTAACTTCGTTGTAGAGTATAACTGTATTTCGAAAAGTAGAAATATATATCGCAGTTCCCCTTCAAACACAACCACCCTAAAATTATCGTGTGCCAGACTAGGTGGGTGGGGTAACAATCAACTTGACCAAGAGCCCCGCCTTTTAGGTTTTTCTCTTAAATTACAGCTAGTATCATATATGTTCACCACGTGCATTAATCACTTCCTTGCATCTACATGGAAATCGGAGAATTAGCTTAAGGATGTATGCAATGGACATTCTGTGCCATTCTTCAATAAGCACGTCTGTTAGCCTCTAAGGTGACGATCTCGACCGGATACCCGGCGTTGCCGCATGTCCTAAGCATCCTCAATGTGACCGAAATGTGTTGACCTTGCTTGCCAGTCCATCTGCCCTATGCCCTCGTGTTCCAAGTACTGGTCTACCATACGTGTTCGGTACGGACGAGCTTTCTCGTCTGTCGGGATGAAGCCGGAACCCAAAGCTCCAGCTTCAGTGCGTGCAATAGCGTCTAGGGTCTCGTCCCTGTACCCCAAACTAGTCAGAGTCCAGTTCCTAATGACGTAAAGGTCCGTGCAACCGTTGTAGGATATGCCCATCCATAGGAGCCCTGACCCCTTTCTGAGTCCGTCATGCTCTGCCACATAACAGTCGAAGAAACCTTCGTTTCGATGTCTTTACATTCGTCTGCAGTCGTCATTTAAATCCAAAATGAAATTTGACGCACTAGTACACAATACGTTGCGAAAACGTAAACGTTCAAATGGCATGATTTCTGGCGAAACGCTAGATGACGTTTTCCGTGGTGTGGGGTCAAGGCCGGTCACGAGACTGGTCTTCTAGCCTATAGGTTTACAGCATGAAGTCTATTCCCGACGATCTGAGCAGAAATATTGTAACCAAACGTCTGTTTATAAACACGATTAAGCGTAACGTGGGAATTGAGCCGTTGACGTCATGCCATAAGTGACAACATCGGTCCTTTACTTCAAATATGACCTGCAAACGACCTTGACCTGATCTCCAATTAACCATCCCAGTGTCCAGGTACAACTACCACAACCTGTCGACGACACCCTTGCTAAAGTTAAACTCCGTAGCAACATGACGTTGGAAAACGACAAATGACGTCTTTAGGTTAATTTTTGCTTAAGATACAAATATGCACTCGATATAATGAAAACATCTATAAAGCTAATCTTTGAAGAATAGGCAGACACATCGTGCAAAAATCAAGTGGACGTTAAAAACCGTGTTTTTGATACTTGTCCGCTTCAATTCATTCAAGCATGACCATTTTTGCACATATTGACGTTTGTTTCATAATGTTTTTATTCTAAAGCATCTAAACACGCATTCAGTCTTTTAACTTGAAAATGTTTGCATTTTTGAAAAAGATATATGAACTTATACCTTTGCCCCTTTAATTATTTTGTTGAGTATAGAAGGTCTCAATTTATAACTCAGTCTCCGCCTGTCTTTCACAGCTTTCAACGAAGACGTCAGACCGAGGTCACATCCTGAAAGTGTTTATTGCCGGATGTCCAAGAAACTATTAAATCTTAGAAAATCTATAGTATTTCTCTAAGAGAACGGCATTAACTTAATGCCAGATAATTAGTATTCCGTATGTTAACTGTTGTTCTGTGTTGTTTATGTGTGTTGAGTAATACTACAAAAAGTTTAACTGCAATTACTCTTTGAACGTAAATACTCTGCACCGTTTGAAGTCAGAAGCCCTCGAGAAATATGACTTCGTCGGGTTAATATATTTTTCAATTCTCCCTAAAGGAAGGCTAATAAATGATTTATCATACCGGAATAAAGAGAAAACAACAAAACATGTTTTATTACACATGGGGCGATTTTAAGCGATTTCGTCCATCATTTATTTGATCTTAGCTGTTTGAAACTCGTTTTTAACTTTTATCAGTCATACTGCCTTGTATCTAACTGTGAAATGATTTTGCAGACAACAATGTTAAGCAAGCGACTAGATAGTGGAGGAAGGGGGGAAATCGCACAACGCGTGTTGGCGTTGAACTGATTAAGGGTATGGTACTTTCTATGATGGTTACCATTCGCACATACGACAGCGGGATATACGATATTTATCTCTGTCGAGTAAGTCCATTAGATAAGAAAAATGCTTGTACATTTGGAAGAAATGCAACAACCTGAATCAAGATGAACATAAAGCTCAAAGCGCTTACAGAAGCTTCCTGATTAACTTTCACATTGCGCTATGCAGGTCAACATAATATTCATTTATTGGACACAGTTAAGGGTTCTACACACACTTTAAAAGCATTATCAGAAACTTGATATACCAAAAGCTACTAAAACACTTGTTATCTTACATATGCCATCTATCAATAAGACTATTAACGACAATTGAATGAAATACAGTGAAACCGCTAAATACGACCACGAACACGAATGCTAATTGACATTATAGTAGACTAGGCAACAACTTAAAACAATGTGACAGTAAAACAGAAAGCATCCAAAGGAGCTTTCTGTTTTACTGGCAACTTGCTTAAAACAGTCACCTGTCGAAAACACTAACTAATCAACGCAACCAAGTGTCTTAATAAAGGTTGGTTTGTTGTTAGCAATTTAATTGTGATGTTAATGACATTTTCAATATTTCTTTCGAGAGAATATGTCTCGACCACATAGGATAGGAACGTACAGACACATTGAAGCTCTAGAGTGTCTGAAAATGGTATTCCTTCTAAGTGTTAACCACTTACGCCCGTTTTTGATTATTTCAATATACAACTCTATGTAAGACAGTAATCCCTGGCATTTTGCCATTCTTTACTCCGGAAGACAAAATTGAGCACTCTTGAGAGAGGACCTGAATATAATACTGTGTGCTTAACATTTTACCACATGGTACAGTTGGTTCAGACAAGAAGAAGTTTGAAGTTTACATTGAAGTAATGTGTTTAAGCTCACCTGTCCTGGATATGCACGAAACTATTAATTAAATACCTCTAGACTGTTCAGTATGCAACATATCAACGCTGTTGCTTAAATAGTTTTAGAGAAGATGCTTTAAGATTTTCCTATATAAATCTATGTAAACCATCGAAAACCCCGGAGGGACATTTTTATCTTAGACGTATAAATTATACAATCTAGATAAATGGCAAGTAGATGCTGCTTTATGCAAAGTATGTCTGCTAAGGATACTTCGGTTTCAGACATAACGATTATTTGAAGTTTTCATTGAAGAAAATATATGCTTAGTTAATGTGACATAGATATATAAACTATGGACTGTCAAATATGAACAACTTTGAAAGAGGATCATACGTGAATCATTTCTGCCAAGTTTCACAACATGTCCATATTGCTATTGCGAAGGAGCTTTCGTTTAAAGAGATTGATGGCGACTACCTATGGACTGTTAAATGTGATCAACTTTGAAATAGGATCATGTATGAATCGTTTTTTGCCAAGTTTCACACAATGTTCATATAGTTTTTAAGAAGGAGATGTCATTTAAAGAATTTGTCGACGACAGACGCTGGACACTGGCCAATCATAATCAGAGTAACGAGAGGGGTAATAGAGAAAGAGGGTTGAGTTGATAATGATGAATTTACTCTGGATTCTATAGATTATGGTATATGTTAAATATAAGATATAGAACCGTCTTATCTGGATCTAGACAGTTTTAAAAACGTAAATATATACTTATTAAAGGCAGATTGTTTAAATTGATAAAAAGCATTGGTTTTTGACAACAAGAATATCGTTCCCAACGATGGATGCGCCACACAAAGAAAAAGCCCAAGGTATATCATGTTTAGTAGGTGAACACAGTATCAAGTTTCATCAACTTACGATGTAACGTTCAGGAGATATGCTTCAGACAAAAATGAATTTATTATGAAAAGGGAGACAATTCAATATTTGGAGATGACAGAGTTAAGTATTGTGTACACCACTTCTTTTTGTCATTCTCTAACACAGTATAACGTTTCATCAAGTTACAGTGCTGCAGAAAATTTGATTTTTTTTAAAATTTATGTAGAAAAAGGGAGATAATTCATTATTTGGAGATGGCAGAGTTATGGTTCTTGAGTACAGCACTCCCTCTGTCAACCCGTATCACTGTATCAAGTTTCATCAACTTACAATGCAATGCAAAGGAGATATGCTCAAGACAAAAATTGATTTTTTCTAAATAGAAAAGGGGAGATAATTAAATATTGAGGGATGACAGAGTCATGGGTCTTGTGTACTGCACCTACTTATGTAATCACCTATCACTGCATCAAGTTCCATTAACTTATGGTGTAGCAGTCAAGAGATATACTCCGGACAAAATTGTTTTGCATTTTTAGAAAAAGGGAGATAATTCAATATTGGGAGATGACAGAGTTACCGTTCTTGTGTACTGCACTTTCTTCAGTCATCCTCTATCACTGTAACAATTTTCATCAACTTACAGTGTAACAGTACAGAGATATGCTCCGGACAAAATTAATGTTTTTAATGAGAAAAAGGGAGATAATTCAAAATCGGAAGATGACAGAGTTACGGTTCTTAAATACTGCACCTCCTCTTGTCGTTCTCTATCACTGTTACAAGTTTCATCAACCTACAGTGTACCGTTCAAGAGATATGCTCCGGGGACGGACAGACAGACAGACGGACGGACGGACATACGGACGGACGCACGGACGGACGGACAAAGCGGCGACTATATGCTCCCCCCTAAAGGGGAGCATTAAAATGAATTAACATTGCTTACAAATTTGTTAACTTAGAAATACAGTAATACATTCAGTACCAACCGTTTGCGGACCATCCAGGTTGGTAAAAACCAATCGGTCTGTTTATCTAATTTGGGATTTATGTAATATTTTCAGTGACGCTGTGCCAAGAAACTTAACTCATTCACTCACTATACTACGTCTTCAGCTACTTATACTACTACTACTACCACATCAACTACCACTTCTACTCGTTTGACAATTTTCTGACTTTAACTACAGTACTTATTGCGTTTTACACTTAATGCTATATTACTTCAGTCAAATTGATTAAAATTTACACTTGAAAATTAACAACGCTGTAATAGTTTAAAGAAAATGGTGCAATGACAGTGAAACAAATGATGTCATGACATGTCGCATTGACACTCATTACCTTATGACTACATCAAAAATGCTTAAAATATACACAGGAAAAAAAATCATAATTATTTCAAGCAATTAGTTAAATAGCAATGAAAGGATGAACGGGTTAATGGTACAAGCGTCGATATTTTACAGTTTGGCTTCCCATAGCAACTGCTTTTCTGTTACCGTTTCTGGAATATTTGGGGTCCACTGACAAATGCCTCATATATTTTTGCTTTATTTGATATCCTCTGGTTTGCTGAAATCAGTTAAGATTCAGGGCCAGGAGCTCTATACAGCAGTTGCACGCATCTAGCGCATCTAAATTCCAAATGTCTTGGGAGGACAACATTTAACTATTGTTGTGTAGAGTTGTCAGTGAAGTAGCTAAATTATATATAATTTTGTACTTTTACAAAAACGTTTATGTTGAATTTGGAAGTAAATAATTGAAAAAAGTAATTTAATACCGCTATTACAGAGGATAAACTCATAAATTTAAAGATTCGCGGTAAAAAATAGTGTCATTAGTGAGTATATATATAGAAACCGCCTGCATGTATTGCTTATGTATCTGAGCTATATCAATATATTAAACTTAATTCAACATTATTAGTTTCTTTACTACAAATATAATAGTAAATAAAAGTGAATTTTATTTCAAACACTAAATAATTATTTATTACGACGGTGTCGTTACAACACTTGTTATATACTCGTATATCTATACAAACTTTCATTTAAGTGGTTTGTTGTGTTGTGAATAATGAATGGATGTATGAGTTGGATGTTACGTTTTATCAAATATACGTCCCAGAGACAAACCCAAAATGCTTTTATTTTGTTTAATTTTTAAACAATTAAAATCTAACTGCCATATCCTCCAAACCACACATACATACAACCACCCTTATAACCTCACCCTCGTAAATCTGCACAAGTAGAAAACGAAGTAATGACGTCATCTATATACAATGACGTCATATGCATGGAACAACAGTGTTTGTCTCGTGATTACTAGCACTGCGACAAAAGTAGGTAATGTAGCGCAAATGAATAATGAGAGGTGATGAGATGAGATGATAATGTGTTCAGGGAGGTGGTTTCGGCTGATATCTAAGCAAATGGGATCAAAACCACCGACATACTTCCTTAATTATTTGGCAGAGGGGATAACCTCGGTCAAATAAACAGAGCAATCCTTTTTGACATTTAAACCCTACAACCGCAACAAAGAAGGATTGTTTTAAGGGGTGTTGTGAAGATATTTGAAAAAAAATCGTTGACTTTTTCAGGGCATTATTCTCATCCCTTTGTATGACCGCTCCCAATTGTTCAAAAGATTTTACCTAGATAGGTGTACTCATCGAAACTTGGTCAGGAAATGTCTTTAACTGCAAACGTCCTACATATAAGTTAATTGTAATAATGACGTATACCCTTCACTGCCTAACATGAACATCGAGTACACTGTGGCGTCGATTTGGACCCAAACTATTCAAATGTTGTGATATTCAAGAAAAGCCACGACATCTTTAAAGCATATGACACAGTGAAGGATTTTTTGTTTTTTCCTTGAATATCTTCTTACATGAAAGTGTAAATAAGTATTTTATATAAGACAGTGCTTTCACTATCACATATGATTGTAAATCAATTTGGATAATTGTAGAATCCGAGTGAATCTGATCTGACAATTGACAATACCACCGGTAATTTGGTACGCACATGTGTATGCTGAATACACTAGCACTTGTATATAGAATAGTTACTTAGGTATGTAGAGATGTGCCTACTTGTAATCTGAAACGCTTCTACCAGTTTTTGAAAAGATTGCTGTTAAAGAATGGTTTGTCCCTGACCCTGTTGTTTTAATGTCTGCTTCAGTTTTTGAAGTGATACTTGTTCAATTGTAGAATTTTGTAATTCGGCTGAAGATTTATTCGATACATTGTCTATATTATATCTGAGTTTAGGTTTTGTATGCCTTATTCTGAATCCAAGACGTGTTCCAAATCGATAAGTCACAATAAACAGTGAAACGTTAAAACAGCTACAATGCAGAATATTCAGGTGTGTTGATTTCGAACCTGTCAGAGTATATCAAATAGGCAGTTATTTCGTGTAAAGATGTGATATTCGAAATAACACAATGCATTCAACAATTTCTGCTTTACAGCAGCAGGCGGCAAACAAAACGGCATTTAGTTGTTGTATTTGTATTAACGAAACTCACTATTTTGTATCTGATCTTGAATTAAATATAGGCGTTTGATCTGGCTCAGCATTGTTTTAGGTGCATTTTTAATATTTCAGCGCAAATTGTTTAACACACGCTGAAAATATTTCACATACAAAATATCGTCTGCAAAAAATGTATCGCCTGCATTTTTATATCAATATTAACCCTTTACCCTATAGCCCGATTTTAGTTATGAAAAAGGGGGACTGCTTAAAGCATGTTGAAAGTAAAGCAAAATGCGTCATAAGGCGCATTCTGCTTTACTTTCAACATGCTTTGAGCTACCACCTACTAGAATAAAAAATATTCCTTCTGATACATTTTCATGACTGTGCAGATTGGACTAATTTTCTTCCGCGGAGGATTAAACGGAATGCGCTAAAAGGCGCTTCTATAAGGTAAAGGGTTACAGATTTGATGTTTAGACTGACGAAATACTGATACGAATACCAAACATTGTGGATGCTCTCAGATAACTTGCAACTGATTGAAAGGTGGTTTAGGTGCCTATGGCAGTAAAGTTGTTAAGTCGAACTTGGCACCATGTGGTACCTATATAAACCAAAAGTTAGACGGAACATTGTTACATTCAACTCATATTTTACTATGACGACACTTGTATATGTTGAGCTATAAATATTCTGGTAAACACATCTGAGATCAGTTTAGTATTATAGTTGGTAGTAAGCGGCATCTCAATAAAATAGCCTAAGATAAAATTATAATATTCGTGTTTTTCTAATGCATAATGGAAGCTCTTATAGGAACTGGTTGGATTATTTCTATAGAGCATTGGTCAGTCACTGTCCTATTCGAATATATTTAGTTGTTACTCAGAACAAAAGTATTGGCTGGTATATTATATATTAATGGGCAGGTAGTGCTTATTTTGGCCTTTCTGTTTGATTAATAAATATGTCGACATCCGTAATACGGAACATAGTTTGAACATGTCATTTCTAGCCTAAGAATGTAAAATGATTAAAAGTGTTTTCAGTCAAACTCTCTCTTTATACTAACATGTGTATTTGACATTCAGTTCCCTTGTCATAAGCGGGGTTTTCTATATTAAGCAACAAACGGAACTATCAAAGGGTATTCGTTTGACGTTTGTATTACAGATGATGCCTTACGGAAATAGAACAACTTTCGGAATTATGTTTTGTATTTCATTTAATCCTTTGATAGCCATGACGTCAGAAATTTTTAACAATTATTATCTGCTTTTTTATTTTGATCGCATCGCATATTCTAAACTATAGGTAATCTATTTTGAAATATTAGAATAAGTGTAAAATAGTTTGATTCCTGATCAGACGTCACGTTACGTGGCGTTTGATCAAGATCCAAACTGTTGTACACGGGGGAAGGCAACATAAGCGTTTATAATATCAGAGCAGATGTCAGCCGGAAAATCACCGTTTTAGAAATTGTACTATGCATCTTAAAAATGTACTTATTGAAGAAAGTCAAATATTGAGTGTGTTATAGATGGTATCATCATAAGAGGCCGATTTATACTAGATCAAAAGTACCGGAAAATCAAAATAGGCACTGGTTATCTAATTCAACGGTAAGATAAGGAAAGAGGTATTATAGAACAATACATGTTTTCTCTCTTGATTATTACCGCTTTATAAACAATTTGTATAGTTTCAAGATTTATTGAATTTTTCTCAATGTATACTTATATTATTACGGGGATTTCATTGACATAAAATAACCTCTTACCGCCTTGGGTTTAAAATTACCAAAATGCATCCTTAAACTGTATTTTACCCATTTGCGTTCAGTGGATTATGTCATGCATATATATTGAAGAAGTTCATTTTGATCTGAGGAGTGTACGGTCTCAATTTTTAGCTCACCTGAGCCAAAGGCTCAAGGTGAGCTATTGTGACCGCTCACCGTCCGTAGTACGTCTGTCCGTCTGTCCGTTCACTTTTACTTCAAACGACATCTCCTCTGAAACCCGCCGATTGTAGGGAGAGTTCAAACTGCTTATGATGTTCCTTGGATGCTTCTCTACAGAAGTTGTTAAAAAAAAAGGAAAAAAAGCACAAACTCTGCTTGAAAAAGCAAAAAAGCAAAAATCTTTAAAAAATCTTCTTGCCCAAAACTACTAGGCCCTAAGCTTTGATATTTGTACAGTAGAATCTCCTGGTGGATCTATCTGTAGTTTGTTAAAATGAAATCCCTAGGGTCACATTTGACACCACCCTGCACAGTTTAAGTGCTGCTCTAGGCAGGTTTTACAGTATTTTTGATTTAGGCAGAACTGTATTTACCTGAGTTACCCTTAATATACTATGGGCAAATAGCCAATATTTGCAAACATTTTGGATCCAGATCAGATGCAACATAATCATAATGCTACATCTAATCTGGATCCAACCTATTTGCCACTCATTTACCAACTTAACAGTTTCTAAATTGTTTTTTTGTACACTTTTCATATACAGTAGGTTTTAAGCAGACATCATTTCAGTCTGGTAAGGGTAAGCCCAAGCGTTCTAGCCACTGAGGTCAAATATTATGCAACTCTGAACTGGTAGTGGGTATCACAGAACTGGTCATGATCAGCTGAACATGTTGTCTGCTAAAGTTTAGATATGGTTCAGTCTGATTCATACTTAGAGAAACAGGATCTGGAAGTGATCCACTGACAGTTATGTAATTATGTCTTATGCCATATTTATACATATGTTTAATATTGGTTTTGTCAGAGTTATCTGTATGTCTTTTCAATAATTCCACTTTAAACAGTCATGAAAATGTAAGATGCAAAAGTAAAGCAAAGTGTGCATTAACCCTTAGCCCGCCAAATAAATTGTCGTCTGCTATATTTCTCGTCTGCTTCAAGTTTCAAAGTGCTTCAAAGTTGCTCAAAATTGCTGAAAATGTTGTCCGAGTGTCAAACAGCTTGGATCCGGATGAGACGCCGAGTTACTCGGCGTCTAATCCGGATCCAAGCTGTTTGCATATAAAGCTATAGTCGTGAGTGGCAGGCTAAGGGTTAAGACACATTCTGCTTTACTTTCAACCTGCTTTAGGTGGCCACCTATTTTCAAAATTAGAAACATGCTATGGGGTAATGGGTAAAATGAAATTGCCTATTTGGAAAGAGCCTGATGAGAGGAAGTGCCATTTGCAAAGGCCATAACTCTGACATCATTGTTTTTTGAGTTATTTCCCTTTGTGATATTTTCTTGTCAAGAAGACAACTTCAGTTCTACTGATGCTATTGTAATGAAATTTTATGTATGGAAAGAAACTGATGAGAGAAAATGCCATGCACAAGGGCAGCAATATTTAGTTTTTCCCCTTTGTCATATTTTATTGTCAGGAAAATAATTCCAGTTCTGTTGACGCTAGTGAAATAATTATCATTTATTGGAAATGGAAATAGCTTGATAAGAGGATGTGTCATGGATAAGGGTCATAAGCTTGGCAACAAAATTCACTTTTGTCATGTTTTCTTGTCTGGAAGATAACTCCATTTATAGTTATATTAAAATGTTGTCTTGCCCAGTCAACTTAGGTACAAACTTCAATGTCCTCAGGTGAGCGAATTAAGGGCCATGGCCCTCTTGTTATTTTTATTGTGTGTTATATTGACTTTTGTCTATCAGCTAACAGTATAGACACTGATCAGACACCACGCTACGCTGTTTGCCCATGTTCTAGGATGTTGGACGTACATGTGTTAAAAAAACCCATCTATACTAGCATTACAAGATATAATATTGGTATACGTGATCCCTCTGAACTTGTTGCAGCCGTACCACTGTCGACTTATATCTAAATGGAAATTAAATAATTTGAAATGATGCGTCTGTATGAAGACTTATTATATGATCGCAATGTCAAACCACTGCTTTCCGTCTTTTGAGCTTTCCTCGGTTGAGAGCAAAACTCAATCTCATTAATGTGAATTTCGGGACTCGACCCGTTGCGCTGTTGCTTAACAAACTTTCATCCAATTTAACAATGAATTTACACGATATTGCAATTACTCTTACCCGGCTTTTCTTTATCATTTGAGTGTATATTTAAAGTTACTAAACTCATAAATTCGAGTGCATTTGATAAAAAAATACATAGTATGAGACAACTACTGCGCAAATGCTATATATACATATGCTTGACTCACTCACGCATATCGAGCCTTCCGCTTGCGCATACGTCCTGGGAAGACATTGACCTCGAGACGTCTTTGTTCGGCATTCATGCTGTAATTCCTCCTGAATTGCTCACATCGTTTTCCTTCAAAAATGTCAGTTCTACCTTGTCGCTATTCTGGTGCTCACTTGTCAAAGGTAATTCTTCTGGGGTTTTGCCCAAGATTATCACATCTGCCAATGACACTAAAATGAAGACATGATGGTGGTTTTTCCCATTTGATGCCTTGCACAGAATAAGATTATCCGACGTCATCTTCATGAAATCATTCTCATCTTATCAGCCCTTATATCATCAATTATCGGCGCTATATAACCAATTTTGTGTCGCAGTGACGTAGAAACAAACTTATCCATATACCCATCCGTATAACCAAAAGGCGTCTACGTCGGTCTTTCTTTGCTCTCATTTACTGCGGGTAAGGTGGCTAGTTGGAAATTCTGGATGTCCAGCAAACTTTAATATTCTGTGCCATATCTCCTCTGAGAGTTATGGAGGTTTCCACATAGCTCCTTGTTTGTTATATACATTTTCCAGCTGATCTGATGGATCATGCGTAACATGTTATGCTCTTTGTCAATTAAGTAGTCACAGTTCATGCCTCACAACCGTAGTTCACAAATGACCCAACTGTAGGCAGGAAATGCTTTTCTTTTATAGTGCGATTTAGATTCAAGGTCAATAATATTCTGTTCGTATTCAGCACTCTCCAAACTATTGCCTTCCTATCTTAAAGTCATTGTCAGGATTTAATCCAGACCTTAGATACTTAAAGTCTTCAGTTTCTGACACTGTTACACTGCGGATGGTTGTTAACGGTTGATCAGATGTGACATCAGGTATTCCTACTTATTTTATGTCTTCGTATGATTTCGAGCGTTTCCGCGTGTATCTGCACAGTAAAATACAATAGTCTGTATCAGCCACTTTGAATTTGACTCTGACGCCGCTTTCGATTAAGAGTACCAACATTTACGTACATGAACAAGTGCTTCGTTATTCTTTGTGGTATACCACACTTTTTGTTCTGCTTTGAATAACTAATAAATTTAGGATATAAAATGATTTAAACAACTATTTAGTTATTTTTATTTGTATTCAAGGCATTTAATAAACACATAACCAGTTGACAGTGCGCTACAGTGTGATGCATTCAGCCCTCGACGATTTTGCCGGAAACAACCGATCGGACTCGCGACAAGTCAGATATGCTATTACCGGCAAAAACGTCTCCAGCTGAATACATCACTCTGTATCGCACTGTCAACTGGTAACGTGAATTTATTGTGGATAAGTTGAGTCATTGCTGTCCTACAAAAATCTCACTTGGGAAGGACCACGATGTTTGAAAACAAGTCAAGCACTATGTGAAAACAAAATACAAAACAAGTACAACGTTTCGTATACTGCTGACTTACATTGAACTGCAAGTGTCGACAGTTGATTCAACTTCGAAGGTACAACTGAAATGTTTTAAAGAAATCGTGTAATAGTCGTAGTACGTGGTTCCACTATAACACGCAGTAAGCCATCTAAAAAAACAACATTTTTACCTTATTGAGTTACCGCTTTACACATAATATACTGTATATTCATGCATGTCTTGTGCACGTGCGTCAGTGTTACTGCAATAGTGATATATATCAGTTTAGGTGATAGCATTTACGCTTTATATCTCATTGTAAACCACATCACGTCTGTATGATGTCTGGGTCTTGACACTTCTAATGTTCAAATGCCCAGATAAATCGTAATCAATATGTACGAGTGCACTCTATGCAGGAATGTTAAATGCTGAACGATCATTGTATTCGGTGTAAGGCAGTGGAGGAGTTAAATGAGAAAACACGGTTAACGAACATGTGTTGGTATGATAACAAGGTGGAAACTTAATGAAGAAAGAATCAATGAAACATTTATTTTATTACTTTGTTCCCTTCACTGCCTTATCCCGAGTACAACTACTAGTTACAAAATATATATTAAATCTGGCAACGCACCTTCTGATTAGAATCCAAACTGCTTGATACTCATCTTAACATTTATCAAAGACAAAATACCTAAATATATATTTGAAATACATAGCAGACGAATTTGTTTTATTGCTCTTATGGTCATGGGGTTAAGTCAAACTACAGCGCAGAATTGCGCAGTATTGATCCTGATCAGATATCGTCTATCCGGCGTCGCCTAGGGACCCAAACTGTTTGGCAGCGATTTCAATATTGCTCAAGTTAAATTACCTCAATTTCGAATTTACAGAACAAAAGTAGGCGAAATGTGTTAAAAGTAGATGAAAACATGGTTGGGGCGAAGTTAACTATATATTCAGTCTGAAACATGCTAACATTGCAATTAGATCCGACAACGAGTTACGCGATGTTAAACCCATTTGCGCCCAGTGGATTCTGCCATGTTTTATGTTGGATATGTCCATTTTTATCAAAGGGATGCCTGGTCAAAATTTTCATTTTCATTTTTTTTATATTGAATGTTCTATCAGCAAACAGTGTAGACTCTGATCAGACGCCGCATAATGCGGCGTCTGATCACAGTATACACTGTTTGCCTATGTCCCATATATTGGATCGTGGGCACAAATGGGTCAATCAGGATCCTAACTGATTGCAAACGACAATAATTATTGTACTCAGAGTAAGGCATTGAAGTGGTTAACAACATACTGGCAAATTTAAGCTCATTAGATGCCGAATACAACGTTCTGCCCAACGACCACTTATTGATTTATTTCCTGTGTTTAAACTAATTAAAAATGAATTGCAACTGTCAGAATTAATTGTAATATTTACGCAGTACCAAAGATGCATTTCAAATTAAATATCAGGCATGTTCTTCTTGATAATGTTTACTGCCTAAGGACGTTTTATATCAACCGCTGTCATTCTAAAGTATCGTCTGCTTCCATATTCGGTCATCATTAGGCGTCAGGGAATCGATCCTGTGTTCAATTATAAGATTGTCCAGTTGAGTGTTATTATGCGTTACGTACGAGTGATGCAATGGTTGTCTAAGTTAATGTGTTGTATAATTTATAACTTTTGTACTAGTTGTGCCGTATATTGAGTAAAATGGTTAATTGCAAACGGTTGGGATCCTTATCAGACGCAGACAAACCGGCGTCTGATCAGGATTCAAACTGATTGACACTCGTTTCAATATTTTAAGTCAACATGTTTAACATTTTGAATTTTAAATAAGTCAGTCTAATGTACGCAAATATTGTAAGTGTAATACTTCCTTCTGCTGAAAGCTGTTGTGTCATTTCACGTTTGGATGACATAATTGTGAAACAGATGAGTGTCGAAGTAGATATTGTACAATTGACAATTAATTTAAGTGAATGTCCCTAAGAAATAAGTTGAGATTGATAAAGCTATTGTGTGCCATTTGAAACATGATATTTCGAGTCTAGGATGCAAGCACACACTTTCTTCTAGGGCTGGTATTTATGTTTTAATTGCAGATATTTAAGGAGGTGTTTGAACACACAAATGAAGAATAATGTACTGTATACTAGCAACAAGTCATGCTCTTTGTGATTGTTCAGACGACTTTCATAAGCGACTAAGCTCGTCTTTGCCAACAATTTGGATCCATATTAAATGTAGCATACCGTTTTGCGGCGTGTACTTGCGAGCTAAACGGTTTTCAATTCCAACCGTTATCACCGATATAGTAAGGCTCACACCAAACAAACAGGGGCCCGTTTCATAAAACTTCGTATGACAAATGTTGTCGTAATTCAGATTATAAAAGTCTCAATTTATCTCTATTTCTCTATTTTATCCTGTCTTGTGACATCCTTTTGGAATCGTCTTGAAAAGATTGGAAAAGACGATTCCAAAGAAATGTCACAAGACCGGATTAGATAGAGAAATGAGATCTTAAACGTATTTTAAAGTTTTGACTTACGACAACATTTGTCGTACGAAGCTTTATAAAACGGGCCCAGGTTACTACCGAAATAGCCCTATAGACAAAATACAAATAAAAGGTTTGCTCACCGTAACACAAATGAAACTAGAATATGTAACATACCTGACCGACCGTTACCAAACAGTCGCGGTAGATGGCGAATTATCTGCCCCAGTTCAAATGAAATATAGTGTGCCACAGGGGTCAGTCCTTGGGCCGAAGAACTACATCTTGTACACAAAACCTGTCGGCTCAATTTGCAGAAATCATCAGCTGGATCATCACTTCTATGCAGATGATTCACAGTTATACTTGTCATTGAAGCCTAAAGACACATCTTGTCAACAAGAAGCCCTTTCAAAAGTCGAAGGGTGTCTAAAAGACATAGTATCATGGATGCACCAGAACATGTTGAAGCTGAACACTGACAAAACTGAGGTCATTCAAAAAAGTTTAACGTTCCTGGAGATTTTCACGTACAAGTGGGAAACTCTAAAATCAAACCATCAGTATGTGTGAAGAATCTTGGTGCTAGATTAGATTCCCAAATGGATATGACACAGCACATTAACGCTGTGTGCAGGTCTGGCTACTCACAGCTGCGGCAGATAGGTCATATTAGACAGTACCTTTCTCCAGAAGCTACAAAGACCTTGATCAATTCTCTGGTCACTTCAAAAATTGACTACTGCAACTCACTGCTGTATGGGATTCCCCAAAACTCATTATGCAAACTACAGCGTGTGCAAAATACAGCAGCCCGCATCATTACCAGGACCCCTCGGTACAATCACATCACTCCAGTCTTGAAGGATCTTCACTGGCTTCTAGTTCAACACAGAATTGAATTCAACATTCTGACACTCACATACAAAGCCATGTGCAATGATTCTCCAAGGTACATTGTCAATATGCTTGACGTGTACAAACCTCGAAGAGAGCTGCGGTCTGCAACTAAATCAGTATCGCTGGTTGTACCGAGGAGTCGTTTGGTGAGGTTTGGAGATAGAAGTTTCATGCATGCAGCCCCAAAGCTCTGGAACAGTCTACCATCAGACATTAGAGATGCAAGCTCAGTTGCAGTTTTCAAAAAGCATCTGAAAACACATTACTTTAATATTTGTTATTAGAACACTGCTACCTATGCGATATGTTCTTGCTGTAGATGTTGTGGGTCCAAATGGGAGTTTCTGGAGTATTATCTGGTTTTCGGTCTCTTATAGAAATTTTAGTTATTGTCGCATGCTATTTTTCCTAGTTATGTTACATTGGGCGGCCTGCATTGGGCGTTCTGCTATTATTTCTATCAGTCGGCATAAAGAAGCCATTTGCTTCGTTGCTCTCGATTGTTGAGGTAGTGCAATCGCCGTTTTGGGTGCTGTCTTCTGTATGTTTAGTGGCCTTCATTGGGCGCTCTACTGTTATTTCTATCAGTCCGCATAAAGAAGCCATTTGCTTCGTTGCTCTTGATTGATGGGGTAACGTGATCGCCATTTTGGGGGCTGTCTTTTGTACGTTTATTATGTTTATTTTATATCTAATTGTAGTTATTTGTCTTTTCCTGGCGGCCTGCATTTGGGCGCTCTACTATTGTTTCTATCGGTCGACAATCAGAAGCCGGTTGCTTCATTTCTGATTGATGGGAGTAATGTGATCGCCATTTTAGGGGCTGTCTTTTATATGTTTATTCATGTTTATTTTAGGTCATATTGTAGTTATTTTGTCTTTTCTTGTTTGTAGGTACATTTGTGTAACTTCATGTGAAGCGCTTTTGAACGCACTACCCCTGTGTGAAAAGAGCGCTATATAAATCTGGTATAATAATAATAATAATAATAATTACTAAAGCGCACTGGTATTGACAAATCTTTTCGGATACAATGTATATTATAAGGTACTGCGAAACTAGGTGTCTGAACAGCATCAACACTATTTGACAATCATAATCGATAGTCGCCATTACTCTAGATTTGTTAAACAAACACATCGTTATGCGGCATCCGATAAAGAGTCAATCTCTTTGACACTCATATTAATATTTTTTTGGTGGGAGTGCTTTAAACAATACTTTGAAATGATAGTTAACACTTTCACTGCCGACGGTTCCACAAGGCGACATGGCAAATTGTTTGGATCCTGATCAGACGCTGCGTCATGCGGCCTCTGATGAGGATGCAAACTGTTTGACACCCACATCGTTTCTTCAGTCAAAACATTTCCAAGTTTGACTTTAAAAGTATTGCGGACGACACTACAAGTGCAAGAGATATTTGGCGGCAACAGGAATAAATCAGGTGATAAAACTTGGCAGCGAAATAGTTAAAGCAGTCGTTATAGGGGCGGAAGGCAGGATGAATCGGCCGATTCAATTTTACAGGGAAGGCATTAAAACGAACAACTTTCTCAGGTCTGTCATTTAGTCGGATTTTTCCGAAAAATTCAGATTTTAATACTAGCAGATGGTAGCTGAAAGCAGGCTGAAGAAAGGCCTGAAGGCGCGTTCTGCTTTACATTCAACCTGCTTTAAGTAATCGCGCTTGACAAAGAGAAAACTTTGAGATCTTGTATGATAAATTTATGGCAGCCCTTGTACTTGTTTTTCAGTAAGCTTTGTTAGTGTATTTGTTAAAACAAACTTACATGATGTTGGTTTATAAAAACACGATTTTTCCAATACATATTGCTAAAATATTGTTTCTGCACAAGCAGAACACATTCGCTACAGACAGTAACCAGGAATACCACAACGTAATTAAATGTTAGGGCTGTTTTTGGTTTTATGAAACAGCCGAGTATTGACCTCTGAAGTATGTCTCGAAGCGTCAAAATGGCAAACCGTCAATACAATTTATATAATTACCGGATCTCCCGCCGAGAACGCATTTAGATTCGGCACGTTTTATACAAGTTAATGCAAAGCTATATCGAAGGGAACACGAATAAAATGTATGTCTCTCTCAAAGCCATACAACAATTTTAAATCACTAGCATTTGTTTTGGTTTAAAATATTATCATTAATGTTTATACATATATTTTATAACGATGTTTGATATATTTTAAAAAACCATCTTGCAGTATGTACATTTTGAACTACCCAAGCAACATAATGAAAATATTGGATTAAATTAGTTATTGTTTATCCTTTTTGTAGATTTTTAAAAATGTTGAACTCAAAATTGGCACGAAATTGCAGACAATCCTTTTTACAGCCGATATATTATCTGTGAAAGGGTTAATATAAATGGTTAAATTTGGCAAACAGGTACTTGGCATATACCCCGAGTTAGAACACTTTAGAAGTTCGCGGAATAACAAAAACATCACATCATAAAATAAAAAAGGGTCTTTAAGGCCCTAGTATCGCCTGTCTATTGTTATTGAACCTGGCCGTTTTACCTTTAAGTTTCATCCACAATCAAAACATGCTTAATCTAGATCCATTCAAGTTTATTAAATATTGGATAACATATTTCTGTATAGCTGGGAAGATAACCTGTAACACAATGACTTGATTGCAACAATAAATGCACATTTGCAATAGCTTATCCTTATATACATTAACAATGCAAGTATAATTAAAATCCATTGATAACAGTACTGCAGTTGCTAGAGTGTAAACACTATCAAATATGGCATTTTCAACACATCTAACGTAGATAACTCTGGACCAACTCGAACGATTTTAACAATAATTGAACATATATCAGGATATAAGTTTACAAAGTTTCATCATAGGCCTTTCAAATATATATTTGTAGACACAAGAGCCTAAACAAAACTGAATTAAAGCCCTTTTCCCTCATTTCTAAGTGCATCAGGGGCAGATAATTATTCCCACAATAATTAGATTTAAAAAATACTTGCACTCCTTTAATAAACTATATATATATATATATAGTGTGTGTGCAAGAATATTCAAAATCCGTTTCAAATTAATTTGCTAGAGTGTGAACTCTTGTTATATATTTTAAAGTGCAGATTATTCATGAACTAATGAACTGATTTCAACTATAATGTAATTTTTCCGATACCTTTTATAGATAATATACAATGAGAGCAAGGGTGAGAAACATAGATTGCGGCCTCTAATGTGTATACACTGTTAGAAGTGACATTGTAAACACATCAAGGGCAGATAACTCAAGACTTAACGGTCCGATTTAACCATAATCATCATAGAACGTCAAGTCATATACAAATCTGTGCAAGTTTAAAAAAAAGATGGACTATCAAACTAATTCGAAAACTGATATTCTTACGAATCTGAGCAATTTTGAGATATGTTGAATAAAAAAAAAGGCCTCTAGGGTGACGTTATCATTTAGGTTGTTGACGACTAAAACAAAAGACGGAAGCCGGATGCCGGGCGTTTAAGTATTACAATAGTTCATCCTGAGCATTGCATTTACTCCAAATAAGGTCGTACGTGTTAAGTGTTACCAGAACTAAATCAGCCAATGCGTTTACAAAATATCTATCATTGATGTTGTTGTTGTTGCTGCTAAGGTTTATAGTCCCGCTTTTAGAGATTTTTATGTGCGTCTTCCCATTGTCGTTAGGGTTGAACCAATGGTCAGCATCGTGCTTATTACTGACTGGACTATCAATGAGGACATGATCTAGCATATCTTAGTCAAGTACAAAAAGTCTATCGGGGAATTAGGAACACTATACAAACTATTCTGATAATAGGAATGTCACTCAAATGACTCTAGCTAATGACTCCACTTCATGATTATTTCTGTTTAACGAGAAAGGATATGCTTGATAGGAACAACAAATGCTTACTTGCTCTTTGGAGAATCATATAAACATTGCCTCTTCTATAACATGTATATAAAGTAACGTAAGTGCTTAGTTTTTTCATGTTATTCAGTGACTGATATGCGAGTGTGTACGTATACGGTTCTCCAACGCATACAACCTACGACATATCCTACAATTCAAAACCAAACATCTTGTCAACAAAGTCACATGCATGACAGAAAATAGACCTTTCTCTATAGTTGCCACGTGAAAATGTAGTCAGCTGCATAACTTCTATCACGGTTTATCTGTATATGCAATGTCGCCAACTATGATCACATATCAACTAAAGTATCATATTTGCGAATGAAATAGATATCTGATCTGAGTCTAGACTTTTTTTAAAATGCGTCCATATACGTTATAAATATAATAAGAGCTATGCCCGCATGCATTTATTAGCGTATCTGATTATCAGATTTACTAGATCCAATATACACCACTCCATGGTAATTGTTTTCTGTTACCGCATTGATTCCCATAGTTACAAGTTAATGTCAATAATTATAAACTACCACACAACATATAACTTACAGTGGAGAATCTGTTATTCTTTCCCGTTTTAACGCAAACGTACCCAAACGCAAAGCACTAAAACGTAGAAAAGAACAACTTTTGGACAATTCTGATAATTCTTGTTTTTCTTGGTGGCAAACATTTTGGAGCCTGATCAAACGCCGGGTTACCCGGCGTCTGATCTGGCTCCAAACTGTTTGCACTGCAAATAATAGTTTTATCGTAAACGCGTTTATTGGGAAAGGATAACACATTCTCCACTGTATAACTTAATTGTGGCACCGATTATAAAAGTCCCAACATTACTGTCAAACTGCCAAAATCGCGCAATTTTAAAACCTAAAAATGAAGGCACATTCCTAATCTAAACCTGTAAAAAGAAGTAATCCCGATGATTATGGAGGCAACATTGCTTACAAACTCGTAAAATTGGTGGAAACAAATCGACTTTTAATCTGTTTTGTTGACATTCGATCGAAAACAAATTATAACGAAAATGTTCCTGCTTTGTTCGGGTTTGCACACCGTGTATATGAATTATCGCCGTGCTTCGTGTAAATCACGTGACCTTTACGCAATTCTATGAAAATTCTCAGAACCAGCCCGTTAGTATTATTTTTAAACAAACCCGCTTAAAATGAAAACCAACACGATAAGAATTCGACACATGAGGTAGGGTTCTTTACGAAGTGGGGGCATATGGCAGGCTTCTTACACGCGATTTCATTTAGTTTTAATACATAGAAAATGCACACATATAGGAAAGTGCGGGTTTTAAACACCAATTCCAGCAGCATTGTACCTTTCACCTTATTTGTCACCTGTTTCACATTGACAATTAAATTGGCTTCATCAACATTTGCTTCAAGTTGTGGTAGACAAGTTGAGTTGAAATTAGGTTCCATATCTAATATATGTCTTAATCAATGAACACTTTTTAGATAACTATTGAACAATTCAACTGTTTTCAGCAATAACTGCATTCGTTCGACAACATATATAGCCAGTCATAAATTTCAAAGTTTATTACCATGATCATACTATTGAGAGCTCGATCGATGGAATATGTTTGTAATTGGTTAATATTCACACCTAGCTTCTCAAAAAACTTGACAAAGAACTAGTGCTTTCTGTATGTTGAATGTATAATTATATTTATATAACCTCCTTTTTTTGCTATAACTACACAAACACATCACATTACAGTGGATAATCTGTTATTCTTTCCCGTTTAAACGCAAACGTTCGCAAACGCAAAGCACTAAAACGTAGAAAAGAACAACTTTTGGACAATTCTGATAATTCTTGTTTTTCTTGGTGGCAAACAGTTTGAAGCCTGATCAGACGCCGGGTTACCCGGCGTCTGATCTGGCCCCAAACTGTTTGCACTGCAAATAATAGTTTCAGCGTAAACGCGTTTATTTGGAAAAAATAACAGATTCTCCACTGTACAATCATATAAACTTCAGCCAGTCACCACTATCACGACCGCTTTATAAGAAATGGATGGTTTTGAATCATGTGTTGACTTAAAAGGGATATAAATGTAAAGCAGAAAGCGTTTATATGTGCTTTCTGCTTTATTTCAACCTTGTGTAAGCCAAGTGTCTTTGATAAAAGAAGCTAAACTTAAAGGTGATTTAAACCATCTGTGTAGGAATATGGCAATGAACTCTCCCTATGTGCTTGCTGGAATATTGTATCATTATAGATAAATAAGGGTGACCGAATGACACTGGAATGCTTTTTCGATTAAGCAGACAATTTTATATGCCATTATAAACAGAGCTGATCCTAGTGAGACGCCGCGTAACACTGCTTGTCAATGTCCCATTTAATATACTCTAGGCTCTATAAAGGGTTATTTTAACTACTATCAGTTTCATGTCATTCAAGTACACTTGCAATACTTGCTGAGTAAATACACCAGTTTATCTTACTTAGGCTTTACCTAATGGGGTTTTTAATGGCATTTCTATAATATCCCCAAGTCAACAGATTATGTCGTATTAAAAGAAGGAAGTACACTCGGTACGATGCTATTCCCTAGTAAAGATGCTTACTTACGATGTAATAAACATTAACCAATATCCGTAAGCTTATAAACTTGATACTCGTTATCAACTCGATAACACTCAAATGCAGATCAAAAACACTTAGCTTTGAGTTCTGATAACGAACGATGAGCCGTCGAAATGACGTTTACAGGAAACAAAGTCGGGTCTGTCGATCGAGTCAAACGTTGCGAGTATCATTTGTATTCACAAAAGTATTGTTTTAAGAGACAAAATACAAAACAGTACTTTATTTATTGACTGAAAATGAGTAAAAGTCCTGATAAGAAATAGCATCTGTTACCTGTCGACTGGTTTAGTGAATGAGTAAGTTAGATATAAACATTTATTTCACACCGCAGCTACTAGTTTGTTTCTGTAGTGAGCAACCGTACAGTGAAGAATACGATATTTACTTATTTCACTAGAATGTAAAAAATGACGTTCTTTTTATATAGAACTGGTTATTCGTTTTAATGTTAGCGGCAAACACTTTGGAGTTTGATCTTATGCCGGGTTACCCGGTGTCTGATCTGGCTCCAAGTAGTTTGCACTGGAAATTAGCGCAAACGATTTAAATAGAAAGGAATAATCGTATTTTCATTTGTATTTAGATTTGTAAGATATAATATATTTTCAGACAATAAAAAATTCAAAGAATCTAAAATATGACAATATGTAACTAGAGTTGATAAGACATATTTTGTCCCAATTAGTAATTTCATGCTAAAAACATAATGTCTATTGCAAACAGTGTTGGACCAGATCAGGTTCCATGTAACTCGGCATCTGCTGTGAGCGATCCATAGGTTTACGTGGCATCAACAATACTTGCTTTTCTCTCCCTTCCCTATAATTCGCCCCAGGCAGAGAGGTTAACGGCGAGAGGTTTGAAAAAGTTCGCCCAAATGACCAAAGGGTCGATGTTGTTGGACGTATTGACATAACATGACCATTTCGAAATGTATGACTACAAAGCTTACAAATGAAAGTATTTATATGTACTGAAATGTATTGACAATTTACATGATTCCTGTTTGTTTAGAAAGCAAAAACACACAGGAATGGGGGTGAATAAACGTCTTCCATCGATGTAATTACGTTAAAAGGGAATATTGTGATATCGCGTAATTCTGAGAATACGTTCATAACAACAGTCATCATTTAAATTTAGAATTTATGTTGTCAGCAATTTATATACAGTAAAACCTCTAAAGGCTAATTGAAACTACAGGTGACAGTTATATGTTTACAGATCTGCTAATTAACAACATTCAGTGGTTGTAATAGAGATGCTTTACTGTATGTTGGAATACATATACTGTACTAGAATGACTACTTCACACATCAAGTCAAATGCATTTAATATTGGAACTGCCTATATATCGTCTTAGCAGCAGTTTTCCTAATGGCGCTATGCTGTCTGCTTTACATATATCAATAGGAAACTGTATAAACACACTTTCGCCCAGTGGGTTCTTCCATGTTTTTATATTGGATTAGTCCCTGTTTTATCAAAGGGATGCCTTGTCAAAATTTTCATTTTCATTTTGTTTTATATTTAAATTCGTATCAGCAAACAGTGTAGACTCTGATCAGAGTCTACACTGTTTACCTATGTTCCATATATGGGATAGTGGGCACAAATGGGTTAAACATATTATTAGGAACCTGTATTAAATAAATCTATGTTAATGTTGATATCTTACGACCAGTATCAAACAGTTTGAATCCAGATAAGAACCTGTGTAACTCGGCACTTGTTTCGGAACATACTCTAAATAAACACCAGTAAACTTGCCATTGGTTGGAAAACGGTTAGGCGTTGCGAACAGCAGTCCTATAACAAAACCATGTTTTAGAGAAGAGACATAGATCTATCATGCAGGAATGTCAGACTGGCAAAGAAGTAAATAGAAAAACTCTAGAGTACACGTGCCGGTAATATCATGCTTGTCATTTGTGGTGATTTATATCAGCTTCACTACAGTGTTTGTCATTTGCAACACACTAGTAAGAACTTGCACAGGTGGGAAAACCTTATTCCCAGTAAATGCGTATTGCACCAGTTTAGAGCCAGAAGTGACGTTAAATAACTTGACATCTTAACGAAATTAAACCATGTGCCACTCAGTTTCAAACTTGTCTACAGTTTTAGAAAGGTTATTTTTCTAAATTCATTCCCATTGCAATTCCGTTTATTTATTGTTTTAACGGCAATTTTCGTTATACAATACTTGAATGAACCATACAAATCAGTTGAGATGTTAACTCTTTCACTGCATATGGCGCCATAAGACATCTTCGCAAACAGTTTGGGTCCTAATCAGACGCCGCGTAACGCGGCGTCTGACCAAGACCCAAACTGTCTGATACTCGTATTGATATTTCTTCAGTCAAAAGTGCTTTAAATCTGACTTGACAAAATATTGCAGACGACACTATGACTGAAGACGATAATTATGCAATCAGATTGTTAACCCCTTCACTGCCGTGACGTCTTCAATTTTAAACAATTGTCGTCTGACTTTTATTTCTCAAATTTAAATTTTAGGTATTTTGACTTCAGAAAAGGTAAAATGAATGTCAAACGGTTTGAATCCTGATCAGACGCCGCGTTACGCGGCGTCTAATCAGGATCCAAACTGTTTGCAAATAACGTAATCGGGGTAAGGCAGTGAAGGGGTTAAAGCAGAAAAGAACTTGGCAGAGAAACGTAAATCGTCATTTTTGTGACATGATGAACGTGTGTCCGTGCTTTATTGGAATGTGTGGAAAACGACTTTATCATAAATACTGCAGCGCTCCCTCTCTAAAGCAACATCCACTGGGAGACAAATATTGCGTTTGTTGTCATAAAGTGTTGTTATAGAGAGGGAAAATAAAAAGTTGGCTTACATTTGTCAATAACCTGAGTCCAGATCAAGGTATTTGTCATTCGTCATTTTATTTATTCTGTCAACATGTCCACTTATATGTAAAACAGTAGACGACAGTTTTAAGCAGTAAGTGTGTTAGCCAGAAGTGTTATGTTTGGGTAACAGTAGCAATCATTGTTTTAAGGAGGGAATAGTTGTTGCGATGGTCGAGGTAAGGAGGCAGCACTGTGTATTGATAACCATTTGTGTAAATGTGTTTCTCATATTGCCCGGTTCTTCGCCATAAATATTTACCATAATGTACATTGAGTTTAAATGAATATCTTAACCCTGTTTAACAATTCTAAACGTGTATTTTAACTCTTTTAAAAATATAATATCGTCTGAAATTAATTTCTTAACATTCTACTGACGATATATGATAAAAAGGGTCAAACATTACGCGGCGTCTGATCTGAGACCAGACTGTTTGCAAAGTCGAATGTAGTCGCCTGCGGCGATGACGGAGTTATTCGAAAGGGATGCTCTTAATAGTATTTAAACACCTTATGCTTATGCAAATTAGGCATGGTTAGCGGATGTTCTTCTGCTCTGTTTCTGCCATAAGTATCAGATCAAAGATATGGTGTGGTCATTTTAAGAAATAATTACATCAAGCACAATATCATTAATCGAACAGTAATAATAAGACGTAACTAATGGTATTAATATGGTGCTGTTAAATATAGGCGTTAATAAGTGCAGACAGACAGTACTTTGGCGTTTATAAACACCTGGTTAACACTACATAACTCAAACAGATGAGGCATTCGCACTTGATGAAATGTAAGTGGTTCGTAAGTATGTGATTAACATTTTTTCAAATAAGTGATATATATCTACAGGGCTGCCATTTCTCCGGAATTTTCCTAAATCTTCGCATTTTTTCCAGTTCATAGTAGCTTAAAGCAGGCTGAAAGTAAAGCAGAATGCGCCTTTAGGCGCATTCTGCTATACTTACAGCCTGCTTTAAGTAGTCGCATGTCAACAAAACTAGAAACAGGTCATGGGGTAAAGGTACGATTGGTAAAATCGCACTTGAAAAATGCAAATTTTGAAATCTTAGGATTTTTCATGTCAACTTATGGTAGCTCTTTATCTAGCGTTTTTACACCTCGGTTACATTGAGTGGTCGACTGCATTTTGGCAGAAGAATCATTGTGTATTCTGTGTAAGTCACAGTCACATTGGAGCTGACCGCAAGTAGATCAGCAGTGCTGTCTAAACCTTTCGATTTGGCACACTGGAGAAGATGCTATTTGTTTATCCTCTAACCTATAACTCCATTCCTTTATAATTTTTAAGCTGTGTGGTCACTTAACGCAGATTGCAAGTTTTAACTTTAGTCTGCTTTATGCTGTAATCTCCTAAAATGTAGATTTATGTTTTTATGATTCTTTTTTTTGACAGAGCAAAAATCAGTACAAAAATAAATAAAAAGCGTAAAAAGGCTCATTGATTGAGGATATTGAGTGAATGTGTTTTCAGTTGTGAATTTATTGAACGAGTTGGATAAAAAAATATGTTGCGAGCCTTAGCGAGCAACATATTATTTTATCCAACGAGTTCAATAAATTTGCGACTGAAAACACACGAATTTGATATCCTATTTACAATGTATCACATAAACACCAAATGACACGAACATCCGAACGGCCTTACGTTCGAGTATGCCTTCGGCCCTTAGGAAACGATTCGTCATAGGTGTTATTCTGTTTTATTCATCCGAAGATAAAAACACCTATCAAACTAAAATAAAGCAAACCACCATAAATGTGTTAAGGTGGTTCGCGGGTCAGCTTATTCTGTGTCAGAATTCTTTGAAACCTTGATTAAATTGAAATATACCATATGGAGAGTGAAAAATCGTTAAAATAAAAATAAATTACAGTGCCGTTTTTTCTGACAGGACCTTTTGTCGAAAAAAGCTCCTTTTTTAATAAACAGGAATAGTTTCTTTATAAAATGATATAAATCAATAATTTCTGTACATTCAAGTAAACAGTACATAGACTATAAGATATTGGGCAAACAAAAGTATTTCATGACATATTTTCTGGAAATATCAATATTTTAAAAACGTCAAATTCTGGAAAGTCAAATAACAAAAAATCTAGCTGTTTAACATAAACTAATTTTACTCTTATTAGATAGATATAACTTAATTCTACTAGTCACAAAAATTTAATGAAAATCTACAGTAGAATATACATTTTATACATGATTTCCTGAAATTCTGACAAAATGTTTACACAAAACGAGTAACCTCCCTTGAGTTCAACTTTAAAAAGCCAAACCTGTAATAAGGAACCATTGAATACTGTAGCCTGTAGATATTTAAAGGCAGGTTACTGCTTAATGCATAACAAAAGTAATGCATAAAAGCTCCTTTAGGATCTATCTTTTAGCATTACTTTTGTCCTGTGTTAAGCTGCCATCTGTCATATAGGCTATAAATCCTCACAAATTTAGCTGTCACTTGACTATACTTGCATCTGATATTATTCATTATTACGTGACTAAACATAGCCTGTCCTTTGATCACCGCTTTATGAATTGACTAGTCACTAAAATCGGACAATTTAATAAAAAAAAGTTTTTGAAGCGAGTGGGAATCGAACCTAGAACCTTTGGATTGCAAGTCAATGACCGTACCAACTGCGCTAACAGAGAAGACACTAAAGCAGATCAAACTTTTCTTTATCTAAATTTTCTACTATAAGCACGTGCCGCAAAGATCAGGTGAAAGTCATCAGTATTTCCGGAACTCGAGATGCGGGCCGCCCGCTGTCGAACCACCTTAAGAAAAGACTTCTCTGATACCATATTAAAATTTTAGATTCATATTTAATTTAAAATTGTTCTAATTGACTAAAAATGATCATTTGACATTTAAAATCTAGTTTCGTTTTCCAAAACGTCACTATATATATTATATAGCAACATGACGTCATTATTATTGTAACGTCTAAATTTGAAAATCAGTCTGAGTCACTGATAATACTAGAGCTTTACGTAGCCTGATTTGCAGTCTGAGTTTACGAGACTGCTCGAGATAATGTTTTTAGGACATTTGGAATTGTTTGAATACTAAGTGATGTTCTAAGTATGTCTAAATTCTCTGATTTACAGTCGGCGTAGTAGTACAGTATTTTGATGATTCGAAAATTAGTATGAAATATATGCCCAGTACGTGGGCCGTACGACTTTTACGGACCTCTATATTTTGCACTTTTATGTGATAAATATGGTTAAGGGTTAAAAGTCACATGATGGAAACGCAAACAAATAAAACACAAACAAGTCCACCATGTTTTAAATGAAAATTTCAAAATTTACGTTTGCATATACATGTTCATCGAACTGACTCTAGAAAGTTATTCATATTTTAGAGTTACAAAGTAAACTCGATTAAGGCCTTTCGCTACCGGAAGTCGGTCTTGCGGGCGAGCGGATATGCGTCTGGACGACACAGATTTGTTCGTACGTGTTTATACTAGGAAATTTATATAAAGGAAATGTTGATATAAATTAGTATAATCCTTCATAGCGCAGTTAGTATAGTGGTTGACTATAGTGGTTGACTAGCAATCCAAAGGTCATAGGTTCGAGACCCATCCGATCCAAAAAATTATTTTTAGTGTCCGATTTATTGACTTGTCAATCCATAACGCAGTAATCAAGAGACATGTTATGTTTAGTCTTCGTTGATTAGTACTAGTGATGTTTACGGTCCAAGTATATGTCCACTTACCTGTACGTTTTAGTTTAATGACTTACAAGTCAATTAAATCGGTATACATGTAAACGATTTGATCGAACTTTAAAGCCACACCTTGAAGCTTATACGCTAACCTTTTCAAGATCGATATTGCCCATTATATACAATATAATAAACCTTGTATGCAAGTCCATGAATAAATAATAATGCATTTTAATGACAAAGTTTTAATTCTAAGGTAGGTAACTGTATCTAAACAACAAATATCCCACTTTTTAATAAGAAAATATGTTATTACAACAAATCCTGACTGTAATATTTTCTAATTTTTTCAGACTGACTAGTTCATCAACCATATAGTTGAATTAAATGAAAACAAATATACATTGAATGAGTCAGTTTTTTGTAATTCAATTTTTTAGCATTTTGCAAAATTTAAATAGCTGATAACATCTTTCTGAACACCTTTATTCAAAAAGTTTTTAGCTTTTCTTGTAATGAATGTTGTGGACTACTTATTGGGCGAGAATTTTAGTCATTAGCTTTATTCATTTTTAAGAAAAATAAAATCATCAAAATTCTAGGTTTTTGTCAGAAAAAAGACTTTAAAGACAAACCACACGATAAATTTTGCCTATATTTACACACAATTGTTTCTTAGGCTATTATCATTCTTTATGACAATTTTCATAACAATCGTATGGAAACTACGCGCATATGCGAAGTACCTTAAGTGAATTCGTGTTATCAGCGAGTCACTGTATGTATTGGTTCATTAAAAAAGGAAAACTGATTTTTACAATTTAGATAAACATGTGTTTTGAATAAACAGCATGCCCTTGTGGAAATCATCTTTAAAGCTAATGGAAGGGTACCATCAATATGGTTTTAAGTATGACAGGAGTATTAGTGTTTTCGTTTCAGAAAACTGTTCATATGGGTTCTAGAAAATAAGCTAATTTACAAGAATTTGATTTATCATTGAATATTTATTGATGTACCAATTTCATTTCAATACCGGTACCACTAATATGTAGGAGCAAACGTGTTAAAACCTGCAATATAGGCTACATACTTTTAGCTAATCGCCTAAACTAACGGATTTATATCTGTGTTATTTGTTTAAGCTCTTTGTCAGGAAACTGGATCGTTGTTGCATTATTTTGCCAATGCCAGGGGAATTTAATATGTCGTACATGTATGCAATAATTACGATCTGAATTATGTACCATGTGTGTCTATGTCTAAAACTAAACTCGTGATCAAATACCGAAATGCTGATCGCCTGACCTAGATCTGAGCATTTATGCAAATACTATTAAATAGTTATTTACAGTGACACAAATCAAACAAATCATGTAGGAATATGCTGCTTCTGAATATTTAAGAGTACAGTCAACCTTCGTTATTTCGAACTCGCGTGAATGGAACGTATCCTTATTTCAATGTTAAAAGTCGAGATATTTAAATTTAACTATTATAGCAATACGGCTTAAAATTATTTATCCTTTAAATAAGGTTTAGGTTGGAATTGTGTGGAAATGCTTCGTCAATGTAACTCGTTTTTGCTTGAGGAATAACATGATGAACTACATGCATTTCTATTGTAAGATTTTCAAATACTTTCTCTTAATTAAACGAGTGCTAGTTAAACCATACACGAAATTGTGTTTTTTCTCTCTTTTTACTTTTTTAGGAGGATAATACTTGATTCACACACTCCGTCGTACTGTCCAAAACGATAGATAAGACCCATGACTATGTCTTCAGTATTTTTGGATGTATTGCCCTATATCGAGTTTGTCCAAGTCATGCTTACAGGAGCATAACTTACAAATGTATAAAAGCCATTCATTTCAACCTTCAACTAGTGATAGATCAGATTTGCGTCAAATGAACAGTGCCGATATTTCTATCTTTAGTTATTGCCCTGTTGTTTTTTTGTCCAAGTAATATTTGTCTGAGGCATAATTTCGAAGCTATTGACTTCTATCCCCACATGCAGATACCGGTAAGTAACATTTGCCACAATATCCTTAACTCTTTTCTCAACATATTTTATGTTATCGCACCCTGTTTTGATTGAACTCATAAGTTAAGTCGTATTACTCATATGGAGCAACACATCAACATTATCCTGACAAATTCCATTTTGTGACAATGCTCTAGTAGGGTTTAAATCACCATTAGTGATAAGTCTAAATTACTTTGATATTTGGGGAAAGGTTAAAGAACCTTTTTTATCATCAATTTGTTCTTTACTATGCTTATTAACATGGTAATTATAGTTTTTTTCATTAAATGTTTAAAAATAGAAAATGTGTTTTAGTAGGTCTAAATGTTTCAAGGCAAAACTCTTTAACTTTTAACTGAGATGTAACTATACATACAGGTATTTTAATACAGCATGTGATAACTTATTATTCTGTGATAAAAATATAAGTTTGTATATTAAATTTTCATCTTTAATTATTTTAAATATAACTTAAACTTTAACTTTATCTAGTATTACATTTCAGGAGCATGCTGTGATTTTGAATCTGATTGTGATACCTTCCTATGTCATACAATGCTATATCGAAAGGACCACAATGAAAATAAGAGTAATTCTTACTCTTTTTTGTGTTATCCTTGGCATATATTGTTGAGTGACATGGCTGTATTAAATCATACATAGTGTTGTTTATTTTTTTTACTGTGTATGCTTTTAAAGGGACTCGCAACCGGATGGTGTACTTGTCAAAATAAAATAAAATACTCAAATAAAAGCAAATTTGTGGCATTATTTGGCTTCTGACATTAAAAAAATATGATCAGTCCAAACAAAGTCTCAAGAATCGTCACTGAATCTTAGTTTGTTTTAGATATATTCCATCGTTTTTCTATAGCGTCAGCTGACGGTATAGTTGTTGTTGTTGCTTCTCTACACGGGCTCAGACATAAACCCGAGCCGAATAAAGTACTATCAATCGCTACCAATGAAGTACGTCAATTCGCTACCATATATATATAGAGCGCTGGTAGCCGAGGGGTTAAAGGTGTTTCCTTATTTTTCATATTTGTCTCCGCATGGAGGGTCACGGGTTCGAATCCAACCAGAGCTACTTTTCTTTTTTTTTGAAATGCATTTTTTAACAGAATTTATTATCCTAAACTAAATCTTACCCGTTTATATAAGCATTTGACATATATTTACAAATTACTATTTTTAATGCTAAATCCGGTTGCGAGCCTCTTTAATAACAGATTGTCATGTTATTGTACATTTTATGTTGAAATAAATCTTTCTATCTATCTATCTATCTATCTATCTATCTAGAAAGTGCCCTTAAAGAACCCTTAGATCGGGTCAACATTCTTGACAAACTATGAATAAAATGTCCAATTAAATAAAGGGATGAATTGATTTTCAAGCGAATAAAGTTCATACCCCGGTATTACTTACAAAACTTTACAAATTTGTATAGTTGTTTTTGTTAAATCTTACTTTACAAAAATAATTCCTTGCTTGTTTGCTAATAAACTCTTTCAATGCATGATACAAGTGTTCACGGCATGAAATAATTCTGTCAACACATTAGAAGGTGCCTTTTAGTCTTTGATATTATCTATGGGTTTATATAGAAATAAACGATATTACGTATAGAAGGTTTAACATTTTGAGCAGCCTCAATCCATTTTCAAGCGCTCGACATATTTAAGTAGTCATTTTAACAATCCTTTTATATAAACACCTTTTTGCGACATGTTTGTTCTGATTCCGTTTTTCTATATTAAGAATACACAGGAAAACAGATCAAAAGAGTAAGAGTGTTTAACACATCGCTTGGAGCCCTTGGCCAATCAGATGCTTCAAATGCCTTTGACTATATCTTTTATTACAACAAAACCATGAGCTTACTGAAAAACTGCTGATTTAGTCCACGCTTCCTTCAGCTCAAGGCAATTTGACGTTCTTCCGAGCGAGCCACTGCGAAAATCTTTTCCCTGCATTGTAGGCTTAACGATAAATAATCGGAATAAACACCAGGTCAAGGATTTAAATTGAAGCAATACGGAAATTTCTCAGTAACAATAATATATCTAGATCTACACCGTCCCTCTGGACTTAAATATATGTATTGTTTCAGCTGTAGATGTAAAAACCGGGATATTCATGTCTACTGTGTTTAAAAAACAGCTGAGGTCAGAGGTGAACTGCACGCGCTTGATGACGTTATAGTATGTACAGTGAGGCCTAGACTTTAAAGACGATTACAAATGCATTGTGCCTATATATAGAGCTTCAATAAGCGTTATTTATGTTGTGTTAAAGCATGCTTTATGTCTCAAACTTCACATTGAAATAACCTTTCAATTTTAGTAAAATATTACTAATAAAACGATTTTTACGTCTAAAACAAAAAGCCAAAACAAAGGGTCTTCTTTTTTCCTCGAGCCCAGGCAAGTGCTTAAAGACATTACATGACCAAGCTTGGGTGGCAACACCTAGTATCGTAGAAAGTTTGTGTCAAAGCTTGGAGCCCATGAACTTACTCGGCTAGCGTCTAGGCAAGGAATCATTCAGGCGTCTCATGTGAGGCCCGCACCTAATATTTGATAGCTTGGTTAGTAAAACCCATTGAAAAAACCTATTGAGATCTATTATGTAAGGGCCTCTATTGAAAGCTTCAGATAGCTGAACCGTTACCTCCACAATGTTGTCATGGTCTACATGTATTTGGACACCTAGTAAATACAATTGGGGGTTGAATCAATGAATCGACTGGCTTAATGTCTTTAATAGGTTAGACCATGGTTGCGCGCGAATAAACGACATCGTTCTCGGGGGGTTACGCCTCCCCCTCGGACTATATCGTTTATTCCCGCTCAACCATGGTCTAACCTTTGATAGATCATGGTTTTTGTTCTAGTATGAAGCATCCTTCAAAAATATGCCTTGTTGTGTATTTGTAATTTTTCAGAATAAAGTTAACTGTCACAATACAGATTCAAAGTTAGAAATAAAAGGGAATATATCAAAATATATTTCGCACTTGCCCTTGAGGTCTGCATCAAATTACATTATGAGACTGCTCTTTATAGCATTACTGTTAATATCATATGGTTTATGGTAACATAATTTTAAATTTTAGAAATATCCACCTGGTCTAGAGCTCAATACTTCTACAATATTTTTTGAACTTTCATGTGGTAGACTCCAAGTTATATAGTTTGTATTTGCTCAAACTAGAAATTTCACAACGTCCTTAATTCAGATCAGGTCACGTTTGACATAGGTTAGTTATATATCAAGGCTATGTTAAAATGAATGAACTGAACAATAAACTTCAAATGTTAAAGTTCCGTTTAATTAGCATTTGATTTTGTCTCATCAGTAATGAAAAAAAGGTTATATTCATGTTTGATTAACAAATGGTTTATATACTAAAACATATGCAAAACGTAAAAGAGTAAGTTATACCAATTGCTAAGTAAATGGATAAGGTTAACTATATATGTTTCACATTCTTAACGAATCCTTATAATTATTTCTAAAAGCATCTTCAATGAAGAACACCTGCGATTTCTAATCATTTACAGACATTTAAGCTGACAATATACAGTCGTACTCGCGTGATCAGACGTCAGGTAACACTGTTCATGACCAGGCCCAAAACTGCTTACCACTGAAATATAAATATTGACACTCAAATGAAAGCCTTGTCTTACAGTTATTTTGTTTTTCTATTTTCTAAATTGTATAAATTGTGTTTCTCTTTCCGTAAACTTCTCGCCCCTTGTCGCAGACCTATTTTTGTACTGTTATGAGAGGGACTTTATGCTAAGTCTAAAACCAGATACACAGGCAGATATGATCGAAGCCTTTAACAATACATCACGCTATCTAGATGATATTCTTAACCCTCATCCGGACCTTGCAAAAACTTCAATTTTCAGACTTTTTGGGGTCCAATAGACCCCATTGTGCATTTTTTTCCAAGTCAAGATGGGCATTTGTGACATAACTGATGCCACATTATAAATTGGCGTGTTAATGCTATATGGTAGTGATAAAACCGAAACGTTGCTCTCACTGTTACCATAGCAACCAGTGACCACAGTAACATAAACAATTAAGTGTTTTGCTATAAAATCGAACTTTATCTAATATATACCTTTTATTACATTGATGGTGTATCTTTTACAGAACAATGTAAATATTTGGAAGAAAATGACAAAAATATGGTTGGGGTCCAGTGGACAAGATCACAAGATCGTGAAAGATATGTTTATATATTTGTAATTAAGGAACAGTATTGTTGGTGATATCTAGTATTCAATAAATGACTTTATTGTAGTTGTAAACAACAAGGAACGGTTTTTAAATGGTCTGTAATACGTTTTACTAACCACTAGAATTCTGGGGTCCGGCTGGACCCCAGACGTGTTTTGAAAATAAAATCTATGCGAATTGAACTATTTAGTACGTATTTCACACAAGTTTCAAAAACCGCCATAGAAACAATGTTTAAAAACGTCATAAGCGTCATTAGACTGAATATTTTTTTCTAGCAAAATTAAACACATTTTTTTATACGTTTTGTTCTTTTATTTACCCAAAAGAACTGCGCCTTAATAAAACAAACGAGTCAAATTTGTCGGCACCATTTTTAGATTTGGATCTTTTAATAAATAACGGAATTGTTTCATCTAAGATTTACGATAAACGAGATGATTTTGATATTAGTATTGTAAAGTATCCTCATCTAGATGGCGATGTTCCCCGTTCTACATCTTACCGGGTTTATATGTCACAACTTATTCGTTTTACTAGGGCCTGTACCTCTGTTGAGGACTTCCACATTCGTAATAAAACAATTACTGAAAAGCTTCTTAAACAGGGGTACAGATTTAATAAACTTCGTAAAACATTTTCTAAATTCTTTTATAGAAATCTTCCTCTCATTAACAAGTATACATGTAACTTAAAGTCTTTTCTGCGGCAAGGTATTTCACATCCGGAGTTTTATGGTGATGTAATTTACAGACTTCGTAAGATTCTTGGACATATGCATTTTCAAAACCTGTTTGTAAAACGTATTATATTTTTCCTAAAATGAAGATTATGATCCAACTATATTGCTGCTCTTAAACAGGGGTACAGATTTCATAAACATCGTAAAACATTTTCTAAATTCTTTTATAGAAATCTTCCTCTCATTAACAAGTATACATGTAACTTAAAGTCTTTTCTGCGGCAAGGTATTTCACATCCGGAGTTTTATGGTGATGTAATTTACAGACTTCGTAAGATTCTTTGACATATGCATTTTCAAAACCTGTTTGTAAAACGTATTATATTTTTCCTAAAATGAAGATTATGATCCAACTATATTGCTGCTCTTAAACAGGGGTACAGATTATATAAACATCGTAAAACATTTTCTAAATTCTTTTATAGAAATCTTCCTCTCATTAACAAGTATTCATGTAACTTAAAGTCTTTTCTGCGGCAAGGTATTTCACATCCGGAGTTTTATGGTGATGTAATTTACAGACTTCGTAAGATTCTTGGACATATGCATTTTCAAAACCTGTTTGTAAACGTATTATAAGTTTCCTAAAATGATCCAACTATATTGCTGCGCACTTCACGTTTGGTTATTGATCAATCTACAATTGATAACTGTGCTTTCCTCTTTGGTTGTGCGACGACAGACAGGGCTTAGCACTACATGATGATGCATCTCTAAAGCCGTCCTTAACCGGGAGAGTTATGTCGGATTTTCGTGCTTTGTTTTTCTCTCCCTCTATGTCGTACCCTGAACCCATCCATGTCTTACAGTTACTCGTGACTACGGACAAGTCGCTTGAGTACAATTTGACCGTTGCCATAGTGGGTTATGTTTTAGCACGGGCTTGAATGTTTAATTCTTTCCCGTGTTACTAATAATTTTCTTGTCATATAATTTTTGTTAGATGTTTTACATGTATTTACTTACTGTGTTGGCGGTCATTTTGATTGTAAGGTTGTGGAACAAGGTTTATATTTTATGTACACTGTTCGTCTTTATAGGTGAATATAGGAGATAAGAGTGAGGTTGGGCGCCCCTAAACCCAGATTTAACCCCCCAGTGGTTATTAATAATTAATTTATAATTAATTATTGATTGCTACTGACCGTACCATGGCGGGCTCCTATTTTCACTTTGCTTTATGTTTGTCTTGCGTGTTGTTTTCTATTTGGTGTGTAGATGAAAAAAAAATAGTTTTGTGCGTGTGTATGTGTATTTGTGTGTGTTTGTTATGGTATGACTGTGTGTGTGTTCTGCTTGAGAGGTGGGTGTATTGTTTGTGTTGCGTTTCCTGTTTGAGTCTTTCGTATTTGTTTTAAACATCCAATGAATGTAGACGTTATATACTCCCATTTAGAAGGACAGTATTGGTGATAGATGTTAAATAACAAATTACGTTTAATGGGTGTATATTTCGCGGGAGTTTCGGGAAACAAGTTACGACCGAGAGAGGTTTGGTTGGTTTGATAACGTCCGTTTCTGCCATCAAATACGCGCGAGAATCGAAGAATTGGATACGTCCATTTCTTAAGGTATCGATGTTATTTTGGTAAGTTCATATTGAATGATCTATTTGAAACAGAACATCAGTGTGACAACAAGTATTTAAGTAGATCCTGGTTAATTTCTCCCGTGATGCAGTCTAAGTAACCCTTCCCGAAGTTTGTATTCTGTTTTATGACAGGTGGTTGCATAGAGAAGGCTGAATTTTAATCGGAAAATCCTTTAGACACCCACCTGTCGGGATACAGAAACAATACAATGCTCTTTGACAAGAGAGTAGTAACGGAATGAAAAGTTATCTCTAAGAGGAAAAGAGTTAAAACCATATAATTAGTGTACTTTATAGTATTTGTTTGTGTGTATGTTTGACTGTGTGCGACAGAATGAAATGATTTTAAAAAATCTCAAAATAATTTAAAATCAGGTAAACAGGGAATAAACCGTATACATGTACAAAAAAATCACCAAGGAGCACTCTGATCTGATTGAATACTAAACTATTTGCATAGGTAAAGGCACTCAAACACTCGATAACCTAGTTTCTGGCTTTTTAAAAGAATAAAGTAAGAGAATTGAAAGTTTCTAGTATTGATAATATTTTGGCTTTTACACTCCTGGTTTACAAAAACATTGTTGCAAAAGAATGGAATACTAGTTTATGCCAACTTCAATCAACAGCTGTTTTTTAAAGTCATTAGGTGCTGCAGTAAAAATAATTGTGTAACTTTAAATATTAATAATTATTCAGTGATTTTGAAGAAAAAAATTCCTTGATCTGTTAATATTCTATTTGCAAACATTGGCTGATTTCATCAAATTTCTAAAATACTTGTATGCATCTGTATAATGTACATGTATAGCTAAAATGCACTACATGTACTTACTTGTATATTATAGTTTTTCGGCTACTAATCAGAAGAAATCTTATTGCACTCATTACGATATTACTTCTGTCAATTTAGACTAAGTCTAAACATAAGAAATAAAAAAAGACGATTGATTCAAACACATGACCTCATGAAAGTGAATATGTTTAAGAAAAAATGACATATCATGTACCATGAACACCGAGTACAAACGTCGGCATTAACGTTCAAACTAATGAAAGCCAAGTCTCAACTGTCAGGTGATATTGGTTTTTTTAATGAAGCAACGGGGATTTGTTTTAAATTAATTTGTATGCATATTCCTTCTGATAACTGTTAATGCTTAAGGACATTTGATATCAATCGCTGTCATAGTAAACGATCTTCTGATTTGAAAAGTAATCATCATAAGACTACATGAACTCTGTTTTCTATTATACAGCTGTGATGTTGAGTGTTATAATTACTAACGATACAATAAGATACAATGGTTATTTCTACCTTCAATGTGTTGTATAATTTACAATTTTAGCTCCGAAAAAAATGATTTGTTTTAACATTCGGGATCCTGATCTAAACTGATTGCAACTGAGATGAGAAGTAATAAATAGAAACTGATTTCAATATGACTAAAAAGTCAAAGTATCTTAAAAAATGATAAAAACAACAAAAGGACACGAATATTTCCTATTCAGATGACGTCCTAGTAGTGATGAGGTTAACTATATATTAAGCCTGAGACATGCGAACATTGCCAATCTCAACCATTTCCTTGTCATATACACTATCACTGCCATAATGTCACCAGCTTTACACTTTTTGTAATTTTGACTTAATAATGTAAAATGGTACTCAGGATAAAGCAGTTAAGGTTTACTTATGTAATGTTACCGCATTGGATTTCTTTCAACACTATTATGCTGTTATGAGTGTCATTGCAGTTGTTGTTGTTTTTGGCGTACCTGTGCTTAACACTCACAGGACAGCTTGGTACAGACATTATTGTCTGTAAAGCTGGAAGATTACGTACACAGCTGTTTTCAATTACCTCGCCATATAGGCAGCCCTGCTCCGTCTTCAGAGGAGTCATTTCAGTCAATGAGTTAAGTTTAATAAATATACACCCAGAACTATTTGAAGAACTTTGTGTTTCTAATTAAAGCTATTCCAGGCGATTATTTAATATGTACTTAAGAAAACACATACTCATTTAGTCCATTTTCACGTATTTATTGTTCAGTCGACTTTCATAATAAGAAGTCACAAATCGCGGATTTAACAAGACTTACCACTAAAGGTGATTAAAATCCCTTTAGCACATTGTCACCAGAAGCAAATATATCAGGATAGTGTTGATGTGTGTACTTCATATGAACTAGAGGGTTCATAAGCCTTTTATAAAATTTGACCGACATGATCTATTTTCAAATATGACCTATACCATATCAAAGCCCTGACATTGACAAAATCTATTAAAAATATAGCAAATAATATGACCTCTAGAATGATTTTTACTTTTTTTTCGATATTTCCGTACACCGAAAATGACCTCGCTCTCTGGTGGCCATGTTTTTTGACGGATCAGAATTCTTTGACCAAATGTTAAAGTATATTCATTGAGAAACATTTTAGTGAAAACCAAACTGGAATGGGACCAGTAGTTCCGAGAATATTTTTTTTCTAGATATTGTTACCCCACCCACAAACTTTTAACAACTTTTCGTTCCAATATCCTACTTAATCTACTGATGAAGTTTTGTTACACTGGGGTTATTGGTTTCAGAGAAGAAGTCGTTTGCAATTGTTGACGGACGGGCGTCGGACAGAGCGGCATCACAATAGCTCACCTTCAGCACTTTATGCTCTGGTGAGCTTAAAACCAACAATTTGCAAAAACACAATATTATACATATAGCTTCCGCACACATTTAATTCATTCTCACAGATAAAAGCTATACCATAGAATAATTTAAAGTTATTCGTTTTATGGTACAGGCGAGTGTTTACCCATGAAATGTGTCTCGAAACGTCGAAACTGTCAATAAAATTGATATACTTACAGTATCTCCCGCCGAGATCGCATTTAGGTTCGGCACGTTAAAGCACAGACAGTCGAAAGAAAACAAAAACACATTTCCATCTCAAAGACACCACGATTGTTAATCACTGGCATATGGTTTTGGACAACAGTACATGTAACCATTTGTTAATAGTGTATTACAATATTTTATAATTATTTGGATACCAGTTGCGGTATACCCACTGTGAACAACCCAAGCTACAGAAGTAAACGTTAAGATTTTATTCTCTTTTTGTTTCCATTTCTGTAGATTTTGAAACTTCATGAGTTGAGTTTTACATTAGATTGTAGACGACACATTTTAGCTGACACATTTGTCGTCAAAACTGTTACTCCGGGCGATTGAAATCGTCAAAAAGGTATTCTGCGTCTCGCTCGGTGTTCAGGTAAATTTAGAAGCTCTTTCAAACCACATAATGCTTACCGCTACCATCTAGAGCTGTGTTCTGTCTGTAGACGCTTTGGGTCTAAATTGGAGTCCTGAGTTTTTCCGCCGACCCGGTGCCTGTCTGGTGGGTCTTGATGGTGGGGTTAACGACTCTGATCTCTTTGAAACCAGCTGGATTGGGTTCTGTGATGTAACCCTTAGGCGGTTAATTTTGTAACTGAAGGGTATAATTTAGCTGTGGATGGGACAGCAATGATATTTAAATCACTATCTTTAATCATGTCATTTGTATTTTAAATACTTGACTCATTTTAAAGCAGATTTGACAAAGTAATGATAACAATGTTTATAATCGTGGTAATTATATTGAAAACATTTACCTAGTTCGGAATTTGTTTCTATGTAAATTAAAAAAGCATCATGTTTATTTTAGATATACATGTAGATAATTGCCTTTTCCCGCTTTGCAGGTACATTTATATACTAACTTCATGTGAAGCGTGTTTGAACGCACAACTCCAGTGTGATAAGCGCTATATGAATCTGGTATAATAATAATAATAATCATAGAGTGTTTAGAAGAAAACAATCATCTTTGTTTAGATGCAACGATGCACACAATTATTGGTTTTGTGTTACAATACAAAACATGGCATTCACTCCAGATGATATTAAAACAGTTGTACGTGTTTTGTTGGCTGAATTTTGTCAGCCAATATATGCACAACAATCGTACTTTGCATAACAATTATTGAGCCATATTGAAGCCATGTGATAAGAGTCAACGGGGAATTGGGATTAATAAAGAAACTATACTGAGAAAAGGAATGACAGTTAAATTACTTTAGCTAACGACTCTACTTCATGGTTATTTCTGTTTAACGAGTTGTTATATTAATGATATGCTATGGGAGCAACCAATGATTGCCCTGCTCCTTCGAGAAGTATATATACGTTGACTCTTTAATGACACGTGTATGAAGTATGGTACGCACTTAATATTGTTCTTGTTCTTCAGATCACGGTGTGCGATTCTATATATGCCAGCTTCTCTTTATAATTCTTAAACACGTTTAACTAAAATATAACAGTCTTACAATAATACAAGAGATTCATAAACATACCGATATTTGATGAAGAATGCCACAAGCATTGCACAATTTACTACCTCTATAGCTGACACATATTCAACTCCGTGGCTTACCCTAAGCCTTCTCCCACGGAATATATACATAACTACAATGCCAACAACTTTGATATACCGGTATTTCAACATAATTTGAAATACTTTCCGATTAGATAAAAATGTATTTGATCATATTCTGCACTGTATTCGAAATATACTCAAACGTAATAAAAACACACTACCTGTTAAAAGTAATTATGCGTTGATGCGGCGTTTACACTACGTTCCCGGAAGCCAAGGCAGCCTCGATTGCCTGAAACGTAGTGCACCGTGGAATTTTGTATTTAAAAGTTTCTCAACATTGAGCTGAACGTTATTGTCATACCCTATTTAATTACAATACATATATTTGGTTCCTGATACAACACAAGTGTTTACTTATTTTTTAATATCAGTAAACGGAAGACCGATAAAATAAAAAAGTACATTTATATTCACACAAAACTTATAAGAAATGGTTCTACCTTTACTTTGCATAGGAGCTTTCTGCTTTCCGTCAATCTTGTTTTAAGACAACTGTCCTAGTTAAAGATAACTAAACTTCAGTATGAGCTAATTTATCGATGCTTATGTTTAAATTTTTAAATGCTAGAGTGAAGAAGACGTTATTCTTTCTAAATAAACTTATGCATACTGTTTTGGGTAACTCGGAGTCTGACCAGAATCAACACTTTTTGCCACTCAGATGAGAGTCACGATCCATACTTGTCCAAAAGTTGTAATGCGTTTGCGCTTCGTTTGCGTGGAACGGGGAAAAACATCATTTTTTCCACAGTGTAAGTTCAGTGTAAATTCCGTACAACTACCGTCTTTGTTGGATAAATAAACCATCTAATATGTTTATCTTATTTCGGCTATAAATAATAGAGGTTATAATGGCATTTTCTGTAGTATCCCCAAGACAATATATAATGTCGTATTATATGAAGGAGATACACTCAGTATTATTCTAAACTTAGGTAAATAGGCTTACTAACGATCTAATTAAAATTAATAGATATCAGTACGATTTTAAAAATGAAACTAGTTATAAAATAGATACTTGGATTATACTGAAATGCATATCACACTTCACCAGTAGTTTTGATTACCCTTAGCCTGCCACTCACGACTATAGCTCCATATGCAAACAGCTTGGATCCGGATGAGACGCCAAGTAACTCGGCGTCTCATCCGGATCCAAGCTGTTTGACACTCGGACAACATTTTCAGCAATTTTGAGCAACTTTGAAGCACTTTGAAACTTGAAGCAGACGAGAAATATAGCAGACGACAATTTATTTGTCGGGCTAAGGGTTAATGAAAATTGAACCCTCGAAAATGACGTTTAAAGAAAACAAAGTACGAAGACCGAGTCCATGACTGCATGTCTAATTCATAATTTAATTGCTTTCAATGGAAATAAACAAAAACTACTTTATTGACTTAAAAAAGAGTTAAAGACCTGATAAGAACAAGCGAATTTTAACTGTCGACCGATTTAGTAAACGAGTAAGTTGTTAAGCAGTATTCATTTCACACCGCAGCTAATATTACTGTTGAAGGTATATAATTGAAACTTTGATAAAATCTAAAAAAGGTCGACTACCGTCGACAGCATAAACATTTATACAAATGTAAACATAGTGAGGTTATAAATTATTAGGGAAAGCGCTAATAGAGCGTTCATATATTTCTGTAGTCGGTAACAGTATTACGACGATAATATATATATATAGACGAAACTAGTTTAGTAGAGGAGCGTAATGTTTTTATTAAATATTTTTTAAACAAAGGCATAATTTTTTTAATTCGATATACATGTATATCTAAACTTGCACCGGACCGACTTTTGTTAAGTAGGGAAATTATATATATAACATTATACAAAAAAATGATAAAATGAAAAAAACAAAATAGCTGATATATGAAAAACTATAGGTTGAAAAAAATATATAATTACCCTACTTAGCACTTTCATGCTAAAACATTTACGTCAATTGCAATGGGTCCCAACTGCAATATTGTTCAATTGCGCTGTTTCGAGAACGATTGCACTTTCTCATTCACACCTGGATGATCAAACGGATACGGTGTAGTCCATTTATGACTGTCAGTGGTTATTTGCAACGATGTATCTCAAAACGATAAATAATAAGATGAATCATATTTGGGCATCTGATCTTAGTTTATGGATCAACTGCCTTAAAAAGGTTACGCTCACTTTTCACAGGTTTTCTATTTGTAGTTAAGGCCTTTGGCTACCGAAAGTCGGTCTTGCGGGCGAGCGGATATGCGTCTTGACGACACAGACTGTTTTCGTACGTGTTTAGACTAGAAAATTTATATAAAGGAAATGTTGATACGAATTAGTATAATCCTTCATAGCGCAGTTAGTATAGTGGTTGACTAGCAATCAAAAGGTCATAGGTTCGAGACCCATCCGATCCAAATATTTTTTTTAGTGTCCGATTTATTGACTTGTCAATCCATAACGCAGTAATCAAGAGGCATGTTATGTTTAGTCTTCGTTGATTAGAACTAGCGATGTTTACGGTCCAAGTATATGTCCACTTACCTGTACGTTTTAGTTTAATGACTTACAAGTCAATTAAATCGTTACATGTAAACGATTTGATCGAACTATAAAGCCACACATTGAAGCTTATCAATACGCTAACCTTTTCAAGATCGACATTGCCCATTATACATGTAATTATGTTAAAACAATATAATAAACCTTGTATGCAAGTCCATGAATAAATAATAATGCATTTTAATGACAAAGTTTTAATTCTAAGGTAGGTAACTGTATCTAAACAACAAATATCCCACATTTTAAAAAGAAAATATGTTATTACAACAAATCCTGACTGTAATATTTTCTAATTTTTTCAGACTGACTAGTTCATCAACCATATATTTGAATAAAATGAAAACAAATATACATTGAATGAGTCAGTTTTTTGTAATTCAATTTTTTAGCATTTTGCAAAATTTAAATAGCTGATAACATCTTTCTGAACACCTTTATTCAAAATGTTTTTAGCTTTTCTTGTAATGAATGTTGTGGACTACTTATTGGGTGAGATTTATAGTCATTAGCTTTATTCATTTTTAAGAAAAATAAAATCATCAAAATTCCAGGTTTTTGTCAGAAAAAAGACTTTAAAGACAAACCACACGATAAATTTTGCCTATATTTACACACATTGTTTCTTAGGCTATTATCATTCTTCATGAAAAGTTTCATAACAATCGTATGGAAACTACGCGCATATGCGAAGTACCTTAACGAGTATACTTGTCGTTTTTGGATAATGGTTCAATGACAAAATCATCCGCAAAAAGGATTCATCGTTGGTTAGATTTTTTTGTTTTAAAACATAGATCGTGTGGCCAGTAAGAGCTCGTGCTTGAAAACATATTCACCGGGGTCTCAGACTATTTAATGTTCCTGAAACTGTAATAATACAGTTGAAATAAGTTTTTAACATATCTTAAAGAAACCATACCTACGGACAGCATGTATGACTATATATTAAACTCACACAAACTGAATACGTTAATGACAACAATTAGAATTTAAATTTAGAAAAGTATGTTATGTGCTCCGTACATAGCAGTGCTCAGAAAGCACTATCGATATTATTGTATTTGGTTCATATCGCTTCTGTTTAAACAAAACTGACCATCACAGAGTGATTTACAAGTTTGTTATTCAACCGTCACATATTTACACCGTACTAGAAAGAATACAAGTATTTGTTTTAAGCTTTCTCATAACCGTGTGCTAAATTTCAAAAAATGTTTTTTTCTCTATTTTATTGCATCGTGATTTCGTTTAGATTTAACAAAACGGCAATTGATGCTATTTATCAGTCGTAAAATGCTAATTGATAGGATTATCTGGATCATTGTGATGTTTCATGTTCATGTTCATGGCATGGTGCACTTGCTCATCGCTCTGTGGGTTCTAATGTTGGCACTACGTAATTCCATGTTGGTAATCCTTCAATCTGGCTTTCGAAAGACCGGTAGTTCTACCCAGTTGTGCCTGAAACGAAGCGTATAGGACTTCATTATCCATCTGTTATTAGCTGGTCGTCACAAAAAAAGACTGCATATCAAACGTGTGTCAGTGTGTACTTAAATGTTTAGAGCAGCACTTGAGTTCAACAGTTTAATCATTGACGATATAAACGTGATGATGAGTTTTGTTATGTCATTCGTTTTTTCATTAATGATGATAATACGGGTAAATCTGTGTGTATTGTGTTTTGAAACTGACTAGATCCTTTTTATTCAATGGCGATGTCGTAAAGCTTTACCCATTCCCACCGTCTTAATTATAATTAATAACTTATATCTTTCTTTGCATTATGACCGTTTACTATAACCCTTTTGAAAACAAAATATCGTCTTCAATTATGTAAAATTCATTGTTTGAATATTTACTAACGAAACCTGATTATAAGCGAAAAATATTGCACGGCGTCTAATGTTGAATCAAACTATTTGAAACGTCAAATTAAGTCGCTTACGGAGAGGAAAGAGTTAATTGAACGTTTTTTGTTTCCATTTGTAGCATAAACAATGTACGAGATGTGCGAAATCTTAATGAATATCAATGGGACAAGTGATGTTACTAATTAAATCAAATCAGAAATATTATATGTATTCTCAAATAAAAGAATTTATCAAGCGAAATATCGTGATTCGCACATTAGATATTTATACCCAACTAACAGTATTATCCGCCCACTATTCTGCCGTTCCGCGGCAGTATTGGTAACCTCAAACAAGCGGTACTTCAATGTTTATTGCACATCTGGTTATATGTGCGTACTTTAAACAGATGAAACACTCAGAGTTGATGAGGTGTTATTATTCCGTAAGTATGTGATTACGAAACATAAGTTCAATTACCTTTTCCACTTTGAAATACTTGATTTATATATAATATGTCTACAGGTCGGCTCAGCTCACATTGATCAAGTACATCAATAACATACCATAACAAACCGTTTAAGCCGTTTGAATTCCTACCATGGTTGTATAAAACCACCTGCTTTACACGTGTCATAATTAAATTAAGAGTGTATGTATTCTGACAGAACCATCGTGTACCCAAACTTTTCTCAAGTGCAATGACGTCAGGTTGACCGCAAAGGGACTAAAAGTCGTAGGAACTCGGCGTCCTGGATAATACGTTTAATCTTGCATGTATTACCTCCCTTCGACAAGCAGGACATGGGTTTGATCGCTCCGCGTAAAATTTATAAAAAGTGCATTTTTAAGGTAAAAGAAGAGACTATATTTTAACAAATGCTGAGGGAAATGTAAATTATTAATGCCACCTAAACAAATTTCGACAAAACCGAAGAAAAAACACCGAAAGAAGAGGAAAACTATATCGCCTTTGTTTACGGACACTACACAGGTCAGTGACAATGCAATAAAAACCGGTTTGGGCAGTGTGTCGGGTGTGTCAAATGAAAGTGGAACTGTTAATTACGAGATTCCTACCAAACGTTTTCACTCTCTAGAGCCAGAATATTTCATCTTTGACAACGCAAATATGAGTTATAACCCCCAACAAACTTTCTCAGGCCAAATGATGCAGTCACCCCAGAACCAGTTTACAGTTACACCTCAATTTATGCCAGGCACCCCCACCCAGATGCAAAACCTGACTACCCCTCCCCCATGGGCTATCAGTCTAATGGACGACGTTAAAAGCATTAAACACAAAGTAGAGAAAATTGAGGCTGTCGAAAAGGCTGTAAACAACATTACCATGAAATTGAACCAATTGGAAATGAAAGTAGACAATATGGACAAGAGAGTGGTAGATGTAGAGAAAAACTGTTCTTTCGTAAATGAACTGTTTGATGACCATTCCTCTCAATTGAAGTCTGCCAACGATGAAATCAAACAGTTAAACCAGTCTTGCAATGCCATGAAAGAAAACATGAAAATGCTAGAAAGCGATCGTGACCAAATGAAAAGCAAACTTCAAGACACAGAATTCAGATCAATGAAAGAAAATCTTATATTTTATGGTATATCAGAGAGCCCTTCTACAGAATCCCCGGAAAACTGCGAAAATCTTGTAAAAGAATTCATAGCAACTAACCTTCATATCGATTCGACAAACATTATTCTAGACCGTGTGCACAGATTAGGAGCCCGCAGAGCAGGAGCCAAACCGCGCCCAGTAATCGCAAAATTTCACTACTTTCATGAGCGTGAAAATGTGAGAACGACCGCTTTTTCACTTAAAGATGATCTCAAGAAATCTAACGTCGGTGTTGGCATTCAGCTTCCCAAAGAGTGGCGAGAATCCAGAAAATCCCTGAGTGCCGTATTTCAAGCCGAAAAAGGGAAAGGCCACAAGGTGAAATTCGTCGGTGACAAACTGTTCGTGAACGGCCAACAGTATAAACCCACGTCTACCAGTACCAACTAGAGGGGTCATGAGGAGCAATTAGACATTGTTTCATGGAATGTGAATGGCTTAACCAGAAAATTGACAGATGTACATTTTTTAGATTTGATAAGAAATTATGACGTTGTTATTTTACAGGAAACATGGCTATCACCAAATTCTCATTTTAATTTAAATATCCAAGACTATGAATCAGAGCACTTGTATGGAAACAAATCTATTAATACAAGAAAAGGCCGATATAGCGGCGGTGTATCAGTTTATTTTAAATCGAAATTTAAAGGTAAAGTCCAAATTATAGAAAAAAACCAATGTGGTATCATGTGGATAAAATTATGTAAAACTTTGTTTGAATTTGATAATGATGTATATATATGCAGTTCATACATAAAACCACGTGATTCACGGGTTTTATTACCAGAAGATGTTGATATGTTTGAACAGATTGAATCTGATGTTGAAAAATATAAATTATTGGGAAAAGTTCTCATTACAGGAGATTTAAACAGTAGAACTTCGAATGAACCTGATTTTTTAATCTTTGACACTTATTTAGACAATAATAATACAGAATTAGAATTAAATGCTCATATTATGCAAAGAGATAGTAAAGACAAAATATTAGACGATCATGGCAAGCGTCTGCTACAACTGTGTAAATCAACTAATTTATTAATTGCTAATGGACGTTTATGCAATGAAAAAAATACCGGTGAATACACGTTTATTAATTCTAACGGTTGTAGTGTTGTAGACTATTTATTATTAAATCACAGAGACTTCAGCATCATCAAACATTTTGAAATCCAATCACTCAATGAGTTTTCTGATCATTGCGCAATACTTTTTACTATAGAGCGTAAAAGTCCAGAGATTGAATCACGTGACACAACTGCCGACAATGAACAATACATAGCGTGGGACGTCTCTCAGGTAGGGGCGTTCCGCGAACTACTACTAGACGACAATAATTCGCTACTACAACTGACCGCAAATTTACATAACAATAGCATAGATCAAACTATCGAAACCTTTACAAATCTTATCCAACGACACGCGCTTAGCATATTTGGTAGAGAAAAACAATCAATTTCAAAGAAACAGACGAAAAATAAATGGTTTAATAAGGAGTGCTATGACGCTCGAAGAAAATTTAATAAATATAGGAATATATTTTTACGACATAAAACTAATGAAAATAAAATATCTTTTCTAAGAAGCAAAAATGAGTATAACAAGATAAAAAAGAAATGCAAAAAAGAATTTAAAAGAAATGAAGGGGATCGAATCTCGAAACTCGCAAAGTCAAACCCCAAATCCTTCTGGAAAAATGTTAAAACACAATACAAAAATAATGTTACCAACCCAGATATTCCTATTCAGGACATGTATAAACACTTTGACACATTATATGGGACCAAATCGCAAAACTCTGAGGAAGACATTGATTCAGCGGAAATTACATTAGACCAAGATTTAGACTCAAACTTTACGCAAGAAGAACTAAAAAGTGCAATTTTCGCGCAAAACAATTCAAAAAGCCCCGGTGAAGACCTCTTAATAGCAGAAATATTTAAATCTACATTCGATATAATTTCTCCATTTTTACTATTTTTTTATAATAAAATATTCAACGACGGTACTTATCCCGAAAATTGGGGTCATGGAATTATCGTACCTTTGTTCAAGGGCGGGGATCCGGAACCAAAAAATTTTAGAGGAATAACTTTAAATAATATTATGTCAAAAATTTACTCCAAATTGCTTGTAACTAGATTAACCAATTGGGCTGAAACACGCGAAAAATTCATTGATAACCAGTTTGGTTTTCAAAAAGGAAAATCTACTGTAGACTGCATATTCATTCTTCATTCCCTTATTACTAAAACATTATCTGAAAAGAAAAAACTTTATGTTGCCTTTCTCGATTGGGAAAAAATGTTTGACAGAATCGACAGAGTATACTTATGGCAGAAACTTTTAAGTGAGAATATTAGTACAAAATTCATAAAAGCAATACGATCGATGTACTCTGTAGTTAAAGCAATCGTACATTATAATCGTACAAAATCGGACCCTATCACGTCCTATATCGGAGTCAAACAAGGGGATCCGGCAAGTAGTATACTGTGCTTATTTTTTCTAAATGATATATTAAATAATATAAATAGTAATATCAATGGTATTATTAATATTGATGATGTACATGTATTTTTACTCTGTTTTGCTGATGATGCTGCTGTATTCACACAGGACCCAATCTCTTTACAATGTATATTGGATGATATAGAGAATTATTGTAACACATGGAACTTAAAGCTGAATGTTGGAAAAACAAAAATTATGATATTCGAAAAAGGGCGACATACGAAATTTGACTTTTATATATATAACTCACGCATTGATATTGTAGACTCCTTTAAGTATCTTGGAGTGTATTTTTACAAAAATGGCAATTGGAGCCGTACTCAACAAAGGATTGCTCAGCACGCCTCTTTTTCACTTCACAATCTCTTCATAGTTTGTAATCAATTAGAATTACCTATCTCTCAGAAATGTAAATTGTTTGATACACTTGTTTCTCCAACATTGAATTATGCAGCTGAGGTCTGGGGTTTCCATAAAGGCCCCAGCGTTGAAATTATACACAACAAATTTTGTAGAAAACTTCTTGGTGTCAAAAAATCAACGAACACAAACGCATTGTATGGAGAATTGGGTAGAGCACCTTTTTATATACATAGAAAACTGTTGATGATTAAATATTGGATAAAAATACTTACAAAAAGAAATGATTCTTTACTTTATAAAATTTACAAAATGCTAAAAAATGATTTAGATAATGGTTCAAATTATAAAAAATCAAACTGGGCCTTCCAAATAAAAAACATTCTAGAAGAATGTGGCTTATTTCATATATGGCAGGACCAGTTTGACATGCCTATGTTAAACTACAATTTCATTAAACAACGGATCTTAGATATTTATCATCAAACGTGGTATACCGAAATAAATAATTCAAGACGTCTAGAAACTTATGCATTATTTAAACATTCTTTTGAATTTGAAAAATATCTAGACTTTGTGAAAGAACCTAAATATCGAATTGCTTTAACGAGGTTCAGGATGTCATCTCATGACCTTGCTATAGAAAAAGGAAGATATATCAATGTACCTAGAGAAGAAAGAATTTGCATTAATTGTACTTCTAATTTAGTTGAGAATGAATTTCATTTTATGATGACATGTAATAAACACTCAGAAATAAGATCTAAATACATAAAAAGGTATTACTGTACATGGCCTACAATACATAAGTTTACCAGTCTACTAGCAGATTCCTCTAAAATGAAAATCATAAATTTGTCTAAATATATATATTTCGCAAATCTACAAAGATTGTAACTTCATTATGATATACATGTATCTAACAAATGTGCTTTTTATCTCAGAACAGTCTGATTGCGGATAATTGAGTATCAATTATCCACAATCAAACGGTTTGGAGACACCTGGTCATGCGGAGTTATTCTTATTTAACCAATTACCCCATAGCCAGTGTCTAGTTTTAGTTCTAGAATACAGGGGACCACTAAAGCGGGTTGAAAGTGATTCAAAATGTGCTGTTAGGCAAATTATGCTTTACTTTCAGCGTGCTTTGGGCTATCATCTGCTAGGATCTAGCAAATATTTCTTATGAGACAAATACATGGCTGTATAAAGTTGCTTATTTTCTATGGTGAAGAAATAAGTCGAAGGTGTAAATAGGCGTATTAATGGGGAAATGGGATTAACTGTTTAGTTTACTATATATGTGTAGATATAGTTACTTACTAAGCGAATAGTGTAATCCAATCGAAACAGCAACGGTAGCAAAATTCCTTGTTTCAACATTGTATTTATAAGCACAACAAACCGTGGGAATTTTCACACTAAAGCCTGTACGTCTGTACACACACATTCTAGGGTTTCAATGAACACCACGTGACTTTTTTAACATCAGCACGGCTAAAGCGAGCAACATGGGCTGTTTTGATTGCATATCACTCGTTCGTTCATTCATTCATTCATTTATCATGTGTATAGTGTCTGACAACGGGTACGAGTCAAAATAATAATGTTAAAAATTCTAAATCAGTAAATGTGATATTATTAAAAGAAAATAGTGCTAATCGGATCCAAAAGTCTGCAATTACTATACATCTCGATAGCAATGCCTGACTTTTGAAAACAGATACACGAAGAAAAAAAGCTTTCAAATCAATATATTTATCCCTTATCCTGCGGTGATGTCGTCTGCTTTGAAATTGTCGTCTGCAGAATTTGTTAAATTTAGATTTATACATTTTTTAAGTAAATAAACCTAAAGACGAGTGCCAAACAGTTTGGATTCAGATCAGACCCCGCGTAACGCGGCAACTGATCTGGATCTAAACTGTTTGCAAAAATCAATAAAGTCGCGACCAGCAGGCAAAGGGTTAACACACTACTGTAAACCATAAATAACCATTCACGACTCTATAGCTCTTCTGTAAATTCATGTTTTGCTTGTGTATACATATTTGACCTTGCTCTAAACATGCTGATGTATGTTTTATGCAATAAAGGATTGAATTGAATTGAAGAATATACGGAACACAAGACACTCGCAATTCAATTAAAACAAGAACACGAACGTCCTGACAATGTAAAGCATACGCTTTGGTTCCAAATCGTTTGCAATGCAACACATCTTCTTTAGGTCAAACGCGTTTATTCAGAATGAATAACATCTTTTCACCTTTATATACAGTAAAACCTCTATATTTCGCTCACAAAATTATGATTATGTTTACGTGTATACGACAGGTGACTGCTTAAAGCAATGTGATAGTAAAACTGATTTCGGCTGTCCCTTGACTTTTCTACAATCCAGTAGCCTTCGTGCAAGGGGTCGTAATATTAATATTTTAACTGCATAAATATACATATATATATAACGTTTACTCTCAGTATAAGTTGAATTATACAAATCTAACAAGTTTTAGTCGAAGTTATTAGTATTTTAGAGTTAAAAGGTAAACTCGATTTAAGTGATTTCGGGTTATCGGCTGTCTTCTGTATATATTGATGTTATCAACAATGAACTTCTATTTTGCGTATAGATATAAATGAATTGTATATAAACAAAAGTCTTATGTGGAAACATTTTGTAAGGCGTATAGATAGGTATCATCTACATGGCTTTGAATTCTATAAAGAATCTTTGTCTTCTTATTTCAGAAACCCGTTCCCATGAGTTTCAGGGTATTGTCTAATTTCATAGTAAATGGTTTATCATTGGATATAGATTTACGTTACCAACTTCATTACAACAAATACTACTGATACGATGGAAACTTTATTTTACCCTTTGCAATATTATTAGGCTTTGGAAATCGCCTTACTTTGCGGATTTACATTTGCGTCTATTAGCTTAGCCATCAATTTATGAAACTGTATTTTTGCGGCATTAGTTTGTCAATAACAAAGAATTTTAAACTGTCGTATGCAATACTTTACGGTCAAAATCAAAGGTTATAAAGCGTTTGAGTTGAGTATTTGTTCTCAATAATTTTATTGGCCAGATTTGAGCCTAGGCTAAAATCTGACCAATCAAATGCTTTAAAACGAATTCAGATCCAACTTAACAGCTGTATAACTTTAGCGCCTTATTGAATAATCATAAATGTCTTTGTCATCATTTAAATCGTGAATATATGCCGAAACTGAAACCTTTTCGCAAATACAGTGCTCCGTTTCTACAACAACACCCAATTGGAGACAAATATTTGTGTGTTGTTTGGATGATTTTTTATCGGGATGGGTACTAACGTCTAGTCTTGACTGAGGCTGTTTTCCATAAAAAAAGTTACAAATGTGGCTTAGCCACGTGTAAGCATTACAATAAGGGTATGTTCTACTTATACGAGGCCTGTAGAAACACAGAAAAACCAAATTAAGCGAGTTCGAAATATCAAAGTTCAACTGTATAGTTAACAGGCATTCATTGGTTATAAAGCAGAGATGGTCGTATCACGGTAATGTTTAACTGTAGAAAAGGCAGAGCCACATTTTGATTTTGAAATAAGGATACATTGTTTAATCAAATTAAACGAGGCCGAAATAATAAAACGCATCTGTAGACAAACTGAACAAGTCTAATTAATCGATCCGTGATTAAATAAACTCTATTTATTGAATAGTATCAGTTTTAAAGTAGCCGTCGCCTGTATAAATTATTTTAGTCTGTATCGATAACTTTGATTCTAAACTCGTAGGTCCAACATCGATTAAAATTATCTACATGTATATACTTTGAATTGTTTGCATATGCGTTACAAGGGTCGTTCGTTTCTGAATGAAGAAAGATGATTATTAACTATTTCTAAGAGATTGTTTTCAGATTGAATTTCCCAAATTTAAACTATAGCTAGTTTACCTTGCAAATCTTGACCGGAAATTAGTTTGATCGCGTCAACGTTGTTCACAAATAGTAATAAAATATTCCTTTAAGTTTATCTATAACTTACACCGTTAACAAAATTAATGGTGAGTGTTTGTATAGTAAACATTACACATATAGTATGTGTCATTTTGTACATATTACCTGGCATACATTGACATAATTAGCCTTTTTATGTTGGAGTGTCAATGCTGGGAACAAGTGGTTATAGCATACGCAAACAGGAGCTCTCCCTGTATTTCAGCATGTAATTTTCAGTATTTGATAACATATGTGTTATTTCAGAAACAAACGAGCTTCCCTTATAAAGAATTAATATTTTTTGCAACATCAATCAATTTCTTGAAACCGCCCGCGAGATTAACAATTTGTCATTTTAGCGACCATTTTATATGAGCACGTGTTTGTGACATGGTTGTCTTCTAATTCCCGTTTATAAAGAGGTAATTTACTTTATTAAGAATAAAAGAAAACAGATCAAAGGAGTATTTGTTTGACGTTGATAGATCATGGTTTTGTACTAGAATGAAACATCCTTCACAGATATGCCCTTGTTCGGATTTGCATTGTTTTTAATAATGTACCCTGTCACAATACACAATCACAATTAGAAATAAAAGGGAATGTATTAATAACTGTTTCAGTACTTGTCCTTGAGGTCTGCATCAAATGGCATTATGGGACTATTTGTTAGAGACATAATTTAATTGCAAGCGCTTTATGCTAATAAAGACGTTTAGCTTTACTTATTTTCAGCGTCTGCCTGTTATGTCGTTATTAATTTCACTTTCTTGTGGTGGTGGTACGCAACGGTTTTATAGGGAAATGTTCGACTTGGCCCCTGTCAAATTTCTGTATAAAAGGCTATTGGTAAGTTTGAAAGTTTTTGTTGAAGATTAAATATGTTTAAGGGTGAATGCATTTATACAATGTTTGTTACTTTGTGGCATGATTTGAATAAAATGCGCACTAAGAGGGTTACTTTTTGTGGTCGAATCGGTATAAGATTGGAGCAGTATGGAAATCAGTTTTTGTGGCTAGATACAAATTTGAAATCAGCATCATTTTACTGGTGGATGCAAACGCATGTAAATTGTGCAAAATCAAGCTGGAGTCCTGTTGATTGTGCTAAAAATTCTAAAAAAACAGGTTCAGGGAGTCAGAAAATACTTGTCACTACTAAAGGATTATCTAAGGTGAACAATTCCGATGTTTTCAGAGACAATTAGTGGGTTTTGAGGTTTGTTTGTCGAGTGTTTTTGTGATCAAAACAAACTTTAAATTTGGCCACAGATGAATCTAAACGTGGGCTTATGTGGATTGTTTATGCTGTTTTGTTATGACTAGGGATGTTTTGACTGAATTTTGAATCTGGTTGACGCGTGAAAGTCACGAGGAGATAAATATATATCAAGGTCACAACTGGCTTGGAGATTTCAGAAAAAACCGTTGTGTGCATCCCAAGCTTTATAGCTCATGCACAGCGTCCTTGAATTTTATTTAGATCAGGTCACGTTTGACATTGGTTAGTTTGATATCAATGTTATGTTAAATTGATTAAGGTGGTTCTACTTTTCTCGTGTCAAACTTCATTGAGATATTTATTAAATCTGAAATATACCATATTGAGAGTTAAACATTGGTAAAATAAAACATAAGTACAGCTCCATTTTTGTCTTACAGGACATTTTTTCGAGAAAAGTTCCATATTTAATTAACTGGGATATCTTTTTTATAAAGTATTATAAACCAATATGTTCTATATGTTTAAGTGAACTGTACAGACAATATAAGATATTGTCCAAATAAAACTATTTCATGAATAATTTACTGGAAATATCAATGGATAAAAAGAATCGGACATGGTGACAAAATTGCAAATTGCAAAATATCTAGCTGTTTATCATACACTAATTTTAGACTTATCAGATATATACTTGGCAAAACTGCTAGTACCCCAATGACTATGTTGAAGTTTTCTTTTTCATGGATCGTGGTTACGTGAAAGGCCTTTCAGATTTATGAACTATAAACATTTTTTCATTCTTCTGTGAAAAACATTTAAATGTTTGTGAGAAAAAAATGTTTTTATACGTTCAAGGACAAAGCATAGTGCCATTCAAAAGGCTACATTTTTGGAGCAATGTCAATAATGTGTATGGCCATCATTAGCCCTCACTACAGCCATGCACCGGACTCTCATAGACACGATGCAATTCCTGAAGATGTTATGCCCATGGATTGTGGACGTCTTTGTTTATCTGCTACACTTCCGGTTCTGCGGTACCATGCCAGAAGCTTGATCATTGATTGTTTCGGCGAGCAAATATTGTTGAAAAGTACTCTACTGGGTTAGACAATGCTGGTATCATACCACAACAGAGAAAGAAACGTGATGAAGATGTTAAAATGGACGACGTTTTCAATTACCTCAGCCCGTCCTGTAAAAGTACTATGGTTCTATCTCGTTCTTCAAGAGGCATCCAACTCATGTTTTGTTTTTTTCTAACTGTCGAAAGCAACACATTAAATTTTCAATTGAAATTTGTGAAACATAACACAGCCCGTGCTGCACGTGCTACTAACCCTGGTTCGAGCCGTTGTATAGCCTACACGACACTGCTGACTGAACACAACTAAAACCGGTTTCAGTCGATCAAGAATCTCCATGCGCACGTTTTGGCGTGTAAACAAAACTTATTTGATTCAAAACTAAAAAACCCAAAGGATATTTATGTTGGGGTACTTAGCAGTGTTGTTGAGTATATATAACATGTACTTAATTCTACTAGTGACAAAACTTTAGTAAAAATCAACAGTAGACTTAACTTTTAATACATGTTTTAATGAAATTCAGACAATACTTTAACACAGCCAGAGTTACCTCCCTTAGGTACAACTCTAAAATGCCTTCAGCTCGAAATAATACCATATACATTGGATGTGGTAGCCTGTATATCTTTAAAGACAGATGACCGCTACATGCAAGAGAAAAGTAATGACTGAAAGCTCCACCATGGTCGTTGCTGTGTGCATTACTTTTGTCATGTGTTGAGCTACTATATGTTCTATAGGCTATAAATCCACACAAAGCTGTGTCAGTCATTAAGCATCATTGGACAGGCTATATAGCGAACACTGATTCAAACAAACGAAAACTGAACATAACCTGTCACTTGTTTGCGTTATGGACTGACAACGTCAATAAAACGACCTTTTTGAACAAAACTTTTGGGTTGCTAGTCAATTATCCTACCAATCGAGCTATCAAGGAAGACACTGACACTTATCAAACAATATTTTATGTCAGTGTCTAGTATAAGCGCGTGTAGAATAAGATCATGTGAAAATCATGAGCATTTTCGGAACTCGAGATGCAAGAACCCCGCTTGCGATCCTCCTTAAATAAGAAAACATATGTTAAATATTAAATTCCCTGTTTTATTAGCATTTGCTCTCGTATCATCAGATATCAAAAACGGTATCTGAGATCGCTTTATAATATTTCGTTTGATTAACATTTTTCTTCTAGTTCGACTCCTTTAATGTATTCATATACAATTATGTTGATGGTCAGTCAGTTTTGCTTTATAAATTACCAACATGTTCTTGTGTTGTGTACATTGCATATTTGAGCAACATGTTATTTCTAAATCACTAAGACAATATGCAAACCGGTAAAAATGCGTTTACGATAGTATGTTAAATTAAATGCTAAGTAAATGGATAAGCTTAACCATATCTGTTATACATTCTGAACGAATGCTTTTAATTATTTCTATGAACATCGACTACGAGGAACACCTGCGATCTACAGACATTTTAGCTGACAATATACAGTCACACATTGATTAATCCACTAACACTTTCCTGTAAGTAAAGTTAAAACGTGCAAAGGTGGGATACTCGTAATCCTGAAAAATAGGTCAATCACGTGATTATTTTAAAATGTGTTGATTACGAAGTGAACAAGGTTAGTCATCAGTCTCAAGCGTTTAAACTTACCAGCGGTTGTTTGCCATAACATTCCCAGTACACCTTATCAACACGCCCAGGTATATAACGAGAATGTCCTTATTCTCATCAACTTTTAAATGCACAGTACAACTCCAATGTACTCCTCATGTATAATATTTATAGTCAAATACAGTTGATTGTCTATCAAGTGAATGAAGAAAAAAGTTTGATAGGTTATACGTGTAACGATTTTGTGTTTCATTTTAACGTTATATAGGAACTTCTTCTCTACTCACTTAACCGATTACCCCAAGGCCTATTTCTAGTTTTTGAAATAGGTGGCCACTTAAAGCAGGTCGAAAGCAAAGCACAATGCGCCTTAAGGCGCATTCTGCTTTACTTTCAGCCTTCTTTAAGCTACAATCTGCTAGAAGGAAGAAAGTTATTTTTTATTATACAAATTAATGACTGTATAAAATTGAACTATTTTCTTCAGTGTAGGAATATTTAAATGGCGTAAAAAGGCGTATTTATGAGGCAACGGGTTCAATACTGTTAGCAACTCTCATAACTACTACCAAGAAAGGGGCATGGTTGAGGAAAGAAATGATAAATGGCATGGTGATTGTGTGGACTAAATACTCTTACAATTCCGATAATTATTACTTTTATCCTGACTTTAGTTTTAAATGTTGTCAAACAAGTATTCATACGAAGGGAATGTAGATTATTTCGTTATAATGTGTTGTTTTATCGGAAAAATGTGAATTGAAACATAGGAAAGTATATTAGCTAATCACAGACAGAAGTGTAGATACATGTAATGCATGTAATAACCTAGATCAATGACTATGTGTTGCATGCATTTTACAGTCAACTAGTTATGTTGCTTGTGTGCACATTTTAACACCTACAAACTGATTATTTTCAACGGTATATCTGAGACGATAACATTGCCGAAAGTAACTCAATGCTTTGGTATGCAATAGAACGTAATCCTGTATCAGTTGTACTTAAGCTTTATATCAGTTAAAATGTAGAGCTTTGAAATATTTTGAGTTATTGAATATCGACAATATAACATTAAGGATAAATAATGTGTCTATTGATGCATGTTTTTGTTGTTTTTCCATATGTTTACGCTTGTATTTATAAGTGGTTGAGTTAGGGTTCGTCGCCGCGGAGAGGAGCGAAAGCGAGGGTACAATACATTGTATTTATATTCAGTTGGCGTGGCGTCAAACTCAAGTATTAAGTTGTCGTGTCTTTTTTACTTATATGCGACAGCCTGACTGACTATCATGAACTTAGCCAGGATGCCGTCCTAGCACGTGCAAATGAACCATTAATTTGTGTTCAGAATAAGGTAAACAAACCCTTCGGCGAGACATCTGTTATACGGGTAACCACTTATATTTTATTGTTTTGACATTCCGTTTAACCTGTTCATTTACAGGATAAATTTAGATTTATACATTTTGAATAAAGAAACATTGACAATAAAGTAGAAATGTTTAAGCATGACCAGACAGGATGAAACCGATTTGTAAATATCAGATCACAAGGAATAACGTAGTGCGATAGTTTACAGTATTTTATTTATTTAGTGACTCTTGACTTAAATAACCTATTTGCACCCAGTGGATTTTTCCATGTTTTATATTGGGTTAGTCCATTATTTATCAAAAGGATGCCTGGTCAAAATTTTCATTTTCATTTTTTTTATATTAAAATTCATACAGTGGAGAATGTGTTATTTTTTCCCAATAAACGCGCTCACGCTAAAACTATTATTTCCAGTGCAAACAGTTGGGAGCCAGATCAGACGCCGGGTAACCCGGCGTCTGATCAGGCTCCAAACTGTTCGCCACCATGATAAACATGAAATATCAGAATTGTCCAAAGGTTGTTCTTTTCTACGTTTTAGTGCTTTGCGTTTGCGTTTAAATGGGAAAGAATAACAGATTCTCCACTGTATCAGCAAACAGTGAAGACTCTGGTCAGACTCTACACTGTTTGCCTTTGTTCCATATATTGGATTGTGGGCACAAATGGGTTAACTAAAACAGGTATTACCAACAGCAATTACTTGAATTTAATTGAATATGACATCATATGTGGTATTGTTTAAGATGATGTACTTATGTACACGTCTGAATAAAATGTGTTCTGTTCTGTTCTGTTCTGTTAATCCAAAGCGGCTAAAACATATTAAGTCGCAGTTTTCTGAATTACTTAATTTCTTTTTGGAAAACATTAGAAAATTTATACCAGATGCAGATTAACCGGCGACTGATTATGTTCCATATTGTTTACAATAGAAATAACTGCTTTTGCAAAAATGTTCCCATTGGTAAAAGCCAATGTCCTTCAAATTGTAATGAAAGTCGAGCTGAAGACTCTGGATATAATTGGACGATAAATAACAAAATCCTTGGCTCGAGATTCCAATTAACAATTACTTTTTATGAAATTTAAGATCATTATCTGTTTGATGCTAAAGAGTTTTATTGCAAAGGAAACATGCTGTAAATAACTATTTGTGGTTTCAGACTGTACAACATAATTGTCCAACCCTAGCGACGAGTATACATGGCATTTTAAAACAGAATACCTGGTGAGAGTTCACTTGTTTTGTGCAAATAGAGAGGCCCTTAACCAGACGGCTCCTGATTTAGCTCTCTGGTCAAGTTTTGCACTGTCAATTTACAATATATCGCATCAACACCCCTAAGTACTATAAATTTAACTTGATGTAAGTGAAACTCAAATTTAATCTTACGGTTTGTTTTTTAATTTTAGGTTAAATTGATTAAGGTCATATTGATATTAGTGCCAAACAATTTAGTCCCTGATCAGAGGCCTCTTAACGCAGCGTCTGGGTAGATCCAACACTGTTTGAAAGTGCCCCTTGTAATCTGCATGAGGCGGTGAATGAGTTTCATTCATCGACATCTGCAACTTCAAAAGGACAAATGTTCAAGATTCAACTTAATTCTAGTCTCGTTTTGATTCTTTTTTGTTGTACTGTTAACTCATTATCCCCTGAAACTTACAATGAACAATTCCAATTTACAATAAAAGCTGGTCCATTTTAGACTTTTTAGTGTTCTTTTTTGTAATAAATTGCAAAATTACAAACAGTGATGTTCCTGATCAAAGGGCTCCTGTAGGAGCCCTCTGATCAGGAACTTCACAGTTTGCAAAGGACACATGTACTCTACACAGGTACACTTTTAGTAAAAGACGCATATATGCGACACTAGGGTCCCATGAGTTAAATAAATTGTTACATAGCAAAAGAAAAATACCCTGATCAGAGAGCTTCTTTACTGATGAGACTGTCCGAGTTATTTTTAGAACAGAATAGTTAATAATGGTAAATAGGTAAGCAAGGTAACATCGTATATATAATAGTGCAGTTTCCCACTTAAGATAAGTATGATGCTCGTGCAGCACGACTTTACTGATATCTTATTATTCCCCAATAAACGCATTTATATACTAAAACAATTATTTCTATTGCAAACAGTTTGGAGCCAGATCAGACGCCGGGTAACCCGGCGTCTGATCAGGCTCCAACCTGTTTGCTTCTCAGATTAAAAATATAGACAAAATTTTTAAAAGTAAATTTCCACAGTTTAGTGCATTGCGTATGCGTTTAAACAGAAAAGAATAATGTAAACTCTACTTTACATTACGCACAAAAATTAAAGATATCCGTATCTCTTGGATGTAGAGAAAACTAATCCCTTTTAAAGTTTTAGAATGTTCCAATCTAAAAGTAACTTGGACAGGTCAGAAGAAACACTTATATACACTAATGTATTTGTAAACACCGCACACTTGCGTCACTACAGTTTTATGTACAAATGAAGGTGCAAACTTCAATCATGATGCAAAACATCTTTACAGTTAGTACTGGAATGTTCGGTTTGCTACTTTGTTTGTTTTTTTGAGTTACTTCCTTGAAATACAGATATGTTTTCTTTTGAGTGTTTGTAATTAGGTCATTCAGTGCATGCCGGGAATGCAGTTTACAGTAATTATCGAGCGAGTGCATTACTCGAAAAAATATCCCTTTCACTGCCGTGACGTCAGCTGCTTTAAACACTTGTCTTCTGCGTTAATTCTCACATTCAATTTATTTTCAGGCTTTTTGACTGCAACCATATGGATACCGGTGCCAAACAGTATTGATCCAGATCTGACGCTGAGTTTTGCGGCGTCTGAACAGGAGTTAAACTGTTTGCATATTACACTGTTCTTGGGATAAGGCAGTGAATGGGTTGAGAAGACGTTTTTATTATTTTTCAAGTGCGATTTTACGAATCGTACCCTTTCCCCATCGCCTGTTTCTAGTTTTGTTGACACGTGACTGCTTAAAGCAGGCTGGAAGTAAAGCAGAAAGCGCCTTAAGGCGCATTCCGCTTTACTTTCAGTCTGCTTTAAGCTACCATGTACTAGAAAATAAATCCGAAGATTTAGGAAACATCCGGAGAAATGGCAGCCCTGACGACATTTCACTTATAGCGGAAGTTATCTAGTAGAAAGACGAAACAGGTAACATTCATGTTTTAAAAATCTCCTCTAAGGCTTTATAAGTTTTGACAGAGAATGTGCGAGCACTCAAGCGATTCGAGGAAAAGGATAGCGTTTCAACGCCTACATATCAAACTGAAAACTATGTGAATTGTAATGCATGTACTGATCAAGGAGGTCAAACCAATATATCAAACAATATGTAATTTTATTATAAAATATATTTTCATCATCACCATCATCACCAAAGGATTTTTGATTAACGTGCAGGTTCAGGGGCAATTATCCACATCAGTGGGTCCCTTTCCAATTAGCTGACTTGCTGCACGCATGGCAGTTTTTACACCTGATATCCAGGTGTCTCGAGAGAGAATGGGTCGATTACAGCGAGGTTCCAATCTCTGCAATCCCTCTTTGTTATTTATTTATATTTTATTTATATTATTGTAGCTCGAATATTAAGTATCGCACGAATATATTGTGACCAGGTTGTGTTTTCAGTCATTTCGGTAGTTTTATCTTTTCACTCATTTTAATCCAAGTTCGATAACTCTTTAGCTCTTTGACGTCATTCCGCACGATATTCAGTTGTACAATTAGATTTGAGAGGGAAACATCTCTGAAGAAAACATAATTAAATATATTTTCTAGGTTTATAAAGTTAAATACAGGTTTGTATCGTTACTATGAATTAGCAACGAATTGGCACAGGTTGTAATGAGCTTCTGCTTTATTGTTTTCAACGCGTAGTGAAGTTATTTCACTCCGGCTTGTCTGTAGCGTAATGTATTTTCGCGAATCGAAATAGCAGCAATTGTCATTTCTGTACCTTCTGTTTATGATATTTGACTAACCAGAATAACATTATTTGCAGTTTAAGCACCTACAGTGAGTGTGTGAGTTTGGCAGAGTTGTGGAGGAGTGGTAACTGCGTTTAGTTCCATAAACTAGTAAGTGGGTGGAGTATTGTGTATTTGTTATAAGTTTGTACTGTAAAGCCCATTCATTATCAGACCTGCATTTAGGAAGCAATAGTTTGTTATGATGTGTTTGCAACCATAACATAACATAACAGCTAGTTATGGGATGTTATGCTGTTGGCAACCACATAACTTTATATTTTAACCCCATAGTGTTTCATGCCCTTTTTCATAAGGAATAGTAAAGGCGTTTATTTACATGTTATTGTTATTACCATGTGTCATGTTTTATATTCATGCCAGCAGGGTTTAGAATTACTCATGTATTCATTATTATTTTCAGATTGCAGTTTGTTGTCAACTTGCAGTTGAGTCGAGTTGAGTTAAGACTGTGCATTGTATATACCATCATCCTACATATCCATTACCATCATCCATTGACCATGTAACATTCGTAAATGAAGATTTCAACCTACTTCTGGCTTGTCTTGCTTTAATGGACCCTCAGAGCTAGGCTACACTATTATGTTTTGAAAACCTCCAAACCAAGTTTCTACGAGGTTAATACAGCTTTCAATTCATTATCCCTTTCACTCTTAACGCGCGTTTGCAAATAGTTTGGATCCTGATCAGACGGCGCGTAACGCGGCGTCTGATCATGACCCACACTGTTGACACTTTTATCGCTAAATATGTATTCATACAACCTTAAATTTTACTTTGAAACGTGTATTGCAGACAAAAATACATGTACTGTAGCAAACGACAATAAAGCGGTGAAGGGGTAAAACTCTCCCGAATTATTTGATAATGAAAGGGTTAAAGGACATTGCCAACCAATTGTGTACGTGTTGTGTCTCTGATTAAGCCTTGTACTTTCCACACGATGTCTGCTTTACCATCCAATCGTCCATTGCTTACATAACGTATACGTACATGTATACAAGTGTCACATTCTTTTTTCCTCGATGTACACCTTATCATCCGGAGTCTGATTAGCTTATTAGTTTCCTGCAAATTCAAATCACGTCACGTCTGTTGGACACGTTAAAGTCACAGGCTACCAGAATTTGTCTTTGAAGATGTCAGTTAACCTTTTCGCTACCAATATGACAGTCATATCATCTGCTTAGATGTTTGGTCTGCTGTTATCGAAGGTCGTTGGAATTGTATGCGTTTTTAATAGGATAAAATGATGTAAGTACTTGAATTTAAACTGTATGCACAAAATTGGCTTTGTCGAGTATTGCAGCGACAGAGTTAACCATTTAGTTTAAATATCAAAATAAGCAAACGGGAACGGGAAAGGCCGTCTGTTACCATAACTAAACACGTGTACATTGATTGTATTGAAGGTAGGCGAAAGTTAATAATTACGGTTGCAATAAAACAGAAAGCTTAATCTCACTTAACCCATTTGTGCTCACGATCCCATATGTGGGACATAGGCAAACAGTGTAGAGTCTGATCGGACGCCGCATGATGCGGCGTCTGATCAGAGTCTACACTGTTTGCTGATAGGAATTTCAATATAAAACAAAATGAAAATGAAAATTTTGACCAGGCATCCCTTTATTAAAAAATGGACTAATCCAATAAAATTTCTAAACATGAGAGTATCCACTTGGAATAAATGGGTTAAAGACATTTCCTGACCTACTTCCGCTGAAATTATTATTTCCATTGCAAACAATTTTGAGCCAGACCAGACACCGGTCTGATCAGGTTCCAGACTGTTTGCCAAACATGCATGTATTAAAATGAAAAGTTTGAAATTGAAAATAAAAATGTAGTTTTCTATATTTTAGTTATTTGCGTTTCGTTTGCGTTTATACGGGAAAGAATAACGTCTTCTCCAATGTAGTATTGTATTTAGGATTCGTTAAAAATCTTCTCGATGCAACTGACTAATTGGATCTAGATATGATGCGGAATAAATTGGTACCAGATCAATACAAAAAGCTTTTTCCACTCGGTCATAAAATACAACATTATTTCATTATATTCATTTTGTGTATATGTCATTTTGAAAGCCAGCGGAACACGGGCTATACCAAATATATTCAAGTCCAGTGCCAACAGACTGTATTTTATTCTTTAATATGAGCATTTCCCAAATACTGTTGTGGTTTTGAACAATGTTAATACGAACACATGACATTATTTACCACTATTTCACCGCCGTGTGCGAATAAGTCGACTTCGCAAACATGTTGGAGCAAGATCAGACGCCGCCTTGCGAGGCGTTTGATCAGGATCCAAGTTGTTTAACACTCATTAATTCTTAAGTAAAAAACTTCAACGATTGACATTTTATGTCAAAATTGCAGACACCTTTTATTAGGTGGTATTTTGTTCAAAATGACGTTTAAATTTGGCGGCGAAAGCGTTGAACACAATGAAAGCTCACCCCTTCACTGCCTTACCATGAGTACAGTAGTTATTTGGAAACAGTTTAGATCCTGATCAGACGCCGCGTAACGCGGCGTCTGTTCAGGATCCAAACTGTTTGACACTCGATTCAATATGTCTTAAGTCAAAATACCTAAAAATTGTTTTTTAGAAATAGAAGCAGACGACGATTGTTTAAATTTGATGACGTCATGGCAGTGAAGGGGCTGAACACAACGTCCTCATGTTCTATGTATCACTCCCGGGTATTCTGTACTCTCGGGACATTAAGTCCTGGAACTGTTTATGTGCAGGTCGCTGAGGTTGTGCCCTCCTTATTCCATTACTGTTCACTTGTAATTCTATCCGTAATCTTGGAAACAGCATGTTCATTTTCCCATACATATCCTCATCGGACGAACAGTTGGCTTGTTTTCGATGTGTACAGCTTCTTAGGGCGAGCCTTAGTCCAGCTCTAAACTTGGGGCTCATCCACAAATAGATCAATGGGTTATAACAACTGTTACTCATGGAGAGCCAGTGAAAACACAGCCAGAGCACTGGGACGTATACGTTGTTATAGATACTCGGTTCATACTCGCCGACAAGCATTATTGTATGAAACGGGAGCCAGCACAAGGCGTAAAACAAAACCACTGTGATCATCATTTTGATGAGCTGAAATAGAAAATAGGAAATATTATTGATAATAATTTCAGGGTTTGAATATAGTGAAGAATACGTTATTTCCCCCTTAAACATAACGGCACGCTGCAATAAACCGAATATATTGTAAAGTTGTCGACAATTCTAATTACTATTTAAATGTGAGTAGTAAACAGTTCGGGGCATTATCAGACGGCGGGTTACCCAACGTCTGATCTTTATCACAACTGTTTGCAATGGATATAAAAGATTTAGTGGAAACGCGTGCATTGGAACAGAATAACGTCTTCTTCACTGTAAACACACTGCGAAATGTGTTAGTACATGTATTTGTTGTTCAAAAGAAACGAAAAAGAATCGCAATGCTAAAACTGGCGATGCCAGCAGGTGTTGCTTTTTTTTAAAAAAAAAACTCCTACGTTATCCTATTGATTTATTTTCATTACGCTTTAAGCAGTATCCTGTAATAAACGTGAACTAATGAACTTAATTAAGTGGTCATTTTTAGAGTGCTTTTGCTGTATTTAACTCTGATTGCAAAAACAAGAAACAATCTGTAGTACACCGGCTGATCGGAGAAAAAACTATTACTCTAGCACAACTCGCACAAATCCCTATATAAACAAAGAATGACGCAACTGTGTTTGAATTTACAATAAAACACGCACGCGCTGTAACGACTAAAATGTGACGTTACTTGCATAATATGGCTTTGACAATGCTTACGCCAAGAAATGTAGTGCCGTTGCGTCGGTAGAAATTGCTGTTGAATTGAAGTGTTAGAATCGAAATAATAATTCATACTAGTGTTTTATCGTGCAATAGAACACAGCAAGTCGTTGATATGCTGGTAATTAAAGTACGCGACCTACGGCCTCGTGATCAAATTACTACGCATCTCAACTCCTACCCGTGTTTTGTTGCACGATAAAACACTGGTATGAATTAATGGTATGAATTAAAAACGTCGTTATGGGGAAATTAAAAAGTTACAGGTGTTGTTTTTTTTAAAAAAATAAATGTTTTTATTTAGACGGGTAAACTAAAGCCTGATCAGACTCAAACGTATTAAAACGCAAAAGAATCACAATACACTAACACTCAGCAAATTCCAACTTTTTAAACTGCTCCATTTTTATTATTGTCTTAATGGCAACACCTTTGTAGTATGGTCAGACACTGTGTCACCCGACGTCTGCTCTGACAGACAAACAAACTGTGTCAATAGAAATTATAGTTTTTAGTGTACGCGTGTTTATTGGGAAAGATAAACGTCTTCTCTACTGTACATGCATATACATAGAAAACTGCAACATTCTTCAAAGAAGCAACCCAGCTGCAGTTATGGCAATTAGCCATAGTGTGTGCTTTCATAAAGTCCATTGTGCAAGGTTGTGTGTTTCTATTACAGAGGAGAAGACGTTATTCTTTTCCAAAAAATACGCTATATCTATTATTTCAACTGCTAACAGTTTGGAGCCAGATCAGACGCCGGGTAACCCGGCGTCTGATCAGGCTCCAAACTGTTTGTCTCTCAGATTAAAATCTAGGTCAGATTTATCAGGCTCCGAGGTTATAAAGCGTTTCAGTTGAGTCTGAGTGTGTTCCCAAGCAGTTGATTGGTCAGATTTGAGCCTAGGCTCGAATCTGCCCAATCAAATGCTTGGGAACGAGTTTAGACTTAAGTCAAAAGCTTTATAACCTCGGAGCCTGGAATTTGCCATTTTCTACAGCTTAGTGAATTGTGTTTGCTTTTCGTTTGAATTTAGACTATAAAGACTAACATATTTTCCTCTGTAACCGGTAAGTTGAGCCAGACGTATGTCAGACTTATCTTATTAACCTTCGCACTGCCAGATAATCGTCTGTTTTAACTACTTCGTGTTCCATGACATCATCATTTGACGTCTGCTTGTATTCTCAAATCTATAGTTTAGGTATTTTGATTTTAGGACTATTGAAATGAGTGTCAAACAGATTGGATTCTGATCTCTTTAAAAAACGCTTACAGTTGATGACCTTTGTTATATGAAATGCATGCTAGCTACAGAAGTCCATTGTTGGTAGAGAATACGTTGTCGTTTCCCAAGAATCGCGTTTATGCAAAACTCTTATGTGTAACGCGTACAGCTTGGATCCAGATCAGACTCCGCGTAACCCGTTTCAATCAAAAGCGTCATTCTAATACCCTTATATATATATTGTAAATAGTTAATGTATTCCGATTGAAGAAATATCCACTCGAGAGTCAGATAGTCTGAATCGTTTCTCGACATCTGATCTAGATCAAAATGTCTATATTACGACCACTCAAACAAAGGCTAATAGTTTAATTGAGAGCCAGGTGACAGCTTAAAGCAAGGTGAATGTAAAACAAAATGACACTGAAGCAGATATTTTTTATTTATCATTCACCTTGATTGTTCAAAGCAGCCACCTTAAACATGGAACACTTTCAATAAGTTTGGTTGTTTTTTTACATGACTTTTTGTACAAACAATTTATCTAGAGTTAAATCCACTCTATGTTGTTTCGAATGTTTATGAAAGTCTTAACTATTTCACTCTCAATGAAGCTTAAAAGCGCGTTTGCAGACAGTTTGGATCCTGATAAAACGCCGCGTCTGACCAAGCTCCAAACTGTTTGACACTCGTATACAAAGTGTGTTAGTCATACTGCATTAAAATTAATTTTGAAACGATATTGTAGATTCCAAATATTGAGGCAGATGGCAATGAAAGGGTAAAGTGTCAGAAGAGGATAGCTCGTTGCGGATACTACTAGAGTATTTCACAGATGTAACGTGTTATTGAAGATTCCAGGTAATTAGTAGCTGTGTTTATAATCTCCCCCAAGAGTTATTTATGTGTATTGTGTAATAGAAAAATAAGGGCATCCGTAATTACCAAGAAGGTCAATATGCCAGATCTTTTAACAACGTAGAAGGAACGGTTATAAAAAGTGTCTATATTTAGTATCGCTTAATTACATGACATTTGGCAACCGACATGGAGCAGACGTAAATATTTCTGAAATTAAAACGTATACATGTATGTATACAGTGGAGAAAACGTTATTCTTTCCCGTTTAAACGAAACGAAACGCAAACGCAAAATGCTAAAACGTAGAAAAGTGCAACTTTTCGACAATTCTGATAATTCATTTTTATATTGGTGGCAAACAGTTGGGAGTCTGATCTGGCTCCAAACTGTTTGCACTGGAAATTATAGTTTTAGCGTAAACGCGTTTGTTGGGAAAGAATAACGTTTTCTCCACTGTACAGTTGCAATGAGAGTGGATCGTAATTAGACGCTGACTATCTGATAAAACGAGGTAACCAGGCGTCTAATCAGGCTCAACACTGCTTGCCGCTCAGGTTAAACTGAACGATGAGAAATATAAATACGTTGTAATTTTATACATTCTACTTCAATGGGGAAGAAATAACGTCTTCTCAACTGTATGGCTAGATGTATCTGCGGTATGTCAAACAAATACCATACAGCACAATGACGTACAGTCCAAATTGTATCATGTAGGCTGTGTTTGAAAACCATTTCACTATACAAAGGAGATAAACATTAAGGTACATCGAGTAATGAAAGACCGTTATAAGCGTCAAATACTTTGGAACATGACAAGACACCGCGTCACGCGGTGTCTAATAAGTACCCAAACTGTTCGTAAAAAAACACTATGCACGAAGTAAAGCAGTGAATGAGTGAATCAATAACAAAGGGTAAAGTAGTAGGTTTCTATTTCAGTTTGATTAATTCTTAGGCACCCTGTATAAGCGTTGCCTTGGTTGTGCGGCGCACAACGCTGTTGTGCGGTGCAGACAACGCCGAATTGCGGTATTTCTTGTTTACATTTGACCTAGTACACACAGGTGAGTAAACAAATCGCTTTGTTTCAAATGATATGAAGAACCATTCTGCAAAAGACCTGGTCGATACGAGGCACAAATCATTCCGGTTTCCAGTCGTAGTACGTTTATATGCCTATATTTTGTAGATTTGTCAAACATTAATGAAAACCAACCCTAGGAGTGAGCTCAGCGTATATTCGGGTTGTTAAAAAGCCAATTTAGGGCATAAATCACTCCTTCAGATGGACTTTTGGTATATAATTTGAACCATTTAGCCATAATAAAGCATGTAGTGTGTTGATTTTGAGGAAAAAATGAACATTGAAAAGTTTCAAGCAAAACAATGAAGTGAACGTAGGTGCCGGCGGTGCTTTAGAAAAGCCACGTTGGTGAATGCGGAGTAAACAGGGTATTCTTATTCAATGTACGTTTGTATGTAAGCTTATAACTAATGTAGTCGTGCATATAGTCGGATGTCCTTGCTTACTTATTCAAATTTGTCAAGATTACCACTACTGAGAGTTAGAGCGTTAGAGGTACAGCGTTGGTACATGTATATGATTTAGCCCATATAGCTTTATTAAAGCATTAAATGTGTTGGTTTTGAACAAAAAATGTAAGCTTAAAGTTGAATTGAACGTTGGGGACGGCGGTGCTTTGAAAAAAAGTCCGATTTCCGTGCAATCTTGTTTAGACATATTCTCAAAAAAAAAAAATTTGAATCTGAGTTGTCACAAAAACTGTGAATATTTTGACATGGTCGATCTTTATATGATTTTGAGAAAAACAAATCATGCGGGAGCCAATTGATGTGGGAAGGTCTCAGAAAATAGTTCACTACACCAACAACAACAAAAACATGTTCAGTCACGTTTTGTCTGATTTAATGTAGAATTTATAAGGTTTTGAAAAAAATGTTGGGGGCTAAAGCATATACTCCCCCCTCAGGGTTAGGGGGCCTGTCCCCACTGCCTTCCCCTTTTTTCAGACGCCTGTGTACTAATATTAATATTCCGAACAAGGGGGGAAATGGAGTGGTGTTCATTTCTTTTCTTTGGAAAATTGGGACAGAGTCTGTACTATAAGTTAATTATCACCTATCTATTTCAAGACCCTGGTAGCTTTCCCATTGTTGGGAGTAGGCAATGGTTTTGATGTCCAAAGTCGGAGATTCTTTGAGGGGCCAACGATCTTGTTGGTAGCAATTTGCTTAGTTTTAGGTCGATTATAAAAGGTGTCTGTCGATTTATTTGTCGCTTGCACATGGACAATACAGAAAAAAAATATGTGGGGGCAATAGGTAGAGGGCGGGGGCAAAACAGAATATGTTGCCTCAAAAATGTTTTAGGTGTGTGTAGGGGATACAAGTTGTGCTCTGACGTTAATTTTTATACAATATTTTATAGTTCCGATAATTCATTGTATTGCTGATAAAAACTATTTAATATCACTCAGTCGTGACTAGAGCATTGGTTCTACTGCTGTCACACAAACAATAGTGTCAATATCTATGTTCTTCTTATTAATATTTATTATTATTATTTTTCATCTTTTTCTTCTTTTTATTCTTCTTGGCAACGAGTTTGAACCATTATTAACGTATTTAGCTCAGTGAATGTCATTTATTTATGCTTTTCCGTGGATTACCACGAAATAGCAGAGGATTATCACTTGGTAATCCACTGCAGTGGATTATCACTAATCGCTTTTATTATGAATTTTCCCCGTAGGGCTCCCCAAGAATCGTAGTCAATCGTGTCTTATCGTTAAATTCCGGCAGTCCGATTTGTCGCGAACTACTCACCGGAAGAGCACGAATCCAAACTCGGGAGCAACGAAGTAATTCGGATGACGTCAAATCAATAAATAAGTGACGTCATCGTACGGGAAACTGTTTCGAAAATGTGTTCGATATAAAGTTGGGGCTCAACACGGGGTAAATCATTTACTTTCGCTATCTCAATTGTCGAACAATTTCGTTTAAAAAGTGGCTTAAAGGCATAAATAAATAGAATAATTGTATTTTTTCAGTATAAGATCGAATTTAATCCATTTCGTGAACATCAGACTTATATTTTCACTCGTGGCTTCGCCACTCGTGAAAATATAACGTCTGATGTTCACTCAATGGATTAAATTTCTATCTTATACTAAAAAAAAAAATTATCCTCTATATCGTACACTATGTCGGTCTTTTTTTCTATAAGCATTTCCCGGGGGACTTTGTTATTTATAGTTCAACTTGCAATGTTTACGGGTCACAGCAGTAAAACAACATCGTTAAATTGATGTTTAAACTGGTATCACTTTCCTCCAATATGTTTTGTATCTTAGTGGTAATTAGAGTATCTGATTCAGTATTCTGGTAAACTTTCACATCTAACATTGATCTCTGAAACGTATTGTCGAAAGCCTTTGGGTTTATTCTCGAACATCTTCTTTCTACGAAGGAGTATAAATGTTAAATGTTGGTCTTTATATATCTGCGAAATAATTTATTTTTATATTTGTTTCTAAAGAAAACACATGTACAAAGACGTCTAATTAGAAGACAACTGGTATCAGACGAATAAGGGTTATCTTCTTGCCAACGCTCTAACTCTAACACTCTAACGCTCAGTAGTGGTAATCTTGACATATCTAAATAAGTTAGCAAGGGACTCCGGCTATATGCACGGCTACATTAGTTATAAGCTTAAATACATCGAATAAGAATACCCTGTTTACTCCGCATTCACCAACGTGGTTTTTCTAAAGCACCGCCGGCACCTACGTTCACTTCATTTTTTTGCTTGAAACCCTTCAATGTACAGTTTCCCTTCAAAATCAACACACTAAATGCTTTATTATAGCTAAATGGTCCAAATTATATACCAAAAGTCAATCTGAAGGAGTGATTTATGCCCTAAATTGGCTTTTGAACAACCCGAATATACGCTGAGCTCACTTCGCGGGTTGGTTTTCATTAATGTTTGACAAATCTACAAAATATAGGCATATAAACGTACTACGACTGGAAACCGGAATGATTTGTGCCTCGTATCGACCAGGTCTTTTGCAGAATGGTTCTTCATATCCTTTGAAACAAAGCGATTTGTTTACTCACCTGTGTGTACTAGGTCAAATGTAAACAAGAAATACCGCAATTCGGCGTTGTCTGCACCGCACAACAGCGTTGTGCGCCGCACAACCAAGGCAACGCTTATACAGGGTGTTAGGGGAGTGTGCGAATATAACGATAGATACAATGTATACAATCCATTGGCAATCACTATGGTGGTCGTAACGGAGACACTTTGCTGTACATACAGTGGAGAATCTGTTATTCTTTCCCCATTAAACGCAAACGTACGCAAACGCAAAGCACTAAAACGTAGAAAAGAACAACTTTTGGACAATTCTGATAATTATTGTTTATCTTGGTGGCAAACAGTTTGGAGCCTGATCAGACGCCGGGTTACCTGATCTGGCTCCAAACTGTTTGCACTGCAAATAATAGTTTTAGCGTAAACGCGTTTATTGGGAAAGAATAACAGATTCTCCACTGTATGTGAAATAGTACAGTGGAGAATCTGTTATTCTTTCCCAATAAACGCGTTTACGCTAAAACTATTATTTGCAGTGCAAACAGTTTGGAGCCAGATCAGACGCCGGATAACCCGGCGTCTGATCAGGTTCCAAACTGTTTGCCACCAAGATAAACAATAATTATCAGAATTGTCCAAAAAGTGTTCTTTTCTACGTTTTAGTGCTTTGCGTTTGCGTACGTTTGCGTTTAAACGGGAAAGAATAACAGATTCTCCACTGTATGCAGTGAAGAAGACGTTATTCTGTCCCAATAAACGCGTCCACTCTAAAAATATTATTTCCATTGCAAACAGTTTGGAGCCGGATCAGACTCCGAGTAACCCGGCGTCTATTCAGGCTATAAATTGTTTGCCATTTGGAGTAAAATGAATAGTTAGAAATGTAAATAAGCTGTTATATTCTTCATTTTAGTGCTTTGCGTTTGCCTTCCACTGATTTTCTTGTTTAAATTTATTTACCATGTTGAATTGTAATTACTGTACACACCGAGTATAGTCAATGCAACTCTCCAATGAAGGAGGAAATAAAAATATTGTATTGTTATTTATACACTTTATGAAAAATAATTTTTCTTTGTTTAAATTCGTTCATGCCGCTTTTACTCTCTACTGCTATGCTTTCTTTTATTTAAAACATGACGTAATAGCATCTGCTTTGATATCGTCGTCTGCAAAAAGTATCTGCTACGATTTATACATATTATGTCAATGAAAACATCTTTAAGACGTGTGTCAAACAGTTTGGGGACAGATCAAACGCCGGGAATTACAGTTAAGTCGCAATCGGTCGAAATAAGAGTTGTTATACCAAATACAGTGGAGAAGACGTTATTCTTTCTTTTTTAGACGCAAGCGAAACGCAAATGCAAAGCATTAAAATGAAGAACATAAAATATTTGAATTTCATATAAATATTTTTATTCTGACTTGCAAAGAGTTACACATGTGCGTTTAATCGTTAACGCGTTAATTGGGAAAGAAAATCTCCTTCTTTACTGTGTATCAAACAGGGACACTAAGTAGTCAACATAGACACAATGATGAATACTGCAAACGTTCATAGGAGGACAAACTAAATCGTTCTATATTGCAAACATAAGATATTCGTACATCGTGCATTATCGTTACAATGATATACAACTCATCGATTAAGTGCTATGATACTTTTTATGCCGTCTTTGATAACTCTACCGCAAATAATCATGTGACCATGTGTTCCTTTAACTCTTTCAGCACAAAGAAACTCATGTAGGTTATCAGGTTCCCTTGTGGATTATTTTACTTACATTAACATGAACCGTTATAATATATAACTTTGGATGGCCTATTTAATACTTCTCTAAAGTAGCAAATAATGTAGATCCTCATTTTATAGGAACCCTATGATCTGGATTTGCACTGTTTTCAAATGTAAAGAGTATATTTCAAACAGTTCCATAGTGTTGAAAGAGTTAAAAGAATTTATGCAAAGGCTATGCGTGAAATTCAAGGCAAAGTGACTAAAACAGCATCAATTGTCGTTCTTAGCGAACAAATACATGGCATTCTTTTGGGAACCAGGGGCCCGTTTCATTAAACTTCGTACGAAAAATGTTGTCGTAAGTCAGATCATAAAAGTCTGAATTATTATTTATTCTTCCATCTAATCCTGTCTTGTGACATCTTTTTGGAATCGTCTTTTCAAGACAATTCCGAAAAGATGTTACAAGACAGGATTTGATAGAGAAATAAGAAATTAAATGTATTTTAAATTTTGACTTACGATCGTTTTTTGTCGTACGAAGTTTTATGAAACGGGCCCCTGCAACCCTCGACAACTCACGAGTTGGCGTAGTTACAAAATATCAGTGATGCATTTGTTTACAGTGGAGAATCTGTTATTCTTTCCCAATAAACGCGTTTACGCTAAAACTATTATTTGCAGTGCAAACAGTTTGGAGCCAGATCAGACGCCGGGTAACCCGGCGTCTGATCAGGCTCCAAACTGTTTTCCACCAAGATAAACAAGAATTATCAGAATTGTCCAAAAATTGTTCTTTTCTACGTTTTAGTGCTTTGCGTTTGCGTACGTTTGCGTTTAAACGGGAAAGAATAACATATTCTCCACTGTAATATACAAATGCATCACTGATATTGTGTGATATATTATATGGCTTTCCCTTCAGTAGATAGACATAATTATGTCTCCCTTCAATAACTAAACGCATTTAGTTTAGTTTGATAATATAATACTTCAAGAATTTCCCACAGAGAATACTTCTTTTTTGTTTGATTTGAAATTCATTTTAACATGTTCGTGAATCTTCTATTATAAACGTCTTATCTTCAGACTTTTAACAAAAAGCAGTTATCTCGATCTATTTTATCTAGATAAGCTGTCATTGATGATATGTTTTTTCTCTATGGTAAACGTTTGTCTTTGTGTCTGTTTCTCCACAAAAAAAACATTTCTTTTAATTAACTCAGTACATTGCGTGAAATGTCAGACTAACCTAAAAGTGCCCGCACTAATAACCGAATGTCGCTTAAGGCATTACCTTCTACCATATTTCAAGTTTTGAAAACAGGTGACTACTTAAAACTGGTTGAAAATAAATTAGAAACTAGAAAGCATCAGAAGACACATTCTGTTTTATTTTAAGCCTGCTCAAGATTACCATCAGCTAGGATATACAGAGTACAGTGGAGAATCTGTTATTCTGTCCCAATAAACGCGTTTACGCTAAAACTATTATTTGCAGTGCAAACAGTTTGGAGCCAGACCAAACGCCGGGTAACCCGGCGTCTGATCAGGCTCCAAACTGTTTGCCACCAAGATAAACAAGAATTATCAGAATTGTCCAAAAGTTGTTCTTTTCTACGTTTTAGTACTTTGCGTTTGCGTACGTTTGCGTTTAAACGGGAAAGAATAACAGATTATCCACTGTACAAATGCATCACTGATATTTTGTGATATATTATATGGCTTTCCCTTCAGTGGAAACCAATAAGATAGACATAATTATGTTTCCCTTCAATAACTAAACGCATTTAGTTTAGTTTGATAATATAATACTTCAAGAATTTCCCACAGAGACTACTTCTTTTTTGTATGATTTTAAATTCATCTTAACATGTTCGTGAATCTTCTATTATAAACGTCTTATCTTCAGACTTTTAACAAAAAGCAGTTATCTCGATCTATTTTATCTAGATAAGCTGTCATTGATGATATGTTTTTTCTCTATGGTAAACGTTTGTCTTTGTGTCTGTTTCTCCACAAAAAATAAACTTTTTTTTTTTAATTAACTCAGTACATTGCGTGAAATGTCAGACTAACCTAAAAGTGCCCGCACTTACAGTCGAATGTGAATAACCGAATGTCGCTTATGGCATTACCTTCTACCATATTTCAAGTTTTGAAAACAGGTGACTACTTAAAACTGGTTGAAAATAAATTAGAAACTAGAAAGCATCAGAAGACACATTGTGTTTTATTTTAAGCCTGCTCTAGATTACCATAAGCTAGGATATACAGAGTACAGTGGAGAATCTGTTATTCTGTCCCAATAAACGCGTTTACGCTAAAACTATTATTTGCAGTGCAAACAGTTTGGAGCCAGACCAAACGCCGGGTAACCCGGCGTCTGATCAGGCTCCAAACTGTTTGCCACCAAGATAAACAAGAATTATCAGAATTGTCAAAAAGTTGTTCTTTTCTACGTTTTAGTACTTTGCGTTTGCGTACGTTTGCGTTTAAACGGGAAAGAATAACAGATTATCCACTGTACAAATGCATCACTGATATTTTGTGATATATTATATGGCTTTCCCTTCAGTGGAAACCAATAAGATAGACATAATTATGTTTCCCTTCAATAACTAAACGCATTTAGTTTAGTTTGATAATATAATACTTCAAGAATTTCCCACAGAGAATACTTCTTTTTTGTTTGATTTGAAATTCATTTTAACATGTTCGTGAATCTTCTATTATAAACGTCTTATCTTCAGACTTTTAACAAAAAGCAGTTATCTCGATCTATTTTATCTAGATAAGCTGTCATTGATGATATGTTTTTTCTCTATGGTAAACGTTTGTCTTTGTGTCTGTTTCTCCACAAAAAATAAACTTTTTTTTTTTAATTAACTCAGTACATTGCGTGAAATGTCAGACTAACCTAAAAGTGCCCGCACTTACAGTCGAATGTGAATAACCGAATGTCGCTTAAGGTATAACCATATACCATATTTCAAGTTTAGAAAACAGGTGACTACTTAAAACTGGTTGAAAGTAAATTAGAAACTAGAAAGCATCAGAAGACACATTCTGTTTTATTTTAAGCCTGCTCTAGATTACCATCAGCTAGGATATACAGAGTAGTTCTGATGGTGTGCATTCGTGATTGTTCAAAGGGAATATATTTTTTTCAGGGGAGAAATGAAGGTGAAAATACGAATCTCAAGAGTAAAAGGTTTTTAATACAGTGGAGAATCTGTTATTATTTCCCGTTTGAACGCAAACGTACGCAAACGCAAACGCAAAGCACTAAAATGTAGAACAGAACAACTTTTGGACAATTCTGATATTTCATGCTTATCTTTTTGGCAAACAGTTTGGAGCCTGATCAGACGCCGGGTTATCCGGCGTCTGATCTGGCTCCAAACTGTTTGCACTGCAAATAATAGTTTTAGCGTAAACACGTTTATTGGGAAAGAATAACGTTTTCTCCACTGAAGGATATACAGAGTAGTTCTGATGGTGCACATTCGTAATTGTTCAAAGGGAATATATCCTTTTCAGGGGAGGAATGAAGGTGAAAATACGAATCTCAAGAGTAAAAGGTTTTTAATAATAGGTTTTTAAAAATACGTTTTACGTAAGTTTTGTCACAGTACGTTAATTTGCTTTTGGTGCTTTTTACCTGCGGATATAAGGGTTGACTCACAATTATATAGCACTTTTTAGTTCAGCGTATAGTTACATGTAGTTCTGATGGTGCGCATTCATGATTGTTCAAAGGGAATATATCTTTTTCAGGGGAGGAATGAAGATGAAAATACGAATCTCAAGAGTAAAAGGTTTTTAATAATAGGGTTTTAAAAATACGTTTTTACGTAAGTTTTGTCACAGTACGTTAATTTGCTTTTGATGATTTTTACCTGCGGATACAGTGGAGAATCTGTTATTCTTTCCCAATAAACGCGTTTACGCTAAAACTATTGTTTGCCACCAAGATAAACAAGAATTATCAGAATTGTCCAAAAGTTGTTCTTTTCTACGGTTTTAGTGCTTTGCGTTTGCGTACGTTTGCGTTTAAACGGGAAAGAATAACGTTTTCTCCACTGTATAAGGGTTGAATTGCAATTATATACAGTGGAAAATCTGTTATTCTTTCCCAATAAACTCGTTTACGCTAAAACTATTATTTGCAGTGCAAACAGTTTGGAGCCGGATCAGACGCCGGATAAACAAGAATTGTCCCAAAGTTGTTCTTTTCTACGTTTTAGTGCTTTGCGTTTGCGTACGTTTGCGTTTAAACGGGAAAGAATAACAGATTCTCCACTGTAGCACTTTTTAGTTCAGCGTATAGTTACATGTACCATGTTATATGTGTTTTAAACTATGCACTTCCTTCCTTACTCGGATAACACGATGATTATTTTCGCATAGTTTTGATCCTGTTCTGACGCCGCATATATATGAATCAATACGATAAGTGGAGTTTTCTCCAGGGCTGGTTCATGTTAGATAATTCTATAAGAAAATGGCTCCTAAAAGGTTGGTTACCTCTAGCTATACACTGTTTCAAAAAATGACACTATATCATTATAGCAGAATGATAAATGTATATATCAAAGAGAAATAGATAACTATATTGTAGTAAACACCAGGTTTGTCAGCTAATCATTTTAACTTGTCCAGCGTAAATCAATATACATTGGGGTTCTAATCCAGAACCTTTATTTGGAAGCAGGTTGAATGAGCCAACACTATCTTCTGACAAAGTATAAAGCCTGTGTCAAGCAAGGAAACTACAATTTACACATCTTTAGTATTTCCCGTGAGCCGCAGTTTCAATGACCGAGAGTTTACAGACGTTTTAGCTAACAATGTTACAAACCATAGATAACAGATCACGTAAAGCGGCAGAAAGGCGAGCGAGTATGAACGAACGCTCGTACCGAAGTGTGTTTTGTTTGGAAAGCATAAACTATAATTTGAATATATTTGCAGACACTTGAAAACCATAGACGCTATTAAAGTATACATTATTATGGTTAATTTCAATATAGTCTGCACCCGTGTATCTACGTAAACATTTTAGCGAACAGTCCATATTACCTAAATGCATCACGCTGAATCGTCGTCGGCTTCGAATATACCGTCTGCAAAAAACTCAAAATATGTTGTTAAAATTGAAGATGAATTGAGAAAGAGTGTATAATCATCTGGATCCAGATCAGACGTCGCGTAACGCGGCGTCTAACCTTGGTCCGAACTGTTTGTAAATGTTACATGTAGCCAAGCCGGGCTTAGTAAACGGATAATGCGATCTCTCAAACAAACTGCCTGAAAAATACAGAAAAATACTTAAGACGCTTTCTGCATCAATGTTATACTGGATTCCAACAACCGTCTGATTGTCTGTTACAGATTAGCCTAAACTATTTGTTGTCCAAATTATAATTTACGAATACAAGTAGAGTTTAAAGGGCCCACATAGCTCCATAGATCCTGTCAGAACGTGCCAAATGAACATACATTTACACATGAAGACGCAGTTCTATAGTAACGTTCAGAATCGTTATGCATTATTCATGTCGTGAATGTGATATTTATCTTAACTCTTACCATGCTAGCGGGGGATATGTACCACAGTGATAACCTTTGAAAACAGTTTTGATCAAGATGAGACGCCGTGTAAATTCTATTTTCAGAACAGTTTAAGACAACTGTAAACGACAAAACAATTACAATAACAACCATTGCAAAGAGTTAAACACTAATACAGCCAATGTGCATCTTTCAAGTGTATATGCATAATTGATAAAGGTATAAAACGGCTAACTATTTACCGATAGTCAATAATATAATTATTATATCGATGAATATATATGTGTTGTGTGTTAGACATTGAAAGTAAATGTGTAAAAACGTTATACAACGGCTACCTTTAATTGTTATATATTAAGTCAATGAACTTTGTTAACTAATTATATGTACAAACTACAGTCCAAGCTAGTGAGCCGAACTCGCTTAACTCGAACTAACTGATATTTCTATAGATTGCATTATTCAAAGATACACGTATTACAAAGCTAAAACGTAGCTTAACTATGGCTTCAGCTTTGCAATTCAATTCAGTGCAATTTGATTCAATTTCATTTCATTTCTACAGAGCAAGAATAAGTGAATATATTCATCTGCGCTTTACATAGCAAGCATATATAGATCTACACAGTTCATGTTCAGTCGTTTAAAATACTTAACTTCCTGCTTAAAATACAATGTCAAATTGATGTGTTTTGAAATTTCTTGTGAACGTTGTTTCATCTGAGATTTATTTTAAGTCCCTTTGATATGAGTTCCAACACGTTTGACCAACTTGTTCTGTTTCTGTGTACAACGACTTGGATATCATATTATTTTCTCAGCTTGTAGTGACCCCGTATTTTGGTGATGAGTAAATCGCGATTTTCGCCACTGTATCGTGTTTTTGTTAACTATATATTCTTTAAATGTATATAACAATGTGCAAGACATTTATGTTCAAATAGTGGTGACTTATAGGCCCACTGGGCCGGGTGCAAATTGTTTGTATTTAAACAATATTTTGTTAAAACATTATGTACTATGCACATGTCACAATAATAAAATATTTACTTACTTACTTACTTACTTACTTACTTATACTGACTCTATTCCATAAACAATGCAAATTATCACAAGTCCTTGTACGTACCAGTAGTCAATGCAAATCTTTAAGTATACCAGCACTAGGTTAAGCAAATGAATGTTTGTAAATAGACTATTGCAGAAGTCAAGGTGACAAGTATTTTCAAATTCCCTTTTAATAACGGAGCTGTACTTGAGCAATGTGGATTTTCCTCTGCACGTGTATTTCAAAGCTCAATCAATACTAAGGTTCCTAATTTGACTTACAAATGTAACTTCACATTTACCAACTTTGATAGAGATATCAACTTTGGTCAACTGGGGCCCGTTTCATAAAACTTCATACGACAAATGTTGTCGTAATTCAGATTATAAAAGTATTAATAATGATTTATTTATCCATGTAATCCTGTCTTTCTATATCTATGTGGAATCGTCTTGAAAAGACAATTCCAAAGGGATATCACCAGACAGGATTAGATAGAGACATCAGAAATCAAATGTATTTTAAAGTTTTGTCTTACGACCGTTTTTGTCATACGAGGTTTTATAAAAAACAGACCCCTGTTCTTTTTTTGAAATCCAAATGATATAAGTTTTAGAGTTATTCATTTTCAAATTGTGATTTGTCATCCATTCAATCACTGATTGAAGGCACAGTGTCAGTTGTTGTAGTCGAATTCGAGGTATTGACGTTCATTTGTAGTTTGTCATAGATATGATTTTATCAAGGTTAGTGTGTTGTGGTAATAAACTGAAAGACGGCAACTTATATCAATTTCCACTGTTATTGTGTATGTTTGCATTGCATAGCGTTTACATTGATGTTTCGTTTAAATGGGAAACAGTAACATCGTATCCGTTTTACAATGTCAAGTTACAATAATAATTTATATCATATTAATTTCTTTTTTGTCAACACTTTTCAATGAATATCGACACTAATGGATTGTTATTCATTACAATTTGTGCAGTATGATTCCTGTTACCACTTTTAACTCATAACCCCATAACTACACCTTTTTACGTCTTTATTTTAATTCTCCATTGAAGAAAGGCGTTACACTTTATACAGTCCTGAACATGTTCTATATAATGTAAGAAATATTGTCTATATATTTGTTTATTGTAACGCAAAGCATGCTGAAAGTAAAGTAGAATTCGTATTACGTTCAACCTCTTTTAAGTGGTCACAAGTTGTCAAAAATGAAATAAGCTCTGGGGTTATGGGTTAATACTTATATTACTATATTCAGATTTAAAGGCTTCCTTTAAAGATTGCACACTATTATACATGTACAGTGGAGAATCTGTTATTCTTTCCCAATAAACGCGTTTACGCTAAAACTATTATTTGCCGTGCAAACAGTTTGGAGCCAGATCAGACGCCGGGTAACCCGGCGTCTGATCATACTCCAAACTGTTTGCCACCAAGATAAACAAGAATGATCAGAATTGTCCAAAAGCTGTTATTTTCTACGTTTTAGTGCTTTGCGTTTGCGTACGTTTGCGTTTAAACGGGAAAGAATAACAGATTCTCCACTGTAATTGGGTCAGGTTTCATACGATATGGAAACAAATTAGTCCTTATGTACACTATACTTTACATAATGCAATGCAATAACGTGAAACAACTCATTGTGTTACTATTGGAACGAGTTAGCTTGAAAAGAGTTACACAAAGTCTGAAGTCCAACCAATTACTCAGTTACTTATCTGACTCAAGCGTGTTTGCTAAATGCACTTCTAGTCTGTTTTAGCACGAATAAGAACAAATGTCTTCTTTCCTTTACCCAATGCAACAGTCGACTTTAGTATCATGCTTGTGGCGAGTCGCCTGGAGTATGCTTTCTTAGAACGTCAATATTTTCAGTTTGGCTGACCCCAACAAGAATAAAGATACGGGCCTTCTACGAAACGAGCAGGAATTTAATTAATTTTACTGATGTGCAATGTTGAGTACTCCATGTGTAGTGCATTACAGTGGAGAAAACGTTATTCTTTCCCAATAAACGCGTTTACGCTAAAACTATTATTTACATTGCAAAAGGTTTGGAGCCAGATCAGACGCCGGGTTGCCCGGCATCTGTTCAGGCTCCAAACTGTTTGCCGTCAAGGTATAAATCAACATTCAGAGTTGTCAAATTTTTTTATTATCCTCATTTTAGTGAAATGCGTTTGCGTTTCGTTTGCGTTTAAACGGAAATGAATAACGTCTTTTCCACTGTAGCAGTGTGTTCTAATGCTATTTGATGTCTGACAAACGAGCATAACTCATGCTGTGGTTGTGCGAAAAGCATGCTTAGACTTAATTGATAAAATGGAAACCTTCCAAGTAAATGTCCTTTTTCCATTGAAACTCCAGTGCATTATGTGTTTCATTCGTGCTACTGCATTTATCTATGTTTTATACGATTAAATATGTTTTAAATTAATCGCAATGCACATGAAAATAATGATGTTATGAAAATATATTAAAGTACAAATTACGATTGACGTTACATGTCTTAATATTGATATCTTAATATATTTACACTACATAATACAACCTTGTTTCGCCACACGGCTAATAAGTTTTATGGTGAGTTATGGTAATTAAGATATGTTATAATGTTATAGTATATATGAGCATGTATTTAAAGGCGCTCCAGGACTAGTCCTATACAGAAAAATGCCTTATTCCATTTGAAATACAGGCGTTTATGCTACATGCACACACCTTATGCTCATGCAAAAAGCTTGAAGCCGATGTGTCTAATCAGGGATACATACTGTTTTCTATTCAGATTAAAACTAATATTTCCCACATTTATTTAGTTGCCATGTTCTTCATAGAGCAGTATAGAACGTCATTTAGACGCATGAATACTGCAAACGGTAGTTAGTACTGATACACAAAACAACCATTCTAAAGGAAACGTATATTTTATGTTAAAGTCAAATAGCAATAACAAACAGTTTGTATATTAACTGTACATTGTCTGATAAACCAGCAGAACACTAATTATCACTATCACCAAACATACGATAAAAACTGGACTTTTTGAATTGGTAATCTGAAATTTGTAGATCTACATATTTCAAATTGAAGGCAAGCGAAATTATGATAAAACCCGTCAATGTGTAGTTAATGCATGCCATCAGCGAATTTGGTGTCTGTTGTGGCTCGTCAATACATTCATCTGGTGTTCTGCATGTCCCTACATTTTTCTCAATAGGCGTAAAAGTATCTGTAAAACATGAGTTATGTGGTAATGTGATCTCATTCTGTCTAGAAAAGCCCCGACATATACTCATACTCATACTCAAGTTTCCTTTTCAAACGCTTTCAGACGCTTCACTAATTCGTTGCATCAGACAATACCGATATCACAGGTATGGACGGACATAAGCTGCACGAGGTTTGCCTGACAATGTGTAATCATGGAAACTAGGTCAAGTAATGTATTTAAGTAAGAAAACGGTTTGAGAAACCCACAGAAAAGAATATTGACTTTAATGTTCTTTATTATCAATAACTGTCAGAAAGCTGAACTTTCATTAGTTCATTAAAATGTCATGAGAGTCTTGGCGAGTGTGCAATCCCTGTTTGCCAATAATATTATATCCACTCCTCATTTGTACATTCATTTTCGGCTTGGTTGAAATAACAGGTACACATGCTAGAACATTTAAAGAATTAGTTTACTATGAATTGTTCTGCTATGACTTGTTACGAGAATTTCTCGTGAGAATATACAGTCATAAACATATTACATAAGACATATTTTTGTATTCTAGCAGATGGTAGCTTAAACAGACTGAAATTAAAGTAAAATGCTTTACTTGCAAACTGCTCAAAGGTGCTATCTGCTTGCAAATTGATTTAAGTGACAACCTCTCTCCAATATTAGAAAGAGACTATGGAGTAAATACACATTACCAGTTGACAGAGCGATACAGAGTGATGGATTTAGCTCGAGACGTTTTTGGCGGAAATAGCCGATCTGCCGAGCGCCTTGGCGCGAGTCTGATCGGTTGTTTCCGCCAAAAACGTCGAGAGCTAAATGCAACACTCTGTTGCGCACTGCCAACTGGTGATGTGTTTATTATATGCCTTGAGTACAAACCAGAAACAACTAAATAGTTGTTTAAATCATTTTATATCCAAAATTTATTAGTTATTTGAAGCAGAACAAGATTTTTTGTATGCCACAAAGAATAACGCGGCACTCGTACATGTACGTAAATGACGTCACGTCAAATCGAAAGCGAGGTCAGAGTAAAATACAAAGTGGCTGATACAAGGTGGCTGATACAGACTCTTGTATTTTACTCTGCAAATACACGCGGAAACGCTCGATATCACTCGAAGGCATATAATAAAGGGTTAAACCGTTAGTGTATAACAAAATGGCTGTAGTGCTAGAACACGTTAACACCATACTTTAGCAGCGTTACTGTGATGAATTCATAAACAAATGCTTGGAGCTTGATCAGATGCTAAGTAACATTTCTTGCATTCAGATAGATGGATAAATTTATTTCGGTAAAAAGTGTACTTAACATGGCAAAACATAATTAAAGCAACCATGAGCCATGTAATGCGCACTTGAAACCAAGGATAACACAAAAAAGGAAACATATTTTCCTTGATTCCATTGTGATCATTAAACCACCATGTGTGTCCGTAACTCTTCACTGCAAACGGTACAAAAAATGACTTAGCAAACAATTTGGATCATAACGCGGCGTCTTTACAGGAATCAAATTGTTTGAAACTCGTATCATCATTTCTTCAGTCAAGGCAGCCCTAACGCTGACTTAAAAAATATTGCAGACGACAATATAAATGCAGATGATAATTTTGCAGTAAAATGTTCAAAGGAGACGATAACACTTGGCAGGGAAAGAGGTAATTAAAACAGCCCATCAGATATTCTAGTTGATATGTAGTTTATAAACCGTTTCAAACAGTGTTAAAAACTAGAGAACACATGATTGTTGACAATTTAAAGCAGACTGAACATTGACTACACAATCCCCCGGCAGCTTTTTTTCCCCAAGAATTATTTGAGAAATGCTTGTAACGGAATAACCGATATCAAAGTGTAAATATTTGACAACATCTAAAAGCTTTAATGGGTAATGTTTTATTTTATATAATTTTATCATAACTCAAGTTGTTTTTGTCAGAGTTGATCATCTAAAAAAAACTTCTCATGATGATAAATAACATACTTTGTATAAGAGGTGTTGAACCCTTTCATGATCAATATATTCGAGAGATGTGTACTCCTTCACCGCTTTATTGTCATCTGCTTCAGTATAATTGACTGCAGGACATGTTTCAGAGTTATATTTAAGGTTGTATGACTCAAAAATATGGACAAGAGTGTCAAACAGTTTGTGTCCTGATCAGACGCCGCGTTACGCGGCATCTGATCGGGACCCAAACTGTTTGGAAACGAGCTTTAACGCGTAATCGACAGCGAAATGGTTGAATTAGTCAAGGAAGTAATTTGGGAGCAGTACACATGCCGACAGATATAGAATCACCATACATGTGAATATTAGAAGTAGTTGCATAAGTTACAGGGTAAGGTGCAGAAGTGGAGGAGATATGGCTGGAAAATGATGAATGAAAACTGCCATTATGGAGATTAGCACCACGTAGACATATTGTTAAGTACTAAATGCAAAACAGCATCAAGTGTAACTATGAAAGTATAAGGAAAGAAAATTGGAGTTTGGTGTAGCAGAATTGGAAGTAGTGGTAGCAGTAGTAGTTGTGGTAATAGAGGTAGTAACAGGTGATCAAATAGTAGTATCTGACAATAGTAGTGGCAGTAGTTGTTGCTGAAGAAGTATGTGTTGAGGATGTTGTAGTTGTAGCTGTTGAATTGGTATAAGTCGCTGTAGTTGTGACAATAATAATACAGGGTGTCCCAAAATTTCGGGGACCTAAAGTAGTAAGTCATTATTCTAAAGGATTGAGAAATAAACTAAGCATCATTAGCAGAACAGATACGCAAATGAACACATTTTTAGTATCAGTAAGGGAAAAGACGACCATTTCATTTTTTCATGAATTATCTCCCCTTTAATAAACTGTTGAATTTAGCCTTATTCAATTACATTGGGAACTTTGTTCAATGATCCAAGTGGATTTGTTCAAGTTAAATAGGTCAAACAGTGACATAAGGTTCAATCAATTGATAGAAATTGTTCTTCAGAGGTTTTTGCAAGTTAAGAAATATCACTTATTTGTATGTGTGTTCTAAAAATCAGTTTTTCTGGAGCTGTTCGAAAATCATATATGATAAAGTAATAGCTTTGTTGCCATTTTGTCCCTTAAAATGACCCTCATAGAACATTATTTTTACAATAACTTAAAATCTAAACTGAATGGATGTATCATATTTGACATGTACTTATTACATGACAATACCCTTCTTTCCATCTATTTGGTTTTGATCATTGACCTTGAACTTTGACCTTTGACCTTATGAGATTACCCATGATTCATTTTGGCCTGACTATTTTTGTGCTAAAATAGGTCGTTTTGAGATAATTTGTATCCCTGTTTATACTTTATTCCTTAAGATATGTCTTTTAAACTATAAGATAAACCAGGTGTTACTATTAAAACTGATATTTTCATTACAACTTAAAATTAGGAGCTTTAAACTGTTTTTGTTTTTTCAAGTAAAGCCGTCTAGAAATTCTTGAATTGACAAAATCTGATGTTCAACTTTCTTAAATCACATAGTGTTTTTCTCTGAAGGAAATATATATCTGCTTGAATTGTGTTTCTCCATTAATGGTTATAAATATTCTATGCCGTGATGAAATACGAGAAAAAACTACCCATGGGTAAAAAAGTTACGGGCCTTTACTTTACGTCCCCGCAATTTTGGGACACCCTGTAGTAGTACGAGTAGCAGTGTTACCAACACCGCGTCTGACCAGGGTACAAACTGCTTGCAAATTACGATTTTACTCACTGTAAGGACATGAAGGGGTAAATGACTCGCCGTCAAATTACATGAGAATCCAATTATAATAATTACACATTAATCAAATATAACATCATCAACAATCTGGCTTGTAATTATTTCACAATTCCGGTGAACGTTTCGCCAAACTAACCGTTTATAGCAATAAAAGTGTCTGCAGTCCTACTGTCAGGGCCTTAATAGCACCAAACGGATAAAAATGCTTGAATGTAGTTTGCCTGAGGAAACATCGATACGTGATAAAAGCAGTTTGGAGGCATATTTTGCATCGGATGTGCTTGAAATTTTAACTGTATCGACTAGTAATTAAGATAGTAAGCCATACTGGTTTGTTTTTATTTCACTTCTATTGTTTGTATACTACTCGGGTTTGTATAAACTACCACCTACATTTGAATAATTCTCTATAACCAAATGTAGTCTCCGAAAGCGGCAAAATGATTAAAACAGTTGGTTAACATCGTTTAATAACTCACCCACCCGAAACATTAAATGGATAATTCCATTTCCAATAAAGTTTAGTGCATTTTTGGTTATTTAGGGTTGCTTTTTACAGTTAATTATAAGATGGGTTAAATTTTCTCAACAAGTATTTTACCCCGAGTAAAAACGCTAATACAATAGACCCCGACAATGAAACCCCCATATAGCCGATCATATCCGCATTTTACAGTTAAAACGTGACTCGACCACACTTAATCTTAAATACGAGTACGCTTGACGTCAACAATTTAATTAATCGAAATTGAATTGTTAAAATACAGGAAAGTTCAAATTCATGTAAGCGGGGTATGAAAATACGTTTTCGCTACTATAGCAATTTACAGTTTATTTCTTTTCCCTGTGATATGGTTACTGGGTCTGTTTTATTGAGAATGAAAGATGTCAACGCACATCAGAACTAATAGATTTCCCCTGGGCTATCTGTTGCTGAGTACCCTAAAATATATGTTCTAACATCTAGAACATTTTCAAATGTATTACAGTATTACAGCAGCAGTGTTGACTTAGAAACATGTTATACCGTCTATCTTTGTGTTAAATAATTCATGCCTGAAACATTAAATACACAGTTCCAATTTCTAATAAAGTGTCGTAAACTTGTGTCGTGAATATAGGAGATAAGTGTGAGGTTGGGCGCCCCTAAACCTAGGTTTAACCCCCCAGTGGTAGTTAATGATTAATTTATAATTAATTATTGATTGCTACTGACCGTACCAAGGCGGGCTCCTATGTTCACTTTGCTTTATGTTTGTCTTGCGTGTTGTTTTCTATTTAGTGTGTAGATGAAGGAATGGGAGTGTGCGTGTGTGTGTGTGTGTGTGTGTGTTTGTTATGGTATGACTGTGTGTGTGTTCTGCTTGAGAGGTGGGTGTATTGTTTGTGTTGCGTTTCCTGCTTGAGTCTTTCGTATTGTTTGCTATATTGGTGTTTTGTTAACAATAAATTGCAAAATGAAAACAGTGCTGACACATATCAGAGGGCTTCCATGCAATATTTGCATAGGATATGATTCTGTACTCTGCACAAGTAAACTTGTTGGAAATGACGAATATGCTCATCACTAGGGTTCAATGCATTAATGGAAACTCAAAGGATAAGAACAACATACTTTTTAACCCATGAAAGACTATCGTCCAAAGAGAAGATATAAACAAATAGTATAGACGTTGGTGAAACGGAACAGTTGGTATAGTCTGTTATTGTACAATCTAACATGGCACATATTTTTGTTACTATGACAAAATAGAGGAAGCTTATCTTGATATATCCGAGACGTTTGAGAACGCTCTTCCATTTTTCCTCCCGCGGTTAAATTATCCAGAATGAATAACATGGCGCAAAGTCACACAAACGTTGTGAGTGCGAAAATCTCCGTTGTACTTAAAGTATGATGTGTGTATGTTAGATTTTAGTAAAAGCTACGGGGAAGTAATTCGGTCGGGAAACTGCATCCCTAGAGAAAATAAGCGTGAACTATTTGATTTCCTTTCTAATGAAGTGTTTTAAAGCTTGCCGAACTAACCTATATTATATCGTTCTAAAATGGTATTCGACTTTAGTTTGGAGTTGTGATGCGCAGGAATCGACAACTCAGGTCTCTCGCCTTCGTGGTTAATTCTGGCTCTTCACAACTCCCAACCGTTGGCTTATACCGGTTAACAATAGTAGAACGTATGTTGTGTTTCCACACCACCATTATATTTCTATAGTATTACACCAACGCTTTCGACATAAAGACATATACAAAGTATAATAATCTCAGCATCTGTTTTTATTTTTCATATTTGTGCTTGCAGTTGAACTAAAACCAGAATTGAAATAGAAAGGTCCCGTATACGTACTGGACCTGGACGTTTACCATCAGTTCATTTATTTCTTAACTATTGTGTATCTTTATAACGTACATGTGTCCTGTACAAGTAGTGTGTGCCTGATTCAGAGGGATCTTATAGAAGTCATATAATTCTGTTCTGTACTGTTTCTCATTTTCGGAATATATGCAGAAAAAACGCCTAAATTGGACAAAACTTAAAATGGAATTTTAAGTTAAAAGTTTACAGGGATTGATGAGTTAATAAAAATGGTAATTATTCAACGTTGTATCTTCCCTTTTATCTGTTTTATTTAATTTGAATTGCTGCCAGAATGTCTGTCATTATTTAATTTAGTATAGTCTCACATCTGTGATCTGTACATTTATATGCAAGTGTCTGTTTCTAGATTATGTGTCTCTATCCATAGCTGGGCCGCTATTTTTAAACATCTACCAATTCCTAACGTATAACTTGTTGCTATCAGATCCGTCTAAAATGACATAGAAACGGTTCTTAAAATTATATAGGATATTACTTCTCTCTTTATTTCATTCACTCACCCTTTCTTTCTTTCTCTATATACTGCTACACGCCCCTTTCGGGTATTACGAGCAGGGGCACTTTTTAGGTGCACCAATGGGACTGTACCCGGCCGGTCACTTTATCCTGACACCGACGAACCAGTTGTAATGCTAACCCGAAATCCTGAGCGCCAAGGAGGGAAGCCATTACTACCAATGTTTAAGTCTTTGGTTTGACCCGGCCTGGGATTGAACCCACAACCTCCCGCACTGCAAGCGGACGCTCTACCACTAAGCCACGCAGCCGGTGAGAAATTAAAATTTTGATAAAATGTTTCCGTTTACAAATTATGTCTAGTCTATTAACAACAATATAGTGTTGTGTTTTTCAAAACTACAAATTGCAAACAGTGCAAACCCTGATCTACCCTATTTCAATGGAGAAATGCACTATTTACAGATTCGTCGTTTGCAAAGGAAGGTAGTGAAAACACTATGTGGGGACAAGTGCATTACTGTCATTATTATTTAACACCAACAGTACGCATCTGTTGAGTGCCATAGTTTCTTATTAAGAAAACAGTCTGCTAAAGTAATTAAATTTCATGGTTACTTCTAAGCTATCAAATTTCTGTGTAAATTCTAATTAGTTTTGTCGCATTTTTATTGCACCCTGAAAACAATGTATATGTTTCTTACAATAAAATACCTCTTTTACGACCTCTCCAAAGGATTTCCTTCCATTATTTGAGTCAGGTGAATTATTCAAATTATGAAAGGTTTTAATCCAATGATCAAATATAATCCTTGTTTGGTTGCTCTCCATTATAAAAAAGTACATGTATCTTTCTCAAGAATACACCCAATGTAACTACAGTTGAATATCGATATCTCGAACTCGCTTTACTCGAAACTAACTGAAATTTACTACAATTGCACTTCATTATCTCAATGTGTGTTTTGTCAAACCGAGTTTGAGACAACGAAAGTTGACTGTATATTCAAAGTGAATATCTCCCTTTAAGATGGCATATCATCGTAGTTATATTTGTTTTATACGGAATATGAATGATATAATTCCTGTGTTGACAATGTGTACATGTTATGAAATGACGTAAACGAAGACGACATCTTTAAATATTTGAGTTGTTTTATTTTAAATGGGTTGCAAACAGTTTGACGCCTGATCAGATACCGAGCTAACCAGCGTTTAATCTGGTTCTAAGTGTGTTTGCCTATGTGTATTATTGGAAATTATAGTTTTTTCCGTCCTGTATCATATATAAGATTAGCTTTGCAGCAAGATTTAGAGGATTGCCTAAGACATGGCTTCTACTAACGTCATTAGTTTCATTTATAAAATGGAATTCATTATTTCTTTTAGGCATGCGCTTGTTATGTGAAAGCCTGTCAGTCAATACAATATGGCATGCAATAAGAGTTACTTTTGCGCAATGCGGAGTACTTGGTACAGTTGTAGTGTACTTAGATCATGTCGGATGCTATTTAATTGCCGACAAACGAGCGTAAACCATGTTCCGGATATAACAGCAGCGTACTTTGCCTTGATCTAAAAAGAATTGATGCCGTCAAAGAATTGTTATTTTTTACTATTGAATGTTTGTACTTTATTATTTGTTTTATTCGTCATAATGTTCACACAACCTTTGTTTCTATCAATACAGCCTACAGTATACTCTGGATTTTGATAACAAAAATGAAACATGTTGTGAAACCCTTGTGAGCGATACATTACTAACACAGCCTATGTTAATAAAGACATATTTACAAAACGTTCAACCGTAGATGCGATAATACTCGTCATCTAGAAAACATGTACATGTGATGAGTGAACTTGATACATGCAAACAGTGAAAGTCCTAGTCAGAGGGTTTCTGCATGGACCCTATGATCAGGGTTTGCACTTTTTGTCATTTTAATATGTAATAAAAACCAACCATGGTTGTTTACACATAGACGTAAAAGAAGTTGACATTGGAGTTGTCTTTTGGCAGTTTCAGAAGTGAATGAGTTTAAGGTAATTCGAAACTAATCTCTGTATATTCCTTCAAAATGAACGCATTTATACTAAGTACAATTTAACATCTAAATTACCACCACTTATATGAATTTATTAACATGTGTTTAAAGCAGGCGACTTTTTAAAGCAAGATTAATGTTAAACAAAATGCGCCTGTATCACATTTTCTATGTAATCAGTTTCTAGGTACTCCTGTTTAGGTATCGTAATAAATAAATTTTATTGTAATTATGTTACCGAAAACATTCTAGAGTCGGCGTCTGATCAGTCTTCACTTTTTATGCTTTTCAGAGTAAAACTAATCTTAATCCTAATCCTTTACATTGTTTATTATTTTACCTTTTTGCCGTTTGCAGTGCTCGTTCTTTTTGCTTTAAATAAATGTGTATTAAAAATATGTTTAATGTTAAATTTCAGATGCAAGTAGAACATGAAGCAGAAAGCGTTTATCTGTACTGTGAAAACTGTACGTTCAGCGTGTTATGCCTAATAAACAGAAATTGGTCAATAATTCCTACTAAATTGTGAAACACTGTGTCTATTTAAAAAAAACTCAATACAATTCTTACTTTTTGAATTGATACTTTGAAATGTGGAAAGAAATCGAACTATAACTACTGCATTTTATCAGTAAGTATTGTTTTCGTTTGAGGAACGAAACAGGTTTAAGAAATCTACAGAAATAATATTGTGGCGTGTCGGTAAATGTTCTTTATTACCAATTACTGTCAGAAAGCTGTAATTAAAATTTCACGAGAGCGTTAGTGAACATACACTCACTGTTTGCCAATATCAATCCGTTCCACTCCTCCTTCGCGGAGTTATATCTTGGGCTCGGTTTCTAATTGCAGGTTAACATATTAGCATTAAACATGTTAAATATGTTAAATATTTGAATGGTAGATGTTTGTTCAATCTGCAACAATTGATGTCTGCTACGGTTATAACTGTTGAACATTTAGTTCCAAGATAAAATCAATCAGAGTATGAACCAGTTTTGATCCCGATAATACCTCGAACTATTCGGTCTCTTATCATAGTCCAATATGTTTGCAAAAGTATTGACAGTTTGGCCGTTAGAGTGCAACTTGTTAGCACATTAATATACAGTAAAACCTCTCTATAACAGTCACAAAAACGAGGGCTAATTGATTGTATAAATGACAGATGACAGCTTAAAGCAAGGTGACAATCAAACAGAAAACTCCTAAAATAGCTTTCTGTTTTACTATCACCACGCTTGAAGCAGTCACCTGTCGAAAACATCTAGTAAATTATCACATTTTAGTCGTTGTTATAGAGAGGTTTTACTGTACCACAAACTACTTTAATCGTGTCCTAGAGAAGTTAGTCGTTACTTTGTCGGCTCGATTTGGTGTGTTTAACGTTTGAGAAATGTTAGATAACCGGTCATCTAGAGTGACGTTGTCTGTGATAAATTAGACCCAGTATATTTAAATTGGTGGTAAAAAAGGTTTGTAATGATGAAAGCCGCGAACCCACCCATGGAATATTGAGCTGACTCCGGCCGAAAATGAATAGCTAATACTAACAATATATAGGGATACGATGTTCACGGATGTTATTGTCCTTTTTTCGCATTAATTTGGTCAAAAACTATTTTTTATTTATTGTTTAGATACTTATTACATCGGATCTGATAAAAAACTATGTATTTGGGGAGGGTAGAGGATTGGGTAGAGAGACACATAGCATTCGAGTCAAATGACCCGTGAGTCAAATAAATAAAAAAGAATGACCATGAAGTCCTAGAGTCGCGGCAATATACATGTACAAGTAAAAAGGTATCTGGGGAGTAGAAGTAGGCGGAGTAGAAGTAGGCGAAGTAGAAGTAGTAGATGTTAAATTAGAAGTAGATGCAGCCATAGCGATACATGGAGAAGAAACTATCGGTATTAGTATTTGTTTATTGTTTAGTATGAGAAGCAATTCAAAATATTTAGTTAAATTTGTCATAGTTTGTTTTCCTATAATGAGTTTGAATTAATGATAAAGGCGTTCAAGTACGCTTTGAAAGTAATTAAAGGACCGTTTCCTCTTTGCATATTGAAATAATATGTTGAATTATATTATAATCTTCACTTATTTTCTAAACCCGTAAACTAGTCTTATTCTTGTGATCTGTAACATCATCAAAAGTCCAAATGGTAATTATTACCAATTACGGACAAGATTCTACCACGCGCTCGAATCAAAGCGGTGATATTCTCCTCTTTCAGAATTCAGCTGTCTCAATTCTAGCGTCTACTTAAGTGGACATGTTAAAAAAGAAACTGACGATACGTCAGTTAACATAGCGAATCATCAGGATCTGCACTGTTTGCTATATCATATGAAATTTATTTATGTATGGTCAATCAGTTTGGATCGTCCTGGTATACCGGTATATATAAGTATGCAGGTATATTTCATAGAAATATCAAAGCATAAATGAGCTAACCTTTTATCCTTTGGCATGTTGCTTGTTTTTCAAACAGGTTACCACGTTAAGTTTTAAACTTTTTTTCGATTATTGTTTTTTTGGAAGAGCTATTTATGATGAATGAAAAAATGAAAAATAATATGTATGGTGGTGTCCTTTTTTTTTTTAGCTACAGCGATTTGAAAAAGGTATGTCCAATTTGGACTTTTTTTGCAAATTTTACCCATTCAGAGTACAAACTTCAGTAAAATCTATTTCAAAACAAAACAAACATGGTAAGTTGGGTTTTCATTATTTATTTCATGTCTATGGTGGTATTTTCACATATAGAAACCAAATTTAGACAAATCAGGCACTAGGTTTGAACAATATGGATCCTCGAATATCAAAGATATGCTTTTTATAGGGCATGATTTTATTAGATTTTTTATTTTATGAAAAAGTAAAAATGTTTGAAAATGAAATAGTTCTAGTATTAAACTTTTTCTTATATTCTACCAGATGAAAGCCAATACTAAGGCAGTTCAAAATATGAAAAGAAATTGAAAGGTCAGTGTTGAAAATTTTGAGTTATTAAAGTAAAAAAGAGTAATCTCCACTTACAAAATTACCAAAAAAGTACCATATCGATGATATTTAGAGCTTCATAAATTTCACATTTGGTGCCTGTTTTTCATTAAATCAGTTTTTGTATGAAGAAATACTACCATAGATAGGAAATAAATAACACAAAACCAAATTATCATATTTGTTTTCATTTAAAATGGATTTTATTGAAGCGAGCTGTTTGAAAAGGTCAAAATAAGAGAAAGTGGGTGGCGTAAATTTTACATGGCCGTAGATCCAACTGTTGTTCACCAAAATGTACACTTTTTCTATATTTTTTATTCATCTTATATAACTCTTCAATACAAAACCATCATAGAGTATTTTCATATACTTTGAAAACTTCCCATATTCATGACATTGATACACCCTTAAGCAAGTTGAAGGTAAAGACGAATTCAGAAGCAACCTGCTTTAATTTTCATCTTGATTTAAGCTACCATAATGCAAGGATATACATGTAGGAACTAATTGTAATGTTGCTTATTCAATAGTGTATAAAATAGATCTATTTTCTCTAGGGGATAAATTAATTTAATGCGTAAAAAGGCGTATCTAAGTAGTAAAGGGTAAAAGTAGTCAGTGTGAACTGCTGAAAAACTATGCAGTTTGTCAGAAGAACAAAAGAAGAAAAGTGCTTCATTTAAACAGTGGATGCAATTCAGGCGCCGAGTGAATATAGGAGATAAGTGTGAGGTTGGGCGCCCCTAAACCCAGGTTTAACCCCCAGTGGTAGTTAATGATTAATTTATAATTAATTATTGATTGCTGCTGACCGTACCAAGGCGGGCTCCTATGTTCACTTTGCTTTATGTTTGTCTTGCGTGTTGTTTTCTATTTAGTGTGTAGATGAAGGAATGGGATTGTGCGTGTGTGTGTTTGTTATGGTATGACTGTGTGTGTGTTCTGCTTGAGAGGTGGTTGTATTGTTTGTGTTGCGTTTCCTGCTTGAGTCTTTCGTATTTATTTACTAACAAAGATGCATGTGATTGTGTTGTACAATTCTCCCTCTCTACAACGTCAATGTGAGACACAGTTTGTGCTTGCTGTTGAGAGGAATTCGTTATAGATAGTGAAAACTAAGACTTGGCATACTTTTGCAAACAGCTTGAATCCAGACCAGACGCCGCGTCTCGCGGCGTCTGATTTGGATTCAAGCTGTTTGTTGCTCATCATTACATATATTATATCAACATCTCAAACTATATGTCACTTTAGGTTAAAACAGCAGACGCGAATTTTAAGCAATAATACAAGAGTAACAGCGTTGGTCATAATAGTCCTGTTAAGGGAATTGCGGCAAGGGTCGTTGTAAGGAGGGGTCGTTGTTTTGACTTTTGAAGAGAGGGAACACTAGTAAGATTAAGATGACTATTCATTCTTGGATTTAAACCGGAAACGAAAAAGCAAACGTAATGCAATGAAATGTGGAAACTCTTTGATTAATGTTGACGATAAAGTACTCTGACTTTCACACAGATTCAAACCTGATCATACGCGGGTTATCAATCGTCTGACCTGGCTCGATACTTATTGCAATGGTAATACGTTTCTTTAGCGGAAAATGTTGGTTTTCCTGTTTTCCAACTAAGCTATTTCTCTTTACTCTAATGTAGTTTTTATAATATTGGATATGTCCGTATATAGCTGAATGTATTTGATTGGTATTGAGTAACCATTTTCAGTCGCCTAAAGTAGTACAATTATTAAAAAGCCTGCTAGTGATACAGCTAGCAGATACCGTTAATCAAACACTTCATCTACCGTTACCCTGACATGTTTTAACAAGGTTTTCCCGACACTGTATATCAGATATTGGTACCGTTAGGATTTGAATAAATTGATTGGCTTGTGTCCAACTGTCAGCTCGTCTGTATTTCTCCATGGGATGCTTTATTGAGGCACGCCTTACACCAAGATATCGTTTGAAAGTCAGTATTCGTTCCGAATGAACATGTTTATTTCCGTAGCAATACATAAATGGAGCAATCGGACCTCAAACGGACCCCATGCATACAGTGGAACCTCTGTTTACGACGTAACTGCTTAACGCCATGTGACAGTAAAATAGAAAGCTCCTTTAGAAAAATTGTGTTTTATCTGTGACATTGCTTTAATCTGTCAGCTGTCTTTTACACAACCAATTAACGTTCATTTCAGTGGTCGTAATGGAGAGGGTTTACTGTGCAGCGGCCCTTGAGTTGGAAACCTTTCTCGCCAAATTCTACCTACGTCTGATTTAACAGTGTCCCCCGAAGTTATTATTTCAAAGGAATATTACAAAGCAGTTTAGACCGAAAACACATTAACTGGAATCTCACTAAGCGTGGTGCGGATTCTGATTTGGATGCAATGTATTTGTTAAATGTTTGGAGAAATATTTACTCGGTCTCAGATCTTGGTCCATGCTTATAAGGCGTTTGCGTTTAGTCGGAAATCATTCCTCAGGTACTTGATTGGTCAGATTTTTAGCTTAGGCTCCTATTTTGACCAATCAAATGCCTGCGAACGAACTCAGATTCAACTGAAACGCTCTGTAAGCACTGGGCTGGGTCTCAATGCTTTCAACCCAGTGACAATTGGTACATGTTCTCTAGACAGTTTTATCGGATTTAGTTTGCGCTCAATTTTGTTTTTACGGAAAATAAATATCTTTTCGCCGCAACAGACATTTACATTAACTTACTCTTCCCTTCGAAATGGGTTTTCTCGGTCTGTTTTATTGTGAATGAAATACGTCAAAGCACATCTAAACTGATAGATTTCCCATGGGCATGCTGTTGCTGAGTTCTCTCAAATAGTATGCTCTTTATAACTGCCAACTTTCAAATATACACAAGTAGCAGTGTTGCCCTAGAAACATGTTCTTACGAGAAATTTTGTAATAGCTATGTTGAAAACTTCAACAGGCACATATGAAAGATCATTGCAATTTTCATTCATACAAACTGTAATACGGGAAGAAGCATAAAACACGACGGAATTTATCAAGCCTCATTTGATATTTTGCTCAAACCTTTCTCGTGTATTAATCCGTTCACTGCCATAGCCAAATGGTTTATCAAACAGTTTTTATCCTGATCAGACACCGCGTAACGTGGTGTCTGGTCAGATCAATGGTTTGCACATAGAGCGTTTGTAATCACGTATTCTCCCATTTGCATAACATGAAACTTAAAGATAACTGGGTGCCCGCCACAACTGATCTGGAAAAGTAATTGCTGTTTACTTCATATGTATTCTTATGCTTATCCAATATCAATACATGTACAATATAGGCACCAATACATTTGAAATAAAATATCATAATTGCATGTAAACTGATCGATACAATCGTAAACGAAACAGCAGGTTGGAATGTACATGCCCCACTGTCAGTTTAAATGCACATGGGACGACATTAACCTTTACCAATTACAGTGTTCCCTCTCTACAACGGCCCTCCTAACAACGACTCCCTCCTCACAACGTACCTTTCTGCAGTTCCCTATACGGAACAATTGTGTCTAACGTTTTTACTGCTTCAATATCGTTTGATTTAAATTGTCGTCTGCTGATTTCCTCAAATTTACATATAACTGGAAATTTTGATAGAATAATGACGAGTGACAAACAGCTTGGATCCAGATCAGACGCCGCGTTACGCGGCGCCTGATCTGGATTCAAACTGTTTGCAAATGTAAGCCAAGTCTTAATTTTCCCTCTCTTTAGCGACTCCCTCCGAACAACGCACACACTATGTGTCTCCCATTGGGTGTAGTTGAAGAGAGGGAGCACTGTAACTAGTTTGTCCCAGCGGACAGTGCTGGTTCCATTTCGTTTAACCCTTCCAATCTCAATGACGCTTAAAAGGCTAAAAGCACGTCTGCAAACCGTTTGTTTCAGGATCCAATATGTGTGACACTCAATTTAATGTGTTTTAAGTCATACTAAATTGAATCTTACTTTGAAATTATATTTCAAACAACACTATTGAAGCAGACGACAGTAAAACAATGAAGGGGTTAACAATCACGGAGTATTTGGTAGTTAAAGAGTTAACCCTTTTATCAATAGTGAGAAGTGAAAACCCCTTAAAATCATTTCGAATAAATTACAATATAAAAGGCTTACTATTCCAACATCTAGTGTTGATTTGAAATTATATGTTAGAAAACATTAAAACCCGGTAGAAACCGAACGTGCTTATATAATATTATTTGTGTTTTAAAGACACACAATTAGTATTCAATATTGTATATTCAGTAATTTGAAAGCTATTAACAGAATTTATTCTCATAAAATGCATGCCTTATCTTAAATTGACACTAAACGCTTTTGTGTGTGCATTAGCCTAGTATTAGAATAAACTTATGCCAATAAAACAAAGTAGGTTTTGACATAATAGGGAATATTATTCAAGATTTATTATAACTTAGCTATGTCATTTGATTCAGACTGCTTTTAATAATGTTTATACAAATAGTATTGTTTGTTTACGTCACTTTGTCAATAAAGCGGTAATTTATAAGGTTACCAGCTGCCGTATCAACTGCATGTGATATGTTACCATTTCACCAAAATATTCAACCACAGTGTATTAACCCTTTACCTGATAGAAGTGCCTTTTTGGCGCATTCCGTTTAATCTTCCGCGGAAGAAAATAATTCCAATCTATATAGTCATGAATATGTATCAGAAGGAGTATTTTCTTAATTCTAGCAGGTGGTACCTTAAAGCAGGCTGAAAGTAAAGCAGAATGCGCCTCAGGGCGCATTCTGCTTTACTTTTAACCTGCTTTAAGCAGTCACCTATTTTCAATACTACATATTATGGGGTAAAGGGTTAAGAAAACCGATTGAATCCAGATCAGATGTCACACAATCCAGCGACTGATCAAGATTCAAACTGTTTCCCGGCAAAACTTCAAATATTCGCAGTTCGTATAGCTTTTTAGATGATGCCATTTATTAGGATGTTCGACGAAAGGGTTAAAACAGAAAATCATTCCGTTTTATGATGTCAAATGTCCTGAAAACACTCATTTCGTAATGTTTGTATTTTCAGAGTTTTCTTGTTTTATGTTGTAGCCTTACCCTCTTTTTAGCAGCAGCCAGCTGAAGTTTTCTTTTGTTTCTGTCATTGCCCTGTATATTCCGCCCCCATATGTTATATCCAATTTTTGTGTAGGAAAACAGCAACAACGTCAGCGGTCCAAAATAGTGAAGACCCATGAGCATTAAACCATACACGTATTTCTCCGTATTATTACCCCACACTTCCAAGCACTGACCACTTGTATTTGAATGATATATAATGCGTGACTTTAATAGTGTTGGTATAGGTATGGTCAAAGATAATATCCAGATTCCTAAAATAGTGATCACGGTTTGTCGGACGGTTATCCGAGGTTTAAACGGGTGGACGATGACGATATATCTGTCAATACTCATGGCTACTAAGGTGTATGCACTGAGGATGACAGCCACGACTTGTATATACGAAACGATAGGACACATCATTTCGCCAAATGGCCAGTAATTGAGTATGAGATTGGCGACAAAGGTGAACGGAATGCAGAATAACGCCATGATTATATCACTAATGGCAAGGTTTACGATGAAGTAATTAGGCACAGTGTGCATACGTTTATACGCATACACGAGATAGCAGACAACACTGTTTCCGCCGATAGCGATAATGCTGACAACAGAATACATGAGGATTATCAGCACCTGTACGTACTCCGAAATCTGGAACGGAGATTCAGACTGTTCTTCCGAAGTTTCGTTCATGTCTCCCCCTCCAAACACGACTGTCACAGTCTAAAACTAATATAAAGGCTACATATCAATGTATTCTTTTGATACAACTATTTATCTTTGAAAAGTCCACATTGTAACACTAACTCATTCCACTTCTAACAAAAACACGCTTTTTTCACTTTTAGCCACTTTATTTTCCACAAACTAAAGCACTTCCGTTAACACTCACAGTTTAAAGACTTTTGTTATTAAATACTCAAATACAAAATGTTTATTGTTTGGCACAAATGCTTATATTGTACCCAATTATCGAAGATATATAGCCTTCTTGTCTATTTAATCGACATACAATCCTTTAGTGGGAAATATATCATCGACTATCCGCACTGGCAGTTATTAACACAAAACAGGCATCTCTGAGATAATTCTGATTACCGGCTATTATTGACATTTGTTATTCCTGTTATCAAAAATCTGTTAGCACTGCAATTTTATATCTGTAACTAGCACTCGCATTCAGCAGCAACACGAAACGCTACTTCCTTCGTGGAGTGTTTTCCGATATTGGGCGGGAGCTCTTAGAACTCGGTATCTTTAAAACTTAACCATTTTACTGGAATTATACCGTCTGTTGGAATAGTATACCCACATTTTAATATCTCCACTGTATGACTTAGGCAAATTAAGTTAAGAAAACGTTTTGTGTGATTGGTGAAAGCATTGATTCTGATCAGGCGCCGGGTTCCCCGGCTACAGATTAGGATCCTAACTCTTGGAAAATACTATTGTTTTCGCTACATTGCAGTTATATGGTTAAGCCACTGCACTTCGTCGATTACTACAAAACGCTGAAGCTAATCAATCAGAGAAACAGGTTTTGTTGGACTAGTTACAGAAACCAGTCATAAAGTTTAGATAAACATTTCAAACTCGGCCGATGAGTCAATATCATTAACAAGCAGGTAGCTTAATTTTCGCCAAACTCTGTTCGTTTCGCACAATTAACAAAGCTGGCACGGTGTCTGTTGAATTCCACAGGAGACATAGCGGCTTGCAGATTTACCTTGAACTGTCAAAGTAAATGAATTATCTTCACTCACTCTCGATGTTGGCTTAAAATAAAAAAAAAACCGCTTTAACCCTTTCACTCTCAATGTCGTCATAAAACGCATTTGCAAACAGTTTTGATCCTGATCAGACGTTGTGTACCGTTTTGAAATAACGTCGGTAATAATGCCTTAAATATAACTATGAAACAATTTGGTTTACAACACTATTGAAGCAGACGACAATATGGCGGTAAAGGGGTTAAATATCACGATGATTTAATCGTGAAAGGGTTTAATATACTGTCATAGACACAGTTTGAGTCTAGTTTGTGTATTTGCCTTTAATGTTATTAATCCTTTCACTACCTTACCCTGATTATGATTTCTATTAGCAATCAGATATGATCCTAATCAAACGCCGAGTAAGGCGGCCTGTGATCAGGATCCCAACTGTTAGACTAGTTTAGATTTGATGACGTCATGGCGATGGATGATGGCGCTTTAGCAGTGAATGGGTTACAGTGGAGAATAATAGCATATTGAATAATACTGTGACGGCAATAATCTTACGATTAGTAAAATCAGATTTTCCTAATGTCCCTTATTCCAAGAATATTTATAAACAGTCAGCACAAACTTCGAATAATCTGTCATAACTATGTTTACAAATTCTTTATGTACGTTTAGTAACGTTTAAATACGATAACAAATGAAAGAAAGGGAAATGTTCTGCTTCATGAAAATTATGTATAATGAGCTGAATCTGCATTACCTGTTCTTATCATTCTCACTTGATGGCAGTAATGCTCGAGATTAGATCAGATGTAAAAGGTCGCTTGACGGGTATCAGAAATGTGAGTAACGCATTTTCGTAAGTGTACAGTGGAGAATCTGTTATTCTTTCCCAATAAACGCGTTTACGCTAAAACTATTATTTGCAGTGCAAACAGTTTGGAGCCAGATCAGACGCCGGATAACCCAGCGTCTGATCAGACTTCAAACTGTTTGCCACCAAGATAAACAAGAATTATCAGAATTGTCCAAAATTTGTTCTTTTCTACGTTTTAGTGCTTTGCGTTTGCGTATGTTTGCGTTTAAACGGGAAAGAATAACATATTCTCCACTGTATTTATAGCACAGTCTAAGCATTAAACAAAGTACACTTTCGTAAATCGCCATTGTTTTAATTTTACTGCATTCAGTTTTGTATTCTATTTGGTTTAAAGGAGTAAAGCCTTATTTATTCTCTATTGTGCAAAAGCAAACATTTAATTGATGATATGTATTTTGTCGTTGTGTCATTAAACTATACACTGTTTGCTATTGGTTATCTGTCAACATTAACGTTAAGACAACAAACATAGTCGAAAATACACATAGTTGCTTGGCAATGACTTGTGTAAAGATGTTATTCGGTGTTTGGACCAGATCATAAGTATTTTGATTCTGATATTAATTATTAAGAAGAGAATATGCAAAAATCTAAATCTAAAATAAGATGCAGATAAAAAAAACAACGCTGGTATGGCGCACTTCGCATCGTAGTAAAGGTTATAGATGTATAACGTGTTGTCAGTGCTGGTATTACTTTGTTGGTAAACAGTAAAGCATGAACTATTTCATAGAGTATTCCCCCAACTGCCACATAAATATTCGATGGCTTAACTATATGTCTGAAACGGCGACGTCAAAAAAATGTTCGGTATGCACATAGGCACCAACAGCCTACACACAGACTGTGCCACTGTTGAGAGTACTAAACCTTGGAACACTTGTTCGAAACATTGTTTTAAACGTTGACTGTTACTTTTCTGAATTGTTTCTTTACAGATTGTGAACAGGTTCCCCAGTCTCGGCTTTCTTTGTAACTCCCGAGAGTAGACACAACATGGGTATACTTTTGTACATTCCCGCCATACAGCAGTTCCTTAAACTTGCTTATTAACATGTTGTAATACGTCAGCGTCGAGAATTGTCGTCTGCAAAATTCGTTTAATCTATATTTATACATTAACCTAAAGACGAGTGTAAGACAGTTTGGACCTAAATCAGACGCCGCGTGACGTGTCGTTTGATCTGGATCCAAACTGTTTGTAAAAATCAGTAAAGTGGCGACCAACAAGCAAAGGGTTAAAGAGAATGAGACTCTGAGGGAAATTGTCCTCTCGGAGACGTCACGATATGACGTAAGAACTGGTACTGTGGTTTGTAAGGACACAATAAACTTGTGCAATTTATAGTTTATGATAAGAGGAGATAGAAACATAAAACTTCTATAAAAAATGTCAGAGGCATAAATGGGGAATTTATGAGACAACTTTGGAACAAAATCATGTTGTTTATAAAATATTTGAGTTTATAGCCCATCCTTAAACAATGGCAAAATCCATCGGCGGTCTCCAATGTATTTTTCTATTAGAATTCACAGAACAGTAGAGCAACGTGGTGTTTTTTTCGGTCCATGCTGTTTGCAATTGGCATACTTCATTTGTCACAAGAATAGTGTGTGGCACTACAATGCAAAATGTATTGAATCGTAGGTGTTGTGTTAATATCGAAGCTGATAGCTGATTGGAGCAACATGCAAGTATAAAGATCTTCGCACTTTCTGATTTTCAAACTATTAACACAATATATCGGACTTCTATTGACTGATAGAGAATTCGGAGTTTTAGTGCTAGCTACATTAATAGTATTAACGTAAATTTTGATTCTCATTTAGTTCGTCTCTATATTTCAAATGATCAATAGTTGATTAGACAATAAGGTATCGATAACATAAATATCTACATGCATATATATTAGATTATATATTCTATAAACACGCATAACACATTGATGTCTGAATTATAAGTTATGATTCAAAGAACTGTACAATTAAAATCGTATTCCTAGGATCTTAGAATAGTGCAAACATTGCCTGTATGTATGCGATTAGATGTGCATAGTTAATTATTTTGGTATCTGATAATAGCCGGTTTGGTATGTTAGTACTTAATTTATAACTAAACAGTGTAAATTTGACCGGCCGTCACGGTATAGCTCGGCAAAAGTAATTGGTGACCATTGCTTTCATATTCAATTTAATGGTCCTTCATTATGAAATGAATCATCGGCGTTATCTCAATAATCTTTGTCAACCAACAGGCTGATAAGTAAACCCTAGCGGTTTATATTTAGATGAACCATCAAGTTTCTTCATGTCTCATCTTGATCAGAACAGTTTACCAATCTCATGACAATTCATATTATAATTGTTTGATATTATACTACAGTGGAGAATCTGTTATTCTTTCCCGTTTAAACGCAAACGTACGCAAACGCATAGCACTAAAACGTAGAAAATGTCAATTTTTAGATATTTCTCACAATTCATGTTTATCTTGGTGGCAAACAGTTTGAAGCCTGATCAGACGCCGGGTTACCCGGCGTCTGATCTGGCTCCAAACTGTTTGCAGTGGAAATAAACGTTTTAGCGTAAACGCGTTTATTGGGAAAGAATAACACATTCTCCACTGTATGAGGAATACTGAAGATAACCATTGTCATCAAAAATTACCTTTTAGATTTAGTAAAAGTCTGCTTCTAGGAAAGTAAGAGAGAGACAGACAGCCAGACAAACAGACAGAGACAGAGACAGAGAGAGACACCGAGAGACAGTGAGAGAGAGAGAGACAGACACAGATACAGAGAGAGAAATATATATTAACCCTTTCATGGTCAGATTTATTGTGTGGTTTTTACCCATTCATCGTTTGCTACAATATCGTTGCCTGAAATGTCGTTTCAAAGTTAAATTTAAAGCAGCATAACTTACGTCAATTAAAAACAAGTAGTAAAAAGTTTTGATCCTGCTCAGAACAGTTTGTATATGCTCTTTTGACGTCATTGAGAGTGTGTAAGGGTCGACCAGATGTGTCAATCCTTTAAAGTAAGAGATATATTGTCAAAGAGCGTCACTGTTGGATATAATAAGTAACATACCGTGACTTAGCTTTTTATTTGATAACTATCGCTAAATGATACAGTGTTCGCGTACATGCTTACGAAAATGTGGACAAGTACCAGATGAGTCATACTATCAAGAAACAAACAAGTAATTTATTTCCTCGGTCCTGTTAAGAGAAAATACAGTACTACATTTTACAAGTATTGACATTTACTACGTTTTGAAATATAACAGTTTAGCGCCAACAAGTGTGCTTAGAGTTTACCCCTTCACTGCCTTACCCCGAGTACAGTAGTTATTTGCAAACAGTTTAGATCCTGATCAGACGCCGCGTAATGCGGCGTCTGATCAGGATCCAAACTGTTTGACACTCGTTTCAATATTTCTTCAGTCAAAATACCTTAACATTTTTGTTTAGAAATAGAACCAGACGTCAATTGTTTAAATTTGATGACGTAATGGCAGTGAAGGGGTTAATTTACCCTTTTATTGTTAGAGCCGTGCTAATATTCACGTTTGCAAACAGTTTAGATTCTAGATTTGATCGGTTTGAAAATTGAATAAATTCATTTAACTAAATAAATGTATACAAATCCAGATTTGATACATAAAAGCAGACTACATGGTAAAGCAGACGATACGACGGTAATGACAGTGTTAGACTGATTATTACGTCACACCGGCAGCATAGAGGTTAATGGTAGTAGTTTGCGTAATTGCGTGACACTAGATTCAGATATAATATAAATGCCTTCGATCTCTCACATGGTCTTAAGCGCCTGCTGGAATACAGATAAAATATAAGCACACTTCTAAATGTCTAACTAGAGGTAAATGTTTTTTGCAGTTATATTGGTAAATCTCAACTCATTTGCCAAACTCCGACTAAACCCCGAACCTCGATAGCTTGAACTAGCTCGTGATTACTCGTATTTCAAAATTGAAGCGTTTATGCTTTAGTTAAAATCGTGAACATTTAGCATACGGCGGATAGTTTGAAAATATATGTGGTGAGACTTTAAAAAAAACATCAACGACGTTGCGTGACGTTGCGTTTCAGTGGAGAATCTGTTATTCTTTCCCGTTTAAACGCACACGTACGCAAACGCAAAGCACTAAAACGTAGAAAAGAACAACTTTTGGACAATTCTGATAATTCTTGTTTATCTTGGTGGCAAACAGTTTGGAGCCTGATCAGACGCCGGGTTACCCGGCGTCTGATCTGGCTCCAAACTGTTTGTACTGCAAATAATAGTTTTAGCGTAAACGCGTTTATTGGGAAAGAATAACAGATTGTGCCAAATCAAAGCCCTGTTGGCGCTGATATTTTGAAAGCTTTTTTAGCTCATCTGGCAAACAGTGCATCACACAGTGCCAATGTTAACTCTTGTGATCGCCCCATGTCCGTAGTCGTACATACCTTATTCGTACTGTCTCAAAAATGTAACCTAAAAAATACAACAAAAACAAATATCAAAAACGGGCGCGGGCGTCAGGATTATAATAGCTCGAGCAGAGCCATACATGATAATTAAACATCAAGACATGATTTTAAAGAAAACGTTGAGTTTGACGGCATTTAAACAGCTCATCTCATGTTTTACAGTTTCCGAATAGTCGCATATTAATCAAAATTAAAGCAAAATAGTTTGGTACAAAGAGAACATTACATACTTAAGCCGACTATTTTAACCTTTTCTATCCTGAACATGTTTTACTGTATACTTTGCAATCAGTGTATAACCTTTTAATAGGCTACTTACCTGTTCATTCTCAATGACGTCTTAAATCGCGTTTGCAAACAGTTTGGATTCCGATCAGACGCCGCGTTACGCAGCGTCTAATCAGGAACCAAGCTGTTTGACACTCGTATCGATATTTATCAAGTAATACAACCTTAAATCCAACTTTGAAACGTGTCTTGCATACAACAATAATGAAGCAGATGAAGCGGTAAAGGGGTAAAACTCTCCCGAATAATTTGATGAGATGTTGAAGGAATTTTCTTACAGTGGAGAATCTGTTATTCTTTCCCAATAAACGCGTTTACGCTAAAACTATTATTTGCAGTGCAAACAGTTTAGAGCCAGATCAGACGCCGGGTAACCCGGCGTCTGATCAGGCTCCAAATTGTTTGCCACCAAGATAAACAAGAATTATCAGAATTGTCCAAAAGTTGTTCTTTTCTACGTTTTAGTGATTTGCGTTTGCGTACGTTTGCGTTTAAACGGGAAAGAATAACAGATTCTCCACTGTAACAATATCTGCATTGTTTAATTTGCTTTCCAATATTCAAATGCGGAACATTCTATTTGAAAACGTTCAACATATGAAGGATATAGTGAAAACCTGTTGAGTTTGGCTACATTCTTGAATTAGAACTTAACTGACACTAATTGGCACTCGATTAATGTACACTGTTCTATCCAGGCACCACAAGGCATCACGTGTTTACCATTTCGCCACAGTTATTTCGACTACTTTACCCACTACCCCGTATTCTGTTTCTAGATTTTAAGACAGGTGACCACTTAAAGCACATTCTGCTTTACTTTCAACCTGCTTTAAGCTACCTACTGCTAGAATGTAGAAAATATTGCTTATGATACATGTTTCTGATTGTAGTAATTAGAACTATTTTATTCAGTGGAGAGATACAGTGGAGAATCTGTTATTCTTTCCCGTTTAAACGCAAACGTACGCAAACACAAAGCAATAAAACGTAGAAAAGAACAACTTTTGAACAATTCTGATAATTCTTGTTTATCTTGGTGGCAAACAGTTTGGAGCCTGATCAGACGCCGGGTCACCCGGCGTCTGATCTGGCTCCAAACTGTTTGCACTGCAAATAATAGTTTTAGCGTAAACGCGTTTATTGGGAAAGAATAACATATCGTTATAAATACAACCCTATCAAAGAGCTAAAGATAGGGTTTTATCAGACATTAGAAATTGAACGTAAAGGTAAAAAAATCGCTGAATGTGATCAGATATGACATTTTTCGCGCTAGTTAATTTGCCGATCATTTTATGTTGTAAGTTTGCTTAAACGCCGAAAAAATCAGTTCATAGCTGCTTTTGTTTTATATTTAATGTAAATTCTAATATTGACTGAACATTTCATTTGTATGCATGTGTGTTTATCTCATATTCGAGTATGTTAATACGAATACTGTGTACCCTAAAAAGAACATCCCAAATCGCATTACTGAAGCTGTATACATTCGAACGCAACAAAATAATTTCAATTATATACATTAAACGTCATAAATTTGAGAGTTTGTTATCATTTTTAACTAGGATAAATATATTGATTATTTTTGTCATCTTAAAAAGCAGACAGATACTGTTTATCATGTATTTCCTGAAAATTTAGTTTGTCTCATTAGAAACAAGAATATCGTTCCCCACGATGGATGCTCCCCACAAAGAAAACCCCCAAGGTATAGCATGTTTAGTAGGTGAACACAGTAGCAAGTTTCATCAACTTATGATGTAACTTTCAGGAGATATGCTTCAGACAAAAATGGTTTTTTTTGAAAATAGGGAGGCAATTCAATATTTGGAGATGACAGAGTTATCGTTCTTGAGTACAGCACTCACTCGTTCATCCTGTATCACTGTATCAAGTTTCATCAACTTACAATACAATGCTCAGGAGATATGCTCCAGACAAAATTTATTTTTTAGATAGAGAAGGGGAGATAATTGAATATTGGGATATGACAGAGTTCTGGTTCTTGTGTACTGCACCTCCTTATGTCACCATCTATCACTGTATCAAGTTCCATTAACTTATGGCGTAGCAGTCAAGTGATATATTCCGGACAAAATTGTTTTGCATTTGGAAATAAAAGGGAGATAATTCAATAGTGGGTGATGACAGAGTTACCGTTCTTGTGTACTACACATCTTTTAGTCATATTCTATTACTGTAACAAGTTTCATCAACTTACAGTGTAACAGTCCAGAGATATGCTCCGGAAAAAATGATTTTTTTTAATGAGAAAAAGGGAGATAATTCAAACGTGGGAGATGCGAGAGTCACGGTTCTTGTGTACTGCACCTCCTTCTGTCATTCTCTATCACTGTAGCAAGTTTCTTCAAGTTACTGTTTACCGTTAAGGAGATATGCTCCGGACAAAAAAGCGTGACGGACGGACGGACGGACAGACAAAGCGGAGACTATATGCTCCCCCCTTAAGGGGAGCATGAAAATACTAAATTAATACTCATGTTTTTTTTGCTAATAGAAAGGCATAAATCGGTTAGGAAGCATATTACACAGCTTATGATCAGGTTATGAATTATTTACAAAGTCTACCTAAGTCGCCCATTGGGTGAAGCTGTAAAAGGTTAATGACTCTTTTCTTGGAATAAGCGTTAAACGAGATTCGCACTGGAATTCAATCACAGTAATCATCGTTATTTCTGAAGCTAATTGCCTTGAATTATGACTCTAATTTGTTTTTCAGTTCTTGCATGATTATACAGCAAACTGTTATAACGATTAATTTAAATATGCACTTAGAACACTGATAACATTTCAGAACACTATCAACGTTTGTTATCAGTCTTGGGAAAGTATAAACACCATTTCTAGTTTTCGCAGTAATACCAACCACTCGTATAGTCTTCAACTCATGTAGATCTAAAACATATTTCAGTTTTCAAATAACACCAGCATCTGTCAATAGGCTTATATACATGTAGAGTGCTCACTCCCTACAATGACCCATTAAACAACAACTCTCTTCTCACAACAATACATGCAACTGTTTCCCCAAGCAATACAGTGGAGAATCTGTTATTCTTTCCCAATAAACGCGTTTACGCTAAAACTATTATTTGCAGTGCAAACAGTTTGGAGCCAGATCAGACGCCGGGTAACCCGGCGTCTGATCAGGCTCCAAACTGTTTGCCACCAAGATAAACAAGAATTATCAGAATTGTCCAAAAGTTGTTCTTTTCTACGTTTTAGTGCTTTGCGTTTGCGTACGTTTGCATTTAAACGGGAAAGAATAACAGATTCTCCACTGTAATTGCCTTGAATTATGACTCTAATTTGTTTTTCAGTTCTTGCATGATTATACAGCAAACTGTTATAACGATTAATTTAAATATGCACTTAGAACACTGATAACATTTCAGAACACTATCAACGTTTGTTATCAGTCTTGGGAAAGTATAAACACCATTTCTAGTTTTCGCAGTAATACCAACCACTCGTATAGTCTTCAACTCATGTAGATCTAAAACATATTTCAGTTTTCAAATAACACCAGCATCTGTCAATAGGCTTATATACATGTAGAGTGCTCACTCCCTACAATGACCCTTTAAACAACAACTCTCTTCTCACAACAATACATGCAACTGTTTCCCCAAGCAATACAGTGGAGAATCTGTTATTCTTTCCCAATAAACGCGTTTACGCTAAAACTATTATTTGCAATGCAAACAGTTTTGAGCCAGATCAGATTCCGGGTAACCCGGCGTCTGATCAGGCTCCAAACTGTTTGCCACCAAGATAAACAAGAATGATCAGAATTGTCCAAAAGTTGTTATTTTCTACGTTTTTGTGATTTGCGTTTGCGTACGTTTGCGTTTAAACGGGAAAGAATAACAGATTCTCCACTGTATAAGTAGAACATACCCTTATTGTAATGCTTACACGTGGCTAAGCCACATTTTTAACTTTTATTTTTTGGAAAACAGCCTCAGTCAAGACTAGACGTTAGTACCCATCCCGATAAAAAATCATCCGAACAACACACGAATATTTGTCTCCAATTGGGTGTTGTTGTAGAAACGGAGCACTGTATTTGCGAAAAGGTTCAGATTCGGCATATATTCACGATTTAAATTATGACAAAGACATTTATGATTATTCAATAAGGCGCTAAATTTATACAGCTGTTAAGTTGGATCTGAATTCGTTTTAAAGCATTGATTGGTCAGATTTTAGCCTAGGCTCAAATCTGGCCAATCAAATTATTGAGAACAAATACTCAACTCAAACGCTTTATAACCTTTGATTTTGACCGTAAAGTATTGCATACGACAGTTTAAAATTCTTTGTTATTGACAAACTAATACCGCAAAAATACAGTTTCATAAATTGATGGCTAAGCTAATAAACGCAAATGTAAAGATTATTGTGAATTAATAACAGCAATTATACATGAATGTAATGATTTAAAATTAAATGATTCACTGAAGTGGGAATTTTGTAAACATGAAATAAAAGAAGCATCCAGCACATACTCAAAACGAAAATCAAGACAAAGGCATAACAGACTCCAACATCTAGAAAAACAGTTAAAATCTTTGCTCAATGATACTAATGTAAATGAAGCCCTAGTTACTGAAGTAGAAAATGAAATTAAACAGATATATGACGAAAGAGCCACTGGAGCACAAATTAGATCTCGTATAAAATTCTTAGAAGAAGGTGAAAAAAATACAAAATATTTTCTAAGTCTAGAAAGATCTAGACAAAACAGAAAAACAATCACATCACTTTTAGTAGACGATCAGCATATTACTAGTATTGATGAAATTTTAAAAGCTGAAACAAACTTCTATGAAAACCTCTACACGTCAAATGGCAATCAAAATGGTACTCAACAATATATTGACGGGACGGAATTAGAAACAACTTTATCTAACGAAGAGGCAAATATTTGTGAAGGTCCAATAACATTAGCTGAATGTGAGGATGCGTTAAACAGAATGAAACTAAACAAAAGTCCAGGTTTAGATGGGCTGACAGTAGAATTTTACATTAAGTTTTGGCCACATATATCCACAATGGTCTTTAACTCATTTCTACACAGTCATCAAACGGGAGAACTATCGCATTCTCAGAAACAATCTATTCTCTCACTTTTATATAAAAAGGGCGATCCAGAAAAGATTGAGAACTGGAGACCAATATCTCTTTTGAATATTGATTATAAAATTCTAGCTAGAGTTCTAGCAGAAAGACTTCAAAAAGTATTGCCAAAAATAATAAGTTTAGACCAACAAGGTTACATAAAAAATAGGTACATAGGTTATAATATAAGACAAATACAAGATATTATTGATTATACAGAAACATTGAATATAGAAGGTGCAATGCTTTTTCTTGATTTTAAAAAAGCGTTTGATACCATTGAATGGGAATTTATGTATCGAGTATTAAAAAAATTTGGCTTCAAAGATGGTTTTATTAACTGGACTAAAATTCTTTACAAAAACATCTGTTCATCAGTCACCAACAAAGGATGGTTATCAAACTTTTTTAATATTTCGCGTGGAATTAGACAAGGATTCCCATTGTCTGCTTTACTTTTTATTATTGTAGCTGAAATCATGGCAAATAAAATCAAAACATGTGAAGACCTTAAAGGCATTAAAGTTAAAAACCATGATAAAACATACCACTTGAAAATAACGCAGTTAGCTGATGATACAACGCTATTTCTAAATAATTCTTAAGAAATTCCTACTGCATTACAAATAATTGAAGAATATGGGAAGTATTCAGGTTTAAAATTGAACAGAAACAAAACTGAAGGTCTTTTAATCGGCAAGCTCAGAACTAATACTGAATTGCTGATAAATGGAATTAAATTCAGCCCGATAATAAAGGCGCTTGGTGTATACTTTGGAAGTGATAAAGATGCTAGTAACGATATTAACTGGCGAGAAAAAATTGAGACATGTCAAAAATTAATAAATAGCTGGAATCAAAGAAAACTTACGTTTTATGGAAAGATAACTATCATAAATTCTTTGCTTCTGCCGAAATTTGCTTTTCTTATACAAACTCTACCAATGCCAAAAAATGTTTTAAAACAAATAAATTCTATGTTCTTCTCCTTTTTGTGGGGTAATAAAAGTGAAACAATCAAACGAAACACCTTAATATGAAATAAAGATGACGGCGGACTTGAGATCCCCGACATAGAGATTTACTCAAAAACATTAAAACTTAAATGGCTAAAAACACTTGGTTCAGTTGAAGAAGCAAACTGGAAGGTCATTCCAAAATTCTTTTTAAATCAATACGGAGATAAACTATTGATACTGAAAATGAATATTGATGCCATTAAATCACTCCCATCTGTAAGATATAACTTACCAGTTTTCTATAAAGATATTGTTAACATCTTTATTAACCTGAATAATTCGGGACCAAAATCAATGCCAAAATCATTATATAATATAAGAACCCAGGTATTATGGGGAAATCAATTCATAAAGTTAAAAGGTAAATGCTTACTCTTCAACTCATGGATTGACTCTGAAATTATATTCATAAATGACGTCATACATAATAATGGTGAAATTAATGAAAGTTTAATAAACAGACTCACAAATAAAAGTAACTGGATCTCTGAATTTACCAGATTAAAAGCAGCAATTCCGAAGGATTGGAAAACCATTTTGAAATTAGAAGAATCCATAAAAACGCAAGTTAATATTAACAGAAACTCGGTTTTCGGTAAAAACTGTAATATCACTAAATTAAATAACAAAAAAAAGAGAAAATTTGTTGCAAACAAATTTGAACCTCCATATATCCACAAGTTCTGGGACGAAAAACTGAATAGAAAAGTCCAGTGGCATGAAGTCTACCACACAATTAATAATGTTTATATCGATAACAGAATAAAAGAACTTAAATTCAAGCTTATTCATAAAATAGTTCCCACTAATGAAAACCTTTTCACGTGGAAACTAATTCAAACGCCATTCTGCAAACATTGTAATGCAATTGAAACATTAGAACATTTTTTCATATCTTGTCCGTATTTAGATACCTTTTGGGTCAATATACACAACTTATTTTTTAAAATAGGCATTAATACAAAGATTACTATGTATGAACTCATAGTCGGATATAAAATACATTACAAAGGCTATCAAGAAATAAATATTATTATAGGGAACGTTATGTATGCTATCTACAAAAGTTACATGAAAAGTGAAAGAAGGACAAATTCAGTGAATATGATGAACATTTTATACTACGATTTATTAACTTTAGAAAAATATTATTCCGAGAAGAAATTGAAACATCCAACAATTCAAAAGTTCAACATATCAGTGAGAGATAAGATTTAAAACATTTAAACGGATCTAAATACTTATATGCATGTTGTTTTTGTAGCTATAAACATACATGCTTTGTAAATGTTTCCTTTGTATATGTTATGTTTTTATGATTGTTATTATATGTAAATAAACGGACTTCCAGTAGGTAGTTCCAAAAAGGAAAAACGTTTTAGTGATTTGCGTTTGCGTACGTTTGCGCTTAAACGGGAAAGAATAACAGATTCTCCACTGTACAAGTATGTCTTACACTTTCGCTGCTGTAATATCTTCTGCTTAAAACTCTCGAATGGTGCCGCTTTTTCTACAGGTTTCTAAGCGGACAGTTGACAAAGTAACTAAATAGTGACGAGTAGCAAAGAGCTTGAATCAATATCAATATCAATCACCGCGTTTCGTGGCGTCTTATATTATGTTCAGCTGTCTGTAAAAACCTGCGAAGTCTTCATTAACCCTTCCTTTAACAACTCCCTCCAAACAACACATACATGTTTTGTCTCACATGGGTGTTGTTGTAGAGAGGAACACTGTAATACTAAATACTCATTACCAGTTGACAGCGCGATACAGAGTGATGTATTTAGCTCGAGACGTTTTTGGCGGAAATAGCCGATCTGACGAGCGCCTTGGCGCGAGTCTGATCGGTTGTTTCCGCCAAAAACGTCGAGAGCTAAATGCAACACTCTGTTGCGCACTGCCAACTGGTGATGTGTATATTATATGCCTTGAATACAAACCAGAAACAACTAAATAGTTGTTTAAATTATTTTATATCCAAAATTTATTAGTTATTTGAAGCAGAACAAGAGTTTTTGTATGTCACAAAGAATAACGCGGCACTCGTACATGTACGTAAATGACGTCACGTCAAATCGAAAGCGAGGTCAGAGTAAAACACAAAGTGGCTGATACAAGGTGGCTGATACAGACTCTTGTATTTTACTCTGCAAAAACACGCGGAAACGCTCGATATCACTCGAAGGCATATAATAAATACCATTATTCTTGAAATCAGCTCTGACTGACTTGATATTCGATCTTAAAAAAACAAGGTTTACCCTTTCATGCATGTATTTGGCACGATTTCATCTCATGTGGCATACAAAATCATTTGCAAATTTACTTGGTAAGGCATTAACTTATTGTACAATGATATTTCGCAGATAAAACTTGACTACTCTATATTAACTATAATCCAGTTATAAACGAGGTGGTATATACAAGCTGACGCCGAGATATAATTATCTATGTAATATTCAGAAATGATACACACACATTTAACCCCTTCACTGCCTTATCTCGAGCACAGCAGCGTTTTGTAAACTGTTTGGATCCTGATCAGACGCCGCGTTACGCGGCGTCTGATCAGGATCCAAACTGTTTGACACTCATTTCAATATTTCTTCAGTCAAAATAGCAAAAAATTAAAATTTAAGAAATAAAAGCAGACGACAATTGTTTCAAATTGATGACGTCACGACAGTGAAGGGTTTAATGTAATGAAGTATTTTAATGTTTTATCATAGAAACAGCTGTACGAAAAATAACATCAAACAAATACAGTGTTATATTGAAGAACAAAACCCAGTGGGATACTAAGAGTGTGTGTGTTGTTAGGATTGAGTTGTTGTTTGGGGAGGACTTGACATTCGTTTGCAAACAGCTTAAAGCAAGATCAGACGCCGCGTATCGCGGCGTCTTCTCTGGATACAAACCGTTTGTCTCTCGTCATTATGTTTTTATGCCAATATGTGTAAAATGTGAATCCGAGAAAAGCAGCGGACGACAAGTTCAAGCAAACCATATTGGAGCCGTAAAATTTTGGGCATTATCGTCTTGTTTTGGTGTTGTAATGGAATCGTTGTTAAAGGGGATATTTAAGGAGGAAACACTGTAGCCGTCTGATCTAGTTCCAAGTGTTCGCAATGACGTTAAATTAATTGTGTACACACACGTTTATTAGGGAACGATAACGTTTTTATCACCATTCTTCATTTTATTTATCTTTCTATAACTTGGATAACTAACGCAGTGCTAGAAACTACCAGCATTCAATGTACTTTTTTGAAACTGGGGAATCAGATATATAAGCAACCCAAGATGAAAATATATACGCTTTTTTCAGAAACAGCTAAATGTTTACCTGTAGACAATGTTCAATTAACCCTTTTGGCACCGAAGTCGGCGTCTGATCAGGATCCAAACTGTTTGACCATCTTATCGATATTTCATTAGTCATTCTACCCTGAATCTAACTTGGAAATGATTTGGAAGACAATACTGTTGAAGCAGACGACAACATAACAGTGATGGTATAAAATGCACGATTAATTTGGCGCCAAAAGGGTTAAAACCCTATCGGAGTCTCATTAATGCTTCACACGATTCTTATTTTATTGTTGGCAGATCCCGAATGTATACGGTTTAATGGGTCACGAATATGTTTCTCCAATTAAGATGCAATAAAGTAGTGCTTACATAGGATTACAGCACATCAAACTGTCTGCTTTTGTAATACACACCACTTTTCCTTTCATCACTTTTACGTGATTTGCAGAATGTGTGGTATTAGACAATGATATTCACACACGAATAATCGTCAACCGATATTTGGAGCTTTTCAGAGATTAAGCGAAGCAACCTGCTAATAATTTATCCGGATGATAAGTTATGTCTGTACTTTTAAGATTGCCTACATTTGCCGTGGTTTATCGTGAAAAAGATAACTGTTAGCAGATCAACATGCTGCTAACATATATGTACCGTTTAAACTCGCATGTGCAAAAAACAGAGATAACTAAGGAAAAACTACTACTATAGTCAAACAACTAGGTTAGACGTGTCACGGGGTCGCCGAGTCCACTTATAAGGGAGATCAGCATTTCGGACATCCTCGTGGCATGTTTTTAAAGAAAAGTTTTAGTTATTTGTAAAAACAATAACGAACTAGTTATCGGAAACATAGCGCAGTGGATAAGACGTAGGGCTAAAAGGAAGCATGATCGGGAAACGTTTTATCAAGCGCGGGTTCGAATCTTTCATTAACCTGAATTTTTATTTTTTGCTAAAACAATATTAAGGATTCTATAATTACATTGCACTTAAATAATGCGGAAAGCCCCCTGGAGAAAACAACTAAAACTCCCTTTGTTTTTGAAAATATGGCTAATAATGGACTCGAACTCAAACTAATGCACCCCTTCCCCAACATTGAAGAACATGTGCATACATATTCAGTATAATTCAGTATGAACTAAGACAATTTGCTTTATTTACTCTTCATGCTAGATTAAAAAAGTTTGAGGTTGACGCGGGATTCGAACCCACGCTGAACAAAACTATTATTATCACAATGCACTCTAGGTACCTACGCTTTACCTTCTGCGCTAAACTGCTGACAACAATTTCGCTTTCATTTGTAACTAATTTAGTAAACTCGACTGTTTAAAAATGGTCCGAGAACATGCGGAATGCTGCTATTCCTATAAAATGGACTCGGCTGACCTTTGACACGTCAGACCTAGTTGTTTGGCTATAGCTGGAGGCATATAAACACACTATTGTAGGGTCTGAATATATGCACATGTATTAGTGTTTTCTTCTGACCTGTCGGAGTTATTTTTAGATTCAGTGGAACATTCTAAAACTTTCAAAGGGATGAGTTTTCTATACATACGGTTAATGGTACGGATAGCTGTATTTGTTGTGCGCAATGTTATTCGCAAACGCAATGCACTAAACTGTGGAAATTTACCTTAAGAAATTTTAATTATATTTTTAATCTGAGTAGCAAACAGGTTGGAGCCTGATCAGACGCCGGGTAACCCGGCATCTGATCTGGCTCCAACCTGTTTGCAATGGAAATAATAGTTTTAGTATATAAATGCGTTTGTTGGGAAATAATCAAAATCAGTAAAGTTAGCGCACGGGTCTCGTGCTACACGAGGATCATGTTATCTCAAGTTGGAAAGTGTACGACTATATAGATCCGATGTTACCCTGTTATCTATTTACCATTATGAACTATTCTGTTCTAAAAATAACTCCGACAGGTCAGAAAAATCGAACAATATCTGCTATTAAGCATGCGAATACTCAAAAGAAGATATTTACATCAAAGTCGGCAAACGTATTCATGTTTCGATTTTCATTACTTACCGGCGCCTTAAGGTACATAGAACACCTGGAGTGGCAAACATATATTACGTTTAAACATTTGTGTGTTATCGTATGATTTTCCTGTTAAACTGCAACAATATCGCCTGCTTTGATAATTATGTCTCTTATCTATTGTTTCTTCGGAAGTAAATTTAAGACAGTGCTATTAATCCGAAGTATCGATACGAGTCTCAAACAGTTTTGAAAACCTCTGGAGTTTTGACATTGATCAGAGTAACTCGTCATCTGAATAGAATCTTAATTGTTTGCACAATTCAAATGTATTCGAATATGGAAATTGCTCATTTTACTTGTCAAAGTCTACGAAACGATAGCGACTAATATAAATCCTGATTGATAAACTTCTCCTTGAGGCATCATATCTCTGACAGCATTGTTTGCAACGAGTGAATATCTTCGAATTCTATACTATAATGGTTAATTATGTTAAAAGTGTGATATGTCACAAGTTATTACAACATAAGATTCGACCTATCCCCTGATGCATTTACATACAACCAGCCCTCTATCATATTACAGAGGTGGCCTTTCATTTCTGATTACAGAACACGCAATTTGCAAAATGTATTCTCAATAAGCTACGTCCTATAATTATATATTAACAAGTTTTACATATTGCAGAAAGCAAACGTGTGGCCAAGACATTATTCTGATACATGAGAACTTGAGAAGTATACTGTTACACGATGACCATATGTATATACAGCGCTCTATCTCTACAACGACACCCTACGGGAGACACATATTGTGTGTGCTGTTTGGAGGGAATCGTTATAGGGAGGGACATTAGGAATTGGCTTACATTTGCAAACAGCTTGAATCAAGATCAGACGTCGCGTAACGCGGCGTCTGATGTTGATTCAAGCTGTTCGTCACTTGTCATTAATTTTATTTCATCAAAACGTTCATGATTTGTCTGTTAAAGGAACTGCTTCAATGGTCGTTGTAAGAGGGAGTCGTTGTTGGGAGGGTCGTTGTTTGGAGGGAACACTGTATATACTTTGAGCATAGAAATATCGGAAAGCTCTCCTTGACCTTTTTATAGTGATCGCTGAAAACGGTCTGACACAAATAAATTCATATAATCTGTTTGTCGTAGTGATCAGGCAGTTAGTTATAATTTGTTCAATAGTGTTAAGTAAACACCGGTCTTGTAATCAAAACACTTACTAGCACTTTGCTGTGAAATATAATCAGATTTATAGCGGTTCATGAGAGATCTGATATTGTTAGGTCTTATTTCTGACAAATACACACTGTGAATGCAATGTCTGCCCGGATAGACATTAGTCTGTGCTAATATATTCATCACTGAAAAAATTCAAATGGACAATTCCAACTTTCAATTAAATATTATCCATATTTAACTATTGAAGGATTAAATTTGATAATTTATTGCAAAATAACACATCCGAACACATACAGAGCTTTTAATTAACAAATGTGTTCGACACTAGAGATGGACGGGTAATCTATATATATCTTACTTTATATACTAAGACCTATGCGCTTATTTTAATTTTCTGATCCTCCACCGTTTTGCAATGCAAATTGAAATTTCTCATTACGAAGCGCTTTTCCTACCTATGTTGACAACTCGCATTCGCACCTGATAAAACAGAAACACATGGTCCGGATGGATGGATGTTGTACGGCACTGCGTGAATGAATATGTACATAAGAAAAGTCCCAGGAAATATCTTCGATCAAAATCTCCGGATTTGAATGCATACTCACTGGGCTATCAGTACGGTACGATCTCATTACGAACTATTTGTGAAGAAACACAGATGGTACGAAACAAAACCCCATTCAGAATAATAGTAAACTAGTATGATACAGAGAATTGCGATACTCAACAGATATGTATTCAAGCCTACATTGTATCTGTATTTCTTAGTGGAAATTCGCTAACACGAGCTTGCTTAAGTAATGTTTTATACTTGTGGTAAGTTTTAATTAAACCGGGTTTAATATATCAATGATAGACGGCAATTGGCATGTACAGAAATCTGAACGTCAATTCAGACGTTTTATCGGTACAGTGGAGAATCTGTTATTCTTTCCCGTTTAAACGCAAACGTACGCAAACGTAAAGCACTAACACGTAGTAAAGAACAACTTTTGGACAATTCTGATAATTCTTGTTTATCTTGGTGGCAAACAGTTTGGAGCCTGATCAGACGCCGGGTTACCCGGCGTCTGATCTGGCTCCAAACTGTTTGCACTGCAAATAATAGTTTTAGCGTAAACGCGTTTATTGGGAAAGAATAACAGATTCTCCACTGTAAAACGGGCCCTACAGGGTCCTGAATGGACAAAATAACTATTGGTCAACGTTTAAACCATAGGGGATGACATATACGTAAGTGTGACAAATAGATCTACGTTAAGATACTTTTCGTTACTTAGAACATCAGAAACGAAATCCTGAATTCATTTCAGACAAACTGTATGATACTCTGTTGATGTATACTATAATATTGTATGTTAAAAACATCTCCTGACGACCTTTCGGTCTGGACACCTAACAAGCTATCAAAGCATGCGGCCATGTGAAAGTTTTGTCCTTACTGCTATCTTGTCTAGGGATATACTCATCCAAGCGTTTCATGTGAGGCCCGTACCTTAAATTTGTTAGTTTGATAGTAAAACCCATTGAAAAAAAACTTGAGTGTGAGTATGTGAGGGCCTCTCTAGACAACTTGAGATTAGTTACCTGGATTTTCACACCAACTGAGATTGGTGACACCTTGTGATTCACGCTTTTTCTCGCCTATCTAACAATGGAGGGGGAGTCCCTCAATGGACTGAGGAAAAGTTTTTAAGCATTCATTATATATATACATGTAGATTATGCTACTGCCATATCTATGTTATCAGTTTGAACGGCGTGTATGAATGTACGCTTTAGTCAAACAGTGACAGTTTAAACATTTTTTATTTCCAAAATTTCAAATGGAAATGGGATTGGGCCACAATTTCCAAAACAAGTAGTTACGGCCCTTCCCCTAGCTATCATTTACACAATACTGATAATTGCAAACGATTACTATCAACCCATTCATGTCAACTTTTCTAGTTGCAAACAAAAAAAATCCAGACCAAAGGGCTCCTGATATACGGTTGTCCTTAAGTTTTGATCCTCTCTATTTGCTTTGGCCTTGATCCAGAGACATACATTCACTTATTGAACACTTTTTACATAAACAAACACTGGACCAACAAGAATTAAGATTTTACTAAATAGTTTACCGTAAGAATTAAGACATTAAATGGAATGCTTTAGTCAAATAAAACATATAATTAATACTGTAATGTTCTACAAAATATATGTAATAAAAATCCCTCGTATCAGAAAAATAAAATACTGTAATGAGGGTAACCAATATGAAGGTACCGGTATAAAGGTATAACCAAAATCTATCACATAACTGGGATTATTTTGAAGGAGCATACATGTAGCTTCCTTCAAATTATCGTAAACGTGTATATCTTTCATCCCGTCAACACAATAAGCATTATTTGATATTAGAGCATATATAGTTATTCAAATCAATAAATAACATGTATAGTTTATTGTTATCTTGCTATTCTGGCATCGAGTTTCAATTGGTTAAGCTACCGGTATGAATAAACCGGTACCTTGAATCTAACACGTGAAATGGCTTAGTCAACACTGACTGGTCAATACAAATAGAAAAATAAATATAGTATCCGTTAACTTCCAAAAGTGTTTACCAGATGAATTATATTTGGATACATGCAAAAAAAATCAAAATATTAATTTGATTCATGCACTCGATAGTATCGTGCCGTTGCAGATATTGGCTCAATAAATCTGATTCATATCTAAGTATTACTTGAGAAGAGCAGACAAAACAGTCATTTACAAATGATACAAATCTATTTACGATGTAAATGTTTCAATTTAATATTGTTTAGTGCACTTGTTATGGATTCGTCATGGTGATAACTAGAATCGATAATGAACAATTAAATGGGACAGTTCGGTCCACTTTTAGAGATTCTAAATAACGATTGTGTATATTTGCTTCTTTATTGTCTTTAACACCAGTCAATTAATTGTTACTAAAAAGTTCTATCCTATTACTAACCATACATATATTTACTTGTTTTAAAGTTACTTTTAAAACTGATTTGTTGCCGAACTCCGGAATGCTTTAAAGTCATGGTGTTAAGATAGCAAGCCTTTAGTCTATATACGTACTGCAAACGTATTAACAGGTAAGTATAAATAGTTCTATCTTTCACTTATACTACATTAGTTGTTATGGAGACTACTAAAATGGTTGCCATCTATAAAACTAGTATTATCTGTGATAAATGGTTAGTTTATCTAATGCAGATACTACTTATAAGCAAATCTTTAACGGTTATTTACACCGTCAAAATACATGTAAGTAGTATCGTATCATATTGTGTTTAATATATACATTGAATGATCTACTCAAGGGTGATATTGTGCAATAAGATATGCTTAATGAAACACACCATTTTAAAGTCACATTTTGCTAAGAATTTTGCGATCCACCTCTATCACGTCGATATTTTAAATATAATTTGGAATATTGTAAAACCTACTTAAAGACGCATCTTAATTATAAACATTTAGACAACTCACAACGAAGAAAGAGCTTAATGTAGGATAAAGGTAATACAGAACCATCATGAATACATTGTATGTATTCTGTTTGCTATGCATAAAGGAAGTATGCGTATTTTAAAATCCAAGTGTCTAAACAATGAGCGGGCGCTATTCACAGGGTTTACTTGGAGAGGTCGCTGAAAAATTTCCTCGATTGAGTTTTCAGTGTAGTACTACTCAATAAACATAATGGGAGCTATACTGAACCTGATTGAGGCACTGTTGAGTTGTAGAAATATGATGTAGACTAAATTGATTTTCGAACCTTGTGTGAAGTTATAGTTAACTCTTGGAACACTTGCCCCGCATATAGGCGTCCTTTTCAAGCAGTGTACATGCGAGTAGTACATATGTCCTATGCAAACAGTGAAGACCCAGATCAGGGGGCTCCGAAATGATCCCTCTGATCAGGGTCTTCACTGTTTGTCACAATGCCAAACATTTACAAAAACAACCCTTAAAAGTCAGAAATGAACTAGACTCAAATGGAAACTGGAATTTTCCATTTAAAGTTTCAGGGAGGAAAGAGTTAAACCATTCCTGCTGTTACAGGGAGTGTTACCTAAACCTGATATTTCGTGCAATTGCATTTACACTTTGCTGCCATTGTAACGTAAGAACATGCCCAGCTTTGTCATTATCGCGTTGTCGTAGACCTCAAAATTGCACCTGCTTCTATAAATAAAAAAGGACATTTATGCGTCGTTAAAATCAAGAAACATTGATTTGATTGTCAATCAGTCTGTATCCTATTCAGATTGAACGTTACGCGGTGTCTGGTTTAGACCACAAATGCTTGAAATATTTCAGTATTATGGGGCTTGCCAACGAAAAACTATTCTTTCAACTTTCAAATGTGACATCTGCTTTGACCATTTCAACCGCAGAATATCGTCTGCTTAAAAGTTTTTATCTTATAGAAGTTGTAAGGCGGCAATATTGATAAAATATCGATATGAGCAACAAATGATTTGGAGCCAGATATGAGGCCACATAACACAGTAATGAATCGTTGTCCAGGCTGGTTGAAATTTAGTCTACCATGGCAATAAAATGGTTAGCAAACGTCTCTAAAGACCCCCCTCACATTATATCAGTGGAAAATCTGAATATGAGAAAAACATTTTATCAAAGCAAACATCTAGCATCAAAAGAATTATGATTTATTGATGGTGGCAAAACAAACACGCATGCCAAACAACAACATTACTAAAGGAGCACAGTTGGATTGTAATTTGATAATAACTATGAGATAAACTTGGAGTTTATTGTTAAATTACATTGAAGAAGGCTACCATTCAGCTTCAAGTAGGTCAATTGTAGGTAAATAAATAGTCTAAATAGAAACAACAGTATGAATAAGGTTCAAACGTGTAACACATACTTATTAGGCTGGCTAATTTAAAGAAATCAAACTACATTATATTGGTTATTTGACCTATAAGAAACTTTACTATAACCATATGATGAATTTACCTTTACATATTTCTTGTTCAGTAATTTTTGTCCTTGATTGTTTTACATTTTTGAAGAAAGAGGATTAATAATTTTGACTTTTGAATTTTTGAAGAAAACTAGTTTTACTTTCTGATGATTTTCCTGCCAATCTACTGTGATGACCAATCAGTTTTTCAAGTGTAGATCCATTAACGTTTCTAATTCCTGTTGCTACAAGTAAAATTCTTCTACAACGCCTACGCGATGCATTTGATATACAAATCAAAGTCAATTACAACTGAATAGAGACTATTTCGGTCAACTCTTTTCACTCTGAAGTATTTTCACGCTTGCCTACACTGTAAATATATGTCACATTCACAATATCTGTACTGCATACTTTAAAAGCATTCAGAACAACACCAAACAATGGCAATTGGCAGTAAGACAGATTGATTGCTCCTATAGGAGCTTTTCTAAAACAAGTTTACAACCTACACGAACGCCATGATATGTAGCGTCTGAACAAGATCCATATTGTTTGACATTTATTTCAATCATTTAATACTACATAAACTGAAGCTAAGCAATACAAACAGAAGTCGGTTGTTTAAAGAAAATGAAGTAATTTCAAAAAAGGATTACACAAAAGAAAATTAATGATCGAATCATTCAGGAAGTGGAGTTATTTTTAAAAAAAAGATGTAAATTGTAAGTTCTTGAAAGAGTGTGTGTTATACAATTTTATAACCCTACTTTAATAGCTTTTTTTCCAGGAACGCTTTGAAATATGTTCTTACATGTGTTTCTTTGGTCAACAAATATATTTTGAGATACACTAATTGCTATCTCGAATGCTTTCTAACGCGGTACTTCCGGGTATCGTTATACGTGAAGACTGAATTATTACCTAGCGTTGTCAGTTCGAAGTAAATTCGCCAACGCGTTATAAATTAACACCCGTCGAACGGAATAACCTTGTCTATGATCCTTTATAAAATTGGAACAGGCTTAACTGTCAAATCTAACAGTTCGCTAACGGATCGCCATCCGAGCGTTATCTGATCGCAATCGGATCGTAAATGCCGTGAGGCGACCTATGGAGCTCTGTCGGAGTGCGGAGATCGCCATCGAGCGCTGTCTAGTGGAACGGGGTTATTACCTTTATTTGAAGAAAACGATTAAAGGATAGTCCTTATTGCAGTTTACTTTAATCATCCATCAAATCCAACAATCATTGCGATCTTTAGTCTCTATAACCGTACTTTCGACAAGACAATATCATTTGTATGTTCTTTATCATTATATAACTTTAAGAGAAACGAAATACTGTTATAACGTTGAGACAATGTCAAACTGCATCAGTGCGTTGTATAAAAGTCAAAATGACTGTCTTTGTCTTTTGTAACAGATGATGATCCACTATAGTCCGGAATAAGCCACTGAAGGCGATTTTCATTCTCATTATGTTCGGAATCAAAACTGTGTGACAAGAGACCTTTCTGCTATGTCGTGACTCGGGGGAATAATTGTCATAGGGAATGGTTTAAGGTTATTAGATCGAGATTATCTCCTCTGTCAAATAAAGGCGTTGATTTTGATCTCATGCGCTACTTTGTAACAAATGAGATTTACCGAAATCATCTTCCTGAAAGCAACATCATCTCATCTCATCACCCCTCATCATTCATTGGCGCTATATGACCTATTCTTTGCCAGAATTCTGCAAAACCAACCTCATCCATCCATTCATCCATCTCAATATTTAATTTTTATGTCACAAAACCGCATTATGCGACGTCTGATCAGAGACTACACTGTTTGTTGATAGAATTTTCAATTTAAAACAAAATGAAAATGAAAGTTTTTGACCAGGCATACCTTTGATAAAAAATGGACTAATCCAATATATTAACATGGAATAATCCATTGGCCGTAAATGGGTTAATACACATTGGTATAACGACGTATAATGTATCTTAAGTGCATTGACATACCTATAATACAAGTACATATCTTTCATAATAAAACAAACCATTATTTGTGAACAGTGTTCCCTCTCTACAACAACACCAAATTGGAGATTAAGTGTGTTGTTCGGGGTAAGTTGTTATAGAGTGGTGGAATTAAGACTTCGTTTACATTTGCAAACAGCTTGGATTAATATCAGACCCGCGTTTACGGAGCGTCTGGATTCATACTGTTTGTCACTCGTCCTTATATCTCTTCTGTCAAAAATACCCCTAATAATGTAACTGAAAAGAACCGATAGACGACACTTTTAGTAGGCGATATTGCAGCAGTGAAAATATTATTCATCATTTGATTGTTTGGGGGAAGAGCGGCAAGCATTAATGTTGAAAGAGCATCCTTACTCAGAGGACCGTTGTAGGAAGTATAGACTGTTATTATATAACAAGTACAAAGCGTTGTGATCACTAATATGCACCAAATGAGTCGTAAATGCACAGCTTGGCTGTAAAACTTATAACTGTCTGATAAAATTTTCCTTGAAATGATATTTATTAGCTGATGCCATTTGAAATATAACAGGGGCCCTTTGCATAAAACTTCGTACGACAAATGTTGTCTTAAGTTAGAATATAAAAGTCTCAATTAATGTGATATCTCTTTGGAATCGACTTGAAAAAACAACTCAACAGAGATGTCACAAGACAGGATTAGATAGGGAAATCAGAACAATAAATGTATTGTAAAGCTTTTACTCACGACCTTTATTGTCGTTCCAAGTTTTATGAAATGGGCCTCAGATTTCTGTTTCAGTGAAGCCGATTAATTCAACTAAATATAAGATGATATGTAAACCCACCGAGGTTAATTTCCTCGCATATGCTATGTTTGATATTCATATAAATAAGTCATAGCGGAACAATCGGGAAACAGCATGCAATGTAGGAGTGAAAGATGTCCTTAACTGTTTTGAGTCTAATTTTTTTATTAAGCTGTTTTCCGAGAAAATGTTTCAGACGACCACGCAGATATGTGCGCATAAATGGTTGAAATAATTTCAACAACACTGGATAAGTGTGATCCTTAATATGTAGGAGTTGTAAGACAGGTAGGTGTAGGACGAGTTTATGGAGAACTATTTGATTTCGATGATTTGCTACCTAATCTTACCAATAGGGATATTCAAACATTTTAAAAAGAATGAGCTACATTAGATTATATATAGTATGTGTTTCACATTCACTTCCTTCAATGTACAGTGTTCCCTCTCTACAACGGCCCTCCCAACAAAAACTCCCCCTTACAACGACCCTTGCCACCGTTCCCTAACAGGACTAACGCTTTTATTGCCGCTATAGCGTCTCTGCTTAACGTTGTCGTCTGCTGTTTTTCTCAAAGTGATATAATGACTATTTTGACAGAAAATAAATTAATGACAGTGACTAAACGCTTGAATCAAGATCAGACGCCGCGTTACGCGGTGTCTTATCTTGATTCAAGCTGTGTGCAGATGCAAACCAATTTCCCTCCCTGTAACGACTCCTTCTAACAACGCCCATAATCTTTGTCTCCAATGTGGTGTCGTTGTAGAGAGGGAGCGCTGTACCAGACACTCGTATCAGTTGAACAACACGTCATCATATACCAGACAAATTATAACTGACATCTGTTTAATATTTCAGAAACAACTGTATAATATGTCAATCAGATATTTCGCCTTTGATTTACAAGCAAACATATTGCAAACAACATGTTACCGTTTTTTGTCATTTCTCAAGAGATGTTATTTTAAAAAATCTTTTTTTATATGAGTATAACGCCAAACGTCTGAAATTGCAGTCAGCTTTAATTGTCATTATAGTCTTCTATAACGGTATACTGTTTTATTTTCATCCTGCTTTGTGCTAACTATACATTCACTGCAACTGACTAGACAGTATGTGAATGATGCGACCTTGGTATTTATATTTATTAAACAATGTTCAGAGGTAAAATATAAAAACGTTAGTAAAACAAATCCGGAGGCCAACAAAGATTGTGCTAAAATAACATCTAACACTACCTTTTACCGAAGATACGATGGAATCAATATTTCGTATGCCTCTATCGAACCGTAGGTTGTGTGCAATTATTGCAATTGTTTTGAAAGGGTTCAATTAGACATGTGCTAAAACAATATGGACTGAAAGTGTATAACCCTGTTCAGGGGCGTAAGGTTGGCCTGTATTAGTTTGACATTTTGTCTCGTTTCATCTGAAGTTTTTGTTTTATACAGCTTACGCCAGTATTTAAGTTATTTTTATTGACTAGATGCTAAAGAAACACGATAGAATCAAACAGCATCCGAGAATTGCAATGATGTAATTTATTCGTGTCCATTTGTTTGCAATCAGAAATACATATTTGTATCAAACACAAGAAGTGTTTCTTTTGTTTATTTTGGCCATTGTTAAGCCAATTTAGGACATTCACCCGTTATAATTTACATTAATTTTATAATGCGTGTAATGCAGTACATACGACCACTCGTTTGTTTCCTTGAATGGTAAAGCGACGGAAAATGGCGTATTTATATATTAATATTGAGCTTCCACAAAAAGTAGTCTCTTTACGAGAAGCTCTCGTAACAAAAGCGTATCAGAGCAATCCACATTGGATGTTTTAGGAAGAAACTCGGGCGAGGATCTAAATCGTTACACTTGCATGAAGAACCGAACGTGGGCGGGGATCCAACTCGTGGCATTTGCATGACAGTCCAGCACCATAAAATCTGAGTTAAAGAGTCTTATTCCTACCTCGGGAGCTCGGTATTGACTACATAGTCCGTCGTTGCTATGCTAATTAAAGAACATACAGAGTGGTGAGTATGTGGAATGTTACACACTCCATCCTAAAAAAGTCATCAAAGTCAACAAAGCCGCTTCGGATTTAAAGTCAATCGGGCACATAAGGAGCCGTTCCGGCATTAGAAAGTTCATCCAAGTCGAGCCCCGATCATACGCGATTCTCTCAAAACGAAGCATAGCACAATATTCCTAATTGAACATGGTGAAATAACATCGGACGAGTGAACTCGATGTACTTGCATAACAGTCCAAAACTATAACATCTGAGCTGAAGGGTATACTTCTACTACGTAATTCTTCGTTGCTATGTTACTTATAGATCACACAGAGAGCTGAGTGAGTGGGATGTAGCAAACACTTCTTAACAAAGTCATCATACATGATTTCGAAAACCACTTCGGCATTATAGCAAATTCGGCACATAAGAAGCCATTTTGGTGTAAGAAGATTCATCCCGAACGAGCTCCGACCTAACGTCTTTCTCCCATAACGAAGCAAAACAGAAACATTAAGAAGAACCCCGGGCAGGAATTCGATTCGCGATTGCATGTCTGTCCATTACTGTCCATTTCCTCTTAGCTAAAAAGTCTACATCGAGAATTCGGCTTTGAAAACATCATTCGTTGTCGCGATGCTATTTATAGAGTCACAAATAGAGGTGTGTGGGATATATCAACACAACGGCTTGTACCGTTTATATGTTTTATACAGACATTGCAGATGGTAATCACCCCATGCCCTTTTGTCTTTGTTAAGTAAACTTTGTCATTTGAACAAAAGTTAGAGCCCGCTCTGATACCGAGTTACTTGGCTTGTGATCAGGGTAAAAAACGTTAACCACTCAGTTTTTCACATTTTCCACATAACGTTAATTTCTGCATTCAATTGCATTATGTTTACATTTAAACATGGTGCAAATCTCAACCTAAGCAGTTAATAATAAGTACAAAACCTCTTTATCACGGACACTGAATTGTATGCTTATTGATTGTGTAAAGGACATATGACAACATAAAGGAAGGTGACAGTAAAACAGAAAGCTCCTAAACGAGCTTTCTGTTTAACTGTCACCTTTCTTTAAGCAGTCACCTGTTGCAAAACGTCAAATAATTAACAAAATTTAGTGGTCGTAATAGAGAGGTTTTACTGTAGATGAGTTTCCTAGGAAACTGATAGCAGACGATTATGTATGTAGACAGAAGTTTCCTTGGGTGCTTAGGGTTAATATACTATGCTATCGCAACCTTCTGCATGTTGTGTTATTGTCTTCTGCATCATCTGCCGTCTGTCACACAACTATGAGTTTACTTGCATTCATATCTTTCATAAAATATAATATGAGGGTGAAATGTGAATGCAGGTGATACTTAAAGTTTTCGGCGTCCGATCGGGGTCCAAACTATTTGCAAGTGTTATTCGCCGGTAGCCTGCAGAGCTTTAATCTAGTATGGTATGTAAGAACTAATTTTTAAAAGTGATTGTATAAATAATTTAGATTCGTCTTTTATATTTATGTGATTCACATAAAGTAGTTTCAATAGGACGTTGTACATAAATGCCCTAATGCTTTTAGATATCATAAAATTGCAAACTGAGGAAACGTACACACATTTACGAGATAAGCATTAGACAGTTTGTTTGGCCTCAAGAAAGCTGTTTGCATATTTGGACCGGGACGAGAAGCTTAGTCTGGAACCGAACTGATTTGGCAATGAAATGTGCTTTTTAGTTTATGCAGATGAAAACATTTTTAGAGCAATATATCTACTTCTTAACCTCTAAACGCCAAATTAATTATTCATATTTGTTAATGTAGATGTTATTTAAAGGAGGAAATATCAATTTTATTCAATGGTGAAACTTTCTTAACTCAGAGCTGAGCGTAAGCAACGTTCGAACGTTGATATTTTACTTCGCTCGTTTTAAAGGCATGCGACTTACGTCGTATTTAGTCTGGACTCTTTTTTGATTTTTAGAAATATGAGAGATAAATCTCCATTGACTACCATTGCAATGTATTGGACTGTAAAGCAGACAATCATTACAAGAAAGCATTATACTATTCTCATTCTTAGGCAAACACAAATAGATTTTTTCTGAACAGTAAATATATTTGAATTACCAGGCTGATGAATCGTCTACAGTATAATTTCATTCATACAACCACAATAAAGAAGGCTTATTTATTGTATTAAACACAGAAAACCACTTCAAGCAAAATGGAAGCCAATAAATAGTTCCTTAAGTAACTTACTGTTTTACTTACACTTTGCTTTAAGCAATGACTTGTCTAAACACCTTATGATTTATATTATTCAGTAATTGTTATAGATATTGTTATAGAAAGGCTTTACTGCAGTTGTTAATGAAAGCGCTAGATAAGCATGAGGTATTTTAGATCTCCAACATGTTCTTTTTTCTTGTCTTTCTTTAAATTTATCACGATATTTCAAATGCTTAAAAGGAAGTATTTTAGATTTTCAAATGTTCATATGACGTGGATCGTTTTAACCAAATGTAATGTTAGCCTGGTGTGTAAGCGTCGTCTGGTCTGATACCATTAGCGTGTTCGGTTACCACTGTTTGCTGTTAAGGTTAGCAGTTTGTGCCCCGTGTGCAACGTGCAAACAGTTTGGAACCAGATCAGACTCCAAACTGTTTGCCACTCAGATTAAAACTGGAAGTCTGAATTTTCAAAATGTTTTCACTTTCTATATTTCATTGCGATGTTTAGTTTAGTTTAAACATATTTTTATTCCCTCAAATATACATGGAATTGGGGTTGGGTCACAAGTTATAACAACATTAGATCCGACCCTCCCCCTATGTTTGCGATGCGTTTGCGTTTGAACATAAGAATTACGTTTTCTCCACTGTATTTCACAACGGTAGCCAACTCGCAATCGATTGCCATCGATTTCTTTACTGAACACGCTACAGTCTGATATCGGATATTTCTGTTGTATACTTAATGATTTCCGAATCTATTGATTAACATATTGATTTCGACTAGATGTAATATCAAACAGTGTCTGATCAAGATCCAAGTTGTTTACAAATAACCATTATTATCGGTATAGAGCAGTAAAATATTGTATGCAGTAATTATCCAAACCTCCTATTTTGTTCGTAAAAAATTACAATCTAAGTTCACTGCCATGGCGTCGTCTATTCTAAACAATTGTTACCTGCTATTATTTCTCAATTTTTAGATATAAGTTATTGGGACTTTAGAACTACATGTACTGAAAGGAGTGTAAATTAGATTTGAACCTGTTCAACATCCCAGTTTCTTGCAGATAAATAAAGTATCCAGGGAATGCAGTGAAGGAGTTAAATGAAGTGAACTCGTAGGTGAAGCAGCAAATACTGAACGTCTTTCGGCAATGCCACTAGGTGCGATATTTGTAAAGTATTATGTATGGAAGTGCTGCAATATATCCGATGAATAAAATTCAACAATCATCTGAAGTTTTATTGTCATTCGAAACATAATGAAAGCCCTATTGACAAATTACTAAGATATAAAATAAAGGTCAACGCATTGTATAACAATTCAGACCTATCACTGAATAACATTTTAATGTTCTATGCATGTACATAAATTCCATAGCACAATAATAAAAGGGAAGTTTAAGAATTAAATTTACTTAAAGGGCTTTTGGAAGCTATTAAATAATGCAATTGTTTTTAATTGGTAGTTCGATATGACGTGGTTATTCTTTGAAGTGAACACTGTGTATTATATATGTTTGTTACATTAGTAGAGGATTACCCTAGTTACAGCTATAAGCATTATATATTAATGATGCCGACTAACGTGGGTCTTGAGAGATAGCGTCAATGATTCACAATTCAGTAGTAAATGTAATACATTTTGTTGGATTTAATTGATAAGTGTTATAAAGAATATTCAAATCAATTAATACGTTAGAGTGTTAAAATCTTAACTGTTTTGGTTATGCAAATAAATTTCAATTTTTACATAGTTATATATTATTACATATCGTACATAAGCAATAATATTATTCAGTATTGGTACCCCTATACAGTTGTTATGCGCTTTCCAATTGTGCGATTATGTAATATCTCTAAATATTGCGTATACAATAAAGTTATTCAAGAGTGCTGTAAATATTAAGAAGACGTCATTCTTTGACAAAGACAACGATTTAACTGCTGAAGTTCATCTGAGTAAAGCTCTTACTTGATTTTTATGTTATGAGTTTATGATAAAATTAGGATACAGCTATATATTTAATTCCAATGAACTATCAGTATTTCAATATCATTCTGAATAAGTGAAAATGCAACAAAAACAGGTATTCATCATACATATCGACGACGTCGATGAGCAAAATACATATTTTAAGTATACATAGGGTGGATATTCAAATTGTACGAACATTGCCCGGTTGATTCTTTCACAATAATGTACAATTGAAACATTTTCCCAGATGTTATTTGAAGAATAACCAATAGTGTAATATTTGTATTAATTACTGTATACATGTACTTATAGTTTACTGTAATAAAGATATTGACGCCATATTAAACTGTTGGTTTCGCAATTACCATGTTTGAAGAAAACACTCACTCACGGATGTCGAGCCGTCTGCTTCCGCCGACGTCCTCGGGTAGACATGGACATACGAGAAGAAATACTTATACGGAAAAACTTTGCCATTCAAAATTGTAAACAACGTCAGTTATGCATTTGTTTTTATAAACACACATTCTACGTGTTTGTTTACTGCAAAATCGGACGATGATGAAACATATGTGAATGGTCCTAATATAAAGATCGCTGACAGTAATGGAAAATTGTTAACCATATTTAATACGTATCATTGCAATAAACCTTGGACATAATTCGTCTTTAGTTATCCGTATTGTGATATATATTAAGATGTAGCAGCTTTTTCGATATGATTTAGAGCTTATGAATGTTCGCTGGTTTGCATTTGTTAATAAAGAAGGTATATACTGCACAGTAGATCTGTGTATTAACCTATATAAATCAGTTTCGAATGTTCGTATTATGGCGTGTCAAACCAGAAAATCAAACGATGTGTACAATGCAATCGCCCTTTTACGACCGCTGGATCATTTTATCTATTATGTGGTTAAGATGAGTGCTGCAAGCAAGTTGAAAGAGAAAAAAGTATGCTCCGTAAAGAGCTTTCGGTTTTTCTTTCATCTTCATTTAAACTCTCTTATATCCTATACAGAAGTGTTGTTGTCGTAAAAAGGGGATTGTATTGGATAAACGCATGCAACTCCCTGAAACTTAGCACATAATGAGGAACTGTTCCGTATGTCATCTGCTAGTTTGGTCATCTGCAACGTATATCGTAAAAACTTCACAACATATAACATCAGTGGATAAACAGTTAGGCTTTGGATGATAAATCGAGAAATCGGTTATTCACCAGAATCTCAACTGTTTGCAATACTTCTCAACGATTCACATATAGCGTACGGCACGTCAAAAGTGTTAGATGTTATTGTTTTACTATCAACGACTAGAAAACAAAATTGTTGCTGACATAAACAAAATCACTAATACACAATATTTTTTATTTTATCTTACCAATCTGTCGATGAATATATTTAGCTAACGTTTCTATATCAAAGAGATTTGTCCGCGGAATGATTGATTTATTTATAATCAGTGAACGCTTCTGTCGCCAAACACAACTAGACTGGTATTTACAAAACATTGGATTCAGACCAAATAAGCGAGCAACCCGGCATCTCGTCAGCAAACATTGATTTTCTATCCAATATTTTTATTTCTCGATTAAACAGGTGTTTTATGTGATGAAATATGAAATTCACGCTGAAAAACCTGTAAGGCTGTAGTAGAACGGTATATTTATGTTTTGCTTTAGATATTTTTAGTTCTGAAAGACACGTTAACTTATTAACAGGGGACATACATATGTAACTCTTTCAGCACGAACCCGTTTATTAACAAAGAAAAACGTTTTTCTACAGTATATTTTGGTTGTGGCGGCCTATATAGTTCTACACAACTGGCAATGTTCACAAGTACGTATTTGCGACCTAGTGCTTGCCGTTTCCGAAGAACTGTGATTTATACGTACTTTGCTGCTCAATTTGCACTCAATATAGGGACATTTGGAAGGCCACCAACGTACAAATCAAGCGTTTCTTGATAAAAGAAAATAACTACAGTCTGGCAATCATTTTGCTTTGAAATACATTGACCTAATCAGGTACAGCTGAACTTGGATTGAGCGAACTCTAAATAAGTGTAGTTTGCATCACGAGCTACTTCTTAGTACTGGTAAATATAACGTTGAAAGTTCTTATAGGAACCTTCTTCCGAATATTTGTCCTGCAATTTTCGGTAACCAGTATATAAATAGCACAATGACACCTACGGTCTGCTTATTACGAGTTTCCCCATAGTTCCAGTAATGGTATGACCACAACATAAGACATATCGATCCAGTTAATTGAGCTTTTGCAACCTTCAATTGTTGACAAGAAGCTAATTTGTTTATCACGGGACATTAAGTACACTATTGTTGATTTGTTACACTACTTGGACACATTCTCTAGCTAATCCGGTGTCAAATGTAGACGCAACTCTTTTGATGAATAATTTGTTTTGTTTAACTGAAATTGTAGATATGTATTATATATAAACTACCTCAGATTTTGACGAGAGAATTACTGACGTCGCTCAGGGTTGAACTAAACGTTTAAACCAAAGAGAAAATGACAACCTATAAAAACAAACCCAATGCGTTTGAACTCTCGACAAGGTACATATACAAAGCTCATACAGTTATATCTAGTTAGTCAGTGTTAATAATAAACGTTCGGTCATAACGCCGATAGCGTTTTGAAAATGACAAAACTATAAACTGAACCCATTCTTTCTTTTAACTATAGGTATATGATAACAAAATGGCTTTTCACTGTTTCAATCAGTTTGACCTAGAACTAAACAAAAGTCAACTCAATTCGTTAAGTAATTTTGGATGTATCGACACTTGTCATTTGGTATATACTTCATGATTTAGATACCCGACATCGTGTTGGAATGTTCACTGCTTAAGTGTACACAATTCACCAAAGAGGACTTTTCTAAACAAAAATGTCGTACAAGAACAGACTCTGTAAACACGGCATAGTTACATGTAGTTATACATATAACATTGAGTGAACCGTTTTGTTTTACAAATCATCCCATATAGACGGTTTCAATGAGGAGTAACACAGACTCATATCATATACTCTTCATTTCTAAACCATTTCTTTTTATACAAATACGCTTTGATTCGAAATAACGATCATTGCCTTAAGATATTCAACAAAGCAACGAGTTACCTCGTCATAAACATACATTGTTTTCGTGGCGTGTACACATGACGTTTGCAAACAGTGTATACCTTGGTTAGAGGGTTCCTACATGATCATTCTGGTTACGGTCTTTACAGCTTGCTATTTAGTAATTTATTGATAAAAATGAACCCTTCATATGTAATAAACATACTCAATTAGAAACTGGCATTGTCTACTTGATAGTTCCGGAATGAATGAGTTATAAAATAAACATGTATAAAGGTGGTGCATCCAATTAGAAACAATTGAATATTATTATTTTCAACTAAACATTTTGGTGCTGATATGATTATGCCATTCTGCCATCTGTTTTAAACCACATAAAACATGTTAAGACACTGAGCGTGCGTTTTGTTTCTTTTAAACGGAAGACAATTACGTCGTATTCACTCTAAAAAGGCTGTAAAATAATGTACACGTACGTCATTGATACTACTTATTTGAATGATCAAATACTATTCGACTTAAATTTCATACAAGTATAAACAAAGTTAAGGTTCAGGCTAGAAATGAACATACTTGACATCTGATGAGATCCAAATTAGTAGGCATGCGAATGATATAACTAATATATAGATTAGACCATGGTTGAGCGCAACTAAACGATATAGTTCGAGGGGACGTATCCCCCGATAACTATGCCGGTTAGTTGCGCTCAACCATGGTCTAACATATTTAGCTCTGGCTTTGGCTGGAAAAAAACCATAGGAAATACTATAGCTAGGTCTAACCAGATTGAGTAGATATTGGTCTGTTACTTTGAAATTCCTGTATTTCGTAAGTTTAAATCATTGATATTGTGTTTATTTCACTTACCTTTCGATTATTTATGGTTAAGCCTACAGTGCAGGCAAAATGTTTTTGCGGTCGCTCGCTCGAAGGATTGCTAGGATCGTGACATCAAAATTGCTTTCATTGTTGACTTAATGAAAGCTTTGTTAGATAGTCCATGCAATTTTGAAAAGCGTCGAACTTCACCATATAGTCGGCGGTTTTTAGGCATCTGATTGGACGAGAGTTCCAAGCCATGTTCTAAGTGTTTTTAAAATGGTCTTCAATTTAAAAATGATTTCAAACAACAACTTTATGCATGCTGATATAAATTCTTATAACTATATTTTGATATTCGAAGCTCTGGACAGTTGTGTGGTAAATATTGACAACAGTTTGCATTACGAAATCTTGTCAAAAATCCATTTTCACTAAAGGTCATAGTACAAAAATGTTTCAACTCTAATGGTATTTATTCAGAAAAAAGCTCTACAGATGATACAGTTCAGATAACTGTTGTTAACGACAGCTTTTGCCTTTTTCAAACTGATACTTTTGAATTTGATCAGACGTCGCTTAGCGTGGCGTTTTATCAGGATCGATATTATTTGAAACATTTGCTTATACAGTACGCTATTACGTAAGTCAGTACATCTAACTAAGATGTTTTGAAAGCTAAAAAAGGACGATCATTGATTTAAATGGATGACGTCATTGTAGTACATGTGTTTATTAGCGTGTGAGAAGTTTGGTAATATAACGGATCGGATTGTACGTCAGAGGAAGACCTTGGCATAAAATAGTACTATTAGATTACTGCTCTACATAGTAAAACCTCGTAAAAATAGCAATAAATCTGTCATAACACAGATAGAAGTAATTTTATGTTACGATTATGTTTCCATATTAAAACCGCTAACATTGGTTGTGTTAGGTATAAATGCAAATGCAGTTCACATATAAAAGAGGAAGAAAACGTTTGGAATTTGCATTACATCAGAATAAGCAAACACTAGGGTCTGGTCAAGAACTAAAGTGTCTTCCACTAAAATCTTGAACATTCGTATCCATTTTTAAAACGCTGCTATTTCTAGGTTACAATTCATCACGTAAATATTAAGTATGGTTTAAAGAGACTAAAACACTAAAACAAGATGGGTAGTTGCACTTTTAAACAGGAACATTTGCAAAAGTCAATATATATTGAATTAGACTTATACCTTAGCTAATGGAATACTTCTGAGTTGCATTTTTTAATCTTAATTCATTTGCAAACCCAGTGATTACAGTGGAGAATCTGTTATTCTTTCCCAATAAACGCGTTTACGCTAAAACTATTATTTGCAGTGCAAACAGTTTGGAGCCAGATCAGACGTCGGGTTACCCGGCGTCTGATCTGGCTCCAAACTGTTTGCCACCAAGATAAACAAGAATGATCAGAAGTGTCCAAAAGTTGTTCTTTTCTACGTTTTAGTGCTTTGCGTTTGCGTACGTTTGCGTTTAAACGGGAAAGAATAAGAGATTCTCCATTGTACCAAGACAATTACATATTAATTTCATTGAAATATTTTTTTTTTAAAAATCTCTTCCTTACAATATTGATAACGTGTTTCCATTTTTACCGAACACATATATGTATACCACATCTAACAGAAATACAATACAGTAAAAAAAACTATTACGATATTGTGCTATTGTGGTGTTCACGACAGGTGACTGCTAAAAACAAGTTTTCAGTTTAACAAAAAACTTCTTTGGGAGCTTTCTGTTCTAATGTCCCGAATAGTAAGCATTCTGTTTAGTTGTCGTAGTAAAAAGATTTACTGTATCTTACAACATGATGACGGGCGCACTTTAAATGGAAATAAGTATCGAGGCATACATAACTTGCAGAACGCTAGAGTCTGCTTGATACGCAAGTATCAATTGAAGTTATTGATATGTATTAAACATTAAACCTGAACATTGCCTTGATTTCTGCTTTATTTTCAATCTTCTTTGATCAACAATATAAGCTGTTGCACTGATGTTGTCCAAAGGCTCCACACGGGCAGAATGGAAATATGAAATGCATTATATTGAAGAAACATAGGAACCTGAAAGTGCGTTTATATGATATGTCAGCTGTATAGCTTTTTTATGAGAGGTGATATGTGTGGCTGATGTAGAGACATACGTTCATGTGCGTTAAAATCAGACACAAATGCAGATCGTATATATTCATAGTGGTATATACTTAGGGAGAATAATGATGGGTTATGAGTCAATAGTACCTGAACGTATAGACAGACGGATACACAAGTAGGCCCGTACTTGCAAAACCTGTACATGTTGCTATTGTTACTGTTTACAACAAAACCTCTTCACTCTTTGGAAAACATTGTACACCACACAAGACAGATGACAACGTAATGCAGGAACAAATTAGGACAGAAAAAAACTGTTTTACGTTTGTCCCGTATTTAGATTCCACCTTGTATATATATGGGCACCGTGACTGTCGAAAAACTGTCCGGTTTAGACAGATGGTTTTACTGTTTAACCCATTTGTGACTGCATACTGGAATGAACAATTACTATGTGCGTGCTGAAAGATTTCATTATATGAGCTATATAAAGGCACTGCAGTTTGCTGCCTATACAGCATATCAATTCATTTGAAAGAGCAAACTATACTATCCTTGATAAAATGCCACAAACTGCAAAGTCGCCTCAGAGTGAGGGTTTACGATGTTTGCTAATGTTTGCTTTAAATTGTTGACGCATTTGTAAACATCTGTATAAGTAAACCGAACCGATATATAAAAATAAACGAATAGTAAAGAAAAAGAGAAATACTTGAAAGACTTTCCATCAGAGCTGACAAGCATCGTCTATTTAATATTTTATCAGACTAATCAAAGACAGAACCAATCTTCAATAGTTCTCCTAGTGTCCATACAAACAGATATTAATCACCTACAGAGATAAATATCCAGTACGTTAGACTTTACCAACAGCCATATTTATGCTCGAAATGTATGCTGCTGTATGTCTTCTGGGGCCCGTTTTACTAAACAACTTACGCAAAAATCGTTTAACACTTATTTTTCGATCATAAACGTTTGCAAACAGCAAATAGCCAGATCAGAGGACGCGCTTTAGCAAGTGATAATAAAAAATATAAATTATAATTTAAACTTTTGACTTACGCAAAAAAATTGCGTAAGTATTTTAGTAAAACGGGCCCCAGAGCTTGGTCAGAAACGAACTACTTGCCACTCTCGTTAATTACAATACATCTAAATTAGACACATACAGATCATTTTAACCTGTTTTGTTCTTAAGGAGTGCATGTGGGGTTCTTTTTAAGGTCATATACAGTGATAACAAAGCTTTCTCTCATACGCACTGCATTTAAACTTGCATGCTATTTTCAAAACTCCTCCCTTACTACACCATATCAATTCATTACATACCTAGATTTTCGGTTTGTCCATTTTATCGAAATTAACTTCGAAGCTGAGAACCTTCTTTTACATGTGTAGTCCTATAGTCAAACAAGGGTAGAGCGGACAAAGAATGGAGTGCTTCTGGATAGTATTTGAGGACGGATGTCAACAGAGCGGATGATTATCTAGAGATTTTAGAAAGCTCCTTATGGGGCCGTGGGTTTTCTTCTGATCGGCTCTGGCCGTCACCTGCCCCAGATAATCGAAGAGTCTATATTTAAGGGACTGTCCGCTCCGCATCAGTTGGACTCTGTGTTTGCACGTCATTGCCAAACAACCACAAGTATTGTAACTGCCTCGTGTACTTACATATATGAAAACTGAGATTTGAAATAAAGCAATTAAAATTGAAAGTTTAATTGAACAGATAAGGTGCTTAACTATCAAATTATGCTTACACTATTGAAGCAGTGTTTGATATTTATCCAATGTCTCCTGGGGTCAGCCTGTCACTCAAATAAGGTACGTACTATTTTCTATCTGTGGACCAAATAACACTTCCGATTAACGGCAACTTTGGATAACTGATCATTTTAATTAAGCGAGTTGATTTACAATGAAATAATAGAGGGGGCACTTGGGACCAAATTTGAAATAAGAGAGTTTGAATTAATATGTTTGAACTATATTTGCCATAGAGATTAAATAAATGAACAATGTCGCACATTAAATTGATTTAATGAAATTGCGTTTGCAAGCGTTGCTGTTTTAACAGAGACGAATAGAGTAGCCTAAGCTGTAGTGTTCTGTTTTAGGTGTCGCGAATACTGACAGCTGGGATGATTGATTACTGTAGTAGGAAAATGGTGTTCTTCCTCGTATAAACGAAAATGTAATGCAATAGCATGTATATAGTAATAAGTTCTGGATAACATTGATGAACTTTTAATCAGGGCTATTATGTTCGAGCTTGATTGACTTAACCACGTTACTAGGCGTCTGATCAGACTAAATCAAATTGCCATGTATATAATCAGTTTAGGGCATATTTATCAGGAAGACTAACATCTCCTTCATTGTGGTTGAGTAAACAGGACAATAAATAAGATAATTTGGCGGACAAGGCTAAATTCTCTTATTTACGACCACGTAAATGTGTGAATGAGAAAGTGTTTAAAGACAGGTGATGCTTTAAGAAAAGTAGAATTATACAGAGAGCTCATTTAGAAAGTTTCCGTTTTACTGTCATTTTGCGTTCACCTATCATCTGCCTTTTATTCAATCAACTAGCCTTCTGTTTAGTAGTAATACAGAGGTGCAACTGTAAGAAGAACGTGAAACCAACTAGAACGCAATTGCTGGAAAGTCTAATGATTTGTTTCACAAAGATGGACTTGTGAACTATGGATATCAAAGCAATTTGTGCGGAGACTATGCTTCATAGACATAACATAACTCGTTTCTGTCAAACATCAGTAAATAAGAGAGTATTTGGAGATTGCACGTTCCTCAAGGTCAACGTCGACCCTTCGATTAGTTTTTGGTTTTTAACATATCCGGTGTATAGTAACACTAGTTGGTATTAAATTTTAAGGTCTCATACAACGGACCATTTGTAACATTATAATTTGGTGCAGCGGTGATTGCGTTACAAATTAGGAACGTCATATGTAGACCAGCCGTAATGAATAAATAACAATCGTATTAATATGTTGTTTTTCACTGTATACCAGGTCATACACGGTGGGGAAGAAGACGTTTCTGAGCGAAAATAAAAGCAAAAACAGTACAAACGAATGGGAACAAGTACAAGTCTTTGGAATATGAATATGAATAGTAATCATTTAAGAGCCTAATTAGATACAGACAAAGCTGGCATCTGCACCGCCTATAAACTGTTTGCAACACATATAAGCCATTATATGGAATTTAAAACCTTTCATTTGCGTCAGGATTGTATAAAATACCATCTAAAGAACTCTGAAGGATATTTAGACAATTGCACTGTCTCTCGGCACTCATCTGAAGAGGAAGTAGATAGTCATTCAAAAAGCCAATTTTGAAGTATCTTATCCTTTAACAATACATGTACTGATGCCGAAACAATGTCATTGTAAATGTTGGAAAATAAGATCAATGCCCAAGACCTTTTGTCTGATTAGGCTCCAAAGTGCTTGCCACAAAGAGCAAAATTATTGTTTGCATTTTCAAAAACTATCACCCTTTACATTTTAATGCACTGTGTTATCGTTAAATAACGCCCTCGCAACAATGATCGTAGCTTTGCTTACACCAATGTGTGTTTAGTAATCAAATAACACAGAGTGAAGAGTCATTCGTGGCCAAAATATTGCAATTGTTAAGAAATATATTGCACTTTGTTTTAGTCTCGTTTCCTGTTAAATGAAAACAATAATTATCTCTGCTTGCATACAACCAACATTATTAGTATGCTCAATAAGCATATATGTGTATCATTTTCTATATATATTATAAACGGGATAATCTTTATTTGCTTTTCAGCATCATGACAATTTCATTCTGAATGAGGTTTTATAATAGCTAGAAGTTTCGGCTTTGAATATATTTTAATTATGACTCTCTTCTCTATCAACTCAGTAGACAATAGTAAACAGTAGACCGTGCATAAAATAGCGTTATGGGTAACTGCTTGATATGCTTAATCACCAGATATAAACATAAGTTTTGCTGATTGAACGGGTTTCAAATATATCAGTCCAATCAAATTAAGAAGAAACATGTCTTTGACAAACGGTTGTTTATCAAAGGCGTGTAATTAATATGTCTCCGTTTGTCATCTTACAACAAATCGGGATCATAATAACATTACTGAGAGTACTATTCAGAATATTTTGAATAATAATGCTACGAGATCAATGCTGATATTTGACATGAAGCGTAAACTATCAACATAACCCATCCACTGACATGACTTCATCATTTCTTTTAAAGAATTGTCGTCTGTTTTTATATATCAAACATAAATGTTAAGTAGTTTAACTACTATCGACATTTTGAAATGAACCTTACGCGGCGTCTGATCCTGATACAAACTGCATGCAAATAATACTGTACTCGGGAAAGGCAGTGGAGGGGTTGATATGTTGGCCAAATGTAAATGTTCGATACTCTCGAATAGCAAAAATCCAACGCCTAGCTTTCACTTCATCGTTGCACGGATACGAAAAAATGCCTTTCCTTAGCAACATGTCTGTCCTCCAAACTATCAGTAATTAACCCAAACAATGCCATGCAATCGTCTGCCATTTGTATGCGTGTATTTTTCAAATTTAAATTTTAGGATGAAATAACCCTTTCATGATCAATTTTATTGTGAGGTTTTAACCCCTTCACTGCCATATTGTCATTTGCTTCAATTGTGTTGTATGCAATATTGTTCCTATCTTAAATTAAGGCAGTATAGGTTATTTAAAACTAAGTGGCAAACAGTTTGACCCTGATTGCAAATGCGCATTTTGACGTCATTGAAAGTTTTGCGTGTAACTAATGTAAAATAGTTATGATTGTCACAGAGTTTCGATCCTGATTAGACACTGCTTTAATCTGTGTCGGATCAGGATCCACACTATTGTGCTCCAGGCGAGGCAGTTAATGTGATGTTCCGCAAGAAAGCATAGGGTGAATGTCGACAGTATAGTTTTTGTTTTCAGCAACGGCTTGTGCGTTCTGTTGAAGAAATGGTTCTACTCACGATAACCCCAATATATCAAACTGAGCCGAAAAGCAACAACTTCTTAGGGGCTGTTTTCTCTAACTCTTTCATCTACACGGACCTGTTTAAAATATACTCATTACATCTGCAAACAGTGTTTGCCAGATCAGACGACTCCTGTAGGATCCTTCTGATCTGCCTCTACACCATTTGCTAATGTATACCAGTAATTAGTAAACTACATAGAATTTCAAGTAGACTGTTTCAAATTTTGGTAACTAAAATGATCCACAAGCTATCTTATAACCATCAAGAGTTACTTAGTGTTGAAAGACTTAAATATTGCATCACTGACAGATCGGAGGTGCAGGAGGATCAAACATGATATGTTTGCATTCAAGAATAAAGTTCGCTTATCCGTTCTATTGTGACGTATAGGATTACATCACATAAATAGTTTACAATAATAATCACATCGCTAGGCATTTGCCCATGACAATATGTATCGTGTATAACGATTCACAAACAATCTATCGTTTCCTTTCAGGAAATATTATTGGAGTGTCAATGTTGTGTCGCGTAAAGATGCCGTCAAGTATTTTGCCGTCTCATCAGGATACAACATGCTGCAATAGTTAACTCTTTTCGTGCTAAGCCCGACTTGAATTACAGTTGCAAATAATTTGGATCCAAATGAGACGCCGCGTAACGCTGTATCTAATCGGGATTGAAATTGTTCACAAATTGTAGTCAACTAGCAGCTAACAGAAGAAGAGTCAATAAAGCTGCAGGACGCTATCACAGTGTCATCCGCACACCATTGTCTACAACAATGCCATATTTTACCTCGTTTGGTATTTTATTTAGCAAACTACCAAATTATTTCACAAGTTGGTTCCAGAGTGGATGCTATGCTATACTAGCGACATGTCTATACTGACTCTGTTTGAACAGGTCCCATCGCATACACAAGGTCACGAACATAATTATGTAATATCACATTGTCTTTTCAGACATTAGGCTATTTCCCCGCTGAGTACAAATAGTCCCTATTATCATTTAAAGTGAACATTAATAGTCTCAGCTGAGAATATATATTGCCTGTCCAATTAAGCGCGTTAATGCATTTATCTCGATAACAACCATATTGTAGCTTGATCAGACCCTGAGTCATCCGGAGTGTATTATGGCTTTACAACTAGTAACATACAGAAGAACCTCTCTGTTACAACCATAAAGTTGTGTCAAATAGTAATCGTTTAAGATATATGACTGCTTAAAGCAATGTGAAAGTGAAGCATGAGCCTAGTCATGATCCATACTCTTAGTGTATTAAATTGCCCTCCCTATTACGACTGCCTCCGAACAATGCACACACTCCCTGTCTCCCACTGGGTGCTGTTGTAGAGAGGGAATACTGTAGTATGGGCACATTAATTGTATTTAAGAAAAAGTACTCCAGTACAATACAATAACTAAATTGTTTGATACCTTGAAAAATTGTGTATTTTTCCTCCACACAGTTATCTTGGTTACTTTTCTTACCCATTGTAACCAATTTATTCTCCTCGTCATTGTTATGAGAAGGTCGGGAAATACACTCCAACATACTAAGACAGTAAACGTTATCCCTTCCCCTATTAGAAAAGCATTTTAGTTATTCAGCTGTAGAAAATAGCTCCAATTCGTACATTCCTGAGAGTGTACCGTAAGAAAAATTTGCAGATTGTAGCTAGAATATAGCTGAAAATAAAGCATAACGCGCGCCAATGTACATCATGCTTTACTTTCAATCTGATTTGTGATTATATATCGCTAGTGCTAAAACAGATGTTGTAAATGATTAAATAGGTACTATCTTTTATGATTATGTTATACGTTTCTTTCAGCTATCGAATAAAACGAGGTTTTTTGCAGAGAATGACAGCTTCATCCTATATCCCCAAATCCCCAAGGCCGCTTTTATAGGTTGACTCCCATATTTGATATCAGAAATTAAATGGATAAGACACAAAATCTTTCTCTGTCTATCTTTTAAATGAAAACAAAAGATACAGGCGCAAGAGTATTAGTTACGCGAATTAAAATGTAGTGGCCATTTTCCCATTTAATTGCACTGCAGTTACTTTCATTCGCACCGGAAAAGCACCATTCGGACGGTTTCGCTACTGGAATGAAGAACTATGAAACTAACATATTATAGTATAAGGATTGGCATATATTTACTTTGATCATACGACTGCTTATATATCCTATATCTCATCAATCAGCCTGAATCCAGCTTTAAACGCTACCGATGCAAATGAAACAGTTTAATAAAAGGTACCAACCTTTATAAATCGAACTCGTTGAATAAATGTACATTTTTTAAACCAAGAACAATTCAAGTTGTTCGGTATACCTATTTGGTTTTATTTTGACAAATGTAAATCCTTGTTTTTACGTCTTATAGAACACATTGCTTTACATCACCAATGTGCTATTAACTAAAAGTGGTAATTATACTTTTATTTCCGCTTATGTAAGTCAGACATAAATCGTTTTGTAACATATAGTTTACACAGTAATACTCAATCTATCGAAAGAATGGTATCATATCAAATTGATGAATCGAAACGTTCTGCATTTTGTTAAGTCAACGACAACCATCTACTATTTATACAATATGAACTGCAATGTTGAACTAGAAGTTGGTTTCTAACGTTCTCTTACATTTTAGGATTTTAGGCCTAGCATTATTGGACATCGATATGAGAGTCGAATGTTTTAGGCTCTGATGACGTTAATCGTCATCTGTTCGATACTTAGATTGACAGCAGATCCTAGATGTGTAGGTCATTAAGGTGAGGAGGTTAGCCAATGCTGCAAACGTCATCTTTAAAATATTTAATACAATGTTCTCTTCAACGACATCCAGTGGGAGACACAGATTGTGTGTGTTGTTCGGGGGAGTCATTATAGAGAGGAAAATTAGACCTTGGCTAACATTTGCCAACAGCTAAAATCCATATCAGACGCCGCGTAACGCGGCACCTGATCTTGATTCAAGCTGTTTGTCACTAGTCATTATATTTATTCTATCAAAATGTCCACTTATATGTTTTATTTGAGAAAAAACAGCAGACGAATATTTTTAGCAGACAATTTTGTTGCAATAAATGCGTTGTATATAATTGTCCTGTTTAGGCTACTGTAGCAAGGGTCGTTGTAAGGAGGGAGTCGGTGTTGGGAGGGCCGTTGTAGGGGGAGCACTGTAAAACAAATTATATGGCTAGATCAAATTAAACTTTTCCACGAAATGTATTTATTCCTAAAGACACGGTCGATCTCTTGGTTTGAGAGAAATATCTCGTTAATAATAAATGCCTTGCTAATTCTGTCTGTACTCCGGAGTATAGATGTTGATTGGACTGGCTGGCATTTAGGAGAAGAGAGTACCCAGTTTTAAAGGGGAAACATGTATAAAGGGCGTCGGCATGTCTTTGCTTTGAGTGAACTGGTTAGGAACTTCTATAACCTTCTGGACGCTCTCAAAATTAGACGTGCCATGGCTCATTGCATTGCAACAGTATAAAACTACAGCATTCCCTCTCTACAACGGCCCTCCCAACAACGATTCCCTCTTTACAACGACCATTGCCACAGTTCCCTAAACAAGACAATTATGTCTAACGCTTTTACTGCTTTAGTATCGTCTGCTTAAAGTTGTTGTCAGCTGTTTTTCTCTAAGTTAGATATTGGACATTTTGACAGAAAAAAAACTGAATGACGAGTGACAAACAACTTGAATCCAGATCAGACGCCGCGTTACGCGGCGTCTGATCTGAATTCAAGCTGTTTGCAAATGTAAGTCAATTCCCTCTCTATAACGACTCCATCCGAACAACAAACACAATCTTTGTCTCCCATTGGATGTCGTTGTAGAATGGGAGCACTGTACATCCATCTAAAGCTTTTTATGAAGCTGTATATTATACGGTTTTTGGCCGTGTAAACCAAAACTCATTTGCAGAGCCTGAGATGACAACGGTGCCTGGTCTGTACAATGCTGCAATGCATTAAGGCAGTTTTTACGTGACACGGCTCAAAAGTATTCTGCACTAATCCGCACAATATAATCAGAATTGAAAACAGTTTTGATCTAGATTAGACGCCAAGTTGCTCAGCGTCTCACTTTGATCCAAACTTTGTGCAAATAAAGTCACTTATTCGCCTATGGAGTGGCCTCTCAGGTAAAAGATTAGTAGCAGAATGTCAATTTGTCCTCACACGTATTGTGTCACAAAACATATACAGAATATATACTGAGTGACCGACCAATATTAGACACATGGGCAATATTCTTAAGACATCCGTTTGCTAAATAGATGAAAAGAATACTGAAAACGCTTATAGCAATATTATGTGTTACTGCTATTCTGCATTTAGACAAGTATTTGTATGCCTCCACGCTTTGTTGCTTAACCTATTCAGGGGCGTAGCTTGGCCAAAATGAAAGTGTAGGCATACCTTTTCTAGGGGGGTCCGGGGGCAAGCTCCCCCGTGAAAATTTTGAGTTATACAACACTGGAGACGCATTTAACGAGGTTCTGGGGAGACATTTATACGAAAAATTAATGAGATGAAAAGCTTAAAAACCGGACAATTTTATTTTATTGCAAAGGAATATGTCTGCATATATTTTCTTGAGAAAAAAGCAAACAAAATAAAACAACCCCACCCACCCACGTCAGTATATAATAGGGTCTGATACCTACCGTAATTTTTTATTTAACAGACTCGCTACTCGCTACCTTTTCTAGGGGGTCGGGGCATGTTCCCACGGACATTTTTTGAGATCTACAACACTGGAAACGCATTTAATGAGGGTCTGGGGAGACATTTATATGAAGAAGTAATGAAATGAAAAGCTTAAAATAACAAACAATTGTAATTTTTTGGAAAATAATATATCTGCATTATTTTCTTGAAAAAACCCAACAACAACCCAACGTCAATTAGTAGCCTATATCATAGGGTCTTATACCGTAATTGTTTTAACAGATTCGCTACTTGAAATTATTTGGACGTAACTTTCTTTTCGGGACAAGTTGATCATGAGGGGATGGGGTGGTTCCTAGATGGCATTTGGCTTGTTCTGAGGACGTTTTGTACGTCCAAGACAGGTGAAATTCTGCTATAAATCTATGTAAAACGTCGGCTGAGAATAACAATAAATTGTCTATTCCATGTTAATATAATGTAATTGTTGACAGGTTGTCTTCCATTAATCTCTAAGTTGGACTCTAACATCCTATTCCTATTTTATTGCATTGTTTTACTTTTAAAATCGTCGCAAATATGAGGACAGGGTGTAAGCAGTGGCGTGTGTTTTGCATAAGGCAGTTGCATGTACAAATGAACATGCATGCCAACGGGGTGAAAAATTACTCAGGACTACCAGCGGTGACGTCAGGGTATTCTCGTCATACAGGGCAAGCATTACCGACGTCAGAATGGGTTTTGGTGACCTAGTTGTGAGCTCACAAGACTCGGGCATAATATCAAGGCTGAAACATCGGTGAAAAATTACTCAGGACTACCAGCGGTGACGTCAGGATATTCTGGTTATACAGGGCAAGCATTACCGACGTCAGAATGGGTTTTGGTGACCTAGTTGTGACCTCAGAAGACTCGGGCATAATATCAAGAGGTGGAACATCGATGACGTCGGTAATGAACATGCATGCCAACGGGGTGACTAGACCAATTAATAAGTGTACTCTTTCTTACTAGGGGGATCCGGGGGTATGCGCCCCCGGGACATTTTTATTCCTAGATAGTCTCTAGATGCGTTCTGATGTCTTTCCCGCGTTTGATAATGGAAAAATACTAACATGAATCTATGTAAAACTTATTGGGGTTCACCCCTAACCCCCCCTTAGATTTCAATTTTATTTCTTTTTCTGCATTTTTAGCCTTTTTTATTTTTTGGACTTCTGAAAAAAAAGTGTAGGCACGTGCCTACTTGCCTAATAGGAAGCTACGCCAATGCTATTAATGCATACTTTATAATGTATATCCGTCTCTTTAAGACACACTCGCCTATATTAAAAATGTTGAAAAATAAACTTCTTAAGTACCTTGATTACTATATATTTTCTGATTTGCAATACATTAATTTATTACCATAAAAATGAATTTTGGTAAATTATGTAAAATATAGTTCTTTCCGTACAGACACTGTTTCAAGATTTGAAAAAACTGTCCCGAGTAGCAGTTCTTGTAGAAATTATGTGTATGTTTTTATCAGCAGCACTGTAAATGCTTTAAGTAACTAAAGCTTTATTAAATGCTATTGGGGGGAGGTATATTTTCTGCATAAAATCTAAGGGGGTAGGGTTAGAATTTTGACCATATTTAAAAAATAAACATATCTACACCTAGGTTTCTTTACACCATTTGATAAGAAATACTTTAACCTAGATGCCTAGAAAGTTTAAAGAATTTTTTACGGAAATATTGTACATAATTGATGTATTTGTGAGACATTGGCAAGAAAAAATGTCTTATTTTTCCGGTTTTCAGCATTCATTTTAGCCCAAAAGCTCATTAAAAACACAAGAAAGAGCTTTAAAAAGTTTATTTCACACTTGCTTGTGATGAATGAATGCTAGAAAATTAAAAAGTGTACTAGAAATATGTTATTGTGTAGTAATATAAGTGCATTTGTCCCTTATGACGTTTTCTGCTTGACAATGAGCAAATGCGGCAAACGTCACACTTTTCAAAGCCAGCTAGAGCTGAATAAAGCATGGCAACCCCCAATTTTTATTTTAGGAATTTGCTTATAGAGACCTTAATTCAACTTGTAGAAATTTTCATGAGATTCTGTCAATTTTTTCAAATACGCAAGTATCCCTTTAAGAGTATGAAGTGCAGTTGTCTTATGCTAACACTTTAGACATATAAGCCGTTCCATGTAAATACCGGTATTTGTAGCAAATAATATGAATTTTTCTAAAGGATCGATATTTAAACTGTCAAATTATGTCATGTTTAAGGCGATATGACTAATTCTTTTTAAACTTTTCCAGCGTTTGAAGGCGGAAGATTGTTGTATCTTTATTTAAAAAGTGATAATGTAAAGGCCATGATTTTCGACGTTAGCGTTTTCCTTGTAATGAAGACTTGCCAATGGTATTTTATTGCTAACGTGATACTACCGTAGTTAAGTATTTCTATATCCAAATAAAGGAAATTGACTATGAACGCTGTTAACCCCTTTAACCCTTTACCCCATAGCATATTTCTAGTTTGAAGATATGTGACCACTTAAAGCCGGTTGAACATAAAGCAGAATGTGCCTTCAGGCACATTCTGTTAGTTTCAGCCTGCTTTAAGCTTCCATCTACTAGAATATCGAAACATTTATTATAAAACATATTCATGGCGGAGGAATAAATTAAATGTGCTAAAAGGCGCTTCTATGGGGAGGAGGGTTAACAAATACGAGTATATATCAAACACAACCTCTCATCACAGGCTTAATTGGAAACCTTAACCTTTGGACGTACAATTGTTGTTGTGTGCCCATACAATATTTAATGTGTTGTCATTTATCGTTAGTTTTTTACCCCTTCACCGCCATAATGTCGCCTGCTGCACTATCTTTGTCCGCAATGTCATTTCAAAATAAGATTTAGGGCAGTGTAGCTGACGTACGTTCAAACCAAGTGAGACACACGTTGAATCTGTTCAGACGCCGCCTAAATGTTTGCAAGTGCGCTTAATAACGGCATTGAGTGTGAAAGGGTTTAGCGTTTGGCAGGACACATACAAGTTGTGAAGATGAATGTATTTTCAATTGTATTATTTAATAATGAATTCGCTGAAAACAAACCCTTTCGGGAAATACTAGTATATACTTGTACAGTCTTTTCTTTCTAATGAAGTTTTCCGATCGGAACAATGACATTATACACAATAATGCGATAGGTGCAACTTCTAACGGTTGGTGCAGTTAAATATGCGTTTTCTTAAGAGAAATGGATGTTAAAGCAAGATGTGACTGGTTAAGCAAACGACATTTTTCTTATATGCTTAATTTATGAGAGCGTGTCTCTTAAACATTTCAATCGATATTATTTAATGGGATGTCTATATCTATGCCTCAATACAGACTTCAGCAACAAAATATTTGAATACGAATATTAAACAGTGAAACCTCACTCTTACGACAACTAACACAGAGCTAATTGATTTCATAAAATACAGGTGACAGCTTAAGGAAAGAAGGACAGAAAACAGAAAGTCTTAAAGTCGTAAATGGCTTAAGAGTAGCACAATTGAGTGGTCGTAATAAAGAGGTGTTACTGTAGTAAACTATATACGTGCAGTGGGCTATAGTTATAATGAAGTTGAATGACTGTTTTATATGAGTTTGTTTTCATTGGCTATGCCTATACGCTAATAGGCCGTTTACGGTTACTGTTAATCATTGCTCAACAAATGTATTTAAGAAAATCACTGTTTTACATCTTAAGAAAGACTGCGGCTATACGCAGATTCTGACAAAACGCTGTACTTCTATCTCAATAAGAAAGGTTGTAAACAGTGACTCGATGAAATGTTACGAAAGCCCCGTGGTTCATGTTCCATGTTCTATGTTCCATATTCCAAATTCCGACTTCCAACTTCCACATTTTTACTTAAAAATTCTAACTTTGCTCATGACGTCATAGTTTCCCGCCGTTTTTCTTCACGCATGTCTATTTTAAGACCCCTGGCTCTAAGTTACGGGCAAACCGTTTTCCGACTGATAGTGATAAACCAGACTGCTAACACATACCATTCTAAAACTATCGTCGTTTCACTATAAACTCAACCCGGCTATGTCTTATCAATGTACATGTACCTTGTATTGGATAAAGAAGTGGAAGGGACGACATGATTCAATGTCTTCTTTACCCTTTATTATATTCGTTTAACCGGGAAATTAATTGATTTACTCATCTTTCTTAAACATAAAAGTATTATGAAATTAAATCAATAAACTTATCATTATTGAAACGAGCAAGTATGCCATGTTTTTATTTGTTTTTGTCTTCGTGTTTCACTCTCCTTGCAATGTGTTGAACACGCGCGAAATGTCTGTGACGTCATAGTCCATACTTGAGCTGAGGATAATTGTGGAAGTCTGCATGTGGAAGTCGGAACATGGAACATGGAAGTCGGAACATGGAACTTGGAAGTCAAAACGTGGAAATATGGAAATTGGAACATGGAAGTCGGAACGTGGAAATAAGGAACTTGAAACATGGAAGTCGGAACTTGGAACGTGGAACATGGAAGTCGGAACTTAGAAGTAGGAACTTAGAAGTAGGAACTTAGAACTCAGGCGATATACAATAACCATAATAGCAAATTATCTTGGAATAAGAAGTAATAAGTTGGAAGATGGAAGTTGGAAGTAGGAATATGAAATGTCACCACGGGGCTTTCGTAAAATGTCGTATACTGATTGGTGCAAAAGTCTTAATTTCAATACATCTTACTTGGTCAGAAAAAGTTGTAGTTTTGTGATGTATAGAAATATAGGTGGTGTTTGAGTGTAGGTTTTTCCTATTCATTTGTCTAGTTACATAGCTTTTAAATGTAAATTTCTGTTATGTTTTTGAAACACGAGGATTTTACCTATATATATTCGTGGGAATCATTTTGATTTATACACGATATGTTGATTTGATATATTCATAAATTAGTGGTTAAGTGATGTCATAGAGTCGTATTCAACAATAATAGATTATTACTCAGTTATCCTATGAACTTAGTCGAAAATCAGTTAATGACATATTATAGTACATGTATAATATCTTAATTAAACATTTCAAATATATAGAGATTTGGTCAATGTTTTAAAAAGTTAGACAAAACATCGTCTCTCCTGTAATAATTTGAAAACTGACTATACGAGGTTTTGCTATCAGTCCGACGATATAAATTGAAACGATGATGGTACTAAGATAAATTTGCAAACGGGCAAATAATGACAGATTTCTTTAAGTATGTAATATAAATTATTATCTAACACGTTTTATAATATTCATAGTCTTGAACACTAGATGTAGCACTATTCCAGGCAGTGGTTATCTTCTCACGCAAGGTCGACATATCCAAACCATACAACAAAGAAGGTTGATTAATTTCAGACACCGACTTACTCAAGTTATTTTAGTACAAATAACACAAAACCCCTTATGGGACATATTCAAATTTAATTCTAGTAGAATGGGTATATCCACTGAGTTGATTGGCAATCAACATTCTCAAGGTAGACGATTACATCGATGTTCTATGTAGTTCAATTAAAGCATATCATTGAAATAGTTTAGCTAAATTAAAAAATATCACATATATCTAAACCATTTTCCTGCCACATTTTATGTCAACTTAGACGAATTTTCGTCTGCAGTTGTTTGTTCCAGTCTATATTTTTGGGACGTTGGTATTTAGTACTAGAATGATATGATGTTTGGAATCTAATGTTCACTGACCATTTGTCAAACGCGATATCGTGGCTGAAAATTCATTTAGAAAATCAGAAAAGAACTGTTTAACTCCTATAATTTACGAATAAGTAGATGTTATTAATGTAATTTCTAAGCAGACATAGTTCGTGTCGTGGAAATTCTGGCAATACATTGCATCGAAATATGTCATCAATATTCCTGAATTGTGCTACTGCTAGGCATTGCCTAGACGATTGTAAATAGTTATACACCACTTAACCATTCACTTGCAAGAATAGTGTTTCCATAACAAGTAGTGTGCCCATTGATTTGAAAGTTAAATTTAAATTAACGTTATCTCATAAAACCACAGCATAAGGGTCAATAATGTCAGGTCCTAATCAGAAGTTGCGTTCAGGTGTTTCCTCATCTGAGTACACACCGTTTGCAAATTCTAAGAAAGTAGCAACAAGCAGGTAAATGGTTAATCTAGCACAATCAGATTACAATTATAATACAAAATACCTCATTAAGTTGCCTTAGGTTCTCAACTTTCAATTTCGTGTGTGGGTCATACGGCAGACTTTTGATGACTTTTGGAATTTGCTGTAATCCTTTCTCTCTCAAAATCGTGTTTAGAACATATCTTACCAGATTATTACCTCCAAGTGGTAATTGACTGGGGAATGTAGGGTACTGCCAGGAGGAGTTATTCAATATTTCATAATAACCATCCATTTCACAACCAAATCAAGTATACTTTGCAAACAGTTTTTTTCCTCTCTGTTGCCTTGATATGTTTCTAAAAGTCGTATGGATATTCGTTTCTGCACCCAAACAGCTTTAGATCTTACTTCAATTTAAACGTTTAAGCAACAGTTTGTAAACAAGCTTGATATGGCGAATTATTTTGGATAAACAAGTACATACGCAGTGAGAGTACTACTCTTAAATGGTATCTAAACCGTCTCTGTAAATATACTTAAATATATTCCAGGTTAATCTTGCACGAATTGATCATCTCAGAAACGTTCCTTATTTGTCTCACTTCTCGGGCTTAACTGTCATAGAGAGTGTTTATGTGTATCAGATATTATTTCCTAAGCTTAGAACTAATAGGAAGGCAGGTCGGTGGTTTTGATCTCAAACACCAACTCATCCATCCATCTATCGCTTTTATGCTTAAGTGTGTCTGGTTAAAATGTTGCAGTACACTATCTAGCAAGATAAACGACAAACAATATCCGCGAATTCCATGAATCGCGTTAGCAATTCATGGTTAATTGTTCAATATTTTCTGTCGTTTATTTCGCTTTAACGACGAAAACATCAGTTCATTTCTTATTGTTACGTTGTATTTGCAGCAATTTCTAATATTAAATGGGAATTATATTAGTATGCATGTGTGTTTTATTCAAAGGTTGCTAACATGAATAATGTGTACCTTGAGAGGAACAACCATATCCGCTTTTTTGAACGCCATAAGAAATACAAACATATGCAGTTTATAAAGTATTTCATTTCATTCAGTTTGTTTCATTAATAAAGAAGAATAATTGTCGATAAGCATGTGTCCGCTAATAGAACTAATGTCTTTCTTCACAATGTTGGTTTTTTCTATCTAGTTTTTTTATTTTAGCATATAAGCTTCCTTATATGTGAATGGATGACGCGTGAATGGATCATCCAAGTGGACAACATGCAAACATAAGTTTAAGATGAATTTCGATTTATTCAGATAAATCTAGGGAGAAAACGTTCCGTGCCCCTTCCAATCTACAGCCATTCGATCACCTACAGAAATGTCGTTTGACCCCATATTTGTTTACAAATGTTGACAGCATGCAGGAATTAACATTTTAACTAGACCAAATCATTTGCATAATTAAACCACCAGTTATATACGAGAATTAAACAATGAGTGTAATTCAATGCTCGCACCGAAAGTTATGTTATAAACGGCATAATTATTCACCTGTCTTTTGAAATGTTCATGCTCCTTCATTGAGTAGATGAGTACATTTACACGAAAGACAGAACAGGCATAACAGGCGTAACAATTACAACACTCACTGTTTTCTCTAAAGTGGCAATGTTTTGTAGGACAGTTCAAATCACTTTTTTATGCCCTAGAGATTCTACGATTCGGGGGCATATAGTTTTGTCATGTCTTTTGGTTTGTCAGTCTGTCTGTGCCAAAACCCTTAACCTTGGCTATAACTCTTGCATTTTTGTACCTGGGCCTTGTATACTTGGCATGTGTCTTCCCTCTATCAAGACCTTTCCAACCATACTAAACCTTTTGACCTTGTGACCTTGACATTTGACCTACTTTTGTAAAAATCTTTAAATGGCTATAACATGTTCACCGGTAAGCCTACGGCTTTCATATTTTGTATGTATATATGTTGTATATATGTCAAGGCCTTTCTAACCATACCAACATCTTTGAATATGTGACCTTGGTCTTCACCTTTGACCTATTTTATCAAACTTTAACCAAAAACCTTAACCTTGGCTTTAAATTTTGCATTTTTGAATCTGTGCCTTTATACTTGGCATGTATATTCCTCATGGCAAGAGCTTTCTAACCATATAAAACATTTTGACCTTCTGACCTTGACATTTGAACTTTTTTGTAAAAATATTTAAATGGCTCTAACATTTGCACCAGTTGGCCCAGGGCTTTCGTATTTTGTAGGTTTATTTTTTGTGTCAAGACCTTTCCAACCATACCAACATATTAAACAATGTGACCTTGACCTCGACCGTTGACCTATTTAATCAACTTTAACTAAAAACCTTAACCTTGGCTATAACTTTTGCATTTTTGCACATGGGCCTTTTATACTTGGTATGTGTTTTCCCTGTGGCAAGACCTTTATAGCCATACAAAACGGTTTGGCCTTGTGATTTTGATATTTGACCTACTTTTGTCGACATCTTTAAATAGCTATAAAGTATGCCCCAGTAGGCCTACGGCTTTCATATTTTGTTTATATATTTCTTGTGTCAAGAGCTTTCCAACCATACCTACGTTTTTGGCCTTGTGACCTAAATCTTTATACGCAAAAAGCTTCCATACTTTGTATGTTTCTTGTGTTAAGACTTCTCTATTAAGACTTTGCAAATAAGCATAACATTACAGAATATGACGCTGGCTGGGGACATTTGTGTATCACAAACACATTGCTTTTCATCTGATCTTCATCAAACTTTCTGAAAATATTTGCTGACATACAATGGAGACCAATTTGGATAACCAGCGGCGCCAATTTATGCTAGGCCCTTTGGAGTAATTACCCTTGAAATCCTCAAAATGGCGCTCTACGACAGTTGCAGCTCTCTAACTCGTACATTTTTCATTTGAGAGTCTGAATTCCCCTCCTTGTATCATCGGGGGCATTCGTGTAACTGGGACACGCCCTTGTTTTGTTTCCGTTTAAGCGAAATTCAACGCAATAGAAATGAAAATAATTTCAATAAAATGATAATTGTTTCAAACAGGTTTGAACACTTCTTTAAATTTCAACCAGAATCTATTTGTAGGCTGATCAGACAGCAAGTTTCACAGGACCTGTTTTTACTACTTACACTTTGTAATTGCCTTTAAAAGAATAATTTATCATCCATCGCAAATTATGCTCAGATGGCCCATCTTTAGAATCGGCGTACGACAAAAACGACTGTGAGTCAAAACTTATTCTAACATGACAAGCGTTTTGCTTACTATAAAAATAGAACAAGCTCACCGTGGTATACCTGCGACATTTTACAACTCTCTTCTCTACCCCGCTCCTCCCGCGGTTATATGACATGACGTGACCTCATGCATTCATACGTTATGTTTTTGAAATTTCTCACGTTATTCATATAGCCCGTAAAGACCATATAGTGTTAACCAGTCATGTAACTGTAATTTTCCCATTCTTCTGTCTTTTTTCATGTAATGTTTGTTCTATGCCAGATTGTGGATCAGTAAATGTAAATTTGCTGCTGTGTGTTAGATTCTTGTAATGCCGTGGGAAAAGTTATTCGGTCGAAAAACTGCATCCGCTGAGGAAAAAGTATGGAATATTTGATTTCCTTTCTAATGAATTGCTTTAATTCTAGTCATGTTAGAATCGAAATAATCCATGTTCTACCAACGGTAGAACATAGATTATTTCTTAAATAATACATAGATTAAATTGATACACACATCATAATAGAGAGTTTTTTAACCTGGCTTGCGTCAATATTTGTCGCACGACGTTTCGTAAGACGGGCTACAGTTGTGTAATGTCTGGTATTGTATGTAGTGTGTCCGGATACACTGTATCTGACAAGAAGAGTAACTTGAGATAAATTAATATTTAACGAGACCTGCAACCAGATGGTGCGTTGGCGAAGCTCACAAAACTCCCATAGGATCGCTGAACTGTTTGTGCGAATATTGAATAAGATCTCCTGGAAAATGTGATACCTAAATAAACGGCAACATCTTAGTTGCATTTTAATTTGCAAATTTCATTAATTGACACTCTCTGACACGGTAATGGTAATACAGATACCTTGAGATTGAGCACCCCTGATGTGATCGGACCTACATCGACACTCTACGTACAGCGATTGACCGTTTTCGTCAACTGATGGTTTTTCCGACTCATGCTTAGTATGTGTCTGAACGGTTCTTCCGTAAGCTAGAATGGCCAATCGATATCGGTAGAGTACCAATATTGGTCCGATCTCATTTGGAATACAAACCCTTAAAACATACATAGTCGTGATCGATATACTTTAGCAATGAATTGTTTTCGACGTATATGCAAAAAAACCGACAGAAAATGGTCGGTAAATTCAATGAATCGCCGATCACTTTATGTCGTATATTTCGCTTAAAAGCCGAAACAATTTAGTTCATTTCTTATTCATGTATTTGTTTGCCGCAATTTCTTAATTTACATGAACTTTATATTAGTATTCATGTAAGTTTAATCCATATTAGAAGTAGGTAATACGAAGAATGTGTACCCTGAAAGGAACAGCCACAACTGCTTTATTGAAGCAACGCATCAAAATTATTCGCGGAGAGCAGCTCAAGAAGCCCCGCCTCCCCTGCGAAATTATCCACAATTCCGAACCCCTAGAGAAATTGCGTCTATGAGAATTAAACGTCAGTTTCATTTTCAATTTAATTAAATGGGGCCAATGTAAAAATATAGGTTGAAATGTTATTATGTTCACCAATGAATCAGTTTGTGCTATGTCCTGTATTTGTAAGTTCAGACACTATTGGCCGCATTTTATCTATGCGTCTGGCAAGGCTTCAATCTGTTTGTGAGTGTGTTTGATTACAATAAAAAGTATGTTTAATTTCAAACAAAATCATTTTATTTTCCACAATCAACTACTTTGAATTTAGCAAGGTAAGCCCCGTGTCTACTGAAGTTAAATTGAGAAAAATGTGAAGACCCTGATATGACACCGCGTAACGCAATGTCTCAGCAGGTTCTGCCCGTTTGCTTTGTTATATAAATTATATCATATGAAATGTTTCGCTGTAAGGAAAAACACTGCAGTATATTTAGATCAACTTTTTATTTCAAAATGAAAACGTCCATGACCTAAACAATTAGAGTTCATTATAATATTCAGGAATGACTTTGTTGACTTTCGTTTCTAAGAGTAGTTATAATGTTTGATAGACTTTGATATGCTTTTACGGTCCTGTGTGCTTATTTGTGTCCGTAAACTTATTTGAAATGCTTGTTTTAATAAAAATTTAAATTGTGAGTACTTCTATTTGCTTCTTAAATAGTTAATTACCAGACTACAAACTGTTTCCGGAAATATATTGTGTTCATGTTTCTATACGGTTTATTGTGTGATGTAAATATATACTTAGCCGTCATCTTGCGCGTGTTCATGCCAAATTAATGCATTTTTCAATATTTGTATTCAACGAAACCAAAGACAGAATGAATTGGCCATATGTAAGAACTGACATCCTATGACGAAACGGTCATAAAAAAGAGATTCTTAAAGTTATGTTCTGTTCAGCTCCTCAAAATATCTCAAAATTGATTCTTCACTGAACAGTGCCTCGGACCGATAAGCTGTATTCAAGCTAATTGCAATGATTGATGGAACTTTCAGGTTTATGAATAAATATTGAACCGATCGAATTACGCATCTTATTTATAACGAAACCATACAATACACACAGTACCATTTTGCACCTGATGTGTAATCAAGTTTTTAATCTGCCATTTTACATTTAAACAGATGTTGTTTTGGAGCATGTCCAATTGACAAGAACATGCTCAGAGACAAACCCGTTCAACATCAATTATCTATATTGTTAGCAGAGCTTTTTGTAGTACTGCTGTAGTGTCGATAACATTAATGTAAGGATTTTAAATTGTCACGCTGTGTGTTTTAACCTGACTAAAATTAATCAATAAACCAACCAATCAACCATGCATCAGGTTCTTCAAAGAAAAAGATGACTAATCATCCTGTGGATGATGCAGTACGTTTATGATTCATTTGCATGGTTTGTATATAAACATACTTGGGTTTAAAACAGCATGCATTTGGTAGTAAAAACAGGATGTTCCTAAGATGCTTATCTCAATAATCTGAGCATTTCTTTAAATTCTCTTTCCTACCAGCTGACTCTAAAATATATCATTAACTTATGATTTAGTTGGGGTACATGAAAGACAATATTTCAAACACGTATATTAATTTACTACATCCTTTTTATTGCGTCTTGGTTGTAATGCAATTATATGACTGCTTTATGTTGGTAACGGAATGATAAAACTTCTTTATGTTGGTGATGTTGATAGTATTTGCCTATAGTAATGATGGTTAGGAGGAGTTAAAACTGTTTCACAATTAAAGTGCTCATCATATTGACGGCAAATGTGCCATGAATATCTGAGATAAATTGAAACACGCAATATAGTACTTACAAACTGCTGTTTTATGTCGGGCAAATATGATGTATGTTATCTGAATCAATGACTGAGGTTCAAAGTTTCAGTATTACATGTAACAATTTCTTAGACAATGTTTGTTTACTCACGCAAAGGCGACACATTCTTTCAAAAACAGTTTTCTACATAACAGACGTCATGTAACAAGCATGTCTGATATACAATTGAAATGTTTTATCTCCCTCTTTCAGATAAAATGCAAAGTCGAAGGCAGCACAATAAAATGAAAAACATATTAAAATGTACAAAATATTTATCTTTGTGTTTTTCGTTTATACATTGGGTGAGCCGGGCGTCGGAGCTGATTCCAAAAGTATTAACACTATGCATGTATATTACCATGATTTCAGCATAAGCGCGTTGAACAAGTGTATTCGACTCTTTGTTTTTGGTGTTTTTCATGTAGAACGAAGTTTTTTGCAAGTAGACGATACGCATAATGCTGATTTTGATGTATTGGTTATTGATAAAGAAATCACGTTATTGAATCAGCTAAAAAGTAATGAACTTGCTAGACAATTATACTACCTTACAATATTTAGGTATTGGTCAGACATTGCTTAGTCGTCATCGGATATAGTTTTATAATATTTGTAACGACGATATTGGATATAGTTCTATACTACTTGTTACATTAACATCTGATATAGTACTATAGTACTTTCTATCCTGTTGGGGTCGCGAAACCCTTTCTATACCGATTGGGGTTTTAAATGCACTGTTCATCTCTGGTTGATACAGCTCTGTTGGTTACCTTCATTAAATTCTGCAAATAAGACATAAATCCTTTGTGACCCTGATAATTCATGTAAAAGTAGACGGTATTAATATATATTTATAAGCAGAATTAGACGGATTGTAGAAGGACATGCAATGTTTGCGTCGAAATGAATCATTTATATTTCTGAATCGTTTTCTCCTAAGCATGACCTAGACGGTTGGAAAAACATTAACACGACTTGATCCCCAACAAATCAGATTACAGTTGTAATACAAAATACCACATTAACTTGCTTTTAGTTCTCAGTTATGGAAACATGTCGTTTTCGTGTCTCAGTTTAGATGAGAAATGCATTATTGGATTCAGTATAATCCTTTCTCTGAAAAAGTCGTGTTTGAAACAGTTTAAACTCTTTCTCATTTACACACTGTTTGTATGACCAGAGGACGCGTAACGAATATTGTGATCAGGATCCCAAACGGATTGACACTCATATCGATCATACAGACAATATTGCAGACAATAGTTTTAAAAAAGACGCTAATATGGCCGTAAAGGGGTAAAACGTCACACTCAAATTTGCTTTAAAGAATTATGTCGGGTGATACACGTGGTAAGTATCGTGAGTCATTAAAGGTATGTTTAGGACATGAAATATTGTAAAACGCGATTATCGTCGGTATGTCTGTACAGTTTGTGATAGGTTGATGGCGTAAAAATGTGACTTTTATAATATTACAGCTGTGCATTTCTATTCGTTTCAAAATTTCCTTTTCAGAGAGATGGTCGTTATTTAGTAGAACATTTTGATTGATGTCCGTGCAAAAGACTAAGTTAGAAATGCAATAGCTCATTGGCAATGTAACCAACAATTTGACACATACTTTGTCTAAACCCTTCTTTGGCCTACCCAAAGTACAATGTTTACTTTCTTAAAGTCTGCATCTCCTTTCGATATTTCTTAGGTTAATGTACTTTAAACTTTAATTTGATGTATAAAATCAGACAACAAACAAACAGTTGACTGAAACCGATGAGGTCATGACAATAACGGACTGCGTTATGCCAGTATATGTTTGAGAAATAGAGACTACACTCTCAGTAAGATTCATAGTGAGCTTAGTCAGTTGGCAAACTTCCTTACGTTAACTTTACATCGAACACAAAAAGTGTCTCACTTTTGTAAACAACATGTTCCCCACAAAACTCCAAACTTTAAAGTAATTGACAAAATTCGATAAGATACGGCAGTTGATGTATTTATATATCTACACTATTTAACAATTTTAATAACAACCATACATTTATACATATGTGCTATAAATACGTGAAAGAAATTGCCGTCGTCCATTTGAAACTAAATGAATGAAGGAATTACACTTGTTTCTGTCTGTAACTATCAGCATGTCTTCTGTTTGATAGTTAGGGGGTATTGACATATCAACAATTTTATATTCAAATGAACGAATCATCTGTTATATCGTTTTTATTAGATTTTCTGACAAACTCCCATGGTATAAGTAAACGTAAACTTAATTCAACCAGTTTTATATGCAGTCCTACACCATAAAAATCTTCACGACAGGGACTCATTCTTTACAAATATTAATAATTTGTGTTTTTATGTAAAGGTAGTAAGTAATACATATTATGACGACAAAAACTGATTTTTGTCTGTTTGTACTGTATGCTACTACTTAACGGGAGAAGGTAGAGGGCCACAATGAGTGCTAAAAGATGAATATTGCCATGTGTAATTTTGAATATTTCAAATAAACTTGAATAGGCTCAAAACTAAATATATGCTATTGATTGTGTGTTTATTACGATTTTTGAACCACTTAATAGTTTGTTTGGCTGTTTCGGCAAATAAAATTACTACTATATAATTGGCCGTAATCTATAGAGGTTTTTGGCATTCGAAACAAATCACAATAATGAGAAGTGTTATTTTTATTTTGTCCACGCTACGTAATAGAAATGTATCGCAGGTATAGGTCGTTTGCAGTTAAAAAACACGATAATTTTCAAATATCTCCACAACGTTGCATAGATTTATGATATGCCTATACTAACTCGGACAAAAAAGAAAACAAACTCTTCGTAATAATTGTTTTTATTCATAACTTCTTTATAAAGTTTACACTTCTTAGGGACACTTTTTCGAAGGGTGATTTCAAGTAATTCAACACCCTATCTTGCACGCTCCGTAACGCCTCACCGTTAAGTTATCGCATACTATAGTACTTGTAGTTTACAACTAACCGAACGAGGCCCTGACTTGGGTACGTTAAACGTATTAACTGACCATACTGTCGTTTGCGAACATGTTGGATCCTGATCGGACACCGGAGCCATTTTGTATCTAAATAGGATCCGAACCATGTGCTACTCATATAAAAGTTTTATCAACAAAACGCAAAATAACTAAATGTGATAATTAGTAGCAGAGACATGTTCATACTAGACGATCTACACAAACTTACCATTATCAAAATTTCAACAGAATGTTTCTAGAGCAGGTCGTAAACCTTTATTATTTTATCGTTTAAAGGACACGACACGTAAACGTACTGCAATACAACTCGGAACACTGATACATATTATCAGGGCCCCAGATAAGGGGAGTATTTCCAGAACTAGAACCTTAATTTCTGAATTAAGCCCTATGGTGTGACTACTTGAACATTAGAATCGTCTCCATGAGCAGTCACACGATAGGATTTGGTGATGAAACGAGTGAGAAAATGTTGGACTTGTTCAATTTACTTTCTCTTATCTGGAGCTCTGTATTATGTAGAAATGTTAGAGCTTGGTTTTATTCCTGGTGAAGATGTCATGGATTTAGCATAGTACATGTAACAATGTAATTGGGCCTCACAATTAAATTTGTACAACTAAACAACCTACATCAGCACGGGATTCACCTTTCAGACAGAAGCAACTAGCACGGGATTTTACCTGGGGATATTCTCCCATATAAACAAACTTGATCAAGGTAATAGCCAATAACACCCCACGTAATTGACCATTTTCAGCGACACAAAATTTATATAAAGCAAAGAAGAAAAGATTTTAGTCAGACTATCAACACTTCTGAATTTCATTGTCAGAGTTGGTATAGACACATCATAAGTGTATGCAAAATTTCATTTAAATACGTCCACCAGTTTTAAAATAATCTAAGATTTATCGTAATTTTTTTAAAGTGCAAACGACCTATACACAGTGGAGAGAATACATGTACCGTCAAAATGTACCACTGACTACTATGTGACCGGTTTAGTTGAATATAAGTAAAGTATATACATGTTCTTTCAAAACAGCAGCATAATCAGATCCAATACGTTGTCCAAAACACGTATTGCATTATTCAGAAAGGTAATTGTTGCATAACAGTGACAGAGTATATTCATGTGGGCAAACTATGTTAATCAAATTTAGAACATTTCTTACAGAGCTCTCTGATCAGGGTTTGGTCTGTTTCTGATTCTTTTTGAGACTTTGGTGCAAAGCCCCTTAAGTGTTACGTGAGCCGGAGCGTTATTTGAAGAAACAGGTAGGTATGTACATGATTACTTGGGGTGAAACTTTACAGATAAACCTATGGTCAACGTTCATTGCAAGTGCCTTCTAATTAAAAATGGAATGTGCTGTATCGTGTCTTATATCAGCATAATTTGATTGAAAACCTGATTCCTAACTTTAATATCTAACCCCGAAAACAATCGTTATTTTCAGACATTTTGTATGTGTGTATACACCCGTAAACAAATATTCATGGGAATGTTCATTTCAGAAATGAACTGATTTTTTCGGCGTTTAAGCGAAATAAACGACAGAAAATTATCGGCAAAAACCATGAATCGCGCTAGATCGCCGAAACAATCAGTTCAGTTTGTATAATTACAATGTTTTTGCTATAGTTTCTAATACTATATTTACATTTTGTTTGTAAGCATGTATGTTTAATCATATAAGAGGTTGATATCACGAATAATGTGTATCCTATAAGGAACAGTCATGGCCAAATTACGGAAGCTGTGTACATTCGAAAAGAAAAAAATAAGTTCAACTGTTAACAATCTAAGGTCAACAACTTTGACAATTTGGCGCGAAATGCCGATTTGACGTCCTTACGAAGTGACGTAATTTTTAAAATTGGATATATATATCGCGTTTTTTGTCATAAAGAAACGCAGATCGATGCTTTTTATAAGGTATATCAATTGTCTTGCAATTTATCTCATTAATAAAGAAGAGTTTTAGTCGGGAATTATGGTTTTCACTAGTAAGAATGTATATATCGGTTAAGAACAAGTTGTAGAGAAAATCGCCAAATGTTTGCTGTCCAAGTTCCAAAGTTTAATTCGCGAATAAAAACTACATATGCCCCGCCCCCTCAACGAAACTTATTCACAATTTCCGCCCTCTCGAGAAATGGTGTTTATACGAAATGAACAGCATTCGTTTCAATGGAATTGAATGGGGCGAATGTAAATATTTTAATATGTAAACTGTTTTGTATTGTTTTCCAATTACATGTAATTTAACACCGAACTGTTTCAATGAATACGGTCTCACAAATCAGTCATATAGGAGTTTCATGTTAACTGGATAAGATATTAATACTGCGATATGTCTTGTTGATTGTCTATAAATAGATTAAAGGTTGATCTGACGAATGGTCAGTGGTTGGTTAGAAAGTAATTTCATTCACAGTAGCAATCACCAACAGCCGGAAACATGTATGAGTTGTCTAGGTAATTCTTTCACCGCATGACTTCATCAATACAGAAAGTCATTTTGAATGTATGTACTCTGTACAGGCACTTAAATAACAAGAGTTGTCAGAGAGACAACAAAGCTCGCCACCGGCACCTTTAGAAACTTAAAAGCACACTCAAGGTCACAGAGGTCAACTTTTTTGCCTGCATGGAAAGGTCTTGTCCATATACACTGGCAAATCAAATATGAAAATAACACCTCAAGGGACATAGGAATTATAAGCATTTTTGAAACCTAAACGCAGATTTCGAAACCTAAAACCTTTCGCGACCTTAGTGCAAGGTCAAGGACACTGGGCTAATTTTTTTGCATGCATGGAAAGGTCGTGTCCATATACACATGTATGCCAAATATGAAAGAAATATCTCAGTGGATATATGAGTTAAAGAAGTTTTGAGAAACCTAAACACAGACTTTGAAACCTAAACGCGGGTCCTAAGTTCAAGGTCAAGGTCAGAGGGCTCAAACATTTTGCATGCAAGGAAATATCTTGTCCATATACACATGCAAACTGAATATGAAAGGAATATTTCAATGGACATAGGAGTAATAAAAATTTTGAGAAACCAAAACACAGATTTCGAAACTAAACATGGGTCCTAAGTTCAAAGTCAAGGTCACAGGGGTCTAAATGTTGATGTGCCTGGAAAGGTCTTGTCCATATACACACATAAACCAACTATGAAAGCAATACCTCAAGGGACATAGAAGTAAAAGGCATTTTTCAAAACCTAAACACAGGCCCTAAGTTCAAGGTCAAGGTCACAAGGGTCCAAATTTATCTGTGCATGGTAAGGTCTTGTCCGTATACACACACATACCAACTATGAAATCAATACCTCAAAGGATATAGAAGTTAAATGCATTTTTCGAAACCTAAACGCAGATTTCGAAACCTAAACACATGCTCTTAGTTCAAGGTCAAGGTCACAGGGGTCTAAATGTTTCTGTGCATCGAAAGGTCATGTCCATATACACATACATACCAACTATAAAAGCAATAACTCAAAGGACAGAGAAGTTAAAGGCATTTTTCTACACCTAAACACACATTTCGAAACCTAAACACAGGCCCTAAGTTCAAGGTCAAGGTCACATGGGTCTTAATCTTTCTGAGCTTGGAAAGGTCTTGTCTACATACACACACATACCGACTATGGAAGCAATACCTTAGGGGATATAGAAGTTAAAGGCATTTTTCAAAACCTAACGCAGATTTCGAAACCTAAACAAAGGCCATAAGTTCAAGGTCAACGTCACAGGGGTCAACATTTTTCTGTGCATGTAAAGGTCTTGTCCATATACACATACATACCAACTATGAAAACAATACCTCAAAGGACATAGAAGTTAAAGGCATTTTTCTAGACCTAAACACAGATTTCGAAACCTAAACACAGGCCCTAAGTTCAAGGTCAAGGTCACACGGGTCTAAATTTTTCTTTGCATGTAAAGGTCTTGCCCATATACACATACATACCAACTATGAAAGCAATACCTCAAGGGACATAGAAGTTAAAGGCATTTTTCGAAACTTAAACACTGATTTCGAAACCTAAACGCAGGCCCTAAGTTCAAGGTCAATGTCACAGGGGTCAAACATTTTATGTGCATGGAAAGGTCTTGTCCATATACACACACATACCAACTATTGAAGCAATACCTCAAGAGCCATGGAAGTTAAAGGCATTTTTCGAAACCTAAACGCAGATTTCGAAACCTAAACGCAGGCCCTTAGTTCAAGGTCAAGGTCACAGGGGTCTAAATTGTTCTGAGCATGGAAAGGTCTTGTCTATATACACACACATACCGACTATGGAAGCAATACCTTAATGGATATAGAAGTTAAAGGCATTTTTCAAAACCTAAACTCAGAGTTCGAAACCTAAACGCAGGCCCTAAGTTCAAGGTCAAGGTCACAGGGGTCTAAATTTTTCTGTGCATGTAAAGGTCTTGTCCATATACACACACATACCAACTATTGAAGCAATACCTCAAGGGACATAGAAGTTAAAGGCATTTTTCGAAACCTAAACGCAGATTTCGAAACCTAAACGCAGGCCCTAAGTTCAAGGTCAAGGTCACAGGGGTCAAAACATTTCTGTGCATGGAAAGGTCTTGTCCATGAAACACACATACCAACTATGGAAGCAATACCTTAAGGGACATAGAAGTTTAAAGGCATTTTTCGAAACCTAAACACAGATTTCGAAACCTAAACGCAGGCCCTAAGTTCAAGGTCAAGGTCACAGGGGTCAACATTTTTCTGTGCATGGAAAGGTCTTGTCCATATACACAAACATACCAACTATGAAAACAATACCTCAAGGGACATAGAAGTTATAGACATTTTCTTAAAATTGTTTACGCCGTTCACGACGACGACAACGACGACGACGACGACAACGACGACCACGACTACACCGGGGGTATTGCAATAGCTCGTCATGTACTACGTACAGGCGAGCTAAAAACGTTTCCGGATGATCCCTTCACTGCATAGCAACAGTTGGCCCCAAGTTAGGCTCAACAACGTCTTCACTAGTAAATGTGACTTTAAGTTGTATCTATCATTAATAAATGACTCTATTAATAAGCAGAATGGTTTTATCTACAGTGGCATTAAAAACAACAACGGTGAAGCATTTGAATGAAAATAAAGTAAGTTACTGGTAATTATGTGCTTCTATTTCATGGTGGTGACTTTTTGAAACAACACGCAAGCCATTTTAGTATTATAATTGGTTGTTTTAATATTCAACTTATCAGTGGGTTTCAAAGGATCTCCCCTTATTCAGATTTATTTTTTATTTCTAAAACTGTATTACCATCTAAATTTTTTAAAATGATTATGTTCAACCTATGCGTTACTGGAGACAAACATGATCTGTCATGAGTCGATGGTTTAGACAAGCTGATCTCAGTCAATTCTAGAAATTAAATGTTATTAAGCGAACCTTGGCGAGCTTGTCTCAACCCTCGACGGGTAACAGATTCTATTTCTCAAATAACCAACTATTTTAATCTAATTTTAAAGCAATTGGCCTTTTTGATATTACGCCTTTATAAATAGTGACGTTATTGTTATGTCTTCAAATTGATCTCACACATGTTGGAGAAAAGGATATTCATGATCGCTGTTTGCTACTGAAAACAGGGGTAGTTATGTGAGAAACAAAATAACATATGAGATGCGTATAGTCCACTTCACCCTCGTGTCTAAAACTCTGGTTAAAATAAAGTTATATTATTGTTTTATGTGGTTTATCATCAATCGTTCAATTGGCTATACTACTTCTCTGTCGATTAAAATGCTCGTCAATCTGACGGCAAATGTGCCATAAATCGTTTGAAGTGGTGTAACGTTATTACTCAAATAAATTGAAACGGGAAATATGGTATTTGTAAATTGTAGTATTATGATAGACAGGTGTTATATATAATCTAAATTCATGGATGTTATTCTTAGTTTCAGTATTACACGTAACTTTATTTTAAACTTTACGCAAGGTCAACCAAACCAGCATCTGTAAACGGGTCAGACAATTGTTTTCAGACGGCATTCGGAAAGTGTTCAAATCACTCTGTGTTCTTCTTAGTGGATTAAAGAAGTCAAACTGCTCTGTTAGGGTTGTGCATTTTTCTGCTACGTCGAATGTCTACTTCAAAATTATCGTCTGCAACTTTTTTCCAGTATTGGGTTGACCAGAGAACTCTTATTATTACTACGGAATCACAGAATTTCGGATCAGAGTCTGTCTACAGGTGTTCGAATGCATTTAGTTTTATGTAAATACCGGTGTCTTGGGTACATATTAACTTTGCAAATCAGAATAGAGCTAATTACCACGAGGATTTATTAAGATACCTTTGGACAAATGTTTATGCAGCATTTATAAAGGTCGTGGAAGACTTGACACTGCATTGTGTCTATTATTTGATTTTGTTTTTACGACACATGAAATGTCAATATGCACATTGTATCGAAAGTTGTCATTATAGTCCAGCACCATAAGTCACTTTTATGAAGAGAATACTTCGCTTGGTGATGCAAACACCGGATTTGGCGCATATAAGACCTACATTTGTTATTTTTACTGTAATCCCATTTGAAAATATCGTTTGAAATATATCAAACATATTAGCAGTAGCACACTACAATATTTGCAGACGACACTATTTCTTTTTTGCTGAAATGAGTAAGTACATAAAGACCATACTTGTATAGAGTGGCATTCTTTTAACAAACTGTCGCTCATCTTACAGAAAACGTAGAGTTTTGCCGTACATATGTTACAGTTGTGCAATTAGTCTTTCGACGAAATGCCTAGATATTGTCAATCTGTAAAATTTCTGTTTCCACATAGTCCTTAATGTTAAAATTCATGTTGATTTATACAATTGTATTTTAAAGGGCCTAAATGTTCATGCACAAAACGCCACAATATCACTACAAAGTAACTAAATTTGTTTAAATCTTTTAACATAAAATTCATACAAAATATAGCCTGTTGCATTACATGAAAAATCTTTGAACTTATAAAAATGTCACGATATTTCATCATAAATTTTATCATTTAAGGACTATGCAAAAAAGGCATTTCATTGATTGACTAGTCACTGATTACACAGATTGACTGTAACATTCTATACATCACAAGAGCTCGAAGTAAACAGCAAATACCTCGTTTCAACTCTTAATTCAATTTTAAAAGTGACAAACGTTTTAGAAAATAAAAAAGGCACATGTAAGGAATGTAGAGACACCAATGTATTTGAATGCTCCTTTACATGCAGACATCAGTTAGAACTCATTTTACTGAAATAAAAGTAGTCAATAATTCCTTACCGATATTGTTTTTCAGAAACATCAAGTCAATGACAACGTTCGAGGATTACAAAACAGTGGATACTCAGTAAAGTCAAGCGTGCACACCTTTCTATAGATTAATCCATTTGTGCCTAGCATTTCAATAAAAGATACATAAGTAAACAATGTAGACTCTGATCAGTCGCCGCATTATTCGGCATCTGATGAGAGTCTGCATTGTTTGCTGATATGAATTTCAATATAAAACAATGCAAGAATGAACATTTTGATCTAACACCCCTTACATAGAAATAGACTACCGGTAATCCAATAGTTCAGCATAAACGAATTTAGTTGGCTTATATGGCTTAAGCTCGATAACTCTTACCCGCTTAAGTAGAACATGAGCTCAGTTAAAAAATAGAAACGTCAGGTTGGAAGTGTTTTAACTTTTAACTCCAATCTTTTTCGACTTAATTATAAAGACTCGATTGTGTGTAGAATAACGATAGATTGGCATGATGGGTGCAATTAGTCTAGAGAAATACGGCCATCTAATTACTGTAGTTAATGTTGTTTTTATTTCTATCATTGATGATAATGATGATGAAGTCACGCTCCAAGAATTGGGAAAATAAGTCAATATTACAAGAACTAGGTTATGGTGTGGTAAACAGTATTATTTGAAATGAGTCGAAACTTTGTCTGCGAGATTAAATTTAACGAAGAAATAAAAATCGAAACCTTTTTCCTAATTGTAAAATATATTCAATATGTTAACCTTTACACTTTAAATGACACCAAATAACTTTCGATACAATTGAATCCTGATAATACACCGCATAGCTAAGCGTATGATCAGCATCACAATTGACACTCAATTTGAAAGATCGTCTTCATACTGCCTTTGAAGTGATAGTGTAGATGGCAATATTGAAGCAGACTACACTATGCCGGTGCATGGGAAAACACTATCAACGGTAAATTTAGCAGTAAAAGGATTAAACCATTTTAGATGTTTACCTAGTTTTTTTAAAGACAAACTATCCTATTATTTGTAAACAGTTTCAATATGGATCGAACGCCAGGTCACACAGTATCATGTCTGGTTTCAAACCGTTTTTCATTGAAATTGATGTTTCTATAACCCTTTAGGCGCCAAACTACTCGTGAGGTTTTTATCCATTTACCGCCATATTCTCGTCTGATTCAATATTGTTGTTCACAGGTCAAAGTTAGATACAATATAAGATAGTTTATATACTTGAAACATATTGATATAAGTGTCGAATATTATGGATACTGATCAGAATCCATACTGTTTACAGAGGGGCCCTTATGCAACTTCAGCGCCGAACGGGAATCATTGATTTCAGCGCATTTACAGTTGAAAGTTGAATTCCGCTTAAGCTGGTGCTAGGGGGCGTGAGCACTGTTGCATTTGCTTTGTTTTCTGTGCTTTCTATTCAGATTTATATTCACAACAGTAGATGTTAAGTGCTTGTGTGGCGGCTGTAAAACGTCGCCCCGTACTTCATTCTCATTGTTGTTATACTTTCTGGTCCTTTGGAATTATTGATTTCAGCGCATTTACAGTTGAGAGTTGAATTCTGTTTAAGCTGGTGCTAGGGGGCGTGAGCACTGTTGCATATTTCAGTATTGCTCATGAACAGACTCAATTAAACCTAATCTGCAATTTTCAGTATTTGCTTTGTTTTCTGTGCTTTCAAAGGATCTCCCCTTATTCAAATTTATATAATTCACAACAACAGATGTTAAGTGCTTGTGTGGCGGCTGTAAAACGTCGCCCCGTACTTCATTATCAGTGTTGCTATACTTTCTGGTCCTTTGGAATCATTGATTTCAGCACATTTACAGTTGAAAGTTGAATTCCGCTTAAGCTGTTGCTAGGGGGGCGTAAGCACTGTTGCATATTTCAGTATTGCTCATGAACAGACCCAATTAAACCGAGTCTGCAATTTTCAGTATTTGCTTTGTTTTCTGTGCTTTCAAAGGATCTCCCCTTATTCAGATTTATATAATTCACAACAGCAGATGTTAAGAGCTTGTGTGGCGGCTGTAAAAAGTCGCCCCGTACTTCATTCTCAGTGTTGTTATACTTTCTGGTCCTTTGGAATCATTGCTTTCAGCGCATTTACAGTTGAAAGTTGAATTCCGCTTAAGCTGGTGCTAGGGGGCGTAAGCACTGTTGCATATTTCACTATTGCTCATGAACAGACTCAATTAAACCGAGTCTGCAATTTTCAGTATTTGCTTTGTTTTCTATACTTTCAAAGGATCTCCCCTTATTCAGATTTAAGTCAAGTTTTGAGGAAAACAAATTCCATTAACGCGTAGCTATGACGCAGTTCTTTATATGAATAAAACAGTTTTGTGTTGGTGTTTTTTGTTTTACACTCATCTGTCATACTTCTTTTACAGCTACATTTGAAGCAATATTCCTACAAATGCCAAGCAGTTTAGATTGTCGAGATGCCGGTTAAACACATGCTTGATTTTGTCGCCTATGGAAGGATAAAAGAGATATAACACATCAGTGCTTTGGTACAAAAATGACCCTGTCATTTCAGAATTACATGCGTGCAGTACACACATACAATAAAAAAGTATTAACAAGCTGTGGTAAAAACGATATTCTTTTCCGTTTGAACGAAACGAAATACTCAAATGTGATTAGGCACAGCAAAGTTTTAGTGATTACTCCTCCATTGGTTCAACTCGAGGTATATGTTTAAAGACAAACGGTTTGAATCCAGATCAGATTTTTGATACGGACTGTTTAGCTCTTCTAACAGTATAACTTAGCCAATTTACCTACATGTTGAATTTGAAAAATGTCAGCAGAAGACAATTGTGTAAATCGCGTGATGACTTTGCAATTAAGGATTATTATATGGCAATAAAATATTAAAGAAAATGTTAATGGTAAACAGTCTGGATCTTGATCATACACCGTATAATGCGGCCATATGTTCTGGGTCTCATCTGTTTGCAATTGCTTATTTCACTACGAACAAACACTTTGGAAAATAATTATATGTTGCATTAATCAAAATAAAAACATATCAACACTCGAACTGGACATTGGGCCCGTTTCATAAAACTTACGACAAAAACGATCGTATGTCTACACATTTGAATATAAATAATTTCTTATTATTTCTCCATTTAATCCTGTCTTGTTATATCTCTTTGGAATCGTCTCTTCAAGACGATTCCAAGGAGATGTCACAAGAAAGGATTGGATGGAGAAAAAAAAATAAAAATCGAGACTTGTATAATCTGACTTACGACAACATTTGTCGTACGAAGTTTTAAGAAACGGGTCCCAGGTGTTGAAGTGTGTACATGTACTTGCGTGATCGAACATTTTAAAAAAAAAAGCAAATTTCATTCGTTTCAAGAGTGTTTATTTTGTGCTGAACCTATTGAAATGTCAAATTTATATGAACAAAGTATACTTATTATTAACACAATCTGTTTGGCAGTCACGTTACTATTTTCATTGCAAAATACATTGCGAAGTGTTTACTCCTTCACAACCATATTGTCGTATGCCTTTGTCTGCAAAATTGTGTCATATTAGATGTAAGGCAGCATAAAGCTAACACAATTTTGAAATGCCTGTCACAAAATCCAAATCATTTTCAAATGTACTTTTGTCGTCAGTGGCAGTGAAAAGACTAAGCCTCATTTGGAGCTAAATTCATTTGGTTAAGACCATTTGCAAACATGTATTCTAGCCATAAGCATTTTGCATTTTGAGTCAACTATATTCAAAGGGTAACGAGTTTGGAATACGACCTGGCGCCGAATTTATTATTCATGGTCTGATATTGATAAAATAAAGGATGTTTGCGGATCGCACCACTGTAGCATCAATGCAGATTATGCGTTTTATAAGTTGGGAGAATATGTTTGTCAAAAATACTTGATATAGACGAACATTTAAAATAGCCCCCATGTAATTATGATTTGATTTATATTATCCGGCACAACGTTTACTCTAGATCTTTTAAAACATTCAGATTTAACTTGACAAATATTTATCCTGTATGTTATTTTAAATTATTGTATATACGTGTTGTTTCAATTGCCTCTGTTAATTGTTCGTCATGGAAAATTGTTGATACTTTAGACAGACGGCACTTGTACTTCACCCTTGTGTATCGCTGGATTTGTACTTATATAAATTCTGATTGAAAAGATGACAGAAATAGTGTAAGGCTAAGTTTTGACTGATTAAATAGAACCACCAAACAAAATAAAGCGTAGTTGCATGATGCATTTATTCATTGTAATATGGTGTCGTTTCATTTAAACAGACAATGTTAAGGTTTGTTCCTACTGTAGTGATGTACAATATAAGTTTAAGTCAGAATATAATGAAACTGGCAGTACTCTGTCTGTAATAAATCGACCGTTTACATCAATGTCCCTGATTCGAAAGAATGAACAAAACATATAATTCATCCTTTATATTAAAGATAAATCTTGAAGAGACGAATCTAAGGAGTAGTCACAAACGATTAGATGGAGATCAAAGAGTGCCAGTATGTAGGCTAACATCATTTCTAGGGGCATGCCTTATACTCCGTGTTTTGAAATGATTAGTCAAAAGGTAATAGTCTAATTAGATGAATTATTAACCTCTGCTTGTGGGAATACTGTGTGTCAAGATGCTCTGCTACTGTTAATTTCGTTGCACAATACCAACTGTGATTAACTGAACTACTATATTACTGACATGTTACTCGGTGACCAGTTTGATAGTATTTGACGTATAGAATAATGCGACGAATATATCATCTGTTCGGTACATTGCAACTTAGGTAATACACTAATGTTACTCTTAAATTGTTCAAACAATGGCATAAGAAATTTGTATATATATCTAAAAATAATGTGTTCGACAAACGCTTGTATTACTTAGACGAGTGGGTTTTGCGTTTGGTGTTACACAACAACTTCGGTAAAACACTAGCTACCGACATAACTTTTAAAGCAGACATTTGAATAGTACACTATTATAGTAATTAAGCACGGAATAAACGTCACTGTGTTCTAACATCGCATTTTCGTTCTAGAGACATGCTATTTACGAACAGTTTGGGGCAACAATAGATTCCGTGTCAATCCAGGTTTTTGACACTTAGATTAAGATATATCGTAAACAGTTTTCAACTAATTGCGATAACTATATAATATTAAAATTGCATTTCCGTGTCGTTGTCCTAAAACCAGGGAGTCCCCTAGTAATGTGACATCGGATTTAAATCCAGAATTATGACAGAATTTGTAATATCGTGTTTAAAATCGATCAACTTCTTATACAATGGATAAGACATACAATGCTCCCTCACTTCAACGGCCCTCCCAACAACGACCTCTCCTTACAACCACACCTCTCGCAGTTCCCCAAACACGACATTTATATCCACACTTTTGATGGCTGCTATACCGTCTGCTTAAAATTGTCGTCTGCTGTTTTTCTCAAAGTTACATAATGGATATTTTTGATAGAAAAAAACTTAATGACGGGTGACAAACCGCTTGAATCCAGATCAGACGCCGCGTTACGCGGCGTCTGATCTGGATTCAAGCGGTTTGCAAATGTAAGCCAATTTACCTCCCTACAACGGCTCCCTCCGAACAACGCACACACTGTTTGTCTCCCATTGGATGTCGTTGTAGAGAAGGAACGCTGTATTTCTTTCCCGTTTTAAATAAAGAAACCACAAAGACAATGTAGTACACTGTATTTAAAGACAACCATTTGCAAAAAACATCAGATAAGCATCGGTCCGACAGCGATGGAAGCACCAATGATGTCACACTTTTTCTGTGCCATTCATATCCATCATCCTCTATTGTCAAGAGCAAGAATTGTGACTACTCATAACAAATCCTCACGCGTAACGATACAAAAGAGACGTCACAGCAATGGTGAGGCATTGCAATCAATATCTAATATATCACAGTGTATAAACGAACTGTATGGTGACTAGATTTTGCGACTAGCTTGTAAGGAGTCAATCGATTCAGTGCGACACGCGGACATGTACGGTATGTGTTTTCATCTGTTTTCATTGTTTTCTAAGTAGATCACTAAGAAAAGCAAACGTACATTATATTGTGCATTGATTTAAGATATTTACCTGACTGTCATTGTTCCGTTATCAAGCTTTCCAAACAAAATATTTCCATTACATCAATAAATACCTGGCAATGTTTACACGAGGCCGTGTTTACAAACGTGTCATATATGCAGTTTATACACATCCTGACATCTATTCGGGCGTTAAAACTTGAGAAAATTATGTATTCTTATTTAGATAGCAGTACAACCACAATAGCTGTGAGATTTAATAAAATATCCACGTTCAAAGTACTGCACTGATGAAACTGAAACTGTATTGTTTATTGAATCAGACTACACGGTGATCTGAATGATTATAGCGACTATACTGTATCAATTATAGCGATCTTACGGTAACGATTTCAGACGACTTTAGGATCCTTTTACGTCCAAAACGCCTTTTTGTTAGTTTAACAAAGTTTAAATAAATCTCTTTTCAACCCTTTACCTTACAATGCCTCCTTTTGACAATTTGCACAAAATGTAGACCCCAAAGAGAGCTGCTCCTAGCAATATTATGGCACTGGTTTGCAACTGGCGATCAAACCCGCTACCTTCCAACTCCCAAGCGGATGCTGACATTTTGTTTATGTATGCACATATATAATTAAGTCCTTGATTAAGTTAATATAAAGTTTAGCTTTTCCTCCCTGAAACCAGAAATGGACAATTCTAGTTTTCATTGTATTCTGGTCCATTTTTACTTTTTAGGGTTGTTTTTACAATAATTATATGTCATAATTTTTGCCGGTTTTTTTGTCAAGACGAAAGTCCTTTGAGTGAGTTTTTATTGTGTTGGTAATGTCCGAAATCGATAAAAAATTTAATCTTAGGTTTTGGTCTTCGTGAATGTCGACACAATGTTGTATGACTTGGTCGAATACATCTGTGCTGAAAGTGCAGTCACTGTGTATACCCGTACACAGGATATTGGTACCAGCGAGTCGAGAGTTTTTAGCAGATCGCTCTGCAGTGCAGGTATGTTTTCATGATTTTCTAGAACTATATACCAATGATCAATATGTAGAATAATACTATATTAAAGCGAGATGTTTCTGGAACATGCTGATGTCCATAACATTTCAGTTTTACCGAGAGAACCTCTCGTAAGACGTATAAACAAGCTGACTGGTACCGGTAAATAACAACTGTTGCTGACATAATATCATTGTAATTTGTTTTTAATAATTGTATAAGAGATCTATTCATGTTATACGAGTAATTCATGCTATCTTGATTGACATTATGAAACTTTTACTATTGTTTTTGACGTATGTGCTTTAAAAACCCGAAATGAACTTTGGTTAGGTGTACGGCAACTTGCTACGCTAGTGAACGGCATATTGCTAAAGCCTTTCAATCCAGTGTACGGCAACTTGCTTAAATCTACATCGAAATCGACGGCTGTTTGATTTGTACAAGTATTTATTCTGTACATTGTCATTTATTTTTTACAGATTATGGACCTGTACAAATGTTCGTACTGTAAGGAACAACTACCCACGTTCCGGAAGGTAATTTCCCACTTGACAGAGATGCATTGCTATCAGGAATTAAAATACCTTCGCTAGCGTTGTTTGTTGTTGTTGTTTTCGAAAAAGTGTGCAACTTCAATATTATACCTGGACAATGTAGAGGGGAGGGGAGGGTTATGTCTATAATAGACGAAACGCAACAAAATAATCTATCTAAGCGATACTTTACACCCAAAGTCTCTCCATTGAAAAAAAATTGCAAGACTCCGAATTGCCTGTTGTAGAGGAATTTCGGTAGTATAAAGAAGTATAAAGGGAGTATAAAGAATTACTATCCCTGATCCGAAGCGTAATCGACGAATTGAAACAGACTGGCAAACTTGATTATATATATATATATGCTATAGCATTCAATCGGCTGGTCTTTGAAGGCAAATTTCCCATTAAAAATATAACATATTTGCTTTTCACAGATGTTGTTCGCTGGTTCGACTTAGAAAAGTCGACATCCTTTATGAGATACTCTGGTGAAGTTAAACTGTTTTGGCGCTTACTGTTATTGTTTATTATTACAGGCGTGCTGTCCGCACAGAGCAACATGTGTGCCAACTATCAATTTTAACTCTGTTATTCGAATAAACGTAACCCTAAGTGCTCATTGGATAACATTTGCAAACTGTTTGGAACAAGACAAGACGCCGCTTTAAGTCCTTTGATGCACCCTGTTGTTCTCAATAGGCGTCAAAAGACAGGTAACGCAGGAGTACAGTGTGCTTAGCAGATGTCACTAATCTCAAGTTGTCTAGAGAGGCTCTGACATACTCACACCTAAGAGTTATTCCAATGTTTTTTTAACCAAACTAACAAATTGAAGGAACGGACCTCACATGAAACGCTTCAATGATTTTATCCCTAGAACAGTTAACACTAACTGCACAAATTCCACTTGGTTGCATGCTTTTAAACCTGTTTTGGTGTTACCACCGAAAGTATGTCAGGAAATGTCTTTAACGCGACTTCTGATCTATATTCAAACTGGTTTTGGCACTCACATTGAAAAAAGGGTTTAGTGTCTCTTCGCACACGACATTATTGAATCAGACAACAATTTAGCAAGATAAGGAATAACAAGCAAGTGTAACACGACCGCGGCAGTTTTTATAGAAAAGGACTCTGGATTAAAGACATTTCATCAGTTCATTGATGGACTCTCCCATTGTTCTCACTCTGTGTGAAAATACAGGTAACACAGTAGTAAAGTGTGCAAAGTCAATGTCAGTAATCTCAAGTTGTCTAGAGAGCCCCTCACATACCCCTCAAGGGGTTTTTCCAATGGGTTTTACTAATCAAACTAACAAACTTAAAGTACGGCCCTCACATGAAACGCTTGGATGAGTATAATTATCCCTGGACAAGATAGCAGTAAGGACAAAACTCGCATATGACTGCATGATTTTATACCTGGTTTGGTGTCACCACCTGAAAAAGATCAGGAAATGTCTTTAAATTGAATACCGCACACTTTAAAGCGGGCAGCTTATTATGATTGCACTGTGGTAAATGATACCGCATTAACCAGTAAACATACTGCACGATATGTCGTGCAAAATGGAAAAACACAGATGGAAATTATAGTTGTGTACGTGTATTTCGATATTTTATGAGTGGGTGGATTAGTTTGATATCATAAATTAACCGCAATCATTATTGACTATGTGTGTGTTAAGTTTTTTAATAGAAATCTTCGATTAAGATATAGTCCGATACAGTTACTCGTTCGCTTCAAAAGTACATGTATTCTGTTACGTGAACAGCTATTAGAATATGTTAAACGTACATTCATCGTTTCAATTTCATTTTATTAGGTGTTCCTGCTCTATATCAAGTTTATCTATTTTAAGTAAATTAACAATGAAAGTATAAAATTTATAAATAGGAAGACTGTTCTCGGTACACGGCTACCTTTGGTTGAACGTAACACCATGAGGACGAACTGGGACAGAGCAAAACGTTTTAAGGGCCAAATATCTGGTAGCAAACCCCCGTACAGTGACACATCAGTATGCCGTACAGTAATATTTAATTCACAACCAAGATGCCGTACACTTGACACAAATTTCTTTTAATTCTATTCTTAAAATCACGACCCAACAGTGTGGTTTTAGTGAGTTACATGAATTATTATGAAATAGACTAAGTGTTTCATGTAAATATTGTAGTCAGGAGCGTTTGAAACTGTTAATTTTTCGTCAGCAATCGTTGTTATTTACCGGTACTAGACAGCATAATTATATATTTAACGAGAGTTTCTGTGATTAAAACAGAACTGTTTTGACATCAGCATATCACAGAAACAACACGCTTTAATACTGTATTATATATATGTTGATCATAGACATGTTATGCTATAAAACCATGAAAAACATACACGCACTGCAGAGCGACCGGCTAATTCTCTCGACTCGCTGGTACCAATATCCTGTGTACGGGTATACACAGTGGCAGTAGATACACTGGAAATTATCCATTGAACCTGAAACATAAATTGATAAATGTTAGGCTGAAATCAGGGCTACCATAAGTTGCTAAAACATCCTAAGATTTCTAAATTTTCAAGCGCGGTTTTAGGAAACATACCATTAACCCTTTCGCTGCAAAGCTCTACAAATAGTTCAGATCCAGATCAGACACATAACGCGCCGTCTGATCTGGATCTAAACTGTTTGACACTCATATCAATGTTTTCAACGCAAACTACGATTAAGGTCCAAATTTTAAAAGTAAGAGCAGAAATCCGAAGATTTGGGGAAAAATCAGTATATCCGAATAATAACAATACAGTATGCAGAATTGGTGAAATCATATTAAGCGAGTCGCAATATGTCATACACATTTCCGAAAATATGGTCGAAAATGGTAATTTGCATGAACACACTATAAGTCGTAGTAGATGTTGCACGTACATATACGTATCACCCTGATACAGCTTTTATTTAAGAAACTATAACAATACACCAAGCAGGCTTTTCGAAATCGTGTATAGCTAGTTGCTATATGTCATACAAATTTCAGGGGAATCTTGTCGCTATATGTCATACAGTCACATTGTTGGGTAGTCGCTTTAAATGATAGCAGATGATTGCAATAAATGATACAGTCTACATGTAGAAGTTTGCCTAAATTTATAATCAAATGGCGATTTACGATAAACAAAAAGTGGTTGCTTTGTTTAGCGGTCTATTTAGATAACATACAGTACCGTATTGTAATATAAGCGATTAAAACAAAGGGCATTTTCAAAGAACGGTTGCCAAATTTGAGAGGGAAATCGACACTATGTGTTGATTTTCAATCAGATCACAATTTCCTCTCTACCTACACCCTTACAAGTGTACTACGATACAAAATAAATGTATAACTGTAATTATTACTTACGTTCGCTCGCATGGGTTCGAAGAAGATATCCAAAATTAACAGGTTTATGTTCCGACCTCTGCACAAATGTCAACATTCGTTGTTACAGCTAGTCACTTTACCCGGTCATCATACAGTTCGTTTATACACTGTGTATATACCATCTCTTGATATATGAGTTTTTTTAAGTTTGTTTTCTGGGTATTATGTCAAAGACTTAAAAACAATTTATTGGCATTTGCCTCGTTCGTGTGATGATACATTTGTTTCACATTACCGAACATGATTAGCGGAACTATATCAGAGACATAAGTCTCGACAACCAGGTTAATGGGTACATGTATATTTAGTGCGGTTCGTTTAGGTTAGAATAACCTTATATCCACGATGATTGCAGTACAGGACATCGACTACTCACGTTTTACATTTTGTAACTATCAACGCATCAATCGACAGTGACATGCTATTCGGTGGTCAGGGTAATGAGGAGTTTGATTCACAAAATACCGCGACATAAATATCACATTTCATGTCATTATCTATCTGTGTTCAGCACAATGACAATATTAGTTACAAATCTCATCGGAATTCATTGTGTAGCGATATACCTCTTGTATAATGTAATCAGTAGCCTGACGAGGAAGCGAATTCCTCAGCGTTTCATCAGGATCAAAGTTCTTGCACATGTTGATGATATTTGCTAAATGCACGATATTCCAATCTTGGAAATGCTGCATAGAACACATTTGGTTGACTAACGTCCCATAGTAGATTCTATATAAAGATTGAATTGAAAACATTGATTTATTCTGCTCATACAGTATACACGACTTTATTATTTCCGGTATAAACTGATTTGGCACTTAACAGTTTGCAATTGAAATAATAAATTAAGCTTAAACACCTTTATCACTGTACCTGGTCTTCCCCTCGGTAAGTGTTGTTGTATGAAGTGTGTCATTTTACTAAAATAATACCAACTCTGTTATGATATCTTCTACTTTAAAATTTGTTTTACAATAGATATACTTAAACCCTTAAACATTCTGTGTCCATATCGTCTGCACCGATTCTCAATATTTCTTTTTTAGCAATTTCTTGAATCCATTGCTCTATAAGGCGTTCTGCCGTATGTCCAACCTGCTTTAGTTTGTTACCTGCCTTCAAAACTAAAATGTAGTAAGGGGTTAGACTATTGGCATTAGGGTTTCAAGCTATTAGATGAAGGCTTGGTATAATTATTTCAATATGTACACTTTTAACAGTACCTTATGTATTCCGATTTCTATTAATCAGTGTGCCATAGAAGAAAGATGAGTTTTATTGATACTAAAGACAGGTAGAATTGTGCCATAAATTCAATTTTCCTACAATTGACGTAGTTAAACAAATGTTACATTGTAACCCTTTTTACGCACTTATCGCATGAATTCGACGTTGCAAACAGTTGGCATTCATAGCAGACGCTGCGTACAGAAGCGTTTGATCAGAATCAAACTATTTGACACGTAAATCTATCATTCTTAAATCATACAGCATTCAATCTGACTATGAAAATATCTTGCCATTTATCACCTAATCGGACGCTCCGAAAAGATGACAGCGGATACGGAAAAACCAGGCGCGATGCCCTATTCTATGAACACATAGTTATCTGATTATTGTAGATGTCCAGTGTAAAACATGGATACATCGTACCTCGGTTTGTATAAAGTTTCATCCGAGGAATTGGGTCCGGTGAGGGTTCGTACTCCCGATCCCTTATACATGTATCGTAGTCGATTGTGCTACCACTAGACCATGTCCGCCGGCTATTTTACTAGCATTTCCTCACAACTGTAAATTAGTCCTTGAGAGCGGACAGTATAATTATACTCAATTCCAAAAGAAACTGTGTACTTTTTATTTTCAAATACTTTTATATCTAGAAGACGTATCGATTTACGATTTTGCACACAATAGCTCACGTTGATTTTTCATCTATCGATAACAAAATTACTACTTAGTGTGAAGAGACTTTTATTCTATTGGAAAAAACGTCAGTTTGCATGCTTTGCACGTGCAGCTCAAGGAAAATGCACATGCCACCGAAAACATGCATGAGTGTAATAAGTATACCTTATACAAACATTTTTTTTTTTACTTCCCATTGGTACACAACGAACTTGCTGAGGTTGAATAAAAATACTTTGCAATGCTTGTTCATAACTTGAACGTCACTAATGTGAGTAGGACGTCAGGATACTAAAGAAACACAATCATTCGGTTGCTCAAACGTTTTCAACATACAAGTGAAGTGGCAGATCGCCACAGACAGTACACAGATACCTAGGACAGCAGTTCAACAAACGAATTTGTTACGTTGACGTTACTTTGACGTCATTTTCAAACAGCGTCTAGTTCTGCAATACAGTACGGTATCAGTTGACAGACCGTATTGTGATGCCTCCGGAAAGCTCGGGCACCCATCCGGACTAGGGGACCCTTTGTTGGACAGATCTTAGCAGCACGTCGTTGGGTTGCTCGCTTGCAGCGAGCATGACGTCATTTCCGTTTAGGGCAATAGAAGTGGACTCGTGCCTTTTCTCGGATGGGTCTTATAATATTCATAGTAATCATGATGCTCGCACATGGCACTTTAGGAGAAAAGATATTATGGACTCTGCAAATGCTCTTACTCAGGGATAGGACAACGTTTCATTCCCGATACGGTTATTAGACGTTAATTAAGGTTTACGCGATGTCTCATTGCCGCTTACATCATGAGCACAGATAGACACATACGATAATGACAAAACATGTCATTAAATTACATCTAAACCTACATAAATTTCACAAATGAAAATGGTCGAGTTCTCAGAGTTACTTCGCAACTTTGAGTTTAACACTTCATCTTTTCGCGTTTAAAAACAACCATTTTAAACGACAGCATCTCAAAATCTGAAATAACTGCCATATTGTTCGAGAACTGATCTAAACGTTGGTACCAAATACATAGGCTTTTAGGAAAATAGCCGATGGATAATTAAAGAAAACAAAGTGCACAGTTTCTTTTGGAATTGAGTATATAACAAAACTATTGCTTTGATGCCTTTGTCTGATGTGTATATAAATCGCATAAAACGCAACCAATCAATTGAAAATAAATTGAGAGCTTGTCATTTTATGGAAAACTACGGAATTACCTTATCTCGACTACACGAAGGGGGCAATTTAGGCTAATTATTTGTCCTGACCTTGTACAGTGGAGTATATGCTACTTTAGTCCCTTGAACGTAACGGCAAATCAAGACAATTATGAACACTACTTTTTCTTGAACACAACGCCTATTGGCTGTGTTCTGACAATTTAACAGTTGATAGCCTGATCAGACGCCGATATTACATGTATCTTTTTTGTCTGCAAAAAACCCATCTCCCATTTTGTTGATCCCTTACTGCCCTTCACAGAAATCACCGATCATTGCAAACAAGTGTAATCCTGATTAGACATCGTGTAATCCGGTGTCTGAACAGGATTCTAATGTTTGACATTCATACCGCATGCATAGGTAGCCTAAATTGTCTTAAATTGTAACTCGGCAGACGGCAATTTTGTAGCAGAAGACTAATTCTGGCAGTGCTTTGGTTAGGTCAGATTGCTGTCTTGCAATATTTCTGTTAAAAGTAATTGACCTTGTCGGTTGCTTTGGAAATTAAGCAATGCAAGGCACCAGCTTGCAATTAAAAGCAAATCAGCATAATTAAGTGAGACAAAATCTACAATTTTAATGCACTGTTCTAGGTCACATATGAGTAGGAATGTGAGTCAGACAAGAGTATAGAGTTCAACATACGAACTCGGTTAAATCGATCATACCAGTATTTCGATAAGTTTAATTTCAGTAATTCTATCTCGCTGAAGTCGACAGATCCGTATTTCAGAGTTAAAACGTGGCTAAGCCACGTTTTAACGAACTAACGTGAGTTCGAAGTATCGAGTATCGACTGTATTTTTTATTTTATTAAACTTTAACACGACAAACCAATTATCGAGCCTCAGCTTATAATGCCAATTCGTAAAACACATATTTAGATTATCATTGTATTCTTTACATTGTTCAATCTAATACCAAACTGAATGCAATTTGCAATCCGTTGATATCTAGATCACACGCTGAGTATATAGCTATCTGACCACTGAACATGCTGTATACAACATGTCAATAAACTTTTTTTGTTTCAAGGATCCATTATAACAAAATATGTACACAGTTGCAGAAAACACATGTGATGCAGAGAAATAGAACACATAAAAAAAACATTTGACCCAGTTACCTAGTTTCGTTTCTCAGGCAATAAATATGCTGTTAGTTTTCATTTCGACACAATAAATCGGGAATACAATGCATTTAAATGTACAAATTAACATGAAAGTTTCTCATCTCATTTATTGTTTTATTTTACTGAGATTTGTTACAATTCGTTTTCACTGCCAGTAAAATATTGCTTGTTTTTCATGCACACAACGGCAAATTAACAAAAGTAAAGATTCACAGTGCTTCCTCCATAAAACGACTCTCAAAACAACGATTCCCTCCTTAAAACGACCCTTGCTGCAGTTCCCTTAATATGACAATTATTTCTAACGCTTTTACTGCTGCTACTTTTACTGCAATATCGTCTTCTTAAAATGAATTCTGCTGTTTTTTTCTCAAAGTTACAACACGATAGCATTACGACTGTGTGGCAGTATATATATAGAAGAAGAAGAAGATGAAGAAGAAAAGTTACATAATTGACATTACTAACCCTCTATTCAACAGCTGTTTTGAAACGACACACCATTTCCAATGACGCCACTTGATTCTGTGTATGATCGGAGTCTAGACTTTTGGTCAATGTGACACTGGGCAGAACCGGGTTCAACAAAGATCAACGTTGATATATATGTTTGCTGAAATGACAGTGATACATTTCACTTTCTGAAATAAATGATTCAATGAGCAAAACAGAACATGATTACTTGACCAAGGCGGAATGAATTTCTTAGAATTGCCAATCTTGTTTTCATATTTCGGTTGGGTAATGGTGTTCTTTTCCAGAAATACGAGACGAACTAGTACTGGGATATTATATGGATATCTTAAGACATACGTCTGCTTTTTACTACAGAACAAAGGGATGTCGAAAGTTTATTATTGAGCCTTCTGCATTAATTTCATGTTTTTTTTTTTGTAGTAATCAATTATAAAAATGAGGTTTCGTATGACTGTCATGCAGAAACGTTATTTTGATGAATCTAAACTATACAAATACATGCTAAGTGATTGGTTTAATAGTATGTACAACTTAAGCGTGTTTTGTTTTTAATTAATTGGGACTATACCTTACACTTTTTGCGTCATCTGTTCAAACAGCCTTTCTTTAAGAAAAAATACAGCGACACAGCGACACACATGATGTTGTTCAAGTGCCGTCTGATTAAATATCAACGTTATGCATTGAAGAACAAGCAACAGAGGCACTCGAAGTTTGTTTTGCACATATTGTAATTAAATAATTACGTCAAACCCTTGTCAAGTCGCTGACATACTTATTTTTATCAAAATCAATATTTTTTTCGATTTTATCTCATTCAAAAACTTAATACTTGTTTGCGATAAATGTTATGCATTGTGAAACACTTTACACGAAAGTTATCGTACATAAAATATATTAGAAATGATATTAGTCGCAGGTAAAGTTGTCCGAAAACTGGTTCCCAACAAGCTATGTTTGAAATGATTAACTTTATATCAAGAAAAAACAACACAGTAACAGTCGTGAATTTGACTTTATCCCATTAGTTTGCAAGGGTTTCAGCCAAGTTAAATATGCGAAACTCAAGTACATGTACAGTGGAGAAAACGTTATTCTTTCCCAATAAACGCGTTTACGCTAAAACTATTATTTGCAGTGCAAACAGTTTGGAGCCAGATCAGACGCCGGGTAACCCGGCGTCTGATCAGGCTCCAAACTGTTTGCCACCAAGATAAACATGAATTATCAGAATTGTCCAAAAGTTGTACTTTTCTACGTTTTAGTGCTTTGCGTTTGCGTTTAAACGGGAAAGAATAACAGATTCTCCACTGTACACCAGCCTGGGTCATTCCTGACTGTTCGCCAATGAGGATGTTGTATTTCAAACAGGCGGGCATTCACCTATATTTCTGATCATTTCCGATTGGTAATTATTTTATAGAAACTCTAGGTCTCAATAGAAAGAAGACCATTTGCGACGGAAAAAGTGTATTAAACACAATGAAACCGCTCCTTTGCCACCACTGACAAGTAGACAAGCGACATTTTAAAGCATTATTGAAATAAGGCAAAAAAACCTCTATCGGAGCTTTCTGGTTTGCTTTGGCCTTTATCTACCCATCTACATCTACCCGAAGTAAACAACAAATGGATAACCTCAAGTTGTTTAAGTCTTTTACAGCCATTATGAAAACTTTTAATAAGCCGTCGAAAGATTTCAAGATTTATTAATACATCTTTGATTAACACTTCCCCTATATAAGTACATTTTTATGCGTTTAATTGGTTTCTCAACATAGTAAAATAGTTCAAATTTAAACAGCATGTACACCATAAGAACATTGTTTATATCCTCTAGCAGAAGGTAATTTAACTCAGGTTTAAAGTAAAGCAAAACGCACCCTTTACGTTCAGTCTGCTTTAAATAGATACCTGTCTTCAAATTTAAACACTGGCTAACGTACTAAATGGTTAAATTTTAAAACGGTTTTCAGTTTCAACAAGTACATTTCTTCTCCGAAAGCATGCTGTTTCAATCCACATTCACGAAATTAATTCCGAATGTGACACACTGAACTATATCACTAATATTGTAATGTGAGTGACAGTGTCAATCGATATGACGTCATGATTTAACATCAAATAGTGCAGCTATGACGTCATATCGATTGACGAAGAAGGTCATGTAGAAAGTTTCCAATATTGCTATCTGCTTTAATATAAATTGCAGTTAAAATGTTCTAATATAAGTAGTTGTCCTAAATAGTATAAAGCATGAAGTGATCCAGATTTCCATTTCTGCTTGAATATTAGCATGTTTATTTTCTGTGGTGTAATGTTATGCACTTTCTTAGATCCCGAAAGTTGATTAATTGGACCTGCGGAACATAGTCCTTAAAGAGTCTGGATCCTGATTGGCTGAAGGGGACCAATTTACGGTATGGAACCGTTAAGCGGAGGGGTCGTGCCGCGGGGGTATAAAACCTGATACGCACAGCACACGATGTTTTTTACATAACATATCGGCCCAAGGATCTAGCAAGCTAGATAATTAAATGTTTCAATAATAAACAAACACATCCAAATAAGAAGAAACGAGGAACTGGACCAGACCGAGGCAAACATGGCAGAAATGTAAATAAATCTAGATACATAGACTGTAAATTAAATATATTCCATAACATTTTTCCTGACATTCGGATATTAGAATAAATATACTACATCTTTCGAATAAGGCAACTTAGCCCTATATCTATTCCTTGCACGAATAAAATACAGTTCTCAATTTAATAATTATTGTTTCTTCTTTGCATTTATAAGTGTCCGTTAGTCCGCCTATGAGAGTCTGTAGTTTGTCGTCCTTTTACAATATGATACTCGATGACTAGGTCAATAGTCTTTGACCCATATAAAAGTGCGAACACTTCATTATAGTTCGAGTACATTGCTATTTAGGCAATGAATCCATTGTACGTTTATCTCTTTCAGGACAAAGGCGTTAATACTCATCCATCTCACTATATAACACTTTTAGTATAGGGATGAGTTAAATTTTGTTGTGTTACTATTCTGCTTTAAAACTCAACCTTTGTAATACACGAGTAGTACTTTTAGAACAAACCGTCTGTAAAGAGAGCGTTGAAAAAACGCAAACGAAACGCAAACGCATCGCATTACAATGGAGAAAAAAAACATATGCCTTATACTCGTATTATGTTAAAAGTCAAGTAACAAAACACGGTTATTTCTTTAAAAGGTGCATTAACCTATGTCTCGTTTGTATGAATAGTGCGTGCTAAGGTACTATGTTAATGGTGTATTCGTTACAACTTACCGAATATGACAAGCTGGAATATATTAGAGCTAAAATACTTGGTTACCAGGCTAATAGGAACATGTATAAATTTTGCGTTTCGTTTGGATTCGAAAAGCCTTATCCACACGGCAATACGCGTTACGGATTTTAACTACTGTCGAACTGTTAATTCAATAGCTAAGAACGGTGTGTCAAATAACTAGTTTTATTGTAGACGGGTGGAGTTTCTTGATAAATGATTAGTGATTTGTGTGGGCGGTCTTGTTCAGTCTGTAGAGCATTATCGTAAAAATAGCGTCAAAAATACCATTTACTAATGTTTTAACATTGCAATTGCATGACCTTTACTCTAAACAGAAACTGTAATGATTACCAAACTGTAGGTAGGGGATTATACGAGTTGAATGTATAATGTAAGTTGCGTGTCTGTTATAAAATTACATCTTGTATCAAATCTGAATTCCATTCTAATCATAGTTTTCTCTATTCTTTTTTGAGAACATTAAGAGTTTCACTAGATCTATTTAAAATTGCACTATTTAAATGAAGTTTTTAAAGTCGTTGATAAAAAATGTTTTTGTCATTGGAAGGTATAATACGTTGACCTCGTCAGTGTAGATATTGCCTGCTAAGACACTATGATACTGATATAGCCATAACATAATACACATTAAGTCACTATCAGTGCGATCAGTTGAACTACTCAGTTACACAAAACTCGATGGTCAGGATAATGTGAATTTTGACACACAGAATAGTGCGAACAATATATCTAAGTTAAAGGTGATGTAGATGATGTTTTCTCACATAACTACCCCTGTTTTCTATAGCGAACAACGATGACGAATATCCTTATCTCCAACATGTGTAAGATCACTTTGATGACGTCACTATAACGTCACTATTTATTACGGCGTTTTGGCGTCACCGGGGTTCCAAAAAATGCAAATTGCTTAAAAAATAGCTTAAATCGTTGGTAATGTAAGAAAATAAATATGTCACTCGTCGATGTTTAAGACAAGTTGATCTCAAACTCATCTAGAATAGAAAAGTTACTAAGCTCGCCAAGGATCGCTTAATAACATTTCAATTCTAGATTCGTTTGAGATCAGCTTGTCTTAAACATCGATTCATGACAGATCCTATATATCTTTCTTTTTTCAGGACAAGGACATTTTACCTGCAAACTCGGACACAAATGTGTGGCAAGAAACATAGGTATATATGTGTAAGATAAGTAAAGCCTGATGAGGAAACAAGGGGTCTCATTTTGGATAAAAGTAACTTGACTTTCTTATGATATATGCTGAAATAAAATGAGCTGATTTAACTATTAGGAAACGATGACAACACATTTGGTAGTGTAAAAGAAAAGTAATTTTGCAAACACTGACTGGTCGCCTACCCGATTAACAATGCTGTGTAACATTCTAATTCCGGGATTAAAATGACACTATCGTTTGGGTTTAAATTTGTGCAACGATACATACACTTACAAGTAAAACTTATCTATTACGTCCGCTAAAAAAAGGCTTACTAGTTGTGGTTGTGGTCACGTGACTTGTGAATGGACATGTTTTAGATCGAGATCAACAAAATAATGTTTTCTGCTTAATTTCCGAGATAATGTATACAAACATTAAGTTTAAAATAGTGCATCTTGATATATAAAACTATTGTGACGTTATGTGAGGATGACAAAGTGGAAAACTTATAGAAAAGGAGCGGATAAACGAAAGAAAAGTAGTGACAATAGTGAAGTACAAAGCAAATCATCCCGCGTGGGAGGCTCGTCGGGGGAACCTAGGAAACATGAAGTACGTGACATTAACGCTAGCATAAGTGACGTCCTTAAGCAGAGTAACGATGTTCTATATAGCAATGCAAAGGAGTGCAGATCAGTAGAAGGCCAGCATCCAGATATTTCGACGGCGTCGGTTTTTGATTCTGTAGAAAGTACATGTAACTCGGGATATAAAGAGTCCAATATGGCGACCGGTGGTACAGAGAGCCCCAGTAACAGCGAGTTAATGTCAGTGTTAATATCCATGGACAAAAAACTTGAAAGACTTGATACTTAGGAGAAAAAGATAGATAAGTTTTAGACCGAGCTAAAAAGTATTTGGAAATTCATTCATGACAATCAGTTAAAGCTAGAGGACATAATCACCAGAGTAGAGAACACCATTGAAAACAGTGATTTCTCATCAGCGTTAATGGCAGAGAAAGTCTCCGAGTTACAAAGGGCTACTGGTAGAGCCAAGGAAGTTCTAATATATATGCAGTCCCAATCAGTGAGGAACAACCTTCTGTTTTCAAATATACAGGAAGATAACAGAGAATCAGGGGAAGAAACGGAGGGGAAACTGAGGAAATTTATGGTGGATAAATTACAGTTGGCAAGTGACACAGTAGAGCAAATAAAGTTCGAGAGTACACCGTTTTGGCCGCTCGTCTGTTGTAAACGCAGGAAGGCTGATCGTTGCCAAATTTACATACTTCAAAGATAGAGAGATGGTAAAAAGAGAAAGACGAAAACTTAGAGGAACTAACTTTTTCACCAGTGAGCAGTTTCCGAAGGAAATTGTTGATAAACGAAAGCAGTTACAACCTAAACTAAGGGAAGCAAGAGCGAATGGCATGCCTGCTTGGATTTCCTTTGATACGCTATATATCGACAGAAGAGCGATTAAAGACGCCACTCGGTAGGGATGTAGACGAGATGAGTTGAATGTGTGTGCATGGAACTGTAAAGGGCTAACACAGCATAAATTAGACTCTTCAGAATTTGATGATATATTTATAAGAAATGACATAGTTTTTCTATATGAATCATGGACGCATAGTTTAAGTAATATTGATATTCAAGGTTAAAAGTCTTATAACGATACAGCCATTTCCAGCATAGACGAGCGAGACGACACAGTGGTGGCATTGTAGTTTATATTAATAACAACATATCTAAATGCATTTCAGTTGTAAGAAATCATATGAACACTATAATTTGGTTAAGATTTGATACACACTTTTTCAGGTTAAAAGAGGACGCATATATTTGTGGTGTTTATATCTAGGGCGAAGATTCGCCTATGTATAATATTGAAAATGTTGACCTGCATAATTTATTAGAAAATGATGTTTTATATTTCGACAGTTTAGGATCTACTTATGTCATAGGTGATTTTAATGGTCGAGTCGGTCGAAGGAATTATTTTATTAGTTTTGACAGAAAGTTTGATCAAATTGATTTTGATGATTATGTTCCCGATCGCCCCCTTGCAAGGGCCTCTACGGGTTGTGTATGTAACACTCAGGGAATTAAAACCCTTGATCTATGTAAATCTACTACATTTCGTATAGCTAATGGAAGAATAGGCCACGATGAGATGATAGGTAAATGTACTTATATTTGCACGAGAAGTTCGTCTGTTATTGATTACTTGTTTCTTCATGAACGACATTTTATAGATGTGAACAGTTTTAACGTAGGGGATTTTTCAACCACTGGTCTGATCACGCACCGCTTTACTTTTCTTTGTCGTGCAAAAAGCCTGTTGTTATGGCTGAAAATCATGATTTTACTTTGTATAAATGGGACGTTGAGGGACGAGATAACTTTCGGAGGAATTTAATCGCTAAATTGCCTGAACAAAATATAGTTACCTCGAGCCTTGACAGTCTGGTCCGTTTATCTGTAAATAGTTGTGTAACAGAAATGGTGGCGTTATTGCGATCAGTGGCTGACCCATTGTTTTCTAAACATGTAAACGTTAACAAAACTTATACTCGCACGAAATGTGATTGGTTTGATAATTATAACTATGCAGCAAAACTTGAATGCCGTAATGCTTTAGTTAGTTTTAACAGTAACAGGTCGCATGAAAATAGACTGCAATTTTGTGAAAAACAGAAGTTTTATAAAGACATGATAATTCGTAAACCGCGTGCTTTTAAAAACAAAAAGATAAAGCAAATGGAATTGTTACGACGTTCTAGGCCTAAAGAGTTTTGGTCATTTTTCCGTAAGAAGCCACCTGCTGATAATAATATAAGCATTGAAGAATATTTTGATTATTTTAAAGGCTTAAAGGGACTCGCAACCGGATGGTGTACTTGTCAAAATAAAATAAAATACTCAAATAAAAGCAAATGTGTGGCATTATTTGGCTTCTGACATTAAAAACATATGATCAGTCCAAAAAAAGTCTCAAGAATTGTCACCGAATCTTAGATTTTTAGATATTTTCCATCGTTTTTCTATAGCGTTAGCTAACGGTATAGTTGTTGTTGTTGCGTCTCTACACGGGCTCAGATATAAACCCGAGCAGAACGCTCTTAATGAATACTTCTGTTAAAATGTAATCTTGCTTTAAGCAGAAACCTTTCGTAAACACCTTAAAACTACTACAATAAAGTGGTATTGATATAGAGGTTTAACTGTGTACCTACACAGTTGTTTAACAGTCTTTATCCTTACCGACTGCACCACGTATTGGGTTGTCATTATCAGCACCCGGTTTGATACACTACTCTATAAGGCGTTTTACTTTACATTAAACCTGCTTTTATTGGTCAAAACTAAAATGTAGTGATTGGACACGATAGTGTTATTAGAATGGCACTATATTGTATAACTGTAGTTTGAATCCAAGCTGCTTGGAAAAGTTATCACACATTAATACTTATGCGAAAAGAGATTGTGTACTCTCACCTCAATCAATACGTTTAGCTTAGAAACATGAGTTTTATTCAATCACAAGACATGAAGTCTGTTCCATAGATTCGGTACCGCAGACGTATTTTAGCATATTTAACATATTAACCCTTCCATTCCTGTCATGACGTAAATACACGTATTCGATATTCGCTGCCATATTCTCGCTGATATTGTCGCTGCTATATTGTCGCTGCCATATCGTAAATCATTTTTGGACAAATCCGGCCTCTGAAGAATAACCTAGTAACATATTCAATTCAAAAAGAGCTTTAACATCTACTAAAGCTTGAAACACTCTTGGTACAAAACAGGGGCATGTCTTCATATAGCTCATCTTATTTTTTATCACATTTTGAATCTGTTTCTATTTATTTAATTATATATACACACAACAAGATAATTACATTTTGAATGAAAGAAAAAACAAACAGAAAAATAAAAACAATTTCGATCTAGGGTCAGGGCTGTCATTTCTCCAGAATGTTTTGAAATCTTCGGATTTTTATCCTAGCAGATTGTAGCTTAAAGCAGGCTGAAAGTAAAGCAGAATGCGCCTTATGGCGCATTCTGCTTTACTTTCAATCTACTTTAAGTAATCACGCTGGAAAAATAGAAAATTTGGAAATCTAAGGATTTCCATGATCAACTTATGGCAGCCCTGTAGGGTGTTTCGTCGTCTGGTGATACTGTAACATTTTGCGTTCACTGTATATAACTGGTTTAGCACAAACGCGTCCTATGGTAAATATTTATGTATCCTCTTCATTCGTATCCCTGGACCCCTTAGCGAACAAGAGCACCGCAGTGCGGCAAAATACGCCCGTCATGGCCAGCGGCTGTCAAAGTCTGGAAAAAGTCGCCCGGAGTGTAGGCCCGACTATTGATCTCAAAAAGACTATGCTGTAGTATTGCAATAGCTCAAGTACTATCCCGATAGTATTGCGATAGTCAAGAAACTATTGCAATACTATCACGATAGTTTTTCTACCAAATGTTTTCTCATAAACAAATGCTCTTTGGGCGTATTTACATACTTTGGATATATCACGGAATTTTGACAATAAAGGGGGCATAACTCTGCTAAAAATAGTTGCCAACATCTGAAATTTAACAGGAACCAAAATATTCACAGGTGCCTTCCCTGTATGATGAGAAAGCTAAATATGAAATTTGGTTACAATAGACAAAATGTAAGTAAAATTATTATCAGGAAACAATATATTGTTAAAAAAATTGTGTGAAGGGCATAACTCTGAAAATACGGAGTTAAACCAAAAACCCGTAATATATATTAAGTCACTTCATTCATTGTATCACCGTATCAAATTTGAAATCAATTGAATAAAAGATAAAAAAGTTCTGTTTTTTTTTTTAAATGCCCATTTTTGACAATAAAGGGGCATAACTCTGCTAAAAATAGTCGCCAACGTCTGAAACGCGAACTCGTCCGAGCTATTGTGGTATGGAATATGTGTAGGTAGTTTAATCAAAATCGGTAAATAAATGAAGGTGAGAGAGCGCTAAGAAGAAAAGTTAACGGCATAAGTGTGGCTTATTTTAAATTTTAAGTATGTAAAGGGGCATAACTCATAGAAAAATAATTTAACAGGAACCAAAATTCTCAGGTGCCTTTCCTGCATGATGAGAAAGCTAAATATGAAATTTGGTTACAATAGACAAAATGTAAGTAAAATTATGATCAGGAAACAATATATTGTTAAAAAAATTGTGTGAAGGGGCATAACTCTGAAAATACGGAGTCAAACCAAAAACCCGTAATATATGTTAAGTAACTTTATTCAGTGTATCACCATATCAAATTTGAAATCAATTGAATAAAAAATAAAAAAGTTCTGTTTTTTTTTTAAAATGCCCATTTTTTACAATAAAGGGGCATAACTCTGCTAAAAATAGCCGCCAATGTCTGAAACGCGAACTCGTCCGAGCTATTGTGGTATGAAATATTTGTAGGAAGTTTAATCAAAATCAGTAAATAAATGAAGGTGAGAGAGCGCTAACAAGAAAAGTTAACGGACGGACGGACGTACGGACGGACGGACAGCGCTGGGTATACCATAATACGACCGTCGATGACGGGCGTATAAAAACGATTATAAAGATAATCAATTTAATTGCAAAGTGGGAAATACATTGAAGGAATATGAAGAAACAATAGTTTTCTAACTGAAAATAATGCATCTTTGTTTAAATAAATACTAGGTATTTAAACTTACATTGGGCTGTAAAATGCAGCGCCGCGAATACCTATAACCGGAAGTTTGACGTCATCATCCTGGTAACAAAGGCGCTAGTACACAATCGGGTCAAATTTATACAGCATGTGAAAGGTCAATTTCCAGAGTTTTATAGGAAAATGTATTATTCGAAATTATTTTACAAAGGGTCATTTAAAAAAATAAGGTACGTGATATATTTTAGTATTCGGTTTTTGAAAAATATAATTTTCTACAAAGTTCACTATAATCCCAGTTTTATTCCGCATTTTTTCGGCTATGTAGCTGTCAACATCTAAATTACCAAATCGGAACCGGGTTGTACGATGACGTAAGCAGATCGCATGCGCTATATCAAGCGTGTTTGTGATCCTTCCGGATTCATGGTAGGGGGTTAATGAGAATAGAGGATACATGTAAAGTCACTTGCATTGTCTCACAAATGCAAATTAAAATGTGCGCAAAGACACTCTATAACAAAACCTCTGCTTTGATTCCTCTGTCAGTTGCTGTACATAAATAACATCTAACGCAACCAATCAATTTAAAAGTAATTGAGACTGTGTTATTCCAGGGAAAACCACCAACTTAATTTACCTCGACTACAGCAAGGGGGCAATTCAAGCTAATTAGTTTTTTCTGACCTTGTACAGTTGGTGCCACATATATAATGCTTCATGTGCACGATTAATCGATTCGAAAAGCAAACGCAATTGGGTAAAAGAAGAAAAACGGCACGTCTTAAACATATCACATTTTGATTTTAAATCTTACTGTTATTCTTTACCTTATAGAAGCGCCTTTTAGCACATTCCGTTTAATCCTCCGCGCAAAAAAAATTGAGAGGCTGTTACTCCTTTGCTTGCCGTCATGTGTTCGTCTGGTTCCATATTGTTGTCTACAAGATCGTTTAAAGGTTAAAATCAAATATGGATCCAAGTTTTTGCAAAGTCAACTCTATGCGACTTCGGCGTTGAAAGGACAAAGGCCTGATCAGACGCTGATATATCCCGATGACATTTATACATTGGCTGCAAATAAACATTCCCCTGTGACTCCAACATTGCCTTTAACCGATTGTATCGCTATTTGCTGAAAAATAAAAACCCAAACCAGGCATATGATCGGGATCAAGAATGTTTGACACTTAAAACGGAAATATTGACAGTTTTAACTCTTTAAATCCAGAAAACGACGCTGGTGGTGGTTTTGAGGCAGCTGACATATTTTGGCAGTATTAGGGTTCGACCGGATTGCCGTCTTGTAACGGTTCTGTTAGAGTCTGACCTTGTAACTAGCTTCCGGCAGGAAAGCAATACAAAACGACGGCTTGCAATAAAACGCAAATCAGAATAAATAATTGGAAACGAAATGGGACACTTTGACGCACATATCTAGGTCACAGATTATTCGGAATTTTAGCCGGACAAGAATTAGGAGTTTGCCATACGGATCGTTCTAGAAATCGAAAAAGACGAATAACATAAAAAGCTTATATTATATTATATAAGTTCCACTGAAATTCCACAAGCCAGCTGAAAGGCCTCTCCACTTGACAAAATCCGAAGTGCTAAGACCGGGATTCGAACCCACGGCGGCGAGAAGCTTAGTGATGTCAGTAACAGTTAATATACAATTAGGCAATGGAGGACCCGATGAACAGTACATGATTTATATCCTAGTAAACAGTTGAGACCGTTTCAGGTGGCTTCTGCAGGAGCGCTCTGACCTTCTGCATTGTTTGCCATTTTGTGATATATTTTATAAAACAACCCTCTAGAAATTATCAAAGAAAATATCTAATTTAAAATTTGAATTCCTGTCAGCATTTTGGGACAAAATTTAGACCCACACTCTTTACAATAACTGTCCGTTTAGTAAGTGCAATCGCATTAGGGTAATAAAATAAGTATTTATCACGCTAGTTCTGTCATTCGTTCTTATATGAGCTTATTTCATTCGAGGGGTTGTGTTGACTAAGTTGTCATATTCATTGTATGTTTATAGGAAGTCTTGTTAGCTAATAGCGCAGACTCAAGTAGGAAACCATATGAGGCGGGGTCTGATCTGAATCTAGAGTGTTTGCCAATGTCCCATGTAGTGGACGCTGGGCACAAATCTGTCAAGCAACAATGTAAAAGGGTGTGTTCGCTGAAATGACTGTGATAAAACTATCGCTGAAATTAATGATGCAATGTTCAATAGAGAAAACAAATTACTTGACCGATGCCGAATACATTTATTGGAATTGCCTTTTGTGGTTCTCTTTTAGGAAACTTATCAATAAATGTGTCCCAGTGCTGTAATAAAGTACACTCAAAATGTGGTTTGTCTTAGTTGTTTTGGAAAAGTGTCTAATGAAAACTAGATAAAACAGGAAATGTGCCACAGAAAGTGACAAATGTCGATAAGTGTTGTTTTAACACTAAAATAAAGTTCGTCATTGACGACAGACATGTCTATTAACTTATACACAACACGTGGTATTTATTGATGTTGTTGTGGAGATATACCACCTACAAATATTCTAATTTAATTTTTCTTAAATAAGGTGAAAAGTCATGATCAACGTGTCTTGCACATTGCATACGATATTTTGCAACGTGACAACATTCGACTCGACTTATGAAACGTCATACGACAAGGTCGGTCGTAAGTCTCCCTTTAAAGCGCATCTTAGTTCTTATTACATGTACTCAATCTTATCATGTTTATTGATACCTTTTTGGAGTTGTCTTGAAATGTCGAACGTTGCTATCCTTAGCTGATGTGAAACAGGATACGACTACATTGCACATGCTCTGAAAGGATGTTTTCGTTATTTGGATGAATAGTGAATGTCAAGTCCATAGTACATCTGTATCTGGCTATAGGCCGATTTTATTGACTTGGCAGGGCGGCGTTTCGATGCGGACCATTGCATTTTAACATTGGTGGCGGCAGCACGCTCATTTATTATCGGAATTTACCGTTGTCGTCTGCCGTTTTTTCCCCAACATTACATATTAGTGGACATTTTGACAGAAGGAATATAAAAAAGAATGACAAACAGCTTGACTCCAGATCAGACGTCGCGTTACGCGGCGTCTGATCTGGAATCAAGCTGTTTGCAAATGTTAACCAAGTCTTAACTTCTCTTCCTACAATAATTCCCTACGAACAACACACGCAATCTTTGTCTTCCATTTGGTGTTGTTGTAGAGAGGAAGCACTGTATATACCAATTGCACGTGGATATTGGTACACGCATAAATTGTGTCTCTTCAAGATGAAAGTATCGGACAAAACGAAATAATACGGAACTATACCTACCAACCCTAAAATCAAAAGTAAATTAGTTTATCTTTGCCAAAGGTTAGCTCCGCCCTGCCAGTTGAATAAAATCGGTCTATACCAGTGTTAAAAATAAGTAGTGTTATTGTTGCATATTTCCACATTTGTCTTTCTAGTAATTATGGATATGACGTAAATTTACAGACGCAATATCGCAGTACTTTGGATGGCTATTTTGTTGAATAAGGTTGTTGACATGAGACGTTCAGATTTATGATAATTGGTATAATACTTGTCACGTTGAGTACTCAAATCGTCTGCCTCATAATTGACGTCATTATGTGTTTCCATTATTTTTCAATTGAGCTTGTATGGCATTTTATGAAGTGGCCACTTAGACACGCGTGTTTAAACCTTTTGTTCCTGAGCTTAATATGTTATACCGACTTCTTATTTCATGCATGTTTCATTTCATTATTCAAATTGTGTTATTACTTTAGGTGTGTTTAACGGCAAAGGATATTGTTTTGCTAACTGCAGCACATACGGCGTTACAATAACGAGACAAAGTCTTTAGTTAAGAAATAATAAATTCATACCATTTATCGTGCAATCGAACTCTGGTAGGAGTTGAGATGCGTAGTAATTTAATCACGAGGCCTTTAGGCCGAGTGGTTTAATTTCAAGCATTCCAACTACTACCTGTGTTCGATTGGTATTAATTTATTATTTCGATTCTAACACATACTTTTATCTTAACTTGCACCGAAGCAACGGCGCTACATTTCTTGGCGTACGCATTTTCGAACCCATATTACGTCACATAAGAACGTTTCAGCGCGTGAGAGTTTTATTGAGAATAACTTCAATCCTTTTTTGTTTATAATGGTGCGTGCGCTAAGTGTGTTAGAATTACCAATAAGCGGTGAATGTCCTGGGCCCCGTTTCATAAAACATCTTACGACAAATGTTGTCGTAAGTCAAAGCTTTAAAATACATTTAATCTCTGATTTCTCTATCTAATCCTGTCTTGTGACATCTTTTTGGAATCGTCTTTTCAAGACGATTCCAAAAAGATGTCACAAGACAGGATTAGATTGAGAAATAAATAATAATTGAGAGTTTTATAATCTGACTTACGACAACATTTGTCGTAAGATGTTTTATGAAACGGGCCCCTGGTGCCCATCTCACCATTATAACTGCAAATGATATAGTGGGAATACGTGTTTGCTTCCCGTTAAATGTGTTAAGGCTGAAACAATAACGTGTATTTCTAATTGCTATGGTGGAGAAGACGTTGTTATTTCCCCATTAATTATTATTATTATTATACCAGATTTATATAGCGCTCTTTTCACACAGGGGTTGTGCGTTCAAAAGCGCTTCACATGAAGTTACACAAATGTACCTACAAACAAGAAAATACAAAATAACTACAATATGATCTAAAATAAACATGAATAAACATATAAAAGACAGTCCCCAAAAAGGCGTTCACATTACTCCCATCAATCAGCAATGAAGCAACCGGCTTCTGATTGTCGACCGATAGAAACAATAGTAGAGCGCCCAAATGCAGGCCGCCAGGAAAAGACAAATAACTACAATTAGATATAAAATAAACATAATAAACGTACAAAAGACAGCCCCCAAAATGGCGATCACGTTACTCCATCAATCAAGAGCAACGAAGCAAATGGCTTCTTTATGCGGACTGATAGAAATAACAGTAGAGCGCCCAATGAAGGCCACTAAACATACAGAAGACAGCCCCCAAAGCGGCGATTGCACTACCTCAACAATCGAGAGCAACGAAGCAAATGGCTTCTTTATGCCGACTGATAGAAATAATAGCAGAACGCCCAATGCAGGCCGCCCAATGTAACATAACTAGGAAAAATAGCATGCGACAATAACTAAAATTTCTATAAGAGACCGAAAACCCGATAATACTCCAGAAATGTATTTACGCTTCAATTATAATATTTCAATTGCAAACAGTTTTGCGTAAGATCAGACGCCGGGATACCAGACGTCTATTCAGACTCCAATTTGCTGCTCAGATTAAAACAAAACATTTCACAAAGTTGTAATTTTCTACATTTTAGTGCAATGCGTTTGTGTTTCAACGGGAAGGAATAGCAGGTACATGTATTCACCCATGTTAGTTTGTGCTAAATAAATTAGTTATGTTGTAAACAAGGGTATCCGGCGTCTGATCAAGCTCCAATTTGTGTCCCACTCACAAATACACCGCCATTGCTTCGAATAGATTCATGTTGTACATTTTTGTTTCGAAGTGTTAACCCTTTCACCGCCAGAATCGCCTAAAGTCGAATTTGCAAACAGTTTTGATCCTGATCAGACGCCGCGTGACGCGGCGTCTGATCAGAATCAAAACTGTTTGACCCCCGTTTCGATATTTATTATGTCATACTCTCTTAATTCTGAATTTGAAATGATATTGCAGACAATAATATTGAAGCAGACGACACAAAACGGTGTAGGGGTAAAAAACTCAAAAATAAGTTGGCGGTGAAAGGGTTAAGTCTCCGTTGGTTGACCCTACACATTACCATTAGTTTTGTAAAACAAACATTGATCTAGATCACACCCTTCATTTTTTGACTTTCGATTATGATTCAATATGTATACAACGGCCGTTTCGCCCTTGATAAATGCAATTTAGTAGCTTTCCTTTTAGCTCTATACTGAATCAATCAATTAACGCCTATCGTCTTTACTCTTTGCATGCTGAGTAGCGTGTTCCTCTGCCAAAAGGTGCCGCCTGTAACCGTTCTAAAATCAGTCTTAATTTATATTCAAAACAGTGTCAAAGTTTAAAGTTGTTTGGATCCGGATGAGAGGCCGCGTGACGTGACGTCTCATCAGGATCCAAATTGTTTGTAAAGGTTATCAATGTTGCACGTGTATCCGTCGCTAGCACGGAAGCATCGAGCATTCAGTGCAGACTTTAATGAGACGTGTCCGGTCAGTAATATCACTGTGTGCAGGAGTAATGAGCTGTACAGTGGAGAATCTGTTATTCTTTCCCAATAAACGCGTTTACGCTAATTCTATTATTTGCAGTGCAAACAGTTTGGAGCCAGATCAGACGCCGGGTAACCCAGCGTCTGATCAGGCTCCAAACTGTTTGCCACCAAGATAAACAAGAAGTATCAGAATTGTCCAAAAGTTGTTCTTTTCTATGTTTTAGTGCTAAAAAAATGCGTTTGCGTTTAAACGGGAAAGAATAACAGATTCTCCACTGTACTCTGATCGCTCTTGATTATCTATAATGAACTCTTGTAGCAAACAAATACGCGACGCTAAGTGTAATATCCAGTAAAAAGTGAATATTATGAAACCGTTAGTACTTTTGCAAGAGCTTTGAATCAAGACGAAATACCATATAAAGTAGCAGACAGCAGTATTTGCAGACAATATTGCTTTGTATTCAATGAGTTGCATATATTTACAAACGGAGCTCTTTCTGTTTAAGTGTCGTATTCCCATAGAGAATACAGAGCTGAATAGTTTATCTAATTGTCCTCACCTGTTTTGACCCATATAATCCAATGATATAGGTTCAGCTTGTCTTTGACATTTCTTATAGCCTAAACAGCCAATCAATGTAGCATCTACTTTCAACCCTTCACTACCGGGGTACCGCCGGAATAACCCATTCATGTCTAGTGGATTATTCCATGTTTATATATTGGATTAGTACATCTTTTATGAAAGGCATGCCAGGTCAAAATTTTCATTTGCATTTTGTTTTATATTGAAATTCCTATCAGCAAACAGTATACACTCTGATCAGACGCAGCATTTGGAGTCTACACTGTTTGCCTATGTCCAATATGGAATCGTGGGCACACATGGGTAAATATAACAGACTGCCTTTGGTTTTATATACTCATTGAAGCTTCTCATTCGTGACAAACATGTTAAGTAGTTTGAATCCTGATAAGACGCTGACTTAGAAATACATTCTACTTAAAAGTCATTTACCGAGGTTGAAAGACTTAAAAACATAATCTGCGATAGAAATGATTATGAAACAAAACTCATCTTTGAGTAAGCCTTTGGTCAAACAGTTGTCTTAGACGAACTTAATATATGGTAAATCAATATACCGGCCTGTCTGCAGCGGTTAGTGTTGTCCAATTTAGAATGAAACACGAAGCAAGATATTGAAACGTCGGCGCATTGTAGTGTCAAAAGACGACATCCTAATATATAAAAAATTGTAGTTTGTAACCTTCACAGACGCTGGGTTACAACTGTAAAGAATCAGGGGCCCGTTTCATATAACTTCTTCCGACAAATGTTGTCGTAAGTCAAAACTTTAAAATACATTTAATTTGTGATTTCTCTATCTAATCCTGTCTTGTGACATCTTTTGGAATCGTCTTTTCTAGACGATTCCAAACAGATGTCACAAGACAGGATTAGAGGGGGAAATAAATAATAATTAATACTTTTATAATCTGACTTACGACAACATTTGTCGGAAGAAGTTTTATGAAACGGGCCCCAGCTCCATAAGTAGAAACACATGAATGAACAATACCTTCATGTTACCTTAGTGCGTTTGTTGGTTTAAAGGCACAATCCCGCTCAAATTGGTGTTTAAAACGCGCAATTTCTTATATGTGTGCATTTTCTATGTATTAAAACTAAGTGAAATCGAGTGTAAGAAGCCTGACATATGCACCCACCTCGTAAAGAGTCCTACCTAAATGTGTTGAATTCTTATCGTGGTGGTTTACATTATAAGCGGGTTTGTTTACAAATAAGATTACGGGCTGGTTCCGAGAACTTTCGAACGATTGCATAAAGGTCACATGATTGATTCGGCCGCGACAATGTGTATACATTACACCAGTTTAGCGGCCAAACTTAAAGGTGTTGTCTCTCTTTGATTGTAAAGCACTCGATTTGTTGTATAGAATTATGCAAATGAGCTTTACCGAGTATGTCCGTAAATTTTCGTCGCTATTCAAAAATAAACAAACTTGATTACTTGTTTCCACAAATTTTACTGTTCGTTAGCACGTATTACTTCTTTTTATATGGAACGCTTACGATAGTGACATAAATTTCATGTTAGAAAAATGTTCGATTCTGATTATGTGGGAGAAATATAGTGGCTTTAATTTGTGATTTCTCTATCTAATCCTGTCTTGTGACATCTTTTTGGAATCGTCTTTTCAAGACGATGCCCAACAGATGTCACAAGACAGGATTAGAGGGGAAATAAATAAAAATTAATACTTTTATAATCTGACTTACGACAACTTTTGTCGGAAGAAGTTTTATGAAACAGGCCCCTGCTCCATAAGTAGGAACACATGAATGAACAATACCTTCATGTTACCTTAGTGCGTTTGTTGGTTTAAGTAAACATTTTAGATCCAGTTTATAATAAATCGAACAATTTAATTTATGTCCCAGAAGATTGAATATCTAGGCAATGACAGGGATACGTTCCCCCTGGTGTGTTCAAACTACAAAGTGGAGAAGACGTTATATTAGCTCTTGTAAACGCGCACGAAACGCGAACGCAATGCTAACGATATTACTAATATGATTTAGGACTTTATTTATAGGGTACAGCAATTAGATCACACAATCAACTTATATACCAATATTGTTTTTTCTTTATTTATTATTCGAGTGGCAAACACTTTGGAGCCTGACAAGACGCCGGGATACCCGTTGTTTGATCTGGTACGAAGCTGTTTGCAATGATAATAATAGATTTTGCGTAAATGCATTTATGGGAAACGAATAACGTCTGGCCCATTATTGATGGCTATGGCAGTGGCTTTTTGTACAATGGAGAGTTACTCCTGAGGTTTGCGTTTCAAAAGTAAAGCGAGTTGCTTCCCATTACGCTAGAATATTATAAGATGATTTGTGCTTCATTGTTAACCATCTGAATCTTAATGCCTCATAGCGTTTAATGGCCGAATTTTGATTTTGATACTTTAACAACGTATTGCTTTTAGTTAATCTGCTCTTAAGCGACCACTCTACAAAATGCCCATGTGTAGTATTCAATACATATTCAACCCATATGTGCCCAGTTGATTTTTCCATGTTTATACATTGTATATTTGATTAGTCCATTTTTATCAAAGGGATGCCAGGTCAAACTATTTATTTTCGTTTTGTTTATATTGAAATTCCTATCAGCAAACAGTGTAGACATTGATCAGACGCCGCATCATGCGGCGTTTGATCAGAGTCTACACTGTTTGCCTATGTCCCATATATGGGATCGTGGGCACAAATGGGTTAATGCAGGATAAAACTGTATTGAACATCCTGTAACATCACTAAGCAGAATTTTGTCTTGAGAAGGTACCTACACTATTTCAATGAGTGATAGCTCTAAACTAGTTTGACGGGCTTTGCATGTTAGTACAGCTTTCAGATACCAATACCACACATTGGTATCGCGATGATCTGTTACATTTGTTTAAGGTAGGTTGAACTTACATTGAAAAGCTTAACGCAAATGGACAATGATATGATAATAGCTATCGCTTAATCATTAGAATGACCACACAGCATCTGGAAACACACATGTACTTGATGCGCATTTAAAGTGATGTTAAAAAAGCACTTGTAACCACTGTTCCCTCCATTTTACGGATGCATTACAGAATACGTCCCCTCATTGATTTTACGTAACGTTTCAAGTACCTTGCCATTCTAACCAAAATGCACTTTGGAGGTATAAATTTGATGATTTGACCCGTCCTTGTTATCAAATACATCCGATATGTTTTCTATGGGGCTCATGTCCGAGGATAAAACAGGCCAAGGCAGGACGTTAATGTATTTTTTAGCAAGAAATTGTGTGGTGATACGCGCCGTGTGATGCTTTATACATGTATTGTTTAAGCTGGAAATGCCAGGTCCTTCCTTTATTTTGCATGAATCGTATCACTGTGCTATCTAAAACATTGATGTAACGCTGAGCGAATAATAACCAAGTCAATTTCCAGAGTTTCCATTTTCCCAACCCAGACCATAGCGCTGCCACCACCCATTATGTCTCTCTCAAACATATCGTTCTCCATGGTCACTCCTCCTTTTTGCGCCTTGAGGCGAGCGGACCGTGGCGAGAGATTCTCTTGCCTTCGCGGTAATGAATGTAGCGCTGTTTACAGTGAAACACCGGTATCTGCGCACGTGCAAAGTAAGGAACATGTTGGCAAGCTTAGACGCATAAAGAGACCTGGTATTTGAATAGCAATTGTGTAATCGTTATCCGCAATGAAATCATTATAATCATGTATATATCTTGCAACATGCGTTAAAACACAGTTATAGAAGAATTCTAGGAAGAGGATGGGCTTATAAAGAAACAGATCCTCCCGCGAGAGCCCAACAACGATTCTCAATGTATTCTTAAGGTATAATTTAGTTAATCAAATTTATAAGAAAGGATGAAAAAATAATACAGTCTGCATACTTATACATGTAATAATGTTTGACAGAGGCTCGTGTTGCCCACCATACTTTGGAAAAAATAAGTAGTCCCCCGTGGCAAAATAGTGTTGTCCTTGAAAATTGTCAAATATTCCATGACTTCTTCTGTTGTTATTTGAGTGGATTTAATCAGAATTTTGGTCCTACTACCTCATGTAAAGCATATTCTTCAATATAGAGGAAGGATTTGTTGAATTTCAGTACAGAAAATTTGCTTCACATTTTGGTGCAAATCCAAACATATTGTTCAAAATCAAAAGACACAGTTTTCCTTTCAAATTGTAAGCTATCTCATAAGTTTGTTCATTTCAATACAAACATTTTGATATGAAATTATGCAACATTGCTCCATAAATGACCAAAATATCGCCTTTCAAAAATGCACAAAAAACACTTTTCATGAACCTTAAGTGTGTTGCGTTTGCGTTTCGATTGCGTTTACACAGTAAAGAATAACGTTTTCCCCACCGTATGAAGGATTTCAGTCTCTACCTAAAACCACGTCTTGCTTGAGTGCGTGGCAATAATACAGACACTAGCAAAGTTTCGTTTTAAATGTCATAACGCAACCTTGGTATGTTATATATATATAAATATTTACATTCGCCCCGCATTGTCCTTATATAACACTATTCTAAAAAGAGACTTGCATATTTCAATGAATGCTCACTTAAAATCCAACGAGAAAGTTTACCGGTTAAAAGTCTAAATTTATCCAGTAAATATAATATGTGACTAGTTTCAGCCCATATATAGAGATCGTTACTACGATAGCAACGCATAGCAAAGGGCAAAGTGTCTATTAGAACGGTTATGTACATTTCTAGTTCATTTCTCAGCTCACGATGGAATATAAATAAAAGAAATAAATTGCGTACTTCCGTTATTCATGAGCTGATGGCACTTCCATGCTTTTACTAGCAAATTTAAGCGAGAAGCCCTTCGGGCTTCACGCACTTTGCTAGTTAAAGCATGGAAGTGCCATCAGCTCATGAATGCCGGAAGTACGCAATTCATTTCTTAAATAACACACACGTTTGTGCGATACAAATAAATACTATTTTGTTTATTTGTGATGAATGATAACTACGTCCTGACCTCAAATTCGCAGTTCTTTGATATCGCCACAAGAAATCTGATTATGCAACAATGGTGTATCGGAAATTCTCCCATTTCAACCCTTCATGGCTATGACGTCATCAGTTTTAAAAAATTGTCATCTGCGTTTATTTCTAAAAATTAAATTTATAGTTTACTAAATGAGATGGATTTTACGGCACTGCGGCGCATAAAATGGCCATGCTAATAATGTTAGATAGTTTGACTTAAGAAATATGAAATTGAGTGCAAAATAAAGCACATCATGAACAGACTCCATGTGACGCGACATTTGTTAAGGAGTTAAAGCGTTTTCAAATAGCCATGAGTGAAAAACAGTTGTTACCTTGAGTAGGCGCTAAATAAACTTGAGCTGAGCCGTATCTACACCACTCTTTGTCATATACAGCACTCTACAAACATTATCTATAGCCCTGATAATAAGTACATAGTGCGATAAGAAAAATAACTAATTCCAACATGATGTCCGTTATAGTTATTTGCTGAATTATCTACTTTGCTTCTAGAATTATCATGTTATTGGCGTATTTGGTCACTTGCTTTAGTTAATATATATAATTTATGTATTGAGTGCTCTTGCAAATTTGTTAAAAAAACTTACTAGGTCATACAAAAAATGTATAATCCCCTTCAAAGTTACAAAACATCTCCAGTGCTATCTGTGTTAGGTAGATATTCAAAGTAAGCAGTTTTATAGGTGGAAAATCATTGCAATACAACCGATTGGCACACAACTGAGGGCCGTTTTTATAAATATTCGTACGACAAAACGATCGGAAGTCTAAACTTTAAAATCCATTTAATTCTTTTCAAGACAATTCCAGAGAAATATCACAAGACAGGATTAGATGGAGAAAACTATTTCAGATTTGTATAATCTGACTTACAAATACATTTGTCGTACGAATTTTTATGAAACACGCCCCTGCGCTAAAGTTTGTCTGCTCACTTTTAATGCTTAAATGATTTAGCTGTCTGAACAAAGATATATGCTTTGTTAAAGAATGGCTATGTGTTGAAACTATTCACGTTTGTAACCTTAAGATTTGTCATCTTCGTTCCAAAACGGTCGAATATACCGGTATATCATTGTCGTTATAAATACACTCAGAGGATCTTCTAACCGATCACTTTTTAAACTCAAATTTATCGAAACAGGAAATGACACACTGACGTAATCAGTTTTGTTTCAAATACTAGGTTAAATGCGCATTGAATCGAATTATTGAATGTTGAGTCTTTCTCTACGTTACGTCACACCTCTATATTCGACGATTAAGGTATTTTGCACGTGCGAAGCGTGTATGGTGACATTGGTTAACACAATTTGTGATTATGTGTTGGTCATCAATCGTCCTAACAGAAACACATTTAACATGTCGAAAATGCGGATTGTACTAATCCCAAGACCACTCGAAATGTTGTATTCAGAGGCAACGTGAAATACCACGTTAACGCCATGGACATTTTACGTCCTGGGTGCCCTAAATCGTTTACATAAGCTAAATATTAAACATTAATATCTTATTTCACCAAATGCAAAGCATTTCAACATGTTGTTTGCCAATATCTGCTTGTTTTGATGATATTTTGTCTGACCGGAAGTGTAGAGACTAACGTCATTATCGCCTACAGATGAAAATCTTACTATACGGAAACTTTCATCTTGATCACCACACACTCGCTCGTATGTGTCCTAGGGTCTACTGCAGCTGATCGCACATGTCTGGACCGTCGAATATGTCAAAATAACGTAACGTAACTGCGTTAACGGCATCAACGCCAATCGTTTAAATGCAAAATTTCAACTTGGCGGCTCAAAATTCACCTTTTTTATTGATACATTAACATTGTACGTCATTGCAGCCGTTTAGGGTGGCATTATTAAAGTGTTCTGTAAGTGTCACTCAGCCACAGCGGACAGCTATTTGCAATTTAGGTATTTTACATATTATAAGAAAACAGACCAAGAGTTGCCTCAGTATTCTTATTTCAGTGCCAGTTAACAATATTCCATCAATACTTAGATAGTATTTGTTTAAGTGCTACATAGGGCACCAATGTCGCGTTTAAAGATAGTATCCCAACAGAGAAATGTCATTCATGATATTGTGACTTGTCATTTTAGGGCTAAATTATAATTTCATTCATATTTTCCATAATTTGTTATCAATTTTAATGAAACTTTTCTACCTGTTATAAAAGCCCTTCTTCTTATGGCAATCGGAGTAACTAGTTTTTAGCGTAGCACCTTTAAATCTGACTGGTCGGTTAGAAGATCCTCTGAGTGTGGAGGGTAAAATGATGTTGTTCTAATCTTTGAAACAAAGCGTTTTCCGTTTTGTTAATATCTTCGCTGCCTTACCACGAGTATAACCAATATTTATTTCCAAACAGTTGTTTTCATTCCAAATACTTTCGACGCTAATACAGAAACAAGATTATCAACACATAAAATACTAGGCATGCATATCTTTCCGTAATAGAGTGATGCGTTCATAATTTGGCCAATCATTTCTTTTTAAGACACTGTTTTGTTATAAGTAGAATGTGATAAGGTATAAATACTTAATGCAAGTACCTGTAATTGCGTTGAAAACATTTAATGACACGCTTTCACAGCCACTCCCCTCGTATTATGAGCACAAAGCGACAAAAAGAGAAAATCAGCAAGTACTTACTGCAAATAGGCTTATCTTCGAATTCAGAAATTGCTCGTCATTACAATAATGAATAGAGAGATAAAATAGTAACATTAGAACATTAGTAAACTTAAAAGACAAATTGGTTAATTATAAAGCTCCAGCAGAATAGTCATTATAACATTTTCGGATTCAAGCGGGTCCATTGCGTTATATTTACATTCACCCTGTAAAGTCTTTATGTAATCCTATTAAAAATTTGCGGTATATCTGCCGATGAACCTACACTTCGGAACTGGTTTTAGCCAGTTCGGATTTCGCCCGTGCTATTCGTGGACTTCTTCAAATAGACTACATCGGGCACTTAACACTAAGCTCCCATTGGTCGACGGTCATATGACACTAGCGGAGTGATACAGACCCATAGGTCGTTGCCATCGCGTTGCTATGTGTGTAAATGGGTTAAGAAAACAACCGCGACCTGTATTTTTAGAATGTGCTTTGGCAATAGATATTCAAGTTGCACTGTTATTTGTTTGCCTTGTAAGTCTTTTCCATTCACAGAAAGAAAGTTTACTGGAAAAAATCCTGAATTTTTAATACAGTTAGAGTACATGTAGTTGGGATTACTTTCTCACCATATTTAGAAACTGGAATGGCTATTACATCGACAATACATCTATCGAACCTCTTTGACCGGTATATGATAAATTCTTATACAGAAAAACAAATCTGGCCAATAAACACATTAAATTGACAAGACAGAAAATATAAATATAAATATAAGGAATAAACACATCTCTTTGCCGCTCATGACGGTATGACTACATTAGCTTCGGGGGGTAAATTTAAGGAAAACGCAATTTACCCCCTGCGAAGCTAATGTAGTCATACCGTCATGAACGTCAAAAATATGTTGTTTATTCCTATAAGCACCTTCACAGCGTTAGACCGAAAACATTTGTTAATTGCACATAGTTGGAATCCTGATCACACGCCGCGTAGATCACACTCAGTTTTATATTAAATGAGCCAAATTGCCTAAATTAGGAGCTTTAGAAAGCGGACGAAAAGTGTTTTAAGAAGATATTGTGATGACAGTAAATACTCCTACATATATTACGTTGTCATAATATACCCTCGTAAAGTATGCTCTGCAATTGTACTTGAGATTGTGAACACCATTTTTATTTTAAAGGTGACAATGATTCATGGCCGAAACTGCAATACACACTATTGACATTCCTCCTTTACATACATGTAACTGTTTGCTATTGCTTCCTGAACACTTATGTAACGAATAATTGACTGTATATTGACAGGTTACAGTTTAAACCAAGGTGACAGTACAACAGAAAGCTCCTTACGGATATTTGTTTTTTTACTTCCACCTTGCTTTAAGCAGTCACCTGATGTCAACACCTAGTTAATAATAATGCATAATCGAGAGGTTTGGCTGAAATTCAACACAAGTCCTATTAGCAAAATCTGAAGTCTTCCATACTGTAAATGTACCATCACTGCGATAATTGGGCCGCATTCCTTTTAGTAAAAAGAATCTCATCTCATGTACTTACATACAGAAAGTAATTACTGTAATCATCAGTTCAGTAAATCTTCTCTATTACGACCACTAAACATTGTAAATTATTAGGAGTATACAATAGTTGACTGCTTAAAGCAGTGTGAAGTAAAACAGAAAAACGTCTCTTTAGAAGCTTTCTGTTTTACTGTTACCGTGTTTTAAGCTGTCACGTATCTTATAAACTATCAAATAGCCTTCGTTTAAGTGGACGTTATGTAGCGGGTTTACTGTATCATTTCATGTAATTCAGCTGAAATGTCAATCGCGGTTGATGCTGATCAGATGTAGTTTCTAACTACAGTGCTCCCTCTCTACAACGGCCCACCAATCAACGACTCCTCCTTACAACGACATTTGGCGCTGTTCCCTAAACAGGACACTTATGTCTAACGCATTTTCTGTTGCAATATCGTCTGCTTAAAATTGTAGTCTGCTAATTTTGTCAACATACTGTCATACATGTATATGTAATTTATTCCATGAAAGTGGTTTTTGTAAGACGACACAAGTGGATGTGCTGAGTTCAGGTTTTCATAGTATTGTGTTTTAATGTAGATGCAGAAGATTAACAGTTTCAGAGGGGCCAACGCAATAACGTGACATAAATGACAAAGGCAACTAGATAAGAATTTCAAACCTATCCTAGGTTATATTTATTTCTTCTTTATTTACACCAAAAGGTGTACTGAATCCATTTTGTTATCCATTTTATCCGCTCTGGCTAATTCACTTAAAACATTGCGCAGTTCTATCACTTGATACAGTGGAGAGTCTGTTATTCTTTCCCAATAAACGCGTTTACGCTAAAACTATTATTTGCAGTGCAAACAGTTTGGAGCCAGACCAGACGCCGGGTAACCCGGCGTCTGATCAGGCTCCAATCTGTTTGCCACCAAGATAAACAATAATTATCAGAATTGTCCAAAAGTTGTTCTTTTCTACGTTTTAGAGCTATGCGTTTGCGTACGTTTGCGTTTAAACGGGAAATAATAACATATTGTCCACTGTATTTAGAAAAGACTAACCAGCTTAAACGTATCGAAATGCTCAAATAGTTAACGCGTACGACTGTGAAACGGTGAAACCTAAGATCTGATGTTCAAATCCCATCGAAATGCAACTTTTTTGTTTTTCTTTTTGTAATGTTCATTTGTTGTTATTGTATCATATTAAGCTAAACGTTTCGGAAAGTCCAGCTAATACCATCAGTGTGTCGTCTGCATCATTTTTGTTGGCGTTTATGTTATTTTCTGTAAAACATTATTTCTCTAACCTATCCGTTTGAAATGTGGTACACGTTTGTAGTATTCTAAGCAAAGCGAATCATGTAATTCACCATATTTTCAAAAGGTATATTGTAGATTCACCTTATTTGATAATGTAATCAACTTATACCCCTGTATACTAAATTCATTATAGAGCATTCCTAATGACCACTTTCAAGGCATTTGATTCCAGCTATACATTGTTTATCGAGTATTAAAAAGGCGACAACAATGTGGACGGACGGACGGCGACGGACACAGTGTGATAACAATAGCTCACAATTACAAGTCGTATAGGCCGATTTCATTCAACTGGCAAGGCGGAGCTAACCTTTGGCAAAGATAAACGAATTTACATTTGATTTTAGGAGTGACAGGTATAGTTTCGTATTGAATAGTTATTTTCCGCTACTTTCAGCTTGAAGAAACACTATTTACACGTGCACCAATATCCACGTGCAATTGGTATATACAGTGCTCCCTCTCTACAACAACACCCAGTGGAAGAAAAAGATTGCGTCTGTTGTTCGTAGGGTATTGTTATAGAACGAGGGAAATTAATATTTGAGAAACAATTGCTAACAGCTTGAATCCAGATCAGACGCCGCGTAACGCGGCGTCTGATCTGGATTCAAGCTGTTTGTCAGTCATTCTTCATTATCTTCCTTTCGTCAAAATGTCCATTGATAAACAACCGGCAGACGACAACGGTAAATCCGAAAATAAAATAGCGTGCCCCAACGTTGAAATGTAAAGGTCCATATCGAAACTCCGCCCTGCCAGGTCAATAAAATCGATCTATACTAGGTGACCTTAAAAACCGTCAAAATCTCAGCGCCAGCAGGGCTTTGTTTTGCTATCTTAATTGTTAATGTGCGAAGAATCTGGTGAACATAGAATTCTACTTAATATTAGCTTTTTTGTATTCTGCTGTAGAAAGTTAGTGTGCAAAACAGAGATCATTTTTGTAGCTGGCCCTGATATAAATTGTTCGCAGATTCGTTTTCAAATCGAGCATTACTTATGAAGATAACAATTCTGATTGTTTCCGGTTATGAGCAATTCGACACATTATTGAATCCCATCAGCTCAAATTGCAACAGATACATTTATATTACTTACGACATAACGACATTGTAGACTAAAATATAGATATCTAAGATATAGCTTCACTCGTTTATCACTTTCATTACACTGCCAGTTCCTAAATGTTTCAACTATAACTTTAGCGCGATTTGATTCGAATCTGTGTGAATGTGTCAAATTGTTTGTATCAGTATCAAACGATCAAACGCCCATCGCATGGACATCTAATCTGGATAAAAAAAAGTGTGTAGAAAAGCACGTTTAGACGCATGCTAAGGGTCGATTACCCAATAATTACAGATACTTACTCAAAAGATGTGTCTATACCGCATTTTACATCTATTAGCTAAATTACATACCTATCCCATCTCTAACATCAATAGTCAGTACCCTAGTGGGATGACTGCATGTTCGCCAGGTCTGTGATTAAAACTCAGCACACAGTTCACTGACAAATCAGGACTTTTTTCTATTCATTTCAAAGTAAATCACAGTCAATCCTAACGACTGGTATATTCGGATTTTGACCCGTGAGCTGTGACCTTTAGGACGAGTCCACCAGTAGAGGTAAAACGCGTTATAAACAATGTATTGGTTCAGGAGTTACCTACCTTTCACGGCATAATGAGGAAATGCTTTCTGTGTCGACAATAAATCAATAATCGAGTTAGAGCGTAGCGTACCGGAGTACTTGTAAAAAGCTGGAAGGCTGTGGGTTCGATTCCCAATAGGTTTTTTATTGTACTATTTTTCACTGATGAAACCATTCTTACTCTGGATATTCTTATTTACAATCTAGTCTTTTTATATTATTCTTTTTTCACATTTATTTCATGCGTATTTAACATTTATAAATAATAAAGTTTTCAATTTATATACGATACAATTCAATATTCCCCTTCACTGGCACCCCAGTTTAAGGTAACCCCATATAAGTTCAATGGGATTCAGATCTGCGTTGTAAGAAGGAAGTCGTATTGGTTGATATCCATGGCGTGCCAGAACCTCGTCCATAACGTACCGGGCAGCTGTTTATGTTGCTTACAAATGTTAAGAAGCTCTGCCTTTAGCATGTGCGGTGCATACTTTTTTGTGATAGTCGTGTGTGTGCCGTGGTATGGAAATACCATTTTTCGATAAAATAAGGTAAAAGGAAATAAATAATAAAGCCTCTGTTGGGTATCGAACTCATGACCTTAAATTTTCATTTGGACACCTCGCTACCATCTCGGCCACGGTCACATACAGATTTCAAGTTCTAATTGTAAATATAACCTGAATGCTGCAATCCTGATTTACCTATTACTTAGAATGGTTGCAACTTCTATAAATAGAAAAGCTCAGTCACGCCCAAAATTCATCTATATACTAGTAATTAACTGTAAATTTGTCCTACACAAACGTGAAGAGATTATTCGTATCGGCAGTGCGTTCAAGTAATGATCTGGATGCCGATGCAAACACTCCTTAATAGTTCGACCTCTAACGTTCTAAAATACTCTTCAAATTTACTTTATTGCGCCTCATCTCTATGTAATTTTGATGTTCACGAACAAATTATTTACGAATCGAATCTAACACGAAAAATGTATTAATCAACTGAAATGCATCAATTTTACATCATACAAAATTAAGATTTAATTTAATATTGTAAATTGCTTTGTTTCGTACATTAAGTATCGAAAACTTTGTTTATTGAAGAGGATTTATCTCAATACGGTTAAACGTTATATTCATTTGCTCGCCATTTTTATCAGTTTTCCTCCTCGGCATACTGCTTTAGAGGCTTGTTCGCGTAGGTATCCAACGAAATCGGCCACGCAAGTTGTTTTTTGTAAACTTTCACGGAGGTTGGCCCGCGATGGACTCCGATTCACTTACTGAATTGACTGCAGTGTCTGCATGATATTGTTTGTCAGTTTGCAGTTGTTTGATTAAATTAACCAAACATATTAAACGCAGAACAGACATACTTTATTCTGAAATCGCATGTGTAAATTAATGTTGCTCACTATACTAATAACAGTTTGAAACCTGATCAAATACCGAGTAAATCAGACCCTGAATGGTTTGCCATTCAGATTCATGTTAAAAGGTAAATTGTATCAAGAACCTGCAATATTCTATATATTTTTGTTGCATTACGTTTTCGTTCAGTTTTGTTGAAACGTTTACGATTCAATTAGTGTCCTCTGTGCTGCCCATGTATTATTTGATTTGTTTGAAAATTGCTTAAAATTACAAAACAGAGAACAGCGAATTTGCTGGTTTGATCAGTATTAATTTTGTTTCAACAACATGAAATATATAAGAATTTATTATATACCTACCAATGTTCTGCCCGAAATATTTCCGTATTTTATCGAACAAATACACCTTGACGGATTGAAAATTCCGTATTACCCATGTACCTTGTGTAATGGGAAAAGAACGTTTACTGTGTAGTCGGAAGTTCGGAACTACTTTAGTAACTTTACACACTACTGGGGCATAGAAAATAGCTCGAAACATTTCTATCGTTTTTTATTTTATTATTATTATATGAGGTATATAATAAAAGGAACATTACTATACTTTGCATATCTTATGCACCGGATCACTCTCGTTGTGTGTGTAAAGGCTATATCCAACTCGACCTTCGGTCTCGTTGGATATAGCCTTTACACACACAACTCGAGTGATCCGGTGCATAAGATATGCAAAGTATAGTAATATTCCGTTTATATCGACAAGAGGGGAGTTATTATCACGTTGCTGTAGGTACATTGTATACCGAACGAAGTTACAGTTTAAAATGGAAGTAAATTTCTCCTAGAGTACAACTCATTATTTATACACATTTTACAACAATATCGTTTCACAATTTAATACCACTAAAAACTTATTCGAACTAATTTGTTTTCAGGCATGCTTCTGGTGATAAACGAGTTCTAGCTAGGAATTCAGTACAGTGACATTTGTTTAATGAGATTATTTGAAATAAGATAAATTAGCACCGTTAATTCCCTTCTCTGTCTCGAGGTGACCTACTTAAAACAATTGCCATCTGGAATTTTTCTCTAATATAAAACGTAGATAAATTCACCATAGCATCATCGTAATGCTTAAAAAATATTGCGCGGAGTCCGATCAGTTTCAATGCTGTCTGAAAATTACCCTTGTATTCGGGATTAAGGCTGTAAAAGGGTTAAAAGAAATGGTAAATGATGAACAACTAATAGTCTTTCATTTAATGCTTTCACGATACAATATGGCGTGACTCCTTTTACAATAGTCACAAAGCAACGATTCAAATGAGTAGTCAAAACAAAGCCTTTGGTCATTTTGATATATTTAGTGGGGAAACTATTATAAACTTAGGAAGTTCGCTCTCGAGTGACTTGGGCTAATGTGAACAAGTGGGGTAAAATCGCAATGCATCTGCGTGGGAGATTCGATATTATTTCTTGAAAAGAAAAGAGTACGAATTTCTAAGGTTTATAAGCTAGATAAATAGATTATTCTTAACATTCTCGTTTTATGACATATCCTTTGACGCCACTCCTCAAAACTGTTTTACACACGTTATGATAAGGGGTTTATTGTTTATTAGTTTACCTAACCTTTCAAGTTAAGAAATAAAGCCGGCGAAAACTATTTTAGAGCACATGATCAGTTCCAAGTGCCAAAATATGTTTTTTTATGTTTTATGTAGTCAGTACTTTTATGGCAATGCGTTTGCGTTTCGTTTGTGTTAAAACGGGAAATAATAACATGTCTTTACTGTCTAATAAGACACTTGTGTAAAATAGTTTGTGTCGTTATCAAACTATGAGTATTAAAATTGCTGGTTTATTTTCCAACAAGCCATGTTCAGCATGACAGGTGGAGAGTTTTATACCTATTCACCTGTTTTGTAGATGCATTGTTATATATAAATTCCACCCTAGGGACTGGGTTATAACAAAGTTATCTGTTTCAAATGCTTTTACGACTAAGATTTGTCAGGGCATATACATATTCATTAGTCTACTATTGATACTGTGATAACCTCCCAGGAGATGGTACTAACTACAGACATAAAACTAATAAAAGGTGTTAATATGATCTACTGGGTGATTAAAACCATAGCAAATTTCATAACAACACAATCGTTTTAAATTCTAACTATACTGCCGGTGTTCAAAGAAAACAGTACCTGACATATACAGTAAAAATCGTGTTCGTGTGTTAAACGAATTATTTAGATTTAATTATAGGATATGGGTTATGTATTTATTTTATTCTGTATAGGCGTACAGCATCATGGTTCTACAGCATTCTCGGTTACACGCGCTGTAAATTTATTTCCATGTTGTAAATTGTTTTGATTTTCTTTTGTATAAAATTGGAAAACAAATACGAACACTTATAAGAAACACTGTAGTTGAAATTTGCGATCATAACATAAACTCTACTTTCAAAGTTATAAATAAGATTACATGTTCTGATACAGATTCGTTGAAGTTTTTAATAAAGACGAGATACATATTATATTAAACAAGTACATCCTGAAGTAATTATATGTTGTCGTCTCTCACTAATTGCTTAGATGTCTCAGCTTCATTATAGAGACTAGAGCGATTTTCTATGAGGCAATTTCATAGAGACGAAATTTGGAGAATGAAACGATCTACATGACAAGAGATAAATACAGTAGAGGAAATGTTTACCTTTTTCTCTTTAAGCGACATTAAAACGCTTTCAATCTAAATATAAAACGAAGCATTTTAAGAAGATATGCAATGTAGATCTATCTTAATATGTGTGGTAAACGGTTCTGGCTCTGATCGGATGGACATTGAACATATTTGTTTAAGCATGAATGGTACTGTGCAAACAATAACGTTTTTTGAACAGTATTAATTCAACTATTCAACTGTATGCTCTGATAAGTCATAATAAAAATTATAATGAATAGTTACACGATGGAGTCATTTACTATTCTAACATGACTCGCGTTTTGGACACTATAAAAAAAAGAACAAGCTCATCGTGGTATACCTGAGACGCTTTACAACGCATTTCTATACCCCGCTCCTCCCGCGGTTATATGACATGACGTGACCTCGTGCATTCATACGTTATGTTTTTGAAATTTCTTACGTTATTCATATAGCCCGTAAAGACCATATACTTTTAACCAGTCATGTTACTGTAATTTCCCTATTCTTCTGTCTTGTTTCATGTAATGTTTGTTCTATGCCAGCTTATGGATCGGTAAATGTAAATTTGCTGTTGGGTGTTAGATTCTTGTAATGCCTCGGAAATAGTTATTCGGTCGAAAAACTGCATCCGCTGAGGAAATAAGTATGGAACATTTGATTTCCTTTCTAATGAATTTCTTTAAATCTGGTCATGTTAGAATCGAAATAATCTATGTTCTACCGTTGAGAAACGGTATTTTACAACGGTCGGTCGTTGTGGTGCGCAGGAATTGACCACTCAGGCCTTCGGCCTTCGTGGTCAATTCCTGCGCACCACAACATACCAGCCGTTGTAAAATACCGTTTCACAACGGTAGAACATAGATTATTTCTTAAATATCTTTAGGTATCTAATTGATTATTTTAGATTTTAAATATTAGCTCATATTCAAACTGGTTCAAGCCAAGTATGTCCACGGTTGTCTAACGCATCGAATACCTTTGTGTTACTTCTGGTACAAACCATGTACTGTAAAGATCGATTTATACGGTCGCGGAATCAGAGTCGCACATGTGTGAGACAGTAACTTTAAACATAATAAAGGTAAAATAGAAACATCTTACCCTGTCAATCTCTTTTTATTGAAGTATGCTAGTTGCTCTTTTACAGTGGATAATTAACATTTCGTTCAAAATTAAGCGTTATACGAAAAGTTGTCAATCTATGTTTTAAAAAATCTTTTTCAGATTAATGCAGAGTACGATTGGTTCGGTCAACGTATACTTCCTAGCATGGTTGAAGTTACACCACATGATCGGATGAAATGTCATATTTGATGAATCAGCATCAGTAAGGCCAGACTTATGTCTGACATTTGAAATAGAATACGTAGACGACAATAGCATGCCATGCTAAAGGTTTCACACGCATAGTTAACCCATTTACGCCCAGTGGATTATTCCATGCATATATATTGGATTAGTCCATTTTTACCTAAGGGGTGCCTGGTCTAAATTTTCATTTTCTTGTTGTTTTATATTGAAATTCCTATCAGCAAACAGTGTAGACTCTGTCTGATTAGAGTCTACATTGATTTCCTGTGTCCCATAACAAATTGGTTAATTTGTACGCTTTGTAACTCATACAGCGTGCATCTTATTGAACCAAATTGTTTGACAATATTTACATTTTCAACTTTTTGACATGTCTTTTTTTAATGTCATAAATGGCAACCTCATATCTCCTTAACCGTTGTAGAAGTTTCATTCTATTTTAATCAACGTTTTGCTTCAGCGATACTATCTGATGACCTTGTGCAGGTTTCTATCAGGTAGTTAGTTTTCCTCCTGGTAGTTAGTTTGTCCCTTTCTGACTTGGCCAGTTATTTTGAACTTGAAGATGCTGGAAAACAAATAGTATTCAGTAAAGTTTTGCTTCACGTAGGAGGGCTAAACCAACAACAAACGACCGTATTTATCTTATAATGTATCCATGTATTTCAAGTACAATATGATAATCACAAACTAGCTGTTAACCACATAACTGCTATGACGTCATCAATTTTACTCAATTATCGTCTGCTTTATTTCTAAAATTTAACTCTTAAATATTTGGACGCATGAAATGCGAATTGAGTGACAAACAGTCTGAATCCTGACCAGACACCGCGTTGAGCGGCATCAAATCAGGATCCAAACTGGTTGTAAGTACATATTGTACTCGGGGAAGGCGATATTAGAGGGGTTAACGGAAACAGCTATGTAGAATACATTGTTCTTTCACGTGTTCATGCAAACGACATGCAAACGCATTGCAATAAAACAAAAAAAATGACAACTAGTAGACTTTTTCTGGCAGATTATTTTCATATGATTGGCAAACTTTAAGAGCCTGATTAGAAGCCGGGTTACCCGGCGTCTGATATGGCTATATCGTGTTTGCACTGGAAATAATAGTTCTAACGTAAACGCGTTTATAAGGAAATAATACCGTCTTCTCCACTGTAATAGTAACAATCTTAAGGGTTTTTGTGTCAAACACAAATAGTTAACAAAAAGTATGAACAGAACATGTACATGCTTACATGATAAACATAGATATGATATTTTAAACGCGGTAAATTTTACGTTTAGTACCCTATCCAGGAACGTATAATTATTTTGAAAATCGGATTAGACTAGATAGAGAATATCGTTTCGAATTGTTTATTCTATTGTTGAAATATTCTATACAACTCAAATGTGACTTTGCATCATAAAACAAAGCTTATGCATATCAGACAGTGTAGACTAGGTTGAGCTGGACAATTGAAAGATGGACCCCGTTTGTTTGACTTTCATTATCAAAAGGTTTATGCTACGCAGTCTCTCGATCAAACGCTTATACAAAAATCACGAATTGGAATTGTCTATAATTAATTATAGTAATCAAGTCTTATGATTAGGCTCATATATATTTGAGTCAAGCTTACGGTGAAATCCGTCTAAACGTTCACTTATAAAACCATAGTTTCGGTCTGGTAGCGTGTGGTTGCAGTTGGTAAAAAGCTGGCAACTTATTGCAGGATAAATATAAGACTGAAAACTCCCCAAGGAAGCTTTTGTTTTACGTGTATAATGCATTTAGTAGTATCTAGAATTTCTAGATATCTGTGGTAATCTATCTTCTGTTTCAAATATTGTCCTGTTTAGAGAGATTTAAAAAGAAATGTCTTTAAGGTAAACTCCAATTGCTACAACTGTATTATATATTATAAGTCACAAATACAGTGATGTGAACAAATTAGTAGACACCTTACACACCCAATACATCCAGTAATAGAAACACCAATTACGCTCAATATGTTACGATGTAAGGAAGATGAGCGTGTATGCTTAAGTCTTAATAAAACATATTTTCTGTTCTGTTCTATAACGATCATTTAAAAAAGACTAAGTTGTTTCATGAAAGACATGTGACAGCTTAAGTAATGTGACAATACAACACAAAGCTTTTTAAAGAAGCGTTATGCTTTACTTTTAACTTTCTTTGAGCAACAACCTTCTTTTTAACATAATTATTAACCTTTTTAGTGTTCGTATTGAAAAAGTGTTTTGTACATGATCAAACGGTTGATGTGATACAGTATTTATCATTATGCTTTTGTTTTTACTAGATCGTGTTTATGCTAATTACCTTAAATATTACAAAATAGTGGGGGTCATATCAACTGCCAAGTAACAAGGCGTCTGATAAGGCTCCAACCTTTCTGTTATAAAGTTAATATAGGTCATAACAATATTTTTATGTCACCATTTTATTGCATTCCGTTTGCATTTAATGTCGTTAAAAGGGGAAGAATAAAATGTTAGGCACGCTCGTATATTTATTTAAACATTTATATTAGAGAATATTGTATCAGCTTTTTTCAAATGAACATTGCATTTCTTATTCTATTTTAATGGTAAATGAATATAAAGCATAAAGCATCCACCAAAGCTGTTATGTACACTAGACGAGATTTAAGCTACATCCTATTGGTAATGAGCTTTACAAAAGTCCTGTCTTGGATCATGTTTGGAATTGTAGTATGATTCTCGTATTCGCGAATTCGAAAGCTAATACAAACGCACTATATACACATAACAAAGGAAACCGAACAACTTATACAAAAACATCACTGTATGGTCGCCTGTTGAACAAACTGAATTGTTGCAGACCAAAGTAGATAAAAAACAATAAAAAACAACAAAAAAACAAAAGCCTAGTTGTGAAATATTAACCTATATCCAAAGTCAAATAATTAAAACCCTGAACCCTGAAATGCAGTAGAGAAGACGTTTTTTACCCAAAAAGGATTTAACCCTTTCCCAATTAGAAGCGACTTTTAGCGTATTTAATTTATTCTTCCGCTGAAGAAAATAGTTCCAGTTCATACCCTCATGAACAACTACCATTACAAATATTCTTTATAGCCTAGCAGATTTTAGCTTAAAGCAGGCTGAAAGTAAAGCAGAATGTGCCTTAAGGCACATTCTGCTTTACTTTCAATCTGCTTTAAGTGGTCACCTGTCTTAAAAACTAGAAACAGGCTATCAGGTAAAGGGTTAAATGACACTAAAAGCAAACCCAAAGCATTTAAATGTACATAATGAAAGTTATTTTTAACATGTTATCGATTTATTTAAATGTCAGTCGGAAATAACTTTGAGCCTAATCAGACTCAAAACTGCTTGGAAAGTACATTATATAGCACATACGTCTTTCACGCCCCACCTGATCATGAAAAGGATATGTAAATCCGTTACTATAAGATATATAACACTATTCTAGAGTTGAAAAGATAGTTACTAGATCATGAAGGGTACTCGTAAGGCAGACACAGAAACAAGACGTGTTTGACTAACCCCTTCACTGTCTTACCCTCAGTACACAATGGTTATTTACAACAGTTTGGATCCTGGTCAGACGCCACGTGACCAGACGACTGCAACTGATCGAAACTGTTTGACACTCATTTCAATAGTTCTTAAGTCAAAGTATCTCAAATTTGAATTTGCGAAATAACAGCAGACGACAGTAGTTTAAATTAATGATGTCAGGACAGTGAAGGGATTACATTCAACTTAATTTGAGCAACATTCGTATAAGAGAAATTAAGGTTCAGTAGGCGTGGTCGACAAAGCGGGGCGTTTTGATTCACCTTTACACAGGTTTTATAATAATTATCGGATAAGCGTTTAAGTCAGCACTCCTGTGTTAAAAAATGCTGATGATTTAACCAATTTGTGCCCAGATGCTTCCATGCTTATATATTGGATTAGTCCATATTTTATCTAAGGGGTGCCTGGCCTAAATTTTCATTTTCATTTTGTTTTATATTGAAATTCCTATCAGCAAACAGTGTATACTCTAATGAGACGCCGCATAATGCGGCGTCTGATCATAGTCTACATTTTTGCATATGTCCCATATATGGGATCGAGGGCACAAATAGGTTTGAATAATCTTAATAATCAAAACCGAAATCAGACCACATTCATTAGCAAAACATAACATTCACTCAGCGAAAAATTGAATCAATTGGTAATTTCTATCAGAATTTGCAGGCGATAACTGAAGCCGTAAAATAATACAGGCGGGAAGATATTGTTTATTCCTCATAAAAGGGTCTTTGCTTAAACATGTTTCCGTGGAAAACAGTTTGGGACCTGATCCGACACGAGCTTTCCCGACGTCTGAACAACCCTCAAACTTTGCGTCCGTCATATTTTACAATAACCATTCATTTTCATCATGTTCATGTATTCTGTTCAAACGGAGAATATTAATGTTGTTTATTTACTGTTAATGAGATAAGAAAGTGAGAGTGAGAACTATAGGATTTCGTTCATTATCTGATGGTGCGTACATTTACAATGACGATGTGAACTCGGAAGTTCTTTCATGGATGAATGGTAATATTTTCTGCCATTCAGTTTAAGGCGGTTCAATGAACAACCAATTAACAATGATTCTGCTTCCTCCTCGGTGACGTTTGCTGTTTCAACCTTTTCACAGAATATAGAATTGTTCGCAACCAAGTTGGTACCAGATACTGATCTCCTGTCGCCAATGAAACCGTTCATTGTTGACATAAAGTTGCAGCACGTGTTGTTTGCACATCGCATCTGCGGATCTACTCTGCTGCCTATAGCTTTAGCTGAACAAATGTTCTTGTCGGAATTGCTTCTTGTTATGGATGTACGAGGAACTCGCAGTAAAGTTGGTGTGGACAAAGGAAAATCGCCATCACTGCCAGTGGCAAATGTCTTGTTTCTGAACGTTTCAATGTGTCTTGCTGGTGGAGTGTCTCTATTCTCCATGAAGTGACAAGGCTTGTGTACTAGGCGTAGCGAGCTATGTGCACTACGACCGTTCTCGGTATTTTGCGAACTATGCAAGAGTCTCTTGGATCGAATTGTCTCGTCTTCTCCTTTTAACCAGTATGTCGTCATCTCACCTTTCCCCTAAATAAAACGTGACAATACTTGAATATACATAGAACTGTGATCCATGTAATTATATTACATGTACTTTTCAAAACAGTTACAGGTCAAGTCAGACCGTCAAATCTGGATATGATATCCTAACAAGGACTATAGTGTATACTTTTGTTTAACTCAACTCAATTTTATTTCGGCTTTGGTTCACAATTAACATGAACACCAAAAGCATCAAGTAATATACATACATAATAAAGAATATAAAAATAGGTTGTGTAAGTGAGGTCTTATAAGGATCAAAAGTAATCATCATTTAAGTATAGAAAACGACTAATATAAATACAGTCCATCTTCGATATCTCGAACTCGTTTAAACTCGAACTAACCGATATTTCGATACATGAATTATATAACTTCTGCTCGATTAAGTCGAACATATCCGTATTTCAGAGTTAAAACGTGGCTAAGCCACGTTTTAACTTTAAAAGAAGGGTATGTTCGACATAACCGAGTTCGAGATATCGAAATTTGACTGTACTTGCATTTGTATTTTAAGGGCATTCTACTCATCCGTTTGGATCCTGACCAGTCATCCTGTGTCTGAATGACTGTTCTGGATCCAAACCGTCATTCTGTTGATTATTTTTTCCGACAGCTTAAGTCTTTTTTAACATAAATTGTGTATTATACTAAACATCTATATGTAATTATCACTAAAGTAAATGTGAGAAACAAACTGCTTATAGCACGGAAAGGGACTCTAAGTTAATATAATTATTGATGAAAACTGATTAGATGCAGATAAAACGCCGATTTATTTAGAGTCTTATCTGGATCTTCATGTGCTAGCTGTCATATTTTATTACAGATATTCATGATTGATTTACAGACACTCTGACGCGGCAGTTGATTTAGGTTTACAAAGTGTGTCATAAAACATGTCAACTATTCTCAATGCATACTTAATTTCTTTCGAATTAGATAAACATTGATATTTTATGAAAGGGAAGAAAACACTTATTTCCTAGAGAAACAAACCTTAATTGAATGTCCAGCTGTCTGGCAGGTTTTCTGCTTCATTTAGATCAGTACGTTTACATCGGTTTCAAAAGTTTTTGTTTTAGTATTAAGCGAATATGGTTTGTGTCACACTTTCATTCATAAAATAAAGCATGTAATACGTTTAATAATCCAATTTGAAACTTCGTTATGTTCGATTCCGCACAATAGAAATGTACAACACGTCATACTTACAGTAAAACCTTTCTATTACAGCCTGCACTAGAGAGTAACGATAGTTGATTGCATAAAATGCATGTGGCAGCTAAAAGCTATAGGGGCTTTCTGTTTTACTTTCACATTGCTTTAAGCACTCGTTTTCTTGAAACAGAAAACATTTTACACAATTCAGTGGTCGTATTAAAGACGTTTCATTATAGTTTAGGTCAATGGACATATAACTGTTAATAAGGAATAGTGTTTAACCCCTATATTGTAATACTACCTTCATCTTAACTTGACCCCTGGTTTCCAATGTGTAGCCACCCAACTTCTCCAACAGTAACCTTGTTGTTGGACTACAGTGTATTTTGAAAGCTGCAAAATAAAATAGATATACACTCAGTGCAAAAAGAAACGCACACTTTTATTACAATATCATCTGTATGTAGAAGGAACGTATTTGTGAAATAATCTGTTCTTTACAGTCAGTAGTTCCGTCTTGGGCTATCAAGGTTGAAAATGGGAGGTTTATCATTGAATTGGTATCATCACAACCTGTACAAATCGGTGCGGTGTTTTCAACAGGCACTAGTTAACTCTTTCGCTGCCAAATTAATCGTGAGATTTTTATCCCACCACCGTTTCATTGTCGTCTGCTTCAATTTTGTTGTTTGCAAGATCGTTTCAAAGTAAGATTTAAAGTAGTATGACTTAAAGTATATCTATACGAGTGTCAAACAGTTTGGATCCTGATCAGACGCCGCGTTACGCGGCGTCTGATCAGGATCCAAACTGTTTGAAAACGCGCCTTTTGACGTCATTAAGAGTGGAAGGGTTAAAATACAGAACATAATTTTAAGTATATGTTTTTCTAAACTTGTGGCAGAATTAAATTTATCTTGAGATATGGTTTTAGTATCTTAAAAAAGTCTCTTAATCTGCGCCTGAGCACAATGTGCGTTTCTTTTTGTACTGGGTGTACTGTAAACGTTTAGCTACGACATACGAATGTACGTTTATGATATATAGATTTCCTTTATGATATGAGGTATAACATAATTGGTTTTGAACAATACATTTACTCTAAGTAAGGTAAATCCTTAATGCAAGAAGAAAGTAAAACAGATTGCTAGCTTAAAACATTTTATTATACTGTCATTCAGTTGTACGTTTACAGTAGACAATTGATATTTTCAGTTTTAACCAAACTGAACATATACTTAAGTTATAAAATATAGAAATCCAATTTCACACAAAAAGGTATTGCAAACTCATATCTTAGCGCTTACACCTGACTTCTTCATGTTTCATCAGCTGTGTGACGGTCTGTCACTCTAAGGCCTTGAACACCGCTGTGGCACAGGGATTCGACACGATTGATTTTTGAGGGAAAACATCATCAGAAGGTATATATAGTCTCTATATATACATTTTGACGATTTTTTCCTCTCAAAAAGAAAACGAATCGGGGCCCTATGCGCTGTGGTAGGTGAGCGATGTTAACATTTTATCCCAGCTACCAAACAGTTTAACTTCCATCAAAAGACAGTAAGTTTGAAACTATTAAAAATAGTTTTAATCTGAATAGCAAATTGTCTGGCCCCAAAATGTTTGCAATCAATATAACATTCTTACAAAAAACGCCTTTATTTGTTAAGGATAATTTTAGACAAGCGTTAATGTCATGTAATCTGAACTTAATTTAAACAGAAAAAATCTATATGTTACGGCCACACAAATAAAGCGAACGACTAATTGCATGAAAGACATATGCTAGCTTCAAGCAAGCTGACAGTAAAACACAAAGCTCCTAAAATGGCTTTCTGTTTGAAAGTCACTGTGCTTTAAGCAGTCATCTGACGTAATCACCTAATGATTAACACAACTTAATGGTCGTTTAAAAAGGTTTGACTGTATTTACTTACGCTCTCCGTTGGTTTCCATGCGGGATGCAGTGTTAACAGTATCACCAAACAATGTATATCTTGGCATAGTCAGCCCCACAACACCAGCCACACAAGGACCTGTGATAATAGATATCAGTTAACGATGTGGTACAAATCTACTTGCCAAATTAAGCCTAGTGTCTACTTAAGTTAACATTTACAAACTGTGTAGAAACTGATGCACTGTTTGCTATTCTATATGTAATGTTGCCTTGTATAGACAAATAAATACGAAATACTCAAGCAGGAAACGCAACACAAACAATACACCCACCTCTCAAGCAGAACACACACACAGTCATACCATAACATACACAAATACACACACGCGCGCAATCCCATTCGTTCATCTACACACTAAATAGAAAACAATACGCAAGACAAACATAAAGCAAAGTGAATATAGGAGGCCGCCTTGATACGGTCAGCAGCAATCAATAATTAATTATAAATTAATTATTAACAACCACTGGGGGGTTAAACCTGCGTTTAGGGGCGCCCAACCTCACTCTTATCTCCTATATTCACCTATAAAGACGAACAGTGTTCATAGAATATAAATAAATACGAAATACTCAAGCAGGAAACGTAACACAAACAATACACCCACCTCTCAAGCAGAACACACACACACAGTCATACCACAACAAACACACACACACATGCAATACCATTCCTTCATCTACACACTAAATAGAAAACAACACGCAAGACAAACATAAAGCAAAGTGAATATAGGAGCCCGCCTTGGTACGGTCAGTAGCAATCAATAATTAACTATAAATTAATTAATCATTAACAACCACTGGGGGGTTAAACCTTGGTTTAGGGGCGCCCAACCTGTTCCACAACCTTACAATCAAAAAGACCGCCAGCACAGTAAGTAAATACATGTAAAACATCTAACAAAAATCTATGACAAGATTATTAGTAACACGGGAAAAAATTAAACATTAAAGCCCGTGTTAAAATAACCCACTTTGGCAACGGTCAAATTGTACTCAAGCGACTAGTCTGTAGTCACGAGTAACTGTAAGACATGGATGGGTTTAGGGTATGACAGAGAGGGAGAGAAAAAACAAAGCACGAAAATCCGACATAACTCTCCCGGTTAAGGACGGCTTTAGAGATACATCATCATGTAGTGCTAAGCCCTGTCTGTCGTCGCACAACCAAAGAGGAAAGCATATTTATCAATTGTAGATTGATCGATAATCAAACGTTAAGTACGCAGCAATATAGTTGGATAATAATAGTTTTTTAGGAAAAGTCTAATACGTTTCACAAATAGGTTTTGAAAATGCATATGTCCAAGAATCTTACGAAGTCTGTAAAGCACATCACCATAAAACTCCGGATGTGAAATACCTTGCCGCAGAAAAGACTTTAAGTTACATTTATACTTGTTAATGAGTGGAAGATTTCTATAAAAGAATTTAGAAAATGTTTTACGAAGTTTATGAAATCTGTACCCCTGTTTAAGAAGCTATTCAGTAATATTTTTATTACGAATGTGGAAGTCTTCAACAGAGGTACAGGCCCTAGCAAAACGAATAAGTTGTGAAATATAAACCCCGTAAGATGTAGAACGGGGAACATCGCCATCTAGATGAGGATAATTTACAATAATAAAATCAAAATCATCTCGTTTATCGTGAATCTTAGAAGAAACAATTCCGTTATTTATTAAAAGATCCAAATCTAAAAATGGTGCCGATCAATTTGACTCGTTTGTTTTATTAAGGCGTAGTTCTTTTGGGTAAATAAAAGGAAACAACGTATCAAAAAATGGGTTGTCTATATTAAAAATATCATCTAGATAGCGCGATGTATTGTTAAAGGCTTCGATCATATCTGCCTGTGTATCAGGTTTTAGACTTAGCAAATAGTCCCTCTCATAACAGTACAAAAATAGGTCTTCGACAAGGGGCGCACAGTTTGTACCCATAGGGATACCAATCACTTGGCGGTATATGGTAAACACTTGAGTATCATTAGATTATCCTTGCATGGTAGCCCGGGGATTAAGTGAAAACATAGTTCACTCCATGAAGCAAGCAAGCCACTTGGCAGGTATACACATATGACCCTTGTCTAACAATAGAAGCCGTTAGCCATCGCTTATCAGGTGGTAGTTAAAAATGGCGGCCATTTTTCAAAATGGCCGCCATACATCTTTTCCTGAAGTTACATACCTGGCATTTCGAAAAAAATTTTACCTATTGTTACAATTCAAAGGCACAATTGCATGTTATTTTTTATGGAAAATCAATCTTATGAATCATGATATCTAAGATGACACCCAAACTTCAAAATGGCCGCCATTGTATGTCATTTGAATATTTCTTTTGCATAAAATTATCATGTTTTGATGGAGTTCAGCCTGTAGATATGTCACATTATAGAAGTGATAGCGTAGGGAACTGTTCTTACTCTCATTTAATCTACTTTATAGTGTGTATGTTGGTATATGATAACAGAGAACATGTGTATAAATACCCAGAAACACTTCAAGAAGTATAGCTATTTAAATATATTAAACCGATTAAGCTGTGTCGAGATTGTAAAGTTAAATAAATTTCTCTTAAAACTCAACGTTAACTTCACAAATATATAAAGAATTATAGATTGTGATTTGTGTGTGTTGAACTACCTGTTGGTCACCATTTTTCATGGTGTTCACCCCTAAGCCACAGTGAGGCCAGTAGTCATAAAAGGGGAAACAAATCAGATATTTACAACGCTTTATCACAGATAAAATATCGATAAATAAAGAAATGATTATTTACATCAAATTCTATTTACAAATATCACAGGAGAGTTATCACAGTTCGGCTTCTCAAAAACGGATTTTTTGACACCGGACAATCAGTTATTTACAATGATTTGAAATAATTTGCATAATTATACACACTGGTGATAAAATCAAACGACCAGTGGAGTAAAGAAAAACAGCATTATGCTATCAAACTACCTTTTTGTAGTTCGCTCAGTTTCTTCAATTATTTTTAATGTCTGAGCATTTATGAGTTACATTTGCAACTGCATAGATCACTGCAACTCGGCCCAAATCTGAAGCACTTGCATCTTCCGCGACAGTCAGTTTTGCATCCACACTTCATGAGATCTTTGCAGCTATCGGCAACTGCTGGCAAGACTGTCCATACAATCTGCCATTTGTCGCCACATTTTCCCCATCCCCATGTTACAGGGCTTTCACTTGTCATTTCTCGCTTTGAAGTTTGTCCCTAACTGCATCTCGCTTGATACACTGCACGTTTTGAGTGTTCTGATAAGGCAGCTCTTGTTGGCGGAATTGCATCGTAAGACCTCTGTTTTCAAACATATCAAGACGCACGCTATCCACGTCCGTGGCCGAGCTTGATCGATCATACATCAATATCACAAACCTTTCCAGCATTTTCATATCTTCTGGAGTCACTGATAGCGGGTATGTACTGAGCTTGGAAAAGACGACTGGGACTTCTGGGAAAACATCCCATGTCTGCCAAGTTGACTTTTTCCCTTTTCCGCGAATGCTGAAACTACATCGCAGCCAGTGAATGCATGGAAGAAGGGAAGACCGCTACTTTTCTCTCGACCGATTGCTGTGGCTAAGTCATGCACTGGAACCCATCTGATGTTCACGCATTGGCCAAACGCTAACCACAGCTGTTCAATACCGATATGCATGAGTGATTCAAAGATGTTGAGTGCTATGACAAGAACGTCAATGTCAGTGGCTTTGATCATTAGACAAGTGTATCCCTATGTAACTGCATGTCTTGCGTGAAGGAATAATCTCGTATCCGCTTCTTCATATTTACATGGCATGAGCTCTTCGAAAGGCACGTCTTTGTTACACACAACACTTTTCTCCTTGGTCACAATGACAGTATTCTCTATACAGCTTTCAGTTATTTTGTCTGCAAGAAAACTGAATAGAACTGTCTTATTGTCGTCATCTCTTAAGAAGTTTCGCCAGTTTGGTGGTAGTTTACCATTTCCGACGACACGACGTCTTGAGCCTTGTCCAAACTGTTTCCCCAGTAAACGTCGAACACAATATCTGTTCTTTCGTATGCTGACACAATTCGCTGGATTTTCGGTATCACTTCCAACGTGGCATATTCGCCGAACGTCTTTGACGTTTTCGGCTATAGTGAGTTGATCAAAGCTGATCCGTCTATAAGTACTACAGAAACGTCTGGCTCATTGTCAGGAGTTTCAACCTTTGCATGCAAACTGGTTGCAAGCTGGGCTTTCAAGAACCGGGAACCAGACTAACTTGAATGTAACGTGGCTTGGGAGGGATTCAAAATCATCTTTTTCATCATTTCCAGTGAAGCATTTTATCGAAAAACACTCTTAAACACGTTTTATTCCTTATTTGAACATTTCGTGATTCAAAACCCGATGCAAATTAGCTTTTGGGTGGAATTTGGAAATTTTGACAGCGATAACAATCGTCAGGCGCTTGCAAAACCTACCTAAGCGCTTCAAAAACCCAGACTACACAATCCAAGATGGCAGCCCCCATAAGAATAACAATGTTTTTAATTCTTCATTATATGATCATCTATATATGCTACTATAACGTAAACGATGAACACATCAGTGATCAGAGGCTTTCAAGTAACACAACTGTGAGTACAACCCGGAGTAAAAACTATTTTGACGTACAAAATCTGCTTGAAATTGCACCTAACAGTAATATCGTAACTTTACACAGTATGATATTTTACCATTTGACACATTCTCGGAGAGTCAGTTCGATATCAATAAATAGAAGATGCTACAAACTGTACTTGCTAATCCTATCGGGTGACATTGCATTAAACCCAGGCCCTGTAGCTAATCCATGTGGTTCGTGTAGAAAAGCTGTTGCCAGGACTCACCGATCAGTTGTATGCAACGCCTGTTACAAGAAACTACACATCAAGTGTGCACATGCTACTACTGCTCAGTTTAACGCACTGCAAGATAATCCATACCCTTGGATCTTCAATGACTGCGAAAATGTTCACTTCACAGATTCCTTCTTCGATCATTCAACCTCTTCACTTAGCATAGACCTTGATCTATCATCAGGATCTATACAAAACGAAACTGTTTTCAAGGAGTTAGCTGACGTCCGTAGAACCCATCCTAGAAAATTTATCGTTGCTCATTTAAATATCAACAGTCTAAAATCTAAATACAGTGAAATCCAGGAAGTTTTACATGAAAAACTTGTCGACCTGCTGTTTATGTCAGAATCCAAGCTAGACAGCTCTTACCACAGTGCAATATTTGAGGTACCTGGATTCAAGTTTGAACAACGCGACAGACACGCAAATGGTGGATGCTTAGCCTCATACATTCGAAATGACATTCCATCAAGAAGACGTAAAGACATTGAACCAGAAAATCTTGAAAACATTATTTATGAGGTAATCTTAAACAAAGCAAAATGGTGTTTCTATTGTGTATACAGACCTCCAAATATGACAAATAGTTTATTTTCAGACATTTTTTGTAAAGCTTTAGATACATGTATCAGCATATATGACCACTATGCCGTCATTGGGGATTTGAACTATGACCTTTTGTGTAACGATAAAAGTAAAACTCTGTCTGATATATTTGAGATTTTCGACTTGACAAACCTGATCAAAGAGCCAACTTGTTTTAAAAAGACTGTTCTCCTTCACTTTTGGACATATTTTTAACAAATAGTAAAAAATCATGTATGAAAACTCTAAATTTTTCTACAGGCATCAGTGATTGACATAATTTTATTAGTACGTACTGTAATTAATACAGCTGTCCCTAGCAATGAAAAGCAGAAAATATCGTACAGAAGTTTTAAACATTTTAATATTGATGAGTACAATAGTGATTTAAGTAATCTTGAACATTCCAAGTATGATTGGTCAGACCAGAACATAAACTCGGTTTACAGTAATTTTGAGGAGGATATTATAAATATTATGATTACTCATGCTCCCATTAAACAAGCCTATAAAAAACCTGCTCAACCTCCTTATATGAATAAAGAACTTAGAAAAGCTATTTATAATAAGAAAATGTAAATTATAATAAATATTTGAAGAGCAAAAGCTCCAAAAACTGGGAAGAATATAGAAAAAGAAGAAACTTTGTGAACAAATTAAAGCGTACTTCTAAAAACAATTACTTTTTAGAACGGTGTACTGGTGGCTGCAAGTCCAAAGATTTTTGGTCAATTATAAAACCTTATATGTCAAATAAATCAACTAGCAATCAAAGTAAAATAATCTTAAATGAAAACCAGAAAACAATTTCTGATAATAGTGAAGTGGCCACTCTTTTAATGTTAATGTTGCCAAAGATATAGGAAAGGATTTTGATTCTGACCGAAACAGCCTAGTTTAAATAAAATTTTGGGGCAAAATTTCTCCTAAAGCTCATTCAACTTTTCACATGTACAACAATCCACTGTTTCAAAAATTATAAATAATTTTAATGTAAAGAAAGCAACAGGTGTTGATAAGATCTCTATTAAGCTTTAAAACTAGGCTCCAATGCACTAGTACCTTTTTATACCAGATTATAGACTTAGGCATTTTTCCAGATCGTCTTAAACAAGCTCAGGTCACACCTGTTTTCAAAAAGAATGACCCTCTAGTGAAATATAATTATAGGCCTGTCAGCATCTTGCCAGCTCCATCAAAAAAATTTGAAACAGTTTTGGCGGAACAGCTTTCAACATTTTTTGATAACATATTTGATAAATATATCTGTGCATTTAGAAAAGGCCATGGTTGCCAGACTACGCTCTTGAAACTTGTCGAGGATTGGAAAATTTATCTTGACTCCGACCAATATGTTGCAGCCGTCCTCATGGACCTTTCAAAAGCATTTGACTGTCACCCACATGATATACTTCTCTGCAAATTAAGTGCATATGGGCTGTCAGATTACTCAGTTAAAATCATTGAATCTTATCTCTCTAACAGAAAGCAGCAAATTAAAATAGGAAATAATGTTAGTACCTGGGCTGATATAATAAAAGGAGTTTCCCAGGGTTCTATTCTCGGACGTAACTAATGTTTTTGGAACTTGTGGCCCAACCCCATTTCCATGTTGAAATTTTGGAAATAAAATATGTTTAAACTATTCTCGGACCGCTCCAATTCAATGTATTTATAAATGACATATTTTACTTCATACAACAAGGCACTTTATATAACTATGCGGATGATAATACCCTGTCTTTTAGTTCTCAGAGTTACAGTACACTCCTCTCTGTATTACAAAATGAAAGCAATATTTTAATTGACTGGTTCACCTTTAACTGTATGCAAGCCAATCCTGACAAGTTTCAAGCGATAGCCATTGGAAAAAGACCAATGACAAAAAACCCACATTCAATATTAAAAATTCAACAATTTCCTGTGATGATGTAGTTAAACTATTAGGAGTCAACTTAGATTTTAATTTAAACTTTGACAATCACATAAGTAACATTAGCAGTAAAGCAGCACAACAATTAAACATCCTGAAGAGAATAGGAAGAAATCTATGTAAAATAAGTAAACTGACTATTTTCCACTCATTTATATTGTCAAATTTTAGCTTTTGTCCTTTATCATGGCATTTTTGTTCAACTGCCAACACAAATAAAATAGAAAAAATTCAAGAGCGAGCTCTTCGTTTTGTTTATGATAACTACACAAGCACTTATGAGGAACTGTTAACTTTAGCTAATTTACCTAGTTTATACATTAGAAGAACCAGAGTTATGGCCATTGAATATTTTAAAATATTAAATAGCATAGCTCCACCAGTATTGAGTAGCTTAATTAATAGACATGACACTCGTATAATTTCAGATATACCAACTTACTAGAGGTCCCACAGGTGAAGTCTACAAGGTATGGTTTAAACAGTTTCAGGTATGCAGCACCGGTCCTGTGGAACTCACTACCGGAGGATTTTAGGAAAACCTCAAATTGTAGCCAATTTAAGTCATTAATATCCCACTGGAACGGGAAAACTTGTATCTTAGATATAATGTGCTGTACTATACCTTCACCTGACAACAAATTGTCTAAAGAAAGACCTAGGTACTTTACTTGCTTAGTACTTTTTATGGTATGACCATTACAGGTAACATGTGAGGATCCTTGCTTACTTAAATTGCGCTTTGGACCAAAAAGAATGTATTCTGTTTTCCCTAAATGCAGGGATAATTTGTTATCGACTAACCACTCCTAGCAGTTTTCTAAAATATGACCAAGTTTGACTGGAATACAGGCAAGGTCCTGATGGCTAAACAATATTGTGCTGTCATCAGCATACAAAATGAGTTTATAGTCCTTATCAATGCTAGTAACCATGTCATTCACGTAACAGAGAAAAAGAAGAGGTCCTAATATACTACCCTGGGGTACACTGCAAGTGACTGGAAGAGCGTTTGACATAGTTTTGCCAATGCTGACAACTTGGTTCCTATCAGATAAGTAGGACTTAAACCATGGTATTGACCGAATGCCCATTAATTCCAATTTACCATACAGAGTTTCATGATTAACTGTATCAAATGCCTTCTGTAGGTCTAACATTATCATCCTATTATACAGAGCACAAGCCGTTATCTGGTGGACCTGGCGCGTTCGAGTTACACTCGATGCAGACATATTGGACTCGGCAGTTCCAGGGGAAGTGATGTTTGTTTCAACTAGAACAGATGTACATCCGCTAGACTGTAGTAATCTTCCAATTGACTTAAGAGCGGCCATTTCGATATGAAGACCTCCAAACATAATAACAAGTTTGTCTTCCCCATACCGTTCTGGCCACTCCCATTGGATCTCCTTTGCTATCGCATTAATTGGTTGGTCTGCGGCAATGACTGGAATTTGCCCAGGGTTAAGATATTCGACAGTGTCTAAAACATTACCCATAACATGCCTTATCGTTTCAACTGACTGTGCAGATTCTTTGAGGAGTGAAAAGCATTGAAGTCAAACTAACTTCAAAAGGCTGTCCCCTTTGCTTTGAGATGTGGTGGGATGCCCGCGTAATTTGCAACGTGTCGTCAACAGTTTCTGTAAGTCGAACAGACTCTAACCAGGCACATACTTGGGCAAGGCAAAACGTTTTGTCAATATGAAACTGTCTGTGAGTTGTGGGAGGTAATGGGGTTTTCGATTTGAACGCAGCAGGGTGTACGTTAGTGTAGGAATCGGGTAATTCGGGTACTTTCTTTACCCCAGATTTTCTGACAGAACCTTCATTGTCGGGGGTCGGGTGTTGAAACAAGGATATGCTCGTTCCGTTGAATGACGATGTTGCTGACGTTGATGAGGGATTGTGGTCAATGTTGTCCATGGCTGCGGTATTGAATACTCCTTTTCTCAGAGACGAAGGACAAACTACCCCTTCTTCAACGTATCTTTCAACTGCAGCATCACCAAGTTGAGCGGATATTTCAAGAACTCGCTTATATGGTATGCTTAGGCAGTGATCGTGTAGCATTTCTACAAGGCCCTTTTTGTGCATTTTTAAGTACACAGACATTTCCATGAAAATTGGGAATGGTGTTTCGCGATCCCTTATGTGTCTGTAACTTGTCGAGCCTTCTCTGTAGGCTGCGTAACAGTTATACTGAAGCAGCTGGGCCATTGCCATATCTGTTTTGGATGCCCCAAACCTTATCTGCGATTGTATATCGACACCATGCTCTATCACACATACACATTCAATTAGTGAGGACGGAATTGCATCTTCAACACGACCGCCGTGTAACTTGCCGTCAAATGAGAATTTGTGGTTGAGCATTTCTTTTCTTAGGATCTTTGCAGCTTTTCCAAGAATTATGGCATCTGTATATAGTTGGTGCATTTGATAACACGGGCCCAATGTCTTTCTTAAAAGCACGTATTACCTGTTTGCCATCTTTGTGTTCTGCAAGCTCAGGGATCTCAGCTAACAGTTTCTCTTTGAGTCGAGTTCTGTTAATATCTGTTTCTGACAATTGAATTTCAAACTGTTGTAGCCTTTTCTTGTAAAGCTTGGTCAAATTTCCTAATGGGAAAATTGCAGGCATTTCCGTACTAGTGTGTGATTCTATGACGTAAGCCAGTAGCTCTGAAAATACTAGAGCATGTTTTTCTCTTGGTTTGTCAGTAACCTCCATCTCTTTATTACGGAGGTGATCTCGTTCCTGTTATAAAGAGTGGTCAAACAATCTTTATGGTATACAAACTCTTGTGCGACTACATCTCCACCACTCAACTTTGACAAAAAATTGCCGTCGTTTAGATTACGCGCACATTCATTCAAACGTTTGTCAAAACCCATGGTCATTGCTTTTCTCAGAGTGTGTCGTCTGGTGGCAACTCCCTCGCACAGAAAGCATTTCTGTGCAGGTAAACATTTGGCCTTTTCTTTGGACTTGCAATATCTGCAGGCTCTTTACTTTCAGATGTCTTTTTTTCCGTACGTTCGAGTTTTGTGTTGTTAAATAAAATACGACAACATCGATGGTACTTCGCATTTCTTTCTCTTAACGTTGATTTTATACCATGTCCTTCATCTAAGCGGCTTGGATCAAAGATACTGGGCAACTGGTTCATGTCTTTGAAAAGAGGAATGTTGGTTGCCAACATTGAGTAGCCATCCTGACTTTTTCGACAAGGTAATGGAGATTTCAAGTCTTCTTTCTTTGTTTGCATTTGACAAATGCAGCACTTTTCTCAATCTGTTGGCTGTTTACTGGTACTAGCTGCTTGAATAGTATCTTCCATGATTGTTCTATGATATGTGGTTAATTCGAGGGGCTATCCTTTTACCAACTAACCAATTGTAAGATTTAAAAAGCACATTCTTTTATGGGATACAACAAAGTTCGGAACAATTCCCTACACCCTGTCCGATCGTTCATTCAGTACCATTGAAGTCCCGTGCGATCTGTACACCTTCCAAGTAACTTAAGCCGTTACCTTTGGCTCGGCTATCCCGCGTTGGCACAACCTGTCTACTCAGGTACGGCTATCTAACGTGTGAATTTTATATGATTCATTAATTGAGGTCCGCTAGATAGTATATGGACACTAAACGATCAACTTACTATTACAGTTAAACCTCTCTAAAACGGCCACTAAATTGTGTTAATTACATGTACGAGTGTTTACAACAGGTGACTGCTGAACGCAAGGGGCCAGTAAAACAGAAAGCTCCTAAAAGGAGCTTTCTGTTTTACTGTTACCTTGCTTTTAGCTGTCACCTGTCTTTTGTACAATCAATAAGCCTTCGTTTTAGTGGTCGTTATAGAGAGGGTTTACTGTATAGTAACGACGAATATTTAGCTGATACTGAACCCCATGCTGAGTTCCACAGCAATGATGTCACCAGTGTGCCCTGGTTATGCTTTGACAATCACTCTATTACAATAACATAATTTTTTAATGCATATAGCTGTATATATATTATGATGATGATTGGGTTTTACGGCACTGCGACACAAAAAAGGTCATATAGCGCCGATGAATGATGAGGGGTGATAACATGAGATGAAGATGGTTTCAGGAAGATGATTTTGGCTAATCCCATTCATGCGGAGCAGCGAATGTGATCAAAACCACCGACCAGACTTGTCTAGTTTTTCGAACTCAATTCCTTAAAACAGTGTCCAAAGGCTGCTTGAATCGCAGTTGGATGGGGTGGTTCGAATGACAAAGTAGATCTATAATACTATTTAGCTTGATATATTCGGTAGATGATAATGAGTTGGGTTTCACGGCACTGCGACACAAAATAGGTCATGTAGCGCCGATGAATGATGATGGGTGATAAGATGATTTCAGGAAGATGATTTTGGCTAATCCCATTCGTGTGAAGCAGCGCATGGGATCAAAACCACCGACCTGCCTTCCTTTTATATCTTGGCAGAGGGGATAATATCGGTCTAATAACCAGAAAAGATTCCCTATGACAATTTAGCTCCAGAACTGCGGCAAAGTAGGAAGGTCTCTGAAGTATAATATTATAGAAACGTAAGAGTACACATTTCGAAAAGGTTACACAAAACGGAAAATACGCAATTTCATTCCCTATTTATATGTCGCTAACTATCAATGGTATGCACAACTCTTAAATAATTTAGTTCATTGAAAAAATATTGTCAATTTACGAATGCTGAAACAATGAGGATGATTGAAGAACCTCGATTTCCAACTAGATATCTTAAGGAAAGATTTTCGATAAAAATAGCATAAATAGAGGCCATTTTGAATTTGATCGCGGCCCTTTTGGTTTGTTTATAAAATATTAAGATTAATTCAAAGTTAAACAATATAGTTTAGGACATATTTGTCATTTTCCAATCTCATTTATGGACAATCATTGTACTGATGACTCTGCCACAATATCAGAAAATTGAAAAAGACGCCATTTTGAAAATGTCCGCCATCTTGAATCTGACAAGGTAAATTGAAGTGGCTAACGATTTTTCTTTTGACAAGTAATACCTAAAGATCATGTGTGGAAAGTCCCTTGCTTGCTTCATGAAGTGAAATGTTTTCATTATAAATAAGTTAACGCCCAAGCTATGTCTGTAGTAAAATATTCAAACACACGCAATGTATCCCTTTCTTCGTGCAAACAGCTTTGAGCCTGGTATGAAGCGGAGTTATTCGGCGCATGCTCTGGTCCACATTTATCTGCAATGGTCGTGAACGGCTTTGTGCAAACGAATAGTTTGAGGGAAATGTACAACAAAACTTCTGCATTGCAGCCTTTTAATTCAATTTTGTTAATAATTTGGTTCTAAGGAATATGACTGCTTAAAGCAATATTTAGGTAAAATAAAAATGTCCCTTAGAAAAATCAAGAGGTTTCGATTCATCTCCAGATAATAGGAGATCTAAGGTAACTTGGTTTATATGAGACAGGTTGATTAGCATATTGTTTCGTGTTTGTGTGTATAAATGACATTCAAGAATAAAATGAAATGAATTCTCACAAGGACTTCCGCATCTACATGATGGATCTGCAACTAGATTACAACGGAATAAATCGTAGTTTAAACAACTACATTGATGTCTTAGCCTGGTTTGTAGGATATTATTCTTACGTGTTCCATATTGCCAGAAAGTTGGTAATGTATCTATTTTACTCCCTAGTGCGGTCTTAAAAGACTGTATGGTAGTTTTGTTTCTAACATCCTGATTTAAGGCATTCCAGCTATGTGCGGTTGACACTATAAATGCTCGTTCAGTTAAACGTAAGCGTGTATTTGGGATATTATAGTCATTATTATTTCTTAGTGGATAGTAAGTTACTTCAATTACAAGAGGGGTAGTATATTGCTAAGATATGGTGGAACAGACTGGTTGTGCATTTTATAAAACAAAACTAGTTTCTTTTTCTCTCTTCTAAATTCTAATGTCTCAAGTCTGCTTCTCTATATATAAACTTTTTTTTGCAAAATATCGGTAACCCACATGCTATTCTTGCTGCTTCTAATTGTATGCTTTCTAGTCGTTGCTTATCGACCTGAGAACAGCCATCCCATAATTATGATGCGTATTCTAATACTTGGAGGATAAAACATTTGACAAATTTTAATAAAATTCGTCGATTTAGAATGTATTTAAGTTTTCTTAACACAGAGATCTTTTTCATACAAGATTGATATTATGCTATCTATATGGTGAGACTATTTACAATCAGAAGATAAATTTACTCCTAAATGTCTATGATAAGAAACGGGTTTAAGTAAGTTGTCATCAAAGAATAAGTTTAAATTGAAAGAGTTAGTTGAGTTTGTAATGAATAACTCATTAGTTTTATTTGGGTTGAACCCATTGTAACAATATTCCTTTAAAACCGTATCCCTTAAGTTTTTGTATAAGACCTCTATGCCAAACCCTGTCAACAGCTTTGGAAATATCACAAAATATCACACAAGTATGTTGCTTTCGTTCCAAGGAATTACAAATAGAATCATACATTTCAATAAGTGAATAAACAGTTGAATGGTTAAGAATGGATCCTGATTGGTAATGATAGATAAGATTATTAAAGTGCAGAAAATAGGATTTGAACCTACAGACCCTGGGCTTTCAGAAAAACATAGTGACCAAAAGTCCCCCTATGGGGGGAGGGTTCACATTATTGGCCAGCAGCCTATATGTTCTACAGTAAAATTATACATATACTTAAAAACAACACGTTCAAAAACCTTTCCCACACATGGCAGTAGAGAGACTGGTCTATAATTCGACACTTCGTGTTTATCTCCCTTTTTAAAAAGAGGTAAAACTAAAGCTTTTTAGTTCACCTGGCACGAAGTGCCAAGGTGAGCTATTGTGATCGCCCTGTGTCCGTCGTCCGTCGTCGTCCGTTAGTTCGTCGTCGTCCGTCAGTCAGTCCGTCCGTCGTCAAACTTTTTCGTTAAAGATCTTCTTCTTGGAAACCACTGGGCCAATTTCTTCAAAACTTCATAGGATTGTTCCTTGTAGGGTACTCTCTCAGATTTCTTCAAATATATATCATCCAACTGAAATTGTGGTTGCCATGGCAACCAATTGAAAAAACTTTAAAAATCTTCTTGTCAAAAACTGCCTGTCCGAATTGAAAATAATTTTACCTAAATGTGCCATTGGTGACCCTCTATCAGATTTCTTAAAATAAATTTCCTATCTAAAAAAACATGGCCGCTAGTGGGTGGGGCAGATTTTCTTTATATGGCAATATAGTGAAAACTTTAAAAATCTTCTTGTCTGAAACCGCTGGTTCGATTTGAAAGTAACTTTACACAAATGATCCATGGGTGACTCTCTACCAGATTTCTTAAAATAATTTTGATATCTAAAAAAACATGGCCGCCGGTGGGTGGGGCACATTTTCCTTATTTTACCCTATAGTAAAATCTTTAAAAATCTTCTTCTGTGAAACTACTGGTCAAAAATGAAAATAATATTACACAAATAATCCATTTATAGCTGTCTACCAGATTTCTTAAAATCATTTTGTTATCTTTAAAATCATGGCCGCCAGTGGGTGGGGCAAGTTTTCCTTATATTTCTGTATAGAAAATCTTTAAAAATCTTTTTCTCTGAAATTATTGGTCTGATTTAAGAATGTTTTTACACAAATAATGATTCATGGGTGACCCTTTCCCAGTTTGCTTCAAATAATCTTCCTAGCTCAAACATGGCCGTCAAAGGGTGGGGATGAATTTACCAATGATGGCTTATAGTCAAAACTTTACCATTACTAGTTCATTACCATAACCGTAACCATGGGTACCAGGTGAGCGATTTAGGGCCGCATGCGGCTCTTGTTTCCCTATATTAGGAAATGTTGAAGAATTAAGAGATAAGTTAAACAAAATAGAAAGAGGTTTACTGACAGAATCACGAGTGGCTTTCAACATATTATGACTAATCACATCACAGCCTGTTGCTTTTCCTAATTTAAGATTTCCTAAAATGTCATGAACGTCTGTTTCTAAAATAGTTAAAGAATCAGTTAGTACGATTTAGGAAGTCCGGTAAATTTGTGTTTGATTCATCAATAGTAGAAATTGAACAGAAGTATTTATTTAAGGTAGCGTCCAATAAAACGGATATACGCAAACAGTGTAGATTCTGATCGGACGCCGCGTTATTCGCAGTCTGATCAGATTCGGCACTTTTTGCTAGTAGGAATTTTAACATAAAATAAAACGAAAATGAATTTGAATTTGAATTTGATAAATTAAAGACTATTCCAGTATATAAATATTGAAGATTCCTCTAGTCGCAAATTAGTCATCACGGGTGTAGCCGAGCACATTTCATAACCAACATGGTAATCACATACCCCTTGTTTGAAAACGTCACATGCGGTGTCCTAAACAAAAGGGTACTTTATAAAAAAAAATATACAGTGTTCCCTCTCTACAACGGCCCTCCCAACAACGATTCCCTCCTAACAACTACCCTTGTCCCTGTTTCCTAAACAATTTAATTATGTCCAACCTTTTCACGGCTGCAATAATTATAGTCTAAGTAAAATCCAAATTAAAATTATAAAATTTACATTTTTGACATTTTGACAGAAAAAAACATAATGACGAGTGGCAAACAGCTTAAATCCAGATCAGACGCCGCGTTACGCGGCGTCTGATCTGGATTGAAGCTGTTGGCAAATGTAAACCAATTTCCCTCTCTACAACGACTCCCTCCGAACAACGCACATATTTGTTGTCTCCCATTGGATGTCGTTGTAGAGAGGGAGCGCTGTAGCAACACCTCTCCAGCCACAGTTCTTACGTACCTGAGTGTATTCCAATCCTGAGTGATATCTCATAGTCTGGACGGTGTCGAACTCGGAATTTTTTGATTTCCTTCAAGAGTCTGAGCGACATAGACGCAATTTCCCCGGCATGATTGTCACCGTTTCGTAACGGTAGCCCACTGCATACCATATAGGCATCACCTACATAGAAATGTTTAAAATGAAGTAACTATCACTTTAGAAAACAAACAATAAATTAGAAATTAAAACTTGCGGTTTTTATACTTTAAAGTTAAACGGCATGAAATAAAACGTTATATTACAGTTAGCTTAACGACTAATATGAACATATTTTACTCTTACACATAATATCATTTCTGAAAATGTTCGATCATATTATTTTATATAAATGTTCATTTTCAAATACTTGACCCCTAATTTGCAAATAAAAAGTATAATGTACAACAAATTACGTTTTAGCAACCTAGGTTCGTTTTGAAAAGTCAGGACCTAGAGCAGAAGGTTCCTGTATTTTAATCTGGATCTAACATAGTTGCATAGAAAAATGCGATACACTATCTGTAGAGGACACATAAAAATGTGCGCCTCCATAGTGGTTAATTATTTAATTCTTTCAACACTGAGTGATTATTGTGGATACTTAGAGTCCCTTGTGGATCAGTTGAGTTACCAAAACAAGAACCAGTCTACTTGGAATTCAGGTTAGTTTTATTAAAACTAGTCTAAATTTGCAAAGTGTAACGTTGTTTGTAAATGTAATGAGTTTTTTAATCAGTTCTATCGCATTGAAAGGGACAAACGCCACTTACATAGGTACACTGTGATGACAGTATCTAAAGTTTATATACTAAGTGTAACAAAACTGAACAAGTATACAATTAAGAAATGAATTGATTTTTTTCGGTGTTCAAGCGAAATGAACGACAGAAAATTTTCGGCAAATACCATTAATCGCGTTAGCGATTCATGGTAAATTTTCCGATAATTTTCTGTCGTTCGTTTCGCTTGAACACCGAAACAAATCTGTTCATTTCTTATATTTACATTATTTTATCTTTATATGTGTTATGAAAACAATTCAGACTTTCAGTTTTTAAAGGAGAAATGTTGTTGAAAAGGGGAAAAGTACGCTTAGAAATAAACTTGAAAGAACAGCTTCAACAAAGTTAACTCCGCCCCCTGTAACCAAATAACATAGCTAGATCTATACTGCGCGGATAATATAGTTCTCAAATTCACCTCAGGGTTTTACTAGGGAAAATACTTTTAAGTACATCCAAGTACGTTTTCTTATCCTCAATCGGGTTTTTAATTCATGCAACGGTGCAAGCAATCGTCAAGTGTGAACGCTAATACCGTATTCTTAACGGGCGCTGACCATAGAGAAATCCGAAGCTGAGAGGCACCATACTGGGTATTTATGGTGTTGGAGCCAAATCTCGGAGCCTAAGTTGGAACCGGCCAGGAGCTGAGGATTACTAGTGTTTTGTGATTTTTTTCTATCATTAGCGCTATTTACCAGTAATTTCAGTGACTTTTCTGTAAAGTTTCTCTTCTTCTTCCCATAAAGTGCAGGGCCCTTCTGGAGCATCGACGCACTGTGTACAAGTTTCAAGTTGTCGGGGGGAGTATGTCACAGCGTGTAGGTTTATCATGACTTGAACGGCCTTTCTGTACAAGTGCGCTTTTATGGTGAAGTGGTAGAGTGCATGACTGCGAACCTGGCGACCCGGGTTCATACCCGGGTCGGTGCGGGTGTTTCTTTATAAAGAACACCCGGTTACATTGGGCGCCAAAAATTGTTTGCGGGGGGTATAAAAATTCGTAGCAGACGGACAAAGTTTCGGAGCGCTTCCTACTGCATTTTTTTTTACAATGAGTGTAAATAATTTATATCAATATGAATATAAAATCTATATATATTGGTATTTAGTGTTTAAAGAAATATTGGGAAATAAACTAGATTTAATCTAGGTCAAATACAACGTGGATTTCTAATTTTATAGTAGTGAAGATTAATGTGCAACGACTTAACCCTAAGCTCCGCCTCCTAATGTTTGAGTGTCTCTATGACATGAACACCGATTTTTACAATGGAAAGAGATAGGGCTAAAGTAAATATTCTATTGTAGAGGTTTTATAATAAAACAAGGATTAATATACTTAGCTTATATATATATATATATAAGTTTAGTAGAGAGGCGTAATGTTTTTATTAAATATTTTTTTAAACAAAGGCATAACCTTTCTCTTTTTTTAATTCGATATATATCTAAACTTGTACCGGACCGACTTTTGTCGGACCTTCGCATTTCCGTTTATATATATATAAATATATATATATAACTTTAAACCATGAAAACAATGTGTTTAAAAAGGAAATCTCCTGTTCTTAAACGTTTAAGCATTATAAGTGCGACAAGTTACGCCTTTTTTTAACCATTATGATATTGTCGGAACAAAAATGTCTTACAGTGGAGAATCTGTTATTCTTTCCCGTTTAAACGCAAACGTTCGCAAACGCAAAGCACTAAAAGTTAGAAAAGAACAACTTTTGGACAATTCTGATAAGTCTTGTTTATCTTGGTGGCAAACAGTTTGGAGCCTGATCAGACGCCGGGTTACCCGGCGTCTGATCTGGCTCCAAACTGTTTGCACTGCAAATATAAGTTTTAGCGTAAACGCGTTTATTGGGAAAGAATAACAGATTCTCCACTGTACTAGCACAACTACCACATGTTCCAAGAAATACACGAAAAACACAAAATCATAACAAACGTACCTATTGTTTCTATTTTGTAAACATCGAAGTGGCGAATTGTGTTATCAAATACAGTGTACAAATCATTCAACATGTCAACAACCTGCAAAGTAATATTCATTATTTGAATACAAAGGGGAAGTAGTAATTCTTGCCCGTACAAATGGAACATACATGAGTTCTAAACATTCAGTAATAGAAAGGTACAGTCTTTGGAAGCTTATGTTGTACATATATATGTTTTCATCTAAGGTAACAACATGTTAGAAACCATAACGTTCAATGTATAATCTGGCTACAAACATTTTTGCAATAATCAGGCTTGGACATTAACGGGATACAGTTGAGAACATATTATTTTGCCGTTTAAAAGAAACTGGTCATTGTTTCTATATTTCCGATGTTCTCAAGTTTACCGCCAGACAGTTCTTTGAAATACGACCATATTTTATACATGTACAGCTTCTTGTCAGTGTATTCAAATGTTTGATTGACAGATGGCACAATGTCAATTCTATCACTTTGTCGATTCGATATCCGGTGTAGTTTCCGTATTGGTAAAGTTTTATTTGCGTTATAAGGAATGTGTCAATAATTGCTACAGGTAAAAACTTGGATCAAATAGAAAATTACAGAGCGTATCTAACGAACGTGTTTGTTCAACACTTTTACTGCCACGTTATCGCCTTCAAGAACTAATGTAACAGATTCTAGACGAATACGTCAAAATGGTATCGACAGAGTGTACTTGAACGGGTTAAGTGTAAGCGTTACCCGATCAACTATTTACACTTACAATAAAATCTCCGTAATACGACCACTTGAAAGAAGGTTAAATGACTGCATAAAAAGATGAAAAATCAAGGCAATGTGCACAAACAATAAATAGCATAATTGTTACAGGACGACAAGAAGTGCATAGCTTCATATTTATTTCTTCAACCGCCGCCACAATCACTTCTACAACTACTTTAGATCATAACAATTAGTTATTATATGCCTTTGCATGATATCGAGCGTTTTCGCGTGTATTTGCACAGTAAAATACAAGAGTCTGTATCAGCCACCTTGTATCAGCCACTTTGTATTTTACTCTGACCTCGCTTTCGATTTAACGTGACGTCATTTACGTACGTGTACAAGTGCCGCGTTATTCATTGTGGCAAACAAAAAATCTTGTTCTGCTTCAAATAACTAATAAATGTTGGCTATAAAATGATTTAAACAACTATTTAATTGTTTCTGGTGTGTATTCAAGGCATATAATAAACACATCACCAGTTGGCAGTGTGCTACAGAGTGTTGCATTTAGCTCTCGACGTTTTTGGCGGAAACAACCGATCAGACTTGCGCCAAGGCGCTCGTCAGATCGGCTATTTCCGCCAAAATCGTCTCGAGCTAAATACATCACTCTGTATCGCACTGTCAACTGGTAATGTGTATATATTATATGCCCTGACATGTTTGTAAATTGAATTTGGCAGAATATGGACCAGAGTAAATGCGGTAAAACCTCTCCATTCCGACCACTAAATTGTGTTACTGATTAGGTACTACCTTTAAGAACTTTCTGTTTTAGTGTCCTCTTGCTATAGGCTGTATTCCGTCTTTCAATCAATCAGCCTTCGTAAGAGAGAGGTTTTACTGCATTTAGCTACCGTACCTTCAACACACATTGACCCACTAATCTTTAAGATTGCACAGTTTATTTTTTACCATGATTTTCCAAAACAATACCGCCAACTAACCTAAAATACTGTTTCTTCCATTCCTAATAAGGAGTCGAAGGTGGCAATAATGCTAATGACAGGAAACTGGGACGACTGGCTTATCAACCTTTTCTTTGCCAATACATGTTCTAGTTAAACACAAAGTCGTCTGCTTTTTGTTCTCAACTTATTGAGTTATTTTGACTTCCGAAACATCTAACTGAGTGTCCAATAATGTGGATCATGTACAAACGCTACGTTACGCAACGTCGGATCAGCATACAAATTGTTTGCAAATTCAGTATTGGACTCTAGTGAAAGCAGTGAACTGGTTAACCGTCGGCGTTTTTAGAATGTGTCTGAAACGTTTATCTTTTGCAAAATTGCTACAGATTGGGCTATCCTCTTCATTCGGTCAATTATATCAGTGTAAAAACAGTTTGGATCGAGATGAGACGCCATGTGTCATACTAGTCGCTAAAATAGCCCGTCCAGAAGCAATTGTAAGGATAAATCTTAATGAGATTTCTAAATGAACTGAGGGCACTGCTATCTCGTTCAATGCTGATTAGCTGCCATCCGCTTTTAAGTCTTGTTCTGCTGACATTCTTAACTAAGCAATTATTCTGTAGATTTCTAGAAATAAAAATTAATGAACTTTCATTTGGATATTGGTAATTTGAGTAAATTAGAACTGAATTTGACCCAAACATTAACTAACTTGAAACTTCAAATGGAACATTCCAGATTTTGAATATTTAGTTTATTCAGTGGTTTAATTTTAATGATATATTACAAGTTTACAAAAGAGTCAGACATGGATTAGGTGACTCATAATGAACTATCTGTTCTAGTTCTTCACGATTTGCATAGGACAGTTGTATTCTTTACAGACACATTGTTAATTAAGAGCGAGTATACTTTCATTAAGTTTGACTTGGTATAGCGAAACCCTAAACAAAGCCTATTTACGAGTCTCATGTAGACCCAGCTAAATTCACCGTACTTAACCCTTTCCCTCATAGAAGCGCCTTTTAGCACATTTGATTTGTTCCTCCACTGAAGAAAATAGTTCCAATTTATACAGTTTTGAAAATGAACCATAAGAAAATATTTCCTAAGTTCTAGCAGATGATAGCTTAAAGCAGGCTGAAAGTAAAGCAGAATGACTTCAAAACTAGACACAGGCTATGGGATAGGGGGTTAAGTACGAGTGTGCAATGTTTCAGGAACAACATTCTAGCACATGAGTGTGTTTGCATATGTGGATCAATGTGATCTATAAATATTCAAGTGTTAGCATTTTTATTTGATGTTGCTTTTGTAAATATACAGTAGCTTATGTGGTGTCTTTATCTGTCATTTATAGCCGGAAAAAAATCACCAAACCGGAGTTAGGATTAAAATAAAGTTCGTCGCGATTCGCATCTGTTGTAACTACAGAACTCCAGATAAAGGTAGATATTTTCAACGATTTCACTTTTCTGTTTTAACCTATTCATATGATGTGACTACTCTTTAGAATAGTAACGTTGAAGTCAGAATAACGATTTTATATTTTGAAATATTGAGCCGTATAAGGTGTTATGTAACAACTTCCTCAGCAGCGTGTAAAACCTTTACATCGACATTAACCGTTGTTGTAAATGGTTAAGAACCAGATCATCAAGAACGTCATAACCATTGAATGCTGCTAAAATTGCAGACGACACATTTGTAAACGAGTTAATGCAAAACGTTCAATTTGCGATGAAAGGGTTAGAGATAGCATCACTAAATATCGCAATACCTCCATCGGAGTACTTTCTGCTGATAGTTTGGTGAAGCCACAAATATCACTGAAATATATCGTAACTGAACTGTAGGCCTCTGGTACAACGGCCTCGCCCATCTTCAGCTGCTCGGCAACACATCTGAAGTACATGTACATGAATTGTCAGATGACAAACACATTTTATACCCTTTTATTATTACAAGTGTCCATCGTCTCAGAAAACAATTAAGCAAGATTAGTAAAAGTAGTTTACATTTTAACGTACCAATGTCACCATTGTAAGTCTGGTTTTGTAATTAACCTAATGACATAGCATCCTTTTTATTCTTCAAATGTGAACGACAAAGGCAATTGTCTGGCGAATTAAGCTTTCATTTTATGCTTGCTTATGCAAAATTCAAAGTCAGAAGCTAAAACTGAAAACATTTTGAAAAGAGTGTCAAACGAGCTTTTATATAGTCCCATATAACAGAAGTGTGTTATATCAGAACAAAAATGACATTGACCCTGACCTTCACCCGATAACTTGTGTTTAATATTAAAGCCTGGTGTCGGATTTCTGCTTCCCATTTCACTCAAATGTTAGGATTTCAGAAATGTTTCCTACAGTGGAGAATCTGTTATTCTTTCCCGTTTAAACGCAAACGTACGCAAACGCAAAGCACTAAAACGTAGAAAAGAACAACCTTTGGACACTTCTGATAATTCTTGTTTATCTTGGTGGCAAACAGTTTGGAGCCTGGTCAGACGCCGGGTTACCCGGCGTCTGATCTGGCTCCAAACTGTTTGCACTGCAAATAATAGTTTTAGCGTAAACGCGTTTATTGGGATAGAATAACAGATTCTCCACTGTATGTGTCTATAGGTCATGCAGCGAGAAATCGTGTGCAATTCCATTTCTTAACCGGCACTTGTTGGTTTAACTCATATGTCCTTTTTTGTACAGTAAAGTATCTTCATTACGACCACTAAGTTGTTAAATTTTATATATTTATCGCAGGTGACTGTTCAAAACAAGGTCACAGTAAAACGAAAGCTTCTTTGGGAGCTTTTTGGTGTACATTAAACCTTGTTTAAGCTGTCACCTGTATTCTATTCAATCAACAAGCCATCGTTTTAGTGGTCATTAATTGTTTTTCTATAGTTTTGAGATTGATCAGATACGATGTTATTCGACGTCTGAGCTATATTCAAACATTTTGTGAATGAAGCTGAAATGAGTAGTCGCGATTTTGTTTTCGATATTGTTCCTTATTGCGGTAAGTTTCGATTCAAAGGGAAATAGTAACGTACATGTAGTCTCTTCTATACGCTTACAAAAACGGTAACAGTAACCCCTTACTGTCTGAACCAGTGTAGAATGCCTATTTGGAAACCGTTAAGATCTAGATCAGACGTCATTTGATTACAGTGGAGAATCTGTTATTCTTTCCCAATAAACGCGTTTACGCTAAAACTATTATTTGCAGTGCAAACAGTTTGGAGCCAGATCAGACGCCGGGTCACCAAACTGTTTAGCACCAAGATAAACATGAATTATCAGAATTGTCAAAAAGTTGTACTTTTCTACGTTTTAGTGTGTTGCGTTTGCGTACGTTTGTGTTTAAACGGGAAAGAATAACAGATTCTCCACTGTAGGACAAAAAAGAAAGACAAATGAGTTTACACATACAAATGAGTTTACACATACAAACGTGTCAATGTATCTAAGATATGAATTTGAGCGAAAGCAGATGACAGATGTTTATAGCAAATGACGACATGGCATTGAATGTGTAAAAGCAAGATGTAACAATAGTTTGTCTTACTTTGGAAGCATTCTTAGCAACAGGGACTCTGTCTTTTTCTTTTCTTCTATCAATAATGTAGTTCGTTCATCCACTAGGTCTTCCAAATTCTTCTGGTATTTTTCCATCATTGCCATCATGTTGTCAAATATGTTTCGTTTCCTACAGTAAATGTTTATAGAGAGTTAACTACATTATTGTCTATATTTGTTATTTCTATATATTGTGCTTTTAACTCATCCCGAAACTTTAAATAGCCAATTCCACTTTACAGATTCAGTTAGTCCATTTTTTAATAATAAGGGAAGTTTAAAAATTGACAAACAGTGTAGACCTGTTCAGAGGGATCCTAAAGGAGCCCTCTGATCAGGATATACACTGTTTGTTTAAGACAAGTATACTCTTGATAGGTATATGATTTGTTCATAAAGAGTAAACTCGTCGCTAGGGTTCAATGTGTTAAATAAAAGTTAGCGTTGATCCTGATAAGAAGCTAGTCAACACTTCAAAATATACAAATACACAAAATAGCAGTAAATTCGTTAAATCAAGATGACATTGTATCGTTATGAATTTAAAAAACAAACCAGAACAGTACATATATTGTTTTACTTATAAATAAATATAGTTTTCATCAATAATCAAAGGTGGTCAATACCAGCAAATGTAAGATAAACGATAGCTGAATCTATTTGATATCCATAGATGATATCAAATATATTAGAATACACCAACTAGTTCATACATATATGTACGAATGCAATAATCGAAGCCAGGTTTACTTGATTATTTTGTAACAATACATAATTTCAGTATAAAAGAAGAAATTCATTTCAATAGCGTAATCAATTCATCGATAATGTATCAGGCTTTTTTCAGCTCACCGCCGAAGTCACTTAACTTCGTCGAGTTTGGATCCAGACCAGACGCCGTGTAACGCAGAGTTTGATCAGGGTAAAACAATGTGTGTCACTCGATCGTATCGATATTTCCTTACAGGTCATTCTTCCTAATATTTAACTTTAAAATAATCTTACGGAAACTGATGTTAAAGCTGATAACATATCGCGCTAAAGAGGAAATTCCTCACGATTAATTTGGCACCGAAAAAGTCTAATCATATGTTATGCTTCACGTTTCCCATTTTGGCTTGCAAATGCATTGTTGTGTATGTTAGAAATGGTATACAGTATATTCCTGTTTCTAATTTGAATGAGTTCAATTAATCAAATCATACTTGGATAGCTATAGAAATATGAGTTCACAAGTCATGTTTATATCTTTTACGTGTATCTATGAAAGCAGCACATACAAGAATAAGCTGATATTTGTAATTAATGTTTATATCTTTACAAAACATGTAATTTATCTGATGTTTCTCTAATAGTTCCCGTCATGAATGATAAACAATGTATTTCCTGGAGAATGAAGAGTTACCTAAATAAGTTTTTTATTCAAAAGTAGTTTAATTTTGTTATATAAGTACAGTCCGGAGGCGAGTGTTCTTTTCTGCACGAAAACCTTTTTTTTAAACTTGGCAACACACATTGGGGAAATGCTTTTTTCGGGCTCGTTTTAGAAACAAGCAATAAAAAGACTAAAGAAAAACTTAGCACGTTTTAGAGGTATGTATGGCAATCTAATTTTTAGGTAGTTGGCGCCTGATCAGACTCCGAACTCTTTGCATGGACGTAGCTGTTTTAGCAACAACTTATTTACTGGGAAATGTTTGTTTTTTGCAGAGTACATAGTAACGATTCAGTATTACAAACACTAATATGTAGTGTAAGTTTCAGGTAACCGCTTAAACAGGGTCGGTCCTTAAAGGGACTCGCAACCGGATGGTGTACTTGTCAAAATAAAATAAAATACTCAAATAAAAGCAAATTTGTGGCATTATTTGGCTTCTGACATTAAAAAAATATGATCAGTTCAAAAAAGGTTTCAAGAATCGTCACCGAATCTTAGATTTTTAGATATTTTCCATCGTTTTTCTATACCGACTAGTAGACGGTATAGTTGTTGTTGTTGCTTCTCTACACGGGCTCAGACATAAACCCGAGCCGAATTACGAAGTTGTATGCACTTTCGATCGCTACACATTGAAATACGTTAAATCGGTCCGAGATAAACGGATAGTTCCGTGGTCCATTGGTCTAAGCGGTTTCCCCTATTTTGCCTTCTGTCCGCCAATGCCGGGCCCCGGGTTCGAATCCCACCAGAGACCAGTATTTTTTTTTTATTGAAATACATTTTTTTAAACAGAATTTCTTATCCTAAACTAATTCTTTACCATTGATATAAGCGTTTGACACATATTTACAAATTACTATTTTTAATGCACCATCTGGTTGCGAGTCGCTTTAAATAAAGGAATGCTTTCATCTACCTAGTCATACTACATAATGTACGTACATGCCATGGTGTAACGGTGCTATATGTTTCCGTATCATACGGAAATCTGGTCTGTGCTCCGGGTTAGCTGTCCAACATGACGTCATACACTCAATAATATAACTGTCACACGTAAGTCTGCTAACATCTGGACGGAAATGGATCGTTTTAACGTTGTTTATGATTTCTGAAATATTCAATTACTCACTTAAGTTACTATATTAGGGAAATAAGAACTTATAGAAAAGCCCTTCACAAGAATAAGGTTAATGCTGGCTCCATACGTCTTCTGTAGTGTCTTTAGTATAAATATGTATATTTTGTATATTATATTACATTTTAAAGGCCAAAACGAAAGATAAAGGGAGGTGTAATCAGAGAGATATTTCGACAGGCAGAGGTAGACACAAGACGATTTATGGAAATACAGTGTAACATGAAATAGAAAGAAAGGACAGTTAAGGTGGATATCTACAATGGACGAGATACAGGCACGTTTGATGAAGTGAATAACGATTATGGAGAGTGATTGTATTCAATTATGTCGTTAATGTAACCATCACGATTTACTAATTGTGTTGTGCAATAATATGATACAAGTAAAATATCTAAACTTAAAGCTATGTAAAACATATCAACCACTGCTCTTAAATTTCAAAGGCATCATGTAAGTGACTCTAAAGGAGTGTAAGTGCGTTACATACAGTGGAGAATCTGTTATTCTTTCCCAATAAACGCGTTTACACTAAAACTATTATTTGCCGTGCAAACAGTATGGAGCCAGATCAGACGCCGGGTAACCCGGCGTCTGATCAGGCTCCAAACTGTTTGCCACCAAGATAAACAAGAATTATCAGAATTGTCCAAAAGTTGTTCTTTTCTACGTTTTAGTGCTGTGCGTTTGCGTACGTTTGCGTTTAAACGGGAAAGAATAACAGATTCTCCACTGTACCAACGCTCGTATCGATATTTCTGAGGGCAAACTACCTTACAGCTAACTTACAAAACGATATTGCAGACAACAACATCGAAGCAGACAGGAATATAGCGACGAAGTGGCAAACACGCACGATTAACTTGGCCATTTGGCGCTGAAAGGATTTTAGTACAAAGTTTCTACTGGAGCATTATAAATTGGCGAATACTTTGTTTCTTTTCCGTTCAAACGAAATTTATAAAGAACAACATCTGCGCCATGCACTCTTGTTGCTTAAGTAAGAAAATTACAGTGCTCCCTCTCTACAACGACATCCGTTGGGAGACACATAGTGTGTGTGTTGTTCGGAGGGAGTCGTTATAGAGAGGGAAAATTAAGACTTGACTTACATTTGCAAACAGCTTGAATCCAGATCAAACGCGGCGTCTGATCAGGATTCAAGCTGTTTGTCACTGGTAAATATATGTTTTCTATCAAAATCTCCACTTATATGTTACTGTGAGAGAAAACAGCTGACGACAATCTTAAGCAGACGATATTGCAGTTGTAAAATAGTTAGACTTAATTATCCCGTTAAGGGAATTACGGCGAGTGTCGTTGTAAGGAGTGAGTCGTTGTTGGGAGGGCGGTTGTAGAGAGGGAGCGCTGTATTACTATTCTACTGAACCATTATAAACGTGCTTCATCAGAGAGGTCTCATTAGATTAAGGTCTCATTGTGCACTAACTTTCCGGAACTGGAATTTCAACATGCGACCGATATCGATGTCTTTAAATGCTCATCTAAAAGTAATTTTCATATAAATTGGCAAGCGATAACATGCCGTTTACAGATCCGGTATCCATTATAACCATTTCATCGTACAAAGCTATCGATTAAGTCTTATCTTGCCTTCATACGGCTTACTTTAGATATGTGTACCGTCAGCAAACAATGAAACAAGACTCTTTTTATCTATCTACTCTAACACAATGTCGATACTGTGGTCAAAATAGCCGTGTCCTGATCAGACGCAACAAAAGTCGGCATTTGATCAGGATCTAACCTGTTTGCACTTGTTAGTCAAACTGACTTTATTAAGGGGATGGTCTGAGCCATAGCAATATCCGACCTTAATCTTTGTTGAAGCAGATGTCATGAACAGTGCTCCTTCTTTACAACGACTCCCTCCTTACAGCGACTCGTTCCTTTCAACGACTTCTTCCTTACAACATCGATTGCAGATGATTTCCAAACAATAAAATTGAGTCTAATATTTTCACTGCATCAATATCGTCTGCTTAAAAAGGTCGTATACTATTTTTTTCTCAAAGTTACATATTATAACAATTTTGATAGAATATATACATGTATAATGGCGAATGACAAACAGCTTGAATTCAGATCAGAACGTGGAGTCTGGATTAAAGCTGTTTGCATATGTAAACAAAGTCCTAATTGCCCCTCCCTTTAACGACTTCCTCCAATCAACACACATAATATGTGTCTCCCATTGCGTTCCGTTGTAGAGAGGAAGCACTGTACATTTAAATCGTAGTTAATGGTACCCATTTAACTAAACCCATTCACTGTCATGACGTCATCTTTTTTCAACAATTATCGTTTGCTTTTATTTATAAATTTAATGCATTGGAAAAATGACTAATGTATTATTGTAATGAGTATCCAAACAGTAACGCGACACGACCATGTTTGTAAATACTATTTTGACTAGGGGCAATGGCAGTGAATGGGTTACACATTCAATGCCTAGTTCGTATACATGTACACAGTTCACTCCTTGCAATGACCCTCTGAACAACGAGTCCCTCCTTACAACAGCGTATTCCGCATTACAACACAAGACACGTATGTCAAACCTTCTGACGGCTGTAACGTCGTCTGCTGAGACATTCTGACACAAAACACACGTTTTGTGACGTGTAATCAGCATTCAAGCTGTTTGCAAATGTAAGCCAATTTTCCTCACAATAACAACTCCCTCCTAACAACGCACATATTTGTCTTCCATTTGGATGTTGTTGCAGATAAGAAGCACTGTATATCGACATTGACTTTAAATCATGAAGTACATTGGCTGAAGTATGACCAGGTTCGGAACCGTTAAACACTGTTGTCGAATTTTTTTGGGGGTTTGTTGGTTTTTCGTTTTTTGTTTTGGGGACTTTTTTTTTTGGGGGGGGGGGGGGGGGGGGATTTAGTTTTTTTTAAAAATGACAAGTTTTTAAATCCTGTGAAATAAAATATATTCAAGCAAACATTATATTCAAGCAAGAGATAATCTTGTTTAGTTTCGTTTAAAAGGAAAATGATAATTTGTTCTCACACCGTATTAGCGGGCATGTGAATAAATGCAAATTCAATGCTATGAGCATTTCGATAAATGTATGATCATGGATTATCCTATTCACTTTAATAATTATAAATAGTCAATTCTAACGTCCAATTACAGTGGCGAAAATTTTATTCTTTCCCGTTTAAAGGCAAACGTAACGCAAACGCAACACACTAAAATGGAGAAAAGGACATTTTGATAATTCTTATTATAAATTTTTAATCTGAGTGCCAACAATTTGGAGCTTAATCAGACGCCGGGTTACCCGGCGTCTGATCTGACTCGAGACTGTTTGCAATGGAAATAACAGTTTAAGCGTATACGCGTTTATTTGAAAAAAATAACGTTTTCTCCACTGTACATGTAAGTCTAGTCCATGATTGACTATATACGTTTGATTCTAACAATATATGGCAAATGACGAACAGTGCAGACCCTGGTAAAAGGGATTCTGTTTCATAAGACAAGTGCACTCATCATAGGTACACTTTTTATTCATGACGATTATTCTTATCACTAAGGTCAACTGTTTATCACACTAATCAATCAATCGAAGTATTGAATTCAACGTACCTTTCGGCGATAGTTCACAGAAGCCAAATGGCCCAGCTCTCCCGAATATTTCGTGTAATATTATTCCAAAGGCATACACGTCAGCCTTCTGTGAGCCTGGCAGGACGGACGGATATAAACACTCCGGTGCTTTCCAAAATAAATCTGCAAAGTAATTAAATAACAATCTGAATTTTATCAAATATCAGTGAAATTCTGGTAAATTTCTGTGCTAACCGTAATTTTATTTAGCTGCGTGCAAATGTTTTCAGTTAAAATTAGGTTAACCCTTTGAATTCTAGTCCCGCATATAGGCGTCCTTTTCAAACAGTGTACATGTGAATAGTACACGTGTGCTGTGCAAACAGTGAATACCCAGATCAGAGGGCTCCTTTCGGAGCCCTCTGATCAGGGTCTTCACTGTTTGTCATAATGCCAAACATAGGCAAAAACAACCCTTAAAAGTCAGTAATAAACAAGACTAAAATGAAAACCGGAATTGTCAATTTAAACTTTCAGGGAGGAAAGAGTTAAGGCATCGAACGGACGCTTCTATGGAAGGATGGGGTTATCCCTTATCATGTTAAATTGTCGTCTGCTTCAAATATATCGTTAGCGCAGGAAGTCATAATCAGTTTTATGCAATTTTGAAAAAATTGAATTTTAGAACAGAAGCAGACGACAATTGTTGCATACAAAATAAAAACCCAGCATGCAATGAGTTAAAGCAGTGAAGTTCAAGAGGTACATGCACACAGGCTTATATTTACCATAGCTTGCATTCTGGACACATCGCGAATACTTAACGTTTTCTTAGATTTAATGGTGCATGTTGCCATGACAACTAGTTTATATGTAGTATCTAATCAGTGGATTCTTTTCTTTATACACCGACTAATATAACAAATTGCAAAGGTCAATAAAAGTCGGTGTCTCATGAACATTGTTAATTCGTGTTTACATGGACACTTTCCTGAGAGTATCCATCATTATGGTCACTTTCAGTATTTATTGTTCAGTCAGTACATGTGAGTTACAGTGGAGAAAACGTTATTCTGTCCCGTTTAAACGCAAATGAAACGCAAATGCATTGCAATAAATCATCGAAAAGGATAGCTTTTTAGCTCACCTGAGCACAAAGTGCTCAAGGTGAGCTTTTGTGGTCGGTTTTTGTCCGGCGTCCGTCGTCGTGCGTCGTGCGTCGTTCGTCGTTCGTCGTGTGTCAACAATTTCTTCAAACATCTTCTTCTTCAAAACTACTGGTCTGATTGCAACCAAACTTCACAGGAATGTTCCTTGGGTCAAGTTCTTTCAAAGTTGTTCAAAGAATTTGAAACAATGCAGAACTCTGGTTGCCATGGCAACCAAAGTGAAAAAATAAGGAAATCTTAAAAAATCTTCTTGTCTGAAACCACAAGGGCCAGAGCTTAGATATTTGGCACATAGCATCATCTATATGTCCTCTATCAAAATTGTTCAAATTTTGCCCCTGGGGTCAAAATTGGCCCCGCCCCGGGGGTCACCATTTTACATAGAGTTATTTAGTGAAATGTTCAAACATCTTTTTCTCTGGAACCAATATGACCAGAGCTTTGATATTTGGCATGGTATAACTTCTAGAAGTCCTTCACATATATGGATGAATTGGTTATGGTCTGTTGCATATCTGGGTCACCGGAGCTAAAAATAGATTTTTTCAATGAAAACTTAAAAAATCTTCTTGTCTGAAACCATAGTACACTGAGTTTAGATATTTGGCACATAGCATCATCTATATGTCCTCTATCAAAATTGTTCAAATTTTGCCCCTGGGGTCAAAATTGGCCCCGCCCCGGGGGTCACCATTTTACATAGAGTTATATAGTGAAATGTTCAAACATCTTTTTCTCTGAAACCAATATGACCAGAGCTTTGATATTTGGCATGGTATAACTTCTGGAGGTATTTGACATATATTGTTGAATTGGTTCCGGTCCGTTGCATATCTGGGTCACCGGAGCTAAAAATAATTTTTTACCATGAGAACTTAAAAAATCTTCTTGTCTGAAACCACAGTACACTAAGCTTAGATATTTTGCACATAGCATCGTCTACAGATCCTCTATCAAATTTGTTCAAATTTTGTCCCTGGGGTCAAAATTGGCCCCGCCCTGGGGATCACAGTTTTACATAGAGTTATTTAGTGAAATGTTCAAACATCTTTTTCTCTGGAACCAATATGACCAGAGCTTTGATATTTGGCATGGTATAACTTCTAGAAGTCCTTCACATATATGGATGAATTGGTTATGGTCTGTTGCATATCTGGGTCACCGGAGCTAAAAATAGATTTTTTCAATGAAAACTTAAAAAATCTTCTTGTCTGAAACCATAGTACACTGAGTTTAGATATTTTGCACATAGCATAGTCTACAGGCCCTCTATCAAAGTTGTTCAAATTTTGTCCCTGGGGTCAAAATTGGCCCCGCCCCGGAGGTCACCGTTTTACAAAGAGTTACATAGGAAAATGGTCAAACATCTTTTACTCAGAAACCAATATGGCCAGAGCTTTGATATTTGGCATGATGTAACTTTTAGAGGTCCTTCACATATATGGATGAATTGGTTTTGGTCTGTTGCATATCTGGGTCACCGAAGCTTAAAATAGATTTTTTCCAATGAAAACTTCAAAAATCTTCTTGTCTGAAACCATACTACACTGAGTTTAGATATTTTGCACATATCATCGTCTACAGGTCCTCTATCTTAGTTGTTCAAATTTTGCCCCTGGGGTCAAAATTCGCCCCGCCCTGGGGGTCACCTTTTACAAATCTTCTTTTCTGAAATCACGCGACCCATCCTAGTGTCACCATGGTCAGGTGAGCGATCAAGGGCCATTCTGGCCCTCTTGTTTATAATTCGGACTATTCATGTTGAACTGTGTGTCACACAGTTTGGAGCCTGATCAGAACGCCGGGTAGCCCGGCGTCTGATCTGGCTTCAAACTGTTCGCAAAGGAAATAATAGTTTAAAAGTAAAGGCGTTTATTGGGAAAGAATAACGTTTTCTCTAGTGTTCAATGGAATATACAGTGGAGAAGACGTCATTCTTTCCCGATAAACGCGTTTACACTACTAAAATTGTCAGTTCCATTGCAAACAGTTTGGATCAGGATCAGACGCTGGCTAACCAAACTGTTTGCCACTATAATTCTAAAATAAGAATAGGCAGATTAGTCAACACCTTGTCATTTTCACCATTTTATTGTAATGCGTTTGCGTTTCGTTTGCGTTTCGTTGCGAATAACATCTTCTCCATTGTATTTTTTTCTGTCATGTATAAATGCAAAGAAACGAAATCAACTGCAAAACATGTAGAAAATGGCAATTTATTTTAAATGCGACTCTTTTTTTTATCTGAGTAGCAAACAGTTTGGACGATCTGGCTCAACACAGTGGGCAACATAACTAATTGTTTAAACGTACGTGATGACACGCCATGTTGACATGGCACAGACGATTATACTTACACGTGGATTTTGATCGGAGCCAGATTGGATGCCAAATAACTCAGTATTTCATAAATGTCTGTTAAATGCTAAACAAACAGTATTTCATGAATGTCTGTAAAATGCTTTAGCAAACAGTATTTCGTAAATGTATGTTAAATGCTTAGCAAACAGTATTTCATAAATGTATGTTGAATGCTAAACACTTTTAATTCTAACTCGGTATTTCAACAATAGTGGAAGGAGGCTGTTTAATCAATAAAAAAAACTTATCACAAACAACAAATAATAAACAATAACAACAACAATAATAAAAAAAGTTATGGTAACAATAATAACAATAAAGAAAATTTATGTTAATACATGTAATCTATAGGTAGTAACAGCAATATATAACAACCGTGACCTCATGCCTCTTTACTGACAAGATATCGGACATGGATCAGGGTATTCAGTGTTTGTTATTTGTATACCAACAATTGAATCTTAAAAAGTCCTTTTACATAGAACTGCAAACTGTACCCCTGTGGGATGCTTACTTCTATAAAATGCATGTTCGTCTTCAAGCTTATAGGTCGCTGCCCGAACCTCTAGAAGTCCAAAGTCAGTTATCTGTAACGCCCATCTGCTTGTAACAACACAGTTTGAGCTCTTTAGGTTGCCATGGAATTGTATTTCGCTGTCGTGAAGAAATGTCATCCCCTAAAACAAACAATAGTTCAGTTAACCCGTAAACTCACAATGACGTCTTTAAGCGCTTTTGCAAACAGTTTGGTCCTGATCAAACGCCGCGTAGCGCGGCGTCTGATCAGGACCTGAACTGTTTGGCACTCTTTTCAGTTTTTATTAGTCACACAACCTTAAATCTAACTTTGAAACGGGTCTTGCAGACAACAATACTGAATCAATCAACAATAAAGCGGTGAAGGGGTAAATATCCCCCGAGTAATTTGATTATGCAATGGTTAATCTTGAACAACGCAGCCGCTAATTGAGATAGCAAGGTGCCTCATTTTACAATTAAAAGCTTAATGAAGTATAACATAATGCTGAAAGATTCTATAGATCCCTACTTAAGCAACCACATGTATTTACCCATTTATGCAAAGTGGATTTTTCCATGCTTATATATATATTGAGTTACAGTGGAGAATCTGTTATTCTTTCCCAATAAACGCGTTTACGCTAAAACTATTATTTGCAGTGCAAACAGTTTGGAGCCAGATCAGACGCCGGGTAACCCGGCGTCTGATCAGGCTCCAAACTTTTTGCCACCAAGATAAACAAGAATTATCAAATTTGTCCAAAAGTTGTTCTTTTCTACGTTTTAGTGCTAAAATGCGTTTGCGTACGTTTGCGTTTAAACGGGAAAGAATAACAGATTCTCCACTGTAGTCCATTTTTATGTAAGGGATGTCTGGGGTAAATGTTCATTTTTCGTTTTAATTTATATTTAAATTTCTATCAGCAAACAGTGTAGAATACAATCAGTGACGGCATTCATGCGGCGTCTGATCGGAGTCTACATTGTTTCCCTATATCCTTTTTATGTGACGGTAGGCACAAATGTGTTAACTTTGCAAATGACTGAACTAAAGAGTCATCGCTTAATACAATATCGACGGTATATTGACAGTCCGACCTTTTTCTCCCACTAATAATATTCTTGATTCAAGGGCAAACGCCAGATGATCTTATTAGCAAATTAAATTGACCTTTTTAGCATTAATGTCACAAGAGTGTTTTTCTATTCTTGTTAGTGAACAGGTTAACGGCAAACTTGTTCTGACTTTAAGAAGCTCCTAAGAACGTACCAAAATACGGGATCATTTCCTTTTACTATTTTTTATCTGTATAGTTAGGATTGGTTAGTACATATGTTTTTCAAATTTTGATCGTAACTTAATGAAACTTATTATATTCAATACAATTTTCAAATAAACCCATTTGTGCCCACGATCCCATAAATGGGACATAGGCAAACAGTGTAGACTCTGGTCAGACGCCGCATTATGCGGCGTCTGATCAGAGTCTACACTGTTTGCTGATAGAAATTTCAATATAGAACAAAATGAAAATGAAAGTTTTTACCAGGCATCACTTTGATAAAAACGACTAATTCAATATAAAAACATGGAATAATCCACTGGGCACAAATGGGTTAACTTATTGGGTACTGTTTACATTCTGTACTGTGAGGGGCTACCTAGATGCAGTGGAGAATGTGTTATTCTTTCCCAATAAACGCGTTTACGCTAAAACTATTATTTGCAGTGCAAACAGTTTGGAGCAAGATAAAACGCCGGGTAACCCGTCGTCTGATCAGGCTCCAAACTGTTTGCCACCAAGACAAACATGAAATACAAGAATTGTCCAAAAGTTGTTCTTTTCTACGTGTTAGTGCTTTGCGTTTGCGTACGTTTGCGTTTAAACGGGAAAGAATAACATATTCTCCACTGTACCAAGCCTCTCTAGTCAGCCCTGGCTAAACACTGACAACACAGTTTGATTCATTTTTAAATTCGGAATCTGAACTTAATTAAAACTGTTTGCAAATACTACTGCGCAAAGCAAGATCGGCATGCAAACTACATGTATTAACAACACTAAACGATTTGCTGTATACAATTATATTTGCACAGATAATTTGAGCAGCATACTAAAGTAAAAAAGCTTCATATTGCTTACCTGTATGATATTTTTAACAAGCGATGCGACGAACATACTGTCAAGTTTGACATCTTCGTTCTCAAGAATATCCTGCAATAAAAGATGACTAAAGTGTACGCATAGAATATGATACTTTATTTCTTTGTTTAGCACATTTGTATTTCTAGTTAGATTGCTGTCAATTATACCAACGTGCTTCAAATGAGCATATCTATTATATACATATCGATGATTTATAGAGATTTCTCAGTTAGATAAATTTGATATTGTCACTGTTGATACCATCACTACATGTAGTGATGATGTCACTTTTTGTGACGTCACGTCATAATTAGTTAAGTGACGTCGCCGTAATCGATTTTGTGTGGGTTTTTTTTCAGTAAAAACGTCATTAATATATATATAATAAATAGAATAACCAATTCCTTTGAATAGATATGAAAAATATATCACTCGAATGGGTTGTTATCTGATTAAAACACTCGTCCTGCGGACTCGTTTTTTAACCAGATAACAACCCATTTTCGTGATATAATTTTCATATCAATCCAAAGAAATTGATTATCCTCTATATATATGTGGTTTATCCTTATATTGCTTCTGTTTTCCATTAACTCATCAACCGTAATAAATGCAATATTCATATGTGAGTGTCTTTTTCGCACATACATTGTATAATGTTTTTCTCTGTCTGTTTTTACTTGCAACATGCGCGGATTGGTCGTATGCCGGGTTTCTAACGCTTATACTCATTTTGATATGCATGTAGGGAAATGTTCGAAAGTCCCATGGCCTATACAATGAATATTTAGTTGATTATTATATTAAGTTACCCTATTCGTTCATCCCTTCAATTTATATAGATACTTAAAAGTATTTGGTGGCAGCATACTTACCTACAGTTTGTCAAGTCATGTTAAAAGATACACAGTGTTTACATAAGTATGTTTTAATAACGCCACTTAAATTTCCATGAGATAGATCTACCGCCTAAATATTATTAATGCAGATTGCAATTGAAACAGAAAGGCTCAGAAAGATTCAATGAGAGCTTTGTGTCTTATCATAAGTGTTTAACCCTCTCCCCAATAGAAGCGCCTTTTAGCGAATATGAAGCTGAAGAAAATAGTTCCAATTTAATTAGTTATGAATATCTATTATAGGGAATATGTTTTATATTCTAGCACATGATAGCTTTAAAAAGTCACCTATATTCAATAATAGAAATAGACTATCAGGTAAAGGGTTAAGGAGTTCATTGTCTTAATTCTGTTAATGGTCCGAATGGCTAACTGTCGAGACACAGTAAAAACTTTAATAATTATGAGGAAAATGCAAACGCGTTAAGCATTATCATAATAAGCACGACTTTAGCAGTTAACCCATTATCCCATAAATACGCATTTTACGCCTGTAATTTATTCATCCACGGAAGAAAACAGTTCCAAGTATTTTAAGTTATAATTGTGTATGTTTAGAAAATAATATTTATCCTACATGTAGTAAATGATTGCTTAAAGTAGGCTTAAAGTAAAGCAGAATGCGCCTTAAGGCGTATTCTGCTTTACTTTCAACCTGCTTTAAAAGGTAAACATTTTTCAAAACTAGAAACAGGCTATGGGGTAATGGGGTAAGCAGTTTGTATATTTATCACTCACAGTCAACTTTTCATAATAAAACTCATTTGTACATGTAGTATATTTTAGTACACGCTGTCGACACTCTTAGCGTATGCGGTACCATGTTAAGTCAGTGTTTTAGACTGTACAATTCATTTGATCTTGCTTCGGTTTTGTTCGTTATATTTAGACCACGTGTAATTTACAATAATAAGTAGTAAACTGTGAAACGTTCTCTGCTTGATTTTCTTCCCAATATATTACAGTACATATTCCGATTGTTGTTGCAGACTACATATTCCACATGACCAGAGTTAATAGAAGTTGCTACATGTAAATGTATATGGAAGAGCTTTCCCATACGGATTCTCGTGTTCGAGAAGGTATCATTTGAAGACAACAGTTTGATTGCAATCGTTTTTATCTCGTTTCACAGCATTATCATGACTTAGTGTAATACCATGATAATTATGAATAAGCCCTAGAAATTATTTGTCCAAATTATATTGTCTGACAGGGTCATTAAATATCTGAATTAAGTGTACTTCGATCTCATTTCAACCAGTTCAATGCTGAGTTTTCCAAACATTTGCATATAAAGTGGAGGTGACGTTATTCTTATCCAATAAACTTTTTTTTATCTTGCTACAACTAGTATTACCCTCGCAAATAATGCTTAGCCAGATCTGCGCCGTGTAGCCATTTGGATAAAACGAAATCGTCAAAAATATTCAAAATGCTATCATTTTCTTTGATGCATTGCAACTGCGTTTGAACTTGAAATAACACGTTTGACTAAATTAGATTAAATATAAAGTATGCTGCCATTACAACTACTTAAGGGTGTATCAAACCCATAAGCGATTTTTTCAAAGTATCTAATTTTTTTCTTTCATGTTTATTTTGAAAGAGCTGTTTATGATATATGAAAAAACAGGGAAAAAATCATATGTAGGTGTGCATCTTTTTGCACTACGGCAATTTGGAAAAGATGTGTCAAATTCAGACTTTTTTCTCAAATTTTGTCAAATTCAAAGTTAAAGCTTCAGTAAAATCTATTTTAAATAAAAACAAACACGGTAATTTTGTTTTTCGTTATGTATTTCATGTTTATGGAAGTATTTTGACATAAAGAAACTAAATCAAGACCAAACAGGCACCAGAGATTTGGAAAATTTGAATCTCTGAATCAACAACATGGCTTTTATGGGTAGTGGTATTTTCTTAAAACATAAAATTATGAGAAATTATTAAAAAAGATATTTCTAGTACTTTACTTTTTCTTATACTCTACCAGATGAAAATCCATATAAAGGCAATTCAAAATATGAAAAGAAACTGATAGCTTAGTGTTGACAGTTTTGAGTTATTTAAGAAAAAGGAGTTATCTCCCTTTTACAAAATTTACAAAAAAGTACCACATCAATGATATTTAGAGCTTTATGAATTTCACATGTTGTGCCTGTTTTGTCTTAAATTAGTTTTTGTATCAAGAAATATTACCCTTGACCTGAAATGAATAACACAAAACCAAATTATCATGTTTGTTTTCATTTGCAATGGTTTCTATTGAAGCGGGCTGTTTGAAAAGGGCAAAATAAGAAAAAGTGGGTGGGGTAAATGTTACATGGCCGTAGAGCCAAAATTTGTTCACAAATATGTACACTTTTTCTATTTGTTCATTCATCTTAAATAGATCTTCAATACTAAAACATCATAGAGTGTTTTCATATACTTTGAAAATTTCCCAAATTCAAGAGTCTGGAACAACCTTAAGTAAAATGGTTTCAGATAAGAAAAATCAGACAGATATTGCAGAAGGCAGGGTCTTCAAAAAGTGTTCTGCTTTACCGCGAGCCTGTTTTACGTTTTCCACATACCTACAACTTTACCAACTGCCACATTATATGTCAAAACATAGCGCTTATAGAAGGAAATGGGTAAACGTAAAAAGTCGATCCATTTAAAAGGTGCTTAACTGTTAGGATACGCAAAATGTCTGTCACGTAGTTACGAAAACGACAATACCCTGTGGTGTCCTTAATCCTTTTCCTGCTATATAGACTCTCTGTGTAGATATCGTAGACCCTTATAGATGGGATGTGTGCTGAGCGTCTGTATTTTTTTCTTACAGGGTATATAAATATACTTGACATAAGTTTGTACTGTTTTCTAGAGAATTTTTTTATATCATTTACCGATGATATTGTAAAGATAAAATTATTCGTATAGGAGTTTTGTAAATTCACGTTCAGCAAGAAAATGGTTACCGTTTACAGTGTTGGAGCCGGATAAATGCATATTTATCAAACAGTGTAGATCAATACTAGATGGCTACTGAAGGGACATTCTGACATGGGTCTGCAATGTTTGTCAAAATGTTCACCCATTACCACATAGCTTGCCTTTTTACGCCTTTAATGTATTCCTCAAATACGGAAAATAGTTCTTAAGGCGCATTCTTCTTTACTTTTAACCTGTTTAAGGTGGTCACATGTCTTCAAAACTAGAAACAAGGTATGGGGTAATGGGTTAAATCAGTGTAAACTTGTTCAAATTGAGGGAAAAAATATATTCCATTTGCAAATTTAGTATTGTAAGGGCTAACAGAAATCTAGTCTCACCATTAGACTCCCTTTAGGGCAATATTCTGTAACGAGGATGAGAAACGGGGAATCCACACATGCCCCCAGAAATGTATTAATATTGCTGTGTCTGAGGTCTCGCATCTGAAATGTCGCAGAACGGAATGTTAGAACATGATTTATAAACCATTACATTGAATTAACGTCAAATGGTTACTGAAACAATCTCGGAGATACATTACAAAATACAATACTTCGTCTCTTCGGCGACATACCGGTTATATAAAAGGAATAGTTTAAAAAAAAGTTTACTGCTTAATGCAGGGTTAAAGTAATACAAAACTCCTGAAATCGTCTTCTGTATTACTTTAGTCCTGAACTCTTACAAACTAGCAGTTACCCTGATTGTGACGGTTTAACTGCAGTTTAAGCATAATGTACTCAAATGGAACCCGTTGAGACTTAAACCCTAGAATTTGAAATCCGCTTAATATGCATTGCCTGCGGACCTTGTCTAACCATATATACATGTAGTAAAATGTCAGATGATTTATACAGTGGAGAATCTGTTATTCTTTCCCGTTTAAACGTAAACGTACGCAAACGCAAAGCACTAAAACGTAGAAAAAACAACTTTTGAACAATTCTGATATTTCATGTTTATCTTGGTGGCAAACAGTTTGGAGCCTGATCAGACGCCGGGTTACCCGGCGTCTGATCTGGCTCCAAACTGTTTGCACTGCAAATAATAGTAAACGCGTTTATTGGGAAAGAATAACACATTCTCCACTGTATCTGTACAGTAAAATATACTGAGAGACTGTTTATTGAATAGATATGTGTACCTCGAAAGATAATGGAAAACAACATTAACAATTACAAAATGGTATCAGGTCATATTTAACCTGATTCACTTCACGGATGAACATATGATTACCGTCGCAAACAATTTGGTTCCAGAGGCGACGCCTGGCTAATCGGCGTGTCACATAGATTCAGATTGTTTGATATAGTTATCACAAAATCACCCGTAGCATAAGAAATGCCAAATACAGTCATAATATCCTATTCTGAAAGGTCGTTCATCAACTGTTTAAACTCTACAAATACGGAACTACAATGCTCCCTCCTTATGACGGTCCCACAAACAATGAAAATCTCATTACAGTGGAGAATCTGTTATTCTTTCCCAATAAACGCGTTTACGCTAAAACTATTATTTGCAGTGCAAACAGTTTGTAGCCAGATCAGTTTGGAAAGTTGTTTTGGAGGTCAAACAGTTTGAACAAAGAGTAAAAGTTACTCGGCGTCTCATCTGGATCAATTATGTTAGCAACAGGTACAGTGGAGAAAACGTTATTCTTTCTAAGTAAATTCGGTTACGCTTAAACTATTATTTCCATTATAAACAGTTTGGAGCCAGACCAGATGCCAGGTCACCCGACGTCTAAGCAGGCTCTGAACTGTTTGCCAATTAGATTAAAATGTGTTTTCAGAATTGTCAAAAACGTTAAATTAGTGATTTGCGTTTCGTTTGCGTTTAAACTGTTAAGAATAATGTTTTCTCCACTGTACATTTATCACGAATTAGGAGGTTAAAAATATTGCCTGTATTTATACCAGTTTCATTTGTTTCTGCATCTTCCTGGTTATATACAGGTTTTTCTTCTCATACATCTTGAGCGCCACTATTTGCCCTTTGTAACCACCGGTTCTGGCATAAACCTGGTTATATGACATTCTCGAGTCCATTGACAGCTGGGATATTGTCATCTGCTAATAATAAAATAACACGTTAAACGTTGTTTAACGTCAAGAGAAAAGTATTAAAATGTCATTTCGCTAGAACCCGCCCTCTTAACTCAGTCAGTACCGTATAAGCCTAGAATTACAACTTCTTAAAACGGTCTTGTCTTGGTTTTGTATTTTAGACGGACGGGACTGAAATGAGGATGACAGTAAAACAGAAAGCTCCTAACGGAGCTGTCTGTTTTACTGCCATCCTGTTTCAGGTGTTCGCTAGTCTTAAACATGTTAAAACATAATTCACTGTTCTTTGTTTTAAGTAAATTTAGAAACAGGGTTTTACTGTATAATTAAACTGGGTCATATTGATTACAACTTCTTAAAACGGTCTTGTCTTGGTTTTGTATTTTAGACGGACGGGACTGAAATGAGGATGACAGTAAAACAGAAAGCTCCAAACGGAGCTGTCTGTTTTACTGCCATCCTGTTTCAGGTGTTCGCTAGTCTTAAACATGTTAAAACATAATTCACTGTTCTTTGTTTTAAGTAAATTTAGAAACAGGGTTTTACTGTATAATTAAACTGGGTCATATTGATTAGAGTCTAGTGTAATCAAGTTGATAACAAATGTTGGAGCGGAAGCATGCTGTCAAGTGTGGACAATCGTAATTCTTTTCTAAATGAACCAGCATTTACTTGGTTTGAGTAGATTAAATGGAGGGACAGGGAACGAGAGGTAGGAATGGAATATGATAGCGACATAGAGATTTAGAGATGGTCGACAAACAGGGACAGCCATACAGATAGACACACGGAAACAGAGATTAAGAGCTAGAGAGATAGATACAGACATATAGAGGTACAAACAGAGTACATAGACTTATAGACACACATATGTAGTATTTCTATGAAAGTGAGAGAACATTACTTACAGGGAAACATCTATTGAGATAGATATATTGTGACCGACAGTACGGCATACATGCACGTATAGGGACATATGAAAAAGAAACATAATGGTAGACAGAAGTAGATAAATACTTACAGAACGAGTGGCAGTGTGTTCGGGCTTTGCATCATACATGCAAATTAATATTCGCTGGCAACATTTTAACCCGTTGACTGCCATTATCAAAGCCTATTTAACACTTTCTCTCTCAAAGACGCCTTACAGCGCGTTTGCAAACAGTTTGGGTCCTGATCAGACGCCACGTAACGCGGCGTCTGAACAGAACCCAACCTGTTTGACACTCATATCGATAATTATAAAGTAATACAGCCTTAAATCTAAATTTGACAAACACTATTGAAAATAACGACAATAAAGCGGTGAAAGAGTAAACATCTCCCGATTAATTTGATCATGAAAAATATTAGTTGCTCGCAATAATATTGCCTGCCTTCATTGCTAATGCTAAAATTTACAATTTAATAAAGGCATTTATTTTAGTATTTATATTGGTGTCTAATCCGGGGTCTAATTATTTGCCTATGTTTGTGCTTTAGCGAAAGGACATTACACGTTTTTAACATGCATAAATACTGCAGATTCTTAACGTAGACGTGACATCCGGATATGTGCAATACTTAAGTGTGTAAATGACATTTTAGAACAGGGAATCTTCTTACTCGACTTCCGAAACTAGAACGTCTATCTTTTCCAGACAGTGATTCTGAAGTCTTTATTTCTTCTCTGTAAATTCTCCATGATAGACCGGCTATTTCTTGCTCATAACGCCAAGCCCTGGAATAAACAAACTGTAATATACATGGTAAACTTTTCCCAAATAAACGTTTTATATATAACTCCAGACATAATGTTCATAGCAATCAGATAGGATTCCGATCAGGGGCCGCGGCATTAGGCATCTGATTACAATGTAGCTTCCATACCGTTAAACAACTAGATTAAAATTATTATGAATATCACAATTTTGTATACTGCTCTATTAAAATGTTGCTACAATTTATTTTGCATTGCTTTGCTGTGGTTTTTGTAAACGGCAATTAATACTTGTGATCCACTGTATAAATTGTTTTGAAAGAAAGAAAATAAGCTTAAGACATTGAAAACCCTGCTTTTCAGGGTAATCAAGTGACAAATGACATCAGTATGTGTCCTCAATTGTTACTATGGAGAGGACGGTATTATGTCCCGTTTAAACAAAAACAAAACGTAAACACATCTCAATAAAATATAGAAAATCAAAACTAATTTAAAATTTCTAACTACATTGTATATGTTTTATGCTGAGCGGCGAATCGTTTTGAACCTGACAAGACACCGGATAACCAGGCGTCTAGTCCATCTCTAAATTATTTGCAATATGAATTCTATGTTAAGAATAAATGCGTTAATTTGGAAAGAAAAATGTCTTCTCCACTGTTCAAACGGTACTATTGAAAGCACGCGCCTTTTATCTCTACAATAGCCGAAAGTGTTATGACCTACAAATACATTTAGTTCTTGTTTGTTTGTCTTTTTTTGCTGTTTTGGTAAGTAAGTTCAGTAGACGATGAGGTTTTCATTCTAAATAAATACATTTGTACTAAAACTGTAATAATCATCGCAAAGAAAAAGCTTGAAAACAAATCTGATGCCAAATAACTTAAAACTATTTTCACGCATACTTATAAAACCATTAAGGTTTTCAAAGCCATGTCATTTACAGTGGAGAAGACATTCTTTTATCCCAAAACAATTTGCTTGTTTACGCTACAAATATAATTTCCTTGCAAACAGTTTTGAGCCAGATCAGACGCCGGGTAACTCGGCGTCTGATCAAGCTAAGAACTCTTTGCGGCTCAGATTAAATTTAAAAGTAAGAAATCTCGAAAATATTATAGTTTTCTACATTCTAGTGCATTGCATTTGCGTTTCAGTGGCGTTTAAACAGAAAAGAATATCGTTTTCTCCAATGCAACTGAGTTGAAATCGAATTGCGTTTGGTTTCTTTTGAATTGGAAAATACTGCCTTCTCCACTGTAGCACAGAAAGCTTAACACAATAAACAGGATAAAAAACATAGTTATAAATGCCCCGAGTCTTATCAAATGTAAGCCGATATCATGACACTGAGTTAATTAAGGTCTTGTTCAATGATAGTCATGCCACTAGCACACACAGTTTTCCCCTGCCGTAAGCCGCTTTAGTTTCATTGGTCAAGTTTTCATTAACCTTAAGCACATCCACAGTTTGTAGGCTGCAAAATATGCCACCTGAAACACTTTACAGATTTAAATTATCCGCATGTTGTTTCAGGGTATTTTCTTGAGTATCAAGCAGTTTGTATCGAGATGACACGTCGCGTTACTCTGCTTCTCGTCTTAACACAAGTTGTTTGCATGCAGAAGGTTTTCTATCTGACACTAATTAATCGAAATCCAAAGAAACATGTATACTATATTTGGAATAAAATGTTATCATATCTAATTAAACGAGGTTAATGCCGATGGTCCTTGCCTCAAGGTACCCATAGAAGCAAGATCAGAAGTCGGGTCTCTAGTTATATTCCAAATCGTTTGAGGACATATTAGATCGTCATTTATTTCATATATTGAACACGCTATGCTACATAATCATTTGCTTGTTAATAGTTTGTTTTGAATATGCAATGATATCGTTTCTAGACCTATAGGTATTGCACACAACTTTATGTTTGGTCAAAACCTCGGCTGTAATAAACGCGATTGTGCTAACATAATTTGTCGATTCTGAAGAAAGTACCAGGCACAGCCAGGTAACTAGGCGGCTCATCAGGCTCCGGTCTGTTTGAAACTGGGATAATCAAGTTCGAATCCCCATTTTTTGAATTATGCCATTTCTACATTTCTTTGCACTTCGTTGATAGTTAGGTTCGTTAAGACGGTGAGTAATAAGCGGTTTATAACTGTAGACCTGCACACACAAACGTACCTGTATGCTATAGTGGTGACAATCGCTGCCACAAACACGAGTCCTCCAAGGACTCCAAGAACGATCTCCAGCGTGTACGTCATCGCAGGTATGCACCTTTCAGCATGATACCCACATTCCGGCTCGTCTATAGGAGGGGTACCAGACACCCAGAATATTTGCTTGCCCGCAAATAGACGGAAATCCTAAAACAGAACAAGATCTTATATTTTAGTACGTATCCATAACGAAAGTTTGTATAAGAACAACATACCCGTATTGCACACTTATAAACGACGTATCATCTCAGCTACAGCTTTATCTTTGAAATACGACATGGCCGAATTAACAAGTTTGGGCTATCAACATGCTACTGCATACATGCGAGTAAGTCTAACTAATAGCAAGCTCGATTAATCGAGTTTTAGCTGTATTTTATTGTATTCGAAAATATTGGCAGTACAAAACGAAATACCGGTATATGCAATCCAACATTATTTTGAATGCTAAACATCTGTTTCAAAATTCATTTATTCGGTAAAAAATATCTTGAAGTGCGTAAAATTAGATTTATTTTGTCCCAGATTATTGAGTAGGGTTTTACGAACATGCTGAGCAAAATTGTACTCTTTCCATAACAAGCGAAATATCTCATATGGTACAGGTAAATCATTAAATAACATCAGTGTTAAACAATATTTTGATCAGAGTTCAAAGAGTAAACTATTTACAATGGGAAAGACCTTATCATTGCCAATAAAATCGTCTGTCCTAAAATAGTAATTTGTATTTGCAAGATTAAATGCTAGATCAAATGCCGGGTTACTCGGCATCCGAGCATGCTTCAAACTGTGTGCAACTCACAAAGAAAATGACATCATCCGAAGTCATTAAAGAACTGTAATTTGATATATTGTATTGCAATGTTTCGTTTCGTATTAAAGGCAAATAAATTATCGCTGTCCTGACAGTATAACCTACAGGCAGTGTTTGGTTCTTGGAGCCCGTCATCTGGAAGTGCCCCACTGGTTTCATAGAGTAATTGGAAAAGCTGGACTCATTCGGTTGTCTGGCTAGCAATGTGTAATTTCCCTCGGCATCTCCGTTCTTGTCAATACGAGTGGTGTAGCCTTGTATTCCTATAGACAATTCAGTAAGTAACACAGTGGATATATTGTTATTCTTTCTGAATAAACGCGTTTATGCTTAGGTAATTACTTGCATTTCAAGCAGCAAGGAGCCTGATCAGATGCCGGTGTCTGTTCAGACTCCAAACTATTCGTTACTCAGATTTAAAACAGATCGTCATTTTTCAAAGGTTTCAAACACACACACGTTTCTACTCAAGGATCTGATGTTCAATGCAAACATTTAGGGCATTTGTTTAACTATCAACAATCTAAACTTCAAACAGATTTCATCCATTTGGAAATATGAGTAAGTTAGCGGTTTATCTGTATCAAAATTGTCTGTGATGCGTCGAATAAAAATCAATTTGTTGAATTGGGTTTTACAGCACAAGTACATAGGATGGTCACAATGCCCGAGAAATGGCCGCATATACGCAAACACTAAAACATCTCGAAAAAAGGTACGGAAAACAACGAGACAAACGGAACCATACTCCATCGCCATAAACATTATCAATATGGGAATGATTCGGCTAATCTCATTCGTTGTAAAAATAAACAGAACAGGACATATTTTTATTCGGATTTGTATAAAGTACATCATCTCAATCACATAGAAATATTCAAATCACAAATATCATCACGTGACAACTTTAGAAAGTAACTGTTTCTCCTTTGAGGATGAATACATCAGTTATTTTCAATAAAAGAATGTCTTATTCTTAGTGCATCCCGTATATACGGCTCGTATATACTTAAATTATACAAAATCTATTTATTTGAGGATTTTAATAGTTCGATTAATTTAAACATTGATGGTCTCTGAAAATAATATTTGTTCAGATACTTCACTGTTAGATCATCAAAACGAGAACAAACACATATAAAATGGAACTCGTCTTCAATATCACCAGAGGTGCAGCATAAACAAAGTCTCACATTACGAGCTAATCTATTACGTGCAAATCTGCCTGTTTGAATTCTGAGAGAATGTGATGACAATCGTATTCTAGAAAATATACATCTAAGCGAAAAAGGTAACATGTCTAAATAATTTTCATACTCTATATTACTTTTCAAATATTTATAAGTGTCAAGAACAGGGCTGTTATCAACTGAAACATGCCACTGCTGGATAAAACTATCAATAACCCTTTGTTTAAACAAATATGGAAATGACTTGATATTTAACTGTTCTGAATTATAAAAAACAAAGCCAAAACCGTAATTGTTCAAAAGATTCTTGAAACTTGCTACCCAATTATTTTGCCCCTTTTCACAGTCAATTAGACCTTGCTGATATAAGGTTTTAATTAAAATGTTATCATTATTATTGGCTAGTTTTAACCAATACTTTTTAATACGAACATACCGTGATACAAATAACGGATATCGGCCTAGCTCACCATAAACAGCATTAGAGCTTGTATTTAACCTTACACCTAATAATCTTTTACAAAATTTCAAATGTATTCTTTCTATTTCCTTTGACTTACCAAACCCCCATATTTCTGAGCTATAACTTAATATTGAACCTACGAAAGAATCAATCAACTGACATAAGATTTTCGGTTTTAACTTCACCTTCTTGCAATTATATAATAATACATTTAAAGCTTTTAAAGACTTTCCGATAAGTGTCCCTGATTTTTGGAAATTTTACCAGTGTAATTAAAAACAGTACCCAAATAATTAAAGTCACCAACCACGTCAATCAATTCACCATTATAAGTCCAATTTTTATCTCTGAGTAGTTTGCCCCTTTTTCTGAACACCATAATTTTAGTTTTCCCCGTATTTACTTCCAGGCCCCAAATATTGCAATATGTGTATAACAAATCTAAATGTTTCTGTAATTCTTCAACACTTTTAGCTAGAATTGCCATATCGTCAGCAAATAGCAATAAAATTAACACTGTATCATCAATCAATAACCCTGAATTAATATCATCTTGTAAAAAACAGCTCTTAGTCATCCATAAATAAAGATACTAAAATAGGAGATATTACCTCCCCTTGTCGTTACCCTACTGCGTATTCAAAATATTCCGAATAACTATTACAATGTTTCACGCATGATTTAAACTTCTGATACATGTCTCTAATAATACATAGTAACTTCCCTTGAAATCCTTATGATAAAGCTTGAACCACAGTGCATTTCTATTTATACTATCAAAACATGTTTTCAAGTCTACAAAACAAACTTATAATCTTTTATTCTCGTTTAAATACTTCTGCACCATAGAATACAGTATAAACATCGCATCAACAGTTGAATGGCCTTTTTTAAAACCAAAGTGCTGGGAAACGTATGGGATCAAATCCACAGATCTGCCTTCCTCTTAATAATTTGCAGATGGGGACAGTTTCCGTGCCAAATCTCACCTAAAACCCTTAACCAGAACCACGGCATTTGTCGACAACGCTTAACTGGTTTTATTTCATGATTTATTTATGTTTTCAAACTTACATGTTAATGTGACATGATAAAAAGCCTTGCGAAATCGTTACTGAACGATTTAAACGTACATATACTATAGTTATTACATTTAGTATGTATATATGTACATTCAATCCGAGTATTCTCGTAAGTATCACTTTCATCACCATAGGCGAATAAAATCGACTTTACAAACAACATTGATACAGATGAATGATAAGGAACCAGATGGTTTCATCCCCTTATTGTTCCACTTCAACAAGTTAACCCCTTCATCGTATAATAGTTTTTACAAACAGTTTCGATTCCGATCAGATGAAGTGTAATGCGGCGTCAGATCAGGACCCAAACCGTTTTACACTCATTCCAATATTTCTTCTGTCAAAATAATTAAAATTAAAATTTTAGAAATAAAAAAGACATGTATTGTTTTAAAATGATGACATCATGGCAGCGAAGGGGTTAAATTGGGAACAAAGGTGCATACTGGTATCACAGTTTGTCGGTGAAATGGAGAACTTACATACCCTCGTATTCTCTTCCAAGGAGATAACGTATTATAGCTGTTCCATTTGTGACATTTCCTCCCTCTTGTATAACCCTATGTAACGCCCGTGCGTAAAGCCATGTAGCGTCGTACAGATAGGCAGCATAGACAGTCATAGGTACCTGAACAATAAGGTATAAAGTATCATAAACAAATGACGCGGTAAAATGCCCTTTAAATGCTTAATACTATTATCACTTGAAATACATGTTGTGTGCTACTTTCAACAATAAAAACAAATTTCTGTTTTATTTTTCAAAACTGGATCAGAGTGACAATCAATTTTGATCCTAATGAGACGTCACATTTTGCAGTATCTAAGCTGGGTTCGAAAGGTTAAGGAAGGCAATTACAGTTTCACCGCTCGGGATTAAAGAGCTAAATATATACAGTAGAAGAGATGTTATTCTTTCTTAGTTAAGGAGTTAACGCTTAAACAATTATTTTATTTGCAAACATTTTGGGGTTATATCAGACGCCGGGAAATCCGGTGTCTGATCAGGCTCCAAACTGTTTGCCACATAAATAAAAGCATAATCAGATTTGTCCAAACGCTGTCCGTTTCTTCATTCTTTTGCATTATGTTTGCGTTTTGTTTGCGTTGCAGGAATAAGGCATTCTCTCCTGTACACACGCGATTTCGTGATAACTGTTGTATGCATTTTGAATCCGGATGGTACTCCAAGTAATGCAATCTGTTTGACATTTAGATGATGGTTTAACTAAAAAAATAATAAGTACAGCTGCATATTGTAACTACGTAACGTTCTAAATGTTAACATGATTATCAATGTCAGGACGTCATCAATATGATTACTTTTATTTTTTCAAATTTAGATTTTAGGTAATCTGACTTTAGACATATTGAAATTGTTTTCAAACAATTTGATCCTGATCAGACGCTAAGTGACGCGGCGTTATAAAGATCAAATCTGTTTTTGAAATCAATTGTATTCGGTATATGGCAATGAGAGGGCAACGGACTATTGGAATAAGAGCTGGTCCATTTTAGACCTTTTAGGTTTGTTATTTTTTAAATAAATTGCAAAATGGCAAACAATGAGGTCCCTGATGAGAGGGCTCCTGCAGGAGCTCTCTGATCAGTGACTTCACTGTTTACATAGGACAAGTGTACTCTGTACAGGTATACATTTGGTAAAGGACGCATATATGCGTCACTAGGGCTCAATGAGTTAACAAACGTATAACTCTTTTAACACTATGTTACACTTGTGGGCTATTATGTTCCCTTGTGGATATTATAAATAACCAAAGCATCAACCAGACTACTTAGAGTTCTTATCAGTTTAATGAATTAATACTGTTCCAAAATGGTAAACAGCCTAGACCCTGATCAGAGGGCTCATTTAGGAGCCCTCTGATCTGAGTATACACTGTTAGCAAATACAATGAGTATATAATGCGTCTGATAAGGATCAGAGCCGCTGGACAGTCTTTTAGATATGCTTTCAGTTACTTTGCTTTGAAACAATATTCGGAATAACGTTATTAAAAGAGACATTATTATGAAGGTGAAAGAAATGTTTGCGAGCAAATTTGAAGTTCAAACATTGTCAATATCAAACGTATATCTGTATTTTAGATTGGAAGTATTTAAAGCCTTAAGTTCATAAAGTCCTTTTTTTAAGTACGTTTATGCTATTTTGAATTCAAAGTTTTACTGAACAGATTACTAATCAGTTACTATTGATTTTGTTAAGACTTGATGGACTTTAATGAAGCCTGGCAATCCTTCCTTAATGTCAAAGAAATTACTTCCTTGTTAAAATGTACTTGAACTCATTTGCCCCTGAAAACTTTAATGAACGACTCCAAATTAAATATATATATATTTGAATATTTGGGCTGATTTTTACAATATATTTCAAAATGACAAACAGTGTTGATCCTGCTCAGAGGGCTCCCTTAGGAACCCTCTGATCAGGGTCTACACTTTTTGCAATGGACAAGTGTAATCCTCACAGGTGCACTGTTTGTAAATGACGAGTATACTCGTCGTTAGGTTTGAATGTGTTAAACAGATGAGTATATCAACATACATCACAATATAAGTACATGTATATGAATACGGGGCAATTTATTTTGAATATTACATAGTAATTACTATATTCATTTAAGTGTTAAAATCGAAATACTCTCTAACCATAAGATTAGTTCGCGTAGGTTAAACGAGTTGACGACATTCGTACTGCAATGATTTACGTTTTGACCTAAATACTCACACATTGTTGACAAAATCACAGTGAACCGTAAAACTTTATCTAAACATGATTTGTCGCTGTTTGACCTTTTATATCTTTTCTTATTATCATAATCGTTTAATATTTATTTTTTTATTTTTTAATTTGATTATTTTCATTATATTTTTAACTAATTTGATTCTTTCTCGATGTAAAACGCCATCAAATGCATGATTTGTAAAAATAGGCGTTTAACCAAATTATAAAGTTTTAAGTTTGAAGTGTTATTAGTAAAACATCCTTTTGGACAACAGAGTGTTTCCGAACGAAAAGCCTAGTAAAATTCAAACCTATTCTACATAAACAGCACACTTGAAATCCAACTGTAATGTTTAGTTGGTCAATGATCGCACTGTTTCAAATAACACAGCTTGTCTTTCCGAATAAACGTGTTAATGCTAAAATGCATTGGTTAGACGCCTGTTAGTTTTTTCATCGATATATTTTGTGATCATTATAATTCATATCTTATACGTCGTGTTATAGTTTACCCTACCGTATCATTCGGAAATGGGTTCGGAAAATTGAAGGGTTCTTTCTCCCGGTAGGCCCTTACAACTGTCTTGAATGTTTCGTAGTTTGGATCAGAAGGAGGACTTCCTGTAACAACTAATAAAGACCGCACTGCTTCTTCATTCTTTGAAATTGGTTCATCGGTGGACCCTGAAATAAAGATTGAGATGCGATTGATAAACATTAAGTACAATAAGTATAATTTCATCCGCAACATTTACCAGCGTTAAGATATAAGCATAACTGCATTTTGGTTTTACGACAAATTCTCAGAGTGTCAATTATTGTGTATCCAGATGAAACGACTACTTACTTGGTGTCCTATAGGAATCTAAATACAGTAAAACCTCTCTATTACGAACACTAAATTGTGTTAATTATTAGGTGTTTCTGATAGGTGACTGCTTAAAGCAATGTGACAGTAAAACAGAAAGCTCCTGTAGGAGCTTTCTGTTTTACTGTCACTTTGCTTTAAGCTGTCACATGTATTTTATACACTCAATTAGCCTTTCTTTCTAGTGTCCGTAGTAGAGAGGTTTTACTGTAATTCGGAGCTGATGTATATTTTTTTTCTGTAACGTGAATACAAAACAATTATTAACGGAAAAGAAAACTTGGTTGCGCTGATTAACCCTTTCATGATCAAATTATTTGGGAAATGTTTCCCCTTTGCCGCTTAATTGTCGTCTTTTGTCAGTAGTGCTTTTCAAAGTTAGATTTAAGGTTGTAGGATTTAATAAACATCAATAGAGTGTCAAACACTTTGGGTCCGGATCGGGACGTTACGTTGCGTCTGATCAGGACAAAAACCGTTTGCAAACGCGCTTTAAGGCGTAAGGGAGAGTGCAAAGGTTAAACAGCGAGAACTTTTTCAGACTAAAATGATAGTCAACTTTAATTTTAAGACATAATATACTATTACAATATCACTGATTAATGTCTAATTTTAGAGAGAGAGAGAGAGACATACAGACATACAGACATACAGACATACAGAGAGAGAGAGAGAGAGAGAGAGAGACTGTAGTAGTAGTTGTCGCTGTTGTTGTTGCTGTAATGGTAATAATAGTAGATTTATTTTATATTCTGAACACTTTACTTACTTTTTAAAAACTTTAATGACGACATGTCGACAGTTTCATCATCGTAATATATAACTATGTATTCTCCAGTATCCAGCAATCCTCGGTCATATAAATTCGTCATCATGTCCACTATACCGTTGTAGGTGCCAAGGAAAATATACACTGAAACATAAACTCATTCATAGACTAATAGATACTGTAAAGTGCAAGCCATTTGCTTGGTGTTGATAGAGTGTCAGATATTGTATTAGTTCCCGTCTAAAGACGTTACTATTTCCCGTTTGATCGAAAATATTGACACTCATCTCGTGTATTTCCGTTGAAAAAAAAATGATGTTCAATTCACATAAATGCAATTGCATAAGGAGTCGGGAGTTCTAGATAGTTTTCGAAAAGGACGCGGGACTACATGTAATGGATCTTTCTACGTCAATGAATTTTCGAAACAGAAGACATTTAGCAGCATTTTTAAAAGCGCTTCCTAACCTGTTCATGTCTTCGTATTAGCGGAGACTTTGATAAAATTTTCTCTTAACCCTTTCCCCTTAGAAGCGACTTTTAGCGTATTTAATTTATTCCTCCGCTGAAAAAATAGTTCCTGTTTATACCCTCATGAACAATTACCATTACAAATATTTTTATATAGCCTAGCAGATTTTAGGTTAAAGAAGGCTGAAAGTAAAGCAGAATGTGCCTTAACCCTCATCCGGACCTTGCAAAAACTTCCGTTTTGAGACTGTTGGGGTCCATTGGACCCCATTGTGCATTTTTCGTATTTTTCTAAGTCAACATAGGCATATGTGACATAACTGATGCCGCATTATAATTTGGTGTGTTTATTCTATATTGTAATGATAAAATCGAAACGTTGCTCTCACTGTTACCATGGCAACCAGTGACCATAGTAACATAAAATACTACGCGTTTTGCTGTAAAATCGAATTTTATCTAATAACTTATGCAGAAAATGTACAGATGGGGAAATGTGGATATATTTATGACTAGATATACCTTTTGTTACATTACTGGTGTATATTTTACTGAACTATGTAAACATTAAGAAGAAAATGACAAAAATATGGTTGGGGTCCAGTAGACCCCCAATAATATTTTTGTATATTAAAATGGGTAACTATACAACTTTTAACCACGACTGATTTAAAAACCTTATTAATGGAACATATGTAACCAAAACAGCTTCAAAGCTGATCAATATCGTCAATTTTTAAACTTTGTTTCTGCTTCCAATTATTTTATGGCAATAGTTGTCCAATTTGTTTGACCTGTCACCATGCGTGTCTTAGCTCCGTGTAGGATTCATGACGCTAACACTAAGACAGTAGTGTGTCAAATATATGTGATAAAACTCAGTATAACTTCAAATGGTAAAAGTATAAGAGTGTTGAATATCAATTGCTTAACACAATGTCGTGAGTACGTTCTCATAACTATGTTTACGTCACATCATCACATGTCTGATGAGTTGCATGATAGTGTCCTAGACGCAGTTACAGGTGTACCCACGGTTCGTTTGGGTCAATGGTTTACACCAGATTTTTGTATCACTGAAATGAACTATGATTTGAGGTTTCCTGCGATCATCATCTATTACATAAATTTTGAATCATATGCAGTAGTTCTTAAAGCTGACTTATCTGCAGTTCCGTAAAATATAGAATATATCCAATAACAAACGGTTCATTATTCATTTAATGCGTGTCAAAACCGTTTGTCACAAAGTCGATCATTAGAAGAAGGCTATCGCAAGGCAAACGTACAACAAAAAGCTGGCAGTTTAATGCACTTAAGTCTTTACCCCATAGCGCGACAGGTTATATCAAAAGCAAGTTGGACGTACAAAAGAATGTAAATTATGCGCATTTTGCTTTACTATCAGCCTGGTTTCAGTTTCCATCTGCTAATAATTATATAGAAACATTTCTTATGATGCATATGGATGACTCTATAAAGGGAACTATATTCTTTAGTGGAGTTATAAATCATACACGTAAAAGGTGTTTATCTGTGGTAATTTGTTAATCAGTATTTGACTGGTATAATAAGCAACTACTACTCCATGTTTATTTTCTTTGGATAGAACATACGAGTGTATGTTGTTTCATTCATTAAACGACCACATGTATGGTGCTGTAACCAACAACATGGCACTGAGTAGTATGTACTATTTATGTTTTGCTATGTCGCGAAATTCAGACATTTCAAGCAGCATTTTTGTTTGAATGGCAAAGTTATGTTATATCATATGTTACATTTATGTTTATACAGAATTACTGATTACCTTACATATGTATTTATAACAAAACAGATAGAGCGAGCATTAACTGTGTCTTATAGTTATATTAGGATCCAAAATGTTTGACACTCAACTTTATATTTCTGAAGTCTAAATACCTAAAATTTAGATTTGTAAAATAAAAGCAGGCGACACTTGTTTGAAAACTATATCGTCATAACAGTGAATGGATTACAAGATGTTGACTATTTATTAGCCTATACAAAGTACCTGTATGTACAGTCGAACTTCGATATTTCGAACTAGCATAACCCGAACTATCCGATAGTTTGTCATATGAACTGCATTATTTCATGCTCGGTTAAGTCGAACATACCCGTATTTCAAAGTTAAAACGTGGCTTAGCCACGTTTTAACTTTGAAATATGGGTTTGATCAACACAACCGACTTCGAGATATCGATGTTCGACTGTAGATTCTCTCTCTCTAATATGCCGCTGCAATGAATATAATGGACAGAAACTCGTTTAACCAATGCATTGCCATGACGTCATCAATTTTAAACATTTGCCGACTGTTTTTTCTGAAATTCAAATGATGGGTACTTTTGACTTAAGGAATAATAAAATGAGTGCCAATCGACAAGTGGCCCGTTTCATAAAACCTCGTACGATGGATGTTGTCGTAATTCAGATTAAAAAAAATCTCATTTATTATAATCATATTTCTATATTGTATCCTCCTGTTGTATGATATCTCTTTAAAATAGTCTTAAAAAGACGATTACAAAGAGAAGTCACAAGATATGATTAGATAGAGAAATCAGAAATTAAGTGTATTTTTCAGTTTTGACTTGTGATAATTTTACCGTATGAAATATTATCAAACTAGGATGCAAACGATTTTCAAATCTTAATTCTTCTTGGGGTAAGGCAGTGAAGTGGTCAATTACGAAGACGTGACGCGCGGTGTTCGTACAAATTTGTGTAACATAAATTTGACGTAATAATATAAAATTGACAAAGAAACAGAGACCTAAAGAACGTTCCGTATTTTGAACAATTATTTTATATGGACACTAATTAACGAAATGCGAAAACATTTATGACAGTGAAAATATGGATTTTCGCATTGTCGCGATATGTGGCGAGAGCTCAATTAGAATTGCAAACAGTGTCCAACTTATTTTGGCCTAAAAATAAACAGTATGGTTATATAAGTACAGTCAATGAAGATCAAATTAACATTTTATAATCTGCTCGCTTCTGTGATAGAATGTGAAAATAGTCATACGCGTCTATTTTCAACGAACAGTTCGAGACTGTTATAGTTCTTATCACAAATGCGTGTTTGGGAACGAATGGCGCATTGGCACAATATACGAGCGTATGATATAAATATTGGCCATTTGCGCACATCAGATTCTACCATGCTTTAATATTGAATAAGTTTTATTGTTATCTAAGGGATGCCTGGTTCAATTTTTTACTTTCGCTTGCTTTATATTGAAATTCCTATTGGCAAACAGTGTACCCTCTCATCAGCGTCTTAATGTTTGCATATGTCCAACATATGGGATCGCGGTAACAAATGGGTGAACAGAGCATTTTGGTATCAGATATCTTAGCACTCACTTTTTGAAAGTTCGTGTATCAATACATCTCAAAAAAAGAAAGTACTCAGGATTTTCACAACCACATGCCGTTATATTGTTATTGAAGTGAGAAAGTTTGTCGAGTAAATATGGTTTCATTGCAAAAGCTTAGCAATCTCATATGACATTCGATTGTTCAATGTCGGATGGAAACAGTATAGAACAATCACAAAGGAGATGTTAACTAGTTTTAAACTGACATATTTATTGTCTGATACTGTTTAAACCCTTATTGTGTTACGCATGGCCTGGCTCCGAGGTTATAAAGCGTTTTAGTTGAGTCTGAGTGTGTTCCCAAGCATTTGATTGGTCAGATTTGAGCCAAGGCTCAAATCTGACCAACCGAATGCTTGGGAACGAGTTTAGACTCTAGTCAAATGCTTTATAACCTTGGAGCCTGGCTAATATTTGCAAACAGCGTAACGCAGCTTCTGATATGGAACCAAACTGTTTTCCACTAATATATTTATTTTCTCCAGTTTATGAAAGATTACAACTAGTATAACTTTGAAATACGGGTATGTTCGACTTAACCGAGCATGAAATAATGCAGTTCATATGACAAACTATCGGATAGTTCGGGTTATGCTAGTTCGAAATATCGAAGTTCGACTGTACATACAGGTACTTTGTATAGGCTAATAAATAGTCAACATCTTGTAATCCATTCACTGTTATGACGATATAGTTTTCAAACAAGTGTCGCCTGCTTTTATTTTACAAATCTAAATTTTAGGTATTTAGACTTCAGAAATATAAAGTTGAGTGTCAAACATTTTGGATCCTAATTGATCTGTTTGCTAATAACTATAAGTGTACTCGGCGTAAGGCAGTGAAGGGGTTAGTTTGATTAGATATACTTATTGCATTGTGTTTTCACTTTGGTTTCCAAAGACAAATCAAAACCAGCCGCTCGTTTGAGTCGACTTTCTGTATTAAACAGTTAAAGTGTCAGGTAACAAAATTGAATTTGTAATAAAAGAAAGATAGCATCAGATATTAAACCAATGGGAACATCCTAACGTAATTGTATAGGTGTAGGCGATATTTGTTTTATTAAAATTGTGGCACTGATTTATTTTATCATGTGTAACAATTGTAAACTTTAGAAATAAATTTATACGACAATGTTTTATTCGACGACATCGTTTCAGGTGCGTTTCACTACAGGATGTAGTCTGCTGACTATATTTGACGTTTGCATTTATTTTTCAAACTAAAACTTTGGGTCTTTTGACTACAGAAAAACTGAGTGTCAAAAGGTATGAGTTAGTATAACAATATAAGGTCGACCCTAAGTTGAAAACCGGGATCCAAGGTTATAAAGCTTTGAGTTGAGTCTGAAGTCGTTCTCAAGCATTTGATTGGTCAGAGTTTAGCCCATGCTCAAATCTGACCAATCAAATGATTCAAAACATAAAACTTAATAGCAGATCAGAACAGAAACTGCGTCAAAATGACCAGTGTGCTCGGATAAATTCATTAAAGGTATTCAAGGCATACACATAATTTAACCGAGATAATCTAAAGTTGTGAAAAAAAAAATTGTTGAGTTATTTTATTCCTACCCACCCCCCAGAAAGTAATAATTAAGTGATGAAATTATTCTAATTCCCGTTGATGAATATTGCCTAACAAACACAACATTTTCAAAACAAATCACACTTAAGTTTCCTACGCCTCGGAAATATACACAGAGTGTAAAACTTAGTGGCTTAGGCCAAATAAAAAAATACCCGTGTTTCCTATTACATGCCCAAACAATAACATGCAATTACACATAACTATTTGCTGGAGTATTTTATACATGAAAATGTATGAATGTATAATATTGTGCAAAGCCCTGAGCCATACATTACAAATCTTATAAATATCCATTCAATTTGTTGATTTTATTGATAGGTCCCATTACCAAAATTATCTTAAAAATCTAAACCCGTATGATTGTTTATAATATTGATATACTAAGACGGCATAGTAGTGACTTATACATGACAGATGGAATGAATGGTGTTTTGAAATGTGCTGTATGCATGTTAAATGGTTCATTGATGTGTGCTGTCTGCGTGTTGAATGTGTTTATGGTTAAATAACTAACTAGCATAGCATATCGTCAAGGTAGCTACTTTATGACTGATTTAGAGCAAATTTCACTTCGATATTTGATAAACCTTATTCAAAAATCAATTTTAAAACACTTAAACGTCTATAAATTAGCTTTTTAAACAATTTAACGGAGAAGGTATTCTATTACACGCTCCTCAATAAAACGATTGTCGCAAAAATGACGGACATTTGCAAACACATTTTTCGAAAAGTGAAAAAAAAGTTTAGGGTCGGGGGAAAAACTAGGGTCGGTCGGGTTACCGGAAACACATGTACTTTTTATTTTGCCTTAGCGTTTAAATTTCAGGACCCTGTTAGTGCTGAACAATAGAAACAGTAAGGATTCTTCCGGTGTGTTTCCTGTTATTGTCAAACTGATCATTGTAGTAAATTGTAAACTCTTCCACTACCAATGGCGCAATCGTTATTACTTGCAAACCATTTGAATCCGGATAAGACGCTGCGTAAAGCGGTGTCTGATTCGGATCAAGATGGTTTTGCAATCCAATCAATACATCTTCAGTTAATCTTTCCAAGAAATAAAGTTGCAAAACATGCACAGACGACAATATTTCAACGGACGATAACGTGGCAGTGAATGAGTGAACTAGTCTAACGAGGCATTGTTTGAGGTTATTTTTGCTTAAATGAAGGTCACTGTTCAAGTAGAACTCATTACCTTGTAAATTGCATGTCACGTTTGACATTGTTAACGAATTCTTGTTACAGTGGATAATCTGTTATTCTTTCCCAATAAACGCGTTTACGCTAAAACTATTATTTGCAGTGCAAACAGTTTAGAGCTAGATCAGACGCCGGGTAACCCGGCGTCTGATCTGGCTCCAAACTGTTTGCCACCAAGATAAACAAGAATTATCAGAATTGTCCAAAAGTTGTTCTTTTCTACATTTTAGTGCTTTGCGTTTGCGTACGTTTGCGTTTAAACGGGAAAGAATAACATATTCTCCACTGTACCCCTTTCATATCACGAGGTCATCAAGTTTAAGCAATAGAAGAGCCTTACAGTCTGCTTTTATTTCTCAAATTTTGCTTTTAGGAATTTGACTGATGAGTGTCAAATAGTTGGATTCTGTTCAGACGCCGCTTTACCATTGGTCTGATCCGGATCGAAATTTGCAAATACATGTAACTATAGTACTGGGCGAAAAGCAGTGAAGGGTTAATAGTGTAGTGTTGAACAATGTATTCTGGGTAAGGCAGTAAGGGGACCCGATGAATCTTCGGGCGAAGCAGTGAATAGGTAAAGGCAACTCACCTCTGGTTCCAACAAACGTTCGCTCAACTATGCCAGGGAACGGGTTGCCCATGCTGAGGGGTTTGTAAGGCTCTTCAAATTGGTGTTCACTGTTTATTGTCATATTGTGTACTTTCGCCATTTCCCGAATCTTGTCAGAAATCACTTCCCATTTGTGTTGTGATCCCACAATAAGACTGAACCTCTTCCAGTTGTACTGCAGTAACAGTGCGACAATAGGTTTGACAACCTGGGTGGCGGGAGGAAACGTTCTTGCAAAGGTCGGAAATTCTTTCTTGTTGGAAACATCATAATCAGCACATTTCTGAAACAAAAAACAGAATTTCTCAGAGCTGGAGATAAGCAGAACTATTAAAAATCGAAAAAAAATTATTTCTGTATTAACCCCTTACCTGATAGCCTTTTCCCAGTATTGAAGATAGGTGGCCACATAAAGCAGGTTGAACGTAAAGCAGTATGCGCCTTAAGGCGCATTCTACTTTACTTTCAGCCTGATTTTAGCTTCCGTGTGCTAGAATATAGAAAATATTCCCTATACTATATTTTCATTACTAATTAAATTGGAACTATTTTTCTTCAGCGGAAGAATAAATCATATCCGTTAAAAGGCGCTTCTATCAGTGAAAGGTTTAAACCCCATGATAATCACTTCTCATTAGAATCGTCTCTTTGAGACTATTCTACAGTAGGAGGGTGTACCTTATGAGAGAAAAATGTTGGATGCTTTTGGTGTTGTTGTTGTTGTTTTATATTAGGCTGTCATAAGGAATCAACAGTAATATAAACTTTTGTTGTCCATTTCAGAAATCCTTTTTATACAATGTAATGTGATGAACAAGAAAACTTTCCCGACTTTTGCCAGACAGTATCAGCCCGCGACCCAAGCTGTGAAGCGTATTGTTACACTGTTCATCCACAACACGCCCCCTTAACTCTTTCCTCCCTGAAACTTTAAATGGACAATTCCAGTTTCCATATAAGTCTAGTCCATTTCTGACTTTTAAGGGTTGTTTTTGTCAATGTTTGGCATTATGACAAACAGTGAGGATCCTGATCAGAGGGCTCCTGAGGAGCCCTCTGATCTGGGTCTTCACTGTTTGCACAGGACAAGTGTGCTATTCACATGTTCACTGTTTGAAAATGACGCCTATATGCGTGATTAGGGTTCAAAGGGTTAAACCTTTACCTGATAGCCTGTTTCTAGTATTGAAGATAGGTTACTACTTAACGCAGGTTGAAAGTAAAGCAGAATGCGCCTTAAGGCACACCCTGCTTTACTTTCAGCCTGCTTTAGGCTATAATGTGCTAGAAAATAGAAAATATTTCGTACAATATATATTCATGACTGATAAAATTGGAACTATTTTCTTCAGCAGAGGAAAAAATCATATTCGCTAAACGGCGCTTCTTTGAGGGAAAGGGATATGGGGATGAAAGCTGTAGATAAGAGGTGAACAGTTGTATCTCGACCCCAGTTTCTGTACTCATATAGAAATAAAAATAATTAAATCAACATGATTGTATCTCATCTTCACAAATTTGTTTCAGCATGTTGCATAAAACACATAATTTTTTTTTATACATTACTGTGTGGCGGTTAGGATTCAGATCAGACGAGGGTACGTTTGCCCCCAACTATTGGACAATATTATACCGGTAAATATCAGCACTTTTATTTTTGCCATTTATGTCAATGATTCTGTGGACCATCAAAATTCTCAAATTAAGAATAGGAAAATAATTGTTAAACAACCGATATAGTTGAATAAAAGGCTAACTACTATTGCCTTATTTGTTCTCCGTAAACTCTAAGCAATGATATATCACACCAAGCCTTTTTACTATAAATGTCATAATTAAAGATTTGGTATAATCCTTTGGTAAAGATTACACACTTTGCATACCATAAAAGTCAACAACATATTTTGAAAACATTGAATGGTCCAAGGTTATAAAGTACATTAACAGGTAAGGGATTAAAAGCCCTTAATACATTGGTTGTAAACGTTAAAAAGTATTGCTTTAAACCAAAGACTTTTTGTCAGCTTTTCGATGCCTTTGTAGGATCCATCTTGAATTACTCATGTGAAGTGTGGGGCTGCACAAAAAGTAAACAATTGGAGAATCTGCATTTAAAATTTTGTAAGAGATTATTAGGTGTTAGAGCTTCCACACGTAACATGTGTATTTACGGTGAGTTAGGTAGGTTTCCATTGTATATCAATAGGTATAGCAGAGTAATTAAGTACTGGTGCAAACTTGTTCTAAGTGAAAATATTATTCTTCAAACATTGTTGAGTGAAATGGGTGATGATCTTAACAAGGGTAAAACCAACTGGTTAAGTGATGTTAAAAAACTTTTAGATGATTATGGTTTTCCTATGTTTGGCTGAATCAATATACGGTGGATTTAAATAAGTTTCATGTTGTTTTTAAAGCCAGAGTAGTGGACGTATTTAAACAGTCTTGGTGTGCTTCTATCCAAGAGTCTAACGTTTTATATACATACAAATTTTTCAAAGAAACTTTTGAACACGAACATTATCTTACTGTTTTACCAAAGAAGTACATGTATATTTTAGCTAAGTTGAGATTATCATCCCATAATTTAAGAATTGAATCCGGGCGTTACGGTGCAGGTAGAACTGAAAGAGAGGAAAGGTATTGTGTGTTTTGTTACAAGCATGACATAGAAGACGAGTTTCATTTTGTTTTAGTATGTACTCTGTATACTGACTTAAGAAAAAAATATCTAAAACGTTATTTTTACCAAACCCCAAGTGCTTATAAGTATGTAGAGTTGATGAAATCAAATAGTTCCAAAACCTTACTAAATCTATCAAGGTATATCTATGAAGCTTTTGATATGAGGAAAGCTGCACTGAACTACCTTGATTGATTTGTATACGAGTCAGTGTTTTATTATCTAATCATTTACCAAAAATGATCATTTAATATCTTTCTTTTTTTTTCATGAAAATAGCAGTTCAACCTCAAATTCTAAATTTTCGAAAATAAATCTACTATCATTTGAAATACTTTTTTATTATTATTATTATTATTATATGCATGTTTGTTTGGCCACTTTGGCCATCTGTAAATATGTTAACGTGTATGTTAATATGTTAAGAGTAACGAGGAATTTGTTAATTCAAGTTACTGATTGAATAAAGAATTATTATTATTATTATTATTATAAAGCCTTTGAGTTGAGTCTGATATCCTCCTCAAAACTGACCATTTAAATTCTTGATAACTGCTTTTAAAATGATGATAGGTAAAAAGAATGTACATATTGAAGCTTTCTGCTTTACCTTTAATTTCGCCTTATTATGCAATCTGTCTTAAATGTTGTAATTGTGTCTAACTCTGTGTTCGTTATAGAGGGTTTATTATATGACTTTATTGCATTTTGCAGATTTAACATACTTTACTGTGTTATATAACTGCCATGTCATCTTGCATTGGGAGTGTGATAACTCAGGAAAGGCTAAACTGTTCATGTCGTAAATGAACGCACACCTACAAAATCCAATATCCTACAGAGGATATTGCAGGGATATTGTAGGGATATTATAGGGATATTGTTTTCTGCACCGTGATAGCTTGGCAATTTAAACACTATTAACTTCTCATGCCTGATTTTCCAGCGTGAATCGAGGATTATTTAAATGTTTGGTTAAAGTTAGGCAATATAGGAACGCAAAAAGACGGCTTCTAGACGGTGCATACGCCTGGTGATAATGCAGTAGATAATTGTTATTCCCCGTTTATACAATGTTCCAAAAAGGAAAAGGCGATATAATACAATGCAGACAATGAAAATTGTATTGGAAAATAAATTGACAGATTTCTATTATATTATTGTCAATCAACGTTAATCCTAATCAGACGTAGGGTACTCCTCTAGCATGTGCAAATATTCGGCCGACAATACAATTTGATTAAAATAACTGTAATTGGCATCATAAGAGTGCTAAACTGGTCGAACACAGATGAGCCACCGAATAACATCTGTGAGAATTAGTTTGGTTTTAAGGCACTGCAACACAAAATAGGCTATATACCGCCAATGAATGATGAGGGATGATGAGATTAGATAACGTTGATTTCAGGAAGATGATTTTATTGCTAATCTCATTCGGTGCCGTTGCTCAACGACCTACCTCCCTTTTCGGTCTTAGCAGAGCAGTTTCTCTCGGTCTTATAAACAGAAACAATTCCCTATGACAATGAAGCCCAAGAACGAACAACGACAATGTAGAAGGGTATCTTTGTCATAACATATATATCTAAACTATTTGCAACAGTAATCACAAAATATGTCCGTAGTGTGTATAATGTTCACGGGATACAGTAGAGAAAACATTATTCTTTCCCAATAAACGCGTTTACGCTAAAACTATTTTTTTCTATTGCAAACAGTTTGGAGCCAGATCAGATGCCGGGTAACCCGGCGTCTGATCAGGCTTCAAACTGTTTGAAACTCAGATTAAAATGAATAGTTAGAATTATCAAAATGTTGTCACTTTCTGCATTTTAGTGTGTTTCGTTTGCGTTAACGGGAAAGAATAACGTTTTCTCCACTGTATCCTTCGTAATACCCGTTTTTGTATTGCTGATTAAGCAGGCTATAATTAATTGATTTAACTAAATGTGACTGCATTGTACAGACCAACGTACTGCATAATTGTACTCTAGTATTGTCTTTGCCATTTCTGTTACCCTTAATTGAGTCGTCAACCCTCTCAAAACTACAAATAGTTTGTCTCTCAGTTTCTAATAAATGTCATTATGTATCCTTCTATGCAGGCTTTGCCCTTTCCAAATTACCTGGAAATTGTACCGATTAAACTGGATAAATGACACCGTTGGTAATGCAGCAATACTTTCAAAACACTTTTACTGCAAACTGCGCAAAATGGCGACTTTGCAAACAGTTTATATTCTGATCAGACGCCACGTATCGCGGCGTCTGATCAGAACCAAAACAGTTTAACACTCGTTTCGACATTTTTTCTGTCAAAACAGTCCTAGATATAATTTTTGCAGTCGTCACTACCAATACAGAATATTTTCTGGCGGTAAGAAGATTACAGCAGACGATAAAACTTGACAGTAAAATAGTTAAGCGCGCCACAAAAATAAGTTTCATTGTAAGTGCATGTTAAAGCAGAACATAAAACACACATAAAGTTTCGGTAGCTCTCTGCTGTATTTTTGTGTTAAAAATTCACCTATAGATACAGTCGGACTTCGGTACCTCGAACTCGCTTAAATCGAACTATCCGATTTGTCGACACACGAATTGCATTATTTCATGCTCGGTTGAGTCAAACATACCCGTATTTCAAAGTTAAAACGTGGCTCAGCCAAGTTTTAACTTTGAAATACGGGTATGTTCGACCTAACTGAGTTCGAGATATCGAAGTTCAACTCTATTCAAATGTTTCCTAACTACTCTCGAATGGTCGTAATGTGTTATTCACAAGAATGGCTGGTATCATACGTATGTAAGGTAATTAGACCTGTTGAAGTGAAATGATTGTAATAAGCCAAGACATTTACCACAAATACGCTCATTTCCTATTGGAAAACAGTGTTCTTTGTAAGGTCACTGTCTGGTAAGTATCTATTTCACGATAGAATGAAATTGGATTCTGCTAACCTGTCGCATATATATATATACAGTCAAACCTGTGCTTTACAGAAATCTCTGACAAAATAAGTATATGGAGCCGATACTGGTTACTGCATAGTGACAAACTAACGTAACATGAACATCTCAATAAGGAGATTTCTGCTTTGCCTCTGCCTTTCATTAGTCTGAATAAATATAGTCATGTGTTTGGACTTATTATGCAGTATTGGAAATATGAAGGAACTTTCTATTTATATTCTTCTATGAAATACCCCTTCTCCTCCTTATTATATGTGTACAGTGGAGAATCTGTTATTCTTTCCCGTTTAAACGCAAACGTACGCAAACGCAAAACACTAAAACGTAGAAAAGAACAACTATTGGACAATTCTGATAATTCTTGTTTATCTTGGTGGCAAACAGTTTGGAGCCTGATCAGACGCCGGGTTACCCGGCGTCTGATCTGGCTCCAAACTGTTTGCACTGCAAATAATAGTTTTAGCGTAAACGCGTTTATTGGGAAAGAAAAACAGATTATCCACTGTATAAAACTCCACCCACTATAAACCTCTTGTCATCTGAAACATAAATTGACTATCGAATACGGGACCCTTTTCAGGGGGGAGAGTGCAGATTCGTACCCCCCTGCTCGTATAAGAAAATAGTACCGACCCTGATGAAATAAAAAAAAAATCAATTATATATTTTTTATTATATTCATTCCGCCGATCAGTTGACACGGAAGTCGGGGAAGACGTATTAACCAAAAGCGTATTATTTAAAGATGTTACCGATATTTTATACGCGTGGTTATTACCAAACAGTTTTTGACAATACATGTGTATCTTTATTAGAGTTTCTTTAAACAATCCAACTACAACGCTTTATCTTTACCTGCGATTGATTTACAAAACGAATTATTTCAGATCTGGCACAGAAAAATCCAATGTCTTAAGCGAAGACATAATGACTAATCAAAATAAAACGAAGTAAAGTATATCAGCGTCTAATCTAGATCGAAAATGTTAGAACATGGCACTGTAATCGGACTAAAGTGAACGGCATTAACTTCTTTTTCAGACAACGGATTATTTCAGCTTTATAGAGAGCACATGCTATTTTATAATATAAAAAACTAGTATTTTATGTCTCCTTGGTACAATGTAGACAAGATATCTCAATTATCGTTTCACCAAATTGTTTTGCCAGACATATTAGACTTTGCTATAATAATACGACGCATGGAACAAAAGCAATTGGACATACATTAGCAGTCAAGTTTATAAGACTCCTGTGTTCCTGTCACCGCAGTATACAGTAGTGACAACGTGATTGTTTCCTCATTAAACCCATTTCTCAATACAGTGCTCTCTCTCTACAACATCGCCAAATAAAAGACAAATTATTATGTGTTTTGTTCGGTGGATTTATTATAGGGAGGGAAATTGGCTTACATTTGCAAACAGCTTAAATCCATATTAGACGCCGCTTACGGAACTATTTTCTTCAGTTTGGAAGTAAATCAAAGCGTACTGTTCTAGCCCTTCTCTGTTTTGTCGAGCCACTTCTCCTGTCTTGTTACTGAATATTATTTGAAAGGCAACCAGTTTGGAATCTGGTAAGCAGCTACGTTACCCCGAATGTAGGACCCGTATTACGAAACGTCGTGTGACAAAATCGGTCGTAAGGCAACACTTTAAAATGCAGCTAATCTATTATTTTTCCATCTAATTTTGTTTTGTGACAGATATCTTTACATTACGATTCTAACAAGTTGTCACAATACAGGATAAGATTGCGAAATATGTAGTTATTGAAAACTTTATAATCTGACTTACATGTACGACAATATTAGACGTGCGACGTTTCGTGAGACGAATTCCAGATAAGCTTCCAGCCCAATTGCAGTGGGCATCTTTGTTGTTATTTTCCAACGCTTTCTTTGATGAATAGTAACGTCTATCTATTGTATCAACTTCTAAAATACAGTTGGCTGCGTCATTGCTTTAACCCTTTGAACCCTAGTCCCGCATATAGGCGTCCTTTTCAAACAGTATACATTTAAAAAGTGCATTATCCTATGCAAACAGTGAATACCCAGATCAGAGGGTATTTTACTATCTAGGTCTTCACTGTTTGTCATAATGAAAAACATTGACAAAAACAACCCTTAAAAAGTCAGAAATTGACTATACTCAAATGGAATCTGGGGTTGTCCATTTTAAGTTTCAGGGAGGAAAGAGATAATTGCACGAACGAGTTTTTGCAAAACATAGACATTAGCAGTCGAATATATTGCCTCGTAATCAAAGTTTCTCTTTCAATGTGTGAAACAATAAAACACTTTCGAATTTAAAATAAATACTTGTATACACTAACCCGGTCGCTGGGCCTTGCAGTTACCGTAGCTCATTGCAAAAACTCACTCTCTCTAATTACAGTGGAGAATCTGTTATTCTTTCCCGTTTAAACGCAAACGTACGCAAACGCAAAGCACTAAAACGTAGAAAAGAACAATTTTTGGACAATTCTGATATTTCATGTTTATCATGGTGGCAAACAGTTTGGAGCCTGATCAGACGCCGGGTTACCCGGAGTCTGATCTGGCTCCAAACTGTTTGCACTGCAAATAATAGTTTTAGCGTAAACGCGTTTATTGGGAAAGAATAACAGATTCTCCACTGTACTGTAGCACATTGCAAACACTCACTCTCTCTAATTACCACTTATTGGTCCTGTAATGGGTACGATTACGGTTACATGTAATCGATTTTGAAAAACTAACCAAAACATTCGATTACTTTGAAAAAATGTAATTGATTGCAATCGATTACGATTACACGATTACGATTACCTCATGTCTGATTCAAACTGTTCGCAAATATGATATCCGAAGTAATGCAGTGATTAGTTAAACCCATTTGTGCCTACGCTCGAATATATGGGACATAGGCAAACAAAATAGACTCTGATCAGACGCTGCTTTATGCAGCGTCTGATTAGAGTCTTCACTGTTTGCTGATAGGAATTTTAATATAAAACAAAATAAAAATGAAAATTTTGACCAGGCATCCCTTTGATACAAAATGAACTAATCCAATTTATAAACGTGGAATAATCTACTGTTTTACATTAAAATTCCTATCAGCAAACATTGTAGACTCTGATCAGACGCCGCATAATGCGGCGTCTGATCAGAGTCTACACTGTTTGCCTATGTCCCATATATGGGGTCGTTGGCACAAGTGAGTTAATAATTATAAATTAAGAATGTAAATTGTATCCACGAGTGACACCCTGTCCTGATTCAACCCCTGTAAACAGTCACCAGTGTCACAAACTCATACATATATGGTTAATGAGGCTGAAAACCAAATAGAACTTCAACAGTTTTTTTTAAAAAAAACTATAAGAATAATTAATATGTTTGCATACATGTATTTGTTGATTATATATTAGCGTTTTATTGCTGACATATAATTAGACAATAGAACATAATTTTGAATTATTTATTAACATCCAGCTACGAAGAGCAATACTGCGAATATAATTGAATATAAAATACAGACAATCAATACAATAGTTGTCTTGTTATTTCACTGAGTCGTGATGCTTCCGTGTATGTGCTATATTTAGTTTTGGCATTGCCGCACGGGTTCGTATTCCTTACATTACAAGAAAATTCTATTATTTAACCCTTTGAGCTCCAAAACTCATAGTGTTTTACCCCTTCCCGTTGGTTCCAAATCAATAGTAAGTTTTTACACTATTGTGTCATCTGCTTAACTATTATAATATGCAAAAACCGCTACCAAGTTAATTTTAAGGTATTAACTATTGTTATATGCAAAAAACGCTACAAAGTTAATGTTAAGGTATTATGACTACGCCAATATCGAAACGAGTGGCGACAGGTTTGATCCTGATCGGAGTCCGCATCGCGCGGAACCTGACCTGGACCCAAACTATTTGTAAAATCTACTCAATGCGACATTAAGTTGAAAGGGTTAATATAAATCATTTTCCTAAATTAATGTTTTTATTCTATCCCTTTGAACCATATTCCCGCATATATGCGTCCTTTTCAAACAGTGTACATGTGAATAGTACAATTGTCCTATGCAAAAAGTGAAGACTTAGATCAGAGAGCTGAATAGTCAGAAATGGACTAGACCAAAATGGAAATTGAAATTGTCCATTTAACGTTTTAGGTAGGAAAGAGTTAACATGTTACCAATTAAGGCTTAATGTGTGTTTCAGTCTTTTTAAAAAAGAAATGCATAAAAAACCTTAGTCATAACCTTCTCACACTATGAAATGCCAAACATCTTTGCATTTGCCAAGAGCTATTCCGATACACTTTTTATTTCTATTTATGGCATGTTTCATTCATTTATGTGCTTAAAGAGTATCTAATATCAAATGTGATTAGAAAACTAATTGTGCACTTACAAAATAGTGTAACGTAATACAGACAGTGACGTCATAGTTCTTTCTGATGATAATTTACTAAATTGAACAATTACCACTAGATAAAGAATATATTTAGTCTTTAGTATTTAACATTAAACATGCAACATTGTGAAAACTGTTTCCTACACATTTGACCAGTATCGGACACCGAGTAATTATGAGTCTCTTCTGAGTCATACTTGGTCTGTTAGCCAGATTTACATATCCCAATAAGTTTAGATTCTTAACAAGCCACTCTCTTATCTTTAAAAATAGTTTATATTGTCTAACAAGTTTTCTCGGCGGCTGACGAGCGTCCAAATCTAGGGTCTCCACAAGAAGTTTGACTTCAAGGCAGATAGATATATAGAACACTGAAGGACTTTCTGTTTATAATTATTTCGTACAATATTTCTCAAATAAATCGACACTGCCAATTGCTGCAGACGTTAACTTCATTGAATAGAAATAATGTTTGTCATTAAACACAACGACCTGGCTATTGTTTATGGAAGATACAATAATCTAGTAAAGTAAGGGTTTTGATAAAGCATAATATGTCATAGAACCTTTATTAGCATGCCATAAACCAGACTCACCCTTCAGTTGGTTGTAACGGATATCGTGTTGCCTGAAATGAAATGTCACTCAATCGGTACGGCCTTCTGTTATTTACAACATCAATTACCCGAAATTTTCCGTTTTCACTACGAATAAAACATTTTCTAGATAGGTAAACCTATTTTGATAAGCGGAATTAACCGATTTTTCATATAAATATATGCTATGCTTTCTGTATTGAGATTAAATATGACCAAGCAAGTTAGTTTTGCTTCCTCTCCAACGTAGATATGAATATTAGGGATAAATAGATATTACATGTTAAGGCTTGTCATGCTAAATTGTCGTCTGCTTAACCCTTTCACTCTCAATGCGGCTTAAAAGCAGGTTTGCGAACAGGTTGTTTCCTGATCAGACGCCGGGTAACACGGCGTCTGGTCAGGACCCAAACTGTTTGACAGTCTTAACGATATGTATTTACTCATACAACATTAAATATAACTTTGAAACGTGTCTTGCAGACATCAAAATTGAGGCTGACGACAATCAAGCGGTGAATAGGTAAAAGTCTCACGAAAGATTTGGCAGTGAAAGGGTTAAACACATCGTCTGTATTTCGGGTTTCTTTAGCTGATAAACGCTTAAAACAGCACCGTGTATTTGATGAAGGTATGAATTACTTCTTGTTTAAATATAGGTTCCTTATTGAGGATCCACACTGCATGACAGTTAATGTTTTCGAAATTAACTGCCTTTTGTGAATCGCCCAAGACGAATGTTGAGAGACGACGATTGCCTTTCACCACACGCGTTAATGGCATATCTAGGCATCCATCTACAGTGTGCTTTAGGCAATTACTTGTATTATGCGTTCATTGCAAATTCTTTATTATTATTAACACGTCTTAGTCACAGGTGGTTCCAGAGTCGATCTGTATTTAGCGCCAAATCTATGTGTCTGGGCGGCTGCTGGTCAGTATGAGATCTGGATTCACTGTTTCTTAAACCTATGTCTTTTTAAATGACTGTGATAGCGCAAGCAAGTGAGTCCAGGTCAAAGTTAGTGCCACACCGATATGTCTCGGGCTAACGGTTGATTTATGATCTGGATTCACTAGCTATACTTAAATTGTGAATAATTATGTCGTTTTAATTTTTTTTATTAACCTATATAGTTTTGCATAAATATTATACTTGTGATATTATCTGATAGAAGTCTCTTACATTGCATTTTTAAAACAAACCTTTTGTTTAATTGTTTCGGATATTCTCTTTTTTCGGACAATAGCTTATAGCTAGTGTTTATAAATTGATTGAAACCGACAATAACTAAAGACTATCTTATCTTTTTTATTTCATTTAATTCTACCCACCTTAAACTGATTTCGATACAGATGTCACTCCGAATAAGTCGACGTACGCATTGAGTCAAACTGATTGACAATACTCTTTAGACTTTCTTCAATCTAAATGCTCATATGTTTGCAGTTCGCCATTTAGATTGAAATTAATAGGCAGAATTGTTAAACAATTTGTCATTTTAACATTTTATTGCAATGCGTTTGCGTTTCGTTTTCGTTTAAACGGGAAATGTTGATGTATTCTCTACTGTGACTAACATTTGTCAATACAGTGTTCCCTTTCTACAACGACATCCAATGGGAGACAAAAAATGTGTGCGTTGTTCGGAGGGAGTCGTTATAGGGAGGGAAATTGGGATTACATTTGCAAACAGCTTGAATCCAGATCAGACGCCGCGTACGCGGCGTCTGATCTGGATTCAAGCTGTTTGTCAATCGTAATTATTTTTTTTCTGTCAAAATGTCCATTATGTAACTTTAAGAAAAAAAGCAGACGACAATCTTAAGTTGACGACATTGCAGCCGTGAATAGGTCGGACATAATTTTCTTGTTTGGGGAACAACGACAAGTGTTGTTGTAAGAAGGGAGTCGTTGTTGGGAGGGCCGTTGTAGAGAGGGAACGCTGTACAACCATGTACTGCATTCACTGATTTATTACGTTATGTAAAATAACTTGGATGCATTTTGCTGTTTACTCATTTTAGCAGACAGTTTCCAAAATGAGTATCTACAAAACCTACTTTGCCAAACGTGTGTCACTTTCAGAACAATATGCCTATTATATGAAATGATTGGCTTAAACGCCTCATTTACAATAAAAACCTGAAAGAACCGTTTCTATTTTATCTGATTCCGGTAAATGTTTCACAAGAAAACGACTTATTTCTAGATATCAATTGTCCAAACTAATGTCGTGCTCCAACCATTATTTACTAATTTGTAAACGCGGTAACGATTGCACACATTGAAAATATTTCAGTATGTGGAGTGGACGCTTAGTTGTAAGAGCAGGTCATAGGCTTCTGGTTATTATATAGTGTCCCAGGTAAGTCCAAACGTATTTTTACAATGAACGGCGCGATTTTATTGACCTACAAAGCATTTAGTTTAAACAATAGTTTTCACTTTGGATAATTTATACTATTTTACAAATAGCCTTACTGCAAAAACATTATTTGAACCCTGCACTTCCATAATCAATTGCATTTACAATAAGCTTGAACATTACAGCAAGTGACGATGTTAGTCGGGCTCTGTACATGTTACAAGCAAGTAAACAGTCCTCTAACCGAGAAAACAAAGAACAAACGACAACTTTAATCCTTGATTCCATAGCCTGTTTCCAGTTTTTAAGACAGGCGGTCATTTGAAGCAGTTTAAAAATAAACCAGAATGCGCTTTATAGTGTAGCGGGTTAACGTCGCCGGTTAAAATTGTCAATGAAGGGATACTACCGCCTATTTGTCTACGTCTATAGGCAGCTATTCATTTGTCCATTAATAGTAATTATATATATTATATTTACTTTCCTTTAACACTTAACATGCTAAGCACGACTGGGCTAACATTTGCAAACAGTTTAGATTAAGATCAGACGCTGCGTAACGCAGCGTCTGATCTGGATCCAAACTGTTTGTCACTAATATTCAACTTGTTTTCAGTTTATAAAAGCATGGATTTAAATTTGATATTTTTCATAGACGGTATATTTGCAGCAGACGATATTTTAGCATTTTAAGCGTTAATTTAGAGCATATCAGACAAACTTGCGTTAAATATATGTACAACAATTTCTAGTTAATCATAAAAGCAATTGTCTACACGATACGACTTTTTGTAACAAAAACACAAATTAATTTTGTCTCAAGGCCAGCCATTCGATTATGATTGAAAACGAGATACACGAACTTCTTATCAGTGATATGGTATCTTTATCATAGCAATACGCTACATTTATACGATACATTATCTTAGAAACACAAGCTTTTGTCTGATACAAAGTTTACATATTCTTGAGTTAATTTATCCTTCCATTGTCAATCGCAACCTCAACAACTCTGAAACTTCAAATAAAAAATCAAATTAAGTAATAAGATCCAGGTCATTGTTTATTATAAAGGGTTGCTTTATAGACTGCATATTGCAAAATGACCAAATGTGCAGACTCTGATCAGATACAGCGTTCCCTCTCTACAACGGCATCGAACGGGAGACAACAATTGTGTGCGTTGTTTGGGGGAAGTCGTTATAGGGAGGGAACTTTGCTTACATTTGCAAACAGCTAAAAATCGGCGTCTGATCTGGACTCAAGCTGTTTGTCACTCGTCATTAAGGTTTTATGTCAAAATGTTTATTATATAACTAAAAGAATAAACAGCAGACGACAATTGAAAGCCGACAATATTGCAGGAATAAAAGCGTTAGATATAATTGTCCCGTTAGGGAATTTGTGTCGTTGTAAGGAGGGAGTCGTTGTTGGGAGGGCCGTTGTAGAGAGGGAACACTGTAGCTCCAATGGCAACCCCATGAGCAGGAGTTACCTTGTTTGCATGGGACAAACATACAATTCAGATGACAACTGTTTATAAAAGACGCGAAAACGTGGCCCAAGTGACTATGGAGTTATCAAACGGAAAGTAACTCAGCACAACACTAGGGTCTAAGGATATAAAAAGTTTTATTTTATTTGAGTTCGTTCTCAAGTATGTCATTGTGTAGATTTGAGCAAAGAGCTCAAACAGACCTATAAAATGCTCAAGAACAATCTCAGACTCGACTCAAATTTGTCTAAGCTTGGGACCTTGACCCGAGCTGATTGTTGTTCGGTATTGTAGTTGTGTCAAAGAAAATACCAACGCACTTAGTCAGAATCCAAATTGCAATAACGTCTTCTCCAATATAATACAGTGGAGAATCTGTTATTCTTTCCCGTTTAAACGCAAACGTACGCAAACGCAAAACACTAAAACGTAGAAAAGTACAACTTTTGGACAATTCTGATAATTCTTGTTTATCTTGGTGGCAAACAGTTTGGAGCCTGATCAGATGCCGGGTTACCCGGCGTCTGATCTGGCTCCAAACTGTTTGCATTGCAAATAATAGTTTTAGCGTAAACGCGTTTATTGGGAAAGAATAACAGATTCTCCACTGTACTACGAGGGATGTTCAAATAGTTTTGATACTGGATCAATAACTTCAATATAATGAGTGAAAAATGCATGTGTGATAGATCATTTTAAAGAACAATTCTTCCCCTACACGATGGTATAATGCACGATAAGATCACATAACTCAATGAATCACAAAATGAACCTAAATGACCCCTACTCGAGGACACTGGAACATAGCACTTTTCAGGAAATTACTTTTTGACGTAATTACTTTTTAAAGAGTACAATTTCCAGATTTATTTTGGAAATATATCAGTTTATGTCTAAATTTTAATGTAAATAAGATTCTATTTCTATTGAAAGGGTTAACTGTCTAAAATCTTTTTTTTTTTCAAAATCAACAATTCTTTTTTTGCTTATGACGAAAGTGGACATGGTTTTTCGAACGCTATGAAAATGTTCTAGATCAGTATATCTACATTTTGATTTTAAAACATGAAACCGTTTTTCAATGGCTTCAATTATAGCCTGTTTTAATAATAAAAAAAGAGTTTGTGGTTTCCTTAACTACTTTTATACATAACAGGAGATATTATTTTTATCATATTTTCAGTACGTGTTTAGAATTAGCTGTATTTTTTATATTTTATGTCAAAACATTTAAAACTGTGTAGTGTTTGCATAATTGTCTTATTGTATTTGACAGAAAATTTCATAATTTTATTCAAAATAATAAAGCCGTCATAATAATTATAGTATCAAATTGTGTTTAGAGAATTAACTCAAATATACACAAAAAAGGTCCAGTGTCCTCGAGGAGGGGTCATTTAGGTTCATGTTGGGGCTGATCAAGTAATGCGATCTTATCGTGCATGATATCACCGTGTCGGCAAATAATGGATCTTAACAATGATATATCAAACATGCATTTTGCACTTATAACACTGAAGTTATTGATCCAGTATCAAACATTTTTAACTACCCTCGTATGTTTGCTAGGAGGGTAAACCACCATAAATTCATTAAAAGAAAACAACACGAAACACTCCAATTATAATGTGGAATCTGTAAAATTACAGTGTTTTCACTCTACAACAAATCCTATTGGGGACACATTTGTTGAGTGTTGTGAACACAAAATATGTATCAATACATGTACGAGATGTTATTTCTTGTAAGATGGGTTTTTTATAGAATGCAGTGACCCGGTATACAACGGTCCTCTAAACAACGGCCCCATTGCCGCTGTTCTCCAAACAAGACGATAATGCCTTACCTGTTCACGCCCGCAATATCGTCTGCTTAAATTTGTCAATTGCTGTTTTTCTTAAAATCACACATTGGACATTTTGAAACCCTAATGACGCGTCACAAACAGTTTGAACCCAGAGTAGACGCCGCGATACGCGGCATCTGATCTGGATTAAAGCTGGTTGCAAATGTAAGCCAATGTCCCTCCCTTTACTAACTTCCTCCGAACAAAACACACAATATTTGTTCACAGTGAGTTTGTTGAAGAGTGGGAGCACTGTTATTATTTACAAGCTTCTTGTACGAGAACATACATAAAATTATAAAGGTAAACACAGTAGAAAGAAAGTAATTAGTCATTCGAATTCAAGCTAAATGCAATTGATACGAAATGAAATGTAGGACATGGCATGTTGTGAAGTAACAATGTAAACGATCAATTTTATTAGTATAACAGGCAGTTTGGAATGTGGTCAACTATCCTATGACCCGGCATCTAATATTAACCAAAACCGTTTTCAACGATAGAATAACGTCTTCTCCGATGTGTGTCCGATGTAAATCGTGATAAAGCATACATATGAAGAGTCATGTCTGTCCACCACGAACATGTATACAGTTAAACTGCTCTATTATAAATGAACTATTGTTTTATTTATTATGTAAGTTATTAGCTCAAAGCAATATGACAGTAAAGCAGCAAGCTATCTTATTATCTTTCGTTTATCAAATCATAAGCCTTCGTTGTAGTTGTCGTAATATAGAGGCTTTACTGTTATTAGTTTTGAATATTGATCACATATTTCCACGAACTGCAAAGCCTTACAGTGATAATAAATGAAAAAAACTTAAATCCATTCCAGACTCCAAATGAATGGGCATCAGTCCTGGATCCATAATCTTTGACACTCGTATTGTTATAATGTTTTGATTGAACAGGCAAAACGGTGGGTTTGTATTGAATTTCACGACCGATTCTCGTCGTTAGATGTCCAAAGACTGTGACAATGTATATTATAAAATGTGAGTATGTAACATACTTTTGGCCCTTGTTTAGGCATTGCATCAGGTGGAAAGGCGGTTTCCGCGCCAAAATGCTAACTATGTGGACAATATTGTCATAAATTTTATGACAGATGCGTTTTCATTTAAATCACACTTATATTGAACATTAAACTAACAAGCAAGTAGTTATACCAAAATGAAAATATGATCGCACTCAAATTTAGAAATTGTAAAGAAAACTTCATCAGTTCTCGTTTAAATTATACTTGTACAATCTGCTGTTGCAATAAAAACGAATATAACAGGATTTTAAAGGGTATGAGACGTTTATGATAAACAGTGTGGCTCCATGTGGATTCTAATCAGGCGCAGACTTATTCAATGTATCACCTGATTTAGAACAGTTTAAAATGCAAAACAATATTTGCACCTTACATTCATCTAAGCCAGAGTTAAGCAATTTGATACTATACGCAGCAAAACTGCTAAGTACCCCCAACTTAAATGTCCTTTCTTATTTGAGGTTTGAATCAAATAAGTTTTGTTTACACGCAAAAACGTGTGTATGGAGATTATTGATTGATTAAAACAGGTGCTAGCAGTGTTCAGTCAGGCGTTGTGTGTATCTGGGACAAAGGCTCGAACCAGGGTAAGAAGCACGTGCAGGACCGGCTGTGTTCTGTTTGATAAATTTCATTTGAAAATTTATCGCGTTGACTTCAACAGTTGGAAAAAACACGATATGGGTAGGATGTCTCTTCAAGAACGAGGTAGAACCATTGAACGATTACTGAGCTGACTGACCCATGCTGAGGTCATTGAAAACATATTTTATTTAACATCTTCATCACTTTTGTTCTGATACGGTATGATACCAGCATAATCTGTACCAGTAGAGTATTTTCATCACATTTTTGTTATAAGGTCGCTCGCAGAATTTAGGTGCAGAACAAATATGTGACCAGACTTCCGGCAAAGCACCGCAGGACCGGAAGTGATGCAGATGAACATATGTGGTTGCGTTCCAGGGTCAAACCAAGAAGGCAAGCCCGGTACATTATTGTGAGCCATCTTCGTCAACGGCACATGGCTGTAGTGAGCGATGACGGTGATCATACACGTTATTGACATTGCTCCAAGAATGTGACTTTTTGTTGGCATTATGCCTGATTCATCAACTTATAAACGCATCATTTTTTCACAAACATTGTTTTCTTTTCCATAAAATAATAAAACAATATTTATTTTTCATAAATCAGAAAAAACCTTTACGCTATCACTATCCATGAAAAAAAGTTCCAATATAGTCCCTGGGATACTTAGCAGTTTTGCCAAGTACATGTATATGTTCAGTTCATGTGCACTGAAGTAAGGATGTTATTCTTTCCCGTTCAAACACATAGGACACGCAAACGCATAGCAACGAAAAAAAATGAGAAATCAAAACGTTAATGTCAATCTAAATAACAAACAGTTTGAAGCCTGGTCAGAAGCCGGGTTAGCCGGCGTCTGATCAGGCTTCAAACTGTTTGCAATCGAATTATTAGAAGTAGCGTAACGCGTTTATTGGTACAGAAAAACGTCTTTTCCACTGTATCACAATGGTTCTTCAGGAAGACCCACATTTTTTCCTCTGTTTCACGGAAGCTTTATTTCCGATGTTAATGACTTGCGACATCCGGCAATATCGGACAAGATTCTTTTCTTTCGTCGCAATTATTAATGATTCTGATTTGCTATTAAATAGTATTCCCAAGACCATGTTGATAATTATCTCAAAATACACGCACCATTAACCCCTTCCCTGCCGCCTGTTTTGTTTTTTAAATTTAAATTTCATATCTCAAACTTAACGTTATGTTTATTTACTAAAGTTTTATTGTAGTGAGCGGCGAAACGTTTGGATCCTGATACAGTGGAGAATCTGTTATTCTTTCCCGTTTAAACGCAAACGTACGCAAACGCAAAGCACTGAAACGTAGAAAAAGAACAACTTTTAGACAATTCTGATAATTCTTGTTTATCTTGGTGGCAAACAGTTTGGAGCCTGATCAGACGCCGGGTTAGCCATCTGAAGCATGCAGGTAACACATTGACCCTTCATTGCATTGCCCGAAGTACAATAGCCATTTGCAAACTGTTAAGATCCTGATCAGACGACAGCTTATGCGGCGTCTGCTCAGGATCTAAACTGTTTTACACTCATTTCATTTTTTTCTGAAATCAAAATGCCTCAGTTCTAAAATTTAGAAAAAATGCGACAGTAAAAGCGGATGATGTCATGGCAGCTTTGTGGCTGAGCGACATGCAATTAAAATAACGTCCGGTGAGGAATACGTTAATCTTTCCCAATAAAGTATACGCATTTGGGCTTAAAAAACACTTCCATTAAAAAAACGCAAAACCGGCGTCTGGTCTGGCTAAAAACAGTAACTTTGCTACTTATGTAAAATCAAACATTTAAGTTATCAAGAAACTTTATTTATGCTTTTCGGTTGATTACAGGGAAAAAGCAGTGGATTACCACTTGATAATCCACTGCTTCAAGCAGTGGGATTATCGTCGCTCGTGCTTCTTTTATGAGTTTTCCCCGTAGGGCTCCCCAAGAATCGTAGTCAATCGTGTCTTATCGTTCAATTCCGGCAGTCCGTTTTGTCGCGAACCACTCAACGGAAGAACACGAACCCAAGATCGGAAGTAACGACGTAATTCCGTTGACGTCAAATCAATCAATAAGTGACGTCATTGTACCGCCAACTGTCACGCACATGTGTTCGACATAAAAATTGGGGCTCAACACGGGATAAATAGTTCGCTTTCAATTGTCAAACAATTTTGTTTAAAAAAGTGGCTTAAAAGCATAAATAAATAGAATAATAGATTGAATTTAATCCATTTCGTGAACATCAGACTGTTATATTTTCACGAGTGGCTTCGCCACTCGTAAAATATAACATCTGATGTTCACGAAATGGATTAAATTTCGATCTTACACTGAAAAAAAACCCAGTTATCCTCTATGTAATTGTCTTATTGCAAAGTTTACGTTAAACGGGATTAACTAACGAGCTGCCTGTTACAATTTGGCTTTAATACTGTAGTTGTAATGAGTATGTAAACGACCTATTAACTCTTACCATGCTAGCGATGAAACCATGACAACCTGTGCAAATCAGTTTGGATCCTAATAGACAGCGCTTTATACGGCGTTTCACCAGGATCCAAACTGTTTGGCGATCAGACTCTGTTTTGAACAGAAATATGACTAATATGTAAAGAACAGTTGAACAGTACTGTAGCAGACGATAATTGTTGCAGATGAAACAATTACCCAGCGTGGAAACATTTGAAGACGTCTCATTCTGTGATGTTCCTTCTTGCTAATACATCATTGATTATAGTTACAGTATAGACGCCTAAAGATGCCATTAGTAAGACGACTACCTTAAGCACAGTTAATTATCTCTGTAATGAAATTCCTTATGCAACCGAACGATACAGTTGGGAGGATCAACTGTTTACTCGTCTCAGATGTTCTGAACGAAATGCATTACAATATACAAACAGGCAAATTTTGGAATAATTGTGTTGTATTTTCAAAAGGAAAATGTTTCCTATACATGCGGATAGATCTATACTATATTTATGTTGGATTCATTATATTGTATATTACAAATATAAGAATTTCAAAAACATGACACCTTACGTATGATATACGTTAGCCGAGCGATATAAACGTTCTATTGTGACTCAAGGCACAATCATATTTCAAATTATTTGCAGTCGTGTGCTATTGATAAGGGGTTAAACTGTTACTGTGAATCTGACAGATAATGGTATGGCTATGTACATTGGAAGACTCTTGTAAAAGTTGTCATTTTTCCACCCACACGATTTCTGAGAGAGGACTAAATGGTTATGTACGTGGATGTTGTAGAATAACACTTTCGGCTCTACAAAATTAAAAAGAAAAGATAAAAGTACTAAGTTAAAGTCTACTTTCAGTCCAAACGACCCTGATCAATATTGAGCCCTGCTAACATTTGGCATGTAGGTATCCGCAGTACTGGCTCAGACCCTTCAAATGGTTAATCCAGTGTTTAATATGCATGCCTTTATAATAACATTCCCTTCTCTTTATTTTTGTGTGACTTTGAAAATTTCGTAATTCTTAGACATTTACTTATGTTTCGAAACTTGGAATAGCGTCTCTTATTGTTTCATTAGTGTCTTGTACTGTATCGGTAGGGATAATACCAATATTAGTAACCGAATCGGCCTAATAAACCACATCCTTCCGATAACAATGATACCCGTCAAGATTTTAGCGTCAACATGAATTTGTAGAAGTTGTTCTTGGTTCTTCATACTGATCTTCATTTTGCTACAGACTGAAAGTGGACAGCTAGGCTACTGAAGTCCCGTCGCGCCGATAAAAAGTTGTTTAATGTATAGTATATATCGGCGCCCGGTTTTCGCCAATAACAATAGTTCAACGTATTTTTGCTCGATGAGTTAGAATGTGCAGCACTTAAATGAATATTGATGCTATATATATATTCCCGTTTGTCTGCTAGACAGTAATCTGCCTTAACTATTGAAAAAATCACCATTTACATGAACCTGAAACCAAACACAATACAGTAAAGTGTAGAGTTGACATTGATTCAAATTAAGTGACCTATATTTGGAAAATGTATGGGATAATATGTACAGTGGAGAATCTGTTATTCTTTCCCGTTTAAACGCAAACGTACGCAAACGCAAAGCACTAAAACGTAGAAAAGAACAACTTTTGGACAATTCTGACTATTCTTGTTTTTCTTGGTGGCAATTCTGACTATTCTTGTTTTTCTTGGTGGCAAACAGTTTGGAGCCTGATCAGACGCCGGGTTACCCGGCGTCTGATCAGGCTCCAAACTGTTTGCACTGCAAATAATAGTTTTAGCGTAAACGCGTTTATTGGGAAACAATAACAGAGTCTCCACTGTAGGTCAGCATGTGACCTTGCTTCAACCAGCAATAGTACAATCAGTAAGAGCCGAAATTTGGCAAAACCTCGGACTAAATAGTACAGAAATGATTTTGTTCAGGTCTAAAACCTCAATGCCTTTGTTTATACTAAAAAAAGTCTAGTAAAATATAGTGAGTGGAAATTTGTCAAATTCCATCTTCTTTACAAGGACTATTAATGCAAAAAACATGCATGATTATATCTTGTTACATTTTACAGGTTTACATGAACACCAAAGTCGCGGATGAATATTAAGGTTATAGAAAGCATGAAACGTTCATAAATTATACATGATTTCATTTTTTCTATTTACAAAAGTACCATATTCGATTTTATATTAGCTATTAGGGGTCTAATTACCCCACCCACCTATTGATTGAAACGATGTTGATCGACAATTATTCCTCATCACTATAAATCGCAACTAACTGGTATAAACAGCAGAAATATAATGTTTTAGAACAGAATTTCACATATTTCACTCTTAAGCTGCAGATAAAAGTGTCGTCTGCTATTTTTGCTTCTCGGCTCAATGTTCAAAGTGCTTTAAAAAATCGTCTTTAATTGCTGAAAGTGTTGCATAATTGACAAACAGCTAGGATACTGATGAGGCACCAATTAATTAGCGCCCCAACAGTATTCAATATGTTTGCGCATGCGTTTTTTGTAGAACTGGGCAGAGTAAGTGTAACCACATGTTCTGTTCTGTTCATTAACAGAGCTGCCATAAGTTGACATGAAAAATCCTAAGATTTCGAAATTTGCATTTTTCAATTGCGAATTTACGAATCGTACCTTTACCCCATAGCCTGTTTCTAGTTTTGTTGACACATGACTACTTAAAGCAAGCTGGAAGTAAAGCAAAATATGCCTTATGGCGCATTCTGCTTTACTTTCAGCCAGCTTTAAGCTACCATGTTCTAGAAAAAAAATCCGAAGATTTAGGAAAAATCCGGAGAAATGGCAGCCCTGCATTAAAATGGCATGTGTCGTGAGATATTGGGTGCTCGTTACCTTCGTGTTCGTCTTTTTTAATTATTAGTTAATACCACTTTAAAATTTGTTTCAAATAGCTTAAATCAATATTGGTGTTTGGGTTATGATTGCTTCACAGTACAGAGTCCGATTAGCCGCCACACTGAAAATACGGTGGCTACTCAGGTTCTACAGTGTTAAAGTGCCAAAATATCTTGAGCGCCTAACTTTTCTCGACGCCGGTCATTTATCCTTTGCTTAATACTATCTATCTTGAGAAGCAGTATCCATGCTGATTGTCTGTATGATCACTGAGCACATTCATCGTCTCCTCCATCACCCGACAAATCTGTTTCAAGGTGGTCCAACCGATTGGAACACTGGACACCCCGACACTCACCACACCCGACTGAATACTCGAGGCCATGTTTCCTACACGTGCACCTTTTTGTATCACAGTTTTGTTTACAGCTGCATTTTATGATTTTCAGCAGGTGTTCTGGTGCTGGAGCTAGGTTAGTTTTTACTGGAAACAACATGTCGTTCTTGTGGCTCCATCCCCAGTCTGTTGGGTCCAATCTGTCACTTTCCTCTATCCAGTTTTGAGTCTGGTAATATACTCGTAAAGAGTGGTATTTTGTCGCTGCCGAAGTTGGAGGGAGAGCCTGAATTTGAACACAGGTTAGACCAACTGTCACTTTCCGAGCAAATTTTCTAAACCTGAATAAGTCTAAACTTTCCATCTCATGTCCTCCAAACAGATTTACCATCGCTTTCTCTCCCGCTTCATATACACTTATTGTGTCACTGCTTTTCAGGAACACCTTGGCACACGTCTGTAAAAGATCACTCGTGATGAGTTGTTTCAGTGCTTTTCCTTTTCCGATTCCCAGAACCTTTGACGTTGAGTCACACCCTGTGATTGCATGTAAAAATGGCAACAATTGACAAACAGTTTCTCCAAGTACCTTTTTAGTTTTTCCAATATCCCAGACTTTGGGTTGTTTTCTCGTGTATTGCCTAGAACCAGACTTAAGTAGTATGTCAAAACTTTCCGGGGCATGATAACACAACAACACGAGGAGATCTGTGTCTTCTGCTATCAGAATAGTTTTATCTTTTTCAGCTGTAGCAATGGTTGTCTTGGCAATTAACACGTCGGCGTCAGCATTAGCATGCAGAACGGTGCATCCAGCCTTTGAAAGGTAGTCGCTAACCAGGTTGATGAACCTTTGTTTATTTTCAGGATTTGAGAGAAATTTGTCTTTTTTTCCTTTAAATGGAGTATTATCCTTAAAGTCAACGTTAGTGCTGCTGATACCATGTGATCGCCGAATATGAGCTACGTCTTTGATGGAGGGTCCAGACATATACCCGTCAAACACAATAACTGCATCGTTGTAGTGCTTACATACGTATTCTGTGTATGCAGTACAAATGTCAGAAAAAGTTGCGCCTGGCGACCATGGCACTCGATGAACCAGTGAACCGCCATCCAGAACATACTTCTGTCCATTTGACTCTTTTCTTTCACAATCTCCCCTTGACCAGACTGCATCGGCAAGAATAGATTTTTGAGGCTGCCGGGGAAACCCAGAAGCATCAAACAATGTAGATGGAACAGTGCTCAATTCGTATTTAAATACTTCTGAAATGTCATCTTCACTTCTTCTGGTTGCTGCAGTGATTAGTCTCTGAAACAATAATTGTGGATCAATTTGTACTGTTTCTTCACCTAGAAGCCTAACACTGGGCTTACAAGTTAATACCACTGCTTGTTCAGATTTCTTGAAAGTGCACTCCAGTATATTTGTTCCAGTTAAAGATGAAACGATTTTGTCACCAACATGTTTTGCCTGCTCAACATTGACAATCGGATCAGCTTCAACTCCAGTTTCAATATTCCTGAGTTTTGAATCCTGGTTGAATGGGTTTCTTTCTAGAAGATATTTAAGAACGGTTTGCCTGTCTTCTGTATCTTTAGCTTGTCTGGTTTGACCACATTCTCTGTGTTGTTCGCTGGTGTAGTATGTCACGCCTGTGAGATCCTGCATGCTCTTATTAAACTCTGCACACGAGGGAAGCGACAACAACCACTGTGTTCTCTGGCGTTCGCCCATGCCCTTTCTTCTCGTTAGTCCCCCGTTTGTTTTTACGCTTCGCATCAGAACATGTTCAATCACCAGGTCTGTAGACAAACCTGCCCAGTAACGGTCACTCCTACGTACCACGTGATATCCAGATCGAAAGAAGTCATACACTTCGACATTTGTTGTTTCAAGACTTTTCATGCTCTGCAAATACACGTAAGCGGACTTAAGGTACATATTATGGCCACTGGCCGCGAAATATGGCAGCATTTTCGAAACTGCACCTAAGTGTAGAAACCAATCTCCTGTCCGTTCTGCTTTGATGAAAACTTGGAGAATATCTATCATTTCTAAATACTAAAGCCAAAGGGATGCTGTTTTGAACTTATTCAGATTAGCTTTGGTATCCTCAATCTTTCCATATGCTACTTTCAACAAATTTGACTGACAGACTGATGAAACATCTAGTTTTCTTTCCATAACATCGTCATACATTTTTCCAATGTCAGCGATCATGCTTTCACTATTCATTTCTGTATCTTCAACACCAGTCCTCTCTTGCTGCTCTGTGAAAGAGTCCTCCATATCAGTTGCGTCACTACCTTCGGATACATTTTGTATTAGAGTTAAAGTAGATGGAAATGTTTCTTTAACTATAAGAGACATCAGAGCATTCTGAACAGTAAAATGTCCCCTAAGCGCCCTCGAAACTGCTTTCCCAGTCATCATATGTCCGACAGCGTTGGGTGCATAAATAGTTTCTAAAGCTTCGGCGAGACCAGAACCTTGCATTAGATGACCAATGCTTCCCAAAAAGCTCATTACGGTATGAAAACCACCTAATCTCAGTACAATATTCTTCAAAGGACTGCCTTGAGGTTCACAGAGAAGTATGTTTAAAGCCTTCCAGTACAGCGGCTGGTCAAATATTAGAATTGGTTTTACTGCATGCCTAACTGCATGGTCAGCAACAAACGTCAGAGTTGTGAAGACACATGATAGGTCACACGGGTCCATGTCTATCATTGGCAAAAATGTTATAGACGTTTTGCCAGGAAACTCTCCCCTGTGCAGCATCTGCATCATACCAGACCATCCAGGCCTATGCGTCCTGATAGGGGAAGTCATTTTCACCAACAGATCTAGTTCTTTTGTTGTGTCGTTCAGTTTGATGCATTTCAAATCCTGAAGAATGATTGGAGGTTTTACTAGCTCATTTGGTCTGTAATAGTGTACTTTAACTTCACCTTTTTGGCATACTTCTTCTTTATCCACATTTCTTCTTCGAATTGGAGCGGAAGAAAATTAACCAGGTGTAACAGATGCAATGATTCCCATGCCATGAAAAGTTCCATGTCCATCTAATGTTCTTGTATTGTGGTCAACGTTATCTGCAACATACTGTACAAAACTTCCAGGAACATAACCTGGAATGTCAGTTCCCTGAGATACTGCTGCGTTTGATTCAAATTTTTGAACTTCAGTATAGGAGGCACAAAATCCTAACGTGTATAAAGTGTCAATCAAAATTTTGAGGCAAATTGGTGATGTAACTGGACTCCTAAACTAAGTAGAAGTGTAGTGATGACAACACGATTCCTCGTTGCCTGAATAATTGCTTGACCAATCGATGCCGATTTTATTTCTGATTTTTTGTCATTAATAATTGTTTGAAGCAATAGCTGTAGGCTCTCTGGTAAGTATGTAACATTTTTTTCAACAGATGATATATCAGCTGGAGATGGATACTCTATTTTGTCAACGTCCATTGCTTTGATATCGCATTTGATGTTCTATTATTTTCTGCTTCTTTGCTTGACTCCCTTCATTCTCTTGCTGCAAATAAAAGTCATGAAGAATTGAAGAAGCTGTTCGTTTCAGGGTCACAACATTTGTTTTTCCATTAAGTTCAGTAATCGTTAATGAGTCGCCAAAATGCTGCACCAGTTTTTGCTTCATATGTTTGGCACTAAAAGCTTCTTTCCCACATCGTTCTTTCATCTTATCTTTAAGATCTCTTATTGTAACTAACTCGGTGTCATTGTCTTCTATGTATTGTATTACTGAGTTGAAAGAGTCTATGACATTGTGTTGGACTGGTCTACCCCTTGGTCTTTTACATGGTGAAAATCCAGTTTGGTCATTAGGCAAATCCTTCTTAGCTCGAAATCGAATACTGCAGTTTTGGTGATATATAGCATCTGCAGCTGGCAAATCATTAACTGATGATACACGAGACCTTACTTTGTCTGCCCAGGCGTCTGCACGTGTGTCACATACCTTGTTCATTTCATCCTGAAATCCTAAAGTTCTTACTGAATAAACACCATGCCCACGTTTTTTGCCATGTCCACAAAACAAACATTTGTCTTTAAAGTTAAATGTGTCAACTGATCTGAGATTTCTGGTAGTTTCAGGTATACACACTTTGTTAGAATTAATTTTGTCATATTTGATATTATTTTGGTTGCAGTAACGCCTGCGACAGTCTATATGTACACATTGCCCAGGACTGGCGGTTAAGGTATCTCCGCGCTCTGCACTGGCTCTGTTTAGTCCATCACATCCCTTAGGTCTCAGTTTAGATGATGACTCTTCACTTTTTATAAACTTCTTACAAATGATGCAGGTTGCTAGATCGTCCATCTGAAAAAATAATTTAGATTCGGTTATTTCAACGCAGAATTCACAATGTAATCAATGAAACAATGGTGATCAGTGTTGATAGATGAAACGTGTACTGTCTTAAAAAAATGAATGATTTTGTAAACAAAACGCACTAATTAGATTATGGATAATAACGTGATCACAGAATTAGATAGAACGTTTGTTTATTCTTACTCGCCAGATACAAACGGTGTCACGTGTCCTCAGAAGTTAACTCTTTGACCTCCCCCCCCCCTTTTATTTTTAGATACATGTAAAATGAGATTAAAATTAAATCAGAAAGGAAGTTTTTTAATGCTATTTTAAAAAAAGAAATTTTTGAATTATTTTTGTCATATCAACACTAATGGTTATCACATGGGTTTAATTGCACTAAAACAAATATTTAGTCACTATACATGTAACTTACATTTAGACAGACTGTCCATCACATTGAGCAGGTTCACGAGATGTTATTTGCCTTATGACAGTGTTTTTCTAATCAGCACCTCTTTCAGATGATCCAGGGTTCCATTGCTTCCCCCCATCGGAAATATAGCATAATGTGTTAATTATAGCCGGTCAGTCTTTATTTAGAGCATAAATTATGGCCAGTAAACCAATAAATCCCTACACTTAGGCGATTTTGTATTTTAATTTAAACGGATACAGTTAGTGTAGAATTTAATAGGATTTGATAGGATTAAGGTAAAACACACGCAAAATTATATATAAAGTAGATCAGGTACCGTTTTTTGTGGTATTTTTTGCACCTTTTCTGCTTTTTGTTTTGAAAACCCAATTCAGAATAACAAGCAATAGTCTCAGATAGTAATATATGATAATTTGAAATTGATCATTTTTTATTTTAAGTTTTCATACGAGCAGATGTGTTTGGAGTACATGTTTTTTAAAATAGGTAATTCACCATTTGTACTGAAATGTATAAAATTCTAGTCGCCAGACAACGTACTTCTTATCACGTTTTATCCATCAATTTGGCCGAGCACTCTGGTAGTTCTATATCTTTTCCTAACTCATATTATTCCACCGATTCGAGCACATAGTAGGTATTTTTCCTTTCTTTTTGTTCTGTATCTGAAATGTAAAATTGATAATGAGTACATCTACTTACAAAAATGCACGTCTTATAATTAAAAGAGCATGTGGTTATAGATAAACATGTGAAAAACACAACTTTACATGGCTTAAAATGCGAAAACGCTACTATGTTATCATTTTCAATGCTTAACTTATGTCGCGAATGGGCTTCCGTAGTTTAAAAAAATCGGGCATAGTCCTTCCAAGGAAAAATATTTTTTTTCAAAAATATTCGTTTTCTCGATATATCATCATATATATTAATGAAATTTAACTGTTAAACAATAGAAAATGCATTTTGTTCCCTGAAAAATGTCATTATTAAAATTACTTCACATGCGAAAACCCATGATGACCTTCAAGTCGGCTAATGTAAACACTATTTACAAAAGTTAAATTTCGCATCACGTATAAGATGACTTATTTTGTTTCATTTACTGAACATATATAGCAATAGAAAAGGCTAATACTTACTTCACTCCTCGAAATTATCCTCAAATTTATCCTTTTATTCCGATCAAAACATTTCAGCACACGCGTTTCATCATGATCACTCAAACGCTTTGGATCAAACTCCGCGGTATGGTGAGCAAAACGGGACGTAAGAAATAAAGAAGATTTACGCATGTTTAAATGCATTTTTAATCAATTTCCACCAACTAGATTTTACTAGATAATTTATATTATTATAATGGGTCATTGTTGTGTCGTGTACTGGCAGAATTATTTCTGTACCATTTAGTCCGAGGTGGAATTGACAACTGATTGTACTACAAATCCAATAAACGTTCCTTATACATATCAAATGGACATGTTTTTTTTCCAAACACGCTGGTGATAGCTTTGTAACATCAAGCATTCATTCCATAGACATATGTAAAATCCTACGCGAAACAAACTAATACTAATGATTGTGATCCTATTCAGACAACAGGAAGTGTTAAACACTTGGTTTTCATACCCAACCCTCTGATAGTTGTGAGCTGTAAATAAAAACAGTATTGCCGTCGCTTACCAAGTTTAATGTTATGACACTAACATATGCATTGCTTATGACGATAATACTTAATGTAGTTCGACATCCGCGAATCACTGATAAATTAGATTTTGCAGACTGGACTAAAGATGTATAGGTCTGCTAAACAAATATCTTGAAGATGCACTTATGATGCGATATGTACGCCAAACATATATCTTATTATGTGTGCAAACTGTAAAGACCACTGTACATAGAGATCAGCGGATGTAAATTCTTATCTATTTTCAGTAATAGTAAATACTATTTAGTATTTAATACACGAAATGCTAACTTGTGGTGCAAATGTTTACTCATTACACTATGATATGGCTTAGTCATCTTTTATAGCTGAGTAGACACTCGTATAGCATTATACTGACACGAAAAAGAAACTGTGCACTTTTATATTGAGTGTAACTTTTTCGTTACTAATTTTAGAATGATAAAATTTAGCATAGTCAGTGATAAAATAATTCGTCACACACTGCACTAATTTACCCGATATTAAAGCACCTGGATGTGATGCAAACGTACCAACGGCTATTATGCAATATTATGGACGTGCTGCCTGTGCAACATGTTTACAAGTCGAATTTTCACTGACCGATATCTTTACTGATTATGCAATAATAAAATCACAGTAACATTTGAATTAAACTCGTTAACAAGCTGCCACGGCTTCAAAACAACGAACGTATTCAGACACTTTAGCATCTTTAATCCGACGTCAGCGTCTCTGACGTCACTGGGCAGTTTGATTGCCACCGAAATACCATCATGACCCTTCGACATCCTAACGGTAAAAATGGAAGCGTTAGCGATCAATCAGGATCCAGCAAACCATCACGTCAGGGTAGATACATGACGTTGACGAATTTACGTCACAAGACGTTATGTCAGGTCAATGCGTTCGAGATTTATTGCATTGGTCAGTAGAAGATGAGGACATTTCGCATACCGATTTAAGGGTGTATCAATGTCATGAATTTGGGAACTTTTCAAAGTACATGAAAACACTCTATGATGGTTTTGTATTGAAGAGCTATTTAAGATGAATGAAAAAATAGAAAAAGTGTACATTTTGGTGAACAACAGTTGGCTCTACGGCCATGTAAAATGTACCCCACCCACTTCTTCTTATGTTGTCCTTTTCAAACAGCCCGCTTCAATAAAACCCATTTTAAATGAAAACAAATATGATAATTTGGTTTTGTGTTATTTATTTCCTATCTATGGTAGTATTTCTTCATACAAAAACTAATTTAAGAAAAAAAAGGCACCAAATGTGAAGTTTATAAAGCTCTAAATATCATCGGTATGGTACTTTTTTGTAAATTTTGTAAGGGGCGATAACTCTTTTTACTTTAATAACTCAAAATTTTCAACACCGACCTTTCAATTTCTTTTCATATTTTGAACTGCCTTAGTATGGGCTTTCATCTGGTAGAATATAAGAAAAAGTTAAATACTAGAACTATTTCATTTTCAAACTTTTTTACTTTTTTTCATAAAATAAATAATCTAATAAAATCATGCCCTATATAAAGCATATTTTTTTATATTCAAGGATCCATATTGTTCAAACCTGGTGCCTGCTTTGTCTGAATTTGGTTTATATATGTGAACATACCACCATAGACATGAAATAAATAAAGAAAACCCAAATTAACATTTTGTTTTGTTTAGAAATAGATTTTACTGAAGCTTGTACTCTGAATGGGTGAAATTTGAAGAAAAAAATCCAAATTTGACATACCTTTTTCAAATCGCTGTAGCTCAAAAAAAAGGACACCACCATATATATTTTTTTACATTTTTCATTCATCATAAATAGCTCTTCCAAAAAAACAATGATAGAAAAAAAGTTTAATACTTTGAAAAAATGGCTCATGACATTGATACACCCTTAAATCCGTTTTCATTTTCAAAACTTTAGGAAACAATACCGATTTGCAACAATTACTTTTAACCTCTTCTTCATTCAAGCGTCAACAGTGCATTTATAATAACACGAATTTGGTTAAAAAATAAAGCATCGTGTAAAAGAAATATTTACGAACATTTTGATACGACACTTGCCTATATTTCTTTAAAAAAACGATGGAAATTTTAATTCCTAAACAAGTGCACAGTTTCTTTTTCGTGTCAGTATATAATATAATAATGCTATTATATGTGTATACGGCATTTCAATGGAGAAAACGTTATTCTTTCCCAATAAACGCGTTTACGTTAAAACTATTTTTTCCAATGCAAACAGTTTGGAACCAGATCAGACGCCGGGTAACCCGGCGTCTGATCAGGTTCCAAACTGTTTACCAAGCAGATTGAATAAATAGTTAGAATAATCGAAATGTTGTCATTTTCTCCAATTTAGTGTGTTGCGTTTGCGTTTCGTTTGCGTTTAAACGGGAAAGAATAACCTTTTCTCTACTGTAACCTTTTTACAGTCAATCTTCTCTGTACTAATATGTGCAAACAGTTTAGATTCTGATCATACGATCTATGTCAAACTGCGTATATCAAACTTTTAGAGTAGTAGCTGAAACTATTCTAAACAGATGATAATACAGTGGAGAATCTGTTATTCTTTCCCGTTTAAACGCAAACGTACGCAAACGCAAAGCACTAAAACGTAAAAAAGTACAACTTTTGGACAATTCTGATAATTCTTGTTTATTATGGTGGCAAACAGTTTGGAGCCTGATCAGACGTTTGGATCAGGCTCCAAACTGTTTGCACTGCAAATAATAGTTTTAGCGTAAACGCGTTTATTGGGAAAGAATAACAGATTCTCCACTGTATGTCAGGGAACGTTTTGGAGGGAATTATGGTTGGTTTTGTTTTACTTTTTTTCAAAGCCCACTCGCTTTCGCTAGATTGTCGCTGAAAGATATTCACGTTTCTGAAATTGTGCTTAGAAGTAGTCCTCCTTCTTTAAATTTCTATTAGCAATCTTAGTCAGAATTCAAATAACCGTAGCTCAAATTCTAATTGAGAAAAGGTCAACTTTAATTCCCCGCCTGAAAAGAACGAGCATCTTAGACAGAGAATTCTAATAACCTCGTCCTAGACCAAGGGCTAATGAAATCGGATTTATTTTCAATTATATAATCCAACACCACTTTAATCAGATGAATTTGATACACCTTCATACAGCCAAGAATTCGCCTGTCTTTCTACATAACACATTTGTTAAAATACAGTGATGTCCTGTGCTTTACAATTTTGGATCCAGTTCAAACGCCTACTATCCCAGCGTCCAGTTAGGATACAGTGGAGAATCTGTTATTCTTTCCCGTTTAAACGCAAACGTACGCAAACGCAAAGCACTAAAACGTAGAAAATAACAACTTTTGGACAATTCTGATAATTCTTGTTTATCTTGGTGGCAAACAGTTTGGAGCCTGATCAGACGCCGGGTTACCCGGCGTCTGATCTGGCTCCAAACTGTTTGCACTGCAAATAATAGTTTTAGCGTAAACGCGTTTATTGGGAAAGAGTAACAGATTATCCACTGTTTTACCTGTTTGTCACTTTCATTTCAACACGTTGTCATATTTGTTGTACATGTATGTACCTTTTAAATAGTTTGGATCCTGATCAGATGCCGCGTAACGCGGCGTCGGAGCAGGACCCGAACTGTTTGACATTCTTTTCGAAATACCGTTTGTCATATTGCCTTATGTCTAACTTTGAAGCGATATTGCAGACACCAATATTGAAACAGACAACAACATGGCAGCGAAGGGGTAAAAACCTCACGATACAAATAATTTTTTTTCATAGACATGAAACGGTTACATGGGAAATAATGACACGTGCTCTACTGTCATGTGGTCCATATATACAGTGGAGCAATTTTCCATGTTAAGCTTGTTAAGCTAAGGCCACTGTGACTACAAAAAATGTCAAATTTAAGCGCACATGATAACTATACTCTATGACAAATTACGTGCATTATTCTATGTATGTCTTTTGTGCATTCATCTAAAAACGATTTAAAACCAGTCCTTTTAAAGCATATTTATAAATGTAATGAAACAAATAGATTAATCAGATTCTATTTATCTTTCAACAACAAGGTTTAAACGGAAGATAATTTGAGCAAGATAGACAGAGCCATAGTTAGGCACGGAGTTTTCTTCTTTATTTTGAAAAAAACATGAAAAGTAAAGTGCACAATTCTTTTGGAAAAACATTTATAAACTCGCGCAATAATTATAAGAATGCTTTACTCAATCTTTTTAGGATTACCTTTAAACGAAATACATATAGCAACTCATTAAAAAGCATATTAACCTTACAATCAAATAACAATAGTTATGACAATTTATCGACTGATTACCTCGCGCTCGAAAAAAACCTGCTTTAATTTGATGACGGTGTTTCAGTCAGTAGACATGATTAAAGCAAGTCTGAGCCTTTTTTTCTTCACGTTTATCTTGCGTTAGGCTACGCATTAAACAATATCAAAGGCCAGTGAATGAAGCGTACACTTTGTACCGGTGATCGTTAATGACGGAGGCTTGGACTTCATCATCCTGACACACACATCCTGCGATCAATTGATCTTTCCTATTAGGTCATGTGGATAACAAACAATATGCCATAGAGCCTTTATTAGCGTGACATAAGCTAGACTTAGCCTTCAATCACTTGTAACAGGTATCGTGCCGCTTGGTATATAATGTCACTAAATTGTATCGGTATTCTACAGTGGAGAATCTGTTATTCTTTCCCAATAAACGCGTTTACGCTAAAACTATTATTTGCAGTGCAAACAGTTTGGAACCAGATCAGACGCCGGGTAACCCGGCGTCTGATCAGGCTCCAAACTGTTTGCCACCAAGATAAACGTGAATTATCAGAATTGTCCAAAAGTTGTACTTTTCAACGTTTTAGTGTTTTGCGTTTGCGTACGTTTGCGTTTAAACGGGAAAGAATAACAGATTCTCCACTGTATCAGTTACGCACGATACATGTAACATAAAAAATTCGCGACCATCACAGCATCTGCTTAAAAAAATTGTCGTCTGCTATTATTTCTCAAATTTAACGTTTGGGTATTTTGACCAAGAAATATTGAATTCAGTGTCAAACAGTTGGTATCTGATCAGACGCCGCATTACGCGGCGTCTTATCAAGATCCAAACATTTTGTATATAAACATTGTACTTAGGTTAAGGCAGAAAATGGGTTCAAGAAAATAATTATTTGATATTGACCGATATGAAAACATTATGTATTCATACTAATATCCATTTATAATTATTATAAATTTCCTTTTAAATGATAAAAAGTCAGTGGCGGTTGAAATGGATAACATTAAAATATTCCGTATTCTGAAATGTTGACAGTTTACCATCAATTAACACCGTTTCAGTGGTCGATATAGAAGGTTGTCACTGTATATGAGCCGTGTATTGAGAAAACCTACCTTATTGCATTTGAATCAGTGGCTTGTCTTGATCTACATTGTTGGACACCACATGCATCTAAAGCATTTATGTACAGTTGAGAATCTGTTATTCTTTCCCGATAAACGCGTTTACGCTAAAACTATTATTTACAGTGCAAACAGTTTGGAGCCAGATCAGACGCCGGGTAACCCGGCGTCTGATCAGGCTCCAAACTGTTTACCACCACGATAAACAAGAATTATCAGAATTGTCCAAAAGTTGTTCTTTTCTACGTTTTAGTGCTTTGCGTTTGCGTACGTTTGCGTTTAAACGGGAAAGAATAACAGATTCTCCACTGTAGCTGTATAACATCATGATTTTGATAGTGTAGACCAAACTCAAAACAGCGCCTTGGATGACAACGGTTTTCTCATTGTACACTGTTGTAATGTAAAAAGGTAGATTTTCGCACGTCACGGCTCGTACGCACTTCAAAAATGCTGACGACAGCAAATTGTTATTACGACAGGAAAAACTGTGAAACTCGATAACTGTCTGGGGATTCATAAAACTTGTCACTTCAATTGGAAGTAGTTTTCAATTGATACATTTGTCCGCAACAACAGTCTCAAAATTGATTTAGCTGCAATGTCTCTCAGTCTATAACTCCAAAGTGTCGGGCAGTTTAGATCCAGATTCTCTCTGCGTATCATCTGGACCAAAGGCACTTATAGTAGGTATCAGACATTCACCCGCAACGTTCAGAAACTTAACGCAATCGGTCTGAATGAGTCTGTCCTTCAAACAAAATGTACATTTCACAAGAATGCTTATATATGCAATATACTTAACTGTCTGAAAGGTGCCAAGTAGGATGTAAATTGAGATTGGTTTCCTGTTCTACCAGTTTAAAATACTATTTGCGATCAGAAGTTTTAACCCCTTCACTGCCGTGACGTCATCTATTTTAAACAATTGTCGTCTGCTTTTATTTCTGAAATTTAATGTTTAGGTATTTTGATTTAAGAAATATTGAAATGAGTGTCACAGTTTGGATCCTGATCAGACGCCGCGCCACGCGGCGTCTGATCAGGATTCAAACTGTTTGCAAATAACCTATCGTACTCGGGGTAAGGCAGTGAAGGGGTTAAAAACAGGACGTGTCATTCCCAATCATGTTGTGTATGTGAATTTTAATAACAGACAAATTCTAACTTCAGTTTAACTGCACAATGGACATTTCAATTACGACTGAAAGGACAATGAACTGTTGTTTTTGCCATTTAGATAGATTTTCCTGAGAAAGGTAAAAATAACTTGATATCCTTTCTTTCACGAGAAGAAATTGATTTAAAATACAGTTAATAACCTTTTTTGATAGTTTTTGCTGTTTTCACAATTAAGCTACGTGACTAACTTAAACTATTTCCCCCATGGAAGCTTCTTTTTAATGGATTCAATTTGTTCATCCACGGCAGCAAATGGTTCCTATTTATACAGGCATGAAAATGTACCATCATAAATGTTTTCTCTATCATAGAAGATGTGTCTCACGGTGCATTTTTCTTTACTATTAACCTGCTTTAAGTAGTCACTGTTCTTCAAAACAAGAGACAGGCTATCGAATGATGGGTTAAATCGTATACACGTAATATGTCGAAATATGCTATACCATTCCTTATACGTTAAAGGGTTCAGCCACCGTCAATTACACAAAACTCTCATGCATTCCATTTAACAAAGGAGAATAATTTACATAAAAATGTCTAACACAGATATAATTAAAACAGACGCAATAAATTACAGATGGGCACACTGACGGAAAGTAACGAGCAACACGGATTTAGCCTTCTAATTTAAATGTGAAATAGTATGCCCCTTTATGATAACCAATTTATTGCCTCACTTCGAGTACAATGTTTCTTTGCAAACAGATCCAATACCTATCAGGCTCAGTCGTACGCGGCGTCTGATCTGACCCGGCCCTTATAAAGCTTTTGATTTGAGTATGGGTGCATTATCAAATCGGCCCAATCAAATGCTTGAGAACGATTTCTGACTCAACTAAAAAGCTTTATAAGCATGGATCCAGGATGCAACTGTTATACACATACTTAATTGAATAATTCTTAAGTGAAAATACCTATTAATTGAATTAGAGATATAAAAGCAGACGATATTGTCTAAAGTATATGACGTCATTGTATTAGTTGGTTTCTATGTTAATATAACAGAACAACAGTGCCCCCTCTCTACAACAATACCAAATGGGAGACAAATATTGCGGGTGTTATTCGGGGGGGGGTTATAGGGAGGGAAAAGTGAGACTTGACTTACATTTTCAAACAACTTGAATCCAGATCAGACACCACTTAAGTTGGCGTTAAAAGTGTTAGATACCATTGGTATGTAATCGGAAAAGTGGCAATAATTGTTGTAAGGAGGGAATCGTTGTTTGTAGGGCCATTGTAGAGAGGGAGTAATGGACACAATCTTTATCCGACATGCACTGCGAACGGGTTTTATTTAGATCTAACATAAAACTATTCGGCGTCCGATTTGGATCCCATTTGTTTGATAAACCGACTATTTTTTCTGCCAAAAAACCTAACCCTTTTATCACAATGACGTCATCAGCTTTAAATAAGTATCGTCTTCTTATTCTCAAATTTAAATGTTAGGTATTTTAACTTAAGAAATATGAAATTGAGTGTCAAACAGTTTTGATACTGATCTGACACCGCATATCGCAGCAAATAACTATTATACATGTACTCGGGATAAGTGAAAAGACGGGGTTCAATTTAAACTTATAAAAATAAACAATCAATGGTAATCAAAGTGATGAAGCAGATCAAAACATGGTGGATCTGTTCTTGACATGCAATCGCGTTCGCGTTTGTTCAGGAACAAACTAGTCTTAATATGCCCTAAAATCACGCTGCCCTATTTTCACGCACTTTTTGTTTTGCTTACTTTCTTGTGCTAAGCTACTCCTGATGACGTCATTGCTGCGACATCATAAAGTAAAGACTAGTGTCTCACTGTCGCACAAAATATGTTTTAATTTAGAGATGCTAATGTAAAAAAAATGCACATTTGATTAGATTCTTCACATTTCCATGTACTTTTGCTAATGCAAAATCTATCTAACCTTTACATGTCGTCTTTTCTTTGCAAAAAAGGGTAGGGGAAATTTACTGGTACCCGTCTGCTACGTTCAGTTGCGCCATCTATCGGTCTCGTGACTTCTATTTAAATAGATGCTTGCATTGGGATTTTTTTCACACAAAGGCATACTGTACGCCTTATCTAGAAATTTGAGCATCAGTCAATTTTGCTGTTAATTGGATATCTGATTTGATTCTCTTCCCTGACTTTTTAGGAAATGGTGTGGATCCAGTTAGTAATTGTATATTTTTATTTATTCTAGCCATACCAAAAGAAGTACAGAATGTGCTCCCCAACCTCCTTGTTAACGGCTTTTGGTCCAATTAAAGAACATGAGCTCCAATAAAAGTTGCACGCCAGTATCGTATACCAGTGTTATCTACTGGCAATGAATAAACTAGAACGGCTATCACTAAAGGTGATAAATACCCCCACTATACAGCACTCTGTCACACTCTGCAAACATTTTCAATAAGGTTTTACAGTTAGGTCAAAGGTGTAAGTCAAAGTCAAACTGACTTAAAAAATGGTATATGACACTCTGCAACTCCTGAGTAACATTTATGGCAAGAATCAAGTAAATCAGGTTGAAAGTGAAGGAGGAGTTCGCCGTACAAGATTTTGCCTGCCAATTTTAAGGCCAAAGGTCAAGGTCACAGAAATTTGAAATGTGAGTCTTGCACATCTACTACTCCTGAGTAAAATGTATGCCAAGTATCAAGTGAATCGGATTGAAAGTGAAGGAGGAGTTCAAAGTACAAGATTTTATCTGCAAATTTCAAGACCAATTTCAAGGCCAAAGGTCAAGGTCAAGGTCAAGGTCATAGAGACCTAAAATTTGTGTCTTGCACATCTACTATACCTGAGTACCATTTTTGCCTAGTATCAAATGAATCGGGTTGAAACTGAAGGAGGAGTTGAAAGTACAAGATTTTGCCTGCCAATTTCAAGACCAATTTCAAGGCCAAAGGTCAAGGTCAAAGAGACCTGAAATTTGTGTCTTGCACATCTACTACTCCTGAGTAACATTTATGCCAAGTATCAAGTGAATGGGGTTGAAAGTGAAGGAGGAGTTCAAAGTACAAGATTTTACCTGCAAATTTCAAGACCAATTTCAAGGCCAAAGGTCAAGGTCAAGGTCATAGAGACCTGAAATTTGTGTCTTGCACATATACTATACCTGAGTAACATTTTTGCCAAGTATCAAATGAATCGGGTTGAAACTGAAGGAGGAGTTGAAAGTACAAAATTTTGCCTGCCAATTTCAAGACCAATTCCAAGGCCAAAGGTCAAGTTAAAGGTCAATGAGACCTGAAATTTGTGTCTTGCACATCTACTACTCCTGAGTAACATGTATGCCAAGTATCAAGTGAATCGGGTTGAAAGTGAAGGAGGAGTTCAAAGTACAAGATTTTACCTGCAAATTTCAAGACCAATGTCAAGGCCAAAGGTCAAGGTCAAGGTCATAGATACCTGACATTTGTGTCTTGCACATCTACTATACCTGAGTAACATTTTTGCCAAGTATCAAGTGAATCGGATTGAAAGTGAAGGAGGAGTTCAAAGTACAAGATTTTACCTGCAAATTTCAAGACCAATTTCAAGGCCAAAGGTCAAGGTCAAGGTCATAGAGACCTAAAATTTGTGTCTTGCACATCTACTACTCCTGAGTAACATTTATGCCAAGTATCAAATGCATCGGGTTGAAACTGAAGGAGGAGTTCAAAGTACAAGATTTTACCTGCAAATTTCAAGACCAATTTCAAGGCCAAAATTCAAAGTCAAGGTCATAGAGACCTAAAATGTGTGTATTGCACATCTACTTTACCTGCGTAACATTTATGCCAAGTATTAAATGAATCGGGTTAAAACTGAAGGAGGAGTTGAAAGTACAAGATTTTGCAGACAAAGCGACGACCGCCGGACCGACCGACTGACGGCCAACCGACCAACCGACCGACAGGTTGATTCCAGTATACCACCCGCAAACTCTGTTTGTGGGGGTATAAATATATAAATCGTATTTTTGTGCGCTGCTACACTGTAGACCCAAGTTCCAAATGCTGTTGTGTATAATTCACGCGTACACAGTCCACAGGAAGTGATTATGGTGCCAAAAATAGGCAGCCAATCAGGTGCGTGATTATAGGGCCTCCATAAATAAACATGGCCGCTCACAGCGTTGAGCAGATGTTGGACATTTTGGAGAAAGTTGAATTTTTCCTTAGCAAAACAGGTTGATTTGTTTGAACTAAGACTTCAATCAGTCCATATAAAATTTATTTTGACTAAAATAAGCTATGTTTATGCGATGCCAGAACATTTTCTCTTAGGTGCGTGGAAATTGGTCACTCGAGGATAACTACTCCAACAAATACCAAGAGAAGTTGAACAAATCAATACCGAAGCGACAGTTTTTAGTTTGACGAAATGTGACCACTAAACACAGGTGGAACGTAAAGCAGAATACGCCTTACTTAACCCATTCGCTCTCCCTGCCCCTTGAAAGGATGTTTACAAACAGTTTGGATCCTTATCAGACGCCGCATAACGTGGCGTCTGATCAGGATCCAAACTGTTTGACACTCGAATCGATATATTTTAAGTCATACTTCATTGAATCTTACTTTGAAATGATCTTGCAAACAACAAAATTGAAGCAGGCGATAATGAAACGGTCAAGGGGTAATATCTCACAAAAATGATGGTAGTGAAAGGTTTAAGCATTATCTGTTAAAGTATAGGTTAAACTTTTTAATATGCATGTTTATGATGAATTTCATCTTTATCGTGCTGTAAGCAGTCACTTGCCTGAGCGCTGAACACAAACCTGTCTAAATGGTCGAAATTACAGAACTTCATTATCAAATATGACAATCAGGTAATGCCATATTAGCGACCGCAAATGACTAGTGTTTAGACACATTTATTGTGAGTTTGCGTGCTAGAACTGCAAGTGTTCACATTACACAGCCATATCTCCTGTGAATATTATTTTATTACACCAATTGTCTGATTAATTTGATATTACCCTATCTGAACCAGTTTATATTTTTGTAGGTTAACATCCTAATGGGTATGCGTTAACATCGCATTAGGAAGCTTTAAAGTAATCATCCCTGGGCTTTCTTCGTTGATTTTAGTAATAAAATGCATAATTATATCAGGGTCTACATTATTTGCACCGTAAAACGTCTACCAATCACACATATTCTGTTTTATAACAGAGCATACTCGTCGCTGGGATTTAATGAGTTACGTAAATAGCAAACTAAGTGTCGATTCTAAATTTCCTTTTGACCAAGGGGTATATATTTGATAATCACAAAAATGCTTATTTTCAGTGTGTATCATTTAGTTGATATAAGTACGGTATAAGGGTAAACATATCTTATTTTTATAATACATTCATATGTATAAGCCATGCATAGATCATTAGGATCAGAACGAAACCAATTGCTTATTAAGTTCTTCTCCTTTATATCAAATTTTTACACTGGGCATCCAAAAAAGCAGCGAAATATGTCGATACTAAGAGTAGGGCTTCGCGCCCGGGTTTTCTATCTTGGATATCCAATTAGCCAATAGATGGCAGAAATGGACGTTTAACAAACAAACATCATGTATTTACAATACCACGCAATGATTAAGAGCCGCGTATACATTCGAACCTTAACAAAAACGCATGCAACGTCGACAACGACATGTTTTCTTGTAAAATTCTAAAAATGAGTGGCATATAGTTTGGAGCCAAGACATGCCAGATGAGGTATTATTCGGCGTATTAACTTATTCCAGCCTATTTGCAATGAATATCTGTGTTTTGGTAAACAATGCACCTTGGTAAGGCAACAGTATCCCCTACGCAGCCTCTATCTATTGTTTATTTCAATTAACTGTCATAACCAAATGGAATGTATTTCGTATTACTATTATATGTAAGAAATAATAATTTTGCCAGTGTTTTATCGGGGCAATAAAATACGGGTAGGAGTTGAAATATGTAGATATTAAATCACGAGGCCGAATTACCAGCTTTTCAACGACAATCCGTGTTTTATTGAACGATAAATCACTGGAATTTATTTATCATTTCGATTCTAACACTTTAACTAGGTCAACCAAAATCTGCATCGACACAGATACGTTCCTTCTTTGTTTATATAGAGACCTGTGCGAAGTGTGATACAAATTGTCTTTCACCACGTGTACGTCAAAAGTATAGGTTGGAAGTGTCATTTTGTAATTGTCACAATCAATATCAATATTCCACTATGGCTTTGTTTAATGAAGTTTCAAACTAGAATAGTTTAATTGATATATGTATTGCTAATATAATCATCAGGCCCTAGAGGAAGAGGTCCGTTATTATTGTGGGTCGGTAAAATATTGCAATTTGTTATTATTTGATTTATAGGTAACGCTTTGCAGACGATCAAACAATACTTATCCATGGTAAGAGCTACTAGACGTCGAAAGAGTTCAGCCTTATGTTAGTGTCTAGACGTCATACTCTTTAACAAAGTGGTGTTTGCTTGGATTATTTGGTGTTTAATGGGTTTTGATTTTTTTCGTGGTATTGTTGTTGTTGTTGTTTTGGGAGGTTTTTTGTGGGGGGTGGGGAGGTTGGGGGAGGGAACGGGGTTGATTTAGAATAAACTGAATTACGTTTTATGCTATTATATCCAAATTGTTGTTTGATCAGAATCCAAGGCGATTACAATGTACATATGACCAGCGTACATTGTAAAGCAGTGAAATGGTTAACCTCTGCACTTCCTTATCCCGAGTGTGCAATGACGCCACGTTCAATGATTTGCCAGTACTTCACATTTAACAAGTATGTTAACAAATAAAGAATCCTATTGCTCCGATTAAAATTTTCATTTAACTTTACCCCTTTTCTGTCACGATAGCATCAATTTGAAACACCTTGTCGTCTGTTATTTAAGTGGTTTAACATCAAAAATAGTTAAGTGAGTTTCTAGAGCAGTTTGTATTCTGATCAGATGCAGCGTAAAGTGGTGTCTGATCAAAATACAAACTGTTTGCAAAGAAATATCGTACTCGGGGTAAGGCAACGAAAGAGTTGATATTTAAGCCCATTGATTTCGATTTCAGATTTTACGCATTTTTATGAAATGAACATCGAACATATGCTTGTTATTTTAGTTGCTGATCGGGCCCCGATTAAAACGGCATTTCATCAGCGTCCAAACTATGTGCAAATACAGTGGAGAATCTGTTATTCTTTCCCGTTTAAACGCAAACGTACGCAAACGCAAAACACTAAAACGTAGAAAAGAACAACTTTTAGACAATTCTGATAATTCTTGTTTATCTTGGTGGCAAACAGTTTGGAGCCTGATCAGACGCCGGGTTACCCGGCGTCTGATCTGGCTCCAAACTGTTTGCACTGCAAATAATAGTTTTAGCGTAAACGCGTTTATTGGGAAAGAATAACAGATTCTCCACTGTACCACTAGACTCAGCGAAGACACAGGACTAAACCACAAGCCAAACACAGCTTTAAGCAGCCAAAACAAATTAAAATTCACCTTATACTGTTTCAAGAAGTTTAATTAAAGTGGTGATTGGATACTACGAATCCATTTATTTTGATAATAATTGGAAATATTTGAGATACAAGTTCTTTACCAATAACGTAAATACTCGTACAGTAAAGCCCTCTATCATGACCACTAAAAAGAAAGTAGATTGGTTGTTTTTAAGACAGGTGGCAGCTGAATTTTATCTGCCCTATATGTACTCAGATTTTTCCTTACGTTCACCATGTTTTAAGCAGCCACTTGCCTTAGAACCCTTATACATGTAACTAAGACAAATCGATTGTAGTTATTCATTTTGTTTACAAGCAGTGTCAAACAAACGCTTAAGATTAAAACGCAGTACTTTGAATTTGAAACACGGTTTGCTTTGACTAATTAAAACAAATTGTAATTTCCAAATAATACACATGTAACCGCAAACTCCCGTGATAACATTTAGCCATTGATTTGCATTAACTATTTCCAAACACGGATATCGTTTCTACATTTTGCGTTGTTTCTAAATTTATACGTTATGGTGATAACCGTAAGTATTATTTACGGGATCGTCAAATAATTTAGATCCTATTAAGTCGCCGATCTGCTCTAGATCTCAACTGTTTTCAAAGACCATCACATCCATGCCAACACAAAGAATGAATGGAACGTTTTATATTACCGTTCATAATGTTAATTACAGTTTATAGCTTTGATCAAACCAACACCGCGCTGGCTAATTGCATGTTCAATATTTTGATCGTTATGAGAACTAATTTGAAAATGAAACCCAGCTCACAAACGTAATTCGTCTTCTTGATACTTTCAGCGTATCAATTTATCTTCCTTAATCATGTAAAGACATTCTTATTGCTTCAAAATTTACCCATTCACAATTCACCATGAAGTGTCTGATCATAATCCTGATGATTATTTAAGTGATATCCCAACGTCTCAAACCAATGAAAATTGGTGTATATTTGTTTGTTTCGATTATGTTTTAGTCGTGCCGAAACTAATTGCATAACTAATATGTTTGAACCTCTGACTAGATTAGGTTTGCCAAAGTTCAGTGACTGTAAAGACAAAAACATATTGGTTTGTGATGATTAATTAATTGATTTCCTCTTGTAATAACAAAGAAATTGTTCGGCGCCATCGTTCTTCTTCAATGTTGAAGACAATTTGATGCACGCGCATTTAATTATCTAAATAATTAGTGCAGCTTGATTGACAGAAACGTTTAAAGCGGGAAACAAAAGTCAATTATTTCACTTAAAACAACTCACATGAATAAATGAGATTAATAATAATGTGAAACGGTTTAATTCCGTCGTAGGAACCAACTAATTCATTTCTAAAAGCAAAACTGTCGTACAATACAATTATGTTTGGCTACCTTTGTTATGTTTAATGTGTTACGGTGATACGGATTAATTGAAGCAAGGAACAACAGCGTTCCCTCCCTGCATGTACAACGGCCCGCCGAACGATGAATCCTTCCTTTCAACAACGCTTAACGCTGTTCCCCTAACAAGATTATATGTCAAACACTTTTATTTCTGCAATATCGTCTGCCTAAAATTGTCATCTGTCATTTCCCCATGTTGTATGTTTATACCTGGGTGATAATAAAACATGTGTTTTGTTCTGTTCTGTTCTGCTGTTTCTTTTTCTCAAATTTACGTATTTGACATTTTCACTGATAAAAAATAAAGACGATTGACACACAGTTTGGACCAATATTAAGACATCGCGTTATATAGCGTCTGGTCGGGATTCAAGCTATTTGCAATTGTAAGCAAGCCTTAATTTCCCCTCCCTATAACAACTTTCTCCGAACAACAAGCGCATTTTGTGTCTGCCATTTGGCGTTGTTTTATAGATTGTTTATTGCACAATACTCTTCAAATACTATATCTGTTCTAAAACAGTTAACCCTTTCATTACCAAATTTAAAGTGAGTTTTGTACCCCTTTATCGCCATAGTGTCGCCTGCTTCAATATGTTTGTCTGCAATATTGTTTCAAAGTTAGTTTAAGGAAGTATAACTGACGTAATTTAAAACATAAGTGGCAACACAATTGATCCAGATCAGACGCCACGTTATGCGCCGTCTAATCAGGATCAAAGCTACTCGTAATTGCAAATGCGCCTTATGGCGTCACTGAGAGTGAAATGGTTAAGTATTTTGCAATGAATTCGAACCAGATCAGACATCCGTCGCCAGATCTAGCCCAAAGGTTACAACGCTTTTGATTTAAGTCTCAGATCGTTTTCAAGCCTTTGATTTGTACATTTTTAGCTTTTCCAGTCATATTATATACAAATGTACTAAAGCATTACCTCATTGGTTGGTATGTGAATGGTATTTGAATTATTATTGGTTGTTAGAACACAGCATTTACTCGTATTAACACATATACGCTCGTGAATTGTACATTTTACCAACACCAGCTCTTCCTTTCTTATCTCATTTTCTATTGAAACTGTGAATAGACAATTTCAGTTTTCGATAACATTCGGTCCATTTGTAACACTTAACGGTTGATAATTAGACACTGACAAACAGTGCAGACCGGATGATCAAGCTACTTAAGGAGCCTTGTGATCAGGGTTAACACTGTTCCTATAGAACAAGTGTACACATGAAAGAAGTATTGATTGAGAAAACTCATAGTAACATATTTCAAAAAATAATTTTGAACCACAATAGTGCTACGTAATAGTGACAGGATTTGAGTGGCATGTGTGAGCAGACCGGATACCGCTTAATTGCAAAGTCGCTTGGCTTCTGATAAGAATATCGATAATTTGATTTGAAACAAAGCATTTAGTTTTGGCTGACACAATATTACAATAAGTATGCATTTTCACAATTATTGTTAACTTTTACACAGAGCCTCTAACCAAATAATTCGGGAGGAAGTTGGTAGTTTATGAGAATCCATTCAACTAGGATGAATATATTAAAGGTTTAATTTAATTGAAAGGTAATTTAAAGTAATCTTAGTCATTTCAAATACGCCATTTGAGGAACAGACAATAATTCATCCTTGTTAGAAACAGTCTGGCTATGGAGAATACAGACAAAGCATAAATGTAGTATTCTTAAACTTAATACTACCTAAATGATGATACAGTATTTGTTGCAGCCGCCTGTTTGATATTTGAGATGCAGTTGAGCACTGTGTGTTATATTTAAATGTGCACACTTCTATGTTTACAATAGCAGTCATTTTAAATTAAGTATGTATTGGGATTAAACAACTTTGAATGATACATTAAACCAAAAAAAAATTCACATCTTATTATCAAATGTATAGAACATTATTGTGAATTGATGTTAAATTGGCATCTATCGTTTAAACGAAAGCTAAGGGATGTTGGATATTGACCTTAGTTTGATTGTCTCACAAGCCAGACAACCTTGAACATGAATACTATTCATTTACATTTATCATTGGTTTTAATGTAAAATAAGAAAAAGTAGTGTAGTGTATTCAACACACAAACAACAAAGCACTCTAACGTCAAACATCAACAAATGTATGTTTGGATGTTGCGTAAATTCTTGCCGTATGTATACTGAAATATTTCAGTAGATATATACAAGGGTGACCTAAGGACTCTGCAATGTTTGTTCAAAAAGATTAAATGTTTTTTGATACAGAAAGCAGTGCAGACACGTGTAGGACGCCACACAATGAAGCGTCTCACCAGGATTTACACTGTTAGCGAATGTCCACTTTATTAGACACTCTACAGTGGAGAATCTGTTATTCTTTCCCGTTTAAACGCAAACGTACGCCAACGCAAAGCACTAAAACGTAGAAAAGAACAACTTTTGGACAATTCTGATAATTCTTGTTTATCTTTGTGGCAAACGGTTTGGAGCCAGATCAGACGCCGGGTTACCCGGCGTCTGATCTGGCTCCCAACTGTTTGCACTGCAAATAATAGTTTTAGCGTAAACGCGTTTATTGGGAAAGAATAACACATTCTCCACTGTACACTGTTGGCGAATGTCCACTTTATTAGACACTAGGTTTCAATGAGATCAAAAGACCAATATACAAAATATGAGACAGAACACAGGACGAGGTACCAAAACATAGTTACGCAAAACTATTAGAATATATGATAGACACAGGAATATCGCATAGGAAATTCAGTAGCCAAACATCAAGTGAAGGTTACATTTATTTAAGAATGTACTAAACATATACATGTTCTATCTTAATCATAGGGAAAGGTTATTACTTCCCACCTAATCCATAACAACAGAAGCGACGTTAGGAAGTAATATATAAATAATGTTAAAGATACAAAGGAACATAGACATAATAGTTTACGAATAGAATATAATAAGAACAATGAAATCAAATATACAATATTTCAAACGATATTAAAATCATTTTGACAGCCTAATAAATAAATACGAAAGACCTGGAGTGCACATCTTGTAGCGTTATGATTGTATCATGAATACCGTCGGTGTAGTATTTCTTCAACGACAGTACAATGCGGTCTTTTAAAAAATCGTATCCATTATTGAATAAAACCAAATAAATAAGATAGTCATCGAACTAAGATACAGTCGTTGGCCAATGAAGCAGATAAGGTATTAGGGTACGACAGATATAGCAAGATACAACAATTCATCTTCCAGCTTTATACGCGGGTTATTCGGTCAATTTCCTCCGTGACTGGACACGGTTTAAAGGGTTCGATACATTGTTATCACTTTTGTTGAGAGATTACTGACGGGTCGGTGTCGTCGATACAAAACATTTCTCATTTAATTGATTTTTACAACAAAGAAATGTTAATCTCTAACTGTTGACGGAAATGAAAAAGAGCCAATATATCCAATACCACAGAGTCATTTCCGATATAGGTTTATACAGATACATAAAGTGGTAAAATCCGGTGTGTTTTTATAAGACACAATATGTGTTTCTGTTCTATGTGTATCGGTAGCGTATTGGGCCTTGTTCCACAAAGGTTCAATATTTATTCATCCTAGTTCAGAGATATCAATTAAAGGTAGACAATGAGAGTTAATTGTAAGATTGACATTATTATTAATCTAACTTTCAAATAGATTCGACATTCGCATTGGCTATGAACTGTTTGCTGCGAACATCTAAACCTGTAAAACAAAATTCATTACTTTATATGTTCCTTCTGTTCGTTGAAAACTTTTCTCTTTAAAGGTATACTATTACGTCATTACTGTAACCCAATATTTTCCCTAAGTTTAATTAAATAGCCCGTGTCCGATTAAGACAAAATAGAGCTTAAACTGTCTGAAGGTAAAGTACAAACTATTTTAGCAGTCATCGATATTTAACACTGTAACTGCGTTTTATTTGTGTCATTATTCAGTTTGTTTGAGGTGGTTTGCACATTTTGCTTGACGGAAATAGTTTTGAGAAACACTCTGAGTGCCATGTGAGAAGAAGAGCAAATACCAGCGGGTACCATATAATTTTATACTTAAAGTACACTTGCCCTTAGATGGGAAAAAGTACCAATAACAATCTCTATTACATGTTCACGATAAACACTAGGACCTAGAAAATACAATAAAAAGTAAAATGCGTTCCGTGATAAGACGGGACTAATCGCCCCACCTAATTTCTATGTATTACCAATGTAGTATCAAAGGTCGTTGCTTACAGGAAACACGTTCTACGTTAAGTGGGGATATTTAACGGTCAGTCCGTGTCCCTTTATGTTTCAGGGAAAAAAACCTGTGTTTGAAGTACCGAACAACCTCTCTATTCCAACAACCAATTTGTATTGAATATCATGGATTTAAGGTACATGTAGATACCTCCGTAACGCCGTACTTTAAGTGTTCGCAATAAAGCGGTGAAGGGGTAAAAATATCGCGAATAATTTGATCATGAAAGGGTTAAACGCATGTATTATGTTTAACTTCGCGGTGAGTCTTGTATACAGTGAAACCCCTCTAAACCGGACATGTGTGGGGACAACAAAATCATCCGGTTTAGAGGGGTTTCCGGTTTAGAGGGGTTTTAACCCATAGCTTGCTTCTAGTATACATGTAGGAGGTAGCTGACCACTTAAAGCAGGTTGAAAGTAAAGCAGAATGCGCCATTAGGCGCATTCTGCTTTACTTTCAACCTGGTTTAAGCTATTACCTAGTAGAATATAGAAAACATTTCTGATGATGTATGTTCATGAATGTATTTTCTTCAGTGAAGTAATACATCAAAGGCGTAAAAATGGGTGGGACACGGGACCAAAGATTTTATCCGGTTTAGAGAGAATTTCTGTATTAAGAGGTTCCGGTTTAAAGGGGTTTTAGTGTATATAAAAATAATGGACATTAATCATTGAAAACAAATACTTTTTATATTTACTAGTTTTCTTTTAAGGTTTTTAATCAATATCATATTTCAAATATTAACTGACATGCTCGTATGATATTAAGTTATTAAATGAACCATTCATTTAATGTACTTTATATAGTATAAAGCATCTATCAACAAGACACATGAAGATATATTTTAACCCTTTCATTTTCAATGACGTCATAAAGCACAGTTGCAAACAGTTTTGATTTTGATCAGACGCCGCGTTACGCGGCGTCTGATCAGGATCAAAACTGTTAGCGTCTTTTTTTTAAATATCGTCAGTTATACTTCATTAAATCTAACTTTCTTGAAAACGATATTGCAAACACCAATATTAAAGCAGACGACAACATGTCGGCGAATGGATAAAACCTCACGATAAAATTCATCATGACCGGGTTAAACGAACTGAAGGACCAAAAGAAATATGTGTTGTCCAGTATCAGATGTCCGTAGCAAACTGAATATAGTCAATGTGGACGACAAAGCTGTTTAAAGTTTAGCTAAGTAACAATGTCAATCTTACAATAAACTCGCATAAATCTGTAATAACATCTGAACTGACAAGAATAAAGATTGACCTCTGATCTGTGCTACCAAATTTCAGCCTACAAAACATTTTATCTCAAGTGTATAAATATAATTATATTATGTAATATGGAATTGTATAACGTGAAATATGATGAAATAAAATTAATACAAAAAGAAAATCAGCTTACGCTGTACTTAAATGCAACATACTTATTTACAACCATTAAATACAAAACTATGGGATGATGTACATGTAGTTTTTATCACGGTGATTGACTTTAGTATCGTTTTAAATGAAATATTTGGGTTACCCATTGGAATAGTGAAATTTTGCTGTAAAAGAATACATTGTCTCATTAAGACATGAGGGATTGGTATATTCACTGAAATACACTAACACGAAATAGGAATACACGTTCAGTAAAAGCTCTCTATTACGACCAATAGAAATATGGCTAATTGGTTGTTTAAGGAGCTTTCTGTTTTACTATCACATTGCTTTAAGCAGTCACTTGACAGAATCACATAACATTCAACACATTTAGGTTGTCGTAATATAACGGTTTTAACAGTATAATGAAGCCACAGGCTAGCAGATACATTTGTTGTGTCGGGTTACCAGTTCCTCATTTATCATAATTATCACTTTCACACTTGTAAATTGGGTTTAAAAATAACCAACACTAACTCGTTTGTTTTCTAAAAGCAAGATTTACTGTCACAAATATATTGATATTACAGTGGAGAATCTGTTATTCTCTCCCAATAAACGCGTTTACGCTAAAACTATTATTTGCAGTGCAAACAGTTTGGAGCCAGATCAGACGCCGGGTAACCCGGCGTCTGATCAGGCTCCAAACTGTTTGCCACCAAGATAAACAAGAATTATCAGAATTGTCCAAAAGTTGTTCTTTTCTACGTTTTAGTGCTTTGCGTTTGCGTACGTTTGCGTTTAAACGGGAAAAAATAACAGATTCTCCACTGTAGGCCTAGTGAGAACATAAAACAGGTAAATTCATGCAAAATAGAGTTTTTACAACGTTTTGTCATTTTTGCTTCAAACATCTCCTGAAATTTATAGGTGAAATTTGTTTTGTGTCTAGAGTAAAATCTCTTTACAGTTGCAGTTCGTCAAAGTGGGCAAGCTTAATGCGAACTTACCCTAGTGTAAACATGTATACTTCCATTATGTGCTATATTTAGATTGAACGTACCGGTATTTCAAAGAAATACAGGAAAGCGCGGGTAAAACAACCTAGATTCACCCATGTTTAACAGTACTGTGCAATACAGTGAAGTGCTGCAATTACGATATCTTCAATGCGTTCAAATAAATACGAAAGACTCAAACAGGAAACGTAACACAAACAATACACCCACCTCTCAACTCTGAAACCTTTAAAGGACAATTCAATTGTATAATTTAGTTTTGTCTTTTTTTGTCTATTTAGGGTTGATTTAAACAATACAGGTACATTGCAAAATGACATAAAGTCCGATCCCTGATAACTGAAAAGCGTATACACTATTAACTTAGGACAAGTGTACACTGTCTGTTAATTATTATTATTATTATACCCGATTTATATAGCGCTCTTTTCACACAGGAGTTGTGCGTTCAAAAGCGCTTCACATGAAATTATATAAATGTACCTACAATGCGAGAAAGACAAATAACTATATTCACAATAAAAATGATACAATATTGAGACGCATGGAAATGTAGAAATTCTTTCAATATTATTACCAAGATTATAAAATTGTTATAGTAAGTTTGTAAAATCATTTTTAAAATGAGTCAAATAATTAAAAGATCAATGGCATGATTAAAAACAGAGTGGTTTTTTGTTTGTTTGTTTGTTTTAGTGTAGAGCCGGAGAGTAGTTCACAAGTCGTAAAACGAATGTTTAATACAATACTCTCCATGTTGTTTGGTTGAATTTGTTTGTTTGTTTCAGTGTAGAGCTGGAGAGCAGTTCACAAGTCATAAAACGAATGTTTAAAACAATACTCTCCGTGTTGTTTGGTTGAGTATTGTATAATCCATGGCCGTGGTACACCCTTAGTTCATAAACATAAAGCTGTCCAAGAATTACACCATAGACCCCTAGCCAAATGGTTTCAAAGCGATTAGGCAATTCCTACCAGCAAGATCTACCAGACAGGCACAATGTCAATGGTACAACTCCAGAACTGCGATTTAGACCCACAACATCCACAGCAAGAACACAGCCCAGAGGTAGCAGTCATTGATTACCTACTTTCTTCTAATAACAGATATTAAAGAAGTGAGTTTTCAAACGTTTTTTGAAGGCTGCAATTGAGCTAGCATCTCTGATGTCTGATGGTAGAGTGTTCCAGAGCTTTGGGGCTGCATGCATGAAACTTCTATCTCCAAACTTCACCAAACGACTTCTCGGCACAACCAGCGATACTGATTTACTCGCAGACCGCAACTCTCTTCGAGGTCTATACACGTCCAGCATACTAACAATGTACCTTGGAGAATCATTGCACATGTGTCAGAATTTTGAATTCAACTCTGTGTTGAACTAGGAGCCAGTGAAGCTCCTTCAAGACTGGAGTGATGTGATTGTACCGAGGAGTCCTGGTAATGATGCGGGCTGCTGTATTTTGCACACGCTGTAGTTTTCGTAGTGAGTTTTGGGGACTCCCATATAGCAGTGAGTTGCAGTAGTCAATTTTTGATGTGACCAGAGAATTGACCAAAGTCTTAGTAGCTTCTGGAGAAAGGTACTGTCTAATATGACCTATTTGCCGCAGCTGTGCGTAGCTAGACCTGCACAAAGCGTTGATGTGCTGTGTCATATCCATTTGGGAATCAAATCTGGCACACAGGTTGTTCACACATAATGACGGTTTGATTTTAGAGTTTCCCACTTGAACATGAAAATCCCCGGGAACGTTAACCTTTTTTGAGTGAAACAGTATGACCTCAGTTTTGTCAGTGTTCAGCTTCAACATATTCTGGTGCATCCATGAGACTATGTCTTTTAGACATCCTTCGACTTTTGAAAGGGCTTCTTGTTGACTAGATGTGTCTTTAGGCTTAAATGACAAGTATAACTGAATCATCTGCATAGAAATGATGATCCAGATCATGATTTCTGCAAATTGAGCCGACAGGTTTTGTGTACAAGATGTAGTTTTTGGGTCCCAAGACTGTTAATGACAAATATACTTGAAGCTAGGGTTGAATCTGTTAAGTTACCAGAAAGTATTGCGCATTTATATATAACCAACAGCTTCAAATAATAAAGGCATATTTAACTTCCAATTTTGACATGTTATAATATTTGTTTTATCTTAGTTTTAATCGGCCTATCCCAATTCAAACTGATTCCAAACTACAGTAACGTCTGCTTTGGAAAGGTAAAGGTCAATTCTGTAAAAAAGTGTTCACATCGTTAGCGTATTAGACTGCAACATACTGTTAAACAAAACTGGTTTTATTCGCGAGAATATAATTTACTCGTTAATTCGCGAATGTGTTGCCTCGCGTATCTAGTTTTGAATATATTTGACTTCTTAAAGCAGATTGAAAGTAAAGCAGAATGTGCATTAAGGCACATTCTGCTTTATCTGCTTTACTTTCGACCGGCTTTAAGCTACCACATTCTAGAAACATTGCATGATGTTGCGATTGAATACAAAGTCGCATTACGCGAAATATTCATGACGCTAAAGTTATCTGGTTTACAATACTTTAGAGCTCGGGTTCCATGAAGATAAAGCTCATGCATGTTATATTCTAATATTACCAATCAAAAGCTTGAGACCACTCTTAGACTCACATCAAACACTACTTTTTTCTCAGATCAGTGTCGTTTAAACAAAACATTTCTGGTTAAACACCATCAAAACATTTTGTCTGTAACTGTCAGAAGAAGTCAGGTTGGTATTGGTTAATTCAGACCGTATCAAACTCCCTTGTGTCTACTTTCGATGATACAAAAAAGATGCATGTCCTTGGGTAACATGTCTGTTTTGGAATACATTGTTATTGTTGCACGAAAGGTGTCTCAATGTAGTGTTTCAAGCAAAATTTTGTTTGGAACTGAAAACTATGTTAAAAATAATAATACCAACAAAACACAGATCAGCTTTAAGTAAATTGCGCTCAGGTGTCGCTCCATTGCGCATAGAGACGGGAAGGTTCGAAAGGTTGGCCGAAGAACACAGGATTTGTCCATTTTATGAAAACTGTGTGGAAAATGAATGTCATGTTATAATGAAATGTGGTACATATAATGATATAAGAAATGATACTTTTACCAAGGCTTCTGAGGTTGACACTCTTTTTAACACTAAAAATGATATAGATAAGTTTGTTTTTATATTTTCTAATGAAAGTTTAATACGCACTATTTGCCAAATCCTGCCACTTTATTTTTAACAGACGTAGATGCCTGCTATATAACAATGTGTAAACTGTGATATGTTTTTTGTGGTGCACTTTGTATTTTATAATGATGACTATATCCGTTTTTATTGTAAATAATATGAATATTTTATAGTACCTAGAATGTGTTCATTTTGACAACACTGTGATAGTCTCTTATAATTCATAACTGAATGACATGGAACATTCATTTGTTTGTATATTTATTATGTAATTGTATTATGTTGTATCCATGATGAGACTTGAATAAAGATTATTATAAGTGTGCACGTAACACAATGTAATCAATGAAAGGTCGATGAGATTAAACACGTTTTCCGCTACAAATACAATATCGCACATGATGTCACATTTACTCATCTAGGCTGTTACGAATGAAAGTCGGCTTCAAATTACAGATAAAATCGCAAGTCAGCTTCATATTACAGAGCCCCCTCACTAAAAGTTTCTTCCCAACAAAGATTTCCTCCTAACTACAACGTGTGCCGCTGTTCCCCAAACAAGATAATACTGTTTAACCTCTTCACGGCTGCAATGTCGTCTATTTCAAATTGTCCTTTGATGGGATTTTTTTTTCAAAGTCAAATATTGGACATTTTGAGAAGAAAAAGAACAATTGCGAATGACAAACAGGTTGAAACTAGATAACACGGCGTTTGATCTGGATTGGAAATGTAAGCCGATGTCCCTGCCTATAACAATTCCCTGCAAACAATACATACAATATGTGTTGCTTATTTGGTATTGCTAACGAGAGGGATTACTGTACATGGAAATAAAGCCAGATAGAGCATAGAGGGTACAAAGTACCAGAACCAAATTTACAATACAGTAAAACCTCACTATTACGACCACTAAATTATGTTAATTATTAGGGTGTTTACGATAGATGGCCGCTTAAAGCAAGGTGACAATGAAACAGAAAGCTCCTATAGGAGCTTTCTGTTTCACTGTCATCTTGCTTTAAGCTGCCACCTCTCTATTATGCAATCAATAAGCCTTCGTTTTAGTGGTCGTAATAGCGACGTTTTACTGTATTTGCACGATTTCCAGTGTGAAGATGAAATGATAAGGTGCGTTCCGAGACCACACGGAAATACTTTATTACTTTTAATCTCGACAAACACTTGCGCGTGTTTTAACTATCAATATCTCTGTTTGTTGTAAGTGTCATTAATGTCCAGTAGTGTTTCTGAGAAGATGCATTTTGTTTGAAGCATTTTGAAGTATTTGAAACCAGTGACTCTTAAAAACATGGTGGCCTTTAGACTGCATCATCTTGTAGAAACGTTTGCTTTACACCCAATGATGCTTCAAGTTGCTGAGTTCACATCGCCCTAATATGTTTCTTTTGCATGAGCGTGTAAACAAGACCTTAAACTGCATAACTTTTATTATTCAGTGAATGTTGTTATTAACCCCTTCACTGCCATGACGTCATCGGCTTTAAACAATCGCCTTCTAACGTCATTGCTTAAACTCAACTGTAAGACTTTTGAACAGTTTGGAGTCTGGTCAAACGCCGCCTTACCAAACTATCTGAATTATTAAATGATCACCCGTCTTAAACACAACCGTTTACCTACTTAAGTCTACTTTTAAATCGATGCATCTTCTTTTGAACAGTCGCTCAGTTCATTTTATAGATACATTATCACAACACTTTATCTAAATGAGTCGTAACGATGTCTTGGTAACTGAAAAATGGGACAAAGGTAATACTGTAAAACCTTTTTTGCCAAGACCAATAAAAAGAAGGCTAATCGATGGTATAAAGAACGTTGACAGTCAAACAGAAATCTCCTTAATTGTCATCTTTCTTTAAGCTGTCAAGCGCCTCAATCATCTAATAATTACCACAATTAGTGGTCGCAATACAGAGATTTTACTGTACCATGAAATAATGTATATGTCATCTTGTTAGGGCATCTTGTCCCCCATCCAACCTTTCTCCTGTGGTGTCGCCGTCTGATTTGACATGTTAGTTCGAACTAATTATCACATTAAGACTTTTAAAGTTTAAACTATAAAAACAACCATGATAATAACAAATGTGAAAATTGATTGGATCCAGATTAGATGCAGAGTAACCCGGCATCTGATTTGGATCCAAATTGTATATAAATAGCAGTGGTCGCCACCGGCTGTAAATGATTAATTCAACACAATATATTCCTTGAATAGATGTTTTGCGTGTTAGGATACCCTTCGATGAAATATCCAGTGACGCTCTGAGATTCGACATGATTATTGCTTCTCCCGCGGATATTTGATGAATTAATCTTAGCCAATGGACACATTGATTGACCTGGTATGATACATTTGATTCTCATTAATGAAATTTTACGAATCATTGGAACTATCCCATAACACACAAATGTTCTATACAATAGAGTCCCGATTTCATGAACATTAAACTCACTTTTCATCGATGGTGTTACAATGTGCAAGCAAGTTTAGGCAAAATTAAACTTAATTTTGTACACACTGTTTTGTTTAACCCAAATCTGCTTGAAGCAACCATATGTGTATCCCCTTTATGCGTGGACATTGCGATGAACTCTCTCGAAATATTCTATATTGATATACAATGGTGGTATATATACGGGAATACAGTGCAGTATTTATCAAACGAGTCAATCATTCTACAGTGGAGAAAGTGTTATTATTTCCCGTTTAAACGCAAAATGTAGGAAAATACATCTGTTTCACAATTATAACTACTCTTTTCAATCTGAGTGGCAAACAGATTGAAGCCTGGACAGACGCCGGGTTACCCAGCGTCTGATCTGGCTATAAACAGTTTGCAATGGAAATAATAGTTTTAGCATGAACGTGTTTATTGCAAAAGAATAACGTCCTATCCACTGTGTATGAAATAGATCTGTGTACAGTGGAGAATCTGTTATTCTTTCCCAATAAACGCGTTTACGCTAAAACTATTATTTGCAGTGCAAACAGTTTGGAGCCAGATCAGACGCCGGGTAAACCGGCGTCTGATCAGGCTCCAAACTGTTTGCCACCAAGATGAACAAGAAATATCAGAATTGTCCAAAAGTTGTTCTTTTCTACGTTTTGTGCTTTGCGTTTGCGTACGTTTGTGTTTAAACGGGAAAGAATAACAGATTCTCCACTGTTTATCTCAAAAGACGCCTAAAATTGCAGTTCTCATCACTGCACTATTCACTAATGTCTAAAGATTTGAACGGTACGCTTTAAATAGTTGATCAACAACGCAAACCTTCCGTTATTAACAGCTGGCCTTCACTATAATGCGACATGTTATCTATCTGAGCCATCTTGTTTATTTGATTTTCATGAATACATTGTGTTGGACTTTTTAACTGTTCGAAAATCTATTTGTTAAAATATATACATGTCGATTAAGTATAGTAAATTATGAAGCAAATTATGAAGTTGTTATAATTGGTCCAATTCTACAATGTAGAATGCTATCTGTAGCATATGTTGTCAGTATTATTTTAGTAAGTAAGAGACATATCATGATATGACAGCGGGTGTTATGACTACATATATACTGTTCCAATGCAATATCATTGGTTTTCCGATAGTACAGCTCAAATAGTTAACAAAACCTAATTGCACTAGGCAAGTCTTGACTCATTTACTGTTTTATCCCGAGTACACTAGGTATTTTCAAACATTTTATCCTTATCCGACGCCGCGTCTGATAATGGTTCAAACTATTTGACACATCTTTCGAAACTTCGTAACACATTCGACCCTAGCAACGAGTACACTCATCATTAAAACAGTATACCTAGGATGTGTACTGTTGTCCTATGCAAACAATGTATACCCTGATCAGAGGGCTCCTAAAGGAGCCCTCTGATCAGGGTCTAGCCTGTTTGTCATTTTGAAATATAGTGTTTAAATCATCCCTTAATAGTAAGACATATTTACAATTGGAATTGTCCAGTAAAACTTTCAAGGGTGAATGAGTTAAATCACGACCTTTCTTTAAAGCATATCGTGGCATAGCAGTACAGGGACCAAGCAGACATTCATATATCAGACAAGACAGCCAACCCAACTTAAATCCCTATAACCACCATCCCTATAAAAAACAACTTGATAATGTTGCTTAATGCATCCTGTAAAATAGTTCTTGGTGAAAGTGAACATCGACAGTATCCACAGTTAAAGGATTCGTAACTTTCATTTCGCTTTAAACAATCACGCGGCATTAATTTCTAAAGTGCTCCCTCTCAACCAAAACGCCCAATGGGAGACAAAGATTGAGTGTGGTTTGGGGTGGGAGTTGTTATATGTTGGGTAAAAATAACTTGGCATATATTTGCCGAATGCATAGCAAAAGCCTTGACAATTTAAGAATAAACAGTCTTCTGATTGTTTTTGGTATGTGCATTTTTGAATTTACTTTATTGAAGACTATTATTGAAAATAAAAATAAAAATAAAATTGATGTTCAAATATGTAATGCAATATTTCACTATAGATACTATTAAGTTGTGAAAGAGGGCATATACAGTGGAGAATGTGTTATTCTTTCCCAATAAACGCGTTTACGCTAAAACTATTATTTGCAGTGCAAACAGTTTGGAGCCAGGTCAGACGCCGGGTAACCCAGCGTCTGATCAGGCTCCAAACTGTTTGCCACCAAGATAAACAAGAATTATCAGAATTGTCCAAAAGTTGTTCTTTTCTACGTTTTAGTGCTTTGCGTTTGCGTACGTTTGCGTTTAAACGGGAAAGAATAACAGATTCTCCACTGTATATTTCGAACGCAGTGGCGTAAAATAATCGTGATATATTACCCCTTCACCGCTATAATGTCGTCTGCTTCAATACTGTTGTCTACATGAATGTTTCAAAGTATGAGTTATGGCAGTATTACTTAAGAAATGTCGATACGAGAATCAAAATATTTATATGTAGATCAGACGCCTCGTTACGCAGCGTCTTAACTGGATCCAAAATATATGCGTAAACTGTATGCGACTTCGGTGGTGAAAAGGTTTATTAAATATCTCTTTTTTTTATCTTTTATTTAGACGTTCATGCTGTTGCCTGTAGAACATAACAGGTACACCGTCGCTGCAAACTACAAAGTATGCAGACAAAAGCTGCTTATTTGGCCTAAAGACTTTTCTCTTTCTAATGCCGTGATGGGCTAATTTCAAAGAATTATAACTACCGTAGGCCTAGAATAGTCGTTGATGAACTTTATCTGAACCTATGTTCTAAAGAGAAATAGACATTATCCAAACGATCCTGTGTTTTCTGTTTATCCGTTCCAACTCGGCGATTTATTTTTAAGGTTTAGATCCAGATCAGACATCACATAACGTAGCGTGTGTTCAGTACACACATTGTTTGACCCTCTAGTCAATGTTTCTTTTGTCAACTTCAAACTTTGACAAATTTAGCAGAAAAAAGTTTGTCTTCAGAATAGTTAAATCCACTGTTGAATTTGTAGATGAAGGTGCTTGTAAAAGCAAGAACCCTATATACAAGGATAGGCATCGGCATTAATGTAGTGTATTATCATTGTATTGGCGAGATTTCAGACCCTCAATACAGACTCTTGTTTGACACAATGTAGGACAAGTTATGCTATCCAAAGAAACCGCGTTTACGCTAAACCTAAATTTTCATCCGGGTAATCCGGTGTCTGATCAGGTGTCAACATGTTTGCCATTGAGATAAAGTATTTCTACAGATATTAAAACATTAAAACGTCAGTTCCACTGGCTTGCGATTGAACTAAGCTTCTTGATAACGATAGAAGATAAAGGTGTCTCCACTAAACAAGTACCTGTGTGTCCAGTTGCCGAGTAATTCGGAGGATAAGACTCAGGAAGATGTAAACAAATTCTTCCATGTACCTGTCTTAAGCACCATGCTGTCTTTTTAGGGTATATATGTACATTTAGCTGTATATATTACTTATTGTTTTGTTAAAATATATTGACGAGTTAAACAATTAATTCAGCTCAAATTCAGAAATCCTACTACGAAAAGTTTTCAGCAGGGTTCAAATGCCCTTGTTTCCTTTCATTATTTAATGGATTAGATAATCACAGGGAACATGGGACCGTGCAGTGTGCCAAAAACATGTATGCATATTATCGAAACGGGGTAAAACCAACTTTTTGTATACTTCAAAATACTCTTTTAACCAAGTCATTAGCTGTTATCTTTAATATTGCATTGAATAATCAACTAGCTTTAGATATTACCATTTCTGTTCACATATATTTCGGCCGAAAGTAGGGAATACTGTAGGAACAAAAATCGTTGGTAGTTAATACCAAACGCTTTAACGCTACATGGCAATCACAATAAAACAAGTACAGCCGAATTTCGATACTTTAAACTCGCTTACGTAGAAGTTACCCGTATTGCATAGCCTGCATTGCGATATATTTAGCTCGCTTAATTAACCCATTTGTGCCCATGATCCCATATATAGGACACAGGCAAACAGTGTAGACTCTGATCAGACGCCGCAGTATGCGGCGTCTGATCAGAGTATGCACTGTTTGCTGATAGGAATTTCAATATAAAACAAAATAAAAATGAAAATTTTGACCAGGCATCCGTTTGATAAAAAATGGACTGATTCAATTTATAAGCATGGTAGAAACTTCTGTGCGTAAATGCGTTAAATCGACGTACCCGTGTTTCAAAGTTAAAACGTGACTAAGCCACGTCAGAGTGAAACAAACGGGTAAGTTCGACATCAGCGAGTTTGAATTACCGGGGGTCATTTAAGGTATACAAACAAATTGTACGTGCCTTTATAGACCCTGTCAGCACCCAAAACAAAGTCGTATTTAACGTGGCAAGTTAACCCATTATAAACACTGTCATTTTCATTCAAGTATAACATGTCTCTATTAGAAAGGGTAAAACAATGTGGTCCAGTGTACGCAATGAGTAATACAATATATCGATTGACACCAAACACAATATATCAGTTAAAGATAAACTTTATTGAATACGATTATAGGACAAAGTTTTATATCAAGCAGGCACCATATGGTAGTGTTTACAAACACACCATTTATTACGAGGTGATTGACTGAATCATTAACATTGTGAATTTAATCTTGTAAATATTCGAAAACAATTTAGAACTTGGTATTGCGCCCTGTAACTCTGTGGTGGTCTGACAGCCGTTCAAATTAGAAATAGACACCCATATATGTGTTTTTGTTAGGAAAGAACAACGTCACGAGGAATGTAATAAATGATAATAATTTAACATGTCACGAGTTTTTGCACTTATTTGTATTTTCATTACACCGCAAAACTGTCTGACCAGGCTTCAAACTGTTTGACACACTTCGTAACAAATCTTCTATACTTTCCAAACCATTTCAGTTTTATAATTTGTACATGACAATGAATGTTCTTGGTGTTTAATGTAGTTTAAATTGGAAAAAGATCATCTTTCTATGTGGGCCAATTATAATTCATTACAAATATGCATTGTACAATGCATTGAACTATACATTTAAAACCCCGTTGGGCAAACTTAATGGATGCTGTTAGTTTTGGTACATGTATATACCTTATGTTGCATCATTTTATACCAATGTAATGTTCTATACCTTTTGTATCTTTTGATTACAATTTAAAAAACCTAATATTAAACAAATCGTATAAGATGTACAAATGATTTGTTTCCTTGATTACGGAGGGGGTATATTTTTTGAAGATATAATAAAGACAAACAAAAGTATAGTTGCCGTTTTTGACATATTTCTGAAAAGAAAACATTTAAAGCGGTCTATATCACATATCCTCGATGATTACCTTTCGTAAAGCATTTCAAGTATGTTTCGTTGAGCCCCTGATTATGCGTATTGCAACTTTTTAGACACATGTATCCCTAAACTGCAATGATACCAACTGCTTTGAAATAGTCGACTTTTTTATCGACCATGTTAGTGTCAAACAGATTTTATCTAGGTCAGTGGACGAATGACACGGCCATTGATCAGAATTTAAACTGTTTGTGAATGTAATTGCAACTTTTCAAATGCAGTCATGTAGTTAAATGATTAATTTCTTACCTAGATTATTTAAACTTAAGCAAGTTGTCTGCTACAGTGGAGAATCTGTTATTCTTTCCCGTTTAAACGCAAACGTACGCAAACGCAAAGCACTAAAACGTAGAAAAGAACAACTTTTGGACAATTCTGATAATTCTTGTTTATCTTGGTGGCAAACAGTTTGGAGCCTGATCAGACGCCGGGTTACCCGGCGTCTGATCTGGATCCAAACTGTTTGCACTGCAAATAATAGTTTTAGCGTAAACGCGTTTATTGGGAAAGAATAACAGATTCTCCACTGTATATAATATCATCAACTGGTCAGACGAGTTATCTCGGTGTCCCATCTGGATTCAAACTGTCTGCAACTGCTGTTATAAGTTCACCCACAGCGTACAGAAGACTAAAGCGTGCAAGCACTTTGGAATATTTGTTACCTCAATTGCATACATGAATAATTTAAAATGAGATATTAAAACCGCTACACAGACGTTGTCAGATCGGTTTCGAACTACCTGACACTCGTACCAAGGTTTTTAAGCGATACAGATATTCACAAAATGTCTAAACTGATATTTAAAATTATAACATTTTTAAATATAGAACACTTTTAAGGCAGAAAAATGGTTGAAATATATAAAGGCATTCATAATTCACCTCAGCCAAAGGTTGTTGTGTATTGGTTGGTATTTCGCTATCCTAGTGCTGTGATGTTGTTCGTGTTTTATTTGTTTTGTAAAATACTAAATACAATCATCCTCATGTTGGTTATACTCCTTGTGGTACTGTCTGGTAAATTGATTAACATATCAGTTGTTATGAAAAAACATTGTTGTAACTGATGCTGCATATTTATCATTTCTTTGTGTTTAATTATGCGTTATCAAAGAATAATCACTTTGTCTCTCATTGCGACTTTATATCCAGTACCTGACAATCCGTAACATATTTGCATAGAGTCAATGGCATTGACAAAACCACCCATAACTATTAATGGACAGTCTGCTTGGCTTGTGGAGTGAACGTTTTCTAAATCGGACCAATCATTTGCATACGTGATAACTGCACATTTGTCCAGTAACTACAATCAACCCTCTCATAAACGGCCACTTCATTGCATTAATTATTAGTTTATTCCACATGCGACTGTCGAAGCAAGGTAACAATAAATCAGAAAGCTCCTATACTTGATAACTACATCTAAGTTTAATCTGTTATCAAGATTGGTATATTGAATAAACTTATTCTAACAGTGGCTAAGCTCATACATAGCTTCGATGTTGTCTCGCAAAGGCTAGACAATCCCCTACACCTATTTATGCACACAAATGGATTCCTACAATATGTTGTGCGTGAATGTCTACGAAATGTTCAGTAGTCCTATGGACAAGACATTATAATTACTTCTTACATTGGTTCTTGGTGAATTAATCCTAGCTTCAAGGCACAATTATTGATCTGACGTTTTACATATCCATGGAAGCCCCATACAGTGGAGAAAACGTTATTCTTTCCCAATAAATGCGTTTACGCTAAAACTATTATTTCAATTACAAACAGTTTGGTGCCAGATCAGATGCCGGGTAACCCGGCGTCTGATCAGGCTCCAAACTGTTTGCCACCATCATAACTATCAATTATCAGAATTGTCCAAAAATTGTACTTTTCTACGTTTTAGTGCTTTGCGTTTGCGTTTTGTTTGCGTTTAAACGGGAAAGAAAAACGTTTTCTCCACTGTACAAAACATCAACACAGGATGAGTATAAAATCACATTCATCTCATTCATTTCCATAACGTCACTTGATTCGAACAACTGTAGTCGGTTGTTATTGTCGATGATTTTTGAACTGGCACTCATCAGTTTCCGTCAACTTTCGTCAATGAAATCGGGACTTGCCGTTAACTATACAGGTAAAAATCAATAAATACATTTTGTATTTAGAAAGATACACTGCGCGAGCATTAAAAAGCTTTACGGTCACAATAGCACAGTGGCACGTGTCGCTGACTCTAAGGACAGAGGTCGTGGGTTCGAATTTAGGTAAGATGTAGCTAAATTGACATAGGTCTATGAGGTCTTTCTAACAAATAAAATGAAATGGATATATTTTTATTGTAAATTTATTCTCTTTTCATATCAAATATATCTGTATTAATTTTGTACAGTGGAGAAAACGTTAACGTGTTTACGCTAAAACTATGCTTTCCATTGCAAACAGTTTGGATCCAGATCAGACGCCGGGTAACACGGCGTCTGATCAGGCTCCAAACTGGTTGCCAGTCAGCTTAATATCAATAGTCAGAATTGTCAAAAAGTTGTTATTTTCTATATTTTAGTATATTGCGTTTGCGTTCCGTTTGGAAATGGGAAAGAATAACGTTTTCTTCACTGTAGTTTGTTTTATATCAATGTTCGTTTTCTTCATCATTTTTTAATTCTTTTATTCATTTTTCATTATCATTTTATTCATCAATTCTTTAACAAAATATATAGCAGATTACATTACTTTTACGTCTATATATAGTTTTGTGTTAGACAAAAATCACTGTATATAGCTCACATAAATAAAGATTTTCAGGACAAGCATGAGTCTTCCAGACAAAATAATTTACAAAAAAAACGCAAAAAAGCATGTATGTAAAACAACTATGACAGGGATCGAACTCACGACCCTGAAATTGGTTGATTCAAGTGGGTTGATTGAACCACTGGGCTATTGCCGCTTGTAACATTTTATGATCAACAAGAGTTATTGTTCAGTGGCGAATTCTCATTTTTTCCAACAGATAAAAATAGTTTACGGACAAGGACGGAATATACATTGAGTGCCAGTTCAAACATCATCGACAATACCTGTCGATTTCGATAACAATATTTGGGTAGTATCGACATAAGTGCCAAACAGTGTGACTGTCTACTCTTCACGTGCCTTTTTACGTGAGGGTAGGCAGTAACGGGGTTTTAAATACATGTTTAAACCGGTACATGCACAATAGAAATAGGCGACATACGATAAATAATATCAATGTAGAAACATAGCATAATAACATTTTTCGAACGATATTTACTCTTTACTGCCATCGTCTACTTCAATATTGTTGTCTTCAATAGTATTTCAAAGTAAGAGTGTGCAATAGTTTTTGACCCGGATCCTAATCAGTGTTCAAACAGTTTGTGAAAGGCGCCTGCTGGCGTCATTTGCAGAAACAGGGTTACCACAAACGTTATGTACAAAGGCAGCACATGGATTTAATATCAAGGATCTAAAAGTCAACTTTGTAAAAGGTTCCAAACGACATCCTGCGAGCATGGCAATTGAGTATTCACTGGATGACATTTCTAATTAACGACGTAATTTAGCGGCGACCTATTAAATTAACTTTCCACTGGATGGAACGGTTGCTGCTGCAGGGCCAACAGATGGCAATTCCAGAGACGGTAACACAAACCTCATTGCCAGACTGTTCAATAAATATCTACATTTGTCTTTTAGACCGCTCAGAGTAATGTAGGACTGTATTAAACATGATAACTTAACATTATGTTTGCCTAAAAAAACCTAGTTGTAATTGTAGCTACAAGAGGTAAAATCCACTTATATATTGGCTTCATATTGAGTTTTGAAAATTTAAACAATCTTAAAAAACAACTGTGTCTCGATATACTACGACTTACAACTTAAACCAACAACCTAACGTGAACACCAAAGCCAAGCATGTTGGGTCTGAATGTCTGTAACGTACTACCATTTACCACTTCTTAGTTTGTACATGTTTTAGTCCTGCATTGAGTAATATGGCTCCACTTTAAAAAGTAAAGAATATGTACAGATAAAATAGTTTTTCCTAGCGAATAATAGCTTAAAGCATGCTTAAAGTAAACAGAATGAATATTATCGTGCATTCTTCTTTCCTTCAACGACAAGTAGTACTGTGACGAAAGGGAGAAAACAGATGGTCAAATATAGTAGTGAAATATTTAATTATATCCACGATACGTCTTCAGATATATAGGTCAGATCAAGTCATTTTCAATCTATAAGAAAGCATAAAGAAGGCAAGCAAATATCAGATAACTGTATGCTACAGTGGAGAATCTGTTATTCTTTCCCGTTTAAACGCAAACGTACGCAAACGGAAAGCGCTAAAACGTAGGAAAGAACAACTTTTGGACAATTCTGATATTTCATGTTTATGTTGGTGGCAAACAGTTTGGAGCCTGATCAGACGCCGGGTTACCCGGCGTCTGTTCTGGCTCCAAACTGTTTGCACTGCAAATAATAGTTTTAGCGTAAACGCGTTTTTTGGGAAAGAATAACACATTCTCCACTGTAATCCGCGTCTCGTCTCAACAAATAGCGATTCGGCATATGTTACCGTAGAGAAGACGTTCATTGTTTTATAAAGAATCTTTGTGCTAAAATGAATATAACAATTTTAACCCTTAGCCTGCCACTCACGACTATAGCTCCATATGCAAACAGCTTGGATCCGGATGAGACGCCGAGTCACTCGGCGTCTCATCCGGATCCAAGCTGTTTGACACTCGGACAACATTTTCAGCAATTTTGAGCAACTTTGAAGCACTTTGAAACTTGAAGCAGACGAAAAATATAGCAGACGACAATTTATTTGGCGGGCTAAGGGTTAAACCTAGTCAAACGCTGAGTAAACTTGCGACTGACCACCAGTGACCAGGCTCAAACAGTTTGCTGCTAAAAAATTAACCCATTTAATTGCCGTTATGACGGAAATACCCGTCAAATCCAGTCATTGCCATATTATCGTTTGCTTATATTTTTCGTATACATTTTCCTTTAGAATTTGGGGGTTTATGCATAATTTTACTTAGGAATTATTGGTGTGTATTTCAAAGGGTTTAGATCGCATAACGCGTCATATGATCAGAAACCTCACTGTTCGGAAATTTCAGAGTTGGCAGCTTTGGCAATGGCATGGTCAAAATCGTCGTAATTTAAAGAAAAAACCAGTCGTTTTCGAAATACTATCGCATTGTATATGTATTTGTCTTCAGTATCGTCTAACCCCATCAATGTTTTGACTCCGAATACGCGGCGTCTGACCAGTATCCAAACTGTTTGACACTCATTTCAATGTTTCTAAAGTCAAAATATCTAAACGTTAATTTTTTAAAGCATGCGGCAACCGTTTAAAATTGATATCGTCATGGTAATGCATGGTAATGAAGGGGTTAACGGGGAAATAACAACCACTTTACTATCTCTCAGTCAGTCAAGGCTATGACTGATATGGTGGAGTCAGTTCATTTGCTTCAAAATTAGGTTTCGCACAACACGCCCTGTTTTTGTGAAATTCCAATGGCCAATATCGGAATATTTATGAATACATGAAGATGTTTGATAAATAGCAAACGGAATACAGACATTTCATTTTTGGGGCATTGTTTGCATTCTTTTTTCCCTTTATAACCAGTCCATTGCCTTAACTGCGTAATTACCGGTATAACACAGTAACTGCCATTATTATCGTTTATTACAATTTTGTCTGGTTTTACTTATATAATTTTGAATCTTATGCGTTTTGATTTAAGGAACATTTTATGCATGTCAGCAGTTTGGATCCTGTTAATAGACTGCGTAGCGCGGCTTCTGATCAAGCTTCAAACATTTTGCGAATGTAATTATTGTCTGCGTCGGTAAAAAAAAGGTCTACTCTGTCAGTTTTTGTCTAACAGACCGACTTTTAGGCTTTTTAGTATGGTTAAGAAGGAATGTTGCATATCTCCTTTCAATTATATAGTGTCGCCCTCTCTGCATTGTCGCGCTGTGAGACATCCGATATGTCTCAATTATTGTTATATCCAATTGCCAATTATCTGTGTTAGTGTTGTGTATAATGAGTCCAAATCTGGAACCCGTTTCAAAACACTTCGTACGACAAATGTTGTCGTAAGTCAGATTATAAAAATCTCAATTATTTTTTAGTTCGCCATCTGATCCTGTCTTGTGGTATCTCTTTGGAATCGTCTTTTCAAGACGATTCCAAAGAGATGTCACAAGACAGGATTAGATAGAAATATAAAAAATTAAATGTGTTTTAAGTTTTGACTTACGATCGTTTTTGTCGCACAAAGCCCGGAATCTGCCTATTTCAGGAGACATGAATAAGTCGGATTTTTGTTCAGAAAAGTCTTCAGTCTAAACGTTTTATTACTTAAACAATTGAAAGAATAATCAATTAAACATTTATCTAATAATAATCATCTAAATACCAGTTTCAACTACAATGACTCTGACTCCTCATTTACAAAATTCAAATTCTTTATTTCAGCTTTAAGCAAAGTACTTTGCTTCTAGCCATAGCTTTACGGTATGGATCCATATACACGTGCTTAGGGAAACTCGGAATCAGTGGCCTATTTTATGAAAAGTTGTACAACAAAAGCGGTCGTAAGTAAAATTATAAAAATCTCAATAATTATTTATTTCTCCATCTTAACCTGCATTGTTACATCTCTTTAAAACAAGCATTCTGTTAAACCTTTAACCTACTTTTAGTGATCACCTGTCTCCAAAAGTAGAACCAGGCTATGTGGTAAAGGCGTAAAGTGTCAATTGGATAAAAACAGACAGTAGTACTTGCCGTTAGTGTTACTGATATGTATAACTTAAAACCTCTGGAACAAACCCGCACTTCCCCATGAATAGAAAGACGCTGAAACCAAATGATTAATACATTATTAAAATAAGTGTTCTAAATTCCCTAAAGCAAATCAGCAAAACCGTATATGTGCGTCAGATCGACATCGTACATTTGCTTTCTGACTTCCTTATGTCCTGCTTGAATCTGCGGACGTGACTTAACCCTTTCAACCCTAAATACCTCTTGTGGGTATTTACAATCCATTTTGGACTTTTCTCGTACAAGACTTTTGAACCAGTCTACTGTTACATTTTTTGGTATGACAACAAAAACAATGAAAATATCAAACAGTGCAGACCCTGATCAGAGGGCTCCTACAGGAGCCCTCTGATCAGGGTCTACACTGTTTGCATAAGTAATGAGTAATCTCTACAGAGGGCTGAAGTGTTGAAAGGGTTAACGAATTCAAAACAATGGATTTTACATATGCTGAAATTACCGTTAACGTTTAAGATTACACCTTGATCAATCAGAAATAGTTCAATTTTCACATGTTTTACACTTAAATGATTCCCAAAGAGCTCAAAATAAGGTGAGTATTTCAAAATGTAAATGTTTTATTTCTGCATTAAACCCTATCCTTCAAGACGATTCTGATGAGTATTAACACCATTTGATAAAATATGTAAAATAATATAAAGAGTTTGTTTAGTTTATTCCCTCTTTATTATCTGGATCCCTGCTCCCCTCTCCAAGGATAAGAACAACGATGTGTTTATTGTCTAAACTACATTCAAATGTTTCCCAGCTGGATGGATCAATGACAGATACTTATTGGTGGTGATAAAACAAAGTGAATACATATAAAAGTATTAATGCAATTAATCAGCTCATCGTCATATGTTATCATCAACCTCTACATTCGGCATATTAACGTCTGTTAAAATATTTAGTGTCTGCTTTATTGTTTCATATTAAGATTCAACGACTTAAAACATATCAATAACAGTTCAAAATACATGTAGTATGAACCCTGATCAGACGCTATATTGCGCGGTGTCTGCTCTTAATCGAAAATATAAACAGAGTCGATTAGATCTATAAGGGTTTCTTCCTTAACCCCTTCACTGCCATGACGTCATCAAATTAAACAGTTGTCGTCTGCTTCTATTTATAACAAAAAACAATCTTTAGGTATTTGGACTTAAGAAATATTTTAACAAGTGTCAAACAGTTTGGATCCTGATCAGACGCCACGTTACGCGGCGTCTGACCAGGATCCAAACTGTTTGCCAATAACTTCTGTACTTACTCGGGGTAAGGCAGTGAAAGGGTTATTTTCTCTTTCAGCATTTATCTACAAGATGATTTTTTCTGTACGGAAGGCAGAATATCACCGTATCTTCTTGGATTGTGTTATTGTATTGTCTGCTAAAATGGACAATATGGAAACTATCAGACTTACAATCTTCTAACCATCTTGGGGGTGGAACAATAAAGCCTGCTTAGTGCCAGGAGACTGACAATAAAACTGTTTCCCTGGCAAAGCTTGTTTGAAAGAATTAAAGAGACATCACTATGCCCCTATAGTATTTGATTATATTGATGATAAAGCCGCCGCAAAATATATCCTAAATACTTACTTCAAGAGAGAGAGTACAGTCAGTGGATAAAACGTTTTTTCTTTCCCAATAAACGCGTTTTACGCTAATACCTTTATTTCATGAACCACAGCTTGGAGTCAGACCAGACGCAGGTTCAAGCCAAAACTGTTAGTCACTTGGGTGAAGAAAAATAGTCAGAATTGTCAATAGGGTGATTCTATTCATCATAGTTCAATGCGTTTATCGTTTTGCGTTTAAATTGGAAAAAAATGTTTTCTCAATTGTATGACCTCCATCACTGTAAAATTGTAATCGGATTACAAAAAGAGGGGTGTAATCCATTTATGCCTGGATATTGCTCTCTCCCTATGGGCTTTTTGGGTGATTTCATTATAGATACGAGTTAATAAGTGTAATCTTAAGATACGTTTGTCCTTACCGTAATTTCATTTTATATGAAAAATAAACTTTAACTACCCTGATTAGAAGCCTTATAGCTGTTCAGGGATAGATCGAGTTTTCATGATTAACTTTTATATATAAAAAGAGTATTTTCAATAACAAACAATTAACTCAGAAATTAACGAAAATCAATTAAAACACAAAAACAGTATCCTGTTAATGACCTAAATAAAAAAATATTTGAAATTGACTTAATGATCTTATTTTTCAATTTAACACATTAACCCCTAGCACCGAGCACTCGTTATTACACAAAGCGTTGCATACACAGTACATTTGTTCTATGCTAACAGAGCATACTCAGATCAGAAAGTACTTCAAGCAGTCCTTTGAACAGGGTAAGTACTTTTGGTATTGTTTGCATGTTTTTGTAACATCAATTCTGAATGTCAACGATGTACTGAGCTTAATTTAAAATTGGGATGTTTCCTTTAAATGTTTCTATGGCGATAACATGTAATGGCTTGTTCGGTTCAAACAGCGACATACTTTGCCATGTTGACTTTTATGTCATAATCCCTTTTTAAGGTGATTGCTTTGAAATAAAGCTTGTAGACATTTCATTCATGCAATATTTAAAAAGACACGTGATTAATCTCCGAAAAAAAAGCATTTTTATTAAAACTCCCTCAACACATATTTCAAAAATTGTTTCGATGATCATATCATTGAGATACATTGTACTTAAAATGGAGAAAACCTTCTTCTCACATAACTATCCCTGTTTTTAAAGCGCACAATGGTCACGAATATCCTTGTCTCCAACATGTGTGAGATCAATTTGATGACGTCACTCTAACGTCACTATTTATAAAGGCGTTATTCCGTCACTGGAATTCCATAAAAGCCTATTGCTTTAAAATTAACACTTGACATCGTTGGTTATTTGAGAAAAATAATCTCTCACTCGTCGATGTTTAAGATAAGCTGATCTAAAACTCGTCTATAATAGATAAGTTATTAGCTCGTCGAGGCTCGCTTAAAAACATTTCAATTCTAGACTCATTTGAGATCAGCTTGTCTTAAACATAGACTTATGACAAATTCCACATTCCTTTTACAATAAACGCGTTCACGCTAAAATATTATTTCAAACGCAAAACAGTTTGGAGCCTGATCAGATTCCGAACTATTTGCAACTCAGATCAAAATAGTTAATTCGAAAAAATAAAAAAAGTTATCATTCTCTACATTTCATTTTCAATTCTCCTGAAAGAAAACACAAACGTAGGATTTTAGAGAAAACACCTGTTATAGCATTGTTGCAAAACAATGACAACCTTGGAATTTTCAAGTAAATATTCTTTCAGTTGCATGACATGTGACAGGTATATCCCCGGTACAGAAAAGAAACAAGATGATTTTGTGGATTGTAAAGTAATAATAGAGACAAACTATTTCCATGGTTAAGAATAAAACTTTACTTCCCAAGTTTGACATCCATTGGTTGGTACAGTCGAACTTCGATATTTCGAACTCGTTTTACTCGATAGCTCGACATATGAACTGCATTCTTTCATGCTCGGTTAAGTCGAACATATATATATTTCAAAGTTAAAACGTGACCTAGCTCGACAAAACCGACTTCGAGATATCGAAGTTCGACTGTATGTTAAATGCAGCTGTTCTTTATAATTCTCCATCAGACAATTAATATATTACCCTACACTAATAAGTCGTATGTACAGCGCTCCCTCTCTACAACGACATCCAATGGGAGACAAAATATATGTTCGTTGTTCGGAGGGAGTCGTTGTAGAGAGGGAACTTAACTTACATTTGCAAAAAGCTTGAATCCAGATCAGACGCCGCGTAACGCGGCGTCTGATCTGGATTCAAGCTGTTTGCCACTCGTCTTTAATTTATTTTCTGTCAAAATGTCCATTATGTCACTTTCAGAAAAACAGCAGACCACTATTTTAAGCAGACGCTATTGCATCAATAAAATCTTTAGATATAATTGTCCTGTTTGGGGAATTTCGGCAAGGGTCGTTGTAAGGAGGGAGTCGTTGTTGAGAGGGCCGTTGTAGAGAGGGAACACTGTACATGTATTATTGCAATAATCGTTTGTGTTGTCGTACAAGTGACTGTATAAATGAGCTTTAAATAGCGTGTCAGTGTACTACAGTGGAGAATTTTCCCAATAAACGCTTTACGCTAAAACTATTATTTGCAGTGCGAACTGTTGGGACCCAGATCAGACGCCGGGTAACCCGGCGTCTGATCAGGCTCCAAACTGTTTGCCACCAAGATAAACGTGAATTATCAGAATTGTCCAAAAGTTGTACTTTTCAACGTTTTAGTGTTTTGCGTTTGCGTACGTTTGCGTTTAAACTGGAAAGAATAACAGATTCTCCACTGTACATGTATTATTGCAATAATCGTTTGTGTTGTCGTACAAGTGTATAAATGAGCTTTAGCGTGTCAGTGTACTAACACCTCTGAGAATACCTACAGGATGTATTCAACGGCTACAGGATCTATAGAGAAGCAGCATGGAAACCTTGCAGTACAATTCAGGATAGAAAAAAAGAAGAAAGCGTCTACTATGAAGTGGAGTACACGTTATTCTAGCCCAAAAATCCCGATAAAAACTAAAATTATTATTTACAGTGCAACCAGTTTGGCGTCAGATCAGACGCCGGGTAACACAGTGTCTTATCTGGGTCCAAACTGTTTGCAATGGAAATAATGGCCTGGTTGTAGCCTAGATACGTTTATTTTGAAAGAATAATATCTTCCCCTGGATCGTCACATTAGTATACGTCAAGTCTTTAACAAGTTCTCTTCAGTCACAGATTCGTCGTAACCTCCTTGATTATTTGGTTTGTTGTTAGGCTTCTTTTAGACACTCTGACTTAAGCATTACACCACTAGAGGACAATGAGTGAGATTTTGTTTCCATGATGTGTACCTCAATGAAACACTTAGTAGTTTGGCGTTTCTAAGAAAAATGTACAATGGAAATATGGACGTATGATCAGGCTCCAAACAGCTTATCATGTAAAGATAAAAATAAATCGTCAGACATTTCAGAAAGTATGTAATTACTACACTTTATTGTTTAATAGCGATATGATAACGTCTTCTCCGCAGAATGCCACTCTTATGGTGTTTCCTTACAACAATGACATATACCTGAACCAGTGTGATGATCAAACTTGACTTATTCTATTGCGAACAGTGACACTCTAGATAAACCAATACGTCAAGAATTCGGCAATGATCAGGAACTAAACTACAGTAGAACGCCTCTATTACGACCACAAAATAGAAGGCTAATTGTCCGTATAAAGGACAGGTGACAGCTTAAAGCAATGTGAAAGTGAAACAGAAAGCTCCTATAGGAGCTTTCTGTTGCACTTTTACACTGCTTTACGCAGTCATCTGTCTTAAACGATTTATATTTGACACAACTTAGTGGTTGTAATAGAGAGGTTCTACTGTATTTTACATGTAGTCTAGCAGTTTTTATATACTGCGTCTTGCTTATTTGCTAGTGTATACATTGGTCAGACACCGAATCAGAACTGACGGCTAGGTTAGGTATAAAGTATTTTGCAATGCATTAGAAAACATTAATAAATCTTGATTTGATAAGGAAAGCATTCACCAACTTTCGAGCGTATCTATATCTAGGCAGTTAATGGGTTAATGGAATTATAACGTGTAGCTCCTCAGAGTAAAGTAAACTAAAAGCAATAAGCTCCTTAAGAGACGTTAAGCTTTTCTTCTCAACTAGCCCTAAGCACTCACTTTAACACGTTACATGCAAACACTTAACACAATCCTTTATTTGAGAGGCTGTAAATCTACGGTTCTTTTGATATAGCTAGTATCTGTATTCGATCATTAAATGGCATCCATTAACATATTTATTACCATGCCCCAATGCCATCTTTAGTTTGCAAACAGTTAGGTCCTGACCAGACGCCGCGTGACGCACACAATCTTAGAAACTATTATTTGGGACTCATTAAGTATGTCTTCAGTCATTATAAATCTTAATCTGAGAAATAAAAGCGGGCGATAAATGTTACAGCATATAGTATAACCCCATTATGATCAATTACTCTGGAGATTTTACCCCTTCGCCGTTTTGTTGTCGCCTGCTTCCGTATTGTTATCTGCAAGACACAATTCAAAGTTAGAGTTAAGGTTGTATGACTTAATTAATATCGACAAGCGTGTCAAACAGTTTTGGTCCTGATCAGACGCTGCGTTACTGTTTGTAAACGCGCTTTAAAGCGTCATTGAGAGTGAAAGGATTGATATCAGTGAAGGGGATAAAGCTGTAAAATGTTATGTAAAAAGCGTTAGAGCAAATCATTCCTTAACGGTTACGATGTACTATAATAAAGTTTGTCGTTATAATGTTTAGGTCTATTATACAGTCCTATTACAACATAGCAGTGCCAAAGACCATATCTTTAAAAAAAAAATTAATTACGACTGAACATCGTTAAATCATTCGAACTATGTTTAATGTCCCAGTATTCTATAAACGAATTGGTTTTAAAGACCGCAACAGAATAATTAAACAAATATTTGCTTTATTTGATGCAAATAGCATGATTGAGTACCGCTTAAACAGTTATAATTATAGCAAACGGTTCTGATGCTGATTAGATTATATTATTGGCTGTTCACCTATGGTTCAACAAGATCATAATTGACTAGATGCTTGACTCTCCACCTCTTTTCCAATCATGATATGTTGGTGACCTATAATTATTACACATTCTCCAACTCGCCAGTGTTGCTCTTATGAGGTTATAAAATACTACGTGGATATATATATAGCAAATGATTAAGATCCTGCACGGATGGCTTCTAGAGAAGCCATCTAAATATTATCATAACTTTCCGTTCACGTTTTCATAACTTATTCGTCCTAGACAATTTTAGTTTCCTTTTAATTCAGGTCAATTTATGATAAGCATGTGTTGTTTTTTGCAGTTTATTGAAACACAGTGTAGTTCCGATCAGAGGGCTCCTATAGGAGGCCTCTGCTCAGGGTCTATACTGTTTGCAAAGGACTGATGTACTCTTAACAGGTACATGACTTGTAAATGGCGAACATATTCGTCGCTAGAATTGATTATGTCAGGATGCTAGCGGATCGGAAGAAACCGCGACACTAAATCAGTTCAAATAGTTGCTAAATACAGTCGAACTTCGATATATCGTACTCGGCTAAGTCGAATGTACACGTATTTCAAAGTTAAAACGCGGCTGAGCCGCGTTTAAACTTTAAAACACGGGTTTGTTCACCTAATCTAATCTTGAAATACGGTAGATTCATGTTTCGAAATATCGGATAGTTTGAGTAGAGCGAGTTCGAGATATCAAAATTCGACTGTAGTTTATACCGGATCATGTTGCAGCTGGTGCTATCGATTTCTACTCAAAGGCTGAGTTATGGTTAGAATTATATCTAATAGCACTCAGCAGCGCTAGGCAATGTGTGGTCACCGGATTAAAGCCACTTTCACCGGTCATTTTCTGTAATCGGATAACGTTCCATCAGCAAAAGTACAGTGGAGAATCTGTTATTCTTTCCCAATAAACGCGTTTACGCTAAAACTATTATTTGCAGTGCAAACAGTTTGGAGCCAGATCAGACGCCGGGTAACCCGGCGTCTGATCAGGCTCCAAACTGTTTGCCACCAAGATAAACAAGAATTATCAGATTTGTCCAAAAGTTGTTCTTTTCTACGTTTTAGTGTTTTGCGTTTGCGTACGTTTGCGTTTAAACGGGAAAGAATAACAGATGCTCCACTGTAACAAATGACCAACTGAATAGCAGGAATAGGACAGTCTTGTCAGAACAATTAAATAATGTTAGTTACATTTTTTCGGAATGTTTAGTTTGTTTTTATTGTTTTCGCTGCCTTGGTTTATATATTACAGAGATGCAGTCTAGACCATTTAGTATACACAAAAAGAGCGGAATCACGCCGGAACTACCTGCCATTTTTCATTTAATTAAGTTTAAAAATATTGTATTAAATCATTATTTTATGTGTCAACGTGTATTAAAATGATTGGCTAATTTCTTTCAGCGTTAACTTTTTACCCATGTTAGTAACAGAACAAACACGGTGATTTTCAAAATACATGTATCATAATATTGTTACATTTTTCTACATTTCTCTTCGTTTAATTTCGTTTTAAAATAAGGGAAAATACAAATATTTACCCTCTCTCTTTTAAAGGTGGATGTAACTGGTCTGACGATCCTGTTAGTGATGTTTATTTCATAATTCAAGATGTAAGTGTTCCTACATGAAATAAAACCGTTATGTATTGGCAGATAGTGGTTTACGCAAGACGGAAAAAACTGTATTGATTCAAAACACAGCAAGTTAAAGCATTGGCCATGGTATCTCTGTTTTTGTCATTTACATGTGTGGCTTTCTTAAACAGTTCATCAAGTCAATACAAGTTGCACCCAACGGACAAAAAATAGTTTTAAGACGTATTCATGCATATTGCCATAGATCGCGTTTGTTTTGTCACCATCCTTCAATATTTTCATCAGTTATGCCCCTTTTTAACTTAAACTATTATAAAATATGTCCGCATTATTTCCTTCATGCTTTTGAATATTGAACTGCAGAATTGAATATGAGGTAGTTTTGTTGAATTGAATAAATCATAATTGTTTAGTTCGTATATCGTCCCAATTCGTCTATGAGTTATTCCCCCTAGAGGGTGTCTGATGCACTTTGTGTAGTTCTACTTAAATATTAAGTCTCGTTAAAACAGTAATTGAGCAGTAAGTGCATAATTACGTAACGGAGGGTTTGAAACCACAAAAAATGGGCTGCATTTATGGTAATGACGTCATCGTACTTGATAACCAATTTGCAATGGAACATTTTCAGCAATAGTGTCTTGTTTCAATGATATATCTAAACCTACAATGGTAAATACGTAATTGTGTTATTCCTTTCGCTGCCTTACCCCGAGTACAATGGGTTTTTGCAAAAAGATTAGATGACTATGTGGAAAAATGAATAGAGTATGTTCTGAATTGGAAACTAAGACTCTCTGTGTAGAGCAAATCTGCTTAAAATCACCGTATAAAGTTTGACAGTACATACTCATTACATCAGGAGATATACACATCGGATAAAGGAAGTGATTACCAGTAAACAATGCAAAACAATAACTCAGCCTGGATGAAGTGCTGGAGCTACCTCACGTGGAAAGCACTCTCCTTGTATCACGTGACGATCTTTTTTGTCACGTGATACAAACTGAGCGTTCACTCAGTTGATGAAGACAGTGCGATACAGTCGAACTATACATAGTGTTTTATATAGATACTCAGCATGGATATGGTTACTGTATTTGTAACTGTTTGTTCTACAACCCTCCTTATCTACAACGGCCCTCTCAACAACGACTCCCTCCTTACAAAGACACTTGACGCTGTTCCCTAAAGAAGACAATTATGTCTAATTCTTTTACTGCCGCAATTTCGTCTTCTGAAAGTTGTCGTCTGCTGTTGTTCTCAAGCTAAATATTGGACCTTTTGACAGAAAAAACTTAATGATTAGTGACAAACAGCTTGAATCCAGACCAGACGACGCGTAACGCGGCGTCTGATCTGGGTTCAAGCTGTTTGCAAATGTAAGCCGATTTCGCTCCCTTCAACAACACCCTCCGAACAACGCACATAATCTGTATCTCCTATTGTCAGTCGTTGTAGAGAGGGAACGCTGTACTACACAGACCGTTTCTTGTTAAGGGTTGAATTTTAGAAAAATGTACTCTATATGATATACATGCTTAAGGCTTGTTAGACATTTTATTGTTAGAACTCCTAAATGCTAGTCTCTTTCACAACGTCAAGGACATTAAAGATTCGTGGAATGGGAGAGGCATCAGAGTGCAACAAAATGACGGATATTTCATAGTTGAAATTCCCTAGGTACAAATTGTAAAATAGTAGTTGTTATTTCAAGATAACAACAATAACAACATATATGTTTTGTCGTCTTTACCATCCCACATTTATTCGCACGACATGAATAATACTGACATCAACATACAGTAAAACATCTCTATTACGACCACATAAGGTCGGCTAATTACTTGTATAAGATACATATGACAGCTTAAAGCAATGTGACAGTAAAACAGAAAGCTCCGGAAGGAGTTCTTGTTTATCTGTCACCTCACTTTAAGCAGTCACTTGTCTTTAACACCTTACAATTAACCATTCAATTTAACCAGGATAGAAGCATGAAATATGTCGTAAGATAGTTTTCTATAAACTTCGACGTACCTGTAATCTTATTGTAATGTATATTTACGGAAATTATAGTCAACACTCATTTGCCTGTGTTTACCCAAATGATTTGTACAATCGTAGTAAACATATTTAAAATCACATGACCTTTTCGCCTAAACTACGTTTTACACTAAATGAGAGAATCTAAATAAATACGTATATGTCAAATTGTCCATCTTTTCACTAAGTGCCGATATCCCATTTTTAGGTTATTTACTTAATTCAGTTAAAATGTATATCGGAAGGTTGGATAATTAGTCCGCCCCTTTAATATAATACATAAACTCTTCTAGAATAATTGTATATTTGTTAAGAAAGAAAACCCATATTCGCTAATATACTAAGAGAACGTATATAAGAATTTGTATCATGTATTACCCGTCTCGGCCGAGCTAGTTTATCAACTGAATGTTCTGAAATATGAAAGATTTGTTAAACACAACAAATCTTTCATAAGTCATCTCAGCTCGCATAGTGTGTTTTTTATACTTTATGTGCGTGATACAAATTCGTTAAAGTCGACATTACACAGCCTTGTATTAAATTAAAGCCTTTGTATTTCTGACCTTAATTCACCATTCTTAGCAATGGAATTTGACACTAACCGTTAAGTATAAAATAGCCAGTTATCTAAGTAGGATATGCGTATGTCATTCAAACGGTAAAGAATAATGCCTTCCACGTTGAAGGTCATTACTACATAGCATGTAAGCAAAACCAGATAGGTCTGAATTGCAACATATGTCCCAGTTTCTGTTGTGTATTTTGTTAACCGTTTTTACTGCATTAACCCGAATACAATGGTTATTTGCAATAGTTTGGATCGAGACCAGACGCCGTGTCGTCAGACGCCGTGTTTGACACTCATTACAATATAATTTTCCTAAAACCATAAAAAATGAAATCAGACGATAATTGTTTAAAATTGATGACGTCACGGCAGAGGATGGGGTTATAATGTATACATTTTTGCATGATGTATTTGTTGCTATGATTGGCACATTTAGTATTTTTTGTAGTTTCAAATATTTCGAAAAAATTAGATCGATGTCAAAGTACCAGTACTTCCTAAGCTGAACTAACTTTGACATGACAGATTGGCACCCATATGAGCTCAGCTGTTCCTGGTAGCTTCTGCATAACATGTGTCGAAATGAGGGTAATCAGTAATTATAAATGATGTGTAGACCAGACGAAACGCACCTTTCTACTGAGCTTTAGACTTGCTACAATAAAAGCGTGCATTTTGAGCACTCTTGACTCCAAAACTATGTATACGTATCGCACCAGTTACAATATATAGGTGGTGTTTTGCTGCATTCCAAAAATGATATGTTCCATTCTCTTTTTCCATGAATTAGAGTTTAAGGTTTCCGAAAACACTCCAAACTTTACGAATGTATGACCACCATAGTCTACCGCGTGCGTTTGCCCTTTCCTTCGTCGAAATATCGTCTGCATATATCACTGCTTGCTTAATATTCGTTTCAAGGCAAAATATCAGACATTATAACTGAACATCAATATGAGTGCCAGAAAGTCCAACAAATCAATACCAACGGCATGTTCAGAAGAATGAGTGTGTAATTCGACGTATTCGCGCCGCTGCAATATATCAGACACATATTTCTTTTATTTATTATGGGAACTGCCACTATGTCCGTTCAGCGTAGCTTATATGTGATTAGGGTATTCTTTCATTTAGCCTTGTCCAAGTTATTCTGTAATAAGTTTAACACCTGTGTTTAGAATTCGGAAATATGTTCTTCAAGTTTGGTCATCGACAAAGACAAATAGTATTACAATTTACGTAATGTGATTAACTGACCTACTATCTGACCCAGATTACAATGTTTATTTGCGAACAGTTTGGTTCCTCACCAGCATTGATTGAGTTTACGGCACCGCTACACATGAAATGGTCATATGGCGCCGAACTTCACCAGCAACCTTATTTTATAATTACTCAGGTAACAAAAACCTAATTTTTAGATTCAAGAAATAAAATCCGACGACAATTGTTTAAATCTATGGCGTTATTGCTTTGACGGCGTTCAACTATCAACTGCATTTGACAACGACAGAAGGTGCTCATGATGCTGGAACATTATTGCAATTCCAATATTAAGATTGCCCGGCGTCTGATCTGGCTCGAAACTGTTTGTAATGGAAATAATAATTTTAGCGTAAACGCGTTTATAGGGAAAAAATAACGTTTTCTACGCTGTATATTAAGTAAGCTGATACGATTTTAGACACATTACAATTAATCGGTAATTATTCCCGTGTATATAGCAATGTCAATTTACTAAATATATCTTGCAACACAAGGTCAGTTGAAAAGCACTAGTAAGATACTTTTACCTAACTAATCGAATCTGCATACCTTTATACTGTTGGTGTTGAGTATGTCTTAATTTGTATTAAGGTCACGCATTTTTAGGATACATGTACTATCGTACAAGAATAAACACGACCACATATTTGTACTTTGTCCTAAGTGATACAAGCAGTTGATGATATTGCTGTTAAAGGAGCAAAGGCATTTTCGGCAAATCGCCTGATGCTACAAAGGCAACAACATGTGCAAAGGTCGGCAGCGAGGTGAGTTATGGGTTGGTCATGGTGAAATTGGTTTTTGCATCCATCTGACTGTATCGAGTTAATAATGCTATAATTCAAAACGTTAAACATAGAAAACAGCCGATGATAGCTTTAATGGTACGCTGTTATAAATGTTTCTTTCGACCAATATTGACAGCAACGTAAAGAATAATAGCATTGAGTTTTAACCTGTTGCTTACTGAACAAGCTTTGTATGCAGAAATCATGTAAACATGTATGTTCTCTTTACTAAACTAACTCCTGACACTTTGTATCTAGACTGGTTAGATTCAGGGCTGACTGGACCCTAGGTCCCCCTAGGCGGACTTTATGAGACATATATCATGTTAAAGGTTGAAGTATTCCCTTTAGAATAGCACTTGTTGGATGTTAAACGGCCACCGGATAGGTCGAGCAATTAGTATTGATTATCTGCCCCTGAATGCTGAAATTTGTGCTTCAGTGCACGCACCTATTTGTAGGGATGCAAAGTGTGTTTCTCTACAAATCATACTGCAAATGATTCCGATTGTATGGAAATGACATAAAATCACAGGAAAATAACAAACACAACATCTGAAATCCAAGATGGCTGCCGTCAGCCATTTTGTCGGCCATTTTGAAAAGTTAACAGATACCCAGAAATAATTTGACTTGTAACTATGTGTGATACATGAATTCTAGCTAATTTGTGGTCAATAAGCTCATTTCTGGTGGTAAAAAGGACTTGAAACTGTGCTTGTAAGGTCAAATAAGCAAATTATAGCAAAACGAGACCATATTGCATTGAAAATATCGTGTTTTAATATGTTGTTCCAATAAGTTAGTCATAAAATCATCATCAAACTAACATTGCTCTTCACGATCATGCCTTGAGGATCAACGATCAGTGTATGAATTCCTCCATCTTGCAATCACATAAATAAATAATATTCAAGAAGGTCGTATAAAGCCTGTTGTAGAAAGTATCCCTTGAAGCGGATGACAGGATTTTATAGGCAGCATACTTTGCCAGTACCACACAGTTTTAAGCTACTCCGCCATCTAGGTCATACATGTTTGTTCAGTTCATTGAGTCTTCTTACCGTCCTTCAATAGTTTTACAAGGAATGAAAGTCCTCCATAAGGCCAAAAACATAACCAATGCATGTCCGTCACCAGTACTGGTAGCCGATCAGCCTGTTTTCGTGTTTGAAAAGAAACTTCAGTATCAATATCCGCAGACATAACGCGGCGAGGCAGCCATCCTTGTTGCACTTGGAACAAAGCACATAGGTCATTATGTTGCATTGAGTGTCTTGAGTATGTTTAGACTGTATTGGGAACACACCATCATGCACTAATTGTGGTATCTTGACTAGTGCCAGAGCTCATCCCTTCAATGGCATCCATCACAGTTCAAACCAAAATGCGTACATCAGGCCTCAGTATATGCTCTGGAAATTCTTTAAACAGACACTGAAGATTGATATTGCGCCATAAATGCTACTTAAATGTTGTCATCACAGCAGAATTTAGATTTCATATTGAACCGTTTGATTTTCTGATGTTATGAGTCTTCAAACATATTGGACTATGTTATTAACCTGACAAACCACACCGCGATATAGACTATAGTAGAGACATCCAGTTGTGTATAATGAGTTTAAAAAAGGGTAATTACATGGGCTCAGAAACCAATAAGGGCATTTTCTAATGTCACACGTGCCCGCTATATGATTGATTGATTGATTGATTGATTGATTGATTTAGAAGGGAGGGAGAGATTATCGGCACCGAGAAACATAAAATTGTTATTTGGTGCAGATATTATTATGTAAAATTTTCAAAGAAATCCATCAACGAGTGTGTAAAAACTCCTACAAAAGAATCCAGCAATATAATTATGTATATTTAAAACAAAATATTGTTGTATAGCCTGGTATGTACCAAGAACATCGTCCTGAATTCCAAGGTGATTGTAATTTTATTGACTGGGTGGTGATGGTGTTGGTAGATGCCTTTGAATATCTTTGAAATCCCTTTAGTAGTTATATTTTCGTACCAAGCATTCTGGTAATTGAACCGTTAGAACTGCATACTGACAAACTCGGATGCGGCACCAATTCAAATACATTCAACTGCATGCTATTAAAGGGACTCGCAACCGGATGGTGTACTTGTCAAAATAAAATAAAATACTCAAATAAAAGCAAATTTGTGGCATTATTTGGCTTCTGACATTAAAAAAATATGATCAGTCCAAAAAAAGTCTCAAGAATCGTCACCGAATCTTAGATTTTTAGATATTTTCCATCGTTTTTCTATACCGACTAGTAGACGGTATAGTTGTTGTTGTTGCTTCTCTACACGGGCTCAGACATAAACACGAGCCGAATTACGAAGTTGTATGCACTTTCGATCGCTACACATTGAAATACGTTAAATCGATCCGACATAAACGGATAGTTCCGTGGTCCATTGGTCTAAGCGGTTTCCCCTATTTTGCCTTCTGTCCGCCAATGCCGGGCCCCGGGTTCGAATCCCACCAGAGACCAATATTTTTTTCATTGAAATACATTTTTTTAAACAGAATTTCTTATCCTAAACTAATTCTTTACCATTTATATAAGCGTTTGACACATATTTACAAATTACTATTTTCAATGCACCATCTGGTTGCGAGTCGCTTTAAACACCAGTTTGGAAGAACTCATAATGGTAGATACCATTCCATGCTGGTGTTGGAGTATTTTAAACGTGCGTGGTGTGATTTAGAGGCATGCCAATACATTTGTAAAATCTCTTTTATGCATTCAATTTACAGGCTATGACAAAGCAACGAAACGGTTGAAAAAGATTTAGACAGCCTTGCTTGTGATTGCTAGAAAATGCAAACACGTTGAAGTACAAGGAGAACACATGTCTCTTCTTGAAGAGTTTTCCTGACGTATATAGCATCCAAATATGCCAATCTTCATTGACATAAACAACCAAAGTTTCCCCCTTGTCGTGTATCACTCAGGATGCACATTTTGCTTGCGAAGTATCTGTCCCTATTCTAGGAATTGGTACTGGACCATTTAAAAGATATTCCAAGCCCATTCGTTTATAGCTATATGAGAGATGATTGCGGACAGATCTGTACCCAGAGCTAGAAAACAAAAGCTTCAGCCATATATAACGGCGAAATTGTAACTGACTCAGAGGATGATGTTGACCGGCATTGATGAAAGTGTCGACCACAACAACTCCATCAACATGACCTTTAATGAAGACAATGATAATTATGATTGTATGTATACATTTATGCATTTTTTCAATTACTCATTAATATGCAAATTACCTAATTACCTAAACAGCATATCAAATTAATTGCACATCAATTATCTTTGTTTAGGCACAATTTAAAACGATTTATGTTACCGTTTAGCAAAGTTATTACACAATTTGCAATATATATGTTCTACCTCAAAATCATGAGGGTTGCCATGGAAACGATTAAATTGTGCGCTTATCCGGCGACGATATTCCATCCAACAACCAGATTTCTTAATCGCAGTGTACATGCTACAAGAAAATATAGGTCCAACAAAGTCCGATTAGGGGGGGGGGGGGGTTCACTTATTGGCTCATTACCTATTACTCGACGTTCATCTGTATGCAAATTATTTGCAACAGTTGTCACACGTGCGACTACAACATGAGGAAAGTTCGTGATTATTTGTTTAAAGTCATGGATGTTTTTCAAATAATCTTGTCTGGTGAAACACGACTTATTACTTTGTGTTGAAATGATGCATAAAACTACTGTTAGCTCATTAATAAATGTCGAAACTTTGTTGGTAACCGTTGCAAGCTTAGGTTCGAAAAGTAAGTATGCGGTCTATGATATATGGCTTGTGTAACCTGCACCGAGCCAACAATAATCGTTTAATGTCACCCATCAAACACAAAAACACTGAAAACGTCGACAACCATACACACACTCAAACATTTGACTTGAAAGACCGAATTTCCCAGTGAGATTCAGTTTTTCATCAGACTAGTGTGAAGTGAATCATGACGAGAGTTGTTCAAATTTCTAAAGGATAAGACAGAGTACCTTGGTCACTGTTTGCAATGCACGGATGTGTGAACTGGACTCTCATTCTGTAAGGGTTAAACATGGAGTTGTGTTTTTAAAATGTAGTACATGTAGTTAAAACATACCCTTATGTACCTGTGCATTAATGACTTTGATGACAGGTATACAAATTACATAACCAATTGCTCCCATAGCATTGTTCCAATTTTAAAGACAGATTACCATTTATAAAGCATGTTAAGGGTAAAGCTGACAATGCATTACCCATTTACGATCAGTGGATTATTCCATGTTTATATCTTGGATTAGTCGATTTTTTATCAAAGGGATGCCTGGTCAAAAAAATTCTTTTCATTTTGTTTTATATTAAAATTCCTACCAGCAAACAGTGTAGACTCTGATCAGACGCCGCAAAATGCGGCATCTGATCAGAGTTTACCCTGTTTGCCTATGTCCAATATATGGGACCGTGGGCACAAATGGGTTAAAGTATATTCGGCTTTCCTTTCAGAGTCATTAAGCTTCCATATTCTAGAAAATAGAATATATTTCTTGTTGTAATTCATGCCTGTTCAATTTGAAGAAATATTTGTTATTGGACACACTGTGTTATTTCTAAGGAAAACTGTAATCACAAAAGAAAATCTAAACATACAGTTATAAACCCACATCCCCTATAAGTAGCACTCACATATTATACCACACTCATCTGTTTATCTGTAAACCTTAAGTGAAAGTAGAAAACATGAAACAAATATGTTCTCCAAACATTTAACGGTCGAACTTCGATAGCTTGAGCTCGCTTAATATAAATATCAGATTTGTCGACACATTAATATCATTATTGAATGATAAATTTAGTCTAACATATCTGTATTTCAAAGTTAAAACGTGGCTTAGCCACGTTTTAACCGTGGAATACGGGTATGTTCGACCTAACCGAGTTCGAGATATCGAAGTTAGACTTTATTATTTTTCACTCTGATCAGAAATTATATCCACGGGTTGAAATTAAACGTTTAATTTCCAATAGTTTGCATTCAATGCCATTAAAACGGAATTGAATAAGGGAATTGAATGACGGAATTCAATACCGATTTTCTCCGCTTCTGATGGAAAAGCACGGCGTATGTTAACCCTTATCCTGCTGATTGCAACTTCACTGATTTTTGCAAACTGTTTGTATCCAGGTAACGCGGCGTCTGATATTGACCCAAACTGTTTGACACTAGTCTTTATTTTTCTTTAGTTAAATATGTATAAGTCTAACTTCAACAAATTTTACAGACTACAATTTCAAAGCAGATGAATCTTTTCAGCAGGATAAGGGTTAAGACCATTTGTCGGTGGCTTTTCAAGAGAATGTGTTTGCCATTATACATTGTAATATCTATGACAACTGCAATGCATGCTTTTTACTTTGAGTACAACAATTGCTCATCGCATAATTACGCATGTAATGCACCAAGTTTCAAGAAGTGCAGTGGAGAAAACGTTATTATTTCCCAATAAACACGTTTACGCTAAAAACTATTGTTTCCAATGCAAACAGTTTGGAGCCAGATCAGACGCCGGGTAACCCGGCGTCTGATCAGGCTCCCAACTGTTTGCCACTCAGATTAAAATGAATAGTAAGAATTATCAAGATGATGTCATTTTCTCCATTATATTGTGTTGCGTTTGCGTTTCGTTTGCGTTTAAACGGGACAGAATAACGTTTTCTCCAAAGTAGCTTAAGATCGTTCATTCGCAAGGTTTGAAATGCCAATTGATTTGCATGAATTAGGCACTGCTCAGCTATATGACGATATGATATTTCTGTATTTGGTATGATTTGTTATCAGATGGAATATAAATGAAGCATTGTCCAACATTCTTGTGCCAACAGGGCTGCCATTTCACCGTATTTTTCCGAAATCTTCGAATTTTTGTTCCAACAGATGGAAGCTTAAATCAGGCTGAAAGTACAGCAGAATGCGCCTTAAGACACATTATGCTTTACTTTCATTCTGCTTTAAGCATCAAGTGTATTAAAACCTAGACAGACTATGGGTTAAAGGTATAATTCGGAAAATCGCGCTTGAAAAATTGAAATTTTTGAAATCTTAGGATTTTCTTTATCAACTTATGGCAGCCCTGTGCCAATAAGGAAAGCTATTACAGCAAATGCCTGCTATCAATATTGCTGCAAAGATGGAATGTTATGGATATGTGATAAAGGAATGCGGCTGCTTAATAAGAATAGAATACTAAAGTATACTTAAGAATAGTATGAACTTGCGGTTTAAGTTTCCATATTTCCCTTCATTACGCTTTAATATGTAAGCTATGTTTGATATCATTGGTCACAATGCTTTTGATGAGCGAATTCGTGTCGTAGTATACTTTACGGTTACTTATTAATCAATTTGCGCCAAGTAAATTATTATATGCCTATATATCAGATTAGTCCGATTTTGAACCAAAGGTGACTGGTCTAAGTTTCATTTATACAAGTCTTGTTTTATATTTATATATATCAGCAAACAGTGTAGACTCTGATGAAACGCCGGATTATGCGGCTTCTAAATAGAGTCTACACTGTTTGCCCCTTATATAGTATTGTTGGCACAAATCAGCTAACCCTTCCCATGTCAGACGCATATATTCTTAAATTTGCAAACATTTTTAATTCAAACAAGACGAGAAGTAATACATGTATTAACAGAATTTCTAACTGCTATTATTTGTATAGATAGTTACAGTGGAGAATATGTTATTCTTTCCCGATAAACGCGTTTACGCTAAAACTATTTTTTCTTTTACAAACAGTTTGGAGCCAGATCAGACGCCGGGTAACCCGGCGTCTGATCAGGCTCCAAACTGTTTGCCACCAAGATAAACAAGAATTATCAGAATTGTCCAAAAGTTGTTCTTTTCTACGTTTTAGTGCTTTGCGTTTGCGTACGTTTGCGTTTAAACGGGAAAGAATAACAGATTCTCCACTGTAGCAAAGTGTAAGCAGATCAGGTAATTATATGCAATATGTTACCTATACATGTACTCATCCATTATGAATAGTTTCTAAACTGCGGTATGGCACTTTTAAACGGAGAGAACACTGGATGTATGTATGTGTAAAATTAGAGTTTTTTAAATCGGAGATCTCAGAAATTCGAACCACTTTCTCTAAAATAAAAGTTGCTCATATGGTCCCCTGTCACTCCTAATCCAGATATTTTCAGTTTTAAAGGGCTTTGTGTTTAGAGGTCAAAGACTTTTCCTCAGTCTATTGATCGACTACCTCCCCCATTGTCTCGATATGTGTGAATTTAACTGTCAAAGCATGCAGCACATGCTATACCAATCTCAATTTACCTGGTGAGGCTAATATTATACTCATGCTCTAGTGATTTTCCATGGTTATTTCTAACCAAACTATCAAACATAAAGGTTGGGTCTCACACGAGAAACTTCAATGGTTCTTTGATACCGACATGTCCATAAGATCCATGCTTTTTGCAAGGAAATTGTCTGGCAAGGCTTTATGATCGAAAAGTCGTCAGGAGATGTCTTTAAACTGTACGCCATAATATTGAAAACTTGAAGATGTTATTGGATTTCAAGGACAAACGAGCGCCAGGAGCAAGTCATTTTAACTAACAAACGTCTATATATTCAGACAGTCACGCATGTACTAGTAATAAAACTCTCGTTTGAAACTATAATACTCTGCACTAATCGATGATGTTGACACGATGTCACAATATATATGGTTTTACTGCTTTTCCAGCAAATATGTTTGTACTAAGACAACGGAATTCCCTTGTAAACAGGATGAAATTACAGTGTTCCTTTTCTACCACGTCCATCCCAACAACGACTCCATTCTCCCAACGACTATTGTCGTAGTTCCCTAAACAGGACAATGATATATATAATGATTTAACTGCTTCAATATCGTCTGCTTAAATTGTCTGCTGTTTTATCTTAAAATTACATATAATTAAGCGGACATTTTGATAGTTTAAGTATAATGACGAGGGACAAACAGCTTGTATTCAGATCAGACGCCGCGTTACGCGGCGTCTGATCTGGATTCACGCTGTTTGCAAATGTAAAACCAATTTCCCTCCCTATAACGACTCCCTCTGAACAATGCCCATAATTGCTGTCTCACATTGAGTGTCGTTGTAGAGAGGGAGCGCTGTTCATCACATACTGATAATGTCCATAACACTTTCACTCTAAAGTTACATATTTACCCTTTTACTATTGGTACAGTAGAGATGACGTTAGTATTTCCAAGTAAACGCTTTTAAGCTCAAACTATTAATTCCATTGCAAACAGCTCGGATCCAGATCAGACACCGGGTGGCTGGCGTCTGATCAGGCTCCAGACTGATTGCCACTAAGATTAAACAATGTAGTTAGAGCTGTCGGCATTTTTTCCATTTCAACGGTTTATTGCAATGCGGTTGCGTTTCGTTTCCGTTAAAACGTCTGCTCCACTGTACATCCTAACTTACTATGTACATTGAATAGTTCCTAACATACTTGTTTATAGCCGGGCATGTTTTAATTAGTTTGCACATGTATTACAATTGTATAAACTCTTATTTATTTGATATTCGCACTGCCGCCTACCCCACTGCTACCACATTATGCCATTTCATGTTTACGTTATGTTGTCAATTAATTTGTCATTTTTATTTTTACCCTTTCCTATTTTCTTTCATCCTCGTTTGGCATTTCCTCCAAACTACTTCCCATTCTTGTAAAGAAATATCGTCAATATTTCTACATGTTTCTTTCCCTTATTTTATTCCAATGTGCTTACTTTTAGTGTCGTTAACTCCGTCCCTTGCCTTACCTTTAAAAAGACTCGATTGTAGTGTTTAACGATTTGCTTTCTGGACATTCGCCAATTAATTTTGCCTCTTATTTGAACCCAAACCTATCTAAACCTTAGGCACGTAGAGCAGAGTTTGATAATGTTAAAGCAAGATTGCAGTAAAGCAAAAGGCGCAGAATGAGCTTTATGCATTACTGTTTCCTGTACTGAGCACTTACAGTGGAAAAGACGTCATTCTTTCCCATGTAAACGCTAACGAAATGAAGAAAAATGACAACAATTTGACAATGCCGTTTTCTTTAACCTGGGCGAAAAACAGTTTGATGTCTGAATTAGCTGTAAACTATTTGAACTGGAAATAATCTATTTAGTGCAAACGAGTTTATTGGAAAACAGTAATGTTTTCATTAGTGTTATTTTTTTTAACCCTTTCGCTACCACTGTGTCAGAAATTGTCGTCTAACAATGCTGTTGACATGATACCGTCTACTTAAACTTGTCGTCTGTTTTATTTATACAATTAGGCATTTTAAGCGGGTTTCAATTATGAAACTTTGCCTTTTATGCGGCGTCTAGTCTGTGTCCAAACTGTTCGTATCTGCAAGTGTTATAGAGTCTGGAAGGGAAATAGTTCAGAAATCAACCACGTTTTTTCATTGAGAGGCATCTTTACAACACAAAACTATAGTACAGTACTGAACCTAATTAAATTAAATTGATAATCGCAAGCGAATTGCCATCGAATTGCCATCAAATCGCCATTGAATCGGGCGCTTCAAAAAACAAATCCTACGTTTGAATATTTTTACGCGAATTTTCCGAAGCGGTTGTGACACAAATGGGATTGAAAAAATTAACGAATGCATATTTGCGAACATTTGTGAGATACACCATTCAAGAAAACTTACCCGAGGGTAAATTTAGTATTTTGAATCGCAAGCGAATTGCCATCGAATTGCAAGCGAATTGCCATCGAATTGCAAGCGAATCGCAAAAATTGTTAATTTAATAAGGTTCAGTACTGTAACAACTCTCTAATTAAGGTCAACCTATATAGAAACTTGGTAACAAATAACGATAACGACAACCTAATGTTTGAACAAATTCGCAAAGCTGCTTTTAAGTTACCTCATAACTGACCCTGTGTCCACAACTCCAGTAATAAAGAGCTATAACCATAGCTGATAAGACCCATCAATAGTAATTTGTGAGGTGGTAATTGAACACGAAAAAAGACGATTTATGTCCATAAGATAATTCTCAGAACTTGAGTGTACACGCTTAACTAATTATTGCGCAAATTGCTTAGGTTAACTCATGTGTGCCCACGATCCCATTTAATGGACATAGGCAAACAGTATAGACTCTGATCAGTCGCCGCATTATGCGGCGTCTGATCAGAGTCTACACTGTTTGCTGATAGGAATTTCAATATAAAACAAAATGAAAATGAAAGTTTTGACCTGGCATTCCTTTGATAAAAAATGACTAATCTAATAAATGGGTTTACTCGTCAAATGTGACATTCGTTACAAGCTGTATATTTCTTTTTGTTTGAGGAATTTGATAATATTCAGTCTACTTTGTTGATTGAGTACTGTAATACTTATTCCAAAAATGTAAATGAGTTGGTTAGGAATTAATAGTGTGTCCCTTGTATAACCCTTTATGCAGATTCGGTTGCGGGCTCTTACATACATGACAATATATTTGGTATTTATGGGTAAAAATGTAAATGAGTGGGTTAGGAAATAATAATGTGTCCCTTGTATAACCCTTTATGCAGATTCGGTTGCGGGCTCTTACATACATGGCAATATATTAGTATTTATTGGTAGAGCTCATAAAGCAGAGCCTAATCAGTATTCTGTCATAAAACAGTAATATATGTTTGCTGTTTGGTACAACATAGAATGCAAATCAGTTCAGATGGCTCCCTCGGGGCTGGTGTGTACCAAATGATGAATATATTTATATGCAGTGCTTTTTTAAGCGAATCAGGTTGAGGTTGGTGCATTATTTGATATGTATCTAGTTACTTGTTCAATCCAAAGACAACAAACATGTGGTTGAAATGGTAGACACATTTCTGCAACTGCCAACCTATGCACAGTATCAATAGGGACAATGAGACACATAGGAAAGTCGTTATTTAAATACATAATGCATCGTTCAGTTGTAAATTAGGAGACAAAGCTCTTATACGAGCTTAGTTGCAACTGCAAAACCGTATGGGGAAAGTACCTGTCTTATTATGAATTGCGGCGGGACACAGCTGTATCGCTATTGCAGTGATAGCAATAATGGCTCATCCATAAAAACTACAGTAAAACCTCTCTAATACACATGTACGACCACTTAAATGTGTTAATTATTAGGATTTAAGAGCAGGTGACTGCTTAAAGCAATGTGACAGTAAAACAGAAAGCTCCTGTAGGAGCTTTTTGTTTTACTCTCACATTTTTTAAAGCTATCACCTGTCCTTTATACAAACAATTAGCCTTATTTCTAGTGATCGTAATAGAGAGGTTTAACTGAATTTATACTTATCACTTTTAAGCTATTCATGAATTGTTCACATCGATCTTTGAAGAAGGCAAATGTGTTCCATTGTTGATGTCAAAACTAAAGTTTTATTAAAATGTACCGGTAGAGTGTTGAATTAGTTATTTCAAAAGTTGAACCATATTGACGAGACTCTTCCTTTACAAACGGTTGACCTGTGAAGAGTACGCTCGTCTTGTACAAACAGTGTAGATCCAGTTCAGAAGGCTACTGAAAGAACCTGTTTGTAATTTGGCAATATTTTGTAGAGAACAAACCTAAAGAACCGGAATTGTCCATTTAAAGTTTCAAAGACGAATAAGTGAACACACAGTTTACTCGCCTGTACTACACAATCATGTCCAGTTATAATGTTTAAAGCCAAATCAGATCTATGTTACCCGGCGTATACTCAGGCTCTATACAGTGTGCAAGTCTGATACAAATATATCGTCCGAAGTTTCAAAACACTCGCATAGTCTGCATTACATTGCAAATTGCGTTTGAGTTCAGTTTCTAATACAAATGTATGACCCCCTGTTACAGTGGAGAATCTGTTATTCTTTCCCGTTTAAACGCAAACGTACGCAAACGCAAAACACTAAAACGTAGAAAAGAACAACTTTTGGACAATTCTGATAATTCTTGTTTATCTTGGTGACAAACAGTTTGGAGCCTGATCAGACGCCGGGTTACCCGGCGTCTGATCTGGCTCCAAAGTGTTTGCACTGCAAATAATAGTTTTAGCGTAAACGCGTTTATTGGGAAAGAATAACAGATTCTCCACTGTATACAGTCAATTTCTAAGCTGAATATCTATTTCGTATTCCTAGACAATATTCACCCTTTCACTCTCAATGATGCCTTAAAGCGCATTTGCAAACAGTTTGGGTCCTGATCAGACGCCGCGTGACGCGGCGTCTGATCAGGACCCAAACTGTTTTACACACTAATCGATAATTGTCAGGTCATACAACCTTAAATCTAACTTTATAACGTGTTTTGCAGACAATGATATTGAAACAGACGATAATAAAGCGGTGAAGTGGTTAAACCATCCCGATTAATTTAATCATGAAAGGGTAAGCTCCTTTGTTGAAATGGCTCTTTCCAGTTTATCAGTGAAATTAATAGGGTAGCAATATAATTTAAATTCTGATCGTACATAATCCCCTTCACGACCTTATCCCGAGTTAAATGGTTATTTTCAAACAGTCTGGTTCCTGGTCAGACGTCATGTGACGCGGCGTCTAATCAGGATCCAAGCTGTTTGGCACTCGTATCCATTGAAGTCAAAATGCCTGAAATCTATCTGTGAGAAATGTATGCAAACGACTATTGTTTAAAGCAGATGGCATCACAGCAGTGAAGATGTTCACTCCAACAGAACCGGTATCACAATTATCAGGCACGGTTTAATTTGCTGGAATTAATTTAGATTACAATAAACTCAAACGAATTAGAACACTGTTTTCTTGTGGAAATGCTCGTATTATTTGTCAATAAGATGAACAAGGTATTATGTTAAAGGTTTTTTGACTTAAGATATATTGGATTAAGTTTGAAACTGTATTAACTCTGATCAGACACCGCGTGAGGATTCAAAGTGTTCGCAAATACACACAGTGAAGAATATGTTATTCTTTCCCGTTTAAACACAAACGTACGCAAACGCAAAGCACTAAAACGTAGAAAAGAACAACTTTTGGACAATTCTGATAATTCTTGTTTATCTTGGTGGCAAACAGTTTGGAGCCTGATCAGACGCCGGGTTACCCGGCGTCTGATCTGGCTCCAAACTGTTTGCACTGCAAATAATAGTTTTAGCGTAAACGCGTTTATTGGGAAAGAATAACAGATTCTCCACTGTAACCCTGATCAGACACCGCGTGAGGATTCAAAGTGTACGCAAATAACTCGTGTACTCGGGGTATGGCAGTGTAGGGGTTTACTGTATACATGTAGCTATAACACCAATCTCAGTGGTGCAGATTGTACTGACATGGAGAAGTAACGATACAAAGAGACAGCCTTACATACAAATAAATCTAGGGATAGAGAGATTAAACGAGAGACATAAAGTTATAGAGGAGAAAACGTTATTCTTTCCCAATAAACGCGTTTACGCTAAAACTATTATTTCCATTACAAACAGTTTGTAGCCCGGCGTCTGATCAGGCACCAAACTGTTTGCCACTGGTATTAAAATGAATAGCCAGGCTTGTTTAAAAGTTGTTATTTTCTCCATTTTATTGCAATGTTTTTGCGTTTCGATTGCGTTTAAACGGGAAAGAATAACGTTTTCTCCACTGTATAGACATAAGTATAGAGTTGCTAACAGGCAGGCAGACATAAAAGTATTCGCCAATAAAATGTCCAAGATCCTCACTTCCAGCATGGCTGTCTTCATAAGAGTATATTGCAGTAACTGTTTGATGTAAGATATTTGGCGATAAATTTGTTTCATTGCCAATTTAAGAACAACGAGATTAATGCAGAAACATGTGTGAACGAAACTTTATGCACTGACGGAATGCAATGTAATTAATTAAACTGACTGTTTGTTTGAAAATGTGGACACTTTATCTTGTTACAGTGGAGAATCTGTTATTCTTTCCCGTTTAAACACAAACGTACGCAAACGCAAAGCGCTTAAACGTAGAAAAGAACAACTTTTGGACAATTCTGATAATTCTTGTTTATCTTGGTGGCAAACAGTTTGGAGCCTGATCAGACCCGGGTTACCCGGCGTCTGGTCTGGCTCCAAACTGTTTGCACTGCAAATAATAGTTTTAGCGTAAACGGGTTTATTGGGAATGAATAACGTTTTCTCCACTGTAACTCATTCACTGCCTTACCGTGAGTGCCGTAGTTATTTGCAAATAGTTTCGATGTTGATCAGACGCGGCGTAGTGATGCGTCTGATCAGGATCAAATCTTTTGACGCACATTTCAATATTTATTAAATCAAGATACTCAAAATTTGAATTTGACAACTAAAACCGGACAAATATTGTCTAGAACTTACATGTATGACGTCATGGCAGTAAATGCATTAATATGGACGATACATTACTTTCAATTGTTTCTTGGCTGTATACCAACTGTTTGCTTTACACAGAATATATGGTGTTTGTAACATTAACGTGTTGGTTGGATATATCAAAATCACAGGTACCTACACCAGGGAGTTTCTCTAAGTAGAGAAAGGTGAACAACTTTCGTCATGAACCAAATTGATCATTATAACCAAGTTAAGTCTGTTTGGAATGAATAGAGTATAAAACAAGACTGCGCGTTCAATAAACGCTTATGCCCCCGGTGGCATCCTTGACAATATATTCTGAATCTTTTCTAAGTCCAAATTAGGTCAAGGTCAAACTGAGCTTGGGTATTATTGGTGAGCTGGTAATGGTCAAAGACAATAACTGTATAAGTATCGAAGCATGGTAGTAAACAGTGTTGTAGCTAGACGAAACGGTAAAATCTAGTTAACCGAAAAAGAGCCCATTTAAAATATTCTTAGTTCAAATTAGGTCAAGGTCAAGATCAAAATCACAGTTTGGTGATATTGGTCAAAGGCAACAACTGTATAAGTATCAAAGCATTGTAGTCAGTTGTGTTGATGCTAGACGAAACGGTAAATTCTAGTTAACCAAGAATGAGCCTATTTAAAATATTCTAAGTCCAATTTAGGTCAGGGTCAAAATCAAAATTTGGTGGTATTGGTGGATAGGGAATGATCCAAGGCAACAACTGTATAAGTATCCAAGCATTTGGGTAAGCGGTGTTGATGCTAGACGAAACGGTAAAATCCACTTAACCTTGTTACGGACGGACGGACGGACGCACGGACGGACGGGACGATTACTATATGCCTCCGCATCTTTCAATGCCGGGGGCATATAAAAACTCAAATGCTAAACAGTTCCTTTTGAAAAATGTCCTATTTCCAGTCAGTGAGACGAAAATAGTGTAGCGTGTTCAGTTACCACTTTTTGCTGTTTAGGTTAGCAGTTTGTGCCCCATGTAAAGCTTGCACAGTACCAATTCAGCGCGTTTACGCTTGTAACTATTATTTTCATTGCAAACAGTTTGGAGCCAGATAAGATGCCGGGTATCACGACGTCTGATCAGGCTCCAAACGGTTTGCCACTCAGATTAAAACTGGTAGGCAAAATTGTAAAAAGGTTTTTATTTTCTATTTTATTGCAATGCGTTTGCGTTTGAACGGAAGTATAACGTTTTCTCCACTATATTTTCACCGGTAGCCAACTCGCAATCTATGGCCAACGACAGCCATCGATTTCTTTGCTGAACATGTTACTGTGTTACGACCAGACCAATTTTATCGAGACAGAAAGTGCAATGACATAGGGTAATACGAGACATACGGTGGAGAAAGCTTTATTCTTTTCCTTTAAAACGCAAGCGAAACGCAGACGCAATGCACTAAAATGGAGAAAAATACATCGCTTTGATAATCCTGGCTATTCCTTTTAATGACGAACAGTTGGAGCTTGGTCAGACGCCACTCTGCTAAATGACCCATTGGTCATGTCACTACGTAGAACAGTGACCCGGGTCATTTAACTACGTAAAAAAATGACCCCAGACCGCAGAAAAGAACCCCATCGACTCGTAGTAGAATGACCCCCTCACGGTATGGGGTCATTTCTCTACGTCGTATAAAGACCATGGGTCCTTTTGCACGGGCGGGTCATTCTACTGCGTTACACCCGCTTACCCGGTGTCTAATCTGGCTTAAAAATGTTAAGAAACAAATTGCAATGGAAATAAATGTTTTTGCGTGAACGCGTTTATTGGGAAAGAATAACTTCTCAGTTATACTTTTACTACAACGCTGAATCGTATGTGAATATATTTACAAAAACTAGTCCGGTTTAAAATGTTACATAATTCCCAAAGGTCTATTAAATGCCAGTTTTTTTTTGTACATGTAGTTGTAGAAGCAAGTCAATTTCTCTCCGTTTGCTATATGTACGCGTGAACATTCAACCAACTGTTGTGACAAATAATACAAACATTTCGGATCATGATACGTACACCTTGTAACTCGAAATATCATCTAGATTCAACTTATTTACACCATTATTAAATGTTTAAAACAATTGCATAAACAACAGCTCAAAGGGTTGTTGCATGTCAAAAACCAAGAAACCGATATATACTTTGATTGCAAAATCTTAATAACTTATATTACATGAAGTTGTTTTACATGATAAAAGCTACAGCTCGACCTATTTGATAAAACACTGCAAGGAACATAGAGAAAATAGTCATAGCCATGGTTTCTTGACTTCTGGCCGTGGTCTTTATTGTTGGAAACAAGAAAATATAGCGTCATTAAATCTGGCGTGTGACAAAGTGTACATGTATATCCTTAAAACTGCATTGGATATTTTGGTAAAGGTAGTACGCACTATATCTGCGACTTGGCTTTATAATACATGTACCTGTAATGTGTGTATGTCTTAACATTTTCTTAATACAGAGCTACTAATAAGACATGACATTTAGTTGAAACATATTTTATTTCCATATACATAAGGAAATGGGGTCGGGTCACAAGTTCTCACAACATTAGATTCGACCTTTCCCCTACAATGTATATAAACAATGGAACAATGGCAAACAAAATAAGAAACATATTTGAATAAACAAAACAAGAACTATCAATACATGATATTAACACACTGACCCCTAATATAAATACTTTAGTCCCTTACAAACTGTTCGCTTATAAAGAGTAAATTCATCTGTTGCAATCACTGAAAACCAGGATCAGAGAGCTTTTGCATGAGCTTTACGGTCAGAGTATGCAATGGCCGTCGTTACAAAGACATCATTCAACAGTCATAAAGGATTAGACGTAAGTTGAAGCAACATTTACAGGGTCAATGAGTTAAACATAATCAATTGTTCGTAACTAATACACTTATTTTTATGAAAATGAGAGAGAGAGATGGAGAGAGGAGGTGAGAGAGAAAGAGAGAGAGAGAGGGGAGAGAGAGAGAGAGAGCGAGCATAATGTGTGATCTACAACATGATAGAAAGCTATTGAAAATAGGAACTTATCAACAGTAGCTATTTTAATTAAATGTAACTGTCTATTTGAGTCAGGAATGCAGTAACAATCATAGATGGTTAATGTAGGTAACGACTGAACAGTATTTGTTTTTATGCAGTTTGATAAGTTTACCAAAACAAATAAAAAAAAGAAGTTAGCGTCCCATAAGGTCCGGGTGGATTATCCAGTGTTCTACACAGATGACAGCCTGTCGCATAGCAAGAGCAAACCAAACGTCCCCAATGACATTTAAAGTTCATTTCCTACAGAGGAGGTACAGTGGAGAATCTGTTATTCTTTCCCGTTTAAACGCAAACGTACGCAAACGCAAAGCACTAAAACGAAGAAAAGTACAACTTTTGGACAATTCTGATAATTCTTGTTTATCTTGGTGGCAAACAGTTTGGAGCCTGATCAGACGCCGGGTTACCCGGCGTCTGATCTGGCTCCTAATTGTTTGTATTGTAAATAATAGTTTTAGCGTAAACGCGTTTATTGGGAAAGAATAACAGATTCTCCACTGTACATGTATGTGGTAAACCAATTGTTAATTGAAAAATAGTCAGAAGATCACACCGGGTAGTCCGTAATTACAACAGACATACAGTGGAGAAAACGTTATTCCTTCCCGTTTAAACGCAAACAAAACGCAAACACAACACACTAAAATGGAGAAAATGACAACATTTTGATAATTGTAACTATTCATTTAAATCTGAGTGCCAAACAGTTTTGAGCCTGATCAGACGCCGGGTTACCTGTTTGCATTGGAAATAACAGTTTTAGCGTAAACGCGTTTGTTGGAAAAGAATAACGTCATTACACTGTTATTAACTAAATCCGACTTTTTGAAACCGGTTTAAGATGTCACTTACAACAAACAACAAAGACAGCAAAGAACTTCTATTAAACAGGTACTTTTTTATATGCTGAATACAAGAAATAAATGACACACAAAACCCCTGCGGGGAATTTTGTATTATCTATGCCCTACATTCACTCTCTAAGTCAGGGTGCATCCTCGTGTGAGCTCGACACTATTTTATGATATATGGAACCAATAGTTATATAAAACAAAAGTATCAGTATACGAGCATAATACATGTACTGCTGAGACAAAACCTCAACGAGTTCAATTCTCCCACCCGAAAACGACCCTCCGATCAACAAAGTCCTCCGTACAACAATGCGTGTTGTTCCCACAATAAGACTATTATGTCTAACCCTTTCACTTTTACAATATCGTTTTCTTAAAATAGTCGTTTGTTGTTACTTTTAAAAGTTACTGTACTAATTTGACATTTTAACAGACAAACATTTTCAACCCAGATCATGCGCCGCATCCTGCGGCGCCTGGTCTTGGTTGATACTGGTTGCAAAAGTATGGACTATAAGGGTATCATTTTCCCCTACCTATGACACTCCCTTAGAAGAAAACACACTATATTTGTCTCCCATTGGGTATTGTTGTTGACAAGTAGCATTGTGCCATAAAGAAGAAAAAATAGGACACGTTTTATGCTTTACTTTATGCACGTTTTCTAGACAAATGATATGTATGTACTTAAAGTGAAAAAAACATGCTTTCACATTTAAACGAAACTAAACGCCAACATAGAAAAATGACAACTTTTCGAAAATATTGACAATTATTTTATATCTGAGAAGTGTCTTACCAGACGCCTGGTAACAATACACTTCAGGATTTTAGCACCGACGCTATAACTTGGAAAGGAAATAGTGTTGTTTTTACAATAATGCGAGAATATCCGTATATATATCTCACATTTTCTGAGACAAAAAGCTTTCACGAATTAATTATTGAAATGCCATAAAAAAGAAATACAGCTTTAGAAAAGACATAGCACGTTGTACCTGAATGCACGTTTGCCAGACGAATAACATTTATGCTCTTACTATATAACTTGTTATGTACGTATGCAATTTGCAAAAAATAAACAGTGATTCAGTATGCAAGATTGTATTTGTTCCAATTAAAGGCGTTTACGCTAAAACAGTGCGTTCCATTGCAAACAGTTCGACTGAAATCAGACACTGAGTAACCTGGCATCTGAACAGGCTCAAATCTTTTTGCTCTTCACATAAGGAAATACTATCTACATGTTGAAGAAATGGCCATATTCTACATTATTTTGCATGGCCGTTACGTAACGTTTTATTGAACCCCTTCACAGCCCATGTTGACGTCATCAAGTTTAAACATTTGTCGTATGCTTTAATTTCTTAAATTATATATCTATGTATTTTGACTTACAAAAATATAAATTTGAGTGCCACACAGTTTTGATCCTAATCAGACGCGTCCTCTGATCAGGTTCCAAACTCTTTGCAAATACAGTGGAGAATCTGTTATTCTTTTCCAATAAACGAGATTTACGCTAAAACTATTATTTGCAGTGAAAACAGTTTGGAGCCAGATCAGACGCCGGGTAACCCGGCGTCTGATCAGGCTCCAAACTGTTTGCCACCAAGATAAACAAGAATTATCAGAATTGTCCAAAGGTTGTTCTTTTCTACGTTTCAGTGTTTTGCGTTTGCGTACGTTTGCGTTTAAACGTGAAAGAATAACAGATTCACTGTACCCACGGTAAGACAGTGAAAAGGTCAAATGATACAGATTAATGTTTTACCCTTGTCTGACTATCAAACCGTAGATCCTGATCAAAACACATAGAGCCACTCGGCATTGGTTATTGAAACAAGGTGACTATACACTGGAGAATACGTTACTCTTGCCCGTTTAAACACAAACGAAGCGCAATGTAAAAAAATGAAGAAAATAATAAGTTTTTGATAAGTCTGACTCTTTGTTTCAATCTGAGTGACAAACAGTTTAGAGCCTGATCAGACGCCGGATTACCCGGCGTCTGATCTGGCTCCAAACTGTTTGCAACGGAAAAACAGTTTTAGCGTAAACTCGATTTTCGGGAAAGAATAACGTCCTCTTAACTGTAAGTGAAGATGCACCAGGGTAAATGCATTAAAAGAAGATAAATGACGATATAAGTCTTACCTTCCATATATATTGGTTCAGACATTTTAATGGAAACTTTCTGTCATAAAAACCTGGTAACACATTTCACACTCGCGTCAATGTCCTCAAGTAACAGGAATTAAACTTTTGCTTGCTAAACTTGACTTGTATTTGCAAACAGTATTGCTCCAAATCAGTCACCGGATGGATCGACGTCAGATATGGATCTTAACTGTTTGACACGCGTGTATTTCAGGTTGTATAAATATTTAAGTTAATTATGCAGACGGCAGTTTCAAAGCAGTCGAAATTATATCAGAATAAACAATAGCCCATCTTATGTTGAATAGTCGTATACTTCGAACATATCGTCTGCGAAAATAAAGGAAAATTAGTGTTTAAGCTAACGAAAGGTTATAGATGAGTGACAAATAGTTAAGATCTAGATCAGACCCCGCATTTAGCTGCGTCTGATCTGGACCAAAACTGTTTGCAAATGTAAGCCAAGACGCGCTTAGCATGGTAAGGATTTAAAACGAACAGGAATTGTAGTATAGTTCAAACTTAATTGCTGCCTGTTTACGTCGAGAGAGAAGTGTAGTTCTGTACTCACGCAGATTGAATCTCTGTATTTCATTTCGACAGAGGCTCAATTAATGCGTGCAGTGTCTATACCCCATCAACCACGTTGTCTCATTTTGCTCTACTACACACTGATCACGTATATTGGCTCTCTGGCGTACGTCTCGACAGAGGTCCAATGTAAGCGTGAAAGTGTTCAAATAAATTATACAGCGAAAGAGACGTTACTTTTCCCCGTTTAATGGTAAACGCATCTCATTAAATGTAGAAAACGATAATGTTGAACAGTTCCGCCTATTATCTTATCTGAGTGACAGGCAGTTTGGAACCTAATCAGACGCCGGGTTACTCGACGTCTTATCTGGATCCAAACTGTTCGCAATACTAAATTTAATCTAAGCGTAAACACTTTTACTGGCAAATAGTGACGTCTTATCCACCGTAGTACAACAGGGCATTCATATTTTGTGTATTGATTCTGTCATCTTTTTCCTCATTACTTTATTTATTGATTGATTGGTTGATTGGTTGACTTACTGATTGATTGGTTGAATGACTGAGTGTTTATTTGAATCATTCACTCATTCACTCGGCCATTCATGCAGTCACTCATATTCGTTCATTCATCCATGATACATTATCATGTATTATACGCATTTTGTGTTTGGGAACGTGTGTAATTATATTACAAACTATTGTTATACATGTCCTTAAGTAAAAGTGCTGTTAAATATCCTTATAATTTTCATTTCTACATAATGGTAATTGAATAGTCTGGCTTTCCCAGTATATTTTGCTAACTTAAACATTCTGTTAATTATACCGGTATCTCTCCCGGAATCTAATAGTAAATAATCTTCTAAAGTTAAACTACATGTAACTGATAATACACAAAATTAATTGTTTGTCAATATGTATGTTTTGTCTGTGTATATACAATGTATAACGTTTTCCTCATGTATTCATGTATATCATGAACTGAGTGTAATAAAGGAAATTGAAATTGAAATTGAAATTGTACAGTAGGGATAATTTATCCTTGCTAGTTTTACCGAAGCGAAACGAAATGTATTGTATATGGATTTTAATTTTTCAGACGATTTACTTTTAATTTAAAGTCAAAATAGTTTGTAACTTGGTTAGATATCGAGTCTAATCTGACGCAAATAGTTTGCAATGAGTTCTATATATACAATGGAGAAAACGTTTTTCTTTGCCTATAAACGAGTATACGCTGAAATTATAAGTAAGTATGCAAAAAAAGAAATTCGGAGTCTGAAACTGTTTGCCACTCAGATTAAGATAGATAGATAGATTTCAAAACATTGTAATGTTCTACATTTTATTACAATGCGTTTGCGTTTCGATTCCGTTTGAAAAAGAAAAATAACGCCGTTTTTTATTGGGAAAGGATAACGTCTTCTCAATGTAAACGCGTGTGAACATCTTTTATTTTCATTGATTTCAGAAGGAAAAAAAATATACTCCGACTTCGTTGCGGCATACGCGATCATTATCCTGAACAATCGTTGGACTATTCAAATGCTTTAAAATCCAGAAAACTTTCGCTTCGAATGCCACTACCGAGATGACTGCTTGTTTTACACGTATATAGATGACTGCTTAAAGAAAGTCGACAGTACAGCGGACATTCTGCAGAGCATTCATCCCGCTTAAAGTAGCCGGAAACAAATATTTTGAGTTTTATTGCGTTTCTTTGCGTACTATCCTAGCTAAACAAAAATACAAATCTCAAATAGCATACGCTAACTGATTATACAGAGCTCCCACTCTACAACAACACCCAATTGGAGACAAAGATGGTGCGCGTTGTTCGGAGAATGTTGTAAAAAGAAGGGGTAATGAACACTTGAATTATACTTGCAAACAGCTTGAATCCAGATCAGACGTCGCGTCGCGCGACGTCTGATCTAGTTTTAAACTGCTTGTCACTTGTCATTATGTTGCATTCCTCTGTCAAAATATCCACAAAACCAGAAGATAGTTTCAAGCAGACGATATTGCAACAGTTACAGTGTAACATTATAAATGTCTTGTTTGTTAAACAGCGACAAACAGTGTTATATCGAGGGGTCATTATTTGGAGGGCCGTTGTAGGGAGGGAGCAGGGTATTTATAAAACTCCGATCAATAAGCTCATAATCGCTATTAATACTGAAACTGACGCATTCTAACACATGTTACCACCATAGGTAACTGAAGTCTTCATGCAGCGTCTGACCTGGATCCTAGCTGTTTGTTTGGAATCTATTCAGTACGAATGCATGTTTGAATCAGAACTTTGAAATTTTGCAATATTTAAACAACGCAGACGACAATTATTTGTTTGCAAAACGGTTACAGTAGAGATGACGTTATTCCTTCCCAATGAACGCATTTACGCTTAATTTCCAATGCAAACAGGTTTGGAACCAGACCAGACACCGGGTTACCCGGCATCAGATCAGGTTCCAAACTGTTTGCCACTCAGATTGGCGTAGATAGTCAGAATTGTCAACACATTGCCATTTCTACATTTTATTGCAATAACTTTAACGCAATACAGTTTTTCTGGTTCCTTTATGTGATCTGCAGCAATTCACAGAGCTGACTGATTCTTTCAATGTACAGATCTTCCATCAACATGTGTAAATTGTGACGCTAAGGGACTCGACATCATGAAAACTTAATTGTCTATAACAGTTATCTTATCTAACAATGTTTCCAATGTTTAATTTAATTAAAAAGGAAATTGTTGAAGTTTTATTGGAAAACATTAAACCATCAGATATGCTCTATTATTGGAAATTACAAGCGACTGTCGAAGGAATGACATCATACAGTGGAGAATCTGTTATTCTTTCCCAATAAACGCGTTTACGCTAAAACTATTATTTGCAGTGAAAACAGTTTGTAGCCAAATCAGACGCCGGGTAACCCGGCGTCTGATCAGGCTCCAAACTGTTTGCCACCAAGATAAACAAGACTTATCAGAATTGTCCAAAAGTTGTTCGTTTCTACGTTTTAGTGCTTTGCGTTTGCGTACGTTTGCGTTTAAACGGGAAAGAATAACAGATTCTCCACTGTACCTCATATACTATCGAGAAGACTTTTTTCTTTGTCAATAAACACATTCATGCTAAAAACCTCATCTTCATTGCAAACAGTTTTTACTGTTATAGTGAAGAAAACGTTATTTTCCCCAATAAACGAGTTTACGATAGAATTGTTTTTCAAAAACAAACAGTTTGGAGCCAGATCAGACACCGATTGACCCAGAACCTGAACTGGCTCTAATCTGTTTGCCACTTAGACTAAAAAAGATGAAAAAAAATATATCGTTTTCGACTTTTTAGTGTATTTCGTTTGCGTTTCGTTTGCTTTTGAACTGGAAATAAAAGCGTCTCTCTCCTCTGTAATGCCACTGTGTTCGCGTTTAGTTTCGTTCAAACTGGAGCGAATGACGTTTTCTCCATTGTATACTCAGCTACAATCAGCATTGCGTGGTCAGCTGGCAAGACAGCGAGGCTGTCAGTTAATCCGGTATTTATTGCGTTCAGCAAGGATTAGGTTTCAACAGACCACTAATACCCGAATGATGTCTCGAAGTCATTTAGCCGCTTTTATAGCATCTTCCGTCAGCTCCTAATATCAGAATGAGTGTGGTAGCCTTTATGCAAAGGAAATACTGACGCTAGTGTCAAACAATTTGAATTCTGATCTGACACCAGCGTGTCATCTGGAATCAAACTGGTCGTAAGTGTAAGTCAAGTCGTGCTCAGCACCAGTGGTTTAAAAAAAAAGACCGGTTTGCAACGCCTCTTGTTTGTTTATTTAAGTTGTGATTGATTGTGTTGGGTTTTACGGCACCTCGATATACGAATATAAAATTATCACATGGCGCCGAAAGATATTTTGATGCAACGTCTGAAGTTGTAAATGTTGTTCTTTCCTGCTTTTTTAAAACCCAAAACTTGTTTTGGCACTATAACGGTCAATACCTTTGTAAAAAATTCAAATACTATTTTTTTACTGTTTTAACGGTATTGTTAATTCAACGTAATAACAAACTTGACCTTACATGAGTACTGATTATTTTTCATTAAAATAATATATTGACTAAAATAATATGACACGAGTCTTGGCGAGTGTTATCGTACTTTTAGTCAACAAGTTTATCAAAAATGGTAAGTAATGAGCACGGATATGAGATTCTATTTATAACATTTGGTTTACCGCTACATGAAGCGCTTGTGGATGAACAGGTTGCCCGGCCGGAGCCCAAAAACGATATTTAACTTGTGCAATACGATATTTATATAATGGCTTTATACCACGTCCGGACCGCAAGTTATACGATAAACAAATTTTCAAATCTCGATAACCCAAACTTGCCTAAAGAGACCCAACCCTTAATGTAAAAGTATAACGTGTTTTATTTTTTTCTAATTCAAGTGAATTCAAATTAAAATATGTCAGCTTAATAGAAAGCGACTACGTTTGACTTGAGCGAGGTTCAATTGTATATCAGGTCAGTCAATAACGTTTTACGCTGTCGCTGACTCTATCCTTCTGTGAAGTTAAAAGTGCTATGTTTTTGCTTTCATAGAATTGAATATGTCACTGAAAGGCGTTTGATTTTCCAAACAGTTAATTTTATTTGAATGTCTTTTTTCTCTAACTGCATTTCAGTTACAAAACATGCAGTATTACTTTCGAATTCGCGAAGTAATAGGGGCCCGTTTCATAAAACTTCGTAAGACAAAAACGTTCGTAAGTCAAAACTTTTAAATACATTTAATTTCTGATTTCTCTATCGAATCTTGACTTGTGACACCTTTTTGGAATCGTCTTTTCAAGACGATTCCAAAAAGATGCACAAGACAGGATTAGATGGAGAAATAAATACTTACTGAGAGTTTTATAATCTGACTTACGACAACATTTGTCGTAAGAAGTTTTATGAAACGGGCCCCAGATGCGCAAAACATATAGTTTGAAATACGTTTGTCTTTCCCGTTTAGCAAACGCATTGCAACACAATGTAATATTTTACTACTTTTTGACTCTGATAGCGACATTTTTTAATCTGGGTAGCAAACAGTTTGGAACCTAATCAGACACCAGGTTAACAGACGTCTGATCTGGCTCCAAACTGTATCTAATGGAAATAATTGTTTTAGCGTAAACGCGTTTATTGGGAAATAATAACATCTTTTCCACTGTAGTTATTGCTTCCCACATACAGTGGAGAATATGTTATTCTTTCCCAATAAACGCGTTTACCCTAAAACTATTATTTGCAGTGCAAACAGTTTGGAGCCAGATCAGACGCCGGGTAACCCGGCGTCTGATCAGGCTCCAAACTGTTTGCCACCAAGATAAACAAGAATTATCAGAATTGTCCAAAAGTTGTTCTTTTCTACGTTTTAGAGCTTTGCGTTTGCGTACGTTTGCGTTTAAACGGGAAAGAATAACAGATTCTCCACTGTACATATGTCACACTCAAGCATTGATTGCACGACCCAGGTTTATCTGACAATATGTAGATACGCAAAAATTATAGGATATTAAATCACAAGATATATAATGATGTAATGCCGTTTGTAAACACCACATCTACAATGCAACTTTGACGTTAATATAAAGCTATACAATTTCAGATACAATTAAGTATGTTATAATGTGATATGATAATAGGTAACACAGTGATAAAACATTGTTACGACTTCTCTGAATATATAGTGCTTTCATTGCTATCCATGTCCAACTAAGGTGGCGGATCAAAGCAGGGTAAAGATAAAATGGAGAGGGCGTTATTCTTTCCCAATAAACCCGTCTACGCTAAAACTGTAATTCCCAGTGCAAACATTTTGAAGCCAGATCAGACGCCGGGTTACCCGTCGTCTAATCAGGTTCCAAGCTATTTGCCACTCAACTTAAAATGAATAGTCAGAATTATCAAAATATTGTCCTTACCGCCATTTTAGTTCATTACGTTTCCGTTTTGTTTGTGTTTAAACGGGGAAGATTAACGTCTTCTCAAATGTAAGAGTTTCTTATCACTTGCAGCAAACATGTACATATATTCACAATCATAACATAATGTACAATATGGTAACTCTATTCTACAGTACTGAACCTTATTAAATTAAATTAATAATCGCAAGCGATTGCCATCGAATTGCGCGCTTCAAAAAACAAATCCTACGTTTGAATATTTTAACGCGAATTTTCCGAAGCGGTTGTGACAAAAATGGAATCGAAAATAATAACGAAGGCATATTTGCGACCATTTGTGAGATACACCATTCAAGAAAACTTTGCCAAGGATAAAGTTAGTACTTTGAATAGCAAGCGAATTGCCATCGAATTGCAAGCAAATTGCCATCGAATCGCAAAATTGTTAATTTAATAAGATTCAGTACTGTACCTACAGTAGAGAAGACGTTCTTCTTTTCAAGTAAAAACGCGTAAACCCAGTTGTGCCCACGATCCCATATATGGGACATAGGCAAACAGTGTAAACTCTGATCAGACGCCGCATTATGCGGCGTCTGATCTGAGTCTACACTGTTTGCTGATACATGTAGTAGTACTTTCAATATAAAACAAAATGAAAATGAAATTTTTGACCAGGCATCCCTAAAAAAATGAACTACTCCAATATATAAAACATGGAAGAATCCACTGGGCGCAAATGGGTTAATACTAAACACTGATTTCCATTGCAAACATTTTGGAGTTAAATCAGACGCGGTCTCAAAAGGCTGCAAACATTTGCCACTAAGATACTTAGACTATATATACTTTTTGAAGAGTTTGTCCTTTTCTAATGTTTCAGAAGTTTGTTTTCGTTTTGTTTCGTTTAAATGAAGGTGAATGACACCTTCCATACTGTGGTTGACGTCACGACGGTTATGAACATCTAATTGCCTTCCTAGAAAACAAAACAAAATGTAAACGAAACTAGCTACACAAAGAGGTCATTTTAAAAGTACATGTAATTATACGAATAACATAATGCAATTTCTCAAAAAAAATAGAAAATCCTCCAATGCCAACAAATCAAAATAACACCCGTCAATGGTGCGAAACACAGTTAATGGCTTAAAACCCATTGAAAATAAACACGAAACCTCAAACAATGCTTTTGAAGGTACCTTATTCTTGTATAAAGCAGTCAGAGGCGTTTTCAAATCACCAAAGTCAATCTTTTGTCTGAATTGACACAATGGCGAGATCAAGAGTAAACTCTAAGCTAAGATTTATCTAGTTATCAAAATAAGGCCAAACGATCACATAAAGTCATGTCAACTAATAGGAACTTTCTATTGTAATTTCACATTGCTTAATCATCCACATGGCTTAAATACAAACTAATTAATTTAATTGAGTAGGCGTTATAGAAAGGTTTTGCTGAATATTATAATCACGTATCATTCTAAGTTCGTTTGATTGAATAGTATCTACTTTGCTCCCAGTTTTTTAACTGATAGCATTTTACATGCAATGGTCACATTGAGTGTACACGTCCCAGAAAAGTTGAATAAAGTAAGGATAACTTCAATATTAAATGCAATCGACGCTGACATTTACTCATAAACTTGCTGCAGCATAGTAAATATTAAAATACAAGTAAATGATAACAGTTTCTATCTTACCTCCTACTAAATCCTAGACATCCCATTGGTAAACCGAGGTCACGAGAAGAATCCACTAATTACCATATTGCGTTCATAAGATGCCTCAAATTCATATGAGGTCTTTCCAAAAGTTAATTCCCTTGATTTGGGCTATATATGGTTTTCTCAAACATATGAAATCACTTATGTTTGTCCGAACAAAAGTTTGTAAATGCATAGAAATTAGTTATTCTTTATCGACCTGAAATTCTTAACATTAGTAAGTTTTATAATGACAAAAATCAAAAGAAAAAATATTTAACACTTTTGAGTAATAAAATTAGGTGTTTCCCTTTTCTGTACTATTAAGTTATTAACCCTTTACCTGATAGCCTATTTCTAGTATTGAAGATAGTTGACCACTTAAAGCAGGTTAAAAGTAAAGCAGAATGCGCCATAAGGCGCATTCTGCTTTACTTTCAGTCTGCTTTAAGCTTACATGTACTAAAATTTAGAAAATATTCCCTATACTATATATTCATGACTGATTAAATTGGAACTATTTTCTTCAGCGGAGGAATAAATCATATCCGCTTAAAGGCGCTTCTATGGGGGAAAAGGGTTAAAGGGAGGTATTTCAGACGGTCCAGTAAGATAATAGTGATGATGTACTGTCTACAGGACAGGTGTACCATACTGCTTAGTTTTACTGTTTCTGCTTAAAGGTGTGTCGTCCCTTCTAGGTGCTGACTTGGATTAAGATTTAAAACAAAAAAGATTTTTATTAATTCTTAAATTAGATCAGCATGTTTTAATTTTTAAATTAACAAAAATAGGATAAAAACTTCAATTATTACTGATAGTCATAGAATTGAAATAACAATAGAATGAAAGTTATGCAAATACAAAAAGGTGAATGTTTTTGGAGTGTAAAGTGGGGGTAATTCATATAGTTTATATAAAGTACACATTAAACTTAAAATGTTTCAAATGAAAGGTAGTCAGAAAGTTAAATACATTTTGCCGTGCTTATTGTACCTAGTAGGGAATATACAGTACAAATTTAATATTGGAATCGGCTCCGCCTCGTGTCATATAGATTTTTAATGGCACTGTATATTCCATATTAGGTACAATAAGCACGGCATAACTAATACTGTAATATGCATACATATCCCCTTTTCCGTAACTGATTGGGCATTATTTCCCGACTTGTTTTACGGTCATTTTCGAAATGCGAAATTCGCGCAAATATTCTTTGTCTCTGATTGTCTAAACTGTCGAACAAAAACTTTCTATAAAAAAAAACTTTAATTTTAGCCCCTTTGCAGGATTTTCTGAATAAAATTTGTCAATGCGTTATTTTCAGAATTTAGGTATGTTTAACTTCTAAAGCATCGTTTTTAGTGTTAAGCCATGTGCAAACTTATCAGAAGCTACGTCATTCGGCATGAGATCAGTATCTAAAGTATACTAGTGGCAAGTACAGTGGAGAATCTGTTATTCTTTCCCGTTTGAACGCAAACGTACGCAAACGCAAAGCACTAAAACGTAGAAAAGAACAACTTTTGGACAATTCTGATAATTCTTGTTTATCTTGGTGGCAAACAGTTTGGAGCCTGATCAGACGCCGGGTTACCCGGCGTCTGATATGGCTCCAAACTATTTGCACTGCAAATAATAGTTTTAGCGTAAACGCGTTTATTGGGAAAGAATAACAGATTATCCACTGTAAGCACATTGGCAAACGCGTTTTTTTTTCTCAAGTATTTATAATCAAATTGTCTAAAGCCTAGTGAAATGAAACTAGACAAGTATGTGTGTTTAAATGGCCGGAAGTAAAAACGAGTATACGCTGTGGATTTCTGTTTTAATGAAATTGTTGTTTGTCGTTTTAATTTTACGTATTGTTTCTTTAACTGTTTTATATCACCGGAATGGCGATATATTTCTTTGTTATATTTAGAAGTTGAACCTTGCCATGACAACACAAGTCTTATTGCATTGCAAACATTTACAGGCCAAGCACCGTTTTCATCTCAGGTTCTCTGAGTTTGGTCTACACTGCCAAATACATGTACCATATATAATACAGCTAAATATAATGTTTTAGATGCATGTGGGTGTTTAATAGTGTATATATAGATTGGCGGCTGACCTTGATCTACACTGTTTGCAAGGTTTTCTAATAGCACCGCTCAATAGTATACTTTCATTCAACATATTCAACTTCCAATGCGAAATTTCAGTTTTCAAATAAGTTTAGTCTATGTGTAACTATTAAGGGTAAATCTAATAATAATATTGCAATTTGTTTTCATACTATCAGTGTCTATCCTGAAATGAGGGCTCCTTCAGGAGTCCTTTGATGAGGACCTACACTATCAGCCTAAGGCAAATGTACACCTCAAGAGAACACTGTTTTGAAATTCTGTATATAACGCCAGGGGTTAGTGAATCATGTGATACTAAAGGGTCATATTTGTGTCCAACCCCATCTAACAAGCACAATCAAGCAGTTTTTCAACGGTTTTCCATCGAGAACAGAAGCCAACTAAATTGGCATCTGAACAGGGTCAATACTATTTGAAATAATGATGTTTCTTCAGCAAAAATGTCATATCTAATTATAACTCTTGAGAAAAACATACCAAACCCTATCAAACACATTTGAAGACAGTTTCCATCGAGATCAGAAGCCGATTATCTGCCCTGATCAGGTTAAAAACTTCGGCTCGTAATTCTTCTGCTAATGTGGCTAAAACTATACACTCAGCATTAAGTGCATCCCACATTTATAACGACAGTGAATGGATTATCAAGAACATTGTTCGATACAGTTGACATTATGAAGCGATGTTTATCTCATTGAAATGCATGAAATGGCGATTTGAACTGTTTTCTATTACCAAAGTTGCACTTCGCCGATACCAGCTTTCCACTGTACTTTAATTTTCCACATGTATTCCACACCATCTTTTAATTATTTTTAGCCTAGTGACTGCTAAAATGGACATCGGCACACAGTGTGAACCCTTTTAAGACACCGCGTCTCATCAGGGTCTGTATTGTTTGATATGCCATGTGAAATGAGCAGCTGCATGTAAAAACACTGTTGTGTCTTGAGTTCACCCTTGTATATCTAATTAATTATCACTGACGAGATAAAGAAACGCCTCATTCTAATTCAAGGTACATTATGTTGTTAACCGAAATCAAATCATAGAAAAGAGTTATTCCATTTGCATAACTGATCATTTAAGAGAACCGATGGACGTATTGGACAGCATTTAATGGTAAAATTATGCTTTAAATTTTGAATTTTGATTGTAGGGTCAGAACAATTTGACTGAAATAATCAGTAACGCGTGTGGCCACCTCTACTTGCAACCACCACAGCAAGGCGTCGTGCCATGGAACCACACAAGTTTCGTTACAGATACCTTTGGATCCTGGCCCACCCCTGATGGAGCGCTAACGTCAATTCTCGGACGTTGACAGGCTGTGTTTGACGTTGACGTAATCGGCGTCCAAGGTAATCCCAGACGTGTTCAATGGGATTGCAGTCCGGTGAACATGCAGGCCAAGGCAAAACGTTAATGTTACTGGTCTGCAAAAATTCCATGGTGACTCGTAAACATGGGGTCGCGCGTTGTCATGCTGGAAGACCAGGCCGTGACGTTGGCGGAACATAGGGACAACCACAGTACGCAATATCTGGTCAATGTAACGCCTTGCATTGAGGTTACCTTGGCACATGATGAGTTGGAACTTGAATCTATATTCGATGGCTTCCCAGACCATTACGCCACCCCCACCGTAACGGTTGTGCTCTACAACGGCGTTGTCAGCGTAACGTTCATGGCGTCGTCTGTAGACACGGATACGTCCGTCGGCGTTCCATATGTTGAAACGTGACTCGTGACTAAACACAACGTTATGCCAGCGCTGACCGAGATGGTTACGGGCCCAAATAAGACGTTGTTGACGGTGACGTCGCGTAAGAACAAGGCCACGATAGGGCCTGCGGCAGCCACTACCTTGCTCTCTTTGTCGATTTCTTACTGTAAATCGACTAACAGGGCGACCACGATTACCTACCACTAGACTTGATGTGGATTCAGCCGTTACAAATATGTCACGTAGATGGCGTTGACGGATATAATTATCCGTCCGTATTGACGTGACACGCGGTCTACGGAACGTGGTCTATCATTAAACGTCCCTGTGACTCGAACACGTCGAACGACACGCAATATTGTTGAACGAGAGACGTTAAAACGTCTAGCGACTTTCTAAATTCTTTTATAGAAATCTTCCTCTCATTAACAAGTATAAATGTAACTTAAAGTCTTTTCTGCGGCAAGGTATTTCACATCCGGAGTTTTATGGTGATGTGATTTACAGACTTCGTAAGATTCTTGGACATATGCATTTTCAAAACCTATTTGTGAAACGTATTAGATTTTTCCTCAAAAAAGATTATGATCCAACTATATTGCTGCGCACTTCACGTTTGGTTATCGATCAATCTACAGTTGATAACTATGCTTTCCTCTTTGGTTGTGCGACGACAGACAGGGCTTAGCACTACATGATGATGTATCTCTAAAGCCGTCCTTGACCGGGAGAGTTATGTCGGATTTTCGTGCTTTGTTTTTTCTCTCCCTCTCTGTCGTACCCTGAACCCATCCATGTCTTACAGTTACTCGTGACTACAGACTAGTCGCTCGAGTACAAGATGACCGTGCCATAGTGGGTTATTTTTAACACGGGCTTGAATGTTTAATTCTTTCCCGTATTACTAATAATCTTGTCATAGAATTTTTTTAGATGTTTTCATGTATTTACTTACTATGCTGGCGGTCTTTTTGTTTGTAAGGTTGTGGAACAGGGTTTATATTTTATGTACACTGTTCGTCTTTATAGGTGAATATAGGAGATACGTGTGAGGTTGGGCGCCCCTAAACCCAGGTTTAACCCCCAGTGGTTGTTAATAATTAATTTATAATTAATTATTGATTGCTACTGACCGTACCAAGGCGGGTTCCTATGTTCACTTAGCTTTATGTTTGTCTTGCGTGTTGTTTTCAGTGCAATCATCACCAGATAAAACCACATGGTTAACACGCATGAGCTGCACGTGTAACTGGTGCGCAGTTACATGGATTTAGCAATGCGCTAAATAAAATCGTTCAAGTTTTAGTTTGTTCAATTTGTCGGTAAGAGTACATGTACATCTCCAATTTTCAGTCCACATTTCCACTATGGAACGAAATTAACGATGAGGCGTTTCTTTATCTCGTCAGTATATATTGCACCAAACGCAAAATGAGAGTTCATGTCCAGGCAAATATGGGTTTATATTTTGGAGGAATAGGTAAAGGAGTCATATGGCGACTCAGTGGAAGAAAGAAGTATGCAAAACTATAGAAAGCTGGACAACATTTCACAAATGTGACTGTTAGGTCATTATCCCCTGGAACTTCTAATGGAAAATTCCAGTTTGCAATAAAGGCTGGTCAAATTTGGAGTATTTAGGTGGGGTTTTTTTATGCCCCCGGCATCGACAGATGCGGGGGCATATAATAATCGTCCCGTCCGTCCGTCCGTAACCAGGTTAAGTAGATTTTACTGTTTCGTCTAGCATCAACACCGCTTATTCAAATGCTTGAATACTTATACAGTTGTTGCCTTTGACCATTCCCTAGCCAACAATAATACCCAACCATGATTTTGACCTTGACCTTGACCTAATTTGGACTTAGAATATTTTGAATGGGCTATTTCTTGGTTAACTAGATTTTACCGTTTCGTCTAGCATCAACAACGCTTACTCCAATACTAGGATACTTATACAGTAGTTGCCTTTGACCATTCCCTAGCCACCAATAATACCCAACCTTGATTTTGACCTTGACCTAATTTGGGACTTAGAATACATGTATTTTGAATGGGCTATTTCTTGATTAACTAGATTTTACCGTTTCGTCTAGCATCAACAACGCTTACTCCAATGCTTGGATACTTATACAGTTTTTGCCTTGGACCATTCCCTGTCCACCAATATCACCCAACCTTGATTTTGACCTTCACCTTGACCTAATTTTGACTTAGAATATTTTGAATAGGCTATTTCTTGGTTAACTAGATTTTACCGTTTCGTCTAGCATCAACACTACTTACTACGATGTTTCAATACTTATACAGTTATTGCCTTTGACCATTACCAACTGACCCATATTACCCAAGCTCAGGTTGACTTTGACCTAATTTGGTCTTAGAAAAAATTCAAAATATACTGTCAAGGATGCCACCGGGGGCATAAGCGTTTATTGAACGCGCAGTCTTGTTTTTTAATAAATTGCAAAAAACTAAACAGTGAAGTCCCTGATCAGAGAGCTCCTGCAGGAGGCCTCTGATCAGGAACTTCACTGTTTGCATAGGACAAGTATACTTTTTACAGGTACACATTTGGTATGCGTCACTAGGGCTCAATGTGTTAAAGACATTAAGCCAATCCATTCACTGATTCCCCCCTCATTGTTCTCACTTGGTGTGAAAATACAGGTAAATCACGAGAAAATTGCTCAGGTAACGGCTCAGCCATCTGAAGCTTTGAATAGAGGCCCTTACATAAAAAAAATCTCAATAGGTTTTTCAATGGGTTTTACTAACCAAGCTATCAAATATTAGGTGCGGGCCACACACGAGACGCCTGAATGATTCTTTGCCTAGACGCTAGCCGAGTAAGTGCATGGGCTCCATGCTTTGACTCAAACTTTCTACGGTGTAGGTGTTACCACCCAAACTTGGTCATGTAATGTCTTTAAGGCAATCCAATAGACGAGGGCGTGCGTGCTTTACTATCAGTTTATTCCATTTACAAACTGCATTAACGTAAAATACACACATACCACTGGAAGAATGGGATTTCTAAAAGCATATGTACTCCTGTATCGTTAATGTTTCAAATAATACGACTAAATATACTAATTTAAAATCAAATCCATTTCCAGTGTATGGTGTATAGCAATCATATTGATGCATAGCTGTAGTCAACGAGAATCATAAAAACAGTTTTAGTGCTTGTTGCCGAGGAATGGTATTTCTTTCCTGTTTAGCCCATTCACTGCCTTACCCCGAGTGCACTTGTAATTTGAAAAAAGTTTGGATCCTGATCAGACGCCGCGTTACGCGGCGTCTGATCAGGATTCAAACTGTTTTACACTCATTTCAATATTTCATAAGTCAAAATAACTAAATATTTAATTTTAGAAATAAAAGCAGACGACAATTGTTTCAATTGATGACGTCATGGCGACGCTATGTACAGTAAAAATAATAAGCTAAGTAGCAAACAGTAATGAGCCTGTTCAGACACCGAGTAACCCGACGTCTAATATAGCTCAAAACTATTTGCAAAGATCAAGGTGTTTTGGAACTCAACGGTTTGATTGAGAAATGATTGAAGTTTCTGTACATTTATGCATTCAGTTGTTCGCCCGTAAAGATCACTTTACAAAACAAAGTATCCAGCTTAAAGTACTGTATAAAATGTTATAACCATTTATTATGGCAATAATATATGAACATTCACGATTTTAATCATTTTGCACAACAATCTATAAACAGAAAATTCTCTCTATACCGGCCACTAAATTTAATTAATCATTTTGTTAGGCAGGTGACAACTAAAAGCAAGGTGGAAATAAAACAATTTTAGGAGCCCTTTCACCCTGGTTTAAGCTGCAATCTGTAACTTATTAGCAATGTTATAGTTTTCGTAAGTCAGAGGTTTTATTGTCTTGTAAATCCTTTTGTCAGCGACTCCGTCACTTGGTCTACCATGTCGATGTTTTAAACAATTGGATCTCTGTCGGTTCCATGAGTATTGGCACCAACTGTTTTAACCCATTTGCGCCAAGTGGATTCTTCATTGCTTATTTATTGGATACGTCCATTTTTAACCCGAAGATTCCTGGCCTTTACTTTCATTTTCGTTTTGTTTTATATTGAAAATCATATCACCAAACAGTGTAGACTCTGATTAGACGGCGCATTATACGGCGTCAAATAAATCAGAGTTTACACTGTTTGCCTATGCCCCATCGTGGTCACAAATGGGTTTATCAATGGACGACTTATTTTAGTTCTCAAATTCAGTTTTAAGGTACATTAACTTAAGTAATATCGTAATGAGTGTCAAACAGTTTCGATCTTTTTACTACGTATTACCTAACCTATGGTCTAGATCCAAACTTTGCAAATAATCATTATAGTCTAGATAATGTTTATAAAAGGGTTAAAGAAGGACGAAAGTAATACAGAAGTGTTTTTCAAGACATTTAGTTATGAGTTTTGTGTTACTTTTAAGAAGAACTTCAATGTTTTACATGAGTTCCGCTTCATCGCCAAGAGAGAGTGGGCTACAATACTAATCATTCTAGAGTAGTTAGGCTTATAAAGTTGTCATATACCTCCAATAAAATATTTCTATAATAACAAACTTATTTTAGGGTTTTTTAATGCCATATTCGTTCATACGAATGTGTACACTTTTCATTTCCCTATGGCATAATTAATTTGCAATACAAGCAATTTTATTAAGCCTGTGGATTTTCCCCATAAATATGATGATTACATTGTATTTTAATTCTTTGCGCAAAGAAGAAATACAAAGTTGCAAAAAATCATTTCCTAGTGATTAATCTTTATTCTAGATTCCAGGATAGCTCATTTCATTCGAAAAAGGGTAACGTGCTTTCCAAACTGATTTTGATTGATAAAGAAAAAATTCAAAAAGGAATTATTTTTGTATAAAATTACAGACAACTTACTTTACAATTGAGAAGACGTTATTCCTATAATAAACGCGTTTACGCTAAAACTATTATTTCCAGTGCAAACAGTTTAGAGCCAGATCAGAGTGCAAACAGTTTAAGGCCATATATGATATAATACGCTTGATTAAAATGAAAAGCCAGACTTGTCGAAAACGTTGTCATTTTCTCAATTTTATTGCGAAGCGATCGCGTTTTGTTTGCGTCTAACGGGGAAGAATAACGTTTTCTCAACTGTAGCAGTCGAGTCTTTGTAGAAAGGGTTTGAACAGACGGTTAAATTGGCGCATTTCGTGATTTTTGTATTAAATGATATACTTCTGGACAAACAATCTGGTGTCTTTAGACCACCGTTCATATCTATAATGAAATCTTCCAGAAAGCACATAGAGAGAGTTAGTTACAATACCCAGACATAAATAGATTAAACAGGCATATGTTATCTGTCTTGATACAGTTACTCGGCATTGGACATGAGCCCAACCTGTTCTCGTTGGCGCTAATATCAATGTGTCTACAGTCAGAATGCCATACTTATAGATTAGACAAATACAAGCAGACGGCAGTTGTTTGGCAGTCCATAGCGTGATAGGTTTAGAAATACAATTATCCGATTGATTAACCGCGCTAAGCAGTTTTCGTCTGCGGCAATTTTCCGCTTTTCTATATCTGCACTTTTCTAGAAAAACTAGTATCAGATGTTACACATCTTAGAATCAGGTAAATTACCGAGTTGTTCGGCATTTCATCTGGATTCAAAGAGTAAATAGTATTAAATTGGCCATATTAGTTTTCAGCAGGATATAGATGTTATCCTTTTTTATTTGGAGATGTATTTTCTGTTTTGATACAAGTTTTTTCTACAATTCTGAAGAATACCGTTATTACCTTCATCCAACTTTTACAAGTTTGGATTTAAGTTTCACGCTAAGAAATCCGATGATTCTAATCAATTCCTACTCTGTTTGTCACTAAGATAAAAGACAAATCGGTAGAATTGCCAATAACTTGTCGTAGTCTAATTAACATTGTATTGCATTCGATTTTCTTATCGTTTAACTCTTTCGCTGCCAAATTAATCGTGATATGTTTACCCCTTAACCGTTTCATTGTCGTCTACATCAATAGTGTTGTCTGCAATATGGTTTAAAAGTTAGATTTGAGGAAGTGTGAATTAATTTATACAGAAACGAGTGTTTAACAGTTTGAATCGTGACGCGGCGTCTGATCAGGATTCATATTGTATGCAAAGTAGCCTTTTAGCGCCATTTTCAGTGAAAGAGAAGGAAATGATAAGGTAATATCTACAATAGTGAGTCATCCCTTCGATAAAATATTGGCTGGACCATACATACAAGGGAAAAGTTGTTATTCGTTCACGTTATGGAACTATTAGAAAATATTATTTTTAATGTTTATGTAAATTCTGGTCAAAGAATGTCACATAGCAAATGAATGTCACATAGCTCAGACAGCAATGTCGTTTAGTGAAAGAGATCAAGAGACTTTCGAGTTATTTGGCCCATGTGGTATAAAAAGAATGTGGCATAGCAAAAGAATGTCATATAGCTCAGACGGAAACGTCATAGAGCGACAGTAAACGTTTTGGACAGATGTAAAAAAGGAGGTGTAATAAATCCAAACAGTACAGTGGAGAATCTGTTATTCTTTCCCAATAAACGCGTTTACGCTAAAACTATTATTTGCAGAGTAAACAGTTTGGAGCCAGATCAGACGCCGGGTAACCCGGCGTCTGATCAGGCTCCAAACTGTTTGCCACCAAGATAAACATGAAATATCAAAATTGTCCAAAAGTTGTTCTTTTCTACGTTTTAGCGCTTTGCGTTTGCGTACGTTTGCGTTTAAACGGGAAAGAATAACAGATTCTCCACTGTACCTAAATGTATAGTTTGGGTAATCTTTAACAATGGAAAGGTTGAAAAGCTCCATTGCCTCTTTTAATCTTTTGGTAGAGCGAGAGGATAGCATTAAAAAGTGCCGTGAATAAGTCCCAATAGATTCAAAACTTTTTACATATTGTCAGCTTTTATTGACAAGGGATACGATATTTTTAACACTTGTTTTTCAAAACTAGTATCGACTATATAGCTCATCCTATTAAGGTATGGTTGAATGTCTGACAAGTCTACAAAATCGGAAAAGAACATTTGATCTATATAAAAATAGCAATACCGTGAAGATCAACCTTTTCTTTACAATCAGTTACAACGGATTGACATTCAGCACGTTGGGTTGTGTCACGTGACAACTGCAATGTTGCGGTTTATTTCTAGCAGCATTTTATGTTCGATTTGTTTCGGTTTTAAATCAACCATTTTTGTTGTTTATGTATGTTTTTCTCAACATTTCAAGGATCGTTATGGCCCATAGGATGTTAAGCCATTACTATTTACCTTGATTGTTATTTTAAAATATGGTAAACAGCCTTATAACAAAACGGGGTTTTAACCGTTTGGCAAAAATCTGATATTTACTTAACCGGTTTGCGTGTATACCGGTTCTATATGCTGTTTTAGATAAAGAGCACTGTGTATTGATGTCGTTTGCAGCTGTGCAAAATAAACATTATGTAGCATACAATTGAGAATAATAATTATTAATAATATTTCCTAATACATGTACACGTGCTTAACCCTTTGAACCCTAGTCCCGCATATAGGCGTCCTTTTAAAACAGTGTACATGTGAAAAGTACACTTGTCATGTGCAAACAGTGAAGACCCAGATCAGAGGGCTCCGAAAGGAGCCCTCTGATCAGGGTCTTCACTGTTTGCCATAATGTCAAACATAGGCAAAAACAACCCTTAAAAGTCAGAAATGGACTAGACTATAATGGAAACCGGAATTGTCCATTTAAAGTTTCAGGGAGGAAAGAGTTAAGCTATCAAGCTTATGATTAGGCATATTGTCATGCTCCAAAATTTATTATATTTTTTCAAGATATTTTTCCCAAATTTAGTGCAAAACGTTGGCGTTCCAACTATACTAATACTCAAATTGAAAAGCCGTTAGTCTTTCTTGTTTAAATGTAACTGAACGCATACAAACAACAATTGAAATTTACATTTCCTTTAACTGTTTAATTCAGTTTCATCCGAGTAGCAAACAGTTTGGTACCTAGAATCTGATCAGGTTTGAATCTTTACACTGGAAATTAATGTTTTAGTCCAAAATGCGTCTATTGGGAAGGACAAGCGTCTTCTCTACAGTACAAAGAGTTGTAAACCGAACAGCTGTATAAACAACAATTATGTTGTATAAGGTATTGTGTGTTTTAATGTGACTACTTAACTCTTTGCATTCTAGCAGTGGGATAACCTTTGAGGGCAACGCGGTGTCTCATCTGGATCAAAACTGTTTGACACTCTGACCCTGCTTTGAAAAGAAAATTAGAAAATTCTATTTTTAGAACTTCAACGGACGTCAATATTTGCAGACGAAAACAATACCCAGCATGCAAAGAGTTAAGGCATTAAAGCCTTACACATGCCCTCTACTCGTTGTACAAACGGAGATTAAGGAATATTTCTAAGAGATCTCTATCAATTACTAGCCACCGCCTCTTCCTGTATTGAATATCACGGGTTTGTTTTGTATATTGTTTAGATGTCTACGGTAAATACTCACGAGCTAATATGTATACGGTCATACAGTGGAGAATCTGTTATTCTTTCCCGTTTAAACGCAAACGTACGCAAATTCGCAAAGCGCTAAAACGTAGAAAATAACAACTTTTTGACAATTCTGATATCTCATGTTTATCTTGGTGGCAAACAGTTTGGAGCCTGATCAGACGCCGGGTAACCCGGCGTCTGATCTGGCTCCAAACTGTTTGCACTGCAAATAATAGTTTTAGCGTAAACGCGTTTATTGGGAAAGAATAACAGATTCTCCACTGTACGGTCATACACATAAAAAATATATCCGACACGTACAATTATAAAGATGGTTTTCTTTCCCGTTTAAATGAAAACATCAAGTAACTCTTTGCTCTCTGAAACTTTAAATGGACAACATCAGTTTCGATTTTTGTCTAGTCCATTTCTGGCTTTTAAGAGTTGTTTTGTCAATTTTGGCATTGCTGACAAACAGTTAACACTGATCTGGGCCTCCACTGTTTGCATGGGACAAGTGTACTATTTACATGTACACTGTTTACGGGACTAGGGTTCAAAGGGTTAAACGGAGTGGAGTAGAATTTGTAAAAAGACATTAATTTGAATATTTTGTGAACATTATCATTATGTTGAAGATTAATTACGACCGACCGTTGTAAAATACAGTTTCACAACGGTAGAACATAGATTATTTCTATTCTAACATGACCAGATTTAAAGAAATTCATTAGAAAGGAAATCAAATGTTCCATACTTATTTCCTCAGCGGATGAAGTTTTTCGACCGAATAACTTTTTCCGAGGCATTACAAGAATCTAACACCCATAAGCAAATTTACATTTACCGATCCACAATCTGGCATAGAACAAACGTTACATCAAACAAGACAGAAGAATGAGAAAATTACTGTAACTTTACTGATTAAAAGTATATGGTCTTTACGGGCTATATGAATAACGAAAGAAATTTAAAAAACATAACGTATGAACGCACGAGGTCACGTCATGTCATATAACCGCGGGAGGAGCGGGGTAGGGAAGAGCGTGGTATAACGTCTCAGGTATACCATGATATACCTGTTCTTTGTTTATAGAGACGAATTCACGTGTCATGTTAGAATTCTAATTTAATGGCAGACAGTTTGGAACCTCCTCATACACAGGGAAACCGGATCGGGTCTTGCTCCAAAATTGTTTGCAAATAGCAAAGTGTTTTAGCATAAACGTGTTGACTTGGGGAAATAACGCATTCTTCATAAATGACAGAAAAATGCTTGAATAAAATACTAATACACATTTATTGAAAGATAATACCATATTTTTGCCCTGTTTAACGTATATCTTGCTGTCAGCATTCTTTTGCCTTATGTGTCCCAAAACAAGACTATTTTAGATGATCGTAGTATTGGAGCTTACGTAAATATATCTTTAGCCTTGTCTTTCTCAGAAGTCCTTCAAGTGTTAACCTAGACATTATGCAATTCCACGAATTGAGAAAAAAATACATTTGTTTTCTACAGAATTATCGTCGCGTACAAAACTGACTGTATCTTCAAACATGAAAATAAATGAAGAAACTTGTATATCGTTTAGAGCAAGGCCAATAAGATGCTAACTATTCGGACCATGATCAAAAGTGTGGCACCCAAACGTTTGCGATAAAGTTTACACAAGATAGTTTAACCTTAATTCGTTTATCGGTATAGAATATTCTTTCCCGCTTAAACGCAAACGAAACGCACTTAAATAGAACAAATGCCAACTTTTAACATATTCGTCTTTTTTAGTCCTACAAGTTACCAGTTTGGAGCCTGGTCAGACGCAGAATTACCCGACGCCTGATCTGGCTCCAACCTGTTTGTATCGGGCACGTTAACGCGTTGTTTGGGAAATTATAACGATATCAATGTAACACGTGATACTCACCCTCAGTTTGGATACTTCTCAGATAAAATAATAAGTAACAGGGGCCCGTTTCATAAAACTTTGTACGACAAATGATGTCGTAAGTCAGATTATAAAAGTCTCAACTATTATTTATTTCTCCATCTAATTAAATGTATTTTTTAAAGTTTAGACTTACGATCGTTTTTGTCGTGCGAAGTCTTATGAAACGGGCCCCTTGGCCTTTTAAGTTCAAATGAACTTCATGCCAGTACTCAGAATTGTTATTAGTTCTTAACCCATTTACGCCCAGTTGATTTTTCCATGTTTTTATATTGGATTAGTCCTTTTTTATCAAAGGGATGCCTGGTCAAACTTTTCATTTTCATTTTGTTTTATATTGAAATTCCTATCATCAAACAGTGTAGACTCTGATCAGACGCCGCATAATGCGGCGTCTGATCAGAGTCTACACTGTTTGTCTATGTCCCATATGTATGGGATCTTGGGCAGAAATGGATTAACACTTCCGCAAACTTTTTATTATTATTGTTATATAACTTGGTATTTGCTCACATAATTCTACTGTTAAAACACATCCGATCGAAGTTTCTAAATTAAGGCAAGGTGGAAGGTCTAAAACTAGAGTATGTAATCAAAATTGAGTTTGAGCACAGAATCAGTTTAAATTTTATAACTTCGGGCCCCGATGTTTGGTTTTGATTTTTGTCTGATATGATGGTTTCAAACAACTTATCAACGTGAACAGAAGAGAAGATACATGTACTTTCATTTCCGCCATAAACGCGTTTAATATGCTAAATTACAGTTAAAGACAGATGAGACATGAGTGGCCAGCTTCTGTTGGCAATTAAGTTTAAAATAAATCTTCACAATTTTAAAAAATGTTGTCATTGTTTCAGGCTTATTCCATTTAGCTTGCGTTTAATTTTGTGTAAAAGATATAGAATTGAAAGATGTGTTTCAATCCGTACGCCAAGCCATCGACAAAACCGCTGTAACCTTATATTCTATTTTATGCAATTGTGTGCAGCTCAGATAGAGACGCAAATCTTAAGACAAAAATCTATTAGTGTCATATTTCATGTTTTTTAAGATTTATGACATAACAGTCAAACTCGTACCAAGCAATGATTCATAGGAACATGCATGAATAGTATTTAGCCAGATATTAGCTTTATGCTTAATCAGTTCCCCCAATAGACACACATTTTTAGCGCATTTTACGTTGCGATACAGAAGTCCTATCAAGCGATGTAAAATCAAAACAAATCCTGATCAAACATATTTGGCGAGGTAAATATTAACGTAGGATGTTTGGCGATGACGTTGCGGATATAATCGAAAATATGTCATTGTTCTAAATTTAAATAACACTTTCTAACTCACCAACGCCTTTAATCTGTTAATGTAAGAGTTTGAAATAAATAAAACCTTCTACGGATAACATGTGATCGGGAAGACCATTGCAATGAATACTGGGGCTAGTACAGTGGAAAATCTGTTATTCTTTCCCAAAAAACGCGTTTACGCTAAAACTATTATTTGCGGTGCACACAGTTTGGAGCCAGATCAGACGCCGGGTAACCCGGCGTCTGATCAAGCTCCAAACTGTTTGCCACCAAGATAAACAAGAATTATCAGAATTGTCCAAAAGTTGTTCTTTTCTACGTTTTAGTGCTTTACGTTTGCGTGCGTTTGCGTTTAAACGGGAAAGAATAACAGATGCTCTACTGTATATAGCTCTGCTCTAATTTCAACATGTTTTGACTGTTCAATTGCCTCAAAACTAGACAGTTTAACAGGCAATGGGGTAAAGTAGTAATAATTCCATTCTTGAATGACTGTTTTCGATCCTCTGTGTGACCAACTACAAATGTGATGTATAGTGCCATATCAACCTTAAAGCCAAACAATGAATACAGTGCTCCCTCCCTACAACAGCCCTCCAAACAACGATTTTCTCCTTACAACGACCCTCGCCGCTGTTCCACAAACAAGGCAAACTTTTCACGGCTGCAATACCGTCTGCTTAAAATTGTCTTCTGCTGGTTTTCTCAAAGTTACATAATGGACATGCTTACAGTAAAAAATTAATAACAAGTGACAAACAGCTTACGCGGCGTCTGATCTAGATTCAAGCTGTTTGCAAATGTTAGACAATGTCCTCCCTATAACGACTCCCTCCTAACAACGAACATGCTTGTTGTCTCCCATTGGGTGTCGTTGTAGAGAGGGGGCGCTGTACTTAATACTTGTATTTACAAAAGCTACAGAGGTCAAACGCTATTTGTTTATAATAAACGTATTTATGCTAAGGTCTTATTTATATTGCAAACAGTTCGGAGCCACAACGGAGGTCGGAAATTCCGGCATCTGATCAGGCTCCGAATCGTTAAACTTTGACGTTAAAACTAATATTTAAAATGTATAGGAACTTGCTGAGTTCACATTATATTGAATTACGTTTGCTTTTAATTGAGATCTATATGGTGATGATGACCATTGTAATTATATTTATTTGCTAATATTCTCTATAATAGAATCTTTCTATTACGACCACTAAACAAAGGTTAGTTAATTGTTTGAAAGACAGGTAAAAGTTTAAAGACTTTTCCTCAGTCCATTGAGGGACCACCAGCATATTGTTCTGGAGGTGTCAATGTAACCTTCAAAGCACGTGCAAAACAAGCTGCCGGCGGGTATACCAATCTCAGTTTACCTGGTAAGGCCCAGATTATACTCATGCTCTAGTGATTTTCAATGGTTATTTCTAACCAAACTATCAAATATAAAGGTAGAGCCTCACGCGAGAAGCTTCAATGGTTCTTTGCTAGCGACATGTCCATAAGATCCATGATTATTGCAGGAAGTTGTCTGGCAACGCGTTATGATCGAAAGGTCGTCAGGAGATGTCTTTAAAGCAATGTGACAGTAAAACAGAAAGCTACTAAAGCAGATTTTCTTTTTCTCTCACCTTGGTTTAAGTAGTCGCCTATCGTAAACACTTGATAGTTAACATCATTTTGTGGGCGTAATAGAGGCGTTAACAACTGTACAATGTATTACCATTTTATCTACAGTGGATAATCTGTTATTCTTTCCCAATAAACGCGTTTACGCTAAAACTATTATTTCCCACGCAAACAGTTTGGAGCCAGATCAGACGCCGGGTCACCCGGCGTCTGATCTGGCTCCAAACTGTTTGTCATCAAAGTTAAAATCAACTTTCAGAATTGTGAAAAAGTTGTTATTTTCTGCATTTTAGTACAATGCGTTTGCGTTTCGTTTGCGTTTAAACGGGAAAGAATAACCGATTCTCTACTGTAACCTTCTCGGCACTAATAAAGGGAATAAGAAATACCCAACATACATAGGAAAGAACATAGTATTAACTCATTTATCTCTCAAACTTCAAATGGACAATTCCAATGTTGCATTAAATCTAGTTCATATATCAAAGGTTGATATATATATTGCAAAGACCATGATCAGAGGGTTTCTTGATCAGTGTCTACAGTGTTTGCATATGTCAAGTGTACTCTTCACAGAAACACTGTATGTGAATGACGAATGTACTCGCCGCTAGTTTTGTATGTGTTAAAGGAGAGGATATATGAATGATGAAGAGATTGAAAGGTCTGAGATGTTGCAATTACAAGAACCATTGAACCTTTGTGACGAGAATAGAGTCCTTTATAAGCAGAGACACTTTTGAAAAGAATATTTGTCCGATAAAAACAGTCTAGACTTAGATATTATGTACCTATCCGGGTATGAACAGTTTGTCAATCTGTTGTAATGCGATAACTCGAAATAGTCTCAGATCTATTCTACACGGAGAAGGACATGACTGATTCGGAGACTCAAGTTTAACCCCTTCACTGCCTTACCCCGAGTAGACTTGCTTTCTGGTCCTTTGGAATCATTGATTTCAGCGCATTTACAGTCGAAAGTTGAATTCCGCTTAAGCTGGTGCTAGGGGGCGTGAGCACTGTTGCATATTTCAGTATTGCTCATGAACAGACTCAATCAAACCGAGTCTGCAATTTTCAGTATTTACTTTGTTTTCTGTGCTTTTAAAGGATCTCCCCTTATTCAGAATTTGTTATTTGCAAACAGTTTGGATTCTGATCAGACGCCGCGTAACGCGGCGTCTGATCAGGATACAAACTGTTTGACAAACATTTGACTTAAGTCAAAATCGCTAGAATTTAATTTGGAGAAATAACAACAGAAGACAATTGTTAAAACTTGATGACGTCATGGCAGTGAAGGGGTTAATGATACAGTGGAGAATCTGTTATTCTTTCCCAATAAACTAGTTTACGCTTAAACTAATATTTGCAATGCAAACAGTTTGGAGCCAGATCAGACGCCGGGTAACCCGGCGTCTGATCAGGCTCCAAACTGTTTGCCACCAAGATAAACATGAATTATAAGAATTGTCCAAAAGTGGTTCTTTTCTACGTTTTAGTGCTTTGCGTTTGCGTACGTTTGCGTTTAAACGGGAAAGAATAACAGATTCTCCACTGTATCAATGAGTTAATACAGTTCTACAACGAGCTATACTTTCCAACAGTCTTCATCACTTACGTATGATATGAGAGGAAGATCCCAAGCTGCTGCCACTTTTGCTTCAACACTGCAGCTGTCTTCCAGTCCTATAAACGCCACTGCACCTTGCTTCCATTGGTCTGTCAGCAGCCGGGTTCCAACCAAGGTGTTTGCCATCGTATCTCCCCAAATCATATTAATCCTGTGCTTAGGAAGAATACTAGGATCCTTATTAATCAACTCCAATGCATATGTAATCGCTCCAGATATTTTTCGCCCTTGTTTACCACGCACGAATCCATTTGTTTGATCCACAGTTAAGTATCCTATAGTAATGTTAGTGACATTGGCCACTCCGTCAAATTTCGCTGTTTCCACAAACAACAAAACCGTTGACAGTCCTAAACACAAGAATATGATCCCAGGTACCATCGTCCTTGTTAATTGCTATTAGATTTAGGGGTTACCTTAAGATAAAGTTCTCCAGCCGTGTAAATTCTCATTATCAAAGCTTCTGCGTCTTAAGAATATCCTTGTTAAAGTACTTCTACCAAAGGTGTGGCGTTGCAAATACAACTCTTGTTCTCGTAAACCCGATTTTCAATAACACGTCTCAAATAAGGCAAGTACAACCAATTCCATTAATGAACCGCTAGAGAAAGCACTGGCCGTATAACTCCGTATTAACTTGTTAGAGTGGGAGAAAGGCGGTAAAGAAGACGGTACAGTTTCCCAATAAACGCGTTAGTGCTTAAACGATTACATCAATTTCTAACAATTTGGAGCAAAGAGCAGACGTCGGGTTACCTGGCCTCTGATCTGGTTCCGAACTGTTTAGCACTCAGAATAACAAAACTTAAGACGTTTCAATAGCCGTCACTTTTCTACATTTAATTGCATTTTATAAATTGTAAAAAATGATAACTTTTTAGACTTCTACCTAACTATTTTAATCTGATTGGCAAACGGTTTAGGGCCTGATTAGACGCCGGGTAACCCGGCGTTTGATCAGGCCATAAACCGTTTGCAATGGAAATAACAATTTTTGTGTAAAATGCATTTATCGGAAGAGAATACCGTCTTCACCACTGTAACTTTCTCATAGTGACTGCAGCTCTCAGTCCAATGTTTTAAAGCCGTCAATATCGGACCCAAGACACGCTGCTCATTCATTTATTTCATCGATTCAGTCTATCCTTACCTAGCCCTGCAACGCTAGATGCAGTTACGCATTTCTTTGCGCGTCAGCATACATTAAAACGGACATTATTCATTTCCGGTTTAAGGAAATTAACCCCTTCACAGTCATGACGTCATCTGTTGAAAACCAATTGTCGTCTGGTTTATTTTTTCAAATTTAATTTTAAGGTATCTGTCTAAATATATGCAACCAACCATGTCCCCTTATAACTTTTTTAGAAAAGTTGCCACCTAAATGTACATACTATGTTTGCAACTGAACACTTTTCGATACAAGTAATACATTTACACGCTTTCTCCAGTATTTATGTTGTCTGGACAATCTGTTTGCATTTGCAGACAATATTAAAGCGACTCGCAACCAGATGGTGTATTTGCAAAAATAAAGGAAAATACTCAAATAAAATCAAATGTGTAACATTATCGTGTATCTGGCATTAAAAAAATATGATCAGTCTAAAAAGTCTTCAAATCTTTCTCTTTTTATAGATATTTTCCATCGCTTTATCCGTTGCGTCGAAAGACGCTACAGAAATTTATCACGGGCTTTCACATGTAAACCCGGACCGAATTAGGTACCATCTATCGCTACACACTGAAGTACGTTAAACCGATCCCATATGTATGAATAGCCCGATTGGTCGAGTGGTCTAAGGAGAGCTCATCTTTTTTTTTCTGATTAAAATGCATTTTTTAACAGACTGTTTTATCCTTAACTAATTCTTACCCGTTTATATAAGCGTTTGACATATATTAACAAATTACTATGTTTAATGCTAAATCTGGTTGCGAGCCTCTTTAAAACGCCAGACCGTTTAATGTGCAAATGTAGTCGTCTGTAGAGATTGGAAGAGCTCGGTTTTATTTCCACAAGAACAATTCATCAGTCTGTTAACCCCTTCACTGCCTTACCCCGTGTACAATTGTTGTTTGCAAACAATTTGGATCCTGATCAGACGCCGCGTTATGCGGCGTCTGATCAGGATCCAAACTGTTTGATACTCATTTCAATATTTTTTAAATCAAAATACCTATAAATTGAATTTAATATATAAAAGCAGACGACAAGTGTTTTAAATTGATGACGTCATGGCAGTGAACGGGTTAATCAGTGTTCATTACAACGTCAAACAATTTTGATTCAGAGTAAACACCGAGTGACCCAGCGTCTCACCCGGGTTCCAAACTGTCTTCAAAAATTATCAGAATGTCAGCTAGTATGTTATTGTCATTGTTATAATGATTTAGTCGCGTTTTAAAGGTCAACGTTAGATAGCAGTGGCGGATGTTAATAAAACCTTTGTAGTATTACAATGCAGTCTGTAGTTATATCAGACAAACCACAAAAAGCAGATAATGAAGTATCTTATTAGATCGTTTTTATTGACCTGACAGGGCGGAGTTTCGTTACCGATCTTTGCATTTCAGCTTTGGGGCCGGCAGCACGCTCTTTTCTTATCGGAAGTTACCGTTGTCGTTTGCCGGTTTTTTCTCAACATTTCATATCAATGGACATTTTGACAGAAGGAAGATACTGAGAATAACAAACAGTTTGAATCCAGATCAGACACCGCGTTACGCGGCGTCTGGTCTGGATTCGAGCTGTTTGAAATTATTACATAATTCTTAATTTCTCTTTCTATAACAATTCTTTGTCTTCCATTGGGTGTTGTTGAAGAGAGGGGGCACTGTATATACCAATTGCAGGTGGATATTGGTGCACGCATAAATTGTTTTAGTTCAAGTTGAAAGTATCGGACAATAATGATATAATACGGAACTATACCTATCAACCCTAAAATCAAAAGTAAATTAGTTTATCTTTGCCAAAGGTTAGCTCCGCCCTGCCAGTTGAATAAAAACGGCCTATACCATGTCTAACTAATTACATGTCACATATCACGTTACAGTAAAGTTGATAGGGGTCAAATAACATATTAAACTATATTGAGTTAAGTAAATATTCAGTCAAGTTTATATAGATTCAAGATTTCAAGATTCAAGAGTTCTTTATTCAGTAATGTAAACACATAGTGTTTCTTATTACATCAACATAATCATGATAATAATAATCATAGTCACATGACAAGAACTTCTGAACAATCTTTATTTGCATTAACATAATTATATACAATTGATACTGAAATCGGAAAAAGAGGTTGAACTCTAAACTGTTAATTCCATTCCAGCCTCTCTATGTTTTACACAGGGACAATGAAACTATTACAAACTATTGAATAGTATTTGTAATCGCCAATCGTCTTTTAAATGATTCAGATAAAAACTTACCCAAATTGAAAAGTTCTTTAGTATTTTCAGATTGCATCAGTGAAACAAATTTAAAAACGCTAGGTCTATTATAATAGAATGGTTTGATAAACGTGCGACGAATATCATCATATACCGGACAAACAAGTACAAAATGATATTCGTCTTCTAAGTCGCGACTATCACAATGCAAACAGAACCTTAAATTACGTTCAGTTCTCGATTGAGAATAACGACCAGTTTCGATTCTTAAGGTATGTGACGATAATCTTAATCGCGATACTGGTGCTCTCAATTTTTTAGGTAATTTGTCCAAGTATTCCTCGCATTCAAATATTGTTTTATAGTTTTTATATATGTACAAAGACTGAATGTTACTTAATGATACATACCATTGTTGTTTAAATACGTCGACAAGACGTTCTTTAAACAAGATATGGAATTTATTGAGATTTACTTCGTTTGGATTTTGCCAAACATTGGAGAATCCATATTCGTCCAACAAATGTTTTATATTGTTGGCCCAGTTCTTAATACCTATGCTGCTATCGTATACTAAACTCTTATATATATAATTTATAAGTACATTTTCAGAATTGACTATCTTACTCCAATACTTTATCATTCTAACATACCTGTTAATATAAAGTGGGTAACGCCCTAACTCTCCATACACTGCCATATTACATGTCGAAGTTTTAACATTCAATAACAATTTACAAAATGTAAGATGAATTCTCTCTATCTCTTTAGATTTACTAGACCCCCAAACTTCACAAGCGTAATTTAACGTGCTTCCGACAAAAGCATCGAATAGTTGACATAGTGTTTTTGGTTTGAAGTTAAAATCTTTTGTCTTATTCAATAAAATGTTCAATGCCTTAAGACCTTTACCAGCTAATGTCTCTTGATTAAGTGCAAAACTTCCTGTATAGTTCAAAACTGTTCCCAGGTAATTAAAGTTGTCAACTACTTCCAAATAATTGTCTTCAAATGCCCACTTTTCATCTGCAAAAACCCGGCCCCTTTTTCTGAACACAACGACTTTAGTTTTCTCTATATTAACCTGTAAGCCCCATTCATCACAGTATACCTTTAATAGATCAAGTCTGTGCTGTAAATCTTGTGGGTTATGGCCAATAACTACCATATCATCTGCAAAAAGCATAAGTATAAATGTTATATCATCAAAGGTTAGACCACTGTTTATATCATCCTGTAAAAATAGCTCTAGATCCTCTAAAAATAGAGAAAATAATATCGGAGAGATTATCTCCCCTTGTTTTAATCCAATTGCGCATTCAAAAAACTCCGAATATCCCCTACAACCTTTGACACATGCCTTTACCTTTGTGTACATGTCCCTTATTATTCTAAGTGTTTTACCCGTTATTCCCAGTTTATAAAGTTTCAGCCAAAGCCCATTGCGATAGACGCTATCAAATGCCTTTCGAAAATCAACAAAGGCGCATGCGAGCCTTCCATTGTTATTCAAAACCTTTTGTATAAATGAATGAAGAACAAAAACTGCATCGGTAGTCGATGAGCCTCTTTTAAATCCAAATTGTGCATCGCTAACGATATTATTACTTTCAGCCCACTCAGTATATCTTTTATTCAAAACACCTGTAAAGATTTTCGAGAAGCAACTCACTAAAGTTATCCCCCTATAGTTATTTACATCACTTACATCATTTTTCTTATGTATCGGGGTAATAACTCCTTCAGACCAATTATCAGGGAAAAATCCCGAGTTTAAAATACCGTTAAAAATATCCACAAGGTGAGACGATAAAATGTCACATGATTCAATGAAATATTCATTTATCAAATTATCTATACCAAAAGCTTTGTTTGTCTTCAAACGTTTAATTACAGTCATTACTTCACTGTGTGATATGGGTTGATCCAATTCATGAAATATTACATCATCAGAGTTAAAATCGTGGTTAAAATTAAAGCTTTCAGCATCCTCATTAAATGGTGAAAGTAACTGGCTTTCTAAATTAGAAAAATAATCGTACAATTGCTCAGTACTTATTGAACTGTTTACTGTCGTTTTCTTTTTTGAAAAATGACGCCAAAAATTTCTTGGCTGAGAATGCCTTAGCTTCTCAATTTCTTTCATTTTATTTAATTCAAAAATTCGCTTTTTCTTTTTAACCAATCCTTTATACTCAGATTTAAGGCAACACATTTCCCGTCTGTTTTCATCAGACTTATAGCTGTTGAAGGCAAACAAAGCTTTACTGTATTTTGACTTAGCCAATTTGCACTCAGAGTCGAACCAAACTAGATCAAATAACCCATTAAACCATTATTGATATGCAAAGGCACCATTCTCAAATTATAAGCCGTTGAAAACGAACTTATTCTATGTACACAGTGAATACTTAGGTCTGAAGGACCCAACAGGAGCCATCATATTACATGTATTCTCTGCGATGGCTATCATTATGCAGTATATTGTAAAACCAAACCTATTTAGTGGAGCAAAAATGGTCAATTTAGTCGTTATTAAGGTCACATAGAGACGTTCCGTGCGACTCGCAAATACACAAATCCTGTTATTGCCGTGATGTCATCGTTCACTTTCATGATGTCATCTACCTTAACAATCGTCGTCTGCTTTATTCTCAAAAATTAAATCTTAGAAATAGAAGCAGACGACATTTGGTTTAAATTTGATGACGTCATGGCAGTGAAGGGGTTAAACGGTCAGGATCCTGATCAGACGCCTCGTCTTGTGTCGTCTGCTAAGGATAAACACTGTTTTCCAAAAAGAACAGTTATTGTACTCGGGATGGTTAGGTAGTTCATTGACTAACTATCCCAAAATATTAATTTGATTGTATTTCCTGAAAAGTACAGAAGCCCGAGCAACTACGGTAATTTGATTTTCTGTGCATACAAGAATTTATTTTAACTCGAGCCAAGCAATACTCATTTCTCACTGATGGTTTCACCAACCCTGAAAATAGATCTTGCTTTTCTCTCTTAAAAGGCATTTCTTACAAAAGAAAAATAATTATTCTCAATTTCCATATTTCTGTACATTATATTGATTTTTCCATCTTCAGCCAGAAATGACATTGTACAAAAACAGGGCTGCCTTAAGTTGACATAAAAATCCTAAGATTTCCAACTTTGCATTTTTTCAAGTGCGATTTTTAGAATCGTACCTTTCCCTATCACATGTTTCTAGTTTTGTTGACACGTGACTGCTTAAATCAGGCTAGAAGTAAAGCAGAATGCGCCTGAAGGCGCACTCTGCTTTACTTTCAGCCTGCTTTAAGCTACCATGTACTACAAAAACAATCCGAAGATTTAGGAAAAATCAGGAGAAATGGCAGCCCTGCAAAAACATTTGCGTTCTTTCATCTAATGTTTGTTCTTTTGTCTGTAATTTTACGACATTAAAACTTTGCCTGAACAAGGTCGTCTGAAACATTTTTTATTAACTAAGTGTTACCCCTGTACTGCCATGATGTCATCAGTTTTAAACAATTGTTATCTGCTTTTATTTCGAAATCGTATATTTTCAGGTAATATTGAACTGAGTGTCAACAGTTTTCACTCAAGTTGAAAAAGAGCTCTATTTAAGGAGCTACGTCACCCCGAAAGGTAGAAAAATTCTACTTATATCATGATGTAGTATACACAAAGGCGACCCCATTTAGGGTGGATGACAAGCCTGAAAGTGGTGCAGAATTTTTTATTTGGCGTTTCCATGGCAACCGCTCAGTTTTACACTGTGTTTCAGGAAAACCACTGTAACTTGGTCAATTTTTGTAATAGAAGAATGAAAATAGTACAGTGATGAAGCTTAGACATTGAGCTTTAATAAAATGAGAGTTTGTGTAAATTATCTCATTTGCATACTTATGAATATTAATGAGAATATTAAAAAACTCATAAAAATAGGGAAAATAATATCAAAACCATACTTTTAACAAAACATTAAACACACTCAAAGGACACAAAAGGTGCCAACTTTGCTTAAAAAACATATCTTAACATTACTTGAAAGAATGAGGTTGGTTTGATTAAACACTGGCTACTGTATATGCCCCGAATTCCGTTTCTATGACAACCATCCATTTTTGACACAGAAAACATGACAATTCCTCAAACTTGCCCCATCCTCCAGAAAATCCCCTGTAACTTTGTTACTTTTGGTGATATAAGTATGAAAAGTGTACAGTTATAGAGCTTAGAAGTTGGCCTTTAATTGAATGAACTTTTTATATAAATTATCTCATTTGCATAATTATGAATATTAATGAGATTATTAAAATCCTTAAAAATGCAGGGAAAAATTATCAAAATCATACTGAGTACGTAAATTTTGAACTGACTCGAAGGACACAAACAGAGCAAATCCTAATTATGATATATCAGAGAATATTTCTAGAATAATTGAATCGGTTGGCGGGTCATAACCCTTTGAACACACGTGCAACGAGTTCCGTTCCAATGACAACAGGTCCACACAGATTCATTATGGATTCAGGAAAGCCACTGTATCGTTGGCGTTATTTGTGCAAAAAGAATGAAAATAAATTTTCAATAGAGCCTAAACATTTGCTTTTAATTTGATGAAAACTGATGCACTTTATCTAATTTGCATACTGATGAATATTAATGAGATAATAAGAAAAACAGAGATAATTTATGCACATGTATCAAAACCATATTTCGAACTAATCCTTAATCTGGCCCAGGGGTCACAAGAAGAACATGTTGTAAATTGAATACTAGTATTAAAGGGCATACATAGAATGAATGAGCTCATGGTTTTGTGCCAAAATTATCTGCCATATCTGTTTTAGCTCACCTGAGCAAAAGGCTCAAGATGAGCTGTTGTGATGGCCTTGTGTTCGGCGTTGTGCGTCGTCCGTCGTTGTTAACACTTGCTTCAATTGACATCTCCTCCAATAGCACTTGACAGATTTCACCCAAACTTTACCAAAATGTTTCTTGGATAAAGTTCATTCAAATTTTTCCAAGAGATAAAAACGATGCAGAATTTTGGTTGCCATTGCAACTAAAGTAAAAATCATAAAGAAATCTTAAAAACAATTCTAAACAAAAACTACAAGGGTCAGAGCTTAGATATTTGACACATAGCAGCAGCTATAGGTTCTCTATCAAGTTTAATCAAATTACCGGTATTCCCCTGGGGTCAAAATTGGCCTGGCCCCGCCCCGGGGGTCACAGTTTTACAAAGAAATATACAGTTAAATTTTGAACAGCTTGTCCTCTGAAGCTAATGTAGCCAAAAATTTGATATTTGGCATGGATGACATTGCTAAATGTCCTTTACCAACATTGTTGAAATGGTGTGGGTCTATTGAATAACTAGGTCATATGAGCTAAAATAGATATTGCAATGAAAACTTCAAAACACTTTCTGATCTGAAACCCTAGTACACAGAGTTTAGATATTAGGCATATAGTATCAATTACAGGTTTTATGTCAAGATTGTTCAAATTATGTCTCTTGGATCAAAAATGGTCCATCCGGGAGTCACAGTTTTACATAGAGTACGTTATTTAGTGACATTTTAAAACATCTTCTTCTCTCAAACAAATGTGACCAGAGCTTTGATATTTTGCGCGCTGACACTTCTAGATGGCCTTTAAAAATAGTAAAGAAATGATTTTGGTCTGATGCATATCTAGGTCACAGGAACAAAAAATGATTGTTCCAATGAAAACTTAAAAATGCTTCTTTTCCGAAGTCCTAGTACACAGAGCTTAGATATTTGGCATATATATATCATCATCTGCTGTTTTTCTATCAAGATTATTCAAAACATGCCTCTGGGGGTAAAAATGACCCATACCGGACATAAATCATTCTCTTCATTCTTCAGCTTTTCTCAATTGGGCGAAATATGGCCCATGTGCCTCTTGGTATGCTGTTATTTCAGTCAACAAGCTTTCAAAGGCCGCATCACAAACATTTCCTGCTTCAGACAAATCTTTTCTTCCATTTTCTTGCTTGTTATACTCGCTATGATGACCTTTGTGATATTTGGCTTCATTTGCAATGAGCTTGCTGTAGTCACTAATCCTACAGCTATTTTCTGTGTCATTCTTTTCCTGTGTTTCTTCTCCAATATGGAACAAAATTCAAATACTGCCACATTTGTGAGATTCTTGTCTCTTTTATAAGACTTTTTGTCACAAAATAAACACAGTTTTTTCCAGTTAAAAAACTTCCTCTGAATGTCATATATAGAAGGACACCGTTTCTCATCACTATCAGTGTCAGGGTCAATGTGTGATCTTGCAATGTTTGTTTTACTACGTAGTGTATGTTGAATAACATCCATTATCCTTATGCCAGTGAATATCTTCCAAAGATTCTATCAATTTGTACTCATCTTCAGATATCCTTTTAACATAGCTGTCTATGGTCTCAGCGAATTCTATATCATGAGTCCTCCTTCTAAAAAGTAAAGCACCAAGGAAGGTATCTATCCCTTGAGACGTAGCCTTTCTCAAGGCATTGTCTTTTTCAGACTGGCATATAATCAAGTTTAGCTTCTCCGTTTCTTGCCGGTTTGAGTGTTACGATATTCTACACTCTACATAGCACATGTAACTATGAGCTAATGTCAGAATAGTCTTATCTGAAATGAAATATCGGTGTATTTTGCTTCAATGTGTAAAACTGCAAAGATTTCCGATTTGGCATCAACTCCAAATGATGTACAGGCTTTCAATATGTAGACTAATCCGCGTATGTATGTGATCTTTTTAAGTACTTCTGACTGAAAGTGTTCAGACCGAAATCAGAACTGATATGTCATCGGTTGTTTTGATCCCATGCTCTGCTTCGGACCAATGGGATACGCCAAAATCTTCTTCCTGAAATCATCAGCATCTCATCTTATCATTCCTAATCGCTATGACCTTTTTTGTATCGCAGTACTGTAAACTTCAACTCATCCATCAATGCAATCACTCATTAATCCTTAACTTTCAAAAGGCTACTGTAGTGACATTTGCAAACAGCTTGGATCTGCATAAGACACCAAGTTGCTTTGCATCATACCCAGATCCAAGTTTTTTGTCACTCAGACAACATTTTCACCTATTTTGCAAGGCTTTGAAAGATTTCAGGACCTTTGGCAGCCTGGGTTTTCACTACCTTAGCATGTTCGCTACATGTCAAATACTATATGCCAAATATCAAAGCTTTGGCTACATTAGCTTCAGAGGACAATCTGGTCAAATTCTAACTGTATAATTCCTTTTAAAACTGTGACCCCCAGGCCAGGCCAGTTTTGACCCCAGGGGAATAATTTGAATAAACTTGATAGAGAACCTATAGCTGCTGCTATGTGTAAAATATCTAAGCTCTGACCCTTGTAGTTATTGTTAAAAATTGTTTTCAAGATTTCTTTTTGATTTTTACTTCGGTTGCCATGGCAACCAAAATGCTGCATCGTTTTTATCTTTTGAAAAAATTTGAAAGATATTTATCCAAGAAAAATTTTGGTTAAGTTTGGGTGAAATCTGTCAAGTACTATTGGAGGAGATGTCAATTGAAGCAAGTGTTAACGACGACGGACGACGCACCACGCCGATCACAAGGCCATCACAACAGCTCATCTTGAGCCTTTTGCTCAGGTGAGCTAAAACAGATATGGCAGATAATTTTTTGGCACAAAACCATGAGCTCATTCATTCTATGTATGCCCTTTAATACTAGTATTCAATTTACAACATGTTCTTCTTGTGACCCCTGGGCCAGATTAAGGATTAGTTCGAAATATGGTTTTGATACATGTGCATAAAGTATCTCTGTTTTTCTTATTATCTCACTAATATTCATCAGTATGCAAATTTGATAAAGTGCATCAGTTTTCATTAAATTAAAAGCAAATGTTAAGGCTCTATTGAAAATTTATTTTCATTCTTTTTGCACAAATAACGCCAAAGATACAGTGGCTTTCTGAATCAATAATGAATCTGTGTGGACCTGTTGTCATGGGAACGGAACTCGTTGCACGTGTGATCAAAAGTTTATGACCCGCCAACCGACTCAATTATTCTAGAAATATTCTCTGATATATCATAATTAGGATTTGCTCTGTTTGTGTCCTTCGAGTCAGTTCAAAATTTACGTACTCAGTATGATTTTGATAATTTTTCCCTGCATTTTTAAGGATTTTAATAATCTCATTAATATTCACAATTATGCAAATGAGATAATTTATATAAAAAGTTCATTCAATTAAAGGCCAACTTCTAAGCTCTATAACTGTACAATTTTCATACTTATATCACCAAAAGTAACAAAGTTACAGAGGATTTTCTGGAGGATGGGGCAAGTTTGAGGAATTGCCATGTTTTCTGTGTCAGAAATGGGCGGCTGTCATAGAAACGGAATTTGGGACATATACAATTGCCAGTGTTTAATCAAACCAACCTCATTCTTTCAAGGAATGTCCAGATATGTTTTTTAAGCAAATTTGGCACCTTTTGTGTCCTTTGAGTGTGTTTAATGTTTAGTTGAAAGTATGATTTTGATATTATTTTCCCTATTTTTATGAGTATTTTAATATTCTCATTAATATTCATAAGTATGCAAATGAGATAATTTACACAAACTCTCATTTTATTAAAGCTCAATGTCTAAGCTTCATCACTGTACTAGTTTCATTCTATTACAAAAATTGACCAAATTACAGTGGTTTTCCTGAAACACAGTGTAAAACTGAGCGGTTGCCATGGAAACGCCAAATAAAAAGATCTGCACCACTTTCAACCTTGTCATCCACCCTAAATGGAGTTGCTTATATGCATACTAAATCATGGTAAATGTGGAAATTTTCTACCTTTCGGGGTGAGGGGGACGAAAAATTTACTTAGCCAGCTGATAGCCTATCAGATAAGCCGCCGCGTTACGCGGCGTCCGATCAGGATTCAAAAGGTTTGAAAATAACTAGTGTACATTGGGTACGACAGCGTAGGGGGTAATTAAAGCAATTTCAGCTTAAGATGCAAATCCTTTTGAATCATGACTACTGAAGTTGGATCCAAACAGTTCAAGTTATATCAAAATCGTGACCGACGGCGAAGGGTTTATACTTTGCGACTTTGTTAGGCCATGTCGTCAATGTCGTGACGTCATCTGCTTTAAAAAATTGCCTGCTTTTTTAAATTCTAAATAGAATGTATATTGATCAAAGTAGTAATTGTGAAACAGTTTATATCCTAATCGGACACCATATAATCCAGTTCAGAAGCCGTGTTACGCGGCCTCTGAATAGGTTCAAAACTGTTGGCATATAATCATTGTACTCGCGATCAGTCCAGTCAGTGAAAGGGTTAAGCTTATGGAAATAAAGTTGATACCAAGCATTACTTCTCATCCTGTTTTAACATTTATCCTATCAAAAGTCCAGACATAAAGAATTGAACACGAAATCCTTTTGGGTGATATCTAGTTATAGAGGGCATTAGAACAAAACACATTGGCATGACATGAACAAATTCTTAATCCCTTCACTGCCGTGACGTCATTACGTTTAAACAATTGCCGTCTGCTTGTATATCTTAAATTTCATTGTTTGCTATTTTGACTGAAGAAATATTGAAATGAGTGTCAAATAGTTTGAATCCTGATCAGACGCCGCGTGACGCGGCGTCTGATCAGGATCCAAACTGTTTGCAAAAAACTGTTGTGCTCGGGGTAAGGCAATGAAGGGGTTAAGACGTGTTCATATTAGTTCGGGTGTTTGTCATACGTGTATTACGTTTATACCGTTAATGTCGACATTTTCAAACAGTTAGGAGCCAGATCATGAGATTAGAAACCGACCATCAATGCATCTTACCACAATGTCCAAACTACTGGACAATGATTGTCTTATTTCATTATTTTCAAATCTATTACCGTAAACATTTGTACTGTAATAAAGGCGACATAAGCAGCTGTGGCAATTTTAACTCGAGTTATCTCTTTCCCCCAATAGAGGCGCCTTTTAATGCATTCAGTTTATTCAACCACTGAAGAAAACAATTCATATTTATACCGTTATATTTACATTCGCTCTGTATAACTCTAAAGAAAAGGTGAGGTTCAATCTTCAGATCTGGTTCTAAGTTTTAAAATCTTCCATACGGCGGAGAGATACCGACCAAGTTAGTATCTACTTTTAGATTATCCGTTTGGGTATCTCCAATCCCCTATTTAAAGTCGGATACAGTTCAATTAAAATTGCGATAAAAAATTAAATGCTGTTTTTAAGAGAGATTACCATATTAAAGCTGTACGCTTTCTCTCCCTTGAAAATCCGAGAGAGTGACTTTCTATTTATAGATTCGACAAGTTATTTGCTAGCTGCGGTTTGAAATTGTTCACCAGAATTACATAGGAAAGTCGCTCAAACATAAAGCAAAATAAGGCATTCACACTTTCTAAATTGGGAACGTAATGTTCCGTTCTGACATATTTAAACCATCCTATGTGTATCGGCCGAAAGTGTTCTAATTAACATATGCGGTGTGTGTACACGCTGTGTAGTCGCATTTCAGCGTTGTTATTCGCGTTGCTATGTGTAAAGCGTATATAAAACAAGTGCCACCAAATTGTTTAAATAATGCTTTGAAAATAGATATTTAGATTGAAATTTTTGTTTTAGTTTCTTACGAGCGGTCTTAAAGCACAGCGAGAAAGCTTACTGGGTAAATCCCTGAATTTATAATGCAAATACAGTACATGTAGTTAGGACTACTTTTCACACCATATTTAGAAACTGGAATGGCTATTACATCGATATTACATCTATCAAACCTATTTGGCCGGTATATGATATATTCATATACATGAACACACATCTGTTCAAACTACACATTAAATGAACTAGACAGAAAATATAAATATAAGGAATAAATATGTTTAATAAGGTATGTTTTCTCTTTTCTAGCAGATTTTAGTGTAAAGCAGGCTGTAACAGCAGAATGCGCCTTAATGCACATTCTTCTTTACATTCAACCTGCTTTAAATAGTCACCTGTTTTTAAAACTAGAAACAGGCTATTGGGTACAGGGTTAAGATTTATGCAGTAGACCTAAGTACTCAACGCACGAGCAAAACCAATCCATATAACATCTGCTACACCCTCGTTTAATCCACAACGTCAAACAATTAATTCTTACTGGAGTATGCAGCAATCTTATTAAGGTCTACTTTGTCTTTTTCATAAAGGTTATTCCGGTAGAAGTCATGCAACCTTTCCTTAGGATGCTGTCCTAATTTCCTTATCGAATGAAATATTCAAGATGACATGCATATACAGTAAAACCTCTCTTATACGACTACTAAATTTTGATAATTGTTGAGTGTTAAAGTTATATAACTGCTTAACCCTTACCCTTATATAAGCGACTTTTAGCACATGCATTTTATTCATCCGCTGAAAAAAATAGTTCCAAATTATACCGTAATGAATATGTGTCATATTTAATACTTTCCTTATTCTAACAGGTAAATGCTTAAAGCAGGCTGAAAGTAAAGCAGAATGCGCCATATGGCGCATTCTGCTTTACTTTCAACCTGCTTTAAATAGTCACTTATCTTCAATTCTAGAAATAGGCTATCAGGTAAAGGGTTAAAGCAAGGTGACAAAGAAACAGAAAGCTCCTTTAGGCGCTTTCTGTTCACTTTCACCTTGCTTTAAGCTGTCAACTGTTTTTATACAACCAATTAGCCATTGTTTTAGTGGTCGTAATAGAGAGATTTAACTGTATGGTCATTGTGGGCGGAATTTTTTGTTTTTTTATATAAATAGTCATGTCGTCTGCTATATCTTTGCTGTTCTTGGCATAACTTTTCAAGCACAATTTATAAGCAATTAAACACATTGAATAAAACAGTACTCTTGTGTGTAAATGATGCCAAATATAGTTTTCAAGACCAAACTACAGCAATGGTTGTGTCTGGAAGACACATATAATACCCCGTTATTATTATTATAATGATGAAATGCATTGACATTTTAAAGCAGAACAAACTACAGACCACATGCACATCTGTGGTATATGTGCAATAACCAAATTATAAGGTTGTAGCATACAGTGGAGAATCTGTTATTCTTTCCCGTTTAAACGCAAACGTACGCAAACGCAAAGCACTATAACGTAGAAAAGAACCACTTTTGGACAATTCTGATAATTCTTGTTTATCTTGGTAGCAAACAGTTTGGAGCCTGATCAGACGCCGGGTTACCCGGCGTCTGATCTGGCTCCAAACTGTTTGCACTGCAAATTATAGTTTTAGCGTAAACGCGTTTATTGGGAAAGAATAACGTTTTCTCCACTGTAAGTAGGGGAAGAACAAAGTATGTACCACTTTATGCTTCATGCCTATGTCTTCTTCCTCCAAGACTTATATAAAAACGCCTTGGTAACTATTCATACAGTTTATTGCAAATTACAGGGCAGAGATGCAGCAAAGTTCTATGGGAGCTTCTAGGATTAATTATATGCTGCATTTAGTATTCACCAATTTTGTAAGACTTCGAAAGATTGAAAACTACTGTTCTGTTGAGTCTCGGCTAAAACATGTTAGGACCGTGCAGTCGGACTATGAATCAATGAATATAAAACACCTTCGTTTCATATACTACATTTAAGCTAAAAAATCTGAATTGGATATAAACTTTAACAAATACCAATCTACATACATAATTTCCATGGAAATAATATTATAAATCATTTAAAAATTGTTTTAATTTAATTTTAAACGAAGTCTTTTTATCGATGTTTTAGACGGATGGTTACTTAATGCAGGCATCCCAAATAGGAGCTATATAGTTTTCGTTCAGCATGCTAAAATATTTTTCAAAATATCGTTAAATCATGTATATACATTCCGGCTTACCAATGTCTCTTTTTGTTCGGCATGCAATGTGTAAAGTTGGAATGACTTGTGTACACTGTGGCTAAATGTTACACCGAGAGCTATTTGTTTCAGTATTATTGTTCACATATTGTTCAATTCTTCAAAAGCTGCCTCGCAATTGTCAACACTATGGTCAAATTGACAATTCACTATTAGAAGATGAAGAAGAATCCCATTTTAATAAATTTGGATGCGAGAGTATTCCTTATTATTGGCTCTGAGGAAACGGGTTAAATTGAAAATATGGACACTCCAGAGCATGAGAACAATTTACCTTGTTGTATTCCTAGTCCCGTTAACCCATTGTTCCGAAATATGTTTCTAGTTTTGAATACAGGTGACTAACATTTATTTAAAGTAGATTGAAAGTGCAGCAGGATTCGCCTTAATGTGATATTCCTATGTACGAGGGGTGTTTCATAGTTAATGCAACCTCATCAATAACTTCGATATCATAAGTTTAATGTGTATGTGTGATACATCGTTGGAAAGGGCAATATCTCACCTACACAATGGTATAAACACGATTAGATCACATTACTTGAAAATTCACCATACTAATCTAAACGACCCCTTCTTAAGGGCACTGAAACATAGCACTTTTCAGAGGTTTTATAAAGACCTATTATCTTTTTGAAAAGTTCAATTTCTAAACTTTGTTTTGAAATATATCAGTTTATGTGTAAATTTTAATGTGAAAAATATTTTTTAACAATTAAAAGGGACAGCTGTTTTAAATCTCATTTATTACACTCAAACAGTAATTGTGTGTAAATAATGTCAAATATAATAATTTTCAGACACAAATGAAAGAAACTATCAAATCTTAAATCATTAGCTGTAATAGAAAAAAAACTGTTTAATCTCTTGGTGAATCTATACATTTATTGTAATAAAGGTCAAAACAAAACAATTTCTCGTTTTTAAGCAACTCGACTGACCCTTAAATTTACTCTCCGACCTTAACTTATCTTTTCATTTTTTGATAAATGTATCGGTAAATGTCTGTCATTTTTGCAGTGAATTTGTTCGTATATCAATTACCCAATTAAAAAGTTAAATGTGTAAATGTATGTGTTAAGGGTGTATCAATGTCATAAGCGATTCTTTCAAAGTATTAAACTTTTTTTCTATCATTGTTTTTTTGGAAGAGCTGTTTATGATGTATGAAAAAATGAAAAAAAATAATATGGTGGTGTCCTTTTGTTTTAGCTACAGCGATTTGAAAAAGGTATGTCAAATTTGGACTTTTTTCCCCCAATTTTACCCATTCAGAGTACACGCTTCAGTAAAATCTATTTCAAAACAAAACAAACATGGTAATTTGGGTTTTCATTATTTATTTCATGTCTATGGTGGTATTTTCACATATAGAAACCAAATTTAGACAAAGCAGGCACTAGGTTTGAACAATATGGATCCTCGAATATCAAAAAATGTGCTTTTCATAGGGCATGATTTTAAAAGATTTTTTATTTTATGAAAAAAAGTAAAAAATTTGAAAATGAAATAGTTCTAGAATTAAACTTTTTCTTATATTCTACCAAATGAAAGCCAATGCTAAAGCAGTTCAAAATATGAAAAGAAATTGAAAGGTCAGTGTTGAAAATTTTGAGTTATTAAAGTAAAAAGAGTTATCTCCCCTTACAAAATTTACAAAAAAGTACCATATCGATGATATTTAGAGCTTTATAAATTTCACATTTGGTGCCTTTTTTTCTTAAATTAGTTTTTGTATGAAGAAATACGACCATAGATAGGACATAAATAACACAAAACCAAATTATCATATTTGTTTTCATTAAAACGGATTTTATTGAAGTGGGCTGTTTGAAAAGGACAAAATAAGAGGAAGTGGGTGGGGTAAATTTTACATGGCCGTAGAGCCAACTGTTGTTCACCAAAATGTCCACTTTTTCTATTTTTTCATTCACCTTAAATAGCTCTTCAATACAAAACCATCATAGAGTGTTTTCATATACTTTGAAAATTTCCCAAATGCATGACATTGATACACCCTTAAAACTGATTTTTTCCGACCTACCGACCTTATATTTCTATGTATCGGTCTTGCGGTGGCGCTGGAAACAAACCTCTACTCAAATACCAATATCAGACAAATATGAGAAACGTTTTAAAAAAAAAAGTTAACATACATGTAAAGTAAATCACATGGCTAGTCAATATCTGCCTGTGATTATCATACGTGCCCCCACTACATGTTAATCTATCACGAGTAAATGTTATAATACCTCGCTATGACGCCACAAAGCTACATTCATTACCCCGGTATATCCTGTTACAGTGGAGAATCTGTTATTCTTTCCCGTTTAAACGCAAACGTACGCAAACGTAAAGCACTAAAACGTAGAAAAGAACAACTTTTAGACAATTCTGATAATTCATGTTTATCTTGGTGGCAAACAGTTTGGAGCCTGATCAGACGCCGGGTTACCCGGCGTCTGATCTGGCTCCAAACTGTTTGTATTGTAAATAATAGTTTTATCGTAAACGCGTTTATTGGGAAAGAATAACAGATTCTCCACTGTAAATGACAAGGAAAATGCATGTTGTGAGATGAAGGGGTCATCTCATAATCAGTTGCCAAAAGGACAATATCGATAGTTTTGAAAGAAGGATCATCACAAGCGAATGTTACAAAATGATTCAGAAGAATAAAACTGTAAAACCAAAAACCATTACATCAGACTTACATGAGAACCATGACCTAAGTACAAATTGTGGAAAACATTTCATGAATTGGGTTTAAGTTTAGAAAGGCCGACGACAACGGGAAAACGTTTGTGGAAAAGCATGACTTGATCATACAATGATCCAACTATTTCACTAATTGATTAGATATTCGCAAAGAGTTTAGAGCCAGAATGTCCTTCATGAATTATTTTTGTTCTCCGCCTGTTAATGAACATTTTATCAATTCAATATAAAAAGGAAACTCTATCTTGTAATTAACATAGTACTTTACCAGTATGCACCTTAACACCTCGATTTATTCCTAATGCTATGGAAAGTATTCCTTATCTGTGAATGTCTGAAAAAGATTAATAAATGGTGTTTCAAGTATTTGTCCGAATTGAAGCTTGCAGCAGGTTAAAAGTAAAGCAGAATACTAATTTATGAGCATTTTGCTTTACTTTCAACCTGTTTTAGCTGATTACATGTCTTCAAAACACGAATCATGCTATGAGTTAAAAAGTAAAACAATAGTTGATCGCGTGCGTATTGTTATCTAGATAAAAGTAAGTAGCTTTTAGCACTTTGTTAATTTCGAATTAATAAACAATTAATTAACAAACTACTTACACAAATTGACAGTCGTGGTCATGATTTTTCGCTCCTTTCTAATGAGGCAATTTATTAATTGTTAGCACGCAGTGTATGTATCGTCAGCTACAACAAATTACACAGCTCATTAACCCTTTCACTGGCAATATTTCGTGAGATTTTTACCCCTTCACCGTTTCAATGTCGTCAGCTTCAATTTTTTTCTGCAATATTGTTTCAAATTTAAAAATCTAAGGAAGTGTGACAGAAGACATTTTAAAACGAATGTCAAACAGTTTGGATCCTGATCAGACGCCGCGTTACGCGGCGTCTGATCAGGATCCGAACTGTTTGCAAACGCGTTTTAAGCGTCATTTAGAGCAAAAGGGTTAGTTTCCCTAGTTAAATCTTAGTGTCAGGTACTTTTGAACAAAGTCGAATACATCTGCGTCTCATATAGAATTTAATCATGTGCAACAATTATCACAACTCGCCGGGAGATAATAGAAAATTAGAAACTACTTCTATTATTTGCTTTTAATGATATGCAGCAGTAGTTCATACAATGTACGAGTACTTTACTGTAAAGCTATAAAATGCGTTGCAAACGCTTTAAATTCTGAACATTTGCCTTTGGATTAATTAACCCTTTCAACAGAGAAGCGCATTTTGCGTGTCTTATTTATTCGTGCATTAAAAATGGTTCTTATTGATAGTCGTGCAATTGCACCGTAAAATATTTTCTGAATCCTAATAGGTGCTAGCTAAAAGCAGGTTGAAAGTAGATTGATTAATTTAATTCAATTATACTTGCATACACTATGAATAAGTCCTTAAAGGAGTTTAATTATTATAGACGGTACCTGAAAGTCAATGTGGTTTTCGTAAGAACAGAGGGACAGTCGACATGATTTTCTGTGCTAAGACAGATCCAAGAGAAGTGCAAAGAACAGAACAAGGATCTTTACATCCTCTTTGTCGACCTCACAAAGTCGTTTGACAAAGTGCCACGTTCAGGATTATGGAATAATCTGCCCCGTATCGGTATCCCTCCTAAGATGGTTAAAATCATCCGCTGCTTCCACGATGGCATGAGTGCAGGATTAGTCAATGGGAATGCTGAAGATGAGTTCCCTGTCACTAATGGAGTGAAGCAAGGCTGTGTCCTAGCACCAACTCTCTTCAGCTTTCTTTTCAGCATGATGCTGCTTTCTGCTTTTAATGAAACAGACCCAGGCATTCAGGTCTCGTACAGAACTGATGGTGGCGCCTTCAATGTACAACGACTGCATGCAAAGACAAAAGTAACGAAAGCTCTTGTTCGTGACCTCCTGTATGCAGATGATTGCGGCATTGTCGCCCATTCTGAAGATGACATTCAAAGGCTTGCAGACTCCCTTTCTGCAGCCACCAAGCGTTTTGGGCTTACTATAAGCATAAAAAAAACTGAAGTGCTGTTCCAACCTGCAAAAGGATCCACTGCGAGAGTGCCTGAGATTAAGATCGACCACACAACCCTGAAAAATGTTGACTCATTTACTTACCTTGGCAGCAGCCTCTCATCTTCAAACAGCCTAAACAAGGACATATCTAGTCGCATTGCAAAGGCATGAGCATAGATACGAAATGTGCGGTGTACAGAACTGTGGTCCTGAGTGCACTTCTGTATGGTTGTGAGACCTAGACACCCTACCGAAGGCACATAAAACTACTTGACCAATTTCACCAACGCTGTCTTCGCAGAATTATGCATATCAAATGGTTTCATAGGGTCTCAAATGTCAGAGTACTGCAGCAAGCAAAGATGCCAAGTATGGATGCACTGCTTACATTATCCCAGTTGAGATGGTCAGGACACACCGTGCGCATGTCGAATGACAGATTACCAAAGCAACTCTTCTATAGTGAGCTGTCAGAGGGCAGTAGATCAAGAGGGAGACCAAAGCTCCGCTTTAAAGACACCCTAAAGCGATCACTCCAGAAATGCAGCATTGTGGTTGCTGACTGGGAATTCAAGGCACTAAAGAGGTCTGTCTGGAGGCAAACTATCAGGAGGGGATCAGCTATGTATGAACGTTCTAGACAACTGACAGAAAGTGATAAACGTGCTTCATGCAAGGCCAGTAGTATAGCCACAGAACGCTCAACTGTGTGTGGCGCATGTGGCCGCCTATGTGCTTCTGACTTTGGGCTTAGGTCCCACATGCGGATACACAGATAAAACCCCACCCATGCGCTAGGTTGGACTTTATCGATTACGATAGTCGACCATATATATATAATTGGATCATTATTTCAAGAGTTAGCTGCGCTTGATGTAATCGATATGCTAGAAAACATTTTTTTCAGTATTGTTTATGCTCTAGTGACTATAAACTCGGATCAATCTTTGTAGAGTTAAAAATGGTTATAGGCTCTCAAATGATTCGGATCAGGTGCAAATCTGGTCAAGATTTATCTGCCTTTGATGATTTAAAAATACAATATTTTACAGCTAAAAACTAAAATTGTTTCTTTATTTTCTTCATTATTGTTATTCTTTATTATAATTATTTTACTTGCACACAATGTATAAAAAGTATACATACTTGAAGGAGTATTGTTGAAATCAGGCTCAGCCAAGGGATTTCGGCCCTGAAATACTCTTATGTGCTGGAAAAGCCTTTACCGGTAGTTTAGTATTGTTTACGCTCTAGTGTATACAGATTTAAATGGATTTTGAAAAAATGTGTAACACATTGTCCGTCAAGTCATGGAGAAACATCTAGCTGCAAATAAACAACTATACATGGCATTCGTAGACTTAGAAAAAGCTTTCGACCGTGTCCGAAGAAAGGTCATCTGGTGGGCTCTGCTGAAATTGGGAGTTACCGTGTGGTTGGTCCAGGTGGTGAGGTCTATGTACACCAATGTACGCAGTCGGGTACGAGTCGGTGACAACTACAGTGATGAATTTGATGTTAAAGTTGATGTTCATCAAGAATCTGTTTTAAGTCCCCTTCTCTTCATCATTGTCCTCGAGGCTCTATCCCTAGAAGTTCGTACCAGCTGCCCGTGGGAGCTCCTATATGCAGACGACCTGGTGATCATAGATACTTCACTTGAATCGCTCAAGGAACGTCTGGATAGATGGAAGAGTAGCATGGAGGAGAAAGGTCTCAGGGTTAACATGGGTAAGACCAAGGTCATGATCGCTGGTCCCAACCTCAACTTACTGAGGAAAACTGGAAAACACCCATGCGCAGTATGTCTGAGTGGAACAGGCAAAAACTCAATCCTCTGCACCCACTGTTTAGGATGGGTCCACAAAAAGTGCAGTGGCATAAAGGGCCCTCTCAAAGCAGATCCTCTCTTTAAGTGTTTGCGTGGCGTTGGTGCGGCAAGACCAATAGATGGTAGACCACTGACGGAGGTTGGTACTGGCGATGACAAGCTGGAAGTAGTGACATACTTTTGTTATCTTGGAGACATGCTATCATCAGGTGGAGGCTGTGAACTTGCTGCAGCTACACGTTGCAAGTCTGCTTGGAAACAGTTTAGAGAGCTGCTACCAATCCTAACTAACAAGTACCTGCCAACTGCTACAAGGGGCCGTGTCTCCTCTTCATGTGTCAGAAGTGTGCTTATGTAAGGCTCCGAAACCTGGGCTTTCTCTGCTAACACACTAAAGAAACTGCAGCGTAACGACAAGGCTATGGTCAGATGGATCTGTTTGGTGAAGCCTGAGCAAAGCATCCCCTTTGAATTCCTCCTCGCTCAAGTCAACTTGGAGAGCCTCGCAGTCATTATGAAGAAGATCAGACTGCGCTGGTTACGGCACGTTGAGCGCAGCACAGGCTGGATTGCTAAAGTCCGACAGATGAATGTTCCAGCAGAGAGGACCACCGGCAGACCCAAGTTGTCTTGGGAGGATGTCGTTAAACGTGACAGAAAAACTCTGGGTATGGATCCCGTCAACCCTCATCACAGACAGGAATGGCGAGGAAGACTCAGATCGAGACTGGACAGTCAGGCCCACCCTCAGCAGAGGATTAACTGTGGCCTGATCAACAAATAAACCGGATAGTGAGTGAGTGAGTGACTATAAATGGTTACAAGTTCTGGCATGTGTTTGATTATGGTTAAACGCAATCTAATTGGTCATGAGTTGTCTGCAAGTGATGTGTTGAAATGTATCATTTAACAGTGTGTATACTCTAGCAACTACAGCTTTGAATCTATTTTTATTTACTTGCACAATATATATTTTCGTTAAGATGTCCTTGTGATAAAACTTCGATGAAATCATACCATTGCGCTTAGTGTTATCTGCCCTTTATTTACTTAGAGATACTTGAATATACTAGATAGCAATTATTCATTTACTTTATTAAGTGGTTGCGGGCAACGGCTTTTCCGTTGGAGTATAACATATACCGTAGGTGAAACTCTCGTTGAAATTTGCTTTGGCCCGTATCGTGGAGTGTTTACGCCTTAACCGTCATATTGTCATCTCCTTCAATTTCGTTGACTGCAATATCGTTTAAAATTAGATTTAAAGCCGTATGACTGACGGAAATTCGAAATGATTTGTTTATCAGGATCCAAACTGTTTGCACAAACATTTTTTGCGTCATTGCCAATGAAAATGTAAAGTACTTGTTTCCTTTTTTTATTTCTTAAATTTAATTTTGAGCTCGCCTATTCGGAGAGTCGGTGTTGGCGTTGAATTGGGTTAAAGTGTTGGTGTAAGTTAATTCACCTGAATTGGATCACAGTCTACACTGAATGATTATGACAAATATATATGGGACCCTAAGCACAGGTGGGTTGAATCGCCTATGCAATCTCTCCCGACTGCAGTTTACTGCACAGTTTCGCGCAGTTATACGGATTCGTATGCAATACTCATTAATCACGTTGTCGCTTTACTATCTCGGAATCCATTCATAATATTTTACAACATAGACGTGTTACAGTGGAGATAACGCTATTCTTTCCCGTTTAAACCAAACGAAACGCAAACGCAAAACGCTCAAACGTAGAAAGGTGCAACATGTGGACAATTCTGATAATTCATTTTTATCTTGGTGGCAAACAGTTTGGAGCTTGATCAGACGCCGGGTTATCCGGCGTCTGATCTGGCTCCAAACTGTTTGCAATAGAAATGATAGTTTTAGCGTAAACGCGTTTATTGGGAAAGAATAACGTTTTAGCGTAAACGCGTTTATTGGGAAAGAATAACGTTTTCTCCACTGTACCTGCATCCTGGCTCGTAAACCAATTCATTCTAGTGTCTAATAATCTGACATTAGCAAACAGTGTCGGTATATCATCATAGTCTGCACTATTTGTTATATAATTTGGAATGTTCTGTGGTATGGACAAACACTGCAGTACCTTTAAAACACCATTGCATATCTATGCAATGAAATGAAATGGTCCAGCATGTTCATTGCAATATCCAAGCATAATTGGTTAAGAGCACGCTTGCATGCTCGGTCTAGGGTAATACTAGAACATCGATTTATTTATTTCTTATCATCTTCCACAAGTGAAGCATAATTTCTATGACTCTTAAGTGATCAATATATTTTAAACAAGTGTCAGAAAATTAGGTTCTGACGCGCCACAAGAGATCTGCTTTAGATCAAATGCCTATGCAAAATCCAACATGACTGTGCTTGGAAAGATAATGAAATCTGTTACCTTTTATTATCGAGAACAACAATATTCAATATTGCATTTTGATATTGGTCATAACTGTTCGACGCTCATTATAATATTAAGTCTGTTAGATACTTTACAACTTCCCATGAAATGTACCGAAATATATAAAAAATAAAGCAGATAAAATAATGCGAGCTTAAATGTTAAATATTTCGATACATGTAGCGGCTTAAGGGTTTTAAATGAACAGTGTTAAAGCGATATAAACCAGACATGTTACAAATTACAGAGCATAGCTAATTAATCACAACTGTAAGTAATAATTTACTTTACGCGTAGCTGAAATTTTCACATAAATTGTTTATTTGTTTGTCCAGATATAGGCCCCAGCTAGGTTATGTGCGTTTTAGGTAAGTTATTAATTATACAGAAAACCTGATATTCAGTATAGGATTCCTTGGGACATCTATAATATCGGGCACATATGACTATGCAACTAATTGAATAATACCGTCCTCCTGATGTACTTTTTTCTTTCACGTAAATGCGAATATAAAGCATAGAGTGATTCTATACAATTAATGCACTACATGTCTTTGAGCATTATGAACTATTTTTCTAATCTAAATGGAGGAAAAATTGGGAACTAGTCGGGCACAGAGTCACTCGGTCTATGACAAGTTCGAGACAATTTGCAATGTGCATGTACAGGGCTGCCATTTCTCCGAATTTTTCCTAAGTCTTCGGATTTATATTCTAGCAGATGGTAGCTTAAAACAGGCTGAAAGTAAAGCAGAATGCGCCTTAAGGCGCATTCTGCTGTACTTTCTACCTGTGTCTTCCAAACAAGAAACAGACTATGGGATAAAGGTACGATTAGTAAAATTGCGTTTTAAAAATTGAACATTTTAAATTTTAGGATTTTTTATGATCAACTTATGGCAGCTCTGCATGTACTGTAGTTTTATGACATTACGTTTGTGGGAAAACCTCACGTGCATATACATAGAAAAAGTTTTATTGTAATCTAAGTTATTTTAATATTTAAATTTAACTCATATTTGTTTTTATCAAAATGTAGGGGGATATATTATTTTTTTGCATTAAACACGTTTATGTCAAACCAATCATTTTGCAATAAACGCGTTTGTGCCAAACCAAAGCGATTATTGGGAAATCTCAACGTATTCTCCCACTTTACTTCTTCCTTGTTCATTTCTGATTTTTTCTTTCTTCAACAAACGTGATACATCAATCAATGTCGGAAATATGCAAACAACGATTTGGTTTTATCCGAAAGGATATTTTATAACCATGGTGCAATATTGACTTCTTGCAACGAAATATCTTAGTGTGACCGCAATATTTTGCATATCGGTTAAGCTGTAATGCCTTTCAAAATGCGGGTTAAATACAAAATGGTTATGTTTTACATAATTCTTGAAACATACTTTAAAAGGAATCTGCTGTCATAGTTACCATAAAGAGGATTGAGCTCGAATATAACAAATGTAGCTATATCATCTATTTAACGTCCTCCCAAAGAAATCAAACTGATATAAGGGGTACCTTGTGGTGCACTATTGGCTTCTTGCAACGAACAGGCTCCGAGGTTACATGTATAAAGCTTTTGACTTTAGTATAAACTCGTTCCCAAGCATTTGATTGGTCAGATTTGAGCCTAGGCTCAAATCTGACCAATCAAATGCTTGCAAACATACTCAGACTCAACTAAAACGCTTTATAACCTCATTAGTACAAAAGTATACTCTACAAATCAAGGTATTACCCTAATTACCCTTAGTATTTGGACAGACTGATCAGAGCAAACAGTTTATGATAAGATTAGTGTGTAATAAAAGCATGTAGCTTAAAGGTCTTAAGGGAGTGAAAGCCTTAGTACCAGGTGTCCAAACTTTACGATTTTACGGTAAATCGGTTCACTCTTTATTGAAAGTATCATGACGACACTTGAACACATTGCTATTCAAGACACACGGGCTAAAACTATCTCCAGAAGCGAACAATGGAAACATTTGTTGGACAGATGGTCACAACATTTCATGACCGAATTTCTATTTTCTCACTGCATATTTTAAATTGTAGCATTGCAACATCGAATCAAATTTTAATTTGGATAGTATTTCAGAAACATACTATCGATCAGCTACCAACAATGCTTAAAATGTAATTTTATATGAAATTTGTCATTGTGAATAACACTTGTCATTGTGAATAATTCATGTAATATGAAATGAAAAATGAGAGTAAAATCAGAATCAAACAGACGTGGCATTTCGAAAGTGTAGCTTTAAGAGCATGTCTGTCTGATATTCAAATAAAAGGTTTGTATCTCGTATGAAATGTTAACACAATATAAGAAAAAATACTCAATACCGTCTGTACTAATAAACAGGCCATGCCCCTCTCTGTTGAAATAGCGATGGGCTATACAATTCTTGCTTACAAATTACATTCAGTTATACTGATTCTACTTTCTCTCTCAATGACTCCATGTAGCGCATTTGCAAACAGTCAAATCTTGATCAGACGCCGCGTAATGCTGCGTCTAATAAGGATCAAAACTGTGACATTACTTCAGTTTTACTACCTTAAAACTAACTTTGAAACGATATTATAGACAACAATATTGAAGTGACAAGAATATGGCAGTGAATAGGTAGAAACCTCACAATAAATCTTAACATGAAAGGGTTGCTTTATTTATTTGAAAGACATGACAACATCATGCGTGTGTTTAAGTATTATACAGTAGAGAATCTGTTATTCTTTCCCGTTTAAACGCAAACGTACGCAAACGCAAAGCACTAAAACGTAGAAAAGAACAACTTTTGGACAATTCTGATAATTCTTGTTTATCTTGGTGGCAAACAGTTTGGAGCATGATCAGACGCCGGGTTACCCGGCGTCTGATCTGACTCCAAACTGTTTGCACTGCAAATAATAGTTTTAGCGTAAACGCGTTTATTGGGAAAGAATAACAGATTCTCCACTGTATATGTCTGGTCGCGACAATCCGAATTCCGAACATAGCAAACGTGGAGACTGCTGAAATATCAAATGTCTTATTTACATCTACAAAAAATAATGTATTAACTGTCAACAATATTCATTTCAGTCTCAAGAAGGAAAGTATTGTGTTTAAATTCTCATAAAACACTCTCGCACTGTAAAATGCGTACGCCAAGAAATATAGCGCCGTTGCGTCGGTGCAAAATGTGGTTTACCTGGGTAAATTGAAATGTTAGAATCGCAATAATAAATTAATACCAGTGTTTTATCGTGCAATAAAACACGGGTAGTCGTTGAGATCATGCTCCTTACTGTTTACCACTCAAAATAGAAAATATTGTAAACCTTTTCCGTTACATGACGTTGTTATTTTCAAAGTTATTTGCATTGTTGTTAAGTGTAATATTGGTTAAATATAGTCACTACCGGAGAGACCATGAACGTCGATTATGTTTCACCGATTACCACATAAATATGCCTTTTTAAGCCATTGATTTATTCCTCTACTGAAGGCAATATTTTTACTTTAAGCAACCATGAACATGTATCATAAGACATGATAAAGAAAAATGCGCATTGTGCTTTACTTTCAACTTACTTTAAGTGGCCATCTATCTTCAAAATTAGAAACAGGCCTTAGGTAATTGCTAAATCAAAAACGGACACACGCGTAATTGTTATAAAAAAGGGTAACTTGTGATTTAAAAATATCGATAATATATCTTAATGATAGCAATCAAACAGTGTAGAACAAAGCTAGAATTTGAATAGCCAAGCATCTTATCTGGATCATTCTGTCTGAATTGAATATTATATCTTTGGTTGTTTAAACGCATCGTTTGTTAGGAAAGTCTAGCGTTTCAAACCATTTCAAAATAAAACGATTCAGGCTTAAAAGCAAATTGTTATCTCTGATAGATAGGTTCACCCCAGAAACCTTCATACATTGGCGTGGTTCTTGGGCTTTATTGTCATAGGGAATGTTTCTGTCTATTAGACCGAGATATATAAGTACTCCTCAACCAAGAGCTAAAAGGAGGCACATTGATTTGTTTAGATCCGATGCGCTGCTTTGCAACGAATGAGATACAGTGGAGAATCTGTTATTCTTTCCCAATAAACGCGTTTACGCTAAAACTATTATTTGCAGTGCAAACAGTTTGGAGCCAGATCAGACGTCGGGTAACCCGGCGTCTGATCAGGCTCCAAACTGTTTGCCACCAAGATAAACATGAATTATCAGAATTGTCCAAAAGTTGTTATTTTCTACGTTTTAGTGCTTTGCGTTTGCGTAAGTTTGCGTTTAAACGGGAAAGAATAACAGATTATCCACTGTAAGCAAAACTTATCTTCCTCAAATCATCATCTCAAACAGTTTGAATCCTGATCAGACGCCGCATAAGACGGTGTCTGATCAGGATCAAATACGTTTCAAATGTCGCCTTTTGTGCCATTGGCAGGGAAAGAGTTAAATGCATAAATCAAAGGTTGTATAAAATTGTCTTGACATTGATACTTTCTCAGATGCAGGCGAATTTGTAATATCTGTGTAACAGTTTGGATCCAGTTGAGACGCCGAGTTACTCGGCGTCTCATCTTGATTCAAACTGGTTGACATTCGGATGATATCGGGTCTTTTGGTGTTTTTAAAAAAGTAGATAAATAATATAGCAGATGTCGAATCTAGCAGACAACATTGACCGAGCTTGGAAAAGTTAAACATCTTGTGATAACTTATGCAAATAACATTGATTCAGATGATAGAACTGTCTAACCTTTTGCTGTTTTTTGCTGAAAAAATGACAGATAGACATATAAAGTCTGGATGATGCTATAAACGAAGACGCCTTCACATAAACACTGGATGAATTGCAAAGGATTATACACCTGGCATAATGTTGGTAAGCATTGCTCGTAAAGAATACTGTTTTAAAATAAATGAATGTCTAACTGATCAGTTTCTCGCATAATTAAAACAAATTTACACCAACACATGAAAGGTCGCAATGTAATCAGCCGCAGATTTTTCTGCGCTACCAAATAAATATTTTCTATAGACTTTTAAACTGAAGGGACAGTAGATATAATTTTACTAAATACAAAATGGTTCAACATCAAAATAATGATGTCAAATGGTTCTCATTTCATGACCCCCTACGGCTTAGACGGGCATATTGTTGTTAGTATGTCTGTTTGTTTGTTTTTCTATCCGATTGTTTGTCTGTCTTTACCTAACTTTAACATTGGTCATAACTTCGGAACTAAACGTGATAGACATATTCACTCCAACCAAAAGGTAGTGAGCTCATTTCCGACATTTGGCAAGGTCCTTTACATGCCATTTAGTTGTCAAAAATACATTGGACATAACTTCGAAACTAAAACATGATAGATACTTATTATTTGGTATGTGTTTTTAACTAACGAAACTCTTGAACGCAATTTAAATGAAGGTATGCCCTACAAAAGTCAATGTTATTTAGATGTTAGACACGCGGAATTTAACATTGGCCATATATTTCGAACCACAGGTTTCTCGAACTCGCTTAAGCCGAATTAACAGGAATTTCTACAGTTTAATCTCAATTTCTAAGCTGGCTTAAGTCGAACATAAGTCGAACGATGAAGCCTCGTTTTAACTTTGAAAAAATATATTCGACTTAGCCCCGCTATAAACTTGAAACACGGATGCGTTCGACTTTAGCAAATAGAGATCGAATTTCGACTGTACATGTAATAGATAATTCATATTTGGCATGTATACTCAACTCGAAAAGCTCTTGAGTTCATAACAAAGTCGACCATGTCTGGCAAAGATCAAGGTCAAAAAGGCTAAATTAAACATTGGGACTACATGTAATAGGGACCCCATATTGTACATGTGTACTCACCTAAAGACACTTGTGTGCCCAGGACATGATATACGTGTATCAGGTCAGACAAACGCAAATGTCATTTAAAGGCCATCGTCACATCAGGGGGCATAGTCTTCCACAAGCACAATGTGTTTCATAATACACAATCTACATCCATCTTTTAAGAATTATTTAAGACATTTAAATAAATAAATCATGAATCATTTCGACGCCAACTTTGACTGCCTATTTTGACTCTTTGACAGGCCAAATAGCGTCTGCTAAAATGTATCGTTATCTTATATCAAATTAAAGATTTGTAAGTTTGTAATGAAGACATATTGATTCAGATGTCACAGCAATTACATGTAGGATCCTGATACACGTGACATGGCATATCATATGCATCCAACATAAGTGCAAGTCGACTATAGTAGCATATTTAATGTAGGTGTTCAATTCATGCAATAAAGTCTGCAAGTATGCACGTTGTAAGCAGGTTGACTAATGCGTTAAAGGCCACCAGGTTAATCACGCTCAATTACAGTAAAACCTCTCTATTACAACTACGAAAACGAAAGCTAATTGACTTTTAAAAAGACAGGTGACGGCTAAAAGCAATGCGATAACAAAACCAATAACTCCTTAAATGAGCTTTTATATTTACTGCCCAATTGCTTTAAGCAATCACTTATCATAAACACCTTATAATTAACAAAATTCAGTGGTTGTAAAAGAGAGGTCCTACTGTAGTCGGTCATTCTTTTTCTGATCCCGATCTAGTGTAACTCTTTCATTGCTCTTTTATCGTCTGCTTAAAACTGTCGTCTGCAGTTTTAAAACAAAATCAATTCCTAGTGTTTCATACAATAATAAAATGCATATTAAACCGGTTGAATCCTTATCAGATGCCGCATAATGCGGTGTCTGATGAGGATCAATACTTATAACATGTAATAAATAATAATGCTTACAATAATCCAGATATAATAGGGAGTTAGAATAATATAAATATATAAACTGCTCTTTTCTAATATTTCGATCTCTAAGGGCCTCTTTCAAGAAAATCACGTCAAAACACACGTCACATTTTTAATACCTGCATTCAGCCATAAATATCATCATTCTTTTTTATTTTATTGCTGAATGCAAGTAACAAAAATGTGACTAGTGTTTTGACGTGATTTACTTTGAAAATTGTCCTAAGACCTCGAACAATTTGAAAAGAGCAGTTTATAATGTAATATATAGACGGTTGTGGCATTGGAACTGAATATGTTCAAACTTATATTTAGAATAAAAGCGAATGTTGCTTGTTTTAAATGTGTTGTCCGCCAACAATGCCCTTCTCCAGTTTTACACACTTTTTGACCTGATTTCACATCAACAAAACACTCACATAGTTCGGATCAAGGTCAGCTGGTGAATGATTCGGCATCTGCTCAAGGATCGAATTATTTGAAAATCCTATTTAAGACGTTCTTTAACGAGATGAAATGTTCAAGAGATGTGTCACAATAATAACTTTGGTAAAAGCATAAATGTGTTATTATCTGTGTTCGATAATCGTCTCCAGTATCGCTATTGTTAGACATCTTGAAATCAGAAAACCCTAGCATGCATCCATTTATGTACAGTAAAACCTCTCTATAGCTACATGTACCACTTAAATGTGTTAATTATTGGTTGTTTACAAAATGTGACTGCTTTAAATAAGGTGACAGTTAAACAGAAAGCTCCTATAGGAGCTTGCTGTTTAACTTTCACATTGCTTTAAGCTGTCATCTGTCTTTTACATAATGAATTGAGCATGGTTTTAGTGGTCGTAATAGTGAGGTTTTACTGTACTTCTGCATATCGTATAACGGAAATGGAAGGCGTAAGAACATGCACTAACGTTCATATAGCTAATAGTTATTCTTGGAGGTGCAATTATGTCTCAACAAATATATTTATGTTTTAAAAATCAATGGTCATTGCAAAACAGATCAGAAGCCGAGAAAAGCACGCTGCATGCTGGTTGGCTCTGAGATGGAAAGTGATTATCAAATGGTTCACGAACATGTTTTCTGTCTATAACTTTAAGCATAAGTATGTGTTTAGTTTGTCTTGAACGGGACAGCAATAATGGTTTCTTCACTTTATATAGCATTTTGAAAAATTGCTAATGAAAAACAATGAATTCTAAAATCGTGCAGAAGTGTTCTAATTTGTTATAGCAATGTAAAATATGATACACTTTCCCGTTTAAACGGAAGTAAACGGAAACAAAATGCATTGGAGAAAATGACACATTTTTAAAAGTTGTAGATTTTTAATCTGAATGTTTCATTGTTTTGGGCCTGATCAGACGCCATGTTACCCGACAGCTGATCTAGGATTCACACTGTTTGCAGTAAAGTAAAAATAAAGTACCAAGTTATAGTCTTCTTTTAGTCCGAATGACCGCGCAGCCGACTGTACATCCACTCCCCTGATCATTGAGCCTTTTTGTCTACACTATTGAGCTCTGCTAACAAATGGCACGTAGGCAGCCGCAGTACCGGTTCAGACCCTTCACAGGTACCCATATAAGCCCCTGGGTTGAGAGGTGCAATTCGCGGTACGTATCCTATTCATTGACATTCCTGTACCTCATCGGGGATTCGAAGAAACTCAAGGCCCCTGGTACCATCGAAAGACTACAGTGTTCCCTCCCTACAACGACACCCAGTGGGAGACACATAGTGTGTGCGTTGTTCGCGGGAGTCGTTATAGTAAGGGAATATTAAAACTTGACTTGCATTTGCAAACAGCTTGAATCCATATCAAACGCCGCGTTACGCGGCGTCTGATTTCGTTTCAACCTGTTAGTCATTGATCATGATATTTTATTCTATCAAAATGTCCAATTATATGTAACTTTGAGAAAAAATAGTAGACGACAATTTTGAGCAGACGGTATTGCGGCAGCAAAAGCGTTAGACATAATTGTATTGTTTAGGGACAAGCGACAAGGGTCGTTATTCGGAGGGCCGTTGTAGGGAGGGAGCACAGTAATATTGTTACTACTGTACACATGTACATGTATAACCGCATATCAAAATAAAGAGATAGTTTTAACAGATAAACTAGTTTCAGTTTAAAATGTTTTAACAGATTTGTAGCACACAACTTCTGCGTAAGTGATAATCAGTTTATCACATACATATGACGAGATAGTATTCTGTCAAAATAAAAACGTTTGTGTCAAAACAGCCCTGTGTTAATTACCTCAAGGCGCACAAAGGTGGACTACTATGGAGAACGACAAAAGCATGCAATGTTGAAGGAACGTGAACCTGTGGGTGCCCTGGGGTAAGCGGGTCGTGGCAAGGCGCCACGAGGCGCTTTCGTAATGAACACAGGGCAAGCGTTCTTCTGCAAGCTGTTTCGCGCCTATTGAAACGCCGGGAAACCTAACCTTATGTCTGATAAGGCTAAAACAGTTTGCTAGTGCTACCATAAGTTGATCTTGAACAATTCTAAGATTTCAAAATTTTCAAGCGCGATTACTTTTTTAAGGCGCATTCTCCTTTACTTTCAGTCTGCTTTAAGCTACTATCTGGTAGGATAAAAACACGAATATTTCGGAAAATGCCGGGAAAATGGCAGTACTGGTTTGCCGCTCAGATTTTAAGTGCACTAAGCACTAAACCTCCTGTAACGTATGTATACATAATTATTTATATGATATTTTATGAGTGTTCATAATGTATTGGATTTATTAAACGATTCTTTTAGAAAGCTTTGCCGAAAGCTATTTATCGTTTTCTAAAACGACGAGTTTGATAAATCCAATACATTATCAACACGAAAATTATATTCTTTGTATTAGATAACCTATAAAAATAATTTATCGCAGCCTTTGAGTTCAAGTGAATGCTAAGCGTGAAATAAGTAGATCTATACAGGAAAATAGTTGTTCCAAATTAACCCCGTTCACTAGCATAATGTTTATGTAACATTGTTATTATTTATATAAATAAACACTTCCATGTAGATCTAATATTGATTAATTACACCACAAATCTATCAATGCAATCTACATGAAAGAATGAAGACGTTGGATATTGAACGCATATAACGCGTTTTAATGACGTCATAAGTAAAGGACGTCGCGGCGTACCTCATTAGCATAGGGCATTTGTATAGTTATTCAACTAGTTATATATGACAAATAAACATCGAGTGTTATTCAACATTCACGCCGTCTGTTGTGTTATAAATGTGTATATAGAACATTCACACTGTTGAATTTGAGATGTTACTGATTAGATTGTAATGTTTCGTAAGACATCGCTTGTCGAAAGGTTGTTTATTAAAAGGCCATATGTTACTTGTATACCTGACTCGACACATTTGCAGTTATTCGGTTCATTAAATCAGTTAATTACTTTTTTGTTATTTTTCAGTGACAATGCTGGTGAAACGAGATTAGTAGGACAACAACCCAAAGTCTGCATAGAAATACATATAGACCGTCACCATCATTAATAGTATCAAATATAGTACATACCGTATTGAGCAGACATTGAGTAAATATCGTCTGACATCGATCCAAGACTGTATAAATGCCAGTGAACTATATTAACCCTTTCCCTTATAGAAGCGACTTTTAGCACATTCATTTTATTCATCCGCTGAAGAAAAACAAGTTCCAAATTATACCGTAATGAATATGTGTCATATTTAATACTTTCCTTATTCTAACAGTTTAAAATAGCTTAAAGCAGGCTGAAAGTAAAGCCAACCTGCTTTAAGTAGTCACATATCTTCAATACTAGAAACAATGTTATCAGGTAAAGGGTTAAATCTTCCCCTGCCATGACGTCATCCATTTTAAACATTACATACATGTACCACATTATTTATACAGACGAGGTTACGGTGGTTAAAGGTTTAAAACAGACGGTGCATGTTGGCAGTGAATTATTCAATAGAACTGTATAGATAGTATGCTATAATGTGTCAAAAATACCAATATTACACTGGGGGTCTGCTATATAAGCCCCTTCACTGCCTTATCCAGAGTACAATGGGCATTTGCAAACTAGTTGAAGTCCTGATCAGACTGTTTGACACACAAATTCATAGTTCTTAAGTCAAATACTTAAACGATATATGTGAGAAATACGACGACAATTGTTTACAATTGATGACCTTATGACAGTTATTGGATTAATCATACAAACGCATAAATCTATGCTTCAAATACTGATTTAAACGGCGTTAATCAGTAACCTGTCATAAACACTATATAATTGACACAATATTGTGGTTGTTTTAGAGAGGTTTTATTGTAGATAAACACATGGTCAATGTTTTATTAGATTGAACCTCTGGTTAAACGCCAACGCACCTGGTACAATGGAGAATCTGTTAATTTTTTCCCAATAAACGCGTTTACGCTAAAACTATTATTTGCAGTGCAAACAGTTTGGAGCCAGATCAGACGCCGGGTAACCCGGCGTCTGATCAGGCTCCAAACTGTTTGCCACCAAGATAAACAAGAATTATCAGAATTGTCCAAAAAATGTTCTTTTCTACGTTTTAGTGCTTTGCGTTTGCGTACGTTTGCGTTTAAACGGGAAAGAATAACAGATTCTCCACTGTAATAAATATAGAAACACAAACTATAGGTGCCCTAGTAATGAACTCTTGATATAAAACAGCAAATTATTCCTATTTCAATTATTTATATAATTGGTATGGCTGCAACGATATTTCATAATCCGTTTGTAATACAAAGGTAATTCTACAACGACACCCATCGGGAGACAACGAGTATGTGTGTCGTTCGGAGGGAATTGTTATAGGGAGGTACATAAGCCTTAATTTGCAAACAGCTTGAATACGAAAAGTAACCACACATACTAGGAAATTCAAATGTACCTTTATCATTATCAATCAGGATGTGCTAAAACAATTAATAATGTTGTATATGATCCAGGGGAAAGTACTCCTGTAATCCATTGGCCACATACACTGCATGGGATGGAGTCAACCAAGGATCGTCCCTGCATCTCCTGTACCTCCTCTCCTAGATAAAAGTAACTCTACCTTGCTATTGAATATAATCTAGCAATAGTATCTCACATAAACCCTTTACCCAATAACCTGTTTACAACATTTAAGACAGGTGATCACTTAAAGCAGGTTGAATGTAAAGCAGAATGTGCCTTTAGGTACACTCTGCTTTACTTTCACCCTGCTTTAAAAAAAACGTCGGCTAGGCTATATATAAATATTTGTTATGGTAATTGTTCATGAGTGTATAAACTGGAACTATTTTCTTCAGCGGAGGAATAAATTAAATACGCTAAAAGTCGCTTCTATGGGGGACAGGGTTAAACTTGGTTGTATTGATTCAATAATGTCTGTTGCAAACAGTTACATATGTAAGGTTCAGATCAGCCACGAAATAGATTTTAAATTGTCAAAACGTCTTTGTAGAATACAGTCTCTGTACTGCTGCATTCATCAGGCGAGTCCTTTAATGTCATGAGGAGCCTCGTCTTTGTCACTTTGAACTCCTCCACTAAGGACGAGATAGGTAGTTGGAGCTTCCCTGAATTGGAATACAGCCTAAGTCCGGTGAAACTTGGTGGTAATCCCAGCCAGCGCCTCACGTATTTGCTGATTGATCGCTCCTAAGTCTCAACTGCAGTTGTTGGTATCTCATACAACATGAGGGGCCAGATCATTCTTGGCAACAAGCTGTTCTGATACATCCATACTTTGAACTTCCCCCGGGAGCTGGGTGTTATCAATCCTCCTCAAACCCTGTCCAACCTGTTCCTGACGCCCAGTAAAAGCCTCCTTGTCCTTCAGACTAGCGTCAAACCACTTGCCAAGACATTTGATTGGATTATTCACTATACTTGGAATAGGTTCCCCTTGTATAATAAGTGGGAACTGGCTAGTGACTTTCCCTTTCCTAAATACCAGACATCTAGATTTCCTTGGTTTGAACTTCATCCTGTCCAAGTTACAGTCTCATCTAGAGATGTGAGGATCCATCGGGTCTGTATGTGAGACTTGGTGGTGGCTGTGACGTCATCCATGAAGCCTCTACTTGATGGCATCCGGATTCCAGATTCCATTTTTGGTTCTCTGGTCTCTTCTGCAGCTGCCTTTAGGACAAGATTAATACCAAGGACGAACAAGATGACAGAGATTGTACATCCAGTGATGATACCACGCTCCACATTGATCCACTTGGTAGTAAAGTCTCTAGTGCTGAACCTCAAATTCAGGTTATTGTAGTAGCTGGCTACTAGATGCTTTACTTTCTCTGGTAGATGATAGTGAACCAGAGCATACTGAATCAAGTTGTGTGGGATGGATTCATAAGCGTTGGCTAAATCTACCCAGACCACAGTCCGGTCTGTCTTGATCACCTGTGCCTCCCTGATGAGTTGGGTTATAGCCGAGGTGTGTTCCAGACACCCAGAAAATCCTGGAACCCCTCCTTTTTTGTACTGAGGTGTTGATATAGTTTATGGTTGCATAGCTGCCGAGTCTTCTAGCCAAGACAGAGAAGAATATTTTTCCTTCTACACTCAACAAGGAGATGGTCCTGAATTGACTGATAGATTCAGAATTCTTCTCTTTCGGAATTAAGCAACATTCTGCTATCTGCCAGATATCTGGTATCACACCCTTCCTCCATACTACTTTCATCAGGTTCCACGGGCGTTTCAACAGTCTAGGGCAGTTCTTATAGACCTTGTATGGGATTCCGCTCGGTCCAGGAGATGATCCTGCTTTTGATTTCTTCACAACCGCTTGGACATCTTTCCATGTTGGCTCCCTTTCATCAAACACGGTAGATCGTGGGTGGGCCTCACGGATCTTTGAGCAATCTCCAAGTGGTGTGTGACGATGAGGATCCGCATGCGCTGCCTCTAGATACTCTTCAGTTTCCAGTTTTGAGCTGGCTAAATTTCCTGATGTCTCCTCGCTCAGTAGCCGAGATGTAAATTGGTAGGGATTTTTGAAAAAGGCTGCCCGCTTCCTCTCTTTCTCTTTCCACTGCTTGCGCAGTCTTTCGGTCTAACGTAACTGGTGGAGAGTCTGTCGTAACATCTCCCGTAAGCTCCTCAAACCTTCCCCTCACCATCATCACTTGTCCTCTTGAATTGCTTCCGAATGGACCTGAGCTCACTCCGGAGACGCTTGATCCCTACTTCCCTTCTGTTTGGCCTGTATGGCCTATATCTTCCATAAACAGCAAACCCTCTCTATTACGACTACTAAAGTGTGTTACCCCATTTGTGCATACGATCCCATATATGGGACATATATGCATAATACGGCGTCTGATCAGAGTCTACACTGTTTGCTGATAGGAATTTCAATATGAAACAAACTGGAAATGAAAATTTTGACCAGGCATCCCTTTTATAAACAATGGACTAATCCAATATGTCCCCTGTATTTCATGAAATCAATTGACCATGTGTTAGTGGTCGTAATAGAGAGATTTCAAAATATAATGCTTTCCAACAAACGCTGTAAATTGATGTTAGTGTGTCATGTCGTTGAATTTATATCAGGACAGGACTAAATAGCAAAGAAATATGTTACGACCATTAATTTGTTTTAATTAGTTTATGTTCACACTCGACAAGACGTTATACTTTTCCAACGAACACGTTTACTCTTAAACTGTTATTTCAACTGCAAACAGTTTGTAGCTAGTTTGTAACCCGGCGTCTGATCAGGTTCAAAACTGTTTGTCGATCAGATAAAGATAAATAATTATAATTTTCAAACAGATACTATTTTCTCCATTTTACTGCCATATGTTTACATTTCATTTGCATTTACGGGAAAGAGTAGCGTCTGCCCCAATGTATCACTGATGCTATTATGACTATAAGTACGTGCATTTGGTATACGGTTCTACTGTATGACATACCATATGGCGCACATACAAAAATGTCATTTACAAAAGAAACAGCGCAACTCTTGAGTCTTGACACGTGCGTCGAATTCTTTATTGTCTCTCAGTTTGTACATAATATTATGCATGTATATATTTATAGTATATACAAATACATAAGCAATTTCCTTAGCGTCAACGATCTTTGATTTTAGATATATAAGATATTCACCCCCACTTGCAACAAACAATAGCCGCCTTGCCCAGTACAATAACCTTTTCGCTGCCATTATGACATCACATGTACAATCAACCCACCATTTATCGTTATTTGGGGAAATTGCCCAATTTACTTACCCTTAATCCATTTGTGTAAGCAGGAAACCGTTGTTTGGAAGGTTGTTGTAGGGAGGGAACACCGTATATGACGTTTGTAAAGCAATAATGGTTATGCCAAACAACACAAAAGAGTAATTTGAGCAGCCTGCTGCGGATGGAAATGAGCTCCTCTCTTTGAATGGCGTCTTAGATCTGTCATCGCCAATGTTGCATTATGTCGACTTTGCAAACTGTCTGTATCCAGATCCGATGCCGCGTAACGCGGCGTCGGATCAGGATTCAGACTGTTAGACACTATATCCATATTTGTAAAGATAAACTACAATAAATCTAACTTTGAAACGTTATTGATAACAACACTTTTGAAGTAGACGAAACTTAAGCGGTGAAAGGGTAAAAACGTCACGTTTAATTGGGCACCGAAAGGTTACCCTTAAGCACGTTGTGTAATTGTCTTCTGCATCAAATCTTTGGAGTGTTTTCTCTTCCTTTGTTGTCAGAAACATAACGCCAGAGTGAAATACAGTTTGGATATAGATGAGACGCCGAGTTATTCGGTGACCCATCTGGAGCCAAACTATTTGCAACTGAAATCTCAAATTCGTTCATAGCTTGCATTTGGTTAAGGCTAACAGCCATGGTATTATTTCCATCGGAAAATATATACATGAATATCGAATTGTCAAAAGTGCAGGCTGAGTGTTTCTTTATACCTTATATACATGTGTACATACATCTCTCACCACTTAATCATATACTCAACCCGGCTACATATGTATTAGAAGAATATTACTAATTTTGCAAATGCTTTGAAGATGATTAAATATCTAATTTTCCTTTTCTGCTGGTATACTGTAGGAAAGCTATTACATGTGAAACCTTATGACCCCTAACACGAGTTAAACAGTTTTCCATACCGTGCAGTGGATATGACGTTAGTCTTTCCTATTTAATCGCAAAGGAAACGCAAACGCATTGAAAAGACATTGAGAAATTAGAATGTTTTTCTAATTCTGACTAATTATTTTTATCTGAGAGCAAAACAGTTTGGAGCCTGATCAGACGCCAGGTGACAAACGCAGACCGTACGAGACCACTGTTGAGCCATTCTCGTGTCCAAACTTGCCTCCTTCTTCTTCTCCTTCTGTTGGCTTGTTCTTGTCTCCCCTCACGCCTTCTGGCCAAAATAATCTCAATGTCTATCAGTCTTATCATGATTTCTAATTCCCTTATTCTGTCATCTGCCATTTTTATAACTTCTCTGTTGAAAGTTCGAAAATTTATGAAGCCAAGCCATCAACACGAGTCAATTTATATCAAAACATACACGAATGTGTGATAATTCGAGCATAACTCGAATAAAAGTCGGTGGGACCGTATGTAAACCCTGTAAATGTCCAGTTAATCCAGTAAAAGTCGTGTTTAATCGTACCAGGCCGTAACAGACCGTACTAGACCGTACTTGGAACCGTACAACAATCGTATGAAAATCGTTTTGCAAATCGTGTTCAAACCGTGACAAACCTTGCTTGACCGAGTATATCCGTGCTTTGTTCGTACACACTCGTGCTACATTCGTGTCTAAATCGTACCAAGTCATCCCCAGGCATGGTTGGAGCTCAATACTCGTACCAGTGTATAACCGAGTATATCGTTTTGGAACCGTGTGCCCAACCGTGTTCTGTGTGAGACAGGCTTTACAAAGGCCAATTGATTTCACGAAAGACAAGTGACAGCTTAAATCAATGTGAAAGTTAAACAGAAAATCCTTCAGAAGCTGTCTGTTTTACTGTCACCTTGCTTTAAGCAGTCACCTGTCGTAAACACCTAACAATTATTACAATTAAGTGGACGTACATGTACTAGAGAGGTTTTACTGAATATAATTGCAAGCATTTCCGGTTCTGGACATATTTTCTTGACTTTTTATCATTCAAATTACATAAAGCACGATTAATATTTTACATTCACAAATAAAATTGATTACAGTACATCCTCATTTATGTGTTTTGTTCTGTACAATTATTGTTACCTCGTATAAAACTTGTTATAGTATTCTGAGAGAATAATTAAACTTGAAACATTACAACACGACCAAGTGGAAGACAATATTGCATGTGTTGTTCGGAAGGAGTTATGATAGGGGAAGGAGCCAAAAGACACGTGGCTTATATTTCCAAAAAGTTTGAATCCAGATCACAAGCCGCATGGCGCAACATCTGATCTGGATTCAAGCTGTTTGTCAGTAGTCATTATACTGTTTCTGCCAAACTGTCCACTTATATGTAACTCTGAGATAAAACAGCAGACGACCATGTTCAGCAACCAATATTGCAGCAGTACAAGCGTGACATAATTGACTTGTTTTTTGGAACAGCGGCGATGGTCGTTGTTAGGAGGGGCGTTGTTCGGAGGGCCGTTCTAGGGATAGAGAACTGTATAAACATGATGGAGAACACACACGACATTCTTTCCCAATAACTATTAAGTTTTCGTGCTAAAACTCTTATCATTGAAACAATTTGGAGCCAGATTACCAGGCGATTGACCATGATTTAAACTATTTAAAATGGTTAAAATCTATAGTGACCAGTTCAATATATTGTCGTTTATGCATTGTATTGCATTATTTGTGTGCATTTAGTTTCGTTTAAACGGTAAGGAACTATGTTTTATTCGTTGCACCAATTAGACAGATAAATGTACTTCCATGAACAATGCCTTTACTTTGTTAACACTAAATGGGAATGAGCCGTGCCATTACAAAACCTACCTGGCTATGGTACAGTCCAAACTGTTATCATCTCAGGCTCTATAACTGATTTGGTTTACACTTCGACTTGAGCAAGCATGTGTCTTTAAACAATATATTGAGAAACTTTCCGTTTTACCTGTGATGCATTTTTAAATACCGGCCCATAATGTAAACATGTGGTTGATAAACATTTAAGCAGAGTCCCTCTTTTTATGGTCTCTCACAATAACTTTTTGTTATTATTTAAAGGAAGTTGGCTGTTTTAATAAGGGCATACCAGGAGTGAAATGTAATTTTTTTTTTAAATGTATTTTTTGCAAACGGTTGGAAACCACACTGTTTCCCACTTAGATCCAAGATAACCAGCTCAAAAAGATATAATAATCGGTCATATTTGCCGCTTTCATTCACCTTTGCCTAACGTACTTTCAATGTGCGACAAGGAGCCAGACTAAATCAAAACTGATTTAATCCTTCCATTGCCAAATTTATGGTAAAGTTTTTACCACTTCCCTGCCATAGTGTATTCTGCTTTTATATTGTTATCGTTTCAAGGTTAGATTCAAAGCAGTATTCAAAATTCAAACTCTTTATTATATTCAGTTCATGATAAACATGAATACATGAGAAAACATAATATATAACTAGACAAAACATACATATTGACAAACAGATAACTTCGTGTCTTATCAGAAGATTCTTTTCTATGAGATTCCGGTAGAGATACAGGTATACTTAAGAAAACGTTTCAGTTGACGAAATATACGGAGATAGCCAGACATTTTCAGTTAAAGATATGCATAAATAAAACGTAAAAGAATATTTAACAACATGTCTTCTTAATTGTACACGCACTACACGTATTACACACGTTCTTAGGAAAGAAATCCGTATAATACATGTAATGGATCATGAATGAATATATATAGATCTTTATTCAAGTCTCATCTGTGTACATAACATATAATAGCAAATATCACATATACAACAAATATGGCGTACACAGCCATTCTTTATAAGAGACTATCACAGTTCAAGTATCAAAGACATTATTCGATTCATTAGTTATTATTATATAAATACATACAAAGGTAAGACCACGTGGATGTTGCTAATCGTTGAATTAAAAAATGCAATAAGACAAAAGCTGAAAAAATCTGAGATTAAAAAAGTACACTAATGCGTATTATTAAGAAATGAATTAAAGAATCCGTTATCATCTTTGATCAGATCAAAAATGAACTGATTAGCAACACACACATGTTATAGGTAAGACTTTAATCTATAAGGAATAAGAAAAATATGCGTTACTTACATAAAAGTTGAGTTCTTCTATTTAAAATATTAAAACAGGTTTTGGCACATATACGTATCAGACTGGGATGGGTAAATAAAACCTTAAGTTGATCAAGTTTACTAAAATTCATAAAGTCAATACAGACATCAGAAGCTTTAAGAAATAAATTTGTTCTAAAATCGTTATACATAGGACAGTCTAAATTTACATGTGCCTCATCCTCAACAACAGTTTTACACCATGGGCATTTCCGATCTTCCACGGCCATATTCTCGTATCTTCCTGTCTCAATACGTATAGGGGCAACCCCGCATCTAAATTTACAAAAAGCTGGCCGGTTGCTTGGTGGTAATATAATAAGGCAGTAATTTTCAATATCATAAGTTTGCTTAAACATTCTATAAGTTCTCAATTTGTTTCTCCCTCTCCCAGAAATGGCAGTGGTCCTATTTATTGTTGTAATCCAGGTTTCTTTGAAATTGGACATTGTGTGTTGTTTAACATCTGTTACCAAAGTGCTTTTACAAATTCTCAGTTCAAAATTACTAAAATTGGTTAAATCCAGATCAGAAAGTGTTGACTTCATGTTATAAAACCAGTTTCTGCATGACGCAGATGCCTTCTGATTTGCCCACAGAGCAATGCGCTTATTTAGCCGATTACAATGCATACCAGAGAGTCTGCACCAGTAATTAGCTAAACAACCCCATTGCTTTACAATTGGAGGTTCCCATGCCATTTCACCATAAACAGCAGCATTTGGTGTATATTTTCCTACACCTAAAAAATATCTCATAGCCCTAGTTTGAACAGCGTTAATACAGGTATATTCTTTATTTCCCCAAATTGGGGCACCATAGTTTATAACTGGCCAGACGATTGAATCGTATAGTTTCGAAAATACATTAAAAGGCACTCCGCCTATTAATTTACAACGAGAAATCAACAGACCTAAAGCTCGATTTGCGCTCTGTGCGACTGATTTAGCAGTTAAATTGAAATCTAGATACTCATTCAAAATAACTCCTAAATATTTGTACCTGTCAACAGTATTCAAAATAGAGTTACCGCATTTAAAAACATTTTCAGATCTGCAAAATGCATTTGCACGAAAATGTACAACATTACTTTTAGTTTCATTCACAGTCATACTATTAAGACCACACCAAATATTTAGGCTATCAAGCAGAGACTGTAGATCATTACTATTCTCCGCTAAAAGTACAATGTCATCTGCATAACAGAAGATGCATACCTTTTCGTTACCCATTTGAATACCAATATCCAAAGACTTCAAATAAGTAGCTAAGTCATTAATATACAGATTAAAAAGGATCGGAGAGAGAATACAGCCTTGTCTTAACCCACACTTGATATCGAACCACTCTGTACTATATGAACCCAGTCTCACACTAGCTGTGACTGTGGTATATACAGATTTGATAGCTTTAAGCATATTACCTCCTATTCCAGAGTCTAACAGCTTCTGCCAAAGTTTTTCCCTATTGATCATATCATAAGCTTTACGAACATCAATAAAAGCACAAAAAGTGAATTTCTTCTGCTTTTTCCGAGTTTCGATAATACTTGTCAAGGATAAAATTTGATCCGTTGTACTTCTTTCTTTTCGAAACCCATTTTGCTCTTCAACAATTTTGTTGTTACTCTCAGCCCAATTATTCAATCTTGCATTTAAAACACTAGCATATATTTTATAAATAGCAGAAGCTAAAGAAATTCCACGATATGAAAGAGGGCCTCGAGGGTCAGCACTGTTAGACTTAGGAATAGGATTAATAATTGTTTTTCCCCAAATATCAGGTACTTTACCAGTTCTAAAACAAACATTAAACAGCGTATGGAGAAATAACAACGTTACATCATTTAATAAAACTTCAGTTGGAATGCCATCAAAACCGGTCGCCTTACCCTTGTTTGCAGTTTCTAAAGCTTTCTTAACTTCAAAAATACTAATATTTTCATTAAAAGCTGGCCAATCAGAATCTTCTGAGTCGATTGAATGCAAATCACTATTTGAAAAAGTGGCGTCGACATTGAACAAATTACTAAAATCAATTTTCCATCTTGACAAGACATCTGTTAAATTCGACGAAATTTCGCCATTATCAAGTTTTACCTCCAATGGAATTTTATGTTTTTTACTATAACCAACGCCAATTTTTCCAAAAGATTTCCAAAAATTAGTTTGGTCAACGTCACATTCTTTCAATAAATTAGACTGTAGGTTATACCAGTGGTGACGTTTAGCTTTTTGAACTTCACGATAAAAATATTTTCGTTTATTTAAAAAATCTTGTTTAGATGCTTTCTTCTGTGCATGAATGAGGGAATAGGTGACCTAATGAATGAATTAATTAATAAGTGAATAAGTGAATGATACAAGCACTCAACCATTCACTCAACCAATCAGTCACTCAACCAATCAGTCTATCAATCAATAAATTATTTAAGCAACAGATGACAGAATCAAAGCATATAGGCCCTGTTGTACTACAATGGGTAAGACGGTATTCTCTCCCAATAAACGCATTTACGCTTTAACTAAATGTTCCATTGCACACAGCTTTAGGACAGATCAGACGCCGGGTAACCCGGTGTCCGATTAGGCTGAAAACTGCTTGCCACTCACATTGAATTGAATGAGCTGAATTATCAAAAATATCACTTTTAAACGGGAAAAAATAACGTCTCATCCATTGTATAATATATATTAGATCCCCTTCACGCTTATGAACCGAAGGTCAAACAGTTTGGTTCCTGATCAGACGCCGCGTTACTGTTTGCAGAGTTCTTTTGTTGCCACTGACAGTGAAAGCGTTACAAAACTGTAAGTGGTTACTTTAGTTGATCTTTACACAACTTGTCATTTCAGTTGTCGGATCGTCACTGATGGTTGTTTTATGGAAAGTTACCGCAACAATATCGCAGCTGTTGCAATGATGAAATGAACATTATTCATCTGAGTTCTGTGTAACATACAGTGGAGAATACGTTATTCTTTCCCGTTTAAACGAAACGAAACACAAACGCAAAACGTAGAAAAGTGCAACTTTTGGACAATTCTGATAATTTATTCTTATCTTGGTGGCAAACAGTTTAGAGCCTGATCAGACACCGGGTTACCCGGCGTCTGATCTGGCTCCAAACTGGTTGCAAATGAAATACTAGTTTTAGCGTAAACGCGTTTATTTGGAAAGAAAAACGTTTTCTCCACTGTATCTGTACAGTTTATATTGTATAATCCAGCCCATGGGAGGACTTACTGAAAGATGGTTGTTAAATTCAAGCTAAATATAATGCAGAAAGCTCTTAGATAAACTTTTTGCATTATTGCTTTTCTATTTTTTATAGTCACATGCTTTAACCCTTTACCCAATAGAAGCGCCTTTTAGCGGATATGATTTATTCATCCGCTGAAGAAAATAGTTCCAATTTAATCAGTAATGAATATGTATTATAGGGAATATTTTCTATATTATAGCACATGATAGCTTAAAGCAGGCTGAAAGTAAAGCAGAATGCGCCCTAAGGCGCATTCTGCTTTACTTTCAACCTGATTTAAGTAGTCATCTATCTTAAGTACTATAAATAGGCTATCAGGTAAAGGGTTAAGACTTCTAATCGCAACTACAGTGTGTGATCGCTGAAAAACACGACTTATGTCGATGATACATGTACATGTAACTGTCGCTGTGACACAAACTGTATTTCTTACTCTCTTTTAACATATAACAAAAGAAAACAATGCATACAGTAATAATAGGATACATGTACCACATTGTAAGTACGACTTCCACAGAAAACCACACAAATAAATGTGAAAGTTGAAAGGACAATCCTCGTAGCTTGTCACAAAAGTCGAATTGAAAATACGTATAATCAACATATTACGATACGCTTAAATGTGACCAATAAACAATGGCATTTTGGAGACACCGTGGAAAGGACGTTTTTTATTTGTCGACATTAAATTCGAAATCAATACAGCAAAATGTGACAAATGACATATTCTTAGTCATTGCATAAAAATACATTTTATTATATGCCTTCGAGTGATATCGAGCGTTTCCGCGTGTATTTGCAGAGTAAAATACAAGAGTCTGTATCAGCCACCTTGTATCAGCCACTTTGTATTTTACTCTGACCTCGCTTTCGATTTGACGTGACGTCATTTACGTACATGTACGAGTGCCGCGTTATTCTTTGTGACATACAAAAAATCTTGTTCTGCTTCAAACAACTAATAAATTTTGGATATAAAATGATTTAAACAACTATTTAGTTGTTTCTGGTTTGTATTCAAGGCATATAATAAACACATCACCAGTTGACAGTGCGCAACAGAGTGTTGCATTTAGCTCTCGACGTTTTTGGCGGAAACAACCGATCAGACTCGCGCCAAGGCGCTCGTCAGATCGGCTATTTCCGCCAAAAACGTCTCGAGCTAAATACATCACTCTGTATCGCGCTGTCAACTGGTAATGTGTATGTACATAATGATTTTCATAACACCACATGTTAATTATTAGTTCTAGTCTTAATACCAAATGGCTTTGAGACTAATCAGATGCTGGGTAACCCTTACATGTACGTCTCAAAACTGTTTAAATCCTTCTTTACTGTATCTCTGTCCTGTATAGCTATATGTACGTTTAACATACGCTCCATTGTATCTTATAGGGCAGATTGCTGCTTAAAGCATAATGGAATGGACCAGAAGGCTCCTATACAAAACAGTTTGAATCCTTAGCGTCACACTGTTTGACAATATTTCTTCAGTCAACATGTACCTACAGTGGAGAATCTGTTATTCTTTCCCAATAAACGCGTTTACGCTAAAACTATTATTTGCAGTGCAAACAGTTTGGAGCCAGATCAGACGCCGGGTAACCCGGCGTCTGATCAGGCTCCAAACTGTTTGCCACCAAGATAAACAAGAATTATCAGAATTGTCCAAAAGATGTTCTTTTCTACGTTTTAGTGCTTTGCGTTTTCGTACGTTTGCGTTTAAACGGAAAAGAATAACAGATTCTCCACTGTACACATTAATTTTGAGAAAGGAATACTGACAACATTTGCTTAAAGTAGATGACGTCATGGCAGTGAGGGGGTTAGGTCCAGCCACGTTCACCTTGCTTTGTTTACACGTTTCTTTTACGCAAACGCGCTGCAGATATGCTAATTCATTAGAGCCTTTAAATGCCAACAGTTTAAAGCCTGGTCAGATTGTTGTTGTTGTTGTTTCTGCTAAGGTTTATAGTCCCGAATAAGCTTTTTCAGGTGCGTCATCCCATTGTCTCAGGATTGGAACAGTGGTCAACATCTTGCCTATTGTTGAGTGGACTTTGACTTTTGGTCAGATCACGGCATACTTGATTTATAAACAGGAAACAAAATAAGGTAAGTCATTATTATTTTTAAGAATCGTTGTGATACTCGGCGTCTCATGGATGCACACTGTTTGCGATTGTTTGATACAGTCGAACTTCGATTTATCGAACTCGCTTAACTCGATATATTCGATAGTTCGACACATGAGCTGCATTGTTTCATGCTCGGTGAGGTCGAACATACCCATATTTCAAAGTTAAAACGTGGCTAATATATTCGATTTTACCGAGTTCTAGATATCAATGTCGACTGTATGTTGTTGTATAAAACACGAGCGTCTATGACATAGTCGTGTGTATCAGTTTTATCACACTCGGAAGTGTTCGTTTTTAATCAGTGTTGCACCATCTGGTGTCTCAACACTTTAACATCCCTTTTATTACCAGCTGTTACTGAAAAATGTAACAAATATAACTAAGGCAAATAAAATAGAGTTGTCATTCAGCTTGTTTACTCAAATTTGACGTTTATATTTATACAGAGCGTGAGTGAGAATAAGTTATTACCTAATGCTCTATATAACTCATAATTCGTTATTTTTACAGTTTTTTGTCGTGTTATTCTTACATTTCCTAATTCAGGTGAACAGTTTTAATTGTTTAAAATAGAGTCCGTTCGGACGCCATACATGTAGTAATTGACGTCTCGTCTGACTCCAAACTGTTTGCAATAGATATTACAGTGGAGAATCTGTTATTCTTTCCCAATAAACGCGTTTACGCTAAAACTATTATTTGCAGTGCAAACAGTTTGGAGCCTGATCAGACGCCGGGTTACCCGGCGTCTGATCTGGCTCCAAACTGTTTGCCACCAAGATAAACAAGAATTATCAGAATTGTCCAAAAGTTGTTCTTTTCTACGTTTTAGTGCTTTGCGTACGTTTGCGTTTAAACGGGAAAGAATAACAGATTCTCCACTGTAGTATTTGGACAAGAACAGCGTTGTTCTACTTCTTGGACGCAAAACTACATTTCTTTGTGTGATACACAGATGTCCCTAACGACATGTAGGGACCTTTATTATTACTTAACGACACCTTTATTTAACCCATTTATACCCAGTGGATTCTTCCATGTAATTATTGGATTAGTCCATTATTTATGAAAGGGATGTCTGGTAAAAAACATTATTTTCATTTTGTTATATATTGAAATTCCTATCAGCAAACAGTGTAGACTCTGATCAGAGTTTTTAATGTTTGCCTATGTCCCATATATGGGATCGTGGGCACAAATGGGTTAAGACATTCTGTCGTATGTTGACTGACTGTTAACACTTGTTTGCGTGTATCAAAAAATAAGCGATTTATCTATAAGCTGATTTTTATTTTGCATGTAAACATGTACAATCGATAATTCTAAAGCAGAAGAAAATATGACAGGAAAAAGAGCATATTTTACTATTGCACATTCAATATAGAAACAAACTAATAAAATAGTTCGTGATGAAATAATGATGTCTGTAGCAAATAGAGCCAGTAAAACGCTACTAAACTTGTCATCTCACCAGGCTCCATACAGTTTGCTATCCAGATTCAGAGTTAGACATTTTAAAGTATGTATAATTTCTATATCTAATTGGATTACGTTTATGTATAATCAATCTCGTCTAAACATTAAAACATAACAACTCATTAACACATACTATATTACATGTACAGAACTCCGCCATTCTTTCTCAACAAGTGCGCACCAAACCCTAGTGTTCAAGGAGAGAAACTCAATAAGTTTATTCTTTCGTGTCAATACTTTTCCTAAGTATTGTATAATAACATTAGCATGTATAAATGTAATCATATGTACTTCTGGAAATAAATATGTTTAAACTAAACCCGAGTGTGAACTGCAAACATACTGGAATGGTCCATTATCTAAAAGGGCAGGACGTCATTCTTTTAAAAAAAAAACGTGTTTATGCTAAAACTACAGCGCACCCTCTCCGCAACAACGAACGGGAGACAAAGAGTGTCTGTATTGTTCGGGAGTTGTTGTAGGGAGGGAAAGTAAAAACTTGGCTTACATTTAAAACAGTTCGAATCCTTATCAGACGCCGCGTAACGCGTCGTCTGATCTGGATTCAAGTTGTTTTTCACTTTTCATTATATTTCTGTCAAGATATCCACTAATATGTACCTTTGAGAAAAAAACAGCAGACGATAATTTTAAGCAGAAGATATTGTAGCAATGCAAGCGTTAGACATAATTGTCTTGTTTTGGGGAGGGTCGTTGTAAGGAAGGGGTCGTTGTTCGGAGGACCGGTTGTAGGGATGAAGTACTGTACAGTGTTCCTTGCAAACAGTTTGATTAATTCTCACACTCACAGTTAACTAGTGTATTACCATGGTTCAAATGCTTCATGGCCTAGATTTAAAACTGTCATCATTTTTAAACAGCTACAGTAGAGAAGGCGTTATTTTTTCCCAATTAATGCGTTTACGCTCAATTTATTATTTCCAGTGCAAACAGTCTGGAGCCAGATCATACGCAGAGGACCCGGATTCCGATCAAGTCCCCGGCGTCTGATCTGGCTCCAAACTGTTTGCCGTCCAGGTTCAAACTAACCTTCAAAATTGTCAAAAAGCTGTCATTTTCTCCATTTTAAACAATGCGTTTGCGTTTCGTTTGCGTTTAGACGGGAAAGAACAACGCATTATCAACTGGATCCTTTTCGTTTGCGTTTAGTTTCGTTTAAATGGGAAAGGGTAGAGCCTTTTCTACTGTACTTGTCATTACTTTCAGGCTGTTCTTTGTTTCCTTCAAACAAGACAACTACTAATCACTGTAACAATACTAATCATATCGTGTAAAATCTGATTTCTTCCTTGAAGTCTGTGTTTCTTTGGAACAAGTTGAAGAGTTTGACTTCGCGGAAAAAGCAGTCCTGCCGCTGGCGTAATGATGCGGTCTTCGGAAATCAACCCTTGGATCTTGGCACATGAGTCTTCTGAACACTAAAACAAAACCTTGGTGGAAGGCCGTATTCATACAAAAGTAAATGACTGGGTTGGAGAAAGAGTTGCTGATGCCGAGCCAATGACAGAACAGCCAGATGATATGGACATCCTTAGAGTCGTAGATACGAGGGTTCACGTCTCCAGCTATGTTAATCACGTTAAGAGGTAGCCAGCAAAGAGCATACATGGACACAACAACTATCAGCATCTTCACAGTCTGAAAAATAAGGACATAATCAATTAGTTTGCAGCTATAAGGGTTACAGGGGGAAAGGAAATTTAAATATTATTTTACATTTAAATGAAAACAAATGAAGATGCAAAGCAATTAAAAGGGGTAAATGTTCTTTTTGTTAAACTTTGATGACCGATTTAATTAGTTGCAAACAGTATGAAGCCTGGTCAGACACCAGGCTGTTTTCACAGGGCATAAAAACGTATCTAATAGGACAGAATAATGTATTAACACTTCACAAGCCATTTCAGTAACCTTATCAATTAATTATTGTTTCCAAATAAGAGTTTTAAAAAGTTTGATCAGAGAGTCGAACGTCAACCAGTCTTAATCCTGATCAAACTCTTCGTTTGATCAGTGTTCAGACTGTTTGCAAAATTGACATCGATGTATGGCATGTACATGTATCCCCTTCACTGGCATGACGTCATCCTTAACTGTCATTGCGTTATTCAATTCTAAATAATTGTCCTCTACCTTTTTATCTCAAAGAAAAGACGATTCCAAAGAGATGTCAGAAGAAAGGATTACATAGAGAAATCAGAAATTAAAAAATGTATTTAAAAATTTTGACTTACGATCGTTCTTGTCGTAAGAAGGTTTATAAAACGATCCCCTGTTATTTTGACTTAAGAAATATTAAAAATACATGTAGTGTCAACAGTTTGGGTTCTGGTCATGGTTTTACGAAAATCACTATTGTACTTGGCATAAAACAGGGAAAGGTATATATACGCGCAGTTGCATTCGCATGGTGGTGTAACACGGTCATACAATATAACATCATCGATCCCGAGGTGCAGTTGTTACATGTTACCACATTCTTATATCATGTTGGTTTTGCGGAATGTATAATAAATAACACAGCTTTCAGGTTACTTTATATGGAATATACACTGTCAGTAAAATCAATCTGGGACCAGAGCGAAGCTTTATTGACTGACAGTGCATATACCATATTAGGTAACCTGAATACAGTGTGACGTTTCTATCCTAACGACTACGTTTTATTTTTTAAATTTAACGTATTGTCTCGATTGCAGTTTTGAACATCATCCGGTTTCATCTAGGATATGAATAGAACTCTTTCTTCGCAAACTTAACCATGTCTCGAAACCGAAACCAGGGGAGTATTTTAATGGAGGACAGACAAAACTCTTATTTGTATAATTGATAATTAACCCTTTCGTTCTCAATGACGCTTTAAAGCGCGTTTGCAAACAGTTTTAATCCTAATCAGACGCCGCGTAACGCGGCGTCTGATTGGGATCATAACTGTTTGACACTCGTTTTGAAATTTCTTCAGTCATACTGCCTTGTTTACTTGAACTTTGGATTGGCATTGCAGACAACAAAAGTGAAGCAGACGACAATAAAACGATGAAGGGGTAAAAAATCTCACAAACAATTTGGCACTAAAAGGGTTAAGAAATTCATGCCTTTTACATCAAATACAGTGGAGAATCTGTTATTCTTTCCCAATAAACGCGTTTACCCTAAAACTATTAATTGCAGTGCAAACAGTTTGGAGCCAGCTCAGACGCCGGGTAACCCGGCGTCTGATCAGGCTCCAAACTGTTTGCCACCAAGATAAACAAGAATGATCAGAATTGTCCAAAAGTTGTTCTTTTCTACGTTTTAGTGCTTTGCGTTTGCGTACGTTTGCACGGGAAAGAATAGCAGATTCTCCACTGTATTTGCAGATGACCTTACAGTGAAAGTAATTATTATTTCGAAATTCATAACGGCATCAATAAGTACTTCGTAATACCATCTAAGTTCAAAGGAATAGCTAATCTAAAGTCTTTATAGCAACCGTGATTGATTGTTACTGTCAAAAGAAACCAGAATGGTGTTTAGATGAAAGGCTGGGGTAATTCGCATCTCGGTATAATTGTTTCTTAAGATGTCTTATTTTGCTTCAAATATTTAAAGGCGGTCGTGCAGGGAGAATAATTATTATTTAGATTATAACTAAGGCATAAATCCGTAGCTTTGCAATATATCAAGTTTCAGAGATATGCTTGCAATAACTTTGTCTTGCTTTAACCCATTACACTGTTTGTCTCTATGTGAGCTTTGCTATACAGCGCTCCCTCTCTACAACGACACCCAATGGGAGACTACATATATGTGCGTTGTTCGGAGGGAGTTGCTGGGATGGAACTTTGTTAACCATTGCAAACAGCTCGAATTCAGATCAGACGCCGCGTTACGCGGCGTCTGATCTGGATTCAAGCTGGTTGTCATTTTTCATTATGTTTTTTATGTAAAATATTATTTTTGTAAGAAAAACAGCAGACAACAATTCTAAGTAGATGATGGTGCATCAGTGCAAGCATTAAACATAATTTGTGTGGGAACAGCGGCGAATGTCGTTATAAGGAGGGAGTCGTTGTGCGGAGGGCCGTTGTAGAGAGGGAACGCTGTATTTCCCTGTAGATATACGAGTGTGATTGACGACACTCCAGTGTTTAGCCATACAGAAATCATTTCATATGAAATTTATATAAGACATTACAAATCCTTAACGCTGTTTGCAAATGCCTTCGTACGATATGCATTGATGGGTTAAGATGTTTTCTTAGATGTTTGTCTCAATTGCGACTCCAAGTGAATAGGATCCATATCATCTAATCATATCTAATATCGTCTAATCAGAGGTTAAAGTTCGTTCAATCTCCATTCATTTATTCTCCATTTAAAATAGTACAATTCTTTTTAGGGGTTCACTTTAAGTTAGAGTTAGAAAATACGATTGGTGTTTCATAATTAATACAACTCGATCAATAACTTCAATAATATAAGTGAAAAATACATGTGTGATATATCATAAGAAATAGCCATTATTCGCCTATATATTATATTATTCAATAAAATGACAAAAATATATCTAATATTTAACTCGTACTGAAAATATCATAAAAAATTACACTTATGTTATGTTTACAGTGGATAATCTGTTATTCTTTCCCGTTTAAACGCAAACGTACGCAAACGCAAAGCACTAAAACGTAGAAAAGAACAACTTTTGGACAATTCTGATAATTCTTGTTTATCTTGGTGGCAAACAGTTTGAAGCCTGATCAGACGCCGGGTTACCCGGCGTCTGATCTGGCTCCAAACTGTTTGCACTGCAAATAATAGTTTTAGCGTAAACGCGTTTATTGGGAAAGAATAACAGATTCTCCACTGTAAGAGTATTTGTTTAAAGCTAAAAAATATTTTGTTAGATCAAACCAGACTAACATTGAAGCAATTGAAATACATGTTAATGTTATAAAATAAAGAAAGTAGATATACGGATCTAGAAAATGTTCATCGCGTTCGAAAATTTATGTCAATTATTTTCATTACCGAACAGAGAAATTTTATTTTTGAAAAAAGTGAGTTTTAAAACAGATGCCCCTTTTAATTGTTATGAAATCTTTTTTTAATTAAAATTTACACATAAACTGATATACTTAAAAAAAAGTTTAGAAATCTAACTTTTCAAAAAGTTATTTGGTCAATATAAAATCTCTAAAAAGTACTTTGTTCTAGTGCCCTTGAGAAGGGGTCATTTAGATTAGTATTGTGAATCATCCAGTAATGTTATCTAATCGTGAGTTATACCTTCGTGTAGGTGAGATATTGCCCTTTCCAACGATATATCACACATACATATTACACTCATGATATCGAAGTTATTGATGAAGTTGCATTTATTATGAAACACCCCTCGTATTAAGTGAAATCTTAATGGTTAAGAGGCGGAGTTATCTATACCACGTGCAGACACCATGCGACGTCGAAACCACAACAAAGTGCCGTATTTAATTGGACGAAAAGGCAGTTTGATTGGTTAAAATGTGGGTTATATTATTATATAACTTAAGAATTATATTACAGTAAAACCTCTCTATCGCGACAGCTAGATTGTATTTATTACATTAGGTAGGTATTCACGACAGGTGACTGCTTCCAACAAGATGAAAATAAAATGAAAAGCTCCCTCAGGACATTTCTGTTTCACTGTCACATTGGTTGGTTTCAGCAGCTGTCACCTATTTTTTTATGCAATCAATTATAATTGAAAGATTTTACTGTACATGATCAATACTAAAATTATGTATCAAACATATTGTTTCACGTTATATCAAACTTTTCTTTACATGACTTTGCATTTTTTTTATCATAATCACACCTCAAATAAGACTTCTGAAATTCGCTTTTCCTGCAAAAAATCCGACACTCCTTTAAAATATCTACACTGAAACGTATATTAAATGTTGATTTTACTGTATTCATACTACGGTGGAAAAGACATATCGCTCATGCTTAACTAATCTAAAAGCAACGAACGTAGAATAGAATGTTGAAATGACAACTACAGTAGAACATCTCTATTACGACCACTAAGTTGTGTCAAATATTAATCGTTTAAGACAGGTGACTGCTTAAAGCAATGTGGAAGTGAAACAGAAAGCTGGGTTCAAGCTGGGCAATAATGATATAATTCGGAACTTTACCTATCATCCCTATAATCAAAAATAAACTAGTTTATCTTTGCCAAAGGTTAGCTCCGCCCTGCCAAGTCGATAAAACCGGTCTATAGACTCTGATAAGATTACTCCTGTAGAAGCCCTCTGAACTGGCCTTGTACTGTTTGCATACATGTATGACACTTTATACAGTTACACTGTTTTTCAAAGTCATATATGCTCGTTGTTAGGGTTGAATGTGTCAACTACAGTGGATAATCTGTTATTCTTTCCCGTTTAAACGCAAACGTAGGCAAACGCAACGCACTAAAACGTAGAAAAGAACAACCTTTGGACAATTCTGATTTTTCTTGTTTATCTTGGTGGCAAACAGTTTGGAGCCTGATTAGACGCCGGGTTACCCGGCGTCTGATCTGGCTCCAAACTGTTTGCACTGCAAATAATAGTTTTAGCGTAAACGCGTTTATTGGGAAAGAATAACAGATTCTCCACTGCACATCAGATAGGTCATTTGAATTAACACCAACACTGCTAAATCCCAACTTCAATGGTTACTTGCGGCGTAGGATCAGAATCCAAACTGTTAAACACTCAATTGCATATTTTCCTAAGTAAAAAAAATGGAAAAAAAATAATTTTGAGAAATAAAAGCAGACGAAAATTGTTCAAAACTAAAGACGTCATGGCAGTGATTTAAGCGATCATACATGTACAACAAAGTCAAATAGACAGTCGTTGAAACAGTTGGTTGTTTAGTTGTGACAAAAAATGAATAAGATACCCAACTGAAATATAGTAGGATCAGTAAAAGAATATTTATTTTTCGGATTTTAGGCCACTGATTCAAACTCAGCGAAAATAAAAAATAAAAGATTCTTTAACCGTTCGTTTGGATGATACTAGTCGTGGGTAATATATAATTATTTCCCATTCCCACCGACGCAATGGTAAATATAAACAAATAGGAACAGAAACAATAAATTCATACCAGTGTTTTACAGTACATGTACAATAAAACGAGTAGGGGTTTAGACGCGTAGTATTTAAATCACGAGGTCGAATGCGTTATATGGCTACACAATTTCGTGCAGTAAAATATATGGCGCGCCGTTGAATCGGTACAGTGTTAGAAACGAAATTATAGATTAATACCAGTGTTTTATCATGCAATAGAACACGGGTAGTCGTTGAGGAGTTTGTATTTAAATCCTTCGACATTGGGTCTGATCATTTAAATACTACGTATTTCAACATCTACTCGTGTTCTTTTGCACCATACAACACTGGTATGAATTTACTATTTCTTAAATAAACGAGTAAGTGGTAAAGCAAAAACACACAGGCAAATGTCCAAACCTTTCGTTTTGACGCTGCTAGTCGTATGTCTCTGTTATTGTCGGCCTCTCCTGGTGGTCGCTTTATCCATACAATGATTCCTATATGAATATAGGTAACAGACATGACTGCCAGGGGTATGAAGTATTGTAGGAGCATTATGTTGATACTGTACCAGTACCGAGTAGTGTGGTTCTCCCATACCTCCGTACAAAGTCCCTTATTTCCCGGCTCGAAGGGAAGATACATTATTTTAGTATGTATTGCCGTCGGCACTGCGATTAGTGCTGACACTACCCAGATTAAACAAATTGCACACTTTGCCTCGAATTTTGTAAATTTACGATTAAACGGTTTCCATATAGCATAATGTCGGTCCAATGTCATAGCCACCAGGGTCAACGCTCTCTGTAACACTGCTGTAAGCTGGAGGTACATAATGCTAGGACAAAGAAAACTCCCAAAAGGCCAGTAATAGTATATGAGGTTAGCTAACAAGGTAAATGGAATACAAAGCGTCGTTACAATAATGTCACTACACGAAAGGTTCACTATATACACATTGGTTATATTCCGCATCCTCTGCAAGCTGAATACAACATATATAACTAACCCGTTTCCTCCAACCGCTAACAAGACGGTTATTGCATATAAGAACAGTAACAGTATTCGCACATTGTTTTGTAAGTAGTAATCCCCAGAAATATCATCTGTCACGTTTGTATAACTGGTGAAGTTTAAAAAGAAAGCGCTGTTTGACATATTGAAGCCCACTGTGTTGTTCGTTAAATTGAAATCCAGTGCGTTGATTGTTAAATTCAAATTCCATGCGTTGTTTGTTAAATTGAAACCCAAAGAGTTGCTTGTTGCAGTTGAATTCATCTGGTTGTTTGTTAAGTTGTAATCCATATTGCCGTTGCGTATACACGACTGAATTGTGTCTAGTGAAACATCTTGTCGGTTTCTTTTACATTTAGCCTTTCATGGTTGTTACGCCTTTGAATTGTGACCAGCTTACGCAAGTGTTGCCCTTTTGTTATTTAGATCAGCGCGATATAACAGATTGATTGCACCAGCTCGTCTCCAAACAATACAGGACAGTCAAACACAAACATGCCCTAAAGGACTAGCTTCTTTCGTCTCTTTAGACATATTCAAAACATCCTCAACGTATTCTTCACTTCGTAAAATCTTGAGAGTAAAATGACTGCGCAATATCTATGCCAATGCAGCTCAAGAAATTTGGAGACAGAGTTTACAGATATACTATACCTCTTCTTCGTTGACAGTATTTAACTAAGATATTTCAAAGATGGTCATCTGACCAGGCACAGGTAAATTGAAATCTGTGCTATGTAATTTCCGTAAAGAAAATTAGTGCTCAACATTCACTAATAGTCAGTCATATTTACCCTTATCATACTTAAGTGCAACGTACCGGTAATTAAACGCCGCGTAACGCGCTTTCTGGTCTGAATCTAAACTGTCTGACACATATATTAAGTTTTTTCAGTTTGATTGGTTCGTTTGTATTTCACTAACGATATACTAGTATATGTATTTAAGCAGACGTGAATAACGCGTGATAATGGTAAGACGACTAATTGAAACCCGGACTCTTTGTAGTTCACTTACAGTCAGACATACAGTGGAGAATCTGTTATTCTTTCCCAATAAACGAGTTTACGCTAAACCTATTATTTGCAGTGCAAACAGTTTGGAGCCTGGTCAGACGCCGGGTGTTTGCCACCAAGATAAACAAGAATTATCAGAATTGTCCAAAAGTTGTTCTTTTCTACGTTTTAGTGCTTTGCGTTTGCGTGCGTTTGCGTTTAAACGGGAAAGAATAACAGATTCTCAACTGCATGTAGTACTGTCATTGAACATGATAAGTATTTTCAGTGTTTTAGTAAATTATTAGCTTAACCCCATCACTGCCATGACGTCATCAAGTTTAAAACAATTGTCGTCTGCTTTTATTTCTCAAAGTTAAATTTCGACTTTTTACCTAAGAAATATTGAAACGAGTGTCAAACAGTTTGGATCCTGATCAGACGCCGCGTTACGCGGCGTCTGATCAGGATCCTAACTGTTTGCAAATAAATATTGTACTCGGGGTAAGGCAGTGAAGGGGTAAATACAAGACAAACCTACTACAGAAAAACATTTTCAATGCATGTGTCTTGCATTAAGCAGTAATCGACCGTTAGGAAAATACGTATTATACAGTGGAGAATCTGTTATTCTTTCCCGTTTAAACGCAAACGTAGGCAAACGCAAAGCACTAAAACGTAGAAAAGAACAACTTTTGGACAATTCTGATAATTCTTGTTTATCTTGGTGGCAAACAGTTTGGAGCCTGATCAGACGCCGGGTTACCCGGCGTCTGATCTGGCTCCAAACTGTTTGCACTGCAAATAATAGTTTTAGCGTAAACGCGTTTATTGGGAAAGAATAACAGATTATCCGCTGTAATTGAAACCCGGGCTCTTTGTAGTTCACTTACAGTCAGACATTCATGTATGTAGTACTGTCATTGAACATGATAAGTATTTTCAGTGTTTTAGTAAAGTATTTTTATTTCTCAAAGTTAAATTTCGACATTTGACCTAAGAAATATTGAAATGAGTGTCAAACAGTTTGGATCCTGATCAGACGCCGCGATGCAAATAAATATTGTACTCGGGGTAAGGCAGTGAAGGGGTAAATACAAGACACAACCTTTTCTATGCATGTGTCTTGCATTAAGCAGTAATCGACCGTTAGGAAAATACGTATTCTATGAAGATACAAATGTACAATTGGGTTTACTGTGCATATTATGGTAAGTCGAACTTCGATATATCGAACTCGTTTAACTCGACTATCCGATAGTTCGACATATGAACTGCATTTTTTCATGGTCGGTTAAGTCGCATACCCATATTTCAAAGTTAAAACGTAGCTTAACCACGTTCTAACTTTGAAATACGGATATTTTCGACAAAACCGACTTTGAGATATCGAAGTTCGACTGTAAATTGATAAGAAAATTAAATGTTTGTTTGCTTCGTATAATAACTGTGTGTAATGAAACTTTATTATAATATCTATATTATATGGCCAGTTTGTTATTTGATACAGGAAATTAACTGATTTTTTGCCAACGTTGTGTCTTCAGTCAATCTATAATCTACATTAAATTAAGAGCACACACTGTGTGACACTTTATCCCTTCCAATGCTATAGTTTGAGTGCAATGGTATTTTTCAAACAGGTTGGGTCCTGACGCCGCGTAGGACACTTGCTGATGCTGCTGTTGGGGTTTTGCAGCATTACAGTGGAGAACACGTTATTCTTTCCCAATAACCGCGTTTATGCTAAAACTATTATTTCTATTTCAAACAGAATGGAGCCTGATCAGACGCCGGGTTAACCGGCGTCTGATCAGGCTCCACACTGTTTGCCACCTAGATAAAACTGAATTATCAGAATTGTCCAAAAATTGCATTTTTCTACGTTTTAGCGTTTTGCGTTTGCGTTTCGTTTCGTTGAAACGGGAAAGAATAACGTATTCTCCACGGTATTACTGTATTAAACAATCTGTATCTGGTATTAAATATATGTTTCTTACTTGCATGATTACTGTCACAGCTGCATATATCTATAACTGTTTTTATAGCAGTCAATTACAAAAGCAATAAATTATTTCCCCAGTCCGTGAATTTATCAATGTTTGATTATTGACAAGTTATAAACAGGACACGTGACGTAATTTCTAAATACGTTGTAAATGGTTCGTACTGTCGAAAGGATGTTCGTTCACGTTACAGTGGAGAATCTGTTATTCTTTCCCAATAAACGCGCTTACGCTAAAACTATTATTTACAGTGCAAACAGTTTGGAGCCAGATCAGACGCCGGGTAACCCGGCGTCTGATCAGGCTCCAAAATGTTTGCCACCAAGATAAACAAGAATTATCAGAATTGTCCAAAAGTTGTTCTTTTGCGTTTGCGTACGTTTGCGTTTAAACGGGAAAGAATAACAGATTATCCACTGTACATGAACATGTGCATGATATATATTCATCAGAATGGCAAACCAAACAATTTGTTTTTGAATGAAATAGCGCATATAAATAGGTCAACTGACCTTTGTATGAGGGGCAGTTTTACGTAATATGTGTTTTGAAATTGAAAACTAGTTTGAAACAAAGTTAAGTTCAACCGTTAAAGTGGCATGGCTTGTTATTGGAGCTTTCAGTTTTACTTTCATCTTGTTTAACGCATAACATAAAATATTTGTAGTAATAGACAGGTTTTTGTGTACTGTCAAGTTTGTATTCAGCGATTTCACAAAAGTGGAAACATGTGTTGTACATGTAGTTTCAGTTTCAGTTTTTATTTTCAGCTCAAACATGCTATACATGTTTATCGCCATAAACAAAATTTATATCGATAGCAGTAAGATGAGTGTTACATTACAAAATGATGAATAAATTATATTATAACATAACAGACGACGTGAGCGTTTTTTAACACCTGTTGTTTATTTTTCATATATAAGTAGTTGACTAATTATGCAAAAGAGGTACGCCACGACGTCGTTTACTTGTGATGTCATTAAAAAGCGTTCTATGCGTTCAATGTTCAACGTCTGCATTCCTTCATGTATATTCCATTTATATATTTTTGTGTTATTAATCAATAGATCTATTAGATCTTCATAAAAGTATAATAATATATTAACATAAACATTATGCTAGTGAACAAGGTTAATTAGGAACAACTTTTTCCTGTATAGAATCCTATAGATCTACTTATTTACTTGACATCAAAGGCTGCGATTAACAACTTTTCTAGGTTTGTTATGAAAAGAATATACATGTTACATTCGTGTTAATAATTTTTTGGTCTATCATACTCGTCGTTTTAGAAAAGGATAAAGACTCGGCAAAGCCTCGTTTTTATGGGTTTTATAATACTCGTTTGATAGTTCCATTAATTATTAACCCCTTGTAATACCCTATATTAAATACATGTAGTTAATCTGAACAATCTGTACTAGATTTGTATCAGTATATAACTATATATTGTATCACTGTAGTAAACTAAGAAAAACGTGTACTCATTCACATGGAAAATATTATGGAATTGCTAACCCACTCACACAGTAAAACTCTTGCCTACAGGAAAGTTGAAAGGACACAGAAAGGACAATGATAATGTAGAAAGCTTCTTAATTTGTCGCTTGTCTATTTAAACCAGCATGCTTATTCATTCATAGGTCACTTACAATAGAGAAGACGTTATTCTTTTCCAATAAACGCGTTACGCTAAAACTATAATTTCCAGTTCAAACTGTTTGGTGTCAGATCAGACGCTGGGTAACCCGGCATATGATCAAGCTTCAAACTGGTTAATGTCTAAACTGGAACAAAACTGTCTTTTGCAGTTAGTTTTATGTGAGATATACAAATTTTAGCGGCATATTCCGTAATACGAGACAATGTACGTTTACCGTTCAAAAACGGATCAATATTTAAGATCAAATTGCAAGAGGTGTTAAAGATTAGAGTCATATTACAATACAGAAAAACTTTTATATTACAGTGGAGAATCTGTTATTCTTTCCCAATAAACGCGTTTACGATAAAACTATTATTTGCAGTGCAAACAGTTTGGAGCCAGATCAGACGCCGGGTAACCCGGCGTCTGATCTGGCTCCAAACTGTTTGCCACCAAGATAAACATCAATTATCAGAATTGTCCAAAAGTTGTTCTTTTCTACGTTTTAGTGATTTGCGTTTGCGTACGTTTGCGTTTAAACGGGAAAGAATAACAGATTTTCCACTGTACCACTGCAAGGAAGACTAATTCGTGGTATTTAAGACACGTGAAAGCTTAACACAAGATAAATGTAATGCAAAAAGCTCCTATAAGATATTCATTCTGTACTTTCAACTTCCTTTAATCAGTCATCTGCCTTATTTACATCCCAATTTATAGCCTCAATTAGTTGACATACAGTACTTTACTGTCAAACCTGAATTAGGAAGTCATTTATATGTTATGCACTAATTGTGTTAAACTTGTAGGAATAAAATACCACTTTATCATAAAATGCCTGATATTTGAACAATATGAAATTTGCCTTCACACAACGATTTTCTATGTCTTCCCATGTACAATTTCATTTTAATTTAAATTGATTATTGCAGTTGAAAAATCCGCCAAATGTTTGCTGTCCGAGTTCCAAAGATTAATTCGCGAATGAAAAATGATTATGCCCCACCTCCTCTGTGAAACATATCCATACGTCCCGCCTTCTCGAGGAATAGCATTTACGCGAACTATACGTCGTTTTTATAATTGGTTTTTATTGGGCGAATGTAAATACAGTGTTCCCTCTCTACAACGGCCCTCCCAACAATGACTCCCTCCTTACAACGACCCTTGTCGCTGTTCCCCAAACAAGACAATTATATGTCTAATACTTTCACTTCTGCAATATCGTCTGCTTAAAACTGTCGTCTGCTGTTTTCCTCAAAGTCACACATTGAACATTTTGACAGAAAAATATAATGACGAATGACAAACAGCTTGAATCCAGATAAGACGCCGCGTTACGCTGCGTCTGATCTGGATTCAAGCTGTTTGCAATTGTAAGCCAATTTCCCTCCCTATAACGACTCCCTACGAACAACGAACATATTTTTTGTCTCACATTGGGTGTCGTTGTAGAGAGGGAGCAATTTAGTGGTCGTATTTGAGTTGTTTTTTCTGGGTATATCTACAAACAGGCGACTGCATGATGAAATGCAAAGGTGAAACAGAAAGCTCAAGTAGACAATTTATGTTTCGCTTTTACTGTGCAGTAAGCTGTTAGATGGATTACATGCTACTTAATCGTGGTAGTTTACATGACAATTTAATACAAGTTTAACTGTGTCTATTAACTGACGATCATTTAACATGGAGTACATGTAGCACAACAAAGACAATAACAGTCCGATCCGATTAACTTGTTTAAAGCCACTATATTACTCCCACATAATCAGAATCAAACATTTTTCTTACATGAAATTTATGTCACTATCGTAAGCGTTCCATATAAAAAGAAGTAATACGTGGTGATATTTGAAGCAATATTGCTAACGAACAGTGAAATTTGTGGAAACAAGTAATCAAGTTTGTTTATTTTTGAATAGCGACGAAAATTTACGGACATACTCGGTAAAGCTCATTTGCATAATTCTATACAACAAGTCGAGTGCTTTACAACCAAAGAGAGACAATTCCTTTAAGTTTGGCCGTTAAACTGATGTAATGTATACACATTGTCGCGGCCGAATCAATCACGTGACCTTTATGCGATCGATCGAAAGTTCTCGGAACCAGCCCGTAATCTTATTTGTAAACAAACCCGCTTATAATGTAAACCACCACGATAAGAATTCGACACATTTAGGTAGGATTCTTTACGAAGTGGGTGCATATGTCAGGCTTCTTACACTCGATTTCACTTAGTTTTAATACATAGAAAATGCACACATATAAGAAATTGCGCGTTTTAAACACCAATTTGAGCGGGATTGTGCCTTTAAATCGAATGTACCCGTGTTTCTTAAGTTAACTTCCAATAACTTGTGATTACTTAACCCATTTTTGCCCAGTGGATTAGTTCATGTTTATATATTGGATTAGTTCAATTTTGATACAAGTGGCGTCTGGTCTAAATTTTCATCTTCGTTTTGTTTTTTATTGCAATTCCTATCAGCAAACAGTGTAGCCTCTGGTCAGACGCCGCGTTATACGGATAATACGGCGTCTGATAAGAGCCTACACTGTTTGCCTATATATGCCCCGTTTACAAGACGCTACTAGGCACAAATGGGTTTTGTTGATCATATCCATATTTCACAATTAGCTTGCAACTCTCATGGTGATGTTGTCGGTAGCCCACTTCCGGTGTTCGCACATGCGTGCTTGCATTTCTCATAGCGCTTGCAAATCTCATACAACACCGTAGCTAGCTCCGACTTAACCCCTTTCACTCTCAATGACGCTTTAAAGCGCGTTTGCAAACATTTTGGACCATGATTAAACGCCGCGTAACGCGGCGTCTGATCAGGACTAAAACTGTTTGACACTCTTATCGACATTTATTAAGTCATACATCCTGAAATCTAACTTTGAAACGTGTGTTGCAGACAATAATACTGAAGCAGACGATAATAAAGCGGTAAAGTGGTAAAAATCTCCCGAATAATTTGATCATGAAAGGGTTAGCTTCAAAATACGGGTAAATTAGACTACAGTGAGTTGTTAAACCTCAGCTGTTCATGTAAACAAGACACCACAGGGTATACAGTGGAGAATCTGTTATTCTTTCCCGTTTAAACGCAAACGTACGCAAACGCAAAGCACTAAAACGTAGAAAGAACAACTTTTGGACAATTCTGATAATTCTTGTTTACCTTGGTGGCAAACAGTTTGGAGCCTGATCAGACGCCGGGTTACCCGGCGTCTGATCTGGCTCCAAACTGTTTGCACTGCAAATAATAGTTTTAGCGTAAACGCGTTTATTGGGAAAGAATAACAGATTCTCCACTGTAAACCTCAGCTGTTCATTCATGTAAACAAGACACCACAGGGTATAGTAAAACTCCGTTAAATGACACTGGAAAAAAAACAATTGTTTTATGTGTAAAGTCTTGTGATTGCTTGACGAAAGATGAAAGATGACCTCCCCCCAACCCCGGTCCCCTATATTTGACCCATATATTATATTCCGCATTTGAATGACCGTAGTTTGTTAGACCGTTATTGATTATTGAACAATTATCCGATCAGATACAGTGGAGTAGACTTTATCCTTTCCCAAAAACATGTTTACGCTAAAACCATTATTTCCAATGCAAACAGTCTGGAGCCAGATCAGACGCCGGGTCGTCCGATTAGGCCCCAAACTGTTTGCCTCTCAAATTAAAATAAATTGTCAGAATTGTCAAACTGGTATCGATTTATCCAGTTTATTTCATTGAATTTACTTTTCGTTTGCGTTTAAACGGGACAGAATAACGTATTCTCCACTGTAGTATCCATTATAAAGACCTCTACGATAAACATTTACAAATATGTAAAGGAAGGATGACAGCTTAACCCTTTACCTCATAGCCTGTTTCTAGCTTTGAAAACAGGTGATCACTTAAAGCAGGTTGAAAGTAAAGCAGAATGTGCCTTAAGGCACATTCTGCTTTACTTTCAGCCTACTTTAAGCTCAAATCTGCTAGGCTATGTGAAATATTTGTAATGGTAATTGTTCATGAGGGTATAAACTGGAACTATTTTCTTCAGCGGAGGAATAAATTAAATACGCTAAAAGTCGCTTCTATTGGGGAAAGGGTTAAAGCAGAATGAATGTAAAACAGAAAGCTCCAATAGAAGTGTAATGCTTTACATACATTCTACTTTAACCCATTACCAGATAGCTTGTTTCTAGTTTTGAAAATAGGTGACTACTTAAAGCTATTACCTGCTAGAATACGGAAGGTATTGAATATGACACATATTCATTACGGTATATATTGGAACTATTTTCTTCAGCGGATGAATAAAATGCATGGGCTGAAAGTCGCTTCTTTAGGGGAAAAGGTTAAGAAGCCGCCTGCTGTGACAAGCGAACGAAATTTGTTTCGAGTATGTGTTATAGCGAAGTTTTCTTGTGTGTATGAAGAAATCAATAAGCCGAAAAGAGGTAAGTTTACTATAATTAAATGTCATTACTACAATTTGTAAATTGTTCAAGCCTGGACATCAATAATCTTGTTAACAACACCATGATCTTAAATTAAGTTCAAGGTTTTTACAATGGAGAATGCGGTATTCGTTCCCGTTTAAACGGTATTAAACGTAAACGTAGTGCCATAAAATGCAAATAAAGTTCTTTAAACTGTTAACGGTTAGTTTTAATCTTACAGTGGAGAATGTGTTATTCTTCCCAATAAACGCGTTTACGCTTAAACTATTATTTGCAGTGCAAACAGTTTGGAGCCAGATCAGACGCCGGGTAACCCGGCGTCTGATCAGGCTCCAAACTGTTTGCCACCAAGATAAACATGAAATATCAGAATTGTCCAAAAGCTGTTCTTTTCTACGTTTTAGTGCTTTACGTTTAAACGGGAAAGAATAACAGATTCTCCGCTGTAACGGTTAGTTTTAATCTTACTAGTAAACCTGGTAATCGGGCGTTTGATCTGGCTCCAAACTTTTAGCAATGGACATAAGGTTCAGTGGAGTAAAGGTTATTCTTTCCCGTTTGAACGCAAACAAAACGCAAAGGGAACATACTAAAATGGAGAAAACGACAACATTTTGATAATTTTAACTATTCATGTTAATCTGAGTGGCAAAATGTTTGTAGCCTGATCAGACACCGGGTTACCCGGCGTCTGTTCTTTTCTCCAAACTGTTGGCAAAAGAAATAATAACCGTAGCGTAAACGCGTTTAACGTGAAAGAATGACGTCTTCTCAACTGTATGTCGTACAAACATTGCAGGCGCCCTCAAGGTCTCCACCATTTGTCATTTAACAACATATTGTGAAAACACCCAGAAATAGTATAACGTGGACTAGGCTGAATTGGACAATGAATTTGTCCATTGCTTTAAAGGTATCTGCATTATCAGAACAGACATTATAGGAATAAACAACATATTTTTGACGTTCATGACGGTATGACTACATTAGCTTCGCAGGGGGTAAATTGCGTAAACGCCCGAGGGGCGTTTACGTTAAATTTACCCCCGAAGCTAATGTAGTCATACCGTCATGAGCGGCAAAGAGATGTTGTGTATTCCTTATATTTATATTTTCTGTCTTGTCAATTTAATGTGTTTATTGGCCAGATTTGTTTTTCTGTATAAGAATTTAGCATATACCGGTCAAAGAGGTTTGATAGATGTAATGTCGATGTAATAGCCATTCCAGTTTCTAAATATGGTGAGAAAGTAGTCCCAACTACATGTACTCTAACTGTATTAAAAATTCAGGATTTTTTCCAGTAAACTTTCTCTCTGTGAATGGAAAAGACTTACAAGGCAAACAAATAACAGTGCAACTTGAATATCTATTGCCAAAGCACATTCTAAAAATACAGGTCGCGGTTGTTTTCTTAACCCATTTACACACATAGCAACGCGATGGCAACGACCTATGGGTCTGTATCACTCCGCTAGTGTCATATGACCGTCGACCAATGGGAGCTTAGTGTTAAGTGCCCGATGTAGTCTATTTGAAGAAGTCCACGAATAGCACGGGCGAAATCCGAACTGGCTAAAACCAGTTCCGAAGTGATGGTTCATCGGCAGATGTACCGCAAATCTTTAATAGGATTACATAAAGACTTTACAGGGTGAATGTAAATATTCTGTTTTGTTCTGCATTATCGAGTGTACCGGTCATTGTAACCTCTCTAAACCAGTCATCACCGAAACCCAATTATCGGTCCCTAATCCCTTCACTGCCATGACGTCATTAATTTTCAACAATTGTCGTCTGATTGTATTTCTAAAATTTAAATTTTAGATATTTTGACTTCAGAAATATTAAGATGGGTATCAACCAGTTTGGATCAAGATCAAACTGTTTGCAACTATTGTACTCGGGGTAAGTCAGTGAAGGGGTTAATATCAAATTTAAATGTAAGAGCGTACTTTGTACTTTGTATATTACTATCTTGTATTCAACATCCACCTGTCTAAAAAGACCAACTTTTTTAATTATTTGAAATGCTGCAAAACCTCTTTTATCCGGAAGTACTACAAATCGGATAGACCCAGTTGTATATGGTTTAACATTATTTTGGATTAAAAACCATACTACTTCACAAAGATCTGCGAAGAAAACCCCGGTCCCGTGGGTATTTTTTTATTGGTTCTTTTTGTTTGTGTTATTGTTGTTCTAACGCCTGTTAACGGTTTGTTTTCATAGTTAAATAAATTTGCAAGTATCTACATAATAAAAGTCCCGATTTCTAAAGATTAGCCCTTGCATGCACTGTCATAGATTTCTCTGCTTTCCCAATGTTGTCTGCCTTCATTTCTCTAATTCAGAAATTAGACGATTCGATTCAACAAATGTCGATTCGTGTGGCGGGTAGTTTGAATTCTGATCCGACACAAATTTATCGGTGCATGATCTTACTCCAAACCGTTTGCAAACTCACGTGTACTTGAGTGTGGTTTTGAAGGTGTGAAATCAACAATAATCTGATATTATATTTCTTTACCCTTTCACTGCTCAAACCCGAGTACAAATATAATTTGCAAACAGTTTGTCTCCTGTTCAGACGCCGCGTGACGCGGCGTCTGATCAGGATTCAAAGTGTTTTGCACTCATATCGATATTTTGTCAGAAAAAGGTGCATGAAGTCAAGTTTGAGAGATAAAGGCAGACGACAATTATATCAAACAGATGACGACAAGGCAGTGAAGGGGTTAATCGGATATATAACGCCATGTATATGGGTTACCTTATATTAGGAGAATTATCGTATGCTTGACAGCATATCGTATAACCTAATAACCGACATCGGAGATTACAGTCGACTGTGCAAACAGTTTGGATCCGATCAAACACCGCGTAACACGACGTCTCATCAGGATAAATATTGTTTTACGCCCGTATCTATATTTCTTAGGTCATGCTCCCGTAGCAGTCCTTTGACAAGTAAATACGAAAGACTCAAGCAGGAAACGCAACACAAACAATGCACCCACCTCTCAAGCAGAATACACACACAGTCATACCATAACAAACACACACACATACACACGCACACACACGCGCAATACCATTCCTTCATCTCCACACTAAATAGCAAACAACACGCAATACAAACATAAAGCAAAGTGAATATAGGAGCCCGCCTTGGTAGGTCTGCTTTGTTTGCTTAGGGCAAGACTACGATTAAAATGTACACTGTTAAGGAAGGATGCGTACACCAGTCACCAGCGTGGGTTCACCCTTTCATTCTCATTGACGCCTTAAAGCAGGTTTGCAAACAATTTGGGTCCTGATCAAACGCCGCGTAACGCGGCGTCTGATCAGGACCCAAATTGTTTGACACTCTTATCTATAGTTATTAAGTCATACAACCTTAAATCTAACTTTTAAACGTGTCTTGCAGATCACAATACTACAATAGACAACACTACAGCGGTGTATGTGAATAATTTGGTCATGAAAGGGTTAATACACCCACTTAGAATGTATCGGCTTAAACATGTTTTAATTAAGAAAATAATGTATGTTCTACCGTTATAAAATGGTATTAGACAACGGTTGGTCGTTGTGATGTGTAGAAATTGACCACGAAGTAACCGCTGGAGTAAAAGGGGAAGAGCGTTGTAAAACGTCTAAGATATATCACGATCAGCTTCCTCTATTGTTTTAAATTGTACCAAAAATACATCTCATAATAGAATTTATAATAACATATGGGTTTTTCGTTGTTGTTGATGTTTGGGTTTTTTGGGGGGTTTTTTTGTTTGTTTTTTTATTAGTGTTTTTTATTTCATATACTAAAACGTATTGATACGAGTGTCAATTTGTTTGGACCCCAATCAATAGCCGAGTTTGTCTGCGTCTGACGCGACTCCATCGTTTAAACGCAAACGAAACGCAAACGGTTTGCAAACTAAACCATAACACCATCTCCACTGTATATAAAAACTGAAGTATATGTGTTAATCAGTTATTAAATTCTGCCTTAAAATAGATGTTTTAACAAAGGTATTATCGAACATTTTGCAAGTGCTGTTCAAGTGGCGACTGGCAGAAAAATAATTGAGCACCGAAAATTGGAGCGGGAACGGGGGGCAGATAATATATGTAAGTTATTTTTATAAATTAACACGCTAGCATAAGCTTGTTGAATTAAAAGATACATAATTATATACGTATGTCAATAAAATAATAACTTTGTGCGATATTTAATCTAAAATGACTTTTTGATCAATCAGATCGAATATTGGAACCTTTTCAACTTTCGATAAATCGCTTTTATGATCACTAAATACCTTTAGTCGCTATAAACTAAGACTTATTGGTTCGGCACAGGAGCGGATTTAAATTTCAATTTTCGGGTCAAGTTGCATAGATACATCTTACAGTGGAGAATCTGTTATTCCTTCCCGTTTAAACGCAAACGTACGCAAACGCAACGCACTAAAACGTAGAAAAGAACAACTTTTTGACAATTCTGATAATTCTTGTTTATCTTGGCGGCAAACAGTTTGGAGCCTGATCAGACGCCGGGTTACCCGGCGTCTGATCTGGCTCCAAACTGTTTGCACTGCAAATAGCAGTTTTAGCGTAAACGCGTTTATTGGGAAAGAATAACAGATTCTCCACTGTAGCAAAGAAAGTACAGTCATGTAGATCTGCTACATCTAAAACTCTATCGAAACCTAATTATCGAGCTTAACTTTTCCATCATGCTTTAACTGTCTCGTGTGTTTTTCAAATTCTATGCATCATCTTTAGAGAGGTCGACATGGCGTGTTTAGCCTGTATCTTTTACATTATTGAGAGTAAGATTGGTTTGTTTTCTATTGGCAAGGAGCTGTGATAAACTATAACCTGGTTCACCTCAGGAACGTATCAAAGATTTCTCTTCACGGGCGTATCAACAGAACCGAAAGCGTCGAATGGACAAGTCAAATTAAATCACATAAATTTTATTTTGCGTCGGCAAGACATAAAACAGTAAACATAAGCTGACAAGCTTTTTAACCGACTAACAAACAATTATAAGCAATAAAACACGAGTAAAACAGCTATAAGGAGAAATACATTTTAAAGAAAATCTCAAGAACAAACAATAGCACTGAAGAGAAATTTACATCGACTTAGACCGCTCATCTTTGCTATCAAATTTAAGGAGCGAATGTTAAGATTCAGAATAAAAGGGGAAGAGTATACATGCAGACATTTTCATCGGTTTTCAAAGATTTATTTGCGCTGGTTTAGCTTAATAGCAATATATACTCCAGACAAAATTTATTACAAGTTCATACGCATGCAAACACTGTTAACCCTAATGCGTTTATACACAAAATAAAGGTAATTCTAGCAAATAGTTAGGATCTAGATGAGACACCCAGTTGTGTACAATGTACTGTTTAGCCATTTCCACACTGACTACTTATGTATTAGGAGCTGTCTAATTTAGGTCTACATTCGTTTCAAAACAAAGCAATATATACTATAATATACAGAAGGTTAAAATTCTATAAATAATTCATCAGTCCAAACTTCAAAACTCAGAGTGTGAAATAAATTGCAGATGACAAAATTTAGGTAAAAGTATTTTCCCTTGGAAAGAGCTTTAATAAGAAGGTTGAATCTGGCAGATTTAGGGTTAAATTGGATATTAAAACGTATCGCCCACTGTAGATCCGGGTATGGGCTCAATACACATGAACGATTGTACTATAATAGTCCGGTAGTTTACCCGTCGGTTTAAAGTCACAGTGAAAATGCGTATGGTTTACAACCGGCGATAGAATGTAAATATTTACAAACCGGTTTAAACTTTTCATTGCATGCTTAGTTTTGACTTGAGGTTAATTTTCGCACATGTAAGGAAAATTAGGGTCTAAGTAAAACAAAATCGGATAAGACTACTAGACTGGTTCCAGTAATACTGTTTAATTAGCGTTTAGTTTCCGGTACAGCTGGACTGGACATGCATAATTAAAATGAAAGTCAACTCATGAAAGGTAAGTGTTTTACTTTGATATGCTGTGTGTTTTGTATTTATATATTTTTAGTAAATACTATGAAACATTTGTTAAGCGATATCTTGAATGAAGATGAGCCGGTTTGATGCATTCATTGCAATTTGTCTTGATCAATATTCATTCTTTTGCAACGAATGACCGCTTAAGGCCTTTGGCTACCGGAAGTCGGTCTTGCGGGCGAGCGGATATGCGTCTTGACGACACAGACTGTTTTCGTACGTATTTATACTAGAAAATTTATATAAAGGAAATGTTGATACGAATTAGTATAATCCTTCATAGCGCAGTTAGTATAGTGGTTGACTAGCAATCAAAAGGTCATAGGTTCGATACCCATCCGATCCAAATATTTTTTTTAGTGTCCGATTTATTGACTTGTCAATACATAACGCAGTAATCAAGAGACATGTTATGTTTAGTCTTCGTTGATTAGAACTAGTGATGTTTACGGTCCAAGTATATGTCCACTTACCTGTACGTTTTAGTTTAATGACTTACAAGTCAATTAAATCGGTATACATGTAAACGATTTGATCGAACTATAAAGCCACACATTGAAGCTTATCAATACGCTAACCTTTTCAAGATCGATATTGCCCATTATAATTATGTTAAAACAATATAATAAACCTTGTATGCAAGTCCATGAATAAATAATAATGCATTTTAATGACAAAGTTTTAATTCTAAGGTAGGTAACTGTATCTAAACAACAAATATCCCACATTTTAATAAGAAAATATGTTATTACAACAAATCCTGACTGTAATATTTTCTAATTTTTTCAGACTGACTAGTTCATCAACCATATATTTGAATAAAATGAAAACAAATATACATTGAATGAGTCAGTTTTTTGTAATTCAATTTTTTAGCATTTTGCAAAATTTAAATAGCTGATAACATCTTTCTGAACACCTTTATTCAAAATGTTTTTAGCTTTTCTTGTAATGAATGTTGTGGACTACTTATTGGGTGAGAATTATAGTCATTAGCTTTATTCATTTTTAAGAAAAAGAAAATCATCAAAATTCTAGGTTTTTGTCAGAAAAAAGACCTTAAAGACAAACCACACGATAAATTTTGCCTATATTTACACACATTGTTTCTTAGGCTATTATCATTCTTCATGAAAAGTTTCATAACAATCGTATGGAAACTACGCGCATATGCGAAGTACCTTAAACAGATTACCGTGTTTTCTTTACATACAGTGGATAATCTGTTATTCTTTCCCGTTTAAACGCAAACGTACGCAAACGCAAAGCGCTAAAACGTAGAAAAGAACAACTTTCGGACAATTCTGATATTTCATGTTTATCTTGGTGGCCAACAGTTTGGAGCCTGATCAGACGCCGGGTTACCCTGCGTCTGATCTGGCTCCAAACTGTTTGCACTGCAAATAATAGTTTTAGCGTAAACGCGTTTATTGGGAAAGAATAACGTTTTCTCCACTGTAGCAGGACTCTATATAAGAGAGTTCAAACTGAACAAATCCAACAAGTTCTTGCTAGTTTTAGCACCAAGTCGTACGGTTTTACTCCCCATTAGAATAATTTCGAAAGACGATTCTAAAAGGCAGTCACGGACACTATATGATTTAATCAAGAAATAAAAGTTTAAGATTTTAGAATACTCCGCTGATCTAGCGCTCTGTATAGACTATAAACTAATATGGTATTGCCATCTAAGCCACTCAATTTACATATCCTTCCCGAAAATATAATCAGAGTATCAAACAGATTGGAACCAGATAAGACACAGAGAAACTTGACGTTTCATCTGGATCGAGTATGCTTGCAATTTTTTCACATATTCCCCTGCATCGCGAAGTAGACTTTAATAAAGAGCTGGCATTAGTTTGAAGATGAATTTAAACGGATAACACAGTTCTACGCAAACGTTAAAGCACTTTGGTATATTAATGTAGGAGCGACGTATTGCAAAGCCGTCTACATTACAATTAGTTTACATTAATCACCAAACTGCATTTTAGGAGTTCCATTCCGGTCATTTAACTTATTTTTACCCAAGATCACACATATTATAGGACATATGCAAACAGTGTTGAGTCAGATCAGATGCGGCGTCAGATAAGAGTTTTCACTGTTTGCTTAAAGGAATTTCAGTAAAGAACAGAACGAAAACACAACATTAGAACAGGCACTTCCTAAATCGAAAATTGATTAATCCAATACATTAAATAATCAATGCACTGGGCACAAATGGGTTAGATAATCTTGTTCATTGGTCAGAGGGTTGGCTGATGTCGTCACCTTTTGTGCTAGCTAACTCTTACTTTTCTCACATGTTACTGGCGTCTTATTTTCAACAATATCTTTCGATGACGACAGCACAACTTACTTACAAATTATTGTGCTTGAGTTTGCTCTTAGAAGTATTACGTGCATATCGAAACTAATGCAATGCTAAACAAAAACTAATTGAAAAAATTCGTGTAAAAATACGTGTTTCACAATCCCTTAAGACTGAAAAGGGAACTTATAATTACAAAACATACCTCAGCTGATTAAGTAAGACCTAACATACAACCAATTGCTAGAAGTTAAGCCAGATGGAATCTTCAGACAAGACTAAAGTAGTGCAATACACTTCTTAGTGGACTTTCAGCATTGAAAATAACCTTTATTGAGCTGACACCTGCCTTCCGCCTTCCTGGTGTGTCGCATGAAAGAGGTTAAACAGTACATTAAAAACGAAACCAACAGCTATCAAAATACAATGTGTAATGAGGCATTTATATACGCCTTTCTATCTTATTGACGGCATGAGATAATCATCACAATAGGAAGACAATTGCACATACAGTGGAGAATCTGTTATTCTTTCCCGTTTAAACGCAAACGTACGCAAACGCATTGCACTAAAACGTAGAAAAGAACAACTTTTGGACAATTCTGATAATTCTTGTTTATCTTGGTGGCAAATAGTTTGGAGCCTGATCAGACGCCGGGTTACCCGGCGTCTGATCTGGCTCCAAACTGTTTGCACTGCAAATAATAGTTTTAGCGTAAACGCGTTTATTGGGAAAGAATAACAGATTCTCCACTGTACCATACTTATCTGTCGCATGTATTGTCTATTGGTTAAATATCATACTTAGCCAAATTATGCCTGGATATATATGCATTGCGATTAACTCTCGTTATGTGCTTGCTGGAAGATTGCACTCCAGCTACGTGTATTAGAATGATCTAAAGACACTGGTGTGTTAGTCCATACAATAAATAATTTCTTATGAAAAACACAAACAGTAGAGACCCTGATGAGGAGGCTATACATTGTTTGAATACATGTAGGACAAGTGTAGTATTTACAGGCACATCGTTTGCAGAGGACGCAAACATGCTTGAAATGGGTTCGATGGGTTAATTACCATTTAATTGAATATTGTCGAGCTTCTATGAAACGACCATTTGAAATGAGATAGGTATATTAATCGGCAGAATTGACAGGTGACTTCATAATGCAGGAAATGCAATACAGAAAACACATTTAAGAGATTCTCCTGCATTACTTTTGTTCAGTATTTAGCAGTTATAGACATTAAACTTCTGCCTCAATGCGACTTCAATGGTTATTTGCAAATATTTTAGATCCTGATTAGGATAAACACTGAGGAACACGTATTTCAATAATTTTTATGTCAAAATATCTGAACCTTAAATTCAACAAATTAAACGGATGCCATTTTTTAAAGCAGATGGGGTCATGACAGTGACGTGTTAACAGTGGATAAGATGGTGAAATGATGATACCCAGTGAAAATCACTAATACATCGGACCCCGATTAATAAAGTTTTATATACATTTTAGTAATGTAAATAAACTACTTGACTTAGTTTTACTTGATTACAAAAAGCGGCTTTGTCCTTAGTTAGACTACCAATGAGGTCAACAGCGTATTGTCCACAATTTATAAGGCCTATCCCTTTACTAATACCGGTTGCTTGAATTATAAGTCGCGTCTTCAAATAAAAAGTTCAAATCTAGTAATTATTATGCAAATTCAATTTAAAAACAAACTCAAGTCGAGTGACAAACACTTTAAGCTCTGATCATGTGTCTGATCAGGATAAAACAAGTTACGAGCACAGTCACGACAGACAGGTGAAGGGTTATTTAAAGTGTGTAGCTTTGGTTATTATGGAATAATAGCTTGTTAAGCCCTTTTTCATTTCACTTTAGTGTTAGTGACAATTGCCAAACAGTCAATATGTGCTTAACGCAACAGATGCTTAAACCCTTTCACTGTCAAGGACGCCAACATGCGCGTTTGTATACAGTTTGGATCTTGATCAGAGGCCGCATCACGCGGCGTCTAAAGAGGATCCAAACTGGTTGACACTTGTTTGGAAATTACGTCGGTCATGCTGCATTACATTAAATCTAACGGTTAACCCCTTCACTGCCTTACCCCGAGCACACCGTTTTTGCAAACTGCTTGAATCCTGATCAGACGCCGCGTTACGCGACACCTGATCAGGATCTAAACTGTTTGACACTCATTTCAATATTTCTTCAGTTAAAATAGCAAAAATTGAAATTTAAGAAATAAAAGCAGACGACAATTGTTTAAAATTGATGACGTCACGACAGTGAAGGGGTTAAACGATATTGAAGACAATGATATTGAAACAGACGATGATATGACGGTGAAGAGATTAACAGCTCACAATCAATTGGGCGGTGAAGGGGTTAAAGTTTAACTACAGACGTTACAGTGGAAAATCTGTTATTCTTTCCCGTTTAAACGCAAACGTACGCAAACGCAAAGCACTAAAACGTAGAAAAGAACAACTTTTGGACAATTCTGATAATTCTTGTTTATCGTGGTGGTAAACAGTTTGGAGCCTGATCAGACGCCGGTATGTTTGCACTGTAAATAATAGTTTTAGCGTAAACGCGTTTATCGGGAAAGAATAACAGATTCTCCACTGTATGCTTTGCACCTTTTTTCCCAGGTACGTCTTAATGCTTAACCCTTTCACTCTCAATGACGTCGTAAGCGTTTGCAAACAGGTTTATCCTGATCTGACACCGCGTAACGCAGCGTCTGATTATAATTCAAACTGTTTGACACTCGTATCGATATGTTTAAGTCATACTACATTTAATCTTACTTTGAAACGATCTTGCAAGCAAGAAAATTAAGGCAGACGATAATGAAACGGTAAAGGGTTGAAACTCTCACGATTAATTTGAAGGTGAAAGAGTTAGACAGTTAGCTCAATACAAACCGTTTTGAGTCAGATCAAACGCTGATTCACTAGACGTCTGATCTATATATTATCTCTTTCACTGCCAATTTATTTCGTGAGATATATTCCCCGTCACCGTTTCATTGTTGTTTGCTTCAATTTTGTTGTTTGTAATATCGCTTTAAAGTTAACAAATAAGGCAGTAGGACTGAACAAATTTCACAACGAGTGTCAAACAGTTTGGACCCTGTTAAGACGCCGCGTTACGTGGTATCTGATCAGGATCCAAACTGTTTGCAAACTCGCTTTTAAGCGTCAATGAGAGTGAAGGTTACAGTGGAGAATCTGTTATTCTTTCCCAATAAACGCGTTTACGCTTAAACTATTATTTGCAGTGCAAACAGTTTGGAGCTAGATCAGACGCCGGGTAACCCGGCGTCTGATCTGGCTCCAAACTGTTTGCCACCAAGATAAACATGAATTATCAGAATTGTCCAAAAGTTGTTCTTTTCTACGTTTTAGTGCTTTGCGTTTGCGTACGTTTGCGTTTAAACGGGAATGAATAACAGATTATCCACTGTAATATGAGTCGTTAACATTTTCAGTTGACATTTGCACCAATTTATTGCATTATGTTCGTTAAACACAAGGGAAAAAAGTATTTTCCATTGTAATGCAATCATTATACTATTTTCTCTAATAGCCAAATTGTTTTACACATGGTTGATACATTCTTGAATATAATGCAGATAAATAACTTTAAACAAATTTAAGAATTGTGTTTCAGAGGACATATATTGCTGACGACAGATACATTGTGTGCTTAATGCTCTACAGCGTTCCCTTCCTACAACGGCCCTCCAAACAACGATTCCCTCATTACAACGACCATTGCCGCTGTTCCCAAAACAAGACATTAATGTCCAACCTTTTCTGGGTTGAAATACCGTCTGCTGAAATTTTTCGTCTGCCTTTTCTCTCAAAGTTACCTAATAAATGTTGAATAGATAGAATAATTTAATGACTAGTGACAGACAGCTTGAATCCAGATCAGACGCCGCGTTACGCGGCGTCTGATCTGGATTCAAGCTGTTTGCAAATGTAAGCAAAGTCTTAATGTCCTCTCTCTATAACGGCTCCCTCCGAACAACACGCACAATCTTTGTTTCCCATTGGGTGTCGTTGTAGAGAGGGAGCACTATATTAACATTTTTTTCAGATTAGATGTCCGTGTCCTGTCAAGTTACAGTCTATACGAAACACGAAGCATGTGGGTGAACTTCAAAACGAACGGCAACCAAACAGAATGTGGCCACGGTACTCGAAGAACGTCAACGTTACAACTGCCGCACAGCACTCCGAGAAGAACAAAGCCCGAGAGTATAAAACGACAGTGTAGTACACAAAGTAAATCTAGTGTAAGGTAAAATGAAATAATGTTAGTTTTGCAGTTGATAAGACGTTATTTTTACCAAAACGCGTGTTTGTGCTTAAAGATATTTGCAAACGGTTTGATGCGTGATCAGACACCGGTAATCCAATTTCAATTTAAGTTCCAAACTGCCTGTTATTTAGAAGAAAACATCTTCAAATAGTTGCTATTTTCTATTTAGTTTTGTTATATTGGGTTTCTGTTTTCTTTCGTTTAACCGTGACAGAATGTTCTCTTCATTGATAAGTTAGATATATGCAATTGTGAATTAAGCTTTCATCCAATATAAAACCAGAAAAAATTCTAATACGTAGACTTAATTTATTGCTTTTATTCAATTTAAAACGATAAAGAATATCGGGTTTTTCCTCATTGTAAACATCCTGCTAGATTTGGTTTGGTATAAAAACAAAAAAGCAAAAAGAAAGCGAAGAGTATGACAGCAATACGCAAGAAACTAGTGACGAAGAGACTGAAAAGAACAATTGGAACGACAGTGAAAATGAAACAACTATCACGAACAATACTCCAGGTGAGGAAATGGAAAGTGAGGATGTTAACTCACCGATAGAAATAACAGACGACAGTGATACACGAGAGGAGAATAGTGATGGCAGATAGGGAAACGATGAGAGCAGCATTGAAGATAAACTCGATCTTACAAGTTTAAAACTCTGTTCAATCAATGTATGTGGACTTAAGACGAAATTACTGTACCCTGAATTTGTAGACTTCATCGAACAACATGATATAATAGGTGTACAAGAGACAAAACTAGATGATCTTGATGATGTACTAATTAATGGTTTTCAAATATTTACACATAACAGAAGAAGCATTGCTAAACATAGATCCGGTGGCATAGCACTTGTTATCAGAAATGAGTTAATACCCAACATAAAAATCTTGGAAACTGAAAGCAAGCTAGTTCTGATGTTTAAACTATTTACAAATATTAATGACTTAAGCCAATTCGTTACTTGTGGAATTACCTATATACCCCCAATCAGATCTTTATATTCTAGCCCTGATCCATATCTTGAGCTTCAAAGAGAAATAGATAAGCATGATAACGAGAACCTACTACTCTTTGGAGACTTCAACTCCAGAGTAGGGACTAAACATGATTTTGTCGAAACAGACGAATTTATAAGCCATTTTGTTGGCAATGACCAACTTGCCGAAGATAACAGAAACATTTTAAACCAACTCACACAACTAAACATACCCACAGAAAGAAAATCTAATGACAAACAAACAAATGAATATGGAAACATGCTGCTAGATTTCTGCAAAAGTAATGACATTTTTATATTGAATGGCCGAATTGGAGCATATGAAACATCTGCAAAAACTACTTGTAAGGGCAAGAGTACAGTAGATTACTTCATAAGCTCTGTAAAAGTAGCTGACTCCATAAAAGATTTAGAAATATATGACTATGATAGCCTATATTCAGATGTACATAACCCAATTGTGATAAAAATGATAGTTAACCAAATAACAGGCATGCCTATAACAGTAGAAAGGAATAATTCCAAAGCCCAAACAGTCAAATGGAATGACAGAAAAAAAGACATGTTCCCTAATAACATAGACACTAGTGAAGTTAACAAAATAATACATGAACTTGAGGAGATGACCTCAAGAGAAGCAAATCAACAAAACGATATTGATGAGATAGTTGACAAAATAAACAAAGTATTCGAAACAAACTGTGAAAAAACATTTGGGAAAACCAGCCCAATTAAAAAAAGCAACCAAAAACAGAATATAAAACCATGGTTCGACTTTGAATGTAAGCGAATGAGGAACAAATATCACATGGCACGTAAAATATATAACAAAAATAGGACGGAAAACAATAAGCAAACACTTAAACTAATAAGTAAACAATACAAATGCACAATCCATACGGCAACTAAAAAACACAAGAACAATAAAGTAAATAAATTAAAAAGTATAAGGAGTAATGACCCAAAAGCATTTTGGAAAATAATTAACTCTATAGACACAGGAAAAAATCCACAGAAGCAAGCCTAAATGACCTATACGAATTCTTTAAAAAAGTAAACAACAGCGAAGACGAAACTAATAATGAACAATCCCAAGATGACACAGAAGAACAAGAAACTGAAAACGAATACAACTATGAATTAAACTCCACAATTACAAAAGAAGAAATACTAAATTGTATCAAAAATCTAAAAAACAACAAAAGTGCAGGAGCAGACAACTTACTTAATGAACATATTAAGACCACGCAAGAAATAATGCTCCCAGTATATGTCAAATTATTCAACTTAGTATTTGATGAGGGAATAATTCCAACAAAATGGACTGAAGGAAATATTCTACCCATATACAAAAACAAAGGAAGCCCAACTTCACCAGAGAATTACAGACCTATCACACTACTAAGTTGTTTAGGAAAACTATTTACGGCCATCATCAATAATCGACTCAACAAATACACAGATGAAAATGATATAATAAGTAACTGCCAAGCCGGATTCAGAAAAAAACATTCAACAACTGACAATCTATTCATACTCCAGAGTCTAATTGAACTACTTAAATCACAGAAGAAAAAACTATTCTGCGCATTCATCGACTTTAAACAGGCATTTGATACAGTATGGAGGCAAGGATTATGGTCAAAATTATACAAATACAATATAAATGGAAAATGTCTAAATTTAATTAAAAATATGTATGCAGATATAAAGTCTAGAATAAAAACAGATGAAGGCACATCCTTATTTTTCCCAAGCAAAAGTGGGGTTAGACAGGGTGAAGCAAAAGTGGGGTTAGACAGGGTGAAAATCTATCCCCTCTTCTATTTTCACTTTTCTTAAATGATTTGGAACAGTATCTGGTGCAATATAATGCTAATGGTGTAGAATGTCATGTCAACAATAACGAAATATATATGTATTTCCAACTATTTATTATTCTATATGCCGATGACACCGTCATTCTGAGTAACAATGCTCAAGATCTACAAAATAGTTTACAAATATTTAGTGAATACTGCAAAAAATGGAAATTAACAGTGAATACTGATAAAACGAAAATTGTTATATTCGGCAGTAGAGTTAGAACATACAATAATAGATTCCAGTATGAAGAAAAAATAATTGAAGTTGTAAATGAATACAAATACTTAGGCATTTTTGTATCAAGAACAGGAAGTTACATACGAACTAAGAAACACCTTGCTGAACAAGCAAACAAAGCAATGTTCTCCCTATTAAAGAAGACCAGAGCTTTAAATTTACCATTTGAAATCCAAATTGATCTTTTCAATAAAACAATTAAACCAATTCTGCTCTATGGAAGTGAACTATGGGGGATTGGTAACATTGACATTGTAGAAAGAGTGCAGCTGAAATTTATCAAATTAATACTAAACCTTAAAAAATCAACCCCATCGCATATGATATACGGTGAAACAGGCATTTCACCACTTAAAATAGACATTCAAAACAGAATAATTTCATTTTGGTGCAACGTTAATGATCCTGACAGCAATAAACTTTCAAATACAATGTACACTGTACTGTATAACCTACAAAACCAAGGCCAAATAAACTCAAAATGGATACTCCATGTGAAAGATATTGTTTCAAAAAATGGTTTTTCAAACATCTGGGAAAACCAAATAAACATGAATAGAAAATGGTTCCAAGTAGCAATTAAACAAAGGATTAAAGACCAGTATTTACAGTCTTGGCATGCAATCCTAGAACAATCATCAGGTAGTCTAAATTACAAACTCATTAAAGAAAAGTTTGAATTGAATAACTATTTCCATCTACTAACAAATCAACATTGCCAGATAATCACAGCTTTTAGAAAAAGAAATCATAGATTGCCAATAGAAACAGGAAGATGGAGAAGTATTCCTAAACATGAGAGAAAATGCCAAATATGTGATCTAAATGATATAGGAGATGAATATCATTATGTTTTGAAATGTTCAAATTTTACAGAAGACAGAAAGAAATACATGAAAAGATACTATTATCAAAACCCAAACACAGTAAAATTTGGGGAACTATTTAATACCAAAAACACTAAAGAATTGATAAACCTTGGGATCCTTTTAAAGATAATCACTAAATCAGTAAACGGAGAAACTTAGATAGTCCAATAATAATATCATATATCATATCTGTATAATGATATAATATTTATATAAATTAAAATAAAAAATACCCACACTTAATAACAGAAATAAACAACTTAAGTAAATAAACAATTAAATAAACAAATAAATCAATAATTAAAAGTATAATAAATATATTTATAAAAGATTAAATGAATACAATAATAAATATAAAATATATGAATTAAAGTAACCACAAAACAACAAACAAAAACGAACTAGAGAGAGAAAAAGGAGAAAACAACAACAACAAACAAACAAACAACAAACAAGTAAACAGCAAACATACAAGTAAACAACAAACAAACAATACACACAAAAATAAACACAAAAATAGTAGATTAATGAGTAAAATAAGATTATAATTGTAAGTCATAAAGCAACAACAACAACGCACAAACAAACAACAAATTTAAAAAAAAAAAAAAAAAAAAAAAAATCAATAACCAATAAACAACAAAAAATTTAAAAGTAAAATAAGATAATACCAATTATAATTATGACAATTATAAATCAAAATAAATAAACAAATCAACTCAAAAGACAAACAACAAACAAACATACAATCAAATGAAAAAAAAAAAAAAGTAACAACAACAACAACAACAACAACAACAACAAACAACAAACAACAATAATAAACAAAACAAATAAATAACTGATCAATTAATAACAACAACAGCAACAACAAACAAGGAAAATAAATAACTGATCAAAACAACAACAACAACAACAAATAAAGAAAATAAATAACTGATCAATTTATAATAACAACATAAACAAATTAACCCAATTTGCTAAACTGATAAATAACTGAATAAATCAATAAATAACTGAACATAAACAACCGGTGCTTTGTCTAGAACAAGATGTACTCAATACTGCAAAGTCCAATAAACAAATCATAGCAAAACTTCTATGTCACCCACAAACTTAAAAATCAATTAAAACATCTTAGTATAAACCCCAAAACAAGTACTGTATTGCTTACAGCGCAACATTCAATGTATAAAAACACTCTACCATGAAGGTTAGGGTTGTACAGTTCACCAATAGTAAACAGTGTACCTGTAATGAGTACACTTGTCCTGTGCAAACAGTATGGACCCCGACCAGAGGGCACCACAAGGTACCCACTGATCTGAATCTACACCGTTTTATTAGTTTGAAAATTGTCTAAACCCACTGTAAATAATTTAAATCTGTAACTATATGAGTATATATGTCATAAGAAGCAGATTACTTTGTGTGTGTGTATGTCTCCTATAGACAATATGTACCCCATTTTGCATATTCTAGCCAATGTAAACATATAAACCTAAAATAAGTATTGAATTGCTTACAGCGCAATATTGAATGTGTTTAAACTCTCTAACCTCATGATGAGGGCGGTACTGTTCATCTAATGTAGACAGTGTACATGTAATCTGTAATGAGTACAATTGTCTTGTGCAAACAGCATGGATTCCTACCAGAGGGCACCACAAGGAGCCCGCTGATAAGAATCCACACTGCTGATAAGTTTGAAATACTGTCAACCCAGTTTAAGACCATGTACCTGCAAAGAGTACACTTGTCCTGTTCATACAGCATGGACCCCGACCAGAGGGTACCACAAGGAACCAACTGATCTGAATCCACACTGCTTGTTATTTGGAAACATTGTCAAAATCTATCCTAAAAAATGTAAATGTGTATGTATATATATATATCTATATATGAATATAAGTGTAAGTAGAGGCAGATATATGTGTGTGTGTGTGTGGCACAAACAAAATGTACCCCATTTGGCATAGTCCAGCTAATGTTAACATAATCATAAACCCAAAAAATAAGTATTGCATTGCTTACAGGCTTACAGCGCATATTGAAAGTGTTAAAACACTCTACACTGATGATGAGGGCGGTACTGTTATCTAATGTAGACAGTGTACCTGTAATGAGTACACTTGTCTTGCGCAAACAGCATGGATTCAGACCAGAGGGCGCTACAAGGAGCCCTCTGATCTGAACCCACACTGTTGATAAGATTGAAACATTGTCAAAACTAACTCTAAATAGTGTACCTGCAAGGAGTACACTTGTCCCGACCAGAGGGCACCACAAGGAGCCCACTGGACAGAATCCACACAGTTGATAATTTTGAAATATTGTCAAAATCCACACTAAATAATGTACCTGCAAGGAGTGCACTTGTCTTGTACATGTATACAGTATGGACCCCGACCAGAGGACGCCACAAGGAACCCACTGATCTGAATCCACTCTGTTGCTAAGTTTGAAATATAGTCAAAATCTACTCTTAATAATGTACCTGCAAGGAGTTCACTTGTCTTGTACATACAGCATGGACCTCCACCAGAGGGCGCCACCTGGAGCCCACTGATCTGAATCCACACTGGTTGTTTACCTGAAAAATTGTCAAAATTCACTCCAAATAATGTAGATGTGTATATAAGAGTATATGTAAATATGTGTAATAGGTAGATACAGATATGTGCGTGTACATACATGTAGGAACCAACAATAAGTGTTGACACTGTCCTGCGCCCACTTCATTATAACCATGTTTCAAACGAGCCATTACAATAAACAAAGTGTATTTGCAAGAATGCGGACAGGCGGGTGTGTGCATGCATGCATGCATGCGCATGTATGTATTGGGGCATGGTCATGCCCTGGTGCATAAATGCGTATGCAGGCATAGGCGGACATGCACGTGCATAGAGTATGCATGTATGTGTCTTATTGCTGGTGTTTGTGTGCACATGCGTATCGATGACAATGCAATGATGTATAAGTATATAGTAATTTTTTTGTATATTCTATAAAAAAGAATTACCTTGAGTAATTCTTCTCAGAGTGAGTCATGTAGACTAAGGTTTCAATGTTTAATTTACAAGTCAACCCTCTTGTATAGAGTCTCATGGTAAGAAAATATATACAGAGCAACAGATGGGGGTAGCTTTTCAAAACTTTATTTCTGAATTAAACCCTATGGAGTCACTACTCATTGGGGTCGTCTCTTCGAGACGATTCTAATGAGTAGTAACACCATAGGATTTGGTACTAAAATGAGTGAGAAAATGTTAGACTTGTTGAAATAACTGCCTCTTATCTGGAGCCCTGATATATTTATTTACATCTATAGAGCCCAACTATAATCAAATCACACCTTTGTACAGGTACCAAGTAAAAAATAGATATGCTGAAAAATGTCATACCTGATTGACCCTCAGATCAATAACAACCGGTGTTGGGGTTGAACTGAGTCCAACTGTTATGAAATAACATTTGAATCAGAGAAAATACTACTATATTTTTTGCCCATGATTCGTTTTGAGAGAAAGACACAGTGAGAGATGGAAAGAGAGAGAGAGAGAGAGAGAGAGAGTGAAGGATAAAGAGGGGGAGAGAGAGAGGAGGGAGAGAAAGAGAGAGAGAGAGAGAGGGAGAAACGTCTTTAAATTCTGTGATGATACTTGTACATATATACGATATCCAGTTGAACAATCATGAATACCTGTTAGCCACCTGAAATAACCAACTAACACGTGCACTTACGGTAAATGACCAAGGGCGAGATAGCTCTAGTATGAAATAATGCATGCGTGAAACATTTTGACGGTAAAACTGAATACCATACTGACCTTTAACGGTGTTTTATCCAATTTCCAATAGAAAAGAACACAATAATTCCATTTAATATGAAAAACATTCTCGTAACACCAGGTGAATTAACCCATTCAACTAAATGACGTGGCTGAAGTGGACATGGCTAAATCCCGGCTAAATTGCGGGATATACCCTGGACCACCCTAGTACCCACTAGAAATAGCAATTTTAAAACAAATGAATGCTGTTCTCTTCCGTTCGAAGTTGTTCGAACTGATGTTTCTATTATAAAATATGTACCTGACCTAATGTTTTGAATGTGTGTTAGGATAGTTCTCATGTATTTGTAGAATTGTACAAACTGAGAAAATAAAGAGTATTTGAATTTGAATTTTGGTTGTAAAAGGGTTAAAGGCACTACACATAGTAATTGACTTTTAGATGTAAAGCTTATTATTTCACATTTAACCCTTAGCCCGCCAAATAAATTGTCGTCTGCTATATTTCTCGTCTGTTTCAAGTTTCAAAGTGCTTCAAAGTTGCTCAAAATTGCTGATAATGTTGTCCCAGTGTCAAACAGCTTGGATCCGGATGAGACGCCGAGTTACTCGGCGTCTCATCCGGATCCAAGCTGTTTGCATATGGAGATATAGTCATGAGTGGCAGGCTAAGGGTTAAACGCCACTAAATGCAAACGTGACAGCCTTTTGAACATGTTAACGATTATTTTCAATCTGAATAGAAATGACACTGGCCAAACGCTTGGATATCCAACGCCCGAGCTTACTCCAAACAGTTTGGCATGAACACAAATGGTATATTTTAGGAAACTGTCTTTTTTTTTTACCTCGTGAAGAGCAAGGGTCATAATTTCACGAGTGACTTCGCAACTCTTGAAAATATAATCATTGCTTTTCACCCGGTGAAAACAATATTCCATCCTACACGGAAACAAACAATTATCCTCTATTTCAAATTAGTAACCTTTTGTCCACTGTAAGACGTCACAAACGGCGTAAGAATTACGTCTGTTCCAAAGTACAATTGCTCTGACAGTTTATTTTGTTCGTTGCAGGTCTAGCAAGTCTAACAAGTCAGCCAGTTCATTAAGTCATATACAGAAGAAAGTTGAAGAACATTTCTTTCATACGCAAACATCGGAATGGCAGAAACAAGAAGTGTACAGGCAGAAGAGGACTCAACGTAAACTCCAAGAAAAACAGCGTGCTCATAAAATACTCCGCAGAGTTAGGCGATTGTTTATTCCTGCTGGTATTCTAATCTTACTAGGTATTGTTATTCTGTTTGGATCGACAGTTCGATCTTTAGGAGAAGGGACACTGTTTTGGACCAATAGGGAAGTGTTTCGCGTTATTGGTCCCTTTGTTCTAGTGCTAGGAATAGTTGTTTTGCTTGTGACTGTAGGATTAGAAAATGAGTTTTCGAAAGGACATGACCGTGTGGAATTTGAGCCGTTTATTCATCCGGATTTTAAAACAAGCAATGGGTTCTCCAGACAAACGTCTCAGGAAACATCATCTATTTCTCTAGAACACGGGCGCTCAATATACTCGTTAAATGATAGTCAAAACAGGAGCATCTCCCTTAACAATAGCCATAACAAAAGTGAACTGACTCCTATGATAAGATCTATGCCAGAATCTACAGTGAATCAAAGGATGGATCTTGTCTCTCAATGGGCAAATGCAATGAAAGTTCCAGTCCGCGTTAAACAAAATGGCGCGACTTGCGAACAACACATGAATAACAACATTAAAAGTGATAGAGTTTCATGTAGTATAGAATTCAATTCACCCAATCAATCGCCTACATGTAATTCGCAGACTTCGCCACGCCGTTCTGGGTCTCCAGTTGTTGTTCTTGAGACTGTTGTGAATGAGTGTGAAGTGACTATCAGCCAACCTAAAGTTCAATTTCGATAACTCGTGCTCATCTTAATTGCGATTGTCCGTACAGTGGAGAAAACGTTATTCTTTCCAAATAAACGCGTTTACGCTAAAACTATTATTTCAATTACAAACAGTTTGGAGCCAAATCAGACGCCGGGTAACTCGGCGTCTGATCAGGCTCCAAACTGTTTGCCAACAAGATAAAAATCAATTATTAGAATTGCCAAAAAGTTGTACTTTTCTACGATTTAGTGCTTTGCGTTTGCGTTTCGTTTGCGTGTAAACGGGACAGAATAACAGATTCTCCACTGTACTTCTACTGTTAACCCTTTCAGAGCCTTATAAATCGTTAGGTCGTCACTCCTTCATCGCTATATTTTCGTCTGCTTCACTATTGTTGTCTACAAGAACGTTTCAAAATTAGGTAGTATGACTTAAGAAATATCGACACGAGTGTCAAACATTTTTGATTCTGATCAAACGCTACCGGGTCTGATCTGGATCCAAGTTGTTTACAAAGCCGACTTTCAGCGAATTTGGCAGTGAAAGAGTTAACTTTGGATCGAGTGAACAAAGTCGAATAAAAAAATCTTCATATTTATCTTGTTTGAGTGAAATATTTTGTCGCATACCAGAAATTCAAGAGCGGTAAATTTGTAAGTTTTACACAAAAATCAAAGAAGGGTATGAACTCTAATGGCGGATGTCCGTTGTATCAGGGTTCCAATCTGTTCGACACTCAGATGAATTAAATCTTAAATTTTGCCATAAAACTGTTAATTGGTAAATATAAATATTGGTTTATAACGTTCACGTTTGCAGATTGCGTTATTGTTTCACGTTTAAATGAGGCTAAACGTTTACGGAATAAAATAAAATTTGAAAGATGAACAATTGTTAGAATACGACAGGTTTTAATCCGAATATTACATATTCTGACGTTACATATACGTGAATTCTGTTTTCCGTATCATAATTTTAACCGATTGTTCGGCATACAGCGTTTATAATTATTATTTAATTGTTCTCTTTCATACAGTGATTATATACAAGACAAATGAGAACCTGGAACAGGATCGGGTTATTGCAAAATACTCCTGTAACAATTTTATACAATGTTTCAGAGGAACATACTACCACTGAAAAGAAGGCCAATGAATTATATGAAATACAGGTTACAGTTGAAAGCAAAGTGACAGTAAACCAAACGGCTTCTGAATGAGCTTTCTGTTTTACTGTCATCATACTTTAAGCAGCCAACTTCCTTCAACACCTGATAGTTACAACAATTTAGTGACAAATAACATCAAAATAGACTGTAATTAATATACCGAATGCGAATCGAACAATTAGACCTAATGAAATTTAAAAGTAATCAAACAAATTTGACGCTCTATTTTGATCAGAACGACAACAGTTTGGAGGAGACTGGTCAGACTCCAGATACCCGTGCTCGAAACTGTTTGTAACATTGACATCAACGCGTTAATTTGGAAATAATAATCTTACCCCACTGTGATAAATGAATTATTTACGCGATTGTTTTTGGTAGTGATTTAAAGACAACTGACTCTTATGATTTCCTTTTACCCTTTAATTTCATAACTAATGTCTACCAAACAAGTTATTTGCATTTATTTTTGCAAATGTAGATTTTAAAACATGATTCCAAATGATTATCCACAAACTAGGATTTTGACATTATTTATTTGTAAGAAAGGACCAGTTACCTATTGTACAAAAGACGTTAATCTTCCCAAATACACGCGTTTATACAAAAAGCCTAATAGGTCATCTGATGTGCCTCTAAGCTGCTTGCCACTAGGTTTTAAATAAGTTATTATAGTTTTCAAAACGTTACAATTTGATCCCTTTGCGTTTGTTTCTGTGTTTTATTTCGTTTCAATGGGAAAATGAAAATTGTTACTACTGTAAGAAAGTATCAGTTATCATAACATGTGACTAATGCCTGTTCATCATGGAGTTAATGTAATGTTTCTGTTCACTTCGTAATTATATTCATAATTTGGTATATTAATATTATGTGTTACATGTAATTGTAATCACAATATTGCGTTGAGTTCGATAGTAGCTCATTTATGCCTAGATATTGTAATGAACTCTTCTTATGTTTTTGCTGGACTATTCATTATAGATCTTAAGGCAATTCAGTAATCATCCATGCATTAAACCATTTCATATCAAAATAATAAGCTATACATATTCTGATGACACGCGGCAAATTGAGACGTCTTATCTTATCAGGGTCTGCATTATTTGCTAATATCTACGTTTTAATATCTCAAACGAAACAAATGTTCAGAATAACTTTCGTTCTGAATTAAACTGTTTAAGAGTACACATAAATGTTTGGGTTTTTTTTTTCATTTTTCTTTAAATAAGTCTTAAAATGCTTTTGGTTCTATATAATGTTCTTCTACATCAAATGCCGATAAGATGCATAAGATTTTAGTTTAAAAGCGTTAATTTGAACAGAAAAGCGTTTATTAGAAATGAATGACGTCTCCTTCACTCTACATGTACAGTGGAGAATATGTTATTCTTTCCCAATAAACGCGTTTACGCTAAAACTATTGTTTGCAGTGCAAACAGTTTGGGGCCAGATCAGACGCCGGGTAACCCGGCGTCTGATCAGGCTTCAAACTGTTTGCCACTCAGATCAACATGAATAGTCAAACATGTCGAAAAGTTGTCCTTTTTTACGTTTTAGTGCAATGCGTTTGCGTATGATTGCGTTTAAACGGGAAAGAATAACAGATTCTCCACTGTACTATGTATGTTACATTATGCACGTGCTTTGGCTTAACATTCATAATATTTTAATTAAATACCGTCAACAACAATTGTCAAAATAGTATGCCAATTGATACAAATTTGACTCTACTACAGGCTCCGAGGTTATAAAGCTTTTGACTTGAGTCTAAACTCGTTCCCAAGCATTTGATTGGTCAGATTTGAGCCTAGGCTCAAATCTGACCAATCAAATGCTTGGGAACACACTCAGACTCAACTAAAACGCTTTATAACCTCGGAGCCAGAGCAAATATTGTCTATCCTTCACTCTAGAAGAGGTATCGTTTAGGCATGTAATTCATATAAAACTTTATTGCAACATTGAATTAAAATAAATCCACATAGTGCTAATTTTACGTTTTCTAAAGCAATGAATCACATTCATACGCCAGAAGTAAAGATACAAAGTAAAGGCGATTGTGATTTGATGAACTTGCAAAATTTGGACCTGTTTATTAATGCTTGGTGAATTGAATCTAAATTGACATTACATAAGTTCATGAATTGCTAATTTTACAACATTATTACATTTTAAGAATGAATGCATCTTAAATTGAATGAGAAATTGCTGAATTAGGTCATTGGTTGACATATACAGAGTAAAAGACGTTATTCTTTCCAAATAAATGCACCTGTATATGCTAAAATTGAACAACTCTAGTGTGCGCCGCTAACAATACAAGCTAATACTGTTTATTAATTGATTAATGCATATAATTTTACTAATTTGTTTATGAAATGCTAATTGTAAAATGATATTATGTGAATGAATCAAGCGATAGTTGAAAGCTCTAGATCTAACATACGGCAGCTAGAATTAGTATTGCAGCTATGTAGAAAACTCCTACACATATTTTCTGCCTTATATTGAATGATATAAATATGCACGTACAATGAAAGAGGCGTCATTCTTTAAAATGAATGGGTTTATGAAAAGATCAGTAAAACATGTATGTCCGTTACCATATGTTCAGGCTTTGCCTAAATGATAAACATACATTTGTTTCCCTTCCTTCTGTTATGATTGTTACATCAAAATAACCATTCTAACAACATTCTTGGACATGTATTCACAGTGGAAAAGGGGCTATTCTTTCCCGTTTAAAGTAAATAAACATACATGAAATACAAAGCAATGGCGAAAATACAGTTTTCTTAGCTCAGTTACTGACGCTTCTCTCCAAATTTGAATGACAAACGGTTTAACACTTTCACTACCATGGACCTGTTTAAAATGTACTCCTTTCATTTGCAAACACTCCAAACAGTGTAGACCCAGATCAGAGGGCTCGTATAGGAACCCTCTGATCAGGGTCTACAATGTTTAATGGTCTTGACCGGTATTTATTAAACTACCGAGAATTTCAAATATACTTGTTCATGTTTTGGAAACTAAAAAGATCCACAAGGGAACTTATAAACAACAAGAGCTTCTTAGTGTTGAAAGAGTTTATGGTTGATCAGATGTCGAGTTTTCGAACTTTCAGCTATCTCAAAATCTTTTTTACAATACAAATAACAGTTAAAGATCAGACGCGTTTATTTGGAAACAATATTTATAATGTGTTAATGGTATACACGGCTTGGCAAGTATTGCTCCATAGACTGTTCGCTAATATATTTGAGCCGTGCCATGACAAAACTTTTCTTATTGCATTGCAAACTGTGTACATGTAGAACAAGGCCAGCTTCCGCGTCAAAGAAGTGACGTCTGACCTTGATCTACACTGTTTCACACCAACAAGCATCTAAAGCATTTTATGTACAGTGGAGAATCTGTTATTCTTTCCCGTTTAAACGCAAACGTACGCAAACGCAAAACACTAAAACGTAGAAAAGTACAACTTTTGGACAACTCTGATAATTCATGTTTATCTTGGTGGCAAACAGTTTGGAGCCTGATCAGACGCCGGGTTACCCGGCGTCTGATCTGGCTCCAAACTGTTTGCACTGCAAATAATAGTTTTAGCGTAAACGCGTTTATTGGGAAAGAATAACACATTCTCCACTGTAGCTGTATTATATACAGTAATTGGAACTGTGTACCAACAGTAGATACAGAGAACGAGATGAAAACGGTGTTTGGTCTGTACAATGTTGCAATGCAACAAGGATGGTTTGTCATGACACGGCTTACAGTGGAGAATCTGTTATTCTTTCCTGTTTAAACGCAAACGTACGCAAACGCAAAGCACTAAAACGTAGAAAAGAACAACTTTTGGACAATTCTGATATTTCATGTTTATCATGGTGGCATACAGTTTGGAGCCTGATCAGACGCCGGGTTACCCGGCGTCTGATCTGGCTCCAAACTGTTTGCACTGGAAATAATAGTTTTAGCGTAAACGCGTTTATTGGGAAAGAATAACACATTCTCCACTGTAGCTGTATTATATACAGTAATTGGAACTGTATACCAACAGTAGATACAGAGACCGAGATGACAACGGTGTTTGGTCTGTACAATGTTGCAATGCAACAAGGATGGTTTGTCATGACACGGCTTACAGTGGAGAATCTGTTATTCTTTCCCGTTTAAACGCAAACGTACGCAAACGCAAAGCACTAAAACGTAGAAAAGAACAACTTTTGGACAATTCTGATATTTCATGTTTATCATGGTGGCATACAGTTTGGAGCCTGATCAGACGCCGGGTTACCCGGCGTCTGATCTGGCTCCAAACTGTTTGCACTGGAAATAATAGTTTTAGCGTAAACGCGTTTATTGGGAAAGAATAACAGATTCTCCACTGTAATTTAAATTGGTGCATGTGTTTAGACCAGACAATGCGTTCAGTGGCATTATTTGGCCAACATGAACACTGAATATAGTTTGTAACACTTTAACTACCATTTACCTCTACAGTTGACTTTGCAAACATTTGGATTCTGGTCAGGCGTCGTGTGATTATTGAAAACTCATATTAATATTTCTTTAGTTATATTGCCATAAATCGAGCTTTGAAAACGAAAGTGCAGACAGCAGACGATAATATGGCGGTGACATTTATGGCTCACTTTAGCAGTGAAAGGATTTAGAATCAACGGATATAATCAGATTGCCTTCTCAATTACTGCTCAAATCGACGCTGTGATCATTAATCTACATTTTAATAGTCTACAGTATAGTTGACCAGTTATTTACTTTTATGGCGAAAAAACTCTTTAATTTCTTAAATAAGAGTCAACACATGTAAAATGTAAATAAAACAACTAGACAAACTTAGTTTTTCTTCACAAATTCAGTTACAGGTTTTCTCCCTGGTTAGGATGTGCAGTAATTCGTATTTACAGCAATTCATGTAAAGTTATTATGCAAATATTTATTACATTTTCCCTGAGACTTGATTGACCATAGCGTTCAACATGTTGCAAATAGTTGGAACTATAGTGGAAGCACAAATAACTGGGCGTCTCGACAGGGCTCAAATTATTTATTTTTGTATGTTATGTCAAAAAAGGACACGTGTGGAAAATAACGATTTTACCCCTTCACTGCGAAGTCCGAATGTATTTGTTATTGCAAACAGCGGCGTCTGGTCAGTACCTATACAGTTTGACACTATTTTCAATATTTTTATTTAGTTTAAGAAATACAACCGGACGACAATTGTTCACTATATATGACGTCATGACAGTGAAGTTTGACGTCATGGCAGTGAAGGCACTTCGACGACAACGCTTTGGTATGCAAATCATAGTAGAAACATGTTTAGCGGAATGCAATGAATCTATATATTAATGATTGGATAGATTATATACTAAACCTGTTTGTTTTTTAAATATCTCTTCAAAACATTCATACATGATCTCCTTAGTGTGAAAACTATAGCAGCATTAAATTTCAAATAGGTGCTTATTCAATTAATTCATGTAATAAGACAGTATTTAAAGTGAACGGTTTGATACCTGTATTGGCAGTGTTAACCTTTTCATCTCCAATTTGTATCGTCTGCTTAAAGCCCTCCTGTACTTAAAGGATGTTACAGTGGAGAATCTGTTATTCTTTCCCAATAAACGCGTTTACGCTAAAACTATTATTTGCAGTGCAAACAGTTTGGAACCAGATCAGACGCCGGGTATACCGGCGTCTGATCAGGCTCCAAACTGTTTGCCACCAAGATAAACAAGAATTATCAGAATTGTCCAAAAGTTGTTATTTTCTACGTTTTAGTGCTTTGCGTTTGCGTACGTTTGCGTTTAAACGGGAAAGAATAACAGATTATCCACTGTACCTAAACTATTTATTCGAAGTATGGGTATTAAAGCAGTTTGGATTCTCATTAGACGCCGCGTAAATGTGGATACAATATGTTACCCGAATCAAAATTTCAGACGATGAGTTTATATGCCTATGACCATGGATGGATTGAATAAGAATTTCAAATTAGATTACATACAAAAGCATTAACCCGTTTGTACATAGCGTCCCGTTAATGGGACATAGGAAAACAATACAGACTCAGAAGATCAGACTCCGCATAATACAGTGTCTGAACTGAGACTGAAATGTTTGCCTACATGCATTTCTATCAAAATTAAAATCAAAACTTAGACCAGACACCACTTGAATGAGTATTAAAATCGATCCAGTATATAACCATGGACCTACGTGGTTTAATATAAACGGTAAAATAACAAACGCCCACTTATCCATTTAATCATTTCTCTTCCAAATGTTTCGTGAGGAGTTCACCCCTTCACCGTGTCATTGTCGTCTGCTTCGATTATGACTGAGGAAATTTCAAAACGAATGTCAAAATGTTTGGATTCTGATCAGACGCCGCGTAACGCGGCGTCTGATCAGGATCCAAACTGTTTGCAAACGCGCATGCTTCAATGAGAGTGAAAGGGTGAACGATACTAGGGTTTGTCATTTCGGTATGTTATATGAATAATGAATACTATTCTTGATTTGAGCAACTATTTGCATAAAAACATGATATCTTTGAGAAAATGTTTTAACTAAATTTAATTGTAAATTGAGACTATGTCATGACAAAATGTAAACATGCTAAGATTCATCAACGTATCTTATGACTTATATACGCGATACGGCATTAATTCGCCAAATATTTATCTACTTAAACTTTTCTTTTGGGTACTCTACCCCACTCATTTATCGTGTATTTGGTGTACTTGACTTCTATGAAAGTCAACAATATTATCCGAAACCAATCACGGTCTTCGAATTCGGCAACTTCGTGATTGACTGGCTTTAGCGTGTACAAGGGAGACTGTATTAATTCCCAAGCCACGTGGTTATGCTCAAAACCTTATACAGCGCCCCTCTCTACAACGGCCCTCCCAACAACGACTCCCTCTTTACAACGACTCTTGCCGCAGTTCCCTAGATAGGACAATTGTGTCTAACGCTTTTACTGCTGCAATAGCGTCTGCTTAAAATTGTCGTTTGCTGGGTTTTTTTCAAAGCTACATATGAGTGGACATTTTGATATAATCAATATAATGACAAGTGACAAACAGCTTGAATCCAGATTTGGATTCAAGCTGTTTGCAAATGTAAACCTAGTCTCAAGTTTCCCTTCCTATAAAGACTCCCTCCTAACAACAAATCTGTGTCTTCCACTGGATGTCGTTTTAGAGAGGGGGCACTGTACATACATATGCATTGAAAATAGTCTGGAGCCTGATCAGACGCCTTGCAATCTTATCAGTTGCGACACTGTTTGCCAGTATGATTTTGAAATAATTCAACAAAAATGTCAAAGGTACCTTTTTCTGAGTTTTAATGCATTGCACTGGTTTCGTTTCGTCTTAACAAGAACAATAAAACCTTCTCCACTAATACTGATTTTTTTCACCATTCATACGGATGTATTTTGACAACAGCTTTTAATAATACTTGACGCTGTTTAAATGGACGATCAGGATCCAAACAGTTTTCAAATTGGTCAATCGAAACATGGGACTGCCTTAAATCTAACTGTGAAATTATAGTATTACAGTGGAGAATCTGTTATTCTTTCCCGTTTAAACGCAAACGTACGCAAACGCAAAGCACTAAAGCGTAGAAAAGAACAACTTTTGGACAATTCTGATATTTCATGTTTATCTTGTTGGCAAACAGTTTGGAGCCTGATTAGACGCCGGGTTACCCGGCGTCTGATCTGGCTCCAAACTGTTTGCACTGCAAATAATAGTTTTAGCGTAAACGCGTTTATTGGGAAAGAATAACAGATTCTCCACTGTAGCAACAGTGTTATCAACATATTAAAGTCAGCGATATAACGGCGATGATAGGGTTAAAGCAGACAAGTTATGTTGGCGTTGAAAGGGTTCAACTGTTTTTGCAAAGTCCACGATGGAAAACAAAGAATGTTAACCTAGTAAGATAACCTTTTCCACGTCTGCTTTAAATTAACGTCTGCTTAAACACTATTAATCGGTTATTTGTTTTTCTAAACGACGAAAAGGGTATACACGAATATCAAACAGTTTGGAGACTGATACGAGTTCGAATGAACATGTTTAAGATTAGCAAATTCACGCTCATCGTAAGAAGTATTCAATTTTCCCCAGACAAACTTTATTCATCTAGGTTGATTCAATTTAATATTATATATTTTATTTCCATTTGTTTCATTCTAATTAGAGTGTGCTGTAGTGTCGCTGTGGTAGCATTCTCAGGAATACAATTCAGCAAGATCTACAGTGGAGACATATTGCAAAACCAGCCATAAATAGTAAATTATGGACTACATTGAAGTAGGTGCTGGAAATGTATATTTAAAGTTTCATTCAAACTGTTTGCCACCAAAATAAACAAGAATTATCAGAATTGTCCAAAAGTTGTACTTTTCTACGTTTTAGTGCTTTGCGTTTGCGTACGTTTGCGTTTAAACGGGAAAGAATAACAGATTCTCCACTGTATGTGTAAAAGTATGTAGAGCAACTGTTATTGATACCGTTTTCAGATGAAAACGTGATACAGTGGAGAAAACGTTATTCTTTCCCAATAAACGCGTTTACGCTAAAACTATTATTTCCAGTGCAAACAGTTTCGAGCTTGATCAGACGCCGGGTTACCCGGCGTCTGATCAAGCTCCAAGCAGTTTGTCACTCAGATAAAAATGAAAAGTCAGAATTGTCAAAAAATTGTCCTTTTCTACATTTTTGTGTTTTACGTTTGCGTTTCGTTTGCGTCTAAACGGGTAAGAATAACGTTTTCTTCACTGTAAATGCTACAAAATTGTTTGACCCCTTTACCGCCTTATCCCGAGTACAGTGGTTATTTGAAAACAGATTGGATCCTGATCAGACATCGCGAAACGCGGCGTCTTACCAGGATTCAAACAGTTTGACACTTAATTATATATACAGTGGAGAATCTGTTATTCTTTCCCGTTTAAACGCAAACGAAACGCAAACGCATTGTACTAAAATGCAAAACAACTTTTTCACAATTCTGAAAGTTGATTTTAACTTTGTTGACAAACAGTTTGGAGCCTGATCAGACGCCGGGTTACCCGGCGTCTGATCTGGCTCAAAACTGTTTGCACTGCAAATAATAGTTTTAGCGTAAACGCGTTTAATGGGAAAGAATAACAGATTCTCCACTGTATATTTCTTAAGTTAACGTAAATTTGAGATATAAAAGCAGACGACACTTTATTAAGCGGACAGAGCCATTGCAAGGAACATGTTTTAGAAAATACGGCTATAAACACTACAGTGTTATTATCCTTTTCCCTTTACACTAAAACGCAACCGCAATGCACTAAAATGTAGAAAAATGACAATTTCTTGAAAAGATTGGCGAATGATTTTTTACTTTTTAATGGCAGATAGTTTTGAGCCTCATCGGGCGCATAGCTACAATGTATCTGGACAGACTACCCTATTTTGCAATTGCAAAAATTACTTGAGCAAAAACACATAGTTAGTAAAGAATTCTGTATGTTCTACTGTACACTTAGATATTAGTCAACACAGAATTGAAGTTAATAATGTTTTCCAAAATGGCTGTTGCAAATAGTTCTGATCAAGATTAGGCCCAGAACTTTTAAAGCGTCCTCAAGCATTTGATTGGTCAGAATTTACCCTAGGCTCAAATCTGACCAATCAAATGTCTAAGAACGATTTCAGACTCCACTAAAACGCTTAATAAGCATAGATCTAGCTATGAGGGTACTTGGAATATGTTCAGGCTAAAAACTGTTTTCTCTTTAGATTAAACAAATTGTTTAACCCTGTCTACTAGTATAAGAATCCGATGCCAATAGGGTTCCATAATTTACAGTGGAGAATCTGTTATTCTTTCCCAATAAACGCGTTTACGCTAAAACTATTATTTGCAGTGCAAACAGTTTGGAGCCAGATCAGACGCCGGGTAACCCGGCGCCTGATCAGGCTCCAAACTGTTTGCCACCAAAATAAACAAGAATTATCAGAATTGTCCAAAAGTTGTTCTTTTCTACGCTTTAGTGCTTTGCGTTTGCGTACGTTTGCGTTTAAACGGGAAAGAATAACAGATTCTCCACTGTATGTAAACACTGTAGACGGGGAGCATATGGCTGCCATACGAGCGCTCTGATAATTGTAGTCTCTGTAGCTCGTTTTGTTTTCAACATATTGCAAAACCAGCCATAAATAGTAAATTATGGACTACATTGAAGTAGGTGCTGGAAATGTATATTTAAAGTTTCATTAAGGGAAGTGTGATTTTAGATATGGAAAGGCGTTTTGGAAAGGTTTAAATCAACTTATTTTTATTATCTCTCATTGTTGGTTTTTGAAACAAACTATCTATAACTGTCTCAGATAATAATATTATTTTTTGTACAATGCAGATAGATTGACAAAAAGCATTATTTCACACCGATACATCTCATATTGTCACTAGTTTTTGTTAATATATAAGAACTGAAATTACTTTCGTCAATTTAGTGCCAAATTTAATTATCTCCTAAACTGAAACGCATCCAGAAAAGGATTCAGCTGTCAGGATTTTACTTATTTCGGTTTACAGAAGCTATTAACGTATCAACAAATATCAAGTTAAAAGTGTAGGCATCGAAAATAAATGTTGTACAGTGGAGAATCTGTTATTCTTTCCCGATAAACGCTTTTACGCTAAAACTATTATTTGCCGTGCAAACAGTTTGGAGCCAGATCAGACGCCGGGTAACCCGGCGTCTGATCAGGCTCCAAACTGTTTGCCACCAAGATAGACAAGAATTATCAGAATTGTCCAAAAGTTGTTCTTTTCTACGTTTTAGTGCTTTGCGTTTGCGTACGTTTGCGTTTAAATGGTAAAGAATAACAGATTCTCCACTGTAACACCATTATAACTCTGTACACTGCGTTATATTCTGACAAATGAATACAGTGAAGAATACGTTAAGTGTGTCCCGTTTAAGCGCGATTATACTCAATTGCAGTGCAATGACATAAATAAAACTAATCTTTGACAATGTTTAAATATGTACTTTTTAATCTGAATAGCAAACAGTTAAGAGTCAGATAAAACACCAGGGGCCCGTTTCATAACACTTCGCACGACAAATGTTGTCGTAAGTCAGATTATAAAAGTCTCAATTTTAATTTATTTCTCATCTAATCCTGTCTTGTGACATCTCTTTGAAAAAGACGTTTTCAAACAGATGGCACAAGACAGGTTTAGATAGAGAAATCAGAAGTTAAATGTATTTTAATGTTTTGACTCACGACCGTTTTTGTCGTACAGTGGAGAATGTGTTATTCTTTCCCGTTTAAACGCAAACGTACGCAAACGCAAAGCACTAAAACGTAGAAAAGAACAACTTTTGGACAATTCTGATAATTCTTGTTTATCTTGGTGGCAAACTGTTTGGAGCCTGATCAGACACCGGGTTACCCGGCGTCTGATCTGGCTCCAAACTGTTTTCACTGCAAATAATAGTTTTAGCGTAAACGCGTTTATTGGGAAAGAATAACAGATTTTCCACTGTATGGCCTAGAGACAATTTCCAAACCGAAACACACAAACACACACACATATCCTAAAAGGTAAGATGTCTATACGATCTCGATTCTCATGCAAAACTTGAACAATTTAACCAATATGCGTGTAGGGTATTCTTTCATGCTTATATATTGGATAAGTCCTATTTTATCTAAGGGGTGCCTGGTCTAAATTTTCATTTTCGTTTTGTTTTATTTTGAAATGCCTATTAGCAAACTGTGAAGACTCTGGTCAGACGCCGCATTATGCGGCGTCTGATCAGAGTCTACACTGTTTGCATATGTCCAATATATACGATCATTGGCACTGATGGATTAGGTTGAAACGCATGGAAAGAAACTGATATACATTTTGTCATTAATTTTTTCAAACGAACAACGAAACTGATATCCGTTTTATATTGGAACACATTAATTCTCGTCAATTTATGTTTCACAGTAAACTGTCCATGAGAAGATTCGTTAAACACATCATTACACATAATACGTCTGGATTTCCTATGGTTTTCTCTTTCTTTATCTCCCATTAGGGCATGCAAGCTCATTGACCTGGTACTAATACTGTGATTTATCAATTGTTCCCTTGTGGTTTACATAATGTGTTGCTGTGCTGTTTTTGTATGGTGAATATGTAAGAAATCTTAATGATTCGATTCAAAAATACGTCTTACAGTAAATTCTCGCGATTACGACCATAATATTAAATCAATTATAGGGATTTAAGACAGGTTACTGCTTTTAGTAAGGTGACAGTAACACATTATTATTATTATTTATTATTATTATACCCGATTTATATAGCGCTCTTTTCACACAGGAGTTGTGCGTTCAAAAGCGCTTCACATGAAATTATATAAATGTACCTACAAAGCGAGAAAGACAAATAACTACATTCACAATAAAAATGATACAATATTGAGATGCATGGAAACATGGAAACACATACAGCTCCTGAAGAAGTTTTCTGGTTTACGTTCACCTTGCTTCAAGTTGTCAACTGTCTTTTACACAATGAATTAGCCTTCATTTTAGTGGCGTTATAGATCTAGTGAGGTTTTACTGTATACTGTTATCATATTGCCACATCTGCAACTGGCGTTTGCTTTTGGCTGTTAAGGAGTAATGACTTGATGACACCTAAGGATTTGTTTTGCCACGTTAACCCTTATCATGCTTAGCTTGAATTAGCTAACATTAATTCATTATCCCCTGAATCTTCCAATGGACAAATCCAATTTACAATGAAGGCTGATCCATATTAAACTATTTAGGGTTGTTATTTAAAATGTAATGCAAAAACGACAAACAGTGAAGTCCCTAATTAGAGGGCTCCTGCAGGAGCCCTCTAATCTGGGACTTCACTGTTTGCTTAGGACCAGTGTACTCTTCAAATGTACACATTTGGTAAATGACGCATATATGCGTCACTAGGGTTCAATGGGTTAAGAAACAGTTTGGACCAATATCAGACACCGCGTAACGCGGTGTCTTATCTTTATCAAAATTGTATGGCGGTCAGTGTCAACCTTTTTTCAGTTTATAAAGTATAAAAATTGATAATGAGGTTTTATTCACAGCCGATATAATTGTACCAGCCGTGGCGTCTGATCTGGATTCAAGCTGTTTGTCACTTGTTATTGTATTTATTCATTTATTCTGTCCAAATCTCCACTTATATGTAACTTTGAGAAAAAACAGCAGACGACAATGTTAAGCAGACGACATTGCATCAGTAAAAGAGTTAAACATAATTGTCTCGTTTACGGAACTGCGTCAAGGGTCGCTGTAAGGAGGGAGTCGTTGTTCAGAGGGTCGTTGAAGAGAGGGAATACTCATAACTGTAATAGAATTTCTTTACAAAACGTGAAATGTTGCGTAGGAGGAAGCGTTAATTCAAGTCAATTTATTTTCCCCAATATATTGCCAACGAGAAGGTTTTTTTTACACCTCATTTCACATACACTATCTAGAATTTATACGTCTATTCCGACCTGTAATCCGCATTAGAGCTAGAAAATTCATTGACCTCAACTAGATGACTGTTTATGATTGTAAGCTATTTTTGTTTCAATTGAGTGTTACTTAACCCGTTTATACTCCGTGGATTATTCCATGTTTATATATTGGATATGTCCATTTTTTTTCAAAGGGATGCCAGGTCAACATTTTCATTTTCATTTTGTTTTATATTGAAATTCCTATCACCAAACATCGTAGACTCTGATCAGACGCCGTATAACGCGGCGTCTGATCAGAGTCTACACTGTTTGCCTATGTTCCACATATGGGATCGTGGGCACAAATGAGTTAAGATAATACTTTAGCCTTTACCTTATAATGCATTTTGATAGCACAGTTAGACAGTTGCATACAGTGTAGACCCTGCTGTGGCGTTACAATATGTGGTCTCTCATCTGTATGGAAAACAAAGAAATGTCTTTCGATCCGCCTTTATCATATGTACAGTGCTCCCTACTTTCAACGGCCCTCCCAACAACGATTCCCTCTTCACAATAATGCTTGCTACTGTTCCCCAATCAGACATTTATTTCTAACCTGTTTCACTTCTGCAATATCCTCTGCTTACAATTGTCGACTACATGAATCCAAGTCAAACGCCGCTTTACGCGGCGTCTGATCCGGACTCAGGCTATTTGCAAATGTAAGCAAAGTCTTAATTTTCCCCCTCCCTATAACAACTCCCTCCGAACAACACACATACTGTTTGTCTTCCATTGGGTGATGTTGTAGAGAGGAAAATCTGTGTGATAAATCTTTAAGTAAGCACATAGTGACAGGTCATTGCATTGTCAAGGAATAACTGATATTTTACAATTGCATTCTATAGGCTTTATACATGTATTAGAGAAACATCTATTAACAGTAGCTTACATATGAGATAAATATTTCTATTTATCATGGTCATTTCAAGGTATGAATTGATCTTATTTGGAAAAATAGCAAACTAATAATAAGTATTATTAGCTCCTTGGTAGCTTACGGCGACAATACCTGTGTTTGACAGCATATTTAAACCCAATGGGTAATTGATTTGAAATTAATGACGTCGTGGCAAAGAATTGTGTTACTTTAGTAAAATTCGTATTTAACAAGCAAAGGTATAATACATGTAGCTACATTTAACTTTAAAACACGAGTAAGTTCAGCTTAAGCATGATCAAATAATATTATTCTGCTGAATATTTAGCCTGCTTTAAGCAGCCATCTGCTAGGATATAGAAATATTTTTGATATTGCATATCTATGACCGAATAAATAATGATTATTTTCTTAGGTGGATAAATATTAAGGCGTGAAAAGGCATATGTATTGCCTATTGGGTAATGGGTTGAGAGAGTATTTTAACTAGGCTATACCGTCTTTCTAATTGCTTTATTGAACAACTACATCAAACTGTCTAGACAATATGTCACTTCAGAAGAGAATATTAATGGATGTTTTCTGTGAAGCACAAAATGTGACATTCTTTTCATATGACGATTTTAACGTTGAGACTTGTTTTAAAATCAATCAAAACTACCGACGCCGTTGTACCTAAAGAATTATGACGTATATAAGATAGATGCCTTTTACATTATGGCATATTTATTTTTATTGGATATGCCGTGGTGCATGGTATTGTCTTTTCTGATATTTTTATCAAACAGTGTCTACTTTTACAACCTTAATCCATTTTAAAGGAAGATAGTGTGTAATGATGTTGCCATAAAGTGACAGGTGACAGCTTAAAACAAGATGACAGTAAAAGATGAAAGCTTAAGGAGAATATCTATTTTACTGTCACTATGCTTTAAACAGTCATCTGATATTAAAACTAATAATTAATGCAATTAAGTGGTTGTAATAGACAGGCAGAGATTTTACTGTATAAAGTCATCAAGCCTATATTTCTATGTCCCTCAAGTTATTTAGCCTCTCTGTTGTCGAACTTCGACTTGACTGCTATTGGTAAACAGTTGGAATCCAAATGAGACGTTTAATTTTTTAAATCTTAAACGTATACACCTTACTTCGCGGGAATGTATAGGTGGCAATTTGAAATTAAATGATATATACGACGATTTATTGGTTGAAAGTATTTGAGGTCATAAATCATTCCAGGCTACTAACGACAATCATCTTGCCATGTCAATGACAAAATGCATATACAGTAAAATCCTCTACATTACGATACTGAATGGAGAATTGAATAACAGTTGGCAGTGAAATTAAAAAAATAAGGGAAAACAGAGAGCGCCTAATGAAGCTTTCTGTTTTATTTAATCTACCACATGCCTATAACGCCCAAACATTAAAGGCACAATCCCGCTCAAATTGGTGTTTAAAACGCGCAATTTCTTATATGTGTGCATTTTCTATGTATTAAAACTAAGTGAAATCGAGTGTAAGAAGCCTGACATATGCACCCACTTCGTAAAGAATCCTACCTAAACGTGTCGAGTTCTTATCGTGGTGGTTTACATTATAAGCGGGTTTATTTACAAATAAGATTACGGGCTGGTTCCGAGAACTTTCGAACGATTGCATAATGGTCACGTGATTGATTCGGCGACAATGTGTATACATTACATCAGTTTAGCGGCCAAACTTAAAGGAGTTGTCTCTCTTTGGTTGTAAAGCACTCAATTTGTTGTATAGAATTATGCAAAGACCTTTACCGAGTATGTCCGTAAATTTTCGTCGCTATTAAAAAAAAAAAAAACTTGATTACTTGTTTCCACACATTTCACTGTTCGTTAGCAATATTGCTTCAAATATCACCACCTATTACTTCTTTTTATATGGAACGCTTACGATAGTGACATAAATTTCATGTAAGAAAAATGTTCGATTCTGATTATGTGGGAGAAATATAGTGTCTTTAACCCATTTAGCGGTCGTAATTGAGAGGTTGTCTGTTTTTGGAATGACTCATATCTGTGGGTTACGTATGTTAACCAACTTGACTACGTCAACCTTTTCATTTCCTTGCCCCGATAACAAGTAATACTTTTTCAAAGAGTTAGATCCTGTTCTTACGCCGCATAACTGACTAGTATCCAAGCTGGTTTAAACTAGTAACGATTCTTCTTTAGTCAATTTACCCTGAGTTTATTTTTGAGAAATAAAAGCAGACATGTGTTTACAGCAGATGACTGCATGACAGTGAAGTACGACCTTATGGCAGTGAAGAAATTAACCTTCTGCATTTTGTATTATAGTGGAGAAAACGTTATTATTTCCTAATAAACGCGTTTACGCTAATATTATAATTACCATTGCAAAAGGTTTGTAGCCAGATCAGACGCCGGGTAACACGGCGTCTGATCAGGTTCCAAAATGTTTGCCACTCAGACAAAAAAGAAATAATTAGAAATGTCAAAAAATAGCAATTTCCTACATTTTAACGATTTGCGTTTGCGTTTCGTTTGCGTTCAAACGGGAAAGAATATAACGTTTTCTCCACTGTATCTAGAAGGACGTCAACAGAAGATGTACGAGGAGGTAGAATGGCGGGAACAAATGACGACGATCCAAAACTTACGGAGCCATTTACATCCTTCCGGATACCGAAATGTTTCTTCGGCAGTTGTAAATGCTGTTTTAGTAAAAAGCAAATATTATTCAACATCATATTTGCCCTGAGTTGTTACCCAGGTCGTATCAATAATGAAAGGTATAACCTGAACAGTAGCCCTTCACATGATAGCAGGCAGTGTAATGATAGGAAATTTCATAAAGTATTTTATTTATTCCAATTATACCAGATTTAATGTTTATAAAATAACTATATTTACACATTGGAAAACGCTACTGTTGCTTTTGTGCAAGTATTTCAATGTTATCGTGGTACAAACAAACATGTGCAATTAAAGAACGTCTGGCTCCGAGGTTATAAAGCTTTTGACTTGAGTCTTAACACGTTCCCAAACATTTGATTGGTCAGATTTGAGCCTAGGCTCAAATCTGACCAATCAAATGCTTGGGAACACACTCAGACTTAACTAAAACGCGTTATAACCCCGGAGCCTGGACTTGGGAAATGGTCCGTCTTTTACCAATATATGTCTGAGTATCTCAATGAACTCTTCCTACTATGTGCACGCTGATAGTATCATAGCTATAATTATAAGGGTGGTATGAGGACACTACATTGTCTGTTTTACAATACAGCAGATCATTTCATATGAAAAGGCAAAATGTGCAGACCCTGATGAGACGCCGCAAATTGCACAAAGTTACTGGCTGCTAAGGTGAACTGTTTGGACTCTTTGGACGAAAGGCACCAGTTAGTTAAACAATGTATCACAGTGGTTGATCTTATGTATACCTTATTCCATTTTCAATGAGTTCAGCAAAGGAAACTATAATGCAATGCTTCTATAATAATGTTTTTAAAGATAATACTGATGACATTGTATTGAATAAGATTTATAAACGTGGACTGATATGGCAGTATAATAATATGCATACCATAAAGCTAAACAGATATTTGAAATAATATAGGCACTATTAATGTCAGTTTTGATATGTAAAATGTAGTAAATTCTAATCTGGAAAGCAACTTGCTTAAGTGTGTATCAAACTCAAAAGTGAAAATTTTAAAGTATTTAATATCTTTTTTTCTTACACATTTATTTGGAAGCTCTGTTTATGACAGATGACGAAATAGAAAACAATCATATGTTGGGAAGCATTATTTTGAACTACGTAAATTTTGAAAAGATTAGTCAAATTCGGATATTTCTCAAATTTTGTCACATTTAAAGTATAGGCTTCAGTAAAATCTATGCTAAATAAAAAAGATCGTGGTAATTTTTGTTTTCTCATGTATTCCATGTCTATGGAAGTATTTTCACACAAATAAACCAAATCAAGACCAGACAGGCATTAGATTTGAAAATTATGAATCTTTGAATCATTTACATGTTTTTATGGGTAATATTTTTTTATTAAAAAAAGTAAAAAACATATTTCTAGTATCTAACTTTTTCTTATATTATACCATAAGAGATCCCATAAATAGGAAATTAAAGATATGAAAATAAATTGATAGGTTAGATTTAAAAAAAATGAATTATTAAAGAAAAAAGCTCAACAATTACAAAATAGTACCATATCACTTATTTTAAGAGCATCATAAATTTCACAGTTGATGCCTGTTTTGTCTTAAGGGTGTATCAATGTCATGAATTTGGAAACTTTTCAAAGTATATGAAAACACTCTATGATGGTTTTGTATTGAAGAGCTATTTAAGATGAATGAAAAAATAGAAAAAGTGTACATTTTGGTGAACAACAGTTGGCTCTACGGCCATGTAAAATTTACCCCACCCACTTCCTCTTATTTTGTCCTTTTCAAACAGCCCGCTTCAATAAAACCCATTTCAAATGAAAACAAATATGATAATTTGGTTTTGTGTTATTTATTTCCTATCTATGGTAGTATTTCTTCATACAAAAACTAATTTAAGAAAAAAAAGGCACCAAATGTGAAATTTATAAAGCTCTAAATATCATCGATATGGTACTATTTTGTAAATTTTGTAAGGGGCGATAACTCTTTTTACTTTAATAACTCAAAATTTTCGACACTGACCTTTCAATTTCTTTTCATATTTTGAACTGCCTTAGTTTGGGCTTTCATCTGGTAGAATATAAGAAAAAGTTTAATACTAGACCTATTTCATTTTCAAACTTTTTTACTTTTTTTCATAGAATAAAAAATTTAATAAAATCATGCCCTATATAAAGCATATTTTTGATATTCAAGGATCCATATTGTTCAAACCTGGTGCCTGCTTTGTCTAAATTTGGTTTATATATGTGAACATACCACCATAGACATGAAATAAATAAAGAAACCCCAAATTAACATTTTTGTTTTGTTTTGAAATAGATTTTACTGAAGCTTGTACTCTGAATGGGTAAAATTTGAGAGAGAAAAATCCAAATTTGACATACCTTTTTCAAATCGCTGTAGCTCAAAAAAAAAGGACACCACCATATATATTTTTTTTCATTTTTTCATTCATCATAAATAGCTCTTCCAAAAAAACAATGATAGAAAAAAAGTTTAATACTTTGAAAAAATGGCTCATGACATTGATACACCCTTAAATTAGTTTTTCTATGAGGAAATACTACCATATACATGTAATAAATAGTACAAAAACAAATACCCTGTTTGTTTTCATTTGAAATCTATTTTATTGAAGCGACTTCTTTAAAAAGGATAAATAAGAAAAATCAAATCCTAATCTGACAAACCTTTTAAAAATGGCCGTAGAGCCAAATTTGTGAGTTTGATACACCCTTATCTCTTTTGCATGTCCAAAATATCAACTTCTTAGCACTAATACTTGCCATCAAATATAGTGTTCTATTTTAAATGTATATACATACAATATGCATGTGTTTGTATCTGTGATAATCTGTCTTTGTAAACTGATTAACTTTCCCCTGGAACGAAGCGATTATGTGTGTTTGACATGAACCACAGGCCCAGGACAGCCATTCTTCTGTTGTCAAAATCAGATACAATACAGATGTACGCCAATATTGCGCTGGTATCTATAACAATGGTTTATGTCATGCATGCCTGTTTCTGTGGAAATTGCTTTAGAAAATCGTTTGATACCGCTCTCAGCAATGTGTAATAACAACGTACTTTATTTGTCTACACCAGCAATGAGTTACATACGCATGTAATACCAATTGTTGTTCATTATAGAACTACACTGGTCTCGTTCTCGTATATTACAGTGGAGAACCTGTTATTCTTTCCCGTTTAAACGCAAACGTACGCAAAAGCAAAGCACTAAAACGTAGAAAAGAACAACTTTTGGATAATTCTGATATTTCATGTTTATCTTGGTGGCAAACAGTTTGGAGCCTGATCAGACACCGGGTTACCCAGCGTCTGATCTGGCTCCAAACTGTTTGCACTGCAAATAATAGTTTTAGCGTAAACGCGTTTATTGGGAAAGAATAACAGATTTTCCACTGTATTACATGGCTACTTCAACCATTTATCATTTTAACTTAAGCACTTATTGGCGGTTTTGTTTTTATAAAGGTAAATAATGGATTGGTGGATGAGTTGGGTTTTACGGCACTGTAACACAAGACTGCATATTAGAATATATAAAAACTAAGCAATTATACGGCATCCAAAAACAGAAAAGTGTGTGTTAAACGATCATTTTAAGACCGGACAAGCTGATATTAAACCATGTTTGGCGGTCGTTTTATACACCATTGCCTGTAGTGAATATGATTTGTATTTTCTGCAACAGCCTTTGTTAATCTTCTAACTTAACGCAATATTCTCAAAACAAGTGAACAGACATGCATGGTGTTACAAACAGTGCACTGTATTGAAGTGCTTTAGGTGAAATCCGAGCTTTGTGAATAATTGTTATTATGAAGCAATTGTTATTCTTTTAATACCATTGAGTTTTCCAACATTTAGACATAAAAGTCACACTTACCCCAATTTAACCTTTCAGCCTGCACATTTACTTATATAAAGAGTCAATATAAACCAATTTAATTCAATTGAATTATACTGAGCAAAACAAATTAGTGATGCATTAAGGATGCAAACCACATCTTCGTGGTACAATTTATCTCCCATATTGCATAAAACCATAAGTAACCGAACGTCACACAACAGAGAGATATATCGACTGTGCTTTAAACATATGTGTATAGGGATAACTCCCTTTGTATTGTAACTGTTTTCCCAGTCTTAAATGTCAGTCATGGTTTTCTTATGAAAGTTAGAAGTAATATTGCAAAAGCAGTCTGATGTTTGACCGAAGAAATGTCAATACTAGTGCCAAACAGTTTGGATCCTGATGAGGCAGTCTCATGAGGGTCCAAATTGTTTGAAAAGTCAACTTTTTTGCTTCGTTTGCAACTTGGCAGCGAAATAATTAAATTACTCTGACTCAGTGGTTGAGGTAGAAAGTCAGCAGCTACTTGCATGTACCGGTATGCTAAGTGTTTTCAAATTTTACAAACGTATACATTAATACCTTATTTTCTAGCTATAGCGAAGAAACGCAAGTTTGATGCCTTAGAACACGCCAAAAAATGAAGCAAAATACCCTTTCAAACCAGCAAAAGTATTTGGACTATTTTGTCTCTCAATTGTATTGTCTACTTAAACTAACACTGCCTGCTTTTATTGCTCAACATTCAGATTGTATATAATTTGATGACAATTTTATATTTTAGATGATAACTTTCCTAGATATTTGAAGTATAAATGAACTTTGAAATTAATGACGTGTGACGCACAGGAAAGGCAATTATGAGTCAAATAAGACAATGCGTTTAAAGCCTTATGTATTATAATGTTCATTCACTTATAGTACCAAACTACCACCAAATATATCAGGAGCAAGATATAAGCACAACTGAAGTTCAAATAAAAGCTGTCTACGTCACTGCTGTATTCTTTTAATTGTGCTAAAGACACATGTCATCAATATGTTAATGATGCAGAAAGTTCATACACGAGCGCTCTTTATTATTTATAACTTAATTTAAATACCAACTTGCCTGCTTTAATTCCAACTGTTGTAAGATAATCCTACATTACCACCGAAATCATTTATTTATTTCGAATGGTAGAATACAAAAGGCGAGTTTCGGTTTGCAAATGTCAAAGACACCTGTTTTACGTGGAGTACAATGATTTATTTGTAAACAGTTTGGATCCTGATCAGACGCCGCGTAACGCGGCGTCTGATCTTGATCCAAACTGTTTGACACTAAATTATATATTTTTTAAGTCAAAGTACTTAACATTTGGATTGGAGAAATAGACGCAGACGCTAATTGGTTAAAACTGATGACGTCTCGCCAGTGAAGGAGTTAATGGTCCTTCAACAGTTTTATAATCATTGATATCGCATTAGTCTGAATTGTTTCATAGTGCACGTTAGACAAAGTACTTTAATCCCTTCGCCATCTAGTTACGACTTCACTAGAATTTTCCAAACAGTTTTGATTGAGATCAGACGCAGCAACATGCGGCGTCTGATCAGGATGCCAGTTGTGTGACCCCAATATCAAAGTGTATAGCTTAAATTGTTTGAGACTTTAATAATAAAAAAGGTTAAAACAAATGAAGACTACAACTGTGAAGCAGACAATGTTTAAGCGGGCGCAAAGTAATATGACATTATAACGATGAGTATCCAGGAGTTGGTTGTTTTACAATCATATTTAATCTCTGCACCCTATCAGCAAATATTTGATGACTACAGTGGATAATCTGTTATTCTTTCCCAATAAACGCGTTTACGCTAAAACTATTATTTGCAGTGCACACAGTTTGGAGCCAGATCAGACTCCATACTGTTTGCCACCAAGATAAACAAGAATTATCAGAATTGTCCAAAAGTTGTTATTTTCTACGTTTAAGTGATTTGCGTTTCCGTACGTTTGCGTTTAAACGGGAAAGAATAACATATTCTCCACTGTACAACAAACGGTTTTCAAATGTATATGACGCTTTCTTAATCCCGAGTACAATGGTTATTAGTCTAAACTGTGATATACTAAATTTTATATTTCTTTACCCAAAAACCTTAAAATCTAGATTTGACAAATAACCCCGCAGACGCTAATTGGTTAAAACTGATGACGTCTCGCCAGTGAAGGAGTTAATGGTCCTTCAACAGTTTTATAATCATTGATATCGCATTAGTCTGTTTATTTTTTATTTCTTAAGTCAAAGTACTGAACATTTGGATCTGGTTCCAAACTGTTTAGCACTAACTTTTATATTTCGTTAGTCAAAGTACTTAACATTTGGATTGGAGAAATAGACGCAAACGCTAATTGGTTAAAACTGATGACGTCTCGCCAGTGAAGGAGTTAATGGTCCTTCAACAGTTTTATAATCATTGATATCGCATTAGTATGAATTGTTTCATAGTGCACGAATGACAAACTTCTCTTAGCCCTTCGCTTAATCGTCGCAAACTGACTAGAACTTGCAAACAGCTTAGATCAAGACCAGATGTCTCGACACAAAACGTCAGACTGATAATAATCCCAATTGCTTGACTCCCATATTAAAGTTTCATGAGATTAAAATGTTTTAGACTTCAATATATATACAAATAAAGGCTACAATTGTGAAGTAGAAGTTATTGTAGCAGACTCAAAGTCAAATGGAGTTATAACGATTAGTGTTCAGGCAATTCCGTGGAACATTGTTGTTGTTGTTGTGTCTGCTAAGGCTTAACGTCACGCCTAAGTGCTGTTAAACCTTCAACACTCTATCAGCAGAAACCGATATGTGATGACTGTAACAAACGGTTTGGATTTTAATGGCACACCCAATACAGCAGCGTTTTATCTTCGTAAAAATTGTTTTTACATTCAAATGATATTACCTGAAAGAAAAGGCAGATAAGTGTTGCAAATGACAAAATTTGCTTAAGACAATAATATTGCGTGGTAAAGGTTAAACCCTTCACTGAAATACGTCATTAATTTAAAACAACCCTTTTTATGAAATAAGAAATACTGAAATGGGAATATTCACTGCGTTTTATCTGAACTGTTCAACATTATTGCTACGTGTTAAGATCCTCGATGGAGTAAATGGACGTTTGCCTAACAATGATATGCTTTAAAATGACATTTAGAATTTTAAAATTACCCGTAAAAAGAGTGTTCATGTAATCTCGATAACCCTCCACACACCATATAGAAGTGACCTATTGATGCAATTACGTATCCCTTATAGATACAGGGATCCAGATAAGAAGGAGTAAACAGAGCAAAACCAACAATTACTCACTCATTTCCGCATCAAATCCTATGGTGTTACTACTTATTAGAATCGTCTCAAAGAGACGATTCTAATAAGTAGAGACAACATAGGGTTATATGCAAAAATAAAAATCTAATGTTTTGAAATACTAAACTTATCTGGAGCCCTGTAGATAGGATTTGCATCCTGCAACCAAATACTGATAATGAGCCATAGAAAGATAACCTCAAGTATCCAGAATAAGCAAGTTCGATTTCGATATTTGACTGTGCACGTACAGTGGATAATCTGTTATTCTTTCCCGTTTAAACGCAAACGTACGCAAACGCAAAGCACTAAAACGTAGAAAAGAACAACTTTTAGACAATTCTGATAATTCTTGTTTATCTTGGTGGCAAACAGTTTGGAGCCTGATCAGACGCCGGCTTACCCGGCGTCTGATCTGGCTCCAAACTGTTTGCACTGCAAATAATAGTTTTAGCGTAAACGCGTTTATTGGGAAAGGATAACAGATTCTCCACTGTATACAAATAAAGAATGCAATGTGCAGATGTTAATTACAAGATCACGACCACCGACACTAGACGGTGATGAAGTACTATTTGAAAGTCCTCAGGTGATTTTATCACTCAATGTTTTACGATTCCTGTTAGGTGCAACACATCAATCAGTCTATCAGGGAATATATACTTTTTGCAATGTCTGGGCACCTTTCCGAGTTGTTTCCTTCGTACATCGTTTGCAAGGACTCTAGATAAAAAGCGAATATACTGCTTTTGTTAAATTATAGACTGGCGCTGAGGTTTTGACGGCTTTAAGTTCACATGGCTTTAAGTTCCATGCTAAGGTATTTAATAGAACTGTGTCCGTCAATGTCCGTCGGACATCGTCGTCCGTCGGATGTCGTCTTCCGTCGTTTGTTTTGATTTTCATAATCGATAAATAGCTGGAATCATGTGTCATGTAAGTGGTCATTAGGAATGCTCTGAAAATAATGTAGCGTACAGAGGTATTAACTAATCACATTATTTAATTTAAGGTATCCCGTCTCTTTTTAAAAGAAATGTGAATTGCCTGGTGTAAATTGAACAGAATATTGAACAAGTATTCAAGACATTAAACGGTTATACCTCAATTTTTGTTGATATAAACATGATAATAAAACAAAACAATAAACATAATAAAAAGAACAAAAACAAAACAAAAAAGTTTTGCAATCGCCGGAAATTCGAACCTCTGACCTTATGTTTCACAGCCGTGGTTGTTACCCATAGACTATTTCTACTATTGTTAGCTATCATGTTTTTTGACTATATATGACTTGTGTTAAAGATCAAACGATATGCAATGTGTGAGCAGGGGTAGATAGAATTCTTAATAAAAGGTGATTTAGTGCACCTTTTGGTGTAAATAAAGAAGAAACAAAGCTACATATTACTTTCAAAGGCTTATTAGTAGGCTCTGGTTGAAAGTCATTTATGTCTCCTTTTTTCTTTCCATTGCACGTGCGAGTTACTTAGTGTCGTTAGGCTCGGTCAAATTATTGGAACTGTGGTATACAGTGACACCTTTCTATTAAATGCTTATTGACTGTGTAAAAGACATGTGACAGCTTAAGCAGAAGGAACTTCTTAAAGGACTTAAGCAATCACCAGTCGTAAACGCCTAATAATTGGCATAGTTTAATGGTCGTATAAGGTAGAGTTTTTTGGGGGGTTGGGGGGTTGGGGGTCGGCTTAACGTTGTCGAAACAACCAGTTCATTTCTTTTTTATAAATATTATTAAGAAAACAAGCATTTTAGTTTATTTTTTTCTAAAAGATAATATAAACTAGTGCGCTATTTGTAACTTCCCCTGTCGACCAGTACTTATCGGGTATTAGCAAATGGTTAGGATCCACATTAGACAGCAAAGTTTGTTGAATTGAAAAAATAATTGGACACAGTTTTCAGATAATTATGGTTAAGCATTCGAACTAGCGACAGCAGCATGGTCGATAAATCTTATGTGGCATAAATCGTCAAAATGCGCTAAATTCAAAACATTTCAAATATAAACACGTGAAATAGCTGTAACATATCCAGCCGATTTCTTCTACTTTCACACCACATTATGCTTTAACCTCGTAGTTGCCATGACTTCATCAAATTCAAACGATTATCGTGTACTTTCATTTCTTTATTTTAAAATTTAGGTATTTGGACTTAAATATTGAATTGAGTGTCAAACAGTTTGAATCCTGTTCAGACGTTGGGTCACGTGGCCTCCGATTAGGATTCAAATGTTTGCAAATAACTATTGTATTCGATAAGGCAGTCAATTGGTTAAATACCTCATTAGAAGTAATGCGCATCTGTCGACACTGATTCCCAATATACAGATCTGCAGCAATATTGCTTCAATAATGTTACACCATTTAGAACTAATAAATATCGAAAATGATTTACCCAAACGCATTCAATGTACCGATATACACTGCTGTTTAAATGTTGCTAATAGTTACAGAAACTATAATATAGCCGAACCTCGATACCTCGAAATAGCTTAGGTCGAACTTACCCTTGTTTCAAAGTTTAAATGTGGCTTGACTTGGAAACATGGGTATGTTCCACCTCAACGAAATAGAGTTATCGAAAGTCAATCTTAGGAAATACGGATAAGTTCGACATAAGCAGATTCGGAGTATCGAGTTTAACCCATTTATACCCAGTGGATTCTTCCATGTTTATATATTGGATTAGTCCATTTTTTATCGAAGGGGTGTCTTGTAAAAAAAAAATCATTTTTATTTTGTTTTATATTGAAATTACTATCAGCAAACAGTGTAGACTCTGATCAGACGCCGCATCATACGGCGTCCGATCAGAGTTTACACTGTTTGCCTAGGTCCCATATCAGGGATCGTGGGCACAAATGATTTAAACTGTTTTATAATTTTCGGTATACCATCTACAAAGCCTTGTTACAAATTCTATCGTGATATATAGATAAAGTGCGTGAGAAATACCATATTAGGCTAGGGAATATATCTTTTTAGTGAATATACAAGTTTGACCGTAAATTCAAGAAAATTCCCGTTTCCTATTTGTATTTCAAATTGATGACAGTATTAGATTTAGTCAGACAGATGCCTACGTTATCCATGATGAATATATAATACCAGTAAAGGTGACTTACATCAAATTCATGCTCCTGGTCAGAATTTCTTTAAAGATAAGAAATTGGGGTTTTCATAAAAGCTTAACTTTGAATGCATTGTAACAGACAGTCAGGTAGTGGAATCGCCACGTGAACGATATACAGTAAAACATCTGTATTACGGCCACTTAATTTTGTTAATTATTTTATGTTTATGAAAGGTGACTGCTTAAAGCAAGGTGACAGTGAAACAGAAAGCTCCTTCAGGAGCTTTCTGTTTCGCTTTCACCATGTTTTAAGCTGTAGCCTGTTTTTATACAGTCAATTAGCCTTCTTTTTAGTGGTCGTAATAGAGCAGTTTTACTGAATAAGTATAAATATACAGGGTAACTGTATTGGTCAGTGTAAATTCACAATGTAATTAATTGAGTGAACATCAGATTCTTTTTTCCACGTGTGGCGAATATTTTAACAATTTGATATTCACGAATGAATTATATTTCGATCTTTTACTGAAAAATACAGTTATTTTATTTTTTAGATCAATTTGCTTTTAAACAACTTTTCTAAACAATTTGTTAGTTAAAAGCAAGAGTACAAAGTTAACTCCTGTGGAGCCCCGAGTTTTTATCTGAAATATTATCATGGCGTTTTGCACTACCATGACGTACATGTACATAATTATTGATTAGACGCCATCGGTATTTCGTCGTTACTTACGGTTAAGGATTTGTTTTCTTTCGTTTAGTGGTTCTCGACTATTCAGGCTGTCGGAATTGCGCGAAAATACACGATTGTCTACGATACCTTTGGGCCCTGTGGGAAAACTCATAATAAAAGCAACAGTGAGTTTATCAAAATGATAATTTCATTTATAATTTCACTGATTGAAACAGTGAGATTATCAAGTAAAGCACCAGGGAGCATGAAATAAATTTCAGTTACATCAAATGGTCATTTACTTTTAACAGTTTGTTTCTGTTAATATCAGGTTCCAGCACGCTTAACCCATTTGCGCCCAGTGGATTCTTCCATGTTTTATACTGGGTTATTCCATTTTTTATCAAAGGGAAGCCTGGTCAAAATTTTCATTTTCGGTTTGTTTTATTTTGAAATTCCTATCACCAAACAGTGTTAACTCTGACCACACGCCGCATAATGCGGCGTCTGATCAGATTCTACACTGTTTGCCTATGTTCCATGTATGGGATCGTGGGCACAAACGGATTAAGGCTAAGGCTGCTACGAAGACAATTCGAAACTCTATAACGACCACTGAATAATGTTTATTACTTTGTGTTTGCGTAAACATTGCTTTAAGCTGCTATTAGTCCTTTCGTTTATGAAATCATTTAGCCTTCTTGTTAGAGGCCGTAATAGAGACGATTTAACGTACTGTGTTTAGTTGCCGTCCTGTGAAGCTGCACATGTCTCTCTATCATTTTCCTACTTTAGAACCGAACGTGCTAACAACCCATACACAGTTGAAGCGATATTAGTCTTTTCCGTTTAAACGCAAACGAATTGCAACACGATCTGTAGAAACTTACATATGCTTGAAATGTTGAAGTTTTATTTCAAATAGAGTACCTGGTTACCTGGTGTCTGATCTGTCAACGAACTGTTTGTAAATTAATTAATATTTAAAGCACATTCATGGTTATTTGGGAGTCTTATCCACTATTAATACCTGTATTTCACACACAATTGATAGCTTAAAGCAATACCAAATTGTACCAGAAATATGTGTGTAGCATCGCTGTTTACATTATTGTTCATTGTTTTAATGTAAAGGATGTGCAATGATAGTATTTTATAGTCGTTTCTAGCATGTAGCTGACTTTTGTTTTCAATGTTGGCCAAGCCTGTTTATTCACTGCCATAAGATAGTGAAATCTATCAATTACGTGCACTAAATTGTGATTATTACTAAGTGTTTGGAGACATGTGCCCGGTTAAAGCAAGATGACAGTAAAATAGAAATCTCCATAAGGTTCTCTTTCATTACTGTCACCAAGTTTTAAGCTACCACCTGCCTTTTATACAATCAATTAGCTTATTTCTAATGGTCATAACAGAGCGGTTTTACTGCATACCCATACACAGAGTTCCGATGTCAAAGGCACAGGGATAGGATTCTTAGCTTAACACTTTTATGGCAATTTATGTTTGTCGTGTTGCAACGTGACAATGTAATTGCATATATATCTTTATTTCCTTCTGGTTGAAGCTTGCAAAACCAAAGACAAGTGTGTACAGTATGTGACAACAACTATCAATACAATATACATGAAAACAAAATAGAGTATGTGTCAATTTAGTACATGTAGTACCCAAACAAAAACTAAAACAATGCAACACATATACCTCATTTGATCAGATTATTAAAACTTGCATTGTGGTATCAATTAAGTGGGGTTGTAGTAAATTCAATGTAGCTTACAAACCAAGTATGAAGAAATTTGAAACTGACTTCAGCATAGAAACAACATGGAATGAACAAGAAGAAATGCATACGTAAATACAAATATGACATATAACGCGTCATACGTTTGCTACATCATAGATAGTATGCACCTTGGTCATAATGCAGTCAATCTTTTATTGAGTGACCGTCCAATAGACAATCTATCGGTAGTTAACTGTTTAAATACAATTTGATGCCTTATGTAAGACCAAACAATCCAGAAAACTCATGTAAGAGTCTTCGGACTGCATATGTCCATAAGTTCTTCAAAGAACGCCGAGCTGTATTATTCACTACAAGCTCAATACAAGACAGACAATACATGCAAAGTATTGGTAACGCATTGTATCTATATATATATAGTACTAACTATGTCATGGCAAATCACAATTATTGGATGGGCACAATGATTTGCACAGATATACATAAAGTATGTCCTATCCCGCATTATAAGCATTGTACCAAAATGTTCACCCTTACAACATAAGGTTGTTACGTTCTCCGGACATAAGCCACAGAGGAACGCAGAACCGTCCCAAAAATCAAAAAGGAGAGGTCATACAAGAGTATAAATTAAATAAATATCTTAACACATCATATAGAAACTCAAACGACACAACAGACTAGCGAAGCAAAACCTAAAAAACATACTCGAGTTTAAATGAAAATAAAAGTTCTTAAAACACATCATTCTACTTTCAACTTTATTTAAGCTGTCACCTGTGTTTCATGCAATCAATAAACCTTATTTTTTAGCGGTCATAACATAATGTATACTGCGTTTAGATTGATAGATTTATTTCCGCATAAAATGTAACAATACATGGTAAGACATTATTACAAACATTGTTAAGTAGATAAATAGTACTGTACATGAATGAAAAAATGGACCATGACAGTTACGCCATACACCAAGGATAACACAAAAAGGGAAATCCCTTATTTCCATTGTGGTCCTTCTACATGCTGGTACTGACATAGAGTGGCATGAGATACGCTATCACAATTAAATTATAAATATTAAAAAATATTAAAAGGAAATAAATAACCTATCACGTACAAATACTATTTATCAGATAAGAGGGTACTGAAATAAATTAAAATGATGTTTATCAACATAAAACTCAAGTTAAAAGAAAATGCGTTTGTCAGATCTGTTTTCTTAGAATATACCCAATAAACCACATGGTTTATATTAATTGCTTTTAGTGAATGTGCAGCTATTTACGGATTTGCTACAGACAATGTCTGTCCATGAATTATTCAGAATTTGCATAGAAAACATATATTCTGGTGCTTCCTAACAACCATCCATCTGCTTGCTGATTGTTCAGCTCACATACAGTGGAGAAAACGTTATTCTTTCCCGTTTAAACGAAACGGAACGCAAACGCAAAACGCTACAACGTAGAAAAGTGCAATTTTTGGACAATTGTGATAATTCATTTGTATCCTGGTGGCAAACAGTTTGGAGCCTGATCAGACGCCGGGTCACCCGGCGTCTGGTCTGGCTCCAAACTGTTTGCAATTGAAATAATAGTCTAAGCGTTAACGCATTTATTGGGAAATAATAACGTTCTCTCCACTGTATATTCGTACAGACACATGAACCGAATATAACATTTGAGTAGTCGTATATTCTCTGTCACAAGTTTTTTTTTATTTGAATCCTTTTCGTCTTCTTATATATTTCCGTGGGAAACAAATGAACTAATGTAACATTAATACCCTCTTTATTATCGTCTGCAACATTTAACCAGGTGTCCGATCATGTTCCAAACTTTTGCCACTCGGATAAAAGTAAATCATTAAATTCATTAAGCAAATTATCAGCGTCTATGTTGGATTGAAATGCGTGTGCATTTTGGTTGGGTTTAAACAAGAAGATCTTAACTGTTGAGTGCGCTAGTACACTAGCATAAACGTTATTCGTTCGAGTTTCAACTCAAATACAGTGCAACAAAAGATGAAACTCAAATTTTGAAATGTTTTATTTTGAAATCAAAAAGTCTGAAGCCTGATCAGACTCAGGGTTACTCGGCGTCTGATATGGTTCCCAAGTGTTTGCATTTGTTATAAGGTTTTTAGTATAAACGCGGTTATTGGAAAAAGAATAACAGAACCACTGTACAATCAATGACAGTTTGAGATTAAGGCACCAAATAACTGTTACAAGAAATATACCGTTGTTAACACAAGGCGCACGACCACGGAAGCTAGACGGTCATAAAACGTGATTTGAGAATCCTCGGGGGACTTTATCACTTACATTTTTGCAATTTACAGTGAGGCCAAACACGCCAATCTGTATGTCTGGCGCTATGCAGTCGTTTGGTGGCTTACATTTTGTGATGACCTTAATTGAGTGTCTGTATTCATAATGACTTCAATCTGACAGTTGCATAAATACGGTTGTCACCAGTTTCCATTGTTCTGAAATACATGTAGTATTCTGGATAGTATGCTAGAGTCTCGTCATTATTTCAAAATAATTTTAAACATATCTATTTCATTTTACAGAAGACCATACCTCTCATATATGAATTATAAGATACTATATGTACAATGTATTATCACAAACATACACACTGCAGTTTTAATTATGTAATAAAAACTACGACGTTCAATAGAATATTTTAATATGTTTACGGTGTCTTTTACAGGTTTGAGATATAGGTAACTATTGTGTTTGCATACTTCTTTAACCCTTTTACTTCTTAACCCTAAGTACAATGGTTGTTTGTAAATAATTTGACATCCAAACTGTTTAAGAATAATTGAAATGAGTATGAAACAATTTCCTGTTTAAAATTAAGCAGTGTGCTCTGAGTAAGGCGCTCAAGGAGTTAAATGGTTTAACCCTTTGAACCCTAATCCCGTATATAGGCGTCCTTTTCAAACAGTGTACCTGTGAAAAGTACACTTGTCCTATGCAACAGTGAAGACCCAGATCAGAGGGCTCCGAAAGGAGCCCTCTGATCAGGGTCTTCACTGTTTGTCATAATGCCAAACATTGATAAAAACAACCCTTAAAAGTCAGAAATGGACTAGACTAAAATGGAAACTGGGATTGTCCATTTAAAGTTTCAGGGAGGAAAGACTTCATAACCTTGGGATCAAATGTTTAGGTTGACTATATTCCTATTTACAAAGTTATAACATAAATACGCTACATTTCACTTTGAAGTAATATCATTCACTAACATGACGTCATAAACTTCAATGAATCGTCGTCTACTTTTATTTGCGCAAATATAGACTTTAGGTAATTTGACTTAAGAAATAATGAAATGAGTGTCAAACTGTTTGCAAATAACTACTGTACTCGGAGGAAGGCATCGGAAGTCAACGGTTGAAATAAGGATTAGTTCGACTTTGACGAGCTCGAGCAATCGACAGTAGATGTTCAAGAGGAACACAGTCATATATCAGTTAGCCCCCTTCATTCGTTGTGACTATGGTTAGCGCCTTAAAAAGTTAATGAGGCACATTGTCGGCTCCACATGACTCAAATTGCTCCACATTGTATGTTGCAGTTCTGGCATGTGAAGACTGGCGACACCTGTTTGTTGGTAATGCTGGTTTGAATGGCTTTTTTCCTGGTAATTTTTCGCCTGTTAAGATGCCTTAGAGCGGTTCCGCTTCGTTCAAGCCTACATACACTATCTGTTTCCAGAGGGTTTTGTTGTTGGCATATTCCCATGGTCCTGGCTGAATAGAGCAAGCCGCCATGTCCCCTCGTGTAGACTTCCTTGTAGCGTAGCTGCGGACGACACCTATTGCTAGCCCAAGTGGCCATTTCACCATACAACAGATCCTTGGGAATACGTCCGTCTCCCATCCTGTGTACATGACCTAGCCATCGTAATCGACGTTGTCGCAGTAGCGTGAAAATGGATGGAATGCCAGCTTTCAAGAGAACGTTGATGTTTGTTACACCATATAACAGATCCTTGGGAATACGTCCGTCTTCCATCCTGTGTACATGACCTAGCCAGCGTAATAGACGTTGTCGCTGACTTAGCGTGAAAATGGATGGAATGCCAGCTTTCAAGAGAACGTGTCCTACCGTGTGATTCTTAGAATGTTATTCTGCAAAAGCTACCTTTCCTGATAGGCATAGTTTGTCCAGGATTCACTGCTGTAGAGAAGTGTACTGATAACAGGCCTTATAGACATTCGTTTTGGTGAATATGGTGAATTGCATATTTTCCCACACTCTCTTTGAAAGTTTTGACTATGTGGATGAAGCTATGCCTATGCGCTTAATAAGCTCTTCATCTAGCGACAAGTTCGATGTATTGGAGCCAAGGTACTGAAACTAGTGAACTACTTCCATAAAGACTCAATATATATGAATAAAGAAATTGCGATAAGGAAAAATGATAGAAGGTAACTTATCAACATTATTTTTCTATCTGATCATTTGCCTCGTCGTGACTCGGCTGTCATTTTATATGTCGATATGCGTGTCTCTTTGTGAGTGTGTCTGTATATCACTCAGAATAGCTAATTGTCTACATTAAAGTATGTATATCAATTTAATTTCGCTATTAACATGAATGTCTAATTACGTGCATATATCTTGAGACGTATTGACTTTATTTTCTTATGATACTGTTCTTTGAACAGGTTTATCCAAATGAATTTTTGTGGCGGGTAATATATTGTATTAGGAAAACAACCCTATATAGCCCAAATGCTATTATAGGCAAATCTAAATTGAAACTGGCATTGTCTTTTTGTAGTTTCAGGGGACAATATCTTAACCCATTGCCACATAGAATGTTTCTAGTCTTGAAGACAGTATCCGAGGTTATAAAGCTTTTCAATTGAGTCTAAAGCCGTTTTTAAACATTTGATTGGTCAGATTTGAGTCTAGGCTCAAATCTGACCAATCAAATGCTTGAAAATACACTCAGACTCGGCTCAAACGTTTTATAACCTTGGAGCCAGGTGATCACTTACAGTAGGTTAAAAGTAAGGCGAAATCTACTTTACTTTCAGCCTTCTCTTAGCAATAATCTGATGGGATATTTAACGTATTTTTGGTTTTGCATATACATGACTGTGTGAATATGAGCTACTTCCTTCAGTGGAGAGTAGTGAATGCGCTAAAAGGCGCTGCTAAGGGAGAAAGCGTTATTATAGCCATGTCTAGATAGCCTGTATTATTATTATCTACTTTCACATAGCCACCTGCATATTTTGTCAAAGCAAGATTGATACACGTTTATATTGAAGAAATCAATGTCATATCCATACTAGACATCAAATTAAAAGGCATCTGAATCCAAACTGTTTACAAATACAAGGCTTTTCACGATCGGCAAGCAAAAGGTTCACATGTAAAATGAAAACACTAATTAGTTTAATGGGCGAGATTCGATAGACAATAGTCGAGATTGATATAGATTTTACTGCTCTTCCGATCGTATAACATTATTTATTGACCTTATACAAAACAGTGTCTGGTTTACTGTATATATTTGTCAGTCTATTCAATAACGTAAGGAAACAAATATGTAACCCTTCTACTAGAGGCCAATTTACTAGAATCTTCAAACGGTTTGGATGCAGACCAGATACTGCAAAACGCGCGGTCTGAACAGGATTTCAAGCAGTTTAACCCTCGATTTAAGGTTTGTTTAAGTAAAATGGATTTAAAGTTGCATTTAAAACTGACTACAGACAGCAACTTTGAAGCAGATGACATTATCGCCGGCGAAGAGTTAAAAATAAGTCAGTGACATTCTAAAGGTTAATTTTCTATTTTAAGTTGCTTTATGGTCATCATACGTTTATTAAATTCACACGTATTGCATCTATAAATATTTACACTAGGCTGTTAAACAATATGGCAAAATTGTACCACCTTTAAAGACTTTAAAAAGAGTCGATTTCTACAAGTTTTGTTAACCCCCTTCGCTGTCATGACGTTTTCTGCCCTTAACATTTATTTCTGTAAATCACTTTTAGGTATATTGATTGGGGAAATGTTTTAATGAGTGGTAAACAATTTACACCACGCGGCGTCTAATCAAGAGCCAAACTGTTTGCACATAAACATTATGTATAGTAGAGAATCTGTTATTCTTTCCCAATGAATTATGCACCGGGTGTGACTGGCTGCATTTTCTCTGCTCTGACTGTTATCAATATTCAAAGTGGAATTACTTTACATAAACTTCTGAAACTTGACAGTGTTGTAATTGAATATATTTTAAAAAGAATGGTGTGATTAAAGTGTGTTTTTATAGTGAGATTTAAAAGATATTGTGGATTTAATCAATCATATTTGTGGAATATCAAATGCTACACTTGACTTATTGGATATTTAATCCAACATGTGTTTGGCCCAAGGCAGCCCTGACCTTGAACGAAACTCATCAAAACAGCTAAGTTACACACGGAAGTATCTTTCTATGGTCGCAAGTCAATTATCACCTTATTTTAAACCTGATCCCCTTTTATTATCTAGATTGAGAGAGCTAGGTATTTATGACTTTGGGCAATTTGGATTAGCAAAGTATAGGGGCACAAAAGGGGATAAATCCAAACTGAAACGCATTTGGGATACAAATGATGGTATTCATCATGAACTTGTGAGACAATTACCGGAGTCAATAGAAGTTGTTTCCAGTACTTGTCAAACAAATAGTAAACTTGAAATCTCAGTTGAACCTCCTCAATCAAAAACACAAAATCTCATTCATGTTAAGTACGAACAACCCATGCCCACCAAACCCCAGAAGCAAATTAAAATCTGCAGTTTAAACCCCAGATCAGTAAAAAATAAAGCTTTGGCTATGCATGACTATATAATTTCAAATGATATTGATATTATGGCCATCACTGAGACCTGGCTTGGTAGTGCTGCAGATAAACCATGCTTAGGTGAACTGGTTCCTGACAGCTATAAGATCAAACATGTTCCTCGCTGTAGTGGAGGCCGTGGTGGCGGGGTGGGCTCATATATAAGGCATCCATTGATATCAAAATTCTTTCTTCGACAAGAGATAATGATTGTTCAACTTTTGAGCACATCGACTGTACATTAAGCATCAAAGATTTCACAGTGCGTTTAGCAGTTGTCTATAGACCCCCTCCCTCCACTGCAAACGGTCTAAAAACTACAGTCTTTCTTGATAAGGAATGGCATCTTTTCTTATCGAAATTTGCAACCACTGATAAACAAGACATCATTGTAGGGGATTTAAACCTTCATCTTGATATCTCAAACAATAGGCACACTGTCAGTTTCGTCAGTACAACTGAATCATTTGGTTTTGAACAACATGTCAAAGAAGGTACTCATGTAGGGGGACACACTCTTGATGTTGTTATTACAAGAGAAAATGAAGACTGTGTGTCAAATATTGAAGTCACTGACCCTGGACTATCTGACAGTAGTGGCAAAATCTCTCGAGACCATTTCTCTGTGTCTTTCAGCGCAAAGGTAGAAAAACCTTCATCCATCAGAAAAACTGTTTCATTTCGAAGGCTTAGGGATATTAATGTTGAATCGTTTAAAAGAGATATCCTCAACTCAGATTCAATGAAAGAAATTCTGCAAATGACAGATATTGACGAAACTGTTAGTGTTTATACACACGAACTGAAAACTCTGATCAATAAGCATGCACCATTGAAAACTAAGACCATAACTTTCAGGCCATCATGTCCATGGTACACCCAGGAACTTCACGATGCTAAACATTTAAAGCGTAAGTTGGAACGAAAGTGGAAATTATCCAAACTCATAATTGATCATCAACTGTATCGAGAGCAGTGTGCTAAAGTAAATAAACTATTAGCAGAGTCAAAGGTTAATTTTTACACAGAAAAGGTAGAATCCTGTCAACGGGACTCGAAGAGTCTTTTTAAAGTCACTAAACATCTTCTGGGTGCAAACAGTGAAATTGCACTGCCAAACAATGTCTCCTCAAAACAACTTGCGCATGATTTCAGCGACTTTTTCATTGAAAAGGAGGACAAAATACGGACAGGCATTGCCTCTGAATCAACATCATGCACCCCAGTCATCACAGAAACGTTGCATTCAATGAATTCTTTAGAAAGCTCTGACTCTGCTACAGCAGCAGAAAATGGGGAGATTGTGAAGGCATCCCCATGTAAGTCCTGTGAACTCGACCCAATACCTACATGGCTCTTAAAGTTATGCATTGACGAGCTCCTACCGTCGTTAACAAAAATTGTGAACTCTTCGCTGGAATCTGCGTATGTTCCAAAAGAATTCAAAAAGTCGCATGTAAGACCTCTTTTGAAAAAACCTGTTCTCGATACAAATGATCTTAAAAACTACAGGCCTGTATCAAATTTGCCATTTCTCTCAAAAGTATTAGAAAAGGTAGTAGACAAACGCATTGAGTCCCATTTGACGAAAAACAATCTGCATGAACAGCATCAGTCAGCATATCGTAAGCATCACTCTACAGAAACTGCTCTTCTCAAAGTTCAAAATGACATCTTGCAATATCTTGATAAGAATGAAATCACAATTATGGTGATGCTTGACCTATCTGCCGCATTCGACACAATTGATCATGAAACATTACTCAATCGCCTTGAAAAACACTTCAAAATTATTGGAAACCCACTAAAGTGGATGACCTCATACCTGACTGACCGTTACCAAACAGTGGCAGTAGATGGCGAATTATCTGCCCCAGTTCAAATGAAATATAGTGTGCCACAGGGGTCAGTCCTGGGGCCGAAGAACTACATCTTGTACACAAAACCTGTCGGCTCAATTTGCAGAAATCATCAGCTGGATCATCACTTCTTCACAGTTATACTTGTCATTTAAGCCTAAAGACACATCTTGTCAACAAGAAGCCCTTTCAAAAGTCGAAGGGTGTCTAAAAGACATAGTATCATGGATGCACCAGAACATGTTGAAGCTGAACACTGACAAAACTGAGGTCATACTGTTTCATTCAAAAAAGTTTAACGTTCCTGGAGATTTTCACGTACAAGTGGAAAACTCTAAAATCAAACCATCAGTGTGTGTGAAGAATTTTGGTGCAAGATTAGATTCCCAAATGGATATGACACAGCACATTAACGCTGTGTGCAGGTCTGGCTACTCACAGCTGCGGCAGATAGGTCATATTAGACAGTACCTTTCTCCAGAGGTTACAAAGACCTTGATCAATTCTCTGGTCACTTCAAAAATTGAACACTGCAACTCACTGCTGTATGGGATTCCCCAAAGCTCACTATGCAAACTACAGCGTGTGCAAAATGCAGCAGCCCGCATCATTACCAGGACCCCTCGGTACAATCACAACACTCCAGTCTTGAAGGATCTTCACTGGCTTCCAGTTCAACACAGAATTGAATTCAAAATTCTGACACTCACATACAAAGCCATGTGCAATGATTCTCCAAGGTACATTGTCAATATGCTTGACGTGTATAAACCTCGAAGAGAGCTGCGGTCTGCGACTAAATCAGTATCGCTGGTTGTACCGAAGAGTCGTTTGGTGAGCTTTGGAGATAGAAGTTTCATGCATGCAGCCCCAAAGCTCTGGAACAGGCTACCATCAGACATCAGAGATGCGAGCTCAGTTGCAGTTTTTAAAAAGCGTCTGAAAACACATTTCTTTAATATTTGTTATTAGAACACTGCTACCTATGCGATATGTTCTTGCTGTAGATGTTGTGGGTCCAAATGGGAGTTCTGGGGTATTATCTGGTTTTTGGTCTCTTGCAGAAAGTTTTAGTTATTGTCGCATGCTATTTTTCCTAGTTATGTTACATTGGGCGGCCTGCATTGGGCGTTCTGCTATTGTTTCTATCAGTCGGCATAAAGAAGCCATTTCCTTCGTTGCTCTAATAGACTGATGAGGTAATGCATTCGCCGTTTTGTGGTCTGTCTTTTGTATGTTTAGTGGCCTTCATTGGGCGCTCTACTGTTATTTCTATCAGTCGGCATTATTAAGCCTTTACCATCATTGCTAATTGATTGATGGGGTAACGTGATCGCCATTTTGGGGGCTGTTTTTTGTATGTTTATTCATGTTTATTTTAGATCTAATTGTAGTCATTTGTCTTTTCCTGGCGGCCTGCATTTGGGCGCTCTACTATTGTTTCTATCGGTCGACAATCAGAAGCCGGTCGCTTCATTGCTGATTGATGGGAGTAATGTGATCGCCATTTTGTGGGCTGTCTTTTATATGTTTATTCATGTTTATTGTAGATCTTATTGTAGTTATTTTGTCTTTTCTTGCTTTGTAGGTACATTTGTGTAATTCCATGTGAAGCGCTTTTGAACGCACTACCCCTGTGTGAAAAGAGCGCTATATAAATCTGGTATAATAATAATAATAAACGCGTTTACGCTAAAACTATTATTTGCAGTGCAAACAGTTTGGAGCCAGATCAGACACCGGGTAACCCGGCGTCTGATCAGGCTCCAAACTGTTTGCCACCAAGATAAACAAGAATTATCAGAATTGTCCAAAAGTTGTTCTTTTCTACGTTTTAGTGTTTTGCGTTTGCGTACGTTTGCGTTTAAACGGGAAAGAATAACAGATTCTCCACTGTATTCGGAATAAGGCATTGAAGGGGTTAACATGTTTAAACGTACAGTGGAGAATCTGTTATTCTTTCCCGTTTAAACGCAAACGTACGCAAACGCATTGCACTAAAACGTAGAAAAGGACAATTTTTCGACAATTTTGACTATTCATGTTGATCTGAGTGGCAAACAGTTTGGAGCCTGATCAGACGCCGGGTTACCCGGCGTCTGATCTGGCTCCAAACTGTTTGCACTGCAAATAATAGTTTTAGCGTAAACGCGTTTATTGGGAAAGAATAACAGATTCTCCACTGTAAACCTTTAAGTTAAAAAGCCCGATTCAAGTTAAAGTGTGTCCAGTTAATACTGCTAAGGGTCTCTTTATAATATACAGTGCTCCCCCTCTACCACGACAACAAATGGGAGACACAGATTGCGTACGTTGTTCGGAGGGAGTTGTTATAGCGAGGGAAATTTGCTTACATTTGCGAACAGTTTGAATCCTGATCAGACGCCGCTAGACGCGGTGTCTGATCTCGATTCAAGCTGTTTGCCACTCGTCATTATTTTTTTTTCTCTTAAAATATCCATTATGCGACTTTGAGAAAAACAGCAGACGACAATCTTAAGCAGACTATATTGATGGCGTAAAAAGTTTGTACACAATTGTCTTGTTAATGGAACAGCGGCAAGCGTTGTCGTAAGAAGGGTATCGTTGTTGAGAGGGCCATTGTAGGGAGGGATCGCTGGATTGCAGATTGACAAACAGTGCAGGTGAGAGTCCTATGATCAATACCTACACTACTTATATATGACAAATTTACTTGTAACAGGTACACTGTTATTAAATGATTATAATGATTTACCAGGGCTTAATTGGTTTAATAGTTTATTTTCTCACAGCATTTCTAAGTGTACTTTTTGGCATGCAAATTATTCATGCTATTCGTAAGAAGATCACATTTATTGTAATAGTACACTTAACATAACTATGGTAGTGTATAACCCATTTGTGTATACACTGATCAGAGTCTACATTGTTTGCTAATAGGACTTTCAATATAAAACAAAACGAAAATGAAAATTCAGACCAGGCAGCCCTTACATATAAAATGGGCTAATCTAATAGCATCGACAAATCAACTTGGAATAAATGTGTTTATTATATACCTATCGATGATTTATAGAAATTTCTCAGTTAGATAGATTTCATATCATCACAGTTGATATCATCACTAGTGATTATATCATTTTTGTGACGTCACGTCACAATATCTTTAGTGACGTCGCGCGTAAACAATTAATGTTGTATGTTTTCTGTAAAAACTTCATTCAAATGTATATAATAAATAAAATAATCAATTTCTTAGAATAGATATGAAAAATATATCACTCGAATGGGTTGTTATCGGGTTAAAAAAACTCGTCCTGTGGACTCATTTTTTAACCAGATAACAACCCATTCTCGTGATATATTTTTCATATCAATCCAAAGGAATTGATTATCCTCTATTTACATAATTATAGTAGTGTTTAACATATGCAGGTAAAGCATACTGAAAGTTAACAAAGTTAGGGATCTAGATAAAGGGAGTTATTTCAAACCTAAAACAGTTATTCCTCGTAAGTTTTAGTGTAGACATGAGTGAGAAAATGTTGGAAAACTTGAGCTTACTCCCTCGTTGACTAATCCATATACCTGAGCATATCTTTACGAAAAGTAGACAGCAGAAAATGGCGAAAACCCTGCAAAAACTCCGCATTCTGGCTCTAAACTTGAAGTTATTATTTTAGTACAAACGCAAGGGCAAGAATAGCCCCTTCCCTAATGTACAGTGGAGAATCTGTTATTCTTTCCCAATAAACGCGTTTACGCTAAAACTATTATTTGCAGTGAAAACAGTTTGGAGCCAGATCAGACGCCGGGTAACCCGGCGTCTGATCAGGCTCCAAACTGTTTGCCACCAAGATAAACAAGAATTATCAGAATTGTCCAAAAGTTGTTCTTTTCTACGTTTTAGTGTTTTGCGTTTGCGTACGTTTGCGTTTAAACGGGAAAGAATAACAGATTCTTCACTGTAGCACTCCTAAACAAACAGTGTAAACATTCGATGTATCACGTTTCAATGAAGATTATTGCCATTGAAATGTAACTCTTGCTTAACCAAAGGAGTTTTTAAAAGATGTTATACAAGTAAACTGATATGGGTTTTAAGCATTTAACAGAACCCTGGTGGCTGAACGACATATACATAAAGTTAACAAACACAGCAATATATCAAAGGCAAACTTATTATTCTCAGAAAATACCAGTTGGCGTTTAGTTGTTTGTTGTTCAGATAAGTCTTAATGAATAACGTACATATATCCCTATAGCAGAGTGCACTGTCACATGCAAACATTTAAACCTATTCAGGCGCCGATAATCTTGACTTCTGATCAAGATCAAAATGTTGGACTATGTTTTCCTAATTTCTTTAACTCGAAAACAAATACAAACCTGTAGACAACACTTTTAAGAAGACACAAATCGGAAGGAAGAATTATCAAGACCAGGCGTCTAATCAGGATCTAAATTGTGTGCATATATGTACGGCAGCGTTGTTGACATTGGCCATGAAAGGATTCAGATTAACTTTCCAATATATGTTTGTTCAACTAAAGTGAGTTCGAGTAAAATTAAATTCAACTGTTTATTCTATTATTCATCACCTCAAAATGGAGTTTCTACTTTACCGCATGGTACGTAATTAACTACTCCTCAGAAATGCAAAAATATTTATTTAACCTGTGCCGCAATATTTAATATAACATAACGTAACAGTTATGTCATGTTACGAAACTGTTAACGCAACAATTAGACACTATGGTCTTTCAGCAATATTATTTCAAAAAGAGTCATATATTGGAACGTGCAGACAGTTCCAAGACCAAACAACTCTTGGGCTTCTGATAGATTATTTTTTTATTTTTTTATAACAAACTGCATTTGTGTCCGTGATCTTATTAGAAGCTTTCTGTTTTGCCCAAACCTCGCTTAAAGTAGTCACCAGTTACATTGCTGTTTTTCCTTTCCTATAAAGACAAAGAGTTTGGGGCACATCTGTAGATTTGTTTTAATATTTGATATCCGCTACCTTTTCTGAAACCGTGTGTATCTGTATTCTATGACAAACATCAATCTAACAGAATAATGGTATTACGATTCTGATTACCAATGGGTTTTGATAATCATTATTTTCATTTTTTCTTTTATTTGTTTCGTCGAAGTACAGTGGAACCTCTCTATTACGACCACTACATTGTGTCAAATATAAGTCGTTTAATACAGGTGACTGCTTAAAGCAATGTAAAAGTGAAACAGAAAGCTCCTACAGGAGCTTTCTGTTTCACTTTCACATTGATTTAAGCTGTCACCTGTCTTTTATACAGACAATTAGCCTTCTTTTTAGTGCTAGTAATAGAGAGGTTCTACTGTATCTCGATCTAAATCATTTTAGTGAGTTGCAGCTTTATGCATCCATGTTCGTTATTTTGTTTTGTCAAATGACAATGAGGCCCCGGGTGTGCTTCATAATAATCCTCGCATGAATTTCTCTATGAAAATCTGTTCTGTAATACTATACATCTCTTGGGATTTCAGATCAACAAAGAAGTGCTGCAGACAGAGTTTGTTTGATGAAAATCTTCCATGACTGGGTGATAAATAATTGCTGTTATACAGACATGTGTCGAGTTAACACTATCATTCCTGAAACTTCAAATGGACAATTCCAATTTCCAACTTAGTCACATCCATTATGACCATTAGGAGTTGATTTATAATTTATTGCAATGTGGCAAACAGTCCTGACTCTGATCAGGGTATACACTGTTTGTATTGGACAAATGTACTCTTAACCATGATACGTTTTATATATGTCGAGTATATTCGTGGAAGGGGAGTTTATGTGATAACGTAGGATAAAAGAAATGCAGAACGCACAAAGGTTATTTTCCATATACAGCGTTCCCTCTCTACAACGGCCCTCCTTACAACGACTCCCTCCTTACAACGACATTCACCGCTGTTCCCACGAAAATTATGTTTTATGCTTGCACTGATGCATTGTCATCTAGCTAAAATTGTTGTCTGCTGTTTTTCTTACATAAATGACATTTTGACAGAAAAAAACATTATGACAAATGACAACCAGCTTGAATCCAGATCAGACGCCGCGTTACGCGGCGTCTGATCTGGATTCGAGCTGTTTGCAAATGTCAACCAAGTTCCCTCCCTATAACGACTCCCTCCGAACAACGCACATATTTGTTGTCTCCCATTGAGTGTCGTTGTAGAGAGGGAACGCTGTAATAGCATATACAGTGCTTCATATCTACAACAACGGTCAATGGGAGTACATGTAACAGATTGTGTGGGAGTTTTTTATTTTATTTTTTTATTTTTTTATTTTTGGTGGGAGGGAGTTCAGACAGCTTGAATCCAGAGCAAATGCCGCGTAACGCGGATTCTAATCTGGGCTCAAACTGTTTGTCACTCTTCTTTTTTTATCTGTTATCAAAATGTTTAATACAGTGGAGAATCTGTTATTCTTTCCCGTTTAAACGCAAACGTACGCAAACGCAAAGCACTAAAGCGTAGAAAAGAACAACTTTTGGACAATTCTGATAATTTTTGTTTATCTTGGTGGCAAACAGTTTGGAGCCTGATCAGATGCCGGGTTACCCGGCGTCTGATCTGGCGTCAAACTGTTTGCACTGCAAATAGTAGTTTTAGCGTAAACGCGTTTATTGGGAAAGAATAACAGATTCTCCACTGTATGCTAGTTTAAGAACAACAGCTGACGACAGTTTAAAGCAGACGATATTGAAGCCGTAAAACGGTTGGACTTAGTTGTCTTATTGTGGGAACAGTAGCAAATGATGTTCTCGTAATCAGGGAACCGTTGTTCAGAGGGCCGTTGTGGTACGGACGCACTTTATAAACATGTATATATCAATGGCTTACCTGCTGCACAGTTAATCGTTTTGAAACCGTCTCTTTAATAAAGAGGAAAAAATATTACATCCATTAACTCAGTCAACCCTAGCAATTAGTATATTTGTCATTTGCAACGGTGTTCATGTACAAAATACACTAAGTCTTTTCCTATACAAAATTTGTAGACCCGGATCAAAGGGCTCCTTAAGTGGCCCTTGTTCAGGGTACGTGCTTCTCCTCTGATCAAGGTACGCATCTTTTGTTATTTAGCAATTGTATTATATTTAGTAATAGTCAAAATGGACTAAATTTATATGACATAAGAATTTTCCATTTGACATTTCAGGGCATATTGACTTAACAAAATACAGATTTAACACATTTGCTTAAGACATATTGCTGATCATGGATTTGGGTGCATGCTGATATGTGAATTAAATAACACTTTCAAAACGAAAACACATATTTACTAATGTTCTTATCTGAAAAATCACCGTATTTCGTACGTATGATCATCATACAAATGTTTTAAAAAGATAAGTTTATCTATAACATCTTCCTGATTATTTAAAAAGCAAGAATATGCTTGCGACGACTATGCATTATGTTTGTTTTATTATTATTATTTCTAGTAGTAGTACAGTGGAGAATCTGTTATTCTTTCCCGTTTAAACGCAAACGTACGCAAACGCAAAGCACTAAAACGTAGAAAAGAACAACTTTTGGACAATTCTGATAATTCTTGTTTATCTTGGTGGCAAACAGTTTGGAGCCTGATCAGACGCCGGGTTACCCGGCGTCTGATCTGGCTCCAAACTGTTTGCACTGCAAATAATAGTTATAGCGTAAACGCGTTTATTGGGAAAGAATAACAGATTCTCCACTGTAGTATTAGTAGTAGTAGTAGTAGTCGTAATAGACGATTAGTAGTGATAGTAGTAGTAGTTAAAATAGTAGTTATAGTAGTAGTAGTAGTAGTAGTAGTAGTAGTAGTAGTTGTAGTAGTAGTAGTAGTAGTAGTAGTAGTTGTAGTAGTAGTAGTAGTAGTAGTAGTAGTAGTAGTAGTAGTAACATTATTGTAAATAACAAATAATCTTTTTTTCGAGAAAGATAACCATCATATGATTTTCAAACGACGTCTTATCTTGATCTGAACTGTTAACAACAGTTGTCACGAAATTCAACCTGAATGATATAATTCGAGAAATTGTTACGTGCTTTTACCGTCTTTACTGTTCAATTAAATGTATTCACTAGTACAGTGGAGAATCTGTTATTCTTTCCCGTTTTAACGCAAACTTACGCAAACGCAAAGCACTAAAACGTAGAAAAGAACAACTTTTGGACAATTCTGATAATTCTTGTTGATCTTGGCTCCAAACTATTTGCACTGCAAATAATAGTTTTAGCGTAAACGCGTTTATTGGGAAAGAATAACAGATTCTCCACTGTATGGGGGCTTCATTGAATTAACCCCTTCATTTTCATGAAGTTTTCTCCCATTACCAATAGTCGATTGCTTTAATTCTTTATTGCCTTTAATGTAAAATTTAAAAGACCAGAAGGAATATCTTAATGAATGTGAAACAGTTTGGATCCTGATCAAACGCCGCTGAGAGGGATCTTAAATGTTTGCCAGAAAACCTTCGTACTTCGTGTAAGGAAGTGAAGGGTTAAGGGGTTAAGGTCAGCGACAAATTAATTCAATTTGCAACTTGAAAATCTCCCGATTAACTTTTGGGGACAAATTATTGTGTTTTTCTAGAAAATCTTGTCATAAAAAATTTACAGCAATGCTCTAAGGCACAGAATTTATTCAATCTTCAAGAAGCGCAAAAATTCTCGCCTGAAACTGTTGGTTTCCGCTGAGGTTATTACGCAATTGGTTCGATGTCATCTAGAAAAAAGAGTTGTCCGTTGGGCCTTTCAATTCTCACACTTACGTAACCCATTCACTACCTCACCCCTTCTAGTGCAATGGTTATTTTCAAAAGGATGTTCATCAGACGCTGAGGAACACTATGTCTGGTTTGGCACTGATTACGATATTACTTAAGTCAATTTACAGTGGAGAATCTGTTATTCTTTCCCGATTAAACGCAAACGTACGCAAACGCAAAGCACTAAAACGTAGAAAAGAACAACTTTTGGACAATTCTGATAATTCAGTTTTATCTTGGTTGCACACAGTTTGGAGCCTGATCAGACGCCGGGTTACCCGGCGTCTGATCTGGCTCCAAACTGTTTGTAATTGAAATAATAGTTTTAGCGTAAACGCGTTTATTGGGAAAGAATAATGTTTTCTCCACTGTACAGTACTGAACCTTATTAAATTAAATTGATAATCGCAAGCGAATTGTCATCGAATTGCCATCGAAGCGGGCGCTTCAAAAAACAAATCCTACGTTTGAATATGCGGTTGTGACGAAAATGGAATCGAAAAAGGCATATTTGTGAGATAAACCATTCAAGAAAACTTACCCGAGGGTAAAGTTAGTATTTTGAATCGCAAGCGAATTGCCATCGAATTGCAAGGGAATTGCCATCGAATTGCAAGCGAATCGCAAAAATTGTTAATTTAATAAGGTTCAGTACTGTACCTAATTTCAAATTTGAAAAAGCAGACGACAATTGAGGATGACGTAATTGCAGTGAAGGAGATAATTAATTTCGACTTTTTTGCGATAAGTCGAGTTAAACAACCGCAAAGAAGAATCTTAATGTTTAGTAGAACGTTTTGCGATATGCTACATTGCAGCAAATTATTCTGCATCACTGATTGAACATTGCGTGCCGAAAGCTGCATAGTTCGGTACAGCCAACATGCGCGAATCTTTAATGAAAGAGCCCTTTCTACAGAACATCCACCTAAACCTCCATAAACACACCTATGGTGGCATATTTCTAACACCACCTACTACTTAGTTTTTTTCTGAACAGTGTCCAGTTAACACGCCACATGCTTATCTAATAAATATTGTCTCACGTCAAATGAAATGTTAGTGCCAGTCTGCCACAAAATAATATAAGTTAATGAAACTTTTCATGAAAACTTACGTCTTAACATTTCTAAAAACAGATAACTCGAACCTTAGGGTCTCTTCCGAAGTCATCCGAATGAATTAACTACCCTTAGATAACTGGTAACACAATTTTTTTTTCTAATTAATTATCTGTTTTTTGTCATAAATAACTACATGTAGTTAAATAACTAGATATGTTCGTAAAGTAATGACTGTTTAAAACACTATCGTGACAAAGTTAGTTTAAAGATATTTTTCTGAATATCGTGAACAGTTTCCACATTCCATCTTTCAAATAATAAGCTGAAAACTAGCTCGAAAAATTTCGCGAATACTAACTAGTTCAGAATTTATGTGAGATATTAATAGGAATCTATCATGACAACTAAAACGGAGGCTAATTGATTGAATTAAAACAGGTGACAGCCACAAGCAAGGTAACAGTGAAACAGAAAACTCCTAAAGGAGTTTTCTGTTTTACTGTCACATTGCTTTAAGCAGTCACCTGTCTTAAACATCTAATACATGTAGTTTACACAATTTAATGGTCGTAAAAGAGAGGTTTTACTGCATTGCCCTTTTGGCTTTAGCTGTTCTTGTTTGAAACACAGTTCGTTTCAATTTCCAGTATTGCCGGGCTGCCATTTCTCCGGATTTTTCCGAAATATTCGGATTTTTATTCCAACAGATGGAAGCTTAAAACAGGATGAAAGTAAAGCAAAATGCGCCCAAAGGCGCATTCTGCTTTACTTTCAGTCTGCTTTAAGCATTACGTGTCTTAAAAACTATGGGTTAAAGGTATAATCATGCAGGAAAATCGGGCTTGAAAAAATGAAAAATTTGAAAACTTATGATTTTTTTATCAACTTATGGCAGGCCTGGTATTGCCAATACCAAAAACATTATGAATATTATTATTAGCTTACTTGTGTTGCGTTGGCGTAATTCAGGTATGGTTGAACGGATTCAACAGGTAGTGACAATGGTACTGATTTTGGTTCTCAGTATATCAGTACACAAAATTTATCATGTCATTCTGGATACTCGGTTTCAAGTAGTCAATGACTCAATGCAGCTCGATTATAAAACATGATTTCCTCGCATAAAAACTCATTTTGTTGTGGAAACAATCAGGTGCGGTCCAGACAAATGGGAATCAAAACATTAAATTAATTCATTATTTTCGGAAAACAATATGGCCAATGGAAATGTCTTTTGGGAACAATTCCTCAATTCAATTGTCCATGTTTAACAGAGTTCCATTCATCACAAAGAATGTGTAATCAGAATAATTAGGTTGTGAACTAGTCCTTTTAACCAATTAATGATTTTTTAGATATTACAGATATTTTTGGAATCATACTTTAAATAAATGAAGCACAAAATCAATATTTTGTTATTGCTGACCCAATTTCGACACTGAAGGGAAAAGTCTTTTGAAACTATTACCAGTTTAAATTCCGAGCTGACTCTTCCCCATTGAAAATTCAAGATGTAGATCAAAGATACAATGCAAAATATGTATTATTTCCCGGGAAAACGCAAACAAAACGCACAAGTACTGCTATTTTATGTCGAGAAGGACAACCTTTTGACAATTTTGACTATTTATATTAACCTGAGTGGCAATCAGTTTGAAGTCTGACTAGACCCTATGTTACCCGAACTAGTTTGGAGCCTGATCAGACGCCGGGTGATTAGGCGTCTGATCTCAGTGATCTGGCTCCAAACTGTTGCAATGGAAATATTAGTTCTAGCGTTTCAATTGGGAAAAGTTCTCCACTGTACAAACTGTTTTGACCTTTGTCAGGCGTAGGGGTTCTCAGTGTTAACAGTTGAATGAAAACCCGTTTGCAGATATCTCGAACTCGTTTCCCGCCTTAAGATAAAGTCAAACTTAGATATCTCGAACTCGCTTAAGTTAAACATATCTGTATTTCAAACTTTAAAACGTGACTAAGCCACGTTTTAACCTTGAAATACGGGAAATTATGTTCGGATGAATACTAATATGCTCGACTAAAATAAGTTTAAGTATTGAATAAAACTGTTCGACTTAGTAGAGTCCGGGATTCCGACATTGGACTATAACTCAAAACTACAAGCACTGTCAAAGCTGAATGGGCACAATATAATACCCGGAAATATCAACTCGTAAATAGCAAGCCTGTAGGTCCGTAAAGTGATAATACCCTGACATGTAATACCTCATACAAGACGATGATGATTGGGAATGTTAACGCATAAGAAGATATATGACCATATTTACTTAGGGCTAGACAGTATTGTGGGTTAGGGATGAGTTATGCAGTGTGGTATAGCATTATTTCTGATTTGTTGGAGGTCATGTTTATCATCACTTTTACAAGAATGTCATTTTAGTCATGTTAACGAGTTATAAATCGTATCCTGGTAAATCCCATTCAAATTAAAGCACTTGCGTTTACAAACAGTTTGTATTCAGATCAGACGCCGAGTCGCCCGGTGTCTGGTCAGGATCAACCCTGTTTGAAACTCAAATAAAGTATGTCATCAGAATGTTTGAAACAATTATCCTCTCCATTTTATTTCGCTGTATTTGCTTTCAGATTCGTTGAAACGGAACAAAATGACGTATCCGCCCCCGTGTATTATTGCTTTTTTTACAGTGGAGAATCTGTTATTATTTCCCGTTTCAACGCAAACGTACGCAAACGCATTGCACTAAAACGTAGAAAAGAACAACTTTTGGACAATTCTGATAATTCTTGTTTATCTTGGTGGCAAACAGTTTGGAGCCTGATCAGACGCCGGGTTACCCGGCGTCTGATCTGGCTCCAAACTGTTTGCACTGCAAATTATAGTTTTAGCGTAAACGCGTTTATTGGGAAAGAATAACAGATTCTCCACTGTAACAATGATATCCTGGACCTACAATGTCAATTGTCTCTTTCCTCCCTGAAACTTCGATTGACAAATTCAAGTTTTTTGTTTAACTCTTTGAACACTAGTCACGCATTTATGCTTCATTTGCGAACAGCGTACATGTGAGGAGAACACTAGTCCTATGTAAACAGAGTTGACCCTGATCAGAGGGTTCCTTCGTAAACCCTCTGATCAGGGTCTACATTGTTTGTCATTTTGACATATATTGTAAAAATCAACCCTAAACAGTCAAAAATGGACTAACCGAAATTGAAAATTAGAATTGTCCATTTTAGGTTTCAGGGAGGAAAGGGTTAATTGTGGTTGATGTTTGAATGTTGAGTGTTGAATTAACTATATATTTCAAAATGACCAATATTGCAGTACCAAGATTAGAGTGCATATTATAGGTTATCTGAACCGGGTTTACAATGTTTGCATAGTATATATCTTGATAGTGATATTCAGCTTAAGTCTAGTCGATGTTTTACTTTTTAGGGTTAAAAATTACCATTTTTTTTTAAATAACAAACAGCGCCGACCTCTTTGATATTGGTATACACTACAGTGGAGAATCTGTTATTCTTTCCCGTTTAAACGCAAACGCAAAGCGCTAAAACGTAGAAAAGAACAACTTTTGGACAATTCTGATAATTCTTGTTTATCTTGGTGGCAAACCGTTTGGAGCCTGATCAGACGCCGGGTTACCCGGCGTCTGATCTGGCTCCAAACTGTTTGCACTGCAAATAATAGTTTTAGCGTAAACGCGTTTATTGGGAAAGAATAACAGATTCTCCACTGTATCTATAAAGGACAAGTGCACTTTTCACAGTTACATTGTTTGTAAAAATTACCATTTTTTTTTAAATAACAAACAGCGCCGACCTCTTTGATATTGGTATACACTACAGTGGAGAATCTGTTATTCTTTCCCGTTTAAACGCAAACGCAAAGCGCTAAAACGTAGAAAAGAACAACTTTTGGACAATTCTGATAATTCTTGTTTATCTTGGTGGCAAACAGTTTGGAGCCTGATCAGACGCCGGGTTACCCGGCGTCTGATCTGGCTCCAAACTGTTTGCACTGCAAATAATAGTTTTAGCGTAAACGCGTTTATTGGGAAAGAATAACAGATTCTCCACTGTATCTATAAAGGACAAGTGCACTTTTCACAGTTACATTGTTTGTAAAAATTGCCTTAATCCGTCACATGGGGTTAATTATCATAAATTTATTTTTTTCCCGTTTTTTCTTAAAATCTAACAAATGCTATTCGCACATAACCTTCTATGGCAAATTAGCAAAATTCTGATAATCAACAACTCAAAAGAAAACCTTTTCAGGCATGTGACCGCTCGAAGCAAGATTAATCTAGATCAGTGCTTTTTGTACATGTCAGTCGAACTTCGATATGTCGACCTCGCTTAACTCGAACTATCCGATAGTTCGACGCATGAACTGCATTATTGTATGCTCGGTCCAGTCGAACATACACATATTTCCAAGTTAAAACGTGGATTAGCCACGTTTTAACTTTGAAACACGGGTATGTCCGACTTAACCGATTTCGAGATATCAAAGTTCGACTGTACGTACCTTCATCCTGCTTCGAAATATCACCATGGTATTACTACATGTATTGTTATGCCACTCTTATATAGCACTACATGTACTTTCATATCTAAAGTACGTCAAAACAATTATACATTCTGATGCAGAAACGAAAACAAAATACCACTGTATACCACTGTATACCACTTTTAAGATATGAAATAGAAAAAAAAAACAGAAAAAAATATTTACATTGTATTTCTAAGCAGTAAAAAGAACTAAACTATCGCTTCACCTCAAAATTAAAAGTCTTATGCTTGGTAAAGTATAGTAGGATTACAATAAGAAGATAAAACAATGTTACCGTTACAAAAGCTTCAAACATATAACTGCTATTTTGGACTTTTAATATACATCAGCCACCATATATCTTTTAAGAGACCTTCTAAAAGAGGCTATTCCGTATTCCCAACGGAAGTTCATTCCATAACTTAGGAAACGTTCTTGCAAAGCTACAATCACCGTAAGTACATTGTAACTCTGCGGGATCTTGGTATCACAAGCGCCATAATGTCGTGTTTTGATATTAAAGCATGCTGTAGTCTATATACCTTTAACATAATGTAACTTGGAGATTGGTCATTCAATGCTTTATAGATATTAGGCAAAATTGTAAAGTCGACCCGGTGTTGCACTGGGAGTTATTGAGGTTCATTTAACACTGCTATGATGTGATCAAAATGAGAAGGTATAGGGCCACCAAATAGACCGGAAATGCTTCATGGTGTAGTCGAAAGAAGTCCGGCATTGAAATAGTGCCAAACTTTTTGCCTCAGAATAGCTTTTTGTCAAGAAATATGTACTGTTTTGAGCCTTTTATGTAATACATGGATGCTAGAGAATAGATACAAAGACTTTCTGTCATGATAGATGGGTTTTTGGAGAAATTATGTGAGCTGAAGTGACATGTCCCTGTTTTAGCCGGTGCCTATTTCAAAATGTAGCAAAACACCAGTCATGTCACTGAAGCCAAGAGAATTTTCTTATATGCCACATGACCCCCTGTTTTCTCTGCATTTTGCACTTGTGCAATGGTGTATCTTTGTGGGAAATATAGGGTGGCACCTGTGGTTGGAATAAAAATTGTATTTTTTGGACCTTGGAAATGACGCATTTTATATAAGTTATATAGGAGAGCCGTTTTGTTGGCCCAAGCCCAGAAGTCCTAGTAATGATACGAGCGGCAACATTTTGGACAGTCTGCAGTTTCTTCAAAGTTGTCGTTTGCCGATCACAAAACAGGAAGTTACAAAAGTCAAGTCTGGATGTAACAAGGAAACATTTATTAGGGTTTGTTTGCATCAATGGTTAGTATTTTTATATGGTCTATATATCGTATATGCCCATAATACATTCGAGAATCTGTTATTCTTTCCCAATAAACGCGTTTACGCTAAAACTATTATTTGCAGTGCAAACAGTTTGGAGCCAGATCAGACGCCGGGTGACCCGGCGTCTGATCAGGCTCCAAACTGTTTGCCACCAAGATAAACAAGAATTATCAGAATTGTCCAAAAGTTGTTCTTTTCTACGTTTTAGTGCTTTGCGTTTGCGTACGTTTGCGTTTAAACGGGAAAGAATAACATATTCTCCAGTGTAAGATGTACAAACAGAATACATGTGTTGTTCCATGTTCAAGTTGGAATCGAGGAATACCTCTAGATTTCAAACATGAGCTGCTGTTTTTATCTTAGCATCTCCAACTTTGATTGCTATGTTTGATACATGTCTGTCTTACTTTCAGTTGTCAATGTACTGAAAAGACCTTATACAGTGGAGAAAACGTTATTTCCCCCAAAAACGCGTTTACGCTAAAACTATTATTTCTATTGCAAACAGTTTGGGGCCAGTTCAGACGCCGGGTTACCCGGCGTCTGATCTGGCTCCAAACTGTTTGCCACCAAAATAAAAATGAATTATCAGAATTGTCCAAAAGTTGCACTTTTCTACGTTTTAGCGTTTTGCGTTTCGTTTGCGTTTAAACGGGAAAGAATACCGTATTCTCCACTGTACATGTAGTACTCGGTCATAACCTCCCCTATATTCCGTTATTAACCATTCGTCTGCTAGTCACAACTTCACTAGAATTTGCAAACAGTTTGGATTCAGACCAGACACCGCGTTACGCGGCGTCTGGTCTGAATCCGAACTGTTTGACTCTCATGTTTAGGTTTCTCAAGCTAAAATTGTGTTAGAAATTACTTGCAAAAACTTGTTGCAGACGACAACGGTGAAGCAGACGATATTATAGCAAACTTAGTGTTAACAACCACCTTCAGCATTTTGTAGCATTAACGACAGAACCACATCTTGTAAATGACAGCCGGGGGATATTCTACTTCTTACTATTACTTCGATTTTTTGTATCAGCGTAGGTATTGCCTAAGGCTAAAAGCACTCAATACAGCAGAGGAGACGTTATTCTTTCCCGTTTAACCCTTTCCCTAATAATTACGCCTTTTTTCGCTTCTTAATTTATTCCTCCACTGAAGAAAATAGTTCAAATTTTTACAGTAATAAATATGTATCATAATTTTTTTCAATATTCTAGCAGATGGACACTTAATGCAGGTTTGAAGTAAAGCAGAATGTGCCTTAAGGCACATTCTGCTTTACTTTTAACCTGATTTAAGTGGTCACTTATCTTCAAAACAAGAAACAGGCTATGGTGAAATGGGTTCAACGTAAACGAAACGGAAACGCAAGGCACTTACGCAGAGCCGAGTGACTCGGCGTATGATCAGGTTCAAACCTGTGTGTGTCTCATATTAAAATCAAACGTCAACAATTTTCAAAATGTATTCACCTTTAACATTTTATTGCATTGAGTTTGATTTTAGTTTCTTTTATACTGGAAGCTTAATAGTATTTTCTCAACTGCTGCAGAATCCAAATACATGCAGCTTAAATGAAATAGCCATAGATTTCTAACATTTCACAAAGTGTATATATATAAAAAAATAAAATAGATACAAGTAGGTTATAATAGAGAAGACGTTAGTCTTTCACAATTTACGATAAACACGTTTACGCGAAAACATATGTTTCTACTGCAAACAGCTCTGAGCTAGATCAAACGCCAGTCAGATCTAAATAGAAAGTTAGACTTGTTCAAAAAGTTGACATTTCTTACATTTTAGTGTTTTTCGTTTGCGTTCGTGTGTTGTTTAATCGGGAAAGGATAACGTCTTCTCTACTCTAACGCCTTCACTTCTGTTATAGTGTCTCTCTCTCTTGTAATTCAACAGAAAAACTGTTACAGTGGAGAATCTGTTATTCTTTCCCGTTTAAACGCAAACGTACGCAAACGCAAAGCACTAAAACGTAGAAAAGAACAACTTTTGGACAATTCTGATATTTCATGTTTATCATGGTGGCAAACAGTTTGGAGCCTGATCAGACGCCGGGTTACCCGGCGTCTGATCTGGCTCCAAACTGTTTGCACTGCAAATAATAGTTTTAGCGTAAACGCGTTTATTGGGAAAGAATAACAGATTCTCCACTGTATACCCGCTGTATGTTGACATCCTCAAGAGTATCAACCAGCTTGAATCTTGATCAGACGCCGAGTTTATCCTGATCAGACGCCACATTACTCGGCATCTTATCTGGATCTAAACTAATTACATGTTCATGTGAAGTCGGGATTGGTTAGAGTGTTGGTAAGTCATTGACCTAAAAGCAGAAAATACAGTGCTCCATCCCTACAACGGCCCTCCTAACAACGACTCCCTCCTTACAACGACCCTTGTCGCAGTCCCCTAAACAGGACAATTATGTTGAACCTATTCACGACTGCCGTCTGCTTAAAATTGTCATCTGCTGTTTTTCTCAAAGTTGCACAATGGATATTTTGACAGAAAAAAAAATTAATGATGAGTGACAAACAGTTTGAATCCAGATTAGACGCCGCGTAACGCGGTGTCTGATCTTGATTCAAGCTTTTTGCAAATTTCCCTCCCTATACCGACTCCCTCCGAACAACGCACACAATTGTTATCTCCCGTTTGGCGTCATTGTAGAGAGAAAACGCTGTACATAGCTTATCTCTGAGATAAAAAAGTCGTTATAAACAGTGTCTATAAGTTATGAGTTTCTTTGAAAGAAGAGACATATTAAACGTTAAATTATATATAGTCAAGTTTTTAAGCGACTTCTGAAGAAAAAAATATTGTACTTTTAGTTTTTTAGACACTTTACAATCGTACAACAACAGTAAACCGATGCTGACAAAAGCAGCAAGGGACGGACTGAAATATAAATACAGTAAACCCGCTCTTTAATGACAACTGAAAGAAGGCTGATTGATAGTTTAAAAGATATGTGACAGTAAAAAGCAAGGTAAAATTAAAACAGAAAGCTTCTAAAGGGGCATTCTGTTTTACCTTAACATTGCTTTAAGTAGTCATCTTCCGTAAAAACCTAAATATTTACACAATTAAGTGATTAAGTATTACTATAACAATTTTATAATCTTGGTAATAATATTGGAAGAAATTCCATGTTTCCATGCATCTCAATATTGTATCATTTTTATTGTGAATGTAGTTATTTGTCTTTCTCGCTTTGTAGGTACATTTATATAATTTCATGTGAAGCGCTTTTGAACGCACAACTCCTGTGTGAAAAGAGCGCTATATAAATCGGGTATAATAATAAAAATAATGATTGTAATAAAAAGGCGGCTGTAATAAGGAGGTTTTACTGTTCATAACTTGAAGGAACAAATATCATTCTGAGAATCAACAATAATAGGCTTCAAGGTTATAAAGCTTTTGAGTTGAGTCTGAATTCGTTCTCAATCATATGATTGGTCAGATTTGGTCATGTTTTGCCTAGGCTCAAATCTGACCAATCAAATACTTGAGAACAAACCCAAACGCAACGCAAAATATTTTATAACATTTGAGCCAGCTTTCTGCAAGAAAATAAGTACGAATATTTACAATCGCCCCATTCAATTCCATTGACAAAAAGTGTGTTCATTTCAAATAAACACCAATTTTCGAGAGGGCGTGACTTATGGAAAAGTTTCGAAGGGGAGGCGGGGCATTTGCAGTTTTCATTCGCGAAGTAATCTTTGGAACTTGGGGCAGCAAACATTTGGCGGATTTTTTCAAAATTTGTTCTTAACCGATCTATGCCTTCCTACTAGTGGAAACCATGATTCCCGACTAATATTCTTCTTTATAAATGAGATAAATTGCAAGAAAATTGACATAAGAATCTACCTTATAAACAACGGCCTATATCTGCGTTTCTTTATGACAATAAAACCCCGATATATTTATCCTACTTTAAAATTACGTCACTTCTAATGACATCATAAATCAGCATTTTTCGCGCCGAACTGTCAAGTTATTGACAATGGAACTTATTTTTTCTGCTTTCGAATGTACACAGATTCAGTTAATCGGTCATGGCTGTTCCTTATAGGGTACACATTATTCGTGTTATCGACCTCTAATATGGATTAAACATAAGATAAGATAAGATAAGATTTTATTTCCACCTTTAGACTAACAAGTCCATGAGGTAACACATTCAATACATTCATCAAGATGACATTGATCAACAGAAGTAATCTATATCATAGCTAGTTTTCAATGCGTACATATAAATTTTCAGCGATCTAGCCACCCTGAAAAAGTTTGTTCTAAAAATAATTAGACTGCAGACTGATACAAGTCATCTGCAAACAGTTCAGACTAGGGTCAGACAGTTCCTTCTATGGAGACTCTGTCTGATCTTTGGTTACTCTGTTTACCAAACACTAAAATCTACCTTAAGTTACAAAGCTGCAGTACTTTTTGAAATTGTTATTGTAATAAATAGTTTGAAAGAGAAGCTGTATGGTGACTAGATCTAGATCTTATACTGAAACTGTTCTCATTTACAATGCAAGTATAAGTACAAATTAATTGTTATTTATCATAAATGCTTTTTGTATAGTCATAGACTGTTATTATTTCAATGCTCTTAAAGTAATCAATGAAGCTCTAAACTTCGTTCTTGATTTATCAACTTTTTCCAAGAGCAAATTTCCATTATCTCTTGAAACTGTGTCCATCAATCTAGAACCTCTACTATGAATCCTCTGGAAACAAGTTTTGTTTTTGTAGCGGAGAAGGTGTATATGTAGGCTATTTATTTATATAAACTTAGCCTTGTGTAACTTTATAACTTATAAAACGACCAAACAGAACGCACAACGTATAGTTCTATGGCATACTTTTCTACCCACATAAAAGCTATAGTTCTGACAACGTATCAACAACAAATTCAGTAATATATAGAACTAGTAACATCTGAACAAATGCATGACATAACAAATGCATGACAATGTATGAAAAGCATTATATACAGTAGCCATTTATTCTATTATTATAATGAGAGATCTTCGCATTAGATAACGTCACAACTGTCAGTAGAATTGATTTATGGTCCAAGGGACGCAAACCCTATAATTACATTTAAACCTGACGCGATGAACTTATACCCCCTGCAATATCATCGCGCTGCACGCACCAACAATGTGTCCAGAGATACCCGTATCTTATAGATTCAAGTGTCATGTTCGCCGGCTCAGCCGTTGATCTTGGCGATTTAATTAAAAGTTTTCGTGAGAAAATGAGAGTATCTTAAACGACAGCCGGTTAACGAGTGCAGCCCGATATCATCGCAAAAAGATTCTGATAGATAGATCAAATTAGATCTATCAAACAACATCTAATAGGTCAAAATAAAATAGTTCAAATTAAATATGTTAACCAACATTATATATCTATCAAAAGTGCTCGACAGAATCCAGAACCCCGGCTACCTATAAGAAACGTTTAATTTCCGATATCTGCAGCCAGACTTCAAAACCGCGCCAAGCACCTGTGAGATCCATCGACAAAAAAGTAATTACGTAACGAATGACGTCAAAAGTGACAACATAGGGAATTCCGCTAACATTCTTGGGGAAATCCTTGTGACGTCAGTGCCTACTGTAGAAAACCTGCAGCTTAATGCAAGTTGAAAATTTACACACAATTACAAGTCCTCTACTAAGAGAATGATATAGATCTATGCAACAGCTATAGAAAAAAGGGAAAAAGAAACATTTTAATAGTTATGTAGATCTATTTCGAAGTGTACTTAGTAACGTTGACTTGACTTGACTTGATCCTGATTTTAATTTTCAACTGCTGCTGGTATTCCCAGTAGCTGGGGTAGGCAGCAGGCGGCTACCACTTCTAATTCCAGTTTACGTGAGAAAATGAGAGCATATTAAAGTTTAATTTAAACGACAGCCATCTGGCGAGTACAGCCCGACAACACCACAAAAAGATCCTGATAGAGCTTCCTGCAATGCAATCGTGCTGCACGCACCAACAATGTGTCCAGAAATAACTGTAGATCTTTTTCAAAGTGTACTTAGTAAAGTTTACATGAAAAAATGAGAGCATATTAAAGTTTAATTTAAACAACAGCCATCTGGCGAGTACAGCCTTACAACACCGCAAAAAGATCCTGATATAGCTTCCTGTAATGCAATCGTGCTGCACGCACCAACATTAGCAGGTTACAGACAGTAAAGAATGCAGAATACTGTCAAAGAAAACTAGCTTTACATCAATTATACTGAGATACCTAATAGAAAAATTAATATATGTTAAACCATGTATATATTCTCATTCATATGGAAAATCAAATAGCAAAAATCAACATGTCTAAAGACAATTTTAACTATTGTGCCTGTTTTCTAGATCTAATTAATATTATTATTATATCCATTATTACTCTACTTTTGCCTGAGAGGCGTGATAAACGAACATTGATAAGTTTCTAATAGTCTTGTCTACCGTGCTATTAATTAGTTCTACAAATTTAAACATATTTGGCCTAATCAAGAAGTACCTCGGAATGTATTTCTTTCTCAAGTCTTCAAACTGTTTACATTCCAATACAAAATGAAATTCGTCTTCTAGGACTGAACATGTTCTACATTTTCTTTCATTGTATGGTATTGGAAGTGGTTTGTTCCATCGCCCAGTTTCAACCGCTAGTCTATGAGATGAGACCCTCAGTTTAGTTTATGCTTGACAAAATTTCATCATGTTAATTTTATGTAAATATGGTTGAAACTCAAATTTCGAAATTTGGTTATAAAATATTGCTCTACTTGAGTCATTTAATCTACCTTCCCAACTTTGTACAAACTGGTCATTTAATCGTTGTTTCACCAAAGATAGAAAGACCTTTGTATTTCCAACAGTTTGTGATATCCAGACATAATGAAAACCTAAATTACATAATAAGTCCCTTACATTGGAACACCAGTTAACATACTGCTTTTCTTCAGCCTCATTTTTTAACATATTGTAAACTTTAGTTATATACTTATTCTCATCAGAGGTCAAAATCTTAGTCCAATATTTAATCGTATTATAATATCTACTAGTTTGACAGCTTGTTCTCCCGAGTTCCCCATAAACGAAATCATTTTGCGTTGTTTTTCTCACACCTAATATTTTTTTACAAAATTGTAAATGGACTCTTTCAATAGCAGGTGCAGTAGCAAAACCCCATACTTCACTTGCATAATTCAATATTGGTGATACTAATTTATCAAATAATTCTAGTCTATGTGCAGGTGTAATATAAGTGAATTTATGTAAGTATTTATTCAACTTAAAAAGAGCTTCCTGTGCCTGTCCTGCTAATGTTTCTTGAGTCTTTTTAAAAGATCCACCAGATGTAAATGTAATACCTAAATATGAAAAATTATTGACTATTTCAATACTGTTACCATCGTACTGAAAGTTAAGATTATCGCTCACTTTACCACCTTTTCTAAATATCATTATTTTTGTTTTATTTGTATTTACTTTCAGTTTCCAAGTTTGACAGTACTCAAACAAAGCATCTAAACCTTTTTGCACTTCTAGTTCATTATCAGCAAACAAAACAATGTCATCAGCATATAACATCAGAAAAACTTTGAACATGTCAACACTTATACCATTTAGTCCACTCTTCATAAAAGTATCCTCTAGATCATTCAAAAACATAGTAAATAAAAAGGGTGATAAGCATTTACCCTGTCTCACTCCCAAAGCACATTGAAATGGATCACTTAAGGTATTCATATATTTTATTCTCGATTTAATACCTGTATACATAGACTGTATAATGTTTAGAATTTTACCCCTAATTCCTAGCTTTATTAACTTTGACCAAAGATTCTCACGAACTACATAGTCAAAAGCTTTGGTAAAGTCAATAAACGTACAAAATAGTTTTTTCTTTTTATTCAAATAACTTGAAATAAGCCCATTTAGCACGAAAATGTTGTCCACTGTAGACATGTTTGGTCTAAAACCAGCTTGAGCCTCAACATATACATTGTAATTCTCAGCCCACAACTGTAATCTATTATTCAAAATACGTGTGAACAATTTTCCTATACAACTTAGAAGTGTAATACCTCTATAATTTTCTACATTTTCAAGTTTTCCTTTCTTATGCAGAGGTATCACGTAACCCTCTGACCATCGATCAGGGAAATAACCCAAACTGTATATCTTGTTAAACATTTCATATAATACTGGAATAAGAACATGCTTACTATTCATAATAAACTCGTTAAGTATTAAATCGGGTCCTGCAGACCTGTTGTTTTTAAGTTGCTTGATTGCTTTTTGAATTTCTTCTATGGATATTTCCCGGTCAAGTTCCTCAAACATAACCCCTAGTTCATTTTTTTCATACCTTTCAACAAAATCTAAAACATCTTCATCAGGAGAAAAGAATTGATCATTTGGGTTATTAATGGCTTTAAAATACTGCTCAAATGTAGATAATGGTATGTTAGATGATTTTACACCTGCTATTCCTTTTAATAAATTCCAGTACTCTCGTGCATTTCGCTTCTTTGCTTGCATGAAGTTAGCCGTTTTTTCATGGTCATATTCATATCTACATTTTCTTAATAAATGTTTATATTTTGATCTAACCTCCACCATTTTAATTCTAGTTTCTTCATTTGGTAACTCTCTGTAATTGTTCAGCATTCTCCGAAAAATAACCTTGTGTTCAAAGCAATCTTCATTATACCATGGTAAATTGTTTTCAGTTTTAAACTCCGTATCGTTTTGTGATGAGTTACGTATTGTTTTAAGACATGTGCTTGATACATCCTCAAAAAAGTTTTCAAGTGTCTGTATGCAATTATCAATATCACTATTTAATAATTCTGATATTTGAACATCATACTGAGATAATTGCAATTTTCCCAAAAAATCAGATTTTTTCTCCTGATCCCACACATACTTTCTACTAACATTCTCATAACTAGTCGTATCACCTTCTTGTGTAAACATATCAATGTTCTCATTTCTGTTCTCTCTTTGCTTATTCAGCTCTATGATACATTCTATGAGACAGTGATCTGACAACAAATTTGGATCATGTACATGAAAGTGTATAAAATTATTCAATAAATTTGGCTTACATAAAACGTAATCGATGAGACTTTTTCCTTGACTATTTACCAGTGTATGTTTCCCTATTTTTTTTTATCATCACCAACTCTACCATTTGCTATTCGAAAACCACTTTGCTTACACAATTCGATAAAAAAAGAACCGTTATTATTTGTATGACCTCTATCTAATGAAAATCTACCACATGTTTCATCACTTTCATAATCTTCCGACAACATATTGTTATGCACTAGATAGTTATTATCATTTTCAACAAAATCAGGTAATGTAGAAGTACGAGCATTAAAATCTCCAAACAACATATAAACACCATCATCTTTGCTGTCATTTTCAACTACAACTAGCGAATCTTGTAATCTATCAAAGATATTATCATCAATTACAGTTTGTCTACTACTATCATCTGGTAGAACATAACATAAACCGACATAAACATTTTTCTCTAAATTTAATTTCTGTTTTGATATTTTTAACCAAATGATATCATCTTTGCTTTCAAAAATCAAACTATCTTCATTTGTGAGCCCACATCTGACATAAATAGCTATTCCTCCTGAATTTCTCTTACTGCCAATTTTTCGCATGGTTCTATTCAAAATAAACTTATCAAAATTATCAACTTCTAAGTCCGAAAATTCGGAAGCCCACGTCTCCGTAAAAAGTACAAAATCATTTCGCTGAAAAACATTTTTTAAATATTCGGTTTGTAATTTATTTGTTCTTTTTGTTACCAATCCCTGTGCATTTAACAAAGCGAATTTCAGACCACACACCTTCTCCTGTCTGTATTATTGTTCATCATCTATGTGTATAGGTAGTGTGACGTCATCAAGACCAGTGTCGTCACTGATGACGTCAGGGGATTTCCCACGATGTCTTACTTTGTCAACTTGAGTTCTCAGATTTATTGCCTGTGGATTTTGTGATTGTTGGGATCGAATGCTCGGAGTTTTCCTTGGTTGTCGCTGAAAAGGAGATGGGGACGTCTCACGTCTTCCAGACTTTTGAGCTGACCTCGAATTGTGTGCCCTCTTTTTGTTGACAGTTTCTGATAATGGAGTGCTTGGGGGCATAACACTGTAAACAACTTTTGCTGTAGTTTGTGAACTGTCTATCCTATTACTATCCTGCGACCTCTTACCGTCTGTAGCTTTAGTCGTTCTAGAGCTACTTCTCTGGCTTGCTGATAATGGAGTGCTTGCGGGCGTAACACTGTAAACAACTTTTGCTGTAGTTTGTGAACTGTCTATCCTATCACTATCCTGCGGCCTCTTACCGTCGTTCCTAGGCACAGGCAATGAAGACCCAGTCTGTACAGCTAACCTAGCTGTACTGACTGACTCCACACTGTCTGGTGTCGATATGTCCACCAAGTTCGTCAAACGGTCATTATGGACGTACCGGTCCCACTCCGGAAGTGCATTTTCAGCGACTCTCCCATTGACCAACAGTTTTGCCGGATAGACAATTTTCACATTTGCTCTGGGGTTGTTATTTTTACATTGTCTCAGTTTCGGCCACAACTCTCTCCTCGCTAACTGTATCTCCTTGGGAAGGTCTACATCGATAGAGAACGAAGTGTTTGTCAACATATAAACTCTGCTCATTATGTCCTCTACATCACAATAATCCCTGAAATTGGCGATAATGGGTCGGGGGCGATTACGTTCTCCTGGCTGACGACGACCAAGCCTGTGTGCTCTTGCAATGTACATAGAAGGGTCAAGGTCGAGTTGATCACTGAGGAATTCTCTAATCATTTGAAAACAGTTCTCACCTTGCCCTTGGCTCTCGTAGAAACCACGGAAGATCAGGTTATTTCTCCTCGACCTAGCCTCTAGATCTATTGACTTATATGCCAGGGTTTTCAATAAGTCACTTTGAACATTCGTCGTTTCCACTACCTTGGTCAGTGTTTCCGTGATCCTTTTTACTGAATTCTCAACACACTGAAAGCCACTGATCTGTTCATTTCGGGTTAATCGGATCTCGTCTAATACAATAACTAATTTCTCGTTCACTGTTTTTGTTTTGAAAACTTCCCGCGTGACAAATTCTTCCGACAGCATGCTGCTTGCAGCCATCTTGATGATTTCAGTCAAATTTCTTCGATCCTGGGCTTGTTTTAAATCCAATCATCAGCAAAACAGTTAACTCACAATTCATATTTGGGATTGCCATCCATAATTCACACTTATTCCAAATATTCTACACTTGTAGCTGAATTTTTAGAGTTTTATCAAGAGCGACAGAAAACATCGCCGCCATCTTTAACGCGTGACGTCATATACATGCGTACTGACAAAATGTTTATTTAATGTTAGAAATTACAGCAAATATATTGTAAATATAAGAAATGAACTGATTTTTTTCGGCGTTCAAGCGAAATGAACGACAGAAAATTATCGGCAAATTTACCATACTAATGTCAACGTAAAATACTGCCACTCTCTTACACTATCGGCTCACTCACACATTCGCAAATATGCTCTTTTGTGAAAGAGATTGAAATACTGCATGTACAATAGAGAGACTTTACTGAAATACAGTGAAACTTCTCTAAATATTACGACCACATAAACATGCTTATTGACTGCATATAAGAGAGACGCAAGCTTAAAGCAATGTGAACTTGAAACAGAAAGCTCCTTCACGTTCACCCTACTTTAAGTAGCCACTTGCCCTAAACACTTGGTAACTAACCAAATATTGTGGTCGTAATAGAGAGTTTTTTACTTTATTGTATTCATCAAGAGTAACCTTATTCAGGTGGCTTTTCGGTGTCTCGGGAAGGACAGAAATGGCAGAGACAATCTCATTGCCGTCTTTTGTACGATGTGCACTTTGAAATGGAAATAAATTTGCACCAGGGTCATCAGCGGATTGAATCAATTTGCAATTTACCATTACCGTGATGACTTTTTGCTGGACAAAAACTGATTTTCCCCCGGGGATTGGTCACAGAAAAGATGCTCTAAAGCAACCAATATATTACTCTGGCCTGATTATGTTTCACAGCACTTTCCTTAAAAACTGGCGTAGTTGGTCGAAATCGGAATTTACGATATTGCATAGAATGCAATGTTTTCCGTGAAAAATATTTTAGGCGCATTTGTTCATTCTAAAGAGATATAATCGTTCATTGTCGGATTTTACTGGTTTGTAGTAGCCTACTACGTGTCGCTTATTAGCCCCTTCTTGCCTAGCTTTACCCAAGTACAATGGTTACATGTATTTGCGAACAGATCGGATCCGGATCAGACGCCACGTAAAGCTGCGTCTGACCCGGTCAGACGACAATTGTTTGAAATTAATGACGTACAATAAGCATTCCGTCCCAAGGGCAGCTATAGATATTTTCCTGCTGACTATAAGCGATTATTGGAATAACACTTGTTGAAAATCACGTTGTGTATCAGGTGTTTAGGCTATTTACGTTTCTTTTGACACTAATTCGTCCAAGAATAGATCTACCGAATTCTAAATTTGCCGTGCATATATAATTTCTTCCATTATCCCTTATCCTTCAATAATGCTGTCTGCCTTGAAATTGTCGCCTGCAAAATGTGTTAAATTTAGATTTATCCATTTTAAAGTAAAGAAACCTAAAGACTAGTGTCAAACAGTTTAGATTCAGATCAGACGCCGCGTTACGCGGCGTCTTATCTGGATCTAAATTGCTTACGAAACCAGTAAAGTCTCGATCGGCAGGTAATGGGTTAAGACGTGTTCATTATGGAATTACAAAATCTGAATTTACAACATGTACAACATTTGCTATTTCTACTACTTAATAGCACGTTTGTTTTCCCCGGTTCATGAAATATTTATTTGTTTCGATACGGGTAATCACTATTGGCGTTTTAGGCAATATATATTGAAATTCTAACCGAAACAGTCAAAATAGACTAGACCTAAAATGGAAACTAAACTTGTCTCCTTCCAGCGTTAAATAAGATGTAATTAAAGCGATCTTCTGTTTCAGTTTTACTTTAACCCATGTGTGCCTAGTGGATTCTTCCATGTTTTATATATTGGATTAGTCCATTGTTTATCAAAGGGATGCCTGGTAAAAATTCATTTTAATTTTTTATATTGAAATTCCTTTAAGCAAACAGTGTAGACTCTGATCAGAGTCTTCACTGTTTGCCTATGTCCCATATATGGGATCGTGGACACAATGCGTTAAGCTGTGCATGCTATGTGTAACTACATTTTACAAAGATAAAAACATTGTTTATGAAATAGATCTCTATTTCTATCTAAAAGTTTAAAACATATTTGCTCATCGTAAACGAGTTGCGTGATGTCTGAAGAAAATATCAAAATCTGTCAGTTTTCAAAGTGACACAGATAATGTTCCCTATATTGGTTCTTTATTGTTTATCCTTGTACGGCTTCACTGTCTCAGGGACGACAGGAATGGCAGAATCTAGCACATTACGATCACTGCAGGGAGGAACGAGCTAGTCATTCCCAGGGTCCAATGTTATATAGTTTTTCAGTTGAGTCTGTTCAAACGCTTTATGACCTACGACCCTGAAGTCTCGTTGGTTGTGAAACAAGTACACTCGTTTCAAGCAGATTGGAACCTGGTCAGACAACGTCTGATCAGGCTCTTAAATGATTGCTGGAGATAATATCAGATTCTTGCTAGATATTCTCATATATTTTAGTCAACATTCGGTTGAAAACAGATGATGTAATAGTGGTAGTGAAGGAATTAAACGGGACAGAATAGTGCCACCCATACAGTATATCTAATTGTACCTGACTCTCTATTTAAGTTAATATTTTAAGCATTTTGACTGTGTTATTTTATAAAAAGAAAATCCCAAGCAATGACACAAAACTCCAGGCATTTACCAAATTGCAACAGTTGCATGAAATGCGAAAATTGTGCGCAATCATAGGTACAGTGAAGAAAACGTTTTTCTTCCCGTTTAATCGCAAACAAAACGCAAACGAAACAAACTTTAATGAAGAAAATAGCAAAATTTTGATAATTCTTACTATTAATTTTAATCTGAGTGGCAAACAGTTTGGAGCCTGATCAGACGCCGGGTTACCCGGCGTCTGATCTGGCGCCTAGCTGTTTGCAATGGAAATAATAGTTTTAGAGTAAACGCGTTTATTGGGGAAAATTAACGTTTTCTCCACTGTAATAATACCACATGCAGTCTCTGAAATATAAACCTACCCCTCCACTGCAATGTAGTCATTTAAATTTAAACAATTGTCGTCTGTTTTAATTATCAAAATTTAAATTCTAGGTATTTTGACCTGAAGAAAAGCCCAAACTGTTTGCAAATAACTATTGTAATCGGGATGAGGCGGTGAAGTGGTTAATCAGCAATACAGTCATCAGTAGACTGGGATCAATTTGCAATTAAGAAATAATCTATGTTCTACGTTGTGAAACGGTATTTTACAACGGTTGGGAGTTGTGGTTCGGCCTGAGTGGTCAATTCCTGCGCACCACAACGACCGACCGTTGTAAAATACCGTTTCACAACGGTAGAACATAGATTATTTCGATTCTAACATGACCAGATTTAAAGAAATTCATTAGAAAGGACATCAAATGTTCCATACTTATTTCCTTAGCGGATGCAGTTTTTCGACCGAATAACTTTTTCCGCGGCATTACAACAATCTAACACACAACAGCAAATTTACATTTACTGATCCACAATCTGGCATAGAACAAACATCACATGAAACAAGACAGAAGAATGGGAAAATTACAGTAACATGACTGGTTAAAAGTATATGGTCTTTACGGGCTATATGAATAATGTAAGACATTTAAAAAACATAACGTATGAACGCACGAGGTCACGTCATGTCATATAACCGCGGGAGGAGCGGGGTAGAGGAAAGCGTTATAAAACGTCTCAGGTATACCACGATAGACATGTTCTTTGTTTATAGAGACGAATTCACGTGTCATGTTAGAATGTACAATATACTACAGTACTCCCTCTCTACAACGACACCCAATGGGATACAAAGGTTGTGTGCGTTATTCGGAGAAAGTCGTTATAGGGAGAGAATTGGCTTACGTTTGCAAACAGCTTGAATCCACGCGGCGTCTGATCTGGATTCAAGCTGTTTGTCACTCGTCTTTACGTTTTTTCTGTCAAAATGTCCATTATGTAATTTTTAGAAAAACGGCAGACGACAATTTTAAGCAGACGATATTGCAGCAGTTACAGCATTAGACATAACTGACTTTTTTAGGGAACTGCGGCAAGGGTCGTTGTTAGGAGGGGTCGTTGTTGGGAGGGTCGTTGTAAAGAGGGAACACTGTATTTCTAAGACGACATTTGGGGGACAAACATTTCCAGAAATGTGTTACGCGAAAATATAAGAAATATGCTAAGACAAATAATATATCACCCAGTCCATTTAAATTGACATTGTTGTTTCCTAGAAGACTGGGACATTTCACTGGTTACCTTATCGAAAGTGCTGATAGTGTATAAAGCATTTAGTATTTCATACAAACATCTCTTTTTAACAAGGTCCAGGGTTATAAAGCGTTTGAGCTGAGTCTGAGTGTGTTCTTAAGCATTTGATTGGTAAGATTTGAGCCTCGGCTCAAATCTGACTAATCAAATGCTTGTAAACGACTTTAGACTCAACTTAAAAGCTTTACAACCTTGGACCCTGGTGTTGTTTTGCAGCCTAAAGGTTACGTTATACATATTTCATTGAATAATTTTTTATTCACTGTTTGCAAAAAAAAAGTCAGGACATAATATTTCAAACTAGTCGAAAAAAAAAAAATAATATCTATCGGTATGCTTATTTAGAACATGAACATATATATTAAATGGTTTATCTACCCGTCGCATTGGGCGATTCAACTTAAATAACATTGAGCACGGTCAAGAGGAAATTTTACAGCAGCATGTTTAGGTAACAATGTTTGTCATATCGATGAAAGAATATTAGTGCCGTGGTTTGCTGTGACCTCATATACCACGGTTTGGAATTCAGACGGACAGCAAATTATCCACGAGGACCGAATGCCCGAGTGGTTAATTTGCAGCGCGTCCGAACGACAGGCCGTGGTATATGAGGCCATAACATACCATGAAACAAGAGTATGTCGATTCTGACATTACAAATAAGGATCAAACAGGGTCTGTACTGGGGGTTTTTAGTATTAAAAGGGAACAATTGCCTCGGACTATTTTCACAACGGGTACCTAGTAGGAACATATTACTACCCTTCTATTTATATTCCATTCCAACCATTCCAAAAACGACATACTAGTACCTAAATTAAGTTTTAATAATATATTTGAAACAATTGAAACAATTTCAAAATCTTAATACATTAAATAATTCCCATCTGAACATGTCACCTACTGTACAACATATCAGCAAAACTGGTTAAAATTCTGCAGATATGTTTTTGAATCGATTGAGACAAAAGTCATTTTAGATGGCGGCCTTGCGAAGGGTGGGCACATCAATAGCCTGTACAAACGGACTATTTTCACAGCGTGGTTAAACTTACTTGAGAAATGTATACCACGGTGACTTTGTTCTTTTTGTATAGAGACGAATTCAGTCAAGCCACGTGTCATCCTCATATACAGTGGAGAATCTGTTATTCTTTCCCGTTTAAAAGCAAACGTACGCAAACCTAAAGCACTAAAACGTAGAAAAGAACAACTTTTGGACAATTCTGATATGTCATGTTTATCTTGGTGGCAAACAGTTTGGAGCCTGATCAGACGCCGGGTTACCCGGCGTCTGATCTGGCTCCAAACTGTTTGCACTGCAAATAATAGTTTTAGCGTAAACGCGTAAATTGGGAAAGAATAACAGATTCTCCACTGTAGCAAATTAACCAAGGACCGACGGCAGAACGACACTCATTGAATTATTCAACGCAATTTGACATCACAATTTTCAGGGCTCCCATTTCTCCGGATTTTCCCGAAATCTTTGGATTTTTATCCTAGCAGATGGTAGCTTAAAGCAGGATGAAAATAAAGCAGCATTAACTAATCACGCTTGAAAAATAAAAATAAAACAATGAAAATTAAAGGATTGTTTTTAATATCAACTTATGACAGCCATGAAATTGCCGATGACCGTTTTGAAGCAGGCAACAATATGGCGGTGAACGTGTTAACCCTATGGACCCTAATGACAAGGCGTCATTTGCAAACAGTATACTTGTGAACAGTGCACATGACAGTCATATGTAACCAGTGTAGATCCAGAACTGATGGCTCTTAAAGAAATCAGGGTTTGTGAAATTTGTCAATTTGTACTACATCGTAAAACTATAACCATAAGTACATGTAGTCCACAATGGACACTATTTAATTGGAAACTGGAATTGCCCTTTTGAAGTTTCAGCGGGGGGATGTTTAGAATGTAAGCATAAAACTCTCGATGCTCCTTCAATGTCTGTCTTTTCTTGGTAACATTCAGGTGAATATTCAATCTCTCAGAGACCAAATTGGCGGAGACAATCACATCGTGGGCCATTGTACTATGGTGCAGGCCCTAGAATAGAAATTAATTTGCATCGAGGTCATCTGCAGATTGAATCAATTTGCAATTTACCATTTCCATGATTACTCTTTGGTCGACAAAAACGGGTTTCTCCCGGGGATTTGTCACAGCAATAGAAGAATTGCTTTCGGCCTAATAATCTATCACTCCAGTCTGATAAGGCGTCAAAGCTCTATGCTTGAAGAATGTTTTCGTATTTCTATGACATCTTTATCTATATCGCTGAGAGTCTGTACAGTGGAGAAGATGTTACAGTGGAGAATCTGTTATTCTTTCCCGATAAACGCGTTTACGCTAAAACTAGTTTTTCTTTTACAAACAGTTTGGAGCCAGATCAGACGCCGGGTAACCCGGCATCTGATCTGGATCCAAACTGTTTGCCACCAATATAAACATGGGTTATCAGAACTGTCAAAGAAATGTTCTTTTCTACGTTTTAGTAATTTGCGTTTTTGCGTTTCGTTTGCGTTTAAACGGGAAAAAATAACAGATTCTCCAATGTAGTCTGTCCCGTTGAAACGAATCACTAACACAAATACACTGTACTAAAATGGAGAAAATGACAGATTCTACTACAGTGCTCCCTCTCTACAACAACACCCAATGGGAGACAACGAGTGTGTGTGTTGGACAGAGGTAGTTGGCAAATGGAGGATAAATGAAGAACTAGCTTACCTTTACAAACAGCTTGAATCTAGATCAGACGCCGCCCTGCGCATAACGCGGCGTCTGATCTGGATTCAATCTGTTTGCCACTTGTCATTGTGTTTTTATCCCTCAGAATGTCCAATATGTGACGTTGAGAAAAACAGCAGACGACAATTTTAAGCAGACGGTATTGCAGCAGTGCTAGCGTTAGACATAATTGTCTTGTTTTGAGGAACAACGTCAATGGTCATAAACATAAACATGTTTCTTCTGTTTTCCAATTTATATGCCTATAAATTGTCGTTGAAAAACGCGTTTGTTTCAAAATAGGAAACACGTGGGAGTGCCATTTTGTAGGTATGTAAACATCATTTAATTTGTTGTTTGGTGCTTGATGCTTCCAATAATTCCTAGAAATCAGAAATACAGTCAAAATTGTATTATGTCATAACCCACTAGGCTGTTTCTAGTTTTGAAAACAGTTTTCCACTTAATCATGTTGCTTTACTTTCAGCCTGCTTTATAGGCTAATATACCATCTGCTAGAGTATCGAAGACATTTCTTATGATACATTATAATGGCTGTATATAATGGAACTATTTTCTTCAGTTGAAGAATAAAGTAAAGGTGTATAAAAGGCGTATCTATTGGGAAAAGGGATTAAACGAAACCTAATTCATGTACCGAGCGAGTAGATCACTTAAGAATGGTGACTGATAATGCAGTTCTAAGCTACCATAGGGTCTTTCTGCATTGATTTTATTCGGCATTATACAAACAGTCTGCTTTTAATACTAAGCATGGGTCTTCAATTGAGTGGTAACTTAATACGATGTACATGTAATTGTATACGTAGATTTAATGAGCAGCTGTCGTCAATGTTGTTTAGTTGTTAATTTCCTAGATCTAAACTATAGACGGTACAGACAAACACATTTTAACAGATCATTCTATCAAGCATCACGACACTATCTTTATACTAAATTTAATTCATTTCTTCTTAATTGAATTAAACATACATCGTATGCTTATACAGTGGAGAATGTGTTATTCTTTCCCAATAAACGCGTTTACGCTAAAACTATTATTTGCAGTGCAAACAGTTTGGAGCCAGATCAGACGCCGGGTAACCCGGCGTCTGATCAGGCTCCAAACTGTTTGCCACCAAGATAAACATGAAATATCAGAATTGTCCAAAAGTTGTTCTTTTCTACGTTTTAGTGCTTTGCGTTTGCGTACGTTTGCGTTTAAACGGGAAAGAATAACAGATTCTCCACTGTACAGTGGAGAAGACATTATTCCTTCCCAATTAACGCGTTTACGCTATCTATTATTTCATGTGCAAACTGCTTGAAGCCAGAACAGACGCCAGGTAACCCGGCGTCTGATCAGGCTCCAGACCGTTTGCCATTCTGATTAAAATGAATAGTCAGAATTATCCAAAATATGTCAGTTTTTCTCCATGTCAGAGCATTGTGTTTGCGTTCCGTTTGCGTTTAAAAGGGAAAAAACTTTCTCACATAACTATCCCTGTTTTCTATAGCGAATCTCCAACATGTGTAAGATTACTTTGATGACGTCACTATAACGTCACTATTTATAACGGCGTTTTGACGCCACCGGTCTTCCAAAAAAATGCATATTGCTTTAAAAATAGCTTAAATCGTTGGTAATGTGAGAAAAAGAATCTGTCACTCGTCGATGTTTAAAGGCACAATCCCGCTCAAATTGGTGTTTAAAACGCGCAATTTCTTATATGTGTGCATTTTCTATGTATTAAAACTAAGTGAAATCGAGTGTAAGAAGCCTGACATATGCACCCACTTCGTAAAGAATCCTACCTAAATGTGTCGAATTCTTATCGTGGTGGTTTACATTATAAGCGGGTTTGTTTACAAATAAGATTACGGGCTGGTTCCGAGAACTTCCGATCGATCGCATAAAGGTCACGTGATTGATTCGGCCGCGACAATGTGTATACATTACATCAGTTTAACGGCCAAACTTAAAGGAGTTGTCTCTCTTTGGTTGTAAAGCACTCGACTTGTTGTATAGAATTATGCAAATGAGCTTTACCGAGTATGTCCGTAAATTTTCGTCGCTATTCAAAAATAAACAAACTTGATTACTTGTTTCCACAAATTTCACTGTTCGTTAGCAATATTGCTTCAAATATCACCACGTATTACTTCTTTTTATATGGAACGCTTACGATAGTGACATAAATTTCATGTAAGAAAAATGTTTGATTCTGATTATGTGGGAGTAATATAGTGGCTTTAAGAAAAGTTGATCTCAAACTCGTCTAGAATAGAAAAGTTATTAACATTTCAATTCTAGACTTGTTTGAGATCAGCTTGTCTTAAACATAGACTCATGACAGATCCTATATATGTATTCTCCCCTGTAACAAGCACGGGGTATGTTTAATGCAGGGCAACGGTAAAAGAGAATGCTGCTGAAAGAGTTTGTGTTTGGTTTACCTTTGCCATGGATTAAGCAACAACCTGTATTACAGACGGATGACTGTTTTGTATTATTTCGAGTGGTCGTTTAATACATGTTCGATTGCTTTTCAGACAAAACATTCTTAAACTATTTATATATATACAGTGGAGAATCTGTTATTCTTTCCCGATAAACGCGTTTACGCTAAAACTAGTTTTTTCTTTTACAAACAGTTTGGAGCCAGATCAGATCTGGCTCCAAACTGTTTGCCACCAATATAAACATGAGTTATCAGAACTGTCAAAAAATTGTTCTTTTCTACGTTTTCTGCGTTTGCGTTTCGTTTGCGTTTAAACGGGAAAGAATAACAGATTCTCCACTGTATATATGTGTTGTATTGAACTCGTGATATGTCCTTGTTGAAGGATTTGATTGTGTATTGATCTAAAGACACAGCAGTGGCTGTCAATAAACCAGATCATTTCTCATAAACTTGCAAACAGTGAAGACTCTGATCAGGCACTGCAAATTGTGGCGTCTCATCAAGGTCAACACGTTTTGCAAATCTCTTCCTTTTGGATGATATACATTGAAAATGTAAATTTTCAGCATCTTTGAGTTTAGTATCTACTTAGATCATTTTAACCACGCCATCGGCAGTCAGTGTTAAATGGTAAAGTTAAAACGCACTTACTGATAGATCTACGAACAACAAGGTGACTAATTTATTCGTTTAATTTCACTGGCTTCTGTATAACCTTGTAACGTCGTTTTGTTTTTCTGGCTTCTATAATAAATTATGACCTCGGAAAATGCTTTCATTTCTAAGAAGCTATTAAACATTCTGTGTCTTTCAAATAAACACGTATTTAATTTGTTTTCACTGAGATATTTTAATTATACAGTGCTCCCTCTCTTCAATAGCATCCAATGGGAGACAAATGTTAGTTTTGTTGTTTGGGTGGAGTTTTTATAGGGAGGAGAAATTAATAACCTTAGAATACATTTGCAAACTGTTTGAACACAGATCAGACGCCGCGTAACGCGGCGTCTGATTTGTGTTCAAACTGTTTATCACTCGTCTTTAGATTTCTTCAGTCAACATGTCTAGTACGTAACTTTAAGGGGAAAAACACAAACAACAATTCTAAGCAGATGATAATGCAACAGTGAGCGCGTTAGATATAAACGTCTTGTTTTTGGAACAGCGGCAAACATTGTTTTACAGTGGAGAATCTGTTATTCTTTCCCAATAAACGCGTTTACGCTAAAACTATTATTTGCAGTGCAAACAGTTTGGAGCCAGATCAGACGCCGGGTAACCCGGCGTCTGATCAGGCTCCAAACTGTTTGCCACCAAGATAAACAAGAATTATCAGAATTGTCCAAAAGTTGCTCTTTTCTACGTTTTAGTGTTTTGCGTTTGCGTACGTTTGCGTTTAAACGGGAAAGAATAACAGATTCTCCACTGTAAGGAAGAAATCGTAGTTCGGAGGATCGTTGTAGGAAGGGAGTACTGTATAAGTTTCCGCTGTTTGAAGTCAAACGTGTGTTGACAAGATACGCGTCAAGTTATGGAAAATTTTGAAATAAGACACAGTAAATGCTCTATTTAGATGCTGTATTTCAAATAAATCAAACGATTGAAGTGTGCACGGGGTGCCCCTGGTCATTGTCGATGATACAGAAAAACTTTTCTAATACAACCATTGAAAGTTGGGATTATTTATAGCATTTAAGACAGGTGGCAGCTTAAAGCAAGATGACAGGAAAACAGAAATCTCCTACACGGAATTTCTGATTTATTAAGTACATGTAGTCACCTGTCTAAAACCTATGTGTTTATCTCATGAGTCATGTAGAGGTCGTAACAGAGATATTTTACTGTATGTGTCCTTTTTACTACTGAAACCCGTATCTAGAGGCTTAATTTTAACTCTTTGTCTGCTGATCGCGACTTTACTGGTTTTTGCAAACAGTTTAGATCTAGATCAGACGCCGCGTAACGCGGCGTCTGATCTGGGTCCAAACTGTTTGACAGTCGTCTTTAGGATTCATTACTTACTAAATGCATAAATCTAAATTTAATCAATTTTGCAGACGACAATTTCGAAGCAGACGAAATCACCGCAGGATAAGGGTTAACATAGATAGAGTGAGTAATGTCTTAACATTAACCAAAACTCCATAGGCTGATTTCAGTATTGAAGACAGGTGGTTGATTAAATTAGACTGAAAGTAAAAGCAGAATGCTTCCCAAGGATAATTATTCTTTAATTTTAGCACTTGTTTACGAATGGCTAGGATATAGAAAATATATCGTATGGTGCAATATTCATGACTTTATAAAGCGGAACCGTTTCTTCAGAGGAGGAATAAAGCAGAGGCGTAAAATGTGTATTTATGAAGTAATGGATTAAGCAAGCTATTGCAGTCAGAATCAGCAACATAATTCTGGGTTGATCCATATAGTTTTCCTTTCAGTAAAATAGCATCAACCAGTTTTACTCGGCATTTTACCTCGATCAAAACTGTTTGCACGACTACAGACAGGTTCTTTTATGAAATGCATAGCAAAGTTTTCTTGTATACAATAACACCTTCTAGATCACGACCACTAAATCGTGTTCGTTATAAGCGTTTGAGACAGGTACAGTGGAGAATGTGTTATTCTTTCCCAATAAACGCGTTTACGCTAAAACTATTATTTGCAGTGCAAACAGTTTGGAGCCAGATCAGACGCCGGGTAACCCGGCGTCTGATCAGGCTCCAAACTGTTTGCCACCAAGATAAACAAGAATTATCAGAATTGTCCAAAAGTTGTTCTTTTCTACGTTTTAGTGCTTTGCGTTTGCGTACGTTTGCGTTTAAACGGGAAAGAATAACACATTCTCCACTGTAACTGCTTAAAGGAAGGTAAAGGTGAAACAGAAATCTCCTATAGGATAAGCAGTCACCTATATTTTATGTAATCAATTAAGTCTTCATCTAGTGGTCATAAAAGAGAGGTTTTACACCCTTTTTAACTGCATTTGTCATCTATTTTCAAATATTGAGTCGCTTGTCCTTTAGCGACGCAGTGGACAAATACGTTTTTCTTTCCCCTGAAACGGTTTTGTGCTAAAGCAACTTAAGCATCTCCATTGCAAATAGTCTGAAGCCTGATCAGATGTCTGATCAGGCTTCAAAATCCTTGATATTCAGATTAATACTGGTCGTTAACATTTTTAAACTGTTGCCATTTCTTTTTATTTTCATTGCAATGTGCCTGTGTTTAGTTTCGTCTTTTGAAAACGGGAGTGAACAACGTCTTCTGCACTGTACGTCTGTTTGCCACTTCGAATAAAGGGCGTACAGTGGAGAATCTATTATTCTTTCCCAATAAACGCGTTTACGCTAAAACTATTATTTGCAGTGCAAACAGTTTGGAGCCAGATCAGACGCCGGGTAACCCGGCGTCTGATCATGCTTCAAAATGTTTGCCACCAAGATAAACAAGAATTATCATAATTGTCCAAAAGTTGTTTTTTTATACGTTTTAGTGCTTTGCGCTTGCGTACGTTTGCGTTTAAACGGGAAAGAATAACAGATTCTCCACTGTAACACCACCAAAGATAATACAATGTTCTCTCTCTACAACAACACCAAATGGGAAACAAAACTCAGGTGTAGGTACGGAAGGGTTGTTTTAGAGAGAGAATTTGGCTTACATTCGCAAACAGCTTGAATTCAGCTTAGACTCCGCGTAACGCGGTGTCTAATCTGGAATTAAGCTGTTTGTCAATCTTCATTATGATTTTTTCTGTCAAACTGTGGTTTTATGGAAAAACAGCCAAAAACAATTTAAGCATACGATATTGGAGCAGTGAAAGCGTTAGGCATATCTTGTTTTGGGAACAGTGTCAATCGTTGTTGTAAGGATGAGAGTCGGTGTTCGGGACCGCTGTAGGGAGAGAGCACTGTGGAAATATATTGCGTTTGAAATTTAAAGTTCGAGCACAACTGCAGCTCTTGTTGTCGCGTTAACAAACAGGACGTGCGGACGGACATACATGTACGAACAGAAGGGAGGGCAATGCCATAGATCTTTGATGACGAGCGTCTATAAAAATGACCTATTTAAGAATCTAGGTGAATCGACGTGTGATCTGTATCGAAATTGAATACCTTGTGGTACAATTATGTAAATGGTACCATTAGATAATGATTTAATAATTGATGTTTACGAAGCATAAGTTTACACAATTGGCAAAATAATATTGTTGATGTTTAACCCCGCTTTCACCCCGGAGTCGCATACAGTCGACTTTGCAAACAGTTTGCAGACAACGATATTGAAGCAGACGACAAAGTAACGGTCAGTTTTCGTGTAAACAATTTGATGTCTGTATCACTTATCATGGTAGGTGTATATACTATCGTATTTTCCTTTGGGAATCACCATCCGAGAGCTACTTAGTTATGATTCAGAGTAACTCGGCATCTCAGCTGGATCAAAACGGGTGTCAACTATCAGGGCGTATTAGATATAATTTAGTAATGGTTTGAAAATTATACAATTTAAGTTTAACGCCTTTTAATCATGTTCCGTACAACATCATTTTAATTAGTTTGGATCCAGATCCGATACCGAATACTTTGTGTACGCTTAAGATTAGGTCAGTTTTAATGCAAACTTAACATCGTGAATGTAAAAATATATAAAAACGAAAATTAGAATCAATTGCAGATCACAATTTTTCAGCAGACGATATCATATAAAACTAATTATTAACCTTGGAAGGGGTCCATAATTTGCATATCAATGATATAAATGGTACCTGGTCATAATGATCAAGACAGTCAGAAACAAAGTTTGCCATGTTTCAAATATGGCCATTAACCCCTTTACCGCCATGACGTCATCTGCTTTAAACAATTGTCGTCTGCTTTTATGTCTAAATTTGAGATTTTAGGTAAATTGACTAAAAAAATATCGCGATGAGTGTCAAACAGATTGGATGCTGATCAGACGCCGCGTTACGCGGCGTCTGATCAGCATCCAATCAGTTTCTAAGAACAGTTGTACCCGGGTTAGGTCAGTGAAGGGCTAAATCAGTCAGTGTCTGTATATGGCGACATCTACCCGACATTAACTATTAGCGCGCCTTGAAATTGTCGTCTGCAATACTTGTAGTCTGCAACGGTTTAAATTGTTATTTTTGTGTATTTTCGTTTAGAAAACAATCATATTTAAAGAAGTTTTGATTTAGATGAAACATCGGGTAACTTAAGGTTGGGTTTGCTCCTTAATATTGGTTTAATTCAAAAAGACATTGTAAAACAATTAAAGACAATGATACACGTGACTATTTATCTTAAACATAACACAGGTGATCATGTAATGATACCTTAAATACCTATTAATTGACATACTTAAGCTTTAGCATGCCAATACGCGAAATAAAACAATTTGCATGCACATGAAAAGATATATCTTTAAAACAAAATTTAAAATACACACACAAAAAAAACCGAGTGACGCATCTGATCATCAACACCTTTGCAAACCTTTTTCAGACAAGTCCTAACCATAAGCAAGAAAAACTTTAAATCCTCTACTCTTCACAAGCAAATTGCAAATATGCATCATGATCTCTTTGTCGAATACCAAGCTAAGCGTTAAAACGATAACATGCTTTGGACGAATGTAGGACAGAAATTCACAATTCTGGATCCAGATGAGAACCGAGTTACTCGGTGTTTCATCTGGATCTAAACAGTATGGCGTCTTTGTGATCTTTTCTGAAAGCAATAATATGTCAACTTTGAGAATTGTCACAGACGACATATTTTGCAGACGAATATTGATGACTCCTTTCATGACCATAGTTGACTAAGTCGACCTTGCAAACAGTTGGGATCCTGATCATACATTGCGTCACGTTGAGTCTGGTCAGGATCCAAACTGCTTTAACCTCGTATATGTTTCGGTCAATTAGCTATTTTAACTTACTTTAAAGTAATATGATTGTAGTAGACGATAAAATGGCGTTGAAGGGGTTTAAACCGCATCATGCTCGTCGCAACTTGGATTTCATTTACAAACAGTTTGGATCCAGATCAGACGCCACGTGACGCGACGTCTGATCGTGATCCAGTTTGTTGGCACTCATCTTCAATCTTTTGTCAATTTGAAATGCTTAAAAACTTATTTTGATTTATTTTCGCAGACGATATATTTGAAGCAGACGACAATTAAGCATGAAAAGGGTTACGCAAACGATAAAATTTGGCGGCAAAGGGTTAAGGGTATTGTAGTGTAAAAAAGGCATGATAAAGTGTACATGTTCACAAAGTAATTAAACGTGCCTTGTTCAACAAATTGTGGCTTAAAACGGAAAGAGTTGTGTTTTTCTACTCGTGTGGTGCACATTCACGGGATTCAAGATGGCGATGGTCAGTGGCATGAGCCAGGGTCGGGGAGCCCTTTTCAGCAACGATTATGGCGATAACAGGTATGATTAATACAACAAGTTCTGCTCAGTTTATGACCATTTAAAGACTCATTAACTATGTCAGTGCTAGTTAATCGTCTGCTTAAGACTTGTCGCATGATAAAAGGAAGCTGTCATCTTCCGTAATACTTTGATAAATATTGTACAAGATACCATATAGTACAGAATAGTGTATGTTTCTTATAAACACGTCATTGTGATTTGCTTTATCATGTATTTCATTTGTATACAACGAGGTACACTGTACAAGTTGTGAATAAAATGTCTCTTCTGTTCTGTTCTGATAAAAAAAAATCAAATATATATTTGCTTGCATTTTTATTGAATAATCATTAAAACGATTGTCGAAATATGTTGGTTGAATCGAAATGCTATGAAATGTAGTCAAATACAATGTTTCGAAATTTTGAACAATTTATTCAAATCAGTTTCGCTCCTGATCAGATGTCAAACTGCTCGATATTTAGTTTTTGCACGAAACTGTTTGCAATGGAAATCGTTTCAGCACTGATGCATTTTTTGAAAATAAAACAGTTTTGTACAATGTATAGATCAAAGAATTGGTAAATGTCAGCGATGTGACTATTAACAGAAAATGCAAAACAGCGTAAAGAAGCTCCTTTATGAGCTCTCTTATCTTAATTAAGTTTGCACTCAACATTATTTACAAAACACTTGCCTTAAACCTTTACCCCATAGCCCGTTTCTAGTCAAAGTTTGAAGACAGGAGACCACTTCTTACATGTAAATGGGTGTTTTTGTCAATGTATTGCCATTTGATATTCAGTGCAAACTCTGAACAGCGGGCTTCTAAATAAGCCATCTGATCTGGGTATACACTGTTTGCACATGACAATTGTACTTTTCACATGTTCACGTTTTGCAATTGACGCATATATGCGGCACTAGCGTTGAAATAGTGTATTGGTATAATATAGATAAAAAATATACATAATGCAATAGCAAATACGTTCATTCATCGAACACAAACATGCCACTATTACTCTTTAGTCAAAGAATGTTATATTTACTATATTATATCATATATAATTTTTATATAGAATTGTAATCTCAAAACACTGTTAAGTTCAGTTTAAATAAACTGCTGTTCTGCTCTGAAGCCTAATACAGTGGAGAATCTGTTATTCTTTCCCGTTTAAACGCAAACGGACGCAAACGCAAAGCGCTAAAACGTCGAAATGAACAATTTTTGGACAATTCTGATATTTCATGTTTATCTTGGTGGCAAACAGTTTGGAGCCTGATCAGACGCCGGGTTACCCGGCGTCTGATCTGGCTCCAAACTGTTTGCCTTGCAAATAATAGTTTTAGCGTAAACGCGTTTATTGGGACAGAATAACAGATTCTCCACTGTATATAAAGCAATACAGCGAGCTCACAATTGAGACATCTGCATTGCTGTTTTTTCATTAAACAGTCACAAATCTTATGAAATGATTGCATGGCCGCTTAAAAATGCTTTAATTTACAAGTACACTTGTCGTTTCCCTTTAACCTTTTATAACGGTAACAAATGGCCGATTGTATGTCAATCGCAAACAGGTTGGATCAAGATACAGTGGAGAAAACGTTATTCTTTCCCAATAAACGCGTTTGCGCTAAATCTATTATTTCCAATGCAAACAGTTTGGAGCCAGATCAGACGCCGGATAACCCGGCGTCTGATCAGGTTCCAAACTGTTTGTCATCAAGGTTAAAATCAACATTCAGAATTGTGAAAAAGTTGTTATTTTCTGCATTTTAGTACAATGCGTTTGCGTTTTGTTTGCGTTTAAACGGGAAAGAATAACAGATTCTCCACTGTAAGGCACCACATCACACGCTGTCCAATCAGTGGATTCAACAATTTGAAACTCTTGTGATATATAAATGACATGATAGCCAAATTTGATGATCGACGCAGATGACGAATTTTTAGAGAAAATTCTGCCTAAAGATCAACATACATTGTACAAGTTTTTATTACTTTTTACCACTAATTATATCAATATATTTGACATCTATAGATATATTTACATTCCAACATCAAATACAAGTAAAATATACAATGTAATTTTCAACGAAATTTGTATGAAAACCCAATGAAATATTGAAATATATATCAGCAAAACTAAATAATTTTTCGTCTGATCTGGATTCAAGCTGTTTGTCCCTTGTCATTAAGGGGTTTTTTTCTGTCAAAATGTCAATTATGTAACTTTAGAAAAAACAGCAGACGACAATTTTTAGCAGACGATATTGCAGAAGTAAAAGTGTAAGACTTAATTGTCTTGTTTAGGAACTGTGGCAAACGTCGTTATAAGGAGAGAATCGTTGTTGGGAGGGCCGTTGAAGGGGGGGACACTGTATGTTAAATGTTAATACTTGTTATAATCAGTATTGATCAGTATGGATCCAGATGACACATCGAGTTACTCAACGTCTTATTTTGGAATCAGACTGTTTAGTATTCCGAGCACGTGACATAATAGAAAAGGCAAATTAACCCATTTGTGCCCACGGTCCCATATATTGGACATAGGCAAATAGTGAAGACTCTGATCAGACGTCGCATTATGCGGCGTCTTATCAGTCTACACTGTTTGCTGATAGGAATTTCAATATAAAACAAAATGAAAATGAAAATTTTGACCAGGCATCCCATTGATAAAAATGGATTATTCCAATATAGAACATGGAATAATCCACCGGGCGTAAATGGGTTAAGTTACTTTGAGAAGTGCTGCAGACGTCAATTGATATTATCTAGCGTCGTATATATAGGCTGAATCTTTGCACGCTTGATTCGAAATCGTGATAACCTTTATAAACTGAGTGGATCATGGTCAGACGACGAGTAACTCGGCGTCTCACCATGATCCAATCTGTTTCTCACACTGGAATTATTTTGAAAATATATTTTTAGAAAAAAAAACAGATTTTAAAGACAGTAGACAAACGATAAATTGTTGCAGGCAATATAAGGCAATGTTCAAAGAGTTAAAATACTATTGTGGTGTGACTAAGTATAGTTTAGCGCAAAAATGTGATTAGTTTGGGTTCCGGCCAGATAGCGTGTAATATTGAGACTGATTGGGATCTTAGCTATTTGCCGCTCTAGTTTTTCAATAAAAAGACCCAATGAAATTGTCCTTGATCTGTGTCAGTGGACCACACATTTTGATATAAAATTTCATTACTATGTGACGACTTCTTTGTTGAACATGGCGTTTGCTCAATCCACATATACTATTTCCCATCAATTAAAGAAAACGTTATTCTTTCTCGTTTAAACGCAAACGCAAATGCAATAAAACGCAGAAAATGTTACATTTTAGACATCTTTAACGATTCATTTTAATCTAAGTGGCTAACAGTTTGTAGTATGGTCAGACGCCGGGTTACCATGCGTCTGATCTGACTTCAAAATGTTAGCATAGGAAATAAAAGTTCAGTCCACGCTTTTATTGGGAAATCTTCACTGTAGAACAAACATACATTTAACATTTTACAGCGTCAGTTTGCCTGTCCGTCCGTTAGTAAACACACAGTAAAACCAGTTTAATACGACCGTTGGAAAGAAGACTGTTAAATGGAATCATCTAAAGACAAATATCAGCTGAAAACAAAATTAGAATAAAGCAGAAAGCTACTCAAAACGTTTCTGCTTTACTTTCGTCTTGCTTTAAGAAGCCGTGAAACACCGAAAACTAACTCCTACAAAATGGTCGAAGAGTAGTTTTACTGTATTCATAAATCTTTTTTTAACTCTTTCACTGATACAGTGGAGAATCTGTTATTCTTTCCCGTTTAAACGCAAACGTACGCAAACGCAAAACACTAAAAACGTAGAAAAGAACAACTTTTGGACAATTCTGATAATTCTTGTTTATCTTGGTGGCAAACAGTTTGGAGCCTGATCAGACGCCGGGTTACCCGGCGTCTGATCTGGCTCCAAACTGTTTGCACTGCAAATAATAGTTTTAGCGTAAACGCGTTTATTGGGAAAGAATAACAGATTCTCCACTGTAAAAGGTGCCTTTGCAAACAGTTTGAATCCTTAGCAGACGCCGCCTTACTTCTGCTCAGGATTCAAACTGTTTGACACTCGTATTAAAATTTCTTCAGTCAAAATCAGCCCTAAAACTGACTTTAAAAATATTGATGACGACGCCTACAATGCGAACGATATTTTGGCGGTAATAGGTTGTTTTAAAGCAGACGATAAAACTTGGAAGGAAAAGAGTTAAAAACTAATTTAGACAGGCACTTATCTTTTAAGCGAGTTTATTATTTTGAAAACTTGCCGCTTTATCTATATGTAAGCCTAGTGTCTATTAATTCGGACATTGGCAAACAGTATAGACACTGATGAGATGCCGCGTTACTCAGTGTCTCATCAGGGTCTGCACTGTTTGTTATCAATAACATAAGGATAGTTATCTGCCAATAACGCCAAAAGGCGATGTTGTAAACAGTAACGCAGCGTCTGATCAGGATCAAAACTTTTTGACACTCGTATTGCCATTTCCTCAGTCAAAATAGCCCTAAAGTTGAATTTAAAAAATTACAGACGACACTACCAATGCAGGTGATTTTTTGTTGGTAAGATGATTAAAGTAGACGATAACACTTTGCAGTGAAAGAGTTAATGACATTTTCAGGGAAAGAGTCAATAACAATTTTTATCACATAAACGTGCAAAATATAGAGGGCCGTAAAAATCGTACGGCCCACTGGGCATATATTTTATACTAATTTTCGAATCACCAAAAAACTGTATTACTACGCCGACTTTAAATCAGTTATGGAAATCTAGACAAAATAAGATCACCACTAGGGATTTAAAACATTTCCAAATGTCCTAAAACATTATCCCAGGCAATCCCGCAAACTCAGGCTGCAAATTAGGCTACGTAGAGGATTAGTAGAACAGTGACTCAGACAGTTTTTCAAATTTAGACGTTACACAAATAATGACGTCGTGTTGCTATAACGACGTTATTTTGAAAACAAAACTTGATTCTAACTGTCAAATGATTATTTTTAGTCAGTTAGAACAGTTTTAAATTAAATATTAATTTAAAATATGAAAATGGTATAGGAAAAGTCTTTACACAACACATTGATGTTGATTTTCTTTATTTTAGTTTGATTGGTGTTTTTATCTACGGATGAATAAAACCGATTAACTCCTATGACGAATCGTTTGCCTAAGAGCCGAGGGCAAAAGTGAAAGTAAGAGCGTTCGGATTTTCGTGTCATCTGGTGTTTATGTTATAAATAGGATATCAAATTCGTGTGTTGTCAGTCGTGAATTTATTGAACTCGTTGGATAAAATGATATGTTGCTCGCCAAGGCTCGCAACATATTTTTTATCCAACTCGTTCAATAAATTCACGACTGACAACACACTCATTCAATATCCTCTATTTATCACATAAACGTGCAAAATATAGAGGGCCGTAAAAATCGTATGGCCCACTGGGCATATATTTTATACTAATTTTCGAATCACCAAAATACTGTACTACTACGCCGACTGTAAATCAGTAAAGAGAATCTAGACAAACTTAGATCACCACTAGGTATTGAAACATTTCCAAGTGTCCTAGAAACATTATTCCGAGCAGTCCCGCAAACTCAGGCTGCAAATCAGGCTGCATAGAGCTCTAGTATTAACAGTGATTCAGACTGTTTTTCAAATTCAGACGTTACAAAGATAATGACGTCATGTTGCTCTAACGACGTTATTTTGAAAACGAAACTAGATTCTTAATGTCAACTGATCATATTTAGTCAATTACAGCAATTTTTAAATTTAATATTAATTTAATATTGAATATGGTATCAGAGAAGTCTTTTCACAGCACATTGATGTTGATTTTCTTTATTTTAGTTTGATAGGTGTTTTTCATTACGGATGAATACAACCGAATAACGCCTAGGACGAATCGTTTCCTAAGAGCCGAGGGCAAAAGTGAAAGTAAGACCGTTCGGATTTTCGTGTCATTTTGGTGTTTATGTGATAAATAGGATATCAAATTCGTGTGTGTTCAGTCGTGAATTTATTGAACTCGTTGGATAAAATGATATGTTGCTCGCCAAGGCTCGCAACATATGATTTTATCCAACTCGTTCAATAAATTCACGACTGAACACACACTCATTCAATATCCTCTATAAATAGCTCACAATTTATAACCCGGCGTCTGATCAGCCTCAAAACTGTTGACCACTCAAATAGAAATCATCATGTTAGTGGAGAATCTGTTATTCTTTCCCAATAAACGCGTTTACGCTAAAACTATTATTTGCAGTGCAAACAGTTTGGAGCCAGATCAGACGCCGGGTAACCCGGCGTCTGATCAGGCTCCAAACTGTTTGCCACCAAGATAAACAAGAATTATCAGAATTTTCCAAAAGTTGTTCTTTTCTACGTTTTAGTGCTTTGCGTTTGCGTACGTTTGCGTTTAAACGGGAAAGAATAACAGATTCTCCACTGTATTAAATGCTTAAAGGCTTTACTTTTTTCCCCAGGTTAGAATTTCGGGACGATCAAATCTGCAGCTGTCTACCGAAAATGAAACAAGGCAAGACAAGAATGACGAGGACCCAACTGCTCAAAGAAAGAATCCGACAGTTCAGTATCTGGTACTTCGAGAATGAAGACCAGCGAGAGAACGAACACGTCAAACTCCGGCGAGAGCGGCAACAGCAGGTGGACCACATTGGCGGCCAGTGGTGGATGAGGTGGTTGAAAATGTTGTATGTCTTTGACGGACTGGTATGGATTACTGGAGGAATATTCACTCTGTGCAGTACTGTGGAAGTGATGGGCAAAAACACACCGTTCTATATTAGCAAGGAAAAATATAGAGTCATTGGCCCTGTGGTTCTTTTTCTTGGTATGGTACTGTTATTATTCGCAACGGGAATAAAACATAAATGTCTGAAGGGGTTAAAGAAGAAGAAACAGACGAACTTCTTTATCGTACAGAACAGAGGTTCAAAACGAAGCTCTACTAAGAGTAGGAATAACGAGTCAGCTGTTCTTCTGGACACCGGTACAGCAGCTGTGGAGGCAGAAGAGTGTGCGGAAGACGACAGTGAGAAATAATTCTCGTCAGTTTGTTATCATCATCATAAGTACTGTCTTTCATTTTGTTCCTGGATTAACCAATTGGTCATTGGATTACCGAATGAACCATTTTCGTAACTGCCCAAGTGAAAATGGAACTTAAACTGAGTTTCAGTTACAGTGGAGAATCTGTTATTCTTTCCCAATAAACGCGTTTACGCTAAAACTATTATTTGCAGTGCAAACAGTTTGGAGTCAGATCAGACACCGGGTAACCCGGCGTCTGATCAGGCTCCAAACTGTTTGCCACAAAGATAAAAATGAAATATCAGAATTGTCCAAAAGTTGTTCTTTTCTACGTTTTAGCGCTTTGCGTTTGCGTACGTTTGCGTTTAAACGGGAAAGAATAACAGATTCTCCACTGTAACACCATTTAGTGGGCGTAATAGAAAATGTTACTGTATTGGATTGCTGTTTATTTATTATTGATTGCCATAACTATGAAATGAACAATATGGCTCTGTGATAAGCAATTTTTGTGTTAATCATTTGTATGCTCAAAACTTAAAAGTGCCAAAGAATGACAGAGTAATGTTATATGCATTCACTTTCTTGTTCAAATGTCATTTTACTTTCTACCAATTTTGTCAGTCAACCTTGATTTGATCTTGACCTAACTTAGGCTTTGAGTCAATCATGCCATCAGGGGGCTACAGTTTAAATGTGTGGATAGTTGTCTCCCTGTCTGTCAGTCGGTATGTTTAACCGCCCTGACGTTCGTGCTTTAAAAATTATATTTCTTCCTTTCAATTGTTTATGATTTTTTTCCAGATATCCATCTACATGTACATCTACTAATCCCGTAATTAATGATCTCACCAATCACTTATTATAGTGGGAAAGACGTTATTTTTGTTACAAAAATGCTAAAACTACAATGTCCATTGTAAACAGTAGCCGGGCGTCTGACCAGACTCCAAACGGTTTGCCACTCAGAATAATATCGTAATTATTGAAAATAGAATAAAATAAAATATAAGAAGCCTACCATTTTTTACATTTGAATGGATTGCGTTATCGTTTCAATAGTTTCTGTTGAACGAAAAGGGATAGCGTCTTCCCCCACTGTATATATCTCATGATGTTTTGTTATGGACAGACGTCAGTGCTCCCTCCCTACAACGACCCTCCGAACAACGATTCCCTCCTTACAACAACGCTTGTGGGAGTTGTGAGGGATGAAAGTGGCTTCACTCTTTATATGCATTTTTTCGTCTGTTAAAATTGTCGTCTTCTACAGTCCTTAACTTCAAATATCATAAATTTATTTTCAAAACAGTCAGAGTGTCTAACAATTTTAGTCCTGATGAGACACCGCAGAACGTTTGCAAACGTTAATATGGTTCCGCCGCCAGTGTGCTAAGAATTCGCGGTCTATCTAAATGATCAATATATACAAATGTATGCATGTACAGTATTTTAATATGCCGATTTTCTAATGAAAGACACCTACATGTATATGACACAGAAAGCCATTTTATATTGATATGCATTCAAAAGTCGTCCGTCATTAGAGATCTCTGTGATTCTTCAGTAAACTGTTGAAAAGATACTCGAGTAAATGCCTTATGGAAATTAAAAAAAGGAAAACATTTTGTGTTTCAGTTGTGATATCTTTGAATATGTACGCCTATATTCTGTTATTTCATATTAGTAGTAAACTTGTATTAGCCCATTTGTGCCCACGATCCCATTTATAGGACATAGGCAAACAGTGTGTACTCTGATCAGACGCCGCATCTTGCGGCGCCTGATCAGAGTCTACACTGTTTTTGTTGATAGGAATTTCAATATAAAACAAAATGAAAATGAAAATTTTGACCAGTCATACCTTTGATAAAAAAAATGGACTAATCCAATACATGTATAAAACATGGAAGAATACACTGGGCATAAATGGGTTAAGCGAACTTTCAGAAAACATTACGACGATTTAACAATCGAAAGTGATGCTAAACTCTTCTATAGAGATTGTTGATTACTTTGTTGTGACTTGAGCAGACACATTTCTATATTTTTATATAAACTGTTCAATCATTGTCACATGCAAACAGTGTAAACCCTGATCAGAGAGTTCCTATATGAGTCATCTGATCAGGGGATTCAGATTTGTTGAGATTCAAACACAATATACATATTTCTTGTTCCATGATACAATGGATTGCTGATCAAAAATACATTTCAATTGCATTGTATGGATTCTGTTATCTAACTTATTGTATTGTCCGATTTTTCTGACTTGTCCGAGTTATTATTAGAAAAGAATAGTTAATAATGGTAAAAAGGTAAGCAAGGAAACATCCAAAATATAATCATACACTTTCCTACTTGAGTATGATCCTCGTGCAGCACGAGACCGCTGCGCTAACTTTACGGATATTTTATTATTTCCCAATAAACGCATTTATATACTAAAACTATTATTTCCATTGCAAACAGGTTGGAGCCAGATCAGACACCGGGTAACCCGGCGTCTGATCAGGCTCCAACCTGTTTGCTACTTAGATTAAAAATATAGTTAAAATTTCTAAAAGTAAATTTCCACAGTTTAGTGCATTGCGTTTGCGTTTAAACGGGAAAGAATAATGTATCCTTTACTGTACATTACGCACAAACATTACAGCTATCCGTGCCTCTAAATGGGTGAAGAGAAAACTCATGCATTTAAATGTTTTAGAATGTTCCAATCTAAAAATAACTTGGGACAGATCAGAAGAAAACACTAATAATATAGCTAGATACATGTATAAAATATCAATACAACTCGGAGATCTTTGTATTAACCTGGATCTGCAACGTTTATAGCTTTGCACTGTATCAATACAACATATAACATCAAATAGCAACCCGGTGTCTGATCAGGCTCCAAACTGTTTGCTGCCGAGGTTAAATTCAATATTCAGAATTGCCAAAAGGTTGTCATTTTCTTCATTTAAAAATCCTTTTGCGTTTAAACGGGAAAGAATAACGTCTTCTCAACTATACTTGCAGATATACAATTAGATCTCCGTAACAAATAGTTTGGATCCTGATCAGACGCCGAAGAGGTTGGCGTCTAATCAAGATCCAAACTGTTTGTAAAACTCAATACACGCAAGTGCTAGATGAGTGAAAGAATGGACAATCCAGGGCTGCCATAAGTTGACATGAAAAATCCTAAGATTTCAAATTTTGCATTTTTCAAGTGAGATTTAACGCATCGTACTTTTACCTCATAGCCTATTTCTAGTTTTGTTGGCATGTAACTACTTAAAGCAGACTGGAAGTAAAGCAGAATGCGCCTTAAGGCGCATTCTGCTTTACTTTCAGCTTGTTTTAAGTAACGATGTACTAGAAAAAAATCCGAAGATTTAGGAAAAATCCGGAGAAATGACAGCCCTGACAATCGCTTCGTTCGGCGGACAACGCATAGTCAATTTAGTCTGTATAATGTGATGCTTTCAAGATTGTTGCACAATTATGTTTTCCGTATAGATAAGTCAGTAACAACTGACTGCTTAAATGACATCAATTTCCCGCATGTCTGCACGTATTCTATGGGCTATTGTTCGCAACATCGTCTGGGAAAGCGGAATTATGTCTGTCTAAGAGAATATGTCGGAAGAACAACATCATTTAGACCGGATGTTTACTTATATAAGTACTTATAAAACTTATATGAGACTTAGTTGAGACAGACTTGATATTGTTATGAAAGAAGTACACTAGATAATGAAGTATTAATACGAAATTAACTTTAATTCAAGGTAACATTGAAAACTTATCCAAATTGGAAGAAATATGTTGGCCTTGACGTCGATGATTGTTTGTCTTTGAGAGATATCATTCTAATTCTTCTGCAGGTCAAATATGAACAGAACAGAACAGATGTTTTATTTTGAAACACACGTAATTCATTCAAAACAATAGGGGCCCGTTTCATAAAACTTCGTACGACAAATGTAAGTCAGATTATAAAAGTCTCAATTTTTTCTCTCCATCTAATCCTGTCTTGTGACATCTTTTTGAAATCGTATTGAAAAGACGATTCCAAAGAGATGTCACAAGACAGGATTAGATAGAAAATCAATAATTAAATCTATTATGAAGTTTTGACTGACGATCGTTTTTGTCGTACGAAATTTTATGAAACGGCCCCAAGCAGCATTATGATCAACATTTTAAACACGTCTTCTATCTTATTAAATCCTAGTGAGTAGTGACACATATACAGGACCACCAACATGCCCTTTCATGAACGCAGACCAAAATAATATTAGGTACTAGATGTACACTGTTATCTAACAATGTGATGTACGAAGCAACTTAAATGCATGTGTGTACTAGGCATGGATATGAATGAATACAAGATCTGTTGATTTGAAGTTTCAGACTAGCTGGCACCGGCCTTTAACACAGTCTGAATCTGTACAGTTGCTGTACGAGTAATAACTCAGCTATTAACAATCACGTATAAAGTTTGTGCGAATTGTTTATGTTGCTATCCTGGATGAGGGTCTTCTAATACATGTATAATCGAACCCATTCGAGAACTTATGGTCATATACAATCTTGGCAAGTATGAGAGAGATTTATTAAAACATTTTACCTTCAGAGCGTAAACAGTAAATTTGTTGACGCGAACGACGAACGACGGACATTCAAGTATCACCAGACTGAAAACCCACCCTGAGCTTTAATCATGTTAGCTAAAAATACAAAAAGGTAAGTCATTAACACATGACTAACAGAAAGAAGTTAAAATATAGATACACCTTTATGTTTCTGTATATAAAAAATAAATCTCCGTCTGTTATATATACATATCCGTAAAAGTACTTACAAGCAATTATTTTAATTATTTCCTTGCGTTGCATTATAATAAAGGTAAAACATTACATGTATTATGAATAAATATTTATTTTACACAGAGCACCTTATAGCGCATTTAGTTTATATAGCTCCACTTAAGAAAATAGTTCCAATTTATACACTTATGGACATGTACCAAAATAAATATTTCTATATTCTAGCAGATTGTAGCGTAAAGCAGGCTGACAAATCAGCAGACTGCGCCTTAAGGCGCCTTCTACATTATTTCCAGACTGCTTTAAGTGGCCATCGCCTGCCTTCAAAACTAAAAGTAGGATTTTTTTGCGGTAAAGGGTTAACCGAAAAAAATTTATTCCACAATTAAAACTGGTTGAAACTCACATTTAGGTTGCTTAAGGGGGTAGGTGCACCTTTGGAAAGTAATTACCAAATTCTTCAAACTTTGCATACAGACAGTAAAATTAGTTTCTATGACAAAACTTGTGAAAAAAGTGGGGGTACCGGAACTTTCTTTTTCACAATTTGAGATTTTTCAAGGCTACCCTCCTAAAATTGAAGCTTCTCAAAAACTCCTACTTTTTTGTACTACGGTTTTTCAATATTTATTTAAACAAATATTTTATACAAAAAGTATCCTAATTTATATCACCATAGTAAGAATAAACCTTGAAAATAATTTTTTGTCAAGATTCAAAATAAAAATGTTTGATTTCACCGGAAAGAAGTAAATTTTACCCCATCCACTTTTTTATAACGGGAGAATAAGGCACAGTGAAAATTGCCCTACAAATTGTAGAAAACTAATTACCAAATTTTTTATTTGTTGTTTTTAGCCTTGCAAACATTAAGTTTTAGTGAAATAGCAAATAATAACACAGGGTCCCGGATCTTTGAAGAAAGATATAGATCATTTTATTTAAAAAATCCATTTTTTCACTTTATGGTGTATTTTTACCAAAACTATTTTTTTCTCAAAAAAATATCATTTGATCTATTGAATTATCCATAATTTATACTAAAACTGTACTACCATGAAAATTTCATGATTATATTCTGAGAAATTGAAATGAAATTTGATGTAACAAAATAACCTACCTATGAAAACGGTGTATGCTGTAAACTACGAATAGGACATAAAACTTAAAAAGTCCCTTCCGGAAAGAAAAATCCATTTTTTCCCTGGAAAATAGTATTTTATGAATGTATGCATTCACCAAAAATGAGTTATTAACATTTTTCGGGAAATGAGTTCGTAAAACTTTTCGGAAATTTCATAATGCTCAAAAAGACAGGCCGACATCCTTAACTCCATTACAGATTATCAGGTTTTTGTTTAACCCTTTGAACCCTAGTCCGGCATATTGGCGTTCTTTGCAAACATTGTACATGTGAATAGTACACTTGTCCTATGCAAACAGCGAAGACCCAGATCAGAGGGCTCCTAGGAGCCCTCTGATCAGGGTCTTCACTGTTTGTCATAATACCAAACATTGACAAAACAACCCTTAAAAGTCAGAAATGGACTGGACTTAAACGGAAACTGGAATTGTCCATCTAAAGTTTCAGGGAGGAAAGAGTTAACCCGTTCGCAGACAAAAGTGCGTCTGTTAAAATGTGTCCTGCAAAACAACGTTATTCGGCTCTCTGAACTGGGTCCAAGGTGACCCATGTATCGACTTTAGACGCCTGTTGCAATGAAAAGGGTTAAACTCTAGATCGGGAAATGACTTAACCATCATTTTCAAGGAGACGCTAATCAAACAGACGGTTTTAATTATAGATCAGTCAGAAATTACCTTTATTAAAATTCCTTTGCTGAGTTCATTTAATGATGAATAATTGGTGTCTAAAAGAGTTCCACCATGACATATTAGTTTACAAAGGACATGAAAATTGGTCACGTAACGTGCAGCTCACGACTTAAGGGTGTATCAAACCCAGAAGCGATTTTTTCAAAGTATCTAACTTTTTTCTTTCAGGTTTATTTTGAAAGAGCTTTTTGTGATAAATAAAAAAGAGGAAAAAAATCATATGTTTGTTTGCATTATTTTGCACTACGGCAATTTGGAAAAGATCAGTCAAATTCAGACTTTTCTCAAATTTAAAGTTTAAGCTTCAGTAAAATCTATTTTAAATAAAAAAACAAACATGGGGATTTTTTTTCATTGTGTTTTTAATGTCTGTGGAAGTATGTTGACATAAAGAAACTAAATCAAGACCAAACAGGCTTCAGATTTGGAAAATCTGAAGTTCAACATGGCTTTTATGGGTAATTATATTTTTTTAAACAAAAAATTATGAGAAATGGTAAAAAAAAAATATTTGTAGTATATAACTTTTTTTTATATTCTACCAGATGAAAATCCATACAAAGGCAATTTAAAGTATGAAAAGGAATTGATAGGTTAGTGTTGAAACTGTCGAGTTATTGAAGAAAATGGAGTTATCTCCCTTTACAAAATTTACCAACAATGACCATATCGATGATATTCAGAGCTTAATAAATTTCACAGTTGAAGCCTGTTTTGTCTTGAATTAGTTTTTGTATGAAGAAATACTACCAAAGACATGAAATAAATAACACAAAACCAAAGAACCATGTTTGTTTTAATTTGAAATGTGTTTTATTGAAGCGGGCTGTTTGAATGACAAAATAAGAAAAAGTGGGTGGTGTAAAATTTACATGGCCGTAGAGCCAAAAGTTGTTCACCAAAATGTACACTTTTTCTATTTTTCATTCATCTTAAATAGCCCTTCATTACAAAACCATCATAGAGTGTTTTCATACATTTTGAAAATTTCCCAAACTAATGAGTTTTATACACCCTTAAATTATATATTCTAAAACAGTTTGGATCCAGATCAGACGCCGCGAAACGCGGCGTCTGATCTGGATGCAAACTGTTTTACACTCCAGTCAATTTTAGTTCGTCAAAATGCCTAAAACCTAACTTTGAGAAATTAAGGAAGACAAGTTAGAAACAGATGAATTCGCAGCGGCAACAGAGATTAATACAGTGGAGAGGACGCTATTCTTTCCCGATTAAACGAAAACGCATATTGCAAAGAAACGTAGAAACTGACTTGTTAGCAATTCTGACTATTTGTTTGAAACTGAGTGGCATGCAGTTGGGAGGATGGTCATACGCCTGGGTACTCAGCGTCTCATCTGGCTCCAAACTGTTTGCACTAGAAATAATTTTTTGCGTAAAAGCGTTTATTGGGAAAACACGTTTTCTCTACTGTAGTATAAATCCACGTGTATAAATCTGGCATTCTTTGAATATATAGCGTTCTCTTTAGCGAATAGATATTTTAATGTAGGACAAAGGTAAAGCAGAAAGCTCCTATAGGAAATTTCTGCTTTACTGGTGTTCGGCATTAAGTTGATACCTGCATTTGACCAACTATTTTCTTCAGTAGAGAAATGAATTAAAAGCGTAAATGCGTACCTATAGAAAAAAGGGTTAAGATAGCACAGTGCTATTTCCCTACAACGACCCTCCCAACAACGACTCCCTCCGTACAATGACGCTTGCAGCAGTCCCCTAAGCAGAACATTAATGTCTAACGCTTTTACTGCTGTAAGATCGTCTGCTTAAAGTTGTCGTCTGCTGTTTTTCTCAAAGTTACATATTGAACATTCAGACAGAAAAAAAGACTTAATGACGAGTGACAAACATAGTGAATGCAGATCAGACGCCGCGTTACGCGGCGTCAAGCTGTTTGCAAATTTATGTAAACCAAGTTCCCTCACTATAACGACTCCGAACAACACATCTCCCAGTGGGTGTCGTTGAAGAGAGGGCACGCTGTATATGCGTTTCTTTTGAGTGTCCGCTTTAAAAGACATATATAGTTGTATTTTGATTGTCCGCTTAACACATTATTAGTTAAACAGTTTCCTCACAGGGTACATGAGGATTTCTTCCTGGCTGAGGAAAAGCATTGTTGCCCGAGCCGTTAGGCGAGGGTTACATGATTTTAGCACCGGGAAGAAATCCTCATGTACCCTGTGAAGAAACTGTATAACGAATTTATTATACATGTACTGCAAAGTTTTCATTGTTCAAATTAAATATTTCGGAATTTGTCGTGCACAGCGCTCAAAGTAAACAGTAACAAAATCGCGTCAAAACATATGACGTTGAGCGTAAGTGACGTCATATGTTTATGACGTTGTTGTTCAAAAGAGAAATAGGCAAACTCGTATATAGACGGTTGCATCAAACTTTTCAAGAAAAAAAATATGACTATTGAAAGATCCCACCCCGATTAGTTCTTATCCGAAATGGACTTAAAACGGAAGATGCACGATTGAATGCACTCAGTCCTGTCGAGCAGTCAGCCGTCTTATTTTCTGCAAAGACTGAAGAGCCTGTCAGCCAATGAAACAGCTCCATTTCCATGTACCCTGTCAGCTCACAGGGTACTTCGTGCCAGGTCTACGGCTCGGTAGCCTATCAGAAGTAAGGAATTTACTTTGCAGTATAATAAGTGTTGATGTAATATCAAAATACTATACGAAACGATTCCATTCAATTAATATGGATAAACATTTGCCTAATTTGACACTAATGTGCAAACAATTTCGATTAATATCAGAGACAGAGTAATTCCAGTATCCGATCAGTTTGACGCTGGGTATTCTTTTCGTCTGCAACAATTGTCGTCTGCTGATGTTTTAAATTTAGAATTTTCGAATTTTCTTTTCAAAACACGGTCAGATTGTCAAACAGCTTGGATCCAGATGAGACGCCGCGTTACGCGGCGTCTCATCTGGATCCAAACTGTAAAATGCAAAGGTAATCACTGTGGCAGATATATCCGCCGTTATATATAGCGTGCAAAGAGTTAACAAGCAGTGGGTGTGTGAAACAAAACTGCCCAAACCAACATGCTCGGTATAATTTGGTAAAACATCAATGTCATTGTTACGATGTAAAAATAATGGTATGGTTACAGAGGTATCGACACAGGAAAGATATATGCAAAGTATAAAAGCCTGGTGCCCATTGGTTCAAACGTTAAAGGCCTTTAACCCATTTGTCCCCAGTGGATTATTCCATGCTTATATACATTGAAATTCCTATCAGCAAACAGTGTAGCCTCTGATCAGAGTCTACACTGTTTGCCTATGTCACTTTTATTACGTTTATCTCTAAAATCTTCTTACAAATAAAGTAAACATGAATTGCAAGATAGTCTGTAGACATATGTGACCACACTGATGCCAGGAATATAAATAAATTCACCTGGAAGACTGAATAAAAAGCTTTAATCACTGGCCATAGTCGCATCTTCGTCAACATTTGTCATTATTTTCGCTGTTTATACACGTTATACAAAAAAGTGAATCGACAGTTCGATTTATTTTTCAATTCAAAGTAATTGTGCAAAATCTGCTTAAAATTAGACCAACAATAGCTGAGATAGTTGACGTCAAACCGATAGGACGTTGTACTGGGGATAGTATATTACTGTACCGGGGATAGCATTTCCAAAAATATTACTGTACTGAGGATAGACGAATATAAAATATGAAACTAGGGCCACTTTTAGAGAAGTACGAAGTATTGCAATAATAGTCAGCGTGTATAAAAACAATACACACATCTTCATAGTCCATCAGATGTGTACAGTTAGGGACATCGAGCTAATGTTAAACTTCAGGCGCTGTCCCTCACAGTACACAGGCGTTAAGGGTCACCATTGAGAGGTTATATTTTGCTCTATGTTTTATTAAACCCCGACGGATTTTGTTGGGCAACAAATATCTCAAAAGGTAAGACATTGCTAGCTCACCTGAGCCAAAGGCTCAAGGTGAGCTATTGGGATGGACCTGTGTCCGTCGTGCGTCGTCGTTAACAATTGCTTAAAATGACATCATCTCCTATACCGCTTGACAGATTTCAACCAAACTTTACAGGAATGTTCCTTGGGTCAAATTCGTTGAAATTTATTCAAAGAATTAAAAACAATGTAGAACGCTGGGTGCCATGGTGAAAAAATAAGGAAATCTTAAAAAATATTCTTGTCTGAAACTACAAGGGCCAGAGCTTAGATATTTGGCACATATCATCATCAACAGATCCTTTATCAAGTTTGTTCAAAGTATGCCCCTGGGGTCAAAATTGTTATATAGTGAAAATTTCAAACGTCTTCTTCTCTGACACTAATATGGCCAGAGCTTTGATATTCCGTATAGTCACACTCCTTGACTTATTTTGTTCAAATGGTTCCGGTCTGTTGCATATCTAGGTCACATAAGCTAAAAATAGATTTTTTCTATAAAACTTAAAAATCTTCTCGTAAAAAACTACAAGGGCCAGAGCTTAGATATTTAGCACATAGCATCATCTACAGGTCCTCTATCAGGTTTATTCAAATTATGCCCCTAATGGTAATTTTATTTTGCCGATTTTTGTTCAGCGATCCGATGATTAAACCGCAGAATGACAGAAATTTCTACCCCGTAGAAAATACCAGCTATACGGTATATGTTTCTACTCGAACCGTAGTTTCGGAGCTTGAAGATCTTAATTTTTCTCTCAAAAGTATCTCTATTTAAAACATTGTGGAGCCTAATCAGACTTGTTATGAAAATAGACGAAGGAATTACCCAAGGATAACTGACAGTAAATGTTGATGCAAATGGACCAGTAATTTAGAAAAGATTTTTGGTTTTATCGCATATATAGGCAACAACATTGTTTTGTAAAATATTGCAGAGCCTTATGTGCTAGCAATACGGGTAGACCGATACAATACCCCCCCCCCCCCCCCCCCACACACACACACACATACATACAAAGGTAAAGTCTAACTTTGGCTCATACATATATAGATGAACACGTTGTATGTTTTTGCCTTGAAAACCAGTGTTGTGTGCAGGGTTGCGCATTGTTGGTATAGGAGTAACTACAAAATAGCCGAGTCCAAGTAGCAGTGATTCTTTCAAGAATGCTTTTATAATTTATAGTTTACTCTGTTAAATACATTTGACATGTATTTCACCACAAACTACTACCATCGCATAAAGGCGTAAGAAGGGAAAATGATATGTAATAAATTTAGTGGCTTTGGACTTAACTTCCTAGAAAAATGAAGATTATCCATTATGTCGTATGCTGGAAACGTAACAGCATGTAGTTTGCCATAAAAATCAAACACAATGTACCATAATACCATTTTACGACACAAAACAATGAGTTTTCGTGAGGCTATCCCCAGTACAGCCTTCCACATTACCCAGTACAATAAATAACCGTTGGACACTATCCCCAGTACATTTGGCGGTCGGTTTGACATGGTATATCTTAGCTATTGTTGGTCGATTTTTAAGCAGCTTTTGCATAGTTACATTTAAATGAAAAATAAACAGATTTGTCGATTCCCTTTTTTTGTATAACGTGTATAAACAGCAAAAATAATGACAAATGTTGACAAAGATGCGACTATGGCCAGTGATTAAAGTTTTTTATTCAGTCTTCAAGGTGAATTTATTTATATTCCTGGCATCAGTGTGGTCACATATGTCTACAGACTATCTTGCAATTCATGTTTACTTTATTTGTAAGAAGATATTAGAGATAAACGTAATAAAAGTACTCACCTCGCTACTTTCACTTTCAATTCCTAATTACTTCGGTGTCTATATCCTGTGTACGTTTATTCACCGTGCATATGTTATAGTGCAAGAGTTATAGCCAGTGTCAAGTTTTTCGATAAAAGTTTCGTTATATACGTTAAATAACAATGTCAAGGTCAAAAGATAAAAAAGATGGTATGGTTGGAGAGATATCGGCACAAGACAGATACATTCAAAGCATGAAATCCCTATGCTTACTGGTTCAAATCTTACAGGCATTAAACATTTATAGAAAAGTATGTCAAATGTCAAAGTCGCAAACGCAACACGAGAACGTTTAGTGCAAAAAAACCTCCCACGTTATCCAAATTCAATCTTAATCTAGATTTTGTCATGGTGAGAATTCATCAAATTACTGCCAAAGTGTGGGCCCTACAGTACTTTGAAGCCTTTCCTATGATTTAATCTACTGTCCCACTTTTGACCCCATGTAATCCATATTACAGTGGAGAATCTGTTATTCTTTCCCGTTTAAACGCAAACGCAAAGCACTAAAACGTAGAAAAGAACAACTTTTGGACAATTCTGATAATTCTTGTTTATCTTGGTGGCAAACAGTTTGGAGCCTGATCAGACGCCGGGTTACCCGGCGTCTGATCTGGCTCCAAACTGTTTGTATTGGAAATAATAGTTTTAGCGTAAACGCGTTTATTGGGAAAGAATAACACATTCTCCACTGTACCATAATGCATTGATTTTGTCAAGGTGATCATTCTGTACAAGTTTTAAAGAGATTGGACTCAAACTATGGCCCCTTGAATGACCAAAAGCTTTTTATGCAATGTGACCTACTTTACGACAACTATGACGTATATTCATGTATGACCTACATTTAAATAAGGACATAACACTGACAAAATCTCATAAAGATAAAGCCAAAAATAAACATGCTAGTAGGTTTTAGCTTTTAACTCCATATTACCAACATGGAAAATGACAATTCCCTCTGGCAGCCATTTCCCCCCTATTAAGGTACTTCGCGGGTGCGCTTAGTTTCCATACAAGGTGTCATGCAACTTTTCTTGAAGAATGATAATAGCCAAAGAAACCATGTGTGAAAATATAGGCAAAATGTGTCTTGTGGTTTGTCTTGAAGGTCTCTTTTTCTGACAAAAACCTTGAATTTTGATGTTTTTATTTTTCTCGCCCAATAAGTAGCCCATAACATTCATTACAAGAAAAGCTAAAAACATTAAGAATAAAGGTGTTCAGAAAGATGTTATCAGCTATTTTGCAAAATGCTAAAAAATTGAATTACAAACAAGGGCCACTATGGCCCTAAATCGCTCACCTGGTAACCATGTACACCGTGTGACCTAGTTTTTGACCGGGCATGACCCTCATTCTAACTTGACCTAGATTTCAATGAGACAAACATTTTGTTCAAGTTTCATGAAGATTCAATGAATTTTGTAGTCTCTATAGAGTGTTAACGAGGTTTTTCGATGATTTGACCTTGTGACCTAGTTTTTGACCGGACATGACCCACATTCGAACTTGGCCTAGATTTCATTGAGGCAATCATATTGATGAAGTTTCATGAAGATCAAATGAAATTTGTAGCCTCTAGAGTGTTAACAAGGTTTTTCGATAATTTGACCTAGTGACCTAGTTTTTGACCAGATATGACCCACATTCGAACTTGACCTAGATTTCATTGAGGCAAACATTTTGATGAAGTTTCATGAAGATCCAATGAAATTTGTAGTCTCTAGAGTGTTAACAAGGTTTTTCGAAGATTTGACCTAGTGACCTAGTTTTTGACCGGACATGACCCACATTCGAACTTGGCCTAGATTTTATTGAGGCAATCATTTTGATGAAGTTTCATGAAGATCCAATGAAATGTGTAGCCTCTAGAGTGTTAACAAGGTTTTTCGATAATTTGACCTAGTGACCTAGTTTTTGACCGGACATGACCCACATTCAAACTTGACCTAGATTTCATTGAGGCAAACATTTTGATGAAGTTTCAGGAAGATCCAAAGAAATTTGTAGTCTCTAGAGTGTTAACAAGGTTTTTCGAAGATTTGACCTAGTGACCTAGTTTTTGACCAGACATGACCCACATTCGAACTTGGCCTAGATTTCATTGAGGCAATCATATTGATGAAGTTTCATGAAGATCCAATGAAATTTGTAGCCTCTAGAGTGTTAACAAGGTTTTTAGATAATTTGACCTAGTGACCTAGTTTTTGACCGGACATGACCCACATTCGAACTTGGCCTAGATTTCATTGAGGCAAACATTGTGACCAAGTTTCATCAAGATCCAATTAGATTTGAACCTGGTAGAGTGTTAACGAACAATTGTGGACGGACGGACGGACGACAGACATCCAGCGATCCTAAAAGCTCACCTTGGCACTACGTGCCAGGTGAGCTAAAAACTGACTCATTCAATGTATATTTATTTTCATTTTATTCAAATGTATGGTTGATGAAGTAGTTGGTCAGAAAAAATAATAAATTTTACAGTCAGGATTTGTTGTAATATTAGTTTTTCTTAACAGTTACTACCTCAAAATTGAAATTCTGTCATTAAAATGCATAATTTTTTATTCATGGACTTGCATACAAGGTTAATTATATTGTTTAAACATAATAATGGACAATATCGATCTTGAAAAGCTTCAATGTGTTGCTTTATAGTTCGATCAAATCTTATACATCATAACATGTATACCGATTTTATTTACTTGTAAGTCATTAAAATAAAACGTACATGTAAGTGGACATTTAATTTGACCGTATATAACATCACTAATTCTAATCAACGAAGACTAAACATATCATGTCCCTTGATCACTGGCTGCGTTATGGATGGACAAGTCAATAAATAAATCGGACGCTTCATTTAAAAAAAATATTTGGATCGAATGGGAATCGAACCTATGACCTTTCAATTGCTGGTCAATCACTCTACTGACTGCGCTATGAAGAACTACATTAAATCGTATCAACATTTCCTTTATATAAACTTTCTGGAAAACCGTATAAGCATGTGCGGAAAAAGTCTATGTCGTCAAGACGCATTTCCACTCGTCCGGAAGAGTGACTTCCCTATGCGAAGTACCTTAAAATATTTGAACATCTTTGGAAGTGTATCAATTGCGAAAGCATTTTGGTGAACAGACCAATACTTTTTTAAAAGAAGATTTTTCTGTGCATGTTTGCCATGGCAACAACAATTAAAACAGGTAATCAAAAATTACGAAGCTCATCTCCTGCAAGGAACAGACTTTAACGCAAAACCTTAACATTGACCCTAGAGGTCAAGGTCACCAAACTGTGGTGCATCATGGTTTACTCTCAATTAGGCGCATCAGTATATGAAATTTGATGACGGTAGAAGCAGTCATTTGCTCACAACAGACTTTAATGCAAAACCTTAACTTTGACCCTAAAGGTCAAGGCCACCAAACCTCGGTGCAACGTGGGTGGTCTTCTCATTGAGGCACATAAGCAAAAGCTTAATGTTGACCCTAATCCAATAAACATAGCTTGAGCCTTTAGCTCAGATGAGCTAAAATAGGTGGATTTACATTATGATGCTATATTTGGCACCTTAATCCACCAAAACAAATATATAGAATTGTCAACAGGAGCTCTGTGCATTTCTTTGGTTCTGCATGTAGTAGTAATTTGATTTTGATTTTTTAAGTACTGGAACCAGGTATAAACATCCTTTATGCAAATTCTGTAGACTCAGATCAGAGGGCTCCAGAAGGAGCTGTTGATTGACCTGAGTCTACAGTTTCAAAAAGGTTAATATAGCGCTCCTTCTCTACAACAACACCCAATGGGAGACAAAAATTGTGTGCGTTGTTGGAGGGAGTTGTTAGAGGAAGGGAAATTGGCTTGTGTTTGCAAACAGCTTAAATCCAGATCAGATGCCGCTGTCAAAATGTCCAATATGTAACTTTGAAAATTAACAGCAGACGATATTGCAGCAGTGAAAGCGTTAGACATAACTGTCCTGTTTAGGGAACTGCGGCAATGGTCGTTGTAAGGAGGGAGTCGTTGTTTGGAAAGCCGTTGTAGGGAGGGACCACTGTATTAGCTATTAGCTGGAAAAGTTCAAGGCATAGTACAGTGGAGAATCTGTTATTCTTTCCCGTTTAAACGCAAACGCAAAGCACTAAAACGTAGAAAACTGCAACTTTTGGACAATTCTGATAATTCATGTTTATCTTGGTGGCAAACAGTTTGGAGCCTGATCAGACCCGGCGTCTGATCTGGCTCCAAACTGTTTGCACTGCAAATAATAGTTTTAGCGTAAACGCGTTTATTGGGAAAGAATAACACATTCTCTACTGTATCAGCACTTTGAGATGAGAAGTTTCATGTTGTTTAGGAATCTGTTTATGTCCTTGATGTTCTGATTTGATCTTGACCTTTCCTCATCATTCACAGTGGTTTCTTCTAATCTGAAAAAAGAAAAAACATATCTCTATGTAGGTGATAATTACAGCTTAAAAGTTCTGGGGTCCTTCTTACAAAATGTCGTACAACATATTTGCAGAAGGTCAGATTCTAAAATTCTAAACTATTATTCATCCTGTTAGATAGGGAATCAAAAATTATATGTACAAGTTTTAACCTACGACCCTTTTTGTCGTACAACCTTTCGTAAGACGGTCCTCAGAAAAATTAGACCTACATGTCTAGCCACAATAAAGAAGCCAAGTAGGGATAAAGTAATGAAATGATAAATAATATACAATATAACCTCTCTATAAAAACTACTGTATAACCTCTCTATAACAACAACAGTAAAGCCTCTCTATAACAACTTCTGTATAGCCTTTCTATAACAACTACAGAATAACCTCTCTATAACAACTTCTGTATAGCCTTTCTATAACAACTACAGTAAAGCCTCTCTATAACAACTTCTGTATAGCCTTTCTATAACAACTACAGAATAACCTCTCTATAACAAATTCTGTATAGCCTTTCTATAACAACTACAATAAAGCCTCTCTATAACAACTTCTGTATAGCCTTTCTATAACAACTACAGAATAACCTCTCTATAACAACTTCTGTATAGCCTTTCTATAACAACTACAGAATAACCTCTCTATAATAACTACAGAATAACCTCTCTGTAACAACTACAGAATAACCTCTCTATGACAACTACTGTGTAACCTCTCTATAACAACTACAGAATCACCTCTCTATAACAACTACATTATAGCCTCTCTATAACTTCTGTATAACCTCTCTATAACAACTTCTGTATAACCTCTCTATAACAACTACAGAATAACCTCTCTATAACAACTACAGAATAACCTCTCTATAACAACTACAGTGTAGCCTCTCTATAACAACTACAGAATAACCTCTCTATAACAACTACAGAATAACCTCTCTATAACAACTACAGAATAACCTCTCTATAACTACTACTGTGTAACCTCTCTATAACAACTACAGTTTAACCTCTCTATAACAACTACAGTGTAGCCTCTCTATAACAATTACAGAATAACCTCTCTATAACAACTACAGTTTAACCTCTCTATAACAACTACAGTGTAGCCTCTCTATAACAATTACAGAATAACCTCTCTATAACAACTACAGTTTAACCTCTCTATAACAACTACAGTGTAGCCTCTCTATAACAATTACAGAATAACCTCTCTATAACAACTACATTATAGCCTCTCTATAACAACTACTATTTAACTTCTCTATGACAACTGCAGTATAACCTCTCTATGACAACTACATTATAGCCTCTCTATAACAACTACATTATAGCCTCTCTATAACAACTACTGTTTAACTTCTCTATGACAACTGCAGTATAACCTCTCTATGACAACTACGTTATAGCCTCTCTATAACAACTACATTATAGCCTCTCTGTAACTACTGTATAGCCTCTCTGTAATAACTACTGTGTAACCTCTCTATAACAACTGCAGTTTAACCTCTCTATTACTACTACTGTTTAACTTCTCTATAACAACTGCAGTATAACCCCTATATGACAATTACTTTAAAGCCTCTCTATAACAACTACATTATAGCCTCTGTATAACAACTACATTATAGCCTCTCTATAACAACTGCAGTTTAACCTCTCTATAACATCTACTGAGTTGTATAACGTCTCTATGACAACTACATTATAGCCTCTCTGTAACAACTACTGTATAGCCTCTCTGTAACAACTACTGTATAGCCTCTCTATAACAACTACTGTATAACCTCTCTGTAACAACTACTGTATAACCTCTATATAACAACTACTGTATAACCTCTTTGTAACTACTGTATAGCCTCTCTGTAACAACTACTGTATAACCTCTCTATGACAACTACTGTATAACCTCTCTGTAACAACTACTGTTTAGCCTCTCTATAACAACTATTGTATAACCTCTCTATAACAACTACTGTATAACCTCTCTATAACAACTACTGTATAACCTCTCTATAACAACTACTGTATAACCTCTCTACAACAACTACTGTATAGCATCTCTATAACAACTACTGTATAACCTCTCTGTAACAACTACTATATAACCTCTCTATAACAAGTTAACAACTACTGTATAACCTCTCTATAACAACTACTGTATAGACTCTCTGTAACAACTACATGTACTGTTAAGCCTTTCTATAACAACTACTGTATAGCCTCTCTGTAACAACTACTGTATAGCCTCTATGTAACAACTACTGTATAACCTCTCTATAACAACTACTGTATAACCTCTCTATAACAACTACTGTATAACATCTCTGTAACAACTACTGTGTAACCTCTCTATAACAACTGCAGTATAACCTCTCTATGACAACTACATTATAGCCTCTCTATAACAACTACTGTATAATCTCTATAACAAATACTGTATAGCCTCTCTGTAACAACTACTGTTAAGCCTCTCTATAACAACTACTGTAGAACATCTCTATAACAACTACCGTGTAACCTCTCTATAACAACTGCAGTTTTACCTCTATATAACTACTGTTTAACTTCTCTATAACAACTGCAGTATAACCTCTCTATAACTACATTATAACCTCTCTATAACAACTACATTATAGCCTTTCTACAACTACTGTATAGCCTCTCTGTAACAACTACAGAATACCTTCTCTATAACAACTGCAGTTTAACCTCTCTATAACAACTACATTATAGCCTCTCTATAACAACTACATTATAGCCTTTCTACAAAAACTACTGTGTATAGCCTCTCTGTAACAACTACTGTATAACCTCTCTATAACAACTGCAGTATAACCTCTCTATAACAACTACATTATAACCTCTCTATAACAACTACATTATAGCCTTTCTATAACAACTACAGTATAGCCTTTCTATAACTACTGTGTAGCCTCTCTGTAACAACTACAGAATAACCTCTCCATAACAACTACTGTATAACCTCTCTATAACAACTACTGTATAACCTCTCTGTAACAACTACTGTTTAGCCTCTCTACAACAACTACTGTATAACCTCTCTATAACTACTGTGTAACCTCTCTATAATAATTACAGTTTAACCTCTCTATAACAACTACATTATAGCCTCTCTATAACAACTACATTATAGCCTCTTTATAGCCTGTCTATAGCAACTACTGTTTAACTTCTCTATGACAACTGCAGTATAACCTCTCTATGACAACTACATTATAGCCTCTCTATAACAACTACTGTGTAGCCTCTCTGTAACAACTACAGAATAACCTCTCTATAACAACTAATATATAACCTCTCTGTAACAACTACTGTTAAGCCTCTCTATAACAACTACTGTATAACCTCTCTATAACTACTGTGTAACCTCTCTATAATAATTACAGTTTAACCTCTCTGTAACAACTACATTATATCCTCTCTATAACAACTACATTATAGCCTCTCTATAACAACTACTGTTTAACTTCTCTATGACAACTGCAGTATAACCCCTCTATGACAACTACATTATAGCCTCTCTATAACAACTACATTATAGCCTCTCTGTAACAACCACTGTATAGTCTCTCTATAACAACTACATTATAGCCTCTCTGTAAACAACTACTGTGTAACCTCTTTATAACAACTGAAGTTAATAATCTCTATAACTACTACTGTTTAACTTCTCTATAACAACTGCCGTATAACCTCTCTATGACAACTACATTATAGCCTCTCTATAGCAACTACATTATAGCCTCTCTGTAACAACTACTTATAGCCTCTTTATAACAACTACTGTATAACCTCTCTGTAACAACTACTGTTAAGCCTCTCTATAACAACTACTGTTTAACCTCTCTATAACAACTACTGTGTAACCTCTCTATAACAATTGCAATTTTACCTCTATATAACTACTACTGTTTAACTTCTCTATAACAAATGCAGTATAACCTCTCTATAACAACTACATTATAGCCTCTCTATAACAACTTCATTATAGCCTTTCTACAACAACTACTGTATAGCCTCTCTGTAACAACTACAGAATAACCTCTCTATAACAACTACTGTATAACCTCTCTGTAACAACTACTGTATAACCTCTCTGTAACAACTACTGTATAACCTCTCTGTAACAACTACAGAATAACCTCTCTATAACAACTACTGTATAACCTCTCTGTAACAACTACTGTATAACCTCTCTGTAACAACTACTGTATAACCTCTCTATAACAACTACTGTATAACCTCTCTGTAACAACTACTGTATAACCTCTCTGTAACAACTACTGTATAACCTCTCTGTAACAATTACAGAATACCCTCTCTATAACAAATACTGTATAACCTCTCTGTAACAACTACTGTATAACCTCTCTGTAACAACTACTGTATAACCTCTCTATAACAACTACTGTATAACCTCTCTGTAACAATTACAGAATAACCTCTCTGTAACAACTACTGTATAACCTCTCTGTAACAACTACTGTATAACCTCTCTGTAACAATTACAGAATAACCTCTCTATAACAACTACATTATAGCCTCTCTGTAACAACTACTGAGTTGTATAACCTCTCTTTAACAACTACTGTATAGCCTCTCTGTAACAACTACATTACAGCCTCTCTGTAACAACTACTGTATAACCTCTCTAACAACTACAGAATAACCTCTCTATAACAACTACTGTATAGCCTCTCTGTAACAACTACATTATAGCCTCTCTGTAACAACTACTTATAGCCTCTATATAACAACTACTGTATAGCCTCTCTATAACAACTACTGTATAGCCTCTCTGTAACAACTACAGAATAACCTTTCTATAACAACTACTGTATAACCTCTCTATAACAACTACTGTATAGCCTCTCTGTAACTACTGTAAAACCTCTCTATAACAACTACTGTATAACCTCTCTATAACAACAACTGTAAAGCCTCTCTATAACAACTTTTCATCTTGCAGTAAGCCACCAGCTGTAAAAAAAACAACATTTAACAGACATTCATCTTTTGGCACTTTTGCGAAGTTGTCCTGTGGTGTTTATGGGGAGGAAAGGCTTAGGATTTTATTTTGATTTTACATCGCTTTTACGGTACTTCAGTTGGTAAGGGTTAAAGTAATAATAAAACTTTCTGTTGTGTTAGAACAGAAACAGTTTGGTGAACATAGATTGGAAGAAGGAAGACACTACAGTGCAGATAGGTTGCAGGAAGCAGGGCTGCCATAAGTTGGCATGAAAAATCCTAAGATTTCCAAATTTGCATTTTTCAAGTGCAATTTTAGGAATCGTACCTTTACCCCATCGCCTGTTTCTAGTTTTGTTGACATGTGGCTGCTTAAAGCAGGCTGGAAGTAAAGCAGAATGCGCCTTAAGGCGCATTCTGCTTTACTTTCAGCCTGCTTTAAGCTACCATGTACTAGAAAAAATCCGACAGATTTAGGGAAAATCCACAGAAATGGCAGCCCTAGGTGAACATAGATTGGAAAAAGGAAGACAATACAGTGCAGATAGGTTGCAAGAAGGAAAAAATGCTGACACAGCACTTTTTCATGATAAACGTTCAATTCTGGCTGAGAAGCCATTAAAACTGTTATCGGTGTCTGTCAACAATCTTGTGACTACTTAGACACACATGAGCTGTTCAGCATGTCAGACAAGTGGTTATCATGAGGTATAGATGATCATCAAGAGACGAGACATCTTCCGCTAAATGATGCATTATGATTAATCCTTCTCTTAACACTTTAACCAATAGCCTGTTTCTAGTTAAATGTTTTGATGACAGGTGAAAACTTAAAGCAGGTTAAAAGTAAAGCAGAATGTACATTCTGCTTTACTTTCAGCCTGCTTTAAGATATCATCTGCTAGGATGTAGAAAATATTTCTTATGGTACATGTTCATGACTACAAATTGGAACTACTTTTTCTTCAGTGGGGGAATGAATTGATTATGCTAAAAGCCACTTCTGACATGGTGGTAAAGGGTTTACACTTCCGCTGCTACAGTATATACAGTAAAACCCCTCTAAACCGGAACCTCTTAATAGCGGAATTCTCTCTAAACCGGACAAAAACTTTGGTCCCGTTTCCCACCCATTTTTACGCCTTTGATTTATTCCTTCAATGAAGAAAATACATTCATGAACATATATCATCAGAAATATTTTCTATATTCTAGCAGATGATAGCTTAAAGCAAGTTGAAAGTAAAGCAGAATACGCCTTAAGGCGCATTCTGCTTTACTTTCAGCCTGCTTTAACCCTTTCCCCCATAGAAGCGCCTTTTAGCGCATTAAGAGTATTCCTTCACTGAAGAAAATAGTTCCAATTTATACAGTCATAAATATGTATCATATAAAATATTTTCTATATTCAAGCAGATGATAGCTTAAAGCAGGCTGAAAGTAAAGCAGAATGCGCTTAAGGTGCATTTTGCTTTACTTTCAACCTGCTTTAAGTGGACACCTATATTCAATACTAGAGACATGCTATGTGGGAAAGGGTTAAGTGGTCAGCTACCTTCCATACTAGAAACAAGCTATGGGATAAAACCCCTCTAAACCGGAAACCCCTCTAAACCGGATGTTTTTGTTGTCCCCACACATGTCCGGTTTAGAGGGGTTTCACTGTATAAAGACTGACGATTTCTTAATCAGGATAAAAAATAATGCAGAAAACTCCTATTAGGAGTTTTCTGCATTGTTTTATCCTGCATCAACCCTTTCACTGCCAAGCTCTGTAACACTAGCATATGCAAACAGTTTGGATCTAGATCAGACACCCAATCATGCAGGGTCTGATCAGGATTCAAACTGTTTAACAAATTTAGCAATGTTTTACAGTTTCATAAACATATACAATTTGATAAATAATAGCAGACAAAAATTTGAAGCAGACAATATAGTAGTGACTGCTAGACAGGTATTTCGGTCATACTTGCAGTGACAGGGTTAAGCAACTGTATATATGAGTTAGGGGTGTAACGATTCGCCGAAACCCGCACCGCAGTATATCGCAATACGGAGAAATCGAATCGCAATATATTTGATAAACCGTGCAAGTATGGAACAAGCATCTGCCATCGTGTTTACTGTATTAATCATGTTCAACCAGGCCCTTGATTCGCTGCTTGTTTCTTAATAAGAGCGTCTCGTTGAGCGAGATTAAACAGAAACGAGATAGTTACTGTTACACCGGTTAGGGATATGGATAAAACACCGGAGTGCGTCTATGCGTTGTTTCGAAAACAATTCCGCGAAACAAAAAGTAATTTTGTCCATTCTTTTACCGTTTTTAAATAAGGCAAAGAAAATCGGTTTTTCTGAATCTGAACCGCGGGGCAATATTATTCAGCTCACACCGCAATATATCGGTACACCGCCGAATCATTACACCCCTAATATGAGTACATATGGGTAATGTACTAACAATTGAGTGGTCAATTAATACATGATTGTCAATCTACACCGAGATAATAACATATACAGTGGAGAAGACATCATTCTTTCCTGTTTGAAAGCAATTGAAACATAAACTAATTGCAATAAAATGTAGAAAATCACAACCTGTTTTCAATTCTTGAGGATTGATTTTTATCCGAGTGGCAAACAGTTTGGAGCCTGATCAGACGCCAGGTTACCTGGCGTCTGATCTGGCTCCGAACTGTTTGCAATGGAAATGATTAGCATAAACGTGTTTATTGGGAAAGAATAATGTCTTCTCCACTGTATGAATCAGGTAACACGATATAGCAATCTCACACTGCAGTATCGAATGTCATAGTCTCACCACTAATTTGCAAACAAAGATTTTCTTTTTTACCTACTTAGCAGAAAAAACATTTTGGGAGAAATATCAGCTTTCCCATACAAAACATTTAATTACTAAATAATTATAAACCTTCGAGCCGGCAGAGTAATACTAATTATGCTTTCACATCCAATTTCTTAAGAATAATAATCTCTAGATTATTTTACCCTTTCCCCTTATATGTTGTTCTTCAGTTTTTACAACAGATGGCAGCTTGAGACAGCCGCTAAAGCCGTTACTCCATAGCTTGTTTCTAGTTTCGAAGACAGGTGACCACTTAAAGCAGTTGAAAGTAAAGCAGAATGTGACTTAAGGCACATTCTTCTTTGCTTTCAGCCTGCTTTTAGCTACAGTGGAGAATCTGTTATTCTTTCCCAATAAACGCGTTTACGCTAAAACTATTATTTGCAGTGCAAACAGTTTGGAGCCAGATCAGATGCCGGGTAACCCGGCGTCTGATCAGGCTCCGAACTGTTTGCCACCAAGATAAACAAGAATTATCAGAATTGTCCAAAAGTTGTTCTTTTCTACGTTTTAGTGCTTTGCGTTTGCGTACGTTTGCGTTTAAACGGGCAAGAATAACAGATTCTCCACTGTAGTACATATTCATGAATTTATGAAGATTTCTTCAGTGACATAATGAATTAACCCTTTACTCCATAGCTTGTTTCTGGTATTGAAGACAGGTGCCTACTTAAAGTAGGTTTGAAGTAGAGCAGAATGCTCCTTAACCCTTTCCCTTATAAAAGCGACTTTTAGCACATGCATTTTATTCATCCGCTGAAGAAAATAGTTCCAAATTATACCGTAATGAATATGTGTCATATTTAATATTTTCCTTATTCTAGCAGGTGATAGCTTAAAGCAGGCTGAAAGAAAAGCAGAATGCGCCATATGGCGCATTCTGCTTTACTTTCAACCTGCTTTAAGTAGCAACCAATTTTCAAAACTAGAAACAGGCTATCTGGTAATGGGTTAAGATGAAGTCTGCTTTACGTCAGCCTACTTTAAGCTACCATCTGCTAGAATAAAGAATATATTTCTCATATATAACATATTCACAACCATAAATATCTTAATAGCTATTTCTTCAGTGGAGCAATAAATTAAATGCACTAAAATGTGTAAAATGGGTCAAATGCATAAAAAGGCATATCTATAGATTAAAAAGTTAACGTATTGCTGGAATCTGCATACATAGAATTCTACAGTACTTTTATCCTACAATAAGCTGCCACCTGTCTTTAACTCTTTCCTCCCTGAAACTTTAAATGGACAAATCCAGTTTCCATTTTAGTCAAGTCCATTTCTGACTTTTAAGGGTAGGTTTTGTCAATGTTTGGCATTATGACAAACAGTGGAGACCCTGATCAGAGGGCTCCTTTCGGAGCCCTCTGATCTGGGTCTTCACTGTTTGCACAGGACAATTGTACTATTCACATGCACATTGTTTGAAAAGGACGCCTATATGCGGGACTAGGGTCCAAAGGGTTAAGATACACCATGTACCTTCTCTTTTAACCATTTCCTCCATAGAAGCACCCTTTAGCACATTTAATTTATTCCTCCACTGAAGAAAATAGTTCTAATTTATTCAGTTATGAACATGTATCAGAGGAAATATTTTATATATGTTATTGTAAAGCTTTAAGCAGGCTGAAAGTAAAGCAGAAAGCGCCATCACTTTACCCATACTTTAAATTTGAAATGCAGGTATGTTCGACTAAGGCGAGCTTGAGTTATCGAAATTCATATTTAAACAAGGACCTTAGAGCTGATATCCCCTGCCGCAGCGATTGTCCAGAAGAAAGTGGCAAACTTTATTGTGGGAGGAAGGGGCAAATGGTGATCACCTGTCTTTAAAGATCAACATTCAAAACCTTTTAAAAAGTTTTATAAAATCCATTCAATTTTGTACATTTTAAAGCCTAAACAATACAAAAAATAAAGCCGTTTGTAGCATTATAAATCTAAGTATGACAGGGGCAGGTAACTCTTGATTCAAATTCAACAGTAATTAAACACTTTCAAGAAACTTATAATTGTGTGCAAGTATTATTAAAAAAAATTCAGAACTGTAGAATTTACTAGAGTGTAAACACATTTTCAACTCATCAAGGGCAGAGTATTCTTGACTAATTTGCACATTTTCGACAATAATTGAACTCATTCTATAAATAATAGCCATATATGATTTAATTTTTTTTTCAAAATCCATTCACATTTGTACACAATAGCATGTAAACAATAAAGCCATGTTGAGCATTACTAAGTACATAAAGGGCAGATAACTCTTGCCACAAAGTATCCTATTTTGACAATAATTGCAACCCTTATATTTATATACATCATGTGTAAGTTAAATCAAAATCCATTAAAGACTGTAGTTTCTAGATGGTAAAAACTGTTAAATATGGTTTTTTTTACTCATCATGGCAGATAACTGTTGACTAGTTTCTCCGTTTTCAAAAATGATAACAATTATTTGAAAACTAATAGCCATACATAGTTTAAGAATTTTTTTTATCAAAATCCATGCATATTTATAGATACTAGGATGTAAACAATATTAAAATAAAGCATTTTCTAGCATTTCAAAGTACATCAAGGGCAGATAACTCTTGCCACAAGTATCCTTTTTTGACAATAATTGCACACCTTCAAGGACTTTTACTTATAGACATCGTGTGCAAGTATCATTTAAATCCATTCATAATTGTAGTTGCTAGAGAGTAAAAACAGTTAAATATGACTTTTTTTACATATCAAGGGCAGATAACTCATGACTTATTTCTCCGTTTTCAACAATAATCAAATTCATTTGAAAACTAATAGCCATACATAATTCAAGAAAGTTTTTTCAAAAATCCATGCATATTTATAGGCTCTAGTATCAACACCAAAATAAAGCATTTTCTAGCATTTCTAAGTACATCAAAGGCAGATTATTATATATAATAACTCTTGTCACAAGTATCCTTTTTTTTACAATAATTGCACACCTGCAAGAACTTGTACTTATAGACATTGTGTGCAAGTATAAACAAAATATGTTGAATACTGTAGTTGCTAGAGTGTAAAAACTGTTAAATATGACATTTTTAACACAAAAAGGGCAGATAACTCATAAATTCCTAAAATTTTCTGAAAAAGATTTGATTTCCCACGGTGCTCCTATGATGACAAATAAGTATACCAAGTTTCATCCAAATCTGTTTATCGGTTTCGGAGATACAGTTGCGGACGGAAAACGTGATGGACGCACGCACGGACATGCCACCGAATTGGGTTAGAGGGCCTTTTCTTTTGTTATTTTCTTTTGTTCGAATAACGGGCCACGGCCCCTTAGTGTATTGTTACGGAATGAACTCTATTGTCTTCTTTTGTTATGTTTACCGTTATCTGGCCCTCTAACCCACTTTAGCGGAGCGGACGGACAGCCGGACGGACAGACCTAAAACAGTATCCCTCTGCCTTTCGGCAGGGGATAATAAATATGGTTTTGTTGACATTAAACGCATTTATTGAGAAATCAATGTTAGACTTTATTATTGAGAAAGCTCTCATAATTTCATCTGTAGCACAAAATTATCATTAGTAGAGATTTTCCCCCCATGGCCTTCAGGTTCATAAATATTTTGAAATTTGAGACCAAAATGGAGAAGTACTTCTAACATTTGTTTTTACTTACTTGAGTCTCTTTTTCTGTAATTCCATCAACTTCTTTTGTTTCTGTGATAGTACTTGTGTATTCTGAAAGACAAAAGAGAAATATAGGATCTGTCATGAGTCGATGTTTAAGACAAGCTGATCTCAAACGAGTCTAGAATCGAAATGTTTTAAGCGAGCCTTGGCTAACTTAATAACTTTTCTATTCTAGATGAGTTTGAGATCTACTTGTCTAAATATCGACGAGTGGCAGATTCTTTTTCTCACATAACCAACGATTTTAAGCTATTTTTTAAAGCAATATGCATTTTTTTGGGAACCCCGGTGACGTCAACATGCCTTTATAAATAGTGACGTTATATTGACGTCATCAAATTAATCTCACACATATGGGAGACAAGGATATTCATGATTGTTGTTCGCTATAGAAATCAGAGGTAGTTATGTGAGTAACATGGGATATGCTTTTATTTATAACAAGCAACATTATAATGATACAGTGATCCCTCCCTTAACTACGGCCCTCCGAACAACAATGCTTGCCACTGTTCCCCAAACAAGACAAATACAGTGTTCCCTCCCTACAACAACCCTCCCAACAATGACTCCCTCCTTACAACAACCCTTGCCGCTGTTCCCCAAACAGAACAATTATATCTAAAGATTTCACATATGCAATATTGTGCGCTTAAAACTGTCGTCTGCTGGTTTTCTCATATTTACATATTGGACATGTTGATAGAAACAAGAGGGCCTGAAGGCCCTGATATTGCTCACCTGTTGTACTGAAGCCTGATAGCTTTGCCTTTCTGTTTCACCCGTTTTAATCTAAATCCATTCAAATTTGTAGTATAGCATGTAAACAATTTTGGAATACAACCTCATAATTCTAGTATAGTAGAGTACATCAAGGGCAGATAACTAGAGCCTAAACAATACTGAAATAAAGCCTTTTCTAGCATTTCAAAGTATACCAATGGCAGATAACTATTGACACAATGATTAAATTTCAACAATAATTGCGAGAACTTATAGCTATATACTTTGTTTGCAAGTATAATCAAAATCCATTGAAAATTGTAGTTGCAAGAGTGTAAACGCTGTAAGATATGGCATTTTCAGCAGTTCAAGGGCAGATAACTCTTGACCTATGGGTTCAATTCCAACCATAATTGCACTTATTCAAACTCTTATATGGTAATATACAATCTGAGCAAGTTTGAAAAAGACTGGATAAAAAGTGTGGCCTCTAGAGTGTAAACACTGTTAAATATGGCATTTTCAGCAATTCAAAGGTTGATAACTCTTGACTTATTGGTCTGATTTCAACCATAATTAAACTTATCTAAAATCTTATAGTAATATACAATCTTGGTAAGTTTTAGAAAGATTGGAAAAATAGTGTGGCCTCTAGAGTGTAAACACTGTTAAATATGGCATTTTCAGCAATTCAAAGGTTGATAACTCTCGACTTATTTCTTGGATTTCAACCATAATCAAACTCATCCGAACTCTTATGGTAATATACAATCTGAGAAAGTTTGAGAAAGATTGGTTAAATAATGTGGCCTCTAGAGTGTAAACACTGCAAAATATGGCATTTTCAGCAATTCAAAGGTAGATTACTCTTGACCTATTGATCCGATTTCAACCATAATCAAACTCATTCGAACTCTTATGGTAATATACATTCTGAGCAAGTTTGAGAAAGATTGGATAAATAGTGTAGCCTCTAGAATGTAAACACTGTTAAATATGGCATTTTCAGCAATTCAAAGGTAGATAACTCTTGAACTATTGATCCGATTTCAACCATAATCGAACTCATCCGAACTCTTATGGTAATATACAATCTGAGCAAGTTTGAGAAAGACTGGATAAATATTGTGGCCTCTAGAGTGTAAACACCATTAAATATGGCATTTTCAGCAATTCAAAGGTTGATAACTCTTGACCTATTGGTCGGATTTCAACCATAATCGAACTCATCCGAACTCTTATGGTAATATACAATCTGAAGAAGTTTGAGAAAGATTGGATAAATATTGTGGCCTCTAGAGTAAAAACACTAAAATTGTTGACGCCGCACGACGGACATTCAAGGATTGCAAAAGCTCACCCTGAGCTAGCTCAGGTGAGCTAAAAACATAATGACCAGTGACAAACAGCTTACTTAAATCCAGATCAGACGCCCCTGTGAGATATTATTTTGACCCGGCAAGTGAAATGACCCGCGGGTCATTTCACCGCTATGGTGAAATGACCCCCCCCCCTGCGGTTTTTTGAACCCCCCCCCCCCCCAAAATAAAAATGGAAAAGGACTTGAAACTATTGTTTTCTATTTATTAACAAAACAACTCAAATCATTTATGTTTTCAAGTCATTTTGAGGAGAGTTTCATCTAATTTAAAGGGGGGGGGGGTCAAAATACTATGACTAATCTACCTGTGGTATTATGACCTCATAATAGTCATTGTAATAGGCATGGAATTGCTGTTGGTTTTATTTATATGACTTTCACATTATACTATGGTTGAATGATGTTTGAAAAAAGATTAAATCTTTCAAAATACCGCAGATAGATTAGCCATGGTATTTTGACCCCCCCCCCCCCCCCAGCCCCCTTTGAAGCAGATTTAATTTTTTTTTTAATCATCTTTCAACCATAGAATAATGTAAAAGTCATATAAATAAAACTAACAGCAATTCCATGCCCATTACAATGATGGTGGTTTCAAAATACCGCAGGTAGATTAGCCATAGTATTTTGACCCCCCCCCCCCCCCCCCCCCCCCCTTTGAAGCAGATTTAATCTTTTTTCAATCATCTTTCAACCAAAGATGACCCTTTTGTTTAGATTATGTATAGGAGTTAAGATATAACAGGTCCTGGCTATGATATTTAAGGGCAGATTGAACTTCATGCAGGGTGAATCAAATTACAATAGCAGAAAAAAATGCATTTTAATGTTCAATCCCTACAATACCTTACAACAAGTTTCCTTCATTTATTATGAATGATTATGCAGTAGAATCTTCATTTTCAGTCATATATAAAAATAAAAAAATTTAGGAGGGGGGGGGTGGGGGTTCAAAATACCGCACGGGGGTCATTTCACCATAGCGATGAAATGACCCGTGGGTCAAAATAATTTAAGTTATATTGACCCGCGGGTCATTTCACCGGCGGGTCAAAATACCATATGACACAACATTACGTCGCGTCTGATCTAGATTCAAGCTGTTTGCAAATGTAAATCAATTCCCCTCCCTATAACGACTCCCTCCAAACAACGCACACATGTGTTGTGTCCCATTGAGTGTCTTTGTAGAGAGGGAGCACTGTATGTCTTACCCCTTTCATTGCTGCAATATCGTCTGATTTCAATTGTCATCGGCTGTTGTTCTCTCTAAGTTACATAATTGTTGGATATTTTGACAGGAAAAAAACATAATGACGAGTGGCAAACAGTTTGAATCCAGATCAGATGCTGTGTAACACAGCATCTGATCTGGATTCAAGCTGATTGCAAATGTAGCCAAGTCATGCTCAGCTCTCTAAAGGTTTTAACTTTCCCTCCCTATAACAACTCCCTCGGAACAATGCACAATATTTGTGTCTCCCATTAGGTGTTGCTGTAGAGAGAGAGCACTGTATAACAAGCAATATTATATAAATTTATATTAGATGTCAGTTTGCGTAACATTCAAATTGTCAACCCGAGAAACAGAATGTCACCCGAGGTGTGACATTCTTGTTTTCGAGGGTTGACAATTTGAATGTCACGCAAACTGACATCTAATATTTATTTTATTACACCGAGTTTATCAACCCTGGCTTAGGAAATGTTTTATTCCTATTTTATAAAATGTGTTGTAAATACCAATTTAGCGCGGACATGTACGTAACGCGGGAAATGACGTCGCCGTGTTACGTCACATTGTTTATAATTATATTACAAGAAAGAAAGAAGAACGTTATTGAAGAAACAGCGTCTTTACATTGTCTAGGTGGCAACTATCCTCTTCCGAAATGGTGGCAAATCGTTAAGGAATGGACAAACGGAAGCAACTTGTACAGAAAATGCCAAAAGTTGATTAGAAGTTACCACTCTTTAAAACGTTCTATTATCGCCCATAGCGAAAATCATATCATTGCTGACAGTATTTTTAAGAGCGGAGAAAAAAAATAATGTCGTTTAGAGTGACGTCACAAAAAGAATATCCTAAAGAGTGACAGTATATTTTTGGATAGATGTAAAAGACATGCAAAATGTTAACTTTAGGTCTATGGGAAATTAACATAGTAACTTAAAGCGAGGTGTAATAATATATAGAGGATATTGAATGAGTCTTTTCTCAGTAATGAATTTATTGAACGAGTTGGATAAAAATGATATTTTGCGAGCCTTGGCGAGCAACATATCATTTTTATCCAACGAGTTCAATAAATTTATTACTGAAAAAACACGAATTTAATATCCTATTTATCACATAAACACCAAATGACACGAAAATCCGAACGGTCTTACTTTCACTTTTGCCCTCGGCTCTTAGGTAAACGATTCGTCATATGTGTTATTCGGTTTTATTCATCCGTAGATAAAAACACCATTCATATTAACGTAAAGAAAATCAACACCATTACGTTGTGAAAAGACTTCTCTGATACCATATTCAAATTTTAAATTGATATTTAAATTAAAGTTGTTCTAATTGACTAAAAATGATCATTTGACATTAAGAATCTAGTTTCGTTTTCAAAATAACGTCAAGACTTAACATGACGTCATTATCATTGTAACGTCTAAATTTGAAAAACAGTCTGAGTCACTGTTAATACTAAAGTCTATGTATGTATTAAGTTTAGCCTGATTTGCAGTCTGAGTTTGCGAGACTGCTAGGGATAATGTTTCTAGGACACTTCGAAATGTTTCAATACCTAGTGGTGATCTATGTTTGTCTAGATTCTCTTAACTGATTTACAGTCGGCTTAGTAGTACATTAATTTGGTGATTCGAAAATTAGTATAAAATATATGCCCAGTGGGCCATACGATTTTTACGGCCCTCTATATTTTGCACGCTTATGTGATAAAATGATATACTAAACTCCTGCTTATTCAAATACTAAAATCCTGCTAATTCAACTAAAAACGTATCTCATTTTCTTCTGAAATTACAGACTGCTGTTTAGCCCTTTCCTCTCTATGTTGTATTAACTACATGTTTAGAGCTGTTTAATCACAAGGGACATAACTCTTGCTTTACTCACATGTTTTGACTAGATAGTTTACCTTTCCTTGACACTATGCCCACAAATACTGATAACAAATTTCACATATAATGGTCAACCCTTTCCCACATAGCATATCTCTAGTATTGAATATAGGTGTCCACTTAAAGCAGGTTGAAAGTAAAGCAGAATGCGCTTTAAGCGCATTCTGCTTTACTTTCAGCCTGCTTTAAGCTATCATCTGCTAGAATATAGAAAATATTTTGAATTATACATATTTATGAATGTATAAATTGGAACTATTTTCTTCAGGGCAAGAATAAACTGAATGCGCTAAAAGGCGCTTCTATGGGGGGAAAGGGTTAAATGATGTTGTCAGGAAACCAACAATGAGGCATTCAACTGACTCTGGAAACTTCAAATGGGCAATTCCTGTTAACAATTTTGTCTATTTAGGGTTAATTTTATCTTGTTTTTCAAAATGACAAACATTGTAAACCCAGATCTGAGGGATCCTATAGGAGCCCTCTGATCTGGGTCTTCACTGTAAGTTAGTGTTCTGATTTGGGTTTGCACTGTAAGTCAAAGGTAGCGCTCTGATCTGGGTCTTCACTGTAAATCAGTGTTCTGATCTGGGTTTGCACTGTAAGTCAAAGGTAGCGCTCTGATCTGGGTCTACACTGTAAGTCAGTGTTCTTATCTGGGTTTACACCGTAAGTCAAAGGTAACGCTCTGATCTGGGTCTACACTGTTTGCACATGACAAGTGTACTCTTCATGCATACACCATTTGTAAAAGATGAGTCAGCGTTTTTTTTCCTTCTTTGAACGGGTCCGGGGAACGGACCCGTTCCCAATTGGAGACGGACCCGTCCCAATTTGACGACCGGACCCGTCCCAATCAAAAGAAATCAAATATCGGACCCGTTCCCAATCAAAATAAACATTTATCCCAATTGTCAAATTACTTTTTCCCTTTAAATCATAGCAAACCATCCATATTTCAACTTATCTTTTGCTACAATGAATGTCTCGTCAAGGAAATATACAGAAGTTTATAATTCCGTGGTCTCATGAAATGTAAACAAAGTTACGCAACTCCATTGAAATTTTTGGGAGTATGTATAAAACAATACCAGTGATTACGGCCGAATATCGGAAACGGTCCGGGCGAAGATTTATACATGCCCCTTAATCGAGACTGGTTAATGTTGCGTGTTCGCAAAATCCGCTGAAATTGATAAGAGTTTACAAACCCAGTCTGACTCTGTTTAACATCATTTATAAAATAGAAAACCTACAATTAAAACAATCATGAGCCATAATTCAAAGTATTACAGAATTGTTTTGAGAAAGACGATAATGAAGAACTTGAATCTAGATCACTGCCTTAACACTCGCGAGCTTAATTGGCAGTATTCAGAGATAGATAAGATAAGATTTTGGATTTTACCAAGTCACCAACTCTGTCTCGGCCGCAACAGCGTCTACTGTGAGTAACACACCCAGCGTAGATTTAGTTTTTACACCATGTTTACCATCATAAACAGTTCTAACGGTTTAGTAACTTAAATTCCCAATTTCTGCGTTGTCATCATTTCAAAACTCGTTTTTCCCAATTTGACTTGAAAAATTCCCAATCTGAGGGGTACCGGACCCGTTCCCAATTGGGTGAAAAAAAACGCTGTGAGTATACTTGTCACTGAGATTGAATGACTTAACTTAGAAACCATACCTTTCTGACCTCACTCTGCAATTCTCTCACATTCTGATCTGTGTCAATCTGTAGCGGAAAAAAAATCAGAGATCATTTCTGAATATCACATATATACAGTCAGTTTTCAATTAACCCTTTACCCCAAGCCTGTTTCTAGTTTTGAAGACAGGTGACCACTTAAAGCAGGTTGAAAGTAAAGCGGAATGTGCCTTAAGGCACATTCTGCTTTACTTTCAGCCTGCTTTAAGCTAAAATCTGCTAGGCTATATAAAATATTTGTAATGGTAATTGTTCATGAGGGTATAAACTGGAACTATTTTCTCCAGCGTAGGAATAAATTAAATACGATAAAAGTCGCTTCTATGGGGGAAAGGGTTAAGCAACCACTAATTTAAGCAGCAGGGAGATCTTTAAATACATGTGACTGCTTAATGCTGGATAAAAGTAATGCAGAAAGCTCCTATAGGAGTAAGGGGTTAACTTTTTTTGCTCAAAAGGCAAATCGGTTATATCTTTGCAAACAGTTTGGATCCACATGAGATGCAGAGTGACTTTGCACCTCAACAGGATCCAAACTGATTGACACACTAATCATATCTGTGTAAAACAATTTATAGAATATTCACTCTGAAATTTTGAAGCAGAAAGCAAAGCTTGCAGATGAAATAATTTGGCACTGAAAGAATTAAGTAAACTGGATTACTACTGTGTATTCTCAAGCAAGACAATTACAACATTTTGAAACAGAACTAACATATTGTATTACATTCTGTTGGTAGCTGAAAACAGAATGAAAGAAAAACAGAAAGCTCCTAAAGGAGCTTTCTGTTTTACATTCATTCTGCTTTAAGCAGCTTAATACATTATAATAGATTTTTGAAAAATCAATATCGTCTATCTTTTGAAGGATAAACCAGAAATGGGTGTCAAAGCCACCTGACGCTCGCCTGCTTGAAATTTAAGTCTAAACACATCTTGTATCCAAAACAAACCAATTCTCAGTTAAGTAAGATTATTAAATGAATGATGAGTCTTAATCTAGTTATATAAAACTTTAAAACAGCCCGTCCAAAAAACTTTAACCTGGTGATTTGAGGTCAAAACAACTAAGTCCAAAACATGTAAAACCAGAAATGGGTGTCAAAGCCACCTGATGCTCGCCTGCTTGAACTTTAAGTCTAAAAACATCTTGTATCCAAAACAAATCAATTTTCAGTTTAGAAAGATTATTAAAAGAATGATGAGTCTCATTATCTAGTTATATAAAACTTGTACAACCCGTAAAACTTAGCACATGCATTAAACTTTAAAACAACCTGGTGATATGAGAACAACCTGGTGATTTGAGGTCAAAACAACTAAGTCCAAAACATGTCAAAAATTGAAATAAATTAAAATAATTTTTAATTCGAAACTTCATAGCCTCAATGTTTTTTCCCAAATGAAGCTCCATAAATAAATTCAGCACCCTAGCATATGTATTAAACTTTAAAACAACCCGTCCAAAAAACTTTAACCTGGTGATTTGTAGTAACAACCTAAGTCGAAAACATGTTAAAAATTGACAATTATTAAAATTGTTTTTAAATTCCAACTCCATAACATCAATGTTTGACACCAAATGAAGCTTCATACAAAATTTCAGCACCCTAGCACATGTATTAAACTTTAAAACAACCCGTCCAAAAAACTTTAACCTCGTCTGTTGTAGCAAAAAATCTAAGTCCAAAACATGTCAAATACTGACAAAAATTAAAATCATTTTTAAATTATAACTTCATAACATCAATGTTTGACCCCTAATAAACCTCCATACAAAATTTCAGCACCCTAGCACAAGTATTAAACTTTAAAACAACCCGTCCAAAAAACTTTAACCTGGTCTTTTGTAGTAAAAAACCTAAGTCCAAAACATGTCAAATATTGACAAAAATTAAAATTATTTTTAAATTATAACTTCATAACATCAATGTTTGACCCCTAATAAACCTCCATACAAAATTTCAGCACCCTAGCACAAGTATTAAGCTTTAAAACAACCCGTCCAAAAAACTTTAACCTTGGCCACGCCCACGCCCACGCTCACGCTCACGCTCACTCACGCCGGGGGTATGACATTAGCTCTGCTGTTCTACGAACAGGCGAGCTAAAAATGAAATAAATTAAAATCATTTTTAATTACAACTTCATAGCCTAAATGTTTGTTCCCAAATGAAGCTCCATACAACATTTCAGCACCCTAGCACAAGTATTAAACCTTAAAGGGAAATGGACAGCTGGTGATAAATATCTTTTAAATGAAAGATATTGAAAAAAAATCGCCTTCTGCCTTTGAAATTTTGAAAAATAATAAAAAATGAAGTAGTTAGAGCCGTTTAAACTTTGTGATATATGACTGTGCAAGCGACCATGGGGGCCGCCATTTTGTTTACCTGTGTGACGTAACTAAGGCCTTCCGCGACCTTCCGGTTATAGCGAGTCTAACCGGGAATGCCGTAGAGTGCGCGGAATTTACATCGATAACATTAATAAACTGAAATACTGAGAAAAATTGGTCATGTGGAGGAAGGTAAAAACACTTTAGAACTTCAGTGTTACGATTTCGATCCTAAATTATCAGAGAATGTAATATTAGAAGACAGAGACTACGACGGGTCGGGCGAAGAGAAAGCGCATTCGCCGGACGAATTTGCGACTGCAATACTTGTGTATAAATGCCTAAAAAGGAGGTTAATACTTGCTGAAGAACAAATGAAATGACGATTGGGTGTCTTGGTGACAATGAGTGCATAGCAGAACCATCAAAGTTTCGAGCTATTAGTGCTTAATCCAGCCATACTTGAGGTAGCGTATATCAGGCAAATATCATAGGACACCGGAATCGGGCACGGATACTCTTGATAATATTTGCATACTGGTTGTGAATAAAGGCATCGAAGCCCTGTGACTTTCGAAAAAAGTTTCTCCGATATATTTACTCTTATCTGTTAATATTTCCGTAAATATTAATCATAAACATCGGCTCCAGGATATCTTCGTTTTTTTACGGGGCTACGACTAAAACACGAGCAGATAATACATGTGCCGATTTTTATAACATCCAGTCAGAGACAGTGTATAGCCATATGGCTATACACTGTCTCTGCATCCAGTACAAAACGGATGAGGTATTACGTTTTTATTTAATAAAATAAGGGGGATCAAATTATTTTTCTGGTCTGTTATGAATTTTCCGTGACGTTTAACATCGGTTCTGGTCCTCAATCGGACATACATTTTTAGAAAATAGACCATTTATTCTCGGTATCGCAACATCCGGGAACTTTCGTACATCCAGGTCTCAATCACAGAGTTTCTCAATATCTCATTTGGATCCAAACTGTTGCTGACCTTTAAGTACAGTCAGTTTTGATTCCGATCTGGGTCCTAACTGTTTGTCAGTCTCTCGTACGGATAAAAGTTTCTTCAATGAGCTTTTCAATACATTCAAACCTTAGTTTGGATTTTCAATCACAGCGTTTCTCAATATCTCAGTTGGATCCAAACTGTTGCTGAACTTTTTGCACAGTCATTGACATGACAAATGTGGAATATCAATTTATCATCTAGCAATTGAGACTGGTAATGTCTGATTAAGATCCAAACTGATTAATTGTCTGCTGAACAAAGTATTTGATATTCTGATCTGGGTCAAAACTGAACGCTCTAGATAACGTGACCCGAGTGCTCATTTATTGTATTAATGTCGTTTTTTACTTATCGTTATATATCTTGAGCTTATATAAAGATCTATGAAAATCATAATCGAAACAGATTCAGGACATATTTCAGCAGGCGGCTTTGATCTAGATCGCATTTTATGCTGACATTCATCATCAACCACTAATCAATTAAGCTGCCTTGCAAATTGTACGATATGGACCGAAAATAATTATACACAACCCCTTTCTGCCTAAGACCCCCTCTGTGAAGAAGTAAGAAGCTTTAGGGCCTGCAGGGCATAAATATTCATATTACGTAATCTAATTAGCCGCACTTGCCAAACAGGGTTGTGATTTTAAACACAGGCTAGCAATTTGGCTACTTAAATATGCGATTACACGCCACGAGCCTTTTACCCTGTTTCTACTTCTGAAAATATGTGACCACTTAAAACAGGTTGAAAATACTTTCAGCCTGCTTTAAGCTTTTATCTGCTAAAATATAGAAAATATTTCTTATGATTTTTATTTGTGACAGTATGATATTGAAACTATTTTCTTCAGTATATGAAGGAATTAATTAAAGGCGTTAAAAGGCGTATTTATGGGGGAAAGGGTTACATCAAAACAAAAAAGCCAAGATCTTTAAAAAAAAAAAAGAAAAAAAGAATATTGGACACTTCTAGCTCTTGTGGTTTTGTATTGATCTAGATGTGTATGCTGCTTTTTTAAAAAGGCTAGAGTCTAAATTTAAATCTTAAATTAAAATTCATTTAGGTCTATCTAAAAGTTGTTTGAATTTTTTTCTACAGAAATGACAAGTGTAAAACTACACCCAGAAATAAGAACGATAAAACTAGATCCAATCAAAATCGGATTTGGACTCAAGTAAGATCGCTCTATCAGATCGGGATCTAGAGAATCGCGATGATTAAATTAAGAAAGAAAAAACCGATCTAGATCTACCCGTACAATATGTAGATCTAATAATGAGACTTTTTTCATTAAGAATTTCTGTAGCGTTGAATTCCTAAACCGAGACGAACCAGCTAGAAAATGCTGATTTGTAAACGAGTTGGTAGATCTAAGCCAGTTCAACATTTAGGTCTAGATCAGCACAATATCGCACTGATTATCAGATTTTTTTTATTGTAGATCTAGATCTATTATTATAATCATCAATCAAGGTATTATGGATGTCGCCATACTCTACTGTTAGCCATTTCGCAGCATTGTTTTTCCAGATTCTATAGCTGGGAATTGGAACGGACATTTCTCTAAGCCGATTAACGATAGCTTCTGATCGTTTCTGGATCTACACGACCTTTCAAGTTCATCATAATCAATATGAATATACCATCTATCTATTATCTTTTTTTTTTAACTGTATGCGACCTTGAATAAAGCTTGCCGTTACCCTTACTGACGAAGTGTGAAATGTCCGTCCAAGTTACAGTGGTTGAGTGAAAGAGCCAATCAGCGTTTAGGCCTTTGTGTCGTCACAAAATGGATAAAAATCGAGGGTTCCGAATGATAGCTTTGCCAATATGGCGGCGCCCGTTCCAATTAGCGATAGCTTACCTGTATGCAGTAAATCGATCTTTTTCGTACCTTATCGATGAGTAATAATTGCAGGACCTTCATGAATGTTGCTTTTAGGATAAAATCTAGGATCTAAGACCATATTGTCATCAGCTGTCCGTTTTCCTTTAAAACAACTCATCCAAAAAACTTTAACCTGGTGATTGCAGTATAAAAGCTAAGTCCAAAACATGTTAAATATTGACTAATATTAAAATTGTTTTTAAATTCCAACTCCATAACATCAATGTTTGATCCAGAATATAGCTTCACACAAAATTTCAGCACCCTAGCACAAGTATTTTACTTTAAAACAACCCGTCCAAAAAACTTTAACCTGGTGATTGCAGTAAAAAAGGAAAGTCCAAAACATGTTAAAAATTGACAAATATTAAAATTGTTTTTAAATTCCAACTTCATAACATCAATGTTCAACCCCTAATAAACCTCCATACAAAATTTCAGCACCCTAGCACAAATATTAAGCTTTAAAACAACCCGTCCAAAAAACTTTAACCTTGGCCACGCTCACGCCCACGCCGGGGGTATGACATTAGCTCTGCTGTTCTTCGAACAGGCGAGCTAAAAATTATTTTCTTTTACAAAGGACAATGGGAACACCACTGATATTTTCATTATTTACCAGGGATCCAGATAAGGGGAGTATTTCAAAAACTAAAATCTTTATTTCTGCATTAAACCTTATGGTGTCACTACTCATTAGAATTGTCTCTTCGAGACGATTCTAATAAGTAGTAACACCATAAGATTTGGTGCAGTATGAGAGGTAAACATGTTGGATTTGTTCAGATTACACCATCTTATCTGGAACCCTGATTTACCATTGCTGTGACGTCCTGTACCACATATTTTTCTAGAATCCTCACAGCACCCCTCTCTGCTTGAGAATCACAAACATCCCTGGAATAGAACAATCAACATCAAAATTCCTGAGAGCACTGATGATGGTTTCAAACTGAACTACAGAGGTATGGGATTATTATAACAGTTAAAATTCTTAAAAAACAAAATTTCTTTTTAAATGTATCTGATAGTAGGATTTGAAACTATTTAAAATATTTTTTTATATTATACTTAGGCCTAAAAAATCAAGGTGTGTGTTTCCGGTTTCCCGACCGACCCTATTTTTTACCCCCGACCCTAAAGTTTTTAAAGAAAATTAAAAAAATAAAAAATAAAAAAATAAATAAAAAATTTTTTTTTAGGGAATTTTTTTGGGTGAGTGGAAAAAGATATGGGAGGGGAAGGGGGCCGTTATTCGGCGCCTGTTACAGAAGGAAAAACGCCCTGTATTTAAAGCAAACACACGTTTCTTTAAAATATAATATTTATTTGATGCAATGGTTTTCAGATTGAAACAAGAACTATTTTACATAATTATATTATGAAATACCTTACAATTTAAACTTGCAAATCAAGATAAATCATTTCAGACACTTTTAATGTTGAATACAACAAGAGCAAGGTCATTATTTGTCATATAAACCCATCCTTTGATTGTAAAAAAAAATCCGCATATATACCCTATATAAAAACTTTTTAAAAAATAAAAACTTTTTCCTACCGACCTACCCTAAAATTTTGAGAGGGTGAAACCAGAAACACACATTTTTTTTTAAGGCCTTATTACTATATATCTTTTTGAATAAAACTGTAAAGATTCTGACAACCCCCCCCCCCCCCCCCCCCCCCCCCCACTCTACGAGAAGATTCTAATGAGTAGTAACACCATAGACTTTGGTGCTACAATGAGTGAGAAAATGTTGCATTTCTTCAGTTTACTCCCTCTTATCTAGAGCCCCGATTATCTCTGAACATGTTATTGTACAGTGGAGAAAACGTTACTCTTTCATAATATAAACACTTTTATGCTCAAACTGTTATTTCCAATGCAATTAGTTTGGAGCCTGATCAGACACCAGGTAACCCGGCGTCTGATCAGGCTCCAAACTGTTTGCCACTCAGATTAAAATGTTTCATCAAAAAGTTGTAATTATCACCATTGTATTGCAATAAGTTTGCATTTCATTTGCATTTAAACGGGAAAGAATAATCAGGGCTCCAGATAAGAGGGAGTTAACTGAACAAATCCAACATTTTCTCACTCATTACAGCACCGAATCCTATGGTGTTACTACTTATTAGAATCGTCTCTTCGAGACGATTCTAATGAGTAGTGACACCATAGGGTTTTATGCAGAAATGAAGATTTTAGTTTTTAGAATACTCCCCTTATCTGGAGCCCTGGAATAATGTCTTCCTCACTGTAACACCATAAGTCAATGTCAAAAGATGTAAAATACTCCCTTACAGCTCTGCTTCAAGAAGCTCTGTAAACGTATTCAAAACAACATCAATATCAGTAAAGTCTGTCTTTTTTCTTTTGGTTCCATTTTTCTCCCACAGCATCATGGTAACATCTGAAGTACAAAATATACACATTTTTGCATGTAGGAACAACAAAATAATAATTTCATTTTCGTCCTGCAGACCTGCTGTTAGCAGCTACTCGTCAGATCCAGTGATAATTTTACCTGTGCATCCCGAGTCCTATACTCATTATACTTGCCAGGCACTCATTATTTCAAAAGTTGCTAGTCCCATGAACCCATAGCTTTTCTGATCTTTATTAACCTATTACTCATGAGAAAATAGTAGCTTAAAGCAGGTTGAAAGTAAAGCAGAATGTGCCTTTTAAAAAGACACATTTTGCTTTACTTTAAACCTGCTTTAGTGGTCACATGTCTTCAAAACTAGAAAAAGTTATGGGATATTGGGTTAATTTTTCACCTCAAGAACTCAATGTTTGTCTAAAGGACTTATTATTGTACAGAATGTGCATCCGGAGGACTCATTCATCTGATTTCTAAAATTATCACTACAGATCAGAAGTCAAGCTGAATCTGATTTTGAAACAATAGAATAATCAACAAGAGCACCTCAAGCCGGGCACATTATACGCCCGTCAAATCGATCTTAGAATGTAGTCATACTAAAACCCTATCAAGGTAAAGTGCAAAAAAAGGGGAAGAACCCTGAAAGTTAGGGGTCATATGCTGACCAAGTTTCAAAAGGATTGGAATAAATTTGTTTGAGTAAGAGTGCGGACAAAGTGAACAATGACCGTTTATGACGATAAAAGGGACATAACTCTTGGATGTCTGGGGCAATCTTGCTGGTTATCAAACTTGACAGAGACATTATGGTCATACACATGCTGACAAAGTTTCAAAAGGACTGGAATAAATTTCTTTGAGTTAGAGAGCCGACAAACTAAAAATGCCCGTTTTTGACGAAAAAAAGGGGCATAACTCTTGAATGTCTACGGTAATCTTGCTGGTTATGGAACTTGATTGAGACATTATGATCATACGCATGCTGATAAAGTTTCAAAAGGATTGGAATAAATTTGTTTGAGTTAGAGAGCAGACAAACTAAAAAATGCCCATTTTTGACGAAAAAAGGGGCATAACTCTTGAATGTCTGGGGCAATCTTGCTGGTTATCGTACATAACTCAGACATTATTGTAAATCACATGCTGACCAAGTTTCAAAAGGATTGGAATAAATTTGTTTAAGTTAGTGAGTGGACAAACTAAAAAATGCCCGTTTTTGCCAAAAAAGGGGCATAACTCTTAAATATCTGAGGGAATCTTGCTGGTTATCAACCTTGACCGAGATATTATGGTCATACACCTCCTGACCAAGTTTCAAAAGGATTGGAATAAATTTATTTGAGTTAGAGAGCGGACAAACTAAAAATGCCCGTTTTTAACGGAAAAAGGGGCATAACTCCAGGGCACGACCAATTTTATTAAAAGATGGTTGCTCTCAGGGCAACCAGAATTATTTTTTGGTTGCCCTGATTTTTCCCGCACAAAACGATGTACCAAATTATCAGTGTAAAGCGAACCCTTCATTCACCGACTGCATTAACCCATAATTTCACAGAGGGGTGACCACTTAACTGGTGAAAAAAGTGGGGGTACCGGACCTTTCTTTTTCACAATTTGAGATTTTTCAAGGCTACCCCCCTAAAATTGAAGCTTCATAAAAACTCCTACTTTATTGTACTACGGTTTTTCAATCTTTATTTAAACAATCTATTTGTACCAAAAGTATCCTAATTTATATTACCATAGTAAGAATAAACCCTGAAAATAATGTTTTTTCAAGATCCAAAATAAAAATATTTGATTTCACCAGAAAGGAGTAAAATTTACCCCACCCACTTTTTTATAATGGGAGAATATTAAGGCACTGTGAAAATTGCCTTACAAATTGTAGCAAACTAAATACCAACATTTTTATTTGTTGTTTTTAGCCTTGCAAACAAAAAGTTTTAGTGAAATAGCAAATAAAAACACAGGGTCCCGTGCCTTTTAAAAAAGATATAGATCATTTTATCTAAAAAATCCATTTTTTCTCATTTTTTCAATTTTTTGTGTACTTTTACCAAAAACATTTTTTTTTCAAAAAATTTCATTTTATCTATTAAGTTATCCATAATTTATACTAAAACTGTACTACCATGAAAATTTCATGCTTATATTCTGAGAAATTGAAATGAAATCGGATGTAACAAAATACAACCTACCTATGAAAACAGTGTATGCTGTTAACTACGAATAGGACATAAAACTTAAAAAGTCCCTTCCGGAACGAAAATCCATTTTTTTCCCGGGAAAATAGTGTTTTATTACTATATGCATTCACCAAAAATGAGTTCTTACCATTTTTTTGAAAACGAGTTCGTAAAATTTTTCGGAAATTTCATAATGCTCAAAAAGACAGGCCGACATCCTTAAAGCAGGTTAGAAGTAAAGTGTTCTGCTTTGGAGCCGAATGGCGATAGTCAAGTTTTATACAATTTAATATTTATATATCTATAAATTCATACATTTTGATAAATAAATGACTTGCTTGATCAAATACCATTGATAAGCCACAGCTGTAGTTTTATTGTTGTTAATTTTTGTTCTAAACTGAGTAGTTTTACACTCCATCAAGCCTATTTTAATTTGTTAAAAAAAGGTAATTCATCCTGGTTTTTTTTTTAAATTATGAAAGTTCCTGGCTTGCAAACAGTTTGGATCGAGATGAGACGCCTGGATCCAAACTGTATGACACTCTGATATTTTCTGGAAGAAAATTCATAAAAATAATAACAGAGAAACTCAGAATAGTTGCAGACGACAAAATTGTGCAGATGACCATTGCACACGTCATAAAATAGGTGTGGTTGGTTCGTCAGTAGAAAATTTTGACAACCAAATTTCTACCGCGAAAACTGATTGCAAATCAATTTTACGCTCGTACTTTGTTGCAAAATTTAACTTAACATACATATAAATTTTACACAAAGAGTATGTTACAATAGAAGAATTTATATGTTTAATCTTAATGGGTGATAGAAAACTACGCTGGAGAATGTCTTTTTTACTCACAAATACACGTACCCGTCATAGCAAAAAGTATGGCGCCCCGCCATTTTGTAACTTAAGATTCGTAAGCGTGTCTCTCAAAGCGTGGTTATTCAAAGGATTGTGTGGCGGAAATCAATTAATAAAATGATAAATGTTAATTTCTGTTAAGCATTCATCTAAATGTTTGTCCTGAACTATCGACCGTATCGAAATAATCTTATTGTTCGCACACGGAATTCCGTGGTTCGCTCGTGACCGCTTAATTGTCGTTGTAACACGTCTTCGATTCGGGCTGATTTTAAAAGTTTTTAAAATGGTAAATCATCATCTGTATTGCATTTTACGGGGAAAAGAAAAGTCCGACTCTTGAGTTTTCTTAGCTTGTTGTCCGGGACTGTCAATCACTTTTTTTGATAACCAATTAAACAAACACAATGTGTCGACCCACTCAGCAGGTGTGATCAAACTTCAACCCAAGTTTGATATCACAGCAATAACCGTGCCCCGCCTCCAAATTATACTTCCATTTCCTCACAACGTATTTCCCCCTTGTTGAACCCCACCATTAGAAATAAGGTAGTGACTAGGGGTACGTGACCGTACCTCTAATATTTGAAATTAGCGGTACGGTCACGTACCCCTAGCGAGCCCTGTGAGGGTTGACTAGGGGTACGTGAGTCATTTAAACTATGTAGCAACATATTAATTTGCCTGCAGATACGTTTTATTGATGCTAATATTAATAATCTCTCATTTCTACCTTATCTTGTGGATATTTAATGGAGAAAAACAAAGAAACTTCGACAAATATTCCCCACCCAACTTGTTCTCACCGGCAGCGATGAGAATAGATGTATTCCGCATACATGTATTGGGTTAATTATTGTCAGATACGCCCGATATCTGAAAATCCGTGACAAATGTTAAGTTTTTTTCTTAAAATTTTGATTCAATGGTAACTTAATTAATACAATAAGCTTGTAAGAAACTACTGCTGATGTGCCTTCCTAACTTAGCGATGAATATAAAGTGGTAGATCTAAGAAAATAAAAAATATCGAAGCTTCGGCTCCAATCAAGTATCGAAACATGTAAGTTTGCCGGTACCCAAGTTTGCTGGTTAATGACCTACACAAATCAACTCGTAAAACACGTTTGATAACTGATCGCAATTAAACAGTGCATTTATTCTAAACAAGGCTGGTATTGGATATTTATACTGTTACATGTTTGTAAAAATGTGTGAACGTTCTTTATTCATAGGTATAGTTTTCGCTGCCGTGAAAAAAATGCCGATTGGAAATTATTTTTGGATTAATTTTTTTTTGCTTTTTTGCTTATCTGCGTTAAACAGTCAGAATAGAAGGTTGAAATGAGATATTATTAACATTAGCATCGCTATTAACGTATCTGCAGACACAATAAAATGTTGCTATACAGTGTTATGGACTCACGTACCCCTAGTCAACCCTCACAGGGCTCGCTAGGGGTACGTGACCGTACCGCTAATTTCAAATATTAGAGGTACGGTCACGTACCTCTAGTCACTACCTAGAAATAAACCCTTTGATCTATTTGTGTTTATTTCGATGTCAATAATGTCAACGTCATGATTCAAAATGTGTGGTGTACTAGTTAGCAGACATTTTTTTGAGTGATGGACTATAAAACTACTTCTAGTTCTACTGTGGAATATATTTCAACTTTGATCACACGGTAAAACAGCGACATATTTATTTGCCGTAACAAACTTGTACTGCATTAAATTATATTAGCGTACTTCATTTTTTACCATTTTCTGTATTGTTCGTAGCTTGTTGTAACCGTAGACAAAAACGGGTGTGACAGTCTATGTTTTACTGTACACATTACTTCACGCAACATCTTCCCTTTCGTTTGCGTAAATTTGGAAGTGTACTAGACTGTAACCGCCGATTCATCTACACAATATTTACTGCCATGACAACCTGGAAGCGTGGTGTTTATTTGACCGTGAAGTGCTAATTGGGGTGTCTAATCAGCGATTATCAAGACCTGTGTCACCCGCACAAACACTGATAATTGTCCACGGGGGTCTTTGTCCCTTCAATTTAACAATTTGCCTTGATCTAGTTGGCCAAATTTGTTACGCTCTATCGAAATTTAAGATTTTATAACGTAGTAATTTTCTGAAAATGGAATTACCCGGGCTACTCAAAATGGAATTTAGGGGGTGCCCGCCGGGCTTCAGTTTGAAAAATATGGGTGCCCAAGCCTAAAATGTGGTTGCCCGCCGGGCTCCGGGCACAGGATTTGTCGTGCCCTGAACTCTTGAATGTCTACGGCAATCTTGCTGGTTATTGGACTTGACTGAGATATAATGGTCATACACATGCTGACCAAGTTTCAAAAAAATTTATTTGAGTTAGAGAGCGGACAAACTAAAAAATGCCCGTTTTTTAAGGAAAAAAGGGGCATAACTCTTAAATGTCTGGGGCAATCTTGTTGGTTATCAAACTTAACCGAGATATTATGGTCATACACATGCTGACCAAGTTTCAAAAAGATTGGAATAAATTTATTTGAGTTAGAGAGCAGACAAACTAAAATGCCCTTTTTGACGAAAAAAGGGGCATAACTCTTGAATTTCTAAGGCAATATTGCTGGTTATCGAACTTGATCGAGATATTATGGCCATACACGTTCTGACCAAGTATCAAAAGGATTGGACTAAATTTGTTAGAGTTAGAGAGCGTACACGAAAAAGTTAACGGATGGACAGACGGACGGACGTCCTTCCATTTGGGCACTTGTTGTGTTTTTCTTTTATTTAAAAGTACCCAATAGCAACAAAAACAAGAGCCCCATGGGGCATATTCGCTCACCTGAGAATAATTGGAAAAATGGAGATATTGATTTATGTCCAGGACTGACCTAGATATACAACAGACCGGAACAATTTGAACAAAATATGTAAAGTATATTTAAAAGTATCACCATACAGAATATAAAAGCTCTGGCCATATTAGTTTCAGAGAAGAAGATGTCTGAAAATTTCACTATATAACTCTATGTAAAACAGTGACCCCCGGGGCGGGGCCAATTTTGACCCTAGGGGCATAATTTGAACAAACTTAATAGAGGACCTGTAGGCGATGATATTAGCCATATATCTAACCTTGGCCCTTGTAGTTTTAGACAAGAAGATTTTTTAAGTTTTCACTGAAAAAATCTATTTTTAGCTCCTGTGACCTAGTTATGCAACGGACCAGAACCATTTGTACAATTTCGGTATAGGACATCCAGAAGTGTCACTATGCCAAATATCAAAGCTCTGGCCATATTAGTTTCAGAGAAGAAGACGTATGAAAATTTCACTATATAACTCTATGTAAAACCGTGACCCCCGGGGCCAGGCCAATTTTGACCCCAGGGGCATAATTTGAGCAAACTTGATAGAGAACCTGTGGGCGATTCTATGTGCCAAATATCTAAGCTTTGGCCCTTGTAGTTTCAGACAAGAAGATTTTTTAAGTTTTCATTGAAAAAATCTATTTTTAGCTCCTGTGACCTAGTTATGCAACCGACCAGAACCATTTGAACAATTTTGGTAAAGGACATCTAGAAGTGTCTCCATGCCAAATATCAAAGCTCTGGCCACATTGGTTTCAGAGAAGAAGACGTTTGAAAATTTCACTATATAACTCTATGTAAAACTGTGACCCCCGGGGCGGGGCCAATTTTGACCCAAGGGGCATAATTTGAACAAACTTGATAGAGGACCTGTAGATGATGCTATGTGCCAAATATCTAAGCAGTATATATCTTGCAGTTTTTGACAAGAAGATTTTTTAAGATTTCCTTATTTTTTCAATTTGGTTGCCATGGCAACCAGAGTTCTGCATTGTTTTTAATTCTTTGAACAACTTTGAAAGAGCTTGACCCAAGGAACATTTCTGTAAAGTTTGGTTGAATTCTGTCAAGGGGTATAGGAGGAGATGTCATTTGAAGCAATTGTTAACGACGACGCACATACGCACGACGCACATACGCCGGACACAGGGCCATCCCAATAGCTCACCTTGAGCCTTTGGCTCAGGTGAGCTAAAAACCAACAATAACAATAGGGCAATCACGGAATGAATGGAATCTATTGTTCTCCCTACCCAACAAAGGACCTTTCGTGCGTGCGACGGACATAGCACAATCAAAATAGCTCACCAGGTGAGCTAAAAAGGGAACAACTCTCACAATATTGATGCAAGAGTTATGACCCTTGTGTAATACACTTCCACTTGTCAAGCTCTTTCCATAAATGAAGTTTCAATTTAAATACTTCAGTAGAACAGGAGTTATGAAGCATGATACAAAAAAAGCGACGGACAGACAGACAGACGGACGGACAGACACCGGAAAATTTATCCCTAAGAGTAACTTCAGTCTACAGCAGGTGACACAAAAACCTCTTTTACAACAACAAACATAAAGTTTTATTGATTGTATTAAAGACAGGTGACAGCTTAAAGCAAGGTGACAGTAAAACAGAAAGCTCCTAAAGGAGCTTTGTTTTACTGTCACCTTGCTTTAAGCAGTCACCTGTCATAAGCATCTAATAATAAACAAAATTTAGTGGTCATAATAGAGAGGTTTTACTGTATAGAGTAATACTAGTTTTACTGTATTTTCATTATTACATCCATTAGTATAAATTAATAAATATCTTGTTTACCTCCAACAACATTCTCATCATTTTCACTCGAATCACTCTCGTTCCCATCACTCGACTCAACGCCTTGTTGCCGCCGGCCCTGTAATTGCTTAGTTTGTTTTAACACCTGAGTTACTCTATTTCCAGAACGAGCCACTCCAGATGATCCTCCAAGTTTCCGTCTTTTCACATTAAAACTGGCTTGCTTTGTCTGTTGACTCTGTACAACTATAGAATTGTCAGTAAAGGTGTCCGACTGTACATTTCTTGGTCTTTTTCTTGCAACTGTAGATACAGTTCTGTCACTAATGTTAAACTCTATCCGAGTACTAGTATGAACAGTGGATAAGTCTTTTACTGATATTCTAGGTACAGCTCTTTTATTTGAAGATCTCGTATTAATTGTGACATTGTTTTTCTTAGGGGAAGGAACTCTTGACTGAGCACTAACAGAGTTCTGTTTCCTTGACACCACTTTTTCTGTTGCAGATTTTGTTTGTTTGGTTGTTGAAACAGCTGGAACTCTAGGAATCCTTGACAGATCATTGTCTTTAGACTCTCTGGGAGCTGGTCTTACTACAGAGAATACTGGCCGTCTCCTATTGGCTGAACCTTTGCCAGGCTTAGGTGTACTGGACAAGAACTAGAAGAAACACAGAGGTGTAAAAGGTTTTAATGCCGTCTCAAGCACTTGATTGGTCAGATTTGAGCTTTTGCAAGCATTTAACATCAAATCTGACAAATCAAATGCTTTTATAAAGAGTTTGAGTTGAATCGGAGATTGTACTCAAGCATTCGATAGGTCAGATTTGAGCTTTTGCTAAAGTAAAAGCTCAAATCTGATCAATCAAATGCTTTAGAATGATCTCTGACTCAACTCAAAAACTTTTATAACCTTGGGGCCAGGGTACCCAGGGGTGTAAAATTCTACTCGCCCGCTTGCCATGGCGAGTAACATTTTATCAGGGCGAGCAGATTTTCTGATAATTTACAACAGAAACTAATGAGCAAAATGTCAATATCACCCAGAAGGGCGAGTAACAATTCTGAAAATTTTACACCCCTGGTACCAGATAAGAGTGAGAAAAGAGTTATTCAAACAAATTTCTGCTGTTTTCATCCAACACTATGTTGATACACAAAAGAATCAGGTGACTACTTAATCAGGTTAAAAGTAAAGCAGAATGTGCTTTCAGTTATACTTTCAACCTGCTTTAAGCTACAATCTGCTTGGATATAGCAAATACTTGTTATGGTGCATAATATATGGTTGTATAAAGTGGAACTTTTTATTTAGTGGAGGAACAAATTAAAGGTGTAAGAAGAGAGTATCTATTTAGTAATGGGTTCAGCAGATTTTATTCCTTCTCCCCAAACACAAATACACTCCTTTTCTCTTCACTTTATGAAAACTACAGGCTAAATCAACATTATTCTTTTTGACAGAACATTTTGTGAAAATGAACAAATAGGGGAAAAAATAACTTACTCTTGATTCAGTTTCTTGTTGCTGAGCTGGTGTAACTGTCTCTGAAATACAAGCATAGTCATATGTATGATTAACCCATTACCCCATAAATATGCCTTATTACGTCTTTAATTTATTGCTACACTGAAGAAAATATTTCCATTTTTCAGTCATGAATATACATCTTAAGAAATATTTTATTTATTCTAGCAGATGGTAACTTAAAGCAGGCTGAAAGTAAAGCAGAATGTGCCTTAAGGCACATTCTGCTTTACTTACAACCTGCTTTAAGTGGTCTCCTATCTTCAATACTAGAAACAGGCTATGGGGTAATGGGTTAATATGGTGATTCGTGTTGAAAATACAATGTTCTACTTAATGTTTAAAGTTCTGACCTTCATTCTGAAAAAGTGACTAAACAATAAATGATAGAACTTTTTTTAGCAGCGTACACTCAGTAAGTGTAACTCTAGCCTGAATTACAATTCCCAATGGACCCATTCAAGTTTTTGTCTTTTCTGATTTCTGAGTGTTGGGTTCTTTTTGGGTTTTTTCGGTGTTTTTTTTCGGGTTTTGGGGTTGTTGTTTTTTTATACAAAAGTTTGATTCTATGTCAATCTCTGAAAAATATATAACAATCCCAATAGTATTTAAAAAAATCCCTTAAAGATATACATGTATATGTTTTTCATGAAACCCATCCCTTAAGATACATGTAAATGAACGATAGGATTTTTCCTACCATCAAAACAGCTGGATACTTATCCCTTTACCCTATATCCTGTTTCTAGTTTTGAAGACAGGTGACAACTTAAAGCAAATTGAAAGAAAAGCAGAGTGTTTCTTATGGTACAGACTGATTAAAGTGGATCTATTCTCTTTAGGGGTGGGGTTGGGGAGGGTTTCAAAAATTAAGTCACAGCAAACGGCATAATATGGAGTAAAATGTAATTGGTTAAAGAAGACTGGAAAAATAACATTAAGTTCTTAAGTCTGATTCCAACTCTCTGACTGAGTAGCCACAACACAGAGCTTAAGGAAAACACACATGTATTTTCTATATCCTTTCGGAGCCCTCTGATCTGGGTATTCACTGTTTGCACAGGACAAGTGTACTTTTCACATGTACACTGTTGGAAAATGATGCCTATATGCGGGTCTAGGGTTCAAAGGGTTAAGGCACATTGTGCTTTACTTTTAACCTGCTTTAAGTTATCAGTCACCTATATTAAAAACTTAGAAAAAAGACTATGGAGTAAGGGTTAATGAAGGTCAATAGTATACCATTCTGTTGCTCTATAATGGCAGCCAATGGGCTAGATCGGATTGACTCTGCTAGATCTCTGTCACTTGAGGGACTGTCTGTGGTCTTCAGGGGAGTGGTCAAGGCAAACGCTGCAATAGGGCTGATCTGAAATAAGAAATCAAAGGTTCAACATTGACCCATTCAGTCCTAGCAAGGAGTAAACTTGTTACAAACAGTGTACTTGTGAAGAGTACACTTGCCCTTTACAAACAGTATACTTGTGAAGAGTACACTTGTCTTATGCACCATGAATATTGACCTGGAATCATGAAACAAACCAGCTCATGAGAAAAGGCTGATGTCAAGTTTTTGCTTGACAGGAAATTTGCAAATTATTTAATTCAAGATCAGCTGCAAAGTAACATGGTGTCTGATCTAGATCCAAACTGTCTGAAATTTTAATGGAAGTTTCTGTGAAGTTTGATGTCATGCCAAGTGAAAGTGATACTTAGGCGTGTGAAAATGTTTAAGTTATAACCCATATATAATCCCATAAAATTAAAGGCACAATCCCGCTCAAATTGGTGTTTAAAACGCGCAATTTCTTATATGTGTGCATTTTCTATGTACAGTAAAACCTCGGAAAACCGAACACCCTCCGGACTAGGTAAAAAGTTCGGTTTTCTGAGGTGTTCGGTTTTCTGAGTTTTCATGAATCAGAGAATTCAGGCTGATGCATCTTCACAGACCGGACCTATAGTAACTCAATAACATGAACTTAACAGTGAATTCTCATCAAGATCAAAACTGTTTGATAGAATTAGCAAGGATGAAAATAAACTTTCAATACGACAAAGCAATTTTAACAATAATAGCTCAATAATTACTTGCAGTATTTTGCAGTGTATAATGTGCACTCATGTATACTCTGAATTTTTAGGGTTAAATCACAGGATATAAACGTATTTCCCATAGGTTAGAAGCATCTGTGTTTTGAATAAACACTTCAATATTAAGATTGTCGCAACCATTATAAAACGAAACAACCGTGCGCGCCATTGTTTTAACTTTTGATGGGCTTACTTTATTAGCATTTCGAGCAGCACATTATTCTATGGAAGTTCGTAGATTCAGTATAATCAAGAACGTTTCCGAATTTGCGAATCTGTCGCTAAAGGAAATTTTGCTGTGCAAATCGAGTGTCGGTGTTTTCGTTTTGCGAAGTTTATTTATTGGATGAACTAATTGAGCGGTTGTTTATACAGTAAGACTTTGCTTCTACAACACACTCATTCAGTACGCAATTGCAAACAATAATTATGAAATATAGCTGAGTTATTTTCTTTCTTTCTGTCTTCAGAATGCCTTACAGACCTTTTATAAATTTGAATTCTAAACAGTAAAGTGTACCGACGTAGGCCTACTTCGAAACAAACTACGAAAAATGGAACGCATTTTTGTTGCTGTAGCATTGTCAGATCGGAGCCTTATTTAAATAAGCAATCAAGTGTCACAAGCGTGAAATACACGTGTCATCTCCAATAAACACCCCACCCATTACGCAATCTTAACACATACGCTAAGTGTCCCAGATGTGTTTGACGGTCGACTCGGTTGAATAATTTTTCGATAATCGCAATGGTGAAATTTGAGACGCGAGGTGATAAATACAGTGGATGTTCGGTTTTCCGAGGTAATTTTATGTGTATCTGAACGTTTTGGGCCGAGAAAATCGTTCGGTTTTCGGAATTCTGAGGTTCCGGTTTTCTGAGACTTACTTTTGGTTAAAATAAGAAGGGAAACAATCGGGACCGGACAGAAAGTTCGGTATTCCGAGGATTCCGGATTTCTGGGACTCCGGTTTTCCGAGTTTATACTGTATTAAAACTAAGTGAAATCGAGTGTAAGAAGCCTGACATATGCACCCACTTCGTAAAGAATCCTACCTAAATGTGTAGAATTCTTATCGTGGTGGTTTACATTATAAGCGGGTTTGTTTACAAATAAGATTACGGGCTGGTTCCGAGAATTTTCGATCGATCGCATAAAGGTCACGTGATTGATTCGGCCACGACAATGTGTATACATTACATCAGTTTAACGGCCAAACTTAAAGGAGTTGTCTCTCTTTGGTTGTAAAGCACTCGACTTGTTGTATAGAATTATGCAAATGAGCTTTACCGAGTATGTCCGTAAATTTTCGTCGCTATTCAAAAATAAACAAACTTGATTACTTGTTTCCACAAATTTCACTGTTCGTTAGCAATATTGCTTCAAATATCACCACGTATTACTTCTTTTTATATGGAACGCTTACGATAGTGACATATATTTCATGTAAGAAAAACGTTTGATTCTGATTATGTGGGAGTAATATACAGTAGGGCTGAAACGAGTCCAGATTTTCTACCCGGGTACCCGTTCTGCAACTACTCGCGGGTACTCGGGTACTCGCATTGCCGATATAACTCTATAGTATAGACTATAGACGTATGGTAACTTGGTTAGTACCTACTGTAGTATCCTCCTTTGGTAGATTTTCTGGGGGAAATAACAACGTGACATACATGTCCTTTGAAGTTTGTTGAAAAAAGGTCGGGTATTTACAAGTGTACACATGGTTACGTTTAGTATTTTCCCTTCAAACGTTTATAAATTTGGAGACCGTTTACACGTCTTACGATCATGCCATAGAGAATAGAAGTTGATCATATGAAATGCACTTACGTGTATACTGTAACTTCATGAATCTGATGATCAACAAATTGTGTAAAAGAGCAAGAGCTAGATCTAATCTGTTGAGAAAATTTCGTTTTCCTTTTTGTATTATAACAGACTAATTACTCCATTGGGCATGACAGTTTTATGTTGCATTATAATTTATTCAATGCAACTCTTAGTTCAGTGATTGATAAAACATCGGTAATGATTGTGTCTGTAATAGACACGACGCTGTGACGTCATCAACAGCTTGTCAATTAGTTTCTTTGTTGTTCACAACTTGTTGCAATATGGTTGAATTCAATATGTGTTAACTCAGACCTTTTTTTCAGCGAGACTATTCAAGGTGTACTCTTAAAATGCATTACATTTGTAAAGAGTAATAATAATTCCAACAGACCAGTGATAAATCATTGAACACACGTAATACTTTTACGCCATCAATATTCAGACTAATTGCGCATCGTGTTATAGATATGCGTATTAATTGGCCCCACACTTGTCTAATTTTCTGAAGTTAACGTGGACAAAATATGAGGTAATCCGATTGACATGTAAATTAGCTAACCTGGTATTATTATTTTATCGTTTTTGATTGGATGTTCTCAGAAAAGATTTACATGAACGTCATAAGATCATAGGGTTTAATCAGAAGCAAACCAAATAGTTCGAGGTCAGAAGGTTAGTAAGCGGTTGCGAAGGAAGCATTATTTCGTAGACAAATTTGTTGTAAATAAAGTTGTTCATTAGGCATTTGTTGTGAAAACAGATGATAATAGACTAACTGAACTTCTTTAACGAAAGCCTTACAAAACGCAGCGAGTATCAAATACTAGGAACATCTGAAAAGTATATAGAATTGTTCACATTAAACACTTCATTTCAACGGCATAATTTCGTGTTTTAGCTCCATGTACACGCTTACAAAAAATCAGTAAACGCGCGACCCAAACTTTGTTACAAGTCTGTTATTATGTTTTATACATGCCTATTCAAGCCTTATCTGCTTGTAATGTTTGAATAAATGTTTTATTGAACGCGTTTGTCGAGCTTTTTTTATTTGACACACTTACACAAGTTAATAACTAGATTGTGCTTCAAGAAATGACATATCGGGTAACGGGTAGTGAATTCTTACCCGGGTACTCGCCAATTTCTACCCGACCCGCGAGTACCCGAGTACTCGTTTCAGCCCTAATATACAGTGGCTTTAATAATAAATAAATATGCCTTTTTACACAGGTCTCTAATTAATTCTTCTACTTAAGAAAATAGTTTCAATTTATACAGGCATGAATATGTATCATTAGAAATATTTTCAATAGCCAAGCAGATGATAGCTTAAAGCAGATTAAGGTGCCCATTCTGCTTTACGCTGTATCTGCTTTAAATGGTCATCTGTCTTCAAAACTAGAAAGAGGCTATAATGGAATAGGGGTTAAGTTTATTTTGATGCAACTATAATCAACAGAAACGCAATGAAACAGCCTAGGAGATAATGGTTTGAACAGAGGAAGGTGTTAAGTAGCATGTAGTCTTACTTTTGTGCTTAGAACAGTAGGTTTTCCACTAAGTGGGACGGCAAGATTGAACTTTCGCTTGGTCACTTCCCTTTTCCTGAAAGAAACAGCGCATAAATTCAGCAGGGTATTGAGTAGTCACACTATGCAGATATGAAGGAGAGAATGTTTGTTGACAAACTTGAGTTTATTTGATATATAGATCTCCGTCTTTTGTGACAATTTATGATTAATCATTGTTAACATTTGCATTGCAGAGCAATTCTGAATCTTTAATTATAACCATATTATTGCATGTAGACCCTACAACAACTTACGAAAATCTGTAACTTGGATTCATTTTGTGATGCTCCCCGAATCGAATATCCCGCGTCATTAGTAGCTATGAAAATACCATGACTAGTCTAGTTCAATAAATGGGCGGAGTCAAACATTAGTAGCCGCCTATGTAGCGCACAGTTTTGGTGATATGGGCGGGGTGAGCGTGTCGCGTAAAGCCTTTTTTATCAGACTCCGCCCACTACTAGTCCACTTGCTACGATATAGTCTAACGGATAGGAAAGAAAATTGGCCGTGAAATGCAAAGTTATTCTCCGGCTTCATCAACGAACATGTGTTCCATACACCTCAAAACGCTAATATGATTTATTCAAAGCCTTTGTTCTATTTCAATGTAATATTTTCAATAGCAGAAACATTATACCTTAAATATACAGAATAAAAATACACCAAAAGTACAGAAAATTCGATTTGTTAGCTCAACGAGCACGTACCGTCCCTGATAATAGTGGCATTGCTTCTGTGGCTATCAAAACGGTGTAGTGCTAATTTGGACCCCCAACTCTATGTAAAACTCTCTGGGCGGGGTAGTTTTATTTATTTATTTACCACAAGGGCATACTTTGAACAAACTTGGTAATGCCCACTATGCAATGGTACATATCAAACATAAAAGCTCTAGCTAGGTTTTATGGTTTTGCACATTTTTTAAAAAGTTTTTTTCTATTTTTTCCATTTTAGTTACCATAGTGATCAGAGTTCTACACGGAATCAGGGAGAGTGTATACTAGTAACATCGTATCATTGATGAAATCAAATTATTTGAACAAATTCTGAAGAAATTTACCTTAAGAACAATCTTGTAAAGTTTGGTTGAAATTGGCAATTTCCTTTTTCATGTTTTATGTTAAAACAGCTGTATAACTGTTCTTTAATTCATTTCTCGTTTGATATCTATCTCGAAGCAGACAACAATTCAGCAGGATAATCATAAGGGTTAAGGCAGCAATCTGAGTTTGCCCCATCAGAACTATATTACATAACTCACCTATGACACTAGAGGAAGTTTCAAGAATGAAATAATACTCTCACTTGCTTCATGGAGAAAGGACAAACTTTCTCCATGCTTGCTTATAATGGGAGACTTTAACTTCCCCAAAATAAATTGGAAGACATGGATAAATAGTGGGGATACCCCTGGAGACAACTTTATGGAAAGCATCATGGACAGTTACCTATATCATACTATCAGCATGTAACAGAACCTACAAGAACAAGAGAAAACGGTGAACCAAGTAGGCCTACACTGGACCTGAGAATGTCAAACGATGAAAACGCCCTGGACAACTTTATATATTCTAGTCCACTTGGTCACAGTGACCATTGTGTGCTGGAGTTCACGTACAGTGTGTACTTTCAACCAGAGGAAAAGGAAAAAGAGAAATGGAACTATTTCAAAGGAGATTACAATAAAATGGCCGAAAATTTAAAAATTGACTGGGAAAACTTAATGAAGGGAAAGAACACAGAGGAGCAGTTTCAAATTGTTATGGACAAACTTAACAGCTTAAAAGGGAAAATTGTACCCAAGATAAATATGAAGGCACAAGCAAAAGCAAAAAAGCATAATTATATGCCATTGGATGAAAAAAACACAAGGAAAAGAGATGGGCAGAAATACCAGGAGTTTGTAAGACTAAGAAATCAAGCGAAAAGGGCATGGTAAAGAAATCAAAATAAAACATGGAAAAAGAAATTGCGAAGAATGTGAAGAAAAATCCGAGGAAATTTTGGCAATATGCAAATTCAAAAAGAAATACCAAAAACGGGATACCTGAACTAAAAGTAAAACAAGAAAATGGAGAAACAATTCAAACAAAAAAATGACAAAGAAAAGGCCGATGCACTGGCAAATTTCTTCAGTAGTGAGCCAGAGGGCGAAACTCCAACATTAGAAGAGCTCGATGTACACTATGAATGCAAAGTGGACGAAATAGTAGATAAAGACGTTTTGGACCTCCTGGAAGAACTAAACATAAACAAGTCAACAGGTCCTGATGGTTTACACCCAAATATGCTCAAAGAGATTGGAACTGTCATTGCAAAACCACTGACAATCATGTTTAACACATCATTATCGGAATGGGAAGTCCCAGATGTATGGAAAATCGCAAATGTTGTAGCTCTCTTCAAAAAGGGGCGACAAAACGGATCCTGGAAATTATAGGCCAGTAAGCTTAACAAGTATTGTATGTAAACTTTTGGAAAAGCTTGTGAAAAAAATCATAGTAAATCATATGAACAGTAACAATTTCTTTAGCAAACAACAGTTTGGCTTCATATCGGGGCGGTCAACTACATTGTAACTACTTAAAATTATGGATGAGTGGACAGAAATTATAGATAATGGAGGAACAATAGATTCGGTTTACATGGATTTCATGAAAGCATTTGACAAGGTACCTCACCGTAGGCTGATAAAAAAGATGGAACTATATAAAATAAGTAAAACAATAATATCCTGGGTAGAAGCATTCTTGAAGAACAGATCTCAGACAATAACTGTAAATGGAACAGAATCGCAGAAACACAAGGTAACAAGCGGGATCCCGCAATGAAGCGTACTAGGCCCGACACTGTTTGTCATTTACATTAAAACCCTTTGAACCCTAGTCCCGCCTATAGGCGTCCTTTTCAAACAGTGTACATGTGAATAGTACACTTGTCCTGTGCAAACAGTGAAGACCCAGATCAGAGGGCTCCGAAAGGAGCCCTCTGATCAGGGTCTTCACTGTTTGTCACAATGCCAAACATTGACAAAAACAACCCTTAAAAGTCAGAAATGGACTAGACTAAAATTGAAACTGGAATTGTCCATTTGAAGTTTCAGGGAGGAAAGAGTTAATGACATGCTGGAATGTGCGCAGTCTCCGATCTATCTCTTTGCCGACGACACAAAAATCTACAGGGAAATCAAGACAAGGGAGGATGAAAAGATTCTACAAAATGACTTCGACAATTTACAATAATGGTCAAATAAATGGTTTTTGAAATTTCATCCGAACAAATGTAAAACGTTAACAGTGTCGAACAAAAGCAGGGATTTAGATGGGGGAAGTATCACCTTTACGACGAAAATGGAAATAAAATTAAACTGTCACAAACAAAAGAAGAAAAATGTATTGGGGTAATGGTAGACCAGAATTTACAGTTCAAAACACATATGCAGCAACAAATAAACAAAGCCAATAGTATAATGGGACTTATTAGAAGAACATACACGTACCTAGACGAGCAAAGCTTTAAATATCTATTTCAAGGGTTAGTTAGATCACATGTAGAATATGCCGAATCTGTTTGGAATCCATACAAAGTAGGGGATATAGAAAAATTGGAGAGCGTACAAAGGCGAGCAACTAAACAGATACCATCCTTAAAAATATGGAATACCCAGACAGACTTAAAAAACTAAACATGCCCACTCTAAAATACAGGAGAACAAGAGGTGATATGATTGAGGTATTCAATATCTTATCCGACATCTACGACCCAAAAACAACAGAAAACTTTTTACAAAGAAATACTTCATCAATCACAAGAGGACACGGAAAGAAATTAAAGAAAAACTTCTGCAGACTTAATTTAAGAAATTTTCTTTCACACAAAGAATAGTAGATATTTGGAACAGCCTACCGGAAAAATGTAACAGTAGCTGAAACAGTGAAAAAATTGAGATCAGATCTTGACAAGCACTGGGCAAATCAAGAAATTAGATTCGACTTTACAAAGGACATAATTACCGGAAGTCACGTAAAGTCGGGCATAATTAAAGAAGACAAGATGTTAGATGCGGACATAGTGGTCTAGACCAGCGTCCACAGAAGATCCTAAGGTATCCTTAGGTATGACTCTGAACTGGTCAGCGGAGTTATGAGCAACATACACTCAGTACAAAAAGAAACGAGAGTTTTTTAGTTGTTTAAATTTAATACTTTGAAATGGGCTAAAGCAAATTTCTTCGTAATATGATATGAGGAGGTCCTTAACTATCTTCTAAAGGCCAATTATCGATTTTTTCTATTGACTCCCAACAGCCGTGACACTGTCTTAACAATCACCATTTTCCCGTGCGCTAAACGGACACGTGCAATCCGGGCGGACAAAATGTAGCAGTGTCTTAGCAGAACCCCGACAATTAGGAAAAACAAAAAGTCAGATCAGTTCTTAATTATGCCTCGTCTCAGCGAAGCTTTAAGAAACCAAGCCATTGGGCTTATGCGGGCAGGGGTCGCGAAAACCCATGTCGCGCGTCAGTTGAACTGCCATATTAATACAGTTACGCGGTGGTTTAACCGCTTCAGAAATGCGGGGAATGTGAAAGATCTTCCTAAAAATGGTCGGCCTAGAATAACAACACGTCGGCAAGATGTTCACATGCGGGTATCGCACCTCAGACAGCGCTTCTTACCAGCCACAGACACCGCCAGACAGACTTTCGGTAATCATGGGTAAGTATTCGTATGAAAACTCAGTTAATCGAATAAAATTGTCAGGAATTCAATTAAGTTTCTGGTGATGAATATTTTAACACATTAATTCCGAATTGTTTTATGCCGAAAGAAAATCCTAAAATTAACAACAGATGTGCACAGTGTTTCATTTGCCGATAAATAACTCTATTGTTGTTGTTTTTGTTGTGGTTGTTGTTGCGTTATTTTTAACATTTAGAATGGACAATAAATGGATATTTTTATTTTTATCTTTCAGACGTAGAATACATCCCAATACAGTCCGCAACCGCCTCAAGGAAGCAGGAATGCGATGCCGACGGCCAAAGAAGGCAGCTGTGTTGACAAGGCGACATAAGCACGAGCGGCTACGTTGGGCCCGACGCCACATCAGGATGACGCGCAGACAGTGGAATAGAGTAGTGTTTAGTGATGAGTCCAAAATATCGTTGAGTAGGGCTGACGGTAGGGCAAGGGTTTGGAGGCGCAGGAACGAACGATTTGCAGAGGCGTGTGTGCAAAGGTACAATAGATGGGGTGGAGCTTCCATACATGTATGGGGAGGCATTTCTAGGCACGGTAGGACAAGGCTGGTAATTTTCGACAGGAATGTCAATGCACAGAGGTACGTGCAGCAAGTGATAGCACCTGTAGTGCTTCCGTTTGTACAAAACAATCTTCAAGGACAGGGAACTCTACAGCACGACAACGCACCCCCACATACAGCTCGACTCACCCGTAACTTCTTGGCTGCAAACGGCATCAACGTGCTCGATTGGCCCGCAATGTCACCAGATATGGCCCCGATGGAGCATCTCTGGGATGAGTTAAAGAGAAGAATCTATGCTCGAGTCCCAGCTCCACAGACTGTTCAGGATCTGCGTGTGGCTGCCACACAGGAGTGGAACACCATTCCCCAGCCTTTTATTAGACAGCTAATCAATTCAATGCACCAGAGATGTCATGCTTTGATTGTCGCGAGGGGGAGTTACACAAGGTACTAAATTGTGACATTTGAAAACAAGGGTGACTCTCGTTTAATAACCAAAACGTCCTTCATATAAATTGTATTGTTTTGATTTTTGTGGTAGATACTCACAATGAAATGTGCTTTATATTTACAATGTTTTTGTTACAGTATACTACATAAAAGTGAAATAAAATTCGCCTAAATGTTAGTCTCGTTTCTTTTTGTACTGAGTGTATGTGCCATCTGCTAAAAATGTTGTGTGCTACATTTTATGCCCTGGCACAACTTAGTCTGGCGTAATAGTTTTGGTCTGTCTGTCTGTTTGTTTGTTTGTTTTGTGTCTGTTTGTCCGTTTGTTTGTCTGTCAGTCCACAACTTTTTTATTGGCCATAACTTTGGAAATACATAAGATAGAAACGTTATGTTTGGTATATGTACCCACCTTAATACGCTCTTGAGCTAAGTTCAATTTGGGTAAAGTCCGGCAAAGGTCAAGGTCATTTAGAGGTCATTTAGATGTAAAATAGGGTATTTAACAGGAACTGCATTTGATAGAGACTTTATATTTGTAATGAGTATTCAACTCAGGAAGCACTTGAGCTATATAAAACTTGGGTCATGTCCAACAAAGGTCAATGTCATTTTTGTTTTAGTTATTTCACTTTGTCATAATTTCTTGTCCAGGAGATAACTCCAGTTCTACTGATGTTAGTTAACACATTACCACATACATATGTCTTTTTACGCCTTTAATTTATTCCTGTACTGAAAAAAACAATTCCACTTTATACAGTCATAAAAATGCAAGATAAGAAATAGTATCTATATCTTAACCCATTACCCCATACATATGCCCTTTTATGCCTTTAATTTATTCCTGCACTGAAGAAACTAATTCCACTTTATACAGTCATAAAAAATGTAAGATAATAAATAGTTTCTATATCTTAGTACATGAAAGCTTAAAGCAGATTGAAAGTAAAGCAGAATGCGCAATAAATATCATATATATCCTTGCTTCTTGTCAATTCGCCACTTTCTTGTCAATTCGCCACCTAAGCAAAACTTAGAATTCCGTCACGAGCAGGCTACTGACGATATCCGAAAACTACAGAGGATATCCGAATACTAGGACAGTTTCACTAAGGAAGATTGCAAGCGCCGAAAAAGAGAAAGAAACAGTTAAAATAACAATAATTTACAAAAGGTTTTAAATCAAAGGACATGTTTGTTCTTCATTCGTGATGTTGGTAATTTTAACTCTACATGTCCGTTGATACTTTTTATTGTAAAGTTGTAAAAATTATTATTTACTTTTAAAGCGACTCGCAACCAGATGGTGCATTAAAAATAGAAATTGTAAATATGTGTCAAACGCTTATATAAATGGTAAAGAATTAGTTTAGGATAAGAAATTCTGTTTAAAAAAATGTATTTCAATAAAAAAAAATATTGGTCTCTGGTGGGATTCGAACCCGGGGCCCGGCATTGGCGGACAGAAGGCAAAATAGGGTAAACCGCTTAGACCAATGGACCACGGAACTATCCGTTTATCTCGGATCGATTTAACGTATTTCAATGTGTAGCGTTCGAAAGTGCTTACAACTTCGTTATTCGGCTCGTGTTTATGTCTGAGCCCGTGTAGAGAAGCAACAACAACAACTATACCGTCTACTAGTCGGTATAGAAAAACGATTGAAAATATCTAAAAATCTAAGATTCGGTGACGATTCTTGAGACTTTTTTTGGACTGATCATATTGTTTTAATGTCAGAAGCCAAATAATGCCACAAATTTGCTTTTATTTGAGTATTTTATTTTATTTTGACAAGTACACCATCCGGTTGCGAGTCCCTTTAAGAAATGAAATAATTTAAAAATCATTAAAAAATGTTCAAGTTTCATGAAACAAAGTATAACATACTGACAGGGCCTACATTGACCTAATTATCGAATGACCAATCAGAGGTGGCAAATTGACAAGAAAGTATCTCGGTGATCCAGAGCAATGACTTCGTTCGAAAACGGTACAGTTATTTACACTTTAATAAGTGTATTTATTTCCCAAGTTTTATTTGTACATATCCCTGTTATTGAAGGCTCAGTTCAGAATTAGATCCGTGAACAAGTAAGAAATGTTACATCTGATAGGCGCGTGCGTGAAAAATATATAGCTAAGGGTGGCGAAAACACAGGTAACCAGGCTATGGAAATATATAGCTTGATAAGAGTTTGTCATGAATAAGGCCCATAACCCTGTTGGCCCAACATTTTTTTAGTTATTCCCCTTTGTCATCATCATCATCATCTTCATTAATCGCATCACTCTGCATAGAGTATACTCGCGATATGGTTAAAATATGCATGCGCAGCCGACGGCGTGGCGTTGATCAATTACGATCATCAATAATAATATTAACATCAATATTAATATTAATAATATAAATATTAATATAAATATTAACATCACTATTAATAATAGAAGCCAGTTAAAAGAAACACTGGTGATGTTTTTTTGTACAGTTAATTTAAAAACAGGGTAAAAACGAAATGCTGGTTTATAGGTTTATGACATTTGACATGGCAGCTTTAAAGCCGTCAAGTGACTGTATGTTCACGACGTGCTGCGGCAGATGGTTCCATAATATGATAGTGGCAGGGAAGAAGCTATGTTGATAAACTGATTTTGAGCATGGGATCTGAGTGAATTGCTGGTTGTGGTTTCTGTTTGGTCTAGAGGGGCGGAGTGGAGGGTCTGGGCTGATGTCCACCATGTTGTGGATGGTCTTGTACAACATGGCGACTCTGGTTACATTTCGTCTGTGTTGTAGGGTGTCCCATTTGAGGTCATCAAGCATGGATGATACTGAGCTGGTGCGTTCATAGTCTCGCTTGACAAACCTGGCTGCTCTGCGTTGAATCATCTCAATCTGGTTTATATGTGTGTCTGCATGCGGGGACCAAACTGACGAGGCATATTCCACAATTGGCCGGACATATGTTTTGTAGGCTCTTTCCTTGGTCTTTGCCATGGTGGGTTTGAGCTGATGTTTCTTCTGATAAAGGACATTGTACTGTTCGCCTTTTTAGATATATTTTCTGTATGTGTTTTCCAACTAAGATCAGGTGTGAATGTAACTCCAATGTATTTTGCGGCATTGGTAGGTTTTAAAGGTGTGTTGTGGATGTTGTAAGTAAAGTTCACAGGTTTCTTTTTATTTGTTACGTGGATAACTTCACATTTGTCTGGGTTGAAGCACATGAGGGGATCTACTAAAACCCGTGACGATTACAAAAGCCGTGATGTCCCGTGACGGTATAAAACTCTGTCAGTACATAACACCCGTGACGGTCATTTTTCGTCACGGGTTTTTCGGTATCAACAACCTATTTTATCTACATGATTTTATTTGCAAACTAATCATGCAAACCCGTGACGGAACGTCACGGGCGTCACGGGTTTTAGTAGGTCTGGCACATGAGCCACTCCTGTTCCCATTCCTGTAGTGAGTCCAGGTCACTCTGGAGTAGTCTGGCATCCTCCTCGTTTCTTATTTGTCTATACATCAGACAGTCATCGGCGAATAGCCGAACTGTAGACTTGACTCTAGATGGTAGGTCATTGATGTATGCAAGAAAGAGGAGGGGCCCTAGGACACTACCCTGTGGAACTCATGTTTTCTTATCTGGAAGATAATTTAATTTACAGCTTTATCAAATATTGTCTTGCCCAGTCAGCTAAGGTAAAATTGTCTCAGTTTGGCGAATTAATGACCATGGCCCTCTTGTTCTTTTGAATAAAAACCGCTAGATGTATGAGTACAGGTACCGAGGATGGGGAGAGCTGTGCCGGTTGGGTGAATTCCCAGTGGCCGCTTCGGTAGCCGGATTGGTCTTCTCTGAGGGACGGAAAGCAGCTAGTCGAAACAAATACTCTACTATAACAATCTGGCTTTGAACTGTCTTATTCTATCTTTCTTTTTTCCCTTTCACTTTTTTCTTTTTCACCACAAGCGCCGAAACAGTAATTGTCAATGATGACAGCAGTTTCGTACGATATAGACATAGACATAGACGTCATTGAAGCACGTCATCTGTTTTGACGCGATTCTATTACTCTTCACTAAGGTCAAATAACAAACAATGAATTTTATGTATCGTAAAGGGGACTAGGTAAATAACAGGCGCCTACACAGGCGTCATTGAATAAAGAACAACTACCCAGGCGGAACACAGGCGACCATTTTTTAAAAATGGTCGTAAATGATAAACATCATGGAGAAAGGACAAATGGAGAAGTATCCGGCCTGCTCGCGATTTATCGTGTCGTTCAATCAGCGGCGCTCGCTGGCGGCTAGAAAACAACGTTTTTCCGAAAGTTTGGTGTTAATAGAAATGCTTTTAATGTTATCTTTTCGTTATAAATTTTAATACAGATGTTTTATTAGACCATGATCTCACGACTAGTACAGAATTTGAGGCGATAGCTTATAATTTGTTTGTTTAGTGAGTTTGTGAAAATGAGAGAGAAAACGTACAGTACTGTATTTTCCGTTTTTCCTACGAAAGTTTGGTGTTAATAGAAATGCTTTTAATGCTATCTTTTCGTTATAAATTTTAATACAGATGTTTTATTAAACCATGATCTCACGACTAGTACAAAATTTGAGGCGATAGCTTATAAATTGTTAGTTTAGTGAGGTTTTGAAAATGAGAGAAAAACGTATTTTTTCGTTTACCTACGAAGTTTGGTGTTAATATAAATGCTTTTAATGTCATCTTATCGTTATAAATTTTAATACAGATGTTTTATTAGACCATTATCTTACGCGTAGTACAAAATTTGAGGCGATAGCTTATAAATTGATAGTTAAGTGAGGTTTTGAAAACGAGAGAAAAACGTATTTTTTCGTTTACCTACGAAGTTTGTGTGTGTCTATATTTCTCTGCCACTGTCTGTATTTATGTCTCTGTTTCTCTTTGTGACTGTCTCTCTGTCTGTCTGTCTGTCTGTTTTTCTCTTATCTCTGTCTGTCAGTCTCTCGCTTCTTCTTTTCTGTCTCCATCTTTCTGTATGAATGTCTGTCTGTCTGTCTCTCTCTCTGTGTGATGATCCTCATGCGGAGAAAAGGTAAAGTGTGTCATAAAGAGCTTAATTTGAAAAAGGGGTAAACTATATTTCAAGAGACATACTCTATGAATCCGACATTTTTGCAGCCTGGTCTGGATTACAACTGTTTGCAATTGCAATAGTCATCATGTTACTGGTATTCAGTAATGAGAGGGTTAATCCAGTCATTAACCAAACCAGGTGCATTGATGTTGTTTTTTGTTTGTTTTTTGTTGGGTTTTTTTTTAATTCAATTCTATTATCTTTATTTTTTGTGATTTGTATAATATATAAACATCATGCGGTTACAGAAGTCAAGAACACATGTTCAAGTTACACGCACGGGTAGCATTGATCTTTTTCATTAAAGTAGCAACCCGCTGGTGTGACTGTCCATCTTCATAGATAATCGGCATGTTCAAGAAGCATGGACTTCATGCTGGGACAGTTTTATGACGCTGATAATTGTCCTGCTAATTTGGTGCGGGTTCTGTATACGGTTACGTAATGTGTCACATTCCTTTGTGATGTGTAATATGGTAGACATTTTGTAAGTAAATAAAGCTAAGGACGAGTGTCAAACATTCTGGATCCAGATCAGACGCCGTGTTACGCGTCATCTGATCTTGATCCAAGTTGTTTGCAAAAAAAAAGAAAGTAAAGTTGCGATCAGCAGGCAAAGAGTCAAGCAGTCAGTAAAATAGATTGCTTAAGGCATTGGCTGCTTTATAATTTACTCCGTTATATAAAACATAAGTAAAGCAGAAAGAAACGGAGATCTCATGTTATCATGTTTGCAATTAATTTCTGAAGATAATGCAAACTGTTACCTCTTTCATAGAAATGGGACGGATAATATGTATATTTTAGTCTGGCTGTAAAACTAACCCTAAATTCATTTTTTTGAAGTAATATGTTAATAATTCTAATTTTCCTTTCAATAATAATAATGATCACATACGACATAATTATACAGTTACAACTTTGGCCGTTTTGGATTTTGGCCGTTTGACGCGCACTCCTTTCAAATGTCTCATTACATACAAAATGGATTTTTATTTTTGCTTCCAAGGAAATATTTCCTCCATGTAGAACATTGTAACAATGCATGAACACATTTTTAGAAGTTTAGAAGTTTGCTTAAGTTTTTATACGGAAGGAATTCTTTTCTTACGCGAGTTGGTCTAGTCATATCATTAGCCAGCAACCTTTGTAGGTCATCATTACTTTTTTCGCTTCAAGAAAAACCCTGGTATTTTAACAACCGAAAGATAAGTGTCACGGCTTTATATCAAGACCTTTTTTTTTAAATATATAATATATATCGGACGAAAATTATGGATTAAATTCAAGTTTTTGAAACGGGACGTAGTATATATTTCGCGATCGCCTGCTCTCGTTTATCGACTATTTCATTTGGCCATCGCTCTTTAACTCGCCATAAAATTTGTCGATTTCGAAAATAAACACTTGCATTTTTACAACTGAAAGAAAAATATCTAAGCTTTCCTTTAAGACCATTTCTTTGAAAATCGGTGGAAAATTGAGGGTTTTATGAAAGGTTTTGTAACGGGGCGTGATATATTTATGCCCGAGTGCTTGCTCCCTTTTATCGGCAAATTCATTTGGAAACCACTCTTTAACTCGCCATAAAACGGATCAATTTTAAACAATAAAATCTGTTATTTTTACAAGTGAAAGATAAATATCTTAGCCTTCTTTTAAGACCATTATAATGAAAATCGGGTGAAAATTAAGGATTTTATGTAACTTAAACTAACAGTAGGTAACCATTCAACACGATAAAAAACGCGATAGCCCGCTATCGGCGTACCGGTGCAGTTGAATTATCGATCGATTAAGCGTTATCGCACATACAGGTAACGGACGACACCATTTTCGGGAAAATGCAGATTTGAGTATAAGTTACTTCTCCAGTTGTCCTTTCTCCATGTAAACATATAGCTATATTAAAAAAAATTCAGATCAACCCCATTATTTATAACACAGTCTCCAAATTCCCCAATAAATATGTGAAAAGCCACAGCACTCTGTTATATATTATTATTGTAAACACGTTTAAGAAAGTGTGGTTTTTTTTTCATTGTAAACCTGTTTTTTATCAGTATATATTCAATACTTCCCAAAAAAGTATAAAAGCGCCATACGAATATTGCCAGATAAACCTGATCCCCTACGAGTTGAATCTACACTGTAGGTTCACTTTCCGGACATTATTCCTTCGCAGAGAGTAAATATGAATAACATAATTTATTAGGTATTTTATATAAAATTAATGAACGAGTCATTCAATCATTCAAGCTTTGTACGTATAATTCCTATGTAAGGAATAAACACGCTTGATCTCGCCGAGGTTTTGACACCTTTGTCAATCACTTCCTTTAACACGTGTCGCTTTAACACGTGTCGCTAACAGCACGCGCCGCAAATTGCACACAGTATACGGTTTTTTAACAGAACAGAACAGAACAAATCGTTTATTACATCTCTGGCATACAAACATGCAGTACGAGGTATTGTTTTACATCAAATTGTTAATGTTACATGACCAAATGGCGTGTTAAAGTTCATATTATATAAAGTGCTAATAGTAGTATGAACTGGTATAATTCCAAACCATATCTTGATAAGGAGTAGATCTACTGAATGTATTATTGATTTTGTTTATTTTCGTTTATTTGGGGGGAATGAAGTCAATGCTTCAGGGAATAGAACAGAACAGAACAGAACTTTATTCACTCAGTCATACAAAGTACGAAACAAGAGGTTGATACAGTTCACACATACACAATATAAGTGATCAACATGGTTGTCAGGCTAGGTTGTATAATTATGATGAATTTTGAAAAGATCCAAAACACTGGAATAGAGAAAAAACTTGGGGAAAAGATTTCTTCGTTATATTATTTATAACTCACATTTGTTTTAGGTCCACTTTAAAGGGGGAATTAACTAATTTTGCCTATTTGCTTAGACTATTTTCTTCTTCTTCTTCTTTTTTCTTCTGAGAGTTAACTACTACTTATATGTTTTCAAACATTCATTTAGCTTTCATACAAAGTTCCTAATACAACATGCTTGTAAACAGTGAAACAATATAACATCTTTTACTCGCCATACATATATACACACACACCTTTCTATATATTCTTCATTTTCAATTTACAATTAGGTCTGTATAATTCTATATTTGGTTATTAAGAGTTGAATTTTACAATATATTGCACGAATGCTTACAGTGCAGACCCTGGTCAGGGGGCTTATTCAGGAGCTCTCTGATCTGGGTTTACACTGCTAGCATAGTGCAACTGTTCTATACACAGGTACCCTGGTGCTAAATTTCGAGTTACTCGTTTCTAGGGCTCAGTTCATTATAGGTTTACAAGTTAAATAATAGAATTTCATGTAGATAAGACGTTTAAAATATTTACACTGGTTGTAACGTAGTTGTCTTAATTAGTTTTATGCCAGACTAATACTTATAATAGTACCTCTTTATGTCGCACCCTATCGAAACGAAACACAGGGATAAACTAAAGGTATATAGAGTTGCGTGAACAAACATTTAACCTTTATCCTGCTGATCGAGACTCCATTGATTTTTGCAAACAGTTTGGATCCAGATCAGACGCCGCGTAACGCGGCGTCTGAACTGAACCCAAACTGTTTGGCACTCGTCTTTAAGTTTCAATAATTCAAAACTGTATAAATCTAAATCTAACAAAGTTTGCAGACGACAATTTCGGAGCAGACGACTTTACAGCAGGAAAATGGTTAATACAGAAGTTAACATTCTTTATGATAAAAATGAGTACATTTAGGGAAATCACTCGAACAGATATTTAGAAAATACCCTTAATTTACAACAGTTTCTCAATTATGAGTTAAACAATCAAGTAAATACAAACGACTGCATATAAAATATTTCCAAAGGATGGTTAGCGTACTTCTTCCGCCATTAACTCATTCACCCTTATAACTGCAAATGGAAATTTCCAATTTACAATTACGTCTGTACAATCTTTGATAATTAAGAGTTGACTTTTACTATTTATAGCAAAATTTCAAACAGTGCATGTCCTGATCAGAGGGCTTATTACGATCCATCTGATCTGTGATTACACTGCCATCGGTGCCCTGGGTGTAAAGCCGAGTTACTCGTCACTTGGGCTCAATAGGTAATGAGCCAATAGGCATTACCGGCCTACGGTGATGTAGATGAAGACGTTCGACGACAACTTTTATCGAGATTTATAACGGGGGCTTCTCAAAATTACTAAAACGTTGATCATCGTCACTAAACCCCATCAGTATGGACCCAAGCATCGGCATCATCGCACATTTATTCCATAATAATTTCAATTGTTCTAAGTTATGTTATATATTTAATAAACATTGCGCTGTAAATCAGGGTATATCATTAAAATAAATCATGTGCAATCAATATCTTTATTGATCTTGTGAGACTGTTAAGGAATAAAGAGAATAGCAAAGGTGACAGATTTTCACCTTGCCGAACTCCCGTTTGACAAGGGAAAGACGCAGATGTTTCACCATTACTGAATACGCATGATTTTATGTTTTGATACATATTATAAATCACCCTGAAGACCTTTCCAGTAACTGAGTAGGTGCGTAGTTTGAACCACAGTCCATCTCTCCACACACTATCGAACGCCTGCGAAAAGTCTATAAATGAGCAATAAAGTTTCTTTTTGTTATGATGTAAAATTTCTAAAAGTGAGTGTAATACAAAAATATGATCCGAACAAGAGTATGCTTTTCTAAACCCTGCTTGATTTTCATTAAGGATAGTATTATTTTCCACAAAATTAGTGAGTCTTTGATTAATAACTGCTGTGAACAGCTTACCGAAACAGCTAATCAGAGTAATTGGTCTATAGTTACCTGGATCTTTACTATCACCTTTATTTTTATACACTGCGTAAATGGTCCCTTCCAGCCAACTGTTTGGCAAATGACCCGTGTCCAATATCATGTTAAATAGGGATAAGTAAGCAGGCATTAGTAGTGTATATGTGCTTTTGATATATTCATTTAAAATATTATCACTTGGACTGGGGGCCTTTGAATTTTTCATCTTTTTTATACACGCTATTATTTCATTTTCACTGATAGGACTATTTAGATCATCATTAACATCTGCTGCAAGAGCATCATTATATATCGAATTATTGAAAGTGTTTAAGTTGTTATCTTCATTCTGATTAATTTTCTTAAAGTGTTCATATAAGCAATCTATAGGAGGAGTATTATTATTGTTTTTCTGTTTCACACTATTTAGATATTTCCAGTAGTCTTTCGGCTTTTTAGAGTGCATGTGTCGTAGTTTTTCTGCTTTACTTGATTTGTATTCATTGGAGAAAAAGTTTAAAGTCCTTTTGTATGCCTTACTAGCATTTTTAAGTAATAACTTATTGTCTTCGGATCTATTCCTCGAGTACTGTGTTTTTGCTGTATGATAATTTTTACGGGCTTTGTTACATTTTGATCCAAACCAAGGGGTATTATTCATATTAATATGCTTAGATTTTGTTGGAAATGTTTTAGCAGCTGAATCAATTAACATGCATGTGATATTTTTAGTGATTTCATCAATAGTGTTAGAACTTGGCAATGCTCTTTCACACATTTTAGTAATTAGTTTCAGATCATTTGTGTTTATGTTATTTAGAAATGCTTCACTTTGAGTATTGTCCCATTTTGGTACATTCCTTTGCTTGGATCCTGTATTTTTGGGTTGACTTTCTGCAAGTACCTTTAATTTAAGTGAAAGTTTCAGGATAGCATGTCCGTCTGAGAAAAGAGAGTCAGTTTCAATAATTTCAAATTCATTTATCAGAGGGAAAATATCAACCGTGGCTATAGCATAGTCAATCACTGAGTTATCTCTAAACGTGAACTCTCCTACATTTACGTCTTTTCCAACTCTACCATTTAATATAAAAAGGTTGTTATTTCGACATATATCAATTAAAGAAGTACCATTTGCATTAACTTTTGTATCCTTTGATGATCTTAACAATGGAATACCTAATTGTTCTAATAGAATGTGTTTATTCAGCGAAGATACAGTAGAGTCATCTATTTCAAAAAAATCTGATAGAAAGCTATCGGTTTCAATGTAATCTGGAAGTTTGGCTGTTCTAGCATTCATATCACCAACCAACATCAAATATTGATATGTTTGGCTATAGTTACCAATGTCGCGTTCAAGCAATAGAAAATCATCTTCATTTAAGAATTTAGACTTGTCAGGCGGTACATATAAGGTACCTATTAAAACATCTTCATCCAGGCTGGTTAATTTCTTTGATACTTTCAACCACAGAACATATTCACTTTCTGAATTGATAATTTCCACAAAAGGTAATAGATTCTGTTTGACAAAAATTCCAACACCACCTGATTTACGAATAACTCTTTGACGCCTGTGTTTTGCAAAGTATGTATAATCATTAAGTTCAATGACGTCATACTCATCTGTATGGGTTTCCGTTAAACATACAATGTCATACTGTTTTATAAAATCAACAACTTCAGGATAAAGCAGTCTACGTTTAAGTCCTCTGATATTTAATGTTGCGATTGATAGATTCAGGTCATTGTCTGAAGAAAGGTTACAATCTTTCCCCCATCTGTCCTAGTGATCATTTTGGGGTTTTGGGTCTGAATTCCAGGGTCTATTGAACTGATTATTTGTGGGATTTTGGTATCTAGAACGTTGAAAGTTCCGTCGGTAAGGTGACGGTGCGTGGGATCTATTTGCTGGTTCACTGGAACGAGTGTTCGATCTTGGTCTGTGATTTCGTCGTCGCGGGCTTGGACTATTACGACGGCCTGTGCGTTGGTGATTGCTCACAGATCGGCTGGAGGAGCGGTCATTTTCTATTGTAGGGTGGTTTTTCGCCGTCGAAGAGTTGCTGTATGGAGTTGCTAGAGCAGCTAGCCCAGCAGACAATGTGCTGGATGAATCTTGAACCTAAAGATTGTATAACTTAAATCATTTCTCCTACATGCTCACTCTTTGTATCTATCACTCTATCAGCAAACACTCAACAAAACTTGTCAAATTTACCCTTGTCTCGTCAGGCGCGACCGTGCTACTATATACAAACAGTTTAAGTGGAGTAAGGACGCCGAGTAAGTCGGCGTCTTAACTGCATCCAAGCTGTTTACATCTAGTTCAAAATGTCATCGAGTACTGAGGGAATCGTTTAAATTAAATATAAAATAGTCGAGAAATGGAGCAGTAAAAGACTAATTCAGCATGATAGGGGTAAATACAGATATTTACAAAGTTCTGATTCGTTCCTTAACCCATTAAAGAAAGCATCCGCCACATCAAATCTTATACCGCCTGTTGCATGCTTTGTATAAGTTGATGCACTCGGGGCTCGGGAAGAGAACCCAGCTTTCGTGAGCCCCATCATTTGGAGGGAAAAAAAGCCGAAATATAAACAAAAAACCTAACAATGTCTAAAAATTATTCTTAAAAATGCTTGTGTGTATTGACCTCACACTCTCAAAGGCGCGTGCTCTTTAACACCAAATCACTATAAATCGTCGTATGCTTTTATTTACATGTATAACATTCATTTCCAATTATTTTGAACATTTGTATGGTCATGATCCAAATGTGTTGGCGAATAATTTTTTCTAACATTATGTATGCAATGTGTGATTTGTTTTATGCTTAACATTATGTAAATAGATACTCACATATTTTAATGTTGTTTGCTTAGATAAAAAAAAATGGATAGACTTTACCATAGTCATAGACTGAGTCTTGTTTTGAAAACAGGTGGTCACTAAAAAGACAATGAAAGTAAAGCGGCACACTCTGATCTACTTTCATCCTGCTTTAAACTACCAGATACTCTGGGAAAAGTACCAATCACAGTATTAATTAATCTTGAAATTTATTATAGCCATATAAAGACTATTCTGTATTTGCGACTATCCATGGGAAAAATTGGTTCGTTTATTATAAATGCTTTTCTTAATATCTTTGGTATGAAGATTCAATTTACTGAATGCTGATATATAACACTAGTATTGTTCTAAATCTTTAGATGCTTTGAAAGGCATAATGAACGGTCATGTGAGCATATTTCAAAGGGGGGCATGAGCTTTTGACGTTACGTCTATATATGTTTTTATAATAAATAATACATTAATAAAAACAGTATTAATAAATTAAATGAAATAAATAAATAAATATCAAAAATTATAAATAAATAATAAATTAATAAAATACAGAATAAATAAATGAATGAATAAATAAACAGGTCATTTTATTTAATTTACAATTATTTACCTTTTCTTGGTTTAAACACTGATTGGATTTTCTAACTGCTGCTGTGGAGTTTTTAAAAAGTTTTACTAGGTAAGGGAAATACTTTCGGCTTAAATTGTTTTTTTCAAAAAATGGGACTCATGAAAGCAGGGTCCACGTCCCGAGTCCCGGATACACACTTTCATAAAACATAAACAGTGTGTAACGAATGCTTTCATCTTTTTCTAACAGCAATAGTTTACCAATTTGTATACTTGCGTGGTAGGTCACAGCCCGCTGACCACTATATAATCTAACCACGCCTGCTAAGTTGTTCATAGTGTAATGCTGCCTGCCTGTCACGGCTCGTTGGCCACTATATAATCTAATGGCGCCTGTTAACTTGTTCATAGTTTAATGCTGCCTGTCTGTAACGGCTGGCTGGCCACTATATAATCTAATGGCGCCTGTTAAGTTGTTCTTAGTTTAATGCTGCCTGCCTTTCACGGCTCGTTGGCCGCTATATAATCTAATGGCGCCTGTTAAGTTGTTCAAAGTTTAATGCTGCCTGCCTGTCATCCTGCTCGTCTGCACTCCCTATTGATTGATTCCCTATAATTGTTCTCTATCTTATCGTTATCAATATTATGTGGTTTGCCATTTCGAAAATATGAGAAAAACATTTTACTATTTAGGTATAAGTAACATAGCAATTTTTATATAAAAAAAATTAAAAAAAAATATTGATCTAATTTATATTTAACTTTTTTTTAGGGGGTGGTGGTGGTAAATATTTAACAAACATATCTTACTTACAAAAATTTATTGGCAAACTACGGTTCGAAATTGATTTCAACTCATTTTTTGATCAATCATATCTTAATTCTTGGGTTATTTTTTAAATTCAATTACAAAAAAAAAATCATGATTCAAATGGTTCATTACCATAACCAAAATCTCGTAAATTTTGAACTATTCTTTCTTAATTGTATATAATCAGCAGTGATTACCAGATTAAAACCTGCAATCATCCTGTGTTACACACCATCACCCATATCATCCAGGTAAGGCACGGCCCGTTGGCCACTATATAATCTAATGGCGCCTGTGTTCCGCCTGGGTAGTTGTTCTTTATTCAATGACGCCTGTGTAAGCGCCTGTTATTTACCTAGTCCCATTGTAAAGCGCTATTAAATACATATACAACTTTGTAAAAAAGCAAATGGCGTTTTAATTATCAAATCAGGATCGTCTCTATATACGTACCCGTTCAAATAAACCAGTTTCAGTTTCAACGACGATTCTGCACGACTACCGTTCAAATAGCTCGATATTTCCCTCTTGGGACTATTCCGTCGCGCACCTGACAGCGCAGCTGAACGTGTCGCAAGTTGATTCGTCCCTGTCATCTGCTGTTAAACCGATACTGGCGAATAATACCAAGCAACGGGCACTAGATTTAGAGATAATGCCATAATGATCAATATATGATCGTCTGCAACTGGAAAATATCACGAACAATCAACACTTGGGTTGTGAAAATGGCGAACAAAGTTCTGACTGTGTTTTTATTTTCTAGTCTGTGTTTTCTTTCTATCTCAGTTAGAGCAGAAGTTACACAGAATGAGGAAGGAACAGAAGGAACTATAAGTTTCACGCCGCCGACTCTAAATGACGAAGAAGCTCACAGCATGCACATTCCAGATCACCTCAAGTGTGATGCTTGCACAGCAGTGGCATACCAGGTAAACTTTTTCTCCTTTTTTTTTCAACTTCTTTCTGCTGAACAATCAACCTTGATTATGAATGACAGGCGCTGTCAGGATACAGTAAAGCTAACTATACTAGTAAAACCTCTCTTTAACGGCAACTAAATTGTGTTTATTATAAAGTGTTGATGACAGGTGACTGCATAAAGCAAGGTGACAGTAAAACAGAAAGCTCCTTAAGCAGCTTTCGTTTTACTATCACCCTGCTTTATTTAGCTTTCACCTGTCTTTAACACATTCAATTAGCTTTCTTTGTAATTAGAGAGGTTTGACTGCAGTCCAATTAGTTGACGACAGGTGACTCAGCAGCATAAAGCAAGGTGACAGTAAAACAGAAAGCTCCTGAAGGAGCTTTCTGTTTTACTGTCACCTGCTTTAAACTGTCACCTAGTAATGTCTTTATACATTCAATTAGCATTCTTTGTAATAGAGAGGTTTGACTTTAGTCCGATTAGGAACCTTCTAATCTGTGTTTGCAACTTTGCGTAGGAGCAATGTACTCTCCACAGGTACAAGGTTTGTAAACAACAAGTATATATATATAGAGGATATTGAATGAGTGTTTTTTCAGTAATGAATTTATTGGACGAGTTGGATAAAAATGATATTTTGCGAGCCTTGGCGAGCAATATCCTTGCTTCTTGTCATTTCGCCACTTCTTGTCAATTCGCCACCTAAGCAAAACTTGGAATTCCGTCACGAGCAGGCTACCGAGGATGTCCGAAAACTACAGAGGATATCCGAATTCTAGGACAGTTTCACTAAGGAAGATTTCAAGCGCCGAAAATGCGAAAGAAACAGGTAAAATAACAATAATTCATAAAAAGTTTCAAATCAAAGGACATGTTGGTAATTTTTACTCTATATGCCCATTGTTACTTTTTATTGTAAAGTTGTAAAATATATTATTTACTTTTAAAAAATTAAATATTTCAAAATCATTAAACCATGTTCAAATTTCATGAAACAAACTATAACATACTGCCAGAGCCTACATTGACCTAATTATCGAACGACCAATCAGAGGTGGCGAATTGACAAGAAAGCACCCCGGTGATCTAGAGCAATGACCTCGTTCAAAAACGGTACAGTAATTTACATTTGTGTTTATTTCACAAGTTTTATTTGTATATAATCGTGTTATTGAAAGTTCAGTCCAGAATTAGATCCGTGAAAAAGTAAGAAAGGTTACATCAGAAAGCGCATGTGCGAAAAAATATAGCTAAGGGTGGCGAAAACACAGGTAAACAGGCTATATCATTTTTATCCAACGAGTTCAATAAATTTATTACTGAAAAAACACGAATTTGATATCCTATTTATCACATAAACACCAAATCACATGAAAATCCGAACGGTCTTACTTTCACTTTTGCCCTCGGCTCTATGGAAAACGATTCGCCATAGGTGTTATTCGGTTTTATTCATCCGAAGGTAAAAACACCCACCAAGCTAAAATAAAGAAAATCAACATCAATGTGTTGCGAAAAGACTTCTCCGATACCATATTCAAATTTTAAATTAATATTTAATTTAAAACTGTTCTAACTGACTAAAATTGATCATTTGACAGTTAGAGTCAAGTTTTGTTTTCAAATAACGTCGTTATACATGTAGCAACACGACGTCATCATCATTGTAACGTCTAAATTTGATAACAGAGCTCTACATAGCCTAATTTGCAGCCTGAGTTTGCGGGACTGCTCGGGATAATGTTTTTAGGACACTTGGAAATGTTTTAAAACACTAGTGGTGATCTTATTTTGTCTAGATTTTCTTAACTGATTTAAAGTCGGCGTAGTAATTCAGTATTTTGGTGATTCGAAAATTAGTATAAAATATATGCCCAGTGGGCCATACGATTTTTACGGCTCTCTATATTTTGCACGTTTATGTGATAAAGATCGATACTTGTCGCTTGGGCTGTATGGGTTAAGTGACCACTTACAATTAGAAAACTCTTGGTTAACCTTAATTTAAAGACAGGATGATTGCTGGATGGAGCTTTCTGCATTATTTTTTATCCTGAAAAGGGAAATCACCTTTCTTTAAAAATAAAAATGTTACTTCAATTAGTGGCTACTTAATTCAAGACTATTTTAACCACTATTATTATTATTATACCCGATTTATATAGCACTCTTTTCACACACCAGGAGTTGTGCGTTCAAAAGCGCTTCACATGAAATTATATAAAAATGTACCGTAACAAAGCGAGAGAAAGACAAATAACTACATTCACAATAAAAATGATACAATATTGAGATGCATGGAAACATGGAAACTCTTTCAATATTATTATAAAAAATTTATAGCAACTTTGTAAAATCATTTTTAAAATGAGTCAAATAATTAAAAGATCAATGGCATGATTAAAAACAGAGTGTTTTTTTGCTACATGATCATGTTTAGAAATAGGTAAATGTCTCGATCGCCCACTCAGAAACTTCAAATGGACAATTCTAGTCTCCAATTAAGGTTACTTGTCCATAGTTGACTATTTCGTGTCTTTTTTGCATTTCATTGCAAAATAACAAACAGTGCATGCAGTCCCTGATTTGAGTGAGCTGGATGATTCCTTTGGGATTCCTATGATCTTGGTCTATATACTGTTTGCATAGGACAAGTGTACTACTCACATGTACACTGTTTGTCATGGATCACCACTCAAGTGCTCAATGGGTTAAATATTAAGGGTAAATGCCAGTACTGTGACATTAACCCATTATCCCATAGCCTATTTCTAGTAGTGATGATAGGTTAATACTTAAAGTAGGTTGAAAGTAAAGCAGAATGCGCCATATGGCGCATTCTGCTTTACTTTCAGCCTACTTTAAGCTATCATCTGCTATAATATAGAACATTTTTCTTATGATACATATGCATTACTGTATAAATTGGAACTATTTTCTTGAGTGGAGGGATATTTTGTAGGCGTAAAAAGGCATATTTATGGGGTAATGGGTTAAGAGGAATGTAAAGTCTTCAATACAGATTGCATCTTCACCCACTACTCCATAGATACACCTTTTATACATTGAATTTATTCTTCCACTGAAGAAAGTAGTATTTTCTACAGCCATGATTATGTATATTACGGAATATTTTCAGTATATTCTAGCAGATGGTGGATAGCAGTCTGAAAGTGAAGCTGATGCAAATAAAGGCACATTTTCATTTACATTGTGTGGTCAGCTTTTTTCGAAACATAGAAACAGGAAAGTGGGTATTTTTGGGTTATCAAAAGAAATTTGCCAGAGCTTGTAAGTTAATACATTATTCTGTACTATTGTTGTTTATAGGAGGCAGAAAATAAAGCAGAAAGCTCCTTTACTTTCAGCCTGCTTGAAAGGGATTAGGCATCCACTTTTCAGAATACCGGAAAATATTACCATGGCAGCAAGCCAGAGCTTCCTAGAAGGGAGCCCACTAATGTGGATATTGCCCCTGAACCTGCATGTTAATCAAAAATCCGATAGTAGTAGTAATTTACTGGGCATCATCTAGGTAGAAGCATGAAAAATCAGATACTGATTTTTCATATATACAGTAAAACCTCTCTATTACGACCACTAAATTGTGTCAACTATTAGTAGTTTAAGACAGGTGACTGCTTAAAGCAATGTGAAAGTGAAACAGAAAGCTCCTATAGGAGCTTTCTGTTTCACTTTCATATTGCTTTAAGCTGTCACCTGAATTTTATACAGACAATTGGCCTTCTTTTTAGTGGTCGTAATAGAGAGGTTCTACTGTATATGAAAAATCAGTATATGTGCATTGAAATATACACTTCTATAGAGGCAAGAGTTATAGAACAAAGGCCGTTAACATTTTGGCTTCAAATAAATGGAGGCTGTCAACTGGATATATTGGGCAATATAAAGTAGATTATCACTCTATTACTACCACTGAAAAGAAGACTAATTCAATTAATGGTATAAAAGATAGGTGGCAGCTTAAGCAAGGTTAAAGTAAAAGAGAAAGCTAAAGGAGCTTTATCTTTTACATTCACCTTGCTTTAACCCTTTGAACCCTAGTCCCGCATATAGGCGTCCTTTTCAAACAGTGTACATGTGAATAGTACACTTGTCCTATGCAAACAGTGAAGACCCAGATCAGAGGGCTCCGAAAGGAGCCCTCTGATCAGGGTCTTCACTGTTTGTCATAATGTCAAACATTGACAAAAACAACCCTTAAAAGTCAGAAATAGACTAGACTAAAATGGAAACTGGAATTGTCCATTTAAAGTTTCAGGGAGGAAAGAGTTAAGCAGCCACCTGCCCTTAACACCTAGTAATTCACATAATCTAGTGGTCGTAATAGAGAGGTTTCACTATAATAAATAACCTTTGGCATTTTGCAGTATTTCAGTAACAGTCAATCTTTTCGCTGCTGTAAAATTTTCTTTGTGCATTTTCCCAAGGTTATATCATGTCAAATAATTTAAAATAATGGAATTGCATATAGATAGAACTTAGATCAGTGTTTGGATTCTGATCATATACCATGTTACTCTTCATCTGATTTAGATCCAAACTATGTGCACAGTCCTACATATATTGTCAAGTTGCACATTAGCAGGTGATGGGTTAAATAAGGTCTGCAACAGATTTTGGTAAAAATGAATATCTGTTAACAATTATTTCAAATGTACTCAGTAAATCGCTCTTACATTGATCAATATGTTTCAAGGAAGAAAAAGAAATATAGAAGTCTGCAGCAGAAATACTTTAGCAGATGACATTTTATTTGATATCACACACATTACAACAAGCTGAATGTCAAATTGTCAATAATTGGCAATTAACAATAATTATGCTTTAGCAGCTTTTTTTTTCCTTCTTTGGACGGTACCCGGGAAAGGACCCGTTCCCAATTGGAACAGGACCCGTTCCAGGACCCGTTCCCAATTGGAACAGGACCCGTTCCCAATTCAAAGAAGGGACCTGGCAATATGGTAAAATAGTATTTTCAGTGGAAAAAAGAGAATTTCTGTTACCATTGTAAGCATTGCCTGTTGATATGAACTGCATAATTGCACCTTGATAAGTTAGATCAATATAGGCCTACATATATTATAAAATAAACTTCCCAATTTCTTTTTTGTCATCATTTCACGACTTGTTTTTTTCCTAATTTGAAGTTTATGCGACAAGAAAAATTCCCAATCTGACAAGAAAAATTCCCAATCTGAGGGGTACCGGACCCGTTCCCAATTGGGTGAAAAAAACCCTGTTTAGGCAAATTGGCTGGTATTTGCATCAGTTGGGATCTAGATCAGGCAAATATAAATGTTCTCTGCATTTATAATAATCATCTGATTCTTGATCCTTGTATGACTCACTTGCTTTGTATTTTTTTCTTCGGCTTAACCCATTAATTTTCATAAATGTGCCTTTTCATGCCTCTAATTTATTCAATCACTGAAGAAAATAGTGCCACTTTAGTTTATATATTCATCAATATGCACCATAAGAAATGTTTCCTTTATCATAGAAGATAGTTCCTAGCTTAAGCAGGCTGAGTTAAAGTAAAGCAGAATGCATGTTAAACTTAAGGCACATTCTGCTTTACTTTCAACCTGCTTTACGTGGTCAACTTTACTATACATGTACCTTGAAGATTATTGCTGAAATTAATAAAGAATGCTTTACTTTTAACTGCTTCAAGTGGTTACCGGTACATATATTGTGCAATTGGTGGTTTTTTAGCTCGCCTGTACGTAGTACATGACGAGCTATTGCAATACCCCCTGTGTAGTTGTCGTCGTCGTTGTCGTCGGCGTCGTCGTGAACGGCGTAAACAATTTTAAGAAAATGTCTATAACTTCTATGTCCCTTGAGGTATTGCTTTCATAGTTGGTATGTGTGTGTATATGGACAAGACCTTTCCATGCACAGAAACATTTTGACCCCTGTGACCTTCACCTTGAACTTAGGGCCTGCGTTTAGGTTTTGAAAAATGCCTTTAAACTTCTATGTCCCTTGAGGTATTGCTTCCATAGTTGGTATGTGTGTGTATATGGACAAGACCTTTCCATGCACAGAAAAATTTAGACCCCTGTGACCTTGACCTTGAACTTAGGGCCTGCGTTTAGGTTTCAAAATCTGCGTTTAGGTTTTGAAAAATGCCTTTAACTTCTATATCCATTAAGGTATTGCTTCCATAGTCGGTATGTGTGTGTATATAGACATGACCTTTCCATGCACAGAAAAATTTAGACCCCTGTGACCTTGACCTTGAACTTAGGGCCTGCGTTTAGGTTTCGAAATCTGCGTTTAGGTTTCGAAAAATGCCTTTAACTTCTATGTCCCGTGAGGTATTGCTTCAATAGTTGGTATGTGTGTGTATATGGACAAGACCTTTCCATGCACTGAAAATTTTGGACCCCTGTGACCTTGACCTTGAACTTAGGGCCTGCGCTTAGGTTTCGAAATCTGTGTTTAAGTTTAGATAAATGCCTTTAACTTCTATTTCCCTTGAGGTATTGCTTTCATAGTTGGTATGTATGTGTATATGGGCAAGACCTTTACATGCAAAGAAAAATTTAGACCCGTGTGACCTTGAACTTGGGGCCTGTGTTTAGGTTTCGAAATCTGTGTTTAGGTTTAGAAAAATGCCTTTAACTTCTATGTCCTTTGAGGTATTGCTTTTATAGTTGGTATGTGTGTGTATATGGACAAGACCTTTCCATGCACAGAAACATTTTGACCCCTGTGACCTTGACCTTGAACTTATGGCCTGTGTTTAGGTTTCGAAATTGAAAAATGCCTTTAACTTCTATATCCCTTAAGGTATTGCTTCCATAGTCTGTATGTGTTTGTATGTAGACAAGACCTTTCCATGCTCAGAAAAATTAATACCCCTGTGACCTTGACCTTGAACTTAGGGCCTGCGTTTAGGTTTCGAAATCTGCGTTTAAGTTTCGAAAAATGCCTTTAACTTCTATGTCCCTTGAGGTATTGCTTCCATAGTTGGTATGTGCGTGTATATGGACAAGACCTTTCCATGCACAGAAAAATTTAGACCCCTGTGACCTTGACCTTGAACTTAGGGCCTGTGTTTAGGTTTCGAAAAATGCCTTTAACTTCTATGTCCCTTGAGGTATTGCTTCAATAGTTGGTATGTGTGTGTATATGGACAAGACCTTTGCATGGACAGAATTTTTTTTACCCCTGTGACCTTGAACTTAGGGCCTGCGTTTAGGTTTCGAAATCTGTGTTTAGATTTTGAAAAATGCCTTTAACTTCTATGTCCCTTGAGGTATCGCTTCCATAGTTGGTATGTGTGTGTATATGGACAAGACCTTTCCATGCACAGAAAAATTTAGACTCCTGTGACCTTGACCTTGAACTTAGGGCCTGCATTTAGGTTCGAAAAATACCTTTAACTTCTATGTCCCTTGAGGTATTGCTTTCATAGTTGGTATGTGTGTGTATATGGACAAGACCTTTACATGCACAGAAAAATTTAGACCCCTATGACCTTGACCTTGAACTTAGGGCCTGTGTTTAGGTTTCGAAATCTGTGTTTAGGTTTCGAAAAATGCCTTTAACTTCTATGTCCCTTGAGGTATTGCTTCAATAGTTGGTATGTGTGTGTATATGGACAAGACCTTTGCATGGACAGAATTTTTTTTACCCCTGTGACCTTGAACTTAGGGCCTGCGTTTAGGTTTCAAAATCTGTGTTTAAGTTTAGAAAAATGCCTTTAACTTCTATTTCCCTTGAGGTATTGCTTCAATAGTTGGTATGTGTGTGTATATGGACAAGACCTTTCCATGCACAGAAAAATGTTGACCCCTGTGACCTTGACCTTGAACTTAGGGCCTGCGTTTAGGTTTCGAAATCTGTGTTTAGGTTTCGAAAAATGCCTTTAAACTTCTATGTCCCTTGAGGTATTGCTTCCATAGTTGGTATGTGTGTGTATATGGACAAGACCTTTCCATGCAAAGAAAAATTTAGACCTCTGTGACCTTGACCTTGAACTTAGGGCCTGCGTTTAGGTTTCGAAATCTGTGTTTAGGTTTTGAAAAATGCCTTTAAACTTCTATATCCATTAAGGTATTGCTTCCATAGTCGGTATGTGTGTGTATATAGACATGACCTTTCCATGCACAGAAATTTTTTAACCCCTGTGACCTTGACCTTGAACTTAGGGCCTGCGTTTAGGTTTCGAAATCTGCGTTTAGGTTTCGAAAAATGCCTTTAACTTCTATGTCCCTTGAGGTATTGCTTCAATAGTTGGTATGTGTGTGTATATGGACAAGACCTTTCCATGCACAGAAAAATTTAGACTCCTGTTACCTTGACCTTGAACTTAGGTCCTTCGTTTAGGTTTCGAAATCTGCATTTAGGTTTCGAAAAATGCCTTTAACTTCTATGTCCCTTGAGGTATTGCTTCCATAGTTGGTATGTATGTGTATATGGACAAGACCTTTACATGCACAGAAAAAATTAGACCCCTGTGACCTTGACCTTGAACTTAGGGCCTGTGTTTAGGTTTAGAAAAATGCCTTTAACTTCTATGTCCTTTGAGGTATTGCTTTCATAGTTGGTATGTATGTGTATATGGACATGACCTTGTGATGCACAGAAACATTTAGACCCCTGTGACCTTGACCTTGAACTAAGAGCCTGTGTTTGAACTTAGGGCCAATGTTTAGTTTTCAAAATCTGTGTTTTGGTTTTTCAAAACTTTTACTTCTCCTATGTCCATTGATATATTCCTTTCATATTCAGTTTGCATGTGTATATGAACTAAGGTCGCGAAAGGTTTTAGGTTTCGAAATCTGCGTTTAGGTTTCAAAAATGGTTATAATTCCTATGTCCCTAGAGGTGTTATTTTCATATTTGATTTGCCAGTGTATATGGACAAGACCTTTCCATGCAGGCAAAAAGGTTGACCTCTGTGACCTTGAGTGTGCTTTTAAGTTTCTAAAGGTGCCGTTGGCGAGCTTTGTTGTCTCTCTGACAACTCTTGTTCCCTTTTATTCTTATGACATGTAGGTTGAGGGATGGGGAAAGCCATCATAATACATTAATTTTTTTCTCTCTCTTTTTCAGTTCTCTGAAAAGTTCAAGGATGCTCATAGTAAAAGAAAAAAGTTGAAAAAACTTCCTGAATCTGACCTTATTAAACTGGCAGAGGATGTGTGTGGAGGGAAGGAGTTAACCAAGTAAGAGTGCATTTACGCATTACCCCATAGCCTGTTTCTAGTATTAAAGATCAACAAACTCTTAAAGCAGGTTGAAAGTAAAGCAGAATGAGCCTTTAGGCCCATTCTGCTTTAAGTTCAGCCCGCTTAAGGTGGTTCGACAGCGGGCGGCCCGCATCTCGTGTTCCGGAAATGCTGATGACTTTCACCTGATCTTTGCGGCACATGCTTATAGTAGAATATTAAGATAAAGAAAAGTTCGATCTACTTCAGTGTCTTCTCTGTTGTCGCAGTTGGTAAGGTGATTGACTTGCAATCGAAAGGGAAATTTGTCCGATTTTAGTGACTAGTCAATTCATAACGCGGTGATCAAAGGACAGGCTATGTTTAGTCACGTAATAATGAATAATATCAGATGCAAGTATGGTCAAGTGACAGCTAAATTTGTGAGGATTTATAGCCTATATGACAGATGGCAGCTTAACACAAGACACAAGTAATGCTAAAAGATAGATCCTAAAGGAGCTTTTATGCATTACTTTTGTTACAGGCTATCGTATTCAATGGTTCCTTATTACAGGTTTGACTTGCTTCCATAGTTGGTATGTGTGTGTATATGGACAAGACCTTTCCATGCACAGAAAAATTTAGACCCCTGTGACCTTGACCTTGAACTTAGGGCCTGCGTTTAGGTTTCGAAATCTGTGTTTAGGTTTTGAAAAATGCCTTTAACTTCTATATCCATTAAGGTATTGCTTCCATAGTCGGTATGTGTGTGTATATAGACATGACCTTTCCATGCACAGAAAAATTTAGACCCCTGTGACCTTGACCTTGAACTTAGGGCCTGCGTTTAGGTTTCGAAATCTGCGTTTAGGTTTTGAAAAATGCCTTTTACTTCTATGTCCCTTGAGGTATTGCTTCAATAGTTGGTATGTGTGTGTATATGGACAAGACCTTTCCATGCACAGAAAATTTTGGACCCTTGTGACCTTGACCTTGAACTTAGGGCCTGCGTTTAGGTTTCGAAATCTGTGTTTAAGTTTAGAAAAATGCCTTCAACTTCTATTTCCCTTGAGGTATTGCTTTCATAGTTGGTATGTATGTGTATACGGGCAAGACCTTTACATGCAAAGAAAAATTTAGACCCGTGTGACCTTGAACTTAGGGCCTGTGTTTAGGTTTCGAAATCTGTGTTTAGGTTTAGAAAAATGCCTTTAACTTCTATGTCCTTTGAGGTATTGCTTCCATAGTTGGTATGTGTGTGTATATGGACAAGACCTTTCCATGCACAGAAACATTTTGACCCCTGTGACCTTGACCTTGAACTTATGGCCTGTGTTTAGGTTTCGAAATCTGCGTTTAGGTTTTGAAAAATGCCTTTAACTTCTATATCCCTTAAGGTATTGCTTCCATAGTCTGTATGTGTTTGTATGTAGACAAGACCTTTCCATGCTCAGAAAAATTTAGACCCCTGTGACCTTGACCTTGAACTTGGGGCCTGCGTTTAGGTTTCGAAATCTGCGTTTAAGTTTCGAAAAATGCCTTTAACTTCTATGTCCCTTGAGGTATTGCTTTCATAGTTGGTATGTATGTGTATATGGACAAGACCTTTACATGCACAGAAAAATTTAGACCCCTGTGACCTTGACCTTGAACTTAGGGCCTGTGTTTAGGTTTAGAAAAATGCCTTTAACTTCTATGTCCTTTGAAGTATTGCTTTCATAGTTGGTATGTATGTGTATATGGACATGACCTTTCGATGCACAGAAATATTTAGACCCCTGTGACCTTGACCTTGAACTAAGAGCCTTTGTTTAGGTTTCGAAATCTGCGTTTAAGTTTCGAAAATCCATTTAACTTCTATATCCTTTGAGGTATTGCTTTCATAGTTGGTATGTGTGTGTATATGGACAAGACCTTTCCATGCACAGATAAATTTGGACCCTTGTGACCTTGAACTTAGGGCCTGCGTTTAGGTTTTGAAAAATGCCTTTTACTTCTATGTCCCTTGAGGTATTGCTTTCATAGTTGGTTTATGTGTGTATATGGACAAGACCTTTCCAGGCACTGCAAAATTTAGACCCCTGTGACCTTGACTTTGAACTTAGGGCCAATGTTTAGTTTTCGAAATCTGTGTTTTGGTTTTTCAAAAATTTTATTTCTCCTATGTCCATTGAAATATTCCTTTCATATTCAGTTTGCATGTGTATATGGACAACATCTTTCCTTACATGCAAAATGTTTGAGCCCTCTGACCTTGACCTTGAACTAAGGACCCACGTTTAGGTTTCAAAGTCTGCGTTTAGGTTTCTCAAAATTTCTTTAACTCATATATCCATTGAGATATTTCTTTCATATTAGGCATGCATGTGTATATGGACACGATCTTTCCATGCATGCAAAAAAATTAGCCCAGTGTCCTTGACCTTGAACTAAGGTCGCGAAAGGTTTTAGGTTTCGAAATCTGCGTTTAGGTTTCAAAAATGCTTATAATTCCTATGTCCCTTGAGGTGTTATTTTCATATTTGATTTGTCAGTGTATATGGACAAGACCTTTCCATGCAGGCAAAAAGGTTGACCTCTGTGACCTTGAGTGTGCTTTTAAGTTTCTAAAGGTGCCGGTGGCGAGCTTTGTTGTCTCTCTGACAACTCTTGTTCAATAAACGGGAATATTCACTTTATAAAATAATATAACTCAATAGTTTCCTTATACTCAAGTAAACTTTTCAGAGACTATAAGATATTGTGCAAACAAAAAATATTTCATGACATATTTTCTGGAAATATCAATATTTTAAAAAAGTCAAATTCGGAAAAAGTCACTAACTCTAAAATTACAAAAAATCTAGTCGTTTAACATACACTAATTTTACTCTTATTAGATAGATATTACTTAGTTCTACTAGTCGCAAAAGTTTTATGAAAATCTACACTGGAATTTACATTTTATACATGATTTCCAGAAATTCTGACAAAATGTTAACACAAAACGAGTAACCTCCCTTGAGTTCAACTAAATAATACCATAAGTCAAACCTGTTATAAGGGACCATTGAATACGGTAGCATGTAGATCATTAAAGACAGGTGACTGCTTAATGCAGAACAAAAGTAAGGCATAAAAGCTCCTTTGGGATCTATCTTTTAGCATTACATGTACTTTTGTCCTGTGTTAAGCTGCTATCTGTCATATAGACTGTAAATCCTCACAAAGATTAGTTGTCACTTGACCATACTTGCATCTGATATTATTCATTATTACGTGACTAAACATAGCCTGTCCTTTGATCACTGCGTTATGGATTGAATAGTCAATAAAATCGGACAATTTATTTTTAAAAAAAGTTTTGAAGCGAGTGGGAATCGAACCTAGAACCTTTGGATTGCTAGTCAACCACCCTACCAACTGCGCTTACAGAGAAGACACTGAAGCTGATCCAACTTTTCTTTATCTAAATTTTCTACTATAAGCATGTGCCGAAAAGATCAGGTGAAAGTCATCAGCATTTCCGGAACTCGAGATGCTGGCCGCCCGCTGTCGAACCACCTTAACTTCAATAATTGGATTTTGCATATAAGGCTCATGCAATAATATATACTTTGTCCGCCTAACTCGGCCTACAACCTTATAATTTTGCAGACTGTTTACGCATGTACAACAGATGTGTATGTGGTCACTGGTCAGGAGTTTGATCTGCTTTATTTATTTCTTTTACAGAATCTGAAGTTAGTCATTTTTTGCATATAAGGTTCATGCAACAGTACATGTATACATTTTGTCCTTCCAACATACTCCTACAGTTTTAAAGCTACAGACGATTATGTGAAGTTTGTAGACTATTACAATAGCATCATGATAGTAATTTGACTATGTAGAACCTATTGTTATACAGTGAAACCCCTCTAAACCGGAACCTCTTAATACCGGAATTCTCTGTAAACCGGACAAACTCGTTGGTCCCGTTTCCAACCATTCTTTATGTTACCCATTACACCATAAATACGCCCTTTTACGTTTTTGGTTTAATCCTACACTGAAGAAAAAGGTTAATACATACTACCGGTAGCAGATAATAGCTCTCAAGGCGCATTCTGCTTTACTTTCAGCCTGCTTTAAGTGATCAGCTACCTTCCATACTTGAACCAAGATATGGGTTAAAACCCCTCTAAACCGGAAACCCCTCTAAACCGGAACTTTTTTTTGTCCTGACACATGTCCGGTTTAGAGGGGTGTCACTGTATGTATTTGAGCCACAAATTTACCCATGTTACAGTTCAACAAATAGCGGGGCATTATACCTTGTACATGTAGTTGTCTTACAGACACCGTTAATTAGCCATGTCCCTAGTGTTATTTTCATTTGAACAAATGAACAAAAATTTGTGATAATACAGTAAAACCTCTCTGTTACGACAACAAAATTGTGTTTCGTATTAGCCTAGGCGCTTACAACAGGGCACCACTTAAAGCAAAGTGGCAGTAAAAGAGAAAGCCTTTCTGTTTAACTGTCACCTTGCTTTAAGCTGTCATCTGTCATTTATAAATACTTTAGCCTACGTTTTAGTGGAAATAATAGAGAGGTTTCATGGTAGTTATTTTTAAAGAAAAGTATTCAATCGCAATTAAAATTTATTCTGCCAAAGGCCCAGAGTCCCAATTGCAAACAGTAGTGAACCAGATCAAATGAGGGTGAATTTGGTGTGTTATCAGACTTCAAACTGTCAGACATTCTGGTCAAAATAAGTTATCAACATTAAAAGAAAATGCCATTTTGCACATTTTCAATGTTTTTGTTTTGTTAAACGATAATGTTTTTCTTGCTGTATTTGATAACAGCTATGGTGTGAAGGAAGTCAAGAGAGTGAAAAGGCTGTCAGGTCCGGGTTTGGAGGCGGAGGAGTCACCAGGAATCATGCAGGGTGGAGGAAAGTGGCCAGACAGGTAAGGGCAGGACACCCTAGGGCAGTCAGGAAATTCTCTGTCAACAACTATGCTCTATACAAATCAACACAGTATCTAATTTGGATCAGAGGCCCGTCTTACGAAACATCGTACAACAAATATTGTCGTAAGTCAGATTTTAAAATTCTCAAATATTTTTTTATTTTTCCATCTAATCCTGTCTCGTGACATCTCTTTGGAATCGTCTTGAAAAGACGATTCCAAAGAGATGTCACAAGACAGGATCAAATGGAGAAATAAGAAATAAAATGTGTTTTAAAGTTTTAACTTACAATTGTTTTTGTCATACGACATTTCGTAAGAAAGTATCTACTATGGATCAGAACTATATTGACAATGAACAGAATTATGTATCTTAAGAAATATTTTCTAATATCCTAAGCAGAGAGTAGCTTAAAGCAGCTGAAAGTAAAGCAGAATGTGCCTTTATATGGCACATTCTGCTTTACTTTCAACCTGTTTTATGTAATCACCTTTCTTCAATACTAGAAACAGGCTATGGGGTAATGGGTTAAGCAAATCCACTGAAATATATAAAAGGCAAAGCATAACTCTCCTTCAGGAGCTTTCTACATTATATGAACTTAAATAGGAGCTATCTGTTTAATTTTTGTCCTGTATTTAGCAATCACCTGTATTGTATAATATAGTTACCTTATACCGCAGGCCGTTGATGAGGTGTTACAGTACTGAACCTTATTAAATTAAATTTATAATCGCAAGCGAATTGCCATCGAATTGCCATCGAATCGGGCGCTTCAAAAAACAAATCCTACTTTTGAATACTTTTACGCGAATTTTCCGAAGCGGTTTTGACAAAAATAGAATCGAAAAAATTAACGTAGACATATTTGCGAACATTTGTGAGATAAACCATTCAAGAAAACTTACCTGAGGGAAAAGTTAGTATTTTGAATCGCAAGCGAATTGCCATCGAATTGCAAGCGAATTGCAAGCGAATCGCAAAAATTGTTAATTTAATAAGGTTTAGTACTGTAGCTCAATAATTATATATTGTCTACCTTTAAGTGACTGCTTTACACAAGTTTGACTACATATACAGAGAAACCTCTCTATTACGACCACTAAAAAGAGGAATTGTTGTTGTTCTTTGTTCATGGCTATGCGAATATATTGTCCTCAAATTCAAGTTGTTGAGTTTCTGCGATGAGTCCGTAGGTGGCTAATGGGGCTGATCCTAGCACCAAAGGTACGTCCACAACAGGTGCACACATGGTTAGATGGTGTAAAAAGAGGACTTATTGACTGTTTAAAAGACAGGTGACAGCTTAAAGCAAGGTAACAGTAAAACAGAAAGCTCCTAAGGAGCAGGAGCAGTCACCTGTTGTTAACACCTAATAACTAACTCAATTTAGAGGTTGATGGTAATAGAGAGGTTATACTGTATACAATGTACAGCGCTCCCTCTCTACAACGGCCCTCCAAACAACGACTCCCTCCTTACAACGACCCTTGTCTCTGTTCCCTAAACCTGACAATTCTGTCTAACATGTTTACTGCTGCAATGTCGTCTGCTTCGAATTGTTGTCTGCTGTTTTTCTTAAAATTACATATAAGTGGACATTTTCGAAAGAATAATTATAATTTTGAGTGACAAACAGCTTGAATCCAGATCAGACGCCGCGTTACGCGGCGTCTGATCTGGATTCAAGCTGTTTGCAAATGTAAGTCAAGTCTTATTTTCCCCTCTCTGCAACGACTCCCTCTGAACAACACACACAATATGCGTCTCCCACTCGATGTCGTTGTAGAGAGGGAGCACTGTATTTCTGTTTTACCCAGGATGCAAAGGATGTGCCACTTGTTCGTAGAGGGACTGGATGAAGATAATATATACGATGCCTACCTGAGCAAAACAACAACAGTGAAAAAGTTCTTGTGTGAGAATGATGAAAACCCAGGCCTTAGTGACATTTGTTTGCCAAGGAAAGTAGCAAAGAAGAAACAGAAACCAAAGAAGAAAAAAGATGAACTTTAAAGATATTTATTTTTTTTTATAGTTTTTGAAAGATTTTTTTGATATTTTTTATCTTGTTCAACCAGTCAATTATTCATTCAAATACAGTGCTTCAGATAAAAGGGGCATTTCTCAATTCTGTAAAACCTCTTAAATTACGACCACTGAAAACAAGGCTATTTGATGGGAAGAAAGACAGGTGGCAGCATAAAGAAAGATGATGGTTAAATAGAAAGCTGCTAAAGGAGCTTTCTGTTTTACTAAGTTCTTCTTTCTTTCAGCTGCCCTCTGCCTTAAAGACAAACTAATGAACTAAATTAAACAGTCTTTGCCTTAACCCACTTGCCCGAAACATGGGGCAAGTGGTTTCTGATTTGGCCAAGTGACATCAGAATTAGTGATATTTGCATCAGAATTTGGCATATATCAGTGGAAAAGGCAGTTTATGTCAGTTTCAGGCAAGTGGTCTGAAAAACCTTAGGCGAAGCCTGGTTTTGAAGTAATTGTTTTAGTGAGGTTTTAAATTTGATACATCCCCACCAAGTCCTATGTTGTGATGATAACTCACAAGAGTTTAATGGCAATAAGTATGAGCAAATACTGAACGTGTTTGAAGTTTACCTACTTTTATCTGGAGCCCTGATTAATGTATTGAAAGTGCCAAGAGAGAATGAAAAGATTTTATATCATATAAATTCTAAGATACAAACAATTTGAATCCTGATCTGATATTGCTGAATTACTCTGCATATGATCAGGATCTTAACTGTTTAAAAAGATGTTGAAATCATTTCAATCATTTGAATGGTCAAAATAATCTTGCAATGAGGTTAAATGAGCCGTGTTCTTTTTTCTAAATGTGTATTTATTTTTATTCTTAAAAATTAGACTATTTTGTGTTGTTGCAACCGAATCAAAAGAATTCTTTTTTATCTCTTTCACTGCCATTGGGGCAAAAAGGTGATTTTGCAAACAGTTTGGATCCTGATCAGACACTGCGTAAGACAGAATCTGATCAGGATCCAAACTGTTTGACACTCATATCGATATGTTTTAAGTCATACTACATTGTACATGTATCTTACTTTGAAACGATTTTGCAAAGAACAAAAGTAAGACATATGATTTCTTATCCTAGCTGATGGTAGCTTAAAGCAAGCACTATATTAGTTTTCTGGGTTTAAATGGTTAGTTCAAAGCCATGTGTTGGAATGTGTCCTTTGTTCTTAACTCTTTCCTCCCTGAAACTTTAAATGGACAATTCCAGTTTCCATTTTAGTCTAGTCTATTTCAGACTTTTAAGGGTTGTTTTTTAAATGTTTGGCATTATGACAAACAGTGATGACCCTGATCAGAGGGCTCCTTTCGGATCCCTCTGATCTGGGTCTTCACTGTTTGCACAGGACAAGTGTACTATTCACATGTACACTATTTGAAAAGGATGCCTATATGCGGGACTAGGGTTCAAAGGTTTAATAAGGGTGGTAGTGTTAAGCTAGTTAGGATTTGTGAATGTTGAATTATAAACAAATGTGATTGCCTTTAACAGCGAAGTGAAGAATACAATTGTTGATAGTATGTGTGTGTTTAAAACCTCCAGTCAGACTGGCATTTGCAAACATTGAAGATCCAGATCAGACAATTAATTTATTATTAATTGAAGTGCAATATTGCAATCATCTTGAGCAAGTTCTGTGCCATCATTTTATTTGAATACCCCAAGATCAAATATTGGTGTGTGTGTTGGTTTTTTTAATTTTCCCCAATTCTTTCAGTTGTTTTAACCCATTACCTCTTAACCTATTTCTAGCTTTAAAAACAGGTGACCACTTAAAGCAGGTTGAAAGTAAAGCAGAATGTGCCTTAAGGCACATTCTGCTTTACTTTCAGCCTGCTTTAAGCTACCATCTTCTAGGATACGGAAAATATTTCTTCTGGTACATATTCTTGGCTGTATAAACTGGGACTTTTTTCTTCAGTGGAGGAATAAATGAGAGGTGTAAAAAGACGTTTTTAAGGGGTAATGGGTTAACCCTTTACTTCATAGCATGAAAAAATGTTAACTGGTATCTTTGGAGTAAAGGGTTAGATATTGAAAGACTAGTTATGAGGGAGTGTGTTAATATTTATTGTTTCAAGTAAATTCCCAAAATGAACCCCTAACACACTTTTCAATTTAATCAAAAGATAAACATGTGTACACGTAGATATAAAGAGTTTGTGTGAATCAACGGAAATTATTTATCGAATCTATAAGAAGCTGGTACAGTTGAACTTCGATATCTCGAACTAACTTAACATGATTTATTCCATATTTATACAGTTGAATTCTATTATTTTGACCTCGCTTAAGTGGAATATATCCTTATATCAAAGTTAATATGTGGCATAGCCATGTTTTAACTTTGAAATAAGGATATGTTCAACTTAAGCAAGTTTGAGATATCAAAGTTTGACTGCACTTCAAAATAAAGATATATAGGAAAGTTGTGTGTTCTGTGGTAATTGTATGTTTCAATGTTTTGAAATTTAGCCATTATTGTGTCAGAAACAGGTTTATACATGTACATCATATGCAGACGGTGTAGACCCTGATCAGAAGGCTAATTTGCACTAAATATTTTTGGGACAAACCCCTCAAAAGTCAATGTGAAGTGGTTATTATTTAGAAAACGGAAGAGTTCATGTGAAATTGAAAAACCAGCATAGTAAGGGTGAAACCTATAACATACTGTGTTATTGTCAACTGCAAAATTGTCAGTTTTTTTACCTGCATTTCATTTAAAGCCAGAATGTCACCCAAATCTATGTTTAAATCGCGCAATTTCTTATATAAGAACATTTTCTATGTATTAAAACTAAGCGAAATCCGTTGTTAGGTGCCTGAAACATGCCCCCCTGTCTTAAAGAACCATACATAAATGTGCCGATTTCTTATCGAGATGGTTGGAAAAATAAGCTTTTTGTTTACATAACAAATCTTCGTGTCGGCTTCCGAGAATTTCCACATGGTCGAATAAGAGTCGCGTGATCGATCCGATTTTTCTGACTTGTCTGTGTTTCTTTAGAACAGAATAGTTAATAATGGTAATTAGGTAACAGTGGAGAAAACGTTATTCTTTCCCGTTTAAAACGCAAACGAAACGCAAACTCATCACAATAAAACGCATAAAAGCACAACCTATAGACAATTATGACCATTCATGTTAGTCTGAGTTGCAAACAGTTTGGTGCCTGATCAGACGCCGGGTTACCTGGCGTCTGATCTGCTCCAAGCTGTTTGCAATTGAAATCATGGTTTTAGCGTAAGCACGTTTATTGGGAAAGAATAATATATCCTCCACTGTAAGGAAGGTAACATAGAATACATAGTCGTACACATTCCTACTTGAGATAAGTATGATCATCGTGCAGCACGAGAACGCTGCGCTAACTTTACTGATATTTTATTCTTTCAAATTAAACGCATTTATAAACAAAACGATTATTACCATTGCAAACATGTTGAAGCCAGATCAGACACCGCGTAACCCGGCGTCTGATCAGGCTCCAACCTGTTTGCTACTCAGATTAAAAAAATAGTTAAAATTTCTAAAAGTAAATTTCCACAGTGCAGTGAATTGCGTTTGCGTTTAAACCGGAAAGAAAAATGTATTCTCTTCTGTATATTGCGCACAATAAATACAGCTATCAATGTCTCTTGCTGAATGTAGGGAATACTCATCCCTTTTAAAGTTTTAGAATGTTCCAATCTAAAAATAACTCTGCCAAGTCAGAAGAAAACACTATGAAAACATCTTTACCGGGCGCAAGCCGAACGAACTCGGAAAATCTCCGCCGTTGATCGGATGTCAACAAACCGTTTAAAAAATCGACTTCTTTCCACCAAATCCATGGGTTTGTAAGCAATGTTGCCTCCATATACATAGCGGATTACTTCTTTTTATATGTTTAGATTATGTATGTGCCTGAATGTTCAGGTTTGAAAAATGCGGTATGTTGACTTACATACTGCCTTTAAGAAAAGTTCAAACATTTTGGATCCATATGAGATGCAGAGCTATAGATTCAAACTGTAAACACTAATTATCTTGATACCAGTTTATAAACCAGTATATTATATACAGTTATTGTTCATTAGCTCACCTGGCACAAAGTGCCAATGTGAACTATTAGGATTGCTGCATGTCCGTCCTTCAGTCATCCACAATTGGTTTAACACTCTACCAGCTACACATTTCATCTTATTGTCATGGAACTTAATGACAATCTAGGTCATGTTTGAATGTGGTTTATGTTAGGTCAACAACTAGCTCACTATATAGGTCAAATCATAGATATACCTCTTTCACACTTAAGAGGCCACAAATTTCATTTGATCTTAATGAAGCTTGGCCAAAATATTTGCCTTAATAAAATCTAGGTCTAGTAGGAATACGGGTCATGTCTGGTCAAACACAAGGCCACTAGGTCAAATCATAGAAAAAACCTTTATAACACTCTAGAGGCTACAAATGTCATTGGATCTTATTGAAACTTAGTAAAAATGTTAGCCTCATGAATTGAAATTTAGGCCAAGGTTGATGTTGGTCATAAAATTATGTAGTAAAAAATTAGTTCACTGTCAAATTTTACATGATGTACCCAGGTGAGCGCTCTAGGGCCATCTTGGCCCTCTTGTTTTTAGCTCACCTGAGCTAGCTCAGGGTGAGCTTTTGCAATCCTTGAATGTCCGGCGTCCGTCGTTCGTCGTCCGGCGTCCGGCGTCAACATATTTGGTGTTTACACTCTAGAGGCCACAATTTTTATCCAATCTTTCTGTAACTTACTTGGATTGTATATTACCATAAGAGTTCGGATGAGTTCGATTATGGTTGATATTGGACTTATAGGTCAAGAGTTATCCACCTTTGAATTGCTGAAAATGCATTATTTAACAGTGTTTACACTCTAGAGACCACAATTTTAATTCAATCTTTCCCAATCTTGCTCAGATTATATATAACTGCAAGAGTTTGGATAAGTTTGATTATGGTTGGAATCAGACCGATAGGTCAAGAGTTATCTACCTTTAAATTGCTGAAAATGCCATATTTAAGGTTGTTTACACTCTAGAGGCCACAATTTTAATCCCAATCTTTCTCAAACTTTATCAGATGGTATATGATTATAAGAGTTCAGATGAGTTGGATTATGGTTGCAATCGGACCGATAGGTCAAGAATTATCTACCTTTAAATTGCTGAAAATGCCATATTTAAGGTTGTTTACACTCTAGAGGCCACAATTTTAATCCAATCTTTCTCAAACTTCATCAGATTGTATATAACCATAAGAATTCGGATGAGTTCGGTTATGGCTGGAATCAGACCTATAGGTCAAGAGTTATCTACCTTTGAATGGCTGAAAATGCCATATTTAACAGTGTTTGCACTCTAGAGGCCACAATTTTCAATGGATTTTAATTATAATTGCGCACAATGCATATAGCTATAAGTTCTCGAGGGAGTGCAATTATTGTTGAAATCTGATCATTGTGGCAAGAGTTATCTGCCCTTGATATACTTTGAAATGCTAGAAAAGGCTTCATTTCAGTATAATTTTGGCTCTAGTTATCTTCCTTTGATGTAATCTACTATACATACTAGAATGGGTCATATTGCAATGTTGTGTACATGCTATACTACAAATTTGAATGGATTTAGAATAAAACAGGTGAAATTCAAAGGTAAAGCTATCAGGCTTCATTATAAAAGGTGAGCGATATCAGGGCCTTCAGGCCCTCTTGTTTGTTATGTATGTTAAAGTATTTGGATTCATTTTTATGTGTTCAGCTTGTCATTTTTCTATACATGTATTACTTGTGAGACATTGTTGTATTATCTTTGTAAACAAATCTATTTTCTATTTTTCTATCTTGTGTAAAACGTTTGTCCTTGTGAAAATAAAAGATACATTATGTATATGCCGACTTTATTTAGTCATCTCATATTATGACCAATAGATTACGACCACACTGTCATTATAAACAGTACTAGTGGTGTAAACCTTATTCTTACTCAATAAATATGCTCATGCTTAACCCTTTCCCTTATAGAAGCGACTTTTAGCATATTTGATTTATTCCTCCGCTGAAGAAAAAAGTTCCAGTTTATACCCTCATGAACAATAACCATTACAAATATCTTATATATCCTAGCAGATTTTAGTTTAAAGCAGGTAGAAAGTAAAGCAGAATGTGCCTTAAGGCACATTCTGCTTTACTTTCAACCTGCTTTAAGTGGTCACCTCTCTTCAAAACTAGAAACAGGCTATAAGGTAAAGGGTTAAAAATATTGTGTCCATTGCAAACAGTTAGTAGCAAGATCAGATGCTGAAAACCCCAGATTAGATTCCAAGTTTCTCCACAACGGCCAAATACCTATTGACCAATTACCCTACAGTCTGTTTCTAGTATTGAACATAAGTGACTGCTTAAAGCAGGATAAAAGCAGCACTTAAAGCAGGCTGACATTAAAAAAGAGTGCATATTATGTGGCATTCTGCTTTACTTCCACTCTGCTTTAAGCTTCCATCTGCTAGGGTACAGAAAATATTTTTATGTTGCATAAAATACATTGTATATCTAAAGCGTGAGAAAGGATACATCCTCAGTACAAAAACGTTTAACCCATTCCTAACTGATAGAGATACCTTTTCAACATATCTAGCATGCCCTGTTGAAAGGAAATTTATTATCCCCTGCCGAAAGGTAGAGGGATACTGTTTTAGGTCTGTCCGTCTGGCTGTCCGTCCGTCCGTTCCCACAATATGATAGTTGCGTGGCTAAAATTGTGTCCATAACCTAGACACATAATTGAAAAACTACATCGAGGCCGGAGAGAGATCCAACCTGTATGTTATACGGACATTAGTAATGGTCTGAAAAACATTAACCTGGCAGTTTCTTGTAACATTAACCTGGCCATTTCTTGTGACATTAACCTGGCCATTTGTGGGACATAGGGGTAGGGGTAGCCTCCAGATCATTCTATAACAAAGTTAGTATTCATTTATGTGGCTACCCACACATATTTTAGCCACATAAAAGAGATACAATAAAGAAGGATATGGCCACTTAAGGGTGTATCAATGTCATGAGCCATTTTTAGCTCACCTGAGCACAAAGTGCTCAAGGTGAGCTTTTGTGGTCAGTCAATGTCCGGCGTTGTGCGTCGTGCGTCAACAATTTCTTCAAACATCTTATTCTCCAAAACCACTTGCTTGATTGCAACCAAACTTCACAGGAATGTTCCTTGGGTCAAGCTCTTTCAAAGTTGTTCAAAGAATTTGAAACCATGCAGAACTCTGGTTGCTATGGCAACCAAAGTGAAAAAATAAGGAAATCTTAAAAAACCTTCTTGTCACAAACCACAAGAGCCAGAGCTTAGATATTTGGCACATGTCATTACCTATAGGTCCTCTATCAAAGTTGTTCAAATTTTGCCCCTGGGGTCAAAATTGGCCCCGCCCCTGGGTCAACGTTTTACATAGAGTTATATACTGAAATGTTCAAACATCTTTTTCTCTGAAACCAATATGTCCAGAGCTTTGATATTTAGCATGGTATTACTTCTAGAGGTATTTGACTTATATTGTTGAATCGGTTCCGGTCCGTTGCATATCTGGGTCACAGAAGCTAAAAATAGATTTTTTTCCCATGAGAACTTAAAAAATCTTCTTGTCTGAAACCATAGTACACCGAGTCTAGATATTTTGCACATAGCATCGTCAACAGATCCTCTATCAAAGTTGTTCAAATTTTGTTAAAATTGGCCCCGCCCCGGGGATCACAGTTTTACATAGAGTTATATAGTGAAATGTTCAAACATCTTTTTCTCTGGAACCAATATGACCAGAGCTTTGATATTTGGCATGATGTAACTTTTAGAGGTCCTTCACATATATGGATGAATCGGTTCTGGTCTTTTGCATATCTGGGTCACCGGAGCTAAAAATAGATTTTTTCAATGAAAACTTCAAAAATCCATAGTACACTGAGTTTAGATATTTTGCACATATCATCGTTTACAGGTCCTCTATCTTAGTTGTTCAAATTTTGCCCCTGGGGTCAAAATTGGCCCCGCCCTGGGGGTCACCTTTTACCAATCTTCTTTTCTGAAATCACGTGACCCATCCTAGTGTCACCATTGTCAGGTGAGCGATCAAGGGCCATTCTGGCCCTCTTGTTTCAAAGTATTAAACTTTTTTTCTATCATTGTATTTTTGGAAGAGCTATTTATGATGAATGAAAAAATGAAAAAAAATATATAAGGTGGTGTCCTTTTTTTTGAGCTACAGCGATTTGAAAAAGGTATGTCAAATTTGGATTTTTTTTCAAATTTTACCCATTCAGAGTACAAGCTTCAGTAAAATCTATTTCAAAACAAAACAAAATTGATAAAAAAAATTTTTTTTATTGATTTCATGTCTATGGTGGTATTGTTCACATATATAAACCAAATTTAGACAAAGCAGGCACCAGGTTTGAACAATATGGATCCTTGAATATCAAAAATATGCTTTATATAGGGCATGCTTTTATTAGATTTTTTATTTTATGAAAAAAAGTAAAAAAGTTTGAAAATGAAATAGTTCTAGTATTAAACTTTTTCTTATATTCTACCAGATGAAAGCCCATACTAAGGCAGTTCAAAATATGAAAAGAAATTGAAAGGTCAGTGTTGAAAATTTTGAATTATTAAAGTAAAAAGAGTTATCGCCCCTTACAAAATTTACAAAAAAGTACCATATCGATGATATTTAGAGCTTTATAAATTTCACATTTGGTGCCTTTTTTTTCTTAAATTAGTTTTTGTATGAAGAAATACTACCATAGATAGGAAATAAATAACACAAAACCAAATTTTCATATTTTTTTTCATTTAAAATGGGTTTTATTGAAGCGGGCTGTTTGAAATGGACAAAATAAGAGGAAGTGGGTGGGGTAAATTTTACATGGCCGTAGAGCCAACTGATGTTCACCAAAATGTACACTTTTTCTATTTTTTATTCATCTTAAATAGCTCTTCAATACAAAACCATCATAGAGTGTTTTCATATACTTTGAAAAATTCCCAAATTCATGACATTGATACACCCTTAAATGGAGATTGTGGGTAAGTCCGTCCGTCACGTTGTCCGTCCGCAACTGTATCTCTGAAACCGATAAATAGATTTGAATGAAACTTGGAATAGTTATTTGTCATCATAGGAGCACCGTGGGAAATTTTAAAAAATTCAGAAAATTTTAGGAATTTATGAGTTATCTGCCCTTTTTGTGTTAAAAATGCCATATTTAACAGTTTTTACACTCTAGCAACTACACTATTCAACATATTTTGTTGATACTTGCACAACATGTCTATTAGTACAAGTTCTTGAAGGTGTGCAGTTATTGTCAAAAAGGATACTTGTGACAAGAGTTATCTGCCCTTGATGTACTTATAAATGCTAGAAAATGCTTTATTTTGATATTGTTTACATACTAGTGTCTATAAATATGCATGGATTTTGAAAAAAACTTTCTTGAATTTCTTTCTGTTTATGGACAAAACTTTTCTATGCACACAAAAAGTTAGATGCCGGTGACCTAGACCTTGAGCTTAGGGCCCATGTTAAGGTTTTGGAATGTGCGTTTAGGTTTCGAAAAAAGCTTATAACATCATTTGAGGTATTGCTTTTACATTTGGTATGTACCGGTATATGTATATGTATATGGACATGAATTTTCTATGCGCGCAAAAAGTTTGACCTCTGTGACCTTGACCTTATGGCCCATGTTTAGGTTTCGAAAAATGCCTTTAACTCCTATATTCCATGAGTTATTGCTTTTCACATTTGGTATGCATGTGTCTATAGACAAGACCTTTCCATACATGCAAAATGTTCAACCCCTGTCACCTTGACCTTGGAATGGGTGAGCTTTATTGTCTCTCTTACAACTGTTTTGATCTGTCATGACAGGAGTCTGCAAACTATACAGGCAAAATTCATTCTTATCTTATTAACCCTTTCCTCCCTGAAACCTCAAATGGACAATTCCAGTTTCCATTTTAGTCTAGTCCATTTCTGACTTTTAAGGGTTGTTTTTATCAATGTTTGGCATTATGACAAACAGTGAAGACCCTGATCAGAGGGCTCCTTTCAGAGCCCTCTGATCTGGGTCTTCACTGTTTGCATAGGACAAGTGTACTATTCACACGTACACTGTTTGAAAAGGACGCCTATATGCGGGACTAGGGTTCAAAGGGTTAACCCTTTACCCCATGGCTTGTTTCTATAATTGAAGTTAGATGGTCACTTAAAGCAGGCTAAGAGTAAAGCAGAATGTGCCTTGAGGCACATTCTGCTTTACTTTCATTCTGCTTTAAGCTATCATGTGCTACAATATGAAAATATTTCTTCTGGTGAATAATTCATGACTGTATAAACTGGAACTATTTTCTTTAGTTGAGGAATATCTCAAAGACGTATTTCTTGGGTAATGGGTTAATCATGGGTAGAGTTTTGTATATGGATATTCAGTGTGAGTAGTCACAACTCCTTTAACCCCTTAAAAACGCCTTTTTACGCCTCTATTTATTTCTCCACTGACGAAAATAGTTATACAGCCAAGAATGTGTACCAGAATAAATATTTTCTATATCCTAGCAGATGGTAGCTTAAAACAGGCTGACAGTAAAGCAGAATGTGCCTTAAGGCACATTCTGCTTTACTTTCAACCTGCTTTAAGTGGTCACCTGTTTTCAAAGCTAGAAATAGGCTAAGAGGTAATGGGTTAAACATCCCTCCTAGAAAGGTCTTCATACTTCCTCTCTAGCCTGATAAAACCCCATTTATAGAAACTTTCATTCATACTGATAGGTGGCTGCATATCAGCAATCTGTCTAAAACTTTGAAACCCAATCTTCAAAGGAACTTTTAACCCGTTACTCCATAGCAGGTATCTAGTATTGAAGACAGGTGACCACTTAAAGCATGTTGAAAGTAAAGCAGAATGTGCCTCAATGTGCATTCTGCTTTTCTTTCAGCCTGCTTTAAGCTACCATCTGCTAGAATAAAGAAAATATTTCTTATGATATATATTAATCACTGTATTAAAAGGAACTATTTTCTTCAGTGGAAGAATAAATTAAATGCGTTAAAATATGTATCTATGGAGTAATTGGTTAAATCCAACAGAGCGGAAAATATATGTAGCTATTGCGGGTCTGATTTTTATTGAAAAGGGTCAAGGTAAAACAAACAACATGACTATTTTAGAATCATTTAGTGTTTTCATATATTTATATTTCTCACAATCAAAATGCCTGAGGTAGTGTAAACTCTTAATATCAAAGTAAATTGAGCACAGTAAAGGTGACAAACAGAATACAACAGCCAATCTTGTGTTGATCTTGTGTTAAGCAAGCACTCATTACAGTTGAAACAGGGCTGCCATAAGTTGACATGAAATATCCTAAGATTTCCAAATTTGCAATTTTCAAGTGCGATTTTACGAATTGTACCTTTACCCCATAGCCTGTTTCTTGTTTTGTTGACATGCGACTGCTTAACTGCTTTACTTTCAGTCTGCTTTAAGCTATCATGTACTGGGGAAAAATCCGGAGATTTAGGAAAAATCCAGAGAAATGGCAGCCCTGTTGAAAGGGGATCTGAAACAACATGTGACTGCTAATTGCAGGATGAAAATATTGCAGAAATTTTTTTCCACATTTTTATCTAGCATTGAGCAAATAGATTAGAAATAGGTTTTCTGTTAAAGCCATGCTTAATACAAGACACACTAAATGTATCAACAAACAATATCACAAGCAAATTAGTATACTAATTTCTTTCAACATCTATTAGACATGTAAACATGTACAACTCAGAATTATCAGCACAAAATATTCTTGAACAATATTCATTTGACAATATTATATAAATAGGACTAGACTTTAGAAATTACATGGTTTCATCATGTCTGAAAGCTCCCTATAACAGGGCTGCCATTTCTCCGGATTTTACCGAAATCTTGGGATTTTTTATTCCAACAGATGGAAGTTTAAAACAGGCTGAAAGTAAAGCAGAATGCGCCTCAAGGCGCATTCTGCTTTACTTTCAACCTGTTTTAAGCATCACATGTCTTAAAAACTAGAAACAGACTATGGGTTAAAGGTATAATTGGGAAAATCGGGCTTGAAAAATTGAAAAATTTGAAATCTTAGGATTTTTGTTATCAACTAATGGCAGGCCTGCTACAGTGGAGAATCTGTTATTCTTTCCCAATAAACGCGTTTACGCTAAAACTATTATTTGCAGTGCAAACAGTTTGGAGCCAGATCAGATGCCGGGTAACCCAGCGTCTGATCAGGCTCCAAACTGTTTGCCACCAAGATAAACAAGAATTATCAGAATTGTCCAAAAGTTGTTCTTTTCTACGATTTAGTGCTTTGCGTTTGCGTACGTTTGCGTTTAAACGGGAAAGAATAACAGATTCTCCACTGTATAACTATAAACTATTTTTGTTACCTATATAATGACAACAAAAATTGGCCATTCCTGACACATCATTAACCCTTTACTCCATAGTCTGTTTCTAATTTTGAAAAAATGTGACCACTTTAAGCAGGTTAAAGGTTAAGCAGGGACTTAAGGCCCATTCTGCTTTGCTTTCAACCTACTTTAAGTGGTCATCTATCTCAACTCGCAGTCACATAAGACATGTTACAGTATAAAGTCATCATTTATTCATAAAGCACCAATAGGAACACTTGTCCAGCAAATCATCTTTAGAAGTTAAAATATTTGACCCAAGCTTATGATTCTTTTAGCAAAATCTCCTCTTGATTTTCACTGTTTAACATTGACATTTTAACAAACCTTTTAAACACTGAGAAATTGTCACCTGCTGAAATTAACCTGAGTCAAAGGTTATAAAAAGCTTGATAAAGCATTTGATTGGTCAGATTCGAGCATAAGCTCCAATCTGACCAATGAAATGCTTGAAAACGATCCCAGACTCCCATGAAACACTTTAACCCCTTCACTGCCTTACCCCGAGCACAACAGTTTTTTGCAAACAGTTTGGATCCAGATCAGACGCCGGGTAACGCGGCGTCTGATCAGGATCCAAACTGTTTGACACTCGTTTAAATATTTCTTCAGTCAAAATAGCAAAAACTAAAATTGAAGGAATAAAAGCAGACGACAATTGTTTAAATTTGATGACGTCACGGCAGTGAAGGGGTTAAAAGCTTGGGGCAAGGTCTTTTTATGCAGAAAACCATTTTTTATTTGACAGTTTTGATCTTGATCAGTTCCCATGTTGATCCAAACTGTTTGCAAAGGTATTGAATAAAGTTTTTCAGTGTGGAAGGCAGTCATTGATTAAATGTCTAAATCCTTTTAATAATATAACAACTTGTTCTGACAGAAACAAATACAACAATCAATATTTTTCTATGCATTATACATATTTCACACTTATGACCTTAACTCCTTGCATGCTGGGTAATTTTTTTCATCTGTAACCTTTGTCTTCTGCTGATGTTCTAAAAATAGATTTTTCTAAATATCTTTTCAAAACATGGTCAGAGTGTCAAACAGTTTGAATCCTGATGAGATGCCACATTATGCGGGATCTCATCTGGATCCAAACTGTTTGCAAAGATAATCACTGAGGCAGATATATCGGCCGCTGGCATGCAAAGAGTTATAAGCACTCATACTAAGTTATGTCACAAGAAAAAATGCCTTCCCAGGGGTGTAAAAAATTTTAAAAAGCTACTCGCCCTGTAGGACTAGTAACTACTGAAATCCACTCGCCCTTCTGCAACTTTTGCTCGTCCGTGAATTTTCATATATAATTCATATGAACTAAAACTTTCACAATTTTCTTATTTATTTATCTAAACTAAAAAAAAAAATCAACTTATAGGAACATACTGTTTAACTCTTCCATCACTTAAGTAACTCTTGTGGGTCTTGTCATCGTTTCGACATTCCTGCCAACGCCGCTATTTTACTCCGAAGAACGACTGTAAGATACTATTGTTAGTTTGTTTACATTTTGACATGTAGCGGGAAAGTTAACGGTGCTTCCGGTTTTTTCGGCATGTGAAATTTTGACTCGTTCAAATTAGGTACGAAATCATCGAAGCTTTATATTAAGAAATGTTCGCGTTTTACGGATGATTGAACAATAAAACATGTAATAACACTGTTATGCATACTTTAATTTCATAATTCAGATAAATATTTGAACCATCGCGCGACACTTTTAACACAAATAAACCTTTTTGGGTCGAAACTTTCGTACTTCGAAGGCCGAATAAAGATGAAACAAGTAGGTGCCCGTGAATTGGAATGCCTCTAACTTCTTCGTTGATAAAAGTGAAATGTACGACATCCTTGATGTTGACACACGCGGAGAATTTCAGCCGTTTTAATTTGCACACTAATTACACTGCGCAAAGCTATTAGTTAGGAAAATACTAGACCAAAAGATCCACTCGCCCTGAAGGTCGAGCATATATTTGAAAGCACTCGCCCGACTTCAGAACCTACTGGCATTGGCGAGCGGGCGAGTGGAATTTTACACCCCTGCTTCCAATACAGTAAACCTCTCTATTATGACGTCTGAAAATCAGTCCAAAAGACGATACTTAAGATATTGATTTAGAAAGCTCTTACAGAAGCTTTTTGCTGTACTTTTGTCTTACATTTAAACCTTTACCCCATAGAAGCACCTCTTAGTGAAATTAATTTATTCCTCCACGGAAGAAAATAGATCCAATTTATACACTCACAAACATGTATCAAAAGAAAGAGTTTCTATATTCAAGCAGATAGTAGCTAACTTAAAGCAGCCTGAAAGTAAAGTAGAATGCGCCTCAAGGCGCATTCTACTTTACTCAACCTGCTTTAAGTGGTCACCCATATCCCAAACTAGAAACAGGCGGGTTAAGTAAACCAATTAAAGGATTAAGCAACCATCTGCCGAAAATGCAGAAATCTTCAACTAATCTTGTAATCATAATAAGATTTTTTACTGTTTTGCAAACAGTGAAGACCGTGATCAATTACTGCATTGTGAAGGGCAAAATTCTAATTTAACCCATTACCCCATAAATATGCCTTTTTACACATTTGATTTTTATTCCTCCACTGAAGAAAGTATCTTCAATTCATGAATATTGTGACTATCAGAATTTTTTTTTATATTCTAGCAGATGTAGCTTAAATCAGGCTGAAAGTAAAGCAGAATGTGCCTTAAGTCACATTCTGCTTTACTTTCAACCTGCTTTAAGTGATCACCTATTTTCAATTTTAGAAACAGGCTATGGGATAAAGGGTTAAGTGTTAGTGGACAAAATAATATAGATTCATACATAATATGACCACATTGAAGACCTTGATCGAAGTATTAATTTCCAACATGACAGCTATTCTTAGTTTACCAAGTTGTTTTCTTAAGATACATCTTGGACAATTTTTGTAAACAACCCTATGTGCCATAGTTATCACAGTTTCACTTTGGACTTGTATACACTGTCTATAACTTGTTGTACAGCCAGGGCAGATTCTATACAGCCATCAAAGTTGGAATGAGTGAAGGCATCTCCTGCTAGGATTATAGTGGGGTTCTCACTGAGTACAACACAGCCCGGGCTACCTTCATAACCCTTGTGTACCTGAAACAGAATAACAAAGAGGTTAAATTGTGTATAGCCCTTTACACCATAGTCTGTTTCTAGCTTTGAAGACAGGTGCCCACTTAAAGCAGGTTGAAGGTATACAGTGGAGAATCTGTTATTCTTTCCCAATAAACGCGTTTAGGCTAAAACTATTATTTGCAGTGCAAACAGTTTGGAGCCAGATCAGACGCCGGGTGACCCGGCGTCTGATCAGGCTCCAAACTGTTTGCCACCAAGATAAACAAGAATTATCAGAATTGTCCAAAAGTTGTTATTTTCTACGTTTTAGTGCTTTGCGTTTGCGTACGTTTGCGTTTAAACGGGAAAGAATAACAGATTCTCCACTGTAGCAGAATATGCCTTAAAGATATTACTTGACCAAGCTTGGGTGGTAGCACCTACCCCGGTAGATAGTTTGAGTCAATGCATGGAGAGCATGCACTTAAGGTGGTGGCGTCTAGGCAAAGAATCAATCAGGTGTCTCATGTGAGGCCCGCACAATATATTTGATAGTTTGGTTAGTAAAACCCATTGAAAACCACCTTGAGATCTAGTGTGTACAAGGCCTCTTTACAAAACTTCAGATTGCTGAGCTGTTGCCTGCACAATGCTTTACCTGTATTTTGACACCTAGTGAGAACAATGGGGGAGGGAGGAATCAATGAATGGACTGGGGTAATGTCTTTAAGTAGCATTCTTCTATACTTTCTGTCTGCTTTAAGCTACCACCTGCTAGGATATAGGAAATATTACTTATGTTGCATATTCTATATTGTATCAAATTTATCTATTTTCTTTAGGGGTGAAAGGAATTAAATGAATGTGTAAAAAGGTCTATCTATGAAGTAAAGATTTAAAGCAAACTGAAAGTAAAACAGAAAGCTTTCTGCTTTACTTTAATGTTGTTTTAAGCTGCCACTTGTTTACAATGCCATCAATCAATATTATCATTTTTGGACTGCTATTGAGGAGTAAGTAGAGTGATAGAAGGTGCTTCAATGGTGGAAAACTAGAAACTGAGACTATTCGAAACAGGGCTGCCATTTCTCCGGATTTTTCCTAAATCTTCAGATTTTTTTCTAGTACATTATAAGTAGCTTAAAACAGGCTGAAAGTAAAGCAGAATGCACCTTAAGGCGCATTCTGCTTTACTTCCAGCCTGCTTTAAGCAGCCATATGTCAACAAAATTAGAAACAGGTGATGGGGTAAAGGTACGATTCGTAAAATCGCACTTGAAAAATGCAAATTTGGAAATCTTACGATTTTTCATGTCAACTTAAGGTAGCCCTGTCAAAAGATCAAACTTGCACAATCTTAACAGACACTATTACTGTTTCCAAACATTCATACCTGAGAAAATCTCCATTTGTGACCCTTGACCTCTATGGGATCAGGTAGACTGGGTAATACTGTAGCAAGTTGTTTCCTTATATCTACTGCTGCCTCATCCTTGTCCCTATCTACATTCTGTACCCCCCATGGTGCCCCGGTATGAACACACACTGAGGGGCCCACATCCGGTAAATCTGAAATACATGTACAGTCGAACTTCGTTATCTCGAACTCGGTTAAGTCGAAGATACCCGTATTTCAAAGTGAAAACGCGACTGAGCCGAGTTTTAACTTTGAAACACGGGTATATTCTCATAAACCAAGCTTGAAATAAAGCAAACTGATGTTTCAAAATATCGGATAATTCGAGTTAAGCGAGTTCGAGATATCGAAGTTCGACTGTATATCAAATACACTGTACAGTCAAACCTGTCTTAAGCAACCACCATAGATAATATACATGTAGCCTTTTGAACTCCTGTCCTCTCTTTTTTGGGGGGCAGTTTAACTCATAAGCGATAAACAAATATCAATGCTTATCTTAATACAAGGTAGTGAATTAAAGTGTGTCAAAATGAGTCAGTATGAGGCTATTGTGCAATGAGTCAATATGAGTCAGTGTGGCTTAATGGGATGCTGGACAAATGTTGCTTGACAGTATGCAGTCACCTGTCTTTACTATCACAATGCCCCTTCATTCAGTTACTATTTAATACAAATTGGAGTGTTCAATGTACTTTATGTAATATCTGTTTTGATTTTTGTCCATGATATCTTTTCCTGCTGGAGTTAACCCTTTGCCCCAATAGCTTGTTTTAATGTTTTAAATATTCAAGACAATTGTTGCTTAAAGCAGCAGGGCTGCCATTTCTCCGGATTTTTCCTAAGTATTCTGATTTTTATCCTAGCAGATCGTAGCTTAACACAGGCTGAAAGTAAAGCAGAATGCGCCTTAAAGTGCATTCTGCTTTACTTTCAACCTGTTTTAAGCAGGCATGTGTCTTCAGAACAAAAAACAGACTATGGGGTAAAGGTATGATTAGTAAAATTGCGTCTGAAAAATTGAAAATTTGAAATCTTAGGATTTTTATGATTACCTTATGGCAGCCCTGAAGTTGACTGAAAGTAAAGCAGAAAGCTCCTTTAGGAGTTTTCTGCTCTACTGAAAATATGTTGCCAGGCTGCTGGGATTGTTTTCCATTAGGTAATTCCATTAGCAATCAGTAAATGTGTTAATAGGCGCTCCTTTTGAGGGAAAGGGCTAAATAAGCATTTCAATAAGAAAGACAACTCTGCTCAGCTTGTATAATTTCCATTCTAAAATATTCACAGCAGTTGTTTCCCTTTACTCTTTGACAACTGGCTGCACAAATTAATTGTACAAAAAAATGTTCATTCTTGGGATACATAGTGACATAAATCAAACAATTTCCAGACCGATGACCATAGTGAAAAATTATAAAACAGTCTTTATTGGTTTGACTTCATGGCTTACTTCTGTTTCTCTTCTTGTTATCAATGGACACAAATCGTACACACGGGTTGCCTGTGATATACTTGGCACTCCATGGGATGTCTAACACTGTTCCTGGCTTGTAGAACAGGCCAACTGCAAATCTTGATGAGTAACTGACAGCTTCAAGCGTAGATCTGATTCTCTGTTTTTCTGCAATAAAGTCAAGCTCATGTTAACTTGATGACCCCTGAAACTTGAAATAGACAATGCCAGTTTCCAATAAACTATTACCCCATAAATACGCCTTTTTATGCTTTTCAATTATTTCTCCACTAAGGAAAATAGTTCCAATTTAAACAGTCATGAATATTTACCATAAGAAATAGTTTCTATATCCTAGCAGATGGTAGCTTAAAGCAGGCTGAAAGTAAAGCAGAATGTGCCTTAAGGCACATTCTGCTCTACTTTCAATCTGCTTTAAGTGGTCAACTATCTACAAAACTATTATAAGTTATTGAGTAATGGGTTAGGTCTAGACCATGTTTGGCTGCAAAACCTAATTTGTCATTATTAGGGATGCGCAATAAAACCGATTTACCGGTTTATTGCAATTCGTTCTGAAAACAATAAAAACCGGTTCGTTGCCGCAATAAACCGGTTTTTTCCTATATGATGAATTGATTCAATTTGCTTTGTCTCACGCCTGAAAATATTCATAATCTTGTTTTCTTGTAGCTTTATAAGTCGCTTACAGAGAACAGGAAGTATCCGTTGTTGTTTTCAGCACATGGTATGGTATAAATCGCTGCCGAATCAGCGTATATCCCAGATTTAACATCTTTATCAAAAATCAGAAGAAGAAAAATATTTCTGAATTTAAAACGTATAGTTTCCGATAGAATCTAGATATATATCAAATACTGACCAGTGTTTGTTATTTTAGAAACGCTTTCTATATTTTCAAAATGTTATAAGAAGTTTGTCTGATACTGTCAACTGGCTCCGTTTTATACCATACCCTGTTTGTTATCATTGGAAACCATTATGGCGGACACAAACGGATTGAATTCAAGTTCATGTAGTTCATGAATGTCATGTAGTTTCGAATCCAAATATGGCATTCACCATATAAACATACGTTTCTTAGGCTCTTTTGAAAGCGTTTTCCCGGATTTTACAAACCCTATTTAGGGATTTAACCCATTTTGAATAAAAAATTTCAATAAACAAACCACAATAGCTAGCAGTTCTACTATTCCACAAATGTTTGGATACTGTTTCTAGTCAAGCTGTTGGAGATTAAAAGTTAAATGGATGTAATAGATCATTGTTAATTGTTGTATCTCCAAGATAACATCCGGATTTCAACACCCATATACACTTTAAGTTCACTTTATTAACATGCAATATATTGCAATACATATTGCAATACGGTGATAGAGTATCGCAATATATTGCAATACGAAATTTCTGGCAATACCCATCCCTAGTCATTATACAAATTTAAATGCCCTTTGCACAAAACAATACACTGATTTCTTTAATTCTGAAATGAAATGTTATTTTGGTCAATTCATTATCTGGTTATCAGTATCACCATAGTAAAAGATGTACATGTATATGCAAAGCCCTCCCCCCTGACAATGCCTCTCTGAACAATGATTCCTTCCTTACAACAATGCTTGCCGCTGTTTCCTTAATAAGACAAATATGCCCAATCTTTTTTCGTCTGCTGTTTTTCTCAGTCACATAATGGACATTTTTACAGAAAAAAAATGATGTGTGACAAACAGTTAAAGTGGATACTGACTGGATTAAAGCTATTTGGAATTGTAAGCCAACTTTAGTTTTAAGCTTTAAGCCAACTTCCCTCCCTATAACAACTCCCTCCAAACAACACAAACAATCTCTGTCTCCTATTGAGTGTTGTACAGAAGGATCACTGTAAAACCTGAGCTCCAGATAAGTAATCTAAAGATTTCAAACATTATCTCCTTTACATCTGCACCAAAGCCTATGGTGTGACTAACAGCATCTCTTTGAGATGAGAAGTCAAATCATTTGGTTTGGTGCATACAGATTTTAATGTTCAAAATACATCTCAGGGTTCCAGATAAGGGGAGTATTTCAAAAACTAGAATCTTTATTTCTACTTTAAACCCTATGGTGTCACTACTCATTAGAATCGTCTTGAAGAGACGATTCTAATGAGTAGTAACACCATAGGATTTGGTGCTGAAATAAGTGAGAAAATGCTGATTTTGATCAGTTAACTCCCCCTTATCTGGAACCCCGACATCTCTTATCTGAAGTCCTGTAAAATGTTACCTATCAGTTTGGCTATATCTCCCTGTAACTTCAGTATTTGTGGTACCGGGGCCGTGATGACAACAGCATCAAACTCCTCCCAGTGACCTTTATCTGTTGTGACCTTGACCTTGTCAGATGCTAAAGATACATCCTGAACCAGTGCCTCTCTCTTCATAGTTACATCTATAAAAATTAAAAAAGGTTTCGTTATATCTCAATATAATATATGCTGAGGTTGATTAACCCTTTACTCAATTTATGTGCGTTTTCATGCATTCAATATATTCCTCCACTGAAGAAAATAATTCCAATTTATACAGTCAAAAATATCATCATAAGAAACCTTTTCTTCATCCTAGCAGATAGTACATGTAGTATAAAGCAGGCTGAATTTGACCATTTGTTTTTTAATCTCTTTAAAACTTGAAACAGGCTATGGAGTAAAGGGTTAATCCACAAAATATTTGGAATCTATCAATGTTCATCTATGTATAGAGGCTTTTGTTGTGCAGGTATTAAAAATAACAATTCATCTCCTTTTCAGAGGCCAATTTAAGCATGTTTGATTGTATATATAGGATCTTTCATGAGTCGATGTTTAAGACAAGCTGATCTCAAACGAGTCTAGAATTGAAATGTTATTAAGCGAGCCTTGGCGAGCTTAATAACTTCTCTATTCTAGACAAGTTTGAGATCAACTTGTCTTAAACATTGAAGAATGACAGATTATTTTTCTCACATTATCAATGATAAAAGCTATTTTTAAAACAATATGCATTTTTTTGGAACCCCGTTGACGTCAAAAGGCCGTTATAAATAGTGACGTCATCAAACTGTTGATCACACATGTTGGAGATAACAATATTCGTGATCGTTGTTCGCTATAGAAAACAGGGGTAGTTATGTGAGAAAATAGTATATTAACTCAGTATCCAATTGGAGCCTGTACTACGGCTGCATTTGATTGCACCATATGTTAGCAGTGGTCAATAGTATAGGCCAGATGGTTCAATGATCAGGGGAGTAAATGCACAATCGGCTGAGTGGTCATTCGGACTGAAAGTAGACTATAACTTGGTATATTATTGTTATCATTATTATAGATATACATTTTGATGCCTTTTGAACAATTGCCATAACAAATATTTTTTATATAGCCTAGCAGATGGTTGTTTAAAGCAGGCTGAAAGTAAAGCAGAATGTGCCTTAAGGCACATTTTGCTTTACTTTCAACCTGCTTTAATTGATCACCTGCCTTTAATGTTATAAACAGGTTATTGGGTAAAAGGTTAAGAGTCGATGTTTAAGACAAGCTGATCACAAACGAGTCTAGAATTGAAATGTTATTAAGCGAGCCTTGGCGAGCTTAATAACTTTTCTATTCTAGACGAGTTTGAGATCAACTTGTCTTAAACATCGATGAATGAGAGATTCTTTTTCTCACATTACCAATGATTTTAAGCTATTTTTTTAAAGCAATAGGCTTTTTATTAACCTCGGTGACATCAAAAGGCCGTTATAAATAGTGACTTTATAGTGACGTCATCAAACTGATCTTACACATGTTGGAGATAACGATATTCGTGATCCTTGTTCACTATAGAAAACAAGGGTATTTAAGAAAAAGGAATCAGCAACTGTCTGTCTTCAATATTGAAAAAAATATGCATTGTATAGGGGAAAGGCTTGATTCACTGAATAGTTCCATACCTGCTTTGTTCATAAAGTGTTTGACAAGGGAGCTAACTCCACTTGGTGCAACATAGTGCTTAGTTCCCTTGACTTTGTCTTCATGCCCTTCAATATCAGTTGTAAGCGGCTCTAGCACCCCGGCTTCTATGACTTCCTTGTAATATCTAAAATAAATACGGTAGTATAGAATGCTGTAGACAATCCAGTAACCCTTGTAGTACCAGACTGAATGCATTTAAGTCATTTCCAAACAGTGTAGAACCATATCAGTCTGATCTGGGTCTAAACTGTTTTCATCAGACAAGTGTACTCCTCACTGGTACACTGTTTGTCAAATCATGTGTATAACCAGTGCTAGAAGTTAATCAGGTAAAACAAGATTGAAGTAAATCAGAAAGCTCCTCCGACAGCCTTCTTATTTTCCTCTTTCTTTACACTGCCACTTTTATTTCTTAACTCTTTCCTCCCTGAAACTTAAAATGGACAATCCCTGTTTCCATTTGAGTCTTGTCCATTTCTGACTTTTAAGGGTTGTTTTTGTCAATGTTTTGCATTATGACAAACAGTGAATACCCAGATCAGAGGGCTCCATAAGGAGCCCTCTGATCTGGGTATTCACTGTTTGCATAGGACAAGTGCACTTTTCACATGTATACTGTTTGAAAAGGACGCCTATATGCGGGACTAGGGTTCAAAGGGTTAACACCATTTTGAATAAACGTAATTAAGGATGTTTATCAGGGCTCCAGATAAGAGGGTATTTCAAAAATTAAAATCTTTATTTCTGAATTAAACCCTATGGTGTGACTACTCATCAGAATCGTCTCTTCGAGACGATTCTAATTAGTAGTCACACCATAGGATTTGGTGCTGAAATAAGCGAATGCTTGACTTGTTCAAATAACTCCCTATTATCTGGAACCCTGTTTATGTGTATAGCAGTTTGTGGCTTGAAGCAGGCTGAAAGAGCAGAATGTGCCTAAAGGTGCATTCTGCTTTACTTTCAACCTGCTTCAAGTGGTCACATGTTTTCAAAACAAGAAACAGGCTATGGTTGGTTCAGTGTTAACCCATTTTATGTGGGATACACTTTTAGGTGTACCTCTAAGCAAACAGTTTTGATCTCAAATCAGACCCCACATTGTGGGGCCTGATCTGAGATCAAAACTGTTTACAGCCAAGTCAATATTCTATCAGAAACTGCTAAAATATTTTGTAAATATTTGAGTTGTACCCGCTGCAGACGACATTTAAAAATGGCCGCCAAATATTACCCAGCATGCAATGGGTTAATACAGTTATACTTACTCCTGGTGCGTCTGGTGGTAGTCTGGTGTGGCTGATATATACTGGGCACCTAGATCCACTGTACAATTGCCATCCTTGTTACAGCGACTTGTTGCCATACGCCCACCTACAGTGTATAACATTACATGTAACTAACAATCAATGTGAACCTGTGTAAAACTGCCATGCAAAATGAATTGGCAGTCTCATACAATGATTGTGGAGTGTGTGGGGTGGGGTGGGGACCTCCGTTCATAAAGTCTCATCTGAAGGACTTGGTCCAATTGGGGATCAAATTCACACCCCTGCGATATCGTAGTCAAGTGCATTACCACTGGACCACATGGCTGGTCGTCCCTCAGTGATGATAAAAATGGTTCTAGGTCTAGCTCAAGGTTGTGATGTCACGCTGCAATATACCCTCTGACAATAGACATTTTCTAAGAAGCTGAATGCAACACAGCATAAGCTTTAACAAGTTGAAATCAATGGTCATAATTTCTGAATCTTATCATTATTATCTTCTTTATAGATCTACATCACTGAAATTTAAACTCAATAATTATGCTCTATTGCTTAGTTTCAAAGGAACATATTGAAAAGTTGAATCACGAATGAAGAACGACCAGATCGGAAATCCAAGTGGCCTACAAAGTATGGTGCCTCCTGTTCTGCCAATCAGCGTGCCGCCCGCACACGAGACTGAAGCACCATTTCTGAATGTGGAAATATCAGCTAAAATCTATTGATAATTTCAATTAATCAAACATGTTTAGTGACATTAAATATTTAAAAAGTTCTGCTATCTGGATCTGTGAATACCCCTTTCCTCAACTGTGTCGTTTATATAAGTATACGCGCTGTTTTCAGCGGTTAAATAAGAAGGAATAATACGGTCAGAAAACCGTTGTATTCAGCGAGCAGAACAAAATGGCGGATTTCTCAATGTATATATGTCGGCCCATTTTATAGAAAGGTATTTCCTGCTGTCACTTTTTATTGAAATTTTGACACATACTTAATAAGATACTGATGCTTCTTATTTTAAAATATTGTGAGGATTGGTTGTGTCTTTCTTGGTGAGTTTAACGCGTGAAAGCGACGATTTTTCGAATTTTTTGTGTGTGTTGTAAGGAATACTTTAATTTGTAGGGTGTTGTAACGCCCATTTTATAGAACTGAATCCCATTAGTGATTTTCACTTCAGAATTTTTTTTTGTAATAAGAACATATTGGTGCTTCTTATTTAAAATTTTGGTGCGGATTGAATGGATATTTCCTAGTTTTTTCATGTTTTGAATTTAGAACTTTTTTTTCAATTTTCGAGCATTGCAGACATTTTGAGATCTGTTATATATGTGTTGTCTCAAATTAATTACAAATCATGAGATTTTGTGGTATTTCCACTGAAAAATGTTTGCCTGTGATATGAACAAATTGAACATCCCACTCTATTAAAAAATAACAACTTTTATGCGGTGATTATATATTAGTCGCTCAAATATGATATGAAAATCATCTATTTTTATGTGTCCCACTCTTTCAAAATGACTCTTATTTTCCGTTGCATTAAGCTTGAGAATTCATTTTAATTGGTTAACTTTTAAAATTCACCATAGATAGCGATAGAATAGCACCAATTATGTAAAAATTACATCAAAGATTTCACATAACATGTTACAAACAAAACAATTAGGTACTTACACAAACTCGTCCGCACTTAAATGTCACTTAACACGTCGTTTAATTAGCTGAAATTGTCAATCGATTTTCATTGATGCTTCCACATTCAGAAATGGCGCTTCAGTCTCGTTTGCGATTTCTCTTGTTTCAAAGTAATATGAAATCAAATTTTTTACACCATTTAAAGATACAGATTTTAACTTTCTTTTAAGACATTAAATGTAAAAATCAGATGAAAAACGAGTATTCTATAGGACTTTTATAACGGTAGTACGCAAAAGAATCTGCGGTCTATTGCCTGTTAGGTCATTTGTTAAATGCTCTTCAACCTGTCGTAAACAAACACTCGCTCAATACAGAATATTTTCACAAATAAAAGCTGAATATCTTTGCTCTCATTTAATCGGGTGAAAAATAAAGTTTCATTGAAGTTTTAATTAACAATAGGTAGCTGTCCCATGCAAGCGAGCGCGATTCAACTGTGTTTTATCGATCGATTAACCGCGAGTCGACGGACAGGTATCGATCCGCGAATCGACGACGGCATTATTGGGAAAATGCATGAGTAAATAGATAGTTTCCGATCCGGTCGTTCTTCATTCGTGGTTGAATAGAGTTAATTTAAGGTCATATATATGGATCATTCAGTATAATTCCGTGATTAGGCGATAGGATATAGCAATTTAATTCTTTGAACCCTATTCACGCATAAATTCGTAATTTGCAAATAATGTACCTGTGAGAAGTGTACACTTGTCCTTTCGACCTATGCAAACAGTGTAGACCCTGATCAGAGGGCTCCTTAACTTAAGCAGCCCTCTGATAAGGGTATACACTGGGTTTTTTCATTTTGACATATAGTGCAAAAATCAACCCTAAAAAGTCAAAAATGGACTGGACTAAATTGCAAACTAGGTTTGTCCATTCGAGGTTTCAGGGAGTATACCAAAGGGTAGGCCTAACTCAAAAGGAAACTTCATTACCAACTCCTCTGCCCTTGTCCCAGACCGATATGGACACCGCCTTTTGTAGATCCTGTCGTATCAGGGATGCAACCGATGCACCAGTCATGCCAGCACCAATTATTAGAACCTTCTCCATTGCTTTCTTTATCATGACAATCAATGTTCAACGAAATTAGTTCAATTAAACTTGAAGTTGCTCGAAGCAAAATCCAGTTGACATATACACGGTGTAACGTGAGAAATACACAAATCGTAAGAATTCCACATAGACTAGCCATGGGTATTTGGTTCACCAGGTATTTTAGCACATTCAACCGTAGCGCCGAGTATAGGCCTACTCGATCGTCACTAGGCTAACTAAAATAGTTTCCCTCTAAAAAGGTCATACATCCTATTCATACGGTGTAGATCCAGATCAGAGAATTCCCAAACAATTTTTTTCGGTCAATTTTATAGCCGTTAATTGGGGTATCTTTTTTCCCAATGTTCAGCAAGAAAACCAAATTGCTAGGACGCAGCCAAAAAGCAGCTATACTACTTTTGTACAGCACTGAGCAGGGCGATAATCATATAGTAGTAATGTCAGAAATACTGTACACAATGTGTAGGTAGTGTTCCTTGGAGAAAATATTTTAAAACGAAAAATAAAATGATACAATTTGCAACATGCAACATTTCCAATTTTAAGTGATTAGTCGCAAGAAATTCCCAATTTCAGGAGTATGGGTCATATTCCCAAAATTGTGCAAATTGTCCTGCTAAATGAACCCTCTGATCAGGGTCTGCGGGCTTTTTTTTCTCATTTTGCAATAAAAGTCAGCTATAGGCCTAAATGGTCTAGGCCTAATCTTAATTGGAAACGGTCTATTCTTAATTGGAAAGTAGAATGGTTCATTAAAAGTTTCAGAAGTTAGTCAGTTAACCCATCCCCATAAATACGCCTTTTTACCCCCAACACATTATTCCTCCACTGAAGAAAAAAGTTCAATTTAAAGCATTTGTGAATAGGTAAAATGATAAACATTTTCTATAGACTATCAGATAGTAGCAGGCTGAAAGTGCAGCAGAATGCGCCTTAAAAAGGTCTGAAAACACAATGGGGCTTTAAGTGGTCAACTATTTTCAATACTAGAAACAGGCTACGGGGTAACGGATTAAAAGAATTGTTCCACCCACTCTATAAACGATTTAGAGTGAATCCTCCGCATTAAAGTATGCGATAAATTAAATTCAGTGATGCTTCTTTAAAAGATACATTTTCTAACTTATAGACATGTGTATAAATCATCACACCGTGGTTTTTTTTTACCAATTTGTCGAGCAGAACAGAACAGAACAATTCTCTTTTAGCAGATGGTAGCTTTAAAGACAGACAGACAGACAGATAAATAGTTTATTAAAGTGTCAGATGTTAATAATTACAATAATTCCAAGGTTATACCAGAGACATACAAATGTATGTCTCTGGTTATACACATTGAACATTAACATCCAGCCGCATCGCGACTTACATGACACTATACAATATACACAATAAATCATTCACAAACATGCAATTATGAATAAAAATATTAAGAAACAAAATACTTAATTTAAGACCTTGAAATCTACTGTAAAGCTTTAAAGCGCATTCTGCTTTACTTAAGGCTTTCAGTCTACTTCAGGTGACCAACTGTCTTCAAAACTAGACTGAATAGGCTATGGGGTTAAAGTGGTTGTGATAGAGGAGTTTTACATCATGTCAATTCGTAAAGCTAGAAGCGAGAGCACAGCCACATTGACTTCTTCAAGCAACATACACTTTATAGTTTTACTATCCAATTATTGTGTACATTAGAACCTCTCTATTACGACCACTAAAATGTGTCAAATATTAGTCGTTTAAGACAGGTGACTGCTTAAAGCAATGTGAAAGTGAAACAGAAAGCTCCAACAGGAGCTTTCTGTTTCACTTTCTCATTGTTATAAGCTGTCAGCTGTCTTTAATACAGAGAATTAGCCTTCTTTTTAGTGGTCGTAAATTCGTAATAGAGAGGTTCTACTGTACTTGTTTTCTAATGGTTGAGTGAGCAAGAGAGCCTGACGGATCACATGGTACGAGGCATGGTTCTGATTGGCTGAACTTTACAATGGAAAACCAATACTGTGGTTAAAAGTAGACTAAGCCACACTCAACATTCAATCGACTGAAAAATTATTGTATACGTGTGTATAAACGTATATATAACAGAGCATTCAGGAACACAGAAATGGGCGACTTACAAACCCCAATTCCGTCTATTGACAGTCTTTTGAAGCAAGCCAAACAGGCATTTAAGGATAAATTTGAGGCTGATCCCAGCGTGGCGGCGTGTGCGCCAGGGAGAGTGAATCTGATTGGAGAACACACAGACTATAACGATGGATTTGTATTCCCTATGGTAAGTGCTGTAGTTTGCTGTAGGCAATGACCTTGATGATGCAATGATTGCATTGCAGGGGGATTTCCCGTTAAAACGAAACGAAACGCAAACTTAAGATTGTTAAATGTAGAGAATGACAGTTTCTTGTAAAAAAATGGCGATCTATTAGAATCTGAGTGGCAAACAGTTTGGAGCCTGATCAGACGCCGAGTTACTCGGCGTCTGATCAGGATCCACACTGTTTGCATTGGACCATGGAGGAATTATAATTCCTCCATGATTGGACTGAATAAGAAATAACGCGTTTATATGGGCGCTGATCTTCTATCCCGTTGGGATCTAAAACGTTCTATTGACATGTGGTTTTGATCCAGTCGCCATTTAGTAGGCTGTACGCTGCGTTTCCAATGCATGAGGAACACATTAACTGGCTCCACATATGTATCTAAGTTATATTTTTGATTGACAAAGAATCCCATGCAGACGACTTTTTTTGTTCCTGAATGACTGTTGCAGAAGGTTTTTCGGCGGAGCTGGTCTGATTTCTCATTGAGCCTCAAACCTTATATGGCCCAACCAATCGTGAATGACCAGAAATGAAAGCTTAAGGACACGTGCTTAAAATCGAGTAGTCTGATTGGGTAGCGGTTAGACTTGACTACTGCCTTTTACAAATTTGTAAAATAAGAGACACAGACTGTTATAGGCTGATTTGCTATGTAGCGGTACCAGTAGTAAACACGACTTTCCGCTACTGCTAGTGAGTTATAACCGAGAAATTTTACGTGTCCCGACCGTTAGGTAGTGATTTGAATGACATAGTGTTTCTATTTTAAGATATGACATATTGTCTCAAATTCGGCAATGATTTGATGCGTTCTGCAAATCAGAACGAAATTGTTCATAATAGAATTGATCATAATTTTAATCTAGTACCAAGTATATGAAAAAGAAAGAATAGCAGTAACAATTCAGTGAGATTACGAGAAAACTGGCGTTTGAATTTAACCTAGATATCGAAAAGATTAAAGATTTCGTGCATGATGGGTATTTTTTGTGTTAACACCGTTTTCCTCCAGCGCATGCGCAACTCTGTGACCTCAAATGTAAACAAACCGTGATTTTTTAACGCGATCGCAATCTCTTGGTTAAATGCGAAAACACAACAACACGTAGATACCTAAAACCAGGGATAATAAATAGTCTATTTATTATCCCTGCTAAAACGTACATTGCTACACTTTGTAGATATTTTTATAATAAATCAGAACATAGAACTAACTCTACAAGACAAATCCATACACGAATTCTTGAAGTGGACACTTGCTTTATTTTCTCATTTGAGGGGTCGTTTCAAACAATTCATATTCGGCATATTTCGGGGGTGCTTTCCAAAAATCTCAAATCAAAATCAGGTGATTGAGAATATTTAAACAATCAAACCATATTTAAAGTAACTAACAAAAGAGCACACACATACGAATTTTAGTAATTTATGGTATCTACAAATTACAAAATAAAAATGATACACGTAGATCTAGACATGGAAGTATAATTCCGTGATCTAGATCTGTCTTTAAAAATTCTAATCACTTTCAGTCACATCCTAGGAAGAAGTGAGTGCAATTCAATTGGCTTATAAAGATGGAAGTGGAAAATTGACCCCCCCCCCCCCCTTAACAAACTAATGATTAACCTCAGATCCAGTAGTTTAATGATTGCAAAAACTCATTCTTGGCGACTCTCAAGACCTTCAGTCTTTGGTTATATGTATGTGGTCGTAGATTACTGCGCGTGTCTTATTAGATAAATATTAAGCTTAATATCCTGATTTACCATCCTATTTATTGCAACTTGGATAAAATCAATTCCATATACATCATTACCTTAATTCACCACCCATTCCGCCGAATATCTTTTTTAAAGATATTTCTTGTTTAGCATGGAGAAGTTTTAGTTGTCGTCTGCTGCAAGAATGACGTAAATGTAGTTTAAAGTTCAAAGATTGCTGTTGTGGAGCTTTCAGCTTTACTTGATTGGTTTGACTCTCGTGATTTGCTTTATTTAGCTAAAATAGCATTTAATAACTTTAATCCATTTGCAACCAGCGGATGCTTGTATATATTGGATTAGTCCATTTATAATCTAAGAGCCACCTGGTTTAAATGTTGGTTTCGTTTTGTTTTATATCTAAATTCCTATCAGCAAACATTGTAGACTCTGACCAGACGCCCCATAATGCGGCGTCTGATCAGACTGTTTGCCTTTGTCCCGTTTATAGGACACAAGGCATTTATAAATTGGGTTAGCACAAGTTTAGCAGTATAACACTAGAGAAGCTAATAAATTACAGGCGACAACCGCGCTAGTTTACAGTGGAGAAAACGTTTTTTCCCAATAAACGCGTTACGCTAAATCTTTCCAATTCAAACAGTTTGTAGACAGATCAGACGCCGGGTAATCCGGCGTCTGATCAGGCTCCAAACTGTTAAATCAACATTCAGAATTGTCAAAAAGTTGTCGATTTCTTCATTTTGTTGCAGTGCGTTTGCGTTTCCTTTAAACGTGAAAGAATAGCGTTTTCTCCACTGTAGACATGTACATGCTTCAGTACAAGTCACTGCAGTAGTACACCGTGACATTTAAATTTCTCTAGCCGAAATGTCGTCTGCTTTGAAAAATTCGTCTGCAGATTTTGTTAAAAATCATAAGTCATTTCTAAATTAACAAAAGCTTTAATATTAATGTTTTACAGTTTTGTATCCAGAACTGAATATGAGTTACTCCTAATGAGAATCGTTTGTAAATAGTAATTATGCAGTGCTCCCTCTCTACAACGACGTTATAAGGAGAGAAAATTAAGACAGTCTGAATCCAGATCAGACGCCGCCAAACGAGGCGTCTGATCTGAATTCAAGCTGTTTGTCACTCGTCATTATTTATTCTGTCAAAATGTCCGCTATGTACTTTTGAGAAATAACAGCAGACGACAATTTGAAGCTGACGATATTGCATCCGTGAAAATGTTGGCCATAATTGTATTGTTTTGGGAACAGCAGCAAACGCTATTGTAGGGAGGGAGTCGTTGTTCAGAGGACCGTTGTTGGGAGGGAGCACTGTAAATATCAGCGATGTCGCGATCTACCGAAAACTTTAGTCTACTTGTTTAGAAGACGATGCAGGACGAACGTAATAATGAGAGCCCCTACATGTGTACAAGTAGTCCACATGTGTACAGTTAGATGATATGGAGCTATTTCTCGTCTTTGCCATACCCCTAACATGAGGACGGCACCTGTCAAAAGTTAACTTGTCGTCACAGGGGTTCATTGATAAGACTAGTGTACAAGAGAATCCTGCAGCTTTTAGCTCACCTGATCACAATTAACCATGGTGAGCATTAGGATCGCTGGGTGTCCGTCGTCCGTTGAACGTTTTCTTTACTAGGGGAAGGTATTATTTAATGTTGTTAGTACTTGTGACCTAACACTTTTTCCTTTATGTTTATGATAAGTGAAGAATGAATAATTATTTGTAAAATTCGTCTGAAAAAATATGTTTAAAGATATCTCCTGACGACCTTTTGGTCATAACACCTAACCAGCTACCAAAGCATGCCGCCACGTGCAAGTTTTGTCCTTTACTGCTATCTTGTCTAGCGATATACTCACCCAAACGTTTCATGTGAGGCCCGTACCTTAAATTTGTTAGTTAGGTTAGTGAAACCCATTGAAAAAACCCTTGAGTATGAGTATTTGAGGGCCTCTATAGACAACTAGAATTTAGTTCCTGTAATTTCACACCAACTGAGATTGGTATACCCGGTGAAAGCTTGTGATTCATGATTTGACAGTTAAATTCTCACACTATCGAGACAATGTGGGGGAGGGAGTCCCTCAATGGAATGAGGAAAAGTCTTTAAACTAAACTGTTCGGTCAAGAACTATGTCACAAGGTCAAATCAATTATCATAGAAACAAAACTTATTAACACTCTAGAAACCACGTTTTGCACTAAATCTCGAAATAAAATGATTTGAATATTGCCCTGGTTGAATACGTCAAGTTACAATATGGGTCATCAGTGTTCAGGTCACTATGTCAAGTCATAGAAAAATCTTGTTAACACTCTGGAGACCACATTTTGCATGGCAATTGCTACACCCACTTATAGTATTGTTATATTGTTGTTAATTATTTGTTTTGTATGAAATGGCTTTTGTTTAATGTACTTGTATATATGTTAAGGGCCTCATGGAAGATTGGTCTTTACCAAATGAGCTCTCTCGTTAAATAAAGTGGTGTTTTTTTTAACCATTAAAGAAATTAGTTCGAGTGTTGCTCCGTGCGAAATCTTGGTCTTTGCGCCCTGTTGCATTGTTCTTGTTCTCACATAAAGAGTTTAACAGGCAACTCTACCTAGGAGAGCGCTTATGGACCACCTTGGCACTATATATTTCTGTTCTGTATTAAATCAGTCACTTGTCTCAAGGATGTTAATTTTATCGTCTTTTAAGTGACAACTTAGGATTTAAAAATGTGTCTGTTCATGGTAAAATTCTACCACGGAGCAGTAAAGACACGGGTACACTTAAAAGTCATGTCGTCCAGCTTAACCTATTCATGATCAAATTTTTGTGTGAATTTTACCCCTCTCACCGCCATATTGTCGTCTGCTTCAAATTTATTGTCTGCAATGGCGTTTGAAAGTTAGACTTTAGGCAGTATAACTGATGTTATTTCAAAATGAGTGTCAAACAGTTTGGATCCTGATCAGAAGCCGCGTTACGCGGCGTCTGATCAAGACCCAAACTGTTTGCAAACGAGCTCTGTGACGTCATTGAGAGAGTTAACGGGTTAAGGACACGTTTTACATCACACCAGATATGCGTGCTATGTTGTATCATTATCAGAAGAGATTGGAAACAGTACTATAACAAGTCAACAAACAAAACAACGTTTAACGTATCGCGAGTTACATATCATTTAATCCTTTAGCCTGTTTCTAGTATTTAACCCATTTACGACCAGTGGATTCTCCCGTGTTTTATATATTGGATTAGTCCATTTTTATCAAAGGGATGCCTGGTCAAATTTTCATTTTCATTTTATTTTATATTGAAATTCCTATCAGCAAACAGTGTAGACTCTAATCAGACGCCATAAAATGCGGCGTCTGATCAGAGTCTACACGGTTTGCCTATGTCCCATATATGGGCACAAATGTGTTAAGACAGATTATCACTTAAAGCAGGTCAATATACGATCCACATGATCCATGTCTAAGACACAGAAACTATACGTGCTACAGCGCATATTCATTACTATATAAAGTGGAATTATTCTCTTCAATTGGAGATAATTTAAAGGCATAAAGGGCTTATTTTTAGAGTTATGGTTAAACTATTTGCATGCTAAATCATATTGTCGTCTGCAGCAACTCTCGTCTACTATTCGTAACTGTCCTAAAAATAGAATTTGCGAAATTTTCTTTTCAAAGTAGGATCCGATCATAGTGTTAAACAGCTTGGATCCTGATGAGACGCCTCGTAACTCTGCGTCTCATAAGCATCCAAGCTGTTTCACACTTTGATCCTACGCAACGTCTCAACTGAGTCTAGACTGCTTGCTAAAGTTATATAATTATAGTTTCCCCGATAGCGTATAAAGGGTTGAATGGTATTTGTATATAGTTTGGAACCAAATCGCTCCCCGATTTACTCAGTGTCTGATTAGAATCGAAACAGTTTCACTTTCGCACTTGACATGTATTACAGACGTGTGTTATTTCCGTGGTAATATAAGGCGACAACAATCTAGCGGAGTTTGTAAACTATAATGTATCCCTTCTAAAGTGCAGGTCAGAATTACCAAGAAGTCCGGACATGAGGACGTAATCAAAAGCGTTACATTTTCTCCGTGATATCTCCATGCAGCAATCCTATTAATGGTGTGACTTTCCTATGCTTAGACTGGCTGCAAATAGTAATAATGAATCAGGAACTAGATTTCTTTCAAAGTCAACAGTAAACAAGTAAACAAAACGTGTCTCTTCTAAAGTGCAACAAGACGAAGTAAACAACATCACTTCTCCGTATTTTATCCACCATTTCTACATATAGGTGTGCGCTTTCTGATTGCTTCTGTTCTGTATATCCATCCCGTGTAGACTGGTCGGAAATCTCAGAAATATGCTCCAAAAAAATGTTGGAGGCATTTTTGGGGAAAAGTTGACAGGCCACCTTTTTATCATAATTAAAGTGTGCTGAATCCATTTAGGGTGGCTGTCACCCTCTCCGGTGCCTTGAAAGCCCAAAAATGGTAAAAAAACAAAATGGCCGCCAAAACGCTATTTTTCGCTACATCTGCTTCTCCTAATCTATATGGTTTATTAAAACAAATCTTCACAGGAATGTTCCTGGGTTGATTCTCCATCAAAAAATTGATAACATGAAGATGTCTGGTTGCCATGGCAACCATTGTAAAAAATAGAGAAATCTTAAAAAATAAAAATTATTGTAAAATAAATCACATGGCCCAAAGCTTAGATACCTTATTGATATATGGCAGACTCCCTTTTAACCATAATTAAAGTGATTTGAGTCCAGTGTGTTGCCTGTCCCCCTTTTCAATGAAGTTTAAGGCCAAACATGGGTAAAAAAACAACACAAAATGGCCACCAAAAAGCCATTTTTCGTTATTCTATGCAGTCTTTCTGGGATCAAATACACAATACATTTTCCTCTCCTAAACCACATGGTTTATTACAACCAACTGTACAATACTTTGTTTTGGGCCAATCTCTTTAAAAATGATTTCATGCATACTTTTTGTTGCCATGGTAACCAAAGTTAAAATCAGGTTGGTTTAATTTTGTCAAAATTTGCTAACTTTGGGCTAATTGGGCTAATGGACACCACAGAGAGAGAGAAGCGGATATATATAAGAGGTACCCGGGCGATACCCAACTATTGTTCAATGGAGCCCATGGTTCTTTTGTATGCCCAGTACATGTATAAATCACTTATACATTGTACATAGGTACATAGCGAAATTGGCGGATAATGGGCATTTTTGCATTTAAAGTAAGTTGAGTACAATTACTATTTACAATGCATCATGATCTACTTGAATTACTATCTTATATGTTACAGTTGGAAACTTACAGTTGGAAACTGTTTTCTTTCCTGTTTAAACGGAAGTAAATGCTTTCGCGGTTCAATAAATGTTGGAAATAACTCCTTTTGGAAACTTTTGACTTTGTATTAAAATCTTTTGGAGATTAATAAAACTGATGTCTAATCTGGTCTCAATTTGTTTACCATGGACATCATTGTTTTGGCACAAACATGGTTTTAAAGAATACAGTTGTAACTGCTGTAGTTACTATTGGTTAGTTATAACTGACATACTGCATTCAAAATATCATATAGTTCCTATTCATAGTGGTAGTTGTCGTTATCCTTGGATTTGTATTGTGATGTGGACACTGGACAGTATACGGGATATTCCGCACAAGTTTTCACTGTTAAATCATATTGTTAGTATAGTCATTACAGGAAGTCAGTTTCAAACACAACTTGGGTATTGGTGTGGGTATTGGTGTAAATATCATTAAGATGGAAAGCCATTGATATTTACTCTACTCTAATGTCTGAAATGTGAACGCTTCACATGTAATGATAGTGCATCACTTGTTTTGACAAAGCTTTATTTACAAAGCTTTGCAGCATTCCACGATGCTCTGCAAAACATTTTATGCAGTCTTTTTGCTTTGGCTAGGGAATAAGGATGTCAATCACTTCGAGTTAAAGCGTGCACGACTGGAATGGTTTCCAGGACAGTTAGGTCATACAACATAGTGTGAGCAGGAATGTTAAACTCCTTTCTGTGACCCCGGCTCTCTCGGCCAGAGTTTGGTGTAATACATTGAATGGCAGTGAGACAGTAGAAGAATCAAAACATTAGTGTATCTGACCAGAACAACTATTTTGTCAACATCGCTTGTAAGAAAAAAGTAAAATAATCCGTTGATATCCTCCTCTTGTCAAGCTTGGGTATTTACGTGTCTACATCAGGCTTGTTTGATTCGGTTTTAGACTTTTTGCTCATCAGGGAACCCACCAGCCACAACTGTGACTTGGTCATGTTGATCAAGCTCTGCAGCCTGTTCAGAGAGAGAGAGAGAGAGCTCCTGACAAGTCAATCTTGTTACTTGGAATTTCCCAAATCAACTGGCAGGGGTACCTTATATCAGCAAATAACACCCTAACTGGGTCTGATACCCTTAGCACTTCTCTTACATGCCTCAGATTTGATTGACATCCTATAATACCTGCCATGTTTATTAAAACACCAATAAGATCTTCAAATGTAGAACCTTTCTGTGTCTTCATAATGTCAATCAGAAAGGCATGTCCATCAATAATAATGAAGACAGTAGTTCAGCTGTTGCCTACATTTGTGAACACATTGTTTCTGCTGTTACAATCTGATATAGAATGGCTGAATATCATAGCAAGCGATATCAGCAAAGACAATTGCTTATGGTTCATCCAAGTCCACTGTATGATGAACGGTCAGCATTTGATACGGTATGTTTGCTGTCTCTAGAACATAATCCTTTCTGTATCAAATAGAGATGAAAATATCAGTGGTTTGTTCTTCTACAACGGTATTGGAATCTGACATTCCGGTCCTTACATGGCAAAAGGCATTCCTCAACAAATGCGTTGCGTTACATTTGTCCTTTGCATTTAGGAATTCATTGTCATTTTATGGCTTAGTCCTTTGTTACAATGATTGGCTAATCTGCATACTCTTCAATGGCAAGCATATTGAATCATATACGACGTAATTTCTGACACCAATTCGTGTTCGATATCTTGTGTCTGCTTTCTGAAGAATCAACAAGTATTTGATGAGTGAATTGGGTTTATCATGTCACCAACAGTTTTTCAGCTATAAAGAGATAGTGTCTTCTTGAGACAGATACATGTATAGTGCCGCAAAACCATGATACCAGTCCATAGATACATGCCATGATACCGTAATCCGTCACATTATAAATTTATATCGGGCAGACCAGTAGTGCTAGTTCAAGATTTCACCAACATCGAGAGAATATTGGATATGATTTCAGAAACTTAACTGCAGCTGGAAAAATAACTCTCTTCTGATCATACAAGTGGTATGCAGTGGTCCCCTGAAGTCTTGTGAATAGGTTTTAAGAGCCGCATGGGGCTCATTATCATGACATTACATATTGATTTGTTTGACAGCATTCAAGCGGCACACTTCTCTTGCAATTTGCTATGTGGATTTAATATCATACGATAAAACTCACTTTCTTAAGGCAGTTGTGGTCTTTGTGATACAAATAATTCCTTCTCACCACTCTTCTTTCTGTTCAGCAAACCATGGCTTATGTCTAGATCAACTTGATTAAATCAACACTTTGATCTAATTGCTGCAAGTTTCCATTTCAGAAATTCATGAAACACATCTCTTGGAAGCTGGTGCAATTTTATTCAATTATCCATCAAGTTTTATTTGTGTGATCAAAATGCTTTAACGAGAGGACCATACTGACTCTATATAGTTCAGCTGTGTCATTAGAATTTGACATAAGAGCCGCTGGGAGGGTACGATTTTGATACCAGGGCTATGATCTTAACAAACCTGATAGAGGTCTACAACGTTATTCTTTACAAAACAAATCTAGTATGTGTCACCTTATGTTTTTGACAATGTATTAAAAAAACCTTTTCATTAGTAATGTTTGACCATATGGCAAATTTTTTACAAACTTTGAAGACTTTTACAGTGCTCCCTATCTACAAAAACACCCATCGGGAGTCGAAAAGTGTGTTTGTTGTTTAGAGGGGGTATATTGAAATAAATTAATGTTGTTTATGCAACTGTGACAAGCATTGTTGTAAAGAGGGTATAATTGTAATGAGAGTAGTTGTAGAGAGCACTGTACTTGGTGATGATTTACACTAGATATCAAAGCTTTGGGCCTTGTCAGATTTTTGACACGAGGTTCTTACATGGACGAAAGTAACTTACAAGAACGATAGGGCAATGGTAATTTTTATCACGGATATATGCTTTGTAAAAAGATTGATAGATGTCTTCTAGGCCGTACTATACACAAAATGTCTAAGCTCTGCGTTTCACGTGTTTTTATAAACACTGATGATGATAACTGAACGGTTTGTGATGGCAGAGGCCAACCATCAGCCTAGGCGATGATTTAAACAAACGAGATAAAGGTCTACTGTGTTATGCTAATATACAAGCTTGAGCTTTGTGGTTTTTGACAATATTTCTTTTCCTATAGAGGATAAGTCTATGCAAAACTGTTGACCCTGGTTCGGGGCCAATTTATAAATTTTGTAACATATTGAAATACCGTTTAGAGTGTATTGTTACACCCCTAAAATTTAGATCCAGGTATAAACTTGATAGAGGTCTACTAGGTTAAAGTAAGTATCCATCAATTTTCTAAGCTTTGGTACTTGTGTGTATGTGTGGAGATGGTGGAGGGGGTATAATTTTGTAATTCTTGGTTTTTAGGTTTCTCTTTTTCATTACCTTGGTTGCCATGGCAACTAATTTTTTTAAGGAGATATGCCCCATGAACATTCTTGTAAAGCTTTGCTTTAAAAAAACATGAGGTTAAGGAAAAGCATATGTATTAGGAGTATTAATTTTAATCCAAAAATAACTGGATATAATAACGAAAAACCTTATTTTTTACTTTTGTTGCCATGACAACAGAAAGTCTGCATGAAATCATTTTTTAAAGAGATTGACCCAAAACATAGTCTTGTACAGTTTGTACTTATCAGCCATGTGGTTTAGAGGAAAATGTATTGTGTATTAAATCCAAGAAATAAATACGAAAGACTCAAGCAGGAAACGTAACACAAACAATACACCTACCTCTCAAGCAGAACACACACACACAGTCATACCACAACAAACACACAAACACACGCAATACCATTCCTTCATCTACACACTAAATAGAAAACAACACGCAAGACAAACATAAAGCTAAGTGAATATAGGAGCCCGCCTTGGTACGGTCAGTAGCAATCAATAATTAATTATAAATTAATTAATTATTAACAACCACTGGGGGGTTAAACCTGGGTTTAGGGGCGCCCAACCTCACTCTTATCTCCTATATTCACCTATAAAGACAAACAGTGTACATACAATATAAACCCTGTTCCAAAACCTTACAATCAACAAGACTGCATAGAATAACGAAAATTTAGAGTTTTGGTGGCTATTTTGTGTTGTTGATTTGTTTACCAATGTTTGACCTTCAACTTCATTGGAAAGGGGGACAGACAACAAACTGGATTCACATGCTTTTAATTATGGTTAACATGTGGTTTGCCAGTTATCAATCAAGTATCTAAGCTTTGGGCAATGTGATTTATTTTACAAGAATTTTATATTTTTAAGATTTCTCTATTTTTACTTTGGTTGCCATGGCAACCAGACATCTTCATGATATCAATTTTTTGATGGAGAATCAACCCAGGAACATTCCTGTGAAGATTTGTTGTAATAAACCATATAGATTAGGAGAAGCAGATGTATTAGGTAAATTTAATCCCAAAAGGATTGGATTTAAAAGCGAAAAATAGCGTTTTGGCGGCCATTTTGTTTTTTACCATTTTTGGACTTTCAAGGCACCGGAGAGGGTGACAGGCATCCTAAATGGATTCAGCACACTTTAATTATGATAAAAAGGTGGCCTGTCAACTTTTCCCCAAAAATGCCTCCATAAGTTTGATTTCCCCAAAATCCGACTAGTCTAGTGACTGAAGTAATACATTTTGAAACTATACTTTCTTCTGACAGGCCGCTGAACATAAGCTTAACTGTTAAGTAAACAAGCAAGGTACTCAATAAATGAACTCTTTTCCTAAATACGCGGTATTGTTAGTGTACGTTTATAACTGTAACTACATTTATTCTGGAAATAAATATGTTTAAGGAATTCAACATAATTATACATGTACGTGTATATAACCTACGAGGGCCTCGTATGTTATATCTAATCAGCAGACTCGCGTCAAATACTACATTAACAGGAATTTTCATTGTATTAGGAGCTGTTGTTTAGGGTTGTACTTCTCATTGTGGTTTGGGGGTTGTCCAATTAATACAAATTGGACATAGGCAAACAGAGCAACTAATGCAGACTCAGATCAGATGTCGTATAATGTAATGTTTGATCTGAATCTGCATCATTTCCTTGTAGCCGGGTTTAATCGATGGTCTTGGAATTAAGGTAAACGAAAAAAAGGTTAACAGCTGAGCAGTCACTGAGATTACAACATGTTTTGGGCAGCTTAAAGCATATCTTCTCTACAGGTCTAACTGCTATTGGTTGCATTTATTTTTTAATGGCCAATGGCACTTATACATGTATGTGGCCGATTGCCAATAAAATTGAGTTGAGTTGAGTTAAAAACACAAAATTGTACATGAGGACCCAAAGCCATTTAAGTTGCCCTATCGCAAGATCTTACCTGGAATTTAAGCCGAGGTTCGTCAGCATCTCAAAGAAATGATAAGTTGCTTTGTTTTCTGTGCTTTCAAAGGATCTCTCCTTATTCAGAATTATATGATTCACAACAGCAGATGTTAAGTGCTTGTGTGGCGGCTGTAAAAAGTCGCCCCGTACTTCATTCTCAGTGTTGTTATACTTTCTGGTCCTTTGGAATCATTGATTTCAGCGCATTTACAGTTGAAAGTTGAATTCCGCTTAAGCTGGTGCTAGGGGGCGTGAGCACTGTTGCATATTTCAGTATTGTTCATGAACAGACTCAATTATTTTCAGTACTTGCTTTGTTTTCTGTGCTTTCAAAGGATCTCTCCTTATTCAGAATTATTAGGGAATACGAGAGTCCTTGGTCGAACAATGTGGTTCTTGTTCGTAAAAAACATGGAATCCTCCGCTTTTGTATAGATTTGCGTGTTCTTAATTCTAAAACCATGAAGGGTATTATAATAGCTAGACAGAAATGCAACAACGTGTCGGTTTATCAATACCGGTATTAATTCATGATATGCCCGGTTTGTCGAAATAGGGTGAGAATATACTGACAATCAGTTGTACCCCTTGACTCTATATATATCTTCTGACGATTTTTTTCTCTCAAAAAACAATCGTGTCGGGGCCCTGTGATTTTTACTCGATAGCCTGGTTCATGTTGTGAAGACAGAGGACCACTTTTTAGTAGGTTGAAAGCAGAATGCGCATCGAGGGAAGCAGAATGCGCCTCAATGCGCATTCTGCTTTACTTTCAACCTGCGAGTCTAGCTACCATCTGCTAGTAAAAACAATTCTGATTACACATATTTATGACCATATACATGACTGTATACATGTAAATTAGAACTTTTTAAATATCTTCAGTGGAGGAATGAATTATAATTATGCGTACAAATGTGTATCCGTGGAGTAAAGGACTAACATCGCCGCTTTATACCCTGTTCTAATGTGTGAATATGTGTCAAAGCTGGAAAATGGATGAAAAACCGAAATGATTGCCAAACAGTGTTGACCTGGAGTCGCCTATGACAGGGAAAAGGCTAATCTGCGTTAACCCTTTCCCCCCATAGAATCGACTTTTAGCGTATTTAATTTATTCCTCCGCTGAAGTAGCTCCAGTTTATAGCCTCATGAACAAAAACAATAGAAAATATTTTATATAGCCTAGCAGATGGTAGTTTAAAGCAGGCTGAAAGTAAAGCAGGCACATTCTGATTTACTTTCAACATACTTTAAGTGATCACCGGTCTTTAATATTTTAAAAAGGTTATGGGGTAAAGGGATCATGCAGATTACTTTGTCTCGATCGGATTGAATACGCATTCAGCGCCAATTCCACCCTTTCTACGCCAAATCAACCGTGAGCTTTTTACCCCTGCGCCGCTATATTTTGTCGTCTGCTTAAATAGTGTTGTGTGCAGGAACGTTTCAAAGTTAATTTTAAGGTAGTATGTCTTCAGATATACCGAAATGAGTGTCAAACTATTTGCGAAGTCGACTGTATGCGACTCCGGCAGGGAATGTTTGAAATTTGGCTGAAAAACAAAAGAGTGAGTACTCATGTCAACAATTTGCCAGATAGAGTCGAGCTGACCCGGTCAAGTAAACAAATAAATAAGAATGGAACAGTACGTGCGTAGCAAACAGTTTGTTTAGTTGTGATCTGATTAAAACTAATCGTTTTGGGTTTTTAAGTTGTTTATTTTTTAATGTCATTTTCTACATTTAATTACATTGCGATAAGATCTAGTGTTTTTTTTTATACCGCCTGTATATATAGAATACCATCACACAACCGCTAACATTAATTAAAACCCTCGAGGGCTTCATGTAGCTATGATAATGAATAAACTGAACATTGTCGATACATTACTCCATATAAAATAAAACATGAAACATTAAAACTTTTTGCAAATGTAAACTTTTACTTTTAATCGGATAAATGGTTACCAGGCGTCTGATCAGGCTCTAAACTGTTTTTAATTGGGAATTATGTTTTTAACATAAACGTGTAATGCTGATAATAATGATGATAATAATAATAATGATAGTGATAACGACTTTACTTAAAGAATAATGTCTTCTCCCTATACTATGAAGCTGTGTCGAGAAAGCTCATTGCTTCACCACCTTAATGTCCGTTGAATTTAGGTATGACTATGCTATCTGCTATGTTATGGATTCCGTACATGTACTTGTAGTCATAAATGTCGACTATAGCAGCTGTTCTGTAACCTCGTTCCCTGTGGGTGAATTTGTGAAAACTGCTACAAACTGTTGGAATCCAGATAAGACGCCGAGTAACTCGGCGTCTCATCTGGATCCAAACTGTTTGACACTCTGATTATACTGTCTTTCAGAAACTGAATTTTAATCAACCTTAATACTTGATTTATTGCTGCCGAAGACAAAGTTCACAAACGAAAGTTACATTGACATTAAGCCTGCACCATGTACAGTATAACCTCTTACGGTGGAGAATCTGTTATTCTTTCCCGTTTAAACGCAAACGTACGCAAACGCAAAGCACTAAAACGTAGAAAAGAACAACTTTTGGACAATTCTGATAATTCTTGTTTATCTTGGTGGCAAACAGTTTGGAGCCTGATCAGACGCCGGGTTACCCGGCGTCTGATCTGGCTCCAAACTGTTTGCACTGCAAATAATAGTTTTAGCGTTTACAAACGCGTTTATTGGGAAAGAATAACACATTCTCCCCTGTAAGCCTGCAACATGTACAATATAACCTCTTATGAGCGATCAACTCGCAAGGAAGAATTCGGCTCCTGAAATGAACGTGACTGCGTAATACAGGGTAAAAGTGATGTTGATTGATACTTTTTTGAATTACTTTCGCCAAGGATTAAGATTCGACCTGTCTTAACGACCGACAATGAGATGAATTTTCAGTGTCGATTGAGAGAAGTCTTAACAATGCCATGCACAGATGTGTTTGAAAGGTTTTATACAGTACAACCATGCTGTAATGCCCACTAGAAAGACCTGTATATAGTCAGTGTTTAAAGACAGACGACTGCTTGTAAATCAGAAATCTCCCTTGGAAGCGTTTTGCATCCATTTCACCAAGCTGTAAGACGCCCCCTACTTTAACAACCACCACTGAGTGTTCAAAAGCGTTTCATACACTAGATTCTGTTAACCCTTGTTACAGTGGAGAACGTGTTATTCTTTCCCAATAAACGCGTTTACGCTAAAACTATTATTTCCAGTGCAAACAGTTTGGAGCCAGATCAGACGTCGGGTAACCCGGCGTCTGATCAGGCTCCAAACTGTTAGCCACCAAGATAAACAAGAATTATCAGAATTGTCCAAATGTTGTTCTTTTCTACGTTTTAGCGCTTTGCGTTTGCGTTTAAACGGGAAAGAATAACAGATTCTCCACTGTATGCTGTTCTTTTCATTTGGACGTTTCCAGTATTGAAATATGATAAGTTAATTTTAGGGCTGTTGTAGAACATATTTCAGAAAAAATAAAAGGACAACAGACTGTGCAGACCCTGACAAGAGGGCTCCTGAGGGGACGCTCTGATTAGGGTATGAGCTCTTTGTAAATTGTACAATATGACATGTACATACAGGTTTCGAGCATAAAAAGGCTCGAGAGCACTATCACTTGTCTGTACCATGCTGTTATAGTTTCAAGTGGTTCCATATTGTGCGTATTGGACTACATGTACAGTCGAACTTCGATATCTCGAACTCGGTTAAGTCGAACATACCTATATTTCAAACTTTGAAATACGGATATGTGCACCTATACCAAGCTTGAAGTAAGGCAAATTTATGTTTCGAAATATCAGATAATTCGAGTTAAGCGAGTTCGAGATATCGAAGTCGACTGTAGTTCGTTGTCATAAGTACAGTAGCAGATCTACTCATAAAAAACCCTAAGATTTCCAAATTTCCATGCGCACTTTTAGGAATCGTTCCTTTATCATTTCGATGCCAGTCTCTATAACGCTTACATTAGGCCTACTATGCAAACAACTTCGATCCAGATCAGACGCTAAACCGACTTTTTCCATTAAACAACAACAGAAAGCAAACCCATTGTGCAACACAAGACTAACACCATAATAATAGTATACTGAGAAATAGAAGGCCGTTACAGTGGAGAAAACGTTATTCTTTCCCAATAAACGCGTTTACGCTAAAACTATTATTTCCATTGCAACCAGTTTAGAGCCTGATCAGACGCCGGGTAACCCGGCGTCTGATCAGGCTTCAAACTGTTTGCCACCAAGATAAAAATGAATTATCAGAATTGTCCAAAAGTTGTACTTGTCTACGTTTTAGCGTTTTGCATTTGCGTTTCGTTTCGTTTAAACGGGAAAGAATAACGTATTCTCCATTGTAAGTTATCAGAATGAGGAAGACGTTATGTCTTCACAAGAAACGCGATTCTACTAAACAGTTATATCCACTGCAAACAGTTTGCAGCCCAGTCCCAGACGCCGTGTAAAGAAGCCCGTATATGAAAGAGCCACGTGTCCTAGGAACATATCCATGGTAACAGTTGGAAATACGTTATTATTTCGAACATTTCCCTATAAACGCTTTTGTGCTAAAACAATCATTGTCATCGCGGATAGTTTGGAGCCAGTTCAGACGCCGGGAAATGGGTTCCATACTGTTTGCTAATCAGATAAAATGACATCGTCATATTTCAAAACGACATTTTCTACATTTTATGGCATTGCATATAAAGTTTCGTGTAAACAGGAAAGAAGAACGTGTCCTCCACTATACATGTATGTACTATTTAAGTAGTCACTTCGCTCAACTCGAGCTATTTTTCTTCTGGACAGCTTGTCCACAACTGAAGAAGTTTCTATCTATCACCCGTAACCGAAACATACATTTGTCCATTATACATGTATCTATGAAATGGTCACTTACCGCGTAAACCCTTCACCCCAGTGTCCAAGGTTTTAAAGCGTTTGAGCTGAGTCTGAGTGTGTTCAAAAGCATTTGATTGGTCAGATTTGAGCCTGGGCTCAAATCTGACCAATCAGATGCTTGAGAACGACTTTCAGACTCAACTGAAAAGCTTTATAACCTTGGACCCAGAGCCTGTTCCTATTTTTGTAAGGCAGGTGTCCACTTCAAGCAGGTTTGAAGTAAAGCAGAATGCGCCTTAACCCCATTCTGCTTTACTTTCAGCATGCTTAAAGCTACCATCTGAAAGGAGATTGGACATATTTCATACGATGCATATCATGAAAAGGGTTTTAGCCAGATCTCTAAATTTAGGCGGGGATGCGGAGACATCTGAAGAAAATAGTTCCAATTTATACTGTCACAAATAAAAATCATAAGAAATATTTTCTATATTCTAGCAGATAATAGCTTAAAGCAGGTTGAAAGTAAAGCAGAATGCACCTTAACTTTCAACCTGGTTTAAGTGGTCACATATCTTCAAAACTAGAAACCGACTATGAGGTAAAGGGAAAAATGTACACATCACGTGTTTTAAAGTTATACTGTTAATATCTTAAACTCGTTATTTAAAGCCGAACTGCAAACTGTGTTTCAAAATTAAAGCATATAATTATAAGCCGAGCGTGAACTCGTTCACCACTGAAATGTCTTATCTACAATGCAAATTTCCAACTAAGTCTAGTCGTTTTGTTTTACTATTCGGGGTCTCGTTTTCAGGGCTGCCATTTCTCCGGATTTTTCCTAAATCTTCGGATTTTTTTCCAGTACATGGTAGCTTAAAGCAGACTGAAAATAAAGCAGAATGCGCCTTGAGGCGCATTCTGCTTTACTTACAGCCTGCTTTAGGGAGTCGAATGTCAACAAAACAAGAAACAGACTATGGAGTAAAGGTACGATTTGTAAAATCGCACTTGAAAATGGCAAATTTGGAAATCTTAGGATATTTCTTGACAAGGTGTGGCAGCCCTGCGTTTTATAAATTTTATTGAAAAACACTGCAAGTCCTTATCAAATCACTCCTTCAGGGCTTACACTGTGTGCACAGGACTCGTTTATTCTTCGCATTTACACTATTCTAAGGACAAGTGTATTCGGGTCTAGGGATACATTTGTTACAATTGCCGGATGGAATTGTAAGCTATTGAGGTCAAAGCGAGTTTGAGTTAAAGTTGATGGTCCCTATTGAGTTCGGACCAAATCGGCAATCAACGTACAGCGATCGGCCATTCTCGTCAATTGTCGGTCCGTTCCGAACTTTGTTTTAGCATCGTTCGGAACGGACCGACATTCGACGAGAACACCCGCGATTGCTCTCCGTAGAGTACCAATACTAACTGACACTGACCCGATCTAATTAGGGGCCCTCAATCTTAACAGGGGCATTTCATCATGAAATGTCCCTGATCTTAATGATGAACTGTATATGTACATGTATATAGACTTTATGCACTGCTCAAAGGGACGAACAAAACCAAGCGACTTCTGTAAATGATGTATACCTTATTTCAGGCCTTGCCACTGGTTTCAATTTTTGTTGGACGAAAGACCGAGTCTGGCCAGTGCCGCGTCATGACCCTCGCCGAAGGGGTGGACAGTCCCAACTACACAGAGTTTCCAGCGCCGACAGAAGCGGCGCCCTTACAGCCAGGAACACCAAAATGGGCCAATTATGTTAAAGGCGTTGTTGCAAACTACAAAGGTAAATTACACATTAATATTGAGGACTCTAATGAGATCCGGGTCCAAGGTTATAAAGCGTTTGAGCTGAGTCTGAGTGTGTTCTCAAGCACTTGATTGGTCAGACTCAACTGTAAAGCTTTATAACCTTGGACCCCGGCCAGTATTTGTCGATATTGGTACCCAACGGAGAACGATCTAAATCATAGTTCGGAACAGACCGACAGTCGACGAAAATGGCAACTCGCTATTCGTAGAGAACCGACATTGGTCCGATTTTATTAGGGTCCTACAACCTTAAATTTAAATTATACATAATTTCGCGCTAAAACAGTCATTAGAATATCAGTATTGGTGTTAACAGCAGCCAGAACCAGAAGGCAGGTTAAAGGAAAGGAGCATTTAACTGCTTTTTGGTTTATTTTCATCCTTTTTTAGCTCACCTGGCACGAAGTGCCAAGGTGAGCTTTTAGGATCGCTGGATGTCCGTCGTACGTCGTCCGTCGTCCGTCCGTCCACAATTGGTTCGTTAACACTCTAGCAGCTACAAATATCATCCAATCTTCATGAAACTTGATCACAATGTTTGTCTTGTAGAAATCTAAGCCAAGTTCGAATGTAGGTCATGTTGGGTCAAAAACTAGGTCACTAGGTCAAATCATTGAAAAACCTTGTTAACACTCTAGAGGCTACAAATCTCATTGGATCTTGATGAAACTTGATCAGAATGTTTATCTCAATGATATCTAGGTCAAGTTTGAATGTGGGTCATGTCCGGTCAAAAAATAGGTCACTAGGTCAAATCATAGAAAAACCTTGTTAACACTCTAGAGGCTACAAATCTCATTGGATCTTGATGAAACTTGGTCAGAATGTTTGTCTCATTGATATCTAGGTCAAGTTTGAATATGGGTCATGTCCGGTTAAAAACTAGGTCACTAGGTCAAATCATAGAAAAACCTTGTTAACACTCTAGAGGCTACAAATCTCATTGGATCTTGATGACACTTGGTCAGCATGTTTGTCTTATTGATATCTAGGTCAGGTTTGAATATGGGTCATGTCCGGTGAAAAAGTAGGTCACTAGGTCAAATCATAGAAAAACCTTGTTAACACTCTTGAGGCTATAAATTTCATCTAATCTTTATTCACTTTGGTCAGAATGTTTGCTTAATTGATAACAAGGTCAAGTTCGAATATGGGTCATTTAGAATAAAAAACTAGGTCACTAGGTCAAATCATAGGGGAAACTTGTTAACACTCTAGATGCTTCAACTCTCATTGGATTTTAATGAATTTTGCTCAACATGATTGCCTCATTGATATCTAGCTCAGTTAATTTTGAATGATGTCTGGTTGAAAACTAGGTCACTAGGTCAAATCAAAGAAAAACAGTGTTAACCTTTTGGAAGCTACAAATCTCACTAGATCTGCATGAAATATTGTCAGAATTTTTGCCTATATCAGATCTAGGTCAAAATCAAATATAGATTGTGTCCGTTCAAAAACTAGGTCAAATCATAGGAAAATCTTGTTTACACTCTAGAGGTTGATTGTGGGTCATGGCCAGTCATAATCTAGGTCACTATAGGTCAAGTTTGCCATGGTGTACCAGGTGAGCGATTTAGGGCCAAAATGGCCCTTGTTTAAACAACCGCACTGACAAACCAAACATTGAAATCTATTGTACATGATTTAAACTCAGGATATTGTTTTAGTGTACAAGTAATACCTTCAAATATAGAGCAGTCTTTTTTCCAAAAAAAATATTTTCCTATATTGTTTTACACATTTTATACAGGCACGGTTCCATCTTTTGATTGTGTCATTGTGACGTCAGTTCCGCTTGGCGGAGGTGTGTCTAGTTCCGCCTCAGTTGAGGTCGGCACATACATGTTCCTAGACGAACTGACAGGCGTCAAAGAAGTCAGTAAGAAGGACAAAGCCCTTGCGTGTCAGAAGGCGGAGCATGTATTTGCCGGGGCACCATGTGGTATCATGGACCAGTTCATCGCTATCATGGGAGAGGAGAGTCACGCCCTTCTCATTGATTGCAGGTAAGACCTTGCATGAGCATGAACTCTTAACCCCTTCACTGCCTTACCCCGAATACAGTGGTTATTTACAAACAGTTTGGATTCTGATCAGACGCCGCGTAACGCGGCGTCTGATCAGAATCGAAACTGTTTGCCACTCATTAAAATATTTCTTAAGTCAAAATATCTAAAAATTAACTTTGAAAAATAAAAGCAGACGACAATTGTTTAAAATTGATGACGTCACGGCAGTGAAGGGGTTATTGACCAGCATGCCCACAGTCGCACTATATTAACCTTCTAACATTCTGTACGATATGCTGTTTTCGATTGCAAAATTTGTCGTCTGTAGCAATTCTCCAACTTAATAAAAAGGCACTTCCTTTCAGTATTTCTCAGTACAGTGTCAAATGGTTTAAGTTGATCAAGATGAGGCACCGAGTTTCTCTGCGTCTCATCCGGGTCCAAATTGATTTCAACATTTTTCACAATTTCACCCGCACATGTTGTTGTTGATAATGTGTTATTTTGATATTCATGTTTATTGATAACTCGAAAAAGAACAATACATGAAAACACGCACACAAAAAAGGACATTATCATGCTTTAACTAGATCTACTAAATTGTGAAGAATTTAAATTCATATTTAAGTGCACAAATGATCTTGCCAATTCTTTTTACAGAACCCTAGAGAGCAAACTTGTGCCATTGAAAGACCCTAACGTCGTTGTCTTAGTAACAAATTCCAACGTTAAACACGAAATAAACGCTTCAGAATATTCTACAAGACGTGCTCAATGTGAGAGCGGGGCGAAGATTTTGGGATTGAAAAGTTTAAGGGACGCAACAGAACAACAGTTAGAAGGTACTTATTCATCATCTTGATGTTTTGTTTGTCCTCATTGTCGAAGACATGGAATAAAACGCTATTCTTTGAATTTGTCAAAGGCTATAAATGTTCTTCATTGCCAAAGGCTAATTCTCTGTCAAAGTAATTCTTTGTCAAATTTTATTTCTTTGTCAAAGGCTATTTCATGTCAAATGTATGGGTTTTCTTTTGTAACAGGTCATTTCTTTATCAATTTTATTTGCATGTTTAAGGTTATTTCTTTGTCACAAAGGATATTTCTTGGTCAAAGACTATTTCTTTGTCAAAGGTAAATTTCTTTGTCAAAGGCAAATTTCATTTGAGTATCAAAGGCTATTTCTTGGTCAAAGTCTATTTCTTTGTAACAAAGGTCATTTCTTTATCAACTGTTATTTCTTTGTCAAAGGTACTTTCTTTCTCAAAAGTTTTTTTCTTTGTCATAGGTTATTTCTTTATTAAAGTTTTTTTTGCTAGTCAAAGTCTGTTCTTTGTAACAAATGCCAATTCTTTATCAGATGTTATTTCTTTGTCAAAGGTCCTTTCTTTGTCAAGGCTATTTTCTTTATCAAATATATTTGCGTGTCAAAGGCTATTGGTTTGTCAAAATCTATTGATTTATCAAAGGCTATTTTCTTTAACAAAGGCCAGCTCATTGTCAAAGGCTATTTCTTTTTCACAAAGGTATTTTCATTGTCAAAAGTCATTTCTTTATCAAAATTATTTTGCTTGTCAAATGCTATTTATTTATCAAAGTCAATTCCTTTGTCACACAGGCTATTTCTTTGTCATAAGCTATTTCTTGGTCAAATGCTATTTCTTTGTCAAAGGTAATTTCTTTGTCAAAGGCTATTTCTTTATCAATGTTTATTTACGTGTCTATTTCTTTGTCGAAGATATTTTCTTTGTCTTGTTTTGTTTCTTTATCAAAGTTTATTTTGGCTGTCAAAGGCTATTTCTTGGTCAAATTCTATTTCTTTGTCAGGGTCTATTTCTCTGTTACAAAGGCTAATTCTTTGTCAAAGGTTCTTTCTTTGTCAAGGGTGTTTTCTGTATCAAAGTTTATTTGCGTGTCAAAGGCTATTTCTTTGTCAAAGTCTATTTTCTTAGACAAAGGCTAGTTCTTTGTCAACGGCTGTTTCTTTGTCAAATGGCATTTCTTTGTCAAAGTGTATTTCTTTGTCAAAGGTATTTTCTTTGTCATAGGTTATTTCTTTATCAAAGTTAATTTGCTTGTCAAATGCTTTTTTTTTATCAAAATCTATTTCTTTGTCATATGTTATTTCTTTGTCATATATTATTTCTTTGTCAAATGCTATTTCTTTGTCAAAGTCTAATTTAGTCAATGTATATTACGTTGTCAAAGGTTTATTACTTTATCAAAGTAAATTTGCGTGCCAAAGGCTATTTCTTTGTAAAAATATATTTCTTTGTCAAATGTAATTTCTTTGTCAAAAGGCAATTTCAATGTCAAAAACTATTTCTTTGTCAAAGGCTATTTCTTTGTCAAAAATTTGTTTCTTTGTCAAATGCTATTTATTTTTTCAAAGGCTATTTCTTTGCAACTAATGTTGTTTCTTCGTCAAATGTTACATGTATTCCTTTGTGAAAAGTACCTTCTTTATCAGAGTTAAATACTTATCATTTTTTTTTGTCAAGGTCTATTTCTTTGTCAAAGTCTATTTCTTTGTCAAAGTTGATTTCTTTGTCAAGGTTTTTTTTGTTATCCAATGTTATTTCGGTGTCAAAGTCTATTTCTTTCTAAAAGGTTATTTTATTTGTCAAAAGTATGTTCTTTTTTATATTAATTATTCTTTGTGAACGATTATTTCTCTATGAAAGTATCTTCTTTATCAAAGATTAACATTATTTCTTCGTCAACTTTTTTTATCTTGTCAATGTCTTTTTCTTTGTCGAAGTATATTTAGTTGTCAATGGCTAGCGGTGAAATCATGACAACATTTGCAATGAGTTTGGATTCTAATGAGACTCTGCACAACGCGGCGTATTTTCCAGATCCCAACTGTTTGACACTCCGACCTGTTTTGAAAAGAAATTTGAAAAATTCTATTTTTTAAACAATAGAAGCGACAATAATTGTTTCAGACGAAAAATACCCAGCATGCAAGGAGACAGTGCAGGCTTGAATATACTAATACTACGATAGCCCGCTATCTCTTTAATACCAGTATGCATGATGAACCATGTATGTAAACCATATATGGGTAGTGCTTAAATGTTAAGGATACTGCACATGTATCTTTGTTGTGTAAATTACATGTTGTTTCTTAATGTAGATATACTTGTTTATCTTAACGTCTTTGTATTAAAGCATGAGTTATATTTGCTAGTAACTTGCTACACGGAAACAAAACGGCAACAGCTTGCTCAAAATATGTTTTATTTCGTATTGTATCGGCTCTTGGAATTCCGACTGTGTATGATTATGGCGCATCACCAAGAACAGTTAGACATCACTATCGCGGTCACAAAATGAAAGGCTTGCTATCTTTTTATAAGGCGTCTGACCATGCTTCAAACTGTTTGCCACTCAAGTTATAACGATTCGTCAACATTTCCAAGAACTTGTCATTTTCTAAACATCTGCAACAAATGCAATACATTTGTGTTTAGTTTTCGTTTAAACGGGAAAACTATAATAGCAGGCGAGGGGTAGATCTACTCAACTGTTCCAAATATAAGTTGGCATGCTGTTTCTGATTGGCAGAACTGCATTGCTGTGTAATGTATTTTCAAATAGGTATTTTAATACAGTGGAGAATCTGTTATTCTTTCCCAATAAACGCGCTTACGCTAAAACTATTATTTGCAGTGCAAACAGTTTGGAGCCAGATCAGACGCCGGGTAACCCGGCGTCTGATCAGGCTCCAAACTGTTTGCCACCAAGATAAACAAGAATTATCAAAATTGTCCAAAAGTTGTTCTTTTCTACGTTTTAGTGCTTTGCGTTTGCGTACGTTTGCGTTTAAACGGGAAAGAATAACAGATTCTCCACTGTAGCTCTGTACAGTGTTCTCTTCTCACAACGACCCTCTGAACAACACTTGCGCTGTTCCCTAAACAAGACATTGATGTCCAACCTTTTTACGGCTCCAATATTGTCTATTCAAAATTGCCGTGCTGTTTAACTATTTATACATATAAAACACCTTGACAGAAAGGAACATAATGTTCAGTAACAAACAGCTTGAATTGATGTCAGACGGTGTTTGAGTTGGATTCAAGCTGTTTCCTAATGTAAACCAATTTCCCTTCCTATAACAGCCCCCTCCGAACAAAACACACATGTTTGTCTCTCATTGGTTGTTGTTGAATAGAGGGAGCACTATATTCTCAACTATTCATCACTGTAAACACTCTCTTTTACGACCACAAAAATGAGCCTAAAAGTAAATGATGGTATTTAAGACAAATGCCAGCTTAAAGCAAGAACATTGTAAAGCAGAAAGCTATTATTCTACTCACCCTAGAATCTCAAGCAACTACAGTGGAGAATCTGTTATTCTTTCCCGTTTAAACGCAAACGTACGCAAACGCAAAGAACTAAAACGTAGAAAAGAACAACTTTTGGACAATTCTGATAATTCTTGTTTATCTTGGTGGCAAACAGTTTGGAGCCTGATCAGACGCCGGGTTACCCGGCGTCTGATCTGGCTCCAAACTGTTTGCACTGCAAATAATAGTTTTAGCGTAAACGCGTTTATTGGGAAAGAATAACAGATTCTCCACTGTACTTAAAACACCGAAATATTTAAATGACTTGGTTAGACTGTATTTAACAGTATAAAATCGTTGCAGTGCTATAATAACACCATAAGACTCATAACCCACCTTACACGTGTTCTGCCATAATATCGTCTGCTTTAATTGAACCCTTTCTCTCTCAATGACGCTTTAAAGCGCGTTTGCAAATAGTTTGGATCCTGACCAGACGCCGCGTAACGCGGCGTCTGATCAGGACCCAAACTGATTGACACTCTTATGGATATTTGTTAAGTCATACAACCTTAAATCTAGCTTTGAAATGTGTCTTGCAGACAATGAAATTTAAACAGACGACAATAAAGCGGTGAAGAGGTAAAACTCTCCCGAATAATTTGTTCATGAAAGGGTTTACATAATAAGGAAAATGGTTCAATTTAAAACGTAGCTTAGTCTCTTTGACAAATGCGCAGTTATATATATATCCATGTATCGTTATATATTTCATTCATAAATATTTGTTAAACAATTTTATCATTACAGATAACAAGTCAAAAATGGATGAGGTCACATACAAACGTGCACGTCACGTGATCGGAGAAATCAAGCGCACTCAAGACGCAGTGGACGCTTTAGAAAACAACGACTACACACGCTTTGGTGAACTCATGGTCCAGAGCCATAACGCCCTCAGGTAGGCAGTATAACACTCCTCCGCAATTCCAGAAAAAACAGACTCTTTTAAATCAAGTCTAAACACCGAGTTACATGTAGCTTGTGTCTGATCTAGATCCAACCGATTTGAAAATGCCAACCAATTGGCGCAAAACAGGCTAAAGAATGGTCTCGTTTTAGCCCCATCATATCGTCAATTTTAACCGCTTGATTTAAAACTCTTTAACCGCCATAATATCGTCTGCTTTTATATAAAATATTGTTTTCTATATTATTGTTTTTAAGTCAGATTTCAGGAAGTATGACTGAAAACATTGGTGCGGGTGTCGAACAGATTGTAACCTGTTCAGACGTAGTCTGATCTGGATCCAATTTGCTGGCAATATCTAGTTTAGTAGTCTACTGAGGTTAAAGGGTAAATAATTATGTTCCAGATTTCTTTACTACAATATCAAAACTATCGTCCCATTTGCGTTAATGTTTATGTTATATTATTTTCACATTACATGACTGATTTATGGCCTCCGACGCTATATTAAAGTTCCTAAAAACATCGTCAGCATTTTGGTTTAAGGTTAAGGACCTCTAATAAGACAGGGCTGCCATTTCTCCGGATTTTTCCTAAATCTTCGGATTTTTTCCCAGTACATGGTAGCTTAAATCAGGCTGAAAGTTAAACAGAACGCGCCTTAAGGCGCATTCTGCTTTACTTACAGCCTGCTTTAAGTAGTCGCATGTAAACAAAACTAAAAACAGGCTATGGTGTTAGAAGTACGATTTCGTAAAATCGCACTTGAAAAATGCAAATTTGGAAATCTTAGGATTTTCACGTCAAATTATGGCAGCTCTGATGAGATATGACCAATTTTGGTCAGTATCGGTACTCTATAGAGATGGATAGGCCATTCTCGACAACTGTCGACCCGTTCAGCCGTCAGTTGACGAGACTAGCCGATCACTGTACTAAGAGTAGAGTACAGATTTTGGTCCGATCTTATTCTTATACAGTAAAACCTCGCTATTGCGACCATTAAAAAGAAGGTTAATTGGTTGTATAATAGACAGGTTATAGCTTACAGCAAGGTGACAGTGAAACAGAAAGCTCATAAAGGAACTTTCTGTTTCACTGTCACCTTGCTTTAAGCGGTCACCTATCGTAAACACCCTAATAATTAACATAATTTAGTGATCGTAATAGAGAGGTTTTACTGTATCACACATTTTGACTGATGAAGCTTCTTAGGTGTCTAATAATTGTGGATTCTGATCAGACAACGAGTAACTCGTCGTCGATCTAGATCCAAACTCTTTGTATAAACCAAACAAGCCGCGATGGCCTGTGGGAGGTTAACTCAGCCTAAGAATATCAAGACAGTAAAAAACAATGGCATTTCGCCGAGCAGAACATATGTTCGTTATTTCCATTATCGTTGTAAATGATTCCCCAAGGTACAGTAAAACCTCTCTATTACAGTAGAGAATATGTCATTCTTTCCCGTTTAAACGCAAACGAAAAGCAAAAGCATTGAAATACACAATAGAAATTAACAACTTTTTGACAATTCTTGTTTCTGAGTGACAAACACTTTGGAGCCTGATCAGACGCCGGGTTACCCGGCGTCTGATCTGGCTCCAAACTGTTTGCAATGGAAATAATAGTTTTAGCGTAAACGCGTTTATTGGGAAAGAATAATCTCTTCTCAACCGTACGACCACTTAGTTTTAGGTCTTTACGAAAGGTGTCAGCTGAAAGCAAGGTGACAGTTACACAGATACATGTAGCTCCTTTAGGAGCTTTCTATTTCACTGTCACCTTGCTATAAGCTGTCGCCTTTCTTCTATGCAATCAATTAGGCTTATTTTTAGCAGTCGTAATAGAAATGTTTTACTGTACTGCATGAGAGAAAATGTGCAAGGAACCAAAACATTTCTACAGTTGGTCTTGTGTAAAGCGACCACTCTTTGAAGAGACGTAGTGAGCTTAGAATACAGGTGCCCGTTTCATAAAACATCGTACGACAAATGTTGTCGTAAGTCAGATTATAAAAGTCTCAGTTATTATTTATTTCTCCATCTAATCCTGTCTTGTGACATCTGTTTGGAATCGTCTTGAAAAGACGATTCCAAAAAGATGTCACAAGACAGGATTAGGTAGAGAAATCAGAAATTAAAACTATTTTAAAGTTTTGACTTACGATCGTTTTTGTCGTACGAAGTTTTATGAAACGGGGCCCCATACCAGGTGATCACTTAATGCAAGATAAATTATATTGCAGAAAGCCTTAAGTAGTTTTCTGTAGCTACAGTGGCGAATGTGTTATTCTTTCCCAATAAACGCGTTTACGCTAAAACTATTATTTACTTTTGGAGCCAGATCAGACGCCGGGTAACCCGGCGTCTGATCAGGCTCCAAACTGTTTGCCACCAAGATAAACATGAATTATCAGAATTGTCCAAAAGTTGTACTTTTCTACGTTTTAGTGTTTTGCGTTTGCGTACGTTTGCGTTAAACGGGAAAGAATAACAGATTCTCCACTGTACTCGATGTCTGATCTGGAACTGTATTCGTATCTTTTTACGGTGATCGAGTAAAGCAGTGTTGAATTTTATATTGCAGTCGTGATTTGCATTGACCGAGTAAAGCAAGTTTAATTCATATCATAGTCGCATTTTGCGGTGGCATATAATGTAGTAGTTAATGTTATATTTGATATTATGATCGTATTTTGTGATGCCATACAAAAAGTCACATTTTGCGGTGTCATACAACGTAGTGAATCCATGTGTTTGATATTGTAGTCGCATTTTGCAGCAATGTACAACGTAGTACATAAAGTCACATTTTGCGGTGTCATACAACGTATTAAATCAATGTGTTTGATATTATAGTCGCATTTTACGATGACCTACAACGTTTTAAATCAATGTGAAATTTGATATAGTAGCCGCATTTTACGGTGATGTATACAACTCAGTAAATCAATGTGTTTGATAAATAGTCGCATTTTGCTATGATGTACAACGTAGTAAATCAATGTAAAATTTGTTTTCAGAGTCGCAGTTTGCGGCGATGTACATGTACAAAGTAGCAAATCAAAAAAAAAATGTGTTATTATAGTCGCATTTTGCGGCGATGTACAAAGTAGTAAATAAATGTGAAATTTGATTTGGTAGTCGCTCTTTGCTATGGCCGACAAACGCAGTTAACATGTATATAAAACAAATTTAGGGTGAAAGAGTTTAACAACGTTAGCTTCTGTATGTACTTCAGGGATGACTTTGAGGTATCGTGCCCAGAGCTAGATCAGCTGGTGAAAGCAGCCCTCGAGGTGGACGGCGTGTACGGATCTAGGATGACCGGTGGAGGATTTGGTGGTTGTACTGTTACCTTACTGAAAAAGGAGGCTGTATCAAAGGCCCTTGAACACATTAAGGTAAGACGATGGGCATGGCATAGTGAGGATTTCTTTAAATTTAGAGACAGAATAAATTAAAATACTTAAGTTGCGGAAAACACGTTTTAACTCTGTGCTTAACCCATGTCAACATACAGTGGAGAATCTGTTATTCTTTCCCGTTTAAACGCAAAACGTACGCAAACGCAAAACACTAAAACGTAGAAAAGAACAATTTTTGGACAATTCTGATAATTCTTGTTTATCTTGGTGGCAAACAGTTTGGAGCCTGATCAGACGCCGGGTTACCCGGCGTCTGATCTGGCTCCAAACTGTTTGCACTGCAAATAATAGATTTAGCGTAAACGCGTTTATTGGGAAAGAATAACACATTCTCCACTGTAGCCTTTTCTAATTTTGAAGACAGACTTGTGACCACTTAAAGCAGGCCTTAAGGCGCATTCTGCTTCACTTTCAGCCTACTTTAAGCTACCGTCTGCTAGGATATAGAAATATTTCTTATGCTATGAATGTTCAAGACTTAATCAAGTTTATCTGCGTTTTTCGGCCGAAGAAGAAAATAAAGGTGTAAAATGTGTCCATGTATATATTGGGTAATGGGTTAAATTAATCGTAAATTAATACATTACCGTGAAATGACATTGCTTTCAGATTTATTAGCTCACCTGAGCCAAAGGCTCAAGGTGAGCTATTGGGATGGCCCTGTGTCCGGCGTCCGTCGTCGTCCGTCGTGCGCCGTCGTTAACAACTGCTTCAAATGACATCTCCTCCTATACCGCTTGACAGAATTCAACCAAACTTTACAGAAATGTTCCTTGGGTCAAGCTCTTTCAAATTTGTTCAAAGAATTAAAAACAATGCAGAACTCTGGTTGCCATGGCAACCAAAGTGAAAAAATAAGGAAATCTTAAAAAATCTTCTTGTCAAAAACTGCAAGGGTCAGAGCTTAGATATTTGGCACACAGCATCATCAACAGGTCCTCTATCAAGTTTGTTCAAATTATGCCCCTTTGGTCAAAATTGGCCCCGCCCCTGGGGTCACATTTTTACATAGAGTTATATAGTGACATTTTCAAACGTCTTCTTCTCTGAAACCAGTATGGCCAGAGCCTTGATATTTGGCATGGTGACACTTCTAGATGTCCTATATGTTCAAATGGTTCTGGTCGGTTGCATAACTAGGTCACAGGAGCTAAAAAAAGATTTTTTTCTATGAAACCTTAAAACATCTTCTTGTCTGAAAATACATGGGCCAGAGCTTAGATATTTGACACATAGCATCGCCTACAGGTCCTCTATCAAGTTTGTTCAAATTATGCCCCTTGGGTCAAAATTGGCCCCGCCCCGGGGGTCACAGTTTTACATAGAGTAATAAAGTGAAATTTTCAAAACGGCTTCTTCTCTGAAACTAATATGGCCAGAGCTTTGGCTTAGATATTTGGCACACAGCATCATCTACGGGTTCTCTATCAAGTTTGTTCAAATTATGCCCCTGGGGTCAAAATTGGCCCCGCCCCGGTGGTCACAGTTTTACATAGAGTAATATAGTGAAATTTTCAAACGTCTTCTTCTCTGAAACTAATATGGCCAGAGCCTTGTAATTTAGCATGGTGACACTTCTAGATGTCCTATACCAAAATTGTTCAAATGGTTCTGGCTGGTCGGTTGCATAACTAGGTCACAGGAGCTAAAAATAGATTATTTTTTTCTATGAAACCTTAAAAAAATCTTCTTTTCTGAAACTACAAGGGCCAGAGCTTAGATATTTGGCACATAGCATCGTCTACAGGTCCTCTTACAATATTGTTCAAATTATGCCCCTCGGGTAAAAAATGACCCCTTCCTGGACATAAATAATTATCTCCATTTTGTCAGTTATTCTCAGGTGAGCGAAAATGCCCCATGGGGCTCTTGTTTAATTATTCATTGCTTTTGCATGTAATTCATTCTAAATGGCATACCGTGAGTTTGAAGTTACTCGGGGTCTATAGTGGGTTTGTCTCCAAACTGTTCGCAGTAGACATTGGTTTGATAAAGCCGAACTTACGCAGCATCTGATCAGGATTCAAACTGTTTGACACTCATTATAAAGTAACTTTAATAAATTCACCTTAAATTTGAATTTGAAAAATAAAAGCAGACGACAATTATTGTTTAAAGTATCTGGTGTCATGGCCGTTAAGGGTTTTCCGAAGAATGCTGTCAAATTTTTTGTCCGCGGGAACACTTTGCATTTCCCCATGATTAATGTCAGGTTCAGGCACAGATCCGGCGCCGACTAGTCGTTTTACCGAAATCCTAATTTAGTAAGTTGAAAGCAGACGATAGTTGTAAGCAGACTATTGTGACAATGAGGAAGTTAACATGTACTCTTTTCTCTCTTGTTACAGAAACAATACTCAGGCACGCCCACCTTCTACGTCACTGCGGCATCTCAGGCAGCCCGAGGACTGTCGTTATAATGTCGTAGAGTTATAGGCAGTACAGCGAACACATTTCCACGAGGTTTACATAATTAGCCATTCACAGCCCGTAATTTATCGTCTGCAAATATTTTCAAATTTATTCTTTTTTGAATAGAAGAAACTTCATGACGGTCGTCAAACAGTTTGGATCCAGATCAGACGCCACCTAACGCGGCGTTTGATCTCGATCCAAACTTTTTACACTGAATAATGAGCAGGATACTGATCACTAGACTCTGAGTTCTGGCCCAGTGCTTAAAATGTGTTTGAGTTGAGTCTGAGTTCGTTCTCAAGCATTTGATTGGTCAGATTTGAGCCTAGGCTAAAATCTGAACAATCAAATGTTTGAGAATAATTAAAACTCAACTCAAACGTGTGATAAGCATGTACCCTGTCTACTGGCATGCTTTCAAGCACGGGGTGACGGACTAAGGGACATAACTCAATTTGTGAAAATAAGCATCATTCCAGTTTTGACGCCGAAATATATCGTTATGTGTTATGTATACAGGTACTTTGAACAACGAGAATGGATTTTCTTCAAAATCTCTGTCTAATTATGTTAACCTAATTAACGGATGCAATTTTCCTCCTATTTATTACATATGTTTAAATGTGTTCGGTCTTTGGAATGGGTGACCACCCAATGACAAAAGTTACAGTAAAATCTCTCTGTTACAACCACTAAATCGTATTAACTATTCTAGGTGTTTGGGACTGGTGACTGCTTAAAGCATGGTGACGGTCGCTTAGGAATTTACTGCTTTACTGTTACATTGCATTAAGCTATCACCGTGATCGTAACAGAGAGGTTATTATGTATATATCAGAATGCGATGTGTTAGTTTATGGAACACAGTTAGGGTTGTTATGTGAGCTGACCCACAGGTTTTCGGCGCGTAAGCTATGACCCCCCCCCCCCCCCCATAAATCTTTCAAAATGAGTCAAAATACATCCATATGTTCAACAAACATCCTTAACAAATGTTTCAAGAAGTTTCAAGAAGTTTCAAAAAAAAAAAAAATCGTATCATATACATGTATGTATACAATGAGAAGGTGGATGTGTATTCAGAGCCATCAACTTCCCAACCTTGTCATTTTGTCATTTTTGGACCGATTTTGACAAATGATGGCTTATTATTTACATTTAACAGTTCTGTTCAAAGAAAGTTAGCTCACAGCCCAAGCAAGACACGAGCACAAGTGAAGAAATAAAAAGTTCGATAGGCACCTTATATCGGAATCCTTCTGTCACCTTAATTTGTGGACTTGTTCGTCAGTCATTCACTGATTCAGCGATTAACAAGTGCATTTGCGACCATGCATTACACCATGGTACGGGTAATTAATAGAAAATGAAATATATAATAAATACCTTTTGAATTATCGGTAAATGAGCATTTCTGTTACGAAATAAATTTCTAGATAACTTTCGTTTTCAAGTCTGTTGACAAACGTATATGATCATTGGTCGTATTCGAATCATCGAGTTTGTTGTCAACGAAAACTGGGCGGAGCAAATGCGCGAAGATTTACTGATGACAACAATTTTGACCCGACTCGAATCGAAATTGTGGTCAAAGATTTGATGGTTTGACAACATTTTGTCAACGGAAAACATCAAGTGATGATTCGAATAGAACTTGTTGACAACTATTCCAATTCACGCGATAGTTGTCCTGATTCGAATACGACCAATTGAGACGGTTTACTTTTTGCGTCATTTCCTGCTTTGAAGCTGGTTCTCGGTTTCGCTAGAATGAGAATAGTTTGACTGGGCAACCAGTCGTTTGTTTGGGAAACTTTTGCGTGACGGATAGTTTCCGACTAAGGGGTCTCCCCACCCTTCGAGTCCCCATGCGCGTGTTCGCCGATTGCTTTGAATTTTTTACCAATTATCGTCAAAGAAAACTGTTTGCTGTAAACAATGAGCCATCATCTGTCCAGATCGTCCAAGATTTGACAAAATGACAGGGTTGGGAACTTGAGGGTTGCTTCTGCAAGGCGCTTTTTCATGGCAGCCTTTACTATTTTACTTATATAAATGAGCAAAAAAAAATTTTTTTTTAAATTTCATGAAACTTCAGGAAATGTTCTTTTATGATGATTATTGAATGTATGGATAGATTTTGGGGTATTTTATCCACGTTTGGTGGTGGTGGAGGGGGTTATAGCAGCTAGGGGTAGTGCCATAGCCAACGGGCCGAATGCCTATGAGCTGACCAAATTATTTAACTCCGTGATTTGAAGCTTAAAATAGATCTAGACGTCTACAGTTCTTATTTTGTATGGTTTCTATGTTGACTATATAGGATCAAAATAACAACAGTATAGTCCCCGATCAGAGGTGTCTTGTAAGAACTGATTTGATCTGAGTTTACACTGTTTGCATAAGAACAAGTGTAATATTGACAGGAACACTGTTTGTAAAGGACACATAAAACTCGTTGCTAGGGTTCAATGGATTAATGTATCGGAGTACATGCAATCATCAATCTTTTTAGAAATATATATGTGTGTACAATCGACTTGTATAGTGGTATTATTATGAATGAATCTCATGTACACTGGAGAAGACGTTCTTCTTACATCCCGTTCAAAAGAAACGCAAACAAAAAGCACTAAAATGTAGAAAAAAAACAGGTATTGACAAATCTGTTTACTATTCATTTCAATCTCAGTGGCAAACAGTTTGGAGCCTGATCAGACGCCTGGTTACCAGGCGTCTGATCTGGCTCCAAAACTGTTTGCAATGGATAGAATAGTTTTTAACCTAAACGCATTTAAGAATAATAATAATAAATACTTTATTTAACGAGAGAGCTCAAATTTATTGGGAAAGAGTAACGCCTTCTCCAATAAGCTGTTCCTTATATCTCAGGTTTTGGTTAACTCTATACAAATGGGTACTGTGTACTCAAAGAAAGGTCGCATCCTGATTAGACGCCGCGTTTCGCAGCATCTAATCAAGCTGCAAACTGTTTGCAAATGTAATCGCTGTGGCACATATCCGCCGCTAGCATGGTATGAGTTATTTGATTTTTGTAAACTAAATAAACTAGAAACCATTTTAATTGAATCAGATATCAAATGTGTGACCACCTAAACTCACTTACCCAAGTGACTTCTACAGGGAAAATTCGAGTTTCTATTTAAGCATTATCCGTATTTTTTGTTCAGGTTGTTATGTATAGTATATTGCAACATGACCCGGATCAGAGGGCTCCTTTACGGTTAATTTTGTTTTGTTATACGGCCCATCGACACAGGTGGTCATCTCTGAGAGCCGAACATTTCTTTTTAGGAGCGCTTTGATCTGGGTCAATACTGTTTGCATAGGGCATGTGTACTCTTACAGGTGCTTTGTAAATGAGGCAGGTTTACTCATCACTCTTGGGATTTATTGGATAATTTAATTGGATATCATCATTTTGACAATCGTATTTGAGCTCGACTCGAAACTCATCAAGTTACTCATGATGTGGCGTGATCATATTTGTAGTCAAACCTGTTGTTAAGCGACTACTGGCTGAAAATGCAGGGTGATCTTCAACCCTTTCACTTCCAATGGCGCCAAAGGGCGACTGTGCAAACAGTTTGGATCCTGATCAGACGCCGCGTAACGCGGCGTCTGACCAGGATCCAAACTATTTGACACTCGTATCGACATTTCTTCAGTCTAAACAGCCCTAAAGCTGACTTAAAATGTATTGCAGACGACGCTACCAATGCAGACGATATTTTGGCGGCAAGAGAGTTAAAGCAGACGATAAAATTTGGCAGTGAAAGAGTTCAAGAGAGTTGATCACTAAATGCAAGGCAAAAGTAGTGCAGAAGACTCCGATAGCATTACGTGTGCCTTGCCTTAGCCTACCACCTGTCTTGAATAATATATACAAATATAATATTGTTTTTTGAGTGGTCGCTTAAAACAGGTTTAGGGAGGTTTAACTGTAGTAAGTGCGTGACATGAAGTGTATTTTTGTTTAATGAGTAAGACACAATAAGTATTTATTGAATACTAATACGAGGTAGCTATATAAATTATTTCAGGTATATATATCGGGAATAAAGTTTTTAAATGCATGCGTTGTTTGTTCTTGTTGTATTCCGTTTTTAAATGGTTATTTAAGGTAGTCCGACCCTTGTGATATAGGGCCAATGTATTTCCATATATCCACACTCAATATCAGCAATTTTCGTCAACTGATGGTCCGTTCCGTACTATGCTCTTGTTAGGAGTGTACTACCTTAAATTAATATTTTCTATGTTCAAAATTTTGTTAATTGGCAAACAGTGAAGAAGGAATACATGTATACTCTCTAAAACAACACCCGACGGGAGAGAAATAGTGTGTATGTGTGGTTCGGAGGGAGTTGTTATAGGGAGGGAAGTTGGCCTACATTTGCAAACAGCTTGAATCCAAATCAGACGCCGCATAACGCGGCTTCAGCTCTGGATTAAATCGGTTTGTCACTGGTCATTATGGTTTTTTTCTGTCAAAACGTGACAGAAAAACAGCAGACGGACAATTTTAAGCAGACGATATTGCAGTCGTGAAAGTGTTCGATGAAATTGTTTTGTTTGGGAAACAGTGACACACGTTGTTGTATGGAGGAACTCGTTGTACGAATGGTCGTTGTCGGGAGGAGCACTATTTATTGATAAACTAGGTAGACCAAGATGAGACGCCACAGAACAGGTTGCTTCATTTATGGTATCTCAACTAGATAAGAAATAAAACTGTGTAGAGCAGCTATCACTTGTATTATAAGAAATGTATAAACGTCTTTGGTTTCGATCACACACCGTCTCTTTAGACAAAGACATTATAAAATGTAGAAAATACTGAAAATGTTGAGGATATCTCAGGCCCGTAGGAGGCACGAGGCATTAAATAAACGCCAGAAAACGCTTTCAAAATATTGATGGTGCCCCCCCCCCCCCCTCCCAATGAAAAGTGGCCAATGTAGAGATGGAGAGTGCCCCCCCCCCCCCCCCCCCCCCCCCCCCAATTTTTTTTTTTTATCATATTTTGCTTACTATGTGCCTGTGTATATATGAGAGTATGAATGTGAGTATGTACAGCTTAGATTCTGATCAGATCAGGCCACTCTTAATCGTTTGCAATGTACATAAGTGTGATAAAGAAAACCACGTAACTAAGTAATACACACCCCCTCAAACCCAACTCGCTTCCCCTTATAAGGGAAAGACTTGCAGTGGCAGATAGTTGACTATCATGGAACTTCAGGTGAGGAGGAGGGTAACTCTCATTTTACTGGTTTGATTTTTAAAAGAGTTACTGTTCTTTGAATGTCTCCTGTTCCTTGTTCTTTTAAACAAAACTACCCCTCGTCCTCTGTATTTGATAAATGTATGTTAAGTATTTAAGCGGGAAATGAGTTATTCACATACGACCCCTCGTATCTGAGTTTACACTGCTTGCATATGACATGTGTTCTCTTTTCAGATAATTTATAATTCAATAACACGTTGCTGTCGATAACCGTTGATATGCTCAAGATGAAGGTTCAGCGAGACACTCGATAATCTAAACAGCAAAACAATATTTTCAAGATGACGTTAACTTTTCCTCTTTAACCCTTTCCCACATAGAAGCGACTTTTAGCGTATTTAATTTATTCATCCGCTGAAGAAAATAGTTCCAGTTTATACCCTCATGAACAATTACCATTACAAATATTTTATATAGCCTAGCATATTAAGGCTGAAAGTAAAGCAGAATGTGCCTTAAGGCACATTCTGCTTTACTTTCAGCCTGCTTTAAGTGGTCACCTGTATTCAAAACTGTAAACAGGCTATGAGGTAAAGGGTTAAAAGAAACGAAATGGAATACAACAAAATGACGAAAATAGCATTCAAATGTTAAATGTCCTGATATGGAGGAAGCGCTAAAAGAGCTCCAGATAAGGGGACACCTTTGAAACTAAAATATATATGCCTGCTCAAACCCCTGTGGTTTGACTACTCGTTAGAATTATCTCCTCGTTATGATTCTAATCAGAAGTAACACCATATGATTTGATTTAAACATAATGGAGAAGTTGTTAAAAAATTTAGTGTACTCCCTCTTACAGGGCTGCTATAAGTTGACATGAAAAATCCTAAGTTTTCCAAATTTGCATTTTTCAAGTGCGATTTTACGAATCGTACCTTTACCCCATAGCCTGTTTCTAGTTTTGTTGACACGTGGTTGCTTAAAGCAGGTTGGAAGTAAAGCAGAATGCGCCTTAAGGGGCATTCTGCTTTACTTTCAGCCTGCTTTAAGCTACCATGTACTAGAAAAAATCCGAAGATTTAGGAAAAATCCGGAGAAATGACAGCCCTGCTCTTATCTATGTTTCCGCGGAGGACAGGGTTAAACTCAAACGATGACTTTTAACTTCCCGGTAATAAATTGCGGACGCAGAAAATAAAGCAAATACAGGGTTTGTTGACTTTTTCTTTCTGACTAACCTGTTGTTTTATGACAGTAGATAAATCATTTTACAATCACGATAAAAGAAACGTGTGTTATGCGACCATTTATGCATGGCATACTTAATACATGAAATGCTCTTATAGGGACATTCTGCATTACTCTATAGTGTCCTGCAATTAAGCTATAACCATTACCACAAATGTACATGTATCATATTTTGAGTTATCGCTTAATACATGCTTGGCTAATGTGAGCTGAATGAAAAAGTATAAAATTAGGCAGTATTTGCAAAATGAGAGCTTATTGCTATCATATATGTGAGTAATTTGTTTCTGCGAAATTTACGGCCCACTGGCTCCTTGTTTCAAGCTTGCGGACGGAAAGGTTCAATATTTAGTTTTTGCAAAAAATATGGTTCATGGACTCCATGGTTCAAGCGTGTTGGCGGAAAGGTTCAATTTTCCGTTTCTGGGAAATTTATGGTTCACTTGATCTTTGTTACATACAATAAACATCTCTATAACGACCCACTAACTTGTGCTTATTATTAGGTGTTTAAGAAGACAGGTTACAGCTGAAAGCATGGTGACAGTAAACCCGAAAGCTCCTTTAAGAGTTTTCTGTTTTACTGTCACTCTGCTTTAAGCTATCACCTGAATTTTATACAAAAACTGAGCCATTTTTCAGTGGTCGTAATAGAGAGGTATTACTGTACTTGCTGTCGAACAGGTTCAAGCAGGAGACTCCTTGATCTCAAGTAGGAGACATTGAATATTTCTAACAACCAATCAGAGCTGGCGAATACAAATGTATCAGTTCGTTTATCTTGACATTCAATCCATTGAAATGTGCACTTATTTATAATCCATGTGACTAGAAAAAGAATATCTTTATTAAGTGCAAAAAGTTTAGGTCCAGACCGGAGGTAGTGTAAAAACACGGCGTGAGATCTGGAATACACTGTTGGTATATCGTCGTAGTTATCAAATACAGTGTTTCCTCCCTATACAACGATTCTCCCAACAACGGCTCCCTCCTTTCAACAACGCGTTTCGCAGTTCTCTAAACAAGACAATTATGTATAACGCTTTTACTGCTGCAAACTATTCTGCTTAAAAGTGTCGTCTGCTCTTTTTAAAAGTTGCATATAAGTTGACATTTTGACAGAAGAAATATAATGACGAGTGACATGCAGCTTGAATCCAGATCAGACGTCGCGTTACGCATCGTCTAATCTGGATTCAAGATGTTTGCAAATGTAAGCCAATCCCCCCCCCCCTACAACGACTCCCGAACAACGCACACACTATTTGTCCCCCAGCAGGTGTCGTTGTAGGGAGGGAATGCTGCATTTGTATTGGAAACAGTGCAAAGCTTTTTAAAGTGGCGGCTGATCTTTGTCTATCTTATTTGCAGTGCCAAATGCCTCTTTATCTTGTCACAATTCATATACAGTGGAACCCCTCTAAACCGGAACCTCTTAATACCGGAATTCTCTCTAAACCGGACAAAAGCTTTGGTCCCGTTTCAAACCCATTTTTATTTAACACATTACCCCATAAACTGCCTTTTTACGCCTTTGATTTATTCCTCCACTGAAAAAAACAACATTTATGAATATGTATAATCAGAAATAGATTTGAGATATATTCTAGCTTAAAGCCTGCTTTACGTGATCAGCTATCTTCCATACTAGAACAAGCTATTGGTTAAAACCCCTCTAAACCGGAAACCCCTCTAAACCGGACATTTATTTTGTCCCCACACGTGTCCGGTTTAGAGGGGTTTCACTGTATCTGTCATCAAATTAATGAATTAAAAAAGTTATTTGTAAGTATTTCAACGTAGGAAACATCGACGTGTGAAGCAAACAATGTTAACCCTGTTTAGACGCCGAGTTTCTCGGCGTCTGATCAGGATCAAAACTATTTGCAAATGCTACCGATTGTAGGACATTACAGAGAAAGGCGGTTGAACGCCTAGTCGTGTGTTGTCCAATTAGGATCAATTCTGTCAATACTTCAATATATTTACATAAGTCAGTTGATTCTACATTAGTTATGTTATGCCTGGCAGACACGGGTCGTCTATCGCTTTGTTCTGTGTCAAAATGCTTTTACAATATTCTCTATAATGTTGAAGCAATTGTAAAAAGATTTGGATAAAGATTTGACACCGATATAATGACAGTAAAACCCCACCACTACGACCATAACACATTTACAGTGGAGAAGACGTTTTTCTTTCCAAATAAACGCGTTTACGCTAAAACTAAAATTTCAATAGCACTCAGTTTGGATCCAGATCAGACGCCGGGTACCCGGCGTCTAATCAGGCTCCAACGTGTTTGTCACTCAGATTAAAATCATTTGTCGAAATGGTCACAGGTTGTATTTTTTATATTTTAGTGCAATGCGTTTGCGTTTCGTTTGCGTTTAAAAATAGCATGATCTTCTCCACTCTACGATCACTCAGAATAAAACCTATATTTGGTATCTTAAAGCCACTATATTACTCCCACATAATCAGAATCAAACATTTTTCTTACATGAAATTTATGTCACTATCGTAAGCGTTCCATATAAAAAGAAGTAATACGTGGTGATATTTGAAGCAATATTGCTAACGAACAGTGAAATTTGTGGAAACAAGTAATCAAGTTTGTTTATTTTTGAATAGCGACGAAAATGTACGGACATACTCGGTAAAGCTCATTTGCATAATTCTATACAACAAGTCGAGTGCTTTACAACCAAAGAGAGACAACTCCTTTAAGTTTGGCCGTTAAACTGATGTAATGTATACACATTGTCGCGGCCGAATCAATCACGTGACCTTTATGCGATCGATCGGAAGTTCTCGGAACCAGCCCGTAATCTTATTTGTAAACAAACCCGCTTATAATGTAAACCACCACGATAAGAATTCGACACATTTAGGTAGGATTCTTTACGAAGTGGGTGCATATGTCAGGCTTCTTACACTCGATTTCACTTAGTTTTAATACATAGAAAATGCACACATATAAGAAATTGCGCGTTTTAAACACCAATTTGAGCGGGATTGTGCCTTTAATCAGGTGTTTGCTTAAAGCGGGTTGGAGAACCTGAGCGGAGAACCTCTGTAGATATTTCTGCTTTACTGTAAAGTGTTAACCTGCTATACGACAACATCTGTATTAAAACACTTTTCCTTGAATTTTCGTTTTGTAGGTGGCAGCAGCAAGTTGATCCCGGTCATGGAAAACTTTCCAGCGTAGTGGCGGAACAATGTCGAAGGCCCGTTTCTCAGTAAATAAATATCTAAAACGATTTTATATGAGCCGTGCCATGATAAAACCTGTCTTACTGCATTGCAAACAGTGTAGATATTGGCCCACCGTGACTTCTTGACACCCACATGCATCTAAAGCATTTATGTATAGATGTAGCTGTATTGCATGTGGTACTTGGCTGTGTAGACCAAACTCAAATACAGAGCCTGAGATGACAGCGGTGCTTGGTCTGTACACTGTTGCAGTGCAATGAGGCTGGTTTGTCATGACACGGCTCATAATTATATTTTTTATAAGACATATATACGAGACGTGTGCAATATCCGTACTGTTTTCAACGCCAGTACCGTCGTTCCTATCTGTATTTTACCCTTTACCCCAAACAGAAGCACATGTTGATGCCTTTACTTATTCCCACTAGATATAGCGTTTTGCGTTACTTTCAGAATGCTTTAAGCAACCACCAATTTTAAAACGTAGAATGCAAGCCACGGGGATAGGACTTAAAACAGACTATATGAACACATACTTTCATGTTTAAAAAGCAACAGTACAGTGGAGAAAACGTTATTCTTTCCCAATAAACGCGTTTACGCTAAAACTATTATTTGCAGTGCAAACAGTTTGGAGCCAGATCAGACGCCGGGTAACCCGGCGTCTGATCAGGCTCCAAACTGTTTGCCACCAAGATAAACATGAATTATCAGAATTGTCCAAAAGTTGTACTTTTCTTCGTTTTAGTGTTTTGCGTTTGCGTACGTTTGCGTTTAAACGGGAAAGAATAACAGATTCTCCACTGTTTCAGTCGAAATAAAGTTATGACCATAAGTGTGAATTAGATTAATCTTAAAAATGTTGGGTAGATTTTGCTCGTAAATTGTGTCATCGGGCGGCTACGGACATTTCTACGAAACTGATTTGTCGTTTGTACTATGCAGTTTCAATCCGAATGAGATGAAGTTGAATGTTTAATGACAAATAATGTGTGACCCATTTATGCCAGAATATCGTTATGAACTCTCACTGAGGGCTTCCTAGAAGATTTCATTATAGATATACAATGATGATCTGAAGCACTACAGTGTTTGTCAATTAAGTGGAACATTACATGTAAGAAACAGCAAATAGTGTAAACCCTGATGAGACCCCGCGTAATGCGACATTTCATCAGGGTCTACACGGTTTGCAAATGTCAACTTTAGTAAACACTAGGCTTAAATGGATAAGTTATCCGAGCTGAAGTATAAGTCACGATTTTTGCAATAGTAGAAAACAAGAAACATAGATCTACCTACTTTGGAAACATATAGTTGTTTGTGACGTACTGCGAAAGGCTCCTGACTAAATAACGGAAGCCTGCTAGTGAATGGCCGTAAAAGTGGAGTTTAACTGTAACACAATATCGATCATAAAAGTAGATGGTCACTTGACCGTAGTCACGACTGCTTTGTTATAACTAAAGTCTTATGGTTTATCATATACATGCTAAAAATGTCAATGAATAAAATAACGATACGAATTGACAAATTAATCGTGAGATTTTTACCCAGTCACCGTTTCATTGTCGTTTGCTTCAATATTGTTGTCTACAATACCGTTTCAAATGTAAATTTAAGGCCGTATGACTAAAGAAATTTAAAAAAAAAAGTCAAACAGTTTGGATCCTGATCAGACGCTGCGTTACGCGGCGTCTAATCAGAATCCAAACTTTTTGCAAACGCGATTGTTTTGCCTTTGAGAGTGAAAAGGTTAACCCATTGAGCCTCTGAAACTAGTACAGTGGAGAATCTGTTATTCTTTCCCAATAAACGCGTTTACGCTAAAACTATTATTTGCAGTGCAAACAGTTTGAAGCGAGATCAGACGCCGGGTAACCCGGCGTCTGATCAGGCTCCAAACTGTTTGCCACCAAGAGTTATCAGAATTATCCAAAAGTTGTTCTTTTCTACGTTTTAGTGCTTTGCGTTTGCGTACGTTTGCGTTTAAACGGGAAAGAATAACAGATTCTCCACTGTAGCTGTTTACCTGTTGAATGTGCCTGTGCAAACAGTGACGACCCATATCAGATGGATTCTTCAGAGATCCACTGATCAGGATCTGCACTGTTTGTCAATGTTTCAATATACAATGTATTGTGATAAAAACCCTAAATAGTAAACAAGGACTAGATCAAGACCTAATGGCTCATCTTATTTTAAGTATTAAATGTAATTCGGAAATCCTTTTTAAACCGGACGGTGTCTTAATTCCGGAAGGGATTGAAGGAAGTGTTTTTACAGCTTATTGGACTTAAAAATTGAAAAGTAAAAGATCTGTATCTAAATAACAGACTTAATTAATAAAGATATATATGATCCCCCATTGTTCTCGATGGGCGTGAAAAAGCATGTAGCATAAGATGTCAGTGTGTATACAAATCTCAGTTTACCTGGTGAGGCCCAGATAAACTCATGCTCTAGAGGCTTTTCAATTGTCATTTCTAACCAAACTATAAAATATAAAGGTCGGGTCTCACATTAGACGCTTCAATTGTTCTATGCTACCGGCATGTGCACAAGATACATGCGTTTTGCAAGGAAATTGTCTGACAAGGCGTTATGACCGAAAGGTAGTCAGGAAATGTCTTTAAAGAATAGCCTCTGCCCGAATTTTTGTTGAAACTCGTACAAATACAATACCATTTGCCATTAACAGATTACGGCATGATAAACCCGTTACAGTTCGATTGTATACGGGTTGTACGTATTTTCGGATCAGTACTTCTGAAATACCCTTCTGTTCAAACCAAATATAATCCCCTGTATTGAGCCATTTCAAAAGACTGCGGTAGTTATGTATATATGTTTACAAAAGGTCTAACTAGAAGTTATACGGGACATATGTCCACGCGGGTTAGTCAGTGTTCTAATGATATATTATTTCGGACATAACAGTTCAGTATATTTTAAAATAATGATGGATATTAGATGATCTAGAGCCATGGCCCGGGGACAGAGAAGGAGGAGGAGATGCAGGGTAATTTAGTGGTTTACTTCATTTAACCCATTTGCGCCCAGTAGACTCTTACATGCTTATATATTGGATTAGTCCATTTTTATCTATGGAGTGCCTGGTATACATAATAATAATTTTCATTTTCGTTTTGTTTTGTGTTGAAATTCCTATCAGCAAATCGTGTAGAACCTGATCAGACGCCGCAAAATGCGGCGTCTGATCAGATGCTACACTGTTTGCATTTATCTCATATGTAATCGTGGGCTACATGTAGTTAAAGTTGATTTTAACATTGTATTACAGTGACAAACAGTACAGGCCCTGATCAGAGGGCTCTTGTAAAGTAGCCCTTTGATCAATGTCTACACGGTTTGCATTCGACAAATATACTTTTCGCAAGTATGCTGTAACTTTGTAATCGATGCATATACGCATAACTATGATTCATGTAATTACAGTTAACATGCGTTTAACATGCATATCAGCTTTATACATCTATGGTAAAATATTGCTATTTGACGAACTTGAATCGATTTGCTTATGTGGTCTTGTTTAAAGCAGGGTGGATCTCAAACAGAAAGCTCATGTAGCAGCTTTCTGCCTAAAGTCTGATCCCGCTTTAAGGTGTAATCTCGGTGAAGCATCTCGTCGATGGGTTTTCTTGTACATGTAGTGTTGTCGTAATAGCGAGAATTTACTTTATGCCATTATCGTCGATGTTTGATAAAGCGACAGATGGAAACGGCGGATGGCAAATAAAGACGACTAGTTTGTGCGCCTGTTTGTTGATTAGTAATCAACGTTACTGTTGCATAATGGCAGAGAGAGACACAGAGAGTGAGAGAGGACACGGAGATAGACAGAGAGACAGACCCACATTGAGCGAAAGACAGACAGACAGACAGGGACAGAGAGCGAGAGCCAAAGAGAGATAAAGGGACAGACAAACAGACATAAAGATTCATTTCACGTAATGACAAACAATATAGACAAGGATAATGTCTATTCCGAATATATTTTCTATTTTCGTCTGTCCCTTTTTGAAGACGTTAGTATACAATGTATCAATCATTGCTACATTTGGCTCAAATTTCATATACATGTAATACATGCACTGATCGTTCATGCACCCTTAAATACCGTACTTCAGTAAGAATTGATCAAAAGTTGAATTCTCTTTAACGCTTTTAAAACCCCTTTCAACGCCGAGGTCGCATAAATGCGAATTTGCAAACCGTTTGGATTCTGATCAGACGCCGCGTAACGTGGCGTTCGACCAGGATCCCAAATGTTTGACACTCGTATCGATATTTCCTAATCAGAGTTCCTTAAATCTAATTTTGAAACCCGCTTGCAGACAACAACATTGAAGCAGACGGCAATACAGTGGAGAATCTGTTATTCTTTCCCGTTTAAACGCAAACGTACGCAAACGCAAAGCACTAAAACGTAGAAAAGAACAACTTTTGGACAATTCTGATATTTCATGTTTATCTTGGTGGCAAACAGTTTGGAGCCTGATCAGACGCCGGGTTACCCGGCGTCTGATCTGGCTCCAAACTGTTTGCACTGCAAATAATAGTTTTAGCGTAAACGCGTTTATTGGGAAAGAATAACACATTCTCCACTGTATGGCGATGAAGGAGTAAATATCTTACGATTAATTTGACGCCGAACGGGTTAATAATCGTCGTTTGCTCATTATGTCGCCTAGAGTCAACTGTTATTCCGAATTGTCTCTTTCTTCCTTAAAATTGTACAAATACCAAATGTAAGCGAAAACACACACTATGGATCCTGATCAAACGCCAATTTAGTCGTCGTCTGATCAAAATCCAAACTGTTTGCAAGATTCACTTTAACTCGGTTACTGCACTCAAAGATTTGTTACCGCCTGCATGCTGCACGGGCATTTGTTTGAAAAAACAAACAATTTGGATCTACACTAGACGTCGAGTTACTCGGCGTCTCATCTAGATCTGAACTGCTTGACACTCCGATAGTGTTCTCTTTAGGAAGATGTAGATAAATCAACTCTGAGAATTGAAGCAGACGACAACTTTTTCAGACGACATTTGAAGAACGTGCTGGTGGTAAAAACATGACGATATGTTTGCAATGATCTCCACCTTTCAATAGATATATCTATGGGGTTGTCAAAAAAGGAATAATCAAACATGTCTTACTTAAGTAAATACCAAAAAAACTAAGAATATATTAGCATTTAGATAAACACTATTTAGGATGACATTGGTTTGTGCAAACAGTTAAATTGTTTGGACACAGATGAGACGCCGAGTTACTCGGCGTCTCAGCTATAGGTACAAAATTGTTTGACACTCTGGGGATATTGATCTCTACATGTAAGACATGTGTAACTCCTCTCTGAAATTCGTTACAGACGACACTTTTGGGTACAGACGCGGCGTCTAATCTGGATTCAAGCTGTTTGTCACTAGTTATAATATTTACTTTGAGAATAACAGCTGACGATAAATTTAATCAGACGGTTTTGCAGTCGTGAATATGTTGGCCATAATTGTCTTGTTAAGGGAACTGCAACAAGAGTCGTTGTAAGAGGGAGTATTTGTTGGGTGGGCCGTTGTAGGGAGGGAACACTGTACCAGCAATGAATATGTTACCAATTACATGTACCTTCCATAATATCGTCTATAGTGGAAAACTCGGACGATATTTTAAAACGCAAAGACGTCGCGCACGATGTTCGTACTAATGCAGGGGTCGCTTTCCTTAAAATACATTTTCCTTTCACAACATAAGTTAATCTTCAAATGCTATACATCGCTTTGAAGGTTGAATGATTGTCATTCCATTGGTATAGAAAATATTTCGAAAGAAGAACAATTTTACCATTATATTGCCATAAAAAACCCGAAAATTAACCGCTTTTTGGTAGGTAAGATGTAACACTTTTTTACACCATAGGTGCAGTTAAAAGTAGAAAAAAAATACTGATATAAACATCATTTTGTTTTGGCGGCTTGGTTAATTCGATTTGAATGCAGACGATCGCATTTTGAAACGTGGTAAGATTTTCATTTTTTGTTGATTTTTATCGATTTTTTTAACTAAAAATGTTTTGGTAAAATTGTTTTGAAATGAATTATCCAAAACTTTGTTTTATTTCACGGTTCATGGAGCTGACATGGTTTTTACATATCAATGAATATGAAAAGATATATATAAAGCGAACAAATATACATCATTGTAAATCTTAAGTAATATTAACTATCGTAAATTTATACAAAAACAGTGAAGAAAATATGAAATTAAGGATTGATAGATACTTCACTTCCAGTCGCACAGTGTTGAGGCCGCGATATATTTACAGTTCATTAATTACGGAAGAAGATGATGTATGACACATATTTCTTTTATAAAGTATGCGAAATGTGTGTCTGTTTTCCGTGATCTTAACGTTTCCCTAAAATGTGAGGAAATCGACGTCTTCAGAAAAACTAAAGCTGTTTTAATAACTCATACTTTGTTCGCGCTAACCCTGCATGTGATCTTTACTCAATTTTCTTTGTCACTCGGTTGAAAACGCCATAACTAATTATCTTAAATAAGTTAAGCAGGGGAATGTTTCAACTTTCAGAATAAGGGTAAATAATTAAGCGGTGATATTTTTTCAGAGAGGACTTTGATTAAAGTCCGCCTGCGAGATGCAATGGGTGGTCTGAATCTGCATTGTTTGGAAAACTGAACATTTCATTCATACATTGTCGTCGAGTAGGAACATTCATACAGATCAAATAGTGAAACAGACTATAGATGTAGATTTTTTTACACTAAATTAGACTTGTCATGTAACCGTGAGTGCTCGTCACCTGTGTTTATGACGTATGATTATGACATCACGACGTGCCTGCATACTGTTTACATAATGCAATGTACATGTACTATTAAACCCGTGTATAGCGACACCAAACCAAACTTAACAGAGATTTCTTCATCAACTAATCCATTTTGACACTGTTTGAGAACATTGCGAATTTTGAGTGCAAACTTGTAAAGGCGTTTGGTCTTTTTTAAAAGTGATAAGCGGAAACCACTTCAAAGGTCGTACACGTGTCCTCCAAAATAACTGAAAGACGTTTAACTCTGGTACAAGGTCAGCGCTATCTGTAAAATATATTTGCACCGGGGTTACTTTTATATGTACACCAAAAACGGGGAACCATTACTTTTAGAGAACAAATTCACAAGGGCACTATTTGTAGCCTGACAATGTGAAGTATCAATACGCTAGAAACTAGAAGTATCGCTGCGGTTGTTTTTGGTTTTAAAGAGCCAAAGTTAAAAAAAATACCACGTGCTTCATTATTTGTAAAATGTGTGACTATCAATGTCAAATTAGATCTACGTCATTTTAAGTACTATCTCTTGAAATACAATAGAGTTCAAAACGCTACGTAAAACCCGCTATTGACGTCAAATTTGGACATCGATTTAGACGTTACAAACGTTAGTTCGAACATCGTGCGCGACGTCAAATGAAACGCAAACACAGAACAATAAAATGGAGAAAATAGCAGCGTTTTGAAATGTCTATCTATTTTGATCTGAGTGGCAAAGAGTTGGAGCCAGATCAGACTCCGGGTAACCCGGCGTCTGATCTGGCTCCAAACTGTTTGCAAATAAAATAATAGTTTAGCGTAGACGGGTTTATTGGGGAAGAATAGCGTTTACTCCATTGTATTTAAACATTGTCATCTGCTGTAGTTTTTCACTTTTCAAGTTAAGGCTATTTGGACTGAAGAAATGTTGAAAAAAGAATGAGTGACAAAGTTAACAACGTTGATCCTGATTAGACGCCGAGTCACTCGGGGTTGGACCTGGTCCCAAACTGTTTGCTAGTGCGAGTAAAGTATCGAGTGGCAGGGTAGCGGTTAAAACAATATAGGTAACGGTTATGTAAATGTTCCGTTTTAAGTTCTATTAATTTCAAGTAGATCAATATCAATGTGCCATATACTCAGTGGAGAATCTGTTATTCTTTCCCAATAAACGCGTTTACGCTAAAACTATTATTTGCAGTGCAAACAGTTTGGAGCCAGATCAGACGCCGGGTAACCCGGCGTCTGATCAGGCTCCAAACTGTTTGCCACTAAGATAAACATGAATTATCAGAGTTGTCCAAAAGTTGTTCTTTTCTACGTTTTAGTGCTTTGCGTTTGCGTACGTTTGCGTTTGAACGGGAAAGAATAACAGATTATCCACTGTAGGTCTGAATGACACCGCCCCTCAATATACTGCTTGGCATCTAATGTAAAACGCCGGTGCACGCCAGCTTAAAGCAAGATAAAAGTAAAACAGAAAGCTCCTATTTGAGTATTTTGTTCTATATTCATCTTGCTGTCTCCTGTCAAACCTTATTGATAGACATTACCTAGATCAGTGATCGTACTAGCATGTCTTTGCTGTGCTTAGTGTTAAAGACCGTCTCATGTTACATACAAGGGCAGGAACTTTGTACGGTAAATTGCCTAACAAAGTCACGCTTCTTTCTTTGTATTGGTAGATCTATATGATAAAGAGGACATATTACGCTATTATTTCCCTATATATAAACGCGTTTATGTTTAAACAATTATTAACATGTCAATTGAAGCAGTTTGGAGCATGATCAGGAGACGAGTAACCCTTTTGCCTCTTAACCGTTTAAATACCTCTCTGATTTTAGAATAAATGGTCAACTTTTAAAATAGTTAAGACACTATCGTTCTAGATCTATGTTACGTGTATATTGTTGTTGAGTATATGTTTTGTGTGAAATACCTGTTTCAGTTTAAATAAAACCAAAATCCAAGGGTTTTCTAGGTGTTTGCCTCTCTACAGTGCCTATGGAAGACGCTTTCTTTGCCGTTAAGATTAACCTTAAATCAAACACAGTGAAATAAGATTAAGAAAGTAAATTATTGAATATATTAACGATTAATCATAGTCTACTTTCAGCTTCTACATGAGTTATCTTTTTGTCCCATAGTTTATATAATTTTGTATAGTTACAGTTAGTTCATTCACCAAACCAGGGTGTCACACATACAGTGGAGAATGTGTTATTCTTTCCCAATAAACGCGTTTACGCTAAAACTATTATTTGCAGTGCAAACAGTTTGGAGCCAAATCAGACGCCGGGTAAACCGGCATCTGATCAGGCTCCAAACTGTTTGCCACCAAGATAAACAAGAATTATCAGAATTGTCCAAAAGTTGTTCTTTTCTACGTTTTAGTGCTTTGCGTTTGCGTACGTTTGCGTTTAAACGGGAAAGAATAACAGATTCTCCACTGTAGTCCATTCACCAAACCAGGGTGTCATACATACATGTATACGATTACTTGACAGATTGGAAGTGATACATTAAACCTTTCACTACCTTTACCCGAGTACAATAATTATTTGCAATACCTCTTTAGTCAAAGTATTTGAAATTTAAGATTTCAGAAAGAAAAAAAACAGACGACAATTATCAAATATTAATGAAGTCATGGCAGTGAAAGGATTAAGATGTCCACACATATACCAGTTTCAGGAGGAATCATTTACTATAGCTTAACTAAATGTGGCATCTTAAAGCATTATTAAGCTTCTAGCAGGGATTTCTGCTTTGTTTTTATCTTTCTTTACAGTCGCGTTCTTTTAACAGCGCAAGCAAACGTCTTTTAATGGTCATTATAAAGTAATGCAAATTTATTTTTCTATGCAGAACCATTTTGAATAAAAGTACACTAAAGTATGTCTCGAAATTGAGTTTGAATCCTGATCAGACGCCGCGTTACGCGGCGTCTGGTGAGGATCCAAACTGTTTGCGAATGACCATTGTACACGAGGTAGGGCAGTGAGGGTATTAATACCATCGAATCGGTGTCATAATTCGACATTCGACCTTGAACGACTTTGTGATATATTTTGTAAACAATCTGAATCCAGATGAGGCACTGGGAATTAACTCTTGTGGGCTATTACGTTCCCTTGAGGATTATTTTACAGGGCTGCCATAAGTTGACATAAAAAATCCTAAGATTTCAAAATTTGCATTTTTCAAGTGCGATTTTACGAATCGTACCTTTACCCCATAGCCTTTTTCTTGTTTTGTTGACATGCGACGACTTAAAGCAGGCTATAAGTAAAGCAGAATGCGCCTTATGGCGCATTCTGATTTACTTTCAGCCTGCTTTAAGCTACCATGTACTGGGCAGAAATCCGGAGATTTAGGAAAAAATCGGGGAAATGACAGCCCTGATTTTAGCTACAAAAACATGAACCTGTCTACTTGGAATTATGGGTTGTTTGATAAATACTGCTCTTAATTAGCAAACAGTGTAAACCAAGATCAGAGGGATCATATAGGAACCCTCTGATCTGGGTCTACACTGTTTGCAAATATAATGAGTATATTTTTAACAAGTCCATGGAGTTAAACGAGTTACTGGGAGCAAGATTTACATCATCAAAACAGTTTGAACAAGTCCAAAGTTCTTTCAAAAATATAAATAATAATAAAGATAATAATAATAATAATATGACAACAACAACAAATGCATACAACAAGTTCAAGACAGAATAATATGGTTGCAAGATAAAGGAGAATACAATGTACATGTAGATCAACTTTTTGTAAATAACATAAAAGTACAAAGCAGCTAGGGGTCAAATAGGTCGGAAATTAGTATTACGGTATAATCCTGATTTCAATTACCGTTATATGTTAACTGCGTTTTAGCCCGGTGACAATTTATACTGTAATTGTGCTATAAGAATGGAAATGTAATTGATTTAGTAACCGGGAATTACTTTATCGTTCTTTGAAGAGGAAATGTAATGGCTAAAACAATTACGCAGTTACATGTACATGTATTGCCGAACAATATCCCAGGGCTGCCATTCATCCGGATTTTTCCTAAATCTTCGGATTTTTTCTTGTACATGGTAGAGGCGATGGGGAAAAGGTACGATTCGTAAAATCGCACTTGAAAATCTTAGAATTGTTCATGTCAACTTATGCGGCATCCCTGCAATATTCACAGATGGTAAAACTATTGTCATGGTGCAGTATGTATTAACCTTTTCTTACGGCCATTCTAAAACATCGTGTGTTGGTGTTTGATAAAGCAGGTTCCGCTTAAAGCAGAGTGAAAGTAAAACAGAAAGTTCCTGTAGGAACTTTCTGTTTTATTTTCAATCTGCTTTAAGCGACAACATGCCTTAAGCGACAACCTGCTTTAACTAAAGGTGATAAAGGTGTGGGGTTAAGTGTATACAGTAGAACCTCTCTATTACGACCACTAAACAGAAGGCTAATTGTCCATATAAAGGACATGAGACGGCTTGAAGCAATGTGAAAGTGAAACAGAAAGCTCCTGTAGGAGCTTTCTGTTTCACTGTCACATTTCTTTAAGCAGTCACATGTCTTAAATGATTAATATTTGATACAACTTAGTAGTCGTAATAGAGAGGTTCTACTGTACTCTTATTACAACACAAGGGTCATGACTTATTAAAAGTACACAAGTTGGTTCGATTATTCAAACAGTAAGTGGTTCCAACAAAAGAATACTCTCTCACTTAATCTATAGTTTTCACTTTCCTTTCGGCATATTTGGATTGCAATTGATATGACAGTAGACTGAATAATAAGTCATGCCGATGAAACTTGCTTAACCCACTACTTCATAGCCTGTTTCTAGTACAGTGGAGAATCTGTTATTCTTTCCCGTTTAAACGCAAACGTACGCAAACGCAAAACACTAAAACGTAGAAAAGAACAATTTTTGGACAATTCTGATAATTCTTGTTTATCTTGGTGGCAAACAGTTTGGAGCCTGATCAGACGCCGGGTTACCCGGCGTCTGATCTGGCTCCAACTGTTTGCACTGCAAATAATAGTTTTAGCGTAAACACGTTTATTGGGAAAGAATAACAGATTATCCACTGTAGTGGCGATAGGCGATCATTTAAATCAGGTTAAAGGTAAAGCAGAATGCGCCTCTATAGAGGCTCACTCTGCTTCACGTTCAACCTTCTTTAGCTATAATTTGCTATAGGAGATAGACAATATTTCTTATGGTACATATTCATGGTTGTATCAGTGGAACTATTTTCTTCAATGGAGGGATAAATTAAAGGTGTAAAAGGGTGTATTCATGGAGCAATGCCTTATGGGTTAAAGGGACGTGCGATAACGTTAACATTATACCAAATACGTATGCATGTCAACTTACCCCTTTACTGCCTTACCAAGAATACAATGGTTATGATCAGCGTCTGATCAGGATCCAAACTGTTTTACACCTATTTCAATATTTCTTAAGTTAAATAACCTAAAATTAAAATTTGATAAATAAAGGCAGACCACGACAACTGTTTCATAATCTGATGACGTCTTGGCAGTGAAATCTAACGTTGAATGCATGTTTACTGTACAGTTTAACCACGAGTTACGCCCACTCATAGGACTTAGTTTGAAGCTTAAAGAAAGATTAGTGATTGTAGAAATCTCCTTAGATAGATTTCTGCTTAACTTTCACTTACCATGCAGCAATCTTACTTTTTCCAGTGTTACGTTGTTTTCGGTCTATAAGAAATCCGGAATCTAATAGTATACGGTCTTTTGAATATGACAATATACCAAAATATTTGTTTGTCAAAGTGTATGTTTTGCATACATAAATTATTTGTTACTTATGTTTCACGTAAAACTATGAACTAGGAGTAAAACTGGAAGTTGAATTTGAACTCGTACGTGCTCTCATGATACAGATTTGAAAGCTGGTTTTTTTTTCACCCAATAAACACTCCTAATACCTATGTCCATTGATGTACATTGAAGTAGTTCGACGTCTTTTCAAGTTTCAAACTGTCGAATATTTAGGTTGACGTAAATCAATTTCCATATTTTGTTGTACATGTATTGCATTTGTGTTTTGTTTAAACAGGAACTGATAAGATGTCCTCGCTGTAACAACTTTAACTGTAGGTTAACCCTGGTACATGTATAATAATAATAATAATAATAATAATAATAAAGTCTTTATTTAACGAGGGAATACATTTGGTAATAACCAATCTTCCATTAGGCCCTCAAATATAGTGTCTATCACTATTATTCATTTTCAAATAAACGTTGTTTATACCAAAAACATTATGTCAGTTACAAATAGTTTGGAGTCTGGTCAGACAACTAGTACAGTGGAGAAGACGTGATTCTGACCCGTTTAAACGCAAACGAAACGCAAAACTGATTGCAAGAAATGAAGAAAATGACAACTTTTTTACCATTTTGAATGTTGATTTTAACATTGACGACAAACAGTGGGGTGCTTGATCAGACGCCGGGTTACCCTCTCTGTCTGAATTTGACGCAAACTTGTTATCAACAATTTACAGTGTCCCCTCCATACAACGGCCTTCCCAACAACGACGCACTCCTTACGACTACCCTTGCCGCAGTCCCCTAAACAGCACAATAGTGTCCAACGTTTTACTGCTGCAATATCATCTGTATAAAATTGTCGTCTGCTGTTTTTTTCTCAAAGTTATTTATAAATGGACATACATGTAGTAATAGAAAAAATATAATGACGAGTGACAAACAGCTTGAATTCAGATCAGACGCCGCGTTACGTGGCGTCTGATATGGATTCAAGTTGTTTGCAAATGTAGACCAAGCTTAATATTCCCCTCCCTATAACGACTCCCTCCGAACAACGCACACAGTATTGTCTCCCATTGGGTGTTGTTGCAGAGAGGGGGCACTGTATGACATTTCTTCAACAACCAGTTTGTCCTACATTGTAGTTGAAAATTTGAACAGAAGAAGCAGAGACAGTTTTACAACACGTGATCAGAGAATGAGGTGACGTTTTGCCCGCCGATCGCGTCTTGACCAGTTTTTGCTAACAGTTTGGATCCAGATCAGACGCCGCAAAACGCAGCGTCTGATCTGGACCCAAACTGTTTGATACTCCTCTGAAGGTTTCTTCAATTGGAACATATTTAAAAGAAAATTTGCAGACGATAAATTTAAAGCAGACGATATTCTGTCAGTGTGTGGGTGAAGAGTTCTACACGTATGATCCACATTTTGTCGCTTCTTGTCGAACTATTGAACTGGAACTAATGATCATCGATTTTATAGTTGTCCTACATTCTACCCTTTACATATAGATCGAAACGGCTTTATAATAGATCTATACTATATAGTAGTCTTAATCTGACTAGGAACACCTTGTATGAGCCAGTTCGTTGGTCAGGGTTCTTATACATATATTTTTGCTAACCATATTTAATTACATGTAGATTTTTTTATCAAACTGAGATTTGTTCCAAATCAACTGAAGCATGTAATGGAAAAAGTAATATTTCATGTTAAAAATATAGCTTTACTATCAGCAGACTAAATATTAGGTAAATCATAATTGCTTTTCCAAGGTATTAAATAATTGCCTCATCATAAGTGAGCCACGTATAAGGGGATCACTCGAAGGACGATATGTTTGTAGTATATTTAAAAACTGTCAGCTTACTGCAAGACAAACGTAATGCAGAAGGCTCCTACAGGAGCCTTCTGCATTAAGTTTATCCTGCAGCATGCGGTAATCTTTGTGTAAAGATCACCAGGTATCTTTATTCAGTAGTCGATTAATAGATGTATGACTGTGTCCTTTACTCTCTCAGTTCAAACATCAACTAAAAGGACAGTAGTCATTGAATGTGTACAGTGCAACCCTGTGCCCAGCGACACTCATTTCAAAACGCATGGGTATTTCTAGAGATATTGCTGCTTAATACAGGAAATAATTAATGCAAAAATGCATTTGCATCACTACAATATCCTGCATAAAGCTTTCATTTGTCTAAAAGACGTACGCGTATATTATAATGTATATTCTCTCAACACGTAATGGATTGTATTCACTATGGGTAGCCAATACTTTTAACAAATATACCCGTATTAAGTAAATCTGAGAATTAACACTGTCCTGCATACTAGTTCATATCGACCAGTTCATTATGAAACAAAGGGGTTCATTCGCAAAATAGCAGTGACAGTGGTACATAATGGAGACCCAGAAAAGTTGGAACATAATCTGACGTGACAAGATTGGTTAAAGCGTGAAAGAAATCTCTTTACTATACCTATATTATAAAGTGGGGCATAGGATAATGGCTTCAATACCACATACCAACCTTGTATTTCCCAGTGAACTCTCCCCTTTACTTAAAAAGTTAAAATAGCACAGTGAGTGCCTAAATTAGCTTAAGTTTAGATTTAGGTCTGTAAGCTACATGTAAAACTGAATAGCGACTTTTGTGATCTAGTTTCTTTTTCTGTGGACTCATCATCGTTTTAACTATAGATACATACTACTGTTTTGTAAATATATATTAAGTTACACACGTTTTTGATTAACCTTTGTGGTGTTTAAATGTGGAAAAATAAGTAAATGAAAGTTTTACGGATTACTGAATTGGACCAGGCGTCATTCTTTTCCAATACACACAGTTATGCTAAAATGTTATGCTCATTGCAAATAGTTTGGGGCCTGATCAGACGCCGGGTAACCCGGCGTCTGATCAGGCCCAAAACTGTTTGCCACTCAGATTAAAAAGAATCATGAACATTGTCAAAAAAAACACCTGTCGTTTCTCTCATTTAATTGTTTTTGTGTTTAGTTGTGTTTAAACGGGAAAGAATGACGTCTTCTCCACTGTACATAACAGAATATGGTGAAACAAGGTACTGAAAATCAGTGAGGATTATTACAATAAATGAGACCAAAGGGTGATTGCACAAACCCATCATGGACAACGCTAACTCCAACAAGAGACCATCCCAAGTATTATACTATGATCTTGAGGTATGGCCAGTTTTACTTTATGGTTTCAGCAAAATCTGATTGCAATGTCAAAAGACGTTAACACATACAGTGGAGAATCTGTTATTCTTTCCCGTTTAAACGCAAACGTACGCAAACGCAACGCACTAAAACGTAGAAAAGAACAACTTTTGGACAATTCTGATAATTCTTGTTTATCTTGGTGGCAAACAGTTTGGAGTCTGATCAGACGCCGGGTTACTCGGCGTCTGATCTGGCTCCAAATAGTCTGCACTGCAAATTATAGTTGTAGCGTAAACGCGTTTATTGGGAAAGAAGAACAGATTCTCCACTGTAGTTTGGCGCCTGCTCAGACGCAACCACCCCTCTATATTCAGTGGAGAAAACGTTATTATTTCCCGTTTAAACGCAAACGAAACGCAAACGCAACACACTAAGATGGAGAAAATAACACCATTTTGACAAATTTGACTATTCATTTAAATCTGAGTGGCAAATAGTTTGGATCCTGATTAGACGCCGGGTTAATAGTTTTAGAGTAAACGTTTTTATTTGGAAAGAATAACGTTTTCTCCACTGTACCTTACAACTTGTTAATTGATACATATTGATATAATTTATCCAAACTGATATTTGAAAGTCGTTTAATCTACTACATGTAGTACCTAATGATCTGTGAAACAGCATGTGTTTAGACAAAAATTGTTTGCCCTGCCCCTGTCTCTCTGTCTGTCCGTCTGTCTGTCTATGATATTTCTTTCTTTGTCTTTTCATCTTCTAAAACATTATTATTATTTCTATTATTATTATTATTATTATCATTATTATTATTATCATTATTATTATTATTGTCAATCAATATAGACCCCACTGAACTGTATTCTGCGGATATACATGTAAGGGCACTTACGTCATTTTGCAGAATGCGCCTCTTTAAGGGGATAATTGACAATCCTTCAACTAACACACTGAAAAATCGTTGAATTATGAAGGGATAAAAGCATTAAGTTCAGCTTAGCAGAGGATTTCTGCGATATATTCACTGCCAATCTGTGTATTTGTCCAGAGCTTCTCGCCGATAACGCAATAACACTACAGTGGAGAATGTGTTATTCTTTCCCAATAAACGCGTTTACGCTAAAACTATTATTTGCAGTGCAAACAGTTTGGAGCCAGATCAGACTCCAAACTGTTTGCCACCAAGATAAACAAGAATTATCAGAATTGTCCAAAAGTTGTACTTTTCTACGTTTTAGTGCTTTGCGTTTGCGTACGTTTGCGTTTAAACGGGAAAGAATAACAGATTTCTCCACTGTACTGTGGAAGAGACTTTAACCCTTTCACTACCAAATTTTCCGTGAGTGTTTTTCATTGTCGTCTGCTTCAAATTTGTTGTCTGCAATGTCGCTTCAAAATAAGGCAGTATGACTGAAGAAATATCAAAACGAATGTCAAACAGTTTGGATCCTGATCAGACGGCGCGATACGCGGCGTCTGATCAGGATCCAAACTGTTTGCAAACGCGCTTTGAAGCGCGATTGAGAGTGAAAGGGTTAATCCCTTCACTGCCGTACACAGAGTATAATAGTTATTTGTAAACAGTTTTGATCCTGATTAGACGCCGCGTGATGCGGTGTCTGTTCAGGGTCCAAAGTATTTTTATGACACTCATTTTAATTTTTATTCAGTCAAAATACCTTAAATCAAAATTTGAATAATAAAAGCAGACGACAATTGTCTAAATTTATGTAGCTTTATGAGCTTGATCAGACGATACTCACAGGTTAATCGGCGTGTGATCTGTAACCGTGTTCCTGATTGTTTTGCAATAGACATTTAGCGTAGACGACTCTTGGTGTGTTTATTTGAAAAGAATACAATGTACCACAGTATATGCTACATGTAAAGAAAAATGTCGTCCGCGAATATTTTTATTTCAAATTTAGATTTTAATCATTTCAAATCAAGAAACATCAATCAATAATTATTGTCTATTCCCTAATGAGGAGAATAGGCTTAAAATGGTTGAGGCTAGGTCGAAATACAAAGCTCTATTAAGGCAAAACAGATATAATTATGATAAGGAGAAAACTACTCAGTTTGTCAATGCAAAGAGAAAGAATGCCAGAGCATATTGATATTTACTCAAGGAAACTGCTGGCATTAAACCAGCAAACATTCCATTGTCAGCATTTGAAAAGTACTTCAAAACTATTAACAATTCTAGTGATCCTTTCTTTACTCTAGATGAAGATGTACTTCATTTTATTGAAAGATATGAAAAAGATGAATTTAATATTATGTTTGATGAACTTAATAAGGATATTTTGAATGAAGAGATTCATAAAGCTATTAAACAGTTAAAAAATAATCGATCGGCAGGTCCAGATTTAATACTCAATGAATTTTTAATAAATGCAGAGCAAATTCTCATGCCTGTTCTCCAATCTATGTTTAACAAGATATTTAGATTAGGTTATTTTCCGGATAGATGGTCTGAGGGATATATAATACCACTGCATAAAAAAGGGAATCCAGATGATGCAACGAATTATAGAGGAATCACATTACTAAGCTGTGTCGGAAAATTATTTACTAGAGTACTAAATAATAGATTGCAAAACTGGGCTGAAAATTATAACGTATATGTTGAAGCTCAAGCTGGTTTCAGAGCTAATATGAGTACTGTAGATAACATTTTTGTTTTAAATGGTGTCTTATATCAAGTTTCATTAATAGGAGAAAGCAATTATTTTGTACATTTGTTGATTTTACAAGAGCCTTTGATTATGTAGTTCGTGAAAATATGTGGTACAAATTAATAAAATTAGGTGTCAGAGGAAATATGCTTAACATAATACAATCGATGTACAAAAGTGTTAAATCAAGAGTAAAATACCATAATAAGCTTGGTGATACTATGTCATGCACTTTAGGTGTAAGACAAGCTGAGAGTTTGTCGCCATTTCTGTTTTCAATGTTTTTAAATGATCTAGAAGATGAATACATCAAAGGTGGCGTAGATGGTTTAAATATAGATTTATTTAAATTAGTTTTAATACTATACGCAGATGACATTGTACTGTTTGCAGAAAATGCATCGCAGGTACAAAAAGGGTTAAATATTCTTCAAGAATATTGCAATACGTGGAAACTAAAGGTAAACACAAATAAAACAAAAATAATTGTATTCAGAAAAGGCGGGAAACTACCTTCTCATCAAAAGTTTTACTATGACGGTACAGAAATAGAAATCCTTACCAAATTCACATATTTAGGGGTTACTTTTACATCTGGTGGATCGTTTCAGCATACCCAAATTGCGTTAGCAGGTCAAGCACACAAGATCATATTTAAGATGAATAAACACTTACATAAGTTTACATATATAAGCCCATCTCACAAATTAGAACTGTTTGATAAACTAATAAGTCCAATACTGAATTATAGTAGTGAGGTATGGGGCTTATCGAACGCACCTTCTATCGAAAGGACCCACCTACAATTTTGCAAAAAAACTTTTAGGTGTAAAACAAACGACTCAAAATGATTTCATTTATGGAGAGCTAGGAAGATTTACATACCAAACTAAAAGATGCTTAAATATTATTAAGCACTGGGTTAAGATTTTACATACAAAAGAAGATAAATATATAACAAGAATATATCGTTTGCTGAAAGATGAGCATGAAATAAATAATTATGTGAACTGGTGTTCTCTATTGAAAGATCTTATTTGTCGCTTAGGGTTCTACCACGTTTGGTTATCACAAACTGTCGGTGATGCAAAAATGTTTATATTACTTGTAAAACAAAGGTTAAATGATCAGTGTGTACAGAATTGGAATAATAGGCTGAATGAATCAAGTAGAGCTCTGTGTTACAGAAAAATATCCAATTTTGGAATACAGCCATTCCTAAATATTGTTAATATAGGGAAGTTTTGTACATCTATGAGTAGACTTAGATTATCTTCTCATAGGTTAGCAATTGAAACAGGGAGATGGAATAAACCATTGCCAATAGCATTCAATGATAGAAAATGTAGTACATGTTCCACATTGGAAGATGAATTTCATTTTGTATTAGAATGTATTCAATTCCAAGATCAAAGAATAAAATATATTTCAGAATATTATTGGAAAAGGCCAAGTATGTTGAAATTTACAAAGTTAATGACTAGTTTTGATGTTAAGACTGTTAGAAATTTATCAATGTTTGTTCACTATGCATTTCAAGCTAAACCTCTTTGATCTTATGACTATTATTGTAGCTATGATGAAGATGATTCAGGTTAGCAGTTGAAACAGAGAGATGGAATAAGCCATTGCCATTAGCATTCAATGATAGAAAATGTAGTGCATGTTCCACATTGGAAGATGTATTTCATTTTGTATTAGAATGTATTCAATTCCAGGATCTAAGAATAAAATATATTTCAGAATATTATTGGAAAAGGCCAAGTATGTTGAAACTTACAAAGTAAATGAAGCTATGATGAAGATGATTCAGGTTAGCAGTTGAAACAGAGAGATGGAATAAACCATTGCCATTAGCATTCAATGATAGAAAATGCAGTGCATGTTCCACATTGGAAGATGTATTTCATTTTGTATTAGAATGTATTCAATTCCAGGATCTAAGAGTGAAATATATTTCAGAATATTATTGGAAAAGGCCAAGTATGTTGAAATTTACAAAGTTAATGACTAGTTTTGATGTTAAGATTGTTAGAAATTTAGCAATGTTTGTTCACTATGCATTTCAAGCTAAACCTCTTTGATCTAATGCATATTACTGTAGTTATGATGAAGATGAATCAGGTTAGCAGTTGAAACAGAGAGATGGAATAAACCATTGCCAATAACATTCAATGATAGAAAATGTAGTGCATGTTCCACATTGGAAGATGAATTTCATTTTGTATTAGAATGTATTCAATTCCAAGATCTAAGAATAAAATATATTTCAAAATATTATTGGAAAAGGCCAAGTATGTTGAAATTTACAAAATTAATGACTAGTTTTGATGTTAAGACTGTTAGAAATTTATCAATGTTTGTTCACTATGCATTTCAAGCTAAACCTCTTTGATCTGATGACTATCCCTGTAGTTATGATAAGATCTTCATGTACATGTACTCATGCAAAAGGAGTGTACCAGGCTGAACTGCTTGTTTTGTGTGTAATTTGTTTAACTTCGAGTTCCAATAGTTGTTTAAATGTTACTAGTATAAGTTTTCGGTGCAAATGAATGTTTTAATTTAAATTCGAGTTCCAATAATTGTTTAATGTTACTAGTATAAGATATATTTTATTCTTATAACAGAGCTCTAGATAAGGGGCGTATTTCAAAAACTAAAATCTTTATTTCTGTTTTAAACACTATGGTGTCACTACTCATTAGAATCGTCTCGAAGAGACGATTCTAATGAGTAGTAACCCCATAGGATTTGATGTTACAATAAGTGAAACTATGTTTGATTTTTGCAGTTAACTACCTCTTATCTGGAGCCCTGTTATAACATCAGTATTTTCTAACACAAATATAATAGATATTTGATTTAAGAAAACTAATTTATGATAATGGTGATAATGATATCAATTCTGATTAAAGTATCACTGAAATCATAATTTTAATTTTGTCTTTACTTACATCTTCTCCGCTAAATGCATCTTTATTGTCATAACTGTTTGTTTGTTTATGTATTACATGCCTATGCTTGTTTACAACATGTATTACATGCCTCATGGACTTGTTAGTCTGAAGGAAGAATAAAATCATATCTATCTATGTAATAATTACCCAGCTTCACATATATAGGCTCGAACAATGCCTTTAAATTGACTAAGCATGTCTCTTTCTCAATGATATCGATCTAACGGGTCCAATGAAATGTAAAATGTTACTATAGTCCTGTCATCTAGATTACCAATGTCCAAGTGTGTTGTTGTTGTTGCTAAGGATTCTACGGTCACTCGAAGCCATACATGTATCATTCCTCTTTAATTCTTCCACTGCCAAATTACCGTTAGATTTTTACCTCTTCGCAGCCATATTGCGTCTGTTTCAATATTGTTGTCTACAAGATGGATTCAAAGTTCGATTTAAGACAGTTTTATGGCCGAAAGTTATTACGAGTGTCAAACAGTCAGTTAATATCCTGATCAGACGCCGCGCTACGCGGCGTCTGATCTGAATCCGAATTGTTTACAAAGTCGACTTCAGTTGCTTTCGTCGGTGAAAGAGTTAACACGTTATTGAAGTTCATGTTAATGGTCGTCAAAACTGGATTGGTTTTCAAAAAACTGTTCATGGTACGCGTATGTATTTGGCCTACTGAGAATGTTGATAAATTTATCCTAGCTATAAACAGTTCTGAGATGCGTTTCATAAATTATCTGGGGACAAATAATAGCTGTATCATATCACAGTAAAGACACGTTGCTACATTTTCTCTGAAAATAACTTTTCGCCCATGGTGTTAAACACGCGTGGCCGCTTAAAGCAGGATACAGGTTAGCAGAAAGTCCAAACAGGGGGTAAATGTTATACTTTTATACTACTGTAAACAGTAACCTTTCTGAAACACCGAAAACAATCCTTATTTTGAGTGGTTTAAGGACAGGCTTTACTGTATTATCCTAGATAAGAAATGTCTATAAATTTGTCCCATTGTGCCTATAAAAATATACTGGATTTGTGGTGATATCTTCCATAATTAATGGATTATGCGATGCTGCACATACCGGCGGACGTTTATTGACCATGCCATTGAGAAGCATGGCTAGTTATGTAAAGAAAAATGGCTGCTTAATGCAGAACATGAATAGTGAAAGCTCCAAAAGAAACTTTAAGATCAGTTTAACTGCCTTTTTCTATATGTCCACACTGAACCCTAGCGACGAGTTTTCTCGTCATTAACAAATCATTTACCTCTCGAGAGTAAACTTGTCCTATGCAAACAGTATACACCCTGATCAGAGGGCTCCTGGTGGAGCCCTCTGATCAGGGTCTACACTGTTTGTCCTTTTGTAAATAATGTTAACTTCCACCCTAATTATTAAAAATGGATTAGATTTAGTTGTAAACTGGAATTGTTCATTTAAAGTTTCAGGGATGAATGTGTAAATATGGTCGTGTCTGTAAAGCAAAGAATGAATCTACTAACGGAACTTTCTACATTATGTTTACATACTTATGCTAGATAATGTAATAAAAAAAAGTCGCGTTTTGAAGTGTTGCTCAGTACAGGATCGTCTGTTCTTGGATAGGCCTGCGGGGGTTTTCACTATTAACAATACCTAGATCAATTAAGGCAATAAGGGCCTACACCAATTAGATGATAGATCTACTAGATACTTTATTAACTGTTATATTATAATTATGTATTATGCCAAGAGGGGAATAACTCAAACCAACTATGTATTTGGCTTCCAACAGTATTCTTGGACTTCAAAACATTTTAAATGTATCCAGTTCTGGAATGCGGTAGTCCATTATTTTTTTCTTTTGAAGTATTCATTGAAACCGCTGAGTCAGAATCGATGCCGTTCAATGAATTATAACGAGAGCATTAGGTTTTAGTATGCAGAATTTCAATTAAGCCGAGATCCCACGCTGGAAAACTTATCGTCAGGGCTGCTTTTCTCCGGATTTTTCCTAAATCTCCGGATTTTTTCCCCAGTACATGGCAGCTTAAAGCAGGCTGAAAGTAAAGTAGAATGCGCCCTAAGGCGCATTCTGCTTTACTTACAACCTGCTTTAAGTAGTTACATGTCAACAAAGCAAGGAAAAGGCTATGGGGTAAAGGTGTACGATTCGTAAAATCGTAAGTTTAAAAAATGCAAATTTTGAAATCTTAGGATTTTTCATGTCAACTTATGGCAGCCCTGTATCGTTAGTTCCGCATCTAAGCGTCCAGTCTCCATGCAAAAAAGATCGATTGATCGATTTGTTTTGCGTTGTAACGCAGTTGCTATACAGTAGAGTTACTTCCCTTGGGTAGTCACAGGCTAAAAATAGATACCATTACGTTCAGGACAGGTGTGTTATCAAATGCTACCGTGTCATGTCATGCTCGCATTGTGGTTTAACATGGGGATAACATGCTAAAAACAGAAATCCAGTGTCTTTACTACAGGTGAGTTAAGTCTTATTACTATTTATATTCTGAACCCGGTAACTTTTGTTTTTGTTTTCTGTAACTGATTGTTGAGGGGTTTTGTTTCTTTATGCGGGACGTTTCTTTGATCGAACATACCTGTATAGGTGGGGATCAGAATCATTGACCTGGGACATTAAGATTTGTTTACATGTGGGGTTCATGTAGATATAGATTTGCTAGATGAACATGTTTGTTACCATAATGTAAACATACTGTGGTAAAGATGTTTTGAAAACCTTTTTTCAAAGTTTGAAGTTACCTGTATGTGTGTCAGTGTTTGATGGTTAAATAATAGGGCATCATATCCCCTACACACAGAATTAAGTACCCTAACATAGCTAACCCCGAATTCCACGCAGATAACGGTGCAATAAACACAGTTTTAACTTTTCGCCTGCTATAATTTCGTCTGCTTTACATTTGTCGTCTGCATTTTTTAAAATTTTCAATTATAATGCAAATTTATCTTAAGAAACCTTTACAAGAGAAGGGGAATCAAAAGGTTTGGATCTAGATCAGACACCGCGATACGCGGTGTAAGATCTGGAACCAAATTGTTTTTCAAATACATTTAATAAAGTAACAATTAGCAGACGAATCATGGTTATTATACACCCGTTTTTAATCAGAGACATTTGAATGACTTGGCAAATAGTTTGGGTCCAGATCAGACTCTGAATTACTCCCTGTCTGATCAGGCTCCAAACTGTTTGCCAGTATTATATTAAGCTGCTTGTAAAGAACAGACGGTTTACTCATAGTTCTAGAATAGAGTTAAAATGACATATATTTAATATGCCACCTGCTTAGTAAAACCCTATGTTACATAACAACTGTAAGCCGTATCTTTTAAACAAGATTGTTTCCAAATAAACGACATTGTAGGATATTATTATATGACATCCATCTAGCTTATTTTGAACGGTAAGCTATTTAACACAAATTTGCTGTGAATATTAAATGGTTGTCATAGTAACAACACCTTAAGATAACTCAAATAAATTCTCACTATATCTAATTTAATTTGTGTTATGTGATGTTGTTATGAGAACCGTTTTAAATGGTGTGATATTAAACCATTAAATTAATTTCTGTGTAACACCCCTCCACCTTTTCCATATCATTTGTAAATAGTACATAGACATACATAGGAATACTTGCAGTATTAAGCGATCACTTTAAAATAGTGACTTTGTGACAGGTGGCAGTTTAATGCAGAGCCAAACTAGCTAATTTGTCCACAATAGGTAGTCAGCTATAGTGGACTATACCAGACTTATTGATTGAGCAGTCGTTTAATACACGTTTGACTGCATCCACGTACTGATGCCATATAAACACCGGGTCTTCACTGTTTTGGTTCATATACACATGCAAGTAATACCGTAAAATCATACTTAGGAGTCGATCAATCTGTCGCTGTCTCACCAAGATTTAAACTATTTATAAATTATCACTCTTGCCAAAAGTTTTTTTGTCATCTGTATCCAAAATGTGTACAAATGTAGACACAAGACCCATCTAGATATTTCAAGGCTAACCCATTTGGAACTATCGCGTCTAATAAACGGGACATAGGCAAACAGTGTAGACTCCGATCAGAATCTACATTGTTTGCCAATAGGAATTTCAATATAAAACAAAACGAAAATGAAAATTTAGACCAGGCACCACTTAGATAAAAAAATGGACTAATCCAAGATACAAGCATCGAAGAATCCATTTGGAGCAAATGGATAAATATTAAAGGAAGAAGCGATCTTATTGGTCTACATTAGGCTTCATTGGTTTCTACAGTGGAGAATCTGTTATTCTTTCCCAATAAACGCGTTTACGCTAAAACTATTATTTGCAGTGCAAACAGTTTGGAGCCAGATCAGACGCCGGGTAACCCGGCGTCTGATCAGGCTCCAAACTGTTTGCCACCAAGATAAGCAATACTTATCATACTTGTCCAAAAGTTGTTCTTTTCTACGTTTTAGTGTTTTGCGTTTGCGTACGTTTGCGTTTAAACGGGAAAGAATAACAGATTCTCCACTGTATCTAGGTCGAATCGAAATGACGCTGTTACAAGTGCGGAAAAAATACCTGAATCATTGTAAATAACCAAATAAGTATTATGTATTAAAGAATCAATGATATACACACCTTTAATATAAATAATCACTGAAGCCAGACCGTTTCATCGCCTTCATTGATGGTATGATAGTAAAGGCGCTTGAACTCTCTTAAATCGAACTTACATTTTATGTAACACCTCTCTATTACGACCACTAAAAAGAAGGCTAATTGATTGTATAATAGACAGGTGACAGCTTAAAGCAAGATGACAGTGAAACAGGAGCTTTCTGTTTCACTGTCACCTTGCTTTAAGCGGGCACCACTCGTAAACATTCTACTAATTAACATAATTTAGTGGTCGTCATAGAGAGGTTTTACTGTAAACCAAACGGCTAAAACGTGTCCACGTTTTAAATTTGATTTATAGTTTAATTCGACTTAGGCAAATATCGAATATATCGAAATTCAGCAGTAGAAATACGGATAAGCTTGACTTTAGCGAGTTCCCCGTTATTATCTAAACATTCTAAACATTCCGTTAACCATTTCCTCCCTGAAACCTCAAATGGACAATTCTAGTTTTCAGTTTAGTCTAGCTATAACTTTTCAGGGTTGATTTTTACAAAATATGTCAAAATGACAAACAGTGTGGACCCTATTCAGAGGGCTCCTTAAGGAGCCCTCTGATCTGGGTCTACACTGTTTGCATAGGACAAGTGCACTCCTCACCAGTATGCTGTCTGCAAACGACGCATATATGCGTGACTAGGGTTCAAAGAGTTAAGCGTGTAATGTCAAAACATTGTGTTAAAATGCCATTCTACATACATAGTCAACTTGCTACAGTGGAGAATGTGTTATTCTTTCCCAATAAACGCGTTTACGCTAAAACTATTATTTCCAGTGCAAACAGTTTGGAGTCAGATCAGAGGCCGGGTAAACCGGCGTCTGATCAGGCTCCAAACTGTTTGCCACCATGATAAACATGAAATATCATAATTGTCCAAAAGTTGTTCTTTTCTACGTTTTAGTGCTTTGCGTTTGCGTACGTTTGCGTTTAAACGGGAAAGAATAACAGATTCTCCACTGTACATTGTAAATTGTCCCTATTAAATCAGTTTCGTTGGCAAAAACAACATTTTCATGATAAAGTAGAATCTAATATGTTTAGCAGTTTATCATGTCAACAATTAGGAGTTGTTCAAAAGGAAACAAATGTTTACTGTTTTTATCTAGAAACCGCGGATTAAAAGATAATTTTATTTGCTTAAATTGTGACTCAGAGAAAGTTCTTTAGGTTGGAATTCCTGGGTAGCGTCTCTGGATACTTAAAAATGTGTTTGCTAAAAAGTGAGCATTATCTGACAGAAGTGACCCATCGATAATACTTTTCAGTTAATTTCAATGAAAACGCATGTATCGTTAACGAATTCGTGGCTTTTCATCAGAGTAATCGCCTTTTACGCATTTACTTAAGTTTTACATGTGAGTTTCTTTGTACATTTGTTCAAATCGTTTTTCTTGGAAAAGGACGTCACAGGACCGACTATATGAACAGTGCATAATTTATGTATATAATTCTAAGAAACTATTGATTCTGGATTTAATCACTTTCTAGAACCTGCAATAGAAAAGACACATTTTCCATTGAAACGAAACAAAACGAAACAAGAACGCAATGCAATAAAATGAAGAAAGTGATAACTTTTGAACTTGATTAAAGTAACATCGTAATGAGTGTCAAAAAGTTTGGATCTTGATCAGACGCCGCGTTACTCGGCGTCTGATCATACTTTAAACTGTTTGGAAACAACCATGGTACTTAGGGTAAGGCATGCAGTGAATGTATTAAACGCACTATATATATATATTGGATAATACTTTAATGTTTTAAATAGATTTATTTCTATTATCTAAGGGTATTAGTTGATTAAGACTGTCAGATATTAATGTTAATAACCCTAAGGGTGCGTACACTTTTATTCATGGTTTCATGGTTCGCAGGACGGTTCCTGTTTAGACACGTCTATCCCCCATTTCACACCAATCACTATGTTTATTTCCTTAACCCTTGCATCTCCAAAATAGTATCGTCTGCTTTACAGTGGAGAAGACGTTTTTCTTCCCCATTTTACCGCAAACGCAACTCAAACGGCAATTTCAATAAAATAGAGAAGATGACATTTTATTGACAACTTTGACTATTCATTTTAATCTGAGTGGCAAACAGTTTGGAACCTGATCAGACGCCGGGTTACCCGGCGTCTGATCAGGATCCAAACTGTTTGCCTCGGAAATAATAGTTTTAATGTAAACGCGTTTATTGGAAAATAATAACCTTTTCTCCACTGTTTCCTTGTCACCGTCATGCTATTGCCCGCTTAGATACTGTGACCTCTGCTGTTGTTTTCGAAGCTGGCAATATGACTGAAGGCATATCAAAATTATTGTCAACAGAATCGATCTTGACCTAAAATGTTTGCAAAGTTGTCTGTAGTCGCATATTGCATGGATTATGACGTCATTAGTAGTTGTCTTTCGTATTTTCAGATTGAACTGCTTTATCAATTTGTTTATTGATATGACCCCATCGCACTGTCTTTTCAAAACAGTTTAGTTTGAAGCTATTTTATTTGTATAAACTTATAAAACATATAAAATAAATGTACGTGTAATATATAAAAGGATTGGGTCGAAAGCATGGTGTCGTCTGCTTTTTTTTTATCAATTTTAAAGTGCGTGTATTTGAAGTACATGTATTGAAATGAGCTTCAAACGGTGTTGAAACTGATCAGACACTGCGTTATGCTTTTCAAACTGTTTTGAAAATACAGTGGAGAATCTGTTATTCTTTCCCGTTTAAACGCATACGTACGCAAACGCAAATCACTAAAACGTAGAAAATAACAACTTTTGGACAATTCTGATATTTCATGTTTATCTTGGTGGCAAACAGTTTAGAGCCTTATCAGACGCCGGGTTACCCGGCGTCTGATCTGGCTCCAAACTGTTTGCACTGCAAATAATAGTTTAAGCGTAAACGCGTTTATTGGGAAAGAATACATGTAACAGATTCTCCACTGTAGCTGCTATTGTAATCGGGATAAGGCAGTGATGGGGTTAACAGTATTAAACTACTGTAATCAAACTTGTATTAACCCTTTGAACCCTAGTCCCGCATATAGGCGTCCTTTTCAAACAGTGTACATGTGAATAGTACACTTTTCCTGTGCAAACAGTGATGACCCAGATCAGAGGGATCCGAAAGGAGCCCTCTGATCAGGGTCTTCAATGTTTGTCATAATGCCAAACATTGACCAAAAACAACCCTTAAAAGTCAGAAATGGACTAGACTAAAATGGAATCCATTTAACGTTTCAGGGAGGAAAGAGTTAAGCGATCACTGAATGAAGAAAATTGTTAATATTTACAGACAAGTGACCGTTTAAGCTGCCCCCTGTCATATAGCCTGTAAAACATTATAATACAACGAAATGTCTCTTTTACGACCACTAAACTGTGTTAAATTTTAGATCTTCACGACAGGTGACTGCTAAAAAAGCTTTAGGAGCTTTCTGTTTTCCTGTCACATTGATCTAAGCCGTAAACCTGTCTTTAATATAATCAATTAGCCTTTGTTTTTGTGCTCGTATTAGAGGGATGAATTTCACTGTTATATTTTCAAATGTCGCTGTATTCAGGTTAGACTACCAGACTTGATTTATTATAGATCAGACGATCGATGTCCCAGTTATGGAAGTTAGTTGTGTTTCTAAGCGTGCTGTATTTCAATTCAATTATTCATTGAACATAATATATTATCTATTCAACGAACAAACAGTTTTAATGTACGCGTTATACTAGCTAAATTGCCAAGAGTCTATATCGATCACGTGATACCACGATACATCATGGTATATATACAGTGGAGAATCTGTTATTCTTTCCCAATAAACGCATTTACGCTAAAACTATTATTTGCAGTGCAAACAGTTTGGAGCCAGATCAGACGCCGGGTAACCCGGCGTCAGATCAGGCTCCAAACTGTTTGCCACCTAGATAAACAAGAATTATCAGAATTGTCCAAAAGTTGTTCTTTTCTACGTTTTAGTGCTTTGCGTTTGCGTACGTTTGCGTTTAAACAGGAAAGAATAACAGATTCTCCACTGTATATATATGTAGCGCACCATCAAGGTCTATACTGTTAGCGATTGTCAACATTCATAGAGGTAGTAATAGAAGGGTCAGTTAGTTAGTTCGTTAACCCTTATCATGCTGAATTGTCGTCAGCCTCAAATACATCCTCTGCGAAAAACATCAAAATTAGTTTTGTATGCTTTTATAAACTGAAGAAAAATGAATATCAGCGGCAAACAGTTTCGATCCAGATCAGACGCCGCGTTTGCACTTTAAATAATTGTCTTCTCTAGTTTAGCTGTACGAATTGACTGTATAGTTATAGAGAACACACAATGTCCCGGTAGACAAAGGTAAATAATGATTCAATAGTCTTGTATTTATTTATATTCCCATGTTATTTACCTATATATTGCCAAAGATCAATAGCACAGGTCGTGATGGTACATGTATATAATACAAGTACACCCCGCTATTAAGACCACTTTAAATGGTTGTTTTTATGTTTTTATTCAGATGGGAAAAACATAATTATGCCGACTGTGCAACTGAAATAAATGCATATTCTCTGTTTCTAATGCAGATAGTAGCTTACCCATTACTCGGTTAAAACGCCATTTATCTATTCCTCCACTAAAGAAAATAGTTCCACTTTTTCAGACATGTCTTTCTATATCCTATCAGATGGTAGCTTAAAGCATGTTGAAAGTAAAGCTGAATGCGCCTCAAGGCGCATTCGGCTTTCCTCTCAACATGCTTTAAGTGGTTACATATAGATTCAATAATAGAAACTGACTATTTGGGTAATAATTAGATTAATACAGTGGAGAATCTGTTATTCTTTCCCAATAAACGCGTTTACGCTAAAACTATTATTTGCAGTGCAAACAGTTTTGAGCCAGATCAGACGCCGGGTAACCCGGCGTCTGATCAGGCTCCAAACTGTTTGCCACCAAGATAAACAAGAATTATCAGAATTGTCCAAACGTTGTTCTTTTCTACGTTTTAGTGCTTTGCGTTGCGTACGTTTGCGTTTAAACGGGAAAGAATAACATATTCTCCACTGTACAAGATAAAGGTTAAAGAGGAGCTCGATCAATGTCCTGGAGGAGCTTTCTTCTTTACTTGCATATCGCGTTTAGCTGCCATCTGTCTTTGGCAATATCAATGTTCATTCAGTTAACTGTGTTGAATGATTGGTAAAGCAGGGGTTTCGCGACCACTGAAAATAAAACCTGGGTTTCAATACAACAGTTCGTTTTCTAATTCTAAAGTAAAATAATGTAAAAAGGAACTTTCTACAATATTTTCTTTCTTGAACGAAGCAGTTGTCTTTCTTTTAAGATATACATGAAACTTTAATAAATGGCCGCTGAATAGAATAATGAATGTATAAGTTTGACACGTACAACCTTAGCGATGAGTAAACTCGTCATTTACAGCAGTGTACATGTGAAAAGTAACTTGTCATATTCCAACAGCCACGAAAGACCCTGGTCAGAGGGCTCCTATAGAAGCCCTCTGACCAGGGTCTACACTGTTTGTACATGTATACACTGTTTCTCAATTTCAATTGTCGAAAGTGGGCTAGATTTAATTGAAAGCCGGAATGGTCTATTTGATATTTCAGGGTTGAATGAGTTATTTTTCACTTCATATCTAGTTATTTATCTCAAGTACAAGATCAATAGCTCCAGGTGTGATGACATATTTTATATACAGGAGGCTGGGCATACACGATATAGGATACTGAAAACAGTAGTGTTCCCTATCTACAATAACACCCAATGGGACAAAAATGTATGTATGTTGTTCGGAGGGAGTTGGTATAGGGAGAGAAACTAAAGACTTGGTTTACATTTGCAAACAGCTTGCATCCAGATCAAGATGTTTGTCACTTGTCATTATATTTCTTATGTCAAAACGTCCACTTATATGAGAAAAACAGCAGATGACATTTTTAAGCAGACAGCATTGCAGCAGTGAAAGCGTTAGACAGCGACACGCGTTGTTGTAAGGAGGGGATCATTTTTCGGAGGGACGGAGGGGGGCACTGTACAGTCGCTCTTACATGACCAACTTGTAAGAAAACGTTATGGATAGATCTAACGCACGTGGCCTTTCTCGTGCAGGACAACAGACCAAAACTTGCGTTAAGCGACCATTGAGAAGAATGTAAATAACCAGTCTAATTTACCCTGGTGACGGCTAAAACAGGGTAAAAGTAAAACAGAAAGCTCCTATAGGATCTTTCTGCTTAACATTTTATCCTACATTAAGCTATAACGGTGGATAATCTGTTATTCTTTCCCGTTTAAACGCAAACTTACGCAAACGCAAAGCACTAAAACGTAGAAAAGTACAACTTTTGGACAATTCTGATAATTCACGTTTATCTTGGTGGCAAACAGTTTGGAGCGTGATCAGACGCCGGGTTACCCGGCGTCTGATCTTGCTATAAACTGTTTGCACTGCAAATAATAGTTTTAGCATAAACGCGTTTATTGGGAAAGAATAACAGATTCTCCACTGTACCTGTCTTTAGTAAGTCTTATTTTCTCCAAAGAGTAACAGCTTATCACAAGTTCAATGTGATGTAGAAATTCCTGTATTCATGTAGCCTTCCTTAATCTTAATCTGTCACCTCTCTTTGAGGGCAGCAAAAAGTAATATTTTGAGTGTTATTTAGTAAAGGATCTCCTCCAGTACATTGCTAGCGCGGACTCATCAATAATTGACCGACATCTAGTACATATGATCTATAGACTCACAATCTGTGACGAGATCGATTCCACAGTTTTGGCATTCTATCAACAGTATCATCTTGAACCTGTTCGTGCCTAAATATTTATTTAAGACAGTCCTTGTCCTGTCGACTGCAACTTGACTGGCACACAGTTATAGAAACACACAGTTTGGAACTGCGAATGAACGCGAATGGGTTAACCCTTTCCATTTTGAAGCCAGTATACATATGTGTATATTTGCAAACAATTAATACAGTGATCAGATGGCTTCTTATTGAACCATCTGGCCAGGGTCTACACTGTTTGTTTAAATTTCAATTTCTGGATTTTTTCCAAGATTTTTTCTAAATCTTCCCCTTAAATTCAGCTTAACTGTGCTTAATTGAATGGAAAAGACTATAGGAAAACTCTATTATTCAAAGACCTAAACCAGTGTAATGGCAGTACAGAAAACCCTGCTTCTTTAAAGAATATTCATCGTCGTCCTTATATCCTGAAACTTGGTGAACACTGAACCAGTCCGAAGTCTGCAGTCACAATGTCAGTGTCAATCAAGGAAGCTGCTAGTTTTAATGATGACTTCTACTTATATTGGACTTGGCCGAGAATCGAACTGGATTCGAACATTCGCCTTCACGCTTGCTAGTCTGTTTATGTATATGTATATGTAATATCATATAGCAACCGATATCGAATCAGTATGAAAAGAACTACTTTACTCTATAACGAATATATCAGCGCTATGACATAGGTTGTGTCGCAGTGCCGTAAAACCAATAACCAATTACAAACTCTTCCATCCATCTATAACGAGTTGTACCTGTATAACTGAATATACCCCTACCTATAACTACTACAACAGATATATTCATTAAAAAAAGAGAACTCCACACTCGCTGTACAATTAAGACACATAACGTCATTGTGCATTCTTCACATAATCTGTATCAGAATGATATCAATCTGCCTGATTAAAACAACGACCGCCATCATGAATATGCATTAATTCCACTCACTACCAAGGTATAGTTTGATCTAAAGCATATTGTCTGTAGTGTATAGATGTGCTAAAACATGTATTACTTTTAAGTATTGTTGACCGAAGAAATGGCGACACGGGTGTCAAACAGTTCGGATCCTTATTACATGCGGATTAATTCATCTTGCCTGGATTGAAATAGTTTGCAATCAACAATATTGTTGGATCTAACAGTGAAAGGTTTAATTTGAAAATGGTTGTCAGCGTTTTAGCAAATTAATTACAATGCACATTGATTGGATTTCAGCTGTTAAGTTAATTCAACATTGGGTCAACGGTGGTAACCAACTCCTGTGGGAGCCATTGTCGACATGGCCACCTTTGTTGTGTTTATGTCATCAAAGAGTTCAGAGATAGCTCAATGAAGCAGTCTGGAGCTTTCTAACCAATGAGTAAAAATAGGGAGCAAGTTCATGGGCCTCTCAAGCAGTTCTTTATTAAATGTTTATGTTCTTTAGACTGCAATATCGTTTTAAGACCAACAGCATATACTGGCACCAGGGGCGCCTATATGAAGGAAATTGAACAGTTTAGATGTTATTTTCACAACAAACACGTTGTTTTAAATACCTAATTTCAATTGAAAAACAGTTTAAAGCCAGACTAGACGCGGGTCAGTGTCCCGTTTCATAAAACTTCTTACGACAAAAACGGCCGTAAGTCAAACATTTAAAATACATATAATTTCTGATTTCTCTATCTAATCATGTCTTGTGACAACTCTTTGGAATCGTCTTTTCAAGACGATTCCAAAGAGATGTCACAAGACCGGATTAGATTGAGAAATAGATAATAATCGAGACTTTTATAATCTGACTTACGACAACATTGTCGTACGAAGTTTTACTAAACGGACCGGGCTCTTAATTAACGTGCCGCCCATTTAAGAAAATCATCAGAATTTTGAAAAAATAAATGTCATTTTCAAAATTTTGTTTCATTTGCGTTTTACATTTTAACCTTTTCCTCTGTAAAGTGCTTAGGATAAGACCTCTATTGCACATTTGTGGGGAAAACCGTATCAAGAATTTCATAAAATAAACTAAATGTACTAATTATAATCTTAAATGACCGACAGTTTGAAATACAAATGAAAAATTACTGTAGATGTAAAGTAATGCAGAAATTTTAATCTAGATCTGTCATAATTGATTTTGTTCCACATTTTATATCAAACTGCATTTGCGGTCTGACAAATGCGGTCTGACAAATGCCGCCTGGAATTCCTTTACTGAAAACGGCTGTTCTAGTTTCCTCCCATGTAGCAGGACGCTGTTCGGGTGTCACTCCCTCGTGATTAGATACCTATCCTATCAACTCACGTACATAGTAAAATGATAACATTCCCCAATCATTAAATACTGCTGATATTACATGTCATCATTACATTGTACTACAAGTACTGAAAGCAATTTTACCTCTTATTTCATTCTAATAATAGTTACATTGGTTGTGGGTGGTTTTCACAAAGGAATTAAACTTAGTGACTCGGCTATTCTTAGGGCCCACTGTATCGTTTATGTGAATTTTCTGCGATCATTGATTCACACACCTTTTAGCCAGTACTAGGTATGTTGCTTTATAATTTTGCTGCGTCCCGTCTGTTAACTTTCCTTGATCGTTCAGCAACTATATGCATACATATGAACAGAGTCCCAATAATATAACGGCCACCCAATTGATGGCTGACTGATGGTAAATATTGCAGGTTCCATCTTAAATCATTGAACCCTGAAACTTCAAATGGACAAAACCAGTTTCCTGTTGAATGTTTTGGCTCTAATAGATGGTCTTTTTGTGTCAATGGGCTGTAAAAACCATTCATTCATTCATTCTATTGAATGAGCAGTGCTCCCTCTCTACAACAACACCCAATGGGACACAAAGAATGTGTGTATTGTTCGGATAGAGTTGTTATATGGAAGGAAATTGGCTTAAATTTACAAACATATTGATCTGGAGACAAGATGTTCGTTTACTCTTCATGATTTATTTCTTTCAAAAAGTCAATTATGTGACTGCGAGAAAACAACAGCAGGCGAAAATTTTAAGCAGACGATGTTGCATTGCAGCCATGAAAACGTTAGGTATACATGTAATTGTCTTGCTTTGGGAACAGCAGCACTCGTTTTTGTAAGGAGGGCATCGTTGTTCAGAGGGCCGTTGTATGGAAGGAGCACTGTAGTCCATATTCACATGTCTATAAAATACAGTGGAGAATCTGTTATTCTTTCCCAATAAACGCGTTTACGCTAAAACTATTATTTGCAGTGCAAACAGTTTGGAGCCAGATCAGACGCCGGGTAACCCGGCGTCTGATCAGGCTCCAAACTGTTTGCCACCAAGATAAACAAGAATTATCAGAATTGTCCAAAAGTTGTTCTTTTCTACATTTTAGTGTTTTGCGTTTGCGTACGTTTGCGTTTAAACGGGAAAGAATAACAGATAACATATTCTCCACTGTAATATAACATTTAATGACAAACAGTGCTGACTCTAATCAGAGGGCTCAATTAGGAGCCATATGATCAGGGTCGTTTGTCAATGGGAAGAGTACTTGTCACACGAGTATACTCGTCGCTCGTGTTGAATGTTTTAACGCAAGATGAAAGTAACGTAGAAAGCTTCTGTTTTTAACATACAAAACTCACCATTTGAATGAAAGTGAAAGCGGAAATTTACTTTCCAAGTATTCACGTACTCGCCGCACATGTAGACTACTTGTACCCGTATCCAGACAGTCGATATTGGACGAACTCATATGCTCTATAAAGCCCAGTGTTATCACTGCATATTTTATAGCTCTGCTATAACGTATATTCAGAAACGGTCACTCCCTGAACACAATAGACAGCAAAGTCCGTCGGGAGGACTTTATTGTTTCTCGTTAAACACGTTTGTGAATAAACAATAATGATTGCAAACAGTTTGGAACCAGATCAGAAGCCGGGTAACCCGGCGTCTGATCTGGCTCCAAACTGTTTAATAGTATTAAGGTTTTAGCGTACTCGCGTTTATTGGGGAAAATAACATCTTCTTCCACTGTAAAAGAGATAGTTGTATTACGTTTGTCCTGAAATAAATAATAACTTGTTTTCAAGACATTTCCTCAGTCCTTTGATGGACTACCCCGTAAGCTAAAATTCAGGATTGTCATTAAATTGTCTTTTTCTCTATTTTAGTGCATTGCGTTTGCGTTTCGTTTGAGTTTAAAGGTGAAATAAAAGAATAATTAACGTGGTCTACACTGTACCTGTAAATATCTTTCTAGGCTTTGTTCTGAATTAAGCTATCACTCTTTCAAAGTATTGCATAAGTTATCATAATGATAATAATGATTGTCTAATAATAGTATATCTACTCATCTTTAAAAGTGTTAATTTAACATCCTAGTGAGATGAACTCACATGGGTCATGAAAAAATGACAGAATTCTTTTCAAACGCGGCAACAGATATGTATCTTGCATGTTTGCAAATACAGAACGCTTTTCCTGATCGCGTGGTCCGAATTCTACCTGCATGATTGATATCTCAATGGAAACCTCCTGTGGTTTTTTCAAGAATTATGTGACAGAGTCAACTATAGGACTGTTTGATGAGCAATTATTTCAGTCTTAAGCAATTCCCCCACAAATGCGCCTTTCTACGCCTAAAATTTATTCTTCCACTGATGGAAATAGTTCCCTTTTATACAGTCATGAATGTGTAGCATAAGAAATATGTTCTATATTGTAGCAGATTGTAGCTTAAAGCAGGCTGAAAGTAAAGCAGAATGTGCCTTAAGGCACATTCTGCTTTACTTTCAACCTGCTTTAAGCGTTCACATCTCTTCAAAAGTTGAAACAGGCTATGGGATAAGGGGTTAAATGACTCAGACACCTCGAGTTAGATACTGCCAGGTATAAATAGACAGTGAAAAAATGTCGTTATCGGCAAGATTTTTCCCCTCTATTTGATTAAAGCTGCTAGTTTGATAAACAAACTGTTAGGGTCCCATGTGCGATAATGCAATCATTTGGAGTCTTAAAAAGTGCACGTTCAACGCTGCCACATGTTTTTGTTCACTGAATAGACAATTGGCTACTCTTCAAACATGTTACAGTGTAAAAAAAAAAGAGTAAATTCCATTTAAATGAATTCCAATAAATTCCATGTGGAAAAAATGGACACGGCTAAAAATTGCGGAATATCCTCGGGATATTGTTGTACATTGAACCCATTAGGAATCAGAGCTGCCATTTCTCCGGATTTTTCCTAAATCTTCGGATTTTTTTCTAGTATATGGTATCTTAAAGCAGACTGAAAGTAAAGCAGAATGCGCCTTAAGGCGCATTCTGCTTTACTTCAAGCCTGCTTTAAGTAACCACGTGTCAATGAAACAAGAAACAGACGATAGGCTAAAGGACTTAGGTACGATTCGTAAAATCAAACTTGAAAAATGCAGATTTGGAAATCTTAGGATTTTTCATGTCAACTTATAGCAGCCCAGAGGAATAGTACTTTTAAAACAGATGTATGCTGTTCTCCTCCTATCGTAATTATTAGATACAATTGAGTCAATAATTACAAAATTATATTATATTATAAAACCTTTGCCTGACCTAAAATGTTGAATGTGTGTGAGTGTTAGTTTTCATGTTTTTATACATCAATATAGAAAATAAATAGTATTTGAATTTGAATTTGAAAAATAATTAGATATGTTTTCCCAGTAAACGCATTTATGATGAATTTGTGACCCGTTTGCCATTGCAAACAGTTTGGAGTTTGATCAGACGCTGGGTAACCTGTCGTCTTATCAGGTTCTAAACTGTTTGCCACTCTGATTTAAAAGAATATTCAACATTTTTAAGATCTTGCCATTTTTTATGATTTAATGATTTGCGTTTCTTTTGGTTTAAGCGGGAAAGAAACACAGCCCCTCTATTGTACAATCATACAACCAATGTTGCATTCAGTGACCACTATTGGCGTAGCCAAGAAGTCCGTGAATGCATGTGCAGTTGGTTTAGTTGCTTAATGCAGGATAAAAATGTATTAGCATTCTGCAGTATAGTTAGCATGCATTTAGTATACATCTGTTTGTAAGACTAGTGCTGAAGTACTTGGACCTTCTATTAAGTGGTCGCTAAATACAAGTTGATTGTATCAGGACCATGTACTTTAAGGACAAGCCAGTTCGTTTATAGCTAAGTATTTACATGTACATGTATATCTCTTTGCCATACACCGTCTCGTTACAATTTTGTTCAATTCTAGATTTTAGCAATTTTTACTAAAGAAACAACAGACACGAGTGTCAAACAGTTTGGATGCTGATCAGACGCCGAGTGACTCGGCGTCTGATCTGGATTCAAACTGTTTGCACATGGATATACGAGTGAACTCAAGCTTTCCATGCAGTGAAAGGGTTAGGCAGACAATGTTATGGTAGGATTGTTCACAAATCTTTCTTTTGAATATTTCGGGTGGATGTGTTTATACGGGTGTCGTAAACAGCTTCAGTAACACATTGACGAAGTAGTCAATGCCTCTATACTCATCACCGACTTCTTGTAACAAGATCTAACCTAGTTTTTTAAAGGGGTAGAGATAACTTATACCCGACTTCTGGTTACTAGATCTACCCTAGTTTTTTTGAAAGGGGTAAAGATAGCTTATAGGTGATGTAACTATAGAAAGAAAGAGTATGTTGAGCTGAGGTATACAGCCATACTTGTGTTAACTCATAAATGCGTAAAAGGGTTCACTGCTTTACTTTCGTTTTTCATTGACCATGTCTGTAGAGAGACACGTGCGTCTTAATAAATTTAACCAAGTAGTCAATAGAATCTCATTTTAACGCCTTTAGTTTGTTCCTCCACTGAAGAAAATAGTTCCAATTTCAACGTCATGATTATGCACCTTAAGAATTACTTTCTTTATCCTAGCAGGTAACACCTTAAAGCAGTCTGAAAGTAAAGCAGTCTGCTTTAAGTGGTCACCTATCTTCAATTCTAAAAACAGGCTATGAATTGGAGTAAGTAAAGGATTAATCTGTTGTTAAAAGTCAATTCAAAGTGCCAGTAGCTAATAGCTTAGAACTAAGCTGCTTATGGTATGCACATCTCTAGATAAGTTCAGTTAGAGTGAGTATCCTTATGCACGTCCACATATCTTCAGCCTTTCAGTTTGTCAATATGTTTAATCATTTCGCATGTATAAAATTTCTATAAATAATTGACATGATTTATTAATAAATTAACCCACATATAGATGACTGGAAAAAACAGAATTTCGAGACGATAACGATATAAGGTTTGGCGGAAATGTACGGAAGGTTGTTTTTAAAGTACTTGCCTTTCTTGGAGCTCTGCATTATGTACAATTGCATTATCTGCTAGTAGTAAACATTTGTTCGCGCGTTATTGGTGCATCTTTGTCGATTCACGGTTTTGGGTTTCAGTTTCTACTACAAATTGTTGAAAGCTATTAACCCTTTACCTGATAGTCTATATCTAGTGTTGAAGATAGGCGACTTCTTAAAGCAGGTTGAAAGTAAAGCAGAATGCGCCTTAAGGCGCATTCTGCTTTACTTTCAGCCTGCTTTAAGCTATCATGTGCTAGAAAATAGAAAACTATTCCCTATAATATATATTCATGACTGATTAAAATGGAACTATTTTCTTCAGCGGACGAATAAATCATATTCGCTAAAAGGCGCTTCTATGGGGGAAAGGGTTAAACCTTACGCTACCACGATACAATCTCTTCCTAACCTGTTTGCACTATACACAAAGTGGGTATTTCTGTTTTGCTGTTTCTGATAAGATACCGAGTTTCTTTGCATATGATCTGGATCCAAACTGCTTGCATATTAGTTTTACATTCGTTTCACTGTACTGTATCTTCTAGAAAACGCAATTCTTTCCCATTGAACGCGTTTACGCTTAAACTATTATTTCTATTGCAAACAGTTTGCCCGGCGTCTGATCAGGCTCCAAACTGTTTGCCACCAAGATAAACATGAGTTATCAGAATTGTCCAAAAGCTGCACTTTTCTACGTTTTAGTAGTTTGCGTTTGGTTTCGTTTAAACGGGAAAGAATAACGTATTCTACACTGTAAGTAGGGCTAATCAAGATGAATTCTAAAGTGCAATGACCTGTGTTTACGGTAGGATTTCGTTTTAAGGTGTCAATTAGTCACTTGTGTCGATGAATATCACTTTATTCGATTATGTTTTATGGAAGTCGACTAAAACATTCGATACGCTCTGTCATGCATGGCATAAATAACAAATGTCACGATGACCCGAGACTACCTCAAAACAACAACTTGCTTACCCATAAATGTGACACAAGCAAACAGTGCAGACTCAGATCAGACGCCGCATAATGCGGTGTCTGATCTGAGTCTGCACTATTTGGTAACAGGAATTTCATTAGAAATGTAATGAAAATAAAAAAAGACCAGCTAGAACACCCCTTTTATGAAAATGATAAGCATGGAAGATTCCACTAGGCATAAATGGGTTAATGTTCAGTGACTCTAGTAATACATCTTAGAAGACGTTATTAGTTGTGGACCATATTGAAAATTGGTTTGTTTGTTTGTTACCAAATATGTAATCCACATGAAATAAAGTCGTTATTATTATTATTATTATTATTAGTTCACAATATATAGACGCGGGGATACTTTTAAAAAAACGTTTTGTCTATTGCAAACAGTTTGAAGTCAGATCAGACGCCGGGTCACCCGGCGTCTGATCTGGCTTCAAACTGTTTGTCATTCGGATAAAATAGCAAGTTATCAGCGTTTTCAAGATGCTGTCATTTCTCTGTTTTATTGCATTGAGTTTGGTTTTGTTTAAACGGGAGAGAATAGCGTCATCTCCACTGTATCATGTAGACGACAAACCTTTATCAATTTGTCTTCTATACCTTCATTTTTTCACAACTAAAACGAGCCCTGGGCTGATATGAATAATACAATATTTTAATGAATAAACACCCGTATATAGTTACGTGCATGTTGATGAGGGTGTTTGTATGTTAGATCCCCACGGAATAACGAGGGCCCCTACTTGTCACTCGTCTTTTTAGATCTCCACTAAACTTAAATAAGTGGTTGTTATATAACAAGTTTGACTGTGTTTTTACCCATTAACCCATAAATACGCCTTTTTACGCCTTTGATATATTCCTCCACTTAAGAACATAGTTCCAATGAATACAGTCATGAACATGTATTATAAGAAATAGTTTCTATGGCAGGGAGAAAAATTAACCCTTTCACTCTCAATGAGGCCATAAAGCGCATTTGCAAATAGTTTTGAAATAACGTCAGTCATACTGCCTTAAATCTAACTTTGAGACGATTTTGCAGACAACAATATTGAAGCAGACGACAATAATTTGGTGAAGGGGTTAAAATCTCACGATAATTTTGATCATGAAGGGTTAAAGCAAACACGTACACGTATATACCTTACTTTGATACAGCCTTAACATAGTTATACGTGACCGATTTTGTCAATATGTTTTTAATACATATCTAGTAGACTGTTTATTTACTATTAGTGGGTCGCTATGCTTTGACCTTGATTGTTAAAAAATAGTCTTACACAAAGGAATAACCTGACAGGGTTTGGCTTTGTTTGACCTTCAATGATTCGCCCAAGTTTTAGGCTTTTGGAAACTGTTTTGACCCAGATGAGATACTAAATGAATATGCGTCTGGTCTTATTTTGTCTGACATTGTAATATATACACGTTTATACACACGTTTATGCCCAAGTGACAAAATTACATGTTTGCTTCAATAATTATAGGAGGAAAATTCCTGGTGTGTCCAAGATCAGGTTAAAGGTAAAGATTAAACTGATACGAATTTAAACTGAATATCGTGTCTAATTACTAGAACAGATAGACAAAATAAATTTAAACCTCGTGCAGAGACCATCTGATCTAGATCTACATTGTCACTGTGTGTCATTATATTAAAGATACGTAAAAATGTTAAATACAGTGGAGAAATCGTTATTCTTTACAAATAAACACGTTTACGCTTAAACTACTACATGTATTTCCTTTGCAAACAGTTTGGAGCATGATCAGACGCCGGGTAACCCGGTGTCTGATCAGGCTCTCAACTGTTTGCCACTCGTGTTAAAATAGTCAGAATGTGTCAAAAAAGTTGTCATTTTCTACATTTTATCACATAATTTGTCGTCTGGGAGTTGCATATAGCGATTGTATAAATATCGTAATCCACTAGTGGAATATCGTTTTTTGGGCTCCGGCCTAAGTTGTTCGTCCATAAGTGCTGCATGTAGCGGGGTGCCAAATGACGTCATTTACTATGACGTTAACGTAAACAGCGCAACGTTTGGCGGAAAATCTATATAGCGGAGGGTCTACAAACTACGGCTTCAAATCAATTTAATAGGTGCTTGAACTTGTAATGTGATAAATAGAATATCACATTCGTGTTCATTGTTTATCATTTTTAATAAACTCGTTGACTACATGTAAAATGAATATGACGCTCGCCAAGGCTCACGTCATATCATTTTAGTCAACTCGTTTATTAAAAATGATAAATAATGAACACTCATACAATATCCTCTATATATTGCACTGTACATGTATATTATAATATGGGATCACACCTCGCAAAGAGTCAAAGTAAGCTGGTCTTTCTTTGTAATATAACATAAAAGCAAATAAGTGGCATTTCCATTGCTATATATGTATCTGGGCTGACCTTACTTTTATTTAAATCAATTCAAACAAAACATTCATATAGCATAAACATTAATACTTCAACTACCAATGCCAACTTCACCCGCAATTGTTAACAATTTGGAACCGGATAAGACACCGAGAAACTCGGCGTTTGATCTGGATTCAAACTTGTTGGCACTATCATTGACTTATATACAGTGGAGAATCTGTTATTCTTTCCCAATAAACGCGTTTACGCTAAAACTATTATTTGCAGTGCAAACAGTTTGGAGCCAGATCAGACGCCGGGTAACCCGGCGTCTGATCAGGCTCCAAACTGTTTGCCACCAAGATAAACAAGAATTATCAGAATTGTCCAAAAGTTGTTCTTTTCTACGTTTTAGTGCTTTGCGTTTGCGTTTAAACGGGGAAGAATAACAGATTATCCACTGTAGTAAATATTAGTCCAACATTAGGCTACAGGTAAACGATTTGACTTGATATATTCTTTAAAAGTTTCATCAGATGACCCTCGTAAATAAAGATCTCTGTGTTCAGACACCGTTTTGAAGCCGACGATGACCTTATCAGCAAATCCCTCTCTATAACGACAAATATGTTTGTGACTAGTAGATGTTTAATGCATGTGACTGCTTAAAGCAATGATGCAGTAAAACTGTCACCATACGTTATGCAGTCACATATCTATCTTACAACCAATAAGCCTTCGTTTTAGTGGTCGTAATAGAGAGGGTTTACTGTATACCCATGTTACCAAGAGTCGTTAATCTCGATAATGTTTTTAGGGGTACATCCCATAGAGTTACTAGAATCCCCAGCGTTGGATATATTATACCATTATTTGTGTAGTTTGTTTAAAAAGTCGGAGCGGAATTAACCTTTTCACTGACATGACGTCCTAAATTTTTAACAATTGTCGTCTGCTTTTATTTCTGAAACTTATTTTTAGGTATTTTGATTTAAGAAATATTAAAATGAGTGTCTGGTCAGGATTCACACTGTTTGCAAAATACCATCGTAAGGCAGTGAAGGGGTTAAGGCAATAGCTACAGTGGAGAAGACGTTATTTTGTCCCGTTCATACGAACTTAGACACAGTGTAACAAAGATGCACTTTTAAAATTAATATAATTATTACAATGGATAAGACGCTATTCTTCACCGTTTAAACACAAACGAAACGCAAACACAGTGCAATAAAATCTAAATGTGAAATACAGCCTGAACAGACACCGGGTACGGGAACTTTTCTACTGCAATGATCAGTTTGAATATGTTTGGCAAAGTGTATAGAGAATAAACATACGTCTGATTTGGTTAAAAGATATTGCAATGGGCATACGATTTTGTTTATTGGGAATAATAATGTTTTCTCCACTGTATCGCATGCTGTGTCATAATACCTGGTAGCGTCTGATCTGGCTCCAAATTGTTTACATTTTTGCAAAGTTGTTATAGCATAAATGCTCTTATTTGGAAAGAATGGCATCTTTTCCTCTGTGCCTGTCCCAAAATATTTGACCTAAAATAGAACACAAGCCTTCTTTTGAGTGTTAGTAATAGTAGGACTTTGCATAATCTGACCCAGTTTAGTTTTCATCAACACAAGCCAAACATTAGATAGATTTGAAATTTAAGAAAAGTTGAAACGTTTTATCTTGAAGACACATACCCTTGGTATGCTAGAGGACACTAGATGTACAAGTAGTGTTGATCCCGATAAGACGTCGAGTTTCTCGGCGTCCGATCTGGATCTGGATCAAAACTGTTTGAAACATTTCACATTTTTATTCATCGAAAAAGTTAAAATTTATCATTTTTATCAAAACTACAGATGAAGATTATGAAGCAGACACTATTTAACACATTCAACCCTAGCAACGAGTATACTCGTCATTTACAAAGAGTGTACTTGTGAGGATTACACTTGGCCCATGCAAACACGGTAGACCCTAATCAGAGGGCTCCTTAAGGAGCCCTCTGATCAGGGTATACACTGTTTGTCATTTTTAATTATATTGTTAAAATAAACACTAAATGATAGTCAATAATGGACTAGACTTATTTTGAAAATGGAATTTTCCATTAAAAATTTCAGCGGTGAATGAGTTAATTCGACAGGATATGGATAAAACATTATCACCAAACGGCCCCCTTATCTTTGTCTGACCGAAGCGACATTATAGCCAAAGAAGGGGTCAACACTTTAACCCTTTAGTCGCCACTATGACTAAACTAGCAGAAGCATTGGGGTTGGATCCTGATCCGATGCTGGGTAGCTCTGTGTTTGATCATAATCCAATCTGTGTGGCACTCATATGTCCTTTTAGTCTTAAATCATAAATGCATACAATCTTAAGTTGATAAAACATACAGACCACGATTTTCAAGCAGAGTATAATATACTAGAATTTAGGGGGGTTGAAGGCCTACATTGTATAAGTTGGCATTTAAGACATAATTCTTCTGGGACTGGTCTACTGTTATACATGGAAAGTGTTTGATAAGAGTAAAACTTCAAAGTTAACAGTAAAGCCATTGTCAGACAGATGTTGACAATTCTGTGGTAACGCTTGCAAACAGGTTGGACCCAGATTAGCCACCGAGTAGCTCGGTGTCTCATCTGTGTCCAAAATGTTGACATTTGCAATGTATTTTACAAAAATTAAGATTAAGATAAGTATACATGTACTTTTAAAATTTTCAACAGACGAACATTTTATAGATGAAAGTTTTCCTAGCGTGACACCAGTTACTTTTTATCAATGCATGCCATCTGAAGAAACTTTTCCGCATTAAAGGCTACAGGATAATGGTCGGTTGTCTTAGATAAACTCTGGATTAAACGGAAAAATTAAAATGCTAACGTTTCAAACTGGATTATAGTTCTCAATGGTGTCGCCAAAATGCAGCATTTTGAGGATAATGCAGTTGAGGTTAGTTGTAATATTTTTCTGTCTTTTTCCAAACCTGTTCGTCCACAGAAGCTCCATAGGGCGCCTTTATATATACATCTGTCACTGTGTCAGAGTCTTGACCCATTTATTGCAGGGTTCCAGGTTATAAAGAATTTCAGTTGAGTCTTAAGTCGTTCTCAAGCATTTGATTGGTCAGATTTGAGCCTAGGCTCAAATCTGGCCAATCAAATGCTTGAGAACACACTCATACTCAGCTCAAACGCTTTATAACCTGGAAGGCGCTTATGACAGTCGACTGTCAATAGCCATTCCGTTATTATCTTGGACCCTGGATATTGCAATGAACTATCCCTGTGCGTTTGATGGAATGTTTCATCACAATTGATATACAAGGGTGATCTAAAAGCACTGCAGCGTTTCTACATACAGCGGAACAGTTCATATACACTGTTTGCTGATGTCCGTTTTAGTAGACACTAAAACACATTTATTCAATAATAGTGTTGATTAGGGGAAATCTCATAAATGATCTTTCTATCCGTTTCCCTCCATATGAAACAACCACCTGCCTTTAATCATTTGTAGAAGTGTTTTGTTGGGAAAGAAACACATTATTTCTGTATCGGGTGTCGCTGGAAACTCGTTAAAACACCTGCTGGAGTAGGCTGGCATCACGTGACACATGTCAGGGAGAACAACAGTGAAGAAGACGTTATTTTGAACCAATAAGCGCGTTTATGCTATAATGTATGTCAATCTAAGCAAACAGTTTGGAGCCAGATCAGACGCCAGGTAATCAGGCTCAAAATTGGTTGTTACAATGCACTAAGATCAAACTGATGTATCAACATCGTCAAACAGCTGTCAATCACTATCATTTTCCACATTTAATTGTATTAGGTTTACGTGTAATTTTATTCAATGGGAAAGAAAACTGTCTTCTCCACTGTAACTTATCCTACAGTGGAGAATCTGTTATATTCTTTCCCAATAAACGCGTTTACGCTAAAACTATTATTTGCAGTGCAAACAGTTTGGAGCCAGATCAGACGCCGGGTAACCCGGCGTCTGATCAGGCTCCAAACTGTTTGCCACCAAGATAAACAAGAATTATCAGAATTGTCCAAAAGTTGTTCTTCGTTTTAGTGCTTTGCGTTTGCGTTTAAACGGGAAAGAATAACAGATTCTCCACTGTAACTCTAAAGTCAGTGTATCAGTACTTTAACTGATTAATTAACCCCTTCACTGCCTTACCTCGAGGACACTAGTAATTTGAAAACAGTTTGGATCCTGATCAGACGCCGCGTAAAGCGGTGTCTGATCAGGATACAAACTGTTTACACTCATTCCAATATTTCATAAGTCAAAATAGCTAAATATTTAATTTTAGAAATAAAAGCAGACGACAAATGTTAGAAGCTGATGACGTCATGGCAGTGAAGGGGTTAAGCGATGTCTAGTTATCGGGACCCAACTGTGTTTTGTTTTACTGGATCAGTATTAGCATTTAGTTTGTTTAACCTGTGATACTTGACAATGTAGAGTAATCCCTAAATGATCCATCTTGTCTTCCCTTTAAGAACTTGGGATTATAGACTTTGGAAAAGTTGGTACGACTTTTGGCACAGCAAACTGTTCTTTAAATTGGGGTTTTGACCCTCTTACCGCCAAAAAATCATCCGCATTGGTAGTGTCGTCTGCAATATGTTTTAAGTCAGCTGTAGGGTTGTTTTGACTGAAGAAATGTCGATACGAGTGTTAAACAGTTCGGATCCTGATCAGACGCCGCGTTACGCGACGTCTGGTCAGGATCCAAACTGTTTGCAGGGTCGCCTTTTGGCGCCGCTTGCAGTGGAAGAGTTAAATAAATTGTCAACGTTTCATACGTTTCTATATTTTATTACATAATAGTGTGCACTGCCTGTATTAAGATTCAATTGAACGGAAATTAATAACGTTTCTTCCCCTGAATTCTTTGAAAAGTCTGTATGGAAAGGTAGTTTAAGACGTGTATGCAATAACAGCTAGAGTTTCAATTTCGGTTATCACATTCTAAGTTCGACCTTTTTGTCCTAGTGGTCATGGACCTTATCAACCAAACTAGTTCCGCCTATACCCAATGAGTAACATAGATCGTATGCACAGCACTAGCGTTATGTCAACAAACATTGAGAGACGGTGAAGTACCCTAGACACGTGTTTTTGTTTTTTCATCACTTATTCGCCCCCTAGTGACGTGTTTACTCGTCATGGACAAACAATGAACCTGTGAAGACTACACTTGTCATACACACCCATTCACTGCAACACTATCCTCTACTGTAAAATGGCGTCTGTGAGTTTGTATTTCTTAAATTTAGATTACCAGACACTGATGCAATGAAGTGGTTTATAGAGAATCGTAAATACAAATGTAACTAGATTCCAATAAATAGACCCTCTCCCTTTTACATGCAATTATATTATGCTGCTCCCTATTATGTGCAAGTATATGTTGGATTATAAGCAGGATGATCTGTTCTGTTCTGTTCTGATGATTTTTGTTCGATTGGAGACTTTCCTGATGGTTTAGACACGTGTACATCGAATAACTGAGCAAATATTTTAAAGTGAATATGTTCATCAAGCATATTTACTATTTAGCAGAGGGCCTTTGTTCAATGAAAGAAAAAAAATGTTGCCAAGTTTTTGTTGCTTAAAATAGCCGTCAGTATTTTACACATTTCACGTTTAAGGCATTTTCATTTTGTTTTATATTGAAATTCCTATCAGCAAATAGTGTAGACTCTGATCAGAGTCTACACTGTTTGCCTATGTCCCATATATGGGACATAGGGCACAAATGGGGTTAAGATTTCTTGATTGAAGGGCTATAAATTAAGCAATAAAGGGAGCTAGCTATAATTGTGTAAGTTCCAAATAAGGGAACGTTTCAAATATTGAAATTCATATGTATCCCCATTAAAACATGTTTTGTGACTACTCATTAGAATCGTCTCGTTGCAACGATTATAAATTAGTTGAACATTACAACTTTGAAAAGATTTAATGATTACACAAACTGGACCATATCTGACAGTTTAAGTTTACTCTCTCTTAAAACCACCTAGTGTATTGACGTAATGTTGCAAGGAACCTCACAGCAAGGCTGGCAAATAGAAATGTTAAACCGTCTAATCTCTGTTAAGCGACCGAGTCTAAAACCATAAAATATTAGTCTTTTATACAGACAATATCTTAATGAAGGACAAAAGTGAAGCAGAAAGCTCCTATATGAGCTTTTTGCTTTACCTTTGTCCTGCATTAAGCGTTCACCTGCATTAAGACATACATGCTTCATCAAAGGGTGACTGCTCAACACACGTGCCTGTAAGTTGTCGATAAAGTTATTTACATTAGTTTATTGGTTGTGCTGGTTTCTTAGGAGACAGTTGTCGGGGAGCGTAAGTCTGAAGACAAGTCAATCATCTGAAGATCGATCACATCAATGATTTATATGCCACAAGAACTGTTCTGTTACAAATATAAGGCACCCGGATACGGTCCGATAGTGTATACAGCAGAAAAGATGTCTTTGTAATTATTCTTTGCCAATAAACGCGTTTACGGTTAAACTGTAATTTCCATTGCAAACAGTTTGGCACCAGATTAGAGGCCGGGTATCCCGGCGTCAGATCAGGCTCCAAACTGTTTGCCATTCAGATAAAAATAAATTCATGGGCATACTCTTGTATGGTAAGAACATTCGGTGAGTTGTAATATTCAGGGCTTCCATAAGTTGACATGAAAAATCCTAAGATTTCCAAATTTGCATTTTTCAAGTGCGATTTTACGAATCGTACCTTTACCCCATAGCCTATTTCTAGTTTTGTTGGCATGTGACTATTTAAAGCAGGCTAGAAGTAAAGCAGAATGCGCCTTAAGGCGCATTCTGCTTTACTTTCAGCCTGCTTTAAGCTACCATGTGCTAGAAAAAAATCCGAAGATTTAGGAAAATCCGGAGAAATGGCAGCCCTGGTAATATTTACAATTCAGTGGATTGCGTTTGTGTTTCGTTTAAACGGGAAATAAAAACATCTTCTCCACTGTAGCATTGGTTACAGTGGAGAAAACGTTATTCTTTCCCAATAAACGCGTTTACTTCTCCACTGTAGCATTGTATACTGTTGAGAATCTATTATTCTTTCCCGTTTAAACGCAAACGTACGCAAACGCAAATCACTAAAACGTAGAAAAGAACAACTTTTGGACAATTCTGATATTTCATGTTTATCATGGTGGCAAACAGTTTGGAGCCTGATCAGACGCCGCAAATAATAGTTTTAGCGTAAACGCGTTTATTGGGAAAGAATAACAGATTTTCCACTGTATGTGCCATACTTTAACATCACTTAACCCTTCTAGCGCTATGAATTATCGTCTGTTTAAACTTTTTCGCTGCCATTTAATCGTCTGCTTTAAAAAAAAAAATAGCCCAAACTATTTCCAAATAAAATTTGAAGCTGACCGCTGAACTATTGATACAAATGTCAAGCAGTTTTATCCTGATCAGACGCCACGTAACGCGGTGTCTGATCAGGGTGCAAACTGAACGATAGCAACCTAAGACTTTGAAAGGGCTACGTGCAGACGACACAATTAATAAGGGTTATAATGTAAATTGGAACATAAGTATGTTATAAATAGTATCAAAACCCATCAGTTGACAACAGCTGTTCCATAATTGCCTCTTGTCTCTAAATTAACCCCACTTTAATCCCTTCACTGCTTTGACGTCAACAATTTTAAACAATTGTCGTCTGTTTTTATTTCTCAATTTAAGTTTTGGGTATTTTGACTTTATTAAATAATGAAATAGTTGCCAGACACTTTGGATTCTGATCAGACGCTGCATGACACGTCGTCTGATCAGGATCCAACCTATGTGCAACTAACTACATGTATTGTACAGTGGAGAATCTGTTATTCTTTCCCGTTTAAACGCAAACGTACGCAAACGCAAAACACTAAAACGTTGAAAAGTACAACTTTTGGACAATTCTGATAATTCACGTTTATCTTGGTGGCAAACAGTTTGGAGCCTGATCAGACGCCGGGTTACCCGGCGTCTGATCTGGCTCCAAACTGTTTGCACTGCAAATAATAGTTTTAGCGTAAACGCGTTTATTGGGAAAGAATAACGGATTCTCCACTGTACTCGGGGTAAGGCAGTGCCAGGGTTAAAGCTGGAAACAAGATATGAAATATTATATATATGTGGCGTAGAGTCATGCAGCTATTAAAACTGTTTATCAATAACCAAGACGTACAGTGGAGAATCTGTTATAGTTCTTTCCCGTTTAAACGCAAACGTACGCAAAGCACTAAAACGTAGAAAATAACAACTTTTGGACAATTCTGATAATTCTTGTTTATCTTGGAGGCAAATAGTTTGGAGCCTGATCAGACGCCGGGTTACCCGGCGTCTGATCTGGCTCCAAACTGTTTGCACTGCAAATAATAGTTTTAGCGTAAACGCGTTTATTGGGAAAGAATAACAGATTATCCACTGTACTTGGCATATACGGAAGCTGTTATTCTTTCCTGTTTCAACTCAATTTAAAATTTACATAACAATGTACTACCAACGATTAATTTTAATCTGAACAGCAAACTCTTTAGAGGCTTATCAAACTCCGTTTCACTGTTTGCAATTTGCCCATGGATCTTCAATTTTTGGCAAAAATGCGTTTACTTGGAAAGGATAATGGCCTCCCTGTATCATAGAGTACGTGCACTCCTTTGATTGAGGAAATCCGCATCGTTGATTGTTTGTTTGACTGACATTGTCTGTTTATAGACACACACTCATTATACTTCCAGCATCTATGATCAACCGTTGATGCGATAACCTAAGTTTTGTCTGGCATTTGAAAACAGTTTGGATCCTGATAAGACGCCAAGTTACTCGACGTCTGATCAGGTTCTAAACTATTTGACATTCGTGTCAATGTTTTTTCAGTGGTATAGACATGAAAACTAGATTTTATAAAGCAACCACGTGACACGTGTTACATGTAATGTAGACAATAATGCGGCATTGTAAGTGTTAAATTGTATTTGATTATATGACTATTATATAGAATAAACATACTAGTTCCTGGTGTACAATCATTGGACGTATGTCTTCTCAGTTCAGGTTAGAATTTCTTTCAGTTTATTGTCTACACGTGCATGTTTCATCCGTTCGTCTGTCTGTTCCTACATGTACTCTCTGGTCGTACAGTGGTGAATCTGTTATTCTTTCCCGTTTAAACGCAAACGTACGCAAACGCAAATCACTAAAACGTAGAAAAGAACAACTTTTGGACAATTCTGATATTTCATGTTTATCTTGGTGGCAAACAGTTTGGAGCCTGATCAGACGCCGGGTTACCCGGCGTCTGATCTGGCTCCAAACTGTTTGTAAAAGAAAAAATAGTTTTCGCGTAAACGCGTTTATCGGGAAAGAATAACAGATTCTCCGGTATGTCTGTTCTATAATTATGTATATGCTCGTACAAATGTACGTCCCCCTCGATATTCTCTGTCGGTCTGTCTGTCTTTGTTCAATAAGGAAATGCACTGAATTTTTCTTCTTTAGATAATCATTAATCTTAAGTATTCTGCATGCGAGTTTTTTATTTATTTATTTCCGTTGCACTGATCATGAAATGCCGGGTAACCCGGATATTATAATTACCCATGGCAGATAATACATTTGTATAGCATTGCAGTCAAATCTGCATATTAAGTTAAAGGGTAAATTTACTTTGCTTCCGTTTCTTTTAAACCATAAGTTATACATGTAGCTGTGTTTCTATTTGAAGACTTTTCCTCAGTCCATTGAGGGACCACCAGCCTATTGTTCTGGAGGTGTCAATGTAACTGTAAAGCACGTGCAACACAATCTCAGTTTACCTGGTTAGGTCCAGATTATACTCATGCTCTAGTGATTTTCAATGGTTATTTCTAACCAAACTATCAAATATAAAGGTCCGGTCTCACATAAGACGATTCAATGGTTCAATATGCACAAGACCCATGCTTTTTGCAAGGAAAGTGACAGTAAATAATCTGGCAAGGCGTTATGACCAAACGGTCGTCAGGAGATGTCTTTAAGCGAATGCTCAAATGATATTTGCAAATCCATATTTCGCGAAACCATTTGTCTAAAAATAATCCAAAACGTGTTTGATTCCGTATTACATTTCTTAAATTTTCAATTATTAAAATTATACATATGTACCACTGATTCGGATCCAAACTGTTGGCAAGTTCCCTTAAACCTCAAATGGACCATTCCAGTTTTCAATTTAGCATAGTCCATTTTTTACTTTTAAGAGTTAATTTCCATAATATAGTTATCCCAAAATGACAAACAGTGTATACCCTTGTCAGAGGGCTCCTTAAGGAGTCCTCTGATCAGTGTCTACACTGTTTGCATAGGACAAGTGTACTCCTCACACGTACACTGTTTGCCACTGACGCATATATGCGTGAATAGGGTTTATTTTTAAGAGTTAAGCCGATCGTTACATGAGAAGGATTAACCATGTCCTTGATTCTGTCACCAGTCGTGCATGTCTACGTCCCCGATATTGACATTCATTGTTTGGACTATTATTGGCAACCAGGAAAATCGAAGTGGTTGCCACACCAAACTTGTCCGGGCCAACATAGTCCGCGTGAACACGAGCAGTAGCGGAAACAGGCGAACCACTGTAACTCGAGCTCGCTATTGTCGAACTCTTCTGTATACATATACATGTACAGTGGAGAAAACGTTATTTTTTCCCAATAAACGCGTTTACGCTAAAACTATTATTTCTATTGCAAACAGTTTGGAGCCAGATCAGACGCCGGGTAACCCGGCGTCTGATCAGGCTCCAAACTGTTTGCCACCAAGATAAAAATGAATTATCAGAATTGTCCAAAAGTTGCACTTTTTTACGTTTTAGTGTTTTGCGTTTTGCGTTTCGTTTCGTTTAAACGGGAAAGAATAACAGATTCTCCACTGTAGTTGTACATGTAGTGTCCGTATCATTACCCCTATTGCATGTGCCTAGTTTTTGACGGCATTTGAACACTTAAATCAGGTTTAACGTAAAGTAGAACGCACCTTCATCCTGATTTAAGCTACCACCTGGCACCTGCTAGAATACGGAAAATATGTCTATGGTACATATTCATGATTGTAGAAATACGAACTATTTTCTTTGGTGGAGGAAAAATCAAATGCGTGAAAAAGCGCATCTATAGAGTTATTTGGTTAAAACGCACCAAAGCTCATCTTGGTCTATATTGTTTTCTTATGTCAGCAGAGTCGTTCCTAAGCATTAAGTATAGACCTGAAGTTCACACTTTTCTCTTTATACTGTACGTTAATATAATAAATAGAAATCAAGTCTAGAAATATAGTTTATTTGGGACCATTTTGAACTGTAGTACATGTACATAATTATACTGTTGAACAAAAGATTAAAGTATGTCAACTACCTCATTATGCTAATTTATGACTGTCCACTTACAAACGTATGACCCTACAATCCCTCTATACTCAAGCTAATTTGTTACTACTATAAAATCCTACTTTTTCGACCACTTATACATAAAATGCTTTCGTTCAGTGTTTTATACATAATAATGACTGGTACAGTGGAGAAAACATTCTTTCCCAATAAACGCGTTTACGCTAAAACTACTATTTGCAGTGCAAACAGTTTGGAGCCAGATCAGACGCCGGGTAACCCGGCGTTTGATCAGGCTTCAAACTGTTTGCCACCAAGATAAACATGAATTATCAGAATTGTCCAAAAGTTGTACTTTTCTACGCTTTAGTGTTTTGCGTACGTTTGCGTTTAAACGGGAAAGAATAACAGATTCTCCAAAGGCACTATTGGAGTAATCGAGAAAGTGTCTGTAAGAACTACATGCTTTACACCCATTCTGCTTTAAATTGCTGCCACCTTCCTCTTTAACAACAACAACTCTAGTATTTTGTGATCAACGGTCAGCTAATCGGGTTGTTGAAATCAGAATAGCAGACAGCTTATGAGAAAATACATTTTTAATCGAATATAGGATCGGTTATGTTAGAAATCAGTCACGATTTTTGGCACTGGAATAGTCATTCTTTTTACAGTCAAGAGTATGTTATGCGGACACTCTAGTTTCTATAACATATCAACACCCCGTTAGATAAACTGTTTATTGGCAAACGATGGTAAAGCAGACAACCGGTATGGGAGATTTCTGCTTTACTTTTGTCCTGTTCTAATCAGTTATTTGTCGTTAGAAAAATATGTGCGATAATTCAAAGTGATCGTTTAATAAATAAGTGACTGAAGGTATACTTTTTAACCCTTGCCTGCTGGTCGCGACTTTATTGATTTTTGAAAACAGTTTAGATCCAGATAAGACGCCGCGTAACGCGGCGTCTTATCTGGATCCAAACTGTTTGACAATGTATAAATCTCAATTTTACAAACTTTACAGACGACAATTTCGAAGCAGACGAAATCACCGCAGGATAAGGGTTAACCGTAAGATTGCTTCCTGTTTGCAGGTCGGAACCCTTCCACTGACATGACGTCATCTGCTTTAAACCATTGTCGTCTGCTTTTATTATTCAACTTCACATTTTATGTAAATTCAATATCGTAATGAGTTTCAAACAGTTTGATTTCTGATCAGACGCCGCGTTACGCGGCGACTGATCAAGATCCAAACTTTTTTTGCAAATTATCATTTTACTTCGGGTAAGGCAGTGAAAGGCTTAAGGAATATTTGGCCATGACCAGGATTGGAATTAAAAGTTCATGAATGTTCCCAGTGACCGGTCCGAATAAATGGCATAGACTTTACTTGCATTTGATTTCAATAATTGTTGGTTTTGATCCAAACTGTTTTATAATCCAATCAGTTCAATGTCAGTACGATAGAGACTAATTCAATTTACTTTGTAATTTTGAGCAAAGAAATATTTATGGCACTTCTTTCACTCATTCACTAATTTCCGGCGAGTACAATAGATCTAGTTTTTTGTGTTTACAGTTTGGGTCCTGATCAGACACCGCGTTACGCGGTTTGGATCGAAACAGTTTGACACTCATTTCAATTTTGATATATAACGTCAGTAAGATAATACGTATATATACATAATAATAATAATAATAATAAAGGCTTTATTTAACGAGAGAGCTCATTTGGTATATACCAATCTTCCATGAGGCCCTCAACATATATACAAGCACCTTGAGTTATTTCGTTTTGCAAGCAACCATTTTGATGCAAAAGTACTTTATCGGATTAATGGGTTTTATTAAATGTATGCAGATTAGATGCATTTATTCTTACATATTAATATTTCATGTTGTGATTTACATATTTGTTATTTTAAATAGTGGTTAATATATTCAACATAGTTAAAAATAATGCCTGTGTTTCGACTTGCAGTATAGCTCGTTTGTGCATATATGCATTCAACGTTTATTCCGGGAGTTTGTGAAACGTTTTTTGTTTTTAATCATTCTTATATTCTGTAATTAATTCCTCATAGTCTAACAAAGAAAACGAATATACCCAATTAGTGTTCATCGTCTACAAAACTAAACATTAGCGTTACGCGGCATCTCATCTTGGGTCTACACTGATTGTTATTGCATATAACATGTTTTAACACACAGAGGGAGTTCAGCTGTTCGGAGAATTATGCCACAATATAAAAATTCTAATTCATATAAAGAAATTCACATATTTTATTCTTAATTGTATTTCTTAAAGACATACATATAATATCACAATGTTTGGAATCTGATCCAATGCCAAGTAACCGGATACAGTGGAGAATGTGTTATTCTTTCCCAATAAACGCGTTTACGCTAAAACTATTATTTGCAGTGCAAACAGTTTGGAGCCAGATCAGACGCCGGGTAACCCGGCGTCTGATCAGGCTCCAAACTGTTTGCCACCAAGATAAACGTGAATTATCAGAATTGTCCAAAAGTTGTACTTTTCAACGATTTAGTGTTTTGCGTTTGCGTACGTTTGCGTTTAAACGGGAAAGAATAACAGATTCTCCACTGTAACCGGATACATGCTATATACAGTGAAGAAGATTGGATTGATTGGATTATTTCTTTCCCAATAAACGCCTTAACGGTAAATATTTAATTTGCAAACAGTTTGGAGCCAGATCAGACGCCGGTCGACCAGGCTACCATTCAGTTTAAAATAAACATTCAGAAATGTCCAAAACTTGTCATTTTATTGCAATGGGTTTACGTTTAAACAGGAAAGAATAGCGTCTTTTCCTCTGTAGCTATATGCCACCCAAGTCGAACTTGTCAAAGCGATGGCTAAATAGTAATACATATGCAATGTGCACGCATATGATAGGATACAGTGGAGAATCTGTTATTCTTTCCCGTTTAAACGCAAACGAAACGCAAACGCAAAGTACTTAAACGTAGAAAAGTACAACTTTTGGACAATTCTGATAATTCATTTTTATCTTGGTGGCAAACAGTTTGAAGCCTGATCAGACGCCGGGTTACCCGGCGTCTGATCTGGCTCCAAACTGTTTGTAATTGAAATAATGGTTTTAGCGTAAACGCGTTTATTGGGAAAGAATAACGTTTTCTCCATTGTAATTGATAAAAGGCAGATTTCAAACGTTATTCTTCCGCAACGCGATTATACCAAAAACCTTAAAAAAAATATTGAATTTAGTTGAATTGCTTTTCAGAAAATAAGATTAAAAATATTCGTTAACATACTCGTACATGTCCAAAGATGTCATTATTTCACATTTCAATGCATGGCGTTGGCAATCCTTTTTTTAAAATCAGGAAAGAATAAAGGTTTGCCCACCTTGAGACTAATCAGTTAACCTTTTCAATATGAATCAGAAAAGACACTTGAAAGCAGATACAAATACAGTTTCCTTTCTGTTCTGTATAAATACAGTTTCTAGCTATTGTATTAACCCATTACCCTATAGAAGGTTTCTAGTATTGATGATATGTGACCACTTGAAGCTGGTTGAAAATGAAGCAGAATGCGCCTTAGTTTAACTATATTTTATTTCTCAATATATCATAACATTTGTCAATTACATACAACAATGTCAAAAAGGATGAGATCGAAAGCATAAGCTTATTTAAGATCCTCTCCTTAAGGCGCATTCTGCTTCAATTTCAACCTGCTTATGCTTCAATCTTCGAGCATACAGAACATATTTCAAATGGTACATGTTCATAACTGTATATACACTTGAACTATTTTCCTCATTGGAGCACTAAACAAAAGGCGTAAAAGGCATATTTATGGGGTAATGGGTTAACCCAGCCCGACGGACACCTCAGTCTCGGTGTCTTGGTAAAAAAGGCCAGGTAACAAATCACTATAGATGGCAGTGAGTGTGTTACACACTTTTTATAGAACAGTTAATGGTAAAGGTTACGAACTACACAGGGGGCGACAGGGAAGAATAGAAAAAAATAACACCCATTTCGTCGAAGTATTTGAAGAGTTCGATAATTTCAATTAATAAGCAAATTCATTTATGAGAATAATTTACGATGATATTCAGCCCGTATCTCATCTTTGGACCATTAAACGGGTATTTGTAGACAGTATGGATTTAAAACAGAAGCCGACTAGTTTGCATATTATCAGATTTATGGCTGATTGACACTGGTTATTCATAAGACGTATTCTAAAAAAATAAAATGCCTATATCATAAGTATACGGTATACTAAACTATTGATAATTTAGATTAACGATAGTTTTCAGGAGAAGAGTTAATCACAATTTAAACATTGCATTTCTCATCAATATTTCCAATTAACCTGTTCACTGCTAGACTAGCAGGTGCTTATAAATTACCCTCTGCTTTGCTACTTAAATGAATTAACGCCTTTACTGCCCTGGCGTCACCAATTATTATAAATAGAGGATCTTGTATGAGTGCTCATTATTTATCATTTTTAATAAACGAGTTGACTAAAATAATGTGACGCGAGCCTTGGCGAGCGTCATATTCATTTTAGTCGACGAGTTTATTAAAAAATGATAAATAATGAGCACGAATATTAGATTCTATTTATCACATAACAAGTTTAAGCACCTATTAAATTGATTGAAGCCGTACTTTGTAGACCCTCCGCTATATAGAATTTCCGCCAAAACGTTACGTTGTTTACGTTAACGTCATATATAGTAAATGACTTAATTTGGCGTCCCGCTACATGCAGCGCTTGTGGACGAACAAGTTGGGCCGGAGCCCAAAAAACGATATTCCACTAGTGAATTTACGATATATATATACAATCGCTTTATGCAACTCCCAGACCGCAAATTATGCGATAAACAATTTTAAATCTAATTTGAGAAATAAAAGAAGACGGCAATTGTAAATGAAATTGATGACGTCATGACAGTGAGTGGGTTAATGCTAACAGCCCTCGTTTTAATGACGAACTTATGTCTGCATTTCAGATTGGTTTCACTCGTTTTATTTTTTGAACAAAATGAACACTGTTTCAAGATAAAATCGTTAGAGAAAATCGCAACATATCTAAACAGGATTCGTAAAAAAAATGCATCTTACTTTTAGTGTCACTGTTATAAATGGAGTTTTCAAATCGTTTATGATTTATATGACATATTAACGTCCTCTACCATCTCGACTACACTGCCATTTTGCAAATAGTTTGGATTCAGATCAGACGCCGAAAAACTAGATTATATGATCTGGGGTGATCCGAATATTTCAAGTGACATTGATATTGATTTCTATCCAGATCATGTAGATTGCTTAAATTCTGAATATAGTAAAATCTCTCAATTACGACCACTAAAAATAAGGCTAATTGGTTGTATAAAAGACAGGTGACCGCTTACAGCAAGGTGACAGTAAAACAGAAAGCTCCTATAGGAGCTTTCTGTTTTACTTTCACCTTGCTTTAAGCAGTAACCTGTCGTAAACACCATATAATTAACACAATTTAGTGGTCGTAATAGAGAGATTTTACTGTATATGAAAACAAAGCAGACAATGTATGAAGGAGTCAAATTAATCTTTTTAGACGACACATTCCATGCAAAACATGTTTTTATCGTCCAATAAATTATTATATGAGCACCCATTTATGATTCTTTATATGACATGATTAGGGTTGACTGCAAACTGTTCATGTACTGTATACAGCTTTTACAGTCGGGAAGACGTTAGTCTCTCCCCATATACTCATTTGTTCTAAAACAGTTTTGTCTTTTGCAAACTGTTTGGAGCCAAATTAGACGCCGGGTAACCCGGCGTCTGATCAGGCTCCAAACTGTTTGCCACTATGATTCAAATTAAACGTTTCATATCGACAATTCCATATTCCAATGAAGTCTTGTCAATGTTTTACTATCATGCTAGACTAGTTACTTGCATTTATTTTGCAAAATAGCAAACATTGAAGACCCAGATCAGAATATTCTTACAGGAGTATGTTTATGTGTTTCTACGCTATTCCTATATGACAAGTGTACTCTACACAGGTACACTGTTTGTATAGGACGCATATATACCCGTCGCTAGGAGTCATTGTGTTAATCCACTTTATATTTGTCGTGACTGCAGAACCATAGATATTCTTTCCATGTGGTAGGTCACATGTAGGTCAGCCAACCGTAAGAGTGTGTGAGAGTTTTTCTACCCTTAATGCTGTGATCTGTCAACAAAGTAAAGTGAAGAATTTAAACCGTTAATTGCTATAAAAGCTGCGATTGACTCGTATACCAACGTGTAAAATGTCTTCGAAAACCCGTGGATATAGTAAAAAACATAGAGTAGGTAAACCACAAATGTCTGTCTGTTTGTCTGTCTGTCCGTCTGTCTGTTTGTATGTTTTTCTGTCTTTATGTCTGTCCATCTGTCTATCTGTCTGCTTGTTTTTTGTCAGTCTGTTTGTTTTTATGTTTGTTTGTAGGTCTGTTCATATGTCTGTCTGTCTGTCTGTCTGTCTGTTAATATAGTAAGCTACCAGCTTAAGCAGTCTGCTTCTCGTCAAACATCTTTATGAGTACCAAAATGCTGTTTGATGACGATTAAGCACGGAGAGTATCGGTGTCTGATCTGGATCCAAACGGTTTGTTGGTAGTGTTTGAAGAAGACAACTGAAATCGAAAATATCACAATCTCATGCATTTATCTATGTCTACAAATAAATCAAATAGATCAGGCGAAACACGGAAACGGTAAACTTTGCTTCCCTGGCAAATACAATGAGTCATGGAATTCAGTGTATATTCGAGACATTTCATTCTCAATGACGCTTGAAAGCGCGGTTGCAAACAGTTGGGATCCTGATCAGACGCCGCGTAACGCGGCGTCTGATCAGGACCAAAACTGTTTGACACTCTTATCGACATTTTTAAGTCATACAACCTTAAATCCAACTTTAAAACATGTCTTGCAGACAGCAATACTAAGGCAGACGACAATAAAGCGGTGAAGGGGTAAATATCTCCCGAATAATTTGATCATGAAGGGGGTTTCAACGAATTTACCCCTATTTCTTCAGTAAATTTCGATAAATTGGTTACTTCAGTCGGACATACTCTTATTTAGTCAATGTTAAAACCTGGCTACATGTAGTGGTTATAAGCCATGTTTTAATTTTGAAATGCGAATATGTTCGACTTAACTGATTTCGAAATATCGCAGTTCGATTGTATAATTATGTTTAATATCCTATTGTCTTGTGTATTTTCAGATGCCAAGGATGCAGGGAGCGGCCGTGCAATGTTGCATGTGCATCACGGGGGTTTTCATGTTCCTTGGCGGTGTCATTATGTTGGCCACGGGTATCTGCCTCATTCTGAACTATGGCGTTTTCGACGAATCGCTACTTCCGCCGGATCTTCAGAACGACGAGGGCAAGAAAACCGTCGGGATTATACTGACTTCGTGCGGATTAGTCGCCATTTTGATAAGTGTGATAGTGAGTTTGTTATATTTATGCAATAAGACAAAATCTCCTGTTGTCATTCCCGATGATATCGCAAGACTGCAACATTCCGCGAGAAATCAGACTCCGGACAGACCCGATCGTTTCCGGGCGGACAAACCCGAGCGGAGCCGATCAGATAGGAGCCTTTTCGAGAAATCAGATAGGCGCTTGTCAGGGGGAAAACCTCATTCAAATGGCACAAGCAGGTCTCAGGTAGCCGCGAAGTCTATTCCAGGATCTACAGAGGTGGTTCACTCGCGATCGGCTTACAAGAAACGCCACAAGAAGTACCCACGACGCCGCCTCGAGGAGATAAAAGAACAGGACGCAATATCAAGAAAAACTACGGAAGGCATTCTCGCCGCGTCCGAGATTGACCGACTCAATGATACTCCTCGCAGTGGCTCGTTTTCAAGTGAAATGACAAACGATGAACTTAGAATTCCAAAGGTTGTTCTTGACGCATATCCAGATCGTCGAGAAAGTATAGACAGTGCTAGTACCTCTTATACTAATACAAGTGACACAAGCAATTTTAGGAGTCTGCAAACGGACAAATCCAAGGTGGAATTGCAGTTTATTCCTAGCACCGTGACGGGCGAAGAAAACTGCAATTTAGATGAAAGCTATTCAAAAGACAGTGTGTCAATTTTACAGAAAGATGACTCGACAGTTGTGTACACGAGGGGGCTAGAGAGTGAAGATAGTTCAATCGTGAGTAGCATAGTCCCCAATCGTGACTCAAGTTCTAGCAATAATAATACTGAAATTTCCGCAGGCGGAAGTTATACTCAAGCTGAAACTGCTCAAACGCCCGTCCGGGAAGTGACGAATAAGGGCGATCACGTGATACAATCAACATCGCCTCCTAGTGACGAGATATCCATGACAGGGGAGGCTACTGAGTTTACAACTGCTGAGCTTCCAGGCCAATCAGATTCAAATTCTCCAAGTTTATCATCTAGTTAGAGAAACCTGCTGAAACTCACCAATTAAGGGCTTTCCAACAACACACCTGTACATGATTTGTACACATTTAATTTTTGCAAAATCTGTGTCAAGTGGTAATTTCCAAGAAACTTTGGAACATGACATTTCTAAGTACATGCCAATAGTAATGTAAAAACCTCCTGTCTGAGCTTTCTGCATTACTCGTGACATGCATTAAACTGACATGTCTTTCGGTTCCTTTTTGAGTTGCCGCTTTAATACATAATTTATTATGTTATGTACCCCGGTTAATCGTTAGGATTTTGTAATGTGTTATAGGGTGTGGGTGGGGTGCATTTTACATAGTAACACGTTCTGAGTGACTAAGTCCATTACAGACAAAGGGAAATTTGAATTATGATATTACAAGTCTTCATTATAGTTATTGATAATCTTTCCAAACATTATAGATTGGGTATTTACCCCAACACAGATTGTGATAAAATTCTTGATTGAAAACATATCGGCAGAACAAAATCTTAATGCTAATTGCAAGACAAAATTAATGCAGAAAACTCCTGTAGGATTTTGTTTCCGCTGCTTTTGTATGCATCAATTAAATATTTGCTAAGACATAGCAGATAAATCATCCCTGAGAATTTCTGCAGACGACAAAAGTTGCAAACGAAAACTGTTTTGTGTACTAGACCTGATCTCTTTGCACGCTAGCGTCGGAATCATCAGGATCCAAACGGTTTACACTCTGATCTTGTTTTGAAAAGCAATTATAAAAAGTATTTACATTTATTTAGAACAGTAGCAGACATCAACGGTTGTAGACAAAAATACCCAGCATGCAAAGAGTTAACTAAAGGGACATAAGCAAATAGTGTAGATACTGATCAGACGCCGCATTACGCGACGTCTGATTCGAGTCTATACAGTTTGCTGTTAGGAATTTCATTATAAAACAAAAAGAAAACGAACATTCAGACTAGGTACCTTTTATATAATAAATGGACTAGATTTTATCTAATCCAATATATACAGTGGAGAATCTGTTGTTCTTTCCCAATAAACGCGTTTACGCTAAAACTATTATTTGCAGTGCAAACAGTTTGGAGCCAGATCAGACGCCGGGTAACCCGGCGTCTGATCAGGCTCCAAACTGTTTGCCACCAAGATAAACATGAAATATCAGAATTGTCCAAAAGTTGTTCTTTTCTGCGTTTTAGTGCTTTGCGTTTGCGTACGTTTGCGTTTAATTAAACGGGAAAGAATAACAGATTCTCCACTGTACATGTCGTCTGCAGCAATGATCAGAGATGATCAGAAAAATCAGAAGAAACCAGAAAATGTCATCAGAACAGCATGCAGTGTGGATTCAGATGAGACGCCGAGTTACTTGGTGTCTCATCTGGACTCAAACTGTCTGCAGAAGTTCTTACAAGTTCGCCCCATATCGTGTAGGAATGGATACTGATGTATCAAAAGTACAGATCTACTATACTTGTATATATGCATCATTTTATATAAGTTATTTACACATAATTCGACTCTAAGTCTTTTTCTTCAGGTTTCAGTTGAATAACAGGGTATTTGTTTTATTTCGCACATTATTGGTAAGAAATTGGATTAGGATTTATTTTGCATTTTGGATCGGAGGGTCCACATGCCATAGAAGCCATGTCAAATGGAATTTAAAATTAACTTGTAAACAGTGTGGACCCAGATAAAAATTCAGACTGAATATTCAGCGTTTGATCGGGTTCTACACTTATTGCCATTGGTTTTAGCAGTAATGATATCAACATGCAAGCCATGGGGACAATACAGTAGTAAACCATGACAATTCAAACGTGATGGTTGATCTGATTCTACACTGTTATTAATGTATTTAAGTCTGTTTCTTGAAAGCGGGTGAAGTGTTTACTTCGATTTGGTAAAAGTTTAACCTCTCTATTACAACCATAGAGATCTTGAACAAAATATGTATGCAGTTCTAAATATAGTATATACATGTACTATATAAAGAGCTGAATACAATTTGTAACGATCAATGTCCCTATGATAACAACTACTAAATCGCGTTAATTATTAGGTGTTTATGACAGGTGACTGCTTAAAGCAAGGTGGCAGTAAAGCAGAAAGCTCCTTAAGGAGCTTTCTGCTTTACTGTCATATTGCTTAAAGCTATCACCTGTCTTTTATACAATCAATTAGCCTTCGTTTTAGTGGTCATAATAGGGAGATTTTACTCTACTCGACTCCTTTTTATTTGATTAGATGCTTTGTCTATTTCACTGCGAACTATGACGTCATTGGTATTGCAATCAGTATTGACTCAGATCAGTCGCAGAAGGACTCAGGATTCAAATTTCGACACCAACATCAATTTTTTTTCCAGTCAACAGTCAAGGAATCGTGTTTTATACAACTGTAGATGATAATATTATGTTGAAAGAATAATTTATTTTTGGTTGTGAACTTATGCTTGATTGAATTACTGAAAAAGAGTACATGTTTGTCCATACATTTGAGGTCTATCACTTAATGCTATGAATGCTATAATGAAAGGGGCCATGATACATGTATATAACAAAGTATGTTGAGAAGACATCATTCTTTCACGTTTAAACGAAAGGCAACTGCAATGCAAAACAATGAAGAAAATGACTGATTCTTTAAAATGTTGGCAATTTATTAACATAGGAGTGGCAAACAGTTTGGAGCCAGATCAGACGCCGAGTTACTCGGCGTCTGATCTGGCTCCTAACTGGTTGCAATTGACGTAATTGTTTTCGCATAAACGCGCTGATTGGGAAATAATGACGTCTCCTACATGACTGTTAATATTGAAGCATAAAAGTACTATGTGCTTTCAGTTAAATTGAAAACGCTCATTTTTTGCTTTTAGCAACTTGTCTGTGTGAACAATTTGAGTTGTTTGGTTTACTTAAATGCATTGGTACTTAGGATATATGCTTGTATGTGGTATAACCGGCGTTGCGTCGGCGTTTAAATGTTAAAAGGTTAGTAATTGATTGGTACAGATTTACATGTATCATGGAGGAATTATATAATTCCTCCATGCATGTATCCCCATTGAACAACTACCAGACAATGGATGTACATGCCTGTCTAATACAGTGGAGAAGACGTTATTATTTCCCAATAAACGCATTTACGCTAAAACTACTATTTCCATTGCAAACAGTTTGAAGCCAGATCAGACGCCGGGTAACCCGGCGTCTGATCAGGCTCCAAACCTTTTGCTGTAAAGCTTAAAATCAACATTCAGAATTGTCAACAATTGTCAGTTTCTTCTTTTTATTGCAATGCGTTTGCGTTTAGTTTGCGTTTGAACGGGAAAGATTAACACGTTATTCTCCACTGTAAATGACAAAAGAAAGCTCATATATTTCGTCGTACATTAAAATGCTTTAGATGTCGCTACGGTGTTGATGTTCTTTAACCCACACCTGTTACCAACTGAATGTATAAAAACATGCATATTTGTAAATAACCAATTAATTTCCAACGTCCCTTAATAGCAAATAACAAAAATAGTGTAGACCCAGATCCGATGACTTCTTACGTAGCCATCTGTTCAGTGCTATCACTATTTGCAATACCGGTACTACAGTGGAGAATCTGTTATTCTTTCCCAATAAACGCATTTACGCTAAAACTATTATTTGCAGTGCAAACATTTTGGAGCCAGATCAGACGCCGGGTAACCCGGCATCAGATCAGGCTCCAAACTGTTTGCCACCAAGATAAACAAGAATTATCAGAATTGTCCAAAAGTTGTTCTTTTCTACGTTTTAGTGCTTTGCGTTTGCGTACGTTTGCGTTTAAACGGGAAAGAATAACAGATTCTCCACTGTAATAAAGTTGTACTTATGAATCTTGGTTATGCAGAATTATTATCTTTTTTTACAAGATCACCTACAATGAAATATAGACTAGTCCCATTATCATTTTTTCCGTGTTTATTTGCAAATAATTGGTGCAGATGGTCTTAAGACAAAATCAATGCAAAATGTGGTTAGAAACCTGTTTACACGTATAATATTTATAAGAGATTTTCCTGCATCAGTATTTTTCTTAGAATTTGAAAAGTTAGCTTTTGTATGACATGTATTAGTCAACACAAGTGCAGTCAAATCTCGATATCTCCAACTCGTATAGGTCAAGTATACCCGTATTTCAAATTTAAAACGTGGCTTAGCCATCCATGCATGTTTTAAATTAGAAATACGGGTATGTATGACTAGTGCAAATAAGCCGACTTTATTCGAAATTATATTTAAACTCCGAGATCTTGACTTATCAAATGGCAACTAACTGATTATGCCTAAGACAGTGACTGCTTAAAGCAAATGAAAGTAAAGTAGAAAGCTCATATAAGGGCTTTCTTTTTTCTTTTCATTTTGCGATCAAAACAAGTTTTCTTGGGACAGTTGTGTTTGAATGTTGGTGATAAAGTTAAGGAAAACGGGGAGTGAGAGAAAGAAACAGCGAAACTGTGTGTATGTCTGTTGGGGTGATTGCTACTAATGCATGTAATGAGAAAAATAGGATACTAACGTGTGTAATATGTGAGATGTATCATAACGAAACAGTGAACGCATTGTATGCGAATGTGTCAGAGAGCAAGGTGGTAGAGATTGAGAGACGGAAAAAATACAGAGAGGGCGCAAGGGGAGGAAGATAGAATGAAGAATGCTAAATATAACATTCCAACGTGTAATTAAGCAATAACTAGTTTAAGTTTGTGAATATTTTATTTCTGTATAGAAGTTGACCTACAAGAGTGTATGAGTTTATAGTGTTTGAACCTTATTTCACAATGCAAATGCAATGCATGTTAATTGAATCAATGCACTAAATGATGTACAGTGGAGAATCTGTTATTCGTTCCCGTTTAAAAGCAAACGTACGCAAACGCAAAGCACTAAAACGTAAAAAGAATAACTTTTGGACAATTCTGATAATTATTGTTTATCTTGGTGGCAAACAGTTTGGAGCCTGATCAGACGCCGGGTTAACCGGCGTCTGATCTGGCTCCAAACTGTTTGCACTGCAAATAATAGTTTTAGCGTAAACGCGTTTATTGGGAAAGAATAACAGATTCTCCACTGTAGAAGTTGACCTACAAGAGTGTATGAGTTTATAGTGTTTGAACCTTATTTCACAATGCAAATGCAATGCATGTTAATTGAATCAATGCACTAAATGATGTATTATAGTCAAACCTTATGTTAAAGTGTCAGCCATACAAGATGCTCACTCCGGATAGCATTGGGACAGTTACAGTGGAGAATCTGTTATTCTTTCCCGTTTAAACGCAAACATACGCAAACGCAAAGCACTAAAACGTAGAAAAGAACAACTTTTGGACAATTCTGATAATTCTTGTTTATCTTGGTGGCAAACGGTTTGGAGCCTGATCAGACGCCGGGTTACCCGGCGTCTGATCTGGCTCCAAACTGTTTGCACTGCAAATAATAGTTTAGCGTAAACGCGTTTATTGCCATGGGAAAGAATAACAGATTCTCCACTGTAAAAGGTCAATATAAAACGAACATAGTGCAGAATGTTCTGATAAGTTTTTCTGTATCACATTTGTTGGGTATAAACCATTATACTGTCATCTGCTCCAAATATTACGGCTGCAAAAATAAATGAATATTAGATTTAAAGCTTTCCAAACTTGCGAAAGGTTCGAAATGAGTTACAAACAGTTTGAATCCAAATCATATGCCGCCTTACGCGGCATCTGATCTGGATCCAAACTGTTTGCAAATGTTAACAAAGTCGCTCTTAGCATAATGAGTTAAACCTTTCAGCGACCTATTATAATCTACGTATAAATTGTCATTATAATTTTATTCAGAATATAACAATTGAATAAATAATTACTTTTTGACTGAACAACGATACTAGTATCTATACAGTGGAGAATCTGTTATTCTTTCCCAATAAACGAGTTTACGCTAAAACTATTATTTGCAGTGCAAACAGTTTTGAGCCAGATCAGACGCCGGGTAACCCGGCGTCTGATCAGGCTCCAAACTGTTTGCCACCAAGATAAATAAGAATGATCAGAATTGTCCAAAAGTTGTTCTTTTCTACGTTTTAGTGCTTTGCGTTTGCGTACGTTTGCGTTTAAACGGGAAATAATAACAGGTTCTCCACTGTAGGGTATTTGATGGTGAAAAGGACGAGCGCAACTTTTCTTTAGATAGATTTATGCCTCTAGAGTTCTAGGTTAGAGTGAGTTAACATACCTTCTCATTATAGAATCGTCACACGGCGACGATTGTAATGAGTAGTCATAACCTATATAAGGAGCGATGAAGATTAGAGGATTTTTGTGTTTGAAAAGCTCTCTTTATCGGGAGATCTGGCATCTGTATGGTGGCTTAACATAAGGTTTAGGCTATTTAGCGGGGAATGCGGTTTTCTTTCCCAATAAACGCGTTTATGCCTATTGCAAACAGTCTGGAGCCAGATTGGACGCCAGTTGATCTGGTGTCTGATCAGGCTCCAAACTGTTTGCCACTCAGTTTCAAAACCAATCATCAACAATTTCAAGAATTTGCCATTCCCTACATTTAATTGCAATGCGCGTGTGCTTCGTCTATACGTTTAAACTGGAAAGACTAACGTTTTCTCCCCTGTATCTGTGTTATGATATACAGTGGGGAAAACGTTATTCTTTCCCGTTTAAAGGCAAACGAAACGAATTGCACTAAAATCTAGTAAATAATAACATTTTGACAATTCTGACTATGGCAAACAGATTGGAGCCTGATCCGATACCGGGTTACCCGGCGTCGGATCTGGTTCCAAACTGTTTGCAATGGAAATAATAGTTTTAGCGTAAACGCGTTTATTGGGAAAGAAATTTCTCCACTGTACTTAGATAGGATCTCCATGACACGTCACATGGGCTTTACTTGTGTCTCAATTGTGTTAGAATGATTGTTATAAATCTTTGTGTAGTGTATGGACACCAGGGATTATGTTTAATGCTTTATGATTTATGATTTATCTGTTAGAATTGATATACTATATATTAAAGTTTTCCTCTGAATGTTTTGTTACGTTTTGTTTGTTTGTTTTACCATCTGTCTATCACTGTATCAGTCCTATTAGGCCTTCCATCATGCATAGCGTAAAGTGCATACTACCTATAACCAACTATGTTGAACCCTTTAACACATTGCTCCATAAATACGTTTTAACATGAATTTATTCATCCACTGAAGAAAATAGTTCCAATTTATATAGTTATGAATATGTATCAAAGCAAATAGTATCTATATTCTAGCAGGTGTATGGTAGCTTAAAGCAGGCTGAAGTAAAACAGATTGTACCTTAAGGCACATTCTGCTTTACTTTCAACCTGTTTTAAGTAGTAACTTATTTTCAAATCTAGAAACAGTTTAAACAATGCTTTATTCACATAATGAAATGGTTTGGACAACAGGCATAGCCTATGCAAGTCCTTTTCTTTAGAAATAGGCTATGGGGTTATGGGTTAAATCATAACCACGCATGCACCAGTCCTTTGCAAACAGTGTAGTGTACCTGTAAATAGTACATGTGTCCTATGCAAATGATATACTCATTTAGGATACTGCATTGACCTCTTCTTGTTGCTGAAAAGGTTCAATCAAACAATTTAGATTCTTATTGTGTTAATCTAAAGACACTGCGCTGTTTATCCATACCACGGAACATTTAATATAAAATAGCAGTGTAGGCCCTCTGGTGGTAATTGCGACGTCTCACCCGGGTCTGAGGGGTCTGGATCTTCATTGCTTGCATAGAACATATTTATTTAATCATGTACTCTACACAGCCTCCGGGTACACGGCTGATAAAGGCCGAGTATACTCGTCGCCAGGGTTGAATGTGTTAAGATTAACCCCCACCACCTCATTGAAAGTGGGTACAGTAAAAAACCCTCTATAACGACCGCTAAAAAGGGCTAATTGATTGTTCAAAAGTCAGGTGACAGCTTAAAGCAAAGTGACAGTAAAACAGAACGCTCCTAAAGGAGCGTTCTGTTTTACTATCACCCTGCGTTAAGCCACCACCTGCCCTAAACACCAAGCAATTGATCTAATTTAATGTTCGTTATAAAGAGGCTTTACTGTATACGGACAATGCAAACTAGGTTAGTTTTTCAGTCATACACCTTGTTTGTCAACTGAAATAATAGGTAATACGATGCTGTTGGTAATGTTCATGCATATTTTTGTGGTAGTCGTATATTTGCATAATGCCTAGATAAATATTGAGTTTTATGTACATAACGTGCGGCTATCGGGAAATATGAGACCATCTGCTTCATCGGATGTTTTATGGTACATTGTACATGCGCTTCTTCACAAAAGGGTGACGTGCATAGCACATCAGTTAGGAGTGTGTTGGCTCGGCGTCTCACAGTTTGGAAGCCGTTATTCTTTCCCAATACACGTGTTATGCTTAATTATAAAAATGATTATAATGCTAATAATAATAAAGAATTTATTTCAAGAGGAATTTGGTAAAATCCTATTTCCGTGAGACCCTCGTAACACATTAAAATTTATTAAAAACAATTACAAGCAAAGTTTAAAGATCAAAGTAGAATATTCGTTGTTTTAATTATTGGTATGCTCCAGGGACTAGGTTGGATACCTCTAGCTGATGGAAGACGAGAATCCCACCTCATTATGCTCTTCAAGATCCATGTCCAAGAATGCATGCCATATTTACAGGATTGTCGTTCTTGCTCACTTTAGTATATCAGACGTAAACCATTATCTCCCTTGGTCCACGAGATCAATTATCGATTTGTTAGGCAGACTATCGGGAATCGCTTGATCATCTTAGCCTTGATAAGAAACGAATGCTTCGTTATCATTCGGCTGCCTCCGGAACACTGGTTCCGGACTCGTTCTTATTCTCAGCGGGACCTCTGAAAAGCCATTTGTGTTTATCTGCTGATTAAATTGTTACTTTAAGCATGGAGGAATTATAATTCCTCCATGCTTTAAGGTACTTCGCATGTGCGTTTAGTTTCCATACAAGGTGTTATGAAACTTTTCATGAAGAATGATAATAGCCTAAGAAACAATGTGTGTAAATATAAGCAAAATTTATCGTGTGGATTGTCTTTAAGGTCTCTTTTTCTGACAAAAACCTTGAATTTTGATGATTTTATTTTTCTCAAAAATGAATAAAGCTAATGAATATAAGTCTCGCCCAATAAGTAGTCCACAACAGTCATTACAAGAAAAGCTAAAAACATTTTGAATAAAGGTGTTCAGAAAGATGTTATCAGCTATTTAAATTTTGCAAAATGCTTTAAAAAATTCAATGTATATTTGTTTTCATTTTATTCAAATATATGGTTGATGAACTAGTCATTCTGAAAAAATTAGAAAATATTACAGTCAGGATTTGTTGTAAAAACATATGTTCTTATTAAAATGTGGGATATTTGTTGTTTAGAATTAAAACTTTGTCATTAAAAAGCATTATTATTTATTCATGGACTTGCATACAAGGTTTATTATATTGTTTTAACATAATTATAATTGGCAATATCGATCTTGAAAATGTTAGCGTATTGATAAACTTCAATGTGTGGCTTTATATTTCGATCAAATCGTGTACATGTATACCGATTTAATTGACATGTAAGTCATTAAACTAAAACGTACAGGTAAGTGGACATATAATTGGACCGTAAACATCACTAGTTCTAATCAACGAAGACTAAACATAACATGTCCCTTGATTACTGCGTTATTGATTGACAAGTCAATAAATCGGACACTTAAAAAAAAATATTTGGATCGAATGGGTCTCGAACCTATGACTTTTAGATTGCTAGTCAATCACTATACTGACTGCGCTATGAAGGATTATACCAAATCGTATCAACATTTTCTTTATATAAATTTTCTAGTATAAGCACGTACGAAAAAAGTCTATGTCGTCAAGACGCATATCCGCTCGCCCGCAAGACCGACTTCCGTGAGCGAAAGGCCTTAACATTCGCGTTCTACATCAATTATACCCTGACAAGCATTACCGATCGAATCTTTCACTAGTGAATAACACTTAACATACGATAGTATGAATTATGATCAGACTAAGTAATTTGTCTATACGTCAATTTGCAAACTGTTAACCAATCGGATCAAAACTAATTGATAGCTAAAATGGTAAAAAACAAAATTAAAATTAAATTAAAACATACATTGTTCGAATTTCTTTTTAAGGAGTGATTTACACATATAAGCTTAATATGATGGAAATGCGTAAATATGTTTCGAATAAGATATATTTGTATGAAAAACACAGAAAAATGATATTTTCTGTTCTATTGCAAACAGTTTGGATCAAGATCAGGCCCCCAGCAATTATGTGTCGGAAATTACTCTGAAAACAATCTTGATTAGAGTGTTTTGTGTGAAAAACTTTGAAACTGAATGCAATTCTTTAGGAAACAATGTCGTATTCATTTTAGACTATCTATGTCGGATCATTATCCAAACTATTTGACACGGATTTATCTGGGTAGTTCTGCTCCAGGATGGTAAAAAGGCCCCCCGGAAAAACTAAAGGCGCGAGTCACTGCTCCTTAACCCCTAATTATCGTGCTAAGCGAGACTTGGCTTATATTTGCAAACAATCTGGATTCAGATCAGATGCCGCGTTACATAGCGTCTGATCTGGATCGAAGCTGTTTGTCACTCGAAAAGTACTTTTTCTTTAGATTTAAAAAGATCAAAATTAGTTATTATATTTCGAAGACATTATATTTGAAGCAGACGACAAATCAGCAGGATAAGGGTTAAGTTATGACACTTTGTTTCATTAACTCATTCAACCATAAAATTGTTAACTGACATGTTAATTTCCAATTAGGTCTAGTCCATTCTTTACTTTTTAGGGTTGATGTTAACAATTATTGCAAAATGGCAAACAGTGTATGCCCTGTTCAGATGACTTATGCTAGCATACGACAAGTGTACATTTAGAAAATTCAAATTCAAACATAAGTACGCTGTTTGTTAGTGACAATGGGTTAATATTTTGTTATTGTTATCTGATTGCTGAGTGCCGGCTAAATTCTGATCAGATCAGTTACTTGCTGTTTGATCTGGATATACATTGTTTGCTTCTGTAATTCAAGTGGAAGAAAAAGTCTAAAAGAGATGAGGGCAAATGTCTTTTTGCATCTGCCAATTTCACTTATAGATGTTGTGTGTCTCACCTGCGTTTGCATTATTGGCTATGATACATGCATACAGTTGTCCCAAATACACTGGCATATTAAGTGTTTCCGCTATTACAGAACTACTTACTGGCAATGTATCCCTTTAATATGCAAATACAACAAAGTGTTCATAAAAATGTCTAGGTATGTATAGGTTCAACTTTAAGCATCTATACCCCTTTACCCAATTGCCTATTTCTAGTATTGAAAATAAGGGACCACTTAAAGCAGGTTAAAAGTAATGCAGAAGGCGCCTTAGGGCGATTTCTGCTTTACTTTCAGCCTGGTTTAAGTTACCATCTGCTAATATGTAGACATTATATCTTATGGCGCATGTTTCAAACTGTTTAAATAGGAACTATTTTGTTCAGCGGAGGAATAAATTAAATACGCTAAAAGTCGCTTCTATGTGGGAAAGGGATACTATGTGTTTCTATATCATGTAATAAAGACATTTGAATGATCTTTTAGCCTTAATTTTGTTTTAATCAACCAGAAAAAAAATTTTTATTGAAAAGGTGGACAAAATACGAACAGGCATTGCCTCTGAATCAATGTCATGCACCCCAGTCATCACAGAAACGTTGCATTCAATGAATTCTTTAGAAAGCTTTGACTCTGCTACAGCAGCAGAAATTGGGGAGATTGTGAAGGCATCCCCATGTAAGTCCTGTGAACTCGACCCAATACCTACATGGCTTTTAAAGTTATGCCTTGACGAGCTCCTACCGTCGTTAACAAAAATTGTGAACTCTTCGCTGGAATCTGCGTATGTTCCAAAAGAATTCAAAAAGTCGCATGTAAGACCTCTTTTGAAAAAACCTGATCTCGATACAAATGATCTTAAGAACTACAGGCCTGTATCAAATTTGCCATTTCTCTCAATAGTATTAGAAAAGGTAGTAGACAAACGCATTGAGTCCCATTTGACCACAAACAATCTGCATGAACAACATCAGTCAGCATATCGTAAGCATCACTCTACAGAAACTGCTCTTCTAAAAGTTCAAAATGACATCTTGCAATATCTTGATAAGAATGAAATCACAATTCTGGTGATGCTTGACCTATCTGCCGCATTCGACACAATTGATCATGAAACATTACTCAATCGCCTTGAAAAAGACTTCAAAATTATTGGAAACCCACTAAAGTGGATGACCTCATACCTGACCGACCGTTACCAAACAGTCGCGGTAGATGGCGAATTATCTGCCCCAGTTCAAATGAAATATAGTGTGCCACAGGGGTCAGTCCTTGGGCCGAAGAACTACATCTTGTACACAAAACCTGTCGGCTCAATTTGCAGAAATCATCAGCTGGATCATCACTTCTATGCAGATGATTCACAGTTATACTTGTCATTTAAGCCTAAAGACACATCTTGTCAACAAGAAGCCCTTTCAAAAGTCGAAGGGTGTCTAAAAGACATAGTATCATGGATGCACCAGAACATGTTGAAGCTGAACACTGACAAAACTGAGGTCATACTGTTTCATTCAAAAAAGTTTAACGTTCCTGAAGATTTTCACGTACAAGTGGGAAACTCTAAAATCAAATCATCAGTATGGGTGAAGAATCTTGGTGCTAGATAAGATTACCAAATGGATATGACACAGCACATTAACGCTGTGTGCAGGTCTGGCTACTCACAGCTGCGGCAGATAGGTCATATTAGACAGTACCTTTCTCCAGAAGCTACAAAGACCTTGGTCAATTCTCTGGTCACTTCAAAAATTGACTACTGCAACTCACTGCTGTATGGGATTCCCCAAAACTCATTATGCAAACTACAGCGTGTGCAAAATACAGCAGCCCGCATCATTACCAGGACCCCTCGGTACAATCACATCACTCCAGTCTTGAAGGATCTTCACTGGCTTCCAGTTCAACACAGAATTGAATTCAAAATTCTGACACTCACATACAAAGCCATGTGCAATGGTTCTCCAAGGTACATTGTCAATATGCTTGACGTGTATAAACCTCGAAGAGAGCTGCGGTCTGCGACTAAATCAGTATCGCTGGTTGTACCGAGGAGTCGTTTGGTGAGGTTTGGAGACAGAAGTTTCATGCATGCAGTCCCAAAGCTCTGGAACAGTCTACCATCAGACATCAGAGATGCGAGCTCAGTTGCAGTCTTCAAAAAACGTCTGAAAACTCACTTCTTTAATATGTATTATTAGAACACTGCTACCTATGCGATATGTTCTTGCTGTAGATGTTGTGGGTTTAAATGGGAGTTCTGGCGTATTATCTGGTTTATGGTCTCTCAATTAGAGAAATTTTTAGTTATTGTCGCATGCTATTTTTCTTAGTTATATTGCATTGGGCGGCCTTCATTTGGCGTTCTGCTATTGTTTCTATTGGTCGGCAATCATTAGCCGGTCGGTTCATTGCTGATTAATGGGGGTAATGTAATCGCCGTTTGGGGGCTGTCTTTTGTATGTTTATTTATGATTATTTAAGATCTAATTGTAGTTCTTTGTCTTTTCTCGGCGGCCTGCATTGGGCGCTAAAATACTATTATTTCTATCAGTCGGCAATCATTAACCGGTCGGTTCATTGCTGATTGATGGGGGTAATGTGATCGTCTCCTGGGCTGTCTTTTGTATGTTTATTCATTTTTATCTTAGATAATTGTAGTTATTGTCTTTTCTCGACGGCCTGCATTGGGCGCTCATCTATTGTTTCTATCAGTCGGCAATCATTAGCCGGTCGGTTCATTGCTGATTGATGGGGGTAATGTGATCGCCGTTTGGGGGCTGTCTTTTGTATGTTTATTCATGTTTATCTAAGATCTAATTGTAGTTATAGTCATTTCTCGGCGGCCTGCTTTGGGCGCTCTACTATTATTTCTATCAGTCGGCAATCATTAGCCGGTCGGTTCATTGCTGATTGATGGGAGTAATGTGATCGCCGTTTTGTGGGGCTGTCTTTTGTATGTTTATTCATGTTTATTTTAGATCTAATTGTAGTTATTTTGTCCTTTCTCGCTTTGTAGGTACTTTTGTGTAATCTTATGTGAAGCGCTTTTGAACGCACTACCCCTGTGTGAAAAGAGCGCTATATAAATCTGGTATAATAATAATAATATAATAATAACAAAGTACTTAACGACCACTCATTGTTGACTGCAAGATATGAATTGTTTCCGGTGGAAATAATAGCTTTAACGCGTTTATTTGGAAAGAATAACGCCTTCTCCTCATTCTTGTATTTAATGCATCCTACAAAAGGGAAATAGGCAAACAGTGTAGACTCTGATCAGACGTCGCATTATAGGAATTTCAATATCAAGCAAAACGAAAATGAAAATTTAAACCAGGCACCCCTGTGCTACTCAGATTAAAACCATAGTTAACCTTTCTAAAAGTAAATTTCCCCAGTTTAGTGCATTGCGTTTAAACGGAAAATAATAATGTATCCTCTACTGTATATTACCACGGAGTAATTAGAGCGAGCTCTAATTACTCCGTGACATTACGCACAAAAAATACAGCTATCCGTATCTCTAACTGGATGTAGAGATAACTCATCCCTTTTAAAGTTTAAGAATGTTCCAATCTAAACATAACTTGGACAGGTCAGAAGAAAACACTAATATAGACAAAGCACAGGTTTCAACAGCACACAAATATCTACACCACTGTTATCTATAAATATAAAAAGTATAAACCGTAAAACGACATTTTTCTGATAAAAATTAAATCCCCCTCCCCCAACATTTTGTTTTCTTCGAACATCTATGTGGTTGTGTTACGTTTTCGTGAAGGGTGGATGGGGGATAATAACACGCAACGGGCATCTGGATGTTATAGGCGAATTCGTGACAGGTTACACTCAATTTCTGCGCCAACGGAAAGCATCTCGCCACTTACTGTTTATTTGAAGTATGATATAGGTGTTCGGGAATCTCTCAATCAGTCGAATACAACTTGCTATAAATAGTAAAACCTCTCTATTATGACCACTAAAAGAAGGCTAATTGAGTGTTTAAAGACAGGTGACAGCCTAAGAAAGTTGACAGTGAAAAAAGAAAGCTCTTTTTACTGTCACCTTGCTTTAAGCAATCAAACTATTGTAAAACCCTAATAATTAAGTGGTCGTATTAGAGACGTTTTATTATTACTCAGAACAAACATACATGTATTTCAAAACTAAAGCTTTAAACGAAGTATGTATGTTTGATTTAAGCAAACTTTGAGAATCGAACGCAGAAATAAAGCAGACCATTTTGGGAATGAGTTGGAACTGGAAGAATCCGACGACCATATGTCAGACTTCTATCCATTGATGCACTGTCCCCTTAAAGGAATGGTGCAAAGGAAACAAACTGAGTGACTTACAGGTATAACCAAGCACTCAAAGAAGCCGAGTGACTTACAGACATAGTCAGGCACTCGATTGCTGCTCTTGTAAAAGAGCAACAAATGCACAGTCTAATTCACCCCGTCGGTGCAAGACCGGTGCATACAAATACAAATGACACCAAAGACGTCAGTGATTACCCTTACGGGAATCTATTCAAAGAACGCAAGTATTGCACTTTTCAATGAAATTGGCAGAATGGAAATTTATGACATCTTAAATAAAACATTTCTAACATTCAGCAAGTTAAAATAAATTCTGAAAGTAATACAAAAAGCTTTTAAATTGACATGGTTACGTGGAAATATATCATAATAATTAATTCTTCATTCAATCTTATACTAGCTGTGCTATCTGGATTAATTTTAATGAAAATTATAAAACGTACATCAGTCGTTTTGTACTCCGTATCGCCACTGGTCCTAGATTAGCATATGAATAAAAGGTGTTAGGATCCCAGCTCATACATGTACCACTATTTTACTTAAGTGCTGATAGCTCAGTCGGTTGTGTGGTTGACTAATAATCAAAAGGTCATAGGTTCGAGTCTCATTTGAATCAAAACTTTTTTCCTTTTTTTTTTTTTTTTTTTTTAAAGTCCAATTGTATTGACGTATGGGTAAATAATTCAGATAAAGGACATGTGAATGTGCATGCTGAATATAAAAGGACGATGATTTGGTGGTGACTGTCCTAGTCAATGACGTAGCAATGACGTAGCATGCCCAACTCTCTACAATGAAACTCAATGGGAGACACAGATTATGTATGCTGTTCAGAGGGAGTTGTTTTAGGGAGGGACATTAAGACTTGGTTTATATTTGCAAAACAGTTTTAATCAAGATAATACGCCGCGGCGTCTGATCTGGAATCAAGCTGTTTGTTACTCGTCATAATATTTCTTCTGCCAAATTGTCAACTTATATGTAACTTTGAGAAAAAAGGCAGACGACAAATTTAAACAGATGATAGGTCTACCGTAGCTGCCGCAAAAAATACAGAATCTGTTTAATATATACATATATTCGACATTCCGCTTTTCCTGGCCTATCATATTGTTTCGGTCAAAATCAGTGAATTATATTCACTCTTATCATTCCATCAACCGAAGTCCTTCGTCGTAAAATAAAATGGAAGGTGTTGACTGAAGAGGTGCGCTTCTGGTGGCTCCAAAAGCAGTGTGAGAGGTTCCAAAAGGTTAATTGGTTGTTGAAAGATATTTTTGAACGTCGATGGTTTTTAGTACCTACTATACATGTATTTAGGAAGTCAGATTAGGGTGAAGGCCATTCATGCTCCTGAATGAGATCGTCACTCCACTCCCAAATATTTACATTCACCCAATTAAATTGCATTGGACAGAGTGACGTTCAATTTGTATAAACGCTATTTCTCTAGGGGCGGAATTTGTGTATACAATTCCGCAGAGGAGGCGGGGCTTATTGGTCTGCTATCCGCGAATCATTTTGTTGCTTTGCTTCAGTAGTGCCGTTTCGGCTATTCCTTTCAAGGTACACATTATTCGTATTGACAACCTCTAATATGGATAACACATACATGCATCATGTCCAAGAATGCAGGACATATTTACATAGTTGTCTTCCTTGATCTGTCTTGATCGTGATACGTAAACCATTACCTCCCTTTGTCCGCGAGATCAATTATCGATTCGTTGGGCATACTATCGGGCACCGTTTGCTCATCTTTAGCCTTGATAAGAAATCACGAATGCTTCGTTATCGCTTGGCTGCCTCCGGAACACTGCTTCCGAATTATTTCTTGTTCTCAGCGGGGTCTCGTGTATCAATGATCAATAAGTTATCACCAAACATTCGCGTTTTACAACTATTATATCCCGATCAGCATTATCGATTGAATCGATCAAACGGTGGTATGAATTATGATCAATTGATTAGACTAAGTAGTTTGTCCATACGTCAAGTTGCAAACTGTTTACCAATTTATTAAATCAAAATATCCGGTACTCTGAAAGCATGTGTAATAGACATATGTTTCTAGGGTCCTTTACCCCCTATATATATATGGCATGTTTATCACACATGGACATCAGCCCCAATCAACACAAAGCGGGAATCAGATTAGTGGGATCACTGCCCTTGAACGATTACGGTGAATTACGGAAATATCCGATTATGGGTTCGGGGAAAATGACTAAGTCCGATTTCAGCATCACGACATTTGTCAATATTCAAATTAAATTGGAAGCAAAAAGACTTTATTCAAATTCAAAGCAAAAGAGATTTTATAACTGTTTTGAAAACATTCCTTCACCTCATAACTGCTAAAAAAATTGCAGATATTAAAAAGGATACTATATTTGCGTTCAAAATCAGCAAACTACACACTTTCATTTTTTTACTCTATGTTTAATGTGCCCGACACCAACCATTTTCAAATCAAAATGGAAGCAAAAAGTCGTTAAAATAGAAAATTAAAATTTACATCATGTGAAAAGAAGAAAATAAAGTATATTGCTATAACTGCTAAAATATTGACAAATATATGCAACACCTTAAAATATGACTTTGAAAATTATTCCCCTATATATTCTATATCCTTTCCACGCCCATAACATATTAAAACGTTTTGACGTTTATGGCACATTTTGGCTTCCGTAGAATGAAAAGTTGTGATTCGCACGTCGCGTTGGAAGACTTTTCTGAAAGGCCATGTTCGGCACTTCCTATTTCTAGAATATCAATGGTCTCCTGCAAAATGTGACACTTTCAGGCAGCATCGAAAATGGATCCAGACACAAATTTGCAAGATTGGAAAAAGGCGAATGCCAGAGGGGCCGAAACGGTCCATCTTTCTACTTTCGGTTTAAAATGTACGCGACCTTTTTGTCAAAACCCGTTATAATAGCACTCATGCTGGAATTCAGTAACACTGACATGTCAACACAAAGCTCACAAAGCTCAAACTGAGCTCAGGATCCACTTACTTTTTTTTTTGTAACTTATTCGCGCATTGCGTGAACGCGATTTAAAAAATAGCGCCTCTAAAAATAGATTGTCACTTTCAGTTTCGTTTTGACACGTCAGAGTAGTTTTGAGATGTCAGAGTGTAGTGTTTATTCAGAAAATGAGCTCCAAACTAGTCCAGAAGTGTCTGTTTTATGTGTACAAAATCGGTCAGGCTTGCTAAGGATATCCATATCGATTTTATCGGCTTTTTGCAAGGGGGACAACCTACTTGATTAAGCCAGTCAAAATGGACTGAAAGTTGGGTATGCAACAACAGGTGGTTGACCTGATACCAGGAACTATACTGCATCCAAGTTATCGTAGAACGAGAGGAGACCAGCGTCTGCATCAGCCAACTGCGCCACAGATCATCTACAAATACTCATTTTACCCCCGCACAATCAAAGAATAGAACAGGCCCCAAGCCGCAACCACATAGATGTCCTCACCTAAAGGTTTCAAGACTGCAATCAGGCCAGCTACCTCCACCTTCTAAGCTGCACATCCATGTATATAGTTTTAGATGCACAATTTTGGGATTTTAACTGAAAATACTATTGGAGAGGGACGACTGACTCATTCCCTGCTTTGAGGTCATCATTTACAGACTAAGAAGACTCCTGACCTATTACCAGAAGAAGAAGATGATGTACGCTTAAACGTTATGCCTGTTGCAAAATTATTGAAGCCAGATCAGACGCCGGTATCATGGTGTCTTATCGACCTCCAAAAAGTATATTAGCCATTTATAAGATTAGAATTGATCGTCAAACATGTTCAAGATGCTGCCATTTTCTAATTTTATTCGCAATGCGATTTGCGTTTAGTTTTATTTGAACTGGAACAAATAAAGCTCTCTCTACTTTAAATACAATTATAAGCTGTTTGGCGCTCGGGTTGAGCAAATGAATTAACATTTGACTTTCGCTTTCAGGGATATTTCAATAAAAATCCAAATGCACACATCTTTTTTAACAAAATTTGCAGACGACCATTTTAAAACAGACGACATGAAGCCAGGAGAATAATTGAGAACGTAAAAACATGAACCTTTTATAAGCCCCAGACACTTTAATTTTGATCCCATGTACTGCTTCACAGCGAATGAGCTGATTCGCCGAAATCATCTTCCTGAAATCATCACCATTTCATCTCATCACCCATCATCATTTATCGGTGTTACCTATTTTGTGTCAACCCAACTCATGCATCCATGCAGGGCTACCATAACTTGCTTATAAAAATCCTAAGATTCCAAATATTCAAGCGCGATTTTAGAAATCGTACATTTAACCCTTTCGCTGCCAGCCTCTATTACACTAACATAACTATGCAAACAGTATAGATCCAGATAAGACGCCGCGTAACGCGGTGTCTGATCTGGATCTATACTGTTTGACACTCATCTCAATGTTTTCTAATTAAAAACGCATATAAAATTCCAAATTTTAAAAGTAAGTGCAGAAATCCGAAGATTTCAGTAAATATCCGTAGATCCGGAGAAATTAAGAAAAATCCGAAGATTTCGGAAAAATCCGGAGAAATGGCAGCTCTGTCCATGCGTGCACTCTGTTTTGATAAGGACCGGTTTCTTTAACCCCGATGGCTGATCTACATGTTATCACAGTATTGTCCGATGTTTCTGACTTGTCCGAGTTTTTTTAGAACAGAATAGTTAATAATCGTAAATAGGTAAGCAAGGTATAGTCAAACAACTACGTCTGACGTGTCACGGGGTCGCCGAGTCCATTTATAAGGGAGATCAGCATTTCGGATATCCTCGTCTCATTCTATTAAAGAAAAGGTTTAGTTTTAGCTATTGGATAGGTCGTAGGGCCACAAGGGAGTATATGCTCGAGGAACTTTTATTTGTCGTGGGTTTGAATCTCGCATCAACCTAAAACTTTTTCTTTTGCTAAACAGATTAAGGATTCTATAATTACTTTATTTCTAATTTCATTTCAACCGTCATATACTTTCATTGTAATGCAGATCTACGGTGAAACCACTCTAAACATAGGTAATTGTTGGCATTTAAGGCAGGTGGCAGCAAAACTTGGGGGAAAAGTAATGCATACAACAGTTTCCATTAGTTTTGTTCTACATTCAGCAGCAGCCTGTCTAAAAAGCCCACTTTTGTCCTTAATGAGTGGTCGATTCCTAGGTCTTTACCGTAATCAGGGTCTTAGATAAGGGGGGTATTTAAAAAAAAAAGTGTATCCATGTCTCCACCAAACCCTATGTTGTGACTTCTAATCAAAAGCTTCTCGAAGAGACCATTCTAATTAGTAATTATACCATAAGGTTTAGTGCAGACATGAGGAAAATGTTGGAAAACTTGAGTCTATTCTCCTTCATCTGGAGCCATGTAAACAGTAATTCATTTCATTTCAATATACATGTACAGTTTAAACGAAACGAAACGAAAACGCTCAAACGTAGAAAAGTGCAACATGTGGACAATTCTGAAAATTCATTTTTATCTTGGTGGCAAACAGTTTGGAGCCTGATCAGACGCTGGGTTATCCGGTGTCTGATCTGGCTCCAAACTGTTTGCAATAGAAATGATAGTTTCAGCGTAAACCCGTTTATTGGGAAAGAATAACGTTTTCTCCACTGTATATAGGGGCCTATGTTTGTACATGTATGTATTTTTTAAAGATGACTAATGTAGGGCTCGAACTGTAGCAAAGCATCCCTTCTCCCTGTTCTGTTCTGTTCTGTTCCAACAGTGACGAACATGTGCATAAATGGTCAGTTTATATTAAACAGTAGGAAATAGAATATAATGTTTTGCTATTCATGCAAAAGTGGAATATAAAAAAGTGTAAGGTCGACGTGGGATTCGAACCCACGCTTACTAAAGATACTGCTACAGTGAGAGTATTTGCCTTCTGCATACCTAGACTTTGCCTACTGCACTGAACTGCTTACACTTATTCAGCCTTCATTTTTATCTCATATACAGTGGAGAATCTGTTATTCTTTCCCAATAAACGCGTTTACGCTAAAACTATTATTTGCAGTGCAAACAATTTGGAGCCAGATCAGACGCCGGGTAAACCGGCGTCTGATCAGGCTCCAAACTGTTTGCCACCAAGATAAACAAGAATTATCAGAATTGTCCAAAAGTTGTTCGTTTCTACGCTTTAATGCTTTGCGTTTGCGTACGTTTGCGTTTAAACGGGAAAGAATAACAGATTATCCACTGTACGAAACTCGGTTTTTTAAAATAAAGTCCGAGAACATGCGGAAAGCTGTTTTCCCTATAAAATGGACTAGGCTGACCTTTGACACGTCAGACCTAGTTGTTTGACTATAACATCGAACATATAATCGTACACTTTCCTACTTGAGATAAGTATTACCCCCGTGCAACACGAGACTGCTGCGCTAGCTTTACTGATATTTTATTCTTTCTCAATAAACGCATTTATATACTAAAACCATTATTTCCATTGGAAACATATTGGAGCCAGATCAAACACCGGGTAATCCGTCTGACTAGGCTCAAAACTGTTTGCTACCCAGATTAAAAATTATAATTCAAATTTCTAAAAGCAAATTTCCACAGTTTAGTGCATTGCGTTTGCGTTTTAACGAGAAAGAATAATGTATCCACTAAAGGGGTCATTTCACCAAGAAATCTTCCCGGAAGACTGAGCTGCGATCTCAGAGCGTATAGCTTGGTCGCCCCAGGTCGCACGTAGTCGACGGTTGATCGAGGGTTAGTCGAACCTTGGTCTCCCGTGGTCGCACATGGTCGAGGATTGGTTTCCCGTGAAAATAGATCGTAGCTCGGTTTTTTGACATATCAAAAAACCGAGCCTCGACCTAAAAGTCGCACGGAGAGCGTCGAAAGAGCGATCATGGTCGAGGAAAGAACGTATTGGTCGAGGGAAGATCAAAACTAGAGCAAGGGTGAGCGATGCTCAGTCTACTCGATCGAGAACTGATTGCGCGCATGGTCGTGCTGCTCGACCCCTGCTCGATCCGCGTGATCTAGCTTCGCTCTTTTGCGATCAAGCCTCGCTTCACACGACCTGTCCAAGACATTCCCTAGCCCCGTACGCTCCATATTATATCAATTGGCATGATTGGATCATGCAAAGTCGACTTGCTTGGAGCTCTCGCATGCCTTCTGTGCAATCAAATAGCTTTCTCGTTGGGGTCGTGGTGGAGAGGTTTTACGGTATAATGCAGTACTGAATATAGCAGAGCCTAAAAAAACGTGCTTTCTACCACTGACTGTTTGATTCATTGATTGATCTATTCAATCAGTCATTTAACATTTACCTATCTTATAAACATCTTGTGTTTCTTTGAAAAAGAGCTGCGTACCAATAGTTTAAATGCAATACTTAATTAAACGTGTCTTAAAATGTATTTTTATATGTACATGTATTTCTCATAGATACAGTTAACACATTGAACTCTAGCAACGCGTATACTCGTTGTTTGTAAACAATGTTTACCTGTGAAAACTGAATGCATGCAGCGTGGACCCAGATCAGGGGGTTCCTAAAGGAAACCTATGATCGGAATCTACAGTGTTTGTCCCCTTGCAATGTATGGACGAAAGCAACCATAAAAAGTAAAATATGTACTGAACGAAATTGAGAACTGGACCTTACCATTAATAGTTCCAGGATGGATAAATTAATTGAACAGGTCTGACTTTCTATGTACATTTTGCTAATTGAGTATAGTATTTTGTGAATTTTACTCGTAACTCTCCCAAAATCATTTACAAATCCGGAATCATTAACAGAAACTGATAATATACTGATTTATTTGTTTGTGAATATGTATGTATTGTCTATGTATACATTTTGTTTTGTTCCTCATGTTGTGTCTATGTATATTGTCTGTTCCTCATGTTTTTATGTAAAATCATGAACTGAGTGTAATAAAGAAATTGAAAAATTGAAATTGATCGAAATAGAAGGATTAATGTTAGTCAGGTCCCCGGATGTTTGATATTTCATAGATCAAATTGTCCATTAATCAAGGTTTAATTAATTCAGTTAACCCTGATCAAACGTTTTTTCATGTTGATCAAAACTGATGAAATAATTTTCTACAATAATGGTATGCGACAATACTTACACTGAGTTTTTTTGTGGTTTTTTTTTTTAGTTTCAAGTTTTATTCAAAATATATGCATAAGTCCTGTAATTTGCAGGCAACATCAGCGGCAAACCACATGATATACACATTAACCCTTAGCCTGCCACTCACGACTATAGCTCCATATGCAAACAGCTTGGATCCGGATGAGACGCCGAGTAACTCGGCGTCTCATCTGGATCCAAGCTGTTTGACACTCGAACAACATTTCCAGCAATTTTGAGCAACTTTGAAGCACTTTGAAACTTGAAGCAGACGAGAAATATAGCAGACGACAATTTTTTTGGCGGGCTAAGGGTTAAGCCACGTGAACCACAGTGCATAATGCCCGTATTATGTCTGGAAAATGACAGTATTAGTTAAGGGTGTGTGCTAAAATTGTTACTTTTTTTTGGAACATGAAACTTATATCGTAATAACGAGAGAATGAAACGCTAATTGCTTTTCGAAAAAGATGATGGACACCATTTCATTCATATTATAGGCCGATTTTATTCAACTGGCAGGGCGGAGCTAACCTTTGGCAAAGATAAACTAATTTACTTTTGATTTTAGGGTTGACTGGTATGGTTTCGTATTACATCATTATTGTCCGATACTTTCAACTTGAAGAAACACAATTTATGCGTGCACCAATATCCACGTGGAATTGGTATATATACAGTGATCCTTCTCTACATCAACACGCAATGGAAGACAAAGATTAAGTGTATGTTGTTCGTAGGGAATTGTTATAAGAAGAGAAATTAAGACTTGGTTAACATTTGCAAACAGCTTGAATCCAGATCAGACGCCACGTAACGCGGCGTCTGATCTGGATTCAAGCTGTTTGTCATTCTCAATTATCTTCATTCTGTCAAAATATCCATTGATATGTAATGTTGAGAAATAACCGGCAGACGACAACGGTAAATTTAGATAATAAAAGAGCGTGCTGTCGCCCCCAAAGTTGAAATGCAAAGGTCCGTAACGAAACTCCGCCCTGCCAGGTCAATAAAACCGATCTATAACATATCGTAGCAGTAGTATATCAAGGGTAGGGTATACCAATTCAATTTTTAAGATATGAAACGTCAAAAGCATTATGATTATGGGCAATAAACTCTGTTTATTCTATGTAAGTTTTCCCAAAACGGCTTACCAACAACGTCTCGGACGGGGTATACAGCGAACATATTGTAGATGATTTCAAAGACACAATTAATACCATTCACCACGTAAATCCAAAGACAAAAGTAATTGTGTCGTCAATTCTTCCCCGACGGAATGATAAGCTGATCAACGAAAAGATTCAACAGACAAACAGAGCCCTAAAAGTTATGTGTGAAGAACTAGGTCACCACTTTTTGAATAACGACCTGAAGTTTGTGAAAGCGTCTTGGTTATATCGGGATAATATTCATCTGAACCCGAAGGGCGGAAAAATCCTCGGTACGAGCATAAGAAACGCAGTAGACACCGTTCTTGGTCTACATTCATCAACGTCCCTCGCTGACAATGAAAAAACTAATTTTCGAAATGGGAGGTTTCCAGGGAGGAGTGGGCGTTATCCGGACAGGGAAATGGTTTTCATGCCAGTGTCACCGCACTGGACGAGGAGACATAGTCCATTGGATTTCAGCAACCATGCATGGTATTAAATCGGACTTCAACAGTAAATAACTGTGACACATTTCTGAACTGTGTAAATGATAGTAGTACACCGATTTTATCTTCTTATGAAGTGTATAGCGATAAATTCGATCTATTCAATTTTCAAGAAATTTTGATGAAGAATTGCTTATGTCCTGCGTTTGATGTTGATTGTTACAAATGTTTAATCGATGAAGCTCGCATACTCTCCTTTAGTATCTATCACATATGCCACACTTATTCAACTGTTTGTCCTATAGATTCAGATGACAAGTATGAGGTTGGTAGTCAATGCAATTATAACGACCCCTCAGTACTAATCAGAAGTGTTCGGTATTTTATTAAACAAATGAGTAATAACATCCACAATTCTGTTCTTGAAAATGAGAGCTCGGAAATGATGTACAATTGCACAGGTGCCATCGCTGCTAATGTATTAGAACCTGAAGTTACCTCGCATTCTTTAAATGACAAATGGTTTGGCAATAGAGGACTAAATATTTTACATCTAAATATTCACTTTTTATATCCAAAATTGGATGAAATTAAATTATTAATAAGTCAGCAGAAAGTAGATATTTTGTGCCTTTGTGAAACATTTCTAAATGAGACGTTTAGGGATACCGAGTTGTCGATTGAAAACTTTATTTTATTTCGAAAAGACAGGTGCTCACATGGTGGAGGATTACTAATTTACGTGAGAAATGATATACCATGTATTCGACGCCATGATATTGAAAATGGTTCTTTGGAGTCAATTTGGCTTGAGGTAAAACTACCGAATTCAAAAGCGTTTTTATTATCTAATGTTTACAGGCCTCCTTCTCCCAAAATTCAGTGGCTATTTGATTTCAATGTAACTGTAGACAATGCTTTAACTGACGAAATAGAGTGCATAATCGTTGGAGATTTTAACATTGGTATGCTCAGTGAATGCCCTCAATCTAAAACATGGCTTGACCAGATGCAGGCGGTTAATTTTACTCAGCTAGTTAAATGTCCAACACGTGTAACTCAGGTATCTTCAACATTGATCGATCATGTCTTTTCTAATGTTCCTGATCATATAGTTCATGTGTCTGTCCCGTTATTCTCCATTAGTGATCACTTTCCGGTGTGCATTACTCGAAAAGTGTCTTCAAACTACCAACAAGGTCCTGTTCACAAAACTATCTCATATAGGTCTATGAAACACTTTAATGTATCTCAGTTCCTTGATGAAATGTGTAATCAACCCTGGTCAATTATTGATTTAATTGAAAACATTGATGAGGCGGTTGAAAAATTTATTGATATGTTTAAGTCTCATAGACTCACATGCGCCTCTCCGGAATAAACGCGTGAAAAGGAATAACCAACCTGGTTGGTTTAACAATGAAATACTCCAGGCAATAAAAATGCGTGAATTCTACCATAAAAGATCCGATATCGATAATTATAAAATATGGAGACAAACAGTTAAACGCCTTATTCTTGATTCTAAAACACAATTCTATCATGATACTATTAATTCTAATACCCACAACCCGAAACTTCTTTGGAATAGTCTGAACACACTAACGGGTATGAAGACAAAAATTCAAACTAGTTTTATAAATGATGCAGATGGTGAACCGATAACATGTCCGAGCACTACTGCAAATGTCTTCAATGACTATTTTGCTTCTGTGTTTAAGAGTTTTCAGGGTAACTCCTCTAGTAATAGTCACTGTATGGTCAATGCTTCAGCTGATCATGTCAACTGTCCTAGTTTCTCAATTCCAACTGTATCACTTCAGTTTGTTGAGCAACAACTCACTTCGTTAGATTGTAAAAAATCAACAGGATCGGATGGAATAAGCGCTAGATTTTTAAAAATATCAGCATCCATAATAGCTCCAACACTCACACAATTATTCAACCGAAGTATACTATGTAGTTTGTATCCAAAAGTTTTTAAGAAAGCTAAAGTAACTCCTATTTACAAGAAAGGTCCTAAAGAAGAAAAGTCGAATTACAGACCAATTTCAGTTTTACCAATCATTTCCTTGATTTTTAATAGACATGTTAGTTCCTGTTTAAAGCAATTCATAGAAAACAACAACTTGTTCTACTCTAGGCAATCAGGTTTTAGGTCCAATCATTCCTGTCAGACTGCCTTAGTAAAATTAATAGATGACTGGATTGCCGTCATTGATAGTAATGAAATTGTAGGTTCTATCTTCTTAGATCTGTCTAAGGCTTTTGACCTGGTTGATCACATGATCCTCCTTGAAAAATTAAAATATTTCAATATTGACCAAAAGACATGTGCATGGTTTTCTTCATACCTGCATGATAGATCTCAACAAACGCATGTATCTGGAGTAACCTCGCAGCTTACTTCTGTTTTATCTGGTGTACCCCAAGGCTCAGTCTTAGGTCCTCTTTTATTTTTGATATTCATAAATGACCTTCCATCTGCATGTACACATTCTGTTGCTGACATTTTTGCAGACGACACAACGCTGTCAGTACACAATGCTTCTCTCAACTTTGTAGCAAACTCGTTGAGTAAAGACCTTTTTAACGTTAATGATTGGTGTGAAATGAACAAAATGTCAATAAACGTTGCAAAAACTAAATCCATGTACATTACCTCAAGATCAAAATCCGCAGGCATTCAGAATATTGCTCTGCCAATCCCATTTGGTAATGATGAAATCCATTGCAGTCGTGAGGAAAAGTTACTCGGTGTCACCTTTGATGTATTTTTATCTTTTGATAGCCATATCAACAATGTTCTTAAAAAGTGTAACTCCTTATTATACCTCCTCTCCAGAATCAAAGTGTTTCTAACTATACCATTGAGAAAAATGTTTTTTAACTCCTACATTTTACCTCATCTCGACTATTGTTGCGTTATTTGGGGAAACTGTTCTATATCGCAAGAACAGAAAATCATTCGTTTTCAAAAACGTGCAGCAAGGCTTATTCTTAATAAAGATAAAACTGCCCATTCAGCTGATCTCTTCAAAGAGCTTAATTGGATGACTTTTCCGGAAAGAGTTAAATTTCACAAAGCTACTCTAATGTTCAAAGTAATCAGAGGTTTGGCACCTGCATATTTATATGATTTGTTCACACTAAAGTCAAATGTGCATGATAGAAATTTAAGGACTTCATCAAAATCTCAGTTATATTCTCCCAGACCAAAGTCTGAATTTTTCAGGAGGTCGTTTGCCTATTCTGGAGCTATTATTTGGAATAATTTGCCTTTGAACATAAGAAATGCTGGATCACTTGCCTCATTTAAGACTTCATACCTTAAATGGGTTAAATTAGACACATAGTGTAGTCACTTATAATGCTTCAAAATGTAGTTTAGTGATGAATATTTGCTACTCAGGGATTGAAGTTTCATTTTCCACTACATGTATAATTTTAGATTTATAAAAAAGTTAAATTACTGTTTAGGAAATGTATTACAATGCACCAAGTTTTCTACATCCCGCATATTTGAGTTTGCAGCTGACGTAAGCTGTACCTTTCGTTTAATATGGCTTTATATCACTTTTCCTTAGACCTGTACCTGTCTAACCATCGCACTATTTGACACATAACCACATAGAAGCGCCTTTTAACGCATTCAATTTATGCAGTCATATCTATTTACAAAAAGTTGATTAAAAATAATTGCTAGATCTATTATCTTAGCAAATGGTAACGTAATGATGGCTAAAAGTAGCGCTTAATGCATCTTAAGGCGCATTCTGCTTTACTTTCAGCCTGCTTTAACTGACCACCTGTCTTCAAAACTTGAATTATGCCGTGTGCGTTAATGTTAATATTGCGATGGTTTCATGTTGGCTTTGTTTTGGCTATTGAGCCCCTGGCCGGCTGTTACACTTTTAACCTTTAGCCCGCTAATTATGTCGATACATGTGTAGTAGTTTTTGCTGAAAATGTAGACCCAGATGAGATACCTCCATAAGGAGCTCTCTGATCAGAGTATACATTGTTTGCTAGGAAAAGAAATGATTCTGAAATAGATAAAATTCCACGTTTTCAAATACATTGTATTCTAATTTCGAGTAAATGATTTGATTAATATTCCTAAAAGAAGGGGCATTTTTGAAAATGCTATGAGCTAGGGTTAATGACTGACCAGGGTCTTAGGTGCTTGTTAGGGCTTCTATGTGTTATGGCAGCTACAATAGACATATAGATACTTGATCATTACCATACCAGCATGTTGTTTTAACCCTTTACTCCATAGATATGTATCATAATTAATGTTTTCTGTTCTCTAGTAGATGGTATCTTGAAGCGGGCTTAAAGTAAAACAGAACGCACATTTGGGCTCACTGTGCTTTACTTTCAACCTGGTTTAAGTGGTCACCTCTCTTCAATACTAGAAATATACCATTGATTAAAGGGTTTAAAATATCTGTGGTATCTCTTTTGATATATAATTAAACCGGTCTAGATATTTCCTACTTGTTAAAACGTCGTTTTATGTTCGCTTTATATTGCCTATATCTATTGAATATTCATGTGTAAATAACAAATCGTGAACAGTATGACACTAATGCATTATTATTTTCAGTTTGATCTTTAAAATTCTCTAAGTAAACAGAGTAGTCCCTGTGTAGAGCTCCTACAGGTTCTGTCTTTTCTGGATCCACTCTGTTTGCAAAGGTTTAAAAATACTGTTTTAGTTTCCGTCTCACATAATGGGTGTTGTATATATGTTAATTTTGTTTGTGGACCATATTGAAAATTGGTTTGTTTGTTTGTTACCAAATATGTAATCCACATGAAATAGAGGATAACTGTTTTTTTCAGTGTAAGATCGAAATTTAATCCATTGAGTGAACATCAGACGTTATATTTTCACGAGTGGCGAAGCCACGAGTGAAAATATAACAGTCTGATGTTCACGAAATGGATTAAATTCGATCTTACACTGAAAAAACACAGTTATTCTATTTATTTATGCTTTAAAGCCACTTTTTAAACGAAATTGTTTCAAAATTGAAAGCGAACGTACATTATTTATCCCGTGTTGAGCCCCACGTTTTATGTCGAACACATGTGGCGTGACAGTTGGCGGTATAATGACGTCATCCGAATTACTTCGTTGCTCCCGAGTTTGGATTCGTGCTCTTCCGGTGAGTAGTTCGCGACAAATCGGACTGCCGGATTTTAACGATAAGACACGATTGACTACGATTCTTGGGGAGCCCTACGGGGAAAATTCATAATAAAAGCGATTGGTGATAATCCACTGCAGTGGATTACCAAGTGATCATCCACTGCTTTTTCGTGGTAATCCACCGAAAAGCATAAATAAATAAAGTCGTTATTGTTATTATCTTGGAAGCAGCCATTTTTAGTTCGTGCCTGACTCCAAATCGGAGATATATGAGACAGGGAACCAGACTAGATTAATATGCGACCTATGTATATGCTAAAGCATTCTGAGTACATGTAAATGAATGTAATCCTTTGCAAATATTGTAAATAAGGTAATTTTTGCGTAAATATAATAAATGTTTTATACATCTTGTTTTATTGTAAATTTGTTTCTTTGATTCATGAATAAAATCAAAAGATTAACCCTATCATTGCCAAGGATCCAAGATCGACTTTCGCAAACATGTTGGATCCTGAACAGACGCCGCGTAATGCAGTGTTTGAATATAATCCAAACTATATGACACTCATATCAATGTTTCCTAAGTCAAAAACGCAGAACACTGAAAATTTGGGTGAAAAATATAAGCCGATAAGGCAGCGACAGTGTAAGATGGCAGGGCTGCCATTTCACCGGAATTTTTCCTTAATCTTCGGATTTTTTTTCTAGTACATGGTATCTTAAAGCAGACTGAAGGTAAAGCAGAATACGCATCAATGCGCATTCTGCTTTACTTTCAGCCTGCTTAAAGTAGATACGTGTCAACAAAACTAGAAACAGGCGATGGGGTGATGGTACGATTCGTAAAATCGCACTTGAAAAATGCAAATATGGAAAGCTTAGGATTTTCATGTCAACTTATGGCAGCCCTGAGATGGGTATTTTCGTCATATTTGCAGTGAAAGGGTAAACACTACAAAACTACAAAATAAAAAAATAATAAAAATTAACCCAAACAAAAAAAAGAACCCCCCCCCCCCCCGCCACCCAACACTTAATATCATAGTCAAACTGGTGTTTGGACAGCGCAGTAGTTAGCGCACATGTTTCTATAACCAATGCGATCCGAGCTCGAAACCGGCAGTGGTCGCCGAACCGAACAAGTTCTGGTTTCCTCCCACAATAGTGACCACAAACGCCTCAAAGAGCAATCTGCTTTACGTTCAACCTACATTTAGTGGTCACTTGTCTTCAAATCTAGAAACAGGTATGGGGTAAAGGAATACTTAAATGTTTTTAGGTATTATTTTAAGTTTTTAGCTCACCTGGCACGTAGTGCCAAGGTGGTGTGGCCGTCGTCCGTCGTCGATCGTCGTTTGTCGTTCGTTCGTTGTCAACAATTTCTTCAAACGACTTCTCCTCCTAGACTACTGGATGGATTTTCACCAAACTTGGTAGGAATGATCCTTGTATGGTCCTCTTTCAAAGTTGTTCAAACATTTCCGGTCCATTGCATATCTGGGTCACAGGAGCTAAAAAAAGATTTTTTCAATGAAAACTTAAAAAATCTTCTCGTCTGAAACCACAGTACCCTGAGCTTAGATATTTGGCACAAAGCATTGTCTTCAGGTCCTCTATCAAGATTGTTTTTACTGTGGTAAAATATGACCCCGCCCCGGGGGTCATAATTTTACATAGAGTTATATTGTGAAATCTTCAACCATATTTTTCTCTGAAACTTATATGGCCAGAGCTTTAATATTTGACATGGTAACACTTCTAGAAGCTCTAAACTAATATTGTAAATATGGTTCCGGTCCGTTGCATATCTAGGTCACAGGAGTTAAAAATTGATTTTTCCAGTTAAAACTTAAAAAATCTTCTTGTCCGACACCACAGTACCCCGAGCTTAGATATGTGGCATAAATAGCACCATCTTTAGGTCCTCTATCAAGATTGTTCAAATATGTCTCGGGGTCAAAAATGACTCCGCCCCGGGGTCATGATTTTACATAGAGTTATATTGTGAAATCTTCAAACATGTATTTCTCTGAAACTAATATGGCCAGAGCTTTGATATTTTGCATGGTGACATTTCTTGAAGCCCTTAACCAATACTGAATATATGGTTCCAGTCCGTTGCATATCTAGGTCACAGGAGCTAAAAATATATTTTTTCAATGAAAAGTCTTCTTGTCTGAAACCACTGTACCATGAGCTTAGATATTTGGCACAAATCACCATCTTTAGGTCCTCTTTCAATGTTGTTCAAATTATGTCCCTGGGGTCAAAACTACCAAGGCCCTATAGGGGTTGCAGTTTTACATTGTGTTATATTGTGAAATCTTCTTCTCTGAAACTATTTTGGCCAGAGCTTTGATATTTAGCATAGTGACACTTTTTGATGTGTTTTTTACCAGTGTTGCTGAAATGGTTCGGGTCTGTTGCATATCTGGGTCACATTAGCTAAAAATAGATTTTTTCTGTCTGAAAACAGCAAGATTTTTGAAATTATGTCTCTGGGGTAAAAAATGATCACACCCCAGGGGTCATGTGGCCCTTGTATTGGGTTTTCCAGGTGAGCGCTATTTAGGCCCGCATGGGCCTCTTGTTTGTATTCTTCGGGTAATTTTTTTTAAATGTTTATCCATTTATGGTGTGATGTGGGTTTTTTTCGTTAGTTTGGATAAAAAAGTAAATATAATCAAAACTTCAGATAATGTTGAGGACCCCTTATAAGATCGGACCAAATATCTGGACTCTAAAAACAGCGAAATGCTATTCTCGTCACTTTCGACTTGTTCCGAACCGAACAAATAGCAAATGCATATCGATTTGGTCCATGATTTCCCTTCGGAGACTGGTAAAAAAAACTGAAGGTCGTCCGCCGATCGCCTGAACTTTTATTGAGATCGCAGTGGGTCGCGCGCAAATCCATGCGACTATAACGAATTTGCGCGTAGCTCGAGCGAGACTCTGTCTAGAAAAGATCGAGAATTGGTTATCTGAGCGAGGCTAGGACGTTCGAGATCGCATCTAAGTCGTATTGATCGCGGGTATATCGCAACTCGTACGTAGCCAGATCGGCCGGACATATGTATTGGTCGGCCGAGGTCGCGCACTTTCGAGGATAGGTCGCCGAGAGATTGAGTCTATGCCGCAGACTGGTCGAACAGAACAAGTCTTGGTCGTGTCAAGATCGCTTCAGATCGTAGGTAGAGCGTAAATAGAGCGTTTGTAGAGCTTATTGGGCTAGGGCAGAGCGTACACACGGACGGTCAAACGGACTAACATCGAACACAGAGCGTACACAGAAAATAATGTGGTATGTCGCACGGGTTTTAGCCCGCAACTATGGGAAAACCGAGCTGCAATCAAGGTCGCGCGTGGTCGCGTGCGACTTTTCCAAGTCGTACCCTGTGAAATGACCCCATAATAATACATTACGCACAAACGTTACAGCTATCCGCATCTCTAACTGGATGTAGAGAAAAATCATCTCTTTTAAAGTTTTAGAATGTTCCAATCAGGGCTGCCATTTCTCCGGATTTTTCCTAAATCTTCGGATTTTTTTCAAGTACATGGTAGCTTAAAGCAGACTGAACGTAAAGCAGAATGCGCCTTAAGGCGCATTCTGCTTTACGTTCAGTCTGCTTTTAGCAGCCACGTGTCAACAAAACTAGAAACAGGCGATGGGGGGAAAAGGACCAGTTTGCATTGTCTCTCAATTGATTTATTACCAGAATAATCGTAAGTATGACAACTAGTGAAACACGAATAGGATTGCTCCCGAATGAACCCCCTGATACGGGTCTACACTATTTGCAAATGATGTACATGTATACTTCTTCTTCTTCGTCTTCTTCTTCTTCTACTATTAATTATTATTCATTTTATTATTATCATTATTATTAATATTATTATCATTAATATAGGTGTCACTCCTGTACAAAATCCCTCCATAGAACTCTATAGTAAATTGCCCATATTCTCCTATCTCTGTCCAGTTCCCTGACGTACCGAACAAAATACTGGCCCTGTTTCCATGGAAAGCAATTATAAGTCACCAGAATTATCAACAGAAAGTGGCACCATGAAGGTTCAACTTTTCCACAAAGTTCACATTTCTAAGGTCACCGTCAATATTTACAAAACGAAAGTTGATGACCCGCCGCACCACACTCGCATCTCTGACCACATGTTCTCACAAATTAGTTCCCAAATAGAACCCAGAAACACCTTTGATTTATCAACAACATCACTATTTCAGCTCAAAAACAAATGCATCTGCAGTTAATCAGCACTTTCAATAAAAAATATGACCATGAACACACACACATCAATTTTTCACTATATAAATTAGGTACTATTTAGGCACCCTACGACCCGGAAGCACTTCCGTACAGGTGTGACACCTAAATATGAACCAATTTTTTCCTGATTTGCCTGTTTTTACTCTTATATCATAGCTATAGGTATTGAAAAATAAAAAAACATGGTGACAGATGTCAAGTTCCACAACATTTGGCATTATAGACTGTTTAAAAACAAGGTCTAAGTCGCAAAATTGGTAAATATTCAGCTTTTTGGATTAAATTCAACGCGACCGCTAAATCTTTGTTTTCGCCACATGTAAACTTATTCGAACACTTTTTATGTAAACGAAAGTGTGCGGATAACCCTTTTTGAAAGGAAAATTGCCTTTTCGGGTAAGAAAAATATTGAAACAACAAAATTCGCCCGTCACGTCTGTCCTAGATAGTAGGGTTTCTCTATGAAAAAATGCATTTTTTGCCATTTTCACCCAAAATAGCTCCTTTTTTCAGCTAATAAACGTTTTGAACATGCTGACAGCCATGAATAATATGGAGTACATGAATTTGCAGTGAAAAATAGAAGAAAAACTATGTTTATGACAGATTTGAAGGAAAAGTGAAAGCTCGTTGGTCTTGGACCGGGGTCGAAAATGACCAGGCCGAATGGTAGCAGCCCCCTTTTTTTCTGAGGAAAAACAAGAAATCAACATTTTGTGGACCAAAACCTGCAAACCTAATGACATTCAGATTAAACAGACTTTTAAAGCCTACATAAGGCAAGCACAGAGCTTTTCTACAGCGTTTCAAGAAAAAATGTGTGCATCGGTCTCTTTCTCAAATCGCAGGCGTCACAATTTTAAGTGAAAAACCTCATTTTTAGCCAAAATAATTACCTGATGCAGCTAAAAATAACTTTTCTATCATTACATGTTCATAATTTCCCTAAAATAGCACTCTAAAATTAAAATAAACTGTGACGTCATTTTCCGGGAAATCCTTCATATAGGTGTCACTCCTGTACAAAATCCCTCCATAGAACTCTATAGTAAATTGCCCATATTCTCCTATCTCTGTCCAGTTCCCTGACGTACCGAACAAAATACTGGCCCTGTTTCCATGGAAAGCAATTATAAGTCACCAGAATTATCAACAGAAAGTGGCACCATGAAGGTTCAACTTTTCCACAAAGTTCACATTTCTAAGGTCACCGTCAATATTTACAAAACGAAAGTTGATGACCCGCCGCACCACACTCGCATCTCTGACCACATGTTCTCACAAATTAGTTCCCAAATAGAACCCAGAAACACCTTTGATTTATCAACAACATCACTATTTCAGCTCAAAAACAAATGCATCTGCAGTTAATCAGCACTTTCAATAAAAAATATGACCATGAACACACACACATCAATTTTTCACTATATAAATTAGGTACTATTTAGGCACCCTACGACCCGGAAGCACTTCCGTACAGGTGTGACACCTAAATATGAACCAATTTTTTCCTGATTTGCCTGTTTTTACTCTTATATCATAGCTATAGGTATTGAAAAATAAAAAAACATGGTGACAGATGTCAAGTTCCACAACATTTGGCATTATAGACTGTTTAAAAACAAGGTCTAAGTCGCAAAATTGGTAAATATTCAGCTTTTTGGATTAAATTCAACGCGACCGCTAAATCTTTGTTTTCGCCACATGTAAACTTATTCGAACACTTTTTATGTAAACGAAAGTGTGCGGATAACCCTTTTTGAAAGGAAAATTGCCTTTTCGGGTAAGAAAAATATTGAAACAACAAAATTCGCCCGTCACGTCTGTCCTAGATAGTAGGGTTTCTCTATGAAAAAATGCATTTTTTGCCATTTTCACCCAAAATAGCTCCTTTTTTCAGCTAATAAACGTTTTGAACATGCTGACAGCCATGAATAATATGGAGTACATGAATTTGCAGTGAAAAATAGAAGAAAAACTATGTTTATGACAGATTTGAAGGAAAAGTGAAAGCTCGTTGGTCTTGGACCGGGGTCGAAAATGACCAGGCCGAATGGTAGCAGCCCCCTTTTTTTCTGAGGAAAAACAAGAAATCAACATTTTGTGGACCAAAACCTGCAAACCTAATGACATTCAGATTAAACAGACTTTTAAAGCCTACATAAGGCAAGCACAGAGCTTTTCTACAGCGTTTCAAGAAAAAATGTGTGCATCGGTCTCTTTCTCAAATCGCAGGCGTCACAATTTTAAGTGAAAAACCTCATTTTTAGCCAAAATAATTACCTGATGCAGCTAAAAATAACTTTTCTATCATTACATGTTCATAATTTCCCTAAAATAGCACTCTAAAATTAAAATAAACTGTGACGTCATTTTCCGGGAAATCCTTCATATAGGTGTCACTCCTGTACAAAATCCCTCCATAGAACTCTATAGTAAATTGCCCATATTCTCCTATCTCTGTCCAGTTCCCTGACGTACCGAACAAAATACTGGCCCTGTTTCCATGGAAAGCAATTATAAGTCACCAGAATTATCAACAGAAAGTGGCACCATGAAGGTTCAACTTTTCCACAAAGTTCACATTTCTAAGGTCACCGTCAATATTTACAAAACGAAAGTTGATGACCCGCCGCACCACACTCGCATCTCTGACCACATGTTCTCACAAATTAGTTCCCAAATAGAACCCAGAAACACCTTTGATTTATCAACAACATCACTATTTCAGCTCAAAAACAAATGCATCTGCAGTTAATCAGCACTTTCAATAAAAAATATGACCATGAACACACACACATCAATTTTTCACTATATAAATTAGGTACTATTTAGGCACCCTACGACCCGGAAGCACTTCCGTACAGGTGTGACACCTAAATATGAACCAATTTTTTCCTGATTTGCCTGTTTTTACTCTTATATCATAGCTATAGGTATTGAAAAATAAAAAAACATGGTGACAGATGTCAAGTTCCACAACATTTGGCATTATAGACTGTTTAAAAACAAGGTCTAAGTCGCAAAATTGGTAAATATTCAGCTTTTTGGATTAAATTCAACGCGACCGCTAAATCTTTGTTTTCGCCACATGTAAACTTATTCGAACACTTTTTATGTAAACGAAAGTGTGCGGATAACCCTTTTTGAAAGGAAAATTGCCTTTTCGGGTAAGAAAAATATTGAAACAACAAAATTCGCCCGTCACGTCTGTCCTAGATAGTAGGGTTTCTCTATGAAAAAATGCATTTTTTGCCATTTTCACCCAAAATAGCTCCTTTTTTCAGCTAATAAACGTTTTGAACATGCTGACAGCCATGAATAATATGGAGTACATGAATTTGCAGTGAAAAATAGAAGAAAAACTATGTTTATGACAGATTTGAAGGAAAAGTGAAAGCTCGTTGGTCTTGGACCGGGGTCGAAAATGACCAGGCCGAATGGTAGCAGCCCCCTTTTTTTCTGAGGAAAAACAAGAAATCAACATTTTGTGGACCAAAACCTGCAAACCTAATGACATTCAGATTAAACAGACTTTTAAAGCCTACATAAGGCAAGCACAGAGCTTTTCTACAGCGTTTCAAGAAAAAATGTGTGCATCGGTCTCTTTCTCAAATCGCAGGCGTCACAATTTTAAGTGAAAAACCTCATTTTTAGCCAAAATAATTACCTGATGCAGCTAAAAATAACTTTTCTATCATTACATGTTCATAATTTCCCTAAAATAGCACTCTAAAATTAAAATAAACTGTGACGTCATTTTCCGGGAAATCCTTCATATAGGTGTCACTCCTGTACAAAATCCCTCCATAGAACTCTATAGTAAATTGCCCATATTCTCCTATCTCTGTCCAGTTCCCTGACGTACCGAACAAAATACTGGCCCTGTTTCCATGGAAAGCAATTATAAGTCACCAGAATTATCAACAGAAAGTGGCACCATGAAGGTTCAACTTTTCCACAAAGTTCACATTTCTAAGGTCACCGTCAATATTTACAAAACGAAAGTTGATGACCCGCCGCACCACACTCGCATCTCTGACCACATGTTCTCACAAATTAGTTCCCAAATAGAACCCAGAAACACCTTTGATTTATCAACAACATCACTATTTCAGCTCAAAAACAAATGCATCTGCAGTTAATCAGCACTTTCAATAAAAAATATGACCATGAACACACACACATCAATTTTTCACTATATAAATTAGGTACTATTTAGGCACCCTACGACCCGGAAGCACTTCCGTACAGGTGTGACACCTTATTATTATTATCATTATTAATATTGTTGTTGTTGTTGTTTTTGTTGTTATAGTGAACATCATCATCATTATTAACATAAATTATTGTTGTTGTTGTCATCATCATTATTGAAATTATCATTTTTTTTTTTTCATTATGGATTATAATTATTGTTATTATAATTAGTATTATTATCATTTTTATTATTATTATTATCATCATCATTCTTGAATTACATCTAATGTTAAAAAATTGACGACGTTGTCTTTTACCTTCCCCATGACGTTTGTGACGTCATAATCTGCACATGCGTATTTTGTCTTAGCAACGCCTTCTGACGCCGTCATTCGGTGTTACCAACGTCTACACAGCAGACAGGAATACCGCGTATATTCTGCAAATAGCAAATTGACATCTTTCACTTCGGTGAATACAGAAACCATGCGAAAGAAGAAACTACCGCCTGATGGGTAACGTTTTGTGCGTTCCCAAAGTTGATAGAACCGTCGAAGCGGAGTCCGCTGCTCCGCGGAAGAAACGGAACCTCGGACACTGGTTCCGTAAGAAGGTTCTCCGAAAACGCCCGAGAGCAGCGGACACGCCTCCGGTCTCAACTAATGAGGATGAAGAGAATCATGTGTTGATGATCAACAGGGAGTCGGTAAGAGAGGAGGATGAGACAAGGGAGCTAACTATGCTGATGGAACTGCAGGAAAGACCAAGTGAGTTGTTCACCCTCAGTCTTGTTATGTCTTGATAGGCATATCGTCAGGCCCCGAGGTTATAAAACCTAAAACGAACTCTATGCTCAAAACTCAGAATTCTTCTCAGCTCATTGTAGCACCTCGGCAAACATTTTATTTCATAACTAGTATTTTCACACATACAGTGGAGAATCTGTTATTCTTTCCCAATAAACGCGTTTACGCTAAAACTATTATTTGCATTACAAACAGTTTGGAGCCAGATCAGACGCCGGGTAACCCGGCGTCTGATCAGGCTCCAAACTGTTTGCCACCAAGATAAACAAGAATTATCAGAATTGTCCAAAAGTTGTTATTTTCTACGTTTTAGTGCTTTGCGTTTGCGTACGTTTGCGTTTAAACGGGAAAGAATAGCATCTATTCTCCACTGTATCTGTACAGTGGAGACAGTTCTTTCCCGTTTAGAGGCAAACGAAACGCAATGGCTTTGTAATAAAGTAGAAAAAGGACACATTTTAAGACTTTTCTAAACATTATTTGATATTGAGTGGTAAACAGTGTGTAGCCTGATCAGACGCCGGGTTACCCGGCGTCTGATCTGGCTGCAAACTGTTTGCAATGGAAACAATATTTTTAGTATAAACGCGTTTATAAGGAAATAATGAAGTGGTCCTATAGAGCATGTGAATTCTTCTCAGCTCATTGCACCTCGGCAAACATTTTATTTCATAACTAGTATTTTCACACATAGTTATATTGTACATAATGGTGTATCCAAATGAGGAAACAAAAATTAAATAAAGTGTATTTTGTAAAAACTAGAGCCTGGTATCGAAACTGAGTAATGAGAATACAGTAAAACCTCTCAATTACGACCACTAAAAAGACGAATTGATCGTAGATCTACAAATAGATGTGACAGCTTAACCATTTCCCTCATAGAAGCGACTTTTAGCGTATTTAATTTATTCCTCCGCTAAAGAAAAAAGTTCCAGTTTATATCCTCATGAACAATTACCATAACAAATTTTTATATATAGCATAGCAGATGGTAGTTTCAAGCAGGCTGAAAGTAAAGCAGAATGTGCCTTAAGGCACATTCTGCTTTACTTTCAACCTGCTTTAATTTATCACCTGCCATTAATGTTATAAACAGGTTATTGGGTAAAGGGTTAAAGCAAGGAGTTCTGCTTTACTGCCACCTTAGTTTAAGCAGTCATCTGCATTAAACACCTTATAGTTAACATATTTTAGTCGTCGTAATAGAGAGGTTAATACGTATATCAAACTATTGATTATGTCTTTTAATTTGAATAGTCTTTATCACACGTAGTTCAAACAGTTTGAATCGTTGTCTGACCAAGAACCGTGTTGTTTCCAGATGTCAATTTAAGTCTGAGCAATGCTTATCTGTACAGTGGAGACTGTTCTTTCCCGTTTAGAGGCAAACGAAACGCATTTAGGCTTTGTAATAAAGAAGAAAAAGGACACATTTTAAGACTTTTCTAAACATTATTTGATATTGAGTGGTAAACTGTGTGTAGCCTGATCAGACACCGGGTTACCCGGCGTCTGACCTCGCTGCAAACTGTTTGCAATGGAAACAATATTTTTAGTATAAACGCGTTTATAAGGAAATAATGAAGTGGTCCTATAGAGCGTGTGCATAACGCTTTTCAGACAAACCTAAGTTAATAATAGAGGGCATTTAAAAATTTTGGGGGAAAAAAATGCACAGAAATGATTTTTGTGTTTTCATATGCTCCAATATGTACCGAATGACAGAAAAAAAGTCTAGGAAAATCAAACGATGCGAAATATGATTTTTTGGGGTAAAATGATTGAATTGATAAACGAAAATGATAATTTTTGGAATTTCCATACTGTGACCCTGGGTATTAACATAAAGGCTTCAAATCTACAAATTAGACTGACAGTTATATCCACTGTGGAATAGTACTAATTAGGATATATACAACTTTCAAAAAATGGTTCTTTTTGGGTGAAAATCATGAAAATATTAAACAAAACCCCAATTTTTGGAGATTTTAGTAGAGCTTCCCTGGTGTCAAACATCCAAATAAAGGAAACCGATGCACAGAAATAGTTTTTGTGTTTTCATATGGTAGAGCATGTGCCAAATAACCGAAGAAAAATCTAGGAAAATCAAACTATGCGAAATATGTTTTTTGAGGCAAAATTGTTGAAATAATAAATGAAAACGCCAATTTTAGAGATTTCAGTACTGTGTCGTTGGTTATCATTATAAAAGCTCCAAATTTACAGGCTAGATACTTATACATCTCTATTGTGAAATAGTACTATTAAGGATAGCTTAAACTTTGAAAAATGAATTTTGGGGTAAAATTGTTGAAATAATAAATGAAAACGCGAATTTTTGGGATTTCCCTACTGTGAACGTGGATATCAATATAAATACACCAAATATGCAGGTTAGACAAAAACTCATTTTTACAGTGTAAGGGTACTAGTAAGGATAAATAAAACTTTCAAAAAACTGGGTTTTTTTGGTTAAATTGTCAAACTATTAAACCAATCTCACCAATTTTGGGGATTTTCGTAGACAATCCCTGCCATCAAAATCAAAAGTGATTTATGTGTTATCATATGCTTTAATATGTACAATCTAATAGAAAAATCATCTAGGAAAATCATACAATACCAACTATGGTGTTTTGGGGTAAAATCGTTGAAAAACAAAATGTAAATGAGCTTTTTCGGGATTTTACTACTGTGATGGTGGCTATTAAAATAAAAGCTCCAAATCTACAGGTTAAACAAATATTCAATTGCGCTGTGGAATGGTACTGACAAAGATGAATAAACTGTCAAAAAACTGATTCATGCAGTAAAGTTGTTATAATAATCAAACAAAAAAACACCAATTTTCGAGATTTTAGCAGAGATCTCCTGACCTGAAAATTCCAAATAAAGCCTTATAAGCAAATAAAGGGAAAAGTATTGAGAATTGGTTTATATGTTTTAGTATGTTTCAATATGTATTAAATAACAGCAAAATAAAGGGAACTCCAACAAAGACAAATATGACTTTTCGGGGTAAACTGGTTAAAAAATTAGTTTAAATTTGAATTTTTGGAATTTCCACAACATGGCTTTAGATATAAATGTAAAAGTTTCAAATTTACAGGTAAGACATATTATACTTTGTACTGTAGGCTATACTCACTCTGATTTGGGTCCTCAGATGATATATATTCTTGTTCCGCATACAATTAGGGTTAAGTAACAACCTATATTCGCATCGCACACAATAAGGGTTAAATTACAGCATTTTGACAATTAAACCAGTGTACTAGCTTAGAGGCAGCATTTAAAATGCCGCTTGTCAAATCAGAGTGTGCACTGATAGTAGACAATAAGCACCACAAAACGAATATTGAATGTTATTGACCTGGTGATAATTTATACACTATCAGTTATTTCATATATATAGCAAGCACTGATAGATCAATTAATTACATAAATTACATGTACGATGTATGCCCAATGTGCGTATACTATGATTTGCTGATATTTCATACAGTTTTCAGATTCCATTAATACAGCTCAAAGTACAGGATAGCTCATGTCTATTAGTTTCCAACCAACATCAGAACCAACCAGTTTTGCGCAGAAAATCCAACATGGCAGAAAATTGTTCGTTCGTTTATGTTTTGATTTTTTTTATTGGTGGAGGGGGTGTATTTTTCCAAAACCTTATATATTTATAAATTGTTATGTGTGATTTTGGATAAACTAGTTACATATCTCATTTAAAAGGACTGTGTCAAGCCTATTGATTTGGAGCTTTTATTATTAATTCATATGCTCCCCCATATACAGAAATTAAAAATTTGCTGTTTTATGTATATTTTTTAATGTTTTTCTCAAAAAGTTATTTTCAAACTTTGTATTTATCATCTTTAGTAAGCTGTTGTTTTGGAAAGAATATATAACTTATTTGTGCATTTGAAGCTTCACTGGTCATATCCACAGTCATATAGTCAAACAACTGGGCTTGACGTGTCAAAGTTCAGCAGAGTCCATTTTTAAGGAGAGCAGCATTTCGCATGCTCTCCGACCATTTTTATACAATCAAGATTAGTATAATTATTAGATACAAATGAAGGCGATATTATTGTTAGCACTTTAGAGCAGTAGGTAAATATAGGTACACGGAGTGTATTGCGATAGAATTATTTTAATAAGCGTAGGTTCGAATCCCGCGTCGACCTCAAACTTTTTTTAATCTAAAATGAATTATCTAATTTCATACTGTGTGATTATACTAACCATTTATACACATGTTCGTCAAATTTGGGGCAGGGGTGCATAAATTTCTAGTCCTATATTAGCCATACTTTCACAAAAAAAATCGATGATGAAATATGAATATCAATATAAGTTTTAGTCACTTTCTTTAGGAGGCTTTCTGCATTACCTTAATGCAATGTAATTATATAATCTTTAATATTGTTTTGGCAAAACAATATCATAGGTTGCTGCGAGATTCGAACCCGTGCTTGATAAAATGTTATCCGATCATATACTTCTACCTACGTCTTATCCACTACGTTATGTTTCCAATAACTAATTCGTTTATTTGTACCGATAACCAAACCTTTTCCTTTAAAACTTGACACGGGGACATCTGAAATGCTGATCTCCCTTATAAATGGACTCGGCCACCCTTTGGCACGTCAGACCTAGTTGTTTGACTATAGTAATGAAATTCAAAATGGTAGTTATCCTTACTTATAAAAAGTTTCCATTTATATATTTGTCTTAACTATATTTTTTAAGTTTTACATTCATGTTATATTGCTGTATCAATATACTGAAGATATTTTTGTTTAACTATTATAAGTTATACATGTATATTACTTCATTGAAACTTATATAACTATGCTAACAAATACACTGTAGTGCCTTGATGGTCACATCCAATGCCACTGTAAAAATCCTCAGTGAAAACTGTTTTCGTTTAACTTATATCTTATCACCAAAATTTATTAATTTTAGAAATCATAATTTATTTGTACTAGTGCTATAGGCTTTATTTCATGGTGCCTGTTGCCTTTTAAATGGATTTGGAGCTTTTTTAATCATATTTAAAGTCACAATACATTAAAAACATGTGTCTGTTTAAATGTTTTACCGGTTGGTGTGTCTTTAATAAGCTACATTAAAACGGTGTATGTGTGTAAGTTATAGACTTTGAACGTTTGGTTTCATATCTAAGGTCACCGTAGTGAAGTGAAAAGATAAGGGTTTTCATTTTAAAGCTTAATTCATCCTTAATAGTACAAGGCTACAGTGCACAGTAATATGTATCTTACCTGTAAATGTGTAGCTTCTATATTCCTGTCTAAGGCCATAGTGTGGAATTTCCAAAAACATGCATTTACATTAATTGTTTTAATCAGTATACCCCAAAATTTATAGTTGGCTTTGTTGGATTTTCCTAGATTGTTAAACAAGAATTGGTGATTTTGGTTTAATGTTTTGATAATTTTACCCCCAAAACAGTTTTTTGAAACCTTTATTTATCCTAACAAGGACCATTCTAAAGTAGACATGAATATGTGTCTAGCCTGGATATTTGGAGCTTTTATAGTGATATTCATGGTCACAGAAAGGAAATCCCAAAAATTAGCTTTTCAGTTAATATTTCAACCATTTTACCCAAAAATCATATTTCGGATTCTTTGATTTTCCTACATTATTTGTCTGTTATTTGGTACATATTGAAACATATCATTACTGATAAATCAATTCTGTGCATCTTTTCCATAAGTTTGATTTCAATCTCAAAATCTGTCAAAAATCCCCAAAATATGAAATTTTGGTTAAATAATTTTACGATTTTACCCCCAATTTTTTTTTTTTAAAGTTGTATTTATCTAAACTAGGGTCATTCAACTGTAGACATGAATATTTGTGCAGCCTGTAGATTTCGAGCTTTTATATCGATATTCTCCATCACAGAAGGGAAATCCCCAAAATAAGCTATTTCAGTTATTATTTCAACCATTTTACCCAAAAAACATAGTTTGCATTGTTTGTTTTTTCCAAGACTTTTTGTCTATTATTTGGTACATATTTAAGCAGATAATAACGTATAAATCAACTCTGTGCACCATTTCCTTTACTTGCTTTTATATGTCAAGGTCTGTTTGAAATCCTCAAAATTTTTGATTTTTGTTTAATATTTTGACAATTTCACCCAAAAATCATTTTTTTGAAAATTTTATTTATCTTAACAAGTACAATTGCACAGCTGACATGGATATTTGTCTAGCCTGTAGATTTCGAGGTTTTATATCGATATCCTCGATTACAGAAGGGAAATCCCAAAAATTAGCGATTTCAGTTATTATTTCAACCATTTTACCCCAAAACCATATTTCGCATCGTTTGATTTCCCTACACTTTTTGTCTGTTATTTGGTACATATTTAGGCAAAAAATAATATATAAATCAACTTTGTACACCATTTCCTTTATTTGCTATGAGATGTCAGGGTCTGTTTGAAATCCTCAAATTTGTGATTTTTGTTTAATATTTTGACAATTTCACCCCAAAAATCAGTTTTTTGAAAATTTTATTTATCTTAACAAGTACCATTCTACAGCTGACATTAATATTTGTCTAGCCTGTAGATTTCAAGCTTTTATATTGATTTTTACGATCGCAGTTTGGAAATCCCAAAAATTCGTGCTTTCACCTATTATTTTAGCCATTTTACCCCAAAAATCAAATTTCGCATCGTTTGATTTTCCTAGACTTTTTTTCTGTCATTCGGTACATATTGGAGCATATGAAAACACAAAAATCAATTCTGTGCATTTTTTTTCCTTTATTTCGATTTTTGACGCTAGATGCCCTCTACTATAAGCGACCACTGAACAAACAAGCATAACGGCATCGTTAAATCAGATGAATGCCACGTGCTGCATGCATGACAATAATAATAAAGGAAAGCCCTAAAGGAGCTTTCTGAATTATACTTGCCCTGCATATTAATATTTATAATAAGACTTTTGTAAATTTGCTAGAAAAATAAGTCTTCCATGAGGCCCTCGACATACATAATTTTGTATTAAAATCAATTCAAATGCCTCTACATTGTAAAAAGAGGGAAAGGAAATAGCACCCCACCCCACCCCCAAAAAACAAGCAGTAGAATATGTTATTATTTCCCAATAAACGCATTTATGCGAACAACCTTATGCCCTTTGCAAACAGTTTGGAGTCAGACCAGACGCCGGATGAACCGGCGTCTGATCAGGCTCCAAACTGTTTGCCACACAGATAATAATAAGTATTCAAAGTTTAAAAAAGATGTTATTTTCAATATTGATTGTGATGCGTTTGCGTTTAGTTTTTGTGTTTAAAGGGGAAATAATAAGGTCATGTCCAATGTATCAGTAATGTTAGGGATAGTTGTAGCAGTGGAAACACAGACAACTGAAGTTTTGGAGCGATCAGAGTTGTAGAAACATTTGGAGAAGAAACGTTTACAGACATAGTATACATGTAGCAGTAGCAACACAGACAACTGCAGTTTTGGAGCGATCAGAGTTGTAGAAACATTTGGAGAAGAAACGTTTGAAGACATAGTATAGTAGGAGTAAAAGAAACAACAGTAATAGAAGTAACAGTAGAAATATGTGGTAGAAGCAGCAGAAGCAGTAATTGTTGTAGTGGAAAAAGGAGTTGTAGTTAGTAATATAGTAGAAAATTAAGATGAAATTGCAGTAGAAGTAGTAGTAGTGATAGCAACGCTTGAGAAGAAGCAGTATCATTATCATTATTAGTAGTAGAAGAAGTAGAAGTAGAAGTTGTCGTTTGGAAGAAGTTGAGATAGAGTTTATGGTCGTTTGAAAGAAGTTGAGATGGAGTCTATTGTCGCTTGGAAGTAGTTGAGATAGAGTTTGTTGTCGTTGGGAAAATGTTGAGATATACTTTATTGTCGTTGGGAAAATGTTGAAAGAGAGTTTAGCGTCGTTTGGAAGAAGTTGAGATAAAGTTTATGGTCGTTTGGAAGAAGTTGAGATAGAGTTTAGTGTCATTGGGAAGAAGTTGAGATAGAGTATGTTGTCCCTGGGAAGAAGTTGATATATAATTTGTTGTTCATGGGAAGACTTGAGATAGAGTTTATGGTCGTTGGGAAGAAATTGAGATAGAGTTTATGGTCGTTGGGAAGAAGTTGAGATAGAGTTTATGGTCGTTAGGAAGAAATTGAGATGGAGTTTATGGTCGTTGGGAAGAAGTTGAGATAGAGTTTATGGTCGTTGGGAAGAAGTTAAGATGGAGATTATGGTCGCTGGGAAGAAGTTGAGATAGAGTTTATGGTCGTTGGGAAGAAGTTGAGATAGAGTTTATTGTCGTTGGGAAGAAGTTGAGATAGAGTTTATGGTCGTTGAGAAGAAGTTGAGATAGAGTTTATGGTCGTTGGGAAGAAGTTGAGGAGTTTATGGTCGTTGGGAAGAAGTTGAGATAGAGTTTATGGTCGTTGGGAAGAAGTTGAGATAAAGTTTATTGTCGTTGGGGAGAAGTTGAGATGGAGTTTTTTGTCGTTTGGAAGAAGTTGAGGTAGAGTTAATTGTCGTTGGGAAAATGTTGAAATATAGTTAATTGTCGTTTGGATGAAGTTGAGATAGAGTCTATTGTCGTTTGGAAGAACTTGAAAAAGAGTTTGTTTTGATTGGGAATAAGTTATAATAGATTTATTTGCCATTTAGAAGAGGTTGGGGAATACAGAAGTTGAGATACAGGTTATTGTCGTCGAGAGGAAGTTGAGACAAAGTTCATTGTCGTTGGGAAGAAGTTGAGATAGATCATATTGAACGTACTTGAGACACTGATCACGTTCACTATGAAATATAATACCTGCTATATGAACCTTTGTGCAAAAAAAATGAAATAGAGTTGATTGTCGAAGGGAAGAAGTTGAGATAGAGTTTAATGTCGTTGGGAAGAAGTTGAGATCGAGTTAATTGTCGTTCGGTAGAAGTTGAGATCGAGTTAATTGTCGTGGGAAGAATGTTGAGATAGAGTTAATTGTCGTTGGGAAGAAGTTGAGATAGAGTTTATTCTCATTTGGAAGAAGTTGAGATAGAGTTTGTTGTCGTGGGGAAAATGTTGACATATACTTAATGGTCGTTGGGAAAATGTTGAGATAGAGTTTAGCGTCGTTTGGAAGAAGTTGAGATAGAGTTAATTGTCGTTTGGAAGCAGTTGAGATAGAATTTATTGCCTAAGAAGAATGTTATTGTCATTGGGAATAAGTTGATATAGTGTTTGTTGTCCTTGAGAAGAAGTTGAGATAAAGTGTGTTGTTCCTTGGAAGAAGACGAGATAGACTTTATTTCTGTTTAGAAGAATTTTATTGCCATTGGGAAGACGATGATGATGAGTTGGGTTTTACGGCACTGCGACACAAATTAGGTCATACAGCGCCGATGATTGATGAGGGGTGATGAGATGAAATGATGATGATCTCAGGAAGATGATTTTGGCTATACCCATTCGTTGACCAGCAGCGCATGGGATCAAAACTACCCACCTGCCTTCCTTTTAGATCTTGGCAGAGGGAATAATCTCGGTCTAATAAACAGAAACAATTCCCTTTGACAATTAAGCCTCAGAACTACCGCAAAGTAGGAAGGTCTTTGAGGCCAATGGGAAGAAGTTTAGAGAGAGTTTGTTGTCCCTAGAAAGAAGTTCAGTTAGAGTTTTTGTCATTGAGAAGAGGTTGAGATAGAGTTTATTGTAGTTGGATAGAAGTTAAAAGAGTTTTATTGTCGTTTTGAAGGAGTTAAAATAGAATTCGTTGTCGTTTGGAAGAAGTTGAGATGGAGTTGATAGAATTCATTGTGGTCGGGAAGAAGTTGAGATAGAGTTTGTTGTCCCTGGGAAGAAGTTTAGATAGAGTTTGTTGTCCCTGGGAAGAAGTTGAGATAGAGTTTGTTGTCCCTGGGAAGAAGTTGAGATAAAATTTGTTGTCCCTGTGAAGAAGTTGAGATAGAATTTGTTGTAATTGGGAAGAGGTTGAGATAGAGTTTATTGTAATTGGGAAGAGGTTGAGATATAGTTTATTGTAATTGGGAAGAGGTTGAGATAGAGTTTATTGTACATGTAGTTGGGCAGAAGAATTTGTTGTCGTTTTGAAGAAGTTGAGATAGAGTTAATAGAATTCATTGTCATTGGGAAGAAGTTTAGTGTAATTGTGCAGATATGTGAGATGTTGTTTATTGTCGTTGGGAAGACATTGATATAGAGATTATTGTCGTTGAAGTTATGGGCGTAGAGGGAGATGCTAGTTGTGATGATAATCGGTCTGAATGCCGTCGATTAATCAGTAAAAATGTCGATTAATCAATGATTAATGGATTTTTTTAGCACATCTTAGCTAAGCTAAGGATCTTATTTCCGTCCGTATGTCTACGCCTTTCGACGGTGCGGCGACGTATGTCTGCACTCATAAATCAACTTACATGGTCAAAAAACCGAGCCACATAAGTGAGAAACATATACCTGATCATTTCTTGTACCATTAACATGGCCATTGATGGGAATAAGGAAAGGGGTTAGGGTTAGCTTCTAGATCCTTCTATTCTGAAGTAAGAACCAAGAGAAACAAGGGTAGTAAGTCTGCCCGCATCTCCGTCCGTCCGCAATTAGTTCGTTAACATTCTAGTTACTAAAATCCTATTGGATCTTAATGAAATTTGGTCAAAATGTTTGCCTTATTCAAATCTATAGACCTGTTTGAATGTGGGTTATGTCAGATCAATAACTAGGTAACTAGATCAAATTATAGAAAAAACTTGCAAACACCCAACTATTTTAAAGCAAATATTTTAAAATAAATGTTCATTTCGGTAAAATATTCTTCTATAGTAGACTTTAAACTGCTTAAAGCAGGCAAGTAAAGCAGAATATTTATTCATAAAAATTCTGCTTTACCTTTTCAGTTTTCATAAAGCATCTAGTTATTTATGATTTGCTGACTAATTAGAAATCTTACAGTGGAGAATCTGTTACATGTATTCTTTCCCAATAAACGCGTTTACGCTAAAACTATTATTTGCAGTGCAAACAGTTTGGAGCCAGATCAGACGTCGGGTAACCCGGCGTCTGATCAGGCTCCAAACTGTTTGCCACCAAGATAAACAAGAATTATCAGAATTGTCCAAATGTTGTTCTTTTCTACGTTTTAGTGCTTTGCGTTTGCGTACGTTTGCGTTTAAACGGGAAAGAATAACAGATTCTCCACTGAAGTCGACGAATAAGGTTGTTGCTGTCAGCGACGGTTATATGAAGAGCCGAATAATCATCCCCGTCATTAGAATGTACAGAACAGTAAAACCTCTCTATAACGGCCACTAAAATGAGGGCTAATTTATTGTATAAATGAAAGGTGACAGCTTAAAGCAAGGTGACAGTAAAACAGAAAGCTCCTAAAGGAGCTTTCTGTTTTACTGTCACCATGCTTTAAGCAGTCACCTGTCAAAAACACCCAATAAATTATCACACTTTAGTGGTTGTTATAGAGAGGTTTTACTGTACAAGTAGTAGAACTATCATTACATGTATATATTTATGTATTTGTCATAGACATAAAGGGCCAAAATCTACTACATGTATATAATAGTGTAAAACTTATTGGTATAGTAAAATGGGTAGTATGCAGTAGCAGTGATGATGGTTTTAATAATTATACTGGCAAAAGGAGCACCTTAAGAGTAGGCAGTATTTGTAATGACCAAATAGTGGTTAACCCTTTCATGATCAAATCTATCGTGAGTATTCACCCCTTCACGTCATACAGTGGAGAATCTGTTATTCTTTCCCAAAAAACGCGTTTACGCTAAAACTATTATTTGCAGTGCAAACAGTTTGGAGCCAGATCAGACGCCGGGTAACCCGGCGTCTGATCAGGCTCCAAACTGTTTGCCACCAAGATAAACATGAATTATCAGAATTGTCCAAAAGTTGTACTTTTCTTCGTTTTAGTGCTTTGCGTTTGCGTACGTTTGCGTTTAAACGGGAAAGAATAACAGATTCTCCACTGTATTGTCGTTTGCTTCAATAATCGTTTCAAAGTCGGATCTACGGCAGTACAACTCACGTTATTTAGAAAACGTCGCAAACAGTTTTGATCCTGATCAGACGCCGCGTTACGTGTCGTCTGGTTAGGATCAAAACTGTTTGCAAATGCGCTTTATGACGTCATTGAGAGTGATAGGGTTAATTTACTTAATTTAAGCATTCACTGCCTTACCTCGAGCACATACAGTGGTTGTTTGCTAACCGCTTGGATCTTGATCAGACGTCGCACTACGCAACGTCTGATCAGGATCCAAACTGTCTGAAACTAATTTCAATGTTTCTTAAGTAAAAATGAATTTGAGAATTAAAAGCAGACGACAATTGTTAAAAATGGATGACGTCATGGCAGTGAAAGGGTTAGAATACCAGTACAAAAAGGCCAGTAAGTGATATTGTAATCAAACAATAGAATCTGAATTCTCTATATATACTTGTTATGTCTATATTATTTTGTTTCAAAACCAATTACTACAGTAGAACATCTCTATTACGACCATTAAATTGTTTTCATTATATGGTGTTTACGACAGGTGTCTGCTTGAAGCAAGGTGACAGTAAAACAGAAAGCTCCTTTAGGAGCTTTCTGCTTAACTGTCAAATTGCTTTAAGCTGTCACCTGTTTTTAAACAATCAATTAGCCTTCGTTTATAGTGGTCGTAATAGAGAGGTTTTACTGTATTTCCACAGATACAACCTCCGCTAGACCAACAAGTCCTCCAACAGTCGCTTCTGAGAGCGCAGTATCTGTCAGATCATCTCGCCATGTGGTATCTGCTTCGTATTCAATAGATGCCATTCACGGAGTTGCCATAGTGTCTGTAGCTGGACGTCTGTTTGTTGTAAGATCAACAACGTCAGTCGTGACGTCACAGAGAACCATGACTAACAGAGTTAACAGATCTCGAAGTCTGACTGTAGTGGCCACTTCTCATGGAGTACAAAATCAGTTACTGCAGTTGAGAGATCTTATTTCCGGTTTCAACTCTGGCTGCGGATTTGACGTGGAAGCTCAACTTCGCAATGGTGTCATTACACTTGTTTCAGTGACCACCGAGTCCAAGTTTTCTCTGGCTTCTGGATCAGCATTATTTACACATGCAGGAAAGTCGACACTTCCAGCTCTTCCACAGGTGACCGGATCGACTCTTCCCGCGTTAACATGGCGTCCTAATTCTTGGTCAGAACCAAAGTCACTGCCTAAGGTCCCCAGCTATCTTTTAGTTGCTGCTCAAAGTTATACGTCGAGCTTGTCTATTCCTGAGATACTATGTCGAGCAAACCATACCCCTGCTGCGTCAAGCTCTACCAGCATAGAACCACTCAAATTATCGTCATCCCACTTAATGGCGGAAGTTGAAGTTGTATACTCAAATACATCTTCATCAGACATTTTATCCACGTCTCGCAAGCCGCTACAAGTGCAAACGTCTGCCTTAATTACACAAGTACAAGTTTCCAACACAGCTGTTACTACGGGATCTGAACTCACAGGAACAATTCTTAAAGCTCAATCAACTTCAAGTTCATCAAGTTCTACTAGTTTAGAATCAGGCAAGTTACCATCATCAGATCCAATGGCTAAACCTCTAATGATATGCGCTAAAACATCTCCAGAAGTTAGCGGGCCAGTGTTTTGCCAGTCAAATCCATCGCCATTGCAAACTTCTGCAATGCCTAAACTTGTACAAGATTTGAATAAAACGCCTGCGTTGTCATCTGAAATCCCAGAAACGATCCTGAAAGCTCAACCAACTTCAACAGCCGTACGTTCTACCAGTATTGAATCACATAACCTACCTCCATCCAAACTAATGGTGAAACCTCCTCCGTCAGTACACTCTAAAGACTCTTCAGCTGACATGTTGCCTATGTCACACATGCCAAGTTCCCCGCCATTGCAAAGTTCGTCATCGCCTAGACCGCCGCAAGATTTGAACATACATGTACCTTTGAATGCGGGCTCTGGAGTCCAAGAAACACCCCTGAAAGCTCAGCCAACTCAAACAATCTCAAGTTCTACCTGCATAGAACCACCCAAGTTACCATCACCCAATGTGTTAGATAAATCTCCAGTGGTATGCTCAAAAGCATTTTCGGCAGATAGTATGCCCATGTCTTGCCAGCCATATTCACTGCAAGGTCGAAATAGACCTATGCAAGATTTGAACAGAACTTTAACAGTGGGCTCAGAAATCCCAAAAACAACCACCAAAATCAAGCCAGCTTCACTAGACTCAATCTCTACCAATATTGAATCAGTTAAATTAGCGTCATCCAATACAATAGGGAAACCTTCAAGTGCATACTCTAAACATTCTCCAGCAGACATTTTGCCAATGTCTTGTCAATCAGTACCACCACTAGAACAATATTCTGCATTGCCTAGACCGATGCAATATTTGAACAAAACTTTTACGGTGGTTGGTTCAGAAGGCTCAGAAATAATCAAGAAAGCCAAGGCAAGTTCAAAAGCTTCAAGTTCTACAGGCATTGAATCATCAAAGTTAGCATCATCAACTCTAATGGCGAAACCTCTAACCGCATACCCGAATACCTCTTCAGTTGACGATTGGCCAATGTCTTGCCTGCCAAATTCATTGCCTATGCCGATGCAAAGTTCGAAAATAACGTTTGCAGGTTCTGAAGTCCCAGAAACAATCCTCAAAACCAAGTCATCTTCACTAGACTCAACCTCTACCAATATTGAATCAGTCAAAGTAGTAGCACCCAATGTAATGGAGAAAGCTCTAGGTGTATGCACTAAGATATCACCAGGAGACATTCTACCCATGTCTCGCCAATTAGTACCACCACTAGAACAACGTTCTGCATTGCCTAGACCGGTGCTAGATTTGAACAAAACTATTACAATGGGATTAAAGGTACCAGAATCAACCTTGAAGGCCAAGTCAAATTCTACACGAATAGAATCACTCAAGTTAGCGTCCTCCAGTTTAACGGCCAAGCCACAAATGACAACGTCTAAAGCGTCTTCGGCAGACAGTTTACCCGTATATTTACCACAATTGCCAACTTCTAATCTTCCTTCACCAGCGAAAAGTCAAAAACAGTCTTTACCGACTATACCAACCGATACACAATCACGGGTAACTACAGAAGAAACCAAGTCTACTGTAAAGTCCGCTACGACTATTGGTGAGGTTAAAAAACTTATAGCCATCGGGGGACACGTGCCAGCGCCACCTAGTACATCAAAACCAACTACACAATTCAGACGACAGTTTAGAATAAATCAAAGTACTTATTTACCGGCACAATCCCCTGATACTAGAACTGATGACAAGGAATTACAAATGATAAAGCCGAAGATTGATCGGTACCAGCACTTCAAGTCCACGCCTAGGCCAGTGCCCATGAAAACTTATGTGAGCGACTTCATGGTGCCAAAAAAGGCCAAGGCCCAGCCGCCCACGCCATTGAAGCTTAAAATACCCAAGCCACACATGAATGCCATCCCAGCCATTGCCAAAGATTGTTCTGCAGACAATGTCAATTGGACACAAGTGGAAGGAAAAGGTAAAGTGGAGAAAACGTCTTTCTGTCCCGTTTAAACGAATCTAAACGCTACTGCAATGCAATGAAAAATATAAAATGGCGACTGCTTGAAACTTGTGACTATTAATTTTTTTTATGTGACAAGCAAACAGTCTGGATCCTGGCCAGACAGTGGGTAAACCCGGCGTCTGACCTGGCTCCAAACTGTTTGCGACGGACGTAACTATTTTATGCCCCATAGACATAGTCGGGCATATTGTTTTTGGTATATCTGTCTTGGCCATAACTTTAAAACTACATAGGATAGAAATTTTATATTTGGTATGTGTACTCAACTCAAGAAGTTCTTGAGCTCAATGCAACTTGGGTCATGTCTAACAAAGGTCGGGGTCCTCAGGTCAAGATTTTGACCAAACTTCATATTTTTCAAGCTTTTAAATTTAGGTACTTTTAGTCAAGTGATCATTTCTTAATTTAGAAAATAGTCCTCAATATTACAAACACTGTTATGACGACGACGTCTTCACAACGTCATCACGACATCAAGATGACGTCATGACGCAATGGTGATGGTGGATTTGAATAAGAGGTTTCTAGATTTTGCCAGACTGCTTGTTTTACACAGTTAAACCTTTTCAATTGAACAAAATTTGACTTAAAATAGAAGTGTTTCTGGACGTAAATCAGTTAAAGTCATTGTCTGAACATTGCCTCTTTTTCAAAGGAGCAGCTCCTACCTATACTGTAATACTTCGGGAACAGTCAAATCATTGTCCCTCGGTAGTAGGGAAGACCTTGAGAACTGTTTGCCCTCGACCGTTGGTCTCAATGACTTCCCTTCTAGCTCGGGTGAATGCCTTGACTGTTCCCTCAGTCCATCAGACACAATTGTATACTGTACACCAATTGCTTTTGAAGATAGAAAGACCGCCATTCCAATACCCCTCATTTCAGCCTGTGCTTAACTTAAGCTTCTATCTGACAAAAAAGAATGCCACCCGTGAATATTTTTAAGAAATTCCTTTCTCAGAATTACGTTTCTTCGTGTTGGAATAAATGCATTTGAAAGCGCATTTATGGAGTAACCATTTCTTGTTCGATCAGCATTAATTTACCCACAAAATTTAGTTGTAGCATACGTCTGTACGTATATCAAATATAGTCAAATTGCCCCATTGTAGTTTAGCATTACTTTACGGTTTATACAGAATCAAGAACCATGTCACAGTTGAAACTTGTGACTATTAATTTTTTTATGTGACAAGCAAACAGTTTGGATCCTGGCCAGACAGTTGGTAAACCCGGCGTCTGACCTGGCTCCAAACTGTTTGCGACGGACGTAACTATTTTATGCCCCTTAGACATAGTCGGGCATATTGTTTTTGGTCTATCTGTCTTGGCCATAACTTTAAAACTACATAGGATAGAAATTTTATATTTGGTATGTGTACTCAACTCAAGAAGTTCTTGAGCTCAATGCAACTTGGGTCATGTCTAACAAAGGTCGGGGTCCTCAGGTCAAGATTTTGACCAAACTTCATATTTTTCAAGCTTTTAAATTTAGGTAATTTTAGTCAGGTGATCATTTCTTAATTTAGAAATAGTCCTCAATATTACAAACACTGTTATGACGACGACGTCTTCACGACGTCATCACGACATCAAGATGACGTCATGACGCAATGGTGATGGTGGATTTGAATAAGAGGTTTCTAGATTTTGCCAGACTGCTTGTTTTACACAGTTAAACCTTTTCAATTGAACAAAATTTGACTTAAAATAGAAGTGTTTCTGGACGTAAATCAGTTAAAGTCATTGTCTGAACATTGCCTCTTTTTCAAAGGAGCAGCTCCTACCTATACTTTAATACTTCGGGAACAGTCAAATCATTGTCCCTCGGTAGCACGGAAGACATTGAGAACTGTTTGCCCTCGGCCGTTGGTCTCAATGTCTTCCCTTCTAGCTCGGGTGAATGCCTTGACTGTTCCCTCAGTCCATCAGACACAATTGTATACTGTACACCAACTGCTTTTGAAGATAGAAAGACCGCCATTCCAATACCCCTCATTTCAGCCTGTGCTTTAACTTAAGCTTCTATCTGACAAAAAAGAATGCCACCCGTGAATATTTTTAAGAAATTCCTTTCTCAGAATTACGTTTCTTCGTGTAGGAATAAATGCATTTGAAAGCGCATTTATGGAGTAACCATTTCTCGGTAGAAAACCACTTTATTTCTGCATTTAACTGTATAATCGAGACGATTTTTAATTATAGTAACACCATAGGATTCATTTTGGCGTTAAACATGTTGGAGTTTACTCCCTCTTATCTGGAGGCCTGATACCAGTGTAGATCTATGTGTGAAAAGTGTTATTTATGCCTTTGTCTTTTACAGGTCCGCGCGCTCAGATGGCATGGTGTAGAAAGGCGCCCCTGTTTAACGTCACTTTCCCACCCCTTGGCAAACGTCTTCTAAAGCGAGCTGGTACTATAGAGAGGATACAAGAATACTACGTGTTGCCACAAATCAGACAAATTGACATAGTCAAGCTCGAGTGCAACAGTAAGTTTTAGCATGCCTAATTTAATTTGCTTTCTTATCAGTTACAACAATGGTATGGGTCCAGATTAGGAGGAAACTATCTCAGCAACTGGTCAAGACTGCATGCTTGTTCGGGAAGGATGCCATTTTTATGTTCCTGTACGACTTAGTAAGGGGCGTATTTTTTGGTATGTCTGTCTGTCTATATGTACAGTGCTCCCTCTCTTCAACGACATCCTATGGGAGACACAGATTATGTGTGTTGTTAGGAGGGAGTCGTTATAGAGAGGGAAAATTAAGAATTGGCTTACATTTGCAAACAGGGGCCTCTGTGGCCTAGTGGTATAATCACTGTGACTTACATCACTAAGCTCCTCACCGCTGTGAGTTCGAATCCCAGTAGGGTCGTTCGGATTTTTCATGTGGGGAAGCCTTCCAGCTGGCTTGCGGAAGGTCGGTGGTTCTACCCAGTTGCCGATTTGTGTCTGAAACAGTGCATACAGGGCTTCTGGGGTCTTCCTCCACCTGTAATTAGCTGGACGTCGCGATATGACTGAAATACTGTTGAAAGCGACGTAAAATCAAAACAAACAAACATTTGCAAACAGCTTGAATCCAGATCAGACGCCGCGTTACGCGGCGTCTGATCTGAATTCAAGCTGTTTGTCACTCGTCATTATATTTATTCTATCAAAATCTCCACTTATATGTAACTTTAAGGAAAATCAGCAGACGACAATATTAAGCAGACTATATTGCAGCAGTAAAAGCGTTAGACATAATTGTCCTTTTTAGGGAACAATGGCAAATGTCGTTGTAAGGAGGGAGTCGTTGTCGGGAGGGCCGTTGTAGAGAGGGAGCGCTGTATATCTGTCTGTTTGTTTGTCTGTCCTCAACTTTAACCTTGGTCATAACTTTGGAACTACATAGGATAGAGACTTTATGTTTGATATGTGTACTCACAAGTAACTCTTAGCTCAGTACAACTTTGATCATGTCCGACAAAGATAAAGGTCATTTAGAGGTAAAATCGGGTGAATTTAACATTGGCCATAACTTTGGAATTTCATGTGATAGGTACTTTATATTATGAATTTGTACTCAACTCAAAAAGCTCTTAAGCTTGGTACAACTTTGTTCATGTCAAACAAAGGTCATTTTCATTGCCCATGATATTGTCTGTGATCATGTGACCATTTCTAAATTTAGAAAAATAGCCCTCAATATGACAAACGTAGTTATGATGACGACATCTTCATGACGTCAGCATGATTATGAAGATGACGTCATGATGCTATGGTGATGAAGCACTTGACTAATGGGTTTCTAGATGATTTATATTGTTTAAGGGTGTATCAATGTCATGCATTTGGGAAATTTTCAAAGTATATGAAAACACTCTATGATGGTTTTGTATTGAAGAGCTATTTAAGATGAATGAAAAAATAGAAAAAGTGTACATTTTGGTGAACAACAGTTGGCTCTACGGCCATGTAAAATTTACCCCACCCACTTCCTCTTATTTTGTCCTTTTCAAACAGCCAACTTCAATAAAATCCATTTTAAATGAAAACAAATATGATAATTTGGTTTTGTGTTATTTATTTCCTATCTATGGTCGTATTTCTTCATACAAAAACTAATTTAAGAAAAAAAAGGCACCAAATGTGAAATTTATAAAGCTCTAAATATCATCGATATGGTACTTTTTTGTAAATTTTGTAAGGGGAGATAACTCTTTTTACTTTAATAACTCAAAATTTTCAACACTGACCTTTCAATTTCATTTCATATTTTGAACTGCCTTAGCATTGGCTTTCATTTGGTAGAATATAAGAAAACGTTTAATACTAGAACTATTTCATTTTCAAACTTTTTTACTTTTTTTCATAAAATAAAAAAATCTTTTAAAATCATGCCCTATGAAAAGCATATTTTGATATTCGAGGATCCATATTGTTCAAACCTAGTGCCTGCTTTGTCTAAATTTGGTTTCTATATGTGAAAATACCACCATAGACATGAAATAAATAATGAAAACCCAAATTACCATGTTTGTTTTGTTATGAAATAGATTTTACTGAAGCGTGTACTCTGAATGGGTAAAATTTGGGAAAAAAAGTCCAAATTTGACATACCTTTTTCAAATCGCTGTAGCTCAAAAACAAGGACACCACCATAGTTTTTTTTTTTCATTTTTTCATTCATCATAAACAACTGTTTCAAAAAAACAATGATAGAAAAAAAGTTTAATCTTTTGAAAAAATCGCTTATGACATTGATACACACTTAAACCTTTTCAAAAAATGTGAAGGAGTATAAAAACCTGCTGTATGTTTGTTTTTTTACAGCTAAATGAATATATGTACGGTGTTTAATGCAAGACAAAACTAATAATACTACAGAAAACTCACTTTTATCTAGAACTGGGTCCAAGGTTATAAAACGTTTGAGCTGAGTCTGAGTGTGTTCTCAAGCATTTGATTAGTCAGATTTGAGCCTAGTCAGATTTGAGCCTAGGCTCAAATCTGACCAATCAAATGCTTAAGAACAACTTTTGACTCAACTGAAAAGCTTTATAACCTTGGACCCAGAACTGTAATTAGTCTGAGTTACACGGACTATATCAACTCTTAAGGGCCGTTAAACCCATTAACCACATACAGTGGAGAATCTGTTATTCTTTCCCGTTTAAACGCAAACGTACGCAAACGCAAAGCACTAAAACCTAGAAAAGAACAATTTTTGGACAATTCTGATAATTCTTGTTTATCTTGGTGGCAAACAGTTTGGAGCCTGATTAGACGCCGGGTTACCCGGCGTCTGATCTGGCTCCAAACTGTTTGCACTGCAAATAATAGTTTTAGCGTAAACGCGTTTATTGGGAAAGAATAACAGATTCTCCACTGTAACCTGTTTATAGTTGAAAACACATAACCTCCTAAAACAGGTTGAAAGTAAAGCAGAATGCACCCTCATGCGCATTCTGCTTTACTTTCAACCTGCTTGAAGCTAATATCTACTAGGATATAGAAAAAATAGTTCTTATTGTACAAATTCAAATCTGTAGAAATTGTTTTAGTAGAGGAGTAAACTGAAGGCGCAAAAGGGCGTATTTGAGGTTCAATGTAAATGGGTTTATACAAAGTTGTCTATATTCAGCTTCCTTTATTATCTGTCAATTAGAATTTCCTGGTATAAGAGTGCCAATGAGTAAACGGGACGATTACAACATGATTATTGCAGCTGAGAAAGAACGACATGATACATCAGACAAATCTAGTAGCTCGGATGATGCCAGTTGGGGTGAGTTCCATACACCTTAGTGCTTGACCAGGGTCTAGGTTTATAAAGTGTAGGAGCTGTGTCTGAAATAGTTATCAAGAATTTGATTGGCCAGATTTGTGCAACAGCTAAAATTTGACCAATCAAAAGCTTGAGAACGATCTCAGACTCAGCTCAGACGCTTTATAACATTGGACCTTTAGGCAATGTTCAAATATATCTCCGTTAATCCTCATACGATTATTTTCAAACAGTTTGGATCCTGATCAGACGCCGCGTGACGCGGCGTCTGATCTGGATCCAAACTGTTTGACACACTTCTTTATATTTCTAAAGTCAAAATACCTAAAATTTAATTTTGAGAAATAAAAGCAGACGACAATTGTGTAAAATTGATGACGTCATACTAGTGAACGTTTGCAATGGGCATAAGTGTTGCGCACAAACGCGCTTATAGGGCAATACTATAGATTAACATTCAGTATCATCCCTTTTATTTTTTCTTTCAGGTTCTGAGCCCAGTGAGTCCCCATAGCAACCATTGTGCAAAAGACGAACTACATGTATTTATAAATGAAGAAAAATTAACAAAAACATATAAAACAATAAAAATGTGTAGGACATACAGGACTGATACAAGTATATATGTTTTACATTATATTTAAAATGTTTTTGAAAACTATAGCTCATTAATCATATGAGCTTAATATATGAACAATATTTATCAAAATGTTTGATAATTAATATCGTACTAAAGATATATGATATTCAATGTTTTGACACCTATAGCTCATTAATCATATGAGCTTAATATGAGTACAACATTTATCAAAATGTTTGATCATCAATATCGTACTAAAGATGAATTTCAATATATGAACTGTGATAGCGTTGCAATGAGGTTTTCTTGTTAAGGTGTTTATCGTGTATTACGTGTAATTTTGTATAGACTTGTTAGTCTCGTATGTAATATAAAATGTATGAACAGATGCAACGTTTTCCCTTCTTCCCTTTTACCCAACGGAAAATACTGACTAACATTCAGTAAACCCCTCTATTAGCCCCTTCACTGCCTTACCCCGAGCACAACAGTTTTTTGCAAACAGTTTGGATCCTGATCAGACGCCGCGTGACGCGGTGTCGGATCAGGATCCAAAATGTTTGTCACTCATTTCAATATTTCTTAAGTCAAAATAACAAAAATTAAAATTTAAGAAATAAAAGCAGACGACAATTGTTTAAAATTGATGACGTCACGGCAGTGAAGGGGTTAGACTATTACGACCATAAAATTGTGTTATTGTATACCTTACTATAAATAGTAACAGATTTTGCTTTGATGACAATGCAATACGCCCTTGCTGAGCGGGCCAATAACCGGATGCAGTCCAATTACAGGTTATTTGGACTGCATCCGGTTATTGGCCCGGGGGCAACAGAATTAATGAACGTGAAAACGTTAGCAACGTAACGTTCAAAATGGCCAACGTTCGTTGAAGATGACGTCATTTGATTTCTATAACGGCCGCGCTTATGTAAACATTCAAACAATCTACATATTCGTTGATTTTGAACCAGGTATACAATAAACAAGTCATTAAACGGCCGAGGGCGGGTCGTCGTTGCTTATTGGCACTCGTTAGCCACATTGGCACTCGGGCCAAGGCCCTCGTGCCATTATGGCTAACTTGTGCCAATAAGCAACGACGGCCCGCCCTCGGCCGTTTAATAACTGTATATTAAAGACAGGTGTCTGCATAAAGCAAGGTGACAGTAAACCGTGACAATTTACTGTCACTCACGTGTCTTTTATACAATCAATTAGTATTTCTTTTAGTGGTCGTAATAGAGATATGATTCTAATGGCCCCGCATGACTTAGTCATGTTTTTGGTCTGTCTGTCTGTTTGTCTGTCCATAATTTTAACCTTAGCCATAACTTTAAAAACTGCTAAGGACAGATAATTTATATTTGGTATATGTACTCATCTCAAGAAGCTTTTGAGCTCAGTACAACTTGACTCATGTCCTGCAAAGGTTTGGGTTATCTGGTCAAGGTTTTAGCCAAACTTTGTATTTTACAAGCTTTTATATTCTATTGCTGCTAAGTGAACATAAGGCGAAGACGTGTGTAGTTCCATGTTAAAAGCAGTTAGTGGAGGAATTACAGTCTTCTATGTATGTAATCGAACCAGATCAATTAGATCTAATAGCATATAGATATATAGAAAACTTCGGAAGTACATGTAGTAGATCTAGAAATCGTAGCAATAGTTGATACCATGTTGCGTAAATTGCTAAGACTTATATGTTTCACCAAAGTTTTTTCAAAGCTCCTCCGTAAGATAATCAGGGGAGGCAATTCAAATACGCTTTACGGCAGATGACAAAAGTCACCACCCTTTAGCCAACTGGAACAGACCGGACCTGCGATGAGCAACTTCTTAAAGATCTACAAGCATGCCTCATAATTGAATGTTTTAATGTCTGACTTTCTTGTTGCGTGAATTATGCTTTTCGTCATCCAATGAGGCATTTCTTGATAAAACAAATTTGATTATTTACAGTGGAGAAAACGTTATTCTTTCCCAATAAACGCGTTTACGCTAAAACTATTATTTGCAGTGCAAGCAGTTTGGAGCCAGATCAGACGCCGGGTAACCCGGCGTCTGACCAGGCTCCAAACTGTTTGCCACTCAGATTAAAATAAATGGTCAGGATTGTCCATAAGTTGTCATTTTCTACGTTTTATTGCAATGAGTTTGCGTACGTTTGCGTATAAACGGGAAAGAATAACGGTTTCTCCACTGTAACTATGGCAGCTGCTTAATTAAGTCTCTTGTTTAATCCAAAAGTTCAAGCCAATGTAGATCTACGTTGATATATAAGACTGTATGTCAATACTTCGACACCTGTGTTGATTAAAACCAAAAATACAAAAACACGTAACTGTTAAATTAGTTCACTGTTTTATTGCTGTATTAAAATGCTTGCTAAGGATTTTGTTTCAAAATTACATGAGATGATTTGGCAACGACTCTAGACAACTATAGTTTGAGTCCAGATCCGATTCTGAGTTACTTGTCATGGAGCGTAATCTGGATCCAAACTGTTTGCAAAGATCAATGTTGTCACGTGCGACATTTAAAAGGCTAATTGTTCGTACTGGCGAAGTTATCGTTAGCACTTTCACGCTTAACCCATTCACTGCCGTGACGTCATCAATTTAAACGATTGTCGTCTGCTTTTATTTCTTAAATTTTATTTTTTGCTATTTTGACTGAAGAAATATTGAAAAGAGTGTCAAACAGTTTGGATCCTGATCAGACGCCGCGTCACGCGTCGTCTGATCAGAATACAAACTGTTTGCAAAAAACTGTTGTGTTCGGGGTAAGGCAGTGAAGGGGTTAATTTTACCGTCTGCTTTAACATTTTCACAGACAAAATGACGTCAGCTGTAAAACTGAGTCTGCACGTGCGTTTCAATGTTTGACTAAAGGCAGTATCACAGATAAAACTGTTGATACGAGTGTTTCAAAGTTTCAACCCTGAGCAATCATGAAAGTCGACTCTAATCACAAATGGCGGTCAAAAGTTTAGCATTTGTACATAATTATCACTTCTTGTTACCATGGAAAAAGTTCGCATGTTCGCTTACTAAAATATAAATAATCTATTAGAACCAGTGTTGTAAGCAGAGCCGACCCAGATGGCATACGATTAAAAATGAACCACTTTCATAAAAAAAAACTTTGGGCAGGTTCTTCAGGGCTTCCATAACTTGATCATGGAAAATCCTAAGATTTCCAACATTTCAAAATCTGAAGATTTTGGAAAAATCCCGAGAAATGGAAGCCCTGGTTCTTGGAGACATGATGATGATGATGATTTTTTTTGGGAGAAAACCGATGGTGAACACAGTGAAGAAGTTATCATTCCCCGCTAAATCTTTCCTCCCCAAAACTTTAAATGGACGATTCGAGTTTCCATTTTAGTCTAGTCCATTTCTGACTTTTTGGGTTATTTTTGTCAATGTTTGGCATTATCACAAACAGTGAAGACCCTGATTCGGAGCCCTCTGACCCGGGTCTTCACTGTTTGCACAGGAAAAGTGTACGATTCACATGTACACTGTTTGAAAGGAGATTAGGGTTCAAAGGGTTAAACGAACTGAAACGGTAACATTTTGAAATGTTATCAATTGGTTTAGATCTGAATAGCAAACAGTTTGGAGTCTGATCAGACACCGGGTTACCAAACTGACATTTTTGTAAAATATTAACGATTTGCTTGAATCTAAATACAGAACAGTTTGAAGCCTGGTCAGGCGCCGGGTTACCTGGCGTCTGATAATGCTTGGAACTGTTTCAAATATTCTTTTAGCAGAACGGTGAGACGCCGCGTTGAACGCATATACTGTTTTCCATTTCATATAAAATATCAGAGTTTTCATTTTACGTTTTGTCTATAACATGAACTAAGATTATACCTTCTTCTTGGTTACACTTATGTGCTAAAACTGTCGCCTGATATAATGCTTACGCTAAAAAAAAAACTGACTCGCTCAATTTGTCAAAAAGTGCACAGAGCCTTCAAACACAGGGCTGCCATAAGTTGAGATGAAAAATCCTAAGATTTCCAAATTTGCATTTTTCAAGTGCGATTTTACGAATCGTACCTTTACCCCATAGCCTGTTTCTAGTTTTGTTGACATGCGACTACTTAAAGCAGACTGTAAGTAAAGCAGAATGCGCCTAATGCTTTACTTTCAGTCTTCTTTAAGCTACTATAAACTGGGAAAAAATCCGAAGATTTAGGAAAAATCCGGAGAAATGTCAGTCCTGCAAATATATTTGAATTGTTCTAACCTTATCGGCCTCTGCCTTTGGACACAATCTATTTTGTAAAGGTCAATCAATTCTTTGGCCACTTGCTGAGAGTAAAGACGGCATATCTGAGCAGCGCGGGGCAGGTAAATAATCGAAAATCGATCAAGTTCAGCATCTTTTTAATACAGAACTATTGTATCACAGAAAAATGGTACAAGCTAGAAAGTTTCATCAACAAAACAATGGGTGTTACAATGGAGAGTACGTTATTCATTCCCGTTTAAACGAAATTAAACGCAAACGCAAGTCAGTCAGATAGAGCAAAAACATCTTTGTGAAATTGTTGACGATTTATTATGCTGAGGGTGATAAACAGTTTGGAGCCAGATCAGACGCCGGGTAACCCGACCGCTGATCAGGCTCCAAACTATTTGCAACGGTAACAACAGTTTTAGCATAGACGCGTTTATTAGGAAAGATTGACGTCGTCTCCATAGTAACAATGTTATTGCATAGCAGCGCCCATGTTTAACCCATTAACCCTTGAATGTTCAATTAGACAAGTCAGGTTTCCAAATAAGTCTAGTCCAATTTAACTACTTATGGATACGTGTAGTTTGTTTTATCAACCCATTCACCCCTGACATTTTTAATGGACAATTCCAATATCAAGATAAGTCAATTCCATTTTTTACTACATGTATTTAGGGTTGATTTTCACAATATATTTCAAAGTGACAAACAGTGTAGATCCTGATCAGGGGGCTGATTAAGGAGCCCTTTGATCAGGGTCTACACTCTTTGCAAAGTACAAGTGTGATCATCGAAGGTTCACTGTTTGTAAATTAATAACATACTCGTCGCTAGGGTTGAATATGTTAATATAATGCAAAAATTGCAAACAAAAGAGACCCAGATCAGAGGATTTTTGTAGGAACCCACCCTAACTGGATCTTCAATATCTGCATAGGACAAGTGTACTCTGCACATGTACAATGTTCGTAAAGGTTGCGTTCACTCAGCATTATTGTTCAATGGATTAAAAGGCAACTATCAATAATAATAAATGCTTGCAAACATTGTACCGTAGTTTAACAATAATTATTAACAATTAACTAATTAACCTCATAACCTTCCTCGGGCACCAATAAAGTCTTCCTCAAAACAGCTGTCTGCATTGTGGCGTGTTTCTTGATTATCAAAATAGATTAATGCCGTTTTAACAGAAGAATTCTTAATACCAATGAAAAGATGGGGAGTTATCTATATACAGACTCAATAATTCATGAGGAATCGTTCTACAATCACAAAAACAACCCTTCATTGGTATCTAATAGGTTAATGTCATGGAATATGCCACAGTCGAACTTCGATATGTCGACTTGGTTAAGTCGAACATACCCATATTTCAAAGTTAAATATAGGATATTACATGAGTGTTCATAATTTATTGGATTTATTAAACGAGTCTTTTAGAAAACGATAAAAACGAGGCTTTGCCGAGTTTTTATCGTTTTCTAAAACGACGAGTTTGATAAATCCAATAAATTATTAACACGAATGTTATATTCTTTTTATAACATAACCTAGAAAAGTTATTATCGCAGCCTTTGAGGTCAAGTAAATGCTAAGCGCGATATAAGTAGATATATACAGGAAAAAAGTTGTTCCAAATTAACCCCGTTCACTAGCATAATGTTTATATTATTAAATGTATAATAAGCAATTTCATGTAGATCTAATATTGATTAATTACACCAAAAATCTATAAATTGAATCTACATGATGGAAAGAAGACGTTGGAAATTGAACGCATAGAACGCATTTTAATGACGTCACAAGTTACGACGTCGTAGCGTGCCTCATTTGCATAGTTATTTAACTAGTTATATATATGACATTTAAACAACGGGTGTTATTCAACGCTCACGCCGTCTGTAATGTTATAAAACGTTTTAACTTTGAAATACGGGTATGTTCGACATAACCGAGCATGAAATAATGACGTCATGTGACGACATATCGAATAGTTCGAGTTAAGCGAGATATCGAAGTTCGACTGTATTTGAAAAAGTGTATGGTCACCAGTAGAACCTCTGGATATATTCCGTATAGTAATGTTCCGTTAAATAATTCCCACACAATTAAAACGTGTCTCCTGCTGGTCGTGTATATTGACTGTTATTTGACTTGTTTTTTAAGAAATAAAAACACTTAGACGCCGATCAGCCAGTTCCCTTCCTGTGGATTTTCCCCTTATTCTATCCGCCAATGCAATTCAGTGGAGAATCTGTTATTCTTTCCCAATAGACGCGTTTACGCTAACACTATTATTTGCAGTGCAAACGGTTTGGAGCCAGATCAGACGCCGGGTAACCCGGCGTCTGATCAGGCTCCAAACTGTTTGCCACCAAGATAAACAAGAATTATCAGAATTGTCCAAAAGTTGTTCTTTTCTATATACGTTTTAGTGTTTTGCGTTTGCGTTTAAACGGGAAAGAATAACAGATTCTCCACTGTATGTGATGTAACCATGATGAGACTCTAAATTAAGATTATATTTTCCTGCGGATTTTCCCCCTTATTCTATCCGCCAATGCAATAGTTCAGATGATATATGTTGATAGTGGTAGGGTGGTGGGGTGGTATTTCGTTTCAAAATCGGTCGGTCGTTAGCCAAAACTTTGAAATACATTTAATTTCTTATTTCTATATCTAATCCTGTCTTGTGACATCTTTTTGGCATCGTCTTTTCAAGACAATTCCAAAGAGATGTCACAATACTGAATGAAAGGAAAGAAAACAAATTGACAGGAGAATGGTTAAAGGTTGCCACTGATGCTAAAATATAACATTCATTTTTATCTAAAAATAAGATAATCTCTTCAATTGTCAAAAATAATAGTTTATCTTATCACAAGCTATATTGGCATAACATATAGGTTAAACTATTATATCATCAAATAGTTCAAGAAACAAAATTGATCTGAAGTCAACACTTGTTTGTAGAGACAAACTTAAAAATGTAAAATAGTCACTTCATAGATATCAATAAAAATTATGTATGCAGATTGCAGCGTATTGCAGGACAAAAGTTAAACAGAAAGCTCCAATCGGAACTTTCTGATTAACTATTGTCTTGCAATATGCTTTAAGAGATGCACATGCTTTTTTCAAATTATTCCTCTTAACATAGGAGTGTCTCTGATTATATTTACAAGCAATACATAAACAAAGAGTCACATAACGGGGAGTTAAGGTACCATTTTCAACATGTCAACACCAGATATTATTTCGTTATTATTATACCATTCGCCTAGAAGAGACTATTTCTAGTCACTACATAGAAATTAGTGAAGATACAGTAACACATCTCTATTACGATCTCTTAAGCATGTTCAATTGGTTTCATAACATACAGCTGATAGTTTAAAACAAGGTGAACATAAAACAGAAAGCTCCTAAAGGAGTTTTCTCGTTTACGTCCACTCTGCTTTAAGCAGACACCTGCCTGAAACACATACTGATCAAAATAATTTGTGGTCATAATAGAGTGTTTTTTCTGTATTTATTGCAATCGTCTCCAAGAGACTATTTTGTTATAAGTAGCCACTAGGTAGAGATTGGTAAAAGTATAAGGAAACTTGTCCAAATATTTGAAATTCTCCCTTAAATTTGGATCACAGCACAAATCGTTAACATACCAAATGGAACCTGCCATTGGCTTATTTACAAATCTAAAAAAAATATACTAACAACTTATCATATTTACACAATTATTGTGTTCTTTATGTAAAATATGGACGGAATGGACTGAAATAACAAAACAAACATATTAGCCATATTAAAAAGCATACTTTGGGATATGGCGAAAAGTGTAGAACCAGATAAATGGACATGTTAACAAAGCACATGGGTATATTGCATGACCTTCTTCGAGTCTACACTACTAGCAAAGTTCAAAGGTCGCTGTTTTATGCAGCACTGCTCATATAAACCACCTTTTTATCACCAAATTTAACCGTCTGATCAAACCCTTTCGTAGAATAAATAGCATCTGTGTAAATTTGCCGTCTGTGTTACGCGGCGTCTTATCTGGACCTAAACTGGTTTCACAGTCGGGCTTACAGTGGAGAAGACGTTATTCTTTCATTCTAAACGCGTTGGCGGCACTATATCTATTATTTTCATTGCAAACAGTTCGGGCCAGATCGTGTGATCAGCGTCTGATCAGGGTCCAAACTGTTTTCCACTAAGATTAAAATAAATAGGGTTGTCAAAAAGTTGTCATTTTCTCCATTTTATTGCAATGCGTATGTGTTTCGTTTGCTTTTAACCCTTTACCTGATAGCCTATTTCTAGTACTTAAGATAAGTGACTTCTTAAAGCAGGTTGAAAGTAAAGCAGAATGCGCCTCAGGGCGCATTCTGCTTTACTTTCAGCCTGCTTTAAGCTATCCTGTACGTGCTATAATATAGAAAATATTCCCTATAATACATATTCATTGCTGATTAAATTGGAACTATTTTCTTCAGCGGATGAATAAATCATATCCGCTAAAAGGCGCTTCTATTGGGGAAAGGGTTAAACGGGAAAGAATAACATCTCCCCTTTAGTCGCCTGTGAAACACTATGCCCCCTCAAGTTACTATGGCATCTAATTGAAATTGACTGACCAAGCCTACACTGGACTCAATTGGTTTATCGAGTGGAGTACACTTGCTAAATATGAAGCCTCTATCATTGCAGGTTCAAAGTTAAGGTCATACTAAAGTTGCGGATAGACAGACAAACAGACCAAAAACGATATCCCCCATGACTACGTCATGCGGAGGTCTAAAGGGAAAAATTCAATTTTGAAAAAGATAACAGATTAGGAAAATTAGGAATTAAGCACTTTTGAACTCACACATAGAATTCATTATTAGTCAAGTTTGCCTCATTTGGCGGGGGTATATCACAGTCCTGTGCTCGAGTCTCTTCCTCGAAACTACTCTCCTTTTCCACCTCAATCACTGTCTCCATGTTAGGGTTGTTCACATCTTCGTGCGTCTCTTCAGAGTTATAACTACCAGTGTCTTTAGCTAAGACATTTGACTTATTTTCTTCAATCGTCTCTTGCCTCTCGTCATCCGTTGCCTCTTTCTGAAAATGCACGTGGAACGCGTGGTGATGATGTGGTTCCCCTTCGTGAAGTAGCACGGGCTTCAGGCGCAGTTCCGGAAGTTCAGGTTTTGAAGATTCTTCAACATCAGCTTCGTATTCGGACTTTTCCGAGTGTCTCCGTTTGACTTTCTTCTTCTTTCGTCTTTTCGTTTTCTCAGGAAGAAATCTGAAGCGACACGACGAAATTAAAAGATGTGCAATAAATATTATTTGAGTTGTTTTAGTTTTGAAAGTCCAAATCCTAATTTTGTTTACCATAATATATAATACATGTACTTATTCATGTACGGCTATATATGTGCTTTGTGCAACTTTATGCCGAATAAAGATTATGTTATGTTATGTTATTAAATTGACTGAATGCATAATTAGCAATAATATTAATCCTTCGCCTGCTTCTGCCTTCATTATCGCCTGATCAAATTTGTCGAGAGGTTTTTACCCCACCTTCGCCATGGTATCGTCTGCAAAATCGTTTCAAAGTAAGATTTAAGGCAATATGACTGACAGAGTCTCCAAACAAGTGTCAAACAGTTTTGACCCTGATCAGACGCAGCAGATTTCTGTTTGCAAACGCGCTTTATGGCGTCATTGCATGACCGTGAAAGGGTTTAACTGTTTTCCAAATGCATTTTGCACGCCATTTTAGCTTTCAAAACACAGGTAAATCGTTTTGAATTTTGAGTAGACAGCGAGGCACAAGGCCTCTGAATTTGATCCAAACTGTTTGCAAATATTAGTAGAGAGGCAATAAAAAAGGCGAAGGGTTACCTAGCTAACATTTACAATGACGCCATGTCAGAGACGCACTTAAATGTTTCTAGCAATATTAACTTTACTGCCGAATACGTTTGCAACAGTTTGGATATTGAAGGACACCGCGCGACGCGGTATATAGCAGCATCAAAACCCTTTGACATTCATAGTCATGACAAATGTTTTCTTAAGTTAAAATGCCTTAAACTAATCAGAATAAACAACATATTTAAGCAGACGATATTGCGGCAGTGAATGTGTCGCCGTTTTGTGAATGTAATGCCTTTTGTTGCCATTTTATAACAAAACCTCCAGGAAATTAAGTTCTGTAATAAATTATACAGTGGAGAATCTGTTATTCTTTCCCGTTTAAACGCAAACGTACGCAAACGCAAAGCACTAAAACGTAGAAAAGTACAACTTTTTGACAATTCTGATAATTCTTGTTTATCTTGGTGGCAAACAGTTTGGAGCCTGATCAGACGCCGGGTTACCCGGCGTCTGATCTGGCTCCAAACTGTTTGCACTGCAAATAATAGTTTTAGCGTAAACGCGTTTATTGGGAAAGAATAACAGATTCTCCACTGTATGTATTTTTTCAATGAAATACACGTACAGTAAAACCTCTCTATAACAACCACTAAAACTAAGGCTAATTGATTAAATAAAAGACAGGTGACACCTTAAAGTACCGTGACAGTGAAACAGATAGTTCTTAAAGGAGCTTTCTGTTTTACTGTCACCTTGCCTTATGGAGTCACCTGCCGTAAACACTGTATATAATTAACACAATTAAGTGGCCGTAATAGTGGTAATTTCAAAGTTAAGACAAAAGGCAGGAAACATTCAGCTGGTTATTGCTGCTAGTGCTAATTGTATGTCAGAGTTGCTAATCGAGATACAAGTCAGTCATCAACTTCTCCAACTACATGTAATGTTCTTTTTTCAATGAATCGTGTATACATATTGCATGTATATGAGTCGTGTTATGACAAAACCTGCCTTATTGCATTGCATAATTGTATAGACCGAGCACCGTTGCCATCTCAGGTTCTGCATCTGAGTTTGGTATTTATTACCAAACACCGTTTATAATACTGCTTTAGATGATCGTGGGAGTCAAACATAGTAGATCAATGCCAGTTGCCGCGTCTAAGACGCGGCGGCTGGCATTGATCTACTCTGTTTGCAATGCAATTAGGCAGCTTTTGTCATGTCACTGCTCATATATATTCATTTCAATGCAAGAAGAATAAAATATGGTTTTACTAGTGCAGTTAAAGAGTAGTTCTCTTTAATATGTACGTTAACTACGTACATGTATATACGTAAATCGTCATGGTAGAGGCAAGTGATACAACTATGCTTTGAAGGTAAACTGTACATATGTTATAGCTTTATTCAAAACGTTTAGCATATCCAAAATCATAGCGCTATTTTATCTAACCAATTAACCCCTATTGACGCGTATATACGTCATTTACTAACATTGTACATGTGAAGAGTACACTGGTCCTATGAAACAGTAAATACCACGATCAGATGGCTCCTTCGGAGTCCTTTGATCAGAGTCTGCACTGTTTGTCATCGTGCAATTTATTGCAAAAACACAACTCCAAATAGTCCGAATGGACTAGACTTACATGTGCAGTGAAGAGTGTGTTATTCTTTCCCAATAAACGCGTTTACGCTAAAACTATTATTTGCAGTGCAAACAGTTTGGAGCCAGATCAGACGTTGGGTAACCCGGCGTCTGATCAGGCTCCAAACTATTTGCCACCAAAATAAACAAGAATTATCAGAATAGTCCAAAAGTTGTTCTTTTCTACGTTTTAGTGCGTTGCGTTTGCGTACGTTTGCGTTTAAACGGGAAAGAATAAGCTTTTGGACGTTTCAGGGGTGAAGGAGTTAAAGTTGTTTTATCTAGCAGAAACTAGAACTTGGTGAACAAGATAGCAGCTTTGGCCTTGGACTCCTGGCATATTTACAATTGTGAACAGTTTCTATCTAGCTCAGTGACCAAGAAGCCCATCGCCTGATCGGGTTCCAAAATGTTTAGAGCTGATGTATAGTTTTGTTCAATAAAAACAATAGCCTGAATTTGAGAATTAAAAAAACCGACAATCTGAAAGCATGCAGGAGTGACAGTGTACGGCAGTGGAAGTGTTCGAGTGCTTGTTCTAATCCTCTTCTAGCAAGGGAGGTAGAAATATGTGCAAAACGTGCGTGCAAAGCAGAGTGTGAGTCCTACAAATATGTTTAGTACAAGACAAAATAACATTAAACAGGTACATGTATAGATTAAATCGTTTATGGTGCAAGTGCATGTGACGTTAACTACCTTTTGTAAGATATATGCATTTTGTCTGCAAAGTTTGTCGTCTGCAACATTTGACTCCACTGAAAATATGGAGGCATTGTCAAGTAGGCGAACTTTGTAATTACATTGTCAGCAACACAGGCAGCTGCAACCTTCTCGTCATCTTTTGAACCATCGGTAAAAACGTGTTTATAATCTTCGAATCTCGAAAGGCTTTTATTTGTAAAACACTTTTATTCAAGTGAGCTTGTTGTAGTCTTTTTATACCAAGTTAAATCAAAAATAACTTTGGGTGGCTTAAAAGTCCAAGGTGGTATATATTCGACTTTAATCTCTTCAACCAAAGACAAATCCATATCACTACTTTCAAAAGAGTTTTCCACACGTATACCAAAGGATGGAGTAACCTTTTCTTTAGATTCAAATAAACATTTGTATTTGTGTTTTAAAAGGTTTTAATATGCTGGATGCTATGGGGTTGAAGCTAATTTAGAAGTATATTGCAAGGATAGTTTTTGACGACGAGAGTAAAGAGAAGGTTCAATGGCCTCAACATATAAACATTAAGCAGGGCATGTCCTAAAGGCACCCAATGCTTAATGTAAACCTTGATGATGATTAAGGTCTGTTCTTTTTACAAAAATATGTGTATAGCATAGAAAGGGTTGAGTTAAGACTAAAATAAAATGCAGATAGCAAATATTACCATTACCATGAAGTGTTTCAAACGTTGAACTTACAACGATTGTTTAATTGAAACAACAATTCCGTTGCGTGACGAATATTTCCATGACTACCGGTTTAATGCGTACTTAGTGCAAAGTAAAAAATAATAATAAAAAAAAAATTGGAAACTGTAGAAAATAGAAATGTATGTGTGTAACGGCGAACAGACAGGTAGACAGAGTATTGCAGAGCAGAGGTGTATACATAGTGCTCCCTATCTTCAACAAGACCCAAAGGGAAACAAAGACTGTGTGTGTTAAACGGAGGACGATGTTATATGGTGCAAATATTAATATCCTATGAGAGCTGAGCACGACTTGGCTTACATTTGCAAACAGCTTGAATCCGTCTGATCTGGATTCAAACTGTTTGTCATTCGTCATTATATTGTTTCTGTCAAAATGTCTAATGTGTAACGTTAAAAAAATAACAGACGATATTGCATCAATGAAAGGGTTAGACATAATTGTCTTGTTTTTGGAACACTGGCAAGCATTGTTGTCATGAGAGAGTCTTTGTTCGAAGCGCCGTTGTAGGGAGGGAGCACTGTTTAATTAACCTGGCACAATAAACTACAGTAAAACCTCTCTATAACAGCCACTAAAAGAAGGCTAATAAATTGTATAAAAGACAGGTGATAGCTTAAAGCAAGGTGACAGTAAAACAGAAATCTCCTAAAGGAGATTTCTGTTTTACTGTCACCTTGCTTTAAGCTATCACCTGTCATAAACACCTAATAACTAACACAAATTAGTGGCTGTTATAGAGAGGTTTTACTGTACGTCGTTTGATTTCTGAAAGGTGAAGCATGTGCAAAGTATCAAAGGTTCTACAGATAAGAGTAATAAATGTATTAAAGGTAATGGGCAGCTAGTCAGAGCAGTACATATCAGGGTTACATAAACATCAAACACTAACCTGGCACTATTAACTACCTCGTTATGTATCTGAAAGGTGCAGTATGGTAAGAAAACATTAATACATTAGTGCAAGGGTTAATATGAATATTGGTTAGTGTGGTAGTACAAGACTGTATAACTCAGGGTCCTAGATAAGATGGAGTTAACTGAACAAAATTTTCAACATTGTTTTCTCTAATTTCAGCCCCAAATTCTATGGTGTGACTATTCATTAGACTCATCTCGAAGAGACAATTCAAATGAGTAGCGAAACCATAGGATTTATTGCAGAAATAAATATTTTAACTTTTGAAATACTCCGCTTATCTGGAACCCCATAATTTAGTAACACGTATACGCCATGACATTTTCAATATACGTTTGCTATTTAAGTTCGAACGAATGAAGATGTCTTTAACAGTCGTACGTTTAAGAAGCATGTTTATCCCTTCATAAAGGTTACTGCTTGATACAGGACAAAGGGGGTGTTGAGAGCTCCTGTATGAGCGCTCGATGTCACTTTTATCCTTCGGTAACTCTTTCCCAGCGAAATTAATCGTGAGACTTTTATCCCTTCACCGCTTTATTGTCACCTGATTCAATAGTTTTGGCGACGTTGGCAGTGAAAGAGTTAAAACAATAATTACATCCAATAGGCAGTGATAATTTTACCTGTGCATCCCGAGCCCTATACTCATTAAATTGGCCAGGGACTCATTATTGAAAAAAATGCGAGTCCCATGGACCCATAGCTTTTCTGGCCTTTATTATCCTATAAGTAGCAATTAGTAGCTTAAATCAGGTTGAAAGTAAAGCAGAATGTGCCTTAAGGCACATTCTGCTTTACTTTCAACCTGATTTAAGTGGTCAACTGTCCTCAAAACTAGAAATAAGTTATGGGATATTGGGTTAATGTTTCTTCTCAAGGACTCGATGTTTGTCTCAAGGACTCATTGTACTACAGAATGTGCATCCCAAAAACTCATCTGATTTCTAAAATGATCACTGAATAGGCAATATAAGACAAAAGTGATATAGAACGCTTCTACATGAGCTGTTGTATTTCTTGGGTGAAACGTTAAGGCATATACGAATTAGTTATTACATTGATATAATTGTGCTAACTTGTACAATTGGGGCAGACGTTATTCTTTCAAATTAAACGCGTTTGTGCTAAAACAATTATTTCGATGGCAAACTGTTTGGAACCAGCTCAGACGACGGGTAACGCGGTGTCTAATCAGAATCCAAACTGTTTGCAACTTTGAAATAAAGTGTGTAAATTTCGGCAATATATTGCAATTATATTTACGTTAAGTCTTATTTTAACAGGAAAGATTAATGTCTTCACCACTGTACATTTAAATGTATATAAGTGTGTTTACATGTATATATTCAGTAAAGTGTCGCAATTACGACTGCCCAATGGCTTGTTTACTATGTTTAAGGCAGATGGTTGCAGGGCTGCCATTTCTCCGGATTTTTCCTAAATCTCCGGATTTTTTCCCAGTTTATAGTAGCTTAAAGCAGGCTGAAAGTAAAGCAGAACGCGCCTTAGGGCTCATTCTGCTTTACTTACAGCATGCTTTAAGTAGTCGCATGTCAACAAAATTAGAAACAGGCTATGGGGTAAAGGTACGTTTCGTTAAATCGCACTTGAAAAATACAAATTTAAAAATCTTAGGATTTTTCATGTCAATTTATGGCAGCCCTGTGGCTGTTTAGAGAAAAATCGAAAGCCTTCTGTCCAACGTCCAGATGGCTTTAAAATGAATCCTTAAGCAGCAACGAGCTTACACTTGAGCGATCGTAATTTACAGTTATCGAGCCGAAAAATTACAAACATAAAGTTAGACTAACTTAAGATAAAGGTTAGTTGTTGTTTGAAAACGTCAAACGCTCGATCAATCAATCGATCGAGACTGTATATCAAGAATGTCAAAAGCTAAGCTGGGCTTTCATTGATTGCTATCCTGCATGTATATACATGTATATATTTGTACTTCCGTACATGTATCATATGACCTATTATATACTCAGTTTTACATGCATCAATACTTGAGGGTAGGGCCAGGACGTGACTAAGAATGGTGGCACTTGTGGCCCGATCCTGTTCTTACTATATATTTGAAATAAGATATACAGAAACTGTTATGAATGTTCCAAATTGAACCAACTTACCCAATGGTCCGGTAAGTATTGTATCACAGAAATTACTGATTTTATGTTTTACGTTCCTTTCTGATACGACTAGCTTGTAAAAACTATTTACATGCCTGCATAACGGAAAGCAGAAAAACAAAGGAGGCACGCGAATGCCAAATAGTTCTTTTCTGTGTTACTAAAAACACTGCATTAAGCTACCGTCTCGTAAGTTTTAAAGTCTGTTCATAAAGTTTCAGTAAATAGTGACATGTGTCATAGCACTTCTAATGGTATTGTACCAGGGCTGCCATTTCTCCGGATGTTTCCTAAATCTCCGGATTTCCCCCCAGTTCATAGTAGCTTAAAGCAGGATGCAAGTAAAGCAGAATGCGCCTTAGGGTGCATTCTGTTTTACTTACAGCATGCTTTAAGTAGTCGCATGTCAACAAAACTAGAAACAGGCTATGGGGTAAAGGTACGTTTCGTAAAATCGCACTTGAAAAATACAAATTTAAAAATCTTAGGATTTTTCATGTCAACTTATGGCAGCCCTGTTGTACTTTTTGTTCAATAAAGGAAACGTCATAAACGGTCATTACATTAAACAACACGTGCTTTTATAGCAATCAATCTAAGAAAGATAAAGAATCCACTGTTAACTTTTTTCTAGACAATGGACAGAAATGTACCGGTATATCTATAGCAATCACTGTTTCTTAACTATAAATCTGCATTAAGAACGTACCGGGTGGCAAACTGAATTCATTCTTATCAAGCACTGAGCTACTCGGTGTCTTATATGGTTCTGAACTGCTTGCAGACGGAAGTCAAATAGCCATTACCATAGTAAAAGATCAATTTCGGGATAAAATAATGGATATAATATATTAAAGTTATAGGACGTGTAGCAGGGTTTCCTCACATGCTTCAATGGAAAAATAGGAACACTAAAATCCTACACATAAAATATGTAGGCGGGCTCTCGACACATCAAGCGACCTGGAAGCTAAAGTCTGTTCACGCACGTGCTTCTACTATTAATAATATATGAATGGAAATGCATACGTATCGTGATAAAACAATAGAAAAAACACAGGGAAGTGATTGGATGGTGTACATACGTGTATCCTAAATCGTTTGCCTTTCGGACTTCAAGAAATACAGGAAAAACAAAATCAAGAATACACAATTAGACACGGAGTGAGTGAGGAAGCAGGGCTCCAGATATGGGGAGAGTATTTCAAATATCAAAATACTTTTGTTTCCGAAACAATACTAGTGTTACTACTCAAAGTACTCATTTCCAACAAACCTGTATTGTAAACACTCATTAGAATCGTTCCCAATAATGGGGTAAATCGGAAACAATAAAGACAAATAAAGGTTAGAATATAATTGTATGTCCTATTATCTGGAGCCAATGTTTACACGGTTACATTACCTGTTGTTGGCATCGTGAGTATTGTGTTCAACGTCTTGTGAAGAATCACTGTTGTTATGAAAGCTGACATTGAATAAAGCTTCACCTCACTAACACAATACTCTATAGTGTTATATAGCATGTATGTACTATACGCAGTACACAGTACTACACACAGAGTCAACAAAGCAAAAAAAGCATTATATGGTCATTTGTCAGTAGATCTAGATTAGTTTGATTAAAGCCCTCTCTCTCTCTAAAGATATCTACTTTTCCAGTTGTGCATGTATATTAAACCCTCTCTTCGACACTCAAATAAACTTAACTATTGCATGTTAAGGAAAGTGCTAGTTTTAAGCATGACAAAAAGAAGCTTTATGAGTTTCCTGTATTCCTTTTGTCTTTCATTAAACAACTTCCTTCAATGTTCCCAATACCTTCTTACTGGAGTGTCGAAGGAGAGGTTGCACACGAATACATGTACAAGTTTTGAATCTATTTCATCTACAGTACAGTTGCAGGGCTGCCATAAGTTGATCAGAAAATTCCTAAGATTTCAAATTTTCAATTTTTCAGACGTAATTTTACTAATCGTACCTTTACCCCATAGTCTGTTTCTTGTTTTGAAGACACATGACTGCTTAAAACAGGTTGAAAGTAAAGCAGAATGCGCCTTCAGGCGCATTCTGCTTTACTTTCAGCCTGTTTTAAGCTACGATCCGCTAGGATAAAAATCCGAATACTTAGGAAAAATCCGGAGAAATAGCAGCCCTGCAGTTGTAATATAAAGAAAACTTTATATTATTGAAATACAAAACTATAGTTTAGCTACTTACATGTATATCTACTTGTTCTGATTTGGTTACGCTTCTCGCCTAATTTAAGTACTAACGTTTTAATAATAGGGTGTCATAGTGGGCGAAATTTTATTGATAATACAGCCCCGCGACACATAAAATGGTCATAATGCGCGGACATAGCGGACACAAACTCTGAACAGGCGTGTATATTTTTCATTTTGAGCAGCGACACAAGAAACATGACCCTCAGTCATTAAATACAATGTATACCAATAGCAGTCTAGTTCCAAAACAGTGACAGATATGTTTCTACATTGTTTGTACATGTTGTATTTGGCAGACCCGTTTGTCCCATACAGTGATTCACAAAGTAATCTAGATCCAGCCATGGTAGATCTATTTAATATGTTGAATAAATGCCTAGACATTCGCCTACGGTAGGCTATATACATAATTATGTAAGCTCTTTGTTTGAATGTGCAATATATTTTATAGTAAGAAAATAACATACCGCGATTCTTCGTTTGCATCGCTCGAATGTTCTCGTTGACTAGTTCCATTCCGATGTGACGTCACATCCGCTTCAATGGACGATGTAATATTTGTTGTTATTGCACCTGTTGGTGTTTCGGTTTTAACAGACAACGACTGGTCGTTTGAAGTTAATGAGGCTTTTGAGCGTTTCTTTCGTAAATGTTTGTGTTGTATTTCGTCGTAAGATGGTGGTGGTTCCTTATCTGTATATGATAATCGCTCGTCCTTATGGCGACGCCGGTCGGAATGTTCACTTTCACTATCTGTTATATTACGATGAGCCCTGCCTTGTTTCACATGTATAGTTCTCGTTGATTCTATTTCATCTAGATCTAAATCAGCAGTTTTATGAATACTTCTATCTTTATTATGAACATTAGTTCTACTATCTGGATATTTTTCCCTGACTGACGCACCAATAGTACCATTTGCCATTGTATTGCTTTCGGAGGTTTTTCGATGTCTTCTTTCGTGAGTGGAAACAACATTATGTTTTCCGGCATAATTTAACGGAGAAACTTTATTACTGTTGCCTTTCTGGCCGTCCTTTGAGCCTTCGTCATTGTCCTGTTCGTACCCAATGTTTTTCGAGCCACTTATCACAGACTGTTGAGGTGATAAGTGTTGTTCGATATCCGCACTTAACGCTGGCTTGAAACAGCACTTCAGCAGAATTCCTGTGATAAGCATAATAGTCGCGAAACTTAAAATTACTATCCCTGAAATATGCCATCCGCCAAATCTGGCAAATGTGTGTTCGTTGCCATAGGAACCAACTACTGTGAGAACCACGCCAGGTATTAACAATGGAAGACTGAAACTTATAAAGCATGGTCCCATCAACGTCTTATAGTCGTGATATTCAATAATCTTCATTTTGAAGCAACTCTGGCTCCCAATCTTTTCCATTGGAAGCCCTATACTCTAGGTCGGCTAGCAGCGACCTTCGTCTTCACAGCAATAATGGTACCGCTATGGGTTTCCATGGCATGTCGACGAACTACAAAGAGAAAGGCAAACATGCATTAATCCATATCGTTCTAAGCGCGAAATGGCTAGTATTTGCAAACAGCTTGGATCCAGATCAGACGCCGCGTAATGCGGCGTCTGATCTGCATCCAAATTTGTTTGCCACAGATATTAATGATTTCTCAAGTTTAAAAAAATATACCAAAATAAATTATTAGTTTTCTCGCAGACGATATATTTTAGGCAGCCGACAATTCAGAATGGTACGGGTTAATCCATATTTTTCTATGAATGATTCCATTGTGATTGTTTGAAATAGGTCATTAGCTATTAAAATGGTATTTATACAGTAAAGGTACTGATTTTACAACTACTTAAACAATGGCTTGATTCCTTGTTTGAGACAGGGTTGCATGCTATCGAACCTTTTATTCCATAAATACACCCTTTAGGGCATCGTATCTGTTCCTTTACTGAGAAAAATAGTTCAAATTTATATGCATGACGATATACGATAAAAAATTGTTTCTATATCCTAGCAGATGGTAGCTTAAAACAGGCTGAAAGTAAAGCAGAATGCGACTTGAGGCACATTGTTCTGCTTTAATGTCAACCTACTTTATGTGGTCACCTGTCTTTAAGAAACAGGCTATTAGGGGGTAAAGGGTTATTAAAAGTTAGATGAAAATAAAACAGAACGCCCATATCTGTCATTGGTGTATATAATTCTGTCTCTTTATTTGAATATCACCATTAAATGTTTCTTTCTAGCTGACTAGCGTATAAATCTGCAGAATGTATGGCTGCAATCACATATTCAACTGCAAAAAGTGCAGACCCTGATAGGTAGTGCACATATCTACAGAGTTTGTCTCGTTGAAGATGGAGCTATGTGATATAGAGGAGAAGACTTTAAAAGAAAAATAAACAAAAAAACAAACACGTGTACGTTCAAATCGATGTGTCCATTGCAAGCAGTTACTTTCGCAATTCGAAGCCTCTCATAAGAATCTACACTGTTTGCTATTGTCTTTGTGTCGTCGATGTGCGTTAACCCTTTCATAAACAAATTCATCGTGAGGTGTTTACCCCTTTACCACCATATTGTCGTCTGCTTCAATATTGTTGACCGCAATATTGTTTCAAAATTAGATTTAAGGCAGAATAACCTATTATGTTTTGATTCTGACCAGACGCCGCGTATTGTGACGTCTGATCAGGATCAAAACTGTAAATGCAAATGCGCTTTATCACGTCATTGAGAGGTAAATGGTTAATGGGTTAATCTGTCTGTGTCTCAGATTTGAATATTTTAGCACAACGTTTTTAGCACAGTGCATTTAGCACTATCTTTTATTCATAAGTTTCTCGATGCACTGGTTTAACAGTAAGGTCTTCATCACACTTCAGTACCCGGTACCTAGAAGTCACGATAAATGCTGCTATTAGTTTGAATTCATGTTAGAAACTCGACGTTTCGTCTGGATCCATGCTACAGTGGAGAATCTGTTATTCTTTCCCGTTTAAACGCAAACGTACGCAAACGCAAAGCACTTAAACATAGAAAAGAACAACTTTTGGACAATTCTGATAATTCTTGTTTATCTTGGTGGCAAACAGTTTGGAGCCTGATCAGACGCCGGGTTACCCGGCGTCTGATCTGGCTCCAAACTGTTTGCACTGGAAATAAACGCGTTTATTGGGAAAGAATAACACATTCTCCACTGTTACCAAAATACTCGATGTATTTTTTAAACGGAAAGACAAATAAAAAAACCAATATGAAAATTGCTCCAGACGATAATTTTCACTGTTGTGATATACTGATATATCTCCACTGTACTACCCACTTTAAGCACTTAATCCATATCCGCTAAACCATTTCGGTGCTATCTTGAATACTATTACATAATTTATGTTTTTTCCATACAATTTATGTCCAGTTAAGGTATACATGTAAGATACTCCATGATCTACACTGTTCACTACTGAGCTCCAAAGTGACTTGCAGTTTTATAAACAATAAATTGATATCGACTGACTTAAAAAATCTACTGATCACACGCTAATGCAAGCAGCTAATGAGCTCGATACCAAATGGATTAACCTTAAACCATTAAGCTTGACTTTCCTGGTGTGCAGTGATGTTGGTGTCTGATCAGGATCTACAGTTTTAAATGTTTGCAGTGTGTTAGCACCGGATCAGAAGAATGCAATATTTAATACAGTCGAACTTCGATATCTCGAACTCGGTTAAGCCGAACATATCCGTTTTTAAAAGTTCAAACGTGGCTTAGCCACGTTTTAACTTTGAAATACGGGTATGTTCGACATAACCGAGCATTAAATAATGAAGTTCATGTGTCGACATATCGGATAGTTATAGTTAAGCGAGTTCGAGATATCGAAGTTTGAGTGTATGTAACAATTTTATCAATTGATAGTCTTAAGATAAATGGCACTATAGCAGGCCTAGGAATAGAGCAATTTATAGAGTTCAGGATAATAAAAAGGGCCATGAATTATTAACAAAGCGTAAAAGGCTATGGAGCTTGTATTTCATGCATCAACTATTTGAACTGATCTTTATATTTTTACTCAGATTTAATATCCTCTTACATTCCAAATATCAGTCTGAGAAAAAAGACAACATACAGTGGAGAAAACGTTATTCTTTCCCAATAAACGCGTTTACGCTTAAACTATTATTTCAATAACAAACAGTTTGGAGCCAGATCAGACGCCGGGTAACCCGGCGTCTGATCAGGCTCCAAACTGTTTGCCACCAAGATAAAAATGATTTATCAGAATTGTCCCAAAGTTGTACTTTCTACGTTTTAGTGCTTTGCGTTTGCGTTTCGTTTGCGTTTAAACGGGAAAGAATAAAAGATTCTCGACTGCAGTTATAGGTTGATACAGTGGAGAATACGTTATTCTTTCCCGTTTAAACGCAAACGAAACGCAAACGCATGTATAAAATGACAACGATTTGATAATTCTGATTATTCATTTTTATCTGAGTGGCAAACAGGAGCCTGATTGGATGCCGGATTACCCGGCATCTGATCTGGCCCGAAACTGTTTGCAAAGTGACTAAACGCATTTATTGTGAAACAATAACGTTTTTACCACTGTAGTCAGTTTTACAACTGTAATAAAATTGAACATTTTAATAATATTTGAACATTTTCAACATCAAGAGGACTTTGCAATTAATTCTAATCCTGATCAGACGCCGCGTTACTTAACCTATTACCCCATAGCCTGTTTCTAGTTTTGAAAATAAGTAACCACCTAAAGCAGGTTGAAACTAAAGCAGAATGTGCCTGAAGGCACATTCTGCTTTACTTTCAGTCTGTTTAAGCTATGATATGTTACAATATAGAACAATTATCTTATAATACTTTATCATGACTGTATAACTTTAAACTTTTTCCTTCAGTGGAGGAATAAAAAAGCGTAAAAAAGCGTATTTATGGGGTTATGGGTTAAGTGGGTCCTTTCTGGCCACGTAGCCAATAATTGTTTGCACCAGTTTTAGAAAGTTATTTCTCTCTGTCTTGTCTGTTTGACAAACTACTGTAGAAATCATGAACTGATAGTTATAAAGGAATTAGAATTGGTGACTATAATTATGTAAGTAACAGTGGGGAAACTGACGTATTATCCACTGGATAAGGTTACAATGAAGTGTGGTCCATTACTGCTGTGTTCATGATAAGAGGAAGGGGAAGTGATCACCTTATCAGCCACATTCTAGCCCACTCCAACATTGACACAGACCCGTCAGCGCCTGTCCTGGTTACGCGTCTGACCTTGTTGCCTTTTCATATCTCTTCAGCCATTTACTGAAGGTAAATCAATACTAGCAAAACTTCAAAAAAAAGTCTTATCAACGGTCTTCACAAGTCGCTGACACATTGATGCACGACAAAAACAATGCAGAAAGATTCAACATTAGCTTTCTTTATTCTCATTCGCCCCATGACTTTTACTGGACAATTCCAGTTTCCAATTATGTCAGGTACAAACTTGATTTTTACTATATATGGAAAAACAACAAACAGTGCCGATCAACGATTAATATTTCGCCTAGACAAAGCTGTTTGCCACTTCGATTAAAATATAGGGTCAACATTTTCCAAAGTGTCATTTTTATTATTTTATTGCATCGCTTTAGTGTTAAGTGTTGTTTAAACGGGAAGGAGCACCGTCTCCCCCACTGCAAGTCTACTTCATTTTACTATTAATAGTTGTTTGTACATTATACTACAAAATAGAGTAGCACACATATGTGCAGATCCTGATCAGATTGTATTTGTATAAATTATGACATTTTGGTCTTGATAAATACTGCTTGCAGTCTTCACCACTGTAATTAGACTAAAGTGGGATTGTCCAATTCAAAGACTTAAAGGATAGCGGGTTAACCGTCTTTAGGTTTACATCGATATTCTCCGTCATATTTTCCTTTTCTCCCTAAAAATCCATTCAAAATACTTAAGATGTCCTCTCCAGAGTAAATAGCTGTGTGTGGTCTCTTACAAAGAGCACCGCGATTTTGAATATATCGATCACCCAATTACATGTAAGATCTCCTTGGCAGTGAAAATTGGTGTGCTATATTAGAAAAAAGAAATAGCTATGTATTTATATGGTGGAAAATTCCGTGTCAATAATCACGTTTTGAGTTATTCTTGACCCAGTTTATATTGAGCCTTTCAGGTATGTGTGTTGGAAGGATTCAATGGTTAACATAAAGGTGTTAAACGACAATACCAGTCTTAGTCTAAGTTATAAATATATATTGCATTCCAAACAGTGTAGATTACGGCCAGCTGCCGCTTTTAAGACCCGTCGGCTCACCTTGATATACAGTTTTGACACCCACGTGCTCATATGTATATCGTATATAATCGCAACTAGTGCTGACATCTGGATCGGCTCTGTTTGCCAATTTCATGTCATTTGACACTGTAGAAATTTGTTATTAACTGGAGAGAAACGCATATTACTTTCTGCACACTGATCTCCTTATATTTCCTTATTTACATTTTATAAATAAGTATAAAAGAAGGTTATGTATTGCAACCATGTCCAAGACGAAATCAGCATTAACAGCTATTCATAATTTACATAGGGCCTACTCAATAGCTCAATAGCCTTGAGAAATTAAAACTCAAAATTCTGTTCATGAATGTTTTTGTATTTACAAAAGTTGGCATGTGCAGTAAACATCAAGATAAAAACATGTTGTTGATTATTTTCATTAAGAAAATATTCTGAGAGTAACAAACAGTTTGGAACCTGTTGAGAACTCGGAGTCTAATCAGGTTCAAAATTGCTTGTCACAAAAGCCCTCGTGGAAAGTTCAAGGCCAAAATGTAATTGACGCCGCAAGGAGACCACCCAATGCGCCCTCATTTAAACTGTACATTGAATATTAACCTCTACTTAACTTGTGAAACATTATTTGATTATGGCTATATGTTCACAATATACTGAAAGGCAGGTTACAGTGGAGAACGTGTTATTCTTTCCCAATAAACGCGTTTACGCTAAAACTATTATTTCCAGTGCAAACAGTTTGGAGCCAGATCAGACGCCGGGTAACCCGGCGTCTGATCAGGCTCCAAACTGTTTGCCACCAAGATGAACAAGAATTATCAGAATTGTCCAAAAGTTGTTCTTTTCTACGTTTTAGTGCTTTGCGTTTGCGTATGTTTGCGTTTAAACGGGAAAGAATAACAGATTCTCCACTGTACAATGTACGAATTCCCCCAAAGTGATTTAAGACCTACTGATCTCCGACGATATAGAATATATACTCAGCCAAAAAGAAAGTACCCACTTTTGTATTCTAAATTATCAACGTCTCATACATAAACTGTATTTAAATTCTATTTCATAAAAAGTGGCAGACAACATGAAATAATTGTGGCTAAATAAATGGCATATTGTATTGAAAAGACTATTTCCTGAAAACAGGATTTGTGCTTAGAAATGTTTTCCATAGAAGAGAAGCGATAGTGCTTATATTCAGCAGCTAGAACTTTTGCTTAAAGGAAATAAAATCACACTAGACTTTCATTCATCATACTATTCACGGCCTTGTTAATTCTCTGGAAAGTTTAATAATGAAATTTGAGTGTTTCATTTTCGTTACAGTGGAGAATCTGTTATTCTTTCCCGTTTAAACGCAAACGTACGCAAACGCAAAGCACTAAAACGTAGAAAAGAACAACTTTTGGACAATTCTGATATTTCATGTTTATCTTGGTGGCAAACAGTTCGGAGCCTGATCAGACGCCGGGTTACCCGGCGTCTGATCTGGCTCCAAACTGTTTATAAAAGAAAAAATAGTTTTCGCGTAAACGCGTTTATCGGGAAAGAATAACAGATTCTCCACTGTACATGTGTCGTTTAATCAGAATGCAACATTGTACAGACAATGCGCCGTTTTCATCCCAGACTCTGTATCTGCGTTTGATCTACACTGCCAAATACCGTATATAGTACAGCTTCATAAAATGATGTACATTTATGTGGGTGTCAAACAGTGCAGATCAAGATCAGCCGTCGCGTTAAAGACGCGGCAGCTGTTCTTGGTCTACACTGTTTGCAAAGAAATAAGTAAGGTTTTCTCATTGCATAGCTGATATGTTTTATTAGTATATTATGTATATTGCATATACACTTTTGAATAATAAATTATCAGTGTGTGATTCAGTGTTCTTTTCATTGTATATATACTTGATGATGTTATAAACTTCTGATATACAGTGGAGAATCTGTTATTCTTTCCCGTTTTTAAAACGCAAACGTACGCAAAAGCAAAGCACTAAAACGTAGAAAAGAACAACTTTTGGACAATTCTGATAGTTCATGTTTATCTTGGTGGCAAACAGTTTGGAACCTGATCAGACGCCGGGTAACCCGGCGTCTGATCAGGCTCCAAACTGTTTGCCACCAAGATAAACATGAAATATCAGAAGTGTCCAAAAGTTGTTATTTTCTCCGTTTTAGTGCTTAATGCGTTTGCGTACGTTTGCGTTTAAACGGGAAAGAATAACCGATTCTCCACTGTACGCACTCTACAACTACACTCTCCCAGACTTTCAAACATGTATAATTAATCAGACATATTGGATAAAAACGAATTAATAAGTTCGGAGGCAAACGTTCATCGTGAATAGTGTGGCCGTATCAATAGAAATCGCCATTAACAAGTATTGATCTAGTTCCAACAATTGAAATCCCCTACATTTAGAAAACAATCATCCATTTTCTCTTCAATAACAACACGCGTTTAACGTTAAATACCCCTTGCCTGTCGATAGTGATTTGGCTATATGTTACCAACAGATTGGATCCAGATCAGACGCCACGTTACCTATTTCGCTGCAAAAGGCAATTCAACAGACATATGAAGACAGCGAATCTAACTCATTACTCGGCGTCTGGTCAAAACGGTCTTAGTTGGTCGATACTCAAATCAAAGCTTCTTCAATGAAATAGTCTAAAATGCCAAGTTTGAATATAGATCTACATGTATATTGCAGACGACAATTATGAAGCAGACGATGGCTTAATTAGCCCCTTTACTACAGTACTGAACCTTATTAAATTAAATTGATAATCGCAAGCGAATTGCCATCGAATTGCCATCGAATCGCGCGCTTCAAAAAACAAATTCTACGTTTGAATATTTTTACGTGAGTTTTCCGAAGCGTTTGTGACAAAAATGGAATCGAAAAAACTAACGAAGGCATATTTGCGAACATTTGTGAGATACACCATTCAAGAAAACTTACCCGTGGGTAAAGTTAGTACTTTGAATCGCAAGCGAATTGCCATCGAATTGCAAGCGAATCGCAAAAATTGTTAATTTAATAAGATTCAGTACTGTATAAGTAAGTAGGTAAGTAAATATTTTATAATGTGACATGTGCATAGTACATAATGTTTTACTATACCTTATGCAGAGTAGATCTACAATTGTAATTTGCAAACAGTTTGGATCCTAATCAGACGCCGCGTATCGCGGCACCTGATCAGGATCCAAACTGTTTGACACTCAGTTCAATATTTATTGATCAGAATAAGACGATAACTGTTTTAAATGGATGAAGTCATGGCAGTGAAGAACATACAGTGGAGAATCTGTTATTCTTTCCCGTTTAAACGCAAACGTACGCAAACGCAAAGCACTAAAACGTAGAAAAGAACAACTTTTGGACAATTCTGATAATTCTTGTTTATCTTGGTGGCAAAGAGTTTGGAGCCTGATCAGACGCCGGGTTACCCGGTGTCTGATCTGGCTCCAAACTGTTTGCACTGCAAATAATAGTTTTAGCGTAAACGCGTTTATTGGGAAAGAATAACAGACTCTCCACTGTATTAACAGACTCTGGGATACGGTTCGCGTTTCGAAAAGGAATGGATAGTGAGGTCGGAAAGTTCCAGAAAAGAAACTTGTTATAAAAAGTTCGATCTACATCAACACATCCATCAAACGTGCAAATTATCACATTTAAACCTAACTTAAGACGAGTATGTTTGTCTTTGGCGAACAGTTGTGTACCCGTGCTAAATACACTTGCCATAAGCAAACCGTGTAATTGTTGTTGATGAAATATGCTTTATAGTCGCATGACCAGTTTTTAGTAATATCGCGAGCCCATGCGACAACTGCCAGATCGACACCTCATTTACATCGATCTAAAAGTATAAGGAATTGATCTAGAAATACGAACCCTATAACCAGAATACAAGAGTAACAAGTATTTTGGATTCTTGCCACACAATCAACCCCAAACCCACGACAAGGTAGGAAGGTCTCTGGCATAAATGTGAGAACATATGAAAGTTCTGAAGAGGTTTTATTGTAGTTGGATTACTGAAGCGCACTAAAATTCCCAAGTCCCTACCTAAATTAAACATGTAAAAAAAGTCATTAACCTCTTCACTGCCCTACCCCAAGTACAAAATTTAATTGCAAACAGTTTGGAGCCTGGTCAGACGGCGCGTTACGCGGCGTCTGTCCAGGCTCCAAACTGTTTGACACTCATTTCAATATTTTCTAAAGTCAAAATATCTAAGTTTTAAATTTAGTAAATGAAGGCAGACGACACTTGTTTAAAATTGATGACGTCATGTCAGTGAAGGGGTTACAGTGGAGAAACTGTTATTCTTTCCCACTTAATGCGTTTTAAACGCGTTTGAAAGGCGTTTGAAACGCGTTTTATCTATTAACTTACAAACGCGTTTGTAAGTGCGTTTAAACGCACTTATATGTTAATAGTCATAAATATGGTTTTACATTGCATTTTGGGTGTTTAAACAACGTTAAGAAAGATATTTTCTCATTTTTGCACTTTAAAAGTGCTTTATATATACACAAGGTGTGCGAATTGTGTTTTTTAAAGAGTTTTATCTCATTCGATCGTTAAATTAGACGATCTGTGTTTCGTTTAAAAATATGGTGGTGCTTTTTGTTCCAACCGAAATATTTGTTAATTGCTTGGATTCAGATCAGTTGTTAAATTACTGGGCATCTGATTCGCATCAATGTTTGGATCCAGATCAGATGCCGAGTTACTATGATCAAATTTTGCACATTCTGATTTTTTACAAATATGTTGTTACACTCACACATTTGTACTAAATTCTATACATGGAATTGAAACAGTGTAGACCCTGTTAGGTCCATTCTTTTTGGAGTTTATATAATGATAGGTTATAACAAAACTAATCTAAAATTATCATAAAATCATCTAAACGCATACCTGATAAGTTCAGACGTTAATCCAGTGTCAAGTCAACATATTCAAAAGAATCATTAAGTCACATAACATTTAGATGAGCTCTAAATATGTAGGATTTTATCTATCTGTAAAGTATAACTGTACATGGTCAAAAACAGCAATATAATAATTGCCCATCGTGTAACCACGGAATTCTTGTATACTATAACTATGTGGTGTAACTACCCGACATCTCGTTGCGTCATCAACCGGATATGGGGTAATAAAACTTCGGCTTATCAAAGTAAACATAATCCTAATTAGGGGTGCGAGTCTGTTGGGGGCAATTTTACAGTTTATAGTCCGCCACCAAAATTGTCATTTTTATGGTCAGGTTACTTTCACAAGAAATGGCCACACTAGTGTAAATCTATCATATAAAGTAGATCTAATTTGACTTTATCAAAGCTGTCAGTTTGGATCCTGATGTATTGCCGATTTAACATTTTACTAATTTTACCCCTAACTCCCCCAAAGTAATTGAAATAGATTCAAACCGTTTGAATAGAAATCAATATGATTTTAATTAATCTAATAAAATTTAACAGTTAAGATCTCGTTGGAACGCCGAGTCACTCAGCATTATGATGGAGAACAAAACTGTCTGGTTTTTTAATCAAAATATTAATTCGTTCTATAACGTACATCAGTTTAGATCTTGATTAGATCATGGAGAAATCACAGACTGATCCGTGATTAGATGGCGAACTTATCGGCGTCTCATCTACATGTACATAGAAAAATGTTTTCAAAGGTCACATAAAAATTGAGCGATATTGAGAAAATGCGTTTGCGTAGATGAATAACAGTATTTATTTGATCTTGACAAACTGCATACGTGACGCAATTTTCAGACGGGAAGATTTTCAAACAGTATCATTGATTGGAGCCAGATCAGACGCCGAGTTACTAATCATTTGATATGAACCAATGCTTGGATCAATATCATACGCCGAGTTACTCATGTCCTGGTCTACATAAATGATTCCACCCAGTTCAGACGCCGAGTTACTAAGCATGACTAAAATGTCAATTATTGGTGACTGCATCAGCATGACCATATATGGGAGATAGTAAAGCCAGACGTGTATACAGCAGGCATTGTCCGCCCAAGGCCTCTGGCAATCTATACACCCTGTCATACTGTATACACTCACAGTTTTATCTAGGCATACATGTACATGTAGGCATAAGAAGGGTACTATAAACCTAGTATAATTATTTAAATACCTTTCGGATTTATTTTAATTCGTATAATTGATCGGTCTCGATAAAAACAAAGGTATGCCGAATGAAACGCAAAAATCCGCTTATAAACGCGTTTATAAACGCAAAACTCACTTATAAACGCAAAACGCGTTTATCGTTTATCGTTTCGTTTGCGTTTCGTTTGCGTTTCGTTTCCGCATGCGTAAGCATAAACGGGAAAGAATAACAGATTCTCCACTGTAACATGACAAACGACTACTTCGCGTTGTCTGTGGTTTAGTCACCATTTTCAATGTTTGCTTGGCCAATTACTTAACCAATCGCCTACTAAACTGATGTCTGCATTAAAGTTATCGTCGACAAAATATTTTGAATTAAATCTATTTGTTATCTATTTGAGACGGAAAAAATCATTGAAAAGAGTGTCAAACGGTTTTGATCCTGATCAGACTCTGCGTCTGATCAGCGTCAAATCTGTTTGTAGGTAGCTGGCACTAAAGGGCTACAAGGGTTTATCAACATGGTTCCATGTTTGAATACGGGGATTTTCTATTTGTTTTTTCCATGTTGTACCAGGTCAGATGTGTTGGTTTTGATTTTTTATATCGATCAGAGTCATATTAACTGTCAATTGAGATCAGCGATGGTACAGTGGAGAATCTGTTGTTCTTTCCCGATCAACGCGTTTACGCGAAAACTATTTTTTCTTTTACAAACAGTTTGGAGCCAGATCAGACGCCGGGTAACCCGGCGTCTGATCATGCTCCAAACTGTTTACCACCAAGATAAACATGAAATATCAGAATTGTCCAAAAGTTGTTCTTTTCTACGTTTTAGTGCTTTTCGTTTGCGTACGTTTGCGTTTAAACGGGAAAGAATAACAGATTCTCCACTGTAACCTGATGTTTGTATGTACTGTGTGAAGACGTTATTCTTTCTCATTTAACGCGCTTTTGCTAAAACAATCATTACAAATGCAAATACAGTGGGTAAGAAGTTATTCTTTCCCAATAAACGCGTTTACGCGAAAACTATTACATGTACTTTCATGGCAAACAGTTTCGAAAAAAGCTGTCATTGTTCACATTTTATTGCATTAGGTCTGCGTTTAGTTTTAGGAAAAAGTCACGTATTCACTGTAATACATGTACCCTTGGTCACTATAAAGGGTTGATATTTGGTAATTGTAGTACAGTGGAGAAGACGTTATTCTTTCCTAATAAACGCGTACATGTGCTCCTTCCCTGAAACGGCCCTCCCAACAACGATTCATCCTTGCAACAATCAACGATTGCCGCTGTTCCCCAATTTGGACAAACAAGACAATTATGTCCAACCCTTTCGCTGCTGCAATATTGTTTGCTTAAACTTGTATGCTATTTCCCGTATTGGACATTTGACAGAAGAAACATAAAGACGATTAACAAATAGTTTGAACTTGGACCAGACGCCGCATCACGCGGCGTCTGATCTGGGTTCAAACTGTTTGCTTAAGTTATACTCCAAAGATGTTGCGCTTCCCTCCCTTTAACAACTCCCTCCGAACAACAACCACACGCCTTGTCTCCAAGTGGGTGTTGTTGTAGAGATGGAACACACTGTACAGTAAAATGAAGAAAAGAAATCACAGGTTTTTAACGTCGAATGTTTTGTTGTTGGGGTTTTTTTTTGTTTTTTTTTTGTGGGGAGGGGGGGGGGGAGGGGGGATGGGGTTAATCTGAGTTTGGGCCTGATATATAAAATTATGAGTTTCCGAATGAGAATTGGTACATACGTCAAAAACTGCCCAACGTGCTGAAGGCTGTAATATATATATATTATTGACCAGGCACTGTATTGGTTTCTGGTTTAACCGATTTAAAGGGTAAAGTCTAGCTATATTTGCACCGTTGACAACGAGCCAATGTTTATAACCGGTCATACCTGAATATCTAAAAACTAACATGTATACAGCGGGTATAGACTAGAGTTCAACTACTAACATTTCTCTTCTTATAATTTCGTCTGCTTCAAAGTGTGTCAATTTAAGTTTTTAATTGGAGAGAAATAAAACATCAGTGAAAAAATGTATATTTATCTGACAGGGGGTTACGCGGCGTCTGATCTGAAGGCAAAACTGTTTGTCACTCATATTTAACCTTTTTTTAATTAAAAAAAATCATAAACCTATTTTATTTATTTCGCAGACGATATGTTTGAAGCAGACGACAATTCAGCATGATAAGGGTTAATATCTGGACATTTCGATAAGTGCTTATATTGTACCTAAACTTTATTTACTTTACATTGATTATGGTCCAGGTAATTACAGTTTAACCCCTTTACTCTTATACCCGATATATCACTTACCTTAAAACAGCTTGGTACCAGATCAGACGCCGAGTAATCTAGTGACTGATCTAGTTCCAAAATGTTTACAGTTCATAAAATGTTTCTTAGATCAAAGCGTCTATAGGTAAAATTTTAGAAATACAATCAGACGACATAACAGTGAATAGCTTTACACATTGAAGCCTAGCTACGAGTAGACTCCTCATGAACAAATCGTGTACCTGTCAAGAGTACATTTGTCCTATGCAAACAGTGTAGATCCTGATCAGAGGGCTCCTTAAGGAGCCCTCTGATCAGGGTCTACACTGTTGTTCATTTTGTGGAATATTGTATAGAACCTCCCTTATTATTCAGAAATTGACTAAATTTAATTGTAAACTGGAATTGTCCAGTTTCAGGGGTGAATGAGTTAATAAAATGCTTCACCCTCAAGTGCTTGTTTAATGACGTAGGTGGTCATCAACGTGTCTGGAAGGTCGATCACGACCAATGGCGACCTAATATTTGTTTATTTTGCTGACAAATAGAATAACAATTAAGTCCAGCTATTTCGAGAACACCAATGAAGTATTGTTTCAATGCTTCACACATATATAAAAAATATGAGGGTGTTTGTGATAACTATTCCCAATAGTTCTGACTCATCTCACCTGGAAAGAAAGAAAGAAAGAAAGAAAGAAAGAAAGAAAGAAAGAAAGAAGAAAGAAAGAAAGAAAAGAAAAATCTCGATATTTCTACAACAAATGTTCGCTGTTAATATAACTCGGAAAAAATAATTACCAATTTTGAAAAACGTGTTGCAGCTTAATCTTTTCCTGTTTAGCTTGTTTTAGCATTGAGTGCAGATTGTTGCTTACATCAGGTAAAAACGGCACGCTCTGCTTTACTTTCAGCCTGGTTTAAGGTACCATTTACTAGAATTTTGTTTACAATATATCATTTGTGACTGTATAAAGTGGAACTCATTTCTTCAGTGGATGAATAAAAAATGCATAAAAGGGCGTATTTAATAGGTACAGTGGAGAATATGTTATTCTTTCCCGTTTAAACGCAAACGTACGCAAACGCAAAGCACTAAAACGTAGAAAAGAACAACTTTTGGACAATTCTGATAATTCTTGTTTATCTTGGTGGCAAACAGTTTGGAGCCTGATCAGACGCCGGGTTACCCGGCGTCTGATCTGGCTCCGAACTGTTTGCACTGCAAATAATAGTTTAGCGTAAACGCGTTTATTGGGAAAGAATAACACATTCTCCACTGTAATGGTTTAACCATTTCGCGCATAGCTTGTTCTTAGCATTGAATGTAGAGCAGGCTGAAAATAAAGCAGAGTGCGCTTAAATGCGCCTGAAGGAACGTTTGGCTTTACTTTCAGCCTGCTTTAAGTTACCATCTGCTAGATTATAGAATATATTTATCATTATACATATCCATGACTGTATGAAGTGGAAGAATAAATTAAAAGAATACAAGGACATGTTTATAGTATAATAGGTTTAAAGAATGAGGAAAGTAAATAAGAAAACGATTTAAAGGTTGTTTTTTTCTTTTCGTTTTAGATCTACTTCAAGTCTATTTAAAGTTCAACGAGTCTCCCTTTAAGTTGCCATAAAAGTTAAATATCTTATTAGTCTTTATTATACATACCAAATATATTATCTGAAAGATTCACGAACACTTATTTGATTCTTATTGTGTATTTTATGATTGACTTATCATCATTATTTCGTAAATGCATTGCATACATACGACCACTCTTCGATAACAAACAAGTTAGTAAACCTGTATATAGCATAACATGTGGCACAAGATCTGGCATCGACAGATTCGTTATCACATTTGAAGTCTTTAAACTCAATAACAATTACCCATCCCTTTGACTCTGACTTCAAGCTTCTGCCATTCTGGCAGAAGCTTGATGTCAAGTCAAAGGGATGGGTTCTTGCAGAAGCTTGGAGTCAAAATCAAAGAGTTAGAGAAAGAAATTAAAACTTTAACCTATAACCGTGTCGGTGAATCCCAGCCACGGAAATGTAATCGTTCCTATTCCAGCAATGTCTTTATTCAGAAAACTTCCTTATATCACCAGGGCTACCATTTCTCCGGATTTTTCCTAAATCTTCGGAATTTTTTTTAGTACATGGTAGCTTAAACTTTGAGTAGGCTGAAAGTAAAGCAGAATGCGCCTTAAGGCGCATTCTGCTTTACTTCCAGTCTGTTTTAAGCAGCCACGTGTCAACAAAACTAGACACAGGCGATGAGGTAAAGGTACGGTTCGTAAAATCGCACTTAAAAAATACAAATTTGGAAATCTTAGGATTTTTTATGTCAACTTATAGCAGCCCTGTGTCACCCAAGTCTACTTAGTAAACTGTTCAATGTTTGCCAAGTGGGAATTAGTACGATTTATACATTTATGATAATGGTATCAACGCGAGTGATTGACCTATATGTCCGGTCAGGTATAAATTAATACCTTAATTTATTAATTGAAAACGACCCACGTCAAGTCCACGTCAATTTCATAAAGCTTGAGGTATCCTGGGAGTTGATAATGACAATGATAGCGCACAGAAATGTATCAAGATTTACTTTATTGATTTACTGGGGAATTTTGTTATTGTTACAGGGCATTTACCCCGTTACACCACAAATACACCCTTTTACGTCTGTAAATTACAGTGGAGAATCTGTTATTCTTTCCCGTTTAAACGCAAACGTACGCAAACGTAAAGCACTAAAACGTAGAAAAGAACAACTTTTGGACAATTCTGATATTTCATGTTTATCTTGGTGGCAAACCGTTTGGAGCCTGATCAGACGCCGGGTTACCCGGCGTCTGATCTGGCTCCAAACTGTTTGCACTGCAAATAATAGTTTTAGCGTAAACGCGTTTATTGGGAAAGAATAACAGATTCTCCACTGTATGTCTCCACTGAAAAAAAACAGTTCAATTTTATACAGTCTTGAATATGTGCCATAATAAATATTTCTATATTCTAGCAGAAAATAGCTTAGTTCAGACCGAAATTTAAGCAGAATGACCATTAAGACGCATTCTGCTTTAATTCAACCTGGTTTCTTCAAAAATTATATATAAAAAGGCTATTGGGTACATGTAATGAGTTGATCCAGGTCTACTGTAATAGATTCTAAAGCTTGCAAGATTTACAATTAAAACCCAAATATCTTCACATTGTCGTCTGCATCAATATTGTTGTGTGCAAAGTCGTTTCGAAATTTGATTTAAGGTAGTATGACGAGTGTCAAACAGTTTTGATCCCGATCAGACGCCGCGATATGCGGCGTCTGATCAGGATCCAAACTGTTTGCAATGTCGTATTTATGCGACTTCGGCGCCGAAAGAGTCAAAACGCCGTGACACTATCTGTTTCAGGGGCCCGTTTTACTAAACAACTTACGCAAAAATTTTGCGTCAGTGAAAATCGTTTAACTCTTATTTTTCTATCATAAACGTTTACAAACAGTAAAAGCGCGTCCTCTGGTCTGGCTATTTGCTGTTTGTAGCAAGTGATAATAAAAATATAAATTAAAATTTAAAATTTTGACTTACGCAAAAAATTTGCGTAAGTAGTTTAGTAAAACGGGCCCCAGGGGCGGTATTCTTTACCAATACACACATTATTATTTTATTGTAAAACAATTATTTCAATTGCAAACAGGTTGGAACTAGATCAGACATAGCGTTACTCGGCATCTGACTGGGCTCGGACAATTTACTGCTTTGATAATGACAAACAGTTTTCAATTTTAAAACATTGTCAATTATTCCACAATTATACGGTATCTCTAATTCCCAGTTCAAATGTTGTAAACCTTGTCAGTAACTTCAAAATACAACATTTAATATCTAGTAATTAAAAGCTACGTATATGCAAGCTTTATACATCTTATATTCTATGCAAAACGAGCTTTGAAAATAGATGAATGTCTTATGCGTGACAGACGTGATGCAGAAAGCTCTTTTAGAATGTTTCGCATTTCTGTTATCCATTAACCCTCCTATTAGACTTAGTGTAGTCACTCTTGCTAGGGGTCCGGGGACATGCTCCCCAGAGAAAGTTTCCTAGATGGCCTCTGGTGCGTTCTGGGATCGTTTTGAGCATTTAAAACAGGTAAAATACTAATGAAAATCCATGTAAATTTTCATCTTAAAATAACAAATTGTTAATAATATAGTATAATGTTTTGTCGTTGTCGTCCGGCTATTAGCCTAAAAGCATACCCCTACCCACTCCGATTAGTGTACACACTGTTACAAGGGGGTCCGGGCATGCTCCCCGTGAACTTTTTACTTCTATATGGTCTTTGGTGCGGGTGAATTCTGGGGGCGTTTTGCTAAATCAAAAAACAGGTAGAAAACTAACATAAATCTATGAAAACAATCTGCAAGCAATATTGGCAAAATAATTTGGCGTAAAAATGCGTATCGTTGAAGTAATTAAATTTTAAGAAAGTTCTGCTAATAGTCTGCTTTCTTTGGTTGGACAAAGTTCACCCTTTCTAGATATTCAGCTCTGTTCCAATACTCAATAATAATAATAATAATAATAATAATAATCATAATGATAATAAATACGTTATTTAACGAGAGAGCTCTTTTGGTAAAGATCAATCTTCCATAAGACCCTCAACATATATACAAGTGTATACATAAAACAAAAGGCATTTTATACAAAACAAATACTTAACAATAATACTAACTGGATGTAGTAATTTGCAAGAATACTAACTGGATATAGCAATTTGCAAGAATAAAAGTATCTTAAGCATTTGAAAAAGTATACCTGTTAAGTGTACACTTGTCCTCTGCAAATTAGTGAATACCCAGATCACAGGACTCCTAATGGAGTCCTCTGATCAGGGTATATGCACCGTTTGTCATTTTACAATGTATAAAGAAAAGATAAAAGATAACCCTTCAATAGATCTAGCAAAAAAATGGACTAGACTTAATTGGAAGTTGAAGTTCCAAGTCCAGGAAAGAGTTAAAGTACTTTAATCTATTATACATGTTATTTAATATTAATTTAAAAACAGTAGAGACTAGTTGAGAGAGCACGTATATGACCTCTATATCTGTGTCTCCATAGTTCAATGACTTGTGTTTGTTTTAAACGTTATGGCATAGCAATAAAGGGGACATTCGAGCATTGCAAAATATTGTATACAACTTGCACACCCATACCAGCCCAATGGTCCCTATAAAAGGACGTAAAAACTAAACAATTTCATGTTTCTCCTTTAACTTGCAGTTTAAGTCTGTACCAAACCCTATGATATGACTATTCATTAGAATCGTATCTCTGATACGATTCTAATGAGTAGGCATGCCATAAGATTTAGTGAAGACATAGTAGAATTTTAGAACTCGACATACTAAACTTATCTGGGGTCCTTATCTCGGTCTACTCTGTTTGTTACCGGCAATGAGATTCGTCAGCAGTTTTTCAACTACAGTGGAGAATCTGTTATTCTTTCCCGTTTAAACGTAAACGTACGCAAACGCAAAGCACTAAAACGAAGAAAAGAACAACTTTTGGACAATTCTGATATTTCATGTTTATCTTGGTGGCAAACAGTTTGGAGCCTGATCAGACGCCGGGTTACCCGGCGTCTGATCTGACTCCAAACTGTTTGCACTGCAAATAATAGTTTTAGCGTAAACGCGTTTATTGGGAAAGAATAACAGATTCTCCACTGTACCACTGAAATCAGTGCAGACCTTTATCAGACCAGCATTCATCACGTTGACTACTATACATGTAGAAACTTGACAAGTTTTTGAAAACGTTTCACAATTCTTTCTTATCCGAGTGACAAACAGAGTGGAACCTGATCAAATGTCGGGTAATCTGGCGTCTGATCTGTCTCCAAACTGTTTGCAGTGAGTAACAACGCCTTCATTGGGCAAGGATAACGTCTTCTCCACTGTACATGTTATGTAATATTTATATCAACACTTCATACGGAGCAATTATCTGATTGTGTTATCACTGAAGTGTAGCAGCAATTTCTCATTGCAAAACTTTACCCAGGTCTGTAGTCGTCAGTTTATTCTCCGACACATCTTTGACATGTTATTCAAGAACAATATCTTAATATTTTGTTTTCGATTCCAGGTTCAGTCATCCTGGCGGATGCTGGGGTCCAAACTCAAAACTTAAGTACTATACCTATGTCTTTAGCTCATGAATGTGCTGGCGAATTCCTGGCTCCAAGGTTATCAAGCTTTTCAGTTGAGTCTAAAGTCGTTCTCAAGCATTTGATTGGTCAGATTTGAGCCTAGGCTCAAATCTGACCAATCAAATGCTTGAGAACACACTCAGACTTTGCTCAAACGCTTTATAACCTTGGACCCAGGCCTTGTCACATGTCGTCAGTTTTGGGTTTGTTTGGCTTTATTTGAAGCACATAACAGGATATTTGATTAAGCAGATAATACTTAAAATATAGTATATGAAATGAAATGCTGAACGTTTTACGGCTACATGGTCACATACATGTATATAGGGTTTTCCCTAAATGCTACCCTGAACTACCCATTCACCACACCGCCCCCAAACTCACACATCTACGGTTGATTATTTCTCTTTTAGATAAATTGATGGTGCTACAATGAGTGTGGCCAAATCAATTCGACAACGTTAAAATATTACCACAAAATTATAAGAAAGGTAACCCATTTATGCCTGATCTCTCCTTATATACCTGCACTTGCAAGAAGAGTTCATTGTAGATATACAAGGGTTATCTAAAGACACTGCATTGTAGATCTATGTCCATACAAAATATGTAGTCCACATACACAAGTTTATTCATGATATAGCAAACATCACAGATCCTGATGTGACGCGGCGTCTCATCAGGGTGTACACTGCTTGCCAACGACGGTCCACTTTCAGACACTAGGCTTAAATGGGTTAAAGTTCAGACTGTGTGCAATTCTATTATATCTAAAACAAACACTGATAGCAGAGCACCAGATAAGGGTAGTTTTTCAAAAACTAAAATCTTTATTCCTGAATCAAACCCTATGGTGTCACTACTCATTAGAATCGTCTCGAAGAGACGATTCTAATGAGTAGTAACACCATAGGATTTGGTGTTGAAATAAGTGAGAAAATGTTTGATTTGTTGAAATAACTACCTCTTATCTGGAGCCCTGACTGATAGACAACACTTATACTGCCATATTATCGTAACTTCATATTTGAAGTGTGTTACATGTGTATAAACTTGATATTTACTACCTTTCATCTCAAGGAATCGAAACATATACAGTAAAACCTCTCTATTACGACCACTAAAACGAAGGCTAATTGATTGAATAAAGACAGGAGACAGCTTAAAGCAAGGTGACAGTGAAACAGAAAGCTCCTGAAGGAGCTTTCTGTTTCACTGTTACTTTGCTTTAAGTAGTCTCCTGTTCTTAACCCCTAATAACTAACACAATTTAGTGGTCGTAATAGAGGGGTTTTACTGTATACAAGTGTCAATGTTATTGGATTTGGATCAGACACTGAAGTATTCCCGTCATCTGATAAGTGTCCAAACTGTTTGTAAACACCAGAACCAGTATCAAATGACAATACAATGGTTACATTGCTCCCTCTCTATAACAACACCGAATGGTAGACACATATTGTGTACATTGTTCGGAGGGAGTTGTTATATGGAGGGAAGATTAATAACATTAGAGTTCATTTGAAAACAGCTTGAAACCAGATCAGACGCCGCGTTACTGATTTTGTTTCAAGCTGTTCGTCACTCGATCGTCTTAAGTTTCTTCTGTCACAATGTCCAACACGTAACTTTGGGGGGAGGGGGTGGGGATAAACAAAGTTAAGCAGACGATAGTGCAGCAGGGAAAGCGTTGGGGGGAATTTTTGTCAGGAGGGAATCGTTGTAAGGAGGGTCGTTGTGAGGAGGGCGCTTTAGCCCTTTCACTATCAGGATATCGTCAGCTTGAAACTTGTTGTCTGTTTTATTTGTAAATATCAAAGTGTACAGTGGAGAATCTGTTATTCTTTCCCACGTACGCAAACGCAACGCGCTAAAACGTAGAAAAGAACAATTTTGGACAATTCTGATAATTTTTGTTTATCTTGGTGGCAAACAGTTTGGAGCCTGATCAGACGCCGGGTTACCCGGCGTCTGATCTGGCTCCAAACTGTTTGCACTGCAAATAATAGTTTTAGCGTAAACGCGTTTATTGGGAAAGAATAACAGATTATCCACTGTATGTACGTTTAACGAAGAAACTTTGACGTGAGTGTCAAACTACAGTAGTTGGACCCTGATTAGACGTCGCGTAATGTGGCGTCTAATCAGGGTACAACTAGTTTGAATATACAGTGGAGAATCTGTTATTCTTTCCCGTTTAAACGCAAATGTACGCAAACGCAAAGCACTAAAACGTCGAAAAGAACAATTTTTGGACAATTCTGATATTTCATGTTTATGTTGGTGGCAAACAGTTTGGAGCCTGATCAGACGCCGGGTTACCCGGCGTCTGATCTGGCTCCAAACTGTTTGCACTGCAAATAAAAGTTTTAGCGTAAACGCGTTTATTGGGAAAGAATAACAGATTCTCCACTGTACAATTCGACTCTGGGCAAAGTAGTGAAAGGTTAACAATTTAGAGGAATGTCATCAATGAGCATTGTTACATATACACTTGTTCAACGCTAATGTGCAACCGTTAACCATTTCAATTATGAATTAACAAAAAATATCGACTACCCGGTTAATAGAATTATTTATCACCCCAACTGTTCTATTATATGTTAGCTGGTTTTAAATTCAATGTACACGTGTGTGTCAAATCAAACAGATCTATACAGGTATTCAAGATTTGTTTGCCAAAACTAAACTACACATCGGATCTTCGACCAGTCCACAAAAAACACTTCCACAAGTTCATACCCGTATTTCACCGTGCATTTAAATTGTGTTTTTCTTACCTGTTCGGCGTAGTCCATATTTTAAGTCCCGTGTACCCGTCCCAACACTGTATGTCTAATACTCTAAGGATATTCCATGACGTGCCGGAAGCGAACAATACAGCACCGACACGGGAGGTCAACCCGGGGTTGGCGACGGATATAAATATCAATGCGGATCAGAAGGCTTCTCTCGTCAATGAATGGTTGTCATGGGCGACATGTAAACATACCTGTGGTAGGTACAAAGGGAGCTAACTCGTACAAGGAAGCGCTATTTTTTGACTGTACATACTAAATTTAACTGTTTGAACGCTATAAATATTGCAATTTAATATTGCCGTGTTCACTTATAATTCATGCATTTTGATTGGACAAATAGAGATAAGAGTGTCAAACTGTTTGGACCCTGATCAGACGCCGAGCTGTTTCCTGATACATGTACCTGTGAAGTTGAACTAAAAGGAAACGGTTTAACTCTTTTGCACCATATTCGACTAAAAACAACATTACAAACAGTTTGGATCCAGATCAGAAATTTTTGGCACAATTATTTATATATCTTCAGGTAGATCTATATATTGCCTTAACTCAAACTGAAACGAATATATACAGAGAGAAGTATTGAAGCAGACTATTTTTTCAATGAAATGGTTAAAGCATGCAGACGGTAAGTTTGTAATGACGTCATCAGTTTCAAACAATTTGCAGTCTGCTTTTGTATTTAAAATTCAAATTTTAAGTGTTTTAACTTAACTTATATAAAATTGAGTGTCAAACAGTTTGGATTCTGAACAGACGCCGCGTTACGCGGCGTCTGATAAGGACCCATACTGTTTGCAAATAACCATATAGCTTCTAATTATGGTACTCGGGGTAAGGAAAAAAATGAGGTTAAAGGCCATTCGGGCAATAAATGTGACATGAAAATTATGTAGTGTTTACCTATATATCCATGTGTACAACGAAACATAAATACAGCGTTCCCTCTCTACAACGACACCCAATGGGAGACAACAAATATGTGCGTTGTTCGGAGGGAGTCGTTATAGGGAGGGAACTTGGTTAAAATTTGCAAACAGCTCGAATCCAGATCAGACGCCGCGTAACGCGGCGTCTGATCAGGATTCAAGCTGTATGTAATTTGTCATTATGTTTTTTCCTTTCAAAATATCAGTTATGTAAGAAAAACAGCAGACACCAATTTTAGGTAGATGATAATGCATCAGTGCAAGCATAAAACATAATTTTCGTGGGAACAGCCATGAATGTCGTTTTAGGGAGGGAATCGTTGTAAGGAGGGTCGTTGTAGACAGGGAACGCTGTAGAACTACTTTAGTAATCAATCCTAACCCTTAAACCCTTTCAACGTCTATTATCTTTTGATTAACCCTATCCAGACAAAATATCGTCTGCTAAAATGTGTCGTGTGCAATCTTATGTCAAATTCAAAATATTGACGTTTTGACTGAAGAATTATTGATAGGAGTTTGTATTGTTATATTGTTGTTAATTATTTGTTTTGTATGAAAATGCCTTTTGTTTTGTGTGCTTGTATATACATATATGTTGAGGGCCTCATGGAAGATTGTTATTTACCAAATGAGCTCTCTCGTTAAATAAAGTCTTTATTATTATTATTATTATTATTATTATTATTATTATTATTATTATTATAAGTGCCATAAGTGTTTATCCTGATCAGATGTCTCGTTACGCGGTATCTGCTCTGTATCCAAAATGTTTCCAAAGTCGGCTTCGATCGCCTATGGCGATTAAAGGATTAAACAAAGTCTGCTGCTCGAGACATTCGAGCGTCATATCAATAGTTTTTAATTGTTTTACACCCAGTGAACTCGATTGAAAATGAAATGCAGATAATTTTTCATTTCAAGAAGATAACGTGACATAACCAGACAATATTATATCACCAGTTCTATAGAACTGTAAACAGAACTGCATATAGTATACCCTGTATACAATAGATACAGTGGAGAATCTCTTATTCTTTCCCAATAAACGCGTTTACGCTAAAACTAGTATTTGCATTGCAAACATGTTGGAGCCAGATCAGACGCCGGGTAACCCGGCGTCTGATCAGGCTCCAAACTGTTTGCCACCAAGATAAACAAGAATTATCAGAATTGTCCAAAAGTTGTTCTTTTCTACGTTTTAGTGCTTTGCGTTTGCGTACGTTTGCGTTTAAACGGGAAAGAATAACAGATTTTCTACTGTAAGACGTCCCCGTTTCATTGTAACCCTTTCACGCTCACATGTATCGTGAGGTTTTTACCCTTTCACCACCATTTTGTCGTCTGTTTCATTATTGTTGTCTGCAATATCGTTTCAAAGTTAACTGACGTATAACTTCAAAACAAGTGACAAAAAGTTTTGATCCTGATCAGACGCCGCGTACGCCTACTTGTTTTAATTGCACTTATTGAGAACGAACAGCATCTTCCAAACGGTAGGCATCTAAAAGAGACTTTCCAATAGGTATACGTGTGTACGAATCCCCGGGTATATGAGTCCATGTACGGAACATCTTTATTGGAAACTGGCGTTTTATTGTGAACGAGACTGTGACTAATTTACATAGAAAAATGGGGAAACAAAACTTAAAACAGCCGTGAACCCCTAACGGCAAAAAGAAATTTGAACGGAAAAAGGAATTGAAGAAATAAATCTAATATCACGAAAGATGTGATACGTAAAAGAGGAGCTGACAGACTGAAAGTGAACAAATTGAAATACAGTGAAACCCCTCTAAACCGGAACCTCTAAATACCGGAATTCTCTCTAAGCCGGACAAAAACCTTGGTCCCGTTTCCAACCCTTCTTTATTTTAACCCATTACACCATAACTACGCCTTTTAACGTATTTTTGTTTATTCTTACACTGAAGAAAAAGTTTGTACATTCTAGCAGATGATAGCTTAAAGCAGGTTGAAAGTAAAGCAGAACGCGCCTTAAGGCGCATTCTGCTTTACTTTCAACCTGCTTTAAGTGGTCACCTATCTTTCATACTAGAAACATTTCAAAACCCCTCTAAACCGGAAACCCCTCTAAACCGGAAACCCCTCTAAACCGGACATTTTTGTTGTCCCCACACATGTCCGGTTAATGCCCCTATTCCACACCGACTACGAATCCCACGAATCGCTACGAATTGGAAAACGCTAGGATTCGTAGTTGATTCTTAACAGATTCGTGGAGTTCTTACCTAATTCGTAGTCGATTCTTGCAATTCGTGAGCGGTCGGGGATTCGTGGCAAAAGTTTTGAGCTGTTCAAAGTTTTGGCCAAGACCTCCACGAATGGAACAATAGGTAGTTAATTCGTAACAAATTCGTAGTGCATTCGTAGGATTCGTAGCTGATTCGTAGGATTCGTAAACGGCTTTTTTGACGTTCGTGGTATTCTTAACTCATTCGTGGGATTCGTGAGTACTAGTTTGATACCTTTCTCCTGTAGCCAGGAGTCTGAGAGTCAATGCCAGCTTCACTCCCGTATATATATTTGGTCTCAAGTGAGTGTCCCTCCTCTGCATGGATGACTGACCTATAATCCTGGCATTCTTACATACAGCGCTCACTCTCTATACAACGACACCCAATGGGACACACACAATATGTTCGGAGGGAGTCGTTATAGGGAGGGAAACTTAAGACTTGATTTACATTTGAAAACAGCTTGAATTAAGATCAGACGCCGAGTAACACGGCGTCTGGTCTGGATTCAAGATGTTTGTCACTCGTCATCAAAATGTCCAATATGTAAATTTGAGAAAACCAACAGACGATAATTTTAAGCAGTCGATATTGCAACAGCAACAATGTTAACGTAAGTGTCATGTTTGGGGAACTGCCGTAAGGGTCGTTGTACGGAGGGGATCGTTGTTTGGAGGGCCGTTGTAGAGTGTGAATACTGAAGTTGGTAAAGGTATTCTCATCTTCCACACTATAAGCTAATGTTCTATAGCCTTCTAGTCGGAGTCACTCTCTAACCCAGCACCTTGTGGATCTCTCCCTTCTTCTGCGGGATATCTTCTTGTTATTAGCATGCAGCTAGCGTTGATACGCCAGTTCCAAATCCAGTGCCACTGCTGCTCTATCTTAAAAGTCCATTTTTGGACTGATGCCCGAGTTGAAACGGGAACTACAGCGCTCCCTCTAACAATTGGGGACAAAATGTGTGCGTTGTTGGAAGGAGTAGTTATAGGGAGGGAAATTGGCTTACATTTGCAAACAATTTGAATCCAGATCCGACGCCGAATTACGCTGCGTCTGATCTGAATTCAAGCTGTTTGTCACACGCCATTATTTTTTTTCTGTCAAATGTCTATTATGTAACTTTGAGAAAAACAGCAGCCAACAATTTTAAACAAACAATATAGCAGGCGTGAAAGCTTGGACATATTTGTTTTTGGTTGGAAAACAACGACAAGTGTTGTTGTAAGGAGGGAGTCGTGGTTAGGACGGCCGTTGCAGGGAGGGAACACTACATACCTTCAAGAATCCCACGAACCGCCAAGAATCAAATTTCATTCGTAGCGTTCGTGCAGTAGTCGTAGTGGATTCTTGCAATTCGTACTGAATTCATGACAGTATTCGTAAGATTCGAGCCGAATCCCACGAATAGTCTTAACTCGTTCGTAGCTGATTCGTAGAGGGCCACGAATTGGATAAAAAGAAATGCCGAACTCCACGAATCCCCACGAATCACAGCATTTATCAATTCGTGGGATTCGTGGGATTCGTAGTCAGACACACAGACTGACAAATGAACAGGTTGGTAGGTTTGTGAAGTACAGTGGAGTAAACTTTATTGTCTCCGAATAAACGCGTTTACGCTAAAACTATTATTTTCATTGCAAACAGTATGGGTTACCCGGCGTCTGATCAGGCTCCAAACTATTTTCCATTTAGATTGAAATAAATAGACATTTTAAAGAGTTGTAATTTTCTACGTTTTAGTGCATCGCTTATGCATATAGTTTGCGTAAAAACAGGTAAGAATAACGTATTCCCCACCGTAAGTAAATAGGGAGGGTAGGTAGGTAGGTATGTATACTGATGCATAGATGAGTAGATACTTTGACTAGGATGAATTGCTGAATTGGTGGGCGTATACGAAATTTCGGGATGCCATACCAGTTATTTCCCTTCGATGTCTTGTTTACGGAGAGAAGAAGGAATTACTTCCCCTGGAGACAGTTTCTAAACTCTCTCGCACTTACACACAAGTGTCTAAAACTAATACATATGAAAAGCACTCTGACCCTGTTTTCAAGTCACAGACATGAAAACTCTTTGTTTAGAAAACTGGCAGACGACGATTGTTGCAGACGAAAACTTACCTAATAGTCAAAGAGTTAGAGTGAAATTATAGATAATCAGGGCTGCCATAATTTGATCTTGAAAAATCCTAAACTTTCCAAGTTTTCTATTTTTCAAGCATAACTACTTAAAGCAGATTGAAAGTAAGGCGCATTCTGCTTTACTTTCAATCTGCTTTAAGCTACCATCTGCTAGCATAAAAATCCGAAGATTTCGGAAAATCCGGAGAATTGGCAGCCCTGGATAATGCAGGATAACAATCATGCAGGAATTATCTACATGTATAGGAGATTTCTATAATATTCTTATCATATATAATTAAACAGCCCCCTGTATTATATATTAAATAAGTGACAGTGAAAATATATTGACTCAATTTTTTTAGTTTTTTATTTATTGCACAAATTATTTTTCTATTGAACACATATTTGTCAGATAATTCAATTCAATTCAATGTTTTATTTCCTCCAGGCAGGAGATATGTGAAATAGTACAACATGATCAACACAAACATGGCAAATAACATTCTACAAGATATGTGACAAATCAGTATTTACATAACTAAGCTACATGTACTCCCTCTCTTGAGCAACACGCGTGTAAAACGTATTCTAAAAAACTACGTTGCTGTTAAATGCAGTATACAAACAATGCAGAATGCTTCTTTGGAGGTTTTTCCACACTGCGTGTTTCCTACATTAGGTTGACTTGTCTTAAACTGGAAGAGTCGGCAATGTTGGAGTGTTGTTGAAGAGAGGTTCTGCTATAGAGTTTAAATGTATCATAATCCTTCTTAATTGTACTTATGTACATGCACGTCAGATTCAGGATGAAAGTAGCTACAGTAAATCGTGTGGCGGTTCATAGTTTGCCGTCCTAAAAAGACTTGCAGCAACGAAATGCAAGGTTTCCTACGGCAGAGTATGTGTTTCCTAATGTGTTGTCTCGCTATACTCACGTTTTATATCGTATAAAAATAGCTATATTTCATACACTATATAAAACTAAGAGTAGAGACAATAAAAAGAACGAGTTTACAAACATGCGCATGTTGTAACTTGTAAGTGTGAAACGCGTAACGTAATGTGAATAAAAGTAAGAACAGAAACTATATTCATGAGTCGACACGAATACAGTGGAGAAGACTCCATTCTTTCCCAATAAACGCGTTTGCGCTAAAACAAGTATTTTCATTAAAAACAATTTGCAGCCGGATCAGGCGCCGAGTAACCCGGCGTCTGATCAGGTTCCAAACAGTTTGCCACTCTGTTTGCGTTTAAACGGAAAAAAATAGCGTTTACCTCACTGTATCAGTGTATTAGTATGATGAGTACGTTATTATAAGATATGGCACTCTTTCAGGCTAGATACAACATACTGGAATGTTGTTATTAGAAACTGTTTTCACGGTCCAAGCGTAGTTGTCAAGCTCAGAGAGATCGTTTAAGAATGTTGTACCTTGGTTAGCTCTAATTTCAGACTTTAAAGCTTCTCTAAGGTCGTGGCTTTCAATACATTCGCTTAGGTAGTGGACGAGCTCCTCATATATTGCTAAGCCGCACAACTGGCACGTTCTGTACTCCAATTGCGGGGCTCGGCACCATATTTTAGCTATGGTTGTCATGGTATATCTAGCTGAGCTGTCCTTAAAACTATCGTACACAATTTTTTTGATGAACAATTATTTTCATTTATAGAATAAATATTTTTTTTGTTGAACAATTATTTTCATTTATAGAATAAATAATTTTTTATTGAACCATTGTTTCTTTTTGCAACACTTCACATGCCATAACATTGGGTAGTACACGTAACTCATCCACTTCAAAGTCTAGCCAAGTTTTGATTATTTAGTGCTGTCTGTTACAAATTATTGCAAAATGATAAACAGTGCAGACCCTGATCAGAGGTCTCCTAAAGGATCTAAGGGGTTTGTCTAAGACAAGTTTACTAACACAGGTACATTGTTTGTATATTCAGGACTGTATTAGGTTGATTTTTTCTTCAGCAGAGATATAAATCAAATGCGTAAAAAGGCGTATTTATGGGGTAATGGATTAAATACAGTGGAGAATCTGTTATTCTTTCCCGTTTAAACGCAAACGTATGCAAACGCAAAGTACTAAAACGTAGAAAAGAACAACTTTTGGACAATTCTGATAATTCTTGTTTATCTTGGTGGCAAACAGTTTGGAGCCTGATCAGACGCCGGGTTACCCGGCGTCTGATCTGGCTTCAAACTGTTTGCACGGCAAATAATAGTTTTAGCGTAAACGCGTTTATTGGGAAAGAATAACAGATTCTCCACTGTATGTCCACAGTTTCAAATGAAAGAGTATAGATGAAAATATTTGAACAACGATCAATAACGTTGCCCATTTTCAGAATTTGACACATGATTCCATGTACATGAAATTGTAATTCTTTAGAATTTTATGAACCATACTGTATGCAAATAAGACATTTTAACACGAATCGATACAATAATGGCATTATTTCCTTCACTGCCATGGCGTCATCTGCTCTAAATAATTCTTGTCTGCATTTTTTTTCAATGATTTGAATTTTAGTTTAATTGACTTGTGTTATATTGAAATAAATTTCAAGTAGTTTTGACCCTGATCAAAGAACGTCTATTAAAACCCATGCAGGTTTCCAAATAACCATTTTACTAGGGGTAATGCAGTGAAGGGGCTAACCCTTTTCAACATCATCTGCGACTACAGGTGGGTCGGGCGTTAAACCATTCACTGCCATAATATCGTCTGCTTTAAAGAATGACGTCGAAAGGTTTTTTCAAAGCAAGATTTAAAGCAGTTTTATCAATACTAGTGTCAAATAGTTTAGATCCTGATCAGACGCCGTGTCGAAGTTGGTAAGTCAAGTTTGGTTGCCTATTGCGGCGAGAGAGTTAATCATTAACGTCAGTAAAACCTCTCTATTACGACCACTAAATTGTGTTAAAATTTTTATGTTTACGACAGGTGACTGCCTGCTTAAAGCAATGTGACAGTACAACAGAAAGCTCCTTTAGGAGCTTTCTGTTCTACTATCACCTTGCTTTAAGATGTCAACTGTCTTTTATATATCAATTACGCATCGTTTAAGTGGTCGCAAGAGAGAGAGGTTTTACGTTTATTTGCATTTTACTGGAGTATATATTTATACAAGGATCAGTCGTGCTTCATATAGAAAGATTGTCATTCCGTAAATGGATTTTAAAAAGCCCTTTTGTTTTGTCATTGATTTTGGACGAGTTCTCTGAACAGTCAAACTGGTTTAAATGGCCTTTTGAAATGTCCGTGTACGCATTTTTCCTAAATCTCCGGATTTTTTCCAAGTACATGGTAGCTTAAAGCAGACTGAAAGTAAAGCAGAATGTGCCCTAAGGCGCATTCTGCTTTACTTACAGCCTGCTTTAAATAGTCGCATGTCAACAAAACAAGAAAAAAGATATGGGGTAAAGGTACGATTCGTAAAATCGCACTTAAAAAATGCAAATTTGGAAAATATTTGGATTTTTCATGTCAACTTATGGCAGCCCTGTTATAGACCTATACAAATCTGGAGGTGGTATTTAAGATCACGTGGGATAACAGGTCCTATGTGAGCTTTCTGCACTATTTTCCCACATAAGCTGTTTATTGCTTGAACAGGGAAGAAAACATTATTCTTTCCCCAAAACACAGGTTTGTTCTGAAACAATTATTCCAATGTAAACGGACTCTGAGCAGTTTTCCGTTCAGATTACACTAGATTTCAAGAACATGTCATTTCCAACATTTGATTGCCCCGTGCTTACATTTCGTTTCGTTTCGTTTAACCGCATGCAGTGGAGAAAACGTTATTCTTTCACCAAAACCGCGTTTACGCTTAAACTATTATTCCCAATGCAAACAGTTTTGAGCCCGATCAGACGCCGGTTAACCCGGCGCCTGATCATGTTCCAAACTGTTTTCCTCTCAGATTAAAACGAACATTTAGAATTGTCAAAAAATTGTCAAATTCAATATTTCAATGAAATATGTTTGCGATTCGTTTGCGTTTTAACGGGAAAGAATAACGTCTTCTCCACTGTATCGACTAGTATAAGGGGTCATTTCACCAAGAAATCTTCCCGGAAGACTATGAGGTGCGATCTCAGAGCCTGGCTTGGTCGTCCCAGGTCGCACGTAGTCGACAGTTGACCGAGGGTTAGTCGAACATTGGTCTCCTGTGGTCGCACATGGTCGAGGATTGGTCTCCCGGAAAGATGGATCGTAGCTCGGTTTTTTGACATATCAAAAAACCGAAACTCGACCTAAAAGTCGCACGGGGAGCGTCGAAAGAGCGAGCATGGTCGAGGAAAGAACGTATTGGTCGAGGGACGATCAAAACTAGACAGGGGTGAGCGAGGCTTAGATTACTCGAACGAGAACTGATCGTGCGCATGGTCGTGCTGCTCGATCCCTGCTCGATCCTCGCTCGATCCGTGTGATCTAGCTTCGCTCTTTTGCGATCAAGTCTCGCTCCATGCGACCTGTCCCAGACCTTCCCTAGCCCCGTACGCTCCATATTATTCCTACTGGCATGACTGGATCGAGATAGAAGTATTAAAGTTAAAGACAGTACTTGATCAAGCTTGAATGGTAACACCTATCCCCGTAGACAACTTCAGTCAAAGCATGCAGCATGCTTTTTAACAGTACAGATGTCTAGGCAAAGAATCAGTCATGCATTTCATGTGAGACCAGATCGTTTGCAGTTAAAAAAAACACGATAAATCTTAGATAATTTTAAAACTAATGGACGTATTTAAATGAAATGTTGCATATACACTTCTGATGTGCCTATACCAACTCTGACAAGGAAATTCAGAATTTTTGATAGTCTGACTAAAAACCTTTCTTCTTTGTTTTATATAAACTTTGTGTCGCTTACGTGGGGTGTATTGGCTTTTACCTTGATCAAGGTTGTTTAAATTGGAGAATATCCCCAGGTAAAATCCCGTGCAAGTTGTTTCTGTCTGAAAGGTGAATCCCGTGCTGATATTGGTTGTTTAGTTGTACAAAATTAATTGCGAGACCCATAATCCATTACATTTTTACTATGCCTAAATCCACGAACTCTTTTCCAGGAATAAAGAGAATTGCAATTACTTTTCAAACCGTAGCTCTAACATTTTTACATAATTACAGAGCATCAGATAAGAGAGAGAAAACTGAACAAGTTCAACATTTTCTCACCCATTTCAGTACCAACTCCTATGGTGTGACTACTCATTAGAATCGTCTCAAAGAGAGACGGTTCTAATGAGTAGTCACACCATAGGACTTAATTCAGAAATAAAGATTTTAGTTTTGGAAATACTCCCCTTATTTGGAGCTTAATATGTATCAATGCTCGAGTTGTGTTGCATGCATTACGTTTACGTTACGTTTCCTTCAAACGATAAAATAATAAAAGTTTTCAAACTGCTCTGCAAACATTCTATTGAAAATTTGATAATGGGAAGTTGGTGTAGATCGTCTGGTATGAACATATCTCTTCTCCTATATATCACATTTAGTTATTTTGAGTTTTGTTGATAAAACTTTCATATGAGTGGCACATGGTTCGGATCCTATCTAGATACGAAATGGCTCCGGTGTCCGAAAAGGATCTAACATGTTCGCAAATAACAGTATTGTCGGTTAATACGTCTAACGTACCCCAGTCAGGGCCTCGTTCGGTTAGTTGTAAACTGCTATGGTATGCGCTGGCTTAACGGTAAGGCGTTACCGGGTCGTGAAAGATAGGCTGTTGAATAACTTGAAATCACGCTTCGGAAAAGTGTCCCTTAGAAGTGTAGACTTTATATAGAAGTTATGAATAAAACTTTTTTATTACGAAGAGAAAAAAAAAGTTATTTTTGTCAGAGTTGGTATAGGTATATCATAAATCTATGCAAATTCCATTTATCTCCGTTGTCTTGTTATGGAGATATTTGAAAAATATCGTGGTTTTTTTTAACTGCAAACGATCTTTACTTTATATTTGATAGTTTGGTCAAGTAAACCCATTGAAAAAAAAACTTGAGTGTGATTATGTAAGGGCCTCTATAGAAAACTTGAGATTGCTAACATTGGCTGAACTCACGTTTCCCATGCTTTACAGTTATTTTCTCGCCTAGTGACTGGGGTAATGTCTTTAAAGAGGCTGAAAAATATAAGCCGATATTATAATAAGGCAGCGACAGTGTAAGATGGGTATTTCGTCACATTTGCAGTGAAAAGGTAAAAAAGACAAAGAAAAAAATAACATTGAAAATTCAAAGAAAAAAACAACAAATAACCCCTCAAAAACACTAAATTAGAGTGGTGTAGCGTGCATGCTTCTCAATAATGCAGTCCGAACTCGATACCGGCAGTGTTAGAGGGTGCAGTGGTCGCCCATCCGAACAAGTGTGGTTTCTCCGGGTACTCCGATTTCCTCCCGCAATAGTGACCAAATACGCCATAAGGAGCAATCTGCTTCACGTTCGACCTACTTAAAGTGGCCACCTGTCTTCAAATCTAAAAACAGGTTATGGGGTAAAGGAATACATTCTGGGGTATTAATTCAAGTTTTTTTGTATATTTTGGGGTGCTTTTTAAAATGTTTATCCAATTATGGAGTGATATGGTTTTTTTTGTTTAGTTTGGATAAAAAAAAGTAAATACAATCAGAATTTCAGATTATGTTGAAGACCGCTGATAAGATCGAACCAAATATATGGACTCTACGAACAGCGATAGACCATTCTCGTATCTGCCGACTTGTTCCGAATCGAACCAATAGCAAATGCATATCGATTTGGTCCATGATTTCCCTTCGGAGACTGGTCAAAAACTGAAGGTCGTCCACCGATCGCCAGACCTTTTATAACGATCGCAGTGGGTCGCGCGCAAATCCATGCGACCATAACGACCTTGCGCGTAGCTCGAGCGAGACTGTCGAGAAAAGGTCGAGAATTGGTTGTCTGAGCGAGGCTAGAACGTTCGAGATCGCATCTAGGTCGTATTGATCGAGGGTACATTGCAAGTCGTACGTAGCTAGATCGGCCGGGCAAAAGTCTTGGTCGGCCGAGGTCGTGCGCTTTCGAGGATAGATCGCCGAGAGGTTGAGGCTATGTCGCAGATTGGTCGAACAGAACGAGTCTTGGTCGTGTCAAGATCACTTCAGATCGAGTGGATGGTCGTAGGTAGAGCCAACGGGGACCGTCACAATGGAAGTCTGAACCCCAAAAGAAAAAAAATGTATAAACACTAGATATATAGTCTATATATCTAGTGTTTATACATTTTTTTCTTTTGGGGTTCAGACTTCTATTGTGACGGTCCCCTGTGGGTAGAGCGTATATAGAGCGTTTGCAGAGCGTATATAGGACGTAGGTAGAGCGTACACATCGAATCACAGGGGTCTATACCGCTTTCTAGTTTCTACACACTATATATATAGTGTGTAGAAACTAGAAAGCGGTATAGACCCCTGTGCATCGAATGTCAAACGATCTAACATCGAACATAGACACCGTGTAGAAGCGTTCCCTTGGTTGTGCGGTGCACAACGTTGTTGTGCGGTGCAGACAACGCCGAATTGCGGTATTTCTTGTTTACATTTGACATAGTACACACAGGTGAGTAAACACACCGATTTGTTTCAAAGGATATGAAGAACCATTCTGCAAAAGACCTGGTCGATACGAGGCACAAATGGTTCCGGTTTCCAGTCGTAGTACGTTTATATGCCTATATTTTGTAGATTTGTCACACATTAATGAAAACCAACCCGCGAAGTGAGCTCAGGGTATATTCGGGTTGTTCAAAAGCCAATTTAGGGCATAAAACACTCCTTTAGATTGACTTTTGGTATATAAGTTGGACCATTTAGCTATAATAAAGCATTTAGTGTGTTGATTTTGAGAGAAAAATGTACATTGAAAGGTTTCAAGCAAAAACTATGATTGGAACGTAGGTGCCGGCGGTGCTTTAGAAAAACACGTTGGTGAATGCGGAGTAAACAGGGTATTCTTATTCAATGTATGTAAGGTTATAACTAATATAGTCGTGCATGTAGTCGGATTCCCTTGCTAACGTATTTAAATATGTCAAGATTACCACTACTGAGAGTTAAAGCGTTACAGTTAGAGCGTTGGCAAGAAGATAATCCTTATTCGTCTGATGCCAATTGTCTTCTTATTAGGCGTCTTTGTACATGTGTTTTCTTTAGAAACAAATATAAAAATAAATTATTTCACAGATATATAAAGACCAACATTTAACATTTATACTCCTTTGTAGAAAGAAGACGTTCGAGAAAAAACGCAAAGGCTTTCAACAATACGTTTCAGAGATCAATGTTAGATGTAAAAGATTACAAGAATACTGAATCAGATGCTCTGATTACCACTAAGATACAAAACATAGTAGAGGAAAGTGATACCAGTTTAAACATCAATTTAACGATGTTGTTTAATCGTTGTGACCCGTAGAACATTGCAATTTGAACTATAAATAACAAATTCCCCCGGGAAATGCTTATACATGTAGAAAAAAATGACCGCCATGGTGTACGATATGGCCTTCACTGAGCTAAATACGTTAATAATGGTTCAAACTCGATAAAAACTATTTAATATCACTCAGTCGTGACTAGAGCATTGGCTCCACTGCTGTCACACAAACAACAGTATCAATATCTATGTTCTTCTTATTCATATTTTTTTTTCTTCTTCTTCTTGGAAACGAGTTTGAACCATTATAAACGTATTTAGCTCAGTGAAGGTTATATCGTACACCATGGCGGTCATTTTTTTCTATAAGCATTTCCCGGGGGAATTTGTTATTTATAGTTCAAATTGCAATGTTTACGGGTCACAACGATAAAACAACATCGTTAAGGGTGTATCAATGTCATGAATTTAAGAAATTTTCAAAGTATATGAAAACACTTTATGATGGTTTTGTATTGAAGAGCTATTTAAGATGAATGAAAAAATAGAAAAAGTGTACATTTTGGTGAACAACAGTAGACCCCATGGCCATGTAAAATTTACCCCACCCACTTTCTCTTATTTTGTCCTTTTCAAACAGCCCGCTTCAATAAAATCCATTTTAAATGAAAACAAATATGATAATTTGGTTTTGTGTTATTTATTTCCTATCTATGGTAGTATTTCTTCATACAAAACTAATTTAAGAGAAAACAGGCACCAAATGTGAAATTTATAAAGCTCTAAATATCATCGATATGGTACTTTTTGTAAATTTTGTTAGGGGAGATAACTCTTTTTACTTTAATAACTCAAATTTTTCAACACTGACCTTTCAATTTCTTTTCATATTTTGAACTGCCTTAGCATTGGCTTTCATTTGGTAGTATATAAGAAAAAGTTTGATACTAGAACTATTCCATTTTCAAACTTTTTTTTACTTTTTTTAATAAAATAAAATATCTAATAAAACCATGCACTATAAAAAGCATATTTTTGATATTAAAGGATACATCTTGTTCAAACCTGGTGCCTGCTTTGTCTAAATTTGGTTTCTTTATATGAAATAACCACCATGGACATGAAATAAATAATGAAAACCCAAATTAACATGTTTGTTTTGTTTTGAAATAGATTTTACTGAAGCTTGTACTCTGAATGGCTAAAATTTGAAGAAAAAAAGTCCAAATTTGACATACCTTTTTCAAATCGCTGTAGCTAAAAAAAACGACACCACCATTTATATTTTTTTTCATTTTTTCATTCATCATAAACAGCTCTTCCAAAAAAACAATGATAGAAAAAAAGTTTGATACTTTGAAAAAATCGCTTATGGGTTGGATACACCCTTAAATTGATGTTTAAACTGGTATCACTTTCCTCCAATATGTTGTGTATCTAAGTGGTAATTACTAATTAGAGCATCTGATTCAGTATTCTGGTAATCTTTCACATCTAACATTGATCTCTGAAACGTATTGTTGAAAGCCTTTGCGTTTTTTCTCGAACGTCTTCTTTCTACAAAGGAGTATAAATGTTAAATGTTGGTCTTTATATATCTGTGAAATAATTTATTTTTATATTTGTTTCTAAAGAAAACACATGTACAAAGACGCCTAATTAGAAGACAACTGGCATCAGACGAATAAGGATTATCTTCTTGTCAACGCTCTAACTGTAACGCTTTAACTCTCAGTAGTGGTAATCTTGACATATTTAAATAAGTTAGCAAGGGAATCCGACTACATGCACGACTATATTAGTTATAACCTTACATACATTGAATAAGAATACCCTGTTTACTCCGCATTCACCAACGTGTTTTTTCTAAAGCACCGCCGGCACCTACGTTCCAATCATATTTTTTGCTTGAAACCTTTCAATGTACATTTTTCCCTCAAAATCAACACACTAAATGCTTTATTATAGCTAAATGGTCCAAATTAAATATCAAAAGTCAATCTGAAGGAGTGTTTTATGCCCTAAATTGGCTTTTGAACAACCCGAATATACCCTGAGCTCACTTCGCGGGTTGGTTTTCATTAATGTTGACAAATCTACATTATATAGGCTTGTAACACGGCTGCGGCATTTTTCTATAGAAAAGTACCCCAGTTTAAGTTGAATACCGCACACTTTGTAGTGGGCGGAGTTTCCCCGCCCATGCAATAACTGGTAGAAAACCATGCAGTTAACTAGTTAACCGCACAGTAATGGCGGACATCTAGTTAACCGCACAGTCTGGCGCACATCCGGTGTTGCAGATATAAAGCCCCAGATAAGAGCGAGTAAATGGAACAAATCCAAATTTTCTCACTCATTTCAACATTTAATCCTATGGTGTTACTATTCATTAGAATCGTCTCGAAGAGACGATTCTAGTGAGTAGTGACACCATAGGGTTTAATGCAGAAATAAAGATTTTAGTTCTTGAAATACTCCTCTTATCTGGAGCCTTGGCATGGTAATAGCAGCACAAGTCACAATGGAGAAATTACACGATTTGTTTTGAACAATAAACAATTTTGTGCAAAATTGATAATTCCTTTTCAACCAGTTTGGATCCAGACCAGACGCCTTGTACAAAGCGTCTTATCTGGGTCCAAATATTGTGCAAAGGAAAAATTGCTAAATATTTGATTGAGAAATGCAATCGTGTTCTCTACTGCAAATCGTCCCGTCATCACTGTGCCGATATCCATATTAATCATTTTAAGTAAACACGCGCGAAAGCTAGTGACGAAAATACAGGGCTGCCATAAGTTGACCAAAAAATCCGAAGGTATTTCAAGTGCGATTTTACGAATCGTACCTTTTCCCCGTCGCCTGTTTCTAGTTTTGTTGACACGTGACTGCTTAAAGCAGGCTGAAAGTAAAGCAAAGTGCGCCTTAAGACGCATTCTGCTTTACTTTCAGCCTGCTTTAAGCTACAATGTACCATGTACTAGAAAAAAAATCCGAAGATTTAGGAAAAATCCGGAGAAATGGCAACCCTGCAAATATTCCCAGAAACTAGAACATTCGTCTTTACAGCAAAACTTTAACACACTGCCCGCGAAAGCGATCTATGCTGGAAGTTGTCGGATTGGTTAACGAGTATACGTTCCAGTCTTTGATTGGTCTCTTTTATGGGGTTTACACTACCTTTGATTAGCAAAGCGCTCAACATTTGGTATAACTTGCGCAGATAGCGATGTTGTTCCTGTCACTGATTGGTCGTTCAAATGGGGATTCTAATAGATGTCAAAAGCGCTCAATAGTTGATGTAAATTGCACAGAGCCCAACCTCTTGGTCTATATTTAGCCATATTACAAGCAATATATTGCAGTATCTCCAACTCGTTATCTAATTAAACACGCCCACATACACTCGTGCGCATGCGCGCACTCATGTACAGTGTGCGCGTTTAATTGAGATAACTCGTGGGAGCTATGCAATATATATAACATATAAACGTACTACGACTGGAAACCGGAACCATTTGTGCCTCGTATCGACCAGGTCTTTTGCAGAATGGTTCTTCATATCCTTTGAAACAAAGCGATTTGTTTACTCACCTGTGTGTACTAGGTCAGATGTAAACAAGAAATACCGCAATTCGGCGTTGTCTGCACCGCACAACAGTGTTGTGCACCGCACAACCAATGGAACGCTTATACACGGTGATAGAGCGTACAGAGAAAATAATGCGGTAGGACGCGCGGTTTTTGCCCGCGACTACGGGAAAACCGAGCTGCGATCGAGGTCGCGCGTGGTCGCGTGCGACTATTCCAGGTCGTACTCGGTGAAATGACCCCAATATATGCGTCCATTTAAAAACAGTATACATGTAATTACAATTCTCCCACCCCACATCGGCCCTCTGAACAACGGTTCCCTCCTTACAGCATCGATTATCGCTGATCCCAAAACAAGACTATAATGTCAAACCAATTTACTGCTGTAATATCGTCTGCAGAAAAGTGTCGTCTGCTGTTTTTCTCAAAATCACATATTGGATATTTTGACAGAAGAAAAAACATAATGGCGAGTGACAAACAGCTTGAATTCAGATAAGACGCCGCGTTATATATACATGGTAACTAATTTGGATTCAATCTGTTTGCAAATGTCAGCCAATTTCCATCCCTATAACAATAAACAACTCAATCCGAACAACACACACAATCTTTGTATCCCAAAGGATGTTGCTGTCGAGATGGATTACTGTAGCATAATCCATATATCAGAGGACACCTACACATTATGGTCTACTTGCTTACTTGCTTAATTCGTCAGGGTATGGCGGGTGATGTTTTCCCCATACGTTCCTGTATGATCTACACTGTTTGTTAATGTTGTAAAAAGAAACTACCCGAAATAGTTAAAAATCGATCCGACTTAATCGGAAACTGGAATTTTCCATTTGGCGTTTTAGTGGTGAATGAGGTAAACTGGAAAGTATTTAACACCATCACCATTCCCAGTAGGGTCGTTCGGATTTTTCATGTGGGGAAGCCTTCCAGCTGGCTTGCGGAAGGTCGGTGATTCTATACCCAGTTGCCGATTTGTGTCTGAAACAGTGCATAAAGGGCTTCTGGGGTCTTCCTCCACCTGTAATTAGCTGGACGTCGCGATATGACTGAAATACTGTTGAAAGCGACGTAAAATCAAAACAAAACAAAACAAAAACCATCACCATTGTTACAGTGGATAATCTGTTATTCTTTCCCAATAAACGCGTTTACGCTAAAACTATTATTTGCAGGGCAAACAGTTTGGAGCCAGATCGTAACCCGGCGTCTGATCTGGCTCCAAACTGTTTGCCACCAAGATAAACAAGAATTATCAGTATTGTCCAAAAGTTGTTCTTTTCTACGTTTTAGTGCTTTGCGTTTGCGTACGTTTGCGTTTAAACGGGAAAGAATAACAGATTCTCCACTGTAAGCATATGGTACAGTGGAGAAGACGTTATTCTTTACCGTTTTAACGCAAATGAAACGCAAACGTTATTGTATTAAAATGGACAAAAAGCCAACCTTTTGAAAATTCTGACTATTTATTTGAATATGAGACACAAACAGTTTGGAGTCTCATTATGCAGCAAACTGTTTGCAATAGAAATACATGTACTAGATTTTGCTTAAACGTATTCATTTTGAACATCTGTAAATGCAATGAGTTTTACGTGTGCAGATTACAGATGCAACCTGACATGTTATTCATCTGGAATGCGATATATCATGTAAAACGCATGAACTGTCACGAGAAAGAGCAAATCACAATAGAATGTTGAAGTGGTAAATTGAAATGTTATTTTGATCAAAGGAAAATCATATATTAGCAAAACATTGGTTTCAAAAGCAAACGAAATAGTACTGTACTCTTTAACTCTCTCAACACGAAGTAACTCTTGTGGGTTATTATCTTATTAGGGTCACTTGTGGATTATTTAGTTACCAAAACATGAACCAGTCTACTTGGAATTCTGGGTGTAGTTTAATAAAAAATGTATAAATTAGCATACAGTGCAGAACCTGACCAGAGGGCTCCTGTATGAGCCCTCTGATTAGCGTCTACACTTTTCGCAATTGTAAAAGGTACATTATACAGGTCTATGATGTTGAAAGAATTACAGAAACATCTTTAGAGTCCCACGGGTTTTGAACGCACAACTTTTGTGTGAAAAAAAAATATGCCATTGATTTTTTAATTTTGATTTTACAAACAAACTCTTGGTAATAATATTGAAAGAATGTCCATGTAATTCCATATTGTATCATGTTTATTGTGAGTGTAGTTATTTGTCTTTTCTGATAGGAATTACAATATAAAATAAAACGAGAATTTAGACCAGGAACCCCTTATATCAAAATTGGACTAATCCAATACATTGTAATTATAAGCATGGAATAATTTACTGGGTGCAAACTGGTTAAATGAGTTCGAGTCATCGGGGTTCAAATGTAATTAGCTACATATGAATAATGATCTTATCTCTTTTATTTTGCACTTTGAGGTGTTTTTTTTAGTTTTTTTCTTCGATGAGTTCTGGGTGAACCTTTATATTTAAACGGGATGACAGAGATATATTTGGGCGTTTGTGGTGACTTTCTTTATACTCAAACTCGTCACGCTGCATTCCTTGGTCCTGGTTACATACTGCATTGTTCTCGGATACTGCGATATTGTCTCTCCTTAGTGATGAGTTTGGCGTCTCCGTGTGTTGTTTTTGTGGCGAGTTGTGATCATTTCTCAGAATAATACACTTAAATATACACCAAAAGCACACACTCGAAAACAAGTCATTAAATTCTGGATACAGAAAGTCATGTTCTACGCCATCGTCTCTATATGTGTACTCTTTCCGTCGTTTGAAAAACTGCCATAGAGTTTTAAAGCCATCTAGATGACTTAATACGTATCCCAGTACTATACAAATAAAGGATGCAACAATAAGCAAAGGTCCGGCATACGGAAAGGACGGAACCATATTTTCCTGTTTACTGCCGTATGCCACCGCCGTGAAAATAGTCCCGGTTATACATAATGTCATACCAACAAATACTAATACAGCACCAACGCCTTGTTGCACATCTTTATTACCAAACACGTCCGTGATCGCGCTCATAACTCGACGACATAGTCCACATGTCTCTGTTCTTTGTGGGTTGAGAATAGTCATACCACTTGGTGTTTTCCTCCCATAGTACCCGTCCATGTAATAAAAGACATGTTCTTGTCAACTGAAATAAAGAGGTACAGTATAACCTCTCTATTACGACCACAAAATTGTGTTAATTATTAGGTGTTTCTGGCAGGTGACTGCTTAAAGCAAGGTGATACAGTGGAGAATCTGTTATTCTTTCCCGTTTAAACGCAAACGTACGCAAACGCAAAGCCTTTAAACGTAGAAAAGAACAACTTTTGGACAATTCTGATAATTCTTGTTTATCTTGATGGCAAACAGTTTGGAGCCTGATCAGACGCCGGGTTACCCGGCGTCTGATCTGGCTCCAAACTGTTTGCACTGCAAATAATAGTTTTAGCGTAAACGCGTTTATTGGGAAAGAATAACAGATTCTCCACTGTAGTAAAACAGAAAGCTCCTGAAGGAGCTTTCTGTTTTACCGTCACATTGCTTTAAGTAGTCATCTGTCTTTTATACACTCAACTAGCCTTCTTTTTAGTGTCCGTAATAGAGAGGTTTTACTGTAATGCAATAAGACAATTAATTAACCCATTAAACCATAATGGTTGCATATAAGTAAAAAGGTTTTCATTAGTTGCAACTATTTTATGGATTAGTTTAAATTTAAGCTCTGTAATTCTGTTGTCTATATAAACATTATTCATTGTGTGGTAGACTTCATGCAACTGAACTTTTCGTTTCAGTTTTTCCTCCCAGAATGTGTGTATGTGCGGAGTTTCAAATTGGTTTGCAACACATTTTCTCTTTATATTCTTGTTATTTAATTCAGTGATATTACAAGTTTTACCGAAAACTGAGTTTCTGTTAATATTAACTTGTGTTTTGATGGATTAGTCTGATTTCAAAACGGTTTTACAGGCATTCTGATCAGGGTATACACTGTTTGCCTAGGACAATTTCAAATGTAATGTTCACTAGTACCCTGTTTTTCAATGACGCTTATGTTTACATGTCACTTTTGGATAATACATGTAGTTTAAAACTTAACATAGAATAATCTGTAAGAAGCTTTCTGCTGCAGTCCAAATTTTAGCCAGCTTTATCTCATTACCACATAGCCTGTTTCTAGTTTTAAAGACAAAGAACATATTAAAGCAGGTCGATTTGAGCGAGTTCGAAGTATCGAGTTTCGACTGTATGAAAGTTCTGTCGAACGTCTAGATTGTTCATATATATAATAGTAAGAGATCTCTAAATGCATGTGAACGTTTAATGCGGAACACAACTGTCAAGGTAGAAATCTCCTGTTTGGTCGTACAACGCTCCCTCTCTACAACGACACCCAGCGGGAGACAAATATTGTGTTTGTTGTTCGGAGTGAGTAGCTATAGAGAGGGAACATTAAGAATTTGCTTACATTTGTAAAAAGCTTGAATCCAGATCAGACGCCGCGTAACGCGGCGTCTGATCTGCATTCAAGCTGTTTGTCACTCGTCGTTATTAAATATGTATTATATCAAAATGTCCACTTATATGTAACTTTGAGAAAAAACAGCAGACGACACATTTAAGCAGACGGTATTGCAGCCATGAAAAGAATGGACAGAAATATTTTGTTTGGGGAACAGTTGCATGGGTCGTTGCAAGGAGGGAGTCGTTGTTGGGAGGGCCGTTCTAGGGAGGGAGCGCTGTACTACATTATTCTGTTCAGGTTGAAGCATGCATCTGTTGTCAAGACGTAATGAATATACTGTTTTAAATAGTACTAAATAAACGTCGATCAGTGCAATATCCAGGTGTAACTACATGTAATTCAACCATGGCGACGAGTATACTCGTCATTAGCAAAAGCTGTACTTGTAAAGAGTACACCTGTTGTATGCCAACAGCGTAGATCCTGGCCAAAGGGCTCATGCAGGGACCTTCTGACAGGGATCTGCACTGTTTGTCAATTTACAATGTATTCTAAAAAGGCAGTCAAAAATCGACTAGACTTAAGTAGAAACTGGACTTGTCCACTAAAACTTTCAGGGTGAATGAGATAATTGAGTGAAAATTCTAAAGGCACGTGTCACTGCCTTTCCCCGAGTACTATGGTTGTCTGCAAACAGTTTGGGTCTTGATCAGACGCCGCGCAACGCAGCGTCTGATCAGGACACAAACGGATCAGTGACACTCATTTCAATATATCTCTAAGTAGAAATACCTAAAATTTGAATTTTAAGAAATAAAACAGACGACAATGATTTAAAATTGATGACGTCAAGGCAGTGAAGGGGCTAATGTAAAGCACCTTTGATGTAGCAATCTGCTATTGGATCTCTCTGCATGACTTACAGTGGAGGAAAACGTTATTCTTTCCCAATAAACGCGTTTACGCTTAAACTATTATTTCAATTACAAACAGTTTGGAGCCAGATCAGACGCCGGGTAACCCGATGTCTGATCAGGCTCCAAACTGTTTGCCACCAAAAAAGAATTATCAGAATTGTCCAAAAGTTGTACTTTTCTATGTTTTAGTGCGGTTGCGTTTCGTTTGCGTTTAAACGGGGAAGAATAACAAATTCTCCACTGTATATTCAGCATGAGGCTAAACCTATCCTAAAGAATGCCAGTGGATCCACTTTCAAAGAGCACTTAACCCATTAACCCATAGCCTGATTCTTTGTTTTGAAAACAGGCGATCACTTAAAGCAGATTGAAAGTAAAGCAGAATGTGCCTGAGGCACATTCTGCTTTACTTTCAGCCTGTTTTAAGTTACCATCTGTTTGAATATAGAAAATATTTCTACTGTTAATTATTCACAACTGTTTAAATGAGAACTATTTTCCGCTGTGGAGGAATAAATTAAAGGTGTTAAAAGGCGTATTTATGGGGTAATGGGTTAAACAACGTTTGACTGCAAACGTACAGTGACGAAGACGTTATTCTTTCCCGTTTTTTTTTTTTCAAACTTAACACAAACACAATGCAGAACAGAACAGAACCTTTATTATCGTCACACGTTACATACAAAAGCAACACTATATGAGCATATAAAGTGCAATAGAATGGAGAGAATGATAGTTGTTAAAGCGACTCGCAACCAGTTGGTGCATTAAAAATAGTAATTTGTAAATATGTGCCAAACGCTTATATAAATGGTAAAGAATTAGTTTAGGATAAGAAATTCTGTTTAAAAAAATGTATTTCAATAAAAAAAAATATTGGTCTCTGGTGGGATTCGAACCCGGGGCCCGGCATTGGCGGACAGAAGGCAAAATAGGGGAAACCGTTTAGACCAATGGACCACGGAACTATCCATTTATCTCGGATCGATTTAACGTATTTCAATGTGTAGCTATCGAAAGTGCATACAACTTCGTAATTCGGCTCGTGTTTATGTCTGAGCCCGTGGAGAGAAGCAGCAACAACAACTATACCGTCTACTAGTCGGTATAGAAAAACGATGGAAAATATCTAAAAATCTAAGATTCGGTGAAGATTCTTGAGACTTTTTTTGGACTGATCATATTTTTTTAATGTCGGAAGCCAAAGAATGCCACAAATTTGCTTTTATTTGAGTATTTTATTTTATTTTGACAAGTACACCATCCGGTTGCGAGTCCCTTTAAATACTGACGATACATTTTTAACAAAATGACAAACAGTTTGGAGCCAGTTCAGACGCCGAGTTACCCGGCGTTTGAACTGGCTCCAAACTACATGTTTGTAGGCGGTGAAAATTATCATTTCAGCACACTCGCAATTTGGGGGGAAGAGATCATGTTTTCCTCCCCGAAGGAATTGCTATCTGACATCTCTTACATGTTTGACTAAGCACTCATAAGCCCATTATAAAACAAAAGAAGGCAATATAATTTTCATGAGGTGTTAGATCTACTTAATACATTATTCAGTATGAAAATATTAACGTACCAAGGTCCTGCTTAACATCCAATGTTATAACTACCCGTGCCTGGTTGAATGCTCTCCGGAACTGCGCACGGAATATAACGGATTCATCATACAATGATATAGTGGGGTCAACTATAATACCTTTGTATTTAACCCCTTAACTGTCTTTATCCCAAGTACAATGATTGTTTGCAAACAGTTTGGATCCTGATCAGACGCCGCGTAACGCGGCGTCTGATCAGAATCCAAACTGTTTGACACTCATTTCAATATTTCTTACGTCAAAATATCTAAAATTGAATTTTGAGCAATAAAAGCAGACGATAATTGTATAAAAGGGATGACGTCATGCCAGTCAAGGGGTTAAACAGTTCTGACTAGTAAGCACTACCCCTTCTCAAATGACAGCACCGCCATGGACAACATTGTATCTGGGACATAAACTAATTGAAGGTCAGGTTGTCCAGTTAATATTTCGAAATTATAATTATATTTACGTAGATCTATGAAATCTCCCGAAAAACAACAACAAAAAATACCAGAATAATAGTCTCGGACTATCGGAAGCAGGAGACATTTCCCTGGAAATTTTAATATAATCAATATACTATTGATCTGTATTGACGGGATAAACACCTTCGGGCTGCTGAAACTGGGTTAGGCTTAGGGCATGATGGGAAATAATTGAGTGGTCAATTGATATAAAAAGTGTAAGCTATCTAAACTTGAAAAGCGCTTGAATAATAGCGAAATGTGATTTATATATGATATCAGATAGTAGTATCTAAGACGAAGCACACATCAAGTATAGACGTTTAAATGCATTGTAAGCATCTACCCGCATGACCGCGCAGAAAACAAAGGCAAAAAGCTGTAACAATCGATTTAGTCCTTTTCAAATGATGTTTAAATGCGGAACCAAGTTGTATATACCTTGGCGAACAGTTACTATCCTTAGAAGATGCGGGGTAAAACGACGTCTGATCGGTGTCTGGAACTGTACCTACTCGGCGCATTTTGAGAGGAATCGTCAGTCAAGTTCAGAATACATTGCACCAATCCTGAGACAATGAGAATACAGTGCTCCCTGCCTACAACGGCCCTCCGAATAACGATTCCCTCCTTACAACAATGCTTGCTGCTGTTCACCAAATAAGACATTTACGTATATTGCTTTCACTGTTGCAATATCTTCTGCTTAAAATTGTCGTTTGCTGCTTTTTCTTATAATTTACGTATTGACAGAAGAAATATAAAGACAAACAGTTACGCGGCGTCTGGTGTGGGTTCAAACTGTTAGCAAGTTTAATTCAAGGTTATTAATTCCCCATCCATATAACAACTCCCTCCGAACAACACACACACTATTTGTCTCCCGTCGGGTGTTGTAGCGAAACGACTTCCCCTTGGGTAGCGTAGCGACTGTACATACGAAAAGTTCAGGGTTAACCATTCAGCGGAGCAGAACAAGCACATTAAATTTCTGTGAAATTGCTTTGAATTTGGGCCATAGGCTAAGGAGAAAATGTCGTTTAAAGTTTGTGAGTTTTAGTTAATTTAAAACAATTATGGACAGACGGCCGGTCGATGGATGACAGCCGGACGAAGCTCACAGTGCGACTTCGGCTCTGGTGAGCTGAACATTACCGAACTCACTTACTTTTCATTCCCAACGCTACTGATGCTTCGAGCGAAGTTTGGTTTTTCTGGTTCTATTGGTTTCAGAGAAGACGTTTGCAACTGTTGACGAACAATCGGTCGGCCGGACGACGGACAGCGGGGGTATAAAAAACTAATTTTGAGCACTTTTGTTCTCTAGCGAGCTAAAACACAAAGGCATGCTCAATGATGGTTAAAGATCGATGGAAAATTTACCGATTCGCTACTATGACGTCATCAGTTTTAAACATTTGTCAACAGCTTTTTTCCCTCAAATTAAATTTTAGGTATTTTAACTTAGGAAATATTGAAATGAGTGTCAAAGAACTATTGTACCCGTGGCTAGGCAGTGAAGGGGTTTCAACATGATAACAATAAAGCAGATTTTCTGAAAGCTTTTTGCTTTATTCTTAATCATGTTTAAAAGTTTAATCAGCCACCTACCTTGGGCACAGCAATCAAGTCTTCTTTTGAGTGCCCGTTACTGCAGGGAGGGAAAGGGACGGAGTCCATGTTACTGCAACAGACTCAATATAACTCATAACACAGATATATTGCACTAAACATTTTATTATCTAACAAAAACAAAATGCACACATATGAGCATCAGTAACAAATGTAAAATTACCAAATATTTCATATGTCACTTCCTCGGGTCTGGTGAACACAATCATGAAGCAGGGCTAGACAAATAGGCCGGATTATACCAGAGCTACAGACAAAGTAAATACTTCACCCCATTACTCCACATATCCACATTCTATTCCTCCATTGAAGATATATTTCTGCTTTATACTGTCATGAATAATAAATATATTCTGTATTCTAGCACATAGTAGCTTAAAGCAGGTTGAAAGTAAAGCAGAATGCATTTAGGTGCCTTCTGCTTTACTTTCAAGCTGCTTTTATCCTTGAACTGGAAGGATTCAGTTATCAGATATGCTAAAGTATTTCAAATAATAGAATTCTATCCATCTACCAGACCCTATGCAACGATTCTAATGAGTAGTTACAACATAGGATATGGTGGAGATCAAGAGGGGAAAATGTTGGATATGTTAAGTTTACTCACTCTTTAACTGGAGCTCTGTGTAAATATATATATATATATGTCACAGAAGATACCATCAGCAAAGTTATATCAACTTTAACATTTCATCTGGATCCAAACTGTTTCAAGTTAATCACTGTGGAACATATCCGCCATTAGCATGCAAAGAGTAAATAGTAAATAGTTTATGTCTATGTACATGATAAAAGTTCACAAATCCTCAGAAATAAAATCACATAATCCACAAAACACTACTGAGGATTGTTTACATGCAAAATGTTATCGAAACGAAATGGAAGAGAAAAATATTCAGGAAAGCATTCAAAATGTCATTCAAAATTTAACAAATTAAAAAGTTGAACAATTATTTTTTTAAGGAATATTTTTGGTGCTTTTGGTGTTTATTACAAAATAGAATATTAAATTTCTCTATACACATCCATTTAGTTTCTATTCTCAATTTATAACAATTCATCAATTTATAACAATCATCAACAAGAGCTGTCGGAGAACAGCAAAGCTCGCCTAATTAAACCTTTCTTAAATAGGTAACTATCAAAAGAAAAGTGTATCAGTACATTGATATTCAAGCCACAGGGAACCTCCATTCAAAATATCAACTTCCTAATGCAAATATGTCATGTAGTATAAGTGCATTCCAACACTTACTCCTTAACTAACTTTGAAATTTCAGCCCCAAAACTCTAAGTCCACAAAAGGTGTAATTTTAACTAAATTTAAACTTTTTAAAAAAAAATAACTACGCAACTTCAATGTTCAACCCAAGGGCACCTCCATTCCAAATATCAGCTTCCTAATACAAATATTTCATGTAGTATTAGAACTCTTACCCCAAAACTTTAACCATGAGAAATCAGCCGAAAAACCTAAGTCCTAAACAGGTGAAATTTTTGACTAAATTTAAACTTTTTTTTAAATTTTAACTACGTAACATCAATGTTCAACCCACAGAGCACCTTGATTCCCAATATCAGCTTCTTAATACAATTATTTCAAGTAGTATTAGAGCATCACAACACTTACCCCAAAACTTTAACCATGAGAAATCAGCCGAAAAACCTAAGTCCACAAAAGGTGAAATTTTGACTAAATTTAAACTTTTTTTTAAATTCAAACTACGAAACATCAATGTTCAACCCACAGGGCACCTCCAATCCAAATATCAGCTTTCTAATACAAATATTTCATGTAGTATTAGTGCATAACAACACTTACCCCAAAACTTTAACCATGAGAAATCAGCCGAAAAACCTAAGTCCACAAAAGGTGAAATTTTGACTAAATTTAAACTTTTTTTTTAATTCTAACTACACAACATCAATGTTCAACCCACAGGGCACCTCCATTCCAAATATCAGCTTCCTAATAGTATTAGTGCATAACAACACTTACCCCAAAACTTTAACCATGAGAAATCAGCCGAAAAACCTAAGTCCACAAAAGGTGAAATTTTGACTAAATTTAAACTTTTTTTTTAACTTGAACTACACAACATCAATGTCCAACCCACAGGGCACCTCCAATCCAAATATCAGCTTCCTAATGCAAATATTTCATGATGTATTAGTGCATAACAACACTTACCCCAAAACTTTAACCATGAAAAACCAACGCCGACGCCGGGGTGATTCCAGAAGCCCCCCCATTCTCCGAATAGGCGAGCTAATAATACTGAAGAAATAGATATACAGTAAAATCTCTCTATTACGATCACTAAAACAAAGGCTATTTGATTGTTTAAAAGAAAGGTGACAGCTTAAAGCAAGGTGACAGGAGAATTTTGTTTTACTGTCACCTTGTTTTAAACAGTCACCTGTTGTAAACACATATTAATGAACATATTTGATTGGTCGTAATAAAGAGGTTTTTACTGTATCCCCGAACAAAGAGGCAATTTAAGCGTGACTATGGTACAGTAAACCTCTCTATAACGACCACTTATAAGAAAGCTAATTGGTTGTATAAAAGAGAGGTGGCAGCTTAAAGCAAGGTGACAGTAAACCAGAAGGTATTTAAGGAGCTTTCTGTTTTACTGTCACCTTGCTTTAAGCAGTCACCTGCATTAAATACATGTCAATTAACACAAGTTTGTGGTCGTAATAGAGAGGTTTTACTGTATTACAATGAGATAGAGTGTATAACATTGAAGTTAAATCCAACAGTTTTCAACCATAGGTGCTTGTATTGTAGTTGTTTTTTCTTGTTTTTTTAAATCTCCTCTTAACTGTTTATAAAAAATATACATGTTTACAAAAAATACAATACAAGCACCTGTGTTTGGAACTGTCTCTCACACACACAAAAACAAACATTTCATTCTCATTTTGCTCCTCTTTATAAAGTAACTAGCTAGCTTAGTAGAATGCAAAGTAGAATGTTCTTTCAGGAGTATCCTGTTTTACCTACTTTAATGTCCACCTGTATACACAACTGGAAACTGGCTATGGGGTAAAGAGCAAAGAACTACATTTTCAGCAGACAAATTGTTCAGGTAGAGGATAGTTCACAGATAAATAAAATCATTATTTATATTAACCCATTACCCCGTAGCCTGTTTCTAGTTTTGAAAATAGATGATCACTTAAAGCAGGTTGAAAGTAAAACAGAATGCGCCTTGATGCGCATTCTGCTTTACTTTCAGCCTGCTTTAAGCTACCCTCTGCTAAATATATAAAATATGTTTTATCAAACATATTCATGACTGTTTAAATTGCAACTTTTTCCTTCAGTAGAAGAATAAATCTACATAGTAAAAAGGCGTATTTATGGGGTAATGGGTTAAATGATATCTTTACCCTTCATAACAATGCTTTATACAATGCTAATTTTCTAAAAGTTAGTGATAAGGAGAGTAGTTTATACACTGAAATTCTCGCATTAGAATTGCTACAAACATATTACAGTGGAGAGGAAATCATTCTTTCTCAATAAATGCTTTTATGCTAAATTGTTTTTTTACGCTGGATAACCTGGCTTCTGATCATGCTCCAAACTGTTTGCAACTGAAATTGAGATAAACAGTCAGCATTGTTAAAAATTTGTCATTTTCTTTATTTTTGTTTCAATTCGTTTGCATTTAAATGTTAAAATATAATGACTTCTCCATTGTATAATATATGGTTTGGTGAAAACATAAAAGAGAAAAAATAAAACAGGGCTCCAGATAAAAGGGAGTAAAACGAACAAATCCAACATTTTCTCACTTGTTTCAGCACCAAATCCTATGGTGTATCTACTCATTAGAATCATCTTGCAGAGATTATTCTAATGAGTAGTGTTATCATAGGGTTTATCACAGAAATAAAGATTTACATTTTTGAAATACTTCCCTTATCTAGAGCTCTGAATAAAACATCAATAGTTACTTGCTCTTTATCTAAACTCTGCAAAATATTCATAACTGTATAAAATGGAACTATTTTCATCAGTGGATGAATACATTGAAGGCATAAACAGGCTTATTTATTACTCTATAGAAATGCATTTAATCTATTTCTTCACTTAAGAAAATAGTTCCAATTTAAACAGTTATTAATGTGCATAACAATAAATATTTTCTATATCATGGAAGACGATAGCTTACAGCATTCTGCTCACTTTAAACCTGCTTTAAGTGGTCACCTGTCTTCAAAACTATGAAGTAAAGAGTTAACCCATTCCCCCATAAATACGCCTTTTAATGCCTCTAATTTATCCTTCCACTGAAGAAAATAGTTCCAATTTATAGTTGTGAATATTTAAAATTAAAAATAATTTCTATATCCTAGTAGCTTGTAGCTTAAAGCAGGCTGAAAGTAAGGCAGAATGTGCCTAAAGGCAAATTCTGCTTTACTTTCAACCTGCTTTAAATGGTCACCTATCTCAATACTAGAAACACGCTATGGGGTAAAGGGTTTAAGCAGGGTTTGAAAATTCTGAAAAAATTGTCACTCACTCTGCATAAAATACAACAACTGCAAACCAAAAAAATCACTTGTCTTGCACAATAGACAAAGAAAGGAAAAAAGAATGCATGACAAATAGACATGGAATTTTCAAGCTATTTAAAGTTTCATAAAGCCTGGAGCTAATTGATGCCCAAACCTTGGACCAAATGAAAAGTCAAACTGTTTTTAGCAGCCCCTCTTTTGTTCTGCATAAAGCAGGGACCTGTTGCATTAAACTTTGTACAACAAAAGCGATTGCAAGTCAAAACTTGAAAATACATTTAATTTAGTTTATACACTGACCGCCTGTATAGCTCAGTGGTAGAGCGTCCGCTTGCAGTGCGGGAGGTTGTGGGTTCAATTCCCGGCCGGGTCAAACCAAAGACTTGAAAATTGGTAGTAATGGCTTCCCTCCTTGGCGCTCAGGATCTCGAGTTAGCATTACGACTGGTTCGTCGGTCAGAATAAAGTGACCGGCCTGGTACAGTCCCAATGGTGCACCTAAAAAGTGCCCCTTCTCATAATGATCAGAATTGATGGCGTAGAAGTAATAAATAGAAAAAAAATAGAAAAATTTGTGATTTCTCAATCTAATCTTGTCTTGTAACATCTCTTTGGAATTGTCTTGAAAAGACGATTCCAAAAAGATGTCTCAAGACAGGATTAGATTGAGAAATAAATAACAATTGAGACATTTACAATCTGACTAACAACTGTTTTTGTCGTACGAAGATTTATGAAACGGGCCCCTGTAGAGTAACCTGGTTAAACCCATTGAGTCCTTGCCACAATTATACACCATTATTTACAAACAGTGTACTAGTAACGATAACACTTGTACTATGCACATAGTGTAGACCCAGATCAAAGAGCTCCCTCTGATCAGGGTCTGCACTTATTTTGCATTTACATTTTAAATACAACCCTTAATAGTTGAAAATGGACTAGACCTAATAGGAAACTGGAGTTGACCATTTGAAGATCAGGGGTCAATGAGATATTTTATGTGAATATTCAATTCTGAATACATTATTGATGGTGTCTGGTGCCCAACATTGCCTCATAGACCATCTAAGGCTCAACAGTGTAAATGCTTCAATTCAAGTGATGTCCAAGCCTTAACCCATTACCCCATAGCTTATTTTTAGTTTTGAAGACAGGTAAACACTTAAAGCAGGTTGAAAGTAACGCAGAATGTGCCTTAAGGCACATTCTGCTTTACTTTCAGTCTGCTTTAAGATATCATCTGCTAGGATAAAGAAAAAAATTCTTTTCATACATATTCATGATTGTATAAATTGGACATATTTTCTTTAATGGAGGAATAATTTAATATTCTTTGTTTTCATTACATTTGGTTAGCTGTGATTGGCTGTAATTTTTGTTTCATAACTCCATGAAAAAAATAAAATTCAGGCCACGCCTTGTCAGGACTACTTTCCCTTAGTCCAACTGCTCTTCACAAGCGCTGCATGAAGCAGGATGCCAAATGACGTCAATGACGTCGGCGTAACTACATAACAACGTCGCGTTTTGGCGGAAAATATATATGGCGGAGGGACTACAACCTACGTTTTAAAAGCGTTAAAAAAGAATATTCGCGTCAGATTCTCTATTTAACTACTTTCTTAAATTCAGAAGTGATATTAAATTATAAGGAATAATTCGGAATATTTATTGTATTCATGGAGGTATGGGAAAAAAACCTGGTCACACTTTTGTATGAAACACAGTGTGACCAGGTTTTTTTTTTCATACCTCCATGAATACAATAAATATTCGAATTATTCCTTAAATAAATTAAAGGCGTAAAAGGGCGTATTTATGGGGTAATGGATTAACCAGACCTAATCCACTGTAGCTGCCCAGTAGACCATGAACCATATTCATCCCAGTGAATATGGTTATAGCTTATCACCCAGTGATGTCAAACTGGTGAGCTGTATATATGTCAGACTAGTCACTGTCCAGTGTTTTATTTCACAGGTGATGCTGAAAGCCTGGTGATGTCCCGTAACTCATTGAATATACAGGATGACATTTCACTTTAAACGTTGAAAGTCTGGGGAACTCCTATAACTCATTGAATATACAGGATGACATTTCACTTTAAACGTTGAAAGTCTGGGGAACTCCTATAACTCATTGAATATACAGGATGATATATTACTGTTAATGTTGAAAGCCTGGTGATGTGCTGTAATGCATTAAATCTACAGCTGATTTGTCAGTGAAGCTGCTGGGTGTCACAGTGGACATTTTGCCTTGGGAAGCTGAAATATCATCGGTGAACATATCTTCTTCATCCTGCAAGAAAACAATGCAAACACTAAAGAACATGTACATACAAATTTGGTTTGTTTGTTAATGTCTGTTTCTGCCATTTATGGACTAATTGGAAGCCTCAGGGAGAGGTGAGTAGATACAGAAAACTTGGGTGTGATGCCCAACTCTTATTATCCATAGACTTCTCTAGTTCTTTCAGATACACAGTGTAAAGTACTGATAGATCGCACCTAGGTTTGTAAAGTCTCATCCGATCAATTGGTCCAGAGGGGGATTAACTCAAGGCCCCTGGTGTCGTAGTCCAGCATGTTACCACTGGACCACATATATACAGGGAAAGCAAATGGTAGCTTAAAGAAGGCTGAAAATAAAGCAGGATGTGCCTTAAGGCACATTCTGCTACGCTTCAACCTGTTTGAAGTGGTCACCTGTCTTCAAAACTAGAAATGGGCTAAGGGGTAATGGGTTAAGACAGCTTCAAGCATCATTCTCAAATATATGGTACATATAGTCTCAATGCAGTGTTGTCGAACACTAGAGAAACGAGTCAATAAAGTATAAATGAGGCTAGAAAATATTCACAGACTGTAACCTTATTGTTTCATTTTCATAGTAAGATCTAACTATTTCGACATCAAACCCTATGGTGGAGACATACCAAGAGAAAATGCTGGAGAGAAGACGCTATTCTTTCTTGTTTAAACACAAACAAATCACAAACACGTTGCAGTGAGATGTAGAAAATTACAATTGTTTGACCATTCTAACTATTTATTTTAATATGAGTGGCAAACAGATTGGAGCCAGATCAGACGCCGGGTTACCCGGCGTCTGATCTGGCTCCAAACTGTTTGCAAAAGAAGTAATTATATTAGCTTATACACATTTATTGGGTAAGAATAATGTCTTCTCCACTGAAATACCCTCTTATCTACAGATGTGAGAAATGTTGAGTGATGTGTACTTACATCTGACGTGTCAGTGTTATCGTCTACCTCAACAGCTGTATCATATTCTCGGTAATGAGGCTCAACATAGCGAGAAGATCTGGTGAATAAAGCATAATTATGGTTAGTCACACTATTCTTTCAAGAAAAGTATAAATGACAATTTAAAAACAGTGCCTAAACACTGTGCAAACAATATAATCATACAAGTAATTACAGTCCAAACTCGTTAATCCAAACTCGCTTAAACCAAAATTCTCGTTAAACCAAATTTTTCTCCCGGTCCCGATTTTCCCCCTTCTTATTCTATATAAATCAACTCCGCTTTATCCAAATTTCGTTTATCTGAATTTTCCGTTAATCCGAAGTATTAATCTGGTCCCTTTGAAAAGACTTACCCTCAAATTGACACGCTTAATCCGAAGTGCAATTTTCACACCTCGATGGGGTGTCAGACTGGTCATAATTATCTGACCATACCCTCGCCAAACACTCGCGAAAACTAATTACACCGCCTAAAGACTGTACACAATGTTTGCAGTATTGGCCAATTAAACACATTTGTATCCAATAGTAACTGTAGAGATATTTAAAAACACAAGCGGAAGGTGTTGACATACGTTGCTCAAATGTTTGTAACCATATTCTTCTTTGCGATATTGAGATCGCTACTTCACTTTGAACGTTGTGTGTACATGTATGTATGTAAATCGTTTACAAATGCGAAAAAAGTTTTATCGCCGTTTTTAGAAGTTTCAAGCTTTTGTTACGATTTAATATTTATGACTTAAATGTATTATATAAATTATAATGTATTTCATGATTTGTGTTATCAAAACCGTTGTCGTAAAAGGTGCCGCTTTGTTTACGTATGCCAGTGTGTAATGTCTTTATGAATACACATATGGGTACCTACGCATATGTCCGTAAGTAGCAGAAAGTAAACAGAGTCAGAGGTTTGTGTTTAGTTGGTTTCATTAACTGGTTTATGGGATAAAACAAAGTTATCAAATTCAAGGCACATCATTATTATTGCATAAGTATTGAACCGAAACAAAAAAAACTTTTTTTTTACGTATATGCAAAAGAAATATTACGGGAAGGACACCCTATCAAAAAACGATGACCGGAGATGACAAAGTTGATACAAGATGACTGTAATCGATCCAATCCCCGTTAATCTGAATTATTTTTCTTGGTCCCATGAAATTCGGATTAACGAGTGTGGACTGTATACTGATTGACCCCTGAAACTTGAAATGGACAGTTTAAGTTTCAAATAAAGTCTAGTCCATTTTTAACTCCTTCTGGGTTTTTTTTTATGATTATTGCAAAATGACAAACATTGCATACTCTGCTCAGAGAGCTCCTTAAGGAGTCCTCTGATCTAGGTTAACACTTTCTGCATAGGACAAGTGTACTCTTCACATGTAAAGTGTTTGTAAATTGTGAGTATGCTCATCACTAGGGCTCAACAAATTAAAAGAACATATGTAATCAGTGAAAAGAAGCATGTGAACTATTGCCACTTGGACAACCTTTGAAGGCAGACTACGTCTTAACTTTTTCAACACTAAGTATCTCTTTTGGATTATCATGTTTGCTTGTGGATCATTTTAGTTACCTAAACATGAACCAGTCTACTTGGAATTCTGGGTAGCATAATAAATACATTTATAACATAACAGACAGCGTGAGCGTTGAATAATACCCGTTGTTTAAATGTCATATATAACTAGTTAAATAACTATGCAAATGAGGTACGCCACGACGTCGTTACTTGTAACGTCATTAAAATGCGCTCTATGCATACAATTTCCAACGTCTTCTTTCCATCATGTAGATTCAATTTATAGATTGTTGGTGTAATTAATCAATATTAGATCTACATGAAAGTGCTTATTAATACATATAATAACATAAACATTATGCTAGTGAACGGGGTTAATTTGGAACAACCTTTTTTCCTGTATAGATCTACTTATATTGCGCTTAGCATTCACTTGACCTCAAAGACTGCGATAAATAACTTTTCTAGGTTATGTTATAAAAAGAATATAACATTCGTTTTAATAATTTATTGGATTTATCAAACTCGTCGTTTTAGAAAGCGATAAAAACTCGGCAAAGCCTCGTTTTAATCGTTCTCTAAAAGACTCGTTTAATAAATCCAATAAATTATGAACGCTTGTGTAATATCCTATATGTATCCCATACTGCTCTAAATTAGCAAACAGTGTCGACCTGATCAGAGTGCTCCTATAGGAGCCCTCTGATCTGGTATACACTGTTTGCAAATGTCATGAGTATATTTAAAATAGGTCCATGTTGTTAAAAGAGTTAATACAGAGCTAAGGTACATTAGAATGCTCCTAAAAGACTACAGTCATACATTGATGTGCCAATTTACATGAAGCAATGTCAGGGCTACCATTTCTCCGAATTCTTCCAAAATCTTCGGAATTTCATCCTAGCAAATGGCAGCTTACAGCAGTTTGAAAGTAAAGCAGAGCCCCTAGGCCTGGCCCTAGGGGCATTCTGCTTTACTTTCAACCTGCTTTAAGTAAACGCCCTTGAAAAAATAGAAAATTTGGAAATCTTAGGATTTTTAAAGGTCAAGTTATGGCAGCCCTGCAATGTACCTACCTTTTTAAGAGATATGGATCACATGAAGCAATGTACCTACCTTTTTAAGAGATATGGATCAAATGGAAAGAAGGACTCTAACATCTTCTGGGCACCATTACTGACTACTGGTAGGAAAGATCGGTTGTTGTGTTGAATAATGTGATCACAGAATACTAACTGGTGTTGCCTAAAGTGGACAAAAATATAAATAATATAAAACATAAAATGAAATTTATATAAAGCAGTCAAAACATCACTGCCAAGTTATTTGTTGTAGTTATTTGGACCTTTATATAGTAAAACATCTATATATGAACAGTAAATCCAATTTCAGGGCCAATTCAATTAGAAAACATGGACAACTTTAATGAAAACTTAACAAAATTACCATAAAAGGCTACCACAGCAGCCATTTCACAAAATAACCAAAAACTGCTTTCCCCATGTAACATTGAATGAGTCTGACAAGAAAAGCAATGTGCTTCATATACAAATACTGGATGAACAAAATGATCATTTAACATGTGTTCAGTGACAATTCGTCATAGAAACATGAGTATCTTTAATTCTCCATGTTTTATCATCTGCTTTAACCCTCTTTCTGCCAAAATATTGTCTGCAATGGTAGTGTCTTCTGCAAAAACAATTCAAGTCATTTTAAGGGCTGTTTTAACTGAAGAAATGTCGATACGAGTGTCAAACAGATTGGATCCAGATCAGTCGATGTGTTACGCTGTGCCTGATCAGAGTCCAAACTGTTTGCAAAGGCACCTTTTCACTCTGTTTGCAGTGAAAGAGTTAACTCTTTAGATGCTTGGTAATTTTTTCATCATCAAAAATTGTCCTCTGGAATTGTTTTTAAAATAGATTTTTCTGATTTTCTTTTGCTAGCATGTAATGAACTCTTAATAACATTACACCAAACATTGTATGAACCTACCTTGTAACTGAGGCAAACGTCTTGACAACAAGTGGTAAACATACTTTTAAAGGGTTCAGACGACTTTGGACTAAATGCTGAAACTGTAAACTTTGCGCCCATTTCAAACCTGCAACCAAAACCACACATAAACAACTGTAAGACTTTAGGAATACGGAAGTTGGTATCTGAAAAGTTGGTATCTGCGGTAATGATGGGCATTTTGTATTAACGGACCAATTTTAAAGGGAAAACCCATTATAGTGACCTAAATATAATTTTGTCTTATCAAATATTTTATAATATCCATTTCATCTTAAGCAAGCATACCATATACAGAGCACCAGATAAGGGTAGTTTTTCAAAACTTAAAATCTTTATTTCTGAATTAAACCCTATGGTGTCACTACTCATTAGAATCGTCTCTTCGAGACGATTCTAATGAGTAGTAACACCATAGAATTTGGTGCTGAAATGAGTGAGAAAATGTTGGATTTGTTGAAATAACTACCTCTTATCTGGAGCCCTGCATATATACACATTTTAATGCATCAACTTTATTCTGCATTACTTTCAACCTGCTTTAACCCTTTGAACCCTAGTCCCGCATATAGTCATACTTTTCAAACAGTGTACATGTGAATAGTACACATGTCCTATGCAAACAGTGAAGACCCAGATCAGAGGGCTCCGGAAGGAGCCCTCTGATCCGGGTCTTCATTGTTTGTCACAATGCCAAACATTGACAAAAACAACCATTAAAAGTCAGAAATGGACTAGTCTAAAATGGAAACTGGAATTGTACATTTAAAGTTTCAGGGAGGAAAGAGTTAAGTGGTCACCAATCTTTTATACTAGAAACAGGCTATGGAGTAAAGGGTTAAATCAGCATGTTTCTGTAAACTGTGGCCACTTAAGATTAGTCTGTACTATTGTCTTATGTTTAGAGAAATTAAAACAAATACTGTACCTTTTTTCATTTCAAATATTTCTCTCTGTCTAAAGATGAACACATAGAAGACGGTCTGACAGACTGAGTAGAAAGGGGCGTGGTAAGTAACATCAGCCATGATACCATCCTGACAGGTCTGGATGTAGTTGTGAGCCCACTTCATCATCAGCTCCAGTGTGTGGGTGGCTGTACTGTAATACAGAGAGATCATAATAGAATCACATTTATCACATAACTGGCAGTCTGTGAGTGGCATAAAGCCATTAAATCCACTAGTGAAATATCGTTTTTGGGCTCCGGTCCAACCTGGTCGTCTACAAGCACTGCATGAGTTTTGTTTAGCAAAAATGATAAATTATGAGCACTCATGTAGATCCTCTATTTCTGAAACACCAACAAGTGTTTATATAACTTATATGGAAAGTAATAGTAGGTCTTTTTAGAGGGGAAATAATAATGCCAGCATTACGCTCAGCCAGGTGATATAGCATCAGCTCTACCATTCTTCGATAGGCTAGCTAAAAACTGAAATTTACCTCTGAACATTTGCCCTCCTTTCGTTCTGCATTAAGATGCATGCAATCTTTTAATTGATCGCTTTACACAAAATTTGACTGCAATGACTAAATGGGTTTTACCAATACCTCCACTAAAAAGCCTTTAGACGCCGCTACCTACTCCTCTATGTTCCTCAGAGCTCAAGCCTCAAGATAAGGGAAGTATTTCAAAAACTAAAATCTTTGTTTCTGCATTAAATCCTATAGTGTAACTACTCATTAGAGATGTCTCCAAGAGACAATCATATGAGTAGTTACACCATAGGATTTGGTGCTGAAATAAGTGAGAAAATGTTGGATTCGTTTAGTGTACTCCTTTTTATCTTGAGCACTGATTTTAGTACTACTATTGCATTTTCATTTATGGTGTTCAATACAAGAAACAGCTTAAAGGAGCTTTCTGCTTTACTTACACTATTGTATTTTCGGTCTTATAAATGCAACAATAATTATACTAGTAATCAATACTCACCAATCTGTTGTAAAGGTTGGAAGATATATTCTCTATAAGATGTGCTTATCACTATCAGACCTGTTGTGGCTGTTTGGCTCTACCGTACCTGTTCGTCTGACAGCTAAAAGACGCTCAATTGACCCCGTGACGTAGCATATTACGCCACTCTTTCGGCACGCACTCTGGTTTCGTCCCGTGGGCCTTTCCTACCCAGGTGAGCGCGGCCTCAGATCACTACACTCCTCCCCACTTATGAAAGAGCACCCTTGGGCCTTTGCGACCGAGGGACCGGCGTCTGCAGCACACCCCCTTCGCTGTTGAGGAAGGGAAGTTTGACCCTGCCATTTAAGGGATCTCTGGTACCGGGTAGGCCACCGTTTAGGAACTACAGGGCATTTTCTGGACGACACCCTCCAACCAGGGAGTCTTGAACATCGTACTGGGCTCCTATTTAGAATTAATTTCTGGCTAGGCGTGCGACTATTTGGGCCATCAGAATTAGGGTTACAGTAAACACTTTGACCGGTATAACGTGGAAAAAGCCACACTGATCAAGTATAAGCCTACGCCCACCTCCAATCCCCTGACCTACATTTTGTAAATCCTATATGTTTGTCACACCCCGGATAAAAAACTATGAATTTAATTACATTAACCAGTGGTACATCTGATTGTCACACACTGGACACATCTCAAGCTAAACTTATACTGATTTATGCCAGTGGTACATCTGTTTGTCACACACTGGATGTTACCCTTTTATCTTTATAATGTCCTTATTCTAGTCCCCCCCATTTCATCTTATAAGATGTTCACTTAATTCGCCTGGGACGAGTCCTGGAGGGGTGCGCCCCGCTCCCTGTACAGACAGATGGCATTCTCCGTCACATGGAGTACACATGGAGTAGTGTCAGGTTCCAGGCCTGGTTCCTGATCTTCCCTACTGCTTCAGCCGTATACTGGATAAAAGCTGGTGTTGACTGGGTAAAGGGCCTTTTAGGGAAGTAGGGGGCATCAGTCTCCAGCAGAAGCTTGCTATTATCGCAGTGTCAGACTGCCTCCAGGAGATGAGCATGCTGCTCCGGGTTCCAAAAGCTCACCATGTTGGTAAACCCGAAGTAGGAGTTTGGAAATGACTGCAACAACCTGTTCATCAATTTCACAGTGCCCGAGAAACAGTGACAGTGGATCAGCTCATCCCGGTCCACTGCACCAGATTTCAAAACATGCAGCATGATGTGCTTAATCTCATCCTGGGATCAGTCCGACCCTACGCCTCTTGCATGCAGGACCAGGACATGCCTTGGTTCCAGGTATACCAAGGCCTTCTCCATCGTCTGCAACTGGGACTCAACATCGCTTGACGGCAAAGAGCGGTCAAGGCCAATCTCTCCCAAGGCAACTACATCCTTCCTTGCCACCAGATTGGCAAACTGCTCCCACTGTTCTGAGCTCATGGGTGTGGACCTACAGCCAGAACAACCCCTTGGGTGACCCAGTTGGTAATTTCTGCTGGCGAAGGGTATGTTGGCAGGTCGCAGAATACACTAACGACGCCCTGCATTTCGACCGTCTTACACACAGGCGCTTGCAACCTGTTCAAGACTGCCTTGAGACTAGGCTCACAACCTAGTTTCTCAGCAGTCCTGTCCAAGTGGCAGTGGCTGTCAAAGGCAATGGGCCTTCGTGGCAACATATCCTTTTCTGATGGGGAGGGCCTAAAAAGGGACCGGAAGTCCACCTGCTGTTCTGCGATCATTAGGGAGAACGCAAAAAGAAGCCGTCTCCAGTGCAGAAGGGTCCACACTCCACTACTAATAGGGCGGGGGGTGAAGTCCCTCGGCACTGGGCATTGGATTGCCTCCATTAAATCCCCCACGAACTGCCGACCAGCAGGTTTCTTCTCTATCTCCTGCAAATGGTCCAAGAAGGCTGCCATTTTTGACAGATCCTGCAAGGGTTCTTGGTTGCCAAGGATTACACCCTGCATGTAATGCAGGGCGGTCCTCAGCCTTTTAGCAACCGCCTTCCCTACCAGGCTAGGAAAGGGCGGGTATCGACCAGATGGCCCAGCACGGTCTCTTGATTTGGATCCAGATGAAGATAGCCTAGCCTGGCCACCACCCTGCTGATATCCACCTGATGGCCCAGTACGGTCTCTTGATCTGGATCCAGATGAAGATAGCCTAGCCTGGCCACCATCCTGCTGATATCGACCTGATGGCCCAGCACGGTCTCTTGATCTGGATCCAGATGAAGATAGCCTAGCCTGGCCACCATCCTGCTGATATCGACCTGATGGCCCAGCACGGTCTCTTGATCTGGATCCAGATGAAGAAAACCTGGCCTGGCCACCATCCTGCTGATATCGACCTGATGGCCCAGCACGGTCTCTTGATCTGGATCCAGATGAAGATAGCCTAGCCTGGCCACCATTCTCCCGCTGTCTCTTTCTCCTCTGGCGTTCTGACCTTGAAAGGCGTACTTTTCCACCACCGGCTGGTAATGTAGGTTCAGATTTCTGGGGAGTCCCTCGCAGGACCTGCTGCCTTTCATCATCCTTTCTGTTATCCAGAAGGACCGATGAAGGAGCGGGTGGAGGAGGAAGCATCACCGCAATACGAGAGCAATTCTCTGTCCCAAAGGAGGTTTAATTTCCTCTGGTCCTGGAGAATTGGCCACACAGCAAGGACTATACTCACCTCAGTCCCAGATTCCAGAGTTTTGGGAACCTGCGACAGGCCTCTTGGCTCCTTTTTAGCTGCGGACGCACCTGGCTGCTCAAACAGGTGAAGATGCTCTCCTACTCGAGGAAGATCGGTCTGGGTTTTCAGCCAGATATCTCTGCTCTGGTTCTCTGGCATGGGCGAGGCAACTGGCTTAGATCTTGGGCCCATGTGGAGGACATGTTGGGAGATCCAATCCCTTGACTGGAAGCCAATGGTGTCCAGCTTCTCGGCGCATGACTTTGCCCAGCTGCTTCTGATAAACTCCTTGGCGAGTGTTACTTGCTCTCACAGGACCTCCTCAGCCACCGAGCGTTTGGATGGTGGGTACATGCCCACGATCTTTGTCACCTCATCTGTTTTCATCAGACAGCGGCTCCTGGTGGCCTCTCTGATCTTGCAGCTTGGGCCTCCCATTTTGTATCCATGTTCTGAAAAGGAAGGAACCGACAGGGGTTTACTAACTGCATCTAGCCCGAGTAATGCACTCCTTTCATTTGTATTTAAGGATATCTAATGCATCAGTGGAAGTTATGTCCACGCAGGATCCATGAAACCACTCTCTACAGTAGTCGCATTGGATCATGAACCTGCCCTGCCAAGGCTTACGACAAAAGCAGTACATGTATACCCTGTCTTCACCCCGCGCTGAAGTTGAACTGCCCGAATTACTCCTCCAATGTTTGATCCAACGTGTTAGTTCCTTATCACGACATGGCTTAATCCGGTCATGATTTGCCACAAACACGGCGTTTCTCAGTTTCACCCTGAAGAGGTAGGAGGTTATTTTTGTAACAATGACTCCTGGTCCCTTCCAGGGTGGACATAGTTTCCAGCATTTCCCCTTCAGCACAGCGGTGTCCAGGATATACACAGGATCACCTACCTCATAGCCCCGTTCCAGTAGTCGTAGATAGTAGTCCCTTTTCATACGCTTAGAAGTTGTACGTAAGGTTTTACGGGCCACTTCATGAGCCGTCTGGATACCCTTGACTAACTGACTTACATATACTCCCCTGTCCCCCCCATACTTACCACTCTCTTGAGGGAACATCAGGTGTGCCGGAGTGTTAACCTCTCGGCCCAGCATGACTTTGTTTGCAGAAAAGCCAGTCATGTGGTTTACAGAGGACGGTAGGGCACCTGCAATTTGTTGTAGGTGTACGTCCCACTTATTCTGAGACTTACCTATAAAACATTGTACAGTGTCCATAAGGGTACGGTTATACCTTTCAACCTGACATTACTAGAAGGTCTATAAGGCGTTGTTCGTGCCTTGTGTTTTTCTAGTACTTTGCAGATTTCAGTAAACAATATGGAGTCAAAGTTACAACCCTGATCTGAAACAAGAGACCCAGAGGGTCACATTTCGCTCACCTGAGGACACTGTACCATAGAATCTGACTGGGCAAGACACCATTTTGATATAGCTATGACCCAGGTGCCATAATTTGATCTTGGTAGAGGACCACAATGCGAAGCTACATGTCAGATATTAATGATCTGGGCACTACGGTTTCAGAGAAGAAGATTTTTAAAGGTTTTCCTATAACAAGGGGGCCATGGCCCTTAATTCGCTCACCTGAGGTCATTGTGCCTTAGCTTAATAGGCAAGACAACATTTTAATATAGCTGTAAATGGAATTATCTTCCAGACAAAAAAAACATGACAAATTGGAATAACTTAAAAAAATATTGTTGGCAGAGTTATGGCCCTTATCCATGACACTTCTTCTTATCAAGCTACATGTATTTCCATATGATTATTTATTGCGCACTCTGCTTTACTTTCAACCTGCTTTAAGTTATCATCTACTAAGATATAGATACCATTTCTTATATCTTACATGTTTATGACTATATAAAGTGGAATTATTTTCTTTAGAGGAGGAATAAATTAAAGGCGTAAAAAGGCATATGTATGGGGTAATGGGTTAACATCAGTAGAACTGGAGTTATCGCAAAGACAAGAAAATATGACACTGGGAAATATCTCAAAATTGACATTGACCTTTGTAGGACATGACCCAAGTTATAAAGTTTCTAACTTTAACAAAGTTATGGCTAAGATTAAAGTTGTGGACTGACAGACAAACAAATGGACAAACAGACAAAAAAGCAGACAGACAAAAACAATATGCCCCCAACTGCAGGGCATAAATATATAGCAGACACCACCATATGCAACCTCATCAGCTGACCAGCTGACCTGAGTTCAGTTATGTAACTCTGCCAGTAGGAAATTTGGCTAGGGTCTAACTCTTATAATGCTGAATTGCTGTCTGCTATACATATTTTGAATGTGAATTATGACCTAGATATTTAACCGACCAGAACCATTTGAACAAACTAGGTAAAGGACATTTAGAAGTGTCACCATGCCAAATATCAAAGCTCTGGCCATATCAGTTTCAGTGGAGAAGACGTTTGAAATTTTCACATTTATGGAGGGAAAGGGTTGAATCCTGGACAAGAAAAAAAAGACAAAACATACAGATAACTCTAACAAAACCAATATTAAACATATGTATAAATATGGCAAAAGACATAATTACATAACTGTCAGTGGATCACTTCCAGACCCTGTTTCTCTAAGTATGAAGCAGACTAAACCATTTATAAACTTTAGCAGACAACATGTTCAGCTAAGACCATCAGTTCAGTGGCTGAGGTCAAATACTGGGTAGTATGGTAGAATTAGCAACTGCTCTGAAGGCTTACCCTTACCAGACTGAAATGATATCTGCTTAAAACCTACTGTATGCGAAAAGTGACAAAAAAAAGAATTTAGAACATGTTCAGTTGGTAAATGAGTACCAATAGTTTGGATCCAAATTAGATGCAGCATTATGTTGCATCTGATCTGGATCCAAAATGTTTGCAAATATTGGCTATTTGCCCTTAGTATATTAAGAGTAACTCAGGTAAAATACAGTTCTGCTTTTGCTTCATCAAAAATACTGTAAAACCTGCCTAGAGCAGCACTTAAACTGCGCAGGGTGGCGTCAAGTGTGACCCTAGGGATTTCATTTTAACAAACTATAGAGGGATCGACCAGGAGATTCTACTGTAAAAATATCAAAGCTTAGGGCCTAGTAGTTTTTAGCAAGAAGATTTTTTAAAAATTTTTGCTTTTTGCTTTTTCAAGCAGAGTTTTTGCTTTTTCTCTTTCATTTAAACAACTTCTGTAGAGAAGCATCCAAGGAACATCATGAGCAGTTTGAATCCGCCCTACAATCCCCGGGTTCAGAGGAGATGTCGTTTGAAGTAAAAGTGAACGGACAGACGGACTACGGACAATGAGCGGTCACAATAGCTCACCTTGAGCCTTTGGCTCAGGTGAGCTAAAAACTGATAAGCCCCTGGTTGGGGCCAATTTTGGCCCGGGGGTCATAATTTGAACACACGTGGTAGAGAACCACAAGGCAAAGCTATATGTCAAATATTAAGAATCTGGGCCTTACAATTTCAGAGTAGAAGATTTTTAAAGGTTTTCCTATATAAGTCTATGTAAGACTGATAAGCCCCAGGGCGGGGCCAAATTTGATCAACGGTTCATAATTTGAACAATCTTGGTAGAGTACCATAGGGCAAAGCTACATGTCAAATATAAATGATCTTGGCCTTACGGTTTCAGAGAAGAAGATTTTTAAAGGTTTTCCTATCAAAATTAGACGGCGTGGCAATTTTTGGCCCGGGGTCATAATTTGAACAATCTTGGTAGAGGACCACAAGGCAAAGCTATATGTCAAATATGAAAGATCTAGGCCATACAGTTTAAGAGAAGAAGATTTTTAAAGGTTTTCCTATATAAGTCTATGTAAAACTGATACACCCCAGGGCAGGGCCAATTTTGACCCAGGGGTTATAATTTGAACAACTTTGGTAGAAGACTTTAAGGCAAAGCTACATGTCAAATATAAATGATCTAGGCCTTACGGTTTCAGAGAAGAAGATTTTTAAAGGTTTTCCTATGAAAAACTGATAAGCCCGAGGGCGGCGACATTTTTGGCCCGGGGGTCATAATTTGAACAATCTTGGTAGAGGACCACAAGGCAAAGCTATATGTCAAATATTAAAGATCTGGGCCTTACAGTTTTAGAGAAGAAGATTTTTAAAGGTTTTCCTATATAAGTCTTATGTAAAACTGAGAAGCCCCGGGGCGGGGTCAATTTTGACCCGGGGGTCATAATTTGAACAATCTTGGTAGAGGACCATATGGCAAAGCTACATGTCAAATATTAATGATCTAGGCCATACAGTTTCTGAGGAGAAGATTTTTAACTGATAAGCCCCAGGGCGGGGCCATTTTTGGCCCAAGGGTCAAACTTTGAACAATCTTGGTAGAAGATCGTTAGGTAATGATACATACCAAATATCAAAGGTCTGGGCCTTTCGGTTTCTGAGAAGAAGATTTTTTAAGATTTTCTTATGCATTAAAAGTTGTCTATAGGGTCATGTTAGAAAATCTGGTCCCACAGCAAGGGGAATAACTCTAGCCAAAATCTTTGAACAAGATTTCGTTCCCCCTTGTCACTGATGCTTCTGACAAAGTTTGGTTGAATTCGGTTCAGTGATTTCTGAGGAGATGTTGTTTGAAAATGTGAACAGACGACGGACGACAGACGACGGACGGAATGGTATTACAATAGCTCATCCTGAGCCTTCGGCTCAGGTGAGCTAAAAACTTGGAAAGGCATACCAAACCTGGCGAAGAAACCGTCAATAGCAGCTTTTGCTGTAGCCTCAGCTGTTTGAGTAGGCAGTGGCACACACTCTACCCATTTCGTGAACTGGTCAACCATCATAAGAACATACTTGTTCCCCCTAGAAGTTTTGGGCAATGGGCCCAAAAAGTCTAGGTGGACCCGCTCCATGGGCGCCCCTGCTTGGTATTCAGTTAGGGGGCATTTCCCACGGCCGTCAGACTTCTTATTTTGGTTACACACTTCACATCTGGTGACAAACAGGTTAACATCCTGTTTCATGCCATACCAGTAATACTTTTCTTTCATGCCTTCCAAAGTCCTAGCCATACCTTGGTGGCCAGCGGAAGTCAGATTATGATTTACTGCTATGGCAGATTCCCTCAAAGTTTTTGGAATCATTAGTTGCTTGTCATCGCTTTCCGGATCGGTCCGATACAAGAATCCACTGATCAGGACAAACAGTTCCCTGTTGAGCCAATATGACTTCGTTGCTGGACTTGTCCTGAACAGTGCTTCTGGGTTGGGATCCCCGTCATCCTTCATCCAGTCAAGGATTACAGAAAAATCCTCATCCGAAGCTTGCGCCTCCTCAAGCTCTTTAACGGAGAAACCCCAGCTGCTTTATGAGCTTTCCCCTTGGGCATTAGGCTGTCCTGTATCCGGTGTGACCTTTCTCTCAGGTCTCACCTCTACCTTTAGAACCCCCTTTGAATTACTCTGGGTTTATCCCCTGGATGTATCGGCATTCCCTCGGGTGGTGACAACATTAACGCTCACCACGTCCGGATGGCTTCCCCACATTCCCTCTTCCCAAGGGATTGAGTCAACCACATCACGGAAAGCAGCCAGCTCATCTGGGCCGACCTCCCATTGGGGACAAGGTCGTTTAGTTTCCTTGTCTGCAGATTCGGCCTCCTGGACGTCTGCAAACACACCTTGTTCAGTGCAGTCTACCCCGGCACACACCTTGTTCAGTGCAGTCTACCTCGGCAACCGTACATACAGACAAAACTGTCTTGCCACTGTCACTCTGACTCCCAGATTCGGCATAGAACTTCCTGTGGACATCCCGTGTTTCCTCCTGGCAATCCAGCATTCCCGTCACCATAGCAATAGCTTTGGTGCCTTCCATATTAGCCAATGGGATAACATCATCCACCCCCTGAAAATGCAACCCAGTTTTCATGAGCTCGTTCACAGTATCTACACCCACCACACAGCAATTGATCCAGGCGCAACCCCGCGCTGTATGCTCCACACTTTCCCTCCTCGGCCGGTTTCTGAGACAATGCATCTGCGTTACAGTGCATGCCACCTACCCTGTGTTGCAACACCATATTATACCGAGTCAGTTCTTTCAACCATCTCGCCAACTGCCCCTGCGGCTCCCTGAATCTCATTAGCCATCTCAATCTTGAGTGGTCAGTTCTGACTGTAAAGGGTTTTCCCAATAAGTCGTAGCGGTATTGTCTACAACACATTGCTTTAAGTAGTCGCTTGCCTAAAGTAGTTGGATAAAGACAATTTGCAAATTTGCCATCTTAGCTTTGGAAGATAGGTTTAAATAAGTTCATAACTGACAAGTAATTTCTTCTGACATTGTGTATACTTACTGTAAGGAGACAAACTTTCCCCTGGCTAACAGACTGCCCATGAAGGCCACGGCCGACTGTCTGTACACTGACTGTTGATTGGGGTTCTGTACCAACTTCCACAGGTAGTCTAGGAAACCATCACAAAGCTCCTGTCATACAGAACAAACAATCATTGAGCAGATGACAATTTCGTAGCACACCACATATTTTCAGCACTAATAGAGTTACAGTCAATCCTGTGTTAACCCATTACAGTGAAACCCCTCTAAACCGGACATGTGTGGGGACAACAAAAACATCCGGTTTAGAGGGGTTTTAACCCATAGCTTGTTTCTAGTATGGAAGGTAGCTGACCACTTAAAGCAGGTTGAAAGTAAAGCAGAATGCGCCTTAAGGCGCATTCTGCTTTACTTTCAACCTGCTTTAAGCTATCATCTGCTAGAATATAGAAAAAAATTATGATGATATATGTTCATGAATGTATTTTCTCCAGTGAAGGAATAAATCAAAGGCGTAAATATGGGTGGGAAACGGGACCAGCATTTTTGTCCGGTTTAGAGAGTATTCCGGTATTTAGAGGTTCCGGTTTAGAGGGGTTTTACTGTACTCCATAGCCTGTTTCTAGTTTCGAAGATAGGTAACCACTTAACACAGGCAAAGGCACATTCTGCTTCACTTTCAACCTGCTTTAAGCTAGTATCTGCAAGGATATAGGAAATATTTCTTATGGTATATCTATCTCTGGTCACTGCCAACCCCTCTCGCTAGTGTTATAGGCATATACATTCATGACTGTACAAATTGGAAATATTTTCTTCCATGGAAGAATGAATTGAATGTGCTAAAAGGCACCTCTATGGGAAAGGGTTAAATGACCACTCAAAAGAAGGCGGTTCATGTGTGTGTAATACAAATGGCAATTTAATGAAGGACTTGAAAGTCTCAGAGAATTCCTATGGAGTGTTCTGCTTTATTTTTGTCTAGCATTACTGAGTAATGTCTTTGGAGAGTCTCTATGCTTCTTTAAGCGATGACTGCTTAACTTTTTCAACACCATGGACCTGTTTAAAATATACCCATTACATTTACAAACAGTGTAGGCCCTGATCAGAGAGTTCCTATAGGAGCCCTCTGGTCAGGGGTCTACACTGTTTACTAATTTAGAGCAGTATTTATTAAATAACCCAGAATTTCAAGTAGACTGAATCATGTTTTGGTGCCTGAAATGATCCACAAGGGAATTTAATAGCCAACGTTAAGTCATGTTTGACTGTACACCCAGTACTACAATTGTGAAGCCTTCTACTACAGCTACTTACAGGTCTAATACTGGCAAGGTAGAACATGATAAACTGTACATGGGCACTGGCATATGTCGGCAGTATGATCTTCTCAAACACATAAAGCAGCTCTCGATATAACTTCTTCGTAGCCTCCCAATTTAACACCTCTGTAAAACAAGAGCCCCATGGGGCATATTTCGCTCACCTGAGAATAACTGACAAAATGGAGAAAAAGATTTATGTCCAGGACAGAGTCATTTTTTACTCGATTGGCATAATTTGAACAATCTTGAAAGAGGACCTGTAGATGATGCTATGTGCCAAATATCTAAGATCAGGGTACTAGGGTTTTAGACAAAAAGATTTTTTTAAGTTTCCATTGAATTTTGTTGTTTTTTTAGCTCCTGTGACCTACTTATGCAACAGACTGGAACCATTTGAACAAAATACGTAAAGGACATCTAGAAGTGTCACCATGATGAATATCAAAGCTCTGGCCGTATTAGTTTCAGAGAAGAAAACGTTTGAAAATTTCACAGTCACTATATAACTCTATGTAAAACTGTGACCCCTGGGGCGGGGCCAATTTTGACCCTAGGGACATAATTTGAACAAACTTGATAGAGGACCTGTAGATGATGCTATGTGCCAAATATCTAAGTTCTGGCCCTTGTATAGTTTCAGACAAGAAGATTTTTGAAGTTTTCATTGAAAAAAACCCATTTTTAGCTCCTGTGACCTACTTATGCAACCGACCGGAACCATTTGAACAAAATATGTAAAGGACATCTAGAAGTGTCACCATGATGAATATCAAAGCTCTGGCCATATTATAGTGTCAGAGAAGAAGACGTTTGAAAATTTCACTAAATAACTCTATGTAAAACTGTGACCCCCGGGGCGGGGCCAATTTTGACCCCAGGGACATAATTTGAACAAACTTGATAGAGGACCTGTAGATAATGCTATGTGCCAAATATCTAAGTTCTGGCCCTTGTAGTTTCAGACAAAAAGATTTTTTAAGTTTTCATTGAAAAAATCTATTTTTAGCTCCTGTGACCTACTTATGCAACCGACCCAAACCATTTGAACAAAATATGTAAAGGACATCTAGAAGTGTCACCATGCCGAGTATCAATGCTCTAGCCATATTAGTTTCAGAGAAGAAGACGTTTGAAAATTTCACTATATAACTCTATGTAAAACTGTGACCCCCGGGGCGGGGCCAATTTTGACCCTAGGGACATAATTTGAACAAACTTGATAGAGGACCTATAGATGATGCTGTGTGCCAAATATCTAAGCTCTGGCTCTTGCAGTTTTTGACAAGAAGATTTTTAAAGATTTCCTTATTTTTTCACTTTGGTTGCCATGGCAACCAGAGTTCTGCATTGTTTTTAATTCTTTGAACAAATTTGAAAGAGCTTGACCCAAGGAACATTTCTGTAAAGTTTGGTTGAAATCTGTCAAGGGGTATATGAGGAGATGTCATTTGAAGCAATTGTTAACGACGACGGACGACACACGACGGACGACGACGGACACAGGGCCATCCCAATAGCTCACCTTGAGCCTATGGCTCAGGTGAGCTAAAAAAACACCAACAATTAGATGACTGACCTATAACCGCTTTGATCTTGATAAAAATAAATCACTACATTTTAAGACTATTGCAACCTCAGCTGATTGCTGAACGTGACCTGACATACATTTGCAAATAGGTTGGATCCAGATCAGACAAACAGTAAATCAGTGTCCAATCAGCATCTAAACTATTTGACACTTGTACAAAATGTTCCTGTTACAATCCCTAAAATCTAAATTTCTCTGCAGCTGATATTACAACCGCTAAAGAAGTATCAATTTCCTTCTTACTTTTCCTGACTTTAATATAACTTCAATGCCTGGGTCTGGTTTCGTTTATTTTTAACTTTTCTTTCTGCCATCTATGGGCTAGCTGGACGCCCTAGAGAGAGGGGAACAGATACAGGAAACCCACACCCGATGCCCTACTCTTATAATTGACAGAGTTCTCTGGTTCTTTTGGATGTACCGTATAAACACTGATACATTGGACCTCGGTTTACAAAGTCTCATCGGAAGGACCTGGTCAGGCAGGGGATCGAACTCAGGACCTCTGGTACCGCAGTTGAGTATGCTAGAACTAGACCACATCTTCCAGTTTCAATGCCTTAATCTGCATTGACTTTTCTTTAAAAAGTTACTCCGCATCTCCTCTGGATCAAAACTGTTTACACCAGATATTACAAATTTGACCATAGTATATACTGGGTTAAGTACCTTGTGAGTAGCAGGTATCATGTAGATACTGGAACAGGTGGGTCATCAGAATGTCTAAACTGTCAGCAAACTTATGGCCATTACTCTCCTCTTCCTGGAAATGTTTTGAAAATGTTATACAGTCGAACTTCGATATCTGGAACTCGGTTAAGTCGAACATACCAATATTTCAAAGTTAAAACGTGGCTAAGCCACATTTTAACTTTGAAATATGGGTATGTTCGACTGAACCGAGTATGAAATAATGCAATTCATGTGATGAACTATCGGATTGTTCGAGTTTAGCGAGTTCGAGATAACAAAGTTCAACTGTAGCAATCTTTTCCCTTTTAAAACACATGCATACTAAATATGAAAGCAATATCTCAAGGGTCATAGAAGTTATCAGCATTTTCTTAAAATTTTGTTTTCGTCCTTCACGACACCAATGATTACAACTACGCCGGAAGTATAGAATAAGCTCTTTTGTACTTTGTACAGACAAGCTAAAAATATTACATTCATAGCGAAATTAGGAATTAAGCCTATCTTTAAACCTAAACACTAAGAACTGTACCATAGTAAAGACGCCACTTTCATCACCCTCCCCTGTAGCTGCTGTCTCTAGTATCTCTTGGCGGGGAGCCCGGACCTGTCAATCCAAAAACAATCATTTCATTATTCTTTCCTAGATTCATAACAAGACTTATAAAGAGGGTGGTGTTACAGACAAGTGGCAGCTTAACGGAGAAACAGTAAAACCTCTTTATAAAGACTACTAAAACAAAGGCTAATTGATTGTATAGAAGACAGGTGACAGCTTAAAGCAATGTGACAGTGAAACAGAAAGCTCCTACAGGTGCTTTCTGGTTTATTGCCACCTTGCTTTAAGCAGTTGCCTGTCATAAACCCCTTATTGTACTGTAACAAGGTGTTGAGAGACAACTGCACCTGTTCCTTGCAGTCTCATAACTTTTAGCATCTAATATCAAACGGCTGAACAGGGCTACAGATAAAAGGGAGTAAACTGAATAAAATCCAACATGTTCTCACTCATTTCAGCACCAAATCCTATGATGTCAATACTCATTAGAATTGTCTAGAACAGACAATTCTAATGAGTAGTGACATCATAGGGTTTAATGCGGAAACAAAGATTTTAGATTTTGAAATACTCCCCTTATTTGGAGCTCTCATGTGGCGCATGCTTGTAAGAACTAACATCAAACTTCATTGGCTCTCTATCAGTCACAGATTATACTAATTATACAAATGATCAGAACAAGGAAGACGTACATCCAACTTGATCATTCTGTCAATGATGAGCTCTAAGATATCCTGTCTCTGTGAGGGCATGTAGTAGGTGATCTCAAACAGGTTCTTCTGGTAACACTCCTGTATGTACACACTCTTGGTTATGTAAGGGTACAGGTCCCCAAGTAATGGCAGCAATAGAGTAGATGACCTGTAGGTAAATCCATTCAAACAATAGTATACATCCGGCTATAGCCAGGGCTTCAGATTAAGGGAGGTGTCAAAAACTAAAATCTTTATTTTTTCCTAAAACTTTATGGTGTCACTACTCATTAGAATCTTCTCTTCAAGACTTATCTAATGAGAACTTACACCATAGGATTTGATACTAGTATGAAGGAGAGAATGTTGGATTTGTTCAATTTACCTCCTCTTATCTGGAACCCTGGCTATTACAACAGAAGATACTGTAAAACTCATTTATTTCAACCTGGGAGTGACGACTAACTGATGGTGTAACAGCCATGTTTACACATAGAGCAAGATGAAAGTAAAGCAGAAAGCTCCTATAGGCGCTCTTTTGCTTTACTTGAATCTAGCTATATGTAGCAACCTGCCTAAAACATAGTAATATTAACCTCATTTAGTGGTTATGATAATGTGTATCTGCTTTTTATGGCAATACCTATATTGTCGAGTGTTCATATAATGCGATATTGAGTTTAACTTCTAAACCTTTCTAAAATATTTCCTATACAGTACAGAGTTGTAGATAAGCTTTGTCTTGGAAATGGGTATCACTCCATGGAATTGGGTTTTTTGAAAAAAACATTGGGTATTGCATTGACTACAACCCCATGGTTTCTAATTCGATTGGGTATCCACAGTCCAGAACCCCATGATTTGTAATATAATTGGGTATCAGACTATCAGTAGGAAAATAAACTTGGACTTCCTATCCTTGTCCTTTCAACAGTGCATTCAGGGTATGTTGTTAACTGTCTAAAATGATTTTCAGTGTTTACCTTACATAGTTCTATATGCAACTTTTGTTTACACAAGTTCGACTAAAGTAAAAGTTCAGTTTTAAACAGCAATTGAGTATTTGTTTGGTTATTACGCTATCACTTTCAAATAATTGGGTTTGCTTTTGCTTTTGTTGGGTACTGTCACCCATTAGTTTAGAAATAATTGGGTATTTCACCAATTTCAATTGGGTAAGTACTCGGATACTCTGCTTATCTACAACTCTAAAACATATTCATGACTGTATAAATTTGAACTGTTTTCTTCAATGGCGGAATAAATTAGATGCATTTAAATGTGTATATATGGAGTAAAGGGTTGAAAAATAACAAATGATTTGATGGAGACATAAAGGAGTAAATCTAGGCTATCTTAAGTTTACTCTCTCTCATATCTGGCAGCCTGACTTACATTGGAACTATTTTAATGATGTGTTTAAGCAGCTTGTGTACATTGGTGAACATATGATTGTTTCTCTCTACAGTCTCTTCATCAATCATGGAGCTTGTAGAACTAGGCCCTGCTGCTTGAACATCTGTGAACAAACAAAAAAAAATTACCGTTAACTTGTCATACATACCGTTAACATGTCATACATATAGATAATTACTATGTGGTTAGGTATGGGTTTATGTGGGACTAGAAAAGAAAGTTAGACATTCTTGTATTAAGAGACCACTCAATAACTGACCCCCTAGTTGTTCTAAATATGTGATAACTTTTTTAAAACTCCTCCAACACAATAGACCTGTTTAAAATATACTCAGTACATTTGCAATCAGTGTAGATCCAGATCAGAGGGCTCCTGTAGGAGCCCTCTGATCTTGCTCTACACTGTTTGCTAATATAGAGCAGTATTTATTAAATTACCCAGGATTCCATGTGGACTAGTTATGTTTTGGTATCAAAAAGATCCACAAGGGAACTTATAAGCCAAAAGAGTTACTTAGTGTTGAAAGAGTTAATGCAGGATAAATAAAGTACAAGCATTCTGCTTCATTTATATTCTACATTAACTCTTTCCTCCCTGAAACTTTATATGATCAATTCCAGTTTCGATTTTTGTCTAGTCTATTTCTGGCTTTTAAGAGTTGTCAATTTTGGCATTACTGACAAACAGTCAAGATCAGGGTCTTTACTGTTTGCACAGGACAAGTGTACTATTCACATGTACACTGTTTGAAATGACGCCTGTATGCGGGACTAGGGTTCAAAGGGTTAGTCTTTCTTGTGTGGGAAACAAGAGTGGAAATCATTTGTAAACCCTCACTGTACTGTATAGATCCAGATCCAATACCACCTGAATGAGCTTTCCACTTTACTTTCATTCTGCTTTTATCAGCGGCCCTTTTTAAATACCAGTCTAAACCAGCATTATTTTCCCCCTTCAAAAAGGCACCAACACCATTCTCCCAGGGCTCCAAATAAGAGTAAATAAAATAAATTCAACATTTTCTCACTCATTTCAGCACCAACCCCTATGGTGTGACTACTCATTGGAATCATCTTGAAGAGACAATTATAATGAGTTGTGACACCATAGTATAATTCAGAAAAAAAGATTTTAGTTTTTGAAATACATGTACTCCCCTTATCTGGAGCTCTGTTCTCCGACAAGTGTCTATGAAATACCTGGTATAAAGTGTTTGATCACCATACGGAGACAGGATCTCAGGTAGTCTGTATGTACAGATATCAAGTTAAGTTCTAACATACAACAAAGTATTTGCTCACCATACGTAGACAGGCTCTCAAGTAGTCTGTATGTACAGATATCAAGTTCAATACCAACATATTACATACCTGGTATAAAGTGTTTGATCACCATACGGAGACAGGCTCTCAGGTAGTCTGTATGTACAGATATCAAGTTCAGTATTAACATAATTATGCCATACCTGGTATAAAGTGTTTGATCACCATACGTAGACAGGCTCTCAGGTAGTCTGTATGTACAGATATCAAGTTAAGGATAAATGACTGATAATGTTCCACAACCGCCACCTCTCTTCTAGCCCACTTTAGTTTCTGTGAATAAAATAAAAGTCGAGTTTAAAGTAGTGAAAACCTTGTGATAACAGGTGCAGACCAAATCAAGTTTAGACAGGAGAAATTTGTAACAGTTTAGTTTTCCTATGATTAAACCTTAGCCCCATAGAAGTGCCTTTTAACGCCTTTAATTTATTCCTCCACTGAAGAAAATAGCTACAAATTATAGTCATAAACATGTACCACAAGAAATATTTTCTATATTCTACCAATTGGTAGCTTAAAGCAGACTGGAAGTAAAGCAGAGTACAACCTATGGTGAATTCTGCTTTACTTTCAACCTGCTTTAAGTGGCCACATGTCTTCAAAACAAGAACAAGGCCACCACAAGTGGCAACATAATACACCTGTGACATCAGACCAGAACCAAAATCAATACTGTGAGAAACTGTTGGTGAATAAAGTGTGCCTGGTGTAGAAAACCTACCAATACAACGCCCACTAGTTCCTCATGATCTTGATCCAGCAATGTCACACAGTCTTTCAGTGATTTCAGGCATCTCCGCAGATCTTTATCCTATTAAAACATTGTAAACTAGTGTCTTTATCAACTAAAGCGTGTAGAATTTACACTTGGGATTAAAATAATAACATGTTGCTTCTAATGAGTATAAGTAATCTGTGAGTCTGGAGAGCTCCAGATAAGGGGAGTATTTCAAAAGCTAAATCTTTATTTCTGCAATGAACCCTATGGTGTTACTACTCATTAGAATCGTCTCTTCAAGACGATTCTAATGAGTAGTAACACCATAGAATTTGATGCTGAAATAAGTGAGAAAATATCTGATTTGTTGTTTACTCCCTCTTATATGGAGCTCTAATTATACATATACATTAACCCTTGTAGTGCAGAAACCCAATATATCCATCATTTGCAAACAGTGTAGACCGGGACCAGATATCTCCTGTCATACTTTACATTTGGAGGACAACCCCCCTCCATAGTCAATGTATGTTAGTAATTTATCAGAAAATGGACGAGTCCATTTGAAAATTCAGCATGAGAAGTTTTACCAGAGCCTTTGATAAGGTATTTCTAATTATTGAGTGGAGGCATAAAAAGGCGTATTTATGGGGGAAATATTATTTCCCCCATAAATACGCCTTTTTATGCCTCCACTGAAGACAATAGATCCACTTCATACAGCAATGAATGTACACCACAAGATATAGTTTCTGATATTACCTTCCTTATGTCTCCACAAAACCTACTCTGATTACTCGTCAACGTTCGTTTGTTTGTTATCTTCCATTTCTGCAATCTTTGGGCTAATTTGAGCCCCAGTGAGATGGGAGCAGATACAGAAACCCCAAGTGCCATACTCTACTCTTACTATGATTCGAATGAGTAGTCACAACATAGGGTTTGGTAGAGGCATAAAATAGAATATTGAAACAGTTTGTGTTACTGATTAAAGCCTTTAGCAGCAAGATATATCCTCTGGATTCTAGAGTTTTGTCAACTGCACTGTTTTCTATTACAAACCAACAGTTCCAGATAAATATCAAACACTAAAAATCTTTTCTCCAATTTTACTCAATTATGAATTGTTTCTTTCAGAGGCTTTACTGTACTTGTTTAACCCTTTGAACCCTAGTCCCGCCTATAGGCGTCATTTCAAACAGTGTACATGTGAATAATACACTAATCTTGTCCTGTGCAAACAGTGAAGGCCCAGATCAGAGGGCTCCGAAAGGAGCCCTCTGATCAGGGTCTTCACTGTTTGTCAGTAATGCCAAAATTGACAAAAACAACTCTTAAAAGCCAGAAATGGACTAGACAAAAATTGAAACTGGAATTGTCCATTTAAAGTTTCAGGGAAGAAAGAGTTAACCCATTACCCCACAGACTGATTCTAGTTTTGAAAACAGGTGACCACTTAAAGCAGGTTGAAAGTAAAGCATAATGTGCCTTAAGACGCATTCTGCTTTACTTTCAGCCTGCTTTAAACTACCATCTGCTAGAATATCAAAAATATTTCGTATCACACAAATTCATAACTGTATAAATTGGAAATATCTTCTTTAGTGAAGGGATAAATTAAAGGCGTAAAAAGTGTATTAAAATGTTATCCCCGGGGGGGGGGGGGGGGGTGTTGAAAGGATATTCTAATATGTACTTACTGTGACACCACGGTTGGACAAAGTGCTTATAAAGGCATCATACCCCTTGTTTGATCCCTGCAAAATGCGAACATAAAAAGCTTCAGCAAAAATATTTGTGACAATGACCGAAGTTTAAGTAGTTGATTTCTGAGATAAATTATATTCTAACCAAAATAAAAGTATGAATGCTGATACAACAGCAAGTTAAGTCAGACTTTAGCAGGTTTTAAGTAAAGCAGAAAGCTCCTTCAGGAACTTTCTGCTTTATTTTAATCCTCTATTGACAATCAGTTATAACTTTTGAAATCAGACAATTGAGTCCTCGGGATGCACATTCTGTAAAATAATGCATCCTTGGGACAAAATCTGAATCCTAGAGTTTAAAATTAACCCATTATCCCATATCCTATTTATTTAATCCGTTTTCCCAAGGGTTACACAATGATCAATGCCATACATGTAACTATCTTTTATCAGAAAGCAGGATTCAGATAAGAGGGAGTATACTGCACAAATCCAATATTTTCTCACTTATTTCAGCATAAAATCCTATGGTGTTACTACTCATTAGAACCGTCTCTTCAGGACAATTCTAATGAGTAGTGACACCATAGGGTTTTAAACAGAGATAATGATTTTAGCTTTTGAAATATTCCCCTTATCTGAAGCCCTGAGAAAGAGTCTCAAAACTTCTCCTGTTTATCAGAAAAAGTGAACTTTGTCTTTTGGACCTAGCAACAGCTAATAAAACCTCACCTGTTTACGTTTGTAAATGTTTGCTTCCAAATCATGTAGGCCTTCCATGGCAAGGTATATATTCCACAAAAACCTGGAAGAAACAAAATCATAAACACAACAAATTTAGCAATATATAGCAATAGCAGAACTTAAAACAAAGTTATAATGATAATCATGTATCGGTTTAACTCTTTCCTCCCTGAAACTTTAAATGGACAATTCCAGTTTCCATTTTAGTCTAGTCCATTTCTGACTTTTAAGGGTTGTTTTTGTCAATAATTGGCATTATGACAAACAGTGAAGACCCTGATCAGAGGGCTCCTTTCGGAGCCCTCTGATCTGGGTCTTCACTGTTTGCATAGGACATGTGTACTATTCACATGTACACTGTTTGAAAAGCACGCCTATATGCGGGACTAGGGTTCAAAGGGATAAAGTCTATCCATTTAGAAACATTTTGGTGAAAACCTAATTGAAATCGGACGATTAGTCTCGGAGAAGAAGATATTTCTAGATAGCGTGTGCAATTGCCAAGGCAACCAAACAAATAATCCCACCCACAAACTTTTAACAACATTTCAATCCCCCACCCTACTGATGCTTCTGATGAAGTTTGGTTACACTGGGGCTTTTGGTTTCAGAGAAGTTGTTTGCAATTGTTGACGGACAGACGGACAAATGCCAGACAGAGCTGTATCACAATAGCTCACCTTGAGCACTTTGTGCTCTGGTGAGCTAAAAAGGCAATTACACTTGCTGGCAGTGTAGAACCAGAGAGGTGGATTACTACCGGAGCCCTCATGTCTGGGTCTACATTGGTTGCAAAACATTTTCTCAAAGAGATGTGTAACAATCACCAAGTTTCAGGGATTGTCTAAATGTAACATGGTGAGAAAAATATGCAGCCAGACCAGGACTGGAACCCGTGACCCCTTGCTCACTGGGCAAGTGCTCTACCGACTGAGCCACCTGACCCCTTACACAAATGTCTCACCATTTAATCATGAACTCAACACGGCTACATAAACATTGCATGATGTATGTCTTATGTTTACTCGCTTTATTATATGTGCTATAGATTTTTCCTGTTTTTATCCTATTTTAAGGTCTCATCTCATTGTAACTCTATCATACTTTGATTTCATTTCTTATCTTATCACTCTTGGGGTCTCCCTCTCGTTACTTTTATTCCCTTTTAACTCTTGCACTGACGTGCACCTGTCGCAAATACTGGAAAGAGGCGTTTTGTCAGTATCAATAGATAGATAGATAGATTTATGTTATATTAGTCTATTCAAAAGCTCATGTAGGGTATGTTGTTTACATTATCTGTCTTGCCAATTCAATAAAATTTGGCTTGTCTTGCCTGGTCCGGGACTTACTGATTACCCACCAAGTAACTGTACCCACAACACTCAATCCCGCTACTCTATCTATCTCTATCTCTCGTATAGTGCCAATTCCTCTCTCCATTGTCTATAGCACGGAAGTGTTAGTATAAGAAAAGTGGGAGTTTAAGAACCTGACATTGAAAGTCAAGTAATGTGAAGATAAAAGAGAAAGCACTACGCCCCCTTTTCCCCTGAGTTTCACCCCAAATAAGTTCTGGACCGGGCGGCTCGGAAACTCAGTGATTAAAGTTCTTGAACCAGAGACCCTGGTCATCATCATCATCATCATCGGTATTTATATTAACATGCAGGAGTGGGAGTGTCGTCGACATCGATGGGCCCCCAGGGCCCTTCCAGGCAGCTGGCTAACTGCACGCATAGCAGATCTCACATTGGATCTCCATACATCGCTATCACAAGGGTCGACTTCAGAAAGTTTCCACTCTCGTCTATCTCTCTCCGCTAAAGTCTTCCATGTCATCTTGGTTTATCCTCAAAATGTATGGTGCAGACTGTCTTAATTGTGCCACTGGAGCGTTCAACGTGTCCAACCAGGCCACAATTTTTTCACCAGTCCTGTTACATACGTGTAATTTTAAAATTTGAGGCGTACGCTATCCATGCCTTTTGTATAGCGTTATATAAATCATTACTCACAAACAAGTGTGCGTTTCAGTAGCTAAAAAAAAACAACATGCGAAACTCAATCGGTGTCTTCAAAGCATATTATGTAACGTATGTGGTACGTTGGTATATGCAAATGAGGCTTCCCAAACGGTTGTATGTTTGGAAGTGAGTCAATTATATAGCGCAACAAACATCTCTTGGTGTGAGCTTAAGCTTTGCACCAACGGGGTTTGTTGTTGCTGGGTCACTCGGTTTGCACGTTACAAATGGTGGCAGCGGTGGGATAATGACAACTGCCAGACCGGAGTTGCCTTGCCCAAGGTTCTCCCAATGTCCAAGTCTCGGGACGAGACTTCTCGGAGGGGAGTGTTATGTAACGTACGTGGTACGTTGGTATATGCAAATGAGGCTTCCCAAACGGTTGTATATTTGGAAGTGAGTCAATTATATAGCGCAACAAACATCTCTTGGTGTGAGCTTAAGCTTTGCACCGACGAGGTTTGTACTTGCTGGGTCTCTCGGTTTGCATGTTACAAATGGTGGCAGCGGTGGGATAATGACAACTGCCTGACCGGAGTTGCCTTGCCCACGGTTCTCCCAAGCATACATGTGATATTTTCTTGGACCCAAATAGGGAGATTTGGAAATTTTAATAGGGAGATTGGGGTGTCAAATAGGGAGCTTTTTTCGCGACACTTTTTTCGCGACAAAACTAGGCGCAGGCGATGAAAATCCAATACATTTATGTATTTTCTATTATTTTTTCATAAGTTAATCACTAATTGCTTTTTTTTAAGTCTATAGACTACTAGGACGGAGACAATTTTCACCCAGAGATATAGTTCTTATAATACAGTAACTGACATAGGCCTATTATTTAGTATTTTAGTACTGCAGAAGGATGGTTGTGTAAAGCAGACTGAAAGTAAAGCAGAACACTCTTCATGAGCATTCTGCCTCATTAAAAGTTTAAGCCTGCTTTAAGCTAGAACTAGCATCTGCTAGGATATAAGAAATCTTTCTTATGGTTCTTATATTATTCATGACTAGTAAAGATAAAGTGGAACTATATCTATTTTCTTGAGAGAATGAATCTAGATTTCTTTCTATGGAGTTGATCACGAAAAAGTTAGCAACTTAACAATCTGTTGTTAATTTTGCAAACAGTATGGATCCAGATGAGACGCCGTATCATCTCATCTAGATACAAACTGTTTGACACTGAAATTTTCTGAAATAAAATGCACAAAAATTAACTCAGATAACTGTTGCAGACGACATTAACTCAGATAATTGTTGCAGACGACAAAGTCTGCAGACGATATTTACTAGCGCCATAAAATGTGCGTAGGTTTAACAACGAAATAACGCGTCTAAATTTTCTACCGCGAAAACTGATTGCAAATCAATTTTACGTGCGTAATTCGTTGTAAAATCTAACCTAATAATAAAACATTCACACAAATCGTATGTAACAAACAGCAGAATTTAGGTCCAACGTTTAATTTTAATTGATTGTTAGAAAACGACGCTGGGGAATACTTTTTAGACTAACAAACTCGTAGCAAATATTAAGGCGCCCCGTCATTTTGTAACGGTATAATTTTCGAAGTATTTTCTGTTACCTGAATATTCAAAGTATTTTGACGTGGAAATCAATTCATAAATGTTACATTCTGATTAGCTTTCTTCAAATAATTGTGTTTGTCCTGAACTTACGGAGAATAATCCGTTCCGTATCGGGGACATAGAAATATCCTTCGCATCACCGCTTCTAAAAATTGTCGATTCGGGGCGAACCTGTCAATCACTTTTTTGATAACCAATTATATCTACTCGGCGGGTGTGGTTTAACTTTAACCAAACATTGTTATGACGCAGCCTGCCATAATAGTGGTACACATCGATTGCGTAACGTGTTTACACGCATCAGTAGCGTTTGGCGATAAGCGTGTGTAGGGATTAGCCAGAGCTCTCTGAAGACAATTTAAAGAATTTTAGAGTCAGCAAACGTGGTAAACGATAATAAAAGTTCATATTAAAAAAAATGAACCTGGTTAAATGAAATATCGGGAGATTTCGTCTCCCGACCGGGAGATCGTGAGTAGAGGTCTAATTTCGGGAGCTCCTGACCATATCGGGAGATATCACATGTATGCTCCCAAGGTCCAAGTCTCGGGACGAGACTTCTCGGAGGGGAGTGTTATCATTTATGTAACGTACATGGTACGTTGGTATATACAAATGAGGCTTCCCAAACGGTTGTATGTTCGGAAGTGAGTCAATTATATAGCGCAACAAACATCTCTTGGTGTGAGCATGGAGAAAGGACAAATGGAGAAGTAACTTATACTCAAATCTGCATTTTCCCGAAAATGGTGTCGTCCGTTACCTGTATGTGCGATAACGCTTAATCGATCGATAATTCAACTGCACCGGTACGCCGATAGCGGGCTATCGCGTTTTTTATCGTGTTGAATGGTTACCTACTGTTAGTTTAAGTTACATAAAATCCTTAATTTTCACCCGATTTTCATTATAATGGTCTTAAAAGACGGCTAAGATATTTATCTTTCACTTGTAAAAATAACAGATTTTATTTTTAAAATTGATCAGTTTTATGGCGAGTTAAAGAGTGGTTTCCAAATGAATTTGCCGATAAAAGGGAGCAAGCACTCGGGCATAAATATATCACGCCCCGTTACAAAACCTTTCATAAAACCCTCAATTTTCCACCGATTTTCAAAGAAATGGTCTTAAAGGAAAGCTTAGATATATTTCTTTCAGTTGTTAAAATGCAAGTGTTTATTTTCGAAATCGACAAATTTTATGGCGAGTTAAAGAGCGATGGCCAAATGAAATAGTCGATAAACGAGAGCAGGCGATCGCGAAATATACACTACGTCCCGTTTCAAAAACTTGAATTTAATCCATAATTTTCGTCCGATATATATATATATATTTAAAAAAAGGTCTTGATATAAAGCCGTGACACTTATCTTTCGGTTGTTAAAATACCAGGGTTTTTCTTGAAGCGAAAAAAGTAATGATGACCTACAAAGGTTGCTGGCTAATGAAATAACTAGACCAACTCGTGTAAGAAAAGAATTCCTTCCGTATAAAAACTTAAGCAAACTTCTAAACTTCTAAAAATGTGTTCATGCATTGTTACAACGTTCTATATGGAGGAAATATTTCCTTGGAAGCAAAAAAAAAAATCCATTTTGTATGTAAAGAGACATTTGAAAGGAGTGCGCGTCAAACGGCCAAAATCCAAAACGGCCAAAGTTGTAACTGTATTATTATGTCGTATGTGATCATTATTATTATTGAAAGGAAAATTAGAATTATTAACATATTACTTAAAAAAAATGAATTTAGGGTTAGTTTTACATCCAGACTAAAATATACATATTATCCGTCCCATTTCTATGAGAGAGGTAACAGTTTGCATTATCTTCAGAAATTAATTGCAAACATGATAACATGAGATCTCCGTTTCTTTCTGCTTTACTTATGTCTTATATAACGGAGTAAATTATAAAGCAGCCAATCTATTTTACTGACTGCTTAACTCTTTGCCTGCTGACCGCGACTTTACTTTTTTTTTTTGCAAACAACTTGGATCAAGATCAGATGCCGCGTAACACGGCGTCTGATCTGGATCCAGAATGTTTGACACTCGTCCTTAGCTTTATTTACTTACAAAATGTCTACCATATTACACATCACAAAGGAATGTGACACATTACGTAACCGTATACAGAACCCGCACCAAATTAGCAGGACAATTATCAGCGTCATAAAACTGTCCCAGCATGAAGTCCATGCTTCTTGAACATGCCGATTATCTATGAAGATGGACACCAGCGGGTTGCCACTTTAATAAAAAAGATCAATGCCACCCGTGCGTGTAACTTTAACATGTGTTTTTGACTTCTGTAACCGCATGATGTTTATATATTATACAAATCACAAAAAATAAAGATAATAGAATTGAATTAAAAAAAAAAAAAAAAAAAAAAAAAAAAAAAACCAACATCAATGCACCTGGGGCCCGTTTTACTAAACAACTTACGCAAAACTTTTGCGTAAGTCAAAATCGTTAAACTCTTATTTTTCGATCATAAACGTTTGCAAACAGCAAATAGCCAGATCAGAGGACGCGCTAAAAGCGCGTCCTCTGATCTGGCTATTTTCTGTTTGTAGCAAGTGATAATAAAAAATATAAATTCAAATTCAAAATTTTGACATACGCAAAATTTTTGCGTAAGTAGTTTAGTAAAACGGGCCCCTGGTTTGGTTGATGACTGGATTAACCCTCTCATTACTGAATACCAGTAACATGATAACTATTGCAATTGCAAACAGTTGTAATCCAGACCAGGCTCGAAAATGTCGGATTCATAGAGTATGTCTCTTGAAATATAGTTTACCCCTTTTTCAAATTAAGCTCTTTATGACACACTTTACCTTTTCTCCGCATGAGGATCATCAGAGAGACAGACAGACATTCATACAGAAAGATGGAGACAGAAAAGAAGAAGCGAGAGACTGACTGACAGAGATAAGAGAAAAAAAAACAGACAGAGAGACAGTCACAAAGAGAAACAGAGACATAAATACAGACAGTGGCAGAGAAATATAGACACACACAAACTTCGTAGGTAAACGAAAAAATACGTTTTTCTCTCGTTTTCAAAACCTCACATAACTATCAATTTATAAGCTATCGCCTCAAATTTTGTACTACGCGTAAGATAATGGTCTAATAAAACATCTGTATTAAAATGTATAACGATAAGATGACATTAAAAGCATTTATATTAACACCAAACTTCGTAGGTAAACGAAAAAATACGTTTTTCTCTCATTTTCAAAACCTCACTAAACTAACAATTTATAAGCTATCGCCTCAAATTTTGTACTAGTCGTGAGATCATGGTTTAATAAAACATCTGTATTAAAATTTATAACGAAAAGATAGCATTAAAAGCATTTCTATTAACACCAAACTTTCGTAGGAAAAACGGAAAATACAGTACTGTACGTTTTCTCTCTCATTTTCACAAACTCACTAAACAAACAAATTATAAGCTATCGCCTCAAATTTTGTACTAGTCGTGAGATCATGGTCTAATAAAACATCTGTATTAAAATTTATAACGAAAAGATAACATTAAAAGCATTTCTATTAACACCAAACTTTCGGAAAAACGTTGATTTCTAGCCGCCAGCGAGCGCCGCCGATTGAACGACACGATAAATCGCGAGCAGGCCTGATACTTCTCCATTTGTCCTTTCTCCATGGTGTGAGCTTAAGCTTTGCACCGACGGGATTTGTTGTTGCTGGGTCTCTCGGTTTGCATGTTACAATTTCAACAAAAATTTATCTGAAAGTTGATATAATCCGGATGTCAGGAGTGTCCATTTCTTCAGTTTTTGTAAGCTCCGAGATTATGAGAAACCCTGAAAATACGAGAATTGGCAATTATGACTGAAGTTCTGATCTTTGTGACCAAAATGAACATGCTGAACATGCATGTTTCAAAATAGTCTCACAATTTGATGGTGTTGCATTACATTTGACAACCAAGAATCAAACTATTTACAGTTCAGATATTCCAAGTGCTGAAAATAGCAGAGTTCCGGAGATCTCGCCAGTAAATTAAGTAAATTTCTTCAAAACAAATGAAACGTGCTCTTACCCGGAAATTGGAAAATGCTCTTGTAAACATTCGAGCGAATAATGACCTAATTTGTTTTTGTCATGGGATAAAAAATTGTGGGGAAAGGAATATGTTTCGTAAAGACGATACTTGAAAAATTTTGTTACTAAAAAGTTATAAAAAGCCAATGGTTATTATTTAAACGATTATAATAAACTATTTGACTTTCATTAAATGTTGATTTGCATTTTTCAATATTTGACAACGATATAAATAGTTACTTTTTTTACCTTACCAAATAGAAGATATAGATCTTTTCAAAATTTTGAGAATTACAAAGTTATTTCCCCTATATGAAACAAAACCCAGCTTTGAAGTTTGACAGAGGATCAACTTTCCACGTAACTTTTCTAGTTATTTTTTTATAAGTCGTTTATTTTTTGTCGTTGTTCCCCAACAACCACCTAAGTGCGCTTCTTGCTTGAATAATCCAACTTGCCTAGCCTAAATATTCATTAGTTTAGAAAAGGTAGTGACTAGGGGTACGTGACCGTACCTCTTATATTAGAAATTAGCGGTACGGTCACGTACCCCTAGCGAGCCCTACGAGGGTTGACTAGGGGTACGTGAGTCCAAAACACCATTAAGAAACACTTTATTTTGTCTGCAGATACGTTAATATCGATGCTAATGTTACTAATATCTCATTTCAACCTTCTATTCCGACTGTTTAACGGAGAAAAGCAAAGAAACTTCATATAAAAAAATTTCCATATCAGCATTTTTTTCACGGCAGCGAAAATTTCACACATTTTTTACAAGCATGTATAATTATGCAATAACAGCTTTATTTAGAATAATTGCACTGTCTAATTGCGATCAATTGTCAAACGTGTTTTTGAGTTGATTTTTGTAACATGTTATTAACAAGCAAACTTACATGTTCGATACTTAATGGGAGCTGAAGCTTCGATTGTTTTTATTTTCTCAGATCGACCACTTTATATTCAACGCTAAGTTAGGAAGATACATCAGCAGTAACTTCGAACAAGAATATTATATAAAAAGTTAGTTTTGAATCAAATTAATCATTTATAAGAAAAACACTTAACATTGGTCACGGATTTTCAGATATCGGGCGTATCTGACGATAATTAACCCGGGTGATGGACAATTCGTCAAAGTGCAAACTCGTCAAAAAGGAATTATAGTACAAAAGGGGTAGTCAACTCGTCAAAAAGGAATTATAGTACAAAAGGGTAGTCAACTCGTCAAAAAGGTTTTGCATACTTATTTAATTATACAATAAATACAACGATATTCCAGATAGGGAATTAAAATAGTATTAATATAAAAACTGTTCTTTTCTAATATTTTCGATCTCTAAGGGCAAACTTTAATTTATAACAGAGTAGACCCTGATCATTAGGCTTCGGCGCTATAAGATATAAGGTAGGCTACTAGGTAATATCGTGCAACATGACAAACAGTATTAATCTATAGAGAATTCAAACACTGTCGGGAGCCCTTTGGTCGGAGTCTACACTGTTAACAAATTAAATGTTTATCATCTGTATACATATTTACATTATGATGCGAACTGTCATACAGTGTATACCATGGTCATTAGACTTCGGCGCTATAACATATAAGGTACACAGTAAAATCGTGCAAAATGATAAATTGATAAACAATGTATTAATCTATAGAGAAATCAAACACTGTCGGAAGCCCTTAAAATTTGGTCCGGGTCTACACTGTTAACAAATTAAATGTTTATCATCTAGCTGTGTACATATTTACCTTATGCAGAGACAGTGTATACACTGTCTCTGCCTTATGGTGCAAACTGTAGACCATGGTCATTAGGCTTCGCGCTATTAGATAAGTTCGTATCAGTATCCAAACTGTTCGACACATGTTTGATCACTGCAGCAATACATTCCAGTGTACGTTTGCCTATGATGATTACATTAATTGGTTTGTTGTTTTAACAGTTTAACACCAGCGCAGATATAACAAGTCGAGTAATTGCCAATCAACTTTTCGCACCAGATAAACAACAATGCCCTGGGCCAATTAAAGTAATTTGCACGTGGCGCTAGAGATCTACCGTTTCTTAATAAAGCATTGCTTCTTGGTTAATTTTAACATAAGATCAGTGTCTAAACCATATATACACCCAGACTCAATTTTTTAAATGATTTTAAATAACACATTCTATCAAGGATAAGGCACGGGATATTCCAATAGAAATTAATATTGCTTAATGTATGGGCGAGGGCATAGCTGATTTCTGTATTACTTTTGTCCTGATTTAAGCTAAACCTTTCTATTGCAAATCAATTATGATTAAACACTAAATAAAATGAACACTCAATGTAATACATTGAAAAGTCTCCCTATTATGGTAAAAGTTTAATTTTATTTGGACAAATCGGCATCAATATTCATCTTACATATATTTAGATCTAGTTATTTATATGTTACAACTTTTTAAATGCTAGAAAATCCATCTCAACTTCTCGATAATTGCAAACTTTTCAAATATAAACCTATACATTTAACAAAAAATAGTACTATATATATATTTAACAGGTTAGTAGATATACCCCAACACAAAATCCTTTTTGACGAATCGTCTTTTGCCATTACTATATATTGCCTTTTTGACGAGTTTGCACTTTGACGAATCGTCCGTAATTCATTAACCCTATACATATATGCGGAATACATCTATTCTCATCGCTGCCGTGAGAACAAGTTGGGTGGTGAACATATGTCGAAGTTTCTTTGTTTTTCTCCATTAAATATCCAGACGATAATGAAGAAATGAGAGATTATCAATATTAGCACCAATAAAACGTATCTGCTGGCAAGCTTATATGTTACTACATAGTTTAAATGACTCACGTACCCCTAGTCAACCCTCACAGGGCTCGCTAGGGGTACGTGACCGTACCGCTAATTTGAAATATTAGAGGTACGGTCACGTACCCCTAGTCACTACCTTTAGAAAAAATAAAGATCTCTACGGAAAAGAAAACATACAACAGAAGAAAACAAATTCAAATGGACCCAAGAAGCTGAGATAGCTTATGCATCGACACCAGATGCATCCGGTCTCGACAACTATGTGAACTATGTGAACAGTGTCCATTGTCAAATTAAGGTAACCTCGTCAAAAAGGCATTGACGTTTGTTTATATGATAATTATATGACTACATGTATATAAAACTATTTACAATGTACATGTATAATTATTGTAAATAACAAACAATGTAGGCCCTGAAAACCTCTGATATTTTGCCATAAAATGTGTGTGTTCCCATCACCTAGGGTAAAATGTTTTGATTTTTATACACCCATCGACAGAGGGAACATATTTTGTTTTCATGGGGGCAGTCGGCAGGCACACATCAAAAAAAAAATTCTGCTCAATAACTTGAGTACCGTAACTTTTTACAGATTACTTCGAAATCATTACCATGAGAGCCTAGACATGTTCTATAACCTCAATTATCCGCCTGTTATTTACGGAATTACGGCCCTTTGTAGAATTCTGCTGAAATGGTTTCCCCTCAAAGACTTAAGTAAATTTTTAGGGATTTCTTCAAAATTTCATAGAAAGGTTATCATGGCAGCTCAGACAAGTTTTATACCCCCCAATTATACACCCACTCATGGGTTGAACATTCTTAAATTTGTCACTTGTCTTGCATAAAAGAAAATTAAGGCAAACCAAAAAAGTTTGAAAAACGCACTCATCCTGCACATTAATCAAAGAAGGGAAAAATCATGCGGACGAGTGGAATTTTCGAACCCTTCCACTTTTATGGAATTATGGCCCTAAATTTGTAGAAACTTGTTTCTTAAAAATTGGTCTAGTGTTCCATGAGTTATGCCCCCTTTTAACTTTAAATATCAGAAATATGTTGTTTCCACACTTTTTTCCAACATACTTTTACATATTAAGCTGAAATTTTGTAGATGTTTTGATAAACTGCACATCGATTTTGCATTTCGTCTATATTTGTCAAGTTTTCGATTAGTTTCGACTGTTTGTAAATGACGTCTATAATTGTTGAATGGGTTAATCTTCATGTAACCAGGTGAGAAAAAGGATCCTGGTATACTATCATACAGGTTATAATAGACCTTTACAATTTATATAGATTTTTCTTGTTATGAATACAATATGAAATTTTCACCAAGTGATATATCATATTTAACTTTATTAATTTTGTCATTTTTGTTTTACAGATTTTAACAACAAAACAAGATGGTGGCTAAAGACCCAGCCCAAATAAAACAGAAATTGCAACAACTGGTTTGTACAGAACCATTTAACCCTTTCCCTTATAGAAGCGACTTTTAGCACATTCATTTTATTCATCCGCTGAAGAAAATAGCTCCAAATTATACCGTAATGAATATGTGTCATATTTAATACTTTCCTTATTCTAGCAGTAAATAGCTTAAAGCAGGCTGAAAGTAAAGCAGAATGCGCCTTAGGGCGCATTCTGCTTTACTTTCAACCTGCTTTAAGTAGTCACATATCTTCAATACTAGAAACAATGCTATCAGGTAAAGGGTTAAACATTAACTTGTTAGCTGTTGAATGTTTCTCTGTTTTTCTTGTTGTAATGGCAGATGTATTCCATACAATTTCTTCTAGCTTTTATTGGATGTGGTAGTGACTACTCAGGGCTCCAGATAAGAGGGCGTAAACTGAACAAATCCAACATTTTCTCGCTTATTTCAGCACCATTTCGAGACGATTCTAATGAGTAGTGACACCATAGGGTTTAAAGCAGAAATAAAGATTTTAGTTTTTGAAATACTCCCCTTATCTGGAGCTCTGCTACTGAACTTCAAAACTCAATGACAGGATCATGTACTGGCTGCTTTTGAAAAAAAAGAAACCCAAAGAAACATAGAAAACAACAACTCTTTTTGGGTCTTGTCGAGCCACAGCTCCTTGCTAGTTACATTGAATGATAAACATGTATTTACAGTAAAACCTCTCTTACTACAACCACTAAATTGTGTTATCAGGTATTTAAGGCAGGTGACTGCTTAAAGCTGTCAATCGGCCTTCTTTTTAGTGGTCGTAGTAGAGAGGTTTTACTGTTTAATGGTGAGATTCAGGACAAATCTAAAAGCTTGGAGAAGTATGCACATCATTGTTTATCTTTCTTTTCTTTTTATGCTCCCCTTTAGGGGGGGAGCATATAGTCGCCGCTTTGTCCGTCCGTCCGTCAGTCACGCTTTTTTGTCCGGAGCATATCTCTTGAACGGTACACCGTAGGTTGATGAAACTTGATACAGTGATAGAGAATGACAGGAGGAGGTGCAGTACACAAGAACCGTAACTCTCTCATCTCCCAATTTTGAATTATCTCCCTTTTTCTCATAAAAAAAAATCAATTTTGTCCGGAGCATATCTCTGGACCGTTACACTAAAAGTTGATGAAACTTGTAACAGTGATAGAGGATGACTAAAGGAAGTGCAGTACACAAAAACAGTAACTCTGTCATCTCCCAATATTGAATTATCTCCCTTTTTCTAAAAATACAAAACAATTTTGTCCGGAGTATATCTCTTGACTGCTACACCGTAAGTTAATGGAACTTGATACAGTGATAGGTGATGACATAAGGAGGTGCAGTACACAAGAACCATGACTCTGTCATCTCCCAATATTTAATTATCTCCCCTTTCCTGAGCATATTGCATTGTAAGTTGATGAAACTTGATACAGTGATACAAGATGACAGAAAGAGTGTTGTACTCAAGAACCATAACTCTGCCATCTCCCAATATTGAATTATCTCCCTTTTTCTACATAATTTTTTTAAAAAATCAAATTTTCTGCCGCACTGTAACTTGAACCTTGATACTGTGTTAACGGATGACAAAAAGAAGTGTAGTACACAAGAATCTCCAAATATTGAATTGCCTCCCTTTTTCATAATAAATTCATTTTTGTCCGAAGCATATCTCCTGAAAGTTACATCGTAAGTTGATGAAACTTGTTACTGTGTTCCCCTACTAAACATGCTATACCTTGGGTTTTTCTTTGTGGGGAGCATCCATCGTTGGGAACGATATTCTTGTTTTTGTTTAAGCTGATAATTTTTTCCTCATAGTTGTTCTGTTGAATCCATTGATACATCAGTATTACTACTCTTTGTTACCTGATTGCTATGACAGCTTCAAACTTATTTATCATACAATGTATATACATGTATGGGGTTTTTGGTTTTATTTTAAAACTCATATTCAACCCTAGAGATGGATATATGTGTCCTTTAGAAACATATACACTCAGTGCAAAAAGAAACGCACACTATTGTCATCACAATATTATTTGTCAGTAGTTCTGCCCAGGGTTATCAATGTTGAAAAATGGAGATCTATTATTGCATTTGTAGCATCACAGCCTACACAAATCGGTTCGGCACTGTTTTAAACAGCTGAAGTTTGCTCTATCGCTGTCAAATTGATCGTGAGATTTTAACCTTTCCCCGTTTCATTGTCGTCTGCTTCTGTTCTGTTGTTTACCAGATCGTTTCAAAGTATGATTCAATGTAATTCGACTTAAAGCATATCGATACGAGTGTCAAACAGTTTGGATCCTGATCAGACGCCGCATTACGCGGGGTCTGATCAGGATCCAAACTGTTTGCTCACACGCTTTTTGGTGTCATTAGGAGTGAAAGGGTTAAAAGGCGGCACAGTGTTTTTGAGTATTTATTTCTGAACTTGTTACAGAATTAAATGAATCTTGAGATATAGTCTAAATATTCTAATTTTCTTCAATAAAAGTATCTCCATCTGCGCTTGTGCACGATGTGCGTTTCTTTTTGTGCTGAGTGTATACTCCTGACTGTTAAAAATGGGACTATTTTCTTCAGTGGAGGAATAAATTAAAGGCCTAAATATAGGATCTGTCACTCGTCGATGTTTAAGACAGGCTGATCTCAAACGAGTCTAGAATTGAAATGTTATTAAGCGAGCCTTGGCGAGCTTAATAACTTTTCTATTCTAGACAAGTTTGAGATCAATTTGTCTTAAACATCGACAAGTGACTGATTCTTTTTCTCACATAACCAACAATTTAAGTTATTTTTCAAAGCAATAGGCAGTTTTTGAACCCCGGTGACGTCAAAAGGCCGTTATAAATAGTGAGGTTGTAGTGACGTCATCAAATTGATCTCACACATGTTGGAGATAAGGATATTCGTCATCGTTGTTGGCTATAGAAAACAAGGGAAGTTATGTGAAAAAGTCACGGCTATAGCTCCATATGCAAACAGCTTGGATCCGGATGAGACACCGAGTAACTCGGCGTCTCATCCGGATCCAAGCTGTTTGACACTCGGACAACATTTTCAGCAATTTTGAGCAACTTTGAAGCACTTTGAAACTTGAAGCAGAGGAGAAATGTAGCAGACGACAATTTATTTGGCGGGCTAAGGGTTAATATTCTTTTTATATTCCAGTGTAACATGTTGAGGTATTCTGGTGAAGAAACAGTTGTTCTAATTGTGCACAGATTCACAGGAGAGAAGACGATTCTTGGTTCTCCGGCTGGCATTACATTCCTTGTAACAGAAAAAGACATAGAACTTAAGTTCAAAACATACTGTAGTGGTAAGAACTGAGTTTTGTATTTATGTGTTAACCCATTACCTCATAAATATGCCTTTTTACGCCTTTATTTTATCTTTCCACTGAAGAAAATAGTTCCACTTTAAACAGTCATGAATATACATCACAAGAAATATTTTCTATATTCTTGCACATACTAACTTAAAGCAGGCTGAAAGTAAAGCAGATGCACCTTAAGGTGCATTCTGCTTTACTTTCAATCTGCTTTATGTGGTCGCTTATCTTCAAAACAAGAAACAGGCTATGGGGTAACGGGTTAAGCGGCCTTTCTATAAAGAAGCATTAGAATTTTTTACACATTTAAGTTATTCATCCATCGTAAAAAATAATTCCACTTTATACAGTTATGAATATTCACCATATGATATTAATATTTAATATATCCTACTTGATGGTATCTTAAAGCAGGTTGAAAATAAAGCAGAATGCGCTATAAATCGTATTCTACTTCACTTTCAACCTACTTTAAGCGGTCACCTGTCTTTTCAGCTAGAAACAGGCTATGGGGTAAAGGGTTAAGTCATGTAGCTTAACTCTCTGAACCCTAGTCACGCATATATGCATAATTTGCAAACAACATACCGGTAAGAAGTACACTTGTTCTTTGCAAACAGTGTAGAGCCTGATCAGAGGGCTCCTTAAAGAGCCCTCTGGTCAGGGTCTACACTGTTTGTCATTTTGACAAATATTGTAAAAATCAACCCTTAATGTCAAAAATGGACTAGACTAAATTGAGACTAGAATTGTCCATTTGAGGTTTCAGGGAGGAAAGGGTTAAATGCTTCTGTAGCTCAGTGTTCTACTTTACTTTTGCCCTGCATTATCTGTCTCAGGCATACCGATATTTCATGCTCTTTAGAGTGGCAGCTTGACACAAGTTTGACTTTACTGCCTTTAGATAATAACCTTTTCCCCATAGCCTGTTTCTAGTATTGAATATAGGTGTCCACTTAAAGCAATTTGAAAGTAAAGCAGAATGTGCCGAGGCACATTCTGCTTTGCTTTCAGCCTGCTTTAAGCTATCATCTTCTAGAATATTGAAAACATTTATTATGGTACATGTTTATGACTGTATAAATTGGAACTGTTGTCACCAGCGGAGGAATAAATCAAATGTGCTAAAAGGCGCTTCCATGGTGGAAAGGGTTAACCCATTATCCCATTGCCTGTTTCTTAAGCTTTGAAGACCAGTGCTTACTTAAAGCAGGTTGAAAGTAAAGTAGAATGTGCATTAAGCCTGCTTTAAGCTACCATGTGCTAGAAAATAGCAAATATTTCTTATGATATATATTCATGACTGTATAAATACTATTTTCTTGGAGGAATTAATTGAATATGCAATTTTTTTTTATCTATGTAGTAAAGGGTTAAGCTACTCACTTAGTTACACAGGGGTTGCTGGTTTACTAGACCAATACGTGATCTTTTTGTTAACCCTAAAACCAACCAAACTACTGTATCAGAAAAATCAAAAATATTTTTACTCATAGAAGATTTGGGCTACATTTTTCAAATTTTGGAAAAGGCCAGTAAAGTAAAAATAAAATTAAACAAGAGCCGCATGCGGCCCTAAATCGCTCACCTGGTACCCATGTTTACGGTCATGGTAATGGACCAGTAATGATAAAATTCCACTATAAGCCATCATCGTAAATTAACCCCCACCCACAGGCAGCCATGTTGTTTGAACTAGGAAGATTCTTTGAAGAAAACTGGCAAAGGGTCACCCATGTTTTAACTATACAGTATCATAAGGAAAACATGCCCCAACCACTGGCGGCCATGTTTTTTAAGATATCAAAATTATTTTAAGAAATCTGGTAGAGGGTCACCCATGGATCATTTGTGTACAATTATTTTCAATTTGGACCAGCAGTTTCAAAGAAGAAGATTTTTAAAGTTTTAACTATACAGTGTATCATAATGAAAACGTGCCCCATCCACTGGCGGCCATGTTTTTTAAGATATCATCATTATTTTAAGAAATCTGGTAGAGGGTCACCCATGGATCATTTGTGTAAAATTATTTTCAATTTGGACCAGCAGTTTCACAGAAGAAGATTTTTAAAGTTTTAACTATACAGTATCATAAGGAAAACATGCCCCACCCACTGGCGGTCATGTTTTTTAAGATATCACAATTATTTTAAGAAATCTGGTAGAGAGTCATCCATGGATCATTTGTGTAAAATTATTTTCAATTTGGACCAGCAGTTTCACAGAAGAAGATTTTTAAAGTTTTAACTATACAGTATCATAAGGAAAACATGACCCACCCACTGGTGGCCATGCTTTTTAACCCTTTACCCAATAGCCTGTTTCTAGTTTGGAAAATAGGTGATTACGTAAAGCAGGTTGAAAGTAAAGCAGAATGCGCCTAAAGGCGCATTCTGCTTCACTTTCAGCCTGCTTTAAGCTACCATCCACTAGAACAAAGAAGATATTTTTCTAATGATACATATGCATGACTGTATAAATTGGAACTATTTTCTTCAGCGGAGGAATAACTGAATGCGCTAAAAGGCGCTTCTATGGGGGAAAGGGTTAAGATATCAAAATTATTTTAAGAAATCTGGTAGAGGGTCACCCATGGATCATTTGTGTAAAATTATTTTCAATTTGGACCAGCAGTTTCACAGAAGAAGATTTTTAAAGTTTTAACCGTATAGAGAGATTAAGGCACATTCTGCTTTACTTTCAGTCTGCTTTAAGCTAGCCTCTGCTAGGATATAGAAAATATTTTTATGCCCCCGGCATCGATAGATGCAGAGGCATATAGTAATCGTCCTGTCCGTCCGTCCGTAACAAGGTTAAGTAGATTTTACCGTTTCATCTAGCATCAACACCCCTTACCCAAATGCTTGGATACTTATACAGTTGTTGCCTTGGACCATTCCCTACCCACCAATATCACCAAACTTTGACTTTGACCTTGACCTAGTTTGGACTTAGAATATTTTAAACAGGCTATTTCTTGGTTAACTAGATTTTACCGTTTTGTCTAGCATCAACACAACTGACTACAATGCTTTGATACTTATACAGTTGTTGCCTTTGACCATTCCCTATCCACTTACATCACCAGACTTTGATTTTAACCTTGACCTTGACCTATTTTGAACTTAGAATATTTTAAATGGGCTCTTTCTCGGTTAACTAGATTTTACTGTTTCATCTAGCATCAACACTGTTAACTACAATTCTTTGATACTTATACAGTTATTGTTTTGGACCATTACCAACTCACCAAGCTCAGTTTGACCTTGACCTTGACTTAATTTGGACTTAGAAAAGATTTAGAATATATTGTCAAGGATGCCACCGGGGGCATAAGCGTTTATTGAACGCGCAGTCTTGTTTATGGTATATATTTATGAACGTATACATGTAATTTTAAAAACTTTTTTTCAGTGGAAGAATAAATTAAAAGTGTAAAAAGGTGTATTTATGGGGTAATTGGTTAATGTGTTTACAGGTTGGTTTAAAACTGGCACAGACGAGCCAACAGTTCAAGAAGACGATGGTATACTGGATGAGGACTCAGATAAAGACTTCTACGTGGAGGATATAGACGGTTCCGATGATCCTGGGGCAGAAACTGTTATACAACTATATGAAACAGAGCAACAAACTTTTAATGACGGTTCTAATGATCCTGGAGCAGAAACTGTTTTACAACTATATAAAACAGAGCAACAGTCTTTTAATGAAATACATAATCATGTTATTAATTTGCAAACCAACAATCATATATTTCCTGACGCAAATTCTGATACAACAAGTATAGATTTTTCTGTTGTTTATAATCACAACAGTTTTGATGAAATTAAAGATAATTCAAAACACAATATTAATGCTTATGAAGATCAGGTGCAACCACCACCAAGTGTAGAGGAGATTTTCCCTGAACAAGTAAATAAAAGTGTCAGTGATAGAGGTTTTGTAGCAGACAATGTGAGGTTTGACAACCCTGTGAATAGTATAGAGTCATACGCCAGTGACAATGTTTTCGAAGAAGCAAGTTTAAGTCAAAATGCAAACGGCACTGAGCTTGTTATACCAAGTGAACCAATTGCTGTGGAAACTCCAGAAGATACTGGGTTGAAGGAAGATGGAACAGATGTTAGACCTCCTATCTCAAAGGAATTGTTGGTGTGCAAGGTATGCAGTGGAGAAGACTTTATTTTTTTGTGTTTAAACGCATTGCAATGTAATGTAGAAAATGACAACTTTTTGGCACTTCTGGCTATTTATTTTAACCTGAGTGGCAAAGAGTTTGGAGCCTGATTAGACGTCAGGTTACTCGGCGTCTGATCTGACTCCAAACTGTTTGCAAAGGAAATAATAGTTTTGGCGTAAACTCATTTATTGGGAAAGAATAACGTCTTCTCCACTGTAAAATACTTTCTTTTAGAGATAAGTTAATGGTTTAAGCCCATCAGATCAGGGTCTGTCCAATAATGAGTTTGCACTCTTTCCTTGGGAAATGTTTTCGTATTGTATTAGCCAATGTAATTAGTTTCAGATGAAATTTGGTCGTAGTTGGCAGAGTTTGACATAGAAATATTCAGCTTGAGAAGGGAATAACCCATGGATAACAAATAAAAAAAATCACTAATTTCAGCACCAAATCCTATGGAGTTATACTCATTAGAATTGTCTGAAAGGAATTATTCTAATGAGCAGTGGCACCAAGGGTTTAATGCAGAAATAAAGATTCTAATTTTGAAACAGCCCCTTTATCTGGAGCACTGTTTGCATATGTAATCGGTAATCTCAACAGATGGCTGTAGGGTAGAAAGGGCTAACATTGATTTGACTAGATTGATTAACATTGATTTGACTTTGTTGATTAACGTTGATTTGACTATGTTGATTAACATTGATTTGACTAGATTGATTAACATTGATTTGACTAGATTGATTAACATTGATTTGACTATATTGATTAACATTGATTTGACTATGTTGATTAACATTGATTTGACTACATGTATATTGATTAAAATTGATTTGACTATATTGATTAACATTGATTTGACTATATTGATTAACAGTGGTTTGACAATGTTGATTAACATTGATTTGACTATATTGATTAACATTGATTTGATTATGTTGATTAACATTGATTTGACTATGTTGATTGTTTCAGGTTTGTAATAAATCTCTTGGATCTCAGAGAAACCTGAGGAACCACATGAAGACACATGGATCAAAGACCTGTGAGGTAGGTCAATGTACAGTAAAACCTTAGAAATGCAAACCCTTTCAACCATTTCAGACTTAACAAACCGTTTGGTATAGACTTTCTACATTGCTGCTGTCCTGCATGAAACAGCCACATGTCTTTAGTAGCATCCTATATGTCTGTTGTATTGATGGTGAAAGATTGAATATTTTAACCCTTTTCCTCCATAGCCCATTTCGAGTATTGAAGATAGGTGACCACTTAAAGGTTGAAAGTAAAGCACTAGGGTTGTTTTCATCAATGTATCAATCCCCCCCCCCCCCCCCCCCCATTGGAACAATTGTCTCGTGATCCTTAACATAATTTTATGTAGACTGTGTAGACTAACTGGTTATACTGTCATAGGTCAGGAGATTTAGTAGTGATATTGATTAGTTAAAAGAAATATTGCATCTTTTCTTTTTACACAAATGACCATAGAATAGTTAATGCAACACACAAATAGTTGAATTTTTGCTGTATTTCACTCATATTATTCTGCTTACACACTGTATAAAAACTCTAGACCAAAATGTTTTTATTTCAGGTCTGTGAAAAGACTTTCCCTTCTGTGGCAAAACTAAACACTCACATCAAAACTCACGCAGTAGCTGTGTCCTTCAAATGTGAGGTAGAGTAATGTTTTAATTAACCTTTGTATTAAAAAAACATTTTTTTTGTTAATGGATGTTCACTATTCCCCCTGGTGTGATAAAAAAAGCAGGGAATAAAACATTACAACAAATCACTAATGTATGATCCTTTATTAAGTGGGCAATTGTAGTGATACAAATGCCATGCAAATGAGCTAATGGCACATGTTTTTGGTTGTGTCATGTAAATATCTAAAATATATTATGCTCATGATGAAAATATTTATCCATCAGAACGTTGCTTAACTTCGCAGTCCATATAAACATGTAACAATTTGGCTATAAAAGCTGGCTTAATTATAGTCAACTTGTGAGTGTTTATCAGGGTTTGAAGTTAGCAACATTCTGATGGGTAACAAAGACACTGAAAACAAAATGTGTATTGCAAAAATAAAATGCTCAAATAAAAGCAAATTTTCGACATAATCCTGCATGTGGCATTTAAGAAATATAATGGGATTGAAATTAAGATAAGTTAAGATCAATATGTTTATCGAAATCAATCCAAATAGACATAACTCGATATCCCTAGCCACCGACGTACGTGTTAATTAAACTTAATTTGTTCGCTCCTGAATATTTCCTTTCATTTGTTAGCTCGCCTGTACGAAGTACATGACAAGCTATTGCAATACCCCCGGTGTAGTTGTCGTCTTCGTCGTTGTCGTCGTCGTCGTTGGCGTTGTCGTGAACGGCGTAAACAATTTTAAGAAAATGTCTATAACTTCTATGTCCCTTGAGGTATTGCTTTCATAGTTGGTATGTGTGTGTATATGGACAAGACCTTTCCATGCACAGAAAAATTTGGACCCCTGTGACCTTGAACTTAGGGCGCGTGTTTAGGTTTCTAAATCTGTGTTTAGGTTTCGAAAAATGCCTATAACTTCTATGTCCCTTGAGGTATTGCTTTCATAGTTGGTATGTGTGTGTATATGGACAAGACCTTTCCATGCACAGAAAAAATTGGACCCCTGTGACCTTGACCTTGAACTAAGGGCCAGCGTTTAGGTTTCGAAATCTGTGTTTAGGTTTCGAAAAATGCCTATAACTTCTATGTTCCTTGAGGTATTGCTTTCATAGTTGGTATGTGTGTGTATATGGACAAGACCTTTCCATTCACAGAAAAAATTTGGACCCCTGTGACCTTGACCTTGAACTTAGGGCCCGCGTTTAGGTTTCGAAATCTGTGTTTAGGTTTCGAAAAATGCCTATAACTTCTATGTCCCTTGAGGTATTGCTTTCATAGTTGGTATGTGTGTGTATATGGACAAGACCTTTCCATGCACAAAAAAATTTGGACCCCTGTGACCTTGAACTTAGGGCCCGCGTTTAGGTTTCGAAATCTGTGTTTAGGTTTCGAAAAATGCCTATTACTTCTATGTCTCTTGAGGTATTGCTTTCATAGTTGGTATGTGTGTGTATATGGACAAGACCTTTCCATGCACAGAAAAATTTGGACACCTTGACCTTGAACTTAGGGCCCGCGTTTAGGTTTCGAAATCTGTGTTTAGGTTTCGAAAAATGCCTATAACTTCTATGTCCCTTCAGGTATTGATCTCATAGTTGGTATGTGTGTATATATGGACAAGACCTTTCCATGCACAGAAAAATTTGGACCCCTGTGACCTTGACCTTGAACTAAGGGCCCGCTTTTAGGTCTGAAATCTGTGTTTAGGTTTCGTAAAATGCCTATAACTTCTATGTCCCTTGAGTTATTGCTTTCATAGTTGGTATGTGTGTGTATATGGACAAGACCTTTCCATGCACAGAAAAATTTGGACCCCTGTGACCTTGAACTTGAACTAAGGGCCCGCGTTTAGGTCTGAAATCTGTGTTTAGGTTTCGTAAAATGCCTATAACTTCTATGTCCCTTGAGTTATTGCTTTCATAGTTGGTATGTGTGTGTATATGGACAAGACCTTTCCATGCACAGAAATATTTGGACCCCTTGACCTTGAACTTAGGGCCCGTGTTTAGGTTTCTAAATCTGTGTTTAGGTTTCGAAAAATGCCTATAACTTCTATGTCCCTTGAGGTATTGCTTTCATAGTTGGTATGTGTGTGTATATGGACACGGCCTTTCCATGCACAGAAAAATTTGGACCCCTGTGACCTTGACCTTGAACTAAGGGCCAGCGTTTAAGTTTCGAAATCTTTGTTTAGGTTTCGAAAAATGCCTATAACTTCTATGTCTCTTGAGGTATTGCTTTCATAGTTGGTATGTGTGTGTATATGGACAAGACCTTTCCATGCACAGAAAAATTTGGACACCTTGACCTTGAACTTAGGGCCCGCGTTTAGGTTTCGAAATCTGTGTTTAGGTTTCGAAAAATGCCTTTAACTTCTATGTCCCTTCAGGTATTGCTTTCATAGTTGGTATGTGTGTGTATATGGACAAGACCTTTCCATGCACAGAAACGTTTGGACCCCTGTGACCTTGACCTTGAACTTAAGGCCTGCGTTTAGTTTTCGAAATCTGTGTTTAGGTTTCGAAAAATGCCTATAACTTCTATGTCCCTTGAGGTATTGCTTTCATAGTTGGTATGTGTGTGTATATGGACAAGACCTTTCCATGCACAGAAAAATTTGGACCCCTGTGACCTTGACCTTGAACTTAGGGCCCGCGTTTAGGTTTCGAAATCTGTGTTTAGGTTTCGAAAAATGCCTATAACTTCTATGTGCCTTGAGGTATTGCTTTCATAGTTGGTATGTGTGTGTATATGGACAAGACCTTTCCATGCACAGAAACATTTGGACCCCTGTGACCTTGACCTTGAACTTAAGGCCTTCGTTTAGTTTTCTAAATCTGTGTTTAGGTTTCGAAAAATGCCTATAACTTCTATGTCCCTTGAGGTATTGATTTCATAGTTGGTATGTGTGTGTATATATGGACAAGACCATTCCATGCACAGAAAAATTTGGACCCCTGTGACCCTGACCTTGAACTAAGGGCCAGCGTTTAAGTTTCGAAATCTTTGTTTAGGTTTGGAAAAATGCCTATAACTTCTATGTCTCTTGAGGTATTGCTTTCATAGTTGGTATGTGTGTGTATATGGACAAGACCTTTCCATGCACAGAAAAATTTGGACACCTTGACCTTGAACTTAGGGCCCGCGTTTAGGTTTCGAAATCTGTGTTTAGGTTTCGAAAAATGCCTATAACTTCTATGTCCCTTCAGGTATTGCTTTCATAGTTGGTATGTGTGTGTATATGGACAAGACCTTTCCATGCACAGAAACATTTGGACCCCTGTGACCTTGACCTTGAACTTAAGGCCTGCGTTTAGTTTTGGAAATCTGTGTTTAGGTTTCGAAAAATGCCTATAACTTCTATGTCCCTTGAGGTATTGCTTTCATAGTTGGTATGTGTGTGTATATGGACAAGACCTTTCCATGCACAGAAAAATTTGGACCCCTGTGACCTTGACCTTGAACTTAGGGCCCGCGTTTAGGTTTCGAAATCTGTGTTTAGGTTTCGAAAAATGCCTATAACTTCTATGTCCCTTGAGGTATTGCTTTCATAGTTGGTATGTGTATGTATATGGACAAGACCTTTCCATGCACAGAAACATTTGGACCCCTGTGACCTTGACCTTGAACTTAAGGCCTTCGTTTAGTTTTCTAAATCTGTGTTTAGGTTTCGAAAAATGCCTATAACTTCTATGTCCCTTGAGGTATTGATTTCATAGTTGGTATGTGTGTGTATATATGGACAAGACCTTTCCATGCACAGAAAAAATTGGACCCCTGTGACCTTGACCTTGAACTAAGGGCCCGCGTTTAGGTTTCTAAATCTGTGTTTAGGTTTCGAAAAATGCCTATAACTTCTATGTCCCTTCAGGTATTGCTATCATAGTTGGTATGTGTGTGTATATGGACAAGACCTTTCCATGCACAGAAAAATTTGGACCCCTGTGACCTTGACCTTGAACTAAGGGCCCGCGTTTAGGTTTCAAAATCTGTGTTTAGGTTTCGAAAAATGCCTATAACTTCTATGTCCCTTGAGGTATTGCTTTCATAGTTGGTATGTGTGTGTATATGGACAAGACCTTTCCATGCACAGAAACATTTGGACCCCTGTGACCTTGACCTTGAACTTAGGGCCTGCGTTTAGGTTTCGAAATCTGTGTTTAGGTTTCGAAAAATGCCTATAACTTCTATGTCCCTTGAGGTATTGCTTTCATAGTTGGTATGTGTGTGTATATGGACAAGACCTTTCCATGCACATAAATTTTTTGACCCCTTTGACCTTGACCTTGAACTTAAGGCCTGCGTTTAGTTTTCGAAATCTTTGTTTAGGTTTCGAAAAATGCCTATAACTTCTATGTCCCTTGAGGTATTGCTTTCTTAGTTGGTATGTGTGTGTATATGGACAAGACCTATCTATGCACAGAAACGTTTGGACCCCTGTGACCTTGATCTTGAACTTAAGGCCTGCGTTTTGGTTTCTAAATCTGTGTTTAGGTTTCGAAAAATTCCTATAACTTCCATGTCCCTTGAGGTATTGCTTTCATAGTTGGTATGTGTGTGTATATGGACAAGACCTTTCCATGCACAGAAAAATTTGGACCCCTGTTACCTTGACCTTGAACTTAGGGCCCGCGTTTAGGTTTCGAAATCTGTGTTTAGGTTTCGATAAATGCCTATAACTTCTATGTCCCTTGAGGGTTGCTTTCATAGTTGGTATGTGTGTGTATGTGTATATGGACAAGACCTTTCCATGCACAGAAACATTTGGACCCCTGTGACCTTGACCTTGAACTTAGATCCAGGGTTAAGGTTTCGAAATCTGTGTTTAGGTTTCAAAAAATGCTTATATTTCCTATGTCCCCTGAGGTGTAACTTCATACATGTATTTGATTTTCATGTGTATATGGACAAGACCTTTCCATGCAGGCAAAAAGGTTGAACTCGGTGACCTTGAGTGTGCTTTTAAGTTTCTAAATGTGCCGATGGCGAGCTTTGTTGTCTCTCTGACAACACTTCTACAGTTTGTTTTTTGAAGCCAGCTTTTATAGTCAAAGTGTTTATATGACTTGGGAAGTTAACCCATAACTCAATAGCCTATTTCTTGATTCATATTCATGACTGTATAAATTGGAGCTAATATCTTCATCGGAGGAATAAATTAAATGCATTAAACAAGAGGCCCAGAGGGCCACATTTCGCTCACCTGAGACATTGTACCATAGAAGCTGACTGGGCAAGACAACATTTTGATATAGCTATTATCCACGTGTCATTATTTGATCTCGGTAGAGGACTACAATGCAAGCTATATCTCAGATATTAATGATCTAGGCCTTACAATTTAAGAGAAGATTTTTAAAGGTTTTCCCATAAAAAAAACTGACAAGCCCAGGGCGGGGCCAATTTTAGTCCGGGGTCATAATTTGAACACACTTGGTAGAGAACCACAAAGCAAAGCTATATGTCAAATATTAAAGATCTGGGTCTTACAGTTTTAGAAAAGAATATTTTTAAAGGTTTTACTATATAAATCTATGTAAAACTGATAAGCCCCGGGGCGGGCTAAATTTGATCCAGGGGTCATAATTTGAACAATCTTGGTAGAGGATAATAGGGCAAAGCTACATGTCAAATATAAATGATCTAGGCCTTACGGTTTCAGAGAAGAAGATTTTTAAAGGTTTTCCTATGAAAAACTCATAGGCCCGAGGGCGGGGCCATTTTTGGCCCGGGTGTCAAAATTTGAACAATTTTGGTAGAGGACCACAAGGTAAAGCTATATGTCAAATATTAAAGATCTAGGCCTTACAGTTTCAGAGGAGAAGATTTGTAGAGGTTTTCCTATTAAAGTCTATGTAAAACTGATAAGCCCCGAGGCGGGGCCAATTTTGACCCAGTGGTCATAGTTTGAACAACTTTGGCAGAGGACCACAAGGCAAAGCTATATATCAAATATTAAAGATCTGGGCATTACAGTTTCAGAGAAGAAGATTTTTAAAGATTTTCCTGTGAAAAACTGATAAGCCCAAGAGCGGGGCCAATTTTGACCCAGGGGTCATAATTTGAACAATCTTGGTAGAGGACCACAAGGCAAAGCTACATGTAACATATAAATGATCTAGGCCTTACAGTTTCAGAGAAGAAAATTTTTAAAGGTTTTCTTATTTAAGTCTATGTAAAACTGATAAGCCCCGGGGCAGGGCCAATTTTGACCCGGGGGTCATAATTTGAACAATCTTGGTAGAAGAACATAAGGCAAAGCTACATGTCAAATATAAATGATCTAGGCCATACAGTTTCTGAGAAGAAGATTTTTAAAGGATTTCCTAAGTAAAACTGATAAGCCCCAGGGCGGGGCCATTTTTGGCCCCAGGGTCAAAATTTGAACAATCTTGCTAGAAGATCATTAGGTAATGATACATACCAAATATCAAAGGTCTGGGCCTTTTGGTTTCTGAGAAGAAGATTTTTTAAGATTTTCTTATGCATTAAAAGTTGTCTATACGGTCATGTTAGAAAATCTGGTCCTTCAGCAAGGGGAATAACTCTAGCCAAAATCTTTGAACAAGATTTTGTTCCCTCTTGTCACTGATGCTTCTGACAAAGTTTGGTTGAAATCGGATCAGTGGTTTCTGAGGAGATGTTGTTTGAAAATGTGAACGGACAACGGACGACGTACGACGGACGCCAGACACCGGACGACGGACGGAATGGTATAACAATAGCTCATCCTGAGCCTTCGGCTCAGGTGAGCTAAAAAGCGCTTCTATCAAGGAAAGGGTTAAACAACATTATGCGCAGTAAAGTAACTGCACTTACTGGATGGGTGATTGCCAAGGATTACTGTTGGCCGGTAAGCATTACAGTTAGAAATGGACCAGACTTTATTTGAAGCAGGAATTTTCCATTCAAAGGTCCAAGGGTGAATGAGTTTATACAAGATTGGCTGAATGTAGGCCATTGTAGAGTGTGTTATGTATGTTTATGTGTTTCTACTTTCAGATGTGTGATAAAGACTTTACTTCAAAGACGGATTATAAAAGACACAGCGCTGCCCATAATAGCGAAACATTGAAATGTGAAGTCTGTGAAGTGGCGTTTTCATCAGTTGCCAACTTGAGAAGTCATACAACATTGCACCTGGAAGAGAAACAGTTTAGATGTGATGTTTGCTGCAAGGAGTTCAGACTGAAGGCATACTTGAAAGAACATATGAAGACCCACGACAGCCGCAATAAGAAGATATGCAAAATATGTGGGAAAACATTTATGTCTAACAAGGGTTTTAAAGTACACATGCAGCAAATTCATATACAGGAGGAAATATTTGCCTGTCCGAGTTGTGGGAAGAAGTTTTATAGTAAGACGTTGTTGAATCATCATGAGATGAGAAAACACAAGCAGAAAGAGCATCCATGTCCACACTGTGATAAGGTATTCAAAGGACTGGATGCTTTAAAGAGTCACATCAACATGCATACAAGAGATGAGACGTATACCTGTGAGTTCTGTGGCCAAGTTTTCTACAGAAAACCAACTTTCTTGCAACACTTACGGAAGCACCAAGACCAATATACTCCTGCTAAGTGTCGATACTGTAGGAAGGGATTTAATTCATACACTGCCATGATGACTCATGTTAAACAGAACCATACTACAGAGGACACAGTGCAGGCAAATCCTTTACTGAAAACCTGTGGCATCTGTGGAAAAGTTTTTTCCCTCATCAAGTCGTATCGGGCCCACATGGACATGCATGCTGGTATCAAGCCTCATAAATGCTCCATCTGTGGAACTGGCTTCTCTGATGCTTCCAACCTGAGGGTCCATGTCAGAACTCATAGCGGAAAGAAGACATTGCCATAAGTTGACATGAAAAATCCTAAGATTTCCTAATGTGCATTTTTCAAGTGCAATTTTACAAATGGTACCTTTACCCAAACGCCTGTTTCTAATTTTGTTGACGTGTGACTACTTAAAGCAGGCTGGGAGTAAAGCAGAACGCGCCTGAAGGCGCATTCTGCTTTACTTTCAGCCTGCTTTAAGCTACCATTTACAAGAAAAAAAATCCTAAGACTTAGGAAAAATCCAGAGAAATGGCAGCCCTGACATTGACATGAACTGTTTGCAATGAAAATTTCACTTCTGAAATGCAGCTGATGAAACATATGAATGTGACATTATGTCAGCGCTCCGGATAAGAGGGAGTAAACTTGATATTTTTCAATGATTTCTTCATTAAGTTTAAACGAAAACCTATGGTGTCACTCCTCATTAGAATTGTCTGGAAGAGATGATTTTAATGAGTAGTCACACCATAATAGATTATGGTTTTGAGCAGACATAAAGATTTTAGTTTCCAAAATACTCCCCTTATCTGGAGTTTTGTTCTTGATAAGAATACAAAAATTTACAACTGTCTAAGTGTATAAATTGAGAATTATTTTGTGTTGCCTATCCCAAGGGATGAGAAGGGTGGGGTTTAACATTTTACAAAATAAATATGTTAACTGTTCATTTTTGATTTTATTTACCATCCAATATTGTTTTATCTTTATATTTAGTATAGGGATGAAATATTAATGATTTGCACGTTAGCAGCAAAATGCTGATTACCTTTGCAAACAGTCTGGATCCAGATGAGAGGCTGCATTATGCTGCGTCTCATCAGGATCCACACTGTTAGACACTCTGCCCCTCATTTGAGAAGAAACTATTTGCAAGTCACTTATGCATTGTTATTTCTGTTCATTCCAAAATCACACTTGAGTATGTTGCTATGTTCAGTCAGAAATGTGGTATATTATGGTTTTACAGCTGAAGTCGTAAAAAACAAAAACAGTTCTGCTCCAATATTTATTGAAAATAATAATAACAATAATAATAATCACGACTTTATTTATTGTGGATGACATATTTGGTCACAGACCAATTTTCAATATGGTCCACTACATGGATGTACATTGCAAACAGTTGGTTCAAGGACCCGCTAACCATTTTACCTGTGAAGAGTACACTTGTCCTATGCAAACGGTGATGGTTCTTATCACATGGCTAACTTGAAGTTTATCCTACATTAACCCATTACCCCATAGCCTGCTTCTAGATTTGAAAACAGATGATAACTTAAAGCAGGTTGAAAGTAAAGCAGAATGCGCCTTAAGGCACATTCTGCTTTACTTTCAGCCTGCTTTAAGCTATCATCTGCTAGGATAAAGAATTTTTTTCTTATAGTACACAATTATGACTTAATAAATTGGAACTATTTTCTTCCATGGAGGAATAAATTAGAGGCTTAAAAAGGCGTATTTATGGGGTAATGGGTTAACACATTCAACCCTAGGTATACAATGTACTCATCATTATAACAAACAATTTACCCATTAAGGATTTAGATGGGTAATGCTCTCCGAAACGAATCCGCAAAAGCTATATACCATCTTATTTAGTATTCAATTCTACATCATTTTCCAGAGTTAAAAGATTTTTCACCATCTATAACTGAAATTATGAGTATTTTTGTTTTGCTACCCTACTTTTCAAAAAACGTCCTAAAATGACTACCCCTCCTTTTTCTTTCCGAAAATAAAAATTACAAATATTAATAAAAAGATTAAAATTTATTTACGCATTCATACCTAATACATTGTTTTATACTAATACAAACAGAAAAATTAAATAGTTTGCATAATACACAGAGGATAATTGTTTTTTTCAGTATAAGATAGAAATTTAATCCATTGAGTGAACATCAGACGTTATATTTTCACGAGTGGCGAAGCCACGAGTGAAAATATAACAGTCTGATGTTCACGAAATGGATTAAATTTGATCTTATACGGAAAAAATACAATTATTCTATTTATTTATGCTTTTAAGCCACTTTTTAAACGAAATTGTTCGACAATTTTGTGAAAGCGAAAGTACATGATTTACCCCGTGTTGAGCCCCAAGTTTACATCGAACACATTAACGAAACAGTTTCCTGTACGATGACGTCACTTATTTATTGATTTGACGTCATCCAAATTACGTCATTGCTCCCGATTTTGGATTCGTGTTCTTCCGTTGAGTGGTTTGCGACAAATCGGACTGCCGGAATTTAACGATAAGACACGATTGACTACGATTTTTGGGGAGCCCTACGGGGAAAACGACGATTGGTGATAATCCACTGCAGTGGATTACCAAGTGATAATCCACTGCTATTTTCCGGTAATCCACCGAAAAGCATAAATAAATTAAAATAAATCTAATATTTCGGAAAAAATAATTTATGAGTCCATTTTTTTCTCAAAAATCATTTTTACATTTTAGTAAAATTGAGATTTTTACAAAATTTAGGCAGGGGCATTCATAGTGACCACACTTAAAATTATCTACCATGTCTCTAGAACAAAATACAAAAAAATTAGGAGGGTTGACCTCATGTAACTTGAGAAAAATGAAATTGTAATTGAGAGGGGTCAAACTTTGTGGGAAAGTAAAATCAAGGTAAATTGAAGTTTGTTGGTGTAACATGCACTGTCACTTGCAAATATTTGTGGAATTCACAAAAAAATGTCAATTTAATAGCTATTGTCTGTTTTACAAATTATTTTCTGCAAGATAAACAATATTTTCCAGCAAGAAATGTGAAAAATACAGTCAATCTTGTATAAAGCAACCACCTTGCGAATCAGTGTGCATACCTCTTCATTATGACACTAGACTAATTAACTCAGGGTAGAAATAGTGAAGAAAACTCCTACTGAAGCATTCTGAATTAGTTTTATCCTGCATTAAACAGACAGCTCCATAACAGACAAAATATGGGTGTTCACTAGAGTGATCGCTTAATACAACATTGACTGTAAAAGTTGACAATGATTACCAAGTTTCATAATAAACGGCTGGTATGTTGCAACCCAATAATTGCAATAGGTATTTAACCCTTTACTCCATTGCTTATTTTAAGTATTGAAGACAGATGGTTGCATAAAGCAGGCTGAAATTAAAGCAGGATTCATTCTGCTTTACTTCCAGTCTGCTTAAACTATGTACAGTCTGCTTAGATAAAGGATTTTTATTGTGCATATTCATAACTGTATAAAATTAAACTATTTACTTGAGTGAAGGAATAAATTAAATGTGTTAACATGAGTATCAATGGAGTAAAGGGTTGATTTAGGAAAACATGTTTAGCATGTACCACAGGGTTTGATTTACAGTCAGACCTGTATTTAATAGGCAGTCTGTTCCTCTACCTTTGTTGTGGTTCTAGGGCTTATTTGTCACAGGGAATGTTTTCTGTTTATTAGACCGAGATTATCCCCTCTGCTACAGTGCAGAAAACGTTATAATTTCCTGTTTACACACAAACGTAAAACACTAAAATGCAGAAAAGGACATTTTTTTTTACAATTCTGACTTTTCATTGTTATCTGAGTGGCAAACAGTTTGGAGCCTGATAAGACGCCGGGTTTACCTGGCGTCTGATCAGGCTCCAAACTGTTTGCACTAGAAATAGTACTTTTAGCGTAAAAGCGTTTACTGGGAAAGAATAGCGTTTTCTCCACTGTAAGAGCTTAAAGGAAGGCGGATTTATGGTTTTCATCCAAACAGGCTGCTTTGGAACAAATGAGATCAGCCGAAATCATCTTCCTGTAATCATCATCATGTCATCTCATCATGCATCCCTCATCATTTATGGGTGTTTGTCTCGCAGATCCTGGCAAATCTAGCTCTTCATTGGCAGACTCAACAACTTTACCACCCGTACAATAGTTATGATCCACTAAAACATTGTTTTTCTTTTATTTCCGCACCGGCCACTTGTCGATTTGCAAACTTTTCCACTCAGGGCTCGATTTCTCACAGGGCCCCGACACGATTGCTTTGTGAGAGAAAAATATATATACCTTCTGACGATTTTTTCTCTAAAAAAGCAGTCGTGACGGGGCCCCTGTGCGCAGTCAAGCATTATCCATCTAAGACCTTAAGAGTACACATGTCTTACTCTTTGATCAGAAACTGCACTGTTTTGTCATTTTGTAATGTATTGTTAAACTCAACCCTAGTAGATACTAGATTGTCAAAAATGGACTAGACTTTAAAATTCTGTATCTTCCCATATTTATATGGGGGGAACATGTTTTTGTGTCACCTACTACATTTGTATAGGCAATGATGACACTTGGGGATCACTTCTCTGTTGTGAGGAATGTCTGTAGGTCTGTCATGCTTTTTCTGTCACACTTTTTAATATGACTTTAACTATATAAAAATGTTCTACTGAAACGTTTAAGATGAAGTTTCATTCGTGGAAAGAGTTTGACTTGTAAGTGAAAGTGTCTTGTCAACGGTTCATAACTGTTGCATCAATATTGTGAGAGTTATTCCCCTTTTAAACAATTTCTATTTTTCTGCCTATAACCCCTGTTCTTCTGGTACTTTTCAGATAAAACTTCATTTATGGAAAGAACTTGACAAGTGAAAGGGTCTTGCACAACATTCATAAGGCTTGCATCAATACTGTGATAGTTATTCACCTTTTATTTATGTAAAACTGAAGCTTTTGAAATGTAATTTCATAAAATTGAGATTGATAAGTGAAGTGACTTGCACAATGCTCAAAACTCTTGCATCTATACTGTGAGAGTTATTCCCCTTTCCCATATTTTAGTTTAACCCTTTACCTCATAGCCTGTTTCTAGTTTTGAAGACAAGTGACCACTTAAAGCAGGTTGAAAGTAAAGCAGAATGTGCCTTAAGGGACATTCTGCTTTACTTTCAGCCTGCTTTAAGCTAAAATCTGCTAGGCTATATAAAATATTTGAAATGGTAATTGTTCATGAGGGTATAAACTGGAACTATTTTCTTCAGCGGAGGAATAAATTAAATACGCTAAAAGTCGCTTCTATGGGGGAAAGGGTTAAACATATTTATTTCCAGAAGAACATATGATTACATTTATACATGCTAACGTAATTAAATATACGATACTTAGGAAAGGGATTAAACAAAAGAATAAACTTATTGAGTTTCTCTCCTTAAAATGTAAATAAAATTAGTTTAGAAAATATAAAGTATGTAAATAAGTGGCAAATAGTTTGGATCCAGATTAGATGCAGCATTATGTGGTGTCTGATCTGGATCCAAACTGTTTGCAAATATTGGTCATTTTACCCTTAAAGTGTTGTAAGGGACTGGAGATTTTCTGTGAAGTACAGTGGGTTTGTCATTAATCGGATCATTAGACTTGTATAAAGCGGCACTGGAAAAATCCCTAGGGTGGGGTCATTATTTTGAACCTATATTAGGCTTTGATTTGAACAAACTTTAGAGGGATTCACCAGGAGATACTATAGACCAAATATCAAAGCTTAGGGCCTAATAGTTTTTGACAAGAAGATTTTTTAAAGTTTTTTGCTTTTTTTGCTATGGCAAGCAGAGTTTGAACTTTTTCCATTTCATTTGAACAATATCTAAAGAGAAGCATCTAAGGACCATCCTGAGCAAATTAACATCTCACTCCATGTTTTGATTTCAGAGGAGATGTTGTTTTTCGTAAATGTGAACGGACAGACGAACGGTGAGCGGTCACAATAGCTCACCTGTAGCTTTCGGCTCAGGTGAGCTAAAAACCAAATAGAACTTACACTACAAGTAGTCTCAACTCTCCTTTATTTACAAATGTATGTAGCAAATATGACTGAGCACTAGCTATAAATTGTCCCCTTATATACTGTACTCTCGGTAAGGGTAGAATCTTCAGCTGGCATTAGCAGGACTTCCCCTGGGATCCAAATTCTTCGTATTTTGACATTTATTACTGATGATTGGAGAAAGGGTCAGTTTTGGCAATTGGGAATGGGTACTTTTATTGGATATACGTATAAGGAGGAAAATCCCTGTTTGAGTTATTCCCCTTTGTCAAATATTTTTACCAGAAGATTAAACTCCAGTTCTGCAGATGCTAGTGAAATGAATTTTCACAATTATTGAGTTTGATGAGAGAAAGTGCCATTTACAAACTCTTGGGCCTAAAGTCTGGTATCAGTTATTCCTTTTTGTCATATTAACACCAGCCCCATGTTCAAGAACATCAAGCCAAAACCTAGGGCTCGCTGTCCGCTTGCTATCATTCAACAAGCATAGCTTGTGCCCCCAGAGTGTACTGTAACACAACTAGCAACTTTTACGTACGGATACCTTCCTCTCGCCGAGCAAGTTCGTTCAAGAGCGAGCGACCGTCCGCTCGGCTAGCGGAACAAGCCTCAGGTCTGCTGATGCTAGAGAAATGAAATTTCATAAAGGGAAAGAGCTTGATGAGAGAAAGTATAATGCACAAGGGCCATAACTCTAACATCAATATTTTAGGGGTTATTCCCCTTCGTCATATTTTTTGTCTGTGAAATAACTCCAGTTCTGCTGATGCTGTGAAATATGAAATTACATTTATGGAAAATTAAGGCGCCTCAAATAATAGGAAGTAATTTCATGCACAAGGATCATATAACTCTGACATACTCTAATACTTTTTGAGTTATTTCCCGTTTTTAGCTCACCTGGCACATAGTGCCAAGGTGAGCTATTTTGATCGTCCTCTGTCCGTCGTCGTTCGTTCGTTCGTCCGTCCGTTCGTCGTCAACAATTTCTTTAAACGACATCTCCTCGGAAACTACTGGATAGATTTTTACCAAACTTGCCCTGAATGATCCTTATATGGTCCTCTTTTAAAGTTGTTCAAACATTTCCGGTCCGTTGCATGTCTAGGTCACAGGAGCTAAAAATAGATTTTTTCAATGAAAACTTAAAAAATCTTGTTGTCTGAAACCACAGTACCCTGAGCTTAGATATTTAGCACAAAGCATTGTCTTCAGATCCTCTATCAAGATTGTTCAAATTATGTCCCTGGGGTAAAAAATGACCCGCCCCGGGGGTCGTAAATTTACATAGAGTTATATAGGGAAATCTTCAAACATCTTTTTCTCTGAAACTAATATGGCCAGAGCTTTGATATTTGGCATGATGATTCTTCTAGAATCCCTTAACCAATATTGTTAATATGGTTCTGGTCCGTTGCATATCTAGGTCACAGGAGCTAAAAATAGATTTTTCAATGAAATCTTAAAAAATCTTCTTGTCTGAAACCACAGTACCCTGAGCTTAGATATTTGGCACAAAGCATTGTCTTCAGGTCCTCTATCAAGATTGTTCAAATTATGTCCCTGGGGTAAAAAATGACCCATGGGGATCGTAAATTTACATAGAGTTATATAGTGAAATCTTCAAACATCTTTTTCTCTGAAACTAATATGGCCAGAGCTTTGATATTTGGCATGATGATTCTTCTAGAATCTCTTAACCAATATTGTTAATATGGTTATAGTCCATTGCATATCTAGGTCACAGGAGCTAAAAATAGATTTTTTCAATGAAATCTTAAAAAATCTTCTTGTCTGAAACCACAGTACCTTGAGCTTAGATATTTGGCACAAAGCATCATCTACAGGTCCTCTATCAAGATTCTTCAAATTATGTCCCTGGGGTAAAAAATGACAACGCCATGGGGGTCGTAATTTTACAAAGAGTTATGTAGTGAAATCTTCAAACATCTTTACCTCTGAAACTAATATGGTCAGAGCTTTGATATTTGGCATGCTGACAATTCTAGAAGCCCTTAACCAATATTGTTAATATGGTTCCGGTCCGTTGCATATCTAGGTCACAGAAGCTAAAAATAGATTTTTTCAATGAAAATTATGTCTCTGGGGTGAAAAGTGATCCCATACCAGGGGTTATGTGACCCTTGTGTTGGTTTTTCCAGGTGAGCGATATTTAGGCCCGCATGGGCCTCTTGTCAAATGTATTCTTTTACACAAAATAATTTTTAGCTCGACATTTTCGAAAAGTCGAGCTATTGTCCTCACCCTGTCGTCTGCGTCTGTAAAGTTTTTAGAATAAGGTTTTTGTAAGAGTTCATTTTTCAATAACTATCAAAGGTATCCATTTGAAACTTTGAATACTTTTTAAGTATGAAAAGGGCAACTTATTACAACAAGGTAGGTCACTCTGTGATTTGTGATTCCAGAGTTATTGCCCTTGTTTTATTTACTTAAAAATTGTCAATTAGCATATCTAAATAACTATGAAAGATATTAACTTGAAACTTTCAATACTTAAAGCCCTATTCCAAGCCCTTCATAGCAGTCCCCCCCCCCAATCACAGCTTGATACTTGGTGATTAGATCGCCCTTATCAGGGTATGTTTATTACAAACAAATTATCACAGCAGGGTACTAATTGATAGTTGTAGACCAATATAGGGGCTAGTGATAGCTTAGCATTTAACCCTTAAGCTGTGGATCGTGAGTTGACTGTTATTTTTTCAAACAGTTTGGATCCAGATCTGATGCTGCATAATGTTGTATCTGATCTGTATCCAAACTGTATACCAGTTATCCCTGATACTTTTTTAATTGAAATATGTACAAATCAAATTTAAATATTGTTTGCAGACGACAATTTAAAAGCAGAAGATATTACCGCAGAGTAAGGGTTAAGCACACAGTGATATTGTCTGTAGATTAAAAATTGATGAAATTTATTTTATTTTATTATTCTGTAATTTTGGGTCTTATACTACATAGCAAAACAGTGGGATAGTAATCTAGCTTTAATAAATAACATCAAGGATAATACCAAGCAAGTCATGACATCACATTTACAATCATCAACTTTCAAACTACATTTAAAAAATGCAAACTGCATAGATCCAGATCAAATTCTCAGTTACAAAGCACATGAGCTGGGCCCATACCAATGACTTTAGGACAAATAGATATACCCTGATTACTGAAAACTAAGTTATTAGCAAAATATTTGATATGTTTGATCAGCATGAATCTTTTTAATAACAATTCCAGTTTCTCGTAAAGTCTAGTCCATTTTAACTATATGATAAGGTTGCTATAAAAGCAAATAGTCTAGTCCATTTTGACTATATGGTAGGGTCGCTATAAAAGCAAATAGTCTAGTCAATTTTGACTATTAAATCTGATAAGTGTCCAACGGTATAATTTACCCCTTTATCATAGCAAATGGTAGCTTAAATCAGGTTGAAAGTAAAGAAAAACGCTTTACTTTCTTGGCATTTCCTTGTGATTTCTCCATAAAAACACATTTTCTCTACTTTCAACCTGCTTTAAGTGGTCACTTGTATTCAAACAAAGAATTAATCCTCTGCAAACATGGTCTAAATATTTATATAACTCTGAATAAGTACTTTACGAAATATAGTATTTATCCTAGCAGACGGTTGCTTAAAGCAGGCTGAAAGTAAAACACATTCTGCTCTACTTTCAACCTGCTTTAAGTGGTCACCTGTATTCAAACAAAGCATTTTAAAGGGTTAATCTTCTAGAAAAATTTGTAAACATATAACTTATACGACTGTTATTAGTTGACAAAATACAGACTGATGTTAAAAAGTGTAGAAAAAGGTTTCATAACTTGATAATTTGACAATTAAAGGAAATGATCTAGATGCAAACCTTTGGTTTTTTGTGAAGGCCTATTCTTGCAACAATATCACAGTGTTGAAATTGATCAGCTAGATCCCTTATCTACCTGTATTAATACCTAGTACCCTAACACCATGATGCCCTATGTGCCTCTGGGTAATATGATGTAACTGTTGTATATCAAGCCTGCTGTGTGACCGGACCACAATATACAATCCAATAGACATCCTGCTGAGCCAGAAATAGGCCTTTAAGTTAGAAAAGGGCAACTCATTACAACAAGGTAGGTTACTCTGTGATTTGTGATTCCAGAGTTATTGCTTTGTTTTATTTACTTAAAAGTTATAAATTAACATATCTAAATCATAAACTATGAAAGATATCTACTTGAAACTTTGAATACGTGTTAAGCATCAAAAGGGCAACTCATTACAAGGCAGGTAACCCTGAGATTTGTGAATCCAGAGTAATTGGCCTTGTTTTATTTACTTAAAAATTGTAAGTTAACATATCTAAATAACTATGAAAGATATTAACTTGAAACTTTGAATACTTGTTAAGTATCAAAAGGGCAACTCATTACAACAAGGTAAGTTACTCTGTGATTTGTGAATCCAGAGTTATTGCCCTTGATTTATTTACTTAAAACTTGTAAATTGAAATATCTTGATAACTGTCAAAGGTTTTAACTTGAAACTTTAAATACTTGTGTTATATCAAAAGGGCAACTCATTCAAACAAGAAAGGTGACCGGGGATGTGCCATTCCAGAGTTATTGCCCTTGTTTTTATTAGCTCACCTGAGCCAAAGGCTCAAGGTGAGCTATTGTGACCGCTCACCGTCCGTAGTACGTCTGTCCGTTCACATTTACTTCAAACGACATCTCCTCTGAACCCGCAGATTGTAGGGTGAGTTCAAACTGCTCATGATGTTCCTTGGATGCTTCTCTACAGAAGTTGTTCAAATGAAAGAGAAAAAGCAAAAACTCTGCTTGAAAAAGCAAAAAAGCAAAAAACTTTAAAAAATCTTCTTGCCCAAAACTACTAGGCCCTAAGCTTTGATATTTTTGCAGTAGAATCTCCTGGTCGATCCCTCTATAGTTTGTTAAAATGAAATCCTTAGGGTCACACTTGACGCCACCCTGCGCAGTTTAAGTGCTGCTCTAGGCAGGTTTCACAGTATTTTTGATGAAGCAGAACTGTATTTTACCTGAGTTACTCTTAATATACTAAGGGCAAATAGCCAATATTTGCAAACATTTTGGATCCAGATCAGATGCAACATAATCATAATGCTACATCTAATCTGGATCCAACCTATTTGCCACTCATTTACCAACTTAACATTTTCTAAATTGTTTTTTTGTACACTTTTCACATACAGTAGGTTTTAAGCAGACATCATTTCAGTCTGGTAAGGGTAAGCCCCAGAGCTCTACCCACTGAGGTCAAATATTATGCAACAGTTGGAGTATCACAGAATTGGTCATGATCAGCTGAACATGTTGTCTGCTAAAGTTTAGATATGGTTCAGTCTGCTTCATACTTAGAGAAACAGGATCTGGAAGTGATCCACTGACAGTTATGTAATTATGTCCTATGCCATATTTATACATATTTTTAATATTGGTTTTGTCAGAGTTATCTGTATGTCTTGTCATTTTTTCTTGTCCAGGATTCAACCCTTTCCCCCCATATACTGACGTTTGTTAACCCATTACCCCCATAAATGTGCATTTTTAGGCCTTTGATTTATTCCTCTACTTAAGAAAATAATTCCACTTTAAACAGTCATGAAAATGTAAGATGCGAAAGTAAAGCAAAGTGTGCATTAAGACACATTCTGCTTTACTTTCAACCTGCTTTAGGTGGCCACCTATTTTCAAAACTAGAAACATGCTATGGGGTAATGGGTAAAATGAAATTGCCTATTTGGAAAGAGCCTGATGAGAGGAAGTGCCATTTGCAAAGGCCATAACTCTGACATCATTGTTTTTTTAGTTATTTCCCTTTGTGATATTTTCTTGTCAAGAAGACAACTTCAGTTCTACTGATGCTATTGTAATGAAATTTTATGTATGGAAAGAAACTGATGAGAGAAAATGCCATGCACAAGGGTAGCAATATTTAGTTTTTGACCCTTTGTCATATTTTATTGTCAGGAAAATAATTCCAGTTCTGCTGACGCTAGTGAAATAATTATCATTTATTGGAAATGGAAATAGCTTGATAAGAGGATGTGTCATGGATAAGGGTCATAAGCTTGGCAACAAAATTCACTTTTGTCATGTTTTCTTGTCTGGAAGATAACTCCATTTATAGTTATATTAAAATGTTGTCTTGCCCAGTCAACTTAGGTACAAACTTCAATGTCCTCAGGTGAGCGAATTTAGGGCCATGGCCCTCTTGTTTACATAAAACTTTTAAATTGAATTTTCTCAATATCTACCATAGGTGTTTACTTGAAACTTTAAATATCAAAAGGACAACTCATTACAAGAAGGCAGGCAACCCTGGGTTTTGTGATTCCAGAGTAATTGTCCTTGTTTTGACTTAGAATTTAATTAGGTTTCTTAATAACTAACATAGGTATTAACTTGAAACTTTGAAAACTTGTTCAGTTTCAACAAGGCAGATAACCCTGGGATTTGTCATTGCAGAGTTATTGCCCTTGTTTGACTCAGAATTTGTATATGAAATTATTCAGTTATAAATAACTGTAGAAAGTTATTAATTTCAAACTTCCAATATATTTGAATACTTGTTTAGTTTCAAAAGGGCAATTAACTCATTACAACAATTTAAGGCAGGTATTAAAGCAGGCACAGATATTGTCCTTGTTTTGACTTATAGTTTACTTTAAATGGAATACTAGACTGTCCAAGTATGTTTGAGTTGTTGTTGCTTACAAAATTCTATGATCAATAGGGCATTAAACACCCATACACATTCTTTAAGTTTGAAAAATGTAGCCGTCTCAAGTATATGAAAGTCGAGCGTCCAGCACTTGTTTGCTGTGCTCTTGTTAACTTTTGTTCTTCTTTATAATGTTTGTTATATGGGAAAAATCGGATGAGAGGAATTTAAGTGGCCCATGCACAATGATCATAACTCTGAAATTATACAAATATAATTTGACCGAAATTAAGAAAGTCAGGAAATCTCTTTAACCACTAATTACTTGTGTAAGTACTTCATGGATTAAAGACATTACTTGATCTAAGCTAAGGTGGTTACACCAAATCCCGTAGAAAGTTTGAGTTAAAGCATGCAGCATGCTTTTAACCCTTTCCCCAATAGAAGCGCCTATTGGCGAACATGAATTTGATTCCTCCGCTGAAAAAAGAATTCCAATTTAATCAGTCATGAATATATATTATGTGAATATTTTCTATATTCTAGCACATGATAGCTTAAAGCAGGCTGAAAGTTAAGCAGAATGTGCCTTAAGGCGCATTCTGCTTTACTTTCAGCCTGCTGAGATTCAGTGCTCAAGATAGGCTAGCTATCTTCAATACTAGAAATAAGCTATCAGGTAAAGGGTTAACTATACAGATGTCTAGGAAAAACTCATTGAAGTGTCTCATGCGAGGCACATATACTTTATATTTGATAGTTTGATTTAATAGTAAAACCCATTAAAAAAACCTTGAAGGTGAATATGTCAGGGCCTCTGTAGACAACTTGAGATGGGCGACATTGGCTGTGGACATGTGCTTTTATCTGTACTTTCACGCCTAGAATGAAAACAGTGGGGAGGGGTTCATTGAATGGACCGGAGAAGAGTACACAGGACAGTGTCCCTCATGGACACTAAAATTCAAGTTGTTACGAAATGAGAAAAAGAAGAAAAAAAATTAATGCAATTTAACAGTTAAATTCTCTAAAAAGATAATCCATTGTATGGAATTGTCGCGGGTTGATCTGATTCACTGATCATATTATTCATTTACTGGTATCCCAAACAGTGAAATCAACTTGTTAAATTTAGTTCAACACCCTCCACGTGGAACACGTCGCCAATAGCTTTTGCCAGTCTGTCTACTTTCGGTTTGAAATTGAGGCCATTTAGTAATGCCGGAAGCGACTACGCAATGGGATGTAGTGCCCTGAAGTTACAGAAAATCTGCATAGAAACGCATCTACTCCCAGTCTTTTAAATATCTAGATAATTATTTTCATATAGTATTTGTTTTTCTTGGATATTTCTTCTCTTACAAATGATATTAAAGGAGATTGTTACCATTATTTTGGTAAATATCACTACGCGTTCTGCATCAATAAGCTAAAGCGGTTATTGGGTCTACACAAATAAAAACAGATGACTGAAATCGGAACTCATTGATATAAACATTTTGTATAGTTAATACATAGTAACAATGGCACAGAAACGTTTGTTAAAGGTAAGTGACTTTATCATTCTTTGCTGATATCATTTTTCTACTTTACACACTCAAATCATTGGTACGAAGTCATTTGTGAGAAGAGGAACGGAAACATTTGAAGGGCAATGGGATGGCAATTAGTGCTACACAGTTGGGTCAATTTATGCACATATTACTCTAGCTCGAGGTCTACACTGTTGACTGTTTCATATATCACATCCACGAGTATTTCAAATAGTTGAACCCGCTGTTATTACTGTTTCTTGATAACGATTTTCAGTTATCAGTTGTTGGAGACAGAAGAATGTTAAAGAATGAGCTAGGGGGTTGGCAGTAACCATATAGAATGTTAGAATTTTTTTAAATAACTTATTTTAAGGTTGAGGACCCCTAATGAGATTGGGCCAATGTCGGTCAATATTGGAAACTCTACGTAGAGCGATCAGTCAAATGTTCTTGTCACTTATCTAGCCATTCAGAACCCTGCTAAGCATGGTTTAATTGGAACGGGTCGACAGCTCGATAATGGCGGATTACTGAATGTAGAGTACATAATGATACTGTACCAATTTTTGTCTTATCTCGCAACCTTAACCTATTTCCTATTTTTCAAATTAACTGAGGCTCACCCTTTTTCTCTTAAATTCATGACTTCTTTACATTGAAGCCAAGTTGACACAGCTCAACCATGCAGTAAGAATGTTGGAATATATAGTCAGGGTTAGCTATAGGCCCTCAAGTCTTAGTTAAACGTCCAGACTTTTGGCTCAATGGTTAGGAAGGTAAGAGGTCTGATTCCGGTGTCGGGTCACTTACTATAATGACATGCAAACAGATTTTTCACCCCATCTGGTACCGTGGATGTAGTCGACTGGGGTAATTCTAAGCACCTGCTTACAACTTCAGGGCCGGTCGTGAGTTTGATCCCCGCCAGACCAAGTCCTTCAGATTAGACTTTATAAACCGAGGTCCGATGTATCAGTGCTTTACTATGGGCATCTAAAAGAACCAGAGAACTCTTTGGATTATAAATAAGAGTAGGGCATCGCATCCGGGTTCTCTGTATCTGCTTCCCTCTCTCTGGGGCGTCAAATTAGCCCATAGATGGCAGAAACGTATGTTTACAAAAAAAAATACAAAAAAAACCCAAACCATCTGGTACTGCTGCCAGTCACATCGTCAGTCTTCACCTTGGGTTTTTCAGACCGAAGCTGACAAAAATTGCCCTTTTCACTGTTATATGCCTAATTCTGATACAAATGTCAATAATTCTGATGCAAATATAATCACTTGCCCGAATCAGAAACCACTTGCTTCGGTTCAGGCAAGTGGGTTAAGGTGAAGACGTACTGCATCATTTCTGACCTTTGTGATAGGGACGTGTGGAGATCAAATGTGAGATCTACCATGGGTGCAGCCTTTAGCCAGGACCTCCCGCTTGGAAGAGGGGCGTTGTAATCATTGAGCCAAAAGTCCGGATGTTAGGCTCGGGGTCCTGACACTGCCTATATTTCACCACAAAGTCAAAGGGGCTGGGTTCGATTCTCAGTTGAGTCACAACGAACTTTTAAACCACTATTTCATCATAATCATCAACGGATTTTTGATTAACGACTTATTACATGCAGGGATGGGAGCATTGTCCACAACATATGGCTCCCTTCCAGGTAACTCAGGCTAGCATATTTATATTAATTAGATAATTATGTCTTCCTGTGATACTGTACATTTCTGAGTGTATTTGTACAGAAAGAGTCTGTTACAATTTTGCTCCTTTCTACTCGTGAGACTGGCTGCAAACAGTTTCTGACAAGAACGTTTTGAGCTGAATACATTGACCTGCATGCACCACCAACAGGTATTGTGTATACAGTCAAACTTCGATATCTCGAAGTCTGTTAGGTCGAACATACCCGTATTTCAAAGTTAAATCGTGGCTAAGCCACGTTTTAACTTTGAAATACGGGTATGTACGGGTATGTTTGACTTAACCAAGTCTGAAATAATGCAATTCATGTGTCGACAAATCAAATTGTTCAAATTTAGAGAGTTCGAGATATCCAAGTTTGACTGTATATATACCAATTATCAAGGTTCCACTGTAGATTTTTAATTGCCTTGAAACGTTTTATGTTTGCAGGAGTGGAGAGATATTGCAAACGATCCACCACCGGGCTGCTCTGCTGGTCCTGAAAGTGAAAATGACTGTAAGTACCCGTTTACCAAAATTATAAAGTTAATAAACGCCTACATTACTAAGATATTGTCAGCAAACTTATTGCCATCTTTTGTTATCTCTCAAATGTAGATTTTCACGCCATGTCAATATTTGTGTCAAACAGTTTGGATTCTACTAGAAGTGTAGATGTTCATAACACAATTTTCTTTCATGTCCTCCAAAGAATTACAGAGTTATGGCCCCTGAATGATCATAAAAATCTTGTAAAGCAAAGGACTTGTACATTGCTGTACCAATTAGATGAAATTTTGTACAAGATATGCAAGGAGAAGGGAGGGGGGTATTCATCACCTTCAGTGATAGTTCTAATTAAAACAAACCTGCACAGAACACATTTCCCTCCCTACAACAATGCTTGCTCTTATTCACCAAACAAAACAATTATGTCTTAGGCTTTCATTGCTACAGTATCCACTGCTAAAAATTGTTGTTTGCTGAAAATATCGAAGATAAATATTCAACATTTTGACAAGAAACATGAAAACGAGTGACAAACAGTTTGAAGCCAGATCAGACGCATTACACACAGCACTCTAAGGGTATTACTTTTCCCTCTCCATAACAACTCTCTCCAAATAACACGCACAGTATTTGTCTCTCATCCATTAACTCTTTCAACCCTAGTCCCGCATATAGGCGTCCTTTTCAAACAGTAAACATGTTAAAAGTGCACTTGTCCTTTGCAAACAGTGAAGACCCAGATTAGAGGGCTCCTTAAGGATCCCTCTGATCTGGGTCTTGACTGTTTGTCATAATGCCATTTGAACATTGACAAAAACAACCCTTAACAGTCAGAAATGGACTAGACTAAAATGGAAACTTGGATTGTCCATTTAAAGTTTCAGGGAGGAAAGAGTTAATGGGTATTGTTATAGAGAGGTTTTATTGTATACTATTGTTTGTTTTATCATTGCAGTATTCCACTGGCAGGCATCGTTGACAGGCCCTGTAAGTATAATTCATCTCTGAACTATTATATATGCTGGTACAGTGTAGAAGAGGTTATTTTTTCCCCGTTGAAATGCAAACGAAACGAAAACGAATTGCACTAAAATGTAGAAAACGACAACATTTGATATTTCTGATTATTTGTTTTAATCTGAGGGACAAACAGTTTGGAGCCTGATCAGATGCCTGGTTACCAGGCGTCTGATCTGGCTCCAAACTGTCTGCAATGGAAATAATAGTTTTAGCGCAAATAGTCTTCTCCACTGTAATATTATATATTAACCATTTCACCCACAAACACAACAATGATCATCTTGAACACATTCAACCCTAGAGATGAGTATACAGTGAAACCCCTCTAAACTTGACATGTTTGGGGACAAATAAATGTAGAGGGGTTTCCGGTTTAGAGGGGTTTTAACCCAACGCTTGTTTCTAGTATGGAAGATAGCTGATCACTTAAAGCAGGTTGAAAGTAAAGCTGAAGGCGCATTCTGCTTTACTTTCAACCTGCTTTAATCTATCGTCTGCTAGACCATAGAAAATATTTCTGATGATATATGTTCATGAATGTACTTTCTTCAGTGAAGGAATAAATCAAAAGCGTAAAAATTGGTGAAAAACGGGACCAAAGTTTTTGTCCGGTGTAGAGAGAATTCCGGTATTTAGAGGTTCAGGTTTAGAGGGGTTTCACTGTACTCGTCGTTTACAACGCATGTACCTGTAAAGAGTAAACTTGTCTAATGCAGACAGTGTATACCCAGATCAGAGGATTCCTGTAGGAGCCATCTGATCAGGGTCTGTACTGTTTGTCATTTGGCAATACATGCAACCATAAATACAGTATAATCTCTGTTGACCTGCACCACGTTTAACCAGAACCCTCTGTTTTCCGGCACTGCTGTTTCCATCAGCACACTTACTGACAAAAACCAAGTCCTAAATGTGAGACAGCTGGTAATCCCCCTTGTCCCTGTTTATGGTAGATTTTAGTTTTGTAATCTGGATATACATGTAGCCTCCTTCATTTTTCAAGCCTGAAGTTCAGACTCTCTATCCACTATTTTAGTGTCCTCCCAGTCAGGGATATGATTAGACTGCACAGAATGGTCCATTATCATTGACTGGGAGGGCAATAAAATATATAAGTGTCATCTACAGTGGAGAATCTGTTATTCTTTCCCGTTTAAACGCAAAGCACTAAAACGTAGAAAAGAACAACTTTTGGACAATTCTGATAATTCTTGTTTATCTTGGTGGCAAACAGTTTGGAGCCTGATCAGACACCGGGCTACCCGGCGTCTGATCTGGCTCCAAACTGTTTGCACTGCAAATAATAGTTTTAGCGTAAACGCGTTTATTAGGAAAGAATAACACAAATCTCCACTGTACATAATTTACTTCTGTACTGATTTGGGGAAGAGAAAGCTTTTCAAATTATCATAATTCAGCTTTATAATTGGAGTGCCTAACAGTTAATATGCAGGTCAGACCCACCAAAATGTTGATCTGGATGAAAACTGAATTTGTAGAAGAATTCTCTCATTTGAATGTAATTGGTCAATCAGCCACTCATGCAGTTTCTCAATTTCAGGAATCGAGTCCGTATAATGGAGGTGTTTTCTTTTTAAAGATGAATTTTCCAACAGACTACCCATTCAAACCACCAAAGGTAAGACCAGCATCACTTCCTATCTACAGTCAAATAACTTCAATATTTCAAACTCATTTAAGTCAAACATATTCTTATTTCAAAGTTAAAATGTGGCTTAGCCACGTTTTAACTTTGAAATAAGGATATGTTTGGCTTAACTCTTTCCTCCCTGAAACTTTACATAGACAATTCCAGTTTCCATTTTAGTCTAGTCCATTTCTGACTTTTAAGGGTTGTTTTTGTCGATGTTATGCATTGTGACAACCAGTGAAGACCTTGATCAAAGGGCTCCTTTCGGAGCCCTCTGATCAGGGTCTTCACTGTTTGCATAGGACAAGTGTACTATTCACATATACACTGTTTGAAAAGCACGCCTATATGCGGGACTAGGGTTCAAAGGGTTAAGCCACATTTAAAATTTGAAATAAGATATGTTCGACTTAAGCTATGCTTGAACTTTGAAATAAGGATATGTTTGACTTACACAAGGTAGAAATAATGAAATTCAACTCTAGAAATACGGGAAAATTTAAGTTGAGCGTGTTTGAGATATCGAAGTTTGACTCTCTATTACTATTACTGTTACCTGATTACCCATATAGTTTGGGATGGGGAGCATATTGATATGCTTTCTGTCCATCTGTCATCCCATCCCTCTGGTTGTCTTTTAAAAATATCTTGTGAACTATATAACTCCTCCTGTACGATTAAACCCATTTGTGCCGAGTGTCCTATGAAAGGGACATAGGCAAACAGTGTAGACTCTGATCTAATGTCGCATTATGAGGGCCTCTGATAGAGTCTACACTGTTTGCTGACAGGAAGAAGACGACATTGTAGCACTGAAAGTTTTAGACATAATTGTCTTATTTGGGGAACAGCAACAAGCATTGTTGTAAGGAAGGAGCAATGTATTTATGCCCCCACTCCACCGGTGGTGGGGGGCTATATAGGAATCACGTTATCCGTCCATCCTTCCGTATGTCGGTCGGTCTCTTGCACCAAATTTGACAGAATTATGCCCCTTTTTAACTTGATTTTTTTGTCCCTTAATTGAGAATTTTTTTCTTTGAATATGCCATTTTCTTGAAAACTATTCATGATGTTGTCTTCAAACTTTGTACACATTATAAGAGTTGTATTGTGAGACTTTTCATTAAGTTTAACAACTCTTGCACAAAATTTGACAGAATTATGCCCCTTTATAACTTGAAGTTTTGTTCCTTAATATGCATTTATTCTTTGGACATGTCATTTTCTTGAAAACTGTTTATGACATTGTCTTCAAACTTGGTACACATTATAAGTGTGATGTTTGCAGACTCTACTTGAAGTTACATAACTTTTGCCAACAAATTTACAGAATTATGCCCCTTTTTAACTTGATTTTTTTTCCCTATTTTCTTGGAACATGCCATTTTCTTCAAAACTATTCATGATATTGTCTTCATAGTGGTACACATTATATGTGTTATATTGTGAGACTTTTCTTCAAGTGTGGCAACTCTTGCATAAAATTTGACAGAATTATGCCCCTTTTCAACTTGAAATTTAGTTCCTTAATATGCATGTAATATTCTTTCTACATTTCATTGTGCTGTTTGTGACAGGTCAGTTTGGAGTGGGGGTATCAATCACCTTTAGTGATAGCTCTAGTTTGCGTTACTTTCAACCTGCCATGCATTTTTATCAGTCTTCAAAACTAGAAATAGATCAAGAGGTAATGGGGTAAAGAGTAATGTCATTAAGCACTGTACACACAAAAACTGCTGAGGTATAGGCCGGTTTAATTCAACTGACATGGCGGAGCTAACTTTTAGCAAATATAAACTAATTTACTTTTCATTTTAGGGTTGGTAGGTATAGTTCCCTATTACATGTATATCGTTATTGTCCGATACTTTCAGCTTGAAGAAACACAATACCCAATGGAAGACGAAGATTGTGCGTAGGGAATTGTTATAGGAAGAGAAATTAATACTTGGTTAACATGTGCAAACAGCTTAAATCCAGATCAGACGCCGCGTAATGCAGCGTCTGATCTGGATTCAAGCTATTTGTCATTCTTCACTATCTTCCTTCTATCAAAATATCCATATATATGTAATGTTGAGAAATAACCGGCAGACAACAACGGTAAATTCCGATAATAAAAGAGCATTTTGCCGGCCCCAAAGTTGAAATGCAAAGGTCCGTATTGAAACTCCGCCCTGCCAGGTCAATAAAATCCATCTTGCCTAATCTAATATTAGTTTTGTTTTTCTTTTCAGGTGTTTTTTGTTACAAAGATCTACCACCCCAATATAAACAGTCAAGGCAGCATCTGTCTGGATGTTCTCAGGTCACAATGGTCCCCAGCTCTGACAGTTGGAAAAGGTGGGAACCAGTCTGCAGGAAATAACACTATGCCTAACCCTTTACCCCATAGAAGCGTCTTTTAGCGCACTCAGTTAATTCCTTTGCTTAATTAAATAGTTCCAATTTATACACTCATTAACAGGTACAATACGAAATATTTATGATATGGTAGCAGTTTGTAGCTTAACCCATTACCCCACAGCCTGTTTATAGTTTTGAAAATAGGTGACTACTTAAAGCAGGTTGAAAGTAAAGCAGAGTGCGCCATATGGCGCATTCTGCTTTATTTTCAGCCTGCTTTAAGCTTTAACCAGCTAGAATAAGGAAAGTATTAAATATGACACATATTCATTACGGTTTATATTGGAACTATTTTCTTCAGCGGATGAATAAAATGCATGTGCTAAAAGTCGCTTCTATCAGGGAAAGGGTTAAAGCAGGCTGAAAGTAATCACCTGTTTTCAAAACTAGAAATGGGGTAAAGGGTTAATCTTATTCAGTGGCATTGTAATATCTTCTTAACCCTTTACTCCATAGCCTGTTTCTAGTTTTTAAGGCAGGTGACCACTTAACCCTTTACCACATAGCCTGTTTCTAGTTTTTAAGGCAGGTGACCACTTAAAGCAGGTTGAAAGTAAAGCAGAATTAGCCTTCTGCTTTCCTTTCAGTCTGCTTTAAGCTACCATCTGCTAGTATAAAGGAAATAGTTCTGATGTTGAATATTCATTACTGTATAAAACAGAACAATTTTTTTAAGTAGAGAAATGAGTAAAATGTGTAAAAATGCATTAAATTATATATGGAGTAAGGAGTTAAAATGAATACAGTGGAGAATCGTACGCAAACGCAAAACACTAAAACATAGAAAAGTACAACTTTTGGACAATTCTGATAATTCATGTTTATCTTGGTGGCAAACAGTTTGGAGCCTGATCAGACGCCGGGTAACCCGGCGTCTGATCTGGCTCCAAACTGTTTGCACTGCAAATAATAGTTTTAGCGTAAACGCATTTATTGGGAAAGAATAACAGATTCTCCACTGTACTAGTGAACATAACTGTATTTTAAAAACTAAAACACTGCCATTTGAAATATGGGTATATTCAACTAATGTGCATTTGAGTCGTCGCAATTTGACTGAAGAAATATGGATGAGTTTTTCTTGACTGAGCTGTATTTTTATGCCCCCACACGACTTAGTTGGGGGCAGATTGGTTTGGGTCTGTCTGTTTGTCTGCACATCCGTTTCTCTGTCTGTCCAAAACTTAAACCTTGGTCATAACTGTAGAACTACATAAGATAGAGACGTTAAATATAGTATGTGTAATCACCTCAAGTAGCTCTTTAGCTCCGTATATCATGGGTCATATCTGGCAAAGGTCAAGGTTATTTTTGAATTTAACAGTAGCCATAACTTTGGAACTGCATATGATAGAGACTATATTGGCATGTGTACTCAACTCAAGGATTTTTTTCACATATTTTGGGAATATGACCATTTCCCCTGGAATTGAGAAATTTCACATCAAATCACTGAAAATTAGTAGCTTAAAACAGGTTGAAAGTAAAGCGAATGCATCTTTCAACCTGCAGGCATGAGTATGCAACATAAGAAATATTTTCCATATCCTAGCAGATGGTAGCTTAAAGAAGACTGAAAGTAAAGCAGAGTGCACATTCTGCTTTACATAAAACCTGCTTTAAGTGGCCACCTGTCTTCAAAACTAGAAACAGGCTGAAAGGAGTTAAGGTTAAAAACATAAATTTATAGATTGAAAATATAGGCATTATATACATGTACAACAACAGAATATTAGGGGGGGGGGGGGGTATGAGTTGTGGGCCTCTAAATGGTCTTCATAAAATGAATGAGGTTTGTTCCATTGAATTGTTATATAATGCATTATGTTTGTGGTTTCTGTTTCAGTTTTGCTATCAATCTTAGCCTTAATGTCAGAGCCAAACCCAGATGATCCTCTTGTCTTGGACATTGCTCAGTCATTCAAAAATGACCGCAAAAAGTTTGATCACAATGCCCGTGAGATGACAAAGAAATACGCAACCTAGAGCTTAATGAAGTGAAAAAGATCAAGATCCACATTGTTGAACGATTTCATTCTGGATATAACATGTTAACTCCCTTGTATATACACCATCATTCAATACTCAATATGCAGTAAACCTTGGCTACATCCATCCATAAGAATTATTGTGTTAGAGATTATAACAGGGCTCCAGATAAGAGGGAATAAACTAACAAATCCAACATTTTATCACTTATTTCAGCACCAAACCCTATGGTGTGACTACTCATTAGAATCGTCTCTTTGAGACGATTCTAATGAGTAGTAGCACCATAGGGTTTAATGCAGAAAATGAAAAAAATAATTTTTGAAATACTCCCCTTATCAGGAGCTCTAGCCATCTAAAGAACATACATTCTTTAAAATGGAGGTAGTAACAGAAGGTTTGCTGCAATATACAGGGCTCAAGATAGGAGGGAGTAAACTGAACAAATCCAAACATTTTCTCGATCATGTCAACACAAAATACTATGTTGTAACTTCTCATTACTTAGAATATTGTTTCAAAGAGACGATTCTAATGAGTAGTCACACCATAGGGTTTTGAGAAGGCACAAAGATTTCAATTTTCAACTCCCTTTAAATATCTAGAGCCCTGGATACATAACAAACTATTTAGATTTTGATCAAAGGAACCTACAAGAGTCCTTGGATCAGGGTCTACATTGTTTGTAAAATCACACTGACTAGACCAGACTGCACCTTCAATCCAAGTCAACTGTGGGAAGTTTTTATCCAGAATGAAGAAGCTACGGTCATTCACCAGTTTATCCTGCCATTTCTCGAGTATGAGATTGACTTCATGCTTGTTGTGAGAGAAACCACTATTCCTGTTGGAGCACAGCTGGGAGAAAACGAAGTGAATCACAGAGAACTGTTTGTTACTGATTTCCAGTTTTGCCCCATCGTGACAAAGGGGGTAAAAGCAAGACTAAATTAGTGCTTTTCTGTTGATGAATACAGAGCTCCAGATAAGGGGAGTATTTTCTTTACTTCTACATTAAACCCTATGGTGTCACTGCTCATTAGAATCGTCTCTTCGAGACGATTCTAATGAGTAGTAACACCATGGGATTTGGTAATGAAATGAGTGAGAAAATGTTGGATATGTTCTGTTTACTCCCTTATCTGGAACCCTGAATGATTATGACAGTGGGGGCAGCATCAGACTTTGGATTTTACTCCAATGTTAAGTTTTTGTTTTTCTCATTTCAATGCCTCAGTGTCACTTTGTTTCCTTTGTCAAAGGAAGATGCCTAATTTTGGAGAGGGTGTTTTTGTGTGCTTGTTAAATCATTTCCTTAATGGTAACGCTTTTTGACACCTGTTTCTATCTCATATTGAAATACCATTACATGCATCTACACTGTCATAAGTTAAAAAAAACTTGTAAGAAAGGTTTCCTACAACTGGAGATTCTATCTCATATGGAAATACTTTTTCATGCATCTACACTTTCATACGTTTATTTAAAACTTGCAAGAAATTTTACCTACAACTGGAAAGGTGGCTGTTAAAAATTGGTTATAGGTGAATCTACTAGGACCTCTCTCCAAAACAGTAATCACCTGTCTTTTAACCCATTACCCCATAGCCTATTACTACTTTTGAAGACATGTGACCACTTAAAGCAGGTTGAAAGTAAAGCAGAATGCACCATAAGGCGCATTCTGCTTTACTTTCAGCCTGCTTTAAGCTATCATCTGCTAGGATAAAGAATTTTTTCTAATTGTACACAATCATAACTTAATAAATTGGAACTATTTTCTTCCATGGAGGAATCAAATGAAGTCGTTAAAAGGCGTATTTATGGGGGAATGGGTTAAAACTGAGAAAAAGGGAGAGTTAACTGCTTTTAAGTGAAAATATATTGACACAGTGCAATGTAAGGTAGTAAAATCAGTTCAACAAAACAAGATGCAGCTTCTATCTTTAGAGCAAGATGAAAGACGAACTAATGCAGAATTTTTTATTAGCTTTCGAATTGACCCTTTCCCGAATAAGAATGTCACTATTCTGCTGTGATACATTGAAAACTTTAAAATCAGACTTGCAGAGTAGCTCTGTCTGATCCGGATTAACAAAGTTTGTAAAGTATAAATACAGTGTTTTCCAGCACAGTTACTATTAGGCAGACACCTGTTGTCAGAGATCTCACTGCTTCTTTCTTGAATTATAATCAGCACACATAGTAAAACCTCTACAACAACCACTCAATTGTGTTAACCCTTAGCCCGCCAAATAAATTGTTGTCTGCTATATTTCTCGTCTGCTTCAAGTTTCAAAGTTGCTCAAAATTGCTGAAAATGTTGTCCGAGTGTCAAACAGCTTGGATCCGGATGAGACGCCGAGTTACTCGGCGTCTCATCCTGATCCAAGCTGTTTGCATATGGAGCTATAGTCGTGAGTGGCAGGCTAAGGGTTAAAGAGAGGTGACACCTTTCTGTTTTACTTTCACCTTGCTTAACCCTTTACCTGATAGCCTATTTCTATTACGTAAGATAGGTGACTACTTAAAGCAGGTTGAAAGTAAAGCAGAATGCGCCTTAGGGCGCATTCTGCTTTACTTTCAGCCTGCTTTAAGCTATCATGTGCTATAATATAGAAAATATTCCCTATAATACATATTCATTACTGATTAAATTGGGACTATTTTCTTCAGCGGATGAATAAATCATATCCGCTAAAAGTCGCTTCTATAAGGGAAAGGGTTAAGCTGTCACCTGTCTGTTTAAGGATCAATAAGCCTTCTTTTAATTGTCGTAATAGAGAGGTTTTACTATATTTGGTTGTATATGACACTGTGTTTATGAGTTTCATTTGTAAAGTCAACTTTTCATTAACCCATTACCCCATAGCCTGTTTCTAATTTAAAGAAAGATTATCACTTAAAGCAGGTTGAAAGTAAAGCAGAATGTGTCTCGAGGCGCATTCTGCTTTACTTTCAATCTGCATGAAGCTATTATCTGCTTGGATATAGAAAATATTTCTTATGATACGTATTCATGACTGTACAAAAGGGAACTATTTTCTTCAGTTGAGGAATAAAGTATAGACATAAACAGGCGTATTTATGGGGGAATGGGGTTAAAGCAGCCACTCAAAACAGGTCTTTGATTTAAGAGGCAACTTAATTCAGGACAAAAGTGAAGCAAAAAGTTCCTATAGGAGCTTTCTGCTTTATTTTTGTCTTAAATTAAACTGTCACCATTCTTTACAAACCTTAGAGTATCAGAAAAAATGGTTGTTTTAGACAAGTTTTAACAACTACCAGTGATATAGAGCACTAAATCAGGTCTGAACCTGATCAGTGTAGGAATCTGAATATTGTTATACATTGTATTAAAATGCTTGAAAATCAACCATTCTTGTACTTCTAAATTTAACCCTTTCCTTTCATGGCAGTTTCCATGGTTGAGATAGATGGTTTCTTAAAGACGCAGAAAGTGAGCCTGCTTTACTTTTTAGCTTGGTTTAATAAATCACCTGTCATGATCAAATAAAAGATTTCTATGCAGGACTCCAGATAAAGGGAGTATTTCAAAAACTAAATTCTTATGTCTGCATTTAAACCCTATGGTGTCACTACTCATTAGAATCATCTCTTTGAGACCATTCTTATGAGTAGTAACACCACAGGATTTGGTGCTGGTATAAAGGAAAACAAGTTTGGATTTGTTCAGTTCACTCCAGTGCTGTCTATGGCTTTACCAGAATAGGGTTTGAAATAAAAATTCAAGGTTGGACATGAAAATTAATGAGGAAATTTTTGCGAGTGAAAGGTAAAGCTGTATAGAATAGAACTATAAAGGATCTACCAGAATGAGGGATTCTTATTACCCCATTAAAATGCTAGGTTTGTTTTCAGTGGAGGAATTCATGAAATGCGTAAAACTGTGTATCTGGAGTAAAGAGTTAAAAGATAAACTATTACAGATATAATCAAGAGTAACTGGGTGAAGGTGTTCTATCATTTAAAGTGAACCCATTACCCCATGAAAATGCCTTTTTACGCCTTTAATTTATTCTTCCATCTATTCGTAGAAAATAGTTTCACTTTATACAGTTATGATTATGCATGATAAGAAACATTCTCTATATCCTAGCAGATGGTAGCTTAAAGCAGTCTGAAAATAAAGAAGAATGTGCCTTTAAGACACATTATGCTTTATTTTCAACCTGCTGTAAGTGGTCACTTTTCATCAAACCTAAAAATGGGGTTATAGGTTAAACAAAAGTCAACCCCAAATAACTTGGCCATGCTTTCCTGGATTTCAAAGTTATAATGTTGGTTTACCGTAAGCCAGGTTTTAACTTTGAAATACGGGTATGTTACATGAGCCCAAAGCATCAAATTTCAACTTAAGAGCATGGTAAGTTTGAGTTATCAAAACTGGTTTCAAAGGTTTTTTGTTTTTCTTCCATTCCACTGCACCTCAGCGTGTGATGCCTTACAACAGAAATACCATTTTTGTCTGTAAAAACTTGAAATTCCAATCTAGGGTAAAAGTGATCATCAAAAAGATTTGTTGATATTGTTTAACCCATCCTTTCATTGATCAGCGTAAATCACCTATATTCGATATTAACCCATACTGACAAGTGATGTTGGTTGTAGAAATATGTACAGTAAAACCTCTCTATTACGACCACTAAAGCGAAGACTAATTGATTATATAAAAGGTGTGCTTACAACAAGGTGACAGTAAAACAGAAAGCTCCTACAGGAGCTTTCTGTTTTACTGTCACCTTGCTTTAAACAATCACCTGTCGTAATCACCTAATTATTTTTACAATTCATTGGTCGTAATAGAGAGGTTTTACTGTACTAATAAAATAGGGCTCCAGTATACACCGAATATTTCCACCACTTTCTCTTCCATGTAATCACAAAACCTAGTATGTTGTGATACTCATTTGAAGTGTCTATATGTCACATCATAGGGTTTAGTAGAGAAATTAGAAATGCTGATCTTCAATATCTGGAGCTCTGAATTTATATGGGGTAATATTTTAGCATTCACATACATAGTCTTGATTTTTTTTACATGATTATATGTTTTATTGTTTTATGTTTTAATAAGTTTGTGTTAGGGACTAGCACAAGTATTGAACAAAATAATTGTAATCACAATAAAATGTAAAGTTGTGAGAATTCACTTGCTCATTTCTTAATTTTTATTTCCCCAGGCTAACCCTTTACTTCATAGAAGCACCTTTTAGCAAATTCAATTTATTCCTCCATGAATATGTATTACATGTATAAGAAATATTTTCTATTTTCTAGCAGATGGTAGCTCAAACCAGGCTGAAAGTAAAGCAGAATACGCCTTACAGCACATTCTACTTTACTTTTGACCTGCTATTACTGCATAGCCTGTTTCTAGTTTAGAAGATAGACAACCACATAAAGCAGGCTGAAAGTAAAACAAAATGTGCCTTAAGGCACATTTTGCTTCACTTTTAGCTTGCTTTATGCTATCATTTATAGGGATATAGAATATGTTTCTTGTTGTGCATATTTTTGACAGTATAAATGGGAAATATTATCTTCAGACGTAAAAAGACGTATTTATGGGGGAACGGGTTAAGTGGTCACCTATTTTCAATAGAAGAAACAGGCAATGGAGTAAAAAGTTAATTGCCAAACGTATGAGAATTCTTGATAAAGTTTTCATACTAATATCCCTTTTAGAATGGCCAATATGAGAATTCTTGATAATTTGCCATACAGTACTTATTTACGCTTTTTAAAACTACATCTAATCTTTTCCTCAATATAAGCACGAATGAAGAACAACGTTCTTCATTCGTGATATAAGTACATTGTACCATTTGACGCCTTTATCCCTTCCCCTGCATAAGTATCATAGGATGTAGTTGTTGTTGTTTCTTAGAAGAATTTATCACTGCTCAAAGCTTTAAACAGTAAAACCTTTCTATTACAACCACTAAAAAGAAAGCTAATTGATCACGAATGAATAATGTTATTCGTTCGTGAATTGATTGTATAAAAGACAAGTGACAGCTTAAAACAAGATGACAGTAAAACAGAAAGGTCCTATATTAGCTTTCAATTTTACATAGAGGATATTGTATGAGTGTTCATTATTTATCATTTTTAATAAACGAGTTGACTAAAATGATATGACGCGAGCCTTGGCGAGCGTCATATTCATTTAATCAACGAGTTTATTAAAAATGATAAATAATGAACACGAATGTGATATTCTATTTATCACATTACAAGTTCAAGCACCTATTAAATTGATTTGAAGCCGTAGTTTGTAGACCCTCCGCTATATAGATTTTCCGCCAAACGTTACGTTGTTTACCTTATCGTCATAGTAAATGACGTCATTTGGCACCCCGCTACATGCAGCGCTTATGGACGAACAACTTAGGCCGGAGCCCAAAAAACGATATTCCACTAGTGGATTACTATATTTACACAATCGCTTTATACAACTCCCAGACCGCAAATTATGTGATAAAGTCACTTTGTGCAATGGTAAACATCTAATAATGAACCTAATTTAGTGGTTGTAATACAGAGGTTTTCATCCCATTCCTTGCACCCCTGCCATAGAAAGCCACAACCATCCTAATAAATACACTCAACTGATGATTTATTGATTGTATTAAATACAGGTTGCAGCTCAAAGCAAGATGAAAGTAAAACAGAAAGCTCCTTAAGGAGCTTTCTGCTTTACTTTAATCTTGCTTTAAGCAATCACCTGCTTTTACATACAGTCTTACTACATATGCTATACATGTATCAATTAGAAATAAATGTACTGGAATGTTTTTGGCATAATTATCATTCTTAATTATTATCTATATATATTTGTTTCCCAATAAAATAGGAAACACTGAGAAATCTTCATACTTATACTGCTGATTATCCCACATAATTAGTCAGTAATAAAGGCTCTTGAGTGTTATGTTATTTGTAAATGTCTTGATGACTTTAAATTAAACTTATCTTACCTTTCCACAAACTTCTAAGCTTATCATACATACTTCCTCTGAAGACAGAGCATGGCTGCCTTTATGGCGAGGTAATTGAAAACAGCTATGCACGTAATCCTCCAGCTTGGCAGGCCATTCTGTCTGTACCAAGCTGTCCTGTGAGTGTTAAGCACAGGTACACCAACAACAACAACATCATACATACTCAATGAACATATTTGTGAATCTTGTTACAGTTTTGGATCCAAATGTGATGCTCAGAGACTCAGCAGTCATCTGACTTGTTATACAACGGTGGATTCATAAGGACAACAGAGCACAGTGCTCTCTCTCTACAACAGCCCTCCCATCAACAACCCTTTGCCGCAGTTCCCTAAACACGACAGTTGTGTATAACGCTTTGACTTGCAATGTCGTCTGCTTTAGTTTGTCGTATGCTGTTTTTCTCAAAGTGGCATAATGGACATTTTGACAGAAAATAAATTAACCATGATTGACGAACAGCTTGAATCCAGACCAGACGCCGCGTTACGCGGTATCTGATCTGGATTCAAGCTGTTTGCAAATGTAAGCCAATTTCCCTCCCTATAATGACTCCCTCCCAACAACGCACACAATCTCTGTCTCCCATTGGGTGTCGTTGTAGAGAGGGAGTGCTGTATATGTAATGTTGACCAGACCCTCTAACCACTTGCAGTTACCTCCCTTGCTATGTATTTGCCCAGAATAGGGCTTTCCTCAATTTATGTAATTTTGTAACTATAACACCCTTTTAAGTAGTGTCTACTGACTGGTTACATTACAAACCTTCCAAATAGAACAATGGAATAACTAACCTGGGTATACATGGGTTACCACGGTAACCAAGTTCAGATGGTGTAAATTCTAAACAAGACAGAATACTATCCGAGTGTTCTCATAACATTTATTTTAAGATCTGTGTACAAAGATAGGCTTCATCTTAAATCATCTCAGCTGCGGCACAAGAACAAGACCTTGGAATATTGCTAACAGTGTTCACCTTTATCAGATGCTTGATCCCGTTTTACTAAACTACTTACGCAACATTTTTGCGTAAGTCAAAATTTAAATTTTAGTTTATATTTTTTATTATCACTTGCTACAAACAGCAAATAGCCAGATCAGAGGATGCACTTTTAGCGCGTCCTCTGATCTGGCTATTTGCTGTTTGCAAACGTTTATGATAAAAAAATAAGATTTAAACAATTTTGACTTACGCAAAAAGTTTTTGTAAGTTGTTTAGTAAAACGGGCCCAAGGAGAACATCTAGTCATGCTAAAACCAACAGTATTTTGAACACTGGCCTAACACCTAGCAAACAGTGCAGACTCTAACTAAGTCTTACCTTAAAACCTCTCAATTTCAATCACTAAAATTATTTTAATTATTAGGTGTTTACGACAGGTGACTGCTTAAAGCAAGGTGACAGTAAAACAGAAAGCTCCTTAAGGAGCTTTCTGTTTTACTGGCACCTTGCTTTAAGCTGTCACCTGTCTTTTAAACAATCAATTAGCTCTCATACTAGTGGACGTAATAGAGAGGTTTTAATGTATATTGCTAGATTACTTTATATTGATCTTTCAGCCGGTGCATCTCAATACATGTATTTAATGTTGACTGCCACCACATTGTTTACTTTTGAGATTAATGTTTTCTTGGATTTCCGGGAAAAGGTCAGTGGCAGAAATTTTAAAAAAAACATTACTGGTACTAAATATAAATGTGTTTTTTCATTTCCTATTGACTTTTTAAAAAAAAAAGAGTTAATTCTAAACAGATATATTTCTAAAGTACAAATAAGGTATTGGTATTTTTACACTGTTGTTTGCGAATCTTCAAAGGTCCTTTTCCTTATGAAGCAGCTAAATTTTCGATAACAATAACCAAAATATATATACCCATAAGCACCTCATTCAAAGAAGTAAAAGGCCAAAACAATTGTAAATACTCTACAATACTCAAAAGACTGTCTACATCTGAACATCAAACTATGACTGGAATGGAAAAGAGAAGCGTCACATGAGAAAATGTACCCAGAGATTGACATATTATTAACATTTATCGTAAAATCTTGCTGTTATGACCTCTCCATTCAGATTGTGTTGGACTCTTCAATTTTAAATAGAGAACCACAGTATCCAATGTTTAGTACATTTTTGACAATCTCCATTTTTGACAATCTAAGTTTGCTTTTTAACAATGCATTAATGATGCCAACAAGCACAGACACTGATCAGAAGGCTCCTACAGGAGCCCTCTTACCAAGGTCTACACTGTTTGCATAGGACAAGTTTACTTTTCACAGGTTCATTGTTTATAAAGGATGAGTGAAGTCGTCACTAGCGTTAAATGAGTGAAAGAAAGGATTTAAAGTTACTGAGTATACAATGGGTATTTAACTCTTTCCTCCCTGAAACTTTAAATGGACAATTCCAGTTTCGATTTAAGTCTAGTCCATTTCTGGCTTTTAAGGGTTGTTTTTGTCCATTTTTGGCATTATGACAAACAGTGAAGACCCTGATCAGAGGGCTCCTTTCGGAGCCCTCTAATCTGGGTCTTCACTGTTTGCACAGGACAAGTGTACTATTCACATGTACAGTGTTTGAAAAGGACGCCTATATGCGGGACTAGGGTTCAAAGGGTTAAAGCAGGATGACAATAACTTTTATAATTTCTCATTATCAAATAGTCTCGAGAGGTCATAAAAACAGAGTTTTACTATACATGTACTAACACCTCTCCAATAGTACACACTGTTAGGAGCTCATTTTCTGATGACCGCTCTGGAATTTAGGCAGTAAAAAAGTCTATAAGGGGTCCCGGGAAAAAACGAATTATACTACATATACATAATATACTGTAATAGTTTTCAACTTTTATATATATAACAAACAAAAAAACAATATACTTATTAACAATATCAAAATAATAATTAACTTAATGAATACAACAACGAAAAAAGAAGTTTACAACAGAGATTTGTAATTACAATGCTAAGCACTGGTAAATGTGTAAAAATGTAAAATTTGCATTTATTACACAGAAAAAATGTAATTCAAACTATACACATGACAGTTACGTGTATTATCCAATTGAACATCAAAGTTTTAGCAGCCAACCTTGTTTTAAGCGACAACTCAAAAGAAGAAATAAAGTATAAAGTACCAAGTTATGTCTCCGTTCAGCCAACTACATTCTTTCCCCTGATCAATCAGCCATCTTGCCTACAATATTGAGCGCTGCTAACATATGGCGCGTAGGCAGTCGCAGTACGGCTCAGCTAGCTAGACCCTTCACAGGTATCCATTTTAACCCAGGGTGGAGGGAAGCAAATCATGGTGAATATCTTGCTCAAGAATATTCATTTACATCATCGGAATTTAAAACAAACCCTATAGGTCCTGTGGGATCTTTCTGCATTAATTCTATCATTTATTAAGCAGTCAGTCTTTAAAAGCAGACTTGGATCTTTATGGAGTGGCTCTTGATACAAGTTTGTAGATTCTTTATATCAGTGAATTTTAGACAAAGGACACCAAATAACAACACAATCTATAAGCTACATCACAAGAAAAAGACTTGCTGACAAAGCAAACAGTGATGCCCCAGATCAGCTGCAACACAGTCTTAACAAGTGGAACCTGGCCCAGCTTTACATTGTGTGTTACTCATCAGAGTCAATGGAAGCTTGGTAATTGAATTGCCAAGCTTCCATCGACTTTGATGAGCAGTGAATTTATCGAGGTCAATATTGTTCAAAATGTTACTTGTCCTTTTTCCTTTTGATGCAACTTTATGAAATGTCCTTTTATTCATTTGTTCCAAGCCCAAAACTCTTACTCATCTATATGAGATCTATCACTGTGGGTCTGCAACTATCAATGTGAGACAGAATGAAGACTTCGGTACTGGGGATAGAAGATGCAATGACATTGAACCCATTACCCAATAACATGTTTCTAGTTTTGAAAACACATGACCACTTAAAGCAGGTTGAAAGTAAAGCAGAATGTCCCTTAAGGCTTAGTCTGATTTGCTTTCAGCCTGCTTTAAGCTACCATCTGCTAGGATAGAGAAAATTTGTCTTGTATACAAGTCAAGTCCCTGCGGGCAGGAGATAGACTAAGCTATGAGATGGCTGCTTAATGAAGGACATAAGAAATGCAAAATCACTACTTTAAAGTCCATCCATGCATCCAATTGTATATGAGTATCACAGGTGTATATGTCTATCTATAAGTTAACCCACTGACACCAAATGATGTGTATAATTATGTGTCATTTTCAAACATTGTACCTATAAAGAGTACACTTGTCCTATGCGAACAGTGTAGCCCCTGTTCAGAGGGCTCCTACAAGAGCCCTCTGATCAGGGTCTGCACTGTTTGCCATTTGAAATATATTGTAAAAACAATCTTAACCCTTTACCTCATAGAAGTGCCTTTAAGCGCATTCCGTTTAATCCTCCGCTGAAGAAAATAGATCCAATTTATACAATCATGAATATGTATAGAGGAATATTTTCTTTATTCTAGCAGGTAGTAGCTTAATGTGAAGCAGGCTGAAAGTAAAGCAGCATGCACCTTAAGTCACATACTGCTTTACTTTTAACCTGCTTTAAGTAGTCATCTATTTTTAAAACCAGAAACAGGTTATGGGGTAATCAGTTAAATAGGTAAAAAGGGACTAGACCTGAAAAGAAACTAGAATTGTCCATTTGAAGCTTCAGGGGTCAATGAGTTAAGGTCTGAGATCGTTTGTGTAAAGTGAACAACATGTAAGCAAAGCTCTAATTACATGCTAAACGAGCAAGATATACATTGTAGATGTTAGGAGTAACTTTCAAGTAGATTTTAACCTTTTACTCCATACTCTGTTTCTTCGTTTTAAAGACAGATGATCATTTAAAGCAGGTTGAAATAAAAGCAAAATGCACCTTAAGGTGCATTCTGCTTGACTTTTAGCCTGCTTTAACCCATTACCCCATAGCCTGTTTCTAGTTTTGAAGATAGGTGACCACTTAAAGCAGGTTGAAAGTAAAGCAGAATGCGCCTTACGGCGCATTCTGCTTTACTTTCAGCCTGCTTTAAGCTATTATCTGCTAGAATATAGAAACTATTTATTGTCATTCTTATTTGTAACAGTATAAATTTGAACTATTTTCTTCAGTAGAGGAATAAATTAAAAGGCGTATTTATGGGGTAATGAGTTAAGCAACCATTATAAAGAAATGCCTAAAACAGTGCATCTGTGGACTAAAGGGTTAAATACATATGTGGAGCAACACTACACAGGATATAGCTAATAGTGATGCTTAATCTAATCAAAGCTACAATACATGTACACACATTGCAATATTGAAACAAGACAAAATGCTAGGCTCATTACAACATTTCACCGCTATCAATTCTCATAATAAAAATATCCCTAAAGCTTTGTCGTTGTGTCGTGTTTTCACTACCTAAACATGAAATGGAATGATAACAGAGTTTGTTGTTCTTAAGAAGGTTTCACGTACCCTCGAAGCCATATATTGATGCATCCTCCAATGCCCTGCAGCCCTGGGGCCCGTTTACTAAACAACTAAAAATTATTTGCGCAAGTCAAAATTTTAAATTTTATTTTATAATTTTTATAATCACTTACTACAAACAGCAAATAGGCAGATCAGAGGACGCCCTTTTTGCTGTTTGCAAACGTTTATGATCGAAAAATAAGAGTTAAACGATTTTGACTTACGCAAAAATTTTGGTCAACACAAGCCAGGGTCCATGGTTATAAAGCCTTCGAGATTAGTCTGAGATCGTTCTCAAGCTTTTGATATAGCATATGCTCAAATCTGTCCAATGGAAAGCATGGGAATGATGTCAGATTCATCTCAAACAGATTATAAGCAGAGGGCCTGGTCAGATAAAAACTGACATTTAAACAGTGATGAACCAGAGCATTTACAGAGCTGTGTCTGGTCAGTATCTATAAACCTTGTTATACATAATAACTTATGTCGCAACCATTATCATCAATTTACTCATAGCTTGGCAGAGATTCAATACAGTACAATCAGAGTTTATGATTATTTGCTGAAGATGACAGTTTGTTTATACATATAACTATTTATAGTATATAATGACAAATCAACAATAACCAAACCCTATATACTAATACATACACTAAAAACATTGAATTGCTGTGATAAATCTAACTCGTTTCACACCTCTACCTATTACGGAAAAGCTCTCTAATACAACCACTAAATTACAACAATTACTTTGTGTTTAAGACAGGTGGCTGCTTAAAGCAAGGTGAAAGTAAAACAGAAAGCTCCTCTACTTTCATCTTGCTTTAGGTCGCCACCTGTTTTTCACCAAAATATAAATTAGCCTGATTTCAGTGGTTCTAATAGAGAGGTTTTACTGTATACGTCTTTCCATGCTTCTACCAGGGCCTTATACAGTGGAGAATCAGTTATTCTTTCCCAATAAACGCGTTTACGCTAAAACTATTATTTGCAGTGTAAACAGTTTGGAGCCAGATCAGACGCCGGGTAACCCGGCGTCTGATCAGGCTCCAAACTGTTTGCCACCAAGATAAACATTGTCCAAAAGTTGTTCTTTTCTACGTTTTAGTGCTTTGCGTTTGCGTACGTTTGCGTTAAAACGGGAAAGAATAACAGATTCTCCACTGTACCAGGGCCTTATAATAGAGTCAACGGGAACTTTTCCTGTACTCTGACAAATGGTTTTAAGCTGACTGTAAGTGAAGGAGAAAGTTCCAAAATGAGCTTTCTGGTTTACTTTCAGCCTGCATTGAGCATCCACCAGGAGTTGTGTCCTAAGGCTCTTTATCAGGACATTGTAGAAGCATTGAAATGACCAATAGCAAAATGGGTCAAACTTCTTCGACTCTTCTAAAGGAGAAAACTGTAAAATAAGAGAACAACAAAGCCATTAACATTAAAAGACAAGAAATAAACCAATATATGACACTAAAAGGCAAGAAATTTAAGATCACAGAAAACAAATAAAACTTTACTAATATCAAACTATAAAGAAAATACAAATAAAAGAAAACAATATATAAAGAAAACAATATATAAAGAATCAACTAAAAGTGACAGTAAACTTACAAAGTCTATATTGAGAGACCAATAAACAAAACTGTGCCTATCACAAGTGACACATGCCCTTTCATACATTTATACATTCCTCAAAAGGAATGTTTTACATCTACCCTGCTTCATTAACTATATATCCTGACATGTGACTGATTAACCCATTCATCCAAAGTGCAACTCACCTATATCCAGCTGTGTTTAGAGCAGGATACTGCTGTGCATTCAACTGCCTTAAGCTAGCATCTGTGTCCAAAACTATACATGCATAATCATTTGTGACTTTATATGCAATGTGGAGGAATAGGTAGAGGCGCTGAAAGGCCATTCTGTGGAGGAAAGGGCTAAACAGGCTGATAGCAGAACAGATTTCTGCTTCACTTGCAGCTTATTTTAAGCAGTCACTTGTTTCAAACACTAAAAACAATCTATGAGGGTAAAAGCAGAGACAAAGTAAAACAGAAAGCTCTTGTTCAGCATTCAGCTTCTATCAGCCTGAACAATCTCTGTGCTTCTCCATTAAATGGTCATGTAACCCAGTACTCCATAGAAATGCATTTTCACATCTTTAGTTATTTCTCCACTGAAGAAAATAGCTCAATTTACACAGTCATAAATACATATCCATCATAAAAAAAATCTATATCCTAGCAGATAGCAGCTTAAAGCAGGCTGAGAGTAAAGCAGAATGTGCCTTAAGGCACATTCTGCTTTACTTTCAACCTGCTTAAGTGGTCACCTGTCTTCAAAACTTCGACACAGGCTATGGAGTAAAGGTTTAGCACAGGTTAGACTTAATGTATTGTCTTTGTAAAATGTTCAAGAAATGGGCGGAAATATGTGATTGTAACTAACAAGGTAATACTCCAATAAATACCTTAATGCACCAATTGACTAGTATTATGGCTTTCATTCCGAATCAGAAATTGCTGATCAACATGTACCGAGACATTTCACTCACTTATTCTACCTTCAAACTTTTCATGGACAAGTCCCATTTCAAATTTAGTCTGGTCTATTTTTGACAATTCAGGGTTGATTTTAGCAATATATTTCAAAATGAGAAACGTGCAGACCCTGGTCAGAGGTCTCTGATCAGGGTCTACATTCATCACATGCGACAAGTTTATTCTCCACAGGTTAATTGTTTGTATATTATGAGTATACTCCTCACTAGCCTAGGGTTAAATGTGTTAAATAGCTTTGATCTATGGTGGACAACTTTGATCTATGGCAGATATCTTTGATTCATGGCAGACATACAGTGGAGAATCTGTTATTCTTTCCCAATAAACGCGTTTACGCTAAAACTATTATTTGCAGTGCAAACAGTTTGGAGCCAGATCAGAAACTGTTTGCCACCAAGATAAACAAGAATTATCAGAATTGTCCAAAAGTTGTTATTTTCTACGTTTTAGTGCTTTGCGTTTGCGTGCGTTTGCGTTTAAACGGGAAAGAATAACAGATTCTCCACTGTACTTGCATAATATGAGACAGCTTTCCATACAGCAAGTTCATCCTTTACAAACCACATGCCTGTGAAGAGTGCACTTGTCCAATGCAAGCAGAGTAAACTCTTATCAAAGGCTCCCCTCCAACCAGGGTCTTCACTATTTGTTGTTTGAAATATATTGCAGAAAACAAAACCTAAATATTTATAAATGGACTACACTTTAATGGAAACTGGACTTGTCTATTGAAAGTTTCAGGAGTGAATGAGTAGATCATTCACTATCATAAGCTTGACCTTTTGGATTGGCCATATCATCTGTATGCTGAAAGACCCTTTTAGGCCAAATCATTTTCCAGATATTATCCCTTACTGTGCTGGAACATAATACACATCATCTGCAAACAGTGAAGACCCAGATAAGAGGGCTCCTTCAGGAGCCCTCTGATCTGGGTCTTAACTGTTTGTCATAAGTTAAATAATTTTGGAAACATTACTCATAGTGAGTCAATGCAAACTTGAAATTACTCAGAGTCCATCTCAAAAATTCAACAAAGTAAGGGTTAATCAGAAACCAAAGGCTCCACAAAATGGTTGGCACCTAGAGAGTAACATCTCTCCTCTGCTTCATAAACAACCAGAGACCACTCAAATGAAGATGAATTTTGAATGATGTATACAGGTGGCAGCTTAATGCAAGACAAAGGTAATGCACAAAACTACTACATGAGCTAAATTTGTAGCTAAAACTGTATTACTTCTGTCCTAAACTAAGCAGCTATCTGTATAAAGGGAATAGCATATACATGTACATCAAGTTTATCAAGTTGCTATTGGAAAATTTTACTAGAAAAGCCCTATATGTTCAAGAGATTGCGACAATTACAAGTCCTTCAACACAAATAGTAAACTATTCCATCATACAGACAGAAATATAAATAAGATACAGTTCAGTCCCACTATTATGCTATTATTATCCTTCATACAAAGACTTAACCCACTACCCCATGAATATTACCCCATGAATATTCCTTTTAAAATCTTTTATTATTCTTACAATATGAAAAGTAGTCCTCAGACAGGAACTTCTGGAAATTAATCATGGATGTAATATCAAGTATACTAGCTCTTAAAGTAAGTTAAAAGTAAAGTAGAATGCTTCTGAAGAAGCATTCTTCTTTACTTTCAACCTACTTTAAGTTCTAAACAGTCATCAAAACTAGAAACAGAGCAAAGGGTTCTCAGATAAATGAAAATTGACCAATTAAGCAAAAACAAAATTATCATTCAAAAGAATCTTATTTTGAGTCATACAGAATGTAGTTAGCTTAATACAGGATACAAGTAAACAAGAAAGCTCCAAAAGGAGATTTCTGCTATACTTTTATTCTGCATTATTTACACAGTCACTTATGTTTCTAGATATCCGTGCTTCTTTACAGAATGGTCCATTGACACCAGTTTGACAGCTCTTCTGCAAGTAGTACATGTAGCCTAGGTAATTTACAAATTATAAAATTTATGTATGTTTGTTCTTGACATAAACAAATAGAAACTAATAAAACACATACAAGTATACAATAAAAATAAACAAAACATATCTATACACTGATTTAAAGAAAATTGCAAATATTAATACCAATAAGTTTACTTTGTCGTATTGCATTATTTTCAAAGCTGCTTAATCACATTTCTTAATTTCTTACACACACAAAATAGGCAAACAAAACTTTTATCATATTTTCTACCTGAGATCGTTTGAGAGAATGTATTTGAAATATTGTTAAGACACTGTAAACCCTAAATACTGTATATAATTAATAGCTACATAGCCACTTAAAGCTATGCATGAACTGTAAGTTACTACTAGCTCTAATATCTTCTTATTCTTACAGTACTGACCCCGGTTATATCCATTCTTTCAAGCTGCAAGCAGCAAGATCAGAGGGCTCTTTAACCCTTTACTTCTTTGAAGAAACAGTGAAGACAATAGTAAGCAGATGATATGGCTGCAGTAAAAGGGTTAAACATAATTTTCTTGTGGCAAGCAGTGCTGTTAGGAGGAAATCATTGTCCTAATTGTTCAGGGAGAGTGCACTGTATAACAAATGTAGTCAAACTACTCTGAACGTGACAAGACCAGACCAAGCTGGGTTTTTTTTTTACAAAAATACCAAAGAGACTACAGTAGAATTTGCGTTTAATAACCAGTCAATTAACTCTTTCCTCCCTGAAACTTTAAATGCACAATTCCAGTTTCCATTCTAGTCTAGTCCATTTCTGACTTTTAAGGGTTGTTTTTGTCAATGTTTTGCATTATGACAAACAGTGAAGACCCAGATCAGAGGGCTCCCTAAGGAGCCCTCTGATCTGGGTTTTCACTGTTTGCATAGGACAAGTGCACTTTTCACATGTATACTGTTTGAACAGGACGCCTATATGCGGGACTAGGGTTCAAAGGGTTAAGAAGCATGGAGCATTCTCAAAATAATGTACAGTCAAACTTTAGTATCTCAATCTCCTTAAACTTTTTCAACACCATGGATCTGTTTAAAATATACTCTTTACATTTACAAACAGTGTAGACCCTGATCAGAGGGCTCCTATAGGAGTATTCTGATCAGGGGCTACACTGTTTGCTAATTTAGATCAGTATTATCAAACTACCGAGAATTCCAAGTAGACTGTTTCATTTTTTGGTAATTAAAAAGATCCACAAGGGAACCATATAACAGACAAGATTTACCTATTAGTGTTGAAAGAGTTAAGTCGAATATATCTATATTTTAAAGTTAAAAGGTAGCTAAGCCAGTTTTTCTATTTAACTGAAATAAAAATAATGAAATTTAACTGCAAAAATACAGGAAAATTCTAGTTAAGCGAGTTTGAGATATCAACGATTGACTGTACTTCTAAATGCAGGGCAAAAGCAATGCACAAAGCTCAATAACTAGCACAGGATGTGGTGTCCAATAATCAACATAGTCAATAAAACATAACAATGGAGATTAACTTAAACAAAATAAAATAAAACAAGAGGTCTGATTGCTGATCAGATCTTTACAAAAGTTGGACTAAATAACAGAAACTTAACCAAAGTAAAATCAAGTCCTTCTTGTACAGTTATCTCAACTTATCTCTAAATCACTTATTACGATATCATGTCTTACTTTCCCTTATTCTTTATCTACCTAATTATTGGTATCAATCTTCTAGCACATATTAGATACACAAGACATCTTTTAGACTGTAACTAGAGTCAAACCCCTTTTACAACCACTGAAACATAGACTAATTGTTGGTATTTAAGACAGGTCACAGCTCAAAGCAAGATGAAGGTAAGGCAGACCTGTCTTAAATACAAACAATTTGATCCCAGTTTGTGGCTGTAATAGGAGTTTAACTCAAACTGTATATCATTTTACATATAACAGCTTCTATTCTATATATATTGCTAATTAGCTTATTTGATGCAACTTGAGTGAAGCAGCAACTTTCATCAGCAACTCTCAAAACAAGGAAATTACAGTCACCAATTTATAGCTTTTAAATAATAGTGACAGCTTGATGCAGGAGCAAACTACTACATGGTATAAAGAGTTAGACTATGTATCTCTCTCATGTGGTCTTTCAAACAAACAAAATTCAAAGTCCTAGCATTACTTTTCTCTTTACTATGATATACATTCAAACCTTGATAAATGATTATGAACTCACTTAAGTCCAACTTAACTATATTACAAAGTTAAAACGTGACTCCTAAGCCACATTTGAGCATCCAAATATGGATATGTTAGACTTAACCCTTTGAACCCTAGTCCCGCATATAGGCGTCTTTTCAAACAGTGTACATGTGAATAGTACACTTGTCCTGTGCAAACAGTGAAGGCCCAGATCAGAGGGCTCCGAAAGGAGCCCTCTGATCAGGGTCTTCACTGTTTGTCAGTAATGCCAAAATTGACAAAAACAACTCCTAAAAGTCAGAAATGGACTAGACAAAAATCAAAACTGGAATTGTCCATTTAAAGTTTCAGGGAGGAAAGAGTTAAGCAAGGTCGAGTTATCAAAATTCATTAGTAGAAATATAACAATAAGCTCAACTTAAACGAGATCAATTAGTTATTTGGGCTCATTCTTGTAAAAAATAGCTGTATGCTAAATCTTTATAACCAATACCAACTGATATTGATATACATAAGCAAAGTGATTTAGCTCAAATGTATGCGAGTCACTGGCATTTTTGGACAAAACTCTAACATAGCCATTGTGTGTATAATTATTGTCATTATCTAAGCCATATTATGTTGTGTTACATTTATGCTAAAACAATTTAAAATTGTTTAGATGTGACAATGTGACTCTCCTCAAATACAGTCGAAATTGTATTAACCCTTAGCCTGCCACTCACGACTATAGCTCCATATGCAAACAGCTTGGATCCGGATGAGACGCCGAGTAACTCGGCGTCTCATCCGGATCCAAGCTGTTTGACACTCGGACAACATTTTCAGCAATTTTGAGCAACTTTGAAGCACTTTGAAACTTGAAGCTGACGAGAAATATAGCAGACAACAATTTATTTGGCGGGCTAAGGGTTAAGCTATTCATCTTTTTAGGACAATTAATGGAATTTAAAGATATGTGACTGCTAAATTCAGGATTGAAACATAAAGGGCTACAGGACTTCCTGTATTATTTAAATCCTGCATTTGGAAACCACAGGTACAGTACAGTAAAACCTCTCTATAACGGCCACTAAATTGTCTTAAAAATTAGGTGTTAAGAACAGGTGACTGCTTAAAGCAAGGTGACAGTAAAACAGAAAGCTCCTGTAGGAGCTTTCTGTTTTACTGTCATCTTGCTTAAAGCTGCCACCTGTCTTTTATACAAACAATTAGCCTTATTTTAGTGGTTGTTATAGACAGGTTTTACTGTATAACAAGACTGGTAATGAGCAATTTATTGAATGGTTGCTTAATACAGGTTGACTGTGGTATTTTGGAGCTCTAACATAAAATTTGGGACTGTGGCACTTTAACACACAACATACATCGCAAACATACATGTACATAAATGAGCTGCCTTGTAAGAAAACAGAACATCTGACATTGAAACAGTATAGACCCAGTTTAGCCACTTTGTTGGAAACACACGAGTTAACTCATAACCCCATAGCCTGTTTCTATTGTAGTTGTGAAGACAGGTGACCATTTAAAGCAGGTTTAAATTAAAGCAATATTTGCCTTAAGGTGCATTCTGCTTTACCTTCAACCTGCTTTAATTTAACTCTTTCCTCCCTGAAACTTTAAATGGACAATTCCAGTTTCCATTTTAGTCTAGTCCATTTCTGACTTGTAAGGGTTGTTTTTGTAAATGTTTGGCATTATGACAAACAGTGAAGACCCTGATCAGATGGCTCCTTTCGGAGCCCTCTAATCTGGGTCTTCACTGTTTGCACAGGACAAGTGTACTATTCACATGTACACTGATTGAAAAGGACGCCTATATGTGGGACTTGGGTTCAAAGGGTTAAGCTAACATCTGTTAGGATATGGAAAACATTTCTTATAGTACATATTCATGACTATATAAAGTGTAACTATTTTCTTCAATGAAGGAATAAATTAAAGGTGTGAAAAGGGCTTGCACTGTTGGCAGGAATAACAGCAAAATAACAGTTTTCCACATCTACCAAAGTGCATTCTGATCTGAGTCTTTATTATTTGAAAATTGGATGGCTTGTTTTCTTATGCAGCAGCTCATATGTAAGGTAACAGAGAAATCATTAACAACTTTGTTCCATCAACAGACCTGTAGCTTTTTGCTCATTTTTCCCATGATACAGAGATGCAATTCAAACCAACAAGCTATAAATGTCAACTCTTTGCACGCTAACTGAGGATCAGTGATAACCTTTGCAAAAGGTTTAGATCAAGATAAGATGCACAATAACTTCACGTCTTGGCATCTCATCTGGATCCAACCTGTTTGACACTTTGACCCTATTTTACAATGAATTTGAGAAAATTATAATTTTAAAACAATGGCAAATGACATCAGGGCTGCCATAAGTTTATAATGAAAATCCTAAGATTTCCAACTTTTCTACTTTTCAAACACAATTTCTTAAAGCAGGTTGAAAGTAAAGCAGAATGTGCCTTAAGGCACATTCTGCTTTACTTTCAGCCTGCTTTAAGCAACCATCTGCTAGGATAAAACATTTTAGGATTTCAGAAAAATTCCGGAGAAATGGCAGCCCTGTGACATTTGTTGCATTCAACAATATAAGCATTCAAAGAGTTACTTTTTTCTGTTTCCATATGTAGCCATTAACACTTATCATGCGGAATTGTCGTCTACTTTAATTATATCGCCTGAGGAAAAGATAATCAAAATTAGTTCTTATACTTTTTTGAAACTGAAGAAAATTTTAATATGAGTGACAAACGGTTTGGACCCAGATGAGACGCTACCTTATGTGGCATCTTATCTGGATCAAAACTGTTTGCACTTGTTAGGCAAGTCACGCTTAGCATGATAAGGGTTATGCCTTTGAATATTAAGTAACATTGTCATCTGCAAGAGTTATCATCTGCTAATGTTCCAAAATTGCAATTTTCTAAAACTTCTTTCTCAAATACAGGTAAAGGCGTTATGTAGCGCCTATGCGATTAAACAGCAGTTTCCTGGTTCCCGACAAGAAGCGTTGAACAAGCTGTTTCATGCGCACTAGCTGTCATAGAAGACTCGAAATCGTTGACTTTGAAAGATGAGTTGAAGACTGTACAAGACCTTGTCCTGAACTCTAGGTCTGTCTTTGATCGGAACTGCTTTAATAAGGGAACTGCCAATAACATAAGGCCAGACAGAACAATGAAACCTCCACCCATGTAGAACGTGGCATCATAGGATCCAGAAATATCATACAGATAAGCTGAAATATAAACAGCATTTATTAATCATAATATTAACCTTGTATCCTTGTAACCCATTACCCCATAAATACACCTTTTTATGCCTTCAATTCATCCTTCAAATGAAGAAAATGATTCCACTTTATACAATCATGAATATGTATTATAAGAAATAGTTTCTACATTCTAAAAGGCAGTAGCTTAAAGCAGGCTAATAGTAAAGCAGAATGCGCCTTAAGGCGCATTCTGCTTTACTTTCAGCCTGCTTTCAATAGTCACCTGTCTTCAAAACTAGAAACAGTTTATGGGGTAATGAGTTAAATACAACAATTGAACTGACAGCAATAATCTACTTTTTCAAATTTCAACCATAACTGTTCTCTTGGACCGTTTGCAAACAGTATAAATCAAATCAGAGGAATCATTTCAGGGTATGCACTGTTTGTTATTATTTAACTTTAAACTCTCCTCAACAGTTGAAGTATAAGCTACACATAGTTGTTTATCAGATAATTTAAGTCCTTAAAATTAAGCATTGTAGAGTTAAGCTTGGCTGCCATTTCTCCAGATTTTTTTCCAAAATCTTTGGAATTTCATCCTAGCAGAACTGATGGTAGCTGAAAGCAAGCTGTAAGTTAAGCAGAATGCACCATTAGATACATACTTCTTTACTTTCAACCAGCTTTAAGAAATTACACTTGTAAAATGGAAACTTTGCAAATCTTAGGATTTTTCAAGAACAACTTATGACAGCCCTGGTTAAGTCATAACGCAAGTCTTGTATAGTATAAACTTAGCCCATGAACCCTTGCAACAAGTAATTAACTTAATTGGAAACTGGAAATGTCTATTTTAAATTTCATGGGTGAGTGAGTTTAATTAACGTAACAGTTCCAACGAGAGAGGGCATCAAGCACTTGTAAGAAGCTTTAACCCTTTACCGCATAGCCTGTTTCTAGTTTTGAAGATAGGTGACCATTTAAAGCAGGCTAAAAGTAAAGCAGAATGCGCCTTAAGGCGCATTCTGCTTTACTTTTAGCCTGCTTTAAGCTATAATCTGCTAGGATTTACAAAATGTTTCTTATTATTCATTTTCATGGCTGTTAAAATGGGAATTATTTTCTTCAGTTGAAGAATAAATCAAATGTGCTAAAAGGCGCTTCTATGAGGGCAAGGGTTAAGTAAATCCGTAATGTTGTTTTCACTAACTTAAAGTCTAATTGATGATTTAAAACAGGTAACAGCTTAAAGCTTCATTTTTTATTTTAATTTAGCTTTTACTGCTGCATCCACAATGCTTACATATTTGAAAAGAGCCTTCTTGAATGATAATTAGTTTATTGGTGTGTTTGGTTTTTTTTTTCAGTATTAATATACCAGTAGTGGGGAATACATTTGTCCAAAAACAATTATGCGGCATACACTTTGGAGCCAGATCAGATGCCAGGTAACAGTGTCTAACAGATCAGACTCCAAGCTATCATTTTCTTTATTTCTTGATTTGTGTTTAAATGGGAAAGAATAACATACAGTCGAACTTCAATATCTCGAACTCGTTTACTTCGAACTATCTGATAGTTCGATACATATATGACATAACTTCATGCTCGGTTAAAAAGAACATACCCGTGTTTCAAAGTTAAAACATGGCTTAGCCACGTTTTAACTTTGAAATACGGGTATGTTCGACATAACCGAGTTCGAGATATCGAAGTTCGACTGTAATCTGTAAGTGTAGGAAACTCACCTCCTATTGGGGGTCCAATCAGATTGCCTATTCCTTGTACCAACATAGTCAAACCATAGGCATTGGAGAGCTTGTCCAGGCCCAGATACTCCACCAAGATCACTGTACTGAGTGCATAGTTCACACTGATAAACAGTCCAAATAAAGCAGACAAAACAGCTAATGGCAGAAAGTCTATAAACACCGGGACCAGTAACACAGACAGTCCACACAGTGTCAGTGACACACCATATAACACACTCAGGTCCAACTCCCGGTCGCCTAAAAACCCATAAAATATCTGTCCAACTGTATTCACTATTCCTAGAATAGAGATAAGGAAAGAGGCCTTTGATTCTGACATTCCAAACTCCAAGGCTCTGTCTGCCATGAATATGTAGGGTACATCATACCAGAAATACAAAACAAAGTTGGACAAGGCAAACAGAACATACAGTGGGTGCAGTAGTATTGATGGATCAAACATTGTTTTCAGCACTCTCTTCATGTGTTTGGAGAACCTCAGGTATCGCCAGCACACCGAGTCCCACTCATCATCAGAGCTCTCACTGTCACTCTCGTCCCAGCGACCTTTATACAGTTCAGGACAACTGGTTGACCGTACTTGACCAGCAGGATGTGTCAACCTCGACAGGTTTCCTCGGAAAAACAAATCTTTCCTATACAGAGGCAGATAGGAGTTCATTCTGACTTGTTTGGGTTTTGTTTGTGGCCTGTTCACTGTACCATCTCTGGCCCCTCCCGGAGTTGTTGCTGACTTTTTCAAGCAGCTACTGCGTGGTTTGTCTGTAGTTTTGCCATTCACCAACTTTGTCTGCTCATGTCCATTTTCAGTGCCAGTAGTGATGATCTTTACATACACCTCTGGAGGGTTAGGCTCAGATATTTCCTTGACTTTGCCATTTGGTTCCTTGACTTCACTTTCTGAATCCTCACAATAGTTTTTCATATATTCCTTCAACTTGCGTTTATTATTTTTTGCTTCTTTAAGAACTTCAATTGGGATATTGATTTTCTTGTCTTTGATGAATGTAGGTATTTGTATCTGAGAATGACAATGCTCCAGGTTATCATCCTCTGAACTTTCATCGTCAGAGTCGTAGCTTTCTGTGTTACTGGCGAGTCGACTCAAACTTTTGCCATTATTTGAGAAACTTGTATAAGACATTGTCCGTGACATACGCTCAAATTTTTGCAGGGCTCTCTGTCTCCTCTCGTGTGGGGTAAACTCCAGTGGCCTCATGAGGGCCCCACAAACCACCAAATTCAACACTATTCCAGCCCAGATAATCATTGTTCCTCGCCAGCCATACAGTGTGATCAGATACTCTGTGAGAGGGGCAAGAACAAATGTTCCAATTCCTGAACCACACACCGATAACCCTGTAGCCAGTGCTCTCTTGTCTTCAAAATAAAATGCAACCATGACAACAGAAGTTACATACCCCATTGACATACCCAAGCCTGTCACAAAACCAAAAGTAAAGCACAGTGTTCCTACATTATTTGCATAAGCACTAGAAAATGTGCCAACTGTTGCAACCAAGCCGCCCACAATCAGGACTTTACGACATCCAAACTTAGTGGCAAGTGCACTGGCCAAAGGGCCCCCAATCAAACATGTACCATAGAAAATTGAGCCTATCCAAGATGTGTAGCTTTTACTCTCTCCAAAATAATCCAGCAAATCTGTGTACAAAATCCCAAACGAAAATGAAATTCCATCACTAATTAAATTGACCATGAAGGCTGAGAAGACTATGAGCCAGCCAAAGCCACCATCAGGTGGGGACGGCATACGATATGAGACATCCTCCTCTGAGAAGAGACTGTCCGAGCTGCTGCTACTGCTGCTGCTGACACTGACATTCTGCTGCTGCTGCTGTGACTTCTTGATACTAGGTTTACTGACTGTATCACTCTCTTCACCACTTGGCATGCTTTTCCAATCCACTCTTGTATTAAAGTTGCGACTAGATTAAACAGTATCACCACAAAACTTATTACAGTACTCAAATGTTTACTTTTTCCTTTACACAATAGAATGTTCTGTCTTAATGCACACACGGATATATTGCTTTCTAAGTTGTTACTGCTGAAGAATTCGGCTAGACTAATTGAGAAGAAGGAGGAGAGGCAGAGTCTAGACATGGGTCTCTGAAGATGCAGGATAGAGTTGTAGCCGGAGCCAACAGCAGCGCAGGAGCCGAGGAAACAGGCACTATGCTGGGGAACCTTCATAACCATCAGGAGCAACCTGAAACACAAATCAAACGTAGTCAAATTAAACCTACATATTTATAATCCCTTCACTACCATGTCATTGTCAGTTTTAATTGTTGTCCGATTTAATTTCTTAAGTTTAAATGTTAGGTATTTTGACCTAAGAAATATTGAAATGAATGTTAAACAGTTTTGATCTTGATCAGATGCTGTGTAACGCAATGTCTGATCAGGATCAAAGCTGTTTACAAATAATTATTCTATTGGGGTAAGGCAGTGAAGGGGTATTAAAGGACCACTAAAAAGTGGATATAATGTTTTTATAGCTTATAAATTTGACAGGTGGCTGCGTAGCTGAGCTTGACTGACATTCACCCCGCTGAAACTTTAACCCGTTACCCGATAAATACGTTTTTTTACGCCTATAGTTTATTCCTCCATTGAAGAAAATAGTTCCAATTTATACAGTTGTGAACATAGCATCTGAACTGGGTCTACACTGGATGCATAGGATTAGTGCACGTGTACTCATCACAGGTATATTGCCATGTACATACTTGTCACTAGGGTTCAATGAGTTAAACCATTACCCCATAAATACGCCTTTTTATGCTTTTTATTTATTCCTCTGAGCTGAAGAAAATAGTTCAAAATTATACCTTCATAAATATATACCATAAGAACTATTTTCTATATCCAAGTATATGTTAGCTAACTTAGCTTAAAGCAGTCTGAAAGTAAAGCAGAATGTGCCATAAGGCACATTCTGCTTTACATGCTTTAAGTGGTCATCTATTTTCAAAACTCAGAACAGGCTATGGGGTAATGGGTTAATGTACCCAAACCAAAATCCATGCTTGCAACAAGCTTGCAGCAAGCTTGTGACAAGCTTGTTTTAGATATATTAGATTGCAATAAGCTTGGTGCAAGCTTGTACAAGGTTTTTCAAAATTCTTTCTCATGCTGGCAAGCTTGTGCAAGCTTGCATCAATATAAGCAAGACTACAAGATTGCAGTCTGTATTTGAAAATATTTCCAAGCTTGCAGGCATATCAAAGAACTTAGAAAATGTTTGTTACTACAACAAAAGTAATGCAATAAGACAAATATACAGTGGTAACTTATAATCTTACCACCGTATATTGGTCTTATTGTTCTTTAGATTAAAGGTTTTATTTTCATTTAACCCTGACAGTGAGCTTTCATCATTACTTTTGTTTTCTCACTTCTCGGACAGAGGTATCCCGAAATCTAGGGGGTGTGAGATAACCTTATCTGTCCGGACAGACATGCCTAACTATTTTATGATTGGTTGTTATTGCCGTTGTTATGACGTCGTCATGCATGCATTAGAGCATTAAAATACAACTCGCCACTGTATAGCAAATTAAACGCGTTTTTAGGGTTGATGAGGTGAGAAGTTGAGTGTCAGATGAATATCCCACCCTCGTTTGAAGATATTTTTGGAACACTCGGCAAAGCCTCGTGTTTCAAAAATATCTTCAAAACTCGGGTGGGATATTCTTATCTGACACTCACGGTGGTGTTAAGATTCACTATGTACATTATATGGTGACACAATAAAGATACATCTCTAAAGACAGATTCTTGCTTTATCCTAACATCCTGGGAACTGTCAGTATATACACCTTATGCAAACAGTGTAGACCAAGGTGGTCATTTAGCATTGCACTATATTTATAGTAACAGTTAAATGATAAAAGCTTATCTAAAAGAGCTTTCTGTAAAAAGTAGTATGCTACATAAAGCTACTACTTGATTACTATAATAATTATCATTGTGAGCACTTTATAGTTTGATCTTCTATAGTTTTGCTACATGAATGTTAAAAGGCGTTATTGCCATCACTTTTGTATACACTGTTTTCAAGTGCCCTTATAGTGTTAAAATCTTCTTAAGAAATGACTAGGGTCACTCAGTTTACTTAATGAATTACTATCTCCAAAGTCACATTTATAATTAAACATCACAGTAAGTTATGCACTAACATACACATGCCTACATCTAAATGACCTTCAGCTTAGTAATATTTAGTCAAACGTTTGGTAGATGTTCTAACCCTTTACCCCATAGGCTTAGCCTGTTTCTAATTTTGAAGACTGGTGACCACTTAACCCTTTCCCACATAGCATATCTCTAGTATTGAATATAGGTGTCCACTTAAAGCAGGTTGAAAGTAAAGCAGAATGCACTTTAAGCGCATTCTGCTTTACTTTCAGCCTGCTTTAAGCTATCATCTGCTAGAATATAGAAAATATTTTGTATTATACATATTTATGAATGTATAAATTGGAACTATTTTCTTCAGGGCAAGAATAAACTGAATGCGCTAAAAGGCGCTTCTAAGGGGGAAAGGGTTCAAGTACTAGCTAACATTTTTTCTGCTAGTATATAGAAACTATTTCTTATGCTGTATTTTCATGACTGTTTAAATTGAAACTAATTAAATTTCTTCAGTGGAGGGAACATTACAGATCGAGGCATTCAAAGGTGTATAGATGGAGTAAGGCAAATTCTGTTTTACTTTCAGTCTACTTTAAGCTACAATTTAATCTACTAGGATATTGAATATATTCATTATGTTACATATTCAAGACTGTAAAAAGTGGAATCATTTTCTTCAATGAAGTAATAAATCAAAGACATAAAAAGGCCTACCGGTATTTATAGGGTAATAGGTTAATACTTACAGAAAATAAAAGATGCCTAGTTAGTGAATCATATCTTGAAAATAGTGTTTAACCCTTTGAACCCTAGTCCCGCATATAGGCGTCCCTTTCAAACAGTGTACATGTGAATAGTACACTTGTCCTATGCAAACAGTGAAGACCCTATCGGAACCCTCTGATCAGGGTCTTCACTGTTTGTCATAATGCCAAACATTGATAAAAACAACCCTTAAAAGTCAGAAATGGACTAGACTAAAATGGAAACTGGAATTGTCCATTTAAAGTTTCAGGGAGGAAAGAGTTAAAACCACACACTGTGCAGACCAGGATCAACTGCAGCATTGGTGACAATCATTGGGATCTGAGTTAGCACTGTTTGCAGTGGGCTACTGAACTATCACAACTGACAAACAGTGTAAACAATGACCAGACTTACCAATGAGAGGAAAATAGTTTCCAGGGCTGCCATTTCTCCGGATTTTTCCTAAATCTCTGGATTTTTTCCCATTACATGGTAGCTTAAAGCAGACTGAAAGTAAAGCAGAATGCGCCCTAAGGCGCATTCTGCTTTACTTACAGCCTGCATTGAGAATTTGTATGTCAACAAAACAAGAAATAGGCTATTGGGTAAAAGTACAATTCGTAAAATCGCACTTGAAAAATGCAAATTTGGAAATCTTAGGATTTTTCATGTCATCTTATGGCAGCCCTGAATTTCCCGACTCATTGTTAACTAAATAAATTCAACGACCTATTTTCTCTAGATGTTACTTATAAATTGCATGTGTATAACTTTAAATTGTTTTGCTAAAATCACAAATTGTTTTCAGATAGTAAAATAACAAGTGGTTAAAGGACAAAGTTCAAGTAGCAACAATTTGACCCAGTATATTAAATTACATTTTTCAAAACTGTAAGTTTCATTAACTTCCCAGCATCTATAAAGAACTACAGTAAAAACTTTCCATTACTGCCATTAAAGCCACAACTAATTGATTGCATAAAAAGAAAGGTGACATATTAAAGCAATGTGACAGTAAAACAGAAAGCTCCTACAGGAGCTTTCTGTTTTACTGTCACCTCTGCTTAGGAGCTTTCTGTTTTTCTGTCCCCTTGCTTTAAGCAGTCACCTGTTGTAATAATGATTAACACAGTTTATTGGTCTCAATGGAGAGGTTTTACTGTACAAGCCCATTGTCCATTTCCTCCATTTCCTGCTTTAGTCCTAAAAACTGATTTGCTAATGTGGACTATTCCACTATGGAAACATAACCTAAGTTCAAGTTGATTTTGGCCCATATTTAGAAAACATTTGATTAAAATAAAAGATAAACAAACAGTGCATACCCTGATCAGAGGGCTCCTCAACCCATTACCCCTTTCAACCCATTACACTTTGATGTTCACAAAATATTCGATGTCAATTTTACACTGAAAAATATAGTTTTCAGAACTAATCCTCTATAATTATATTCGCAACTTAACCTTCAGTAACCCTATGTGTTATGACTTATTAAGTCACTGTCTAACTCATTACCCCATAGCCTTTTTACATAATTAATTTTAATAGTGTTATTCTATTTATTTCATGCTTTTAAACAGCTTTTTAAACTAATTTTTTGTCAATTTAACACAAAAGTACAAGTTTAAATTACCCCGTGTGGAGCCCAAAGTTTTCATCAAATACCTTTTTTGTGACATTTTGCCCTACCAAGATGTCACTGTTTCATTCATCATTATGACATCATCAGTATTTTGTTTTACTTCCGATCTAGGATTCGTTTTTCATCCATTTAGTGGTTCTAGACAAATCAAGCTGTCGGTATTACACTATAACACATGACTGACTACAATTCCTGGGGAGCCCTATATACAGGAAAATTTATAATAGAAGCAACAATAGCTTTTTATGGTGTTGAGATAACCCCACTGTTTCAAACAGTGAGATTATCAAGTGACAATCTACTATTATTTCCCGGTAAACCACCGGAAAGCATGAAATAAAATGGAGTAAAGGGTGAAACATTTCATGTTACTCACTATTAACCCTTTACCTGATAGCATAATGTTTCTAGTATTGAAGATATGTGACTACTTAAAGCAGGTTGAAAGTAAAGCAGAATGCGCCCTAAGGCGCATTCTGCTTTACGTTCAGCCTGCTTTAAGCTATTAACTGCTAGAATAAGGAAATTATTAAATATGACACATATTCATTACGATATAATTTGGAACTATTTTCTTCAGCGGATGAATAAAATGAATGTGCTAAAAGTCGCTTCTATAAGGGAAAGGGTTAATCAGGTGCCGGGTGGTAGAACTCCTTGAACTTACTGTTTTAGATGCTGCAGTGAGAAATATAATTAAACTAGCAGCTTAATCAATATAGTGAACACAGCTCAAACATCATGTACACTCAGGTCTAGTCTCTAGAAAAACATAGCAATTAAAATTCTCAATAACTTGAACTTGTTCTTTGAACTTTTACATCATAAAAAGTTTGAATGCTGTAAATTTAACTCTTGGCACACTAGCTAGGACACCATGACAACTTTTGCATTATGCGGGGTCACATCAGGATCTAAATGGTTTGACATTCTAACCATGTTTTAAAAATGAACTTTGAAAATTTGAACTTTAGGACAACAGACAACAATTGTTACAGAAAAACAAATTACCAATGAGCATGCAAACAGTTAATAATACTTGATGAGCTTTATGATATTATAGCTATGGCATAATCTAAGCTTTATTCTAACTTACTTCGCACACACCCCTACATAAACAAAGAATGAACGTATCAGTGTTTGAATTCTTAATAAAACATTCACGCGCTGCAACATGTAACGTTCTAACGTGACGTCATATGGCTTCGAAAATGCGTAAGCCAAGAAATGTAGCGCCATTGCTTCGGTGCAAATTAAGGTTAAATTATGTGTAAAAATCAAAATAATGAATTAATACCAGTGTTTTATCTAACAATTGAACACGGGTAGTCGTTGAGATGCTTGTTACTAAACAACTCGGCCTAAAGGCCTCGTGATTAAATTACTACGCATCTCAACTCCTACCAGTGTTCGATTGAACAATAAAACACTGGTATGAATTTATTATTTCTTAAATACATTTTATCTTTGAAACAACAATGCAAGTTTTTATTATCAACACATGACTGCATGAGTTTCTTTCTTAACTCTTTCCTCCCTGAAACTTTAAATGGACAATTCCAGTTTCCATTTTAGTCTCGTCCATTTCTGACTTTTAAGGGTTGTTTTTGTCAATGTTTGGCATTATGAAAAACAGTGAAGACCCTGATCAGAGGGCTCCTTTCGGAGCCCTCTGATCTGGGTCTTCACTGTTTGCATAGGATAAGTGTACTATTCACATGTACACTGTTTGAAAAAGACGCCTATATGAGTTGCAGTGTAGACCCTGACAGCAGAGCTCCTTAAGTAATGAGCTCTGAGACAGAACAAAGACTGTTCTGTTGTTGTAGTGTTTCATTTAATGTTTCTGAAATATTTTCCTGAATCAGCCCAAAACAATTAGCATAAAATGGTCATTTTCCAAAACTGGAACAGTCCATATCAGTATAAAACAATCTAGCGTTTCAGTTATTTAAAGAAAATTAGAAAGTAATAAATACCTGTAGATTTATCAACATGGGCCTCTCCGATACACTAAATGTCATTTATAACTATACACTAGACAACTTCCGAAGTCTTTCTATTTGTTAAGTTTGATGCACTTATCTTTGTCTTTGTTGTTCCAGACAAGACAGATTCACTGATAAACACATGAGAAACAAGATCTAGCTCTCTATCTGATTATGTTCCTGGTCTTCAATCGAGTCGATGCAGTGACAGACTGTTACAACGTTACAAAGTCCACCAGATGTATGCATGAATTACAATTAAACTTTCTCCAGCTATTACTGCAGTGTATTCATTATATAGAAGCTTTTTAAAGACCAGACCAGCTAGGGCTCCAGATAAGAGTGAGTAAACTGAACAAATCCAATATTTTCTCTCATTCAGCATCAAATCCTATGGTGTTACTACTCATTAGAATCGTCTCTTTGAGACGATTCTAATGAGTAGTGACACCATAGGGTTTAATGCAGAAATAAAGATATTTGTTTCTGAAATAACCCCCTTATCTTGAGCTCTGCCAGACTGATCAGAGTCTGCACTGTAAACTTTTCTTACAGGATTTGTCTGGCATGAGTCTGCACTTGTTCAATAAATTTCCTGGGGAGATAATACTTTTTTCCTTATTGACAAGTCTGTGTTAAGCTTCAGTATAAATGTGTTTAGCTATTTACATTCATGAAAAGTCTCCATTGATTTTAAAGGCTCCCATATTTAAACTTTTAAGCTCATATTTTAACTCTTATTTCTACTAATAAGAGTAATACAAACAGAAAAGAAAAACTCTTTTTGACCCTACTTTTATAAACTTCGAATGAGTGCTTATTGTTGTGTCAATGGAAGGTGGCTGCTGCAATCAAGTATGAAAGTAAAGCAAAAAGCTCCAAAGGAGCTTTCTGCTTTACTTTCATCTTGCTATTAGCTGTCACCTGATTTTAATATGATAAATTAATGTTCATTATTGCAGGGAATTACTGTACATGTACATAAGTGTTTGATGGGATATATGACCTAGATAGACTTATCTGTTTATCCAGTAAATCACTTGTAAAACACAGCATGTTCATTTCAACAAACATAAATAAAACTTAAACTATAAACCTTGAACAGACCCCTAGGCCTGATTCAATAAACAGTCAAGCTATCATAAACCTTTCAGTGAGATCTCAAGAGTTATAATGAATAAATGTCTAATTCTTGCAATATATACCACTATAAATATGTATATTTAATATAGTTAAGTCTCTCTAACGACCACAAGTTGAGGTTAAGTTTTTGGTGTTTAATGCAAGTGACTATTTATAGTGTTGAAAGCAAGATTACAGCAAAGCAGAAAGCCCCTATAGGAGCTTTCTACTTTACATTCATGACAGTCACCTGTCTGTGATATCATCATTCAGTCTAATTTTAGGTGTTATAATAGAGGAGTTTTACTGCAGCTTACTTTATATTAACTCTTTGCATGCTGGGTAATTTTTTCGTCTGCAAAAATCTGTTGTCTGCTATCGTTCTAAAATAAGAATTTTCAAAAATTTCTTTTAAATTCAGTGTCAGAATGGAAAACAGATTTGATCCTGATGAGACGCCGCATCATGCGGCGTCTCATCTGGATCCAATCTGTTTGCAGAGATAATCACTATGGCAGGTATATCTGTCGCTATATTAAGTGTGCAAAGAGTTAATATAAAGTATATTTATTAGTGCTGGTATATTCAGTGTTTGTTGAATGAGGAACATCTCGCTTTACCCTTGACCTTGAAAACATTGAAAAGCATTAAGCCCATACAATGATGAACTTTGCAATAGACTTTTCCATTTTTCTGACAAATGACCCATCTTAGAGGGTTTAGTTATATCTCAATACATGTACTATCAAGAGTTACGACAAACAACGCAAAGCCTCAATGCAAATTAGCCCTCTGATCTGAATCTTCACTGTTAGCAAAGGATGCAAACACCCCGGCCTTGCCCTGCAAGGGTAAATAGTAAAATACAAGTATGATATCTCTATTACTGCAGGTGTAATCAAAACGAATTTAAGATATCCATCTCTTATTTACCCATTAACCCATAAATATGCCTTTTTATGCCTCTAATTTATTCCAACCCTGAGGAAAATAGTTTTAGGTTTTACAGTCATGGAATAGTATGATAAGAAATATTTTCTATATTGTTGTTGTTGAACACTCACAGGACAACATGGTACAGACATTCTGTTTTACTTTCAACTCGCTTTCACCCCTGCGAAAATTTCTAGAACAGTTCTTGAATAGTTCTAGTATTGTTCTGGAACAGGTGTTCTAGAACTGTCCTTCAAAGGTTCCAGAATAGTTCCAGAACAGTTTCAGAAATGTTAAATGAGACAAAATATTTCTATAATAGTTCTAGAACTATGAGTTCTAGAATGGTTCTAGAACAATAGTTCCAGATAAGTTCTAGAACAATAGTTCCAGATAAGTTCTAGAATATGAGTTCTAGAATGGTTCTAGAACAATAGTTCCATAATAGTTCTAGAACAATAGTTCCAGAATAGTTCTAGAGCAGTTGTTCTAGAACTGTCCTTCATAGGTTCCAGAACAGTTTCAGAAATGTTAAATGAGACAAAATATTTCTGGAACAGTTCTAGAATATGAGTTCTAGAATGGTTCTAGAATAGTTCTAGTATTGTTCTGGAATAAGAGTTCTAGATTGGATCCTGACCTAAAAACAATATCATAATTGATAAAGGGTTTCCAAATTAATACAAAGTTTAAGTTAAACATGTAACAACTGTATTTATGTTCCTGAACTAAAATTGTGTGTAAAACTTATGTCATAGTAAACTACTAGTGGGTGGGGTACCACATGGTTTTGGTTGTGTAATGTAAATATCTAAACTATATTATACTATTGTATTAAATGTATTATGTGGCTTACCATGAACTGTTGTCAGGAGATTGAACTGGTTTGGAGTCTTTATTGTTTGCCATATTCCCATTTTAAAGTATAAATAAAAAGAAAACCTGAAAGTCACATGGCTGTGTTGTCCTGGGTGTTGTTGTTGTTGTTTGTGTATGTATAATATTCACTTGTTTGTGAAACTTACAAGTTCTGAAACAGATCCAGAACTGTTCCGGAACACATGCAGAATAACAATAAGTTCTGAAACTGTTCTACAAAATGTACATGAACACATCTAGAACATTTGAATCCCATTTCAAGTTCTGAAACCACTCCGGAACTGTTCCAGAACAAATGTAGAACAAATAATGTCTTGAGACTGTTCTAGAACTGTTCCACAAAATGTTCTGGAACAGTTGTAGAACAATTGTTCTGGAACTTCCACTTGGAACAGTTACAGAACAGTTCTAGAACTGTGAAAAAAGTTCCAGAACAGTTCTAGAATTGTTCTAGACTCCAGAACAAAGTTTCGCAGGGGCAGCCCCCACGGGTCTTCAAAACTAGAAACAGCCTATGGGGTAATGCATTTCAAACATAAAGGAAAGCCTTCAAAAGTCAAGGACCAAGGGCCATGTCCAATTTTCTACTCAACATGTCATCCACTGTCAACACTTTGTTTTCAGAATAACATGCTAAAAATGGTCTGTCTTACAGACAGATAGCTATACTTAATGCAGGACAAAGTTCTATGAAGAGAACTTCTCTGGGAGCTACATTAGGTATCTGCATTGTTTTGTCCTGTATTAATAAGCTTCATGTCTTTAGAGACTTTCATGATTCTTCAGTCAATGGTTGCTTACACAGTTATGACTGTATCTAGTGTAAAATGCATTTCAACAGCTCCATGGAGTATTGCATTAACTACCTGGTAGAATATGTTTTAAGTGTGAAATTTCTAAATAAGATAATTGATCAAGTACATTAATGATTATAATCATATTGCTCCCTTTACCATATTCACTGTATTTGGTTTTTAATACAAGTTACCACTTAAAGCAGGTTGAAAGTAAAGCAGAATGTGCTTTACTGCACATTCTGCTTTACTTTCAGCCTGCTTTAAGCTATCATCTGCTAGGATGTAAAAAATATATCACTAGTACATATTCATGGCTGTACAAAATAGAACTATTTTCTTTAGTGGGGGAATCAATTGAAGGTAAAAAGTATTGTAATTTGTATTTATGGGGTTATGGGTTACAAAAATTCCTCCACAGAAATGCCTTACAGCGCCTCAATTTTCTCCTCAACAATGAACAATCATTGACTATGTTGAATACAGGCAACACCTTACCAGCTTTCTGCATTACTTTCCTCTTGCTTTCAGCCAAGTCATCTGCCTAAAATAATTGACTTTTGGCTATGGAGAAATTGGTCTAGTACAATACAATCCCACAAAATAACTTAGTATAGGTTTTTGAGGAAGTGGGTTCTTAACCCGTTCCCACATAGCATGTGTCTAGTATTGAATATAGGTGTCCACTTAATTTCTTAAAGCAGGTTGAAAGTAAAGCAGAATGCACCTTAACCCTTTGAGCCCTAGTCCCGCATATAGGCGTCCTTTTCAAACAGTGAACATGTGAACAGTACACTTGTCCTGTGCAAACAGTGAAGACCCAGATCAGAGGGCTCCGAAAGGAGCCCTCTGATCAGGGTCTTCACTGTTTGTCATAATGCCAAACATTGACAAAAACAATCCTTAAAGGTCAGAAGTTGACTAGACTAAAATGGAAACTGGAATTGTCCATTTAAAGTTTCAGGGAGGAAAGAGTTAAGCGCATTCTGCTTTACTTTCAGCCTGCTTTAAGCTATCATCTGCTAGAATATAGAAAATATTTCGTATGATACATATTTATGACTGTATAAATTGGAACTATTTTCTTCAGTGAAGGAATTAACTTAATGTGCTAAAAGGCGCTTCTATGGGGTAAAGGGTTAAAAGCAGGATGCTTTTTGCATTAATTTCATCCTACTTTATATTGCTTTACTTTGTTTCTACTTTCATCCTGCTTTAATAAACTGGCACATGTATGTCCTGAACAAAATCACAATCAGATGAGTCTTCTTTAGAGTGGTCATAAATAGCTGAGGTCAGACTGTATATAATAAACATGGGTGACAGGGGTTTCATTAGGAAGGCCATTCATAGACTGCTGGCAATAATTGCCTTGTTCAACCTCTATTGATCCAATACCAGACTTGAAAACATCTACACACAAACTTCTGGTAAGCTGTCACTCAAAGTTTGATAAACGCAAGTGGCACTGGTTAATGCATGGAATAGGTAATGTTGAAAGCTCCAATAGAAGATTTCTACTTTACTAAATCATCTTTCATTAAACAATAAATAGATCTGTCTTTAAAGATCTCCATGTTTCTCAATTAAATGACTGCTTAACAAGTCACACCTGTATTTAGCAACAATTTGATTCTATGAAGCATGGGCATTTCTAAAGTAATGGAGATACATGTATGGAGATAGCTGGAGATAGGGAGATATCTCCTTTACCGTCCATCTCCTTTAAAGCCACTATATTTCTCCCACATAATCAGAATCGAACATTTTTCTAACATGAAATTTATGTCACTATCATAAGCGTTCCATATAAAAAGAAGTAATACGTGGTGATATTTGAAGCAATATTGCTAACGAACAGTGAAACTTGTGGAAACAAGTAATCAAGTTTGTTTATTTTTGAATAGCGACGAAAATTTACAGACATACTCGGTAAAGCTCATTTGCATAATTCTATACAAGTCGAGTGCTTTACAACCAAAGAGAGACAACTCCTTTAAGTTTGGCCGTTATACTGATGTAATGTATACACATTGTCGCGGCCGAATCAATCACGTGACCTTTATGCGATCGTTCGAAAGTTCTCGGAACCAGCCCATAATCTTATTTGTAAACAAACCCGCTTATAATGTAAACCACCACGATAAGAATTCGACACATTTAGGTAGGATTCTGTACGAAGTGGGTGCATATGTCGAGCTTCTTACACTCGATTTCACTTAGTTTTAATACATAGAAAAAGCACACATATAAGAAATTGCGCGTTTTAAACACCAATTTGAGCGGGATTGTGCCTTTAAGAAGCCATCTGTCTAACGCTGAAATGCTTGCATTATGAAAGGGTGATATACAGACAAGGTCATTTTTTCATATGAAATAGCAAACAGTGCAGACTCTGATAAGACTTATCAAGGTCTACACTGTTTGCAAATTTCTATTTTAGTACTAAATGGCTAAATTGGGTTAATGCAGGATTGAAGTAAATTAAATGCAAAAAGCTTAGACCTAGAATTTTCTACATTACTTCTGTGCTGCATTAAGCTTAGTCACCACCTGTCTTTGAAAACTGCCAATTCATGCAATTTTGAATAGATACAGTGGAGAAAACGTTATTCTTTCCCAATAAACGCGCTTACGCTTAAACTATTATTTGCGGTGCAAACAGTTTGGAGCCAGATCAGACGCCGGGTAACCCGGCGTCTGATCAGGCTTCAAACTGTTTGCCACCACGATGAACATGAATTATCAGAATTGTCCAAAAGTTGTTCTTTTCTACATTTTAGTGCTTTGCGTTTGCGTACATTTGCGTTTAAACGGGAAAGAATAACAGATTCTCCACTGTAATGAATCCTGACCTGCAGATGCCGTCACCTGTGCTACATGTATTTGAGGTCTCATCAGGTCCCGCCTGTTTGAGAATGTTAATAACAGTAAGTTGCCTGATCAGCACTGCATGTAAGTGTTACAAAGATCAATGTTGGATAACCTTTCTCAGACATTTCCTGGAACTGAACTGGTGACTAGATAGATCTATACCTGCAGGACAGAAATCAATACCTTACAATGCTTCAAACTGAGGTGGCAGAGCTGGTAACTCAATTAAACTTGTTAACCCATTACCCCATAAATATGCCCTTTTATGCCTCTAATTTATCCCTCCACTGAAGAAAATAGTTATACAAATTTATACAGATGTGAATATTTAACATTAGAAATAATTTCTATATTCTAGCAGCTGGTAGCTTAAAGCAGGCTGAAAGTGAAGCAGAGTGTGCCTTATTCAACCTGCTTTAAGTGGTCACCTATTTTCAAAAATAGAATCAGGCTATGGGGTAATGGGTTAATCCAAGTTTTAACACTTTCAACCCTAGGGATGAGTTTACCTATGAAGAGTACACTTGCCCTATGCAGACAGTGTAGACACTGATCAGAGCTCTCCTGCATGAGCCCTCTAATCAGGGTTTGCACTGTTTGTCATTTTGCATTTTGTATTGGTAACATCAATCCTAAATACCGTAGTTATAAATGGACTGGACTTTATTAAAATTAGAATTGTCCATTAAAAGTTTCATGGTTGAATGAGTTAAAGGGGTCTAAATCATCATTTTTAAACCATATAATTTTATGTTACTATACACATGAAATAGGTGTAGTTGACTACATGTAGAAAAGAATCTACTTGAATATGTTTAATGTATTTTTTAAATACACAAAATGACATACATGTATATTCATTGTATACATGGATACCAGTAGTAAACATTAATGGACTGTGTAGCCAGTTGGAATTTAATATGCATCAATACAGAATTACAGATAGATCTATTATATAAAAAATTAAAATGTCATCACCAGGGCTCCAGATAAGAGGGAGTAATCTGCACAAATCCAACATTTTCTCACTTATTTTGGCATCAAATCCTATGGTGTTACTACTCATTAGAATCGTCTCTTTGAGACGATTCTAATGAGTAGTGACACCATAGGGTTTTCAACAGAAATAAAGATATTAGTTTTTGAAATACCCCCCTTATCTGGAGCTCTGTCATCACTACTCCAGGGGAGGCCCTGCTAATGCCATCTGAAGAGTCAAACCCTTACAGAGGGTAGAATTGGACAAGTTATTGCTAGAAATCATATTTGCTGCATAAATAAAGTAACCAAATTCAGTATGGATTTTGAAAACTTAAATGGTTTATATATTATGGTCTATACAAAACTCCCAATTTGATTAAAGAAAACATTTCTTCACAATTTGACTAAAAAGGATACACATCTTTCCCAATTTGCTTGGACCCGGACCCTTTCCCAATTGACTCGGAAAAAACCTGATACTATTGGAGCACATCATCTGCCACAACATACTAAACCATGCTGACAAACACCATACAAAGTCATGTCCTTATAATATAGCTCCCCTTAGGCTGTTCTTGTGAAACCCAGCTAGTGGTTACAGCCCATGACCTAAACTATGGCAAGGGTCATCAAGTTACACACTGTCATGATAAATATCAAGGCTTTCGACATTGAGCCTCACAAGCGTCTACTACACAAGCTAGACAACTATGGCATTAGAGGATCCATGGATTACCAACTTTTTGACTAAATGAGAGACATGTATTGGTTTTGAATGTGAGAAATCCCGCCACGTCTAGGTAGGCTTATCGTGAATTTCCATAATTGACCTGCGAGTTGACATTCATTTTTAGCTCACTTCATGCATTTTAGATCTGGTAGTTGTCTTAAGTGGCTCTTCTTTGCACCCCTTTAACTACATGTAGCTCATTGTATTTTCCTTGTAAGCTGCAATTTCTCCAGAATTTTTCGAAATCTTCAGATTTCTGTTCTTACTTTAAAATTTGGAATTTTATGCGGTTTTTACTTTTTAAAAGAAATAATTGGTTGAGGGTAACAAAAACTTTAGATTCAGATCAGGCGCCACTTTAAGTGCAGCAAGAATGTCCACTAGTCCATGATGAACCTGTTTAACCCTTTACCAAATAGAAGCGCCTTTTAGCGGATATGATTTATTCATCCTCTGAAGAAAATAGCTCCAATTTAATCAGTAATGAATATGTATTATAGGGAATATTTTCTATATTATAGCACATGATAGCTTAAAGCAGGCTGAAAGTAAAACAGAATGCGTCCTAAGGCGCATTCTGCTTTTCTTTCAACCTGCTTTAAGTGATCACCTATCTTCAATACTAAAAACAGGCTATCAGGTAAAGGGTTAAGGCTCATCATGGACTAGTGGACATTCCTGCTGTCCAATATATCAGGAAAAGTGATGCCTGTACAAGAGGGGCCAATAATAGGTTCTACCAGGAGCTCGACAATGACAGGACCTACCTAACACCTTCTTCTCAAGAAAGGTCAGGGACTGGAACACAAGGCCTACCAGTAAGTGTCACACTGGCAATCTCCCTGGACGAATTCCTTAGACTCCTCAGGGGCTAACCATACAACTGTTTCAGTTGTACTCCACTCTTTATAACATTCCTTTTTTGGCTCGGGCGAGCCTAATGGGATGATAAGTTATGAATGATGTGCGAGTCTAGCTCCCCCTATAAAAAATTCTGTCATACAGGGTTTACATAGGCTTTCTAAAAGAGCTTCAGAGGCTGAGCATGCCACTATCAAATTCCTATTAACCTGATTATGAATCTGATAAACCGTGTAACAGAGCAGCGAGTATGTGGACTGGCTAGAGTTAAACTCAGGATCCTTAGTCTGTACCTGTTTATCACACTCTGTGTTACCATACAGTTACCGTACAAATACACTGTATTTACTCCATGATGTTACTTTTTCACATGTGTTGTTCAAAACCGAGTTTCTCATCGATCATTACTTCGATATCTTTTTCTTGATCTAAGTTTAGGATGTACCGCTTGACTTCTGTTAACATCTAAAACAATAACTTTAATAATATTATTTTAGCACTTTCTCAGGGCTCCAGATAATTTAAGGAGTATTTGACAAAAACGTAAATCTTTATTTTTGCATTAAATCCTTTGGTGTCACTACTCTTTAGAATCGTCTCTTTGAGGTGATTCTATTCAGCGTTGATATCATAGGAATTGGTGCTGAATTGAGTTGAAAATGCTGGATTTGTTAAATTTTATCTCTTATCTGAAAACCTGCATTCTAGTCCACTCTGTGTTCAGTTAGAGACAGTTGCTATTTTCAGACTTCAGGCCCTGTCCTCACAGTACACCAGCATTAAGACTCAAAATTGGGAGGATATTTTCTGTTCTCTATTTAATTAAACCCCAACGGATTTTGTTGGGCACCAAATTTCTCAAAAAGTCATTATTTTTACAAGTAAGATTACCAATATATTCAGGATGCAAAAATACACCAACCTGGTACAAAAACAAGGGCCACCATGGCCCTAAATCGCTCACCTGGTTCACCATGTAAAATTAACCTATAGTGACCTAGATTATGACTGGACATGACCCACAATCAACCTTTAGAGTTTTAACAAGATTTTTCTATAATTTGACCTAGTGACCTAGTTTTTGACTAGACACAATCCACATTTGATTTTGACCTAGATTTGATGTAGGCAAACATTCTGAAAATATTTCATTCAGATCTAACGAGATTTAATTTGTAGCCTCTAGAGGGTTAACACTGTTTTTCTTTGATTTGGCCTAGTGACCTAGTTTTTCACCCGACATGACCCATATTCGAACCTGACCTAGATATCAATTGGGCAAACATTCTAACTAAGTAACATTAAAATCCAATAAGAAAAAATTGGTAGCCTCTAGAGTGTTAACAAAGTTTTTCTTAGATTTGACCTAGTGACCTAGTTTTTAACTGGACATAACTTACATTCGAACTTGACCTAGATTTCATCAAGATAAACATTTTGACCAAGTTTCATTAAGATCCATTGAGATTTGTAGCCTCTAGAGTGTTATTATCAATAAGGTTTGACCTGACGGTCATCACTTTCCGTCAGCTTTCGTTGGTACAATCGGTGGTACAATCGGGAGTTTCCGGATACTTTATTTATAGATCTCACGATATATACCTTAGCCGATAACCAAAAGTCACTGTGTTGCAATAGCTGAATGGATAGCGTTAATGACTCGTTGTGGAAGGGTCGTGGGTTCGATTCTCGGTACTGTTTTGTAAACTTCGGCTGTACAGTGCTGCTGCTGTAACCTGTAGCTTCTGCAGTTTCCTGAATGAATGATTCATTGCATTTTTCCTTCCCAAAATGCTGAGACACGTCAGCGACAAGCCTTTTCTGTTGTGACCGTAGAGCTTTACCTTTCTTAGATGTCATTGCAAAGGTGATTTCTTCCGACTAAATATGTATAGAATATTGAGCGCTTTATATAGGCAAGTGCTTTCATTTAACAGTAAAGTATGCCTTAAACGATACTAAAATAAATCAGTCAGCAATTTTTTTGAAAAAAAAACGGCCTGCTGCCTGATGCTTTTTGATGCTAGACGAAATACAAAAGCAACGCATAGTGCTTTCTGGGAGTGTTTTGCATAACGTGGTGTTCTTTGGATCAGTTTTCTAGCCAAGTTTTTCCTAGGCAAGTAGCACTGTACTCTATTTCATATACATGTACATGCAATAGCAAGAATGTCATGGTCCGCATTTTAAAAAAAAATACATGTACATATTCAATAAATAATACAAAACTCTACCGGGGATCGAACCTAATACCCTTACCTTGGTAGCGCGGCAACCTTACCACTGAGCCATCACCGACTGTATTTATCTATAACCGATAACACAATTCCAGTTCGAGTCACCATTGAATTGTCTATTCTCAATACACTGTAGTTGTTTTCGGAAGCTAACGAATAACTTACGGAAAAAGACGGAATATGCATGAACCGTCAGGTCAAACCTTATCGACAATAACAAGGTTTTTCTATGATTTGACCTAGTGACCTAGTTTTTGACCGGACATGACCCACATTCCAACTTGACCTAGATATCAATAAGGCAAACATTCTGACCAAGTTTCATTAAGATCCATTGAGATTTGTAGCCTCTAGAGTGTTAACAAGGTTTTTCTATGATTTGACCTAGTGACCTAGTTTTTGACCGGACATGACCCACTTTTGAACCTGACCTAGATATCAATAAGGCAAACATTCTGACCAAGTTTAATTAAGATCCATTGAGATTTGTAGCCTCTAGAGTGTTAACAAGGTTTTTCTATGAGTTGACCTAGTGACCTAGTTTTTGACCGGACATGACCCACATTCAAACTTGACCTAGATTTCATCAAGACAAACATTGTCATGAAGTTTCATGAAGATTGGATGAAATTTGTAGGCGCTAGAGTGTTAACGAACAAATGTGAACAGACAGACGGACGGATGACGGACATTCAGCGATCCTAAATGCTCACCTTGGCACTTCGTGCCAGGTGAGCTAAAAAATCTTTGAAACACTTAATTTGACTTTTAAATTTAATCAAGAGATTTAAATCTGGTTTAAATCCAGAGTGTATCATATCATACCCTGCCGTCCAAAGTTAAATCAACAGTCCGCCTGTTTGCTGATGATTGTCTCATGTATAGGACGATAAAGAACCAGGAAGATGCAAGATTATTACAACAGGACCTAGACAATCTGCAACTGTGGGAATCTGAGTGGTTGATGGCCTTTAACCCAGACAAGTGTGAGGTGATCCATGTGACCAACAAACGAAATCCTCAACTATTTACATATACTATCCATGGTGTTCCACTGAAATCTACAGACTCTGCTAAATACCTTGGAGTTACAATCACGCCTACCCTTAACTGGAAGACCCACATTGACAACACAACCAAGAAAGCAAACTTTACCCTGTCATTCCTCCAGAGAAACATTTCAGCATGCCCACCAACCATGAAAGCAACTGCTTTTAAGATATACATACAGCCCATAGTGGAAAATGCATCATCCCTCTGGTCACCACACGCTGTATCACACATACATCAACTTGAGATGGTACAACGCCGAGCGGCCAGGTTTGTGAAACGTAACTACCAACGAACAAGCTCCGTAACCAACATACTCAAAGACCTTCAATGGGATACATTACAACACAGACGTGATATAGCAAGATTAACCATGTGCTCTATAAAATCCGCAACGGCCTAGTTGATATCATACCCACTACTCCATTCCACTTCTCAAGATCTTCCAGACCACACAATCAACAGTTTACCCAGATATCATGCTCTAAGTCTGCCTATCAATCCAGCTTCTTCCCTACGAGCATTGTCCTGTGGAACCAGCTGCCACAATAATTATATGCTGTGAGCCAGTCAACACTTGATGGTTTCAAGACCGCTGTTGCTGGCATCCAGTGGACCCTGTAGATATCAGTGTCCGTTTTAACCAGTTTTTATTCAACTGTACATAGAAGATTTTAATATATACATGTACATAGTACATATATATATATAGCAGCTGCGCATGACCAGTTTTTAACAAAATCGCGAGTATACTATTCGCAGAGTGAGGCGATCACTGAAGATGATGATGACACTGGATTATCTGTGTACAGCGTGTACTAACAGTTATGTAAACAATATAAAAACAACCTATGCTGGAGTATTTTGAAAATTTTAAAATTAGATGAATAGTAACCTGAAGCTTGATTTGAGGTCAGAAATTGTTTTCAAAATGACTTTTAGCAATAATTGTGTGATTGTAACTAGTGAATGTGACTCAATCTGTGATTTAAAGGAATGAGGCAAAACTTAATCGGAGTGGTTATTGACAGTCGACTGTCAATAGCGATTTTCAAGTCAAATTCGCTATTGACAGTCGACTGTCAATAGCTGTCTTACGTTAAAATCGCTATTGACAGTCGACTGTCATTAGCGAATTTGACGTGAAATCGCTACTGACAGACGTAAGTAAGAACATTTCTTTGGATACTAATATTTCAGTATAATTTTAATAATGATCTCTTTACTACGTAATGAATCTTTACTGAACATGTTCTCATATTGTCGAAAACAGTGATAATGTGGTAATGAAAATAAAGACACCGCCCCTTCTTCAATATTGAACAGATGCAATGTCCGTTGACAAGAAAAGTGACATACAAACACAAAGATTTAAATAATGAAAAATGTAAACATTTGCAAACATATACTTCTCCCATAATATCACCATTTAGCACATTCAGTTTTCCCTCACTGGAGAAGATAGTTATAGTCATGAGAATGTATCATTAGAAATATTTCTACATGCTAGGAGATGGTAGCTTAACAGTCTGACCGAAAAGCAGAATTTGTATCAAGGAGCTATCTGCTTCACTTTCAACCCGCTAAAAGCGGTTACTCCTATTTTAACTAGTACTACTACTACTTCTATCGCTAAATTACATGTACTACAACTCGAACTACTACATGTACTACTGCTACTACTTCTACTACATGTACTACTACTACTAGTACTATTACTACTGCTACCATTACTACTTATTATACTGCTGCTACTACTCCTTCTACTACAACGACTAAAACTATTACTACTACTATTACTTCTACAACTACTTCGACTACTACTAGTTCGGATATTTTAACCAGTTTTATTTATGCTTTTCAGTGGATTACCTGGAAACAGCAGCGGATTATCATTTAATAATCCACTGCTTAAGCAGTGGGATTATCGTCGCTCGTGCTTCTTTTATGAGTTTTCCCCGTAGGACTCTCCAAGAATCGTAGTCAATCGTCAATGACAGTCAATAGCGATTTCACGTTGAATTCGCTAGTGACAGTCGACTGTCATTAGCGAATTTAAAGTGAAATCGCTATTGAAAGTTGACTGTCAATAGCGATTTTAAGTTAACGTGAAATCGCTATTGACAGTCGACTGTCATTAGCCCCTTCCAAACTTAACTTCTGATTATTTCCTCCCTGTTTTGGGGCTATTGCCATGAGACCCTGAGGATGGCACCCATCAAAAATTAGCTTGTCGTCACAGGGGTTCATTGATGAGACTACCTTCGTTCTAGCTCTTGTGAATTTAAAGCTGTCTGGTGGTCACAATCTTTTTTTACTAATTTAAAAGTTCATTCAATATTAACACCATGAAAGCATTCACTCGTTTACTCACCACATTTTTTTTGCAAAAGTTAAGAAAATTGTATGAATAAAACAAATGTTTACAGGAAATACAAAATACCAAATAATTTAGGTCACCAGCTGATCGCAAATGTAAACAAAGCGACACTTGCAAAATAGCAAAACACCTCAGTGAAATTATCAAAATCACAATAAAATGCAACCAGCGATTAATCATTTTGTGCTTACTTACCTTCATGTGATAACGAAAGTCATTATTTAAGTGTTGCAATATTAAATGCAATTGTTGACTTTGAAATAATTTGACGTTTTACAAGCTACCAAGTCTTCTTTACGATGTACTGCTTGACTTCCGGTAACGTCTAAAACAATATTCTTTCAGTATTGCATTCGGCCTGCTCCATGGACTTCAACTAACGATCTAGTTCTAAAGAACGTCGTTTGAAACAAGCTTAGGAAATTATTAGGAATTTCTTTTAATAATTTTTAAGAGAGAGATTTTGATACTTTCATGTGCTTTGAATGATACTTTCTGGTTCACCCTTTCATCCCTGTTTAACGGCAAAATCACAATCAGAGGTCCAGAAGTGTTTCATCTTGTCAAAAAATCAACTTTTTCAAACAGCTCTGATATTGAAACCAAGTCATTTTTGGGGGAAGATGAAGAAATTTCAGCATCAAACATTGACTTTTGTTCAATATTGTACACCATTTTTCTGGATTTTGTTTATTTTTTTTAAAGTGCTACAAAGTTATTTTTATCAATTTTTCTGTAGTGCCTGTGACAAAAATTAATAGATATGAATTACTTAGATCTGCATAAAAAACTCAATATTCTATATTTTATAATGATACAGACCATGTGAACCTTGTAGATTATCTCTTTTGATGATAACAGCAGCAGCAGAAAGATAATTTAAATGACAGGAACTGATGACATCATCAATACAAAATTTATGATATCATCAGCACACACTGGTGTAATAACTTTTGATGTCATTATTTGTGATAAAGATCTAGTACATATGTAAAAGGTGTAGAAAACATTTAAATAACAGAAAGCTGCTAAAAGTGAATCACTAGTATTAAGTGTCACAGACTCTACATGTGTCACAGACTCTACATTTTCACTTCTTTTTCAAAAAATTGCATTTTATCATATTGACAAAGATCTATAACCTGAATAATCTGAGTCTAGTAGAGTAAGCCCTATACGTAATGTATAGAATTTAAAGATTTATCTTTATAAAGCAGTACAGGATATGCGTCACAGACTCTACAGAAATTTGGCTGAATTTATTTCTGAAACTTTAGCTATAATTGGCATTATTCCTGGAGTATGGAACTTGCAAAGCAAATTTGTGCAGTGGTCAAATGCAAGTCATAGGATAAAAATAAACTTATTCTTAGCTTTTTCCTTTATACAATTTTTGGTACAGAAATGTTTAAAAGTAACAGGGGGTTAAAAAACAAAAACACATAACAAAGTGCCCATTAAGTTGAACCCAGCATTATTTTGGCAGTACCGAACGTATCGCTATAATTGAACCAGCAGCAGAAAGAGTAAAGATCTGGCTTAAAACAAGGGTAAAATACAGTCAACTCTTTTGAAAAGTCTCTCTTTGAAACACTATACAAACTTACCTATTTTTCAAGTGAAACAGCATAACATCCAAAAATGGCTAAAAAAGGGACACAATTTTTTTTTCTCACAACACGATTATACTTATGGTTTCATTAATTTTGGGCATTGACAATGGACCCGTAGGTATCATCTAAATACAAAATTACAATTGTAAACAGCAACAGTCAGTATTTATGGGTGTGTAACATGACAAAAACTCTAATGGACCCCTGATTGTGATTTTGCCGTAAGTGTGTTTGTAATTTACCCCTTCAACGCCATACAGAATTCTTTTTCTATTTCTATTTAGACAAGGAAGGTCTATTTTTGTCGTCTGCTTGAGTATTGCTGTCTGCAATTAGATCTAGTGCACTTAATTTATCGTTTCAATGTAAGATTCACGGAAAAAAACAACGTTTGTAAATGCGTATTATGGCGTATATCTAGAAAGTTTTGTTGGGTTACTAGATCTACTCTTGGCAAAAGCCGTAATCTCAGTCTATGCGTCTGATCAGACTCTGCACTGTTTTCCCAACTTTCAAACAGTTTTGAGACAAACCTTTATGGTCAATGTGAAGTTGGATTTAGAGAGAGCATGGAAGAGCCCATTTTACTATTCAGCATCCGATCTAGAGCTAGTAGATTCTAGCTCATTTTTTCAACAACGCCATGTGTACATGTATACAATATTAGATCTATTAATTCTATATTCATTTAGGTTTACGCTTTTATCATTCTTCATTTTAATACGTTTTGGCGCATTATCCTGTTCTTCATAAAACTGCGTTTTGGCGCATTATTCTGCTTTTCATAAAAATGCCTTTTGGCGCATTAAATCCTATTCTTCATAAAATGCAATTTGGCGTATTATCCTGCTCTACACAAAAGTTGCCTATCGACGCCATAGGGACCCGACACGATTGAGTTTTGAGAGAAAAAATGTCAGAAGGTATAAATAGAGACAAGGGATACAACTGATCGTCAGTATATTCTCACCCTACCTCTACAAAACCAGGCATATCGTGAATAATAATTGATGAAACGACACCCTTTTTGCATTTCTGTCTAGCTAATATAATACCCTTCCATAAAAACATAACATAAAATCAAATGTAAGCATGCAACTTGAGCTGTAACTGTGTCTACTCAATGAAATCACCGATTTTCGGAAAACGGGACAGGTGTTCGTTCACAGCCGACACAGCATTGACCACTACTGTACGCTTGTTTAGGTGGTAATATCGAGCATGAAAGTCATAAAGTTCCATATATATACGTTTTAGACCACAGGGATCCAACATGATTGATTGTTGAGAGAGAAAAAAATTCAGAAGGTATATATAGAGACTCTAAAGACTATATATACTTTATGACAATATTTTCCTCAAAAGTCAATCGTGTCGGGTCCCTGTAATGTAAACATGCGAATTTATTGTTGGTACGGCACTGACTTGAGATGAAATCAGCTTTGATCGGTGACAAAAACGTATATATGGAACTGTAAGACTGTCATGTTCGATATTACCGCCTAAACAAGCGTACAGAAGTGGTCAATGCTATGTCGGCTGTGAACGAACACCTGTCCTGTTTACCGAGAATCGGTGATTTTAGTGACTAAACGCAGTTACTGTTGAAAATGCATGTTTACAGATGACTTTATGTTATGTATTTATGGAAGGGTATTATATTAGCTAGACAGAAATGCAAAAAGGGTGTCGTTTCATCAATTAATATTCATGAAATGCCCGGTTTTGTCGAGATAGGGTGAGAATAAACTGATGATCAGTTGTACCCCTTGTCTCTATATATACCTTCTGACAATTTTTTCTCTCTCAACAATCAATCGTGTCGGGTCCCTGTGATCGACGCATTATCCTGTTCTTCATAAAAATGCCATTTGGTACATTATCCTATCTTTCGTAAAAATGCGTTTTGGTGTAGTATCCTATTCTTCGTAAACATGCGTTTTTGTCGCATAATCCTATTGTTCATAAAATGCCTTTTGGTGCATTATCCTATTCTTCGTAAACATGCGTTTTTTGTCGCATTATCCTATTGTTCATAAAATGCCTTTTGGTGCATTATCCTATTCATCATAAATTGCTTTTTGGTGCATTACCCTATTCTTCGTAAAAATACGTTTTCATGCTTCTACCATACACTGTTAAATAAACAGGATTTTTGTCTGCATCCTAACATGTGGATGATATAGAGCACGTTAAAAGTAAAACAGAGAGCACCGAGAGAAGGCACGCTTAAAGTATAGCAGAAAGCGTGCTAAGAGTAAAATCAACAGAATTCTCCTAAGGGAAAGCATGCTAAAAGAAGACCAGAAAGCATGCTAAAAGTAAAGCAGAGGCTCATGCTTAACCATGTTGTAACTTTGTAATACGGGAAAGTTTGACATATGCGAGTTCGAACTGTCGAGGTTCGACTACATGTATATATGAGCCGTGCCACGACAAAACCTGCCTTACTGCATTGCAGCATTGTACAGACCAAGCATCGTTGTCATCCCAGGCTCTGCAACTGAGTTTGGTCTACACTGCCATACCCGTATGTATGTAATACATGCTGCTAAATACAATGCTTTAGATGACTCTAGGTGTCAAACAGAGTAGAACAAGGCCAGCCGCTAACGCGGCAGCTGACCTTGATCTACACTGTTTGTAATACAATAAGGCAGGTTTTGTCATGGCAAGGCTCATACATATACGTATATGTACATGTGTACAGTCTATGAACATGAGCTTTTTAGGATAAACCACTCATAGATATGTGTTTAATCATATGAAAACACGCTTTCATTAAGACTTACAAACTCTTGAAACCTGAGCGTTAACTCTAAAATTTTACTTGAAATTAACTGCCTGGAAAGTAAAGATCAATACAATATAAAGCGAGGTGCTGTATTGGTATATATTGATTATGGCACTTACAATGTTGGGTATTTACCCAGGCTTGTTTGCAATTCATGAGAAGTCGATGTATGCTGTTCCGTCATGCTTCACAAACTCCATAAAATATTGAAGCTATAGACTGTCAAAGCCTGGAAATTTACATAGTTAAATTTCTGCGGACAGAAAAGAAAGAGCACGCTGTTTTAAAAACGTGAACATGGAGGCAGCGACTGTGGTGGAATTGTTTAATGACTTTGCTTTCCTTGATGTGCAGACCTCTATTATATGCACTGTCCTGTGTCTTGCATGGATATATATCCTGTTTCGCAAGCCCTCTGGGCTGCCTCCAGGACCTTCCTGGCGGGCGCCCATTCTGGGTCATCTGAGAGAGTTCAAGGGGCAGGAATTACGTTATGTTTTGGATAAATATAGGGACAGATATGGGGCAATTTATAGCTTGTATCTCGGCAGAAAGCTGGTGGTGATCGTGAACGGTCTAGACGCGATAAGAGAAGCGTTTGTTTCGAGAATTGACGAATTTCCCTACCTACCAAATACAGCATTTATAAGAGCAAACTCTGAGTGCCACGGTAAACTCATCACCCATAGCTTGTTTCTAGTTTTACGGAAAGATGACCACTTAAAGCAGGTTGAAAATAAAGCAGAATTCACCTTAAGGCGCATTCTGCTTTACTTTCAGCCTGCTTTAAGCTATTATCTGCTACGATGTAGGACATAATTTTTATGATACATATTCATGACTGTATAGAAGGGGACTATTTTCTTCAATGAAGGAATAAAATATGGGCGTAAAAAGGCGTATGTATTGGGTAATGGGTTAAGGTAGTACCTAATGAGATCGGAGCAATGTCGGTCAATATCGGTACTTTACGAATAGCGATCGGCCGCTCTCACCAACTAACTGTCCGTTCCAAACTGGCTCGAGCATAAATACGTAACAGGCCGTCAGTTGACGAGAAGGGCCGATCGATATACTTATATAGAGTTTCGATATTGGTTATTATTGCCCAGCTCTTATTAGGGTCGTACTACTTTAAATCTTTATTTCAATATTTTAGAATAATGGAACCCTAGTACAGTGGAGAATCTGTTATTCTTTCCCAATAAACGCGTTTACGCTAAAACTATTATTTGCAGTGCAAACAGTTTGGAGCCAGATCAGACGCCGGGTAACCCGGCGTCTGATCAGGCTCCAAACTGTTTGCCACCAAGATAAACAAGAATTATCAGAATTGTCCAAAAGTTGTTCTTTTCTACGTTTTAGTGCTTTGCGTTTGCGTACGTTTGCGTTTTAACGGGAAAGAATAACAGATTCTCCACTGTAATACTTTGAGCATATTTGAAGCACATGACATAAAAGAGACAAACTCACATAATTGTTTCATACACTTAAACCAAGTCTTTGATGGAAACCATCAAACGCATATTTTGCAATCTGTTTAGAACCTTTTGAGGAGTAAATTCTTTTCAGGATTAGAACTATTTATTTTGTTTTAATGTTTCTGAAATAATTTCTAAAACGAGCCCTACAATAATTAACATGCACTATAAACTGTGCATTTTTTAAAAGTGGAACAGCCCACACAATGCATTTAGCATACATTTAGGGATTGTTATCACACCGAGGCAAATTGTTTTAATATATGTAGATTATTTTTACATCAACAAAACTAATACCTATGCATTTTCACTAGATGACTGTTTTACGATGTTAAGTGTGTACAGATTTCAACTTGAAGCAAGATGAAAGTAAAACAGACAGCTCCTGTATGAGCTTTCTGCTTCATTTTCACCTTGCTTTAAGAAGTACTCCATATCCTGTTTATAGTATTGATGATAGTTGGTCACTTAAAGCAGGTTGAAAGTAAAGCAGAATGCACATCAGGACACATTCTGCTTTACTTTCAGCCTGTTAAGCTACAATCTGCTAGAATGTATAAATATTTATTGTGATAAATATTCATGGCTATATCAATTGTAACTATTTTCTTCAGATGGGCAATAAATTAAATGCGTAAAAATGAGTATCTATGGAGTGAAGGGTTAAACCGACATGCACACTGTATCACGCACATGCATATACATGTATATTAAGAATGTTTAGAAAATAGGTAATACCTTTTAAAAAGATAAAAGTAGATGTTGAAAGCTCCGGCAGGAGCTTGCTTTTTTTTTTACTTTAATCTTACTTAACCAACATTATTGCCTTAACACAGTGGTATTCTGGTTACATATGTATATAAGCTAGGGTAAATCCTAACGGTCGTAGAGTAGCCAATTAAAACACATCTAATAACAAAACATATATTTGCCAAATCTCAGACCAATCCTCGCCATATAGAACAAACCGGTACTTTTTTTAATTTCCAGATTCCTGTGAGACAAAAACTAACACATGGAAGGAGTTGATGACACTAACCACTGCACCCATTGAGCGTTTTGGTTTTGATGAACTGTCGCTGGAATCTATAATTCGGGAAGAGATCTCCCTTCTACACGATGACCTTGAATCCTATGACAATGTGACCTTCAACCCGCGACATGCCTTAACTACTAGCATCTTTAACGTCAACTGTTCTATCCTGTTTGGTACAAGGTACTCTCACAATGACCCCGAATTCCAGCATGTGTTTAGACTGACAAAACGTTGCTGCTCAGCTGGGTCGTCAACAGGGTTACTGAATTTCCTCCCCTTCCTTCGGCATTTACCAGGCGATTTCTTCCGATTCAAAGAGTTCCAAGGACTGCTGAAAGAACTGAACGGGTACTATGAGGACTATATCAATAAGGTGGAACGGTCTGAGTCAAAACAACCAAAGTCGACATTCCTGAAGAAAACTCAACACATATCTGGTAATATCACGAGGAAAAATAAATAAATATCAAAATTATATTTTAACAAAATACTTTAATCAATAATCTAATTTATATACATTTATATTAAGCCATACAGATAGTAGTACTAGATCTAGTTTTAATTTTTCTGTCTGCTGAATATTATTCATCAACAAAAAGTATTTTACAATTAAATGTAGCATACATTATATAAGAAGACCACCAGCAAGTCACCTTTTACCAAATTTACGATGTCAAAACGATAGCCATTTCTTCATATCACCAGTTGCAATTTAAGTTATATTTAAAAAAAAAAATACGTACAGTGGAGAATCTGTTATTCTTTCCCGTTTAAATGCAAACGCAAAGCACTAAAACGTAGAAAAGAACAACTTTTGGACAATTCTGATATTTCATGTTTATCATGGTGGCAAACAGTTTGAAGCCTGATCAGACGCCGGGTTACCCGGCGTCTGATCTGGCTCCAAACTGTTTGCACTGGAAATAATAGTTTTAGCGTAAACGCGTTTATTGGGAAAGAATACCAGATTCTCCACTGTACAACACGTTTTCATGCCTGAAATATTAAAAGTTTAACCTGTATGCTGCGATTGAATTTGTGATAAAGGTCTGTTGCAAACTGGATTCAAATGAAGTGACGAGAAAGTCTGGGTCTCATCTGGATCCTCATTGTTAGACAATCTGATGATATTTTCTAATAGACTACGGTGTCCTGTTCTCGCAAAGTCTGGGTCTCATCTGGATCCACATTGTTAGACAATCTGATGATATTTTCTAATAGACTACGGTGTCCTGTTCTCGCAATTTTGAACAATATTCCGGTGGTGGTGGGTTTTTTTTGTGTTTTTTTTCGCATATTGAAATGACGAGATTTAAGATGGGGTATCCATTGTTTCTGTTTGATTTTGCAGACGACACGATGAAGATGCTGATCGGCAGCGTGTTGTGTACAGGTTCAGAGGTAACTGTTGACACTCTTTGCTGTGGGATTAGGAACTTGATACAGAACCCGGATATGCAGGAGCGTATGTACTTGGAAATAAACGAACACGTTGGTGAACGCCGACAGCCAGTCTTGGCTGACAGAGAACATCTGATATACACAAGGGCTTTTATCATGGAAACACAACGGCTGGCCAAACTGTCCACTCTCAGTCTCCCCCACACAGTGGACCATGATGCAACGTTACAAGGACATAGGATTCCAAAGGGTACCATCTTGTTCCCAGACTTACACTCTGTGATGTCGGACCCAAGGCTTTGGAATGACCCATATAGGTTCTGGCCTCAGCGATTTTTCTCTAAAACTGGACAACTGTTAGAGCCTGAAAGAATCATACCATTCTTTACTGGTATGTATTATAGTGCTCCTCTCTACAACGACACTTAACTCTTTCCTCCCTGAAACTTTCAATGGACAATTCCAGTTTCGATTTTAGTCTAGTCCATTTCAGACTTTTAAGGGTTGTTTTTGTCGATTTTGGGCATTATGACAAACAGTGAAGACCCTGATCAGAGGGCTCCTTTCGGAGCCCTCTGATCAGGGTCTTCACTGTTTGCACATACCAAGTATATTATTGACATGTACACTGTTTGAAAAGGACGCCTATATGCGGGATTAGGGTTCAAAGGGTTAATTAGAGACAAAGATTGTGTGTGTTGTTCGGAAGGAGTTGTAAAAGAGAAAGAAAATTAAGGTTTGGCTTACATTTGCAATCCAGATCAAACGCCGCGATATCATTAGTCTCCGTTCAAACTAAATTAGATGCAAACACAATTCAATAAACCTCAGAAATAACACAGTGACATATCTTGGATATACTTCTTGTATTTTGAAAACAAACCCGTTTAAACAGTTGATGCATTCCATACATTATCGTATTTGGGCTCTTGAAATGCCGAGGTTCTTGTCGTAAATTTCAATTACAGTTTCAAAGCAATAAAAGAAAATGATGAAATCGAAAGTATGTTTGCATGTAACAGACTGATATCAAATATTATTTATTTAGTTTTCAGACGAACAGGAAGACAATATCAACACAAATCCGGGGATCATTCTTGTATTTTGATAGTAAACTCGTTTAACCATTTGATGCATTCCATACATTATCGTACGTTAACACCGACCACACTCACTGAGCCATTTTAAAATACCCCTGATTTTTAAAAAATAATCTTGTACGTCTTCTTTTAAAAGCCTAGATACATTTTTATGCCAAACGCAGTGCCGAACCCAATACATTTTGTGACAGTGGTTTCTGATAAAACTCCAGAAAGCAACTATTATACAATAGCAACTATAACAGCTTTGTTTGAAAAGCAACTCAAATAAATATACAGGGTGTCCAAAAAAACCGGAACCCTAGGTCAAATATGCAATATATCCATTTCCAGCAATATCGATAAAAAAATAATATAAATAGGTTGGAACGCTATTTTGCCATATGTAGTCCAAATTTGGTCTAAAAATATTCAGCAGATTTTAAAATATGAGCATTTTAGTAAAAGCAATCGAAAATCCGTTTGGCCATGATATCGAATTTTCTTTAAAAGTGGCGCGCATAATTAAGCCGCTGTCACTGCACACCGATTTGACATCTATCCACATATTTCGCCTTTGATACTGAGTCGACCTTTACACGATTTTATTTTGATTTATTTTGTTGTCTATAATGTAATTTCATTTTGTTTTACCGGTTATTAAACAGTTTTAACTATTCTAAATGAAAAAACATATTTAACATATACATGTCATTTCTATCACAGCAGCTCTACATGACATGCGTATTTGAAAATGACTTGGCAATGTCAGGATAAATGTTCTGTTTTAAAACAAAAATAAAATATGGGTCCAACATGGATATTAAATTGTGCATATTCATTGGTTATGAAATAAATAGCGCAAATTAAAATGATTGACAAGAATAATCTGACGACGTGTGATATGCATTTTTAAAACATGTGTAGCGTTATTAACCGCCAATGGTACAGTGGAGAATCTGTTATTCTTTCCCGTTTAAACGAAACGAAACGCAAACGCAAAACACTAAAACGTAGAAAAGTGCAACTTTTGGACAATTCTGATAATTCATGTTTATCTTGGTAGCAAACAGTTTGGAGCCTGCTCAGACGCCGGGTTACCCGGCGTCTGATCTGGCTCCAAACTGTTTGCACTGCAAATAATAGTTTTAGCGTAAACGCGTTTATTGGGAAAGAATAACAGATTCTCCACTGTACCATATACTGTACACTGACCAGCATGTTGTAATAAGCTCAAATAACAGACAAGTTGTAATAAATTCTTGAAAAAGAAAAATAAGAAGACTTTGTAGACTCAATTTGCATGTGCAGCATGTATATATGTTCATTTCTTGGACAATTGATACGTATACAAGTAAAGAGTAAAACAGTTGCACGACTGTTTAGACTATGCTTTAACAGTGCAAAAGCTGTCGTGTGTATTCACATAAATCAATATCATGATTAAACAGAATTTTGGGTTCTTCATTAGTACTCACAACTTTAAAACCAATGTGTATTTATAAATGCAATATGGCAGAAATATGCCCAAGTGTTTGTTTATACAATAGTGCATATTTATCTTTTAAAATATATATCTACTTTTGGAAATATTAACCTTTGAACTAAGATTCCGATTTATTGGGACACCCTGTGCAAACGATCCCAATAAGCTTTAAGTTTTCGATGGTATACCTTTGCATTCTTCGTATGTTTTTTCCATCATGTTGGTTTAAATATTATTGACTGAATAGAATATGTTTAAACTAAATAAAACATGGATTTAAAAGAAACTACAGTATAAACTGGATAATTCGAGCTTACGTTAGTTCGAACATACCAATATTTCAAAGTTAAAACATGGCTTAGCCATATTTTAACGTAAAATACGTGTATGTTTGACATTATCGAAATTAACTCTTTCCTCCCTGAAACTTTAAATGGACAATTCCAGTTTCGATTTCAGTCTAGTCCATTTCAGGCTTTTAAGGGTTGTTTTTGTCCATTTTTGGCATTATGACAAACAGTGAAGACCCTGATCAGAGGGCTCCTTTCGGAGCCCTCTGATCTGGGTCTTCACTGTTTGCACAGGACAAGTGTACTATTCACATGTACACTGTTTGAAAAGGACGCCTATATGCGGGACTAGGGTTCAAAGGGTTAACTTATGAGATACGGGTAAGGTCGTCTAAAGCGAGTTCAAAGTATCGAGTTTCGATCGTATCTATTGATTGTTATTGTGTTGTAGGTCAGAAAACTTCCATAGGAGAACAGCTGGCTTCTGTAGAGTTGTTTCTGGTTTTCTCATCTCTGGTACAGTCCTTACAGTTCTACTCCTCTGACAACGACACGTCACTTGGAGAAGACTCAAACAACAGTCCCAGACGCAAGGCGTTGAACGTGAAAGTTCGGAGGCGGAATGGCCCCTGGCGAGGAATCAACCAAAAGTGTTAATTATCTGGCTACTAAAAACGGGTATTGCATATTTTATCAAACAATTTAGACCAAGACCAAGCCCTACATATGTTGGCTTAATCAGGAAATTAATTTGGCATTTCTGATCGTATTTTACAATTGTACAAAAGCTGGAGTTGTAATGAAGGATACTAACATAATACAATTTTAGCAGACGTCATTTATTTAGTACTGAAAGGGTTGATGGGTTCTGGAGTGACAATGTTATGAAAAACTTTAGAACACCAAATTATCTAGTTGTCGTTCTTTTATATATGTATTGTTTTGCTTTGTGTTTTCTGTCAGCTCAATATTGTGACTGTTATAATATCGAAACATGAATTATTCACATGAAAAGCGAAATGAAAACATTTACTTAAGCAAACTGTCAATATCTAGCAAACCTGATAACTTTTTTTCTGAAATCTAAATTAGTAAAGTATCTGAAATGTTGTCTCTTCCAATACGAAATTGATTTTCGAGGATATATATATACATGATGCCTTGAAGGAAATAAATCATTCTCTTGAAGGTACTTTTTAGCAATGATCTGTATTTACTGTTATGATAGGTTCTTTTGATTTGTTGTTGTTTACTTCATGGAACACACTAGTGGTTAATGATCACTCTATAACTTACTTTCACAATAATTGTCTAAGCAATGTTTGGAAAACTATCAGTGTATGCGTATTATGTAATGATAAAATTCTCAGTTACTACAGTCACGAGTTATACATTTGATCATTTTATGTAATACCCAAAGACTACCTGTAATATATCATAAGTTTATTGTTCATTTTTCGAATCTTTATTAAAGTTTTCATGATTAAAAACACTGTTAATTCAGTCATAGCTTTTCCTAGATGTATTTCAAATACATCTCTCCAGATAGATGTAGAACCAGGCTATGTTACATACAATCGAAACTCGATACTTCGAACTCGCTTAAACCGCTCGTACCAGCTTTTCATAGTTGAATTCCGATAATTTGATTTCGCTTAAGTCGAACATATACCCGTATTTCAAAGTTAAAACGACGTGGCTAAACCACGTTTTAACTAACGCGAGCTCGAAGTATCAAGTTTAGACTGTAGGCTACATGTATCAGAAATTACCTTTAATCATAATATCGTTGAACTTTTAACGAAACATGTTCGATGTAATATTCCTTCACCCATGTGAAATAGAAACCTAAAACCAGTGATAGAAAAACTGCAATCGGAATTGATAGTATTCACTTTTGCTTTACAGTGGAGAATGTGTTATTCTTTCCCAATAAACGCGTTTACGCTAAAACTATTATTTACAATACAAACAGTTTGGAGCCAGATCAGACCTGATCAGGCTCCAAACTGTTTGTCACCAAGATAAACATGAAATATCAGAATTGTCCAAAAGTTGTTCTTTTCTACGTTTTAGTGCTTTGCGTTTGCGTACGTTTGCGTTTAAACGGGAAAGAATAACAGATTCTCCACTGTACTTGTAACAAATACATTAATATCGCTTTATGTTAATATTATACGTAGCTCTTGAAACATTTAAATTAAACCCTGATAATTATGATTGGTGTGTAGTATGCTTGCTATGCCATCCCAAGATATACTCTCATTATATTTGGTATCCCTAGCTGATGTAGTATAAATAACACGATATATCTTTAAAAAAAGATATTCAGCGGAACGAGTGGTGGAATTCATGCTGTAGATGGGTGTGCAAAATTGTATGAAATTGGGGTTTTTTCCCAAGAATTGCAATATCTTGAATTGAAAAGCAAAAAATACACATTCAAGGATATTTCATAACTCTGACTAAAACACTATAATGTACAGAAATGCAAAACAATAATTTAACCCATATCCTAGCTACTGGTAGGAGATCCTCAGATTAAACTATTGTTCTATAAATCAAACTTCATTCATTGGGAGTTTCTTGAAACAAACTATAACTAAATAAACTGTGCATGCTCATACAGAAAAGCAGTCTGCTGTACTAGTTCTATAACACCTCACTCTTGTAAATAAATGATGAAACAACACAATTGTGTTTAACTCATTTGAGGCCATTTATTATATTGCTATCAATGTATGGTACATTTGTACAAATAGTTTACAATTAAAATAAATTGGTAGTAAACCATTATTAAACAAAACACCTAGCTACCACTGTCTATCTATAAAAAGAAATCTGATATCATATCTTGAAATAGAAGCATGATGTCATCAGCTCAGTGTAGTAAACACTGCAACATTCAGTCTGTGTCTCTTAATTTTACACTCACATAACTGTAATATTGCATAGACCAGCCTGGCTACAGTTTCAGGGCTCTAGATAAGAGGGGAGTAAACTGAACAAATCTAACATTTTCTCACTCATTTCAGCACCAAACCCTCTGATTTTACCACTCATTTTGATCGTCTCGAAGACACACTTCAAATGAGTAGTGACACCATAGGGTTTAATGCACAAATAAAGATTTTAAATTTTGAAATATTCCCCTTATCTAGAGCCCTGGCTACTATCCAATCAGACTATTCAGTTTCAACAGGTGCTCTAATTCTATATTTCTGATCAAATATGATTGGTTGAAATGGTGGTCTTAATAGATACCATTCAGCTCCGCTGAAAAATGCCCCTAATAAAGCTATATCAGCGAGGTTAAAGGTCAATGTCACATGAGCCTAAAAGGAAATACTATATTCCTATATGCCAAGATGTACTCACAAATCAAGCTTGGTATCTCTAACTGATGCGGTGTAGGCAATATGCTCCGGACAATGTTTTTTTCTATATATGAGGTCAAAGGGCAAGATCATAGTGACTTAAAATAGTGTAGGACATTTCACTTCATCCCAAAATGTTCTCATACAAAACGTTTTGAGTCTGTAACTGATATTGTAAAAGAACTAACATGTGGTTAATATTTGTCTATTATTGATGTCAAAGGTCAAGGTCATAGTGAACGGAGAATGTTACAGGACACACTGATATCACAAGAAGTACCCATGTACACAGCAAATTGGGTATCCCTAACTGATGTGGTACAGTGAATAGCTAATATGCTCCGTGGGTAAGATTGGGACTTCCACTGCCGAAAATGTTTACCTAAAAAGTAATTTCTACGACTGATTTCGGATTACATGTAACCCAAAGGTGCCTGAAATTTACCGAGTGAACCCGAAGTTCAACATTGAAAACGTATACATGTAGATTGTTACAGTGGAGAAAACGTTATTCTTTCCCAATAAACGCGTTTACGCTAAAACTATTTTTTGCAGTGCAAACAGTTTGGAACCAGATTAGACGCCGGGTAACCCGGCGTCTGATCAGGCTCCAAACTGTTTGCCACCAAGATAAACATGAATTATAAGAATTGTCCAAAAGTTGTACTTTTCTACGTTTTAGTGCTTTGCGTTTGCGTACGTTTGCGTTTAAACGGGAAAGAATAACAGATTCTCCACTGTATTATAGCTTTGAAATATGGACTTGCTAGACTTAGGTAGTCTAGTTGTTTCTAGACCCGATCGTACATGTATCAAAGTGGTGACGTGCCTATATCACAGTGGAGAAGACGTTATTATTTCCCTTTGAACCAAATGAAATGGAAACGCATTTTAAAGGGACTCGCAACCGGATGGTGTACTTGTCAAAATAAAATAAAATACTCAAATAAAAGCAAATTTGTGGCATTATTTGGCTTCTGACATTAAAAAAATATGATCAGTCCAAAAAAAGTCTCAAGAATCGTCACCGAATCTTAGATTTTTAGATATTTTCCATCGTTTTTCTATACCGACTAGTAGACGGTATAGTTGCTGTTGTTGCTTCTCTACACGGGCTCAGACATAAACACGAGCCGAATTACGAAGTTGTATGCACTTTCGATAGCTACACATTGAAATATGTTAAATCGATCCGAGATAAACGGATAGTTCCGTGGTGCATTGGTCTAAGCGGTTTCCCCTATTTTGCCTTCTGTCCGCCAATGCCGGGCCCCGGGTTCGAATCCCACCAGAGACCAATATTTTTTTTTATTGAAATACATTTTTTTAAACAGAATTTATTATCCTAAACTAATTCTTTACCATTTATATAAGCGTTTGACACATATTTACAAATTACTATTTTTAATGCACCATCTGGTTGCGAGTCGCTTTAATAAACGGAGAAAATGGCAGCTTCTCAAATATACATGAATAATGAAAGATATATTTGTCAGGGTGACAAAGAGTTTCGAGCCAGATCAGATGCCGTTTTAGCCGGCGTCTGATCAGGCTCCAAACTGTTCGAAATGGAAATACATGTACAGTGGAGAATCTGTTATTCTTTCCCAATAAACGCGTTCCCTGCCAGGATCACAGGGCCGCGACACGATTGCTTTTTGAGAGAAAAAAAATCGTCAGAAAGTATATATAGAGACAAGGGATACAACTGATTGTCAGTATATTCTCACCCCACCTCGACAAAACCGGGCATATCATGAATAAATATTGATGAAACGACACCCTTTTTGCATTTCTGTCTAGCTAATATGATACCCTTCCATAAAAACATAACATAAAAACAACTGTAAGCATGCAATTTTAACAGTAACTGCGTCCACTCACTGAAATCATCGATTTTCGGAAAACGGGACAGGTGTTCGTTCATAGCTATCACAGCATTGGCCACTACTGTACGCTTGTTTAGGCGGTATTTTCGAGCATTACAGTCATTGGCCACTACTGCACGCTTGTTTAGGCGGTAATATCGAACATGACAGTCATGCAGTTGCATAGATATATATTTTTGACACCGATCAAAGCTGATTTCTTCTTAAATCATTGCCGTACCAAAAAAATGTACAATAATAACTTTACTGCCGATGAAAACATGCTAATTTGTTGATGGTTTTGCAATGATTTGAGTACAAATCAGCTTTTATATGTGTCAAAATTGATATCTATGGAACTGTATTACTGTAATGCTCGAAAATACCGCCTAAACAAGCGTACAGAGGTGTCTAATGATGTGTTGGCTATGAACGAACACCTGTCCCGTTTTCCGAAAATCGGTGATTTCAATGAGGGGACACAGTTACTGTTAAAAGTGTATGCTTACAGTTGGTTTTATGTTATGTTTTTATGGAAGGGTATCATATTAGCTAGACAGAAATGCAAAAAGGGTGTCGTTTCATCAATATGTATTCATGATATGCCCGGTTTTGTCGAGATGGGGTGAGAATATACTGAAAATCAGTTGTATCCCTTGTATCTATATATACTTTCTGACAATTTTTTCCCCTAAAAATTAATCGTGTCGGGGCCCTGTGGCCAGGATGCCACTGCTTGGAAAAGCTGTCGACTGATTTTAATTCTCAAACTTTATTTCTGGGGCATTCTGAATAAGATATATAGACATGAGATTGGATCCTGATCATGCAGAAGCGTTTCTTACTTGATGTCTGAACAGGAAGCAAAAGCCTGTTTGCTCACTCAGGCTATGACAGTGAAGCTCATTCACCCACGAAGCTTTAACCCTTTACCCCATAGCCTGTTTCTAGTTTTGAAAACAAGTGACCACTTAAAGCAGGTTGGAAGTAAAGCAGAATGTGCCTTAAGGCACATTCTGCTTTACTTTCAGTCTACTTTATGCCACCACCTGCTAGGATAAAGAAACCATTTCTCATGGTAAATGTTCATGAATGTATAAATTGGAACTATTTTCCTCAGTGGAAGAATATATTACATGTGCTAAAAAGCGCTTCTATGGGGGAAAGGATTAAATGAAGAATTCCAGTTTCAAAAAAAGTCTGTTCCATTTTTACTTTTTAAGGTTGACTATAATATATTTCAAAATGGCAAACATTGTATACTCGTCGCTAGCGTTGAATGTGTGAACAGCAATAAACGAATATTTTATTTTATTTCTGATGTACAAACACTATTGCTGCTGTCGTAAAATCATCTAAATACATGTAAAACTTGCTGTGAGTTCTATGCTGTCGTCTCCAACATAGCTTTATATATTCACTAATTAGGATTTGTCTTAACTCACAAACATAAACAGTTTGGATCCTGACCAGACTCTGGGTTCCTAGACGCTTTGACCTGGATCCAAACTGTTTTAAAAATGTAAGTCTAGTCACTCCTAAATTGTAGCATGCATGACTAGTGTTAAAATCACTGTTTATAAATAAGTTAGTGTTCTTCCTACAAATCAATGCGTTCTGTCAGAGTAGTTTAACTCTTTCCTCCCTGAAACTTTAAATGGAAAATTCCAGTTTCCATTTTAGTCAAGTCCATTTCTGACTTTTAAGGATTGTTTTTGTCAATGTTTGGCACTATGACAAACAGTGAAGACCCTGATCAGAGGGCTCCTTTCGGAGCCCTCTGATCTGGGTCTTCACTGTTTGCACAGGACAATTGTACTATTCACATGTATATTGTTTGAAAAGCACGCCTATTTGCGGGACTTGGGTTCAAAGGGTTAACGCACACCGCATAGTGAGTTATTGTAACGAAGTCTATATGACATTTGAATGCCCAGTATTTCAACGTTACAGTGAACTTTGTGATCTATAGCAAATATGGATACAGATGAGAAACTAGTCGTCTCTTGTGGATCCAAACTTTTTGAAACTCTGATATTTTTTTATTCTTTAAGAAGATGCAGCTATATCCAATCGTCAAACATGTTACTTACAAGGGCCATTTTTGGTGATAAACACTCAAGAGAATATCCCAAGAAAACATTCTACGTGTGTATTATATTAACCAACTCACTGCCTTACCCCGAGTACACTTGTAATTTGAAAACAGTTTGGATCCTGACCAGACGCCGCGTCACGCGGCGTCTGGTCAGGATACAGACTGTTTTACACTCATTTCAATATTTCGTCAGTCAAAATAACTAAATATTTAATTTTAGAAATAAAAGCAGATGACAATTGTTTAAAATTGATGACGTCATGGCAGTGAAGGGGTTACATCTTCACTGATAAATACAGCATAAGACCATTTCATCATACACTATTAATATAATGCTCTAAAGGTTTTTTAAAAATTAACAACAACGAACAGAATCCCGCCAAAGGCAACTAAAATCGACGTTGCAAACAGTTTGGATTCAGATTAGACTCTTTATATCTCTGATATCAATATTTCTTATGTCAAAACTTAAGAATATAAATTTGCCGCAAAAAGTGTCTGCAGACGGTTAGATTTTGAGACTGAAAGGGACATAACTCGATATATCTCTGCACGTGGATCATCGAAAGTTATTTATTCGTAAACTCGAACTTGCATTAACCTAAAACGTTTGCAAGATTACGTCAATTTCATAATTATATTTTTTTAAGAAAAATACAGCTACATCAACATGTACAGTCTTAAACGAAAGTGTGATGCTTAACCATTATCATGCTGAATTGTCGTCTGCTTCAAAGATTTCGTCTGCGAAAATGTAAAAAATAGTTTGTATGAGTGGCAATCAGTTTTGGTCAAGATCAGACGCCGCGTGGCGCGGCGTCTGATCTGGACCCAAACTGTTTGCAAAAATTAGCATGATAAAGGTCAACGCAATACAGCTGTGATAAGTTTCCCTACTTTGAGTATATTATATAAAACACAAAACATTGGAGAAGACGTAACCCGGACAAATTGTTTGTCACTGATAAAGCCATTAAAGTATCCAAATGTTCAAGAATTTTAATTTTTCTTACATTTCATTTCAATGCGTTTATTGTCATTTAAACGAGGAAAACAACACATTCCTCCACTGTGTGTACTAGAAATAATTGTCTTCTAAGGAGATGGTAAATTGACACTTAGACAAAAAAAGAAAAAAAACGTAAGGATAAAAGAAACATGATTCTAACGTGCAAATGGCATTATGATTTGACTAAGATAACATAAAAAACCGAAAAGGAGCATTACCAAGGGTTTAACTTATTACAATATTTAAATTGCATGTATATACAATTATATAATATTTAATTATTGTTACTGACAGTGGACGCGGAAGTGACCAAGCTTCACTAGGGCAAGACAGCTAAACCAAACTGCAGATAAAGTTATCTCTATGTTTTGATGTTTGAGCGCCTTTTAACTCTTTCATTGTCATAGTATTTTACTGCTTAAACTTTTTCACCATCCCGATTGTTCAAAACTTACATTTTGGCACTCTAACTGGCTAAAACATTAGGGTCAGGGTCAATCAGTTTGGACCAAGATCAGACGCCGAATTACTCGGCGTCTGATCTGGATCCAAGCTGTTTGAAAATTCAAGTCAACTCGCGATTGACAGTATAATATTTTAAGGATAGTTCATGTTAGAATGATATGAGCGAATATCACATCAATTATGTTCAACTTATCGCGCATATTTGTATATGACGGATATTTTATCTCCGACCCATTGATAAGTCGATACTAATGGCGGATCTACAGCTAAACAACTTGGTCGAATTTCTCCATTTGAAGCTGCCCTAATATTTTGTTGACATTTTGAACCACATTCCTCACAGAAACGCAGTTTCACTTCTCTTTTCCTATTCTTCAAAGTTCAAAAATATATGTTCACGTTTCTACTCTGTCTAGATAAATGTATGCTTATATATATCACGATAACGGGACCCCGGGGTTTCAAAACGCACTGCAATAAATAAAAATTATATCTATAGAAAAATACACATTTATGAAAATATTATATATTGTCTCAATCTTGGTGGCAAAGATTTTGGAACCTGCTGTTCGGACGCCGGGTTAACCGGAGTCTGGTATGGCTCTGGACTGCGTTTGCAATTATCAGAACAATAATAGTTTTAGTGAAGACGCATACATATGCAACGTCATGTATACATGCAGTATTTGTTATAGTATGCATTTGTATTGCCATGTTGTGTCAATGTTGCCCAAATTAAATAAATGATCTTCCTATGATCTTCCGAATTGTAACCTTCAGATTGCTTCAAGAAACCGTTTGTCTAAAATCAGATTAAAAAAATTAAGACACGAATGAACAACACAGTTATTCATCCGTGGTTAAGAAGGGGCAATGGATGAAATTATGGAATACGATAACCTGGCGATGAGACAAAAGACTCATTGGTAATACAAACAATATATGTTTGCTGTCAAATTTTAGTGGGTCTAAAATGCCATTTAGACACAGTTTTAACAATTTTACAAGAAGCATGGTTGTTGAACATGTACATTTGTACTCATTGTTTTAGACTGTGCACATATACTTGGCCTTTATCACTAGAATGTGCAGCGGCCGGTGAATGAGTTATTTTTTCTCAATAAACGGGTTATGCTTAACCCATTACGCCATAGCCTATTTCTAGTATTGGTGATAGGTATATACCTAAAACAGGCTGAAAGTAGAGCAGAATGCGCCTTAAGGCGCATTCTGCTTTACTTTCAGCCTGCTTTAAGCCACATTCTGCTAAAATATGGAAAATATTTCTTATGACTGTATAAGTTACTCCGAGCCGAATAACTGGGCGTCTGTTCAGGATTCAAACTGTTTGTCATTAGATGATTTAAATAAGTTTTTTCAACATTTTCAACAAAAAAACAACCCGAAATCTTATACATTATATTGCATTGTGTTTCGTTTCCCTTTTTAGTTGACACTCATTTCAATACATCTTTTAAAAGTAAAAATGCCTAAATTAAAAGTAAACGAATATAGCGTCTTACCAGAGACCATACATGTGTATGTATGGTCTCTGGTCTTACCAACTGTATAGACTCTAATTGTATTCTATCAGGAACGTATATAGATAAATATACGTTCCTGATTCTATTAATATTAATAATTTATGTAGTCTAGTCTCTAGCACTGGCGTTTGTATTTGCACCTTGGGTTTTGGGTTCTCTCGTTGTGGCGCCCTATTTCACACCACGTGACAACACTTCTCATGAAACACACATGTCCGTTCCGGAGTCCAAAAGTTTGGATCCGGACCTGGATACTGACATTTTTTGAAAACAACGCCTCTCGTCATAATTTCGGATCTTTTGGAATGACAGGTAAGAAATAATTTTTACGTAATATTTCTCATTCTAATCTAAACAATTAAGACACGGGGTTAAGGCCTACACGGGGAACCCATTCGCCATTGTTTTCCACAGAGCCGATTGCGCGCCACTTTCATTTTTACGTCGTCTGCAACACTGGTTCTGTGTTTACACGAGTCTTGCGATTATTTCAGACATGATTTTAGTAAATGGAACCTATAACGTAGGTCGTTATATCATACTGTCTACAACATTTCCTACGTAAGCAACCAATGTTGAGCAAACAAGGAACCTCTTAGTGAAGATGTCTAAAGACAGGTGACTTGATTATAAATGCAGGATGAAAGAAAACGATAGGTCTAGATCAACGTTCTGGGTAATCTCAAAATCATTATCATGGACCTTCGTTACCCTCATTTTGCATGCTGAATCTGTCATGCAGACTCTTTGAATTAGATATATCGTAATCTTTACCGGAAAAATGCGGGACATAATTATAAATGTCATTGGGCTATTCAAAATTATGGAATAGGAAAAACATCTAATCTGGGTGCACTTATTAATGTTTCTTAATTAGTATTAAAGCGACTCGCAACCAGATGGTGCATTAAAAATAGTAATTTGTAAATATGTGTCAAACGCTTATATAAATGGTAAAGAATTAGTTTAGGATAAGAAATTCTGTTTAAAAAAATGTATTTCAATAAAAAAAAATATTGGTCTCTGGTGGGATTCGAACCCGGGGCCCGGCATTGGCGGACAGAAGGCAAAATAGGGGAAACCGCTTAGACCAATAGGCCACGGAACTATCCGTTTATCTCGGATCGATTTAACGTATTTCAATGTGTAGCTATCGAAAGTGCATACAACTTCGTAATTCGGCTCGTGTTTATGTCTAAGCCCGTGTAGAGAAGCAACAACAACAACTATACCGTCTACTAGTCGGTATAGAAAAACGATGGAAAATATCTAAAAATCTAAGATTCGGTGACGATTCTTGAGACTTTTTTTGGACTGATCATATTTTTTTAATGTCAGAAGCCAAATAATGCCACAAATTTGCTTTTATTTGAGTATTTTATTTTATTTTGACAAGTACACCATCCGGTTGCGAGTCCCTTTAATGTTACTTAGTGGAAATTTACGATATACAGTAAAACCTCTACTACCTTCACTAAATGGTGTAAACTAAAATTTGACTGCTTTAACTTTAAGTTCCTTTAGGAGCTTTAACAGTCAATGTCGGCAAACTGCCCATTTTCGTTATTGTGATGTCCCAAGCTATTTTCAGCACTGCTGTTATGAATGACTTACTCATTTATCGTTTTTAATGTCGGCAGTGATAAGGAGCAAGTATAAAAGAAATCATTTCCTGAATATATAGCATTCGAGAAAATTTTTTATTGTCAATATCTTCAAATTTTAAGAAAATTCCGTGTCCCAGATCTGGGTAGTTCCATATAAAAGTTCCGCAAATGATTTCCGTCAGCACTGTAATGTTGTGTATCTTCAATATGTCACCGTTATAGTCCATTTAATTTACTGAATACATTAAATTATATGTGGAAACAGAAATTTTTGATAAAATATTGGATTATGTTTTGTCCCTTAAACCTGGGTCAGGTATGTTACATTATTAAAGTATGCTATAAAATACTACAGTGTTTAGTATAGTATTCGATTTACTACATTTATATTTTTGTTATTGATGTCCCTAAGTAATGCAAACAACAACAATATCTTAATCTGATGTATACAATGATAGCATACATTCAAACTTGTAATAATGAAGTGTTACGCAAAAAAATGTCAGATTCGTTAAATCAAAATCCTCTCTCTATATAAAGCAAAAAAGCTTACTCATATATTTCAATACGTTATCTTTATAAACATTACCTAACCTTTTAGAATTTACATAAATATAATATTTTGACAAAATAATGAAAGTACAGCTGCTTATAAATATTTAAAACAGTCAGATACGTTAATGTCGGGTACGTGTATAGCATTTCAAACTAAACTAACTCGCCGGCACTTATCACCTATTTGGATGGATATACTTATGTAGACCTGTTGACTTAGGTTCAGCTGACAACTTCTGCCGGAAAAACGTTGTCTATAACCTGTATTAGCGAGAACAGTTAAAAGTTTTTTTATTCGAAGAGTGAAAAGAATCCATTTCAATCTAGGTAAGAAAATGTTGTTTATTTTTTGCATTTTGCATTAATGATGTGTACATTATGAATCTATAAAATTAGTATAAATTAATCTGAGATAAATTGTATGCAGAGGGATATTTTTCAGTGTGCTTAAAATGTTATATTGTTTCCTCGTACCTGACTGTTGTGTTAACGTACCTGACGTTTTTGCAATCAAGGGCAGAACTAATGGAATCTGATCTGACAACACCATTTTCAGTATCAAGCATGACTATTATGATACAGTGGAGAATCTGTTATTCTTTCCCGTTTAAACGCAAACGTACTCAAACGCAAAGCACTAAAATGTAGAAAAGAACAACTTTTGGACAATTCTGATATTTCATGTTTATCTTGGTGGCAAACAGTTTGGAGCCTGATCAGACGCCGGGTTATCCGGCGTCTGATCTGGCTCCAAACTGTTTGCACTGCAAATAATAGTTTTAGCATAAACGCGTTTATTGGGAAAGAATAACACATTCTCCACTGTAACCAATTGATAAAGAAGGCATAGTTCAAAGCATTTGATGCAATAAAAGAGTCAGACATAACTCAGGTGAAATGATAATATTGCATTTCGGGTCTCTTCCTAAATTTCAGTGCTGTACAAAAAATATTTTGAAACAAAATCATGGCTTGACATGGGATATTTATAAATGTCTATAATTTACTAATAGAATCTATACATGCAGATATACAATACAAGCATATAAAAAGATTAAAACTGATAAAATATGTTAACATTTTAAACAGGTGTATGGACATAAGAAAAGAATAGAAATTATATTTTACTCGTCAGAAAATTTTGAAAATGCACAAATGGAGCTAGAATAGAGAAATCAAAAACCTATTCCGGGAACTATTGAAATTTATGCAATGTTTCCAAAAGAATGTGTGCTACACATAGCTGATGTATCCTGTTACTGTAAAAAATGTTTAGAAGGAAATCCATGTGACAACTGGCACAAAGAAAGTGAAAATCTGATTATCAAGATAAAAACAAATCCACCAAGCAGAGGATCAAGAAGAGGAAGTAAGATATCACAAGAAGACCAAGGTCAATCTTAAGACAAAACAAAGAAAGGTGAAGAAGCAGAAGTTTGTATAGATATTGATGTTGATTTTAATAGATGCAACAGCGGGATAGCAAGAATATGAATGCATATACATTCAGTTATAGTGATGGAGGTTGATGAAGATGAAAGTGAGGCATACAATAGGAAAAGGAGAACGAAAGTCGTTTAAATTGCCAAGTAAAGAGGATGAAATGTGGGTAAAATTTGAAGACTTTGTTCATAAAATCGAGAAACTCATCTGATGCAGCAATAGCAAACAGCAGATTATGTTGACTAGAACAGCTTCATGATGTAGACTACGTGTTTAACAATTGGTTATCTTACAGTACAATTTTACAAAAATTGTGAATGCATTTATGGATATGTACGTGTGTTCGTCATGATAACACTGGCATATATCTTCAAATGCATTTACAGAAGTGTAAAATCGTGTTATATTTATTGCAGTGTAGCAAAATATGAATATTTATTGGAAATCAAATTTGGAGTAGTTTGCAGATGATAGTTTTTGATCAGATGATAATATGTTGAAGAATTAAGGTTTATCATAATTATAATCATGTTTGACCTTGTCTGTATGACCTTTCAGGCAGACTTTGGGGATAGAGAATGGCCTTGACCTTTGTTCACATAGCCATTTACATCCTGGTCCTTGTAGTGTCCACAGAGGCCACGGTTGGTAAGTACTCTTACTCTAATAGTGCTAATGATGAAAGTTTGCAAGCAGTTTGGATCCAGATCAGATGCTGCATGACAAGGTGTCGTATCAGGATCTGGTATGATGATGTATCCAACTTCTTTGCTAGTCTTGGATAGGGTAGATATATTCAGAGTTACTGTAATAGTCAAATGTCAATATCTCAAAGTCACTTTTTAGCAATCAAACTTACCTGTATCTCTACCATTTTAATTTCATTTCTTCAAAATGGCTTAAGTAGAACATATCCATAGTTAAAAGTGATTTTTATACCCCCACAAACAGAGTTTGAGGGGGTATACTGGAATCAGCCTGTCGGTCGTCGGTCGGTCGGTCTGCTGAAATCTTGTACTTTCAACTTCTCCTTCTGTTTCGACCTGATTCATTTGATATTTGGCATAAATGATACTCAGGTGTAGTAGATGTGCAAGACACAAATTTCAGGTCTTTATGACCTTGACCTTTGGCCTTGAAATTGGCAGGCAAAATCTTGTACTTTGAACTCCTCCTTCACTTTGAACCCGATGTAATTGATACTTGGCATAAATGTTACATAGGAGTAGTAGATGTGCAAGACACACATTTCAGGTCTCTGTGACCTTGACCTTGACCTTTGGCCGTGATATTGGTCTTGAAATTGGCAGGCAAAATCTTGTACTTTAAACTCCTCCTTCAGTTTCAACCTGATTCATTTGATACTTGGCATAAATGTTACTCAGGAGTAGTAGATGTGCAAGACACAAATTTCAGGTCTCTGTGACCTTGACCTTTGGCCTTGAAATTGGTCTCGAAATTGGCAGGCAAAATCTTGTACTTTAAACTCCTCCTTCAGTTTCAACCTGATTCATTTGATACTTGGCATAAATGTTACTCAGGAGTAGTAGATGTGCAAGACACAAATTTCAGGTCTCTGTGACCTTGACCTTTGGCCTTGAAATTGGTCTCGAAATTGGCAGGCAAAATCTTGTACTTTGAACTCCTCCTTCACTTTCAACCTGATTCACTTGACACTTTGCATAAATGTTACTCTTCATTTGATACTTGGCATAAATGTTACTCAGGAGTAGTAGATGTGCAAGACACAAATTTCAGGTCTCTGTGACCTTGACCTTTGGCCTTGAAATTGGTCTCGAAATTGGCAGGCAAAATCTTGTACTTTGAACTCCTCCTTCAGTTTCAACCTGATTCATTTGATACTTGGCATAAATGTTACTCAGGAGTAGTAGATGTGCAAGACACAAATTTCAGGTCTCTGTGACCTTGACCTTTGGCCTTGAAATTGGTCTCGAAATTGGCAGGCAAAATCTTGTACTTTGAACTCCTCCTTCACTTTCAACCTGATTCACTTGACACTTTGCATAAATGTTACTCTTCATTTGATACTTGGCATAAATGTTACTCAGGAGTAGTAGATGTGCAAGACACAAATTTCAGGTCTCTGTGACCTTGACCTTTGGCCTTGAAATTGGTCTCGAAATTGGCAGGCAAAATCTTGTACTTTGAACTCCTCCTTCACTTTCAACCTGATTCACTTGACACTTTGCATAAATGTTACTCAGGAGTAGTAGATGTGCGAGACACAAATTTCAGGTCTCTGTGACCTTGACCTTGACCTTTGGCCTTGAAATTGGCAGGCAAAATCTTGTACTTTGAACTCCTCCTTCACTTTCAACCTGATTCTCTTGATACTTGGCATAAATGTTACTCAGGAGTAGTAGATGTGCAAGACACAACTTTCAGGTCTCTGTGACTTTGACCTTGACCTTTGTCCATGAAATTCGTCTTAAAATTGGCAGCCAAAGTATTGTACTCTCAACTTCTCCTTCACTTTCAACCTGATTCACTGGATACTTGGTATAAATATTACTCAGGAATAGCAGATGTGCAAGACACACTTTCCAAATCTCTGTGACCTTGACCTTGGCCTTCAAATTGGTCTTACAATTGGCAGGCAAAATCTTGTACGGCGAACTCCTCCTTCATTTTCAACGTGATTTACTTGATACTTGGCATAAATGTTGCAGAGTGTCATATACCATTTTTAAGTCATTTTGACCTTGGCTAACACCTTTGACCTTATTGTAAAACCTTATTGAAAACATCTGCAGAGTGTGACAGAGTGTTGTATAGTGGGGGCATTTATCACCTTTAGTGATAGCCGTTCTAGTTTTTCTTATTGCATCCTAAAGAAACATACTTTCTGATAAAAGTCTACACTGTTTGCTAATGTAGACCAACATTTATTAAATTACCCACAATTCGAAGCAGACTGGTTCATGTTTTTGTAATAAAAAGATCCACACGAGAACACAATAAGCCACAAGTGTAACTTAGTTTTTAAAGAGTTAATTGTCAAATAGGTTTATCCAGAGTAACTCTGATTTAGTCTGAATGTCATCTGGATCCATGCTTTTTGCAGCAGTTATTACAAATTCTTGAAGAGCTTGCTTAAACATGAATTTGCTCTCGATGTATTGTGGTCAATATTGTATGGTATGGATTGACATTTCTTATTTTACAATTTCAGCTCTTATAGATGAAAATGCAGCTATAGGTGAGTATATATATCAAACCAGTAACAGACCTTTGTGACATGTTCCTGCAATTTAACTTTTCTCCCTGTGTATATTCATATATAAATCTCGGCCTACTATGGATATCTATCAATTTAACTATTACATGACTAATTAGGAAATATTTCTTCATGAAAGAGTGCACAGTGTAGACCCTGACCAAACAGATCCTTTAGGATATGTCTGGTCTAGGTCTGCACTGTTTCCAAAAAGTGTTGATATATACTTTAGGCAGGAGAAGGGTTAAGTCAAGTATATGTTGGATAGATCTAGCTAATTAAGGGAATTAGATGTCCCAGGGGGAGTGGATACAAAGGAACCCAGGTGATAAGTGGATACAAAGGAACCCCGGTGATAATTGGATAAAAAGTGACTTGGCTGAGAAATGGATACAAAGTGGATAGAAAGAAACCTGGTGATAAATGGATTGAAAGGAACCAGGGTGATAAATGGATTGAAAGGAACCAGGGTGATAAGTGGATAGAAAGGAACCCGGGTGATAAGTGGATATAAAGGAACCCAGGGGATATCCTACTCTTTTTCTATAGAGCCCTCTTAGTCTAATAAGAAAACAGTGCTGATCCTGATCAGACAGCAGATCTTTTGTGACCTGTTCTCTCTTTATACTTTTGTCCTGCATTAAGTAGTCACCTTCTGTAACCCTGTCACTGCTAGGCTCTATAACACTAGCAATAAATTATGCAAACAGTTTAGATCCAGATCAGATGCTGCATTATGTGGCGTCTTATCAGGATCCAAACTGTTTGACACTCATGTCAATGTTTCTTAAGCTAATGATGCATAAAATTCGATTTTTAAAAAAAATAAAAGCAGGTAAAATCTTGAACTAGAAGATAGGACGGCATTTACTGTGCTAGATGGGTTACAGATTACATCATAATGGCAGCCAAAAATTTAAAATTCACTACACTTTTCCATTTAGTGGTTGCTTAATACAAGTTTGACTGTACTGCCATCTTTCAAGCAAACTTTCTCTCTACAGGTACAGAGCTTGCTGTGCCACAAAGTTGTTGTAAACCAGAGAATCTAATATTAGATAAACCAACCAACACTTGGCCATGGAATCATTTTCGTGTTGATACAAATTCATCGACTCATTGTTCATCTATAGTCCTCAGCAAAAGAGTCGACACAAAGGAAGACTTCAGCCACTGCTGGCCCGAGGCATGTTTCATTCTGTCTCTTCAACACTTGCAGCAATGGAAACTTATTGTGAAAATCCAAGCAAATGGTTCAGGTCCCACTAAACTTGGGACCTATATCTGGATCCCAACTGTTTGTCACTTGATTATTTTTTTCTATAAATACAAGTACACTCCTACAATAAAACTAGGAGGACTCTACTTAGTGTGTCGATCCGTCCAATGGCTTTACAAAATTACCTTCTTTAAGAAATTATAGAAAATGCACTTCCCGTAATAGTTCAATTTTAAACCCCTTACAGACATAACCCCTTTTCTGCCTTACCCTGAATGAAGTGGTTATTTGCCATAATATGGATCCTGATCAGACACTGCATAACATAGGATCCAAAATGTTTGTCCTTCATTAGTATGATAGTATTTTAGTCAATTTACCTAAAATTATATGTGAGGAGAGAAATAAAAGCAGACAATTATTGTTTAACTCTTTCCTCCCTGAAACTTTAAATGGACAATTCCAGTTTCCATTTTAGTCTAGTCAATTTCTGACTTTTATGGGTTGTTTTTGTCAATGTTTGGCATTATGACAAACAGTGAAGACCCTGATCAGAGGGCTCCTTTCGGAGCCCTCTGATCTGGGTCTTCACTGTTTGCATAAGACAAGTGTACTATTCACATGTACACTGTTTGAAAAGGACGCCTATAGGCGGGACTAGGGTTCAAAGGGTTAAAGCAGGTGATGTCATCATTGCCATGGCAGTGAAGGGGTTGCATAAAGTTGCTTCTGTCAAATATACAATTTTTAAGCAGACTGCTACAATTTAAGTAGGACAATCTTTAACAGTCTTGACTGATTTTTAGCTCACTGGAGCCAAAGGCTCAAGGTGAGCTATTGGGATGGTCCTGTGTCCGTCCTCTTCCGTCGTGCGTTGTCCGTCGTCGTTAACAATTGCTTCAAATGACATCTCCTCGTATACCGCTTGACAGATTTCAGCAAAACTTTACAGGAATGTTCATTGGGTCAAGCTTTTTCAGATTTGTTCAAGAATAAAAAACAATGTAGAACTCTGGTTGCCATGGCAACCAATGTGAAAAAATAAGGAAATCTTAAAAAATCTTCTTCTCTGAAACTACAAGGGCCAGATCTTAGATATTTGGCACATAGCATCATCTACAGGTACTCTATCAAGTTTTATCAAATTATGCCCCTGGGGGTCAAAATTGGCCCCGCCCCAGGGGTCACAGTTGTACATAGAATTATATAGGGAAATTTTCATACATTTTCTTCTGACACTAATAGGCCAGAGCTTTGATATTCAGTAAGGTGACACTTCTAAATATCCTTTACGTATTTTGTTCAAATGGTTTCAGGCTGTTACATATCTAGGTCACAGGAGCTAAAAATAGATTTTTCTATAAAAACTTAAAAATCTTCTTGTCTGAAACGACATGGGCCAGAGCTTAGATATTTGGCACTTATAGCATCATCTACAGGTCCTCTATCAAGTTTGTACCAAGTCCTGGACATAACTCGTTATCTCCAATTTGTCAGCTATTCTCAGGTGAGCAAAATATGCCCCATGGGGCTCTTGTTAAATTATTTCATTGCAGGTAGGCTGGAGTGCAGATGGTTATTACCATTGTTCCAATGATCAGAAAAAGGTTTGTTGAACTGTCTGTCACTCTGTCTGTCTGTTTGTCATTTAAGTTGTATGTTGGCCAGTCTATATGATTTTTGACAATATTCGTAACCTTCACAAACAAAGTTTGAGGTGGTTGTGTTGTTTATACTGGAATCAGCCTGTCAGTTAGGTGGTCATGAGTTGCGCAGTCTGTCGGCTGTCTGCAAAATCTTGTGCAGTAAACTCCTCCTTCAGTTTCTATCTGATTCGCCTAATACTTGGCATAAATGTTAATTAGGAGTGGTAGATGTGCAAGACACAAGTTTCAGGTCTCTTTGACAATGACCATGACTTCTGGCCTTGATATTGTTGACCAGTATGTCTGCAAAATCTTGTATGGCTTATTCCTCCTTCAGTTTCAACCTGATTCACTTGATACCTTGCATAATTGTTAATCAATAGTAGAAGTTATGAAAGACAAAAATTAAGGTCTCTGTGACCTTGACCTCTGGCCTTAAGATTATTGAAATGCATTGTCCAGAGAATAACTCTTTGACTATGCCATCTAGGATTACCAAACCTGGTGTATGCATACATCTTGAGAAAAACCTTGTCCGGAGGATATCTCCTATACTTTATATGCAATCCAGGATTACTAAACCTGGTATGCGGATACATATTAGAATTGCCCAGTGTTGCAAAACACTTTCAGGTCACTTTGATCTTGACTTTGACCTGACCTTGATAATTGAAAAAAAGCTTGTCAGAAGCATAACACCTATACCATATCATCTACTATTACCCAAACCTTGTGTTTGCATACATCTTAATTGAGATGGAAGAGTGTCGCATACCATTTTCATGTCACTTTGATCTTGACCTTGCATGAGTATTGAAAAACCTGGTCCTGAGGGTATCTCTATACTATGCCATGTAGGATTACCAAACCTAGTGTGTGGGATACATCTTAGGATTGCCAAGTGCCACATACCACTTTCAGGTCAGTGTTCGCGTTTACTGCATGACCTTGATTATTGAAAAACATTGTCTAGAACATGTGACAGGAAGCTTCAGTTGGGGTATCACCTTTCATGATAGTTCTAAGGATGCCATTTCTCCTGATTTTTCTAAAATCTTGGGATTTTTTTCCAAGCAGATGATAGCATATAAAGCAGCCTGAAAGTCAAGTCGTATTCTGCTTTACTTTCAACCTGCTTTAAGTAATCACGCTTGAAAAATGGACAATTAGGAAATCTTAGGATCTTTCATGATCAACCTATGGCAGACCTCAGCAGTTCTAGTTATGTCTGTAACTGTGTACATGTGTATTTACCTCTTTGTATACGATGCTTACTGACTGTACATGTTTGTATGAATGTTTGTTTGCCTATATCTATATGCCAGAATATATACTTTTTGGTCAGTTTGTGGGATTGACTGTCAAAATGTTTATCAAGATTTCAGTCTATCTTCTTGTTTGCAACATTGTTGATTTCTACAAGGGTTGAACCAATATAGTTTATGTAAGTAGAAATGAACATTTGCAGTTTAAAGATGATATTCTGTTTAATGGAAGTGTATACATGTTGATTGTTGAACTATATAATTATATAGCTTATAAAGGCGATGTTGATTCAATTCTCTACTGTATATAGTACATAATGTATATGCCTAAATAGTACATCATCCTATTATGATGTCCCTGTGTCCGTTGTGGTGGGTAGTTGTGCGTCGTCCATCGTCATTATCAATTGCTTCAAATGACATCTCCTCCTGTACCACTTGACAGATTTCAACCAAACTTTTTTGAAATTTTGCTTGGGTAGAGCTCTTTCAAATTTGTTCAAAGAATTTAAAACTATTCAGAACTCTGGTTGTCATGGCAACCAAAGTGAAAAAATAATCAAGTTAGTTAGATTCAGAGTTTAGATTTCAACTGCTGTAGGTGTCCCAGTTACTGGGATAGGCAGCATATGGCTAGAGTGTCTATCAGCCAATCTCTAGTACATTCTATTCAATGGATTAATGTCGCTGAGCCAAAAGCTCGAGGTGAGCTATTGTGATGGCTGTGTCAGTCGTCCGATGTGAAGGAAAATTTAAAATATCTTCTTGTCAAATACTGCATAGGCCAGAGCTTAGATATTTGGCACATAGCATCATCTACAGATTCTCTATCAAGTTTGTTCAAATCATGTCCCTGGGTTCAAAATTGGCTCCGCCCCGGGGGTCACAGTTTTACAAAGTGTTATATAGTGAAATTTTCAAACGTCTTCTACACTGAAACTAATATGGCCAGAGCTTTTATATTTAGCATGGTGGGACTTCTAGATGTCCTTTACCTATTATTGTTTAAATGGCTCCGGTCAATTGCATATCTAGGTCACAGGAGCTAAAAAAGAGATTTTTTCAATTTTTAAAAAAAAATCTATTCTTTTCAAAAAGTACAGGGGCCAGAGCTTAGATATTTGGCACATTATACTAAGCATCATCTATAGGTCCTCTATAAAGTTTGTTCAAGTAATGGCCCTGAAGGTCAAAATTGGCTCCACCCTGGGGGTCACAGTTTTACATAGAGTTATATAGTGAAATTTTCAAACGTCTTCTCCTCTGGAACTAATATGCCAGAGCTTAAGATTGGGCATGGTGACACTTCTAGATGTCCTTTACTTATTTTGTTCAAATGGTTCCAGTATATTGCATATATAGGTCACTTAGGAGCTAAAAGTTGATTTTTTCAATAAAAACTTTAAAAATCTTCATGTCAAAAACTACATGGGCCGGAGCATCATCTATACCTCCTCTGTCAAGATTTTTCAAATAATGCTCTTCAGGGCATCAAAATTGGCCCTGCCCCGGAGATCACAGATATACATAGTATTATATAGAGAAATTTTACAAAATGTCTTCTCCTCTGAAACTTATATAGCCAGAGCTTTGATATTTGGCATGGTGACACTTCTATAGGTACCAATATTGTTGAAATGGGTCAGGACTAGGTCACAGGGCCCCGACACGATTAATTTTAGGGGAAAAAATTGTCAGAAAGTATATATAGAGACAAGGGATACAACTGATTTTTAGTATATTCTCACCCCATCTCGACAAAACCGGGCATAACATGAATAAATATTGATGAAACGACACCCTTTTTGCATTTCTGTCTAGCTAATATGATACCCTTCCATAAAAACATAACATAAAACCAACTGTAAGCATACAATTTTAACAGTAACTGCGTCCACTCATTGAAATCATCGATTTTCGGAAAACGGGACAGGTGTTCGTTCATAACCAACACAGCATTAGACACCTCTGTACGCTTGTTTACGCGGTGTTTTCGAGCATTACAGTAATACAGTTCCATAGATATCAATTTTGACACATATAAAAGCTGATTTGTACTCAAATCATTGCCATACCATCAACAAATTAGCATGTTTTCATCGGCAGTAAAGTTATTCTTGTACATGTAAGCTTTTTTGGTACGGCAATGATTTAAGAAGAAATCAGCTTTGATCGGTGTCAAAAATGTATATATATGCAACTGCATGATTGTCATGTTCGATATTACCGCCTAAATAAGCGTGCAGTAGTGGCCAATGACTGTAATGCTCGAAAATACCGCCTAAACAAGCGTACAGTAGTGGCCAATGCTGTGTTAGCTGTGAACGAACACCTGTCCCGTTTTCCGAAAATCGATGATTTCAGTGAGTGGACGCAGTTACTGTTAAAATTACATGCTTACAGTTGTTTTTATGTTATGTTTTTATGGAAGGGTATCATATTAGCTAGACAGAAATGCACAAAGGGTGTCGTTTCATCAATATTTATTCATGATATGCCCGGTTTTGTCGAGGTGGGGTGAGAATATACTGACAATCAGTTGTATCCCTTGTCTCTATATATACTTTCTGACGATTTTTTTCTCTCAAAAAGCAATCGTGTCGCGGCCCTGTGGACTAGGTCAGAGGAGCTAAAATAGGTTTTCAATGGAAACTTAAATTATCTTTTTGTCTGAAACTCTAGAACCCTGAGCTTAGATATTTGGCACATAGCATCATCTACAGGTCTTCTATTTAAAGATTGTTCAAATTATGCCCCTGGGGTAAACAATTACCCCAACGGGACATAAATCATTATCTCCATTTCGTCAGATTTTCTTAGGTGAGCAAAATATGGCCCTTGGGCCTCTTGTTATCGTTACTATACAACTATGTTTCACTTTGTCTTACCTTTTGAAACTGTTGAATGTTTATATTTCCTTCAGACACAAGTTAGTGTGAGGGTCTCTGGGATGCAAAACAAATACTCTCCGACATTCTGTGATCCTAGATGTAACAACATTACCAGTTATACTATTGCAGTAAAAGAGGTAGGTATAATAACACATCATCAAACGAGGAGAGGATTTAATCTACAGTTAAACTTGTGATAAGTTACAGTTATAAAAGAATTTGCCTAAAAAGTAAAAAGCAATAAGACACGTAGCTACACTAAATGGATGCTCTTTCCATCCATTTGTCTGTACAACTGACAGTAGATCATCTTGGCTAGACTTTTCATTTTGCTATGTTTCTGTTTCGCTGAGAGTGTATAATATTATAACATTTTCTACATGTATTAAGCAGTATCTTTGTCTGTCTTTATACATGTAGTAATATCTGTATCTAGAAACAGGATTTTCCTCAATTTTTATCTTTTACCCCATAGCCTGTTTCTAGTTTTTAGAACAGCCCTGGATCAATTAAAGTCTTAAGGTTTATTCTCATTAGCTCACCTGGCACGAAGTGCCAAGTTGAGCTATTGTGATCGCCCTTTGTCCGTCGTCAGTCCATCCGTCAGTCAGTCGTCAAACTTTTTCATTAACGATCTTCTTCTTGCAAATGGTCAATTGATGACCCTCTACCAGATTATTTAAAATCATTCTGTTATATTAAAAAACATGGCGGCCAGTGGTGGGGCAAGTTTTCCTTATATTTCTGTATAGAACAACTTTAAAAATCTTTTTCTCTAAACTATTGGTCTGATTTAAGAATGATTTCCATATTTTACCTTTTTGCTCAAATAGTTATCATGATAAACGGATTCTGAATTAACTCTACATGCAAAAGTCCACAAGTATGAAATGACAAACTTCAGTTTGCATGGAGTATAAAACAACAATTCCTCAGGCGAGCGATATAGGGTCATCATGGCTCTCTTATTCTTGAGATGTTGGTGTGTCAGAATTTCTAAAAAAAATTTATTGCAAGCTGTGTTTTACAATTCATCTGTATCATAATCATACCCTCCCTTTCATCCATTGATTTCTTTCTACAGTCAGTTGCAGTTGGGTCAATAATCGGAACAGTCACTCTCTGTGACCAAGATCTGTTTATAACTCTAGGAGGAAAGGTATTGTATATTTGTACTGTATGGTTTACCTAATAGTCTGCCTACGGATCGAAAATAAGGCTCTGGAAAATGGGTCTCATGGCATGTCGTGTAGACGGGCAACATCCACTTGACTTATATTCAGCATATGCATACGAACAATTCTAGGGGGGATGTAAAGTTCTTAGGCGCGTATTAAGGTCAGAAATAGGTCAAAGGTCATTGGGTGCAGATTTAAGAGATATGATAATTTAATTTTTATGTAATTTTCAATCACTCATAGATAACCTAAAATACTTTAATTTATTGATTGTATAATTGGTCGAAAAATCTAGAAATAGAATTTTCGTGACAGAAAAAGCAATTATTAGTCACAAACAAGGGCGATAACTCTTAAAATAAGCCAGTAAATTGCGTATTCTGTTCATTTCTGCTATAATAGCTGGGCACATTAGTGAAAAAATCATAACTTGATGATACAATCATCAAAGTAGGTTTACATAATATACTGGTATGGTCCTTCTTTCAACAAAAAGCCTTTTTGCACCATGAAAATTCAAAATGGCCACCAATTTTTCAAGATGGCAGCCATTTTCGGTTCTTATATACCATTTCTCTTCTAACATTTGACATGTATGACCAAATTTTATACTTTTGGTGTTGAAATATATGTTTTAAGCATTAGGAAGCTAATCAAGAAAACCTTAAATTGACTTGAAGCTTACTTTAATGCATAATGACCAATGTTTGATAAAGAAACGTGTTTGTTTTCAAAATGGCCGCTGTTTTATATGGGATTAAGCTAATTTATTTCTTAAATTTGATCAACTTTCGTGCATTTTGGTGGCAAAATAAGTGTTATAATGTACTTGAACGCTAATTCAGTTAACTTCAGGCCGATTTGAAAATTTATTTATTGAATAATCACCAACACCGACAAAATGTTACTGTGTTATTTGCTTTAAGATGACCGTTACCTTCTGCACTAATGATTAATTTCGTTTCTTATATTTTCTCATACATGACCATTAGTCAAACTTTCGGAGTCAAAGGTAGTGTTAAAAATCACTAGTTTTGTGATTGTATATTTATTAAAAAACTTGTTAAATTGGGTATTGACTTAATTTTGGCAAATATACATATGGTTTATAAATAGTAAAGTAGTAAATCCTATTGTTTAGCAAAAAGAATATGTGTTGTTTGTTGTTGTATTATTGTTAACGATGTGTGTGTATATATGTTCATTGTCATATTCACAAATTCATTAATCTAAACAAAAACGGAAACATCGACAATACATGCATCCGCAATCAGTTTTCTTTAGCGCATATGCTTAATCTTCGCAACTATGTGTATCTGTATATCCAATAAATAGCAGCCTAGTCTAATGTATCAGCAATATGTTTCCCTCATTCACACTCTACTGGACACTTCCATTATTTTGTGTAATATGCCACAAAACACAAGCAATTTGGTATGCAAATACTTTCGTGTGTTTAAACAAAGCTGCTTGAGGGGAGGGTCGGATCTAATGTTGGTATAACTTGTGACCCAACCCCAATTCCATGTATATTTGAGGGAATAAAAACATGTTTAAACTAACAAAGCTGCTTGGATTTTAGGAATTGCGTAGTAAGGTTTTTGCCACTATCAGGCAAACACGTCCAGTCCAACACAATAATTGCATTAAATACAACTTATCTCATGGCTTGTCATACATAGCAATCGCAATGTTTTCAAGACTTTACTGTTTCTACACTTTAACTTATAGTAAATATTCATTGGATTTTGTAAATGTATCATATTTTCCATGAAATGCATTCGATGTGGTCCATGCAGCCTTTTCTTTTTCCATATCAAAACCATATACGATTTAACAGAACACGAAATAATATAATGCGTTGATTGTGTATGTTGTGATCTCACAGGGTCAATTGACAAAAATATTAACTTCATTGCGGAAAACCAGCTCATGTTTGATTTTTGTCCAAATGAAACCAATAAATAAATACGAAAGACTCAAGCAGGAACGCAACACAAACAATACATACCATAACAAACACACACACACACGCGCGCGTGCGCAATACCATTCTTTCATCTACACACTAAAAAGAAAACAAAACGCAAGACAAACATAAAGCAAAGTGAATATAGGAGCCCGCCTTTCTGTATACCAAGATCATTTGGCAAAGGTAGTTCTAAGCCCTTGCTGCATTGGTCGGTTTGTTAGATGTATTTTGCATTTCGACAAATGAAAAATCGAAAGACGCACCCTATGCTGTAGACCAATTTGTGAAGACAGCGTTAAAGGATACTGCAACATAAGACATTAGCAATGATTTGTTGGACGCGATGTGATTGCAGAAGTCGTTCATTGGTTTAGCAGTTTACAAATTATTGACTAAAGGAGTGCAACACCGACTTTTTACTCCACCAAAAAAACAAAGTCAAATACATTAGCAAGTATTTATAAAGACACGAGATCAGACAAGCAACAGGTTTCGAAACAGATAGAACCTGACCGCATACTCCTACAATGTTTGTTTAATGAAGCTATTTCAGGCCTAACCATGCAGAATGACGATGTACTGAAGCGTGAGCTGTCCTCAGCTCCACTAGCATCGGCAAAATCAAATGGGGTAATGAACCACACAGTTCAGTCCCGAATTCTGGATATTCTGACAATAGACCAGTGAAATGAAATGGCACAACAGATACCTAACTCTCAGAAATCTACATGTGTTATAACTTATAAAACATGTATATGGTCATGCTCTTATTCAAGCTCGAAACAGACCTCAAGGATGTCAGACATTCGGAGAGTATGCGCAAGGCTTTGTTCACTCGGTATATTCCCATTTCACAGGCACACCTACTCGCATTGATGTCACATTTGATACCTTGGGAGCATGTCTATCAAAGCTGCCACTGGAAAAAAAATCACAAGTCAAGAAGACCCTCTACCGCATGTCAGAGAGCCATACTTTGTGCTCGACGAAAAGGAGAAAGACATTGTAGAGTTTCTATCATTTGAGTGACACATTATTATCAGAAGGGTTGCTTGTTGTAGCAGGGGGAACGGTCGTACGAGTTATAAATGCAAAGTCAAATAGCTTCCATGCTGACAAGTTGTCGGCCGATCATTAAGCTGACACTAGAATGATATTCCATGCTAAGGATGCTGTTGCAGTCGGTTTTTTTCGTCTGATTGTAATATGCAGGGGCACAGAGGTAATACTGTTGATGCTTTGTAGGATTTGTTAACAAAATATATGATGCACTCAAGGTCGACAAAACATCATAGGTTTCCATACCTTTACTGGTATATAGACACATGCCGGTATAGGCAACTCATGAAAGTCAAGACAGTCTTGGACCCCCACTAACTATGTATCACCCTCAATTGGATAAGAATCCCTCTATCCCAATGGCATACATGCAACTCGCGTCTTGCTATTGCAAGACAAAATGCAGCTCGCCATGATGTGCTTGCTAAAAAAAGCCAACAAGTTTGCATGTATGAATGTGGTTGTGAGGCAACAAACTGTGTAACTCAGATTAATTGGTAGCATGCGTCTGTATTAGAATCTCCGCATACTCACTTCTGCTAGACGCGTCATTGTAAACTGAATGTATGTAGATTGGTGATCGGATTGTTTTATAACAAAGCATTATGCATGTCTAAGTACATAGAATTGGCGATGAAAGTTCTGTAAAGTTCTTCGCAAGCTTTGATAAATGATACCACGAGTGAATGGTTTGTGATTGTACTTCTTCGTTCAAATATCTCTAAAAGGATATTGATATTGTAAACATTCATTTGTAAAACTGTACGTTAAAGTATGTGAATACATGTAATTATACTGAATATTTACATCTAATTCATTTGGTATGTGTTAAAATTACACGTATACAGACTTTAAAGCACAATTTCCCGCCACAAAATTGTAAATACACCATGTTTTAGCCAGATACATAATGATGATCCTTGGATTTGTCACAAAACCAACGATGACATCATATAGCAATTCGAACCTAACATATGTTCATTTCAACAGTGTTCCTAAGAAAGTAATACTTAATATAATGATAATTTCCTCAAAGTGAATTTAAGAGAAACTCATTTGGCATCGCACACAAATCTTTTGGCTGATTTTATATAACGGGGATGTCTGTATTTATACCCTAAAACGCATATTTCAGTGATGAATTTCCATAGTGAATTGCTGCTTCATGTCCTTGGTGAAGATATACATGTACATAAAAATAGTTTGATTTTATAAGAAAACAGACAATAAATAATAAACAAACAAATAAAACATAAAAAGAAAGAGAAAAACCAGAGTTATTGTCCCTAGAAAGAGTATTGACTGTAAGATTACATTTTATTTGGTTATTAAACTGCTGCTTTTATTAAATGTGTACTAAGTTAACCAATAAAAGTTAGATATTATAAGAAAACAGTCAAAAATAACGCAAACAATTCTCATTATATATATAATAGGAATAGAAAAACCAGAGTTATTGCCCCTGGAAAAGAGCACTGACAGTAATATTAACTTTTATTTGCATATTGAACTGCTCCTTTATGTCAAAAGTGTAAACAAACATAAAAATATTATAAGAAAAACATTAAAAAAATAACGAAAAAAAAATTCCCATTAGAAAATTAAATATGGAACAGAAAAACAGAGTTATTGCCCCTGAAATAGAGCATTGACTGTAATATTTACTTTTTATTGCATATTGAATCGTTGATTTATGTCAAATGTGTAAAGAAACATAAAAAAGTTTGATGTTATAAGAAAATAGTAAAAAAATAACGAAAACAAATTCCCATACAAAATAGAATAGAAAGAGAAAAATCAGAGTTATTGCCCCTGGAAAAGGGCATTGGCTGTACTATTTACTTTAATTTACATATCGAATTGTTGCTTTACGTCAAAGGTGTAAAGAAACATAAAAATTATTTGATGTTTTAAGAACACAGACAAAAATAACGAAAAAATAACTACATGTATAAAAATATAAAAAAGAAAGAGGAAAATCAGAGTTATTGCCCCTGGAAAAGGACATTGTCTGTAATATTTTATTTTTTTGATAATATTTAGCAATTACAGACATTTGTGAACTAATTGTAACCAATAATAGTTCATTTGATATATTTGAAATGTAAATAAAAATAGGTTTATTTTATGGTATGCAAAAATATGCACTCATTGACCTTTGACCTCATTTCTGACCTTAATTTGAACTTTTCGACTTTACATCCCCACTAGAATTTCTAAGATATATTCACTGAACACAAATCAGGTGGATGTAACCCGTCTACATGACATGCCATGAGGGGTCAAAAACGGTCAGAATGTTGGTAGACTATAATTGTGTTGATGCATTTTCCTGCCAAATAGGCCTAATTGGGTTTAAACCTGTTTCCTGTTTAATATTCATATATATTAAACTCCATCAAGTATGAACATTTATTACCTTCCTGTGATATCAAGCATTTCCATGTGTATCTGTACAGTAAGATACAAGTGTCTGTATCACACCGACCACTGGTAATGTGTATGTATCATTTAAACTATTACATTGACTAATTAAATGAGAAAACTTTCTTCAAGGAAATTATCTTCACTGTTTTCAAAAAGTCTCAATTTACACTAGTTAAGCAGGAGAAGGACTAACATGTAAAAAGTAAAGCCTTGAAGTTTGTATATGACAATAACCATAAGTTTTATTTGAAACTACAGAAATAGTTCTAGCTGCCCATCCAACAGTAGACTTGTATTTTTCAGCCTACAATCACTAAAGACAATAAGGTTATTGATACAAGGCATCAAGCAGACGATCAAACCGTCGACATATTGTTGAACCAGAACTTGGATTATGAGAAGAAACAGCTATACCATATTACTGTCAGTGTCAGAGATATAACCAGGCCGACCAGTAAATACAGCATGGTTTTAACACTTAATGTGACAGATGTGGATGACCAAGGTCCTATATTCACACAAAAAGTTTATCGCTGTAATGTCAAAGAAGGGGTAAGAACAATATTTGCATATGATACAGTAAAACATTGAAACATGACCACTTAAAAGACCGATTTTATTGGTGGATGCTTAAAGCAAATAAGTAAAGCAAAAATAATTAAACAGGAGCTCTCAGCTTCATTTTCATCCTGCTTAATCCATTACTCCATAACTTGTTTCTAGTATAAATAATAGGTGACCACTTAGAGCAGGTTGAAGGTTAAGCAGAATGCGCCTTAAGGCACATTCTGCTTTACTTTCAGCCTGCTTTGTGCTACCATTTACTAGAATATAGAAATTATTTCTAATGATACATATTCATGACTATATAAATTGGAACAGTTTTCTTCAGTTGAGGAATAAGTCATATGCGTAAAAATGTGTATCTATGGATTTCAGGGTTAAAGTTGCCACCTATCTTGTTGTTTTAAGTGATTGCTATATAAGTTTAGTCTTACATTGTTTACTCATGGCTATATAATTCTATTGCAAACAATTTGGACCCAGATGAGATGACCAATAACGCAGTGTCTCTTTCAAATTCAAACTGTTTGACACACTGACCCTTTTTTGAAAGAAATTTTTCATATATTTATATTTAGAACTGCTGCAGATGACAGATAACCATACATTGTAGTTTGCCAGTTTTTCGCCCTTTTTAGCTGATCTGAGCACAAACCTTGCTCAAGGTGAACTTTTGTGATATCCCTTTGCCCATCATCGGATGTCCATCTGTACCTAAACAATTGCAAACAACTTCTCTGAAACCAATGGCTTGATTGTAACCAAATTTGGTCCAATACATACTGTTGGGTTTAGCTTTAAAAGTTGTTCAAAGACAGTGTTTAATAACAAGGGAGAAGGACATAGAATTTGAAATGCTTAATCCTCAAATGGACAATTCTATTTATCAATTTAGTCTAGTCCATTTTTGGACATTTTATTGAACAACACAAAAACTGTATTTTCTTTCAGACTTACACTATTGCAAATCAATCATCATGCAGTGTCAATGCAACAGATCAAGACAGTGGACTGAATGCTCCCATTGGTTACAGCATTCTTGATACAGGAACAGGTGACTTGAAATTCAAAGAGAAAGAATGAGTGCATAGACAATTAGAAAAATTAAATATATTGTAGCCGGATTGAATTTATGAAAAAATGGTGAAAGATTTGTGTAATTGGTTCGGTAGCTCATTCGGGAGAGCACTCGTCCCATAAGCGAGGGGTCCCTGGGTTTTAGTTCGATCTGTCTCGCTTCATATTTTTCTCACCATATTACAATATTAAGGCAATTACATTTAATACTTGTAGTAAACTTTAAAACCCATATGTAGACAATTAGAAAAGTATATTAAGGCAATTACATGTAGTAAATTATTCTGTTATCATTTGGATGTAAAGGTGTATAGAGGCAATTACATGTAGTAAAGTATTATGTAGACACTTGGACAGAAGCTACATGTAGTAGGTAACTGATATTATGTAGACCATAAATGATTCAATCAATGAGTTGGAGATTTACATGAATAAGAAGTAATTTTTAAAATTTCAAAGTATTCACAATCCAAGTCTAAATAAGTGTACAATAAAATCTCTCTTTTTCATCCGCCTAAATTGTGATAATTATCCGGTGTGAGGCAGGTGACAGCTTCAAGCAAGGGGAATGTAAAACAAAAAGCTCCTTCTGTTCACCTTAATTGCTTTAAGCTGTCACTTGTCTTTAATGCAGTTAACTAGCCTTCTTTTTATATGCCCTCCTCTAAAGGTGGTCGTATATTGGCATGGCCCTGTCAGTCCGTTCGTTCTTTCGTCCGTCATCATTTTGTTTGTCCGGAGTTTTTCCGAAAAACTGTCAGAAGGATATTTATGAAACTTCATACAAATGTTATATGCATAAAGATCTGAAGTTGAGTCAAGTTTGAGGTCCATTTGATTTTTTTATTACAGAGTTATCTGCCCTTGATGTACTCGGATATACTAAAATTTAAAGGCTGCCAATTGGAGTATTATGTGCCGTTTGTGGTGCTCTCATTAGGGGTTGTTATAGAGAGGTTTTACTATTAATTGTAATTTTTAATACAATCTTGTAGTACAAAAAAAAAAGTATGAGTTACAATGTAACTGTCTCCCTCATTATGTTCAGGGGGAAAAAAGCAATAATTTCAATCATATGTATACATGATTGTGTATGTACTTTCAAACATAAATTGGTCTTCATTTTTGCCAAACATTGATTTTGCATCTTTTAATAGGATTTATATTTGTGAATAATGTACCTCGATATATTTCAAATACATATAACAAAGTGCATTGGATTACAACAATAAAATTATTATTGTATTTTAGGATTAACAAATTTTAATAATGTTTTTTACTTTGACAGGTAATGTCAGTTTCTCTGTAAGTGCAAATGGAGACATTCAAATAAATGGCACATTGGACAGGGAAACTCTTGCCTCTTATGTCTTGCCAATCAAGGTAGATTAGTTTTGTTTATCATATAGATTAAATGTCAACGCCTTTAACCCATTACCCCATAGCCAGTTTCTAGCCTTGAAATTAGGTGACCAGTTAAAGCAGGTTGAATGTAAAGCAGGTTGTGCCTTAAGGCACATTCAGCTTTACTTTCAGCCTGCTTAAAGCAACCATCTGCTAGAAAATATTTTCTATCATTCTATGTTACATTATTCATGGCGGTATAATGGGAACTATTTTCTTCAGTGGAGGAATAAATTAAATGCGTAAAAATAATTATCTTTGGAGTTAAAGGTATACACCACCTGAAAGGTCACTAATGAACAAGGTAGGTCATTTTATTTCTTTTGTTTTGCCTTTTAGATATGTTAACCCATAACTCTTTCTTCTCTGATATTGACTCTAAATGACCTTTTTGTGCCGATGGGCCGATAAACACAATTCATTCATTCATTATTCTCTGATACTTCAACTGGATATTCCCATTTCCAATGAAGGATAGCCCATTTTTGACTATTTAGTGCTGTTTTATCAGTTTATTTCAATATGATAAACAGTGCAGACCCTGATCAGAGACCTCCTTAAAAAGCCCTCTGATCTGGGTCTTCACTGTTTGCATATGACAAGTGTATTCTTTACAAGTACCCTGTTTGCAAAGGATTAAACATCCTGTCCCCAGTAAATATGCCTTTTTATGCCTGTAATAAAGCCGTAAAACCTTATTAGATGCATAAAAAGGCATATTTATGGAGAAATGGGTTAAGCTGCAACCACTGTTTAACACCTTTAGTGAGTCTTTTTATATGCCCATCTTCAGACGGGACGTAAGCTCCCTCCTTCCAGCCAGTCTATCCAGCCAGGTTTTTCGCACTTTTCTCATATATGCTTTGAAATAATTATGAAGCTGAAATTTGGTGTATAATGTATGGCTTTATTAGCTCACCTGAGCCGAAGGCTCAAGGTGAGCTGTTGTGATTGCCCGTCGTCCGTCCGTCCGTCTGTCCGTCCGTTCATATTTACTTCAAGCGACATCTCCTCTGAAACCGCGAGTTTGAGGGAAAAACTAAATTGCTGATGGTGTTCCTTGGATGCTTCTCTACAGAAATCGTTAAAATGAAATTCAAATGTGGACTACTTATTGAAATTTATTAAAAAAAGTGAAAAACTTTAAACAAGTCTTTTGTAAAAAACCACTGTTCCCACACCTTAGATATTGCGTGAATAGTATCTTCTACTAAATCACTTTCAAAATTGTAAAAAATTAAAACCCTAGGGTCAAATTTGACTCAACCCTGGCAGTATCAGTGCTTTTTGATGCAGGTCTGACAGTAAAAACTCTCTAATGATCCGTTTTTATACAGACCCATTGTATCTTCCAGGCTAAGAAGCTACCCTTATACTAAATGCAACATTTTTGCAAACAGTTTGGATCCAGGTCAGATGCCACATAATGCAGCATCTAATCTGGATCTAAACTATTTGCCACTCATTTACATATTTTCTTATATTTAGAAAATATAAGTTATTATTTTTTACATATTTCACATACAAACATTTGGAGCAGACAACAGTTCAGCATGATAATAGTCATTTCTCCCTGAGACCGTCTCTTATTGCATAACTGACCCATAGCTAGATCTGAACTCAGGTCACTGAGATACATATCAGAAATGATGATGTCTGCTATGTTATGCTCAAGCACAACTTAGTTCGAGGCATATTACTTTTGGTCTGTCTGTTTGTTTGTTTGTTTATCTTTCTGTCTTCCACAATTAATTCTTGGCCATAAACAGTATGGATCCAGGTCAGATGCCACATAATGCTGCATCTAATCTGGATCCAAACTATTGCCACTCATTTACATATAGTTTCTTATATTTAGAAAATGTAAATAATGATATTTATTAACCTATTAACCCATACATATTCCTTTTTATGTCTTTAATTTATTCTTCCAAAGAAGAAAATAATTTCACTTTATACAGTCATTGTTGTCTTTAACAATTGCTTCAAAATACATCTCCTCATATACCGCTGAAAAGATTTCAACCAAACTTTACACGAATGTTCCTTGGGTCAAGTTGTTTCAAAATTGTTCAAAGAATTAAAAACAAAGTAGAACTCTGGTTGCCATGGCAACCAAGTGAAAAAATAAGGAAATCTTAAAAAATCTTCTTGTCTGAAACTACAATGGCCAGATCTTAGACATTTGTCACATAGCATCATCTACAGGTCCTCTATCAAGTTTGTACAAATTATGCCCCTGGGGTCAAAATTGGCCCTGCCCTGGGGGGGGGGTCACAGTTTAACATAGAGTTATATAGTGAAATTTTCAAACGTCTTCTCCTCTGAAACTAATATGGCCAGAGCTTTGATATCTGGCATGGTGACACTTTTAGATGTCCTATACCAATAAGGTTCAAATGGTTCTGGTCGATTGCATATCATCTACAGGTCCTCTATCAAGTTTGTACAAATTATGCCCCTGGGGTCAAAATTAGCCCCACCCCGGGGGTCACAATTTTCAAACGTCTTCTTTTCTGACGCTAATATAGCCAGAGCTTTGATATTCGGCATGGTGTTACTTCTAGATGTCCTTTATCTATTTTGTTCAAATGGTTCCAGTCTGTTGCATATGTAGGTCACAGGAGCTAAAAATATATTTTTTCAATGGAAACTTAAAAAAAATCTTCTTGTCTAGAACCCTGATCTTAGATATTTGGAACATAGCATCATCTACAGGTCCACTATTAAGATTGTTAAAATTATGCCCCTCGGGTAAAAAATGACCCCGTCCTGGACATAAATCATTATCTCCATTTTGATGTACAGCTATTCTCAGGTGAGCGACATATGCCCCATGGGGCTCTTGTTTTAATGAACAAGTATCGCTTTTGTGTGTCATTACAATTTGTCATGTTTTTCATGAGTTGAGCCCCTTTTTGAACTGAAAATATTAAAAGTATGTTGTTTTCCACATACTGTTTGCAGTAATGTGAGATGTTTAGAGTGGTTGTTGAAGCAATTTATGCTGCAATTGATAACTTATTTAATGTAAATTTGTATATAAATTAGACTGTAAAGATTTTTGAGGTCTTCATGGCCTAGTGGTTAATCACTGTGACAGAAAATCACTAAACTCCTTACTGCTGTGGGTTGGAATCCTTGTCTGGCACTAAGAATTCCAGCTGGCCTTCTAGCTGGCTTGGACAAGGTGGATGGTTCTAACTACAGTGTATCAGTGTTCAGGGCATCTGAGGTTTTTCTCCATTTGTAATGAGTTTGATGTCGTGATATGACTGAAATACTGTTAATTGAAGCAAACAAACCAAATTGAAGAGGATCTTCTGTGTCTGAAGCCCATGACTGCCGTTGATACAACCATTGATACAAATTAACTCATTCACCACTGAAACTTCAAATAACAATTACAATTGTCAATTGAATATTCTCCATTTTCAACTTTCGTAAAAGTTGGGACACCCTGTATAACTGCTGTAGTTACAGTGGAGAATCTGTTATTCTTTCCCGTTTAAACGCAAACGTACGCAAACGCAAAGCACTAAAACGTAGAAAATAACAACTTTTGGACAATTCTGATAATTCTTGTTTCTCTTGGTGGCAAACAGTTTGGAGCCTGATCAGACGCCGGGTTACCCGGCGTCTGATCTGGCTCCAAACTGTTTGCACTGCAAATAATAGTTTTAGCGTAAATGCGTTTATTGGGAAAGAATAACAGATTCTCCACTGTATCCTAAAATTGAACTATTTGATTTCACCACACAGTAATTTGTTCAAAAGTGCAAACTGAATTACAAACAGTGTAGACTCTGATCAGACTGCTCCAGTCTAATCAGGGTCTACACTGTTTGCTCAGGCTTCCCCTGCAGAAATATATCCTGAGGTACCAGGAATTCTTTCAGGATTGGCTTTCCAATTACCACCAGCTAGGAATTGCTAAGAATTTTCAAAGACTAGGAAATCTCAGGATATCCCAGGAAATCCTAGGATATCCTAGAATTCCAAGGAATAATTTCTTTAAATTTCTTGGGATAATCCTGGGAAATTCTGCAAGGGCTGTCTGTCTCAATACTTTGGGTTGTTACAGTATTTAAAGTTTTTTTTTAGCAAAGAAACTACAAAACTAGATCAGGCTGATCTGGGTCTGCACATTTTGCATAGGATGTGTACTCTTCACAGGTATATTTTTTGTAAAGAACATGGCAAACTAGTTCCATAACCTTGAATTCAGATATGGATTGCTTTAATTGAGGTTTTAATAAACATCCTAAGAACAACACATGAATATGACTTGTCTATTCTTCAGGGCTATCAGCTCCAAAGGGAAAAGGATAGATTTGACTTTGCTGCAGTTGACCTGACCATCACAGATGTAGATGACAATCCGCCAAAGTTCAAACAGGGTGCAGCTACCATAAGTATTGTAGAAAACACACAGACTGGTACTCTTGTTTACCAGTTTACAGCAACAGATGCTGATAAGGTATGGTCACTAACATTTCATTGTAGTATTGTTAACCCATTACCTCATAAATATGCCTTTTACGCCTCTAATTTATTCTTCCATTGAAGAAAATAGCTCCATTTATCCAGTCATATTTTCTAAATTCTGGCATATGATAGCATAAAGGAGGCTGAAAGTAAAGCAGAATGCGCCATAAGGCGCATTCTGCTTTAATTTCAACCTGCTTTAAGTGGTCAACTATCTTCAATACTAGAAACAGGCTATGGGGTAATGGTTTAACTAACCCTTTCCCACATAGATACACATTTTTATGCCATTAATTAATCCTTCATTGAATAAAATTCAGGATAACTGTAATTTTCAGTGTAAGATCAAAATTTAATGCATTGAGTGAGCATCAGACATCATGAGAGGCAAAAAAAATAACAGTCTGATGTTAATGAATGAATTAAATTTCGATCCCTCACTGAAATATACAGTTGATTATTCTATTTATTTCATGCATTTAAACGACTTTTTGAACTGAATTGTTTGTCAATTAAAGGGACTCGCAACCGGATGGTGTACTTGTCAAAATAAAATAAAATACTCAAATAAAAGCAAATTTGTGGCATTATTTGGCTTCTGACATTAAAAATTATGATCAGTCCAAAAAAAAGTCTCAGGAATCGTCACCGAATCTTAGTTTTTAGCTCACCTGAGCCAAAGGCTCAAGGTGAGCTATTGGGATGGCCCTGTGTCAGTCGTCCGTCGTCGTGCGTCATCCGTCGTGCGTCGCCGTTAACAATTGCTTCAAATGACATCTCCTCCTATACCACTGAACAGAATTCAACCAAACTTTACAGAAATGTTTCTTGGGTCAAGCTCTTCCAAATTTGTTCAAAGAATTAAAAACAATGCAGAACTCTGGTTGCCATAGCCATGGCAACCAAAGTGAAAAAATAATGAAATCTTAAAAAATCTTCTTGTCAAAAACTGCAAGGGCCAGAGCTTAGATATTTGGCACATAGCATCACCTACAGGTCCTTTATCAAGTTTGTTCAAATTATGCCCCTGGGGTCAAAATTGGCCCCGCCCCGGGGGTCACAATTTTACATAGAGTTATATAGTGAAAATTTCAAACGTCTTCTCCACTGAAACTAATATGGCCAGAGCTTTGATATTTGGCATGGTGACACTTCTAAATGTCCTTTACCTAGTTTGTTCAAATGGTTTTGGTCGGTTAAATATCTAGGTCATAATTCACATTAAAAATATGTATAGCAGACAGCAATTCAGCATTATAAGAGTTAGACCCTAGCCACATTTCCTACTGCCAGAGTTACATAACTGAATTCAGGTCAGCTGGTCAGCTGAGGTTCACTGAGTCTTTAACAGCAGCATATGGTGTTGTCTGCTACATTTTTATGCCCTGCAGTTAGAGGCATATTGTTTTTGTCTGTCTGCATTTTTTTGTCTGTTTGTCCATTTGTTTGTCTGTCAGTCCACAACTTTAATCTTAGCCATAACTTTGTTAAAGTTAGAAACTTTATAACTTGGGTCATGTCCTACAAAGGTCAATGTCATTTTTGAGATATTTCCCAGTGTCATATTTTCTTGTCTTTGAGATAACTCCACTTCTACTGATGTTAACCCATTACCCCATACATATGCCTTTTTACGCCTTTAATTTATTCCTCCTCTAAAGAAAATAATTCCACTTTATACAGTCATAAAGATATAAGAAATAGTATCTATATCTTAGTAGATGATAACTTAAAGCAGGCTGAAAGTAAAGCAGAATGTGCAATAAATAATCATATGGAAATACATGTAGCTTGATTAGAAGATGTGCCATGGATAAGGGCCATAACTCTGCCAACAATATTTTTTTAAGTTATTCCAATTTGTCATGTTTTTTTTTGTCTGGAAGATAATTCCATTTACAGCTATATTAAAATGTTGTCTTGCCTATTAAGCTAAGGCACAATGACCTCAGGTGAGCGAATTAAGGGCCATGGCCCTCTTGTTTTAGATATTTTCCATCGTTTTTCTATAGCGTCAGCTGACGGTATAGTTGTTGTTGTTGCTTCTCTACACGGGCTCTGACATAAACCCGAGCCGAATAATGTAGTATCAATAGCTACCAGTGAAGTACGTTAATTCGCTGCGGTATATATAGAGAGGGTCCGTAGCCGAGGGGATAAAGACGATTCCTCATTTTTCATGTTTGTCTCCGCATGGAGGGTCACGGGTTCGAATCCCACCAGAGCTTCTTTTTTTTTTTTTTTTTTCAAATGCATTTTTAGCTCACCTGAGCACAAAGTGCTCAAGGTGAGCTTTTGTGGTCGGTCTTTGTCCGGCGTCGTGCGTCGTTCGTCGTGTGTCAACAATTTCTTCAAACATCTTCTTCTTCAAAACTACTGGTCTGATTGCAACCAAACTTCACAGGAATGTTCCTTGGGTCAAGCTCTTTCAAAGTTGTTCAAAGAATTTGAAACAATGCAGAACTCTGGTTGCCATACTCTGGTTGCCATGGCAACCAAAGTGAAAAAATAAGGAAATCTTAAAAAATCTTCTTGTCTGAAACCACAAGGGCCAGAGCTTAGATATTTGGCACATAGCATCATCTATAGGTCCTCTATCAAAGTTGTTAAAATTTTGCCCCTGGGGTCAAAATTGGCCCCGCCCCGGGGGTCACCATTTTACATAGAGTTATATAGTGAAATGTTCAAACATCTTTTTCTCTGAAACCAATATGACCAGAGCTTTGATATTTGGCATGGTATAACTTCTAGAGGTATTTGACATATATTGTTGAATTGGTTCCGGTCCGTTGCATATCTGGGTCACCGGAGCTAAAAATAGATTTTTTACTATGAGAACTTAATAAATCTTCTTGTCTGAAACCATAGTACACTAAGCATAGATATTTTGCACATAGCATCGTCTACAGATCCTCTATCAAATTTGTTCAAATTTTGTCCCTGGGGTCAAAATTGGCCCCGCCCCGGGGATCACAGTTTTACATAGGCTATCAGCCAAGTTGAAAAAGAGCTCTATTTAAGGAGCTACGTCACCCCGAAAGGTAGAAAAATTCTACTTATATCATGATGTAGTATACACATAGGCGACCACTCTTAGGGTGGATGACAAGCCTGAAAATGGTGCAGATTTTTTTATTTGGCGTTTCCATGGCAACCGCTCAGTTTTACACTGTGTTTCAGGAAAACCTCTGTAACTTGGTCAATTTTTGTAATAGAAGAATAAAAATAGTACAGTGATGAAGCTTAGACATTGAGCTTTAATAAAATGAGAGTTTGTGTAAATTATCTCATTTGCATACTTATGAATATTAATGAGAATATTAAAATACTCATAAAAATAGGGAAAATAATATCACAATCATACTCTAAACTAAACATTAAACACACCCAAAAGACACAAAAGGTGCCAATTTTGCTTGAAAAACATATCTGAACATTCCTTGAAAGAATAAGCTGGGTTTGATTAAACACTGGCAACTATATATGCCCCAAATTCCGTTTCTATGACAGCCGCCCATTTCTGACACAGAAAACATGGCAATTCCTCAAACTTGCCCCATCCTCCAGAAAATCCTCTGTAACTTTGTTACTTTTGGTGATATAAGTATGAAAATTGTACAGTTATAGAGCTTAGAAGTTGGCCTTTAATAGAATGAACTTTTTTATATAAATTATCTCATTTGCATAAATATGAATATTAATGAGATTATTAAAATCCTTAAAAATGCAGGGAAAAAATATTAAAATCATACTGAGTACGTAAATTTTGAACTGACTCGAAGGACACAAACAGAGCAAATCCTAATTATGATATATCAGGGAATATTTCTAGAATAATTGAGTCGGTTGGCGGGTCATAACCCTTTGATCACACGTGCCACGAGTTCAGTTCCCATGACAACAGGTCCACACAGATTCATTATTGATTCAGGAAAGCCACTGTTTCTTTGGAGTTATTTGTGAAAAAAAGAATGAAAATAAATTTTCAATAGAGCCTAAACATTTGCTTTTAATTTGATGAAAACTGATGCACTTTATCTAATTTGCATACTGATGAATATTAATGAGATAATAAGAAAAACAGAGATAATTTATGAACATGATTGTATCAAAACCATATTTCGAACTAATCCTTAATCTGGCCCAGGGGTCACAAGAAAAACATGTTCTAAATTGAATACTAGTATTAAAGGGCATACATAGAATAAATGAGCTGGTTTTGTGCCACAATTATCTGTCATATCTGTTTTAGCTCACCTGAGCAAAGGCTCAAGATGAGCTGTTGTGATGGCCTTGTGTTCGGTGTTGTGCGTCGTCCGTCGTCGTTAACACTTGCTTCAATTGACATCTCCTCCAATAGCTCTTGACAGATTCACCCTAACTTTACCGAAATGTTTCTTGGATAAAGTTCATTCAAATGTTTTCAAAAGATAAAACGATGCAGAATTTTAGTTGCCATTGCAACTAAAGTAAAAATCATAAAGAAATCTTAAAACCAATTCTTATCAAAAACTTCAAAGGTCAGAGCTTAGCTATTTGGCACATAGCAGCAGCTATAGGTTCTCTATCAAGTTTATTCAAATTACCCGATATTCCCCATGGGTCAAAATTGGCCCCGCCCCGGGGGTCACAGTTTTACAAAGAAATATACAGTTAGATTTTGAACAGCTCGTCCTCTGAAGCTAATGTAGCCAAAGATTTATATTTGGCATGGATGACATTGCTAAATGTCCTTTACCAATATGTTGAAATGGTTTGAGTCTATTGAATAACTAGGTCATATGAGCTAAAATAGATATTGCAATGAAAACTTCAAAAAACTATCTGATCTGAAACCCTAGTACACAGAGTTTAGATTATAGGCATATAGTATCAATTACAGGTTGTTCAAATTATGTCTCTTGGATAAAAAATGGTCCATCCGGGCGGGAGTCACAGTTTTACATAGAGTACGTTATTTAGTGACATTTTAAAACATCTTCTTCTCTCAAACTTATGTGACCAGAGCTTTGATATTTGGCGTGGTGACACTTCTAGATGGCCTTTAAAAATATGAAAGAAATGATTTTGGTCTGATGCATATCTAGGTCACAGGAACAAATTTTTTTTGTTCCAATGAAAACTTAAAAATGCTTCTTTTCCGAAGTCCTAGTACACAGAGCTTAGATATTTGGCATATATATCATCATATGCTGGTTTTCTATCAAGATTATTCAAAACATGCCTCTGGGGGTAAAAATTACCCGTACCGGACGTAAATCATTCTCTTCATTCTTCAGCTTTTCTCAATTGGGCAAAATATGGCCCATGTGCCTCTTGTTATGCTGTTATTTCAGTCAACAAGCTTTCAAAGGCCGCATCACAAACATTTCCTGCTTCAGACAAATCTTTTGTACCATTTTCTTGCTTGATATACTTGCTATGATGGCCTTTGTGATATTTGGCTTCATTTGCAATGAGCTTGCTGTAGTCACTAATCCTACAGCTATTTACTGTGTCATTCTTTTCCTGTGTTTCTTCTCCAATATGGAACAAAATTCAAATATTGCCACATTTGTGAGATTCTTGTCTCCTTTATAAGACTTTGTCTCACAAAATAAACACAGTTCTTTCCAGTTAAAAACTTCCTCTTAATTTCATATATCACTATCAGTGTCAGGGTCAATGTGTGATCTTGCAATATTTGTTTTACTACGTAGTGTATGTTGAATAACACACATTATCCTTATGCCAGTGAATATCCTCCAAAAATTCTTTCAATTTGTACTCATCTTCAGACATCCTTTTAACATAGCTGTCTATGGTCTCAGCGAATTATATATCACGAGTTCTCCTTCTAGAAAGTAAAGCACCAATGAAGGTATCTATCCCTTGAGACATAGCCTTTCTCAAGGCATTGTCTTTTTCAGACTGGCATATAATCAAGTTTAGCTTCTCCGTTTCTTGCCGGTTTGAGTTTTAAGATATTCTACACTCTACATAGCACATGTAACTATGAGCTAATGTCAGAATAGTCTTATCTGAAATGAAATATCGGTGTATTTTGCTTCAATGTGTAAAACTGCAAAGATTTCTGATTTGGCATCAACTCCAAATGATGTACAGGCTTTCAATATGTAGACTAATCCGCGTATATGTGATCTTTTTAAGTACTTCTGACTGAGCGTGTTCAGATCGAAATCTAAACTGATATGTCATCGGTTGTTTTGATCCCATGCTCTGCTTCGGACTAATGGGATAAGCCAAAATCTTCTTCCTGAAATCGTCAGCATCATTCTCATCTTATCATTCCTCATTGCTATATGACCTTTTTTGTATCGCAGTACTGTAAACCCCAACTCATCCACCAATGCAATGAATCACTCATTAATCCTCAACTTTCAAAAGGCTACTGTAGTGACATTTGCAAACAGCTTGGATCTGCATAAGACACCGAGTTGCTTTGCATCATACCCAGATCCAAGTTTTTTGTCACTCAGACAACATTTTCACCTATTTTGAAAGGCTTTGAAAGATTTCAGGACCTTTTTCACTACCTTAGCATGTTCGCTACATGTCAAATACTATATGCCAAATATCAAAGCTTTGGCTACATTAGCTTCAGAGGACAATCTGGTCAAATTCTAACTGTATAATTCCTTTTAAAACTGTGACCCCCGGGGCAGGGCCAGTTTTGACCCCAGGGGAATAATTTGAATAAACTGGATAGAGAACCTATAGCTGCTGCTATGTGTCAAATATCTAAGCTCTGACCCTTGTAGTTATTGTTAAAAAAATGTTTTCAAGATTTCCTTTTGATAAAATTTTGCATCGTTTTTATCTTTTGAAAAAATTTGAATGGACTTTATCCAAGAAACATTTCGGTAAAGTTTGGGTGAAATCTGTCAAGTGCTATTGGAGGAGATGTCAATTGAAGCAAGTGTTAACGACGACGGATGACGCACAACGCCGAACACAAGGCCATCACAACAGCTCATCTTGAGCCTTTGCTCAGGTGAGCTAAAACAGATATGGCAGATAATTTTGGCACAAAACCAGCTCATTTATTCTATGTATGCCCTTTAATACTAGTATTCAATTTAGAACATGTTCTTCTTGTGATCCCTGGGCCAGATTAAGGATTAGCGCGAAATATGGTTTTGATACAATCATGTTCATAAATTATCTCTGTTTTTCTTATTATCTCATTAATATTCATCAGTATGCAAATTAGATAAAGTGCATCAGTTTTCATCAAATTAAAAGCAAATGTTTAGGCTCTATTGAAAATTTATTTTCATTCTTTTTTTCACAAATAACTCCAAAGAAACAGTGGCTTTCCTGAATCAATAATGAATCTGTGTGGACCTGTTGTCATGGGAACTGAACTCGTGGCACGTGTGATCAAAGGGTTATGACCCGCCAACCGACTCAATTATTCTAGAAATATTCCCTGATATATCATAATTAGGATTTGCTCTGTTTGTGTCCTTCGAGTCAGTTCAAAATTTACGTACTCAGTATGATTTTAATATTTTTTCCCTGCATTTTTAAGGATTTTAATAATCTCATTAATATTCATATTTATGCAAATGAGATAATTTATATAAAAAAGTTCATTCTATTAAAGGCCATCTTCTAAGCTCTATAACTGTACAATTTTCATACTTATATCACCAAAAGTAACAAAGTTACAGAGGATTTTCTGGAGGATGGGGCAAGTTTGAGGAATTGCCATGTTTTCTGTGTCAGAAATGGGCGGCTGTCATAGAAACGGAATTTGGGGCATATATAGTTGCCAGTGTTTAATCAAACCCAGCTTATTCTTTCAAGGAATGTTCAGATATGTTTTTCAAGCAAAATTGGCACCTTTTGTGTCTTTTGGGTGTGTTTAATGTTTAGTTTAGAGTATGATTGTGATATTATTTTCCCTATTTTTATGAGTATTTTAATATTCTCATTAATATTCATAAGTATGCAAATGAGATAATTTACACAAACTCTCATGTTATTAAAGCTCAATGTCTAAGCTTCATCACTGTACTATTTTCATTCTTCTATTACAAAAATTGACCAAATTACAGTGGTTTTCCTGAAACACAGTGTAAAACTGAGCGGTTGCCATGGAAACGCCAAATAAAAAAATCTGCACCACTTTCAGGCTTATCATCCACCCTAAATGGGGTTGCCTATATGCATACTAAATCATGGTATATGTGGAAATTTTCTACCTTTCGGGGTGAGGGGGACGAAAAATTTACTTAGCCAGCTGATAGCCTATAGAGTTATTTAGTGAAATGTTCAAACATCTTTTTCTCTGGAACCAATATGACCAGAGCTTTGATATTTGGCATGGTATAACTTCTAGAAGTTCTTCACATATATTGTTGAATTGGTTATGGTCTGTTGCATATCTGGGTCACCGGAGCTAAAAATAGATTTTTTCAATGAAAACTTAAAAAATCTTCTTGTCTGAAACCATAGTACACTGAGTTTAGATATTTTGCACATAGCATATTCTACAGGCCCTCTATCAAAGTTGTTCAAATTTTGTCCCTGGGGTCAAAATTGGCCCCGCCCCGGAGGTCACCGTTTTACATAGAGTTACATAGGGAAATGGTCAAACATGTTTTACTCAGAAACCAATATGGCCAGAGCTTTGATATTTGGCATGATGTAACTTTTAGAGGTCCTTCACATATATTGATGAATTGGTTCTGGTATGTTGCATATCTGGGTCACCGAAGCTTAAAATAGATTTTTTCCAATGAAAACTTCAAAAATCTTCTTGTCTGAAACCATAGTACACTGAGTTTAGATATTTTGCACATATCATCGTCTACAGGTCCTCTATCTTAGTTGTTCAAATTTCGCCCCTGGGGTCAAAATTGGCCCCGCCCTGGGGGTCACCTTTTACAAATTTTCTTTTCTGAAATCACGCGACCCATCCTAGTGTCACCATGGTCAGGTGAGCGATCAAGGGCCATTCTGGCCCTCTTGTTTAACAGAATTATTATCCTAAACTAAATCTTACCCATTTATATAAGCATTTGACATATATTTACAAATTACTATTTTTAATGCTAAATCCGGTTGCGAGCCTCTTTAAAAGCAAGGGTACAAATTTTACACCCTGTGAAGCCCCAAATTCATTAACAAACACCTTTTCCTGACAGTTTTGCCGTACCATGAGGTCATTGATTTGACATCTTTGGTATTACATTGTTTCTTCTGCTCTAGGATTCTTTTTCTAGTTGTTATCGACAAATCTGGCTGCCGGAATTACACAATAACACATGATTTACTACGATTCTTGCAGAGCCTATAGTAAAACTCATAATAGAAGATCAGAATCTACACTGTTTGTCATTCTACAAAAAATTGTCAACATATACCCCAAAATAAAAATAGACTAGATTTAATTTTAAACTGGAACTATCCATTTGGAATTTCAGCAGTGAATGAGTTGATCGATTTTTCTATTTTCAGGGTGAAAATGCAGAATTCACATATCAGCTTGATGATGGACTTGGTGCATTTCAAGTTGATTCAAATAATGGCAAAGTCACGGTGAATGATTCAACAAAATTGGATAGAGAGAAACATTCAACTCCATTTATTATACAGGTACAAAACATTGGGTCATAATCGAAATAAAAATATCAATCAAGTCGGTTGTATACTGGTTTAATTAAAAAAGTTCACAAAAATATTGTGAAAGTTTAATCATATTGTACTAATCAGATATGACAGATTGTCATAGAAGTGCTTTTATCACATGAAGCTGACAGTGTAATGAAACCATTCAATATTTTCAATATTTCACTTACCCTGTTTGTCCACAATCAGGGACACCAAATGATGTTAACCTAAACAATGTCATATATTGGTGGAAAATACATATGGAAGAGAGAGTACAAAATTAATATACAGTTTTAATTAACTGAATAACATTTTAAAAAATGTATGTGATAAATAGAATCTCACATTCATGCTCATTACTTATCATTTTTGATAAACTCTTTGACCAAAATAAATATAAATGTCTTGTGTGTTAAATTTCAGGTATATGCTGTTCCAAAAGGCAAGGGTAAATCATTGAGTCCAAAAGCAAATCTGACTATCAAACTACTGGATGTGAACGACAACTCCCCAATATTTAATGAGACTTACTACAATGTGACTGTAAATAAAGATCATGCATTGGGAAGGATACTCGAGGTACTCTTACAATATATTATATAACTATGAGCTGCTCCAGGTGAAAAATGCTCTAAGATATTGCATTAAAAAATATGCATTATATAGTTATTTCAAAGACCAAGGTAATAAACAACAGACCACTTGGCTGCTTTGGACCATTTGATTTATGCATTTCATTGTAAATGATGCTGACAAAAGCAAAACAAATCGTATTCAAAAGTGCCTGAAGCAGTCAGTCAATGGTAGAGATAAATTTTAGTTTTATTTCTGTAACTTTCATATTGGTCAATGGATTTCAAAATAACTTTGCACAAATGTCGGCCAGACAAAGATGATGTGTCAAATTTGACTCCCTTGTTCATGGTTCAAAGGTCAAGGTCCCGGGGTATAATAACATTGTCACAAATTTGTGTCCAGGCTGTAACTTTCACATCGGTCATTTTTCAAAATCTTATGGTACAAATGTTCATCAGACATAGACGATGTGTCATGTTAAACTCCCATATCCGTGGGTCAAAGGTCAAGGTCACAGGGTACAATTATGTTGTCACAAATTTCATGTCCAGGTTGTTATTTCTGTATCTGTGAATGGATTTCAAAACAAGTCATTACAAGACAAAGATTATGTGTTGCGTTCAACTCCCTTGTCCGTGGGTCAAAGGTCAAGGTTACAGGATAAAGTATATCATCCCAAAATTTTGGTCTGATTCTTTATCATTGAATACATTTCAAAATAATTTGGCCCAAATGTTCACACATGCATAAACTGTGATAAAGACAACATTTCATGTTCACCTCTCATGACCATGATTCAATGTGTTGGGTTCAACTCCCAGGTGCATGAGCAACAGGTTAAGAGTCAAGGGTCAAGGGTTACAATTTCCGTTATCACAAGTTTTGTGTTCGTTTTAGTATTTCTTTATCTATGAATGGATTTCAAAATAATCTGGCACAAAATGTTCTTAGATAATAAAAACAACATTTCCTGTTAAACTCTCATGGCCATGATTCAAAGCTCAATGTCACAGGACAAAAATATTTCATGTCTGGCAATGTCTCCATAAAACTCTAAACTTGTTGGGTGTCATGTTCAACTCCTTTATCCCTCTGTCAAAAGTCAAGGACATGGGTACAATTTTGTCAGACAAGATGGCAGTTAGAGGGCATTTGTCACACTACTGTGACATTTCTTGTTTCATCCTGCACTCAGTGTTCACCTACAGTGGAGAATCTGTTATTCATTCCCGTTTAAACGCAAACGTACGCAAACGCAAAGCACTAAAACGTAGAAAAGAACAACTTTTGGACAATTCTGATAATTCTTGTTTATCTTGGTGGCAAACAGTTTGGAGCCTGATCAGACGCCGGGTTACCCGGCGTCTGATCTGGCTCCAAACTGTTTGCACGGCAAATAATAGGTTTAGCGTAAACGCGTTTATTGGGAAAGAATAACAGATTCTCCACTGTAGCTGTTACCAACTGGTTTAGAAACCGAAATATAGGTTTTATAATTATGTATCCAACCTCTCTGAAACGGATATATATAAAACCTATATTATTATTGAATATGGTATGTAATTCTGTGTAGGTTGAAAAGAAATTGTAGACAGACATAATGCATACATGGTACAGTACTCGCTCCCTAGAACGGCCCGAACTACAACGACTCCATCCTTACAATGACATTCACCGCTTTTCCCAAGAAAATTATGTCTAATGTTTGCACTGATGTATCATCTTCTACTTTAAATTGTTGTCTGCTGCTTTTTAGCTCACCTGAGCCATAGGCGCAAGGTGAGCTATTGGGATGGCCCTGTGTCCGGCGTCGTCCGTCGTTAGTCGTCCGTCGTCGTTAACAATTGCTTCAAATGACATCTCCTCATATACCGCTTGACAGATTTCAACCAAACTTTACAGAAATGTTCCTTGGGTCAAGCTCTTTCAAATTTGTTCAAAGAATTAAAAACAATGTAGAACTCTGGACTCTGGTTGCCATGGCAACCAAAGTGAAAAAATAAGGAAATCTTTAAAAATCTTCTTGTCAAAAACTGCAAGAGCCAGAGCTTAGATATTTGGCACACAGCATCATCTATAGGTCCTCTATCAAGTTTGTTCAAATTATGTCCCTAGGGTCAAAATTGGCCCCGCCCTGGGGGTCACAGTTTTACATAGAGTTATATAGTGAAATTTTCAAACGTCTTCTTCTCTGAAACTAATATGGCTAGAGCATTGATACTCGGCATGGTGACACTTCTAGATGTCCTTTACATATTTTGTTCAAATGGTTCCGGTCGGTTGCATAAGTAGGTCACAGGAGCTAAAAATAGATTTTTAGCTCACCTGGCACGAAGTGCCAAGGTGAGCTATTGTGATCGCCCTGTGTCCGTCGTCCGTCGTCAAACTTTTTGTTCAAAGATCTTCTTCTTGGAAACCACTGGGCCAATTTCATCAAAACTTCATAGGATTGTTCCCTGTAGGGTACTCTCTCAGATTTCTTCAAATATAGGTAATCCAATTGAAATTGTGGTTGCCATGGCAACCAATTGAAAAAACTTTAAAAATCTTCTTGTCAAAAACTACTGGTCCGAATTGAAAATAATTCTACCCAAATGTGCCATTGGTGACCCTCTATCAGATTTCTTAAAATAATTTTCCTATCTTGAAAAACATGGCCGCCAGTGGGTGGGGCAGATTTTCCTTATATGGCTATATAGTGAAAACTTAAAAAATCTTCTTGTCAAAAACTAGTGGTCCGATTTGAAAGTAATTTTATGCAAATGTTCCATGGGTGACCCTCTACCAGATTTCTTAAAATTATTTTGATATCTAAAAAAACATGGCCGCCAGTGGGTGGGGCAAAATTTCCTTATGTTACTGTATAGTAAAAACTTTACAAATCTTCTTCTCTGAAACTGCTGGTTCAAATTAAAAATAATTTAATACAAATGGTCAATTGATAATCTTCTACCAGATTTCTTAAAATTATTTTGATATCTAAAAAAACATGGCCGCCAGTGGGCGGGGCAAAATTTCCTTATGTTACTGTATAGTAAAAACTTTAAAAATCTTCTTCTCTGAAACTACTGGTCCAAATTAAAAATAATTTTGCAGAAATGGTCAATTGATGATCCTCTACCAGATTTCTTAAAATCATTTTGTTATCTTAAAAAACATGGCCGCCAGTGGGTGGGGCATGTTACTGTATAGTAAAAACTTTAAAAATCTTCTTCTCTGAAACTACTGATTCAAATTCAAAATAATTTTACACAAGTGGTTAATTGATGACCCTCTACCACATATCTTAAAATCATTTTGTTATCTAAAAAACATGGCCACCAGTGGGTGGGACAAGTTTTCCTTATATTTCTGTATAGAAAAACTTTCAAAAAAAATTGAAACTATTGGTCTGATTTAAGAATTATTTTACACAAATAATGATTCATGGGTTACCCTTTGCCAGTTTTCTTCAAATAATCTTCCTAGCTCAAACAACATGGCCACCAGTGGGTGGAGGTGAATAAGTGAAAACTTAATCATAACTGGTTGATTTAAAAGACCATAATCATGGATACCAGGTGAGCGATTTAGGGCCGCATGCGGCTCTTGTCTTACATAAATGACATTTTGACAGAAAAAACATAATGACAAACAGCTTGAACCCAAATCAGACGCCGTGTAACGCAGCGTCTGATCTGGATTTGAGCTGTTTGCAAATGGTAACCAAGTTCCCTCCATATAACGACTCGCTCCGAACAACCCCCATTATGTGTTGTTGTAGAGAGGGAGAGTTGTACATCAATTCCTCTTTTAGGTCCATGCAGATGATACTGATGATGGGTTGAACGGCCGAGTAAAGTACACTATTATAGAACAGCCGAGTGGCAATCACTTTTCCATAGATCCACAATCTGGCAAGGTTTCATTGAAAAGAAATTTTTCTGACCACTTCATGGACATGTATCGTCTGGTAGTACAGGCTGAGGACAAGGCTAAGGATCCCTCAGATAGAAGGTTAGTACAGTAAAGCAGGACACAACTCAATGCAGGAACATGGTGATCTCTAAAGAACAGGTTACAGCTTTATGCAGGACAAAAGTAATGAAGTAATGCAGAGAGCTGATTTGAAGTGTATTGCAATATACCTTTGTCCTTCATTAAGCTTTAACCTTTATATAAGATTTATATAAGATGATAGGTTACTATTACTGAGCTTTATGCACAGGACAAAAGTAATGAAGTATTGCAGAGAGTTTGTTTGGAGTTTTTTTCATTACCATTGTCCTGCATTAAGCTTTAACCTTTATATAAGATGATAGGTTACTGCATAATGCAGGACATATGTACTTCAGACAGCTCCTACATTTGAATTACCTTTGTCCTACAGGACGCTATTACAGTGATACATTGTGGGTTATTGCTTTACATTGTGGGTTATTGCTTAATATAGGATAAAAGTCATACAAAAACCTCTTATAGTGTCTTTTCAGTGCAGGTGGCTGCTTAACTCTTTCTCCCATAGAAGGGCATTCCTGCACCAATAATGTTTTCCTCTACTGAAGAAAATAGTTCCAATTTACACAGTCATGAACTTGTACCATAAGAAACACTGGGGGCCTGAACGAAATATCGCGAGGACCCGTTTCCCACAGAAGCCCCCCTATATAAATTCAATGACGACTTCAGTTTGTATCATATACATATACAATGTACTTAGTTTGATAACGTATACATATTCTTTATATGGGACTTCTGTGTGAAACGACCTTCATGATACTGTGTTGGCCCCCAGTAAGAAATATGTTCAGTGTATCCTAACAGATGGTAGCTTAAAGCAGGTTGAAAGTAATGCAGAATGCGCCTTAAGGCGCATTCTGCTTTACTTTTAATCAGCTTTAAGTTACAAAGTCACATGTCTTATAAACTAGAAACATGTTATGATTTAAAGGGTTAAAGCTGTCACTTAAACCATCAAATAGACTTGTTTTTTGTGGCCTTAATAGAAGGGTTTCATTGTAGTTTTTCATTGAATGTCCACTTAATTAGCATGTATTCACACATACTGCAACAAGACATAACATTTGTTGTTTTCTATACATTTCAATACAGGTCTACTACAGTGCTAGTCAAAGTTCATGTTAAAGATGTGAACATACATACCCCAACTATTAAAGTTCTAGAAACCACAAACGTATCAGAGAATGCAGTAATAGGTACCGCTGTGGCCTTGGTAAATGTGAGTATATTCAATGACTGAACTGTCTTGGCTGTTGTCAATAAAAACAAGACATGGTATTTGGGCTGTTTGTCAGTCTGGTTTGTTTACATGGTAACTCAAACAATTTTTTGCCTGATTGTCATTATATTTGTTATGATACTTGTTTCCTAAATAGTTAGGTTGCTTTTGTAATTTGCAACATTTCAACACTTTTTGGTAGAGTTATGCCCCTTAGCGGGTGTACATGTATCTTGTGCTCAACACACTCTTGGTTTAACTCTTTCCTCCCTGAAACTTTAAATGGACAATTCCAGTTTCGATTTTTGTCTAGTCCATTTCTGACTTTTAAGAGTTGTTTTTGTCAATTTTGGCATTACTGACAAACAGTGAAGACCCTGATCAGAGGGCTCCTTTTGGAGCCCTCTGATCTGGGCCTTCACTTTTTGCACAGGACAAGTGTATTATTTACATGTACACTGTTTGAAATGACGCCTATATGCGGGACTAGGGTTCAAAGAGTTAAAACATATTTTATTTCAATAGTTTACATGTATTTCATAAACATACAACAAAGTTTGTGATTGAAAGGAAAGCAAACTAGCTTATTGTGTTTCTCTCCTTGTGTTTCAGCACACTCTTGTTTCTCTCTGTACTATTATGATAACTTTATGAAGGTTTAATGCTTGTTTTGCCTACCTGTACAATATGACTGTGGAAATCATGCCAGAACTCCAAATAAGTGTGTTTTTCCAATACTAAAATCTGTATGCCTTCATCAAACCTTATGATGTGACTACTTATTAGAATCATTGCTTTGTGATGAGTTTAATGTCTTAGAAGTCACATCAGAAGGTTTGGAAGATGCATAAAGGAGAAAATGTAGGGGGAAAAACTTAGTTACACCTTCTTATCTGTGGTTGCATCACCATTAACCCTTTACCCCATAGCCTGTTTCTAGTTTTGAAGATAGGTGGCTACTTAAAGCAGGTTGAAAGTAAAGCAGAATGTGCCTTAAGGCACATTCTGCTTTACTTTCAGCCTGCTTTAATCTATAATCTGCAAGGAAACTGAAAATAATTCTTATGAATTATATTCATTACTGTATAAATTGGAACTATTTTCTTCAGCCGAGGAATAAATTAAATGCGCTAAAAGTCGCTTCTATTGGGGAAAGGGTTATTCATTGACTTAAACTGGTAAACTTTGATGTTTACAGTCAAACCTGTTTTGAGCATCCTTTAAAAAGACAATTATATTTGTAGTATTCATGACAGGTGGCAGATTGATGCAAGGCAAACGTCATTACAGAAGGCTCCTGTAGGAGTTTTCCTCATGAATTGTACACTGCATTAACCCATAAATATGCCGTTTTATGTCTATAATTTATTCCTCCACTGAAAACAATAGCTCCCTTTTATAAAAAAAATGAAAATATATCATAAGAAATATTTTCTATATCCTGGCAGATAAAAGCATAAAGGAGGCTGAAAGTAATGCAAAATGTGCCTTAAGACACATTCTGCTTTACTTTCAACTTGCTTTTTCCTGAAAACTAGAAACAGGGGATTGGGTCATGAGTTAAGTTGTAATGTCCTTAAACATCACCTTTCATCTTTGAACAATAAGTGATACCTTAATACAGGTTTGACTGTAGTGTTTCTTTAGTCTTTTTAGCTCACCTGAGCCGAAGGCTCAAGGTGAGCTGTTGTGATCGCCCGCTGTCCGTCTGTCCGTCCGTCCGTCCGTCCGTCTGTCCATCTGTCCGCACAACCGAAATGGGTTAGAGGGCCTTTTCTGGCCAGATAACGGTAAACATAACAAAAGAAGACAATAGAGTTCATTCCGTAACAATAGAATAAGGGGCCGTGGCCCATTATTCAAACAAAAGAAAATAACAAAAGAAAAGGCCCTCTAACCCACTTAGGTGGCACGTCCGTGTTTACATTTAGTACTATATGTGGTACCATTTGTGTCCAGTCGGTACTTAAGTGGTATTTTTGACTTACGTGGTATATCACATATATATTTTATTGTATTTGTGTTGAGGGTACTCTAATGTTGTACCTGGAATGGTTTGTAAGAAAGTACCACAAAAGTCATGGACCAATATCTGGACGGATTTCAGGACGGACTCATGTACCCCATAAGCACTATATGTAAAAAGAAGAAAATGTGGTACCCCATAAGGTTTTTTGAGGTTTTTTGGTCCCACATAGGGTGCTTTTCGGGAAAAATATTGCCCCTTAAGAAAAATACCACATTAGCAGCGAATGTGGGTCCGTCCGTCCGTTCAAATTTACTTCAAGCGACAACTCCTCTGAAACCGCGAGTCTGAGGAAAAAACTAATTTGCTCACGGTGTTCCTTGGATGCTTCTCTACAGAAATCGTTAAAATGAAACTTTAAAGTGGACTACTTATTGAAATTTATTAAAAAAAGTGAAAAACTTTAAACAAGTTTTTGGTAAAAAACCACTGTTCCCACACCTTAGATAATGCATGAATAGTATCTTCTACTAAATCACTTTCAAAATTGTAAAAATTCAAAACCCTAGGGTCAAATTTGACTCAACCCTGGCCATATCAGTGCTTTTTGATGCAGGTCTGACAGTAAAAACTCTCTAATGATCCGTTTTTATACAGACCCATTGTATCTTCCAGGCTAAGAAGCTACCCTTATACTAAATGCAACATTTTTGCAAACAGTTTGGATCCAGGTCAGATGCCACATAATGCTGCATCTAATCTGGATCTAAACTATTTGCCACTCATTTACATATTTTCTTATATTTAGAAAATATAAGTTATTATATTTTACATATTTCAGATACAAACATTTGGAGCAGACAACAGTTCAGCATGATAATAGTCATTTCTCTCTGAGACCGTCTCCAATTGCATAACTGACCCATAGCTAGCTCTGAACTCAGGTCACTGAGATACATAACAGAAATGAAAGTGATGTCTGCTATTTTATGCTCAAGCACAACTTAGTTCGAGGCATATTACTTTTGGTCTGTCTGTTTGTTTGTGTTTTGTTTGTTTGTTTATCTTTCTGTCTATCAGTCCACAATTAATTCTTGGCCATAAACAGTATGGAACCAGGTCAGATGCCACATAATGCTGCATCTAATCTGGATCCAAACTATTTGCCACTCATTTACATATAGTTTCTTATATTTAGAAAATGTAAATAATGATATTTATTAACCTATTAACCCATACATATTCCTTTTTATGTCTTTAATTTATTCTTCCACAGAAGAAAATATTTCACTTTATACAGTCATTGTTGTCTTTAACAATTGCTTCAAATGACATCTCCTCATATACCGCTGAAAAGATTTCAACCAAACTTTACACGAATGTTCCTTGGGTCAAGTTCTTTCAAAATTGTTCAAAGAATTAAAAACAATGTAGAACTCTGGTTGCCATGGCAACCAAGTGAAAAAATAAGGAAATCTTAAAAAATCTTCTTGTCTGAAACTACAAGGGCCAGATCTTAGACATTTGTCACATAGCATCATCTACAGGTCCTCTATCAAACTACAAACTATGCCCCTGGGGTCAAAATTGGCCCCGCCCGGCGGGTCACAGTTTAACATAGAGTTATATAGTGAAATTTTCAAACGTCTTCTCCTCTGAAACTAATATGGCCAGAGCTTTGATATCTGGCATGGTGACACTTTTAGATGTCCTATACCAATAAGGTTCAAATGGTTCTGGTCGATTGCATATCATCTACAGGTCCTCTATCAAGTTTGTACAAATTATGCCCCTGGGGTCAAAATTAGCCCCACTCCGGGGGTCACAGTTTTCATACGTCTTCTTTTCTGAAGCTAATATAGCCAGAGCTTTGATATTCAGCATGGTGTTACTTCTAGATGTCCTTTATCTATTTTGTTCAAATGGTTCCAGTCTGTTGCATCTGTAGGTCACAGGAGCTAAAAATAGATTTTTTCAATGGAAACTTAAAAAAAATCTTCTTGTCTAGAACCCTAGTACCCTGATCTTAGATATTTGGAACATAGCATCATCTACAGGTCCTCTATCAAGATTGTTCAAATTATGCCCCTCGGGTAAAAAATGACCCCGTCCTGGACATAAATCATTATCTCCATTTTGATGTACAGCTATTCTCAGGTGAGCGACATATGCCTCATGGGGCTCTTGTATGTCTTTATTCTGAATATTTCTTAACTGTAAAATAGATCTGTATATGTATTTATTCCCCAGATATCTGACCGAGATGTAGCAGATACATTAGCAGTAACCTTCTTTGACAACCATGGAAACAAAACCTTCAGCATGAGCCATGTATACCCTGATAGTTCAGTCTATGAGTAAGAACATTCTTGTCCTTTACAACAGGGCTCCAGATAAGTGGGAGTATTCTGAACAAATCCAACATTTTCTCACTTGTACAGCACCAAATCCTATTGTGTTACTACTCATTAGAATCGTCTCGAAGAGACAATTCTAATGAGTAGTGTCACCATAGGGTTTAAAGTAGAATTAAGGTTTTAGGTTTTGAAATACTCCCCTTATCTAGAGCCCTGTTTACAATATCCACAGGTGTAACCAGTCATAATTCATCTTTTACCTAGAGCAGCATGTTTTCAGTATTAAAGAAAGATGGCTGCTAAAAGCAGTCCGCTTTAATTACACATTTTAAAGCATTCAATTCATTCTTCTACTGCAGAAAATATATGTTATGAGTTCCATTTTATAAGTCATGAATATACCATAAGAAATATTTTCTGCATGTATATCCAAGCAAATGGTAGCTTAAAGCAGGCTGAAAGTATTAAGTAGAATGAATTCTGCTTTACTTTCAATCTTCTTTAAGTAGTCACCTGTCTTCTAAAGTAGAAACAGGTTTTTGAGCAACAGGTTCAGCAGCTATTCATTAGGGTGTAGAAAAATGTTTCTATGACTCCTTATCAGGACAGTGTTGAAATAAGACAAGTCATCTCTATGGCACATATGTACAGGCATGTTTTGTTATGAAGGAGGGCATTTTGCAAGCTGAAAATTGACCATTTTTTAATCCTTTACTCCATAGCTTGTTTTAATGATTTAACCCTTTCCCCAATAGAAGCACCTTTTAGCACATTCAGTTTATTCCTCAGCTGAAGAAAATAGATCCTATTTTTACAGTAATGAGTATGTACCATAATGAATATTTTCTCTATTCTAGCAGTTGGTAGCTTAAAGCAGGATGTAAGTAAAGCAGAATGCGCCTTAAGGCGCATTCTGCTTTACTTTCAACCTGCTTTAAGTAGTCACTCATTTTCAAAACCAGAAACAGGCTATGGAATGGGTCAAACAAGTGAAGGCTTGAAGCAGGCTGAAAGTAAAACAGAAGGTTCCTACCAAAGCATTTTGTTTTATTTACAGCCTAATTTAGGCTACCACCTGCCAGAATAAAGAAATTGAGCTCTACCGTACTTGTGCATGAATGATTACAAGTTGACTACATATATTTTGATTAAGTGTAGGAATAAATTGAGTTATTAAAAGGGTTAAATGCCTTACAACAACTACTGTCTAAGTACATCTTTCTTAACTATTTGCAGGTAGTTTTCTCGTCTGCAACAGTTATTGTTGTCTGCAACTGTTCTAAAAATAGAATTTTCTAAATTTCTTTTTAAAACAGGGTCAGAGTGTCTTAAACAGTTTTGATCCAGATGAGACTCCAGGTAACACTGAGTCTCATCTGGATCCAAACTTTTTGCAAAGGTAATCTCTGTGGCACATGTCTGCCAATTAAAGCATTGTAAGAATTACAGTAAAACCCCTCTAAACCGGAACCTCTAAATACCGGCATTCTCAATAAACTGAACAAAAACTTTGGTCCCGTTTCTCACTCATTTTTTTAGCTCACCTGAGCCGAAGGCTCAAGGTGAGCTGTTGTGATCGCCCGTCGTCCGTCCGTCCGTACATCCGTCCTTCCGTCCGTTCAAATTTACTTCAAACGACATCTCCTCTGAAACCGCGAGTTTGAGGGAAAAACTAAATTGCTGACGGTGTTCCTTGGATGCTTCTCTACAGAAATTGTTAAAATAAAAGTCAAATGTGGACTACTTATTGAAATTTATTAAAAAAAGTGAAAAACTTTAAACAAGTTTTTTGTAAAAAACCACTGTTCCCACACCTTAGATATTGCATGAATAGTATCTTCTACTAAATCACTTTCAAAATTGTAAAAAATCAAAACCCTAGGGTCAAATTTGACTCAACCCTGGCCGTATCAGTGCTTTTTGAAGCAGGTCTGACAGTAAAAACTCTCTTATGATCCGTTTTTATACAGACCCATTGTATCTTCCAGGCTAAGAATCTACCCTTATACTAAATGCAACATTTTTGCAAACAGTTTGGATCCAGGTCAGATGCCACATAATGCTGCATCTAATCTGGATCTAAACTATTTGCCACTCATTTACATATTTTCTTATATTTAGAAAATATAAGTTATTATTTTTTACATATTTCACATACAAACATTTGGAGCAGACAACAGTTCAGCATGATAATAGTCATTTCTCCTTGAGACCGTCTCCTATTGCATAACTGACCCATAGCTAGCTCTGAACTCAGGTCATTGAGATACATAACAGAAATGATGATTGCTATTTTATGCTCAAGCACAACTTAGTTCGAGGCATATTACTTTTGGTCTGTCTGTTTGTTTGTTTGTGTTTTGTTTGTTTGTTTATCTTTCTGTCTATCAGTCCACGATTAATTCTTGGCCATAAACAGTATGGATCCAGGTCAGATGCCACACAATGCTGCATCTAATCTGGATCCAAACTATTTGCCACTCATTTACATATAGTTTCTTATATTTAGAAAATGTAAATAATGATATTTATTAACCTATTAACCCATACATATTCCTTTTTATGTCTTTAATTTATTCTTCCACAGAAGAAAATAATTTCACTTTATACAGTCATTGTTGTCTTTAACAATTGCTTCAAATGACATCTCCTCATATACCGCTGAAAAGATTTCAACCAAACTTTACACGAATGTACCTTGGGTCAAGTTCTTTCAAAATTGTTCAAAGAATTAAAAACAATGTAGAACTCTGGTTGCCATGGCAACCAAGTGAAAAAATAAGGAAATCTTAAAAAATCTTCTTGTCTGAAACTACAAGGGCCAGATCTTAGACATTTGACACATAGTATCATCTACAGGTCCTCTATCAAGTTTGTACAAACTTTCCCCTGGGGTCAAAATTGGCCCCGCCCGGGGTGGGGGGGGGGGGGGGGGTCACAGTTTAACATAGAGTTATATAGTGAAATTTTCAAACGTCTTCTCCTCTGAAACTAATATGGCCAGAGCTTTGATATCTGGTATGGTGACACTTTTAGATGTCCTATACCAATAAGGTTCAAATGGTTCTGGTCGATTGCATATCATCTACAGGTCCTCTATCAAGTTTGTACAAATTATGCCCCTGGGGTCAAAATTAGCCCCACCCCGGGGGTCTGAGATTTTTCGAACATGTTCTTTTCTGAAGCTAATATAGCCAGAGCTTTGATATTCGGCATGCTGTTACTTCTAGATGTCCTTTATCTATTTTGTTCAAATGGTTCCAGTCTGTTGCATATGTAGGTCACAGGAGCTAAAAATAGATTTTTTCAATTGAAACTTAAAAAAAATCTTCTTGTCTAGAACCCTAGTACCCTGATCTTAGATATTTGGAACATGGCATCATCTACAGGTCCTCTATCAAGATTGTTCAAATTATGCCCCTCGGGTAAAAAATGACCCCGTCCTGGACATAAATCATTATCTCCATTTTGATGTACAGCTATTCTCAGGTGAGCGACATATGCCTCATGGGGCTCTTGTTTACTCCTTTGATTTATTCCTTCACAGAAGAAAATGCATTCATGAACATATATCATCAGAAATATTTCTATATTTTAGCAGATGATGGCTTAAAGCAGGTTGAAAGTAAAGCAGAATGCGCCTTAATGCACATTCTGGTTTACTTTCAACCTGCTGTAAGTGGTCAGCTACCTTCCATACTAGAAACAAGCTATGGGTTAAAACCCCTCATAACCGGAACCCCTCTAAACTGGATGTTTTTGTTGTCCCAACACATGTTGGGTTTAGAGGGTTTTCACTGTAATACTAACTGATAGTGGAGAGGCAGTGAATTCAGTATAGTAAAACCTCTCTATTCAGACCACTAAATTGTGTCAACTATTAGTCGTTTAATACAGGTGACTGCTTAAAGCAATGTGAAAGTAAAGCAGAAAGCTCCTACAGGAGCTTTCTGTTTCACTTTCACATTGCTTTAAGCTGTCACCTGTCTTTTATACAGACAATCAGCCTTCTTTTTAGTGGTCGTAATAGAGGGGTTCTATTGTATATCATGTTATGGTATTTTCAGGATTACTGTAAAGTCTACCTTGGACAGAGAAGCAGTTGAAGACTACAGTCTGGCTGTATCTTGCAGTGATGGCATACACGTAAGTGTACAGACATTGATATTTTGTTCAGCAATTAACCACTTGCTGAAGCAGAGTTGAAATTTAAAAATACAGCTGACTGCTTAATACAGGGTAGATACAATAACACCCAATGGGATACAAATATTGTATGTGCTTTTGGGAGGGAGTACGTTGTTAAGAGGACAAAAGATTAATACCCTTAGAGTACTTTTGCAAACAGTTCTAACCCAGATTAGAAGCCGTGTAACACGGTGTCTGAAGTTGGTTCAAACTGTTTGTCACCCGCCTTATTTTTCTTCTGTCAAAACATACAATATGTAACTTTGAGAAACAACAAATTTAAGCAGACAATATTGCAGCAGTGGAAGCATTAGACAGACATGTTTTGTGTAGGGAACAGTGGTAAGCATTGTTGTTGTAAGGAGGTAATCATTGTTCAGAAGGCCGTTTTAGTGAGGGAGCACTGCAACAATTTTGAAGTAGATGACTTTCACCTTTATTCACCTATATAATAAGTCTAATCTAACATTGTTCAGAGATCCAGATAAGGGGAGTATTTCAAAAACTAAAATCTTTATTTCTGCATTAAACCCTTTATTACTGCATTAAACCCTATGGTGTCACTACTCATTAGAATCATTTTGTAGAGACGATTCTTATGATTAGTAACACCATAGGATTTGGTGCAGCATAAGCTAGAAAATATTGGATTTGATCACATTACTCCCCCTTATCTGGAACCCTGATTGTTGTCAATTATTTTCAAGTTTAGTTTGGTGGATATTTAAAAAAAAAAAGTAACCTTAGTATGAGTGTGCAAAAAAAAAAAATCATACGGAACTCCCTTCCTTCAATGGCCCTTCGAACATTACAATGCTTACCCCTTTTCCCCAAACATGACATTTATGGCTAATGCTTTCACAATTGCAATATCGTATACTAAAAATGTCATCTGCTGCTTTTTTAGCTCACCTGAGCCGAAGGCTCAAGGTGAGCTGTTGTGATCGCCCGCCGTCCATCGTCCGTCTGTCCGTCCGTTCAAATTTACTTCAAGCGACAACTCCTCTGAAACCGCGAGTCTGAGGAAAAAACTTATTTGCTCACGGTGTTCCTTGGATGCTTCTCTACAGAAATCGTTAAAATGAAACTTTAAAGTGGACTACTTATTGAAATTTATTTAAAAAAGTGAAAAACTTTAAACAAGTTTTTTGTGAAAAACCACTGTTCCCACACCTTAGATATTGCATGAATAGTATCTTCTACTAAATCACTTTCAAAATTGTAAAAAATCAAAACCCTAGGGTCAAATTTGACTCAACCCTGGCCATATCAGTGCTTTTTGATGCAGGTCTGACAGTAAAAACTCTCTAATGATCCGTTTTTATACAGACCCACTGTATCTTCCAGGCTAAGAAGCTACCCTTATACTAAATGCAACATTTTTGCAAGCAGTTTGGATCCAGGTCAGATGCCACATATTGCTACATCTAATCTGGATCTAAACTATTTGCCACTCATTTACATATTTTCTTATATTTAGAAAATATCAGTTATTATTTTTTACATATTTCACATACAAACATTTGGAGCAGACAACAGTTCAGCATGATAATAGTCATTTCTCTGTGAGACCGTCTCCAATTGCATAACTGACCCATAGCTAGCTCTGAACTCAGGTCACTGAGATACATAACAGAAATGAAAGTGATGTCTGCTATTTTATGCTCAAGCACAACTTAGTTCGAGGCATATTACTTTTGGTCTGTCTGTTTGTTTGTTTGTGTTTTGTTTGTTTGTTTATCTTTCTGTCTATCAGTCCACAATTAATTCTTGGCCATAAACAGTATGATCCAGGTCAGATGCCACATAATGCTGCATCTAATCTGGATCCAAACTATTTGCCACTCATTTACATATAGTTTCTTATATTTAGAAAATGTAAATAATGATATTTATTAACCTATTAACCCATACATATTCCTTTTTTGTCTTTAATTTATTCTTCCACAGAAGAAAATATTTCACTTTATAAAGTCATTGTTGTCTTTAACAATTGCTTCAAATGACATCTCCTCATATACCGCTGAAAAGATTTCAACCAAACTTTACACGAATGTTCCTTGGGTCAAGTTCTTTCAAAATTGTTCAAAGAATTAAAAACAATGTAGAACTCTGGTTGCCATGGCAACCACTCTGGTTGCCATGGCAACCAAGTGAAAAAATAAGGAAATCTTAAAAAATCTTCTTGTCTGAAACTACAAGGGCCAGATCTTAGACATTTGTCACATAGCATCATCTACAGGTCCTCTATCAAACTACAAACTATGCCGCTGGGGTCAAAATTGGCCCCGCCCGGGGGGTCACAGTTTAACATAGAGTTATATAGTGAAATTTTCAAACGTCTTCTCCTCTGAAACTAATATGGCCAGAGCTTTGATATCTGGCATGGTGACACTTTTAGATGTCCTATACCAATAAGGTTCAAATGGTTCTGATCGATTGCATATCATCTACAGGTCCTCTATCAAGTTTGTACAAATTATGCCCCTGGGGTCAAAATTAGCCCCACTCCGGGGGTCACAGTTTTCATACGTCTTCTTTTTTGAAGCTAATATAGCCAGAGCTTTGATATTCGGCATGGTGTTACTTCTAGATGTTCTTTATCTATTTTGTTCAAATGGTTCCAGTCTGTTGCATATGTAGGTCACAGGAGCTAAAAATAGATTTTTTCAATGGAAACTTAAAAAAAATCTTCTTGTCTAGAACCCTAGTACCCTGATCTTAGATATTTGGAACATAGCATCATCTACAGGTCCTCTATCAAGATTGTTCAAATTATGCCCCTCGGGTAAAAAATGACCCCGTCCTGGACATAAATCATTATCTCCATTTTGATGTACAGCTATTCTCAGGTGAGCGACATATGCCCCATGGGGCTCTTGTTTCAAAGTTACATTAGTGGACATTTTGACAAAAGAAATATAATGACAAGTGACAAACAGCTTGAATCTAGATTAGATGCCGCTTTAAATTGACGTTTGATCTATATTCAAGCTGTTTACAACTGTAAGCCAAGTCAATATTTTCCATACATATATCAACTCCCTCTAAACAACACACACAGTCTTTGTCTCCCATTGGGTGTTGTTGTAGAGAGGGAGCACTATATATACTTTAACCCAATACCCCATAGCATGTTTCTATTTGCGAAGACGGATGACCACTTAAAGCAGCCTGCTTTAAGCTACGACCAACTAGAATATAGAAAATATTTCTCATTATACACCTTCAAGATTGTATCAATTGGAAGTATTTTCTTCAGTGGAGGAGTAAATGAAAGACGTAAAAAGTCGTATTCATGAGTTAATGGGTTAAAATACTGAGAAGAAAGATGCATGTCTTCATACAATGACATTTTACACCTGAGTATATAAGGAATAGATAAATGGAGGATCGAGGGCAGTGCAAACAGTTTATACCCAGATCATTAATGTTTATATTTAGAAAATACCATATATATAAATTCAACATGTTTATAACATGTCAGAGTCATTGATTAACTCAGCTACAAACTGCCAAATGCCAACTTCCAGCTGGCTTGAGGAAGGTCGATGGTTCTACCCAGTTGCCGATTTGTGCCTGAAACAGTGCATAAAAGACTTCTGGGGTCTTCCTCCACCTGTAATTAGCTGGACGTCGCGATATGACTGAAATACTGTTGAAAGTGACGTAAAATCAAAAACAAACAAACAAAACTGCCAAATCCTGAGTTTAACATGATACAGTATTGTGGTAAATTGCTCCCTCTTTACAACAACACCCAATGGGACATAAAATAGAGTGTTGTTTAGAGGGAGTCATTATAGGGGGTGAAATTTATTTACACTTGCAAACAGCCTGAATCCAGATCAGACACTGCATAACTTGAGCTGAATCCAGATCAGACACAGCGTAACACGGCATTTGATCTGGATTCAAGCTGTTTGTCACTTGTCGTTATGGTTTTTTTCAATCAAAATGTCCAATATGTAAATTTGAGAAAACCAGCAGACCACAATTTTAAGCAGATGATATTGCAGCCACATATAATTGTCTTGTTTGGGGACCAAAGGCATGGGTGGTTGTAAGGAGGGAGCTGTTGTTGGGAGGGCTGTTTTAGGGAGGGAGTACTGTTTTTGTGAAACCTATGGAAATAGAATAGCAGCTGCAGTTTTCCTATAGCCTGTTTCTAGACTATTTAAAGCAGGTTGAAAGTAAAACAGAATGCGCCCTAAGGCTTTACTTTCAGCCTGCTTTAAGTTACCACCTACTATAATTAAGAAAATATTTCTTCTGCTACATTTTCACGACTATAGACTGGAATTATTTTCTTCCGCATATGATTAAACAGAATGTGCTAAAAGGCGCTTCTATAAGGTAAAGGGTTAAACTGAATATTTTTTATATATTTGTAGAAAGTCTCACAGACCATCAACATAATCATTCTGGATGAAGATGATAATCCTCCAATTTTCCAACAACATGGGAACTTTTCCATCATGGAAAATAAGCCAGCATCTTCTGTTGTGGGGAATGTTATGGTAAGAACATAACTTTTGGCTCAATAACAGATATAAACAGGGCTCAAGATAAGGGGAGTATTTCAAAAACTAATATCTTTATCTCTGCATTAAACCCTATGGTGTCACTACTCATTAGAATTGTCTCTTCAAAACGATTCTAATGAGTCGTAACACCATAGGATTTTGTGCTGAAATTAATGAAATATTGTTGGATTTGTTCATGTTTACTCCCTCTTACCTGGAGCCCTGTATAAACTAGAAGGGTGTTTGTCACCTCTTAGCAAGCATCAGTCTAACAAGAGTTGCAGCCAAAATGCAAAAAAGCTGATAACTTAAATCGTATTTGGTATGTTTGATCTCAACATTATGTTGTAATTTTAAATTTAAGTGGTAACCACTGACTTTTGTCAATATTTTCATGCATAGTTAGTAGGGATGTGCAATAAAACCAATTTCCAATTTATTTCAATTTGTTCTGAAAACGATACAATACAATTCTGAGGCTCGAAAAAAACGGGTTTCTTCCAAAATTCACCATTTTCTATTGGTGTAACTACTTATCAATGCATTGCGATGTATTTACCCATCAATGTCTGTATTCGGCTTGTAAATGAAGCTTGCAATATTTCACGATGCAGTACTGTTATCAGCCATGCCATGCATCAATACGAGTGTTAAGTATTGTGCATCTTGATTTACACCTAATATGACACTTAATAACATGTTATCTCATTAGAATCACAACTGTTTGACTTGTAACAAGAGATAAAAAATGGATTTGAATGTTTTGCAGGCATCAATTGTGAAGTAACTGATATAAAGGTATAATGATATACTTTTTGATGTATCAATAAAAACAGCTAATCACTGTTGTCTTAAGCAAACACATATAATCTTGGAAAAAGCATGAATATTATTAAAGACAGATGATTTTTTAAAGCTGATCATAAATAAAGAGAAACTGTCTATTCTACTGTTTAGCTCACCTGAGCTAAAGACTCAAGGTGAGCTATTGGGATGGCCCTGTGTCCGGCGTCGTGCGTCGTGCGTCGTCGTTAACAATTGATTCAAATGACATCTCCTCCTATACCGCTCGACAGAATTCAACCAAACTTTACAGAAATGTTCCTTGGGTCAAGCTCTTTCAAATTTGTTCAAAGAATTAAAAACAATGCAGGACTCTGGTTGCCATGGCAACCAAAGTGAAAAAATAAGGAAATCTTAAAAAATCTTCTTGTCAAAATCTGCAAGGGCCAGAGCTTAGATATTTGGCACATAGCATCATCTACAGGTCCTCTATACCCGCCCCGGAGGTCACAGTTTTACATGGAGTTATATAGTGAAATTTTCAAGCGTCTTCTTTCTGAAATTAATATGGCCAGAGCTTTGATATTTGGCATGGTGACACTTCTAGATGTCTTATACCAAAATTGTTCAAATGGTTCTGGTCCGTTGCATAACTAGGTCACAGGAGCTAAAAATAGATTTTTTTCAATTAAAACTTAAAAAATCTTCTTGTCAGAAACTACAAGAGCCAGAGCTTAGATATTTGGCACATAGCATCGCCTACAGGACCTCTATCAAGTTTGTTCAAATTATGCCCCTGGGGTCAAAATTGGCCTCGCCCCAGGGGTCACAGTTTTACATAGAGTTATATACTGAATTTTTCAAACGTCTTCTTCTCTGAAACTAATATGGCCAGAGCTTTTATATTTGGTATGATGACACTTTTAAATATCCTTTACATATTTTGTTCAAATGGTTCCGGTCTGTTGCATATCAAGGTCAGTCCTGGACATAAATCATTATCTCCATTTTTTCAGCTATTCTCAGGTGAGCGAAATATGCCCCACGGGGCTCTTGTATATTTAGCTGAATCTTGTATTAAAGATGATTTATTCTTCTTATTTTGAGTAGCTTGCCTAACAGAAGTTTAATTGAGCATGCTTGCATGTAACCAATGAATTCATTGTGTACCATACATACTTAATGAATTTCAAAATGTCTAATCATTTGAGTTTTAAAATTATAGGCTAATGATGACGATGCTGGGGAAAATGCAAACATCTCATTTACAATAGACCCTCGCAGCCAGTGGTAAGAATCGCTATTACATAAATCTATGGTGTCAGTTTAAAACACATGCTTTAACCCCTTTCCCCTTTGGCATATTTCTAGTATTGAAGATAGGTGACCACTTAAAACAGGTTGAAAGTAAAGTTTTACTTTCAGTCTGCTTTAAGCTATTTTCTTCAGTGAAGGAACAAGTAACGCATAAAAATGTGTATCTATAGTGATTGGTTAAGCCTTTCCTCCATGGCTACCGTTACAAATTATCCTAGGTGTCAAGGTCTGTGGGGTAATCTATGTGGCAGACTTCTTCTGACAGTCTTAATACAGCACTGCTCCTTTGTCATAATGTCCAGTTGAAAGTGATTGTTCATTTGAAGTCCCAGCGGTGAATCAGTTAATTTACATTGAGGCAATAAACTTTTTTCAAGCTTCTGCCTTACTATTGACTCCAGCAAAGCAGGAGTCTTCTGTCTAGTTTCTTTAAACTAAAGTATTTTAAAGTATCAGGGATGAATGAATTAACTCTTTCCTCCCTGAAACTTTAAATGGACAATTCCAGTTTCCATTTTTGTCTAGTCCATTTCTGACTTTTAAGGGTTGTTTTTGTCAATGTTTGGCATTATGACAAACAGCGAAGACCCTGATCAGAGGGCTCCTTTCGGAGCCCTCTGATGTGGGTCTTCACTGTTTGCATAGGACAGGGGTACTATTCACATGTACACTGTTTGAAAATTAAGGACGCCTATATGCGGGACTAGGGTTCAAAGGGTTAACAAATGACTGCTATACATAGGTTTTACTAGTTTTCCCCTATTACCCCCGTCAATAGTCGTCGTCGGCAGTGCCAAGGTGTCCCTTCAGATATTGCTTTCATATTTAGTATGCATGTGTATATAGATGAGCCCTTTTAAATTTTCATGCATGTAGAATTATGAGCCTTGTGACTTTTAACTTACGTTTTGAAATCTTTGTTTATGTTTGAAAAAATGCTTATATATAACTCTCGATGATTATGTACCTTGTGCTATTACTTTCATATTTGGTTGTGTGTATGGACAAAACCTTTTCGATGCATGCAAAAGTTTGACTATGCATGTGTTTATAGACAAGACCTTTCCATTAATGTAAAAAGTTTGACCCTTTGTGACCTTCATCTCAGACTCTGCTTTACAGTTTTGAAATGTGCCGCCTTCAAACTTTTTTTTCTCCTTGATAACTCTTGTTGAAATTTGTTCTATCAATATCGGATCTCACCTTGAAGAAGTGTCAAACTTTGCACCCTACTTTTCCTCTTGCGATGAAATGTCAAACTTGTATTAAGCAGTTGGCCATTAAAGCTGCATGGAAAGGGAGATCATTGGATTCTTAATGCAGGATAAAGGTAATACAGAAACTCTAAAAGAAGCTGTCTGCATTACTTTTATCAAAAATTTAACCTATATTAATTATCCACCTGTCTTAAAGGCTGCCCCGTGAATCTTTTTTGGGTTGCCATTTAAGGCAATTTTGATTCAGGCTACTTTTGTGACCATTTCAAATGTGTTTTTTTACTTTATTTCAGGACTACCAATTTTTCAATAGATGCTTCAAGTGGTCAGATTCGTACTCGAGCCTCTCTTGACCGGGAAGCACTGGGAGATAAGGATACTCTGTCCTTTCTTGTGCTTGCTACTGACCATGGTAAAGTTCCCCTAACTGGAACTACAACAGTTACAGTAAAGATAGGCGACAAGAATGACAACCCTCCATCGTTTGACAAGCCTAATATTACATTATCAGTGGAAGAATTATCATCACCGGCTGTTATTTATGTTGCCAAGGTAACCTAGTTTATTATGTTTCTTGACATTTAGGATACTTTCTGTAACTATGGATCTTACAATCTATCTAATAAAAAAATACTTTCATTAACCTTCTGCATACTGTAGGTGAATTTGCAAACAGTTTGGATCCAGAATAGTTATTCATAACTAAAATAAAACCTCTCTTTTACGACCACTAATACAAAGGCTAATTAATTGTATGAAGGACAGATGACAGCTTAAAGCAAGGTGACAGTAAAACAGAAAGCTCCTCCAGGAGCTTTCTGTTTAACTGTCACCTTGCTTTAAGCAGACACCTATCCTAAACACCTGATGATTAAATAACACAATTTAATGGCCGTAATAGAGAGGTTTGACTGTAATTTTACATGCACATTAATAGCTTTCATTCTTTCTTTGTACTTTCAATTTTAAGCAATATAGTTTATGTGTCAGGCATTATATACATAGTTTTGGAAGAATGTAGTTTGGCTTACCCCAGAAATGAGAGAATCATAATAAGGCAAAGTGCAAATACATACCTGGGGGTTCACTGAGACTCTGCTCCTAATAGACTTTAGTAAAAAACTTGTTTCGATGAGAATATAAACAATAAACATTCAAACCCGGTCTTACTTTATGCTTAAAGCTTTATTTGTAAAATGGGGTACAGTATTCTAGATATGTTCTCATAATTTTCATAAAAATATAATCTACATATGCAGGGTAATGTCATTAACATTTTTTATCAGAAAGCCCATTTATATTATAACTTAAGGTGTTCTTTTTGCATACACATATTCTTTATGTCATGACTGATTTGAGATGGCCAAAATTCATTTAAGGCAGGCAAATAGTATCCTGTCATCTCCTAATGACAAACCTGCATATGCATGATGAGGAGAACATACTAATATTTACAACATCTCAGGCTTATAACTATTGATGACATTTAAATACTCGTGACAACAAGAACAGATTGTATGCTAAATAAAGTGTTCATATTTCATGTTTGATTTTAAGAATCATTTGTGTTCTGTAACATACTATCAGAGTGTGCCTGGTGTTGATACTGTTATTTACATCATGTAATTGGTTAGTTGTTATTCTTTCCATTCCCCCATAGATACACTTCTTTACAACTTTAATCTATTCCGACTCTGAAGAAAATAATTTCAATTTATACAGTCATGGGTATTTATTGTAAGAAATATTTTCTATATTATAGCAGATGATAGCTTAAAGCAGGCTGAAGGTAAAGCAGAATGCGCCTGAAGGCGCATTCTGCTTTACCATCAAATTCTTTAAGTGGTCACCAGTCTCAAAAACTAGAAACAGGCTATGGGATAATGAGTTAGAAGTACCTGTCAGCACAATTTCTTGTCCCTAATACATGTTATACATTAGGTCTTTTTTATGAGGCACCATGTGCTGATAAAGGGTCACAGGTAGCCTTTCCTTCTCTCTGACACGTAGAAGCTAAAGGCATATTGAAAGTAAAGTAGAAAACTCCTATAGGAGCTTTTGCTTTACTTACAACTTGCTTTAGACAACTAACTTGAATACTGAAAATAAGCCATAGGATAAGAGTTTGATATGTAAAGGTTAACTGTTCTACCACATGTATCATATTGAGGTCTATCTTCCAGAATATAGTAATATAACCCTCACAATGCTGTAATGTTACTGATAAATGATGTACTTTTCAAATAACTATTTGAAAGAATTTGCCTTGCAGATCAGAGGACTCCTTCAGGAACTCTCTGATTAGAGTCTACACTGTTATGCAAAGGTGTATATACTTGACCCCAGCACTGTGTGAGTTAATATACATGTAGATATAGAAGGTATAGTTGCCACACGTTTGAAGGCAATTCTCCATATTTTCATTTTACAGGCATCAGATCCAGACTTTGGAAATAACAAAATTATAAAGTACAGCTTCGGTGGAAGTCGCCATATACATGTAGCACAGTATTTCAGTATCTCACCTTCTACTGGTACACTGAGTACCAGTAAAGCATTGTCATATGAAAACGGTGTCAATGGTGAATTAATTGTACCAATAGTGGCTACAGATAAAGGAAGTAAACCTCTGTCATCGCCTCAACAAGTTCTGATAAAGATCAAGGTAAAATATTGCTTTTCAGTTCCTGCTTGATTGTCTCACTAATTCGTGTTCAGCAACCATTATTGCAAGAATTTATTGCCGTAATTACCCTATACCGGACCAAAGATGATCTTTTTAACACATCTTAATTTATTCCTCTACTGAATGAAATAGATCCAATTTACACAGTCATAAATATGTATCATAAGAAATATTTTCTACATTCTAGCAGATGGTAGATTAAAGCAGGCTGAAAGTGAAGCAGAATGCGCCTTAAGGCACATTCTGCTTTACTTTCAACCTGCTTTAAGTTGTCAGCTGTCTTCAAAACTAAAAGCAGGCAATGGGGTACAGGGTTAAAGTCATGTGACTGCATAATGCAGGCCAAAAGTAAAGCAGAAAACTCTGACTGGAACTTACAACTTTACTTTTACCATCCTTTAAGTTGTCAATTGTCATTCAACCTTAGCAAAGAGTATGTTTTTCATTTATAAACATTGTACCTGCAAAGAGTACACTTGTCCTATGCAAACAGTGTAGACCCAGATCAGAGGGCCCTAAGCCCTCTGATCAGGGCCTTCACTGTTTGTGGTTTTACAACAGGGGCGTAGCTTGACCAATTAGGAAGTGTACGCACTCCTATACTAGGGGGGTTCCGGGGGCATGCTCCCCCGGGAAAATTTTATTCCTAGATGGTCTCAGGTGCGTTCTGAGGGCGTTTCCCGCATTCAAAACAGGTGATAAAATAACATAAATCTGTGCAAAAAGTTGAATAAAAAAACCCCGACATTGACGACAAAATCATCAGGAACGTATATAGATCTAATGTACGTTCCTGAAATCATGGATGTTTATTTTAAACCGACAATCAGTTACATTCAGATCTGCAACAGAACCATTTGCATTTACGATCTGTTTTGATAACATGATAAAGCAGGCCCGTAGGAAGCAAACTGTGATTTGAGGGGACACACGTCAACGTCAGGGGCAAAGCTATTTTAATTTGCGAACGCACTTTTACAGGGAATGCGGAAGGTTCCTCTGGAAACTTTTTTTCCTAGATGTGCTTTGGTGAGTTTTAAGGGCATTTCGAGCAATCAAATGGGTTAAACAGAAAAATACCAACATCATTTTTCAATCTATATTTAAAATTCGACTCCCAAAACATAGTTTTACCCCCTCTGATTGGTTTAAACACTCTTACTCTAGAGGGGTCCGGGGGCATGCTCCCCCGGGAAATTTTTAATCCTAGATGATCTCTGGTGCGTTCTGACGGTGTTTCCCGCATTCAAAGACTATGTAAAAATTTGACTCAGAATAACAAATTATTGATTCTAGGATAATGTTTTTTTTTTCTGATAGCTTGTCTTCCAGCCTTTTATCTCTACCCCCTATCCCCTACGATTTTTATTGCATTTTTGGACTTTTAAATTTTTCGTTTTTTGAGGACAATGTGTACGCAGTTGCGTTTTTTGCGTACAGGTAGCTACGCGCCTGTACAACATATTGTTGAACACACCCAGAAAAGGAAAAAATGGACTAGAGTAAATGTATTTATTATTATTAGAATTGTATGCTTTTTTGTTATCAAAATTCAGAAAAAAAGTTGTTTTTTAAACAATATGAATAAAATAAAATCCTTGTAAATTGTTTACTTCCTAGCAAACTATAAAACCCTTCACCCTGTCACTTTCAGTGACGTCATAAAGTGCATTTGCAAACAGTTTTGATCCTTATCAGACTACACAAATCAAAACTGTTTGCCACTTGTTTTGAAATTACGCAATTATACTGCCTTAAATCTCACTTTGAAGCGATATTGCAGACAACATTATTGAAACAGATGGTGGTGAAGGGGGAAAAACCTTGCGGTAAATTTGATCATCAAACCATTAATAAACAGTGTTGTTTGTTGTAGGATGTGAATGATCACAAGCCACAATTTATTCCAACCAGCTACACATTCAACATCAGTGAAACAACAGAGCCTGGTTCACATATAGGAAGGTATTTTCTCACATAAATACCCTTGTTTTCGATTGCGAACATTAATCACAAATACTTGTCTCCAACATGACTGTGTGAAATCAATTTGATGACGTCACTATATAACATCATTATTTATAAAGGCGTGATTATGTCACTGGGATTCCAAAAAAGCCTATTGCTTTAAAAATTAGCTTAAAATCGTTTATGTGAGAAGAGAAAAAGAACCTGTAATGTGAATCTGTAATGCAAGTCACTCATCTAGAATAGAAAAGTTATAAAGCTCACCAAGGCTCGCTTAATAACATTTCAATTTCTAGACTGCATTGAGATCAGCTTGTCTCACATATTTACTCATGACAGATCCTATATACCACAGCCATCAGTGTAATGGACTTTCATGTATACCTATTTTGTTCTTGCCTATTTGCTTTTGTTCTTTTTATGCCCCAGCATATCAAAGAAAGGGTTTATGTAATGCTGAACATTTGTAACATTTCTTATCAAAGTTTGAGTTATATGATCTCATTATTATGAGTGCATAATTTTATTACACTGGTTCAAACTTATACATTCTGAATCTGAATATAGTACGTCGTAGAATCCTATAAAGGCTTTTACACGACATTATATTGATAAGAAAATTGATGGTGAAAGTATATAATCCCATTACCTGATTAACTGTTTGTAGTGTTGAAAATAGGTGACCACTTAAAACAGGTTGAAAGTAAAGCAGAATGCGCCTTAGGGCGCATTCTGCTTTACTTTCAGCCTGCTTTAAACTACCATCTACTAGACAATAGAAAAAAATTCTAATGAAAAATGTTCATGACTGTATAAATTTTCTTGAGACGAATAAATTAGAGGTATACAAAGGTGTACTTATGAGGTATTGGGTTAATGTGTTAATACAGCACTCCATCTTTTGAACAGCATACCAAATAGACAGAATGGGATTTTCTAAAGACAGGTGGTTGTTTACTGCAGAAAAATGATGCAGTAAGCTCCTTAATTACTTTCTGCATTACTGTACTTTGGGAATAATTGGCCTATTTGGCCACCTGTTACTAAAACTAAAAATTCAACACCTCCAAGTATCCTTATTAATAAAATAAAAAGTGAGTTATTGCCAGGGACTCAACCCAAACATAACATGTTCTTATTTTTAGTGTGTAAATAGTCCTTACAATCAATGCAATATTCTGTAAATCAGTCTAGCTGACTCGTACGCATCCGAATAACAAACTAATTCAGAGTTATATTAATTTTCAACTTTTATAAGTCTATAAATTTAAACAGATGTTACAATTCATTCTATTGTGAGTATATCTTCTAAGAGTTGAACTCAGAAACATATAAATTGTTTATGCTTAGCTGATATACCATATCAGGGTTTTCCCCAGGCCATTTAAGCACTGGGGTACCCCAGCGCCTTAATTTCTGAACATCAATTGCCCCAGCGCCTTAAATTCTCGCCAGCGCTTAAAAGCCGAGACCCCAGCGCCTTAAAAATCCCCACTTGCGAAACAGTACTATTATCAAACTTGCTAAAAGGTCGTAAAACTTCTTATCAGTGTGTTAATTAAAGCGTGGGGTAGATGGGGCCTCTCAGCAGGAGACAATTATGCATACCTCTGATCGCGTTCCGCCCGAGGCAGTTATAATCCCTTTGCAATGGTGTCACGTGTGACTCTCACGTGACCGTTCTAAAATAGCTGTCAATCTTTCAACTATCATGCTTTAAGTTTTACTGTGCATGATTTAAACATAATATATATAATCTGAATATCTCGCATATCATCGTTTTGTCTACGGCCATATCATGTTGAAAACACCGATTCTCGTCCTATCACCGAAGTTAAGCAAAGTCGAGCCCGGTTAATAATTGGATGGGTGAGACTGACCGAGGGTGCCATAGACTTTTTTAAAAAAACAAAAAACGCTCCCCCGCATTAGTTCAGTATTAACAGATAACGATAACTCGAATGAGACGTTAAAACGAATAAAGCAAGCAAGCTATCATCGTTATGGAGAACCTATAGTGCACTATTTCGATTCGCAGACACCACGAATTACGACCGTCGTTATTCATTCGTGCAGACACATACTCGCGACTTTTCATCTTCATAATTTATGCTCGGAGAGTCTCGGAATTCGGCGGTTAGTTACGATCAATGTCAAACAACGTTTCCAATAGAGCATCGTGAATTTCCGTAGTCAACTTGCGAGCATTCACAGCAGAAGAAACGCCCCGCCCACAAATTTCGATGCAAAATGAAAACAAGATACAAGTACATGTATGCCCTATTTAAGTTTAAATCAAAATCGATTAAATCTAGATTTTAGAGCTTTTTTTTATTTCATTGAAATGTTCTAGGATTGGTTTCCCCCTCCCCACGAAATATCGATGGGTTGGTTTATTTTTAGCTCATAGCAGTTTGTAGTGATGAAAATGCCACGCCCACAATAGAGACAAATGGTTTCTTATGGAGCGCATTCGTTGCCAAAAGTCCAGACATGCAATCACCCAGTTTTCAATTATTTTTGGCCAAAAACGATATGTATTTGTATAAATGTCGTTTAGAATCATGCAAACTTAACATGTAAATGTCTGTTTACATGTGTATACTGTATTCCATAAAAAGGTATTTATAGTTTATACTTTAAACACTTGCAATTCTTTCATGTAAAGCTGTTAACAAGGGAACCAAAATCCACGATTTAATGTTACTTTCTAAGACAGAACTACATATAACCAACATTTGAAATAAACAGTTTCCGCCTGGAAGAATTGAAAGTACGCTTTGCGAAAGACGTTTCACCTTTTGCAAACAGACACCATACAATGAACTTCGGATATTCGCCAATGTACAACGGACAATGTAGAAAGTTGTCAAATGAGTCACGAGGGCGTGTCTTAGCTACATAAGCCCCTCCTTCGACGCGTCAATTTTCCTTCGTGAAGTTTCGGTAAATTCTAGATTAGATTATGACGTCGTTTTTTAAATACAAATTACGTAACATTTACGTCATAATTATGGAATGTATAAACAGAGCTCCAGGTTGAATGGGGGAGTAACTCAAAACGAATAAAGTCTTTATTTCTGCATTAAACCATGTGGTGTCACTACTCATTAGAATCGACTCTCCGAGACGATTCAGGTGGGTGGTTACATCAAGGGATTTGGTGCTGAAATGTGTATGAATGTTGGATTTGTTCAGTTTACTTCCTCTTATCTGGAGCCCTGGTATAAAACTATGTGTAGCCGTTTTCCCTTATATTGTTTACTTTTGTTGTTCAATGTTACTTTGAGTTATAATTATAATGCTAATGTTTCTCACTATCCGTGGGACTTATGCATATGTAAATAAAAGTTGAAAGTTGAAAGGTATTTCCTAGAACGTATGCCAATAACTCTGAGGTGTTCCGAGTGACTATAATTCTGCTTTACTTTCAACCTGCTTTAACTCTTTGAACCCTAGTCCCGCATATAGGCGTGGTTTTCAAACAGTTTATATGTGAATAGAACACATGTCCTATGCAAACAGTGAAGACCCAGATCAGAGGGCTCCGAAAGGAGCCCTCTGATCAGGGTCTTCACTGTTTGTCATGATGCCAAGCATTGACAAAAACAACCCTTAAAAGTCAGAAATGGACTAGACTTAAATGTAAACTGGAATTGTCCATTTAAAGTTTTAGGGAGGAAAGAGTTAAAGGGATTCGCAACCGGATGGTGTTCTTGTCAAAATAAAATAAAATACTCAAATAAAAGCAAATTTGTGGCATTATTTGGCTTTTGACATTAAAAACATATGATCAGTCCAAAAAACGTCTCAAGAATCGTCACCGAATCTTAGTTTTTTTAGATATTTTCCATCGTTTTTCCATAGCGTTAGCTAACGGTATAGTTGTTGTTGTTGCTTCTCTACACGGGGTCAGACATAAACCCGAGCCGAATAATGTTCTATTAATAGCTATCATTGAAGTACGTTAATTCGCTACTATATATAGAGAGAGCGTCCGTAGCCGAGGGCGTAGAGGCGATGCCTCATTTTTCATTTTTGTCTCAGCATGGATGGTCACGGGTTCGAATCCCACCAGAGCCTCTTCTTTTTTTTTTTGGAAATGCATTTTTTAACAGAATTTATTATCCTAAACTAAATTTTACCCATTTATATAAGCATTTGACCTATATTTACAAATTACTATTTTTAATGCTTGATCCGGTTGCGAGCCTCTTTAAGTAGTCACCTATTTTCAATACTAGAAATAGGCTATCAGGTAAAGGGTTAATGTTACTAAGTCTTCACAGGTAAACTGTTTCAAAGGACCCATAGATGCACCAATAGGGCTCAAATGGTTAAAGAAGCTGAGCCCACCTTAAAGCAGGATAAAAGTAAAGCAGTTAATCAAAAGCTGCCACAGGAGATTTCTGCTTTACTTTTATCTTGCTGTAAGCAACCACTTTAACCATTTCACACATAGATGCACATGTTGGCAGTTTTTTTAATTATTCCTATTACAAATTTAATGCATGTACCTTTTCATACTTCTACAAATATTATCCTGATAAAGAGTCATTGGAAACCTTGAGTCGTTTTATAAAACTTTGTACGACGAATTATTATTTATTTCTCAATCTAATCCTGTTTTGTAACATCTTTTTGGAATCGTCTTGAAAATGTCACAAGACAGGATTAAATAGAGAAATCAGAAATTAAATGTATTTTAAAGTTTTGACTTACGACAACAATGTTTATGAAACGGGCCCCTGCCCTGCATCTGGGCAGATGGATGTTTAAAGCAGGCACATGTAAAGCAGAAAAGCTCTTTCAGGAACTATCTGCTTTACTTCAGTCTGCTTAACCTATTACCCCACAGCCTGTTTCTAGTATTGAAGACACGTGACCACTTAAAGCAGGTTGAAAGTAAAGCAGAATGTGCCTTAAGGCACATTCTGCTTTACTTTCAGCCTGCTTTAAGCTAGTCTGCTAGGAAATAGAAAACATTTCTTATGATACATATTCATGGCTGTAAAAATTGGAATTAATTCTTTAGTGGATGAATAAATGAAAGGCGTAAAAAGGTGTATTTATGGGGTAATGGGTTAAGCAAGCACCTGTCTGTCAAACTGGCTACATACAGTGGAGAAAACGTTATTCTTTCCCAATAAACGCATTTACGCTAAAACTATTATTTCTATTGCAAACAGTTTGGAGCCAGATCAGACGCTGGGTAACCCGGCGTCTGATCAGGCTCCAAACTGTTTGTCACCAATATAAACATGAATTATCAGAATTGTCCAAAAGTTGCACTTTTCTATGTTTTAGTGTTTTGCGGTTCGTTTAAACGGGAAAGAATAACGTAATCATAGGGCTAGGTAAACCCCCGGCGAACGTTTCCGGTAAGATCCGATTTAGTTTACTCCGCCCAAATTAATATTCGTAGTATTCCGTAAAAATTCCTTATAAGGTCATAGCAAAATTCGCTAGTTTTGCATTTGGAGAAATGTAATTCTCGACTTGCAAGAGTCAACTGTACACTGGAGAAATGTCAATGTCGGTCGTCAATCCGCAACTTTCGGTTTATATCTGTGTTCAAGTTAATTGAAAACAGATGATTTCAGTTGGATTTTCGGATGCAGTTCTTTGCTTGTGACGGTTTGAGGAATTTCATTCTGATCTGTAGGATTAATTTGTCAATTTCATGAAATGTAAAGCGGGTGTTTGCTTTGAACAAAGCAGAAAGTCAATTCTAAAAATAGCATTGTATGGTCATGACTAACTTATGGACAAGTCACATTTATATTTTGTACAGTCGGGTTTGTATTTTATACAAACTACAAAATAGATGTTAACATCTACATGTCTAGATTATTGGCAACGATTGCGCTCCATAGTTTCTGCGCCTTATGAAATCAAATGTAATCAAAATCGATCAAGCCTATTTATTCAATTATCACGTAGATCTATTTGTTTGAAATAGGATAGTTATATATTTTCCCGAAATATCGCTGTGTTGGTAACTTCAAAGTTAGCGTGAATGATTTTGTTAGCTTGTCATCTGTTTTCCTTCAATCGTGCACGTACATTTTGTCATCGGTTTTCGCGAATTAACGATATCATTTTTCAACAGAAATAATATTCCACTTAAAGTTATGTATCCCCAACCAATAAGATAGAAAATATAGCATAAGAAATAACATAGATAATCCGATTTTATGATAAAAGGTGGTTTATTTAAGCATTTTACTTTTTAGTCATGTTGTACATCCGTGATTAAGCAAAGCACAGTTTTTTCTAAATTGTGATAGAACAGTTCAACTTAATCTAGCAGATAGAAATGAAGATATAAAGTCAAAAAAAATTAACCGGAAATAAAAATGACATTCAGGATAACTGTACAAAAACTTCAAAAAGTATCTACATATATAGGAAAACAGTGAAGACCAAGATTTGAGAACTCTTATTTATAAAAGCCCTCTGATCTAGTACTGCGATGTTTGCAATTTTCTTCTTCAAATTATCATAAAATCATAATGCTAACATAATTACGTGGCAAGTTGGCAACATATTAAGCAAACACACATATTTTTTAAAAATAATATTTTTTGCTTCAAATTATAATCTAATGCTCATTTATAGATTATAACATCAGAAAGCAAGTAAACCAATGTAGGTAATGTGTCGTTCTATATTTTTCTGTCAAACCCTTTCATCTATAAGAATTAAGATGTATAGTTTTTTGTAAACAAAATAACATATCAGTAATTCTGTACTCCTTGTATCGTCACCGTTATGATATAGATTCTAGCAAGTACTTGTCATAAAGAAATTTAAATTGATTAATAAAAACAAAGGTTTTAGTAGGCCGTTTATCTTTAGGACACCATTGAAATAATGCTTAAAGTGGCTCAGGGAACACCATTTATACATTAAAACTTCAAAATTTTTCGACATACGGAAGGGGGTAATACCCCCTCCCGCACCCTCCCCCTGCCCCAGCGCCTTCCAATTTTTCTGGGGAAGACCCTGCATATACTATCTTCGTTCTCTTAGTAGGAAGACATGATCAGACAAAATGTATTTTAGTATTTTCGTTTAGCGCGCGAGTTTTATTGAGAATTCAAACACAGATTCGTCCCTTCTTTAATGTTTATATAGGGGCTTGCGTGAAGTGTGTTAGAATTCCTGTTTTGTGTTTGGTTTCAGTGTAACTGCAGCGGATAAAGACATTTTACCAGAGAACAAAGACATCCAGTATCACTTTATTGAGAATTCAAACACAGATTCGTCCCTTCTTTAATGTTTATATAGGGGCGTGCGCGAAGTGTGTTAGAATTCCTGTTTTGTGTTTGGTTTCAGTGTAACTGCAGCGGATAAAGACATTTTACCAGAGAACAAAGACATCCAGTATCACCTGGACAGTAAATACAGTGCCTACTTTAGAATCGACATCTCAACAGGGGAAATATTCCTGGTCAAGAACATTGATGTTGACGCTAAAAATAGTAAACCGCAAGTAACTCTCAAGGTGAACATTGATTGGCATTTTTAGCTCACCTGAGCACAAAGTGCTCAAGGTGAGCTATTGTGATCGGTTGCCGTCCGTCGTACGTCGGTGTCCGTGTCCGTCAATAACTTCTTCTCTGAAACCAATGGCCCAATTTTAACCAAACTTGGTCAGATACATACTGTAGTTGTGAGCTTCAAAAATTGTTAAAAAAAAGTGGGTGGGGCAATCGATCTTATTGCCATGGCAACCATGCACGATATCTAAAAAAATCTTCGTCTCAAAAACTACTGGTCCGATTTCAATTTGGTTTTCACCAAAATGTTTCTCAATTAATATACTTTCAAATTTGTTCAAAGAATTTTGATCCGTCAAAAAACATGGCCGCCAGAGGGCGTGGTCATTTTTTGTATTCATGTAATATTGACAACTAAAGTAAAAACTTTAAACATCTTCTTGTCAATAACTATACGTCCTAGGACAACCAAATTTCACAAGTAGCATCATGTTGTGAACCTTTAGCAAGATTATTCAAATAATGACCCCAGGGTCAAAAATGGCCCCACCCGGGGCTTATCAGTTTTTCATAGGAAAACCTTTAAAACTCTTCTTCTCTAAAACTGTATGGCATAGACCTTATATATTTGGCATGTAGCTTTGCCTTATGGACCTCTACTAAGAGTGTTCAAATCATGACTCCAGGGTCAAAAATGGCCCCGCCCTGGGGCTTGTCAGTTTTACATAGACTTATATAGGAATAAACCTTTAAAAATCTACTTCTCTGAAATCGTAAGGCCCAGACCTTTTATATTTGGCATCTAGCTTGGCCTTATGGTCCTCTACCAGGATTGTTCAAATCATGACCCCAGGGTAAAAAATGGCCCCGCCCCGGGGCTTATCAGTTTTACATAGACTTATATAGGAATAAACCTTTAAAACTCTTCTTCTCTGAAACCCTAAGACCCAAACCTTTTATATTTGGCATATAGCTTTGCCTTATGGTCCACTACCAAGACTGTTCAAATCATGACCTCCGGGTCAAAATTGGCCCCGCCCTGGGGCTTATAAGTTTTACATAGACTTATATAGGAATAAACCTTTAAAACTCTTCTTCTCTGAAACCCTAAGACCCAGACCTTTTATATTTGGCATCTAGCTTTGCCTTATGGTCCTCTACCAAGATTGTTCAAATCATGACCCCAGGGTCAAAAATGGCCCTGCCCCGGGGCTTATCAGTTTTACATAGACTTAAATAGGAATAAACCTTTAAAACTCTTCTTCTCTGAAACCCTAAGACCCAGACCTTTTATATTTGGCATCTAGCTTTGCCTTATGGTCCTCTTCCAAGATTGTTCAATTCATGACCCCCGGATCAAAAATGGCCCTGCCCAGGGGCTTATCAGTTTTACAAAGACTAATGTAGTAAAACCTTTAAAACTCTTCTTATCTGAAACCGTAAGGCCCATACCTTTTATATTTGGCATCTAGCTTTGCCTTATGATCCTCTACCAAGATTGTTCAAATCATGACCCCAGGGTCAAAAATGGCCCCACCCGGGGCTTATCAGTTTTACATAGGCTTCTACAGGAAACCTAATTCCGAGTTGTTTCAGTTTCATGCAACAGTCCACATACATGCAATGACAAACTTCATTATGCATCGAGTATAACACAATAGTTCCTCAGGTGAGCGATTTAGGGCCGCATGCGGCTCTTGTTAATGTAACCGATTACCCCCATTAATATGCCTTTTTACGCCTCTAATTTATTGCTCCACTGAAGAAAATAGTCACACTTTATATCGTGTTTTATAGTCAGCATAAAAACTATTTTCTATATAATAGCTTATAGATAGTAATTAAAACAGGCTGAAAGAAAAGTAGAATACACCTTAAGGCACATTCTATTTTACTTTCAACCAGCTTTAAGTGTTCACCTGTCTTCAAAACTAGAAACTGGCTATGGGGTAATGGGTTAATCTGGTTGGCATAAGGACCGTTTCCACTTGATTACCTTATTAACCCTTTCCCCCCATAGAAGCGCCTTTTAGCGCATTCAGTTTATTCCTCAACTGAAGAAAATAGTTCCAATTTAAACAGTCATAAATATGTTTCATAAGAAATATTTTCTTTATTCTAGCAGGTGGTAGCTTACAGCAGGCTGAAAGTAAAGCAGAATGTGTCTCAGGGCACATTCTGCTTTACTTTCAACCTGCTTTAAGTAGTCACCTATTTTCAAAACTAGAAACAGGCTATGGGGTAAAGGGTTAAATGGGACGACCTTTTCTGTTTTCGGGTGCAATGTACGTAACGGTGTCTCTCGTCAAAGTGCAGGCAAGGCAATGTTTATAAAAGCTGTGCATTGAAGTGCTGTCCAATGAAATGCGATTAAGCAAAAATATGTAGATTTGTGTATCAATCAATTTGATTATGCCTGGCTGGGAAATTTAAATACAAATTCGTGTACAGAGTAAAGTAAAACACAGTAATATATGTTATGTAAAGAGCTGTTACATGTTAAGTGTACGAACTAAACCGCATGTACCAAATTACCCGGAACGACTCTTATAATCTATAATAACTAAGCAGAATGGTTAAATGTAAAATTCCAAAGTTTATATTTATGTAGGCTTATCTTTTATCAACATACAGTCGAACTCCGTTACCTTGATATTCCATACCTCGATACTCCGCTTACCTCGATACTTTTCGCTGGTCCCGGCAAATTCCTTCTTTACTCTATATTGTTTCGTCGATATTATCGGTTACGTCGATGTAATTTTTCAGAACCAGAGCAATTTTCTCACCCTTACGTCGATATCTGCTTCACCGTGACAGCATATCTCACATTGGGCAAACATTGGATTGAGGTGCGAAAATGGCTCTCGGCCACCGTGACTGATTGTAGCACCAAATGTGTGAACATGTCCGAAATTGCACTAATCGGCACAAAAGAGAATCCCATCTTAATTGCGCAGTATCAATATTATTAATGAACTCCCGAATAACTTTGGTTACAAAGTTTGTGTACATATTGACGATGAATTCAGGCTGAATACGATTCTGTCAAACCTGAGTCAAATCCGACTACAGAATTCTTTGTAGTGCAGACTGCGAATTAGTGTAGCGAGATCAAACAAAAGTTACATTTCGTTTCTGATTTATTTCTATCTTAGTCAGTTCAAACACACCGCTTCTGTTTGAAACGCTGAAATAATTCGCGGGCGTTTCGAAATCGGACACACCCTTTTGAAAATTAAACATACGTATCATCCAGGGAATGTACGCAAATGCAAGGAGCCGAGTGCGAGTGGACGGGCAATACAGCGAGGAGTTTGGTGTAGGAGTCGGTGTTCATCAGGGATCTGTCCTGAGTCCCCTCCTCTTCATCTTAGTTCTTGAAGCGCTATCACGAGAATTCCCCTCTGGTGTGCCTTGGGAACTCCTTTATGCTGACGACCTTGCCATCATGGCTGACTCTCTGGAAGAATGCGTGACAAAGCTGAAGGCATGGAAGGAGGGTATGGAGTGCAAAGGGCTGAGGGTCAATATGAAGAAGACCAAATTTATGATCACGGGACCGGGCCTTGATGTCCTTCGTGATTCTGGAGCATTCCCCTGTGCAGTCTGTCGGAGTGGTGTTGGAGTGTAAATGCCATCATGTGCTTGAAATGCTTACTGTGGGTGCACAAGAAGTGCAGTGGTGTCCAAGGGAGACTTGTTGCCAACCCAAACTATGTGTGTCCTAGATGTCTTGGACAAACACGTCCAATCGATGGCAGACCAGTCACACAAGTGGACAAAGATGGAACTCTGCTTGATGTTGAAGCCAGCTTCTGCTATCTTGGTGACATGTTGTGTGCTGCTGGAGGTTGCTCTCTTGCCATAGTAACCAGATGTACTGCCTGGGGTAAATTCAGGAAGCTTCTGCCAATATTGACATCCAAGCACATATCCCTCACAAACCGTGGGAAAGTGTTCAACACCTGTGTCCGGTCTGCTCTTCTACATGGTAGTGAAACATGGGCCCCGACAGCTCCAGACTTGCAGCGGCTACGCAGAAATGATAGAGCAATGATACGATGGATCTATGGCGCCAAGCCCCATGATGACATTCCAACCCATTTGTTGTGTACCAGGCTGGGGTTACAGGAGGTGACAGCTGCCTTACGCTCTAGGCGCCATAGATGGTATGGGCATGTCGTTAGATCCACTTCCTCATAAAGACCATCTCCGACATGGTGATTCAGAGCCCAAGAGTGCGTGGGAGACCGAGAAAGTCATGGTCAGACTGTGTTAAGGCTTACATTAATGCTTGCAACCTAGATGTTAACCCACTCGACAGAGCTGCTTGGAGATCAAGTATCAGACAAACTAGCCGCCTGCTGCCTACCCCAGTTGCTGGGACACCGCAGCAGATGACAAATCAAATCAGGATTAAGTAAGTAAAGGTAAAGCGTCACCGGAAGTGTAAACAGTGCACTGTGTTTTGTGTGATGAAATGTGTAGACCTCTTTTTATGTTATAGAAATGTGTTAGCACAGTGCACTCATGCGCTTGATGTTTATGCTGATGAAATCAGGTTGATCTACCAAATGCATTCTAAATATTTGCCGTGTATTATCTCTGTGTACATCTCTACTATTATTATACCCCTCAAACTCTATACCCCCACAAACAGAGTTTGAGGGGGGTATACTGGAATCAGCCTGTCGGTCGGTTGGTTGGCCGGCGGTCATCGGTCTGTCTGCAAAATCTTGTACATGTACTTTCAACTCCTCCTTCACTTTTAACCCGATTCATTTGATACTTGGCATAAATGTTACTCAGGTATAGTAGATGTGCAAGACACAAATTTTAGGTCTCTATGACCTTGACCTTGACCTTTGGCCTTGAAATTGGTCTTGAAATTTGCAGGTAAAATCTTGTACTTTGAACTCCTCCTTCACTTTCAACCCGATTCACTTGATACTTGGCATAAATGGTACTCAGGAGTAGTAGATGTGCAAGACACAAATTTCAGGTCTCCTTGACCTTGAACTTGACCTTTGGCCTTGAAATTGGTCTTGAAATTGGCAGGCAAAATCTTGTACTTTCAACTCCTCCTTCAGTTTTAACCCGATTCATTTGATACTTGGCATAAATGTTACTCAGGTATAGTAGATGTGCAAGACACAAATTTTAGGTCTCTATGACCTTGACCTTGACCTTTGGCCTTGAAATTGGTCTTGAAATTTGCAGGTAAAATCTTGTACTTTGAACTCCTCCTTCACTTTCAACCCGATTCACTTGATACTTGGCATAAATGGTACTCAGGAGTAGTAGATGTGCAAGACACAAATTTCAGGTCTCCTTGACCTTGAACTTGACCTTTGGCCTTGAAATTGGTCTTGAAATTGGCAGGCAAAATCTTGTACTTTCAACTCCTCCTTCAGTTTTAACCCGATTCATTTGATACTTGGCATAAATGTTACTCAGGTATAGTAGATGTGCAAGACACAAATTTTAGGTCTCTATGACCTTGACCTTTGGCCTTGAAATTTGCAGGTAAAATCTTGTACTTTGAACTCCTCCTTCACTTTCAACCCAATTCACTTGATACTTGACATAAATGTTACTCAGGAATAGTAGATGTGCAAGACACAAATTTCAGGTCTCTTTGACCTTGAACTTGACCTTTGGCCTTGAAATGGGTCTTGAAATTGGCAGGCAAAATCTTGTACTTTCAACTCCTCCTTCAGTTTCAACCCGATTCATTTGATACTTGGCAAAAATGTTACTCAGGTAATGTAGATGTGCAAGACACAAATTTTAGGTCTCTATGACCTTGACCTTTGGCCTTGAAATTGGTCTTGAAATTTGCAGGTAAAATCTTGTACTTTGAACTCCTCCTTGACTTTCAACCCGATTCACTTAATACTTTGCATACATGTTACTCAGGAGTAGTAGATGTGCAAGACTCACATTTCAAATCTCTGTGACCTTGACCTTTGGCCTTAAAATTGGCAGGCAAAATCTTGTACGGCGAACTCCTCCTTCAATTTCAACCTTGATACTTGCCATAAATGTTACTCAGGAGTTGCAGAGTGTCATATACCATGTTTAAGTCAGTTTGACTTTGACTTACACCTTTGACCTTACTGTAAAACCTTATTGAAAACGTTTGCAGAGTGTGACAGAGTGCTGTATAGTGGGGGTATTTATCACCTTTAGTGATAGCCGTTCTAGTTTTATGTCGCTGTTTATGTTTCCATTTTGTGTATTAAAATACGAAAATTGTTTACTCGCTCCCGCATATCATATCTAATAGACGCGTAGATTCTCTACTTTTAAAAAATACTGACCACCTTCATCAAGTTGAAAACTATGTCAGAGAATTGAAGATTATGTCAGATTCTACTTGCCAACGCATTTATTTTCAATTACCAATCATATAACTGTCATTATAACTAGGATCAAGTATAACGCATCTTCAATATGACGATACAGATCTCAAATGAAAAACTTCCATTAGCTCGAACTTCGGATACGTCGATATTTTTTCACGGTCCGTTGAACTTCGAGGTAACGGTATTCGACTGTACTTGAATGTGTACAATTTTACAAAATTCTGATTTGTGATAGTTGTACAAAATGTTGTATATAAAATGAAATTTTATATCTTTTCCAGGCATTTGCAGAAAATAAAGTACCTCTATACAATAAATCACCGTCAAACACTTCTACCCAGGTTATTATCAATGTTACTCCGGTTAATGAATATGCACCTATATTTACAGAAGGTAAGCAATTGATAGTGTACAGTGACACATATATTAACCCTTTAACTCATTACCCAATAAGTATGCCTTTTTTACGCCTTTAATTTATTTCTTCACTGTTGAAAATAGTTCCACTTTATACAATCATGAAAATGTGTCATAAGAAATATTTGCTATATCCTAGCAGATGATAGCTTAAAGCAGGCTGAAAGTAAAGCAGAATGCGCCTTAAGGCGCATTCTGCTTTGCTTTCAACCTGTTTTAAGTGATCACCTGCTTTCAAAACTAGAAACATGCTATTTGGTAAAGATCCAGTTAATCAATAGATACACTTTTACGCCTTGAATTTATTCCTTCACAAAAAAGAAAAAAGTTCATCCTAATACAGTCAATATGTGTACCATAAGGTATATTTCCTAAATCCAAACAGGCTGAGAGCTAATTAGAATGTAATCCTTATTTATCATTCTGATTTATTTTAGTTTGCTTTAAAACCATCTGTCTGCAATGGTCTGAAAGCAAGCTAAAAAGGTCAATAGAGGACTGTTTAACCCATTACCCTCTAGCCTGTTTTTAGTTTTGAAAAAAAAGGTGACTACTTAAAGCATGCTGAAAGTAAAGCAGAATGTGGTTTAAGGCACATTCTGCTTTACTTTCAGCCTGCTTTAAGCTACCATCTGATAGGATATAGAAAATATTTTTAATGGTGTATATTCATGGTTGTATATTTGGACCTATTTTCTTCAGTGGATGAATTAATAGAGTTGTAAAAAGGCTTATTTATGGAGTAGTGGGTTAACTCTTAATTCTCTGTAGTCTATAATGTATGGAAATATTCCTAATTTGATTGGTGAAACTGAAGTTGTATGACGGGGCAAAAGACTTGAATCCTTTCTGAAACCAATCTTTGTATATATTGCAAACACTGTAAACCCTGATCAGAGGGCTCCTTCCTTCATGAGTCTTCTCAACAGGATCCGCAATGAATGTTTTCATTTTATTTTAACCCTTAGCCTGCCACTCACGACTATAGCTCCATATGCAAACAGCACTGATCGGGATGAGACGCCGAGTAACTCGGCGTCTCATCCGGATCCAAGCTGTTTTACACTCGGACAACATTTTCAGCAATTTTGAGCAACTTTGAAGCACTTTGAAACTTGAAGCAGACTAGAAATATAGCAGACGACAATTGTTTTTGGCGGGCTAAGGGTTAATGCAATGTTTTCTAAAAACAGCCCTAAATATCTGTATGAACTGGTCATTTGTCAAAAAGTGAAAAAGTCAATATGAGCTGTTTATTATTAAAACAGCTTAACCCTTTACTCAAAAGCATGTTTCTGGTTTTAAAGACAGGTGACCATTTAAAGCAGGTTGAAAGTAAAGTAGAATGTGCCTAATGGCACATTCTGCTTTACTTTCAGCCTGTGTTAATCTACCACCTGCTAAGATATATAGAAAATATTTCTTACGGTAAACATGTTCAGGACTGTATAAATTGTAACTCTTTTCATCAGTGATAAATAAACTGAATGTGCTAAAAGGCGCTTCTATTGGAGAATTTAGGATTAAAAAGACTGAAGCCCTCCTTGCTGTGAGCAGGTTATGTAGAGGAGAAGAGGTTGACCATTTCATCACCGGAAATAGATACCTATCCTTTGCAAACAGTGCCGATCTAGATCAGAGGACCTCTGATTCCTGAAGAAGCACTCTGAGCAGGGTCTGCACTGTTGTTATTCCGTTTGTTCATACACATAACAAAATTATAGGGAAATACTTTGTCCATCCAATTCTTCTTACAGTTTCAAACTACAATCTTACAATTTTTACTGGATGTTTCCACATATACCACCAATTTGCATATTGTCAGATAAGGGGAGTACATGTATTTCAAAAATTAAAATCTTTATTTCTGCTTTAAGCCCCATGGTGTCACTACTCATTAGAATCATAGGATTTTGTGCTGAAATATGTGAGAAAATGCTGGATTTGTTCAGTTTACTCCCCCTTATCTGGAACCCTACAGGGGTTTGATTCCCCTCAAGTTTTTAAAGAATTATATGGCCAGTTGAACTTAGTCATTTAGTAATTTTTAGCTTGTCTTTTTCAAAGAATCACAAGCTATTGTCTTCACTCCAGCATCCTTGTTGTCAGCGTTACCGTCCAAAATCTTTATGTTGGCTTTAACTTCTACACTGTTTCATTTTATTCATACTTGGTTTGCATGTTCATTTAGACAAGTCCCATTTAGACATACCAAAACCTTTCGAATTGACCTTGATCTAATTTTAATTCATTTTACTTAAATTTCGAAAAAAAATATTTAAGGAAAATCTCTGTAATTTTTTAACAGTCACCAGCTAGGACTCTAATGCTTCACATGTGAATTCCTTATTGCAAGGCCTTTCCATCAATGTTGAACATTTTGATATGTGACCTTGACCTGTTTCAAAAAATTCTGATTTGTTTTTCATAACTCTGAGCTGTTATTTACCTGGTGTAATTTTCGGAGATCTCTCATCTCCTTCGTCAGCACTACTGGCTAGTAGGGCTGTTTTGGCGGGTCACGTGACGTAGGTAGGTCACATGACTTGGAGAGAAGTGGTGTGTAAACTGCGGGGAGGTCCAGACCCTCATCTCTGTTCAGAGACGGTCGCCGCTGCTTTATCTCTATTGCTTCCTTGACTTTTCTTTTAATAAGTCCACTCTCAGAAGTCAATACTTTTGCATTCTCTGATCTGATGGAATGTCCGGTGTTCGCGCAATGTTCGTATATGGCTGAATTGTTTCTAGTGACATGTTCTTTTATTCTTGTTCCTAGGGTTCTGGCTGTTTCCCCTATGTAGTCTTCCTTGCAATTTTCCCATTGGAGGTGGTAAATGACTCCACATTGTTTCAATTTGTCTGTCCGGTCTTTACTCTTGTCACTTGACTTTTGATTGAGTTAAATGGTTTGTGGTACATATTGATGCCGTGATTTCTAAACACTCTTGCCAAAACTTCTGAGGTACCACGAATGTATGGCATACCAATATTTACTTTCCGTTCTTTTGACACTTCCTTCTGGTTGGGTTGCTGAGTTTTCTTTTTTGGTAGTTGGAAGATCCACTCTGGGTAGTTGTTGGCTCGTAGTGCTGTCTTGACATGTTCAATTTCTTTCCTCCTGTCTTCTTCTGTTGTTACTAATGTGTTGGCTCTGTGAAATAATGTTTTTACTACTGATCTTTTATGTTCTAAATGGTGGTTGGATGTGAAGTTGAGATATTGGTCAGTATGAGTTGGTTTCCTGTAGACTGTTACTTTTGTTGCGCCATCATCCTCTACATGTATGCATGTGTCTAAGAAGGGAATCTGTCCATCCTCCTCTTGTTCTGAGGTGAATTTGATGTGGGGATCAATGGAGTTCAAGTGTTCAGTGAATTCATCAATGTCATACTCATGAATTTTGGTCATGGTGTCATCAACGTACCTGACCCATAATGAGGGAGGATTCACTGCTTGGTCTAGTGCCTGGCGTTCGAAAAATTCCATATATAAATTGGCCACAATAGGTGAGACTGGCGATCCCATGGCCGCTCCTTGCTTCTGCTGAAAAAACTTCCCCTGGTAGATGAAATAGGTGCTTGTGAGGCAAATTTCCAAAAGTTCACTGACCTGTTTGACACTGAGTTCACATCTGTCTTTCAGGGAGGCATCATTCGCTAGTTTCTCGTTGATAACCCTCAAGGCTTTATCAACGGGAATGCTAGTGAACAATGCTGACACATCATATGAGACTAGTTTTTGTCCTGGTGGAACCTCCAACCCTTGAATTTTCTGAACAAAGTCTACACTGTTTATAATATGGTGTTCAGTTTTGCCTGCCAGGGGGCCTATTACTGAGGCTAAGTACTTGGCTGTATCATACATAACGCTTCCAATGCTGGAAACTATGGGCCTAAGTTGTGCATCTTTCTTATGAATCTTTGGGAGACCATATAACTTTGGTACGTTTTCAGAAGTGGGGTAGAGTCTGTTGTAGAGTTTATTTGAAATAGATGTGTCTTTCTTCCAACTTTTCAATATATTTATGAGCTTATTTTTTACTGATCGTGTAGGGTCATTTTTCAACATTTCATAAGTGTCCTTGTCACTGACCAATTTATTCATCTTAGTCTCATACTCTGAGCGGTTAAGAACTACTGTAGTCCTCCCCTTGTCTGCTGGTAGGATGACTGTCTCTTTCTCTTTAGCAAGGGTGTTCAATGCTTTACGTTCTCCACTGGAAATATTACTTTTTGGAGCCTTACATTTTTTATACGCCCGTCATCGACGGTCGTATTATGGTATACCCAGCGCTGTCCGTCCGTACGTCCGTCCGTACGTACGTCCGTGCGTCCGTTAACTTTTCTTGTTAGCGCTCTCTCACCTTCATTTATTTACCGATTTTGATTACATTTCCTACAAATATTCCATACCACAATAGCTCGGACGAGTTTGCGTTTCAGACGTTGGCGGCTATTTTTAGCAGAGTTATGCCCCTTTATTGTCAAAAATAGGCATTTTTAAAAAAAAAAACAGAACTTTTTTTTTAATTATTCAACTTATTTCAAATTTGATATGGTGATACAATGAATGAAGTTACTTAACATATATTACGGGTTTTTGGTTTGACTTCGTATTTTCAGAGTTATGCCCCTTTACACAATTTTTTAACAATATATTGTTTCCTGATAATAATTTTACTTACATTTTGTCTATTGTAACCAAATTTCATATTTATCTTTCTCATTATGCAGGGAAGGCACCTGTGAATTTTGGTTCCTGTTAAATTATTTTTCTATGAGTTATGCCCCTTTACATCCTTAAAATTTAAAATAAGCCACACTTCGTCCGTTAACTTTTCTTCTTAGCCCTCTCTCACCTTCATTGATTGACCGATTTTGATTAAACTTCCTACAAATATTCCATACCACAATAGTTCGGACGAGTTCGCGTTTCAGAAGTTGGCTACTATTTTTAGCAGAGTTATGCCCCTTTATTGTCAAAAATGGGCATTTTTTAAAAAAAAAAACAGAACTTTTTTATAAGATAAGGGGAGTATTTCAAAAATTAAAATCTTTATTTCTCCTTAAAACCCTATGGTGTTACTACTCATCAGAACGATTCTAATGAGTAGTAACACCATAGGCTTTGGTACTGACATGAGTGAGAAAATGTGTGATTTGTTCAGTTAACTCGCTCTTATCTGGAGCCCTGTGTAGACCCAGTTTCACAGTTACCATGCAAATTGTTAACTACTTGTATTGTAACTGCAGATGAGTACACATGCTCAGTAAGAGAAAATTACAACGGGACCTTGAACTGCAGTGTGAAGGCAACAGACCAGGATTCTGGACCAGATGGTCAAATCACATACAGTGTTGTCAGTCCCAGAGTAAGATAAAACTTCTTTTAATCTTGTTCATTTATTAAAAAGAATAACAGTAAGCCCTGTTTCCATGGAACATTCAATGAAGCAGCATTGATGTGTATTAACCCATTTAGCCCAGAGCCTGTTTCTTGTGTTGAAGAAAGGTGACCATTAAAAGCAGGTTGAAAATAAAGCAGAATGTGCCTTAACCCTTAGCCTGCCAGTCACGACTATAGCTCCATATGCAAACAGCTTGGATCCGGATGAGACGCCGAGTAACTCGGCGTCTCATCCGGATCCAATCTGTTTGACACTCGGACAACATTTTCAGCAATTTTAAGCACTTTGAAACTTGAAACAGACGAGAAATATAGCAGACGACAATTTATTTGGCGGGCTAAGGGTTAAGATACATTTTGAGTTACTTTAAACTACCATTTGCTAGGATACAATCAGTATGTCTTATGCATGCTGCATATTCATGATAATAAAGTTTCTTCAGTGGAAGAATAAATTGGGGGCTTGAGAATGTGTGTTTATGGAGTAGTGGGTTAACCCTTTGAACCCTAGTCCCGCATATAGGCGTTCTTTTCAAACAGTGTACATGTGAATAGTACACTTGTCCTGTGCAAACAGTGAAGACCCAGATCAGAGGGCTCCGAAAGGAGCCCTCTGATCAGGGTCTTCACTGTTTGTCATAATATCAAACATTGACAAAAACAACCCTTAAAAGACAGAAATGGACTAGACTAAAATGGAAACTGGGTTTGTCCATTTGAAGTTTTAGGGAGGAAAGAGTTAACGTCTTTCCTGCTGAATATTCATATTCATGTATAAAACCCTGCCCACGGTGAACATCTATCATCTGAACAATGACATTATAATCTTATAAAATGAGGAAACTTTCACCCAGTGAAGGGTACAGACTTAGTGCTGAAACAATTATCCCTTTCATCTGTTACCATTAGAAACTGCTGATTTATCGGTTACACAATCATTAACCGGTTAATTGGACTAATTACTCTCCTTGTTTTCAAGCTGCAGGTATAGCCGACATTTGTAAACATTGACTGTAGGAAGAAAATCTCAAACCAGTGTTCATATGACTAGAATAGCAATAATTAGGTGTAAACACTGAACTTTAATCTCAGATACAGTTCCTTTTACCCGTTAATCATGATTATTGTGGACGGCAGTTTTCAAAAAGCATCATTTATATACCCTACTAGAAGGATTTAACTTATTGCAGTTTAGATGTAATGCAGAAATCTCCTATAATAAAGAACTTAAATTAGTAAAACTCAAAATTTCCAATTGGTCACCTACATTTATGTGGCATTGCCCACTTGGGCCTAAGATCCACACTGAACCGAAATCACTTGTATGGAAAATGGAAGACAAATACGTATGTATGATTGATAATGGGCATTTTATTTTAAATGCCATAAACTTATAATCAATGTAAAACAAAGTAACTATTAAATTTTCCATATCTGGGCGACCCGACAATCGCCCAGCAAATGGATGTAACATATTAATAACATAAACATAATTGATCAAGAACATAAAGAAAAACCAGAGAGCGTAGGATGAAGCGAGGTGGTGGATGAAATAGAATTTTTGAAAAACCAGAGAGCGGAGGTGGAAGGGAGGTGGTGGTTGTAAAGAAATATTGATAGCGTCTTGCTTGTTTAGAGATCGAACAAAGAATGATTATAATGCTCTCTGATTGGACTAAGGAGACGATCTAGCTTTACCATTGGTTAACTCTTCCCGCCGCATCCTACACTGACTGGTTTCCTATCTATTCAATACATAATAATATACTTGACTGGTAATCACCGAAATGACAGAAATGACATTAACCGGTGATAACCTAAATAGTGAACAATTACACATAAATCCTTTTATGTTGTGCATAAAATACATTTATGTGGCATTGCCCACTTGGGCCTAAGATCCACACTGAACCGAAATCACTTGTATGGAAAATGGAAGACAAATACGTATGTATGATTGATAATGGGCATTTTATTTTAAATGCCATAAACTTATAATCAATGTAAAACAAAGTAACTATTAAATTTTCCATATCTGGGCGACCCGACAATCGCCACAAGAGAAACGACCGCCATAGCCCAGATGAGAGAGGTACAGTAGTGGATCCAAAGTAGTATGAAGAAAAAACAATTTGCCAAAAAGAAGCTGTGTACATATCTATTTATTGACAGGATTATTTAGAGGGCAACAACCAATTTAGTGTAATATGAAGAAAACCTAGTATGTAGGTTACCCCACCAAAAAGAAGAGAAATTTGGATAAGCACATAGCTCAGAATACTGAATATATGGCAACCCTAGCCAGTGTTTGAACTGGAAAGAGAAGCCATGGCCCATAATTAATATTGTAATATGTTTCTAGCACATATGTCACAGCGTAATATATGGCAAATTATGTACAACATAAATTGATTTATACAACCAGTAGTATTTGGCAAGAAATGACTAGCATAATGGCATGGCCGACTAGAATACAAGTTAACAGAGCTTAGAAATACCGGAAGAACAAAGTTGCTATCATTAGTTAGTAATAAAGCAACAACAGGTAAATGCTTCATATGTATTCAAACAGAAGCATGTCTTGCTAGGTTCAGAAAGGCTGCCTCCACAGTCCAAACTGACTCAACGTATACAGGCTAAGAGAACAACCTTAGTGCTCCGGTGAAATAATCATATTTACCAAATAAAATGTGCAACCTTAGTGCTTTTGTGAAATAACTAGTCATATTTGCCAAATAAAATGTGAATGGTTAATAATATATACATACATAGGTAATGATGTACTAAGAGAGGTAAGGCTGCCTCCGCAGTCCAAACCGCCCTTAATATTGGAAAGATGAGATTGCGACAGGACACTGTCTGCACATGTCAAAGTAAGCTATCAAGTTGAAAGGGATATAAACTTACAACGAAATTGTTACATAGGCAATAATGTATAAAAGCAGAAAGGCTGCCTCCACAGTCCAAACCGCCCTTAATATTTGAAAGATGAAATTTCGACAGGACTACTGTCTGCGCATGTAACAATAAGCTTTCAAGTTGAAAGCAATATAAATTCACAACGAAATTGTTATGAGCAATAACAAACGTCAAAGCAATACAGCCAAGCATGGAAAAGCTGCCTCCGCAGTCCCAACCAGTGCTCGACACATGAAATATTAACAAGTAAGGACTAGCTGTCTTTACAGTTAAGCGCAGTAGAGTATTGTGCTGTCAAGTTGAAAGCCATATAAATTTACCCAAGACATAAATATGAACCAAAATACAACTCAAAATTATGAAGTCAAGCGCAGAATGGCTGCCTCCGCAGTCCAAACTAGCGCTGGACACATGCAAGAGTAAATGTGACAGGCCAAGCTGTCTCCACAGTTTATACCAGTAACGTGCTGTCAAGTTGAAAGCTACATGAACAAACATACATAATTATAAACAAAATTATAAATGCAACTAGAAAAAACCAAATGCAGAAAGGCTGCTTCAGCAAACCAAACTGGCATCTGATACATAAAGATGAAATTGACAGGACTAGCCGTCTCCACAGTCTAGACCAGCCAAGCAATGAGCTAACAACTTGAAAGCAATGTAACACAACAAAGTTAGTGAAGCATACAATAATATATACATAAGATAAAAGAGCAAAGTCAGGAGAGGCTGCCTCCGCAGTCCAAACCCGCACTCAACTCATGTGCTGGAAAAACATCCTGATGATAGGATTTAACTTATTGCAGTTTAGATGTAATGCAGAAATCTCCTATAATAAAGAACTTAAATTAGTAAAACTCAAAATTTCCAATTGGTCACCTACATTAGTTTTTTTCAGCAACAAGTAATAACTCTTTCTTGATTCCAATTGTATTTGATTGCTACATGTTTAATTAATGTATGTACAAGATTTCATGATATCACAAGCAGTAATCATCATCTATGACAAACCTTGTGGAAATTTTAAAAAAATTAGAAAAAACACAAAAAATCTGCAATCCATGCTATGCTAGTAGTGTATATATCCCCCAACAACATAAATATTGGCACAACAATGTTGTCTCATTGAAGCAACCTATCTCTGCAGGTTACAACACTGCCATATGAGTGACAATAACAGTGTTGTCTGTTATCCCTGTACGTACCCTAGTATATTAGCAGTCACCTGCCTTTAACTCACGAAACCCTAGTGATGAATATACTCATGCTTTACAAACAGTGTACCTCGGAAAGTTACACTTGCACTAGGCATACAATAGGCATCCTGATCAGAGGGATCCCTCTGAAACTCTCTGATCCGCCTACAACACTTGTCTTTTTTGCAATAATAAAGACAACCCTAAACAACTCTTAATAGTCACAAATGGAGTATGCTTAACCCATTACCCCATAAATATGCCTTTTTACACCTTTCATATATTCCTCTACTGAAGTTGTTGTTGTTGTTGGCGTACCTGTGCTTAACACTCACAGGACAGCTTGGTACAGACATTATTGTCTGTCAAGCTGGAAGATTACGTGCATAGCTATTTTCAATTACCTCGCCAGATAGGCAGCCATGCTCCGTCTTCAGAGGATTTTAAATACCCAATAAAGGGTATAGAGCTGCTATTGAATGAGATTAACCATATTGGCACACTCCACTAAACCAGGCCAGTAACAGAGCTGAACATAGCTTCCCATGAGCAACTACATTCTGACAAAGTAAAACTTTAAGGGTGCTTGATCTCGCATAATCCCTATAAGATGATTTGAGATCGGTTCTCTCTGCTTACCCATTAACTCATAAGCGATAAACAATTCTCAATCCTTACCTCAATGGAAGCTAGTTGATTAAAGTGTGTCAAAATGAGTTAGTATGAGGCTATTGCGCAATGAGTCAAAATGAGTCAGTATGGCTTAATGGGTTAAAAGGATAACAACTTTTTTCTATTGGCCCCATTGGTTTCATTTCTTACCTATTGTGTTAGTGTGAAGCAACTGAACACTGTAAAATGCCCATTGAAACACACAACTAAGGTAAGAACTTCAGCCAATGGCTCCTCTACTGAAGTAATTAGTTCCATTTTATACATTTATGAATATTTCCCACAAGAAAAATTTCTTATATCCTTGCAGATGGTAGCTTAAAACAGGCTGAAAGTAAAGCAGAATGTGCCTTAAGGCACATTCTGCTTTACTTTCAACCTGCTTTAAGTTGTCACTTGGCTTCAAAACTAGAACCAGATAATGGGGTAATGGGTTAATTGGAAACCAAAGTTGTTTATTAAATTTTGAAGTTTCTATTTTCAAAATATATTTATAGTTGTGGTTCAACTGCAGGTTTACGATTTGCATTAAATTTTTTAACTCCTTTGAAGTCATCTGCTTAAAACAAATGGTAGCTAGCTGCATTTATTTTTTAAATTTGAATCTTAGGTAGATTGGCTAAAGTAATATTCTTATGTATATCAAACAATTTGGAAGCTGACCAGAGGTCAATTTACATGGCATCTGATCAGGATCCAAACTGTATGCCAATAACCATTATACTCTAGATAAGACAGGGATGTGGTTAATAATATAATGCTAGCATAGCGTTTGATTTATTTTGTTTTGCAGCAGAATATCTCGATAGATTCAAATGGACAGCTTAAGCTGCATAAGAGCCAAGACTATGAAACTACAAAGACACTTTCAGTCAAAGTGTCAGCTACAGATGGCGGGAAACCAGCAAATAAAACCCTGTAAGTCCATGCTATTACCATCACTCTACAGTAAAACCTCTCTATTACGACCACTAAATTGTGTTAAATATTTGGTGTATACGACAGGTGACTGCTTAAAGCAAGGTAACAGTAAAACAGAAAGCTCCTAAAGCTTTCTGTTTAACTGGCACTTTGCTTTAAGCTGTCGAAGGTAACGGTAAGGAGCTTTGTGTTTAACTGTCATCTTGCTTTAAGCTGTCGCCTGTCTCTTAAACCCACAATTAGCCTTTGTTTTAGTGGTCATAATAGAAATGTTTTACTGAGTTAGATTTGTTACTGAAATTTGAAAGTTGAAGTATTTTATATACATCTAACCCCTATACTTAACCCTTTATACCATACCGTAGTCTCTTTCTAGTTTTTAGCTCACCTGAGCCTTCGGCTCAGGATGAGCTATTGTGATACCATTCCGTCCGTCGTCCGTCGTCCGTCCACACTTTCAAACAACATCTCCTCAGAAACCACTGACCCGATTTCAACCAAACTTTGTCAGAAGCATCAGTGACAAGGGGGAGCGAAATGTTGTTCAAAGATTTTGGCTAGAGTTATTCCCCTTGCTTTGGGACCAGATTTTCTAACATGACCGTATAGACAACTTTTAATGCATAAGAAAATCTTTAAAAATCTTCTTCTCAGAAACCAAAAGGCCCAGACCTTTGATATTTGGTTTGTATCATGACCTAATGATATTCTACCAAGATTGTTCAAATTTTGACCCTGGGGCCAAAAATGGCCCCGCCCCAGGGCTTATCAGTTTTTCTTAGGAAAACTTTTGAAAATCTTCTTCTCTGAAACTGTATGGCCTAGATCATTAATATTTGACATGTAGCTTTGCCTTATGGTCCTCTACCTAGATTGTTCAAATTATGACCCCCGGGTCAAAATTGGCCCCGCCCCCGGGCTTATCAGTTTTACATAGAGTTATATAGGAAAACCTTTAAAAATCTTCTTCTCTGAAACTGTGAGGCCTAGATCTTTAAAATTTGACATATAGCTTTGCCTAATGGCCCTCTACCAAGATTGTTCAAATTATTACCCCTGGGCCAAAAATGGCCCCGCCATTGGGCTTATCAGTTTTTCGTCAGAAAACCTTTAAAATTCTTCTTCTCTGAAACTGTATGGCCCAGATCATTCATATTTGAAATGTAGCTTTGCCTTGTAGTCCTCTTCCATGATTGTTCAAATTATGACCCCCGGGTCAAAATTGGCCCCGCCCAGGGGCTTATCAGTTTTACATAGAGTTGTATAGGAAAATCTTTAAAAATCTTCTTATCTGAAACTGTAAGGCCCAGATCTTTCAAATTTGACATGTAGCTTTGCCTTATGGTCTTCTACCAAGACTGTTCAGCTTATGACCCCTGGGCCAAAAATGGCCCCGCCCTTGGGCTTATCAGTTTTTCATAGGAAAATCTTTAAAAATCTTCTTCTCTGAAACTGTAAGGCCCAGATCATTTATATTTGAAATGTAGCTTTGCCTTATAGTCCTCTACCATGTTTGTTCAAATTATGACCCCCGGGTCAAAATTGGCCTCGCCCCGGTGCTTATCAGTTTTACATAGACTTATATAGGAAAACCTTTAAATTTCTTCTTCTCTGAAACTGTAAGGCCCAGTTCTTTAATATTTGTCACATAGCGTTGCCTTGTGATCCTCTACCAAGATTTTCAAATAATGACCCCCGTGCCAAAAATGGCCCCACCCTCGACTTATTAGTTTTTCATAGGGAAACCTTTAAAAAAACTTCTTCTCTGAAACTGTAAGGCCCAGATCATTTATATTTGACCTGTAACTTTGCATTATGGTCCTCTACCAAGATTGTTAAAATTATGACCCTTTGATCAAATTTGGTCCTGCCCCAAGGCTTATCAGTTTTATATAGACTTATATAGGAAAAACCTTTAAAACTCTTTTTATAGCTATATATATCACGATATTGTTTTGCCCAGTCAGCTTAGGTGCAATGTTCTCAGGTGAGCGACTTGTGGGCCATGGCCCTCTTGTTAAGACACGTGAACACTTTAAGCAGGCTGAAGATAGGCACATTCTGCTCTACTTTAAACCTGCTTTAAGCTAGCATTTGCTAACATATAATAAATATTTAATATGTTGCACATTAATTAGTGTATATAATGGAACTTATAATCCAGAGTCTCCCGTGGTTTGATTCCCGGCCGCGGCGGCTGGTTTTTCATTACGTCTTTTTCCGATATATATATGCAGCAAAGGAATGAATTAACTGTGTAAAAACGCATATCTGTAGAGTAAGGGTTAATTTTTTAGCTCACCTGGCACAAGGTGAGCTATTTTGATTGTCCTGTGTCCGTCGTTTGTCGTTCGTCCGTCCATTCGTTCGTCGTCCATCGTCAAAAATTTCTTTAAAACTAAATCTCCTCCTAAACTACTGAATGGATTTTTACCAAACTTGGCAGGAATGATCCTTATATAGTCCTCTTTGAAAGTTGTTCAAATATTTCTGATCCGTTGCATATCTAGGTCACAGGAACTAAAAATAGATTGTTTCAATAAAAATTAAAAAAATCTTCTTCTCTGAAACCACAATACCCTGAGCTTAGATATTGTGCTCAAAGCATCATCTACAGGTCCTCTATCAATATTGTTCAAATTATGTCCCTGGAGTCAAAAATGACCTGCCCGGGGTTCACAAATTTACATAGAGTTATATAGTGAAATCTTCAAACCTCTTCTTCTCTGAAATTAATATAGCTAGAGCTTTAATATTTGGCATGGTGTAACTTCTAGAGGTACTTTACCAATATTGTTCAAATGGTTCCGGTCCATTGCATATCTAGGTCACTGGTGCTAAAAATAGATTTTTAAAAAAATCTTAAAAAATCTTCTTCTGAAACCGCAGTACCCGGGGGTCACAAATTTACATAGAGTTATATAGTGAAATCTTCAAACCTCTTCTTCTCTGAAACTAATATACTTCTCTGAAACTAATATAGCTAGAGCTTTGATATTTGGCATGGTGTAACTTCTAGAGGTACTTTACCAATATTGTTCAAATGGTTCCGGTCCATTGCATATCTAGGTCACTGGTGCTAAAAATAGATTTTTAAAAAAATCTTAAAAAATCTTCTTCTGAAACCGCAGTACCCGGGGGTCACAAATTTACATAGAGTTATATAGTGAAATCTTCAAACCTCTTCTTCTCTGAAACTAATATACTTCTCTGAAACTAATATAGCTAGAGCTTTGATATTTGGCATGGTGTAACTTCTGGAGATACTTTACCAGTTTTGTTCAAATGGTTCCTTTCCATTGCATATCTAGGTCACAGGAGCTAAAATAGATATTTTTAATAAAAACTTAACAAATCTTCTTCCTTGGAACCACAGTACCCTGAGCTTAGATATTTTGCACAAAGCATCATCTACAGGTCCTCTATCAATATCGTTCAAATTATGTCCCTTGGATAAAAAATGACCCCGCCGGGGGTCTGAATTTACATAGAGTTATATAGTGAAATCTTCAAACCTCTTCTTCTCTGTAACCAATATGGCTAGAGCTTTGATATTTGGCATGGTGTAATTAACTTCTAAAGGTACTTTACCAATATTGTTCAAATGGTTCTGGTCTGTTGCATATCTAGGTCACAGGAGCTAAACATAGATTTTTTCAATAAAAACTTAAAAAATCTTTTTCTCTGAAACCACAGTACCTACCCTGAGCTTAGATATTTTTGCACTCAGCATCATCCATTCAGCAATTGGCACAATCATATTGTCATAATTTCTCAGCTTTCCAAGATATGTTACATATTACATCAATGGTTCCAGGTGAGTGATTTAGGGCCGTATACGGCTCTTTTCATACTGATTTGATCTGCCGGTAGTTTTGATTTTTTTCACAAGAACAAGAAGATGAAATATTTTGTTGCTGTTTTCGCTTATGATGGAAAATAAATAAGAGATCTCTTGCAAATGTTAATAAAACAAAGGATGTGCAGAATCTTTTTACAAAACAGTAGAAAATGAAGGAGATTTTGACCTCCCTGTTATTTTAACCAATAGAATTTTGTCTACCATGTAATTGTTTTACCAAGAGTATTTTTAGGGATGCCCATTTCATGGTCATGGATAGAAGGCATGGAATGGCAAACTGGCCTTTTGTGCAATTAATTAGAATACAACGGACGACTGAAATTGTAAAAAGAACTCTTTAATTAGCAATTAAAATACTGTTTAATCTTTATTTGGATTTATTTTTATTTTCAGATGAAATGGAAGAATAATGATTTTTATTGCTGTTGTGTTGTCACCCGTTTTACATACTTTTCATATAACAATATCATTTGCTTCCCTGTCTTTTTTCTTTCAGCGTGGTTGTGACAATACATATAATAAACGTGAATGATTGTCCGCCAGAACTGCACTCCTTACACACCATAGAGGTATATGAAAACATACCATATTTAAGAGGTACCAGATTTCTTCATTTCTTAACAAAGGACAAGGATGAAGATCTTAACAAGCTATCATATAACATTTCCCCTGATAGTCGTAAGTAATTTAGATTTTGATTAAATATTCTTTACTATATGTAAGGTATTACTATATATTCTTATTACTACCTTTTTAGCTCACCTGGCACTTCTGGCACGAAGTGCCAAGGTGAGCTATTGTGATCGCTCTGTGTCCGTCGTCGTCCGTCAGTCCGAGCGCACGAAAGGTCCTTTGTTGGGTAGGGAGAACAATAGATTCCATTCATTCCGTGATTACTCTATTGTTATTGTTGGGTATTTTTGTTGCTGTTGGGTACTTTTAAACAAAGAAAATACGCAACAAATGTCCATCTGTGAGGACGTCAGTCCGTCGTCAAACTTTTTGTTCAAAGATCTTCTTCTTGGAAACCTCCAGGCCAATTTCATCAAAACTTCATAGGATTGTTCCTTGTAGGGTTCTCTCTCAGATTTCTTCAAATATAGGTAATCCAATTGCTGCCATGGCAACCAATTGAAAAAACTTTAAAAGTCTCCTTGTCAAAAACTACTGGTCGGAATTGAAAATAATTTTACCCAAATATGCCTTTGGTGACCCTCTATCAGATTTCTTAAAATAAATTTCCTATCTTAAAAAACATGGCCGCTAGTGGGTGGGGCAGATTTTCCTTATATGGCCATTTAGTGAAAACTTTAAAAACCTTCTTGTCTGAAATTGCTGGTCCGATTTGAAAGTAATTTCACACAAATGATCCATGGGTGAACCTCTACCAGATTCTTAAAATAATTTTTATATCTAAAAAATCATGGCCGCCAGTGGGTGGGGCATGTTTTCCTTATGTTACTGCATAGTAAAAACTTGAAAAATCTTCTTCTGTGAAACTACTGGTCCAAATTTGATCCATTGACAACTCTCTACCAGATTTCTTAAAATAATTTTGTTATCTTAAAAACATGGCCGCCAGTGGGTGGGGCAAGTTTTCGTTATATTTCTGTATAGAAAATCATTAAAATCTTTTTCTTCCAAACTATTGGCCAGATTTACGAATATTTTTACACAAATATTGATTCATGGGTGACCCTTTGCCAGTTTTCTTCAAATAATCTTCCTAGCTCAAACAACATACATGTATACTAGCTAAATCAATTGTGGTTATTTTGGACCAGATCTTAAAGTGGGCTGTATTGGACCTGCCAAGCCAGTGGGTGCGGGTGAATTTACAGATGATGGCTAAAAGTGAAAACTTAATCATTACTGGTCCATTACCATGACTGTAACCATGGGTACCAGGTGAGCGATTTAGGGCCACATGCGGCTCTTGTTTATAAATACATCCTAATACAGACCTAACAATCTGTTCCCGTATCAGATGGTTTGTATCTGAGGGTTTATATGCTATATGATGGGACTTTTTATATGCTACATTAATTATACACAAGCTATTCATATAAGAAGCCTTGCATGTCGAGGGCTTGGCGGAAAACTATCCTAACTCATATTTTTAGAATTTTACAGGAGAGGGAAAAAACATTCTCTTCATTTTATTTTATGTCTTTTTAAGTGTTTTCTTGTATTTATTTAACACTTTAAGATGTATGATCAAAGAGCAATTGTTACATTTAAGGTATCCTCATTGGTTTGGCAAATATAGCATATAGTTGAGTTAGGATAGTGTTATACTGAAATTCTTACATGTTTGAAGATAATCGTTGGTGGAACAGTATCCTAACTTGAGTTAGGATAGTGTTCCGTTATAAATTCCATTATATTGCTTGAGATAGGATAGTGTTCCACTATGACAAAATCACTCAATTATCTTGATAACTTTGGTATGAACCTTTAAATGTGCTATAAAGTATGTCTTTGCTATATTTAAATCATTTACAGCCTTACAGACTAGATAAGAGAGAATAATAAATATCCGACATTTTGAAGTACGGTCAGAATGATGATTAACCCTCTCTATAGTGACCACTTAATAAAGTCACATATCGTTGCTTAGTGTCAGTATTTAATGCAGCACAAAGATAATGCAGAACATGATTGTTATAAAAGAGGAACTTTCTACATTTCTTCCATGTGGACGAAAAAGCCACTGGACTAAAAGACAGTAAATTACTTTTTTTTTTTTATTGCTCGGATGCTTTTCCTGAATGCCATTTAAGGGGCTAATATAGTTTACAAATTGAATATACAATATTAAGTATTAACTATATGTTTGAACTGCACTTCTGATAACAATACATAGTTATCATTAAATTTTCTGTTCTAGACACATTATATGAAATAATCTTTCCCTAAAAAATTACGCCTTTTCACGCCTTTGCAAACATAATAGACCCAGGCAGTTCATATTATAAGAGCTGCCTCATTAGGTTTTACTCTGTTTACCTGATTAAATATTGTAGGTCAGACTTTACACTATTCATTCTTACATTTTACTGCTCAATGTAAGAGTATGAGATTCATGCTGGCCATGTCGCTGTCATAAAGAAGCTTAAATGTTAACAGGTCAGAAAACTGACATTCCCGGCTGAGGCAATTTGACTTCTGACCCCTTTGAGTTTACTGCATTCAAGTTTACTTTGTACAATTCAAATCTTTACTCAAATAATGCAATTTAACTGTAATTAACTAAACGTCTTGTATATACAAACAGTTTGTCTCCAAATTAGACTCAGAATAACCTGTATCACATTTCTTAATCTAAAATGAAAATTTAAAGTGAATGAAACACTTGTAGAACTGTAACACTTTTTATGTTATACACAAACTGACTGGAATTATCAAACAGTTGAATCCAGATCAGATTGGGTATTAAACTTAACAGTGACCTTGAAACAGGAATTTTATATTTTTAGAGTTAATCCGTTGACTACTAAGCCTTACAACACTAACATTAATTTTGCAAACCAATCAGTTTGTATCCTGATTGAACGCAGTGTAACACAGCATCTGATTTAGATTAGAACTGTTTGACACTCATCTCAATGTTTTTTAAGTTAGAAAAACATACAAATTCAAAAATATAAAAAATAATATGGTAGAGGTTGTTACGTCATAATGGCAAAGAAAGGGTTAAAAGATGTACAGAAAAAGCTACAAACAGTGTGGATTTATATCAATCTTATCATCTGTAGTATAACACTGAGTCTGATCAGAGTGCATGCAGCAGTAGAAAAATGAAGAGCGACAAGCAGTATAGACACTGATCATATACCACATGTTATCTTGTAGTTGTCTCTGATATTGTTACCGCAATGTGTTGTAAGCCAAATAGCCATTTTAAAATGATGCCACCCTTAACCCATTACCCCATATCCTATTTCTAGTGTTGAAAACAGGTGACCACTTAAAGTGATATAAAGTGTTCAGCGAGGAATAAATCAAATGCACTAAAAGCCACTTCTGTGGCGGAAAGTGTTTTTAATACTGCTTATAACTAGTCTTGCTCAAAAAAGGAATAAGTGAATATTTGAGTCAATGAATCTATCGATGTTAACCCTTCAGTATACGAATGTCTTTATGTCCCCCTCCCCTATTTATTGTTTATACCCTTAATGAAAACGATGTAAATAACTGGATTGAAGGTTGCACATTCTACACTACACAGTTTAAGTTAGACAATATTTAAATCAGTCTCTATTTAAGTGTAATGTACTACATATAACATGTGATTGACTAATGGTAAAAAGATTATAAAGGCCTGGCATTATGGGTCTTGAAATAAGTAAATTCATACTGTATAATTCTGCTATTTAGAATGCACAGTGTGACAAAGAAATAAGGAATAAAACTTTTCATTTAAAAAAAGAACAATACTGCGTTCAGTAAATGCTCATGGCCTTATTAACATCTTTGACAATACATTCTGAATATTGTCCATGTCCAAATTAGATCAAGGTCTCAATGTCAAATTATGTTTGGGTGATACGGGTGGAATGATAATGGTCTAAAGTGAACAACTGTATTTAAGTATCAAAGCATTGTAACTTGTTGTAAGAAGTGTAAAAGGTAAAATCTAGTTGACCAAGGAAATAACCCATTCAAAATAGTGTAGACCTATGTCCAAATTAGATCACAGTCAATGTCAGATGGTGTTTGTGTAATATTAGTAATAGTGGATTGGGAATGGCAATTGTTGGCAACAACTGTTTAAGTTTATCCAAATATTTGAGTAAGCAGTGTTGTAGTGCTAGAAGACACGGTAAAATCTGGTTAATAGTCATACACATGGAAAAATAATGTCGCAATGCCGTATCGCGAGTACCGGTATACTCTATGCAGAGTGATGTGATTAATGAAGATGATGATCACTAAAATTATGCCCCCTCATATAGATGCCAGGGCCATAAAAATTCAGACATTCATCAGAGTTGGTATAAGCATACCATGAGGCTATGTACAAATTTGGTTTAGCTATACATTATTACCTAGTAAATAGAGAAGATTTATCATGCATTTTAATCGCAAGTGACCTTTATCTCTGAAGCAAGTTATTAATGTTTGAATTTAGAACTTTGTCTATTTTTCACTTTCCTTATTTTGCAACAACTTATAATGATCTGAGTATGTTATTTGATGAGTAGTAGGTCAGATGAGGACAACCATTTTGATTGTATTTATTTGTAATGAAGAGGAGGACCAATGAACCTTGCTAGCCTTATGGTTACTAATATGCCATGGGATATAGCATAAGCCCCCCCCCCCCCCCCCCCCCCCCAACCCACTCACACAAACACACACTTTGTTGAAGTGAGGTGAAATACAAACAGACATTATGCATTTACTTTCTATTTCAATACAAATGGATCTAATACATCAGCATTTTGTTATGTACATACAGTAATGTATTTATCAACCAAATTGTTATGCCCGGAACTCTCCCTATCTTTCCACAGGCCATAACTCTTTCTCTCTGAAACTTCAGAAAGACAAATCAAGTTTCCGAAAAAGGATAGTCCATTTTGACTATTTTAGGGTTGTTTTTAACTCATCTGACACAAAGTGCCGATGTGAGCTATTGTCCAGTGTCAGGCGTTAGTCACCCATGATGTGTCGTCAACTTATTTTCAAAGAACATTTTTGGAAACAATGGGCCAATTTCATTAAAACTTCATATGATTTTCCCTTGTAGACTTATTAGTCTAACAGAATATTTCAAATATAGGTCATCTGATTGAATTGTGGTTGAAATGATTTTCTTGTTAAAACTACAGCTACCAATTGACAATAATTTTACACAAATGATTCATGGGTGACCCTCTATCAGATTTCTGAAACTAATTTTTTCCTAGCCTAAAATCATGGCTGCCAGTGGGTAGACATATACATTCTGCCACACACCCTCTTGGGTAATTTCGGGCAGTGAAAGTAGCTATAGTGAAAACTTAAAAAACTTCTTGTCTGAAACCACTTGCGCGATTTGAAAATTATTGTACAAATGATCCATGGGTAACCTACGGGATTTATTAGGACAATTTTCCAAGATTTTAAAATATGGATGTCAGTGTGCGGGTAAAGTTTTCCTTATATGGCTACAGTGAAACGAATATTCTTTTTCCCAAACCACCATGTCTCGCTCAGATTCATGCCAACATGATGATAACAATGGGATACCAGGTGAGCCATAAAGGCTCATTATGACCCTTTTGTTTATTATTTATTTCAAAATTACAAAAAGTGCAGACCCTGATTAGAGTTGTCTTTTAGGACACCCCCTCCCCTATCTGAGTCTACAATGTTTGCATATAGCATGTACACTGTATGTAAAGGATGAGTATACTCGTCACTAGGGTTCAATGAGTTAAGGCATAGTGCCACCCCTATCCAAATAATTCAGACAAGAAAACTTTGATTTGCTTGTTCATCAAAATATAAGAATTTAATTTATATTATAGATCAGTGTTTGATACATGTTGTCTACTTTAGGCTTTAAACAACCTGGTCTTAAGCTTATAATTATTAAATTCTTAATATTACTGCTTTTCAATTCTTGACACGATGAAAATCGTCACGGTCTTATTTATTGTAACTGATGAAAATAATTCCGATTTATACAGTCATAAATATGTATCATAAGCAATATTTCTATATTTTAGCAGTTAACCCTTCTATTTCTATTTATTACTTCTCTCCATTAATACTTATGATTATGAGAAGGGACACTTTTTTAAGTGCAACACTGGGGCTGTACCGGCCGGTCACTTCATCACTGTACCCTTTCCCCAATAGAAACACCTTTTAGCCCATCATCAGTTTATTCTTCCGATACAGTCATGAATATGCACAATAAGAAATGTTTTCTATATTCTAGCAGATGTTATCTTAAAGAATGCTGAAAGTAAAGCAGATTGTGTCTTAAGGTGCATTCTACTTTTCTTCAACCTGCTTTAAGTGGTCACCTGTCTTTAAAACTAGAAACAGACTATGGTGTAATAGGTTAATAGCTTAAAGCATGTTGAAAGTAAAGCAGCATGTGCATTAAGGCATGTTCTGCTTTACTACCATCCTGCTTTAAGTGGCCACCAGTCTTCAAAACTAGAAACAGGCCATAGGGTAATAGGTTAAGGTGCATTCTGCTTTACTTTCAATCTGCTTTTTATCAACTGTTAGGATATAGACTAATTAATTCTTATGGTACAAATTTCATGATTTTATATAAAGTTGAACTGTTTTCTAAAGTGGATGAATAGATTAATGGTGTAAAAGATGTACTTATGAGTTAATGGGGTTTAGAAAATAGAACCTTTTTTATTCAAAACTATAAAATCCTGTCTGACCACAGAAATAATCAGAACATCTGATTTTAGTGAAGCTAGAAATCAGACTGTAAGGGGCTGCTAGCCTGCTACTTATTTAAGATATGACTGGGTCCATTTAGTAGAATGAAATATCAGGGGTATAACTAGGAGAAATTCAGGAAAAATGGCAGTAAAGTATTGGACTGAGTATTAACTTGGTTAGTGAACAAAAACAATAAAATGCCGTAATATAAGAAATCCCAGTTTCGCAATTTAGGGTTAACTGTAAGAGTTGTAGCTTCTAAAAACCAGATCTTTTTGTAAAATCTCGATCTAAGATTGTTAGATATCTTCTGGAGTTCAAAATAAAGAACCCTTTTTTAGTATAGCTGATATACAGTCTTCCATAGTACTTTAATCATTGGGCAGCAGCATGATGTATAAAGGGTGATACACAGATGCACACCACTTTACAAAAGATGCACTAATCTTGTACTCAATAACAAATATTGTCAAAGCAGTACTAAATAATGTCAAACTATTTTTAAAAGAAAAATAACTAAAATAGGTAAAAATAATGAAAATGTTTGACCTTATTTCAAGTTGTATTTGTTTTCCACTGAGTTATGATGTATAAACACTATGCTAACTCTTCATTTTTTATCTATAACACTATTCAATCTCAAGTTAGGATAGTGTTATATTTTTCAAAATGTATAGAGTAAGGGAAAATTTCAGCGTAACACTATCCCAACTTGAGATAGGATAGTCTTTTAGTAACAGAAAACATCTTGTGAGATAGGATAATGTAATAATTTGCAATATCTTTGTTATTAATAAGAATATAACAGAAATATTTTCACACATTATGCAAACCTTAAAACAGCTTTGGAAATTGACAAAAAGTCATTTTTGAAAAAAACATGAGTTAGGATAGTTTTCCGCCAAGCCCTCGATGTGAAATTTGGAATTCCTGGTTTCCATGCTACATGTATTATATGAAAACCAAGCATTGATGAATTCAGAACATTTCATTTTCATTTGAAGCATGAATAATCCACAGCACTCCCTTTTACTATTGTTTACAATTTAGTTCATACTCTGAAATGCTTAAAAGACTATTACAGTATAACCTCTGTCGATCGACATCTCTCTTGACCGAAAACCTCTGTTATCCGACCCTGCTGTGTGGTCCCGGCAGTTTCCCTATATATTTTATGTAACCTAACTCTCTCTTTATCGGATCCTCTGTTAACCGTTATCCGACATACCTTGACGGACCAAAAAAGGCAAATAAGAGATTTTTCACACCCCGTTATCCGCCGGTATGTTGACCTTTGATCATTGACCAACTATACGAGCTCAGGTGATAATGACACATATTGCTCGGATGGCCTTGTAAGACAACATGTATTGTTTAAACAATGAGTGAATAATGTGAGGGTTAATAAGATAACTTCAGCCAACACGTGTAAGCAACCTATTGAGGGTCGTAGTGCCGAAAAGACCAACTCATCAATCCTTTCCAACAATAGCTGACCATTATTATGTGTTCAAATTGGATAGGTATCTGCCAATCGTCATCACCGTCAAGTTGTCAACATTAGAAGTAAGAAATATATATCTAATGCGCCCTCCGCATAGGTTGAGTCTATAGTAATAATCGCAGAAGTAAAAATGTATGCTCAAGTTATATTGAGAGAAAATAAAAACATTATTGCAATTTGAAGTTGTTGTTATTTTCCCGCTAGTTCGACATAAGGAGAGATGTACTTGTATATAAAATGTAAATACGAATGTGCCAGTGTTTTAGTCGATCACTTAATATCTACATGTATGCCTGTTTACTTCCGATTGTACACTGACAATACACGTTTATGCCTACTGTAGAAAGAACAATGGAAAACCGTGTAGATCCAGAGCAGGGGACTCCTATTTTAAACTGGAATAACCTGACAAGGATATGTTGCAGTCATGCAAGCATATTTAATAAGTCAATCGGCATCGAGAAATTCGCCTCGCATCAACAATTTTAGGGTGTGTAAACTTGTGAACTTAGGCCTAAATCCGTTAACCGACAACCTCTCTTAACCGACTTACAAACATGGAACCGTGGGGTGTCCGATAAAGGAGGTTATACTGTATTTGCAGAAAAACATTTCTCAATGAGCTGTTAAAAAAATGGTGGGTCAAGTAGAGAGCAAAATGATGTAGTTGTTGGTGGTCACATGACTTCCACAGTTTAAATTTATACTTGTTACACAGTAGCAGTTAAAAATATATGCTTTTTTTTTTATTACATGTATTTGATTGAAAAAAATTAATAAAGTAAAATAAGGATGTCATTTATATAAAGTTTAGGTATGCCACTTGTTTTATCTGGAATACACAACCAACTTGAACTTATATACAAGATCCTGGACCACACACTGTGGTGATATTCCGTTTTATATTAACAATTATTTATTAATCTATTAAATTGTTCAAAGATAATGCTTGTGAATTACTATCAAACACTTTTGTCTGTGTAAGCCCCATTAGACACCTTCTTCTGCATAATCAGCACACATGAATTTCATTGATGCAGTTTAATATATGTGGCAGCTTTCACAGAAGCCCTCTGGCCAGGGTCCTCACTGTTTGTCAGTTTGCAAAAATATCCCCTAAACAGTCAAAAATTGACTACCGGTAGACTTAATTGGAAATTTATTTGAAGTTTCAGGTGTGAATCAGTTAAGAGAGATTTGAAAAATTGCATGATTAACTTTCACCTTTCAGCTTTCATTGCTAGATCTGATTTCATCATCTTGAAGAATACACTCCCAAGTTATACATTTGATTATGAGACACTTTCTAGTTACAACCTCATGGTTCATGTAAATGATACTGTACATGAAACTGCATCAAGCCTGACAGTGAAAGTCTTACCTGTGAATGAATTCCAGCCTGTGTTCACCAAGAATAATTACACCTTTGTTATTCCTGAAAACAGTTTAAGGAGTTATACAATACAGGTGAGTTTTATGTTTTGATCTATGGCAGGGAATAGTCAATAAAATCTTTACACTTTTCCTGGAAATTGTTTTGACCACCTTATTGTCTTATTCAGTTTGCTCCATTGACTGACTTCGTTTTGCAGAGTTTTAACTCCATATCGTAATATTACCATGAATTTTTGCCAAATTGAAGCTTTTTAGCTCACCTGAGCCGAAGGCTCAGGATGAGCTATTGTGATACCATTCCGTCCATCGTCCGGTGTCCGGCGTACGTTCACATTTTCAAACAACATCTCCTCAGAAACCACTGACCCGATTTCAACCAAACTTTGTCAGAAGCATCAGTGGCAAGGGGGAACGAAATAGTGTTCAAAGTTTTTGGCTAGAGTTATTCCCCTTGCTGTGGGGCCAGATTTTCTAACATGACCGTATAGACAACTGCTAATGCATAAGAAAATCTTAAAAAATCTTCTTCTCAGAAACCCAAAAGTCCAGACCTTTGATATTTGGTATGTATCATAACCTAATGATCTTCTAGCAAGAGTGTTCAAATTTTGACCATGGGGCCAAAAATGGCCCCACCCTTGGGCTTATTAGTTTTTCATAGGAAAACCTTTAAAAATCTTCTTCTCCAAAACCGTAAGGCCAAGATCATTTATATTTGACATGTAGCCTTGGACGATGGTCCTCTACCAAGATTGTTCAAATTTGGTCCGCCCTGGGGCTTATCAGTTTAACATAGACTTATATAGGAAAACCTTTAAAAATCTTCTTCTCTAAAACTGTAAGGCCCAGATCTTTAATATTTGACATATACTTAGCTTTGCAATGTGGTTCTCTACCAGGTGTGTTCAAATTATGACCCCCAGACTAAAATTGGCTCCGCCCTGGGCTTGTCAGGTTTTTTTTTTACGAGAAAACCTTTAAAAATCTTCTTCTCTTAAACCGTAAGGCCCAGATCATTAATATCTGAGATGAAGCTTCGCATTGTGGTCCTCTACCGTGATCAAATTATGACACCTGGGTCATAGCTATATCAAAAAGTTGTCTTGCCCTGTCAGCTTCTAATGTTTTCTGGTGAGCGAAATGTGGCCCTCTGGGCCTCTTGTTTTATTATAACTGGACATAGTTTGATCACCTTGTCTGTCTGTGTGTCCATCTGTCTGCCTGAAGACAGAAATTCATACTTCCTACTCCTCCCTGATTTATCCATGGAATTCGATGAGATTTTGCATGCATTTTTAGCTTGACTTTTCAAAGAAAATAGTCGTCTGCATCAGCATTGATTAAGTTTTTGATGCCGAAACTTTTAAACTATAACCAATACAAAATTAATAAATGGAATCGGTATGAGCTATACAGTAAAAGCTGTCTATTATGACCACAGAGTTGTGTTGATAATTAGGTGTTTAAATAAGACAGGTGACTACATAAAGCCTTGAGAAGCTTTCTGATTCACTGTCACCTTGCTTTAAGGTGTTACATGCCTTTTATATCATCCAATTAGCCTTCTTTTTAGTGGTCGTAATAGAGAAGTATCACTGTATATCTTTCTGACATTTTAGAAACAGATTAGCTGTTGCATCAGGCTTCTGAGTAATTACAATACTGTTTACAACACTAAATGGACAAAAGCTGTCTGTTCTGACCATTGACAGCAAAATAGAACCAAATCAGAGATACTGCATAATTATGTAACTTAGCATCAGATCTATATCTATGCAGTTTTGTCATGTTCTCATCTTACAGTTTAAATAGTTGTAAGAGAAAATAGAAAGAAAACAATATTGTTTGATATACATTGCAGGCCAAAGATAGTGATGCTGGAAAGGATGGAGAACTAACATATTCACTGGACATTCCTGATAGAAGTATCTTGTATGTATAGTTACCATCTCACTCCTGAACATTAACCCATTCCCCCATAAATACGCCTTTTTACACCTTTAATTTATACTTCCACTAAAGAAAATAGTTACCTTTTATACTATCATAAATATGTATTATAAGGAATATTTTCCATATCCTATCAGATAATAGCTTAAAGCAGGCTGAAAGTAAAGCAGATTAAGGTGCTTTCTGCTTTACTTTCAACCTGCTTTATGTGGTCATCTTTCTTAATAACTAGAAACAGGCTATGGGGTAATGGGTTAAAGTACTTATCATAGGAATAATTATTGTTATCATCATCATTATTAGTATCATTAGTTTGTCGGGGGGTAAATAAAAAAAAACCAAGCTATAATCGTCACTCTGGCTTCTGTGTTGTCTTTGTCGTAGTCCAAAACTTAACACTGGCCTTATCTTCTTAAATTTTTCCGCTATAACTTTCATTTTTGATATGCATGTTCATCTTTTCAAGTTCTGTCCAGACATATCAAAATATTGTTCTTATTAACCTTGACCCTAATTTTACTGTATTTTTCATTGATCTTAAAACACAGACAGCGGTGCTCTTGTTATTATCATCATTATTTTTATTCTGATTTCCTTTCAAAAAATGAGTCAAAACGAGAATGCATTAAAGCATTATTAAATTAAAGCAGATCGATAGCTCCTTTATAAGCTTTCTGCATTTACTTTCATCCTTCTGTCTTTTTAGCTCACCTGGCACGAAGTGCCAAGGTGAGCTTTTAGGATCGCTGAATGACCGACGTCCGTCGTTTGTCCGTCCGTCCGTCCACAATTGTTCGTTCACACTCTAGCGCCTACAAATTTCATCTGATCTTCATGAAACTTCATGACAATGTTTTTCTTGATGAAATCTAGGTCAAGTTCAAATGTGGGTCATGTCGGGTCAAAAACTAGGTCACTAGGTCAAATAATAGAAAAACCTTGTTAACACTCTAGAGCATACAGATCGCAATGGATCTTAATGAAACTTGGTCAGAATGTTTGCCTCCTTAATATCTAGGTCAAGTTTGAATGTGGGTCATGTCAGGTCAATAACTAGGTCAAATCATAGAAAAACCTTGTTAACACTCTAGAGGCTAAAAATCTAATTGGATTTTAATGCAACTTGGTTATAATGTTTGCCCCATTGATATCTAGGTCAAGTTTGAATATGGGTCATGTCTGGTTAAAAACTAGGTCACATGGTCAAATCAAAGAAAAACAGTGATAACCCTCTAGAGGCTACAAATCTAGTTGGATTTTAATGCAACTTGGCTAGAATGTTTGCCCAATTGATATCTAGGTCAAGATCGAATATGGGTCATGTTGGGTCAAAAACTAGGAAACTAGGTCAAATCAAAGAAAAACAGTGTTATATTTCCAGAATGTTTGCCTACATCAAATCTTGGTCAAAATCAAATGTGGATTGTGTCTGGTCAAAAACAAGGTCACTAGGTCAATTATAGAAAAATCTTGTTAACACTCTAAAGGTTTGTGGGTCATGTCCAGTCATAATCTAAGTCACTATAGGTTAAGTTTACATGGTGTACCAGGTGAACGATTTAGGGCCATGGTGGCCCTTGTTACTGCTTATGTTAGCGCTTTTAATTCCTGCTATTAGCCAATATTGATGCTTTATGTAAATGATGTAGACCCTGAATAGACAGCTTCTTAAGGTATTGTCAGATAAGGGTCTTCACCATTTTCTTTTAGGATCTGTCTGACACGAGTCTGCACTCTTTCCTGCTATTAGCAAATATAGAAGCAGTTTGAAAACTCTGTTGACCCAGATTAGGTAGCACCTGACGGAATTAACTGATCAGGGTCTACACAGATCAGGCACTTCTTGACAGAAATGTCTGATCAGGATCTACACTGTTTTTTTTTATAAGATCTATCTGGCATGAGTGTACACTCTTTCCTTGGGGAAATATTTTTAAGTAGCCAATTTTCATTTAACCATTACCCCATAGCCTGTTTCTAATTTTGAAAACAGATGACCACTTCAAGCAGGTTGAAAGTAAAGCAGAATGTGCCTTAAGGCACATTCTGCTTTACTTTCAGCCTGCTTTAAGCTATTATCTGCTAAGATACAGAAAATATTTCTTACAATAAATATCATGATTGTAGAAAAGGGAACTTTTCTTCAGTGGAGGAACAAATTATAGGTGTTAAAAGGCGTATTTATGGGGTGATGGGTTAATAGTTAAGATCATATATGTTCATACTCGGCAGAGTTACGTAGATGAGTGAACATGTAGATGGAGAAGGGTTAACAATTATTTTCAAGTTTTTAACTTCAGATGAGACTTTAGAACTGTTTTTTAGTATTCAAATACATGCAAAAAGTATGAAAATCTATTCCGATGTTTCAGACCAGGAAGCATAAATCTCAGTCCAAATGGGAGTCTTGTTATATCCAAGCTGGACCGGGAAGAAGCTGAACACTTTACCTTCACTGTACTGGCCATTGATGGGGGTAGTCCTCCGCTGACTGGAGTCACTGTTGTACAGATTAGAGTGAAAGGGGTAGATGAGTTTCCACCCTATTATCTCGACAGTGACAGAAATATATCACTGACAGTCAATGAGGAAACACAATACAATAGTATATTTACATCAAAGGTAATACTTTACTTAATTGCATTACCCCATAGCCTGTTTCTAGTTTTGAAAGTAATTGACCACTTAAAGCAGGTTGAAAGTAAAGCAGAATGTGCCTTAAGGCACATTCTGCTTTACTTTCAGTCTGCTTTAAGCTATCATCTGCTAGAATAAAAAGAAAATTATTTTTTATGATACATATTCATGACTGTATGAATTGAAACTATTTCCTTTAGGAGAAGACAGTATAAACTAGAGGCGTAAAAAGGCGTATTTATGGGGTAATGGGTTAACCCTGTCACTGCTTTACCCTGAATACAATGATTATTTGCAAACAGTTTGGATCCTGATCAGATGCTGCATATGATATTACTTTAGTCAATTTACCTACTGTCCTTTTCTCTCAGCTCTGTCACTCAATTTTTATGGAGATTTTTTTTGTTTCAAACAATATCAGCGTTTTACCTGCACGAGAAAATCAGATTGTTTTTTACGAACTCACATGCAAAGTTTCAGATTTATCCGGGCTGTGAATGACGAATGATCGTGAAAAATGTATTTTACCCATAGTAAAATAGGCCTCAGCTGTTTACAAAATGGCTGACCTTGTGAATAGTGTGTGACATTGTGGGACAGTCAATTTTTATGGAGGTGGAGAAGGCCTATTAAAAAAACATAAAAAATGATATTGTCAATCCATGAATGGTAATCTAAACGTGAAAATCAGATAAAAAAAGATTTTTACATCGTTATATTGAAGGTGTTGCTAAAAAGAATATTAAAACACACTGCGACCATTCGCAAACACGGCTGATCCCAATTTTACTATAGGAAAAACCTATTTTTTTAGAATATCTCCCTACTCACAGTCCCGATATTTCTCAAACTTTACAGGTGAGTTCGTAAAAAACGTTCTGATCGTCTCATGTAGGTAAAAATCTGAAATTGTTTAAAATAAAAAAAAAATTGAAATAAATTGAGTGACAGAGCTGAGTGAAAAGGACAGTAAATTAAAATTTGAGGAATAAAATCAGATGACTATTGTTTATAGCAGATAACATCATGGTAGTGAATGTGATGTCATGGCAGTGAAGATGACATCATGGCAATGAAGGGATTAACTCATTCACACCTGAAACTTTTAATGGACAATTCCAATTTAAAAATAAGTCTAGTCCATTATTGACTATTTAGGGTTGATTTTAAAAATATATTTCAAAATGACAAACAGTGTAGACTCTGATCAGAGGGCTCCTTAATGAGCCCTCTGATCAGAGTCTACACTGTTTGCATGTGACAAGTGTAATCCTCCCAGGTACACTATTTGTAAATGACGAGTGTACTCGTCGCTAGGTTAAATGTGTTAACCATATGAAGGCTTACAATTAAGCTATTGTTCTATCTGCTTGATGATAATAAAATTAAGTCTTCTTTAAAATTAATTTTGTAGCATGTTCTTAGAAAACATGATCCAACGAAGTAACAAATCATTTTGATCTACATATCTATGTATATTGCAGGCTTTAGACAAAGACGTTGGTACGGGTTCAGAGATACAGTACAAATTGTTCAGGGGATCTTCATCTTTATTCAATGTTTCATCAGATGGACAACTTACCATTCATCCTCTGTCCATAGACGATGGAAGAGAGGTGGACATTCAAATAGAGGCTTACAACACTGATATTACAAAACATAAGGCCATACAGAATATTAAAATACATGTTCAGGTAAACATTGCCAGATAGAAAAGTAAAAGCATGCACACACACAATTCAGGGCTCCAGATAAGTGGCGTGTTTCAAAACTTAAATCTTTATGGCGATCTTTATTAAACCCTATGCTGTGACTACTGATAAGAATTGTCTCTTTGAGACAATTCTTATGAGTAGTAACACCATAGGATTTGGTGCTGGTATGATGGAGAAACTGTTGGATTTGTTCAGCTTACTCCCTCTTATCTGGAATCCTGCTATTGTGTCTATACTTCGAATTGATGTAGCAGTGCTTCCTGTGGTACAAAATAAATTTTTGACATTTCGCCATAATTGTATTAGTTAATTAATATCATGTTGTTCATTGAAAAAATAGTTTGAAATCTCTGACAAACGAATGCATGTGCTTTTATTAGCTCACCTGAGCCGAAGGCTCAGTATGAGCTATTGTGATACCATTCCTCCGTCGTCCGGCGTCCGTCGTACGTCGTCCGTTCACATTTTCAAACAACATCTCCTCAGAAACCGCTGAACCGATTTCAACCAAACTTTGTCAGAAGCATCAGTGACAAGGGGGAACGAAATCTTGTTCAAAGATTTTGGCTAGAGTTATTCCCCTTGCTGTGGGACCAGATTTTCTAACATGACCCTATAGACAACTTTTAATGCATAAGAAAATCTTAAAAAATCTTCTCAGAAACCGAAAGGCCCAGACCTTTGATATTTGGTATGTATCATTACCTAATGATCTTCTACCAAGATCATTGTTCAAAGTTTGACCCTGGGGCCAAAAATGGCCCCGCCCTGGGGCTTATCAGTTTTTCTTAGGAAAACCTTTAAAAATCTCCTCCTCAGAAACTGTATGGCCTAGATCATTAATATTTGACATATAGCTTTGCCATATGGTCCTCTACCAAGATTTTTCAAATTATGACCCCCGGGTCAAAATTGACCCTGCCCCGGGGCTTATCAGTTTTACATAGACTTATATAGGACAACCTTTAAAAATCTTCTTCTCTGAAACTGTAAGGCCCAGATCTTTAATATTTGACATATAGCTTTGCCTTGTGGTCCTCTACCAAGATTGTTCAAATTATGACCCCGGGCCAAAAATGGTCCGCCCTCGGGCTTATCAGTTTTTCATAGGAAAACCTTTAAAAATCTTCTTCTCTGAAACTGTAAGGCCTAGATCATTTATATTTGACATGTAGCTTTGCCTTAAAGTCCTCTACCAAAGTTGTTCAAATTATAACCCCTTGGTCAAAATTGGCCCCGCCCCGGGGCTTATCAGTTTTAGTTAGACTTATATTGGAAAACCTTTAAAAATCTTCTTCTCTTAAACTGTATGGCCTAGATCTTTAATATTTGACATATAGCTTTGCCTTGTGGTCCTCTACCAAGATTGTTCAAATTATGACCCCGGGCCAAAAAATTGCCACGCCCTCGGGCCTATTAGTTTTTCATAGGAAAACCTTTAAAAATCTTCTTCTCTGAAACCCAGTCAGATTCTATGGTACAGTGTCCTCAGGTGAGCGAAATATGACCCTCTGGGTCTCTTGTTTGAAAAACTTTCCGGCAGCATGCAAAAGGTTAATGTCCAGATACAAGGACAAAGTTTCAAGTTTTTAGCTTGTCTGTTTCGAAGAAATTGCAAGCTATTGTCATCACTCCAGCGTCTGCGTTGTAGTTGTTCGAAATCTTAACGTTTGCCATAACTTTACAATTACTACAGTCATGTGATATATATGGGTCATGTCAGACAAAAGTAAAGGTCATTTACAGGTCAAATACAGTTAATTTAAATTTCACATAACTCTAAAACAACATGTGATACAGACTTCATATTCGGCATGTCTATTAGAAGCTCTTGGATTCAGTGTAAGTTTGGTCATGGCAGACAAAGTTCAAGGTCATTCAGAGGTCAAATAGGTTGAATTTACTTTTGGCCATAACTTTGGAGTTCCATGCAATACAGACTTGACATTTGGCATGTGTACTCAACCCAAGAAGCTTTTGAGCTCAGTACAACTTGAGACAAAGGTCAATGTCATTTTACAGGTCAAATTTGACATTTCCCATAACTCTGAAACAACATGTGATTGACACTTGTATTGGCATGTCTACTCAATGTAAGAAGCTCTTGGGTTCAGTACAAGTTTGGTCATGGAAGACAAAGGTCAAGTTCATTCAGAGGTCAAATAGATTGAATTTAACATTGACCATTACTTTGGAACTGCATGTGATAGATACTTTATATTAAAAAATTTGGCATCTTGAGCTCAGTACAAGTTTAGTAATGTCAGACAAAGGTCAAGGTTGTTTAGAGTCCCACAGTAGATAGACAGACAAAAGCATGGCTCCTTCTTAATCTATTAGGATAACAAAACAGACGAGTGTTGGCATCCGCTTGGGGTTCTGGTTAAGATGGGTAACTGCTTCAACTATGATGGAAATATGGAGAGAGCATACATTTGTATTATACACCATCATTGAATCTTCATTTGTGTGTTTTTTTTAACAGGGTACACAATTATTTTTAAGTGGCTGTTTTTGAGGTTACAGTTGACATTCTAAGATGCTTCAATTAAGGAAGGATTAAAAAGCTGTTTATTGATTTTTATTGTTTTATAGGATATCAACAATAAAGTTCCGCATTTCGTAAAGAAACAGTATAAGATAAATGTTTCCGAATGTGAACATGTGGGCCACAAAGTTCTGAGGTAAGCTTTTAAGTACATCATTGTATTGACAGATTCTTTGTTTTGAATTTCACTATTTATATATTAGTCCTTTCTCCCCGTACCTTGATTGTTGTGTTTAAGACAAGTGATTGCTAAAAGCAGGCTGAAAGTTTTGGAGCTTTCTGCTTTATTTTTAGCCTGCTTTATGTATCCACCTGTAAGGGTGTATGAAAAATAAAAAGCATGAAATTGTATCTTTATGGGAAATTAGTAAATGTGCTTAAAGGTCCTTTTACAGGGGATCAGGTTAATAAATGAATATTTTATTGCAAATTAACATGTACCAAACATTTGTATAAATTCCATTCTTGCTACACAAACAGTGCTGAGTCTATGCTTAACCAATACACCTTTTTACACCTTAATCTATTCCTCCTCTAAATAAACAATTTGAAATACTTAAACTTTTGAATACAAAATTCACACGTACCAAAGGTCTACAGCAGGATTTAACACATTCAACCCTAGTGACACAAACAGTATGCCTGTGAAGAGTACACTTGTTTTATGTAGTGTAGACCCTGGTCAGGTGGCTCCAGTCCCATAGGAGCCCTCTGATCAGGGTCTACACTGTTTGGCATTTTGAAACATATTTCTAAAATTAACACTAAACAGTCAAAATGGACTAGACTGACTTGGAATTGCCCATTAACCCTTTGAACCCTAGTCCCGCATATAGGCGTCCTTTTTAAACACTACATGTGAATAGTACACATGTCCTATGCAAACAGTGAAGACCCAGATCAGAGGGCTCCAAAAGGAGCCCTCTGATCAGGGTCTTCACTGTTTGTCACAATGCCAAACATTGACAAAAACAACCCTTAAAAGTCAGAAATGGACTTGACTAAAATGGAACCTGGAATTGTCTATTTAAAGTTTCAGGGAGGAAAGAGTTAAAAGTTTCAGGTGGACGAGTTAACAGAGGGGTTTTATGTTAGGACACCTGATAATGCCATGTTATATCATTCTGTTATTCAATCACTATGTTATACATCGGTTTTGTTAAATCATATTACCATTGAGTGTATGTTGTTATTGTATGGCAGTGTGACAGCAGTAGACAAAGATGTTGACCTGAAATATAACACTGTAACTTACTGGATAGGAAATCAAGATAAATTTACCATTGATAAAGTTACTGGAGATATTCGACTGAATAAACACCTGGACTTCGATCCACCTACACATGAAAAGATCTTCAATTTCAAGGTACAGTTTTATTAGCCAAATACCCCCTTAAATACGCATTTTTAGGACTTTAGTTTATTCCCCCACTGAAGAAAATCATTCCATTTTTATAATGTTATGAATATCTATCACAAGAAATATCTTTTCTATACCAGATTTTTGCTTAAAGCAGGTTGAAAGTAAAGCAGAATGTGCCTCAAGGCACATTCTGCTTTACTTTCAACCTGCTTTAAGTGGTCATCTATCTTCAATGTGTTAAACCTGTAAACCTGTAAAATGCTTTAACTTTGTTTATTTTATAACTAAATTTGTGTCCAGGAGCTGCTTGTAGGTAGATGAGTTTGAAGTATTATAGAAAAGTTTCAGCTTAGTGCAAGACAGACATTAGGCAGAAAGAGCATTTTGCTTTACTTTTAATCTGCTTTAAGTCTTTGAGTACTAGTCATGCAAATATGAGTCATTTTCAAAAAGCGTATCTGTGAGAAATACATTTCTGATCAGGGTCTACACTGTTTGTCATTTTGACATATATTGTAAAACTCAACCCTAAAAAGTAAAAAAAAATTGACTAGACTAAATTGAAAACGAGAATTATCCAGTTGAGGTTTCAGGGAAGAAAGGGTTAAGTGGTCACTTGTCTTCACAACTAAAATCAGGGTTAAAGACTTTTCCTCAGTCCATTGATGGACTAGCCCCCCCCCCCCCCCCCCCCCCCCCATTTATTCTCAATAGGCGAGAAAAAGCATGCAGTTAATGCTGCAAGCGGATATACCAATCTCAGTTTACCTGGTGAGGCCCAGATTATACTCATGCTCTAGTGCTTTTCAATGGTTATTTCTAACCAGACTATCAAATATAAAGGTCGGGTCTCACATAAGACGCTTCAATGGTTCAATATGCACAAGACCCATGCTTTTTGCAAGGAAATTGTCTGGCAAGGCGTTATGACCAAAAGGTCGTCTTTAAATGGCTAACCCTTTCTATGCTGGGATGGTCCATCTGGAAATTTTCCCATTGAGTTTAGCTGTTTATAATACGGATATCTTTTGTAGGTGTATGCTACAGACCTTGGTACAATGGAAACCACCAGTAACCACACTACAAGTACTGATGTGACAATCACAGTACAGAACTGCAATGACAATGTTCCCATCATTACACCTGGTGAGTAGGGACTGACAGACACCAATGTTATACAGTATAACCTGTTATATCATTACACCTGGTGAGTAGGGACTGACAGACACCCATGTTATACATTATAACTTGTTATATCATTACACCTGGTGAGTAAGGACTGACAGACACCCATGTTATACAGTATAACCTGTTATATCATTACACCAGGTGAGTAGGGACTGACAGACACCCATGTTATACAGTATAACCTGTTATATCATTACACCTGGTGAGTAAGGACTGACAGACACCCATGTTATACAGTATAACCTGTTATATCATTACATCTGGTGAGTAGGGACTGACAGACACCCATGTTATACAGTATAACCTGTTATATCATTACACCTGGTGAGTAGGGACTACTACACCCATGTTATACAGTATAACCTGTTATATCATTACACCTGGTGAGTAGGGACTGACAGACACCTATGTTATACAGTTTAACCTGTTATATCATTACACCTGGTGAGTAAGGACTGACAGACACCCATGTTATACAGTATAACCTGTTATATCATTACACCTGGTGAGTAGGGACTGACAGACACCCATGTTATACAGTATAACCTGTTATATCATTACACCTGGTGAGTAAGGACTGACAGACACCCATGTTATACAGTATAACCTGTTATATCATTACACCTGGTGAGTAAGGACTGACAGACACCAGTGTTATACAGTATAACCTGTTATATCATTACACCTGGTGAGTAAGGACTGACAGGCACCCATGTTATACAGTATAACCTGTTATATCATTACACCTGGTGAGTAGGGACTGACAGACACCCATGTTATACAGTATAACCTGTTATATCATTACACCTGGTGAGTAGGGACTGACAGACACCAATGTTATACAGTATAACCTGTTATATCATTACACCTGGTGAGTAGGGACTGACAGACACCAGTGTTATACAGTATAACCTGTTATATCATTACACCTGGTGAGTAAGGACTGACAGACACCCATGTTATACAGTATAACCTGTTATATCATTACACCTGGTGAGTAAGGACTCACAGACACCCATGTTATACAGTATAACCTGTTATATCATTACACCTGGTGAGTAGGGACTGACAGACACCCATGTTATACAGTATAACCTGTTATATCATTACACCTGGTGAGTACGGACTGACAGACACCAATGTTATACAGTATAACCTGTTATATCATTACACCAGGTGAGTAAGGACTGACAGACACCCATGTTATACAGTATAACCTGTTATATCATTACACCTGGTGAGTAAGGACTGACAGACACCCATGTTATACAGTATAACCTGTTATATCATTACACCTGGTGAGTAAGGACTGACAGACACCAATGTTATACAGTATAACCTGTTATATCATTACACCTGGTGAGTAGGACTGACAGACACCCATGTTATACAATATAACCTGTTATATAATTACACCTGGTGAGTAAGGACTGACAGACACCAATGTTATACAGTATAACCTGTTATATCATTACACCAGGTGAGTAAGGACTGACAGACACCCATGTTATACAGTATAACCTGTTATATCATTACACCTGGTGAGTAGGGACTGACAGACACCCATGTTATACAGTATAACCTGTTATATCATTACACCTGGTGAGTAAGGACTGACAGACACCCATGTTATACAGTATAACCTGTTATATCATTACATCTGGTGAGAAGGGACTGACAGACACCCATGTTATACAGTATAACCTGTTATATCATTACACCTGGTGAGTAAGGACTGACAGACACCCATGTTATACAGTATAACCTGTTATATCATTACACCTGGTGAGTAAGGACTGACAGACACCCATGTTATACAGTATAACCTGTTATATCATTACACCTGGTGAGTAAGGACTGACAGACACCAATGTTATACAGTATAACCTGTTATATCATTACACCTGGTGAGTAAGGACTGACAGACACCAATGTTATACAGTATAACCTGTTATATCATTACATCTGGTGAGTAGGGACTGACAGACACCCATGTTATACAGTATAACCTGTTATATCATTACACCTGGTGAGTAAGGACTGACAGACACCCATGTTATACAGTATAACCTGTTATATCATTACATCTGGTGAGTAGGGACTGACAGACACCCATGTTATACAGTATAACCTGTTATATCATTACACCTGGTGAGTAAGGACTGACAGACACCCATGTTGGTGAGTAGGGACTGACAGACACCCATGTTATACAGTATAACCTGTTATATCATTACACCTGGTGAGTAGGGACTGACAGAGACCCATGTTATACAGTTTAACCTGTTATATCATTACACCTGGTGAGTAAGGACTGACAGACACCCATGTTATACAGTATAACCTGTTATATCATTACACCTGGTGAGTAGGGACTGACAGACACCCATGTTATACAGTATAACCTGTTATATCATTACACCTGGTGAGTAGGGACTGACAGGCACCCATGTTATACAGTATAACCTGTTATATCATTACATCTGGTGAGTAGGGACTGACAGACACCCATGTTATACAGTATAACCTGTTATATCATTACACCTAGTGAGTAAGGACTGACAGACACCCATGTTATACAGTATAACCTGTTATATCATTACACCTGGTGAGTAAGGACTGACAGACACCCATGTTATACAGTATAACCTGTTATATCATTACACCTGGTGAGTAAGGACTGACAGACACCCATGTTATACAGTATAACCTGTTATATCATTACACCTGGTGAGTAAGGACTGACAGACACCCATGTTATACAGTATAACCTGTTATATCATTACATCTGGTGAGATGGGACTGACAGACACCCATGTTATACAGTATAACCTGTTATATCATTACACCTGGTGAGTAAGGACTGACAGACACCCATGTTATACAGTATAACCTGTTATATCATTACACCTGGTGAGTAAGGACTGATAGACACCCATGTTATACAGTATAACCTGTTATATCATTACACCTGGTGAGTAAGGACTGACAGACACCCATGTTATACAGAATAACCTGTTATATCATTACACCTGGTGAGTAGGACTGACAGACACCAATGTTATACAGTATAACCTGTTATATCATTACACCTGGTGAGTAGGGACTGACAGACACCCATGTTATACAGTATAACCTGTTATATCATTACACCTGGTGAGTAAGGACTGACAGACTCCCATGTTATACAGTATAACCTGTTATATCATTACACCTGGTGAGTAGGGACTGACAGACACCCATGTTATACAGTATAACCTGTTATATCATTACACCTGGTGAGTAAGGACTGACAGACACCCATGTTATACAGTATAACCTATTATCACATAATTTGTGGTCTGGGAGTTGCATAAAGCGATTGTATAAATATCGTAATCCACTAGTGGAATATCTTTTTTGGGCTCCGGCCTAACTTGTTCGTCCATAAGCGCTGCATGTAGCGGGGTGCCAAATGACATCATTTACTATGACGTTAACGTAAACAACGTAATGTTTGGCGGAAAATCTATATATAGCGTAGGGTCTACAAACTACGGCTTCAAATCAATTTAATAGGTGCTTGAACTTGTAATGTGATAAATAGAATATCACATTCGTGTTCATTATTTATCATTTTTAATAAACTCGTTGACTAAAATGAATATGACGCTTGCGTCATATAATTTTAGTCAACTCGTTTATTAAAAATGATAAATAATGAACACTCATACAATATTCTCTATTTATATCATTACACCTGGTGAGTAAGGACTGACAGACACCCATGTTATACAGTATAACCTGTTATATAGCATTCCATGGCTCCACATTAGTATGTTGTACAGTGGAGAAGACACTGTTCTTTCCCAGTTTAAACAAAAAGCAATGCAGTAAAATGTTGAGAGTGATAATTTGTTGAAAATTTTGGTGATGCTTTTTTATGTGGCAAACAGTTTAGAGTCTGATGAGATGCTAGGAGACCAAGTGTCTAAACTGGCTCCAAATTGCAGTTTGGAATGGAAATACATTTTAGAGCAAAATCTCATATATATAATGTGTCACCTGCTGTAGGCAGAGGTGTGTGACACTTAAGGATCACTTTTTCACCGGCGTCTCTCTGTGTCTCCTTCACGCTTTTTGCGTCGCGCCTCATAACTCCTGTTCTACTGAAGCTTTTATGATGAAACTTCATTTATGGGAAGAACTTGACAAGTTGAAGTGTATTGCACAAGGGAAATAACTCTTGCATCAATATTGTTCTCCCCTTTTCATTATTTTCTTTTCCTGCAGATTTCTTCTGCTTTACTGAAGATTTTTAAATGAAATTTCTTTTATGGAAAGAGAATGTTAGACTGATGCTTGCTGGCAGGTGACACACATTTTTAAGAAAAATGTCTTCCTTACTGTATCCCCCTAGTGTTTGAGTCGATGATCATTATCATTGTGGTTGTCTGAAATATTAAAGTTGGTCGTAACTTCTTCAATTTTTCATCTTCAACTTCCATTTTTTGTATGTATAATCATCTTGAAAAGTCCTATCCAGACATACCAAAATATATTACCAATTGACCTTGACTTTTGGCCCAGTTTTAATATATCTAATGCAAATTAAGTTTAATGTCACCAAATGTAAGGACCAAAGACTGTCTCTATGAAGAGTGCACCTGTCTTTTGAAGCCCTAGATGTGACCAAAGCTCTAAATTGGTAATGCTTGTTGGAATACAAAACTGAATGCTTCAAGCCATAAAAGTAAAGTATAAAGCTTGTTTTAAGCCATCAGCTGTGTTTAATCCATTACCCCATAAATACACCTTTTTATGCCTCTTATTTATCTGTCCACTGAAGAAAATAGTTCCAATTTATACAGTTGTAAATACTTAACATTAGAAATATTTTTTATGTTTTAGCAGCTGGTAGCTTAAAGCAGGCTGAAAGTAAAGCAGAATGCGTCCTAAGGCGCATTCTGCTTTACTTTCAACTGGCTTTAAGTAGTCACCTGTTTTCAAAACTAGAAACATGCTATGGGGTAATGAGTTAAATGCAGGTATGGATAAAGGCATCTTTTGGTGCTTATGCATAGGAATGCGTTCAACTGTCGTTTGTTTCTACCTTGTTTTTCAGTGTTACAGAGGTGCGATCTTCTAGAAGAGACTACTGGTCATTTCTCTTGCAATATTACAGCAACAGATGTCGATAAGTTAAACACTCTACAATACTCCATAGTAGGTAGCAAACAGGTGAGTGGTGAATACACAGTTTATTTTATAAAATATATTTGTCACAGTATGTAGGTTTATCATCATTTGCTGTACAAGCACTCTTTTATGGCAACGTGGTAGGGTACATAATTGAGAACCTTACAACCCTGATTTGACCCATGGTTGGAGCGGGTATAATTCTTTATAAAAACTCCTGGTACCATTTGGCACCCAACAAGGTTTCTGTAACTGAATGTGCCCTTAGTTCAACCCCAGTCTTCTCACACCCATATCTAGAAATTTGGGACAAATTTCATGTTGTCAGTGGAATATGTCACAGTATGTAGGTTTATCATCACTGGTACTGCCTTGTTGTAAAGTGTGCTTTAATTTTGGCATGGTAGAGTGCATGACTGCAAACATGGAAACCAGGGTTCGATCATGGTTGGAGCGGGTTATTTTATTTATGAGTACAACCTGTTACATAATTATTAAAGTATGATATTAAATTTTATGAAAATCTACCACTTATTGACTAAGTGTGGATATCTGTAAAGACAGTGGTATGCTTAGTGCAGAATAAAAATATAGGAACTTTCTGCATTATTTCTATTCTGGTTTAACCCATTATCCCATAAATACACCTTTACGACTTTAATTCATGACTCCACTTAAGAAAATAGATCCAATTTATACAGTCTTGAATATGTAGCATATTAAATATTTTATATCCTAGAAGACTAGCTTAAAGCAGGTTTAAAGTAAAGCAAAATGCGCCTTAAGGGGCATTCTGCTTTACTTTCAACCTGCTTTAAGTGGTCACCAATTTTCAAAACTAGAAACAGGCTATGGTGTAATGGGTTAAGAAGTCATCTGTCTATAAAGATATGCACACTACTTCAATAAGGAATTTCTAAAAACAATTTCGTCTCTGAAACCACAATATTGCGAGAATTTAATAATATTTTGCTTGAATATATTAAGGTGACCCTTTATTAGGACTGTTTATGTAATTTCCATAATTTACCTGTTTGCTCAAATAGTAATATTGGTAATGACAAATGTATCTGAGTTACTTCTACACGCAACAGTCCACATACATGCAATGACAACTTCAGTTTGCATTCAGTATAACACAACAGTTCCTCAGGTGAGCAATATAGATCCATCATGGACCTCGTGTTTTGTATTCTTGACCCTTTCATTGTTAAAAAACAGTTGTTTGCTTTAATCCAAGGAAACTTTCACAGACAAAATAATGCCTGCTTTGATACTACTGTCTGGCCATTTGTTTCAAAATTTCCTTTTTACCCTATAGCTTATTTCTAGTTTTGAAGATTTGTGACTACTTAAAGCAAGCTGAAAGTAAAACAGAATGCGCCTTGAGGCACATTCTGCTTTACTTTCAGCCTGCTTTGAGCTATAATCTGCTACAATTTACAAAATGTCTCTTATTCATTTTCATGGTTGTTAAAATTGGAACTATTTTCTGCATTGGATGAATAAATTCAATGTGCTAAAAGGCACTTCTATGGGGGAAAAGGGTTAAAGGCAGTTTAACTGAAGACTGTGAAGAGCTATTCATACATTAGTAACAACCAGTTATGTCGTTCAAAAGCTATGCATAGCTTATGTTATTCAATGTTATTTATAATTTCTCACTGACTATAAATAAAAGTTGTACAGTCAAACCTGTGAACAACAGCCACCTGTGGGAACTAGCAAAACTGGCCGTTGTTCACAGGTGGCTGTTGTTCGCAGGTGTGCAAAATGGCTAAGTTTTCATCAACTACATGTACTGAATTTTATATCTACAAGGGATAGTACAAGTACGCAAGTAATGAAAGAGAAACATGTGATACCTTTAAACTCTAAGTTATTTATCTATTTAAATATTAAAAATATGTATTTGCTTAAGAATTCAGAGTCTTTGAAGTTTCAATAAATATCACGACCATCATCTTTCTTTTGAACGGATATCCATGTTAAAAGTAAATGTCTCGGTAGATAGCAAACTCTGATGGGTTTTGGTCACGTGATCGCATTTTCTCATTTTGATTGGTACAGGTAGATATGGATATTTGAATAATGTTCCATAGCCGCTTTCGAGAAAATACGGAAAAGGGCGGGTAACTCAAAGGACGAATAGCTTCGAAATCATCTCGTTTAATAAGAACGAAGGACTTTCAAAAGCCGATATTTTCATTATTTGCTTGTCTGAATGATTAATTTGTTGCTCTGATTCTTAAATGTACTGGGGTTTTCTTCATTTCAATGGAAACACTCACAATACACCGTGAATTTATTGCTGGTGTACAGTTTATTTGGAAAGGACGCCATTTATGATAATGAGGTTATGACTAAAACACGGACATTGTCGAACATAAATGTTGACGTGATATGACGGCAGTTGTTGAATATTAGAATCTATAGCACAGTCTGTTGGTTTTAGCACCTTTACCCGCTCAGCGACAATAACTCGGAAACTTCATCGACTAGAGTAGACGGCATTGTTAATTTTCCAATTTATCTTTGACTTTGTAACGTGTACCCGGGCCGGTCACCCATCCAGTTATTAACCGCGCAGAACGTTGCTTAACTTCGCCGGTCACCCATCCAGTTATTAACCGCGCAGAAAGTTGCTTAACTTCGCAACTGAGACAACTTTTTAAAGTGTAATGATTAAACTAGAAATTCACAATTTCGTATCTGCCAAGGTTTCTTACATCAAAACAAAACAATTAATCACCAATGACTAATCTGGATAAGGCCATTTTAGAAATCGCCCAATCATTTGTTTAATCTGGACAACGTGATTATAAACAATCATACAAACATAAGCAGCAACGGACATCTTCAATATTAATCAGCCAACATATAAAAACAAACATTTTTTTTGAAATTCTTTCATCATAATGTGGCTTATTTTAAACCCGAAAGTCGGTTGCAAACTGTCATTAGCACCTTAGAATTTGCTTCCAATTATATCTAACCAAGCGCATCCATAACAAAGATGGCGGCCGACATTGGCGAAATTGCACCCATTCAATCGTGTTATTTGGCTGCTGTAAGAGGTGTTAAAAACAGCCGAATTAGTGACCGCCGGCCACGATCGGCAGGTGACACCTCTGTGTCTCAGCCTGGCCGCTGTTTGGGGTAAAAGGTGTCAAAAAGAGCCAGTTTAAGTGACCGTTGGCCGCGGTCGGCAGGAGACCGTTATTCAGAGGTCAATTAAGAAGGAAATTGGCCGGGAGGAATTCAGACTGGCCGTTGTTGACAGGTGACCGTTGTTCGGAGGTGACCGTTCAGACAGGTTTGACTGTATTTGTATTTGTATTCATCTTGCCAACTTTTTAAAACACTGCTATTTGATCTCATTTGTCCTCAAGTTTGACTGTTCATTCTGTTTCAGCAATTTACTATTTCACCAAATTCAGGAGTAATCAGTGCACCAAAGCTAGACTATGACCTTCCCAGTTCGCCAAAACTCTTTATTCTAAACGTTTCTGCCACTGATGGCCAATTTTCAAGGTAATATTTTCTATTTTTCAATCCATTCCCCCTTGGTGTGATAAGAAATATAGAAAGGCTGAAGCAGCATTAGGAAGACCACAGTTTTCAGTGTTTCAGACAAGTTTCTGCTTTAAGCAGGCTGAAAGTAAAACAGAAATTTCTATTAGGAGCTTTCTGCTTTACCTTCAACCTGCTTTAAGCATTCACATGTCAGAATGCAAAAATACATGTATTGGTCTTTAACCCATTACCCCCTAGCTTATTTCTAGTAAGGAAGATTGGTGGCCACTTAAAGCAGGTTGAAAGTGAAGCAAAATGCGCCAGTAGGCGCATTCTGCTTTACTTTCAATCTGCTTTAAGCTAACATCTGCTAGAATATAGAAAATACTTCTGATGATACATATTCATGAATTCATTATGTGAAACTATTTTCTTTCAGTGTAGGAATAAATCAAAGGCGTAATAAAAAGGTGTATTTATGGTGTAATGGGTTATTACTAAGCATTAAATGTCATTTTTATGAGGAATAAGTGTATATATGATCTGGTAGCTGATTCGTCTGGGTCTTCACTGTTTTCAGTATATCAGTATATGCTATTAGCATTAGAAGGTTTATAATCTGATTTCTAGATGAGGAAGTTATTCTTTTTGTAAGCTCATCTGGCACAAAGCGCCATGGTGAGCTATTAGGATCACTGGATGTCCATCATCCTTCCCTCTACAATGGGGTTGTTAAACAATCTAGCAGCTAATTTATTTTATTTGGTCTTCATGAAATTTTATGACAATGTTTTTCTTGAAGAAACTAGATTAAGTTTGAAGGTGGGTTATGTCAGGTCAAAAACTAGGTCACGAGGTCAAATCATAAGAAAACTTGTTAACAATCCAGAGATTACAAATCTCTTTAGATATTAAAAATTTAACTTAGTCAGAATGTTTGTCTCTTTGATATCTAGGTCAAGTTCTAAATTCTAATGTGAGTCATGTTTGGTTAAAAACAAGGTCACTAGGTCAACTCAAAGAAAAAACTTGTTTTTTACTCTCTAGAGGGTACACATCTAATTAGATCTTAATGAAACTTAGTCAAAATGTTTGCCTAATTGATATCTATGTCAAGTTTGAATGTGGGTAATGTTGGATCAAAAACTAGGTCACTGTAAGTCAAATCATAGAAAAACCTTGTTTATACTTGAGAGGTAACAAATCTCATTTGCTCTAAATGAAATATTTGCCTTATTGATGTTTAGGTCAAGTTTGAATGTGTGTCAGGTCAAGTTTTACACCATGCACCCATGTGAGCGCTCTAGGGCCATTTTGACTCTTTTGTATTGTTTACAGCTTTGCTACAGTTCTAATTGAACTAAAAAATACCAACGACAACAAGCCAGTATTCCAACACTCTGCTTACAACTTCACTATCCCTGAAAATGTGGATATAGGTTACTTTGGTGACATCATAGCAACCGATGCTGATGGGGACCACATTACTTACAGCATGACTGGAAACTGTAATGGTATGTGATCAATGTTATATAAGTTCAAATACATTCATACTAAACTGTTAAAATGTTTGGGTCTTGATCAGATGCAAAGTGCAAGGCTTGCATCTGCAAACAGAAGGGATCCAGATCAAATGCCAAGTAAGTCTGCATCTTTTCTGGATCCAAACTTTTTTGTAACCTGTTTTAACCCACTTCCCCATGAATATGCCTTTTTAGCTCACCTGGCACGAAGTGCCAAGGTGAGCTTTTAGGATCGCTGGATGTCCGTCGTCTGTCCGTCCACAATTGGTTGTGAACACTCTAGCGGCTACAAATTTCATCCGATCTTCATGAAACTTGATGACAATGTTTGTCTTGATGAAATCTAGGCCAAGTTTGAATGTGGGTCATGTCGGGTCAAAAACTAGGTCACTAGGTCAAATCATAGAAAAACCTTGTGAACATTCTAGAGGCTACAAATATGATTGGATCTTAAGGAAACTAAGTCAGAATGTTTGCCTTATTGATATCTAGGTCAAGTTCGAATGTGGGTCATATCCGGTCAAAAACTAGGTCACTAGGTCAAATCATAGAAAAACCTTGTGAACACTCTAGAGGCTACAAATCTCATTGGATCTTGATGAAACTTGGTCAGAATGTTTGTTTTATTGATATCTAGGTCCAGTTTGAATATGGGTCATGTCTGTTCAAAAACTAGGTCACTAGGTCAAATCATAGAAAAACCTTGTGAACACTCTTGAGGCTACAAATCTCATTGGATCTTGATGATACTTGGTCAGAATGTTTGTCTCATTGATATCTAGGTCAAGTTTGAATGTGGGTCATGTTCGGTCAAAAACTAGGTCACTAGGTCAAATCTTAGAAAAACCATGTTAACACTCTAGAGGCTACAAATCTCATTGGACCTTGGTGACATTTGGTCAGAATGTTTGTCGCATTGATATCTAGGTCAACTTTGAATATGGGTCATGTCCGTTCAAAAACTAGGTCACTAGGTCAAATCATTGGAAAATCTTGTTTACACTCTAGAGGTTGATTGTGGGTATACATGTCCAGTCATAATCTAGGTCACTATAGGTCAAGTTTGCCAATGTGTACCAGGTGAGCGATTTAGGGCCATAGTAGCCCTTGTTATGTCTCAAATTTATTCCTGCATTAAAGAAAATACATGTAGTTTCAATTGATATAGTAAATGAATTGTACTGTAAGAAATATGTTCTAGAGCCTAACAGATGGTAGCTTAAAAAAAAAAACGCATTGAATGCAGACTGTTTGGATCCTGATCAAAAACCAAGTAATGTACTATTACATTGACTAATATGATAAGAAAAATATTCAATCGGAGACATATTCTATGCAGACCCTGATCAGACAGTTCCTTCAGGGGTTGTCTGTTTTTGTTCTACACTGTTTTCAAAAAGTGTCATTATATACTAATACAGTACTCCCTCCAGGGCTGCCATTTCTCCAGATTTTTCCGAAACCTCCTGATTTTTATCCTAGCAGATGGTAGATTAAAGCAGGGTGAAATTAAAGCAGAATGCAACTTAAGGTGCATCCTGCTTTAGTTTTAACCTGTTTTAAATAATCACACTTTTAAAATAGAAAATTTAGGAATCTTAGAATTTTTCTAGATCAAATTATGGTATCCCTGTCCCTCTCCACAACGGCCCTCCAGCTTATTGTGTTAGAAATATGACAGCCCAACAGTCATCTTTTACATGATGTGACTAAAAGGTTACACTTGTTTAACATTTCAGATCTCGATATGAAAAGTGGCAGGTTGTTACAAAAGCAAAGTTTTGATTTTGAGAAGACACAAGTCTGCAATATGGTTGTTAAAGCTACAGATGGCAAGAATACAGCAACTGCTAAAGTAAAAGTGACTATTCTTGATGCCAATGACATTGCTCCTAAGTTTCTACATGCCAATCAGACCATACATGTGAACGAAGCTGCCAACCCCAGTTCAAAAGCACTTATGAAGGTAGGTTATAATCAGGGCTCCAGAACAGAGGGAGTAAACTGAACACATCCAACATTTTCTCACTAATTTCAGCATGAAATCATATGGTGTTACTACTCATTAGAATCGTCTTCAAGAGACGATTCTAATGAGTAGTGACACCATAAGGTTTAATGCAGAAAAATGATTTTTAGTTTTTGAAATACTCCCCTTATCTGGAGCCCTGATAATGCTAGAACACTTTATTTCAACTAGATTAAATGTTATGCTCTTACTGTAATCTATTTGATAATTGCCAAAAAATTTATTGTTGTTTTAAAGTTAGCTATAAGCAAATATTAATGACTGAAATAATAAAATTCAGTAGTTAATTATGTATCCTTAATCTTCAACCCTCAGAAATGAAACCCTCTACACATTATAGGCCGATTTTTCATTAGATTGATGCAGTAACAACATTGTTAAGTGTATGTACGCCTAACAAAGGCCATGAATAGGCAATTACCTCTCTTATATTATATAGGTTTAATAACCCATTACTCCATAGATAAGCATTTTACACATTTATTATATTCCTTCATGGAAGAAAATAGTTCCACTTTATACAATCCTGAATATGCATTATTATAAATACTTTCCACAACCTACATGTAGCAGGTGGTAGCTTAAAGCAGGCAGAGGGTAAGCAGATTGGGCTTTAAGGCACATTTTGCTTTACTTTCATCCTGCTTTAAGTGGCCACCTAATTTAGAAACTATATAGATTACAGTCTATGGGGTAAAAGGTTAAAGTGGCAAGAAGTTATGTATCTGATCTGGATTCAAACTGTTTGGCACTCTTCATTAATTTTTTTCCTGTCACAATGTCCATTATGTAACTTTGAGAAAAACTGCAGACGACAACTATAAGCGAACGATATTGCAGCAGTAAAAGAACGCTAGATATAATTGTCATGTTTAGGAAACTGCGACACTGGTCATTATAAGGAGGGAGTTGTTGTTAGAGGGCCGTTGTAGAGAGGTAGCACTGTAGATGTCTTTCCTTGCTGATATACAGTAGAACTTCCATGTGTCGAACTTCGAAGAGTCGAGTTTCTCGATGTGTCGATCTTTTTTATAAGTCCAAACTTTTCTCCCTATATAACCTTATTTAAAAACCTACGTATGACTCGAGTTTTTATAAGTCTAGTTTTTCGCTATATCGACTTTTTTTCTCGGTCCGTACAAACTGTTTCACTCAAAATTCACTACACATGAGTCGATGTTCCACTGTACGAAGGACCGGAATTTGGCGTGTCGAGTTTTTTTACACCTCCACGACCATCTTTACTCGATTGATTGTCGTGAATCAGAATTACCTGACTGCCAAATTATCCAGGACAAACAGGCCAGCACCTTCTGAATGTGTCATTTTAAGCCCTGTGTATTCCTTGATTCATCTACTCTCAATGCGCCCTTATTCCGTTTTGTGTATCGTCAATATAAACCCAACAATAAAACATATGCGTAGTTCAGTCGATTTTTTTTTATGCCGGAAGAGAAATTTGTGTGAAAAGACAAAGAACAGCTCACGCGGAACCCGTCCCTAAATGTGTAGCATCAATAGTTTTATATGCAATTACCCTTATCCCTCTAAGAAGGTATTGCTACTATTCTAAGAAAGGGTTTCCCCCGAATCTGGTTCAAGCGTTTCGAGAGAATGGATATGCTGGAATGGGTAAAAGAACCGGTGTGCAGATAAAAAGCGACTTCCGTCCATAACATTGTGTTGTTATTTTCTCAAAATCGTGTTACGGCAAACGTATTTTCGTCTAACGTACATCTTTAAGATTGCATTGGTAAAATGAGTAAATATGCATCCTGTTTTGATGCGATACGAGCGTGATATCATTGCGTTTGGATGTTTTTAATTTGAAATAATTGATATCAACAAGTAACGTACGGACATGTCGGCTTTATGGAGATCGAGTATATTTGGGAAAAAATCGAGGGAATATCAGGTAAAACATGAGTCGAGGCTTCAATGTGTTGATTTTTTTCTGATGGTCCCTTAAACATCGACACATCGAAGTTCTACTGTACAACCTAACTAGTGTATGAACATACAGTCTGAAATCAAATCATGCAAAAAACTCATTATGAAAGTGCATTCTTCTTTATGAGTTGCTTATGAAACAAAATTTGCCAAATACCATTCTACTGTAAGATTTAACCCATTACCCCATAAATACGCATTTTTACGCCATTAATTAACTCCTCTACTGAAGAAAATAGTTACAATTTATACTGTCACAAATAAAAATCATAAGAAATATTTTCTATATTCAAGCAGATAATAGCTTAAAGCAGGCTGAAAGTATAGCAGAATGCGGCTTAAGCCTTAAGGCGCATTCTGCTTTACTTTCTACCTGCTTTAAGTTGTCACATATCTTCAAAACTAGAAACAGGGTATGGAGTTATGGGTTGAAAGTGCAATATGAACTGATGACTACTGTGCCCATGGCTTTGTGTAATAAAGGTAGCGCGAGTGTGCAAAATTTTACAGATGCCTGTACATGCTGATGACAAAGATGGCAGCTCTGCAAATAATAAAGTGACATACAGCATCAGAAGTGGAAACATTGGTGATGCATTCAAGCTGAATCCTACCACTGGAGCTCTCTCTATCAACAAGCCACTCAATGCTAGTATACTCCAGGGCTACACTATAGTTGTTGAGGCCAAAGACAGTGAGTATAACCCTTTTCTTAACCCCAAACATGCAAATCCTCATAGTATAGTTTATTTTACCCTTTCACTGCCAACATTTTTGTGAGTTTTTTTTCCTTTCACCACCATTGTGTTGTCTGCTTCAATATTGTTGGTTGCAATATTGTTTCAAAGTTAACTTTAAGGCAGTATGACCAATAAAATACAAGTGTCAAACAGTTTGGATCCTGATCCAGATTAAGCGGCATCTGATCAGGATCCAAACTGATCTGTTTTGGCGTCATTGAGAGTGAAAGTGTTAAATGTGTTAAGACAGGATACTGCTTTATTCCATAGCCTGTTTCTAGTTTTGAAGACAGGTGACCACTTAAGGCAGATTGAAAGTAAAACAGAACTTAAAGTGCATTCTGCTTAACTTTCAAGATACTTTAAACTACCATCTGCTCGGATATGGAAAATGTTTCTTATGGTGCTTATTCATAACTGTATAAATTGCAACTTTTTTCTTCAGTAGAGGAACAAATTAAATGCACTTAAAGGCGCTTCTATGTTGGGAAATTAAGGGTTAAGTGAGATGAAAATAAAGCAGAAAGTGCCTGCTTTACTTTCATCTTGCTTTATGCTACCAGCTGTTTAACCCATTACCACATAGCCTGTTTCTAGTTTTGAAAATAAGTGACCATTTAAAGCAAGTTGAAAGTAAAGCAGAATGTGCCTTAACCCTTTCCCTTATAGAAGCGACTTTTAGCGTATTTAATTTATTCCTCCGCTGATGAAAGTAGTTCCAGTTTATACCCTCATGAACAATAACCATTACAAATATTTTATATAGCCTAGCAGATTTTATCTTAAAGCAGGCTGAAAGTAAAGCAGAATGTGCCTTAAGGCACATTCTGCTTTACTTTCAACCTGCTTTAAGTGGTCACCTGTCTTCAAAACTAGAAACAGGCTATGAGGTAATGGGTTAAGGCACATTCTGCTTTACTTTCAGCCTGCTTTAAGCCTCAGTTTGCTAGGATATAGAAAACAGTTCTTATGGGGCATATTCATGGCTGTATAAAGTGGAATTATTTTTTATAGAGGAGGAATACAATAAAGGCATAAAAAGGTGTATTCATGGGTTAAACAGCATCAATGAATATTCATTTGTTGTGTTTCTGTAGAGGAGAGAATAAATGTGTTGTGTGGCGCTTTGTGACACAGGAGAGGGATAGTACAGGACTGGTGCTCTGTCTGGAAACAAAATAGAGACTTAGAAGTAGACACAAGAGTATATAAACAGTCATAGTAGTCAAATTGACTAGTTTGCTTTCAGAGTCAAACTTGTATTAAGTGTTCTCTAAAAATAGGATATATGTATCACCTTTATTGGTTGCTTAAAATTTGGATTTCATTTTCTGTATTTCCAGGTGGTTCTCCTAGCTTGTCTGATTCTGCTGTCATTACTATCATTGTTGATGATGTAAATGATAACAGTCCATGGTTCCTGTACACACCTTACACGGCCCAGGTGACAGAGAATACCAAAGAGCATGCACTGTTAAAGGTAAATTTACAGGTGGTTCTCCTAGTTTGTCTAATACAGCAGTTGTCACTATAGATGTTAAAGATGTAAATGATAACCCACCATGGTTCCTGTACACACCTTACATGGCACAGGTGACAGAGAATACCAAAGAGCATGCACTGTTAAAGGTAAATTTACAGGTGGTTCTCCTAGTTTGTCTAATACAGTAGTTGTCACTATAGATGTTAAAGATGTAAATGATAACCCACCATGGTTCCTGTACACACCTTACATGGCCCAGGTCACAGAGAATTCACCTAGGTAGCCATCTTCTCTTAAAGGTAAATTGGAAACACAAGGCATGCAACAATTCATTGTAGTAGTGGATTGTAGGTTTAGCTGCTGCAGATATTTTTATGGTAGCAGTTTCCAAGAATTGCCTCTCTAATTTATGGGCTAAGAAAAGGAACACCGACTAGGAGATATCCTGCATATGAAACATAAAATACATTTCCAGTTCTTTTCCAGATGGGAGCTTAAAACAGACTGAAAATAAAGTAGAATGCTTTTTGGTTACTATTCACTAAAACTTCCAAGGTCATATATTCAACCTAAGAAATCTTAATATCCAGATCGGGTATCATGTTACTCAGCTAATTGGGATAATAATTGTTTGCATACATTTGTCCTGACTCTTGGTTAGAAGTTCAAGGGTTTTAAATTGGAAAATCTCAATGGACAGTTGCTTTGGGCAAAATTTTCTTTGACATGAGAGCAATAGTTCAGAGAAGTGTCCAAAGAAATATGTTTTAAAAATCTTTGAAAGCATGTACAGTAAAATCTCTCTATTATGACCACTAAATTGTGTCAGTTAATAGGTGTTTGTGACGGGTGAAATTGCTTAAAGCAAGGTGACAGTAAAACAGAAAGCTCCTTTAGAGCTTTCTGTTTTACTTTCACCTTGCTTTAAGCTGTCACCTGTCTTTTATACAACCAATTAGCCTTCATTTTAGTTGTCTTAATAGAGAGGCTTTACTGTATTGGTGTATTAACTTCCATCCCTTATTCAAATGGTCATGTCATTTTCTAATTTTATTATATTTCTAGCTCTTTGCCCAAGACAGTGATCCTGGTGCCCAATTGAAGTTTGCTCTCAAAGGAACTAATTTGAACTTCAATCTAGTTAATGACACGTTATATGTTAACAAGCTTGATGCAGATACCCTGAAGTCTTCGAGTGTTCCTCTGGTTGTAACAGTTAATGACGGTCAATATACATCAACAACCACAGTACAGGTGTCCATTGTGGATGTCAATGACAACGCTCCTCAGTTCAATCAAATAAGTTACCCGCAGAATGTCAATGAAACAACAACAGTCAACACTACTCTACTGAAGGTAAAATACATTAATAAATTGGGGCTCTATAAGTCTTGTTTGGTGTTATGGTTTTTGGACTTGTGTATTGCTGTTTGGGCAATATTTATGTTGCTCACATATCATTTATTTTCAAATACAAAACATTTTCACCATAAAATCTAAGTAACCATACAAAACTTAATTCTGTCTTAAAGTCAAGAGATAATTTTTGTTTGTTTCAGATACATGCAGATGATAAGGATGTCACCCCAGCAAACAACAAGGTAATATACACAATGATAAGTGGAAACATTGGCAATGCATTCAAGCTGGATCCTACCACCGGAGCTCTGTCTATCAACAAGCCACTCAATGCTAGTATACTCCAGCTCTACACTATTGTTGTAGAGGCTAGAGATCGTAAGTATAGAACATTATGTGGTTAATGGTATTATATACATGTATTCAGCTGATAATAATTTTACATACAGAAACAATCCAACACTTAAGCAAAAGCTCATTGAAATTGTTAAAGGATTTGGCTTTGCCTCGGTTGACAGTATTTTTCTGAAAGTTGACAATTTTACTGTCACCCTGTCAGACATGTGATATGTATATACTGATACTTACTCAGCTATATTATCTAAATGGTAAACAGTAAGGACTTGGTTCATAACTTGGTTCATATGCAAAGTTGGTTAGCATCTAATTACCATAATCATTATTGTGTCATGATACAAATTACAGACACAGAGAACGACACTTGTATTCTCAGTTAGTCTCTCTGGCTGATTGGCTTAATTATCTTGTTCTTTTCCAGATGGTTCTCCTAGTTTGTCTAATACAACAGTTGTCACTATAGATGTTAAAGATGTAAATAATAACAGTCCATGGTTCCTGTACACACCTTACACAGCACAGGTGACAGAGAATACCAAAGAGCATGCACTGTTAAAGGTAAATTTCCTGTGGTTCTCCTAGTTTGCAGGGCTGCCATTTCTCCGGATTTTTCCGAAATATTCAGATTTTTATTCCTACAGATGGAAACTTAAAACAGGCTGAAAGTAAAGCAGAATGCGCCTTCAGGCGCATTCTGCTTTACTTTCAACCTGATTTAAGCATCACGTGTCTTAAAAAACTAAAAACAGACTATGGGTTAAAGGTATAATCAGGAAAACCAGGCTTGAAAAATTTGAAATCTTAGGATTTTTTTTATCAACTTATGGCAAGCCTGAGTTTGTCTAATTCAGCAGTTGTCACTTTCAATGTTAAAGATATAAATGACCACCGTCCATGGTTCCTGTACACACCTTACATGACCCAGGTGACGGAGAATACCAAAAGTCATCCTCTCTTAAAGGTAAATTATGATATGCTGATAAGACAATAATACACTTTTTATTCAGGGGTAGAATTGAAGAATAATCCCTTACATTTTGTTGTAGCTGAAAATGCTTCCGATCTATAGCCATGAATGTGTATCATAGGAATGTTTTCTTTGTTTTAGCAGATGGTAGCTTAAAGCAGGCTGGAAGTAAAGCAGAATGTGCATTGAGGCACATTCTGCTTTATTTTTCAGCCTGCTTCAAGTAGTCACCTATCTTTAATACTAGAAATGGGCTATGGGGTAAAGGGTTAACTCTTGGACTTGATATTTATGAACTACACATACTTTGCTTTTACACCAAGCTTCTGCCAATCTCTCAGAAGATTCTATTACACCAAAGCGTTCGAGATTATGCTTTGAATCTCAAGAGTAAGAATGTGCCATGACTTAAAGCCAAGTTGTTTTACATTAGCAGATTGTCATTGCAATGTTACAAACTCTTATGTTAACCACTGTTGTATTGGGCAGACCATTGAATGTTTTGGTTTAAGCTTACCATCAGCATAAAAATCCTTTTTAGATTTTAGGCACTTTGATTTGAAGATTTGTTTGTACACACAACTGTCAAAAGTGGATGCCTCAATATACCAGAAGTATGTTATTTATTTTGGTAACCTTTACCAAATACAAGACCAACTTATGCTATACCCGTCATCTTTGTTGTCATCCTCCTCGTGAACAGCGTAAACAGTTCTCAGGAAATGCTTATAATTCTATGTCCCTTCGTGAGATATGGCTTTCATATTTGGTTTGGATGTGGATATGGACAGGACTATTACTTGCGTTTAAAGAAATTGATCCTAGTGACCTTGACCTTGAAGCTAGGACCCGCGTTTAGGTTTCAAAATCTGCGTTTAGGTTTCGAAAAAAATGTCAATGCTTGTGTATATTGACAAAAAAATAACCCAAGTGACCCTGAGCTTAGGGCCCATTTTTAAGTTTCGAAAAAAAATTTATAATTCCTATGACCCTTGAGGTATTACTTTCACATTTGGCAAAATTTTAGCCCTGTGACCTTGACCTTGAAGTAAAGAGCCCGTGTTTTAGAGTAGTATAGAGTACATGGTACAGAATCCTTGAATGACATCAAACATTGTAATCATTGTTCGGTATTGACTCCTCTTTAGCACTTTAATTCTATTTTCTCAGGTAATTAACCTTAATAGTGGAACCCTGAGAACTCTGCATCAGTTGCTCAAGGAGCCCTCTTGCAGTTTTGAAACTGTCGGGAAAATTTTATGGAGTAATGGCTTAAAGGGCAGCTAAACACAAGTTTCTCTATACATGTTGATATACTTTTACTTTCAATTAAGACAGTATCTATGTCTCTTTTCTCTGTTTCTAGCTCTTTGCACAAGACAGTGATCCAGATGCTGTATTGACATTTACTGTCAAAGGGAATAATCAGTACTTCTACATAAGTGATGATATGTTACATGTTAAGAACCTAGATGCAGAACTTATATGGGCTAAGCAAGTTCCATTAGAGATAACAGTCAGTGATGGGAAGTTCAATGCTACCACAACTGTAAATGTGACCATACTGGATGAGAATGACCATTACCCCTATTTCACCAATGGCCCATTCCCTCTAACTGTCAATGACACTACCCCTGTGGGTACTCCAGTGGTTGATATACATGCTACTGATGATGACTATACTAACTCCGATATCATGTACTTCCTCTATAACAGTAATGGATACTTCAATATCAATCGTACCTCTGGTCAGATCACACTGCAGAAAGCTTTGGATGTAACTCTGAAACAATTTGATCTATCAGTCGTTGTATTTGATGGTGGAAGTCCATTGCGTTCAAATCAAACTAATGTGATAGTAAATGTTCGTGTAACAAATAAAGACACACCAAAATTTGTTCATGTGAATCAAGGTAAAGTTGTGAAGAATTTCACAGAGAATGCTAAGAATCAGTTTGTAAACCTGACAGCAGTTGACAAGGACCCAGGACCTGCTGGTCACGTGTCGTACAGTATTACCAGCTACTCAGAGAAGTGGCCTCACATATTTACATTCAACAATGTTACTGGTATTTTGATTATGAATGATAAGGTAGATTTCGAAACTACCAATATTCATGAGTATTCATTTGAGGTGAAAGCAATGGATGATGCCACATTTTCCAAGAGTGCTACAGCACTAGTGATTATCCATATTGTTGATGTTGATGAACCTCCAGTATTATCTGTACCAACAGCCACTATCTACAAGGAACTCAATGCAACAGCAGGTTCTGTTATCTCCAGTGTCACAGTGGACGACAAGGACACTGCAGAACACTTCAGGAATTTCACCTTTTCTATTTCTCCACACAGTCAATTCTTCCAGATAAATTCTGAAGGTGTAATTACAGCGAAACAAGCGCTAACTGCTGCAAATGTCTACAACTTGACTATAACTGTCAGAGATGGAGGAGGACTATCAGATAGTAAAGTTCTCAAGGTCACAGTGTCAAACATCACTGGCTTTCTTAGCAATACTACAATACCAGAGAACCTGAAACCACCTGTAGAAATAGAGTATCTACCTAACATCACTCACATGACGGACATAATCTACACACTGGACAAGAAAGAAAGCTCCAGAAACTTTGCAATTCTGAAAAATGTAAGTAGATGTTTTAATCTTATTAACATATTGAGCCTGTTTCACATGTATTTGTGTATGGGCCCTTCACAAACAGTGTAACTTTAAAGGGTATATATATACTTATCCTGTGCAAACAGTGTAGAACCAGATCAGAGGTATCTAATAAGAGCCCTCTGATCCAGGTCTGCTCAGTATGCCATTTTGCAACTTTAGTAAAATAAAAGTACAAATCCTAGACCAACCAGTCTTTGAATTTAGATGAATGTATTCTCAAGATGTAGGCCTATGGGCAAAGCAGGGACTTGTTAGACATTTAATTCCATGAAAAGTTTGTTCATCAACAAGTTCAAGTTATTGAGTTTCATCTGTATCAGGAATTAACCCTTTGCCTGCTGATAATGACTTCACTGTTTTTTGCAAAGAGTTTGGATCCCAATCAGAAACTGCATAATGCAATGTCTGATCTCGACCCAAAGTGATCGACACTTGTTTTTAGCTTTCTTTACTTAAGAAATGTATCTACATTTAACAAATTTTGCAGACAACAATGTCATTAAAGATGATACCACTTCAGGATAGGGTTTAACTAAAAAATTGTTTTCAAATTATAAAGACTAGTGTCAAAATTTTGGATTTAGCTTTAACGTTAAATTTTTGTTCACTTATTTACTATCATTATGATGGTCAAAACGGGCACAGTGAGACATCTAAATCTGCGTAAATATGGTTTACGTTTACTTTTACATTTACATTTTTTTAATCTTTTTCCTTTTTTGCTGCTTCTCGTATTTGCATGTATTGATCATACAGCGTAATATATGAATATTCAGCGAGAGAAGAGATAATATGAACCCTTTTGTCTTATTCTAACACGTGACTGTGCTACATGATCATCCATTAATTTGAATAGACTTTTATGCCCCTCAAGGCTTAGTCGGGGGAATATTGTTTTTTGGTCTGTCTGTTGGTTTGTTTGTCCGTCTGTCCACATCTTTTAACATTGGCCATAACTTTTGAACTACGTAAGATAGAGACTTCATATTTTGAATGTGTACTCAACTCAAGAGGCTCTTGAGCTCGGTACAGCTTGGGTCATGTCCAACAAACATCAAGGTCCTTTAGGGGCCAAATACAGTTAATTTAACATTGACCACAACTCTGGAACTACATGTGATAGAGACTTGATTTTTTGCTTACATATCAACCAAAGAAGCTCTTTAGCTCAGTATAGTTGGTTCATGTCAGACAAAGTTACGGCCATTTAGAGGTCAAATAGAGTTAATTCAACATTGGCCATACCTCTGGTTTAAAATCTAGAAAAAAACTTGTTTCTTTGCACTTTTTTATCACAACAACAGCAAGGATAGCTTAACCTGTTGTATGATTGTATTTTACAGCAAAATGAATACACTTGAGTGACAAAACACCTCGGGAGCGTTTGTCACTTACTGTGACACTGTTTGTGAATGTGCAGCTTAATGCATTACTTTTGTCCTGCATTAAGCAGCCTCAAGTCTAATATTTTTATATGTTTAACTTGTATGTCACTCAAAACAGTTTTAATTTCATACTTAGGGAGCTTTAGTATCCAGCAAGGCATTTAATGGAGAGCAGCTACCTGCTTTCTAAGTTTCCCATTATTTCTTAATAGTTATGTTGTTTTTATTTCATACATAGGGGACTTTAGTATCCAACAAGACATTTGATCGAGAGACGACACCCCAGTTTTTCCTGGACATTAAGGGCCATAAGAATGTTTCTGGAGATATGATTCTGAAGGCACAGATTCAGGTCAGTAGAGTGTTAACTCTTTCCATGCTGGGTAATTTTTTTCATTTGCAACATTTGTCGTCTGCTATTGTTCTAAAATTAGAAAATTCTAAATTCTTTTTTTAAACATGGCCAGTGTCAAACAGTTTGGATCCTGATGAGACGCCATGTTATGCAGCGTCTCATCTGGATCCAAATTGTTTGCATTTTTTAGCCAATGGCTGTGGCAGATATATCCGCTGCTAGCATGCAAAGAGTTAACCTTTGCCTGTTACATGTACAGTAAAACCTCGCTATTACGACCACTAAAACGAAGGCTTGTTGATTGCATAATAGAGAGGTGGCAGCTTAAAGCAAGATGACAGTGAAACAGAAAGCTCCTAAAGGAGCTTTCTGTTTCACTGTCACCTTGCTTTAAGCGGTCACCTATCATAAAAACCCTAATAATTAACATAATTTAGTGGTCGTAATAGAGGGGTTTTACTGTACAGTATTTTCTCTTATTAGCCGTTTACTCTATAGATATAAGCAGAGCACCAGATAAGAGTAGTTTTTCAAAAACTAAAATCTTTATTTCTGAATTAAATCCTATGGTGTCACTGCTCATTAGAATCGTCTCTTCGAGACGATTCTAATGAGTAGTAACACCATAGGATTTGGTGATAAAAAGAGTGAGAAAATGTTAGATTTGTTGAAATAACTCCATCTTTTCTGGAGCCCTGTATAAGTATTTAATTTTAATCCTCCACTGAAGAAAATAATTCCATTTATACAGTAATAAATGTGTAGCAAGGAAATATTTCCTATAAATCGTAGCAGATGGTAAGCTTAAAGCAGGCTAAAAGTAAAGCAGAATGTGCCTAAATGCACATTCTGCTTATACTCTCAACCTGCTTTAAATTGTACCTGCAGTCTCAAAACTTAAAGTGGAACAGGCTTTGGAGTAAAGGGTTAAATAAATGTCGTCTGCAATCTTTCTTTTTGCCTGAACTGAACTGCAATTAGTAAATTTTATTACAGAAACCCTAATATAAGTTTGTATCCAGATTTGAAACAGAAAGCTCAGCTTACAGCAAGATTGAAGTAAAACAGAATTTGAAAGCTTGTAGGTAGCTTTAAGGCACATTCTGCTTTATTTTTAATCTGCTTTAAGCTATCATCTACAAGAATATAGAAAACATTTCTTATAATACATATTCATGACTGTATAAAGAGGGACTTTTTTCCTCACGGGAGGAATAAATTTAATTCATTGAAAAGCACTTCAATGTGATAATGGGGTAAGTATTCACGGCATGGAGTAACTTATTTGTCATTTTCCTGAATGAAAAGATTAAGATTGTTTTTGTAGATCGCATTTTTCAAATTTGACAGCAGTGGGAGGGTGACAAGTTATTGCACTCAATTTTCAGCTCGTCTGTTTTTGTAGCAAAAACAGCTATTGTCATCACTCCATTATTTTTGTCCGAAATCTTAATGTTGCTCATTACATCTTCATTGACTTTTGACCTGATTTAACCCTTTCCCCCATAGAAGCGCCTTTTAGCGCATTCAGTTTATTCTTGCCCTGAAGAAAATAGTTCCAATTTATACATTCATAAATATGTATAATACAAAATATTTTCTATATTCTAGCAGATGATAGCTTAAAGCAGGCTGAAAGTAAAGCAGAATGCGCTTAAAGCGCATTCTGCTTTACTTTCAACCTGTTTTAAGTGGACACCTACATTCAATACTAGAGATATGCTATGTGGGAAAGGGTTAACTGTATTTTTCACTGATCTTCAAAAACGGAAGAGTGTCCATGGCACCTTTAGAATGAATACACTGTTATACATTTGTTTTCAGATGCAAGTTACAGTCCTAGATGTCAATGATAACCCACCAGTATTTAACAAGTCTCTGTATACACTGTATGTCAATGAATCAACAACAATTGATACTCAGATTGGCTTGTTAACCGCCACTGATGATGATGAACACTTTACAGTGAGTAAAACATTTCAAACATTACAATAGCCTGTTTCTAGTTTGAAAGATATGTGACTACCTAACCCTTTACTCCCTGAAACCTCAAATGGACAATTCTAGTTTTCTATTTAGTCTAGTCCACTTTTGACTTTTAGGGTTGATTGTTACAATATGACAAACAGTGTAGACCCTGATCAGAGGGCTCCTTAAGGAGCCCTCTGATCAGGGTCTACACTGTTTGCATAGGACAAGCGTACTCCTCACAGGTACACAGTCTGCAAATGATGCATATATGCGTGACTAGGGCTCAAGGAGTTAAAGCAGGTTGAAAGTTTGAACCTTGTTTGCTCTGTAACTCAAAATAATAGTTTTCTTCAAACCTTATATAAATTACAAAAAAAAATTATAGGTGTGAAAACCTTTGCCAAGTTTGATAACCAGCTAAATCACATAATGCATGTCAGGATATTGCCTGTTGAATTTCTAAAAATATTGCATTTTAGCCATGTCCGCTCTCTAAATCAAATTTCCTCTTTTATTCTACAAACATGCAGTTGTAAAATTTTGGCCAAGCGTGGTGATGAAACATTTGCATAAGGCCCTTCAGGATTTGGCCAATGAATCATTCAAAGTTGTGCAGATGATTTATAAAGTTTGTATTTAAATCATGCTGACTCAGTTTAAGGGTCATAGTTGAAGGCCAAGATTTCTAGTCCACTCGGATCCATATCTCCTTTATCTCTTGTAGTAGAATAGTCTTGAAACTTTACTCAAATGTTTGCCTCATAACAGGCTCCATGATCATAAAGCTTTGGAGTCAACTCTGAAGTCGTTCTCCAGCATAATGATTGGTCAGATTTGAGCCTAGGCCAATCAAATGCTTGAGAATAATCTCAGACTCAACTCAAACTCTTTATAACCTTGGAGCCTGAACTTGTGCAGTCTCCCCTTTAACTCATTGAGCCCTAGTGACGCATATATGCGTCATTTACCAAATGTGTACCTGTGAAGAGTTCACTTGTCCAATGCAAACAGTGAAGTCCCTGATCAGAGGGCTCCTGCAGGAGCCCTCTGATCAGGGACTACACTGTTTGGCATTTTGCAGTTTATTACAAAAAACATCCCTAAATAGTCTTAAATGGACCAGCCTTTATTGCAAACTGGAATTTTCCATTGGAAGTTTCAGGGGATAATGAGTTAATGCTGTATTCCTCCTGTCAGAATTTTGTGGGGGCCTTTCCAACATGGTCAGTGCTCTAACTTTTCTCAGCCTGTAAGGATTTGTCTTTCAGAAGTTAACATTTATTTCAGCTGATCTATAGCATTGTTCCTCGGAGTGATACATTTCGTATTAATACTACAACTGGACAGATTTACCTTCAGAAGTCATTGGATTATGAGTCGGCACACAAGACCTTCAACCTACAGGTAAGCAAAAGCTTAGTGAACACAATCTATATTATTATTTATCAAGACCTCTATTGGGCATAAATATGAAAGTTGGTTTGTTTCCACTGATCAGACTGACCATATGTTTGCCTCAAGGCTGTGCAATCTTTTAATGCCCCCGGCATCTATAGATGTGGAGGCATATAGTGATCGTCCTGTCTGTCAATATGCTTCCGTTAACTAGATTTTACTGTTTCGCCTAGCATCAATACCACTTACTCAAATGCCTAGATAATTTTACAGTTGTTGCCTAATGGACCATTCCCAATCAACCAATATGACCTTCACCTAGACCTTATTTTGACTTAAGATTATTATAAATGGGCTGTTTGTTGGTTAACTAGATTTTACCGTTTTGTCTTAGGTGTCATCATGGCTTACTCAAATGCTTGGATACTTATACAGTTGTTGCCTTGGACCATTTCCAATCCACCAATATCACCCAACCTAGATTTTGACCATGACCTAATCTGGACTTAAGAGTATTTTAAATGGGCCATTTTCTTTGTTAACTAGATTTTACCGTTTCGTCTAGTGTCAACACCGCTTACTCAAATGCTTGAGAGTTACTAGTATTTAAAAAACTAAAATCATTATTTCTGCATAAAACCCTATGATATCACCACTACTTATTAGAATTTTCTCTTCGAGACGATTCTAGTTAGCAGTAACACCATAGGATTTGGTGTTAAGAAAATTAAGAAAATGTTTGATTTGTTCAGTTTACTCCCTCTAGTCTGCAGCCCTGGCCTTTTTCCACATGACCTGTTTCTTGTTTTGAAGACAGGTGATTTCTTAGTTATAGTTAGAACATATTAAGTAAAATCTTGATGATTAAGAAGGGACGTAACAAGCTTTAGCGAGTGGCCCCTTCTTAACCATTTAGATGTCACTTGATATGTTCTAACTAACTTAGAATATAACCTATATTTTGATTGGCCGAGGACTACAAAATTCCCACGAATAATAAACAAAGCTGGCTTATTCTGGTTGTGAGATCGACCAGATATGGCAGTTTTTACAACTAGTTGCTACGAGGCGGAGTTATCTATAGCGTGTGCACACATCACGTCGTTGAAACACAACAAAATTCTTACTGATTAAGTGCTGTACTTAATGGGGTGCAAAAGGCAGTTTGATTGGTTAAAAATGTAGGTTAAATTCTTAAAACAGTTTGAAAATAAAGCATTCTGTTTTACTTTTAACCTTGTTTAAATAACCATTTGCTAGGTTATAGGAAATATTTGTAATGATGCACACTTATAACGATATAAAATGAATTATTTTCTTCACTGGAGGAATTATTTTAAATGCATAGAAAGGTATATCTATAGAGTAAAGGGTAACTGATGATATTCTGTATAACTGATATAGTAATTATAACCTCAAGTCATGTAATTGATATAATAATGAATGACTATTTCTTCATATTGTCACTGTGTGTGCCTTTTAGGGTTTTCTTTGAGAATAATGGATATAATTTTTACTGTTTGTATTTATTTTTCCACAGGTGATCTGTAATGATACTCTGAATACTGGAAATTCAACTGTTGAAATTGATGTTTTGGATGCTAATGACAACTCACCAGCTTTCAAACAAAAGACATACATTTATAATATCAGTGAGGTAAGTCAACATATGTGTATGATGTCAGTGAGCTAAGTCATTATGTGTATGATGTCGTCAGTGAGCTAAGTCATTATGTGTATGATGTCAGTGATGTAAGTCATTATGTGTATGATGTCAGTGAGCTAAGTCATTATGTGTATGATGTCAATGAGCTAAGTCATTATGTGCATGATGTCAGTGAGCTAAGTCATTATGTGTATGATGTCAGTGAGCTAAGTCATTATGTGTATGATGTCAGTGAGCTAAGTCAACACATGTGTATGATGTCAGTGAGCTAAGTCAACACATGTGTATGATGTTAGTGAGCTAGGTCAACATAATTATGTGTATGATGTCAGTGAGCTAGGTCAACATAATTATGTGTATGATGTCAGTGAGCTAAATCAATGTGTGTTTATGATGTCAGTGAGCTAAGGCAACATAGTAATGTGTATGATGTCAGTGAGCTAAATCAACATGTGTGTATGATGACAGTAGGCTAAGTCAACATATGTGTATGTTGTCAGTGAGCTAAGTCAACATAGTTATGTGTATGATATCAGTGAGCTAAGTCAACATATGTGTATGATATCAGTGAGCTAAATCAACAATTGTGTATGATGTCTGTGAGCTAAGTCATCATTATTATGTGTGTATGTTGTCAGTGAGCTAAGTCAACATATGTGTAATATTTTTGTGAGCTAAGGCAACATAGTTATGTGTATGATATCAGTGAGCTAAGACAACATATATGTGTGATGTCAGTGAGCCAAGTCAGTATATGTGTATGATGTCAGTGAGCTAAGACAACATATGTGTGTGATGTCAGTGAGCTAAGTCAACATATGTGTAGTATTTTTGTGAGCTAAGGCAACATAGTTATGTGTATGATATCAGTGAGCTAAGACAACATATATGTGTGATGTCAGTGAGCCAAGTCAGTATATGTGTATGATGTCAGTGAGCTAAGACAACATATGTGTGTGATGTCAGTGAGCTAAGACAACATATGTGTGATGTCAGTGAGCCATGTCAGTGAGCTAATACAACATATGTGTGTGATGTCAGTGAGCTAAGTCTATATATGTGTATGATGTCAGTGAGCTAAGTCAACATATGTGTATGTTGTCAGTGAGCTAAGTCAACATAGTTATGTGTATGATATCAGTGAGCTAAGTCAACATATGTGTATGATGTCAGTGAGCTAAGACAACATATGTGGGTGATGTCAGTGAGCTAAGACAACATATGTGTGTGATGTCAGTGAGCTAAGACAACATATGTGTGTGATGTCAGTGAGCTAAGACAACATATGTGTTTGATGTCAGTGAGCCAAGTCATATGTGTATGATGTCAGTGAGCTAAGACAACATATGTGTGTGTGATGTCAGTGAGCTAAGTCTATATATGTGTATGATGTCAGTGAGCTAAGACAACATATGTGTATGATGTCAGTTAGCTAAGACAACATATGTGTATAATGTCAGTGAGCTAAGACAACATATGTGTATGATGTCAGTGAGCTAAGACAACATGTGTGTGTGGTGTCAGTGAGCTAAGTCTATATATGTGTATGATGCATGAGCTAGGTCAACATGTATGTAATAATGTCAGTGAATTAAGTCAACATATGTGTATGATGTCAGTGAGCTAAGTCAATATATGTGTATAATGTCATTGAGGTTAGTCAACATATGTGGATGATGTCATTGAGCTAAATCAACATGTGTGTATGATGAGATCAGTGTGTATTATGTTAGTGAGCTAAGTCAACATATGTGTAAAATGTCAACATTTTAGAACGGAAAATATACTCCCCACTATCTTGAGCTTATGATCTTTCACCATATGATTTTTAATCAGATAAAGGAGCAATTACCATAGCTTATGCTATCAAATAAAATGTTGATGTTTTTTACCACTTTTAGTCACATGGAAAGGGTTCTGTGGAAGGGGCTGTTGTCAAGGCTACAGACCCAGATACAGCTGATCAAGGACACCTTCAATATACTGTGGTGCCTTCAGGTTAGTTTCTAGGTGGTTTTTTGCTCATCTTTCAGCCTACTGTATACAGCCATTTCTTAGGATGCAGTAAAGTTTATATGAGGCTTAAGACATGAGACATTCCAATACATTGATAAACTTTTCCTCCTGAGAAATACCTTAAGCTATCTAATATCTATTCCTCAGCATAATGTGCCTTCACCCATTATTGCATAGATACACACTTATACAACTTTAGTTTATACATTCACTGAAGAACTTCCATTTTATACACTCATGAATTTGCATTTTAACCCTTTACCTCATAGCCTGTTTCTAGTTTTGAAGACATTTGACCACTTAAAGCAGGTTGAAAGTAAGGCAGAATGTGCCTTAAGGCACATTCTGCTTTACTTTCAGCCTGCTTTAAGTTAAAATCTGCTAGGCTATATAAAATATTTGTAATAGTAATTGTTCGTGAGGGTATAAACTGGAACTATTTTCTTCAGTGGAGGAATAAATTAAATGTGCTAACTAGTCGCTTCTATGGGGGGAAAGAGTTAAGGCATTGGGGGTAAAGGCTTAAATAAATTTTCTGGTTGAATATGTGATATGTGTGGTCATGGTCTATACTGTTTGCCATTCAGATCATTTAGAACATTTTATTATTCAACCTTTTTGACTGTGTAGACCCTGGTATTATGCCAAGCTTGTGGTGATGGTTGGACTAATAGTCTTCACTGATGTTGACTTGTGGTGTTGCTCATATATTTTTTCTATGGTTTCAGGTGGACAGTTTGACATAGACAACCAAGGACAACTGATTTTGAAGCAAGCATTAGACTATGACACATTGAAGACCAAAGATATCCATGTTATAGTCAAAGTCCAGGATACAGCAAACCATTCGGTACAAAGGAGAAGATGCTATTCTTTCCCTTGTTAACATTTATAAAACGAAATGCAAATGCAGTGCACTTAATGTACAAAGTACTAACATATTTCTAAAAATGATGACAAATTATGTAGATCTAAGTGGCAAATAGTCAGGAGCCTGATCAGACAAAAGTGTATCTGGTGTCTGGTTAGACTCCTGACTGTTTGCTGTTGAAAATGATAATTTTTGTAGCTCAAAATTTAATACAACTTTTGTGACTTTTTTCTGTCTGTCAGACTGGTTATTGTCTCACCTGCTCTAGTAGATAGTATCAGTTTGCAATAAATTGTAAATAACCATCCTAAATAGTCAAAACATGACTAGACTTTATTGGAACTGGAATTGTCCAGTTTTAGTGATTAACCTATTACCCCATAGCCTGTTTCTAGTTTTGAAGACCAGGGGACCACTTAAAGCAGGATGAAAGTAAAGCAGAATGTGCCTTAAGGTGCATTCTGCTTTACTTTTGGCCTGCTTTAAGCTACCATCTGCTAGGATACAGATAAGTTTTCTAATTATGTATATTCATGACTGTATTAATGACACTATTTTCTTCAGTTGAGGAATAAATTAATGGCGTAAAAAGGCGTATTTATTGGGTAATGGGTTAATTAGTGAACACATCATTTTTTTTCAGAATACAACAACAGTGATCTTCAACATATTGGATGCCAATGACAATGCTCCTGACTTCACAGAGTCAGAGTACACTTACCATGTGTTAGAAGGTAAAAGATTGCTAGTTTTTATGTGCATTTTTATTCTGCACACATGTAGATACGAAAAAGTATTTGCACATTAAGATCTCATATGGAATATTTCTGATACTGATCATAAGCCTTTTATGACAGTGATGATCACGCACTTAGAGGATTACACATGTTAATTGTTTGTCAAGTAAATCTCTGAAATACATCATATCTCGGCCTCTTTTACATTACTAATCTGTGCATTTTTAGCTTGCCTGACACATGAATAGTGGGTGTGTCTGTCTTAAATGTGTCCGTCAACAACTTTTTCTCTAAAGAACTTCTTGGAAACTACTGAGCCAATTTTATTGAACCTTCATATGTTTGTTCCTGACAGGGTACACTCTGAAATCTCATCAAATCAGGTCATTCAACTGAAATTGTAGTTGCTGATGGCAACCAATAAAAAAGACAAATGTTTTTTTCAGAAACTGCTAGTAGATCTACACATTGAAAATAACTTTACAAACTTGATCCAATGGTGATCTTCAACCAGTTAATTGATCCATTGGTGATCTTCAACCAGTTATTGATCCAATGGTAACCCTCAACCAGTATTCTTTAACTAGTTTTTCTTGCGATTTTCCATATCATATAGAAAAAATATTTTCATGTGAAACAATCAACTTCAGTTGAAAATGATTTTGAATACTTTATGATTGGACCAGGTGAGGGATTCAGTGTTATAATGTCCTTCTTGTCCGTACTTGTTTGGGATTTGTTTTGAGTGATGTCAGACTTTAGGAAGTTCCCTTTTAGACTGGTATCACTGTACCAGAAATGATTGTAATACGGTACTCCTTTCTATTTAACACGTGCAGGCATGACTGTATTGGGCAATAACTTCAGTGTTGAAGCCAGTGACAAGGACACCGGGGAGAATGCAGAAATAACCTACATCCTGGGTGGCAAGGACCACCACCAGTTCAATATCAGCACACTACAAAACAATGTAAGATAGTATACCTTCCATTACCCCATAGATTTTTACCTTTTTACGCCTATAATTTTTTCCTCCACTGAAATTAACACTTCCAATTTATACCTGTATAGTCGTACATGTATATAGGATAAGCAATATTTCAATATCCTAGTAGATAGTAACTTAAAGCAGGCTGAAAGAAAAGCAGAATGTGCCAAAGGCACATTCTGCTTTACTTTCAACCTGATTCAAGTGATCACATGTTTTCAAAACTAGAGACATGCTATGGGGTTATGGGTTAAAAATGTTGATATTTATTTTTTAAAAAATAAGAAAAAATAACTGATTTTAATGCTCTCCTAAAAAGCAAAAATGGTATTTTTTCCTTATTACACCTTGCCTTGGCAGAAATACTTTATGCCTCAAAGAATAATGCGGAACTTGAACACATAAATCTTTAGAACATTCTACCACACTGTATTAACTCTTACCATAATTATGTTAGAAATGAAATCATGATATCCTTTTCAAACAGTTTTTCTCATCAGGATCCAAACCCTACTTTTGACACACTGACCCTGTTTTAACCCATCACCCCATAACCTGTTTCTAATTTTGAAAATAGGTGACCACTTAAAGCAGGTTGAAAGCAAAGCAGAATGTGCCTTCAGGCGCATTCTGCTTTACTTTCAGCCTGCTTTAAGCTTTTATCTGCTAGGATATAGAAAATATTTCCTATAGTACATATACATGACTGTATAAAGGGATACTATTTCTTACAGTGTAGTAATAACTTAAAGGCATGAAAAGGTGTATTTATGCCGTAACGGGTTAAAAGGATTTTAAAAGGAAATTAGCAAGCATGCAAAAGGTTTTATTTTAAGGTGATCATAATTTATGTTTCTTCTTTTAATACATGATGTAATCTATAATAATATTTTATGAGCTGATGGTATACAAACTTACTTCTGTAGATGCACAGGTTTGAGATTTCTGTTGATCTCTCTTCATATGTTTTACCAACTTGCTGAATTCCTACCTAGATGTGTTCTATTTGTCCTATTGTACCCAGGTGTTTGTTTGTTTCAGGGTTTCTTGCATATACTAGAGCCCCTTGACAGAGAGTCGGTACTGGCAAAACACACAAATGGATCAGCCGTGTACACTGTGACAGTCATTGCTAAAGATCATGGAAATCCTCAACAAACCTCAACAGCTCTGGTAAACCTGTATTTAGACCCCATTCTGTGCAGATGCATTTAAAATTTTATGTCTCTGCACAACTAAGAGGTATATTGTGTTTGCTCTTGTCTGTTTTGTTTGTCTGTCCACAACTTTAACCTTGGCCATAACATTGGAATTGCATGTGATAGAGACCCCATATTTAGAATAAGTACTCAACTCAACAAGTTCTTGAGCTCAGTACAATTTGGGTAATGACAGACAAAGGTCAAGGTCATGTAGAGGTAAAATAGACAGAGTTTCTTCTTGGCCAAATTTTGGAACTACGTATGACAGAGACTTTGTAATTGCCATGTGTACTCAACTCATGAAGGTCTTGAGCTTATTAAAATGTATCTTATGTCACACAAAGGTCAATGTCATTTAGAGGTCATGGTCACATCTGGGTGCAAAATGTTTCTCAAACACATCTTGTTTAGATAAGTTGCTACTGGTTTTAGTTTTGGAAACAATGTACCACTTAAAGCAGATTAAAAGTAAAGAAAAATGCTCTTTAAGCAACATTCTGCTTTACTTTCAATCTTCTTTAACCTAAGTAACATCTCATGATCTGGAAAGATACTGGAAATGCCATCTTTGATTTATGTTCAGGCCTTTCTAGTTGGGGACTTAGTGTAGAAATAGAGGTGTAAAAATGTGAATTTATGGCATATTAAATTGGTTAAAAATACCAAACAAGAGAACTATACAGAAAGCATTTACACGAAGATGTTTTTTAGCTCACCTGAGCCAAAGGCTCAAGGTGAGCTATTGTGACCGCTCACCGTCCGTAGTACGTCTGTCCGTCTGTCCGTCTGTCCGTTCACTTTTACTTCAAACGACATCTCCTCTGAAACCCGCCGATTGTAGGGAGAGTTCAAACTGCTCATGATGTTCCTTGGATGCTTCTCTACAGAAGTTGTTAAAAAAAAATGAAAAAAAGCACAAACTCTGCTTGAAAAAGCAAAAAAGCAAAAATCTTTAAAAAATCTTCTTGCCCAAAACTACTAGGCCCTAAGCTTTGATATTTGTACAGTAGAATCTCCTGGTGGATCTCTCTATAGTTTGTTAAAATGAAATCCCTAGGGTCACATTTGACACCACCCTGCACAGTTTAAGTGCTGCTCTAGGCAGGTTATACAGTATTTTTGATTTAGGCAGAACTGTATTTACCTGAGTTACCCTTAATATACTATGGGCAAATAACCAATATTTGCAAACAGTTTGGATCCAGATCAGATGCAACATAATGCTGCATCTAATCTGGATCCAAACTATTTGCCACTCATTTACCAACTTAACATTTTCTAAAAAATAAAAATGTACATTTTTTACACACAGAAGGTATTTAGCAGACATCATTTCAGTCTGGTAAGGGTAAGCTCCCAGACTGCTGCTGCTACAGTTCTCTTACATAATATTTGACCTCAGTGATCAGGCCAACAGAACTGAACATGTTGTCTGCTAAAGTTTAGAAATGGTTCAGTCGTTTGTTCAGACATTTGTTAACCCATTACCCCATAAATGTGCATTTTTAGGCCTTTGATTTATTCCTCCACTTAAGAAAATAATTCCCCTTTAACCCTTTCCCCCATAGCATATCTCTAGTATTGAATGTAGGTGTCAACTTAAAACAGGTTGAAAGTAAAGCAGAATGCGCTTTAAGCGCATTCTGCTTTACTTTCAGCCTGCTTTAAGCTATCATCTACTAGAATATAGAAAATATTTTGTATTATACATATTTATGAATGTATAAATTGGAACTATTTTCTTTAGAGCAAGAATAAACTGAATGTGCTAAAAGGCGCTTCTATGGGGGAAAGGGTTAAACAGTCATGAAAATGTAAGATGTGAAATAAGTTTCTATATCCTAGTAGATGGTAGCTTAAAGCAGTTTGAAAGTAAAGCAAAGTGTGCATTAAGACCCATTCTGCTTTACTTTCAACCTGCTTTAGGTGGCCACCTATTTTCAAAACTAGAAGCAGGCTATGGGGTAATGGGTAAAATGAAATTGCCTATTTGGAAAGAGCCTAATGAGAGGAAGTGCCATTTGCAAAGGCCATAACTCTGACATCATTGTTTTTTTTAGTTATTTCCCTTTGTCATATTTTCTTGTCAAGAAGACAACTCCAGGTCTACTGATGCTATTGTAATGAAATTTTATGTATGGAAAGAAACTGATGAGAGAAAATGCCTAGTGCATAAGGGCAGCAATATTTTGTTTTCCCCTTTGTCATATTTTATTGTCAGGAAAATAACTCCAGTTCTGCTGACGCTAGTGAAATAATTATCATTTACCGGAAATGGAAATAGCTTGATAAGAGGATGTGTCATGGATAAGGGTCATAAGCTTGGCAACAAAATTCACTTTTGTCATGTTTTCTTGTCCGGAAGATAACTCCATTTATAGCTATATTAAAATGTTGTCTTGCCCAGTCAACTTAGGTACAAACTTCAATGTCCTCAGGTGAGCGAATTTAGGGCCATGGCCCTCTTGTCTATTTAACCCATTACCCCATAGCCTGTTTCTTGTTTTGAAGATATGTGACCACTTAAAGCAGGTTGAAAGTAAAGCAGAATGCGCCTTAAGGCGCATTCTGCTTTACTTTCAGCCTGCTTTAAGCTATTATTTATGATTTCTTATGATTTTAATGTGTGACAGTATAAATTGGAAATATTTTCTTCGGTAGAGAAATTATTTAAAGGCGTAATTTAAAGGTGTATTTATGGGGCAATGGGTTAATGCATTGTAATTACACTGGGAAAGCGTACATCTCCCATGCATGAATGTAACACTTGTTCCTCTACATTGTGTTTGTCACTGTGTTTAGGTGCACATCTATGTGGATGATGTTAATGACTGCCCCCCTCAATTTAACAACCCTAACTATACAGCCAGTGTACAAGAGGGGACAGCAGTGGGCACTAAGATCACCATGGTTACCACCACAGACTGTGACTATCTACCTGAGTATAAACAAGTCACATATACCCTGCAGGGTCCAGACCATGGTATGTATAGTGAAGAATTCGAAATGTGTTTGACAGTCCTGCTATTTAACCCATTACCCCATAGCCTGGTTTAAGTTTTGAAGTTAGGTGTCCACTTAAAGCAGGTTGAAAGTAAAGCAGAATGCACCTTAAGGCACATTCTGCTTTACTTTTAACCTGCTTTAAAGGGTCAACTATCTTCAATACTAGAAACAGAAATGTGGCTCCTAGCCATGTTCTTGACTTTCATCACTTCTCAGAGTTCTATTCTTTTCTCTAGATAAACAAATGGATGGAAAGGTGTCCACTTAAAGCAGGTTGAAAGTAAAGCAGAATGCACTTTAAGGTACATTCTGCTTTACTTTTAACCTGCTTTAAAGGGTCAGCTATCTTCAATACTAGAAACAGAAATGTGGCTCCTAGCCATGTTCTTGACTTTCATCACATCTCAGAGTTCAATTCTTTTCTCTAGATAAACAAATGGATGGAAAGGCGAACTATTATGGCTGATGTGTGTTAACACTTTAAGGCTCATAGAAAATCAGCAGTTTAGAGATGTGATTTTTTATTTGGAAGTCCATGTATTTTGATTGAGTTTAAGCTTTGCAACTCTGTGAATCATTTTTGGCTCGGAGAGCCTATATCGAATCCTTAAGAAAAATATTGGTGCGAGTCTAGCTCCCCCTACAAACAAATCCTGTCATACGGGGTCTAACGGAGCTTCAGTTGCTGGATACGTCACTATCAGATAAACCGTGTAGTAGCAGCACTGAGTTAAACTCAGGATCCTGAGTCTGTACCTGTGGTGATTTAAACACCGTATTTACTCCCTTGTAATAAACATTCACCTAGTAGTCATAGCAGACGATGCATTATAAGACATGCACATTATAAAATTCCTTAGGGTCTTTAAGCGCTGCAGGTTTCTGCTTAATGCATGGCAATGGTAATGCAGAAACTCCATAATTAGCTTTCTACATTACTTTATTCTACATTAAACTGAAAGTCCGAGCCTGCAGTACTACAGTACTTTGATTACTTAATGGCTCTGTCTATTTTCAGAGGTGTTTAATGTTACTACTAATGGTGACATTGTTTTGAACACACCAGTATCAGTTCAGAAGAAACGAACATATAACCTCAACATAACAGCCAGTGATGGAGTAAACCAGACTTCAGTAAGTTGTGATTATAATGTCTCTTAATGCAGTAAAGCGAAAGTGAAAAACCAGCAGGGCTGCCATATCTCTGATTTTTTCCAAAATCTTCGGACTTTTATTCTAGCAGATGGTAGCTTAAAGCAGGTTGAAAGTAAAGCAGAATTCTGCTTTACTTTCAACCTGCTTTAAGTAATCTCAATTGAAAATTTGGAAATCCATGATTTTTCATGATCAACTTATGGAAGCCCTGAATCAGCCACCCAATAAACAAGCATGGTGATATTTATTAGGACTGATAAACAAGTATTTTTGTTTTAGTTATCATAAAAGAAGGATTTTCTGTAAGGCAGATTTTATGCTTAATGCATACAGGTAATATTTGTCAACCAATACATTTACATCACTGTTCATGTATTTTGTATTTCATCATTTTACAGGCTCACCTGACAATATCTGTTCTAGATGCCAATGACCATTCCCCTAACTTCACTAGGAAGGTGTACACTTTCAATGTCAGCGAGAATGTGGATAGTACTGTGGTTGGGGAGGTACAGGCATTGGATGAAGATCCCGGAGAAAATGGAAATGTCAGCTATGCAATAACTTCAGGCAACAGCAAGGGGTTCTTTGACATAATCAAAGAACAGGTAAGATCGTGGGAGGTCCGCCGTCTACGGCTTTCAGTGGAGGAATCAAAATAAAACTAGTAACATCAAATGGTACATATTCATTTAACTCATTACCACTTAAATACGCCTTTTTACCCATGTAATTTTATTCATCCATGAAGAAAATTGTTTCCTTTAAGAGAGTTATGCATATGTAGCATAAGAAATATTTCTACATCTTGGCAAATAATAGCTTATAGCAGGCTGAAAGTGAAGCAGAATGTGCCTTGAGGCACATTCTGCTTTACTTTCAACCTGCTTTAAAGCGACTCGCAACCAGATGGTGCATTAAAAATAGTAATTTGTAAATATGTGTCAAACGCTTATATAAATGGTAAAGAATTAGTTTAGAATAAGAAATTCTGTTTAAAAAAATGTATTTCAATAAAAAAAAATATTGGTCTCTGGTGGGATTCGAACCCGGGGCCCCGGCATTGGCGGACAGAAGGCAAAATAGGGGAAACCGCTTAGACCAATGGACCACGGAACTATCCGTTTATCTCGGATCGATTTAACGTATTTCAATGTGTAGCTAGCGAAAGTGCATACAACTTCGTAATTCGGCTCGTGTTTATGTCTAAGCCCGTGTAGAGAAGCAACAACAACAACTATACCGTCTACTAGTCGGTATAGAAAAACGATGGAAAATATCTAAAAATCTAAGATTCGGTGACGATTCTTGAGACTTTTTTTGGACTGATCATATTTTTTTAATGTCAGAAGCCAAATAATGCCACAAATTTGCTTTTATTTGAGTATTTTATTTTATTTTGACAAGTACACCATCCGGTTGCGAGTCCCTTTAAGTTATCATCTTTCTTCAAAACTAGAAACAGGCTATATGGGGTAATGGATTATATCAAGACTTCAACAAAGTCTAGGGTACATTGTGTTTGCTCTGTCTGTGTGTGCATTGATCAGTTTGTCTGTCCTTAATGGTCCATTCAAAAGGTTTCCAAGGCATTATTTTCCACACTATTTCACCTAAAGTTATTAATATTGTTGTGTGGTTAGTGTGTTTAAGGTTGAATGCTGAGTGCCATTAAAGTAGGTCACTGAGACTTCTGTCATGACCTTTGACCTACATTATCAACGATTTTCATTCCATAAAAGATCTTTCACCTAAATCATCTTACAGTGGTAATAACTCTGTGACCTTATATTGAATGACAGGGCTGCCATAATTTGATCATGAAACAACCTAAGATTTACAAATTTTCAATTTAGATCCCAACTAATCCTGAATTGTTAAGACCTTATGGTTTTGTATAATGGTCATATTTGTTTCATATCTTCCAGAACAACTCGGCGTTGATCAAACTTGTATCTGCACTTGACAGGGAAGCAAAGCATGAGTACAGTCTAATTATAACTGCATCAGACAATGCTAAAACAGGCAAGAGACAGGTAAACAAACATAATCATTATTACATGAATGCAAATGTTTAACCACATGTAAAAAACACACTTCAAACAAAATCCATTGACAGTTTTTAAAGCAGGTTGTAACACTGTGTAGAAGCTTTTTTAGTTAAACTGCAACTCTTTTAACCCATTACTCAATAGATACAACTTTTCAAGCTTTTAAAAATATCTTCCACTGAAGAAAATAGTTCCCTTTTATACAGTCTTGAATTAAAGAAATACTTTCTTTATCTAGCATATGGTAGCTTAAAGCAGGCTGAAAGTAAAGCAGAGTTCTACTTTACTTTCAATCTGCTTAGGAGTTGGCCTATCTTCCATACTAGAAACAGATTATGGAGTAAAGGGTTAACAATTTTCTTGTGTTAGAGACATGATACCTTATAAGTGGTTTTTTACGCGAGATGCAAATTTAGCAAGTCTACCCTAAATGAATTTTTAGGGTGTTCATTTTTCGCACAAACGTATATTGAAAATCAATTTTTCACGGTCATGATATTAAAGTATATTTTATTTTACCGTTTGGGTTTTATCTTTTTAATAAATCCTCATTAGTAAGTGGGGCATTCAAAACTAAGGGGAGTAACTATTTTAACATTCAAGGCGACGGATATCTATCTTCCCTTCATAAATTCTATGGCGCACTTGTTTACAATGTGATCGGATGTAATTTCCATCTTTCGTCTGTAATGTAGTGAAGCGGCAGAAAGTCACCACTGGATCCAGATGAAACGCCGTGTAAATCAATGTCTCTCAAGTATCAAAACTTTTTCCCACACGATTTCCCTGTATATACGTGTAGACAATGGAGAAAGTTGCCTTTTAATTGCAACCGACGCTGTCATTTACGAGTGAATTACATAGGTCAAACTGTAAAAGCGATTAACCCTTTGTCTGCCGATCACAACTTGATTGGCATTGGCAAACAGTTTGAGTAAAATTAAGCACCGAGCAACACGACAAATCTGGATCCAAATTGTTTGACACCCGTCTTTAGATCTCTATAATAAAAATGCATTAAATTGAACATGTATATAGGCCTGGTTTAAATTAAAGACTACAAACTGTTTGCAACAGAAATAAATGTTTTAGCAAAAACACATTTATTTGGCAAGAATAATGTCTTCTCCAATGTTACAAAATACCATTAACTCAGATGAGCAAATATACAATATAAATCCTGAGTAGAAGCTTTTAACAATATCACTGATCTAGACCTCAAAAGTTTTCAATGTCTAAGAGTCATAGTCTTCAAAGTAATGTTTGTTTGTGTTTATTTCAGGGTACATGCACCGTCACGGTAGAGGTAATGGACTTGAATGACAACAATCCAGTGTTTGATACAAAGGCTGGCTACTCTGGATCCATTGGTGAAGAGGCTAAAAACGGAACACAGATAGAAATTGTAAGTACATGTATATTTGAATCTCACAATTAATTGTTTTGGCTGTGCTGTGTATTACTTACTGTATTCTGTATTATAGATGGAGGTAAATTAGGTGCTCTTCTTATTTATTAAAACCATATATAATGGCTTTGAATTATGAAGATCTTATCAGTACAGATACATGTATAATCAAATGATTTGCTTGTCAGTTATTTTAGCACAAAATACAGTAAAACCTCTCAATTACCAAATTACTTTCATGCCCCATAGGACCTGTCTGTCTGTACATGTGATAGAGACTTCATATTTGGCATGTGTACTCAACTCAAGAAGGTTCTCGAGCTCAGCATAAGTTGGGTTATGTTCGACAAAGTTCAAGGTCATTTAGAGGTCATGGTCACAAGAATGGCCATAGTGTTTTACAAATGTATCTTGTGATTATTTTGTGTTTAAGGCAGATGGCTGCTTAAAGCAAGATGGAAGTAAAACAAAGCTTCTTTTGGAGCTTTCTGTTTTACTTTCATCTTTCTTTAAACTCCAACATGTCTATTAGACAATCCATTATCCTTCTTTTTTGTGGTCATAAAAGAGAGGTTTTACTGTGTGCCACTATTATTTCTTTCTTAGAAATTTGTTTCTAGAATTTATATAATGTCAAAGATGACTGAATGTGTCCTTAAGGACAAGTCGGTCTTTCTTAGTAACAGTTACCTGCCCTTTGACTTCTGCAACAGTTAACCATTTTTACCTGTAAACTTTCTTCAGAATCCACCCATTCATGCACATGACCAAGACAGTGGGAGCTATGGTACTGAAGGAATTGTTTACAGCCTGGAACCACCATCACCATTCTGTATTAACAGTTTAACAGCAGTTGTACAAGTGTGTGGAAAACTTGACAGAGAGAAACAGAGCAGATATAAGCTTCAGGTGAATAGTTTTGATGATAAATTGTAGTGTTTGAGCATGATAAAGAACCCTTTGAACGTTATGAATAGTGTACAGTAGAACTTTGATATCTCGAACTCGCTTAACTCGACCTATCTGATAGTTCGACATATGTACTGCATTATTTCATGCTTGGTTCAATCAAACATACCCATATTTCAAAATAAAAGCGTGGCTTCGCAGAGTTTTAGCTTTGAAATATGAGTATGCTTGACTTAACTGAGTTCGAGATATCAAAGTTTGACTGTAGTTCAGAAGTGCTTCAAATACACAGTCAAAATGAAGACAAGGTCTGTGGAACTCCTTTTCCCCATTATTTTTTGCAATGTTTAAGACAATTAAGAGTTTGTATTCTTTCATGATGCAAGTAAAGTTTGTTTATACTTCTTATTTGCCCATTGTAGAAGTCTGAAATGAAACAAGTATAAGGAATGTAGTAGTTCTTCAATGGGCCCTTAAATAATACAGTAAAACCTCTCTTTTACAACCACTAAAACGAAGGATAATTGATTGTATAAAAGACAGGTGACAGTGTAAAGCAAGGTGACAGTAAAACAGAAAGCTCCTAAAGGAGCTTTCTGTTTTACTGTCACATTGCTTTAAGCAGTCACCTTTCGATACACCTTGTAATTAGCGCAATTTAGAGGTCACAATAGCGAGGTTTTACTGTGTATACATGATACCGTTATTACAAGTCAGTGGGTATATCTAACTCTATAGGTATGGGCAAAGGACACACTAGGAAAGCCAGGTGGGAAAACAGCTAACACTTCTCTGACAATAACAGTGACAGATTTTAATGATGAGGTGCCAGTGTTTATCAACACTCCTTACACATACACTGTCCTAGAGAACACCGCCTCCGGTACATCTGTTGGTGACGTTACTGTCATAGACGCTGATGAGAATGGCATCGAGGACGTCCAGGTGACAATACTACATGGCAGCTTGGATAACTTCTATATCAGCTCGACTGTCAATGGCAGTAGGCTGGTGGCTACAATATATGTGAGCGGTGTGTTGGACAGAGAGAAGAAATCCTCGTACAACATGACAGTAACAGCTACTGACTCTGTACATAGCAACGAGACCTCTGTTATTATAACAGTGTCAGATGTGAATGATAATGCTCCGATCTTCAACAAGAGTAGGACAGAGATCAGAGTAGAGGAGAATTCACAGCCTGCTAAACTTTATACAGTCACTGCGTATGATAGAGATCAGCCAAAAACAACCAACAGTGAAATAATGTTTGCCTTTTCAAATGAAACACAACAAGGTATTTCCACACTGAAGTACTGCTACTAATTGTATTGAACAACTTACCCGTTACTCCACCATAGCCTGCTTTAACCCTTTGAACCCTAGTCCCGCATATAGGCGTTATTTTCAAACAGTGAACATGTGAATAGTACACTTGTCCTATGCAAACAGTGAAGAACCAGATCAGAGGGCTCCTAGGAGCCCTCTGATCAGGGTCTTCACTGTTTGTCATAATGCCAAACATTGACAAAAACAACCCTTAAAAGTCAGAAATGGACTAGACTTAGATGGAAACTGGAATTGTCCATTTAAAGTTTCAGGGAGGAAAGAGTTAAGCTACCATCTCATAGGATATAGAAAATAGTTTTTAAGGTATTGTAACGTACGTAGTACGTTGGTATATGCAAATGAGGCTTCCCGAAACCGTTGTATGTTGGGAAGTGAGTCAATTATATAGCGCAACAAACATCTCTTGATGTGAGCTTAAGCTTTGCACTGACAGGGTTTGTTGTTGCTGGGTCACTCAATTTGCACCTTACAGTATAATATTAATGATTGTATGAAAAGGAACTTTTTTTCTTCAGATGAGAAATTAATTATGTGTGTAAAAAGGCATATCTGTGGAGTAATTGGTTATAAGAAGGCTTATTCTTTCTAAGCTTTCAAAATTGATGATCATGTGGTTTTTCATGAATTAACCTATTCCTAATTGAAATGTCTACTTTGCCTATTTCTAACTTGCCGTGTTAATTAAGGGGCCATACGGATCATTTCCTTCATGCTGACACAGGTGGCTGCTTCAGCAGGATAAATGTTTTTGGCTTTTAATATATAACATGTAAAAAAATGATAGTTTTAGAATGCTGTAATAATCATTATTTACATTGTACTTAACTGAACTGTTTGCCTGCAAAAAGAATATTTTTTTTATAAACCATCATTGGTCCACGGAATTATACAAAACGGAATAGCAACTAAGCGAAGTTGAATAGGCGAGCATCTGAGCTCTAGCGGCGGTTGAATTTTGCGAGATTATGTGTCACGTGACAAGGTCCTCACTTTTTGCCTCGTTTTCTGCTCTTTCTGGCGTGAAATTTACCGACTCGAGTACTTTTATTTACATTTTATAGGATTTAAACGACCTGGTGGACATTTTCTATCAATTCACGGGAACATAAACCCGTGAAAAATGCTTCGAAAACACACATTTATCATATTGACTACCGATAGACAGTCTCTTATCAAGTCTCGCGAGTCTCGTATGCGCCGCACGAGATTTACGATATAGCGCGAGGTTTCGATTCCATCAGTGTATAATTCTGTGATTGGTCACCAGTGAAACAGTGGGCACTACATGTATAGGTTTTGTTTCCATTCATGTGTCCCTGGATTTGTCCATCTATCCTTATTTCTGTCAGTCAGTCTGTCCTTTACATGTGACCTGCAATAAACAGATCGGATACATGCATTAATTCAGCCTACTAGTTTTATATAAATTGGTTGAAAACTTCATTAAATTTGAACCTAATGATCTCTTCCAACACTAAGTAAATATTGTGGGTTATTAGGTTCCCTTGTGGATCATTTTAGTTACCAAAACATGAATCAATCTGCTTGGAATTCTAGGTTGTTCAATAAATACTGGTCTAAATTAGAAAAAAGTGTAGACCCAGATCAGAGGGCTTCTCTAGGAGCCATTTAACCCTTTGAAGCCTAGTCACGCATATGTATACGCGTCTTTCGCAAATATTGTAACTGTATAGAGTACACTTGTCCTATGAAAATAGTGAAGACACAGATCAGAGGGCTCCTTTAGTCATACTGCAAAATATCGACAAAAACAACCCATAATAGTTAAACATTGACTAGACTAATTTGGCAACTTGAATTGTTCATTTGAAGTTTTAGGGAGGAAAGAGTTAATCTGGTTCTATGATGTTTGAACTGTAATGAGTATATTTTAAACAGATCCACAGGTCCATGAGTTAACTCTAAAAATGTCTGCTTCCCAGTTGCTTAAAATTTGATCTGAGATTAATGTATTTTTCAGCTTACGGAGACAAATTCAAATTATTCAAAAATGGTAGCTTGTACACAAGAAAAGAGCTTGACCGTGAGGCTGTCTCATCATACATATTGACTGTAATAGTCAAAGACAAAGGGACACCACCCATGAACGCCTCAACAAGTATCACAGTTACTGTTCTTGATGTAAACGACCATACCCCATCATTCTGTGGCAGTCCACCATGTGTTCAGGATAGCTATGTGGTAGAAACAGTTCCAGTAGGTTCAATCCTCGCACTGCCTGTAGCCATTGACCCAGACCAGGGTGACAATGGCACAATCATGTACACCATTCTACCATCCCCTGCCTCAAAGTATTTCACCATAAACAACAGTACAGGACTTGTAGCTATTGGCCGATCTATTGTTATCAATACATTGCTGGCTGAAAACATTGTTAATAAGACCAACAACTCCACCAGTGTTATGTTAGATGTGGTTGTGGAGGCCAGAGATAAAGGCCCAGGTCGAGGCAAGGCATCAACACTGACTCTCCGAGTTACAGTAGAGCAGATCAACGACAATGCTCCAGTCTTCGAATACCCCTGTACTTTTAACATTACAGAGGAACTACCCTCAGGTATTTACAGTAAAACCTCTATATAACAACCACTAAAACAAGGATAAGTGATTGTATCAAAGACAGGGGACAGCTTAAAGCAAGGTGAAAGTAAAACAGAAAGCTCCTTTAGGAGCTTTCTGTTTTACTTTCACCTTGCTTTAAGCAGTCACCTGTCTTAAACACTAAATAATTCATTTGATTTAGCGGTCATTATAGTGGTTTTACTGTTATTTGTTTAAACACTTTCTTCTATGACATTTTACCCCTTTATGCCTAAATATAGCTATGAACTCTCCGTATTGGCTGATATATTACATTATAGATGCACATTTCTCATACAACAAAACATGTTAGTGTATGGGAAATTATGGTATAACCCTTTAATTTGATCTGTTATAAAACAATCGCTCACCTGATTGGAGTGTATACACCATAATATAAAGTATTATGATACAGTCCAAACTCTACTGTTCGAACGCACTTGAATTTAAAAAATTCTATATCAACTGCATTTCATTAGTTGAATTTTGATACCTCAATGTTCCTTAAGTGGAACATACCTATATTTTTTAAAGAGCTTTAACCCATTACCACTTAGGTTATTTCTAGTTTTGATAATAGGCGACTACTTAAAGCAGGTTGAAAGTAAAGCAGAATGTGCCTTAAGGCGCATTCTGCTTTACTTTCAGCCTGCTTTAAGCTACCACCTGCTAGAAAAAAGAAAATATACCTTATAATACATATTTATGAATGTATAAATTGGAACTATTTTCTTCAGGGCAAGAATAAACTGAATGCGCTAAAAGGCGCTTCTATGGGGTAAAGGGTTAAGTGGAACATACCTATATTTTTTAAAGCGCTTTAACTTTGAAAATCTAGGTTAGTTTGACTTAAGTCAGTCTGAGTGATCAAAAATTAACCTGTTTATATAATACAGTCGAACTTCTATATCTCGAACTAGCTTAACTCGAACTATTCGATATTTCGACACATGAAATGCATTATTTTATGCTTAGTTTAGTCAAACATACCCATATATCAAAGTTAAAACGTGGCTTAGCCACGTTTTAACTTTGAAATATGGGTTTGTCGACTTAATCAAGTTCGAGATATCGAAGTTTGACTGTATGTTGAATTGTGTTGTAGGGACTATTGTTGGTGATTGCTATGCCATCATTCCCAACGCCACTCATTCCCATATGACCTATAAACTCATCACCGGTTTTGACAGCTCCAGCTTTAGTATCGACCAGACAAACGTATGTATCTTCAATTGCACTGGCATTTAATTATATTAAAACAGAAAATAATATAATATTTTCCTTTGTAACTGTTTAAATTGACATAAAGGTGACCTGGGTTTTGTTGGAATTATTTTTACATTATATTTTATTTCAATCTTTACCTACTGATTGTCACTTAAATTCTACTTTATTTGCAGAAAGTTTGGATTAGGATCAGGGGTGCGTCTTTCTAAATGTTTTACGACAAATATTGTTGTAAGTCAGATTCTAAAAGTCTCAATTACTATTTATTTCTCTCTCTAATCATGTCTTGTGAGATCTTGTTGGAATCATCTTTCCAAGATAGTTGATGTTTCTACTCCTAGGGAACCATAAGAACTTCAACTGTATTAGATAGAGAGGAGGCCAGCCACTACAGCTTGTCTGTGCAAGTCACAGATGGCAGGACTCCGGAGAGGACAGCTTTCACTGCCGTAAGTCTTGCTCTCTCTTGTCTCTCATCTTGCTCTTTCTCTCTCTTTCTTTATATCCCTCTCTCCCTCTATTTATTTCTTCACCCCCCCCCCCCCCCCCCCCCATAAAAATATCTGTTTTTGTCTCCTTGCACTTGCTGTTGCTCTCTCACTCTTATATTTGCTCTCTCTCTCATCAATCCCTTTCTCTCCCTTCCCCATCTTTCTTTGCCTCTTTTTTGCCCTTGCTGTTGCTCTCCCACTCTCTAACTTTGCTCTCTCTCTCATCAATCCCTTTCTCTCCCTCACCCTCTCCCTTCCCTATCTTTCTTTGCCTCTTTCTTGCCCTTGCTGTTGCTCTCCCACTCTCTATATTTGCTCTCTCTCTCATCAATCCCTTTCTCTCCCTCATCTTCTCCCTTCCCCATCTTTCTTTGCCTCTTTCTTGTCCTTGCTGTTGCTCTCCCACTCTCTATATTTGCTCTCTCTCTCTCTCATCAATCCCTTTCTCTCCCTCACCCTCTCCCACCCCTTTCTTTCTTTGCTTCTTTCTTGCCCTTGCTGTTGCTCTCTCACACTCTAAAGTTGCTCTCTCTCTCTCTCTCATCAATCCCTTTCTCTCCCCCAGCTTTCTCTCCTTGCCCTTGCTGTTGCTTGCTCATATGCTTTCTATATTTGCTCTCTACCTCATCAATATCATTCTCTCTCCCTCTGTGTTGCTGTCTAACCCTTTACTCCATGGCCTGTTTCTAGTTTTGAAGACATATGACCACTTAAAGCAGGTTGAAAGTAAAGCAGAATGGTCCTTATGGCATATTCTGCTTTACTTTCAGCCTGCTTTAAGCTATCATTTGCTAGGATTTAGAATTATTTTCTTATGGTTTAATTTAAAACTGTATAAATTGGAACAATTTTCTTCAGTGTAGGAATAAATCAAATGTGCTAAAAGGTGCTTCTATGAGAGAAAGGGTTAAGAAGATTTCTGCATTACTGTTTTAGCAGGCAACTTTGAGGATATAGAAACAATTTCCTATATTAGTCAAAAGGCTAAACAAGGAAACCAAGTTTACATTTGCATGGTTGCTTTAGTTTGATGTGTTAGACTCTATTTCCAGGTGACCATAACGGTCCAGGACATTAATGACAATAGCCCAGTATTCTACCAGAGCCCAATCAGCCTTCAGATCCCTGAAAATAGTAACTGGTCTAGAAGTATCAATGCCAGTGCAGTTGACAGAGATGAGGGTCAAAATGGAACGCTCATGTTTACTATAGATGAAGACTTTGGTAAGCCCAATCTGTTCACCATTTCCCCAATAGAAACACCTTTTTGCACATCTTATCATTCCTGCACTGAAGAAAATAGCTCCAATTTGCTTTTAGTAGGTTGGAAGTTACTTCCAATCTGCTTTGAGAATGTAAGAAAAAATATTTATCAGGATAAAGAGTAGAAGCATAAAAAGACATTTCTCAAAAGAAAAAAAAAGGGTTCTGCATGATCTATATCTAATTGTACAGGGAGGTAACTCAAACTAGCTGTGAAAGCTCCAGATATTAAGGCTACAGTAAAACCTTTTATCAGCATCACTTTAAAAGAGGTCTTACTGTTGGTGTTTTGAAAAGGGGATTGGTTATTGCAGGACAAATTACTTGTCCTGCATTAAGCAGTCATCTTTCTGCCTTTGAGAATACACATTCTGTCTTCCTAGTGTGTTGCTATAGGGATATCTTACTACTAATGATCGTGGTGTTGTATTATAGGTGGACTGTTTGCTGTTGACAATGTGAGTGGTATAGTTACAGTCAGTGATGTGTTTGACTATGAAAAGCGCTCAAACTACACATTCCATGTACTGGTAGGTACATATTACCTTTTGAACGACACTGAATATATCCTGTCTACCAAAATATGATCTATCAAATTTCTGAAATACAGTTCAACATTGAATTTCAACTAACTCTAGTTGATCTAATCCTTAATTCTACAGTTAAAGTTTTATAACAAAAGCACACTTATGTTGAATTAACATACACATATTTCAAAGTGACTAAGTTATGTTTTAATTTTGAAATATGGGTAAGTTTGACTTAAATTTTTGAGAGGTTCAACTAACTGTATAATGTTCCATTTGACTTATTTACAGAAATGTTATCATGCTATATTTCAATATAATTTCACACACTATTTGAGGAGCTCAGTTTTTCCCCAATGTTTGAAGTCAGGTAATGGAATATAATTCTGAATCCAGATCACCAAGCCCTCTTTGGAATTTAAGTTACTTTCCCATCTTTTCAATGGTTGTACAGAGCTCCAATAAAGGGTAGTATTTAAAAAAAATGTTCTGAATTAAGCCCTTTGGTGTCACTACACATTAGAATCTTCTCTCCGAGACGATTCTAATGAGTAGTAATACCATAGGATTTGTTGCTAAAATGAGTGAGAAAATGTTGGATTTGTTCAGTTTACTCCCACTTATCTGGAGCACTGGTTGTATACGTGTTTTCAGGCTACTGACCATGGTACCAGCCCTAAGTCATCATCAGTTCTCATCAACATTACAGTCATAGACGTCAACGACAATACTCCAACTTTCACCAATGTCAAACACCAATATGACATACCGGAAAATACTTCTGGAAAGGTAAAAAAAGATAGAATTTATTTGATAGAGTCTGAGTTTGCCAGTGCTCATATTCAAGTTTTACAAAAGATTTCTTCATTAAGAGGTTGAGTTCAAGACCATTGTCACTGTTTCAAATACTGGAACCATTTTAAGGAATTCCAAGACTGAAGATTGCCCTTTTCCGTGTTATCTCGGCATTTTCCGTGTTTAACGGAATATACCGAACACTCCTATATAAAACCGGGACGATAATGTTAGAAATTATCCGAATGTAGTCCGAAATGTTGCAAATCTCGTCTTGTAAATTTGCATGGCCTCCCCCGCACAGGTTCGAATCCCGACCGAGCTCAATATATTTTTTATTGAAATATATATCTTTTTTAAACAAAACCTTTTCCTAAATCACTGATTAGATGTTTATAAAATGCGCCTGACATTAACTTGCTAAAATATTTAAATATAAGCCAAATTTATTGTCCAGTCTTTATAAAGTATTCAAGGTCTCCAACACTTTTTCGAAGACAAAATTAATTTTTTCCAGTTAGGTGGTGCCAAATGTCTTAATATTTTGGATTTAGATTGCGTAAGTATTGTATGAAAAAATAAGCAAGTGGTTTGCTTTGCCAAAGTTTTCATTTTTGTACAAACATACAACCTTGTAAGTCACATAATGTAAAATCGTATCGAAAATATTGCATATTTTTAAGAGAACAGTTCAGATTTTTTGATTTTTCACATCATATGATGCAAATATTGGGACAATAACTTTTATTTTGTGATGTTCACGTCTTCTGGCATAGGCATGACATAAGAAAATATTAGTATTTTAGGTAAGAATAGGTAAAAATCACTTTTCAGGAATATTTGTCTTTTAATTTTCTCCCATATTTTCCTACCTGTAAGGCTATATACAATTTTTCAAATATTTTCGAGAGGAGATGGCGTAAAGCCTTCATATTTCTCACAAGGCACGGGAATTACATGTAGTATCCATTCATAATATCATTTTCACATTACAATTACCCTACCTTCAGTGTTGGAATACCTTAAGCTTGTTTTTGTAGAGCTACATGTATAGTCCTCACTTTGTTTTCGTTGTTGTCTTCCCAAATGTTAAGGTTGGCCATAACTTTTTCAATGTTTCATCTAAATCCTTCATATTTGGTATGCATGGTCAATTTGACAAGTCCTATGCAGACAGAGCAAAATATTTAACCAATTGACCTTGACCTTTGACCAAACTTTACTGGTTTTTTTACTGACCTTCAGGTTGCCCATAACTTCTTCAATATTTTATCTACAACCTTCATTTTAAGTATGCATGGTGACCTTGACATGTTCTATCCAGACATACCAACAAATTATACCAATTGACCTTGATCATTTAAAACCTAATTTTACTGTATTTTTCACTGATCGTCAAACACAGACAAGGGTCGGCACCTGCATGCAGTAGTCTTGTTTAAACATTGAGATAGCAAACTGTCATATTATTTAAAGCATATTGACCAATTGATATTTTGACAAGATAAATGAAGAGTTTAACCTTTAACCCTTAGCCCGCCAAATAAATTGTCGTCTGCTATATTTCTCGTCTGCTTCAAGCTTCAAAGTGCTTCAAAGTTGCTCAAAATTGCTGAAAATGTTGTCCGAGTGTCAAACAGCTTGGATCCGGATGAGACGCCGAGTTACTCGGCGTCTCATCCGGATCCAAGCTGTTTGCATATGGAGCTATAGTCGTGAGTGGCAGGCTAAGGGTTAATAAAACACACAGTAGCAATTTCAAATATAGATGTTAGGAAATCCTGGCTTTAACTCTTTCACTGCCATAGTTGACTATAGTTAACTTTGCAAACTGTTTGAAAAACATTTTGGTATTCCTTTGGTTACTTTCCCTTAAACCCTTTGAACCCTAGTCCCGCATATAGGCGTCCTTTTCAAACAGTGTACATGTGAATAGTATACTTGTCTTGTGCAAACAGTGATGACCCAGATCATAGGGCTCCGAAAGGAGCCCTCTGATCAGGGTCTTCACTGTTTGTCATAAAGCCAAACATTGACAAAAACAATCCATAAAAGTCAGAAATGGACTAGACTAAAATGGAAACTGGAATTGTCCATTTAAAGTTTCAGGGAGGAAAGAGTTAAATCTAAGTTTGAAACAATAGTGTGGATAATTATGTTACAGCAGACAATATGGCAAAGGAAGGGTTAAATCAGATGAAACAAAATATTGTGACGAAAAAGTTAATGGAATTGATAAGTTTCTTGCTTGACGTTTATCACAGGGCTGCCATTTCTCCGGATTTTTCCTGAATCTCCGGGTTTTTTCCCAGTATATAGTATCTTAAAGCAGGCTGAAAGTAAAGCAGAATGCGCCCTAAGGCGCATTCTGCTTTACTTATAGCCTGCTTTAAGTAGTCGCATGTCAACAAAACAAGAAAAAGGCTATGGGGTAAGGGTACGATTCGTTAAATCGCACTTGAAAAATGCAAGTTTGGAAATCTTAGGATTTTTCATGTCAACTTATGGCAGCCCTGTTATCATGTAGTAATCGTACAGTAAAATCTCTATAAAGTAATCATTACATGAGATCAATTGTTCAGTGTAGTAGGCAGGTCTAAGTTGCTTTAAAGAAAGATTCAAAGAATAGCAGAAAGCTCCTTAGATCTGCTATGTTTTTTGTCTAGCTTTAAGCTGCCACCTGTCTCAATTGCCATAAATGAGCCTACATTTCAGTGGTCGTATAAGGTTTATTTTACTGTATTTGTCTCACTGGTACAGGTGTTCACTCTCAGTGCCACAGACAAGGACTCTGGCTATAATGGTAAAGTCCAGTACAGTATTACACACAATGACCGTGGACCATTCATAATATATCCTTTAGGTAAGTCTGTGTTATGTGAAACTTAAACTAAGAATGACAAAGATTTCTTAAACTTATCATTATTATTATTATAACAGATTTATAAAGCACTCTTTTCACACAGGGGCTGTGCGTTCAAGAGTGCTTCACAAATATATGCATAACAAACCTATATAAAATATAAAATTAATGCAGAGTTTTCTTTAAAAAACTTTCTGTATTGCTTTTTCTGCATTAAGATGCATATTTTCTGCAGCTCTGCTTTTCCTTCTTTTGAGGTGTCCCTATTGAGATTTTTTCCTTGGCTTTATTTACTCAGTCTTTATACTATTGAACTTTTATCCAAACAGACGGTGCTGTATACATTGATGGTCTCCTAGACTACGAGACTAAGTCAGTATACCATCTGACATTCGAGGCTACAGATGAAGGACTACCACCACGGTCCTCAACTTTGAATGTCACAATCCATGTCCTAGATGTGTATGACTATGTTCTGAAGTTTCCACAGGATGTTTACGAAACAACCATCAATGCTAGTACAGAGCCTGGAAGACAAATTCTCAATCTAGCCATACAGGGTGCACATGCCACATATAGAATAGAAGGTTAATTTTTTATGAATTAGAATAAAATCAGCCAGTACCCATTACCCCAATGCCTGTTTCTGGTTTTCAAAACTTGTGAAGGCTTAAAGCAGGTTGAACGTAAAGCAGAATGTGCCTTAACTCTTTCCTCCCTGAAACTTTTAATGGACAATTCCAGTTTCCATTTAAGTCTAGTCCATTTCTGACTTTTAAGGGTTGGTTTTGTCAATGTTTTGCATTGTGGCATACAGTGAAGACCCTGATCAGAGGGCTCCTAGGAGCCCTCTGATTTGGGTCTTCACTGTTTGCAAAGGACAAGTGTACTATTTACATGTACATTGTTTGAAAATGACGCCTATGTGCGGGACTAGGGTTCAAAGGGTTAATGCGCATTTTGCTGTACTTTCAGCCTGCTTTAAGCTACCAAATGCACATTTTGCTGTACTTTCAGCCTGCTTTAAGCTACCATCTGCTAGGATATTAAAAAGAATCTTATTTATACCTAGTTATGACTGTATAAATTGGGATTTATTTTCTTCAGTTCGGGAATAATTTAAGACGCAAAAATGGGTTTTTATGAGGTAATGGGTTAAGGGAAGACTCATTGGGAAATTAAAAACATTTGGCAGTTTAGTTACATCTTTTTGTTTTACCATGATGAACAAGCCAAAGTGAGACCAAGGTATTGCTTTCCATATAGGGTTGGGGGGTTGATGGTTGCTGCAAACATTTGCATTTAGCTGTAGCTCTAGTTTTGTGTTAGCTCCTTAATGTACTATTTTATACACTACTTCTCACGACACTGTGTTTTGGCTCCCAGCTTATGTCGTCTGGGAGCCAAAACAACAAGGATACATTTGAGGTATCAGCCTTAAATGATCTGGCTTTGAATTCAATTTTGTAGTGAAGATTTGGTGTTTATTAATGACTTTCTGACCTGGTATTGTGGTGTTTACAGGCCAGGATAGTGAGTATTTTGCTGTCAGTGGAACAGGAGCTGTGACAGTGAAGGCTGCACTGGGTGTTCACAACAGACAGGATGTCATCACTGTGGTGGCTACAAACAAGAAACACCAGATAGCAAAATGCAAGGTATCTCAACTCTGTAGTAGTAATATCATCATTGCATGTTGGGGGATTTTTTATCTGCAATAATTGTTGTCTGCTATTCTGAAAATGGAATTTTCATAATTTCTTTTCAAATCAGGGTCGACAGAGTTTTAAACAAATAGGATCTTTATGAGATACAGCATTACACATCTGCATCCAAACTGTTTGTGAAGGTAATATTTGCATATCAGTCGCTAATATGAAAGGAGTTAATTTTGTTTTTATGCGTAGGTTTTTCTAATATTTGCTCATGCTGGATAGATAAGTTGTATTTTTTTTATACCCCAACAAACAGAGTTTGAGGGGGGTATACTGGAATCGGCCTGTCGGTTGGTCGGTCGGTCAGTCTGCAAAATCTTGTACTTTCAACTCCTCCTTCAGTTTAAACCCGATTCATTTGATACTTGGCATAAATGTTACTCAGGTGTAGTAGATGTGCAAGGCACAAATTTCAGATCTCTGTGACCTTGACCTTTGGCCTTGAAATTGGTCTTGAAATTGGTAGGCAAAATCTTGTACTTTGAACTCCTCCTTCACTTTCAACCTGATTCACTTGATTCTTGGCATAAATGTTACTCAGGAGAAGTAGATGTGTAAGACACAAATTTCAGGTCTCTTTGACCTTGACCTTTGTCCTTGAAATTGGTCTTGAAATTGGCAGGCAAAACTTTGTATTTTGAACTCCTCCTTCACTTTCAACCTGATTCACTTGATACTTGGCATAAATGTTACTCAGGAGTAGTAGATGTGCAAGACACAAACTTCAAATCTCTGTGACCTTCACCTTTGGCCTTGAAATTGGTCTTAAAATTGGCAGGCAAAATCTTGTACTTTGAACTCCTCCTTCACTTTCAACCTGATTTACTTGATACTTGGCATAAATTTTCCAAGTTTTTATGATGGTCCCAGCAGGGGTATTTATCACCTTTAGTGATAGCCGTTCTAGTTTTTCCTGCTTAATTAGTTAGCCCATAGCCGCTGTTTCTAGTTTTGAAGACACTGGTGGCCAATAAAAGCAGCAGAATGTAATGTAAGAAAGCTTTTTTATGGAGTAATTGGTGAATATTCATATATAAAATAGGCAGTGGTCTTAAAACACATCTTTGGATGTAAATGTTCTGTAAAATCTCTATTATGGCCTCTAATTGTGTTAATCACCAAGAGTTTAAAGCAGGTGACTGTTTAACCCTTTCCCTTATAGAAGCGACTTTTAGCACATTCATTTTATTCATCCGCTGAAGAAAATAGTTCCAAATTATACCGTAATGAATATGTGTCATATTTAATACTTTCCTTATTCTAGCAGTTAATAGCTAAAAGCAGGCTGACAGTAAAGCAGAATGCGCCTTAGGGCGCATTCTGCTTTACTTTCAACCTGCTTTAAGTAGTCACATATCTTCAATACTAGAAACAATGCTATCAGGTAAAGGGTTAAAGCAAGGTGAGTGTAAAGCAGAAATTAAGTGCCCATAGAGGCTTTCTATTTGAAATTTCGGACACCTTTAAAATTGCTTTAAGCTGTCACCTGTCTTTTATGCAGTCACTTAACTTTCTTTTTAGTGGTTGTATTAAAGAGGTTATACTGTATATGTAATTGTTTGTTATCAATGTTCTAGGTTATAATCTACATCACTGGACATGAAGTGTTCTTCCCAAAGAATGAGTTCAATGTTAGTTTACCAGAGAACCTGAACCAGTCCTCACTACTGTTGGATCTGAACACCACAGAGGAAAACACTGGACAACATGTATTGTACACCATTACAGGCATTGAGCCATATGGTATGCTAACCAATTCATACTAGGATATTTTAACGAACTCTCCCTGTAAACTTAATGGACGATTTCATTGTAGATATAAAACGGTAATTTAAAGACAGCCTTTTTCCATACAGCGAAATATTTCAGGTGATAGAGCAAACAGTGCAGACCCTGATGAGACTTGGTGTTTTGTAGGGTTTCATCAAGGTCTACATTTCTTGCCAATGTCCTCTTTAGCAGTGTTTGTTTATGTTCTGTTATTGGATAATGTAATTTAACAGTGTTTGTTTAATGTTGTTTAAGTGGCTGATGCATTTTAACAGTGTTTGTTTATGTTGTTAGTGGTTGATGCATTTTAACAGTGGTTGTTTGTGTTGTTAGTGGCTGATGTAATTTAATATTGTTTGTTTATGTTCTGTTAGTGGATCATATTATTAAACGGTGTTTGTTTGTGTTGTTAGTGGCTGATGTAATTTAATATTGTTTGTTTATGTTCTGTTAGTAGATCATATTATTTAACGGTGTTTTGTGTTGTTAGTGGCTGATGTAATTTAATATTGTTTGTTTATGTTCTGTTAGTGGATCATATAATTTAACGGTGTTTGTTTATTTTGTTAGTGACTGATGTCATTTAATAGTGTTTTTATGTTCTGTTAGTGGATCATGTAATTTAACGGTGTTTGTTTATGTTCTTTTAGTGGCTGATGTTTTCCGTATTACTCCCTCAACTGGTAAAGTATACTGTGACAAGGCTCTGGACAGGGAGACAGAAGGAGAATATAGCATCTACATAGCTGCATACTTATCTACATCAGCCAGCAGGCGTAAACGTCAAGTAGATGGTAAAAATATAACCTATCTTTTCTGATATTCATAAATGCTGTAATTTCTATATAACAATAACCCTAAACAAACATTTATTGAAGAAAGATGACAGCTTAGCTCTATTTTCAAATCTTAAACTGTTCCTAATAGAAAATCTTTTTTATGCTGCTTACATTTTAGCAACTGAGACATCTGTTGCAGAGGAAAATTAAATCTTTGGATCAGACAGATAGGCTTTTATTTGTCATGATAGGGAGTCTAAGGAAACTTGCCCTGCATCCATACAGATGTCTGCATAAAGCAGGCTTAAAGTGAATTGAAAGCTTCTTAAAGAGTCTAAATGACCAAATCATTCATTATGACTTAAAGCTGCATTTGACTTTATTGGTATTCTCAATAGTTGGGACTAATCAAATGACTAGTGCCATTAAATTATTGATAACTTGTATTTTGTTGTCCGAAGAGTCTTCCACCACTATCAAGCTGACGGTACATGTAGATGATGAAGATGATAATCCTCCAACATTCTCCACCTCCCAGCAGGCTTTGTTTGGCGTTCCTGGGGATGCCAAAGCCAACTACATTGTCACTCAGATACAGGTATGGTCAACTTCTTAGTCACTCAGATATAGGTATGGCAAATTCCTAGTCACTCATATACAAGTAGGGTCAACTTTCTAATAATTCAGAAACAGGTAGGTTCAATACAGGCCAATTTTCTAGTCAGTCAGATACAGGTATGGTCTATTATGGTCAGTTTCCTAGTCACATAGATACAGGTATGGTCAATCAAGGCCAATTTCCTAGCCACTCAGATACCAGTAGGGTCAATCAAGGCCAGTTTCCTAGTCACTCAGATACCAGTAGGGTCAATCAAGGCCAATTTGCTAGTCACTCAGATACCAGTAGGGTCAATCAAGGCCAATTTTCTAGCCACTCAGATACCAGTAGGGTCAATCAATGCCAGTTTCCTAGTCATATATATACAGGTAGGGTCAATCAAGGCCAATTTCCTAGTCACTCAGATACCAGTAAGGTCAATCAAGGCCAATTTCCTAGTCACTCAGATACAAGTAGGGTCAATCAGTACCAATTTCCTAGCCACTCAGATACCAGTAGGGTCAATCAAGGCCAGTTTCCTAGTCACTCAGATACAGGTAGGGTCAATCAGTGCCAATTTCCTATCCACTCAGATAGAGGTATGGTCAGTCAAAGTCAATTTCCTAGCCACTCAGATTCAGGTATGGTCAATCAATGCCAATTTCCTAACCACACAGATAAAGGTAGGATCAATCAATGCCAATTTCCTAACCACTCAGATACAGGTATTGTCAATCAAGGCCAATTTCCTAGCCACTCAGATTCAGGTAGGATCAATCAAGGCCAATTTCCTTGTCACTCATATACATGTATGGTCAATCAAGGCCAATTCCCTAGCCACTCAGATTCAGATAGGATCAATCAAGGCCAATTTCCTAACCACTCAGATACAGGTATGGTCAATCAAGGCCAATTCCCTAGCCACTCAGATTCAGTTATGGCCAATCAAAGCCAATTTCTTAGCCACTCCGATAGAGGTATGTTCAATCAAGGCCAATTTCCTAGCCACTCAGATTCAGGTATTGTCAATCAAGGCCAATTTCCTAGCCACTCAGATTCAGGTATGGTCAATCAAGGCCAATTCCCTAGCCTCTCAGATTCAGGTATGGTCAATCAGTGCCAATTTCCTAGTCACTCAGATACAGGTATGGCGAATCAAGGCCAGTTTCCTAGTCACACAGATACTGGTATGGCCAATCAATGCCAATTTCTTAGTCATACAGATACTGGTATTGCCAATCAAGGCCTATTTCCTAGCCACTCAGATTCAGGTAGGGTCAATTAAGGCCAATTTTCTAGTCACTCAGATACAGGTATGGTCAATCAATGCCAATTTCCTAGCCATTCAGATACCGTTAGGGTCAATAGGGCCAATTTCCTAGCCACTCAGATACCGGTAGGGTCAATCAAGGCCAATTTCCTAGCCACTCAGATACAGGTAGGGTCAATCAAGGTCAGTTTCCTTGTCACTCATATACAGGTAGGGTCAATCAATGCTAATTTCCTAGCCACTCATATACAGGTAGGGTCAATCAAGGCCAATTTCCTAGCCAGTCAGATACCGGTAGGGTCAATCAAGGCCAGTTTCCTAGTCACTCAGATACAGGTAGGGTCAATCAGTGCTAATGTCCTAGCCACTCAGATAGAGGTATGGTCAGTCAAGGCCAATTTCCTAGTCACTCATATACAGGTGTTTCCAATCAAGGCCAATTTCCTAGCCACTCAGATATAGGTATGGTCAATTTTATAACTACCAACCTCTTTTTAACAACGCTAGACGTTCCAAAACCCATTCCTTCCTGAAACTTCAAATGGACTTTTCCAATTTCAAATTTAGTTCAATCTATTTTTGACAGTGCAGGTCCTTAGGAACCCTGTGGTCTTGGCCTTCACTATTTGCATAGAACAATTGTACTCTTCTCAGATACACTGTTTTTAACAAAAGATAGGTGACTGCTTAATGCAGAATAAAAATAAGGCAGAAAGCTTCTATTGTTCTGATTTAGTAGTTTGCTTTGTCTTAAATATTGCTATTATTTTGTAGCTTCAGGTAAGGGTTGTATTTCAAAATTAAACTCTTTATTTGTGCATTAAACTACAGGCCTACCATTCCTCCGGATTTTTCCTAAATCTCCGGATTTTTTACAATTTCTCCGGATCTCCGGATTTTTTCCGAAATCTCCGGATTTTTTCAAAAATCTTCCCAAAAAATCTTAATACCCGATTCAGTGCGCCAGACAGCACCTTCTCGGACTTCGCGGATAAGAGAAAAGCAATAAAAGTATTCCGAAAGCTATTTTTATTGGTACTAATCGGGTCATTGACTGGATTAGCAGCTTGTTCATCACAACCAATCAAACATGTAATTACCACCTGTGGTGCCGATTCGACTGCGGGCTGAGAAGTTGATACGGCAGGCACTTTATTTATGACACGTCTGGTTCTGCATGTTGCTTAGTGTCATGGTGATTTCTCCATGATAGTGTGGTGTACACACTTCATTTTATGACACGACAGGTTCACGTATAGCGATAAAGTTATGGTGTAGTGCAGGTAAACAGCGAGATTGCCGATATCGTAAAGAAGCTATACACATGAGCAAAATTGCTATACCCAAGAGAAGAAATGCAGCCAAATGAAATCGATTTGACTTTTTCAAAAAAATTTATTATTCCATTTTGAAAATTACGGCAGGTTGTCATGGAATTAAAGCAGGACGTGATGCCCTGCTAAAAGTGTCTAGTCATGAGTAGGCTATATTACTATATATATGAATATTATCAACTTACTAGTCATAGTGGACTGAAATGTGCAAAATCAGATGTAAGGCATTGATACTATAACTTTTCTAATCCTTAACCAAACAGTACAGGTCCTTATCACTGAACACAGTTGTCTGACCGAGGTCTATACTGCTAAAAAGAGTAAATATTTGCAACTATGGAGAATACAGTTGAGTTGCCCATAGCAGTATTTATGATGTTTCGTTATTAATCTTTTATTATAGTTTTTTTTACAAAGTTTATTGCAATAAAGTTTATACTGCTATTCTTTGTGTGTATGTTTTTAATATATAGATGATGGTTGCAATGGTGTGATATATTTTGAAAATATGGTTTTAAACACAAAAGCGCACAAATAAAGATTTTCGATTAAAAAGCGCGCTTTTCGGAATCACGCCTTCAAAGGCGCGATTTTGAAAATCGCGCTTTAAAATCAAAATTTGGGAAAATCTTAGGATTTTTTTTTTAAAATTATGGTAGGCCTGAAACTATGATGTCACTCTCTTCTAGACTATTCTAATGAGTAGTAACACCATATAGGATTAAAATAATGAGGAAATTTTGTTCAGTTCAATACACATACTCCCTCTTATATGGAATCCTGTATTTATATCCCCATATCTAGGCCTATGATCCAGACCTGGGAGAGAATGGGAGAATAGTGTATTCAGCCACAGGAGATACCGGTGTGTTTGGAGTTAATAAAGAGACTGGTGAAGTTACAACACTGGTTGCCATAGCAAGTAAACCAGACAGAACGACCTTCAATCTGACAGTCACAGCCCAGGATCCACATGGAGGTCAAGGTCACACCTTAAATGTTCAGGTTAGAACATTGAAATTTGCCACAGGTTTACAGTATTTTTAATGCTTCTACCATATTATGTCCTACTATGAATAGACTTAAGAAGTTTACCTCCATCCTGAAAGGTGGATAATTCTAGCAGACTTGAATTAAAACAGAAAGCCCTTAAAGGAGCTTTCATCCTGTAGATTAACCACCTGGATTAACTATTGAAATCACCTTGATTAACTCTTGAAAATCATAGCTAAGGTTAATCCTTATTTTCAGTGGTAATGATAGCAAGACTTTGTTATAACCAGGAATTTTCTTTTTTTCAGTCTGTGAATATGTCAGTTACATTTCAAACTGTTTTAAAATGTTTTCTATAGATTCTTGTGGTACCACAGACAGACAGACTGATGCTACAAGTAAATACATCACTCACAGAATTCCGCCGGAAACAGAACTACCTCATAGGGTTGGTGAAACTTACTCTGCATTTAATTGCCATTTCTCCAGACTTTGTCTAAATCTTCGGATTTTCTTCATATCTCAGGACCAACAGATTTTTGCCGAAATATTCCAATTTCTGCTCTTAATTTTAAAATTTGGAATTTATATGTATATTTAGAAAACATTGATATTGATGTCAAAACAGTTTAGATCACAGTCAAACGCAATGTTACAATGCGTAGTGTTTTAGCCAGACAGGGCAGGGGGGGCACCAAAAAGGGGCAGGGGGGGGGCACCAAAAAAGGGCAGGGTGCAAACAAAGTGCGGACCCGCAACTTTGGCGAGGGGATTGTTAACATTTCTAGGTGTCTTTTCATCATATTTGAAGTCTTTTAGGTCCATAAGCACTTTTAATGTATTCAGCATATAAGTCTGTAAAGAAAAAGGTTTTCTAATACATGTGGCAATGGAACATAGGGGAGGGTGTGGGAGGGGCGGAAATTTTTTTGACTTTTAATGATGAAATAGTGCAATTTTGCGATACAGAGATATATAATAAACATGTATGCACATGTAGTGCATTTTAGCTATACATGTACATTATACAGATGCATACAAGTATTATGGAAAATGGATGAAATCAGCCAATGTTTGCAAATAGAATATTAAAAAAACAGATCAAGATTTTTTTTCTTTAAATCACTCATTATTAATATTTAAAGTTACACAACTAAATTTTACTCCAGCACCTGATGATTTCCCAATACAGCTATTGATTGAGGCTGGCATTAACTAGTATTCCATTCTTTTGCAACAGGGGTGTAAAAAATACTAAAAAATATCAATTCTCTTACTTAATTCTTTAAAAAATAAAAAGCAAGAAACTAGGTTATGGAGTGTCTTTATCTTTATGCAAATAGTATAGACCCAGATCAGAGTGCCCTGGGTAAGTCCTTTGTATATGGTGTATTCCCTGTTTGTCTGATTTAAAATTATTTTGAGATTTTTTTAATATCGCACACAGTTAAACATGCACACAAAAATTTCTATAAAGTAAAATAATTATTGGCATTGGATTGTTGCTGTATCCAGGCACGGAGAAGACACAGATCTGTAATTTCTTCATGATCCAGGCAGGTGGGTGTCTAAAGGATTTTCCTATTAAAATTCAGCCTTCCCTAAGCAACCACCTGTCATAAAACAGAATACAAACTTGGGGAAGGGTTAATTAGACTGCATCACGGGAAATTAAACAGGATATGTGTTGTCACGCTGATGTTCTGTTTCAAATAGATCACTCAATATTAACTTACCAAAATAAAAACAACAGCACAGAACGATACTTTTAGAAATAGAAATATCCCATTCTTCGATTCTCGCTTCTGATGGCAGAAACGGGCGTTATCAAACCAATCCTAAAACATCTCTCGGTCGTAACTTATTTCCCGAAACTCCCGCGAAATATACACCTGTAAGATGTAATTTGTTAATTTCACGTCAATCATCAATACTGTCTTTCTAAATGGGTGTATATAACGTCTACATTCATTGGATGTTTAAAGAAAAGATGCGGGGAATTACCTTTCTTACAGCCAATAAAACGAGTAAAGACAACTTGTGTAAAAGTTCGAAGCACGGTGCGCGTTTGAATTTTCCATTTCCGAAATGTGGAAGACTGTTCGTTTCTGGTACGTGAATATTAATAAAGATTTGTATGGAAAGTATTTCCTTCTAAGAAAATTAATTTCGGTTTTAGATCTATCACGAATGAATTATAACTCATTCGTGGATCTATATTCACCTAAAATGTTCGTTCGTCGAGCATTCTCTATTGGCCCTGTATCGAGTATATTTTTCCAAGACCCGACTCGCGTTTGCGTTTTAATTTGTGATTTTTTTTTCAGTCTTCATAATGGATAATAATCATATGAATGTTTAAATTTAGGGAAAAGGGTGTCGTATATTCTGGTTTTCAACGAGGCCATCATGTTAATTTCACACGCGCGTTTCAATTTAACCCGGCTTCAGTCGTACACTCCCGCTATGTGGGGTACCACACCAGATACATGTGTGTATCGGTCGATTGCACACTATAATTGTTGATTGTCTATGACACGCGTGTGTCGCATTGCACTGATTGGCAATAATGGGATTAGCGACAGTAAGTGGTATCGCTCCGGGCAGCGGGGCGGTATATATCAAATGGATAGGGGCACAGAATAAGGGCACTAGGGCGGATCCTTACACCGGCAGAAGGGCGGATCAAAAGGGCAGAAGGGCGGGCCGCCCCGCGATTCCGCATAAGCTAAAACACTACAATGCGTCTGATCTGGATCAAAACTGTTTGCATATTCATGATAGTGTTATAGAGCCTGGCAACGAAAGTTTTGATGATACAGAACCACATAAGTAAAATCCTTCTGTTGTGGTAGGTTGATGTGATTTGAAAGTCTTTCAAGACAGATGACTGTATAATGCTACAATGCAAGACAAATGCAATAAAGAAAATTCCATGATTGCTTTAAGCAGTCAGCTGTTGTAAACATCTGATAATTAATACAATTTAGTTGTCAAAATAGAGAGGTTCTACTGTACTTTTGTCCAGCATTTTAGCATTCACATGTTCCTTCATTGATTGACTATGTAACATGTTAAACTGTATCACCTTAACTTTCTATGAGTGAAAGTGTTGAATGTTGTTTTCTGTGTTTTAGAAATATGAGCCATTTACTAGGAGTTGAGGTACAACTAGAGACTGTGGAGAGTCACCATGAACATACAAGCTCCGGAACAAAACTCGATATCTCTAGGTAACAACAATCATGTCATATTAACCCATACATTGCAGAAAGAATTAAATTTCAGCAAATTCATTATTCACCCATTTGTATTAATTGAAACCATTGCCAAAACTATTTTGTTCAAGCCATGGTACAAAATATAACATTGCTATTTAGATACCACTACATTCTGTACATGGTACTGCCTGTCTGCTTTTGAAGTTAAAAACAAGTAATTTATGATTTTACATTTACAAGTTTGTATTATCAGGGCTCCAGATAAGAGGTAGTTATTTCAACAAATCAAACATTTTCTCACTCATTTCAGCACCAAATCCTATGGTGTTACTACTCATTAGAATCGTCTCTGCGAGTCGATTCTATTGAGTAGTGACACCATGGGGTTTAATTCAGAAATAAAGATTTTAGTTTTTGAAAAACTACCCTTATCTGGTGCTCTGATTATGGTATATATGTATTAATTGTTTGATGATTAACTAACACTATGTTGATCAATGTTTTACAGAACAGACATGTATTTTCATGGAATCAACCAAACTACAGGAACAGTGGTGCCATCGGATGTCATGATGCGGTAAAAATGATTTTTATTATTATATGCCTTCCTGTGATATCGAACTTTTCCACGTGTAACTGTTCATAGAGGATCTTGTATGAGTGCTCATTATTTATCATTTTTAATAAACGTGTCGACGAAAGTGATATGACGCAAGCCTTGGCGAGCTTCATATTCATTTTAGTCAACGAGTTTATTACAATGATAAATAATGAGCACGAATGTGAGATTCTATTTATCACATAACAAGTTTAAGTACCTATTAAATTGATTGAAACCGTAGCTTGTAGACCCTCCACTATATAGATTTTCCGCCAAAACATTACGTTGTTTACCTTAGCGTCGTCGCGAATGACATCATTTGGCGTCCCGCTACATGCAGCCCTTGTGGACTAACAACTTAAACTGGAGCCCAAAAAACGATATTCCACTAGTGGATTACGATATTTATATAATTGCTTTATGTCACTCCCAGATGTGATAAAGTAAGATACAAAAGTCTGTATCTTTGTAACTTATTTTGTGTGTTTTACTCTGACCTCGTTTTGGTTATACTGTTTGCCTTATTGATATCTTGTTCAAGCTTAGATAAAGACCCATTTACATTGACTATTGAGGGATTTATCTAAAAAAATATTTGAAGTCATGGCAAACAGTGCAAAACTTGATCAGAGGACTCCTTCAAGAGCCCTCAAATCTGAGTGATTTGTGATTTGCAAATTATTTACATGTATTGATTTACCGAATATTAGTAAGTTTTAACCCTTTTCTCCATAGTCTGTTCTAGTTTTGAAGACAGGTAACCACTTTAAGCTTATAGTAACCATTTGCTAGAATATACATGTGTAATACATGTACATAACTGTATAAATTGGAAATACTTTTTTCAGAGGAAGAATAAATAAGATACGTAAAAATGTGTATGTAAGGAGTAAAAGGTTAACTCTTTCCTCCCTGAAACTTTAAATGGATAATTCCATTTCCATTTTAGTCCAGTCCATTTCTGACTTTTAAGGGTTGTTTTTGTCAGTGATTGGCATTATGACAAACAGTGAAGACCCAGATCAGAGGTCTCCTTTCGGAGCCCTCTGATCCTGGTCTTCACTGTTTGCACACAACAAGTATACTATTCACATGTACACTGTTTGAAAAGGATGCCTATAGGCATGACTAGGGTTCAAAGAGTTAAGATATTGTGTTTATATTTTTCACCAAGATTGATCAGCAAAGCGAATGCAGCCCTGAAGAAGTTGTTTGGTAATGACAATGTGGTGGAGGTGAGAGAGGTGAAGGTCATGCCCCTGACAGACCCCTCAGCCATCACGGTACCAGTGATAGCCCTTATATCTGTCGCCATCTTCATCTTCTTTGGCTCCATCATTGCCATTATACTGGCCCAGTACTCATGGACAAGGTAATAACCCTGTAGACAGGGCTGCCATAACTTGACATAAAAAATCCTAAGATTTCCAAATTTCCATTTTTCAAGTGCCAATTTACAAATCCTACCTTTAACCCATAGCCTGTTTCTAGTTTTGCTGACACGTGACTACTTAAAGCAGGCTGGAAGTAAAGCAGAATGCGCCTTATGGTGCAATCTGCTTTACTTTCAGCCTGCTTTAAGCTACCATGTTCTAGAAAAAAATCCAAAGATGTAGGGAAAATCCGGAGAAATGGCAATCTTTTGTAGAGCTGTAGTTTGGTCTCTCTAATACATTGAATACTTTTACTCTTTCCTATTTAACCCCTTTACTCCATAGAATCACCTTTAGCACATATAATTTATTCCTCCTCTGAATAAATAGTTCCAATTTATAAAGTTATAAACATTTAAAGAAATATTTTTTTTCTATATCCTAGCAGATTGAGGCTTAAAGCAGGCTGAATGTAAAGCAGAATGCACATTAAGGCACATTCTGCTTTACTTTCAACCTGCTTTAAGTACCCATCTGTCTTCAAAACTTGATTCAGGCTATGGGGTAAAGGGTTTAACAAAACTTAACCTAAATGTAATGAGATAAAAATGTTGGAAATGATTTTTGAAAATTCTGCCTTGTTTTTTAACTGTGAACATTTACACATATTTACAATCGCCCCATTCAATTCCATTGACAAAAAGTGTGTTAATTTCATATAAACACCAATTTTCGAGAGGGCGGGACTTGTGGAAAAGTTTCGAAGGGGAGGCGGGGCATATGCAGTTTTCATTCGCGAATTAATATTTGGAACTTGGGGCAGCAAACATTTGGCGGATTTTTTCAAAATTTGTTCTCAACCGATCTATGCCTTCCTACTAGTGGAAACCATGATTCCCGACTAATATTCTTCTTTATAAATGAGATAAATTGCAAGAAAATTGACATAAGAATCTACCTTATAAACAGCGGCCTATATCTGCGTTTCTTTATGACAATAAAACCCCGATATATTTATCCTACTTTAAAATTACGTCACTTCCAATGACATCATAAATCAGCATTTTTCACGCCAAACTGTCAAGTTGTTGACAATGGAACTTATTTTTTCTGCTTTCGAATGTACACAGATTCAGTAAATCGGTCATGGCTGTTCCTTATAGGTTACACATTATTCGTGTTATCGACCTCTAATATGGATTAAACGTACATGGGTACTAACAAAATGTTTATTTAATGTTAGAAATTACAGCAAATATATTGTAAATATAAGAAATGAACTGATTTTTTTCGGCGTTCAAGCGAAATGACCGACTGAAAATTATTGGCAAATTTACCATGAATCGCTAGCGCGATTCATGGTATTTGCCGAAATTTTCTGTCATTCATTTCGCTTGAACGCAGAAAAAAATCAGTTCATTTCTTAATTGAACTAGTATGTTGGATAATAAAATAAGGAAAACGTTCCCTAGGAAAGAGTACATGACTCATAGCTGACAAATCATATAAGAAAATAATGTAGTCCCAGATGGTCAGACAGCTCCTTCAGGACCTGTCTGATATTGGTCTATACTGATTTCAGAAAGTGTCATCAGAATATCAGGAGAAGGGTTACAGAGATCTATTTTTGAAAACAGGTGACCACTTAAAGCAGGTTGAAAGTTAAACAGAATGTGCTTTAACCCTTTGAACCCTAGTCCCACATATAGGCGTCATTTTCAAACAGTGAACATGAGAATAGTACACATGTCCTATGCAAACAGTAAAGACCCAGATCAGAGGGCTCCAAAAGGAGCCCTCTTATCAGGGTCTTCACTGTTTGTCATAATGCCAAACATTGATAAAAACAACCCATAAAAGTCAGAAATTGACTGGACTTAAATGGAAACTGGAATTGTCCATTTAAAATTTCAGGGAGGAAAGAGTTAAGGCGTATTCTGTTTTACTTTTAGCCTGTTTAAGCTACAATAAACAGGGATATGGGAAATATTGCTTATGGCACATATTAATTAATGTATAAAGTGGAACTGGTTTCCTCGTTGGAGGAATAAATTTAAGGCATATATATAGGGGTAATGGGTCAAACTGTATGTAACTTGTCAATTCTTGTATAGACGGTCCTTCGGTATGTTTTATTCTGTTTACAGACTCAATGATGAGAGGAAAGCACTAGAGAAGCAACAACAAGCTGCTTACTATGAGCTAAATGACTTTGAGATGGGCACACTGAAGAGTCATAAGTCACATGACGGCTCCCAGAGAGCTGCTACAGCAGCTGTCAACCCGGTGTTCCAGGAAACAGACTTAGATGAAGGGTATGTGCCGTATATTCTATAGTAGAGGCCCCAGTGGGTCAGACTTTTTTCCAAATGGGGGGCCTCTATTGGTATATAGTTTTCCTGAAAGTTGGGATCTTAACCCTTTACCCAATAGAAGCGCCTTTTAGCACATTTAATTTATTCCTACACTGAAGAAAATAGTTCCCCTTTATACAGTCATGAATATGTATTATCAGAAATATTTTCTATATTTTAGCAGAAAGTAGCTTAAAGCAGGCTGAAAGAAAAGCAGAATGCGCCTTAAGGCGTATTCAGCTTTACTTTCAACCTGCTTTAAGTGGTCAGCTATCTTCAATACCAGAAACAGTCTATAAGGTATAGAGTTAAAGCAGGCTGAATGCTCAACACTAAATGCTTTACTTTCAACCTACATTGTATTTTAAGTGGCCACCTGTCTTCCACATTAGAAACAGTCTATTGAGTAAGGGGTTCAACTTTTTGAAACTCATTGTGGAATTTTGATACAGGATCCAGTAATTTAAATTTCCATTACCCACAAGTAAAACTTTGATGATATTTGACAAAAATAGTGGGGTAGGTCTCTATCTAAGGGCATGAGCCTCCATTACAGAAAATACGGTCCATGTACAATAAATGACAGCTGCTGTCAATCCAGGCAATGTAGGAAACTGACTTCAAGTGAATACATCATTTGAAAATAAGTGTTCACCCAGATCAGAGGGCTAAAGGAGTCCTCTGATCTTGGTCTACACTGATTGTCATTTCTCATACTTTAAATATTTTGAAAACAAAACCCTCAAAAGTTGTGTAGACTGGCCATTTATCAGAAAATAGAAGAGTCTATTAGAACATACAGCACAGTAAAACCAAGTGATTGTTTAATGCTGTGATCACTTTAAAACAGGCTTAAAGTAAAGCAGAATGCACTATAAGGCACATTCTGCTTTACTTTCAGCATGCTTTAAGCTACCTACTACTAGAATATAGAAAATATTTATTTTGGTACATGTTTATCACTACATATGAATTGGTACTACATGTATTTTCTTCAGTGGAGGGATAAATTTAATGCAATAAAAGGTGTTTCTATGGGACAAAGGGTTAAGAGCTTCCTGCATTACTTTTCTTCTGTATTTAGCCGCTACCTATTGTAAATACTGCTGGGCCTAAGAGAAGAACCAAATTAATAAGCTTTTGCTTTCGCTCTCATCCTAATGTATATCCATGTTTGTTCATAAAAATTGTATACATGTATATTGTTATGAAATAAAATATGTTTTAACTAAATACTGCTGGTGATCCTATTCACAAACAATTATGGTTAAACTTAAGGTTGATTTTAGATTTGTTGATTGTTTCAGGGTAAAGAAAAGGGAGAAAAAGATCACATACGAGACTCAAGAACTCTGCATGAACTTTCCAGATGAACCGTTCAGATTTTCAGATGAGATAATCAACAACAACAACAATGGTGCTAGAAGTGTAGCAGACAGTGCACTAGAGAACACATCCCTGAACTCCAATGACCAGCACAAGTCTGACTCCTCTGGCAGAACACCAGAGCCAGGTACCAGTGGTGAAGACCCTAAGGTTCAAAGTCTGAAGGTGGAAGATGGACCAGTCATGACATCTAGTCCAAGGATCAGTAGAGACGTGGGACCTGAGACGCATGAAGCCATCCTCAGACAGACTGGCCTGACAGATGGAACAAACATACAGATACAGGTCGTGAACCAGGCAGCCGAACTTCTAGAACAGTCTGACAACGACATGGAGGAGTTTCCCATGCGTAACAGAGTTTTAACACTCACAATGGAGTCAGGAGAAACTGAAACAGACGATGACGGACTGATTGATGATAGCCATGCAAAGAGTGTCGAAACTGCAGTTAATCAACAAGAGAAGTCTATAGATACGACAGAAGGAACAAGTCTAAGCCCAGTCAAGTCACAAACAGGTGAAGACCAGGCAAGAAGTTCTTTACTATCAAATAAATTAGATGCTCCAGATGACACAACAATACAGGCTGAAGCTAGTGGTACGACTGATGAGAGATCTAGTAATGATGGGAACGTGGAAAAGGTTGATGACAAAGAGATGCATGAAGAAGATGAGGTTACTGCATTTTAAACCATTGAACCCTAATGGTGTGTATAGGAACCCTCTAATCTTGATCTACTCTGTTTGCTAATTTAGAGCAGTACTTATTAGACTACAAAAAATCCAAGGATACTGGTTCATGTTTTGGTAAAGATCCAAAAGGGAACCTAATAACCCACATACGTTAGGTAGTGTTGAAAGATTTAATTGGGAACTGGAATGGTCAATTTGATGTTTCAGGGGTGAATGAGTGAATTATTCAAGAATGACATGACCGGTATTTAAATTATCAGTGCAATACGTTATTAATTCATTTTGTTTTATTTGTTTTGTCATAATTTACATGTACTCTATTAATTGATTTTGTGATCAAAGCTATTAATTTTGTTAATTGATGAACCTCCTAACACATTCCACCCTGGTGACGAGTGTTCTCGTCATGAACAAGCAATGTACCTATGACGGGTACACATTTCCTATGCAAACAGTGTTCTTATCAATATTTCCTCAGCCAAATCTTTTTAAAACAAATGAATTTGGCATAAAAAGTTGCTGCCATTATTTTGTCTGCAAAGGGATTAGATTAGACCATTAAATTTGCCAGTGAAAGGATAAAATAGATACATAATAGATAGGACAAACAGACTTTGGTTCTATAGACTACATACTTTCAATTTGATAAACATTTTGTGGACCTAGCTTGGACAATTCATACTGCTGAGATAAACTTTTTGATCAATTGATCAATACAAACTTTGTTAATTATTTAATGGGATAATGATAGATGAAATAAAATATGTAATATTCTATCTGTGTTTAAAATTTTATGTAGTTAAACTCCAACAAACCAAACACTCCTTCGTATGTTATGTGTCGCGGTGCCGAAAACTCACCTACTTGTTATGTTCCAAAGCGGATACATGAAGTAATCGCACTGTTCGTCCGTCAGCCTGGGTGTCTTAGTGTATGTTCCACATCATGTCTTCTCTGTAACACATACAAGCGTGGTGGATTTAGAGTACCTTTGTAAATAGATGTTCACCACGTTGAAAAAAATTAGTCACAATAAAAAATTAATTCAAACATGGGTTCATATACATGTACTAAAGGCCAATGTCAAACTCTGGTGGCAAAGGTATAAAGAGGGTTATTTTTGTGGTGTCCGTGCTCTTATTTAATTACTGCGTAAATAATTGTCTAGGATACAATGTGCCGCGCACAAGACCCAGGCCTGCAGCTTAAAGGTCAATTTCACAGTTCTGGATTAGAGCCTATTTTTTCCATCGCAAACAGTTTGGATCCAGAACAGACGCCGGGAAGCCCGGCGTCTGATCAGGCTCCAACTGTTTGCCACTCCGATTGAATTAAATCGAAATTACACATTGCATTGACAGAATAAAATATGATTATGACATTCACATGCATAAATGCACTCATCATCAAAAATGCTGTCTGCATTTTTACAACGGGCGATTAAGATCTGCTTTATTGTGTATAATGATTGTCAAACAGTTTGGATCCTATCCTACCGTCTACGTCGGACCCAGATCTAAATTGTTTGCAATGTTTAACTTATCAAGGCCGGTGTTTAAGCCAAATGCCAAGGTTAACCTGGTTATCAGTTTATAAATATCTTGCTGACCTAACATTATCAGCTTTCTTCAAAAATAGGACAGTTGTTTATTAATATATTGTTAAATCGGGCAACTAAAGACTTACGAGGGGCGTTCATTAATTATGTCACTTTTTGCAGTTTTCTACCTTCCAACTAACACGGGCGCATTGAAATTGTATGTTTCACAATGCAGTGATTTGACATGTTGACAGAAAAATTCTTTTGAAATCGTCAAGCACTTTTGAAATTGCTGAAGATTTAATTAAGTTAGTGCATTCATGGACACTGGCTATTGTAGTGTCTGTAATGGGCATGCGGTGAATATTTAAATATATATCTAACAGTTTTGGTCAAACATCGTGTTCAGATAATATGCTTTTGATACGGGAGTGTAACGTTAGAATTTGTTTTGTTTGGAGGACCCTCATCTTTTCATTGAGAATAATCCTACATACTCATGAAAATCGTTGTTAAATCGTTGTCGAAAAGCAATAATATAACACAAATTATACATTTTCTGAGCTGCATTGAAGTGATTTATAACTATGAGCAACAAATACCTATACTTTTATCGCCCGACGAGGTGTAAAGAGAAATTTAGATTGCTTATTGTGAAATACTTAAATGCGCGGGAAAAAGTTTTAAATGTAATTAGTCTCGAAATCCGATCACGCATTACTTTTATTCAAACACCAATCAACCAAACATTTATGAGTAAGGTTTATAAAGTCAATATACTGAAAAAAGAAGAAATATTTTATGCAAAACTTGAACCTGCAATCCAAATTTTAAAGACATGCCTTAAAGAGGCTCGCAACCGGATTTAGCATTAAAAATGGTAATTTGTAAATATATGTCAAATGATTATATAAATTGGTAAGATTTAGTTTAGGATAATGAATTCTGTTAAAAAATGCATTTCCAAAAAAAAAAGAAGCTCTGGTGGGATTCGAACCCGTGACCCTCCATTGCGGAGACAAACAAGAAAAATGAGGACGCGCCTTTGCCGCCTCGACCATGGACGCTCTATATATATACGGTAGCGAATTAACGTACTTCACTGTTAGCGCTTAATTCTACATTATTCGGCTCCGGTTTATGTCAGAGCCCGTGTAGAGAAGCAACAACTATACCGTTAGCTAACGCTATAGAAAAACGATGGAAAATATCTAAAAAAAAACCTAAGATTCGGTGACGATTCTTGAGACTTTTTTTTGGACTGATCATATTTTTTTAATGTCAGAAGCCAAATAATGCCACAAATTTGCTTTTATTTGAGTATTTTATTTTATTTTGACAAGTACACCATCCGGTTGCGAGTCGCTTTAAAAATAAAATTGTAGATTTCCCCCACGTGTTTAATGGTAAATGATTTCCTGGAAAATAAAGCGATAACCCAGTTGCCCCGCCGGTTTTATTCACCGCAATATAGCTCTTATATTTGGTTTTCGTCCCCTTTATCGAAGACGGATAACATTTTTATGCTGAGCCATCTCTAAATATAAGCTGGAACGTGCCGTTTTACAGTATCTGCAGGGTTTACCTAAAACAGGCTATTTTTCCTCTTTCTAAATTCAAATTTAAATACTAAAATGATATATTTCTGTCTAAGAGGAATGTATCTAAAGGTTGGACAGAACGAAGTATGCACATATCTTATATTGCGCCTTTAATGTTGTATCTTGCTTTCAAAACAGCCAATGTAGAGCTTAAACGCCGAACACACTCAAACCATTTATTTCTTTGAATATGCAGTTTGATAAACAATTTTCCCTCTTTTCAACAACACCCATTGGGAAACCAAGATTGTGTGTGTTGTTCGAAGGGAGTTGTGGTAGAGAGGGAAAATTAAAACCATTATAGTGCAAACAGTTTGAATCCAGATCAGAAGCCGTGTAACGCGGAGTCAATCTGTTTGTCACTAGTCATTATATTTATTCAAAATGGCCAATAACGTAACTTTAAGAACAAACAGCAGACGATTTTTAAGTAAATAAAGGCAGACAATAATGCAGGAGTGAAAGAGTTACGACATAATTGGCTTGTTGGGGGAATACGGTGGAGAATGTGTTATTATTTCCCAATAAACGCGTTTACGCTAAAACTATTATTTGCAGTGCAAACAGTTTGGAGCCAGATCAGACGCCGGGTAACCCGGCGTCTGATCAGGTTCCAAACTGTTTGCCACCAAGATAAACAAGAATTGTCCAAAAGTTGTTATTTTCTACGTTTTAGTGCTTTGCGTTTGCGTTTAAACGGGAAAGAATAACAGATTCTCCACTGTAGCTGCAAGCACTGTTGTACGGAGGGAATCGTTGATCAGAGGGTCATAATAGGAAGGTAGTACTGTAACAGGATACCATACCCTGTGACTTAACATTTATACAGTTAGATCTTTAGCAGGGAGTTGGCGAATTGTGTGATAACTTGCGAACAGTCTGTATCTAGATAATGCGCTGAGTAACTAGGCGTTTCATCTGGATCCAAATGGTTTTGCACTCTCTGATGATATTGTCTGAGAAAATGGTGGCAGCTTAATGCAGGAAAAATGTTAGTCCAAGATCCCAAATAGAGTTTTGTTATACTTCCGTCATGCATTAAGTAGTCGTTTGTCTCCTGGGACCCGTTTCATAAAACTTCGTATTTGACAAATGTTGTCGTAAGTCAGATTATAAAAGTCTCAATTATTGTTTATTTTTTCAATATAATACTGTCTTGTGACATGTTTTTGGAATCGTCTTGAAAAGACGATTCCAAAAGATGTCACAAGACAGGATTAGAAAGAGAAACCAGAAATTAAATGCATTTTAATGTTTTGACTTGCGACCGTTTTGTCGTACGTAGTTTTAAGAAACGAGCCCTGCTTTTGTTTCTCAAATTTCAATTTTAGGTAAAGTGACTATAATTATATCGTATTGTTCAAGTGTATCATAAACAGTTCGATCCTGGTCAGACGCCTAGTTACTCGATGTTTGAACAGGATCCAAACTGTTAGCAAATAACCAAGAACATGGTTAAACCTATACATACAGTGAAACCTCTGTATTACGACCACTAAAACGAAGGCTTATTGATTGTATAAAAGACGAGTGACAGCTTAAAGCAATACCAGTATGTGACAGTAAAACAGATACATGTAGCTCATTAACCCTTAGCCCGCCAAATAAATTGTCGTCTGCTATATTTCTCGTCTGCCTCAAGTTTCAAAGTGCTTCTAAGTTGCTCAAAATTGCTGAAAATGTTGTCCGAGTGTCAAACAGCTTGGATCCGGATGAGACGCCGAGTTACTCGGCGTCTCATCCGGATCCAAGTTGTTTGCATATGGAGCTATAGTCGTGAGTGGCAGGCTAAGCGTTAAGGTGATTCTGTTTCACGTTCACCTTGCTTTAAGCAGTCACCTGTCTTCAACACCTGGGACCCGTCTTAAGAAACTTCGTACGACAAATATTGTCATAAGTCATATTCTAAAAGTCGCAATTATTATTTAATTTTCTATCTAATCCTGTCTTGTGACATCTCTTTTGAATCGTTTTGGAAAGACGATTCCAAAGAGATACCACAATACAATATTAGATGAATAAATCAGAAATAAATGTATTTTAAAGTTTTGACTTGCGACCGGTTTTGTCGTAAAGACGGACCCCTGATAATGTGTATAATTGTGAGTTTTTGAATGAGTATAATTCAGTGGTCGTGGTAGAGAGGTTTTGCTGTACATATCTAACGTAGGCGGTTTGCCCTTTTGGCGGCCTATGTTGCATTGACAGAGTATAAAATTCAATAACCAACACATGCCGAACATTGTATCAGTATTCTATGCTATTGAAATCATATTCTATAGAGCATACATCTAGATATCATTGTCATTTTACTATAGCTGATCCATTTAATTTTGAAGAGCTAGCAACCAAGGAATTTTGGGCTAAATAAACCAAAAACCATGAATTTGTTGCACGGTTCAACGTTTCACTGCATTATCTCAAGTGCACTAGTGGATTCAAATAATTAAAGTAAAGACCCTAGTAACCAGTTGTCTGATTAGGATCCAGAATGTTTGACATACAAATCGAATGTTTCTTTAGCAAATCGTCTTGACCCTTTCAACCCTAAGTATAATTTGTGGGTATTTATTATCCTTTTGGACTCTTCTAGGTCATGCATTTTGAACCAGTCTACTGTTGCATATTTTGATCTGACAACAAAAAGCAATAGAACTATCAAACTGTGCAGACCCTGATTAGAGGGCTCCTATAGGAGCCCTCTGATCAGGGTCTACACTGTTTGCATATGTAATCAGTAATCTCTACAGAGGACTGTAGGGTTGAAAGGGTTAAATCTATCTGACGAATAAAAGCAGAAGGCAATGTTGACAATAATGTAATCCTGACAGTTTAGGGTGTCATAGGGCCGGGGACTCGGATAACTTTTCTTAACCCTTTCCCTTATAGAAGCGACTTTTAGCACATTCATTTTATTCATCCGCTCAAGAAAATAGTTCCAAATTATACCGTAATGAATATGTGTCATATTTAATACTTTCCTTATTCTAGCAGTTAATAGCTTAAAGCAGGCTGAAAGTAAAGTAGAATGCGCCTTAGGGCGCATTCTGCTTTACTTTCAACCTGCTTTAAGTAGTCACATATCTTCAATACTAGAAACAATGCTATCAGGTAAAGGGTTAAACTATACTAGTATATAATTATATTGGTATAATTTCTCCAATGAATTCAATTATGATTGAAATTGGACAAGTCAGTCAAGAGTTATCTGTCCTTGTTGAGTTGAAAATGCCGTTTTTAACAGTGTTTACACTCTAGCAACAACAGTTTTCAATGGATTTTGATCATACTTGCACATAATTGAAGGAATGCAGGTCTTTGTATCTGTCCTTGATTTACTCAGATATGCTAGAAAATGCTTTATTTTAGCACTGTTTATACTCTAGTGTCTACAAATGTGAATGGATTTTGATAAAACTGTGTATACTATCCAGGTACCACCATTATTCGAACACCTAAGCATCTTCCAGTCAATTACAAATTTCTATGTGAATAAAAGTTATTTTTTACATAGGTACTGGATAAACTTGTTATTTTCAACTTATAATACGATGGGTAAGTTATTGCAACTAAAATCGGTTCTCTAATAATGTAAACAAAGCATAGTGGCTGCTTACCTCATTCTCAGTGGGATGCCAACCTAAATTCGAACAGCAGGTTTGACACCACAAAATGTTTACTATATGTAGCCCAGGGTAAGTGTTTGTTCATAAAATGTCAGATAAAACATAAAACAAGTGTCTGTAACCTCATAAAAAGTAAATGTCAACTTTTTTACAAGTAATTACAGTAGTGTAGACAAAAGGTATCAATTGTTAATGGCTACAGACAGGGCATTTATGATGATTAGAAGTGTCTCCCTTTTGATGTGAAATGCATCTAAAACAAAGAAGAAATTTCTTAAAAGTTGTTGAACATATTTTTTCTAAAATAAAACTAGTGTACTGGAACCTGTTAGATAAACAAATATTTTGTTTATTCCCTGTTATTTCTTATATGAAACATAATTAGGAAATAAAAAAGTGATAAGGACACCTAGTTTGAGATTTGATCAAATTTAGTGGTCTGAACCCTCAATATTATTTATCCGGACCATTAGGAATGAGGTAAATGTAAAAGTTTTGCAGCCGATACACCACTGGTCATTTTTGATAACAGAAAATGTAGTTTGTGGGTAAATTATGCATTGGGAAATTTGGGATTAGATGTAAATACAATATTTATAGTCAGATAAGTTAAACAAATGCCCTTTCACTTATTTACTGATCTTTTTTGCCGATTTTGTGTTCTTGACTTTTCTACCGGTGTTACTGTCAAAATGTCACGCGCAGTTATGCAAATTTGTTTGTAACTATAGATGTCACGCGAAATGATTCAGGTGTTCGATTTTTGGTTGTGTTCGAATAACGGTTGTAAAGGGATATAATTATATGCCTGTAAGTTCTCAAACAAGTTTGATTACACTATAGGAACTACATTTTTGAATGAATTTTGATCACATTTGTACACAAGGTATATAAGTACCTTGATGTACTTAGCTAACAGGCTTGTTTTTTATCATGGTTGAAACTCAAAGGACAAAACTGTTCGGGCCCATTACAACAGGTGAGCGACATCAGGGCCTTCAATGCCCTCTTGTACTATATGTTGTAAAGCGTTTGACGCACGGATTCCAGTTGACAACGACACGCCTACGGGTTCACGCGCATGATCTAGTAATGTCGTGCCCAGGTTTGATTCTCTAGCTTACAGAACCTTTGGCTGACACCGCGATATTTACGTCTGATTCGTGTGCATTAAATGGACGTACAGCTGTTTTATTTTTGTCCACTACACGGCATATCTTTCTGTACATTGAGACCAACCTTGTGAGAGGCAACATCTGGCTATTTTATTGTCGTCTTATCTGAAAGGTAAAGGTGAGAATCAATATGCTTTAATTAAGTACGCTTTTCTGAGTACAGTACAAACTGCGTTAATTGGCCATACGTATTTGTATTGATAATAACAGGTAGCTGCTTAATACGGGATAAAGGTAATGCAGAAAGTCCAATGATGGATATTTCTGCGTTGCATTATTTTGTCCTGCATTAAGGTGGTATCTGTATTTAAACATTTTGTCGAATGGCCAGTTGATGTAGGTAAGGTTGTTTCTCGTCAAAAATAGTGAATTACGTACGTCAGCGCGTGTACACGTGGATTGGCCTGGACCTCTCTCTCCCTCCACTCCTTGTCGCTCGGGCAGCCCAGTGGAAGGTCGGGGTGTCCGCAGCCATACAACATCAACTATAAATAGTGTTGGGATTACGCAACAATTAAATGAGTTACATGCTATTGATTAACTTGAGATATAAGATGTTATTCTGGTAAACGTAATACGCAATAAGTTACATTTGTTTGGTATTTATGTGACTCTTACGATTACATGTACATGAAATCTGTCAGGTTTAGTTGGACTTTATAATCAGTTTTAATAACCGTATGTGTTTACATTTTTCATCAATCAAATAAACCAGGTATGTTTTGTTTTATTGTGCAATTATTATAACTATTACATGTATTATTTTTAGCAGTAATATAAGTAATTAATAGTTATAGTAGCTGTCGTAGTAGTTATCGTATTAGTAGTACATGTTGTATTGTTATTGTTTTATATCTATTAGCTGTAGTAGTAGAAGTAGTATTTTATCATGGTTTTCTTTATTATTATTATTAATACTTCTACATGTATGCGTATTTATTTTATTGCAAATATTGTCATTAGTATCATTTATATATTTGGAACTTTTTCTAACCTTTAATCTGTATATAAGCCTTACTTTCGTACTATATTGACACTCAGTAACAAAGAGTAGTGTTTACATACTATACACAAAAACATGTTCTTCTTTCGGTTATCTATTATGAGTTTTCTGACACGTGCTAACGCAAATATACTTTACTTTTACACGGAGTATTTATAACAAATAGTAGCAGATATAAACATAAAATACTGCTATTGAAATTCAGTTGATGTACACATACATGTATAATACAATGTTACCCCTTTTCAAAATGTAGATCTAGTATACTTTTTATGTATATTCATATGTAAAATAATAAAACGTATTCATGGGAAAGATATACACACTAGTGGCCCTCTCATTTGGTTTTCAAATCTAAATTTTGTTTCCAAAGCGATTCTCCGCCAAATCAACTTTTTATGGTTAGGGATATGATGTACTTCCAAGTTGTCTCTTGTTTTGATATTTCATCAATATATTAGATAAATAGAATATGAGTGTCAAACATTCAGAGGCCGAACTACTCGGCCTGATCAGGATCAACACTATTTGCAAAAGGCAATAAGAGATTAAATGGTTTAAGTGGTGTAGCAGATGTTTCACATCGGATTTATTCTGCTCTTTACTACTATACTAATGACAAAATGTTCGTCAGAATCGTTTACTAGACATAAATCCTCAGAACTTTATTGACACAACCATTCAACAAACAACATATGGTAAATTAACCTCGTATTTTAGATATTAAATACAGTTTAAGAGGTAATCGATTCTATCTTATATTTCCTTGAAATAACACAAGGTCAATATTCTCTCTCCAGTTAGGTAATCTTATTATCGGACACGGTGCACTTGTTAAATATATGTTTACAAGTATGAGGATATCAAGGTGGGGTTTGTGACATTTACCAACAGAACTTCAGGAATGTGTTGCCTTGATATATGGAATTTAAAAGTACGGAAGCTTAAACGGACCCCCTTAAATGTAATGATATCTTTGAAAAGTTAAAAAGTTACATATCTTTGACATATATAAAGTGATATTTTATGTGTAATCATATCAACATTAATATTTATCTTTATCGAAATTAACAATTTTATATATCTGCAATATATAAAAGCTAATGTTTTCTGAGCAGTTATATGCTAATAATATTTATGTCAATAACTTTTTGTCAATTATAAATGGAATTAAGATATAAATTGTTAAAAAGCAGAGAATTTATATCTTACAAAACGTCTATTTTTGTATATTTCTAAGTTTATTTTCTATACTACTTAAGTAATTATTTCATATACTTAATAACTATATTGCTGAATATATCTTCACAACAAATAATAGATCGAAAGTAACGAATTATATTAAATAAATAGTGTCCTTTTTATGAGAAAATTCGAGCTAATTTTAATGTATTTCAGTAAAAACGAATTATTTATATTTCAAGGCTAAATATAAGAGACTTAAAACTGACGTGTTATGTTGTACCCAACGTATATCATTATTGTTTTAAAGCATTTTTATATCATAAAACTGCGTGGAATTTTTACACATTTATTGTATATATAAGGGGGTCCGTATAAGCTTCCGTAAATGACTATACTGCTAAACACATCTTCACAGCATATAAAACATACAAAGTGGTGAGATATATTAAATAAATGGTGTCTTATTGATGGGTCTCATATTTGTTGGTCGTGAAATGTCCGTCTATTTCTAAGTTTGTCACCCGTCTGTCCTATATATACACAATCATATATATAAAATATTCAAAGATATCAGTAAGATACATATAAGGGGGTCCATAGTTATAAGTTACACAAATTTATGAATTTGTACAAAGCAGTGAAAGTATATCTATCAAAATATATCTTTTTTTATACGCCCGTCATCGACGGTCGTATTATGGTATACCCAGCGCTGTCCGTCCGTACGTCCGTCCGTTAACTTTTCTTGTTAGCGCTCTCTCACCTTCATTTATTTACCGATTTTGATAAAACTTCCTACAAATGTTCCATACCACAATAGCTCGGACGAGTTCGCGTTTCAGACGTTGGCGGCTATATTTAGCAGAGTTATGCTCCTTTATTGTCAAAAATGGCCATTTTAAAAAACAAAAACAAAAAAAAAACTTTTTTATTTTTTATTCAATTGATTTCAAATTTGATATGGTGATACAATGAATGAAGTGACTTAATATATATTACGGGTTTTTGGTTTGACTCCGTATTTTCAGAGTTATGCCCCTTCACGCAATTTTTTTTAACAATATACTGTTTCCTGATAATAATTTTACTTACATTTTGTCTATTGTAACCAAATTTTATATTTATAAGCTTTCTCATCATACAGGGAAGGCACCTGTGAATTTTCGTTCCTGTTTAATTTCAGACGTTGGCGACTATTTTTAGCAGAGTTATGCCCCCTTATTGTCAAAATTCCGTGATATATCCAAAGTATGTAAATACGCCCAAAGAGCATTTGTTTATGAGAAAACAGTTGGTAGAAAAACTATCGTGATAGTATTGCAATAGTTTCTTGACTATCGCAATACTATCGGGATACTACTTGAGCTATCGCAATACTACAGCATAGTCTTTTTGAGATCGATAGTTGGGCCTACACTCCGGGCGACTTTTTTCAGTCGGCCTCAGTCCGGACGACTTTGACACCCGCCGACCATGACGGGCGTATTTTGCCGCACTGCGGTGCTCTTGATAAGTTTTGAAGTTATAATTAATGGAAAAGGCTAAAAAGAACACATTGTATATTAACCAGAATAATTTCAATTTCTATACCACTTAATTATTTATTTCATATACTATACAGTCGAATACCGTTACCTCGAAGTTGAACGGACCGTGAAAAAATATCGACGTAGCCGAAGTTCGAGCTAATGGGAGTTTCTCATTTGAGATCTGTATCGTCATATCGAAGTTTTAACGTTATTCTTGATCCTAGTGTTTATTGACAGTTGATTGGTAATTGAAAATAAATGCGTAGGAAAGTAGAATCTGACAAAATCTTCAACTCATAATTTTCAAATTGATGAAGGTGATCAGTATTTTTAAAAGTAGAGAATCTACGCGTCTATTAGCGTCTACGCGTCTATTAGATATGATATGCGGGAGCGAGTAAACACTTTTCGTATTTTAATACATTTGGTAGATCTACCTGATTTCATCAGCATAAACATCCAGCGCATGGGTGCTAACACAATTTTTATAACATAAAATTAGGTTTACACATTTCATCACACCAACTGTTTACACTTCCGGTGACGCTCTGGAAGCGTTAGTTGTTTAAATGTTTAATTTTCAAAAGGGTGTGTCCGACTTCGAAACGCCGGCGAATTATTTCGGCGTTTCAAACAGAAGCGGCGTGTTTGAACTGACTTAGATAAAAAATAAATCAGAAATGAAATGTAACTTTTGTTTGATCTCACTACACTTATTCGCCGTACGGCACCTTCAGTCTGCACTACAAAGAATTCTGTAGTTTGATTTAAACAGCGCGGCTATAATTGCCCCAGGTTTGACAGAATCGTCATCGAAAATATTTACGCAAACTTCGTAACCAAAGTTATTCGGGAATATATGACTATATTGCAAAATACATTATTACAATATATAATATGTTGAAATCAGCGAGTTTTATTAAATAACTAGTGTCCTTTTTATGAGAAAACTCGAGTTAAGTTATCTATGTATTTCAATAAAAACTATTTATTTATATTTCAAGGGTAAATATTACGGAAGCTCATACGGCCCCCCTTATATGTAATAATATCTCTGAAAAATTAAAGAGTTACATATCTATGATATATATAAAGTGATATTTTATGTTTAGTTATATCAACATTAATATTTATCGAAATTAACAAGTTTATTTATCTACAATATATAAAAGTTAATGTTTTCTGAGCAGTTATATGATAATAATATTTATGTCAATAGCTTTTTGTCAGTTATAAATGGAATACAGATATCAATTTGTAAAACGCAGAGAATTTATATCTTACAAAATGTATCTGTTTGTACATTTCACAGTTATAACAAATGTAAAAGGCTAAAAATGAACACAATGTATATTAACCGAAATAAGTTCATTTTCTATACTACTTAAGAAAGTATTTCATATACTTAATAACTATATTGCTGAATATATCTTCACAACACATAATAGATTGAAAGTAGTGAATAACATTGAATAAATAGTGTCCTTTTTATGAGAAAATTTGAGCTAATTTTAATGTAATTCGGGAAAAACTAATAAATCATAATTCAAGGCTAAATATAAGAGACTTAAGACTGAGGTGTAATGTTGTAACCAACATATATCATTGTTTTAAAGCATTTTTATATCATAAAATTGTGAGGCATTTTTACACAGTAACAAAAAGGTATGTGTTGTGTTATAAATACGAAAAACTCAAGCAGGAAACGCAACACAAACAATACACCCACCTCTCAAGCAGAACACACACACAGTCATTCCATAACAAACACACACATACGCGCGCGCGCACACACACACAGACACACACACGCGCGCAATACCATTCCTTCTTCTACACACTAAATAGAAAACAACACGCAAGACAAACATAAAGCAAAGTGAACATGGGAGCCCGTCTTGGTACGGTCAACATATATCATTATTTATTAAAGCATCATTATGTCCTAAAACTACGTGATATTTTTACACATTTATTGTATTTTAAGGGGGTCAGTCTAAGCTTCCGAAGGAACCCAACCCATCCCCTTATATGTATTAATATGGCTTAAAGGGACTCGCAACCGGATGGTGTACTTGTCAAAATAAAATAAAATACCCAAATAAAAGCAAATTTGTGGCATTATTTGGCTTCTGACATTAAAAAAATATGATCAGTCCAAAAAAAGTCTCAAGAATCGTCACCGAATCTTAGATTTTTAGATAATTTCCATCGTTTTTCTATACCGACTGGTAGACGGTATAGTTCTTGTTGCTGCTTCTCTACACGGGCTCAGACATAAACACGAGCCGAATTACGAAGTTGTATGCACTTTCGATCGCTACACATTGAAATACGTTAAATCGATCCGAGATAACCGGATAGTTTCGTGGTCCATTGGTCTAAGCGGTTTCCCCTATTTTGCCTTCTGTCCGCCAATGCCGGGCCCCGGGTTCGAATCCCACCAGATACCAATATTTTTTTTTATTGAAATACATTTTTTTAAACAGAATTTCTTATCCTAAACTAATTCTTTACCATTTATATAAGCGTTTGACACATATTTACAAATTACTATTTTTAATGCACCATCTGGTTGCGAGTCGCTTTAAAATGAAAGAGTTGCATATCTTCGTATAAGGTAAAATTTTCTGTTTAGTTCTCTCAATATTGACATTTATCTTAATAAAAAGTTATAATTTTATATATCAGCAATATATATGCATTGTATAAGCTAATGTTTTCTGAACAGTTTTATGAGAATAATATTTATGTAAAAAAAAGTTTGTCAATTATAAATAGGCACTTAGGTATAAATTTGTAAAAAGCAGAGAACTTATATCCTACAAAACATATATTTTTGTAAGTTTTTTAAGGTATTAAAAAAGTAAAAGCCTGAAAAGAACACATTGTATATTAAACGGAATGAGTTAATTTTATATACCCTTTTAATAGATAGTTCATATCCTTAATGACTATATTGCTGAATACATCTTCACAACATAGATCGGTATTATTGAGTTATATTAAATGAACAGTGTCTTTTTATGAGAAAATTCGAGTTATTTTCAATGTATTTAAAAAAAAAATATATATAATAATTAATATGTCAAGGCTAAATTTAAAAGAGCAAATATTTAAATGTTAGGTCAAAGCATTTTTATATCATAAAACTACGTAGTATTTTTTCACATTTATTGTACATTTATATATAAGGATGTCAGTATAAGCTTACGTACAAAATGGCATAGAATGAAGTTGCGGGGTAAAAGTGTTAAAAAGATATCCAGTTAAGTATGCCTCCACTCCTAGAAAAGATGTGCATAATACAACTGTAGTATGCATTAGCTATACATTTGCTGTATATCAATAAGTTTTTAAAACGTTTAGATGTAATATATTAACAAAATTAATAAATGCACACGTGTTATGTATAAAAAATGTATTTGATTAATAAGATATAAAGTAGTGGATATATTAACAATGCTGTTGATTTAATTACGAGACTAGATTGTCTGTAACTTACAGGAGCATGACGTTGGTGGTGATTGGCTGTGTGACTGGGGTGTTCTTTGTGCTCACTGTGTGCGTCATTGTCTTGATAATCAAAAGTCACATGAGATCAAAACGAGCCCGGGAGTTCTCGAGATTGGACCTACCCAGTGACAGTACATCCTGCAAATCAGCGCCTTCCTCAAGGTCAGTTAACCTCGCTTAATTCTGGAACTTCAAATGAACATTTCCACTTTCCTATTAAGCTTAATCCATTTTTGACCATTTGTGGGGGTTTTACGTTATATTGCAAAATGACCAACAGTACAGACCCAGCTTTCTGTTTTACGTCCACCTTGCTTTAATAAGTCACCTGCCCTTAACACCTATTAGTTTACGCAGTTTAGGGATTGTAATGCAGAAGTTATACTGTAATATGAAGAATAAAACGCTGAGGCAATTTTATTCAAGATGGACTTTATGCAGTGTTTTTATTAGCACTAGATATATTTTCATTTCAAAACATACAGCTAATCTGACAGTAAGCCTGAAAACTCACTTTAAGTGTTTGGATGCATATGAGCCAGGCGGAGAGGCAAACAAATACTGTACATTGCATTAGTTGTCATCATCAAATCATACATCAACAGTTATATAATTGTGAATTTGCGATGCGATTATATTCTGTATACGGCGTATAACTTCAGCTTGTGTTATTTTTTCAGACAATCCTCGCCAAAGTTGAGCAAGCGGCTGTCTTCACCAAATCTATACGGCACTTTGGACAGTCTTGTGGTGAAATCAACTCCCAGAAACATTCTACCTCAGGTTCACCTAGCACAAGAACAGATACAGCCAGACGCCCCGGCCACTAGGGCCAGTAGTACCTCATCCATTTATCATCAACACAGATTTGTCGCTTCTATACACGAACAGATTGACAAGTATGTCAGCTTTTTTGTTTCTTTTTTTTTTGCATCCGTGCTGTTTTGCAGTCGAGACTCGATACTTCGAACGCGCTTAAATCGAACGTAACAGTATTTCACAACTTGAATTTAGCCTCAATTGAACATGCACGTATTTCAAAGTTAAAACGTGGCTAGGCCACGTTTTAACATAGAAATATAGGTATGCTCGAGCTAACGCGAGTTCAAATTATCGAGTTTCGACTGTACGTTTGTATTTTAATATGCTATTGTATATGTCTTCCGTAAGCAAAGTAGCCCCTCCGGTAATCTCATCAAAAGAGATTGACATACAGTGCGTGCATCAATAAATTAAAGAAAAAGTTACAAATAAAAGGAAAATTGTATATATGTGCTTAATGTAGATAATATGAAAATATTTAACTAAAACGACGACAGCCTCTAATCTTAACGGATATCCCATTTTACTGGCTAGCTTGTGTTCAAATCCCAGCTATGGAAATAAAACTGTTTTAGAAGGAAGAAATTTCCATAATAATGTATTCCTCACATGTAGCTTTCGTATGAGCGCCTGTCATTCATTGATTAGAACGTTGCTTTCTGGGGGAAATGTTGTTAGCCTCTTCAAAGTCTGCTGCTTAGAACCGTTATAGCCTTTTGCTTCACTTTTATCGAGTTTTAAGCGGTCAACATCAAAGAAGTGTTCGTTAGAGTTTTTGTCCTATCCTGTTTTTATAGTGTCTGTGTATTTGTAGATCAGAGAGTGAGCCTGGGCTGGAGAGACACAGTCCTCCCTTACCAGCTGCCGGAGGACCCCGGGGACGGGTGTGGTTTACAGGACACTATGAAGTCAAGTGCCAACAACTTACCATGACTTTGGTGAAAGTCGACGACCTCACAGGTAATTACTAGTATATAGGGTTATCCCGTACAGATGACCAAGGCTTAGGCACAAGAATTTTGATATGTATGTGGCTTCATATTTTTATCAGTTAAACTTTTATTAATTGCATTAAGTTATTTTTACAGATGCTTGAAACTTAAGCATGTGTTTGTTTTTTAAATAAATTCACAATTTCGGTTTTCATTGAAGTTTTAATTTCTAGTATATCAACCATTTACAAAAACTGCATTAACATTTTGTTTTTCCTTATAGCTTCATATTGTGTATTTTGTACCAAACAGTACTGCTCTTTCATAAAATGGGTCTGCAATAATTGTCAAAATCTACTAATATGGACATAAAGTATTCTTATCTTATTTGAAATATTTAATTTTTCGGATTTCTGAAAGCACCAAAAGGTCATACCGTTACGTAGCTCCTGTACCCATGTTGCATACACTCCTGCAAGTAACCAAAGTCAAATTGAAATGTTGCAAAAAGTTTTACTGTCAAACCGGTATACAGAGTCTTCTAGTTGACCGTTGTAGCGTTATAATATCGACTGCCTAAAATTGATCATCTACGACAAAACAGGAATACCTAATTCGCGTTTCTGGTGCATGCATATCTGTATTTGTCCCAGGTCACACTGATAAGGTTAAAGGGAATGATCATATTTGATGAACAATTGTGTCAGTCATTGTTTATTTGACATGTATATGCATAGCATGATAGTTAACAAAAATACAAAATGTGCGCAATAACATAACGTGGTTTGTTTAACTCGCCCATCCCTGAAACCCTTATAGGCAATGCCATTATCCAATCAACTCTAGGCCATTTTAGATAGGATTGTTTATGCATATTGACAAACAGTACAAACCCTAATCAAAAAGTTTCCTTTTATGCATATTGACAAACAGTACAAACCCTGATCAAAAAGTTTCCTTTAGGAACCCTTATATCTGGATCTACACTGTTTACAAAGGTTACATGTACAGTGGAGAATCTGTTATTCTTTCCCAATAAACGCGTTTACGCTAAAACTATTATTTGCAGTGCAAACAGTTTGGAGCCAGATCAGACGCCGGGTAACCCGGCGTCTGATCAGGCTCCAAACTGTTTGCCACCAAGATAAACAAGAATTATCAGAATTGTCCAAACGTTGTTCTTTTCTACGTTTTAGCGCTTTGCGATTGCGTACGTTTGCGTTTAAACGGGAAAGAATAACAGATTCTCCACTGTACTTGTGACATGTACACCATTTGTAAAGGACAAATATACTCATCGTCATGGCACAATGGATTAATAATAGAAAATATAACGATCGCATTAAAAGGGCCAAATAAATTTCCCTGTTCAGATTGCCCTAGACTATTATTATGTGAATCGATGAAGTTATAGAATCTAACTCTATCTACAGTCCCAGTTCCACCCCCATCCCAAAATAATAAGAAGAAGTCAAGATAATTTTGGAACGTTTATTTACTTTCTTTAGGTCGAAATGCAGATGATAACACCAGAGACCCGTTTGTGAAGATATTTCTGCTTCCAGACGAGCACACGTGCTGCACGTCAAAAGTCATGAAGAACACATTAAATCCCGTCTATAACCAACCGTTCACATTCGACGTGAGTACCATACACCAGCGTATTATTACAACACACATATCGTCATTAGCTTAAAACAATTGTCGTCTGTTTTTATTTCTCAAATTTAAAATTCAGGTGTTTTGACTTAAACATATACATTTGAGTGTAAACTAGTTTTGGGTCTAATCAGGATTGTTTGCAAATGACAATTGTACTTGGTTTAGAGATACTGCTTCAAAATGGAGCAGATTTAAATGCACGAAGGGGTTTAGTTTTACGTCCATCATTCCTGATGCCGTCAATGAGTACCCATTTCTTTCTAATGTTCTATGACCGTGTATTTTGGCATTTTAGCTGGGAGATGGTGGCCTTTCTCACCGAAGTGTCCGGTTCTCTGTGTATGATGTAGACCAGCGCAGGGTCCGCCATTCTCTAGGTCACGTGAAGGTTCCCCTACAGGAAATAGACCTTAATTCTTCACTGGCTGTATGTAAGGATCTGGAACCTGATATGCAGGTAAAATAATGCACCGGCGAAGTCATAGTGCGCCTATATAAACACGTAAATATTTGTAAATAAAAAGGATTTGTTTTACAAATACCTGTCAAAGAAAACTTAACGAGCTTGGTCAGGATTCGAACCCGTACATAGATGGCAAATCACAATAACAAAACCGATCTGCACCGCTCGCCGAACGATTGTTAAACGTCGGCGCATTTGATCAGTATTTGTATTACGTACACTTGTTTTTCATACTGAGGTAAATAGAGCAGGTAATTGCTACTTTGTTAACTCTCATCATGAAGAAAACATGTATATGGACGCTGCAATGCGTTTATACGGCGTAGAAGTATGCGAGTTGAAAGTCAAATATATATGCATTCCAGCGATCTTCCCCATAATATGTTCTATGTCAACAATCACATTTTAATGACATTAAAATTAACATTTTGTACAGTTATACACGTATTATAATTTTTCTTTTAGACAATCGTTATTTATTTCTCTAAAAAAAGAAAATCTGTTACAGATGAAGTTTTCTGTCTCTTTAAACTACATGGGTATTATTAAGTATGACCTTGATAGTAAGGTACCGTTGATAGTATATAACGTGTCTATACAGTCACTTATCTTTTGAATGACAATTTATAGATATTTAAAGCATGGGGTAATAAAACACGTTGATCTAGGTCAAATGCCCGAATACAGGACAAATGAAGTGAATAAAACACACATAGTGCTACATGGTGGAATTGTATGACATTAGTTTTGCCTATTAACTCTTTCACTCGCAATGACGCTTAAAAGCGCGGTTGCAAACAGTTTGGATCCTGATCAGACGCCGCGTAACGCGGAGCCAAACTGTTTGACAATCGTATCGATATGTTTTTAAGTCATACTACTGTGAATCTTACTTTTAAACGATCTTGCAAACGACAAAATTGAAGCAGACGACAATGAAACGGTGAAGGGGTAAAATCGCACGAAAAGTTAGCAGTGAAAGGGTTAAGGTGTATTTTGCAACCCGAACGTTTTAAAGTAAGCCGCTATGTTTTCCAAAACAATGCCACTGTATCTTGTTTTATACAGCAGGGCACGTGTTTGGCTGTACATAATAAATAATCTATTCCAACGACACGTCGAGCTTTATTGATTCATTTAGCCGATATATAAGTACATGTACTTAAATGTATGATATGCCTAAATGAATGTATCAGTAATTACGAAATGAAATATCTGCCCCCGAGGCACGCTGGTCCTCGAGTGAAGGTCAACAGTCGATTCTCGATCGTATTGCCGTTCATACTTGTATTCTATGTTAACCTTGCACGCTATATCTAGATCTAATTGTCGTCAGCAAACATTGTTGTCTGCAACATACCATATTCGTTATAGTAGATATGATCTAGACTACTACATTGCTTTTATGGTTACCAGACGTTTCGCTACCCCGGACGTTTCGCTACAGTCGTTTCGCTACCCAACCATAAGTCGTTTCGCTACCCCGGACGTTTCGCTATCTGTACGTTTCGCTACCCAAAATTTTAAATAGGGGGAATTAATGAATCAATATAATTTGATGATCATTTACCAAAGTATACTTGAATAAAAGGAGAACAAGAGTTAAATTTTAGGGTTAAAATTGTGTATGTTTATTTAATGCATGCGCGATGAAAGAGCAAAATAGATTACCAATCAAAAAGGAGATTGTTTTTCTCAGTTCATTATGCTGGCATGGAAATCATCTGTTAATTACCAAACTTATAATTAATATTAATTCTCAAACTTGCCAACGCGCTACTCACTTCTCAAACTTGAATGAAAGAAGAGCTTGATGCTGCTGCTGGTATTGATTCAATATATATTTTTGGGATAAATGAAATTCGCTCGGCAACAAGAACCCAGAGATACATTTTAAAGGGGTTACATATCTTGGCTCTAAATATATTGTTTATCATTGGGGGACACTATTTTAGTGAACTATACTCAGATACTGATTTGCCAGTTTATGACTCAAATTTCCGTAATTAGGTTGATGCGGCTGTTTGCGATTTGAAGCAACATGGAACTGATGACGTCATATTTGTTCCTATATCTGTAAGCGATATTATTGCGGAGCTTAAATTCTTTAAAAAGGGACAATCCTGTGGCCTTGATTCAGTTTAAAACCAACAAACATGAACATGTAACACAGGTAAGTGAATTGCAGTTTAAATGACAAATGAAAACCGAATAATTATATATATAACTTTACTAATATCTTCCTTCTTTTGACCTTTCCCTTGCCAATAGCGGCCTTAAAAAACTTTATCTGTAGCTCTGCAATTATTATCATAAATGCAGTTTTCACAAAGTTAACATAAACCGATATTCTTAAGAACAGGACATGAAATAGTATGTGGAATATACAAGCAACATCAATGAATTCCTCTCCTGCTGCGCAATAAATATATATATACAGGCACGTGCCGATTAAGCAGATATACATTGTCTTTGAGGATCACCGTACATTATCATTGAATGAACGTCGAACGAAGGCTTTACTGTTTACCGCGGCACGTGCCGAGTCAACGATCGTTAAAAGTAACACCAGCAATCGAATTGATAACATTCCTAATTATTTTATCTTTAGAATTTACATGAAATTTTACTTGAATGAATAAATTAAACCTCCTTAAATAAAATGTGTCATCATTCTGTAACTCGGCATCTGATCAGGCTACAAACTGTTTGACAATCACTTCTTTCTTAATAAACCGCTTCGCTGCCTTAGATCGGGTAGAAAGATTATTTGCGAATTGTTTGCATCCTGATCAGACTCTTCTGCTGTGCCATATGCAGGCACGTGCCGACACAGTAAAATCTGTGTTAAAATAAGCGACCATTTAAAGCACCCGTATAATAAAATTGACATGCGTATAGAAAGGTACTGCTTAACGCATGACAAATGTAACGTAGAAAACTCATAGGAGACTCGGAGTGTTTGCAATACGTTTGTCCTGCATTATAGCAGATATACATTGACTTTGAAGATCACCGTACATTATCATTGAGTGACCGTCGAACAAAGACTTTACTGTATACCGGTACGTGCCGAGTAACAGCACCAGCAATCGAACTTATTGTATTCCTACTGATTTCCTAACTTGAGCATGACGGAATACATTAACTCCCTTGAAATAAAATGTGCCATCATTGTGTAACTCAGCATCTGATCAGGTTGCATACTGTTTGACATTTCTTTATTCAAATCCTGCCCAAATTCTCCTGCTGTGCCATATACAGGCACGTTCCGAATAAATATATATTTCTTATGCTTAACACATGTAACGTACTCAAAACGTAGTGTTTTTGCGACTAACATGGATCCAATCAGTTTGCTACTTATTCTACCATTTACACCACATTCATTTCACGTCGCTCTATATCCTGTGTTTTGAGGGTCAGCTGGCATAAGTTATATTCGTAACGACAGCTCACATATTTCGCCGTAAAAAGGTTATTTTTTCCCCTAATAAGTTAACTATAATTAACTTCTCATAGCCATTTACATGTAAGATCACGACGACAGGCTGCGTAACAAGGCGTCTCGTCTGGATCCAATCTATTTGTATAATTATAAGGTAGCAATTACGTTGGCAAAGTATTATATATGTATACATAAAACATAGCAGCATCTACTTTTAGTAATTTAAACGATGTTTATCAATAAATCGATCAATTTTTCAATAATTCATTCAAAAATAAGTTTGTAATACACATTTTCGCTTAATAATATATCGCCATATCTTATTTGACCAAACAAATATAGATTAAAATCATTAAAAATATTGGGCATCGAAACGACTTATCGGTAGGTGGCGAAATGACTGTAGCGAAACGTCCGGAGTAGCGAAACGTCCCGGGTAGCGAAACGTCCGTAAACCGCTTTTATTCGTTGTCTTAGCACTTTCACTTTGTTTTGTAATTAATAATTTATGATACATCGCCTTAACCATTTTTGATACAGAGAACTAATAATAAGAATAACAATTATAAAAGTAGGTTAAAAGGAATTTTCTTCCCAAAATGATATAATCAGAGTATCATACAGTTTCGATCCTAACGAACCGCCAATGTATTTATAAAGGTTTCATTTATGGAATTTCGTTAAAACGTGGAGACTCTCAAGACATGTCGCATTATAAGTTTCTGTCAAAATATATAATTAATCAAAACAAAATTATAATACTGATGATCAGGAAGCAATTACGCTCGTATAAAAATATATCTAGTTCGTTACGTGTTCAAAATACGTGAGCAATGGTATTTCGTGATTTAAATTCTATATCAATTTTCCAGAGCACGTCGTGGTATTTCGTGATTTAAATTCTATATCAATTTTCCAGAGCACGTCGTCAGTTGGGGAGATGAACATTGGTCTAACATATCAACCACACATGGAAAAGCTTAAGGTCGTTTTACTCAGAACGAGGCACATACGTACTGATGACGTAGATGCAGGTGTGTAAACAATTTATTAAACTTTATGAACTATTTGTGTTTTATTTATAGTTTTAATTCTAGTAAAGAAATATTGTGTTTTGATACGAGTGACTAGTAATAACATGAATTGGGTAATGCAATATGTTCCGAATGACTTTTGTATGTCATTTTGCCATTCAGTTGATTGTTACATGTCTAAGACTGGTGAATTCATTACAGTACTCCTCCCTACAACGGTCCTCCCAACAACGATTCCCTCCTTAAAACAACGCTTGCCGCTGTTCCCAAATCAAGACAAGACAATTATATTTAACGCTTCACAGCTGCATTGTCGTTTTTATACGCCCGTCATCGACGGTCGTATTATGGTACAAATATTCCATACCACAATAGTTCGGACGAGTTCGCGTTTCAGACGTTGGCGGCTATTTTTAGCAGAGTTATGCCCCTTTATTGTCAAAAATGGGCATTTTAAAAAAAAAAAAAAAACAGAACTTTTTTTTTGTATTCAATTGATTTCAAATTTGATATGGTGATACAATGAATGAAGTTACTTAACATATATTACGGGTTTTTGGTTTGACTCCGTATTTTCAGAGTTATGCCCCTTCACACAATTTTTTTAACAATATATTGTTTCCTGATAATAATTTTACTTACATTATGTCTATTGTAACCAAATTTCATATTTATCTTCCTCATCATGCAGGGAAGGCATCTGTGAATTTTGGTTCCTGTTAAATTATTTTTCTATGAGTTATGCCCCTTTACATACTTAAAATTTAAAATAAGCCACACTTCGTCAGTTAACTTTTCTTGTTAGCGCTCTCTCACCTTCTTTTATAGACCGATTTTGATTAAACTTCCTACAAATATTCCATACCACAATAGTTCGGACGAGTTCGCGTTTCAGACGTTGGCGACTATTTTTAGCAGAGTTATGCCCCGTTATTGTCAAAAATGGGCATTTTTAGTCGGGCCTACACTCCGGGCGACTTTTTCCAGTCGGCCTGAGTCCGGACGACTTTGACACCCGCCGGCCATGACGGGCGTATTTTGCCGCACTGCGGTGCTCTTGTTTTAAAATTGTCGTCTGCTGTTTTTCTCAAAGTTACATATTAGTTGACACTTTGACAGAAGAAATATAATTACTAGTGAGAAACAGCTTTACGGGGCGTCTGATCTGGATTCATTTGTTTTCAAATGTAATTCCCTCCCTATAAGAACTCCTTCCAAACAACACATACAATATTTGTCTCCCATTGAATGTTGTTGCAGAGAGGAAGTATTGTATCTTTATTTGAACCGTCGGTACAACAGGGTTTTCTGCATATCTTTTCCCTCCCTTTCATATTCTGTGCAAACCTAGAATTGCCTTACTTTCAACCTGCTTTAAGTGGGCACCTGTTTTCAAAACTCGAAACGTGCTATGGGATTATGGGTTAAACGAAACAACAGGAGTCTTCTCTGCTAAGCCTTATTAGGAAATCTACAATCTTTTAACCCATTACCCCATAAATACGCCTTTTAACGCCATTAATTTATTTCTCCACTGAAGAAAATAGTTCTAATTTATACAGTTATGAATATATATCATGAGAAATAATTTCTATTTTCTAGAAGATGGTAGCTTAAAGCAGGTTGAAAGTAAAGCAGAATGTGCCTTAGGGCACATTCTGCTTTACTTTTAACCTACTTTCAGTGGCCACCTATCGTCAATACTAGAAACAGGCTATGGGGTAATGGGTTAAATATACTCACAAACATGTGGCCGTAAATCAATAACATCTGTCGGGAACAGCCGCTTAATACGAGTAGATGAATGAAGTATACTAGAAACTACTCCAATTGACATTTAACAAAACAGAGAAATAAACGTTTAACCTTCTGCGCGCTGCGGGTGTATTTTTGAATTGGCTCCAGATGACAAGCAGAGTAACTCGGTGTAAATCTGGATCAAATCTGTTTGTCACTCTTATGATAATACTTGAAAGAAATTCAGATAAGTCGACCTGATAATTGTTGCAGACAAGAAATTGTGCAGACGACAATAACGCAGCTTGCAGAAGGTTAAATAATGGCGAATTCCACATGCCACCAACATAACTAAATCAAATATATGAGACATAGCGAGAGGAAGGGCATTTGGTTTCCGCAAAGTGTATTAACCCTTATCCTGCGGTGATGTCGTCTGCTTCGAAATTGTCGTCTGCAAAGTGTGTTAAATTTAGATTTATACATTTTTTAAGTAAAGAAACCTAAAGAAGAGTGTCAAACAGTTTGGATCCAGATCAGACACCGCGTTACGCGGTGTCTGATCTGGATCTAAACTGTTTGCAAAAATCAATATAGTCGCGACCAGCAGGCAAAGGGTTAAGATCAAGATAATCTCTAGCTATACTTTCATGACCACATAGTACAGTGCTCCCTCCCTACAACGGCCCTCTGAACAACGATTTATTCCCTTTAACAATGCTTACCGCTGTTCCCCATATAAAATATCCAACCTTTTTACGGCTGCAATATCATCTACTTAAAATGTCGTCTGCTTTTATCTCAAAGTCACAAAAAAGGACATTTTGACAGAAACAAAATAATGACGAGTGACAAACAGCTTTAATTCAGATTAGACGCCGCGTTTCCCGGCGTCTGATTTGGATTTAAATTGCTTACAAGTGTAAGCAATGTCTTAATTTTCCCTCTCTATGACAACTTTCTCCGAACAACCGAACTGAGAAACGTATTGCAGGCGACAATTACGTAACATGCAGAAGGTTATCAATCTTGATTTATTTTCAGGTCTCTATGTGAATCTTCATCTATTCTATGGCCCTAAACCTGTGAAGACCAAGAAAACTATGACACAACGGAATGTTGGTGAGACAAGCTTCAACGAGTCATTCTCCTTCAGTACCACGTCAAAGCACATAGACAATATCAATTTCAGAGTGACTCTAATGCAGAAATCTGTGGATGAAATGTCAGATGACGTGGAGATTGGTCACGTGAATCTTGGCACGTTTATGTTTGCCCGGGGGTCGGGACTCCTCCACTGGCAGGACATGATGGCCCACACACGTACTATGTCTACAAGGTGGCACCAGCTCATGCTGCAGGTGTGAGCACGTGACAAGTTATTATCAGGAAACAATATCACGTCACAAAGTCTAAATGAATAAAGATAAATCGAAAACCAGTTAAGCATTGGTAATAAATACGACCACTTGAAGAATTGTTGTGTTAAGATTTTGAAGTATGGGTAGAAGTAATGATAGAAATAAAGGAATATGCTCGTACATGGCCTTTCTGGTTTTGAGCACCATCAATAAGTACATGTATTTTAACCCATCTAACCCAAGGTATGACTATACTCGTCCGTTTCAAACAGTGTACATTTGAAGGGTACATTTGTCTTATGCAGACAGTATAGACCCTGATTAGAGGGCTCCTATAGGAGACCTCTGATCAGGGTATGCGTTGTTTGTCATTTTGCAATGCATGAACATGTATTTTGAAAATAATCCCTACATAATAAAAAAAATAAAGTAAATTTGAGAAATTTTAGTTTTTGTTCTGTGAATCAATTGATTATCACAGTAATTGTTTCAAGTAAGTTTTGTAATAAAGCCATCAATAAAACTGGGTATAAAACTCAACTCGAAAGTATCACCTTTGTGTGTAGTCACTGTTTGCTCATCACAGTGTCTCTTCTACCACTTTGGGCCCGTTTCATAAAACTTCGTACGACAAATGTTGTCGTAAGTCAGATTATAAAAGTCTCAATTATTAGTTATTTCTCCATCTAATCATGTCTTGTGACATCTGTTTGGAATCGTCTTTTCAAGACGATTCCAATAAAGATGTCACAAGACAGGATTAGATAGAGAAATCAGAAACTAAAAGTATTTAAAGTTTTGACTTTCGACCGTTTTTGTCGTACGAAGTTTTCTGAAACGGGCCCCTGTACTGTATGTTTGGAATTCAATAAAGCTGAACCAACGTGTCGGACTTTCTGTTGCATTGTTCCCTCCCTACAACGGCCCTCCCAACAACCACTCCCTCCTTACAACGACCCTTGCCACAGTTCCCCAAACAAGACATTTATATCCAATCGTTTTCATGGCTGCAATGTCGTCTACTTAAAATTGTCGTCTGCTGTTTTTCTCAAATGTACATGTTAGTGGACATTTTGATAGAATAAATATAATGACGAGTGAAAAATAACTTGAATCCAGATCAGACGCCGCGTCACGCGGCGTCTGATCTGGATTCAAGTTGTTTGCAAATGTAAACCAATGTCCCTCTCTATAACGACTCCCTCCGATCAACGCACACAATCTTTGTCTCCCATTGGATGTCGTTGTAGAGAGGGAGCGCTGTACTTGTAATTCCATTTTAACCAAACGGTTAGAAATAATTTAACCCGTTCACTGCCATGGTAACATCTATTTCAAACAATTGTCGTCTGCGTTTATTTCTCAAATTTTAAATTTTATGTAGAATGACAAACAAATATGGTATTGAGCCTCAAACAGTGTAGATCAGACGCCGCGTTCTAAATAACCATTGTACTCGGGGATAAAGCAGTTTTTTTTATAGTGTTCGAAAACAAATATCGAGTTTTTTCATATGCAAAATAAAAAAGGTTGTTTGTGAAAAAAGTATATATGAGACAGTTAATTTATAAATGGTAATGAATTTAATTTACATTAAAAAAGAGACATAAACTGACATATTTCCAAAACAATATTTTTAAAAATAAAAATGAAGTCATTACGTCAAAAAATAATGTTTGATGTTTGACATTTTGAAACAAATCATAAAAAACAACCCTAAATAGTCAAAAATGGACTAGATTTTATTGCAAATTGGAATTGATCGTTTGAGGAATCAAACGAGAAAGAGGTAAAACAATCTAAAATAACAGTGAAAACCTCTCCATTACAAATACTAAAAGCAAGGCTAATTGATTGTATAAAGGACAGGTGACAGTTTAATGCTTTCTGTTTTAATTGTACTTTCACATTGCTTTAAGCAGTCACCTGTCGTAAACACCTAATGATTATCACAATTTAGTGGTCGTTTAACTGTATGCCACTTTAACAGGAAACCTGAAATTGTTGTTTAACCCTTCACTGCCTTACCCCGAGTGCAAGAGAAATTTGCAAACAGTTTGAATCCTGATCAGACGCCGCGTAACGCGGTGTCTGATCAGGATCCAAACCGTTTGCCACTCATTTCAATAGTTCTGATATCAAAATACCCAAAAGTTAAATTTTAGAAAAAAAGCAGACGACAATTAATTTTAATTGATGACGTCACGGCAGTGAAGGGGTTAATACTTTTCTCTGAGACAATGTTTATAGCAACAAAGTAACACGAAGGTTTTGTAACAGATACATTCTTGGACATGTCATGAGTGCAACACAAAGTGAACCCCTCTTCTCTATGCCGTCCAGATCTACAGTCTAGATATATGTCGTGGTACAAACGTGTACCTGTAAATATTACATCTGTCACATGCAAACAGTTTAGACCCTGATCAGAGGGCCCCCTAAAGGAGCCCTCTGATCATGGTTTACACTGTTTATACTTTTGAAATACATTGTTAAAATCAACCCTAAATAGTCAAAAATGGACTATACTGATTTTTAACTGGATGAATGAGTATACTACATTTAAGTCCCAATCTGTAGAATAAGCAGTATATTTCTCTCATGGACCCAACCTACCTTTAGATTATTGATCATTAAATTTAGATGCTTAGCATAATACAAAAATAAAAAATATAAGCCTTTTTTCCAAAATATAAAAACGGAAAGACGGTTTAAATCTAGAGCAACCATTCAACAAGACGACTGGTCAAGATTTAAACTGATGGATAGACTTTTTTTAAATGCAATAGAACTATTTAAAGTAGTCGTTTCCTAGTACTTTCAACCTATATTAGACCTCACGGGCACACCCACTTTTGATATTATTTATAACTTATGTACATGTATGTATATTATTTGATGCTTTTGCTGTTCATGTAATTTATGAACCCAAGCAGTAATAAAATTGAGTTGAGTTGAGTTGGTTTGACCTGTCTCTCTGTGTAGACCCTTGAACACCAAACTTTCTTCATGGTCTAGCTCTATACACTGATATGCCAGACTGTTAGGGTGGTCTGTAAGGCATTCCTTAGGTCCTCCCTGTCAAAAGGTTTCTTCAGGGCTGCCATTTCTCCGGATTTTTCCTAAATCTCCGGATTTTTTCCAAGTACATGGTAGCTTAAAGCAGGCTGAAAGTAAAACATTCTGCTCTACTTACAGCCTGCTTTAAGTGGTTGCATGTCAACAAAACATGAAAAAGGCTATGGGGTAAAGGTACGATTCGTAAAATCGCACTTGAAAAATGCAAATTTGGAAATCTTAGGATTTTTGATGCCAACTTATGGAAGCCCTGTTTCTTGTCTCTATCACTTACTTTCAGCTTCTACAAAGATACGTTCAAGGAAAGTATAAAGTAGCATTTTTCCCCTCTATGCATCTACAAAACTCTCTGACTTCATTCTATCCCAATAAACTACGCGAAACTATAAGTTCATTTGCAAAACATTTGCAAAACAGTTTGAGCCAGATAAGACGCCGGGTAACATGGCCTCTGATCAGGCTTCAAACTGTTTACCACTCAGATTAAAATATGTCGATAGATTTTTTTAAAAATTGCATTTTTTTTACATTTTATTGCATAGTATTTGTGTTTAAACGAGAAAGAATAACGTTTTCTCCATTGTAACTATTCTGTTTGCATATAGGACAAAAAGTCGGCGCTCCGTCCATACAACGACAACGAATGGGAGACACAGATTGTGTGTGTTGTTCGGAGGGAGTCATTATAGGGAGGAAACATTAAGACTTGGCTTACATTTGCAAACAGTTTGTATCCAGATAAGCCGCGTAACGCGGCGTCTGATCTGGATTCAAGCTGTTAGACACTCATAATTTTATTTATTTTATCAAAATGTCGACTTATATGTAACTTTGAGAAAAACAGCAGACAACAATTATTGTAAGCAGAAGATATTGTAGCAGTAAAAGCGTTAGACATAATTGTCCCGTTTAGGGAACTGTGGCAAATGTCACCGTACATAAGGAGGGATACGTTGTTGGGAGGGTCGTTGTATGGAGGGAACACTGTTTACTCTTCACCAGAGTGGCTTTATACTGTCTCTGCTCTTCACAGATACACTGTTTGTAATGGACAAGTATTCTAATCATTGCTAGGGCTGAATAAGATTTGAATAAAGTAAAATTCTCAACATTGTCGGGCATTAACCAAAGGTCTACTGTTATTACATCATCGGTTTGTCAAAGCGCCCACAACGGCTCTCTGAACAATGATTATCTTTTTACAACAACGCTTGCGGCTGTTCCCCAAACAGCAGGGCTGCCATAAGTTGACATGAAAAATCCTAAGATTTCCAAATTTGCATTTTACGAATCGTACCTTTACCCTATAGCCCTTTTTCTTGCTTTGTTGACATGCGACTACTTAAAGCAGGCTGTAAGTAAAGCAGAATGCGCCTTAGGGCGCATTCTGCTTTACTTTTAGGCCTGCTTTAAGCTACCATGAACTTGGAAAAAATCCGGAGATTTAGGAAAAATCCGGAGAAATGGAAGCCCTGAACAGTACAGTGGTGTCCAACCTTTTCACGGCTGTCGTCTGCTGTTTTTCTCACAGTCACATATTAGACATTTCGACAGCAAAACCATTACATATGCTAATATGACGAGTGAAAAACAGCTTTAATCCAGATCTATGAACCCTTCTGATGATAAGACAGCTATGGATTGGATTGACGGACCAATCTTCCCCGCCCAGAAATGTTAGTAAAACGGTACCGTCATCAGTTTTCAGGCAGATTGTAACACGGAGGCACCACAGGTACTTGACACATACATATAGATCTATTGGTTATAGATCTAGATCTATGTATCAAGTACCTTTGGCCGGTCGTGACTATAAAGACGAACAACTACTATAAATTGTAAAGTTATTTTTTGTTTAAACTGTTAGCCCATTAAGCATAGATGCTCCTTTATGTCATCATTTATTACTTCGCGGCATGTCATTTTTTGTATTAAATATACAGTGGGCCGTTTTGACTTAGGGCGGTTCTGACTCGGGCCGTTTTGATCCGGTACGTAAGAAGATATAGATTCATTAAACCGGGGGAAAAATTTACCTCCCTTGTTACATTTTTAGACTTCCGGTCAAACAGAAACATAGACATGTCAGACGAAGACGATTATATGTCTGACGCCTTTCTTCAACAAATGTAAGCTTTGTTTATGATTTACAAAATAAGATTGTGCATGATTATTTAACTGTGATCTAGATTGTGATACAAACAAATTGTAGACAGCGTTGAAATGTATATATGCTTCTGTTTCCTATTACCGGTGGTCTTAATGAACAGTAATCGAAAACTTAAATAATTACAAAAACCTTTAATGCTTGCTTCCCTGATTATTTTGGGTTTCTGGAGGTTTTATTTATGAATTGCAAGCGTCAAAACAGCAATAAATTCCATAAGTTTTCTGATGTTTAACCTAATTGCAGCCAATACAAACTATGGGGTAAACTTCACCATGGAGAAATTACAAATGGAGAAGAAACTTATACTCAAATCTGCATTTTCCCGAAAATGCTGTCGTTGATTACCTGTATGCGCGATAACGCTTAATCGATCGATAATTCAACTACACCGATACTCCGAAAGCGGGCATCGCATTTTTTATCGTGTTGAATGGTTACCTACTGTTAGTTTAAGTTACATAAAATCCTTAATTTTCACCCGATTTTCATTATAATGGTCTTAAAAGAAGGCTAAGATATTTATCTTTCACTTGTAAAAATAACAGATTTTATTTTTAAAATTGATCAGTTTTATGGCGAGTTAAAGAGTGTTTACTAAATGAATTTGCCGATAAAAGGGAGCAAGCACTCGCGCATAAATATATCATGCCCCGTTACAAAACCTTTCATAAAACCCTCGATTTTCGACCGATTTTCAAAACAATGGTCTTAAAGTGACTCCCAACCAGATGGTGCATTAAAAATAGTAATTTGTAAATATGTGTCAAACGCTTATATAAATGGTAAAGAATTAGTTTAGGATAAGAAATTCTGTTTAAAAAATGTATTTCAATAAAAAATAAATATTGGTCTCTGGTGGGATTCGAACCCGGGGCCCGACATTGGCGGACAGAAGGCAAAATAGGGGAAACCGCTTAGACCAATGGACCACGGAACTATCCGTTTATCTCGGATCGATTTAACGTATTTCAATGTGTAGCGGACGAAAGTGCATACAACTTCGTAATTCGGCTCGTGTTTATGTCTGAGCCCGTGTAGAGAAGCAACAACAACAACTATACCGTCTACTAGTCGGTATAGAAAAACGATGGAAAATATCTAAAAATCTAAGATTCGGTGACGATTCTTGAGACTGTTTTTGGACTGATCATATATTTTTAATGTCAGAAGCCAAATAATGCCACAAATTTGCTTTTATTTGAGTATTTTATTTTATTTTGACAAGTACACCATCCGGTTGCGAGTCCCTTTAAAGGAAAGCTTAGATATTTTTCTTTCAGTTGTGGAAATGCAAGTGTTTATTTTTTAAATCGACAAATTTGATGGCGAGTTAAAGAGCGATTATCAAATGAAATAGTCGATAAAAGAGAGCAGGCGATCGCGAAATATATACTAAGTCCCGTTTCAAAAACTTGAATTTAATCCATAATTTTCGTCCGATATATATATATATATTTTTAAAAAAGGTCTTGATATAAAGCCGTGACACTTATCTTTCGGTTGTAAAAATACCAGGGTTTTTCTTGAAGCGAAAAAAGTAATGATGACCTACAAATGTTGCTGGCTAATGAAATGACTAGACCAACTCGCGTAAGAAAAGAATTCCTTCCGTATAAAAACTTAAGCAAACTTCTAAACTTCTAAAAATGTGTTCATGCATTGTTACAATGTTCTACATGGGGGAAATATTTCCTTGGAGGCAAAAACAAAAAAATCCATTTTGTATGTAAAGAGACATTTGAAAGGAGTGCGCGTCAAACGGCCAAAATCCAAAACGGCCAAAGTTGTAACTGTATTATTATGTCGTATGTGATCATTATTATTATTGAAAGGAAAATTAGAATTATTAACATATTACTTGAAAAAAGGAATTTAGGGTTAGTTTTACATCCAGGCTAAAATATACATATTATCCGTCCCATTTCTATGAAAGAGGTAACAGTTTGCATTATCTTCAGAAATTAATTGCAAACATGATAACATGAGATCTCCGTTTCTTTCTGCTTTACTTATGTCTTATATAACGGAGTAAATTATAAAGCAGATAAAGCCTTAAGTAATCTATTTTAGTGACTGCTTAACTCTTTGCCTGCTGATCGCGATTTCACTTTTTTTTTTTTTGCAAACAACTTGGATCAAGATCAGATGCCGCGTAACACGGCGTCTGATCTGGATCCAGAATGTTTGACACTCGTCTTTAGCTTTATTCACTTACAAAATGTACAAATCTAAATTTAGAAAAAAAATGCAGCCGACAATTTCGAGCGATAAAAAACAAAAGTGTGAAAAAACTTGCTACTTTACTTAATACACATCAATAAATCAAATTAAGATAATAGACGTTTATTTAAGAATAAAATCATCAAGTAAATGTGGTTAAATAATAAACTAGGTCTATTCATCTGTAAACTACATGTCTACCATATTACACATCACAAAGGAATGTGACACATTACGCAACCGTACACAGAATCCGCACCAATTAGCAGGACATTTATAAGCGTCATAAAACTCTCCCAGCATGAAGTCCATGCTTCTTGAACATGCCGATTATCTATGAAGTGCATGTTAGGGAACTGGACACCAGGGGGTTGCCACTTTAATAAAAATGATCAATGCTACCCGTGCGTGTAACTTTAACATGTGTTTTTGACTTCTGTAACCGCATGATGTTTATATATTATACAAATCACAAAAAATAAAGATAATAGAATTGAATTGAAAAAAAAAACAACAACAAAAAACCAACATCAATGCACCTGGTTTGGTTGATGACTGGATAAACCCTCTCATTACTGAACACCAGTAACATGATGACTATTGCAATTGCAAACAGTTGTAATCCAGACCAGGCTGCAAAAATGTTGGATTCATAGAGTATGTCTCTTGAAATATAGTTTACCCCTTTTTCAAATTAAGCTCTTTATGACACATTTTACCTTTTCTCCGCATGAGGATCATTAGAGAGAGAGACAGACAGACATACATTCATACAGAAAGATGGAGACAGAAAAGAAGAAGCGAGAGACTGACAGACAGAGATAAGAGAAAAACAGACAGACAGAGAGACAGACACAAAGAGAAACAGAGACATAAATACAAAAAGAGGCAAACAGACAGTGGCAGAGAAATATAGACACACACAAACTTCGTAGGTAAACCAAAAAATACGTTTTTCTCTCATTTTCAAAACCTCACTAAACTAACAATTTATAAGCTATCTCCTCAAATTTTGTACTACGCGTAAGATCATGGTCTAATAAAACATCTGTATTAAAATTTATAACGAAAAGATGACATTAAAAGCATTTCTATTACCACCAAACTTCGTAGGTAAACGAAAAAATATGTTTTTCTCTCATTTTCAAAACCTCACTAAACTAACAATTTATAAGCTATCGCCTCAAATTTTGTACACTCGTGAGATCATGGTCTAATAAAACATCTGTATTAAAATTTATAACGAAAAGATGACATTAAAAGCATTTCTATTAACACCAAACTTCGTAGGTAAACGAAAAAATACGTTTTTCTCTCATTTTCAAAACCTCACTAAACCTAACAATTTATAAGCTATCGCCTCAAATTATGTACTACTCGTGAGATCATGGTCTAATAAAACATCTGTATTAAAATTTATAACGAAAAGATAACATTAAAAGCATTTCTATTAACACCAAACTTTCGGAAAAACGTTGTTTTCTAGCCGCCAGCGAACGCCGCTGATTGACCGATTTTCAACGACACGATAAATCACGAGCGGGCCGGATACTCCTCCGTCTGTGTCTGCTCCGAGGTATTACCGGTGCATCAGCGGAAAATTCCTGTAGAAATGTCTAAGTGTAAAATAATGTCCAAAATGCTGCGATTTTAGTCAATGACCGGAAACAGTTTCGTAAGATGCGCAGCAGCAGACAGATCTAGTACAGAGAATTTCCGGCATAAAAACAAAATGGTCACTTGATAATGTTAGAAATGTGTTGGAATTTCTTTGCAAATATGAACTTTTATAGAGAAAAGTGTACATTTACATGAAAAAGCTCATGATAGACACTTTTGATGGATTTGGCAGTTGACGCGGGAGTTTAACTGTTCTCTATGTAAATTTCCGGAAGGGGTATAAAAACCACTACCCGGACCGAACCGAACCGAACCTAACCGAAATTTGCCGGACCAAAAATATTTGGAGTTCCACTATAAGCACAAAAATAATTTGCCAAAAATGCCATAGGTCCATATATTTTTTTTTTACTAATTATGTATTTTAATATGATTTATAAGGTTATAAGTACTTATCAAACAACATATTGAGGGTACTAATGAAGTGGTCTTGTGGATTTAACACAAAATGGGTAGATTTATTTATTGAAATTAATATTTATATTTAGAAGAGAGTGACTAGAATTTTTTTTATAATATATATATTTGGTTAAAATATATTGTAGAGTATATAATATTTTAATATGAATTCATGCTAAACTATCAATATCAGATCATGATCATACAGAAATTACTCCAAACTATAAAACACATTTTTAGCTCACCTGAGCCAAAGGCTCAAGGTGAGCTATTGGGATGGCCCTGTGTCCGTCGTCGTCCGTCGTTAGTCGTCGTTAACAATTGCTTCAAAGGACATCTCCTCCTATACCGCTTGACAGAATTCAACCAAACTTTACAGAAATGTTCCTTGGGTCAAGCTCTTTCAAATTTGTTCAAAGAATTAAAAACAATGCAGAACTCTGGTTGCCATGGCAACCAAACTGAAAAAATAAGGAAATCTTAAAAAATCTTCTTGTCAAAAACTGGAAGGGCCAGAGCTTACATATTTGGCACATAGCATCATCTACAGGTCCTCTATCAAGTTTGTTCAAATTATGCCCCTGGGGTCAAAATTGGCCCCGCCCCGGGGGTCACAGATTTACATAGAGTTATATAGTGAAATTTTCAAACATCTTCTTCTCTGAAACTAATGTGGCCAGAGCATTGATATTTGGCATGGTGACACTTCTAGATGTCCTATACGAAAATTGTTCAAATGGTTCTGGTCAGTTGCATAACTAGGTCACAGGAGCTAAAAATAGATTTTTTTCATTGAAAACTTAAAAAATCTTCTTGTCTGAAACTACAAGGGCCAGAGCTTAGATATTTGGCACATAGCATCGCCTACAGGTCCTCTATCTAGTTTGTTCAAATTATGCCCCTGGGGTCGAAATTGGCCCCGCCCCGGGGGTCACAGTTTTACATAGAGTTATATAGTGAAATTTTCAAACGTCTTCTTCTCTGAAACTAATATGGCCAGAGCTTTGATATATGGTATGGTGATACTTCTAGATGTCCTATACCAAAATTGTTCAATTGTTTCTGGTCGGTTGAATAACTAGGTCACAGGAGCTAAAAATAGATTTTTTTCAATGAAAACTTAAAAAATCTTCTTGTCTGAAACTACAAGGGCCAGAGCTTAGATATTTGGCACATAGCATCGCCTACAGGTCCTCTATCAAGTTTGTTCAAATTATGCACCGGGGGTCAAAATTGGCCCCGCTCCTGGGGTCACAGTTTTACATAGAGTTATATAGAGAAAATTTCTAACGGCTTCTTCTCTGACACTAATATGGCCAGAGCTTTTATTCGGTATGGTGACACTTTTAAATATACTTTACATAATTTGTTCAAATTGTTCGGGTCTGTTGCATATCTAGGTCAGTCCTGGACCTAAATTATTATCGCCATTTTTTCAGCTATTTTCTCAGGTGAGCGAAATATGCCCCATGGGGCTCTTGTTTTTATCATGTCACAAAGCCAGCCAGCAAGTTATGGTCAGAGTATACCAGACTGCAGGTGTTAATCCCCACTTAATTATGACACTTGACACATAACCTATTCAACCATGAAACTCGTAATGGACAGTTCAAATATCTAATGAAGACTAGTCCATTTTTTGATAGTTTAGGGTTGATGTTAACAATACATGTATATTGCAAAATAACAAACTGTGCAGAACCTGACTGCTTTTCTTAAACAGTCTAAATACAGGTCAGATGCCAATTTATTTGGTTTTTTATCTGAATCTACACTGTTTGCAAATGTTATTCCAGTTGTATAGCATAGTAATGGTAGATAGGAAAGACATCTCCATGTAGAATAGAGTGTGATCTGGATCCATACTGTTTGCAAATAGAACTCTTATGTATGTTTCTCTTAGACTCCCTCTCTTTCTGTCTCTCCCAAGGATCTGATCTGAATCCATACTGTTTGCTAAAACAACTCTAATGTACATGTATGTTTCTCTCAAGACTCCCTCTCTTTCTTTCTGTCTCTCCCAAGGATCTGATCTGAATCCAAACTGTTTGCTAAAACAACTCTAATGTATGTTTCTCTCTAGACTCCCTATCTTTCTTTCTGACTCTCCCAAGGATCTGATCTGAATCCAAACTGTTTGAAAATAAAACTCCTGCTCTCTGTCCATGTATCTCACTCCCAGGAATAAAGAATTAACAAACTCTATGTTAATTAAATGTAGTTTTTAGCTCACCTGAGCACAAAGTGCTCAAGGTGAGCTTTTGTGGTCAGTCAATGTCCGGCGTCGTGCGTTGTGCTTCGTGCGTCAACAATTTCTTCAAACATCTTCTTCTCCAAAACCACTTGCCTGATTGCAACCAAACTTCACAGGAATGTTCCTTGGGTTAAGCTATTTCAAAGTTGTTCAAAGAATTTGAAACCATGCAGAACTCTGGTTGCTATGGCAACCAAAGTGAAAAAAAGGGAAATCTTAAAAATCTTCTTGTCACAAACCACAAGAGCCAGAGCTTAGATATTTGGCACATGTCATTACCTATAGGTCCTCTATCAAAGTTGTTCAAATTTTGCCCCTGGGGTCAAAATTGGCCCCGCCCCGGGGGTCAACGTTTTACATAGAGTTATATAGTGAAATGTTCAAACAATCTTTTTCTCTGAAACCAATATGTCCAGAGCTTTGATATTTAGCATGGTATTACTTCTAGAGTTATTTGACTTATATTGTTGAATTGGTTCCGGTCCGTTGCATATCTGGGTCACCGGAGCTAAAAATAGATTTTTTTCCATGAGAACTTAAAAAATCTTCTCGTCTGAAACCATAGTACACTGAGCTTAGATATTTTGCACATAGCATCGTCTACAGATCCTCTATCAAATTTGTTCAAATTTTGTCCCTGGGGTCAAAATTGGCCCCGCCCCGGGGATCACAGTTTTACATAGAGTTATATAGTGAAATGTTCAAACATCTTTTTCTCTGGAACCAATATGACCAGAGCTTTGATATTTGGCATGGTATAGCTTCTAGAAGTCCTTCACACATATTGTTGAATTGGTTCTGGTCTGTTGCATATCTGGGTCACCCGAGCTAAAAATAGATTTTTTCAATGAAAACTTCAAAAATCTTCTTTTCTGAAACCATAGTACACTGAGCTTAGATATTTTGTACATATCATCGTCTACAGGCTCTCTATCAAAGTTGTTAAAATTTTGTCCCTGGGGTCAAAATTGGCCACGCCCCGGAGGTCACCGTTTTACGTAGAGTTACATAGGAAAATGTTCAAACATCTTTTACTCAGAAACCAATATGACCAGAGCTTTGATATTTGGCATGATGTAACTTCTAGAGGTCCTTCATATATATGGATGAATTGGTTCTGGTCTGTTGCATATCTGGGTCACCGGAGCTAAAAATAGATTTTTTCAATGAAAACTTCAAAAATCTTCTTGTCTGAAACCATAGTACACTGAGTTTAGATATTTTGCACATATCATCGTTTACAGGTCCTCTATCTTACTTGTTCAAATTTTGCCCCTGGGGCCAAAATTGGCCCCGCCCTGGGGGTCACCTTTTACAAATCTTCTTTTCTGAAATCACGTGACCCATCCTAGTGTTACCATGGTCAGGTGAGCGATCAAGGGCCATTCTGGCCCTCTTGTTTAATTCATTATATAATATATATGTATATACAACAGATATACTTCAGAGCATGCCATACCATACACATAAAAGACTAATTAATATTAATAATACTCATAAATACATGCTACTAGTGACTAACTTGAAACCTCTTCACTGTTTTCAAGTCATCAACTGATTTTTGAAATGATAAAAAACACACGTATTCGTGCCAAACAGTTTGGATCCTGATCCGACACTGACAGTCTACTATGAGCATGTCTTTTTCAAATGGATGATCCATACACTTAATACCAATTAGTTCCATTTTTATGTTCTTTTATCAAACTTTTTTTGAAAGTTTCACTCAATTATCAAAATAAAATATCAATATGTTGCTTCAGAAGTTCTTATAACTTGATAAAAAATATTATAATACAATTAATTTCATATTTTATTTATAAACCTATGGCATTTTTTCCTCTGGCATTTTTACCTATGGCATATTTTCCGTTTTCTTATGGCATTTTTACCTCTGGCATTTTTTCCTATGGCATTTTTTCCTCCGACTTTTTTTCCACACACCCGCGAAATATATACTACGTCCCGTTTCAAAAACTTGAATTTAATCCATAATTTTCGTCTGATATATATATATATATTTTTAAAAAGGTCTTGATATAAAGCCGTGACACTTATCTTTCGGTTGTAAAGATACCAGGGTTTTTCTTGAAGCGAAAAAAGTAATGATGACCTATAAAGGTTGCTGGCTAATGAAATGACCAGACCAACTCACGTAAGAAATGAATTCCTTCCGTATAAAAACTTAAGCAAACTTCTAAACTTCTAAAAATGTGTTCATGCATTGTTACAATGTTCTACATGGAGGAAATATTTCCTTGGAGGCAAAAAAAAAAAGATCCATTTTGTATGTTAAGAGACATTTGAAAGGAGTGCATGTCGAACGGCCAAAATCCAAAACGGCCAAAGTTGTAACTGTATCATTATATCGTATGTATATCGTATGTGATCAGTATTATTATTGCAAGGAAAATTAGAATTATTAACATATTACTTGAAAAAAGGAATTTAGGGTTAGTTTTACATCCAGACTAAAATAAACATATTATCCGTCCCATTTCTATGAAAGAGATAACAGTTTGCATTATCGTCAGAAATTAATTGCAAACATGATAACATGAGATCTACGTTTCTTTCTGCTTTACTTATGTCCTATATCACGGAGTAAATTATAAAGCAGCCAATGCCTTAAAGCGACTCGCAACCAGATGGTGCATTAAAAATAGTAATTTGTAAATATGTGTCAAACGCTTATATAAATGGTAAATAATTAGTTTAGGATAAGACATTCTGTTTAAAAAAAATGTATTTCAATAAAAAAAAATATTGGTCTCTGGTGGGATTCGAACCCGGGGCCCGACATTGGCGGACAGAAGGCAAAATAGGGGAAACCGCTTAGACCAATGGACCACGGAACTATCCGTTTATGTCGGATCGATTTAACGTATTTCAATGTGTAGCGATCGGAAGTGCATACGACTTCGTAATTTGGCTCGTGTTTATGTCTGACCCCGTGTAGAGAAGCAACAACAACAACTATACCGTTAGCTAACGCTATGGAAAAACGATGAAAATATCTAAAAAACTAAGATTCGGTGACGATTCTTGAGACGTTTTTTGGACTGATCATATTTTTTTAATGTCAAAAGCCAAATAATGCCACAAATTTGCTTTTATTTGAGTATTTTATTTTATTTTGACAAGAACACCATCCGGTTGCGAGTCCCTTTAAAGCCACTATATTTCTCCCACATAATCAGAATCGAACATTTTTCTAACATGAAATTTATGTCACTATCGTAAGCGTTCCATATAAAAAGAAGTAATACGTGGTGATATTTGAAGCAATATTGCTAACGAACTGTAAAATTTGTGGAAACAAGTAATCAAGTTTGTTTATTTTTGAATAGCGACGAAAATTTACGGACATACTCGGTAAAGCTCATTTGCAAATTCTATACAACAAATTGAGTGCTTTACAATCAAAGAGAGACAACTCCTTTAAGTTTGGCCGCTAAACGGATGTAATGTATACACATTGTCGAGGCCGAATCAATCACGTGACCTTTATTCAATCGTTCGAAAGTTCTCGGAACCAGCCCGTAATCTTATTTGTAAACAAACCTGCTTATAATGTAAACCACGATAAGAATTCAACACATTGAGGTAGGATTCTTAAATTACGATGTGGGTGCATATGTCAGGCTTCTTACACTCGATTTCACTTAGTTTTAATACATAGAAAATGCACACATATAAGAAATTGCGCGTTTTAAACACCAATTTGAGCGGGATTGTGCCTTTAAGCGATCTATTTTAGTGACTGCTTAACTCTTTGCCTGCTGATCGCGACTTCACTTATTTTTTTTGCAAACAACTTGGATCAAGATCAGATGCCGCTTAACACGGCGTCTGATCTGGATCCAGACTGTTTGAAACTCGTCTTTAGCTTTATTCACTTACAAAATGTACAAATCTTAATTTTAAAAGAAATGCAGTCGACAATTTCGAGCGATAAAAACAAAAGTGTGAAAAAACTTGCTACTTTACTTAATACATATCAATAAATCAAATTAAGATAATAGACGTTTATTTAAGAATAAAATCACCAAGTAAATGTAGTTAAATAATAAACTAGGTCTATTCATCTGTAACTACATATCTACCATATTACACATCACAAAGGAATGTGACACATTACGTAACCGTACACAGAATCTGCACCAATTAGCAGGACATTTATAAGCGTAATAAAACTCACCCAGCATGAAGTCCATGCTTCTTGAACATGCCGATTATCTATGAAGTGCATGTTAGGGAACTGGACACCACGGGGTTGCCACTTTAATAAAAAAAAAATCAATGCTACCCGTGCATGTAACTTGAACATGTGTTTTTGACTTCTGTAACCGCATGATGTTTATATATTATACAAATCACAAAAAATAAAGATAATAGAATTGAATTGAAAAAAAAAAATAACAAAAAAACCCAACATCACTGCGCCTGGTTTGTTTGATGACTGGATTAACCCTCTCATTACTGAACACCAGTAACATGATGACTATTGCAATTGCAAACAGTTGTAATCCAGACCAGGCTGCAAAAATGTCGGATTCATAGAGTATGTCTCTTGAAATATATTTTACCCCTTTTTCAAATTAAGCTCTCTATGACACATTTTACCTTTTCTTCGCATGAGGATCATCAGAGAGAGAGAGAGAGACAGACATTCATACAGAAAGATGGAGACAGAAAAGAAGAAGCGAGAGACTGACAGACAGAGATAAGAGAAAAACAGACAGACAGAGAGACAGACATAGAGACAGACACAAGGAGAAACAGAGACATAAATACAAAAAAGAGGCAAACAGACAGTGGCAGAGAAATATAAACACACACAAAGAGACAGGGGTAATAGAGACCCTCAACAGAGGGCTTTTTAGCTCACCTGGCACGTAGTGCCAAGGTGAGCTATTTTGATCGTCCCATGTCCGTCGTCGTTCGTCCGTCCGTCGTTCGTCGCCAACAATTTCTTTAAACGACATCTCCTCCTAAACTACTGAATAGATTTTTACCAAACTTGGCCTGAATGATCCTTATATGGTCCTCTATCAAATTTGTTCAAACATTTCCGGTCCGTTGTATATCTAGGTCACAGAAGCTAAAAATAGATTTTTTCAATGAAAACTTAAAAAAAATTATTGTCTGAAACCACAGTACCCTGAGCTTAGATATTTGGCACAAAGCATCATCTTCAGGTCCTCTATCAAGATTGTACAAATTCTGTCCCTGGGGTAAAAAATGATCCCGCCCCGGGGGTCGTAAATTTACATAGAGTTATATAGTGAAATTTTCAAACATCTTGTTCTCCGAAACTAATATGGCCAGAGCTTTGATATTTGGCATGATGACTCTTCTAGTAGCCCTTAACCAATATTGTAAATATAGTTCTGGTCAGTTGCATATCTAGGTCACAGGAGCTAAAAATAGATTTTTTCAATGAAAACTAAAAATTCTTCTTGTCTGAAACCACAGTACCTTGAGCTTAGATATTTGGCACAAAGCATCTTCTTCAGGTCCTCTATCAAGATTGTTCAAATTATGTCCCTGGGGTAAAAAATGACCCCGCCCAGGGGGTCGTAAATTTACATAGAGTTATATAGTGAAATTTTCAAACATCTTGTTCTCCAAAACTAATATGGCCAGAGCTTTGATATTTGGCATGATGACTCTTCTAGTAGCCCTTAACCAATATTGTACATATGGTTCTGGTCAGTTGTATATATAGGTCACAAAAGCTAAAAATAGATTTTTTCAATGAAAACTTAAAAAATCTTCTTGTCTGAAACCACAGTACCTTGAGCTTAGATACGTATTTGGCACAAAGCATCGTCATCAGGTCCTCTATCAAGATTGTTCAAATTATGTCCCTGGGGTCAAAAATGACCCCGCCCCGGGGTCGTAAATTTACATAGAGTTATATAGTGAAATTTTCAAACATCTTGTTCTCTGAAACTAATATGGCCAGAGCTTTGATATTTGGTATGATGACTTTTCTAGAAGCCCTTAACCAATATTGTAAATATGGTTCCGGTCCGTTGCATATCTAGGTCACAAACCACAGTACCTTGAGCTTAGATATTTGGCACAAAGCATCATCTACAGGTCCTCTATCAAGATTGTTCAAATTATGTTCCTGGGGTAAAAAATGACCCTGCCCTGGGGTTGCAGTTTTACATAGAGTTATGTAGTGAAATATTCTTCTCTGAAACTACTATGGCAAGAGCTTTGATATTTTAGTATAGTGACACTTTTAGATGTTCTTTACCAATATTGCTGAAATGGTTCGGGTCTGTTGCATATCTGGGTCATATTAGCTAAAAACATACTTTTTTCAATGAAAAGTCTTCCTGTCTGAAACCATCCATGTACAAAATATTTGACAGCACACTTAATTTTCAAGTTCATCAGCAAGATTTTTTAAATTATGTCTCTGGGGTGAAAAGTGATCCCACCCCAGGGGTCATGTGACCCTTGTGTTGGTTTTTCCAGGTGAGCGATATTTAGGCCCGCATGGGCCTCTTGTTTAGAAATATATTTTATTTTCATTCTACATCCATTTTCTAACTTTTCATGACATTTGGACATATGAAAACATCAAATATCGACAGAGTTTGGTTAATTTGCTCTTGAACAGATCTATAGGATCTAAATCTGTACTATTTCCTGGAGCATATGTCCCCCACATGAATAACTCAACACATCTGCTATGTAAAATGTACAGCACAGTCTGAAAAAATAAAATAAAAACAAACATGCAACACTTTGAGTGTGTATTTCGCTACATGTATGTAATTTATTACTTGACCTATCATACACTGTTAGTCATTTGCTTATTTTCTGATGTATTTTCCTCATGAACTCTTGCAGGGATAATCTATACTAAAGTATAGATTATCCCTGACTCTTGTAAATACGATCTAAAACTCAACAAAAAAATTATCAAATATATTCGTTTTTGATCTGGGTCGAAACTATAAACTCTGCAGTTTAGAATAACTGCCTTCATGCCCTAATAAATAGGCTAATGATTTATAAAACAATAAATGTGGAAGAATTATTTAGACACATTTTTCTTAAATAAAAAGTATTATGGTGATCATGATCTGTGTCTGAACTATGATTGGGGTATTTGCGACAATTGTCGTCTTATGCCGGTTATTTAAAAGCTACCATCAATTTCATGCTCGCAAATTAGGTGTGAAAACCTAATTGCAATATAATAGTAAGGTTGGCCAAATGACTTTAGGGAGGTCGGCCATGTGAATGTAAATCGAAAAAGTAACATTTTCGCGACTTCACTGCGCTAATAATTTATAAATTATCGCCTCAAATTTTGTGCAATTTTTTAACTCATGGTCTAATAAAACATCTGTATTAAAATTTATAACGAAAAGACAACATTAAAAGCATTTCTATTAACATCAAACTTCGAAAACGGAAAATATGTTTTTCTCTCATTTTTAAATTTTTAAGAAAATGAGTCATTTTCACAACCTCACTAAACTAACAATTTATAAACTATCGCCTCAAATTTTGTATTAGGACTGACATCATGGTCTAATAAAACATCTGTATTAAAATTTATAATGAAAAGATAACATTAAAAGCATTTCTATTAACATCAAACTTCGTCGTGGCTACGTTGTTTTCTAGCCGCCATATTGGCCGATTTTCAACGACACGATAAATCGCGGCCAGACCGGGATACTTCTCCATCTGTAATTTCTCCATGGTGAAATGGATCTCTGTTCTTAGAATCATACCAAAGCTCTTGTAAATGTGTTAATAAGGTCATTTTAAGTAGCCGGTTATAATATTTACATCATTCAAACATCAAAACGCCAAAATTTCTAACTTTTCATATGTGCAGACTCACTGCTCAAAGTGCAATATTATTCTTAAACACTTTAAAGTCATAAACTGCTCTCACAAAAATGTGACGTGTGTTTTGACGTTATTTTCTTTGAAACAAGCCCTTAGAGGTCGAAATATAAGAAAAGAGCAGTTTATATTTATATTAATTTAATTCCCTATCTGGAATATTGGAAAAAACCACTTTAACCCTTTGAACCCTAGCCCCGCATATAGGCGTCCTTTTAAAACAGTGTACATGTGAATAGTATACTTGTCCTGTGCAAACAGTGAAGACCCAGAAACTGACAAAAACAACCTTTAAAAGTCAGAAAATGAGAAATGTACTAGACTAAAATCGAAACTGGATTTGTCCATTTAAATTTTCAAGGAGAAAAGAGTTAAAGTCGTTTCTTTTGCTCTTTCAAATAGTTTCTGTCTTTCAATAATTTATCTTAGATTACTTATTTATACTTGTTTTTTCAGTAACGATGTACATGCAATCTAATCACGATAATGTCACTTATTTAAATTATGTATGATTTAATATTTACTGATATGTTTAAGTCTGCTTTAAAAGCTCACTAGAGCTCTTGTGTTTACCGTGTTTGTCAAACTAACTAATGAATAAAAATATTACTTGAATTACTTACTTTCTTCCAAAGAGATTTATTTGGTCTGATTGTACACAAAAAGGATGAAAAAAAAGTTTTTGTGACCTATTACCGATGTGTTCAACCAATTTTCCTATAGGGAAAATGTTTTCGTATAAACAGTGTACCAACAGGACAGTTACTTGACCAAATGTTCATTGTTTCAGACCAGATACACGACCAGGACTGCTTCCAAAGCATGTTGCCAGACTTCATAAACAGGAGAAGAAGGAGAAAGTGTCAAATGACAAGAATAAACAAAAACCGAAGGCTGTGCTTGAAAAAGAGAAAAGAGATGCTGGGTTAGGTGTGGCAATCTCCAGTAATAATAAAGGATTCTCCCTGCTACAAAAGATGGGCTATAAACCAGGAACTGCTCTTGGAAAATCAGGTATGCAATTATAATCATCTGATTTTTCAATAACTCTTTCCTCCCTGAAACTTTAAATGGACAATTCCAGTTTCCATTTAAGTCTAGTCCATTTCTGACTTTTGAGGGTTGTTTTTGTCAATGTTTGGCATTATGACAAACAGTGAAGACCCTGATCAGAGAGCCCTAGGAGCCCTCTGATCTGGGTCTTCACTGTTTGCATAGGGCAAGTGTACTATTCACATGTACACTGTTTGCAAAGGACGCCAATATGCGGGACTATGGTTCAAAGGGTTAATTACCATGCAGGTTTAGCAGTAATTTCCACATCAGTGGGCCTTCTAGGCCCTGTGTACAAGCAACCTTTGTGTTACAGGTTGCCTTCACTGGCTGCTTAATACAAAAAACTGAATGTAATGCAAAAAAACCCAACTCATATCAGCCTTCATTAAGCAACCACCAGTTTTAAATATCAGAAACAAAAACTATGAAAAAGAGGGTTAATATAGCAAACAAGGGTAGTATAAGATATAACAACAATTATACACCATTTAAGGTAAGACCATATACATGTAGTATAAACATCAGTGAAGGTAATAAATTACCTTTATTGTCTACTACTATGTGTTTACTGTATGGCTAATGTCACAATAATAATACTAGCCTAAGACTATATAATATGAAACTCTAACTTTTCTATCCTTTATTAACACATTACTCCGTAATTACACATTTTTATATCCTTTTATACAGCCATAAATATGCAACATCAGAAACACTTCCTATATCTTAGCAGATGGTAGCTTAAAGCAGGCTGAAAATTAAGCAGAATGCACTTTAAGATGCATTCTGCTCTACATTCAAAGTCACCAGTCCTCAAAACTAGAAATAGACACTGGGTAATGGGCTTTATTTTTAACGTCAAGGACTCAAGTTTTGTCTCAAGGACTCATTGTTTTACGGAATGTATATCCAAGGACTCATTCTTCCAGTTTCTAAATTTATCACTATACATGTTTATACAGTAAAACCTCTATATTACAACCATTAAAACTAAGGCTAATTGATTATATAAAAGACAGGTGACAGCTTAAAGGGACTCGCAACCGGATGGTGTACTTGTCAAAATAAAATAAAATACTCAAATAAAAGCAAATTTGTGGCATTATTTGGCTTCTGACATTAAAAAAATATGATCAGTCCAAAAAAAGTCTCAAGAATCGTCACCGAATCTTAGATTTTTAGATATTTTCCATCGTTTTTCTGTACCGACTAGTAGACGGTATAGTTGTTGTTGTTGCTTCTCTACACGGGCTCAGACATAAACACGAGCCGAATTACGCAGTTGTATGCACTTTCGATCGCTACACATTGAAATACGTTAAATCGATCCGAGATAAACGGATAGTTCCGTGGTCCATTGGTCTAAGCGGTTTCCCCTATTTTGCCTTCTGTCCGCCAATGCCGGGGCCCCGGGTTCGAATCCCACCAGAGACCAATATTTTTTTTTATTGAAATACATTTTTTTAAACAGAATTTCTTATCCTAAACTAATTCTTTACCATTTATATAAGCGTTTGACACATATTTACAAATTACTATTTTTAATGCACCATCTGGTTGCGAGTCGCTTTAAAGCAAGGTGATAGTAAAACAGAAAGCTCCAAAACACCTAATACTTAACTATCAGACAACACTTTTTCTCACATGACTACCCTTGTTTTCTATAGCGAACAACAATGACGAATATCCTTATCTCCAACATGTGTAAGATCACTTTGATGACGTCACTATAACGTCACTATTTATAACGGCGTTTTGACGTCACCGGGGTTCCAAAAAAATGCATATTGCTTAAAAAATAGCTTAAATCGTTGGTAATGTGAGAAAAAGAATCTGTCACTCGTCGATGTTTAAGACAAGTTGATCTCAAACTCGTCTAGAATAGAAAAGTTATTAAGCTCGCCAAGGCTTGCTTAATAACATTTCAATTCTAGACTCGTTTGAGATCAGCTTGTCTTAAACATCAACTCATGACAGATCCTATATATCTGTAGGGGAAGGTAGAACAGAGCCAGTTCCTGTTGAAGTAAAGTTAGGAAGAGGCGGCCTGGGCCGTGAGTCGGACCAGAAACGAAAACAGGGCGAAAAACAGGAGAGATTAAAACACATGTCAATAAAGAGGCAACGACTGGAGACAAACCAAAAACAGGACTTTATGAAAAGGATGAACCAGAGCTATGCCAGTAAGACAACTGAAAAGGACTTGTATAAAAGCCAAAAAGTCTGTGAACAGCTAGACTCTGGCTTGGTGAGTGTGAACAGTTATCTTGTAGTTTTAATTGTTTATTCACTTTTACCCTTTTATACACAGCTTTACCGAGTATACTTCAATTTTGGTAAAATCTAACCCTATACCTCATAGCCCGTTTCTAGTTTTGAAGACAGGTGATCATTTAAAGCAGGATGAAAGTAAAGCAGAATGCATCTTAAAGCAAACTCTGCTTTTCTTTCAGCCTGCTATAAGCTACTATCTGTTATAGTATAGAAAATATTGCTTATGGTATGTACATGTATATATATTCATGACTATGTAAAGCAGAACTTTTATTAGGGAGTGTGAAAAAAGTGAAGACTAAGGCAAGACAACTGAATGAAAGTAAGATTTTACTGTAGTTAATATGATATGTGGTTGATCTTGTAGGGTATCGAAGCTCCCCATGAGCCATTTTTCTGGCCTATCGCTCTGTTACCTACTACATCACAAGATGATGATGATGATGATATTGATGGTGAGCCACTAGATAGACTTCAGTCTGGGTATAATGACTATGTAGAGGACGTGGAGGAGGACGTAGAGGAGGAGGAGGAGGACAGTGAGACCCAGGCAAACAACTTAGACACAACTAACTTCACAGTAAGACACTTTCTCTACAGTGGAGAATATGTTATTCTTTCCCGTTTAACCCTTTACCTGATAGCCTAGTTATAATATTGAAGATAGGTGACTACTTAAAGCAGGTTGAAAGTAAAGCAGAATGCGCCCTAAGGCGCATTCTGCTTTACTTTCAGCCTGCTTTAAGCTATTACCAGCTAGAATAAGGAAAGTATTAAATATGACACATATTCAGTACGGTTTATATTGGAACTATTTTCTTCAGCGGATGAATAAAATACATGTGCTAAAAGTCGCTTCTATCAGGGAAAGGGTTAAACGAAACGAAACGCAAAACGTTAAAACGTAGAAAAGTGCAACTTTTGGAAAATTCTACTAATTCATTTTTATTTTGGTGGCAACCAGATTGGAGCCTGATCAGACGCCGGGTTACCCAGCGTCTGATCTGGCTCCAAACTGTTTGCAATAGAAATAATAGTTTTAGCGTAAACGGGTTTATTGGGAAAGAATAACAGATTCTCCACTGAATATATAGCCTTTCCTCCACATATTTGACTTAGGATGCTCCTATCTAGCCCTCCACATATGAATACAGTAGAACCGCTCTATCACGACCACTAAAAAGAAGGCTAATTGTCTGCATAAAGACAGGTGACAGCTTAAAGCAATGTGAAAGTGAAACAGAAAGCTCCTGCAGGAGCTTTCTGTTTCACTTTCACATTGCTTTAAGCTGTCGCCTGTCTTAAACGACTAATTTTTAGCACAATTTAGTGGTCGTAATAGAGAGGTTCTACTGTATTTATTGATGTTGTTGAAGGAGGCATTACGAAGTGAGATAATAGTATAAAGGAGCTTTAAACATTCACATGCCTCAACCCATTATTTCATGGTCTGTTTCTAGTATTGAAGATAGATGACCTCTTAAAGCATGTTTTCATTCATAAATTAGTGGTCTGTCTATTTCAGTAGAGGTAGTATTGCACAGAATGTCAGATTGTAAATGTGTTTGTCATTTTGTACTTGCAGGCTGAGGAGAAGTTGGAGGTTTTAACCCTGTACCTCAGGACAAAACATAAATACTGTGTCTGGTGTGGGACCAAGTATAATGGTAACTATTGCACAACCTTGGCATTTTACCCCATCACTGTCATGATGTCATCTGATTTAAATAACTGTTGTCTGCTTTATTTCTCAAATTTAAATATGAGGTTAATTGAGGAAAGTAATATTTTAATGAGTGTTTGTATTGTTCAACTAGGTTAAGTACAAAGGGAAAACAAAATGGTTAAACTGTAAGTGCTAATCTTTTTCAGACAAAGAAGATTTGATGAAGAATTGCCCTGGAAATTCTGCTGAGCTGCATGATGACTGAAATGAGCATATAGTGACAGTTAAATCAGGAACCAAGTCTCCCAACATTGCCAGGGACTCTTTGTCTAGCACAGATCCAATCCTGCCACAGTAGCTGATTGTGTGATTACATTTGTAGCTAGATAATTACCAATTACCTCAGTGTCTCATACCACAGTGTGTGGGCTACTGTGATGACATTGGCTAATAGTTTTAATGCTGGTAATACATGGAGCAACATAGCATCTGATGATGACTCTCATTTGGACCCAAGCTTGTTGAGATGTGCTTAGGATGGCAGACAGGAGTTGTGGTGATACATGTACAGTAGTTATTTGTAGATACATGTAACACAATCAAGTTTGGCAAAACACACGGATGAAGCAACATTAAATAACAAATTTAATATTGAATTTTTTAAAGAACGATGTGGGCTGCTGCTTGTTGTTTTACAAGCAGTGTTAGATAGGCCAGTACAAGATAAGAGGCCATCATTGACTTCTTGCCAAGATGTGTATGTGTAACTGTGTTATGTAGTAATTTGCCATGTAACAGAAGATGGTAGTTTAACCTTTTACTTGTTAGAGACGCATTGCTACACTTTAATGTATTTCTTCGCTGAAAAAAAATATTTCCAAGTTATACTGTCATCAATGTGTATCACAAGAACTATTTTCTATATTCTAGCAGATAATAGCTGAAAGCAGGCTAAAAGGAAAGCAGAATGTGCATTAAGGCACATTCTGTTTTAACTTCAACCCTTTTTAAGTGGTCACCTGTCTTCAAATCAAGAAACAGGTTATATGGCATAAAGTATTAAAACTTTACCTGATAACCTGTTTCTAATTTTGAAGACAGGTGACAACTTAAAGCAGGTTGAAAGCAAAGCAGAATGCACCTTAGGGTGCATTCTGCTTTACTTTCAGCTGTTTTAAGCTACAATCTGCTAGAGCACAGAACTATTTCTTATTTTAAATGTTCATGTATGTATGAATTGGAACTATTTTCTTTAGTGGAAGGACAAATGTAATGTTCTATAATGTGTTTCTATTCGGGAAAGGGTTAATGCAAGACAAAAGTAGTGATTAAAACACTTTGGGGGACTTTTTGTTTTAGAGTAAAACCTCTCTATCGAGACCACTTAAATGAAGGCTAATTGATTGTATAAATGACTGGTGACAGCTTAAAGCAAGGTGACAGTAAAACAGAAAGCACCTGTCATAAACACCAAATAAATCAACACAGTTTAGTGGTTGTAATAGAGAGGTTTTACCGTACTTTTATTGTGCTCTAAGGAGCCTTCCTCTTTTGAGTGGTTGTAAAGCAATGTTTTACTGTACATGTCATTTGTTGCTGTTTTATGATTTCAATACAATTAAACCTCTTTAACCCTTTCCCTTATAGAAGCGACTTTTAGCGCATTCATTTTATTCATCCGCCAAAGAAAATAGTTCCACTTTATACTGTCATGAATATGTACCATAATAAATATTTTCTATATCCTAGCAGATAGTAACTTAAAGCAGGCTGAAAGTAAAGCAGAATGCGCCATATGGCGCATTCTGCTTTACTTTCAACCTGCTTTAATAGGTCACATATCTTAATTACTAGAAATAGGCTATGGGGTAATGGGTTAAACTGGACACTTATTAATCCATTACCCCATAGCCTTTTTCTTGTATTGTTTTGAAGATAGGTGACCACTCAAAGCAGGTTGAAAGTAAAGCAGAATGTGCCTGAAGGCACATTCTGCTTAACTTTCATCCTGCTTTAAGCTACCATTTGCTAGGATATAGAAAATATTTCTTATGGTGCATTTTCATAACTTTAAGTGAAAGGCGTAAAATGGGGTGTTTATGGGGTAATGGGTAAAAGAACATTTTCAGTTACTAAACAAGTTGCTACAGTGGAGAATCTGTTATTCTTTCCCGTTTAAATGCAAACGTACGCAAACGCAAAGCACTAAAACGTAAAAAAGAACAACTTTTGGACAATTCTGATAATTCTTGTTTATCTTGGTGGCAAACAGTTTGGAGCCTGATCAGACGCCGGGTTACCAATCTGGCTCCAAACTGTTTGCACTGCAAATAATAGTTTTAGCGTAAACGCGTTTATTGGGAAAGAATAACAGATTCTCCACTGTAACAGGTGGCTTCTTAATGCAGGATAAATGTTAGACTTCTGCTTTACTTTCATACTGCATTTAGAAGTCACCCATCGTTTGTGATCTACCTTCTTTTCTAAAGATTGTCCAATTAACCCTTTGAACCCTAGTCCCGCATATAGGTGTCTTTTCAAACAGTTTACATGTGAATAGTACACTTGTCCTGTGCAAACAGTGAAGACCCAGATCAGAGGGCTCCTTACGGAGCCCTCTGATCTGGGTCTTCACTGTTTGTCATAATGCAAAACATTGACAAAAAACAATCCTTAAAAGTCAGAAATGGACTTTACTTAAATGGAAACTGGGATTGTCCATTTGAAGTTAAGAGGGGTTTTACTGTACATGTACTATAATTTCATCATGGTTGAAATAAATAACAAAATACATTTTGCATTTCATAATATTTATTGAAATATCCATTAAAAAATAGAAATAACTATATAGACTTGGTGATAGTTTTAACAAGTACACATATTTTGACATCACTTACAATGAACAAGTAAAAATAAAACTATCATTAGGCACAATATATTGACATTGAAAGCTCGTTTGTTTTGTAAATTGTCATCAATGTGATGTTTTTCCAAAACTCACAAGAAAACATTCATGTGGGATGATATTACTACATGTACAGTCACACTTCAATATCTCGAAATCATTTAAGTTGAATATATCAATAGTTCAAAGGATATATTTGACTTAACCCTTTCCTCCCTGAAACTTTAAATGGACAATTCCAGTTTCCATTTAAGTCTAGTCCATTTCTGACTTTTGAGGGTTGTTTTTGTCAATGTTTGGCATTATGACAAACAGTGAAGACCCTGATCAGAGGGCTCCTAGGAGCCCTCTGATCTGGGTCTTCACTGTTTGCATAGGACAAGTATACTATTCACATGTACACTGTTTGCAAAGGACGCCTATATGCGGGACTAGGGTTCAAAGGGTTAAGTGATAAATATCCATATTTCAAAGGATATCTTCCGACTTAAACGAGGCCAAAAGAATTTCAACAGTAGAAATACGGAATAATTCGAATTAAATGACTTATGAGTGTAAGATATTGAAGTTCGACTGTTCTGTTCTAATAGTTCACAGATCTGATGCTTTCTCAAAGAAAGTGCCCACCTAAATGTTACACAACCAACTCACCTCATCCGAATCCAAACTGTTTGGCAACTCATGATATTTATTGAATAAAATTACAGACAGTGTTGCTGACAATACAGTTTGCAGGGTGTAACACAGGGTTGACTACGTTTTAGTTGTATTACTGTTTCTTCTGACCTGTCAGAGTTATTTTTGGTTTAGAACATTCTAAAATTTTAAAAGGGATGATCACCGTACTCGTTGATTTCCGTATAGTCAGCCAGGGATACCGAAAGCTGTATTTATTGTGTGTTATGTACAGTAGAGAAGACATTATCATTTCCCAAATAAACGCAAACACAATGCACTAAATTGTAGAAAATTAATTTTATCTTTTTAATCTGGGTGGCAAACAGGTTAGAGTCTGATCAGACGCCGGGATACCCGGCGTCTGATCTGGCTCCAACCTGTTTGCAATTGACATAATAGTTTTTAGCCTTAACATGTTTATTTAGAATGAATAACATCATACATGTGATATTTTCTTGAACCCAAATAGGGAGATCTGGAAATTTTAATAGGGAGATTGGGGTGCCAAATAGGGAGCTTTTTTCGCGACACTTTTTTCGCGACAAAACTAGGCGCAGGCGATGAAAATCCAATACTTTATATATTTTCATAAGTTAATCACTAATTGCTTTTTTTTTTTTAAATATTCTATAGACCACTAAGACAGAGACAATTTTCACCCAGAGATATAATTCTTATAATACTGACATGGGCCTATTATTTTAGTATCTTAGTTACTCTTCAGGAGCATTCTACTTCAGTAAAAGATTAAGCCTGCTTTAAGCTAGATCTACCAACTGCTAGGATATAAGAGCTATTTCTTATGGTTCTTATATTATTATGCATGACTATAGTAAAGATAAAGTGGAACTATAACTATTTTCTTGAGAGAATGAATGAATTAGTTCAAATGGTCTAGATTTCTATCTATGGAGTAGATATAGAAAGAGTTAGCAACTTAACTATCTGTTATTGATTTTGTAAACAGTATGGATCCAGATGAGACGCCGCATCATCTCATCTAGATACTAACTGTTTGAAACTGATATTTTCTGAAAGAAAATGCACAAAAATTAACTTAGAGAATTGAATTGTTGCAGATGACAAAGTCTGCAGACGACATATACTAGCGCCATAAAGTGGGTGTGGTTTTAAAAACGAAATAACGCGTCTAAATTTTCTACCGCGAAAACTGATTGCAAATCAATTTTACGAGCGTAATTCGTTGTAAAATCTAACTAAATAATTATACATTTGCACAAATCGTATTTAACAAACAGATTAATTTTAATTGATTGTAGAAAACGACGCTTGGGAATACTTTTTAGACTGACAAAATATACGTAGTTCTCGTAGCAAATATTACGGCGCCCCGTCATTTTGTAACGGTATACTTTTCGAAGTATTTTTCTGTTACGTGAATATTCAAAGTATTTTGTGGTGGAAATCAATTCATAAATGTTAAATTCTGAATAGCTTTCATCTAAATTGTGTGTTTGTCCAGAACTTACGAAGAATTATCTGATTTTAATCCGATTCACATCGGGGACATAGATCTTTATCCTACGCATTACTGCTTCTGAAAGGTGCCGTTGTTGATGTCTCCGATTCTGGGGGAACCTGTCAATCACTTTTTTGATAACCAATTAGATCTACTCGGCGCGTGTGGGCAAAGTTATCACGCAGCTTGCCATAACAATAGTGCCACACATGTCACTCCGTGTACACAATCAAAGTAATCGACGATTGCGAAACGTGTTTACACGCATCACTTAGCGTTTGGTGATAAGCGTGTGTAGGGATTAGCCAGAGAACTCTGAAGCCACATTTTATGATTTTTAGAGTCGGCGACCGAGGTAAATGATATAAAAGTTCATTAAAAAAATAAATGAATCTGGTCAAATGAAATATCCGGAGATTTTGTCTCCCGACCGGGAGATCGTGAGTAGAGGTCTAATTTCGGGAGCTCCCGGCCATATCGGGAGATATCACATGTATGAATAACATATCAGCAAAATAAGCGCAGCTGTCTCGTGCTGCACGAGGATCATGCTTATCTCAAGTTGGAAAGTGTACGACTATATAGATCCGATGTTACCCTGTTATCTATTTACCATTATGAACTATTCTGTTCTAAAAATGACTCTGACAGGTCAGAAAAATCGGACAAAAGAGAGGTGTAATCTCAGCTTCACTCGTTGACTCCTTCACAAATGGAATTTCAAACGGACAATTCCAGTTTCCAATAGTCTAATCCATTTTGAACTATTTAAAATTGTTTTTTGAAGTGTTTATTTACAATTAATTGCAAAATGACAAACAGTGCAGACCCTGATCAGGGTCTTCACTGCTTGCATAGCTCAAAACTTGGCATAATCTCAATAGGTAATTAATTAATTGCAAAATGACAAACAGTGCAGACCCTGATCAGAGGACTCCTTAGCTCCAAACTTGACATACTCTCAATAGGTACACTGTTTGTAAAGGACAAGTATACTCATCAATAGGGCACAGTAGCTTCACGTGTTAACCCTGTACCTGATATCCTATTTCTAGTATTGAATATAGGTAACTACTTAAAGCAGGTTGAAAGTAAAGCAGAATGCCCCACCCACTGGTGGCCATGCTTTTTAACCCTTTACCCAATAGCCTGTTTCTAGTTTTGAAAATAGGTGATTACGTAAAGCAGGTTGAAAGTAAAGCAGAATGCGCCTAAAGGCGCATTCTGCTTTACTTTCAGCCTGCTTTAAGCTATCATGTGCTAGAATATAGAAAATATTCTCTATAAAATATACTCATGACTGATTAAATTGGAACTATTTTCTTCAGCGGAGGAATAAATCATATTCCCTAAAAGGTGCTTCTATGGGGGAAAAGGTTAATGTCAAATGAAGTCAAATCTTGAAGGATAGTCTGTCCTGTCCGTTAGAACAGAGACATTGTCAAATGTGTCCTTCACCTCCAAGTGGAAATGGTCGCACAGATTCTTCAGTAGTTCATGCTGGGCTTTCATGTTAGTCTGTACCTGGTTCAATCTGAAATATACAAAACGGAATAGTTCTTACCAAGGTCTGTTTAACCCATTTCCCCATAGATACACATTTATATGCATTTAATTTATTTATATCCTGAAGAAAATAGTACAAATCTATACAGTCTTGTATATATATATATTATAAGAAATATTTTCTATATCTTAGTGGATAATAGCTTAAAGCAGGCTTAAAGTAAAGCAGAATGTATCTTCAGGCGCATTCTGCTTTACTTTCAGCCTGCTTTAAGCTATAATCTTCTAATATATAGAAAATATTTGTATTGGTAATGTTTATTATAGGAATAAACAACATCTTTTTGACGTTCATGACGGTATGACTACATTAGCTTCGCAGGGGGTTTCGTAAACGCTCGAAGGGCGTTTACGTAAAACTTACCCCCCGAAGCTAATGTAGTCATACCGTTATGAGCGGCAAAAAGATGTTGCTTATTCCTTATATTTATATTCTATTTTCTGTCTTGTCAATTTAATGTGTATATTGATCAGATTTGTTTTTCTGTATATGAATATATCATATACCGGTCAAAGAGGTTTGATAGATGTAATCTCGATGTAATAGCCATTCCAGTTTCTAAATAAGGTGAGAAAGTAGTCCCAACTACATGTACTGTAACTGTATTATAAATTGAGGATTTTACCCAGTAAACTTTCTCTCTTTGATTGGAAAAGACTTACAAGACAAACAAATAAACAGTGCAACTTGAATATCGATTGCCAAAGCACATTCTCAAAATACATGTCGCGGTTGTTTTCTTAACCCATTTACCCACATAGCAACGCGATAGCAATGACCTATATAGGCTTTGTAGTCGATCAACTGGGTCTGTATCACTCCGCTAGCGTCATGTGACCATCGACCAATGGGAGCTTAGTGTTAAGTGCCTGATGTTGTCTATTTTAGGAAGTTCACGAATAGCACGGGGGAAATCCGAACTGGCTAGAACCAGTTTCAATTTGTAGGTTCACTGGCAGATGGACTGCTTATTTTTTAATAGGATTACATAAAGACTTTACAGGGTGAATGTAAATATGACAGTTTGAATTGGAATTTTCACCAGTGGACGAATAAATTAAATGCGCTAAAAGGCGCTTCTATTTGGGAAAGGGTTAAATGTTTAAGTCCAGCTAGACTAGATACAGTGGAGAATCTGTTATTCTTTCCCAATAAACGCGTTTACGCTAAAACTATTATTTGCAGTGCAAACAGTTTGGAGCCAGATCAGACTATTTGCCACCAAGATAATCATGAATTATCAGAATTGTCCAAAAGTTGTTCTTTTCTACGTTTTAGTGCTTTGCGTTTGCTTACGTATGCGTTTAAACGGGAAAGAATAACAGATTCTCCACTGTATATGACGTACTGGTGCCTGTGTTTGTGGACTGTTCTCTGGAGGTCCTGTAATGTCTCCACTGTGAAGTCTTTCTCTGACTGTGCTATAAACTCAACAGATGTCTGTATACCAAACACATGGTATTTGAACTGAAAATACAACACAACACAAAGGTAGAGAGCATTGTTAGAAATTGTTGTTATTAACCCTACTTACCCCATTTTCCCATAGCCTGCTCCTAGTTCTGCAAATAAGTGACTACTTAAAGCAGGTTGAAAGTAAAACAGAATGTGCCTAAGGCACATTCTGCCTTACTTTCAACCTGCTTTAAACTACCACCTGCTGTGCTAGAATAAAGAAAATATTCCTTATGGTACATATTCATGACTGTATAAACTGAAGCTATTTTCTTCAGCGGCAGAATAAACTGAATGCGCTAAAAGGCGCTTATATGGGGAAAGTGTTAAAACATTCAACCCAAGCAACAAGTATGCTCACCATAAACAAAGGATGTACCTATGAAAAGTACATTTGTCCTACGAAAACAGTGTAGACCCTGATCAGAGAACTGCCATAGGAGCCCTCTGATCAGGGTCTGCACTGTTTGTCCCTTTGCAATATATTGTTAAAGTACCCCTAAGTAACCAAAAAATGGACTAGACTAAATTGGAATTGTCCATTAAAAGTTTCGGGGTTGAATGAGTTAAGGAAAGTATTGCTATTTTATCCTGCCTAACCTTTACTCTGCTAACTTTCCAAGTAGGGTAGGGTTCTCAAAAAATATTTAAAATCATTGCAAACAGTGCAGACCCTGATCATAGGCTCCATCGGGTTCTCTGATCTGGGTCTACACTGTTTGCAAATAATGCATTTTTTTTTTTCCTGCACAGCACAAGCTATGTTTACTGTTTAACTGGCAAAAATGATTTATCTTAATAAAGTTCATGTAACCCTCTTTTCAATAGTTATCCCTCAGGACTGATTATCCTATGGTTCTTAATCAGTGCATGATAAACCAGAAATGGGTGTCAAAGCCACCTGACGCTCGCCTGCTTGAAATTTAAGTCTTAAAACATCTTGTATCCAAAACAAATCAATTTTCAGTTTAGAAAGATTATTAAATGAATGATGAGTCTTAATCTAGTTATATAAAACTTTAAAACAGCCCGTCCAAAAAACTTTAACCTGTTGATTTGAGGTCAAAACAACCAAGTCCAAAACATGTCAAAAATTGAAATAAATTAAAATCATTTTTAATTACAACTTCATAGCCTCAATGTTTAACCCCAAATGACCTCCATACAAAATTCCAGCACCCTAGCACAAGTATTAAACCTTAAAACAACCCGCCCAAAAAACTTTAACCTGGAAATTTGTAGTCTAAAAACCTAAGTCCAAAACATATCGAAAATTGATTTTTAAATTCCAACATCATAACATCAATGTTTAACCCCAAATGAACCTCCATACAAAATTTCATAACCCTAGCACAAATATTAAGCTTTTAAACAACCGGTCCAAAAAACTTTAACCTTGGCGCCGGGGGTATGACATTAGCTCTGCTGTTCTACGAACAGGGGAGCTAAAAAGGCATATCTGTAAGGAGTACAAGAAACTGGTCAATGCTGTATTATGTTTGGACTATATGTAAATGACGTACCCTGGCCCACCGAGTGTTTTTCTCCTCGTTTGGTTTGATGACAAAGTGTCTTTGATAAAGCCTCCTCTGTAAGGCCTTGGGGAACCTGTTCTCACTGTCATGAACCTGGTCAGACTAAAACATAAAGCATAAAATAAAACCCTACAGCATAGACTCAAAATAGCTGGCTTGTTTTCAGAGTTTAGCCTATTTAACCCATTACCTCATAGTCTGTTTCTAGTTTTAAAGATAGGTGACCACTTAAAGCAGGTTGAAAGTAAAGCAGCCTGCTTTAAGCCAAAATATTCTGGACTATAGAAAATATTTCTTAATTAAAACTATTTTCTTCGGTGGAGGAATAAATTAAAGGTGTTAAAAGAGGTATTTATGGGCAAATGGGTTAACTGTAGTGACAAGTTTATTTTATGCTTAGCTTACAAACAGTGTACCTATGAAGAGTACATTTGTTTTATGCAAACAGCTTAGACAACAATCAGAGTCTTCTGTTCAGGATCTTCACTGTTTGTCATAACAATGATCACAAATATCCTTGTCTCCAACATGTTGGAGATCAATTTGAAGATGTCAATATTTATAAAGGTGTGATTCCGTCAATGGGATTTAAAAGAAAAGGCCTATTGCTTTAAAGAAAACATTAAAATCTTTGGTTATGTGAGAAAAAGAATCTGACGCATGTCTATCTTTGAGACAAGCAGATCTCAACCTCATCTAGAATAGAAAAGTTATTAAACTCGCCAAGGCTTGCTTGATAACGTATTAATTATAGACTTGGTTGAGATCAGCTTGTCCCAAAGATCGACTCGTGACAGATTCTATATATCTCTCCTTACCTGTAGTCCAATGCGTTTAATGTAGGCTTGCTTCTGTATCTTGTCTATATCTCCTACTGCTATACCGATCTGTAAATAAAAAACTTACATTTTACTCCATAGATACGCATATTTATGCATTTAATTTATTCATACCTTGAAGAAAATGGTTCGAAGTTAAAGAGTCATGAATATATATCATAAGAAATATTTTCTATAATTATTCTAGCAGATGGCAGCTTTAAGCAAGCTGAAAGTAAAGCAGAATGCCCCTTATGATGCATTCTACTATACTTTCAACTTGCTTTAAGTAGTCACCTGTCTTAAAAACTAGGAATAGGCTGTGGAGAGCTGTGCCATGAGGAAATTAGACTTATTGCCTTGTAAACATGGTAGACCCAGACCTATCCCGGAAATATGCGGGATAGGTTTGGGTCTACACTGTTGTATAAAAGTCTTAAGGATGAAGAGTATTTTGCTAGATTTTTCAATGCAATCTGTCTGGTTTTACAAACAGTGTGCCAGTGAAGAGTGCACTTGTCCTATGCAAATAGTGTAGACACTAATCAGAGGGCTCCTACAGGAGCCCTCTGATCTTGGTCTACACTTATTGTCATTCACCAGTTTTGCAATATTATAAAACAAACACCCCTTAATATTAAAATTTGGAAAAAAATCTCCATTTGAAGATTCTGGGAGTGAATGCGTTGACACAAGTTTTAAGTATAGGAGTACTTACTAAAAGATTCATGACAGCTATAGGCATGACCAGCATGAACACAGTGACTATGATGTAGGAGTCTACAGTGAACGGGTAGTTGTCAGACAGTACAAAGTTATCAATAAAGTTGATCTCTCCCAGCGTCATAGCCAGTACAGTCAGAGGGAAAAAATCCTCATCTCGAAAGCCAGGCTGAAGAAATAATCAACATGTTGATGTAGTTGTAGAAGCTGACTGTGCTGATGTGCGTTTTCACATACATGTTGCATACAGTGATATATAAGGCTTGAAGAGAGCAGATCCCCTTCCTGCATAGAAATGTTTTTGACGCCTTTACCTTTCCTGCATGGAAACATATTTTGAGGCCTTTACCTATTCCTCATAGCAATGCACTATAAACAAGCTCTCTTTGCACTTTAACCCTTTGAACCCTAATCACGCATATAGGCGTACTTTTCAAACAGTAAACATGTGAAAAGTGCAGTTGTCCTATGCAAACAGTGAAGACCCAGCTCAGAGGGTTCCTTACGGAGCCCTCTGATCTGGGTCTTCACTGTTTGTCATAATGCAAAACATTGACCAAAACAACCCTTAAAAGTCAGAAATGGACTGGACTAAAATGGAAACTGGGATTGTCCATTTGAAGTTTCAGGGAGGAAAGAGTTAATACATACCTTTGATATTCTGAAAAACATCATTTGTGCACGAAAATTACCAACAATTTATTCATTTAAAATAATTTTTATTTGTGCACAAAAAAATCACTTTGTACTGTAAATGGCTTTTCAGTTTTGCACTAAATTCAAAAGAAAGTTTTGCTTTGTCATAGTTATCCCTTCACCTGCTGTTGTCCTATATTGACACTTTTTGAAAACAGTGTAGACCCTGATCAGACAGCTCCTTCTTATCAAACTTGTCTGACATGAGTCTGCACTCTTTCCTGGGGGCAAAATTAGCCACTTCAATAGTTCAGTTGATAAATGTTCTTATTGAACCTCGCTTTCAGTTACAATGTTAATTTCCCATAGACCAAAATTAAACATTTTGCATGTCTTTTACATCTATCCAAAAAATAAACTGTCACTCTTTATGATATTCTTTTTGTGACGTCACTCTATATATTATTTTTCTCTATTCTTAAAAATACTGTCAGCTATATGATGTTACTTTTTTGACGTCACTCTATATGATATTTTTTTCCCCTATTCTTGAGTTGAGTTGATGTAAACAATGTTCCACGCGTTATGTGCATGGCGGCTCTAAATTGGTGTCCACAACATATTTTATAAGAAAGGAACGAGACGAGTCCCCAGTCAGGGTTGATAAGCTTGGTGTAATATAATAAATATGAGATGGCAGTTGGCGTGATATTCAAATTGTCAACCTTAAAAAAAAAAGAATGTCATCCTTGGCTTTGCATCGGGTGACATTCTGTTTCTCGGGTTGACAATTTGAATGTCACGCAAACTGCCATCTAATATTTATATAATAGTGGGTGGAGTTTCATATACTCACAGAATTTAAAAATTGTGCTTGGTGGATGCTTCTATGACATGGGTTTTAACCATTAACCCATTACCCCATAGCCTGTTTCTAGTATTGAGTATAGGTGGCAACTTAAAGCAGGTTAAAAGTAAAGCAGAATGTGCCTTAAGGCACATTCTGCTTTACTTTCAACCTGCTTTAAGCTACCATCTTCTAGAAAATAGAAATTATTTCTTATAATATATATTCATAAATGTATAAATTAGATCTATTTTCTTCAGTGGAAAAGTAAATTAAAGGTGTTAAAAGGAGTATTTATGGGGTAATGGGTTAATGACACAAAAGCATGGCAGTTACATCATGATCGATTGAAGTCACACATTATATACTCTTATAAAATGTTAGATAACAAAGTTAATAAGTTTATATCTGGTTTGTTGTTCCTATTATTTAGATAGCTATTCTAAATGTACAGTTTTTAAATTCCGTGAGTTTATAACATGTTCAACAGGAGAAGGGTTAATCTTTGCACTATCCACAAAGGGTGTTCACTACATTACTTACCACTTGGGCTATGACGGCAGCAAAGGCTTGAGCAAATGCCATAACAAACAAAAGCAGCACCAAAATAACCTGAAATGAAATCCTGATTGTATGTCCATATCATTGTTTTCAAGAACAGAAAATGTTAATGGTGAGTATAATTATGATTTTTTTAACTTTGTTTTAAAAAACATCGTTATTAAGCAAGCCTTTTGGTAAACTTAATGACATTTTATTGGCAAATTTAGGAACATTTGATCTTACAAGACAACCAGCTTCAGATTCTTTTTCTCACATAACTAAAACAGTGTGTTTTCAAAATTTTAATAACATACGGTATATTGGTTTCCCAAGTCTGAGCGAATAAAGTATGATGTCACATACCCATATATGTTCTATATATGACCATTTCTATGATGTCATATATGTTCTAACATGTTCTTACACTTGCTATTGCTAAGGGAATCTTAAGAGATGAGTAGTGTGAGAAAATATTGCAAGTTGTGTAACAATTTTATGAAACTTAATTTAAATACTTAAACAAGAGAGACTCTAAAAAAAAGACATACAGAGGATAATTTACAGCCGGTATTTCATGTCTTACCTTCTGAACACTGAGGATGACCTCGGAGAACATGACAAAGTAGATCCCGACAATATCTAGCCTGAAAAGAAACCAACAGTTTTCTACCAACAGTAATGTCATTTACCAGTATACACATCATTTTCAAACAGTGTACCTGCATAGAGTACATTCAATATAGTGTATATCCTTCACTGGATATACAATCATGTATTTTGCAAAAACAACCCAAATATTCAAAATGGAGTAGACTTAACTAGAAACTGGATTTGCCCATTGAAAGTTTCATGGGTGATAGAGAAAAGGAGCCATCTGATCTGGGTCTGCACTCCTGTATTATAGGATGTCTGATATGAGTCTGCAATGTTTCATAGGGAAAACTTCTCTTATTTCATTAGCCAATGTAATAGTTCTCATGTAACAGTCTGCTTTAAGCTACTATCTACTATGTCGCACATTCAGAACTGTATAAAATGGAACTACATTTTTCCATGGAGGAATATATTAAAGGTGTGAAAAGTGTATATATGGGGTAATGGGTTAAATGTAGAGATATTTGGGGTTACTTACTTCTGTAGATAGCTCATCAACAATGTCCAGGCACACAGTGACGATACCCAGGCACCTCTCCAGTTAGTCTCACAGGGATAACGATTGGGTGGGTTGATAAATATCAGAGTAGATACCATCATGATCCAATTACAGTAGGTGTATACATTGACAAAGTAACGCCATTTCTACAAACACACAGATACAGAGACATACTTAACCCTTTCCCCAATAGAAGCGACTTTTAGCATATTTAATTTATTCCTCCGCTGAAGAAAATAGTTCCAATTTAAACAGTCATGGATATATATTAAAGGGAATATTTTCTATATTCAAGCACATGATAGCTTAAAGCAGGCTGAAAGTTAAGCAGAATGCGCCTTAAGGCACATTCTGCTTTACTTTCAGCCTGCTTTAAGTGGTCAACTATATTCAATACTAGAAATAGGCTATCAGGTAAAGGGTTAAAATTAAGCAATCAACACATTTAACCCAAGCAGCTAGTATACTCATCGTAAACAAATTGTGTATCCATGAGGAGTACACTTGTTCTATGCAAACAGTGTAGCCTTCTGATCAGGGTCTGTACTGTTTGTCATTTTGCAAGATGTTGATAGAATCAACCCTACATATATATAAAAGGACTAGACTTAATGGGATACTAGATATGTCCATTTGAAGTTTCAGGGGTGAATGAGTTGAATAACAAAGCACTGATCAACATCAAGGTACATGTATATTGCAAGATATATTTTTATAAAGCAAAATGTTATGTTAAATTAAATTAGGCACACATTTTCTTTTTGCTTTAATAGTAAATTGAATGAATTCAATTTTAACGCATTGATCCCTTCAACTTCAAATGGATAATTCCCTTTTCTGACTACATGTATTAAATGTTGTTTTAGCAATAAATTGAAAAATGACAAACAGGGCAGACCCTGATCAGAACGGTCCTGCAGAAGGCTTCTGATCTTGTCACAGTTACACTGGTTGTAAAAGAATTTAAACAGTCCTGATGTTTCTTTATAAAATTTACAGATTCAAAGGGAAAACATGAAAAAGCTACCTGAGATCCTGCTGTCACCTTTTTACCACTGAATTACATTGCACACTATGAACATCTTTTATTTGTATTATTGCATTGGCTAATTAACCCATTAAGCCTTTTGACGCCCTTTATTTATTTCTCCACTGAAGGAAAAATATTTCCAATTTATACAGTCAAGAATATGTGTCATACGAAATATTTTTAATCTAGTAGATATTTGCTTAAAGCAGGCTGAAAGTAAAGCAGAATGTGCCTTAAGGCACATTCTGCTTTACTTTCAACCTGTTTTAAGTGATCACCTGTCTTCATTACTAGAAACAGGCTTATAATGGGGTAATGGGTTAAACAAGAAACGTCCCCTAGGAAAGATTGCAGACTCACGCCAGTCCTATCCTATCTGAAAACAGTGCATATCTGGATCACACAGTTCTATCAGGAGCTGCCCAATCTGTGTCTACACTGTTTTCAAAAAGTATACATATACTAATAGCAAGAGAAGGGTACTTAAAGTATTTAGTCTTCTGTGATAAAAATGGCTTTTAACCCATTACCCCATAAATATGCCTTTTAACGCCTTTAATTTATTTCTCCACTGAAGAAAATAGTTCTAATTGATACAGTTATGAATATATATCATAAGAAATAATTTCTACTTTCTAGAAGATGGTATAGCTTAAAGCATGTTGAAAGTAAAGCAGAATGTGCCTTAAGGCACATTCTGCTTTACTTTTAACCTGTTTTAAGTGACCACCTATCTTCAATACTAGAAACAGGCTATGGGGTAATAGGTTAATAATGGAGTTCAAATAATAAGCATTTTTCGAGACTCAAACACAGATTTTGAAACCATAACATGGGTCCTTTGTTAAAGGTCAAGGTCACTGTCGTCAAATGTTTTACATTTAGAACATGGAAAGGTCTAGTCCATATACACATGTATACCAAATGTGAAAGCAATACCTCAAGGGACATAGGAGTTATAAGTATTTTTTCAAAGCCTAATTAACTCAGGTTTCGAAACCTAAATGTGGGCCCAAAGTTAAAGGTCAAACATTTTTTGAAACTTAAAAGCAGATTTTGAAACCTAAACATGGGTCTTTTTTTGTTAAAGGTCAAAGTCACTGTGGTCAAATATTTTGCAAGCATGGAAGGTCTAGTCCATATACAAATAGTCAAATAAATACCAAATGTGAAAGCAATATCTCCAGGGATCGACATAGGAGTTATAAGTATTTTTTCAAAGCCTAATTAACTCAGGTTTCGAAACCTAAATGTGGGCCCTAAGTTTAAGGTCAAGCATTTTTTGAACTTATACGCAGATTTTGAAACCTAAACATGGGTCCTTTGTTAAAGGTCAAGGTTACTGTGGTCAAATGTTTTGTAAGCATGGAAAGGTCTAGTCCATATACACATGTTTACCAAATGTGAAAGCAATACCTAATAGGAGTTATAAGAATTTTTTAGAAACTTAAATGTGGAACCTAAGTTAAAGTAAGTTACAAGTCAAGCTCAAAGGGACAAAAAAAATTGCATGCACTGAAAGTTTTTGTCCATATACACATGCGTAATCCAATATGAAAGCAATATCTCATGAGCCATGAGAGTTATAAGCATTTTTCGAAACTCAAACGCAGATTTCGAATCCTAAACACTGTCCATTAGTTCAAGGTCAAGAACACTGGGATCAAATTTGTTGCATGCATGGAAAGGTTTTGTTCATATACACATGCATACCAGATGTGAAAGCAATACATCAAGAAAATGAGGAGTTATAAGCATTTTTCGAAATCTCTTAGAATAACACAGATTTAGAGACTTAAACGTGGGCCCTAAGTCAAAAGTCAAGTCACTAGGGTAAAACAAAAATTGCATGCATGGAAAAGTCTTGTCCATATACAAATTCATACCAAATGTGAAAACAATACCTCAAGGGACATAGGAGTTATAAGCATTTTTCTAAAGTAAAGCAGACATTTCAAAACTTAAACACAGTGGCTGAGGTCAAGGTCAAGGGGGTTCAAAATGACTCACATGCTTGGAAAGGTCTTGCCCAAAGGCATGTGTGGTGCAAGAATGAAAGATATATACTAACTAGGTGGAAACGCTAATGCGAATGGCAATGGCAATGCCAAAGCCAATGAGCGGGTGACAATGTAAGCTCTCCTGGGCAGTCTGGCGAGCTAAAAGTGTATTTATGGGGTACTAGGCTAAGAGTAGTAATTTACAAGGTAATAATGCACATGAATAACTGAGTAGATATCATAAGAAAAGAAAATATACACAAATCCATGCAAGTTTCTAACCATGCAAAATCTGCTACATAGGCTTCTCATCTATAAATGGTTCTAAGTGAGAGCTACATTCATTCCCACAGTGGCAGCTGGCTTGTCAATCAAGTCAGAATTACTATTGTTATTCTTTTTTGTACTTTTTGGTTAAATCTGCTCCAAACAAACCCCCTTTCAACTTTGACAAAAAAAAACTATTAACAAAGAACATTCCCAGATTTTAACCATTCTCATTCTTATACCATAGTTACTATACATTCATGTGATAATGAAAGACTGTATAACAAACATTTAAACCCTGATAATTAACCCATTATCCAATAGCCTGTTTCTAGTTTTGAAATAGGTGATCACTAAAAGTAGATTGAATGTAAAGCAGAATGTGCCTTAAGGCACATTCTGCTTTACTTTCAACCTGCTTTAAGCTACAATTTGCTATGATATAGAATACAATGTATATATCTTGTGGTGTGATTTATGACTGTATAATTTTGAACTATGTTCTTCAGTGGGGGAATAAATTAATGGCGTAAAAAGGCGTATTTATGGGGTAATGGGTTAACACTCAGGTAGTAATGAAATAAACACAAACCATTACAGGACAAACACAAACCCATACAGGACAAACACAAACCCATACAGGACAAACACAAACCCATACAGGACAAACACAAACCCATACAGGACAAACACAAACCCATACAGGACAAACTTGTATTAACTAATTAACCCTTAGTGATACACAAGCTCATCATTAACAAGCAGTGTGACCGTGTAAAGTACACTTCGTCCTATGCAGACAGTGTAGACCCAGATCAGATGCCTCCTGCAGAAGTCATTGGATTAAGTTCTACACTGTTTGTCATTTTGCATTAATTGTAACAAGCCAACAAAGATTTGACTCAATTGCATGGACTCAATTGTCTATCTGAAGTTTCAGAGGTGAATGGGTTAATTGTTTGTTAGATATAAATGGAGCCAATGTGAATAATATTGGTGCAGAACATTCAAAGCTTTAAAGATGCTACGTGTAATATAGCACTTTCAGTGGGATTCAAATAAAAATAAATATAATTCCCGGAAAAAGATGAATTTTGAGGGAAAAAAAATTTCTTAGAATATCAATTTATGGTATAATCAATATTATACATAGCAACTTAAAGCGGACAAAGCTAGAACGAAAATAAGAGGAAAAAAACTACAGATATTTTAATTACCTTATTTGCATTCATCTTGTAAAAGACAGAAAGACAGGCAATTATTTATGAAAACAAAACAAAAACATACAGATACAGGTAGCATTGTTTGTAAGCCTGAATGACTCTGACCCTTTAAACACTTAGTCATATACAGCGCACCCTCTCTTCAACGACACCCAATGGGAGACAAAAATATGTGCGTTGTTTGGAGGAAGTCGTTATAGGGAGGGAAATTGTCTTACATTTGCAAACAGCTTGATTTCAGATCAGACGCTGCGTAACGCGGCGTCTGATCGGGATTCAAGCTGTTTGTCACTCGTCATTTGTTTTTTTACTGTCAAAATGTCCATTATGTAATTTTGAGAAAAACAGCAGAAGACAATTTTAAGCAGACGACATTGCAGTCGTGAATTGGTTGGACATAAAAGTCCTTTCTAGGGAACTGCTACACGGGTCGTTGTAAGGAGGGAGTCGTTGTTGGGAGGGCCGTTGTAGGGAGGGAACACTGTACAATCATGTACTGTATATATAGCCCTGTTCGAAAGAACCCCCACCCTAATTTATAACCCAAGCCCTGAATCTCCAAAAAATGCAGTGATGAAAAAACAAGAAACATGTCTTGTTGAACTTTAAACACTGAAATACATATAACGCTTTACTCCATAAATTTTTTCTAGTAATGAAGATAGGTGACCACTTAAAGCAGGTTGAAAGTTAAGCAGATGCATTGTAAGGCACATTCTGTCTTATTTTCAGCCTGTTTTAAGCTACCATATTTTAGGATATAGAAGATACTACTTCTGGTGCATATTTGTGACTACATGTATATATTAAATTCTTCAACGGAGGAATAAATTAAGTCATATGTATGGGATAATGGGTTATAAAGGGATATACAGTATTTGACGAATGACCACTAAAACCTGTATTAACTCTTTCCTCCCTGAAACTTTAAATGGACAATTCCAGTTTCCATTCTAGTCAAGTCCATTTCTGACTTTTAAGGGTTGTTTTTGTCAATGTTTTGCATTAAGACAATCAGTGAAGACCCTGATCAGAGGGCTCCTTTTGGAGCCCTCTGATCTGGGTCTTCATTGTTTGCACAGGACAAGTGTACTCCTCACAGGTACACTGTTTGCAAATGACGCATATATGCGGGACTAGGGTTCAAAGAGTTAAGTGAAGGCTGAATAAGGTAGCCTCTTGATCTTAAACAAGGGCCACTATGGCCCTAAATCGCTCACCTGGTAACCATGTACACTGTGTGACCTAGTTTTTGACCGGGCATGACCCTCATTCTAACTTGTCCTCGATTTCAATGAGACAAACATTTTGTTCAAGTTTCATGATATACATTCAATGAATTTTGTAGTCTCTAGAGTGTTAACGAGGTTTTTGGATGATTTGACCTAGTGACCTAGTTTTTGACAAGACATATAAGCCACATTTGAACTTGACCTATATTTCATTGAGGCAAACCTTTTCATCAAGTTTTATGAAGATCAAAGGAAATTTGTAGTCTCTAGAGTGTAAACAAGGTTTTTCAAAGATTTGACCTAGTGACCTAGTTTTTGATCGGACATGACCCACATTCGAACTTGGCCTAGATTTCATTGAGGCAATCATATTGATGAAGTTTTATGAAGATCCAATGAAATTTGTAGCCTCTAGAGTGTTAACAAGGTTTTTCGATAATTTGACCCAGTGACCTAGTTTTTGACCGGACATGACCCACATTCAAACTTGACCTAGATTTCATTAAGGCAAACATTTTGATGAAGTTTCATGAAGATCCAATGCTATTTGTAGTCTCTAGAGTGTTAACAAGGTTTTTCGAAGATTTGACCTAGTGACCTAGTTTTTGACCGGACATGACCCACATTCAAACTTGGCCTAGATTTTATTGAGGCAATCATATTGATGAAGTTTCATGAAGATCCCATGAAATTTGTAGCCTCTAGAGTGTTAACAAGGTTTTTCGATAATTTGACCCAGTGACCTAGTTTTTGACCGGACATGACCCACATTCGAACTTGACCTAGATTTCATTGAGGCAAACATTGTGACCAAGTTTCATCAAGATCCAATGAGATTTGAACCTGCTAGAGTGTTAACGAACAATTGTGAACGGACTGACAGACAGACGACGGACATCCAGCGATCCTAAAAGCTCACCTTGGCACTATGTGCCAGGTGAGCTAAACAAGAGGGCCTGAAGGCCCTGATATCGCTCACCATTTGTAATGAAGCCTGATAGCTTAACCTTTGAATTTCACCCGTTTTATTCTAAATCCATTCAAGTTTGTCGACCTACTCTAGTATAGTAGAGTACATCAAAGGCAGATAACTAAAGCCTAAACAATACTGAAATGAAGCCTTTTTCTAGCATTTCAAAGTATATCAAGGGCAGGTAACTATTGCCACAATGATTACATTTCAACAATAATTGCACTCCTTCCAGAACGTATAGCTGCATCCTTTGTGTACAAGTATACTGTAATCAAAATCCATTGAAAGCTGTAGTTGCAAGAGTGTAAACGCTGTAAAATATGGCATTTTCAGCAAGTCAAAGGTAGATATCTCTTGATCTATTTGTCCGATTCCAACCATAATCACCCTTTTTCGAACTCTTATGGTCATATACAATCTGGGCAAGTTTGAGAGAGCTTGGATAAATATTGTGGCCTCTAGAGCGTAAACACTGTTAAATATATCATTTTCAGCAATTCAAAGGTAGATAACTTTTGACCTATTGATCCGATCACAACCATAATTGAACTCATCCGAAGTCTTATAGTAATATACAATCTGAGTAAGTTTGAGAAAGATTGGATAAAATTTGTGACCTCTAGAGTGTAAACATCGTTAAATATGGCATTTTCAGCAATTCAAAGGTAGATAACTCTCGACCTATAAGTCCGATTTCAATCATAATCAAACTCATCTGAACTCTTATGGTCATATACAATCTGAGCAGGTTTGAGATGGATTGGATTAAAATTGTGGCCTCTAGAGTGTAAACACTGTTAAATATGGCATTTTCAGCAATTCAAAGGTAAATAACTCTTTGATCTATTTGTCCGATTTCAACTAAAATCAAACTCATCCAAACTCTTATGGTCATATACAATCTGGGCAAGTTTTAGAAAGATTGGATAAATACTGTGGCCTCTAGAGTGTAAAAACCGTTAAATATGGCATTTTCAGCAATTCAAAGGTAGATAACTCTCGATCTATTTGTCCGATTTCAACCAAAATCAAAATCATTCGAACTCTTATGGTCATATACAATCTGGACAAGATTTAGAAGGATTGAATAAATACTGTGGCCTCTAGAGTGTAAACACTGTTAGATATTGCATTTTCAGCAGTTCAAAGGTAGATAACTCATGACCTATTTGTCCGATTTCAACCATAATCAAACTCATCCGAACTCTTTTGGCAATATACCATCTGAGCAAGTTTGAGAAAGATTGGATAAATATTGTGGCCTCTAGAGTGTAAACACTAAAATTGTTGACGCCCGGACGCCGGACATTCAAGGATTGCAATAGCTCACCCTGAGCTAGCTCAGGTGAGCTAAAAACCCAGATGACCACTTAAGGCTTGAAACACACACCCCCACCCAATATGCAGAAAGGTCCTATAGGAGCTTTCTGCTTTACTTTTGTCTTACATTAACCCTTTCCCTCATAGAAGCACCTTTTAGCACATTTGATTTATTCATACACTAAAGAAAATAATTCCAATTTATACAGTCTTGAAAACAAACCATCAGAATTTTTTTCTAAATCCTAGCAGATGATAGCTTAAAGCAGGCTGAAAGTAAAGCAGAATGTGCCTTAAGGCACATTCTGCTTTTCTTTCAACCTGCTTTAAGTGGTTACCTATCTTCAAAACTAGAAACAGGCTATGAGGTAATGGGTTAAGCTGTCCATTGCAAATAGTTTGGAACCAAATCAGAAGTCTAGAATCTGATCAGGCTTTAAACTGTTTGCCACTTACATTATTATTATAAGTCATCAGTATTTTCAATAACTTGTAATTATCATTGCATTGTGTTTGCAATTTACCCATTATCCCATAAATACACCTTTTCACGCCTTTAATCCTCTACTAAAGAGAATATTTACAATTTATACTTTCACAAATAAAGATCATAAGAAATATATTTCTATATTCTTGCAGATAATAGCTTAAAGCAGGCTTTGCTTTCAACCTGCTTTAAATGTTCACATATCTTCAAAACTAGAAACAGGGTTAAATAGGTTAAATTGGTTTTAACAGGAAAGATTAATGGCTTCCAAGTTGTATCAGAATTGGCTGTATAAATACATACACATTACAGTTTAAACAAAAGAAAATAGTACAGCTTCCTTTCTAGTGACATTGTACAAACTAAATTAAAAGATAACATCATTAGTAAAATAAATAAAAAGAAGAAAAAAGAAAAGAAAAACAACCAAGCTTTACAGAAAAAGGTATACACAAGTCATACTCTAGAATACACATACAATGTATATTCTGTTGTTGTTGTTGTTTTTATACATGAATTTCACCTTTTGTTAACCTTTCACCTCCTGAATATTCATTTTGCCCACTATCAACAACTACAGTGGAGAATCTGTTATTCTTTCCCGTTTAAACGCAAACGTACGCAAACGCAAAGCACTAAAACGTAGAAAAGAACAACTTTTGGACAATTCTGATAATTCTTGTTTATCTTGGTGGCAAACAGTTTGGAGCCTGATCAGACGCCGGGTTACCCGGCGTCTGATCTGGCTCCAAACTGTTTGCACTGCAAATAATAGTTTTAGCGTAAACGCGTTTATTGGGAAAGAATAACAGATTCTCCTCTGTATCACCTGAATTAATAGATTGGTTAATAAAATAAGGAAACTTTCCCTAGGAAAGAGAGTATACTCCTGTCAGACAGATTCTATAAGCGGGATTCTGCAAGAGCCCTCTAGTCAGGGTCTCAGGGCTGCCAGAAGTTGACATAAAAAAATCCTAAGATTTCCAAATTTGCATTTTTCAAGTGCGATTTTACAAATCGTACCTTTTCCCCATCACCTGTTTCTAGTTTTGTTGACACATGGCTACTTAAAGCAGACTGAAAGTAAAGCAGAATGCGCCTTAAGGCGCATTCTGTTTTACTTTCAGTCTGCTTTAAGCTACCATGTACTAGAAAAAAATCCAAAGATTTAGGAAAACTCCGGAGAAATGGCAGCCCTTGGGTCTGCACTGCTTGTCATTGTGCAATATCATGTTAACATCAACCTTAGATTGGTGGTTACTGTGTAACTGTTGTGAAAGCCTCATGGGATGTAAATAATATTGAAATTGCTTACCTGGCCCCACAGTAGAAAGATTTCCTTGCCTAGTAGCAGAATAATGAAGGTCTCAAGTATGAGCTGAAGAGAAAATAGGAGGGTGCTCTTGATGACTAGATGGGACAGGCTGGATTCCTGGAAACAGACATGATAATATTACATCATAAAACATTAACATTATCAGTAGCAGAATAATGAAGGTCTCAAGTATTAGCTGAAGGGCAAATAGGAGGGTGCTCTTGATGACTAGATGGGACAGGCTGGACTCCTGGAAACAAACATGATAATATTACATCATAAAACAGTAACATTATCAGTAGCAGAATAATGAAGGTCTCCAGTATGAGCTGAAGGGCAAATAGGAGGGTACTCTTGAAGACTAGATGGGACAGGCTGGATTCCTGGAAACAGACATGATAATATTACATCATAAAACAGTAACATTATCAGTAGCAGAATAATGAAGGTCTCCAGTATGAGCTGAAGGGCAAATAGGAGGGTACTCTTGAAGACTAGATGGGACAGGCTGGATTCCTGGAAACAGACATGATAGTATTACATCATCAAACATTAACATTATCAGTAGCAGAATAATGAAGGTCTCAAGTATTAGCTGAAGGGCAAATAGGAGGGTGCTCTTGATGACTAGATGGGACAGGCTGGACTCCTGGAAACAAACATGATAATATTACATCATAAAACAGTAACATTATCAGTAGCAGAATAATGAAGGTCTCCAGTATGAGCTGAAGGGCAAATAGGAGGGTACTCTTGATGACTAGATGGGACAGGCTGGATTCCTGGAAACAGACATGATAATATTACATCATAAAACAGTAACATTATCAGTAGCAGAACAATGAAGGTCTCAAGTATGAGCTGAAGGGCAAATAGGAGGGTGCTCTTGATGACTAGATGGGACAGGCTGGATTCCTGGAAACAGACATGATAATATTACATCATAAAACAGTAACATTATCAGTAGCAGAACAATGAAGGTCTCAAGTATAAGCTGAAGGGCAAATAGGAGGGTGCTCTTGATGACTAGATGGGACAGGCTGGATTCCTGGAAACAAACATGATAATATTACATCATAAAACAGTAACATTAACCAACTTTATTGTATACCTTACTATAAATAGTAACAGATTTTGCTATGATGACAATGCAATACGCCCTTGCTGAGCGGGCCAATAACCGGATGCAGTCCAATTACAGGTTATTTGGACTGCATCTGGTTATTGGCCCGGGGGCAACAGAATTTATGAACGTGAAAACGTTAGCAACATAACGTTCAAAATGGCCAACGTTCGTTGAAGATGACGTCATTTGATTTCTATAAAGGCCGCGCTTATGTAAACATTCAAACAATCTACGTATTCGTTGATTTTGAACCAGGTTATTGGCACTCGTTAGCCACATTGGCACTCGGCCAAGGCCCTCGTGCCATTATGGCTAACTTGTGCCAATAAGCAACGACGGCCCGCCCTCGGCCGTTTAATACTTGTATATTAAGGAACCTACTAATAAATAAAAAAAGAAAAGTTAACATTACATCCCAAACTTTGAAATTATATTACAAAACTTCACATATACATGTACTGTAAGTTTTGATATTCTTATGTATCTTTGATTGGTTATAATCACAAAATCAACCCATTTCCACATAGTCTGTCTCTTGTTTAAGGCACTGTCTGCTTTTCTTTCAGCTTGCTTTAAGCTACCATTTGCTAGAAAAAAGAAACTATTTCTTATGACACATATTCATGACTGCATAAATTGGAACTATGTTTGTATTTTCTTCAATGGAAGAATAAAGTAAATGCGTAAAAACATGTATCTATAGAGTAAAGGGTTAATGGTGATGTTCATTTGAAAATTCCTGACTGTACAGGTAAAGAATAAGCAGAGTTACCTCTTTAAGTATATTGACAAGTGTAGCATTAGCAGCCTCCTCTGGGGTGAGGGAGACAGGACATCTGCGATCATTGTCCAGTACGTTGGTGGCCATGGCCGGTACAATACTCATATACACATTCAGTATGATCACATACAGCATATACAGGAGTAGATTACTGTAGAGAAGGTAGCGGCCAAACCTCCTCCTGAAATATAACCACATAGAGTAAATTATAACCCATTATCCAATAGCCTGTTTTTAATTTTGAAGACAGGGTCCGAGGTTATAAAACTTAAAATGAACTCTGTGCTCAAAACTCAATTTCGTTTACAGGCTGTAGTTTTTACAAAATACGCTTTATTTGCTTGTATAAAATATATAAGTAGCCTCATTTGGGAACCTTTTTACAATAGAATTATGTATGCAAATACTAGTTACAATTAAAAGATTAAACGTAATGCTATGAGCTGAGAAAATTTCTGAGTTTTGAGCTTAGAGTTCATTTTAAGTTTTATAACCTCGGAGCCTGGAGACCTCTTAAAGAGACTGGCAACCAGATTTGCCATAAAAAAATAATTTGTAATTTGTTGTCGAACGGTTATATAAATATGTAAATATATAAAAAACATTTCTAACCCATTACAGACTGTTTCTAGCTTTGACCACTGTAAGCCTGCTTATCATCTGTAAGGATACAGAAATTATTTCTGATGGGGCATATTCATGACTGTATAAAGTGGAATCTTTTTCTCCAGTGGAAGAATACATTCAGGGGCTAAAAGGTCTATCTATGGAGAAATGGGTTAAAGCAGATAATATCAAGGCAGCGGAAGGGTTAAATGATTGTAATACTAAGTTTTGTTCCTACCATTTCATAATAAGAAGACTTTGAGTCAGTGGATGGGACAGTAGCTCCTCTCTGGTGAACTCTATCATAGTCTGAAAATAAAAACACATACAGTAAAACCTCTCTATTAATTACAACCATTAAAACGAAGGCTGATTGGTTGTATAAAAGTCAGGTGATGGCTTAAAGCAAGGTGACAGTAAAACAGAAAGCTCCTACAGGAGCTTTCTGTTTTACTGTCACCTTGCTTTAATAAGCCTACTGCCTTTAGCATCATATAAGTAACACACTTTTTTGGTCATTATAGAATATTAATACATTCGCTCTGTAAAACTCTAAGGAACAAGAGTTGTCAGAGAGACAACAAAGCTCGCCATTGGCACATTTAGAAACTTAAAAGCACACTCAAGGTCACCGAGGTCAAGCTTTTTGCCTGCATAGAAAGGTCTTGTCAATATACACATGAAAATTAAATATGAAGTTACACATCAAGGAACATAGGAAAAAAAAAGCGTTTTTCGAAACCTAAACACAGATTTCTAATCCTTAAACTCTGGATCTAAGATCAAGGTCAAGGTCACAGGGGTCCAAATTTTTCTGTGCATGGAAAGGTCTTGTCCATATACACACACATACCAACTATGAAAGCAATACCTCAAGGGACATAGAAGTTATAGGCATTTTTCGAAACCTAAACACAGATTTCGAAACCTAAACGCGGGCCCTAAGTTCAGGGTCAAGGTCACAGGGGTCCAAATTTTTCTGTGCATGGAAAGGTCTTGTCCATATACACACACATACCAACTATGAAAGCAATACCTCAAGGGACATAGAAGTTATAGGCATTTTTCGAAACCTAAATACAGATTTCGAAACCTAAACGCTGGCCCTTAGTTCAAGGTCACAGGGGTCCAAATTTTTCTGCCCATGGAAAGGTCTTGTCCATATACACACACATACCAACTATGAAAGCAATACCTCAAGGGACATAGAAGTTATAGGCATTTTTCGAAACCTAAACACAGATTTCGAAACCTAAACACGGGCCCTAAGTTCAAGGTCAAGGTCACTGGGGTCCAAATTTGTCTGTGCATGGAAAGGTCTTGTCCATATACACACACATACCAACTATGAAAGCAATACCTCAAGGGACATAGAAGTTATAGGCATTTTTCGAAACCTAAACACAGATTTCGAAACCTAAACGCGGGCCCTAAGTTCAAGGTCAAGGTCACAGGGGTCCAAATTTTTCTGTGCATGGAAAGGTCTTGTCCATATACACACACATACCAACTATGAAAGCAATACCTCAAGGGACATTGAAGTTATAGGCATTTTTCGAAACCTAAACACGGGCCCTAAGTTCAAGGTCAAGGTCACAGGGGTCCAAATTTTTCTGTGCATGGAAAGGTCTTGTCCATATACACACACATACCAACTATGAAAGCAATACCTCAAGGGACATAGAAGTTATAGACATTTTCTTAAAATTGTTTACGCTGTTCACGACGACGCCGACGACAACGCCGACGACGACTACACCGGGGGTATTGCAATAGCTCCTCATGTACTTCGTACAGGCGAGCTAAAAAGCAATGGTGAGGTTACTGATATGGGTTTCATTATTTTTGCAGAGATGAAATGTTGTATAATATAATGACCATCATTATCAGAGCTCCAGATAAGAGGGAGTAAAACAAGATATTTCAATAGTTTCTGCTTTATGTTTAAACCAAACCTTATGGTGTGACTACTCATTAGAATTGTCTCTTCGAGAAAATTCTAATGAGTAGTCACACCATAGGGTTTTAAGCAGGCATAAAGATTTTAGTTTTCAAAATATAAATACTCCCCTTATCTGAAGCCCTGCATAATGTTTATTTACTCACATCTAAGGCGAAGTATCGTTTGTTTTTACATGACGGATCCTCCGGGCCTGGATCAATGTAGCGAAAATCATACTTCAACTGAAAAGACATGGCATGTCAACCCTTACAATTGTATAAATAATAGATGGCAGTTTGCGTGACAATCAAATTGTCAAACCAAGAAAAAGAATGTCACCTAGAAGCAAAGGGTGACAATTTGAATGTCACGCAAACTGCCATCTGATATTTATTTTATTACACCAAGCTTATCAACCCTGGCTTTGGAATTGTCTCATATTTGTGTTTAATCAAATAGGAAGTAAAGCGCTCTTGATAATACAGAAAGAAATCAAGAAACATTAGAGTTGCTTGCCCCAATGTGACATTCCAAAAAATGTCACATAGCACAAGAATGTTGCATAGCTCAGACAGCTATGTCATATAGTGACAGAGATCAAGAGACATTAGAGTTACTTGTCCCTATGTGACATTCAAAAGAATGCCGCATAGCTCAGACAGCAATGTCATATAGTGACAGAAATCAAGAGACACTAGAGTTACTTGCCACAATGTGACATTCCAAAGAATGTCACATAACAAAAGATTGTTGCATAGCTCAGACAGCAATGTCATATAGTGACAGAAATCAAGAGACACTAGAGTTACTTGCCACAATGTGACATTCCAAAGAATGTCACATAACAAAAGATTGTTGCATAGCTCAGACATCAATGTCATAGAGTGACAGTGAAGTTTAGATAGATTTAAAAAATATGCAAAATGTTACATTTTGGTCTATGGGAAATTAACATTTTAACTCAAAGTGTGGTGTAATAAACTGAAATATCAAATAAATATCAAATAAACGGCCAGTTTTATGATATTGACTCTCAATGGGATGTGTTCTCTGAATATTCAAAAGTATGAAAAATGGTGCAGACCCTGATCAGGATCTACACTGTTTGTTTATATTATTTCCACACATTGAAAGGGACAAACTAAACATACATATCAAATTGTTAAACACCGTCAAATATTTGAAATGACATTTTAACCCTTTTCACCGCCATAGTTGACTAAAGTTGACTTGAAAAACAGTCTGGATGCATGATGCAATGTCTGATTAGGATCCAAACTGTTCAACATTTGTATCAATATTTCTTCAGTCAAAACAATATTTTTTTCTGCAAAAGGGTTAAAGCAGACAGTTAAATTTGGCAGTAAAAAGGTTAATCTCTGGTTATATATTCTCTGTTCAAATAACCCTTAACCCTTTCCCCCATAGAAGCGCCTTTTTTGTGGATATGATTAATTCCTCCATTGAAGAATATAGTTCCAATTTAATCAGTCATGAATATAAAGTAAAGGGAAGATTTTCTATATTCTAGCACAAGGAAGCTTAAAGCAGGCTGAAAGTGAAGCAGAATGCGCCTTAAGGCGCATTCTGCTTTACTTTCAACCTGTTTTAAGTGGTCACCTATCTTCAATACTAGAAATAGGCTATCAGGTAACGGGTTAACTCTTTCAGCACCATGGACCTGTATATTTGAAATATACTAATTACATTTGCAAACAGTGTAGACCCAGATCAGAGGGCTCCTATAGTCAGAGTCTAAACTAATTGTTAATTTAGAGCAGTATATTTCATTAAACTATACCCAGAATTCCAAGTAGAATGGTTCATATTTTGTAACTAAAAAGATCTACAAGGGAGCCTAATTACCCACAAGAGTTATTTAGTGTTGAAAGAGTGAATTCCATAGCATGTGACTAGTATTGAAGATATGTGGCCACTTAAAGCAGGGGCATTCTGCTTTACTTTAAACCTGCTTTAAGCTACCACCTGTTAGGATACAAAAAATATTTCTTACATTGCAAATTCATTTAACTGTATCAAATGGAAGTGTTTTCTTCAGTGAAGCTCTGATAAAATGTGTAAAAACGCATATCTGTATGGAGTAAAGGGATACACAATCTGAGTGACAAACAATTTAAATACAAATCATTGAGAGTAGTGAAAAAGAAGACCCTGAAAAGAAAACATTTTTTACATAGGGAACCCAGTACATATGTTGTTTAGTGTGTACACTAATTGTCACTTGCCAGAGTTAATATTTCAAAAAGAAGTTGATCTGAGACTACACTATTTGCATTGGAATAACATCTTTTCTCTAATGCCATGGATCTAATAGTACTTACAAAATAGCCCATATCATCTTTCCTAAGGTCAGATTCCTCTACACAACTATCCATTACTACCTGAAACATAATGGAAACAAACATAATATACAGTGGAGAATCTGTTATTCTTTCCCATTTAAACGCAAACGTATGCAAACGCAAAACACTAAAACGTTGAAAAGTACAACTTTTGGACAATTCTGATAATTCTTGTTTATCTTGATGGCAAACAGTTTGGAGCCTGATCAGACGCCGGGTTACCCGGCGTCTGATCTGGCTCCAAACTGTTTGCACTGCAAATAATAGTTTTAGCGTAAACACGTTTATTGGGAAAGAATAACGTTTTCTCCACTGTACCTATATCTCACATACACTCGTCACTAGAGTTTATGTAATGGGGTAAACAAGGAAATTGTTCATGGATTATTTTTGGAAATACAGTAAAACCTCTCTATTACCACCACTAAAAAGAAGGTTAATTAATTGCTAAAAAAGTCAGGTGACTACTTCAAGCAAGGTGGCAGTAAAACAGAAAGCTCCTAAAGGAGCTTTCTGTTTTACTGTCACCTTGCTTTAAGCAGTCACCTGTTGTAAACACCTAATAATTAACACAATTAATTGGTCTTAATAGAGAGGTTTTACTGTATTAGAAAGAACATTTTAACAGCTATTTGAAAAGGTTGATTTGACAAAGATGACTGTCAAGGGTCCTTACCAGGGCAGCCTCAGGGACTTTCCTTATTAGTTTCTTCATTGGAGTAAAACCATGTTCATCTCTCACAGCCATTATTTCTCTCCATCTGTATCAAAACAAAATATTACTGTTGCAACCTGAATGACTAGTGGCGCTTTATGATGTGAGATTGAATAAACTTTTAAACATCAATGTAACCAATACTATATTGAAATTGACTCATTCACCTCTGCAACTTTTAATGGACTATTCAATGACTATGTTCAAGGAGAGTTGTCAGAGAGAAAACAAAGCTCGCCTTTGGCACATTTTTTCTCTCCATCTGTATCAAAACAAAACATTGCTGGTACAAACTGAGTGACCGGTGACCCTTTATAAAGTGAAATTGAATAAGGTTTTAAAAATCAATGTAACCAATACTATACTGCAATTAACTCATTCACCCCTGAAACTTTTAATGAACTATTCTTATTTCCAAATAAGTCTAGTTCATTTATGACTTCATCATCATCATCTTCAGTAATCGCCTCACTCTGCGAAGAGTATACTCGCGATGCACTGATACCAGATAAGCTTTCCCTGGGGTGCAAATCATTGATGTACTAGACTTTTTTTAATTCTAAATCACTAACTGTATACCAGACAATTTGCCTCCATAAGTAAAATACAGAAACCTCTGGATATTATAATAACTGCAGAGTGCAGAGAAAGTTAGAAATCAATGTCAAAGACAGATAGCAGGATGAAAGTGAAGTAGAAAGATCCTGAAAGAGTGTTCTGCATAATTGTTATACTGGTAAATCATGTCCTGCTTCAAATGCTTTGTCCATAGCTATCTGTGAAAATCACCTAAAATTAGTAAATTTAATTGATATAGCATACATTTTAAGTATTTCTGTGTTAAAGGCAGACAACTTCAGAGAGCAAGATAAAAGTAAAGCAGAGATCTTCATTAAAAAAGAAGATATTTTAGAAGTGTTTCCTATGATTCTAAATTAGTGGATTTCATGTATATTTGTCTTTTTATCATTTGCGATTTAATAGTCATACACAGATACAACATTTGTGGATTTCTAGCCAGTCTTACTTCTTGTGTTTCATCATTTCTACAGCTACATCCACTTGCTCATAATCTATGGCCATGTCGAGTGGGGATTTCTTGTAACTGTTCAGGAGGGTTGGTGAGGCGTTTCTGTTCAGTAGCAGTTTGACTGCATTGATGTGACCCCCTGCTGCACTCATGTGTAGAGCCGTGTTCTAGAATAACAAATAACACTCATGCTTTAAGTGGTCACCTGTCTTCAAAACTAGAAACAGGCTATTGGGTAAATAGGGTTAAAGCTGCCAGCTTTTCTAAAAACTACAAACATTTCTTTAACACATTCAACCCAAGCCATAATTATACTCGTCATTTAGAAACAGCGTACCTGTGAGGATTACACTTGTCCTATGCAAACAGTGTAGACCCTGATCAGAGGGCTCCTTAAGGAGCCCTCTGATCAGGGTCTACACTGTTTGTCATATTGAAATTTATTGTTAAAATCAACCATAAATAGTCCAAAATGGACTAGAATTATTTTGAAATTGGAATTTTTCATTAAAAGTTTCAGGGGTGAATGAGTTAATGGTTACTTATTTTAAATGGTTATTTATGTGTTTCTAATTTTACATGGCTGCCATGCATTTTATCATTAATCAATTGTCAATTGTCATTTGTCAGATTGTACATGTAGCTCACATGTTCACTTCTTACCTTGAGTTTGTCACAGCCGTTGACCTCTGCAAGGTCATCAATGAGAACCTTCATGACCTTGACATGACCTTGAGATGCAGCCAGTATCAGTGCTGTACAATAGTTCTCATCTCTGAAATAAGCCAGTCACAATATCAGTTTTCATGATACCGGTATGTATTTTCAATGTACAAGTATATCAACAGAGTTTTCAGTTTGTAACACATGTACTTTCAATTTCTTTTGGAAAAAAAATTGTCTAGGGTTAATTTAAACTAGTTCTGTTCAAAAGTTTAGCAGTAAGAATTTATAAAATGTAACATTTCTTCAGAACATTGAATGCTTTTTGCTATATCAATTTACCTGAGGGAGTTATCTGCCCCTAGTGCTAGCAGTGATCCAGCTGCCCTGATATGTCCATTCATACAGGCTAACATGAGAGGTGTACGACCATCACTTGTATAGTTACCTTAGGGAGTTATCTGCCCCTAGTGCTAGCAGTGATCCAGCTGCCCTGATATGTCCATTCATACAGGCTAACATGAGAGGTGTACGGCCATCACTTGTATAGTTACCTGAGGGAGTTATCTGCCCCTTGTGCTAGCAGTGATCCAGCTGCCCTGATATGTCCATTCATACAGGCTAACATGAGAGGTGTAGGGCCATCACTTGTATAGTTACCTGAGGGAGTTATCTGCCCCTTGTGCTAGCAGTGATCCAGCTGCCCTGATATGTCCATTCATACAGGCTAACATGAGAGGTGTACGGCCATCACTTGTATAGTTACCTGAGGGAGTTATCTGCCCCTAGAGCTAGCAGTGATCCAGCTGCCCTGATATGTCCATTCATACAGGCTAACATGAGAGGTGTACGGCCATCACTGTCTCCATCATTAATCTCAGACTTACTACAGTCCACCTGTATCTCAATACTTGTATAGTTACCATTCCTGGGAGGATAAAATAGAAGCGAAGGAATTACAGTTGAACCTCAATAACAATGAAACTTATTCACATACAGTTGAACCTACCCTATTGGAGCTTTCTGTTTTACTGCCACCTTACTTTAAGCAGTCACCAGGTAGCTAGCTGTCTTAAACACCTAATAGTAAACACAACTTAGTGGTTGTAATAGAGAGGTTTTACAGTATAAGACTGACCATTTCCCTCACAGCTCATTTTCAGCAATTTACAATAATTGTGCAGCAAATAAGTATGAACATCATTTGCAAACCATGTCGACCCAGATCAGAGGACCCCTTCAGGATAGTAATCACAAGAAAATACACTTTTTTGCTTACACTCCAAAGTTATATAAATGTGATTGTATAGAGTTGCTATGAAATATGGAATGCTTGTTACATACTGACATACTGATTAAGTATAATACTATGTATACTAAAGTTCAATGCAGTCATTCAAAACATTGAATCTTGTGTTATAATGGGATAAAACCTATTACAACTAGTGTTAACTCTTTCCTCCCTGAAACTATAAATGGACAATTCCAGTTTCCATTTTAGTCCAGTCCATTTCTGATTGTTAAGGGTTGTTTTTGTCAATGTTTGGCATTATGACAAACAGTGAAGACCCTTTCGGAGCCCTCTGATCTGGGTCTTCACTGTTTGCATAGGACAAGTGTACTATTCACACATACACTGTTTGAAAAGGACGCCTGAAACTATAAATGGACAATTCCAGTTTCCATTTTAGTCCAGTCCATTTCTGATTGTTAAGGGTTGTTTTTGTCAATGTTTGGCATTATGACAAACAGTGAAGACCCTGATCAGAGGGCTCCTTTCGGAGCCCTCTGATCTGGGTCCTCACTGTTTGCATAGGACAAGTGTACTATTCACACGTACACTATTTGAAAAGGACGCCTATATGCGGGACTTAAGCAACCACTTCTGTGCATTAGTCCGGCCGCGGACACGTTTAACCTTGCTTGGAGTTGTATAGAAAATGTTTTTGTGGTTTTTGGTAGAATAGACCCTCAGCATCAAGGATCCGATGTATGACCGCCGGTCATCCTTGAGCATTTTAAGATATTCAAGATGGCGTCCAAGATGGCCGCCGGCATATATCTGGCTAACTGTTAGGTTTGATTCAATAAGCTTTAACAGATTTTTCAGCAAATTATTGCTCAATTTTATCTTTTGTGACATAATTAAAGTTCAAAATAGAAATAAATAATCTATAATTCAAAATGGCGTCCAAAATGGCCGACAAAGTACTTTTTTATGTAGAATAAAATGCAAAGTATGTGCGTTGCTTTACAAGGCTACGATTTGCTCCAATTTTTCCCCATCGTGATAATATAATTGTTCATAATTAATAATAAAGCGTGAAAAGATCGCGATTAATTCATTCATAAATGAATTATAAGAGACTGTCACCAGAATAGAGTATACATAAAAACCATACAGCTTAAGTGTACATTGAGATAGTTCTTGCATAACGATGTAAAATGCAATAAATATTTCAGATTAACAGAAAAGTAATTAGTCAAGTCAAAACTCAAATATTATAGATTAGTTCATAGAACCCAATTACCTACCTTTAATATATAAATTGCACTGTTTTGTAAGCAAAGAATGCTGAAATTATCGTACAAAAGTAAAGTTCTGTGTTTGCATTACTGTGACATTTGTCACCACATGTCACCTTTCTTGTTAAATAGTTCAATTACATGTGAGCTTCTTAGGAACAGGGAAATAAATTGGTAGAATGGATACCAATAACTTTCTTGGGATGCAAGTCTCCTGAGGATGTGGTGGCACCTCTTTGAAACCAGATAACTGTGTACAGTATCTTTCAGTATAAAACTTTGTTCAGTATTCCTTTTCATCAGGCCTTTTAACATGTATTATGTAAGTTTCTAAGCTAGTACTGCTGCTGCAAAGAATCATCATATCTTTGAAATATTGCTGAATGAGTACATGGCTACACAGACACTTGACTGAACAGTCTTTTGGCTTAACCATAGAGTAGAATAAGAAAGAATGACATCACACATATAATTTCAAATATAAAAAATTGCACATCTTTACTCCTGAATTACCAAAGTAAACAGAACTTTGGTACAGTTACTGTCAAAGTCAGTCACTACAAAAGTGGTCATCTTGTATAAGAAGTGCATAACTCTTGACAAGATGATATACTGCAAGGCCGCTGGCCTATCAGGAGTGATAACCGAGATGATTAAAGCAGCTTCGGAGAACAAGGGGTTTGAGATTTGAAGACGACTGACTGATGCGATTTTCAGTAATTGTGTGATCTCTGAGGACAGGGAGGCAAATTACATCCTCAAACAATAAACAATAAAAAAGTGAATAACAAGCTCGTATGAGCGACACTTATCATGTGGTAAAGCTCAAGGACCAGACAATAAAGTTGATGAACCGATTAAAAAGATACCTCTGTGCGTGAGATTATCAACAGTGATGCATGTAGTGTTGCGTTGTTAAGGGTAGAGATACTATTGATTCGTTCTTCACCGTGTACCATCTATAGCACAAGTAAAAGGTCGAAATCAAACCTCTGCATGTGGCATTAGTGTGTGTGTGTGTGTGTGTGTGTGTTATGGTATGACTGTGTGTGTGTTCTGCTTTAGAGGTGGGTGTATTGTTTGTGTTGCGTTTCCTGCTTGATTCTTTCGTATTTATTGGTTGATCTGGAGAAAGCCTTTAGATTCAATACCAAGAATGAGCTTTTGGTTTGAGGAATGCGATTTGCATGTCAAACAGAGTTTGAAAACCGCTTACATGAAGCGGGCAGTACTACGTGAAGTTTTTGTGTATGGTTTGCATTAGGTATTTGATCTCAACCCTCTGCTGTACCAGTGCTTGATGTTCCGCTTTACTAGTGTATGATGCTCTGTCATAAGAGTCTAGCAAAGGTGTTCCATTGGCGCTTCTGTACACAATTTTCTGTGATCACAAATTCACTGACAGGGTAACCCAAAAAGGTGGATGGAAGGATGTTATCAAACCGAGTTGACTGAGAGTTAACACGAAGAATTCTTGGCTCATGATCTCAGAGTAGTCATTGGCTTGGTCTTCTTCGAGACTGTAGGGAATGTTGCTGTGCTGACTGTCAGATTGGAGAACATTCAATTACAGTAGTTATGTGACATTAATTGTAAAATTACAAGCAGTGTAGACTTTGTATGCCCATGACGTCAGGACTAAACTTGTCATTTTGATGGAAGACCAGTTACTCAGTTAGGTGTCGATGGGGCTACGTTTGGTGTCTAGAATAGCTTCTGTAACATGGTGTTTGCTATAAGAGGATTCGAGCTTGTCATAATCACAGGACATTTCAAAGAAAGGCCTAGCACAATTATATCCGTTGAGTCTCGTATAATTGTGTTCAACACCTGTTTGTTATTTTTTCATTTAATATGGAGGTTATTCATTAATGTCGTCTGCCGAAGACTTGCAGACAGTTTGCAGAAATTGAGCCTGTGACAGTTGGATCTGTGGCGTTAAACAGGACGAGGAGGTCCTACAGATACAAATAATGAGAACTAAAGGTTTGGGATGTTTTGGACAGGTGGAGTGTGCCACTTCATGCATCAACTCAATAACGAGGAGGACCATTCTGCGCTTTAGACTTAGTAAGAGATCACAATCGCCATGGTTAGACTATGGAAGAGATGACCAGGTCCTGCGTGTCAGAGGAGCATATAAATCAGGTTTGAGGACATTCTAGCCACATTTAGCCTACCTGAGTTGCTAGGACATCCACAGCAGTTGAGAAATAAACTCAGGATCATGTCAAGTAAAACTAACTTAATTTTAATTGCAAGCTATGTTAGAAACTTGACATGACCTTTTGTTTCTAAATATCATTTATAGTGTGCAATCTTATTCCCTACTAATAAGAATATTCATTTATATAATAGTACAATATGCATGTGCTAATTTATAAACGTACTGTATATCGCAACCAATATATTTATTAACTCCTTTACATAGTAGGTTGCTGTGTGCGACATACTCATTTTCAAATTCACAATACATGCAGAAACAGGAATAGTATCCAATTTATATTACATCTCACATAATATTACTTCTTGAAAAACAAACAAAACAAAAAACGCTGACTTTGGCAGCAATTCTGATTGACATTTAGAAAACGAAACATATAATTCATGTTCAAAACACAAACATCAATGGTGACTCAAACTAAATTAACCTCAAATTTTGAAAACAGTTATTCCATAATTCTAAGTAATTCTTAAAAACACTCATTTGTCTTAAAAAGAGGCTAAAAAGAATGGTATGCTTGGTGGATAGATTATATACTCACTTTTTACATTTATTTTACATTTCGTAAATGTTCAGGCTCCATATCTTTTGAAGTACTTCATCAACTCAAGTTTTGTTTTAGATTTTTAGGGCTCATACGTTCACCAATGTATTCCAGTAAAACATTTATATTAAACGACACATGTAACGAAAATGAAACACACAAGGTATATTCTTATTTCAAATCAAAGGGAGGTAATTTGATATTTGAAGACTTTCTAGTCTTGATAACGCCGTGAATATTGCGATGAATGAAAGTCTAATGTGTTTTTATTTTCTTTAAGCAAATGTTCTAACGGCTGAATAGGAGCACCATTGTATCTCCTCTATGGAGAAAGTTTATAATAAAAATGCTGTTTTCCGGAAAGAGTTATCGACCTTTCATTTTCAATACAATGTGCCAGTTATTTAGCCACCATGATAAGTTTATGTATGAGACGCTGATAATTAAGAATACAAAAGTGGTTACTTTCTGGGTTTTTTTGCTTATTATATAATATTGAAGAGACAAGCATCTGTTTTGCATATTTTGTCGGCCTTTTTTGACGCCATTTTGAAATTAACAGTATACTTTTCTCTGTTTGCTTTTTTAAACATCGAAGAAGTATTGAACTACTTTTAATCTTGTTTACAGTTGATAATTACCTAATCTAAACTGACAGCAGTTTCATTTTTATTCTCGCAACCATCTTGGACGTCACCTTAATACTTTGTCGGCCATTTTGGACGCCAATTTGAATAAAGCATTATTATTATTACTTCTATTTTGAACTTAAATAATGTCAAACGTTATGAAAGTGAACTATATTCTGCTGACAAATTTAAATCAAACCCAACAGCTTGTCATTTTACATCGTTATGCATGGACTAACTCAATGTAAACTTAAGCTGTATGTTTTTTATGCATACTGTATTCTGGTGACAGTCTCTGATAATTCATTTATGAATGAGTTAATTGCCAACTTGATCTTTTCACGCTTTTTTTTATTAATTATGAATAAACTGGGAAAAAACTGGAGCAAATCGTAGCCTTGTAAAGTGTCATTTTCATTTTATTTCACATAAAAATGGTCTTTGTCGGCCATTTTGGACGCCATTTTGAATTATAGATTATTTTTATTTCTATTTTGAACTTTAATTATGTCATCAAAGATTAAATTGAACTATAATTTGCTGAAAATTCCGTTATAGCTTATTGAATCAAACCTAACAGTTAGCCAGATACATGCTGGCGGCCATCTTGGACGCCATCTTGAATATCTGGAAACGCTCAAGGATGACCGGCGGTCATACATCGGATCCTTGATGCTGAGGGTCTATTCTACCAAAAACCACAAAAACATTTTCTATACAACTCCAAGCAAGGTTAAGCTAAAATATCATTATCTGCTACCAGACTACATGTTTGTATAACTCATCCATAAAATATCCAAAAGTGCAAATATTTCCTTTCATGATTCTTTTTAGATGTGGCTATTTTAGAGTTGATCATTTACCATACAAGAAGTAGTAGTGTCTTACTCTGCGGCTATATGTAGTGGTGTTTTCCCATCCTGGTCTCTGGCATCTAGATCTATACCACTGTCTATTAACAACTTCATAATCTACAAAACATTAACAATCACACAATACAGTAGTGTAAAGGAAGAGAACAGTACAAACAATTACAGTACATTTGTGTAAGGGCAAACCTTTAGAGATCATTTGATGAATTATAATGCATGATGAAGACTGCTTAAAGCAGAATGGAAGTTAAGCATGCTTTGTAGCTGCTTCACTTTTATTCTGCTTTACACTGCTTATGAACATACAAAACAAGATTGCATTCAATAAATGATTATGCCTCTAGTAGCATCCTTGCCAATGTATTCTGAATTTTTTATAAGTCAAAATTAGGCCAAGGTCAAATCAAGGTTGGGTCTATGAGTAGATTGGTACAACTTTGTAAGTATTAAAGAATTGTAGCAAATGGTGTTGACGCCAGTGGAAATGGTAAAACCTCAGTTTTACGCAAGGATAGAATGATGCACAGACAGATGTACAGATAGATGGAACAGGTAAAACGGTTCATTTATGGGGTATTGGTAACTGTAAAATGACTCAGCAATTATGTATCTGGAATTACATTGTTTGCTCCACAACAAATGAGATAAGCTATATACATGTACAATTACCATTGTATGTCCTGTCCTAGCTGCATAGTGGGCAACTGTTTGGTCCCTGTGGTCAAGAGCACCCAACAGAAAGTCGCTGTTCTTCTGTAATATAACAATAATCACTTTAACTTTCGCTAAATATTCATATACAATGTACAATTAAACCTCTCTGTTATTTTGACCTCTAAGTATGACCTTGACCTTTCAGTGACCTGATTTTTATGCGTGACATGCTGTACCTTCTAGATGAACATTTATGTCAAGTCATTTCATCATCCATATATGGGGTTCCAAGTTAAAGCCAGGACAAGACCGGACAGAAGCACTGAATAGACTCAGGCATACATGCACACACTATCATACATAATTTGATTCACCCAACTTATGTGGACATTGTTCCAACTATATCAAGCTGACCACAGTGCAGGCTCGACAAATATAGTAATATGGTGGTTGACATACATTTGAAGACCATGACCTTGAAAGTGACTTGTCTCGAGAACATGTCACCAGGAACAACTGCATACATGTACATGTAGTTTCAATAAAATCAGAATTGGTACTTTGCTGAAAAATCTCCGGACATGGTAAATGTTGACAGATAGACGGACAAAGAAATAGATGGGATGGCCAAGGAAATGGTACAAGAAAATTTGGCCTGGTTAATGTCACAAGAGTTGGGTAGGGTAATGTTTTTCACTTATATTTATATGGCTAGTTATGTTGGCCAACCAACTATCAATTCATGAGGCCGGACAGACAGGAGGATGCCAATATACACCCTTCGTACGTAAGGCAGGCATATAAAAACTAGCACAGACCCTAACAGACCCTTCAACAGCTCTTTCAGAAGCTGTCTGATATAAGTTCACACTGTTTTCAAATCGTGTCAATATATGTGTGGATGTGGATGACACTCCCACTCCTGCACGTTAATATAAATACCGATGATGATGATGATGATGATGATGATGATATGCTTCTAAACATTTAGCACACCATACAATTATGAATGTGTAAAATATGTTGTCTGTAGTATTGAATTACATATTAACGAACTAATGACGTTAGTACTTACATTCATGAGAGTCTGTAGCACATTATAGTGACTCTGTTCTACACACCAGTGTAAGGCTGTCCTCATACAACTGTCCGTAGCTGTCAGTTTAGTCCTGTGAGCTAATAGACACTCCACAACAGGTAGGTGCCCCTTCCATGCTGCCACCAACAATGGCGTCATCTGCTCACTGGTACGGGCATTCACGTTGGCACCCTGGATGTAAAAAACATTTAAAGATTAACCCTTCCCTCCATAAAAGTGCCTTTTAGCACATTCAATTTATTCCTTCACTGAAGAAAATAGCTCCAATTTATATAGTCATAAACATGTATTATAAGAAATATTTTCTTTATCCTAGCAGATGGTGGCTTCAGATTTACAATTTAAAGCAGGCTGAAAGTAAAGCACTTTACTTTCAACCTGCTTTAAGTGGTCGCCTGTCTTCAAAACTAGAAACAGGCTATGGGGTAATGGGTAAAACTCTTTCAACACTAAGTAACTCGTGTGGGTTATTAGATTCCCTTGTGGATCATTCTATTTACCAAAACATGAACCAGTCTACTTGGAAAACTTGGTAGCTTAATAAATGCTTTATCTAAATTAACAAACAGTGCAGATCTTGATAAGAGAGCTCCTATATGAGACCTCTGATCTGGGTCTACACTGTTTGCAAATGTAATGAGTATTCATTGTATTTTTTAAAAGCAGTTCCATTGTGTTAAAAGAGTAAAGATATACAGTCAACATTGTACTAAGCCATAAACTACTTATTAATCTGGGGCCCGTTTCATAAAACTTTGTACGACAAAAACGCTCGAAAGTCAAAACTTTAAAATACATTTAGTTTCTTATTTCTCTATCAAATCATGTCTTGTGACATCTCTTTGGGGTCATCTTGAAAAGACGATTAGAGATGTCACAAGACAGGATTAGATGAAGAAATAAATAATAATTAATATATATTTGAGTGGTCACTTGATTGGCTTTAAACAACTACAGGGAACAATTACAGTTAAACCTCGATAACTAAAAACTCACCTATGATAGAAATATGCTTATCTAAAAGTTGAGATGTGACTTGGCCACATTTTGACTTTGAGATACATGTACAATGTACATGTATCTTCAACTTGACTAAGTTTGAGCTATTAAAATTCAGTTGTAGAAGTTTGTGTAAGTAAGATTTAACTCTTTCACTTGCAATCATGCACCAAGGCGACATTGCAGACAGTAAGGATCCTGATCAGACGCCGTATAATGTGGTGTCTGATCAGGATCCAAACTGTTCGACGCTTATGCCAACATTAAACACCTAATAATTAACACAATTGAGTAGTTGTAATAAAGAGGTTTTACTGTACAGAAGTTTGAAAACTAAGTTGTCACCTTACCCTTTTAATAAGTAGATCTAGAACCTCTGTTTTCCCATACATGGCACATCTGTAAGGGATGAAAATTATTACTTGTAACAGTATTAATAAACAGTGTTTGATTTAAAACAAAAAAATAAAAATAAATATTTGAACCCAATCTTGGATTAAATTAAACAGTTTCATGTGACCTTTTATTAATGTAAATGACTTACCTGTGTCAAAGGGTCATGTGAGCTTTATTTCTTGTGACTTACCTGTGTACAGGGGTCATGTGATCACTGTCCCTGACCTCCAGGTTGGCTCCCTGGTCCAGTAGTTGTATGAGTATATTCTTGTGTCCTCCTATCACAGCCATGTGAAGTGGAGTGTAGCCTGTAGTATGACAGTGTAACTTACCTGTGTACAGGGGTCATGTGATCACTGTCCCTGACCTCCAGGTTGGCTCCCTGGTCCAGTAGTTGTATGAGTATATTCTTGTGTCCTCCTATCACAGCCATGTGAAGTGGAGTGTAGCCTGACTTACCTGTGTACAGGGGTCATGTGATCACCGTCTCTAACCTCCAGGTTGGCTCCCTGGTCCAGTAGTTGTATTCATGTAACTAGACTTACCTGTGTACAGGGGTCATGTGATCACTGTCCCTGACCTCAAGGTTGGCTCCCTGGTCCAGTAGTTGTATGAGTATATTCTTGTGTCCTCCTATCACAGCCATGTGAAGTGGAGTGTAGCCTGACTTACCTGTGTACAGGGGTCATGTGATCACCGTCTCTAACCTCCAGGTTGGCTCCCTGGTCCAGTAGTTGTATTCATGTAACTAGACTTACCTGTGTACAGGGGTCATGTGATCACTGTCCCTGACCTCAAGGTTGGCTCCCTGGTCCAGTAGTTGTATGAGTATATTCTTGTGTCCTCCTATCACAGCCATGTGGAGTGGAGTGTAGCCTGTAGTCTAAAACAAATCAAGCCATTATCACATTATTCTTTCCTGTTTTATGTGAAATGAGACGCAAAAGCAATGCATGAAAATGTAGAAAATGACAAATAATCAAATCGCAACCTTTATTATAAACTGACAAATCCTTCTCTTGGAGTGGTGGCTAACAAAAAGTATGACTGTTTATTTGATGAAGTCAATAAATTAGGACAGTCAATTAATCAACCATAATTATCAATACTGAGTAATGTTTGAGTTGTGATTTGTTAACCGTACTCCTGCCATAGGCTTATAACAAATTATATACACCTTGAAAACAGTGTGAATGATTGTCTGCTTAAATCTTTCAACACTTAATTAGTAACTATTGTGGATTATTAAGTTCCCTTGTGGATATTTTTAGTTAATAAATGCTGCTCTAAATTAGCAAACAGTGTAGACTCTGATCAGAGGGCTCCTATAGGAGCCCTCTGATCTGGGTCTACGCTGTTTGCAAATGTAAGGAGTATGTAAGGATGTATATTTTAGACAGGTCCATGGTGTTGAAAGAGTTAGATATTAGTGTTGTCATTATTTCAATATAAGGGTTTTAGCATTTTAGAATTAAGAAACATTCACACATATCCTAGTCCTAATTAGATGCAGCAATACAATGTACGTGTCTCTTTGATCTGGGACCAAACTATTATTACAAGTCAGTAATGATGGGATTAAAAATGAAAGGATAAGTCTTTGGGAATTCAAAAGAATGGTTACCTTTCATCTCTTAGTTTCTGAACCCATTACTCCATGGCATGTTTCTATTATTGAAGATAGGATTTGTGGGGGTTTGTGGTTTTTTTAGGAGTGAGGATAGGTTTCCTCTTAACCCTTTACCCCATAGAAGCGCCTTTTAGCGAATATGATTTATTCCTCCGCTGAAGAAAATAGTTCCAATTTAATCAGTCATGAATATATATTAAAGGAAATATTTAGTTATATTCTAGCACAAGATAGCTTAAAGCAGGCTGAAAGTAAAGCAGAATGCGCCTAAGGGCGCATTCTGCTTTACTTTCAACCTGCTTTAATAAGTCACCTATCTTCAATACTAGAAATGCACTATCAGGTAAAGGGTTAAAGCATGTTGAAAGTAAAGCAGAATGTGTCTTAAGCCCCATTCTGCTTTTCTTTCAACCTGTTTTAAATGGTCACCTGTCTTTATCACGGTAAACCTGTAAAGATGGATAACTTAAAACCAATTTCAGAATTTTCAGCAGACAATTGATACTCGGCATTCAAAGAATAAAAAAAATATGATAATGGGTTATTAATGCGTTTGCCTGGAAGTGAAATTCATTTGTTGATGACCAAATTGTATTATTGCAATGCATTAGCTAGGACAATATTGTGTGTGTGAGTTTATCAATGTCAAGCACAACCCATCTTGTATCTATATACAAACTTTACAATTGTTAGACATAAAGCCCAAATCAATTATTTAACCCTTTGAACCCTAGTCCCGCATATAGGCGTCCTTTTCAAACAGTGTACATGTGAATAGTACACTTGTCCTGTGCAAACAGTGAAGACCCATATCAGAGGGCTCCGAAAGGAGCCCTCTGATCAGGGTCTTCACTGTTTGTCATGATGCCAAACATTGACAAAAACAACCCTTAAAAGTCAGAAATGGACTAGACTAAAATGGAAACTGGAATTATCAATTTAAAGTTTCAGGGAGGAAAGAGTTAAACACTGAGTAATGTTTTCATCTGTAATTTACTATTGTTCTAGAATTTAAACTTTCTCATTTTTTTTTAAATGGAGTCACAGTGTCAAACAATTTGGATTATGATGAGATGACATGTAACATAATGTCTCATCTGGATCAAGACTGTTTGTAAAAGGAATGCAGGTTTCACTTTTGTTTTTATTTAACATTTATGCTTTGAATTGAAGCGAACTATCTTATGTAAGACAAGAATTGAACAAATCAGAATTCATTGGCAGAATTCAATCCAATTTAGCCAAACTGTCCAGGGAGCAATTACTCTACAGACTGTACAGTGGAGAATCTGTTATTCTTTCCCAATAAACGCGTTTACGCTAAAACTATTATTTGCAGTGCAAAGAGTTTGGAGCCAGATCAGACGCCGGGTTACCCGGCGTCTGATCAGGCTCCAAACTGTTTGCCACCAAGATAAACAAGAATTATCAGAATTGTCCAAAAGTTGTTCTTTCTACGTTTTAGTGCTTTGCGTTTGCGTACGTTTGCGTTTAAACGGGAAAGAATAACATATTCTCAACTGTATGCCTGGGTAGACAGACTACTCTTCATATAGTGGCCACTTAAAGCAAGGCGAATTGCTACCTTGATTAGCGTTACAGCTCAATGCAGGATGGAAGTAATGCAGAAAGCTCCTTTAGGAGCTTTGATTTTATCCTGCATTAAGCTGCAACATGTCTTCACAGATTGTAATGCGTCTTTGTTAAGTGACTGCTATAGACAGATTCTACTTCAGGACATCAGCGCTAGGTACCATTATGAAAGTGCTAATGCCTGGTTGGATTTTGATAGACAGCTAGGTGAACCCTAATGGATGCAGATAGATTTTTCAAAAGCCAGATCAATATGAAACCTTAAAGCAGGCAGAAATGTTTGCTAAATATGGGTCCAAGGTTATAAAGCATTTGCGTTGAGTCTAAAGTTGTTCTCCAGCATTTGATTGGTCAGATTTGAGCCTAGGCTCAAATCTGACCAATCAAATGCTTCAGAAAACACTCAGACTCAGCTCAAATGCTTTATAACCTTGAAGCATGGGCAAATGATTAGAATCAAGAGTTTGAAACTGAGAGAGAAACTGTTTGTCATTCAGATCAAATTTATATATGCGAATACAGATCCTGAACACTAGGAGCCCTCTAATCAGGTTATACACTGTTTGTATAGGATAAGCATACTCGTCACAAGTACACTGTTGGTAAATGATGAATATACTCATCACCAGGGTTGAATGTGTTGACAGATGAGTGTCAGACTTAATATGTTTAAATATGTTTATTGGCATTTCAATCATGTTTATATTGTTTGGAACAAATCAATTAAAACTTGAAATGTGTATGCTCATAAAACATTATAAAGCACTTCACCTATATGTAATCTGGTCATGAATGTTTTAATCCATTAACCCTTAACAACAAGTACAATGTATATGGATCCCTTACAAATAATGTACCTGTGAAGAGTACCTTATCCTGTTTAATCCATTACCCCATAAATACACCCTTTTACACCTTTTATTTATTCCTCAACTCAAGAAAATAGTTCAAATTTATACAGACATGAATATGTATCATAGTATTTTTTTCTATATTCTAGCAGTTGGTAGCTGAAAGCAGACTGAAAGTAAAGCAGAATGCACCTTAAGGTGCATTCTGCTTTACTTTCAACCTGCTTTAAGTGGTCACCTGTTTTCAAAACTAGAATCAGGCATGGGGTAATGGGTTAAACATGTAGACTCCTGTAGGAACCCAATTATCTGGGTCTACACTGTATGTAATTTTGAAGTAGTATGTAAAACACACACTAACCCCATATAGCAAAACAATGGACTAGACTCAATTGGAAACAAATACAGTGGAGAATGTGTTATTCTTTCCCAATAAACGCGTTTACGCTAAAACTATTATTTGAAGTGCAAACAGTTTGGAGCCAGATCAGACGCCGGGTAACCCGGCGTCTGATCAGGCTCCAAACTGTTTGCCACCAAGATAAACATGAAATATCAGAATTGTCCAAAAGTTGTTCTTTTCTACGTTTTAGTGCTTTGCGTTTCCGTATGTTTGCGTTTAAACAGGAAAGAATAACAGATTCTCCACTGTAATTGTTTAATTTTAGTTTTAACCTATTACCCCATAAATATGCCTTTTTACGACTTTAACTTATTCCTCCACTGAAGAAAATAGTTCCAATTTATACGGTCATTAATATGTAACATAAGAAAGATATTCTGTATCCTGGCAGATAATAACTTAAAGCATGCTGAAAGTAAAGCAGAATGTGCCTTAAGGCACATTCTGCTTTACTTTCAACCTGTTTTAAGTGATCATCTTTCTTTAAAACTAGAAAAGGCTATGGGGTAATGGGTTAAGGGTGATTGTGTTAAGCCACTGATAGTAAACAAGAGCCCCATGGGGCATATGTCGCTCACCTGAGAATAGCTGTACATCAAAATGGAGATAATGATTTATGTCCAGGACGGGGTCATTTTTTACCCGAGGGGCATAATTTGAACAATCTTAATAGAGGACCTGTAGATGATGCTATGTTCCAAATATCTAAGATCAGGGTACTAGGATTCTAGACATGAAGATTTTTTTTAAGTTTCCATTGAAAAAATCTATTTTTAGCTCCTGTGACCTACATATGCAACAGACTGGAACCATTTGAACAAAATAGATAAAGGACATCTAGAAGTAACACCATGCCGAATATCAAAGCTCTGGCTATATTAGCTTCAGAAAAGAAGACGTTTGAAAACTGTGACCCCCGGGTGGGGCTAATTTTGACCCCAGGGGCATAATTTGTACAAACTTGATAGAGGACCTGTAGATGATATGCAATCGACCAGAACCATTTGAACCTTATTGGTATAGGACATCTAAAAGTGTCACCATGCCAGATATCAAAGCTCTGGCCATATTAGTTTCAGAGGAGAAGACGTTTGAAAATTTCACTATATAACTCTTTGTAAAACTGTGACCCCCGGGGCGGGGCCAATTGACCCAAGGGGCATAGTTTGTAGTTTGATAGAGGACCTGTAGATGATGCTATGTGACAAATGTCTAAGATCTGGCCCTTGTAGTTTCAGACAAGAAGATTTTTTAAGATTTCCTTATTTTTTCACTTGGTTGCCATGGCAACCAGAGTTCTACATTGTTTTTAATTCTTTGAACAATTTTGAAAGAACTTGACCCAAGGAACATTCGTGTAAAGTTTGGTTGAAATCTTTTCAGCGGTATATGAGGAGATGTCATTTGAAGCAATTGTTAAAGACAACAATGGCTGTATAAAGTGAAATTATTTTCTTCTGTGGAAGAATAAATTAAAGACATAAAAAGGAATATGTATGGGTTAATAGGTTAATAAATATCATTATTTACATTTTCTAAATATAAGAAACTATATGTAAATGAGTGGCAAATAGTTTGGATCCAGATTAGATGCAGCATTATGTGGCATCTGACCTGGATCCATACTGTTTATGGCCAAGAATTAATTGTGGACTGATAGACAGAAAGATAAACAAACAAACAAAACACAAACAAACAAACAGACAGACCAAAAGTAATATGCCTCGAACTAAGTTGTGCTTGAGCACAAAATAGCAGACATCGTTATGTATCTCAGTGACCTGAGTTCAGAGCTAGCTATGGGTCAGTTATGCAATAGGAGACGCTCTCAGAGAGAAATTACTATTATCATGCTGAACTGTTGTCTGCTCCAAATGTTTGTATGTGAAATATGTAAAAAATAATAACTTATATTTTCTAAATATAAGAAAATATGTAAATGAGTGGAAAATAGTATCAGATCCAGATTAGATGCAGCATTATGTGGCATCTGACCTGGATCCAAACTGTTTGCAAAAATGTTGCATTTAGTATAAGGGTAGCTTCTTAGCCTGGAAAATACAGTGGGTCTGTATAAAAACGGATCATTAGAGAGTTTTTACTGTCAGACCTGCATCAAAAAGCACTGATATGGCCAGGGTTGAGTCAAATTTGACCCTAGGGTTTTGATTTTTTACAATTTTGAAAGTGATTTAGTAGAAGATACTATTCATGCAATATCTAAGGTGTGGGAACAGTGGTTTTTTACAAAAAACTTGTTTAAAGTTTTTCACTTTTTTTAATAAATTTCAATAAGTAGTCCACCAATGAATTTTATTTTAACAATTTCTGTAGAGAAGCATCCAAGGAACACTGTCAGCAATTTAGTTTTTCCCTCAAACTCGCGGTTTCAGAGGAGATGTCGCTTGAAGTAAATTTGAACGGACGGACGGACGGACGGACAGACGGACAGTTCTCTATGCCTTGGCAAATAGTTCTGTCACTTGTCCTTGAAACTTGTAAATGTACAATAAAACCTCTTTTAAACAACCATTAAATTAAGTAAATTATATTGTTTTAAAGGCAGTTTCCTGCTTATAGCAAAATGAATGTAAAAGAGAAAGCTCCTTAAGTTGTCATCTGTCTTTTATACCATCATTTAACCCATTACCCCATAGCCTGTTTATAGTTTTGAAAATAGGTGACTACTTAAAGCAGGTTGAAAGTAAAGCAGAATGCGCCATATGGCGCATTCTGCTTTACTTTCAGCCTGCTTCAAGCTTTTACCAGCTAGAATAAGGAAAGTTTTAAATATGACACATATTCATTACAGTTTATATTGGATCTTTTATAATTTTCTTCAGCGGATGAATAAAATGCATGTGCTCAAAGTCACTTCTATAAGGGAAAGGGTTAACCTTAGTTTTTAGTGGTTGTAATAGAGAGCTTTTACTGTATCTACCATGGAAAGGCTGATAATCATCTCAAAACGAACCCTTTATTCCAAAGATATGTATTTTTACTTTATTCCATAGATATGCAATTTCATGCATCTAATGCATTCCTTCACTAAAAGGTAAAGGTAAAGGTATGGGTTTATAAAGTCTGCAATTATGTAACTTTTACAATTACCTCCCTGGTTAGGTGTGGGAAACTCTAGCCGCCTGCTGCCTACCCCTGTAGGGACACCCGCAGCAGTAATGACAAATAAACTTAGGATTTAGTAGTAGCTAGTAGTCCCTGATCATCGAGTCACAAGTCGGCCATATGCATACGGCACAAATTGCAGCCATGGCTCATTGACTTCTTTCAGGTTGAAAGTAAAGCAGAATGAGCTTTTAGGCACATTCTACATGAAAACCGTCTTCAAAACTACAGTGCTCCCTCTCTACAACGGCCCTTCCAACAACGTCTCCCTCCTTACAACGACCCTTGCCGCTGTCCCCCAAACAACACACTTATGTACAACTTTTTATGGCTGCAATATCGTCTGCTTCAAATTGTCGTCTGCTGTTTTTTCTCAAAGTAACAATTTTGACAGAAAAAACTTAACGACGAAGGACAAACAGCTTGAATCCAGATCAGAAGCCGCGTTACGCGGCGTCTGATCTGGATTCAAGCTGTTTGCAAATGTAAGCAAATTTCCCTCCCTATAACGACTCCCTCCGAACAATGAATACAATTTCTGTCTCCCATTGGGTGTAGTTGTAGAGAGGGAGCACTGTAGAAACAGGCTATTAAAAACTCTTGTATTGAAGATCTTTGCAAACAAACATAAAAGCAACCAGGCTCCATTTAATGTTTGGACCCAATTAGGACCTAAATGTTTGTTATATCTTATAGATCAAGTTTCTGCAAATACAAAGAAGGGTTTAACCCATTTTATGCGGGATACACTTTTTGGTGTACCTCTAGGCAAACAGTTTTGATCTCAGATCAGGCCCCATATTGTGGGGCCTGATCTGAGATCAAAACTGTTTGCAGCTAGATCAGTATTCTATCAGAAACTGCTAAAATCTTTTGCAAATATTTGAGTTTTACCCGCTGCAGACGACATTTTAAAATGGTCGCCAAATATTACCCAGCAAAAAATGGGTTAAAAGGGTTTTGTTTTATTGAGTATGGATTGTTCACTTACATTTTGTATGTTCACATCTGCCCCTTCTTCTAACAGGAAGTCAATGACCTGAAATTCGAACATCACAGCAATAACATTAAATCTGCATTCTCAATTCTCTTATAGATACTGTAAAAATCCATTGTTAGTTCTGACAACAATCAAATATGGTCACTTTGAATTTTAAGATAGAGGACTGCTTAGAACAAAAGATAATTCAATATGTGGCAGCAGCTTGTAACCGTGTGAAAGTAACATAGAAATATCATTTTAGTTTAATCTTGTTTTAATCCAGCCGCTAATCTTCCACAACTTTTAAATTCTTTTCTTGGTGACGCTATAATATCAGATGTAACTCTATGTTCAAATTAGGGTAATAAAAGAACCAGAAATGACATTTCAAATCAAAACTTTTAAAATAAAAAAAAAACATATTAGTTTGCAAAGTTCCATAACTCTTTGATATATAATACAATAGTTGCATGAGATCACAGTATTTAGCTGCCCAATACAGTAAAATCTCTCTATTACGACCACTAAAACAAGGGTTAATGGGAGGTGACAGCTTAAAGCAAGGTGACAATAAAACAGAAAGCTCCTAAAGGAGCTTTCTGTTTTACTGTCACCTTACCTTAAGCAGTCACCTGCTTTAATACCAAATAATTATAACACAATTAAGTTGTGGTAATACAAAGGTTTTACAGGGCTGTCATAAGTTGACATGAAAAATCCTAAGATTTCCAAATTTGCATTTTTCAAGTGCGATTTTAAGAAACCTACCTTTACCCTATAGCCTGTTTCAAGTTTTGATGACATGTGACTACTTAAAGCAGGCTGTAAGTAAAGCAGAATGCGCCTGCTTTAAGCTACTACAAACTGGAAAAAAATCCGAAGATTTAGGAAAAATCCGGAGAAAAGGCAGCCCTGGTTTTACTGTATTATTGTTTTGGTAAAGCTGAGAAGATGTTATTTTCCCCCAATAAATGTGTTAAAGCTAACATTGTTATTTCCATTGCAAACAGTTTGGGTAACCCGTCGTCTTATCAGTCTCGAAACTGTTTGCCGCTGATATAAATATCCACTGTATTTACATAACTGTGTACTACAATACAGTGTAGCCTTACCTCTGGCTTGCTGTTTTGAACTGCCAAGTGCAGAGCACTGGTGCCCTCATTGTCCACATGGTTCAGTGAGAGTAACTTCCCCTTCTGACCTTTAAGTTTTTCAGCTGTTTGAATTAAACAAAAATAAAGTAAAAAATAAAGTTAAAATAATAAGAGTTGTCAGAGAGAATACAAAGCTCGCCAGCAGCACATTTTCAAACTCTAAAGCACTAAAGCAGTCTCAGATCAAGGTAAAAGGGGTTAAACTTTTTGCATGCATGGAAATGGGAAAGGTCATGTCCATATACACATGCATATCAAATATGAAAGCAGAAGTAATAAAAAAAATTCAAAACCTAAACGCAGATTTTGAAACTTAAAAGTTTGCCTTAAGGTCAAGGTCAAGGTCATTTGGGTAAAACATTTTAAATGCATGAAAAGGTATTGTTCATATGCACAGGCATCCAAAATATTAAAGCAATACCTTGAAGAACATAGGTGTTAAATGCATTTTTCCAAAGTTAAACATAAATTTCGAAACTTAAACCCATTTGCTGAGGTCAAGGTTAAGGTCAAGATCACAGGGTTCAAAATTTAACATTGTCAGAAAGGTCTTGCCTCAAGGCATGTGTGGTGAAAGTATGAAAGATGTAGGTGAAAGGGCATAGAAGTTGTGAACACATTCTTGAAATTGCCAACGCTAAAGAATGTAAATCATGGCATTTGAAACGCCAATGTCCAGGTGACATTATGTAACATAAGCTCTCCTGGACTTTCGTCCAGCGTGCTAAAAAATTATGGACCAAGTAGACACATATAAATGACTATGATAAACTATATCAATACACACCTACAATTGTAAATGTAAATACTGCCTGGTTTAATGTAAGAATACTATTTGTGACCTTGGTGGCATTTTGTAACAGTATGCATATATCAAATACCATATTGTCTTTAAGAAATGTCTATTCTTTTCTATCGAACATCTAACTGTTAAAGACAGATTCCTTTTTAACCCATTACCCCATAGATATATCTCTTCACTCCTTTAATTTATTGTTCTTCTGAAGAAAATAAAGAACATAGTTCCACTTTATAAAGTCATGAATATGTATCATAATGAATATTTTCTATATCCTTGCAGATGATTGCTTAAAGCAGGCTGATTTAAACAAAGCAGAATGTGCCTTAAAATGTGTATTCTGCTTTACTTTCAACCTGCTTTAAATGGTCACCTGTCTTCGAGACTAGAAACAGGCTATGGGGGAAAAGGTTTAAATGCAGCTAGGAGAGAGTGAGGCCTTACTTTTCTCCAGGATAAGTTGTATGATGTTTTTGAGGCCCTCAGCTGCTGCAAACAATAAAGGGGTACCGTCAGAAATATCATTGGCCTGAATATTGGCTCCTTTCTCAATCTGAAACAATGAAACTACCAAATAACAATATAACCTTCTAAACCTAACACAAGTTTAACTATACAGTAAAACCTCTCTATTACAACCAATAAATTGTGTGAATTATTAGGTGTTTAAGATTGCTTAAAGTATGGTGACAGTACAACAGAACGCTCCGTTACCACTATCTAACAGGCCAAAACATTTCTAAAATTTACCAAGTAATAGACAATTACAGACAAACTTTTCTAAAATTACCAGGTAACAGGCCATTTCAGACAAACCTGTATCTAAAACATACCAGGAAACAGGCCATTTCAGACAAACCTACCTAAAACATAACCAGGTAACAGGCCATTTCAGACTAACCTACCTAAAACATAACAAGGTAACAGGCCATTTCAGACAAACCTACCTAAAACATAACCAGGTAACAGGTCATTTCAGACAAACCAACCTAAAACATACCAGGTAACAGGCCATTTCAGACAAACCTACCTAAAACATAGCCAGGTAACAGGCCATTGCAGACAAACCTACCTAAAACATACCAGGTAACAGGCCATTTCAGACAAACCTACATAAAACATAGCCAGGTAACAGGCCATTGCAGACAAACCTACCTAAAACTAACCAGGTAACAGGTCATTTCAGACAAACCAACCTAAAACATACCAGGTAACAGGCCATTTCAGACAAACCTACCTAAAACATAGCCAGGTAACAGGCCATTGCAGACAAACCTACCTAAAACATACCAGGTAACAGGCCATTTCAGACAAACCTACCTAAAACATAGCCAGGTAACAGGCCATTGCAGACAAACCTACCTAAAACTAACCAGGTAACAGGCCATTTCAGACAAACCTACCTAAAACATAGCCAGGCAACAGGCCATTTCAGACTCACCTACCTAAAACCTAACAAGGTAACAGGCCATTTCAGACTAACCTACCAGGTAACAGGCCATTTCAGACAAACCTACCTAAAACATAGCCAGGTAACAGGCCATTGCAGACAAACCTACCTAAAACTAACCAGGTAACAGGCCATTTCAGACAAACCTACCTAAAACATAGCCAGGCAACAGGCCATTTCAGACTCACCTACCTAAAACCTAACAAGGTAACAGGCCATTTCAGACTAACCTACCAGGTAACAGGCCATTTCAGACAAACCTACCTAAAACATAACCAGGTAACATGCCATTTCAGACAAACCTACCTAAAACTAACCAGGTAACAGGCCATTTCAGACCAACCTACCTCAAACATAACCAGGTAACAGGCCATTTCAGACTAACCTACCTAAAACTAACCAGGTAACAGGCCATTTCAGACCAACCTACCTAAAACATAACCAGGTAACAGGCCATTTCAGACTAACCTACCTAAAACTAACCAGGTAACAGGCCATTTCAGACTAACCTACCTAAAACATACCAGGTAACAGGCCATTTCAGACAAACCTACCTAAAACATAGCCAGGTAACAGGCCATTTCAGACAAACCTACCTAACAAATAGCCAGGTAACAGGCCATTGCAGACAAACCTACCTAAAACTAACCAGGTAACAGGCCATTTCAGACAAACCTACCTAAAACATAGCCAGGTAACAGGCCATTTCAGACAAACCTACCTAAAACATAACCAGATAACAGGCCATTTCAGACAAACCTACCTAAAACATAACCAGGTAATATGCCATTTCAGACTAACCTACCTAAAACATAACCAGGTAACAGGCCATATCAGACAAACCTAACTAAAACATAACCAGGTAACAGGCCATTGCAGACAAACCTACCTAAAACATACCAGGTAACAGGCCATTTCAGACAAACCTACCTAAAACATAACCAGGTAACAGGCCATTTCAGACTAACCTACCTAAAACATAACCAGGTACCGTAACAGGCCATTGCAGACAAACCCACCTACAACATTACCGAGTAACAGGCAATTGCAGACAAACCTACCTAAAACATAACCAGGTAACAGGCCATTGCAGACAAACCTACCTAAAACATAACCAGGTAACAGGCCATTGCAGACAAATCTACCTAAAACATAACCAGGTAACAGGCCATTGCAGACAAATCTACCTAAAACATAACCAGGTAACAGGCCATTTCAGACAAACCTACCTAAAACATAACCAGGTAACAGGCCATTGCAGACAAACCTACCTAAAACATAACCAGGTAACAGGCCATTTCAGACAAACCTACCTAAAACATAACCAGGTAATATGCCATTTCAGACTAACCTACCTAAAACATAACCAGGTAACAGGCCATATCAGACAAACCTAACTAAAACATAACCAGGTAACAGGCCATTGCAGACAAACCTACCTAAAACTAACCAGGTAACAGGCGATTTCAGACAAAACCTACCTAAAACATAACCAGGTAACCGGCCATTGCAGACAAACCTACCTAAAACATACCAGGTAACAGGCCATTTCAGACAAACCTACCTAAAACATAACCAGGTAACAGGCCATTTCAGACTAACCTACCTAAAACATAACCAGGTACCGTAACAGGCCATTGCAGACAAACCTACCTACAACATAACCGGGTAACAGGCAATTGCAGACAGACCTACCTAAAACAAAACCAGGTAACAGGCCATTGCAGACATACCTACCTAAAACATAACCAGGTAACAGGCCATTGCAGACAAATCTACCTAAAACATAACCAGGTAACAGGCCATTTCAGACAAACCTACCTAAAACATAACCAGGTAACAGGCCATTGCAGACAAATCTACCTAAAACATAACCAGGTAACAGGCCATTTCAGACAAACCTACCTAAAACATAACCAGGTAACAGGCCATTGCAGACAAACCTACCTAAAACATAACCAGGTAACAGGCCATTGCAGACAAACCTACCTAAAACATAACCAGGTAACAGGCCATTTCAGACAAACCTACCTAAAACATAACCAGGTAACAGGCCATTTCAGACAAATCTACCTAAAACATAACCAGGTAACAGGCCATTTCAGACAAACCTACCTAAAACATAACCAGGTAACAGGCCATTGCAGACAAACCTACCTAAAACATAACCAGGTAACAGGCCATTTCAGACAAACCTACCTAAAACATAACCAGGTAACAGGCCATTTCAGACAAATCTACCTAAAACATAACCAGGTAACAGGCCATTTCAGACAAACCTACCTAAAACATAACCAGGTAACAGGCCATTGCAGACAAACCTACCTAAAACATAACCAGGTAACAGGCCATTTCAGACAAACCTACCTAAAACATAACCAGGCCATATCAGACAAACCTAACTAAAACATAACCAGGTAACAGGCCATTGCAGACAAACCTACCTAAAACTAACCAGGTAACAGGCAATTTCAGACAAACCTACCTAAAACATAGCCAGGTAACAGGCCATTGCAGACAAACCTACCTAAAACATAACCAGGTAACAGGCGATTTCAGACAAAACCTACCTAAAACATAACCAGGTAACCGGCCATTGCAGACAAACCTACCTAAAACATACCAGGTAACAGGCCATTTCAGACAAATCTACCTAAAACATAACCAGGTAACAGGCCATTTCAGACTAACCTACCTAAAACATAACCAGGTACTGTAACAGGCCATTGCAGACAAACCTACCTACAACATAACCGGGTAACAGGCCATTTCAGACAAATCTACCTAAAACATAACCAGGTAACAGGCCATTGCAGACAAACCTACCTAAAACATAACCAGGTAACAGGCCATTGCAGACAAACCTACCTAAAACATAACCAGGTAACAGGCCATTGCAGACAAACCTACCTAAAACATAACCAGGTAACAGGCCATTTCAGACAAACCTACCTAAAACATAACCAGGTAACAGGCCATTTCAGACAAATCTACCTAAAACATAACCAGGTAACAGGCCATTTCAGACAAACCTACCTAAAACATAACCAGGTAACAGGCCATTGCAGACAAACCTACCTAAAACATAACCAGGTAACAGGCCATTTCAGACAAACCTACCTAAAACATAACCAGGTAATATGCCATTTCAGACTAACCTACCTAAAACATAACCAGGTAACAGGCCATATCAGACAAACCTAACTAAAACATAACCAGGTAACAGGCCATTGCAGACAAACCTACCTAAAACTAACCAGGTAACAGGCCATTTCAGACAAACCTACCTAAAACATAACCAGGTAACAGGCCATTTCAGACTAACCTACCTAAAACATAACCAGGTACCGTAACAGGCCATTGCAGACAAACCTACCTACAACATAACCGGGTAACAGGCAATTGCAGACAGACCTACCTAAAACAAAACCAGGTAACAGGCCATTGCAGACATACCTACCTAAAACATAACCAGGTAACAGGCCATTTCAGACAAACCTACCTAAAACATAACCAGGTAACAGGCCATTTCAGACTAACCTACCTAAAACATAACCAGGTACCGTAACAGGCCATTGCAGACAAACCTACCTACAACATAACCGGGTAACAGGCAATTGCAGACAGACCTACCTAAAACAAAACCAGGTAACAGGCCATTGCAGACATACCTACCTAAAACATAACCAGGTAACAGGCCATTGCAGACAAATCTACCTAAAACATAACCAGGTAACAGGCCATTTCAGACAAACCTACCTAAAACATAACCAGGTAACAGGCCATTGCAGACAAATCTACCTAAAACATAACCAGGTAACAGGCCATTTCAGACAAACCTACCTAAAACATAACCAGGTAACAGGCCATTGCAGACAAACCTACCTAAAACATAACCAGGTAACAGGCCATTTCAGACAAACTTACCTAAAACATAACCAGGTAATATGCCATTTCAGACTAACCTACCTAAAACATATCCAGGTAACAGGCCATTTCAGACTAACCTACCTAACACATAACCAGGTAACAGGCCATTGCAGACAAACCTACCTAAAACTAACCAGGTAACAGGCAATTTCAGACAAGCCTACCTAAAACATAGCCAGGTAACAGGCCATTGCAGACAAACCTACCTAAAACATAACCAGGTAACAGGCCATTTCAGACAAACCTACCTAAAACATAACCAGGTAACAGGCCATTGCAGACAAACCTACCTAAAACTTACCAGGTAACAGGCCATTGCAGACAAACCTACCTAAAACATAACCAGGTAACAGACCATTTCAGACAAACCTACCTAAAACATAGCCAGGTAACAGACCATTTCAGACTAACCTACCTAAAACATAACTAGGTAACAGGCCATTTAAGACAAACCTACCTAAAACATAACCAGGTAACAGGCCATTCCAGACAAACCTACCTAAAACATAACCAGGTAAAAGGCCATTTCAGACTAACCTACCTAACACATAACCAGGTAACAAGCCATTTCAGACAAACCTACCTAAAACTTACCAGGTGACAGGCCATTTCAGACAAACCTACCTAAAACTTACCAGGTAACAGCCCATTTCAGACAAACCTACCTAAAACTTACCAGGTAACAGGCCATTTTAGGCACACCTTTCTAAAACTTACCAGGTAACAGAGCCTTGCAGACAACTTTTCCAGGTAAAATGCCATTGCAGACAAGCTTACATTAAACTTACATCCAGGTACCTGGCCATTATAGAAAACATTTCTTTTTAACTTTCCAGGTAAGAGGCCATTTGGCATGCTTCATGGAGTGGTGTGAGTCTGTCCTCATCTCTACTGTCTATATTACAGCTCTCATGTAACAGTGTAACTTACCAGGTAGGAGTCCATTGCAGACTGTTTCATTTGGCATGCTTCATGGAGTGGTGTGAGTAGGTCCTCATCTCTACTGTCTATATTACAGCTCTCATGTAACAGTGTAACTTACCAGGTAGGAGGCCATTGCAGACTGTTTCATTTGGCATGCTTCATGGAATGGTGTGAGTCTGTCCTCATCTCTACTGTCCATATTACAGCTCTCATGTAACAGTATAACTTACCAGGTAGGAGGCCATTGCAGACTGTTTCATTTGGCATGCTTCATGGAGTGGTGTGAGCCGGTCCTCATCTCTACTGTCTATATCACAGCTCTCATGTAACAGCAGCATCTGTAAGGTGACACCAAAGTTTCCAGTTTACTCTAATCTATACATGACTAATTGGGGGTGTTTTTGTCAATATGACAAACAGCACAGACTTAAATCAGAGAGCCCTCTGATCTGGCTCTTCATTATTTGCATAGGACAAAAGTACTCTTTACAGTACACTGACTACATTATAGGACATGTATATGCATGACTGGTAATCAAAGGGTCAATGCAGATGGCAGCTTAATGTAAAGTTTATGAAAAGCAGAAAGTTCCTATAGGAATAAGAAACATATCTGTACACATAAAACAAAATGTTAAAGTGTCTAGAATTTTAAAACAAGAGCCCCATGGGGCATTATCGCTCACCTGAGAATAACTGACAAAATGGAGATAATTATTTATGTCCAGGACGGGGTCATTTTTTACCCGAGGGGCATAATTTGATCAATCTTGTAAAAGAACCTGTAGATGATGCTATGTGCCAAATATCTAAGATCAGGGTAGTAGGGTTTTAGACAAGAAGATTTTGTAAGTTTCCATTGGAAAAAAATCTATTTTTAGCTCCTGTGACCTACATATGCAACAGACTGAAACCAGTTGAACAAAATAGGTAAAGGATATCCAGAAGTGTCACCATGCTGAATATCAAAGCTCTGGCCATATTAGTTTCAGAGAAGAAGACGTTTGAAAATTTCACTATATAACTCTATGTAAAACTGTGACCCCCGGCACGGAGCCTATTTTGACCCCAGGGGCATAATTTGAAGTAACTTGATAGAGGACCTGTAGGCAATGCTATGTGTAAAATATCTAAGCTATGGCCCTTGTAGTTTCAGAGGAGAAGATTTTTTAAGTTTTCATTGAAAAAATCTATTTTTAGCTCCAGTGACCTAGTTATGCAACCTACCAGAACCATTTGAACAATTTTGGTATAGGACATCTAGAAATGTCACCATGCCAAATATCAAAGCTCTGGCCATATTAGTTTCAGAGAAGAAGACGTTTGAAAATTTCACTATAGAACTCTATGTAAAACTGTGACCCCCAGGGCGGGGCCAATTTTGACCCCAGGAGCATAATTTGAACAAACTTGATAGAGGACCTGTAGGTGATGCTATGTGTAAAATATCTAAGCTCTGGCCTTTGTAGTTTCAGAGAAGACGATTTTTTAAGTTTTCATTGAAAAAATCTATTTTTAGCTCCTGTGACCTAGTTATGCAACCGACCAGAACCATTTGAACAATTTTGGTATAGGACATCTAGAAGTGCAACCATGCCAAATATCAAAGCTCTGGCCATATTAGTTTCAGAGAAGAAGACGTTTGAAAATTTCACTATATAACTCTATGTAAAACTGTGACCCCCGGGGCGGGCCAATTTTGACTCCAGGGGCATAATTTGAACAAACTTGATAGAGGACCTGTAGATGATGCTATGTGCCAAATATCTAAGCTCTGACCATCGCAGTTTTTGACAAGAAGATTTTTTAAGATTTCCTTATTTTTTTGCTTTGGTTGCCATGGCAACCAGAGTTCTGCATTGTTTTTAATTCTTTGAAAGTTTAGTTGAATTCTGTCAAGCGGTATAGGAGAAGATGTCATTTAAAGCAATTGTTAACGACGACGCACAACGCACGACGGACGACGACGGACACAGGGCCATCCCAATAGCTCACCTTGAGCCTTTGGCTCAGGTGAGCTAAAAACAAAACATATATAATGTCTTTATCTTATATGCCTCGTGGTACTGTGCCTATAATTTTTTTTGTCAGGAAAACAGGTAAGTGTAAAAAGAAATCTTACCCTTTACTCCATAGAAAATTTCTAGTTTTGAAGACAAGTAACTACTTAAAGCAACTACTTGAGGCACATTTTGCTTTACTTTTAGCCTGCTTTAAGCTACCATTGGCTAGATATAAAGGAAACATCATGGTACATATTTAGAACTATATAAAGTGAAACTATTTCCTTCAGTGAAGGAATACATTGAAGGTATAAAAGGGCATTTTTATTGGATAAAGGGTTAATATGAGATATTTTATATTTCTGTCTTGTCTGACCTCTGCCATTTCTGTGTGTCCCTTCCTGGCAGCATGGTGCAGCGGTGTTTTGGCCTTGCAGTCTCGGCATAATATGTTGGCTCCGTGTTGTAGGAGATACTTGGCAGCCTCCAGGGAGTCATACTTGCAGGCTAGGTGAAGGGGGTACATGTCATAGGGGCCAGCAACATCAGGGTCTGCAAACACAACAGGTTTACAGGCTTAGGTAGTAACATTTAGCATGCAACAAAGCATTGTGTACATTTTCCACTTACAGAATACAAGACTAAGGGCTTATCTAAAGATTTAGGAAAAATAATGTACAAAGCTCCAGGACCAACAGGACTCTTACAGGAGCATTCTATTGATACTTAATGCAAGATAACAGTAATACAGACAGTTCTGACGGTACCCCTTCCAAGAACTTTCTAGTGTTTAAGGCTGGTAAAAGGCAATGCAAAAAGCTCCAATAGCTTTTAATTGAAACTTTATGCAGGGGAAACAATTAATGCTGATAGATCCTGTAAGTGAAACTTAATGCAGGATAAAAGTAATGCAGAAAGTTCCATTAGAAGCTTTCTGCATTACTTTTGCCCAGCAGTAATTTGTCTTTAGAGATTGCCATTTTCCTTTATTTAGAGACCATCCTTAAATGTGAGAAACAAGTATTCAAGACTATTGCAAATTAACAGTTAAGATTTTTATCAGACTCCCCAAAACTGTTTGTCTATAAAATATTTTAATATTGTTTGTTTTCATTACTTTTGGTAAGCTGTGATTGGCTGTAATTTTTTTTTCATAACCCCATGAAAAAAAAAATTCAGGGCACAGCGTGTCGGGACTACTTTCGCTAAGTCCAACTGCTCTCCATAAGAGCTGCATGAAGCAGGACGCCAAAATGACGTCATTGACGACGACGTTACTACAAAACAATGTCACGTTTTGGTGGAAAATATATATGGCGGAGGGACTACAACCTACGTTTTAAAAGTGTTAATAGTGAACATTTGTGTCAGATTCTCTATTTTACTACTTTCTTAAATATAGTAGTGATATTAAATAATAAGGAATAATTCAAAACATTTATTGTATTCATGGAGGTATATCAGATTTTATATAGAGGATATTGAATGAGTGTTTTCTCAGTAATGAATTTGTTGAACGAGTTGGATAAAAATGATATTTTGCAAGCCTTGGCGAGCAACATATCATTTTTATCCAACGAGTTCAATAAATTTATTACTGAAAAAACAGGAATTTAATATCCTATTTATCACATAAACACCAAATGACACGAAAATCCGAACGGTCTTACTTTCACTTTTGCCCTCGGCTCTTAGGTAAACGATTCGTCATACGTGTTATTCGGTTTTATTCATCCGTAGATAAAAACACCAATCATATTAACGTAAAGAAAATCAACACCATTACGTTGTGAAAAGACTTCTCTGATACCATATTCAAATTTTAAATTGATATTTAAATTAAAGTTGTTCTAATTGACTAAAAATGATCATTTGACATTAAGAATCTAGTTTCGTTTTCAAAATAACGTCAAGACGTAACATGACGTCATTATCATTGTAACATCTAAATTTGAAAAGTCACTGTTAATACTAAAGTCTACGTAGTATTAAGTTTAGCCTGATTTTGCGAGACTGCTATGGATAATGTTTCTAGGACACTTCGAAATGTTTCAATACCTAGTGGTGATCTATGTTTGTCTAGATTCTCTTAACTGATTTACAGTCGGCGTAGTAGTACATTAATTTGGTGATTCGAAAATTAGTATAAAATATATGCCCAGTGGGCCATACGATTTTTACGGCCCTCTATATTTTGCACGTTTATGTGATAAAGTATGCTATTAGCTGGGGAAGGGTTAAACTATTGAGTAATGTTATGAGGTGATGTTTCTGCAAGATGTTTCATTTCATCTCACACTTGTGTATATAACTAATGTCAACTGGAAGAGAAGAAAGCTTTTAACTTGTTTGTTTTAACAGCCGGGTGTTTTCAAAGGTTAACAATGGGTTGAATCTTTACTGAAACAGCTAAAAAGATTATCCTGAATATTCCAGAGTTCCAATTAGAGGGAATGAACTCAAGTGTTCCAACATTTGTTTCTTCATGTCTGCACTAAAACCTATGGTGTGTCTACTCATTAGAATCGTCTCAAAGAGACGATTCTAATGAGTAGTCACACCATAGGGTTTTAAGCAAGCATAAAGATTTTAGTTTTTGAAAAACTCTGCTTATCTTGAGATCAAAATTTCTCAATTGAAATAAACAAATGATATTGGCATCCTGTCAGTTATTTTAAAACTTATTTTCTAGTTCGATACTATCAGACGAGTACCAGTGTTTCATCGTATCTTGACTGGTTAATAAACAGTTTTATGAAAACATTTCCCAATGGCGTCTGTCAATGTTTACATTAATGCTTTTGTTGTGATTATTTCACGTTCCATTAAAGAACTTGCTGCGAAACCTTTTATCTTATATTTTGTTTAACAGTCAAGCTTGTATGACACATTTGTAAACTTTTGCACAAATGGAAGCTTAATGAAGGGGGAAAATTAATGCAGAAAATGCCAAAAGGAGCTTTCTAATTTTGATTGCTCTGCATTAAGTGATCATCTACATCAACCCTTTCCCCAATAGGAGTGCCTTTTAGTGCATTCAGTTTATTCTTCCATTGAAGAAAATAGTTCTAATTTATACAGTTATGAACATGTATCATAAGGAATATTTTCATCATTTTAGCAGATGGTAGCTTAAAGCAGGCTGAAGGCACATTCTGCTTTACTTTCAACCTGCTTTTAAGAAGTCACCTATTTTCAAAACTAGAAAGACAATATGGGGTAAAGAGTTAAGTATTCATTTGCCATGCTTTTTCATTTTGTGGTTATTAACTCTTTCCTCCCTGAAACTTTAAATGGACAATTCCAGTTTCCATTTTAGTCTAGTCCATTTCTGGATTTTAAGGGTTTTTTTTGTTCATTTTTGGCATTATGACAAACAGTGAAGACCCTGATCAGAGGTCTCCTTTCGGAGCCATCTGATCTGGGTCTTCACTGTTTGCACAGGACAAGTGTATTATTCACATGTACACTGTTTGAAAAGGACGCCTATATGCGGGACTAGGGTTCAAAGGGTTAAACTGTATTGTATCATTCTATTTGTTTAGCACATGTCCTCTCTAAAGCTCCTGTATCATGGGAATATTGAGAGTTTCTAAACTACAATGGATTGTCAACATTGGGGACCATCCTCTGGGACATTGGTTTCATAGATTCATCATAATTATGGAATATTTTTGAGGCAATATAAAACAAGAGTTGTTAGAGAGACAACAAAGCTTGCCGGCAGCACATTTCAAAACTTTAACCCTTTGAACCCTAGTCCAGCATATAGGCGTCCTTTTCAAACAGTGTACATGTGAATAGTACACTTATCCTGTGCAAACAGTGAAGACCCAGATCAGAGGGCTCCGAAAGGAGCCCTCTGATCAGGGCCTTCACTGTTTGTCATAATGCCAAACAACCCTTAAAAGTCAATAATGGACTAGACTAAAATGGAAACCGGAATTGTCCATTTAAAGTTTCAGGGAGGAAAGAGTTAAAGTCTGACTTTGTGTGTGCATAGAAAGGTATTGTCCATATACACATGCATATATTTAATATGAAAGCAATACCTCAAAGGACATAGGAGTTGTAAGTATTTTTCAAAACCTAAACACAGATTTCGAAATCTAAACTCAATCTCTAAGTTTTAGGTCAAGGTCACAATTAAGGGTAAAACTTTTTGTGTCCATGGAAAGGCATTGTCCATATGCACATGCATATCAAATATGAAAACAATACCTCAAGGGACATAGAAGTTATAAACAAAAATGAAACTTTAACCCAGATTTCAAAACCTAAATGGCGGTCCTAAGTTCAATGTCAATTTCAATGAGGTCAAACTGCATGTAATAAGGTCTTGTCTATATACACATGTAATCAATACATCTGGACATAGGATTTATTAGCATTTTTCCAAATTTAAACACACATTTCGAAACTTTAACTCAGTAGCTGAGGTCAAGGTCACAGGGGTCCAAAATGTCACATGATGATCCAAAAGGCCTTGTGAAAGGGAATAAAAGTTATGAACACTTTCTTAAATCTGCTAACAGTAACAACAATGACTTAGCTGACACCAACAGCTGGGTGACAACATAAGCTCTCCTGGACATTCGTCCGGTGAGCTAAAGATGCATGACTCCTTTACATATTCCTTATTACTTTGGTCTTGTATCAAAATATTCAAATAGACTGGAAACCAGATTTGGACATAACCCATTACCCCAACAGCCTGTTTTTAATATTGAAGACAGGTGCCCACTAAAGTCGGTTGAAAGAAAGTAAAGCTGAATGCACCATTACAGCACATCATGCTTTACTTTCAGGCTGGCTTAAAATTTAATCTGCAAAGACACATAAAGTATGGTATATATTTATGATTGTATAAAGTGGAACTATTTTCTTCAATGGAGGAATAGATTAAAGGCGTAAAAAGGCATATTTATGGGGTAATGGGTTAAAAAAAATGTAAATGAATGTCCGGCACTTACATAAACATAAACAAGTATATACAGCGCTCCCTCTCTTCAACGGCCCTCCCAACAGCGACTCCCTCCTTACAACGACCCTTGCCGCAGTTCCCTTAACAAGACAATTATGGCTAACGTTTTACTGCTGCAATATCGTCTGTTTAAAATTATCGTCTGCTGGTTTTCCTCAAAGTTACATATAAGTGGATATTTTGATAGACTGAATATAATGATGAGTGACAAACAGCTTGAAACCAGATCAGACGCCGTATTACGCGGCGTCTGATCTGGATTCAAGCTGTTTGCAAATGTAAGCCAAATCTTAATTTTCCCTCTCTTTAACGGCTCCCTCCGAACAACACACACAATCTGTGTCTCCCATTTGGTGTCGTCGTAGAGAGGGAGCGCTGTAGTAATTTCTGTGACATTTAATTGTTTATAACAATGTAAATGAATGTCCAGCACTTACATAAACATAAACAATTACAGCGCTCCCTCTCTACAACGACACTCAATGGGAGACAACAAATATGTGCGTTGTTCGGAGGGAGTCGTTATAGGGAGGGAACTTGGTTGACATTTGCAAACAGCTTGAATCCAGATCAGACGCCGCGTAACGCGGCGTCTGATCTGGATTCAAGCTGTTTGTTATTTGTCATAATGTTTTTTCTGTCAAAATGTCATTTATGTAAGAAAAACAGCAGACAGCAATTTTACGCGGCGTCTGATCTGGATTCAAGCTGTTTGTTATTTGTCATAATGTTTTTTCTGTCAAAATGTCATTTATGTAAGAAAAACAGCAGACAGCAATTTTAGCTAGATGATAATGCATCAGTGCAAGCATAAAACATAATTTTCGTGGGAACAGCGGTGAATGTCGTTGTAAGGAGGGAGTCGTTGTAAGGAGGGCCGTTGTAGAGAGGGAACGCTGTATATAGTAATTTCTGTGACATTAATTGTTTATAACAATGTAGTGTACATACTTGCTCCCATTTCCATGAGAACAGCCAAGCACCTTGTCCTGTTGTACTTGGCAGCCACATGTATAGGGGTGTTCCCAGCATTGTCTGTAGACGAGATAAGATCAGGTGTGGTCTCAAGCTGGTAACGAAGGTCCACAATAAGATCATCCCGTATAATCTGTAATTCAAAATATAGAAAATAATAATACAGTAGAATCTCTCACGTAGGTCAACAATAAGATCATCTCGTATTATCTGTAATACAAAATATTCAAAATAACAATACAGTAGAACCTCTCACGTAGGTCAACAATAAGATCATCTCGTATTATCTGTAATACAAAATATTGAAAATAACAATACAGTAGAACCTCTCACGTAGGTCAACAATAAGATCATCTCGTATTATCTGTAATACAAAATATTCAAAATAACAATACAGTAGAACCTCTCACGTAGGTCAACAATAAGATCATCTCGTATTATCTGTAATACAAAATATTCAAAATAACAATACAGTAGAACCTCACTACTACGACCACAAAATTGGGTTAATTATTAGGTGTTTACGACAGATGACAACTTAAAGCAAGGTGACAGTAAAACAGAAAGCTCCTATATGAGCTTTCTGTTTTACTGCCATCTTGCTTTAAGCAGTCATCGGAGCTTCAGTTTTACTGTCATCTTGCTTTAAGCATTCACCTGTCTTTTATACAATCAATTAAACTTCATTATAGTGATTATGGTAATATACAAAGTTTTTACTGCATATGACTTTGTTGTTGTTATTGTTGTACATGTATCTAATAATACTTTGCATCCCTCCAGACATCAACCCATTTCCCCATAAATACACCTTTTTACGCCTTTATTTTATTCCTCTACGGAAGAAAATAATTCCAGTTTATAGTTTTACTTATAAAAATTATAAGAATTATGTTCTATATTCATGCAGAGAATATATTAAAGCAGGCTGAAAGTAATGCAGAATGCGCCTTAAGGCACATTCTGCTTTACTTTCAACCTGCTTTAAGTCGTCATCTATCTTCAATACTAGAAAGAGGCTATGGGGTAATTGGTTAAATGATGTAGTGAAGGTCAGCAATGGCCCATTTTGGAAGGACCTATACTATAATTATGGTTGTAAAATTTTATGATGTAAGATAGAAATGGAATACAAATTTGACCCCAGGCTCTTCCTGGATTCCGATGAGTAAAGCAGCAAAGTCATATTATGGAAAATTGCCTTTTATTTGCATTCAAATCGTTTGCAAAACATCTATAAAAATCTTCAGCATTCAAACAAAAATACACACCATTTTGTCCACAACATTATGTTTATGATCATGTAGCATTATAATTTCCACTATTTGACATGAACATCCAGGATACAACTGACCGTCATGCTCATTGATATGAAATCTCAGATCATGCATTAATTCAATTAGTAATATTACTTTAATGACTTAAGGCTACGTAATTAGAGGCGCTATATCCCAAGGGTTGGGACAGTCCAAGACCATTTATAATCCTTTTTCCCATAAATTGTGTTCAACATTCAATACAGACCAATGCTGAACCCTTTACCCCATAACCTGTTTCTAGTATTGAAGATAGATGACTACTTAAAGCAGTTTGAATGTAAAGCAGAATGCGCATTCTGCTTTAGTTTCAGCTACCACCTGCAAGAATACAGAAAATATATTGTTTGGTACATGTTCATGAATGTATAAATTTGAACAATTTTCTTTTATGGGGGAATAAATTAAAGGCGTAAAAAGGCTTATATATGGATAATGGGTTAAAGAAGGCTGAAAGTAAAAACATAAACCTCCTTCACCAGCTTTCTGCTTTACATCCAGTCTTATTTAACCCATAACCCCGTTAGTTTTAAAGACAAATGACCACTTAATCAGGCAGGTTGAAAGTCTAATTCTGCTTTACTTTAAGCCTACTATAAGCTACCATCTATTAGGATATAGACTCTATTATCTATATGGTTCATAAAATTATATAGACTATATTTCTTATGGTGCATATCCATGACTGTATATAAATTAGAACTTTTTCTTCAGTGGAGGAATAAATTGGAGGCATAAAAAAGTGTAAATCTGGAGTAGTCGGTGAAGCACTTAATTAGCTGTCCTGAAGCGTGAGAAGCTAAATATGGCTGATCAGAGCACCAGATAAGGGTAGTTTTTCAAAAACTAAAATCTTTATTTCTGAATTAAATCCTATGGTGTCCTACTCATTAGAATCGTCTCTTCGAGACGATTCTAATGAGTAGTAACATCATAGGATTTGGTGCTAAAAGAGTGAGAATTGTTGGATTTGTTGAAATAACTACATGTACCTCTTATCTCGAGCCCTGGGCTGATAATCAGGCCATAGTACAGGAATGAAAAGGTACTTTTATGAGGAATATAATTATTATTGGTCTAAAGATGCCTCTCTAGGGAACAGTTAGGGGGAAATAAAAGCCCTGGTCAAAGTGGTCATGCTGTGTGGTTTCAATAGCTAACTTAGTTAAAGTGATGTTAGGCTATAGTTAACCATTGCAATGCTTAATGATTATCTTTAACACATTACCATCAGGAATCTCTGATCTTGGTCTACACTGCTTACAAAATATGTTTATAGTCTGTTTTTGTAATGTATAAGTTAACCCATTACCCCTTTAATAAGCCTTTTTATGCCCTAAATTTATTCCTCCACTGGTGAAAATAATTCCGCTTTTTATAGTCATGAACATGTACTACAAGAAATATTTTCTATACTCTAGCTAGCAGATGGTAGCTTAAAGCATAGATGATGTATCACTTACAAACAGTGTAGGAACCCTCTGATCTAGATCTACTCTGTTTGCATAGAACAAGTGTATATGATACAAACATAGTAGATCTAGATCAGAGGGTTCTACAGTAACCCTATGATCAGGGTCTGCACTGTTTGTTATTTTGCAATATAACATTATAAGTGTAATAATAACTCTAAATACTCAAAAGTGAACTAGATTTAATAGGAAACTCAAGCTGTTCTTTGAAGTGTCAGTGGTAAATGAGTACAGCAGTCACTACTGATACAGTGGATATTATTCTTTTCCAATAAACGCGTTTATCTTTAAACTATTTTTCAGCGGAGCTGACTATTATCTATTTAGACCTACATTTTTATTTAGACAAACATTTCAACCAATCATATTTGATCAGAAATTTAGAATTAAGAGCACCTGTTGAAACTGAATTGTCTGATTGGATAGTAGCCAGGGCTCCAGATAAGAGTCAAAACTCAAAAACTTTATTTGTGCATTAAACCCTATGGTGTCCTACTCATTTGAATTGTCTCTTTGAGACGATAAAAATGGGTGGTAACACCATAGGGTTTGGTGCTGAATTGAGTGAGAAAATGTTAGATTTGTTCTGTTTACTCCCCTCTTATCTGGAGCCCTGTAGGTCTATGGACTGATTAAGAGACACAGGCAGTGTGTAATACTGAGCTGATGACATCATGCTTCTATGATATGATAGCAGATGTCTATTTATAGATAGACAGTGGCAGCTATGTGTTTTGTTAAATAATGGTTTACTACCAATTTATTTTAATTGTTAACTATTTGTTCAAATTTACCATACATTGATAGCAATATAATAAATGGCATCAAGTGAGTTAAACACAATTTTGTTTTTTCATCATTTATTCACAAGAGTGAGGTGTTGTTCTGTAAGGGCATGCACAGTTTATTTAGTTATAGTTTGTTTCAAGAAACTCCCCATGAATGAAGTTTGATATATAGAACAGTAGTTTAATCTGAGGATCTCCTACCAGTAGCTAGGATATGGGTTATATTATTGTTTTGCATTTCTGTACATTTATAGTTTTTTAGTCACAGTTATTATAAGTTATCCTTGAATGTGTATTTTTTGCTTTTCAATCCAAGATATTACAATTCTTTGAAAACCCCCAATTTCATACAATTTTGCACACCCATCTACAGCATGAATTCCACCACCCATTCCGCTGAATATCTTTTTTAAAGATATTTCTTGTTTCCAATGCAAACAGTTTGGAGCCAGATCAGACGCCTGATGGCCCAGCATCTGATCAGGCTCCAAATTGTTTGCCACTCCATTTAACCCTTTACCTGATAGCTTATTTCTAGTATTGAAGATAGGAGACCACTAACAGCAGGTTGAAAGTAATAGTGCGCTCACATTTGCCCTACGGCGGCCGTACGGCGGCCGCAGAATCGGAAAATCGGTAGTTTCCCACGGCCGCCGTAGAAATCCTACGGCGGCCGTACGGCGGCCGCACGGCAGCCGCACGGCGTATACCCATATTTCACAGGCCGTAGAGGTCGCCGTAGAATTATAACGCGGAGTTATAACATTTTTTAATTCCTACGGCGGCCGTAGAAAACACTCGCCTCAGAGTGGTTCTACGGCTGCCGTACGGTGGCCGTACGGCCGCCGTACGGCCGCCGTAACTCAATTGTCACTTTTCTTATTGTGCATTTGTACTTTTGTTCATACATGTAAAACATGTGTATTATTAAAAATGGGTTTAGATGTTCTTAAGTGCTGTCCTAATGTGTCCATTGAGTTCACGGTGTAGTTGGGACTGATATGAATTGCGTGAACATGTAGCAAAACCAAGTTATGTAGCAGGAGCAGCATTTTGCTTGCAGAGAATCTGGTGGAGCTTCCACGGCTGCCGTACGGCGACCGCACGGCGGCCGTACGGTGGCCGCAGGTTTTTTAACCTAAAAAAATAGAAACTCGCCGTGCGGCAGCCGCAGCAAATGTGAGCGCAACACACGGCGGCCGTAGGAATTCTGCGGCGGCCGGGGAATTGCTACTCGCCGTAGAAACAACAAGCCGTGCGGCCGCCGTACGGCAGCCGCAGCAAATGTGAGCGAGGCATTAAGCACATGCCGCTTTACTTTCAGCCTGCTTTAAGCTTCCATCTGCTAGAATATAGAACATATTCCCTATAGTATACATTCAGAAATGATTAAATTGGAACTGTTTTCTTCAGCTTAGGAATAAATCGTATCTGGTAAAAGGGGCTTCTATGGGGAAATTGTTAAAATAGATAGAAAATTCAGAAGGTTACCATTTTCTACAATTCAGTGCAATGCATTTGCGTTTTGTTTGCGTTTAAACGGGAAAGAATAGTGTCTTCTCCACTGTAAGTGTATCTTGTTGGTTTTATAACAACAGTTAACGCTTAGCCTGCCACTCACGACTATAGCTCCATATGCAAACAGCTTGGATCCAAGCTGTTTGACACTCGGACAACATTTTCAGCAATTTTGAGCAACTTTGAAGCACTTTGAAACTTGAAGCAGACGAGAAATATAGCAGACGACAATTTATTTGGCGGGCTAAGGGTTAAGACCCAGATCAGGGTATGCACTGTTTTCTTATATGATCTACCTGAAATGAGTCTACAAATCTACACTATGTGACTTACTTGTGGAATTTTATCCATATTTCATTAGCCAATGTAATAGTATACCGGTACTTGACACTGTTATCAACATTTCTCACAGTGATAAAATATTAGTAAGACACTGGATAAGTTTTATGCAGAATTTATGATATTTTAATTAACCCTTCTCTTGAATATTCATCTAATTATATAAAGCTCTGCACACTATAGTTATTTATCATCTTAACTATTACACTAGCTAATAAAATAAAGAAAACAGTCCCAAATAAAGAAAATAATGCAGGCCGCCTTCAGGAGCTGTCTGATCTGGGTCTACACTGTTTCAAAAAGCAGCAATATTCGCTGTGTGTTAGAATTATAAGGGTCAGGGCAGTGTTAGGCTTGGTCTTATGGATTAGAATTCTCTATTTAACTACAATTAAGAGCGCTTTGATTATAGGACTTATGTCAAATTTAAATGAAATTTTGCAAACAGTGTGGATCCAGATCAGATGCTGATACCACATTACTTGGTGTGTGATCAGGATTCAAACTACAAGTATTTGTCACATGGATTATGTATCTGTAATTATTCAGATCAATTTTAGAAATCTAGCAGACATAATTTTTTAAGCAGACAGCATTTATTAAGCAATTGAAGAGTTAAAACATGTCATTATTACTGTCATTGATTCTAAAGTGCTGATAAATATTTAAACAGGGGTACACACATTGGAACTATTTAGACCTTTCTGCCACTAACCACAATTGAAGATGACTGCTTAACCCATAATCCCATATTTTTAATACGCCTCTTAACGCCTTTAATTTATTCCTACACTATGAAAATAGTTTTAATTTAAAGTCATGAATATGTATCATAAGAAACATTTCTATATTCTTGCAGATAGATGCTTAAAGCAGGCTGAAAGTAAAGCAGAATGTGCCTATGGCACATTCTGCTTTACTTTCAACCTGCTTTAAGTAGTCACCTGTCTTCAAAACTAGAAACATGTTATGGGGTAATGGGTTAAAGCAGGATGTAAGTAAAGCAGAAAGCTCCTGTTTTTAACCTGCTACCTGACTACTTGTTTCATACTGTGATCATTAGTGAGTAACTATATTGCCAGGTGTGCATGTGTGGGGGGGGAAGGATAAATAGGTGTCCTTAAAGCTGGCTGTGGAGTTAAGGGTAAAGTGTTATACGTTGATCAAGGAAGCACTAATGAGAGATGGATGATTTGAATGCGGTTAAATATTGCTCTGAGCCCTTTCCCAGACACTTTGTTTTACAAGTTCAGCACATAGTATCATTTAGGCAAAAGTTTGAATAAAGTTGGATGAAAATCCTCCAAGGGGGTAAAGGAGATATGGAATGGTCACTTATGACCTTATAACCAACATGGCCGGATGTAAGAAATGCAAACATTGTCAGAATATTTGGCTAAAATTGGATGAAAACTGTTTGAGTTACAGAAATAAGACTAATTTCAGTAATTAAAGGGGCATAATCCTGACATGTCTTGTGAGAATCAGCTGATTATCAATATCAAACTTAACCAAGAATATTGACCCACTAACATTTTCAGAAAATTTGGTGAAAATTGGACAAGGTTAAAACTGACAATTCTGGTAATTTAAGGGGGATAATCCTTACATGTCTTTTGCAATTTAGCTTATTATCAGATTTACACCAATAAACATTTTCAGAAAGTTTGTACAAAGTTGGATAAAAACTAATTGAGTAAGAAAGTGGACAAGGCTAAAACAGCCATTTTTAATATTCTAAGGGCCATAACTCTGGCATGACTACTGCGATTTCGGTAGTTATCCAACTTAACCCAGATTTTACACCAAGTTTGGTGAAGATCCCATAAATACTAATTGAGTATGAAAGTGGACAAGGCTGAAACAGCCATTTTTTAACATTTCAAGGGTCATTATAACTGACATTTGATTAGTTTTCAAACTTGACCAAGATTTACCTTGTTTTGAAGACAGGTGACCTTAAACACATCATGAATTACTTTCATCCTTATTTAAACAACCAAATGCTAGGAAATAGAAACTATTTTTTATAATACATAATCATGACTGTATGAATTTGGATGGAGTAATGGGTTAAGCTCTGGTATAGGAGCTGTCTGATTGGGGCGTGCATTGCAATCTTATAATACAGTAAAACCTCTCTATTACGACCACTAAAACGAAGGCTATTTAATGTTTAACACACAGGTGACAGCTTAAAACAAGGTGACAGTAAAACAGAAAGCTCCCACAGGAGCTTTCTGTTTTACTGTCACTTTGTTTTAAGCAGTCAGTGTCACCTGTCGTAAACACATGATAATTAACACAATTTAGTGGTCGTAATTGAGAGGTTTTACTGTAGTATCTGTCTGACATCTCTCTGCACACTTTCATGGGGAAATATTTCCTAATTTTTTCAGCCAATGTAATAGTTCAGATGATAGTGTGTCAAGTTTAAGAAATGTATATTCAGCGGGAGAAGAATTGAGTAAGTGCAGAAACAAAATTTAGGCTCCTACAAAACCAAAACCTGTGTTAAAGTCACATGATAGGGAAACATGCTAAATTCTATAGATCCATGGTTTCTCATAATTAGATACCCACCCTATACAAATACCCACGCTATTATAACATTTTGTCATATGCCATTCATTATATTGAGTCATGGGATGTCTGGATAATGGAGGATAATAAATACTGTTATTAATGGGAAATCCCATGTTTGAGTAAACTCATCCTTTTTAAATAATCTCTTCAAACTTTTGAGCTAGTTTTTGACCCCGTATGACATCATTTAACTCAATGAACAGGGCAACCTCAAAATTCGAAAGGTTCATTCCAGTTTTCATACACACATACAGACGGACAGAAAGATTGCAGGTTTATTTACTATTTTAGAATTAACCCATTGTATGCTGGGTAATATTTGGCTGTCATTTTAAAATGTCGTCTGCAGCGGGTATAACCCAAATATTTGCAAATATTTTACAGTTTCTGATAGAATATTTACTAAGCTGCAAACAGTTTTGATCTCAGATCAGGCCCCACAATGTGGGGCCTGATCTGAGATCAAAACTGTTTGCCTAGAGGTACACCTAAAAGTGTATCCCGCATAAAATGGGTTAAGATAAACTGTACAGTGCCGAATGAACTGAGGTCCCATGTACCTGTGCTATAATTACTAGGCATGCAAACTAATCAGTCTAAGGATCCTATTGAAAACTAGTAAAGGCATTTCCCAAATTCCTCTGTATCCGCTTCCCTCTATCAAAATTGGCAGAAAGGATGTAGGTAATCCAACAATACTCCAAACTAGTAGTTGAAGAGATGTAATTTTCACAAATTATTGATAACAAATGGACGATGGAGGGACATTATATAAATGACCATATTTGGACATAGGACAATCAAAATAGCTCACCTTGGCACTACATGATACTTGAGCTAATAAAAGTTATAATGACGATAATGATGATGATGATAACAATAATTACAATATTGTAATAATAATAATATAAATAATTATAATAATATAAATAATAATTTATCATTACATGTATTGTTATTATTAGTATCAATATTATTAAAATTGATATTATTAACCCTTAGCCCGCCGAATAAATTGTCGTCTGCTATATTTCTTGTCTGCTTCAAGTTTCAAAGTGCTTCAAAGTTGCTCAAAATTGCTGAAAATGTTGTCCGAGTGTCAAACAACTTGGATCCGGATGAGACGCCGAGTTACTCGGCGTCTCATCCGGATCCAAGCTGTTTGCATATGGAGCTATAGTCGTGAGTGGCAGGCTAAGGGTTAATATCAATATCATTATTATTATTAGTAGTAGTAGTAGAGATCATTGTTATTGTTATCATTATTATCATTACTATCATCATCAAAAAACTTTTTATAATTTTACTTTTATTGATACAAAATACTATCTAAATTATTTTAAATTATATCTATCAACCATAAACTTCAAGGGTTTGGTGCAAAACTATTGTAACTCCTTCACAATTGTGAAGGAGTTACAATAGTTTTGCACCATGGCCTCGAATATAAAACAACCAAAACTATGAGAAAATACAACTCACTTTTCCAATCATACTTGCAGAGATTCTTGCTGCTATCTCAACATTATCCAACTAGTATATCACTCCTTCTTGAATCAAATCACTGTTGTAAACTCATCACTTTAGCATGTAATTTAATCCTTTAGTAACACCTATGAATCTTCATCACGTTGCTCCCTGTTATTATTTCGCCCACCTGAATGTCTGTCATCATTATAATTATGAGGATATGAACGTTATTATAATTAAGTCTTGCTATAACAATCATCCACAATGAACTTTGAGGATGTTAAAGACAGATGGCAGCTTTAAGCAAGATGAAAGTAAAGCAGAAAGCTCCTGTAGGAATTAAACTGTTTTACTTTCATCCTGCTTTAAGCAAGCATCTGCCTAGAATACTCAAAACAAGCTTTCATTTTAGTCATAAAAGGAAGATGTTCTTATTAACAAAAATGTATTTAAATGAAAACCTACTCCATCCTTCTTGTGTTTCTCACACTATTGTAAATATTACACCAATCATCCTCTACTGGCACTTTTTTAATTAACCCATTAACCCATAAATACACCTTTTTACGCCTTAAGTTAATCCTACACCATTGAATATAGTTCCAATTTATACGTTCATCAAAATGTATCATTAGAAATATTTTCTATATCCTAGCAGACGAACGCCTAAAGCAGGCTGAAAGTAAAGCAGTATGCGCCATAAGGCGCATTCTGCTTTACCTTCAACCTGTTTTAAGTGGTCATCTATCTTCAAATCTAGAAACAGGCTATTGGGTAATGGGTAATTATAAGCTATATTTTGGTGAAATTTTGATTTACCCACAACTTAACAACTGTCAAGTAAAATATATAAGAAGTCTTCTATCACAAGTCAAGAGTTGTATTATTGCAATTATTGCAATGTTTTTGTCACAGCTTTTGTGTAATTAACCTTTCAGTCACAGAGACTGGCATAGTACTATCGATATACACTAAAATTTTAACACCAGAAGTATCCACATGCGATTAAAACAAAGCCAGAAGTATCCAAATGGGATTAAAACAAAGCTAGTAATATCCAAATGTGATTAAAACAAAGCCAGTAGTAGTCAAATTTGATTAAATTAAATCCAGTAGTATCCAAACATGATTAAAATAAAGCCAGTAATATCCAAATGTGATTAAAATAAAGCCAGTAATATTCGGATGTCATTAAAATCCAAATGTGATCAAAACAAAGCTAGTAGTATCCAAATGACATTAAAACAAAGACCATAGTATCCAAATGTGATTAAAACAAAGCCAGTAGTATCCAAATGTGATTAAAACAAAGCCAGTAGTATTCAGCCTCACTGATAGGAGTCATCTACCTGTGCCGTGAAAAATTAAGCCTATAATACAGAATAGCCTTTGGATCAGCACAAGAACATAGAGTATGATACAGAGTGGCCCAACCCCTATACATCAGCTTTGGAACACAGGCACTCGACCACAGACACTCGACCACAGCAGTACAGTGTAACCTCTCTTCAATCACCAACCAGTAATAATGATTTTGACATTTAAGTCACTGATTAATGCAGGACAAAAGTAATGCAGAAAGCTCCTATAGGAGCTTTCTGCATTACTTCTATCCTGCATTAACATGCCAGCTTTCATAAAGATCTTAATCAGACACTTTTTGAGTGTCGAATCAGAGAGATTTACTGAAGATTATAGACTTTGATTGCTGTCACATTTTATTAGATCATACGGCAATAGCTAACTGATGTAGCCCTCGAATCCCAACAGGGAGTCAATCTATCAGTGATAGGAAAATTGACAAGAACATTATCAATAGCCATCAATTACCTGTAACTCCCGATGTCCTGCATGTCTGCATGCAGTGTATGTACTTAACGGGTACTTTCTAATGATGATCTTCACTTCAGTGCACCTAAATTGATAGGTTACCTATTTAACCCTGGTCTACAGGCTGTGGGTGAATTTGTGTACTATTACATTGGCTAATAAATTAAGAATAATTTCCCCCAAGGAACTTATGCAGACTCCTATTCACATAACCTACTTTGCCTGCATATTGCTATTGAATATTGTATAATAATAACATTTCATGGGAGCTGTCTGATCTGGGTCTACATTGTTTTCAAAAAGTGTCAATATTATGCTTATATTAAGAGAAGGGGCAATCATTAACACACTAGGCATTTTGTGTCAGCAAAATTTGTTATCATCAACAATAATAGCAGATCTATTTATATGCCATGGTGGCTGTATGCATAACAAAGCATAATGTTGAAATGTCTTAGAATACAAGTTGCTGCTTATTGCAGATTAAAAGAAAGGAGTTTTCTGCAATTATTTTGTCCTGTTACAAGCAACCAATTGTAATTTCTTCTTAAATACCTCTTCTAACATCATAAACCTGTTTAAAGTAAATTATACTTGTAACATTTGAAAACAGCCCCTAAGAGCCCTCTGTCAGGGTTTGCACTGTATTCTAATTTAGACCAGTATTTATTTAACTACCCAGAATTCCAAATAGACTGGTTCATGTTTTGGTATTTCAAAAGATCCACATGGGAACCTAATAACCCACAAGAGTTACTTATAAGTATAGTGATGAAAGAGTTAATTGAAAAGTCAACTTCAGTCAAGCTAAGTTTTTAACAAATATATTGCCAAATGACAAACAGTGCAGACTCTGATCAGAGGGCTCCTATAGGAGCCCTCTGATCAGAGTCTATACACTGTTTGCATAGAACACATGTACTCTTCACAGGTACACCGTTTGTAAATTAATGGTGAGTATACTCGTCACTAGGGTTGGATGGGTGAAAGGATTGTTTCAGAGGAGCACAATGCTGGTGGTACATGTTTACTGTCCATAAGCATCTGTTACCATGTAACTTTGGCCTGGGGATATGGCATACTCCCTGATGTCCAAGAGTATTAACCTTTACTAAAGCCGAACTTACACATGGACTCATCCACTTTCTGATAAATGACTTGTTTACTGTGATTGACTCTCGAGAGGTGTGTCCCGTAAGTATTTGAAAGTACGACAAACAGTGCAGACCCTGGTCAGAGGCCGTCTGAAGCCCGCTCTGATCTGGGTCTATCCTGTTTGCAAATAATGTGTATAATCAGTTCCAGCAAGATACTAATAGTTAACAGCTGGCTGAGATTCATTTATATAAAGTTTACTGAGATTTTAATTTTTAATCTAGGTCTACACTGTTTGCAAATGATGTACCACAAAAAGGCAGTTCAAGCACTATGTAGGTGAAGAGAGTGAGGGAAAACAGCTGGATTAGCTTCATTTATAAAAGTAAGCTGAGATTTAATTAAGAAATGAATTGATTTTTTTCGGTGTTCAAGCCAAATGAACGACAGAAAATTATCGGCAAATACCATGAATCGCGCCGAAAAAATTCAGTTCATTTCTTATATTTACAATATATTTGCTGTAATTTCTAACATTAAATAAACATTTTGTCAGTACGCATGTATGTTTAATCCATATTAGAGGTCGATAACACGAATAATGTGTACCCTATAAGGAACAGCCATGACCGATTTACTGAATCTGTGTACATTCGAAAGCAGAAAAAAATAAGTTCCATTGTCAACAACTTGACAGTTTGGCGCGAAAAATGCTGATTTATGACGTCATTAGAAGTGACGTAATTTTAAAGTAGGATAAATATATCGGGGTTTTATTGTCATAAAGAAACGCAGATATAGGCCGCTGTTTATATGGTAGATTCTTATGTCAGTTTTCTTGCAATTTATCTCATTTATAAAGAAGAATATTAGTCGGGAATCATGGTTTCCACTAGTAGGAAGGCATAGATCGGTTAAGAACAAATTTTGAAAAAATCTGCCAAATGTTTGCTGCCCCAAGTTCCAAAGATTAATTCGCGAATGAAAACTGCATATGCCCCGCCTCCCCTTCGAAGCTTTTCCACAAGTCCCGCCCTCTCGAAAATTGGTGTTTATTTGAAATGAACACACTTTTTGTCAATGGAATTGAATGGGGCGATTGTAAATATCAGTGAAAAGATTTTTGATCTGGATCTACATTGTTTGCAAAGGATGTATATAACCCGTTCAAGCACTGTATAGGTTGACACACAACCCCATAGCTTATTTCTAGTATGGAAGATAGCTGACCACATAAAGCAGGTTGAAAGTAAAGCAGAATGTGCCTTAAGGCACATTCTGCTTTACTTTCAACCAGCTATAAGCTATCATCTACTAGAATATAGAGATGATACATATTCATGAATGTATAAATTGAAACTATTTTCTGCAGTGTATGAATAAATCAAAGGTATAACAAGCAGTATTTATGGTGTAATGGGTTAAGGTACTGATGATAAACAGCTGGATTAGACACAAAACTAAATAGTTGGCAGAGATTAAACTGTAAACAGATTTGCTGGAATTGCACATTTCAATATAAATTTATTGTTTATTGTTTAACCCACTCCAAGAGCTATTATCTGGTGCCCACGGCCATGTCTAACAAATAATCTTAATTATAATGTGGAAAACACATGCATTGCACAGGGGTGCACCTAGTTCAGGTCCCACAAAATGTAAAGCCTGGCCATATGCAGGGCTCCAGATAAGAGGGAGTGAACTGAACAAATACACCATTTTCTCACTCATTTCATCACAAAACCCTATGGTGTCACTACTCATTGGATTCGTCTCTAAGAGACGACTCCAATGAGTAGTGACACCATAGGGTTTAATGCAGAAATAAAGATTTTAGTTTTTGAAATACTCCTCTTATCTGGAGCTCTGCATATGGACTGTATTTCTGCAAATATTCAAAAGACAAAGTTAATTTCCTACCTTAACCCTTTACTCCATAGATACAATTTTATAAGCATTTAATTGATTCCTCCACTGAAGAAAATAGTTTCATTTTCTCTACAGTAACAAATATTAGTATGTATCGTAAAAAAATATTTTCTATATTCTAGCAGATGGTAGCTTAAAGCAAGCTGAATATGTAAAGCAGAATGCACCTACTTTAACCTACTTTAAGTGGTCACCTGTCTTACTAGAAAACATATTAGGGGGGAAAGGGTTAACTCTTTTACTAGAATATTCATATGTTTAGAAAAGTTGTCACCAGCTAGGATATCCTGAAGATGAATCATTAAAGGCATTTCCAGTACCTTCCCTGTGATAGTTGCTTAAAGCAGGTTGAAAATAAAACAGAATACTCTCCTTAGGAGCAATCTGCTTTACTTTTAACCAGTTTCCAAAACTAGAAAGAGTATATGGGTTAATAACTTAATAGGTTAACAGAAAAAGTTGAGAAAAAATAATGAATTTGAATTTTTTTTGCTTTATATGTAAATACATAAAGCCACGGAGTGATAAAGCCAACACGATTTGGTGTCAAACTAAAATGTGGTGATTGAGTGATCAGAATCTATCAATCTACTGGTATTATCGTTGCATGCAATATATAGCTAATCATTTTCCATACTGACTAGACAAAAGCTGTCATATATATAATTACTCTAGGGAGACATCTTTGTCAGTGAATAATGATGTGGGAAAAATCAAAGATTATCAGTAAGCAGGCATGCAAGCACATCATCATTGATTAGAAGTTAACTCTTTGCATGCTGAGTAAGTTTTTCAGCTGCAACAATTGTCGTCTATTACTGTTCTAAAAATAGAATTTTCAAAAAAAATCTTAAAACAATATCAGAATTTCAAACTGTTTGGATCCTGATGAGATGCCGCGTTACGCGGCATCTCATCAGGATCCAAACTGTTTGCAAAGGTAATCACTATGGCACATGTATCCGCCGCTAGCATGGAAGAGTTAAACGAATAAGTAGCATTTACATTCAAACAGAATATTGAGTAAACTATTATGATCACAGTAAAGAATATTGGTAAATGATTGTACTAAGATGATGACTGCTTAAAGTTATATATATAGAGGATAATCAATTTCTTTGGATTGATATGAAAAATATATCACGAGAATGGGTTGTTATCTGGTTAAAAAACGAGTCCACAGGACGAGTTTCTTTAATCTGATAACAACCCATTCAAGCGATATAATTCAAAGGAATTGATTATTCTATTTATTATATATATTATATATATTAATGACCTTTTTACAGAAACAAAACACACCAAATTGATTATTTACGTCACAAAACTAGTTATGACGTGACGTCACAAAAAGTGATATCAACAGTGACAATATGAAATTTATCTAACTGAGAAATCTCTATAAATCATTGATAGGTATATAATAAGGTAGTAAAACAGATGTGATAGCTCAATGCAGAACAAAAGTAGTTAATGCAAAAACTTTTCAAAATTCATCTTGTCCAGCAGTATGATCGAATCAGTAATCTGTTTCTAAAGTAAATGAGGGGTGGTAGCCCAATCCAGAACAAAAGTAATGCAGAAAGCTCCAACAGAAGCTTTCTGCATTACTTTTGTTCTCCTTTAAGTAGTAACCTGTCTTTAAAGATATTAGTATCCATTTATTGAATGGTCACTATAAACAGGCATGTACTTCATTGTAATTGCCATACCATATCAAAATCAGGCAATAGCTTAAAGTATGATGAAAGTAAAGCAGAAAGCTCCTTCAGGAGCTTTCTGCTTTACTTTCATCATGCTTTTACCCATTACCCCATAGCCTGATTCTTGATTTGAAAATTAGTGATCACTTAAAGTTGTTGAAAGTAAAGCAGAATGTGCCTTAAGGTACATTCTGCTTTACTTTCAGCCTGCTTTAAGCTACCATTTGCTAGAATATAGAAAACAATTATCATCATACTATTCAAAACTGTATAAATTGGATCTATTTTCCTCAGTGGAGAAATAAATTAAAGGTGTATCAGTAAAAAGGCATATATAGTTATGGGGTAGCGGGTTAAGAGGCTGTATGTCTTGAACACAGAGCCACAACCTTTCAAATAGTTGTTGCAGCAGTGTTTTTCGCAGTATTGTAAATAGCATATGCTAACAGAGGGGTTTTTTTTTAAAAAAAAAAAATGAAAAATGAATTAATTATCATGTGACTGATTTAACCTTTTGAACCTATCATCAATTAATGCCACAATCAGTACACATCCTATCTATACTGTGATGGTTATTGATAATTGGAGAGATAGTAATCCATGTGAGGCAGAGAGGGCTGTTTCTATACCCATCAGAGAATCAAAACTACAGAAAAAGTACACAACAGTAGTGGTCTGAGTAATCACTTAACTCCATATATTCTAGTATGATAGATAGGTGACCACATAAAGCAGGTTGAAAGAAAAGCAGAATGCGCCTTAAAAAAATTCTGCTTTACTTTCAGCAGCCTGCTTTACGATACCATCACCTACAATAAAAAAATATTTTTTATGGTTCATATTCATGGCTGTATAAAGTAGAACTAAACTTTTTTCTTCAGTGGAGGTATAAATTAAATGTGTAAAAAGGCATGTTTATGGGGTAATGTTTAATTCAGGCACCAATACAATACTCTAAAGATTGATTAAAATGTTTACTAATTGTTGGTTCTTGCCAAGTTTAAACCTGTTGAATAATGTGCCCATTAACAACACCTGCTTTCTGAACTATAGCATTGGTTACTAAAACAAGGAAATAATTTCCCAAGAAAATATGCAGACTCATATAAAATATCCTGTAAGAAAACAGTGCAGACCAAGTTAAGGTGCTGTCTGATATGGGTCTACATTATTTTCAAACAGTTTTGTTTTATGCTAGATGTGCTAGTAGCAACAATGAATTTACATGAGCTGGATCTAGACCATGCAGACACCAAGAACTTGGCATCCAATTTAACCCATTCCCCCACAAATATGCCCTTTTACGCCTCTTAATCTATTCCTTCATTGAAGAAAATAGTTCAAATTTTTATAGTCATGAAGATGTATCACAAGAAAAAGTTTTTATATTCTAGTACATGGAAACTTAAAGTAGGCTTAAAGTAAAGCAGAATGCGCCTTAAGGAGCATTCTGCTTTACTTTCAACCTGCTTTAAGCGGTCATATATCTTCAAAACTAAAAATGGGCTATGAGGTAATGTGTTAAACTGTAAGTAGTCACTGGAATGTTAACTGAATCTGTAAAATATTTTCTTTAAAATTGTTTTTCAGAATTTTGGATGAGAGAGAATTGTACACATTTTTCAATGTGTTTATCAATTATAACGGCATGGTCATACTTGTGACATCATCAAACATGCATGATTGAGATGTTTCTGCGACTGAACATAAATCATAATAACAAGTATGTCATATAACTACAGTAAATCCTCTCTATTACAACCACTAAAATGAAGGCTAATTGATTATATAAAAGTATGACATATAAATATATCAGTATATAAATATCATATATACAGGAGTCAGTGTGGCTACCCACTCTCTGGTGACATCATAGGAACTACAGTAAAACCTCTCTATTACAACCACTAAAACGAAGGCTAGTTGATTGCATAAAAGACAGGTGAAAGCTTAAAGCAAGAAGACAGTAAAACAGAAAGCTCCTAAAGGAGCTTTATGTTTTACTGTCACCTTGCTTTAACCAGTCACCTGTGGTAAACACCTAATAATTGACACAATTTTGTGATCGTTATAGAGATGTTTTACTGTTTGTCAGTACAGTAGTCAGTGTGGCTAATCACTCTATGGTGACATAATGGATACTAATCATACTACATGTACTTGTAGTAGTCTTTTAACTTATTCAATGCTGAATTTTCTAATAGACTCTTCTGTCAATGTAAACGACAAGTTTATATTCACTCTGGAAGGGGTTGGTATAACAGTACTTAGAGCTGTCGGAGAACAGCAAAGCTCACCTAATTAAACCTTTCTTAAATAGGTAACTATCAATAGAATAGTGTATCAGTACATTGATATTCAAGCCACAGGGAACCTCCATTCCAAATATCAGCTTACAAATGCAAATATTTCATGTAGTATTAGTGCATTCCAACACTTACTCCATAACTAGCTTTGAAATTTCAGTCCCAAAACTCTAAGTCCACAACAGGTGAAATTTTGACTAAATTTTAACCTTTTTTTAGGTTTTAACTACATAACATCAATGTTCACAGGGCACCTCTCAGCTTCCAACATATTACAACACTTGCCCCAAAACTTTAACCATGAAAAATCGAAGCCGCCATGATTCATGATTATGAGATGGACCGGTTTTCTCCCTTCATATTCCTAACTGCATAAAAACACAAGAGTTTCTTCCCCTGAAAATAATTTCTGCCTAGAGCAATAAAATATAGAAGGAAAAGCTCATAAATGATCAACCAGACACCAAATCAATCACCTATGAAGCAGTTTTTATACTTCTAAGTTTGCATAGGATAATTTGTTCCACTAATTTCACAGAAATACATATACCAGAAAATTCACAAAATTACAAAGTGTTAAAAGTTTTCAGGCATTGAGTAAATTAATTAAGTTTAATCTCTGGCTGCACTCAGATATTGTCCGCTAAAATAATTTGTTTTCTATATTTGAGACATACTAGGGCTCCAGATAAAAGGGATTTAATTGAACAAATCCAATAGGGTTTAATGCAGACAAAAAGATTTTAGTTTTTGAAATACTCCCCATTTCTGGAGCTCTGACATTACTGTCATACAGTGTATATCCAGGTAACAAATAAATAGCATTCTGTTTCACTTTCAATCTGCTTTAAGTGGTCACCTGTCTTCAAAACTAGAACCAGGCTCTGGGAAAATGGATCAAATGGGCACTCTTTACAAAAGTATATGACTCTCTAAAGACAAGTGACTTTTTAATGCTTTACTTTTGTCTTGTACTGACCTGCTTTTAATTCAGCCTAAACCCATTACCCCATAAATACATTTTACTTGCTTAATTTTTTCCTCTGCTGAAGAAAAATTTCCCACTTTATAGTCATGAATATGGACCATAAGAAATAATGTCTATATCATAGTAGATGGTAGCTTTAAGCAGGATGAAAGTAAAAGCAGAATGCTGCTTCACTTCTAACCTGCTTTATGTGGTCACCTGTCTTCAAAACTAGAATCAGGCTATGGGGTAATGGGTCAAATGGGCATTCTTTACAGAAGTATATGACTCTCTAAAGACAGGTGACAGCGTAATGCTTTACCTTTGTCCTGCATTCACATTCTTTATTTCAGCCATAACCCATTACCCCATAAATACATCATTAAATTTTTATGTGTTTAAATTTTTCCTCTGCTGAAGAAAAAATCCTACTATATACAGCCATGAATATGCACCATAGAAATAATTTCTATATCCTAGAAGATGGTAGCCTAAAGCATTGAGGCGCATTCTGCTTTACTTCCAGCCTGCTTTAAGTAGTCATCTGTCTTGAAAACTAGCAACAGGCTATGGGGAAATGAGTTGAAATAAGCCATCTTCTTTTGAGTAAACCCTAAGCACTAACAACAGGTTTGATTGTAAAGTAAATGATCAAAATTAATATGGCGGTTGTCATTAGGTTGATGATCTAGCTAACATAGAATCAGGACCAGACACAAAGTCTGCACAATCAATCAGTTAGACATGTCCTCTCATTAGTATTTGACCAACCCAATTAGCATTTTGACTGTTGACTTCAGTCAACTCTCAATCAATTTAACCCAATAGCCTGTTTCCAGTTTAGGAGAAAGATGGCCCCTTAAAACATTTGCTTTACTTTCAACCTGCTCTAAGCAATGACCTGGAATCCTAAGATAGATACTGAAAATCCCTTGTTTGTTTTATGTTCAGGACTTCTGGGTTGATGACTATTTGTCATAATGTAAAACCATTTAGAGGCATAAAAAGGCACATTAATGGAGTAACTGGTAAATACTAATCAAGCAAAAGGCAACTCACACCTTTGTTTCGTAAACTTTTATTAAGTTTGTAAAACAGTTGGTTGCTGAAAACAAACTACTCCTTTAGGAACTTTCTACTTTATTTTCCTCTTGCATCAAGCTGTCACACCTCGTTAAACCATTACCACATAGCCTGTTTGTAGTTTTGAAGAGAAGTGATCACTTAAAACAGGTTGAAAGTAAATCAGATTGTGCCTTGGGGCACATTCCGCTTTACTTTCAGCCTGCTTTAAGTTAACATCTGCTAGGACATAGAAAACAATTCTTATTTTATAAATTTTTGAAGGTATTGTTTGGAACTATTTCTTCATTGGAGGAATAAATTAAAAGCATAAAAAGAGTATTTATAGGGTAATGGGTTAACCATCATAATAACAGATTGCTACTGCATAGTTAGTCTTTACTGTACACAAAATGTTTACCTTGATTCAATGAAGTAGATTAATTAATTTTGATCATGGCAACACCTGTTCATATTCACATCATAAAGTACATAATATGAGTCTGCGAGAATATTTTTAGGAATTACTGAAAGACTGAACTGCATACTCATAGATGTCACTAAGTAAACAACAATGATCAAGCAATGAGATCTCTTACGGGTCTTGTGACTGCTTTTACTCAATGAACTCCAAGGTTATAAAGCTTTTGAATTGAGTCTGAGTTTGTTCTCAAGCATGTGATTGGTCAGATTTGAGCCTAGGCTCAAATCTGATGAATCAAATGCTTGAGAACGACTTTAGACTCAGCTCAAAAGTTTTAGTATCTTGGAACCAGAAGCTTCAGTTGGAAAATTGCATTATCCAATTAAGTCAATTCATTTTTGACCATTTAAGGTTATACTTAACTATGTATTGCAAAATGACAAACAGTGTAAACCCTAATCAATGGGCTCCTCCTGGAGCTTTTGATCAGGGTCTACACTATTCATATAGGACAAAGGTACTCACTGTTTGTAAAGGACCCATATATTTGTCACTATAGTGACAAATATATTGGTCCTTTACAAACAGTGAATGGTGTAGACCCTAAGGGTTGATAGGTTAAGAAAACCATTGTCACCATTATATTATCTGTTAGAAATGTTTTGTTTTTTGGGTTTTTTAATTCTGTAACTGATTTTTTTGTCTTTTTCAGATTGTGACACAATTAGATCAAGACCAGATGCAATTTAGTCGGATATGGATCCAAACAATTTGAAAAAGTTGCTTCATAAATTCAGATGATTTAATTTTAGACTTTAGACCTTTACAAAACAGTGTACCCGTATAGAGTACTATTCCTAATGCAGTGTAGACTCAGATCAGAGGACTCCTATAAGAACCCTCTGATCAGGGTCTGCATTGTTTTGTCATCTTGATTATACTGTAAAAAGCAACCATAAATAGTCAACAAGAGCACCACACGGGGGTACCAACTCTCATCTATTTGAGAAGATCAGAGAAAAATACAAATAAAATCAGGTCAAAAGTCAAGTCAAGGTCAATTGGTAAAATATCTTGCAATGTCTTGATAGGACTTGTCAAGATGAACATGCATATCCAAAGTGAAGGTTGTAGATGAAAATTGAAGCAAATATGGCCAAAGTTAAGATTTCGGATGACAAGAACAACAACAATGACAAGGACCTTATAGTGACAACAATAGATTTAGCCCATTTTTTTAACCCCCCCCCCCCCCCCCCCCCCTACATGATGTAGAAAACCCAAGCTTAAAATGGAACAGACTTTATTGAAAACTGGAATTGTCCTTTGAAAGTTTCAGTGGTACACTTACCAGCCAGATGCTGTTGTAGAATTCACTGTAAAAGACGTCACTACCACGTTTCCTGTCGCCGCTGTCTTGGTACAGGAAAATATCTGGAGGTGGATGATCATGATCCCACCAACCTGAAGTATCCTCAATATCTTTACGATCAACACCATTACGCTGCGTTAAGTTACTATTCTTGGTATAGTATTGGCTACCATTCAGGATAACCTTAATGTTCTGACCAAGGTTGCCAGCAAATTTATGTTTCTTTACACCATCACCTATATAAACATCTGTTTCAGGTTCAATATTGTCTAGGAAATCATCAATCTCATCAGCAATATCATTTTCTGTTCCTCCATTTTCAAAAAGCTTGTTTGCTTTTGTGGCATTTCTGTTTTCTCTGTTATTGACATCACTGTTTCTATCTACATGTAATGTATTGTTACAGTGGAGAATCTGTTATTCTTTCCCGTTTAAACGCAAACGTACGCAAACGCTAAACACTAAAACGTAGAAAAGTACAACTTTTTGACAATTCTGATAATTCATGTTTGTCATGGTGTTAAACAGTTTTGAGCCTGATCAGACGCCGGGTTACCCGGCGTCTGATCTGGCTCCAAACTGTTTGCACTGCAAATAATAGTTTTAGCGTAAACGCGTTTATTGGGAAAGAATAACAGATTCTCCACTGTAATATCCTTGTCTTCAGTCCAGGTTCCAAGTATTTCAGTAACACCTACAGTTAAACTTCAATATCTCAAACTCACTTAACCCATTCCCCCATAGCCTATTTCTACTTTTGAAAATATGTGATCACTTAAAGCAGGTTGAAAGTAAAGCAGAATGTGCCTTAAGGCACATTCTGCTTTACTTTCAGCCTGCTTTAAGCTACAACCTTCTTAAATATAGAAAATATTTCTTATACAACATATTCATGACTGTATAAAGTGGAACTATTTTCTTCAGTGGAGGAATAAATTAAAGGCGTTAAAAGGCGTATTTATGGGGTAATGGGTTAACTCCAATTTTCCCATACTTCTACAGTTGAATTTCATTATTATTACCTCGCTTAACCCTTCACTCTCAAAGACTTCATGAAGCGCATTTGCAAAACGTTTTGATCCTGATAAGACCCCTCGTTCTGCGGAGTCTGATAAGGATCAAAACTGTTTGCCACTTGTTTTGGAATTACATCAGTTTTACTGCCTTAAATCTACCTCTGAAACAATATTGCAGACAACAATATTCAAGCAGACGACAATATGGCAGTGAATAAACTTGATCATGAAAGGGTTAGTCAAACATATCCTTATTTCAAAGCTAAAACGTGGCTAATTAGTCGCTTTTTAACTTTGAATTAAGGATATGTTTGACTTTGTAAGCCAGTTTGACATAATATGTCATTTATACCACCATCATTATCCACTTGATCATCATCAGCAGTAAGAACTCTATCAGTATGTTCAGCAATGTTTATAATGTCCTCAGAACTGCCATCTTCATACAGCGGTGACACTTTCCCACTAGGTTTAAATGGAAACATCGTAGATGGCCACTTATTCCGGAAACTGATGAAACAGTCACATTCTAGCACTTTCCCTCATTGTTGGTTGTCAGTGCTTAAGACACTAAACAATTACGTTGCTTAAAACAGACTGAAAGTAAAGCAGAAATCTCCCTGAGAGACCAACTAGTAACAAGAGTCTACTATATCTGTCACTCTCTTCTGCCACTTAAGACAACATTCAACCTGTTCTCACTGTTCCATTTAGCAAATTTATCGAGAGTTCAGGGCTCCAGATAAGAGGGAGTAAACTGAACAAATCCTGTGTTTTCTCACCTGTCAGCACCAAATCCTGTGATGTTACTACTCATTAGAATCATCTCGAAAAGACAATTCTAATGAGTCGTAACACCATAGGGTTTAATGCAGAAATAAAGATTTTAGTTTTTGAAATACTCCCCTTATCTGGAGCTCTGGAGTTTTTATCCCTTCACCACCATACTAATTTGTCGTCTGGTTCAATATTCTTGTCTGCAATATCCTTTCAAAGTTAGATTGAGGGCAAAATGACTGACATAATTTCAAAATGAGTGTCAAATAGTTTGGGTCCTGATCAGACGCTGCATTGCACTGCCTCTGATCAGGACCTTAACTGTTTGCCAAAGCGCTTTTTCATTGAAAGTGAAATGGTTCAATATTTTTCTACAGTCAAACATATGTTTAAACAGTCATAAATAAGTGTGGCAACTTAATGAAAGTCAAATGCAAAGCAAAAAGCTCACAATGGAGCTTTCTGCTTTACATTTTACCTTCATTAAGCAACAATATCTGTTTAGAGATTTCCTCTATCCACCAGTAGTTGCCACAGTAAATATGTTTCAATGTATTTCAATCCATAACTTTTCTATAATGGTAGATATTAAACAAACAATGTGTTGTCAGCTGATAACAATATTGCTAAAAAATTGTTCAAATACTTAAACATACATGTAATAGTATACTGGTACTTACAATTATACAGGTACGTACTGTGTGAAAATTAAATAAATCTTGGATATCTCCAAAGTAGGGCAAGACAGGGTTGCCATTTCTCTAGCATTTTCTGAAATCTTCGGATATTTATCCTAGCAGATGGGAGCTTAAAGCATACTGAAAGCAAAGCAGAACGCACCTTAAGGCGCATTTTGCTTTACCATAAACCTGCTTTAAGTAATTCCGCTTGAAAAAAAGAAAATTAGGAAATTTTAGCATTTTTCATATTCAACTCATGGCAGTCCTGGGCAGAACAAACTTCTATATTCTGCAATCAGCTTCCACCTGTCTGTAACTCTATGCACGCTAGCAGTGAAATATTGATGACCTTTGCAAACAGACTGGATCCAGATAAGATGACAAACAAGAGCCCCATGGGGCATATTTCGCTCACCTGAGAAAATAGCTGAAAAAATGGCGATAATAATTTAGGTCCAGGACTGACCTAGATATGCAACAGACCCGAACAATTTGAACAAATTATGTAAAGTATATTTAAAAGTGTCACCATACCGAATATAAAAGCTCTGGCCATATTAGTGTCAGAGAAGAAGACGTTTCAAATTTTCTCTATATAACTCTATGTAAAACTGTGACCCCAAGGGTGGGGCCAATTTTGACCCCAGGTGCATAATTTGAACAAACTTGATAGAGGACCTGTAGGCGATGGTATGTGCCAAATATCTAAGCTCTGGCCCTTGTAGTTTCAGAAAAGAAGATTTTTTAAGTTTTCATTGAAAAAAATCTAGCTCCTGTGACCTAGTTATGCAACCGACCAGAACCATTTGAACAATTTTGGTTTAGGACATCTAGAAGTGTCACCATACCAAATATCAAAGCTCTGGCCATATTAGTTTCAGAGAAGAAGACGTTTGAAAATTTCACGATATAACTCTATGTAAAACTGTGACCCCCGGGACGGGGCCAATTTCGACCCCAGGGGCATAATTTGAACAAACTAAATAGAGGACCTGTAGGCGATACTATGTGCCAAATATCTAAGCCCAGGCCCTTGTAGTTTCAGACAAGAAGATTTTTTAAGTTTTCAATGAAAAAAATCTATTTTTAGCTCCTGTGACCTAGTTATGCAACTGACCAGAACCATTTGAACAATTTTCGTAAAGGACATCTAGAAGTGTCCCTATGCCAAATATCAATGCTCTGGCCACATTAGTTTCAGAGAAGAAGACGTTTGAAAATTTCACTATATAACTCTATGTAAATCTGTGACCCCCGGGGCGGGGCCAATTTTGACCCCAGGGGCATAATTTGAACAAACTTGATAGAGGACCAGTAGATAATGCTATGTGCCAAATATGTAAGCTCCGGCCCTTCCAGTTTTTGACAAGAAGATTTTTTAAGATTTCCTTATTTTTTCACTTTGGTTGCCATGGCAACCAGAGTTCTGCATTGTTTTTAATTCTTTGAACAAATTTGAAAGAGCTTGACCCAAGGAACATTTCTGTAAAGTTTGGTTGAATTCTGTCAAGCCGTATAGGAGGAGATGTCATTTGAAGCAATTGTTAACGACGACGGACGACTAACGACGCACAACGGACGACGCCGGACACAGGGCCATCCCAATAGCTCACCTTGAGCCTTTGGCTCAGGTGAGCTAAAAATGCTATATCTCATCAGGATACAGGATATTTGTCATTCTGACCCAGTTTGATAACATTTTTTAGAAAGTTTTAATTTTGGAACAGAAGCAGAAGACAAGTGTTGCAGACGACAATCTTATTTAGTGTCCAAAGACTTACAGAAGCTCAGTCGTCTGCTGCTCATATAGATCTTCTTTCTTTTGAATGATTTCTCAACAGGAGTTAGACTGTATGTTTCAATATAGTACTTTATACATGCACAGTAAAACCTCGCTATTACGACCACTAAAACGAAGGCTAATTGATTATATAATAGAGAGGTGGCAGCTTAAAGCAAGATGACAGTGAAACAGAAAGCTCCTAAAGGAGCTTTCTGTTTCACTGTCACCTTGCTTTAAGTGGTCACCTATCGTAAACACCCTAATAATTAACAAAATTTAGTGGTCGTAATAGAGAGGTTTTACTGTATTTATAAAATAAAATCAGATTTATTGTAGTGATTAATCAATGCATTGAGGCTAGACTTTCTGATTTCTGTGGGAAGTTTTTCAAAAGCTAAAATCTTTATTTCTGCATTTAACCCTATAGTGTTACTACTCATAAGAATCGTCTCTTAGAGACAATACAAATGAGAAGTGACACAATAGGATTTGGTGCTGAAACAAGTGATAAAATGTTGGATTCGTTGGGTTTACTCCCTCTGATCTGGAACCTTGGCATATGATGTTTTTAAGGACCCTTAAAGCGACTCGCAACCGGATGGTGTACTTGTCAAAATAAAATAAAATACTCAAATAAAAGCAAATTTGTGGCATTATTTGGCTTCTGACATTAAAAAAATATGATCAGTCCAAAAAAAGTCTCAAGAATCGTCACCGAATCTTAGTTTTTTTTAGATATATTCCATCGTTTTTCAAACGGTTTTGCTGTTGTTGTTGCTTCTCTACACGGGCTCTGACATAAACCGGAGCCGAATAATGTAGTATTAAGCGCTACCAGTGAAGTACGTTAATTCGCTACCATATATATAGAGAGCGTCCGTGGTCGAGGCGGTAAAGGCGTGTCCTCATTTTTCTTGTTTGTCTCCGCAATGGAGGGTCACGGGTTCGAATCCCACCAGAGCTTCTTCTTTTTTTTTTTTTGGAAATGCATTTTTTAACAGAATTTATTATCCTAAACTAAATCTTACCCATTTATATAATCATTTGGCATATATTTACAAATTACCATTTTTAATGCTAAATCTGGTTGAGAGCCTCTTTAAACTGTTTTAATGGCTACTCTTTTGGCATGACCATTTAAATAATTTATAACCATTAAAAACCTCATTAATTTTAACATAACAGTAGGATTATTAATCCCATAATGGGTCATTGAAACTGTTTGCCAGGTGATATTGCACTTAGCACGTTCGAAGGTGATCAATAGTTCTAATAGGATGTTGACATATGTCATGTACAAGAAAACCTCTATTAATCAACTCTTACCATGCTAGTGGCAGATATGTGCCACAGTGATTACCTTCGCAAACAGTATGGACCTAGATGAGACGCCCCATAAAAACTCTGACCTTGTTTTTAAAATACATTTCGAAAATTCTATTTTTAGAAAAGTAGTAGACGACAATTAAACAGCCATTTAGAGAAGACTAATTGGATATTCTTAATAGGATATGGCTTAATGATGGAGCTTTCTGCATTGCTTTTGCCCTGCATTAAGCTGTCTGGTGACCTTTACATTAGACAACTAATTCATGTAACTTTGAATAAATGCTAAACACAGGTTTTAGTGTACAAGTATGATTTTGACATAATATTTACATTCTACTTATAGGCATATTAACCCTTGAAAAAACTTTTAACTCTTTCAACACCTAGTAACTGCTGTCTCCTGAAAGTTGTGTTTGCTAACTATCTGAAACTAGATCAACACCATGGACCTGTTTAAAATATACTCAATACATTTGCAAACAGTGTCGGTCCAGATAAGAGGGCTCCTATACAAGCCCTCTGATCAGGACCTGCACTGTTTTCTAATTTAGACCTGCATTTATTAAACTACCCATAATTCCAAGTGGACTGGTTCATATTTTTTAAATTAAAAAGGTCCACAAAGGAATGTAATAACCAAAAAGAGTTATTTAGTGTTGAAACAGTTACTCTGTATAACTTCAGAAAGTTAGCAAATGAACAGTTCACAATGAATTGCAGGTAAAGCTAAAACAAGCCAAAAATCTATAACTATTATGTCATGTCAATATTTGTCTAAATCTTCAATAATGAGTAGGTCTGATCATTCTAAATAATAATAGATCCCTTGCTTGGTACTGGTATCATGAAAACAGGGCTGCCATTTCTCCGGATTTTTCCGAAATCTCCGGATTTTTTTTCACTACATGGTTTCTTAAAGCAGTCTGAAAGTAAAGCAGAATGCGCCCTTAGGCGCATTCTGCTTTACTTACAGCCTGCTTTAAATAGTCGCATGTCAAAAAACCAAGAAAAAGGCTATAGGATAAAGGTACGATTCGTAAAATCGCACTTGAAAAATGCAAATTTGGAAATCTTAGGATTTTTCATGTCAACTTATGGCAGCCCTGTGAAAACAGTGCTAGAAATGGTATATTCTTAAGAATAAAGTAACTGGATGTAAGTAAGACACTTGTAAACTTGTAATATATTGCAGGCAGACAAATAAATGCAGACAGCTAATCGTAAATTTCTTCTTTCATTTTCATGTACAATGTATTACTTTGTGAACCCTTTCAGCCATACAATATTTCTAGCTTTGAATACAGGGGACCACTTAAAGCAAGTTGAAAGTAAAGCAGAATGCACCTCAAGGCACATTCTGCTTTACTTTCGGTCTGCTTTAAGCTACCATCTCTTCAAATTAAGAAAATATTTTGTATGGTTTATGTTCATGACAGTATAAATTGGAACTATTTTCTGCAGTGGAGGAATAAATTAAATGCTAAAAAGGCGTTTCTATGACCAAAAAGGATTAATATAGATCTATGTGTCTCTAATGATCAATTGCTTACTAACTTTGACAATAAAAATAAGAAACTTACCATTGAAGGAAATAACGGTAAATTCAAAATCACAGACCAGAAGTGTTGAATAATCCCTGGTGTCTGACCTCTCCATCAACTTTATTTTGATAGAAATCAATGGATATTGTAAGGATTCATAGTCAATCACAGACAATTTCCTATTGGCTTATGTTCATTTCAAAGCAGGAAATTAGTTTCAGCATGAAATATTCAAGGATGCACCCTTAGAGACATAATTCAACCTTGAAACTTCAAATGGACAACTCCAGTTTTCATTTAACCCTTTCCCCCATAGAAGCGACTTTTAGCGTATTGAAATTATTCATCTGCTGAAGAAAATAGTTCCAGTTTATATACTCATGAACAATTACAATAACAAATATTTTATATAGCCAAGCAGACGGTAGTTTAAAGCAGGCTGAAAGTAAAGCAGAATGTGCCTTAAGGCACATTCTGCTTTACTTTCAACCTGCTGTAAGTGATCACCTGTATTTAATGTTATAAAATGGTTATTGGGTAAAGGGTTAAGTCTGGTCCATTCTACTCTATTAATGGGTGTGTTTTTTCACATTATATTGCAAGCAGATCAGACCAAAATATACTACAGAAACAGTACACTGTTTGTAAATGACAAGAGTTCAATGGGGTAGAATGTAGATGTCTAACTCTTACCATGCTAGTGACAGATATATCATACAGAGATTACTTTTGAAAACAGTTTGGATCCAGATGAGACGCCCCGAAACTGTTTGAGACTCAATTATCAGGATATTTTGAAAAGGAATTTTGGAAATATTTTGAAAAGAAGAAATACCCAGCATGCAAAGAGTTAACGCTTGAGCAATCATCTGTCTTAACAAAAAAGTTTCTATTTCATCAGCACATGACTTAATTCATATGATTATTTTATGATTTTACTGTTCTGAATGGAGCAGACAGCTGTCTATTGGGACTTCCAGGATTCTATACTTAACCCTTTAGCCCACAGCCTATTTCTAGTTTTTTTCTAGCCCAGTGACTACTTAAAGCGGGTTGAAAAATTTTTTTTAGGAAATATTTCTTTAGTTACATGTTTATGTCTTAATAAATTGGAACTATTTCTTTAGCGTAGGAATAAATTAAATGTGCTAAAACGTGATGGGGGAAAGGGTTAACCAATTACTCCATAAATACACCTTTTGATATATTCCTCCACTATAGAAACAAGAGGGCATGAAGGCCCTGATATTGCTCACCTGTTGTACTGAAGCCTGATAGCTTTAAATACCTTTCTGTTTCACCCGTTTTAATCTAAATCCATTCAATTTTGTAGTATAGCATGTAAACAATTTTGGTATACAACCTCATAACTCTAGTATAGTAGAGTACATCAAGGGCAGATAACTAGAGCCTAAACAGTACTGAAATGAAGCCTTTTCTAGCATTTCAAAGTATATCGCCAGTATACTTTATGCAGAGTGATGCCATTAATGAAGATGATGATGATGATATCAAGGGCAGATTACTATTGCCACAATAATTAGATTTCAGCAATAATTGCAATCCTTCGAAAACTTATAGCTATTTACTTTATGTAAAGAATAATCAAAATCCATTGAAAACTGTACTGGCAAAAGTATAAACACTGTTAGATATTGCATTTTCAGCAATTCAAGGGCAAATAACTCTTTACCTTTTGGTCCGATTACAACCAGAATCACTTATTCAAACTCTTATTGTCATACATGTATACAATTGGAGCAAGTTTGAAAAAGAGTGGATAAAAAGTAAAGCCTCTAGAGAGTAAGCAGCCTTAAATATGGCATTTTCAGCAGTTCAAGGCCAGATAACTTTTGACATATTGGTCTGATTTCAACAATAATTGATCTCATCTGAACTCTTATAATAAGTCATATACAATCTGAGCAAGTTAAAGAAAGATTGGATATAAAGTGTGGCCTCTAGAGTGTAAACCCCGTAAGTATGGCATTTTCAGCAATTCAAAGGTAGATAACTCTTGATCTATTGGTCCTATTTCAACCATAATCAAACTCATCCAAACTCTTATGGTAATACAAAAATATAGAAGACTGACTAGAGAAAACCAGGCTGGAACTCTTATAGTATCATACAATCTGAGCAAGTTTGAGAAAGATTGGATAAATAGTGTGGCCTCTAGAGTGTAAACACTGTAAAATATGGCATTTTCAGCAATTCAAAGGTAGATAACTCTTGATCTATTGGTCATATTTCAACCATAATCAAACTCATCTGAATTATTATGGTATTTAACAATCTGAGCAAGTTTGAGAAAGATTGGATACATATTGTGGCCTCTAGAATTCAAACACTCAAGCTGTTGACGACGAACGACTAATGACGAACGCCGCATGGCGGACGCCGGACATTCAAGGATTACAAAAGCTCACCCTGAGCTAGCTCATGTGAGCAAAAAAAGTTTTGTCTTCATACAGGTGTTAAATGGCTGGGTTTTTACACGGGTTTAACGAGCGGAAGGCAAACCCAAAAGCTGGGTTTTAACTAAGGTTGTTTACCTTGCCAATGTTATGTAAGAAGATAAGGTGTTTTACATAACATTAGTGAGATAAACAGTTGTCAGGATGGACACCACTGACCTAATGGTCAGAAAACTAAATAATTAAAACAAAAGAATAAAATCAGTGTTAATCACTTGTATTTTATATCAAACAGTTCTAATCTAATCTAAAGAATAAAAGCATTATTTACACAAATGACTAAAGCCAGATAAAAACTTAAGATGTGCTGCTTTAAATGCAATCAACAATTTAGCAAAAAGATCTAAATAGCAAACAGCCAAAATGCTCAAAGTGAGAAGTAAAGACCAAAAATGGTGCTAAGTTAAATGGCTTTAAAAGTGACACACTCAATTTAGAAATGTAGTTAAATAAAGCAGAAAATGTTCCTAAGTAACTATTTAAGCAATAAATAAGTTCCACCTAGAAGAACAAAATCTAACCTGCCAGTGTAAGGCAGGGTAGAATGCATCTTTCTAGTTGCTGGTCTGAGTAAGTGTGTGTGATTGAGAAATTTCCCTCAATATATAGCCTTTGAGAGAGCCATCAATCACATGACCCTAATCAAGCCTTCTGATTGGCTGAGGGCAAATTATAGCCCCTTCCTGTGTTAGGGCTAAATACAAAATAATTATTTATTATAAAGACACATTCTAAATTACTAAAAAGTAGCTCAAATAACAGCTATTAAATCAAAACTATTAAATCTATATTCAGAGTGGCCAAATACAATATATAAGTGATGTTTCAAAATATGAGCAGTGAAGGGTCTAGAATTTCTAGACCCAGATATCAGCCGAAAATCAGCAAATACACAAAAATACTAATTTATCAAGTTCCCTAAACATATCTATCATAAACTTCAAACCTTTAGACACATTATGAGTATAAATCTAGAATTTATAGTAATTTATTGACAGAGATAAAGCCCCAATTGTAAGAGCAAATCATTGCTTTTCCAGCTGGCGGCCATTTTGAATGCCTCTCTTTACTAAGGATCTAGCTCCTCAACACAATAAATCTAAATTACAGCATTACCTGGCCCTATTCAAACAAATGAACATTTGAAAAACCTTAAGACAACAAAAGTCTACATAGTAGGCTTTTAAATGTGTGAAAAATATCAATGTACAAGGAGATATTGCACTTATTAGAGTCTGAATGACAGACCTGGGTCACCAGCCCAATGTAAACAGGTCTACATTTTGGCAGGTAACTCAGGATCCAAACAATGTCATCCATCAAAAACTATTAGAAAAGGTAGAAATAAAGTATAAGTGCCTAATCAGGCTGAGTTTCTACTGAATTTATGTTTATTTAATAAGATTTCACACCTGAGCCAATTTCCTCTATATGGTTATATAGTAGAAAATGGCCAAGATAGAAAATCTCTATAAAAACACTAAAAATGCAATGTCAACCTAAAATATATGCACCGGTAGTTGCGGAAACATATCTCACAGCTACCGTGACCAAAATCACAACTATATTTGGTCTACAGGTCTAAAGAATCAAAATAAGCAATTTGCTATCTGAGCAGAAATCTGCTCAAGCATGTCGGGTCAACTCCAGTTTTACAACACTACACCCCCTACGGAAAATTAAAAATATCGCAAGATATTTTTAACATTTCGTCCCCGAAATAAAGTAGATAACTGTTGAGCTGACATGCTTTACAAAGAAACACATGTAAATATAAAGTAAAAATTAAATGCAAAGAATAAACTTTTCTAATACTCTGTAATCTAGCATATACATGAGCATCTTTGAACAAATACTCCAGCATAAACTTTAGAACAGAGTAACAACTATTTACACTAACATACTAACTATGATATTGAATGGCAAAACTATGAAGTGAAAATACTAATTGCAGAAACAATGTTATTCAGCATTCAGATAGATTTGAAAACTACAAATCTAATTGAAACTGAAGAAAATTGCTAATATGTCAAAAATGAGTTATGAGAGACTGTTCTAAAAAATCTATCATTTTTACAAACAGTTGAAAACTATATTGCAAATATAGTACATTACCCAAAAACAAAAACATAAAAAATGGCAAATAATTTCACTGGTAATGACTAAATTGCTCAATAGACTAAATCTTAACATATCTTTCTCTTAACTCAAACAAAAGACACATCATCAAAAATTGCGTCTTTTGAAGTGATACAAATGTAAAAAGTACATTATACTAAAATGTACAAAACTACAACTTATCAAAATCTATCAAAACTATTGCACAAAGTGCAATTATCCATAAAAGTAAAATACTGATACGCACACACAAAAATTGGTGCTCAAATATCAAAACATGAAACATGGCGATATAACAGGAATAAACTAAGTTGCTTTCATCTAAAAACGTTTCACCACTGAAAAATATGGTGAACAGTTTACAGAGAAAAGCTTTAAAGTGCTTTAATGCAAAAACATAGCAGAAACCTACCAACAGACTTATCAGAAATGTTACAAACACAGACAATACTTCATCACCACTGCCATCCTAATTTAAAAACTAAATAAAAATTAATTAAGAAAAATACAGTTAAAAATAATTCAGATAAAAACTAACTCATACATAGTCTCAGAACCCTAAGGTATCTTATAATAATTCAGTAAAATGATATATAAAAGACTATTTAGATCTGAATCACCCTGTGCTTACTTGTCAATGTGTTATCCCTAAAAAATTGAGAGAAAACATTTAGAATCTAATGTTTAATCTCAAACCCCTAATTTGGGACTGCGCAATAAAGCAATACCTCAGCACAAGTGGCAAAAAACATTAAAAATGCGTAGATATTAGAACCTAGCATAATTAAATTTACCTACAGAAAAATATTGATGCTCATAATGCGTAGATTGTCTCTAAGCATTAAAAGCAACAATAAAAAATAGAGAAAACACATTACACACTTAAACATCTAAGTAATAACAGTACATAGAAAAATCAGCTAGAATAATTCTAAAACATATAAATGAGAACCACAGGCCTAGAATATAGATACATTCCTGTGCCAAACATAAAGCAATATTTCCCCCTTAAAAAAAAACTTAGGCGAGACGTTTATGTGTCGTAGAGATTAACTCTAGCACTTAGACTAAACATGCCCCTAATTAATGAAAATAGGTCAGAGGTCGCAGATGACGTAGAGATTAGAATCTAGCACCTAAGCAACATCATTCCCTATTAAAACAAATACACTCTCAGACGGTCAGCGGTCAGCCATGCAGATGACGTAGAGATTAGAATCTAGGTCCTCCTACATACAACATGCCCCTGAGACATGTAAACCCTAAAAAAAAAAAATATAAAAAGGGATATATGCGATATGTAAAACACAAGAGTAAATCTACAACGAAAAACTATGGCTCGCTCTACATGCGAGTCCAAAACATAAGATACCCTGTAAAGAAAATTCAAAGATTACTGCAGCTCTTCTTCTCTGGCTGTAGGAAAGTTCATATTAATACATCTACCAGGAGCGCGAATATGTAAAATAAAAGTAATCTAGAGTCTATGTATGTCTCGCGTAGATAGATGCGCGAAAGTTCTTGAAGCATGGAAAGTTTCTTGTTGCGCAAGAATACGTATTTAAAGTTTCTAGTAGCGCGATATTTAAAAAGGAAAATTAACACTTGTTTCACTTTTGTGGTGTTTTTCCTACTTAATATAAAACGCGTAACAGGAGAAAAAAAATGGTTAGATAGCTTAACCCGTTGAATGCTTAATATACACAATCACCTACATTATGAATTTTCAATTACTGCTTTGGAAATTACTGGTATCAAGAAGCGCCTTCAAAATGGCTAAAAGTTCAAGTCAAACTGTGTAGACTCAGATCAGAGACTTGACATCAAGGCTCAAAATCTGGGTATATGCAGTAAATAAGAAAAATGCATTAAAGGGTTAAATCTAGCTAACAAACACCACCACTCGCGATTACGTTCTCTGCCGCAGTATGATGTCTGTTGTAGCATGGCATGGCTTGGTCATCCTCCTTCTGGTTGTAAGTCTGGTAGGCGTCTTCATGATTTGCGTCTGGCAAGTAATGTCGCCCAAAATCGTCTTCATTCATGAGGTACACTTGTAACATATACCTCGTGGGTTATCGTCTCCAGGCATTCTTGTGACTTGATGCCTCTTGGGTTATAGTCTCTTTAGGTAATCTTGTGTTACCTCGTGGGTTATAGTCTCTTTAGGTATTCTTGTGATACCTTGTGGGTTATCATCTCCAGGCATTCTTGTGACTTGATGCCTCTTGGGTTATAGTCTCTTTAGGTATTCTTGTGATACCTCGTGGGTTATCGTCTCCAGGCATTCTTGTGACTTGATGCCTCTTTGGTGGTTGTCTCTAGGCATTCTTGACTTGATGCCTCATGGGTTATCGTCTCTTTAGGTATTCTTCTGACTTGATACCTCTGGTTATTGTCTCTAGGCATTCTTATGACTTTATGCCTCTTCGGTTATCGTCATTAGGTGTAAGATATGCTTGTTACTTGACACATCTTTGGTTATCGTCTCTTCGGTATTCTTGGAGTAGCTTCTTTGTCTCTGGCGAGGTTCGTCTTTGACTAGGGCACTCGACAAGGCTTCAGCTTGGTAGGACTGGATTCAGTGTAACTCTGAGATATCTTTCAATTGTACCCGAAGGTACTAGTGCGGACTACGGATTGCAGTGTAACTCTTTGACAAACACGAGCTTGTTTGTCAAGTGATATTATCTTTCGATAAAATTCTAAGTCCACAGAGGTAACTTAGAGTTATGCGGATGCAGGCAGTCAATTTTGAAAACTGTAAGTAAAGGTGCAAATTTGCACTTAAAGCAAATATTCATTTTAAATTTTATTCCTCAAATGTTTAGTCGTAGTTCATATACGAGTTTATAGGGGGTCCACTTTTTGTGGCTAATAACACTCGGTTCAAAGAAGTGACTACAACTAATTATTTGAGACGCATTCACTAAGTATTTAAGATCTAAATGTAGCACAGCTGAAAAAGTGCTAAGTTTTCGAATGTGAATGCTTAAAAGGGCCGTAGGACAAGGGAGATAGGGAATCACCGACTCACTCCGAAGTGGACTGGTAGCCTGTTTTGGTGGGCAGACGTACAGCATTCGACTTGTGAGTTTGCGAAACCCTAACAGACAAAGAGTCTGAGACTGGATAAGTGAGAGAGATAGAGTAAAAGAATCAAAGGAATCACCGACTCACTCCGAAGTGGACTGGTAGCCTGTTTTGGTGGGCAGGCGTACAGCATTCGACTTGTAAGTTTGAGAAACCCTTGGTTCTAAAGTTTGTAAGCTTGTAGGCTGTAGCTAATGTAGAAAAAATATCTATTGTGCCTAGCAAAAATAATTGAGAAAAAACTTCTTAAACTAAATATCCCGATTCTGACGCCAGTGTTAAATGGCTGGGTTTTTACACGGGTTTAACGAGCGGAAGGCAAACCCAAAAGCTGGGTTTTAACTAAGGTTGTTTACCTTGCCAATGTTATGTAAGAAGATAAGGTGTTTTACATAACATTAGTGAGATAAACAGTTGTCAGGATGGACACCACTGACCTAATGGTCAGAAAACTAAATAATTAAAACAAAAGAATAAAATCAGTGTTAATCACTTGTATTTTATATCAAACAGTTCTAATCTAATCTAAAGAATAAAAGCATTATTTACACAAATGACTAAAGCCAGATAAAAACTTAAGATGTGCTGCTTTAAATGCAATCAACAATTTAGCAAAAAGATCTAAATAGCAAACAGCCAAAATGCTCAAAGTGAGAAGTAAAGACCAAAAATGGTGCTAAGTTAAATGGCTTTAAAAGTGACACACTCAATTTAGAAATGTAGTTAAATAAAGCAGAAAATGTTCCTAAGTAACTATTTAAGCAATAAATAAGTTCCACCTAGAAGAACAAAATCTAACCTGCCAGTGTAAGGCAGGGTAGAATGCATCTTTCTAGTTGCTGGTCTGAGTAAGTGTGTGTGATTGAGAAATTTCCCTCAATATATAGCCTTTGAGAGAGCCATCAATCACATGACCCTAATCAAGCCTTCTGATTGGCTGAGGGCAAATTATAGCCCCTTCCTGTGTTAGGGCTAAATACAAAATAATTATTTATTATAAAGACACATTCTAAATTACTAAAAAGTAGCTCAAATAACAGCTATTAAATCAAAACTATTAAATCTATATTCAGAGTGGCCAAATACAATATATAAGTGATGTTTCAAAATATGAGCAGTGAAGGGTCTAGAATTTCTAGACCCAGATATCAGCCGAAAATCAGCAAATACACAAAAATACTAATTTATCAAGTTCCCTAAACATATCTATCATAAACTTCAAACCTTTAGACACATTATGAGTATAAATCTAGAATTTATAGTAATTTATTGACAGAGATAAAGCCCCAATTGTAAGAGCAAATCATTGCTTTTCCAGCTGGCGGCCATTTTGAATGCCTCTCTTTACTAAGGATCTAGCTCCTCAACACAATAAATCTAAATTACAGCATTACCTGGCCCTATTCAAACAAATGAACATTTGAAAAACCTTAAGACAACAAAAGTCTACATAGTAGGCTTTTAAATGTGTGAAAAATATCAATGTACAAGGAGATATTGCACTTATTAGAGTCTGAATGACAGACCTGGGTCACCAGCCCAATGTAAACAGGTCTACATTTTGGCAGGTAACTCAGGATCCAAACAATGTCATCCATCAAAAACTATTAGAAAAGGTAGAAATAAAGTATAAGTGCCTAATCAGGCTGAGTTTCTACTGAATTTATGTTTATTTAATAAGATTTCACACCTGAGCCAATTTCCTCTATATGGTTATATAGTAGAAAATGGCCAAGATAGAAAATCTCTATAAAAACACTAAAAATGCAATGTCAACCTAAAATATATGCACCGGTAGTTGCGGAAACATATCTCACAGCTACCGTGACCAAAATCACAACTATATTTGGTCTACAGGTCTAAAGAATCAAAATAAGCAATTTGCTATCTGAGCAGAAATCTGCTCAAGCATGTCGGGTCAACTCCAGTTTTACAACACAGGCATGAATATACACCATTAAAACAGTTGCCTATTTCTTATCAGATGGTAGCTTAGAGCAGGCTGAAGGTAAAGCAGAATGTGCTTGAAAGTGCATTTTGCTTTAACCCTTTAATCCATAGCCTGTTTCTAGTAGTTAAGATATGTGACCTATTAAAGCAGGCTCAAAGTAAAGCAGAATGTGCCCTAGGGCACATTCTGCTTTACTTTCAGCCTACTTTAAGTTACTATCTGCTAGTATATAGAAAATATTTCTTATAGTACATATTCATAAAAGTATAAAATGGAACTATTTTCTTTGGCGGATGAATAAAATGAATGCGCTAAAAGTCGCTTCTATAAGGGAAAGGGTTAAGCCTGCTCTATGAAATCACCTGTCGTCAATACTGAAAACAAGCTAAAGGGGAAAGGGTTAACTGTTGCAGAACCCATGCTTGAATGTTTTATAATATGCAGTCACCATGGGACATGCAGTAAAAATATGTCAGTCCCAGAACATTTGTATATTAGCTATATCTTATAACATATTCTCTCAGTTAGCTTTATTCTACCCTCTCCTGCTTTAGATATAAAGGAAACTGCTCATACAGCATGCTGACAGTTGGCCATCAGCTTCAATTTCAGTTAGCCCTGTTTTTGATTTTGCAATATATTGTAAAAGCAAACCTAACAGTTAATCTGTCTAGACAAATAGGAAGCTTGAAATGTCCATTTTTAGCCCTGTTTTTAATTTTGCAATATAGTATATTGTAAAAGCAAACCTAACAGTTAATCTGTCTAGACTAAATAGGAAGCTTGAAATGTCCATTTGAAGTTTCAGGGGTGAAGGAGTGAACTCTTTTCCAATTGCAATGGACTGGAGATAGTGATTGAACTGGCTTGCACATAGTTAATCAGGCTCCAAGGTTATAAAGCTTTTGAGTTGAGTCTAAAGCATTTCTCAAGCACTTGATTGGTCAGACTTGAGCCTAGGCTCAAATCTGACCAATCAAATGCTTGAGAACAAATTCAGACTCAACTCAAAAGCTTTACAGCCTTGAAGCCAGGTCTTCCCTGACATATGATATGTCAGTCTCTTTTTTAGTTCAAGGGAGATAACTTCTTAAGCTACAGCAATAAAATGTTTGGTACCAAGTGGCAGCCTTTAACCCATTACTCCATAAATATGGCCTTTTACACTGAAAAAAACAACTACTTTATATGTACAGTCGAAATGTGAATCATTAGAAAAAATTTCTATATCCTAGCAGATGTTAGCTTAAAGCAGGCTTAAAGTATATTTACTTTCAACCTGCTTTAAGTAGTCACCTATCTTCAAAACTATAAAACAGACTATGTGGTAATGGGTTAAGCAATATGAAAGTAAAGCAGTAACCTCCTGTAGGAGTGTTCTGTTTTACTTTTATCATGCTCTAAGCAAACACAAGCCTCAAACGTCAATCACAAGGCCTTCTTTTGAGTCATAAGAGCAGGAACTTCTTATAAACCCATTACTCCATAGATACGAATTTAATTTATTCAGACTGTGTAGAAAACGAAAAAACGCCAATGTCGGTATGGCCGGATTGTCTGCGCTTTTGTTTTGTAAATATTTATATAATATAGTTACCCATGGCATGTGATGATGACCTCACTACAACTGTACATGTCAAGTTTGGTTGCTGTAGGACTTAAACTTTAACTAAAACTGACACTAACAAAAAGGTCAACCAAGACGCAAACGAAAAGGTTAACCAAGAATTCTCTAAGTCATTGGACCGTGAAATCTAGGTCACAGTGACCTAGTTACCCATGGCATGTGATGATGACCTCACTACAACTGTACATGCCAAATTTGGTTGCTGTAGGACTTAAACTTTGACTAAAACTGACACTAACAAAAAGGTCAACCAAGACGCAAACGAAAAGGTTAACCAAGAATTCTCAAAGTCATTGGACCGTGAAATCTAGGTCACAGTGACCTAGTTACCCATGGCATGTGATGATGACCTCACTACAACTGTACATGCCAAATTTGGTTGCTGTAGGACTTAAGCTTTGGCTAAAACTGACACTAACAACAAGAGCCCCATGGGGCATATGTCGCTCACCTGAGAATAGCTGTACATCAAAATGGAGATAATGATTTATGTCCAGGACGGGGTCATTTTTTACCCGAGGGGCATAATTTGAACAATCTTAATAGAGGACCTGTAGATGATGCTATGTTCCAAATATCTAAGATCAGGGTACTAGGGTTCTAGACATGAAGATTTTTTTTAAGTTTCCATTGAAAAAATCTATTTTTAGCTCCTGTGACCTACATATGCAACAGACTGGAACCATTTGAACAAAATAGATAAAGGACATCTAGAAGTAACACCATGCCGAATATCAAAGCTCTGGCTATATTAGCTTCAGAAAAGAAGACGTTTGAAAACTGTGACCCCCGGGTGGGGCTAATTTTGACCCCAGGGGCATAATTTGTACAAACTTGATAGAGGACCTGTAGATGATATGCAATCGACCAGAACCATTTGAACCTTATTGGTATAGGACATCTAAAAGTGTCACCATGCCAGATATCAAAGCTCTGGCCATATTATTTTCAGAGGAGAAGACGTTGGAAAATTTCACTATATAACTCTATGTAAAACTGTGACCCCCGGGGCGGGGCCAATTTTGACCCCAGGGGGCATAGTTTGTACAAACTTGATAGAGGACCTGTAGATGATGCTATGTGACAAATGTCTAAGATCTGGCCCTTGTAGTTTCAGACAAGAAGATTTTTTAAGATTTCCTTATTTTTTCACTTGGTTGCCATGGCAACCAGAGTTCTACATTGTTTTTAATTCTTTGAACAATTTTGAAACAACTTGACTCAAGGAAAATGGTTGAAATCTTTTCAGCAATATATGAGGAGATGTCATTTGAAGCAATTGTTAAAGACAACAATGACTGTATAAAGTGAAATTATTTTCTTCCGTGGAAGAATAAATTAAAGACATAAAAAGGAATATGTATGCGTTAATAGGTTAATAAATATCATTATTTACATTTTCTAAATATAGGAAACTATATGTAAATGAGTGGCAAATTTGGATCCAGATTAGATGCAGCATTATGTGGCATCTGACCTGGATCCATACTGTTTATGGCCAAGAATTAATTGTGGACTGATAGACAGAAAGATAAACAAACAAACAAACAGACAGACCAAAAGTAATATGCCTTGAACTAAGTTGTGCTTGAGCATAAAATAGCAGACATCATAATTTCTGCGATGTATCTCAGTGACCTGAGTTCAGAGCTAGCTTTGGGTCAGTTATGCAATAAGAGACCGTCTCAGGGAGAACTGACTATTATCATGCTGAACTGTTGTCTGCTCCAAATGTTTGTATGTGAAATATGTTAAAAATAATAACTTATATTTTCTAAATATAAGAAAATATGTAAATGAGTGGCAAATAGTTTAGATCCAGATTAGATGCTGCATTATGTGGCATCTGACCTGGATCCAAACTGTTTGCAAATATAGGTGATTTAGTATAAGGGTGCTTGAAACCCTGCTTAAACCTTCAGTAAAACAGTATAACCTGAATAAAGCGGCAATGAATCCTGCATAAAGCGGCAATGAAAAAATCCCTATGGTGAATCCCTATGGTCAGTTTTAGTTTTGATATTAACAATTTTGAGAGAGAATCACCAGGAGATACTAAAAAACAAATATCAAAGCTGTGGGCCTAGCAGTTTTTTACAAGAAGATTGTTTAAAGTTTTTCACTTTTTTAAATAAATTACAATAAGTAGTCCACTTGAAAGTTTCATTTTAACAATTTCTGTAGAGAAGCATCCAAGGAACATCATGAGCAGTTTGAATCCGCCCTACAATCCCCGGGTTCAGAGGAGATGTCGTTTGAAGTAAAAGTGAACGGACAGACGGACAGACGGACAGACGTACTACGGACAATGAGCGGTCACAATAGCTCACCTTGAGCCTTCGGCTCAGGTGAGCTAAAAAGGTCAACCAAAGTGAGGACGGACGGACAGACAGACAGACAGACAGACAGACAGACGGACTGACAGACGGACGGCATTCGCCAATCTATAGACCGCATTTTCAATCCGGCCAATTATTCCAGTATATAATCATGAAAATGTATCATAAGATATATTTTCTATATCATAATAGATGGTAGCTTAAAGCAGGTTGAAAGTAAAGCACATTGCACCTTAAGGCTTTACTTTCAATCTGCTTTACGTGGTCACCTGTTTACGAAGCTAGAAAGACGCTATGGGGTAATGGGTCAAAGATTCAGTGTATTCTTACTGTTTTCAATCAGCAAATGATCAAACATGTAAATTATAGTAAAATCTGCTATTGCAAACAATCAAAACGCTTCGTTTTGGAGCTTAACCCATGACCCCATAAATATGCCTTTCACCTATTCCTCAGCTGAAGAAAATAAATCCACTTTATACAGTTATGAACATTCTGCAAATGGAATATTTCTATATCCTAGCAGATAGTAGCTTAAAGCAGGCTGAATGTAAAGCAGAATGTGCCTTGAGGCACATTCTGCTTTACTTTCAACCTGCTTTAAGTGGTCACCAGGGGCCCGTTTCATAAAACTTTATACGATAAATGTTGTCGTAAGTCAGATTATAAAAGTCTCAATTATTATGTATTTCTCCATCTAATCCTGTCTTGTGACATCTCTTTGGAATCGTCTATCACAAGACAGGATTAGATAGAGAAATCAGAAATTGAATGTATTTTAAAGTTTTGACTTACAACTGTTTTTGTCGTACAAAGTTTATGAAACGAGCACCTGTTTTCAAAACTAGAAACATGCTAATTAGGGTTATGGCTTAAAGATTCAATGTATTTTTACTGCTTTCAATCAGCAAAGGATCAAACATGTGATATTTAAATTAAAGTATCTAAAACCTACTACTACAAACAATCAAAACGCTTCATTTTGGTGCTTAAATCAAGACAAAGATAAATCAGAAAGCTCTCACAGCTGTTCACAGATGCCACCTGTCTTTAGCACCAACATTGAGTGTTTCAGTGGTTGTCATAGCAAAGTTTTAGTGTACAAAGACCAAGAATTACAGGCAACAACAAACTGTCAAATATAATTTTATTCCTCACATCAAATTTGTACAAATTCAGCCAAGATGTTTGCGGAAGATTTTACTTCAACTTCAAGTAACAACTCTTCTTCAACAAAGCTTCTGCAGATTCCAATTCAGTCACAGAATGAACCACATACTTTTTTTCAACAGTGTAGATCCAGTTTCAGAAAACAAAACTTTGTCTGCCCTAACCCTTTCCTCCATGGAAGAGCCTTTTGGCCTATTTACATAACTATTCCTTACAGAGATGTCTTGACATGATGTTACCATACCGTGTTATTGAAGAACCACAGAAAATTGTCATTGCATACAGGCAAGTGGATGCTTAAAGCAGGCTGAAAGTAAAGCAGAAAGCTCCTAAAGGAGCTTTCTGCTTGACTTTAAGCCTGCTTTAAGCAACCACCTCTTTCAAACCCTTGAAAAAGCTAGTGAGGAAAGGGTTAAAAGATATTATCATTAGATTAATTTAATCTTTGAGATCATGATAGTCATATCTCTACATCATTATCCTGCTTTAATCTCAGCATGAAGTTCAAAACAGTTGAGATCCTGATCAAACATCAAATTACTTGGCATCTGATCTGAATCTGATTTGTTTACAGATGTGTGATAGACCATGCCCAGAAATAACATTGCATTCCTTATATGGTTCATATTTAGGCTAACTTTTTCAAACCATTATAATATTCATATTTTGCCAACAGTGCAGACCCAGATCAGAGCGTGTGTCTTATCAGCCCTTTGAGCAGGGTCTGCAAGATTTGTTTCTTTTACTTTTCTGAAATGTTCTTTAAAAATTTGCCCAAGTAAATTAATCAACATACACTAGTTTTTTTCTTCATATTAAAGGGGAATTATCCATACAAAAAACTCAGCATGGAAAGGGTGATAGTAAATACTCTAAAACTCTCTGTCGTCAGTAAACTGGCAATCCATTCCCTCGGCCCTCTTCCTTCGAATAAATATCATTCTGTGTTTCATCTTCATGTAACTTTCTAAAGCACCATCTATACGTCCAAGATCTCCATCTGAAATTAATATATATACATGTAATTGTAACTTTCTGTAAGTAACTGTTTAACCCTTTACTTGATAGCCCATTTCTAGTATTTAAGATAGGTGACTACTTAAAGCAGATTGAAAGTAAAGCAGAATGCGCCTTAAGGCGCATTCTGCTTTACTTTCAACCTGCTTTAAGCTATTGTGTGCTAGAATATAGAAAAAATTCCCTTTAATACATATTCATTACTGATTGAATAGGAACTATTTTCTTCAGCGGAGGAATAAATCATATTCGCTAAAAAGGGCTCCTATTGGGGAAACGGTTAATCGGTTACCCCATAGTCTGTGTCTTAGAGTTTTGAAAACAGGTGATCACTTAAAGCAGGTTGAAAGTAAAGCAGAATGTGCCTTCAGGCACATTCTGCTTTACTTTCAACCTACTTTAAGCTTCAATCAGTTAGGATATAGAAAACTTTTATGGTACATACTCATGACTGTAAAAAGAAACATTTTTCTGTAGAGGAATAAACTAAGTTCAAGGTCACTGGTGTCAAACTTTTTGTGTGCATGGAAAGGTCTTGTCGATTTACACACACACAATGTCATACCAGATATGAAAACAATACCTCAAGGGACATAAAAGCTATAGGCTTTAATGGCGTTCACCCGTAGGCCCACAACAGCAACAAGAGGGCCTGAAGGCCCTGATATCGCTCACCATATGTAATGAAGCCTGATAGCTTTACCTTTGAATTTCACCCGTTTTATTCTAAATCCATTCAAATTTGTAGTATAGCATGTAAACAACATTGGAATACGACCTACTCAAGTATAGTAGAGTACATCAAGGGCAGATAACTAGAGCCTAAATAATTCTGAAATGAAGCCTTTTCTAGCATTTCAAAGTATATTATGTGCAGATAACTCTTGCCACAATGATCAGATTTCAACAATAATTGCACTCCTTCGAAAACTTATAGCTATATATACATTGTGTGCAAGTATAATTAAAATCAATTGAAAACTGTAGTTGCAAGAGTGTAAACACTGTTAAATATGGCGTTTTCAGCAATTCAAAGGTAGATAACTCTTGACCTATAAGTCCGATTTCAACCATAATCGAACTCATCCGAACTCTTATGATAATATACAATCTGAGCAAGTTTGAGAAAGATTGGATAAAATCGGTGGCCTCTAGAGTGTAAACACTGTTAAATATGGCATTTTCAGCAATTCAAAGGTAGATAACTCTTGACCTATTAGTCCGATTTCAACCATAATCAAACTCATCCGAACTCTCATGGTAATATACAAACTGAGCAAGTTTGAGAAAGATTGAATAAAATGGGTGGCCTCTAGAGTGTAAACACTGTTAAATATGGCATTTTCAGCAATTCAAAGGTAGTTAACTCTTGACCTATTAGTCCGATTTCAACCATAATCGAACTCATATGAACTCTTATGGTAATATACAATCTAAGCAAGTTTGAGAAAGATTGGATTAAAAGTGTGGCCTCTAGAGTGTAAACACTAAAATTGTTGAAGACGGACGACAAACGACGAACGACGGACATTCAAGGATTGCAAAAGCTCACCCTGAGCTAGCTCAGATGAGCTAAAAACTACGCCAGGGGTATAGCAATAGCTTGTCCTGTACTTTATTCAGGTGAGCTAAAAACAAGAGGACCACGACCCTCAATTACCACACCTGAGGAGATAGTACCTAAGTTGACTGGGCAAAGTCACTGAAAGTAATGCTTATTATATAACTACAGGGTTCGAATTTAAGCTCGCATAATGCGAGTGGAATTTGTAAATTGCAAGTGATTTTTCAACATACTCGCAAAAAAATGCGAGTACGGTTTTTCGGACAGCTAAACACAGTATAGCGTCTGTAAGGCTATGCTCGGTTTATTCCGTAACATTTCGAGTGGCGGAAATGGACGAGTAGACAAGCGAATACTTTTCGTAAGCCAATCATAGCTTCTCGGGCAGTTGCAACCTCTTTTTTGTCTGTAAGAATGACGTAATGACGGACTTTCCCAATTCTCATTGGCTAATGAAACGCGCACTTTGCTACTTCGGAGTTCCGATGTGTAAACAATTCTTATCACTCAACAACCGAAACCGTTCTTCAAAGACGAGGCCATTTAAAAGACTCGCACGAGTACAAGTATACTTCTAATTCTACTGTGACATACTGTTTATTAACCACAGCCCTGAAATATACGACCAGTGAAAAAAACGTTTGTATCGTAGACGGATTGGCAATCTAAACCTGACCTAATTTTCGAGTAATGAAATCGTGTGCGGTCTGCATAGTGCATACAGCATGCATTCTCCCCAATATTATAAAATGTAAGAAAAATACTCCTTTGGTATGTACAGTATGTACACATAGATATGAAAATCAAGATCTTATATCCCTTGTCAGCTGTAACCACAAATGTACAACTATGAAATACATGAAGTGTAGGTAGATCGTATTTGATTTCTACACGTCTGTGTCGGGTTAAAAGTTAAAACATATATGTTCAGAATGACAGTTTGACTTTCGCGAGTAGTTTTTGCATTTTGCGAGTAAGTTCAAAAGTCACTTGCAAAAAAATGCAAGTGTAATTTTTAGCTAATTTCTAACCTGCACTATAAGCATTACTTTCAGTGACTTTGCCCAGTCAACTTAGGTACTATCTCCTCAGGTGTGGTAATTGAGGGCCATGGTCCTCTTGTTATAGGTGGTCAAATGACTTAGAAAGTGTCAAGGTGCGGATATCTTACGGGTCTTGGGATAAGAGGGAGTAAACTGAACAGATCCAACGTTTTCTCACTTATTTGAGCACCAAATCCTATGTTGTTACAACTCAGAATCCTCTTTCAGATTACTCTAGTGAGTAGTGTGACACCATAGGGTTAGCTTTATTGCAGAAATAAAGCTTTTATTTTTTAATACTCCCCTTATCTTGAGCCCTGGGTCCAAGGTTATAAAGCTTTTGAATTGAGTCTAAAGTTGTTCTCAAGCATTTGATTGGTCAGATTTGAGCCTAAGCTCAAATCTGACCAATCAAATGCTGGAGAACACACTCAGACTCAATTCAAAAGCTTTATAACCTTGGACCCTGATCTTAGCATGTAAATATGCTTACATTTTATAAACCAGTGATTGGCATTTGTCTCCCACTCTTCCTTCTCATTTTTACATTTTTCAGGACCAGTTCTTCCCCAGTATGTGTAACATTCCGTCAGTCTTCTTCTCATGATCTTCAATTTCGCATTGTCCACCTTTCTGCATTAAAGAACAAGTAATTTATATTTTTTTCTTATGGCTGGATTTTAACTCTTTCCTCCCTGAAACTTTAAAAGTACAATTACAGTTTCCATTTTAGTCTGGTCAATTTCTGACTTTTAAGGGTTATTTTTGGCAGTGTTTGGCATTATGACAAACAGTGAAGACCCTGATCAGAGGGCTCCTTTCGGAGCCCTCTGATCTGGGTCTTCACTGTTTGCACAGGACAATTGTACTATTCACATGTATACTGTTTGAAAAGAACGCCTATATGCGGGACTAGGGTTCAAAGGGTTAATTAATGGATAAACACAATTTTAACGGTACAGTAAACTCCACTTGTAATGATATTGCATGTATCGATATATCGCTTGTAACGATACAGATCCTTCGGTCCCTGCCAGCCTTTTATATAATTCAATGTACATGTAGTTAAAGTTATTTGAAAATGCTAACACAATAACCTGTGTGGCAAACAGCTTGGAGCCTGAACCCAGCATCTAATCTGGCTCCCAACTGTTTGCAATGGAAATAATTGTTTTAGAAATAAGCATCATTATGTTAACTGGGAAAGGAGAATGTCTTCTCTACTGTACCAGAGCTCCAGATAAGGGGAGTATTTCAAAAACTAAGCTCATCATTTCTGAATTAAACCATATGGTGCCATTACTCATTGGAATTGTCTCAAAGAGACGATTCTAATGATTAGTAACACAATAGGATTTGGTGCTGAAATCAGGGCTGCCATTTCTCCGGATTTTTCCTAAATCTTCGGATTTTTTTCTAGTATATGGTAGCTTAAAGCAGACTGAAAGTAAAGCAGAATGCGCCTTAAGGCGCATTTTGCTTAACTTCCAGCCTGCTTTAAGTACATGTAGTCACGTGTCAACAAAACTAGAAACAGACGATGTGGTAAAGGTATGATTCGTAAAATCAAACTTGAAAAATGCAAATTTGGAAATCTTAGGATTTTTCATGTCAACTTATGACAGCCAGGGCTGTGAAATGAGTGAGAATATGCTGGATTTGTTCAGTCTGCTCCCTCATATCTGGAGCTCTGCTCTACTATACTTACTTATCCCTAAGCCATTGCTGGTTGGCTTCATACATGCAAGTAACATCTTCAACTTCACATTGGTCAATTGTTGGTACCCTGTCAAATTTTTTATGATAATAGACTGGCCTTTCTTTTACCCGGAATGGCAAAACAAAATTTCCTGAAAAACAAAAGAAATAATAAGTACAAATTGTTACTCCTGTTCTGTATGTACAGCGTTCCCTCTCAGACTCTACAATGACACCGATTGGGAGACAGAAATTATATGCGTTGTTCGAAGGGAGTTGTTATAGGGAGGTAAATTGGCTTACATTTGCAAAAAGCTTGAATCCAGATCAAACGCCCCGTTACGCAGCATCTGATCTGGATTCAAGCTGTTTGTCGATCTTCATTAAACAAGGGCCACCATGGCCCTATATCGCTCACCTGGTTCACCATGTAAAATTAACCTATAGTGACCTAGATTATGACTGGACATGACCCACAATCAACCTTTAGAGCAGGGCTCCAGATAAGAAGGAGTAAACTGAACAAATCCAGCGTTTTCTCACTTATGCCAGCACAAAATCCTATGGTGTTACTACTCATTAGAATCGTATCTTTGAGACGATTCTTAGAATAGTGACACAATAAGGTTTAAAGCAGAAATAAAGATTTTAGGTTTCGAAATACTCAACTTATCTGGAGCCCTGCTTTAGAGTGTTAACACGATTTTTCTATAATTTGACCTAGTGACCTAGTTTTTGACAAGACACAATCCACATTTGATTTTGAACCATTCTGAAAATATTTCATTCAGATCTAACGAGATTTGTAGCCTCTAGAGGGTTAAAACTTTTTTTCTTTGATTTGGCCTAGTGACCTAGTTTTTGATCCGACATGACCCATATTCGAACATGACCTAGATATCAATTGGGCAAACATTCTAACTAAATTACATTACAATCCAATAAGATATGTAGCCTCTAGAGTGTTAACAAAGTTTTTCTAAGATTTGACCTAGTGACCTAGTTTTTGACCGGACATGACCCATATTCGAACTTGACCTAGATATCAATTGGGCAAACATTCTAACTAAGTAACTTAAAATCCAATACGATTTGTAGCCTCTAGAGTGTTAACAAAGTTTTTCTATGATTTGACCTAGTGACCTAGTTTTTAACCGGACATGACCCAAATTCAAACTTGACCTAGATTTCATCAAGACAAACATTTTGATCAAGTTCCATAAAGATCCATTGAGATTTGTAGCCTCTAGAGTGTTAACAAGGTTTTTCTATGATTTGACCTAGTGACCTAGTTTTTGACCGGACATGAGCCACATTCGAACTTGACCTAGATATCAATGAGGCAAACATTCTGACCAAGTTTCAATAAGATCCATTGAGATTTGTAGCCTCTAGTGTTAACGAGGTTTTTCTATGATTTGACCTAGTGACCTAGTTTTTGACCGGACATGACCCTAATTCGAACTTGACCTAGATATCAATATGGCAAACATTCTGATCAAGTTTCATTGAGATTTGTAGCCTCTAGAGTGTTAACAACGTTTTTCTATGATTTGACCTAGTGACCTAGTTTTTGACCCGACATGACCCACATTTGAACTTGACCTAGATTTCATCAAGACAAACATTGTCATGAAGTTTCATGAAGATCAGATGAAATTTGTAGGCGCTAGAGGGTTAAAGAACAAATGTGAACGGACGGACGACGGACATTCAGCGATCCTAAAAGCTCACCTTGGCACTTCGTGCCAGGTGAGCTAAAAAGATTATGTCAAAATGTCCATAATGTAACTTTGAGAAAAACAGCATACGACAACTTTAGGCAGACGATATTGCAACAATAAAAGCATTAAAATATAATTGTCCTGTTTAGGCATCTGTGACAAGGGTCGTTCTAAGGAGGGAGTCGTTGTTTAGAGGGTCGTAACTCTTTCATTTGTAATACAGAGCTCCCTCCCTACAATGCCAATATAGGGAGGGTACACTGTATTACAAATGGAAGAACTCCAAACCATTAGATCTCCTGCCATAACAAACAAGCAAAAGTGAAACTAACGTTTTTATTCCAAAACAGAAACCAGAGCACCAGGGCTCAAGACAAAAAGGAATAAACAGAACAAATCCCAACATTTTCTTACTTATCTCAGCACCAAATCCTATGGTGTAATGTAAGCACTCATTAGAATAGCCTGGAAGAGTCAGTTCTAATGAGAAGTAACACCAGAGGACATAATGCAGAAATAAATATTTAAGTTTATTAAATTCTCCCCTAATCTGGAGCCCTGGCTTTTAGATTATAAAGCTTTTGAGTTGAGTCTGAAGTTGCTCTCAAGCATTTGAATGGTCAGATTTGAGCCTAGGCTCAAATCTGACCAATCAAATGCTTGAGAATGATCTTAGACTAAACTCCAACGCTTTATAACCTTGGAGCCAGTTGTCACCTTCACTTAGCATTGGTAGATCCAAGCATGTTTTATAGAACTCCAACCAGCAGGTAACTAGAGTTTGATGACATTGCTTAGTCTCACAGGGCTGCCATAACTTGACATGAACAAGAGCACCGCAAGCCGGGCACATTATACGCCCGTCAAATCGATCTTAGAATGTAGTCATACTAAAACCCTATCAAGATAAAGTGAACAAAGGGAAAGAACCCTGAAAGTTAGGGGTTATATGCTGTCCAAGTTTCAAAAGGATTGGAATAAATTTGTTTGAGAAAGAGAGCGGACAAACAAAAAAATACCTGTTTTTTACGATAAAAGGGGCATAACTCTTGAATGTCAGGGGCAATCTTGCTGGGTATCAAACTTGACCGAGACATTATGGTCATACACATGCTGACCAAGTTTCAAAAGGATTTGAATAAATTTCTATGAGTTAGAGAGCGGACAAACTAAGAAACGCCCGTTTTTGACAAAATAAGGGGCATAACTCTTTAATTTCTAGGGCAATCTTGCTGGTTCTGGAACATAGCTGGAACATTATGGTCATACACATGCTGACCAAGTTTCAAAAGGATTGGAATAAATTTGTTTGAGTTAGAGAGTGGACAAACTAAAAAATGCCCATTTTAGATGAAAAAGGGGCATAACTCTTGATGGTCTGTGGCAATCTAGCTGGTTATGAAACATAACCCAGGCATTATGATCATACACATGCTGACCAAGTTTCAAAAGGATCGGAATAAATTTGTTTGAGTAAGGGCGCGGACAAACTAAAATATGCCCGTTTTTGACGAAAAAGGGGCATTACTCTTGAATGTCTAGGGCAATCTTGCTGGTTATTGAAGTTGACCCAGACATTATGGTCATACACATGCTGACCAAGTTTCAAAAGGATTAGAATATATTTGTTTGAGTTAGAGAGCGGACAAACTAAAATAAACGAAAAAAGGGGCATAACTCTTGAATGTCTAGGGCAATCCTGCTGGTTATCGAACTTGACCGAGATATTATGGTCATTCACATGCTGAAAAAGTTTCAAAAGGATTAAAATAAATTTGTTTGAGTTAGAGAGCGGACAAACTAAAATGCCCGTTTTTGACGAAAAAGGGGCATAACTCTTGAATGTCTAAGTCAATCTTGCTGGTTATCAAACTTGACGGAGATATTTTGGTCATACACGTTCTGACCAAGTTTCAAAAGGATTGGACTAAATTTGTTTGAGTTAGAGAGCGGACATGAAAAAGTTAACAGACGGACGGAGGGACAGCGCCACGACATAATACGTCCCGTCTGAAGACGGGCGTATAAAAATCCTATGATTTCCAAATTTGCATTTTTCAAGTGAGATTTTACGAATCGTACCTTCACCCCTTTGCCTAATTCTAGTTTTGTTGACACGTGACTACTTAAAGCAGACTGGAAGTAAAGCACAAATGCGCCTTCAGGCTCATTCTGCTTTACTTTCAGCCTGCTTTAAAATACCATGTACTAGAGAAAAAAAACGAAGAGTTATGAAAAATACGGAGAAATGGCAGCCCTGGTCTCATTTTTGCTTCTTTGCATGTGATATCAGTTTGAAAACAGTAAAACCTCTCTATTATGACCACTCTTTGTGACTGCCTCTAATTTGTCCTTATTGACTTCTTTCTACTTCAGGGTCACGGAAAGAAGATGGCAAGTGCGATTTGAATTTGCAGAGTTGCTTCGAAACACAGGGTGTTGTGCCATAATGTAGAGTAGTTTGGCTTTGACATGAATAGTAAGTCCCTTCTTTTAAATAACTTTATCGAAATATGGCGGACAATGATTGCCAGATATGGACTACTTGTCATAGATTTCAGGTGTAAAGATAATGCCCCAGGGGTGAATAGTTCTGTATCGTATCGTCCGTGTCCCAGGATTGAGTGTTTCAGTGAGGGACCTATTTGGGTGCACTTTACATCGACACCTTTCTCTTCTTTTTGAAGAGCTCAATCACGTCATCACTTTTTGCAATCAGCAAAGTAAACATTACCAAAAAAATCCAAAATTCGATGCAAATGGGCAATTTATTTGCTATATTTGATATATACTCACAGAATTTAAAAACTGTGCATTGTTGAAACTTGTTTAAAATGTACTCATTTTCAATTAGCTCACGTAAAGACGGTTTATACAGTTAAATAAACGGTGTAGAATGTATTGGTTACTTTTTTCTTGTAATTTACGTTAATTTTACGTGTCAAAAGACGTTTGTCAGGTTTTTGCATAAATTGATCACTACACTCATTTGTACGGAACATGCAACACGTTTTCTATGCACACTGGTTGTTTTGGTGGTAAATCATCGGAAAAACAAGTAAAGTTTGTTTTATCAACCATGACGGCTATGCCACGGCTGTCTGAAAATGCGTGTTTACATTCAATCAGCATATTAGAGGCTGTAATGCAAAACAAATGATGACGCAGGCCGATTTGGCATTCATGGTAACACCATGGTGTCATTATGGAGAGGTATCGACAAACTGGCAATGCTCGCAAGAACCTGCGACCAGGGATACCGCTATCAACATAACGTCAACAAGATACATATTTTCCCATTATGCATGTGCATTATCGGTTTCAGTCTTCAAACTTTACGGCTCAAAACATTCAAATACTTCGTCTAATCAGCCCAAGGACAGTTTAGAAACGATTACGCTAATTCTGGATCCGTCCGCGATGTCCTACAATATGTCCCATTCTGACGTCAAACCCGCCATATTGTCTTACAGCATGACAGCGCTCATCCACACGTTGCTCGCATGCGTTTACACAACATTCCTACAGAACAAAAACATCAAGCTCATTGACTGGTCCACAGTTTCATCCAATATCACGCGAACTGAGCACTTTTGGGATGTGATTGTGCGTCGTTTACGACGTCTACCGGACCAGTCATTGACGTTGAAACAGCTGACTGATCGTTTAGTCAGGATATGGAATGACATTCTTCAGCAGTTTTTTTAAGTATTGGCGAGGTCCATTCGTCAATGATAAACCATGCTTTCTTTGATTGAAACGGGTAATACACTCGTTATTAATTGTGTGACATGGGTTTTGACCCTTAATGACAAAAGTCATTGGCTGTACCATCATGATTACCATCACACATTAATGACTCTTACGAAATGTTAGATTGATTTTAATATAACACGATAGCAAAGTGACTTAGTCAATTTATATCTAGTTTGCTATTCCTATTATTTAGAGAGCTACTCCAAATGCACAGTTTTTAAATTCCGTGAGTATAGCATAACTATTTGAACCAAATTCCTTATGTCTGTTTTCACTACGAAAACCCTCGTTCCAAAATGACACTTTTTACAATTGATTTTCATCATTTTGTAGCCGTATGCATCTTTTGTTTTGGTTGCAACAAATGATGTGACATATGTGGTCCCGTCTATTTTGTTTCATGTACAACTTACACTTACAAAAGTATGTTATCAATATGATACCAGAAATTATTTTTTCGGTAAAGTAAAGGCTTGATATTGAAATTTGTTTTATATTATTCAAGCCATTCTTTTGATAAAACAAGAGGGCCTGAAGGCCCTGATATCGCTCACCTGTTGTACTGAAGCTTGATATCTTTACCTTTCTGTTTCACCCTTTTTATTCTAAATCCATTCAAATTTGTAGTATAGCATGTAAACAATTTTGGAATACAACCTCATAATTCTAGTATAGTAGAGTACATCAAGGGCAGATAACTAGAGCCTAAACAATACTGAAATGAAGCCTTTTCTAGCATTTCAAAGTTTATCAAGGGCAGATAACTAATGCCACAATAATTAGATTTCAACAATAATTGCACTCCTTTGAGAACTTATAGGTATATATTTTGCGTGCAAGTAGAATCAAAATCCATTGAAAACTGTAGTTGCAAGAGTGCAAACGCTGTTGGATATGGCATTTTCAGCAATTCAAGGGCAGACAACTCTTGACCTATAATAGTATTGGTCCGATTTCAACCATAATCACACTTATTTGAACTCTTATGGTCATATACAATCTGAGCAAGTTTGAAAAATACTGGATAAAAATTGTGGCCTCCTATAGAGTGTAAAAACTGTTAAATATGGCATTTTCAGCAATTCAAAGGTTAACCTATTGGTCCAATTTCATTCAACCATAATCAAACTCATCTGAACTCCTATGGTCATATACAATCTGAGCAAGTGTGAGATAGATTGAATAACAAGAGCCCCATGGGGCATTATCGCTCACCTGAGAATAACTGACAAAATGGAGATAAATATGTATGTCCAGGAAGGGGTCTTTTTTACCCGAGGGGCATAATTTGAACAATCTTGTACGAAAACCTGTAGATGATTCTATGTGCCAAATATCTAAGATCAGGGTAGTAGGGTTTTAGACAAGAAGATTTTGTAAGTTTCCATTGGAAAAAAAATCTATTTTTAGCTCCTGTGACCTACATATGCAACAGACTGAAACCAGTTGAACAAAATAGGTAAAGGATATCCAGAAGTGTCACCATGCTGAATATCAAAGCTCTGGCCATATTAGTTTCAGAGAAGAAGACGTTTGAAAATTTCACTATATAACTCTATGTAAAACTGTGACTCCCGGGGCGGGGCCTATTTTGACCCCAGGGGCATAATTTGAAGTAACTTGATAGAGGACCTGTAGGCGATGCTATGTGTCAAATATCTAACATTTATAATAGCCCTTGTACATGAAGTTGCAGAGAAGAAGATTTTTACAGTTTTCATTGAAAAAATCTAATTTTAGCTCCAGTGACCTACATAATTATGCAACCTACCAGAACCATTTGAACAATTTTGGTATAGGACATCTAGAAATGTCACCATGCCAAATATCAAAGCTCTGGCCATATTACTTTCGGAGAAGAAGACGTTTGAAAATTTCACTATAGAACTCTATGTAAAACTGTGACCCCCGGGGCGGGGCCAATTTTGACCCCAGGGGCATAATTTGAACAAACTTGATAGAGGACCTGTAGGTGATGCTATGTGCCAAATATCTAAGCTCTGGCCTTTGTAGTTTCAGAGAAGAAGATTTTTTAAGTTTTCATTGAAAAAATCCATTTTTAGCTCCTGTGACCTAGTTATGCAACCGACCAGAACCATTTGAACAATTTTGGTATAGGTCATCTAGAAGTGCAACCATGCCAAATATCAAAGCTCTGGCCATATTAGTTTCAGAGAAGAAGACGTTTGAAAATTTTACTATATAACTCTATGTAAAACTGTGACCCCCGGGGCAGGGCCAATTTTGACCCCAGGGGCATAATTTGAACAAACTTGATAGAGGACCTGTAGATGATGTTATGTGCCAAATATCTAAGCTCTGACTATTGCAGTTTTTGACTAGAAGATTTTTTAAGATTTCCTTATTTTTTCACTTTGGTTGCCATGGCAACCAGAGTTCTGCATTGTTTTTAATTCTTTGAACAAATTTGAAAGAGCTTGACCCGAGGAACATTTCTGTAAAGTTTGGTTGAATTCTGTCAAGCGGTATAGGAGAAGATGTCATTTAAAGCAATTGTTAACGACGACGCACAACGCACGACGACGGACACAGGGCCATCCCAATAGCTCACCTTGAGCCTTTGGCTCAGGTGAGCTAAAAAGTGTGGCCTCTAGAGTGTAAACACCCTTAAATATGGCATTTTCAGCAATTCAAAGGTAGATTACTCTCAACCTATAGGTCTGATTTCAACGAAAATCGAACCCATCTGAACTCTTATAGTCATATACAATCTGAGCAAGTATGAGATAGATTGGAGAAAAATTGTGGCCTCTAGAGTGTAAACACTGTTAAATATGGCATTTTCAGCAATTCAAAGGTAGATTACTCTTGATCTATTGATATGATTCCAACTATAATCAAACTCATTCGAACGTTTATGGTCATATACAATCAGGGCAAGTTTGAGAAAGATTGGATATAATAATGTGGCCTCTAGAGTGTAAACACTGTTAATATGGCATCAGTGGGTTTTTTCACCACTTTGGGAATGAGTTGGTACCCCTCCAATTGGGAAAAATATGCCCTAAAACGGCGTAAAATACTTGATTTTGGGAAAAAATTGAGTCGTAAAAAGCTCATTTTGGGAAAAAATTGTGCCGTGAAATGCTCATTTTGGGAAAAAAGCCCTTGTTTTCAATTGGGAACGGGTCCCCAAAAAACCGCTGGGCATTTTTAGCAATTCAAAGGTAGATATCTCTTGATCTAGACTATTGGTCTGACTACCATAATCAAACTCATTCGAACTCTTATGGTACATAATATACAATCTGAGCAAGTTTGAGAAAGATTGGATAAATATTGTGGCCTCTAGAGTGTAAACACTAAAATTGTTGCCGATGGACAACGGACGCCGGACATTCAAGTCTTGCAAAAGCTAACCCTGAGCTAGCTCAGGCGAGCTAAAAGTAAGATGACGAAAATAGCCTACAGGGTATAATGCCGGTATACTCGTCAAAATGATGTGACAACTCCTATCGTTCTGAGTATCAACAAAGGCCTACATAATTCATAGAAGAATGACTGAAAAATTAGTGTTGTTGATTTTTTTATTCATATGCCAGGGATAGAGGCATTCCAGGCAAGGAGCCAATTAAAATCATTACAAAAGGAGAAAATCCCATGTTTTAATATTCACAGCAGTGGGAAACCTTACAGGAAAGATTCTTACAATATTTTCATTGGTGTCAGACTTTTGGTACAGCCTGTACTTCAATAAAACCAACCCTCACCTAAATAGGCCTAAAAAAACGTTCTCCATACAAAATGACCATGTCATTAAAATGGTGACGATTGCGCTAAATAATAATATAGAATATTTTTGAATAATCGTATGCAGTGTTAGCTTAGCCTTAGAGGATCAATTAAAAAGGTATGCTCCCTTCAAAAAGTATATCATTATACAATAATGTTAGTGACTTTAAAATGGATGTCTGAAAAACATTCAAATCCATGTCTCTCTCTTGTTACAAGGCAACTCGTTTTGATTCGATGAAACACTTTGTAATTAAGTGTCATGTTAAGTGTAAATCGCGATGCACGATATTTAACACTCGTTTCGATGCATCGCAGGGCTGAAGAATGTATTACATCGCAATATATTGCAAGCCTCATTTACAAGCCGATATAGACATCCGCGGGTAAGTACATCGCAATGCATCGATGAATCATTACAACACCACTAGTGTACATAAGGATTTGTTGCATCCGATTATCTCTTTGTATTCAAAATGGATCGAGAATTGACTGAGCATTGACTCGGAATGTAGTTGTGTGTTTCACGAGGCACGTTTGCGCGGAGCAGGACACCATTCCAAGGAATATTATATAAAAAAAAAGTTTTCAAAAAATGAGCTGAAAGTCAAAATATGGTGTTTGATAAAAAGAAAAGAATAAAGACAGTGGCTAGCTGTGAGGGTAGGCTAGCCGTCCGGAATAAATTTCCGCAGGACATATACTGCTTAAAACTTGGTTTAATGCCTGGATAAAGGCAAACAAGTTGAAACAACCCTAAATGCATTTAACTCATATACTTCAATGTGATTTCCTGGAGTGTGGTTCCTCATATGGCAATTCACCATCTTCTTCCACTCTTCTTTACCATAAGTTTCTGTTAGTAGCGTATAGCAATCTGGGAGTTCGTACTTCTGTAGCAGTTTTTTAATGTAAATAAGCCAACTTTTCGACCTGTTTTCCTTGATCAGCATTTGGCGCTCTGCCACCTGTCTCTCCACCAAGTTGCTCCTTAGAATATTTCGGAGTCGGGTCAATCCACGATCCTCGATCCACGGACTTCCTGTCGCTTGTACCTCTTTGTAGTTGGATCTCTTTGGTATAGCCTTACTGTAATGTAATTTTCTCTATGGTCAGGGTTCGTTTATGTATTTCTGCTTTGACGGGCAGTTGGCCGGAGAGCAGGTTCAATGCAGCATCTGCTGCTCTGTCAGGGAGGCTCATCAGCCTCTTGATGCATCGCTTATGCAACAGGTTTAACCTTTGAATATCTTTTCCACTTAATGTGATTGCATCTGGGCCATATAGGAGCCATGGGACAACAAAAGTATTAAAGATTGGAAGTGGTTAGCCTGCTAGCCTGCCCTGTGAGGGTAGGCTAGACGTCCGGAATAGATTTTCGCCAGCGATATATACTGCTTAATTTACGTGGGTTAGTGTCTGGATATATATGGCAAACAAATATAAATGTATTTAAACTTAAAAAAATCAATGAGAACAGAAACAAATAACACATCAATGAATTAATGAACATTCACTTAAAGCGACTTTCTCAACCGCCATTGTTGTTGTATATTTTATTTATTTTCCCTTTTTCGTTGGAGAACCGCGCTCTCACACTCATTTTAATCTCGAATCTGTTACTGCTTACTAAATACTTGTATGTTTCGTATTTATAAACATAATTTCCACATTGGAATTTTTTATTGTGTTCCTTAATGTCAGAGAAAATATGGTCGACATAGAATATCCTTGTACTCACAGCGATATAATTATTCTGGTCATAGACAGATCTACCTTTTATCAAAGTAAAAATACTAAAATGGCTATCATAAATATGACTCAAACTTTTACTCCAAATGCCGTTGATCTACCCCTTCAGAGAATGAAGCTTATTTTGCATTGCTTTGTTGCTTCTGATGCGTTCACAGTTTGTTCATAGCGACAATACCAGGAGATACCGGGCGTGATAATCAATGTACAGTGAAGATTGCTTATAACGTTCCTTGTTTGTACGTTTCCTTTGTTAGAACGTTTGATTTTTCTGGTCCCGGCCAAGTACCTTCTTTCTCTTTGTTGAAAAAGATTTGTTATAGAAGGGGTATAAAAGCCGGTACCGTGCCGAACTTTGCCGAACCGAAACGTAAATTGCCGTACCGAACATTTTTTGGGAGTTTATATACAAGCATAAACAATTCTTAAATTTGAAATTTCTGGTACGGATTAGTTTGCCTGATAAAATATTATAACCATCAGAAGCATGGGTGTTGAGAAAAATGTGATTTTGTAATTTCAGGGGGTATAAAAGCCGGTCCCCTATAGATTTCAGTTTATCCTGTTTGTTTCCTGATTTACCGAATTTTATTATGTTACTTGATGATAAACTTTATCACAATATGTTTTTTGGTATGTTCTTGAAAAATAAGACATGTTATATCAAAATAACGCTTAAATTTACCGTTGCAGTGATTGCCCGTAATATATTCAGTTCCGTACGAATTACACAACCTGTATAACTATAATCATGCTTTTTTTTTATGAGCATTAGGCTTAGAATCAGATGTTCTCATAGCGAAGGCAGGGAGAGAAATATAGTTATGTTTCCTTTTTTTTTATAAAGATTAAACAGAATGTGAGGCTAAATTGGATTCATGTACAGTCAATCTTGTATCAAACGAGCACTAAGGTATTGCAGTTCTCTGCCTCATTTCTATCAAACTGTAGGAATATACTGGCAATCAATAATGGTTGCTATATACACGACTACGAAGAGTAAACGTGTTCTGTGCGCTCCGTGTAGACCCAGATCATATGGCTAGTGAAGGAGCAATCCGATCAATGTCATTTTGCAATGAATTGCAGACAAAATCATACAAAGTCATAAATAGACTAAACTTAATTGACTACAGTAAAACCTCACTAATACTAATTATTAGGTGTTAATGACAGGATACTTGCTTTAAGCTGACACCTGTATTCTATACAGCCAATTACTCTCCGTTTTAGTGGTCTTAATAGAGGTATTACTGTATTGCATTTGTCAATTAAATTTTTCAGAGATGAATGAGTTAACCTCAACCAGCTATTTTGTTTCAGGAACACGAATGTGACAGAATACGAATACAAAGGATGCAGAGAAAAGACAGCATTATATCATGTTCATTTTTGTTTTAATCATAAAGCCTACATTTGTATGCTTGAAAGTTCTAACCAACATTGGATAAATAACATAATAAAATCTTATGTGTGTCAATTATAATTTATGCTCGTTTCCAATAACAGGTGGCAGCTTAATGCATGATGCAAATAATGCAAAATTGAGCAACACATATATTTTGAATTGCAGCATTAAGCTACCACCTGTCTTGACGCATGGTCGATAATTGCTATGATTGTTCACATTTCGTATTATGTTCTCCACTCTAAAATCCTTTTCAGCACTCGTAATAACATTAATCAATTTGGAACTTATCAAATGGTGTTTTTTTTTGTTTTTTTTTACTGTTGATATCCAATATATGATTCTATAAACATACTGCAATCATATCTAAAACAAGGGCCACCATGGCCCTTAATCGCTCACCTGGAACACCATGTAAAACTTGACCTATAGTGACCTAGATTATGACCTGACATGACCCACAATCAACCTCTAGAGTGTAAACAAGATTTTTCTATGAATTGACCTAGTGACCTAATTTTTGACCAGACACAATACACATTTGATTTTGACCTAGATTTGATGTAGGCAAACATTCTGACAATATTTCATTCAGATCTAATGAGATTTGTAGCCTCTAGAGTGGTAACAAGATTTTCCAATGATTTGACCTAGTGACCTAGTTTTTGACCTGACATGACTCATATTCGAACTTGACCTAGATTTCATCATGACAAACATTGTCAACAAGTTTCATGAAGATCAGATGCAATTTGTAGGCGCTAGAGTGTTCACAAGGTTTTTCTTTAATTTGACCTAGTGACCTAGTTTTTGACCGGACATGACCCACATTCAAACTTGACCTAGATTTTATCAAGACAAACATTGTCATGAAGTTTCATGAAGATCAGATGCAATTTGTAGCCGCTAGAGTGTTCACAAGGTTTTTCTTTAATTTGACCTAGTGACCTAGTGTTTGACCGGACATGACCCACATTCGAACTTGACCTAGATTTTACTAAGACAAACATTGTTATGAAGTTTCATAAAGATCGGATGAAATTTGTAGCCGCTATAGTGTTCACAAGGTTTTTCTATAATTTGACATTGTGACCTAGTTTTTGACCGGACATGACCCACATTCGAACTTGACCTAGATTTTATCAAGACAAACATTGTCATGAAGTTTCATAAAGATCAGATGAAATTTGTAGCCGCTAGAGTGTTCACAAGGTTTTTCTTTAATTTGACCTAGTGACCTAGTTTTTGACCGGACATGACCCACATTCAAACTTTACCTAGATTTTATCAAGACAAACATTGTCATGAAGTTTCATGAAGATCAGATGAAATTTGTAGCCGCAAGAGTGTTCACAACCAATTGTGAACGGACGGACAGACAGACAGACAGACGACGGACATCAAGCGATCCTAAAAGCTCACCTTGGCACTTTGTGCCAGGTGAGCTAAAAACGACTAAAAATACAGATTGTGTAACTCTTACGCAAAGGTAGATATTACGGGAGACCGATATATTCAGGTACGACTTTTAATAAATCACTTCAAATGTGATTTTAAGAGTTATATTTTCCCATATATAAATATTTTTTGGTGTATATGCAATAAAGATACACACTTTGATAAAATCTATCAACAAACATAAGAACATAATTCTGTAATTAAAGAAAAAAAACAGGATAAACAGAATTTATAAGGGACCGGCTTTTATACCCCCTGAAATTACAAAATCACCTTTTTCTCAACATCAAGGCTTCTGGTGGTTACAATATTTATTCAGAATGTAAATAATATGTTTTAGAACCAATACGTACCAGAATTTTCAAATTTAAGATTTTTTTATGCTTGTATTCAAACTCCCAAAAAATGTTCGGTACGGCAATTAACGTTTAGGTTCGACAAAGTTCGGCACAGTACCGGCTTTTATACCCCTTCTTTGTTATAACGTTTCCTTCCTTTAACGTTTAGATTGCTTTTAACGTTGAAGTTTGATGGTCCCAAGGTGCAAATTGCTGTCATTATAACGTTTCGCCGGTGCGATCGTCTTGACTACGGGCTTGTTCGCACTGTTGGCAAACTTGATAATTATAACAATAGAGCATACAATAATTACGTGTACCATTGTGCATCTAAAGGTGTGCTTACCCCTTTTAACGCCGAATTGTCGTATGCATGAAATCTAAAGTCCACTCAATAATAGGCATGATGCTGACCATTGTCCCAATCCTGAGACAATGGGATGACGCACCTGATAAAGCTTATGCGGGACTATAAACCTCAGCAGAAACAACAACTGCATGAAATTTATGTCACATCTTCAACACAGGTGTGGGTCGCATGCTAGCCACTGCCTCAGGCACGGATTTACCGGGGGCACAGGGGGCACATGCCCCCCAGCTGGCCTGATTTTTTTGATTTTTTTTTTTGGCTTGATTCATATATTCATAATTTAGTTTGGTATTATGGTCGCATTGGCATATGACATTACAGGTACAGATCCACTGGGGGCACATGTCCCTCAGCTGGCCTGTTTGAACTTAACTGGAGCTGCTGCAATGCCTTGTGTCTCTTAATTATCTCTGTCCATCAAATCCACAGTATGCCTGGTTTGTGTTTGAACCCGACACAGGCCCGTAGTAACAAGGATGGGGGCATGGCAGTGTGCCCCCCCTCCCCAACCAAAAAATAAAAAATGCCTGTGCCTGTGCCCCCAAAATGCATATCCTACAGGCCAGTAAATCCAAAATTGCCCCTGTGCCCCCTTAAATCCTCAGTATGCATGGTCTGTGTTTGAACCCGACACAGGCCTGTAGTAACAAGGATGGGGGGCACGGCAGTGTGCCCCCTCCCCAACCAAAAAATAAAAATGCCTGTGCCCCAAAATTGCATATCATACAGGCCAGTAAATCTAAAATTGCCCCTGTGCCCCCCTCAAATCCTCAGTATGCTTGGTCTGTGTTTGAACCCGACACAGGCCCGAAGTAACAAGGATGGGGTGCACGGCAGTGTGCCCCCCCTCCCCCAACCAACACAGGCCAGTAGTAACAAGGATGGGGGCATGGTAGTATGCCCCTGTGCCCCCCTCCTCTCCCAACCAACACAGGCCCTTAGTAACAAGGATGGGGGCACGGCATTATGCCCCCTGTGCCACCCCTCCCCCAACCAAAAAAATAACAAGAGGGCCATGGCCCTTAATTCGCTCACCTGAGGTCATTGCGCCTTAGCTTAATAGGCAAGACAACATTTTAATATAGCTGTAAATGGAATTATCTTGCAGACAAAAAAAAACATGACAAATTGGAATAACTTAAAAAAATATTGTTGGCAGAGTTATGGCCCTTATCCATGACACTTCTTCTTATCAAGCTACATGTATTTCCATATGATTATTTATTGCGCACTCTGCTTTACTTTCAACCTGCTTTAAGTTATCATCTACTAAGATATAGATACTATTTCTTATATCTTACATGTTTATGACTGTATAAAGTGGAATTATTTTCTTTAGAGGAGGAATAAATTAAAGGCGTAAAAAGGCATATGTATGGGGTAATGGGTTAACATCAGTAGAACTGGAGTTATCTCAAAGACAAGAAAATATGACACAGGGAAATATCTCAAAAATGACATTGACCTTTGTAGGACATGACCCAAGTTATAAAGTTTCTAACTTTAACAAAGTTATGGCTAAGATTAAAGTTGTGGACTGACAGACAAACAAATGGACAAACAGACAAAAAAGCAGACAGACAAAAACAATATGCCCCCAACTGCAGGGCATAAAAATATAGCAGACAACACCATATGCTTCTGTTTACAGTGAACCTCATCAGCTGACCAGCTGACCTGAGTTCAGTTATGTAACTCAGCCAGTAGAAAATTTGACTAGGGTCTAACTCTTATAATGCTGAATTGCTGTCTGCTATACATATTTTGAATGTGAATTATGACCTAGATATTTAACTGACCAGAACCATTTGAACAAACTAGGTAAAGGACATTTAGAAGTGTCACCATGCCAAATATCAAAGCTCTGGCCATATTAGTTTCAGTGGAGAAGACATTTGAAATTTTCACTATATAACTCTATGTAAAACTGTGACCCCCGGGGCGGGGCCAATTTTGACCCCAGGGGCATAATTTGAACAAACTTAATAGAGGACCTGTAGATAATGTTATGTGCCAAATATCTAAGCTCTGGCCCTTGTAGTTTCAGACAAGAAGATTTTTTAAGATTTCCTTATTTTTTCACTTTGGTTGCCATAGCAACCAGAGTTCTATATTGTTTTCAATTCTTTGAACAAATTTGAAAGAGCTTGACCCAAGGAACATTCCTGTAAAGTTTGGTTGAAATCTGTTCAGCCGTTTAGGAGAAGATGTCATTTGAAGCAATTGTTAACGACGACGCACGACGACGGACACAGGGCCATCCCAATAGCTCACCTTGAGCCTTTGGCTCAGGTGAGCTAAAAATGCCTGTGCCTGTGCCCCCAAATTGCATATCCTACAGGCCGGTAAATCCAAAATTTTCCCTGTGCCCCCTCAAATCCTCAGTTTGCCTGGTCTGTGTTTGAACCCGACACAGGCCCGTAGTAACAAGGATGGGGTGTGCGGCAGTGTGCCCCCCTCCCCCAACCAAAAAATAAAATTGCCTGCGCCTGTGCCCCCAAATTGCATATCCTACAGGCCAGTAAATCAAAAATTGCCCCTGTGCCTGGTCTGTGTTGGAACCCCACACAGGCCGTAGTAACAAGGATGGGGACACGACTGTGTGCCCCCCCCCCCCCCCCCCCCCCCCCCCCCCCCCCCCCCAAATAATTTTACCAATACATGTGTAAATAAAAGTTACCTAGATCTTTACATAAATTTATGCAAGTATTTTACTTGTTTTGAGTGTGCGAAAGCATTCAGCGCGAACACAAAATGGTCTAGCTATGCCTCAGGACTGTGCCCCAAATTGCATATCCTATAGGCCTGTTAATCCAATTAAATTTGATGAAAATACTTAAGGGTAACAAAAAGCAAAGGCATTTTTGAATGCCTTAGATCCTTAGATGAATAATAATACCCAATTAACTCATGCATGTAGGACCAGGGTGCCCCCCCCCCTTTCCCCTCCAATAATTTCGCCAATATTAGTTGCAGAATATTTATATAGATTTATGTATTTATATTATTATTGTAACTGTTTTGAATGTGAAAAACGCCCCAGAACACACCAGAGACCATCTAGAAATTTAAAAGATCCCGAGGAGCATTCTACTGGACCCCCTTAGTGACAGTGTGAACAATAATCAGAGGGGGTAGGGATAGGTTTCAGGTTAACGGCCAGAAAACAATCTGTCAAAGGTATTATCCTATATTAAAGAATTTGATATGTTATTTTGAATCGAATATTTACATAGATTTATGTAGTATTTTACCTATTTTGAATGCGAAAAAACTCCCATCAGAACGCACCATTGATCATCTGGGAATAATTTTTTCCAGGGGATGGGAGGAGGGGGCGTGCGCCAGGACCCCCCTAGTAACAGTGTGTATATGAATAGGAGGGATAGGGTTAGAGATTAATGGCTGGACGACAACCTTTCACCATAGAATGATTAAATAAAAAAATAGTTTGAGTCGATTTCTTACATAGATTTATGTTAGTATTTTACCTGTTTTCAGGCCTTCAACCGTTCCTATTTTTTCGTACCTATCCTACCATTTTCTAACTTTTTGATCACCTTCCTACTTTTTCCATTTTTCTACCAAAACCACCTTCTATTCCTACTTTTTGCCTAATAAGTCTTCAAGCACCCTCAGTATGGCCCAGAATGCAGGAAATGAAGCGCTTGATTTCAAAATTTTCCAGGGGGGGTACCCCCGGACCCCCCTAAAACTGTTGGATCGCATCTTTGGCCTGTTGAATAAATAATATAAACCATAAAATAAAATAGCTATGGGTGAGAATGTCTTTAACTCGAGATTGCGGATTACTTAAATTTATATGAGCACGTTGATTCCTTGTTGTATTTTGTATCAAACAGTCCTGCTATTTAATTGAAAATCTTCCTCCTTTTTTCTACTTTTCCACTTCAAAAACTCCTACTTTTTTCCTACTTTTTGCATTGAGATCAATTGGAGGCCTGTGTTTTGAATGCACTGATGAAAATCTTTGTATGACCATGGTGTGGAGTAATAGATTTCTGAGAATGGAGATAAAGCTATTAAAAAATTCTCCAGATTATGATTTTATCTTCTCTTTGTCTTATGAAACCACTTTTTTGGGTGTTTCATTGGGGGTATTTAGATCATTCTATCGATGTTAACTTTCTTCTTAGAATGCCCTCAGAATGCACCATTTAGTATGCAAGTTTTAAAAAATTTCCGGGGGAGGCCCCCCCGAACCCCCACCTATGGGAGGGGTTATACCCCTCCCATACCCTCCCCACCTATGCCCCCCCCCCCCCACTGACAAATTTCTGGATCCGGCCCTGCTGCCTAAACAACCCATTAAGCCATACTGACGATTTACAGACGTTTCGGTAAATGACCAGTTTGGTAAATTGATTTTATATAGTGAAGGTCTGGACGTTTCGGTAAAAAGGTAAATTATATATAGTAATTAGAGGATTATAAGTATATCGCACCTCTCCCGGTAACAATCAGACTATGTCACGGTGTTTGTGCAACTTTTGCAGGTTTGTTTTAGTATATCATGTGGATCCAGGAACGTTCCTGGTTGATCCTGATCTACCAACGAAATAGAATCAAATAGATGGACATGTAAAGGAGGTAAAAAGAATTGGGATTGCAAATACTTTCAAAGGACTCTCAATGTTCACTTTGAAATTTTTACCTTTTTCCATTTCCCACTTCATTATCGACCTGAAAGCCCCGATTCGGCATAGAAATTTTACCCTTTCCAGAACTAGATCGTATATTTAGTTTATATCCAACCTAGGAATTAAAAGGTACAAGTTATTACATATCAAGCGCTATCAGTTATTGATCACTGGAAAGGTGTGATATACAGGTACATAAACCTTTAATTACTATAATTTATCTTTTTACCGAAACGTCCAGACCTTCACTATATAAAATCAATTTACCGAACTGGTCATTTACCGAAACGTCCGGCACCCATACTGACTCATATTGACTCATTGCGCAACAGCCTCATACTGGCTCATATTGACACACTTTAATCAACTACCTTGTATTGAGATAAGCATTGATAATTGTTTATCGCTTATGAGTTAATGGGCTAAATTAGATTTAGATAGACACTTGTGACAAGTTGTGTGTTCAGGCCATTTATCCCACGGAGTCTAGTTGCGATATCGTAACTGTATTGTGGATACCTTGGTCTAGAGTTAGAGGTACAGTACTGCAGCTACACGGAGTCCAGCACCCATTATGAGTACATGCATTTCCTGGCAGTGTCAATATTCTACAGGGAATGACATCTTCATGATTTGAGGTGGAGAATGAGTCCCTCTGTATACCCAGATGACGCACCTGAAAAAGCTTATGCGGGACTATAAACCTAGAAACAACAACTTACTTCTTATGAACTGGGCCACATTTTCAAATATTCCCGGATAATAGTCAGGATGAATGAATTTCCTTAACGGATGATCTCCAACAGTGTCTTTGACACTAGGATCGTCATCTGACATGACTGCAGAAAATAGCCTTTTCAAGCGAAAGTTGCACTTGATGCAGTAGAAGCGAACGTCTTCTCGCCAAGGACAAATGTACCACAAAGAGATCCGCTTCCCCGGTTAGAAATTTACGACATTAACTTATTGAACTGTATACGTTCCTGATGTTTTTACTTCATAAATATAATTAGATGTAAATATAAATATAATATATTAATCAACAAAAATACACAATTGATCTAAAGTGACTGATTTATAAAGTCGTAAAATATCTAGTTTACGGGACCTCTTCCAGTGTCACGTCCTTTTCCGTTCTGCCTTCAACATGGTAAGATGTGCGATTTTCTCCGTACAAAATCTCTATCATCGACATGTTGGGAGTGAACAAAAATCATAATAATTGACATTGCATATTTATTGGGATTATTCTATAGATGTAGATGATTTTATTTTTATTTCCAGTCGCACAGAAAGTTCTCTGCGCCGCGTCACGGCTCCAAGGGGTTCTTGCCAAAGAAACGTGCCAAACGCCATCGTGGTCGAGTGAAGGCATTCCCCACAGATAACAAGGCCAAGCCAGTTCACCTGACTGCTTTTGTTGGTTACAAAGCAGGAATGACGCATATTCTTAGGGAGGTTGACAGACCCGGTTCCAGTAAGTTTAAAATTTGGGCTATATCTCGTTAAAACTTGACAAACCTACAAACTTAAAGAGTGGCCACTTATGAATTGATTATCGACTGGTTTCGTAGCTGGAAAATTTCAGCACAACTATCGGCCACAGGGAACCGGCTCATTGTCGAGTGTTCTTTATATAGGATAATATAATAAAGGGAAATAACACGGATTGTCACCCACCACGGTTGATCTCGATTTTTTTACAGTCGTGCAAAGACTGGGGGAAATGAAACCCACCTACATAATCAACACTTAATTACGAACCGAGCGACACCAAATTTTTATATTTCCTTCACCATAGTAAAGCGGGATGGACTCAAATATTACGGTTTTGCGGTGTTTCCTTGGTCTCGGAACGAAACGCCAAGACTAAACACGGACACGTGCGCCTTCTGCACACGGAAGACTGACTGGGATCGATAAGTTATCAATAAATAAACATTTACTTGCATCAACAGTAATTAAATCCGTATCTTTATTGAGGTTAATCACTCACTTTCGGTTCTGTCAAGCAATTAAGTGTTGATTATGTAGGTGGGTTTCATTTCCCCCAGTCTTTGCATGACTGTAAAAAAAATCGCGATCAACCGAGGTGGGTGACAATCCGTGTTATTTCCCTTTATTATATTATCCTATATATAGAACACTTGACTATCAGCCGGTTCCCTGTGCTATCGGCCAAAATGGGGGGGGGGGGGGGGGGTTTCATCCATTTTCATTGCGACTTGCACAGAGGTTTTAAAGGTGGAAAGAACGGGAAATCTGAATGATGCTATCGCCCTGCTTACTCTGTATACACCTTTACACGTTCCACTTTGGAATGTCCAATTGGTCAAAGTTGGCAGAAACACTCGTTGCAATGGTCGAAGATTATGAAATTTTGTCGCCCTGCACAAGACTGCAACGATAAAGGCATACCAAAAAAGTATTTAATAAATGTACTCGTCCTGCACAATAAAGAATTGAAAAATCATGCAGGACAAGTGGAATTTTCGATCCCAGCATTGGTGATTAACTTTGACGAGTCTCCTGGGTCAAAATGGTAAAAACTCGTGACCCATGTTTATTATGCTATACTCCTGTTTGTCAGAAAATCGCTGTTAATGTTTACTTACCGTTAATCTGTTGTATTGTTTTGACGTTTGATAAATCTTGTATATTTAGTCCATTGGATTCAGTTTTTAGTCCGACTCCTATAGGATTTGAAGCTCAAATAATACAAGACATCGATTTTAAAACAATTTACTGAGCGAAAAAAGTTTAAACATTAAGGATGCAAACCATGTCTACATGTTGCACTATATTGCAAAATGACATAAATAACAGAACGGAGATGGATATGACTGAGCTTTGAACATCTGTGTATAGGATAACTCCCTTTGCAGGGTTCTCACTAACTCGTAATTAGCAGTTCTGAGACTGCAACTTTTGTCTTGGAACTGCAATTTTTTCCAGCATTGAAATCTCTTTTTTTAACCCGGATAATCATTTTGGAGTTTTGAGCTCAAATTTTTATCATGGAACTTCTACTTTTTCCAGGATTGGAGTCCTGGACTGCAACTTTCAAAATCTTAGTGAGAGCCTTGTATTATAACTGCTTTACCAGTCATGAACGAGGTGTCGGTCATGATTGTTTCATGAAAGTTGGCAGTAAATTACTGAGTAATGTTTGAACAGTAGTCAAAAACGAAAATCCAGCACTTTGGATATTCATTCTTAAGCACTGTGTGTACAAAACTACAAATCGTAGTTGAAAGAGGTGATACATTCAATTGCCTCGAAAACAAATTATTGCAACCGATGTCTCTCAATGCAGTCACCTTATCTGTGCATCTTTATTTTCTGCTGTTTCATATTTCTTTGATATTGCTTTTCAGCCCTACACAAAACTGGGAATGTTGTCTGGGAAATCCTATACTATACCAAACTTCCAACGCAACACCCCGGATATTCCCATTACTTCCAATGTTAAATATGTCTTAAGTTAGTCTGGTCAATTCTGTATTGTGTGTATATCCTGAATAGATTTTTCTGCAATTCATAGTGATCAATGGACAATACTTTTGGTAAACAAAAACAAAGTGAATTGGCATTTGGTCCCAAAAATATGGAATTTTGTGAAAAATCTCATTTCATTGCATTTTCAATGGGGAATGTTAACCAGAAATTAGCGATACGTTTGGAAAGATGGTTATTATTCGTCAGACGTGTAAATGAAAATTCGTTGCCAATATTAACAACATTGAGGGCAGTACATCAATTTAAAAACACAAATAAAAACATTTAAAAATTTTGTGTCAACTTTTCCATCGATTTAAAACAGCCGCTCTGATATGAAAATAGAAGGGAACTCGGAGGTGTTGCGTTGGCAGTTTGGCCTAGCATATATTAAACGACAGACTAAAACTTCTCTCGCTCAGTATAGAAAAATAATGCTTTGGACATGTATGAAGTATTTAGAATTTGTTTGACGGGATAAGAACCATGTCTGCTTTATTAATGCATGTCTGCTGATTTATATTTCAGAGTCTAACAAGAAAGAGATAGTTGAAGCTGTTACCATCATCGAGACCCCACCACTGATGGTGGTTGGCTGTGTCGGTTACATTGAAACTCCAAGTGGGCTAAGGGCATTCAAAACCATCTTTGCTGAGCACCTCAGTGAGGAATGCAAGAGGAGATTCTACAAGAACTGGTAATGCAATGTTACTTAGAATAATAATAGAAGTTAAGATGCAAGAATTGCAAAATGTAAGAGGGTTCCAGATATTAAGGGGAGTATTTCAAAAATTAAAATCTTTATTTCTGCTTTAAACCCTATTGTGTCACTACTTATTAGAATCGTCTCGAAGAGACGGTTCCAATGAGTAGTAACACAATAGGATTTGGTGCTAAAATAAGTGAGAAAATGCTGGATTTGAATCAGTTAACTCCCTCTTATCCGGAACCCTGATTTAAGAGTAAAAGGAATAAGGAAAAAACATTCTATTCTATCTGATGAATTCAAATTGTAAGCAGTATCCAATTAACAGCTTCCAGTGTTCTGTATTAACGAGTTGTCACTATATAATGATAAACATCCTAATTCAAAATGGCAGTAACTTTGTCCAATATTAAGAATAACATGAAAAGCATGTACAATTTTGCTGCTATCGATCGAAGCTCTAGATACGAGGGAGTACTTTTAAATTCTGGAATCAGCATGTCTCCACCAAATCCTGTGATGCTACTACTTGTTATCATAGTTTTGCCGTGTAGGTACCGTGGCATGGAGAAAATGTTTACCCTCTTATCTGGAGCTGTGATATAAATGCCTGATGTTTATTTTTGCATTATTGTAGTACATATCTATAGAATGTGTACTGCCTGTGTTTCTAGTTTCAGGCCAGCATTCATGTTGTTTCTGGTGGGTGTTCTGCTGGTCTGTGGAGATCAGGTTTATTTGGCTCCACCAGTCACTACGACTGTTGAGCTTCCTTAATGGGCTCCTCTCAGCAGTAGTCTTAATGTCTAATGTTTGATGAGCCTATTAATACTCAGGTCTCCGCTCATGCTTTATGCATGATGAGCACTGGGTATAACTTTGTTGCCCCCCACTAAAGGTATCGCTCCAAGAAGAAGGCATTCACCAAGGCCAGCCAGAAGTGGAATGATGAAGCTGGCAAGAAGGAGATCGAGAGAGACTTCAACAAGATGAAGAAGTACTGCAAGACCATCAGAGCTATCTGTCACACCCAGGTATATCTTCAGTGATAATTTTACCTGTGCATCCCGAGTCCTATACTCCTTAAATTGGCCAGGGACTCATTATTTTAAAAAAAATGCGAGTCCCATGGACCCATAGCTTTCTGGCCTTTATTATCCTATAAGTAGCAATTAGTAGCTTAAATCACCTGTCTTCAAAACTAGAAATAAGTTATGGAATATTGGGTTAATGTTTGTCTCAAGGACTCGTACTACAGAATGTGCATCCCAAAAACTCGTTCATCTGATTTCTAAAATGATCACTGTATCTTGATAAATATTCACTGATTGCAGAGCTCCAGATAACATTAGTAATATTAATCATTCATAACTAAACCTTATTACGTGGCTTCTCTTTCGGATTGTCTTGAACAGACAATTTGAGTAGTCGCAACATTGGTTTTGTTGACATGAACAGGCCTTCAACCTTCCTACTTTTTAAACACCCTATTTTTCTTCCCAAACCACCTACTACTATTCCTACTTTTTGCCTAATGAATCTTCAAGCACCCTTAGAATGGCCAAAAATGCAGGAACTGAAGCGCTTGATTTCAAAAATGTCCAGGGGGATACAAGTGGTTGAGAAAACACCTTGAAATTTTCAAATTATCCACAGACTGAATATATACAAAACAGTGCATGTAATTTAAACCCCTTCACTAACTATGGCTTTTCCATCAAGAAGCTCAGTGAACTGCTTCTTGTCATGAACCCTTTACTCCATGGCCCATTTCTAGTTTTGAAGACGGGTTCACTTAATGACATTTCCTCAGTCCTTTGATTGACTCCCCCATAATGTTCTGGATAGGCTTGAAAGTAACTGTAAAAGCATGCAGCATAATCTTGACAATCTCAGTTGACCTGGTGAGGCTCCAAATTACTCGTACTCTAGTAGAGGTTTTTTCAATGGTTATTTGTAACTAAACTAATCAAATATAAAAGTCAAGTCTCATATGGATGCCTCTCGTTCTTTGCTATTGGCATGTGAACAAGACCGAGGAAACTTCCTGGATTGGTGATATTACCGAAAGTAGGTCAGGAAATGTCTTTAAAGCAGGTTGGAAGTGAAACAAAATGTGTCTTAAGGCACATTCCATTTTACTTTCACTCTGCTTTATGCAACCATCTGCTTTGATAATAGAAAATATTTTTTAGTACATATTCATGACTGTAAATCAAAACAATTATCTTTAATAGCGGGATAATGTAAAGTGCTAAAAGACGCTTCTATGGGGGAAAGGGTTAAACGCTTAACAAAAAATTAGTAAGAACTGTTGTAATTATCCAGACCAGGCTCCTGAAGAAACGCCAGAAGAAGGCCCACATCATCGAGATCCAGGTGAATGGAGGTTCTATTGGCAAGAAAGTTGACTGGGTTCGCAGTATGATGGAGAAGCCAATTCCTGTTACCAGTGTGTTTGCCCAGGATGAGAACATTGACATCATTGGAGTGACCAAGGGTAGAGGTTTCAAGGGTAAGTAACCATGTAGGATGTTTTGTAGTCAAAATTAACCTTGATGCATCATTACTTTACTTTGAGCAGATGTAAACTGTTTAAACCTTCATAAGCAAACAAACAAGTATTAATAACAGTTGATACTTTGCAACGAGCAAAGCAATTACATGTATTTAATGTAAAAAAGTCTAATCATTTAGATCTCAATTTTAGTGAAATCTATCTTTAATTAAAAGAAATGACATGTTGATTGATACCAGTTGTGCTGTTTCTTCAACTGGAACTAGGTGATGAAGAAGCGTGGATGTGCCTCTTTGCCGGGGTACATGACTTCATGGGTGATTAAACAACCATGCTGCCTTCCTTCTGATAGTTAATGTAATGCTCTGTGTGCATAATGCCCAACAAATAGAGTAGGAAAAGCATAAACTTTAATAACAGCTGTTGAATGATTAGAGCCCAAACTGTTTGCATTAGCAAGTGAAGTAAACATTTACAAGCACTGGAGTAGTTTATAGTTGTGTTGGGGCAGCTGGTTGGGGTAAGATTGAGAAGTAAGCAGTTTTAACCTCTCTATGTATATAGCAAAATAATTTTTGGAACTAAATGAGCATACTGTAAAAAGTTAACAATTGCATTTTATAAGACGGCAGGCCCTGAAGTTCCTTCTACTTTGCAAAGCAAGTAACTTATGAAGTTGGGGTTATAGATAAGGTTTTGCATTAATTGGGTATTTACTCCCTCTATTTTCTAAGAATTGGGTTTTCTGAATTTCAATTGAGTATCCCAAAAACCGTTACTCCATCAATTTGATATGAATTGCTTTTTTACTCTATTTTTTTTTCATTTAATACAAAACACAAGCTGAATGTTTGATGTATTGTACTGTACCCTCGTTTGCCCACACTCGATAATTTCAGTTTCGATCTCATTTCAACACAAATGCAACAGCTCATGTTTGTGTAGGATTCCTTAATTTTCAGACGGGGAAACTTTAAAAGCCATTCCAGGATTCCTTTACCGTAACTTTGCTAACTTTAGCACTGTCGTAACAACCTCTTTTTTTGGCTGTTACGCGCATCATTCAAAATTTCATTCACACCACCGTAACAAATTATTTCTGGTTCGTTCGCGGAAGGCTGAACGTAATTGAATAATGTTTTTTGTTGTTGCGCTGTTCGCCTTTTCCGTCCGCGCGCTGCCATTTTGACAGAAGAAATTCTAGCAGACGATGTGACTGGTTTACTACTTAAACGAGGCTAACGAAAAGCAGTGCTGCATAAATCCTATAGGCTATTACTTGGAAATAAATAACCAGTCTAACCGGTGTATCGGCAAAATATTCACCCGGTGTCGTAGTAAACATCCCGTCATTACACTTGAGAAATGCAAATAATTGCGTACGATACGCGCCTGCTTGAATTCTTTTGCATAAACCCTTTCAATAATTGATTTTCAGTACGCATGGATTTGAAAGCAATTGCTTTTCTACTGTATTTAATTGCGTATTTACGCAAATACGCGCCTTATCTATAACCCTGTGAAGTTTATCAAAGCACGGAGATTTCTGATAGATAGTTGTATACAAATCTGTATTTAAAATTAAGATTCAACTTTAGTGAAAGCTTTCATTGAATTGGAGAATATTTTAATTAATACCAGTTGATTTGTTGTTTCAACTGGAACTAGGTGATGAAGAAGCGTGGATGTGCCTCTTTGCCGGGGTACATGACTTCATGGGTGATTAAACAACCATGCTGCCTTCCTTCTGATAGTTGATGTAATGCTCTGTGTGCATAATGTCCAACAAATAGAGTAGGAAAAGCATTGACTTTAATGTATCCTCATACTGATGTGCATTTTATTGTGATGCCGGCCTTGCCACAATGAACAAACAGTTTACATACTCAAGTGAGGTAAACATTTGCGAGCAGTTCAAACTCACAAACTGGATGTTGTTTGTGATTCAGTTGAAAAATCAGCAGTTTCTACATTTTCTCTATGTATCCACTAAACCCTGGATTGAGTACCAGAGTTGACAGTATTCAAATTGACATTTAGATTCCAGTAGCTTGGCGTTTCTTTAGGAGCCGAAATGCAAATTGTTTATCAATGTACCATTAAATCATGAATGTACATGATGAAGAAGCGTGGATGTGCCTCTTTGCCGGGGTACATGACATCATGTGTGATTAAACAACCATGCTGCCTTCCTTCTGATCACTCATCTTTTAGCACAATTTATTATGGAAACTAGCCAATTGAACTTTTCTAGAAGCAACTCGATGTGTACCGGTATGTGAAATTGTTAAATTTTAATCTCGTAATTGGCCAAGAAATTTATTTAATTTCACTACCCATATGTTCTGCCTTACAGATTGAATATAGATTTGTTGTTTTTGTCCTTTCTTTAACAACTTCCTAAAACGTTTACTAGTCTCAAGTTTGAAATATTTTAGCTTGCTTAACATTATTGTGTAAAATGGAGCTGTGCAGTGTTTGTTTGAACATGAATCTATATGATGAAGAAGCGTGGATGTGCCTCTTTGCCGGGGTACATGACATCATGGGTGATTAAACAACCATGCTGCCTTCCTCTGATAATTCACTACATTTAGATATATAAATACTGGTAACTAGTGGGTTGATTATCCTGGTATTGACTACATGCAACAATGTTGGTAAACAAGTAGTTCTCACGTAGGGACTTAAAAGCTTCCTTTGTTTGCTAGATCAGTTTGTTGAAAATTTCTTTATTTCACAAACCAACATTTATGTCTGAAAGATAAGATATTGGATAGCGTAGATAGTATATTTCCAAACTTATCATTATGTTCAGCAGGGCACAGTACACTATTAATCCTTTTCTCCATTGATATTTTAATTTATTACTGAAGAAAATAGTTCAGATTTATAAAATTGAATACATATGATAAGGAAAATTTTCTATATTCATTATTCAATCAAATAACAGCTTAAAGCAGGCTGCTTTACATATTTCGCCTGTCTAGACTCGACCAATGTGCAAAGTGAAGCTGCAAGTCATTCATTTGAACATGAATCTACATGATGAAGAAGCGTGGATGTGCCTCTTTGCCGGGGTACATGACATCATGGGTGATTAAACAACCATGCTGCCTTCCTCTGATGGTTATTGGAAATGAAAGCACTGAGCTATCAAAGTAGCTGGAAAGTGTTTAGCCTTCTCATATCCTCAATACTCCAAAAGATGGATCCTTATGAGATTTTAAATTAAATCTATACTGTTACTAGTCGTCAATAACCAAGATTACCAACAGAAGGGTTAGATGTTTATTGATGATGCATGTTATATTTTGTCTTGTGTGTTTCTAGGTGTGACATCCAGGTGGCACTGTAAGAAACTGCCCAGGAAGACACACAAGGGTCTGCGTAAGGTGGCCTGTATCGGTGCCTGGCATCCTAGCCGTGTCCAGTTTACTGTAGCCAGAGCCGGTCAGAAGGGATTCCATCACCGTACAGAGATCAACAAGAAGATCTACAGAATTGGTGCAGGAATCCACACCAAAGACGGCAAGGTTATCAAGAACAATGCTGCTACTGAGTATGACCCTACAGACAAGGCTATCACTCCCCTTGGAGGCTTCCCCCACTATGGAGAGGTTAACAATGACTTCCTCATGTTGAAAGGATGCTGTATTGGCCCCAAGAAGAGAGTGCTGACCCTGAGAAAGGTGGGTAACAGTTATTTCATGTAATGTCTAACAAGGCTCCAGATAAGTGGAGTATTTCGAAAACTAAAATCTCATTTCTGCATTAAACCCTATCGTGTTACTACTCATTAGAATCGTCTCTTCGAGACGATTCTAATGAGTAGTTACACCATAGGATTTGGTTCTTAAATAAATGAGAAAATGGTGGATTTGTTCAGTTTACTCGCTCTTATCTGGAGCTCTGTTAGACTAGTGTAAGTTAGCCCGTTTCTCTGTAGATAGGATGACTGGAACCAGGGGGTCATGAGTATGATCCCCCGCCCGATCCAAGTCCTTTAGATGAACTTAGAGGTGTACCAGTACTTTACACTGGGCATCCCAGAGAACTTTCGATAAAAAAGAGAGAGGGCATGGCACCCAGGTTATCTGCATGGGTGAAAGTTTTCCGTATTGTGACGGAATTCCGTATTTCCGAAATTGCCGAGGGTCATTTTTCCAGAACGTGTAAATCCGTTGAGAAATTCGGGGGGGGGGGGGGGGGTTAGAGGATGCCTTTGTCGAGTAAGATTGAAAAAACAAAATCGAAGGTGATTTCGAGAGCTGTCAAATTAGTTGAAATTACGGTGTCAATGTTCGCCAATGTTATCGTTCGGCCCTATCGTTCGTCGTACTATAACGGTGACGGCAAAATCCGAGTGAACCAAAACAAATTGGACTGGTTGCCGAAATAGGTTGCTACAAGCACGCGGACAGCGTTGAAAACACGGAAACCAGTCTCTGACCAAACATTTCCGTAATTGATTTCAATAATATGACAGGCTTGCTTAAAATAACGAGGTAAGCAAATTTATGAGGGGGCTGTTTGTGATTTTGATCTTGTTGCCGATAATTTTCCGTAGCGATTCGAAAAACTTCTTTTGGAAAATCTAAAATCTCTTTCTTCGGAGTCTTACTAGGCGCTCATTGTTTTATGAATCATCCGATTACCAGACGCTAAACTATATCACGCGGAACGCTTCGTGTTTTATCGTTGGTGCATCAAAATGCAATTAGCTCATTTTGTCACCAATTTTCGCGAATTTAAAATACCGGCGTATCTGTCAAATGCAGCTGAATGGTTAATTTTAATGAAACGCGAACTAAACAAAATTAGGAGATTGAATAGGAAATTCGGCTGAAAATCCGATTTTATTATCAAACAAGTAGCTTACTCAGTTACTGAATTATTAATGTCATCTTTTTTAATTTTTCACATTACATATTATTGGACTGTTAAACAATCCGTTTTCTATGGCTATAAAGTATTGAAAAGGTATTTTAATAGCATTCATATCATTAAAGTAATTGATAGTAACCATTCCATTCATTAAGTAAAGAAATATTTATCTGATTTGGGTAACCCAAGATTAAAATTTAGTCTAGCATCACAGCTTTGAAACAGTTTAGAAAAATCAAAATGTATAAAATTGAACCACTAAAATCATTTTTAGGGAGGCCTCTTGTTCCATCAACTATGGGAAGGCTTCTCTCTCCCATCATAGCCTACTGCTTTAAATTTTGTGCCACTTAGTTTTAACTTTCTGAAAGCAAATTGAACATGAAAATGAGAGCTAAAATAAACTCACACACAGATCACGGTTAGAAATCGTTTATCAAGGAACCATTTATCAATCAAATAAAGTAGACATGGCACAGAGGTAAGTTATTTACTTTTTGAGTAAATCCTTTGAGCAGAGAGAGGGAGGTATTTTCATTAGGATAAGTGAAATGCCTATCCCCACCCCTCTCAAGTGTCATGCCTTTAAATGTACAAAACTTTAGAATGGCCTGTACACATAATAATGAAAAAATATTTCTTAAATATATTTATAGGGTCTTATGCCATTTTTTAAAAAATCATTTTATGAGGCGGAAGTATGTGGTCAGCACATGCCCCTTCATATATATATAATCATACACCTATGCACTGGTCTGTATAAATGAAATATAGGTGTCAAAACGGGATCAGACAGGACTGGGTGTTTTCTGTGACAATGGTTTTTAGTATCTGTACTATAGTTTTAACTATATTCAACTGAAAAGTACTGACAACAATGATTTATTGGAATAGTCTAAACTGTTAGTGTTAACTGAAAGCAAGGGCCAGTTATGAATTATATGTACATCTATCCTGTACGAACAGTGTAGACTAAGATCAGAATGTTCCCATCAGAACCTTCTGAACGGGATATGTACAGTATCCTTGCAAAAGCTTATATACAACCAGAGTCAGTTTTTATGGTAATGCTTGACTGGAAATAGAGTATGTTCTAAATGTTTTGCATTGGATCTAGTAATACATGTCATAATTTTTAAGTGTCAGTGATACAAAATCTTATACATTCAGCTTTATAAAACAGTATAATGATAGAAAACCTAAATACCATCTCATATTTTTCTCCCTTGGAGCTAACTCATACATGGACCTAACTAGAAACATATTTTTGTGGCCTTACAATGATAATTGTAAAAGCAAAGTGCTTATAATTTACTTTGGAGTATAACAGTTTGCTGAAAGCAATTTCCATCTTTTGTTAAATAAAATCAAAATTAAGATTTATTTTTCAATCCTTGGAAAACATTAATGCTTATGACCAAGAAAATTATTTTTATATTTTTCCATTGCTTGTCATTTTCAAACAATTTTCCAACAGTTTCAGACCTTAAAAATGCTTAAAACCCAGGAGCTTCCGGGGGCCTCCGGCCCCCTGGACCCCAGCCAGGGCCTTGCCCTGGACCCACTGGGGGTCCTAGCAGCCCCCGAGCCCCCAGCATAGTTTTCAGTATTTTCAGTTTTGCCAACTTTCACCCATGTATCTGTATCCGCCACTTTCATTCTCTCTTGCGAGTCCAATAAGCCAAAAGACATAGAAACAGATGTTTAAACAAACCAAACCGTAGAATATATAAATGCATTTAATTCATTCCTCTGATGAAGAAAATAAATTTTCTATTGTAATGAATGTGCAACTTGAACCGGGTGTCCATGGTCTAGAGATTTTTTTTTTTCAAGGTCGGTGATTTGTCAGGGAAATTTGGAATTTTGGCAAAATTTTGAAATTACAAGACCATGAAAAATAAAAGTAGTACTGTACATAGAGTAATGGCTAAGGCAGTTTCATCAATTTTGAATATTATCATAGTATTAAATTAAAAAATGATAATATTATAATATTCATACATATATATTCACAAGCATATGCTTAAAAATGAAATGGATATAAAAACTTTTTAGGTGCTTTAAATTTTAATGATATAAAAAGATTTATATATAATATACCATTAAATGTTAAAGTGTCTGAAATGAAATAACTTATCAATTTCATTTTGAAGCCCATACTTATGAAGAGATACAAATTTCATTAATGATTTGGTAAGCTTGTAATTCTGCATTTTGGCATGCTTATTTTAAGCACTACATCCAACCATATACATGTACATTATTTTCGTTCATACATGTACTTAATTGTATGTTGAAAAATAACCCAAAAAAAAGTTAAACCTTTACAACATAGAAAGAACATGTGAGGACAGTATGAGTCTAGATCAGTGGGCACATAATTCACCCTCGTTTCAGGTTGTCCACTACTCAATTTACAAGAATGCAGATTTCTACTCTTGATTCTGAACACTGTATTTTATAACCTAATCAAGTTTTCTTTTCTCAATTTCAGTCCCTGCTTGCTTCCCACAGGAAGAGACAGATGGAGAAGATCGAGTTGAAGTTCATCGATACTGCCAGCAAGTATGGCCATGGACGCTTCCAGACCATCGAGGAAAAGAAAAACTTTATGGTAATGACTTGTACAACAATTTATAAGATATTTGATAATGTTAGCTTTCCTGATAAGCAAAAATTGAGCGTTTTGTCCTTTGATAGGATTTCTCATAAGAGCTGTTATAACAATTCCAATGATTTAACAGATCTCTGAGAATAATATGAATTTTAGTGGATTTTAAGCCATCGAATCATCAATGACTCGTTAACATGTTACTGAGCTACATTTTGACCCTTTACTCCATTGCCTGTTTCTAGGTTTAAAGACTATTGACCACTTAAAGCAGGTTGAAAGTTAAGCAGAATGTGCCTGAAATACTCTCAACCTGCTTCTAGCTACCATCTGCTGGAATATAGAAACTATTTCTTGCGATTCATTTTCATGCCTATAATAATAGTAAAATTTGATATGTTATAGCCTATGTGACATTTTATGCAGGACAAAGTTAATGCAGAAAGCTCAAAATGGAGCTTTCTGCATTACCTTTGTCCTGCATTAAAAAGTTACAGGTCTTATAAAAGATCATCAGGCTACCTTATTCAGCAGCCACTAACAGGTTTGACTTATGTTTTACTGGATGTTAAGATTGTGAGTTTTTGCGCCAAGCTTCATGTTTCAATGTGGATGTTGTTTGTATATTTCAGGGTCCCCTCAAGAAGGATCAAATGAAGCAGGAAGCCACCACAGCTTAAAGTTGTTGAAGGTCACGGGACATGTTTGTTCTGTACTGAAGCAAATAAAGAAAAAAATGAAATACCAGAACTGTATTTGCTTTATTCATTACCCGTTTTGAAAGAAATTATCACTCTGAGCTCCAGATAATGGGGGTATTTCAAAAACTAAAATCTTAATTTCTGCTTTAAACCCTATGGTGTCGCTACTCATAAGAATCGTCTCTTCGAGACGATTCTAATGAGTAGTAACACCATAGGATTTATTGCTGAAATAAGTGAGAAAATGTTGGATTTTTTTTCAGTTTACTCCCTCTTATCTGGAACCCTAATCACTTTATTGTGCAAGATAACACCCTTTATCCTGTCACGTGCCTATTTTCCTGACGGATAAAGGGGTGACAGATAAACTTTGCTTTATTATGCTATGTGGTCACATGAACGATGTTATTATGTCAAGTGGTCACATGACCTGTAGCCGGAACTACTTTTTTCACCGAGACGCTTATTTTTCCCGCAGTTAGGAAAAACTCTCATCAGAATCCGACGTGTAACGACGTTTATTCGAACTATTCGATGCAATCAAAGCGTTATAAAGTACGCGCAACCATTCGATTGCTGAGATAATTCTATAATTGTCCACATTTTGGATGTTCTGAGTGAAAAACACTAGATATTTAACATAAAGGTTCTTCTATTCTTTTCAACGTAACTAGGATGTGACGTCATCTTTATAATAGCGCGCTTTCCTAGAGTAACATAGTTCTTTAGTGAGAATCTATCTAGACCAAAAATGATTCTAGCTTTAAAAAAAGCATTCTCTATTTATTTAACTATTGTGACAAGGATAAATAGAATATTTGGTGACTAGCTTTGAATGAGAAATGTTATCTGGCTCGGCTCCTGAAAATATCAGGTTCGCCTGCGGCTCACCTGATATATTCATCCGCCTTGCCAGATACCATTTCTCATTCAAAGCTAGTCGCCAAATATTCTCTATAACCTTGAATTTCTGCTCAATATTTACATTTTCCGGGTTCCTTTCCATTGAAAAAATTATATTCATTTCATAAAGATTTTCTCATTTCATATCAATATTGTTCTCGGAGGATGAAGGGCTGAAAAGACCTGCAAGACATACCGCTTAGAAAGCCAATCATTCAAAATTAATGTAAAGTTTTTAATGAAAAGGAATCGAGCCATTTCTTACAATGATTATAGCTCTCTAGTGAGCTTTTAGGATTGCCCGTCGCACATAATTTAATTGCTTTAAATTTCTCCTAAAACCACTGTAGACCAGATTTCAAAATGTTCATTACCTTTTCAAAAAACATACAGGAGAGCAACCAAAATGGTACCAACCAAGTTTATAAGAATTACAATTTGAAGAAATTGGAACTTTAAATCTACCAACACCAAGTTCTAGCAGGATCAGAGGGTCTATATTTTAGCTCGGGTGAGCTTTTGCATTCCTTGAATGTCGGGTCGTCAACAATAGTTTACACTCTACAATATTTATCCAAACTTGCTCAGATTGTTTAATATGAACATAAGAGTTTGATTATTGTTGCCAATTGGAATAGGTCGAGTTATCTGCCCTTGAATTGCTGAAAATGCCAACAGTGTTTTACAAACTTTACATTCTAGAGGCCAAAATTGTTATCAACTCTTTCTCTAACTTGCTGAGATTGTATATGACCATTAGTGTTTGTATAAGTGCGATTCTGGTTGAAATCGGACCAATAGGTCGAAGAGTTGTCTGCCTTTGAATTGCCTAAAATGCCTTATCTATCGACGTTTACAATAATGCAACTAGATCTACAGTTTTCAATGAATTTTGATGTATACTTGCAGCACACAAAGTATACAGCTATTAGTTCTCGAAGGAGTGCAATTGTTGAAATCTAATAATTGTGACGATAGTTATCTACCCATAAAATACTTTGAAAATGTAGAAAAGGCTTTATTTCAGTATTTTTTAGGCTCTTGATGTACTCTACTATTCTAGAATTATGAGGTATTCCAAAATGGTTTACATGTTATACTACAAATTTGAATGGATTTATACTCAACAAAAAAAGTTGAGGAACTTTCAGAAAATCATCGCAAAAAAGTACACCGAAACTAACCATTATCGTTTTTGTTATTAGCTCACCTGGCACGTAGTGCCAAGGTGAGCTTTTAGGATCGCTGGATGTCCGTCGTCTGTCTGTCCGTCCGTCCGTTCACAATTGTTCGTGAACACTCTAGCAGGTTCAAATCTCATTGGATCTTAATGAAACTTGGTCACAATGTTTGCCTCAATGAAATCTAGGTCAAGTTCGAATGTGGGTCATGTCCGGTCAAAAACTAGGTCACTAGGTCAAATTATCGAAAAACCTTGTTAACACTCTAGAGGCTACAAATTTCATTGGATCTTCATGAAACTTCATCAATATGATTGCCTCGATGAAATCTAGGTCAAGTTCGAATGTGGGTCATGTCCGGACAAAAACTAGGTCACTAGGTCAAATTATCGAAAAACCTTGTTAACACTCTAGAGGCTACAAATTTCATTGGATCTTCATGAAACTTCATCAATATGATTGCCTCGATGAAATCTAGGTCAAGTTCGAATGTGGGTCATGTCCGGTCAAAAACTAGGTCACTAGGTCAAATTATCGAAAAACCTTGTTAACACTCTAGAGGCTACAAATTTCATTGGATCTTCATGAAACTTCATCAATATGATTGCCTCAATAAAATCTAGGCCAAGTTCGAATTTGGGTCTTGTCCGGTCAAAAACTAGGTCACTAGGTCAAATCTTCGAAAAACCTTGTTAACACTCTAGAGACTACAAAATTTCATTTGATCTTCATGAAACTTGAAAAAAATGTTTGTCTCATTGAAATCGAGGTCAAGTTAGAATGAGGGTCATGCCCGGTCAAAAACTAGGTCACAAGGTGTACATGGTTACCAGGTGAGCGATTTAGGGCCATAGTGGCCCTTGTTATTTGATTAGATCCATTTCTTCGCATGAAAGAAATATTTCCTTTAGTTTGTAGTTTGATATCACTTATACCCTTGCCCTAGCATTGTTTCAAGTAACCTAAGGGTCGAGGTCATTTTTCACAAAATAAGTGTTTACATTAGTGTAATTTAAAACACAAATTGGCTTTGAAGATCAGTGAAAAGTACATAAAAATAAGGTCAAACTCTCTCACTGGATATGTCTCGCATTTAACATGGATAGGATATTCTAAGAAAGAGTGTCCGCAGAGTACCGACAAAAAGAACCCTCAAGGCCCATGCAACGGCTCTTCAGGATAATTTCGCCATAACTTCAATTGTTCATCTACAATCTTCATTTTTGGTATGCATGTTCGTGATATGTCCTACCTAGGCATATCAAAACATTGAACCAATTGATATTGACCTTGACCTTACACTAAATCTTACTGTAAATTTTCACCGATCTTCAAAACAACAGACGAGCGATGAAACTTGCATGCATGCTCTTGTTTGAATATTCTCATCTTCCATGCGTGACAATTGATGCTATTGGGAGAATAGACATACGTCAATGTCATTATACAATCAAAACGACTGAATTTCACTTTATAAAAACTCACACGACTCATTCATGTGTTTTGCATAACAACAGGGATTACTCTGTAGACACTAATTTTGTGAAAAATGACTTTGACCCTTAGGTTACTTGAAACGGTGCTACAGCAAGGATATAAGTGATATCAAACTAAAGTAAGCATTTGTTTCAAGCAATGAAATGTATCTAATCAAGTAAGTAAAAAAATGATAATGGTTGGTTTTGATGTGCGACGATTTTCTGAAAATTCCTTAACTTTTTAGCTCACCTGAGCTAGCTCAGGGTGAGCTTTTGCAATCCTTGAATGTCCGTCGTCCGTCGTGCGGCGTCAACAATTTTAGTGTTTACACTCTAGAGGCCACAATATTTATCCAATCTTTCTCTAACTTGTTCAGATGGTATATTGCCATAAGAGTTCGGATGAGTTCGATTATGGCTGAAATCTGACAATTAGGTCGTGAGTTATCAACCTTTGAATTGCTGAAAATGCCATATTTAACAGTGTTTACACTCAAGAGGCCACAATATTCACTCAATCTTTCTAAAACTTGCCCAGATTGTATATCACCATAAGAGTTCGGATGAGTTCGATTTTGGTTGAAATCGGACAAATAGATCAAGAGTTATCTACCTTTGAACTGCTGAAATGCCATATTTAATGGTGTTTACATTCTAGAGTTCACAATTTTTAGCCAATCTATCTCAAACTTGCTCAGATTGTTTATGACTATAAGAGTTCAGATGAGTTTGATTATGGTTGAAATCAGACTTATAGATCAAGAGTTATCTACCTTTGAATTGCTGAAAATTACATATTTAAGGGTTTTTACACTCTAGAGGCCACAAATTTTATCCAATCTTTCTCAAACTTACTCAGATTGTATACTACCATTATATGAGTACCATAAGACTTCCAATGAGTTCAATTATGGTTGTAATCTGATTAATAGGTCAAGAGTTATCTACCTTTGAATTGCTGAAAAGGACATATTTAACAGTGTTTACGCTCTAGAGGCCACAATATTTATCCAAGCTCTCTCAAACTTGCCCAGATTGTATATGACCATAAGAGTTTGAAAAAGGGTAATTATGATTGTAATCGGACAAATAGATAAAGAGTTATCTACCTTTGAATTGCTGAAAATGCCATATTTTACAGTGTTTACACTCTTGCAACTACAGTTTTCAATGGATTTTCATTATACTTGTACAAAAAGTATATAGCTATACGTTCTCGAAGGAGTGCAATTATTGTTGAAATCTAATCATTGTGGCAATAGTTATCTTTGAATTGCTAGAAAAGGCTTCATTTCAGTATTGTTTAGGCTGTAGTTATCTGCCTTTGATGTACTCTACTATACTAGAGTAGGTCGACAAACTTGAATGGATTTAGAATAAAAAGAGTGAAATTCACAGGTAAAGCTATCAGGCTTCATTACAAATGGTGAGCGATATCAGGGCCTTCAGGCCCTCTTGTTTTTGTTGAGTATAGATTAAAACGGGTGGAAAGGTAAAGCTATCAGGCTTCAGTACAACAGGTGAGCTATATCAGCTTTCAGGCCCTCTTGTTATGAGACATAGCATGCAAGACACCCTGTTGAGTAATCTGGGACAATGCAGTATAACCTCTCTAATACGACCCCTATATTGTGTAAATTAGGTGTTCCAAGACGGATGACTGCCTAAAGCAAGGAGAAAGTAAAACTGACCCCTCCTTTAGGAACTTTGGTTTACTGTCGCCTGTCTTTTACACAATCGGTTGCCCTTTTTAGTGGTTTAACTGTTTCCTACATACACATAGAGTGGTTATATCCTACATACACGCTATCCCTGGTGGAATGAATGGTAATAAAAATCTTGTGCGATAAATGGAAATAATTAAAAGCAGGATGCAGCTTAAAGTAAAATGGAAAGCTCAAACATAAATGTAGTTTCGTTTCACGCTCTTTATAATATCGAAACTGAAGAGTGGACGTAATGTACAGTAGATAATTTCTGTGAAAAATATACCGACCTGACGGCGGCCATAGATTCGATCATTGTAATGGTGTATGCAACTTGTACGGTCTGTTTTCGCCGATTATACGGGTATATCAAAGATTACCAAATTCAATAATGGGGTACAGTTGAACATTGCAAGGTCAAACTGTTTACCAACAACAGAATTCAATTGGATTTAAACTTTTCGGGGGAAATTTCGCATTTGGATACTTTCCTCGGGTTTCGTCTCCAGAACCTGAACAAGTGTAAAAGTCGGTGTCGGAAAAGTGAACCCTTCACAAAATTATCTCGCATGGAAGGAATCGAACAACTCTTCGAAATTATTGGGAGAGTATGTGATAAGGTCAATGCAAATGGTGTATACCATTGGTTAGCTGCAGTACTGTACCTCTAACTCTAGACCAAGGTCTACTAGACTGTATCCGCAATACAGTTACGATATCGCAACTAACCCTTGGTGCTTAGCAATCTTGGAAGTTTATGTATTGGGTAGCAGATTGTCAATTCCATAATAGGCCCATGATAATGGGAACTTCAGTTAACCATATCCTCCATAGTTCTATTTACGCTTTTGAGCACCATTATTAAAGCACCACAGTGAAGGTACAACAAGATGAAAGTTAATTAAACAAAGATCTTGCAAGACCTTTCTATTTTACGTTCACCTTGTTTAAGCAGTTACCTAGCAGAATACATACTACTCAGTTTTCTAAGGGTCAAAGATATAACCTCTATAGGAACCAATGCATCGACCTTATCACTCTCTCTCTCTCTTTATAACTTTCCACAGCTTTGTTCAATTTCAACAGTTGTAGCTGGAGATCCATTTTATTGGTTCTTATTAGACTTACACATGGAAATGTCCTATGAAGGTACAGCATTGGTAAACACGTTAAAATAAAATAAAAATTCACATAAAACTAAAAGTCACACATTGTGTTTTTGAGTTAATGAACATGCTTTACATGTTCAATAATAGGTACAATTGAACATTGAAAGGTAAAATATTGTTTTTCCAACGAAAAACGCCTAAGAATATTAAAATGTAGATTCGGTGGATTTGAAAATGTTGATGAAATCTCAGAAAATTCACATTTTGATCATTTCCTCGGGTTTCGCCTACAGGACCTGAACAGGAATAAATGTTACTACAATATTTAATGTGGCACACGTATGGAAGGAATCGAACAAAATGTATGTTATGCTGCGAGAAGGTGATTATAGTGATGGGATCAATGCATTGGAACTAGCCTTTACCCTTATCAAATTTAGAGTAGTGTAATTAATTTAGCTATGGGGACCCGGAAGAGCATTTTACTCTTGCAAAGCTATCGGTGGATATTCCAACGATGATACCACGCTCTGCAAACAGTTTGGATCCAGATGAGAGGCAGCGTAACGCGAAATCTTAGCGTCAAAGAAAGACAACTCTTCCATGCTTATTTAATGTATACCGCGTGTCGCTCTTCTTCCATACTGTACAGTTAAAGCTCTTTATCACGGCCACTAAAAAGACGACTAGCGTATTGTATAATAGACAAGTGACAGCTTAAACCAATGTTAACGGAGATTTCTGTTTCACTGTCACCTTGCATTATTCAGTAATCTTAAGCAGTAAACATTTTAATAATTTACTCCAATTGGGGCCCACCGGGGAATTAGTGCTCATAATAGAGAGTGTTTACTGTAACTGTAAGGAAGCTTGCTATTTATCTTAACTTTCAAAAACCCTTCAATGCATTCTTCTGTTGAATGATATTGTTTCACCTTCTGGGCTCTAGCAACGAGTATACACGTCTTTAAACGCAGTCCCCCTGAAACTTTTAATGGACAATTCCAATTTCAAAACATGTCTAGACCATTATTGACTATATTTAGGGGTGATTTTAATAATATATTTCAAAATGACAAACAGTGTAGACCCTGATCAGAGGGCTCCTTAAGGAGCCCTCTGATCAGGGTACACACTGTTTGCATGGGTCAACGGTATTCGTCACAGGTACACTGTTTGTAAATGACGAGTATACTCGCCGCTAGGGTTGAATGTGTTAAGACATGTGTACAGTCTGTATTGTCTGGAGGAGCCCACTGACCAGTGTCGGAACTGTTTACCATTTTGTAAAAAACACGAACCCAAAATAGTCAAAAAATGAACTAGGCTTAATTGGAAACTGAAAGTGTTCCTTACAGCTATAGGGTTAAAACTACCATGACGACGAACTCCCTATATCACACATTAAGGAACGGATGCTAGACTAGATCAATACAATTATAATAAAATCTTCAAATCTTTAAAAAATCATATAAGATATACACTGTATTGGAGTAAACAATTTGACCACCTTTAGAATTTCTTGTTTAAGAATTCCTCCGCGGAAGAAAACTGTTCCAATTTATACAGTAATGAATTTGTACAATAAGAAATAGTACCCCTGAACGTAAAGCATACTGTATACATTAAAGTAACAGCATGACAAATTCCCAAGAGCCTAGGAAAAACTCTGTACTACAGTGCCCCCCGCCCCCCCAACCCTCTATAACACCTAATGGTAGGTACATATTGTATGTGTGTGTGTGTTGTTCGGAGGGAGTTGTTATGGGGAGTGGAATTGGCTTACATTTGCAAACAACTTGTATCCAGACCAGACGCCGCGTAATGTGCAGACGCCGCGTAATGTGGCGTCTGGTCTTGGATTCAAACTGTTTGTCACTTGACATTGTGTCTTTTGTCAAACTGTCTTTCAAGATTTCAATAATTTTTCTCGGCGATATCGAGACATGAATTGTAAAAATAGAGAACTTCGAGTTCGAGGGACCACACATTTGACTTCGACATAAGAAAAAATCGAGCTGAAATATCGAAATAAACGTGATAATTCCATATAGATAAAGAAGGGAATAATTCGGGACCAGAAATTTATATCGAGATTTATATCGAGATATCCGAGATTTCAAAATAAGCGAGTTCGAGATAACGAAGTTCGACTGTATCTAACTTTGAGAAAAACAAACAACAGACGACAATTTTGAGCAGAATATATTGCAGCCGTTAAAAGGTTTTGGGAAGAGCGGCATACTTTGTTGTAAGATGGAACTCGTTGTTCAGAGTGCCGTTGTGACGAAGGGGCACTGTATTACTTTGCGGTTCTCTATATAATGACCAAAGGCATCGATGTATGCTGATTGTCAATAAAACTGAAACTATATAAGGATTGTTCTGTATATTTAACGTATCAGACCTAACGCAGATTATAAGGAAATTGCCATTAAAAATCCATTACAGCAGCAACAATTAGTTAAAACTTCATCGTACAATTTAGCAGGGATCATGAAACCATAGCATGGTCAAAATTACTATCGCATAGATTTTTCTTCAGTCAACTGCACTTTAAGCAAACATTGGCATTGCAGTGCAAGGGATAAAGTTCAACCGGGCGGATTTTTATTTGTTTGGAAACGTCAGAATAATAGTATTGATGCAATATCACCTAGCTGATCAAACTATTTATATTTGTCTACAATCGCTGAACCCGCTCACAGTCCTGAACTCATGGGCCAATCCTGGCCCGAGTATTTACGTTTGCAAACAGTATGGTCCCTGACCAGACACTGCGTAATTGTATGATCCTCACACATCGAGGATACTTGCAGTGAAAAACTTGCTGAAATCTAAATTTGATAAATAACAGCAGACGATACATGTGGAGCAGACTATTTCCTAACAGTGATAGGGCCAAGTCACTAAAAGTAAACATGTTTATAGTAGATAATCTACATTTACCGGATATTATTCAAATTTCTACTGTAAATATTTCGAGTGTTGTCTCTTTTACCCCGTTCATGCCTTACCCCGAGTACAATGGTTATTTGTAAACAGTTTGGATCCTGATCAGACGCCGCGTAACGCGGCGTCTGATCCGGATCCAAACTGTTTGACACTCGTTTCAATACTTCTTAATTCAAAATATATAAAAATTAAATTTAGGAAACTAAAGCAGACGACATTTGTTTAAAACAAATGACGTCATGGCAGTGAAGGGGTTAATATCAAGAGATGGAAAGGTGTTCGATTTCAAATCAAGGAGTGGGTCAGTTTGTACAAATATTACGGTACCGATCACACTTTAGCACAGAAGAACATTGACAGCGACAAATTAAAGTCAATCACTCCTAAATTGAAATCGGTAAACAGTGAAAACCTAGCTTCGCTGTTTACTATAAAGTGTGGTTTCTTTCTTGAACTCTTTCTGATATCGTCTGCAATATTTCAATTTAGTTTTGTTTGTCTTTAATTTTAGTTTCATTTGTTGGTTGGTGGTGTTTGTTCGTAACTTTGTTATTATACCCTCAGCTCTGCAATAACCCCAATAATAAAAGATAATCCAGCTCAATTGAATGAGAATCCCTGTACAGTAAAACCTCTCAAATACAACCACTAAAACGAATACTAATTGATTGTTTAAAAGACGGGTGACATCTTAAAACAAGGTGACAGTGAAACAGAAAGCTCCTTAAGGAGCTTTGTTTCAATGTCACCTTGCTTTAAACAGTCACCTGTCTTAAACGGCCAATAATCAACACAATTTAGTGATCGTAATAGATTCTCCTGTAGATGGGAAATTTAGAAAAACTAAAACTAAATGGTTAACCCATTGAATACTAGACGAGTAGATATTTATCATTTAAGTGTATATGTAAAGAGCTAATTTCTCATATGCAAACAGTGTAGACTCATACCAAAAGGGCACCTAAATGAACCCTTTGACCAGGGTCTGTATTGTTCGTCATTTTGAAATATACGACATAACACAACTACTAGTAGAAATAAGTCAAAAGGGGTTTTGAATTAATAATTATTTGGAACTGGAATTGTCCATTAAAAAGTTTCAGGGATGATTGATAGACGCGATGAGCCCAGGGCTCGAGCATGCAGTCGGCTAGACGATGGGCTCATGAAGCTAGCCCTGTAGCCCACACACAGTAATGATTCAACAATATACACCAAGAAGCCCAGATAGAGGTCATCCAAGCTGTTTGATACCCATCTTAATATTTCTGAAGTCAAAATACCTATAATTTAAATTTAGAACTATACGCAGACGACAATTGATGAAAATTGATGACGTCATGGCAGTGAAGGGGTTAACTCTGCTTAAAATTATCGCCTGTTTTTATTTCCCCAAAAAAGGATGATTTGAATAAAGAAAATATGTCTGTACTCTGACCAGATGTCGAGTTAAGTTCGGCGTCTGATCTGGATCCAAACTGTAAAGCAAATTGCTGTTTAGTCGGGATCGACATTAAAAGGTTTAATATAGCTGATAGGAAAAGTTTACCAGTAGTCCACTGGATACGATATTAAACCCTTATGATAACTGATCAGTCGTCTGCTTCAAATATGTCGTCTGCATATTTTAATAACTTGATTTCCCTGCATGTTAAATAAAAGAAAACGATAATAAAAAAAAGATTGTCAAACAGTTTGGATCCTGATCAGACGCCGCGTAACGCGGCGTCTGATCAGGGTCCAAACTGTTTTCAAAATGTGATTTCATTTGACTTCAGCAAGTTCAGTATACTTTAATATTGAATGCCTTACGGTCGATAGGGTAAAGGCGGCGAGAGGAAAGACGATCAAAAGGTTGAATAGAGTGATTATTTAGCTTTCGTTGTAAGAACTTTTAAGTGATAGATTAAATAGCTCAAAGAGCTCCTAGTAATGGGGACCACACTTAGCGTGTCTTAGTGGACAAGAGCGGATTAACATACATTTAGGGTAAGAATTGAATTTCACAGAGCGGAAAATATCACGAATATTCACAATAATCGTGATGATCAATGTCGCTTTTTTGCTTGGTAAATGAATCTTGAAGCTGGGTTTGGAATTTCTTGAAAGCGATTTTTATAGGTAGTTTAATATGTCGAAGTGGTGAAAAAGACATACTACGGAAATTTAGCGTGCGGATGTTTTCTTTCTTGTTGTTACATATGATTAACGGGAGTAAGTTATATGGTTATGTTTGTTTCACATCTGTATTTGTCATTTCTTTCTCACCCTACATCAAGAGTTTTAGACATTTTGACATTGAACACGACGTTAATAGAGTATGTGATCTAGAACCCTTATTATTAGCAAATTATTGTTTTTTTCATGGTCAGTTTTAGTGTTCAAACCAAGCACCAGATGCGTCGTCCAACCAAAAAATAAAAAAAAATATCTATACATTGAACTTAATTGGAAAATTGAATCGTGCGTTATAGGTTTCAGGGATAAAATAGAAAACTTCTAATGGCGATTTCGTATTAATAACTGTTATCCTGTATAAAGAAATCGTTTATAATACGACTTTCGAACGATAAAATGTTAGCTAACAAGGGTATGACCTTTTATACATACATGTATATCTTAAATTCAAATTTCAGATAAATTGACTAAATTGTATATCGTTATGAGTGTCAAACAGTTTGTATTTTGATCAGGTTCCAACCTGTTTGGAAATAACCATTGACGTCAGGGTAAAGTAATGCAGTGAAGGGTTTAACATCAATTATAAAACACTTATTGACACCGTGAAGCACCAATCACTGTCCTTGGTTTGGCTAGTGACGTATCGTGACCGAGAAATATGTGTTTCTGACCACAGGTGCCAGACGCATGCTTTGCCCCAATATGACACCTAAAAAACAAATAAAGGGCATAAAACCATGACAACGTCCTTTTCTATGACCAAACACCATATTCTGACCAAATGCTCATTTTTTGAGAATTTTTTTTATAGTATATACCTTAGAAAGGTATATACTATAAACAAAATATATTTTTTTAAATAAGCTTTTCGTCAGAATATGGTGTTTGGTCATAGAAAAGGACGTTTTCATGGTTTTATGCCCTTTATTTGTGTTTTGAGGTGTCATATTGGGGCAAAGCATGCGTCTGGCACCTGTGTTTCTGACTGCTCGTTTTGTACTCGCTGCTGTTTAGTTGGTCAGGGTCGCCTTCATTCATATTTAATTTACATACAGTATTTCTCGTCCTTTAAAATCTGGATTCAACAGTTTGGCAGACGTTTTTATTTTCCAATACATGTATATGTTTTTGTTTTAAAACAATTAGATCTAAGTCCATTGCAAACATTTTTGGAGTCAGATCGCAGACGCCGAGGAAATTTGCGTTTTATCTGGCTCCAACCTGTTTGTCACTCGAATGTTGATCAATCATTAATACAGTATTTTGAAAGACCACTTAACCCCTTCCACTGCTTTGCCCATATTACAATGGTAATTAGCAAACAGTTTTGAATCTGATGAGACGCCGCGTAACGATCACAATCCAAACTGTTTGACACTTATTGCAATATTACTAAGATCTAAAGTTAAAAAATGATAAATGAAAGTAGTCGGCAAATGTTTAAAGCACATGACGTCATGGTAGTACATGAGTTAAAGGTTTGTAATAACCATTGTTTTCTCATTTCTCTTCGTCTGCGACCATTGTGTGCGAATATAGGGATTTCTACATGTGACTGCTACAGTGGAGAATCTGTTATCCTTTCCTAATAAACGCGTTTACTATTATTTATATTGCAAACAGTTTGGAGCCAGATCAGACGCCGGGTAACCCGGCGTCTGATCAGGCTCCAAACAGTTTGCCACCAAGATGAACATGAATTATCAGAATTGTCCAAAAGTTGAACTTTTCTACGTTTTAGTGTTTTGCGTTTGCGTTTCGTTTCGTTTAAACAGGAAAGAATAACGTATTATCCAGTGAATGTATACAGTTCTCTTCGAAGAAACTTGTCATCTGCTCAACTATCGTCTGCAATGGGTTTTAAAATATCTCAGTTTTACAATAATTTTGAAAGGGGAAGAATATGCGTTTAACACACGCTGGATCTAAACATTTAAAAAAAGTGGGGGAAATCTTCAATGTCCTGAATGAAATTGGTTGTCCAGTTATAAATAAAACAGTTGTTAAGTAGGCCTACATGTACGTAGATATGTACGTAGATATTTGACCCTAATCCTTCAATGAAATATTTTAAAAAAATTTACAATTAGAACTGATCCAGATCAGGCGTTAAGTATCAAGATATACCCTGTTTTATACATTTATCGATATCTCTTTAACTAAAATTCAGAACATAGCATACATTCGCAGACGGTAACTTAATGTAGCAGACATCATTGAAACATGGTAAGGATTATAATGTTTAAATGATTGAAATGTTTAGAAGTGAATGGTTTAATTCAACGCTGTTAAAATCTAGCAGTTATAACCCTTAATCTCTAACCTCATCGCCTGAATCTAAAACGTCTGCTATTTTCCAAAATAGGTTTTTCCCTTAAGTAACAGAAGCAACCAAACGAGTGTCAAACAGTTTGGGCCCTGATCAGACGCCGAGTTACTCGGCGTCTGCTCTGGACCCATACTGTTTGCAACTGCAAGTCAAAAGGTGCTTGGCAGGGGTATGATTTCTACAGGGTGTTCAAATACTTTAAAAGTGTGCACAACATATTTCTATAATAAACTACTTAAGAAGGTATATATAAACTTCTAGACCACTTTTCCAGACTAGAAGCAGTGTTTTCAAGCAGTCTGGGTCCAGGCAGTCGGCTCAAAAATAGATCCAAACTGTTTGCTAGTTTGATTTTATTTTAATATTTATTGAAAAAAGAAAATATTTTCAGGATTCTGTCAGACAATATTTTGAGCATTCAACCTTTAAACAGATACATGTACAACAAAAATCAATGATCGCCTGTTATTCGCGATTTTACTACACTGATTTGTAAATGTATTGATCAAGATCAGACGCCACGAGACCAGATATCTGATCAGGATCCAAACTGTTTAACACTCGCGTTTAGATCGTGCTAAGCGCGGCTTGGCTAATTTTTGCAAACAGTTTGGGATCCAGATCAGAACGCGGCGTTTGATCTCGTTCAAAGCTGTTTGCCTTTCATATTAACATTTTTTTTAAAAAAAAAAATCAAAATTAAATATTCATTTTTTCGCAGTCGACTTACAATTTAATTATTTTGAGCAGACGACAGTTCAGAATGATAAGTGTTTTACTTAAATGGTTTTAAAACATTAGCAAAAGACAACCAAGAAACAGACGATAGGATAGCAGGCTATAAGAGTTTAACTTAGCTATAGGCTATACTCAGTCTAATGGACGACTAAAAGCTGTTTTACACTCGATAGGTCAAACACCTGCTTGGCATGTTTTAATAATCAACTTTCAAGTTCACGGAATGGCCATTAAACTCAATTATATTTCCTAAAACACCTCTGCGATATTTGTTCTGAACTTGATATGCACGCGATTTCAGATTTACACTTTGGCCTATCAATGAACATATCTAGTTCATCTTTGAGCATCCAAACTGTTTGCAAATAAATATTGTACATACAGTGGAGAATCTGTTATTCTTTCCCAATAAACGCGTTTACGCTAAAACTATTATTTGCAGTGCAAACAGTTTGGAGCCAGATCAGACGCCGGGTAACCCGGCGTCTGATCAGGCTCCAAACTGTTTGCCACCAAGATAAACAAGAATTATCAGAATTGTCCAAAAGTTGTTCTTTTCTACGTTTTAGTGCTTTGCGTTTGCGTACGTTTGCGTTTAAACGGGAAAGAATAACAGATTCTCCACTGTATGCCCGGGGTAAGGCAGTGGAGGGGTTAAGGCAGACGCTTGCAAACAATGAATACCCAGATAAGTGACGCAACAAATCTCGACGTTTCATCTGGGTATACATTGTTTTCTATCAGCATTGTGCTTCTCATCTGTACAGATCTAGATACATGTGATAATATAGTTGACAGTGAAACTTGTATAGCGGTAGTGGTCATTAAAGAAAGAAGATAACTTTACTGTTCAATGTATTAGAGATGGCATCTGGACGCATGACAACTGAAATTATGTCAAAAGGCCCTTTAGGAGTTTACCTCATTGCATTTGTCCTACATCTTTTGAGATCGCGCATTTAATAAATGAATGATCCTTTTAATAACATATTCACTGCCTTACCCCGAGTAAAATGGTTATTTCCAAATAGTTTGAATCCCGATCGGACGTCTGATCAGGATCCAAACTGTTTGACACTCATTATTAGGGATGTGCAATAAAACTGTTTTCCGATATAAATACACGTACAATGTATATATAATTCATAAATTGCAACTCGTCCTGAAAAAAAAAAACAGCAACAATATAATTCTGAGGCTAAAAAAGAAACTTTTTTTCTCCATTATTCATAATTTTGTTTTGATAAAACAAATACGACACTTGCAGAGAAATGGCCTTCCCTCTTGTTGTTTTTAGCACAGGGCATGCTGTAAGTCGATGTAAGCAGATTTAATATCTTTATCAAATATCAAAAAAGTTTTCATGATGAAAAATGTAGTTTCGAACAAATTATCAAACTACTGATTTGTGTTTGTCATTTTAAAATGATTTCTTAATTTTAATTTAAAAAAATCGGTAAGAACTTTGTCTGAGAACATATTCACCCCAGATGCATCGTTTTAGTTCACTTTAATAACACACAATATTGCAATACGTATTGCAATACAGTGATGGAGTATCGCAATATATTGCGATACAAAATTTCTGCCAATACACATCCCTACTCATTATAATATTACTTTAGTCCATTTACCTACTGAACTTTAACCCTTTCCCCCATAGAAGCGCCTTTTAGCGCATTCAGTTTATTCTTGCCCTGAAGAAAATAGTTCCAATTTATAAATTCATAAATATATATAATACAAAATATTTTCTATATTCTAGCAGATGATAGCTTAAAGCAGGCTGAAAGTAAAGCAGAATGCGCTTAAAGCGCATTCTGCTTTACTTTCAACCTGCTTTAAGTGGACACCTATATTCAATACTAGAGATATGCTATGTGGGAAAGGGTTAAATTAGAAATCAAAGCAGACGACACTTGATTAAAATTGATGACGTCATGACTTATGGAAGTGAATAGGTTAAGTGGCCGTTATACACATTGTGTTGCTGTTTTATCTTATAACACTCCTATACAACGATTGATTAAAGCCTTTCAATAAACACACGTTGACACAAAGGGGCAGTTTTTAAACCTGTTACAGTATTGATCTGGAAAGATATTGAAAACATTTCTAAACACTTAAAAGACGCCTTAACATAATAGTCCAACGCACTTCTTGTTTCATACTCTGAATGATTCGATCGGAGATGTACTAGGCTTTACCGTATATAATGATAAAAGACTCTATTGAAATAATGCAAAGGCCTTATTAAACCGATAACAAACAAAAAGGTGCACAAAAAATCAGTTTCTTCCACCGAATTATATTCAACAGCATACTCTTCTTTTCTTTTTTAATTTTTGTTTAAAGAAAAAGGGAATACCATATATCTATATACTATAAAAGCCCATTTAAACATACATATGTTATAATAATTATAGCGTAAAAACCTTTATTTGGAAAGAATAAGTAGAGCTTTCATGATTCAAATAGTTTCCATTTTTTCGCAATTGACTTAAATTTATATTTTACATGGTAGATCTATATGAATTATTTTAAACAGTTTTCGGGTTCATACTAAATAGGCTGTTAGAATTTGTATGTTAATGCCACGTCAGTCATTTTGACCTTCAATTATAATCCGTCACGATTGAAAATGAAGTCCTTAGCCGTCAAAATTTCCCGTCTGTGTCAACTGTTTGAGTGCCATAATTATCTATCGCCTGTTCTAATATACATGTAGTTATCAGCACAAGCATTTAAATATAGAAATAAGACTGTATGGTTAAACGTGTCGATACGAGTTTATCCTGATCAGACACCAGGTTACTAGGCATCGGACTAAGGATCTAAACTATTTTTAAAGTCTTGAAAAACCTCGTTTCTGCATTGAACAAAGTCAACTGTCAAGGCATTTGATGGACGAAGGTAATCATTAGTGATAATTAATACACTCAACCCATTTATGCCTTGATATTGCAGTGTGTGTGCTGGAAGATTTCATTACATATCCTTTCCACGCCCATTGACGTTTATGGCACATTTTGGCTTCCGTAGAATGAAAAGTTATGATTCGCACATCGCGTTGGAAGGCTTTTCTGAAAGGCCAGGTTCGGCACTGCCTATTTCTAGAATATCAATGGTCTCCTGCAAAATGTGACACTTTCAGGCCGCATCGAAAATGGATCCAGACACAAATTTGCAAGATTGGAAAAAGGCGAATGCCAGAGGGGCCGAAACGGTCCATCTTTCTACTTTCGGTTTAAAATGTACGCGACCTTTTTGTCAAAACCTGTTATAATAGCACTCATGCTGGAATTCAGTAACACTGACATGTCAACACAAAGCTCACAAAGCTCAAATGGGGCTCAAACTGAGCTCAAGATCCTATTTTTTTTTTTTTAAGTCGTTTGGGTATTGCGTGAACGCGATTTAAATATAGCGCTTCTAAAAATAGATTGTCACTTTCAGTTTCGTGTTGACACGTCAGAGTAGTTTTGAGATGTCAGAGTGTAGTGTTTATCCAGAAAATGAGCTCCAAACTAGTCCAGTAGTGTCTGTGTTATGTGTACAAAATCGGCCGGGCTTGCTAAGGATATATGCTATGTTTTATTTCGCAAAAGACTAGCATTATATGGTACATATAAAAACGAGTAATGACGTAAATATCTAAAATGATTTAAATACATAGCAATTGTTATCCATACAGCAGACCATTTCATATGTAATAGAAAACAGTGTAGACCACGATGAGACACCGCGTAACTCAAGGTAACAGTAAATGCTTAAAGCAAAGTTACAGCAAAACAGAAAGTTCCTTAAGGAACTTTCTGTTTTACTGTCACCTTGCTACAAGCTGTCACTTGTGTTTTATACAATCAATAAGTATTTTTTAGCAGCCGTACTTGCGAGGTTGTACTCTATTTTAAGCAATTTTGTATATTTTTTTTCACCGTTCAATAAAGTTATCAACTTATCACAAATCAACCTGTATTGTGCAATTTAAAAACACAAACAGGGGAAAACAAACAACACATTCTCGACTTCGGGATTAACGAACGTCTTATCAGTAAATACAAATTTAAAACTAAGTGCCATATTCAATTTGAAATTGGCTCATGAGTGCTAGGGCATTGCATCCCAGCAATACGTACAATGCGGTATTAACCACAATACCGCTTTAATGATGTCGGTTTGTAAATTGTCGTCTGCAATATGCGTTTCGTGTTTTTGTATGATGTTTTTTTTCGAAGAAACTTTAAGACTAACATCCAACAGTTCGGACCCTGATCAAACGCCGAGTTACTCGGCGTCTGATCTGGATCCAAACAGTTTGCACAAGTACGACAAGTGTCACCTGGCAGGGGAATGATTAATCTTTAGAAGTGTCACTTAAGTCTACACTTGTAACTAAATCTTATCATACGTGGAAATGAAAACCCCTTTGATACAAATTCATTGAGACTGTTTGTCAAGTCAATTAATCAATCTTAATCGATTTAATCGACCTGTTGCACGATTTATCCCGTCTTGCACGCATTTACCTTGTCAAGCTAGGAAGAGCCTGAAATGTATAAACACATTCAGATGATCTCGCCGATTTTCATTAATCGTGATCCCGAATGTAGTCGTAATTGGCCGAAAAGTTCCAGTCTTCTCCTTATCCAATTCGAACCAACTCGATAGCCCTGTTGGACCTGACGATTAGGGTTCGATATCCCAAAGATTCTCAAATGATTCCGAGAATTAGCTCCATCGTTTTGGCCCTGTATTTGTGATCGGTTCTAAGACTGGTTCAACTTGTCATATAGATCAGTTATGTGATTATGTGATTACCTCTGCAAACAATTTGGAGACTTACACGGCGTCTCAACTAGTTCCAAACACTTTGGCACTCTGATCTTATTTGATTTTTTTTGGTTGTTTTTTTTTATTAGGAGAAAACCAACAAGTTTAACCAACACTATCAGAACATCAGCAGACGCAATTGTTGCTGACGTTTGAAAAGTTAACTTGAGACACAGACTCTTCTGTATCCGTATTGTCCTATACTCGCCTTCGTCGCATATGGTGAAAAATCAGTTATCAATTCATTATATATAGACTAATAATGTTTTAAAGGTTATGACTTTCTGAAATGATGTGAATCGTGGGTTTTTTCTTGTCACTTGTGATGTCTTGATCTGTGTTTCTTGCCTGGTTGACTTATGATTGATTAAACATGTGTATGTACTATAGATCTACGTACAGTCGTTCATGTCTTAAGCATTCATTGACTGACGAAGCAGCAAGGTGATCTGTAAAGAAATATTGCTTAATGCAAGATGAAAGTAATACAGAGAGCTCCTTCAGGAGCTTTCTGTATTATTTTTTATTTTGCATTAAGCACCAACCAATCCTTCAGCAGACAGCATGTATCTCTTATTAATGGTTGATATATAAAAGTATGTCTGTATTGGAATTTAGTGAATGAAGAAACAACAGTGATAATGAATACGTTAAATAACCCTTTCACTCTCAATGACGTCATAAAGCGCATTTGCAAACACTTTTGATCCTGATCAGACACCGCATAACGCGGCGTCTGATCAGGATCAAAACTGTTTGCCACTTTTTTATAAAAAAAAATACGTCAGATGTACTTCCTTAAATCTGACATTAAAACGATGTTGCAGACAACAATATTCAAGCCGACGACAATATGGCGGTGAAGGGGTAAAGCTCTCACGATAAATTTGATCAAGAAAGGGATAATAGCCTATTCAATATCACCGTGTATTCCTATGGACCAAGGCACAACACCAGCGGAGCTCCTTTGTTTGTAGGAACCGAGTGAACTCAAGGTCTGTTTGTAAGGAATCGAATCCTCAAGGTGACCGGACCGCGGTCTTCTTTGTGTTGTGACATCATGGCATTAAAGCCAATGTTCAATATGTCATAAAGGCTTTGACATATATGTTGTCACCATGACTGTTTTATTAATGAATAAAAATACCACGCAACCTCTAGTCTACTTTTCATTTAGCATGGAATAATACATAATATATTATACAATAAAACCTCTCTATTACGAGCACTAGATTGTGGTAATGATTATGTTTTAAGCCAGGTGACTGCTTTAGAAACGAAGGTAACAGTAAACCAAAACACTCTTTTGGATCTTTTTGTTCTACTGTCACTTTGTTTCAAGCTGTCATCTGACTTTTTTGCAATCAATTGGCTTTCTTTTTAGTTTCAGTTTCAGCTTTATTAGCATATCGGCAACAATTTGCCTTTGGCTAATTACATACATATAAAGAACATGGCATAATACAATAAATATGCTTACACAAACACATATTTCAAATACAAACACTTCATCCAACAAGATAGATTTTCCATCAGAATTACGAAACAGTTAAAGACTCTAGGGTTTTTTGGCTTTTTTAGTGGTGGTAATAGAGAATGAACGGTGTTTTCTGAGTGGTGTTAATAGAGAGATTTTCCTGTGTTTTTGTGACACGAGGATAAGTAATGCTTTAATGCATTACATCATGGAGATTTGTCATTTCTCCATGATTACATATGTCCTGCTTTAAGCTGTCATCAGTCTTAACCCATTACCACATAGCCTATTTCCAATATTGAAGATAGATGACCACTTAAAGCAGGTTGAAAGTAAAGCAGAATGCGCCTTTAGGCGCATTCTGCTTTACTTTCAGCATGCTTTAAGCTGACTTCTGCTAGGATATAGAAAATATTTCTTATAATTCACATTCATGACTGTATAAAATGGAATTATTTTCTTCAGTGGAGGGTTAAATTAAAGGCGTAAAAAAGCGTATTTATGGGATTAAAACCGCCAATGAGACTTACTGATACATGTATATCAATGTGCCGTTAATCAGTGTAATCGTTCAATAAATATCGGAGGCAAAATCTTGTGACTATTTAACACCAGTACGTCATCATGTGCCTAACAAGCAGCGTGCATATGAAGAGTATATGTGTCCTGTACAAACAGTGTAGGTCCAGATCAGAGGTCTCATACAGGATCATTTTGACCAGGGTTTGTGATGTTTGTCAATTGGAATATATTAGGGGGGGGGGGTAAACAATGGGTTAGACTTAAATGGAAACTTGAATTGTTCATTTTAAATGTCAGTTAGGTAAATGAGGTACATGTAATACTTTTCAAAAGTAATGCAAAAACGGCACTGAATGATCTTTTTGCATTAAATCTGTCCTACATTCGGCTACCCTTACTAAAATACGCTGGCTTTAATTTTCGAACACCCACTTAGTACATGATTGACTGTATAACTACGTCTGTCATACCGGTACGTCAAAAGTTTTAGACAATTTGTGTGGGACAATTTTAAGTGAGATAAGCCCAAACAATTAAGATATTATTACAAAAAAAAGATCTATCACTCAAGACATCCCGATTGATCTCTTGTCGATAAGCTGTTCGGTTAGAATTGAAATATGGAACTTGTCCGACAGTCTTCTTCTTTAAAAGAAAAAAACAGAATTTCTCTTTTATATCATGACATGTTTGGGCAAAAGTATACAAATAATTCAACATACATTCATTGTTCTGTTTACCACTTTCATAATACAGTGGAGAAAACGTTATTCTTTCCCAATAAACGCGTTTACGCTAAAACTAATATGTATTTAGGCTTTGCCTGTGGACGGAAAAAAGCAAAATTGTACTAATGAAATCGGAATAGATCTATCTCCAGTGTGTGATCAGCGCTCTTGTATCAGTTCGTTGTGTATTCCAGATCACACTCGAGGCTACGCCTCTCGTGACTGAGATCTGGATTACACAACCGACTCGAACTTTTTTTATAAACCTAAATTGTTTGGGACAAGATCTATATGTTGTTACCCAATAATCAAATAGATATATAAGTGTATACAATGTTAAAAGTTAAAACTCCTCCGTACAGCTATATTATCAGGGCTGCCATTTCTCCGGATTTTTCCTAAATTTCCGGATTTTTCCCCAGGTTATGGTAGCTTAAAGCACGCTGAAAGTAAAGCAGAATGCGCCATTAGGCGCATTCTGCTTTACTTCCAGTCTGCTTCAAGTAGTCACATGCCAACAAAACTAGAAATCGGCTATTAGGTAAAGGTACGATTCGTAAAATCGCGCTTGAAAAATGCATATTTGGAAATCTTAGGTTTTTTCATTTCAACCAAGTTATTAGACTATTTTTGGAAGTCATATGACCACCAATAATGACGTCATTATTCATATTGATGACGTGTTGGTAATCCGTTATTTTTATCGGTTCGATTGAGAAGTAGCTTTTTGCAAATAACGTTCATTTTTAGCGTTAAAGGATATTAAATTTTGTCATTTTGGAGGAAATCAGTACAAGTGAGTGTTGTGGGTTATTCATTCTTAAACTGGTTTAAAAATATCACCGAAATCGGGAATTCCGAAACGTCACGCACAACTCTTCGTAAAAGCCGTGACGTCATCATCCAAGATGTCAGCCCCCATGTTTTGTAGTTGCCTAGTTTTGAGGAAATTATTCACGCGCAAATCAAACACTTTTCAAAGTCTGTCAGGGATATACCTTTGATTTTATCACGCATTACTTAAGAACGGAAAAAAGGCAAGCCTTTTTCCGTATTATTTGCAGTGCAAACAGTTTGGAGCCAGATCAGACGCCGGGTAACCCGGCGTCTGATCAGGCTCCAAACTGTTTGCCACCAAGATAAACATGAATTATCAGAATTGTCCAAAAGTTGTTCTTTTCTACGTTTTAGTGTTTTGCGTATGCGTACGTTTGCGTTTAAACGGGAAAGAATAACAGATTCTCCACTGTAGCAAGTGTCAACGTCTTGCTTTAAATTGTATCCCAGTTTTTAACTCTTTTCATGCCAATTTGACGCCTGCTTTGGCTCCTTCGCCGTCTTTATATTTTCTGCTTTAAGAATGTTGCGTTATATATATTTTAAGTGTTATTTATGATTGAAAGCAGTTTGGCCGAAGAAATATCGATATAAAGTGTCGATCAGTTTGACTAGTCAACTTTGGACGCCTATGAGGGTGACATGGTTAAAATTTTATCTCGTTAATCTGTATAAATTCGAATGATTTCTAAATGATATTGGCTTTGCTTATCTCAGTCATGATATTGTGTATTCATTCGGCAGCCTAAAAGCCTGACCAAACAGTGCCGTAACAGTAAATGGCGACTTCTGGCGTTTACTTTCACCTTCTCATTGCCATACGCAACTGTTGTCGACTTTGCAAACAGTTTAGACTCAGATCAGACGCCGCGTAACGCGGCGTCTGATCTGAGTCCAAACGGTTTGCCACTTGTACTGGTCAATATTTCCTCAGCCAAAACTTAATAATAAACGATTTTGGCATTAATTGCAGACGACACATTTTAGCAGACGATATTTTTATCTACGAAAGGGTGAAATCAGACGTTTTAATTTGACGGTGAAAGAGTTTAATTTAAATAGATAAGTAATCCTGTACGCATTCATAAAATGATCATGCCGCCAAATTGAATACCATTTTGACGTTGACCTTTACACCGCTAATCATTTTTGACAGCTATTGGCATAGTTTTGATCCAGATTAGACGTTGAGTATACGTACTTCGGCGTCTGATCAGAAAAGATCTGATTCGCCGTTTTATGTGTGCTTCAGTTAAAATGCGTAAACCCTAATTTTTTGTGTTATTTGTAGACGACTTTTTTCGAAACAGACGATTTTATGTCACGATAAGGGTTAAATCTGATACTTTAGAAAAGAGTCATGTTTACTTAGTGTATCTGTTTGCGACAGTCTTTTGGGACAAATTTGAAAACTACGTTATACATCGACGCCAATATTGCAACCTCAGACATTTGCAAATAGTTTGGACCCAGACACTCGTACCAACATTTTGTCAGTCAAAATGTCAAAATTTTGAATTTGGCATAAATTGCAGACGACGATTTTGAACAGACGACTCTGGCCGTGAAATAATTCATACTTATCCTACTACAATCGTCTGCTACAAAATGGTTGTCTGCTAAATAATTAAAATTTCATATTGATGAAGCTTCACATTGAGAAACATCTAAATAAACAGTGTAGCTACTGATCAGTTCCAGGTAACTTGATGTCTGATCTAGTTCCAAACTGTTGGCATTCGTATTTGAAAATAAATATAACTTTTGGAATCAAATCAGCCCCGCTTTTTATCAAAAAAAAGTTATTCTAATTCGAAATTGAATCCCGTGTTGATGTTTCGTTTGGAAAACTGAAGAAGGAATATTTGCAGGCTACAATTTCTAGCAGACGATGATTTTATTTAGCAAGATAAGGATTAAACCCTTCAATGTCATGACGTCATCAGCTTAAACAACCTCTCGTCTGCTCTTTTTCTTGTCACATTAAAATGAGTGTCAAACAGTTTGGATCCTGATCAGACGCCGCGTGGCGCGGCGTCTGATCAGGAATCAATCTGTTTGCAAATAACCACTTTACTCGGAGTATGGCAATGCAATGGTTTAATATATTTATCTAATTCAACTGCCAGCTAAAACGAGAGATAAGATTTATGTGCGTTTGACAATCAAGCAATTAATTACGTGCCTAAGAGCTACTCTTTAAAAGGTCAGATGAAGTCGTTATTGAGAAAGTTTTCAAAGCCCAATTGCCAAAGTTTTAGGTCGAGTACCCCCGCAATGTTAACTGAATTTATTACAAATACATGTATCAACGTATACAGTCATTACCTCTGTTACCTCAACTCAATGGATCATCCATGCGTGTTTTCATGGAAAAGACAGGTGGCTGCTTTAAGCAGGGTGAACATGCAGCAGAAATATATTAACCCATTTGTGCCCACGATCCCATATATGGGACATAGGCAAACAGTGTAGTCTCTGATCAGACGCCACATTATGCGGTGTCTGATCAAAGTCTACACTGTTTGCTGAATGGAATTTCAATATATTTAAAAATGAAAATTTTGACCAGGCATACCTTTGATTAAAAACGGACTAATCCAATATAGAAACATGGAAGAATCCACTGGGTATAAATGGATTAACGGACAGCTTTTCCAGTTCTTCCATCTTGCTTCAGGCTGTCATCTGTATCCAGCCCACTCAATAAATAATCATTTATGATGCTAATATAGAAAAGTACATGGGATCCTATCGCGCTTAGAACCCCCATGGGAAGGGTTAGATAATAAATATAATTATACCTGCTTACCATATACAACTTTGAACCCTGATCAAACGTTACTCAGCGTCTAATTTGACCCTTTCATAATCAAATTATTCGGGCGAATTTTACCACTTCATCGCTTTATGGTCGTCTGCTTCAGCATACGTTTCAAAGTAAGATTTAAGATAGCATGACTTAATAGATATCGATTAGAGTACAAAACAGCTTGGATCCTGTTCAGACGTCGCGTCACACGGCGTCTGATCAGGATCCAAACTGTTTGCAAACGCGCTTTATAGCGTCAGTGAGAGTGAAAGGTTTAAGCAAACCCTGTTTTCAAATAAAGGGACATTGAATTACCATTGTAAGTAAAAGGGTTAACCCATTTATGTCTGGATATTGCAATGAACTCGCCCTATACAGTACTGAACCTTATTAAATTAAATTGATAATCGCAAGCGAATTGCCATCGAATCGCCATGTCGAATCGGGCGCTTCAAAAAGCAAACCGTGTGCTCGAGTCGTTTCACAGGATTTTTCCGAAGCGGATATGACAAAAATGGAATCGAAAAACATTAAAGAAGGCATATTTGCAAATATTGGTGAGATACACAATTCAGGCAAACTTAACGAGATAATTGCGATGGAAAACATTCGCAAGCGAATTGCCATCGAATTACAAGCGAATCGCAAAAAATGTTAATTTAATAGGTTCAGTACACAGGTACTTGACACATACTTTATTATCTATGAACCCCCTCCCCCCTTAAAAAAAAAAAAAAAATTTTTTTTTTTTACTTTACTTCTATTATAGATACAAGGTAAACAGCGCAATTCGACACCTAGTCTTTACTATCCACTTAAACTGATGCTAAAATAGACTCGATCGCCGATATTCTCTTGTGGTACCCTCGGAAAATGATTAATTTATCAATATCTACTTTTTATTTCATCAAATTCCGTCAAATAACGCCACAGTACGTGAATTATAACGAAAAAAAGCTTCAAAAAGTTTTATGTCGTTCTCTTGGTACAGAATTTATTGCCCAAAATAAGGGGTAATCTAGTCGGTTTGCACATTTAACGGCCTTTACGGCTGGAACTTTCACCTAATTTCATTAGAGCAAATGCGTTTGTGTCGGAACATGACCCTCTTCACTATCAGCTTTATGAAATATACATGTTATTTGGCACGAAATTGACAAGTGAAAGACTCATTTCATTTTCAATGCCATTTTGAATACCGGAATGAATCGAATGAACGGAGCGATCTCATTGGTCAAAATTAAACAGGTAAAGTTTCTTTTAATTTTGCATTCTATGTTAATTATATAAAACTGATAATATTTCATTTAAAGATGATTTATAATATTTGGTGAAAGTTCCAGTGGCATAGGCCGTTTATTGTGGACAAATAACAGATCACCCCTACATGTACATTCGTTGCTATGTACCAAGAAAACGACAAAAAACTTTTTGATGCTTATTTTCGTTATAATTCACGTACTGTGGCGTTATTTGACGGAATTTGATGAAATAAAAAGTAGATATTGATAAATTGATCTTTTCCCGAGGGTACCACAAGAGAATATCGGCGATCGAGTCTATTTTAGCATCAGTTTAAGTGGTTAGTAAAGACTAGGTGTCGAATTGCGCTGTTTACCTTGTATCTATAATAGAAGTACATATAGTAAAAAAAAATAATTTTTTTTTTTTTTTAAGCGGGGAGGGGGTTCATAGATAATAAAGTATGTGTCAAGTACCTGTGGTTCAGTACTGTACATGTACTTGCTGGGCGATTCAAAGGCGATCAAGATAAGACACTGACGTGTTTTTCCATATGTATAACAAGTCAATTCATATGAACGCATAGCAAATAGTACAGACCCTGATGAGATACCCTAGTTTGCAGCGTCTCCTCGGAGTCTACACTGTTTGCAAATGTCTAAACTGTTTTTGACGATATGCTTTAAACTAACCTGACTATAGTGTGTACCACTAGTTATCAATTCATGTTGATAATTTAGATATCTGTCCCTTTCTTGAATAGAGAGAGAGACCACTACGAAGATGTATTATAAAGTTTTTGTCAGTGTTCTAAATATTTCTGTCGCCAACAAACAATCAAGTTGAGAGAAAAAATACGTCATAGAACCAAGATGTTTATATGTTCAGCGCTTGTATTGTGTTTGTTTGTATGTCTTGACTCATGATCGAGTAGATAGAGGTTATTGGTGTGGTAATTTTTAACACTTTCCTCTATACAATGGGAAAGACGTTATTATTTCCCTAAACAAATATGTGTATGCTTAAACCAGTATTTCCATTGCAAACAGTTTTGAGCCAGACCAGACGCCGGGTAACCCGGCGTCTGATCAGGCTCCAAACTGTTTACCACTCATTTTAATTAAATCTCCAGCAGTTCTAATTCCTGTCGTTTCCTCTATTTCATTACATTGCGTTTGAGCTTAGTTTCGCTCAAACGGGGCAGACTATTTGGCTTCCCAATGTAGCCACTAGTGCAACTCATACAGCCACAGGTACTTAGCACATTTTGAAATATGGTAATTAGTAATAAGAAATAATAATAAAAACAAATGTGTCAAGTACCTGTGGATACAGCATACAATGGATATTTTTCCTCGTATACAAACGCAATCGAAACGCAAACGCAATTCACTAAATGTAGCAAAGGGCAAGTTTAATATATTTCTAATAAATCATTTTATCACATAATTTGCGGTCTAGGAGTTGCATAAAGCGATTGTATAAATATCGTAATCCACTAGTGGAATATCGTTTTTTGGGCTCCGGCCTAACTTGTTCGTCCATAAGCGCTGCATGTAGCGGGGCGCCAAATGACGTCATTTACTATGACGTTAACGTAAACAACGTAACCGTTTGGCGGAAAATCTATATAGCGGAGGGTCTACAAACTACTGCTTCAAATCAATTTAATAGGTGCTTGAATTTGTTATGTGATAAATAGAATATCACAATCGTGCTCATTATTTATCATTTTTAATAAACTCGTTGACTAAAATGAATATGACGCTCGCCAAGGCTCGCGTCATATCATTTAAGTCAACTCGTTTATTAAAAATGATAAATAATGAGCACTCATACAATATCCTCTATTTAATCTGAGTGCATGACAGACAGTTAAGAGCTTGATCAGGCAACATGTAACCCGGCATCTGATCTGGCTCCGAACTGTTTGCATTGGAAATAATAGATTTAAGCATACACTCGTTTATTGGGACGAATAATGTCTTTTTCACAGCATAATTTGCACACTAAAGCCTCTTTAAAACAACCACTCACTATACTGCTTTCATAGGACAAGCGTACTATTCACGGGTACACTGTCCTAAAGTAAATGACGCATTTACGAGTGACAGGACGTAAATAGGTTCAGCTGCCAATTGTCTTTTTTAAATTGTCTTTTAACACCACCAGAGACTACAAGCGTCCTAAGGCGCCCGCAATAGTTTCATTGGTAAAAGTGAAGGCTGTTGAATGGACCTGCGGAATTTTAATATATACATGTACAGTCATTGGACATAATGATGTTTCTCCTGCGAGATTTTGGCTTTCTTCATTAATGGGAAAAACATAATATTATCGAACACAAAATTGCAACACATGTTGTGCAGGCCAGTTTAAAAATTAGGGTGATCCATTCTCTACTGTTAGAACCAGAACATATGTTGCTAGGCAACTTTATAATACAATGCACATGTATTTTAAATGAAAAAAATTGACTCGTTCCTACTTTTCCTGCCATGGTAACAAATGGGACAAAGAACTTTAAAACCATATTCTGCAACACAATCGTGCGATTTCAAAAGGAAACTTACAGATATTGTTAATAATGTTCAAGTTTACTGAAATGAGACTGAATGCTAGAATTAACATGGGAGTTAATGAGAAATCAAGTTAACGGATTAATTTTAGAACCGTGTGAATTAACATGAAGTAAAAGTGCTTTAGAATAACATTTTCTTATTTTACTTTTAATCGTATATGTAACGTGTTTGCTGCATGTATAGTTGTACATAACTTTCATCTACTGTCACAATGACAACACTATAATGTGAACATGTTTCAAATTTTGCATGTACATGTACATTCTAAAATGACAAAGCCACAAGAATCAAAGAATCACATGCTCAGTTCGAGACTAGAAAACAATTTACGGATCTCTTAAAACCAAAAAGAAATGTTGTCTAGAGCTTTAATTCTAATAAATAATTGAGTAACAACTGATAAATATATGCAACATTTTTCGCAGCGGGGAACATAATTATGTCCCATGACTGAACATGTACATGTATTTGTGAGCATTATTTAGAAAGCACGTCTTTTATAAATTGTTCGATTAACATGCTATTATTTAATTTTTCCAGGTTCTGAAAAGAGCCACGTGACCAGACACCATGGTATTCAGAGAGGAGACCATACTCCAGGTAAATGGACTTCTTCTAATTCTACTTGTTACATGTACTTTGTTTTTCATATAAACCGTGTTATCAGGAAAAAGTTCAAAAACCCATCCTTCGCATAACGCGTTCTTCACTTTATATCCCCCTCAACAACAAAAATTAAGTTGTGTCATGGGATGGAGTAGGATGGAATACACCCTCTGCTCAAACTGGCTTTGGTAAAATTCAACCAAAAAATGGCACCAATACATGCAAAGTTTCAAACACATACATGCACATCGGTGCTATATATATATATATACATGTATATAAAGTCGTATAGGAATATATCTATCTGCATTACATGTGTCCTTCTTTTAGGAGACACCAATACGTAGTCTCCATAACTGTTTTAAGGTGTCGCCTAACACACCATTTTACTGTATGCTACTTTCTGCTATTTTGCAGGTTCGTTCCATGGTTGAAACATTGGAGAAAGAACCTGTTAGGAAAAGCTGGGCGTCAGAGATCGATACACCTCGGACAGGGGCCTCCTCTGCCCCGGATCAGTACAGTCGCCCAAAGTTGCCCACCACCCGTCATGCCCGGTCCTGTCTGGGTAGTGGTCTCTTCCACGCTGTCTACAAAGGTCGATTGAGAAAGGTTAAATTTTTCATTGACAATGGGGTGAATGTGAATTCTAAAAACGACTATGGTTACAGCGTCCTAGTGGCTGCACTTCATATAGAACTGCCCTCGAAAAGGCGGAAAATGTTCGAGCTACTGCTAGACAATGACGCAGATCCGTTTCAAACGGACCCCAAGTATAAACGGAACGCGCTGCTATGGGCATCTACTTTAGGGAGAGACGAACAAGTGAACCTGTTAATAGACACATACCTGGGGGAGTTCGACATGCATAGTAAAGACAGGGACGGTATGACTGCCCTCCACCTAGCCACCCAGGCTGGACACACAGAGGTGGTGAAATCTCTTGTCCGCGAGATGTCACGATATGGAACATCTGTTGACGTCCCTGACAACCTGGGGCTGACGCCATATTTACATGCTAAGAGACTCGGGTACGGTCTTATTGCTGATGTATTGAAGGTTGAAGGAGGCGCCAGTGAAAGTCAAGGTGACGTATATTCATTCAGAAAGGCCGATGAATGGCGTGAAATTGGAATACGCGAGAGAAATGAATCGGTAAGACAACGTCGCAAGAATCAGTATGAACATGCTGCCATTGCAGGGAGTGCACGTATGTTGATGGAATTCGAAGGACCAGGATATGAAATAATCAGCATTCCAACGCCCAAATCACGTAAACGTCCAAAATATTCTGGGAAGGAGGTGGCGTCTGAAACTGATGACAAGGATACAAAGTCAGTCCGGATCATGTCGCCAAGGTCTCAGTTAAGTCTTCCGGTTGGCACTGACCACGCGACCTTCAGAAAGCGTATGGAGTTCCAGAATCAGCGGCGATCACTAGATCACATGTCACTTATACAGATGGCAGAGCCCAAAAAGGGCGTGGCACCCAAACACTTCCGACGGAGTCAAATCGACGACACCAAAGCGGAACAATACAAACACATGATAGGTGAGATAGCAACAATGATGGACTATTTAGCCATTCAGCACTCCAAATCTTTCCGCCACTCTGTGCCACCAATGAAACCAAAGATGGACGAACAAGCTTGCGCCGCGAAGAGGTCTACTTTGGCGGCGATATTTGGAAAGAGAAAGGGCAGGAAGAATATGGAAAGGAAATCACCTAAAGGTTCTGCAAAAGGTTCTGCAGGGAAATCAGGGTCAGCTAAAGACAAGCGTGGTTGTAAATCAAAGTAAAAAAAAGTAGACCACAGGGGAATATATAGTAGAATCTCTCTATTGACCCTATCCCTCTGCTTTATTTTCAACCTGCTTTAAGTGATCACTTGTCTTCAAAACTAGAAACTATCTATGGAGTAATATGTTAAGACCTCTTAATTGTGTTAATTATCAGTTGTTTAAGGTAGGTGACTGCTTAAAGCAAGGTGAACGTAAAGTATAAAACTCACCTTACTTTCACCTTGCTTTAAGCTGTCATCTGTTTTTTATGCATGTCAATTAGCCTTCATTTTAGTTGTCGTTATAGAGAAGTTTTACTGTAATTGAACAACGTTCGGACGAATTGCAGACTATGGTTCTCATATATAACAAATATTTAAGTGCAAAAATAAAATAAAAAATCAGTGCATACTCTGATCAGGCGCGGTGTTGATCTTGTTCTACACAGTATGCAATTCTTGGGAACCCTTTTTCTCGTGATTATTCATGGAATATATAGGGCGGTGACGGCTCTTTAGATTATCCGTTCGTAATATACAGTGTTCCCTCCCTACAACGGCCCTCCCAACAACGACTTCCTCCTTCCAACGACCTTTGACGCAGTTCCCCAAGCAATACAACGCTTTTACTGCTGCAATAACTGCATTGTCGTCTGTTGTTTTTCTCAAAGTTACATATTAGTGGACATTTTGATAGAATAAATATAATGGCGCGTGACAAACAGCTTGAATCCAGATCAGACGCCGCTTTACGCGGCGTCTGGTCTGGATTCAACCTGTTTGCAAATGTAAGTCAAGTCTTAATTTCCCCTTTCCTGTAACGACTCCCTCCGAACAACACACACACTCTCTGTCTCCATTGGGTGTCGTTGTAGAGAGGGACTGCTGTACTTCTAATTTCTCACTAACTGAGACTGAGACATATCAATTACAGTGGAGAATTTGTTATTCTTTCCCGTTTATATGCAAACTTACGCAAACGCAAAACATTAAAATGTAGAAAAGAACAACTTTTGGACAATTCTGATATTTCTTGTTTATCTTGGTGGCAAACAGTTTGGAGCCTGATCAGACGACGGGTGACCCGGCGTCTGATCTGGCTCCAAACTGTTTGCACTGCGAATAATAGTTTTAGCGTAAACGCGTTTATTGGGAAAGAATAACAGATTCTCCACTGTATTAGTTAGTATACACTTATATTACAATCATGCTATAGCAGACCCCAATGTCACAACCACTTCAAAGAAGGCTCGTGGTGGGTTTGTAAAACAAATGTCTTCATAAAGCTGAGAGAAAGTAAAGAAGAAAGCCCTCTCTCAGGAACGTTCTTCTTTGCTGTCACCAAGCATGAAGCTTTCAGGTTTTCAACAATACAATCTCTACTTATTGCCATGAAAACAGGGGTTTGCTGTAGTTTTTCTGTCATCCGGGTAAATTCATTTTTTCATTAAAAAATACATGCGTTGCTACAACTTGTCAGATTGTGTTTCACAAAACTTAAAAAACACCCATTGACACGTGTTTGTTATTGTTTTGTTTCCGGGTTACGTGGAGTAAAGACTGTTATGTTAAGAGATCAGTCCGTCAATGAAAGCTCAACCCTGACAATCTGCACTTGACTGGTATTTGCAAAAAGTATGGATCCAGATCAGACGCCCAAATAAAGATCCCGCAAAATGTTTGACACTCGTTTTAAGTTTTCTTCAGATAAAAAGACATGAAAAATAAAACAGATTTATTTGCAGACGACGAAATTTAAATCAGACGAAACTATTACAGGGTAGTGGTTAAATACACTCAGCACAAAAAGAAACGCACATTTTTTATCAAAATTTATTTTTATGTAGAAGAAACGTATTTGTGAATTGTTGATAAATCATTATTGAATTAGTAGCATCACAACCTGTACTAATCGGTGCGACGTTTTAAACAAGCTGTAGTTAATTCTTTCGCTGCCAAATTAATCGTGAGGTTTTTACCCCTTCACCGTTTCATTGTCGTCTGCTTCAATTTTGTTGTTTGCAAGATCGTTTCAAAGTAAAATTCAATGTAGAATGACTTAAAGCAAATCGATACGAGTGTCAAAGAGTTTCGATCCTGATCAGACGCCGCGTTACGCGGCGTCTGATCAGGATCAAAACTGTTTGCAAACGCTTTTTGGCGTCATTAAGAGGGAAATGGTTTTAAGGCAGCACAATGTTTTTTGAGTTTTTTTATCTGAACTTGTTGCAGAATTAAATAAATCTTGAGATATGGTCTTTCTATTCTAATTTTCTTTAAAAAAAAGTTTCTTTATCTGCGCCTGAGCACGATGTGTGTTTCTTTTTGCACTGAGTGTATGTACTTTTGAACTTCTGTTTATTGTAGTAGTAGATATATATAGTGTTTATTCCCTTCATTGACTTACCCTGCCGGGTACAGTGGTTATTTGCAAACAGTTTGTATCCTAATCAGACGCCGCGTAACGCGGCGTCTGATCAGGATCCAAACTGTTCGATATTCATTTCAATAGTTCTTAAATCAAAATATACTTAAAATTTAACTTTGAGAAATAGAAGCAGACGACAATTGTCTAAAATTGATGACATCATAACAGTGAAGGGAATAGGCGAATCCTTCAATTGCTGAAATATCGGCTGATTGTGCATTACCGTCTGCTTTAACTGCTCAATGTCAGAGTTTAGACATTTTGACATGAGGATCTTCGTCATGAGTATCAAACAGTTTTAAATCCTGGTCGAGTCACGTGGTGTCTGATTTGAATTCAAATGGACAATTCCAGTTTTCAATTAAATCTAGTAGATCTACATTTGTTAGGGCCTACTATTGTGAGCGTCTAATTAATATATTGCAAAATGACAAACAGTGCGGGTTCTGTTCAGTGGGCTCCTCAGGGCTGCCATTTCTCCGGATTTTTCCTAAATCTCCGGATTTTTTCCCAGTACATGGTAGCTTAAAGCAGACTGAAAGTAAAGCAGAATGCGCCGTAAGGCGCATTCTGCTTTACTTACAGCCTGCTTTAAGTAGTCGCATGTCAACAAAACAAGAAAAGGCTATGGGGTAAAGGTACGATTCGTAAAACCGCACTTGAAAAATGCAAATTTGGAAATCTTAGGATTTTTCATGTCAACTTATGGCAGCCCTGGCTCCTGCATGAGCATGGTCGACGTCATAATATTGATACAGACTTTTGCAAATGAAAGCATTGTCAGACTTCGAAGTAAGGAAGTTAAACGAACATCTGGTATAGGTATTATAGCTTAACCCATTTATGCCAGGTGGATTCTTCCATGTCTATATATTGGATTAGTTCATTTTTTATATAAGGAGTGTCTAGTCTTAATTTTCATTTTGGTTTATATTAAACTTCCTATCAGCAAACAGTTTAAGACTCTGATCAGACGCCGAATTATGCGGCATCTGATGAGAGTCTACACTGTTTGCCTATGTTCCTTTTATGGGACGCTTGGCACAAATGGGTTAAAACCAGTCTATAGGAGTGCACTTATGATATAAGTGCACTTATGAGTTAAAATACCACTTATAAATTCGACGCTGAAAAAGTTACGTCAAATTAACAACTGTTAGAGTGGAGAATGTGTTATTCTTTCCCAATAAACGCGTTTACGCTAAAACTATTATTTGCAGTGCAAACAGTTTGGCGCCAGATCAGACGCCGGGTAACCCGGCGTCTGATCAGGCTCCAAACTGTTTGCCACCAAGATATACATGAATTATCAGAATTGTCCAAAAGTTGCACTTTTCTACGTTTTAGTGCTTTGCGTTTGCGTACGTTTGCGTTTAAACGGGAAAGAATAACGTTTTCTCCACTGTTATATGAAAATTTAACAAACTTTTCACTCTCGAGTTAAACCGTCTGCCTTAACTCTTTCATAGCGATTCTGTCGTCTGCTGTAATTCAATTTTATTTCAAAAATCTAATGTTATTACAAAATAACTCCAAAAATCCCGGAATTATTTTAAACAGATTTGATCCTGAGCAGCCGCCGACTGTTCAAACTATGTGTAAAGACGACTGTAATGATCTAGATCTACATGTACAGTGGAGAATCTGTTATTCTTTCCCATTTAAAAAACGCAAAGCACTAAAACGTAGAAAACAACAACTTTTGAAAAATTCTGATAATCCTTGTTTATCTTGGTGGCCAACAGTTTGGAGCCTGATCAGACACCGGGTTACCCGGCGTCTGATCTGGCTCCAAACTGTTTGCACTGCAAATAATAGTTTTAGCGTAAACGCGTTTATTGGGAAAGAATAACAGATTCTCCACTGTATGTCAATGAAAAGATTACTAATGTCTTCATACAGTAAATCATCCTGACGACCACTGAAAATAATATGCCATGCAAGTGTTCAATACATTTTAAAGCAGCATGAAGGTAAAGCAAAAACCTTGAATAAAGGAGCTTTTCCGTTCTACTTTCAAATTCATTTAACCCTTTGAACCCTAGTCCCGCATATAGGCGTCCTTTTCGAACAGTGTACATGTGAACTGTACACTTGTCCTATGAAAACAGTGAAGACCCAGATCAGAGGGCTCCGAAAGGAGCCCTCTGATCAGGGTCGTCACTATTTGTCATAATGCCAAACATTGACAAAAACAAACCTTAAAAGTCAGAAATGGACTAGACTAAAATGGAAACTGGAATTGTCCATTTAAAGTTTTAGGGAGGAAAGAGTTAAGTTACCACCTGCCTTCAACCATTGCTTCCAGTGGCCATTAGGTAGACATCATTGTACAGAACAAGTTTGATACAGTTTAAAGTTTTAAGTACTTCACGAGTCTCAAGTAGCTAAACTCTCTTCAACAAATATGCTTTGCTCTGGATTGACCGGAATGTAAGTTGTTTTTTTTTGCAAATGGATTGGATCCTGGTCAGACACCGAGTAACTCGGAGTCTGATCAGGACCCAAATTATTGACCCCTAGACTCTAATCTGAAGAATTAAAGCAGACCACAAACTTTATATATAAACTTTATATATAGGCAACCTATATATATCCTTGCAGTAAAGGGCTTATGTAACTTGGCATACATTTTACATTTGTAGGCAGTTCTATTTCCAACAATACATTAATCCCATCCACTACCTTACCCCGAGTACAATGGCTATTTGCAAACAGTTTGGACCCTGATCAGACGCCACGTAACGCGGCATCGGACTATCATCATTACATGCATGTATATAGTTTCACTGAATTTACCTTAAATTTAAATTTGAGAAATAAAAGCAGACGGAAAGGTTATTAACTTTAGCAGATGGTGTCATGGTGGTAAAGAGTTTAAACAGAACGTCAAATTAAAAAAAATTCAGACTGAGTATCTATGGTTCGAATGTTTAAAGAAATTAAGGTGTATCTATGATTTCGCAAGGCGCGCAACAATTAGCAGAGTTCATATGCTATAATACGAGATCTTATATGCTTCTTTATCGTGTGTCTAAAATATCCTCTGCATCTCTTTCAAATAAAAGAAAATGAAAAGAAAGAGAAGACTTTTAAAATTCAACAACCATCGGTAAGAGTGCCAATCAGATCACGATCAGACACCATACAGGATCCCATTACATAAAACTTCGTACGACAAATATTGTCGTAAGTCAGATTATAAAAGTCTCGATAATGATTTATTTATCCATCGAATCATGTCGTGTGACGTCTCTTTGGAATCGTCTTGAAAAGACGATTCCAAAGAGATGTCACAAGACAGGATACGATAGAAAAATCAGAAATAAAATGTATTTTATAGTTTTGACTTACGACTGTTTTTGTCGTACAAAGTTTTAAGAAACGGGCCCCAGGTAGCTCAAACTTGGAATTTAACCAAAATCTAAATTCCCATACGCAATTAGCTCCTTAATCCAGTCACTGCCATGACGTCATATATTTTAAACAATTATCGTCTGCTTTTATTAAAATCTACTCTAATTTTAATTTTAGGTATTTTAATTCTTAACTGAAGAAATATTAATGAGTGTCAAACAGCTTTGATCCTGATCAGACGCGGTGTTTGACCAGGATCCAAATTGTTTGCACATAAGCATTTTACTCGGGGTAAGGCAGTGAATGGGTCAGGCGTTTATGTTCGGATATAAGTGCAGCTTAATGGCATTATTTTACTCATGCAACTTGTCTTTGCAAATAGTATGGATCCAGATTAGACACCGAAGTGCATGTTTCTGATCATGGTCCAAACTATTAGAAATTCGTCAAATTTTTAAGTGAGGTTTCCTGTTGTTTTTGGTTTGTTTGTTTTAATTTAAATGGCCCCCAAAAATGAAAACGATAATATTGAACCAGACATTTTACCCTGATAAAGGTTGTATAGACTTATTTCCTAGGTTAAAACCAGCCGGGTTAATCCGACCTACCACTATTTCCTCCACTCGGAAAATGCGAGTTGTAGATGTTTAAAACAGCTGCCATGGCTGCTTAAAGCATGATGGCAGTAAAGCAGACAGTTCAAACGCGTGGAAAAAATAAAACAGAAAGATTCTGTAAGAGGTTTCTGCTTTTTCTAATTCATACAATAATTTGCCATATGTCTCGAATACAATCAGCGTGTGTTCGTTACGGTGGTCGTTATATACAGTGGAGAATCTGTTATTCTTTCCCAATAAACGCGTTTACGCTAAAACTATTATTTGCAGTGCAAACAGTTTGGAGCCAGATCAGACGCCGGGTAACCCGGCGTCTGATCAGGCTCCAAACTGTTTGCCACCAAGATAAACAAGAATTATCAGAATTGTCCAAAAGTTGTTCTTTTCTACGTTTTAGTGCTTTGCGTTTGCGTACGCTTGCGTTTAAACGGGAAAGAATAACAGATTCTCCACTGTATAGAGAGGTTGCTGTATACATGTACAGTGCTCCCTCCCATCAACGGCCCTCCCAGCAACGACTCCCTCCTTACAACGACACTTTTCGCAGTTCCCTAAACAGAACAATTCTGTCCAAACTATTCACGGCTGCAATGTCGTCTGCTTTAAATTGTCGTCTGCTGCTTTTCTCAAAGTTACGTAATGGACAATTTGACAGTAAAAAACTTAATTACGAGTGACAAACACCTTGAATCCAGATCAGACGCCGCGTTACGCGGCGTCTGATCTGGATTCAAGCTGTTTGCAAATGTTAGTCAATTTCCCTCCCTATAACGACTCCCTCCGAACAACACTCACAAGGTTTGTCTCCCATTGGGTATCGTTGTAGAGAGGGAGCGTTGTATATTACGTTCCATGTACAGTAGGACCCGTCTACAACGACAATAACATGAGGTTAAGTTTCGGTGATAAAGCAGGTGACTGCTCAAGGCAAGATAAAAGTAAGTAGAAATTTCTACTAAACTTAACTCTTTGAACCCCATGCAGTCACGCATATATGCGTCATTTCCGAACAGGGTAGCTGTGAGGAGTACACCTGTCCTATGCAAACATTGTAGACCCTGGTCAGAGGGCTCCTTAAGGATCCCTCTGATCACGGTCTACACTGTTTGTCATTTTGACATATATTGTAAAAATCAACCCTAAAAAGTCAAAAATGGACTAGACTCAATTGAAACATAGAATTGTCCATTTGGGGTTTCAGGGGGTAGAGGGTTAATATTGCTTTCTAGAGCTAACACTGTCTTTAAAACCATCAAATAGACTTCTTTTTAATTGGTCATAATAGAGGGGCTCTTATGAAGCATCGAATCTTTGCACATATGGTGTTTTTTCGTTTACAGCAATGGTCGTCTGTTATTGTTCTTAAAAAAAATCTTTTCAAACAATGTCATACAGTTCGGATCCTTGGCCCTGTTTCATAAAACTTCGTACGACAAATGTTGTCGTAAGTCAGATTATAAAAGTCTCAATTATTATTTATTTCTCCATCTAATCATGTCTTGTGACATCTCTCTGGAATCGTCTTTTCAAGACCAAGCACAGATCGTCTTCTGATCAGGATCCAAACGGTTATATAATCAACTTTGGTCGCACGTGGTCTTGAAATGATGACGGGGAATTTATTGTGGCCTGAATTAAAATTGTAATTGAATCACTGAAGTCGATTTCAATTTTATGGTGTTGGTAATTATTTTGGTCACGAATAAAACGTGATTTATTTCAATGAAACCGTTGATTAAATTTGTTTTGAATTAATCTTTGTACCACTGCTGTTATGATTAAACAAGGGCGTATCTGTAAAATCAGCTGTTTGTCACTGGTGATCTCATCCGGAAATGATTTAACCCATTGCGCCCAGTGCTTCTTCCATGCTTATATTATGGATTAGTCAATTTTTTAAAAGGGGTGGGGGAGCTGGTCTTAATTTTCATTTTTTGTTTGAAATTCCTATCAGCATACGGTGCACATAGACTCTGATCAGACATCGCGTCATGCGGCGTCCGACAAGTCTACACGGTCTGCTATGCCCCATATACGGGATCATGGCCATGGGTTAAGTCTTTCAGCGCCAAATTTATTAGTCTGCTTAAGCCCTACACCGCAATACTAGTGTCTGCTTTAAAAGGGTTGCCTACTACATTATTTCAAAGTAAGATTCAAAATAAGACTTCAAGCAGTTTGAACGAAGAATGTCGAACAGTTAGGATTCAAACTGTTTGCAAAATAGAATTTAGTGGTCTGCTGCGACGTGCGGGTTGAACACATGTAACCCTAATCACATTCTAGTGCAGATACCCTAGACTAAGAAGAACATGCATTCAATAGTAACATTGTTACTTTCAACAGTTGTTGTAGAGACCATGTACAGTAGGGCCTCTCTATTACGACCACTAAAACGAAGGTTACTTAATTGTATACATGACGACAGGTGACCGCTTAAAGCAAGGTGAAAATAAAACAGGAAACTCCTAAGAGCTTTCTGGTTTACTTTCACACTGCTACAAGCGACCCCATGCCACAAACATAAAATAACTTAATTTATTGGTCGGAGTAGAGAGGTTTCACTTTGACTGTACATAAAGATATGCTTTCGGACAATGTGAAGCATAATTAATGGAATCAATAGACAGGGAAAAACACAAGACACAAGTCTAGGAAAATATGTCATCAAAATATTTTTATAATAAAATCGGCTTATCTTAAATTATATATAAACTGCTCAATATAATACCGGTACATGTACATGTATATTGCTTTATGACACAGGTACAAGTATAGCATGAAATCGAAAATGCAACTGACAATAACTACACAGTAAAACCTCTCGATTACAACCACTAAAACGAAGGCTAATTGATTGTTTAAAAGATAGGTGACAGCTTGATGCAAGATGACAGTAAAACAGGAAGCTTCTAAAGGAGCTTTCTGTTTTACTGTCACCTTACTTTAAGCAGTCACCTGAAGTAAACCCCTGGGGCCTGTTTCATAAAACTTCGTACGACAAAAACGGTCGTAAGTCAAAACTTTAAAATACATGTAATTTCTGATTTCTCCATCTAATCCTGTCTTGTGACATCTTTTTGGAATCGTCTTGAAAAGACGATTCCAAAAAGATGTCACAAGACAAGATTAGACGGAGAAATAAATAATAATTTAGACTTTTATGATCTGACTTACTACAACATTTGTCGTACGAAGTTTTATGAAACGGGCCCGATGATTAACCCAATTTAGTGGTTGTAATAGAGAGCTTTCACTGTAATGCACTCTCATAATCATGGAGCATGCATGTAATGTTTATCAATGGCATCAACAAACACGTTCAGTATTATCCCCTGACACTTCCAATGGACAATTCCAGTTTATAATAACGGCTGGTCCATTTTAGACTATTTAGGGTTGTTTTTTGTAACAAATTGCAAAATGACAAACAGTGAAGTCCCTGATTAGAGGGCTCCTGCAGAGGAGCCCTCTAATCAGGGACTTCACTGTTTGCATTTGCCAAATGTACTTTTTACAGGTACACTTTTGGTAGAGGACGCATACAGTGGAGAATCTGTTATTCTTTCCCGTTTAAACGCAAGCGTACGCAAACGCAAAGCACTAAAACGTAGAAAAGAACAACTTTTGGACAATTCTGATAATTGTTGTTTATCTTGGTGGCAAACAGTTTGGAGCCTGATCAGATGCCGGGTTACCCGGCGTCTGATCTGGCTCCAAACTGTTTGCACTGCAAATAATAGTTTTAGCGTAAACGCGTTAATTGGGAAAGAATAACAGATTCTCCACTGTATATGGGTCACTAGGGATCAATGAGTTAACCCTTTACCTTATAAGCCCTATCTAGTATTGAATATAGCTGATCACTTAAAGCATGTTGAAAGTAAAGCAGAATGCGCATTAAGGCGCATTCTGCTTTACTTTCAGCCTGCTTTAAGCTACTTTCTGCTAAAACATATAAAATATTAATGATAATACATATTCATGTCTGTATAAATCATAAAATGGGAACTATTTTCTTCAGTGTAGGAATGAATTAAATGTGCTAAAAGACGCTTCTATTGGGTAAAGGGTTAAACAGATGTACAGTTTCCTTCTCTACAACAACACCCACTAAGAGACAATGATTGTGTTGGAAATTATCCGTTGGCTCAGTCTTCTCTGGGATACTGATCATGTCTTTACTAATACAGTGAAACCTCTCTATAACGACCACTAATATACATTTCTTTAATCATTGCTAAACTGACTATGAGTATTTTAAATGAACACAAACATGCCTACATTGGTACAGTGGAGAATACGTTATTCTTTCCCGTTTAAACGCAAAAGAAACGCAAACACATTGCAATAAAATGGAGAAAGGGACACCTTTTTGACAATTCTGACCATTCATTTTAATTTGAGTGGCAAATAGTTTGGAGCCTGATCAGACGCCGGGTTACCCGGCGTCTGATCTGGCTCCAAATTGTTTGCAATGGAAATAACAGTTTTAGCCTAAAAGCGTTTACTGGGAAAGAATAACGTCTTCTACACTGTACAAGTACAACCTTTAACAAACAACCTGCATGTACAACACACACATACAGTGGAGAATCTGTTATTCTTTCCCGTTTAAACGCAAACGTACGCAAACGCAAAGCACTAAAACGTAGAAAAGAACAACTTTTGGACAATTCTGATAATTCTTGTTTATCTTGGTGGCAAACAGTTTGGAGCCTGATCAGACGCCTGGTTACCCAGCGTCTGATCTGGCTCCAAACTGTTTGCACTACAAATAATAGTTTTAGCGTAAACGCGTTTATTGGGAAAGAATAACAGATTTTTCCACTGTAACAGCATTTAATCTAAACCTGTAATCACCCACCCTGAAACTTGTAATGGGTAATTCCTGTTTCCAATACAGTCTGGCCTATTTTGGACTATAAATTGTACAGGATTATTTTTTGTGGTTTATATTTTAAACTTTACTATTACAAATTGGTAACCAGTGCAGGCCCTGATCCGATGGCTCCTATAGGAGCCCTCTAGCTTATATTGGTCTACACTATCTGATTAGGACAAGTGTACTCTTTACAGGTATACTGTTTTCAAAGACAAGTATACTCTCACAAGTGTTGAATGCGCTAATGCTCTATGAGAGCCTTAGTGATACCCTTTACAAACACTATTGATCCAGATCCAGATGGGATGCCAAGTAACTTGCCATCTCATCTAGATCCAAACTGCTTGGCTCTCTCAACTTGATCCAATTTGTTCTTATCAGGATCCAAACTGTTTGACAGTCAGACTTTATTTTAACACAGTTATACAGAAACGCTATCTATTTTGAGAATTTCTGATGAAGACATTTTTACAGAAGAAGAAATAAAAATTATTTGATGTTAATGATAGAAAGTTAAAAATCTAGATATATAGTAGCCATTTGAAATGGCCTCCAAAAAATGATAAATAAATGTGCACTGAAAATGACATACTAACAGTTTAAAAATCTTGGGTTATGGCAATGATATAGCACACAGTAGTATCCCAGAGCTTGATGGCGATTTTAAAACAAAGATACTACAATAAAACCTCTCTATTACCACCACTTAAGATTGTTTATTATTCTGTGTTTAAGGCAGGTGACTGCTTAAAGCAAGGTGGCAGTGAAACAGAAAGCTCCTTTAGGAGCTTTCTGTTTTACTGTCACCTTGCTCTAAGCTGTCAACTTTGGTTTTTAACAATCAATTATCTTTCATTTTAGCGGTCGTCATATAGAGGTTTTACTGTATATAAACAAGCAACAACGAAGAACTGAATTTGGCACAAACAAGAAAATACAGAATTTAAAAACATGATTTTCTCTAGTAGGGCATATAATGTTGATGTATCATATAAACATTTATTGATATACGATGATATTTTTCTCAAATACAAGACAATTCAATTAACACTTATGCCCCCAGTTGCTTCCTTGCCAATATATATTCAGAATCTTTTCTAAGTAATATTCTAAGTCCAAAAGAGGTCAAGGTCAAAATGAGGCTGGGTGGTATAATGGTGGATTGGGAATGGTCCAAGACAATATCTATATAGGTATCCAAGCATCCTTGTAAGTGGTGTTGATGCTAGACCACAGAGTAAATCCTGGTTAACCTCAAATGTACAGACACACTAAAGGACAGACAGATCAATCACTATATGCCTTCCACATCTATTCATGTTGGGGTATAAACTCATGACATAATTTTATGGTAAAACTCAAATATTCTTACAATGTTTTTTTTTTTTAATGTTAACCCATTACCCCATAAATACGCCTTTTTACGCCTTTGATTTACTCCTCCACTAAAGAAAGTAGTTCTAGTTTATACAATCATTAATATGTATCATAAGAAATATTTTCTATATTCTATCAGATGGTAGCTTAAAACAGGCTGAAAGTAAAGCAGAATGTGCCTTAAGGCACATTCTGCTTTACTTTCAACCTGTTTTAAGTGGTGACATATCTTCAAAACTAGAAATAAGCTATGGGGTAATGGGTTAAGGCAGGAAATTCTTTCAAGCAGGTTGTAAGCAAAACAGAAAGCTCCAACAGAAGTTTTCTGCTTTGCTTCAATCCCATGGAAGTCAGTATGTGGGGTCTGTACTGTTTGCTATTTTTCTTCTATCCTGTTATAGAAATAAATTCTACCTAAGGCGATCAGACCAATCATTATAATGAACAAATGTTTCGAACTATCTTAACACAGCGAAACTTCTCTATTAAAACCACTATATTTTGTTAATTATTAAGTGTTTAAGGCAGGTGATTGCTTAGAGCAGTCACCTTGCTTTAAGCTGTCACCTGTCTATTATCATCAACTAGCCTTTGTATTAGAGATAGTAATAGACAGGTTTTACTGTATGTAGTAAAAAGTAATAGAGATCTTGACACAGTGGCATACTTCCAATGTAATTACAAATGTATATATTATAATCTGAAATAGACCTCAATTGACCACAGAATGACCTAAAACCTATTTATTCTCTAATCCGCTAAGAACTGTCCAACCAATAATAAGTAAGCAATCATTCCCAGCAAGAAGCAGGTCTGTTTTTCGAGACAGGTTGGAGCTAAATGCAGAAAGCTCCCTCAGGAGCTTTCTCAAATTCTACATTACTGATATCCTGTACAAAGCAGCAATAAATCACCATATTCCTTAGTTTAGTTACCAGTTAACACAGGACTGACCCTGTTACAACTTTTACCAGTGAAAAACTTTTTAATGTATTTTTATTGGATACATGTAGCGAAATAAAGTTAATATGGAATAACGGTCAATAGGTCATTACTGGGTCATATTAATAAATTTCCTACAGGCTTTAATATTCACAAACACTTGGTTTTATATTCAGAAACTTTCTACGGTCTGAGATTTAAAAACAAAGCTTTTCACTGATCGAGATTTAAAAACAAAGCTTCTCAAACCATTTCCCATACTTCATTCCATATGATTTGTGATAATCTGGTTTAATAATTAGATCACTTGTTTCCACATTGGATTATTGTTTAATCCTTTCCTCCACAGACGTGATAAGTATGCCTCTACCTACTTCTACTCATATCAACCACAATACAATATCCACTGCTGGTGTTTAATACAGGTGGCAGGTTAAAGCAAGATGAAAGTAAAGCAGAAAGCTCCTATAGGAGCTTTCCGCTTTACTTTCATCTTGCTTTATGCAGGTACCCGCATTCAAAACAGTTGGGTATGGGTGATTTGCATATTTTAGTTACAGAGAAAAGGGTTAATCCTAGATTCCTACTATGATCGACAGAATCTTTCTATTTTAATTGGGTTATGAAAGAAACACGGTGAGATTATTGCTGAAAATAAGGTCACAGTAATGCATTGTAAAATGTTAGATCTATTTGCTTATATTGCAAACAGTGTTGACCCTGATGAGATGTTTCAAAATATGTAATATTCAACTAAATAAAGAAATATGTCAAAAATGTGTTATGTGACCACTCAAACAAGAGACAGAAGACAAAAAGACGACTAAGCAGTCTTTCATACAACCTAACCCTTTACCCCATAGCTTGTTTCTAGTTTTGAAGACAAGTGATCACTTTAAACAGGTTGAAAGTAAAGCAGAATGTGCCTTAAGGCACATTCTGCTTTACTTTCATCCTGTTTTAAGCTACCATCTGCTAGGATATAGGAAATATTTCTTAACATTACATAATCAGCACTGTTTAAATTGAAACTATTTTCTGCAGTGGAGGAATACAATAACGGAATAAAAAGGCATATCTATGGACCAAATCTTGTTACTGGTATCAGATACATACATACACATGTCCCTGTGGGTATCAGTACTGGTTTGATAACAATGACACAAACATTGTAACGATTTTGTTTTGGTTAAAAGAATTGAGATACAGACAGAGGGTTATGACAAATTTTGGTAACAATGGCACAGACATTTCAATGTCGTTTTTAGGTTAGAAGATTTGAGATACAGAGGGTTATGACAAATTTTGTGTTAACCCTTCTCCAACTGAATATTCATAGATAAAACTCCGCCCACTATGAACATCTATCATTGTAAAGATTACATTGGCTAATAAACAAAGACTCCAGGAAAGATTGGTTCGTGTTGTATACGTCCATGTCTGCCATCTATGGGCTAATTGGACGCCCCAGAGAGAGGGGAGTGGATACAGAAAACCCAGGCAAGATGCCCTACTCTTATTATCGACAGAATTCTCTGGTTCTTATGGATGCCCAGAGTAAAGCACTAATACATCGGACCTCATGTATCAGTTTATAAAGTGTCATCCAAAGGACTTGGTCCGACGGGGGATCCAACTCACTAACTCATCCAGACTCATGTCAGACATATCTGATAAGAAACAGTGCAGACCCTGATCAGACATCTCCTTCAGGAGCTGTCTGATCTGGGTCTTTACTGTTTTCAAACATAATCAGTATACGGGTACGCTACTAGCAGGAGAAGGGGTACATGTCATCATTTACTGTACAAACTCTACAATAAAGTCTCTATTGTACATATCACATACTTTTGAGCAAACCAATTGAAACCATGTCTGTATGTTTCAAACACACAGAACAGCTATCTACAACTGCATCTATTCCATCATATACATGTATACTCAGCCAAAAAAGAAAGTACCCACTATTTTGTTCTAAATTATCAGCGTCTCATACATAAACTGTATTTAATTTTTTGTTTTATAGAAAGAGGCAGACGACAAGAAATTAGTGTTACTAAATAACTGGCACATTGTATTGAAAATAAAAGGTCTACCGGTATAACTCTTTTTCCTGAAAACAGCATTTTTACTTAGAAATGTTTTCCATAGAAGAGAAACAACGATGCTCATTTTCAGCAGCTAGAACTTTTTCTTAAAGAAAATAAAATCACATTAGACTTTCATTCATTACAATATTCACGGCGTAAGACTAGAAAGTCTTAAAACATCAAATTTCCTCCCTTTGAATTAAAATAAGAATGAATTTTAAGTGTTTCATTGTCGTTAAATGTGTCGTTTAATCTGAATGTTTTTACTGGAATGCATTGGGGAAGGCATGCGCCTTTAAAATCCCAAACAAAACACGAGTTGATATGGTACTTTAAAAGATATGGAGCTTCAAAATTTGCTCAATGTAAAGTCAATGTAAAAACAGGGGTACTTTCTTTTTTGGCTGAGTATACATATTTTATACATTATTTTACTGTGACAGAGAGACTAATTGTATTTCTATTTGTTTAACCATGTGTTCTTATAAAGAAACATTACCGCTTAGACTCAGGATCTAACCCGGGTCGCCAGATTTGCAGTCATGCACTCTACCACTGCCCCATAAAAGCGTGCTCGTACAGCAAGGCCATACAAGGATGATAATAAACCTACATACCTTGACATATGCATGAGAATTTAATCTTCCAAATCCTATATCATTTATACCTTTCCTCAACATAAGCTACATTTCATGCATTTACCGTTACTCCATAGAAATGCATTTCAACACATTTAATCTATTCCTTCACTGAAGAAAACCGTTTCAATTTATACAGATATGAATATGTATCATTAAAATAGTTTCTACATTCTAGCAGATGGTAGCTTAAAGCAAATTGAAAGTAAAGTAGAATGCACCTTAAGGCACATGCTGCTTTACTTTCAACATCTTTTAGCTTCAATACTAGAAATAGGCTATTTCTAGTATTTGTGGTAATTGGTTAAACTGAAACGTGTCAATGTATCTTGTTTTCAACACCACTTGTTTTCATTATTTGAAATACATGGCAACTTAAAGGATGAGAGTAAAGCAAACATCTTCTTAGAACTTATTTTAACTCTTTGAACCCTAGTCAAGCATATATGCGTCATTTGCAAGCAGCATACATGTCAGGGGAACACTTGTCCTATGCAAACAGTGTAGACCCTGATCAGAGGGCTCCTTAAGGAGCCCTCTGATCAGGGTCAACACTGTTTGTTATTTTGACATATATAGTAAAAATCAACCCTAAAAAGTCAAAAATGGACTAGACTAAATTGAAAACTAGAATTGCCCATTTGATGTTTCAGGGAGGAAAGGGTTAAATAGCAACCTGTCACAATTGATTTTGATCTGTACAATGTAGTATGTACAAGTATGAAAAGCATGATTTCATTGAGGAACATGAAAAAATGTGAGAAGGCATGTTCATGAGGTAAATGACTAATGTGAAACATCAATGTTATGTGACCATGCTATTGAACTCACTCATACATGTACGTACATGTAGTACAATTTTATATGAACGAATATCATGATGGTGAAATAACAATACAAGTAGTCAAACCTGCATTAAGCAGCCACTGGAAAGACAACCAATTTGAAGTATGTATGACCGATGACATCTAAATGCAGGACAAAAGTAATGCAGAAGGCTCCTATAGGAGTCTTCTGCATTACCTTTGCCCTGCATTTAGGGCTGCCATTTCTCCAGATTTTTCATAAATCTTCGGGGTTTTTCCATGGTAGCTTAAAGCAGGCTGAAAGTAAAGCAGAATGCGCCTTAAGGCACATTCTGCTTTACTTCCAGCCTGCTTTAAGTAGTCACATGTCAACAAAACTAGAAACAGGCTATGTGGTAAAGGTATGATTCTTAAATTCGCACTGGAAAAATATAATTTTGGAAATCTTAGGATTTTTCATGCCAACTTATGGCAGCCCTGTAAACAGTTATCTTTAAAGACCAGCCTACATCTTCATTCAGTGGCCGCTAAACACTGGTAAGACTATACAATAATCTAAAACGATAATATGACCTAGAATTTTGCCCAAATGGTTAACTAATAATTCTGAAAAGTTGACAATGGAAAATGATGCTAAAATGTCTCTGCTGCATTGTTCAATTGAACTGTGTGAAACAATATCAAACTGATGAGTATCACCATGGCAACGTAGGTCAAAAAGGAGTGGTTTCAGTTTCCTGGTTGATCAAATCACCTATAGAGTTGTAGAGTCTGTCTTCTTTGGTGGAGTTATGGCAAGAATTCTCAGTTTCCCTGAAAAATAGAAAATTTAAAGTTGATAAAATTCAATAAAAGGCAAAATTCATTAAATAATTATTATACTATCAACCCTTGGAGGAAAGCAGTGCATGTATCATTTACAAACAGTGCAGACCCTGATCAGAGGACTCCTAAAGAAGCCCTCTTATCTGGATCTGCCCTGTTTCGTTTCATTTTAACTCTTTGCATGCTAGCAGCGGCATCTTAATTATCTGTGCAAACAGTTTGCATCCTGATGAGATGCAGTGTAACGCAGCTTCTCATCAGGATCCGAACTGTTTGCCATTCTGACCCGGTTTGTGAAAAGAAATTTAGACAATTCTATTTTTAGAACAATTGCAGATGACAATTTTGGTAGACAAATAAATTACCCAGCATGCAAAGAGTTAAATAGTCTTGAAATAGCTTTAAAATCAACATAAGCTGATTATTTTTTCAAAAGTGCAATAGTCTGAAAAAACTTCAGCACTTTACGGGTTAAAGATTATGTATTGGTATGGTATAAACATTGGTATTATATGGAATATGTAGGAAAATGGAAGATATATGATTATAGAAGATATGTATAGAATTATATTATAGAAAGTCACATCATTTCCGTATATTTACAAAGTCTTAAGAAATAGAAGTTACAAGAAATTGTAAGAGTGATATCATAGCAAAAGCATTTTTCATTAAACCTGTTTTTTCTTTAAAAAATCTTAAACCTATTTAACCCATTACCCCATAGCCTGTTTCTTGTTTTGAAAAAGGTGACCACTTAAAGCAGGTTGAAAGAAAAGCAGAATGTGCCTTAAGGCACATTCTGCTTTACTTTCAGCCTGCATTAAGCTGCCATCTACTACAAAATAGAAAATATTTCTTCTGATAAATAATCAAAATTGTATAATTTGGAACTATTTTTGTCAGTGACGGATTAAATTAGAGGCGTAAAAAGAGGTATTTATGGGTAAATGGGTTAATATGTGTTATCATTCAATGAAGAAACATGGATAGGGGTCTGTATAAACTGGCATTTGCATAGTGCAGAACCGAAGTAATGCAGAAAATTCCAAAAGTGACTTTCTACAGTACTTAGTTCATCAAATATGCAACATATTGTCAAAGCAGCTATCTGCGTCACCAGTAAATGTACTTCTGTTCTGCATCAAACTGATGCCTGTTGTAACTCTTTCAACACTAAGTAACTCTTTCTCTTGTGGCTCTTTTAGTTACCAAAACATGAACCAGTCTACTTTGAACTCTGAGTAATTTAATAAATACTTGTCTAAATTAGCAAACAGTGCAGACCCTGATCAGATGGCTCCTCTGATCTGGGTCTACACTGTTTGCAAATGTAATGAGTATATTTGAAAACAGGTCCGTGGTGTTGAAAGATGCCTGTTTAAAATCCTTTCTATACTGGAATCCAGGATCAAACAGCGAAGATCCTGATCAGTGGAGAAATAAATTAAAGGCGTAAAAAGACATATTTATGGGGTAATAGGTTATTAACTACCCATGTATCTTCTTTTGAATGGTCTAACAATGGTCCGACTGTTTACTATACTCTGATATATTAACATGTAACAGCTCTGACTCAACACTACACTCTCAATATATACAAGGTAAACCCAAAATGCATTCATCATGCACAATATACACAGGGGGAGCAGGTGCAGGCAATTCCACAATCACATGCAAAAAATGCAAGTTTAAATGTGTCAGGTAAGATATTTTCACACCAATTTGTGACCCAAAATAAGGTAACATGAATGTAATTAATACGAAAAAATGTGAGCAAATACAGGGGTTTAATCTTCACCACAAACGAAGGTTGAAACATAAAATTATGGGAAGAAACAACATATATATGACATCCAATATATAATAATATTATGATTCTATCTAATAGTTTCTCACAAATTGTCCCACGTTTTGAGTATAAATTCCAAGCAACAAAACTAGTATATAGGAAACTTAAGTCACTGGCTTAAGCACAAAGGTAATATTATAACCAGGATAACTGAACACTTGTCCCAGTCTCCATATATTATACAGTCAAGCCTTTGTTGAGCGACCATTCAAAAGAAGATGTAGGTAGGGAGATTTCTGTATTACTGTCGTCTTGAATTAAACCTTTCCCTTATTGAAATGTCTCTTTATGTCATTTCTTATTTCTCATAGAACTGCCTTCGATTTCTTCCTCATCATGACAGCTGATCTGTAGCCACACCTTTCTTTACCCTGAGACAAGTGGCTGCTTAACCAAAATTCACCTTTTTTCCCTTTTAATTTATTCACCTACTGAATTTATACAATCATGAATAATTATGTACTGTAAGAAATATTTTCCATATCCTAGTAGATTATAGCATAAAGAAAGCTGAAAGTAGAGCATTCTGCTTTACTTTCAAGCTGCTTTAAGCACTGAAAACAAATAACGAGGGAAAGGTTCAAACGCATGCCCTTCCATCTGCTGTGTAATGGCAGCTTAACACAGGCCTGATTGTTTACAAAACAAAACTGAATGTGGCATAGCTATACATTACTGGCTAATCTGGCATGAATTAACACAGAACTCGAGTACAATAATACCATAGACAACAAATAGCCATCTCATGAGAAAAGAAGTCTCAAATGCAATAAGCTGTAATTTTGGAAAAGATGCAGCTCATCAGTCTGCACTGTTTGCAAACAAAATAGGCTGAACACAAAGCATGTAGATCCTGATCAGATACAGTCAAACTTCAACAACTCAAATTCACTAAAATCAAACACACCCATATTTTTTCAGTTGAAATTTGATTTTCTTAACTCTTTGAACCCTAGTCACGCATATGTGCATCATTTGCAAACAGTGTATCTGTGAGGAGTACACTTGTTTTTATGCAAACAGTGTATACCCTGATCAGAGGGCTCCTTAAGGAGCCCTCTGATCAGGGTCTACACACTTTGTCATTTTGATAAGTCACATTTTCACTTAAATGAGTAATTGATTTTATTCAGTCTGACTTGTGCCTGATTGAGTTATCAATGCTGAACATTACAGTGTTACTATACCAAGCAGGGTCTACAGTGTTTGTATAAATCAAGTGTCCCCTTTTCCCAATTGATGGATCAAATAATAAATGCCATATCTACAACTACTGTACACTGACATGTATTCAGGTCATGCAACTGAATAAAGACATCGCTATACTCAGACACACCCAAAGAAGACTCCATCTGACGTTGGGTGTTCAGCCTGCGTTGGGTGTTCAGCCTGCGGCACAATCACTGGACGGAGTTGTCTACTTCCCGACCCTCTGTAGTCCTTCTCCACTACGCAGTCATACGTCAAGTACATCAGTTTTGACAGTAATACCCGAGCTCCAGATAAGCGGAAGTTTTTTTATTTTATTTTTTCAAATCTTTATTTCTGCATTAAATCCTATGATGTCACTACTCATTAGAATCGTCTCTTCGAGACGATTCTAATGAGTAGTTACACCATAGGATTTTGTGCTAAAATCAGTGAGAAAATATTGGATTTGTTCAGTTAACTCCCTCTTATCTGGGGCCCTGTATCATGCCTGTCTACCCATGAGCTGCTTGAAATTGCCATGAAGAAAGTGCAACCAAACCATGTACAGTATCAATGAATCGCTGAAGTCAGGTCAGAAATCAAAATGATCTAGTGATTTATATCTACTTGAGAAAGCAAAATGCCTTTAAATCATGCAAACAGAGCAGACACAGATGAGCTGTTTCAAACGAAGAGCCTGATTTCCTTTGAAAAATAAAAGAAGTTCTACACCCTAGCAGATGGTAGCTTAAAGCAGGCTGAAAATAAAGCAAAATTAAGGCGTATTCTGCTTTACTTTCAACCTGCTTTAAGTGGTCACTTGTCTTCCAAATAAGTAACAGGCAATGGGAGTAATGGGTAAAAATATTGCTTGGAACTTTAAGAAACATTTCTGATATTTCTTTAAAATGGATAACTAATTTACAATCACCGGGCATGATAGAAGCAAGAACAGATTTGGTTAAAAAAAAGAAAAAAAAAAGTTTGGAGAGTTTATATACAACTACAATACTTGAATCAATATTATCTTTTTTTATTATTTTACAAAAGGAGGTTTCACATGACTGGATTGTGAAACACATCGGATCACTCTTGACTTTCCCTACAATAAATACACACACATATAAACAATGTCTCCGTCCCCTCTCAGTACATACAGTCATACCTGTATTCTAGGAATATTCAAACAAATATTAGACTCTCTTAACCCTTAACTTTCACCCTGCCAGCGGCAGATATGACTGCCACAGTGATTACCTTTGCAAACAGTTTGGATCCAGATGAGACGCTGCATAATGCGGCGTCTCATCAGAATCCAAACTGTTTGCCGTTCTACCCCTGAATTTAAAAGAATTTAGAAAATTCTAATTTTAGAACAGTAGTAGACAACAATTGTTGCAGACAAAAAGATTTACCCAGCATATAAAGAGTTCAACAGCTGACTTTCGAAATGGACTCTATTTTCTAAATAATGATCGGTTTACAACTTTACATCGACTAATAAGGGATTTGTCCCAAAACTGATTTAAAATCATTTGCAAACAGTGCAGACCCTGAGCATAAGGCTCCTGAAGGAGCCCTCTGATCTGGGTCTACATTGTTTGCAAATGATGGGTAATATACCTGTGCCCAATACTGTAAGGGTTAAAATAGGTGACAGTTTACTGCAGGACTAAAAGCTATCTGCAATACAATTAAACTTGTAGTTAGCCACTGCATAATTTAGAAACATGTGGTGATCATTTATAGTTTCTAAAGCTTAACCCTTTCCTCCCTGAAACCTCAAATGGACAATTCTAGTTTCAATTTAGTCTAGTCCATGTTTGACTTTTTAGGGTTGAATTTTACAATATATGCCAAAATGACAAACAGTGTAGACACAGATCAGAGGGCTCCTTAAGGAGCCCTCTGATCAGAGTCGACACTGTTTGCATAGGACAAGTGTACTCCTCATATGTACACTGTTTGCAAATGACCCATATATGCGTGACTAGGGTTCAAAGAGTTAATGCAGCACAAACACAATGCAAAACTCTCTGCATTAGTTTTGTTCGGCATTAACCAGTAACCTTTATAAATACAAGACTGTCAAATAACCATACAGTCGAACTTCGATATCTCAAACTCACTTAACTCAAACTATCTGATAGTTCCACACATGAACTGCATTATTTCACGCTCTGTTAAGTCGATATACCTATATTTCAAAGTTAAAACGTGGCTAAGCCACGTTTTAACTTTGAAATACGGGTATGTTTGATATAACCGAGTTCGAGATATCAAAGTTCGACTGTAATTTAAAAGGCTACTTAATTCAGTTATATCTGTAATTTTATTCTGCATTAAGCTGACACTATATGTCCAAGTGCCCATGTGTCTTTATTTGAATAATCTCAGAAACAGACTTGCTTGTATGTTAAACACACAACTATTTTATCCAGAAATCTGTGCTTACACCCTGTGTATATAGTAACAAAAATATTTTCATAACAGACTTTATGGTATAACCTAGCATGCTTCAATGTCCTGCTTGTAGCAATTCTAGACTGTCCACCCATCTAGACTGCTTCACAACACATATCCCTACTCTTCAATCTACTACACTTAACCCATTACTCCATAAATACACATTTTTATACATCTAATTTATTCCTCAACTGAAAAATATTTCAAATTCATACAGTTATACATATGTATCATAAGAAATATTTTCAATATTTTAGCAGACGGTAGCTTAAATCGATCAGGCTGAAAGTAAAGCAGAATGCATATTAAGGCACAATCTGCTTTACTTTCAACCTGCTTATAGTGATCACATGTCTACAAAACTAGAAACAGGTACCGGTAATGGAGTAATAGGTTAAAAGGTATTTGTGCAATGGTGTTCATTGGTTAACAGTAAAAATTACAAGATAGTGTATGAATTCTTAAAATATTACTTAGCAATTAAAGAATTAATGACCATTTCTTCCAATTCTAATTGCAATCTGTTGTGAGATTCTATATATGATCAAGTCTTTAGACTAATGGATTGCATTTTACACACTCAAGTCTTCTTTGAAAAACAAAAATATGATGCTTAATCAATAATGATTACTTAAAACAGTCGCAGAAAATAAAACATTAATCTTTCAGAATAAAAAAAGCACAGTTCAAATTAAAATTTTAATTAATTAATGCTCACTAAAATCAATTCAAAGAAAGGCTCACTACACCATGATGAGACAGCAAAGGGAGACAACTGTGGAGTTATAATAATTATGGTCATCATAGAGTACATTCCCCTACATATACAAAAACTAAAGTCTCAAACTATTATGTACATCAGTCCTAAAAGACATGTAAAATGAAATTAACAACAAAACTAGGTCATGAGACATATTTGTTTTACAATACATAAAATGATATATAACACCAAATATACATGTATGACTTAACTGGTTAATTAAGCAGATTACACAAAAATATGTAAGCTGAAAATGGATGAATTTAAAATACCGTAAAGGAAACTGAAATTATTAAATGCCTTGACACTTATCTGAGTCAACAATTTTACATTTTAACAAGAAAAAGGAAATACAGTACTTCTTACAAGCTGAATTATCAAATGCTGAATCTGGGGAAAAAAGAGTTAAAACTTAGTGGTGAGAAAATTTTAAGTTTTAAAAATTAACTCGCAAGTGGCAGAATCGTGATTAACTTTAAACTGTGTAAACAGTTTGGATCCTGACAAGACACCCATTATTCTGTGTCTCATCGGGATCCAAACTGTTTGACACCCTGACCCTGTTTCAAAAAGAAGTTTTGAAAAATGTTTTTAGAACAGTAGCAGATGAAAATTGTTGCAGACAAATTAAATAACCCGGGCCAGCATGCAAAAACTTAATTCACTAGCTAAAACAAGTTTACCAATGCCCTTACAGTGTTTAACCCTCCTCGTTTGTAAGTATATGCATGCTTATCTAGCACTATTGTCTTTAACCCATTTCATGCTGGGTAATATTTGGCGGCCATTTTAAAATGTCGTCTGCAGCGGGTATAACTCATATACTTGCAAAAGATTTTAGCAGTTGACATAGCTGCAAACAGTTTTGATCTCAGATCAGGCCCCACAATGTGGGGCCTGATCTGAGATCAAAACAGTTTGCCTAGAGGTACACCTAAAAGTGTATCCCGCATGAAATGCGATAACTGATACAGGATTGTTGTAAGTAATATTAGCACCATTCGTACAAAGTGACTCAGCATCGTTCTGACATATATATTTAGCACTGTTTTCACTTTAGTACTGCTCTAACCATACTATTTAGCATCATTTTCTTACCTATATAACTAGCAGTTTTCATCATGTGATTATGCACTGTTCTTACTATGTAATTTAGTATTATTCTTACATGAATTATACTTTTAGCAGTTTTTTATCTGATTTAGTACTGCTCTAACTATTTAGATTTTGCATTTTTCTCAGCAAGAGATAAGCACTGTTTTTAAAGTAACCGGTCCAGGGCTGCCATTTCTCCAGATTTTTCCTAAATCTCCGGATTTTTTCCCAGTGCATGATAGCTTAAAGCAGGCTGAAAGTAAAGCAGAATGCGCCCTTAGGCGCATTCTGCTTTATTTTTAACCTGCTTTAAGTGGTCGCATGTCAACAAAACAAGAAAAAGGCTATGGGTTAAAGGTACAATTCGTAAAATCGAACTTGAAAAATGCAAATTTGGAAATCTTAGGATTTTTTATGTCAACCTATGGCAGCCCTGCTGGTCCTGTTTTCAAAACAGTACTTCAAACTATTCCCTCTAAGCGACTTTACATGGTTCTTACATAGTCCATTAGCACTGTTCACACAAAATGCTATAGCATTGTTCTTATGTAGTGATTTCTCTATAATCAGTCTCCCCATTCAAGTCCATAGGACACCTTTACACTGTTCATGATTAAACCAAAGGCATTTTAATGCAAGATGAATGTTAAATAGAAAGCTCATTCTAAACTTTCTGCTTTATTTTCATCCTGCTTTAAGCAGTCACCTGTGTAAAGTTTTTGCTTTGGTGAGAGTGGGGGAAAGTGTTTGTGGTTATCATATGTATGGTCTACAACATGGCACACATGTGTATCACAATCGTATTCCAATAGTACGAGTGTTTTCTAAGCATCAAAAACTAATGTTCATTAAAAACTCTGTATTACGACCACTAAAGTGTGTTAATTAGAAGGTGTTTATGACAGGTGACTGCTTAAAGCAAGGTGACAGTCAAACAGAAAGCTTCTTCTAATACATGACCTATTTACATTGACTCTTTTGGGATTGGTGCCCAAATATTGTCGAGTTTAACAAACAGTGCATATTCTGATCAGAGGGCACCTTTACTGGCCCTCTGATCTAAGTCTACACTGTTTGCAAAGGAAGTAGTGTGCTCTATTACGACCACCAACACCAAGGCTAAATTGATTACATTAAAGGAGCTTTCTGTTTTACTGTCACCTTGCTTTTAAGCAGTCACCTGTCGTAATCACCTTGTAATTAACACATAAGTGGTAGTAATATCGAGGTTTTACTGTATATACCCTCCTCTAGCACTATTAGGATTAACCATTACCACACTCAAAATAATATAATATATGATATATAGTGTGACTAGAAATATCAAGCTCCAAGCTACCATGACTGTAATTATGTTATAACATATTACAGTGGAGAATCTGTTATTCTTTCCCAATAAACACGTTTACGCTAAAACTATTATTTGCAGTGCAAACAGTTTGGAGCCAGATCAGACGCCGGGTAACCCGGCGTCTGATCAGGCTCCAAACTTTTTGCCACCAAGATAAACAAGAAGTATCAGAATTTTAAACGGGAAAGAATAACAGATTCTCCACTGTAGCTAATCAATTTTCACACATATTTCTGTGCTTCAAAAAGCAATAATCAGGCAAATTAAATAATAATTAATCTGATAAAGTAAATTAAATAACAATCTGATTAAAGCATATGAGACAGTTAACACAGGTGTCAAACATTTGAATCCTGATCATATGCCAAGTCAGTTGACATTTGATCTGGATCCAAACTTGATGCGGATGCTAATCATGTCAGCGTTTAAGAAGTCAAGAAATTAAAATCATTTATTTATTCAATTAAATATACCCTGTTTAATACAGCAATCTTGTATTTTCTGGAATACAAGGATGCCTGAATATATAAGATCATAAATGGATCATATTTTGCTTATTCTGCATCAACTTGCAAATGAGAATAAACAGCAAACTATCAATTATTTCACTGTAATAACTTAGCACATAATAAAACACAATTCTAAGTAAGAACTTCTAACTCTCAAACCCAATATAAAGCATATCTATTGAAAATATACAGGCGTTTCTTTTCACCAATTAAACTTGATAGTATTATATAAAACTAGCATTATAAACCCATAGTTAAGCCATTGTTGAGTCACTATTCAATTGGAATCAACATGGGTATCTTTAATATGCAGGTGACTGCTTAATACAGGACAAAATTGATACTTCAATTGCTGATTACAGTGGAGAATCTGTTATTCTTTCCCAATAAACGCGTTTACGCTAAAACTATTATTTGCAGTGCAAATAGTTTGGAGCCAGATCAGACGCCGGGTAACCCGGCGTCTGATCAGGCTCCAAACTGTTTGCCACCAAGATAAACAAGAACTATCAGAATTGTCCAAAAGTTGTTCTTTTCTACGTTTTAGTGCTTTGCGTTTGCGTTTAAACGGGAAAGAATAACAGATTCTCCACTGTACATATGGCTGCTTAATACAGCACATATCAAACCTCTTATAAACTTCTCATTACAAATAGCAGCTTCAACTACCAGCATGCTACAGTGGAGAGACGTTATTCTTTTCCAAATGTGTTTATGTTAAAACTATTACTTCCAGTGCAAACAGTTTGGAGCTAGATCAGACGCCAGATAACCTGTCTTGTGATCTGGCTCCAAACTGTTTGCCAATTAGACACTTTCAGCATTATTTTTGTTCTGCATTAAGCCACCCACAAATATGCCTGCTCTAATGCATTATCTTTTGAATCATGTCTCAACTCCAGATCTAACTTGTACAATGTAAGTATGGCCATACTCTATGGCATTCAATGACCAGCCCTGGTCAGACTATGATAAATAAAACATTACTAAGCATTAGCTGGATAAAGTCAACATAAAACAAGCACCATAAATGTAAATGTGTACAGATCATAGTTAGCGATAAAATGATATGATTCACTGTGGAGAAAATAGTACACTCAAATCTGTATTAGCGGTAAAATGATATGATTCACTGTGGAGAAAGTAGTACACTAAAATCTGTGTTTAGCAGAAATTAAATTAAAAGCCATGATCTTAAGATAATATGATGGTTAACGCAGAACAAAAGTAATGCAGCAAACTCCTAAAATGGAACATTCTACATTCCTTATGTTTAGCATTAAGCTGTCTTGCTTTCTGCATTACTTGGTTAGCATTATGTTTTCTCACTTTCTGCATTAATTGTTTACCATTCAGCTGTCTTGCTTTCTACATTACTTGTGTTTGGTATAAAGCTGTCTTCTATTTGAATGTTCTCAGTGGATAAGTCTAACAGTAATGTTAATATGATACGATTCACTATGGAGAAAGTAGTACATGAAACTTATGCAATAAATGATCATGATCAAGAGAGGTTTTACTGTAAATGTATGGATGAGGTTCAACATGTATATATGACTGAATGACAGATGATCATCTATGTATGTGTTTGTTTATATGTAGATATGTTCGCTATCAACCATTGCTTTTATGATTCTACCTCTAATAACTCACTGAAACCAAGCACTTACTAACTACAGGCGAACTTGGTTATCTCGAACTCGGCCGCGTTTTAATTTTGAAACACAGGTATGTTCGCCTGAACCGAGCTTGAAATAATGCAATTCAAGTTTCGAAATATCAGATAGTTCGAGTTATGCGAGTTTGAGATATCAAAGTTTGACTGTATATTGGCATTTTGTTCCAATTGCTTTGAGGAAGCAAGCAAACTTAAAAGATATACATTTTCCTAGATATAATCTAATCTATTCGCAATTTGATATTTCTCTAAGGCCTCCAAGTCAATTTGTAAATTGGAAACATGCTGAAACCATGTGCTATATATGCCTACAGTACCCAAAATAAGGAACAAGGACAGAATTAAGTTTCAATGACGTATGGTATCATATCCTTCAATCATTATTACTCCTTAGATATGCCTTTAACACCTTTAATTTATTCCTCCACTGAAGGAAATAGTTCTATTCTGTACAGTCATTAAAATGCACCATGAGAAATAGTGTCTACATCCTAGCATTTGGTAGCTTATAGCAGAATACGCACCTTCTTTAATGAAATACTCCATAATTACATATTTTAACGCCTTTAGTTTATTTCTTGACTGAAATAAATAGCTCCACTTTATACAGTCATAAATATGAACTGTAAAAACATATTCTATAACCTAGAAGATGGAAGCTTAAAGCAGGCTGAAAGTAAAGCAGAATGTGCCTTAAGTCACATTCTGCTTTACTTTCAATCTGTTTTAAGTAAAGCAGAATGTGCATGTTCACCTGTCTTCAAAACGAAGAAACAGGCTAAGGGGTAAAGGCTTAAAGTTACTTATCTAAACTTTATTATTTGGATCTACAGATCTAGAAAGAAGAGTTTCACAATATATGATAGCAAGGGTAAACTAGTGTTGCTTTAATAAATACTAAACCTTCTTTGACAAGAGTATTAATCACAGAATATCGGGAAATCATATACTATTCTAAGAGGAAATGGTAACTAATTTCAGCCCCAAAAATCGCTAAATAAAGATTACTGATTGTCAACTCCCGAACTACATGATTGTATACGGTATTCCTGTTTCCTGATTCTGGGAAAATTCTAGGAGTGGAGACACAATTTTACGAGCAGAATAACTTCGTAAATCTTAGGAGCGGTGTTCTTATTGCAAAAGGTATAATTACCACAAACAATAATTGGGGTTCTGTGAAAATGGCTTTCTTCAGTTAAATCTTCCGCATACTTGGTAAACATCACAAAGATGTTGATTGCAAGAAAGTAAAAATAATGTCTGCTTAAATTTTTCTTTTTTTAATTCTTTTTACTTATGAAAAAATGTTGTCATTTATTTAAATTCAGTGTATACTAAACTAGTTGTCTGCTCAGGGTCCTAAATTAGTGTCACCCTCACTTGGAATATGTTTCTGATAATATACAGTGGAATTTTTAAGTCATTTTTATGACTTTATTGAACAGCAATTTTAAAGCAGACATCATTTCTACAGTGATAAACCCTTTACCTGATATCCTATTTCTAGTACTTAAGATATAGTCACTACTTAAAGCAGGTTGAAAGTAAAGCAGAATGCGCCTTAGGGCGCATTCTGCATTACTTTCAGCCTGCTTTAAGCTATCAAGTGCTATAATATAGAAAATATTCCTTATACATGTAATACATATTCATTACTGATTAAATTAGAACTATTTTCTTCAGCGGATGAATAAATCATATCCGCTAAAAGGCGCTTCTATTGGGGAAAGGGTTAAAGAGTTAAATCATCCTCACTGTAATTACTGAAGCACTATTCCAAACCATTAACTCTTTGCATGCTGGGTATTTTTTTATGTCTGTAAATTTGTTGTCACTTCTATAAGACATAGAATCAAAAAAATCAAAACAGGGTGAAAGTGTCAAACAGTTTGGATCCTGATGAGACACTGCGTTACGCAGTGTCTCATCAGGATCCAAACTGTTTGCAAAGGTTATTTCTAATATGGTTTCCATCTCTAGCATGCTAAGAGTTAATTCTTTCTAAGCTGGGCACCAGTATACACATATTTTACAAACAGTGTCAACACTTATCGGAGGGCTCTGTTTATTTTTTTACTTTTCTTAAATATTTTCTGAAAACAGCATATACCCCCATACCAAGTTTCAGTAACAATATTTGCAAATAAAGTGAAAATAAATGTTCCAATGCTTTCACTCATGCAGGAGGGCCTCATGATCTCATGAAAATAGAAACTTCATGCCTGCTATTTACCCATGGCAAAGTAATGATAAAAAATATGAAGAAGAAATAAATTTAAAAGCCGATCTGTCACCAGCTGCATCAATCACGTTCTGTCTATGAAGAGCTTCAAACCAAACCAAATACTCAGGTTGTGCATTTAACCTTTTCCTCCATAGAAGCGCCTTTTACCACATTTAATTTATTCCTAAACTGAAGAAAATAGTTCCAATTTAAACAGTCATGAACATGTATCATAGAAATTGGTAGCTCAAAGCAGGCTGAAAGAAAAGCAGAACGGGCTTACGCACATTCTGCTTTACTTTCAACCTGCATTAAGTGGTCACCTATCTTCAAAACTAGAAACAGGCTATGGGGTAAAGGGCTTAAGAACTTGCTTCCTTTTTCCCAGCCTGCTTAAAGCAATGATCAGTTTGGATGTATGAAAAAGTCTCGTATTGCTAACCCTTTCTTCCATAGTTGTGTTATAGGTATAGGCTGCTTAAAGCAAGATACAAGAAACTTTGTTTTACTTTCATCTTGCTTTATGCTTTGAGCTGCCACCTGTATTAAACACTATTAGTGAATATTGATTGATGTGAACACGGAGGACTGACAGTCCTTAGTGATGTGAAGGAGTTTGTCGAGGTGCTCTAAGGTATTTCTGTGGAGGAATGGGTTAACATTATGTTACTGACAACTCGGACACTATCAGTGTTGGGCAAAGCAGTTGGTTTTAGTTAAAGGAAAACCAGGCAGAGATTACTAGTATAGCTACTCAGCTCAATGAGTGAAGGGTGCAAGGTAACAAAACTCAGGGCTGCCATAAGTTGACATGGAAAATCCTAAGATTTCCAAATTTGCATTTTTCAAGTGCGATTTTACGAATCACCTTAAAGCCTGTTTCTAGTTTTGTTGACACGTGGCTGCTTAAAGCAGGCTGGAAGTAAAGCAGAATGCGTCTTAAAGGCGCATTCTCCTTTACTTTCAGCCTGTTTTAAGCTACCATGTACAAAAATCCGAAGATTTAGGAAAAATTCGGAGAAATGGAAGCCCTGAATACTCAAAAAATAGTGTATGCTGCCAAAATATAGATAAAATCCAAAATCAGACAGAAGCATTAAAGAATGTCTATAAATTGGCCACAATTCAATCATGAAATATTCCAGTACAAAAAGAAAACGCCCTTACATCCGAATAATGGTAAGACTTCATGTCATCGCTTGTGCTTGAACCCTAAAATCATATAGTCATACTAAAACAATACTGACCTGATTATAACACTATGCAATTGACATACAGGTCAATATTTGAGTCGGAACTCAGTATCTCCATTTCGTTTAAGCACAACGTATCCGTATTTAAAAGTTATAACATTTCAGCAAGGGTAAAATTGCCAGAAATCACATTGGAAATGTTTGCAATATCTGATTGTTCTCTTTCTTATTACATGTACAGTCAAAACTCGATACTACGAACTCACTTAAATCAATCTTACCAGTATTTCGTAAGTTGAATTTTGATAATTCGATCTCATTTAAGTCGCACATACCCATATTTCAAAGTTAAAACGTGGCTAAGCCACGTTTTAACTTTGAAATAAGGGTATGTTCGAACAAACGTGAGTTCGTAGAATAGAGTTTTTACTGTATCTCCTAATACCCACTCCCCACACCACGTTCTTTCAATTATCTGGCAAAAAATCCTCCAAATTTTTTAAAAACCAATTCAATTTTTGGATTTTGCATAGATTCTTGAGGCATTTTAACCTGGCCTCGAAGTTATAAAACGTTAGGGTTGAGTCTGAGATTGCTCTCAAGCATTTGATTGGTCAGATTTGAGCAATAGCTCAAATCTGACCAATCAAATGCATGAGAACAATCTCAGACTCAACTCATAACCTTGGACCCAGGGGTAATACTGCTGGTTCTATTTAATGGCAGATGCTAACTACCTGTATAAGTCTTAAAGATTTCGGCCAATTTTTAGTCTTTCTAAAATGTTTCCAATATGCCATAAAGTCAAAACAATTCATCATCAGAGCACAAAGGGTCATTCAGAAATTACCCAGAATGTTTCGGGGATAAGGGGCCAGGGAACAAGCCCCCTAGCCTAAACTAAAGTGCTTAGTGTTGGATAGTACTCCAGCCGTGCCGACCTGCCAAACAAAACACTAACATTAACTATATAGCAACATTAAGTATATAGCAACAATTTTATTACAGCTATATAGAAACTATAGAGCGATAATTTAACTCCTTTAACACTTTGGATCGGTTTAAATAAGATATACTCATGACATTTACAAACAGTGTAGACCCAGATCAGAGGGTCTGGTCAGGGTCTATACTGTTTGCTAATTTAAACCAGTATTTATTAAACTACCCAGAATTCCAAGTAGACTGGTTCAAGTTTTGGTAACTTAAATTATCCAAAAGGGACCCTAATAACCCACAAGAGTTACTTAGTGTTGAAAGATTTAAATGTGCAGAACAATAAAACTCTACTAGTAACCCTTCCCCTGCAAAGTAGTGAACATTGACATTTTTATTTTGAAAACAGTGTAGACCCTGATCTGATCTGAAGGAACTGTCTGATCAGGATCTGTACAGTTTTCATACAGGATATGTGATTCTCTGATATGAATCTGAACTCTTTCCTGGTGTTAAACTTTCCTTATTTTATAAGCCAAACTAAAAGTTTAGATAATAGATATCCATTGTGGGTGGAGTTTTATACAAAATGTATATGAATATTCAGTAGGAGAAGGGTTAAGACCATACAATGGAAGGCTTATTTTTTGGTGTTTAACTCATTGAACCCTAGTCCCGCATATAGGCGTCCTTTTCAAACAGTATACATGAGAAAGTGCACTTGTCTTATGCAAACAGTGAATACCCAGATCAGAGGGCTCCTTATGGAGCCCTCTGATCTGGGTCTTCACTGTTTGTCATAATGCAAAACATTGACAAAAACAACCCTAAAAAGTCAAAAATGGACTAGACTCAAATGGAAACTGGAATTGTCCATTTTAAGTTTCAGGGAGGAAAGAGTTAAGGAAACTGAGCTTCTTCCTTTACTCTCACCCTGATTGAAGCTTCAAGCTATTTTTAACACCATTAATAAGTCCTCTTTTGTATAGTCAAATCAGAAGTGATTTATTGTATTTTGTTTGTGTAAGAACGGAATACAAGAGCTTCAAAAAGTGGACAAATAATTTAACTAAGCTGCAAATGTAAAAGCAATTATTATAGTTGACAGACCAAAGTTTGAAGTATTTTGAGTTGAGTCTGAGCTCATTTTCAAGCATTTGATTGGTCAGATCTGAGCTTTTGCAGAGCTTGAGAACAATCTCAGACTCAACTCAAAAAGATTTATAACCTTGGACCAAATTTTTTTTGAGAATAATCTCTGACTCAATTCAAATACTTCTTAACTACTATTAACGTCATATGCCATGCTACTCCAACATTTTTAATGGTTGACTTGTTTTTATTATACCAAATCTATGATTATATTGGACACTTGCAGATTGTGTGATTACCCTATGATGGATCTTTAATGATTCTTTGATTACACTTTTTAAAGATTCTGTGATTATGTTTGACATAAATGATTCTTTCATATCTGACCTTTACCCGTTCTGTGATTATGTTGGTCAATATACAGATTCTTTGATTATGGTAATTTTACAAAGTCTGTGATAATGTTGGCCAAATTTCAGATTCTTTGATAATGGTAATTTTACAAATTCTGTGATTATGTTGGCCAAATTACAGATAATGAGATTCTTTGATAATATTACTCTTACAAATTCTGTGATAACATTGGAATTTTAATGATTCTTTTATATCTGACCTTTAATGATTCTGTGATTATGTTTGAACACTTACAGATTCTTTCTTTATGTTTAGACTTTTACAGATTCTGTGATTATGTTGGACCATTAATGATTCTGTTATATCTGACCTTTAATGGTTCTGTGATTATGTTTGATGATAACAAACTCTGTGACTATGCTGGATCTTCATGGTTCTGTGATTATGTTAGATCTTTTATGATTCTGTTATATCTGGTCATTCTGTGATTGAGCTGAACCAAGGGCTCCAGATAAGAGGATGTAAACTGAACAAATCCAACATTTTCTCACTTATTTCAGCACAAAGAGACAATTCTAATAAGTAGTAACACCATAGGGTTTAATGCAAAAATAAAGATTTTAGTTTTTGAAATACTCCCCTTATCTGGAGCTACCTCAGTGAATCTGTGAATATAGCTGATCTTTACTGTCTGATACTGTGATTAAGTTTGGCCTTTACCCAATTCTCTGGATTTTCACTGATTCTCTGATGAACAGTATGTACATGTATGATCTTCAATGATTCTGCGAAATTGTCTGAATTTACACTACACTGTCATTTAGCCTGATGTTGGCCAATACTCATATTTGCCGTGCCAGTTAGATTTTGCATCGTAATATGGCCATTAAGGAAGATAAAATTGCCCTAAAAGAATTCTGGAATACAATAGATTATGGTTTAACTATCAGAGTGTTTGCCTTAATGGTGTTGCCTGTGTATATATCTAGCCTAGCCTTATCATTACCATAAATATAATGAACTAAGCCTGCGGGGTGCCTCGGGTTCATTGTCATTACACAGTCTCAATCCAATACAACATCATCTCCTGCATGTACAGTCAATCTTGTATTAACCCATTACCTCATAGCCTGTTTCTAGAATTTGAAGACAGGTGACCACATAAAATATTACCTCATAGCTTATTTCTAGTTTTTAAAACAAGTTAATACTTAAAGCAGGTTGAAAGTAAAGTAGAATGCGCCTTAGGGCGCATTCTGCTTTACTTTCAGTCTGTTTTAAGCAAAACTCTGCTAGAATATAGAAAATATTTCTTATGGTACATATTCATTATTGTGTAAATTGGAACTATTTTCCTAAATGGAGAAATATACTAGAGGCGTATAAAGGCTAACCCATTACCTCATAGTTTGTTTCTAGAATTGAAGACAGGTGACCACATAACCTATTACCCCATAGCCTGTTTCTTAGATTTGAAGATAGGTGATCACTTAAAGCAGGTTGAAAGTAAAGCAGAATGTGCCTTATGGCACATTCTGCTTTACTTTAATTCAGCCTGTTTTAAGCTACTGTCTGCTAGAAAATAAAAACTATTTTGTATGTTACTTATTCATGTCTGAATAAACTGAAACTATTTTCTTCAGTGGAGGAATACATTTTAAGTGGAGTAATGGGTTAAGCAGCCACCTAGGGAAATCCCCAACATAAAATACAAATGGTACATTGTATTGCCAGTATCTTTCTAGATGGCAGCTAAAAGCAGGTTGATAGTAAAGTAGAATGCTCCTTAAGGAGCATTCTGCTTCACTTTCAACCTGCTTTAAATGGAAACCTGTCTTCACAACTAGAAACAGGCTATAGAGTAAAGACCATGGTGTAAAAGGTTGAGTATATTATTACATTTTCATTGTCACCCCCATGGATCACAACCTGTAACCAAGTATATTCACAACCATGTATGTATCATTGTATCTGTGATCTCCTACAATCAAACTGATAGTTAACTTACCACTAGTATAACCACACAATAGGCGACTTACTAAGACTTATAAGATTAAAAGTATTATCAGGTAAAGCAGAAAGCTCTGTTGGCTTTGTTTGCTTTTCATCTTTCTAAAATAACCCATTACTCCATAAATATGACTTTTTATGCGCTTAAATTTATTCCTCCACTGTAGAAAATTGTTCCGCTTTATAGTCGTTGAAATGTACTATAAGGAACATTTTGTATATCCTAGCAGATGTAGCTTAATGCAGGCTGAAAGTAAAGCAGAATGTGCCTAAAGGAGCATTCTGCTTTACTTTCAACCTGCTGTAAGTGGTTACATGTCCTCATAACCAGGAACAGGCTATGTGGTAATTGGATCAACCATTTCTTCTGTTGCCAAAATTGCAGATCATCTATATCAAACTGCCTTTAAACAAGGTGGCTGCTTAAACAAAGAAGAAAATAAAGAAAAAAGCTCCTTTCAGCTTGCTTTATGCTGTCACCTTTATTTAAACTTTATCCATGAATACTCATTTTTTGATGCTTATAAAGAGATTAGTGTATCACCTTCCTTAAACATCATCTTTTCTACAAACCTTAATATTATGGGAAATTCTGCAAATTCTGTTTTTCTATAATTTCAACAAACTATGGTTTATACTGCACTCTTGCTATTAATCATGTATAAGCTACAATTAAGGAGTGAAAAATCTAGCTGTCAAAAGACCATTACCAATAAGACAATACATGTTATAATTAGGGGCCATCAAAACCAGGGCTCCAGATGAAATGGAATAAATCAAAACAAGTCCAACATTTTCTCAATCATTACAGCACCAAATCATATGGTGTCACTACTCATTAGAATCGTCTCAAAGAGACGATTCTAATGAGTAGTGACACCATAGGATTTAATGCAAAAATAAAGATTTTAATTTTGAAACCCCCCTCTTATCGGTGGAGCCCTGACATTATCATTACAGGCCTTCAGAACACCTTAATATCCTTGATTACACAAGGCAGGGAGGAGGCATAAATAGAGGAAGAGCAGCACCATAGGAAGGCAAGACACAACTGAGTACATTTGAGCTGCATCACAGGAGCAAAACATGGCAACTCTGAATATACAAACAGTGTAGACAAAGACAATAAACTGGTTTATAAAGATTGCAAGTAATTTGTGTATTTATGTGTGAAAGAAGAAAAGCTTATTGACCCGTTACCCCATAAATGTGCCTTTTTACGCCTTTGTTTTATTCTTCCACTGAAGAAATTAGTTCCACTTTAAATATTCATGAGAATAATGTAAGAAATATCTTCAATATCCTAGCAGATGGTAACTTAAAACAGGCATAGTTTAACCATATCATGATGTTTAGATTATAATTATAGCAATATAATTTATTGTAAATTACCATCCGCTCTAGAATGTAAAACATCTATAACAAGGAGAGGATCTTAAATAAGCTTAAACTTTCGATCTCATCCTTTTCGACATTGTTGTATGTAATTGACAAATGTTATGATCTATTGAGAAATAAAATATGTTTAAACTAAAACAGGCTGATAGTAAAGCAGAACGCGCCTTAAGGCGCATTCTGCTTTACTTTCAACCTGTTTTAATTGGTCACCTATCTTCAAGACTAGAAACAGGTATTGGGTAATGGGTTAATATTGACAAACAGGGCAAATGCTGCGTCTATCCTGTTCCTTGGTCTACACTGTTAGTAAAGTGCTCTTTATTTCCGCCCAAACAGTGACACGACTAAAACACAGAAAGCTGTGATATGTGGGACATACATTAAAACTCTATACCAAGGAAATAGGCCTCAATATACGGCTATACACGGCTGACTCACAGAGTGGGGAGAGAAAAACAGATCAGTTATAATAGTAGTAGTAGTAGTAGTACAGTGTGTAGAATAATCTTATCAAAGTCTACATATACAGTTTGAAGACTGGGTAGGAACAAACTGCCTCTCTCTCTACTAATGGAATATACATGGCTCCAGATAAGAGGGAGTAAACTCAACAAATCCAACATTTTCTCACTCATTTCAGCACCAAATCCTATTGTGTAACTACTCTTCGAGACGATTCTAATGAGTAGTAACACCATAGGGTTTAATGCAGAAATAATGATTTCAGTTTTTGAAATACTCCCCCCTTATTGGGAGCCCTGAATATAGCAATAAGTTCATAGTGTATATATTTATACGCTTTTATGTTTGTTTAGAAGATAATTACAGCTATAGACTCATATAGTGTATAACTTATGTAGTTTGTTTAGAAGAAAATTACACGACAACAGAAAAACTCCACTTCTTACAATTCAGGATGACCTCTATAACCCATAGCCTGTTTCAAGTATTAAATATAGGTTACCCCTTAAAGCAGGTTGAAAGTAAAGCAGAATGTGCCTTAAGGCACATTCTGCTTTACTTTCAGCCTGCTTTAAAGCTACCATCAACTAGAATATAGAAAATATTTCTTATTATACATATTCATGATTGTATAAGTTGGAACTATTTTCTTCAGTTGAGGAATAAATGAAATACGTTAAAGTCGTATTTATGGGGTAATGGGTTAAATACAGGCGATAGATCAAAGCAGAATGAAAAGAGCTGTCTGCTTTTCTTACATCTTGCTTTAAGCAGTGGATAGTTTTAATTACATGTACATCACATTTTTAATCATACCTTTAATCTTTTAAATATTAGCCTCATTTTAAAATTGATTTTATGAACTAATAATAACAATTAAGTTTACTCCCCCTTATCTAGAGCCCTGCATGATGTATTTGTAATGTATGAAGCAGATTTTTGTAATGTATGATGCAAAGCAATTATTTTGTAACGACGATGTATGTCAGAAAGTAGATATGTGTAATATATGAGCGATATTAAATGTATGTAATGCCTCAAACAGCTGTTTGTTGTCTACGACAGAAAGCAATTATTTTGTAATGTGTAAAAAAGAAAGCATCTGATATAGTAATGAATGACAGGATGCAACTACAGTCAACTCCATAATTTAAACTTACGTTAGTTCAAACATACCCATATGTCAAAGTTAAAACGTGGCTTAGCCACGTTTTAACTTTGAAATATGGGTATGTTCGACTAAAGTGAGATAAGTTATCAAAATTTAACTAAAAATTAATGAAATACCGGTAAGGTGGATTAAAGCGAGTTGGAAGTATTGAGTTTCAACTACTTTGTAATGACAATGTATGCCAAAAGGAAGCTATTTGTAACATATGAAGAAGATGTTTGTAATGTTTATGACAGAAACAAACTGATTGTTATGTATGACAAAAACCATTCATGTACTATCAAAGAGTATAGTGTTATCTGTTCTCAAGAATTGATGCACTGGAAGATATAAAGTGGAAAACTAGGATACTATCCTACTAGAGGGAGCCTTTCATTGACAGCGTTGAAGAATGAAAAGACATTTCTGTCAGACATAGGCAAAGGACTATTAGGGCATTGCCCACAAGTGTGTACCCTGTGTGTCTTCAACAACATGTACCGGTATGTATACCGGCATGTGAAACTTTCTGATAATTGTGTACCCTGTCGTTTGGCAGCTAGATCAGAGATATAAGTTCTCAGCACAATATGTTTGTGATATAAAACTACCTTACAAAGTCTTACACTTGAAAAAAAAAAAGATCTATTAAATTCTCAAATAGTCATATAATGGACCTCATTGTAAATAAATATAAAACAGAGAATACAATGTTTCAATCATAATATCATTAACCGGGTTTCAGACTTAAGCGGATTTCTGAGATAAATACTATTTTGATCTTTTCGTTTGTGGCTTGTCAGGACTATTAGTGCAACAACTTTTATAGGCAGACTGTCAAATTTTTACAAGTGTGGGGTTAGTCCCTAAGAAATAAGCACCTCTTTAATTGGGACATAGTACAGCATCCGTAACCCATTACTCCATTAATATGTCTTTTAATGCCTTTAATTTATTCCTCCACTGAAGAAAATAGTTCCACTTTATAAATTCATGAATATGCATTGTAAGAAATATTTTCTCTAGCCTAGCAGATGGTAGCTTGAAGCAGGCTGAAAGTAAATCAGAATGCGCCTTAAGGTGCATTCTGCTTTAATTTCAACCTGCTTTAAGTGGTCACCTTTCTTCAAAACTAGAAACAGGCTATGGAGTAATGGGTTAAACAGGTACAACCCTTGACCAACAGATCTTCTTACACAACATGTCTACACAGCACCACCCCACTAACCTAGTGATACCGGTATTACATCTAACATAGAATTCATCCTAATCTGCCCTATTATACCATAAACCATGTTTCCCCAACTATGTTCATTAGTCAAACCCGTGATTAGGGACCGTTTAACCCATTACTTCATAGACACACAGTTTAACGCATTTAATTTATTCCTTCACAGAAGAAATTAGTTCAGTTCTTAACAGTCATGGATATGTATCATAAGAAATGTTTTGTATATTCTAGCAGATGGTAGCTTAAAGCAGGCTGAAAGTAAAGCAGAATATGTCTTAAGGGTGCATTCTATTTTACTTTCAACTTGCTTAAAGTAGTCACCTGTCATCCAAATTAGAAACAAACTATGGAGCAAAGGGTTATCTAAGAGTAGGGATCATTTAGGTTCATGTTGTGACTTATCGACTTGTGTAATCTTATTGTGCATTATACCATCCTGTAGGCGAAGAATTGCTCTTTAAAATGATATATCACACAATTCATTTTGCACTATTTATATGGACATTATTGATCAAGTGTCATTACTTTTTACAGAGCCTAATAAATACTAAAATAAACTTTCTTAATCTAGGCCTCTTACCACAGGTTTGACATTATGTAAAAAAAATATTAACCCCCTTGAAATAAACTGATTCCACCTTGTAGTGCATTTCTAGGATTGTCGTGACAAAATGATAACTTTGTTTTACAAACCATATTTGTTCATGGAGGCTAAGCCTGTATCAGAAACCTTTCCTAGTGCAAGCGTGCGAGACAAGATATTTTTCTAAGCCTTAACCCTTTACCCCATAGACAAACATTTTAACACATTTAATTAATTCCTCTACTGAAGAATATAGTCCCAATTTATACAGTCATGAATATGAACCGTAAGAAATATTTCATATATTCTAGAAGATGGTAGCTTAAAGCAGGCTGAAATTAAAGCAGAATGTGCCTGAAGGCACATTCTGCTTTACTTTCAGCCTGCTTTAAGTGGTCACCTATCTTCAAAACTAGAAACAGGCTAATAGGAGTAAAAGGTTAAGGACTAGTATGTTCATTACAGAGCACATTAAAACATGACAGTTGGCCCCCTTATTCCGCACTCAAATCAACTCTAGGTCCAGTCTATCATTCTGATAAATAGCAGCACGGTAACTGTACCTATCTGTGATACTTCGCTGCGCTACAGTTTTCTTGTGTACAGGGGAGGTAATTGTGTGATTGCCCTGGTTGGCTCCCTTGATGCCCTCTTCATCTTCTCCTATAGAGGTCTCCACCAGTGATTGTTCCAGATCTGTGATAGACGTCAGTCTGGCCTTTAACAGGTAAATATAAGTTTTCAATCTGCCAACCTGAAAATAAAATATTGGAAATAGAAAATTGAATGTTTGGAAGCCACAGTGAAAATGCTTTAAGAAGAAACTCATTAGATATGCCACAGGGCTACCATAAGTTGCTCATTACAATCCTCAGATTTCCAATTTTTCAAGCGCAATTTAAGGAATTGTTAACCCTTCGCTGCCAGGCTCTGTAACACTAACAGTATTATATGCAAACAGTTTGGATCCAGATCAGACACCGCATAACGCTGCGTCTGATCTGGATCTAAACTGTTTGACACCAATATCAGTGTTTCCTAAGTTAAAAACGAATAAATAAGCATTCCAGTAAGCAGTAATGAAGCTAGGCGAAATGGAAAAATCCTTGTATGAACGCACAGATGGACAGACTGGTCAGTCACTATAATTATGCTCTTGAATCACTAGATGCCAGGGCATACCAACATTAAAACACTGAATACTGAAACATTGATCTTGTTGGACAATGGCACTTGTCAGGATCTTGAATCACAATCTTGAACTTCACCATTGCACAACTTGCAGACCTGGTTCAGCCTCAGCCTGTGAAATTTTGGCAGGTTATCAGGGTTTACATTATTTTCAGTAGTTAAAAGACAAAATTAGGGCTCCAAGCAAGTAAGTGAACCATTTGCCCAATTATTGCATTAATTTCCACCAAACTCTGTGACAATATTCTAATGAGTAGTAACACCAAACAAACTTTTTAAAATTGAAATCTACTGAGCTTAAGATAAGAGGGAGTAAAATGGACACATTTAACATTTTCTCACATTTCATCACCAAAGTCTATGGTGTTACTACTCAAAGAGACGATTCTAATGAGTAGTAACACGATAGCATTTGATGCAGATATCAAGATTTTAGTTTCTGAAATACTCCCCTAAACTGGAAATGTCTACTTCTTAACACATTACCCCATAGCCTGTTTCTAGTATTGAAGATAGGGGACCACTTAAAGCAGGTTGAAAGTAAAGCAGAATGTGCCCTAAGGCGCATTCTGCTTTACTTTCACCCTGCTTAAGGCCAACATATGCTAAAATATAGAAAATATTTTTTATCATATATATTTATAACTTTATAATTTGCAACTATTTTCTTCAAATCAGGAATAAATTAGAGGCTAAAAAAGGTGTATTTATGGGATAATATGTTAACTCTTTGAACCCTAGTCACGCATATATGCGTAATTTGCAAACAGCGTACCTCTGAGGAGTACACTTGTCCTGTGCAAACAGTGTTGACCCTGATAAGAGGGCTCCTATAAATTGTAAAAATCAACCCTAAAAAGTCAAAAATGGACTAGTCTAAATTGAAAACTAGAATTGTTAATTTGAAGTTTCAGGGAGGAAAGGGTTAAATACCTCATAGACAAGGTAGTTTTCCTTCTCCATGTAATGTTGTATCACACTGGCTTTTGAGCCTTTCTCCGGCGCATATTTTCGGTGGTCTTGAAGATCAAGTTCTGTTTCGTTGAGACGTTCTTCTACATTAGACAGCTGATCTTGCTAGTGAACAGAAAATACAAAAGAAAATTCAGCACTCATTTTTATGACACAGTTTATAATGTTGAGACATGAAAGTTGAGTATGTTGTAGATTAGCTGTTAGCTGAATGTTAAGTTGAAATTATTCAAAATTCACAAAAGTTTATCTCATAAACTTTTGATATGAAGAATAAATGTATAAATCATGCTACAAACTTTGAACTGTCTCATCTTGGTTTATGCTAATTGTCAATATTTGTTTGATAAAAACATCAGTTCAAGTGTTAAACAGATTGGATCTAGATCCCATGTCAAGTGAATAGGTATATGGATCCATATATTATGTAAATTATATCACCTGTTATAATAGGCAGTGTAACTACACAATGCTCTACTAAAACCCTTTATATAACTTTAACCCTTTCCCATCTAATAACATTCATTCAAATTCATTGATTTTTTGTGAAAACAGTGTAGAAGCAGATCAGGCAGGAGCTGTGTGATCAAGATCTGCAAAAAAAATTTCTGAGGAGTTTTTTCCTTAATTTTTAACTTATTTGCCAATGTAATAATTCACAGTGGGCGGAGTTTTCTATCAAGAGAAGGGTTAACACCTTTACCCCATTTCAAATTTTGAAGACAGATGACTGCCTAAAGCAGATTGAAAGTAAAGCAGAATGCACCTTATGGTGCATTCTGCTTTTCTTTCAGCCTGCTTAAAGCTACCATCTACACAGACTTAGAAGCTATTTTCGGTACATAAAAATATTTTTGGTACATGTTCAAATTGGAACTATTTTCTTCAGTTCAGGAATAAATTAAATGCACTAAAAGACACTTCTAGGGGGCAGGGGTGTTTATACCATGCACCTTACCATATTATATTTGGTATAAGAGACTGGTAAGAGAGGCCTCTGGAACTTTCTCTGTGAGCCGACAGCACCAGGTAATGGTGGCGCTGACAAACTAGCCGCCACATAGTTCAATGTATCTATCCACTCTTGTAATTCCTTAGTGTTCGAAGACTGAAATAAACACTCTGCCCAATCAGCAGTATGTAAACGAAACACATGCTGTTTTTTGTGATAGTCCGTGGCCTTAGAGGCCAAACAGTGATGAACGCGTATGGCATTATTGGTATTGTTTTTTTTCATTGCTTGTTCGTCCTTGTACAAATATAGAATCATGTCCCTTAACACAACAAAGAACATTTTCCAACCGCGCTTGCCAACAGGAGCTGAAACAAAGATGAAACACTGTTAGATATTCAAAGTCATTGTACAGAATAACGGCCATTTTAAAACACTTAAGTCTTAACATTACTTGATAAATACATCTTTTTATGCCTCTAAATATTTCAACACTATGAAAAGTAATCCTTAACTAGAAAAGCTCTGAACATATAGCATAGTCTAACCATTTCCAGTATATTTCCAGGTAGTACATGTAGCATAAAGCAGGTTGAAAGTAAAGCTTAAGAATCACTCTGCTTAATCCCATTACCCCATAAATACATCTTTTTAAAACCTTTGATTTACAACTCCACTTAAGAAAATAGTTCCATTTATACAGTCATGAATATACAACATAGGAAAATGATTGTATATCCTAGGAACTTCTAGCTTAAAGCAGGATGAAAGTAAAGCAAAATGTGCCTTAAGGCGCATTCTGCTTTACTGGTACTTTCAACCCGCTTAAAGTGGTCACCTATCTTCAATACTAGAAACAGGCTATGGGGTAGTGGGTTAAAACTCACTACTGCTTAAGGCAGAACAAAAGTAATGCCCAAATCACAATACTACAATAGCTTTCTGTATAACAGTCACCATGCATAAGATGTCATCTTTAAAATGCACCTATAAATATTCATTTTTAACAGCACCTTTAAATATTCATATTTTGAAAGGCATTTAAAGTTAATTTTACTGTACAGGCATGTTTAACAGCATAAAATCAAATGTTCCAGATCAATATTAAGGCTGCTCAAACAGTACTCAAACAGGCTTGAATATAGATCAATACTGAGGCTGGATAAACAGTATTTAAACAATTTAGATGTAAGAACAAAACACAGACAGCTGAAACAGCTTACACAATGAATTAGGTGTTAGACCCGATAACAAGGCTGCTGATACAGCTGTCAAAGTATTGGTACAACCCAAGTAACTATATATGTACAGGGCTCAAGATAAGTCTTTAAAGATGGAGTAAACTGAATATATCCAACATTTTCCCATCATTTTAGAACCAAACCCTATGAATAGTCTTGAATAGTCTTGAAGAGATGATGTGGTGTAAGTACTCATTAGAATCCTCTTGAAGAGACACTTCTAATGAGAAGGGACACCATAGGATTTAATACAGAAATTTTAGTTTTTGAAATACGGTACTCCCGTTATCTGGAGCCGTGCATGTATCCTGTTTTACAGATACAGTACTCACTCTTCCGGCCCTCAGGATCTAAACAACACTTTCTCATCATGTAGCCTCTCTTATATTCTGTGGTGGTTTCTGGATCTGGTATCTAAATATAACAAGTAAAGAGTAAATCCTGTGTTATCAGATTATTTTAACCCTTTACCGATGAATATGCATTATTACGCCTCTAATTTATACCTCCACTAAAGAAACTAGTTCCAATTAATACAGTCATAATTATGTATCACAAAAAATATGTACTTCATTCCTCCATTGAAGAAAATATGTCGTAGCAGATGGTAGCTTAAAGCAGGCTGAAGGTAAAGCAGAATGCACCTTATCTATGGAGAAATGGGTTAACCATTTACCCCATAGCCTACTTTTAGTTTTGACAGCATGTGATCATTTAAAGCAGGTTGAAAGTAAAGCAGAATGTGCCTTAAAGCACTTTCTGCTTTACTTTCAGCCTGCTTTGAGCTACCATCTGCTAGGCCATAGAAAATATTTCTTATGGTACATGTTTATATCTGTATAAATTGGAACTATTTTCTTTAGTGGAGGAGTAAATTAAATGCACTAAAAAGTGTTGCTATGGAGGAAATGGTTTACCCATTATCCTATAAATAAGCCTTTTAACGCTTCTATTTTATTCCTCCACAATAGTTCCAAGTTAAAAAGTCATGATTATGCAACCTAAGAAATATTTTCTTTATCCTAGAAGACGGTAGCTTAAAGCAGACTTTCAACCAGTTTAAAGTATTTACCTGTTATCAAAAATAAAAACAGGCTATGGGGGAATGGATTAGAGCCGAATCCTGTATTGAACACTGCAAACAATCAACGAGGAAACTATTTATACGCAGACATTGTTTTACCAGCTGTCAGTACTTTCCAACAATGACTATAAGACATTGTAGCCTCGGGTTATTTCTGCAATAATAGATCTGCCAAAATGGACAATGCAGCTCTTGACTTCCCCATGTCTGTTGGGGGGAATTTTATACCAAACCGTTATTACTCTGTCATACAGAATCAGTTCAAACAAATATCTCTGTCGGGTAAAACCGCCACAGGAAATTGGTTCTTGACGGACTCCCATATTACTGGCCTGACAGTAGCCAGCTTTTGGTTTTTATTTTTTCTTATGAACTTGGGATTGGTGAGTTTGTACATCTGGCTTGTGACTTTACCCCTACTCCCCAATATAGAATACATTTTGATGCCTTTATCTATTTTTCCTAGACATGCATGTTCATGTTTCTATTATGTTTTGTTAACCCTTTCCCCCATTGAGGAAAATAGTTCCATTTTATACAGTCATGAATATGTATCATAAGAAATATTTCATATGTTCTTAAGGCGTGTTACTTTCAACCTGCTTTAAGTGATCATCTGTTTTCAAAACAAAGAACAGGCTTTTGGGTAATGGGTTAAAGAGCCAAAGAAAAAGGATCATGCCCAACTAGAGAGTTAGCTGCATAAGCAGACAAAAAGTGAAGCAAAAATCTCCTTTGAAAGCGTTCTGCCTTACTTTCAGCCTGCTTTCATGAATCACCAGTCCTGTCTTAAACACTGAATAACGATGTAAATAGAAAAGGTTAAAACAGGTTGAAGCCAGAATCTCCCTCCAGATTGAAGTGACTTACATCAATAAAGGGGTTGCTCCCTGCTATCTTTGGAAGACTGGGGCCGGCAGGGGCTGGGGGCTTCTGCTCCTCATGACCAGCTTCCTGGTACTCCTCATCCCTGAAATACATTGTGAAAACATCTACTAACCCTTTACACCATCAGTACACCTTTTTATGCCTTTAATTTATTTCTCTATTGAAGAAAATAGTTCCACTTTATACAGTCATGAATATGTACCATAAATATTTTATAAATCTTAGTGGATTGTAGCTTGAAGCAAATTGAAAGTAAAGCAGAATGCACCCTAAATTACATTCTGCTTTACTTTCAACGTGCTTTAAATGGCCCCTTGTTTTCCAAACTCGAATCAGGCTATGGTGTAAAGGTTAAGTGACCTATCAACACAAGTTGCATGGAAAATTTGTTGCTAAATAAAAGATGAAAATAATTCTGCTTTACTTTCAGTCTGCTTTAATCTACCATCTACTAGGATATAGAAAATATTTCTTACAGTACATTTTCATGACAGTATCAAGTTGAATAGATTTCTTCAGTGGAGGAATAAGTAAACAGACGATTTTATGGGGTAATGGGTTAAGCTCTTAACACTGAAAACAAGTATTCATTTGAGTGATGGTGATAGATGGAATTTACTAAATAACCTGTTTCACATGAATGTGTATTGTATACACATCAATTTCATATATATCATGTACATGTACCATATATATCAAGCCTAACTTTTAGTATTATGTTGTCAAGCATGTAAGGGGACAACTTGTATGTCAGACCACTATCAACACTTCTCATACTATAAGCCTATACTGACAGTTTGAAAATAGTGTAGACCCAGATCAGATAATTCCTGAGGGAGCTCTCTTGACCAGGGTCTGCACTGTTTTCTTAAAGGATCTGTCTAACATGATGCTGCACTATTTTCAGAATTCAAACTGTTTTGAGAATTTGCCTCATTTTATTTCCAGTACCAAATGTTAGTTTACAGAATGGTGTTCATAGTAGGCGGTAGGTATTATATACATACGTCAGAGCATTGTTAAGGTAACACCATAAAGATCTTATACAGGAACTCCAGATATGGGGAGTATTTCAATATCTAAAATCTTTATGCCTAGATTAAACCCTTTCATGTCACTACTCATTAGAATCATCCCTATGAGACGATTCTAATGAGTAGTAACACCATAGGAGTTGGTGCTAAATGAGTGAGAAAATGTTGGATTTCTTCAGTTTACTTCCTCTGACCTGGGGCCCTGCTAACTATATTCTAAATTTTCTTGTAGGTGAGACATTGTTTAAGATGGAGGACTACTTACGGTGCCCATTCAATGGGTTCTGCTTTAATGGCTGTATATAATGCTTTAAGCACGTCTTTGGGAAAGTTTTCACCATCATTCAGTTCTGAGAGGTTTTCTATGAACTCATTGCATGTCATCTTTCTACCGACCATCTGAAAGTACAACAATAATTTAAATTTACAAGACAATATGGAATCAAAGGACAACATCATTGACAATGTAAAAGTCATGGAATCATAGAAGAAGAAGAAGAAATATAGAATCTGTCAAGAGTCGATGTTTAAGACAAGCTGATCTCAAACGAGTCTAGAATTGAAATGTTATTAAGTGAGCCTTGGCGAGTGACAGATTCTTTTTCTCACATTACCAATGATTTAAGGGGGTAGGTGCACCTTTGGAAAGTAATTACCAAATTCTTCAAACTTTGCATACAGACAGTAAAATTAGTTTCTATGACAAAACTGGTGAAAAAAGTGGGGGTACCGGACCTTTCTTTTTCACAATTTGAGATATTTCAAGGCCACCCCACTAAAATTGAAGCTTCATAAAAACTCCTACTTTTTTGTACTACTGTTTTTCAATCTTTATTTAAACAATCTATTTGTACAAAAAGTATCCTAATTTATAATACCATAGTAAGAATAAACCCTGAAAATAATGTTTTTTGTCAAGATCCAAAATAAAAATGTTTGATTTCACCGGAAAGGAGTAAAATTTACCCCACCCACTTTCTTATAATGGGAGAATAATGCACAGTGAAAATTGCCCTACAAATTGTAGCAAACTAATTACCAACTTTTTTATTTGTTGTTTTTAGCCTTGCAAACATAAAGTTTTAGTGAAATAGCAAATAAAAGCTCAGGGTCCCGGATCTTTTAAAAAAGATATAGATCATTTTATCTAAAAAGTCCATTTTTTCTCATTTTTTCACTTTTTGGTGTATTTTTACCAAAAATAATTTTTTTCAAAAAAATTTCATTTTATCTATTGAGTCATCTATAATTTATACTAAAACTGTACTACCATGAAAATGTCATGCTTATATTCTGAGAAATTGAAATGAAATTGGATGTAACAAAATGCAACCTACCGGTACCTATGAAAACAGTGTATGCTGTAAACTACGAATAGGACATAAAACTTAAAAAGTCCCTTCCGGAACGAAAATCCAATTTTTTCCCGGGAAAATAATATTTTATTACTGTATGCATTCACCAAAAATGAGTTCTTAACATTTTTTTGAAAATGAGTTCGTAAATTTTTTCGGAAATTTCATAATGCTCAAAAAGACAGGCCGATATCCTTAAGCTATTTTTTAAGCAATATGCATTTTTTGGAACCCCGGTGATGTAAAAACGCCGTTATAAATATTGACGTTATAGTGACGTCATCAAAGTGATCATACACATGATGGAGATAAGGATATTTGTCATCGTTGTTCGCTATAGAAAACAGGGGTAGTTATGTGAGAATACTCTGTCTTAACCCTTTCCTATGACACCATGATGAGTATGATAACCCTCCTTGATTTTTCAAATATTTATTACGGTAAAAATGACCAATACAGATTTTAATCCACTACCCCATAACTATGTTAATTTATTCCTCATCTAAAGTTTATAGTCATAAATATGCACCATAAGAAATATCTTCTATATCCTAGAAGATAGTATTAGCTTACTTCAGCAGGCTTAAAGTAAAGCAAAATGTGTCTTAGGGCTCATTCAGCTTTACTTTTAACTTGCTTTAAGTGTTGACAATTCTTTCAAACTAGCAACGGGCTATTGAGTAATGGGACAATACTATGACAGGACATATTACATGTTAAATATTTACCACATATGCATGCAGTCTATCACTCCAACACCGGAGACAATACATACTCATAAAGTATGCAGCCAGAGAGTATGGTGAGAATAGCTGTTTTGATGTCACATTGCATGTTAACAGTTTTCTCCAAAGAGTTGCATTAGGAAACCTTTAAAATATTCTTCCACATAAGCACCTGATGACATCTAAATGCACCAATGGTGTTTTAACTCTTTGCATGTTAAGCAATTTTTGTCTGCAACCTGCAACATTGTCTTCTGCTATTGCTGGGATCAGGAGACTCATAATGTCAGACAGTTTGGATCCTGATGAGATGGCACATTATTGGGAGTCTCATTAGAAGCCAAACTGTTTGCAAAGGTTATCAAGGTTTCGTAGACAGCTTTCAAAGAGTTCCTGCACATTGAAAATTAATCTCCAAAAGAAAATAGTTCCAATATAATAATATTATACAGTCATGGATATGTATCATAAGAAATATTTTTTATATTCTAGCAGATGATAGCTTAAAGCAGGTTGGATGTAAAGCAGAATGCACCTTAAGGTGCACTCTGCTTTTCTTTCAACTTGCTTTAAGTGGTCACTTGTCTTCACAACCAGAAACTGGAGTAACAGGTTAAGATACTCTATGTTTGAATCCTAAAAGAGGGTGGTACCTTAACTATCACCAAGACATAAACATCCTAACACCTTATAGACTAGTCGTGGCAGTCCCCTCCCCAATTAGGCTGAGTACAGAATGCACTAATGAAATCTGTTTCCTTCACAGACAACTCTTCCCTCAAAGATAACCTTATTAACCCTTAGTGGTCGGGGAAAACGAGTATATACATAAAGTCTGCAAACAGAGTAGACCTTGAGAACTCCTCCACGATCCCTCTGATCAAGGTCTGCACTGTTTACCTTAAATCTTAAATGTATATATTTGGTGGAAAACACAAGAGTCAATGTAAACTTATTATAGTCATTAACTCAATACCCCGTAGCCTATTTTGAGTTTTAAGACAGGTGACCACTTAAAGCAGGTTGAAAGTAAAGCAGAATGTGCCTTAAGGCACATTCTGCTTTACTTTCAGCCTGCTTTAAGCTACAACTTGCTAGAAAATTGAAAATATTTATGTTGATACATATTCATGACTGTATAAATTAGAACTATTTTCTTCAGTTGGGGAATAAATGTAGAGGCGTAAAAGGGTGTATTTATGGGGAAATGGGTTAAATAGAAAATGGAAGAGTCCTTTTGGGATTAGTCAGTAGAATAAGATTTAAAAGCTGAACTTCTTTAGAAGAATTATCCGTCTTTGTAAAAATGTTTTAGCTTATTCTATTGGCTTTTTAGAATTAGAAACTGGAAATAGTGCAGAACCATATCCGAAGGCTCCTACAGGCCTCTGATCATCTGGATCTTCATTGTTTATGTAACCCTGTCGAAAGTGTCAATTGTGACTATGTTTTATCTATTGTTACATTTACAATTGCTAACTAGCCATATCAGCTGTTTTCACATGTCTCTTTCCTAGAATAAAGATTTGCTCAATAATTTGCTTAAAGTGAACTTGAAATTGCAACAAGTGCAGGCCTTAATCAGAGGAGGGCTCTTACAGGAGCTTTCTGATCAGGGTCAACACTGTGTGCAATTGCCGTATTTTCATTGTTTGTAAATGTCAGTTCTCTTAATATGTTTTAGGCCATAGGGCTCCCATAAGAGGGAGTAAACTGAATGAATCCAACATTTTCTCACTCATTTACTACTCACTAGAATCCGTCCCAGGGAGAAACCGTAGTACTGACACCATAGGGTTTCAAGCAGAAATAAAGATTTTAGTTTTTGAAATATTACCCTTATCTGGAGCCATTTAATAGCCTTCAAAACGTTACACAAACTGGCGACATTTACAGTAGACTTATTTGACTATTTTCCCCTACTCAAACAGAAGACATAATCGATACCATGTCTGTAAGTGTAAGTGGTGTAAACTTTTTGGGGGAAAATCTATAGCTTTAAATTCTGCATTAAAAGCAGTTCCTAGACACTATGAATGACAACCAATCAGACTGCCTTTGAGTTGTCGGCAATAATTAAACAAGAACGTCTTATTCCGCCTCAATGACAGTTTCCTAGCCTCGCCAAGATCGATACCTTTCTCAACATTTTGCCAACGACTAAGTAGCCAATTTGGGCTGAGAGAATATTGTGCCTCCATAAACACGATAGAGATACCATCTCAGTACAGTTAACCCATTACCCCATAATACGATTTTTTACACCTTTAATTTTTTACTCAACTAAAGAAAATAGTTCAAATTTATACAGAAAGAATTCGTACCATAATATATATTTTCTTAATCTTAGCAGAATGATGATAGCTTAAAGCAGGCTGAAAGTAAAGCAGAATGCGCCTTAAGGCGCATTCTGCTTTACTTTCAACCTGGTTTATTTTAGCGGTCACATATCTTCAAAACTAGAAACAGGCTATGGGGTCACGGGTTAAACTTGTGTTAGGCCTTTTCTCTAGTCACCAAAGTCAATCTTACAGTCTTAAATCATTAGCAACCTCCGCCATAGCCTGATTCTAGTTTTGAAGATATGTGATCACTTAAAGCAAGTTGAAAGTAATACACAATGTGCCTTAAGGCACATTCTGCTTTACTTTCAGCCTGCTTTAAGCTACCATCTGCTAGGATTTAGAAAATATTTCTTTTGGTACATGTATAAAATGGAACTATTTTCATCAGTGTAATAATAAATTATAGGACTGGTGTAAAAAGGTGTATATATGGGGGAATGGGTTAAATGCAGGTAATAGCTAAATGCAGGATTAAAACACTGATGAAAGCTCCTGTAGGAGTCATGCAGTTACCAGGGCTCCAGATAAGAGGGGGGTAAACTGAACAAATCCAGCGTTTTCTCACTCATTTTAGCACCAAATCCTATGGTGTTACTACTCATTAGAATCGTCTTTTCGAGACGATTCTAATGAGTAGTGACACCATAGGGTTTAAAGCAGAAATAAAGATTTTAATTTTTGAAAAACTCCCCTTATCTGGAGCCCTGAGTTACAGATTGTTACTATTTTCAACATTTAACATTAACCCATTACTCTATGGATATATCTTTTTACACCTATAATTTATCTCCCATTGAAAAGAAAATAGATCCAATTTATACAGTCATGAATATGCAGCTAAGAAAATTTAATATTTTCTTTATCCTGGCTGAAGGTAACTTAATGAAAGTAAAGTAGAAAGTTTTCTTGCTTTACTTCTATCTTATATAAGATGACACCTGTCTTTACACCAATCAATGGGTCTCCTTTTCGTGGCAAATAAAGGCAGTGTTAACTGTACATCCCAATGATATCAGCTTATCCAGAGATATACTAGGTCTTTCACATGACTGTCCTAGCAGATGTTTTAGTATCATAAACATTGATTGACAGCCTTTTGTATGAGACTCTCGCTCCACACTTTAACCCTTTACTCCATATAGATAGGCATTTTTATTAATCAAATTTATTCCTCCTAGTCACCATAGAAGCTAGTTCCATTTCATATAGTCCTGAATATGCACCTAAAGAAATATTTTATATATTTAAGTAGGTGTTGGCTTAAAGCAGGTTGAAAGTAAAGCAGAATGCGCCTTCAAAGCTAGAAACAGACTATGGAGTATAGGGCCAAGGGCATCAGCATTCTCTACCACAGTGCAGCCTAGCCACGTAATTCCACAATTCTGTCTGGCTGCATTATCCTTCAGGCCATGCACAATATCAGCTGCTTCAAATATATGTCGGCCAATTTTTGAAAATATTCAATTTTCCCTCAATCAATTTAAGATATACTGATATGAGTGTCAAACAGTTTAGAACCAGATCTGGGGCCCGTTTTACTAAACTACTTACGCAAAAATTTGTGTAAGTCAAAATTTAAAATTTTAATTTATATTTATTATTATCACTTGCTACAAACAGCAAATAGCCAGATCAGAGGATTTTAGCGCGTCCTCTGATCTGGCTATTTGCTGTTTGCAAACGTTTGTGATCGAAAAATAAGAGTAAAACGATTTTGACTTACGCAAAAATTTTGCGTAAGTAGTTTAGTAAAACGGGCCCCAGATGAGGAGTTAACTTGGCATATGATCTGGATCCAAGCTGTATGCCAATGTAACTTGCATATTGGTAATGCAGTCTGCACAAGGAGTGACACGGGAATTCTGCACTTTTAGAAAATTTATAAGAGGCACAGCAAACCTGTCTTAGCCATTGAGTGGGATGAACTGGAAATTACATGTGATGCACACCAGTCACTTAACTAATGTTTCGAAGACACAACAGGAAATATACAAGCTTCTTTCATACTGCATATAACAGAACAATTCTGCAATTTTGCAAAAACATCAACACTTCTGCTTACAGTTGACACTTTTTGAAAACAATGGAGATCCAGATCAGACAGCTCCTAAAGGAGCTATTCGATAAGAGTTTGCACTGTTTTTCTTATACTTTAATCATTAATCTACTCATTAAGCCACCTGAATGACATTCATTCACAATTTAGATTTAGTTTGTATCTCTGGGTATGATTAGCATCCAAACAGTCTATTTTACAACTGGGGGAATCTTGGTTGTGTGTTTCAGGTATAGTATATCATTGACTTTATGTGTGATATATCACTGGCTATGTGTGGTATATCTGGATGTATGTGTGGTATATCTGGATTGGATGTTAATGTATGTCTGTGGTATATCACTGGCTGTGTTTGGTTTATCACTGGGTGTGTTTGATATATCACTGGTAGAATATGTGTCGTATATTACTTGTTGTTTGTGTTACATGTAAATAGCTGTATATCACTGCATGTATATGTGGTATATCACTAACTGTATGTATGGTACATCACTGGTTGTTTATGTGGTATATCACTTGTATGTGTGGTATATCACTGACTATTTGTGGTATATCACTGATTGTATTTTTGGTATATAACTGGTTATTAATGTGGTTTATGATAGACTGTACATGTGATGTATCACTGGTTGTATGTGTGATATATCACTGAACGTATATATGGTACATCACTGTGTGGTATATCACTAGCTGTATGTGTGGTTTAGAACTGGCTGTATGTGTATTATATCACTGGCTTAGTAAGTGGTAGTGGAATTACTGTCTTTGTTGTATACCATTAACTATAATTTGGTATAATTATCATGAGCTGTATGTGGGTACATGTATATCACTGACTATATGCAAGATATATCACTTGCTGTGTGCAATATAGCAAAGGCTTATGTATTGTATATCACTTACTGTATGTGTTGTATATCCCTTGCTGTGTGTGATATATTAAAGGCTGGTATGTGTTGTTTACCAATGGTTGTTTGTGTTGTATATCACTGGCTGTATGTGTGGTATATCACTTGCTGTATGTGTGGTTTATCACTGGCTGTGAGTTATATATCAAGAATGTATGTATGGTATATCACTAGCTATGGTATACCACTGGCTGTATGTGTTGTATATCACTTTATGTTTATGTGGCAAATCATTTGCTAGGTGTATGTGTGGTATATTATTTGTTGTATGCATGGTATATCAATGGATGTTTGTGTAGTATATCACTGGTTGTTTGAGTGGTATATAATTGCTTGTATGTGGTATATCATGGTTGTATATCACTGGTTGTATGTGAGGTATATCACTGTTTGAATGTATGGTATATCACTGGCTGTTAGTTTGGTATATAACTGATTATTTGTGTAGTATATCGCTGGTTGGATGTGTGGTATATCACTGGCTGATGATGTCATATATCACTATTTGTTTGTGTGGTATATAAGGATGTGAGTTATATATCAAGGATGTATGTATGGTATATCACTAGCTATGGTATACCACTGGCTGTATGTGTTGTATATCACTTGATGTTTATGTGGCAAATCATTTGCTAGGTGTATGTGTGGTATATTATTTGTTGTATGCATGGTATATCAATGGATGTTTGTGTAGTATATCACTGGTTGTTTGAGTGGTATATAATTGCTTGTATGTGGTATATCATGGTTGTATATCACTGGTTGTATGTGAGGTATATCACTGTTTGAATGTATGGTATATCACTGGCTGTTAGTTTGGTATATAACTGATTATTTGTGTAGTATATCGCTGGTTGGATGTGTGGTATATCACTGGCTGATGATGTCATATATCACCATTTGTTTGTGTGGTATATAACACAGGCTGATGATGTCATATATCAGTTTGTGTGGTATATAACACTGGCTGATGATGTCATATATCACTATTTGTTTGTGTGCTATATAACACAGGCTGATGATGTCATATATCAGTTTGTGTGGTATATAACACTGGCTGATGATGTCATATATCACTATTTGTTTGTGTGGTATATCACTGGTTGTATGTGTGATATATTATTTTCTGTATGTGTTGTAAAGAAATGATATTTTACATCAATATGGTTACTTGGTTTATCTCATTGTTAGTGTGTTATTATGATAAGATAAAACAGGCCTATTTGCGTGTGTATATTAATAATGACAGAGAATATATACAAACCTGGCCATGGAGATCTGTGTTGAGTAACATGAGGGCACAAACCAGGGTGTGGCAGGCATCTGTGAAATAGACAAGTAAACTGTGTTCAAAACATGTCGAATCTAGCAGAATATTCATTTTTTAACCCTTTACCCCATAGACTGTTTCTAGTTTTGAAAATATGTGACTACTTAAAGCAGCAGGTTGAAAGTAAAGCAGAATGCGCCTTAAGGCGCATTCTGCTTTACTTTCAACCTGCTTTAAGCTACCATCTTTTAGAAAATAGAAATTATTTCTTATGATATATATTCATAACTATAAATAAGAGCTATTTTCTTCAGTGAGGAAATAAATTAAAGACATATTTATGGGGTAATGGGTTTACCAGCAAAGCTGTTATACCATTACCCCATAGCCTGTTTCTACTATTGAAGACAGGTGACCAGTTAAAGCAAGTTGAAAGTAAAGCAGAATGTGCCATGATATATTCACAACATGAAATATATCAGATGATAATGTTTCAGCTCTCCATTGGTTCAACCACCTAGTTTGCCATTGTCCATCTAACAGAACACAAACTTTTATTACGCAAGATCCAAACTAAGCATAACTGGGTTTTTTTTTAAGACAAGTGACAACTTAATGCACACAAAAAATAATGCAGAAAGCTCCTGAAAGAGCTTTCTGCATTATTTTTATTGTGCATTAAGATGCCACCTACAGTAACTTGAGAAGAGTCGCCTATATTTTCTTCCTGGTATTGTCACTGAAGGAGATGTTGTACCGTATTCCAGACATAATTGTACCGGTGGGTGCAGTTCTGTGACTAATAGCTTTACTGATTTATTGGCTCTAGTCAGACGATATCTGCCGTCTTAGTCTTTATCCCCCCTCACAAAAATGTCCTCTGCTTCATAATTGTCATCTATCAAAATGTTTCAAATTAATTTTCACGCATTTCCGACTACAACCATCATTTTAAGCAGGTGTCAAACAGTTTGGATCATGATCAGATTACAACATTTTTAAGAAGCTGTCACCTGGGTCTACATTGTTTGTAAATGCAAGTCTGAGTATCAAATTCTTCAAGCACTTTAAGGTCACAATGAGGACAAGTCAGCCAATGGAAAAAAAGTTTCTGTCCTATCATTCTGCAATGATTCTGTCTCTTTAACCCTTTCCTCTGTGAAACCTCATATGGACAATTATAGTTTCAATTTAGTCCAGTCCATTTTTGACTTTTTAGGGTTGATTTTTACAATACATGTCACAATGACAAACAGTGTATACACCTGATCAGAGGGCTCCTTAAGGAGCTCTCTGATCAGGGTCTATACTGTTTGCATAGGACAAGTGTATCCCTCACAGGTACACTGTTTGCAAATGACGCTAATATGCATGACTAAGGTTCAAAGAGTAAAACTGAAATCTGATATGCAAACAGTGTAAATCCAGATCAGAGGGCTCCTTTAGGAGCCCTCTTATCTAGGTCTTCACTGTTTGCATATGTCAGTGACCTGATTTCTTTGCTTTAAAAGGGTCTATAAGGCCAGAGAGGCTGAAGTTAGTTAATCACCGCCTAATTAATTAACCATATTTATATGTGGTCTACTCTCCCAGGAACCACCTGTGACCTCAAACTAGACTGACAGTTCTCTATAGGCCCTGACATAGCTCATCAATGAATCAGTATTCAAGATGACAAAATGTGATGATACTGAAGCTGTGCAAAATAAACTACTTTTGACAATAGCTTGTTTTCAGTGTCGAAGACAGGTGGTTGATCAGGAGCTTTCTGTTAAAAATTTCTTTTAGCCTGTTTTAAGCATCAACCTATCAGGATATAGGATATATTTTCAATGGATCTATCACTACATGGTTTATGAAAAGGTTTGTCTAAGAGGAGTAGGTAAATGTTTGTGGAAGGGGTAAAGGGTTAAACCTTCTTCTGCTATAAACATACATCAATTGTTTTTGCATTATGACATCCCACAACCTTGGTCAATCTGTATTATCAAACCCCATTTCTGAATGACATAGCCATTCAGAAAGCTCAAACAGACCAAAGCCATCATCTTCAATTTCCTGTGTGAAGGCTTTGTGACATATCTACATTAATCTGAGTTAACAAGCGTACAAGGAAGCGTTGCCAGACCATGTCATTATAGCAGACTACAGTCAAACCGAGATGTCTACAACAGACATATGTCAAAATCATACATACATGTACTTCTATTGTATTGCCATTCATTGACAAAGAATAGAGGACATATAGGATCTGTCATGAGTCTATGTTTAAGACAAGCTGAACTCAAAACTTCCATAAAAATCTTTCTGCATTACAAAGTCATGTACATTAGAACTGCCTTTAGCATCAGTCTAACATGCCTTTGTTTCAAATGTTGCATAGCACAGGTTTGACAGTACCTGGTGGTACAGTGCTCTATATATACTGGCCCTCCAAACAAAGATTTCCTCCTGACAACAATGCCCGCCTCTGTTCTCCAAACACGACAATTATGTCTAACACTTTCACTGCTGCAATAATAATTATGGTCTGCTTAAAATTGTTGTCTGTTGTTTTTTCTTAAAGTTACATATTGACTGACAAGTGAAAAACAGTTCAAATCTAGATCAGATGCTGCATTGCACAGCGTTTAATTTGGATTCAAGATCTTTGCAAATGTAACCCAAGAACTCTAAGAGTGTTTATTATTTTTCCTCCCTATAACAACTCCCTCCAAACAACTATACACACATTCCCATTGGGTGTTGTTGTAGAGAGGCAGCACTGTACAGTGAAACCTGTATTAATTGACCACTCAATACAAGGTCCATAAGCAGTCTCTCATACAGTGGAGAATCTGTTATTTCCCGTTTAAACGCATACGTACGCAAACGCAAAGCACTAAAATGTAGAAAAGAACAACTTTTGGACAATTCTGATAATTCTTGTTTATCTTGGTGGCAAACAGTTTGGAGCCTGATCAGACGCCGGGTTACCCGGCGTCTGATCTGGCTCCAAACTATTTGCACTGCAAATAATAGTTTTAGCGTAAACGCATTTATTGGGAAAGAATAACAGATTCTCCACTGTATAAGTATTTCCTAAATGCAGGATAAAAATAATGCAGAAAACTCTTGCAGGAACTTTCTGCATTATTTTCCTTGCATTTAGCAGACATCTGTCTGTGGTTTCCTGTATGCTTTCTCAAAGAAAGATACCTGGTTTAACCCATTACCCCATAAATATGCCTTTTTATGCCTTTAATTTATTACTCCACAGAAGAAAATAGTTCAAATTTATACAGCAAAGAATTTGTACAATGAGATAATGAGATAATCATTTTTTAAATTCTAGCAGATGACAGCTTAAAGCAGGCTGAAAGCTTTACTTTCAGCCTGCTTTAAGTGATCACCTGTCTTCAGAACTAGAAACAGGCTATGGTGTATTGGGTTAACTCATGATATATAAATATCATACTGTATTTTATATAATTATTATTACAACAATACCATTTATCTGGACTGCGAAATGCCATGGCTGTATGAATATTATTTTTTCTTTCATTACCAAAGCAATCGTGGGTCAATTAGTCTGGTTAGACAAAGTCAAGAATTTATACCTGAGTAATGTTATCAGACTGCAAATTATTCCTGACAGATGGCTGCTTGAATATAATGACTAAAAATCATCAAAATGTTAGAAATCTCCCTAAAAATCATCTTTCTTATTTATTGACTAAAACCAACTGTGAGGGAAAGGGTTAGAAACCTGGTTTTAACCTTTACTGTGTTGGAAAACAGTAATTACATCATTTCCAAACAGTGTAGATACAGATCACACAACGCCTGAAGAAGCCCTCTGGGCAGGGTCTAGCTGCACTGTTTGCCATCATTTTAAATATTTTTGGGACAGAACTTCTTATATATCTCTGGACAGTACTTAACTCTTTCCTCCCTAAAACTTTCAATGAATAATTCCAGTTTCCATCTAAGTCTAGTCCATTTATGACTTTTAAGGGTTGTTTTTGTCAATGTTTGGCATTATGACAAACAGTGAAGACCCTGATCAGAGGGCTCCTTTCGGAGCCCTCTGATCTGGGTCTTCACTGTTTGCACAGGACAAGTGTACTCTTCACATGTACACTGATTGAAAAGTACGCCTATATGCGGGACTAAGGTTCAAAGGGTTAAAGTGTCAGTCAGTGTAAACTAGTCATTATTTAAGATTTCATTTGGAAAGTCAACAGCGCTAGGGTTACAAAATGTTCTGCAAATTTGGTCAAATCGTCTATTGGAAGCTCAAATATACATGAATCCAGACAGATAGACGCCCACCACAGGACACATACAATAGCTCACTTGAGCTTATAGAGCAAATAGCTTAGACAGATGGCTATAGCTTCAAATATATACAGTAAAACTCTGTATTAAGCTGTCATTAAACAATAATGCATGGCTTTATAAGTTAAGACAGGTGGTTGCTTATTGAAGAACAAAACTAATGCAGGAACTCCTTAGAATGTTTTGCATTACGTTTGTTCTACACATAGACATCAGACTGCAAATACATTTCTTTTGAAAGGTGAATTAATATTAGTTTCAATGAAAATCAATTTCAAGAAAGGGCATCACATTTACATAGTTATGTGATAAATAAGAAATGGACACTCTATGTCATTTATAAAACATATTTCTTGATATTGTTACTAAATCAGAGAGCATAATAGATCTCTAATATTAAAAAAAAATGTCTGTACTGACTACTGTTCTTCTAAAATTTCTTTTCAAAAGAAAATCAGAGAGTCTATCCAATTTGATCCTGATGAGACGCAGAGTTAACTTGGTGTGACGTGTCCCATCAGGATCTAAACTGTTTACGAAGACGATCACTGTTCCACTATTACCGTAGTAGAGATCTGTAGCAAAAGAGTCTTGTCAGAGACTGGTTTGTTTTTTATGAGTGTTTCAAAACAGTTTGTTCAATATAATCTCAAGCAACAAATTGGTGCGAGATCCTATACATCCCAGACATATGTCTAGTGTTGAGTACATCTACTGCCCATTCATACATAAATGATACATTACAGAATCCATCTACAGTCAAGTTACGATAACTGTTGAGAGGTCACTTTTCCTATGCAAACAGCATGGACCCTGATTAGGGCTTCTACAGGAGTGAAGACTCCTATGATAAGCGTCTACACTGTTGGCCAATTCACAATATATTGTTAAAATCAATTAATAATATCTGAAAATGGACTAGATTTAGTTGGAAACTGAAAATTTGTATATGAAGTTTCAGAGGTAAATAAGTTAATCAAACAATTCTTTATCCCTTTCCCCCCATAGAAGCCCCTTTTAGCACATTCAGTTTATTCCTCCGCTGAAGAAAATAGTTCCAACTTATACAGTCATGAAAATTTATCATAAGGAATATTTTCTTTTTTCTAGCAGGTGGTAGCCTAAAGCAGGCTGATGGTAAAGCAGAATGTGCCTTAAGGCACTTTCTGTTTTTCTTTCAACCTGCTTTAAGTAGTCACTTGTTTTCTGAACTAGAAACAGGCTATGGGTTACAGTTAAAACCTTTGGCAAGACCAGCTCACTCTGAAATGTTGACTTAAGGACACACCCATTGTTCAAGCCTAAACCAGATTCAATGTAATTATCCTTTAAATCATCACATATAATTGTTGTAATTAACTCTCTGTTGGAAGTGACAAGGAGGAAGAAAACTCATAGATTTATTAATACAAGAACATCAGCAATTTTTCCTCCCTTTAATAACACGTTATGCGACAAGGAAAAACAGCTATTGAACAGTGGAGAAGACGTTATATTCCATCCTGTTTAACGCAAACGAAATGAAAAAGCATTGTAATAAAATGAAGAGAATGACAACTTCTTGACAATTCTGAATATTGGTTTTAACTTTGACGACAAACAGTTTAGAGCCTGATTAGTTGCCAGGTTATCATGAAAGGACACAGAGTGTACAGAAAACTGCCCATCCTGAAAATGCTGCCTGACTGAGAACAAGCTTTCCCCACTATCCAATTAGTGCAGGGTTTGCCAAAATAAAGCTAACATCAATGACCCAGTAATTAGTTTACTCTACGCTATAATTTTCTTTTATTTAACTCTTTTCACACTAATGGCATAATGGTGACTACCTTAAATTTGCAAACAGATTGGATCCAGATGAGACGCCGAGTAACTCGGCGTCTCATCAGGATCCAATCTGTTTGACACTCTCTGCCGATTTTGAAAAAACGTTTTCAGAAGATTCTACTTTTGGAATAGAAGCAGATGAAAGGGTTGTAGGCAGACACTATAACACTCAAAAGGTTAATGTGTTAGAGAAAAGAAGGAGACAGTAGGGGAAATCTCTCTAATGTTTCCAATACAGACAGGTATCGTGTAACCTTCCTAACCTCCTCCGAAAACCAGACTTCTCTGAAAACTGACGAATGTCTCAGTCCCAAACACATAATCTAAATGTTAAACAATCCTTCAATGAGTGTTCATAGGCTCATAGGATAATGCAAATGCTTAATGGCAGACAAAAGTAATGCAGAAAGCTCCTTTAGGAGCTTTCTGCATTACTTATGTCCTGCATTAAGCAATGGCGGACAAACTTATACAAAAAGCTCCTTTAGGAGCTTTCTGCATTACTATAATGTCCTGCATTAAGCAATGGCGGACAAAACTTATGCAAAAAGCTCCTTTAGGAGCTTTCTGCATTACTGATGTCCTGCTTTAAGCAATCACCTGTCTTGTATGACTAAATGAAATTATCCAAAATAGCTGCAATTTAGATTTTCACATCCAGAAATCTCTCCAACTCAACGGGAAGGTTTCGGCTTTCTGAGGTTCTTAGTAACTGTATATAAAATCTGTTCTGTTACTATCACTGAAAAGACAAGATGTGTTTGAGAAACACTTAGCCCCCTGATGTGACCACGACCTCTAAATGACAATGACCTTTTATTTGACATGACCTATTTTGTAATGAGCTCAATAGCTGCTTGAGTTGAATACGCATGTTGAAGTTATGAAGTCTCTTTCACATGAAGTTCCAAAATTATGGCCATTGTAAAATTCAGATTCAGAATATTTGACCTTTAAATGACCTTGACCTTTATCGAACATGAACCAACGTTTACTGAGCTCAACTGCTTTTTGAGTTGAGTACACATGCCAAATATGAAGTCTATATCACATGTAGTTCTAAGTAATGTCCAAGATTAAAGTTGTGTATAGACAAACTGTTTAACAGACAGACCAACGAGAGTTGCCAGAGAGACAACAAAGCTCGCCAACAGCACATTTCGAAGCTTAAAAGCAGACTCTGAGGTCAAGGTCACAGAGGTCAGCCTTTTTGCGTGCATGGAAAATCTAAAACAGATTTTGAAACCTAAACATGGGACCTAAGGTCAATGTCACGGTCACTCAGCTGAATTGTTTTGTACACATGGAAAGGTCTTGTCCATATGTACACACATGCATGCCAAATATGAAAGGAATATCTCAATGGACATGAGTTACATGCAGGTTTCGAAACCTAAAAGCAGGCCCTAGCTTCAAGGTCACAGTCACAGGGTTAAACAAGACTGCGCGTGGTGATCCTTGACAATATATTCCACCTTGACAATATATTCCGAATATTTTCTAAGTCCCAATTAGGTCAGAGTCAAACTGAGCTTGGGTAATATGGGTCAGTTGGTAATGGTCCATGGAAATACAGTCAAACCTGTGAACAACAGCCACCTGTGGGAACTAGCAAAACTGGCCGTTGTTCACAGGTGGCTGTTGTTCGCAGGTGTGCAAAATGGCTAAGTTTTCATCAACTACATGTACTGAATTTTATATCTACAAGGGACAGTACAAGTAGATCTACGCAAGTAATGAAAGAGAAACATTTGATACCTTTAAACTCTAAGTTATTTATCTATTTATATATTAAAAATATTTATTTGCCGAATTCAGAGTCTTTGAAGTTTCAATAAATATAACGGCCATCATATTTCTTTTGAACGGATATCCATGTTAAAAGTAAATGTCTCGGTAGATTGCAAACTCTGAAGGGTTTTGGTCACGTGATCGCATTTTCTCATTTTGATTGGTACATGTAGATATGGATATTTTAATAATGTTCCATCGCCGCTTTCGAGAAAATACGGAAAAGGGCGGGTAACTCAAAGGACGAATAGCTTCGAAATCATCTCGTTTAATAAGAACGAAGGACTTTTCAAAAGCAGATATTTTCATTATTTGCTTGTCTGAATGATTAATTTGTTGCTCTGATTCTTAAATGTACTGGGTTTTTCTTCATTTCAATGGAAACACTCACAATACACCGTGAATTTATTGCTGGTGTAAGGTTTATTTGGAAAGGACGCCATTTATGATAATGAGGTTATGACTAAAACACGGACATTGCCGAACATAAATGTTGACGTGATATGACGGAAGTTGTTGAATATTAGAATCTATAGCACAGTCTGTTGGTTTTAGCATTTTTACCCGCTCAGCGACAGTAACTCGGAAACTTCATCGACTAGAGTAGACGGCATTGTTAATTTTCCAGTTTATCTTTGACTTTGTAACGTGTACCGGGCCGGTCACCCATCCAGTTATTAACCGCGCAGAACGTTGCTTAACTTCGCCGGTCACCCATCCAGTTATTAACCGCGCAGAAAGTTGCTTAACTTCGGAACTGAGACAACTTTTTAAAGCGTAATGATTAATCTAGAAATGACTTTTTTATTTCACGATTTCGTATCTGCCAAGGTTTCTTACATCAAAACAAAACAATTAATCACCAATGACTAATCTGGATAAGGCCATTTTAGAAATCGCCCAATCATTTGTTTAATCTGGACAACGTGATTATAAACAATCATACAAACGGACATCTTCAATATTAATTAGCCAACATACAAAAACAAACATTTTTTTTTGAAATTCTTTCATCATAATGTGGCTTATTTTAAACCCAAAAGTCGGTTGCAAACTGTCATTAGCACCTTAGAATTTGCTTCCAATTATATAACCAAGCGCATCCATAACAAAGATGGCGGCCGACATTGCCGAAATTGCACCCATTCAATCGTGTTATTTGGCTGCTGTAAGAGGTGTTAAAAACAGCCGAATTAGTGACCGCCGGCCACGATCGGCAGGTGACACTTCTGTGTCTCAGCCTGGCCGCTGTTTGGGGTAAAAGGTGTCAAAAAGAGCCAGTTAAAGTGACCGTTGGCCGCGGTCGGCAGGAGACCGTTATTCAGAGGTCAATTAAGAAGGAAATTGGCCGGGAGGAATTCAGACTGACCGTTGTTGACAGGTGACCGTTGTTCGGAGGTGACCGTTCAGACAGGTTTGACTGTAACTGTATAAGTATTGAAGCATTGTAGTAAGTAGTGTTAATGTCAGACGAAAGGGTAAAATCTAGTTAACCAAGAAATAGCCTATTCAAAATATTCTAAGTCCAAATTAGGTCAAGGTCAAGGTTAAAATCAACCTTGGGTGATATTGGTGGATAGGGACTGGTCCAAGGCAACAACTGTATAAGTATCCAAGCATTTGAGTAAGGGGTGTTGAGACGAAACGGTAAAATCTACTTAACCAAGAAACAGCCTATTCAAAATATTCTAAGTCAAAATTAGGTCAAGGTCATGGTCAAAATCAAGGTTGGGTGATATTGGTGCAAAGGGAATGGTCCAAGGCAGCAACTGTATAAGTATCAAAGCATTGGAGTAAGAGTTGTTGATGCTAGACGAAACGGTAAAATCTAGTTAACCAAGAAATAGCCTATTCAAAATATTGTAAGTCCAAATTAGGTCAAGGTCAAGGTCAAATCAAGGTTGGGTGATATTGGTGGATAGGGAATGGTCCAAGGCAACAACTGTATAAGTATCCAAGCATTTGAGTAAGGAGTGTTGATGCTAGACGAAACGGTAAAATCTACTGACGGACGGACAGGACGATTACTATATGCCTCCACATCTTCAGGGGCATAAAAATTTGTGTTCGTGGAAAGGTATTGTCCATATACATATGCATACCAAATATGAAAGTAATACCTAAAGGGACATTGGAGTAATAAGCACTTTTTTGAAACCTAAACTCAGATTTCGAAACCATAACGCGGTGCTGAAGTCAAACCATTTGTAGCAGACAAGGTTTTTATATTTCAGGAGTTAATGAGGCAGTTTCGATAATGAAGTTTTTTCCTGACTAACAGACAAGTCTTTGACTTAATGAGGCTGTCTGTGTTTAAAGTATGGTGCCATGTTACAACTATAAATCCTACAATTAACCCTTTCACTGCTGTATTTTCAAAGTAGACTTCCACCCTCTGATTAGGTTTGTCACAAAAATATGTACATGTATGGCAACAGAACATTGATTTTTGACAGGTTTGTCACAAAAATATGTACATGTATATCAAACAGTTTAGACCATGATCAGAGGGCTCCTACAACATTTATGATCATACAGTTGCATTCAGATTAGACACTGAGATACTCGATCCACCTCTGATCTGGAATCAAACTATTTGCAAAATTAATGCAAGTTAATAGGCTATACATGTTAAACAGGCTCCGAGCTCCAGATAAGGGGAGTATTTCGAGAAGATTCTAATGAAACACCATAGGGTTTAAAGCAAAAATAAAGATTTTGGTTTTTGAAACACCATAGAATTTGGTACTAAAATGAGAGAAAATAATGGATTTGTTCAGTTTACTCCCTCTTATCTGTAGCCTTGCGGGCTAAAACCATGCCTTTTGAGTGTAACCGTTTTGTACTGAAGTCCCATGAGATCTTCTAATATATCATTATATTGATGACAAGGAGAATTTTAAACAGTTTTGGAATAGAAATAGTTATTTGATTAATATGTACATTGTTCAATTAACTCAAAATGCAATTAACCATTCCATCCCTAAGCCATATATATCAGAGCAAATTACCTACATTCATACAAACATAATTATGTTAGTGTTTACCCCTTACCCCATAGTCAGGTTCTAGTTTTGAAGACAGATGACCACTTAAAGCAGATTGAGAGTAAAGCAGAATACACCTTAAGTCATAAGTATGCACCAAAAGAAGTATATTCTATTATATAGATGGCTGCAGATGGTAGCTTAAAGCAGGCTGAAAGTAAAGCAAAATGAGCCTGCTTTAAGTTACCATCAGCTAGAACATAGAAACTATAATTCAGATCCATTTTTTTCAAGTGGGGAAGTAAATTAAAGAGGTCAAATTGTATATCTATTGAGTAATGGGTAAAGGTAGAATGACTGTTTCAACAAAGATAAAAGTACTTTCATCTAGCCTCAATAAGGCTTATAGCAGCTTTCTGCTTTAACATCTGCTTTATGTTCTGCTTGCTTTCAGCTAGCATCAGTCTAAAATACTGAAAGCAGGCTAAATAGGGAAACAGAATTAGTCAATTAGACTGAAGAAATATCAATATGAATGTCTAACACTCACTGTATGGACCTGATCAGTCTACAAGTTATTTGGCACCTAATCTGGATCCAAACTGTTAAATTACCAGTGTATACTTGAGGTTTTGCAGTATCAAGGGGTAATGTAAAGTTACTCCGGTTACCATTAACAAATCATGTCAAAGATTTTTTGTCCTTCAGGAATACTTAACCCTTAGCCTGCCAATCACGACTATAGCTCCATATGCAAACAGCTTGGATCCGGATGAGACGCCGAGTAACTCGGCGTCTCATCCGGATCCAAGCTGTTTGACACTTGGACAACATTTTCAGCAATTTTGAGCAACTTTGAAGCACTTTGAAACTTGAAGCAGACGAGAAATATAGCAGACGACAATTGTTTTGGCGGGCTAAGGGTTAAAACAAAATGTAGAGAAGACCCACAAATGAAACCAATTTATTAACCCAAACATCCTCAGACACTGTTTCCATAGAAACCACAAAGTAATGAGGGACAAAATGACATTTTATTAGCCAAGTAGCTCTTGGAAATATTGTTAAAGTTTTCAGTGTGTAGCAATCTTTTCAAGCACTTTAATTTGACTTAGTCTATGTAAGTACAGTGCTCTCTCCCCACAACAACACCCAATCGGAGACAAAGATTGTGTGTGTTGTTCGGATGGATTTGTTATAAGGAGGGAAATTGACTTACTTTTGCAAACAGCTTGACTCCAGATCAGACGCCGGGTAATGTGGCGTCTGATCTGGAGTCAAGCCGTTAGTCACTTGTCATTATGTTTTGTCTGTCAAAATGTCCATTATGCGACTTTAAGAACAAGAGGCCCTGGTGCGGGCCTAAATATCGCTCACCTGGAAAAACCAACACAAGGGTCACATGACCCCTGGGGTGGGATCATTTTTTACCCCAGAAATCTTGCTGATTTACTTGAAAATTAAGTGTTCTGTCAAATATTTTGTACATGGATGGTTTCAGACAGGAAGACTTTTCATTGTAAAAAATTTACTTTTAGCTAATGTGACCCAGATATGCAACAGACCCGAACCATTTCAGCAATATTGGTAAAGAACATCTAAAAGTGTCAATATGCTACATGTCAAAGCTCTGGCCATAATAGTTTCAGAGAAGAAGATTTCACTATATAACTCTATGTAAAACTGCGACCCCTAGGGCCTTTGCAGTTTTGGCCCAAGGGGCATAATTTGAACAATCTTGATAGAGAACCTGTAGATGATGCTTTATGCCAAATATCTAAGCTCAGGGTACTGTGGTTTCAGAAAAGAAGATTTTTTAAGTTTTCATTGAAAAAATCTATTTTTAGCTACTGTGACCTAGATATGCAACGGACCGGAACCATATAAACAATATTGGTTAAGGGCTTCTAGAAATGTCACCATGCCAAATACCAAAGCTCTGCCTGTATTAGTTTCAGAGAAAAATATGTTCGAAGATTTCACTATATAACTCTATGTAAAATTACGATCCCCGGGGCGGGGTCATTTTTTACCCCAGGGACATATTTTGAACAAACTTGATAGAGGACCTAAAGACGATGCTTTGTGCCAAATATCTAAGCTCAGGGTACTGTGGTTTCAGACAAGAAGATTTTTTAAGTTTTCATTGAAAAAATCTATTTTTAGCTCCTGTGACCTAGATATGCAACGGACCGGGACCATATTTACAATATTGGTTCAGGGCTTCCAGAAGTGTCACCATGCAAAATATCAAAGCTCTGGCCATATAAGTTTCAGAAATAGAGATGTTTGAAGATTTCACTATATAACTCTATGTAAAATTAAGACCCCTGGGGCGGGGTCATTTTTGACCCCAGTGACATAATTTGAACAAACTTGATAGAGGACCTAAATATGATGCTTTGTGCCAAATATCTATGCTCAGGGTACTGTGGTTTCAGACAAGAAGATTTTTTAAGTTTTCATTAAAAAAATCTATTTTTAGCTCCTGTGACCTAGATATGCAACGGACCGGAACCAGATTTACAATATAGGTTAAGGGCTTCAAGAAGTGTCACCATGCCAAATATCAAAACTCTGGCTATATTAATTTCAGTGAAAAAGATGTTTGAAGATTTCACTATACAAGAGGGCCAGAATGGCCCTTGATCGCTCACCTGACCATGGTGACACTAGGATGGGTCGCGTGATTTCAGAAAAGAAGATTTGTAAAAGGTGACCCCCAGGGCGGGGCGAATTTTGACCCCAGGGGCAAAATTTGAACAACTAAGATAGAGGACCTGTTGACGATGATATGTGCAAAATATCTAAACTCAGTGTACTATGGTTTCAGACAAGAAGATTTTTTAAGTTTTCATTGAAAAAAATCTATTTTTAGCTCCGGTGACCCAGATATGCAACAGACCAGAATCAATTCATCAATATATGTGAAGGACCTCTAGAAGTTACACCATGCCAAGTATCAAAGCTCTGGCCATATTGGTTTCTGAGTAAAAGATGTTTGAACATTTCACTATGTAACTCTATGTAAAACGGTGACCCCCAGGGTGGGGCCAATTTTGACCCCAGGGGTAAAATTTGAACAATTTTGATAGAGGACCTGTAGACGATGCTATGTGCAAAATATCTAAACTCAGTGTACTATGGTTTCAGACAAGAAGATTTTTGAAGGTTTTTTTGAAAAAAATCTATTTTTAGCTCCTGTGACCCAGATATGCAACAGACCGAAACTAATTCAACAATATATGTGAAGGACCTCTAGAAGTTATACCATGCCAAATATCAAAGCTCTGGTCATATTGGTTTCAGTGAAAAAGATGTTTGAACATTTCACTATATAACTCTATGTAAAACTGTGACCCCTGGGGCGGGGCCAATTTTGACCCCTGGGACAAAATTTGAACAACTTTGATAGAGGACCTGTAGACGATGCTATGTTCAAAATATCTAAGCTTAGTGTACTATGGTTTCAGACAAGAAGATTTTTTAAGCTCTCATTGAAAAAATCTATTTTTAGCTCTTGTGACCTAGATATACAACAGACCGGAACCAATTCAACAATATATGTCAAATACCTCTAGAAGTTATACCATGCCAAATATCAAAGCTCTGGTCATAATGGTTTCAGAGAAAAAGATGTTTGAACTTTTCACTATACAACTCTATGTAAAACGGTGACCCCCGGGGCGGGGTCAATTTTGACCCCAGGGGCAAAATTTGAACAACTTTGATAGAGGACCTGTAGATGATGCTATGTGCCAAATATCTAAGCTCTGGCCCTTTTGGTTTTTGACAAGAAGATTTTTTAAGATTTCCTCATTTTTTCACTTTGGTTGCCATGGCAACCAGAGTTCTGCATTGTTTCAAATTCTTTGAACAACTTTGAAAGAGCTTGACCCAAGGAACATTCCTGTGAAGTTTGGTTGCAATCCAGCCAGTGGTTTTGGAGAAGAAGATGTTTGAAGAAATTGCACAACACACGACGCACTACGACGGACAAATACCGACCACAAAAGCTCACCTTGAGCACTTTGTGCTCAGGTGAGCTAAAAATCCATCCAGTAGTCTAGGAGAAGAAGTCGTTTGAAGAAATTGTTGACGACGGACGACGATGACGGACGACGGACACAGCACAATCAAAATAGCTCACCTTGGCACTACGTGCCAGGTGAGCTAAAAACAGCAGATGACAATTTTAAGCAGATGATATTGCAGCCATAAAGAAGGTTTGGACATAATTGTCTTGTTTGGGGAACGACAAGCATTGTTGTCAGGAGGGAATCTTTGTAGGGAGGGAGCACTGTAACTGTTTTGTTTTCATTACTCAGTTCCAATACAATCAAACAGTCCTTGTCATAAACAGTCAAAAGCGCAAATATAATTAGAGTCATTGACTCTTGAAACTTCAAATGGACAATTCCAGTTTTATATTAAGTCTATACCATTTCTGACTATTCATGTTTGTCTTCAACAATGTATTACAAAATCACAAAACAGTGCAAACCCAGTCAGATTGCTCTTGTATGAGTCCTCTGGTCTGGGTCTACATTTATGCAGAAAAAGTAAACTCTTCACATTAACACAGTTTTCAGAAGATGTGAACAGTAAAACCTCTCTAATAAGACCACTAAAGGAGGTGATTAGCAGGTGTTCAAGGCAGGTGACAGCTTAAATCAAGGTAAACGTAAAACAGAAAGCTCCTAAAAGAGCCTTGTTTTACTGCTGACTTACTTTAAGCAGCCATGTGTTGTAAACACCTAATAACAACACAATATTTTTAGTGGTTGTAATAGAGAAGTTTTACTGTATGCTTCATTGTCAAACTTCGAGACAGAATGTTGCCTTAGATGCACGAAGAAAAGAAATGCAGAGTTTCACTCATTTTGTCCAGCACTAAGCAGCATTTAACCCATTACCCCATAAAAACACTTTTTAAGCTTTCCATTTATTCCTCAACTGACCAAAATATAGCTTCAATTTATACAGTCAAGAATATGTACCATAACCAGAAATGGGTGTCAAAGCCACCTCACAGATGCTCGCCTGTTTCAAGTTTAAGTCTTATATCAAAAGAAAATCAATTTTCAGTTTAGAACTATTATTAAATTAATGTTGAGTCTTAGTCTAGTTATATTAAACTTTTAAACAACCCGTGCAACCTTTAACCTGGTGATTTGTAGTAACAAGAGACCCAGAGGGTCACATTTCGTTCACCTGAGGACATTGTACCATAGAATCTGACTGGGCAAGACAACATTTTGATATAGCTATGACCCAGGTGCCATAATTTGATCTTGGTAGAGGACCACAATGCGAAGCTACATGTCAGATATTAATGATCTGGGCTTTACAGTTTAACAGAAGAAGACTTTTTAAGGTTTTCCTATATAAACTGATAAGCCCCTGGGTGGGGCCAATTTTGGCTCTGGTGTCATAATTTGAACACACTTGGTAGGGAACCACAAGGCAAAGCTATATGTCAAATATTAAAGATCTGGACCTTACAGTTTCAGAGTAAAAGATTCTTAAAGGTTTTCCTATATATGTCTTTGTAAAACTGATAAGCCCCGGGGCGGGGCCAAATTTGATCAAGGGGTCATAATTTGAACAATCTTGGTAGAGTACCATAGGGCAAAGCTACATGTCAAATATAAATGATCTTGGCCTTACGGTTTCAGAGAAGAAGATTTTTAAAGGTTTTCCTATGAAAAACTAATAGGTCCGAGGGCGTGGCAATTTTTGGCCGGGGGTCATAATTTGAACAGTCTTGGTAGAAGACCACAAGGCAAAGCTTTATGTCAAATATTAAAGATCTAGGCCATACAGTTTAAGAGAAGACGATTTTTAAAGGTTTTCCTATACAAGTCTATGTAAAACTGATAAGCCCCGGGGCGGGGCCATTTTTGAACAGGCGTTATAATTCGAAAACTTTTGTAGAGGACTATCAGGCAAAGCTACATATTAAATATAAATGATCTAGGCCTAACAGTTTCAGAGAAGAAGATTTTTAAAGGTTTTCCTATGAAAAACTAATAGGTCCGAGGGCGTGGCAATTTTTGGCCGGGGGTCATAATTTGAACAGTCTTGGTAGAAGACCACAAGGCAAAGCTATATGTCAAATATTAAAAATCTGGGCCTTACAGTTTCAGAGAAAAGATTTTTAAAGGTTTTCCTATATAAGTCTATGTAAAACTGATAAGCCCCAGGGCGGGGACAAATTTGACCCAGGGGTCATAATTTGAACAAGCTAGGTAGAGGACCATAAGGCAAAGCTACATGTCAAATATTAATGATCTAGGCCAAACAGTTTCAGAGAAGAAGATTTTCAAAGGTTTTCCTAAGACAAGAGGGCCATGGCCCTAAATTCGCTCACCTGAGGACATTGAAGTTTGTACCTAAGTTGACTGGGCAAGACAACATTTTAATATAACTATAAATGGAGTTATCTTCCAGACAAGAAAACATGACAAAAGTGAATTTTGTTGCCAAGCTTATGACCCTTATCCATGCCACATCCTCTTATCAAGCTATTTCCATTTCCAATAAATGATAATTATTTCACTAGCGTCAGCAGAACTGGAATTATTTTCCTGACAATAAAATATGACAAAGGGGAAAAACTAAATATTGCTGCCCTTGTGCATGGCATTTTCTCTCATCAGTTTCTTTCCATACATAAAATTTCATTACAATAGCATCAGTAGAACTGAAGTTGTCTTCTTGACAAGAAAATATCACAAAGGGAAATAACTAAAAAAAACAATGATGTCAGAGTTATGGCCTTTGCAAATGGCACTTCCTCTCATCAGGCTCTTTCCAAATAGGCAATTTCATTTTACCCATTACCCCATAGCATGTTTCTAATTTTGAAAATAGGTGGCCACCTAAAGCAGGTTGAAAGTAAAGCAGAATGTGTCTTAACCCTTAGCCTGCCACTCACGACTATAGCTTTATATGCAAACAGCTTGGATCCGGATTAGACGCCGAGTAACTCGGCGTCTCATCCGGATCCAAGCTGTTTGACACTCGGACAACATTTTCAGCAATTTTGAGCAACTTTGAAGCACTTTGAAACTTGAAGCAGACGAGAAATATAGCAGACGACAATTTATTTGGCGGGCTAAGGGTTAATGCACACTTTGCTTTACTTTTGCATCTTACATTTTCATGACTGTTTAAAGTGGAATTATTGAAAAGACATACAGATAACTCTGACAAAACCAATATTAAACATATGTATAAATATGGCATAAGACATAATTACATAACTGTCAGTGGATCACTTCCAGATCCTGTTTCTCTAAGTATGAATCAGACTGAACCATATCTAAACTTTAGCAGACAACATGTTCAGCTGATCATGACCAGTTCTGTGATACTCACTACCAGTTCAGAGTTGCATAATATTTGACCTCAGTGGCTAGAACTCTTGGGCTTACCCTTACCAGACTGAAATGATGTCTGCTTAAAACCTACTGTATGTGAAAAGTGTACAAAAAAACAATTTAGAAAATGTTAAGTTGGTAAATGAGTGGCAAATAGGTTGGATCCAGATTAGATGTAGCATTATGATTATGTTGCATCTGATCTGGATCCAAAATGTTTGCAAATATTGGCTATTTGCCCATAGTATATAAAGGGTAACTCAGGTAAATACAGTTCTGCCTAAATCAAAAATACTGTAAAACCTGCCTAGAGCAGCACTTAAACTGTGCAGGGTGGTGTCAAATGTGACCCTAGGGATTTCATTTTAACAAACTATAGAGGGATCCACCAGGAGATTCTACTGTACAAATATCAAAGCTTAGGGCCTAGTAGTTTTGGGCAAGAAGATTTTTTAAAGATTTTTGCTTTTTTGCTTTTTCAAGCAGAGTTTGTGCTTTTTTTCCTTTTTTTTGAACAACTTCTGTAGAGAAGCATCCAAGGAACATCATGAGCAGTTTGAACTCTCCCTACAATCGGCGGGTTTCAGAGGAGATGTCGTTTGAAGTAAAAGTGAACGGACAGACGGACAGACGTACTACGGACGGTGAGCGGTCACAATAGCTCACCTTGAGCCTTTGGCTCAGGTGAGCTAAAAACAAGAGCCCCATGGGGCATATTTCGCTCACCTGAGAATCACTGACAAAATGGAGATAATGACTTATGTCCAGGATGGGGTCATTTTTTATGAGGGGCATAATTTAAACAATATTGATAGAGGCCCTGTAGATGATACTATGTGCCAAATATCTAAGATCATGGTACTAGGGTTTTAGACAAGAAGATTTTTATAAGTTTCCATTCAAAAAATTTTTTTTTTTAGCTCCTGTGACCTACTTATGCAACCGACCGGAACCACATTTGAACAAAATATGTAAAGGACATCTAGAAGTGTCACCATGCCGAGTATCAATGCTCTAGCCATATTAGTTTCAGGGAAGAAGACGTTTGAAAATTTCACTATATAACTCTATGTAAAACTGTGACCCCCGGGACGGGGCCAGTTTTGACCCTAGGGACATAATTTGAACAATCTTGATAGAGGACCTGTAGGCGATGCTATGTGCCAAATATCTAAGCTCTGGCCCTTGTAGTTTCAGACAAGAAGATTTTTTAAGTTTTCATTGAAAAAATCTATTTTCAGCTCCTGTGACCTACTTATGCAACCGACCGGAACCATTTGAACAAAATATGAAAAAAAAACCATCTAGAAGTGTCACCATGATGAATATCAAAGCTCTGGCCAAATTAGTTTCAGAGGAGAAGACGTTTGAAAATTTCACTATATAACTCTATGTAAAACTGTGACCCCCGGGGCGGGCCAATTTTGACCCCAGGGACATAATTTGAACAAACTTGATAGAGGACCTGTAGATGATGCTATGTGCCAAATATCTAAGCTCTGGCCCTTGTAGTTTCAGACAAAAAGATTTGTTAAGTTTTCTTTGGAAAAAATCTATTTTTAGCTCCTGTGACCTACTTATGCAACAGACCGGAACCATTTGAACAAAATATGTAAAGGACATCGAGAAGTGTCACCATGCCGAGTATCAATGCTCTAGCCACATTAGTTTCAGAGAAGAAGACGTTTGAAAATTTCACTATATAACTCTATGTAAAACTGTGACCCCCGGGGCGGGGCCAATTTTGACCCCAGGGGCATAATTTGAACAAACTCCATAGAGGACCTGTAGATGATGCTATATGCCAAATATCTAAGCTCTGGCCCTTGCAGTTTTTGACAAGAAGATTTTTTAAGATTTCCTTATTTTTTCACTTTGGTTGCCATGGCAACCAGAGTTCTGCATTGTTTTTAATTCTTTGAACAAATTTGAAAGAGCTTGGCCCAAGGAACATTTCTGTAAAGTTTGGTTGAATTCTGTCAACCGGTATAGGAGGAGATGTCATTTGAAGCAATTGTTAACGACGACGCACGACGGACGACTAACGACGCACGCCGGACGCCGGACACAGGGCCATCCCAATAGCTCACCTTGAGCCTTTGGCTCAGGTGAACTAAAAACTAAGTCCAAATCGTGTCAAAAATTGACAAATGTTAAAATTATTTTTAAATTTCAACTTCATAACATCAATGTTTGACCCCTAATTAACCTCCATACAAAAATTCAGCACCTTAGCACAAGTATTAAAGTATAAAACAACCCGTCCAAAAAACTTTAACTTGGTGTTTGGTAGGAAAACACCTAAGTCAAAATCGTGTCAAATATTTACAAAAATTAAAATTATTTTTAAATTTCAACTTCATAACATCAATGCTTGACAACTAATGATCCTCCCTACAAAATTTAAGCACCCTAGCAAAATTATTAACATTTAAAACAACCCGTCCAAAAAACTTTAACCTGGTGGTTTGTAGTCGAAAAACCTAAGTCCAAAACATGTCGAAAATTGACATAAATTAAAATAATTTTTAAATTCCAACTTCATAACATCAATGTTTAACCCCAAATGAACCGCCATACAAAATTTCAGCACCCTAGCACAAATATTAAGCTTTAAAACAACCCGTCCAAAAAACATTAACCTGGTGATTTGTAGTAGAAAAACCTAAGTCCAAAACATGTCAAAAATTGACATAATTTAAAATTATTTTTAAATTCAAACTTCATAACATCAATGTTTAACCCCAAATGAACCCCCATACAAAATTTTATAACCCTAGCACAAATATTAAGCTTTAAAACAACCCGTCCAAAAAACTTTAACATTGGCCACGCTCACGCCCATGCTCACGCTCACGCAGGGGGTATGACATTAGCTCTGCTGTTCTATCCTAGCAGGCTGTAGCTTAAAGCAGTCTGAATGTAAAGCAGAATGTGCCTTAAGGCACATTCTGCTTTACTTTCAACCTGCTTTAAGTGGTTATCTGTCTTAAATATTAGAAACAGGCTACAGGATAATGAGTTAAGTTTTCATTATAATTCCGTCTTATTGATAAATGGCTCTAGAGAGGATGCATGGTAAAACTGTGTCATACAGTGGAGAATCTGTTATTCTTTCCCAATAAACCCGGCGTCTGATCAGGCTCCAAACTGTTTGCCACCAAGATAAACAAGAATTATCAGAATTGTCCAAAAGTTGTTATTTTCTACGTTTTAGTGCTTTGCGTTTGCGTACGTTTGCGTTTAAACGGGAAAGAATAACAGATTCTCCACTGTACAAGGAAGTTTCAGTGATTTCTGTCAGTTGATGACACGCCTGGTCAAAATATAGATCCAGTTAGCCTTTGGCATTGAGACACTGACACAGAGTTGAAAACAGAAATAAGCAAACACTGTAGTGAACCTTTATGGTCAAAGCTGTGTTATCATTAGACAGTCTTATAATTAACTCTTTCCTCCCTGAAACTTTAAATGGACAATTCCAGTTTCTATTTTAGTCTAGTCCATTTCTGACTTTTAAGGGTTGTTTTTGTCAATGTTTGGCATTATGACAAACATTGAAGGCCCTGATCAGAGGGCTCCTTTCGGAGCCCTCTGATCTGGGTCTTCACTGTTTGCACAGGACAAGTGTTCTATTCACATGTACAATGTTTGAAAAGGACGCCTATATGCGGGACTAGGGTTCAAAGGGTTGATGCAGAACAAAAGTAAAGCAGATGGATTTGTCCTCAAAATATTTAAAAGCATGTAAAACAGTGCATTATTTCGACTGCATTCCATTACCCAATAGCCTTATTCCTGTTTTGAAGACAGGTGACCACATAAAGCAGGTTGAAAGTAAAGCAGCATGTGCCTTATAAGGTACATTTGCTTGACTTTCAGCCTGCTTAAAGCTACCATTGGCAGCCATCTATATAGTTATAGAAGTTTCCAATTAAGATTAGTCCATTTTTGACTATTTAGGGTTATTTTCTGTAATATATGGAAGATTAACAAACACTGCAGACCCTTATATGAGGGCTCCTGTATTAGCCCTCTGATCAGGGCCTACACTGTTTGCATAGGGCAAGTGTACTCTTCACAGGTACACTGTTTGTTAATGACAAGTATATTTATCGCTTAATGGTTGGATGTGTTAAGCTATACTCTGCACAGGTTTGACAGACAAAATGTCTGTCCAGTTTGAAGCAATATTTTATACTGAAATAAGTGACCTTAATTGACATTGGGATCCTTCATCTCACTATTATCAGACATTCCAAGCTTTTTTTTCAAATAATCCTACTGTCTGTCAAGTTTCATATAAATTCCTTGCAGTAACTAAGAAGATAGCATTCTGTTGAGGAAAACTTAGAAAACAAACAAGAAGGAACTAATTAAGCTCTTTCCTCCCTAGCCAAAAATGAAAATCGCCTATATCATGTGTTCCAGGCAGGGTACTACTTAACTCTTTCCTCCCTGAAACTGTAAATGGACAATTCCAGTTTCGATTTTTGTCTAGTCCATTTCTGGCTTTTAAGAGTTTTTTTTGTCAATTTTGGCATTACTGACAAACAGTGAAGACCCTGATCAGAGGGCTCCTTTTATAGCCCTCTGATCTGGGCCTTCACTGTTTGCACAGGACAAGTGTACTATTCACATGTACACTGTTTGAAAAGACGCCTATATGCGGAACTTGGGTTCAAAGGGTTAAGTCAAGATAAAGTAAAGCAGAAAACTCCTGAAGGAGCTTTCTATTTTACTTTCATCTTGCTTTAAACTGCTACATGTATTTGACAGTATCAATGAATATTTATTTGAGGTGTGTGAGCGCACGAAGAGGTAAAGGTGTAATACTTCAATTGAACTGCAAAAAGGATTATAATTAATCCTTTTCCATGCAGAAACGATTTTAGAATTTTCAAAAAAATATCATTTATAGTCGGGTTAGAGTGTCAAAAAATTTGGACCCTGATGCTCTGACGCCAATTTACTCAACTTCTCATCAAGGTCTCAAACTGTATGCAAAGATATTCACAGTTTTGACATTAGTGTGCAAAAAGTTGAAGTGAGCTGAAGTCATTAAAATGTAATCAGCAACAAACTATTTTATTAAATTGATCAGCCAGTCTCTGTGTTGTGTGTTACAGGAAAAGCAACTTAACCTTTGTTCCCCCATTATCACCACCTAGCAACAGCCGGAATCAACTACAGTAAAACCCGGTATTGAGGAAACTTTCACTTAACCCATTGCATGCTGGGTAATATTTGGCGGCCATTTTAAAATGTCGTCTGCAGCAGGTAGAACTCAAATATTTTCAAAAGATTTTAGCAGTTTCTGATAGAATACTGAACTAGCTGCAAACAGTTTTGATCTCAGATCAGGCCCCACATTGTGGGGCCTGATCTGAGATCAAAACTGTTTGCAAAGAGGTACACCTAAAAGTGTATCCCCATAAAATGGGTTAAGGAATATTTCCACCCACATCACACTTGTTAACAGTATTCAAGATAAAGAGATGCTTAAAGCAGGCTAAAAGTAAAGCAGAAATCTCCCATAGGGAGATTTCTGCTTTACTTACAGCCTGCTTTAAGCATTCATCAATCAAAAGCAGGGAACACATTCCAATGGCTTCATATCATAACATGGTTACTAAGAAGCATGAAAGAACTTTTACAAATGTTGGCATCTATGTTGGAATCAGATAAATCATTGCTTTCACAGAAGCCGGGTGCCTCTGCATACTCCTATACTTAACCCATTACCCCATCCATGGCACATTTCTAGTATTGAAGATAGGTGACAACTTAAAGCAGGTAGAAAGTAAAGCAGAATGTGCCTTAAGGCACATTCTGCTTTACTTTCAGCCTGCTCTAAGCTACCATCTGTTAGAATATACAAAATGTTCATGACTGTAAAAAGTGGAATAAACTAAAGGCCTAAAAAAGGTGTACCTATAGTGGGATTGGGTTATGCAACACAAATTGATATTTTTTGAAGGGTAATCAATGGGCTATGGGGGTAAAGATTGGTTTCTCAAAACATGCATTGTTAGATTGTGGAGGTTTTTTGGCTTACCTTCAGATTTGTATTTCCCTGGGTTACTCTGTATGAAGTGGCGAGAGAAGTGGGCCAGGATTCGTTCCCGCTCCTGAGTCTCCCCAATGAGCGAAAACTGTTTGAGAAACTTGCGTAAGGCAACATCCAGGGTATCGCCGGAAAAGTTGAAAAACTTGAGGTATTCTTCTGCCACGATTGTGCTGAAGTCATTCCTGGCAAATAGAAATATAACATATACAACATGTGGTTAAGATCTGGAAAACAACACATGTAACATGTGGTTAAGATCTTGAAAATAACACATGTAACATGTGGTTAAGACCTGAAAAATAACACATGTAACATGTGGTTAAGATCTCAAAAACAACACATGTAACATGTGGTTAAGATCTGGAAAATAACACATACACAATATGGTTATGATCTGGAAAATAACACACATAACATGTGGTTAAGATCTGGAAAATAACACATGTAAGATGTGGTTAAGATCTGGAAAATAACACATGTAACATGTGGTTAAGACCTGGAAAATAACACATGTAACATGTGGTTAAGATCTGGAAAATGTAACATGTGGTTAAGATATTGAAATTAAGATCTGGAAAATAACACATATAGCATGTGGTTAGGATCTTGAAAATAACACATGCAACATGTGGTTAAGATCTGGAAAATAACACATGTAACATATGGTTATGATCTGGAAAATAACACACATAACATGTGGTAAAGATCTGGTAAATATCACATATAACATGTGGTTAAGATCCCGAAAAGAACACATGTAACATGTGGTTAAGATCTGGAAAATAACACATGTAACATGTGGTTAATATCTGGAAAAGACCACATATAGCATGTGGTTAAGATCCTGAAATTAAGATCTGAAAATAACACATATAGCATGTGGTTAAGATCTTGAAAATAACACATGTAACGTATGGTTATGATCTGGAAAATAACACACATAACATGTGGTTAAGATCTGGAAAATATCACATATAACATGTGGATTAGATCTGGAAAATAACACATGCAACATGTGATTAAGATCTGGAAAATAACACATGTAACATGTGGTTAAGATCTGGAAAATAACATATGTAACATGTGGTTAAGATATTGAAATTAAGATCTGGAAAATAACACATATAGCATGTGGTTAAGATCTTGAAAATAACACATGCAACATGTGGTTAAGATCTGGAAAATAACACATGTAACATATGGTTATGATCTGGAAAATAACACACATAACATGTGGTAAAGATCTGGTAGATATCACATATAACATGTGGTTAAGATCCCGAAAAGAACACATGTAACATGTGGTTAAGATCTGGAAAATAACACATGTAACATGTGGTTAATATCTGGAAAAGACCACATATAGCATGTGGTTAAGATCTTGAAATTAAGATCTGAAAATAACACATATAGCATGTGGTTAAGATCTTGAAAATAACACATGTAACGTATGGTTATGATCTGGAAAATAACACACATAACATGTGGTTAAGATCTGGAAAATATCACATATAACATGTGGATTAGATCTGGAAAATAACACATGCAACATGTGATTAAGATCTGGAAAATAACACATGTAACATGTGGTTAAGATCTGGAAAATAACACAATCATAAAACATGTGGTTAAGATCTGGAAAATAACACATGTAACATGTGGTTAAGATCTGGAAAATAACACATATAACATGTGGTTAAGATCTGGAAAATAACACATGCAACATGTGGTTAAGATCTGGAAAATAACACATGTTACATGTGGTTAAGATCTGGAAATTAACACATGTAACATATGGTTAAGATCTGGAAAATAACACATATAACATGTGGTTAAGATCTGGAAACAGAAAGGAGGAGCCATTTATATTTGTAAAATGACGAGATACTCCTGCCTTTTCTTTCTCTGAACTGTTTGGCTAGATTCAAGTAAGTTTGTGACAAACCCCTCAGAAATGGTTAAGATAAAATTAATGTGAATTTATCGGATTTGAAAATTCTGCAGTTTAATTAAGGGCCAAAGTCTGATTAGGGTCTGCACTGTTAGTTTTTACTTTAATAATTATAAAGTCCTAAAAATTATTATAAACTTGTCATTCTTTAAAACAGGGATAGCCCATACAAAAATTTCAGCATCAAAATAGTTAATATTTGATGTATAATCAAATAACACTAGAAAATAGGGAATACATATGACTTATCAACATACGATCTGAAAATTTAGGTGTAAACTTCATCCACATGCATGCATAAAGAAAGTTTCAAACTGATTATGCTGGTATTGAAAACCAAGGAGTAAGATGCATTCAAAATGAGACGACAAGATTACTATAACATACACATTTTTCAAGGTCATGTAAATAAGAGTGTTCAATATCCGTGTGACTTAAATCATCGTCCATGGCTAGACTGAGGCATTGCTGCAGTTGCTTAATCCAGTAGCCTCTCAGCGCTTTACTTATCAGCCTTTTTCTAATTTGAACACAGGTGGCCACTTAAAGTATATTAACAGTAAAGCATAATGCACTTTCATTCAGGGTCTTTTGTGAACAAATTAGATATATCATGTTCATGAACCTTTTCAACAAGCATAACAAGTCATCAGGATCTACAAATTTTGCTATATTATAATTTTACTTAACATTCCCCTTTATGGACTACTTTCACTTTGTAAGGCATCATTTATGTTACACTCCTTATGACAATAGCTCATTGTACTGTGTATGGCATTCACATTTCTTTTCCTTCCCATGTTGAACTTCCGATACACACATTTTTACTATTGTCCAAAATCTAGTTCACTGTGACCCATAACCCCCAAAATATGCAATTTATACCTCTCATTTATTCCCCAACTACAGAAAATATAGTAAAAAAAACTTATAGTCCAGAATATTCACTGTATGAAATGTCTTTCATTTTCTAGCTTAAAGCAGGTTGGAAGAAGAGCTGAATGCATCTTAAAGTGCATTCTGTTTTACTTTCAACCTGCTTTAAGTCAGGTCACCTGTTTTCCAAACCAGAAAGATGCTATTGGTTAAAACTGTTATTGTTCACTTTTATACAATAAATGTTCACTTTACTAATAGTGTACATCCACGTCTTGAATCTCTTACTGAAGCCATTTAAAGCATCATTTAATCCATTATCCCATAGCCAACATGTTTGTATTTTAAAAGACAAGTGACTGTTTAAAGCAGTTTGAAAGTAAAGCAAAATGTGCCTATATGTGCATTCTGCTTTATTTTCAGCCTGCACTATGTTACCATGTGGGATGTAATTCGACATCTCATCTGTATCTAAACTGTTTGTATTTAATACCACCTCAGAATCACACCTGATAAACTCTTCATAAAAGAGATGCAACATTTAGCGCTTGATTTAAACTCATTTCATGCGGGATACACTTTTAGGTGTACCTCTAGGCGAAAAGTTTTGATCTCAGATGAGGCCCCACATTGTGGGGCCTCATCTGAGATCAAAACTGTTTGCAGCTAAGTCAATATTCTATCAGAAACTGCTAAAACATTTTGCAAATATTTGAATTATACCCGCTGCAGACGACACTTTAAAATGGCCGTCAAATGTTACCCAGCATACAATGGGTTAAACAGTATCACGTCAAGTGAGTACAATTCTTGTAAAACATTTACCATAATTTAATTATATCAATAAATAGCTTACATATCTGATAAGATACTTAACAACAAAACTGACACGGTTTTATCTTTGCATGCCAAGCAATATCGTTGTCTGCAACAATATGTAGTGGTTTGCTGCAATTCTAAAATAAGAATTCTAGCATCTCTTTCCAAAATAGGGTCAGAGTGTATTAAACAGCTTGTCTGACGAGACACCCAAATTTATTTGGCATCTGATCTAGATCCACACTGTTTTTAAAGGATATCACAATTTCGCGGTAAGCATGCAACGAGATAAAGCTTGTTACATCAAAGACATTCTCCTCGTGCATTTTAATTTGCTGCGTGGCAATACTGGTGCAGTTTACACGATCAATTTTCCAGTCTCGACATAGCAATCAACAAAATACACAACCAAAACTTCTAGGAAACAGGGTAAACATAGGAAATAATTTACCAAACAGGCTTGATCAAGATCAGGCCCCACGTCAGTGGGGCCTGATCTTGATCAAGCCTGTTTGTTACTTAAATCATACCTTTATACATATTGGTGATAATTTGATAATATCAGCAGACAATGTTTTCTGTGGAAAGATAATCTATTCAGCCTACAGTGTTAAGGTGAAAGTACTCAAGAATATGGGCTGCTATAAATAAGCATGACTGTTCAACAATAATAAATTCTTTTCATGATAACCCATTCTGTCCTCTGCTACAGAATTTACATCCACTATCAATCACAAAACCTTTAAAGCACTTAAGACAAGACTGTATCTTAGTGTAAACAGGTATGAATCCAAACTAAATTCTAATACCTTTGGCATACATTTCTGTACAAATTTCAGACCTTTGGCATACACAGTAAAACTTATGATCCGACAGCTGTCATATTTAATCAGGAAGCATAGGTTTAAAAGTAGTTTATTCTTAAGGCATGACAAAACAATAATACAGACAGATTCTATAGGTGCTTTCTGTATTATTATTGTTCTGCATTAGACATCTTTTGATTCTCATCTCTAAATCCTTTTCGTTTACACATGTACTTTTTTTTCTCTGCTTAGTGCATGACATTGTGGTATTTTGAAAAGGCTGAAATTAAAGCAGAAATCTCCCTTTCAGCATGCTGTCATGATGTGATAAACGCTCTCCTACAACTCTTTAACGTATGAAAAGATATATACTTCTATAACCCATTACCCAATAAACACACCTTTTTATGCCTTTAATTTATTCCTCCACGGAAAAAAATAGTTCCAAATTATTAAATTCATGATTGCGTACTTTAAGAAAAAAAATTCTTTATCCTAGCAGATGAAAGCTTAAAGCAGGCTGAAAGTAAAGAAGAATGTGCCTTAAGGCGCATTCTGCTTTACTTTCAACCTGCTTTAAGTGGTCACCTGTTTTCAAAACTAGAAACAGGCAATAGGGTAATGGGATAAGTACTCAATAAAGGGGTTACTATATAAGAATCTCCTTTATTTCTAATCTAAGAAACCCACTTACTGTGTCATGTTTACATAAAATATTCCTTCGCCAACATAAATTCATGTTAATTCTGTCAGCTAGCCATACACACTGTAGACACTATATATAAACCATTGTTCCGAAAAAACAGATGAAGAATTTCAATCCTGTCTGAACGCTGAATACAAGACGTCTGCTTCAAGACTGGTCCTCTACAGGTACCGAAATGAACTGATCCTTTAACACATCACCAGAAATACTATCCAATATCGTAAATAAACAAGACTGGATCCTGATCATGTGGCAAGTCACTTGGTATTTGATATTGTTCCAAACTATTAACAAATCGTTAATTTAAGACTAACACTCAAAGTGCAACTCTTTAAACGCAAAGCTGCGAAATTGTTATAACCTGTACAAACAGTTTGGATCCAGATGAGACGCCGCATAATGCGGCGTCTCATTAGGATCCAACCTGTTTGTCACTCTGACCCTATTTTGAAAAGAAATTCAAGAGATCAGGTAGCAGACGACAAATGCTGCAGACGGCAATTTTACGTTTAATGCAGTACAGCGTAGTACCAGGCTGTGAACACTACACCCCGGCTCAACGAGGAGTCATTAGTATCAATACACCATACATGTAAAATGGGGCTAACCCGCTTTTACCTACCAAACAGGTACAACCCAACTGTCTGCTTAATTAAACCTTTACAAACCTCAAATTTCAAATAGACTCATCCTTTTTCTCATGCAGGACTAGTTTACTTTGACTCTCAAGGAGTGTGTCCACAAAAATATTTAATAGAATGAGAAACAGTGCAGACTCATTTCAGAGGGCTCCTAATGAAATTGGTCTTGACTGTTTGTAAAATAAGACATCATGATTCCAGCATTATAAGGGTTAGCCCTCAAAGCTGTGAATTAATGCTGGCTGCTAGATGCTGTCAGCTTAATCTTTTCTCACATTATCTTCTCTGCAAATGCAGTTCTAAATCAATTGGATTTGACAATTGGTTTAGATCCTGATCAGATGCCAGACAACCTGACGTGGATCCAAACTGTTTGCATGGCCAGTATTTACAGGTATATGGAAGGTAGGTGGGGTTTATGCTACCTGTAGGATGGGCATGGGGTATTAAGATGTGTTGTAAGTTAAATACTTGATGGTCTGTAAAACAGCATCTAATCAACTGGGATCTGTATCAGGAATCCCACACCAAAGTTCAAGTCATAGAACGAGTACAGTTTAACTTGTAACAAACCACAACTGAAAATACTTCCATTTGTTTCTAGGTTTTGAATAGATGTCAGCTTTATGCTGCTTAAAGAGCTTTGTGCATTACTTTTGCCCTACAATTAGCAGCAACCTGTTGTAAAAGATCTATGACAGTGTCTGTGTCAGTGGGTGTTTACCACAGGTCTGATTGTATGGTAACTGGATGCTGGTAGGACTGTATGTATGCTGTATGCTGGTAGGCCCAGCACGCTGTAATAGTTTAAACAGGCTAAACATGCAGCAGTGTCATCTTTTAAGTTTCAGAAAAGTGATTGCTTTAACAGCAGAATGGAAGTAAACCACACAGTGCCTGTAGGAGTTTTCTGCTTTACTATATTCAAGCTTCCAGCCTGCTTTAAGCATTTACCTTTTTAAATATAAAAACAAGATGTGCCTGTGAAACACTTTGCCCTCTGATATGAACATGACCTCTAAAGGACCTTGACATTTGTCTGAAAGAAACCTACTTGCACTGAGCACAAGAGCTTCTTGAAATTGAGTATACACCTGCAAAATATGTAGTCTTTAAATGTAGTTCCAAAGTTATGGCCAATGTAAAATTCAGTCTATTTGACCTCTAAATGAGCTTGATCTTTGTCAGACATTACCAAACTTGTACTGAGTTTAAGAGCTGTTAAGTTAAGTACTCGTGCCTGTTATGAAGTCTCTATCATATGTAGTTCTAAAGTTATGGCCAATGTAAAGTTCAGTCTATTTACCTTTAAATGACCTCTAAAGGACATTGACCTTTGTCTGACAGAACCCTACTTGCACTGAGCACAAGAGCTTCTTGAAATCGAGTATCCTGCAAAATATGTAGTCTTTAAATGTAGTTCCAAAGTTATGGCCAATGTAAAATTCAGTCTATTTGACCTCTAAATGACCTTGATCTTTGTCAGACATTACCAAACTTGTACTGAGTTTAAGAGCTGTTAAGTTGAGTACTCATGCCTGTTATGAAGTCTCTATCATATGTAGTTCTAAAGTTATGGCCAATTTAAAGTTCAGTCTATTTACCTTTAAATGACCTCTAAAGGACCTTGACCTTTGTCGAACATGACCCAACTTGTACTAAGCTCAAGAGCTCCATCATATTATGTAGTTCAAAAGTTATGGCCAAATTAAAGGTGTAACCAAATATTACCCCCAAAATATACCTTTTAATACCTTTAATTTATTCATCCACACAAGAAACAAGAAATATCTTTAAAAAAGATATTCGGCGGAATGAGTGGTTGAACTAAGGCTATATAGATGGGTGTGCAAAATTGAATGAAATTGAGGTTTTCAAAGAATTGTAATATCTTGGATTGAAAAGCAAAAAATAAAAGTATACAATTGAAACAGTAACTTTTATTTAAAATGCAAAACTATCATGTACAGAAATGCAAAACAAAACAATAATTTAACTCATATCCTAGCTACTGGTAGGAGATCCTCACATTAATCTATTGTTCTATATATCAAACTTCATTCATAGAGTTTCTTGAAACAAACTATAGCATGATTCAACAGTCTGCTCTACTTCACTCTTGTAAATAATGATGAAACCACACAATTGTGTTTAACTCACTTGAGGCCATTTATATTTAATATTGCTTTTAATGTATGGTAAATGTGTACAAATACTTAACAATTAAAACAAATTGGTAGTAAACAATTACAAAACACCTAGCTTCCTCTGTATTTCAGATGTCATCTTAAATTGCATCAGCCCCCAGTGTAGTAAACAGTCTGGTCTGTGTCTCTAAATTTTACACTCCCAGCCATATCAGGGAAAACTGTAATTGGACATAGACCAGCCTACAGGGCCCGGGTGCATGACACATAGTTAGAGCTTACCTGTATACTAAATCCCTCGCCGAGAGATAAATATCGATTTTTAACTACAAGATAAACTAACTGTGTTGCATGACACACCGCTAAATTCTAGTAACATACTAAAGTTTTAGTTGATAGTTAAAAATCGATTTTAGTAGACAGGTAAGATAACTAGTGTTGCACGAGCGCCAAATTGACTAACTACAAGTTAAGTTTTACCGCTAAATTTAGAGGTACTCAGTGCAGCGATAAATCCGCTAGTAGCCAGTTAAATCAGCTTACATAGCCGCGTTAAAGAAACATTTGGGATCCAGATCAGAAACATAGCACCTCGGTGTCTTATCAAGGTCAAAATTGTTTGATTATTTTTGTTATTTTATTTCATTTTTCATTTTCTCTGTTTGATATTTACATTTTACTAAGCGCAAACACAATACAATAAAATGTTTCAATTGACAACGGAATATGTCGATGATAATGATTCATATTTATCTGAGAGGCAAAAGGTTTGGAGTTTGATCAGACGCCGGGTTACCCGTTATCTGATATGGCTCCAACACTGTAAGCAAAGAACATAAAACAATTTAGCTTAAGCGGAATGGAAAGACAAACGTATTATCCACTGTATGGATGTAATACGCCATAGGATGTTGGTTGCATTGAAATAGTTCAACCAATTCCACGCTTGAAACCTGTATTTTGGAAAAAGCGGGTCTTGATCAGGATCCAAATTGTTTTTACTGAGATCCTGTTTCTGTAACATAAAGAAGTACGAACCAATTTCAGAATACAAAGATTTACAATACATAATAATATTTAGTACATTATCGCAGAGAGCTCTGTTAGTAACAACGAAACAATTTATTGTGTGTTCTGCTGCCATAATGTTTTCTTTTAACCCTATCGCTTAAAAGAAAGATCCTATGTAGTATGACTTAAGGAATGTTGTTACGAGTGTCTTACAGTTTGGATCCTGATCAGACGTCGCGTGACGCGGCGTCTGATCTTGATCCAAACTGTTTGCAAAGACGACTTTATGTGACTCCGGTGGTGAAAGAGTTGTTAAATCATGTCTATCAAACACGATTTTCCCATAAAGCACATCTTTAAAGAATAATGCAATAATAATAACACACTAATAACTCTATATTGAAATAACCTTCAGAATTGAATATCGGTACGAGGTTCACTCATTTAGGATCTTGATCAACTACGGGTCAGAACAAGAATACTTAAAATGTACCAAATTTTCGCGTTAGGTGTAATGCGTAGTAACTTAACAGCTTAGCAATCGTCTGTCCGCACATCTGTCTGTCTGTCACTGTCTATCCTCCCCCCCTTCTCTCTCTCTCTCTCTATTGTCTGCGCCACTTCTGTATGTGTATATGTATACATGCCTTTTAAAACTCTCTCTCTCTCTCTTCCTCTATCTCTCCTGTCCGTCTGTACATCTATCTATCTCTCTCTCTCTCTCTCTCCTAACCTCTCTTGCTTCCTCTCTCTTTCCTTTCACTTTACGTCTTTGTTCCCCTGCCTGTCGTCTTTCTGTCTCTGTATGTCTGTCCTTCCTCTTTTCCTCTTATTGTAGCTTTTTAATCTGAATAAAATCTACTTTAATAAGATAGTTTAGTTTCTAACTAACCTTTTCAACCCATAATGTCGTCTGCTTTTTTACGGCATTGTTTTGATCTAACGCAACATGAGTGCTAAATAGTTGGATCCTGATCAGCTGCCAAGACTATCTGTCATATCATGATCCAAACTGATTACATTGTAAAAACTAAACTCAGCAATTAAAGTCTATGATTTGCTTGATGCATTGTTGGCATAATTATGTTGAACTATAGAGAACAAGAAAACGGGTTCGGATCACAAGTTCTTACAACATAATGACCCCCCCCCCCCCCCTTCAATTTCAGTATACAAATGTATATACACAATGGAAAACAAAGTATGAAGTGTTTTTTTAGCCAAAACGCTTATGTTCACTCGTGTTCAATGCATTCACCAAATTTAACCCGACTTTAGCTGGCTACTAAGTGTACTAGCTCCAAGGTAACTACCTACAAGGTAAATTCGACATGTGCACGCCAGTTAGTGGCTCGCTCTAGTTGACAGGTAACTAACGGACAGGTAGAATTTATCCGATAGTTTAGCGAGGAGATTTAGCGGTGTGTCATGCACCCGGGCCCTGGGCTCCAGATAAGAGGGAGTAAACTAAACAAATCACATTTATTCACTCATTTCAGCACCAAACCCTATGGTGTTACCACTCATTTTGATTGTCTCAAAGAGACAATTCAAATGTTTAGTGACACCACAGGGTTTAATGCACAAATAAAGATTTTAAGTTTTGAAACAATTCCCTTATCTGGAGCCCTGGGCCCGGGTGCATGACACATAGTTAGAGCTTACCTGTATACTAAATCCCTCGCTGAGAGATAAATATCGATTTTTAACTACAAGATAAACTAACTGTGTTGCATGACACGCCGCTAAATTCTAGTAGCATACTAAAGTTTTAGTTGATAGTTAAATATTGATTTTAGTAGACAGGTAAGATAACCAGTGTTGCACGAGCGCAAAATTGACTAACTACAAGTTAAGTTTCACCGCTAAATTTAGAGGTACTCAGTGCAGCGATAAATCCTCTAGTAGCCAGTTAAGTCCGCTTACATAGCCGCGTTAAAGAAACATTTGGGACCCAGATCAGAAACTTAGCACCTCGGTGTCTTATCAAGGTCAAAATTGTTTTATTATTTTTGTTATTTTATTTCATTGTTCATTTTCTCTGTTTGAGATTTACATATTACTAAACGCCAACACAATGCATTAAAATATTTTAATTGACAACGGAATATGATTTATATTAATCTGAGAGGCAAACAGTTTGGAGTTTGATCCGACGCCGGGTCACCCGTTATCTGATATGGCTCAAACATTGTAAGCAAAGAAAATAAAACAATTTAGCTTAAGTGGAATGGAAAGACACACGTATTGTCCACTGTATGGATGTAATACGCCATAAATATGTCAACCAATTCCACGCTTGAAAACCTGTATTTTGGAAAAGGGGGTCCTGATCAGGGTCCAAATGGTTTTTTCCGAGATCCTGTTTTCTGTAACATAAAGAAGTACGAACCAATTTCAGAATACAAATATGAATCTACAATACATAATAATAATTGGTACATTATTGCAGAAAGCTCTGTTACATGTAGTACCAACGAAACACATTAGAGTGTGTTGCCATAATGTTTTCTTTTAGCCCCTTCGGCGCCAATAAATCGTGAGTGTTTATCCCTTTATCACCGTTTTATTGTCGTCTGCTTTAATATTCTTATTTGTAATATCGTTTTAAATGAAGATCCAATGTAGAATGACTTAGGAAATGTCGCTACAAGTGTAAAACTGTTTGGACCCTAATCAGACGTCGCGTTACTCGGCGTCTGATCTGGATCCAAACTGTTTGCGAAGCCGACTTTATGCGACTCCGGCGGTGAAAGAGTTTTTAAAACATTTCTATCAAACAAGATTTTCCCATAAAGCTCATCTTTAAAGAAGAATACAATAATAACAATATACTAATAACTCTATAACGGATTAACCTTCAGAACTGAATATCGATATGATCATTTAGGATCTTGATCAACTGCGGGTCAGAACAAGAATATTTAAAATGTACAAACCTTTTAGCGTTAGGTGTAATGCGTAGTAACAGCTTAGGAACCGTCTGTCCGCACGTCTGTCTTTCTGTCTGTCACTGTCTACCATCCCATTTTCTCTCCTCTCTCTCTCTCTCTTGTCTGTGCTACGTCTGTATGTGTGTATGTATACATGTTTATATACCTCTCTCTCTCTCTCTCTCGCCCGTTTACCTCTCACTGTATCTCAGTCTCTGCCTGTCCGTATGTACTCTCTATCTCATTCTCTCTCTCTCTCTCTCTCTCTTCCTCTCTCTCGTTCTCTCATTCTCCCAACCTCTCAAGTTTGATTCCTCTCTCTTTCCTTTCTCTTTATGTCAAAATTCCCTGCCTGTCGCCTTTCTGTCCCTCTTTTTTACTGGTTTTTTTTTTAAATCTGAATAGAATCTACTTTCATATGATAGTTTTGTTTCAACCCATAATTTCGTCTGTTTTTTACTGCATGGTTTAGATCTAACGAAACATGAGTGCCAAATAGTTTTGATCATGATCCGCTGCCATGTCTAGCTGTCATATCATGATCCAAAATGATTAAATTGTTAAAACTAAACTCAGCAATTAAGGTTTATGATTTGCTTGATGCGTCACAGATCCTAAATGTTGGAATTATAGTGAACAAGAAAGTGGGTTCGGATCACAAGTACTTTCAACATTAGATCCCCCCCCCCTTTGGTTAACAACCCCCCCCCCCCCCCCCCCCCCCCCCCATTTTCAATATAAAAATGTATAAACACAATGGAGAACAAAGTATGAAGTGCATTTTAGCCAAAAACGCTTATGTTCACCCATGTTCAATGCATGCACCAAATTTAACCCGACTTTAGCTTCCTACTAAGTGTACTAGCTACAAGGTAACTACCTACAAGGTAAAATGGACATGTGCACGCCAGTTAGTGGGTCGCTCTAGTTGATAGGTAACTAACGGACAGGTAGAATTTATCGGATAGTTTAGCGAGGAGATTTAGCGGTGTGTCATGCACCCGGGCCCTGGCTACTATCCAATCAGACTATTCAGTTTCAACAGGTGCTCTCAAGTCTAAATTTCTGATCAAATATAATTGGTTGAAATGTGTGGCCAAACAGAAAGTGTGGCTAAATAGAAACCAGACAGCTCCGCCGAAAAAATTTCCACTTTAAACAATCATGTTCTATATACTAGCAGATGGTAACTTAAAGCAGGCTGAAAGTAAAGCAGAATGTGCCTTCAAAACCAGAAACAGGCTATTGGGTAATGTCTGAAGTTAAAATACAGTTTCTGCAAGCACTGTTATGCCATCCATTCCAAACAAACAATCATAGATAGTCTTACTCTATCCCATTCATAAAATACAGCATGTCTCATCTCACAGGTATGGTAAACACATTGTTTACATGTGAATGAGTCTTTCACCTTTCTTCAGTAAATACAGTCAAACTTACAGCAATCAACATCTCCAGTCAGGAACCACACAGATCCAAGTTAAACCTTTCCCACATTGCCTATTTTTAGATTGAAGGTGATCTCTAGCTTAGCCCATGACCCCATAAATACGATTTTTTATGCTTTTAATTTATTCATCCACTGAAGAAAATAGCTCCACTTTATTACAGTCAACAATATTTACCTACAGGAACATTTTCTATATCCTAGCAGATGATAGCTTCAAGTAGGCTGAAAGTAATGCAGAATGCGTCTTAAGGCACATTCTAGTATACTTTCAACCTGCTTGAAGCAGTTATCTGTTTTCAAAACTAGAATCAAGCTATGTAGTAATGGGTTAAAGCAGGTTGAAAGTAAAGCAGAATATGGCTCAAGGTACATTCTGCTTTACTTTCATCCTGCTTTAAGTTACAATCTGCTAGGATATAACACAACATTTCTTATGCTGCATACATTGTATCCATGATTGTTTAGATTGGAACTATTTTCTTCAGTGGAGGAATAAATTAAATGCATTAAAATGCGCATCTATGGAGCTATGGGTTAACATAAAACAATTCTTAAAGCATCATGCATATGTGATTTCATCATACAACAGCACCCAATGGGAGACAAAGACTGTGTGTGTTGTTAGGAGGATGTTATTATAGGGAGGGAAAATAATACCCTTAACCCTTTTCCGCATAGAAGCGCCTTTTAGCGAATATGATTTATTCCTCCGCTAAAGAAAATAGTTCCAATTTACTTAGTCATGAATATATTATAGGGAATAGTTTCTATATTGTAGCACATGATAGCTTAAAGTAGGCTGAAAGTAAAGCAGAATGCGCCTTATGGCGCATTCTGCTTTACTTTCAACCTGCTTTAAGTAGTCACCTATCTAGAAATAGGCTATCAGGTAAAGGGTTAAGAGAACAATTGCAAACAGTTTGAACCTAGATCAGACGCCATGTAACGCAGCTTTTGATCTGGGTTCAAACTATTTGTCACTCCTCTTTGTTTTTTTTCTGTCAAAATGTCAAATATGTAAACGACAATTCTAAGCAGACAATTTTGCAGCAGTGAAAGCATTAAGACATAATTTGGTCTTGACAAGCCTTGCTGTAAAGAGAGGACCATTGTTTGAAGGCCTGTTGTTGGGAGGGAGCATTGTATCTGCATTACCTTTATCTTGCATTACATTGATACTATTCTGCTAGATGCCCTATTCAAAGTATTTTGATTGGCTGCTTAACCCATTACCCCACAGCCTGATTCTAGTTTTGGAAATAGGTGACCACTTAAAGCAGGTTGAAAGTAAAGCAGAATGCGCCCTAGGCGCATTCTGCTTTACTTTCAGCCTGCTTTCAGCTATCATCTGCTAGAATATAGAAAATAATTCTTATCATACATATTCATAACTGTATAAATTATTATCTTTTTTCTTCAGTGGAGCAATAAATTAAACGTGTTTAAAAGCGTATTTATGGGGTAATGGGTTAATAACACATGACAGACTGTACTTTTAAGTTTATGCGTCCAAAAACTTAACCATACAAAAATATGTATATTACTATTATGGTATAAAAGTTTTCAATCATCCCTAGCAATTAAGAATTTATGGCGCAGTACATCCTAGTCATACCATAGACTTGACACATTCAAGCAACTGGTTTGTTAGAATGTGGTTACCTAGAGTGGCAGTATAAAGTGACAGGGTGTGCCTTACACTCCTACCATGCAGCAGTACTTTACACTGGCAACATTAAAAGAACCAAGGATGGTTCTAATCTGTTTGAATAGTAATCTCCTTGGGGGTTCTTGGTTTATTAAACTGTTTAAGAAGTTATTGCCAATGTTAAGATTTCAGACGCAACAAAGATGCGGATGTCAAAATGATAACAGCAATTTTTTTCTTCGTAAACAGACAAACTTAAAAGGTGAATTAATGGAGTAATGGGTTAAACCAATTTTTTTGGGATGTAATAACCACAACAATCCAACTGATTAGACATACTCAAACATCATCATGATTCTATGAAAAATCCTGGCCTAATCATTCAATTATTACTTTCAACAAATTAACCCATTACCCCCCATCGATAGCTTGTTTCTAGTGTTCAAGACACTGTGACCACTTAAAGCAGGTTAAAATTAAAGCAGAAAAAAATCGCCTTAAGGCGCATTCTGCTTTACTTTCAGCGTTTTATGCCACCATCATTCGGCTAGATAAAGAAACTACTTCTGTTGGTACGATGTTTATGATTATAGTCCTTCTAGAAAGACCCTGCATTCGAAATTCTATCATTTCACATTCATTATGTTGATTTTTTTCTCAGCTCGACTATATATTGGAACTTCTTTTTCAGTGGAGGAATAAATTAAATGCGCAAAAAGGCACCTCAATTGGGGAAGAGTTACCTTAGCGTTCAAAGAGTTAATTGGGTAACAACAGAGTTAGGTAAACTATGACAGATCATGCATATTGTACATAAAGGTTACACTCATACATTCTACATCAACATGATGAATAGTTAAGCCGCTGTTGAGCATCTATTCAATGAAGATGCATGAACTGCTGGCTTCTTGATGCATATCAAAATGGAGATTTCTAAATATGGTAAATAACTTTATCAACTTCATTAGCAAACCTTCTAATACATGGATGCAGGACACATTCTAACTCTTTGCATGCTAGGGCGGATACATGTGCCACAGTGATAACCTTTGCTAACAGTTTGGATCCTCATGAGACGATGCGGCGTCTCATAAGGATCCAAACTGATGGACACTCTGACCCTGTTTTGAAAAGAATTTATTTTTAGAACAGTAGCAAACCACAATTGTTGCAGATGGAAAAATTACCAAGCATGCAAAGGGCACCTCATATTTTGTTCCTCATAAAAACTGCCTTTTTATGCCTCTATCATGTCCTGAAACTATTCTACATTTTGCTTTACTTTCAACCTGCTTGAAGTGGTCACCTATTTCCAAAACTAGAAACAGGCTATGGAGTAATGGAATATTATACATGTTTGACTGTACATGTATGTGAAATATAAAACAATATGTCATACATGTGTGTATAAGTACCTGATTTGCAGACTCAGCTAAATTTCTAATGTTTACCAGCTACACATTCCATCATTAGATATATGCATTCCATCTGTTTTGCAAATAAAGTAAATTTATATGAATATTTTCAAACTGTTCAAATTACATTAGAACCTCTCTATTACGCCAATTAAGTTATGTCAACTATTAGTCGTTTAAGACGAGTGACTGCTTTTAAAACAATGTGAAAGTGAAACAGAAAGCTCCTATAATACATGTTTATGTCTATATAAATTGGAACTATTTTCTTCAATAGAGGAATAAATTGAATGTGCTAAAAGGCGCTTCTATGGGGGAAAGGGTTATCTGGAGGCCTGCTGAAGAACACAGACTACTTATATGTTCTGCATTTTCCCATGAACTTTATAGCAGTTGTAACAAATTTGTGTTTGTATCCAAAATGAGACATCAATCATCCCATTTTAGCGTTGAAATCAAATCATGCTATAAAACTACTGGTTATTAATCTTTCAAACAACATACCTCATAACAATTAACCCCATTGATCAAAGAGAGAGAAACTTTCCTGAGAAACATCTCCGCCCAGCTCAAACTTTGATCAATATTAATCCATTAAATTTGTTATACAAACTTGTGCCATGCAGCAATTCAGGGGGACGGCATAATTTAATTCAGGACAACAGTATGATGCAGAAAGCTCCTATAAGCATCAGCTTTCTGCATTACTTTTTTCTGCATGATGCTACAATCCATCAAAATTCTTTCTCTACTGTGGCCACGGTATGCAAACAGATTGGATCCAGATCAGACTCAGAGTAAATCAGCATCTAATCAGGATACAAACTATTCAACTCTCAAATCCAAGTTTCTTCAGTAAAACTGTAAAAATCTATTGAAACCAAAATAGGCAGATGACACAATGTTTCAGCAAAAAGTACACACTAACCTTTTCTATTACAGCAAAAAGAATAAATCACCAATATACAGCTGTGTTTAACCCATTACCCCATAAATATGCCCTTTTACTCCTATGATTTATTCCTGCACTAAAGAAAATATTTCCACTTCAGTCATAAAAACATTTCCTAATTTGTACTTTTGATCATATATGTAAAACATGAATATTATCTAAAAATGGATTTAGATGTTCTTAAATGCTGTCCAAATGTGTCCTTTGAGTTCATGGTGTTGCTGGACTGATATAAGTTGTGTTAACATGTAGCAAAACCAAGTTGTGTAGCAGGAGCAGCATTTTGGTTGCAAGGTATCTGGTGGTACTTCCACGGCTGCCGTACGGTCGCCGTGCGGTCACCGTACGGCAGCCGTACGTTGGCCAAGATTTTTTAACCCCACCAAAATAAAATCTCGCCGCGCGGCAGCCGCAGCAAATGTGAGCGCAACACACGGCGGCCGGGGAATTGCTACTCGCCGTAGAAATGATAAGCCGTGCGGCTGCCGTGTGAGCGAGGCATTAGGCTACCATCTGCTAGGATATAGAATATTATTTCTTATGGTGCATATTCATGAGTGGTATAAAATGCAACTAATTTCTCCAATGAAGGAACAAATAAACTGCGTAAAAAGGCACATACGTGGAGTCATGGATCAAAAGCAGTTCAGAACAACACAAACATCTTGTTTCTGAATGGTCCATGAACCCAGATTTAATCGTACATAAATATCTGTAAATAGCAACAGCGGCAATAAGTCAAAAGTTTCATGGACAATTAACAAAAAGGCCATTACCCATGAAATAGGGCAGACCTCACAAACCCATTCCAGACATTGGCCAATTAAGTCTTTGGCTAAGTCTAGGTACACTAATCTATCATAACCCATTATTTCTTATTCATAGTGATGCCATAATCATACACATCATTATCGGCGCCCCAGAAAAAGCCCGTCCAAGACATTGTTCCATTTCCCATTAAATGCATTAACACAGTCACTAAAAACCTTATGCAAACAGTTTGGAGCCAGATAAGACGCCGGGTAACCCGGCGTCTGATCAGGCTCCAAACTGTTTGCAATTCAGATTCAAAAGAAACCAGAAACATATTGAAGAAATTACAAATTTCTACATTTTAGTGTATTGCATTTCAGTTTTGTTTCAAATAAATCAGAAAGTAACGTCTTGTCCACTGTAAGGGTTCACGGTTTCCAAAGATGGCTTTATGCGTTCCTCAACCTGACTGCCTTGAGGACATTGGCTTTACCAAACATGCATATTTGATTAACCCATTACCCCAATTTAAAGCCTGATTCTACGTTTGAAAATAGGTGATAAGCAGGTTGAAAGTAAAGCAGAATGTGCCTTGAGGCACATTCTGCTTTACTTTCAACCTACTTTAAGCTACCATCTTCTAGAATAATGAAAATAGTTCTTATCATACATATTCATAACTGTATACATTGGAGCTATTTTCCTCAGTGGTGAAATAAATTAAAGGCATAAAAAGGCGTATTTATGGGGAAATGGGTTCAAAGAGAATGTAACGTTTTCTCCGCTGTAAGAGTTCACCGTTTCCAAAGATGGCTTTATACGTTCCTCAACCTGACTGCCTTGAGGACATTGGCTTTACCAACATGCATATTTGATTAACCCATTACCCCCAAAGCCTGATTCCACGTTTGAAAATAGGTGACCACTTAAAGCCGGTTTAAAGTAAAGCAGAATGTGCCTTGAGGCACATTCTGCTTTACTTTCAACCTACTTTAAGCTACCATCTTCTAGAATATTGAAAATATTTCTTATCATACATATTCATAACTGTTTACATTGGAACTATTTTCCTCAGTGGTGAAATAAGTTAAAGGTGTAAAAAAGTGTATTTATGGGGAAATGGGTTCAATGAGAATGTAACGTTTTCTCCGCTGTAAGAGTTCACCGTTACCTAAGATGGCTTTATACGTTCTTCAACCTGATTGCCTTTAGGACATTGTCTTTACCAACATGCATATTTTATTAAACTGTAACAGATATAGAGCCACAAATGAAATATAGTCTTGAAATATATTCTTATGTTTTACCTTTTCTTTCCCTTCCCTACGTCCAACATTTTGTAGCGACTTCTCCCAATCTCTGACTTTGGTCTAACATTTACACAAGTGAGTAGATTACCCATTAAATTATTCCAAGGAAATCAATTCTACATAAAAACCGCCTTTGTTAACCACAATAATAAGGACCTTAATAAAGTGGAGAAAACACTATTTCCTACATGTAAACTCAAATGAAACACATTATGCAATAAAATGGAGAAATTCATGACAACTTTTTAATAATTGTGACTAATTACCGTATTTTAATTTGAGAGGCAAACAGTTTGGAGCCTGATCAGACACCGGGTTACCCGGTGTCTGATCTGGCTCCAAACTGTTTGCATTGGAAATAAAAGTTTTAGCATAAGCGAGTTTGTGTTTATTGGGAAAGAATAACATGTTCACCACTGTACAAGGATTAAATGGTATAATGACTCTTGAAATGAACAATGCACAATGATTGGAGTTTTTTTCTACAATTACTAGTAAGCTTGTTTCATGTTGTGAGTCACCAATAGTGGACATAAAATCAAACTGATGTGTTGTCGGTGATCACACAATAGGGAAGCAAAATGGGAAAACATAAAATATGATCTGTTAATGCATGACAACGCTACATAATTATAATGCTTAACCCTATTACTTAATTATTTTCAGTCCTTCAGACTGGAAGATGTTTAAAGCAGACTGAAAGTAAAGCAGAAAGCTCCTTTAGGAGCTTTCTGCTTCACTTTCAGTATGCTTTAAGCATCTACATGTTAGGTTGCAGGCTTGGTTTCCTATTTCCAGTGCATGGTACAGAAGCATGAAGAGGCATCTAAATGAGGAAACACTAAGAACCTGGAGGTATGCTTTAAGCATCTACATGTTAGGATGCAGGCTTGGTTTCCTATTTCCAGTGCATGGTACAGAAGCATTAAGAGGCATCTAAATGAGGAAACACTAAGAACCTGGAGGTATATGCCAAAAGGTGTTTCTATGTTTCCTCCATAGCCCGGATCACCTCTATATAATTGTATTAAAGGCAAGATACTGCTTACAGACTCAGGGCTCCAGATACAGCTCTATACATAAGCATGAAGAGGCATCTAAATGAGGAAACACTAAGAACCTGGAGGTATGCTAAAAGGTGTTTCTATGTGGGAAATGGTTAACTCTTAAAATCCACCATAGCCAGGATCACCTCTATATTTATAACAGTTACTGTATTAAAGGCAAGATACTGCTTACAATAATTTAGGATGAGTGTAAAGCAGAAAGCTCCTAAAGAATTTTCTACTTTATTTTTCTCTTGCTTAATGTTCATTTTGGCACTTATGTGGAGGAGTAGGTAGATCAACACTCTTAAAGGTGCAGTGATTTTTTTACAAATTCAAAACTATGAGTCCCCAGGACTCGCTGGCCTTCAAAACTATGAGTCCCAGCTATATCTTTATTAGCAAAATGGACTCACAGATTTTAAAGTTATGAGTCCCACAAGATTTTAATGAATCCAGGACTCGGGACTCGCAGGTAAAAAAATCACTGAAGGTGCTTCTGTGAAAGAAAGGGTTAATTAAGCTATTAACTATAATCAAGGAGGAACAGAGGGAAAGACTTCTATATATACATGTAGTCAGTATAAAAGAAATGCAGAAAACACTAAGCAGCCATATATGATAATTATAAAGACTATCTATGCAGATTCTTTCTAATGATCACTAATAGGGCTGCATGGACTGTATACAATAGAAAATACACAGTTAGAAACCATTGAGAAGTCCCTAAAATCAATGCTATTTTTGTAAGTCTTGATTCTAATAAGTAGTGACACCATACTATGATGCAAAGATAAAGATTTTCATTTTTTGAAATACTCCCCTTATCTGGAGCCCTGCGTGAACACTCTTTACAGACTAGTGGCTTCTTAATGAAGGACAAAATTGATGCACAAAGTTTACTTTTGTCTTGCTTGATGCTGCAACCTGTCCTAAAGAATATTAATGTTATCTTATTTCTCAATGGTAGCTCAAATTTGATTAGTTACTTTAATTACAAGGGAGTGGTTTGGAAGCCTTTTAGAGTAGGAAACTGCCCATATACCAACTCTTAACCCTTTACCTGATAGCCTGTTTATAGTATTGAAGATAGGTGACTACTTAAAGCAGGTTGAAAGTAAAGCAGAATGCGCCTTAAGGCGCATTCTGCTTTACTTTCAGCCTGCTTTAAGCTATCATGTGCTAGAATATAGAAAATATTCCTATAATATATATTCATGACTGATTAAATTGGAACTATTTTCTTCAGCGGAGGAATAAATCATATTCGCTAAAAGGCGCTTCTATGGGGAAAAGGGTTAACTGGTCCAATCAATAGACCATCCTCTTATTCATTGAATACAGTCAAACTTGAATAAAACGGCTACTTATCCAAAGAGCATTGAAATCTCCATATAGACAGGCGAGTGCTTAATGCAGAACAAAAGTAATGCAGAAAGCTCCTGTAGGAGCTTTATGCATTACTTTTATTCTGCATTAAGGCTTAAGCTAGCACCAATCCTAAATATTACTTGTGGATCTTCTTCGAGTTGCTGGTTAATACAGGTCTGACTGTAAATCCATCTACAAAGTAACCAGATCTTTTTTCTGGAACACAGATTCACAGATAATACGCCAGCGTCACCAACTTATTTCCATATGAGTCATTAATCATCAACAGACTGTTACCAATTCCAATGGTGGAATCTAAAATTTAGACACAATTCATATTATAGAACAGTGAGGTTGAAGTTAGCTAGGGTATGCAGTGGAGAAGACTTTACTTTTTCATGTTTAACCCAAAGCTTGTTTATAGATTTGAAGACAGGTGACCACTTAAAGCAGGTTGAAAATAAAGCAGGATGCTTAACTTTCAGTCTACTTTGCATTACATTTGCTAGGCTCACTTTCAACCTGCTTTAAGTACTCACCTGTCTTCAAAACAAGAAACAGGTTACCCAGTAAAGGGTAAAACCCTGAAAAGTGTGGGTTTGCATAAAACAGTATGAAAAATAGAGACAAATATGGCTCTAGATATTAAGGGGGGGTATTTCCAAAATTAAATATTTATTTCTGCATTAAACCCTATGGTGTCACTACTCATTCTAATGAGTAGTAACACTTTTGGATTTGGTGCTGAAATATGTGAGAAAATTATGGATTTGTTAATTTTGTTCTCTCTTATCTGAAGCCCTGCTAATAGGTTATTTAGTTATAAAATTGCCAATTCGCTGGCTTCTTGGATGTCATCCATGTTTATGCCAATTAATTCACCACAAAATCTATTATTAGTTAACCCTTTTGATACCTATATCTATTCCCCATGGCAATGCCCTTTCATGCTTTGAGCATGTCATAGTACAAAGCCATAGGAAAACTTCCCTGCATCCTGAGAGACGATTGCTTAACCCATTACCCCATAAATACGCCTTTTAACGCCTATTATTTATTCCTCCACTAAAGAAAATAATTCCAATTTATACAGTCATGACTCATGAATATGTATTATAAGAAATACTTTCTATATCATTGCAGATAGCTTAAAGCAGGTTGAAAGTAAAGCAGAATAGAATGCGCCTCAAGGCGCTTTCTGCTTTACTTCCAGCCTGCTTTAAGCTACCATCTGCTAGCTAGAATATAGGTAATATTTCTTATGACACAATTTGTGACAAATTCATAATTGTATAAATTGGAACTTAAATCTTCTCCAGTTGAGGAAAGGAAAAAATTAAATGTGCTAAAATGTGTTACTATGGGGGAAAGTTTTAACACAAGTCTCTGATTCTAGATTAGATTATTTGTTTATTTAACCCTTTAAACTCTAGTCCCGCATATTGGCATCCTTTGCAAACAGTGAACATGTGAATAGTACACTTGTCCTATGCAAACAGTTACGGAGCCCTCTGATCAGGGTCTTCACTGTTTGTCATAATGTCAAACATTGACAAAACAACCCTTAAAAGTCAGAAATTGACTAGACCATAAATAGAAACCGGAATTGTCCATTTAAAGTTTCAGGGAGGAAAGAGTTAAGTCTCAGTCTTTGTGTACATGTAACGTTACAGTGTGGCTGTAACTGTAATTTACCAGCACAGTGATTTCTCTAGATATGTGAGTGATTGCCCAGCTTACATTGTAGACAGGAACCAGCCTTCAGACATACAACACATTCTACCATATGTGAAAACTTCACATGAGTCCCAAACTGTCTTAATTAAGTCTCTTATCTCAGCTTTATAGTAGCAATTGACAATTACAACATTTTCACATCTAGGTCTATATACATCATTCTGATAAATTGACAATTATGGCATTTTGACCTAAATGACCATTATTGAACTGTTCCGTTTCTTTTTGATTTCTGGGAATTAAATGGAAATGGGTTAAACATTTCATAAGGAGATCTTTGCTGAAAGTCAAATAGACTAAGATATGTCTATGAACATTGTGGCAAAGTTTTGTGAAGATGAAACATAGCCAGGTGTTCAAAACAGAACAGAAAGTGAAAATTTAATAATTTTAATAGTCAAAGGGAGATAACTACTGATTACCATGGGATTTCTGGTTGGTTATCAAACCTAGCTAAGATATTATAACACCTGTAGAGTAAATAATCATGTGGGTGTACACAATTGCTTGAAGAAGCCTTCCATAACAAAAAGTTGAAAATTAACATTTTGCATATAATATTTGCTGTTATTTTTCTATTTTGGCTTTTTTTGTGCTGCTATTTGGTATTACATGTTTTAACACATGTTAAGCTTCCATTAACCCGATTCTGTTTCTAGTCTTGAAAAAGGGTGACCACTAAAAAGCAGGATGAAAGTAAAGCAGAATGCACCTTAGGGCACATGACTGCTTCACTATCAGCCTACTTTAGGCTACCATCTGCAAGAAAATAGGAAACATTTCTTATGATGCATATTAATAATACATGTACTGTATAAATCAAGGGATTTCAGGCTCCAGATTTGGGGAGTATTTCTTTCATTTATCTGGATGTATTAAACCGTATGGTGACTACATGTAATTGTCTATTCGAGACAATTCTAATGGGTATTATTTTATTAAACAGGATTTAGTGCTGAAATAAGCGGCGAAAAAAAGATATTTTTCAGTTTACTCCCTCTTATCTGGAGCCTTATTAAATAAAATTGAACTATTTTCTTCTGTCACGGAATAAATTAAACGTTTTAAAATGTGTATCTTTGAAGTATAATGGGTTAAAGAAACACCTTTTCATTTTATTTTAGCAATCTGCCATTCAATAAAGAAATATGCTGATATCAAAGGGTAGATGACTGCTTAACTCTTTCCTCCATGAAACTTTAAATGGACAATTCCAGTTTCCATTTGAGTCCAGTCCATTTCTGACTTTTAAGGGTTGTTTTTGTCAGTGATTGTCATTATGACAAACAGTGAAGACCCAGATCAGAGGGCTCCGAAAGGAGCCCTCTGATCTGGGTCTTCACTGTTTGCACAGGACAAGTATACTATTCACATTTACACTGTTTGAAAAGGACGCCTATAGGCGTGACTAGGGTTCAAAGGGTTAATGTAGAACAATATTAATACTGAAAGCCCCTAGAGGGAACTTTCTGTAATACCTTTGACCTGCATAAGGCTGCAGCCTTATTAACTAGTTGGTGAAGAGTCACTTTCCTGTATGTCATAGACCACTGAATTTGACTTCATATGTTCACACAATACTACCAAATCAAAGGAATGACAGTACTACCAAAGAGTGGAGAAATGGTGCCAACCAAGGGTTCTATAGGAGCTTCTTTAGAGGCCTCTGATCTGGGTCTACACTGTTTGCCTATAACAAGACTTAGTGTACTCTCCAAAAGTACATTGTTTGTAAAGGACAAGTATACTAGATGCTAGGGTTCAATGTGTTATAAGGACTAGTCAACTATTTCTGCAGACTAGCCTACAACTCTTTGCATGCTGGGTATTTTTTTCCTCTGCAACAATTGTTGTCTGCTACTGTTCTTGATTTAGAGTTTTCAAAATTTCTTTTTAAAACAGGATCAGAGTGTCAAACAGTTTGGAACCTGATAAAATGCCACTTTTTGCACCAATACCATGATTCTGCCTCTAGCGTGCAAAAAATTAAGCCTTTGATTGTTAGAAAAAAGTTCTTTAAAAACACTTAATTAGGATTGACAGGCCAGACACTATTAGGTCTCATATCAGTAAATATGGAGAAGACAGACACAATTTCAGAAGTAATCATCATTGATATAATAGATGATCTTTCATCAGAATAATGGGTTAAAACTGATCATATGATCAAGGATTCACAGTGCTAATGTTGTCACCAATGTTTTCCACTGATTGCCCAGTGCCTGACCTTTGACATCAGCTGGAGCAGCCTGAGTGACACAGTGCAGTCATACCCCTCTAGGGACATCATACTGCTGCACAGTGTATGGGACGATACAGAACAGATTGCACTCTCATATCAGACAAGTTCTATAAGAAAACACTGCAAACCCTGATCAGACAGATCCTGAAGGAGCTGTCTGATCAGGGTCTACACTGTTTTCAACAAGAAATGCTGCAAAATGTACATAATATGTCCTTCAGGGAGCATAACTCAAGGAAATCTTAAGAATTTGAAAATAAACACGAATTTGATAATTATGGTAGTCATCAAAACATCATATATCAAATTTCAGCTCAATAAGTCAAAGCATGTGGGGAAAAAACTGCAGAAAATGATGTATTTTTTAAGTTTCAAAAGGGGCATAATTCATGGATAATTTGATGAATTATAATGACACATAAACTCAATGTGCAGTTCATCAAAAAATGTCATACGTTACATTTCATGTTCATATGTCAAAGCATGCAGGTATGGGAAAAGTTCAGGAAGAGACGGCGGATACAGGACGGGCGGCTACAAATGAGCACTGACAGCCTGCAGATTACTGCTCAACAAGTTATAGAAATAGGTATCATGGGGCCATCTATTATTCATACACACTGCAGCTGGCTATACGCTGCCATCATCAGCCACGAATCACTATCATTATAATATTGCCAACAGTTAACACCTTAACCCATTATCCAAAAAATACACCCTTTTACGCCTTTAATTTATTCCTCCACCGAAGAAAATACTTCTAATTTATAATATAGTCATGAATATGTATAATGAGAATTATTTTCTATATCCTTGCAGATAATAGATTAAAGCAGGTTGAAAGTAAAGCAGAATGCGCTTTTAAGGCGCATTCTGCTTTACTTTCAACCAGCTTTAAGATAGCAACTAGAAACAGGCTATGGGGGAAGGGGTTAAATTGCAATACAGAAAGAAGATCAATGTACTGACTTTATGCAGGTGACAGTTTATTAAAGTAATCTTGTTGTATTAAACATTTCAGGAGAATCAAAAACCTTTTTTTAAAGACAACAATGAGTCTTCTATTAAACACTCACTCAAAACAACCATTGTCTGCATAAAGTCTGCCATGTTTTCATACTTAAAAAATATTCACGCAACACACAAATAAAATAGTAAATTCAAACTAGTCATTTTTTTGAAAATGCAATACTTGTTGGCATGCCATCATCATCATGATATCATATTCCCCTTCTGATGTAAATCTACATTGAAAAATACTGTCAAGTACAAGCAGGATAGATCCTTACTTCTTTTCTTTCTTTCTTTCTTTCTATTATACTGCTACACACCCCTTTTGGGTATTACGAGCAGGGGCACTTTTTAGGTGCACCATTGGGACTGTACCCGGCCGGTCACTTTATCCTGACTCCGACGAACCAGTTGTAATGCTAACCCGAAATCCTGAGCGTCAAGGAGGGAAGCCATTACTACCAATTTTGAAGTCTTTGGTTTGACCCGGCTAGGGATTTAACCCACAACCTCCCGCACTACAAGCTGACGCTCTGCCACTAAGCCACACAGCCGATGTGATCCTGATCAAAATGTTTCAACATTGCTTGAAAATGCAGTCAAACTGACTTGCAGAAGTATACTAATTTGGTCATGGCAATACCCTCTATTGTTTGTACAGGTGTTCAGCTATGATGGAACTGGCCGCTCAATATCTAACATTTTCCAATTACTGTGAGATTATTTAACCCTTTACCACATAGCCTGTTTCTAGTTTTGAAGACATGTGACCACTTAAAGCAGGTTGAAAGTAAACCAGAATGTGCCTTAAGGCATATCTGCTTTACATTCAGCCTGCTTTAAGCTATCATCTGCCAGGATTAATACATTTTTTCTTATGGTTCATTTTCAAGACTGTGTAAATTGGAACTATTTTCTTCAGTGTTGGAAAAAATCAAATGTGCTAAAAGGCGCTTCTACGAGCGAAAGGGTTAATTAACCATTACTCTATTTTCAGCTTTACTCCATGCATAGCCAGTTTCAAAGTTTTGAGGATATGTTACAACATAAAGCAGGTTGAAAGTAAAGCAGAATGTGCCTGAAGGCACATTCTGCTTTACTATCAACCTGCTTTATTTGTTCACTTGTCTTCAAAACTAGAAATAGACTACGGCTTAAAGGGTAAAAGGCTTTCAGTGTTGGAAAGGTTTTCAAGTAAAAAGTAAATTGCAGAAAGCTTAACCCATTACCCCTGTATCTAATTTTGAATACAGGTGACCATTTAAAAAGCAGGTTAAATGTAAAGCAGAATGTGCCTATGCCTGCTTTAAGCTACCAGCTGCTAGAATACATAAATTATTTCAAATGTTAAATATTCCCCACTTTTAAATTGGAACTATTTTCTTCATAGGAGGGATAAATTAGAGGGGTAAAAAGGCATATTTATGGGGTAATGGGTTAAATAGGAAGGTGTCTGTAGTACTTTTACTATGCAACATGCAGCAAGCTGTATTGAAGACAACCTGGGCAGATTTCTAGTAGTTACATACTGAAACTAGAGTTTGACCTCGACTTAGTTTTGTCCAAGATGCTCTTATAAATCAAATTGTTTGCTAAGAATGTCTCACTAATTACAGTTCTTACAGCTGTGTAACTAGTAATTCTAAGACAACACTTTTATATCCTCCCCACTCAGAGAGAGTGTGAACAATGAATGCTTAGCAAATAACCATTTCCCTCATAACTTGATATAACTCTTGTGGGTTAGTGTGATCCCTTGTGGACCAAACCATGAACCATTCTACTTGGAATTCTGGGTAGTTTAATAAATACTGTTCTAAATTAGTAAACAGTGTAGACCATGATCAGGAGCTCCTAGGAACCCTCTGATCTGGGTCTTCACTGTTAGCAAATGTCCTTGATATTGAAAGAGTTATACACTTTCCCTCACAATTCGATCAAATGTTAAAGACAGGTTGCGCTCCAAATGGAGATTTGTGCTTTACTTTCAGCCTGCTGTAACAAAGCCTGGAAAGGTTCCCAATAAGCTCTATCAGGAAAAGGTAGAAGCAGGAAAAAGTGTTTAACCCATTACCTCATAAATACACCTTTTTACGTCTTTAAATTATTCCTCCACTATAGAAAATAGTTCCTTTTTATAAAGTCATGAACATGTACCATTAAAAATAATTTCTACATCCTATCAGATAATAGCTTAAAGCAGGCTGAAAGTAAAGCAGAATGTGCCTTAAGTAGTCACCTATTTTCAATACTTGAAACAGGCTATGGGGTAATGGGTTAATAGTATGAAACAAAAGTAAATGTATGAATAGTAGGTACTTCAATATGATATGTCTCATAATGGATGCAATTCTGTGTTACTTTAGTCATCTCTCTGGTTATACCACAAACACTCTGAAAATTACAACCTTACTAAATAAAGTGTTATTTCTGGCACCAAACAAGAATGTGATTTAATTCCGAGTTCATATCGCCTTTGATCTGCATCAACAGAAAAAAGTGTCCAGCTGCTTATCTTATGTTGTGGCTAAGCCTATTACACAGGGCTCTAGATAAGGGGGATACTTCAAAAATTAAATATTTATTTCTGCATTAAACCATATGGTGTCACTACTCATTAGAATCGTCTCGAAGAGACGATTCTAATGAGTAGTAACACTATATGATTTGGTGCTGAAATAAGTGAGAAAATGTTGGATTTGTTAAGTTTACTCTCTCTTATCTGGAGCCCTGTTACATTCTAAGACAGAATGGGTATACAAGTCTTCCTCCAGCTCTCATGCAAAGGTTACACAGGGCTCTAGATATTAGAGGGGGTAAATTGAACAAATCCAATATTTCTTCACTTATTTCAATACCAAATCCTATGTTGTTACTACTCATTAGAATCGTCTCAATGAGACGATTCTAATGAGTGGTAACATCATAGGGTTTACTGCAGAAATAAAGATTTCAGTTTTTGAAATACTCCCCTTATCTTGATCTCTGTAATACATACTATAGGACTGAATGGGTATACAACTCTTCCTTCCATCTCCCATGCAAAGTCTGCTCTATACCTGATAAGCCCCTGAAATTCCCAGTATAGATACCCGATAAAAACCTGATACCTGCCTGATAAAGACACCAGGTGAAAACCTTGGTATGCAGCTCTTCAATTTTTATGTAAAGCAGTTTTACATAAATGTATGAGAAGTATGAAAAATTGCTCATTTTATGTCATGAATCATTAGGCACTGCTTGGAAAATACATTCACACTTTTCACAACATTTACAGCCCATTCCATCAACATTAATCTTTTACCTGACAAAATACAATATACAGTCAAACCTCTCTATTATGACCACTAAATTGCTTTAAGCTGCCTGTCTTTTATACAATCAATTAGCATTCTGTTTAGTGGCCTTTACATGGAGCTTTTACTTAATTCATGTAGATCAAAATTACAGTGCAGAAAGCTCCTATTTATGGGGTCAAGGTTGAAGGAGCTGATGCATGCCAGATAAAATGACTGCTATTGAACATACAGACATTTCTGGGTTTGATTTAATATTGCCAATTGTGAGGATGATAACAGTGTATCAACCCAACACTTGTAAATCCATCCCCCCTACCTGAGCAGGTGCCTACTTACAGTCAAACCTAGGTAAACTGCCCACTTGTAAAATATAAGCAAATGGCTCTCTTATTATACAGGTAACTGTTTAATGCAGGACACAAGGTAAAACAGAAAACTCCTCTTACCCTTTCCCCCATAGAAGTGCCTTTGAGCATATTTAATTTATTCTTCCACTGAAGAAAATAGTTCCAATTTATACAGTTGTGAACATTTATTATTATAAATAGTTCCTGTATTCAATAAGATGATAGCTTAAAGCAGGTTGAAAGTAAAGCAGAATGTGCCTTAAGGCATATTCTGCTTTACTTTCAACCTGCTTTAACTGGTCACCTATCTTCAATACTAGAAACAGGCTATGGGGTAAAGGGTTAAGAGATTTAACTTTGTCCTGAATTATACTGCTATGAACTACCATTAACAAGTTTTACTCCATACTGTTACTAAAGGTTAAGAACACTAACACTGTGCTACGTTACCCACAATTTGACTAGCATTCATATGTACAGTTCAGATCCAGACTACATAGAGACATATCAGGATAAAAACTGTATTGCCCACTAAAAAAAGGGATGTATAATAGAGCAGTATAAAATTTAATTTAAAATACTGTAACTATATGGAGATGGGGAAGGTGGTTCAAATTTGAGCACAAACATTTAATCAAATTTACTGCTAGAATAATCAAGGTATACTTGATTAGCAGGGAAAGTCCAGATAAATTGACTTGTATCTGATTGCAGGATTGTCTACATCCTTTCAAGAAATTGTATTGATTGGTGAGCACCTTTGAATCCCGTTATGACATCACAAAACATCTTATCTTATCTTATTCCTCCACTGAAGAAAGCAGTTCCACTTTAATGTGACTTTATACAGACATGAATGTGCACCTTGAGAATATGTTCTCTATCCTAGCAGATGGTAGCTTAAAGCAGAAACAGGCTATGTGGATAAAGGGTTAAACATATCCCTAACCAAATGTTCATTTTTGTGTTTAAGACAGGTTGTTGTTTAAAGTATACTTAAAAGTAAAACAGAAGGCTCTTAAAGGAACTTTCTGCTTTACTTTCAGTCTGCTTAAATCAGCCACCTGTCAGAATGTAGAAACTATTTATCAGGACTTGGTAGAAGTATGAATAGACATCTCTATAAGGAATAGAATAAGGCATGCACTATTGATACATTAAAGGAAAAGTTTAACCCTTTACTCCATAGTCTGTTTCTAGTTTTAAAGACAGGTGAGCACTTAAAGCATGATAAAAGTAAAGCAGAATGTGCCTTTAGGCACATTCTGCTTTACTTTTACCCTGCTTTAAGCTACCATGCATCTGCTGTTATATAGAAAATTTATCGTATGGTACATATACCAGTAGTCATGATTGTATAAATTGGAACTATTTTCTGTAGGGGATGAACAAATTAAATGTGCTAAAAGACGCTTCTAATGGGGAAAGGGTTAAGACATGAACAGTTCTAATAACCAACACCCCATAATGTGTCCAAGATCTCATATCAGATCATAGTCAGATCAGACTACAGGGCATATCTCTTGTGGTACCTGGTTCCAAACTGTTTTCAGATATGAGAGCCAATGCAACAAGACCTCACAAACATCTCTATCAAATCATTCATCAGCCATTCAACATCTGTACGGAAACAGCACTTAGCCACTCAATGCTTGGCACTAATCACTCGGAGCTTTTCTGACACAATCTAAAAACTCCCGTAACTGATAAAAATACACTGATTTTTTTATCACAATAATCAAACTTGTATTTGGCGACCACCAAAAAATGCCAGACAGACTTTAAGGCAGTTGTCATTTCAATATACGAATCCTTCTACAGTATCATCATTCATGAATCATATTCAATCTCTTAAGAGAGGTGGCTGATGAATGCTATCAAAAAGTAGAGCAGAAATCTGCTAAAATTCTGCTTTACTTCTATCCTGCTTTAGCTTGCCACCTGTCAGGATGTTTTCCATGGTTACTTATCAGCAACACTTAGATATTTGATCAGTGAAATGCAATTTCTGTACATTGAAGCAAATAGTTTCAATTTATGCAATCAAGAATATGTATCATGAGAAATATTTTCCATATCGATATTAGAGAGAAATACATGTATTTTCAATCTATTTTCAGTAGATGGTAGCTCAAAGTAGGCTGAAAGTAAAGCAGAATGTGTCTTAAGGCACATTCTGCTTTGCTTTCAACCTGTTTAAGTGGTCACCTGTGTTCCAAACTAGAAACAGGATATGGAGTAGAGGGTTACAAGCAGCTGTATGTTTTTATCTTTTTTAAATTATTATGAATATAGCCTAGCTTAAAGACAGGTAGTTTAAAGCTAGGTTGTTCTAGCCTCTCAGAAAATGTTTGACACTTTTAACTTCAAAGCTTTTAACTCAGAAGTTGTTTCCAAGTATTTAACCCTTGTAGTGCTAAAACTAAAATGGATATTCTTTGCAAACTGCATAGACCCAGATCAGAGGGCTCCTGAATGAGCCCTCTGATCTGGGTCTTCACTGTTTTGTCATATTTTATAGCTTTAAATTTTGACATCAGTTCTCTAATGCATTAATTGAAACTCTTAAGGTATTAACCCTTAGCCCGCCAAATAAATTGTCGTCTGCTATATTTCTCGTCTGCTTCAAGTTTCAAAGTGCTTCAAAGTTGCTCAAAATTGCTGAAAATGTTGTCCGAGTGTCAAACAGCTTGGATCCAGATGAGACGCCGAGTTACTCGGCGTCTCATCCGGATCCAAGCTATTTGCATATGGAGCTATAGTTGTGAGTGGCAGGCTAAGGTTTAATCAGAAAGCGGATTAGCAGATTGGTCCATTTGAAATTTGAGCAATATTAGGGTTAAGTGACTTGTCTCAATGATAATTATAGGGTTCCAGAGTATTGCAAACCAAATTTTTTATTTCTGAAATAAACCCTATGGTGTCATTACTCTTCAAGACAATTCTAATGAGTAGTCATTATACTATAAGATTTTATGCTGAAATGAGTGAGAAAATGTTGGATTTGTACAATTTACTCCTTTTTATCTGGAGCCCTGATCATCACAACATTTTATTACTCTACACGTGATTGTGTAAGATAAGGAAATCCATAATGACTATAGGAAACTAGTAACTGTATTAGTCATGAGATAAATTTCAATCCTCCATACAAATGAGTTGATTTCAACCTCAGCAACCCAGTCCTTTGATGAGTAATCATTTAACCCATTCCCCTTAAATACACATTTTAACGCCTTTTGTTTATTTATCCACTTAGGAAAATAATTCCAATTCATACAGTTATGACTATGTATGATAAGAACTATTTTCTATATTCTAGAAGATGTTAGCTTAAAGCAGACTGAAAGTAAAGCAGAATGTGCCTTAAGGCACATTCTGCTTTACTTTCAACCTGCTTTAAGTGGTCACCTGTCTTCAAAGCTAGAAACAGGCTATGCAGGGGTAATGGGTTAAGGAAGGAGTATGATGCTTTAATTTCAATCTGCTTTACACTACCATCTGCTAGGATTTAGAAAATATTTCCTATGATACATATTCATGATGGTATCAATTGAAACTATTTTCTTCAATGGAGGAAAAAAATTAAAGGGGTTAAAGGTAGATTTATGGAGTAATGGGTTAAGATAGAATGCTCCTACTTGAGCTTTCTGTTTTGTTTTCATCCTGCTTTAAGCGGCCACTTATGTTTTAAGTACTGAACAGCACCAAGACAACATATAAGTGGTTGAAATGCTTTGTTGTTTAATGTATTACTGTTAAGTTTCAGGTTTTGTGCATCACTGCACAACACTAAAATTCACACATGACAAATCTGACAAGCAATTTGTTAAAGCTACTCCAAATTAGAAATGCACAACTTCTTACATTTAAACAAGTAAATTTAATCACCACTTTTACAACCACCGAACATAAGGCCTTTTTATTTTCTGACACCCTACGCTATAGCTTGTTTACAGTGGTTAATACAGATGCTTGTTAAAAGCAGTCTAAAAGTTAAGCATAAAGCTCCTATAGGAACTTCCTGCTTTTACTTTCATCCTGCTGTAATCATTTACCCCATAGCCTGTTTCTAGTTCTGAAATCAGCTGACCACTTAAAGCAGGTTGAAAGTAAAGCAGAATGCGCCTTAAGGCGCATTCTGCTTTACTTTCAGCCTGCTTTAAACTACCATCTGCTAGGATATAGAAAATATTTCTTTTGGTACAATTTTATGACTATAAAATGGAACTACATGTATTTTCTTCAGTAGAGGAACAAACTATGTGGGAAAGGGTTTAAAGCAGCCATCTAATGATCTATCAGGATGTAGGATGGATGTCATTACTTTCCCAAATGTCAATTGTTGCTAATTAAATTTGACTGCAGTTGGAAAGACGTTCTTTCCCAATAAATGTGTCTTATTGCTAAAACAATGAAGTTTGAAGCCAGATCAGACCCTCTGGTAACTCAGCATCATCAGATTCAAGAAGATGTCACTTTTTACATATTATTGCATGGCATTTGTGTCTACATTCCTTTAAACTGAAATAAAGTTTAACACGTATTCTCAACTGTAACAATAGGTAATTAATTAAAGTCAATTCCAGACCTCTGATAGCTGTCAACACCAGGACTTTCATAATTATACAGTCAAACTTCTGATTATATAGTGCCCATTCTCTAAAGAAGTATAGAGTAAAGCAGAAAGCTCCCAAAGCAGCTTTCTGCTTCACTTTTATCATTCTTGAAACTGTCATCTGTATCACAGACTGCTAATTTAATTTTCTTTTGGTTGGCTGCTTAACACCAAGTTGATTTAGGAACATCAAGATAACACTATAAGCTGCATAACCCATAGATGTGTGTGCATTATGCACCTGCAAGTTCCAACATCAACAATTAAACAATGGGTGGGCTGGGGAAATATTACATAGCCCACCTGCTGTAGTTCCAGCTTCTATAGAAACACAGTGGGCTTATACCCAGGGCTCAAGGTAAAAGGGGGTAATTTACTAAACTGAACATTTTCTCATTCATTTCAGCACCACATCCTATGGTATCACTATACTCAGTAGAATCATCTCTGAGTGAGAAGTGCCACCATAGGGTTGAATGCAGAAATAAAGATTATAGATTTTGAAATACTCCCCTTATCTGGAGTCCTGCACAACCAGTTAACCATAGTTCTATATACATGCAATGAAACAATGTCAACCACGGAACATTCCTACAAAGTTTTGTTAAAATTGGAACAGCGGTTTTGGATTAAAACCTTAATACTAATTTAGGGGTTTATTGACACTTTTTGAAAACAGAGTAGATCCAGATCAGACACACCCAGAAGGAGCTGTCTAATCAGGGACTGCAATGTTTTCTTATGGGATCCTGCTAATATAACATGGGCCTGTGCTCTGTCCTGGGTCACAGCTTCTTTATTTTATAAGCCAATGTAATAGTTCAGGTGATTGATGTACATACAGTGGAGAATCTGTTATTCTTTCCCAATAAACGCGTTTACGCTAAAACTATTATTTGCAGTGCAAACAGTTTGGAGCCAGATCAGACGCCGGGTAACCCGGCGTCTGATCAGGCTCCAAACTGTTTGCCACCAAGATAAACAAGAATTATCAGAATTGTCCAAATATTGTTCTTTTCTACGTTTTAGTGCTTTGCGTTTGCGTACGTTTGCGTTTAAACGGGAAAGAATAACAGATTCTCCACTGTAACGGGCAAAGTTTAATACTCAGCCTGACAAGTTTTAACATGTATCACATGACAGATGTCTACATAGAACAACTCTGTCTACTCCTCCACATAAGTGCCAAATTTGCATATAAATTGTTTGAATTACATATATATTTCAGCTTTAAGCAAGGTGAAAGTAAAGCAGAAAGCCCCTAAAGGAGTTGTCTGCTTTACTTTCATCTACCTCTATGCAGTACTTTGCCAAAAACAGTTTTGTTGAGGTAATTTGGACCAATGGCTATGGAGGAAAACGTTAACCCATTACTCCATATAATACACCTTTTTATGCCTATAACTCATTCCTTCACTAAAGAAAATAGTTCTACTTTATACTTCCATGAATATGCACCATAAAAAACATTTTCTATACCCAAGCTGATGGCAGGCTGAAAGTACAGTAGAATGTGTCTTAATGTGCTTTCTATTTAAAATTACTTGCAACCTGCTATAAGTAATTAGTCACTCATCTTTTAAACTAGAAACAGGCTATGGGGTAATGGGTTACGGCAGTCACATATATTTTGAAAATCTTCATGCATTTTCAATAACTGTATACACACAAACACTCATAGAAATACAAACACACACACTACCATCATGCTCTTATTAGCCCCCAGTCTCAGAACTATACCAATTTAGAAACAACTCTACAGAGAGCCATGGCAAACAGAAACATTTCACCCCTAAGCAGCACATAAAAGATTCAATAACAACTAACACACAAACATTACAGTCAAGTCCATAAAACTCTTGAACAAGTTTTAATCAAACAGGTTATGAATTTACAAGCATTTTGTGTTGTTAGTGGCATTCGATCCTCCACAGAACTTCGAGTCTGAACTGCCTTAAAGTGCCTCTAGCCCTCTACCTACTTCTCCACATAAATGCCACAATTGAATATTCATATAATAATTGTGTTCAATGCACAGGGTGCCAGCTTAAAGCAATATGAAAGTAAAGCAGAGAGCTCCTAAAGGAGCTTTCTGCTTTACTTCACCTTGCTTTTTGCAGCATCCTGACCTGTCATCACAGTTGGATACCAAGCGATTTGCACTAGTGCGTATGGAGGAAAGGGTTAGACAAGCTATATTCCAGCAGATAGGGTTCGAGTTCAGCAGGTATAGCCTAACTTACTAGGCCTCACAAATCAATAAGCAAAGTAGAATTTTTGTGGGGAGCAGCATTTTTATATCCTCAGGCAAATAAATAACAGGATGAATATCCTTTTCAGCACAACTGATAAACAGAATTACTTTGGTAACATTAAAGTTATAGCGAGTACAAGTAAACAAACATTATACCAAGGCATTCTCTTTATCAAAGCACTTGGTTTACCCTCTGTTTTTCAATAATAAATTGATATTTGAGATGTAATAACAGGGATCTAGATAAGGGGAGTATTACAAATATCAAAATCTTTATTTCTGCAATAAACCCTATGGTGTCACTACTCATTAGAATCGTCTCGAAGAGACGATTCTAATGAGTAGTAACACCGTAGGATTTGGTGCAATATGAGTGAGAAAATGTTGGATTTGTTCAGAATACTCCCCCTTATCTAGAACCCTGTAATAAGATTTATCAAAATGATGACAACATGCAGTCTTGCACACTTTTCGAAGTCTAGTTGAGCTATATATTTCAAAATGAGGAGGGGGTGGGGGGGGGGGGGGGGGGGGGGGTGGGGGGGGGGGGTGGGGGGGGGGGGGGGGGTTTACCTGAACATTCCAGCATTTTCTCCGAAGTTATGTATCAATGTATGCTATGTTGTGAGTTAGTATTTTGAAATGCCCATCTCACCTTGAGGTCTTTATCTTTGTAATAAATATTATCCAATAATCAACTGCTTCATATAGTAGGAATGCATGGTCATTACAAAACAAGATATTGAACATCTCTGTGAAAGGCTACGTCACAAATATGTCACAAATACGGACCATGTTTCATAAAACATTGCGAGTGACAATCACTAGTAAATTGTCTGGACAAGATAATGATGGTCCATATCCTTGCTAACTGTGATAATAACAACAATAGACTGGTACATGAGCACTGGGGGATTATATACTGTCCTTGTGTAATTACAGCTGTTTGAGACAATTTCATAATGAAGATCAATGAATGACCCAACCTATGGTTACTCTTTCAGGCTTTCTCTTTAACCTTTACTCCATAGATTGTTTCTTACCTTTGAAGATAGAAAACTACTTAAAGTAGGTTGAAAGTAAAGCAGAATGTGCCTTAAGGCACATTCTGCTTAACTTTCAGCCTGCTTTAAGCTACCATCTGCTAGAATACAGAAAATATTCATTATGATACATATTCATAACTGTATAAATAATAATTCAAACTATTTTCTGGCGCATTCTGCTTTACTTTCAGCCTGCTTTAAGCTACCATCTGCTAGAATATAGAAAATGATTATTATGATACATATTCATAACCGTATAAATTGAAACTATTTTCTTCAGTGAACTAATTAACTAAATGCGTAAAAATGTGTATCTATGGATTAAAGAGTCAAAAAACAATATTTTCACGCTTTTACCTTATCTTCATAACAAACAAAGATTCAAAAGATGTGTTGGAGATTTTTGACAAAAGAAGCAACCTAATGCAGAACAAAAGTAATACATAAACATTACCAGTTTCTTGTGCAGTACAGGGCAATGTATTCAACTGGAGATGTACTTGACGGAAACGGCCCATTGCGCAAGCGTCTTTTGCACAAGTGTGATTAGCTGTTTCCGTCAAGTATGTCGAGAGTTGAATATGATTCCCGCTGTTGTGCACTGGCAACTTCAGTGATGTGTTTATTATAAATATACTGTCAATATTCACCAACAACATGAAATATTTCAATCATTTCATATCCAGAAACATTTGATATTTGAAGCAGAACAAAGAACTCATCCTAACTCTTTTGCATGCTATGTAATGTTTACATCTGAAATATAATTGTAATCTGCTATTTTACATAAAAAGAATTTTATAAATTGCATTTCAAAACAGGGTCAGATAGATCCTGATGCGGAGATGCCATATTAAGCAGCATTTCATCAGGATACAAACTACTGGTATTTGCATATGACATAATTTATAAAGTGGAAGTGCATTACTGTTAGCAATCACAAAATTCAAGCATCAGTCAGAAGTTACAGATATTTCCGTATCTGATATAACTGGACACCAAAGTGAAAGTGAAGGAAAGATAACAATTTCATTATTGCGGTTATCTACAGCCCTATCCCATTAAAATGTAAACAAGATTTGGAATATCAAATAATGAATCACTCATATGAACAAGTCATAATTAAGATGAAGTGGTTCATTCTATAGATAAGTTCATATCTCTATGAAACCAGAGAATGAACCATGTTTTCGTACCATTTAATCCCTTACTCCATAAATATGCCTTTTTACACCATTAATTCTTCCATTGAAGAAATACTCCCACTTTGTTAATTAAGTAATATACAGTAAAACTCTCTATTACGACCACTCAATTTTGTTAATGATTGGTTATTTAAGGCAGGTGGCTGCTAAAAGCAAGGTTACAATGAAACAGAAAGCTCCTTTGGGAGCTTTCTGTTTCCTGTCACATTGCTTTAATCTGTCACCTGTCTTTTATACATTCGATTAGCCTTCATCTTAGTAGTCGTTATAGAGAGGTTTTACTGTAATTATAAAGTCCTAACAAATATTTTCTATATCCTAGCAGACTGTATCATCTTCTAGAATATAGAAAGTATATCTTAGGATACATATTCATGGCTATATAAATTGGAACTATATTTTCTTCAGTGGAGAAATACATTAATATGCGTAAACAAGCACATCTTATGGAGTTATGGGTTAAGAGTTAACAGTACAGTCGAGACTGTCTACAGCGACCTTCCGAGGGAGATTGGAAAGAAGGTCACTGTAGACAAACGGTCGCTATACACAAATTCCAAGTTTCCCCCTAAAGCTATTGATTCAAAATGGAAAGAGGGGATTACAGTGTATATTATACAGGTAGTCATTGCAATATGTGTTAAAAAAGAAGAATGTGAATAAATCTTGATAAACTGCATTTGATTTGTCTTCATTACCTTAAACAGACATCACAATTTAAATTTTACGTTTGCTTTCTTCATCATGATTGTTTCCGCAGAACGATACCGCTGGCCATCCATATTACACACCCAACTTATCACTAATTTGTTAGCTTTGTGTGTTGACTCTTAATCACCGTTAATGGATTATAAGAATTGCCAATACACAATTGTTTGTATGCCTTTGAAGTTTGAACGCATATAAAAATCGCGCCTCGATCGTGGATTAACACCTCCATCATTCAAACTTTTTTCTTCGTCGGAAGGCTTCAAGCTGTGTAAACCGTTAACGCTAGCTATTCTTTCAGTAAAGAATGTTCACAACAAACCGCACGCGAATAAACCAGCAAAATTTCATAAATAATGCGTATTATCGCGCAATCAAGAAAACATATGTTGAAGAAGCAATGTCTTACTGTGTACACACTCTTGTAATTAGGTCAGACGGATATGCGACTTTTTCAGTAGCAGCTGATGTATGATTTTCTAGTGTTTGAGTCAATGAAGGCGAAGCTTATTTTGATTGACAGCTAGTCATTTCCAGTAGACTGACCATTCTACCAGCGTAGTACCTACCCATACATGTCTAAGTAACGGTTAACACGAGGGTAGCGCTACAAATACAAATTGTGTTTCTAAAACAAGAGCCCCATGGGGCATATTTCGCTCACCTGAGAAAATAGCTGAAAAAATGGAGATAATAATTTAGGTCAAGGACTGACCTAGATATGCAACAGACCGGAACAATTTGAACAAATTATGTAAAGTATATTTAAAAGTGTCACCATACCGAATATAAAAGCTCTGGCCATATTAGTGTCAGAGAAGAAGACGTTTGAAATTTTCTATATATAACTATATGTAAAACTGTGACCCCAGGGGCGGGCCAATTTTGACCCCAGGTGCATAATTTGAACAAACTTGATAGAGTACCTGTAGGCGATGATATGTGCCAAATATCTAAGCTCTGGCCCTTGTAGTTTCAGAAAAGAAGATTTTTTAAGTTATAATTGAAAAAAATCTATTTTTAGCTCCTGTGACCTAGTTATGCAACCGACCAGAACAATTTGATCAATTTTGGTATAGGACATCTAGAAGTGTCACCATGCCAAATATCAAAGCTCTGGCCATATTAGTTTCAGAGGAGAAGACATTTGAAAATTTCACTATATAACTCTTTGTAAAACTTTGACCCCCGGGGCGGGGCCAATTTCGACCCCAGGGGCATTATTTGAACAAACTAGATAGAGGACCTGTAGGCGATTCTATGTGCCAAATATCTAAGCTCTGGCCCTTGTAGTTTCAGACAAGAAGATTTTTTAAGTTTTCAATGAAAAAAATCTATTTTTAGCTCCTGTGACCTAGTTATGCAACCGGCCAGAACCATTTGAACAATTTTGGTATAGGACATCTAGAAGTGTCACCATGCCAAATATCAATGCTCTGGCCACATTAGTTTCAGAGAAGAAGACGTTTGAAAATTTCACTATATAACTCTTTGTAAATCTGTGACCCCCGGTGCGGGGCCAATTTTGACCCCAGGGGCATAATTTGAACAAACTTGATAGAGGACCAGTAGATGATGCTATGTGCCAAATATCTAAGCTCTGGCCCTTCCAGTTTTTGACAAGAAGATTTTTTAAGATTTCCTTATTTTTTCACTTTGGTTGCCATGGCAACCAGAGTTCTGCATTGTTTTTAATTCTTTGAACAAATTTGAAAGAGCTTGACCCAAGGAACATTTCTGTAAAGTTTGGTTGAATTCTGTCAAGCGGTATAGGAGGAGATGTCATTTGAAGCAATTGTTAACGACGACGGACGACTAACGACGGACGACGCCGGGCCATCCCAATAGCTCACCTTGAGCCTTTGGCTCAGGTGAGCTAAAAAGTGGCGGCCACTACGAAAGTTGCGAAAGTCGCTACAGGAGTCCAAAACATCGTTTCGGGAGTTAAAAATCATGGTCGTTGTACGGATTTCGCAGGAAGTCGTTGTATACAGAGCCTTTTCAGTGTAAAACGCATTTGGGGGATATAAAAGGGTCGTTCAAGACAAAACGTCATTGTACACAAGGGGCGCTAAGACAGTCTCGACTGTACTTACATTCACCTGTTGGCCATGAACAAGCAACTCATAAAATATGCCTCATTATTGATGTTTTAAAACATACTGAAAAATCTCTCAGATCTGAGATTCAGGTTTCTCTTCAAATGTTCATAATTTTTGGTCTGCAACAATGGTCGTCAACTACTGTTTTTGACATTTCTATTACTTTTTTTCTCCTAATAGGGTCAGAATGTCAAACAATTTTGGATCCTGATGAGATGTTACATATTGCAACATCTCATCAGGATCTAATTGTTTGCAAATTATTCAGGTTTTGCTGAAGCGTGCCAAGAGTTTAAACTTAAACCATGTGTACTTAACTGAGTTTTATTTCATTTTAAAGACTGCATTTAACAACTTCATTGTTAAACCTTGCTGTGCAGGATTGAGAATAATATCATTGCAAACAGTGTTGACCCAGATCAGAGGGCTCCTATAGGAGCCCTTTGATCTTGGTCTTCACTGTTTAGCATAATTTTAAATAGTTTAAGGGGAGCCAACCCCTTGACAGTCATTTAAAAAGTCATATAATCAGAAAATAGCAGAGTCCATTTTCAGATTTCACCATTTGAAAGTTGTTTGTGTTGTGAGATGCACTTCAACTGTTTTATGAGGTCTTGAGAGTATTACAGAACCAAGGGTAGATTACTTGGAGTGATACCTAAGCTAACACTAACTCTGCCATGGATCTAATTCAACATAGGTGGCCTACATTAACCCATTCGTAACCCCATAGCATGTTTCTAGTTTTGAAGACAGGTAACCACTTAAAGCAGGTTGAAAGTAAAGCAGAATGCGCCTTAGGGCGCATTCTGCTTTACTTTCAGCCAGCTTAATGCTACCATCTGCTATAATACAGAAACCATTTACTATGATAAATATTCATGTCTGTATAAATTGGAACTTTTGTCTTGTATTGAGAAATAAATAGAAGGCGTAAAAAGGCGTATTTATGGGGTAATGGGTTAAGATGTAGATCCAAGACATATATAATAGGGATTGAGCTACACGTAATGCATTTGGCACCCACCTGTACTAGAAAAGTTGTCATTGTATGGTCAGTAATAATTGGTCACTAAGTAAAGCAAGGTCCCACCTTAGAAGGTGTGCAGTGGTTGGTAAAGGTAGCTATCCCCCATAGCTGGTTTTCAGTATTGAAGACAGGTGATTACTAAAGCAGACTGAAAGTAAAGCAGAATGCTCCTTTATGAGCATTCTGTTTTACTTACAACCTGCTTTAATCTACTATCTGCTAGGATATAGGAAATATTTATTGTGGTTCATATTTATTACTGCTCATAGAAGAATTGTTTTCTTCAGTGAAGGAATAAATTAAAGGCGAAAAAAGGTGCATCTATGGGATAACGGGGTAAGTATTTACAGAGCCCAATGACGTTTTGAATAGTGGCTGCTGAATACAAATGTTGCTGTTACCCTTGATGCTTATATTAACCCTTTACCCCATAATTATGCCTTTTTACGCTTTTAATTTATTCATTCCCTGAAGAAAATTGTTCCAATTTATACAGTAATGAATGAGTACCACATGGAATATTTTCCATATCCTTGAAGATAGTAGCTTAAAGCAGGCTGAAAGTAAAGCAGAATGAGCCATAAGGCGCATTCTGCTTTACTTTCAACCTACTTTAAGTGACCAAGTAACCAGGGCCCGGGTGCATGACACATAGTTAGTGGCTACCTGTATGCTAAGTCCATCGCTGAGAGTTAAATATTGATTTTTTACAACTATACTCAGTATAGAAATACTAACTGGGAAGGACTTAGCATACAGGTAGCCACTAACTATGTGTCATGCACCCGGACCCTGTTTTCAAAACTAGAAACAAGCTATGGGGTAATGAATTAAATCAATGATTAATATCATGCCAGCATGTTACCTTAGGCTTTGAAGCATGACTACAAATAGCACTTACAAACAGTTCGTCTCCAGATCAGACACAGTATAACCCAGCATCTGATCAAGACACAATTGGACACATTCTTCTGTCAAATCCCTTAAACTCTACACGGGAATAAATAGACTAAAATATGCTGATTACAATTTCTCAGCAGATGAAAGTGTTAAAATGGGAGCTGCCATGATTTAACCCTTTACACCATAGCCTGTTTCTAGTTTTGAAAATAGGTGACTACTTAAAGCAGGTTGAAAGTAAAGCAGAATGTGCCTTGAGGCACATTCTGCTTTACTTTCAACCTGCTTTAAGCTACCATCTGCTAGATTTAGAAAATATTTCTTATCATACATATTCATGACTGTATAAATTGAAACTATTTTCTTGAGTAGATGAATTAATCAAAAGCCTAAAGTGGCGTATTAATGGGGTAATGGGTTAAACTCTATAAATATACACATTGAATAAATATGCTGATTACAATTTCTCAGCAGATGAAATTACAGCAGTGAAAGAGTTAAAATGGGAGCTGCCATGATTTAAAAGTATTTCTGATAACATTGGCTGAACTATGTAGATCACTAAATAGTAAATACAGAATATTCAAGCTTCTGTTTCTTCAGATATATCTCAGCTGTAATTATACAGAATGGAAACATTATACAGTTTTATACTGACACTTTACATAACCAAATATAAAGCATCCCACAAGAGATGACAGGGGACAATAACTTTTAATACCTTTGATCCTTTGATCTTGGCATGTTTTCTGTTTCAAGACATGCCCACTTATACATGTTACGATGATGTAAATAAGAATTTAACCCCTTCCACCATGGCTTCTAAACTTATTATTTTACCATAAGTGGATGCCTAAACAAAGCTGAAAGTTATGCAGAAATCTCATTAAAGCACCCATGAATTTCAGCCTACTTAGAAGCCACCTGTCAAGAGAGAGTAGAAGCAGAGCTCTAACATTTTCTGACCCATTTCTGCAACAAATCCTAAGATGTTTCTACTCATGTTTCTACCTCAAAGATAGGATTCTACTGAGAAGTGACACCAGAGATATTAATGCATAAGTAAAGATTTTATTTTTTGAAATACCCCCATTATCTATCACCCTGAGTAGCATGCAAAGGTGTCTCTATGAGGTATAGGGAAAGGTACAGTGGAGAATCTGTTATTCTTTCCCGTTTAAACGCAAACGCAAAGCACTAAAACGTAGAAAAGAACAACTTTTGGACAATTCTGATATTTCATGTTTATCATGGTGGCAAACAGTTTGGAGCCTGATCAGACGCCGGGTTACCCGGCGTCTGATCTGGCTCCAAACTGTTTGCACTGCAAGTAATAGTTTTAGGCTAGCGTAAACGCGTTTATTGGGAAAGAATAACGTTTTCTCCACTGTATGAAAAGGTGTCTCTATGAAGGAAAAGGTTAACAGAACTTGCATATTTACTGAAAAATAAGTCTGCAGTTCCACAAATTTATTAGTACATGTATATAGTTCAACCTTGATATCTAGAACTTAAACATTGAAGTCGGACATATTTGTGTGCCTCGGTGCTGTAAAACCAAACTCAATCAATCAATCTTAGTCACATTTTAACTGTAAAAATCTGGCCTGTTCAACTGAGGTTAGTTCAATATATTGAAATTCAACTGTTGATATACAAATTCATGAGACTTAAGTTAGTTTGAATTATCAATGTTTGACTGTAGTTCAAGAACTCAGAAAAATTTCTATCATACAGTCACTCTTGCATCAAGCTACCACCCAATAGAATACCCAATGGCATTCGTAAGAAAAACAAATGAGGCTGCCTAATGCAGGAGAAAATTAATGCTGAAAGTTCCTTTTGGAGTTTTCTGCATTATTTTAATCCAGGTTTAAGCACTCACCTGTCTTCAGAGATCTCAACATTACTTAAATTAGTGGCCATTTAATACAAGGTTGACTGTAAAAACATTTCTTTCACAACCCAATTCCACTAAACCACTAGGGAATAGAACTTCATCATCAGTGGTTGGATGTTTTTCAGAACTTTTTCTACAGCATAATAAACATTGGTGTATTTACATTTGCTGCACATCATTGATCAATACTGCATTTAGATTAAAATTAATCAATTATAACTCATTTGTACATCATGTCTCCCCCCCCCCCTCCCCCCCCCCCCCCCCCCCCCCCCCCCCCCCCCAAATCAAACAGCAACCGCTACAGATATAAAGAAGCTGTGTGAAGCACTCATCTAGCCATCGAATATAGTGTATGAATCAATATTACAGGGCTCCAGATAAGAGGGAGTTAACTAAATATTTTCAATGATGTCTCCTTTATGATTTTACTTAACCCTAGGGTGTTACTACTCATTAGAATCCTAATGAGTAGTAACACCATAGGGTGATGTGAAGGCATATTTTTTTTAGTTTTTTAAATACTCCCCTTATATGGAGGTGTGAATATACAGTGAACACTTATAGGAAGACGTGTGGTAAAAGCTGCTCTATAAACTAAAACTACTGCATACACATATACACTCAACCCAGTGCTGAGAAATCATTCAAATGATACAGGAAGAAGTATTTGAGACAGGTGGCAGCTTAACCCATTCCGCCATAAATATGCCTTTTTACGCCTTTAATTTATTCCTCTACTGAAGAAAATAGTTCCAATTTATACTGTCACAAATAAGAATCATAAGAAATATTTTCTATATTCTAGCAGATAATAGCTTAAAGCAGGCTGAAAGTAAAGCAGAATGGGCCTTAAGGCACATTCTGCTTTACTTTCAACCTGCTTTAAGTGGTCGCCTATCTTCAAAATTATAAACAGGCTATGGGGTAAAGGGTTTAATGCAGAACAAAACTAAAGCAGAAAGCTTCGTTAGAAGGGTATATTCCTCGCCAGTATACATGTATTATTTTCAAAGGCTGTTTTGACATTTACATTAAAGTTTGATCTGCATTACTCGTGTTCTGTTTCAACCCATTAACCCATAGATAAGCCTTTTTATACCTTTAATATATTTCTTTATACAATCATGAATATGCACCTTAACTCTTTCAACCCTAGTCCCGCATATAGGCGTCCTTTTCAAACAGTGAACATGTGAATAGTACACTTGTCCTGTGCAAACGGTGAAGACCCAGATCAGAGGGCCCGAAAGGAGCCCTCTGATCAGGGTCTTCACTGTTTGCCATTATGCCAAACATTGACAAAAACTGTCCTTAAAAGTCAGAAATTGACTAGACTAAAATGGAAGCTGGAAGGGTCCATTTAAAGTTTCAGGGAGGAAAGAGTTAAGAAATAATTCCTATATCTTAACTGATGGTCTGAAACATTCTGCTTTATTTTCAGCCTGCTTTAAGCAACCATCTATCTTCATACTGAAAACAAGTTATGGGGTAAAGGAGTAAAGATCTCTGAAACTCCAAATGAATGATGCCAGTTTCTAATGAAGTCTCATCCATTTCTGACTATCTTATAGGGCTGATTTTAAACATATATTTCAAAATGGAAAACAGTACATACTCTGATCAGAGGATTCCTGTGGGAGTCCTCTGATCTTGGTCTACACTGTTTGTAATGGACAAGTGAACTCTTCACAGGTACACTGTTTGCAGATGATGTATATACACTTCACTACAGCTCAATGGGTAAATAATTTTCTGCAGAACTTTTTCTTTATCATGTATTAAACATGTTTCGGTATTACTTTAATCTGTTCAATATTAACCCATTACCCAAGTCTATTTCTAGTTTTGAAGACAAGGGACCACTTAAAGCAGGTTGAAAGTAAACCAGAATGTGTCTTTAGGCACTTTCTGCTTTACTTTCAGCCTGCTTTAAGCTACTATCTGCTAGGATATAGAAACTATTTCTTATGGAACATAATTCATGACTGTATAAAGTGGGTCTATTTTTTTCAGGGGAGAATATGTTAGCGGCATAAAAAGGTGTATTTATGGGTTAATTGGTTAAGCAGCCATTTAAGATATTAAAGCTTTCTTCCCTGAATGGCTGCTAGACAAAGGTTTGACTATATACTTACAGCAGAAAGCACTCTTTATAAACACTCTATGCTAAAACAAGAAATGCAAGAGAGAGACAGAGCAAAGATGCTACAGAAAACAGAACTAAAGCTCTGGGGGGAAAAACGAAAAAGATAAGCAAAAACAATAGTTCCATGCCAAGAGCGACTACAGAGAAGGCATTATTGTGTCAGTGTTTCCAAAGCCCTCGAGCTGGTGTGGTACTCTGGTTATATACAAGGCATCCCTGATCAGTAGCTATTAGAATTGCACAGTCTGCCCATAAAACATTCCAGGGGGGAGAAGTGGCTGCAAACTGGATCTAACAGAGTATTATGTAGGCACCAAAAAGCATTGATTCAAAGTTCTCTCTAGTCTGGAAAGTGAATTTTCCTTGTCAGTGTACTAGTAATTGTTTTTATTGGCTGTTTTGAGTCTTCTTTGGCTGCCAAGTTGGGAGATAAAACTGTTGTCTTTTATTTTAACCCTTTACCCCATAGTCTGTTTCTAGTATTGAAAATAGATGACCACTTAAAGCAGGTTGAAAGTAAAGCAGAATGTGCCTTACTTTCAGCCTGCTTTAAGCTGCAAAGATAAAAGAAATATTTCTTATGATATATATTCACAATTGTATTAATCAGAACTATTTCTTTCTCCTTCAGCTGATGAATAAGTGAAAAGGCATAAAAAGGTATATCTATGGAGTAATGGGTGAATTAATGTTTCATGGGCAAATGGCTTGAAACAGAAACATTAGGGAGTTTAGCACCACTACACTTCAAGCCCGTACACAACAAGCATTGCTTACTTTTTACAGAGATGCCGGGAAACATCAGATTTCCGAAAGCCATCCAAATTGTAGAGACGCTTAGCGAGTCTTTTTGCTGACGGTTGGTCAACACCTTTGGCTGGAGGAGGGTTAAAGAGAGCATCTTGTTTGAGCGTACCTTCCTCTGTCTCCACTGAATCACAATGATCACTAGATTCCACAGCACCATCAACACCTTCATAGTCTACAACACCAGCACCTCCTGAATCATCCCTATCTATATCCTTTACAAGTGCTTCACCAAAATCTACATCATCATCATCTAATTTTACTGAAGTATCTAATTCACCTGCGTTTGAATCATCTTTGTGTGGTTCGTTTTGTTCTGAGTCTTTTAATGCAATAAAACTTGGCATGAAAACCTTGTCAAATTTATAATCTGAACTAGCAGTTGAAAGATCTTTGGATTGTGGAGAATTGGAAGAAGAACATGAATTGGGAACAGAAGTGTTGTCAATGTCAGGAGTTTTTTCAGCTGACAGTGGTATCTGGTCTAGTGAATATGCAGTATCATCTATGTCTATAGTTACAAACGTGAACTCATCAACAAAGTAATGTTCTTGACTTTTACTTGCCCTAACAACCTGACCTTCCTGAGTCTTCTGTTGAGTTTGTTTTTGAACAACAATTTTCTCAGCACTTTTACTTGTGATCAAGCTTTTTATGACATCTTGTTGGTTAACAGGAGACATTCCCCCTGAATCGGACAAGCTTCTCTCAAATATGATTTCGGGACTTAACTCGCCAGATCTACTCTCTGCTGAGGAGATTTCAATACTACTGCTACTGCTAGTACTGTCTTCACTAATGAGAGGTTCAACCTCCTGCTGCAGAACAGTGTTTACTGATATGTCAGATTTCAGGTCCGATGGTGTGGAAACAGCTGAAATGCTGCTACTCACTGCTGAAGACTGAGATTCTACCATATAACCTAGTAAGTCATCTGATTCAAGCTCAGATAAATCAGAAATACTCGCCGGATCATTTGGAAGCTTCTCTTTCTTTTCTAAAGTTCCAGTATCTGACTGAGTCGCTTGCTCCTCAAAGCCCGACTCTGCAGAGGGTTTACGATTAATTGAAGACTCAATTTTCATATCATCATGATAGCTTATTTGATTGTCTTCAACGTCAAGTTCAAGGTTAGCACCAAAAAATACAGTTTGATCAGGTGAGGAGGCTGATCGTTTAAATGTTTTTCTCTCTTCGGTACCCTGCTCGTATGGTGCACTGTCAGAGTGATGTCTAGTCAAACCACTACCGTCCATTTTGTGTTTTTGTGATAAGTTTGTTTTGATTATCATATCCCCCGTCATTAAGAAAGTTTCAAAGCCCTTATCTGATAGTTTCTTTCCCTGCTCTTTATCAATGTTAAGCTCCTTTGGGACTATTGGTTTTGTTTTGTGAGATTTTTGGTAAGTTTCATTGTTTTCATTGTTTAAGCCATTGGCTGGAGTGTTGTCTATACCATCATCTATATCAAATACATCATTGCCGTGAGTGGGGGAAGATGATACAGGGTCAGTATCATACTTGCCATTTCTGACTAGTGACGGAGACCTTGTATTGGGGACTGGTATACGTGAGGGAGTGTGGCTGACACGGTCAACCATGGTTTTGTTACTATCAGAGAAAAGCTCTAATATAGGGGGAGGTAGTATAGATTGTGCTAATGTAAGGGATCTCGGTGACGGTACCTGGACTTCTTTTCCTGCATCATCTCCTCGTACTTGTCCTGAAATCACACAAATAAATAATATAAGGCATAATTCTACAATCTCAGAGTCCCAGATAAGGGGAGTATTTCAAAAACTAAAATCTTTATTTCTGCATAAAACCCTATGGTGTTACCACTCATTAGAATCGTCTCTTTGAGACGATTCTAAAGAGTAGTAACACTATAGGATTTGGTGCTGAAGTGAGTGAGAAAATGTTGGATTTGTTCACTTTACTCCCTCTTATCTGGAGCCCAGTGAATCTAATAAAGCTAAACCTTCTCCTGCTATAAGTGCATATTGATGGCTTTTTTTTAAAAACAGTATAGACCCAGATCAGATAACTTCTAAAGCAGCTGTCTGATTAGGATCTGAACTATTTTCTTATAAGATCTGTCCTTATTTTATTAGATAATATAATAGTAAAGATGATAGATATTTACAGCAGGCAAACTATTCTAGATGAATAGTCAATGGTAGAAGGACAAATAGAAGGGATACATGTTTTTGTTGGCTAGCAGGACTTTTAACCTTACATGTGGGGGTGTTCTAGTTTTTAAGACCGCTGACCACTTAACCCATTACCCCATAGCCTATTTCTTGTTTTGAAGATAGGTGACTACTTTCAGCCTGCTTTAAGCTACTATCTACTAGAATATAGAAAATATTTCTTATGAAACATAATCATGACTGTATAAATTTGAACTATTTTCTTCAGTGAAGGAATAAATTAAAGGCGTAAAAAGGCATATTTATGGGGTAATGATTGAAAGTAAAGCAGAATGCACCAAAAGGCAATTTCTGCTTTGATTTCAGCCTGCTTCAAGCGGTGACAAGACGTTTCGCGCCCAAACAATTTCGCACCTTGGATGTTTCGTGCCCAAGCCGTTTCCACCCTGGTCGTTTCGCTCCTGGTCGTTTCGCACCCAATATCAACTATGTAACTAGAGTATATTTCTGTTAAAAATTAACGTGTATTTATTTGTTGTTTTCAACGAAGGGTGTTTAGATAGAAACTTACTGTATGTATGTATGTCTCAATTTAACGAGAAACACATATAAAAAGGTAGGATTTTTTTCTCGGTATCTGGTTAGGGTCCAAACTTTCTTTATGAAAAACCATTCGGGATAACCATTAAAGGGATAAGTATATAAATTAAATCTGCACATTTTTTAGATATTTTCTACCATGGTAGTAATGCACGTGTTTAACGTGCACGGCAATATAACATTCCTTATTTATTAAAACACCCTTTAATTCTTATTCTGAAATCTTAGAGAAAATAACAACAGTCAACTCTAAAATATTTAGATATTTATCGTCTGTCCTTGTTCTGCACTTGCTCCTAAAATTTTAAACTAGATCTAATGGTAAATTGATAATTTTAAATACCTGGAAGAATATCAAATAGTTTTTATCCTGATCATAGGCCGAGTTAAACATCAAAGTTCGTGAAAAACGCAACAAACAAGGTGCAATAAACAAAGCAAATTAACACCTGTTTGATAGTACCGTGGACATTCTTTATGCCCTCTCACGTTCGCTAATTATTTGACACTTACGTGTGTGAAAGATAACAAATTGTCGTCATATTAACTAGGGGCGGGACCGAATATTCGAATATTCGAATATTCGCATAAGGGCCGAATATTCGAATCCCATTTAAGTATTCGAATAGTTGTCTCTGAAATTTTATTTTTGTTAAAATCATAATATGGATTATTCAATTTATTTGAGAGACTAGCTGTTTCATTTTCTCCAACCAGGCTAATCGTTCGCCATTAATCCTCGTGTGTAGGGTGATTATCACCCCCGGCTGGTCAGTGTTTTGATAGCACCTGTCAAGTTGTACACAGTTTGCAAACATTACCCGCTGTGTTATGTAATCGACGGCCCTCCCTGACATCGGATCAATGGACTCGCAGTTAATAAATTGACATGTTGGGGAACCCTAGTTGCCAAACAAAAGAGGTGTGTTTAGCATAGGACATTTAAGAGCATCCAATAAAAAAAAGACGAATAATTGTTAATATCGCCAATCATAGCGGCTCAAATGACGCTTTTCGTAAACGACCAATATCACGCAAACACTTTTAAAAATCATCAAACATTCTAGTTAAGACGTCATGAAAGCTTAATATTGACCTTACACAAGACGTAGATCTATAAACGATCAAATTCTTACTAAAACGCAACTATGCCACCGGCTACTGCTTCGCCTGTGTGAAAGAATTTACTCGTTCTGCCGTCAGGAAATCAGCAACCTGTTTTGTTTGATACGTTCGTTTCAGAGTGTAACATCTGCATGCAGAAACTTGAGAGCTAGTGTGCGTTCAGATTAATTTTAAAAGCAGATTAAATATAATTTGTAAAGCCAACAAAATATTTACGCAAAAAAACCTGACTCGACTTAATTCGAAACTAATTTTAATGCAGATATAGATGTTGCGTTAAACACGAGTTGCATCCCTTACATTCGGAGACCGCCATATCTACAAAGATTCACTGTAGTAAATGGTTGCAAAAGTTGATAAGTTTACCAGTCAATCAGACGATTGTCACAGAATACACATTCTGCTCAGGGTTTGGTCCATTTAAGATAGGTATTTCTACGAAGCAAACATTGAATAATTGAATTTGATGAAATTATACTCGGATCGGATAACACACCCCCACCCCCCATCGGACAAAGCGTTTATTCCAGGCGAATTATTCGAATTATTCGAATACTTTAAGCGAATATTCGAATAGCAATTTGGGTTCGAATTCCCATCCCTAATATTAACACATTCAAGTGTTAAAATAATTATGTGTTACTATGGCAATCATGTTATGTTTAAACAGTTAATACAATCAAACAACAAAAATGTAATTATTATTAAATTGTTTGTAGATAATATTTAATAAAAGTGATTATAAATTTCAAATATAACATAAATTTATTTACAAAAATATTAGAAATATTAAGAACAAATAACACGATATATTATATTTTTCACACTTTTATCGTTTTACAAATACAAATTGATTTTCTATTCATTTTTATTACATGAAACTTAAAACTTAAGTTTATGGGATAACATACATATATAAAGTAAGTTTATAAAATTGGGGGCGAAACGACTAGCCCTTAGGGGGCGAAACGACTCGGGTCTCATTTGGAAGCGAAACGACCAGGGTGGAAACGACCAGGGCGGAAACGGCTTGGGCGCGAAACGACCCGGAATCCTTCAAGCTACTACCAGAGAGGATTTAGAAATTATTTGTTAACACCAATATGTTATGCTGCATTTTCACGATGGTATAAATTAGAACAATTTCCTCGGTGGAGGAATTAAAAATGTGTATTTATGGAGTAAAGAGTTATCTATTATTCTCTTGTTACAGAGTGGTTGGACTTGAACAGGGCTCTAGATAAGCAGAGTATTGAGAACAAGAGGGCCTGAAGGCCCTGATATCGCTCACCTGTTGGACTGAAGCCTGATAGCTTTGCCTTTCTGTTTCACCCGTTTTGATCTAAATCAATTCAAATTTGTAGTTTAGCATGTAAACAATTTGGAATACAACCTCATTATTCTAGTATAGTAGAACACATCAAGGGCAGATAACTAGAGCCTTAACAATACTGAAATGAAGCCTTTTCGGCATTTCAAAGTATATCAAGGGCAGGTAACTATTGCCACAATGAATAGATTTCAACAATAATTGCACTCCTTCGAGAACTTATAGCTACATATATACTTCGTTTACAGGACTATAATCAAAATCCATTGAAAACTGTAGTTGCAAGAGTGTAAACGCTGTTAGATATGGCATTTTCAGCAATTCAAGGGCAGATAACTCTTGACCTATGGGTTCGATTTCAACCATAATTACACTTATTTGAACTCTTAAGGTCATATACAATCTGAGCAAGTTTGAAAAAGACTGGATAAAAAGTGTTGCCTCTAGATTGTAAACACTGTTAAATATGGCATTTTCAGCAATTCAAAGGTTGATAACTCTTGACCTATTGGTCCGATTTCAACCATAATTGAGCTCATCCAAACTCTTATGGTAATATACAATCTGGGCAAGTTTTAGAAAGATTAGATTAATATTGTGGCTTCTAGAGTGTAAACACTGTTAAATACAGCATTTTCAGCAATTCAAAGGTTGATAGCTCTTGACCTATTGGTTTGATTTCAACCATAATTGAACTCATCCAAACTCTTATGGTAATATACAATTTGGGCAAGTTTTAGAAAGATTAGATAAATATTGTGGCTTCTAGAGTGTAAATACTGTTAAATATTGCATTTTCAGCAATTCAAAGGTAGATTACTCTAGACCTATTAATCCAATTTCAACCAAAATCGATCTCATCTGAACTCTTATGGTAATATACAATCTGAGCAAGTTTGAGAAAGATTGGATAAATATTGTGGCCTCTAGTGTGTAAACACTGTTAAATATGGCATTTTCAGCAATTCAAAGGTTGATAACTCTTGACCTATTGGTTGGATTTCAACCATAAACGAACTCATCCGACCTCTTATGGTAATGTATGTATATACAATCTGAGCAAGTTTGAGAAAGATTGGATATATATTGTGGCCTCTAGAGTGTAAACACTAAAATTGTTGACGCCGCACGACGGACGCCGGACATTCAAGGATTGCAAAAGCTCACCCTGAGCTAGCTCAGGTGAGCTAAAAATAAAATCTTTATTTCTGCATTAAACTCTATGGTGTCACTAACTGACATTAGAATTGTCTCTTCGAGATGATTCAAATGAGTAGTATCACCATAGTGAGTGAGATAATAGTTGATTTAATTGTTTTGTTGACTTCCTGTTATCTGGAGCCCAGCCTGAAGGTGAACTTGCAGGGTTCCAGATAAGGGGAGTATTTCAAAAATTAAAATCTTTATTTCTGCTTTAAACCCTATGGTGTCACTACTCATTAGAATCGTCTCGAAGAGACGATTCTAATGAGTAGTAACACCATAGGATTTGATCATAAAATAAGTGAGAAAATGTTGGATTTGTGCAGTTTACTCCCTCTTATCTGGAGCCCTGCCATAGTGATTGAGAAAATATTGGATTTGTTTTGTTGACTTCCTGTTATCTGGAGCCCAGCCTGAAGGTGAAGGTAATGAAATATCCATTCACTACAATGGCTACCAGCTGTTAAAATGCAGAGCTCTGTCCAGGTTCCCAATCTAGTCAATAACCCATCACTGCTCAGTTCAATGAGATTTTTACATGCTGGAACATTTTTACATGCTTCATGCAAAAACCAATATGTTGCGTTTAACCCAATAAGCCATACCAACTCATATTTGACGCATTGCGCAATATTCTCATACTGACTCATTTTGACACATTTTAATCCACTGGCATGTATTGAGATAAGCATTGATATTTGTTTATCGCTAAATGCATATGTCCCCAGTGGCATGGTTGACAATAGATTCTGAATCATTTTCTAAGTCGAGATTATGTCAATATGTGAGGATTTGGTATGGTCCAAGGCAACAACTGTATAATATCCAAGCAGTTTAGTATTTTAGGTGTTGATACTAGACAAAATTATTAAACCATGTTTATAACCTTGTTATCCAATTACCCCATAGCTTGTTTCTAGTTTTGAAAACAGGTGACTATTTAAAGCAGGTTGAAAGTAAAGCAGAATGCGCCCTTAGGCGCATTCTGCTTTACTTTCAGCCTGCTTTAAGCTATCATTTGATAGAATAAAGAAAATATTTCTTTTGCTACATATTCCTGACTGTATACATTGGAACTATTTCCTTCAGTGGAGGAATAAATTAAAGTCGTAAAAAGGTGTATTTATGGGGTAATGGGTTAAGGATGAACATACACACAAACAGACTGAGACAGGTCTATCACTATATACCTCCTGCATTAGTATAGATACTGGCAGCATAAAATAATGCTTAACCCATTACTCCATAGATACACTTTTTTAATTTATTCCTCCTCTGGAGAAAATGTTTCCATTTTATATACAGTAATGAATATGCAACATAACAAATAGTTCCTATATCCTAGCAGATGGTAGCTTAAAGCAGCCTTAAGGCATATTCTGTTCTACTTTCAACCTGCTTTAAGTGGTCACCAGTGTCTTCAAAACTAGAAACAGGCTATTGAGTAAAGGGTTATAAAGGAGCTTTCCACATAATATTGTTGTTTATCTTGCTTCAGTATGAGCTATCTGCTTTACTTTCATCTTCCTTTAAGCATGCAGCCAACTGCAAAAGCATTTAAGACATGATCTCTTTCTGGGGGTTTACAGTGCATGCAAATATCCATGAAAACATATCAAATGATTTTAGATATAATCTAACATTATGAATGGCTAAATTATGCATGGCAAGAGTTGATCTATTTTAGTGTTTCTAATCATCTTCAAAAACTGAAAAGCATATTCTTGTTATCATTTGTTTTTATATCCGTTGCTATGGTAACATATTTTACAGCGGGAAGTGTCAAGAATTAATCAGATGATTAACATGTTGTTTCATTCAAGATATTTCATGTTTGATTCAACAGCAATAAAGTGTCTGTCAAAGACAGTTGGAATGTGGTAGTTAACCCTTTACTCCATAGATATGCCTCTTTACACATTTAATTTATTCCTCTATAGTAGTTCCACTTGATACAGTTATGAATATGCACCATAGGAAACATTTTCTTTATCCTAGCCGATAGTAGCTTAAAGCAGGCTGAAAATAAAGCAGAATGCGCCTTATGGCGCATTCTGCTTTACTTTCAACTTGTTTTAAGTGGTCACCTATCTTCAATACTAGAAACAGACTATGGGGTAAAGGGTAAAACTCATCATAACAATAAATCTTGCCAAATTTGATAAACATTGGGAAAAATATGTTTAACATGTGAGCAAAATGGACAGGCAGGCAAATGGCATACCTTACATATCCCAATTTTTTTTCAAAACATGACAAGCAGTGCAGACCCTGATCAGAGGGCTTCTATTCCTTTGGTAAAGAATATATTAAAAAAAATTACTTGGAAAAGTCCATTTTGAAAATCAGCTGTGTAAGAATTAATGATTGAATCACCCCACCGTGTACATTTCATTATTGGAGAACTGATTTATAGCATCTCATTAATAAATGATGAATAGATATTAAATGACTTTGTTATTGTCAACAGTATTTGTTAATCATTTAACCCTTAACTAAACTGAGTTTCGAAAAAGACTCTTCATTCTATGCAAAGACTAATTTACATCGACTCTTGAGGAGTTTGTCACACAAATATCTAAAACTATGTTTGGCAAACAGTGTAGACTCAGATCAGAGGGCTCCTGAAGGATCCCTCTGATCTGAGTCTACACTGTTTGCAAATGCAGGATATACATGTACCTATTTCCGGCACAGTAAGGGTTAATCGTATCTGCTTACTGTGATTGTGCTGATGTAATCTTTATATTTATTTTACCTTGATTACTATAACAAACATGTTCTAATTCTGGTGAACTGTCATAGATGTGAAATCAGAGTATTCTGATCGCTGGATATTGTTTATTTTGAGCTTTGTTCAATATCAATTAATTTATGAAACAAGTGCCGCCTTTCCCCTGCAGTATATATATAGAACACCAGGCTAGAAAGATACCTGATGCTTTTCCAAAACAGTGGAGACCATGATCAGACAATTCCTGAAGGAGCTGTCTGATCAGGGCCATCACTTTTTTCTTATAAATACAGTTTGACATAATAATATACTCTTTCTTTCTAGCAGAAAAAATCCTTATTTTATAAGCCAATGTAATACCGTAGTTCTGATGGTAGAAAATTATATATTTAAAGTGGATGGTATTTACACTCAGTGCAAAAAGAAATGCACATCGTGCTCAGGCGCAGATTAAGATACCCTTTTTTTGAAGAAAATTAGAATAGAAAGACCATATCTCAAGATGTATTAAATTCTGCAACAAGTTCAGAAAAAAATACTCAAAAAACAGTGTGCTGCCTTTTAACTATTCCCTCTTAATGACGCCAAAAAGCGTTTGCAAACAGTTTGGTTCCTGATCAGACGCCGCGTAACGCGGCGTCTGATCAGGAGCCAAACTGTTTGACACTCATATCGATTTGCTTCAAGTCATTCTACATTGAATCTTACTTTGAAACGATCTTGCAAATAACAAAATTGAAGCAGACGACAATGAAACGGTGAAGGGGTAAAAACCTCACGATTAATTTGGCAGCGAAATAATTAACTACAGCTTGTTTAAAACGCCACACTGATTAGTACAGGTTGTGATGCTAACAATTCAATAATGATTTAATAATAATTCACAAATAGGTTCCTTCTACATACAAAATAATATTTTGATAGAAAATGTGCGTTTCTTTTTGCGCTGAGTGTATGTATGAATATTCAGCAGGCAAATGGTTAATACAGGTCTGACTGTACTACTGCTATTTGAATACTCAACACATGTGCATTCTGTTACACATTATGCAGAAACAGTTAAACCATTACCCCATAGCCTGTTTCTAGTATTGAAGATAGGTGGCCCTTAAAGCAGGTTAAAAGTAAAGCAGAATGTGCCTTAAGGCACATTCTGCTTTACTTTCAAACTACTTTAAGCCACCATCTTCTAGAAAATAGAAATTATTTCTTATGATATTTATTCATAACTGTATAAATAAGAACTATTTTCTTCAGTGGAGAAATAAATTAAAGGCGTTAAAAGGCGTATTTATGGGGTAATGGGTTAAACCCTTTTACAACCACCACTAAATTGTGAATCTTGTATGAGGATTTTGGATTTTCTATGATTTTAAGTTGCTTTTAACAGTATTTCAGTCATATTGCAACATCCAGCAAATTACAGGTGAAGGAAGACCCTAGAAGCCCCTGGGTAGAACCATCGACCTTCTGCAAGCCAACTGGAAGGCTTTCCCACATGAAAAATTGGAATGCACAGACCAGGATTCGAACCCACAGTGGTGAGGAGCTTAGTGATGTAAGGCACAGTGACTATACTACTAGGGCCATGTTTAGAACAGGTGTACGTTACTGTCTTTTATACAATCAATTAGTCTCCTTTTAAGTGGTCGTAATAGAGAGGTTTTACTGTATTCAATAATGATTTAGTGTAGATACTGAATTTCTATCAGGCATTACCCTGAGAACAAGAGATGTTTGAGGGGAACACATGTCACCTATAACAGCAGTTACATCACTGTAGAATGGATTAACCATTACTGTGTTGGGGGAAAAAACATTTAACTCTTTGCAAGCTGGGTAGTTTTCTATCTGCAACAGTTGTGACCATCTGCTACTGTTCTAACAACAGACTTTTCAATATCTCTTTTCAATCAAAGGTCAGAGTGTCAAACAGTTTGGATCCTGATGGGATGCTGCGTTACGCAATCCGAACTGTTTGCAATGTTAATCATCATTTCGCTGCTAGCATGCAGAGTTAGAATAACAACAAACAGTGCAGGCCCTGATCAGAGGGCTCCTGAAGGAGCCCTCTGATCTGGGTCTACACTGTTTGCAAATGATGTATATAATCATTTTCTGCACAGTAAAGGTTAACGGCATGACAAGCACACTTCTACTATGCTGACAATATATGTCTTACATAACAGGACGCTGGAAAACTTACCTTAAAATTTACATCTTGGCATAGCAGGTCTGGTCTTTAATCTGCAAAGAAAACAAATGAAAGTTTCAGGTAACTATGCAAGATTAAGTGTATACCATCAAATTTTACTGATAAATACACCTTTTTACGTCTTTTATTTATTCCTCCACTAAAGAAAATAGTTCCAATTTAAACATTCAAGAATATGTTCCATACAAAATAATTTCTATTTCCAAGCAGATGGTTGCTTAAAGCAGGTTGAATGTAAAGCAGAATGCGCTATAAGGCACATTCTGCTTTACTTTCAACATGCTTTAAGTGGACAACTATCAATACTAGAAATAGGCTTTGATGTAATGGGTTAATAGGCCTGATTGGTTAAACAAACTTTTCTATGTCCAAATTAGGTTAAGGTCTCGGTCAAATTAAACTTCTTTGATATGGGTAAATTTGGAAGGGTCCAAGTCAATAATTGTTTAAGTATCCAAGCATTCCAGAAGATGGCGCTGATGTCAATAAAAATGTTAAATCTTGTTAAACGAGAAATAGCCCATGTCAAATAAAATAATCAAAACTATTTAGGCAAAGTCCAAATAAGGACAAGTTCAAGGCCAAATTGAGGTTGGGTGATATGAGTGGAAAGGGAATCTTCAAAAGGCAACACACTGTATTATTATCCAAGCTTAGTACATGTTTTGATGCTAAAAGAAACGTGAAATCTGGTTAACCTTATAATATGGCCTGACAGGACAGATGGTCAAGACAATCACTACCATAATATGCTTCCCACATCTATAGATACAGTAAAAATAGTGATTCCTTTCTCAGACAAAATTGGACTACTATGAGTTGCCTCAGACTGAAATTGACACACAAAGCAACGCTACTTTGATGTCACCATGTACTTTGGCCTTGATAATGTTACCATTTTCTCTCTGATAGCGTTCCCAGATATACCCCCTCTGTCCTGATGTAGCCTATCAGACCATGATATAGAGCTATTGGGATAATTGACTGGCAGGAATATGGTCCCATTTCTGGGCAAATACACTTAATAACGGTGTAATTGTGACAGAAATCAGATTTGCTGTTCAGGGCGTGTGACACACCACTTTCATTATTCCCCTGGAATCAATAGGGAAATGGCTCCCCCAATTCACAATGACTGTGGTTGTTAACCTGGGGAAAGGCAAGCTGTCAGAACTGGTTATAAACCAGGATAAGTTATCAACCTGCCTCCCTATAACCCTTTCTCCAGTTGATTATTTCTATTATTTTTTTTTTAAGACAGGTGGTTATCTAAAAGCTGGCTGAAAGTATAGCAGTATGCCCCTGAAGGGGCATTCTGCTTTACTGTCAGTCTGCTTTAAGCATCCACTTGATAATATACAAAAAAAACATTTTCATATGATTCTATAACTGGGCCTTGTAGAAGCATGAAAAGTCAATTCTATGTGGAATTGATAAATGAACTTCTATAATATTATGGGGAAGGAAATATAAACATTATAATTATAAACAGTAGAGAAAACGTGATTCTTTCCCAATAAACGCGTTTACGCTAAAATTATTATTTCTATTGCAAACAGTTTGGAGCCAGATCAGACGCCGGGTAACCCGGCGTCTGATCAGGCTCCAAACTGTTTGTCACCAAGATAGACATAAATTATCAGAATTGTCAAAAAATTGCACTTTTCTACATTTTAGTGTTTTGCGTTTGTGTTTCGTTTCGTTTAAACGGGAAAGAATAACGTTTTCTCCACTGTACCTTCATTAACATCCTTTCAGACCTTTTGTTCAGTTTAACTATTCAACATAATATCTTGTAATGAAAAAGAACCACAAGAGACTTTATTCTCCAATCCTGACAGGTGCCTGGCCCTGCTTAACCCATTGAACCCTATTGAGGAGTATACTACTCATTTACTAGCATTGTACCCGTGAGAGTACACTTGTCATTTAAACAAACAATGTAGACCCAGATCAGAGGGCCTTTAATCAGGGTTTGCACTGTGCAATATATCAGAGAAAACAACCTTAAATAGACATAAATAGACTAGACCTTATTTGAAGCTGGAAATGTCAATTAAATCCCTCTACAACAACGCCTTAGGGCGCCTCAATACATACTCTTTCTCATAACCACCACAACTTAATATTGATGGCTTTGATTTACAAGTGACACCTCAACCCATTACCCCATAGTCTGTTTCTAGTTTTGAAAATATGTAATCACTTAAAACAGGTTGAAAGTGTATCTTATGGTGCATTCTGTTTTTCTTTCAGCCTGCATTAAGCACCTTCTATACGGATAAAGAAACCATTTCTTTCTGTACATATTCATGACTGTATAAAGTCCAACTATTTTCTTCAGTGCAGGAATATTTTTTAAGGAGTAATATAATGAGTTAAAGCAAGATGAAGTAAAGCTTCTATATATGAGCTGTTTTATTTTCATCTTACACTAATAAGTCATCTGTTTTAAATGTAGATGGTTGGCACTTTGGGCTATTGAGATAAAGGGTTAAAGCAGGCTGAAAGTAAAGCAAAAGCTTCTAACAGAGCTTTCTGCTTAATCTTTTTCAGCCTGCTTTAAATTCAACCATGCTGTGCATTGAGGTATACGCCATGCTCAATAAACATGATGGATTCTCCATAAGTTAAAAGCCTTTAATCTTAAACAGCACCATCTAGGTATTGCTTGTTATGAATAATTGATGTTTTACATATCACCACCAGCCATGTTTCTAAGTAGCATGGCTTCATGACTATGCATCTGGAAGCTGCTTCTCCCATTGGTATATATTGTAACACACTTCTTACAGTCATCGGTACAGAAATGTCAAAGGCCTTAAACCCTGTACACCATATCATATACCTATTTACGCCCTTCATTTATTCCTCCACTGAAGAAAATAGTTCCACTTTAAACAGCCATGTAAAGTTTTTCTATATTCTGGCAGATACTGTAGTAGCAACAGACTGAAAGTAGATTAAAATGTGCCTTAAGGTACATTTTGCTTTACTTTTAACCTGCTTTAAGTGGCTACCTGTCTTCAATACTAGAAATAGGCTATGGAGTAAAGGGTTAACTAATTCACCCCTGATAATTGAAATGGATGATTCCAGATGTCATTAAGCCTAAGTCTGTTTGACTATAAAGTGTTGTTTTAACATCTTTTTGCAAAATGACAAATAGTGGAGATCCTGATCAGAGGGTCCCTGTAGGATCTTTCTGATCTAGGTCTTCTCTGTATGCATAAAATAAGTGTGCTCATCACCGGAGCATTGTTTGTAAATGATGCATGTACTCATACTCATTGTTAGGGTTCAGTGTGTTAAGCTTTGTTACTGCAAGTGCATGCCTGAGTGTTGAACTCAGTTCAGAAGCCTTATCAAGCATGCATGGTTCATCCTCAGGGATATTCTGTTAACTTTTCCCTCCACAGAATGACAATACTCAAATGACTATTCAATGAATATTATAAATACCAGCAGCAGCTTAAAGTTTTCTCTTTCATTTTCTACTTAGCTTTAATTAAGCAGCCAGTACCTGCTTTAAACAGGTTGTAAATATTTTATTAATATAATCTAGATCAGAATATAGGTGACTTGTACTGATGGATATTAACCCATTGTATGCTGGGTATAATTGGTTATCAAAAAGGTAACTCCCAGCGTCATTTAGAAAACATCCAATTAGATTAGACGTTATATACTTCCATTTAGAAAGACAGCTTTGATACTAGTGAAATTAACATAAATTACGATGGTTAAAATTAGCACTTATTCGTATGAAATGGCTAGCGACGCGGAAGACGTTTTTCGTGGGAGTTTCGGGAAATAAGTTTTTTACAAAGACAAAAAATACACGCGGGAATCGAGGAATTTGCATTCTGGCATTTTTGGTATATATAGAAATTGAATACTTCGTGATGAAATATTGAAAAGAAAATCGAGACAAATATTTAAGTAGACCTGGATTTATCCCGTGACACAGTCATACCATACAGTCTTAATTCTTCACAAAGTTAAATTGGTTTTCTGTTCTTATGATGGATTGTTGTTTAGAGCAGGCTTAAAGTAAAATTTAATCCTCTATTAGACATCAACTTGTTGGGATGCAGTGAAATTATATAACCACAGGTTCTTGAAACATAAAAAAAAATTAATAAAAAAAAAAGGTTTGTTTTTTTTTTAATTTTTTTTTTACTAGAGTCTAGACCTCTATTATATTACCGTATCTAGATAGAATCTGTCTTCGATAAAATAAAAAACAAAATTATTTACTTTAACTTCAAGGGAATAGTAAAGGCATAAAAACTTATCTCAAATGAGTATGAGGAATAAGAGGTAAAACATACATTCAAATCACATTATACATGCACTGTGCTTAATTCTAAGTAAGGGTAGGGGTGTGTGTGTATGTTTGACTGTGTATGGCAAGTTAATGTTAAACTTTTTCAAACAAATTCTTTAACTTATGAATGTTTTTCCATGACAATGAATTAAGACAACCAGTTCTAACCTGATCAGGGGCTTCCTGTTCTGGAGCTACTGTTTGCAGCACATGCTCTATCTACTTGTTTCTGCATTCCTGTTTCAGAATTTATTTATTTATTTGAAAGCAAAAGTGAGTATTTCTAGTATTTGTGTGTATTATCTGATTGAGTTAGACAGTAGTGTAGTGTGTATGGCAGAGAAAAATGAAAAGGTGTGTACATTTCACATGCTTAAAACTTTCAAATACTGATTTTTAAAAAAAAAGACTTTTCCAATTTGGTTAAAAGACTACATTTTGTTTGCGGTTTCTGTCAAAAATAATTTTTCCAAAGAATTTACAATCTTGTAAATGGCACTGACACTGATCAGAGGACTCACCCTGGAGATCAGACTGGGTCTACACTTTTCCCATAGGTCCAGGCATTCATAGTTTCTGGATATTTTTTTCTTGTATAATTATGTATAAAATAAGTGAATTAATGTGTTTCAGCTATTTATCATTTTTGTACTTTTACAACCTCACCTGTAAGGCTTTACAATGTAATACTTTGTTGCAAAATAATGGAATACTAGTTAATGCAAGATGCAGTCAGCAACTGTTACTACTGGGAGATCAGCAGGTATTATTGTAAACTTTAGTTATGATCGAGTTGTAACTTAAATATTGGTGCTGAACTTGAAAACAACAACCCTACACACACTAGTTCTTGCAAACAGAATAATACTTATTTCAGTCATTTCCATATAAATACACTATAGTATACACTACATATATCTATTGCTAAAAATGCACTATTTCATTGTTTAAAGGGCAAAATTTTTCACCGCAGCGCGGGAGGGGGAGCCCTCCCGCACCCTCCCCCTATGCCCCAAATTCAACATGCCTTCAGGAAATCCTGGGGAAATCCCTGGGTAATATTTGGCAGCCATTTTAAAATGTCGTCTGCAGCGGATAAAAATCAAATATATTTGTATAAGATTTTAGCAGTTTCTGATAGAATACAGAACTAACTACAAACAGTTTTGATCTCAGATCAGGCCCCACAATGTGGGGCCTGGTCTGAGATCAAAACTGTTTGACTAGAGGTACACCTAAAAGTGTATCCCGCATATTGTCTTGTGATGTGTATGGCAGGGCTCCAGATATAGGGAGGATTTCAGAAACCAAAATCTTTGTTTCTGTATTAAACCCCATAAATATACATGTATACTTATTTGGCCAAAAGCATGGTATGCAATTTGACCTACAGAACTAATTGATATGACCCCATGTGATCTACATTCACATATGACCTAAATTTTATCATGGACATATGACACTGACAAAATTTCATAACGATATACATGTATAGCCAAAAATGCAACTCCTAGAAGGTTCTGAACTTTTTATTCAAGATTACAGAATACAACAAATGACCACGCTCTCTGGCGACCATGCTTTTTAATGGATCAAAGTTCTTTGAACAGCTTTGAAAATTCATCAATTGAGAACCAAAATTGAAATCGGACCAGTGGTTTCTGAGAAGAAGATTGGTTGAATTCAGGCCTTGGTTTCAGAGGAGATTTGGTTTGAAAGTGTGATAGAAAGACGGACACCAGACACCGGACGAAAAGCAGTCACATAGCTCATCTTGAGCCTTTGGCTCAGGTGAGTTTGAAAACCCACAGCCTGTTTCTAGTTTTGAAGACAGGTGACCTCTAAAAGCAGGTTGGAAGTATGGTGCATTCTGATTTATTTTTAGCCTTTTTTCAGCTACAATCTGCTAGGATATAGAGAATATGTTTCTTACGGTGTATAATCATGACTGTTTTATATGGAACTTCTCTTCAGTGGAGAAATAATTAACAAGAGCCACAAGCGGCCCTAAATCGCTCACCTGAGTAACTATTGTGCTATACTCGATGCATAATGAAGTTTGTCATTGCATGTATGTGGACTGTTGCATGAAACTGTAACAACACAGAATTAGGTTTTCCTGTAGAAGTATATGCAAAACTGATAAGCCCCGGGTGGGTCCATTTTTGACCCTGGGGTCATGATTTGAAAAATCTTGGTAGAGGACCATAAGACAAAGCTAGATGAAAAATATAAAAGGTATGGGCCTTACGGTTTCAGAGTATAAGATTTTTAAAGGTTTTTCTATATAAGTCTATGTAAAACTGATAAGCCCCGGGGCGGGGCCATTTTTGACCCTGGGGTCATGATTTGAACAATCTTAGTAGAGGTCCATAAGGCAAAGCTAGATGCTAAATATAAAAGGTCTAGGTCATACAGTTTTAGAGAAGAAGAGTTTTAAAGGATTTCCTATGAAAAACTGATAAGCCCCAGGGCGGGGCCATTTTTGACCCGGGGGTCATTATTTGAACAATTTTGCTAAAGGTTTACAACATGATGCTACATGTGAAATTTGGTTATCCTAGAACTTATAGTTATTGACAAGAAGATGTTTACTTTAGTTGTCAATATTACGTAAATACGGAAAATGACCACGCCCTCTAGCGGCCATGTTTTTTGACGGATCAAAATTCTTTGAACAATTTTGAAAGTATATTAATTGAGAAACATTTTGGTGCAAACCAAATTGAAATCGGACCAGTCATTTTTGAGAAGAAGATTTTTTTAGATATTGTGCATGGTTGCCATGGCAACAAGACCGATTGCCCCACCCACTTATCTTTAACAATTTTTGAAGCTCACAACTACAGTATGTTTCTGACCAAGTTTGGTCAAAATTGGGCCATTGGTTTCAGAGAAGAAGTTATTTGAAACAAATTGTGAACAGACAACACGGACACCAACACCGACGGACGGCAACCGATCACAATAGCTCACCTTGAGCACTTTGTGCTCAGGTGAGCTAAAAAGGTGGTGCATAAAAATGCATATTTATGGAGTAATGGGTTAAAAGACATGTGATGCACCTGGAGCAGTGCAACCAATAACCAGTGATTGATAGGATATCCTAGTACACAATCAGACTGTGATTCACTTTATTAACATAATCACTGTCAATTTTCTAGTCTTCAGGGACTAGACAATGTATTATAAGAAATGGAATTACTATAGCAAATTGCATAGTCCTGAGTGTACTGCTTGTCATAAGAAACATCATTGTCTTACTCGTAATTGTTAGTAACATGGGAGAAGCCTTATTCTTATAGACCCAATCAATGCTTAAACAATTATTTAAAAGGCGAACATTTTGGAACCAGATCAGACGCCAAGTAACCCACTCATAAAATAGTAATATTCTGCTTTACTTTTAACCTGCTCTAAAATTAAGCTTACATCTGCTATATTATATAAGAAACAGTTCATATCATTGTGTAAAGTGGCCCTATTTTCATCAGCAGAGGGAGTAATTAAAGGCATATAATAAGCTATGCTTGTGAAACACTATGTCCCCTGATGTTAACATGACCCCTAAGTGACCTTGACCTTTATCTAACATGACCCAACTTTTAATGAGCTCAAGAACTTCTTCAGTTGAGTATACATGACAAATATGAAGTCTCTATCACAGATAGTACCAAAATAATCGCAATCGATTAAATTCAGCCTATTTGATCTCTAAATGACCTTGACCTCTATTGGACATGACCAAACTTGTACTGAACTCAAGAGCTTCTTGAATTAAGTACACATGCCAAATGTTTTTCAGAAGTTATGGCCAAGAGTAAAGATGTGGAGAGACAGACAAGGCTTGTCTAAGTTGTGCAGTGGGCATGAAAATGCGTATCTTATTTCTATGTAGCAGTGGGTTAATCCTTTACCTTATAGTCTGTTTCTAGTTTTGAAGACAGGTGACCACTTAAAGCAGGTTGAAAATAAAGCAGAATGTGCCTTAAGGCACATTCTGCTTTACTTTCAGCCTGCTTTAAGCTAAATTCTGCTAGGCTATATAAAATATTTGTAATGATAATTGTTCATGAGGATATAAACTGGAACTAGGTTCTTCAGCGGAGGAATAAATTAAATACGCTAAAAATCGCTTCTATGGGGGAAAGGGTTAGAGTAGTGTATACATATGTTTCAGCACTATTCTATATATTTCGTAACATCACCCCTGAATCAACACAGTTATGAATTGATAAGAAATATTTAGTGTAAATTTGATTAGGAAATGGCACAGTTGCCAATACACATGATGCGGTTTTTCCCTGCAGGGTGGAAAAATAATCAATTGTCACTGGAACTTACCTAGGAGCATATCCAGACTAAACACTAACCAGACATTTACTATTCTATGCCAAAAGTCTTATAAAAAATCCTCATGTAAATATACCAGTCACCAAGAAGGGTTTCAATGGCTGTATAGATGATCAGTTTTTAGTGTTTTTACACTTGTCTCAAGATCGTCTAATCACAAACACAACAAATTAGCAATTTAAGAAACCCGACAGTCAAACCTGTAACAACTCGTTCATCCCAAAAATTTTAAATGGATTATTCAAGATTCTAATAAAGTCCAGTCCATTTTTCACTATTGGTGTACTTTTTTTAAAATACATTGCAAACTGACAAACAGTGCAGACCCTGATCCGAGGGCTCCTTTATAAGCCCTCTGATCTAGGTCTTCACTGTTTATTAGACAAGACATAAATGTACTCTTCACTGGTACACAGTTTGTAAAGGACAAATATAATAGCTAGGGCTCTTAGTTAACCCATTCCCCAATAAATACACCTTTTTATGCCTTTTATTTATTCCTCCACTGAAGAAAATACTTCCAATTTATACAGCCAAGAATATGTATCATAATGAATATTTTCTATATGCTAGCAGATTGTAGCTTAAAGCAGGTAGATGGTAGCTTAAAGCAGGCTGAAAGTAAAGCAGAATGCGCCTGAAGGCTTTAAGTGGTCAACTATCTTCAGTACTAGAAACAAGCTATGTGGTAATGGGTTAAAAACAACCTTTCTTTGAAGAAGCCTATATGTAATCATAGACAGGGGATTGCTAAATGCAGGGTTGAAATAATGCAGAAAGCTAATACAGGTTTTACTGTACTCCTAGCCTTTCCTACACAGAAATGCACTCTTCATGATTCTAGCATACACTGTTTTCATAACGAGTCTGTATCACTTCTTCGATTACATCCTTACAAGTATGATTTGATTGCTTAAAGCAGGCTGAAAGTAAAGCAAAAAGTCAGAAATGGAAATTCAAAGACTTCATTCAAAAACAAATTTGAAATCTGCAGTAATCGACAAATTAATTTTTGTTGCATCCTTCTTGCACTTGTATGTATGATTTCCAGCCTAATTCTCCTATTTCCATCACTTCACCTCACAACACTTGACACATGCTAAAGCTTCACCTGAATCGGGAACAGCTGACAGATGTGTACATATTTGACTTTTCATGTACAACGCACTTATACGGGGTATCACAACACACCGGCAACAAGTAAAGAACACTTGAAACAAAGCACTAAGCACCAAAGTACTACTCCATAAGCCTTCGAACCTCTATCGCAGTAGCAGCACAAGCGTAAAATTCACAATACATATCTAACTGGAATCACACACAGTTCGAGGAATCTCTCAAAGTACTGGCAGCTATTGATTTTTCTGGGGTGAAAGTAGCTGCAGCTCCTTGCAGTCAGCCCAAATCTCCCCATAGGCTGGTTGACACACAATTGGGAAATAAAGGCAGCTACATTAATTTAGTAGACCCTAATTACCATGTCTTCGGCCAACACTGCTCAGTTAATGAATCGTTAGCTGTTAACATGGAGAGGTGTGTAATTAATGGTAGCAGTATAACAGTCTGACCCGAGTTTGGAAACCCCTTCTAAAGAATTATATGCATCCATGGCCAGTTGTTATGCAATTAGTACAGATTATGACATGTAATGCAGAAGGCTCATTAAAGGAACTTTCTACATAACTTTAGTCCTGCTAAATAGTTTGTACAGTTTCCTGAACTGAAACAGAACTAAGGATCCTCTATCCTCATGTTTGCTTATACCAAGTCTGTACCAAAGCCTGATAAATGCACACAAATTGAAAATTCACTGATAGTGTTAAAAACAGGTGGCAGCTTAACTCATGATAATTCATAAAAACACATTTTTACGCCTTTAATTTATTCCTACACTGAAGAAAATTGTTCAATTCTATACAGCCTTGAATATGTATTTTAAGAAATATATTCTTCCATCTATTAGATTTTAGCTTAAAGCAGGCTTAAAGTAAAGCAGAATGCGCCTGAAGGCGCATTCTGCTTTACTTTCAACCTGCTTTAAGTGGTCACCTATTTTCAAAATTAAAATCAGGCTATGGGGTAATGGGTTAAAGTAAAAGGGCATAGAAGTTGCGGATGATAGCAAGGCAAGGGGAACGCCAACAGCCATGACTGGTTGACCACACAAGCTCTCCTGAAAATTTCGCAAAGCTTGCTAAAAACAAACCAAAACATTCAAAGATGGACTAGGCTTTATTGACAACTGGGTTATTTCTTGATTACCATCATTTATGCTGGCCCCAGACTGGTAGAACTATTATTAATTACTGTTCTTTAACTTAGCTGGAGGCCACTCTTAGAACCTACTGAAAAGCCCAAGATGAGACTCAAACCTTCAACATTTTGCTGCTGCCCAAACCATTAGGCTATCAAGTACTTTTATCCTACTTTTAATAACTCATTAACCAATTACCCCATAAATACGCCTTTTTACATCTTTAATTATTCCTCTACTGAAGAAAATAGTTCCAATTTATACTGTCACAAATAAAATTCATAAGAAATAGTTCTTATATTCTAGCAGATAATAGCTTAAAGCAGGCTGAAAGTAAAGCAGAAGCATTCTGCTTTACTTTCAACCTGCTTTAAGTGTTCTCCTGTCTTCAAAACTAGAAACAGTCTATGGGGTGATGGGTTAAGAGATAAATATGTAATCCTCTACTCTGTAGCCTGTTTCTTTGTTTTGAAGACATGTGACTACTTAATCAAGGCTGAAAGTGAGGCAGAATGCACCTTTCAGTCTACTTTAAGATATAATGATCTGCCAGGCTATAGGAAATATTTATGTTGCAAATTCATTACTGTATACATGTTTGTAAAAAGGAACTATTTTTTCAACTGACAAATTAATTGAATGTTTACTCCATGTCTTATTCTATGGAATAAAGCAATAGCTTAAAGCAATGTGAAAGTGAAACAGAAAGCTCCTGTAGGAGCTTTCTGTTTCACTTTCACATGTCTTTAAGCTGTCACCTGTCTTTTATACAGCCAATTAGCGTTCTTTTTAGTGGTCGTAATAGAAAGTTTCTACTGTACTCTGAGAACAAGGGTATATTAATTTTGTTTTAAGATGAGATGATCGTTTCTAAAAAGGTGTTTATGATGAGAAAATTGGAACTGTTCTCAATGCAAATGAAATTTTTTTCTAGATTTTTGTTAGCTCATTGAGCCCTAGTGACAAGAATACTAGTCTTGTCCTTTACGAACACTGTACCTGTGAAGAGTACACTTGTCCAATGCAAGCAATTTAGATTCAGATCAGAGTCATGTCGGGGTCTGCACAGATGGCAATTTGGCAATATATTGAATTCCTAATTTAAAAATCCACCCTAACTAGTCAATAACGGACTATACTTAGTTGTAAACTGGAATTGTGCATTTTAAGTTTCAGGGGTGGATGAATTAATGCAAGATGAGGATAAATCTTTACGCAGGAGCTTTCTTCTTTGTAACTTTCATCCTGAATTAAGCATGAGGCTTTGAGTAATCTAAATACTCCCCTCATTTAGAGCTACAACAAAAGTGTTAATTTTACCTGTGCATCCCGAGTCCTATACTCACTAAATTTGCCAGGGACTCATTATTTAAAAAGTTGCGAGTCCCATGGACCCAACCCTTTTCTAGCCTTTATCATCCTAGCTATTACTCATAAGCAAATAGTAGCTTAAAGCAGGTTGAAAGTAAAGCAGAATGTGCCTTAAGGCACATTCAGCATTACTTTCAACCTGCTTTAAGTGGTCACATGTCTTCAAAACTAGAAATAAGTTATGGGATATTGTATTAATTTTTCACCTCAAGGACTCAATGTTTTGTCTCAAGGACTCATTGTTTTACAGAATGTGCATCCCGAGGACTCATTCATCTGATTTCTAAAATTAACACGGCAACAATTACAATCATCATGTATCAGAAATATTGATTGAGATGCTCTCAGTTTGACCATCATTGGTATCCAAAGGACTGGAAATGCCAACCGTTGCCAACAGCTTATTAATGAGACTAGATACTGAAGTATTCTGAATAGTCAAATACTTGCGAATCAATACTGACCATTATAAAGTGTGTTTTGTCTATTCTGTCTACTAATTGGGAAATTAAAGACACCAGGGGCCCGTTTCATAAAGCTTTGTACGATAAATGTTGTCGTAAGTCAAAATATAAAAGTCTCAAATATTATTTATTTCTCTATCTGATCCTGTCTTGTGACATCTCTTTGGAATCGTCTTGAAAAGACGATTCCAAAGAGATGTCACAGGACAGGATTAGATGGAGAAATCAAGAAATTCAACGTATTTTAAAGTTTAGACTTACGATCAATATTGTCGTAAAAAGTTTTATGAAACGGGCCCCTGAAGGTCCTGTTTTATGAAACATTGTAAGACAAAAATGGTAATAAGTCAGATTCTAAAGTTATCAATAAGTATTCATTTCTCCAACAAAACAGTGCAGACCCTGATCAGGCATCTCCTTCAGGAGCTGTATGATCTGGGTTTTCACTGTTTTCAAAAAGTGTTTCTACTTTTAGCAGGAGAAATGTTAAATTTTCCATGAAAGAAAAGGTTAAGAGGAATGAGGATAACTGTATGAGTGTCAAGTGCAATAAAATTTGCCAATTGTGTACAAATATGGCCAACTAGATCCTCAAGTAAGAAATAAATGATGACGCTGTGTCTACATACTTTCACAATCAATATGCAATTTGGCAAAAACCCTAGAAACATATAGTTGATGGTACCATTTCATGCAATAATGTTGCAGTATAGTAGGAAAACTCCCTAACGACAGATTATAACCATGTCTCATTGTTTATGATCCTGTTTACTTGAAAGAGCTACAGTGGAGAATCTGTTATTCTTTCCCGTTTAAACGCAAACGTACGCAAACGCAAAGCACTAAAACGTAGAAAAATGCAACTTTTGGACAATTCTGATAATCCATGTTTATCTTGGTGGCAAACAGTTTGGAGCCTGATCAGACGCCGGGTTACCCGGCGTCTGATCTGGCTCCAAACTGTTTGCACTGCAATTAATAGTTTTAACGTAAACGCGTTTATTGGGAAAGAATAACAGATTCTCCACTGTATTTGCCACTAAACATCAATATCCTATACTGTCAAACCAGATTGCGCAATAACTCAAAATTTTATGACATGAGTGATCTTTAAGACAAGTAGTTGCTTAATGCAGGGTGTAAATAATGCAGAAAAAAGAGCTTTCTGCATTACTTTCATCCTGCATTTAGCAGTAATCAATGTGAGATTTCCTGAGGCTCATTATGTTGTCATTTAATGCAGATTAGTCTGTACTGAATACAATGCCAGGACGTAACCATTGATCTGAATTTCTAGTTTCTCCAAACAGTTTAGATCATGATAATACCGGAACTCATACAGTCATTAAGATTGTAAAAAAATCCAAAATGAACACCATCCAGTAACGTTTCTAGCAGTATTGATTGTTCAATAAGCAAATTTCAATGACGGATGTTCTGAAACTTCTTTGCACAAACATAGTACAGCTTTCTTTTACCCTGAAAGGGAAATCACTGATGCATTATTTGGCTGTCAGTCCATTTAACCCATTACCCCATAAATTCAGCCTTTAACACTTATTCCTCCAATGAATAAAAAAGTTTAAATTTACACAGTCGTGAATATGCGACAAATGAAAATATATACACATGTACATGTATTTTATATCCTAGCAGATGGTATCTTAAAGCAGGTGCATTCTAATTTACTTTCAACCTGCTTTACTTAGGTACCTGTCTTCAAAACTAGAAACAGGCCATGGCCATGGAGACAAGGATTAAATGGTGAAGACGAACTGCATCAATAGTGCTAGCAGGGCTGCCATTTTCCGGATTTTTCCTAAGTATTCGGATTTTTATCCTAGCAGATCGTAGGTTAAAACAGGTTGAAAAGTAAGCAGAATGCGCCTTAAGGCGCATTCTGCTTTACTTTCAACCTGTTTTAAGCAGTCACGTGTCTTCAAAACAAGAAACAGACTATTGGGTAAAGATACGATTAGTAAAATTGCGTCTGAAAAATTGAAAATTTGAAATCTTAGGATTTTTATTATCAACTTATGGCAGCCCTGTGCTAGAGTGCGTGCCAGAGCCTGAGAGGTCAAGTAACTTGATGCTGACTCTATTCAGAGTTGTCATTCCTATTCAACCCCTGTAATGGGAGCAATAACTCCAAAGAGAGACAGCAATTTGATCATGTTTTTCTTGGTTCCCGACATTTCCGCCCTCAATAATAACTGTAGGAGAAAAATCAATAGACAGACCCTGTAAATTAAGATGGCGCTGGCAGGCACAGTAGGGGTCAATTATCCATTATTCTTCAAAGGATGAAAAATGTGACAACAATATGATTAAGCATAAAAACCTTTGGTCAAGCTTGTGTAAAAGGCCATCCTTGGAAATCATTTGGATTTCATTTACAATAGGACTAAGGTGGTTGCTAACAGGGTAACAGTAAAGCAGAAAGCTGCTAAACTGTTGCTTCCATGAAACCTCAAATGGACAATTCTAGTTTCCAATTTAGTCGAGTGCATTTTTCACATTTTAAGGTTGTTGTCATTGTATTGCAATGACGACCAACACATTTTATCTTCTTTAGAGTGGCCACATAACATAATCACAAGTTTGACTGTAGTAAATCATAATTATATTAAATCCTTAACTCGTTTCCCATAGCCTTTCTAATTTTGATTGATGCTCACATTAAAGCAGAAAGTGCCTGTGCATTTTGCTCTTCTTTAAGCCTGCTTTAAGTTGCCATCTGCTAGGATATAAAAAATATTTCTTATGGTACATATTCATGACTGTATAAATTAGAGTTTTTTTCTTCAGTGGAGGAATAAATTAACGGTTACCCGGTAAAAAACAGGTTTAGGTAAACTTGTAAAGGGTAACTTGACTTGCAAATTAACCCATTTGCTCATAGCCTCATTCTAGTTTTGAAAATAGGTGACCGCTTAAAGCAGGCTAAAAGTAAAGCAGAATGCGCCTTAAGGCACATTCTGCTTTACTTTCAGCCTGCTTTAAGCTATCATCTACTAGAATATAGAAAATATTTCTTATAATACATATTCATGACTGTATAAGTTGGAACTATTTTCTTAAATGGAGGAATATATCAAAGGCGTATTTATGTGGTAATGGGTTAAAACAAATAATGTGTAGCTTCCACAAATCACCTAGGGAGCCGCCATCAGTTTAAAATAGAATTTAAAACAATTGAATAAAAAATTGATTATATATATATTCAACCTGAGGCTTTGCTCAATGCATGTTTCATTTAAATCAATCAATAAACTTCTGGGACTGAATATTGAATAAATATATGCTTTGCAAACAGTGTTGACCTAGATCAGATGGCTCCTCTGATCAGTGTCTATACTGTATGTCATACCTTTGAACATGATTCAGACACAGGTGACCACTTAAAGCAGGTTGAAAGTAAAGCAGAAAGCACCTTATGGTGCATTCTGCTTTACTTTCAGTCTGCTTTAAGCTTCAATCTGATAGGATATAGAAACTATTTCTTATTGTGTCTACTCATGACTGTAAGTGGAACTTTTTTGGCAGTGGAGGCATAATTCAATAGTGTAACAAGAGTTGTCAGAGAGACAACAAAGCTCGCCACCGGCACCTTTAGAAACTTAAAAGCACACTCAAGGTCAAAGAGGTCAACCTTTTTGCCTGCATGGAAAGGTCTTGTCCATATACACTGGCAAATCAAATATGAAAATAACACCTCAAGGGACATAGGAATTATAAGCATTTTTGAAACCTAAACGCAGATTTCGAAACCTAAAACCTTTTGCGACCTTAGTTCAAGGTCAAGGACACTGGGCTAATTTTTTTGCATGCATGGAAAGGTCTTGTCCATATACACATGCATGCAAAATATGAAAGAAATATCTCAATGGATATATGAGTTAAAGAAACATTGAGAAACCTAAACGCAGACTTTGAAACTTAAACGCAGGTCCTAAGTTCAAGGTCAAGGTCAGAGGGCTCAAATATTTTGCATGCAAGGAAAGATCTTGTCCATATACACAAGCAAACTGAATATGAAAGGAATATTTCAATGGACATAGGAGTAATAAAAAATTTGAGAAACCAAAACACAGATTTCGAAAACTAAACATGGGCCCTTAGTTCAAGGTCAAGGTCACAGGGGTCTAAATTTTGCTGTGCCTGGAAAGGTCTTGTCCATATACACACTTAAACCAACAGTGAACTATGAAAGCAATACCTCAAGGGACATAGAAGTAAAAGGCATTTTTCAAAACCTAATCACAGGCCCTAAGTTCAAGGTCAAGGTCACAAGGGTCAAAATTTATCTGTGCATGGATAGGTCTTGTCCATATACACACACATACCAACTATGAAAGCAATACCTCAAAGGATATAGAAGTTAAAGGAATTTTTAGAAACCTAAACGCAGATTTCGAAACCTAAACACAGGCCCTAAGTTCAAGGTCAAGGTCACAGGGGTCAAAATTTTTCTGTGCATGGGAAGGTCTTGTCCATATACACATACATACGAACTATGAAAGCAATACCTCAAGGGATATAGAAGTTAAAGGCATTTTTCTAAACCTAAACACAGATTTCGAAACCTAAACGCAGGCCCTAAGTTTAAGGTCAAGGTAACAGGGGTCCAAATTTTTCTGTGCATGGAAAGGTCTTGTCCATAAACACACACATACCAACTATGAAAGCAATACCTCAAGGGCCATAGCAGTTAAAGGCATTTTTCAAAACCTAAACGCAGATTTCGAAACCTAAACGCAGGCCCTAAGTTCAAGGTCAAGGTCACAAGGGTCTAAATTTTTCTGAGCATGGAAAGGTCTTGTCTATAAACACATACATACCAACTATGAAAGCAATACCTCAAGGGATATAGAAGTTAAAGGCATTTTTCTAAACCTAAACACAGATTTCGAAACCTAAACGCAGGCCCTAAGTTTAAGGTCAAGGTTACAGGGGTCCAAATTTTTCTGTGCATGGAAAGGTCTTGTCCATAAACACACACATACCAACTATGAAAGCAATACCTCAAGGGCCATAGCAGTTAAAGGCATTTTTCAAAACCTAAACGCAGATTTCGAAACCTAAACGCAGGCCCCAAGTTCAAGGTCAAGGTCACAAGGGTCTAAATTTTTCTGAGCATGGAAAGGTCTTGTCTATAAACACACATATACCAACTATGGAAGCAATACCTCAAAGGATATAGAAGTTAAAGGCATTTTTAGAAATCTAAACACAGATTTCGAAACGTAAACACAGGCCCTAAGTTCAAGGTCAAGGTCACAGGGGTCTAAATTTTTCTGTGCATGGAAAAGTCTTGTCCATATACACATATATACCAACTACGAAAGCAATACCTCAAAGGGACATAGAAGTTAAAGGCATTTTTCGAAACCTAAACGCAGATTTCGAAACCTACATGTAAACACAGGCCCTAAGTTCAAGGTCAATGTCACAGGGGTCAAAAAATTTCTGTGCATGGGAAGGTCTTGTCTATATACACATACATACCAACTATGAAAGCAATACCTCAAGGGATATAGAAGTTAAAGGCATTTTTCTAAACCTAAACACAGATTTCGAAACCTAAACGCAGGCCCTAAGTTTAAGGTCAAGGTAACAGGGGTCCAAATTTTTCTGTGCATGGAAAGGTCTTGTCCATATACACACACATACCAACTATGAAAGCAATACCTCAAGGGACATAGACGTTAAAGGCATTTTTTGAAACCTTAACGCAGATTTCGAAACCTAAACGCAGGTCCTAAGTTCAAGGTCAAGGTCACAGGAGTCTAAATTTTTCAGAGCATGGAAAGGTCTTGTCTATATACACACACATACCAACTATGGAAGCAATACCTCAAGGGACATAGAAGTTAAAGGCATTTTCAAAACCTAAACGCAGATTTCGAAACCTAAACGCAGGCCCTAAATTCAAGGTCAAGGTCACAGGGGTCTAAATTTTTCTGAGAATGGAAAGGTCTTGTCTATATACACACATATACCAACTATGGAAGCAATACCTCAAAGGATATAGAAGTTAAAGGCATTTTTAGAAACCTAAACACAGATTTCGAAACGTAAACACAGGCCCTAAGTTCAAGGTCAAGGTCGCAGGGGTCTAAATTTTTCTGTGCATGGAAAAGTCTTGTCCATATACACATACATACCAACTATGAAAGCAATACCTCAAAAGACATAGAAGTTAAAGGCATTTTTCTAAACCTAAACACAGATTTCGAAACCTAAACGCAGGCCCCAAGTTCAAGGTCAGGGTCACAGGGGTCCAAATTTGTCTGTGCATGGAAAGGTCTTGACCATATACACACACATACCAACTATGGAAGCAATACCTCAAGGGACATAGAAGTTAAAGGCATTTTTCGAAACCTAAACACAGATTTCGAAACCTAAACGCAGACCCTAAGTTCAAGGTCAAGGTAACAGGGGTCTAAATTTTTCTGAGCATGGATAGGTCTTGTCTATATACACAGTGACACACATACCAACTATGGAAGCAATACCTCAAGGGACATAGAAGTTAAAGGCATTTTTCGAAACCTAAACACAGATTTCGAAACCTAAACGCAGGCTTTAAGTTCAAGGTCAAGGGGTCTAAATTTTTCTGTGCATGGAAAGGTCTTGTCTATATACACACACATACCAACTATGGAAGCAATACCTTAAGGGATATAGAAGTTAAAGGCATTTTTCAAAACCTAAACGCAGATTTCGAAACCTAAACGCAGACCCTAAGTTCAAGGTCAAGGTCACAGGGGTCAAAATTTTTCTGTGCATGGGAAGGTCTTGTCCATATACACACACATACCAACTATGAAAGCAATACCTCAAGGGACATAGAAGTTATAGACATTTTCTTAAAATTGTTTACGCCGTTCACGACGACGCCGACGACAACGACGACTACACCGGGGGTATTGCAATAGCTCGTCATGTACTATGTACAGGCGAGCTAAAAAGGAGAATTTATGGGTCAATGTAAACTGTTCATAATTTAATATTTACATTCACCCTGTATAGTCTTTATGTAATCCTATTAAAAATATGCGGTACATCTGCCGATGAACCCTCACTTCCAAACTGGTTTTAGCCAGTTCGGATTTCCCCCGTGCTATTCGTGGACTTCTTCAAATAGACTACATCGGGCACTTAACACTAAGCTCCCATTGGTCGACGGTCATATGACACTAGCGGAGTGATACAGACCCATAGGTCGTTGCCATCGCGTTGCTATGTGTGTAAATGGGTTAAGAAAACAACTGCGACCTGTATTTTTAGAATGTGCTTTGGAAATAGATATTCAAGTTGCACTGTTATTTGTTTGCCTTGTAAGTCTTTTCCATTCATAGAGAGAAAGTTTACTGGAAAAAATCCTGAATTTTTAATACAGTTACAGTACATGTAGTTGGGACTACTTTCTCACCATATTTAGAAACTGGAATGGCTATTACATCGACATTACATCTATCAAACCTCTTTGACCGGTATATGATAAATTCTTATACAGAAAAACAAATCTGGCCAATAAACACATTAAATTGACAAGACAGAAAATATAAATATAAATATAAGGAATAAACAACATCTCTTTGCCGCTCATGACGGTATGACTACATTAGCTGCGGGGGGTAAATTTAACGTAAACGCCCTTTGGGCGTTTACGGAATTTACCCCCTGCGAAGCTAATGTAGTCATACCGTCATGAACGTCAAAAATATGTTGTTTATTCCTATATTAAACTATGGAAGAGTATATCTGAATATTCAATTCGGTAAAGATTCATAACCTGACTCGGAAAGAACGCTATCCATTAAAGTCTTCTCCACTTTAAGTGTGTATTGAACTGAAAGTACAAATAGTTTACCTTGACCTTCACATTGAAGTTCAGAAACATGATTTCTGACATACCGGTATTATTTTGTTTTACAAAGGAAATCTTCTGTTTCTATAATTTTATCAATGAAAGCATTGTGGGGAAATCTATCAACCAATGTTACCAAATGTAACCAAGTGTTCTTATAAAGAAACATACTTGCTCCCACTCAGTATCAAACCTGGGTCGACAGGTTTGCATTCATCATTTCATGCATCTACCATGTCGTTATAAAAGCATGCTTATACAGCATGGCTGTACAAGTGATGATATACCTACACACTGAGACATAATTACAGTCAAACCTGTCTGAACGGTCACCTCCGAACAACGGTCACCTGTCAACAACGGCCAGTCTGAATTCCTCCCGGCCAATTTCCTTCTTAATTGACCTCTGATTAACGGTCTCCTGTCGACCGCGGCCAACGGTCACTTAAACTGGCTCTTTTTGACACCTTTTACCCCAAACAGCGGCCAGGCTGAGACACAGAGGTGTCACCTGCCGATCGTGGCCGGCGGTCACTAATTCGGCTGTTTTTAACACCTTACAGCAGCCAAATAACACGATTGAATGGGTGCAATTTCGCCAATGTCGGCCGCCATCTTTGTTATGGATGCGCTTGGTTATATAATTGGAAGCAAATTCTAAAGTGCTAATGACAGTTTGCAACCGACTTTTGGGTTTAAAATAAGCCACATTATGATGAAAGAATTTCAAAAAAAATGTTTGTTTTAATATGTTGGCTAATTAATATTGAAGATGTCCGTTGCTGCTTATGTTTGTATGATTGTTTATAATCACGTTGTCCAGATTAAACAAATGATTGGGCGATTTCTAAAATGGCCGTATCCAGATTAGTCATTGGTGATTAATTGTTTGTTTTGATGTAAGAAACCTTGGCAGATATGAAATTGTGAAATAAAAAAGTCATTTCTAGTTTAATCATTACGCTTTAAAAAGTTGTCTCTGTTGCGAAGTTAAGCAACGTTCTGCGCGGTTAATAACTGGATGGGTGACCGGCGAAGTTAAGCAACGTTCTGCGCGGTTAATAACTGGATGGGTGACCGGCCCGGGTACACGTTACAAAGTCAAAGATAAATTGGAAAATTAACAATGCCGTCTACTCTAGTCGAAGTCGATGAAGTTTCCGAGTTATTGTCGCTGAGCGGGTAAAGGTGCTAAAACCAACAGACTGTGCTATAGATTCTAATATTCAACAACTGCCATCATATCACGTCAACATTTATGTTCGACAATGTCCGTGTTTTAGTCATAACCTCATTATCATAAATGGCGTCCTTTCCAAATAAACTTTACACCAGCAATAAATTCACGGTGTATTGTGAGTGTTTCCATTGAAATGAAGAAAACCCCAGTACATTTAAGAATCAGAGCAACAAATTAATCATTCAGACAAGCAAATAATGAAAATATCGGCTTTTGAAAAGTCCTTCGTTCTTATTAAACAAGATGATTTCGAAGCTATTCGTCCATTGAGTTACCCGCCCTTTTCCGTATTTTCTCGAAAGCGGCTATGGAACATTATTCAAATATCCATATCTACCTGTACCAATCAAAATGAGAAAATGCGATCACGTGACCAAAACCCTTCAGAGTTTGCTATCTACCGAGACATTTACTTTTAACATGGATATCCGTTCAAAAGAAAGATGATGGTCGTGATATTTATTGAAACTTCAAAGACTGAATTCTTAAGCAAATAAATATTTTTAATATTTAAATAGATAAATAACTTAGAGTTTAAAGGTATCAAATGTTTCTCTTTCATTACTTGCGTACTTGTACTATCCCTTGTAGATATAAAATTCAGTACATGTAGTTGATGAAAACTTAGCCATTTTGCACACCTGCGAACAACAGCCACCTGTGAACAGCGGCCAGTTTTGCTAGTTCCCACAGGTGGCTGTTGTTCACAGGTTTGACTGTATTCCCTTATCAACTTGTAATTTGTCCCGAAATTCTTTGGGTATCAGAAAGACTTGGCTCGAACTTGGAGCACATAATGATACAGTCTCAGACCAAATATGATAATTACCGGTTTATCATTGGAAGCAACACAATTTTTTTTTCTGTCAATACCTGTCCATTTAGAATTTCTGTTAAATCACCTGGTATTTAACCAATGGCAGCAGAAAATAAGAAATCAATCAAACTTTTGTTTAAAAGTAGATCAACAATACAGCCATGATCAGACAGATCTGCAATATAAAGCCAGAGGATGTGGCTGCTGTTACGTCAGATCAGCTGCTGGTACGGCTTGGTCTTGATGACTTGACTATCATCCAGGTCCCGGGTGCATGACACATAGTTAGAGCTTACCTGTATACTAAATCCCTCGCTGAGAGATAAATATCGATTTTTAACTACAAGATAAACTAACTGTGTTGCATGACACACCGCTAAATTCTAGTAACATACTAAAGTTTTAGTTGTTAGTTAAAAATCGATTTTAGTAGACAGGTAAGATAACTAGTGTTGCACGAGCGCTAAATTGACTAACTACAAGTTAAGTTTTACCGCTAAATTTAGAGGTACTCAGTGCAGCGATAAATCCGCTAGTAGCCAGTTAAGTCAGCTTGCATAGCCGCGTTAAAGAAACATTTGGGATCCAGATCAAAAACATAGCACCTCGGTGTCTTATCAAGGTCAAAATTGTTTGATTATTTTTGTTATTTTATTTCATTTTTCATTTCTCTGTTTGATATTGTAAGGTTCTGGTTTAAGGTTGACAAACACGTTTGTGTTTGTCAACATTCATATTTATAACGATAGCTTATGTGGCTATTTTCAAGTGTCATTTCACAATTATAATTCCCAATTGTAATAGTTACGATATAATCTACCTCCAGATCGTGTCAGCTCCCGCAGCATCTTTTATTCAGCCTGTATTTGTATTTGTTATGGTTCATTATTGTGAGAGGAAAGTGCTTGGAGGCCATCTTGGTTTATACTGAAGTGATGCATTGTGGGTTGTTAGTCTTGGTTACTACATAGTACAGTAGCGGCAAGACTTCAATCCACAATAGCTCTTTGAAAAGTAATTTATTCCATATTTTAGCTATGAGCGTCCCTTTTAAGTATATTCCCCCTCATGTTTATAACATTCTTGTATTTTTAGAAAGGGATATTGGTACTGTTTTAGTCATTTTTAGGTCCGCGCAGTGCCAGCGTCTTTGCATACCATATAAGGAGTGCACACTTGGTGTGCACCCCATATAAGGAGTGCACACTTTGGTGCGGTTTTTGTGCAACAGATTTTCGGTGCGATTTTAATGTTAAATCGCACCAGAAATTTGGTGCACACCACGTGACCAATTTTCTGTATAAATACCCCGGGTTGCAGACGAATTAGAGACTCTCGAGATAGAATTTCAAAGGTGCGGCACTATATTGCCTTACTCTTTTAGAATAGAATTAGTTAGAAATATAAGAAGTCTAGTGACTTGAGATTTATTATTATTGAGTAGGATATAAATAAAGCATCACATAAAATTTGATTAAGCCTTACTTTTACTTTATTTGCCGCACGAAAGAGAGTCCATTTTAGTTAATATTTATTTGAGAGAAAGAGAGAGAAGAAAGGGGTGATCTTGAATCACGCTACCAATTTGGATCCAGATCAGACCCCTGAATTGACGTGTACTACCGCTCGGCACGTGACATTTGTGGTTGGCAGCTGGGTGGGATCTTTGATTATTATCTTAGATCCAGTGATCGACACCTCGTCTTGATTAGAGAACGGTTCCATTAGAGAATGGCGGATTCAGAGTTAGAACAAGAGACAGAAGTATTCTTCAAAGACGTTCAGGCTACAGTCCATCGAGACGCTTCAGAGATTGACGATATGAGATCTAGATCCAAGAGAGGACACAGTCCAGTAAAGAACACAGACGTTGATGAAGGGGTGATGGCACACCAAATCTACAGAAGATCCAGCAGAGAGTACAGCTCAGTAAACAATGTAGACAAAGATGATGAGGGATCAGTCCACCAAATTAGATCGAAGGTTACAGGCCACCAAATCAACAAAAGATCCAACAGAGGATATAGTCCAGTAAACAATGTAGACACAGGTGAAGAGGGGGAAGTCCACCAAATCTCATCGAAGGTTACAGACCACCAAATCAACAAAAGAAGATCCAACAGAGGATACAGTCCAGTAAACAATGTTGACACAGATGAGGAGGGAGCAGTCTACCAAATCTCACAAAAGGTTACAGGCCACCAAATCAACAAAAGAAGATCCAACAGAGAGTACAGTTCAGTAGACACAGATGAAGAGGGATCAGTCCACCAAATTAAATCGAAGGTTACAGGCCACCAAATCAACAAAAGAAAATCCAACAGAGGATACAGATCAGTAGACAATGTAGACACAGATGAAGAGGGATCGGTCCACAAAATTTCATCAAAGGTTACAGGCCACCAAATAAACAAAAGAAGATCAAACAGAAGATACAGTTTAGTAAATCAAGTAAACACAGATGAGGAGGAAGCAGTCCACCAAATCACACCAAAGGTTACAGGCCATCAAATCAACAAAAGAAGATCCAGAAAAGAATACAGTTTAGTAAACAATACAGACACAGATGAAGAGGAGATAGACCACCAAATCATGTCAAAGGTTACAGGCCACAAAATCAACAAAAGACTTATTAGAGACTTTGAAGCAGACCATGAAGCAGAGGACCTACTTGACCATGGTATCAGCACTGTAGGACGAGAATCTTTTATAGAAAAGGCGGTGGATGAGATGGTCAAGATGCAAACTCAGATGATAAAAGTCCTAAAGAATGTGTCGGACGTATTGGTTAATGCGCTTGGCCCCAAACAACAAAGGCACTCTGACGTAGAAGCACATGGCTACAATAACAATTGCAGAGACGGGCAGAACAGAGAAGAGCAGGAACAGCCTTCAACACTCATAGAGAAAAGAAGACTCTATCCTGATTTTGATGACAGAGATGAGGGTTGGGTGCAGCAACGTCATAACAGAAGAACAGCTAGCAACCGGGTCCAGCATCGTTACCATAGCAACGTTAAAATTCCATCATATACAGGGAAAGAAGAATGGCCAGTATGGATCAACAGGTTTGAAGCGATAGCAGAGAGGCAGAATTGGACTGAGGAGGAGAAACTAGATCAACTACTGCCGAAACTTGAAGGGACTGCAGCAGAGTTTGTATACACACAACTAAAGAAAGATGTCCTAAGGGATTACAATGAGCTGATCAACGAGATCAACTATCGTTTTAGGGTCATTGAGACACCAAAGAACTTTGCAGTTAAGTTCAGCAAGAGAGATCAAAGACCAAGAGAAACAGTAGAGGAGTACGCTGCCGAGCTGAAACGGCTCTATGATAAAGCATACAAGGAAAGAGACCACAGAACAAGAAGAGAAGACCTAGTGAGGAGGTTTTTCGACGGGTTACATGATGAAGAGCTTAGCTGGGAAGTAGAGTACATCAAAGAGCCCAGTGATATAGACGAGGCTGTATACCATGTAGTGACATGTGTCCAGACAAGAAAGGGACATGGTAGTGGGAACAGGAGAAAGAATGGTGTACACAGATTGCAAGAACACGAGAGCGAAGACCATGAGAACTGGGCCGAACATGCATATCGCATTCCAGCGAAACCAGAGAGGAAAGAGGCAGGTTCTAAGGAAAATTCACAGGTCATGGGCAATGGCCAAACCAAGCCAGCTGAGATCAGAAAAGGTGATCCTACAAATCAGACTGAGGCTGGAGTCCTGCTACAAATACTGAATATGCTGACCGAACTAACCCAGATTCAGCAACAAAATAAGAGACCTGAGAACAATTACATGGGGAGTAGAAGAAGCATAGTATGTTACGCATGCAATGGAGAAAACCATATCGCAAGATATTGTCCCTTTAAGGACCAAGGTAGGGACCATGGCAGATATCCAGTGAATGACAGACAGAAAGCCGAAATCCATGAACCAGTGTATAACACCATTCTACCAGGACCGAAAAATGATGTTCGTTCCATGAGGGAAGAATACCATTGCACAGTTCCAAGATACGGAGAAGTAGTCACACCATGGTTGTTTGACAGATTTGGGACAGAGGACTCTGAAGACATGCAGTACAGAGAAGAACCGAGGGGAAATTGCAGAGAGACTTACCTGTTACGAGACCAGTATGCTGACAAGCTTGAGACCGGAATGCAGAGAGTCCACCAAGTTGCCCAAGAGCACCTCCCAGCAGTGACAAGTCGACACAAGGCCATGCATGGTGAACAGATTTTAATCAACCGATGTAGAGTTGGCGATGCTGTGCAGGGGACAGGTGAAACCCGCAGATTTGGGATGGCACCAAGGCTCAAGAGGTTGAACGACGGATCCGAGGTGGTGAAGAAGAAGATTACAGATATTAGCTGCATAGGTCGAGAGAAGATGGTTCATCACAACTGGTGGAAACCAGATGAGGGGACCGGCCCGCCGAAAGGGATCAAGACAGCAAAGAGCAAGACCAAATATTAGAAATACTCTTGGCTTGTCAACAGTATCCTGAATAATGATTGTATATTATGTTAATTAGAGGTAGTATGAGAATGTTAATGAGCAGAAATTGTTTCCTGCTTTTAAAGGTGAATTAAGTATTTCTATTTACTTGGTATAGCCAAGTTTTAATGTTTATTAGGTAAAGGGAAGAGAGGTCATTATGCGTATTTAGAGATGCCCATATTGACCACTTTTAATTAAACTTTTAGCTTAAAGTATAAGTAATCAGATTTTATAGGGAGTATCTTCTTATGACAGTACCAGTTAGACGTTTGGATCCCTGATTAGCGGTATACATAGACAGAGTACCTGTAATAGTGATGTCAGGTTAATAGAAGATGACGTCATGATGACGTGACGTAACGTGATGTGCCAACCAGCATGTACTACAGTGACGTTAAAGGGCTTAAGGAGATGAACACCGACGGATTACCAAGGGAAAGCGCATGTCTAACCTGAGATACAGCTGATGGGCAGCTGTTGCATTTTATTTTCCTTATTTTTGTTTTTGTGTCACAGAGAGATGAAAGGATGAGTGTCAAAGGTCTGGCTGACAAGAGGCCTACTCGGGAGTTGTTTTGATGTACCGGAACACGAGGGCCAGGGCTCGTAAGATGTTTTACCTGACAAGCATTATTAGAAGACAGAGATGGTAGGTTAAGTTGCGCAGGTAGGGTCGTCAGTAGGAGCCAATTAACAACATATTTCGTGCAGTGGAGAGAATCAAGAGTGCATGACTGGTAGACTAAGAGGATCAGGGATCTGCAACTGGAGCAAGAGGAGCAGTGGAATTGGGAAAAGGATGTCTCCTAGCAGAGACGATGAAGCTGTGATGGGACTCTATGGACTGATAGAGCCGATCTCCAAGGCAGTGTGGAGCAAGGAGCCGCCTTGACAGATTAACAGAGCTGGCCCAAACTATAAACCCAGTGTGATGTAGGGACACAGACGCAGATGTCACCCAGGTCACATATGTACCAGCAAGATGTAAGGCGAGCTAGACTGAGGCCAGGTTCCAGTTCTGGTAGACGCGATAATAGCAACCAGGTCCAGTCATATAGAAGAAAATAGAGTTTCTATTGAGAATATTATATTTTATATTTGTGTAACGTAAGTCAGCATTCCAAAGAGCAAATGTTTAATTGTAAGTGTTTTAAAAGTTTTGTATTTTCAGTAAGTAAGTAAGTAATCTAAACAATAGTCATTATCCAAGTTTGACAGCCTAGAGTAGGTTGTCTGACTTTGATGATGACCGCTTGAAGAGATCTTTGTGTAATGTAGGTTTAAAAAGGAAATAGCTTGGACTTTGAGATTCTTTTATTTCACACATGTTAGGTGTCCAGGTTCTTTCTTTTATCTTGCTCTGGAGTGCTGAAATAAGAAAGTAAAAGCTCTTATTTGATGTTAGATGTTGGTATTAGATTTGATCCTAAATAAATTTGTGAGTAAATCTATTACCTTACATTTCTTCTTTAAAATTTACAAATTGCATTGTTAAAGTAAAGTGAACCAAAATCTAATAGCGATGTTATAGGATTTTTATCTAGTAAGGGCTTTTACTGGATTTTATCATGGGCATTAAATGTCATGTGTACATGTATGTTTAAGTTATAAGAGATTTCATAACTTAGGTGTTTCCAATGTTGGAAAGTTCTTGCATTTTAGTGAGGCATTTGTTAAAATGCCTGTGCCTTAAATCTTTATGTGTTATAGTGTGGGTAGTGTGCCCAAGAAAGAAAGAATATTGTAACATTTAAGGTATAAGTAGTTTAGGTCAGCTTATTTGTCATTCTCATTGTTCGAGGTCAAAAGGGGCACTCATTTGAGCTCCCCTTTGATGTCGGTCAATGCGAATGCGTTCTATGAAAGTGAGAAGTTATTTCATGCTAGATAGAAAGCATTTTGTAAGTATATACATGTGGTATTAACTGTTTCAGTCTATTATGGATGCTTAATGTTAGCAGGAGCTTAACATATTTGAGAGGGGGGTAATGTAAGGTTCTGGTTTAAGGTTGACAAACACGTTTGTGTTTGTCAACATTCATATTTATAACGATAGCTTATGTGGCTATTTTCAAGTGTCATTTCACAATTATAATTCCCAATTGTAATAGTTACGATATAATCTACCTCCAGATCGTGTCAGCTCCCGCAGCATCTTTTATTCAGCCTGTATTTGTATTTGTTATGGTTCATTATTGTGAGAGGAAAGTGCTTGGAGGCCATCTTGGTTTATACTGAAGTGATGCATTGTGGGTTGTTAGTCTTGGTTACTACATAGTACAGTAGCGGCAAGACTTCAATCCACAATAGCTCTTTGAAAAGTAATTTATTCCATATTTTAGCTATGAGCGTCCCTTCTAAGTATATTCCCCCTCATGTTTATAACATTCTTGTATTTTTAGAAAGGGATATTGGTACTGTTTTAGTCATTTTTAGGTCCGCGCAGTGCCAGCGTCTTTGCATACCATATAAGGAGTGCACACTTGGTGTGCACCCCATATAAGGAGTGCACACTTTGGTGCGGTTTTTGTGCAACAGATTTTCGGTGCGATTTTAATGTTAAATCGCACCAGAAATTTGGTGCACACCACGTGACCAATTTTCTGTATAAATACCCCGGGTTGCAGACGAATTAGAGACTCTCGAGATAGAATTTCAAAGGTGCGGCACCATATTGCCTTACTCTTTTAGAATAGAATTAGTTAGAAATATAAGAAGTCTAGTGACTTGAGATTTATTATTATTGAGTAGGATATAAATAAAGCATCACATAAAATTTGATTAAGCCTTACTTTTACTTTATTTGCCGCACGAAAGAGAGTCCATTTTAGTTAATATTTATTTGAGAGAAAGAGAGAGAAGAAAGGGGTGATCTTGAATCACGCTACCAATTTGGATCCAGATCAGACCCCTGAATTGACGTGTACTACCGCTCGGCACGTGACAATATTTACATTTTACTAAGCGCAAACACAATACAATAAAATGTTTTAATTGACAACGGAATATGTCGATGATAATGATTCATATTTATCTGAGAGGCAAAAAGTTTGGAGTTTGATCAGACGCCGGGTTACCCGCTATCTGATATGGCTCCAACACTGTAAGCAAAGAACATAAAACAATTTAGCTTAAGCGGAATGGAAAGACGAACGTATTATCCACTGTATGGATGTAATACGCCATAGGATGTTGGTTGCGTTGAAATAGTTCAACCGATTCCACGCTTGAAACCTGTATTTTGGAAAAAGCGGGTCCTGATCAGGGTCCAAACTGTTTTTACTGAGATCCTGTTTTCTGTAACATAAAGAAGTATGAACCAATTTCAGAATACAAAGATGAATTTACAATACATAATAATAATTAGTACATTATCGCAGAGAGCTCTGTTAGTAACAACAAAACAATTTATTGTGTGTTCTGCTGCCATAATGTTTTCTTTTAACCCTTTCGGCGCCAATCAATCGTGAGTTTTTACCCCTACACCGTTTTATTGTCGTCTGCTTTAATGATCTTATTTGTAATATCGCTTAAAAGAAAGATCCTATGTAGTATGACTTAAGAAATGTTGATACGAGTGTCTAACAGTTTGGATCCTGATCAGACGTCGCGTGACGCGGCGTCTGATCTGGATCCAAACTGTTTGCAAAGACGACTTTATGTGACTCCGGTGATGAAAGAGTTGTTAAATCATGTCTATCAAACACGATTTTCCCATAAAGCACATCTTTAAAGAATAATGCAATAATAATAACACACTAATAACTCTATAATGAAATAACCTTCAGAATTGAATATCGGTACGAGGTTCAATCATTTAGGATCTTGAACAACTACGGGTCAGAACAAGAATACTTAAAATGTACCAAATTTTCGCGTTAGGTGTAATGCGTAGTAACTTAACAGCTTAGCAACCATCTGTCCGCACATCTGTCTGTCTGTCACTGTCTATCCCCCCCATCTCTCTCTCTCTCTATTGTCTGCGCCACTTCTGTATGTGTATATGTATACATGCCTTTTAAAACTCTCTCTCTCTCTCTTCCTCTATCTCTCCTGACCGTCTGTACATATCTCTCTCTCTCTCTCTCTCCTAACCTCTCTTGCTTCCTCTCTCTTTCCTTTCACTTTATGTCTTTGTTCCCCTGCCTGCCGTCTTTCTGTCCCTGTATGTCTGTCCTTCCTCTTTTTCTCTTATTGTAGCTTTTTAATCTGAATAAAATCTACTTTAATAAGATAGTTTAGTTTCTAACTAACCTTTTCAACCCATAATGTCGTCTGCTTTTTTACTGCATTGTTTTGATCTAACGCAACATGAGTGCTAAATAGTTGGATCAGCTGCCAAGTCTATCTCATCTGTCATATCATGATCCAAACTCACGCGATTACATTGTAAACACTAAACTCAGCAATTAAAGTTTATGATTTGCTTGATGCATTATTGGCATAATTATGTTGAACTATAGAGAACAAGAAAACGGGTTCGGATCACAAGTTCTTACAACATAAGGAACCCCACCCCCCCCCCCCTCCAATTTCAGTATACAAATGTATATACACAATGGAAAACAAAGTATGAAGAGATTTTTTAGCCAAAACGCTTATGTTCACTCATGTTCAATGCATTCACCAAATTTAACCCGATTTTAGCTTGCTACTAAAGGCACTAGCTGCAAGGTAACTACCTACAAGGTAAATTCGACATGTGCACGCCAGTTAGTGGCTCGCTCTAGTTGACAGGTAACTAACGGACAGGTAGAATTTATCGGATAGTTTAGCGAGGAGATTAAGCGGTGTGTCATGCACCCGGGCCCTGAGGGAGAAAAGGCTTCGCTGGTTTGGACATGTAAATCGCTCTAACGGTGCAATCAAGGCGGACTGGGACATGCAGATTGAGGGAAGACGTGGGCCAGGACGGCCGAAAATGACATGGAAGACATTGGCACAGAGAGACGGACGAGAGTGGAAGCTCTCAGAAGTCGACCCTTGTGATAGGGATGTGTGGAGATATAATATGAGATCTGCTATGCGTGCAGCCAGCCAGCTACTTGGATGGGGGCCCACTGATGTGGATGACGCTCCTGCACCTGCACGTTAATCTTAACACCGATGATGATGATGATTTTGACATTCGTTTTTGAATGATAAGAATTTGAAATCAATTTGCTTTTCCTGAAATCAATTAGTTAAAACGATAAAACGAAGCTTCATTAAGAGACTGGAAATCAATAAAATTTGACTATGTCGTGGTGCAAATCTCGGTGTGACATCGGCGTTTGAATTGATACACGCATTCCCGAGAATTTCTCGCATACACAGTACTTCAATGTTTGAAATTAGCGCGTAAACCTGTTGTAATAAGGGAACTTCTTTAGCCCTAGCAGCTAATCATCCCTCTCATCTTCTTCGTAATAGGTTCTCCGTGTCCGGCCCGAATTTCAATAGTTAGTAAATATTTGTAATGTCATAGCGCTGGTTATGCCACCATTTGTCTAAATTTCTCTTAAAAGAGTCCACAGACTTACAACTGAGGACGCCTTGTGGTAAACTGTTCCAAATGGAAATCGTACGATGGCACGGTCTAAACGTTCGCTTATTTCACTGAGTATGCGGGCTTATCTGGAGCCCTGTTTGCACAATACTTTTTAATTTTGGATTTTTTAATAGCGAGCACGCTCGCGAAACTATCTATCTATCTATCTCTATATACTGCTACACGCCCCTTTCGGGTATTACGAGCAGGGGCACTTTTTAGGTGCACCAATGGGACTGTACCCGGCCGGTCACTTTATCCCGACACCGACGAACCAGTTGTAATGCTAACCCGAAATCCTGAGCGCCAAGGAGGGAAGCCATTACTACCAATTTTTAAGTCTTTGGTTTGACCCGGCCGGGGATTGAACCCACAACCTCCCGCACTGCAAGCGGACGCTCTACCACTAAGCCACGCAGCCGGTTGAGGGCCAGTTTCGCGAAAAGCGAAGCATTTATGGTAAGGGGGTTCATTTTAATTTAATTGTTAGTGTGCCATCTGACTTTCAGTTTCTTTTAACATGCAGCAACTTTATTAGTCATTTCACCCAATACCCATGCATGCAGAATATTCATGACAAAAGTTGCAGACTTGAATTTTAAACCTTAAGCCGATTACAGCAACCATGAACTAAGACTATGTATGGTTCAATTGTTTGACATGAACTGTTATCTCTAAAGTACCTTCTGTGTCATTTGATTCAATATGAGGAGCCAATCCACTTAAATTGACAGCTCTGTGGAATTTTCACTTCCTCTCTCCATTTTGACAATCAGACATCTCGTTTTAAGTCATGTGATCGAATAGAAGTCTATCGAGTAGATAACGAGAATTCACGAGAATTAAGCAGTGATCGACAAAATGGAGGACATAGAGGTGTTGTTAAAGGTAGGCCAAACAAAACAAACCGATTAAAAGTTACTTATTTATCTCCAAATATTAATCTGACAACTTGAATAAGCAGAGTGCATTATGTTTTGAATGTGATATTTATGGATAAGCATTTTAACCGCCATGCACCTTGTTTACAACTTTAGATACCCTTTAACTGAATGTTCCGGGTGGGTGGGGTTACACATTGTCTTAGCTTATGACCAATCTATCCAAATTGACCAATCATCATGACTTTGTCATGAATAATTAAAAAGTCATCTTTCTCACTTGTCTTTTAAAGGAAGAGCAGAAAGCTTTCTTCATGAAAATGTCATAGTTATGTTTTTACTATTGTTTACATAATATCTGGGGTCAGTATTTAGGATGATGAACCCAATGAACTTGATCAGAGTTCAGAAATTACTCATTGCGTCATGAGTTTCACTGGACTGAATGAAAGAGACACAACTCTGCATGAAAACATCATTCCTACTTGATTAATTGTGAGAGATTTTTCATGAATCTTTTTATAGTTGTATGTAACTTAGCAACCAAACAACGATCAATAAAGTCATATAAACAAACATTTAAATAGTAATTTATGGTGATTGTAGTAATGCAGTGCTCCAGCTTAAGCCACTTTCAGCAGGTTTTTGTGCCCTGTCTTACTTTCGTGGGTTGATAGTCACAAGGCCGACCCTACCTAAGGCCGACCTTAATTTGTATAGTAGACCTATAGTCACAGGGCCGACCTTATCTTTACATAGCAATTTAGGTTTCACACTTATTTTACAGGTACATTGTATGTTAGGCGCGTGGTGACAATTATCGATAGACGCATAATTATTGTTCATACCCAGATCATAATCGCTTTATATTTGATGCAAATGAGTGTCATTGCAGAATTTCATTACCGTATTTATGGGTAATTACTGAACCAGAGACAGTGTATACCACGGGAATGCTTCGAACTTACCAGCAATTTGATCATATATGTTACCTAGGGCAAGGGTTAGCATTAAGCTGCCACGTTTCAACACTTATAAATACAAATTAATACATTATCAGTATGGCACGTGGCGCTAGAAAATTAACTTTCACTTTTGATCTAACTAACCCAGCTTATATCAGTATTATATCAGGATCATAAACAATATATAATATACACATAATCAACTTTTTAACCTATTTTCTTAAATGATAAGGCACTGGATATTTAATAACAGTTATTTAACATTGTATGTAAGCAGTGAATATGCAAATCACAGGACTCCTAATTGGGTCCGCTGATCAGGGTCTGCACCGTTTGTCATTTTACAGTGTTTAAGAAAATTAAAACCTTTCTGTTACGACATATTAACCTATTACCTGCTTCAAATGTCGGGAAAGTAACAAACTATATTGATCGTAATAGAGAGATTTTACCCAGGGTATAGATATAACATATATTTTATATATTACAACTTTAATTATGAAACAATCCTTCTCACTTTCTAGGCAATCGCAAACCTAATCGTTCGACAATTACAGTTTACACATAATCGTGACATTATATTGATGCAATATACATTGCAGATAAAACATGCAAATAGTAATGACGTTTCAAACCATTAGCCATGGCATGGAGAAATTACAGCTCCCGAGGCCATGGGAACTAAAAATGTCAACCAGTGACCAACAGTGCAGACCGTGAACACATTCAAGATTTAAAATGTCTTTATTTAAGGAATAATTCGAATATTTATTGTATTCATGGAGGTATGAAAAAAAAACCTGGTCACACTGTATGAAACCGCGAAGCGGTTTCATACAAAAGTGTGACCAGGGTTTTTTTTCATACCTCCATGAATACAATAAATATTCCGAATTATTCCTTATAATTTAATATCACTTCTGAATTTAAGAAAGTAGTTAAATAGAGAATCTGACGTGAATGTTCTTTTTTAACGCTTTTAAAAACGTAGGTTGTAGTCCCTCCGCCATATATATTTCCCGCCAAAACGCGACGTTGTTATGTAGTAATGCCAACGTCAATGACGTCATTTGGCATCCTGCTTCATGCAGCGCTTGTGAAGAGCAGTTGGACTAAGGGAAAGTAGTCCTGACAAGGCGTGGCCTGAATTTTATTTTTTTCATGGAGTTATGAAACAAAAATTACAGCCAATCACAGCTAACCAAATGTAATGAAAGCAAACAATATTAAATTATATGTGTATAAATATAACATGTTGTTTAAATATATAACTTAATATTATCTCGTCCATACGGTGGCACTGAGGTGACATGCAAACACTTTTTTTTTTAATTTTTATCTCGTGCGCACGACTTAATTTGTAAAAAAAAAAATCTTTACTTTTTTACATGCCCGGTAACAGAGGTGTGAAAACCTAATTGCTATATAAACATAAGGTCGGCCTTGTGACTATAGGTCTACTATACAAATTAAGGTCGGCCTTAGGTAGGGTCGGCCTTGTGACTGTAAATCCTTTCGTGACGCCCTGCATTAATTTCCTTTAATAAATTTTTTTTTTAGAAGTTTAAACTAAAAGCACTGACTGCAGGCATCAGCATCACACATGTTTGGCTTGGTGATGTGCAAACCTTGCTGTTTACCAGTCCTATAATTATGCAAAGCTTGCCATATATAATTATGCAAAGCTTGCCATATACGAGGACCAGTCGTTTATACTTCTACATGCGAACAGTGGTTCCATTCAAGCTGCCAGAGAAATGGAGATGAGACCTATGAAAAATTGTCAGAATCCCAGTTTAGTTGACACTGTCTCATCTGCAATATGCCCCCTTACATTACCAGTTCATGACTCTATAAATTAGAACTATTTTCTACAGTAGAGGTATGACTTACAGGGCGTAAAAGGCGTATTTATGGAGTAATGGGTTAAAGGAATTTCTATGGATAGAAGGGTTCATAGATTCTCTGTATTTTGGTTTCAGGATGTTGTGAAAACAGTTGTCCCAGTCATAGAGGACATAAGAGTGAAGGTCAACGCAGCATGCCAGTCCCTTGAAGCATGGCAGATCATTGCCTATACATTTGGACTGACATTGATTTTGATCTCACTGTACAACTTCATATTTGATGAAGAAAGAAGTAAGTAAAAGTCATTGATACAGTTTGCAAATATTAAGTTCATTTGCCAGGCATTGATGAGTGGTTTGAAAGTTCTTAGTACACTGCTACTAGTGCTAGTAGTAAATAAGTTTAATTACCAGACAGTTTGGCAGTCTACACTAACCGCTCACTGGCAACTGGCCAGAGATGGGAACTACTTTCCAGTGTTACCGCCTTTTGTGATAGTAAACAAAGGATCATAGATCTGGCTGAGTCAAAAAGTGGTTCCAGTTATCTTGAACTTAGAAGTTAGAGCCCAAGTTTAGATTAGGAAATCTGCATTTAGATTTTCGAACAATGCTTATAACTCCTATATGCCTTGCTGTATTACAGTGTCATATGATTTTATATGCATGTGTATATAGACAAGACCTTATAATGCACAAAAAGGTTTGACCCCAGTTACTTTGACCTTTAACTTAGGGTCAGGTTTTATTTTTGAAATCTGCAATTAAGCTTCGAAAAATGGTAACAACTCCAATGTCCCATGAGGTATTGCTTTCATACATGTATTTGATATGCAGATGCATGTGTATATGCCTATATGGACAAGACTTTCGCATGCACGCAAAAAGTTTGCCCTCAGACCCTGCTTTTAAGTTTCGAAATATTCCCTTGGCAAGCTTTGTTGTCCCTCTGACAACTCTTCTTACTTGTGATGCTTATTTTACTGTACAAATTTTCTCATAATAATACCTTAACAGTAACTATTTTAGCTGTGAGTACTGAGTTATATACTCATTAAGTTTGACAGGGACTCATTTGTCCAGAAGCTATGACTGGGACTCATTATCGGTTATAAAGGCTCTTGAGAGCTTATGTTATTTGTATATGTCTTGCTGACTCAAAATAAAGCTTATCTTATCTTATTATATTTTGGATTTTTTTTTTTAACCTGAAGGATGCAATATTTTGTCCCAAAGACTCATGGTTTTATAGAATGTACATCCTAATTTCTAAATTAACCACTGCCTTGTTTTCCCATTGCAGGTCTCAAAGCAAGATTGAAGAAGCGTTTCTTCAAGTTTGTGAAAGCTTTACCAATTGTTAGGGGTAAGATAGCTGCTGAAGTCAGTAAGACTGCAAAGGGATTAGAAGATGAGTTTCACAAGGGTGTTGCAGGCATTCCATACATACAGAAACTGCCAGCTAAAGGCTTGAACGAGGTGAGTATTTGAAAAGCAGGGGCCCGTCTTGCGAAACATCGCATGACTAAAATGGCTTTTCAATACATCTTATTATTATAAATCATAAATGCGAAATTAGTTTTTACGGTTTTAACTGTCATGAATAATTATAAATTATGGTCTGTTAGAAATGTTTTCTATTATGTTACATGATAGCTTAAAGCAGGCTAAAAGTAAAGTAGCATGCACCTTCAGGTGCATTTTGCCTTTTTTCAGCCTGCTTAAAGTGGTCCTATGTCTTCAGAATTATGGTTAACCTGTGACCCAGTATTAAAGTAACAACATGTCTGACAGACTGCCAAAACTTCATCATTCAAATAGTCATACTTCTGCATGAAACAATCACTTTATTCAGGGCTCACTGTTTTACGTTAAGACGATCTCATATAACCCTTTCCCCAATAGAAGCGCATTTTAGCGGATATTATTTATTCATCCGCTGAAGAAAATAGTTCCAATTTAATCAGCAATGAATATGTATTATAGGGAATATTTTCTATATTTTAGCACATGATAGCTTAAAGCAGGCTGAAAGTAAAGCAGAATGTGCCCTAAGGCGCATTCTGCTTTACTTTCAACCTGCTTTAAGTAGTCGCCTATCTTAAGTACTAGAAATAAGCTATCAGGTAAAGGGTTAAGATTCTTCAAAGTAAGCAACTATATTAGAATTTGTTGGACTACTGAGAGTTTGAATTAATTTATCAAATATTTGATGGAATACAGGTTAATTTCATTTAGGCAAGCTTGATTTATCAGGGTTTGATTTTATTCTTATATTTTAGGCTCAAATAAGAAAGGAGCTGGATAAATACCAGTCTTTAGGTAAGAAACATTAATAAACTAAATGATTATTTTAAAAAAATAGATCAATCAAAACTCAAGATTCAAGTAGAGTATATGTTAGCAACTACATGTAATGTAATAATATATGAGCCATGCCATGAGAAAACCTGTCTTATTGCAACGCAAACAGTGTAGATCAAGACCAGTCGGCACATCAAAGTTGATCTACATTGTTTGTCACTGACAGGCGTCTGAAGCATTTTATGTAGCTGTATTATATACAGTATTTGGCCGTGTAGATCAAACTCAGATATAGAGCCGGGATGACAACGATGCTTGGTCTGTACAATATTGCAAGGCAAGTTTTGTCATGGCATGGCTCATATACAATGTGTGACTGTGGATACAACACTGATGATAAGGGTTAAGAAGAGTACTTTTAGACATGTCATGCATTACATTTACATTACCTTATCCCTTTGAACCCTAGTCCCGCATATAGGCGTCTTTTCAAACAGTGTACATGTGAATAGTACACTTGTCCTGTTCAAACAGTGAAGGCCCAGATCAGAGGGCTCCGAAAGGAGTCCTCTGATCAGGGTCTTCACTGTTTGTCAGTAATGCCAAAATTGATAAAAACAACTCTTAAAGGTCAGAAATGGACTAGACAAAAATCGAAACTGGAATTGTCCATTTAAAGTTTCAGGGAGGAAAGAGTTATTGTAGAGTTAATCCTATTACAGTGCCCCCTCTCTACAATGGTCCTCCCAACAACAATTCCATTCCTTCAACTACCCTTGCCCCTGTTCCCAAAACAAATCATTTATGTCCAACCTTTTCATGGCTGCAATACCGTCTGCTAAAATTGTGGTCTTCTGTTTTTCTCAAAGTTAAATAATGGACATTTTGACAGAAACAACTTATTTTACAGGTGACAAACAGCTTTAATCCAGATCAGACGCCGCGTCAAGCGGCATCTGATCTGGATTCAAGCTGTTTGCAATTGTAATCCAATTTCCCTCCCTATAACAACTCCCTTGGAACAACACACATACTTTTTGTGTCCCATTTGGTGTCTTTGTAGACACTGTATAATCTTAAATTGCAATGGTAAATGAGGCTTCAAATGCATATATTGTTCTAATTATTGTTATTATGCTAATGGGGATTCTGTCAAAATGTCAATATTATAGTAGAACTAATCCTTATTTCTAATGCAATCTAGTAGACCATTTTCAATGGGCTACATTTGCTACTTTTAACATTTGTATATACCACAGATTTTGTTACTTGAGCAAAATAGATTGCAAGAAATTAATAGATACCAGTATCATCTCTCTATAACAATCACTAAATTGTATTAACTGTCAGGTGTTTAAGACATGTGACTGCTTAAAGCAAGGTGAAAGTTCAACAGAAAATGACCTCATCTTGCTTTAAGCTGCCACCTGTCTTTCTTGCAATCAATTTTAGTGGTCATCATAGAAAGGTTTTACTGTAAATTAGAATACAAGTTTGACTGTACTTGTGTGTGTGTTGCAGTGACTATAGACTGGTCCAAGGGCTGTGTGTCAGGTGCTGTCTATAATGGAGGAGAGGACCTAACAAAACTTATTACTGAGGTGAGACAAGTCCTAGATATATAGACGGTTACCATATTCTTCTTCTTTTTCCCTTTCAGCACCATGGGCCTATTTAAAATATACTCATCACATTTGCAAACAGTATAGACCCAGATCAGAGGGCTCCTATAGGAGCCCTCTTATCAGGGTCTACACTGTTTACTAATTTCAAGCAGTATTTATTGCATTACCCAGAATTCCAAGTAAACAGGTTCATGTTTAGTTAAATTCCCAAAGGGAACTTAATAACCCACAAGAGTTAATTAGTGTTGAAAAAGTTGACCCTTTCTATGCTGGAAACCAGTATATGTTTATTTTTTAAACAGAGTAGACTTAGACAAGAGGACTTCTAAAGGAGCCCAGGCCTAGCGCTTATAAAGCATTTGAGATGAGTCTGAGTTCATTCTGAAGCATTTGATTGGTCAGATTTGAGCCTAGGCTCAAATCTGAACAATCATATGCTTGAGAATTATCTAAGATTCAACTCAAACGCTTTATAAGCATGGGCACTGGTTAGCCCTTATCAATAAAATCTGTTCACTTTGCAAAAGTGGATTAGTCCATTATGATTTGAGAATTCAGTCGTCTGTACGTCTGTTACCTTTGATTAAAGTTTGACTGTGGATACAGCACTGCTTTAAGTAGTTACCTGTTTTCAAAACTCGAAACAGGCCATGGGGTAATGGGTTAAAACATGTTATTGCTTAATGTGGGTAAACAGTGAAACTGAAAGCTCTGTAATGAGGTTTTCTGCATTACTGTAGTCCTGCATAAATCTGCAACTTATATGTGGTACTGTTATGCCATTTGCTTTGAGTAGTCCTTCAAATACACATTTGAATGCATTTAATTTGTTCCACCACTGAAAAGAAAATAGTTTTAATTTATACAATCATTAATTAATATGTACATTGTTTCATAAGAAACATAATCAATATCCTAGCAGGTGGTAACTTCAAGCAGGCTGAAAGTAAAGCATAATGCACATTCTGCTTTACTTTCAACCTGCTTTAAGTGGTCACCTGTTTTCAGTACAAGAAACAGACTATGGGGTAATGGGTTGTCAGAATATGGCAATTTACATTCAAACTATATGAGAACTACATGCCTATCATGTAGAAACATTAAACTTGCGCTTTTATAGCGCTTATCCCTTACACTCCATAGCATTCAAATTTTTAAAACAATGACAAGTTTAAATCAACTTTTTAGGGGTACCTGTAGTCCCAATAGTATTTAAAAGCCTAAAAACAATAATGCAGACCTTGATCAGAGGACAACCACAGGAACCTTCAATCAAGGTCTTCACTGTTTTCAATTGATATTTGTCCACTAATATCCCGCTCAGTAAAGGTTGATTAACAGTTTGACATTAGCTTTACTTTCAAATGTGGTGATACTCTTGTTCTGTGTCGTATTATTTATAGATTGAAATAGCTACATAGGTGTTTTGACAGTATAACATCATACAGTAAAACCTCTCTATTTTGGCAACTAAATTGTGTGTAAATTATTCAGTGTTTAAGGCAAGTGACTGCTTAAATCAAGGTGATAAATCTTGCTTTAAGCTGTCATCTGTCTTTTATACAATCAATTAGGCTTTGTTTTAGTGGTCGTGATACAGAGGTTTTACTGTATGTTGGCTATAAATCAGTGTGCAATAAAAAAGCAATTCATAGGCAACAGAACATATGGTAGACAAGTAATTTAAGGCTTGAAGCCATGTTTTTGACAATTATCTTGCCTTGGACAAAGATATAACGATGTAATAAAATGTCAGAACAAGGGATATAGTCCTTTAAAGTTTACCCATTAAAACTTTCCCCCCTGTGGCAAGTTTTCAGTTCATAAGACTTAAGTACAGGTGGTTGCTGATAGCAGATTGAAAGTAGGAAATAATTCTCTTTAACCCATTACCCCATATCTACCTGTATGCATTTCTACGCATTTGATTTATTCTTCCTCTATAGAAAATAGTTCCACCTTATGATATAGTAAACAATAATGAATATTATTGTAAGAAATATTTCCCATATCCTAGCATATAGTAGCTTAGTCTAAGTAAGTAACAGAGCATTCTGCTTTACTTTCAGCCTGCTTTAGGCAACCATCTATCTGCAATTCTGAAAGCAAGTTTTTGGGGTATAGATTTAAATAAGCCTTGTTTGGTTTGTCTTTCACTATTCTAGTTTAGCGTCTTTGATAGATGATTTTCACTGTATATTGTACAAGTGCCATTGTGACTCAATAGATAAAAAAAAGTTTTCGAAACTGTGTAAGGAAGCTTTGTTCTCCTTCTCCAAAGTAAAACATTTTGTGATAAACATCAGATAGTAATATTGATGTATTCATTACATACAATAATACCCAATCATAGATAACCACATAAAAGCTATTCAATAAAATGTTTGTTGCTTCATTGGTGAAAACTGGATTGCTTGAAGCAGGATGAAAGTCAAACAGAAAGCTCCCATAGGAGCTTTCTGTTTTTCTTTCATCCTGCTTTTAAGTTTTAAGTTTGTGTATGTCTTCCACACCATTATTAAGTCTACATTTGAGTGGTCATATTAGAAGGGTAGTGCTGTATTGGTTAATTAAAGTGTATTACTAATTAACTCTTTCCTCCCTGAAACTTTAAATGGACAATTCAAGTTTCCATCTAAGTCTAGTCCATTTCTGACTTTAAAGGGTTGTTTTTGTCAATGTTTGGCATTGTGACAAACAGTGAAGACCCTGATCAGAGGGCTCCTTTCGGAGCCCTCTGATCTGGGTCTTCACTGTTTGTATAGGACATTTGTACTATGCACATGTACACTGTTTGAAAAGCACGCCTATATGCGGGACTAGGGTTCAAAGAGTTAATAGTATTCTCCCTCTACTCTCACACCTGCTTATGAATGGAGAGAAAACCTTGTAGAGATAAAGATACACAGATATTACATTGATTAAACTTCATCCTTCACAGTTTGACTGAATTGTATTGAAACAGCTTGGATCCATATGAGATACAGAGGAACTAAGAGCTTCTTGCATTATTGAAATACTCACTTTATCTTGAGCTCTGATAACTTACCTCAGGCTATTTTTTGTATTTATTTGTTATGATATTGTAAAACAATAAATTATAATATAATATGTGTATTTATTGTGTGATATAGGTTTAGGGTGTACAGTATGTATTGTGTTGTTCAATTGTATGATTTATGTATAGTCGAACTTCGATATCTCGAACTTGGTTATGTCGAACATACCTGTAGTTCAAAGTTAAAACGTGGCTAAGCTACTTGACCGAACATGGAATAATGTAATTCATGTGTTGAAATATCGGTTAGTTCGAGTTAAGCGAGTTCGAAATATCAAAGTTTGACTGTATTTGTGTGTTACAGGTGTACGGCAGGTTTGCCTGGACCAACCCTCTCCACCCAGACCTGTTCCCGGACATTAGGAAGATGGAGGCTGAGGTTGTCCGTATGTGCTGTAGTATGTTCAATGGTGGCCCAGAGACATGTGGAGCGGTAAGGAGCCCTGATACATGTTATCTTTACCCCTTTTCCAAGATATACCTAATTATGACAACAGTTTAAAGAGAATTGAAAGGAGCTTTCTGGTTTATATAAATCTAGCTTTAACCCTTTCCTCCATATCTAAAAGTGTAAATCATCATTCCGTCTTAAACGCAGAATAATGCTTAACACAATTTCCCATAAATATTTCTTTCACGCCTGTAATTAATTGCCCCACTGAAAAAAATTGTTGCTGTTTATACAGTCATAGTTATGTGACATAAGAAATATTCGCTATGCCATAGCAGATGGTAGCTTTAAGCAGACTGAAGTAAAGCAGTATGCCCATATAAGCGCATGCTGCTTTACTTTCAACCTGCTTTAATCAACCATTAATCTAAGTAGTGCAAACAAGGAATTGGGAAAAATTAAGGGTTACAGCAAGATAACATTAAAACAGAAAGCTCATTCAAGAGTTTCTAGCTTTAATTTCATCTTGCTTTAAGCTCACAAATCCATTATCCTTCAATGAATAAGGTGCTTCTGTGGAACAAAGAGTTAAGGAGAGACCTTTCAGGATATATGATTAGTTTCTTAGAGCTTATTTAAGAGAAAGGGTAAAAGCATGAAAACACATTTGTATGAGGAACGGACAAAGACATAAACACTTGTTTAGGAGCAAGTTGGGTCAGCCCCTTCACTGATACATTTAACCATTTACCTCATAGCCTGTTTCTAGATTTGAAGGCAGGTGACCACTAAAATCAGGTTGAAAGTAAAGCAGAATGCGCCCTTAGGCGCTTTCTGCTTTACTTTTATCCTGCCTTAAGTCACTATTTGCTAGTATATGAGTAATATTTCTAATTGTACATGTTCATGTCTGTATAATCTTGAACTTTTGGCGGAGGTTTAAATAAAAATGCGCTAAAAGGCGCTTCTATCAGGTAAAGGGCTAACAGTCGGATTTTACTCTTTGGGCAAACAAAATATGGTTTGCAAACAGTTTTAATGGCTGCAATATGATAACAAAGTATAAAGACATTTTTATGGAAATCTTATTGGCGCATGTATGTCTTTAACAAGATCCAAACTGTTTGCATTTTCGACTGTAGCTGTATGGTTGTTAATGGGTTATAACAAGTGTAGCATTATTTAACCCTTTCCCTGATAGAAGCTCCTATAGCGTGTTTAGTTTCTTCCTCCGCTGAAGAAAATAGTTCCAATTAATAAAACCATAAGTACATATCATAAGAAACATATTCTATATTCTAGCATATGGTAGCTTAAAGCAGGCGGAAAGTAATGCAGAATGTGCCTGAGTGCGCATTCTGCTTTACTTTCAACCTGCTTTAAGAAGTCACCTATCTTCAAAACGAAAAACATGCTTTGGGGTAAAGGGTTAACCTTGTCATGTATTTCAGGTGACATCAGGGGGTACAGAAAGCATCCTACTGGCATGTCTAGCATACAGAAACAAAGCTTATGACAGAGGAATCAGATACCCAGAAATGTAAGGCCGTCAACCATTACTGCATCAAGTGCTGTACCTCTCTTCAATAACCCTCAAATTCAGTCATAGTAATAGTAGACAGTAAAACTTATCTAAAATGATAACTAAAAAGAGGGCTAATTGATTGTATTAAAATCAGGTGATAGTGTTAAGCAAGGTGACAGTAAAACAGAAAGCTCCCAAAGGAGCTTTCTGTTTTACTATCACCATGCTTTAAGCAGTCACCTGCCTTAAACACCTGATAATAAACATAATTTAGTGGGCATAATAGAGAGGTTTACTGTAGATGTTTAAGGCAGATGACGGCTTCTTGCAGGAAGAAAATAATTCAAAAGCTTCTGCATTAGTTTAACTCCTATAATGTACTTAAATGTAGGGAAAGATATCTCCCTGATGGTATTCCATGAAACTTGTCGACCACTTTTTATGATGTGACAATCGACTAAATGGTGTCATTGTGCTAGGTTTTGGGATAAATTGCTTTGGAAAAGGATCATACAGACCTGTTTGATTAGTTAATTTACTCTCATTGTTTTCTGTTATAAATCTCAAGTTTATAAAGTCATTTAGATTGAATAATTCAGTTGGGGTTTAAGGTACTGCAGCACAGATCTGTGTCTACATGGTCTTCTTAAAGCATCAATGTATACTCATGTTTATTTGTCAATTTATCAGTACAGTCCAACTTCGATATCTCAAACTCAGTTAGGTCAAACATACCCGTATTTCAAAGTTAAAACATGGCTAAAGCCACGTTTTAACTTTGAAATAGGGTATGTTTGACATAACCGAGCATGAAAGAATGAAGTTCATGTGTCGACATATTGGATAGTGCGAGTTCGAGATATCAAAGTTCGACTGTATTTTGTCTTTTCAGGATAGTTCCTGTCACAGTTCATGCAGCTTTTGATAAGGTAGAATTTTTCCTGAATTTCTTTCACTAAGAATGATTTCCATCAATAAAGGAATACAGTAAATCATCCTAGAATTAATTCCTCATTGTGATTGCATAAATTCTAACCCCAAACTTGTTTTGTTGCCTGCAACAGTTGTTGTCTGCGGCTGCTCTAAAAATTTGACTTTTCTGAAAATTGTGTCTAAAATAAGGTCCGAGAGTCAAACAGTTTGGATATTATTGAGAGGATTCTCTGGAGAGAAGGGGTAAAACTGATTCCTTGTTTAGTTTAAGTGACCAGTAGTTTAACCCATTCCCCTATAGCATGTTTCTAGTTTTGAAGACAGGTGACCACTTAAAGAAGATTGAAAGTAAAGCAGGATGCCCTTAAGGCACTTTCTCCTTTACTTTCAGCCTGCTATAAAGTTGCTATCCTCTAGGATATAGAAACATGTTCTTATGGTATATATTCATGGATACAAGTCATTTCGTACCCAAGTCATTTCGTACCCAAGACATTTCGTACCCACATCTTGGTCATTTCGTACCCAAACCATTTCGTACCCAAGACATTTTGTACCCACTATCATGGTCATTTCGTACCCACGTACGTGGTCACTTCGTACCCATATATAAACACCCCCATCAAAATCCCTCTATCATGGTCATTTCGTACCCACGTACGTGGTCAATTCGTACCCATATATAAAAAACCCATCAAATTCCATAATTCAATAATTTTAGTGAACATTTTCAACGAATAAACACTATCAAAGTTATTAATTATTATTTCTGGTAGCATTTATGTGTATAAGGATTGATAGATGCATTTTTGAATTTGAATTTTGTTGCTTTGAAATGCCATCTTATCGATATTTGCCTCAATTAACCGTCTTAAATTGAATAAAGATTTTAGAAAATAATTACATGGTTTGTTATGATAACATTATGTTACAAACTAAACATTCCTATCACTGTATGTGTTAAAAGAAGCGCCTTTAATCTCGTCAAATCAGTGGATAAGTATGCATGTTAATTATCGGATAATGTACCAATTAATAGTCAATTAATTGCAAAAAAAGGATATTATAATTGCAACTATACATCGTTTGTATTGTTTTACACACTTGAAAGATCCGTACAATTTGTACTTTAGAAGTGTGCCGCTAATCCCGTCAAATCACGAGGTAATTAAGCACGCGACTAAGTGTGATATTCCTGTGTCGTTGTTCAATAGAAAGCAAAACAAATAAAATTTTAGAGTGAGATTTGTGAATAAGAAATACACGTTTTATGTAGATTATATTTTTTTGGGATAAAAATCGTGTTTCGAAAAAGCAAATGTATTACATTTAGGCATACAATATTCTACATTCTTTGTCAGACAGCTTTGTAATGAACATGATTTGAAGACAACTGCGCTATAGTTCACATAAAACTGTTTTAAACAATATCTGAGCTTGTACTTCAGAGTTGAATTTTAATTCGTGGGTACGAAATGAACACGTTAAAAAAGCCAAAAAAAGATGTTTTTTTTCCTTTTCAAATTTTGTTTGGTTTGAAACGGGACTCATACTGCCTATTTTCACCAGTTAAATATTTGTTTACAAGACAGTCTATAAAAACCCGGTAAATGTTAGTGTTGGTAGATTAATTATATGGGTACGAAATGACCAAGGTAATGGGTACGAAATGTCTTGGGTACGAAATGACCATGAGTTCAATTTGGGTACGAAGTGACCAAGATGTGGGTACGAAATGTCTTGGGTACGAAATGACTTGGGTACGAAATGACCAGTTCCCATATTCATGACCCTATAAGTCAATTTTTCTTCAGCCGATGAATAAATTAGAGGTGTTAAAATGCATATTTTGGGGTTAATGGGGGGACTACCAGTTTGAGTGGCAGTTGATTAATGTATGTTTTATGTTTGTGCTTCAGGCTGCTGATTTTTTCCACATGAAGATTACACATATTCCAATGGATCCTAAAACCTGTAGAGTCAACGTGGGTAAAATGAGGAGAGCAATCAACAAGAACACATGCATGGTAAAGTCTTCTCTGTACTCACTGAACAGTCAGTCATGTTGTGAGCCACAACTCACGAGAAGACTTTGTCAAAATCTTAAATAAATTTTGAAGTGTTTGACCAGTCAAAAAGAATTATGTGGAATCAAAAAAATTAATCTGTAGGAATCTTAAAAAAAATAAAATTGTTGGAATCTTAAGTACAACTGCTTACTTAATGCATGATAAAAATAATGTAGGAGCTTCCTAAATTACGCAGTCACTTGTTTTCAGAGATCTCCATGCTTCTGTTATTAGTTGTTTCTTATTACAAGATTAACCAAACATTTACACAACAGTTTCTAACATGAAACACTAGAAAACAACAAAAACAAGCATCAGGTCAATTTATTATCATCTCCAGAATCTTGACATTTGTGCTTCCTGTTCTTTGTTACAGTGGAGAATCTGTTATTCTTTCCCAATAAACGTGTTTACGCTTAAACTATTATTTGTCGTGCAAACAGTTTGGAGCCAGATCAGACGCCGGGTAACCGGGCGTCTGATCAGGCTCCAAACTGTTTGCCACCAAGATAAACATGATTTATCAGAATTGTCCAAAAGTTGTTCTTTTCTACGTTTTAGTGCTTTGCGTTTGCGTACGTTTGCGTTTAAACGGGAAAGAATAACAGATTCTCCACTGTATATTTCTAGGGTACAAGTTGTGTGCCTAAGTCTTCAGTTCTCAGTTTCCAACTTAAGTTATAAGTTGAGTATAAGGTGTCAGTGGATCACATCAACACAAAATGTCAAGAGAAAGCAGAAAATAACTGATTTACATCATTGTTACATAGGAAAGTAATTATGTAAAGCCACCATTTGACATTTAATATAGAAGTGTGGTATATAGTAGCTTTCTGCATTACTTATTCCATGTATTAAACAGACACCATGTGAACATGTAGCAGTGTAACGCAGGATCAAGCATAACTTCCGCACCCAACAGTAACCCCTCTATAGAGAGTGTCATATTTGTTAATTGAATCTCCAGATCACTAAGATTGTTTCCTAACATGATTTTCTGTTGTATTTGTTACAGCTTGTTGGCTCAGCACCTCACTTTCCACATGGTGTGATAGATGATATAGAAGCCATAGCTGCTGTAAGTAAACTGATCTCTAAACAAAACTTGCTCGATGTACTGTCAAACCTGAATAACTGGAACTTGACCCTTTTCTCCATAGATACACATTTTAAAGCCTATATTTTATTCACCACTGAAGAAAAATATACAGAAACGAATATGGTTGATCCGTTTTCTAGGAGGTGGTAGCTTAAAGCAGGCTGAGAGCAAAACAGAATGTGCCTGACAGCGCATTATGCCTTACTTTCAACCTACTTTATGTGATCACCCATTTTTAACACTAGAAGATGAGGCTTAGCCACATTTTAACTTTGAAAAAAAAAACGGGTTATTTTGACGTAAGCGAGTTTGATTTGTCAGGTTTTGACTGTATTAACCCTTTCCCTCCATCAACATCAGTGCGAATGACCTGCATCCAACTGTGTTTAAGACAGGTGCCTTCTTAAAGCAAAATGAAAATAAAGCAGAAAGCTCCTATAGGAACTTTCTCTATTTTATTTCCATCTTGCTTTAAGCTGTCCCCTGTAGTCAACAACATCAGATGATATTTTTTGTGAAGCTTATGTGGAGGCTTTGGTCAAGCTGCCTTATTTGGCTTCTATCGACATTAACCCTTAGCCTGCCACGCACGACTATAGCTCCATATGCAAACAGCTTGGATCAGGATGAGTCGCCGAGTAACTCGGCGTCTCATCCAGATCCAAGCTGTTTGACACTCGGACAACATTTTCAGCAATTTTGAGCAACTTTGAAGCACTTTGAAACTTGAAGCAGACGAGAAATATAGCAGAAGACAATTTATTTGGCGGGCTAAGGGTTAAACTGCTAAATCACCAAATGGATTCTACAAAAATGCCTTCAGCGTTCAACCATTGCAAACATCTAGATCAGCCAATGCACTGGACACATGGCATCTAATCTAATGTCTACAATAGTTGGACACTTATCATAAATCTCACAGAACAGTGAATACAGATTTTTATTGTGACATTAATGGAAATGTTTTAATTTACTTTATCTTAATCCTTATAAACATACCCATTACTCTGTAGATCAATTATGCTTTTAAAGTTATTTAATTCATTCCTCCACTGAAGAAAATAGTTTCAATTTATACAGTCCTGAATATGCACTATAATAAATATTTTCTTAATCCTAGCAGATGTTAGCTTAAAGCAGGTTGAATGTAAAGCAGAATGTGCCTTAAGGCACATTTTGCTTTACTTTCAACCTGCTTTAAGTGGTCACCAATCATCAAAACCAGAAACAGAATGGGGCAAAGGTTTCATCTGCCCACAATAGTTCAAGCATTTTAAGAAGGAATTCTATGTCAATACAACAGTTCTTCACATATATATTGCATGTTCATGTAGTTAACCCTTTCCCTCATAGAAGTGCCTTTTAGCACTTTATTCCTCAACTGAAAAAAATAGTTCCAATTTATACAGTCTTGAAAATGAACCTTTAGAAAAAAATTCTGAATCCTAGCAGATGATAGCTTAAAGCAGGCAAAAAGTAAAGCAGAATGTGCCTTAACCCTTTCCTCCCTGAAACCTCAAATGAACAATTCTAGTTTTCAATTTAGTCTAATCCATTTTTGAGTTTTTAGGGTTGATTTGTACAATATATGTCAAAATGACAAACAGTGTAGACCCTGATCAGAGGGCTCCTTAAGGAGCCCTCTGATCAAGGTCTACACTGTTTGCATAGGACAAGTATACTCATCACAGGTACACTGTTTGCAAATGACGCATATATGCGTGACTAGGGTTCAAAGAGTTAAGGCACATTTTGCTTTACTTTCAACCTGCTTTTAAGTGGTCACCAATCATCAAAACTAGAAACAGAATGGAGCAAAGGGTTAAATCTGACCACAATAGTTCAAGCATGTCACTACAACCGTTTTTCACATATACAAATTGCATGTTCATGTAGTTAATATGTGTCTTGTTTGTCTGTTGTAGCTGGGTAAGAGGTATGGTATTCCAGTTCACACAGATTGCTGTCTTGGTGGATTTCTGGTTCCCTTCATGGAGAAGGCTGGTTTCTCAGTACCGCTGGTAGATTTCCGGGTACCAGGGGTCACTAGCATATCAGCTGATACTCATAAGGTGAGGCAAAAACATAATAAATAAAAAATTATCTTAAAAACAGTTTATGTGCTTAATTTGAAACTTGTAAAAAATTATATCTTGTAATCATTTATATTTTGTCAAGGGACACAAGTGTCAGTAGGTTGCTCTCAAAATGTTAGCTTTTATTTCCCAGAAAGTGATATTTTCTCAGTTTCTGCCTTTATACAATCTGCTTTAACCCTTTAACCTGCTTTAACCCTTTCTCCTGCTGAGTATTTAGGTATAGAACTCTGCCCACTATGGACATTTATCATCTGAGCTACAGAGTTGGCTGATAAATAATAAAAAGTTTCCCTGGGAAATAGTGATGACTTATACAGTGGAGAAGACTTTATTTTCCAGTTTGCACGCAAACGCTATTCACTAAAATGTAGAAAATCACAATTTATGACATTTCTCGTGATTTATCTTAATCTGAGTGACAAACAGTTTGGAGTCTGATCAGACGCCGCGATATGTGGCGTCTGACCTGACTCCAAACTGTTTGTAATGGAGATAATAGTTTTAACAAGTTTATTTGGGAAAGCTGAGTGATCTTGATCTACATTGTTTTGAAAAAGCTTGAATATACATTAATAGCAGTCACTTGCACAACTTAGTCAGGGTCATATTGTTTTTGCCCTGTCTGTTTGCCTCTTTGTACACAACTTTAACCTTGGCCATAACATTGAAACTTACATGTTAAAGATACTTCATATTTGGCATGTGTACACAACTCCAGAAGCTCTTGAGCTCAGTACAACTTGGCTATGTCCAAGAAAGGGTCAAGGTCATCTAGATGTCATATAGGCTGAAAATAACATTACCTATAACTTTGGAATTACATTTTATAGAGACATATTTGGAATATGTACTCAACGCAAGAAGCTCTTGAACTCAGTGCAAGTTAGGTCAAGGTCATTTAGAGGTCATGGTCACATCAGGGGGCATGGTATTTCACAAACACATCTTAAATAACACTTTCATTGAGTCTGTCATATGAGTGCTTGTAATAACGGTTTCTATGTAGTGTAAGGAGTTGTGGTATTTAACCCGTTACTCCATAACACATTTCTAGTTTTGAAAATAGGTGACCATTTAAAGCAGGTTGAAAGTAAAGCAGAATGTGCCTTAAGGCACATTCTGCTTTACTTTCAGCCTGCTTTAAGCTACTACCTGCTAGAAAATAGATAATATTTCTTATGAAACATTTTCATGTATGTATAAATTAGAACTATTTGCTTCAGTGGAAGAATATATTAGAGGCGTTAAAAGGTGTAATTATGGGATAATTGGTTAACAAATACATGTAACGATGTTTGTTTTCTATTTCAGTATGGCTTTACTGCCAAGGGGTCATCTGTGATATTGTATAGTGACAAGATGTACAGGAAGGAACAGTTCTTTGTGCAGCCCGACTGGCCCGGAGGTATCTATGCCTCACCCACTCTGGCAGGTAAGTAGCATTGGAGATAAATCCTCTACCTCAAACTGTGCTTTATGCCCAGAGCACCATATAAGCCTAGTATTTCCAAAAATAAAATCTTAATGCTTCAACCAAACCTGATGATGTGACTACTCATTAGAGTAGTCGCTTTGCAACGATTCTAATGAGTTGTCACATCATAGGGATTGGTGGAGGAGTATTGATTTGGAAATAATTAATTTTACACTTTTATCTTGAGCTCTGACTATGCCTAGAATTAAATGCATGTTTCCTTTCTGATTTTGGGTTTTCACTGTTTTCAAAAGGCATCAATATTTGCTTATATCAGAAAAAGGGTTGAAAACTAACCAACTACTCTATAACATGTTTCTATTTAAAACAGGTTGAAAGTAAAGCTGAATGCACCTTAAAGCTACCTTCTAGAATATAGATAATATTTCTGGAATTGTATTTACATAACTGTATTACCTTTTCTTTAAATGAGTGAGAGACGAAACCGTCAAATGTAAGTGAAATTTTAGTGCTGTGTTTAGAAGAAAATGATACTTAAAACATAACTGTATTAAATTAACTATTTTCTTCAATGGTTGAACAAATTAAATGGGTAACCATGTATATCTATGGAGTATTAGGTTAACCCATTACCCCATAAATATGCCTTTAATTTATTCCTCTACTACTAAAAATTGTTTAATTTTATATGTGCCATAAAAAATATTTTCTTTATGCTAGAAGAAAGTTACTTCAAGCAGGTTGAAAGTAAAGCAGAATGCACCTTAGGGTGCATTCTACTTTACTTTCAACCTACTTAAAGTGGTCATATGTCTTCAAAGCTAGAAAAAGGCTATGGGGTAATGAGTTAAACAATGTACATGTATGATCAACAGTTTCATGGTGAAGTTACCCCCCTTGTATTACAGGTAGCAGGTCTGGGGCTGTTGTCGCTACATGCTGGGCAGCTATGATGTACTTTGGGGAGTCAGGATATGTACAAACTACCAAGGAGATTATTACAACCGCCAGATACATCGAAACCGAGTATGTTCACAGGTTTAATTACAAACGGAGTAAAAACTCAAGGAGATGAAACAACCTAAATAACTTATGCACTTTCCCATAATTCATGTCGTCCATGGGTCATCCTATACCTGTAGATATGATCAATAATTCAGTACCCCTGATTTAAGGCTTATTCTAACACACTTCGCACACGCCCCTATATAAACAAAGAAGGAACGTATCAGTGTACGAATTCTCAATAGAACACTTATGCACTGTAACGTTCTAATGGACGTCATATGGCTTCGAAAATGCGTACGCCAAGAAATGTAGCGCAGTTGCTTCGGTGCAAATTCAGGTTAAATTATGTCCTAGAATCGAAATAATAAATTAATACCAGTGTTTTATCTACCAATCGAACATGGGTAGTCGTTGAGATGCTTGTAATTAAACCACTGTGCCTAAAGGCCTCGTGATTAAATACCTACGCATCTCAACTCCTACCAGTGTTCCATTGCACGATAAAACACTGGAATGAATTTATTATTTCTTAATGTGTGTAATGGTTACCTACTGGCAAGTTAAAGAGGTGTTTCCAATGAATTGGGCGACAAACGAAATGCAATGTCCAAAAACAATATGGCAACTAGAAAAAAAAAAATTCAGTTTACCTATGGTCTTTGGGGTTTATAGTAGGACATTGCCTGTTATGTATTTCTTTTAAGTTAACACATACTTATCCCTTTCCCCCATAGAAGCGACTTTTAGCGTATTTAATTTATTCATCCACTGAAGAAAATAGTTCCAGTTTATACCCTCATGAACAATTACCATTACAAATATTTTATATAGCCTAGCAGATTTTAGCTGAAAGCAGGGTGAAAGTAAAGCAGAATGTGCCTGAAGGCACATTCTGCTTTACTTTCAACCTGCTTTAAGTGGTCACCTGTCTTCAAAACTATAAACAGGCTATGAGGTAAAGGGTAAATAAGAGCATGCTCTTTTGCACTAAGCCTTATTTGAGATGATTAGTTACCAGTATGTATTACCAGTTGAATGAAGCCATGAAAATGGTGATTTCCCGACCGTAATGCTGTTATTACAGATGATGTCATTTCTGATGGGCTGTTACTGTGGATCTATGGAAATGCAAGACTCGTATTTGTTCTCACTCAAAATTGGTTCTATTGTTCTTTTCCTATATTCCGGATTTTACAGTAGTTTGTTAATACAGTTACAAATATGCACTGTAAGAAATATTTTCTACATCCTAGCAGATGGTAGCTTAAAGAGGAATGAAAAAGCCGTTTGTACATCAAGGTGCATTCTGCTTTACTTTCAACCTGCTTTAAAGTGTCACATGTCTTCAAAAGTAGAAATAGGCTGTGGAGTAAAGTGTTAAAGCAGACAATAGTTTTGATTATGAAAGAGTGTAATGTGGTTTTGACAGTCAATGTTATTCCCTCATAATTTTGATAACTTACGTGTTATGATGAGAGTTGCCCTTGTTTCTGTCACACCAATATGATGTGTTTCAGGTTACGTAAGATTCCTGATATTTACATCATGGGTAAACCAGATGTGTCTGTAGTGGCTATTGCTTCCAAGAGATTCAACATTTTCCGCCTGTCTGATGCCTTGGCGAAACTACACTGGAGTCTGAATCCTCTCCAGTTCCCTTCCAGGTAAGCTTCCTCATAACCCATTCCCCCATAAATACACCTTTTTACGTCTCTAATTTATTCCATAACTGAAAATAATAGTTTCAATTTATACAGGTATGAATATGTGTGATAAGAAATATTTTCTATATTCTAGGAAATGGTAGCTTAAAGCAGGCTGAAAGTAAAGCAGAATGCGCCTTAAGGCGCATTCTGCTTTACTTTTAACCTGCTTTAAGTGGTCACCTGCCTTCAAACCTAGAAAGAGGCTATGGGCTAATGGGTTAACTCATACACCCCTTAGACTTCAAATGATTAATTCCAGTTTCCAACCATTAACCCATTACCCCATAAATACGCCTTTTTACGCCTTTAATTTATTCCCCTAATGAAGAAAATAGTTACAATTTATACTGCCATGAATGAGAATCATTAGAAATATTGTCTATATTCAAGCAGATAATAGCTTAAAGCAGGCTGAAAGTAAATCAGAATGCGCCTTAAGGCACATTCTGCTTTACTCTCAACCTGCTTTAAATGAACAACAATCTTGAAAACTAGAAACATGCTAGATCTATGGGGTAATGGGTTAAAGTCCAATTTTGACTATTTTAGGGTGTTTGAAAAACACTTTGCATAATGACAAACAGTGATCTGAGTCTACACTGTTTGGACAGGACAAGTGTACTCTTCACATATTCACTGTAAAGGAGGTGTATACTATTTGTTAGGGCTCAATATTTGTCTCCTTTGACCCTATGCTATTTGACTATGTAAAAGATGGTTTTCATATTTCAAAGTCAAAGAGGGGGATAACACTTGAACTGGTATCATGTACTTGTAGACTTATTGTATTGGTGTCTATTGTCTTATTTCAGTATCCACTTGTGTGTAACCTTGCTTCACACTAAGAATGGAGCTGCCGACAGGTTCATATCTGATGTCAAGAAGTGTGTAGCGGAGATCTGCAAAGACCCCAATGCCAAATGTGGAGGAATGGTGAGTTTGATGGTCTGTGCTGCAAACTTTAAATACACTTTTTTCTCAGCTATTAATTGACCAATCACCCCCTAAATACACCTTATCCCTAAATTAAATAAAATATGTCGTGAATATACACCATAAAAAAAATTCTATATCCTAGCAAATGGTAGCTTAAAACAGGCTGAAAGTAAAGCAAAATGGGCCTAAAACCCTACAGTCAGTCAAACTTCGATATCTCGAACTCGATTAAATCGTAAATACCTGTATTTCAAAGTTAAAACGTGGCTTAGCCACGTTTTAACTTTGAAATATAGGTATGTTCGACCTAACCGAGCATGAAACAATGCAGTTCATGTGTTGAACTATCGGATAGTTTGAGTTAAGCGAGTTCGAGATATTGAAGTTTGACTGTATTTAGCTTTACTTTCAACCTGCTTTAAGTGGACACCTGTCTTGAAAACTAGACATAGTCTATAGTTTAAAGCAGGTAGCTGATCAAGGCTTTTCTAGTATGCCTTCTTTTCACAATGATGCCTATTATATTTTATGTGCTATATTTACCCATTGATTTTCTTCTGTGTTTCAGGGTGCTATCTATGGTATGTCCCAGTCTATTCCAGACCGCTCAATGGTACAGGAGATTACGGGCATGTTTCTTGATGCCTGCTACATGACTGTTGACGCCCCGTCAGTAAAATCCCAACAGAACGGCAAACACAAATAGACTGGCTTTGACATTGACTGGAATATATAGAGAATCATTCCAATCTCCACACTTGATACTATGTGTATAGGCCTCAAGGTTGTAAAGCATTTGAGTTAAGTCGGTGATCATTCCCAAGCATTTGATTGGTCAGATTTGAGCTTTTGCTCAAATCTGACCCATCAAATGCTTGAGAATGATCTGGGACTCAACTCAAATGCTTTAAAACCTTTGACGCAGGCTTCGGATAAGAGCGAGTGAACTAAACATTTTCTTCTTTTTGTCTTCACAAAACCCTATGTTGTGACTACTCACCAGATTTATCTCTTTGAGATGATCCTAATTAGGTAGTCACATCATAGGGTTTGGCTATGAAATAAAGATGTTTACATTGTTTGTTAACATGCACCCAATCAAAACTTGGGTTACCCATTTACCCCCAACATTAGTAAAGAAATCTTAACTCTTTCCTCCCTAAAACTTTAAATGGAAAATTCCAGTTTCCATTTTAGTCTAGTCCATTTCTGACTTTTATGGGTTGTTTTGTCAATGTTTGGCATTATGACAAACAGTGAAGACCCTGATCAGAGCCCTCTGATCTGGGTCTTCACTGTTTGCATAGGACAAGTGTACTATTCACATGTACACTGTTTGAAAAGCACGCCTATATGCGGGATTAGGGTTCAAGGGGTTAATGGTTAGTCTCACTCAAATGGTAATGTACTTTATCTTAACCCCTTCACTACCTTACTCAAACTACAATGGTTATTTTCAAACAGTTCGGATCCTGATCAAAAGCCGTCTGACATGGCCTCTCATCAGGATCCAAACTGTTTGACACTCATTTTAATATTTCTTAAGTCAAAATACCTAAAATTTATAATTTGAGAAATAGAAGCAGAAAATTGTTTAAAGCATTTAACATCATGGCAATTAATTGGGTTAAAGTGGTTTTGTACAATATTTTAACACTCATGCATGTTATTGATACAAATTGATAGTGGAAATAGTGCAGACCCTGATCAGTTGAGTTTTCCAAGGTTAGCACTCTTTGAATAGTTTATTGAATTTCTGTTGTTTATTGGGGGTAAAGTGACTATTCTATTTCAAAAGAAAATGAACTGGCAGTCTTTAATCAATTACCCCATAGCCTCTTTCTAGTTTTGAAGACAGAATATCACTTAAATAAAGCAGAATGCTCTGAAGAAGTATTCTTTTTTACTTACAGTCTTCTTTAAGCTATCATCTGCTAGTATTTTGGAAATATTTCTCATGCTGCTAATTTATAGCAGTATTTTTTAAACTTCCCATAATTCAAAGTAGACTGGTTCATATTTTGGAAATTAAAAAGATCCACATAGGAACCTAATAACCCACAAGAGTTACTTAATGTTGAAAGGGTTAAAGTCTTCCAGTGTATATTTTTTTGAATGGTACTCAATGTAGGTGACTGTATGTTATAAATTAACATGTTTTATTGTCGTATCAGCCACTCACATTAATCTTCAATATACCCTAGGCAAGTCTTTGATAATATAGGTGACTGCATGTTATAAATTAACATGTTTTATTGTCTTATCAGCCACTCACATTAATCTTAATACTGTAGGCAAGTGTTTGATTACTGTTACAAAACAGAGTAGATTTAGATGGGAGACAGAGTATCTCTGCCTTGTCTGGGTCTATACTGTGTGACACTCATGATGATTTGGATGTTTCATGAAAGGTATGGCAGATAGATATATTCCGAGATATGCTGCATGTGACAAATTTGACCAAAAACTGCCTCGTATGCTAAAGGTTACGGATACTGTTTTATTGTTAAAATCTTTTATAGACAATTACTTACACTGGAACCTTGATACTTTGAACTTGCTAAAGATAAATTTATGCTTGTTTCTTCCATTGAATTCAGATAAATCAAATTTTTTGTGTCAAATTTATCCTGATTTCGAAGTTAAACACGACTGTGCCACATTTTAAATTTAAAAGAATGTAATGTTCCATTTAACCCTTTACTCCATAGTGTGGTTCTAGTTTTGAAGACAGGTGAGCACTTACAACAGGTTTGAAGTAAAGCAAAATGCGCCCTAAGGTGCACTCTGCTTTACTTTCAGCCTGCTTTAAGCCATCAACTGCTAGGGTATAGAAAATATTGATTGTGGTGCATATTGATGACTGTATAAATTGGAACTATTTTCTTCAATGGAGGAATAAATTAGGCGTAAAAAGGTGTATTTATTGTGTTATGAGTTAAGCAAGTCCAAGTTATCAAGGTTCAATTGTATTTTTTTGTTTCACGATGAAAAGAAGACTGAAATATTAAGATTTTATTAGCAATTTACAATCTTAATCATGTATTTTGTTGTAGTTTTTGTATATGTATATGTAATCATGTTTTGAGTATATGTAATCATGTTTTGAGTATATGTTATCATGTTTTGAGTATATGTAATCATGTTTTGATTTGGGTCCAAATGGCTTTTGAAAATTGCTTTAATTGTTAGTTAGAATGGTCAATATTCACATTTCCATATTGTGACTATGTGTAACTTGTCGTATTTGGGATCTGTACTGGCCCACTTCACATTTGACTTTTTGTTGTTGTCTCTTGGAAGGATTTACATTCGCTCAAAGCCATATTATGATGCATCATGCCATTCCTTGCAGCTCTGGTCATCATCGGCTCTTTGTTGATCGGGTTGTCCATTGAAATGCACTAAGATATAAAAAATGACAGTCACAGACAGTGATTTGACTCTGGTTTTAGTCTGACTTAGTTTACAATCTGTGGTTTCCAAGACAGTGACACCTAATTTCAGGGCAAACAGTAAAAGCAGAGAGAGCTTTCTGCCTTACTTAAACTTGTCCTTGTTAACCTGCCAATAAATATTCCTATTCTGTCTTACCAGTAAAGTGCTCAGGAGCTTGTTCTATACAGCTATACAGGGTATGAAATGCGTTTTCACTGTGTGGGACATATTTCAATGACACAGACAATTATCAAACTATGTAGATTAAACTATATTGTTTTAGATTGTTCAAGAACCTTTTAATTTACCATGACATAGTTCTATATTATTTATAGTGTATTATACCTATAGAAGCATGTGTGTGGTGGGGGAGGGGTTAGGGAGGCAGAAACATCTCTCTGGTTATATTCAAAGGAAATTTAAATACACTGATGTATTATACCTTGATATTACAAGTACTGCCAAGAAGACAGTATGACAGTATGAAATACAAGCTACAATTTAAAGGGTAAGATTGAAAGTTTCATGTGGAGCTTTTCCTGTTATTGTATCTTGCTTTGACCCATTAACCACTAGTGTTGTATACATGCATCACTTATAAACAGTGTTCTAATGAAGAGTACACTTGTCCTATGCAAACAGTGTTAAAACCAAGAAATATATAAACCCCCCCCCCCTTCCCAAAAAAAAGTTAAATAAAAATAAATAAAAAATAACAGTAAAGCTTAAATATAAAAAATTTGTACTAGACTTAAATGGAAATTGAAATTGTCCATTTTCAATTAGAGGGGGTAAATGAGTTAAAAACTTAAATGCTGTTAAAGTTTATATGTAATTCTAGTGTAAGTTTTAGTCATATCAGATACGGGTCTGTTATCTTTGAACTCATCACTTCATCCTCTCACTGTATTAACGCTTTTCCTACTGAATATTCATATATGAAACTCCGCCCACTATGAATGTATAGCATCTTTACCAGAACATTGGTTTTATAGAATAAGAAAAAATTCCCCAGAAATGAGTGAGGTCTCCTTTCAGACATATCCTATAAGAAAACTGCAGACCCTTATCAGACAGCTTCATTAGATGCTGTCTGATCTGGGTCTACACTGTTTCCAAAAATAGTATATACTGGCTCGAAGCTGGAGAAGGGTTAAGATTATACACATTGAACCCTAGAGATGAGTATATTCGTCTTTAACGAACAGTGTACATGTGAAAAGTACACTTGTCCAATGTGAACAGTGTACATCCTGATCAATGGCCATCTGATCAGGGTGTACACTCGTTGCCATTTTGCAATAAATTGGGGAAAAGTCAATTTTTAATTGTCAAAAATGGACTAGACTTAATTGGAAAATTGAATTTTTCAATTAAAGTTTCAGGGATGAATGAATTAATAAACATAAATGTCAAAAACAAAAAAGATAGAAAGAACAGACTTCTGTTAGATAGTCTTCTTACCTCAACTTTTTCACTTTCTATGGCAACTTTATTTGTATTTGCAAACTGTATGGATTTAGATCAGATCATGTGATGTAGCATTACTGATCAGATCAAGTGCTGCGGAGTAACTGATGAGAATTCAAACTGTTTTGACACCCTTTTAAATGCCAATGTTTCTGGATATTTCTGATTTTGAAAATAAAAAACCAGACAAAAATTTTAGCAGACAATTTTATTACAGGGAAGGAGTAAATAAATACATGGTTGGTTTAATTATACATTAACTCTTTCCCTTCATTGTCTGTTTCTAGTTTTGAGGAAATGTGACTACTTAAAGCAATTGAAATGTAAAGCTAAAGGTGCATTCTGCTTTACTTTCAGCCTACTTTCTGCTAGATTGTAGAAAATATTTATAACAGTTCATATTCATGATTGTATAACTACTTTCTCCAGTATAGAAATCAATTAATTGTGTAAAAATGTGTATTAATAGAATTCAGGGTGAACGAGAAATTCAATAAGCAATGTACACTTTAATTAAGGTTGTCAGTCAGTCCCATTGAGATATACATCAAAAGTGCTTTTGTTAGTCCCAGTTAGACCAATGCAATGTTTGTATAAGTGAGTTAATATTAAAAATTGAATACAGTCTTCATATTGTTTAACTCTTTCAACACAATCCACCTGTTTAAAACAACTCATTACATTTGCAAACAGTGTAGTCCCAGATCAGAGGGCTGATCCGGGTCCAGACTAATTGCTAATTAAGAGCAGTATTTATTAAACTGCCCAGAAATAAAGTAGACTGGTTCATGTTTTGGTAGCTAATATGATTCTCAAGAAACATAATAACCCACAAGAATTACTTAGTGTTGAAAGAGTTAAGAAAAAATAACCAGCAATGGCCATACTTGTGTACTGCAGGCAATAGCTTAATGCAGGACAAAAGTCAAGCAGACAACTCTATTTGCTAGGTTTGCCTTTACCCCATAGCCTGTTCCTAGGTTTGAAGATATTTGCCCACTAAAAGTAGGTTGAAAGTAAAGCAGAATGTGCCTTATGGCATATTCTGCTTTACTTTCAGCCAGCTTTAATCTATTCTCTGCTAGAATATAGAAAATATTTTTTATGATTTTTATTTGTAAAAGTATAAATTTGAACTATTTTCTTCAGTAGAGGAATAAATTAAAGGCGTATTTATATGGTAATTGGTTAAGTAGGCCTACTTTTAAGCCTTCTTCTGCTTATAGCATATTTTGACATTACTTGACAATGGTATAGACCCAGATTCGACAGCTCATATTAGGAGCTGTCAGATCAATATCTGTACTGATTTCTGCATTATTCTTGTCCTGCATTAAGCAGGCACCTGTATGAAAGACTACCAATATTGCGTCTAATTTGTGATTGCTGAATACTAGATTGAATGTACATTTTATATGGTAAATTTGATACATTCAAGGAATTTATTCTTTACAATTATGAGACATTAGCTTTTACAAATGGATTTGTTTTGATTGAAAGAGAGGTTCCTGGCTAATGTATGTACGTGACTGTTGCTTTTAAACATAGGCTGTGATGATATATTAATGATTGTTTAATGATTATATTGTTAGCTGTAAATTTTTGACATAAAAGAACTGTAATTTTGAAAAGAGATCTTCCAACGTTCCAGACAGTACAGACCCAGATTGGTGGTTTTGTTGTGAATTCTGATCTGGGTCTATACTCTTTGTCAGTCATCATCTTGCCTGCTGCAAAAAAAGTGCAAATCTAGATCAGATGCCAGATTTTTAATGTGGCATCTGATCTGGGTCTGCTGAAATAGTCGTCTGTTAAAATTTATATTTATAGAAATCGGACCGGAGTGACACACTACATGTATTTTGAACCAAATCAGGCCCCACTGAACGTAGGGCCTGATCCCCACTGAACGTTGGGCCTGATCTGGTTCCAAACTGTTTTAGAAGATTGTCATTACAGGTTTAGTGTTTAAAGGGTGAAGATCCTTTTGTCATAACAACATCATTATTTTTATTTGATAATTAATACACACTTGATAATTGGGGCATTCATGTTAGATATATATGTACAAGTATATGATTGGTGCTTGTTATCTATGGTAGTTGTTTTAGTCCATCCCTCCACAGCTATCGGTGCAGATCACCTATAAAGTACAGTAGAAAGCTCATTTAAGAGCTAAAGAGCTTTCTGCTTTACTTTAATCTTGTTTTAAGTTGCCACCTGTATTCAACAAATTGTAAATTAATATTGATTAGTTGCAGTTACATTTGGAAGTAGATAGAATTGCTCTGAAGCGCTTCTTTCTTTTTGTGCTTTCTTCTTTACCTTCATCTTGATTTAAGATGTCACCTATATTCAATATAACAGATGAATATTCAGCTGTGGCACTTATTTCCAGCATTTGGTAGAGGCATTCAAAGGCACTCCTGTGGAGGAAAGGGTTAGATATTTGTGTCGTACTATCCACCACACATATGTAGAAAACAATTACATGTATGTTACTATTTATTAGCAAACATTTAGAATGAATGGTCAGGGGTCCAGATTAGAGGGAGTAAACTGAACAAATCCAACATTTTTTCACTCATTTCAGCACCAAATCCTATGATGTCACTACTCATTAGAATCGTCTCTTCGAGACAATTCTAATGAGTAGTGACACCATAGGGTTTAAAGCAGAAATAAATATTTGAGTTTTTGAAATACTCCCCTTATCTTGAACTCTGAATGGTTATTTAATATTTGGCATATATGAGTGCTCTGTCTATACAACAATGACATTATTACTCAAGAACATATTTACATATTCCAACATGATATTCCAAAATGTGTTTCTTAGAAGTTACATTTGTAGTATTAATACATAAACACATATATTTTTAAATTAAGATAGCTTTTAACAAAAGTTTTTTAAACTTTATTATTTTCTATGTCATAAATTGCAATGAACAATGCAAACTACGTGTATTTACATATGATATTGATGTCTTAACACATTCAACCCTACTCAGCACTGTTTGTCTTTTTGAAATATATTGTAAATCAACTTTAAATAGAAAAAAATTGACCAGACTTTATTGCCAACTGGAGTTTGTCAATTTAAAGTTTCACACTTGTATATTGGGTTTGATAAAGAAAGGCTGTCAGTACTGCAGGTTTTACTACATTTTTTACAACAATCTGCAGGCCCTTGATTGTATTGTAACCTTTAAAGTTATAAACCCATAACTTGCTTCAAGTTTTGAAGATAGGTGACCACTTAAAGCATACTGAAAGTAAAACAGAATGCACCTTAATGTTCATTTTGCTTTACTTCAACCTGCTTTAAGCTACCATAAGCAAGGAAAAGAGAAAATATTACTAACTCATGAGGAATGAAATAAGGGTATTAAAATGTGTACGAAAAGGAAAGTCTACGATGTTTTGGGACAGTCCTCATATTTATGAAATAATTGGTTAATGTATTTGAATGATACAAAATAAAATGAATTGAAATGGCTAATTGATATTCATAGCTTATGTGATTTACAAGTGACTTGAAGCTTACATCCAACTTGTATTTGTGCATCATGAAGTCAAGGAACGTTTATTTATTTTTATGGCATGTATAAATGAATGTCTTCTGTACAGTTCTGTTGTTCAAATCAATCAATGCAAATAAAAACTCTGTTACTATATGAAGCTGTACTGAAGTTCTTACTACACCCAGGCTTAGTAAATACATGTACAAGTACAGTTAACTTCGTGCTATTGTGGCCACTGAAAATACAAGTATAGTAGAACCTCTCTATTACGACCACTAAAGTTTGTCAAATATTAGTTGTTTAAGACAGGTGAATGCTTAAAACAATGAGAAAGTGAAACAGGAAGCTCCTACACAAGCTGTCTGTTTCACTTTCATATTGCTTTAAGCTGTCACATGTCTTTTATACTGAACATTAGCTTTCTTTTTTGGTCGTAATAGAGAGGTTCTACTGTATAGTAAACCTCATGCTGTTGTGGTCACTGAAAAGATAACCAATTGATGCTACTGTTTGAACTCATTGACCCCAGAATTTTCAATTTGTTAATGTCAGGTTCAAATTATGTCCAGTCTAGTTAAGCTCACTTAAACTAAAGTCTAAAGGTGAGCTATTGTGACGGCCCTGTGTCTGTCCATCGCAGAGTGTGTGTCATCCGTCGCCGTTAACGATTTCTTCAAATGACATCTCCTATACCACTTGACAAATTTCAACCAAAATTTACATGAATGTTCCTTGGGTCAAGCTCTTTCAAATTTGTTCAAAGAATTTAAAACAAAGTAGAACTCCAGTTGCCATTGCAACCAAAGTGAAAAAATAAGGAAATCTTAAAAAAAAGTCTTCTTGTCAAAAACTTCAAGAGCAAGTGCTTAGATATTTGGCATATAGCATCATCTACAGGTCTTCTATCAACATTGTTCAAGTAATGCCCCTCTGGCCAAATCGTAAGTCAAAAGAATATATCTAATTTCTGATTTCTTCACCTTATCATGGCTTGTGGCACCTTTTTTAATCATCTTGAAAAGAAGATTCCAAAGAGACGTCACAAGACAGGATTAGATGGAGAGATAAATAATAATTGAGAACGTTAGACAATATGTGTTATATGACGTTTCAGAAGACGGACCCCAGGAGTCGAAACATCTTCTCCTCTGAAACTAATATGGCCAGAGTTTTGATATTTGGCATGATGAAATTGAAATGGTTCCAGTCTGTTGCATATCTAGGTCACAGGAGCTAAAAATATATTTTTCAATGAAAACTTCAAAATCTTCTTGTTTGAAACCATAGTTCACAAAACTAAGATATTTGGCACATAGCATCATCTACAGGTCCTCTATCAAGATTGATCAAATAATGTATCTGGGGTAAAAAAAAAAACTGTCCTAGGGGTCACAGTTTTACATAGAGTTATAATAAGAGTGAACTTTTAAAACATCTTTTTCTCTGAAACTAACGTGACCAGAGCTTTGATATTTGGCATGGTGTAACTTCTAGAGATCCTTAACTATTTTTAGCTTGTCTATTTTCAAGAAACTACGAACTATTGTCATCACTCGGCGTCGGCGTCATCCGAAATCTTAACGTTGACAACATAACTTTAGAACTACACGACTTGTGATACATTATATTTGGTAAGTGTATTCACCCCAAACAGATCTTGAGCTCAGTAAAAATTTGGGTCATGTCCAACAAAGTTCATGGTCATTTAGAGGTCATTCAGAGGTAAAATAGGGTGTTTTATATTAGCCATAATTGCAGACAAGCAATTTAGCACCCGCATGCAGTGTTGTGGTTGTTGAAATAGATCCAATCCATTGCATATCTATGTCATAGGAGATAAAAACATATTTTTTCAATGAAAACTTATGAAAAATCTTCTTTTCTGAAACCATAATTCACAAAACTGAGATATTTGTTACAGATAGTCTGTCAAGATTGTCCAAATTATCCCCCTGGTGTCAAAAATGGCCCTGTTCCAGGGGTCACAGTTTTACAAAGAGTCATATAATGAAATCTTCAAACATTTTTTTTCGAAAAAAACAAACAAACCCCATAAAGGTCAGAACAATGATATTTGGCACAAAGCATCATCTACAGGTTCTTTATCAAGTGGCCCGCCGCATATGGTCACAGTTTAACATGGAGTTATATTGGGAAATCTTCGAACATCTTCTCTCTAACTAATATAGCAATACATGTATAAGCTTTGATATTTGAGATGGTGTAACTTAAAGAGGTCAGTGCCCTAAACCCCATCCTTTATCAACATTATTGAAATAGAATCTGTTGCATATCTAGGTCACAGGAGCTGAAAATAGATTTTTCATTCTCTAAATCTTGTCTTTTCTCGGGTGAGCGAAGTATGTCCCATGAACCTCTTGCGAAACATTTAAAGATTTATTTGAGCTGTATGTTGAAAAATGACAAACAGTGCATACTCTGCTCAGGTGGCTTATCAGATCAGGGTCAATACTGTCTGATAAGGACATGTGTTCTCGTCACTAGTACAGTCAAACCTCTCTTACCCCAACTAACCCATTACCCAATAAATACGCCTCTTATTTATTCCTCCACTGAAGAAAATAGTTTGAATTTATACAGTCAAGAAATATGTACCATAAGAGTTATTTTCATTATCCTAGCAGATATTAACTTAACGCAGGCTGAAAGTAAAGCAGAATGTGCCTTAAGGCACATTCTGCTTTACTTTCAACCTGCTTTAAGTGGTCAAGTTTCTTCATAACTAGAAACAGGCTATGGGATAATGGGTTAAAACGAAGGTGTTTTCAATTGTATAAAAGACAGGTGACAGCATAAAGCAAGGTGACAGTAAAACAGGAGCTTTCTGTTATACCGTCACCTTGCTTTAAGCATTCACCTGTCTTAAACACCTAATAGTTAAAACAATTAAATGGTCGTAATAGAGGTTTTACTGTACACTGTAAATGATGTATATACGCACCACTAGGGGTTAAAGGGTTAATTAACTAATTCAAAGGAGAAGAACTAAAAAAGCTTTAGCTTTCGTTCTAATCCTATAATAGATATGTTGTATAGTGTATGTATATGTACATTTTCTGAAATAAATATGTTTAAACTAAAAAACTAATTCAAACCCTAGTGCCACATATTTTCACCTTTTACAAACGGTGTACATGTGAAGAGTACACTTGTCCTATGCTAACAGTTCAGAACCTGATCAGAGGGCTCCTACAGGAGCTCTCTGATTAGGATCCGCACTGTTTGTCATTTTGCAATATATTGTAAAAAAATCCAACCAACCGTAAATGTTAAAGATGAACTATACTTAATTCTAACACGACTCGAAACCTACGGCATATAGACAAAGAATACTGAGAAACGTATATTACGTCGCGATAATGAACTGCACGCGCGGCGTTTCCATCCGCTGTTCCATTTGCCCCATACGCGTAATACATAAATTGTAATTTTACAATTAAAGTCGCGTTAGAATTAAAATTTGTTAAGTCTTAATTCTAACACGTCTCGAAACCTACGTAATAGAGACAAAGAATACCGAGAAACGTATATTACGTCGCGATAATGAACTGCACGCGCGGCGTTTCCATCCGCTGTTCCATTTGCTCCATACGCGTAATACATAAATAGTATTTTTATAATAAAAGTCACGTTAGAATTAAAATAACAAATTCGTAGGTGTCCATTACCGTGCATTAGATCACAGTTAGTCGTTAAGATGTGGGTAATTAGATCACTCGGCCTAAAGGCCTCGTGATCTAATGACTCCACATCTCAACTCCTAACTGTGATCTAATGCACGGTAATGAACACCTACGAATTTGTTATTTCTTAATTAGAAACTGGAACTGCCCAACAGAAGTTTAAGGGGTGAATGAGACAAATCAAACTTAACCAGAACTTCTTAAGCTATTTTAATTTTGACATATTGTTTATGCTAAGATTTGAAATACTCCTATTTCAGACACACTAATGATAGTGTTATGTCTGGATTGTGCGAGTGATGACTATGTAAAACAGGTTTCTCTGCTGACTTTCTAAATGGACACCTCCAAGTACACAATAATGACCAGTTTACATTGACCTGTGAGAGGTTTGTCTTACAAATACAGTCAAACTTCGATATCTCGAACTCGCTTAACTTGAACTATCCGATAGTTCGACACATGAACTGCATTATTTCATGCTCGGTTAAGTCGAACATACCCATATTTCAAAGTTAAAACGTGACTCAGCCACGTTTTAACTTTGAAATACGGGTATGTTCGATTTAACTGAGTTAAAGATATCGAAATTTGACTGTATTGTGCATTATAGTAAATACTGAAGACCCTGATCAGAGGGCTAGGTCATGAGTCCTCTCATCTCAGTCTTCGTTATTTGCAAATGATTATATACTTGTTGCCCACACAGTAAAGGTTACTGAATATTTATTCTGTCCCAGTGTCAGTGCAAAATCAATATCGACTACTCACAGTTTTTATTGTGTCAGATTTTACACTTTACTGCCAACACTTGAGTTAAGTGTCATAAAACACATTCACCCCTAGCGACAAGTACTCATTTTGTCCTATGCAAACAGAGCAGACCCAGAAAAGAGGGCTCCTAAAAAGGGCTCCTACAAAGCCCTCTGATCATGGTCTGCAATGTTTGTCATTTTGCAGCATATTGCAGAAAACATCCCTGAATAAACATCAATTGACCGGACTTAATTGGAAACTGGAATTGTGCACTAAAAGTTTCAGGGGCTAAGTAGTTAAATAGGAAAGAATTACGTCTTCACTTGTGTAGCTGACCATTTAATTGAACTCACAAGCAGATTTGATTAAAATCACTTTTATATCTGATCAAGTTCACCAGAACCTATTATGGCACATTAATACAACCTGGAATTTAAAATGATTGTATTAGACAGCTGCTTTATAAACTTTTCCTTGATCTTTTCTTTTTAACCCTTTACCCATAGCATGTGTTTAATTTTGAAGACATGTGACCATTTAAAGCAGTATGAATGCAAAGCAGAGTGTGCCTAAATGTGTATCTGCTTTACTATCAGTCTTCTTTAACCCTTTACTACATATCCTGTTTCTAGTTTGGAATATAATTGGCTACTTAAAGCAGGCTGAAAGTAAAGCAGAATGCGCCCTAAGGCGCATTCTGCTTTACTTTCAGCCTGCTTTAAGCAATCATCTGCAAGGAAACTGAAAATATTTCAGTTAACCTTCTTATTAACCCTGATTAGAAATATTTTCAGTTTCCTTGCAGATGATTGCTTAAAGCAGACAAGGGAAGTATTTCAAAAACTAAAATCTTTATTTCTGCATAAAACCATATACATGTAGTTTCACTTCTCATTAGAATCGTATTGACGATACGATTCTAATGAGTAGTAACACCATGTGATTTGGAGCTGAAATGAGAGAGAAAATGTTGGATTTGTTCAGTTTACTCCCTCTGCTTTAAGCAATCATCTGCAAGGAAACTGAAAATATTTCTAAATCACATGGTGTTACTACTCATTAGAATCGTATCGTCAATACGATTCTAATGAGAAGTGAAACTATATGGTTTTATGCAGAAATAAAGATTTTAGGTTTTTGAAATACTTCCCTTGTCTGGAGCTCTGATTTCTAATGATATATATTCATTACTGTATATTAGGAACTGTTATCTTCAGTGGAGGAATAAATTAAATGCGTTAAAAGGCGCTTCTCTGTTTGGGGGGGGGGGGGGGGAGGGTTAAGCTTCCATCTGCTTGGATAAAGAAAAGAAAGTATAAAGACTGGAGTAATTGATATCTCCAGTCTATTATACTTCAAACAAACGAATATGAAATTACCTGTTGTATTTCAAATGCAGGGCTTTTTTGTTAGTCTTTTAACAATTATCATGCTAAGCATGACGTGATCAATATTTGCAAACAGTTTGGATCCAGATCAGACGCCACATAGCGCGGTGTCTGATGTAGATCAAAGCTGTTTGCCACTCATATTGAACATTTCTTAAGTTTAACCCTTTCCCTTATAGAAGCGACTTTTAGCACATGCATTTTATTCATCCGCTGAAGAAAATACATGTATAGTTCCAAATTATACCGAAATGAATATGTGTCATATTTAATACTTTCCTTATTTTAGCGGGTTTGAAAGTAAAGCAAAATGCGCCATATGGCGCATTATGCTTTACTTTGAACCTGCTTTAAGTAGTCACCTATTTTCAAAACAAGAAACAGGCTATCTGGTAATGGGTTAAAAAGCACAACAACTGATAATGAGTTTTCCCGCAGATGATATGTTAAACTTTGTACTCAGCATGATAAGGGGTAACTATTTATAACTAGTCAAGTATATCGTATCTACAGCGACAAAACAAATCCTACATTATTTATTGTTGTTGCCAAATTATGGGGTTCTCAACTGTTTTATTGCTATTAGCATACCTTGATGCTTTTTAGCTCACCTGAGCCGAAGGCTCAGGTTGAGCTATTGTGACCGCTCTTCGTCCGGCGTCCGATGTCTGGTGTCCGGCATCTTGCGTCCATCGTTCGTCGACATTTTCAAACAACATCTCAGAAACCACTGACCCGATTTCAACCAAACTTTGCCAGAAGCATCAGTGATAAGGGGCAACGCAATGTTGTTCAAAGCTTTTGGCTAGAGTTATTCCCCTTGCTTTTGGACCAATTTTTCTAACATGACCATATACACTCAACAAAATTTCTAATTGGTCACTTTACTTTTCCTACTAATTATCGAAATTCAAAACGTATCACGTTAAGGTTTCACACAGGAAATACTGGCCTTGTATATATTGTTGAAATCGATGTTCTGGTGCCCAAGAAACTTGAACTAAATCGCAGAGTTCGCAGCAAGCATGTTATGCATGATTTGCACATGCATTAAAGGCACGTTGTCAATCACGTGTTCTTTTCATACGACTGAAGTCTATAGATATATGCTGGACAAAAGCACACATAATATGGCCAGGATGACATTACAAGAGCGTGCTGTTGCCGTCGAAATGTTGGAAACTTGGACGTATTTGAGATAGGTTAACATTTCATTACAACAGTTTATAAAATACACCAATTTATCATTTACTAGATAGTGCAAGACAATGCTCCATGCCATCTTGCAATGGGGAACACTGGAATTATTCAGGGTAAATAATATTCGCTTCATTATAATTCCGTCGAAAAGTTCAGATGTAAACCCGATAGATCATGTGTGTGCCTTACTTAACCCTTTACCTGATAGCCTATTTCTAGTGTTGAAGATAGGTGACTACTTAAAGCAGATTGAAAGTAAAGCAGAATGCGCCATAGGGCGCATTCTGCTTTAATTTCAGTCTTCTTTAAGCTTTCATGTGATAGAATATAAAATATATCCATATAATCTATATTTTTATGACTGATTAAATTGGAACTATTTTCTTCAGCGGAGGAATATCTCACATTCGCTAAAAGGCGCTTCTATGGGGGAAAGGGTTAAACGCATGGTATGTGTACTACCACAACCAGAACTTCCGTGAAATAGAGCGTGACGTCATTCAAAAGTGGAACAACATACTATGTACAGTGTTACCTGCAAATATTTGTTGCTTCAACGAGACACCATTGCTGTGTCATTATTATGCTGTTAGGGAAAATATACGCTACTAGCAATCACGGATTGCAGAAATTGTTTGTGTTTTTTTTTTAATTTTCGAAATTTTATACAAGTTTCATCATTAAATGATAATTATTGCTTGTTACATAATGGATGACGCTCCTGCACCTGCACGTTAATCTAAACACCGATGATGATGATGATGATGATAATATCGTGAAATTTCGTGCATGCATTTATTGAAAATATAGCAATGAAATACAATTGGAATCAGGAAAGAGTTATTACTTGTTGCTGAAAATTCCCGACTAACGTAGGTGACCAATTAGAAATTTTGTTGAGCGTAAACAACTTCTAATGCCTAAGAAAAATTAAAAAAAAATCTTCTCAGAAACTGTAAGGCCCATTCTTTGATATTTGGTATGTGTTCAAATTATGTCCCCGGGGCCATAATTGGCCCTGCCTCGGGCTTATCTTTTTTTTTTATAGGAAATTTTACCTTTAAAATTCTTCTTCTCTTAAACCGTTGGGCCCAGACCATTAATATTAGTAATACATGTATTTGACATGTAGCTTCGTGTTGTGGTCCTTTACCGAGATTATTCAAATAATTACTCCTCAGTCGTAGCTATATCAAAATATTGTCTTGCCCAGTCACCTTTTATGGTTCAATGGCATCAGGTGAGTGAAATGTGGCCCTCTGGGCCTCTTGTAGAAGTTGATAAGATATAGTCACACTTGGGCTATGCGACCACTCACACTGAGATAAAGTAAGGATATTTTTTAGTTTATAGTTACTCTTGACAGTTCAATGCAAAACAAAATTAAAACAGACAACTTCTAAAGGAGCTTCCAGCTTTACTTTTGTCTTACATTTATTAGGAATAACTGGTGTGTTTTTCATTACTGGTTGGTTGACTCAAGTTTAATTGTCATGTGACAGGTTGGCAACGTTTGCTTGAGTTTTATAATGTTTGTTCTTTGTAGAAGACACTTAATACACTGAAGTTGTGAACCTACATGGGGAAAGTAAACTTGTATTTTAAGTTACACAGCCTTATTCAATGAGTAATATTGTTTAAACATTAGAGGACATGTTAGTTTTGCCACATTATTGAGAACCATGGCTAAAAACTTGGAGCAACAAGAAACATTAAGTGCCTCAGTTATAGCTGATTCTGATGTGGTTTATGACTATATCTGCCAGTCATGTAATGAAGTAGGCAAACAACTCGAAGCTGTTGGGTTTTGTGTTGATTGTTCAGAGTTTCTGTGTGATGAATGTTTTCGACATCACCTGAAGCGCAAGACTTCACGCCACCACAAGCTCCTGGATATTGAGGAGGCCAAGAAAGACACAAATCTCTCTGGCTATCTGGATATTTGTACAGCAAGCTGTTCTCAGCATAAAGGGGAAGTTATAAAGTATTTCTGCTCTGATCATGACTGTCTTGGATGTGGGGTCTGTGTTAATCACGACCACAGAAATTGCCAAGGTGTCCAGTATTTCTAAGATTGCTAAGGATATGGGAAATGAAGAAGAGTTTTCCGCTCTATTAGGAGAGCTTGATAAGCTGTTGTTGCAGGCAAAAGGACTTGCTGACACATCGCTGGGCAACAAACTAAAGTCTCAAGATATCTTTGACAAGGCACTGGATCATGTTAAACAAGTGAAAACAAAAGTAAATGAGGTTCTTAACAAATTGGAGAAAGAAATCGAGACAGAGGCTAAAAAGATGAAGAAAAAAGATGTGATAAAAATGGAAGGAAACATTAAATCTTGTGACAGCATACAAACAAAAGCTAAAAAATTATCAAGTAATATGAAGGCAATGCTAAAGAAGAACGAGTACTGTAATTTGTTTGTTGCCATGAAAACAACCAAACCTGAAATGAGATCCATTGTGAAATCACTTGAAGATATTTCAAAGGATAATGCCATCAGTAATTATCTGTTTCATCCGAGTGATCAACTAGATAACTTTCTTAAATCTGGGGGTAGTCTTGGGGAACTCTCTATGAAAGATGAAATAAGGAGCAACTTAGCCACTATGACAGGGGAGATAAGTATGAAAATAAAGACCAAAGCTACAAAGGTGGGGGAGATCAATGTAAAAATGGACAGTGATTCTGACATGTGTTATATATATGGAATGGTGTTGATCACTTGTGGGAGACTGGCAGCTGTTGACTTTAACAACAACTAAGTGAAGTTAATTGACATAAAACAGTCTAACGTTATATCTGAGTACCAGTTACCATGTGACCCTCATGATATAACAACTACAGGTGAGACTGGTGTGATTGCTGTTACACAACCAGCTAACCATGAGATTATCCTCCTCAGTGTCAGAGGTGACAGGCTCTATGAACACAAGAAAATCAAGACAATGGGTAAGTGCTATGGTATAGCCTACATCAATAACAAGTTTGTAGTCAGTAAGTCATCCCCAGAGAGACTAAAGATCATAGACATACAAGGAAATGTGCTGCAAACTATTAGAAAGGATGGGAATAGAAAGAAGCTGTTTAGTGATGTTCCATCATTAGCTGTTAGTCAAGATACCAGTTCTATTTATGTACCAGACTGTGGGAAAGACACAGTAACTAGACTGTCCTTGTCCGGCCAAGTCCTTGGGACCTATGAAGACAGTGATTTGAAACATGCACGCTATGTGACTGTTGATAAAGGAGGAGTAGTATATGTCTGTGGTGAAAATTCTCTCAATATTCATCAAGTTACCGCTGACTGCAAGAAGATGAGTATTCTTCTTACAAACAAAGATGGACTGGATTGTCCTCAGTCACTGTGTTATGATGACAACACTGACTGTCTCTATGTTGGACAATTCAATACGAGCACAGTTTTAGTTTATCAGCTTTTATAGGCTAACAACACTTTTATAGACCTGCTGATCAGCATTACTGTACTTTTTTGTAATTAAAGATGGGAAATAAGTTTAGAAAACCTTTGCAAACAGTATGGATCTAGATCAGGCCTTTGCAAACAGTATGGATCTAGATCAGGCCTTTGCAAACAGTATGGATCTAGAACAGGCCTTTGCAAACAGTATGGATCTAGATCAGGCCGCACAAATGTGGGGCCTGATCAGGATCCATACTGTTTGCCACTGAGATAATATTTCTACAAAACAAAATGAAGTCAATTTAACTATCTGCGTGCAAATTCAGACATATTTGTGAAAGCAGAAGCAAACATATTGGATCTATTTAATATGCCAAGTAACGCGGCGTCTCATCTGGATCCAAACTGTTTGTCATTCTGATTACACAACCTATGGAAAATGCATATAAAAACTGAAAATTGTTTAAGGCAGTTGACATGATGGCAGTGAATTTCTTGTAAAAATGTTGAGCACTCATGCATGTTATTGATACAAATTGATCGTGGAAATAGTGCAGACCCTGATCAGTTGGGTTTTCCAAGGTTTGCACTTTTTGAAAAAAAATATTGAAATTCTTTTGTTAATTTGGGGTTTATGCCTCGCTCACATTTGCTGCGGCTGCTGTACGGCGGCCGCACGGCTTGTTATTTCTACGGCGAGTAACAATTCCCCGGCCGCCGCAGAATTCTTACGGCCGCCGTGTGTTGCGCTCACATTTGCTGCGGCTGCCGCACGGCGAGTTTCTATTTTTTTAGGTTTAAAAACCTGCGGCCACCGTACGGCAGCCGTGGAAGCTCCACCAGATTTTCTGCAATCAAAATGCTGCTTCTGCTACATAACTTGGTTTTGCTACATGTTCACAAAACTCATATCAGTCCAACTACACCGTGAACTCAATGGACACATTAGGACAACACTTAAGAACATCTAAATCCATTTTTAATAATACACATGTTATACATGTATGAACAAAAATACAAATGCACAATAAGAAAAGTGACAATTGAGTTCCGGCGGCCGTGCGGCGGCCGTGCGGCGGCCGTACGGCAGCCGTAGAACCACTCTGCGGCGAGTGTTTTCTGCGGCCGCCGTAGGAATTAAAAAATGTTATAACTCCGCGTTACATTTCTACGGCGACCTCTACGGCCTATGAAATATGGGTATATGCTGTGCGGCCGCCGTACGGCTGCCGTAGGATTTCTACGGCGGCCGTGGGAAACTACCGATTTTCCGATTCTGCGGCCGCCGTACGGCGTCCGTAGGGTAAATGTGAGCGCACTATTAAACAGGGAGATTAGATTTAGGAGCTCCTGGTTTAAAAGACCATTCACAAGAAAATGAACTGGCAGTCTTTAACCAATTACCTTATAGTCTGTGTCTAGTTTTGAAGACAGAAGTTCACATACAGCAGGTTGAAAAATAAAGCAGAATGCTCTTAAGAAGTATTATTTTTTTTACTTACAACCTTCTTTAAGCTACCATCTGCTAGCATTTAGGAACTATTTTTTATGCTGATAATTTAGAGCAGTATTTTTTAAACTACCCATAATTCAAAGTAGACTGGTTCATATTTTGGAAATTAAAAAGATCCACATAGGAACCTAATAACCCACAAGAGTTACTTAATGTTGAAAGAGTTAAAGTCTTCCAGTGTATATTTTTTTGAATGGTACTCAATGTAGGTGACTGTGTGTTATAAATCAACATATTTTATGGTTTTATCAGCCCATCACATTAATCTTCAATATTATATACCCTAGGCAAGTCTTTGATAATAAAGGTGACTGCATGTTATAAATTAACATATTTTATTTTCTCACATAACTACGAATAGGTTAGACCATGGTCGCGAGCGAATAAACGATATAGTTCGAGGGGGCGTAGCCCCCGAGAACTATGTCGTTTATTTGCGCGCAACCATGGTCTAACCTATTTAGCACTGGCTTTGGCTCGAGGAAAACAACAAGACCATTCGTTTCTGCTTTTTGTTTTGTAATATTTTACTTAAATTGGAAAGTTATTTCAATGTGTAGTTTGTGATATTAAGCATTTTAACACCAACTTAAATAACGTTTATTGAAGCTCTATATGTAAGCACAATTCATTATTAATTGCCTTAAAAGTTTAGGTCTCACTGTACATAAAATGACGTCATCAAGCGAGTGCAGTTCCCCTCCGATCTCAGCTGTTTAGTGAAGACAATCTAGACATGCATATCCCGGTTTTTACATCTACAGCTGAAACAATGCACATATCTAGGTACAAAGGGATGGGGTAGATCTAGATCTATTATTGATACTGTGGAATTACCGTATTGTTTCAGTTTGAATCCTTGATATTGGTGTTTATTCCGATTATTTATCGTTAAGCCTACAGTGCAGGCAAAAGGTTTTCGCGGTGGTCCGCTCGGAGGATTCTTAGAGTTGTGACGTCAAATTGCCTTGAGATGACGGAAGCATGGAATAAGTGAACAGTGTGTAAGTTATTTCATGGTTTTGTAAAATAAACGATATATTCACAGGTTTTTGAGGCATCTGAATTGAGAGCTCCAAGCCATGTGCTAACCTTGTTTAGCACATGGCTTGGAGCTCTCGGCCAATCAGAGGCCTCAAAAACCTGTGAATATATCGTTTATTTTACAAAACCATGAAATAACTAACACACTGTTCACTTATTCCAAGCTTCCGTCATATCAAGGCAATTTGACGTCACAACCCTAGATCGGAGGGGTACTGCACTCGCTTGATGACGTCATATTATGTACAGTGAGACCTAAACTTTAAAGGCAATTAATAATGAATTGTGCTTACATATAGAGCTTCAATAAGCGTTATTTATGTTGGTGTCAAAGCATGCTTAATGTCTCAAACTGCACATTGAAATAACCTTTCAATTTAAGTAAAGTATTACAAATAAAATGACTTTTTCGTCTAAAACAAAAAGTAGAAACGTAGGGTCTTCTTGTTTTCCTCGAGCCCAAGCCAGTGCTAAATAGGTTAGACCACAGTTGCGCGCGAATAAACGACATAATTTATTCGCTTGCAACCATGGTCTAACCTATACTTACTATAGCGAACAACGATGACGAATATCCTTTTCTCCAACATGTGTAAGATCACTTTGATGACGTCACTATAACGTCACTATTTATAACGGCGTTTTGACGTCACCGGGGTTCCAAAAAATTGCATATTGCTTAAAAATTAGCTTCAATCGTTGGAAATGTGAGAAAAAGAATCTGTCACTCGTCGATGTTTAAGACAAGTTGATCTCAAACTCGTCTAGAATAGAAAGGTTATTAAGCTCGCCAAGGCTCGCTTAATAACATTTCAATTCTAGACTCGTTTGAGATCAGCTTGTCTTAATCATCGACGAGTGACAGATATATATGTCACACATTAATCTTCACTTTACTGTAGGCAAGTGTTTGATTACTGTTATAAAACAGAGTGGATTTAGATGGGAGACAGAGTATATCTGCCTTGTCTGGGTCTATACTGTGTGACACTCATGATGATTTGGATGGGTCAAATTAGTCACATGCAGATATTTAAATAGATCTGCTGCATGTAACAAATTTGACCAAAAACTGCCGCGTATATGCTTAGGGTTACGGATACTGTTTTATTGTTAAAATAATATTTTATAGACAGTTGAACCATGATACTTCGAACTTGCTGAAGTCGGATTTATGCTTATTTCTTCCATTGAATTTAGATCACTCGAATTTCTTGTGTCAACCTATCCTGCTTTTGAAGTTAAACATGACTGTTCCACGTTTTAATTTCGAAATAAGGGTATGTTCCATTTAAGCGGGTTCAAGTAATCGAGGTTCAACTGTTATATTTGTTACATCATGAAAAGAAGAATATTGGCAATTTACTTTCTTAATCATGTATTTTGTAGTAGTTTTTGTATATGTATATGTAATCATGTTTTGATTTGGGTCCAAATGGCTTTTGAAAATTCCTTTTATTGTTAGTTAGAATGGTCAATATTTTATTATCACATTTCCATATTGTGACTATGTGTAGCTTGTCGTATTTGGGACCTGTACTGGCCCACTTCACATTTTACTCTTTGTTGTTGTTGTTGTTTCTTAGAAGGATTAAGGTTCGCTCAAAGCCATGTTATGATGCATCATGCCATTCCTTGCAGCTCTGGTAACCCAACATCTGATCTGGATCCCAACTGTTTGCCACTCAGATAACAACAGATCAACAGAAGTTTCAAGAATCTTTCATTTTCTACATTACATTGCACTAAGTATACGTTTAAATGAGAAAAAGGTTTTCTCCACTGTAAAAGGCAAGTCACAATTAAGATAAGATTAATTTTATTTTAGCTTTAAGCTATAATAAGCATGAATATTCAGCCAATTAGATTATGAAACATATCATGTATTGCTTTATTTGTTTTATTCCTTGAAATTAGTTTAATTACATTTAATCATTTACTCCCTGAAGGTTATAATGGATCATTCAAGATGTTTTGTCTATGTATTGCATTATAACAAACAGTGTTGACCATTATCAGAGGGCTCCTTCATTTAGGATCCCTCTGATCTGAGTCTTCACTATTTGCATAGGACACGTGTATTCTTCACAGGTACACTGTTTGCAAATGATGCTTTGACATGTAAACATGAATAGGTTCAAAGGGTTAAATGGCCTTTATAGATTCCCTGTGTTTGACCTGTGTTTCCGATTTAACCCGTTCACCGCCAAATTATTTTTTAAGTTTTTTACCCCAACACCGTTATTGTGTCGTCTGCTTCAATGTTATTGTCTGCAATATCATTTCAAAGTTAGAATTAAGAGAGTATGACATAAGGAAATATCGAAACGGGTGTCAAACAGTTTTGATCCTGACCAGACGCCGCCTAACGCGCCGTCTGATCAGGATCAAAACTGTTTGCAAATTCGACTTAAAGCGGCTCTGGCGGTGAAAGGGTTAATCAGTCTACTTAATCAGTCCCTCCCGGTAACAGCCACCTCCCTACAACAGCCACTTTGCCTCATTCCGGCTGCTGACTGTTGTAGGGAGGTTCCACTGTATATAAACACATACAGTGTTCCCTCTCTTCAACGGCCCTCCCAACAGTGACTCCCTCCTTACAACGACCCTTGCCGCAGTTCCCCCAAACAGGACCACTGTGTCTAACGCCTTAACTGCTGAAATATCTTCTGCTTCAAATTGTCATCTGCTGTTTTTCTGAAAAGAACATTTTGACATAAAAACCTTAATGACGAGTGACAAACAGCTTGAATCCAGATTAGACGCCACGTTACGCAGCGTCTGATCTGGATTTAAGCTGTTTGCAAATGCAAGCCAAATTCCCTCCCTATAACGACTCCCTCCGAACAACGCACACAATTTCCGTCTCCCTTTGGATGTCGTTGTAGAGAGGGATAAATCGGCAACTGGGTAGAACCACCAACATTCCGCAAGCCAGCTGGAAGGTTTTCCCACATGAAAACTCTAGATGCCCATACAGGGATTCAAACTCACAAAACACAATATCTGAATAAGTGACATTACCTATTTGAATGAGTGATAGCACCTTTTGAATGAGAGATATCATCAATTTGAATACTGGTGATATCATCTATTTGAATACTGGTGATATCATCTATTTGAATACTGATGATATCGTCTATTTGAATACTGGTGATATTATCTATTTGAATACTGGTGATATCGTCGATTTGAATACTGGTGATATCATCTATTTGAATAATGGTGATATCATCTATTTGAATACTTGTGATATCGTCTATTTGAATACTGGTGATATCATCTATTTGAATACTGGTGATATCGTCTATTTGAATACTGGTGATATCGTCTATATGAATACTGGTGATATCATCTATTTGAATACTGGTGATATCATCTATTTGAATAATGGTGATATCGTCTATTTGAATAATGGTGATATCACCTATTTGAATACTGGTGATATCATCTATTTGAATAATGGTGATATAATCTATATGAATACTGGTGATATCGCCTATTTGAATACTGGTGATATCATCTATTCGAATACTGGTGATATCATCTATTTGAATACTAGTGATATCATCTATTTGAAAAATGGTGATATCATTTATTTGAATACTGGTGATATCATCTATTTGAATACTGGTGATATCGTCTATTTGAATACTGGTGATATCATCTATTTGAATACTGGTGATATCATCTATTTGAATACTGGTGATATCATCTATTTGAAGACTGGTGATATTGTCTATTTGAATACTGGTGATATCATCTATTTGAATACTGGTGATATCGTCTATTTGAATACTGGTGATATCGTCTATTTGAATACTGGTGATATCGTCTATTTGAATACTGGTGATATCATCTATTTGAATAATGGTGATATCATCTATTTGAATAATGGTGATATCACCAAAATAAGATTTAAAAGTAAAACTGCACCTTAGGGTAATGTACAGCTTGTGCGTGTTTTATAGTAAATCAATACATAGATCTTTATGTCCATTCTTTGTTTATTTAGGGGTGTGCACGAGGATAGTAAGAATTAAGAAATGATAAATTCTGAATTTTCTTAATCTACTTTCATCATGATTTAACTCATTGAACAGTGCGAGAAGTACAATCACAAACAGTATACTTGTGAAGAGTTCTGGTGCTAGTCAATTAGTGTAGATTCTGAACAAACTCTGGGCTCCTATCAGAGTCCTCTATTTAGGGTCTGCAGTGTTTGTCATTTTTTCAATGCATGTATATTGTTTTAAACACCCTGAAATACCATAGTCTAAAGTATACTAGACCTTTAAAGACGGGAGAAGTCCAATTTATACCCAAGGTGTAGAAAGTGCTTGAATACTAGGTAAATATCTTTTACAGTCCGCACATTATTGTGCTGCAAACAAGAATTTAAAAACTATAATAAGCTTGAGCCCATTACCCAAAAGCCTGGTTCTAGGTTTGAAGACAGGTGATCACTTGAAGCAGGTAGAAATTTAAGTACATGCAGAATACATTCTAGTGCATTCTGCTTTCAGCCTGTTTTAAGCTACCACCTGCTAGGATATAGAAACTCCTTTTGGGTGTGTATATTCATGAATGTATGGAGAAAAACTTTATTCTTTAATGAAGGAATAAATTAAAGGCGTAAAATGTCATATTTATTGGGGTTATGGGTGGAGTTCAAACTCTCTGACTGAGGTCAAAATGTGAGTTACTTCCATGTTATGACTTAACCTGTTATCACATAGCATGTTTCTAGTATTGAAGATACGTGCCCACTTAAAACTGGATGACAGTAAAGCAGAATGCCCCTTAAGGCGCATTCTGCTTTACTTTGAGCCTGCTTTAAGCTATCATCTGCTATGATATAGAGGAATATAATTCTTATAATACATATTCATAGCTGTATAAATCTGATCTCTTTTCTTCAGAGAAAGAATACATGAAAGGTGTAAAAAGGCGTATTTATGGGGTAAAGGGTTAAAAGATAGATATCTTCATTAGTGGGTCAAGTTTCAGTAACGGTAAACGTATTCATGAGTATAATAGACGGTAGATAAGAACATATTGATCACTGACACCCTAGTATACAATTTAGAAGTTTAAAAGACAGTCACACTTGGGCTAAGCGACCACTCACACTGAGATAAAAGTATGGGTGTTTAATAGTTTTATTACTCTTGACAGCTCAGTGCAAAACAAAAGTAAAGCAGAAAGCTTCTAAAGGAGCTTTCTGCTTAACTTTTGTCTTACATTTAGAAATTTCCAGTGTGTCTTTCATGGCTGGTTGGTTGACTCAAGTTTGATTGTCACGTGACAGGTGGGCAAAGTTGGTTTGGTTGAGTTTTATAATGTTTGTTCTTTGTAGAAGACCCTAATACGCAACAGTTGTGGACCTACATTGAGGAAGTTAACTTGTATTTCAAGTTACACGACTATTCAACGAGTAATGTATAAACGTTAAGAGGACATGTTAGTTTTGCCACATTATTGAGAGACATGGCTATAAAGTTGGAGCAACAAGAAACATTAAGTGCCTCAATTATAGCTGGTTCTGATGTGGTTTATGACTATATTTGCCAGTCATGTAATGAAGAAGGCAAACAACTCGAAGCTGTTGGGTTTTGTGTTGATTGTTCCGAGTTTCTCTGTGATGAATGCTTTCGCTATCATCTGAAGCCCAAGACTTCACGACACCACAAGCTCCTGGATATTGAGGATGCCAAGAAAGACACAAATCTCTCAGGTTGTCTGGATATTTGTACAGAAAACTGTTCTCAGCATAAAGGGGAGGTTATAAAGTACTTCTGCATGGATCATGACTGTCTTGGATGTGGGGTCTGCATTAATCTTGACCACAGAAATTGCCGAGGTGTCCAGTATATTCCAAAAATAGCTAAGGATACGGGAAGTGGAGAAGAGTTTTCCAGTTTAATAAGAGAGCTTGATAAGCTGTTGTTGCAGGCAAAAGGACTTGCTGACACATCGCTGAGCAACAAACAAAAGTCTCAAGATATATTTGACAAGGCACTAGATCATGTTAAACAAGTGAAAAAAAGAGTTAATGAAGCTCTTTACAAACTGGAGAAGGAAATCGAGACAGAGGCTAAAAAGATGAAGAAAACAGACATGATGAAAATGGAAGAAAACATTAAATCTTGTGACAGCATACAAACAAAAGCTCAAAATGTATCAAGTAATATGAAGGCAATGCATAAGAAGGAACAGTACTGTAATTTGTTTGTTGCCATGAAAACAACAAAAAGTGAAATAAGATCCAATGTGAAATCACTTGAAGATATTTCAAAGGATAATGCCATCAGTAATTACCTGTTTCATCCGAGTGATCAACTAGATAACTTTCTCAGAAATGGTGGTAGTCTTGGGAAACTCTCTATGAAAGATGAAATAAGGACTAAGGCCACTATGGCGGGGGAGATGAGTATGAAAATAAAGACCAACGCTAAAAAAGTGAAGGAGATCAATGTGAAAATGGACAGTGATTCTACGACAAGTAATATAATAGGAATGGCGTTGATCACTGGTGGGAGACTGGCAGCTGCTGACTTTAGTAACACGAAAGTGAAGTTAATTGACATAAAACAGTCTAAAGTTATATCAGAGTACCAGTTACCATGTGACCCTTATGCTATAACAACTACAGGAGAGACTGGTGAGATTGCTGTTACACAACCTTTCATCAATGAGATTGTCCTCCTAAAGGTTAGAGGTGACAGGCTCTATGAACACAAGAAAATCAAGACAACAGATGGGTGCTATGGTATAGCCTACATCAAGAACAAGTATGTAGTCAGTAGTACAGGCCCAGAGAGACTAGAGATCATAGACACACAAGGAAATGTGCTACAAACTATTGAAAAGGATGGCAATGGAAAGAAGCTGTTTAGTGATGTTCAATCATTAGCTGTTAGTCAGGGTACCAGTACTATTTATGTACCAGACTGTGGGAAAGACACAGTCACTAGACTGTCCTTGTCCGGCCAAGTCCTTGGGACCTATGAAGACAGTGATTTGAATGAGGCAATCTATGTGACTGTTGACAAAGGAGGAGTAGTATATGTCTGTGGTAAAAATTCTCTCAGCATTCAACAAGTTACCGCTGACTGCAAGAAGATCAGTATTCTTCTTACAAACAAGGATGGGATAGAGTCTCCTAGCTCACTGTGTTATGATGACAACACTGACTGTCTATATGTTGGACAAGAGGGAAACCACCAAATTTTGGTGTATCAGCTTTTATAGGCTAACATCAATCTTAAAGACATAAGCTGCAGGTTAACTGTGTGTTATTCTGTAATTTAAGACGGGAAATAAGTTTAGAAAACCTTTGCAAACAGTATGGATCCAGATCAGGCCCCACAAATGTGGGGCCTGATCAGGATCCATACTGTTTGCCACTGAGATAATATTTCTACAAAACAAAATGAAGTCAATTAAACATTCTGTGTGCAAATTCAGACAAATTTGTGAAAGCAGATGCAAACAGATTTGATCTATTTAATATGCCAAGTAACGCGGCATCTCATCTGGATCCAAACTGTTTGTCATTCTGATTACACAACCTATGAAACATGTAGATAAAAACTGAAAATTCAATGCAGAAAACAAAAATTGCAGAATACATGTACCATCATGTCAAATGTGGCATGCTAATTTATTGCAATGTGTTAATTATATTATGATGCAAATTTTAACAAATGTATGCTTCATACTTCATTTAGTAATTTGAACTTCTTCTCCAATTTACTGTGTTGATTCTGTTCATTTTCAATAAATTATTCATGTAGTTTTGTTTTTTAAAACCATTTCAATTGGTGATTAAACAGCTTTTATGCACATTTGAAATCAGTAACTCTGTAGTTTGAAATGATGTTTAGTTGTATTGGAAGATTGATTTTTAATCAGATTTATCAACTATTCTCGCACCTTTTGTACCTTGACATGGATTCGTTTTATTTGAGCAGGACTTCAAAGTCTAAGGTATAAAAGGAGCAGATAGTTAGGGATTGAAGAACAAGGAATAAGGAAATACAGCAATATAGATTATGATATAGGATATTTTAGTAATAAGAACTGTGTGTTCTGTGTGATTTGCATTAGCATGATTAGAAACTTAGAACTTTGAAACTTGGTGTTCTGTGTGTGAAATTGTTAAAGAATATATTTTCTCTACCAGAATTAAACATTAAAAAACACTCAGTCGTCAGTCTCTGATTGGACAATTGTCAAACCCCAGTACATAAGAAGGTAATAGCTCAATTCACTCGTTTTTCTAACATAACAATTACACTATGTTCTATTGTGAATTATAACATAACAGACGGCGTGAGCGTTGAATAACACCCGTTGTTTAAATGTCATATATAACTAGTTATATAACTATGCAAATGAGGTACGCCACAACGACGTTTACTTGTGACGTCGTTAAAATGCGTTCTGTGCGCGTTCGATTTCCACGTCTTCATTCCATCATGTAGATTCAATTTATAGATTTACATGAAAGTGTTTATTAATACATATAACAACATAAACATTATGCTAGTGAACGGATTTAATTTGGAACAACTTTTTTCCTGTATAGATCTACTTATATCGCGCTTAGCATTCACTTGACCTCAAAGGCTGCGATAAATAACATTTCTAGGTTTTGTTATAAAAAGAATATAACATTCGTGTTAATAATTTATTGGATTTATCAAACTCGTCGTTTTAGAAAACGATAAAAACTCGGCAAAGCCTCGTTTTTATGGTTTTCTAAAAGACTTGTTTAATAAATCCAATAAATTATCAACACTCATGTAATATCCTATATATATTATACATTTCTCCCACCGAATATCTGTAGACAAAATACCACCCATAATGCACATCTACCAAAATAAGGACATTATTTTCTGTAGGAAGGAGTGTCATTCTATAACGAAACAGTTTTGACCCAGATCAGACAGTTCCTTCAAGAGCTGTCTGATCTGGGTCTCCACTGTTTTCAAAATGTGTGAATTTACACTGATAGCCGGAAAATTATTATTATTATTAATCACATACAGTTTTGATTTGAAGCAGAATTGCAAAAGTAATAACATTGTAGCCCAACATATATTACCAAGTAATTCATATATTAACACATTCAACCCTAGCAGTGAGTGTAATTGTCAAACAGACAATCTGGATCAAGCTGTTTGTCACGCTTCATTATATTTATTATATCAAAATCTCCACTTATATGCACCTTTGAGAAAAACAGCAGACAACAAGTTTAAGCAGGAGATATTGCATAAGTAAAAGTGTTAGACATAACTGTCCAATTTAGGGAATTGCGGCAATGGTCATTGTAAGGAGGGAGTTGTTGTTTGGAGGGCCTTTTAAGAGAGGGAACACTGTATATTGTAACATTATTGTTATAAGGATAGAGTAGATTCATCATTTTCTAAGAGGAATAGGAAAGGAAATTACTACAGAGGAATTTGAACAATAACACAAGAATGTGTAAATTTCTTCGATGTTTTTTATCACATTTTTATGCAGTTTACACAAGCCAATAGCATTGAGTTTATTATAAAATATTACACTTTATTACATATCACAAGGGGTAAACATATAACAATAACACAGCATCAAGATAGACAGCACCATTCCACGTACTCCAATGTAGATATACATTATTCATTTAAATGCATGCAAATGTTGTGTGATCTGGATCAAACATGTTTCCAATAGAAGTAACGATATAGCACTGTTGGAGGAGTTACGATTATCCTTTCTAATTGTGAAAAAAATAGATATGCCCTTTGCAAACAGTGCAGATCCAGATCAGAGGGCCCTCTGATCTAGGTCTACAATGTTTGTTACATGTTAACTACATGTAGTCTTTTTGTCATGAGTGAAAGAGTCCAATCGAGTCTTATGAAACATCATACAACAAATTGTATTGTATTTTTCAGTAAATTTTTTAAAATACATCTTATTTCTTTTTTCTCCATCTAACCCTTTCTTGTGACATCTCTTTGGAATCGTCTTTTCAAGATGATTCCAAACAGATATCACAAGACAGTATTAGATGGAGAAACAAATACATGTAACGATAAAAAAATTAGAATCTGACTTACGACAATATTTGTCAAACAACATTTCGTCAGACGGGCCCCAGCTGTATAAGATTTTTAAAGCTTACACACTACATGTACATGTATACAGCAAATGGCTAGACATGGTAAATCATTGTATATATACACTACAACCTTTGTACAGCAGTCATTAAAATACCATGCTGATGTCTTAGGACTGATAACTGCTAAATACAGGACAAAAATACATACATTAAACAAATATGATCACAGTACATACATATGAAGGGTTCATTGATCATAATTCAATTTTTCAACGTCCCCCACTAAGGCGTAAGTCTGTAAAACAGACCAGTCAGGGAGAGCCGCTAAAATCATCATTATCATCATCATAATACAATTTTAAGTAAAGAGGTCACTTCATTTGGCTTGACTTGATCCTGCATTTATTTCTCAACTGCTGCGGGTGTCAAGTAAGATCTATTTCAAGAAATGAATGAAAAATTTAGGTTTATCATCCCTTACCTTAAAGCGAAAGTTTAATGCAGGGCAAAAATTAAGCAGAAAGCTCCTATAGGAGCTTTCTGCTTAACTTTTGCCCTGCATTAAACTGCCAAATGTGTTTCAAGTGAGATCTAACCACTTCAAAGTAAAAGCTTTTTTAACACAAGTTGGACTGTACATAATATTTAACAAGAGCTGTCGGAGAACAGCAAAGCTCGCCTAACTAAACCTTTCTTAAATAGGTATCTATCAATAGAAAAGTGTATCAGTACACTCCATTCCAAATATCAGCTTATAAATGCAAATATGTCATGTAGTATAAGTGCATTCCAACACTTACTCCATAACTAACTTTGAAATTTCAGTCCTAAAACTCTTAAGTCCACAACAGGTAAAATTTTGACTAAATTTAAACTTTTTTTTAAATTTTAATTACGAAACATCAATGTTCAACCCACAGGTCACCTCCATTCCAAATATCAGCTTCCTAATACAAATATTTCATGTAGTATTAGTGCATTACAACACTTACCCCAAAACTTTAACCATGAGAAATCACCCGAAAAACCTTAGTCCACAAAAGGTAAAATTTTTACTAAATTTAAACTTTTTTTTTTAAATTTTAACTATGTAACATCAATGTTCAACCCACAGGGCACCTCCATTCCAAATATCAGCTTCCTAATACAAATATTTCATGTAGTATTAGTGCATTACAACACTTACCCCAAAACTTTAACCATGAGAAATCAGCCGAAAAACCTAAGTCCACAAAAGGTAAAATTTTGACTAAATTTAACTTTTTTTTAAATTTTAATTACGTAACATCAATGTTCAACCCACAGGGCACCTCCATTCCAAATATCAGCTTCCTAATACAAATATTTCATGTAGTATTAGTGCATTACAACACTTACCCCAAAACTTTAACCATGAGAAATCACCCGAAAAACCTTAGTCCACAAAAGGTAAAATTTTGACTAAATTTAAACTTTTTTTTTTAAATTTTAACTACGTAACATCAATGTTCAACCCACAGGGCACCTCCATTCCAAATATCAGCTTCCTAATACAAATATTTCATGTAGTATTAGTGCATTACAAAACTTACCCCAAAACTTTAACCATGAGAAATCAGCCGAAAAACCTAAGTCCACAAAAGGTAAAATTTTGACTAAATTTAACTTTTTTTTAAATTTTAACTATGTAACATCAATGTTCAACCCACAGGGCACCTCCATTCCAAATATCAGCTTCCTAATACAAATATTTCATGTAGTATTAGTGCATTACAAAACTTACCCCAAAACTTTAACCATGAGAAATCAGCCGAAAAACCTAAGTCCACAAAAGGTAAAATTTTGACTAAATTTAACTTTTTTTTAAATTTTAATTACGTAACATCAATGTTCAACCCACAGGGCACCTCCATTCCAAATATCAGCTTCCTAATACAAATATTTCATGTAGTATTAGTGCATTACAACACTTACCCCAAAACTTTAACCATGAGAAATCACCCGAAAAACCTTAGTCCACAAAAGGTAAAATTTTGACTAAATTTAAACTTTTTTTTTTAAATTTTAACTACGTAACATCAATGTTCAACCCACAGGGCACCTCCATTCCAAATATCAGCTTCCTAATACAAATATTTCATGTAGTATTAGTGCATTACAAAACTTACCCCAAAACTTTAACCATGAGAAATCAGCCGAAAAACCTAAGTCCACAAAAGGTAAAATTTTGACTAAATTTAACTTTTTTTTAAATTTTAACTATGTAACATCAATGTTCAACCCACAGGGCACCTCCATTCCAAATATCAGCTTCCTAATACAAATATTTCATGTAGTATTAGTGCATTACAAAACTTACCCCAAAACTTTAACCATGAGAAATCAGCCGAAAAACCTAAGTCCACAAAAGGTGAAATTTTGACTAAATTTAACTTTTTTTTAAAATTTTAACTACACAACATCAATGTTCAACCCACAGAACACCTCCATTCCAAATATCAGCTTCCTAATGCAAATATTTCATGTAGTGTTAGTGCATTACAACACTTACCCCAAAACTTTAACCATGAAAAACCAACGCCGACGCCGGGGTGATTCCACAAGCCCCCCCATTCTCCGAATAGGCGAGCTAACAAACACTGGGTAGCTCTGTATACTCAGGTGAAGCTGCAGTGGTTAAAATAATTTGTCCTAATTCTAAGAAATTTGGCATTCTGAATAGCAAATACATTATCAGGTAAATCATAATTGTGCATGGTTAAAATAAGAGCAATAACTTTAACCCATAACTCCATAAATATACCTTTTTATGCCACTGTTTATTTCTACACTAAGGACAGTAGTCCCGACCTATGCCGTTCTAAACACAAAACAAATAAGGCATTTCCAATATCTTTACAGGTGGTAGCTTAAAGCAAACTGAAAGTAAAACAGAAAGTGCCTTAAGGAGCATCCTCCTTTACTTTCAGACTGCTTAAAGCATCTACATGTCTTTAAAACTGAAATCAGGCAATGGGGAGTACAGGGCGAAATAGACAAGTGCATTATTGTATGTTTCACAATCTAAGCAGGATACAGATTTTCCTAGAACAATTTTAACATGCACAGTTTAACTTTAAGTTGTTGTTTCTTATGAGAAAGCTCTAGATTCCTCATGGATTTAACCCAATATTCCATAAATACGCCTTTTTACGCCTTTAATCTATTACTCCTCTGAAGAAAATAGTTCTACCTTATACAGTAATGAATAAGTATTACAAGAATTTTTTTCAATATCCTAGCAGATGATGTCATAAAGCAGGCTGAAAGTAGAGCAGAATGCGCCTTAAGGAACTTTCTGTTTTACTTTTTGCCTGCCTTAAGTAGTTATCTGTCTTCAAAACTATAAACATGCAATGGGGTAATGGATTAAATGATACATTCTCTCTTGTGGCAACAGTTTTTTACCATAATGATAGGCTTATAGCTATTATGGAGGCTTTAAAATATTGATACAGCTATTATGATGGGACTCTAGATCTATTTAATTAAACTTGTACATGTAAATAAAGATTACGGTAAGGCATATATCTAAAGTGATTACATTCTGAAAAGTCAACAAAAATGTAAAAGTCAATTTGATCTAGAACACAGATGGCAAATGCAGCAATGCTACAAAATGTTCCAAAACATGATTTTCTCTCTGTGTCATGGTTGTTTAACCCATTACCCCATAAATACGCCTTTAATTTATTCCCTCACTGAAGAAAATAGATCCAATTTATACATTCATGAATATATACCACAATAAATATTTTCTATATCCTAGCAGATAATAGCTTAAAGCAGGTTGAAAGTAAAGCAGAATGTGCCTTAAGGCACATTCTGCTTTACTTTCAACCTGCTTTAAGTGATCATCTTCTTTAAAACTAGAAACATGCTATGGGGTAATGGGTGATACTGCTATATAGAGGTATAGCTAGGTTAATCTTAACTCTTTTAACACTAAGTAGCTCTTGTGGGTTATTAGGTTGCCTTGTGGATCTGTTTATTTAACAAAATATGAACCAGTCTACTTGGAATTCTGGGTAGTTTAATAAATACTGCTCATAATTAGAAAACAGTGAAGACTCTTGTATCAGAGGGCCCCTATAGGGGCTCCCTGATCTGGGTCTAAACTGTTTGCAAATGTAATGAGTAAATTTTAAACAGGTCCATGGTGTTGAAAGAGTTAATCCTTTCAACACTGAGTAACTATTGACTGCAAAATAATATTACTCATAATCATCATTCTTGATGGAGAGAAGTGTCAAGAAGAAGAGGAATATCTGCTAGAGCTTAGAGTTTGCAGGGCTACCATTTCTCCAGATTTTTCCTAAATCTTCGGATTTTTTTCTAGTACATGGTAACTTAAAGCAGGCTGATAGTAAAGTAGAATGCACCTTAAGGCGCATTCTGCTTTACTTCCAGCCTGCTTTAAGCAGCCACATGTCAACAAAACTAGAAAAAGGTGATTGGGTAAAGGTACGATTCGTAAAATCGCACTCGAAAAATGCAAATTTGGAAATCTTAGGATTTTTCATGTCAACTTATGGTAGCCCTGAGTTTGTAAGAGATATACAATGTTAACTACATGTGCTTATTTCACCCACTCTTGTCTGGAGTTCTGTCTTTGATCATGGAGCCTTACAAGAGTATTTCATCAACATGTCAATTTTGTTTCTTTGCTCTTATAATTACTGCCAAATATACAATACATAACAGTTCTATACAAACCATTGGGTACCAAAATATAAAACATATCTAGATTGTAATTACAATAAACCTGAAACACAGCCATTCAATTAGAGGCTCATTCTTTGTTAAACTGCTCAAGGTGAAACAAAGGCAGTACACAAAGCTCCGATATCAGTCTTGCATTAACCCTTAGCCCGCCAAATAAATTGTCGTCTGCTATATTTCTCGTCTGCTTCAAGTTTCAAAGTGCTTCAAAGTTGCTCAAAATTGCTGAAAATGATGTCCGAGTGTCAAACAGCTTGGATCCGGATGAGACGCCGAGTTACTCTGCGTCTCATCTGGATCCAAGCTGTTTGCATATGGAGCTATAGTCGTGAGTGGCAGGCTAGATTAACCCTTTCCTCCCTGAAACACTTCAAATTGACAATTCTAGTTTCAATTTAGTCTAGTCCATTTTTGACTTTTAGGGTTGATTTTTACAAAATATGTCAAAATGACAAACAGTGTAGACCCTGATGAGAGTGCTCCTCAAGGAGCCCTCTGATCAGTGTCTACACTCTTTGCCATTTTGAAATAATTATATTGTTAAAATCAACCCTAAATAGTCAAAAATGGACTATACCTATTTTTGAAGTTGGAATTGTCCATTAAAAATGTCAAGTGCACTCCTCACAGGTACGCTGTTTGCAAATGACACATATATGTGTCAGTGTGACTAGGGTTTAAAGAGTTATTAAATGCTAACATTGCATCCAGGAGGTTTACTATACAGTCATTTCAAATTCATAAATGAGTTTTAAATGTCTCCAAAGTGATTCCCAATCTCAAATGCATTACTGGCATCAATCAGTCTGATATTGCAAACCTTAATGCTTTACAACCAACACTTAAAGCAAAACTAAAATAATAATGTAAAACAAACTCACTAAGATATCTATTACAGGGCTGCCATAAGTTGACATGAAAAATCCTAAGATTTCCAAATTTGCATTTTTCAAGTGCGATTTTACAAATCGTACCTTTGCTCCATCTCCTGTGTCTAGTTTTGATGACATGTGGATCCTTAAAGCAGGCTGGAAGTAAAGCAGAATGCGCCTTGAGGCGCATTCTGCTTTACTTTCAGCCTGCTTTAAGCTACCATGTACTAGAAAAAAAATCCGAAGATTTGGGAAAATTCCGGAGAAATGGCAGCCCTGCTTTTATTTCATTGTAGTGTAGTTTTGAGATGTTTTTACATTTTTTAAAACAGATATTGCACACTCAAGATAGCTGAAAGTACAGCACAATGCCAATTTAATCCTTTACCCCATAAATACACCATTATCAATACACTAAGAAAAGTACTTTCAAGCTAGGCAGTTCTGAACATGAAATATAAACAGCATTACAAGTACAGCTCTCCCTCTCTTCAACGACATCTAATGGGAGACACAAAAATTGCTCGTTGTTCGGAGGGAGTCGTTATAGGGAGGGAAATTGGCTTACAATTGCAAACAGCTTGAATCCAGATCAGACGGCGCGTAATGCGGCGTCTGATCTGGATTCAAGCTGTTTGTCATTGGTCATTAAAACAAATTCTGTCGAAATGTCCATTATGTAACTTTTAGAAAAACAGCAGACGACAATTTTAAGCAGACGACAAAGCAGTCGTGAAAAGGTTGGGCATAATTGTCCTTTTTAGGGGGACACCGGCAAGGGTCGCTGTAAGGAGGGAGTCGTTGTCGGGAGGGCCGTTGTAGAGAGGGAGCCCTGTACTTATCCAACAGAGAGTTTAAAACAGTCTCAAAGAAAACAGAATTATCATTTAGGAGTATTCTGCTAGAATTTACTATCAACCAGCTTTAACCTATTACCCCATAGCCTGTTCTTGAACACAAGGAGCCACTTAGCCCAGGTTGAAAGTAAAGCAGAATGCACCTTAAGGCATATTCTGCTTCACTTTCAGCCTGCTTTAAGCTACCATCTGCTAGAATACAGATAATATTTATTATTCATTACTGTATAAAGTATTTTCGTCAATGAAGGAACAAGAGGGCCATGGCCCTAAATTCGCTCACCTGAGGACATTGAAGTTTGTACCTAAGTTGACTGGGCAAGACAACATTTTAATATAGCTATAAATGGAGTTATCTTCCGGACAAGAAAACATGACAAAAGTGAATTTTGTTGCCAAGCTTATGACCCTTATCCATGACACATCCTCTTATCAAGCTATTTCCATTTCCGGTAAATGATAATTATTTCACTAGCGTCAGCAGAACTGGAGTTATTTTCCTGACAATAAAATATGACAAAGGGGGAAACAAAATATTGCTGCCCTTATGCATGGCATTTTCCCTCATCAGTTTCTTTCCATACATAAAATTTCATTACAATAGCATCAGTAGAACTGGAGTTGTCTTCTTGACAAGAAAATATGACAAAGGGAAATAACTAAAAAAACAATGATGTCAGAGTTATGGCCTTTGCAAATGGCACTTCCTCTCATTAGGCTCTTTCCAAATAGGCAATTTCATTTTACCCATTACCCCATAGCCTGTTTCTAGTTTTGAAAATAGGTGGCCACCTAAAGCAGGTTGAAAGTAAAGCAGAATGGGTCTTAATGCACACTTTGCTTTACTTTCAAACTGCTTTAAGCTACCATCTACTAGGATATAGAAACTTATTTCACATCTTACATTTTCATGACTGTTTAACCCTTTCCCCCATAGAAGCGCCTTTTAGCGCATTCAGTTTATAGTTCCAATTTATACATTCATAAATATGTATAATACAAAATATTTTCTATATTCTAGCAGATGATAGCTTAAAGCAGGCTGAAAGTAAAGCAGAATGCGCTTAAAGCGCATTCTGCTTTACTTTCAACCTGTTTTAAGTGGACACCTACATTCAATACTAGAGATATGCTATGGGGGAAAGGGTTAAAGGGGAATTATTTTCTTAAGTGGAGGAATAAATCAAAGGCCTAAAAATGCACATTTATGGGGTAATGGGTTAACAAACGTCAGTATTTATTGGGAAAAAGGGTTGAATCCTGGACAAGAAAAAATGGCAAAACATGCAGATAACTGTGACAAAACCAATATTAAACATATGTATAAATATGGCATAAGACATAATTACATAACTGTCAGTGGATCACTTCCAGATCCTGTTTCTCTAAGTATGAAGAAGACTGAACCATTTCTAAACTTTAGCAGACAACATGTTCAGTTCTGTTGGCCTGATCACTGAGGTCAACTATTATGCAAGAGTACGGTACTGTAGCATTAGCAGCACTGCTGCTGGTGGCTAAATACCTTCTGTGTGTAAAAAATGTACATTTTTTTTTTTTAGAAAATGTTAAGTTGGTAAATGAGTGGCAAATAGTTTGGATCCAGATTAGATGCAGCATTATGTTGCATCTGATCTGGATCCAAACTGTTTGCAAATATTGGTTATTTGCCCATAGTATATTAAGGGTAACTCAGGTAAATACAGTTCTGCCTAAATCAAAAATACTGTAAAACCTGCCTAGAGCAGCACTTAAACTGTGCAGGGTGGTGTCAGATGTGACCCTAGGGATTTCATTTTAACAAACTATAGAGGGATCCACCAGGAGATTCTACTGTACAAATATCAAAGCTTAGGGCCTAGTAGTTTTGGGCAAGAAGATTTTTTAAAGAATTTTGCTTTTTTGCTTTTTCAAGCAGAGTTTGTGCTTTTTTTCCTTTTTTTTGAACAACTTCTGTAGAGAAGCATCCAAGGAACATCATGAGCAGTTTGAACTCTCCCTACAATCGGCGGGTTTCAGAGGAGATGTCGTTTGAAGTAAATGTGAACGGACGGACGGACAGACGTACTACGGACGGTGAGCGGTCACAATAGCTCACCTTGAGCCTATGGCTCAGGTGAGCTAATAAAATAAGAGCGTAAAAAGGCATATTTATGGGGTAATGGGTTAACCCCTTACCCTATAGCCTCTTTCTAGTATTGAAGATAGATGGTCACTTAAAGCAGGTTGAAAGTAAAGCAGAATGTGCCTTTAGGTGCATTCTGCTTTACGTTCAACCCGCTTTCAACTTCCATCTGCTAGGATATGGTAAATATATCTTATAAAACATATTCACAACAGTATAAAGTCAAACTATTGTAATCAGTAGAGGAATAAATTGAAGGCGTAAAAAGGAGTATTTATGGGGTAATGGGTTAAGTAGTGTGTTTTTCAAGTCAGAAATTGTTATATGTCATACTATCTGTCTCTTTTATTTACATTTATATAACTATACAGTAAAAACTAAATTGTATAAAGTATTGGGTGTTTAAGGCAAGTGGTTGCTTTAAACAAAGTGACAGTAAAACAGAAAGCTCCTTTAGGAGCTTTCTGACTTACTGTCACCTTGCTTTAAGCTGTCACCTTTCATTTTATACAATCAAATAGCCTTTGTTTTAGTGGCTGTACTAGAGTTTTTCTGTACATCAGAGCTCCAGATAAGGAGAGTATTTCAAAAACTACAATCTTTATTTCTAATTTAAACCCTATGGTGTTACTACTCATTAGAATTGTCTCTTTGAAACGATTCTAATGAGTGGTAACATCATAAGGTTTAGGCTAAAGCAAGTGAGAAAATGTAGAATTTGTTCAGTTTACTCCCTCTTATCTGGAGCCCTGGTACATAAAGAAATTGCACAAAAAGTTGAACACGTTCTACTGGTGAAAGATAGATAACCCTTTCCCCCATAGAAGCATCTTTAAAATGAGCACAAAATGTATGTTTTCTGTATAGAAATTCATTTTCATTCTACATAAGAACCTGTTAAAGTGAAAATCAAGCTTTCCAAGCATTCTTTAATGTATTTTTTCCGTATAAAAATTCATTTTTGTTCTACATAATAACCTGTTAAAGTGCCATTGGAAATAAAAATGTCCCTGCATTCTGACAGGTAGATACATGTGCTTAAGGCAGGCTGAAATTAAAATAGAAAGCTTTCTGCATTACTTTCAGCCTGTTCAAAGCACTGAAAACAAGCTATCAGAAAAAGTATTCATCATTTCAACACTGAATAACATGTTACCTGCTGAAAAGTATGTCTGTTAAAATTCTGCCACTTATTTGGTCATATTTATATTTAAGCCTATCTTTGTTAGTCTAAAGTGTAAACCAACTCTACCCAACTGTGTTTAAAGCAGCTGGCTACTTACAGGGGAGAATCTGTTATTCTTTCCCGTTTAAACGCAAACATACGCAAACGCAAAACACTTAAACGTAGAAAAGTACAACTTTTTGACAATTCTGATAATTCATCTTTATCTTGGTGGCAAACAGTTTGGAGCCTGATCAGACGCTGGGTTACCCGGCGTCTGATCTGGCTCCAAACTGTTTGCAGTGAAAATAATAGTTTTAGCGTAAACGCGTTTATTGGGAAATAATAACGTTTTCTCCACTGTAATACAAGCTCCTATATGAGTTTTCTGCTTCACTTGCAGTGTGTCATGACGGTATATGCAGAGTTAGTGTAACTTAACAGTAGGGCTGTTCTGTGGTGGACAGAGTTAAAGCAGTGATTTTTTACCTGAGAGTCCTGAGTCCTGGACTCATTAAAATCTTATGGGACTCATAACTTTAAAATCTGTGAGTCAATTTTGATAATAAAGATATAGCTGGGACTAAGTTTTGAAGGCTAGCTCATCCTGGGGACTCATAGTTTTGAATTTGTAAAAAAATCACTGAATATCACAATCTTGCATTGATATTGCAAATCATTACCGAGATGTATACAGGGCTCCAGATCAGAAGGAGTTATTTGAACAAATCAAGCATTTTCTCACTTATTTCAGCACCAAATCCTATGGTGTGACTACTCATTAGAATCGTCTTTCGAGACGATTCTAATGAGTAGTGACACCATAGGGTTTAATGCAGAAATAAAGGTTTTAAATTTTGAAATACTCCCCTTATCTCTCCCTGTGTATGTGATCTATATCATAAGAAAACCAGGGACCATGCTTATAAAGCTGTGATCGTTCTTTAGCAAAAGCTCAAATCTGACTAATCAAATGCTTGAAAAAGATCACAGACTCAACTCAAAAGCTTTATAAGCACTGGTCCAGATTTAGTGCATTGCAAAACAGTGTAGACCAATCCATCTAAAGCTCAGGGTAGTGGGTGTCAAAACAGTGTAGACCCAGCAAAGATGTTGCGTCTTTGAGGTGGTGACTGGTCTGGGTCGTCACTGTTAACAATGTAAATGCAGTTTTCTCATGGTACAGGTCACTTATTTCTTTACATTATGTACATAATCTAATGCCACCTAAAGAAAGATATATTGCAATACTTCAAACACATCACTTTGTTCAAATCACCACTCATATTAATACAGTTCTACAATAAATCATATGTAAACCCATTACCCCATAAAGACACCTTTTTACGCCAATAATTTATCATTCCACTGAAGAAAAAAGTTCCCTTTCATACAGTAATAAATATGTATCATATGAAACGTTTTCTATATCCTAGCAGATGGTAGCTTAAAGAAGGTTAAAAGTAAAGCAGAATGCACCTTAAGGTGCATTCTGCTCTACTTTCAGCCTACTTTAAGCCTGCTAAAAAATAGAAATATTTCTTATGACGCATATTCATGCTTGTATAATTTGGATCTATTTTCTTCAGTGGAAGAATAAATTAAATGTCTAAAAATGTGTATCTATGGAGTAATGGATTAATACAGATTTTGACTTTACAGTAAAAACTCTCTATTGGGACCACTTAAACGAATGCAAACTGATTGTGAAAAAGACAGGTGTCAGCTTAAAGCAAGATGACAGTGAAACAGAAAGCACCGAAAGGAGCTTTCTGTTTCACTGTCACCTTGCATTAAGCAGTCACCTGCCTTAAACAATAATTACCAATCTTTATTGGTCCTAATAGAGGGGTTTGACTATATTTCTAAATCACAAGCGCCACTACATGTATATCATTGATACAAGGGAGGTAACTTGTCCTTAATGTCACCATAGTGCATCTGATAGTTGTGCAGTTCTTTCTGCAACTCCATGATTTTCTGTACAGCATTAGCGCGAGACGACTGCTCTTCTTCAAACTTCTTACACATCTCTGTCAACTGAGTTTTAAACCTCGTCTCCTGACTCTTTATATGCTCATCATATTGCGATTGTATTTTACTTAACTGAGCAGATAAATTTTTCACACGTTCATCACTATTTGTCTTTGATGATTGGAGATTATCATAGCGTAGTTGTAGTGATTTATACTGGGCTGTGACAGTGTCCAGTTTCTGCTGTAACTCCATCTCTACCGTACTACTCTTGTGTTCATTCTGGCAGACTGTAGATGTAGATTGTGTATTGTTAGTCACACTATCAACTTCATCTAGAGAGTTCAAGCTCTTCTCTGACCCACTATGTTCTGATGATACAGAACTGTTACTGTTTTTCGGACTAAGTGCATTATGTTTTCTAGTGTACTTGCGGCGGAGAGGAGGAATTGGTTTACCGTCTTCAGAAAATGGTGCCTTGTATGACGTAGGTGAGGCATCATTAGATGACGGTGTACCCGGTGACTGGACTTTGCCATCAGCCCTTGCAGCTGCAGCTACTGCCCTGGCCTCTGATGAGAGTTTTAACTTAAGTTCCTCTGTAGAAAATGAGCGTGCTCTTCTGTCAGCGGGTTGCTCAAACACTATATCCGATAGATCGTTTAACCCACTACTCCTCTTACTTGCCCGAGGGACTGCGGTTGGGTGAAACATCTGTGGCTTCAGCACGTCTCCCCCAGCACTGTCACTATCAAAACTCAACAAGTTATCTACTGCTACATTACACTTGTCAAACTGCATTGTGAAGATATCTTTATCATAATTAATAAACATGTATGCTAGCTGTTGTGAGATGTCCGCTGTTGTTAACATGAAGATCTCGGGATTATCCGCCATGTTGGGATGACGTATAATATTGGGTCCAAACACTGTTGCTAAATTGAGGGCAGTCATTCTGTTTATATGAGTGTGGGCTGCCACGTTATTCAAGAACGCACACAAGTCTTTCAACAAGTTGTAGTTATCCTCTTGTAAATCAACCATAGAATTACGTAACACCTGAACTAACTGATACTTATCATCATCAGCCTTTGAGTCTTGGAATTTCATAGCTATGTTCATATACTCCTGGTAAAACTGATAGGGTATAAGACTTTCAGGGAGCTCCCGCAGATATAACTTGAGCAATGACGCGACGGAGTGAACATCAATTTCCTCAATGTCAAGGGTAACTTTCTCTCCCTCATCAAACCTGTCTTTCAGATCCCTCACAAGTAATAACCGCCCTGGCAATCTGCAAAGAGAAACACAATTTGACCTTTAACACAATCTCCCCTGATATATTTGGTGGACATGTCAAATTTCGAAATAATCAATTTCAGTCCATTTTTAACTATTTTGGGTGGATTTTAACAATATATTGCAATCTGACAAACTGTGTAGACCCTGATCAGAGGGCTCGTTTGGACCCCACGATCTGGGTCGACACTGTTTGCATAGGACAAGCTTCACCTGGGTTGAAAGTACTTTCCCAAAAGTTGACAATTTCACTGTCACCCTGTCAGACGGGATATTTATATACTGTATGATATACAGTGGAGAATCTATTATTCTTTCCCAATAAACGCGTTTACGCTAAAACTATTATTTGCAGTGCAAACAGTTTGGAGCCAGATCATACGCCGGGTAACCCGGCGTCTGATCAGGCTACAAACTGTTTGCCACCAAGATAAACAAGAATTAACAGAATTGTCCAACAGTTGTTCTTTTCTACGTTTTAGTGCTTTGCGTTTGCATACGTTTGCGTTTAAACGGGAAAGAATAACAGATTCTCCACTGTAACAAGTTTACTGATGGCAATAGAGGAAAGGGTTAACGTTAACCCTTAGCCCGCCAAATAAATTGTCGTCTGCTATATTTCTCGTCTGCTTCAAGTTTCAAAGTGCTTCAAAATTGCTCAAAATTGCTGAAAATGTTGTCCTAGTGTCAAACAGCTTGGATCCGGATGAGACGCCGAGTTACTCGGCGTCTCATCTGGATCCAAGCTGTTTGCATATGAAGCAAGTCGTGAGTGGCAGGCTAAGGGTTAAGACTAGCTACCAGCTTATTTACCACTGAAACTTCAAATGGAAAATTCCCAATTCCAACTGGGTCTAGTTCATTTCTGACTATTTAGAGTCAGTAACTCCATAATGTATCATGTTTATTGTAAAATGTAGTTATTTGTCTTTTCTTGCTTTGTAGGTACATTTTATATAATTTCATGTGAAGGGCTTTTGAACGCACAACTCCTGTGTGAAAAGAGCACTATATAAATTGGGTATAATAATAGGGGAACTGATTTCCAAATACTGAAAATATAACTATGACAAAAAACAACTCTATATACGCGAGATATTTTACCTGAAAATTCCCTCCACTTCTAAGCCGTGCTCTGTAAGGAAGTCTATACTAGCCTCTACGATGTACGGCACTCTTCTACCCGTCTTATTACTTCTCTCATATTCCATAGTATCTTCCAATATACCACCAAAGATTGCTGTAAACAAAAACAACGTTAAATGTTAAATACTCCTATTTACGCATATAATTTATTCCTCTACTGAAGACAAGAGCCCCATGGGGCATATTCGCTCACCTGAGAATAACTGACAAAATGGAGAAAAAGATTTATGTCCAGGACAGGGTCATTTTTTACCCGATGGGCATAATTTGAACAATCTTGATAGAGGACCTGTAGATGATGCAATGTGCCAAATATCTAAGATCAGGGTACTAGGGTTTTAGACAAGAAGATTTTTTTAAGCTTTCATTGAAAAAAATCTATTTTAAGCGTCTGTGACCTAGATATTAAACCGACCGGAACCATTTGAACAAAATAGGTAAAGGACATCTAGAAGTGTCACCATGCCAAATATTAAAGCTCTGGCCATATTACTTTCAGAGGAGAAGACGTTTGAAAATTTCACTATATAACTCATTGTAAAAAGGTGACCCCCGGGGGCGGGGCCAATTTTGACCCCAGGGGCATAATTTGAACAAACTTGATAATGGACCTGTAGGTGATGCTATGAGTCGAATATCTAAGCTCTGGCCCTTGTAGTTTTTGACGAGAAGATTTTTTTATTTTTATAGAAAAAATCTATTTTTAGCTTGTGTGACCTAGATATGCAACAGACTGGAACCATTTGACCAAAATACGTAAATGATATTCAGATGTGTCACCATACCAAATTTCAAAGCTCTGGCCATATTAGTGTCTGAGAAGAAGACGTTTGAAATTTTCACTATATAACTCTATACAAGAGCCCCATGGGGCATATGTCGCTCACCTGAGAATAGCTGTACATCAAAATGGAGATAATGATTTATGTCCAGGACGGGGTCATTTTTTACCCGAGGGGCATAATTTGAACAATCTTAATAGAGGACCTGTAGATGATACTATGTTCCAAATATCTAAGATCAGGGTACTAGGGTTCTAGACATGAAGATTTTTTTTAAGTTTCCATTGAAAAAATCTATTTTTAGCTCCTGTGACCTACATATGCAACAGACTGGAACCATTTGAACAAAATAGATAAAGGACATCTAGAAGTAACACCATGCCGAATATCAAAGCTCTGGCTATATTAGCTTCAGAAAAGAAGACGTTTGAAAACTGTGACCCCCGGGTGGGGCTAATTTTGACCCCAGGGGCATAATTTGTACAAACTTGATAGAGGACCTGTAGATGATATGCAATCGACCAGAACCATTTGAACCTTATTGGTATAGGACATCTAAAAGTGTCACCATGCCAGATATCAAAGCTCTGGCCATATTATTTTCAGAGGAGAAGACGTTGGAAAATTTCACTATATAACTCTATGTAAAACTGTGACCCCCGGGGCGGGGCCAATTTTGACCCCAGGGGCATAGTTTGTACAAACTTGATAGAGGACCTGTAGATGATGCTATGTGACAAATGTCTAAGATCTGGCCCTTGTAGTTTCAGACAAGAAGATTTTTTAAGATTTCCTTATTTTTTCACTTGGTTGCCATGGCAACCAGAGTTCTACATTGTTTTTAATTCTTTGAACAATTTTGAAACAACTTGACCCAAGGAACATGGTTGAAATCTTTTCAGCAATATATGAGGAGATGTCATTTGAAGCAATTGTTAAAGACAACAATGACTGTATAAAGTGAAATTATTTTCTTCTGTGGAAGAATAAATTAAAGACATAAAAAGGAATATGTATGCGTTAATAGGTTAATAAATATCATTATTTACATTTTCTAAATATAGGAAACTATATGTAAATGAGTGGCAAATTTGGATCCAGATTAGATGCAGCATTATGTGGCATCTGACCTGGATCCATACTGTTTATGGCCAAGAATTAATTGTGGACTGATAGACAGAAAGATAAACAAACAAACAAACAGACAGACCAAAAGTAATATGCCTTGAACTAAGTTGTGCTTGAGCATAAAATAGCAGACATCATAATTTCTGCTATGTATCTCAGTGACCTGAGTTCAGAGCTAGCTTTGGGTCAGTTATGCAATAAGAGACCGTCTCAGGGAGAACTGACTATTATCATGCTGAACTGTTGTCTGCTCCAAATGTTTGTATGTGAAATATGTAAAAAATAATAACTTATATTTTCTAAATATAAGAAAATATGTAAATGAGTGGCAAATAGTTTAGATCCAGATTAGATGCTGCATTATGTGGCATCTGACCTGGATCCAAACTGTTTGCAAATATAGGTGATTTAGTATAAGGGTGCTTGAAACCCTGCTTAAACCTTCAGTAAAACAGTATAACCTGAATAAAGCGGCAATGAATCCTGCATAAAGCGGCAATGAAAAAATCCCTATGGTGAATCCCTATGGTCAGTTTTAGTTTTGATATTAACAATTTTGAGAGAGAATCACCAGGAGATACTAAAAAACAAATATCAAAGCTGTGGGCCTAGCAGTTTTTTACAAGAAGATTGTTTAAAGTTTTTCACTTTTTTAAATAAATTACAATAAGTAGTCCACTTGAAAGTTTCATTTTAACAATTTCTGTAGAGAAGCATCCAAGGAACATCATGAGCAGTTTGAATCCGCCCTACAATCTCCGGGTTCAGAGGAGATGTCGTTTGAAGTAAAAGTGAACGGACAGACGGACAGACGGACGGACGGACAGACGGACAGACGGACAGACGTACTACGGACAATGAGCGGTCACAATAGCTCACCTTGAGCCTTCGGCTCAGGTGAGCTAATAAAACTGTGACCCCCGGGGCGGGGCCAATTTTGACCCCAGGAGCATAATTTGAACAAACTTGATAGAGGACCTGTAGGCAATGCTATGTGCCAAATATCTAAGCTCTGGCCCTTGTAGTTTCAGACAAGAAGATTTTTTAAGTTTTCATTGAAAAAAATCTATTTTTAGCTTCTGTGACCTAGATATGCAACCGACCGGAACCATTTGAACAAAATAGGTAAAGGACATCTAGAAGTGTCACCATGCCAAATATTAAAGCTCTGGCCATATTAGTTTCAGAGAAGAAGACGTTTGAAAATTTCACTATATAACTCTATGTAAAACAGTGACCCCCGGGGCGGGGCCAATTTTGACCCCAGGGGCATAATTTGAACAAACTTGATAGAGGACTTGTAGGTGATGCTATGTGCCAAATATCTAAGCTCTGGCCTTTGCGGTTTTTGACAAGAAGATTTTTTAAGATTTCATTATTTTTTCACTTTGGTTGCCATGGCAACCAGAGTTCTGCATTGTTTTTAATTCTTTGAACAAATTTGAAAGAGCTTGACCCAAGGAACATTTCTGTAAAGTTTGGTTGAAATCTGTTCAGCGGTAATGGGGGAGATGTCATTTGAAGCAATTGTTAACGACGACGGACGACACACGACGGACGACGCCGGACACAGGGCCATCCCAATAGCTCACCTTGAGCCTTTGGCTCAGGTGAGCTAAAAATAATCCAACTTTATGGTCATGAATACCGGTAGGTGAGATAAGAAATATTTTCTGTATCAAAGCAGATGATACCTTTAAACAGGTTGAAAGAAAAGCAGAATGCGCCTAAAGGCGCATTCTGCTTTACTTTCAACCTGTTTTAAGTGATCACCAGTGGCTTCAAAACTAGAAACATATCATGAGGTAGTTTGTTAAACTATATTCATTTTACATTAAATATGACAAATCACATGCAATGGCTTGATTGGAGGTGTGTGTGGTCAATTCTGTTGGAAGAAACCAGAGTACACGAGGAAAACCCACTCGTCCAGAGAGGCAAACTACATGTATGTACATCCTCACATACTGCTCCAACCTGGGACAGAAACAGGGACTGCACAGGTAAGAAGCAAGTGTGATAGTAGAAACAAGAGGGCCATGAAGCCCTGAAGGGCTCACCTAAGAAATATGAAAACGAACTGTACACATGGTGGTCTCCAGAAGCTTTTTGCCACAGGGCTGCCATTTCTCGGGATTTTTCCAAAATATTCGCATTTTTATTCCAACAGATGGAAACTTAAAACAGGCTGAAAGTAAAACAGAATGCGCCTTAAGGCGCATTCTGCTTTACTTTCAACCTGATTTAAGTATCATGTGTCATAAAAACTAGAAACAGACTATAGGTTAAAGGTATAATCAGGAAAACCGGGCTCGAAAATTGAAAAATTTAAAATCTTAGGATTTTTTTATCAACTTATGGCAGACCTGTTGCCATTTGACCAACTGATCTTCTTTTTTACCCAAGTTCATGACCAATTTTCATAAATATGATCCAAGTGTGGGTAAAAAATATTTCTACGGTTTGACCTACTTTTTGACCTGACATAACTCCTATTCATACATGACCTAGACTTTTTCTAGATGATTATTCTGAGCATGAATTTGATATAATTTCTAACTATCACAAAAGTGCACACAGGATTAGAAACATAGAACTTATAATGCAGGGCTCCAGATTAAAGGGGAGTATTTCAAAAAATAAAATCTTTATTTCTGTCTTAAACGCAAATAGTATGGTATCACTACTCATTAGAATCTTCTCTTGGAGAGGATTCTATTGAGTAGTAACACCATAGGATTTGGTGTTGAAATGAGTGAGGAAATGTTGGATTTGTTCAGTTGACTCCCTCTTATCTGGAGCCCTGACTTTGGTTTGCTATATGCCTGTTACACATACCCCCACCAACTGAGGAGAACATGACCCTGCGGATGGCCTTGACCCAGTCTTGTCTCTCATTGTCTGAGCTGGCACACAGCAGGAAGGTCTCGTGGTTAGGCGTCATCTTGGGAGGAACTTGCTTACCTGCAAACAGCAAAACAATCATCCATTATTGATATATCTAACCCAAAACAGTATCTGCTGACAAACAGCAAAATAATCATCCATTATCTAACCCAAAACATGATCTGCTGACAAACATCTGCTTTTATTTCTTATATATTGACTCTTATAGACATTTAACCCAATACTCCTGATAGCCTGTTTCTAGTTTTGAAAACTGTAATCCACTTAAAAGCAGGTTGAAAGTAAAGCAGAATGCGCCTTAAGGCACATTCTGCTTTACTTTCAGCCTGCTTTAAGCCATCATCTGCTAGGATAAAGAATTTTTTCTAATATAGTACAGAATTATAACTTAATAAAATGAAACTATTTGATTCCATGGAGGAATAAATTAGAGGCGTAAAAAGGCGTATTATGGGGGAAAGGGTTAAACTCACTATAAAACTGATGTAAGAGTTGCACACTTTTTATGTACAAATTAACTCGAGTGTGACAATGTACGGCCTATAGGCCCTATATGCTTATAAAGCTTTTGCATGAACTGATTCTGAAATCTTTCTTAAGCTTTTGATTGTTCAGCTTTGAGCACTCTGCTTTACTTTCAGCCTGCTTTAAGCTACTATCTACTAGAATATAGAACATATTTCTTCTGATACTTATTTATATCAGTATAAATTGGAACTATTTCTTCGTTGGAGGAATAAATTTGAGGCATCGAAAGGCATATTTATGGGTAAATGGGTTAAGCTCTGATAATAAGTTTATTAATGAATTATGATGTCTGTATAAACAATAATACTTGTTATGTTAAACTCTGTAAATATATACATATTATGGGTCTATATGCATACATTGTATTAACTACTGTACATGTATATTGATGGCAGCATTAACCAATTACCCCATAAATACACATTTCACACCTTTGATTTATTCCTCCACTGAAGAAAGGAATTCCACATATACAGTAACATTTTTCATAAGAATATTTTCTATATTCTAGCAGATAGAGTAATTTAGGGTAATTCCGACACCTTAAGAGAAAAAATTATTTATAGATTTGCCGCACGTTCCTAAAATACCGTAGATGTCGGAGTTACACGAACACACCATTTACCCTGAAATCCATGAATACGATTTGTGCCGAACTATATTAAATATGTGTGTTACTTTCCGTTTCATGTATAACTTACTGGCGGGTAACCCCGACACCATTCGGGTAATCCCGACACCCAATCAGAGTTTTTAAAAACAATGACATAAACCCTTTATTTTCTAGCTGAATCAAACAAATAGGATATACACTCTTCGCAGCCAAAAGGGTTCTATATTCTCTGCGGATATGTCAGACATACAAGCTAATTGTCTGCAACACAGTAAATGTGTCATTTCTTTGGACATGATCTGCATCTTACGCACTCGTCTTAATCTCTATATCTATTTGAATCTGCGAATGTTCGTACAAGTGAGAAATTACACGTAGATTCTACGCTTACCATTCATACAATATATAACGGTGAAATTGTGATAACTTTTGCAACATTTTCAATCCAGATAAGGGGCCAACATATTATAGTCTCACCTTTTCTAACTGTTTGTAATTATTCGAAAAAGGAATTCACTTAAAAAACAAAATTTCAATTTTTGCTCATGCTGTATTTAGCAGACATGTATCATTATTGTGGTATTCACTGACGTTCAGTGACAAAGCCATTGGTAAAACTATTCACTCACTCATTTGAATCTCTCTCCCTCGTAATATTCTATAAATGGGCATGCAGTTTGGGTTTTTTCTTTTGTGAAAAGTCACATGACACAACAGAAGGGTTTTCTGCCAATTAGCTGTTACTGAATTGATTCAAAATGCTATGAGAGGTGTAAAAACACTGTGATGTTTTGATATTCCAGTACAGTACCAGGCAATAGTTTTCAAGTCCTGACATGGACTTTTAAAAATCTTATGACTGCCAATTCCACGATAATTGTCAGCAGTATCTACCTTTTGAAAGAGGGTACTAAATTCCTTTGTCCTGAAGCGTCTATATTAAATGTTTTAGCTAAATATGAATTAGTGCCTAACTTTCTATGAATTTGAGCATTGTCATTTGATTTTCTGTTCCTTTTTAAAGACGTAGATGTACAGATAAAGACCAACTCGAAGAGCTTCAGATATAGAATAATTTTTTATTAGACTAAAATTCAGTCAGGTCTTAATTGGCGTTCAATTTCAATATATCACGGCTAGTCGAGAGTATAATTATAATATATGTGGCTAGCTCTACCATATTTTCAGATGATACGTCTTTAAATAGTATCTAATGAATGGAGTTGATATATCTAGGTGTTTATGACGTTGAGGAAGTAGGAAAACGGAATCAAAATTAATTATGTAGGTCAGATCATAAAGGTGACGGAATTAGCCTCCACACATATTTATTGTCGGGTAATTCCGACACCCCCAAAATCTGTTTACAGAGTTTATGAAGCTTCATTTCGTGACTTTTACAAAGAGGCTAAATAGATACCTTTGGTATTGTTACTCCAATACAAACCACTAGATTGTGAAAAACAATAACTTTGCATACCTTATTTCAGCGACTAGCTTATGGAATTACGTAACGTGGCATTTTTGGGGGGTCAAAAATGAGGTCGCTGATTCAAAGAGATTGATACTCAGAAAGAAAGCGTCTTGAATGCGCCGATCAATTTTATGACATTACATTTATATATGACGTCATTATTAAAATCAGGTAATCCTTGAATACGGAGTGGTAACACTATGAATTTAAGAGTCTTTAAAAGGGTGACGGGATTAGACCCGACATCACTCTAGTAGCTTAAAGCAGGCTGAAACTAAAGCAGAGAGTATCTTAATGCACATTCTGCATTTTACTTTCAACCTGCTTAAAGTGGCCACCTATCTTCAATACTAGAAAAATTAATATGCTATAGGGTAATGGTTTAAGACAGCAACATGTAGGTATTGGAATTTGGCATTATATATAATGTAGGTCAAGGTTACACAAGGCTCCAGATAAGAGGGAGTAAATGGAACAAATTAAACATTTTCTCACTCATTTCAGCACCAAAATCTATGGTGTTACTACTCATTAGAATCATCTCTTCGAGACTATTCTAATGAGTAGTGACACCATAGGGTTAAATGCAGAAATAAAGATTTTAGTTTTTGAAATACTCCCCTTATCTGGAGCTCTGGTTACAATAATGCTACTTTATGAAGGCCAAGGTTGCAAAGTAAATGACAATACACTCACAGAAACAACTAGCTGTACTCATTAACCAATCAATAAAGATAACAATTAACTCATTCAACCATGTAACTTCCAATTTGCAAATTCCAATTTCAAATTAAAATTTTTCACTATTTACTGTTGTGGTTTTTACAAGCTATTGCAATATGACCAACAGTGTAGATCCAAATCAGAGTGCTCCTGTAGGAGCCCATTTATCTGAGTCTACTCTGTTTGCATAAGACAAGTGTAGTATTCACAGACACACTGTTAGTAAATGGTGTGTTTATTCATATACTTCTATATCTATTTTTTAACTTGCATGCAGTGTGCGAACACTATAGTCCACTAAAAGCCACCTCTAAACATGCTCAGTCAAAACACTTGACCACTTATATCTGAACATTTCCTAGTCATTTGGAAATCATCAGCTGGGGTTACTTGTTCTTGATTGAACAACTTCCAAACACTGAATTGTCTCCCCTGGCATGACATGAACAAACATATAAACATAACAATTATATAACATATAATTTAACTTGTGTTAAGCAGCCATTTGAAAGAAGATCTTGGTAACTTAATCCATTACTTTTGCCTTGCAGTAACCCCTTCACTGCAAACAAAGTCAGCTGTTTTTACCTGTTACCCAATGAAATGCCTTTTAACACCTTTCATTTATTCCCCCACTAAAGTAGAGTTCCAATTTATAAAGTCAAGAATAGTTTCTATATTCTTGCAGACAGTAGCTTAAAGCAGGCTGCTTTACTTTCAACCTACTTTAAGCTACATGTACCATAAGCTGGAATAAAAATCAGAAGATTTGGAAAAATCCTGAGAAATAGCAGCCCTGGTTTCTGCAAACATAAGTTAGTCACAAAATTGAGAAATTTAGAAAACATGTTCTGCAGGTGACAGTTACTCTGTGTTGATAGCGGTAAAAATGACATACTATAAATAATTCATGCTTCTTCTTTGAGTGGCAACCTATCACAAATTCACAATAACTTGAACCTTATCTAAACTAGAAGACACTTAGACATGCTAGTATATTTCTACTAGCATGCATGCCACGTCTGTACGTACGTCAAAGAAAGTTCATGGAATACAAAATATCTAAGACAGGGCTCCACTATAAGGGGAGTACAGTACATGTATATATCAAAAATAAAATATTCATTTTTGCATTTAACCCTATAGTGTCACCCCTCTTTAGAGTCTCGAAGAGACAATTCTAATGAGAAGTGACACCAAAGGCTTTGGTGCTGAAATGAGTGAGAAAATATCTGGAGCCCTGTAAGATCCATACAGTTAGGAAGACGTGGTTCATTTCTAATAAAAGTGTTTATGCAAAAACCTTATAAATGTCCGTTGCAAAAGTTGGGAGCCAGATCAGATGCTGGGTAACCTGGCATCTGATCTGGCTTCAAATTGTTTGCCACTCAGATTCAAAAGAATAAGTTTTTTTTTAAAAATGCCATTTTCCATATTTTAGTGCACCGCATTTTATTTTATTTCAACAGGAAGCAATAACATCTTCTCCACTATAACTATAGTCACTATTCTAGTTGTAACAGCCATCTGTCAATCTGTAACACAGTAAAATCCTGCTATACAAAACCACTCAAAACAGTGGTGTCTTTGTGTTGAAAACAAGTGATTGTTAAAATGGTAGTAAAAGTTAAGCAAAATGCTCCAAACAGAGCTTTCCACATTTCTTCCATTCTGCTTTAAGTTGTCAGTATTTTAACACCATCAGTCTTTTTTCTTCTGTTATTAATATAATACATGTATGTACACAAGTTTCCTGGTAACCTGTTGATCCCTGAGACTCCAAATGGACAATTCCAGTTTCCAATAAAGGCTAGTTCATTTTTTACTATCTAGAATATAACTTGTGTATTGTAAAATGACAAACAGTGCAGACCATGATCAGAGGGCTCTTGGACGAGCACTCTGATCTGGGTCCACTCTGTTTACATAAGACAAGTGTACTCTTCACATGTACACGTTTTGTATAGGGTATTTAAACTCTTTGCTATAGGGCTCAATTGGTTAACTGTATACACATTTAACCCATTACCGCATAAATACGCCTTTTTACGGCTCTAATTTATTCATACACTATAGAAAATAGTTCCAATTTACACAAGCATGATATGTTCCATAAGAATTATTTTCAATATTCTAGCAGATAGTAGCTTAAAGCAGGCTGAAAGTCAGGCAGAATGCGCCTTAAGGCGCATTCTGCCTTCTTTCAACCTGCTTTAAGTGCTCACCTACATGTATCTTCAAAACTAGAAACAGGCTATGGGTTAATACTCTTTACATCTTCAGGTATACAATATATCATCACACAATTGTTATTACAATGTATTTCAACCTATTTACAAAAGGAAAGATGAGTTGTTTACAAGTGTTGGAACATGCATGTCAAGTTTCAAAACAGTGCAGTGCAAAAACAATGAGAATCATATATCCACTGTAAAAATGATCAAAGATGATTCATGCAATGTAACTGGTACAATAAGCAGGGTATCTATCTATAATTCAGTTCAATGTTTAATTAAAACTACAAGTATGATCTGCACACTATACAGCAATAGTTGTTACCGAGATTTTCTGATACAGCCATAGCTATTATCAAGATTCCCTGCTATAACCATAGCTATTATCAAGATTCCCTGCTATAACAATAGCTATTATCAAGATTCCCTGCTATAACTATAGCTATTATCAAGATTTCCTACTTGAACCATAGCTATTATCAAGATTTCCTATTTTAACCAGAGCTGTTGTCAAGATTTCCTGCTATAGCCATAGCTGTAATCAAGATTTCCTGCTATAGCCATAGCTGCTATAAAATAGAATTTCCTGCTATAACCATAGCTGCTATCAAGATTTCCTGCTATAACCATAGCTGTAATCAAGATGCCCTGCTATAACCATAGCTGCTATCAAGATTCCTTGCTATAACCATAGCTGTAATCAAGATTTCCTGCTATAACCATAGCTGTAATCAAGATTTCCTGCTATAGCCATAGCTGCTATCAGATGTCCTGCTATAACCATAGCTGTAATCAAGATTCCCTGCTAAAACCATAGCTGCTATCAGATTTCCTGCTATAACCATAGCTGCTATCAAGATTTCCTGCTATAACCATAGCTGTAATCATGATTTCCTGCTATAGCCATAGCTGCTATCAGATGTCCTGCTATAACCATAGCTGTAATCAAGATTCCCTGCTAAAAACATAGCTGCTATCAGATTTCCTGCTATAACCATAGCTGCTATCAAGATTTCCTGCTATAACCATAACTGCTATCAGATTTCCTGCTATAACCATAGCTGCTATCAAGATTTCCTGCTATAACCATAGCTGCTACAAAATTTCCTGATACAGCCAATTTCCTGCTAGAGTCATAACTGTTAGGAACATTTCCTGCTAAAACCATCACAGCTATCAAGATGTCCTGCTATAACCATAGTTGTAACTAATAGTTTCTGTTCAAGCCATAGATTTATGATACAGTAACACTTCAGTTAAAGATCTACTAAACAGCAATGACATTGATCAAGAATACATGTGTAATGTTAGTTTAATCTGTAATTGATGTAAGAATACACTGATATTCCACAGCTTGAAAGCTTTCTGAAATAGCCATTTCCTAAAATAAACTTAAAACCTCTACAAATCCTGGCAAATACTTTTTGTTCGCTGGTAAAACCTTAAGCACTTAAACTATTTAAGTTATCAGCATTATTATATGGATGTTGTTTTGACAACAAAAAATTTGTAGACTCAGATCAGGCAGCTGTCTGATCAGGATGTGCACAATCATGTTTTCTTACAGGATATGTCTAACTGGAGTCTGCACTTGTTCCTGGAGATTTTCCCCTTCTTTTGAAGCAAACGTCTTCAGCTACCAATATACATGAAGTCGTTTTGTAGGTACATTATGTAGGTCTGATTAATGACTATGAGTAAATTATAGACTCAGATCAGACATCTGTCTGATCAGGTGCACAGTTTTCTTATAGGACATGTCTAACTGGAGTCTGGCCTTGTTCCTGAGGTTTTCCCCCCTTTTTTGAAGCAAACTTCTTCAGCTACCAATATACATGAAGTCGTTTTATAGGTACATTATGTAGGTCTGATTAATGACTATGAGTAAAGTCGATACCATCTCTTCTTGCCATTATACTGTCTGGTCACTTTTCTTCACTCAGCCCTACTCAGACATACAAATTAGTGAACTCTTTGCATGCTAGCAGCGGATATATCTGCCACAGTGATTGCCTTTGCAAACAGTTTGGATCCAGATGAGACGCCGCGTTACGCGGCGTCTCATCAGGATCTAAACTGTTTGACACTCTGACCATGGTTAGAAAAGAAAATTAGAAAATTCTATTTTTAGAACAATAGCAGACAACAAATTTTGCAGACAAAAAAATCCTCCGACATTCAAATTAGTTAATGGTGTAGATATTCCAGTGATAACAATCACACATTCACTACTGATCAGTTTTATCCTGAATGGTTGGTTTCTGTTTTATGTTCTTATAAACAATGAGGTCATATAGGGAATTGACCTTGTTTAACCCGTTACCCCATAAATACGCCTTTTTACACCTATAATTTATTCCTCCACTGAAGAAAATAGATCCATTTTATACAGTCATGAATCTGTATCATAAGAAATGTTTTCTATATCCTAGCAGATAATAGCTTAAAGCAGGCTGAAAGTTAAGCTGAATGCACCTTAAGGCGCATTCGGCTTTACTTTCAACCTGCTTTAAGTGGTACATTGTATACTGTTTTCAAACCTAGAGATGTGCTATGGGGTAATGGGTTATACTCATATAACTTTTTTCAATTTCTTTATTACACTCAGTTCATGATTTTACATGAAAACATGAGGAACATATAAGAAACACTGGGGATGCCTAGGATGAAAGGTATACCTGGTGCTGCAGGTAAAGGGTTAGAGTTTTCAGTAACATGGACTATGATCAACAAGTAAAGTAAAACCTTTCCATTTCAACCACGAACTTGTGTTAATTATTAGATGTTTAATTAACCCATTAAGCCATACTGACTCATATTGACTCATTGCGCAATAGCCTCATACTGACTCATTTTGACACACTTTAATCCACTAGCTTGTATTGAGATAAGCATTGATAGTTGTTTATCGCTTATGAGTTTATGAAAGGTGATTGCTTAAAGCAAGGTGATAATAAAACAGAAAGCTCTTTCTATTTCACGGTCAGCTTGCTTTAAGCTGTATAACCTGTATTTTATATACAATTAATCAGCCTTCGTTTAAATGGTCATAATAGAGAGGTTTTGCTGTAACTTATTTGGACAAGAGCTATCTGTATCATTAGATAATCACTAGACAGTGTTCAAGTAGTTCTCTGCAGCATAAATGACTTTCAATCAGGAAGCAACCCCTCGAGATGGTTCAACTAATATAGGGAGGGGATGTGTGAGGATTGTGCATACTTTATTGAGGGGGCATTTATATGTCACTATATAGTCAAACCCTATTAAGTTACTGCATGAAGCATCTGACACAGAATAACCCATTACCGCGTAGAATGTTTCTACTTTAAATCCATTACCCCATAAATACTCCTTTTTACGCCTTTCATTTATTCCTCAACTGAAGAAAATAGTTCCAATTTATACTGTTAAAAATAAGAATCATGAGAAATAGTTTCTATATTCTATCAGATAGTAGTTTAAAGCAGGCTGAAAGTAACGCAAAATGTGCCTTAAGGCACATTCTGCGTTACTTTCAACCTGCTTTAAGTTGTAACCTATTTTCAAAACTAGAAACAGGCTATGGGGTAATGGGTTAAAAAAAGATGATCACTTAAGGCCTTTCGCTACCGGAAGTCGGTCTTGCGGGCGAGCGGATATGCGTCTGGACGACACAGACTTTTTTCGTACGTGTTTATACTAGAAAATTTATATAAAGGAAATGTTGATATAAATTAGTATCATCCTTCATAGCGCAGTTAGTATAGTGGTTGACTATAGTGGTTGACTAGCAATCCAAACGTCATAGGTTCGAGACCCATCCGATCCAAATATTTTTTTTTAGTGTCCGATTTATTGACTTGTCAATCCATAACGCAGTAATCAACAGACATGTTATGTTTAGTCTTCGTTGATTAGTACTAGTGATGTTTACGGTCCAAGTATATGTCCACTTACCTGTACGTTGTAGTTTAATGACTTACAAGTCAATTAAATCAGTATACATGTAAACGATTTGATCGAACTATAAAGCCACACCTTGAAGCTTATCAATACGCTAACCTTTTCAAGATCGATATTGCCCATTATAATTATGTTCAAACAATATAATAAACCTTGTATGCAAGTCCATGAATAAATAATAATGCATTTTAATGACAAAGTTTTAATTCTAAGGTAGGTAACTGTATCTAAACAACAAATATCCCACATTTTAATAAGAAAATATGTTATTACAACAAATCCTGACTGTAATATTTTCTAATGTTTTCAGACTGACTAGTTCATCAACCATATATTTGAATAAAATGAAAACAAATATACATTGAATGAGTCAGTTTTTTGTAATTCAATTTTTTAGCATTTTGCAAAATTTAAATAGCTGATAACATCTTTCTGAACACCTTTATTCAAAATGTTTTTAGCTTTTCTTGTAATGAATGTTGTGGACTACTTATTGGGCGAGAATTATAGTCATTAGCTTTATTCATTTTTAAGAAAAATAAAATCATCAAAATTCTAGGTTTTTGTCAGAAAAAAGACCTTAAAGACAAACCACACGATAAATTTTGCCTATATTTACACACATTGTTTCTTAGGCTATTATCATTCTTCATGACAATTTTCATAACAATCGTATGGAAACTACGCGCATATGCGAAGTACCTTAAAGCAGGTTGAAAGAAAAGCAGAATGCGCCTTAAAGAAAGATTATCACTTAAAGCAGGTTGAAAGAAAAGCAGAATGCTCATGAAGGCGCATTCTGCTTTACTTTCAGCCTGCTTTAAGCTATTATCTGCTAGAATATAGAAAGTATTTCTTATGATACATATTCATGACTGTATCAATTAGAACTTTGTTCTCCTGTGGGGGAATAAATGTAAGGCATAAAAAGGCATATTTATGGGGTAATGGGTTAAATATTGTCAAGCTCAGCAGTAAAAGGGTTAAAAAGCATGTTTTGATGATCTGGATTGTATAGGAGTATTAAACTTTGGTGGTATGAATTCCTTTAAGCTGCAGTTTGTAATACCAGTGCTCTTGATAAGGGGAGTATTTCAAAACCTCCAATCCTTGTGTCTCCACCAAACCCTATGTTGTTACCACTCAAAGAGACGATTCCAATGAGTGGTCACAACATATGGTTTGGTTGAGACAGTAAGGAGAACATCTTTTAATAGTTTTATATCAATGATTATATATACTGCTCTTTTCTTATATTTCGACCTCTAAGGGCCTTTTTCAAAGAAAATCACGTCAAAACACACGTCACATTTTTGTTACATGATTTTATGGCTGAATGCATGTAACAAAAATGTGACGCGTGTTTTAAAGTGATTTTCTTTGAAAAAGGCCCTTAGAGGTCGAAATATAAGAAAAGAACAGTATATATATTAATATTAATTTAATTCCCTATCTGGAATATTGAAAAAGTTTTATATCGTCAATTTTCGTATTCTCGTGGTTTCTCATAATCTCGTGTCTTACGAAAACGGATTAAATGGACACTCCTGACATCCAGAAATATATCAACTCTTTTCCTAAGATAAATTTATGTTGGAAAATGTTGTAAGGACCAATAAAACATCAATTGGGTTTGAATTCTCTTTTTTTGAAATTTCACATGTGAAACGTGTAGGATATTGTAATTCATTTAATACTAGTGCATAGTTGAAAATAAATAAACAAACAAAAATTGATGCCACAGAAGCAGAAATTGTCCATATGATAGATTTAAAGTGACTCTAAAAACACTTACCGGTATCTGAACTGAAGAGTTAACCCCCTCCAGGGCAACAAACGTTGATAACCAATCAGAAGGCACGAGAATATGAGAAACATTTGACTGATTCAGATTCTGCAGGGAGGTGTATTCAAACGTAGAAATGACCAAGATATTATTTTATTATTATTATTTTTATGGATGATATACTTTAGTCGGAGTTTCAACTGTTTTTTAAGCCACAAAGAAAAAATTCTTAAAAGCAATGTATGTGCTTTATATATATTTTAAGGCTTAGCCACACGAGAATAGGAGACAACAGTATACAATAAAACCTCGCTATTACGACCATTAAAACGAAGGCTTATTGATTGCATAATAGGTGGCAGCTTAAAGCAAGATGACAGTGTAACAGAAAGCTCCTAAAGGAGCTTTCTGTTACACTGTTACCTTGCTTTCATCGGTCACCTATCGTAAACACCCTAATAATTAACTTAATTTAGTGGTCGTAATAGAGAGGTTTTACTGTATACTCCCTCTAACCATGAGTCACAACCTTAGTATTAATGTTTGTTTCCTGGACTGTTTGAGAGGTGTATAGGGAATATGGCTGGTGTGAGATTCTAAAAGCTTTAGTTCATGATATAATGTATATAAAATCAGGTTTTTAGACTTGTTTAGATGACGCTAACGAGATATATATGATCTGTCATGAGTCGATGTTTAAGACAAGCTGATCTCAAGCGAGTTAAGAATTGAAATGTTATTAAGCGAGCTTAATAACTTTTCTATTTTAGATGAGTTTGAGATCAACTAGTCTTAAACATCGACGAGTGACAGATTCTTTTCCTAACATAGGTAACCAACAATTTTAAACTACATTTTAAAGCAATGGGCATTTTTTAACCCCGATGACGTCAAAACGCCTTTATAAATAGTGATATTATCTAGTGACGTAATCAAATTGATGTCACACATGTTGGAGACAAGGATATTCGTGATTGTTGTTCGCTATAGAAAACAAGGGTAGTTATGTGAGAAAAGTTTGTTTACATAAAATATGGCAACACAGTTGATCAGGCTTTCATCTATCAAAGGCTACATCATAATTATCTTACCAATGTCCTCACAACAGTTACCTCCCTTTACAGATACAGAAAACTCTTATTATATAACAACTATTTGCATGCTGGGTAATTTTTTTTCGTCTGCAACAATTGTTGTCTGCTTCTGTTATAAAAGTAAAATTCAAAGAAGCTGATAAAATAATTCATGGAGACAATTATATCACTCACTATATATGCACCCGTTCATAGGCTTCAGCCAGGCATAATTACTAGCATGCAAAGAACTCATGATCTGAGAATATTTTACCAGCTCCAGATAAGGGGAGTACTTCAAAAAGTAAAATCTTTATTTCTGCATTAAACCCTATGATGTCACTACTCATTAGAATCGTCTCTTTGAGACGATTCTACTGAGTATAAGTAACACCATAGGGTTTAGTGTTGAATTGAGTGAGAAAATGTTGAATTTGTTCAGTTTATTCCCTCTTTATAATCTTGAGCCCTGTTTTACATAAGAAACGGCAAATATATCTACTCTAGGCATTGCTGTAGACAACAAAGTTTGGTTTGATATCATGCTAACAGTTTCTGTATCTACAAGAAGCTGTTACTATTGTGAGGATTTCTTTAACAATTCATGCCTGTAGCACATGCTACAACTCACAATGGTAAATCTAACAACCTGTCCAAGTCAGAATCATAGCTACACAAGATGCACGTGCAAACAAATATTATAGGAATAGTACGGATAGGGCATACATATACAAGGTAAGAGAAACAGGTCATACTTTTGTAGCTCAGTGATTTACTGCGAGTCATGGCATATATCTCTGAAATATACAAGCATATCCCTCGGATTAATATCCCCATCATGCAATAGTATATACTGTTTAACCAGGGGAGATAATCCGGATGCAATGGTCATGGAATACATACAAGCCACCTCATGATAACTGCAAACATATAGGATCTGTCATGAGTCAATTAATGTTTAAGACAAGCTGATCTCAAACGAGTCTAGAACTGAAATGTTATTAAGCGAGCCTTGGTGGGGCTTAATGACTTTTCTATTCTATTCAACTTGTCTTAGACATCGACGAGTGACAGATTCTTTTCTCACATAACCAATGATTTCAAGCTATTTTTTAAGCAATATGCATTTTTTTTAACCCAATTGACGTCAAAACGCCTTTATAGAGACGTTATAGTGACGTCATCGAATTGATCTTACACATGTTGGAGATAATTAGGATATTCGCCATTGTTGTTCGCTATAGAAAACAGGGGTAGTTATGTGAGAAATTAGGATTCTTTATCTATTTGAAAGGCTCCCCTTATCTGGAACTATGGTGAGGCCCAAATTTTGTGCTGTGGTTCATACAATAGAAGGAAGCCTGTAAGCTAAAAATTATTTCAGTTACATGACAGAATTATACATATGGCTGCATTCAAGAAACAACAAGATCTAAACTGTCTTGCGCTGAAGCCAGCTTAATTCACTCATACAACTATGTTCAGCAACAAACACACACAGCAATCATCAGCCCTGAAAGATTCTGAAAACATTTCAAATCACTTTGTTTTCTTTTATGGTGCAGTCAAGTTGCATTTCAAAACCAAACCCATGTCACCATGGCATGCCTAATAGAAATCAGGACAGAATGTCAATCCTACAGGAGCTGCCTCAAATTTCGTTCTTTATGAATTGTCATGCTTCTTTAACCCATTACCCCATAGCCTATTTCTAATTTTGAAAATAAGTGACTACTTAAAGCAGGTTGAAAGTAAAGTAGAATGCGCCTTAAGGCGCATTCTGTTTTACTTTCAGTCTGCTTTAAGCTACCATCTGCTAGAATATAGAAAATATTTTTATAATACATATTCATAACTGTATAAATTGGATCCATTGTCCTCAGTGGAGGAATAAAATAAAGGCGTAAAATGCATATTTATTGGGTAATGGGTTAACCCTAACTGTATGGGAAACCAGTTATTATAGATATTATTTGCAAACAATGTAGACCCTGATCATTTGGAAACAGTGTGGACCCTGATAATTTTTGAAACAGTGAGGACCCTGATCAGAGGGCTCCTGAAGGAGCCCTTTAATCAGGGTCTCCACTGTTTGCTATATTAGCTAATTGAAATAATTTTGGGACAACCCCTGCTGTGACAGTGTATGAGTTAATCCTACAGGACCAATTGCTGTTTTCTGCATTATTTTTGCTCAATATTGAGCAGTTACCTGCCTGAACCCTTATCATGCTGAACTGTCGTCTGCTTCAAATATGTCGTCTGTCAAAAATTCCCTCAAAATCAATGTAAGAAAAATTGAATATAAGTGCCAAACAGTTTGAATCCAGGTCAGATGCTGCATGACACAGTGTTTGAACTAGGTCAAAACTGTTTGAAAATGTTCACTAAAGTCATGCTTAGCAATTTGATAATGGTTAAGAATGTTAGAGATCTCCTGGAGTCTGTTTCAATGATTAGCCGTTAACTTTTTACCCGTTAGCGACGGATATATCCACCACAGTGATTGCCTTTGCAAACAGTTTGGATCTAGATGAGACGCCGCGTAACGCAGTATCTCATCAGGATCCAAACTGTTTGCCATTCTGACCCTGAATGTAAAAGAAATTTTGAAAAATTCTAATTTTGGAACAAAAGCAGACGACAATTGTTGCAGACGAAAAAATTACCCAGCATGCAAATAAGAGTTAATCACAAGTTTGGTTGTACGGGGATTTTCTCTGTGTCAATCACTATGCGCTTTGTAAAGATTTAGATAAAAAAAATGGCATTTTATTTTTAGGTGTACAAAATAAGCCAGATTTATTTAGTCAACAAACATCACCTTCATTGTAACATGTAGCAGGAAGAAAAACAACAAGAGGCCCATGCGGGCCTAAATATCGCTCACCTGGAAAAACCAACACAAGGGTCACATAACACCTGGTCTGGGATCACTTTTCACCCCAGAGACTAATTTTCATAGCTCCTGTGACCTAGATATGCAACGGACCGGAACCATATTTACAATATTGGTTAAGGGCTTCTAGAAGTGTCATCATGCCAAATATCAAAGCTCTGACCATATTAGTTTCAGAGGTAAAGATGTTTGAAGATTTCACTATATAACTCTATGTAAAATTACGACCCCCAGGGCGTGGTCATTTTTTTACCCCAGGGACATAATTTGAACAATCTTGATAGAGGACCTGTAGATGATGCTTTGTGCCAAATATCTAAGCTCAAGGTACTGTGGTTTCAGACAAGAAGATTTTTTAAGATTTCATTGAAAAAATCTATTTTTAGCTCCTGTGACCTAGATATGCAACTGACCAGAACCATATTAACAATATTGGTTAAGGTCTTCTAGAAGAATCATCATGCCAAATATCAAAGCTCTGGTCATATTAGTTTCAGAGAAAAAGATGTTTAAAGATTTCACTATATAACTATGTAAAATTACGACCCCGGGGCGGGGTCATTTTTTACCCCAGGGACACAATTTGAACAATCTTGATAAAGGACCTGAAGACGATGCTTTGTGCCAAATATCTAAGCTCAGGGTACTGTGGTTTCAGACAAGAAGATTTTTTAAGTTATCATTGAAAAAATCTATTTTAAGCTCCTGTGACCTAGATATGCAACAGACCGGAAATGTTTGAACAACTTTGAAAGAGGACCATATAAGGATCATTCAGGCCAAGTTTGGTAAAAATCTATCCAGTAGTTTCGGAGATGTCGTTTAAAGAAATTGTTGACGACGAACGAACGAACGGACGGACGAACGACGACGGACAGAGGACGATCAAAATAGCTCACCTTGGCACTACGTGCCAGGTGAGCTAAAAACATGTCAACCATGTGACACGACATGGCCAGAATATATCCAAATACAGTCAAACTTCGATATCTCAAACTCGCTTAACTCGAACTATCCGATTTGTTGACACATTAACTGCATTGTTTCATGCTCTGTTAAGTCGAACATACCCGTATTTCAAAGTTAAAACGTGGCTAGGCCACGTTTTAACTTTGAAATAAGGGTATGTTCGACTTTACCGAGTTCAAGATATCAAAATTCGACTGCAGTATGTAAAATATTGGTACACAAAACAAAGTGAAAGTAGATTCTACTGATTTTATGGTCATCATCAGAATGTAATGTTAATTCACTCTAGACACTTATTACTTTAAATTGTTTCACCATTTCATCTAAAGATTCTCAAAATTAATTGTTTTTCCTTTTTGTGGAACTGATCATATTCAACGATATTGAGTGTTGTTTTCTTGAGCATTTTAGTACTGAGTCAAAGTTTTGGAAATTCAACGCTGACTTATAAAGACAGATTCAAATCAAAGATTTGAAACCATCAAGAGCCATGCAGACAAATCCCTTTTTGATCAACTATATGCCAATGAAGCCTTACTGTCTCTAAACTAAGGTGGTGGTTTAACCGATAACTCCATACATACGCCTTTTAATCACTTTAATTTAGACCTCCAATTAACCCTTTTCCCAATAGAAGCGCCTTTTAGCGGATTTAATTTATTCCTCCGCTGAAGAAAAAAGTTCCAATGTATACAGACATAAACGTGTAACAAACGAAATATTTTCTAAATTCTAGCAGATGGTAGCTTAAAGCAGGATGAAAATAAAGCAGAATGTGCCTTAGGGCACATTCTGCTTTATTTTCAACCTGCTGTAAGTGGTCACCTGTACTCCAAACTAGAAACCGGCTATTGGGTAATGGGTTAAGAATATGGTTCCAATTTCTACAGTTATGGACATAGATCAAAAGAAACATTTTCTATATCCATAGAGCAGATTGTGGCTGAAGGCAGGCTGAAAGTACAGCAGGTTGTGCCTTATAGATATGTCTTCTAATGACACTACAGCGCTCCCTCTCTACGACACCCAATGGGAGACAAACAGTATGTGCGTTGTTCGGAGGGAGTCGTTATGCTAAGGTAGGGAAATTGGCTTATATTTGCAAACAGCTTGAATCTAGATCAGACGCCGCGTAACACGGCGTCTGATCTGGATTCAAGCTGTTTGTCTCTCGTCATTATGTTTTTTTCTGTAAAAATGTCCAATATGTGACTTTGGGGGAAAACAGCAGATTACAGTATTAAGCAGACAATATTGCAGAAGTGAAAGTATAAGACATAATGGTCTCTTTTGGAGAACAGCGACAAGAGTCGTTGTAAGGAGGGAGTAGTTGTTCGGAGGGCAGTTGTAGAGAGGGAACACTGTATTGATTCTATCACTAAGAAAAGTAGTCATTAGTTAGGAAGTTCTGGAAGTTAAGTATTTTTCCTGATAGAAGTTTTGAAGCAGGCTGAAAGTAAAGCAGAATGTGCCTTAACCCTTTGAACCCTAGTCCCGCATATAGGCATCGTTTTCAAAAGTATACAAGTGAAAATTGCACTTGTCCTATGCAAACAGTGAATACCCAGATCAGAGGGCTCCGTAAGGAGCCCTCTGATCTGGGTCTTAACTGTTAGTCATAATGCAAAACATTGACAAAAACAACCCTTAAAAGTCAGAAATGGACGGGACTAAAATGGAAACTGGAATTGTCCAATTAAAGTTTCAGGGAGGAAAGAGTTAAGGCACATTCTGCCTTACTTTCAGCCTTCTTGAAGTTGTCACCGGTCTTTAAAACTATAAGAAACAGGCTATGGGTTAAAGATTTAATGAAGAATTATAGTATGTTTGTCCTGCATCAAGCAGCCCCAAGTCTATACAGTTTTCTAAGCTTCTCTACTAAATTGTTGCTAAATACTGCATCTATACAGTTTTCTAAGCTTCTCTAATAAATTGCTGGTAAATACTGCGTCTATACAGTTTTCTAAGCTTCTCTACTAAATTGTTGCTAAATACTGCGTCTATACAGTTTTCTAAGCTTCTCTACTAAATTGTTGCTAAATACTGCGTCTATACAGTTTTCTAAGCTTCTCTACTAAATTGCTGGTAAATACTGCGTCTATACAGTTTTCTAAGCTTCTCTACTAAATTGCTGGTAAATACTGCGTCTATACAGTTTTCTAAGCTTCTCTACTAAATTGTTGCTAAATACTGCGTCTATACAGTTTTCTAAGCTTCTCTACTAAATTGTTGCTAAATACTGCGTCTATACAGTTTTCTAAGCTTCTCTACTAAATTGCTGGTAAATACTGCGTCTATACAGTTTTCTAAGCTTCTCTACTAAATTGCTGGTAAATACTGCGTCTATACAGTTTTCTAAGCTTCTCTACTAAATTGTTGCTAAATACTGCGTCTATACAGTTTTCTAAGCTTCTCTACTAAATTGTTGCTAAATACTGCGTCTATACAGTTTTCTAAGCTTCTCTAATAAATTGCTGGTAAATACTGCATCGACTGTAAACACAAAACAACAATTCCCTGAGTAATGCATTATTGTTGATGGTTTTTACATTTCCCGTGTTTAAATAAACAATTGTTATCATAAATCAACAAGTCCAGAACAATGCATTGAGCAATAAAAACAACCAATGGGTGTTTTTCCTTTTACAAGGTGTAGTTGCTTATCTTCAGTATAACAGTGCATTAATTAATCCTTTCCTCCATTAGTCATAGAAGTGCAGTTTAGGTTTCTGAAGCAAATTATTTTAGTAAAGTTATTTTTAACCCATTACTCCATAGATACACATCTTTATGCATTTCATTTTTTCCTCCACTGAAGAAAATAATTCCAATTTATACAGTCATGAATAATTAAGTACCATTAGAAATATTTTCTTTATTTGTAGATGGTACGTAGTTTAAAGCAGGCTGAAAGTAAAGCAGAATGCACCATACTTTACTTTCAACCTCCTTTAAGTGGTCACCTATCTTCACAGGCTATTGGGTCATGGGTTAAATAACTTGTACACAATCAGGTACCTTGTTAAAAACAATCATACAATACTATTTTCTACAATAACCATGTAAGTTTACGATTGTACTGCATGTATGGTAAAAGTTTGTTCTGTTCTGTTCTGTCTGTTTTTCCACTGTGAAGCAGATGATATTGTAGCAAGCAAAGGGTTACTCTTCTTCTTGAAGGAAGCTGAATGGTCACAATACCACACCTTTTCAACCAAACTGCTTAACTACCAATTAAATCTAACAAATAATTAACATTATCTTAATTGATCCCCATTATTATTCAATTAAAGGTCACTAATTACACACATATTCAATTTTAACATAAACATAATTACAATTTTTTTTTAAATATGAGTAATCAACAAAATGTAACAATCAGAGTAGCCAAAAATCAATCTGCCCCGAACTTATAACTTACTCAGCAACATTAGAAATAATTGAAAGACAATGTGCAATTCATGAATAAGACATTATTACAAGTAGAAGTAAAACAATGGCAGTATATTTACATTCAAGAGGGGGTAACTCTGCCTTTCAGAACACTTTGACATGAGTCATAAAGACAGATTCCTAATTAATTCAGGATAAGAGTTATACAGAAAGCTAATATAGAATCTTTCTGTTTTGCTATAGTCCTGCATTAACCCTTTACTTCATAGCCTGTTTCTAGTATTGAAGATAGGTGATTACTTAAAGCAGGTTGAAAGTAAAGCAGAATGTGCCTTAAGGCACATTCTGCTTTACTTTCAGTCTGCTTTAAGCTACATTCTGCAAGGATATAACTAATATTTCTTTAGGTACAATGTTTATGACAGCATAAATTGGAACTATTTTCTTCAGTGGAGGAATAAATTAGATGTGGTTTTTAGGTGCTTCTATGGGGGAAAGGGTTTTTCAGGAAAAGGAGCTTTCTGTGTTATTTTTTTGGTCTTAAACCATCTCTAACCTTCTTAACAAATTGAATGACCACTGTACATGTTATATTATACATTAAGTATCTACCAATATAGCACACACACTCTATTATAACACTCTGGACCACATAATTAAAACATTAATTTCCTCCGTAATCACTGCAACCATAGCCCAACATGCAAACCCACCATAAAATATGCCAACAAAGACATGAAACAGTCTACTGACACACCTTAACTCATTCATGACCATGATATAATAAATTATGTTTATAAACTGATGTCTGCAAGGTTTTGTTCCATATAAGATACCAACTTTTCTCCTGTTGAATATGTGTACACAGGGCCTTTTTTCCAAAAATTGGGAAGGGGCCTTAGCCTTTCCATTTGGGAAATTCAAGCGTGATTTTCGACCAAATTGGGAAAGGTAGACTGACTTCCAAAATACATAAAAACTGAATGGAAGACAAGTTACTCACAGGAAAGTTTCATTAATTTAATACCAGAAAATAAAATAATTAACACTAAAGAGGGACTGGTAATTGAAAAGAACAATTTTTTGAAAAAAATTTTTTTTATATATTTTTTGGGAAATTCTTCACCAAAAGAGGCTGCCTGCAATTGGGAAGTCACCGAAAATCGACCTATACTATAGAAGGTAAAAAAGCCCTGGTACATGTACGAGAAAACTCTGCCCACTAGTGTACATAAGTCTGAAGCTTTTTTGAAAACACTGTAGACCCAGCTCAGACAGCTCCAACTCCTACAGTCTTCATGGAGCTGTCTGATTTGGGTTTGCACTGGTTTCTAATAGAATATGTCTGAAAAGAGACACATTATGATACTATAGATGTTTCATAGTGGGCGGAGTTAACCGTATGAATATTCAATGGGATATAATTGGTTCAATGATGAAGCTGAGTGGCTGTTAAAGACAGGTGATCACATAATGCAGGACAATAGTTATGCACAAAGCTACTTTTGTCCCGTATTAACCTATCACATGTCCTTAGCTCTTACCATGATAGCGGCGAATATATGTTCCACTCTGATCACCTTTGCAAACAGTTTGGATCACAATGAGACGCCGCATAACGCGGCCTCTCATCAGGATGCAAACTGTTTGACACCCCTACCCTGTTTTGGAAAGAAATTTATAAAATTCTATTTTTAGAACACCAACATATGACAATTGTTACGGACGAAAAAAAATTACCCAGCATACTGCAAAAATATCCTCCTACAAATTAAATGTGGCCTTTTCTTTTTTTATACAAGTCAGACACAATCAATAGCTTAAATCAAAAGAAATATTAACACTTTGCATGCTGGGTATTTTTCTTCTGCAACAATTGTCGTCTGCTACTGTTCTAAAATTAGCATTTTGCAAAATTTCTTTTAAATTCAGGGTCAGAATGGCAAACAGTTTGGATCCTTATGAGACGCCGCATTATGCTGTGTCTCATCTGGATCCAAACTGTTTGCAAAGGTAATCACTGTGGCAGATATAACCGCTGCTAGCATGCAAAGAGTTAAATCAAAAGAAATATTCAAGACCTGCGGCACTGCAGGTGAAACATGCGGAAACATTTCTGATTACATTGAAACAATTGAAAGTCAATCCCCTAACAAAGAAAACGAAGCCAGCACATATAAAACGGGATTAAATCAACCCAGGTTACCACTGCAATCAATTATACCTCCTGGTAAACTGCTACAGCTCATCTTTTTAACAACTGTAAACATGAATTATTGATCAGGGCTCCAGATATCAGAGAGTTAACAGAACAAATCAAGCATTTTCTCGCCCATTTCAGCACGAAACCCTATGGTGTTACTAATCATTAGAATCGTCTCAAAGAGACGATTTTAATGAGCAGTGACACCATAGGGTTTAATGCAGAAATGAAGATTTTAGTTTTCTGAAATACCGCCATTATCCGGAGCTCTAATTGATATAAAATCCTTTTCACTGCCAATCTCAATCATGCCTGCATCTGCAACACACATTTCGATCGAGATCAGAGTAATTCAGCATCTGACCAAGATCAAAACTCATAATTGTCTGTATCAATCACTTTTATCCCAACATACAGATAGGATCTAACTGTAAACAAAAAATTCAGTTGACAATTTCAAAGCAGACATTTCTACGACAGTGAAATAGTTGGTATTTATCTTGCTAGTCTAAAACGTTACATATTTTCAGAACCCTTTTTCCAATAGTGCACAGCTCCAGATTAGGTAGTATTTCAAAAGCTAAAATCTTTATTCCTGCATTAAACCCTATGGTGTAACTACCCAGTACTAACTACTCATGAGAATGGTCTCTTTGAGACAATTCTAATGAGCAGTTACACTATAGGATTTGATGTTGACTTGAAAGAGAAAATGTGGGATTTGTTCTGTTTACTGCTTATCTGGAACCCTTGACAGAGTGTATCCTGATCAAAGACTAACTCTGCTATCTGTAACACACAGCTAGTTGGTTTTTATCTACCATAGGTAATAGTGTGGGTCACAATTTTAAATCAATGTTTTTTGTACGGTATTTGAGCTGATAGATTCTGGTACCAGCAGGTGGAAGCTACTTAACCCTTTACCTGATAGCCTATTTCTAGTACTTAGGCTATGTGACTACTTAAAGCAGGTTGAAAGTAAAGCAGAATGCGTCTTAAGGTGCATTCTGCTTTACTTTCAGCCTGTTTTAAGCTTCCATGTGCTAGAATATAGAAAATATTCCCTATACTATTATATTCATGACTGATTAAATTGGAACTATTTTCTTTGGGCTACCATCTTCTAGAATAAAGAAAATATTCCTTATAATACATTCATGACTGTTTTAATTGGAACTATTTTCTTCAGCGGAGGAATAAATCATATATGCTAAAAGGCGCTTCAATTGAGGAAAGGGTTAAGCCATATGCATTGCCTGGTTCTATCAGTAGTTGGCCTGATTGTAGATAGTACATCACCTCCTGTCCTCAACCTATTTATGCCAGGGCTCCAGATAACCGGAGTGTTTCAAAAACTTTAATCTTTATTTCTGCGTTAAACCCTATGGTGTTACTACTCATTAGAATCGTCTCTTTGAGACAATTCTAATAAGTAGTTACACCATAGGAATTGGTGCTAAAATGAGTTAGAGAATATTGGATTTGTTCGATTAACTAGCTTGTATCTGGAGCCCTGTGTAATATGCAGCAAGTTTTTAATGATTTCCAAATGATTATGTAAACATGCTTGTGTATTACATTTTGCCCTAGGCGTTTGGTTTTCAGAGGTAGATTTGTATGGAAATAGTCTGAATTTTCAAAAGAAAATTGTTCGGTTTCCGGAATTCGGAGGTTCCGGTATTCGGAGGTTTTTCTTATATAGAACAAAGAACAATATCTTCGGGACCAAAATATTTGTTCGGTTTAGGGAGAATTCCGGTTTTAGGGGGTACGGTTTTCGGAGGTTTCACTGTACGTATGAACCCATTATTCCATAGCCTGTTTCTATCTTTGAAAACAAGTTACCACTCAAAGCATGTTGAAAGTAAAGCAGTATGCTCCTGAACAAACAATCTGCTTTAATTGCATCCTGCTTTAGGCTTCTGTTGTGAAAAATATTTAAAATGCCCTCCATGATTCATTTCCAACTAAGGACTACTTTTCTTAGTGAAACAATATCGAGTGGCTTTAAAAGGCGTATTTATGGAGTAATGGGTTAACCCATTACCCCATAGCCTGTTTCAAGTATTAAATATAGGTTACCACTTAAAGCAGGTTGAAAGTAAAGCAGACTGTGCCTTGAGGCACATTATGCTTTACTTTCAGCCTGCTTTAAGCTATCACTAGCTAGAATATAGAAAATATTTCTTTTAATTATACATATTCATTATTGTATAAATTGGAACTATTTTCTTCAGTGGAGGAATAAAAGAAAAACGTAAAAAAGCGTATTTATGGAGTAATAATGGGTTATCATATGATCAGCCTTTGACTCACCTGGAACGACCTCCATCAGGAACTTGTCAGGCTCATCTGGGTTGGATGGATGCTGTATGACCTTGTTGCCTGGCAGAAATATGGTGCCAAGGGGTCGAAGGTCATCTTCCTTGGCGAAGTAGAAGAGGATGTCACCGTTGAGTACGAACCAGCGTTTGTGCCAGGACTTGACCATGCCACCTTGTTTCCTCAGCCAACCACTCTTGACGTTTCGTGACATGTTCGCTGGATGATTCATCCTGTAAAAATAGATATAGATCGTGTTAACCCATTACCCCATAAATATACATTTTTACGCCTTTTATTTATTTCTACTCTGAAGAAAATATTTCCAATTAAAAGAGTCAAAAATTTGTATCATAAGAATTATTTTCTGTATCCTATCAGAGAGTAGCTGAAAGCAGGTTGAAAGTAAAGCAGAATGCGCCTTAATTAACCTGAATTAAGTGGTCAACTATCTTCAATACTGAAAACAGCTATGGGGTAATGGGCTAATATTGTCTTACACATTAGTTCCATAGGAGGCATTAGTTCATTTCTCCCCTTAGAACATCACTACCCTCGGTCCCTCCTACACTTTAACTCTTTCAAAACTAACTAACTATTGTGGGTTATTAGGTTCTGCAATATACTAATTTCACAAGGTCAGAGAAAAAATGTATTCAACTGGATATTTTAAACAGGGTAGACAAGATTTAGCCATTATATTAGGAGTGTTGCTTCTACCAAACACTCTTTGAGGCATTTCAAGTTGGCTTTGCATGGCTCAAAGCATTAGAGACATGTGATATCTATTATTCCAGAACTTTAATTCATGCAAAATTTCAAAGTACCATTCCATAAACATTAAGCTGCATTTTGGTAAAGAGCAGTGGCAAGTCCAACGCCAAGACACTTTATTTTATCAAAAAAAATAATAGACACCTCAAGACTCCAGATAAATGAAGTACTTTAATGCTAATTAAAATGCTTTTAAAGATTGAATCCAACTCTATGGTGTGACTACTCATTAACATAGGCTTTTTCTGGATCCCTGACATTATTTTGTAATCCAACAATAGCTCAACATTATTTAAAATAACCCTTCATAATATTTCACAATAGATTGTTTGAAGACTAATTGTCTAACTGCCCTTCACTTCCATAATTTCATCTGCTTTATAAATTATTGTCCAAGGGCTCCAGATAAGAGGGAGTAAACTGAACAAATCCAACATTTTCTCACTCATTTCTACATCAAATCCTATGGTGTTACTACTCATTAGAATCGTCTCGAAGAGACGATTTTAATGAGTAGTGACACCATAGGGTTTAATGCAGAAATAAAGATTTTACTTTTTGAAATACTCCCCTTATCTGGAGCCCTGCTGTCCCCATAGTGATAGAGGAAACAAGTGTCAAACAGTTTAGATACTTAGCACATGCGCTGTACCAGATCTGGATCCAATCCGTCTGTAAATGTATACGTTATCCTGCTTTCTAGTAAAGGGGATAAATGTTTTGAATGCTGAATTAATATCTTAATCATTTCCCCCCATAGAAGTGCCTTTTAGCTTAGTTCAATTAATTCCTCCACTGAAGAAAATAGTTCCAATTTATACAGTCGATCATGAACATATACTATGATAAATATTTTCTATATCTTAGTTAGTAGATGGTAACTTAAAGACAGCTGAAAGTAAAGCAGAATGCGCCTTATGGGGGGATGGGTTAAAGTTAGTCATATTGTATGGTCTGGTGGAGACATTGATCTTTTTAACTGATACTTAATATTATATACTATATCCTTATCTACAGCTGTATAATATCCCTTACAATTCTAAGAACGTCCCCATCTTCTTCCTCATTATTTCACAACACACAATGTCTGTCCATGCACCTCCGAAAACAATCCAAACAAACCACACACAATCTCTATACGTCCTCAAACAACTAACCCAAACCAACCCCAAACAAGACCATTGACAAACAACAGATATAAACAGTCTTCTAAGAAACCCTAACAGTGCTGTCGAGTTATTCTGGCTTAACCCTTCATCCCCTGAAACTTTTAACCCATTACCCCATAGCCTGTTTCAAGTTTTTATGATAGGTGACCACTTAAAACAGGTTGAAAGTAAAGTAGAATGTGCTGCTTTACTTTCAGCCTGCTTTAACTCTTTCCTCCCTGAAACTTTAAATGGACAATTCCAGTTTCCTTTTTAGTCTAGTCCATTTCTGACTTTTAAGGGTTGTTTTTGTCAATGTTTGGCATTGTGACAAACAGTGAAGACCCTGATCAGAGGGCTCCTTTCGGAGCCCTCTGATCTGGGTCTTCACTGTTTGTATAGGACATGTGTACTATTACCATGTACACTGTTTGAAAAGCACGCCTATAGGCGGGACTAGGGTTCAAAGAGTTAAGATACTGTCTGTCAGGTTATGGCAAATATTTCCTATGCTGGATATTCATGAATGTATAAATTGGAACTATTTTCCTCAGTGGATCGATAAATTAAAAGGCATAAAACGGTGAATTTATGGGTTAATGGACAACTCCAATTTTCAATTCAATCTTAGATGAGTCTAGTACATGTTTTACTACATAGGGGGAATTCAAACAATAACTGTTATTGTTTGACAGATGAGTCCATTTGAAACTTTGGCATTGTAAGGGATAACACTGTTCACCCTGAATGAACGCTTGAAACTCTTGTCAGCTGAAATCCTGAAAATGACTGGTTTGTAGAATTACCCTCAGAATTGCAAAATTTTCATATCTTGTGGGTCGAGGCCTTCGTTGGGCCTGTTCAGGATTTAAACTGCATGCAAAGGTTTTTCAATATTTGTTTACTGCGTTATAAAGGTTAACTTGATGGAGTACCTGGTTTTATACCATTTCATGCGCAACTTTATCACCACTCCCAGCATTATTTATGATTAAATATAATATAACATAATCATGTATATTGACTTTTAACATGCTAATGAAGTATTTTGATTATGTCTTCGAACAGTTTGAATCTACCGTATATATGAGACACTGATTTACTTGATTGATCTTCTGGAGTTAAACTGTTTAAAATGGGTTTTTTCTTAAAAGCAGTTGAAGGAAAAATCTGTTTGGAAAATTGGTGCAGAAGGCTCAAGTTTTAGGCTAAACCTGTATAGAGTGAAACAATTTAACATTTAAAGTGACTGACAATCAAAGTTGGCATAGAGATCATACATACATGTACATTTCTTCATATTTGATGTTTGACATAAAATTACAAATATTCATAATCTTCATATTTTAAGCGTTTAACCCTTTCCTTCATACAAATGTCTTCTCAGAGATTTACCTGGTAAACTTTCTCATAAAGATGCAATTTCATGCTTCTATCCTGCCTTGTTAACCCTTTGAACCCTAGTCCCGCATATAGGCGTCCATTTCAAACAGTATACATGTGAAAAGTGCATTGTCCTATGCAAACAGTGAATACCCAGATCAGAGGGCTCCGAATGCAAAACATTGACAAAAACAACCCTTAAAAGTCAGAAATGGACTAGACTAAAATGGAAACTGGGATTGTCCATTTGAAGTTTTAGGGAGGAAAGAGTTAAAGAGTCAAATAATATATTTCCACTTCTTGACAGGTGGCTGCTGAAAGCAGGCCAAAATGCAGAAGAAAGCTCCTTAATTAACCCTTTACTCCTTGTTCTGTTTTTAGTTTTGAAAGAAGGTGATCACTTAAAGCAGATTGAAGTAAAGCATAGATATGCCTTAAGTTAAGGCGCATTCTACTTTATATTCAACCTGCTTTAAGCTAAACTCTGCAAGGATATAGCAATTATTTTGTATTGTTCAAATTCATGAATGAAAAAAGTGGAATTATTTGCTTGGGTGGAGGAATTAAAGGCATAATAAAAAGGTAATCAATGGGGTAAAGCATTCATAAGATTTCTGCTTCACTTTTAGCAACATGAATGAGTTTGAAACACTGAAAACAGCTATAACCCTTTCACTCTCAATTATGCCAAAAGGCTCATTTGCAAATAGTTTGGATTGCGATAAATTTGATCATCAAAGGGATAAGCTAATTAAATTGATACCTTGTATTACGAGATACAAACATAGTCTACCAACCTATAGTGAAGTAACAACATGGCCCTATTGAAAGTCCTCTTTCCAATAATCATAACTTTCTGTTCGCTCATTTAGAAATCCCTCCGAAAAAACAACTCTCCCAGTAAAACTTTGCAAGCTAATAAACCTGTAAACCTTCCAATCTTCCGGTATTGTAAGTTTTGCGACTTAAAAGTTTGTTATCTTTCTACCTCATTCTTTCGTGTGTTTTTTTTTACCTATATCTCATTGCACAAGTTGTCATTTCTAACACTTTTCACGCTAAGTTAATTTTATGTGAGCAACAATAATTGTCGTCTGCTACTGTTCTAAAAATAGGTTTTCATAAATATCTTGTCAAGATAAGATATTAAGAGTGACAAATAGTTTGGATCCAAGTGAGACGCCGCACTGTGCAGTGTCTCATCTGGATCCAAACTACTTGCAATGATAATCATATATTTGCTGCTGGCGTGTGAAGAGCCAAAAATATGGTTCACCTTAAACAAGTTGTCTTCATTAAAAACATACCCTGTATTATTTTGAAATCTTAAACTTTTCATTCAATATCACTTCTGATGTACAATGTAAGTTTCAAATAGTTTGGATCCAATTGTGATACCAAGTTACTCAGCATCTCATCTAGATACAAACATTTCCAAAGTTGCCAAAAAATAAGAGATTAATAGGAGAAAGGTTTAAAAACATTTTTCCTACATTTAAACAAGTTTTACATGTTTAAATAGAACACAATAATCCTCATAAAACACAATCTCATGCAGGACCAAGTTGTGAATTGTGTATTACTTACAATATACAGGAAATAATGACCACCAAACTACAATCAAAGCCAGTGTTGAGCAATGATCATTCAGTAACTGTTGATAATGCATGAGCCGCCTTTCAGACAGTTTGCTGCTTAATGCAGAACAAAAGTAATGCAGAAAGCTCCTTAAGGAGCTTTCTGCATTACTTTTGTTCTGCATTAAGCAGTCACTTTTTACATGTCCATGCATCTTTATTAGTCAATGGTCACTTGAAAAATGTTTGACTGTACTCGTGTTTTACATAGAAGAAGAGTGCATAAATTTCCTTCTTTATTATATTCATTATATTATTCATTCAGTGAATCGCAAGCCCTTGAATCCTGGAAACATCTGAACTTGCAAACCGCAAACAGCTAATGTATATTTGTATCTCGGGATTCTCTTTTGTCAGCTGGTTTGCTTATGAGTCAAGTACAAAGTACAGATACAATGCTTGCCTATAAATAAACCCTACAGGTCAACCCAATCACACTTAAAGCGACTCGCAACCGGATGGTGTACTTGTCAAAATAAAATAAAATACTCAAATAAAAGCAAATTTGTGGCATTATATGGCTTCTGACATTAAAAAAATATGATCAGTCCAAAAAAAGTCTCAAGAATCGTCACCGAATCTTAGTTTTTTTTAGATATATTCCATCGTTTTTCAATAGCGTCAGCTGACGGTTTTGCTGTTATTGTTGCTTCTCTACACGGGCTCTGACATAAACCGGAGCTGAATAATGTCGTATTAAGCGCTACCAGTGAAGTATGTTAATTCGCTACCATATATATAGAGAGCGTCCGTGGTCGAGGCGGTAAAGGCGTGTCCTCATTTTTCTTGTTTGTCTCCGCAATGGAGGGTCACGGGTTCGAATCCCACCAGAGCTTCTTCTTTCTTTTTTTTTTGGAAATGCATTTTTTAACAGAATTTATTATCCTAAACTAAATCTTACCCATTTATATAATCATTTGACATATATTTACAAATTACCATTTTTAATGCTAAATCCGGTTGCGAGCCTCTTTAATAGGGACTTATAAAACTACAGGTTACATTATTGGGTCTTCTAACACTATTGGTCCAATAAATGGGACTAATTAAATTACATACATGTACAAGTCACATTTCCTGGACTTAACCAATTACCCCATAGCCTGTTTCTATAAGTATTGAAGATAGGTGACCACTTAAAGCAGGTTGAAAGTAAAGCAGAATGCGCCTGTAGGCGCATTCTGCTTAACTTTCAGCTTAACTTTTAAGCTACCAGCTGCTATAATATAGAAAATAGTTCTTACGATATATCTCCATGACTGTATAAAGTGGAACTATTTTCTTCAGAGAAGGAATAATTAAGAGGCATAAAAAGGCGTATTTATGGGGTAATGGGTTAAGACTATTTGTTAGTGCGTTTATTTTCCATTTCTGCCAACTTTGGACTCATTGGACAATCCAGAGAGACGGAAGCAGATACAGAGTAGCCCGGGCTATGCAGCTATACTCTTTTTCAAAAGATCAGCCTTCTTGTTCTGTTAATTACATGCCCAGTGTAAGTCAATGATACATGTTTGGGATCTTAGTTTAATGTCTCATCCAAAGGTGGCTGTTTTTAAGTAAAAATATGTACAGTAAAACCTCTCTATTACAACAGCTAAAAATAAGGTTAATTCTAACACACTTCGCGCACGCCCCTATATAAACAAAGAAGGAATGTTTCAGTGTTTGAATTTTTCAATAAAACACTCACGCGCTAAAATGTTAAGTGACGTCATATGGCTTCAAAAATGCGTACGCCAAGAAATGTAGCCCCGTTGCTTCGGTGCAAATTAAGGTTAAACTATGCGTTAGAAAGGAAATAATAAATTAATACCAGTGTTTTATCTAACAATAGAACACTGGTAGTCGTTCAGATGCTTGTAATTAAACCACTCCTGCTAAAGGCCTCGTGATTAAATTACTACGCATCTCAACTCCTACCAGTGTTCGCTTGCACGATAAAACACTGGTATGAATTTATTATTTCTTAAATAATATTGTTTGAAAGATAGATGGAAGAAGCTTTCTGTTTCACTTTCACATTGCTTTCAGCGGTCATCTGCTTAATTTAGTGGTTGTTATAGAGAGGTTTTACTGTACTATCAAACGTCTCTGAAATAACAAGAATACAAATAATCAGAATTTTTCTTAACCCATTACTTCATAGATACGCCTTTTCAAGTATTTATAATTCATTCTTCAATTGAAGAAAATAGTTCCACTTTATACAGTCATGAATATGCACCATAAGAATATTTCCTATACCATAGCACTCATTGTTTTAGAAACTGATACAAACTTGGCATAAAGCCTCGCTTTTATTGTTTTATAAAATACTTGTTTAACCCATTTTATGCTGGATACACTTTTAGGTGTACCTCTAGGCAAACAGTTTTAATCTGAGATCAGGCCCCACATTGTGCAGCAAAGTCAATATTCTATCAGAAACTGCTAAAATCTTTTGCAAATATTTGAGTTATACCCGCTGCAGACAACATTTTAAATTATTACCTGACTCTCTATTTAAGTGAATATTAAGCATTTTTGACTGTTTTCCGAAATATTTACCAGACTGAGGCCAGTGGGCAACAGTTTACTGTTACATAGCACTGTTACATGCGCGAAAATGGTGCGCAAAACTTTTCTGCATCGCGGGACCAAATAAGGCGTCTTTATGATACAGATTTTTGTTTAAGGATCTAGCCTTTTGCGGAGTTAATCGGGTCGTTTTTTTCTCTCCCGAACAATCCCTTTAAAGGCTATATAGTTCTAGACCTAAAATTAAGAGTAACTCCGAATAAAAGCCATAAACCGCTTGCAGATCTAACGTCTTCCTTTTTTTAAACAAATTATGACGTTACAAACATAAATGACGTCATATTATACATGACGTAATTTCGACAAAGTGTCAATCAATTTCAGTCAATAAGAAACAATAATAATTCAATTTTAATTGAAAATATGAATATGTTAGACATCTTTTTTACAAAACAGTGATGTTCACATTCAGTTGTTGTATTGAATTGAATTAATATTAAATATACACGTAAGATCATCTTTAGAATTTATAAATACGTGTTGTTCAAATCTTGTATATCTAGATAGATCTAGATGTAGCCATTCATTCAGCCTGGCTTAAATAGAGAGTCAGGTAATAAATCATTTGTTTGATAGTTACTTCGGGAACAGTCAAACTATTGTCCCTCGGTAGCAGGGAAGACCTTGAGAACTGTTGCCCTCGGCCGTTGGCCTCGGGCAACAGTTCTCAAGGTCTTCCCTGCTACCTCGGGTCAATGATTTGACTGTTCCCTTAGTACCTATGAAACAAATGTATAATGGCCGCCAAATATTACCCAGCATACAATGGGTTAATCAATCCAATAAATTATGAGCACATATGTTATATCCTATACATAAAACTCTGTCCATAAAATCTATCATCTGACCTATTTCATTGGTTCATAGAATAAGGAAAACATTTTCAAAGAAAGAATGCAGGCTAATATGTCAGACAGGTCCTAATAGACAACAGTGTAGACCCTGATCAGACAGCTCCGAAGGAGCTGTCTGATCTGGGTCTTCACTGTTTTCAAAAAGCGTCAATATAGTCACTAAAAGCAGAAGGATTAAATGCCTGCAATTGTCTTTAAAATTGTAAAGTACATGTACTTGTTATCAATCTTTCTGAAACAAAACAGACTCCGAGTTCCTCTGAGCTACCACAATCCCAGCACTAATATTGTCACATTTAGACATGTTTAGCAACCTTGTGAACTTACAGAGTACAAGTGTTTATTCCACTAACAAGTACAGTCAAACCTGACATTATTTACAATCCTAAAGTAGATGCCTGCAGTCTTTAACCCATTTCCCCATAAATACACCCTTTTTACGACTTAAATATATTCGGTCACTGAAGAAAATAGTTCCACTTTATACAGTCATGAATGTGTACTATAAATACTTTCTATCTTCTGACAGATTGTTGCTTAAAGCAGGCTGAAAGTAAAGAAAGATGCTCATTAAGACCCTTTCTTCAACCTGTTTCAAGTGGTCACCTAGCTGTCTCAAAAGCTAGAAACAAGCTATGGGAGACTTGGTTAAGACACACCACCATGCAGTATGCTTAATACAAGATAAAAGTAATCCTTGTTGGAGTTTTCTCCATTACTTTTGTCTTGCATTAAACATCAATCTGTTAGTGTAAATATTTAAATGTTCAGTACCTCGCAGTATCATTAACCCATTACCCCATAAATACGCCCTTTTACGCCTTTAATTAATGCCTCTACTGAAGAAAATTGTTCCAATTTTTAATGTCACAAATAAAAATCATACAAAATATTTTCTATATTCTAGCAGATGATAGCTTAATGCAGGCTGAAAGTAAAGCAGAATGCGCTTTAAGGCGCATTCTGCTTTACTTTCAACCTGCTTTAAAGACGTATCTGGGAGTTTTTTCTACCGCGGAGAATTTTTTTAAACTTTGCATATAAGTAAATTGATATAAATGGATGTAAAAACAGTCTTCAAAAACATAGGTCGCCTTGCTACTTTTTGTATAATTTACGCTTTTTTAGAAGTACTATATTCAAATTTTCCGAAATTAGGCCTCATAAGAAGAAAGTCCATCAAACACACAAATATCGATACTTCAAGTCCAATTTTAATTAATTACATGTATATGGAATAGTGTTACAAATGAATGTAAAATAATTAGATTTGAGCGGCATTATAAAGATTTTACGCATTAAATATGTGCAAAATGAACTCGAAAATCGTAAAAAAATCGAGCCTTTTTGCAAAAATAAAAAATTATAGCGCGGAGAATTTCCTATTTTTTTCTATAACAGTAGATAATTATATAACAAGTATAGAACCAATGAGAAAACAGTACCTCGCCTTGCTCGTTTCAGAGATATGTTCAATTTTATTACCTCCCTTTATCAGTGAATATGCACTTTTTTAACAACTTTTTTTTAAATGGTCTAAATGTTATACTTTATACAATAATACCCACAGCTATACATAAATGTCTTGCATTGTGACATATATTATGAACTTTAGAAAGTTCTGCTGAAAAATGCAGTGTTGTCTTCATCTCAAGTCGGAGTGAAAAATGAAATGCCCCCTCCCCCCTAAATATGATGCTGATGGTGCATAATTCATTAATTCTTTATTCACAACTTTATGTTTATTTTCACACATATTTTCTTTGGCTTAAAACCCATTAAAGCTATATGATAAATGAATAAAGCTACATAGAGCTGCATGCATATTCATACATCAAAGGGAGGTAATACATGTTCAAATATTTCAGTTCAGAATGTAGGAAGTATCCATACTCAAACACTGAATTTGGAAAAGGTAACTAGTAAGATATAGGATATATGCTCATAACAAGCTTTTTGTAAAATCAAGGTCAAAGTTCAAGGTCACAGTGACCTGAAAATGGTATGCGACACTTCGCCATCCAAAGATGAACTTACACACCTAATTTGTTATCGGTAGCTGATGTGACAAAGGAAATATACTCTGGACAAAAAGTAGACCCACCAATTTAACACATCTACAAGCATTATTCAATGTGGGCAGTGAGTTAACATAACCATTCAAAAGATAAAATATCATAACAAGAGCACCGCAGTGCGGCAAAACACGCCCGTCATGGCCGGCGGGTGTCAAAGTCGTCCGGACTCAGGCCGACTGGAAAAAGTCGCCCGGAGTCTAGGCCCGACTATCGATCTCAAAAAGACTATCACAGGAAGGGGCATTCTGTCCCTGCATCCGACTCCGAGTCAATGTCAACACTAAATTCACTCCCTGTCACATTATGATTATTAACGCTGTCTCGAGTCGGCGAGTTCCTGGTGAAAAAACTAATGATTACCAGAGATTTCGAGCACTTTTTTGTCACAAATGATCCTGATTTGCGTCTCTTCATATCCCCAGGAATTTTAAAAGTTTTTTTTAACGATATATAACGATAGTTGAGTAAATATTGTATTCGCGAAATCCGATGATCTAGACGCTGTTGTGATCGTAAATAATTACACCCGCGATAGGAAAATACAGAAAAGAGCGGAAAGGACATGCGCGTTTGGGATGCGCAGTAACAACTCCCGGATACGTCTTTAAGTGGTCAACTATTTTCAAAACTTGAAACAGGCTGTGGGGCAATGAGTTAAGTGTCACAAGTTGGCAATATATATAATATCTTTAATGACAGGTCTGTCAACATAAGCATGACTGTTATTTCAAAGATAATTCTTCCTTCATGATCAGGATCGATTGCTTTGTCCTTGATTTCCTTATTACCTAACAGAACTTGTTTGTCAACAGTTTGTTCGAAGGACAACAGGCACCCTTGTGGTCTACCCTTATCTCCATTTATCGCATACTACCCGCGGATACATGTGCCACAGTGATTACCTTTGCAAACAGTTTGGATCCTGATGAGACGCCACGTAATGCAGCGTCTCATCAGGATTCGAACTGTATGACAGTCTCTGACCTTGTTTTCAAAAGAAATTTTGAAAATTCTGTTTTCAGAACAGTTGCAGACAACAACTATTGTTGCAGATGAAAAAAATTACCCAGCATGCAAAGATTTAAAATATAGGCACACTTGTGATTGTTTAACCCCTCATCCACTGGATACTCATTTATATAACTCAAACCACTGTTCATGATCTGATCTTTTGTACGGGCTAACAAAATAAAGTAAACATCCCAGGAAATATGTCTTAGATTCTATAAGAATATAGTGGCTGTGCAGACCCTGACAGACAGAAACATACCCAGAATAATGAGCAGATGCTGACCAAAGCTGCTAATGTTTGAATGAAGCATCATTACAATTGAGAGGACGTAAATTCTTAACTCATTCCCCCCTGAAAATTTTATTTGAAAATTCCAATATATCTAATTAAGTCAATTCTATTTTTGATTATTTATGGATAATTTATTGAAATATATTGCAAAACTACAAACATTGCAGACCCTGATCAGAGGGCTCCCCCCTTTCCTCTGTATCAGCTTCTGTCTCTCTGGAATGTCCAATGAGCCCAAAGTTGGCAGATATGGACATAAACTCACTATAAATAGTTTTAAGTCCCAATAATGTGACATGTAGAGAGCCCTCTGATCAGGGTCTACACTGTTTGCATTAAACAAGTACATGTATACTCTTCTGAGGCATACTGGTTGTAGATGATGAGTATATTGGGGGCTAGGGTTGAATGTGTTAAACCACCAAGCACAGATCATACTCATTCAGGAGCTGTATTTGTTGTAGGGTCTAAATTGTTTTAAAAAGGATTCAGGTTTAGGGTTTAATATGTTAATATAAACTGATCTCCTTTTTGCCCAACAATCAAACATTTGCACAGTCAAAGACCAAGTATTTATAGAACAGAAAAGAGAAGGCAATATCACACAAAATTCAAGTGTCTACTTTAGTCCTATTGCATTAAGTTCTATAGAAGGGCTTAGTAACCTCAGTGATATACTTGCAAACAGCTTGGATCAAGATCAAATGCCTGGTAACCCAGTGTCTGATCAAGATCCAAACTGTTTGTCACTGGATTGTATTTTTGGAATTATCCCGAGTTACTAGAGTCTATTTTGCGGTATGATTATTTAAAAGTATTAACCCTTTGGCTGCCTCTGCTTAATAATGCTGCATCAAACCAGAATCCAAAATGTTTGAAAAGTCAACTGTAGTTGTTTAACCCATTCATCCATAACCTGCTTTAACTCTTTCCTCCCTGAAACTTTAAATGGACAATCCCAGTTTCACTTTAAGTCTAGTCCATTTCTGCCTTTTAAGGATTTTTTTGTCAATGTTTGACATTATGACAACAGTGAAGACCCTGATCAGAGGGCTCCTTTTGGAGCCCTCTGATCTGTGCCTTCACTGTTTGCATAGGACAAGTGAACTATTCATATGTACACTGTTTGAAAAGGATGCCTATATGCGGGACTAGGGTTCAAAGGGTTAAGTGGTTGCAGAGTTTTCAAAACTAAAACTTGAAACAGCTAGGCCATGGGGAGGTGACTGCTTGGAGCATACATATTTTATGGTATATATATAATGCTGAATATACTCTTTTGGGTAAATTCTGCATTACTTTTGCAGGGTGGAGAGTAAACTGACCAAACCAACATTTTCTCACTCATGTCAGCAGATATCCTATGTTGTCAATACTAATTAGAATCACCTTGAAGAGACAATTCTCATGAATAGTGACACCATAGGGTTTCATGCAGAAATAAAGGTTTTAGTTTAAGAAAGTTTTAAACCTTTTCTCTTTCATGTTTGCACCAAATCGTGTGACATTACTATATTCATTAAAATCGTCTAAAAGAGATGAATGTAATGAGTAGTCAAACCATCGATAGACTTTGAGGATTTTACCTTTGAAAATACAGTACTCCCTTTATCTGGATCGAGCCCTGTACTAAACAATACGACTGATATTGAATTTCAAGCCTATTAGCAAGGAGTTCCATGAGACAAACATGCACATACAGACTAACTACCTGACTGATGTGTAATATCCTCGGAAATTATTTCCTGAATTATACAACACGATATCATAAACCATTGTTTTAAATTAAACAATACTCGGTCAAAAATCCACCTACAGTAAAACCCTGCTATTACAACCACTAAAGGGAAGACTCCTTGGTGATGATTAAGGCAGGTGTCAGCTTAATCCATTGTATTCTGGGTAATATTTGGTGGCCATTTTAAAATGTTGTTTGAAGCGCGCGGGTATAACTCAAATATTTGAAAAAGATTTTAGCAGTTTCTGATAGAATACTGAACTAGCTGCAAACAGTATTGATCTCAGATCAGGCCCCACAATGTGGGGCCTGATCTGAGATTAAAACTGTTTGCCTAGAGGTACACCTAAAAGTGTATCCTGCATAAAATGGGTTAAGGTAAGATGAAAGTAAAACAGAAAGCTCCTGCAGGAGCTTTCTATTTCACTTTCTTTATGCTTTATGCTGTCACCTGTCCTTAAAATTGTAAAACAAGCCTTTTTTTTCTCTCAATTGTTTGTCATAATAATGAGGATTCATCATACAAACATTATACAGTGAAACCTCACTATTACCGCCACTACATTGTGTTAATCACTAGCTGTTTACGATAGATGACTCATTAAAGCAAGGTGAAAGTAAAATTGTCACCTGAATTTAAGCCATCAACTGAATTTTATACAGTTAACTAGCCTTTGTTTTTCTGGTCGTAATAGAGAGGTTTTACTGTAGATAGCTTGTTCCAACTGCAGACTGGCTGTACAGGGAGTGATCACAGTAATGTTGTATAAGGACATTGGACATTCAAACCAAAGAAGTCCCCTCATTACCTGTTCTTTCACAACTGCATCCCTGTTTCTTACACCATAGTCTTTCTAACAAATGCACCCCAGAAGATGTCTTGAATGCAAGGAGAAAAGAAACAAGCTGCATTTGTGAAACACTATCCCCCCCTCCCTCTCTCTCTCTTTATCTCCATGATGTGACCATGACCTCTAAATGATCTTGACCTTTGTCACGTTTTACTGACCCGTAAGTAGAAATACGTCAACATGGACTGGTACCCAACACATACAATAATAAATCGCCGCAGGTCGGGAACCGGTCATATTAACCCTTTGAACCCTAGTCCCGCATATAGGCGTCCTTTTCAAACAGTATACATGTGAATAGTACCAAGTCCTATGCAAACAGTGAAGACCCAAATCAGAGGGCTCCGAAAGGAGCCCTCTGATCAGGGTCTTCACTGTTTGTCTTAATGCCGAACATTGACAAAAACAACCCTTAAAAGTCAGAAATGGACTAGACTAAAATGGAAACTGGAATTGTCCAATTACAGTTTCAGGGAGGAAAGAGTTATTTAATTTTATGGCTAAAAACAAAATAAGAAAAGGGCATTGAAGGCCCTGATATTGCTCACCTGTTGTAAAAAGCCTGATAGCTTTACCTTTGAGTTTCACTCATATTAATCTAAATCCATTCAAATTTGTAGACTATATATAGATATTGTGTAAACAATATTGAAATACAAACAATTCTAGTATAGTAGAGTACATCAAGGGCAGATAACTTAAAAGCGTCAACAATACTAAAATAAAACCTTATCTAGCATTTCAAAGTATATCATGGGCAGATAACTCTTGCCACAATCATCAGATTTCAACAATGAAACAAGAACTTACCGATATATACATTTTGTGCAAGTATAATCAAATTCAATGAAAACTGTTATTGCTGGAGTATTATAACAAGTTGTTAGATAAGGCATTTTCAACACATCAAAGGCAGATAACTCATGACCAATTGGTCAGATTTCAACCATTTTCAAAATCATCCATAACCTTATATATAGTCATATACAATCTGAGCAAGTTTGAGAAAGATTGGATAAAATTGTAGCCTCTAGACTGTTAACATTTTTATGGTAAATATGGCATTTTCAGCAATTCAAAGTAAGAGAACTATTGACCTATTGGTCCGATTTCAACCATAATCATGCTCATTCGAAGTCTTATGGTCACAATTAATCTGAGCAAGTTTGAGAAAGATTGGATAAAATCGTGGCATCTAGAGTATTAACACTAAAATTGTTGATGGTGCATGACAGACCTTTATTCAAGGAGTGCAAAACTTATAAAGCTCACCCTGAGCTACATGTAGCTCTGTCCAGCTAAACACCGAAACATAGAACACTTAACCATACAATTGAAACTTTCAATAGGAAATGGCCTGGGTGGAAACGGTCAATAAACCTTAACAGTTTCGATCCTGATGAGACTCAGCTTTTGATGGCATCTAATCTGAATCCAAACAGTATACAAATTCTAGCATAATGTCGGGACTAGCAGGCAAAGGATTGACCCATAACCCCACAAATACGCCCTTTTACGCCTTTAATTTATTCCTCCACTGAAGAAAAAAGTTCCAATTGATACTGTCATTAATAAAATTCATAAGAAATATTTTCTATATTCTAGCATATAACAGCTTAAAGCAGGCTGAAAGTAAAGCAGAATGCGCCTATTGGCGCATTCTGCTTTACTTTCAACCTGCTTTAAGGGATCATCTTTCTTCAATACTAGAAACTGGCTATGGGGTAATGGGTTAATACAATGATATTAGTACGAGGATAGTTAGAAACTTCACTAATAACCTCAAAGTGTTACTTTGTCCTTGGGTTTCTACTGGTGAAGTTGGTGGTTGGTCATGTGACTTTGGCTTCATAAACCTCGCATTAGCCACCATGGTAGCCAGTTTATTGTTCATGCGGCTTCCGTTGGATTCCGCCATACTCAATTGCTGTGTTCTTCTTGAAGCTATCACTAATCCAACACATGGGCTAAAAGTTTCGGTAACAACAACTTTATCTTCAAGTCTATTAAAAGTTTTGTTTCCTCGAGTGTAACAACGAAGCCAAATTGACAACACTATCACTTGCTATATTTCTGTAGCATGGAAATGAATGAACCTTGATCCATAAACATCTTCACTAAACAGTGGAAAACTTCTATCCTCTCAACATGCCTACTTCCTAGTTATAAAGGAAGTAAATTTAATCTCTGACCTCAGCTTCAACTACATTCACACTTACAATACAAATATTTCATATGAAAACTGACCAGCTCATGTTGATGTGGGAAAGTAGTGACTAGATACTATTTACAATTAAATCAAACAGAGCATTGTCCTAATCATATGGCTCCTGGAGGAGCCCTAAGATCAGGGTCTACAGCTATTTAAAAAAGACGTTTATGTTCTGTCCCCACCCTAAAGGTATAATTATAAAGCCATCTTCATTCGCACATACATACTTAGACAAAACATTTAACCTTTAAACATTGAATATAATTATATCTTTTACCAAATTCTGATATTGTCTCTTTTTTCCCTATACATGTTTTTGCAAGTGTATGATCTGAAGGCCGGACAGTCTGGACCCTGATCATATGGTAAGTCAATCTGCATCTGATCTAGATCTTAATTAAATATCAATGTTCAACAAAGCTTGTCTCCTGTATTTAAAGGGTTCAGCAACCAATCAAAATTCACAGTTGTCAAGTCCCTTCACTTTGATTGGTCTGAATATTTTCAAAACAAATTATATTAGTCATAACACAAGTCATTGACACATAACAAATTTATGACTGCGAGAATATTAAAATGCATATCATACCTCTATTATCCCTTAACCCTTTACTCCATATCCAAATTCTAGTTTTTAGACAGGTGACCACTTAAAGCTGGTTGAAAGTAAAGCAGAATACGCCTTAAGGCACATTCTGCTTTACTTTCAGTCTGCTTCAATCTACCCTCTGTTAGGATGTAGAATATAAATTTAATGGTGCATATTAACTCTTTCCTCCCTGAAACTTTAAATGGGCAATTCCAGTTTCGATTTTAGTCTATTCCATTTCTGGCATTTAAGGGTTGTTTTTGTCCATTTTTGGCCTTATGACAAACAGTGAAGACCCTGATCAGAGGGCTCCTTTCGGAGCCCTCTGATCTGGGTCTTCACTGTTTGCACAGGACAAGAGTACTATTCACATGTACACTGTTTAAAAAGGACGCCTAATATATGCGGGACTAGGGTTCAAACGGTTAATGGTTGTATAAATTGAAAGTATTTTTTTCGGTAGAAGAATAAAATCAGAGGCGTAGAAAGATGTATTTATGGGGTAATGGGTTAATCATGACTGTAAAAATTGGAACTCTTTTCTGTAGGGCTGCACAAATAAATTTTTTAGCCACTTGTCCAACTTTTTATAAACCTGATTCGAAAACATGGTTCCATGTAAATGCCGGCAAAAGGGAACCCATTAAATGGATACTTTCGATTTGAGCATATCAATTTGTTTTAATTTTTATCAGATATAAAGACAAAATGGTATTTATATATTTTACTTATTATTATTATTATAATTAAAATTATGATATGAATATACATGTATACTCTATGAAACATAATTAACTAGACTATCACACCTTATCACTTAAATGTAGAATCTGTAATGTATCTCCACTATTTCTTTAACCCATTACCCCACAAATTTGCATGTATGCCTTTAATTGATTCCTCCACTAAAGTAAAAAGATCCACACTTAAGATCTACATTTTAATTAAAATAAGGGATCCCTTATGACAGGGACACTTTTCACCCAAAGCTTTAATTCTTACAATTGATATCTCTATATTAGTTATACACTTGTTGGTTTTGACATGAACATTTTAAAAGATTTTCCCTTATGTAGCCATGGCAACCAGGGTTCTACATGGTTCCATTATATCTAAATAATTTTAATACAGGACCATCTAAGGAACATAATTACCTTTAGTCTACTTGTGCCTTCAATATTCAATAAAGAATGAAATTTAAGATTGTTTCCCTTTTGTCTCTTAATTCTATGTTGAACATTTGAAGTGTGTAAAAGTTATCTTTCCTTTATTTCAAACTGTCACAATTTTCTGTAATTTACAGATATTCTTTAAATTCACACTTGCAAAATCATCATCTACACTTTGATTTGCTTAAATCATGTTTACATAACATTTTAAAGACACATTTCCTACATAAAAATCATAAACCTATTTATTAGATATAAAAATAAATGTTGCTATTTAAACAAAAGAATGCTACCTTTTTCACTCTAACTTCTTAATCACTCTATATTATAAGGACAAACAATCCTGTATTAATTTGTATGCAACATTCAACAACAACAAAAATATTAATTTGTATGCAATATAGCGTATGCAACCGATTTTACATGTACACGACTACTCATCAACACGTTGAAATAAAAATCTTTGTGCCCTTGTCTACAGAAGTTTACAAGCTTTGATTGACCATCAGATGCTGGTTTATGTGTAAGATGGAGAGTACCTTTTGTGTAACACATTGATATTACGTAATCAAAGGGTGGTGCCGCGGAAACGTGTGATCACTCAAACTCATTGTTTCCACGTACCATCAGACGTTTGAATAAACTACCACACAGCAATAAGGCCAGTGACAGTCTCACAAGCTTCACTCCCAGCCTCAGATCTCACAACCCCTAACTACATAAGTTGTTTTTTTAAACTTTTTTAACCTCTGTTTATAATTGATCTTTTATCTCTGCATTGTTTATCATTATGTTTACTTTTTTTAACACTGTCCCCGACCTCCCTGTCATTTTCAGATATTGACAGTAGGGAGTAATAAAATAGAAGTAGAAGATACATGTATGTAAATTACAATTTTCAAGAATCTAACATTAAATAGCTGTTTATGCAGGTTTTTTCTCCGCCGATGAAACAACGTTCGAATTTATATAGTTCAAGAAACTACCACAATTTTCATTAGGTGTTAGTTGCTATTAAATCAGATAGTTGACAACCGATGGTTTTCAACTTTCTATCGTTTTTCCGACTCTTCCATGATTAGATTTTGACATTTTGTTGCGAGGTTTTCAACCCAAACACTTTTCGGATAACTGGGATTTTATCGTCCATATATCAATGAAGATAAAGATGTATATGCGAGTGCGCAGTTACTCCCCTTTGCTAACGGTGCGCAAGTAAAAAATTGCCATACGATAAAACGAAGCTTCATTACGACACCGTAAATCAATCAGATTTGTTTATGTCGTGATTGACTATTTGCAAATCTCGGTATGACAAAAACTCGGCTTTTGAGTTGATACACACGTCCCCGAGAATTTCTCGCATACACAGTACTTCAATATTTTGAAATTAACGCGTACATGGTCGAAACGTTCGCGTATTTCACTGAGTACGCGGGCTTATCTGGAGCCCTGATTTTAAAAACAAGGGATGACTTAAGGGGGTAGGTGCACCTTTGGAAAGTAATTACCAAATTCTTCAAACTTTGCATACAGACAGTAAAATAAGTCTCTATGACAAAACTGGTGAAAAAAGTGGGGGTACCGGACCTTTCTTTTTCACAATTTGAGATTTTTCAAGGCTACCCCCCTAAAATTGAAGCTTCTCAAAAACTCCTACTTTTTTGTACTACGGTTTTTCAATCTTTATTTAAACAAACTATTTGTACAAAATGTATCCTAATTTATACTACCATAGTAAGAATAAACCCTGAAAATAATGTTTTGTCAAGATCCAAAATAAAAATGTTTGATTTCACCGGAAAGGAGTAAAATTTACCCCACCCACTTTTTTATAATGGGAGAATAAGGCACAGTGAAAATTGCCCTACAAATTGTAGAAAACTAATTACCAAATTTTTTATTTGTTGTTTTTAGCCTTGCAAACATAAAGTTTTAGTGAAATAGCAAATAATAACACAGGGTCCCGGATCTTTTAAACAAGAGGGCCATGGCCCTTAATTCGCTCACCTGAGGACATTGAAGTTTGTACCTAAGTTGACTGGGCAAGACAACATTTTAATATAACTATAAATGGAGTTATCTTCCAGACAAGAAAACATGACAAAAGTGAATTTTGTTGCCAAGCTTATGACCCTTATCCATGACACATCCTCTTATCAAGCTATTTCCATTTCCAATAAATGATAATTATTTCACTAGCGTCAACAGAACTGGAATTATTTTCCTGACAATAAAATATGACAAAGGGGAAAAACTAAATATTGCTGCCCTTGTGCATGGCATTTTCTCTCATCAGTTTCTTTCCATACATAAAATTTCATTACAATAGCATCAGTAGAACTGAAGTTGTCTTCTTGACAAGAAAATATCACAAAGGGAAATAACTCAAAAAACAATGATGTCAGAGTTATGGCCTTTGCAAATGGCACTTCCTCTCATCAGGCTCTTTCCAAATAGGCAATTTCATTTTACCCATTACCCCATAGCATGTTTCTAATTTTGAAAATAGGTGGCCACCTAAAGCAGGTTGAAAGTAAAGCAGAATGTGTCTTAACCCTTAGCCTGCCACTCACGACTATAGCTTTATATGCAAACAGCTTGGATCCGGATTAGACGCCGAGTAACTCGGCGTCTCATCCGGATCCAAGCTGTTTGACACTCGGACAACATTTTCAGCAATTTTGAGCAACTTTGAAGCACTTTGAAACTTGAAGCAGACGAGAAATATAGCAGACGACAATTTATTTGGCGGGCTAAGGGTTAATGCACACTTTGCTTTACTTTTGCATCTTACATTTTCATGACTGTTTAAAGTGGAATTATTGAAAAGACATACAGATAACTCTGACAAAACCAATATTAAACATATGTATAAATATGGCATAAGACATAATTACATAACTGTCAGTGGATCACTTCCAGATCCTGTTTCTCTAAGTATGAATCAGACTGAACCATATCTAAACTTTAGCAGACAACATGTTCAGCTGATCATGACCAGTTCTGTGATACCCACTACCAGTTCAGAGTTGCATAATATTTGACCTCAGTGGCTAGAACGCTTGGGCTTACCCTTACCAGACTGAAATGATGTCTGCTTAAAACCTACTGTATGTGAAAAGTGTACAAAAAAACAATTTAGAAAATGTTAAGTTGGTAAATGAGTGGCAAATAGGTTGGATCCAGATTAGATGTAGCATTATGATTATGTTGCATCTGATCTGGATCCAAAATGTTTGCAAATATTGGCTATTTGCCCATAGTATATTAAGGGTAACTCAGGTAAATACAGTTCTGCCTAAATCAAAAATACTGTAAAACCTGCCTAGAGCAGCACTTAAACTGTGCAGGGTGGTGTCAAATGTGACCCTAGGGATTTCATTTTAACAAACTATAGATAGATCCACCAGGAGATTCTACTGTACAAATATCAAAGCTTAGGGCCTAGTAGTTTTGGGCAAGAAGATTTTTTAAAGATTTTTGCTTTTTTGCTTTTTCAAGCAGAGTTTGTGCTTTTTTTCCTTTTTTTTGAACAACTTCTGTAGAGAAGCATCCAAGGAACATCATAAGCAGTTTGAACTCTCCCTACAATCGGCGGGTTTCAGTAGAGATGTCGTTTGAAGTAAAAGTGAACGGACAGACGGACAGACGGACAGACGGACAGACGTACTACGGACGGTGAGCGGTCACAATAGCTCACCTTGAGCCTTTGGCTCAGGTGAGCTAAAAAGATATAGATCATTTTATTAAAAAAATTCCATTTTTTCTCATTTTTTCACTTTTGGGTGTATTTTTACCAAAAAAATTTTTTTCAAAAAAATATCATTTGATCTATTGAATTATCCATAATTTATACTAAAACTGTACTACCATGAAAATTTCATGCTTATATTCTGAGAAATTGAAATGAAATTTGATGTTACAAAATGCAACCTACCTATGAAAACAGTGTATGCTGTAAACTACGAATAGGACATAAAACTTAAAAAGTCCCTTCCGTAACGAAAAATCCAATTTTTTCTCTGGAAAATAGTATTTTATGACTGTATGCATTCACCAAAAATGAGTTCTTAACATATTTCGGGAAATGAGTTCGTAAAAATTTTCGGAAATTTCATAATGCTCAAAAAGAGTTGTTTTTGTTTGTTTTGTTTCATACAATATATTGAACAAGAATATCGTTCCCAACGATGGATGCTCCCAACAAAGAAAAACCCCAAGGTATAGCATGTTTAGTAGGTGAACACAGTATAAAGTTTCATCAACTTATGATGTAACTTTCAGGAAATATGCTTCAGACAAAAATGATTTTTTATGAAAAAAGGGAGGCAATTCAATATTTGGAAATAACAGAGTTATAATTAGTGTGTACCACACTTCTTTTTGTCATCCTCTAACACAGTATCAAGTATCATCAAGTTACAGTGCGGCAGATTTGTTTTTTTTTTAATTTTTATGTAGAAAAAGGGAGATAATTCAATATTGGGAGATGGCAGAGTTATGGTTCTTCAGTACAGCACTCCCTCTTGTATCCTGTATCACTGTATCAGATTTCATAAACTTACTATGCAATGCTCAGGAGATATGCTCCAGACAAATTAGATTTTCTTTTAAATAGAAAAGGGGAGATAATTAAATATTGGGAGATGACAGAGTCATGGTTCTTGAGTACTGCACCTTCTTATATCACCATCTGTCACTGTATCAAGTTCCATTAACTTACAGTGTAGCAGTCAAGAGATATACTCCGGACAAATTGTTTAGCTTTTTCAGAAAAAAGGAGATAATTCAATATTGGGAGATGACAGAGTTACCGTTCTTGTGTACTGCACTTCCTTCAGTCATCCTCTATCACTGTGACAAGTTTCATCTATTTTCGGTGTAACAGTCCAGAGATATGCTCCGAACAAAATTGACTTTTTTTAATGAGAAAAAGGGAGATAATTCAAAATTGGGAGATGATAGAGTTACGGTTCTTGTGTACTGCACCTCCTTATGTCATTCTCTATCACTGTAGCAAGTTTCTTCAAGTTACAGTGTACCGTTAAGGAGATATGCTCCGGACAAAAATGTGTGACGGACGGACGGACGGACGTTCTTAGGAGAGGGTTGTTGTGGGGTTAGATGCTATATAAACCCTAACCCTAAAACTAACCCCACATGCGCCATTTTCAACCCCACAATACTCTCTTTCAACCCCACAATCACTAACTGGCCAGGTTAATGACCCAAAACGACCCCATAAGGTGCCTCCTGTAAGCCCGGACAGACAGACGGACGGATGGATACACGGATGGACGGACAAAGCGGTGACTATATGCTCCCCCCTAAAGGGGAGCATAAAAATGTCAAATAATGCAGATCCTGATCAGAAGACTCCTGTAGTAGCCCTCTCTTCAGTGGCTACACTGTAAGCATAGGACAATTGTACTCTTCAGAATTCAACTGTTTGTAATATTTGTTGCTTCCTTTGAACAGTCAATCGGACCTATTATATTGGCTGAAAAAAAATCCTGAAACCTTTCCCCTGGAAAGAGCGCAGGCTCATGTCAGACAGAGTGATTCCCTGATCAGACAGCTCCTTTATGATCTGGGTCATCACGGTCAGGGCTGCACAAATACCATAGCCCGACGTCCCGGACAAGTGGAAAATGGCTCCGGACAGGTGCCCATTTTGTAGAATCTAGTCCCGGACAAGTGACTATTTTCCAACTTTAGTCCCGATCAAAATCGGCAAATTTCAAAAATAGCTGGTTGATTAACACGTACCAGAGACAGTGTATTAACTGTTAATACACTGTCTCTGCACGTACTACGGGACTTCAGGTTAGTGAGGTGGCCTGAATCATAAAATGCCGCGAGTGCTTCTAGCCTATCTGCTGTGCAAAGGTCTTATAAATAAATCCAGTTATCCATGTTCCCTACGCATCAAGCCAATCCGCGTGTCAACTACCACAAATTCACAGTAGATCTACATGACTGTTTATGTCAATTTCGTGTGACTGTCAGTCTCTCACACGTTTCCATGGCACCACCCTTTGATTACGTAATCTCAATGTGTTACACAAAGGGACTCTCCATCTTACATATAACCAGCATCTGATGGTCAATCAAAGCTTGTAAACTTCTGACAAATCAAGTGTGTAGACAAGGGCTCAAAGATTTTTAATTCAACGTGTTAATGGGTAGTAGTGTACAATCATGTAAAATCGGTTGCATACGCTATATTGCATACAAATTAATATTTTTGTAGTTGTTGAATGTTGCATACAAATTAATACAGGATCGTTTGTCTTTATAATATAGAGTGATTAAGAAGTTACAGTGAAAAAGGTAGCATTCTTTTGTTTAAATAGCAAAAAATATTTTTATATCTAATTAATAGGTTTATCATTTTTATGTAGGAAGTTTGTCTTTAAAATGTTATGTAAACATGATTTAAGCAAATTAAAGTGTAGATGATGATTTTGCAAATGTTTATTTAAAGAAAATCTGTAAATTACAGAAAATTGTGACAGTTTGGAATAAAGGAAAGATAACTTTTACACACTTCAAATGTTTAACATAGAATTAAGAGACAAAAGGGAAACAATCTTAAATTTCATTCTTTGTTGAAGGCACAAGTAGACTAAAGGTAATTATGTTCCTTAGATGGTCCTATATTAAAGTTATTTAGATATATTGGAACCATGTAGAACCCTGGTTGCCATGGCTACTTAAGGGAAAATCTTTTAAAATGTTCATGTCAAAACCAACAAGTGTATAACTAATAGACCCCTATCAATTGTAAGAATTAAAGCTTTGGGTGAAAAGTGTCCCTGTTGTAAGGGATCCCTTAAAAGTATTTTAATTAAAATGTAGATCTTAAGTGTGGATCTTTTTACTTTAGCGGAGAAATCAATTAAAGGCATACATGCAAATTTGTGGCGTAATGGGTTAAAGAAATAGTGGAGATACATTACAGATTCTACATTTAAGTGATAAGGTGTGATAGTCTAGTTAATTATGTTTCATAGAGTATACATGTATATTCATATCATAATTCTAATTATGAATTAATAATAAGTCAAATATATAAATACCATTTTGTCTTTACAAATTGATATGCTCAAATCGAAAGTATCAATTTAATGGGTTCCCTTTTGCCGGCATTTACATGGAACCATGTTTTCGAATCAGGTTTATAAAAAGTTGGACAAGTGGCTTTTTGTTTAGGACAAGTGACTTTTTGAAAGTCACTTGTCCTGGACAAGTGGCTAAAAAAATTATTTGTGCAGCCCTGACGGTTTTCAAAATGTGTACATACATGCTAATAGCAGGAGGAAGGTTAAAACGAATTTCACTCACCTGCTTTACTACAAATATCCGCAAACAATGAAAATACTGAATACTGACACCTAATCACCTATATTTATTATCATTCAATAAACAATAGTCATGTCTGATAGTATGAAGTAAAATCATCTTTAACCCTTCTGCTATTATATTCATTTATAAGTTTAAGTCTGCCTACTATGAACATCTTTCATCTCAACTATTACATTGACTAATAAATAAGGAACATTCTTGCCAGGAAAATAGTGCAAACTCATGACAGATCCTAAAAGAATGAATGAAACAATGTAGACCTTTAAGAGATGTCTGATCTGGGCCTAAACTGTTTCCAAAAGGCAGCAATACATTCTGGTAGTAGCTGAGAAGGATAACCAGAACGGGTATTCAAAAATTATGAAGCTCACCTCCTGCAGAAACAGATTTTAATGCAAAATTTAATGTTGAATCTAGAGGTCAAGGCCACCAAACTGCAGTATATTGTGGTTAACTCATTGAGGGGCATCAGCATATGATGATTTATGACTGTAGGTGCAGTCGTTTGCTCAGAACAGACTTTAACGCAAAACCTTAACTTTGACCCTAGAGGCTAGAGGTCAAGTCCAAAGGTCTAGGTCGTCACCAAACAGCAATGCATCGTGGTCTACTAATTGACAAGCATCAGCATATGAAGTTTTGTGACAGTAGGTGCAGTCGTTTGCACTGAAATGACTTTAATGCAAAACCTTAACGTTGACCCTAGAGGTCAAAGTAAAAGGTCATGGTCACCAAGCTGCGGTGCATCGTGATCTACTCTTTGAGGCACATCAGCATATGAAGTTACATGGTCGTAGGTGCTGACATTAAGACCGCTAGCCTTTACAGTTTATGATATTCAGTCCAGACGCCGACGCCAGGGGTATAGCATACGCACCCCTCACTTCTAGAAAGTGAGCTAAAAACAATGTTCACTCACCGGTTTCAGTGACAGTTTCACTATTAATATCCTAAAACAATGAAACTACTAAACAATGACACCTACATCTGTTATCATCTATAAACAATAGTTGTATCTAATGATACTGTATGAAGTAACATTATCTTTAAAACAGATAACATGTGTACCAGTACCCGGGTTTCTACTACATACAATATCAACAATACATTTAGGACAAGCGTACTATATCTACCAGGGCTCTAGGTAAGAGGGAGTAAACTGAACAAATCCAACATTTTCTTACTCATTTCAGCACCAAATCCTATGGTGTAACTACTCATTGATTCTAACGAGTAGTGAAACCATAAGGTTTAACTCAGAAATAAAGATTTTGGTTTTTTAACTTTCCTTATCTGGAGCTCTGATATCAACTCGTCTCCTGCTACATGTATTAGTGTATCTTGATTCCATCATTAAAACCTCAGTAACTCAAACTCACTTAACACCTGTATTTCAAAGTTAAAACCTTGATTTCTCCAACATGAGTGAGCTGGAAAGATATCTAGAAGTTTCGCTACCTTGTTGCATTCGCTCCTGTCAATTTTTATTACTACAAGGGGTGTTGTTACCCTAGACTTTTAGCTACGCATACATTTTCGCTTCTATTTCTGTATGTTAGTTTGGATCGAGATCAGTAAATATAAATCCCATCACTGAGGGCATGATGCCTGCATATTGGTGAATAAAACTGGGTAGTGAAAAAGTCTAGGTAGCGAAATGACCAATTGCGAAAGCTACAACGAAGGTAGCATTTTAACATGATACAGTAGTGAAACATCAGTAACTGCTGTAAATTTTGAATTTCCAACAGAAGAAATATGGATAAAGAACTCAGACTTAACTCTTTCAACATCATGCACCTGTTCAAAATATACTTATTGCATTTGCAAACAGTGTAGACCCAGATAAGAGGACTGCTATATACTCTGATTATCTGGGTCTAAACTATTTGCTAATTTAGCCCAGTATTTATTTAAATAAACAGAATTCCAAGTATACTTGTTCATGTTTGGGAAAATAAAAAGATCCACAAGGGAACTTAATAACCCACAAGAGTTACTTAGTGTTGAAAGAGTTTTAAAGCTAGTTTGAGTTTTTGAGGTTCAGCTGTATTCAAATATTTCAAAATCAGTGTACCATGTATGTAATAAAATATAAAGCTTGACTTGTTCCCTTTCATGCTGCTTCTATAATATTTAGCTCTCTATGGCTCAGCAGTTTTTCTCTTCTGAACCCAGTTAACCCTTTGAACCCTAGTCACGCATATAGGCGTCCTTTTCAAACAGTGAACATGTGAATAGTACACTTGTCCTGTGCAAACAGTGAAGACCCAGATCAGAGGGCTCCGAAAGGAGCCCTCTGATCAGGGTCATCACTGTTTGTCATAATGCCAAACATTGACAAAAACAACCCATAAAAGTCTGAAATAGACTAGACTAAAATTGAAACCGGAATTGTCCATTTAAAAGTTTCAGGGAGGAAAGAGTTAACTTGTGTCAACCCTTTCAACCCTGAATAACTGTCCTGGGCTATACTGTTTGCATAGGACAAGTGTACTCTTTACTGGTACACATTTGTCAATGATGAGTTTACTCATAGCTTGGGTTGATAATGTTAAGGCCTAGTAAATATTTCCTTTATTATGATAGGAGATTGCTGAAACAGGATGAAATATCCAAAAGAAATCATTTTGTTTCTGAGGGAACAAACTTTGTGAAGAGAGTGAGCATAAGGTTATTGAGTTTTTATCAAGGACACTATTGTATACCTCATTAATTGTTACCAGTCTGATTCACACCAGTTATTTTTCAACACAGATAATCTTAATGCAACAGTCAGTTTCCTTGTTTAATCCTCTACCACTGTGACTGTATACTCCTCTGACATTCTTTTTTGACAGATAAAATTGACACTGATAAAATCCAAATCATAGGTCTTCAAAAAGCAGAGCATTCCGTTACAAATACAATACTCATTTAAATGCATTTAATTTATTCCTTCACTCAAGAAAATAGTTCTAGTTCATAGAGTCATGAATGAGCACTGTAAGAAGTAAGTAGCGTATTATACGATAGTTTAAAGCAATTTGAAAGTGAGGTGCACTCTGCTTTACTTTCAACCTCCTTTAAGTGGTCACATCTCTCCAATACAATAAACAGGATATGAACATTGTAACAGGGTTATGTAACTTATACCCTCACTCATCCACCTCCTCATAAAACATTCCGAAAGTATCCCAGGAATTTTAGTTGCTGAACTACATTTCAATATTTGAATATTGACTACTAACATACAGCTATAAAACAAGGCTTAAAATAATCAAAACCATATGGCAAAAACCTACTGGTATTGCTGTACGCTTCATTTGTGTACATATATACCCCATAGCTCTAGAAATGAGAAGTATATCTGATACCAAAATCCTTATGTCTACACAGTGCAGACCCTGATCAGAGTACTCCTTAAGGAGCCCTTTGATCAGGGCCTACACTGTTTGTCGTTTTGAAATATATTGTTTAAATCAACCCTAAAAAGTCAATAATGGACTGGACTTATTTTGAAATTGGAAATGTCTATTAGACGTTTCAGGAGTGAATAGGTTAAAGCAGTTTGAAAGTAAAGCAGAATGTGCCTTGAGGTACATCCTGCTTTAATTTTAGCCTGGTTTGAGCTGTCATCTGCTAGATTAAACAAAATATCTCTATGATTATATTCTTGGTTATATAAATTGGACCCATTTTCTTCAGAGGAGGAATGAGTTAAAGACTCAAAATTGTATATCTATGGAGTAACGGGTTAATCAGAAAGTCTCTGTAGACTCTTTCTTGAGGATTTTTTCCTTATCATAATAGCCAATCATGAATGTAATAGTTAACCAATTACCCCATAGCCTGTTTCTAGTTTTGTAGATAGCTGCCCACTTAAAGCAGGTTGAAAGTAAAGCAGATTAAGGCCCATTCTGCTTTATTTTCAGCCTGCTTTAAGCTATTATCTGCTAGAATATAGAAAATATTTCTTATGATCTTTATTTTTAACAGTATAAACTATTTTCTGTGGTAGAGGAATAAATTAGAGGCGTAAAAGGGCATATTTATGGGGTAATGGTTTAAAATGATAGATGTCCATAGTAGGTGGAGTATTATACATTGTAGATGAATATTCAGCAGGAGAAGGGTTACATTAAGTCATAGTTGCCGGAAATAAATTGATAGTGGACTTAAAAGATAGACAGATATTCAGCTTATTGTTCAGGGGAGCTAACCTGTACAATACTACTATCTATAATCTAATGAGCACAAATGTCAAATTCTGCTCATCACAAAAGAAAGTGAACAATTGGGGAATTTTTGAAAAACATATACCAGTATTGAGATATCATGTCAGTATTTAATTGGCTTCTATGCAGTTGTCTTATTTGGTCAAAATAATATTCTTACAAATTTTATGTAGACTTAATTCTCTGGTATATTGACACTTTTTGAAAACACTGACTGTTCCTAAGGGTCTGTTTGGTCATGGTCTGCACTGTTTTCTTTTAAGATCTCTTTGATCAGAGTCTGTTTTCCTTCCTTGGGATTTAACTAATTACCCCATAAATATGCCTTTTTAATTTTTATGCCTTAATTTATTCCTCCACTGAAAGAAAATCCTCCACTTTGTATAGTTATGAAAATGTATCTCAAGAAATATGTTCTCTATTCCAGCAGATGATAGCTTAACCCATTACCCCATAGCCTGTTTCTAGTATTTAATTATAGGTTATCACATTAAGCAGGTGGAAAGTAAAGCCTTAAGGCGCATTCTGCTTTACTTTCAGCCTGCTTCAAGCAAATATTTTCTTAAGTACAGAAAGCATTTCTTAAAATACATATTCATAACAGTATAAATTGGAGCTATTTTCTTTAGTGGAGGAATATTTTAAAGGCATAAAAAGGCGTATTTATGGGGGAATGGGTTAAAGCAGGCTGAAAGAAAAGCAGAATGCGCCCTAAGGTGCATTCTATTTTATTTTCAATCTGCTTTAAGTGATCAACTGTCTTCAAAACTAGAAACATTAATATATCTTAGTTTTATAATTAGCTAAAATTAGAAGATCTATATGTTTACAGTTGGCAGAGTTTATACATGTACATGTACTACATGAAGGGCGTAAAAAAGGATTAAACTGCCACAAAATCGAGTCAAAGATGCAATTTATTTTTCAAATTGACAATCAAAGGCCAATAAATCAAGAAGTCATACTGAATGCTATCTGACTGGTTATTCAGCTTACCACATAACTACAGTAAAACCTGTAGCTACACAATGCAGATATAAGGTGTTCTTTACAGATAACATGTGTAGTATTACTACATAATGTATGACAAAGCCAAGCAGAAAACTTACATTTAGTGTGTCCTGCTTCAACCCATTACTCCACTATTATACCTTTTTATGCCTTTAATTTATTATTATACTAAAGAAAAGAGTCCCACTAAACAGTCATGAATATGTAGCATAAGAAATATTTGCTATATTCTAGCAGATGGTAGCTAATATAAAGCAGGCTGAAAGTAAAGCAGAATGTGCCTTAAGGCACACTCTGCCTTACTTTGAGCCTGCTTTAAGTGGTCACTTCTCTTCAAAACTAGAAACAGGCTATGGGGTAATAGGTTAACCTGCCATCTATATATAAAGACCTATACCCACATGTCTTGCTGTCGATTTTTTGAAATAGGTGGTTGTTCAAAGCAGGCTGAAAGTAAAGCAGAACACCTATAGAAACATTCTGCTTTACTTTCAGAAGGCTTTAAGCATCCACCTATCAGGTTGCAGAAAAAAATCTGAACACGAAAAGAGCAAGAACAGGAAACAATTTACATGCTACTTTTTTTTGTACGGGTATAAGGAAAAGACTGCAAAATCATCATCGTTAGAGTGGCTGCTACAAATACAGATTAACTCTTTCCTCCCTGAAACTTTAAATGGACAATTCCAGTTTCCATTTTAGTCTGGTCCATTTCTGACTTTTAAGGGTTGTTTTTGTCAATGTTCGGCATTATGACAAACATTGAAGACCCAGATCAGAGGGCTCCGTAAGAAGCCCTCTGATCTGGGTATTCACTGTTTGCATAGGATAAGTGTACTTTTCCCATGCACACTGTTTAAAAACAACGCCAATATGCGGGACTAGGGTTCAAAGGGTTAAACCATTTACTCCAGTCTGGAAGACATGTGACCACTTAAAGTAGTTTTTTTTTTTATTTATTTGGCTAGGTAGATGTTTATAATACATGATATACAGTGAAACCCCTCTTAACCGGACGTGTATGGGTACAACATAAATTTCCGGTTAAAAGGGGTTTCCGTTTCGAGGGGTTTTAACCCATTATACAATAGCTTGTTTCTAGTACGGAAGATAGCGGACACCTAAAGCAGGTTGAAAGTAAAGCAGAATGCGCCTTAAGGCCATCACACTCTTAGAGTCTTTCTCTTGTGTGCATTCTGATGTATTTTGACATAACTCTTTCAACACTTACTAACTCTTTTGGGTTATTACCGGGTATTTTCCCTTGTGGATCTATTTAGTTACAAAAACAAAAACGAGCAGAGCCAGTCCACTTGGAATTCTGGGTAGGTTAATAAATACTGCTCTAAATTAGCCAACAGTGTATATCCTGATCAGAGGGCTGCTATAGGAACCCTCTGATCAGGGTCTACACTGTTTGCGAATGTAATCTAATCAGTATGTTTTAAACAGGTCCATGGTGATGAAGGAGTTAAAGACCTTTCTCAATAAAAGACTTTTCACACTCCTGGGTACATGCTTATAAAGCCTTTCGGTTGAGTCTTAAATAATTCTCAAGCATCTGATTGGTTAGATTTGAGCCAAGGCTCAAATCTGACCAATCAAATGCTTGAGAATGAATTCAAACTCAATTCAAACGCTTTGTAAGCGTGTGGTCAGTATGGCCCAACATGTGCTTGACTTTTCCCTTTACTCAATAGTCTGTTCCTCATTGTGAAGCCATGATCAATCATTTAAAGCCAGTTGAAAGAAACACCTACTTTAAGCTACATGTATCATCTGCTTGGATATAGTGAGTTACTATTTATCTTGCACACTCATTACTGAATTAAAGTAATGTAACTATTTTCTTCAAACAAGAGGGCCATGGCCCTAAATTCGCTCACCTGAGGACATTGAAGTTTGTACCTAAGTTGACTGGGCAAGACAACATTTTAATATAACTATAAATGGAGTTATCTTCCAGACAAGAAAACATGACAAAAGTGAATTTTGTTGCCAAGCTTATGACCCTTATCCATGACACATCCTCTTATCAAGCTATTTCCATTTCCAATAAATGATAATTATTTCACTAGCGTCAGCAGAACTGGAATTATTTTCCTGACAATAAAATATGACAAAGGGGAAAAACTAAATATTGCTGCCCTTGTGCATGGCATTTTCTCTCATCAGTTTCTTTCCATACATAAAATTTCATTACAATAGCATCAGTAGAACTGAAGTTGTCTTCTTGAGAAGAAAATATCACAAAGGGAAATAACTCAAAAAACAATGATGTCAGAGTTATGGCCTTTGCAAATGGCACTTCCTCTCATCAGGCTCTTTCCAAATAGGCAATTTCATTTTACCCATTACCCCATAGCATGTTTCTAGTTTTGAAAATAGGTGGCCACCTAAAGCAGGTTGAAAGTAAAGCAGAATGTGTCTTAACCCTTAGCCTGCCACTCACGACTATAGCTTTATATGCAAACAGCTTGGATCCGGATTAGACGCCGAGTAACTCGGCGTCTCATCCGGATCCAAGCTGTTTGACACTCGGACAACATTTTCAGCAATTTTGAGCAACTTTGAAGCACTTTGAAACTTGAAGCAGACGAGAAATATAGCAGACGACAATTTATTTGGCGGGCTAAGGGTTAATGCACACTTTGCTTTACTTTCGCATCTTACATTTTCATGACTGTTTAAAGTGGAATTATTTTCTTAAGTAGAGGAATAAATCAAAGGCCTAAAAATGCACATTTATGGGGTAATGGGTTAACAAACGTCAGTATATGGGGGGGAAAGGGTTGAATCCTGGACAAGAAAAAATGAAAAGACATACAGATAACTCTGACAAAACCAATATTAAACATACGGTATGTATAAATATGGCATAAGACATAATTACATAACTGTCAGTGGATCACTTCCAGATCCTGTTTCTCTAAGTATGAAGCAGACTGAACCATATCTAAACTTTAGCAGACAACATGTTCAGCTGATCATGACCACTTCTGTGATACCCCCTACCAGTTGCATAATATTTGACCTCAGTGGCTGTAGCTCTGGGGCTTACCCTTACCAGACTGAAATGATGTCTGCTTAAAACCTACTGTATGTGAAAAGTGTACAAAAAAACAATTTAGAAAATGTTAAGTTGGTAAATGAGTGGCAAATAGGTTGGATCCAGATTAGATGTAGCATTATGATTATGTTGCATCTGATCTGGATCCAAAATGTTTGCAAATATTGGCTATTTGCCCTTAGTATATTAAGAGTAACTCAGGTAAAATACAGTTCTGCTTCTGCTGCATCAAAAATACTGTGAAACCTGCCTAGAGCAGCACTTAAACTGCGCAGGGTGGCGTCAAGTGTGACCCTAGGGATTTCATTTTAACAAACTATAGAGGGATCGACCAGGAGATTCTACTGTAAAAATATCAAAGCTTAGGGCCTAGTAGTTTTTAGCAAGAAGATTTTTTAAAGTTTTTTGCTTTTTTGCTTTTTCAAGCAGAGTTTTTGCTTTTTCTCTTTCATTTGAGAAGCATCCAAGGAACATCATGAGCAGTTTGAATCCGCCCTACAATCCCCGGGTTCAGAGGAGATGTCATTTGAAGTAAAAGTGAACGGACAGACGGACAGACGTACTACGGACGGTGAGCGGTCACAATAGCTCACCTTGAGCCTTTGGCTCAGGTGAGCTAAAAAGGAATTACAATAGATCCCTAAAGGAGTATATCTATGGAGTAAACGGTTATAGCGCATTCTACTTTACTTCAACCTGCTTTAAGCCACCATCTGCTAGAGAAAAGAAAATAATTCTGATAATTAAATATCTATGACTGTAAATTGGACCTGCTTTCTTCATGGCAGAAATAAAGTGAAGGGTTGAAAATGCTAATCTAATGAGTAAAAGGTTTTTATCACATAATCTGCTATCTGGGAGTGACATAAAGCCATTATGTAAATATCGTAATCCACTAGTGGAATATCGTTTTTTGGGCTCCGGCCCAACCTGTTCGTCCACAAGTGCTGCATATAGCGGGGCGCCAAATGACGTCATTAAAGTCGTCGTTAACGTAAACAATGTAACGTTTTGGCGGAAAATCTATATAGCGGAGGGTCTACAAACTACGGCTTCAATCAATTTAAAAGGTGCTTTAACTTGTAATGTGATAAATAGAATCTCATATTCGTGCTCATTATTTATCATTTTTAATAAACTCGTCATATTATTTTAGTCAACTCGTTTATTAAAAATGATAAATAATGAGCACTCATACAAGATCCTCTATATAATGACCATTCTGAGTAAATGACTTTTTACACATATCACACTTGTATGGTATCTCTCTTGTATGAATCCCTATGTGTGAGCCTACATCACCATTCTGAGACAATGCTATTCCACAACTCTAACACACTTAACCCATTAACTCATATTAAGCAATAAACAAATATCGATGCTCATCTCAATATAAGCTTAGTTGATTAAAGTGTGTCAAAATGAGTAAGTATGAGAATATTGCACAATGCATCAAAATGAGTCAGTATGGCTTCATGGGTTAAGGGTACAGTGGAGAAAACGTTATTCTTTCCAGTTTAAACGCAAACGAAACGCAAAAACATTGTAATACAAGAGGCCCATGCGGGCCTAAATATCGCTCACCTGGAAAAACAAACAAAAGGGTCACATGACCCCTGGGGTGGGATCATTTTTTACCCCAGAGACATAATTTCAAATATCTTGCTGATGAACTAGAAAATTAAGTGTTCTGTCAAATATTTTGTACATGGGTGGTTTCAGACAGGAAGACTTTTCATTGAAAAATATCTGTTTTTAGCTAATGTGACCCAAATATGCAACAGACCCGAACCATTTCAGCAATATTGGTAAAGAACATCTAAAAGTGTCACTTCATAATGCTAAATATCAAAGCTCTTGCCATAAAAGTTTCAGAGAAGAATATTTCACTATATAACTCTAAGTAAAACTGCGACCCTCTAGGGCCTTGGCAGTTTTGACCCAAGGGGCATAATTTGAACAATCTTGATAGAGACCCTGTAGATGATGCTTTATGCCAAATATCTAAGCTCAGGGTACTGTGGTTTCAGACAAGAAGATTTTTTAAGTTTTCATTAAAAAAATCTATTTTTAGCTTCTGTGACCTAGATATGCAACGGACCGGAACCATATTTACACTATTGGTAGAGGGCTTCTAGAAGTGTCACCATGCCAAATATCAAAGCCCTGGCCATATTAGTTTCAGCGATAAAGATGATGAAGATTTCACTATATAACTCTATGTAAAATTACGACCCCCGGGGTGGGGTCATTTTTTACCCCAGGGACATAATTTGAACAATCTTGATAGAGGACCTGAAGACGATGATTTGTGCCAAATAACTAAGCTCAAGGTACTGTGGTTTCGGACAAGAAGATTTTTTAAGTTTCATTGAAAAAATCTATTTTTAGCTCCTGTGACCTAGATATGCAACAGACCAGAACCATATTAACAATAATGGTAGAGGGCTTCTAGAAGTGTCACCATGCCAAATATCAAAGATCTGGCCATATTAGTTTCAGAGATAAAGATGTTTGAAGATTTCACTATATAACTCTATGTAAAATTACCACCCCTGGGGCGGGTCATTTTTTACCCCAGGGACATAATTTGAACAATCTTGATACACAGGGGCGGAACTCTGTCACACAATAACTGGAAACGGGACGACGCTCGGTCACACCTGCACGACGATTAACATTGATAATTTTGTAAACATGCGCGGTGATTGTACTTTCATTTTTGCAAATGCAGTAGCTCAAGTCTGTCTGAAAGGCATTTTGTTCAATTGAACTTGATGAAATGCTTGCGATATTGTTTTAGAACAAATGTATGATACAAGTGATAAGTTTAAGGGGATTTAGAGCTATGTTTGATAAAGAATGGCCTGTTAAAGTCATCGTTTATCTTAGAAATGTCTGTTTAACGTGTCTTTGCTACAATAACTCAGCAAATTTCCTTTGGAAATAAAACAAAATAGTTTTAGTAAGTTCATTCATGCAAATTACTAATAAATCAGCGATTTAACCGGTATTTGCTTGAACCAATGACGAGAAAACGAGCATCTAGTGGACAGTCAGTGAATGCTGTGTATGTAACGCACACCGTAGACGACGTTTTTCCTTGTGTAACGCCTGCATGTCGACTCTGTTTCAGACACGGGACGATCATGAAAATCAGTTTTGTTGAGGACGAAACACTGTGAACATACTACAGGATACAAATCTCATTAGATCTGCAAGAAACTTAGTCAAAATGTTTGTCTCATTATTTTCAAGGTTAAGTTTGAATGTGGGATATGTCCGGTCAAATAGTAGATCATTTGGCCAAATAATTTAAAAAACCTTGTGAATACTCTAGAGGCAACAAATATCATTAGATTTTAATGCAATTTGGTCAAAATGTATGTCTTATTAATTAATATCTAGGTCAAGTTTGAACAAGAGCCCCATGGGGCATATTCGCTCACCTGAGAATAATTGGAACAAGAGGGCCATTGCCCTTAATTCGCTCACCTGAGGTCATTGTGCCTTAGCGTAATAGACAAGACAACATTTTTAATATAGCTGTAAATGGAAATATCTTCCAGACAAAAAACCCATGACAAATTGGAATAACTTAAAAAAATATTGTTGGCAGAGTTATGGCCCTTATCCATGACACTTCTTCTTATCAAGCTACATGTATTTCCATATGATTATTTATTGCCCATTCTGCTTTACTTTCAACCTGCTTTAAGTTATCATCTACTAAGATATAGATACCATTTCTTATATCTTACATTTTTATGACTGTATAAAGAGGAATTATTCTCTTTAGAGGAGGAATAAATTAAATGCGTAAAAAGGCATATGTATGGGGTAATGGGTTAACATCAGTAGAACTGGAGTTATCTCAAAGACAAGAAAATATGACACTGGGAAATAACTCAAAAATGACATTGACCTTTGCAGAACATGACCTAAGTTATAAAGTTTCTAACTTTAACAAAGTTATGGCTAAGATTAAAGTTGTGGACTGACAGACAAACAAATTGACAAACAGACAAAAACAAGAAATATCCAGGGTTATAGATAAGGCGCGTATTTGCGTAAATACGCAATTAAATACAGTAGAAAAGCAATTACTTTCAGATCCATACGTACTGAAAATCAATTATTGAAAGGGTTTACGCAAAAGAATTCAAGCAGGCGCGTATCGTACGCAATTAGTCGCATTTCTCAAGTTTAATGACGGGATGTTTACTACGACACCGGGTAAATATTTTACCGATACACCGATTAGACTGGTTATTTATTTCCAAGTAATAGCCTATCGGATTTATGCAGCGCCGCTTTTTGTTAGCTCGTTTAATTAGTAAACCAGTCACATCGTCTGCCAGAATTTCTTCTGTCAAAATGGCATCGCGCGGACGGAAAAAGCGCAACAAAAAACCCCACATTATTCAATTACGTTCAGCCTTCCGCGAACGAACCAGAAATAATTTGTAACAGTGTCGTGAATGAAATTTTGAATGATGCACGTAACAGCCAAAAAAGAGGTTGTTTAATGTTACCGACATAATCGACGATCTTTTGTCCCGAATCTGTAAGTCACCAAAGAAACACGACAGTGCTAAAGTTAGCAAAGTTACGGTAAAGGAATCCTGGAATGGCTTTTAAAGTTTCCGTGGCTGGAAATTAATGAATCTTAGTTTTCCTACACAAATATGAGCTTTTGCATTTGTGTTGAAATGAGATCGAAACTGAAATTATCGAGTGTGGGCAAACGAGGGTACAGTACATCAAACAATCAGCTTGTGTTTTGTATTAAATGGAAAAAAAAATAGAGTAAAAAAGCAATTCATATCAAATTGATGGAGTAACGGTTTTTTGGATACTCAATTGAAATTCAGAAAACCCAATTCTTAGAAAATAGAGGGAGTAAATACCCAATTAATGCAAAACCTTATCTATAACCCTGTAATATCTTTAAAAAAGATATTCGGCGGAATGAGTGGTTGAACTAAGGCTATATAGATGGGTGTGCAAAATTGAATTAAATTGAGGTTTTCAAAGAATATATATCTTGGATTGAAAAGCAAAAAATACAAGTATTCAATTGAAACAGTAACTTTTATTTAAAATGCAAAACTATCATGTACAGAAATGCAAAACAAAACAATAATTTAACTCATATCCTAGCTACTGGTAGGAGATCCTCACATTAATCTATTGTTCCATTCATAGAGTTTCTTGAAACAAACTATAGCATACACAAATGTACAGATACAACAATCTACTGTACTTCACTCTTGTAAATAATGATGAAACAACACAATTATGTTTAACTCACTTGAGGCTATTCATATATAAAATATTGCTTTTAATGTATGGCAAATGTGTACAAATAGTTAACAATTAAAACAAATTGGTTGTAAACAATTACCAAACACCTTAGCTTCCTCTGTATTTCAGATCATATCTTAAAATAGAAGCATAAGGAAACTTGAAGAATCTGTGGCCTAATTATCAGACCAGTGTTATGTAAACAGCCAGCCTGTATCTCTAAATTTTACACCCACAGTCCACATCATGTAAAACTGTAATGGGACATAAACCAGCCTACAGGGCTCCAGATAAGAGTGAGTAAACTAAACAAATCACATTTTTTCACCTCTTTTAGCACCAAACCCTATGGTATTACCACTCATTTTGATTGTCTTGAAGAGACAATTCATATGTATAGTGACACCACAGGGTTTAATGCACAAATAAAGATTTTAAGTTTTGAAACAATTCCCTTATCTGGAGCCCTGGCTACTATCCAATCAGACTATTCAGTTTCAACAGGTGCTCTTAATTCTAAATTTCTGATCAAATATTATTGGTTGAAATGTGTGGCCAAATATAAAGTGTGTCTAAATAGAAAACAGTCAGCTCCGCCGAAAAAGCAGACAGACAAAAACAATATGCCCCCAACTGCAGGGGCATAAAAAATGTAGCAGACAACACCATATGCTACTGTTATAGTCAACCTCAGCTGACCTGAGTTCAGTTATGTAACTCTGCCAGTAGGAAATGTGGCTAGGGTCTAACTCTTATAATGCTGAATTGCTGTCTGCTATACATATATTGAATGTGAATTATGACCTAGATATTCAACTGACCAGAACCATTTGAACAAAATAGGTAAAGGACATTTAGAAGTGTCACCATGCCAAATATCAAAGCTCTGGTCATATCAGTGTCAGAGAAGAAGACATTTGAAATTTTCACTATATAACTCTATGTAAAACTGTGACCCCCGGGGCGGGGCCAATTTTGACCCCAGGGGCATAATTTGAACAAACTTGATAGAGGACCTGTAGGTGATGCTATGTGCCAAATATCTAAGCTCTGGCCCTTGTAGTTTTTTACAAGAAGTTTTTTTAAGATTTCCTTATTTTTTTACTTTGGTTGCCATGGCAACCAGAGTTCTGCATTGTTTTTAATTCTTTGAACAAATCTGAAAGAGCTTGACCCAAGGAACATTTCTGTAAAGATTGGTTGAAATCTTTTCAGCGGTATAGGAGGAGATGTCATTTGAAGTAATTGTTAACGACGATTGCAGTTTTTGACATGAAGATTTTTTAAAATTTCCTTATTTTTTCACTTTGGTTGCCATGGCAACCAGAGTTCTGCATTGTTTTTAATTCTTTGAACAAATTTGAAAGAGCTTGACCCAAGGAACATTTCTGTAAAGTTTGGTCGAATTCTGTCAAGTGGTATAGGAGGAGATGTCATTTGAAGCAATTGTTAACGACGACGCACGACGCACAACGCCGGACACAGGGCCATCCCAATAGCTCACCTTGAGCCTTTGGCTCAGGTGAGCTAATAAAGGTGTTGTCGGATTAAACACTAGGCCACTAGGTCAAATTATCGAAAATCCGTGTTAACACTATATAGAGGCTACAAATCTCATTAGATATTCATGAAACTTAGTCAAAATGTTTGCAGTAATGATTTCTAGATCAAGTTTGAGTTTGGGTCATGTTGGTTAAAAAACTAGGTCGCTATGGTAAATCATAGAAAAACCTTGTCAACACTCTAGAAGCTACAAATCTCAAAATAAATTTCACGAAACTTGGTTAAAATGTGTGACATATTAATATCAAGGTGACATTTTAATGTGGGTTACCTCCAATTAAAAAGTAGGTCACTAAGTCAAATCAAAGAAAACTCTTGTTAACACTCTAGAGGCTACAAATCTCATTCGATTTTCATGAAACTTGCTAAAAATGTTTGCCTTGTTGCTTTCTAGATCAAGCTTAAATGTTGGTAATGTCAGTTCAAAAACTATGTCACTAGATCAAATCATAGAAAAACCTTGTAAACAACCTCACTGGTACACAACTCCGTCACAATGGAAATTGGAATGGTTGCGACAGCTCGTCACGAAACGGTTGCAAAGTGTCCCGCACAATTGAAAGACTTATTTGGGATATTTATTATAAAAATACCTTTCTTGGTTACATTTACGAAAGTTAAGTGAAACATGTTATACTGAGCCATTCTGTATAATTTAGATGGAGCGTATTTCCATAATCGTGAGATTTCCGTGAAAACCGTCGCAAATTGAAAATGAAAGTAGATTTTCTTCAGTTCGCACATGTTTCAGCCATTTCAACCGTTGTAAATGTTAACTAAATGCTTCAATTGTTTGAAAACTACAAGATCATGAAAATACTGTAATTTCCGCTTCGAATTTCTTAGTTTGTGCACCATTTCAAACTGAAAAAAAACAATACCATCATGATTACTGCAATCTGAACAGAAATGTAACGGTTTGGATAACGATTAGGGTGTTTATGTCACAGTCTGTTTAAGAAAGCGTCACGGTCTGGCTAACGATATTTCAACTGCTACATAATTATATAAGATTAGAACTACACACATTGATAGAAGGCACTGCAGAGGATTGCAGTGTGTATGATACATAAGTTTACACATTCTGGCATAACGTGAACTTGAAGTGGCGAACGTTTTGTCTATTTTTTATGTCCCACATGACTTAATCGGGGACATATTGTTTATGGTATGTCTGTTAGTTTGCTTTTCTGTTCGTCTGCATGTCCACAATTTAACATTGGCTATAACTAAATACTTTATATGTGGTATGTGTACTCATCTTGAGAATCTCTTGAGCTCGGCACAACTTGGGTCATTTACAGGTATTCTATAATAGAGACGTTATACTTGGTATGTGTACTCAACTCAAAAAGCTATTGAGCTTGGTACAACTTGGGTCATGTCTAACAGAGGTCAATGTCATTTAGAGGTCAAATGCGATTAATTTGACATTGGCCATAACTCTTGAGCTACATAATATAGAGACCCCATATTTGGCATGTGCACTCAACTTAAAAAGCTCTTTAGCTCAGTGCAGTTTGGTCATGCCAGCCAAAGGTCAAGGTCATATAGAGGTCAAATAGAGTTAATTCAACGTTGGACATAACTTTAGTTTAAAATCTAGTAAAAACTTTTTTCTTTGTACATAATTTCTGATGTAAATCTCATTATGTGAACGTTTCCTGTGATTTTAAATTTACAACACCAAGAAAAAGCTGAAATGCAATGTGATCTACATATATCAAAGTTCTCGGACGCAACCAATTCAAAATAATGCAACCTATTCTGAGAGCCAAACATTTTCACTTAACTGGGAAACAACACGAGGTAGTAGGTGTTAAAACATAACCATCGTCTACGGTGAACTAAACGTAGGTGTGTTATTGTTATTAGTAGTTTCCCCTGTGCATAGTGGACGTAGACGTTGACTTCCATTTTCAACTGTCAGTCAATCTGTTTTAAATCTGTGTTGAAATGTGGGCTATGTCGGGTTAAATACTAGGTACGACACTAGGTCAAATCATAAAAATATATTGTTAACACTCTAGAAGCTACATTTCTCATTTAATCTTGATGAAACTTGCTCAAAATGTTTGCCTCATTGAAATCTATGCCACGCTAAAATTTGGGTCATGTTCAGCTTAAATCTAGGTATTTTAAGTCAAGTTTTACATGGAGAACCAGGTGAACAATATAGGGCCATAGGGGCCTTTGTTATTGTTGTTGTCTACAAACAGTTTGAGCTTTGGATTTGATAAACCCTAACTTGACGTTTGATCACCTCGATGTCTTTTTCAAATCGCCAAAAGCAAAAGGTGGATCAAAGAATTTGTCCTGAAACAGGCAAAAAGCGTCGTCGCGTATCCATTACATTGAAAATGAGATCGTCCCGGTGTTTGTTACAGCGTCGTCCTGCAGGCGTGACATTTTACTTTTGAAACTACTACTTATTTACGCCATACGACTGATCGAAATTATTAACAAACTCAAAATTAATAGTGTTAATACTTAATTTGATTAATTACATATCATTTCGTTATTATAGCAGTTCACTGTTGAAGGTCAAAGTATAAAATGCACTATAATAAGGAATGTTGCAGTCATTTTGGCATTTGTAGCTACAATGAGCCCTTTCTAACTCCGTTACCGTTTATGCTGACATTCATTAAACCTCAATGAATATGAATATACTTATTTCAAGTAATAATGTGGAATAAATAAGTACTGCAAACTATCTTAACGGTTCCTTCCACGTCCATAAATTGTTTTTTTACTCAATTGTATCGTGTTCGTTACCTAAATCGACATGCAGGCGTGACTGAGCGTCGTCCCGTTTCCGACTTCTGTGTGACAGAGTTCCGCCCCTGTGTGATAGAGTACCTGAAGACAATGCTTTGTGCCAAATATCAAAGCTCAGGGTACTGTGGTTTCAGACAAGAAGTTTTCATTGAAAAAATCTATTTTTAGCTCCTGTGACCTAGATATGCAACGGACCGGAACTATTTGAATAACTTTGAAAGAGGACCATACAAGGATCATTCCTGCCAAGTTTGGTAAAAATCCATCCAGTAGTTTTGGAGGAGATGTCGTTTAAAGAAATTGTTGACGACGAACGGACGGACGAACGGACGGACGAACGACGACGGACACAGAACTATCAAAATAGCTCACCTTGGCACTACGTGCCAGGTGAGCTAAAAATGTATAAAATAACAACTTTTTGACAGCTCTGACTAGTGACTACTTGTATTTATTTATTAAACGAGTGGCAAAGAGTTTGGAGCCTGATCAGACGGCGTCTGATCTGGCTCCAAACTGTTTGCAATGGAATTAGTAGTTTTAGCTTTAACATGTTTATTGGGAAAGAATAACGTTTGATCGACTGTATGGACTCTCATGTGATACACTAAATAAGCTTTATGTGTAAACGATTCTTCACACACGCCACACGTGTATAATCTCTTTGGATGTGTATGGACCCTCATGTGCCTCGTTATATCAAAACGATTTTTGAATGATTTTTCGCACATGCCACATTTGTAAGGTCTCTCCTCTGTATGCACAATCATATGTGTGACTAAAGAACTTTTCTGAGTACCGGTAAACATCTTTTCACACACATCACACTTGTACTTTCTCTCTGTTGTGTGACTCATCATGTGTCTGACTAAAGAACGTTTCTGCATAAATGACTTTTCACAAATATCACACTTGTAAGGTCTCTCTCCTGTATGAACTCTCATATGGATGACTACGTTTCGTTTCTCATTGAAGAATTTTTCGCAGACATCACACTTGTAAGGGGTCTCTCCTGTATGGATCCTCATGTGTTTAGCTAAATAAGCACTCTGGGTAAATATCTTTTCACACACATCACACTTGTAACTTCTCTCTGCTGTGTGGCTCATCATGTGTCTGACTAAAGAACTTTTCGTAGTTAATGATTTTTCACAAATATCACACTTGTAAGGTCTCTCTCCTGTATGAACTCTCATGTGATCAGCTAAATGACATTTCAGAATAAATGACTTTTCACAAATTTCACACTTGTAACATCTCGTTCCTGTATGAAATTTCATGTGTGTGACTAAATTAGAACTCTTAGTAAATGACTTTTCACAAATATCACACTTGTAAGGTCTCTCTCCTGTATGAACTCGCATGTGGATGACTATCTTTCCTTTCTCAATAAATGACTTCTGACAAAAATCACACTTGTAAGGTCTCTCTCCTGTATGAATTCGCATGTGGACGACTTTCTTTGCTTTATCAACAAATGATTTTTCACAAATATCACACTTGTGAGGTCTCTTTCTTGTGTGAATTTTCATGTGCCTCACTAAAAGACAATTCTTAATAAATGACTTTTTACAAATTTCACACCTGTAAGGTCTCTCTCCTGTTTGAGAATTCATGTCTGTATTTAATTGACAATTCATTGTAAATGACTTTTCACACTTCTAAAGTCCCTTTCCTGTACTAACATCCATCAGTGCATTTAAATGACCATTTATTGTACATGACTAACCCTTGTAATGCCTCTCTTTTGTATGTAGCCTCTTCTGATCAACTATTCTGTCTGTATAATGACTGTCCTTGTTGCTGACTTGGCTGATTTTCGTCCATTTTCCCAGCCTAGTAACGTTTTTTCAATATCATGGAGGCAAAAGCTTCTGTAAGGAATGGGTAAGAGGACACATCATGAGTAGAACAGTTTGGTAAACATAATATCGTGCGTGTTTTGTATGATATCAACATGGGCATGTACCATACTAGCTTCAGTACTGGAACACGTCTTGTACCTTTCAATAACGTCTGGGATGTAACCTTGAATCTCCCGCTGCAATGACTGAGCATCTATTGTTCCAATTCTGTCCAGTCGAATGGCACTAGCTATTACAGTTCTCAGTAAGCTATATAAAAAGGCTAGGATAGAGGAATGTTCACTGACACCTAGTCGTCCACACACTGCCACAGCCTGGTGCTTATACGGTAGTGAGCTCACCAAGCTTTCCAGCTCTTTGTCATCAAATACTCTAGCATGGTTAGAAGTACAAGCTTGGTACAAGGTGTCAAGATCACAGAGGCTCTGCACGTCTTGGTAGGAGGAGAAGGCTTCTCTCATAAATGGCAGGGAAAACGAGCCTGCATTCTCCTAGCAGCAACAGATCAATTCTTTTAATGATTCTTTTTTTTTAATTGTCCTGCCTCGAGCCCCAAACTGTGAGAGAAGCCTCCTGAAGAAACCCACTGTCACATATCTGTAGAAGATTCAAGAGCTTATCATCAGGTAAAATTCTATCAGTCATTGTTATTCAACCGCAGCTGAATCACAATAATGAAGATTTGAGCACTTATCACATGTAAATGTTACTATCAGTTTCCTTAATTTATTATGGTTTAGTTTAAAAGAATAGCAGTCATTGCAGCATAAATCATCTTTGGTTATTGAAGCATGTTGACTAGCGGCTGTACTGTGAGTGTCACTTAAAGTAGGTTGAAAGATCCAGCACCAGATGGTTGACCTGATACCAGGACATATACTGCATCCAAATGATGGTAGAATGAGAGGAGACCAGCGTCTGCACCAGTCATCCGTGCCACATAGGCACATACCACCTACAAGTGCTTGTTCTACCTTAGTCAGTAGCGAACAGGACTAGTGTTTGTCACAGCAAGCATAGGTGGAATATTTTCTCCCCTGGTTCACTGATAACTAACATAAATGTAGCCGGGTAGAGATTATGGTGAAATGGTTTGATGGCTTCACTGGGTAACTCGGTAGCTCAGAGGTTAGAGTGTTGGCATGGTAAGCCAGAGGTCCTGGGTTCGAGTCCCAGTTGAGTTACAACGTTTTCACCAAGTGACATTTTGCGCCCAAGGTAAATAACACTTAGGGTAGTTTAAATGAAATATATATAACAATAAGAAACTTGTGGAGTGTTCCTTGAGTAAGAATTTGAGGCGAATTCTTGTGTAGAGGGGGGTGGCAGGGGTGTACAAATTTCAGAATTGTTACTCGCCCTGCTGGGAGATAATGACATTTTGTTCATTAGTTTCTGTTGTAAATTATCAGAAAATCTGCTCGCCCTGACAAAATCTTACTCGCCATGGTGAGCGGGCGAGTAGAATTTTACACCCCTGGCCCGGTGGTGTGTAGTCGGGTACAGATTATGGTGAAATAGTTGGATGGCTTTACTGGGCGACTCAGTAGCTCGATTAGTGTTTTAGCTAATGCGGAATCGCGGGGCAACCCGCCCTTCTGCCCTTTTGATCCGCCCTTCTGCCCTTTTTCCGGTGTAAGGATCCGCCCTAGTGCCCTTATTCTGTGCCCTTATCCATTTGATATATACCGCCCCGCTGACCGGAGCGATACCACTTACTGTCGCTAATCCCATTATTGCCAATCAGTGCAATGTGACACTTGCGTGTCATAGACAATCAACAATTATAGTGTGTAATCGACCGATACACATATGTACCTGGTGTGGTACCCCGCATAGTGGGAGTGTACAACTGAAGCCGGATTAAATCGAAACGCATGTGAAAATAATATGTTGGCCTCTTTGAAAACCAGAATAAAAGACACTCTTTTCCCTAAATTTAAACATTCATATAGTATTAACCATTTTGAAGACTGAAAAAAAAATCATAGATTAAAACGTAAACGCGAGTCGGATCTTGGAAAAATATGCTCGATACAGGGCCAATTAGAGAATGCTCGAAGAACGAACATTTTAGATGGATATAGATCTAAAACCGAAATTAATTTTTCTTAGAAGGAAATACTTTCCATACAAATCTTAATTAATATTCACGTACCAGAAACGAACTGTCTTCCAAATTTCGGAAATGGAAAATTCAAACGCGCACCTTGCTTCGAACTGTTACACAAGTTGTCTTTACTCGTTTTATTGGCTGTAAGAAAGGTAATTCTCTGCATCTTTTTTTCAAAACTTTTAACATCCAATGAATGTAGAGGTTATATACACCCATTTAGAAAGACAGTATTGATGATTGACGTGAAATTAACAAATTACATCTTACAGGTGTATATTTCGCGGGAGTTTCGGGGAATAAGTTACGACCGAGAGAGGTTTGGTTGGTTTGTTAACGTCCGCCGTTCTGCCATCAAATACACGCGAGAATCGAAGAATGGGATATTTCTATTTCTAAAAGTATCGGTTCTGTGCTGTTGTTTTTATTTTGGTAAGCTCATATTGAATGATCTATTTGAAACAGAACATTTAGCGTGACAACACATATCTAAGCAGATCCTGTTTAATTTTTCCCGTGATGCAGTCTAATTAACCCTTCTCCAAGTTTGTATTCTGTTTTATGACAGGTGGTTGCTTAGGGAAGGCTGGATTTTAATAGGAAAATCCTTTCGACACCCACCTGCCTGGATACAGCAACAATCCAATGCCAATGATTATTGTACTTTATAGTATTTGTTTGTGTGCATGTTTAACTGTGTGTGACAGAATACAATGATATTAAAAAAATCTCAAAAATAATTTAAAATCAGACAAACAGGAAATACACCCTATACAAAGGACTTACCCAGGAGCACTCTGATCTGGGTCTATACTATTAGCAAACAGGTAAAGACACTCCATAACCTAGTTTCTTGCTGCTTTTTTTTAAAGAATTAAGAGAATTGATATTTTCTAGTTTTGATCGTTTTGGGGCTTTTACACCCCTGTTTTACAAAATACATTGTTGCAAAAGAATGGGATACTAGTTAATGCCAACCTCAATCAACAGCTGTATTGGGAAATCATCAGGTGCTGGAGTAAAATTTAGCTGTGTAACTTTAAATATATAATAATGAGTGATTTAAAGAAAACAAGGGCCACTATGGCCCTAAATCGCTCACCTGGTACACCATGGCAAACTTGACCTATAGTGACCTAGATTATGACTGGACATGACCCACAATCAACCTTTAGAGTGTAAACAAGATTTTCCTATGATTTGACCTAGTGACCTAGTTTTTGACCTAACATGACCCATATTCAAACTTGACCTATAATCAATGAGACAAACATTCTGACCAAGTTTCATCAAGATCCAATGAGATCTGTAGCCTCTAGAGTGTTAACAAGATTTTTATATGATTTAACCTAGTGACCTAGTTTTTAACCAGACATAACCCATATTAGAACTTGACCTATATATCAATGAGACAAACATTCTGACCAAGTTTCATCAAGATCCAATGAGATTTGTAGCCTCTAGAGTGTTAACAAGATTTTTCTATGATTTAACCTCGTGACCTAGTTTTTAACCTGACATGACCCATATTCGAACTTGTCCTAGATATCAATGAGACAAACATTCTGACCAAGTTTCATCAAGATCCAATGAGATTTGTAGCCTCTAGAGTGTTAACAAGGTTTTTCTATGATTTGACCTAGTGACCTAGTTTTTGACCGGACATGACCCATATTCAAACTTGACCTAGATATCAATGAGACAAACATTCTGACCATGTATCAGAAAGATCCAATGAGATGTGTAGCCTCTAGAGTGTTAACAAGATTTTTCTATGATTTGAATTCGGTGACGATTTTTTTGGACTGATCATATTTTTTTAATGTCAGAAGCCAAATAATGCCACAAATTTGCTTTAATTTGAGTATTTTATTTTATTTTGACAAGTACACCATCCGGTTGCGAGTCGCTTTAATATTTCAAAACTGTGAGAAATTAATCTTCAAAGATAATGTGGTGCATAATTTATTTTCAAGCAGTTTGGATCCTGATCAGAAGCCCTTTACGGCGGCATATGGTCAGGATCGACATATTTGTTGACACTAATATCAAAATTTAATATTTCGAAACTTTGAGAGCTGATGACCATATTGGCAAATTTGTTTTTAAAATTACTAAATAATCATCAGTATTGATGGCGTAGAAATAATACATAGAAACATAAACATAGTCCTATACAACAAAGAAAGATAAAGAATTCAAGATCTCGATTGGGCCAAGACGAGTCTCAACTCAATAAAGGCTATCAAGGAAAGGTAACTAAAGGTAACTAGTAAATCTTCAAAGATAATGTTGTGTCCGGGAGAAAACTATCCAGGCGTATGTAAAATAAATTAATTATGTACAATATTTACAGGTAAATAATGTGTGAAAAACGATAAATTATATCAACTAATAAGATATTGATTTTTCCCCTATATATCCTATATGTGGTACGCTTCGACCCAAAATGGTACGCTTTGACTGGGTACGCTTTAACCATGGTACGCTTTGACCATAAGGCATAACCCCTTTAGTAGCACTGTTGGAGAGCATTGACATGGTACAGGCCCGGATCCAGAAATTTCTGAGTGGGGGGGCACACTTGGGGAGGGTATGGGAGGGGTGGAATTTTTGAAATTAACATCAAAATGGTGCATGCTGAGGGCATTCTAGAATGATGTAAACATCCCTATGAAACACCAAAAAAAAGTGGTTTCATAAGTCAGAAAGAAGATTTAAACGTAAACTTGAGAAGAAGAAAAATCGATTCTCAGACAACTATAATTTAGGGTCGGACATTTTTTTAATTAACACCAAAAAGATACATTCTTGGGGCATTCTAAGAAAAACGTTTACATCAATAGAATGATGTAAATATCCAAACACCACAAAAGTGGTATTATAAGACAGAAAGAAGTTACAATCGTCATAAAGAGGGAAAAAACCCGGAACTTTTTAGAAATTAACATTAAAATGGTGCATTCTGGTGGCATTTGAGAACAATCTTCTAAGAAAGTTTACTTTAAAAGAATGATATAAATATCCTTTATGAAGTCCCAAAAATGGTGTCATAAGACAGAAAGAAGATGCATGCAATTTTTTAACGATACTTGACAAAATCAGTTCTGCAAACAGTAAATAATACAGCAAAACTTTTTGAAATTAACAATAAAATGGTGCATTCTGGTGGCATTCTGAACACATTCCTAGAAGAAAGCTTACTTCAAAAGTATGGTTTAAATATCCTTAATAAAACCCTAAAAGTGGTTTCAAAAGACGGAAAGAAGATGAACATTTTTAACGATACTTGACAAAACCAGCACTGAAAACAGTACATAATACAGTGTTGTTTTTTTTAAATTAACCTTAAAACGGGGAATTCTGGTGGCATCTGAGAACATTCATAGAAGGAAGTTTACTTCAAAAGAACGATATAAATATCCTTTATGAAATCCCAAAAGTGGTTTCATAAGACAGAAAGAAGATGCAACTTTTCTTAACGATACTTGACAAAACCAGCGCTGAAAACAGTACATAATATGGTGAAATCTTTTGAAATTAACAATAAAATGGTGCATTCTGGTGGCATTCTGAGAATATTCTCAGAAGAAAGTTTACTTCAAATGAATGATGTAAATATCCTTTATGAAACCCCAAAAGTGGTTCAGAGATAATGATACTACATGTTTAATATTCATAGTATAAACTGTCCCTGTCATTGGGCATAGCTCATGGGGAAGTTAATAAAATTGTGACAACATGTACACTCAATGTGCAGTTCATCGGCCCTTGATGTACTCGATTATAATAAAATATATGTTGTATTCCAATATTGTTTACAAATTGGGATGGGTTTAGATTAAGCTTTTTAACTTCGATTTTGGGTGAAACTCAAAGGTATACCTATCAGGCTTCATTACAACAGGTGAGCGGTATCAATGCCTTCAATGCCCTCTTATTTACGATTAAATTCAAGGTTCTACTTTTACAATATATCACAAAATGACAAAGTGCACCTTGAAACTAACTCTCCCCACAAACATTACATTGACAATTCCAATTAAGACTCGTCCACGTTTTACTTTATTTAAGGTTGTTTTATACAATTTATTACAAAACGTCAACAATGCAGAACCTGAGCGTTTATGAGCCCTCTGACCTGGATATTCACTGTTTGTACAGAACAAGGTTTGCAGTCACTACTTAACTGTTAACATATTCAATTTATTACAAAATTACACACAGTGCAGGCCCCAGAAGCTCTTTATGCACTGTTTTGAACAGTGCAGATCGGGATAAGAGGGCTCATTTACGAACCCTCTGATCTGGGTCAGCATTGCTCGTACAGGACAAGAGTTCTGGTCACTAGTACACTGCAGTTTACTTACAGTTAATTCAAACTTAAATCCTTCTCTCTTAACCCTTTGAAACCTAGTCCCGCATTTAGGCATCCTTTTCAAACAGTATACATGTGAAAAGTGCACTTGTCCTATGCAAACAGTGAACACCCAGATCAGAGGGCTCCTTACGAAGCCCTCTGATTTGGGTCTTTACTGTTTTTCATATCGAAAAACATTGACAAAAACAACCCTTAAAGGTCAGAAATGGACTATACTTAAATGGAAACTGGGATTGTCCATTTGAAGTTTCAGGGAGGAAAGAGTTAAAACATCAAATGAACAATTCCAGTGACACTAAGAAACGGTTTTTACAATACTTTATATAATGACAGACAGTGTAGACCCTGATCGAGGACTTCTGAAGGATTAACCCATACATACGCCTCTAATTTATTCATCCACTGAAAAAAATATTTCTTATTTAGACAGTCACGAATATTTACCGTAAGATATAATTGTAGATGGTAACTTAAGGTACTTCGCATATGCGCTTAGTTTCCATACAAGGTGTTATGAAACTTTTCATGAAGAATGATAATAGGCTTCGAATCAATGTGTGAAAATATAAGCAAAATCTATCGTGTGGTTTGTCTTTAAGGTCTTTTTTTCTGACAAAAACCTGGAATTTTGATGCTTTTATTTTTCTCAAAAATAAATAAAGCTAATGACTATTAGTCTAACCCACTAAGTAGTCCACAACATTCATTTCAAGAAAAGCTAAAAACATTTTGAATAAAAGTGTTCAGAAAGATGTTATCAGCTATTTAAATTTTGAAAAATGCTAAAAAATTGAACTACAGAAAACTGACTCATTCAATGTATATTTGTTTTCATTTTATTCAAATATATGGTTGATGAAACAGTTGGTCAGAAAAAATAAAAAAAATATTACAGTCAGGATTTGTTGTTCTAACAGATTTTCTTATTAAAATGGGGGCAATTTGAAGTTGAGATACAGTTACTTACCTTAAAATTAAAATTCTGTCATTAAAATGCGCTATTATTTATTCATGGACTTGCATACAATGTTAATTATATCATTTAAACATAATAATAATGGGCAATGTTGATCTTGAAAAGGCTGTCGTATTGATAAGCTTCAATGTGTGGCTTTTAGTTCGATCAAATCGTATACATGTACATGTATACATACCGATTTTATTGACTTGTAAGTCATTAAACTAAAACGTACATGTAAGTGGATATATAATTGGACCGTATATAACAGCACTTATTCTAATCAACGAAGACTAAACATAGCATGTCCCTTGATCACTGCGTTATGGATTGACAAGTCAATAAATCGGACACTTAAAAATAATATTTGGATCGGATGGGTCTCGAACCTATGACCATTGAATTGCAAGTCAATCACTCTATTTACTGCGCTATGACGGATTATACTAATTCGTATCAACATTTCCTTTATATATTTTTTCTAGTAGATCTATAAGCACGTACGGAAAAAGTCTATGTTGCCAAGATGCATATCCGCTCGCCCGCAAGACCGACTTCTGTAAGCGAAAGGCCTTAAAGTAGGCTGGAAATAAAGCAGAATGTGCCTGAATGCACATTCTGCTTTACTTTTTTAAATCTGCTCTAAGTAGACACCTGTCAACTAAAGGCAGGCTATGGGGTAAACTGTTAAGTAACTGTCTTTTCTCATCTTTCTGTAACCAGTGTAAACGATGCGATGGTCGCAGTTTTGGAATGAATCTATTCTTCCCAACTTGCTTTTCATGGTGACAGTAACAGTGCGTGATCTGTATTTTTCCTTATAAGAACTTAACCAGACTTTCATTTCCATAGTAACCAAACTCCTGCTGCCAGGGTCTAATAGGGAACATGATGCACCTGTTAACTGTGATCAGAATCACTAAAACGCTTATTAGGTTGAAATAGCTGTAAAACAAAGCGCTTAGAAAACATGATTAAACCAGTGTAAGGGTGTCATGTGCCCCAGGGCTATAATGTTATCTAAATAAAGTAGGCACCCCGCAGTGTCAAGACAGTAAAATGTAGGGGCCAAATAAGGGGCACACGCCAATACAGTAGAACCGTAAAGCTTAGTGGTGTCTCAGAAGTTAAACAGTTAAAAAGACCCCCCCCCACCAAGTTTCATAGGTTAAACACATTTATGCAATCTTTTCAAATATTTACCAACCACCTGTCAGGTTGTAGAAATTGTATGGTACCAAATTTTATCAGGACATGGGTCTTTTTTTTTCAATTGTCGAAAAGCAGAAAGCAAGCACCCATTTCCTAATCTGCAGTTTCCGGTTGAATTAATAATAAACTCACCTTGTATCCTTAGTGTTTTTTATGCATGACAAATCTGACAGGCCTCTGCTATCGGGTTTCACTCGTATTTATCGTTACACATTTAGCTCAATGTAGAGCATAGTTTGCTTCCGGGTGTGTACTATACGCAAAGTGATGACGTCAGACAAAATATATAGGTAATTTTTATTGATAATTATTAGGTATTTCAGTCGATAACATGAATCTAATTCGTAGTTTTTTGTTAAAATGTGGTAGAAATTATTATTAATTGATATTTTAAATATTATTTTCAAATCTCGAATATTTATTTCCAGTGCGATAATTTAAGTTCGCAAAAACCAATGACGTATTTCACCGTGTCCACAAGCTTTCAAGAAATTGACAGGTCTTTGGGAATTTGACAGATTGGTTTCAAGATAATCTAAGAATTGTCTAAACCTTTGCTCTTCGCCATTGATGTCAACATGATAAGCATTAACGAATAAGTAAGTTGAAATCCATTTTCTGTAAATTATTGTCAGATTTCTTGCCGATGTTTAGACGCGACTCTCATCTGTCACCGTACAACGATCATCGCGGTAGCTGACTTTCAGCATTGGCCTGGCACACTTACCGTATCTTTTAGAGTGAAATAATAAGCAAAGCAACTGTAATGATGTCTAAGAAATGCGGAAATCTATCTGTACAAGAATCTCATTGCTGTAGCTTTGGCACAAAATGATCTAGATAGAAGCTATTAACCTGTTTCCACTATTTGGCCAGGTTAACAATTAATGTCATAATAAATCTGTAGCAATTAATGTGTTGTAGAATCCTATGAAGACAGTGACATTTACATGAAGGGAATGAAGAGTCACCATTTATTGGCGATAATCTCATACTAACTCCTGAAATGACCAGTTATAATTTCTACGAAAATACCAAAATGACCTGCAGACATGGGTGACAAGACGTTTCGCGCCCAAACAATTTCGCACCTTGGATGTTTCGCGCCCAAGCCGTTTCCACCCAGGTCGTTTCGCCCCTGGTCGTTTCGCACCCAATATCAAATATGTAACTACAGTATATCTCTGTTAAAAATTAACGTATATTTACTGGTTATTTTCATCGGAGGGTGTTTAGATAGAAATTTGATGTTAGCAAGTACTGTAAGACAGGATATTGATCATGCTACTGTGTATGTATGTCTCAACTTAACGAGAAACACATATAAAAAGGTAGCATTTTTTTTGGCACTCTACATTTTTAGGTAAAGAAACAAACAGACGAGTGTTAAACTGTTTGCATCCAGATCATCGGCGCCGCTTGACGCGGCGTATGATCTGGATATTAACTGTTTGCCACCATAAAGAAAGTCGCAACCTACAGGCAAAGGGTTAACACATAAGACACATAAGAAAATATGACGAACAACAGAATATATATATATATATATGTATAGAAGTGAAGAAAGAACTCAATGCTGGATAGAAATATCAGAAAAAGACGTAATGAAAAATCAGCCGCCGCGGCCTTTCTACAAGTAGTTCTATATACATGTATATATCGTAAAAAGGGGAATCCAAAGACACGTGGTTCGAATATTAAATGACTGGTGGAATATCAAATAGTTTTAATCCTGATCATACGCCGAGTTACTCCACATCTGGTTAGGGTTCAACTTTTTTTTATAAATAACCACTTATATTCGAGATAATCAGTGAAAGTTAATACATAAAAATCAAATCTGCAGATTTTTTAGATATTTTCTACCATGGTAGTAATGCACGTGTTTAACGTGCATGGCAATATAAAATTCCTTATTTATTAAATACCCTTTAATTCTTATTCTTAAATCTTAGAGAAAATAACTATAGTCAACTCTAAAAGATATTTATCGTCTGCCCTCGTTCTGCACTTGTTCCTAAGATTTTAAACATACGGTTAAATGAAAACTTTAAATACATGGTGGAATATCAAATAGTTTTTATCCTGATCATACGCCGAGTTACTCGGCATCTGGTTATGGTTCAGCTTATTATAAATAACTACTTGTATTCGAGATAATCAGTGAAAGTTAATACATAAAGATTAAATCTGCAGGTTAACCCATTACCCCATAGCCTATTTCTAGTTTTGAAGACAGGTGACCACTTAAAGCAGGTTGAAAGTAAAGCAGAATGTGCCTTAAGGCACATTCTGCTTTACTTTCAGCCTGCTTTAAGCTATTATCTGCTAGAATATAGAAAATATTTCTTATGATACATATTCATGACTGTATAAAAGGGAACTATATTCTTCAGTGGAGGAATAAATTAGAGGCGTAAAAAGTCGTATTAATGGGGTAATGGGTTAATAATATAATAGTTACAACCATGGTAATAATGCACGTATTTTACGTGCATGGCAATATTACATATTCAACATTTTTAAAAATAGTTTAATTCTCATTCTTAAATCTTAGGCAACATGGCTACAGTGAAATCGAAATATATGAAATATATCTATATTTCAGATGACCAAACTAACAAATTCAAGACATTGAAAATTTGTCAATGCACGATATAAAAATTTACAATTTCTATAATCCATTCTCGGGCATGCCATCAACCTGTCAAAAAGTGGATCGTCTGTATTTCAATGTTATTTTATATATAAATAGACTAAATTAAAAAAATGTCAAAAAGTTTTGATCCTAATCATACGCCGGATTATATTCTGAAACTGATCAGTATCCAAGCTTTTTGCAATTAACCAATATATTCGGGATAAATTGGTGAAATGGTTAATACATTATCATGGCAGTAAATGTAGTAACATGATGTTTTTTTTAATAATAAATAATAAAAGAACTAACCTGAATTGCACGAGCCCCCGCCTGTTTTGCGCGTGCGGACATGAGCCCCCCCCCCCCCCCATCCACCCTATGATAAGATACATGTTTTATTGTGTAAAGTTGTAGATTTACAACTTCAAAGCGTGTTTTTCAGTGTTATTTTGTCATTATTGCACTTTAATCATGAGACACAAACAACACCTTTAACTTACGATTATAATCACAATTAAGAGCGATATAATGAGAACATCTCGAAAACCACCTTTTATTAGTATCTTTTTTTTTTGTCTTCCAATAAAATTGCATAAACAATATAATTATCTGGAAAAAAAACTCGATTTACTCTAATTTTCATCGAATCATCTTTCAATAATATTTAATCACAACCTGTAATTACCTTAAAACCTATCAAAATCGATTTCTGTTCAAATCGGTTGTTTCAATTTTAAATGACGGGTTTAGTTTTCTTTATTATAATCCCTCATTAAACATCAAAGTTCGTGAAAAACGCAACAAACAAGGTGCAATAAACAAAGCAAATTAACACCTGTTTGATGGTACCGTGGACATTCTTTATGCCCTCGCACGTTCGCGAATTGTTTGACACTTACGTGAATGAAAGATATCAAATTGTCGTCATATTAACACATTCAAGTGTTAAGATAATTATGTGTTACTATGGCAATCATGTTATGTTTAAACAGTTAATACAATCAAACAACAACAATGTAATTATTATTAAATTGTTTGTAGCGATTCTTTAATAAAATTTAAAATATGATTACAAATTTCAAATATGACATAAATTTACAAAAGCATTAGAAATATTAAGAACAAATAACACGATACATTATATTTTTCACACTTTTATTGTTTTACAAATACAAATTGGGAGAAAGAAAAATTGATTTACTATTCATTTTTATTACATGAAACTTAAAACTTAAGTTTATGGGATAACATACATATATTAAGTAAGTTTATAAAATTGGGAGCGAAACGACTAGCCCTTAGGGGGCGAAACGACTCGGGTCTCATTTGGGAGCGAAACGACCAGGGTGGAAACGACCAGGGAGGAAACGGCTTGGGCGCGAAACGACCCGGAATCCAGACATGTAGCCAGTTTGAGTTTATAATTAAATAGTGAGAGATTTGTGTAAGCAGCCCAATGGCTCAGTCGGTAGAGCACTTGCCCTGTAAGCAAGGGTTTTCGGGTTCGAGTCCTTAGAGTCTGGCTGCATAATTATCTCACCACGTTCTTAAGTCTAGTCGGAATATGGTGGCTAATTTAAGCAAGATAAATGTAAGTCAGTGTATTCTGCTTTACTTTCATTGTTATTTTTTTTGGATTGCAAGTTCTGATTGAAACAATCAACCAGGTTTTTCTCTTAATTTGAACACTGTCTGCCCATATTTTGTTGTGGTCATCAATTTATGCTATTTTATTCAAAATCTTTACAGAAAAGAAAATGACAATTTAACTACTTATTTTAAGCATTTTATTTCAACATTTAAATCTTACACATTTTATTAGGACATTTGCTCATGTTTTTTCTTTTCAATATCCCAAACTCGTTGTCTTTTAACCAGGATTGAAGAATTTGTCAAATATTGACCAGAGACAGTGTAAATCCAGAGATTCACGACTCCCTTATTTTCCTTCTTTCCCCATATAACAGGTGTCCGTTGAGAGGCAGTGATGTATGTCGATGCGGTCACGTGACCAGCACAGGTAATGACAGCGTCGCGATAATGGAAAAAAATACACATATCGACCAGTTGACTTATAAATATTGACTTTATTTCGTTTTTATACGATATTTTGTGATTCTAATCGAGTGAAACCAAAATATGAGTTGTGGATTAAACCGAGAAAGTGTATTCCTGGCTCAACGGAAGATACGTTGCTGGTAAGTTCCAAAAAAATGAGATCGATTCAATATCGTCTTGCCGTAAACGCTTAAAACTTCAGTATGAAAAATCAAACATGAATAAGAATGGGTTATCCATGTAGTTCAAACTAAGATACAGTTTTGGCGAAATTTTCATGTCAATCTGTCCACGCATTTTGCTATAAATTAAATTTTATTGAGGCCACCCACTGGTGCTTCGATTGAAGATCGATGCAATATCGTCTTGCCGTAAACGCTTAAACTTCAGTTTAAACATTCAAACATGAATAAGAATGTGTTGTCCATGTAGCCCATATTAAGATACAGTTATGGCGAAATTTTCATGTCAACTTGTCCACGCATTTTGCTATAAATTAAATTTTAATGAGGCGACCCACTGGTACTTCGATTGAAGATCGATGCAATATCGCCTTGCCGTAAACGCTTAAACATCAGTTTGAACATTCAAACATGAATAAGAATGGGTTGTCCATGTAGCTCATATTAAGATACAGTTATGGCGAAATTTTCATGTCAATTTGTCCACGCATTTTGCTATAAAATAAATTTTAATGAGGCCACCCATGGGTCCATTCACACCTTCGTGCAAACTGCCGTCACTTTTCATTCAATCGGCATTTTCCAAACACTAATTAACGTGTGTGCGATGCGCGGAGGGGTTAATTGATGCTCGGACTTTATTCTTATTATTCTTTTGTGTTAAAACTCGACCAAGAGGCTTTTTTAAGGAATGTTTGTATTGTAAAATAACTGTAGACCGTATTAACGAAGCAACTGATAAGTAATTCAAGTATCGACTTTTTCCCCGATCGTCGCTAAAGCTTATATAACTCGCGAGGACCTGATCTCGCTCAACGGTCTCGCATGTATAAATCATTCGAGTCGTGAATCTCTGGCTTTACACTGTCTCTGTATTGACCAACTAACTTTAATATTATAGACTGAGCCTGACATTTAAAGCTTTTTGATTGTGTCCCAGGGATGCAACAACCATCAATTTTGTCCATCCCGGCCGATTTTAATGCGTAATTAGATATAATTACATCGTAAGCGCGAGCGCTGTTTAGCTCACCTGGCTCGAAATGCCAAGGTGAGCTATTAGGATAGCTGGATGTCTGTCGTCTGTCCGTCCGTCCACAATTGTTCGTTAACACTCTAGTGGATACAAATCTCACTTGATCTGCATGAAACTTTGTCAAAATGTTATCCTTTTTTATATCTAGGTCAAGTTCGAATGTGGGTCATCAAAAACTAAGTCACTAGGTCAAATCATAGAAACACCTAATGTTAACACTCTAGAGGTTACAAATCTCTTTAGACCTTCATGAAACAGTGTCAAAATGTTTGCCTCTTTGATTTCTAGATTTGGATTGCCTTGATAGCCTTCTGTACTTTAACACCTACAAAACCCAGAATTTCCGAGAGTCCACTGCGCATGTAAATCACCTATTACCGAGCATAATCTTCAGCCAGTTGAAGGAGTCTCGTATACGGCAGATTTAGCAAAAGCAGTTCCGAATGTGGGTCATGTCGGGCCAAAAACTAGGTCACATCATAAAAAAACTTGTTAACATTCTTCATATCTACTAGTCTAGGTTAATTTCGAATGTAGGTCATGTCGGGTAAAAAACTAAGCCACTAGGTCCAATCATAGAAAAACCTTTTTAACGCTCTAGAGGCTACAAATCTCATTAGATCTTCATGAAACTTGGTCAAAAGTTTGCCTAGTTGATATCTAGGTCATGGTTGAATGTGGATCATGTCAGGTAAAAAACTAAGTCACTAGGTAAAATCATGAAAATACAAAATTAATGTTAACACTCTAGAAACTAATCTGCTAAATTGATGAAACTTGCTCAAAATATTTGCCTCATTGAAATCTAGGCAACAGTTGAATGTCATTGAACTATGGTACAAGGGATGTTGTATTCGATCCCCCGCCGGAACAGCTGCCTAACATGGGGATTTTTTCCAAACCCCCGATGATGTACATGTGTGCAGGCATGTTGTTGAGCAATATATGTACTGTAAATTGCTCCTCTCCACCCAGAGATTAAAATGGGTACCTGTGAAGGATCCAGGCTGGTACTGTCGCTGCCTACATGCCATATGTACGCATCAGGGCACCAGATAAGGGTAGTTTTTCAAAAACTTAAATCTTTATTTCTGAATTAAACCCTATGGTGTCACTACTCGAGACGATTCTAATGAGTAGTAACACCATAGGATTTAGTGCTGTAATGAGTGAGAAAATATTTGATTTGTTGAAATAACTCCCTCTTATCTGGAGCCCTGAAGCATTGATCAATATTGTAGGGAAGATAACTCAATGATCAGGGGAGTGAATGTACAGTCGACTGAACGGTAATTCGGACCGAAAATAGACTATATCTTTGTACTTAACTTTAATTATGCTTGTGTATGTTTTTCAGGTTGGATTATTTGTGAAGTTGAACTTGCAGCAGTGAGACAGTAGTTTGTTGGAAGTCAGTTTGTGTGTTGCTATTAGCCTGAAGAAGTGGAAATGGAAGTGTAACCTATTGTACTCTACGCACGATACTTCAATACATTCAGAATGAGCAGGTCCAATCAGTATCAGACTGTAGAAGTGGGGGATTCCACCTTCACTATACTTAAACGTTATCAGAATCTCCGCCCTATCGGATCAGGAGCTCAGGGAATAGTATGGTAAGAATAAATTTATAATAGATAAACATCATAAGGGCTCTAGATAAGGGGGGTATTTCAAAAACTTAAAGTCTTTATTTCTGCTTTAAACCCTATGGTTTCACTACTCAGATTTTTCTGAGCTGTCTGATCATGATATGCAGTTTTCTTACAGGATATTTCAGACATGAGTTTGCTTCATTTCAGTGGAAATTGTTAACAAATTTAATAGTTAAAGTGATATGCAATCATACATGTATTAGGTAATTATGTCTCCCCCCTTTAGGGGAGGGAGACATATTGGTGTTGTGCTTTCTGTCTGTCTGTCCGTCTGTCTGTCTGTCCGTCTGTCTGTCTGTTAAAATTCTTATGCAGCTAACTCCTCCTACACTATTTAAGGGATTTACTTCAAACTTTTACACATGAACCAGCTATATGCGAGGATGGTCATGTGGTTTGGAATTTTGGCTGCAACAATTTTAACAGAAGTTATGGCCCTTTGTAGTTTTTCCTTATATAGAGTATATAGCGAAAAATTCTTGTGCAGCTAACTCCTCCTACACTATTTGAGTGATTTACTTCAAACTTTTACACATGTACCAGCTATATGTGAGGATGGTCATGTGGTTTGGATTTTTGGCTGCAATAATTTTGACAGAAGTTATGGCCCTTTGTAGTTTTTCCTTATATAGAGTATATAGCGAAAAATTCTTGTGCAGCTAACTCCTCCTACACTATTTGAGGGATTTACTTCAAACTTTTTCACATGTACCAGCTATATGTGAGGATGGTCATGTGGTTTGGAATTTTGACTCCAACAATTTTGACAGAAGTTATGGCCCTTTGGAGTTTTTCCTTATATAGATTATATAGCGAAAAAGTCTTGTGCAGCTAACTCCTCCTATACTATGTAAGAGTTTTCATTCAAACTTTTACATATTAACCAGCTATATGTGAGGATGGTCATGTAGATAGGCATATGGGCTGCAACAATTATGACAGAAGTCACACAGTAAGTATACACACAATTTTAATCTGAAAATAAATTGCTTACAATTTACAATGTCAGTATTTTGACATATGAATTTATTCCTAATATATGTGCCAGGGTGGAGGTTGCCAGGGGGTGAAATTATTCCTCTTATGGGTGCTGGGGCGGGGTACCGGCGGGAGACATGTGTTTTTCTCAAAAACAAGCTCTAGTTTTATATATGAATAATCCAGCAGGAGAAAGATTAGAATACCACCAGCACTTTCTGCTAGACACCCATAGTGGGTTTGTATCACAATTCCTTTGACGGGTGGTCATAATAATGCTCCAAGCCAGTTTTAACTCTTTACTCCATAGCCTGTTTCTAGTTTTGAAGACGTGTGACTGCTTAACCCATCCCCCCATAAATACCCCTTTTAACACCTTTAATTTATTACTTCACTCAAGAAAATACTCCGAAATTATGCAGTAATGAATATATATTATAAGAAATATTTTTCTATATTCTAGCAGATGGTAGCTTAAAGCAGGCTGAAAGTAAAGCAGAATGTGCCTTAGGCACATTCTGCTTTACTTTCAACCTGTTTTAAGTGGTAACCTGTTTTCAAAAATAGAACCAGGCTATGAGGTAATGGGTTAAATTAGGTTGAAAGTGAAGGAGAATGCACCTGAAGGTGTATTCTGCGTGACATGACTGTATGACTGTATTTTCTTCACTGGAGGAATAAATTAAATGAGTAAAAATGCGTATCTATGGAATAATGGAAGGGAAAGTGTTAACCAGTCTAGTCCTCAAGCTTCTTTATGCTAAACAAAATGGTCACTGAGGTTAGATTCTGCTATTAGCCCTTACAAGATTTTAACTCGAAGTAAATGTAATTTGCAAACAGTGTAGAGTCAAATAAGTGCAACTGAAGCCCCTCTGGTTACTACCTGCATCTGTCATATTTGACATTCTTCTCAGTTAAGTGGACACAATGAAAGAAAATTCCATGTATAATTCAGCATTAACGGGATTACATTTCAAAGCATCTGGCTGAAGGACATAAAACTTTATGGGTAGTTAGTTCTTTTATTTAAACAGGTGTGCTCAAGCTGAAGTTTATCATTATGTGAACAGTTTGAAAATAGCAGCTCAATGTATATTGTGTCTGGGGAAAATGTCATCTAAAGTCTGTTAAGATATTCCGCCCACTGTGAACATCTATCAGCTGAACTATTTAACCCATTACCCCATAGCCTGTTTCTAGTATTGAAGATAGTTGATTATTTAAAGCAGGTTGAAAGTAAAGCAGAATGTGCCTTAAGGCACATTCTGCTTTACTTTCAGCCTGATTTAAGCTATTATCTGCTAGAATATAGAAAATATTTCTTATGATTCTCACTTGTGCCAGTGTAAATTTGAACTATTTTCTTTAGAAGAGGAATAGATTAAAGAAGTTAAAAGGCGTATTTATGGGGTAATGGGTTAATTGGCTAATAGAATAAGGATGTTTTATCATGGGAAAGACTCATGTCAGACAGGTCCTATAAGACAACAATGCAAACACAACAGTATTACCAGTAGACAGACCTTTAGGAGCTCTCTGATCTGGGTCTACAGTGTTTAAAAAAATGTAAATTGATGCAAGTACATTTGTACATGTCACAGCAGAAGGGTTAACCCATTTCCCCATATATACACCTTTGTATGCCATGAATTTATTCATCCACTGAAGAAAATTGTTAGTCATAAATATGTACCATAAAAATTATTATTTCATATATTTTAGAAAAGGTAAGCTGAAAGCAGACTGAAAGCATTCTGCTTTACTTTCAGCCTGCTTAAAGTGGTCACCTATCTGCAATACTAGAAACAGGCTATGGGGTAATTGGTTACGGTAGATGGTTGCTTAACCCTAAAACTACCCCATAGTCTGTTTCTAAGTATTGAAAATATATGACCTCTTTAAGCAGGTTGAAAGTATAGAAGAATGTGCCTTAACCCATTACCCCATATCCTGTTTCTAGTTTTGAAGATAGGTGACCACTTAAAGGCACAATCTACTTTACTTTCAACCTGCTTTAAGGTATCATCTGCTAGGATTTAGAAAATATTTCTCATAATATTTATAAATTCATAACTGTATAAAGGGAAACTGCTTTCTTCAGTGGAGTAATACATTAAAGGCGTAAAAAGGCGTATTTATGGGGTAATGGGCTAAGGTGCATTCTGCTTTATTTTCAGCCTGCTTTGTAAGTTTCCATCTGCTATAAGATAGAAATATTTCTTGTGATATGTTTTGTGATGATGCTTACTGGCTCAAACTTTAACTTGAATAAAGTGCATAACTCATTTACCCATTTTCTAGTGTTTCTTAGGCATAATTGTTTTCAGTTTATTGCAAAATGACAAAACGTGTAGACCCTGATCAAAATTCTCTCTTAAATTGGTTTACACTATTTGCAATAGAACACATGTACTCTACACACTAGTACACAGGTACAATGTATGTTTAGGACAATTAAGTAAACTTGTCATTCTAAGGATTAAATGGGTTAACTCTTTCCTCCCTGAAACTTTAAATGGACAATTCCAGTTTCCATTTTAGTCTAGTCCATTTCTGACTTAAAAGGGTTGTTTTTGTCAATGTTTGGCATTGTGACAAACAGTGAAGACCCTGATCAGAGGGCTCCTTTTGGAGCCCGCTGATCTGGGTCTTCACTGTTTACATAGAACATGTGTACTATTCACATGTACACTGTTTAAAACGCACGCCTATATGCGGGACTAGGGTTCAAAGAGTTAAGGTGTCTTCAAATATTTTGAAACTTGATCTTGATCATACGCTTAAGTTAGTATATTTACTCAGCATCTGATCAGGATCCAAACTATTTGTAAAGTCGCCTTTTAGCCACCTATGGTTGTGAATGAGTTAATAGAGAACACTATAGTACTTTAAGGATTAACATGTGTCAGAATGAATCATGCGTGTGACAATGATAATAAACAAACAGGTACACCACATACAAAAAATACCCCTGTAAACATGTATAGAGCCATTTAAATGTTGACCCATTACTCCATAAATATGCCTTTTTACGCCTTTAAATTTATTCCTCCACTGAAGAAAAATAGAACCAATTTATACAGTAATAAATATGTATAATAAGAAAGTTTATCTATTTCTAGCAGATAGTAGCTTAAAGCAGGCTGAAAGAAAAGCAGAATGCACCTTCAAAACAAGAAACAGGCTATGGGTTAAGGACTATAGCTGGTTCTGCGTGTCACATTTGAATAGCTGTACAGGTTTAACTGTATTCCCAAGCCCTTAACTGCTCTTCATTCAACAATGAAATTATACAGTCACTCTTGTAGTAACCCACCAGTCAAAACAAGACACATGACCATTATGGGCAGCCCTTCTATACAGGTGACTGCTTAATACAGGATCACAATAATGCAGAAAGCTCCTATAGGAGCTTTCTGCATTATTTTGAACCTGCATTAAGCAGTCACCTGGGTGAGGAGATCTCGATTGGACTTTAATTCGTTGTGTTGTTGAAGGCAATATTGACAGTACATGTGATTCCTATTTTCATGCTGTTTTTCAGTTAACGCGGGAAAATCAATAATCTTTGAGTCATTCTATGGCAGAGATATGTGTCACTAGACTGTATTCTACCGCCCTACTATCTATTCTTTTTACTGAGTCAGCCTATCGCCTTGCACCTTACGTTTTTGATTGCTCAATAAACGATGTCTGCTTTAAAAACTTTTGTATGTATGTTGTTAAATTTTATTGAAGTAATTTAAATTCAAGACATTTTCTGTGAGTTTCGAACAGTTAATATCTTGATTAGTTGTTGGGTTACTTTGATGTCTTATCTGGATCCAAACTATTTATAAATAACAATAAATTCCATACTTTAGCACTTTTAACCTTTTAACTGCTGACTTTCCAAATGGACTCTTTCAATTTCTTAACCCTTCACCCAAATGCTGTTTCTAGATTTGAAGCAGGTTGAAAGTAAAGCAGAATGTGCCTTTTAAAAGGCATGTTCTGCTGTACTTTGAACCTGCTTTAAGCTACCATCTGCTAGTAATATTTCTTATGGTACATATTTAAATATAAATAAATTCGAAAGTTCTATTTTCTTTAGTGGAAGGAATTTATTAAATTTTCTAAAAGGCACTTCTATAAGGGGAAAGGGTTAACTCTTTCCTCCCTGAAACTTTAAATGGACAATTCCAGTTTCCATTTTAGTCTAGTCCATTTCTGACTTTTAAGGGTTGTTTTGTCAATGTTTGGCATAATGACAAACAGTGAAGACCCAGATCAGAGGGCTCCTTTCGGAGCCCTCTGATCTGGGTCTTCACTGTTTGCATAGGACAAGTGTTCTATTCACATGTACACTGTTTGAAAAGGACGCTTATATGCGGGACTAGGGTTCAAAGGGTTAATAAAGAACAGTTTACATTGTCTCTTGGGGTGGGTCCCAAAGATAATTTAAATTATGACAAACAGTATAAGCATTGATCTGATATAGCTCCTTCAGGAGCCCTCTGATCTGGGTATACACTATACACTATTTCCAAATGATTTGATTCCCGCACTGCAATAAGGTTTAAAGGTAAGCCCATTTGATGATGGACATTTTAAATATTGCAGGGCTAATTTGAAATCAGTTCTCCTTGGTGTCTGATAAGCATCCAATTCCAATATATCACTCAGGTTTCATTTCTGAAAATTTGTGGATGACATTTGAACAGAATACATTTAATGAGCAATTAAATGTGAAGACAAATTGTTCTTGTCTTTTCCTACTTGGCAATTATCTTAGCTTCAGCCGGTGAAAGTGTTAGAAATTAACCCTTGAATCTACGTTCTGGCTCTTGACTGGCATCGGCAAACAGTTGGGATTCTGATTAGATGATGAGTAACTATTTTACTAATTAACCCTTTCCCTCATAGAAGCGCCTTTTTACGCCTTTAGTTTATTCCTCCATTGAAGAAAATAGTTCCAATTTATACTATTACAAATAAAAATCATAAGCATGTTTTTCTATATTCTAGCAGATAATAGCTTAAAGCAGGTTGAAAGTAAAGCAGAATGCGCCATATGGCGCATTCTGCTTTACTTTCAACCTGCTTTAAGTAGTCACCTATTTGCAAAACAAGAAACAGGCTATTGGGTAAAGGGTAAGTCAGTGTTCCTTGCTATTTTAGCACTACCTAGATCTGTTCAGTAGCTTTTCAACTTGTTATCAGATATTGAGTAAATCAGCATCAAAATTCTAATAAAGTTATATGGATCTTAACAATATGGATTTTAACAAGCTACTTTAAAGCAAAACATCATTATTTTAATGCAAAAAAGAGGTAAACCATTTCCTTTTAGATTATTTTATTCCTTTACCGTATAGCCTGTTTCTGGTTTTGAAGATATATGTCCACCTAAAGCAGGTTGAAAATAAAGCAGAATGCGCCCTATTCTGCATATTTCTGCTGCTTAAGATAATAGTTCCCCTTTATAAAGTCATGAATATTGCACCATAAGAAACATTTTCTATATCCTAGTGGTCGCTTAAAGCAGGCTGAAATTATAGCAGAATGCTCCTGAAGTAAAATTCTGATTTTCTTTCAGCCTGAAGAAAATAGTTCCAATTTATTTAGTCATGAATAATATTATCATATTTATAATAAGAAATATTGTCTATATCCTAGCAGATGATAGCTTAAAGCAGGCTGAAAGTAAAGCAGAATGAAGAATTCACCTGTCTTCAATACTAGAAACAGGCAATGGGGTAATGGGTTAAGACCTCAACTATTTCAGAACTAGAACCAGGCTATGGAGTTAGAAAGGCTAATGGGGTTGTGTGGACTGGATAAAGGCTTAAAAACGCTTTCATTTGAGAGGAAAAGTTGTCTGTAGACTTGAGACAGCACTTGGCCTGAAACTGGCTTGCAGGGCTCTAGATAAGTCTTAGGAAGTAAACTGAACAAATCCAACATTTTCTCGCTCATTTCAGCACCAAATCCTATGGTGTTACTACTTATTAGAATCGTCTCGAAGAGACGATTCTAATGAGTAGTGACACCATAGGGTTTAATGCAGAAATAAAGATTTTAGTTTTTGAAATACTCCCCTTTATTATCTAGAGCTCTGGGCTTGAATATTACAGAACACTCATGACACAGATCAGATGGTGACTTACTTGGTTATAGTTAGTCAGAATATAAAATGTATGCAAATTTCACAAAATGTAAAATACTTAGCTGATATTCAGATTAATGGCAGACAGTTTTTATTACGCCATCTGTTATTTAAAGAATATGAGCTGACTGGGATAAGTATTAGCTGGAAATCTTGAGTATTTTAACCTCTTAGAGAGTCTCATTGATTATTGTATGATGTTTACTGCATGGCCAGTCTTTTATTAGTTCTTGTCGTTTTGGGCACACATTCAAAGGTTTTGAGAAATATAGGATCTGTCATGAGTCGATGTTTAAGACAAGCTGATCTCAAACTAGTCTAGAATTGAAATGTTATTAAGCGAGCCTTGGTGAGCTTAATAACTTTTCTATTCTAGACGAGTTTGAGATCAACTTGTCTTAAACATCGACGAGTGACAGATTCTTTTTCTCACATTACCAACGATTTAAGCTATTTTTTATGCATTTTTTTGGAACCCTGGTGACGTCAAAACGCCGTTATAAATAGTGACGTTATAGTGACGTCATCAGAGTTATCTCACACAATGTTGGAGATAAGGATATTCGTCATCCTTGTTCGCTATAGAAAACAGGGGTAGTTATGTGAGAAATGAATGGTCCTTGGACTGAATATACTGGTAACAATAATAGACAGAAAATCTTTTAAGGACAGTTTAACCCATTTTAAGTAGCAACCCCCTTAAAAGATGTTTTTATTGCACTGTGGGAGATAACAGAAAGTTAGCTAAATGCAAGTAAAAAGTAATGCTGAACATTTCCATACTTTTTTCCTTCATTTTCAGAATAAACACTTGAAAGATGTCTACGTTTGTTCATTATATAATTGCTGAGAATGCATGTTTTCAGTACCTGAATTATGTAATAAGAGAATTTCAATCGGGATTATCCAACTCAGTAATTCGACAGTTGAGTATTAAACTTGCTGTTTTCAGGTGTATTAATTTTGAACTATTTTATGAGACTTTGATCAATTGTATTGACGTTTTCACTGTTTACAATGTAGGGCATCCATGGTGATTATGGTCATAAGCTCAAACAACAGGGCTGCCATTCTGGATTTTTTCGAAATCTTCGGATTTTTTATCTAGTACATGGTAGCTTAAAGTAGGCTGAAAGTAAAGCAGAATGCGCCTTAAGGTGCATTCTCCTTTACTTCCAGCCTGCTTTAGGCAGCCACGTGTCAACAAAACTAGACACAGGTGATGGGGTAAAGGTACGATTCGTGTAATCGCACTTGAAAAAATGCAAATTTGGAAATCTTAGGATTTTTTATGTCAAATTATGGCAGCCCTGAAACAAAGATTAGAAGAATTGGGATGCAAGTAATGATGTGACTAATAATTCTGACTTCCCTTTTGTATGAAATCTTCAGAATTTGAGGCATGATGTTAGAATTTTAGAATGTTGTATTCCATTGATGTTGAAAATCTATGTCACTAGGTCAAATTATATTGAAAGGCCTCTCAGTTAACCCTTTACCTGATAGCCTATTTCTAGTTTTGAAGACAGGTGACCTGTGCACTTAAAGCAGGTTGAAAGTAAAGCAGAATGTGCCTTAAGGTACATTCTGCTTTACTTTCAGCCTGCTTTAAGCAAAATTCTGCTAGGCTATATAAACTATTTGTAATGGTAATTGTTCATGAGGGTATAAACTGGAACTATTTTCTTCAGCGGAGGAATAAATTAAATAAGCTAAAAGTCCCTTATATGGGGGGAAGGGTTAATGTAAGTCACTGTAACTGTTCAAGCCATAGCAGAACTAAACATGACAGGTTGTATTGTAATGCAGAAAAATCCATTAATTGGGCTGAAAACTGAATTTTCAAGTGCATTATTTAAAAGCAGATCGGAGATCAATATCAGATTACTGTTCAGATTACTAGGGTGGTGCTACTAGCAGTCCCATTTGTAAGTCTAAAGCTGCTCCCCTGGGAGATGGGGAAACAGCCACTGGTTTGGCAGATCAATGAGATAGGGAACCAGTGTCACATGAAATGTGACAGGTCACATGATATCTGCCACTCTCATTGTGATGTCGATTTCATCAGACCAAATAATAAACTTCAATTATTCATGACATCTCGGTGAGCACTGTCTACCTCAAATATTAAATATCTTTTACAAAAAATGTTGAAACTTTTACTATGCTGAACTCTTAGGGTGTTAGATCTTATTTTACCGATATATGCATGCAGTTTAAATCGAGATCAGACTGTGTTAGTCTGTTTGATATAATACCAAATACATTTATGGGATGCCATACAGGGTAGCAGCACTGATAATCTGTCTATAAACTCCGCCCACCATGACTGTCTTATCATCTGAACTACTACATTGAATGATAAACTAAGGAAACATTCACAAAGAAAGAGTGCAGAAATGCCAACATAATTTAGACTGTCTTCATACAACTGAATTGATGTAGGTGAGACAATAAATCCAACTCTCTCATTCTTTCCTATAATTCTTGGAGTCTATGAATGGTTCTAACTTGTTGTTACAGTGGAGAATCTGTTATTCTTTCCCGTTTAAACGCAAACGTACGCAAACGTAAAGCGCTAAAACGTAGAAAAGAACAACTTTTGGACAATTCTGATATTTCATGTTTATCTTGGTGGCAAACAGTTTGGAGCCTGATCAGACGCCGGGTTACCCGGCGTCTGATCTGGCTCCAAACTGTTTGCACTGCAAATAATAGTTTTAGCGTAAACGCGTTTATTGGGAAAGAATAACAGATTCTCCACTGTAGCTAGTACTGTATATTACCAGAATAAATATGAATATATGAATAAGTATTGTTCTTTAAAATTTTTTATCTGCTATAGCTGATGCTTTTTCCATGTATTGCAGCAATTTTTTTTTAGTTTAGATCTTGATCACATTTACAGTTACTTGGCACTTTATCTGGATCTAAAATGTTTATCAATACCAGTTAACCCATTGCATGCTGGGTAATATTTGGCGGCCATTTTAAAATGTCTTCTGCAGCGGGTATACCGGTAACTCAAATATTTGCAAAAGATTTAGCAGTTTCTGATAGAGTACTGAACTAGCTGCAAACAGTTTTGATCTCAGATCAGGCCCCACAATGTGGGGCCTGATCTGAGATCAAAACTGTTTGCCTAGAGGTACACCTAAAAGTGTATCCCGCATAAAATGGTTTAAACCATTACCCTGTAAATATGCCTTTTTACGCCAGTGATTTAATTTCTCCGCTATATATAAAATAGTGTCATAAATATGAACTGTAAGAAATATTTTCTATATATCCTTGCAGATAGTATCTTAAATCAGGCTGAACGCAAAGCCGATTTCAATTTTCTTTAACCTGCTTTAAGAAGTCATCTGTCTTCAAAACTAGAAGTTTAAGCTAAGAGTCGATGGGTTTATTCACATCCAGCATCCCAAAGTTCAGAAACGTTCTGAGATTATTCTGAGTGTCTAGCCATAATAATATAAGATCTGGGCGGTTTGATTCATATAAATGTAGAAGCTTAACATTATACAGTCGAAACTCGATAATTAGAACTTGCTTGTAATACATGTACTTCCAACATACATATATTTCAAAGTTAAAACGTGGCTCAGCAACATTGTAACTTTGAAATACGGGTATGTTTGACTTAACTCTTTCCTCCCTGAAACTTTAAATGGAAAATTCCAGTTTCCATTTTAGTCTAGTCTTTTTCTGAATTTTAAGGGATGTTTTTGTCAATGTTTGGCAGCCCTCTGATCTGGATCTTCACTGTTTGCACAGGACAAGTGTGCTATTCACATGTACACTGTTTGAAAAGGACGCCTATAAGCGGGACTAGGGTTCAAAGAGTTAAGGGAGATGAAATACCGGTAAGAATGATTTAAGGGAGCTCGAAGTATTGAGTTTTGACTGCATAATGCTTTCACCACCAGTCATCCTATCCTGTTGTCTGTTTGAACCATTCCCATAGATGTCTTGACAACCAGCTTTCTCGATTCCCCTCGGTTTTCTGCCTTAAGCACCGTTACCCTTTAGACGATGATGTTTTAATATGATATTTTATTGTTCATTAAATATGAATCCTAGAATGCTTTAGAATAACCTTTCTCCTACTGTATAATTATATACACGTATATATAAACTCTTTCAACTATGAATGTCTTATTATCATCTGAACATGGACTATGAAATAAGAATTATTATTGAAAATTCCCAGAGAAAGAGTGCAGAAATGCCCGTTTTAGATTGTTTGGCGACCATACAAAAACATCTTTTAAAACATATTAATCCTTTCCCGCAATAGATGTGCCTTTTGGCACATTTAATTTAGTTGTTGTTCTACTAAGTTTTAGCGTCCCACGTGCGTCTAATAGCTGCCGCATCCCAACGTTCTAGGATCCCGCAGCTTGCGCCATTATCGCCTGGACGTCTCCTCAGCCGGCGGAGAGGTCTAAAGGTTGGTTACGAAGTGGCTGTTTCCGACATCAGATGATGGATTTCTAAAGTTGATTTTCGTCGGGATCTGGAATCCAAAGTTGAATTTCTTCCAAGTTGTCTCTGGATCCAGTGGTGAGGAAAGGAAAACAAGGCTGACTCCAGGATACATCCTTCAAAAACGGCGCTTTCTAGGGCCACACCCGCCGATGTTGGTCGGGGATCCAGCCATTGGCTAAGCCTGCCACGCTTAGCCATGGACTAGATCCCTGTGCCTCTGTCACGACGTGCACGTCTCGGCGGGTCGACAGAGACATTTAATTTACTCCTCCACTGAAGATTTAAATAGTCATGAAAATGCGCCATATATCAGATGTTTTCTAAATCCAAAATGGCTACATAAAGCTTTAAGGCACATTATGCTTTACTTTCAACTTGCTTTAGTTAGAAGCCATATGTCTTCAAAACCCAAAAAGGCTATGGGGAAAAGGGTTGATATTGATATTGAAATATCTGTTATTGAAACAGGCACCATAGATACATGTGAAATAGCAAAAGATAGGGTTTCTGCATTAAGCCCTATATTGTCTGTTAAAGACGATTCTAATGAGTAACACCATAGGATTTGGTGTTAACATGAGTGAGAAAATGTTGTATTTGTTCAGTTTACCCCCGTTTTATCTAGCTAGAGCCCTGAAAAGGGTTTAGGGCTTGTTTACACAGACGTCTTAAATTGATTTGACGATAACCTTTTCTGTCACAGACAAATGAAAAAATAGGATTAAGGAGTAGATAATCATTTGTGGGGGTTACACTGTCTGTAAATTTCCATAATGGACAAATAAGCTGCAAGAATTAGATAAGTTTCCTTATCTAATGGCATCCAAATTCGAGTTTCGCCCAAACTCACATTGGGGCGTAAAACTACCCTGCCTCTGCTAAGGATGTAGACTTGAACTTTCAAACAGTTTAGATCCTGATCAGATGCCGAGTAACTCGGCATCTGATCAGGATCCAAACTGTTTGACACTTGCATTAAGGTTTATTTTCTTGGAAAGATATCAAGTATTCAGTATGAAAAAGAAAAGGTAGACGGTAGTTTAGAAGTTGATGATAGGCTAGCAGTGGGAGGGATAAGTCACAACAGAGAGATGGGAGTATTGAATTATGGCTGTTTGGGACTTATGATGATAATAATATGGGGTGAAGCAGGGGTAGCCAGTCTGATTGCAGATATACTGGAGAGGATAATAGTGATTAATGATATGTCAATATTGCTGCTAGAGTTGTCAGGGTGTCAGACACAAGCCCCTTTCTGTCTACAAACAAGGGGCCCTAGTGTTTTAATACTTTCTATAGATACAGTAAGAATACAGTTACATGTACAAACAAATCGCTAGCCTGTTTAACCCATTACCCCATAAATACGCCTTTTTAGGCCTTAAATTTATTCCTCCATTGAAGAAAATAGTTACAATTTATACACTCATAAACATGTACCATAAGAAATAATTTCTATAGTCTAGCAGATGGTAGCTTAAAGCAGGCTGAAAGTAAAGCAGAATGTGCCTTAAGGCACATTCTGCTTTACTTTCAACCTGCTTTAAGTGGTAACATATTTCCAAAACTACAAACAGGGTATGGGGTAATGGGTCAAAAAAAGAAAAGAAAAGAGATTCAAGTATCTTTAATGGCAGACGTAGTCGAATGGTAATAACCTTGACTATGGAACTAGGAGTCATTAGTTTGATCCCCAGTCAGACTTAGTCCTTTTGATGAGACTTTACAAACCGAGGTCCCATGTATCAGTGCTTTATACTGGGCATCCGAAAGAACCAGAGAAATCTTTGGATGATATAAGAGTAGGGCATTGTGCCCTGGTTTTTTGTATCCACTCCTGTCTCTATACTAAGGGCGTCCTGAGTTATCCCATAGATGGCAGAAACGGACGTAACAATAACAAAAAAAAACTCAGGTAATAACTTATGTCAAATAGTTTGGATTCTGATCAGATGTTTCTCAGTGTGTGATCTGGATTGTAAATTCTTGTAAAGTCAAGATGAATACTATAATGGATGGATAATTTGACTTGAAAGTGGAATTTTGAATGAATGTCTTTTCTCTTATTATGTAACTTTTACATCTCTGCATTTGAAAAACAAAATGATTTGACTTGTGCCTTAAATTTGTTGTCTAAATTATAAGGGTTGAAAATTAATTCCATTCTCCTGAAATACAAATGTGCATTGGTAATTTAGTTTTAGTGTAACAAGAGTGTGCTTCCAATTGATTAATGAAACCTCAGCAGTATGTTAGACTTACAGTATTCCGTACCAATTACAGTTTACACTCCACATTTTACAACCTACAGTCAACATGACAGCTAGTCTTTCCAGTTTAAACCATTACCCCATGGCCTGTTTCTAGTTTTGAAAAAGGTGATCACTTAAAGCAGGTTGAAAGTAAAGCAGAATGTGCCTTAAGGCACATTCTGGTTTACTTTCAGCCTGCTTTTAGCTAATATCTACTAGAAAATATTTCTTCTGATAAATATTCAAAATTGTATAATTTGGAACTATTTTCCTCAGTGTAGGAATAAATTATAGGTGTAAAAAGGCGTATTTATGGGGTAATGGGTTAAACCATTTTTAAAAAACAAATGCAAAGTACATGTAATGAAATTATAAAAATGACAGATTTTCTGACAATTTATTTTAATTTGAGTGAGTGGCAAACAGTTTGGAGCCTGATCAGACGCCGGGTTTCCCGGCGTCTGATCTGGCTCCAAACTGTTTGCTATAGAAAAACTTGTTTTGAGCACTAACATGTTTATTAGGAAATGATAAAATAACTTCTGTTGTATTCCAGTGCTAAAAGCAACTTCAGTGGCATCTGTAAACAGTTTTCAACTTTTGATCCAGATCAGATGTAGAGGACCTCTGTATTTTATCTGGATCCAAACTCTTTGTCACTTAGAAAGTGTTTTGTGACATTTCTGTATAGGATCTAGCCAATTAATTTCTAAAATTTTATCAGACATCAAGTCTGAAGCTGATGACATAATTTATTCAACTTTCAAAGAATTAAAAGTACATGTCATTGATATTGAATTACGAAAACACATTTTCAAGCCCCCATTAATTGAAAAAACCAACAAAAAAATCCTAAGTGAAGTCTCTTTCAAAAGACAAATTTCTTCTTAATGAAGGACAAATGTAATGCAGAAAGCTCCTATAGGAGCTTTCTGCATTACTTTTGTCCTGCATTAAGCTGCAACCTTAATTTAAAACTGCCAAATAATATTTGTCTTGAGTGTTTGCTATATACATGTGTTACTGTATTGTTCTAAAAGCATTGTCAGCTCTTGGTTCTGCTCATAATATGGGTAAAATTGAAGCAAATTCTGGTATAGGAGAGCCGTGTTTATTCACGCTATTCTCTCGTTATCAGCCTGATAAGATGATTTTTATTCCAATTTCATACCCTTGTGGATCATTACATGCATATTGAATAAATATGTATCTTGAACCAATTTCAGTATTAGATATATCTGTTCTCCTCATTGCTCCACCATATACATACTCCATGGAATTACAATATGGCCTAGCTAGCTGTAAAAGGGTTAACCCTCTCTGAAGGAGCTTTCTGCATTATTTCTATCCTGCATTAAGATTTTAAGAAGTCATTTATCTAAACCCATAACTCTATAGATATTCCTTAATTGGGCCTGTTTACAACTTTTTTTTAGCTCACCTGGCACGAAGTGCCAAGGTGAGCTTTTAGGATTGCTGAATGTCCGTCGTCCGTCCGTCTGTCTGTCCGGGCTTACAGGAGCTACCTTATGGGGTCCGTTTCGGTCATTAACCTGGCCAGTTAGTGATTGTGGGGTTGAAAGAGAGTATTGTGGGGTTCAAAATCACGCATGTGGGGTTAGTTTTAGGGTTAGGGTTTATATAGCAAAAAACCCCACAACAACCGTCTCCTAAGAACGTCCGTCCGTCTGTTCACAATTGTTCGTTAACACTCTAGCGCCTACAAATTTCATCCGATCTTCATGAAACTTCATGACAATGTTTGTCTTGATGAAATCTAGGCCAAGTTCGAATGTGGGTCATGTCCCGTCAAAAACTAGGTCACTAGGTCAAATCATAGAAAAACCTTGTTAACACTCTAGAAGCTACAAATATCAATGGATCTTAATGAAACTTGGTCAGAATGTTTGCCTCATTGATATCTAGGTCAAGTTCGAATGTGGGTCATGTCCGGTCAAAAACTAGGTCACTAGGTCAAATCATAGAAAAACCTTGTTAACACTCTTGAAGCTACAAATCTCAATGGATCTTAATGAAACTTGGTCAGAATGTTTGCCTCATTGATATCTAGGTCAAGTTCGAATGTGGGTCATGTCCGGTCAAAAACTAGGTCACTGGGTCAAATCATAGACAAACCTTGTTAACACTCTGGAGGCTACAAATCTCAATGGATCTTAATGAAACTTGGTCAGAATGTTTGCCTCATTGATATCTAGGTCAAGTTCAAATGTGGGTCATGTCTGGTCAAAAACTAGGTCACTAGGTCAAATCTTTAGAAAAACCTTGTTAACACTCTAGAAGCTACAAATCTCAATGGATCTTAATGAAACTTGGTCAGAATGTTTGCCTCATTGATATCTAGGTCAAGTTCAAATGTGGGTCATGTCCGGTCAAACACTAGGTCACGAGGTCAAATCATTGAAAAACCTCGTTAACACTCTAGAGGCTACAAATCTCAATGGATCTTAATGAAACTTGGTCAGAATGTTTGTCTCATTGATATCTAGGTCATGTTCGAATGTGGGTCATGTCCGGTCAAAAACTAGTTCACTAGGTCAAATCATAGGAAAATCTTGTTTACACTCTAAAGGTTGATTGTGGGTCATGTCCAGTCATAATCTAGGCCACTATAGGTCAAGTTTGCCATGGTGTACTAGGTGAGCGATTTAGGGCCATAGTGGCCCTTGTTTATTTCTCCATACATTAGAAAGTGAACATTCATAAATTATGTATGGGAGTAGAAAATGTTTCTATATCCTAGCAGATGGTAGCTTAAAGTATGCTAAAAGTAAAATAGATTATTCTTTAAGGCTCATTCTGCTTTACTTTCAATCTACTTTAACCCATTACCCCATAAATACTCCTTTTTACGCCTCTATTTTATTCCTCCACTGAAGAAAATAAAATTTATTCAGTTATGATTGTATACAGTAAGATATATTTTCTTTATCCTAGCTTTAAGGCACATTCTACTTTACTTTCAACCTGCTTTAACTGGTCACCAATCTTCAAAACTAGAAACAGGCTATGGGCTAATTGGTTAAGACAGTGATCACCAATCTTCAGAACTAGAAACAAGCTATGGAGTAAAGGGTTACTACAAGATTGACTGTAGATGAGTTTAAAACTGTTTTGTAGATAGTATATATGTATATAAACTTGTCTTGCCATGAGTATATGTATAAACTGGTCTGTCTTGCCTATATAAGCTGATAAGTAACGTTGTGAGGTTACAGGGTTGTTTGGGCCAATAAAAGTGGTAATAAGGCTGGTAGTGGCGGAGGAGGAGACTGTCATTGATCTGACCGGAGTTCTGTCCGAGGCAGCTAATCATGATCTACGCTGCCACATTTTCCGCTGATAAACAATATTGGAGAGAAAAATACAAGATTTCACAGACAGCCAGTATAGAACTCTTGTGACTCTGATAATATCTAGCTGGACTTTCCTTAACCCATTTCAAGCGGGATACACTTTTAGGTGTACCTCTAATCAAACAGTTTTGATCTCAGATCAGGCCCCACATTGTGGGGCCTGATCTGAGATCAAAACTGTTTGCAGCTAAGTCAATATTCTATCAGAAATGCTAAAATATTTTGCAAATATTTGAGTTATACCCGCTGCAGACGACATTTTAAAATGGTCGCCAAATATTACCCAGCATGCAATGGGTTAATGTGTGGGAAATAAGTATATAATCATTTCCAATGGTGCAAACAGTGTAGATCCAAATCAGAGTGCATCTGAAGGTGCCCTCCAAGACTCCAGATTAGGGGAAAATGGTTAAATTTAAAAAAGTAAAATGTTTATTTCTGTATTAAACTCTTTCCAGGTGTTACTACTCATTAGAATTGTCTCAAAGAGATAATTTTATAATGAGTAGTAACACCATAGGATTTGGTGCTGGACATGAGTGAGAGAATGTAGGATTTGTTAAGTTTACCCTCTTATCAGGAGCCCTGGTCGGTTCTGACCAGGGTCTGCACAGTTTTCTATAATTCTGGATATTTTAGACAAACCTCAAGAGTATCTGCATGATAAGAATAATTAAGACATTAGATTAACAGTATAGACCAGATGAGACGCAGCATAACTATTGAGCATCTCATCTGGGTCTGCACTTTTTACTGCAAATTTCAAGCAGTTCCACAAATTAGACATTGTCTGTAAAATCAACAGCCTTGACATTAATGATTAAGCAATGTCCTATTACTCTAATAGAAGTATGTGGAACTTAAATGTTTGACCATAGATGGAAACATCACTAGCATTTACATGCATGGATGCTTATTATATTAAATGAGATCCAGAGGATATACCCAGACTACTCCTATTAATTAAGCCACCATTCAGCAGGTCTCAAACTTTTATCTGTCTTTGTTCTCGCTGCCAGTTTATCCATCTGTCTCTCATGCTTTGCCTCTCTTTCATTTCTCACTCACTTGTAAACTCTCCTCTGCTCTCTTGCCTGTCTTATCTGTCTCACCCTCCCTTAGAATAATATCTCTTTACTTTGCTCTTTCTTTCATTGTCTCTGAATCCCTTCCCTTCTCTCTATAATTATGTCTGCTATTCTCTCTGTCAGTTTCAAACACTTTTAAAGTTTCATAATATACAGGTTGGAGATATATAAAGTGCATGTTCTTTGTGTACTTATAAAACAGGATGGTTGTCTCAGTACTTACAGTGAAATCTCTCTATTAAGACCACTGTTTGAGGTAAAATTAAAGTTGTTATTCTAATACAGGTGACTGCTTAAAGGAATATAGAATTAGAGCAAAAAGCTCCTATAAGAGCTTTCTGCTCTAATTTTATATTGCTTTATTCTGCCACCTGTCTTATATCATCATTTAATCTTTAATTTAGTTCAGGTAATTAAATAGAGATGTTTTACTGTATCTATTCTATAAATGCCCAGGGCTCCAGAAAAGGGGATTTTTTCAAAAACTAACATATTTATTTCTGCATTAAACCCTCTTTGAGACGATTCTAATGAGTAGTGACACCATAGGATTTGGTGCTGTAATGAGTGAGAAATTGTTGGATTTGTTCGGCGGGTTTACTTCCTCTTATCTGGAGCCCTGATATTGTCTGGTCTGATAGATAACAAGGACAAATGCATGTAGACTTCTCATAAGTCTTTGGTAGGAATAAAACAATACCAGGTTATTACATTTCTTCCATAGATTTTACAAATCTGCAGACTGCAGTATAATGTACTTTGATTAAGATGAAAGATGGAGATTTTTGTCTGGGTTACTTTAAGAAAAGCAGGGCCTAGGTGTTACTTTTTGCCATCAGCATCAGCAATTAAATATAATTAGCTATTTTACAGTAACTGATATTATTCAATTGATTTGTTCAATATAAATTGCCAGTAGCATCACCTGGAAAAACTTTCTGTATGGACTTTACCATTTTCTAAATAATAACCTGAAGAAGACCTGTTCAGGGCTCCAGATAAGGGGAGTATTTCAAAAACTAAAATCATTATTTCTGCATTAAACCCTATGGCGTCACTACTCATTAGAATTGTCTCAAAGAGACGATTCTAATGAGTAGTAACATCATAGGATTTTGTGTTGAACAAAGTGAGTAAATATTGCTTTGTTCAGATTATTCCCTCTTATTTTGAGTCCTGCCTGTACATGTTGAGGATGGAAACGTCGAATCAAATAAAAAACGGTTTACTCCAGATTTCCTCGGTTGTGTGCGTACTATAAATGTACTATACCTACCTCTTCACCCAGTAAATAATAACCAGCATACATTGACAGTGTCTGATCTGAGTCTACACTGTTTTCAATAAGCATCAATTATATTTCCAATTTATACAGTCATGAAATATTTTCTATAATATATTCTATAAGAATCTAGCAGATAATAGCTTAAAGCAGGCTTCATGTAAAGCAGAATGTGCCCAATGCTTGCTTGAGGTGATTACCTGTAGTCAAAAATAGAAACAGACTATGGGGTAAAGGGTTAATCTAGGAATGAAGGAATGATGATGAAAATTAAGTCCAGCTCTCAGGTCTTCTAAATGAGATATGTAATAAAAGTTACGAGGCTGCTATTATCCTTGTTGATGAATCATTCCTGTTACGGCAGCTAGTAGCCTCTCTGCTCCAGTGGTCATTGACAAAAACATTCTCACTGTAGGTTTTCCTTATAAGGTCTTGATCAATAACCGATACTTATGGTCCAATGATGGGTTTACTGCCACTGACTGGGTAAGTGGAGCGACCGGGATTCAGCCAGCATATATTTCATCATACATTATTGTCAGACTGTTTAATACAGGTGGCAGCTTAACCGGACATTACCCTATAATTGCGCCTTTTTACACCTTGAATTTATTCCTCAAACTAAGAATATTATTAAGTTTAAATTTTGAAACAGTTATACAAACATGTATGATAAGAAATATTTTCTATATTCTAGCAGATGATCAATAGCTTAAAGCAGGCTGAAAGTAAAGCAGAATGTGCCTTAAGGCACATTCTGCTAAATATGTTCAACCTGCTTTAAGGGGTCATCTGTCTTAACTTTAAAACCAGAAACAGGCAATGGGGTAATGGGTGAAGTATTTCCCTCTAGGGTTGTTTTCAGTGTTTCAGACAAGTTGTTTACTAGGCTACCTACCGGTAGGTAATGGCAAACAGTGCAGACAGTTCTTAATGTTTTTCTCAATATGTTTAGAAATTCATTGGTCAAACCTCTTACATCATGTTACCCCATGGGTTAATGAAAATAGGTAATTGTGAAATTTGGTAACTGTGAAATTTGTCAACTCTATTGAACTTAATGACACTATAGGACTTAAACTTTTTAAAATCATTCTGGTCTAAAGGACATGCATGTTACATAGATCTACATGTATGCCAATACAAAATCTGTTTCAACAAAGTTGAAATGAATTGTTATAACAATATGTATTTAGAAATGACTCAATTTTGATCAATCAGTACTTGCAACCTATATATAGAGTGGTGATTGTGACCCTGTCAGACTTAAATTTTGAAAAAGGTTAAAGATTGGCATCTTGTCAGGCTCTAAACAAACATGTGAGACACTCCTAATACAGTCACACTTGTCGCATATCGGCCACTGACAATAAAATATTAACCCATTGTATGCTGGGTAATATTTGGCGGCCATTTTAAAATGTTGTCTGCAGTGGGTATAACTCAAATATTTGCAAAAGATTTTAGCAGTAATTGATAGAATATTGACTTAGCTGCAAACAGCTAGTTTTGATCTCAGATCAGGCCCCACAATGTGGGGCCTGATCTGAGATCAAAACAGTTTGCCTAGAGGTACACCTAAAAGTGTATCCCGCATAACATGGGTTACCGGTAATCAACTGTCAGAGACTAATACAAGAGGCAGCTTGATCCAGGGCAGGAGCTTGCTTTACGTGTCTCCTTCATCATAACCCATTACCCCATAGCTTGTTTCTAGTTTAAAATACATGTTGTCACTTAAAGCAGATTGAAAGTAAAGCATTCTGCTTTACTTTCAGCCTGCGTTAAGCAACCATCTACTAGGATATGAAATATATTTATTTTGTGGTACATTCAACACAGTATAAATTGAAACTATTTTCTTCAGTGAAGGAATTAATTAGAGGCGTAAAAAGGCATATTTATGGGGTCATGGGTTAAGCATTGACAGTCAACTGTCTATGTCACCATGTGCTTCTTCAAAGATTTGTTACTTAGATTAACACAAACTTGTTCCTGATTATTTTAGATAAGAAACAATAAAAGAACAAATCAAATAAACAAGAACTGGCAACAAGACAACAAGATAAGTATCCTGATTGTCTATTACGTCTAACGATTGAAAAAAGTCAATAGATTTCTATTTTTAATTCCAAATCACTTCACATTTAAATATAAGTCACCAACCGTCTTGCTTGGCAATACAACTGATTTGTTTGAATGTTGAAATAGTTTCATAAATCATTTTGTATGATTTTGAACATTGAAAACATTGTTCTGCTGAAATCTTGAAATTGACCCTTTCTAAAGTCTCAATATCTAATCTATGTAACAATAATTATGCAAGACAGACAGACAAGCAGACAGACCGTTGATTTTCTCACCCAGAGTGAAACTTTGAGTGAGATTTTCATCCTCCATACAGATGCATGATGTTAAGTTCAATCTGAGTGCCAATTAGTTTTGACGAGGATTGAGATGCCAAGTTAATTGTTGGCATCTCATCATGATCTTAGGTGGAAACTAGCTGTTATCAATTCGTTATACATGTTTAAGAATAAGAAAGGCTTAGGCCAAGTTCAAATTATCTGCATATTTGCTTTGGAATTCATATTCATAAGGCATAAAACTGTAACAATATACCCTGACATGGAATGAAATATCACACTGCAACCTGTCAGCAAAATAGTGTAAATTGTATGAACATCTTGTAATACAATGTTTTTTCCCCCCTGTATTGCATAATTTTAGTATAGATTCAGTGAAACTCAACTATTACATCAACCCTAATTATAAAAAAAAAACTGTGTTCAGTCTGTATTAATTGGCATGTTGATGATTTAAGCAGAATAAAAGCAAGGCAGAAAGCTCCTATATGGAGCTTTCTGCTTTGCTTTCATTATGCTTAAAGATGTCTTAATCTGTCTTCAACAAGATCAATGTGTGCTTTTTAATGTGTGGATATGATAGTAAGGAGTTAATGTTTAACCTTACTCCATAGCCTGTTTCTAGTTATGAAGATAGGTGACCACTTAAACGAGGTTGAGAGTAAAGCAACATGTCAACTTTGAAAATACATGTTACAAGTTTGACTGAAGCAAGTTATCAAGGCTCAACTGTTTTATGATTCTCTCCCTGATGAAATGTTGTACATTCTAAGGCTTCAATTGATGATCTGCTAAACATGTCAATTGCCTTATTTGTACTGCTATGCTACCATGGTAATTGGTAATTAACCCGGTAATAACCCTATCTAACACTATAAATTATAATGCTACTTGTGTAACGGATGACATTTACAAACAGTTGGTATGCATCCTGATGGGACGCTGAGTTCAGCACCCCGTCAAGATCCAAACTATTGGACACTCACATGGTACTTCCATAATAGCAGTAGGAAATCTTAGAGTGAACTATATATTCTTAATACACTACAAATTGTTCAACATGAGAGACAACTGTAAAACAGCAGATATTGTCGCAGGCGAAGAGTTGATTTATTTAGTGCTGATTTGAAGCAGATTTCAGATCAGATGCTGAGTTAAAGGTTAACAAATGAGCATGTCTGTGTGTCTAGCAGAGTTGTTTTATCCAGTAGTAGGTCATGGTTTACTTAACCGACTTTCACACACACAAAATCTCAAAATCTCTATTAATTCTGCTTGACATAGTGGAGAGAATTTTATAGGGGAAAAATTTGAAGAATATAAATCACACAAGCTGTTTTATGTAACAGAAATGTTGTATAGGGATTATATATAAACATACCACTGACTGTTTGAATTACACTGATGGATATCTCATTGATTGTAACGAACCTTTCTGCCACAGAATATTAACCCTTTCCCCCATAGAAGCGACTTTTAGCGTATTTAATTTATTCCTCCGCTGAAGAAAATAGTTCCAATTTATACCCTCATGAACAATTACCATTACAAATATTTTATATAGCCTAGCAGATTTTAGCTTAAAGACATACATGTGCAAATGAAATTTCCATAAAAATGTCTTCATACTTTGTGAACATATACACTCAACCATTTTAAGAAAGAAAATAAAAAGAAAGTATTGGGTTGCTGTGCTTAATTTTCAAATATAGGCTTTTACAAATATGACCCTTGATTATTTTTGAACACCGCTGAGAAATAAATTTTAAAACTGCAGCTGATTATCTTTAAGTTTCTCTCTTTGCTAATTTGGTGATATTTTATGTTGAGTCAAGTGTAATTTCATCAAATTGATATAAATAAAGTATATCAAAGTGATTCTACTGGTAAAATGTAACAATTTAAAGAATAACTAGGAAACAAAATTTACACTGACACTCTCTTTTATACGAACTTTTTCCATTTTCGAAATAAAAATGTTCAAAAAATTACTAAATTTTTATAATCACCCATAATAATTTGTTTTTACTTGGCAGAAACGATGATTACTCCAATACCCATCAGAAAGTGTAAAGAAACCTAGGTGTCATCATGCTTATTTATGGAATATGGTCAAAATTCTAACCCTACCCCCTAGATTTTATGCAGAAAAATTACCTCCCCCACTATCCAAATTAGGTCTCTGTTGACCTAAAAATGAGAAATAATCATCCAATATTTGCTTAATTTGGTTAATATATGTGTGTAATTTAGTACAACAGCATTTAATAATGTTTTAGTTACTTCAAGGATTTACAGTGCTGCTGATAAAAACAAAAACATGTTTTCTACAAGAAATGCCACTCTGGACAGTTTTTTCAAATCTTGAAACAGATCCTGTACGGAAAAGACTATATTTCACATAATTTACATACAAGAACTTTTCAAAATTCATTTTTGTGGTTATAAATGCATTGCAGACCAGAAAATATATAGTAATCAAGGTATTTAAGAAGTCTATTTTTCAACATTTTTCATTTGCAAGCGTATGTCTTTAAAGCAGGCTGAAAGTAAAGCAGAATGTGCCTTATGTCTTCAAAACTAGAAACAGGCTATGAGGTAAAGGGTTAATATATAAAACACTACTAGGAACATCAACCGTCATAGGTTTAATAACGGTTAATAAAACTAAGGAAAACTTTCTCCTGGAAATTAGAGCGCATGCAGTTTCATATCAGTGACTCAAAAGATTGCAAGTATATTAATTTTGTATGTAAGGCAGAAAGTTTTCAACACTGTATCAAAAGGCACTATTTTCTTCTGTGGAGGAATGAATTCATTGTGTAAAAATGAGTATCTATATAATGACTGTAGTATGGGTTAAAGTGGGCTGAAAGATCAACCTGCTTATAGCATCCATGAGGTGTCCTAAACACTGGAAAGAGCATTCATATTCAGGGCTCCAGATAAACAGAAGTAAACTGACCAAAACCAACATTTTCTCACTTATTTCAGCACCAAATCCTATTGTGTTACTACTCATTAGAATCGTCTCTTCGAGACGATTCTAATGAGTAGTGACACCATAGGGTTTAAAGCAGAAATAAAGATTTTAATTTTTGAAATACTTCCCTTATCTGGAGCCCTGCATATTGTCCAGCATATTGTTAGAGCACATGTTTTGCATGTTACATTTGGTGTGAAAGACTTGCAAACAGCAATCAGCCTGCGCAGTATCAGTGAGAAGGTGTTTGGGGACTTGCATCATTTTGACAAGTTGTTTTTCAATTACCAGTCTCTGTTTGGACGAGGCAGAGGTGAACGCATGTATCAATAGCTTGAGCTCTCTGCTTTTCAGGGTTTGAAATGTCTCTCTTCACATATGTTCTGAAAATAGAATTTACTGTTTTCAATTCCTAGAATGCAGGAAACAAATTATATAGACCTTTGCATACAAATGAGACGCCATAAAACTAGACATTCTATCAGGCTGAAAACTGTTTTTGTTACATATACATTATATTGTCAAATGTAGAGTAGAGTTTCAAAAATAACCCTACTCCTGCTAAATATTCATATAATTCTGCTTTACTTTCAGACTGTTTTAACCCATTACCCCATAAATACATATTTTTATGCCTCTTAATTATTGCTCCACTGAAGAAAATAGTTCCACTTTATAAAGTCATGAATATTTACTATAAGAAATATTTTCTATATCCTGGTAGATGGTAATTAAAGCAGGTTGAAAGTAAAGCAGAATGCGCCTTTAGGCGTATTCTGCTTTACTTTCAACCTGCTTTAAGTGGTCACCTGTCTTCAAATTGGAAACAAGCTATGGGATTATGGGTTAGGCTACCATCGACCAGAATATAGAAAATATTTCTTACGATACATATTCTTGACTGTATAAAATAGAACGTTTTTTCAGTGGAAGAATGTATTAACGGGTTAAACTGTGTATCTTCGGAGTAAAGGGTAATGGTTGTCATGAATTCGCAGTGTTTACTCTATTTAGAAACATAGGAAATCTGTTTAGAAACATTGGGACTCTGTTTAGAAACATTGGAAATTTGTATAGAAACATTGAAAATCTGTATAGAAACATTGGGACTCTGTTTAGAAATATTGAAAATCTGTATAGAAACATTGGGACTCTGTTTAGAAACATTGAAAATCTGTATAGAAACATTGGGACGCTGTATAGAAATATTGAAAATCTGTTTAGATACATTGGGAACATTGGAAATCTGTTGTGAGAGAGTGACATGTTTTTCTCCTTACTCTATTTATTTGATCTCAGTAGGAGTTTGTATAATCACAGTAATGTCATAAGACTGATGTCTGTAAGGTGCCGTGTGTTTGCGTGATTGCATGCAAACTATGCTCAGGGATAAAGTATGGATTAGAACTTTAATCATTTATAGTACTGAGACTCGGATATATCTATCCTTTGCAAACAGTGTAGACCCAGATCAGAGGGCTCCTGAAGGAGCCCTCTGATCAGGGTCTGCACTGTTTGTCATGCTTAGTAATAATTTGGGGACAAACCCTTAAGTTGATCTAAAATGTTCATTTATTAGGAATGGATGAGTTCAAATTTGAACCTACAGTATTGTATGGGTTAAGATAAGAGCATGTTTTCAAGCCTGAGCTTTCCTGTTATTCACGGCACAATTTAGAACTCTTGAATACTTGTCGGCTTCATTTAAATGCTCTACGCAAATGTCTTGTGTTTGATGTTAGAAAATTGGTTTAATATTCCAGTATTGTTCTTGAAAGAATTCCTGATGGACATGACATTTTTCTGCAAGAGAAATGGTTTCACGTTAAGGTTCAGTTTGTGCAGAATTCTTAACAAAAAAAGAAACAGTTTGGTCCATACATAACAAAAATAGATGTTATATAATTATTACTTTCTTCAAAATCTTCTTTAATATTTATCAAATATTTGATGACTGCCTGCATTTAATGAAATAATTTCTACTTGTAGAAACACTCCCCTCACCTGTAAACAAACACATGATATATCCACAATGACCTTGACTGTCACCTTGGCCTTTACATTGTTGGCATAAAAGAGAAACTGTTTCTTTTTTATGCCAGTTATGTAAAGGTCAAGGCCATTTCGGATAAATCTTCTAAAAAAATACCCAAAAAACTTTTTATTCCCTTGCCTCTCAACACACACATTCATTATCCTCAATGACCTGGATTGTGACCTTGACCTTTACATTGCTGGCCTCCAAAAGAAACTGGTGCCATTTTCTGTTTACATAAAAATACCCAATACAGTGTGGTAACTGAATATTACTGAGCAATCTCCTGTTATTGATTGTAATCCAAAAAATATACAAAGCATCCGACTGACATGAACAAAACAAATTATACTCCAGACTTGTCTTCATAGGGGGGCGTACGTACGTAGTGAAGAGAGGAGTCAATGTATGTAGAGCTGATTTCAGACAGTACACATCCTTTGTAAACAGTATGTATAAGACCTCAATTCAAGGTCTGCATTGTTTGTCATATTTAAAAAAAGAAATGATGCCAAATCCCTCATGAGTAGTAAGAGCCTCTTAACCCATTTCCCCTCAGCCTGTTTCTAGTTCTGTCAAAAAGATAGGTGTCCACTTAAAGCAGGTTAAAAGTAAAGCAGAATGCGCCTTAAAGCGCATTCTGCTGTACTTTAAACTTATTTTAAGCTTCCATCTACTAGAATATTGAAAATATTTCTTCATGGTATATATTTATAACTGTATAAATTGGAATTATTTTCTTCAGTGGAGGAATAAATTAGATGGGTAAAAAGGTGTTTTTATGGGGGAAAGTGTTAATCAATTACCTCCTTTACTTAAGAAACAAGTACATAATTGTACCGTCTTGATGAACATGCATTATAAAAAATATGTTGTATCTCGAAGATCTTAGCAGATTGTAGTTAAAAGCAGGTTGAAAGTGTAGCAGAATGCGCCTTTCAGTCTCCTTTAACTCTTTGAACCCTAGCCACGCCTATAAGCGTCCTTTGCAAACAGTGTACCTGTGAAGAGTACACTTGTCCTATGCAAACAGTGTAGACCCTGATCAGAGGGCTCCTTAAGGAGCCCTCTGATCAGGGTCTACACTGTTTGTCATTTTGACATATATTGTAAAATTAACCCTAAAAAGTCAAAAATGGACTTGACTAAATTGAGAACTAGAATTGTCCATTTGAGGTTTCGGGGAGGAAAGGGTTAATCTACCCTCAACTAGGATATAGAAAAATTCTTAACATTTTCATGACTGTATAAAGTGGATCAACTTCCTTAGTTGGCAATGCATTAAGGGCTTAAAAAGGCAGATTTTTGTAGTAATTGGTTATGCCAAAGTTGGTTTATATGTTTGAAAGTGTTTCTTCAGATCCAATATTGATGGTTCTAATAAATCAAAACATAAAACACCATTAAAAAGAACCAAGGTCAATGAATGACCTTGACCTTGAGATCGATGTGTTTAACAGATCTATGGCTGCTATTTATAATGGGGCTTTATGAGCTGCCTTATTTTCAGTCCGTATTAACCCATTTCTCTATAAATATGCCTTTAATTTATTCCTCCACTAAAGAAAATATCTCCACTTTAGTATTTTTTAAACAGTCAAGAATATGATTATTCAATAAGAAGTATTTTGTATATTCTTGCAGATGATAGCTTAAAGCTGGCTGGAAGTAAAGCAGACGTCTTAAGGCACATTTTGCTTTACTTTCAACCTTCTTGGCCAATTGTCCTTAAAACTAGAAACAGTCTATGCTTATTGTTGTTAAGCAACCTGTCTTAAACACTGAAAAAAGCCACACAAGAACTGGTATACACATGTTTTTACTTCTTATATAAGTAGAACACCATGACATTTGTATAAATCTTTCCACTTGCCAGGCTTTGTATCCAAGCCTTTTTTTAACGGTTTGCTGTGAACCACTTTTAGAACTACTATATATTGATTGGATTCCGCTTCCACACCTAAATTGGGTACCCTCCATTAACACCATTTATGGAATCGCACTGCAGTTCACGTGCTATTAAAGCTACCACTATCTTGTTCCTCCTACCTTCAGCACGCTTCGTAAATGTCGTCTGCAAGATGTGTCGTCTGCAACAATTCTCAAACTTGATTTTAAGATATTTTCTTTCAGAAAATATCATCAGAGTATCAAACAGTATGGATCAAGATGAGACGCCGAGTTACTCGGCGTCTCATCTTGATCCAAACTGTTTTGCAAAGGCAATCAAGGTTTCACGGCTAGCGTGTAAAGAGTTGAGATCTTTGTACAGCCAATACTCATAGACATCACAAGAAATACATTCTCTTGCATTTCCTAAAAAAAAATTACGACCTAAAGTTTTGTTTCAATTATAATTCCCAAGCTGTTACTCGATTGTGAAAACTTTTATTTGTGAAATCGAAAGATTTTTTTTAAATATTTCAAGACAGGTTAAAGGTGAAGGCTTTAGCTGGTATAGTGAATGTATTGGAAGCTGATATTGATATTGTATTGATTGGACATGAGAGGCTGTTTCAGTGCAGTGAAAATCTCCCAAACAAGAACATCCCCTCCCTTTGAATGCAAGAAATAAATAACAAAAACATCTACAAACAGTTTGAATCCAGATCAGGCCCCACATATGTGGGGCCTGATCTGGATCCAAACTGTTTGTAAATCGGATCATGGGTCTTTGGAATGAAGAGTATAAATGTTGGATGTCAGAAAATGTAAGCAGATGACGTTTTTTGGGACGATTACATTGTGTTTGGTGTTCAAAGGATTAACTTGTATTCCCTATAGAATCAAGTGCTAATTAAACATCTGTAGGCCGCTGAATTTCTCAGGCCGAGCATCTTCCTATGACATTGCATGTAAACAGTTAAACATTTGATATTACGACCAGTGGACCACTCAAAAATGTTTTTTTTCTTGAGTTTTAACAATTTATGACTGTCTTAAGCAGGATCAAATTAAAGCAGGAAATTAAGCTCCTATAGGAGCTTTCTGCTTTACTTTTACTATGCTTTAAGCAAGTACCAAGATTGAGAATTATTTTCAGTAGCGGTAGTGTATATAGGGTTTACTGTACAATAGTGTATTGGAATTTGTCTTTGCTGATGACCGCTTTATGAGGAGGCGTAAACTATTTGCAGCTAAAAGAGAAACAGTGATTACCTTTATTGCAATTAGTTTGGATCCAGATGAGATGCGCGGAGTATCTTAGCATCTCATCTTTCAGTGAGGCTTAGGATCTGAACTGTTGTCATTTCGATTCTCTTCAGTATAAAAAGATTTGGAAATTCCAATTTTAGAACATTAGCAGATGACAAATATTGCAGATGACAATATAGCTATAGCAATCATTTAGCCTCTTGTTTTGGAAATAGGTGGCTACTTTAAGCAGGTTGAAAGTAAAGCAGAATGTGCCTTAAGGTGCATTCTGCTTTTCTTTCAGCCTGCTTTAATCTACCACCTGCTAGAATAAAGAAATTTTTCCTTCTAACACATATTCATGACTGTATAAATTGGAACTATTTTCTTCAGCGGAGGACTAAACTGATTGCGCTAAAAGGCGCTTCTATGAGGTAAAGGGTTAAGAGGCTCAGTAGATAAATCAACAGAGACTACATGTTTCTATTAGTCACTGTGTCACCTGGTGAATCTGACGGAGACTCGGATGTTTAGCCGTGATTTATCATTTATTATTGTAAAAGATAATAGCTATCAGTATGGTAGGAAATGATGTCAGAGTCAACTTGGTGTTTTTTGGAGGCCACTCAAAATTCAAGATTATTTATCTGTACACAATGCATGTAGCAGTGTCTTTAGTACAGCTTAACCCATTCCTCCATAGTCTGTTTCTAGTTTTGAAGACAGGTTACCACTTAAATCAGGTTTAAAGTAAAGCAGAATGTGCCTAAAGGCACATTCTGCTTTACTTTCAGCCAGCTTTAAGCATTCATCAGCTATGATATATAGAAAATATTTCTTATGGTACGTGTCCATGAAGGTATAAATTTGAATAACTTTCTTCAATGGAGGAATATATTGAATGTGCTAAAAGGGGCTTCTTTTGAGGAAAGGGTTAACCCATTCCTCTACATAAGTTAACAGGATGTCTTTACCCCTTCTTCCACAGTCATAAGCACCATAATATATAGTTTGTGTTTACCCTTTTCTCTAGATATCCGATTATGTTTCTCTGAATCCCAAATAACATTTCCTTTATTTAGAGCTATGGTAATATAACAGTTTTTTTGTTCATTCTGAAAGTATAAACAGGGCTTCACAGGCTGAGAGTGAGCAATGAGGTGATACAGTGGAGAATCTGTTATTCTTTCCCGTTTAAACGCAAACGTACGCAAACGCAAAGCACTAAAACGTAGAAAAGAACAATTTTTGGACAATTCTGATAATTCTTGTTTATCTTGGTGGCAAACAGTTTGGAGCCTGATCAGACGCCGGGTTACCCGGCGTCTGATCTGGCTCCAAACTGTTTGCACTGCAAATAATAGTTTTAGCGTAAACGCGTTTATTGGGAAAGAATAACAGATTCTCCACTGTAATGAATATTATTTTGAATTTTAGATCGGATCATAACTCTGGTTGCTATGGTAATAGAATGGTTAAAATATTTTTTTTAGGCTTAGTTATAATATGCTGACACTGAATGAATGTTTTGCTGGAAACACATCCTTGTGTTGTTTGACTGTTTGAACAGCTCTTGTTAAGTGACATCTGTCTGCTCATATCTGTCTGATATCAATGTTTTCAATTGTCTCCTGTCAAAAATGCCTCTGCTTCGTTTATTAACCATTTACTCCATACAAGCGCTGAAGCCTATTGAATTTAATTCCTTTACTGAAGAAAATAGTTCCAATTTATACAGCCATGAAATTGAATCATAAAAAATATTTTCTATATTCTAGCAGATGGTAGCTTAAAGCAGGCTGAAAGTAAAGCAGAATGTGGCTTGATAGAAACAGGCTATGGGCTATGGGGTAATGTAATCCTTACAGTGTTGGAACCAAGTTAAACCCTTTGAACCCTGGTCCCGCCTATAGGCGTCCTTTTCAAACAGCGTACATGTGAATAGTACACTTGTCCTGTGCAAACAGTGAAGACCCAGATCAGAGGGCTCCGAAAGGAGCCCTCTGATCAGGGTCTTCACTGTTTGTCATCATGCCAAACAGTGACAAAAACAACCCTTAAAAGTCAGAAATGGACTAGACTAAAATGGAAATTGGAATTGTTCATTTAAAGTTTCAGGGAGGAAAGAGTTAATACATGCTTGATCCAAAAATGATGGAGAATACAATAACAGAAGCATAGAGACTTCTATACATACATTGCTGCTTAATCCATTACCCCATCAAGCCACATTCTGCTTTACTTTCAACCTGCTTTAGGTGGTCACCTGCTTTCAAAACTAGATACCGGCTATGAGCAGGTAATGGATTAAGCTGCAATATATGTATACTCAGCCAAAAAAGAAAGTACCCCTGCTTTTACATTGACTTTACATTAAAGGCAAATTTTAAAGGTGCATATCTTTTAAAGTGCCACATCAACTCCTGTTTTGTTTGGGATTTTAAAGGCTCGTGCATTCCTCAAAGCATTTTAGTAAAAACATTCAGATTAAACGACTTATGCAACGAAAATGAAACACTTAAAATTCATTCTTATTTTAATTCAAAGGGAGGTAATTTGATTATATATGACTTTCTAGTCTTAATTACACAGTGAATATTATACTGAATGAAAGTCTAATGTGATTTAATTTCCTTTAAGAAAAGTTCTAGCTGCTGAAAATGAGCACCATTGTTTCTCTTCTAAGACTATAGGAAACAATTCTAAGCAAAAATGTTGTTTTCAGGAAAAAGAGTTATAATACCTTTCATTTTCAATACAATGTGCCAGTTATTTAGCAACAATAATTTCTTGTCGTCTGCCTCTTTCTATAAAACAAAAGTTAAATACAGTTTATGTACGAGACGCTGATAATTTAGAATAAAAAAGTGGGTACTTTCTTTTTTGGCTGAGTATATAAATGTCTTTATGCTTCTGTTATTGTACAGAGCTCCAGATAAGTAGAGTATTTCAAACACTAAAATCTTTATTTCTGCTTTAAACCCTATGGTGTCACTACTCATTAGAATCGTCTCATCGAGACGATTCTAACGAGTAGTAACACCATAGGATTTGATGCTGAAATATGTGAGAAAATTTTGGATTTGTAAAGTTTACTCCCTCTTATCTGGAGCCCTGATTGTACTTACCACTTACTATTGTAAACAGTACCTGAAGGTTATACAGTAAAGTATGTGTGTAGTACTATCCTTTGTTACCTAATTCCTGCGGTGCAGTTGCTGCATGATGCACTATGTACTTTAGCAACATGTGACTGCAGGTGTGCCATGTGTGTGTACCTTTGATGTTTGGTAGAAACTTGACCCTGTTTCATTACTACTTGTATGCTGATTATTGTTGTTTATTGTAATGTTTCAAAATGTGTCATGTACTAAAATTGTAAATTTAAATTTCATTCACACATAGTTTTATGTACTAACAATCTGTCCCCTGCGTACCTTTCCCTCCTTCAAACTACTCACCTCCGTCCCGTAGATAAAAAATTGAAGATTGAAGAGCATATTGAATGATCTTTTAGGGCTGTCTGTCTATTTGTTTGGTTATGCTAGGCCTAATTTGGCCAAGATATATGACTTTGGTCACTAGAATGGTCAACATTTATACTTTCACTGACTTTTAACCCTTTACCAGATAGCCTATTTCTAGTATTGAAGATAGTTGACCACTTAAAGCAGGCTGAAAGAAAACAGAATGCGCCTTAAGGCGCATTCTGCTTAACTTTCAGCCTGCTTTAAGCTATCATGAGCTAGTATATAGAAATTATTCCCTATAATATATATTCATGACTGGTGAAATTGGAAGTATTTTCTTCAGCAGAGGAATAAATCATATTCGCTAAAAGACGCTTCTATTGGGGAAAGGGTTAATTAATGACAGTTTTTCTCTCTCTCTATTTTCAGTGCCGCCTATGACAGTGTATCTAATACTAACGTGGCTATCAAGAAGTTAAGCCGCCCCTTCCAGAATGTTACTCATGCCAAACGAGCATACAGAGAGTTTGTTCTCATGAAGTTAGTCAATCACAAAAATGTAAGTATTGTTTACTACCCACAGTCTGAAGAAATAACCTATTCTTGTTTGTGTTGTTCAATTAGTAGCATTGTTTAGTGTTTACCCATTGTATCTTACAGCCAAACACAGTAAGCCCCACTATTTTTATGAACCGCTTTATTAAGTGCTCGTTTTCAGTGTTTGAACTTAACCATTTAGCCCATAACATATTTCTAGTATTGAGATAGGTGACCACCTAAAGCAGGTTGAATGTAAAGCAGAGTGCGCCTTAAGGTGCATTCTGCTTTACTTTCAGCCTGCTTTAAGCTACAATCTGCTAGGATATAGAAAATATTACAGTACATATTCATGACGCTGTAAAGGGAAACTGCTTTCTTCAGTTTAGAATTACATTAAAAGTGTAAAAAGGCATGTTTGTGGGGTAATGGATTAAGTGGTCAGAGTATCAGGGGCCCGTTTCATAAAACTTCTTACGACAAAATTTTTAATGTTATCGTAAGTCAGATTATAAAGTATCAATTATTACTTTTTTCTCTAACTAAATCTGTCTTGTGACACCTCTTTGGAATCGTCTTTTTAAGATGATTCCAAAGAGGTATCACAAGAGAGGATTAGATAGAGAAATCAGAAGTTAAATGTCTTTTAAAGTTTTGACTTACGACCGTTTTTGTCGTACGAAGTTTTATGAAACGGGCCCCAGAGGTTTACTGTATTGTTTACTGCTGTCAGTTACCAGACTCTGCTTGTTTGCTTTGCTCTATCGGGAGGATTGTTTATGCTCTGCCTGTTGCCACTAAACAACCCAAAAAAAACCAAACATACAAAGTGCTGTAACAACCACTAAAATGAAGGTTTGTTTTGCGGTTGAACTCTTTAAAGCATCCAGTTTGGATAGAAACTGTTTGTTAATTCTCTTTGAAAAGTCAATTAGTTACGTACTAGTGCCCTTATAGTTAACTCTCTTTGGAGTTTTAACTCTTATACATGTACATGTAATTCTCAATATAGTCTGGCAGCCTCTCAAAAACAATTGAAAGTTATGAATGCGGACAGTGCTGAATTTTCAAATAGACTGATAATGACTTATCTACTTTGACTCTTGAGGGGTTTGTCACCAAATATTAAAAAAATATGACCAACAATGCAGATCCTGCTCAGATCAAGGGCTTCCTCAAGAGCCGTCTGATCTGGGTCTACATTGTTTGCAAAAACTATATACATGTATATGCCATTCTAGCACGATAAAGGTTAAAGAGTGTAGTACAGTCAAACTTTATACTAAACAACCTTTGAATGAAGAATTGTGATGGTAATTTTAACCCATTACCCCATAGCTTGTTTCTAGTTTTGAAGACAAGTGACCACTTAAAGCAGGTTGAAAATTAAGCCGAATGCGCCTTCAGGCGCATTCTGCTTTACTTTCAGCCTGCTTTAATCTATAATCTGCTAGGAAATAGTAACTATTTTCTTATGGTACTTATTCATGACTGCATATGGTTGAGGTATTTTCTTTAGTGGAGGAATAAATCCAATGCGTATTTATGGGGTACAGTGGAGAATCTGTTATTCTTTCCCGTTTAAACGCAAACGTACGCAAACGCAAAGAACTAAAACGTAGAAAAGAACAACTTTTGGACAATTCTGATAATTCTTGTTTATCTTGGTGGCAAATAGTTTGGAGCCTGATCAGACGCCGGGTTACCCGGCGTCTGATCTGGCTCCAAACTGTTTGCACTGCAAATAATAGTTTTAGCGTAAACACGTTTTTTGGGAAAGAATAACAGATTCTCCACTGTAATTGATACAGGCAGGTGACTACTTTATAAATGTAGGACAAATATATTTCAGAAAAGGACTCCAAGGCTTGCTGCCTGCCTTTAATTTGCTGCCACCTGGCCTAATGGACTAAGATTGTGTCTTCTATTTTAATGGTCTCTTCATACATGTTTGCCTGTACATTTACTCCTGTAACTCAACACCAGCTGTGGGCATGAATGTATTGACAGATACTTAAAGCACAGGTACATGCATTCATGCACACATGCACATAGACGTGTCTTCAATTGTGTCCTACCTAAATGCACTCTACCATCATATTAGCCTATATTCTGCTTAACCTGTCTCTTGCTAATTGTGTAATTTGGCAGGAGCTGTCTAATCAGGGTCTGCACTGTTTTCTTACAGCATCTGTTTGATCAGAGTCTGCTTTATTTCAGAGAGAGAGAGAGAGAGGGGGGGAGGTCTCAGACTCTCAGCCCGCTTTAGACATCTATCATCTTAATTAATTGCCTAGCAAAATAAAGATTTTCATGGGCAAGAGTGCAGATCCTACCAGAAAACAGTGTAAACCCAGAGTTCATTCAGTCTACACAGTCTTCAAATAGTTTCAATAATCGCTAATAGCAGGAGAAGGGTCAAATTAATGAACATTATTTAACCCATTACCCCATTAAGATGCCTTTTTACGCCTATAATTTATTTCCCTACTGAAGAATATAGTACACATTTATATATCCATGAATATATATCAGAAGAAATATTTTCAGCATTCTAGCAGATGAAAGCTTAAAGCAGGCTGAAAATAAAGCAGAATGTGCCTTCAGGCACATTCTGCTTTACTTTCAACCTGCTTTAAGTGATCACAGATCTTCAAAACTAGAAACAGGCTATGGGGTAATGGGTTAAACCATAACATAACTAGCCAGCCCTCTTGACTTATCATGTAGCCTTGTCTCATATCTGACCCAATGTTTTGTTGTACCTTTCATCTAGATACATTGTACCGTTAGCAAAGAGCCAAAGAATTAGTTTCCTGATTACAAAACATAGCCTGATTGAATGGAGATCTGTAGATAAGGAAATAGTGAAAACTAATCATTGATTTTCACATTGAAACCTTTATTGCTCACATTGCAATGTTTTATGAGATGAGGTAGATTAAAACTTTCACGTTATGGAATTTTGCATGTACAAAGTATAGAGCATGCAGCAGGGCTCCAGATAAGGGGAGTTTTTAAAAAAATAAAATATTTTTTTCTGCATTAAACCCTATGTTGTTACTACTCATTAGAATCGTATGGAAGAGATGATCTAATGAATAGTAATATAATAGGATTTTGTGCTGAAATGAGTGAGAAATTTGTGGATTTGTTTAGTTAACCCTCCCTCTTATCTGGAGCCCTGATGCTGATCTGACGCTGATCTTGCTGCAACTGCACCAAGCCACTTGTTCAGCTTCTGGTTCAGTGTTTGATATTGTTGATGACTTTTGCAAACAGTTTGGATCCAGATCAGGCCCCACTAAGTGGGTCCTGATCTGGATCCAAACTATTTGTCATAAAAGATAAAAATTTCTGCAAAATTGAGACAGAATACAATATATTGACCTATAAGACATTGACACTGACGATAATAATACAGGAAAATAACTTGGCATGCAAAGAGCTGGTCAGTGATCCTGGTTAAAATTTGACATTTGTACATTAACCCATGATTACCCCATAGCCTGTTTCTAGTTTTGAAGTCAGGTGACCACTTAAAGCAGGTTGAAAGTAAAGCAGGATGTGCCTTAAGGCACATTCTGCTTTACTTTCAACCTGCTTTAAGCTATCAGCTGCTAGGATATAGCAAATATTTCTTATGAAACATATTCATGACTGTTTAAAGTTGCACTATTTTCTACAGTGAAAGCATAAATCGGAGGCGTTAAAAGGTGTATTTATGGGGTAATGGGTTAAGTTTTGTATTTGTATGTAATAAGAGAGTCATATCATATCAAAGAAACTCAAATCAATAAATAGGAGAACTTGTCAATAGCAGATGGTATAGATTTTGCTGGGACATGTATCCATGGTATAGATTGTGCTAGGACAGGATTTAGTCTTACTAGCTAATTACATTATTCATGCTAGTCATGTATTCACGCTCAGAGTGCTAATGGCAACTTCAGTGACATTTTCAGGCGGTTTGGATCCAGATTAGACACTTTGTCTGATCAGGATCTATACTGATTGACATGTATAACATGGGCATGAAAGCATATACAGTGCTCCCTCTCTACATCGAAACCAAACGGGGGACACAGAGTGTGTGTGTTGTTTGGAGGGAGTCGTTACAGGGAGGGAAAATTAAAACTTGGCTTACATTCGCAAACAGCTTGAATCCAGATCAGACGCTGCGTAACGCGGCGTCTGATCTGGATTCAAGCTGTTTGTCACTCGTCATTATATTTATTCTATCAAAGTCTCAACTTATATGTAACTTTGAGAAAAAGCAGCAAACCCCAATTTGAAGCAGACGATATTGCAGCAGTGAAAGCGTTAGACATAATTGTCCCGTTTAGGGAATTGCAGCAAGGGTCGTTGTAAGGAGGGAGTCTTTGTTAGGAGGGCTGTTGTAAAGAGGGAACGTTGTACAAGGGAACATGATTGTATAATATTTCAGTAAATGTATGTATTCTATTTTCCTCTGTTTCAGATCATTGGGTTACTAAATGCGTTCACGCCACAACGTTCCTTGGAAGAGTTTCAGGATGTGTAAGTTTAATGATTCTTGATCTTTGAACAGGTTAACCCTGTTTTCCACACTATTGATGTGTTAAAATATACCCATTGCATTTGCAAACATTATGTAGACCCAGATCAGAAGGTTCCTACAGATCAGGGTCTTACACATGCTTGCTTATTTAGACCAGTATTCATTGAACTACAGAGATTTCTAAAAATAGAGTTGGACACCTTATCTGGAGCTTTGAGAAAGTTGAATACCTTTCCAAATAATGTACATGTATACATACACATTGTTTTGTAAATCTAATAATTGCTTCAAAAATCTTAACGTACTTCATAGCTAGATAGGGGAATCATATAAAAACCAAAAATTATTGTGTTTACATCTAAGCCCTATGTTAATTGTGACTTTTCATTAGAATCCTCACCTTAATCATAAGTCCAATAAGTAGTCACTATATAGGGTGTGGTCGAGGTATAAACAAGAAAATGATGGACAAGTCTTTCTCTCTCCTATCTGAATTCATGCTACTGCAAATGTCACACTGTTCACAGCCAAATTACGTAGTCTGAAGCTAGAGGTACCCACATCATCATGTAGATAGCGCAGCTTCACCATTAATGTCATGCTTTACCCTTATAGTGCTGCAACTGCTTATATACAGCCTTTGCAAACAGTGTAGACCCAGATCAGAGGGCTCCTTCAGGAGCCCTCTGATCTGGGTCTACACTGTTTGTCTTGCTTAATTATTTCGAGGACAAAACTTTTCAAGAGTCTATTAAACTCATAATTTATCAGAAAAAAGACTAAATGATTTGGTATGTCAGCATTCAGTGGAGAATCTGTTATTCTTTCCCAATAAACGCGTTTACGCTAAAACTATTATTTGCAGTGCAAACAGTTTGGAGCCAGATCAGACGCCGGGTAACCCGGCATCTGATCAGGCTCCAAACTGTTTGCCACCAAGATAAACAAGAATTATCAGAATTGTCCAAAAGTTGTTCTTTTCTACGTTTAAGTGCTTTGCGTTTGCGTACGTTTGCGTTTAAACGGGAAAGAATAACAGATTCTCCACTGTAGTAAGGGTTAAGATGTATTACTGCAGTATTCGAAGCCTGTAGTTTGTGGTTTATTGACAAAACAATAACCTTAAACAGCAGTGCCAAACATGTGATTTCTCAAGCCTACTGTATATGTTGCCGTGGCTGCTACTAAAGACCTAGATTTGTTGCCATGTCATGGCTGCAAGATTGTTGCAAGATACATGTATGGCATTGATTGTTTGCCATGTTTCTCTAGTAGCCAGATGGGAGTATGATTTACTGACCATATTTCTCTGGTAGCCAGATGGGAGTATGATTTACTGACCATATTTATCTGGTAGCCAGATGGAAGTATGATTTCTTGACCATATTTCCCTAGTAGCCAGATTAGAGTATGATTTCTTGACCATATTTCTCTGGTAGCCAGATTAGAGTATGATTTATTGACCATATTTCTCTGGTAGCCAGATGAGAGCTTGTATGATTTAATGGCCATACTTCTTTTGTAGCAAGATGAGAGTAGGGGTTTTTGGCCATATTTCTCTTGTTGTCAGATCAGAGTATTAGTTATTGGCCATATTTTTCTGGTAGCAAGACATGAGTATGATTTATTGGTTATATTTCTCTGGTAACCAGATAAGATGATTTCTTGGCTATATTTCTCTGGGTAACCAGATGAGATGTTTTCTTGGCCATGTTTCTCTTCGTAGCCAGATGAGATTTTTCTTGGCCATATTTCTCTGGGTAGCCAGATGAAATGATTTCTTGGCTATATTTCTCTTATTGCCATATTAGAGTGTGATTTTTTGACCATATTTCTCTGGTAGCCAGGTGACAGCTAGTATGATTTATTGGTCATACTTGTTTTGTAGCAAGATGAGAGTAGGGATTCTGGCCATATTTCTCTGGTTGTTAGATCAGAGTATAAGTTACTGGCCATATTTCTCTGGTAGCAAGATAAGATGATTTCTTGGCTATATTTCTCTGGGTAACCAGCTGAGATGTTTTCTTGGCCATATTTCTCTGGGTAGCCAGATGGGATGTTTTCTTGGCCATATTTCTCTGGGTAGCCAGATGAGATGATTTCTTAGCTATATTTCTCTTGTTGCCAGATTAGAGTATTAGTTATTGGCCATATTTCTCTGGTAGCCAGATGAGATGATTTCTTGGCTATATTTCTCTGGGTAGTCAGGTGAGATGATTTATTGGCTAGAGTTCTCTGGGTAGTCAGATGAGATGATTTCTTGGCTATCTCTGGAAGTCAGATAAGATGATTTCTTGGTTATATGTCTCTGGTAACCAGATGCGATGGTTTCTTGGTTATATTTCTCTTGGTAGCCAGATGAGATGAGTTCTTGGCTATATTTCTCTGGGTTGTCATATGAGATGATTTCTTGGCTATATTTCTATTGTTGCCATATGAGAGTATTAGTTATTGACCATATTTCTCTGGTAGCCAGATGAGATAATTTCTTGGCTATGTTTCTCTGGGTAGTCAGATGAGATGATTTCTTGGCTAGAGTTCTCTGGGTAGTCAGATGAGATGATATTTTGGCTATCTCTGGAAGTCAGATAAGATGATTTCTTGGTTATATTTCTCTGGTAACCAGATGAGATGGTTTCTTGGTTATATTTCTATTGGAAGTCAGATGAGATGATTTCTTTGCTATATTTCTCTTGTTGCCAGATGAGATGTTTTCTTTGCCATATTTCTCTGGGTAGTCAGATGAGATGAGTTATTGGCCATATTTCTCTGGATAGCCAGATGAGATGTTTTCTTGGCCATATTTCTCTGGGTTGTCAGATTTCTTGGCCATATTTCTCTGGGTAGCCATATGAGATGATTTCTTGGCTATATTTCTCTTGTTGCCAGATGAGAGTATTAGTTATTGGCCATATTTCTCTGGTAGCTAGATGAGATGATTTCTTGGCTATATTTCTCTGGGTTGTCAGATGAGATGATTTCTTGGCTATATTTCTCTGGTAGTCAAATAAGAGTATGATTTCTTAGCCTAAGTATATCTGGTGGTGATCTGAGACCTTGACTTACTGTAACTAGCTGATTGGCAATATCTTAATTGTTAACAATGAAATCAAATTTTTAAATCTTTTGAAACTCTTAAATACTGTTTTTGACATAATTTTCTGAGAATTAAGGTGGTCTTTATTGTTTTATAAAAACTCTGAAAATGTTATATTCTGTAAAAATGATGTCTACTGAGTTTCTAACATTTGCACTTCCATTTCTTAATAGATTATTTTCTGAGATTATGTATTCATAGTGGTATTTCATGAGTCATTAACACTTACTCTTTCTCAAAACTATATTCAATTATAGCAGAGCTCCAGATTATGGGAGTTTTTTCAAAAAACTAAAATCTTTATTTTTACATTAAACACTATGGTGTACTAAGTCATGTCGGATGTGTTCAGTTTACTGCCTTATCTGGAGCCCTGTCATAGCTTTAAACCCATCCACCAGATTCAAATTATTGAACCTATGTTGGCCATGTCTCACGGGAAATAATAAATCTAGCAACATTTGTGGCTTTTTCTGCATAGTCATTTTTTCAAGACAATTTGAATTTAAAATCCGTTATCATAAATACTTGACTGAGATTAATTTGCATGACATTAAGAGGGCGTATGACGGTGTGGGATGATAAAGCCTATTACGTAAACATCAAGAAAAGCGGTTGCTTATTTCACTGTCAGTGAAACCTGTATTAAATGGCCAGTATTTAAGGAACATGTGATGGCGGCCTTCAAGAGAGATCGCCTAGTGCAGGACAAAAATAATGCAGAAAGCTCCTATTGGAGCTTTCTGCATTATTTTTGCCTGTTTTAGAGAGCTGATTTTAGATGTTTCCATGAATTTTCTTGGAATGAATGATAAACACAGGTGTGAGAAACATGAGTCACCTCAACTTGCATGGCTTTATTTCCGAACAACTATAACAGGTGGCTGGATTGTCATATTGTGGTTCAATCTTTATGCAACTCATTACCTCTTTTAACGCTTTTAAATATTCCTCCACTGAAGAAAAATAGTTCATTTTTATACAGTTATGAGTGTTTCACAAGAATCATTTTCTATATTCTAGCAGATAGTAGCTTAAAAGAGTAGGTTGAAAGTAAAGCAGAATGAGCCTTTTAATTTATTTCTCATAAAAAGAAACATATCCCAAATGCTTAAGGCACATTTTGCTTTACTTTCAACCTGCTTTAAGTCAACACCTGTCTTAAAAACTAGAAACTGTTAGGTTATGGGTCAAAGGGACTAATCCCCTACTGAATATTGACAAATTACATTATATCTTGATTGATTTATCTCACAATATTAAAAGGCTTTTCAAACAGTGCAGACCCTGATCAGAGGGCTCCTTCAGGAGCCCTCTTATCTGGGTCTACACTGTTTACCAAGGATGTGTATAGTAGGACCCATCACTTTAAGGGTCAACCTATTGAACTATAGTGGTATGACAGTGTGTACAGTTCTTACAAACGATTTGTAGACTCAGATCAGAGCCTTTAAGGGCTAGTGGTTAAGATATCATTTATACTTATGACATATAAGGGCTGTGCATTGTGAGTATTTGTGTATTTCAGGTATCTAGTCATGGAGTTGATGGATGCTAATTTGTGTCAGGTAATACAGATGGACCTGGACCATGAGAGAATGTCGTATCTTCTCTACCAGATGTTGTGTGGCATCAAACACCTTCACTCAGCTGGCATCATACACAGGGTACGTATAGTACAGTCAAAACAGAAAATGGGTAATACACAAAATGTATATAGATATATACAAAGAAGGCATTGAGATCAAACCTGGACCCCTTAATTAAAACAATCACTACTATTCTGTGCAGTTAGATATACAATGTGTTTACTATTTGCACCATTTGAATGAATCATTTAAGTTAAATTTCTATCAAGCCAACTTCGACAGAAGATATAGTTTTAGCCTGAACGAGAGATGGCAGCTTAATGCAGGGCAAAAGTAAAACTCAATCAATCAATCAATCAAAGTTTGTCATGCATTAAGTGGTCGAAAATGTATTTAGAGATCACCAGGCTGCTTCATTCAATGGTTTCTTAATACCAATTTAACTGTATAACAACAAAAAAGGAGCGATTGGGAATAGAATACAGTCAAACATTAAGTAAATGACCTTGCATGGACTTCCCATACAGTTGTAGTCTTTAGAACAGATGGCAGCTTAATGCAGATCAGAGGTAGTACTAGAAAGCTTCTAAAGGAATTGTGTTCATTATATTTGTCCTACATTAAGCAGTCATCTGACATGAAAGATCACATAGTTTATTTAGCAATTTTAGTCAAAAGTTTGACTATAGCAAACGTTTGAATACTGAACGTTTTTATTTTAATTGTTTTGTTTACTTTATATCATCTAATGCCTTGCGGTCCTATTGTACAAGGACATATAACCCCTAGAGTAATAGTTATAACTTAACTAATAGTAATTTTACAAACAGTGGATCCAGATCAGGGCAGGAGTATTTCTGTGTCTGATCAAGATCTAAACAGTTTGACACTCAAATTAATGGATTTTTCTCAGTCAAAATGCCTAAATTGTATGTAGATTGATAGATAAAAGCAAATGGCAATATTTAACCAATTACACCGTAGCTGTTTCTAAAATTGAAAATAGGTGACTACTCAAAGCAGGTTGAACGAAAGCAGAATGTGCCTTAAGGCACATTCTGCTTTACTTTAAGCCTGCTTTAAGCTACCATCTGCTTGAATATAGAACAGATTTCTTTCAATACATATTCATAACTGTATATATTAAAACTATCCTCTTAAATGGAGTAATACGGAAAAAAGGCTTGCCTTTTTTCCGTTCTTAAGTAATGCGTGATAAAATCAAAGGTATTCCAATTCTATTCAATCACTGACAGACTTTGAAAAGTGTTTGATTTGCGCGTGAATAATTTCCTCAAAACTAGGCAACTACAAAACATGGGGGCTGACATCTTGGATGATGACGTCACGGCTTTTACGAAGAGTTGTGCGTGACGTTTCGGAATTCCCGATTTCGGTGATATTTTTAAACCAGTTTAAGAATGAATAACCCACAACACTCACTTGTACTGATTTCCTCCAAAATGACAAAATTTCAAACAGTTCAATTCATACCCTTTAACGCTAAAAATGAACGTTATTTGCAAAAAGCTACTTCTCAATCGAACCGATAAAAATAACGGATTACCAACACGTCATCAATATAAATAATGACGTCATTATTGGTGGTCATATGACTTCCAAAAATAGTTTCAGATTGCATTATAATACAGGGCTGCCATCTAATAACTTGGTTGAAATGAAAAAACCTAAGATTTCCAAATATGCATTTTTCAAGCGCGATTTTACGAATCGTACCTTTACCCAATAGCCGATTTCTAGTTTTGTTGGCATGTGACTACTTAAAGCAGACTGGAAGTAAAGTAGAATGCGCCTAATGGCGCATTCTGCTTTACTTTCAGCGTGCTTTTATAAGCTACCATAACCTGGGGAAAAATCTGGAAATTTAGGAAAAATCCGGAGAAATGGCAGCCCTGATAATATAGCTGTACGGAGGAGTTTTAACTTTTAACATTGTATACACTTATATATCTATTTGATTATTGGGTAACAACATAGATCTTGTCCCAAACAATTTAGGTTTATAATAAAAGTTCGAGTCGGTTGTGTAATCCAGATCTCAGTCACGAGAGGCGTAACCTCGAGTGTGATCTGGAATACACAACGAACTGATACAAGAGCGCTGATCACACACTGGAGATAGATCTATTCCGTTTTCATTAGTACAATTTTGCTTTTTTCCGTCCATAGGCAAAGCCTAAATACATATTAAGTTAAAGGAGTAAAAGGATGTATTTATGGGTAATGGGTTAATAGGGTGATGTATTACAGTAGTTTGCTCAGTCACCTCTGAAACTCCAAATGGAAAATTCCTATCTCCATTTATGTCTTGTCAATTTATGACTATTTAGGGTAGTTTATTTCAAAATATTGTAAAACGACAAACAGTGCAGACCCTAGCGAGCTCTTCAATGTTTGCATGATCCAAGTGGTACTTTTCACAGGTATACTGTTTGTAAATGACAAGTATACTCATTGTGAGGGTGTAACAAAGATATGACAATAAGCTGTTAAGAATAGTTCTTTAGGGACAGAGTGGGTGTACTATTATTTCTATAATGCCTAACAGTATGTTATTGGATTTCCTCACAGATGAAAGTTCAATGACATTTAAGTTTTCTTCTGAGTAATTTCTCATTTAAAAAGAAATATATCCCACTTTAAAACACAAACACCAAAAAACACTGCACAGTAAAACCTCTCTATGCCAACCACTAAAACGAAGGCTAAGTAATGATATAAAAGCCATGTGACTGCTTAAATCAAGGTGATAGTAAAACTATAAAGAAGCTTTCTGTCACTGTCACCTTGCTTGAAGCAGTCACCTGTCGTAAACACCTAATACTTAACTCACTACCCCATAGCCTGTTTCTTGTTTTGAAGACAGATGACCAGTTAAAGCAGGTTGAAAGTAGAGCAGAATGCACCTTAAGGTGCATTCTACTTTACTTTCAGCCTGCTTTAAGCTACCATCTGCTAGAAAATATTTCTCAGGTTGCATACTCATGACAGTATAATTTGGAACAAATTTCTTATGTGAAGGAATAAATTAGAGGCATAAAAAGATGTATTTATGGGGGAATGGGTTAACACAATCTAGTGGTTGTAAAATGGAGGTTTTAATGTACATAGTTTCATCTGCCATTCTGTAATGTTGAAGACAGATAAGACAGATAAGTGCTATATAACAGCTTTCTGTATAACATGTACTTTTGTCCTGCATTAAGCTACCGCCTGTCAAATGAACTATTGATATTATACACATATTGTTTAGTGGTTCACTGACTACAGGCTAGGTTGTATAGAAAGTGTTAGAAGTAAAGTAGAAACTTGATAATTTTAACTCCTTTTAGTCCTTTTAGCTTAGCCATGTTTTAACTTTGAAGTATTATGTGTATGTTCGACTTAACCCTTCACCCGATAGTCTGTTTTCAATATTGAATGCAGGTGGTTGCTTAAAGCAGGTTGAAAGTAAAGCAGGATGCGCCTTCAGGCGCATGCTGCTTTACTTTCAGCCTGCTTTAAGCTACTATCTCCTAGGATATAGAAAATATTTCTTGTTGTTAATGTTTATGACTGTATAATTTGGAACTATTTTCTTCGGGGGATGAACAAATTAAATGCGCTAAAAGGCGCTCCTATTGGGGAAAGGGTTAAGCGAGATTGAATTATCAAAACTGAACTCATGAAATACTGGTAAGGTCGATTTAAGCCAGTGTGAAGAATCAGGTTTTAACTGTATCTCATTTCTTTGGCCATGTTCCTGAGTTTATATTACAAACCAGTTAATGGGGTCTGTAGTTAGCCTGATTTATATACCAATATAGGCAGCTACAGCCAATGAGGGACTTCTTTATTTACCAAGCACAGCTGGGGTATAAAAGTACAGAGTAGGTGACCTTTTTATTGCAAATTGAAGCTGCTCACGGAAAGGTGATCATCTAGTAATTACAAAACTGTCCAGAACTCTAGCAATTCCAATTCCAATTGATAGTTAATACAATTTTGTGGTCATAAAAGAGAGGTTTTACTTACCTCTCTTTTATGACCACAAAATTGTATTAACTATCGGGTGTTTACGACAGGTGACTGCTTAAAGCAAGGTGACAGTAAAACAGAAAGCTCCTAAAGGAGCTTTCTGTTTTACTGTCACCTTGCTTTTAGCTGTCATCTGTCTTTTAAATAATCAGTTAGCCTTCATTTTAGTGGTGGTAATAGAGAGGTTCTACTGTAGTTCATTCTAGGTTAAACACTCTCACCCTGTAGAAATGCTATTTCACACCCTTTATCTGGTAAACGCAATATAATGAACAGTTACAATTATTTCTTGTATAAAACATAATACAGGATGCTAATAAAAAGTGCAAATATCAGAAACATACATGCTATCTATTTCACTCTTTGAATGCTCAGCTATTTTGCCAGCTGTAACAACTGTCCTCTGTTACTGTTCTAAAATGAGATCTTTCGAAAAATTCTTTACAGACATGGTCAGAGTGATAAACAGTTTGGATCCAGATGAAAGGCCAAGTTACTCAGCCTCTCATATGGATCCAAACTGTTTGTAAAGGTAATCACTGTTTAACTCTTTGAACCCTTGCCATGCATCATTTGCAAACAGTGTACCTGTGATGAGCACACTTGTCCTATGCAAACAGTGTAGACCCTGTTTTGTCATTGTGACATATAAATTATTGTAAAAGTAAACCCTAAAAAGTAAAAAATGGACTAGACTAAATTGAACACTAGAATTGACCATTTTAGGTTTCAGGGAAGAAAGGGTTAAACAGGATAGCATGTTATAAACAAACTTACTAAAGCATGCAGAGATATATAAAACATAAATGATGGTATACAAACAATTTTAGGTATAAATACTTGATGCAAGCCGACAAAATGCACTTAGCCTTGAAAGAACACTGAATGATCAAAGTTACTGAGCTCTACACATCAGTACAGTCAAAATTTGTGTGTAGCAATCGCTGAAAAAAGAACAATCAGAGCTCCAGATAAGGAGAGTATTTCAAAAACTAAAATCTTTATTTCTGCATTAAACCCTATGGTGTCACTACTCATTAGAATCGTCTCAAAGAGACGATTCTAATGAGTAGTAACACCATAGGATTTTGTGCAAAAATGAGTTAGAGAATATTGGATTTGTTAAGTTTACCCCCTCTTATCTGGAGCCCTGACAATACAGTAAAACCCCTTTATTACAACACCAATTTTTCGTGATTTGATTGTGTTTAATGATGATTCTAGCATTAACTCTCTTAACACTAAGTAACTCTTGTGGGTTATCAGATTCCCTTATGGATCATTTTAGTTACCTAAACATTAACCTGTCTACTAGGAAGTCTGGGTAGTGTAATAATAAATACCGGTCTAAATTAGCAAACGGTGTAGACCAAGATCAGAGGGCTCCTATAGGAGCCCTCTGATCTGGGTCTACAGTGTTTGTAAAGAGTATATCTTATACAGGCCAATGGTCTTAAAAGAGTTGATACCTCTTAATTAAAACCATTCTAACAATTACAAAACAATAATTCCCTGAAAATGATTTACATGTTTTCACCAGTGGCAGTTCAATGATGTCTATAGAATTCTATGCCAATCAATTAAAGCTAAGCCTCTCTTTGACGAATACTAACGAAGACTATTTGATTATATAAAAGACAGCTGACAGCTTAAAGCAATGTGACAGTAAAACAGAAAGCTCCTAAAGGAGTTTTCTGTTTTACTGTCACCTTGCTTTAAGCTGTTACCTATTGTAAATACCTAATGATTATTACAATTTTCTGGTTGAAATGGAGAGGATTTCATAGCCCTAGATAAGGGGGTATTTCAAGAGCTGAAATCTCTATTTCTGTATAAACACCTATGGTGTCACTACTCATTAGAATTGTCTTTTTGAGACAATTCTATTGAGTAGTGACACCATAGGATTTGGTGCTGAAATGAGTGAGTAATTGTTGGATCAGTTCAGTTTACTCCCTCTTATCTTGAGCCCTGGGTTTAACTGTAGATTGAAACACATTTGCAATGATTGGCAATGATACTCCATTCCCTACTGCAACCTGCTTCCCGTATAATTTGTTTGCAGAAATAATTATAGAGAAGCCTTGAAATGTACAAAACAAAAACATTAAGGTTTCAGCTCCACATGGTTGACTGTTTGTCTATAAATTAGGACTACAGGCAAACATGTTTTTAGTAGTCATTAAAATGAAGATTCTTTTTGCCAGCTTTTAGACAAATAACAGTGGCTTATTGCAAAATTAAAGTCAAAATGACTTTCTTATAATGTATTCATTATTTACCACAGCTTGATTTTAGTTTTGACGACATATGGTTGCTTAAAGGAGGCTGAAAGTAAAGCAGAATGCTCCTTAAGGAGCATTCTGCTTTACTTTCAGTCTGCTTTAAGCTGTCATCTGTTATGATAAAGGAAATATCTATAATGATGCTTATTCATGACTGTATCAAGTGGAACTATTTTCTTTAATGGAGGAATAAAATAAGGGCGTTACAATGCGCATCTATAATAATTGCTCATTAGATCTCAAAATGTTAAAGGCAGGTTTGTGTGTACATGTATGGAGAGCAAGAGTGTCACATACAACCCTAACAATTACTATACTTGTCATTCAAAAACAGTGTACCTATGAAGAGTACATTTGTCCTACCAGTATGCAAACAGTGTAGACTCTGATCAGAGGACTCCTAAAGAAGCCCTCTGATCAGATTCTGCACTGTTTTTGTCACTTTGCAAATTGTTGCAAAGACATCCCTAAATAGCCAAAACAATTGGCTAGACGAAATTGGAAACTGGATTTGTCCATTAATTGTTTCAGGGGTGAATGAGCTATTACAGAAGAGTGCTAGACGTTACAACCATCTTTGTTGTTTTTTTTGCAGGATCTGAAGCCGTCAAATATAGTGGTGAAATCAGACTGTACTCTGAAGATTCTGGACTTTGGTCTGGCACGTACAGCTGGTACCGGGTTTATGATGACCCCGTATGTGGTGACCCGTTACTACAGGGCACCAGAGGTTATCCTTGGCATGGGCTACAAAGAAAATGGTGAGTGCAGTATGTTTATCATACTAGTTGTAAAGCAATCACAGTCAACTATTCAACCCATTACCCCATAGCCAGTTTCTAGTTTTGAAGACTGGTGACAGCCGGCTTTAAGGTACTAGAAAATATAAATTCTTTCTTAAGTAAAATACATTTACATGTATTCACATAATTTTATGCTAGGATATTGAAAATAGACCTTAACATACACATTCTTCAGTGGAGGAATATTTTAAAGGCGTATTTAGGGCGTAAATAGTTAAGTGACCTTTCTTTCAAGAAGCATACATGTAATTACCAACAGGTGACTGCTAACGTTTCAAAATTTATATCATTATTGTCTCCCCAAAAACCCTTTATCGTGATTCCTTATCAGAATTGTCTCTTTTTGTAAGTTTTTCTGCATTCTCACAAGTTCAGTGTCAAATTGAGTCTAGTCCATTTTGACTATTTATGCACATGGTTGTTAGCTCACCTGAGCCTTCTGCTCAGGATGAGCTATTGTGATCGCATTCCGTCCGTTCACATTTTCAAACAACATCTCCTCTGAAACCACTGACCTGATTTCAACCAAACTTTGTCAGAAGCATCAGTGACAAGGGGGAACAAATTCTTGTTGTTGACAATATATTGAAATATGACAAACAGTGCAGACTTTGATCAGAGGGCTCCCTTAGGAGCCATCTGATCTGGGTCTTCACTGTTGACATAGGACAAGTGATAAAGCAGGCTGAAAGGTTAACAGAAGGCGACCACTTTTTCTTAACCCATTACCCCATCAATATGTCTTTTTACACCTCTAAATTATTCTTCCACTGAAGAAAATAGTTCTAATTCATACAGTCAAGAATATTTATTATCAGATATATTTTTATTGATATTCTAGCAGACAGTAGCTAAAAGCAGGTTGAAAGTAAAGTAGAATGTGCCTTAAGGCGCATTCTGCTTTAATTTCAACCTGCTTTAACCCATTACCCCATAGCCTGTTTCTAGTTTTGAAGATGGGTGACCACATAAAGCAGGTTGAAAGTAAAGCAGAATGTGCCTTTAGGCACATTCTACTTTATTTTCAACTAACTTTCAGATACCATCTGCCAGGATATGGAAAATATTTCTTATGCTAGATGCTCATGAATGTTTAAAAGGGAACTTTTTTCTCAGTGGAACTATAAAATAAAGGTATAAAAAGGTGTATTTATGGGGTAATGGGTTAAACACTGAAAGAAGCTTGGTGAGATGTTAAATGTTCACAACTATTACTTACCAGGGAATGGAATTCTATACAAGAAGCACTTTGTGATTTTGTGTTACATACTAATTATGCCTCCATGAAGCGAATGGGGGCATATAGTGTTACCCTTGTTTTCCCTTGAGTTTATCTGTTTTGTATTCATTACTTTTTCCATGACTAAATAGAGTTGGAAAGAGAGGAAGAATGTGAATAAAGATGAGAGACATTTGTAGTAAATGAATAAGAAACTGAACAAAGCTACCTCCTGTCTGAGTATATGTCATATTAGTGTTGTCAATTTACACAGGTTAACCCATTACCCCATAAATATGCCTTTTTACGCCTTTTATTCCTCCTCTGAAGAAAATAGTTCCAATTCATAGTCATGTATATGTACCATAAGAAAAAATTTCTATTTCTTACAAAATTTTAGCTTAAAGCAGGCTGAAAGTAAAGCAGAATGCACCTTAAGGCACATTCTTAAGGTGATTCTGCTTTTCAATCTGCTTTAAGTGGTCATCTATCTTCAGAACTAGAAACTGGCTAATGGGTTAACTTAAAAACCCTTATTCTGTAGCCTGTTTCTAATGTTGAAAATAGGTGACCACTAATAACAGTTTGAGAATAAAGCAGAATGTGCATTTTACTTTCAGCCAGCTTTAAGCTACCATCTGCTAGAATACAGAATATTTCTTGTGATATTTATATATGACTGTAGAAATTAGAACAATTTTCTTTAGAGGAGGAATAAATTAAAAATGTGTAAATGGGTATCTCTGGAATAATGGCTTAACTATATATATGTATTTATTTCACACCTACATCTATTAAACCAATTGACAACCCCTCTTTCTACCACGTGACGGTACAAGAGAACCCTATATTGTACCGGAATTTAAAAAGCTATCCCAGAAGGCCATATTTTTCTCATATTGGACTCGGATCCAAAAAATCTATATTTTTTTCATATTGGACTGGACAACTCTTCCGACACTCTGTTAAGAGTTACTTCCCTTGGTATTTCACCTTTGTCTGCTACAGTGCTCCATCTCTACAACGATATCCAATTGGAGACACATAGTGTGTGTGTTGCTCGGAGTGAGACGTTATAGGGAGGGAAAAATAAGAATTGGCGTACATTTGCAATATCTAATTTAATGACGTAACGATAAACAAAGTACTGTAGACGTTTTGGTGCGTTAACGTTCAAACGTCAATAATAGTAAAGAACGGTTTGACGTTTAAGTTTTTTCCCAAGTTATGAATATAATTTTTGTTTATCCGAGTGTATGTTTTAAAAAAGCATATTGATAGTGTATGCTTATTGGACTGAAATTCTAAACATTAGTAAGTTTTATAATGATAACAAACAAAAGAAAAAATATAAAAATGCTTTTGAGGAATAAATTTAGGTGTTTCTTTGCTATTAAAGGGAGGTAATTCATACAATTCGTTATAAAGCGGCCCTTTGTTAGACTGTTACACCTTTAATGTGTTTAAAAATTGTATCTTGATGGAGTAAATGAATAAAAATTAGATCTAGAACAGAAAATTATGCAAAATGATACGTGTAGGCGGTTATAGAAATATTAAATAGATATACTGGTTGTAAGGGGAGGGCCTGTGTAAATTTGTTTTTGGAAATTTCGAAGTCAAAGGCTAGGCTAGAATGAATAGGAAAAAATGCATGTGGTTTCTTTTGTCATTTTATAATTTTATGGTGTGAAATAAAGAGGTAATTTAACAGTGTTGAGAACAATACAGAATTCAATTGGACTCGAACACAGCAGTCATAATCCATATTGGACTCGGCTATCGCCTCGTCAAATATGGATTATGACTGCTATGTACTCGTCCAATAGAATTCAGTATTGTACTCAACACTGTTAAATAACCTCTTAATATTCAAATATATTTATTTTAACTAAAGGAAGCATTGCAAACTTAAAAGACATGAAGATGCATGTTGAAGGACAGAATAGAAATATCAGCTTCTGATCAGCATCCAAATTGTTTGACCCTCATATTTAGATTTCTTTGGCTAAAATGGCTTTAAAGTACAATTTTAAATACCATTGCATACAACAAGTTTGAAGCAAACAATATTTATATGTTAGACTGAAGTTTTTACTGATTTTGCTATTTTTCAGTTGACATCTGGTCTGTCGGGTGTATTATGGCAGAGTTGATACGAGCAGGCGTCATGTTTCCAGGCAGTGATCGTATCCTTGAGTATTTAAACAATATTGTACATGTGTATAACAAAAGACAATATTACATGAGTGTCCATAGTGTTTTAGATACTTATAAATATATTTGGGATATACCCATTCAGAGTTACTTTAATCCAGTCTTTGATCAGAGAAGGATGAGTTCATTAGAATGTTCGGCATTGTCTGGATTACTTTTATCTATAAAGCAATTTACACGATTTCACTCTATGAGGCAAACTTGCAAAGTGCCACATTAAAGGTTCATGCTTATACTTCTATTTCCTATTCTCCTAGTGTTTAGTCCATTAAAGTCAAACAGGAATTCCAGGACAAAGCAATGATCCAGGATGATCTTCCCCAGCTGAATATTCACATATGTAAAACTCTGCCTACCATGAATATTTATACCTAAAGTATTACAGTAACTAATTAAAGGGAACATTTTCCTAAGAAATAATGTAGACTCACCTCAGACAAATCAAATAAGGAAACTGAATAATCTAAAGGAGCTGTCTGATCTGGGTCTACACTGTTTTCAACAAATATATTAACATTCACTATTAGCTGGAGAAGGGTTAGGTTTATCAATTTTGTAGATTATTGCGGATTTGTCAATTCATTTTTGGCTTTAATAGAGATTGATGTATTGTGGTAATTACCGTAATATGTTCTAAAAACCCTCAACCTGCTACATGCCACTGGACCGGAATTTGCAATCAGTGTAGATCTAGATCATTTCATAATTCAACATATAAGGATCCAAAGTTTTTGACTCTCGTATTAATTTTTTTTACAGTCAAATATTCATAAAATCTGTATTAGTTACTATTCTTTATTGTTGGCAATGATTTTAAAGCAAGCTATGATTTAGCTGAATTAATGACAAGGGATTCCAAAATGTCTTATTGTACCAGACTTTAATTTATCAGCTTCTAACTTATACTTACTTTATTTCCCGTTCTGTAAGACAAACTGTCTCAGCCAAGTAATTATATAATAATATGTAACATTTGCAGTGCTGGGACAGCATATACTAATCGTTTGCAAACAGTTTAGACCTAGATCAGAGGGCTCCTAGGAAGCCCTCAGATCAGGATCTACACTGTTTGCCATACTTTCAAATAACTTTGTAACAAACCCCTTAGTGTCAATGGGAACTGATCATTTATTAGAAAATGGAATTGTCCATTTGAGTTATTAGGTTTCCTTGTGGTCCAAGTTGTGGATCATTTTAGTTACCAAAACATTTACCAGTCTACTTGTAATTCTGGATAGTCTAATAAATACTGGTCTAGATTAGCAAACAGTGTAGACCCAGGATCAGAGGGCTCCTATAGGATCTGGGTCTAAACTGGTTGCAAGACTAGTGAAATGAGGAGATTTTAAACAGGTTCATGGTGTTGGGAGAGTTAAACCAGCCAGTCATCAGTCAAGTGTAGCATTTTAGGGATGTTTCAAGTATAAACGCAATTCTCATTATTTTCTGTGGGACTTTAATGAGATTGAGCAAATCTGTTTTCCGTTGATTTCGGTGTGTTTTGATAGAAGTTGGAATCACTTACAGATTTAAGACAAGATGTAGTAGTACAAACAGCCTTCATTTCACTGCTATGAGATACCTCTCAATGTTCTTCTTAACCGTTTACTCCATAGATACACATGTTTAATTCTATAAAATCTTGTCCACAATTTCTCTTGTTGAATGGTTGTTTTACCTATTTCCCCATAGTCTGTTTCTAGTTTTGAAGATAGTTGACAACTTCAAGCAGGTTGCAAGGAAAGCAGAATGCGCCATAAGGGGCATTCTGCTTTACTTTCAGCCTGCTTTAAGATACATTCTGTAAGGCTATAGGAAATAGTTATGATTGTATATATTTATACGCCCACCTCTAAACGTATATTAGAGTGGCCCTGTTCGTTAGTTCGTTCATCCATCAACATTTTGTTTGTTCAGAGTTTTCCGGAAAACTATTTATGGGATATTAATGAAACTTCACACAAATGTTAAATGCATCAAGATCTAAAGTTGAGTTTAGTTTGAGGTTCATTCGAATTTTTTTCGTTACAGAGTTATCTGCCCTTGATGTACTCAAATATGCTATAAAAAGCTTGTCCAGAGTTTTCTGGGAAAATTATTGGAGAGATATTAATGAAACTACACACAAATGTTATATGCATCAAGATCTGAAGCTGAATTAAGTTTGAGATTTATTTGTTATTTTATTACAGAATTATCTGCCCTTGGTGTACTCAAAATATAAAAGGCTTATTTGACAGTGTCAACACACTTAGCAACTACAGTTTTGAATGGATTTTGATTATGTTGCCCACAGTATAATTATAGAAGTATAAGTTCATGAAAGGGTTGATTACGATTGAAATCGGATCATTGTGTCAAGTTATCTGCCCTTGATGTATTCAGATATGCTAGAAAAGGCTTTATTTCAGTATTGTTTATGCTCCAAGTGTCTACAAATTAGAATAAATTTTGACAAAACTATATATTTCTTTGCCAGTGGGCGTATAATGTACCGCTTGCTTAATTGGTTAATTCAGATTTCTAGATAGTTTTATCGTCTACATGTGTAGCTTGTTCAATCTTTGTGCTTGTATTCTGAGGTTCTCAAGAGTTTAATCAGCTAATGATACATTAGTCTTTCATGTTTAAACAAAAATTAAATGCAAGAAACATTGAAATAAAATGTAGAAAATGACAGATTTAGAAAAATTTGTTGGTTTATTTTAATCTGAGTAGTAAACAGTTTTGAGTCTGATTAAACGGTGAGTTACCCAACATCTGATGTGGCTTAAACTGTTTGCAATGGAAATAATTTGATTAAACACTAACTCATTAATTGGGAAAGAATAACGTCTTCTCCACTGTATAAACTACAATTCATAAGTAGTTGATTTGTAGTCTTCGCACTGTACTTACTTCATGTTATACAAGGCATCAGATGTATTCAGGGGGGGAGTGCCAACCAGATTTTGCTTAAAATTTTGTCAAGACTCTTTAATGAACAAGTATGCATTTGTTTCTGATTAATTTATTAAGAGAATGCCAATTAAAACAACCAAAGATGTTTTGTCAGTCTAGTGACTGTGCCAAATAAATTTTAGAGATTTCCTTAACCGGTTATCCCATACCCTGTTTCTAGTTTTGAAAACAGGTGACCACTCAAAGCAGGTTGAAAGTAAAGCAGAATGTGCCTTAAGGCACATTCTGCTTTACTTTCAACCTGCTTTAAGCTACCATCTGCTTGAATTTAAAAACTCTGTCAGATAATATGCATTCATGACTGTTTAAATTGGAACTAAAAAGGGGTATTTATGGGGTAATGGGTTACACACACTATGTCAGGTTTTTCAATGTTTGGCAACAGAACAAAGATTTAGAATTAGTGTGTCATGATTGTACTTTCTTGTATCATTTACAGATGGCATTAAAGTTTAACTTTTAGACTTTACGTTGTAAACCATATTGCTTCCTTAACACTCCACCAGATATCGATCAGTGGAATAAAATCATAGAGCAGTTAGGAACCCCTTCACAGGAGTTTATGAAGCGGCTACAACCAACCGTTCGAAATTACGTGGAAAATAGACCCAAATATTCAGGCTATAGTTTTGAAAAACTTTTCCCTGATGTTCTGTTTCCGCCCGATAGCACAGATCACCAGGGGCTGAGATCTACCTATGCTAGGGACTTGTTATCAAAAATGTTAGTGATAGATCCAGAGAAGAGAATATCAGTGGACGACGCATTGTTACATCCGTATATCAATGTGTGGTATGATGAGTCAGAGGTCAACGGGGTAAGTAATTGGGGGAAATACAGTAATTGTGTAGTATTTCTGGTACCAGGGCTCCAGATAAGAGGGAGTCAACTGAACAAATCCAGCATTTTCTCACTCATTTCAGCACCAAACCCTATGGTGTTACTATTCATTAGAATCGTCTCGGAGAGCCAGTTCTAATGAGTAGTGACACCATAGGGTTTAATGCAGTAATTTGGTTTTTGAAATACTCCCCTTATCTGGAGCCCTGGTAATACTTCTATATTACGATCACTAAAATGAAGGTTTTTTGACTGCATAAAAGACAGGTGACAGTTTAAAGCAAGGTGAACGTAAAACAGAAAGCTCCTACAGGAGCTTTCTGTTTTACATTCACCTTGCTTTAAACAGTCACCTGCCTCAAACACCTTACAATTAACACAATTTAGTGGTCATAATAGAGAGGTTTTACTGCAACTGATGAAACTGCAACTGATGAAAACATATACATTGTGATATGAGATGATTAACCCATCTGATTAAATCTCTACATCACACAGTTTAAATGACTTGATGTGCCATGTTCCCACGTGTATAAGAATGACATCATTGAAAGATATCATTTGATTGTAGTGCGCATAGGGAACTTTCCTTCAACCTGACAGGTGCTTGCAGAGAGTATGCTAAAAGTAAAGCAGAAAGCTTGGAACCTCCTGTGAAGCTTTCTGCTTTACTTGAAACCTGTTCTTATCAGCCACCTGAATACAAACTACTTCAAAATAAAATTACTGACTGCCAGTGCTTTTATAACCCACCTATTCAAAGAAAAGGTATGCCTATGTAGTCACATGTGTTGGCATTTGTGTTGGAATTGGCATTGAATGGTCAGATTTGAGCAAGAGCTCAAATCTGACCAATCAAATGCTTGAGAACTACCTCAGACTCGAACTCAAAAGCTTCATAACATCGGGGCCAGGATGTGAAGTAAGTTTGCAAAATGTGAGCTTAGCTGTTCTCCAATAGCTCTTATTTGATTGATGATGGCTTTCATAACATACCTATTGATAATGTTTTCTGATGATTCAATTCACTACTGGATATGATCAGTTGTTCTGTGCTTGTGTCAGGACTCCAGATAAGAGGAAGTAAATTGAACAAATCCCAACATTTTCTAACTCATTTCAGCACCAAATCCTATGGTGTGACTACTCATTAGAATCGTCTCGAAGATACGATTCTAATGAGTAGTGACACCATAGGGTTTAATGCATAAATAAAGATTTTAGTTTTTGAAATTCTCCCATTTATAATCTGAAGCCTAGCCTATTGATAATGATTTCTGATGATTCAATTCACTATTGGTTATAATCAAACATTTACATTGGCTCCATTCAATTCCATTGACAAAAATGCTGTTCATTTGGTATAAACACCATTTTCTGAGAGGGCGGGACTTGTGGAAAAGTTCAAAGAGGAGGTGGGCCATATGCAGTTTTCATTCGTGAATTAATCTTTGGAACTTGGACAGCAAACATTTGGCGGATTTTTAGCTAATTTGTTCTTAACCGATCTATGCCTTCCTATTAGTGAAAACCATGATTCCCGACTAATCTTTATTAATGAGATAAATTGCAAGAAAATTGACATACGTTATAAACAGCAACTGTCTGCATTCCTTTATGTCCAAAAACCCTGATATATTTATCCTACTTTAAAAATGACGTCACTTCCAAATGACGTCAAATCGGCATTTTCACGCCAAACCGTCAAAGTTGTTGATCTTAGAATGTAAACAATGGAACTTATTTTTTTGCTTTTGAATGTACGCAGCTTCAGTAATTCGATCATGGCTGTTCCTTATAGGGTACACATTATTCGTGTTATCAACCTCTAATATGGATTAAACATACATGCATACTTACAAAATGTTAATCTCATATTAGAAATTACAGCAAATGCATTGTAAATATAAGAAATGAACAGATTTTTTTCGGCGTTCAAGCGATTCATGGTAAATTTGCCGATAATTTTCTGTCGTTCATTTCGCTTGGATGCCGAAAAAATCAATTCATTTCTTAATTGTTAAGTGTTTGTGTTTGTAGAGTACTCCAGGTGCCTATAACCATGCTGTTGATGAGAAAGAACACACTGTTGAACAATGGAAGGGTAAGTACATATGGTTAAACGCTTCAATATACCAAGATAACCCATTCCCTATGAATACGTCATTTTACGCCTCTAATTTATTTTCCTCCACTGAACAAAATAGTTTCAATATATACAATCATGAATATGTATTGTAAGAAATATCTTCTATAATCTAGCAGATGAAAACTTAAAGCAGGCTGAAAGTTAAGCAGAATGTGCCTGAAGGCACATTCTGCTTTACTTTCAACCTGCTTTAAGCAGTCAACTGTTTTCAAAACTAGAAACAGGCTATGGGGTAAAGGGTTAAACACTTGATCATCATCAAGTAGGGCCATTCAAAAAAGGACTTGATGATGTTTTGGGCAAGCCACTGCTTAAAGGTAGCCGCTTTTTGTAAAACAATATAGACCCAGATCAGACAGTTCCCCCAGGAGCTGTGTCATCAGGGTCTACATCGTTTTCTTACAGGACATGTCTGACATGAGTCTTCCTTCAGTTGATAGATGGTTATTATTTATAGTTGGTGAAGTTTTATATATGAATATTCACAGCAAGCGAATGTTAAAACACTTCAAGATGCCACGTTTGCCTGTTCTAGTAATAAATCAAGCATTGTCTAGTATGCCCAATCAAATAAACGCTTGTTGATCGTATTCTATGCAAGCTGCTCCAGGCAGGAAGTGTAACCTGAACAAAGCAGAAGGTTCCTTCTGTTTTACTTTCATCTTGCTTTAACCCTTTGAACCCTAGTCCCCAATATAGGGGTCGTTTTCAAACAGTATACATGTGAAAAGTGCACTTGTCCTATGCAAACAGTGAATACCCAGATAATAGGGCTACTTACGGAGCCCTCTGATCTAGGTCTTCACTGTTTGTCAAAATGCAAAACATTGACAAAAACAACCATTAAAAGTCAGAAATGGACTAGACTAAAATGGAAACTGGGATTGTCCATTTAAAGTTTTAAGGAGGAAAGAGTTCAGCTGCAACCTATTCTGAACATCATCAATGAAGGGTTTGTGATGTTAGTGTGTACGATAAGGTAGAGGCACTGAGGAGGAAAGGGTTTAACGTTTGTAATCAACAATTTCTCACACTTATCTTACTAATTGTCTGAAGGAGAATTCCTGTGAGAAGGCTCTAATCAACTTTACTAATCATGATGTGGTGGAGAATGGAATGAATATGAGAAATTAACCCTTAGCCTGCCACTCACGACTATAGCTCCATATGCAAACAGCTTGGATCTGGATGAGACGCCGAGTAACTCGGCGTCGCATCCTGATCCAAGCTGTTTGACACTCGGACAACATTTTCAGCAATTTTGAGCAACTTTGAAGCACTTTGAAACTTGAAGCAGACGAGAAATATAGCAGACGACAATTTATTTGGCGGGCTAAGGGTTAATTGTCTGGTCAGGATAAAAAATGTTTGAAAATTGATTTTATTGCTTCCTCTGAAGTAAAAACAGATCGCGAAAATTAGATTTTAAAAGTTTTCCACATGACATTTCTGAAGCTGAAACAACTTTAGGTTAACTCTGTGCATGCTAGCAGCGGATATGCCACACAGTGATTACTTTTGCAAACAGTTTGGACCCAGATGAGACGCTGCGTAGCGCTGCGTCTTATCAGGATCCAAACTTTTTGATACTCTGACCCTGTTTTGAAAAGAAATTTAGAAAATTCTATTTTAAGATATTTGCAGATGACAATTTTTACAGAGGAAAAAAATACCCAGCATGCAAATAGTTAAATATTTGTTTCATATTTTGAGTGTAGCACAAGAGATGAGAAAAATACAATATGGGTATAGAGAAAAAATCATATTGTGAAAGCAGATGGTATATCATGAACTGTGTGTAAGTTAACGGTAAATTTGTATTGCAGAATTGTAAATTTGTATCGCAGAATTGTAAATTTGTGTATTGCAGAATTGTAAATTTGTATTGCAGAATTGTAAATTTGTATTGCAGAATTGATCTACAATGAAGTGATGGAGTATGAGAACAGAGAAAAGCAAAATTCAACTATGCAAAATCATACAGGTATTGTTTACTAAATCTTCATGTTAACAGGGCTCCAGATAAGGGGAGTATATCAAAAACTAAAATCTTTATTTCTGCTTTAAACCCTTTGGTGTCACTACTCATTAAAATTGTCTCGAAGAGACGATTCTAATGACTAGTGACACCAAAGGGTTTGGTGTTAAAAATGAGTGAAAAATGTTGGAGCCCTGTGTTAACTCTTGTATGTACACCAGTGTACCTGTGAGGAGTATAATTGTCCTTTGCAAACAGTGTATACTAAGATCAGAGGGCTCCTGAAGGAGCCCTCTGATCTGGGTTTACACTGTTTGTCATATTGCAGTACATTAAAAACAAGACTGAAATGTGAGAAATGGACTAGATTTTACTGGAAAATGGAATGGACCATTTGAAGTTTCAAGGAGCAAAGAGTTCAGCCATTACTCCTTTTATTCCTCCAATGAAGAAATTAGTTCCACTTTATACAGGCATAATTATGCACTATAAGAAATATTTACTATATCCTAGCTGATAGTAGCTAAAGCAGGTTGGTGTAAAGCAAATTGTACCTGATGGCTAGAACAGCTTTTAGTTTCACTAGAAGATTTATCCCAGACAGAAATATCTAATATGTCATTTATTGAAAGCCAGATATTGCTTTGGCCAAGTTAAATGTGCAGCAAAAAGAGAATGTCATCTCTCCTCGTGAGAAAGTAGAGATATGGTTTGTAAGCCAATAGGCTATAGACAATGAAAAGAATGAGAAAAGAAATGTCAAGATCATAAATTATGCCAAAATAAATATTCTCAAATTTGTAAGAGTTTGTCATTAAAATTTATGTTTTTCTTCCCTTTTTTTCAGCATCAGATGGCACCCCCAACAACGACTCTGCAATGGATGGCGTTGCCACGGGTAATGCACAGAATAAAGGGAGATAACTCCAGCAGCAAAGAGTAGGGTTAAAATTTACTGTTTTCCGTCTGGAGTTCAGTCCCTTTGGTCTCAACGCCATGAAGTTGAAACCCATTGTGGGAGAGTTCATCACATCATATACACTGCACAATGTGAAAAAGCAATCAGAATATCCTGATGCAGTATTATGTCACGTTGTGTGCTGGCCCAGTCGGGTTATAGGCCCGCAGGTAATACACTCGCTGTGGCTGTTAATGTGTGTCAGTGATATTTGATGCAAAATAAAATCATAAAGTGGAAACATAGAGGGAAATGTAACAGCAAGGTAACATCAGACTGTTTTCAAGCCTTCACCTTACTGGCGATGTGATCAAGTGAGTGCCAAGTACCAATAATGCCCCATGATCCCAGCACTTGGCAGGGCTCCAGATAAGAGGGAGTAAACTGAACAAATCTTACATTTCCTCCTTTTGTCGATACCAAAACATATGTTGTTACTACTCATTAGAATCGTCTCTTCGAGACGATTCTAATGAGTAGTGACACCATAGGGTTTAGTGACTACATAACGATTTTGCTTTTCTGTAATACTCCCGTTATCTGAAGCCGTGACTTGAGGATGATCATGCATTACCTGTGACTAATGTTATGCTGTGGGCAGGTGCGTGGTATGTTCTAAACTAGACGGTGGGAGGATCGTGGCTCAGTGTTAGTGACATGAGATTGTGGCTTTGAGCTGGCTTTTACGTTGTTACAGTCTTAGTAGGAATATTGTTAGAGTGAATACATTGTGAGAAAAATGGGCTTTCAGACATGGCAGACAGTGTTGACCCCGATCAGTGACCACTCTAGAACTGCAGCGTCTGATCAAGTTCTACACTGTCTAGATAAGGGGAGTATTTCCTAAATTAAGATCATTTTATCTGCACCAAACCCTATACTGTGACCACTTGTTAGAAACGTCTTAAAGAGACGATGCTAATGAGTGGTCACTCGAAGAGTTTTATTGAGAAATAAAGGAAAGTTTGTTTGGAAATTCTAGTTTTGGGTGGCCCTTATTTCTTGACTCATTATGTAACACGCTATGGTGCAATTTGTTTCTCAGATTTGTTAAATGGGTTTGGTATCCGTAATATGTCCATGCACCTTGCGATATGCACCTTGGGATAATTTTTATGTATCACAGTAAAACCTCACTATTTTGGCAACTATAAAGAAACCTCATGTACGGTGTTGAAGATTGGTTGGTTAGAGCAAGGTGGCAGTAATACAGAAAGCTCCTTTAGGAGCTTTCTGTATTACTGTCACCTTGCTTTAAGCTGTCACCTATCTTTTATACAATCAATTAGCTTTTGTTTTAGTGGTCGTAATAGAGAGGTTTTACTGTAATTTTATTTTCCAAAGTGACCATATTTCCTGTGACGCAGTTCAGTTGTTTTTTAATCACTGAATGAACATTTAGCATCATTGTGAGGATATTGAATTGAATTTACTGCAGGTATATGTCTTACCCAGGTCATGTGGATACAGATCCTGTTTGGTTGGGTCAGTTTTGTGTTGAAGGGCATTTGTTACTTGACTATGTAATTTGTCATTTCATGTTGTGTCATATATTTCTTTTCTCTCAAACAAAATGCCAAGTTGAGTTAGCTGGCGTATCCATGATCTGAATCTAAATATGCATATGAAATAAGAACTGTGTGTACATTAAGGAAGTTTTTGCACTGCTCATCAAAGTTGGTCGTCAAATTTTGAAAAAGAAAATGTACAGTTGAACTTCGATATCTCGAACTCGTTTAACTCGAACTATTCGATAGTCGATATATGAACTGCATTATTTCATGCTCGGTTAAGTCGAACATACCCATATATCAAAGTTTTTTAACTTTAAAATATGGGTAGATTTGACAAAAGGACTTCGAGATATCGAAGTTCGACTGTATTAAGCATTAAGATTTTTTGAAAAGAATAAATTTAAATCAGAAAACAACCCTAAACAGTAAAAAAAATAAAAATAGTAGACTTCATTTGATACTGGAATTACCCATTTGAAATTTCAGTGTGTCTGAGTTAACACACATCTTTCTATAGATGATTAAATACAGTCAAACCTCTCTATTACAACCACTAAATTATGTTAATTATTAGGGTGTTTACGATGGGTGGCAGCTTAAAGCAAGGTGACAGTTAAACAGAAAGCTCCTTTGGGAGCTTTCAATTTCACTGTCACCATGCTTTAAGCTGTCACCTGTCTATTATTAATTCAATTAGCCTTCGTTTTAATGGTCATAATAGCGAGGTTTTACTGTAGTTCTTTGATTGGTCTGTGATAGGAATGTCATACCAGATTCATCAGGTGAGAGTTAAACTGGTTGTTTTTGAATGCACGGTATTCAATGGTATTGGTCATTGGTGTACTAGCATACTCTTGAGATAAACATGTTTGAAAAAGAATTGACAGTGAAATCTCTCTTCATTGACAGTCTGTAAATGTGTGAAAGTCACAAAACCAAGTTTGTTGCTTGGTCCTGTATTCAAGCAGTATCCGGCGTTCTGTCTTATATGGTCAGCCCTGTGTTACATAGATATTTTATGAAGGATCACAAAGATCTCTAAAGACTAGTGTTCACTTAACCCATTACCCCATAGCCTGTTTCTAGAATTTAAGATAAGTGACTACTTAAAGCAGGTTGAAAGTAAAGCAGAATGTGCCATAAGGCACATTCTGCTTTACTTTCAGTCTGCTTTAAGCTATAATCTGCTATAATATAGAACATATTTCTTATAATACATATTCAAAGCTGTATAGATCTGATCTCTTTTCTTCAGAGGGAGAATAAATGAAAGGCGTAAAAAGGGGTATTTATGGGGTAATGGGTTAATGTATCACAAAGCTTCTTGTTCTGCACAAAGTTGGCAAGAGCTTCCTGCATTACTTTTGTCATGCATTTAGCTGCTGCTTTACTTAACCCATTACCCCATAAATACGCCTTTTAACACCTTTTATTGATTTCTCTACTGAAGAAAATAGTTCCAATTTATACTGTTACAAATAAGAATTATAAGAAATATTTTCTATATTCTAGCAGATAATAGCTTACAGCAGGCTGAAAGTAAAGCAGAATGCGCCTTAACCTGCTTTAAATGGTTGTCTGTCTTCAAAACTTGAAACAGGCTATGGGGTAATGGGTTTAACCTTTTCCTGATGGAAGAAGAGGTAAACCTAGATTTGACAGCTCTTTAAGGAGTGGTCTTATCAGGGTCTGCACTGTTTTCTTACATGTTATGTCTGTACTCTAAACAATCTTATTTTACTTTACTAGTCAATCTAATAGTACAGATGATATTCGTCACAGACAGAGTTTAACCCATTACCCCATAGCCTGTTTCTATTTTTGAATATGGTTGACCACTTAAAGCAGGTTGAAAGTAAGGCGCATTCTACTTTACTTTCAGCCTGCTTTAAGCTACTATCTGATAGGATAAAGAAAATATTTCTTATGGCACCTATTCATGACTGTATTAAAAGGAACTATTTTCTATATTGGATGAATAATTTAAAGGCGTAAAAAGGCGTATTTATGGGGTAAAGGGTTAATAAATGATTATTCAGCAGGAGATGGATTTAAAAACTGCTGTGCACCTTTCTAAAATGTGAACTTAACACAGGTAGGACTGTAATGAAATATACATAATAACAATAAAATTATACAGTAAAACCTCGTTGTTTCGACCACTAAAATTGTGTTAAATATTAGGTGTTCAAGACAGGTGACTTTTTAAAGCAGGGTTATAGTAAAACAGAAATGTCTTTAGGAGCTTTCTGTTTTACTGTCACCTTGTTTTAACTCTTTACCCCATAGCATGTTTCTAGTTTTGAAAATAGGTGACTACTTAAAGTAGGTTGAAAGAAAAGCAGAATGCGCCTTAAGCATTCTGCTTTACTTTCAGCTTTCTTTAATCTACTACTTGCTAGAATAAAGAAAATATTTATTATGATACATATTTATAACTGTATAAATTGGAACTATTTTCTTCAGTGGAGGAAAAATTGAGGTAAAGGGTTAAGCCGCCACATGTCTTTTGTACACCCAATTAGCCTTTGTTTTATTGGTAGTAATAGAGAGGTTTTACTGTGCTTGTTCCTGTACATTGTTTGGGTAATCACTTTAACCCATTACCCCATAGCCTTATTCTAGTTTTGAAAATAGCTGACCACTTATAGCAGGTTGAAAATAAAGCAGAATGCGCCTTATGGCGCATTCTGCTTTACTTTCAGCCTGCTTTAAGCTATTATCTGCTAGAATATAGAAAATAATTCTAATGATTCTTATTTGTGACTGTATAAATTGAAACTATTTTCTCCAGGAGAGGAATAAATTAATGGTGTAAAAAGGCGTATTTATGGCGTAATGGGTTAAGACATTACTGTTTGTATATTTCGTACACATATGTAAAATAACTAAGAAATTGAACTGTGCATATCTTTGGATAAACTATTTATAAGCCTGTAAACTTGTTACCCTTACAATATAATGGATTTGAAAAGGGAGCCAAATTATGATGACGTTTTTTGTTCTTTGTAATGTTCAATTGAATCTCAACTAGAATTTACGGTACTTAAACCTTTCTACCATAGCTGGTTTTAAGTAAAGAAGATTTCTGCTTTAAGCAGCCATCTATTTTAACCCTTTACCCTATATCTTGTCTCTGGTTTTGAAGACAGATGACCATTTAAAGCAGGCTAGGGGTAAAGCAGAATGCTCCTTAAAGCACATTCTGCTTTACTTTCAGGCTGCTTTTTAAGCTACCATCCAATAGGATATAGAAAATATTTCTTACGGCACATTTTCATGACTGTACAAATGTATATACATTGTACATGTAGTTGAACTATTTTGGTTAGTTGGGGAATGAATTAAAGGTGTGAAAAAGCATATTAATGGAGTTATGGGTTAACCCATTACCCCATAAATACGCCTTTTAATGCCAGTAATTTATTCTTCCACAAAAGAAAAAAAATCAGTTTTATACAGTCACAAATTTGAAACATAAATTATTTTTTATATCGTAGAAGATGATGGCTTAAAGCAGGCTGAAAAGAAAGCAGAATGCGCCTAATGGTGCATTCTGCTTTACTTTCAACCTGCTTTAAGTGGTCACCTATTTTCAAATCTAGAAACAGGCTATGGGGTAATGGGTTATATCACATTTCCTCTGACTTATTTATCTCTGGAAAACTGTCCAGCTTTATCAGACTTCTCAGTTCTGAAGAGTATTCTGTATTTGTAAGTGTACAAATTATTCTGTTGTCGTTATTAGTCCAATTCCAACCTTGTAAAAATGAACCTTTTGTCTAGAAAAGTTATTTCTCATTAAGCACAATGTGTTTGTTTTAGTAATGGTTAATATACTATGGTCCAACTATGCAGTAGACACGTGCACATTAGATTAGTACTGTAGAAAATAGTCTCAAGAATTATATTGCTGTAACAGTTGTGGTCATGGTTTGGCTCTCTGTTCAATCCTATGAGAAGAGTTTTTGTTTTCTGTACTGTCAACCCCGTGCTAAGCTGCCATTGGGACAGAGATTCATAGACTTTTTACCCCATTACTCCATAAATACGCCTTTTTACGCCTGTAATATTTTCCTCCACTGAGGAAAACAGTTCGAATTTATACAGTCATGAACATGTTCAAAAAGAAATAGTATCTATATCCTTGCAGATCATAGGCTAAAGCAGGCTGAAAGTAAAGCAGAATGCACCTTAAGGCACTGCAAACAACATTTTAAAATGGCCGCAAAATATTACCCAGCATGCAATGGGTAAAAGGTGTTCAAATGAGTATCTATGGAGTAAAGGGCTAAAGTGGCTTAACACAAGGTTTGGCTGTGTTGGTCTTGGATTCGCAGATCCAGGGTTACCTCTGAAATGACTATGTACAATATGTAAGTATTGTGTAAATATAGAAATGCTGTATGTAATTGTGAAATACTCATTAATATATAAACATATTTCATACTGTTACACACTTGTAGACCGACGGGTTGGGAGTGGGGTTACTCTTACTATTGATTATATTCCTCCCAATCTTTAGTTGATATAAAGAAATCAGTTAAAAAAAATCCAAGTTGAAGTACTTTGAATCCTGAAATTATAACAAATCAAAGACGGTTTGCAGATGGCTGCTTTAAGTTACAGGACAGTATAGTCATAAACTTCTAGAGGAGCTCTTTTCTTTACTTTTATCCTTGTATAAAACTACAATCTGTTTTCAGCACAGAAAATTAACATTCTAATGAATGGTTGTATTATCAATTCGAATATTAAAAGAGGCTGTCCATCTACATCCTTCCTTGCTTTAATGTTACTCAACTGAAGTTTAGTCCCGCTTTCTTTGGCAAACAAAACCTATCTTTTGTGCTTCTTAATGGCATCAGGTTTAAACTGTATTCTTTGATCATATATAAACTTGATATTGTAAAGCAGTGCAGACCTAACCTGCAGATTGGGGCTTGTTTGTCAATGTAATTGAAACAAGTAGAATTACGAAATCCTAGTATAATTGATTTAGTATGTCTGTCTTATTTCTCTGCCACAATTTGCACAACTAGAAGTTCTTTTGACAATGTTAAAATGTTTGACTTCAGGCTCCGGGGATATAAATGGTTTTAGTTGAGTCTGAGTGTGTTCCCAAGCATTTGATTGGTCAGATTTGAGCCTAGGCTCAAATCTGACCAATCAAATGCTTGGGAACGAGTTTAGACTCAAGTCAAAAGCTTTATAACCTCGGAGCCTGGTGCTATTGTACAGGAATGGGAATTTTTCTATGTTCTCTATCGCTACTGCAGGCAGTTATTTGTTTGGATTTGAAGATTTTTTGTTGTTTGCTCACAGGCCAGCAATACCTGTCACTTTCTAAGGCTTTGCTTCTGATTGATTTCTAAACATGGCATCTGTAAAGATTAAATGAAAATCTTTTGATCAAGCTAAATGATTTTGCTGTAGCAAAAGCATGCTAATTACCATCATTTGTTCGTCTGTTATTTTAATGCATGCTTGGAGGCCTAACACTTTTATATTATCATTGTACATGAATATGCAATACTTTGTATTTTGGCTGGGTTGCTTGTTAGATTGTATAAATAACAATGATATTGAAGTTTGGAAATAGTAGATTTTTATCATTGACTTTGATAGTCATTCAGAAGAGAAAAGTTCATTTATTTGCTCGTTTTGTCTTCCTTGCTGTTTAAAGTTTTTCATTTTCTTTCTTAATTTGTATTCTTCATTTTAACTGTTTCCCTCATAGATTTATGGAGAGCAGACATGGAAAGCAGATAAGAGGGGGTTACTGAACAATCCAACATTTTATCACTCATATTATCACCAAATCCTATGGTGTTTCTACTCATTAGAATCGTCGCGAAAAGACGATTCTAATGAGTAGTGACACCATAGGGTTTAATGCAAAAATAAAGTTTTTTTTGTCTTTAAAATACTCCTCTTATCTGGAGCCTTGAAGCAGGCTGAAAATGGAGCAGAAATCTTTCTTTGGGAGATGTCTGACAGACAGCCAGTCAAACTTTACCAAAATCCATGGATTTCAATTGCAAAGTAAGAAATACAAAGCCTCAGATTTTTTTTAAATTAGATATATATATAATCATGAATATGGACATAATGTTTTAAAGGGACTTTTTATTATATTTGTAAACTCCTGGAAGCTTTTCTGATGAACAATTTGCAATAATCTTACTTGCTTTGTTCAAGTTTGTTGTCTAAAATAGTTTAAATAAACATTCCATGGGACATAACTCTAGGAAATATTAATGATTTGATCTGCGAGTGTTATGATAACTATATTGCTAATTGTTTGACACAAATAGTGATTAAGCATGGGTTCAGATAAGGGAAGTATTTCCAAATTGTAATAAAACTTTATTTTCTACCAAACCTTATGGTGTGATAAATCATAAGATTTGTCTCAAAGAGACAATTCTAATGAGTAGTCAGATTTTTGGGTTTGGTGGACCCAAAATTTAGGAGAAAATGGGGGAAATGTTTATTTTACTCCATCTTATTTGGAGCCATGCTTTGTCTACGGATTTATTGCTAGATTTCTGTGCCAGTGTTGGGCCTGTAAGAATGGAAGAGTTGTGAGTTTGAGCTATAAGAAACCGCTGTGTTTGCTATGATAATTAACCCATTACCTCTTAGCCTATTTCTTGCTTCGAAAACAGGTGACCACTTAAAGCAGGTTGAAAGTAAAGCAGAATGTGCCTTAAGGCACATTCTGCTTTACTTTCAGCCTGCTTTAAGCTACCATCTTCTAGGATATGGAAAATATTTCTTTTGGTACATATTCTTTGCTGTATAAACTGGAACTTTTTTCTTCAGTGGAGGAATAAGTAAGAGGCGTTAAAAGGCGTTTTTAAGGGGTAATGGGTTAAAACACAATAAAACCTGTGTGCAGTAGCCACTCCAAAAAATAACAGTCTACCTAGAGGTTGCAGCTTTAATAATACTGGACAAAAGTAATGCAGAAAGCTTTCTGTATTACTTTTATCCTGCAGTTAGTAGTAATCTGACGAAAATCATTTTCAGCCTCTCTCACACACACACACACATACACTAGTCACACTGATAGAGAGACAGCTCTTTACAGCATTTCAGACAATACATATAACTATGCTTTGAGACTGTTTAATTACTTTATTCCCAAGATACAGATCAGCTTGCAATCCACATCTAAGCTGTGGGTTTTTCGGGGGGTGGGGTCTATTTGTGGCATCATGTTCTGGGTCTGCATTGTTTGCAGCATAAGTAGTTAAATACTCGTACTAGAAGTCAAAACGTTGTAAGAGGTATTTGAAAATAGGGTAAGTTGTATGCTTAAATACAGGACTGAAGTAATGCTAAAAATTCCTGCATTATTTAATCTGATACCTGCTATAGTCGATCTCAATGCCTCTTCATTAGATGCACACTTTACACAAGTTTGTCGGCGCCATATTACCATTTCATGTGTCGCGGTGCCGTAAAACCCAACTCAATCAATTACACAAGTTTGACTCTACTGTTGTAAACAGTGCAGACTCTAGATTAGACATGCTTCTATTCCCAGCATCACATTCTGATATGGGTTTACACAGGTGGTAATGCCTGGTTGTTCTAACCCCTTGGTAGTTCTGCTAACAAGACTGTTATATACTGGCCCAGCACTTATAAAGCCTTTGAGTTTAGTCTGAGTGCATTTGATTGGTCAGATTTGAGCCTAGGCTCAAATCTGACCAATCAAATGCTTGAGAATTATTTCAGACTCAACTCAAACGCTTTATAAGCATTGACCGTGATCAGGCTGGAAAGGGTTGCCTGTTTGTTTTAAGTGTTGTTCTGTAACCACTATTGTCATGGTGATGAATGTGACCAATAAAACTTCACCTCTAATATGTATATGTGCCCTTTTATGAGATAAAGGGCTGTAGAAAACAATGCAATTATAATTTCTGATGTGTTGGGTATGTGGGAAGAGAAAATTGTGAAATTTTAGCCCATTACCCCATAGCCTGTTTCTAATTTTAAAGACAGATGATCACTTAAAGTAGGTTGAAAGTAAAGCAGAATGTGCCTTAAGTCACATTCTGCTTTACTTTCAGCTATTATCTGCTAGGAAATAGAAAATATTTCTTATGATACATATTCATGACTGTATAACAGGGAACTGTTTTCTTCAGTTAAGGAATAAATTATAGGCGTAAAAAGGCGTATTTATGGGGTAATGGGTTAAACAAGATCTTTTCTGTAAAACCCAATTTGACATCTAGTGAATTTGCCTGTATTTCAAAATTAAAACATTGCTAAGGTTATTTCAACTGATACAAGTTTGAGTTATCAAAATTCAGCAGTAAAAAATAAGGGTTAGTTTGAGTTATAGAAAGTGATCTGTAGATATATTGTTGGTCAATAATAGCATGTAATATAGGATGCTTGTCTTGTAAGGTGCTTGTTATTTGGATTATAAAAAGTTTGTCTGAATACTGCTGTCTTGAAGCTAGTCGGAGCTTGAAGTAGTTATACCAGTATGTTTCCTTATGGATGGATCTGTGTATCCAAGTTAAAACAGTGGAAGAATAATGTAATCAGCCTTGTTTAATTTGCAACTATCATTTTGAGACAAGTCACAGAAATAAGGAGTGCCTGGCAAACAGGGTAGACCTAGGTCAGCTGCGATGTTCAATGTGGCATGGCAGCTGACCTAGGTACACACTGTTTGCAACAGCAGTGGACACAAAACTGTTGGCTCTAACAAGTGACACACTTTTGAAACATTGTCCATATGTAGCTCCATAAAGAGGCTGTTGTTTCAATAGCCTAGCTGATCTGGGTCTACACTTGTTGGGCATAAAACTGTTAATTATGCAGGTTGACATTCAGAATAGACCCAAAAAAGAGACTGGTTCTATTTCTCTGGCTGATCCGAGTCTACACTGTTGGTAGTGTCCCAGTCCACCGTATTTCTGTGACGAAGCTCATGTTTACTGGTGCCTTGGCTTTAACTTAGAATGAGTGGTTTGTGATACCGAGGTTATGAATAATTCCGTCTGAATGGTTATGTAGTTTAACACTGTTACAAGGATCCCCTATGTGTCGCGTAAGTTATAACCAATGATAAATTTCTTTACAAGCTTTTCTTTCAGCATAATAGTTAACAAAATAATTCGAACAAAATCTGTCTTAATATATTAATTTGTGTTCAACTGTCTAAGAGAAAATCTTTAAGCCATTAACACTGAAGAGTTTTGAAGCCAGACCAACCAGATATGTCTCATCAATTGCAGTAACGTCACCATGTACTTATTAACCCTTTACCCAATAGCCTGTTTCTAGTTTTGAAGAGAGGTGACCACTTAAAAAAGGTTGAAAGTAAAGCAGAATGAACCTTATGGCGCATTCTGTTTTACTTTCAGCCTGCTTTAAGCTATTATCTGCTAGAATATAGAAAAAATTTCTTATAATTCTTATTTGCAACAGTTTAAAATTGGAACTATTTTCTTCAGTAGAGGATTAAATTAAAGGCATAAAAAGGCATATTTATGGGGTAATGGGTTAAACAGGTCCAAACTAATATTGAATAGTAGTAATGGAGAGTGACTTTCTGTCATTCATGAATCTTGGTGTTCCATTTGACTAAATTGTAATCAAGCTTCTGTTCAGAAAACTTTCAATAGATGCATTGGTATGCTGTCACAAAGGTAGTGATTTAATGCAGAACAAATGTAATACAAAAAGCTCTCTGTTAGAGCTTTCTGCATTACTTTTTCCTTGCATTAAGCCATCATCTGTCTAGAGATTTCCATGTTTCAGTTGAATGTTTAAAACAGTTTTCAGGGCTCCAGATAAGGGGAGTATTTCAAAAACTAAAATATTTATTTCTGCATTAAACCCTATGGTGTCACTACTCGTTAGAATCGTCTCTAAGAGACGATTCTAATGAGTAGTAACACCATAGGTTTGGGTGCTGAAATGAGTGAGAAAATAGAGGATTTGTTCAGTTTACTCTCTCTTATCTGGAGCTCTGAGTTTTGCCTGCTACTAAGAACAAACTACATATTTGATTTTTTTGGTTGGATAATATTTTCATCAATGATGGGGGAGTTTGAAACTTGAAATTTGATAATTGCATGTGTCTCCATTTACATGATTATATTTTCAATAAAATGAAATTGATGATTCGTGCCATGCATATTATTAATTAAGGCACATGTGTTTCTGTTGTGTCGTTGCACTAAGACTGGGAGAAGATTTCATACATGACTCTGTGTCTTAACCCATTTCCCTATTTATGCCTTTAATTTAATCATCTACTGAAGAAAATAGTTCCAATTTTAAACTGTTACAAATAAGAATTATAAGAAATAGTTTCTATATTCAAGCAGATAATAGCTTAAAGCAGGCTGAAAGTAAAGCAGAATGCGCCATAAGGCGCACTCTGCTTTACTTTCAACCTGCTTTAAGTGGTCATCTGGCCTCAGAACTAGAAACAGGCTATGGGGTAATGGGTTAATAACGTTTGCATTATCCAGTGTCCAAGGTAAGAATGAGTTGACATTTCAATCTTATTTCCTTAGTGTAAAAAAACCACTATGATGTTACCGATCATTAGAATCGTCACTTCCAGATGATTAAAATGAGTAGTGACATCATCAAGTTTTGTTGAAAGTAAGGAATTTAGTTTTTTGAAATACTGTAAAACCTCTCTATTACAATCATTATAAAGAATGCTTATTGAGTGTATAAAAGACAGGTGACAGCTTAAAGCAAGGCGACAGTAAAACAGAAAGCTCCTAAAGGAGCTTTCTGTTTTACTGTCATCTTACTTTAAGCAGTCACATATCGGAAACGCCTAATGATTAACACAATTTAGTGGTCGTAATAGAGAGGTTTAGACTCGCTGTTTCTGGGGTTATAGTTGTTGAAGTGTCTTTTTATTTTTGTTAAAGACTTTAATTTTAATTTGCTCACATTCTGTTTTTGTTCTTTGCCTGCTTGAATACATGGTAAAAACAATACTGATATACAGCATGTCTCACTATGTACATATATATACATGTATTACACAAAAAAAGACTAGAATATATTGTAGGAATATATGTTGACCACTGAAAACCAGAACTGTTTTATTTAGAGGAATAACTTTTTATGATGAATTTTTTGTGTGGACTATTTCACTTTTGAAAAATGACCAGTTTGTGATTTATTTTTAAATAATTAAATTCAGAAATATTGAAGTAAAACAAACAATGCAGATCCTGATCAAAGGGCTCCTTAACCCTTTCCCTTATAGAAGCGACTTTTAGCGCATTCATTTTATTCATACGCTGAAGAAAATAGTTCCAATTTAATCAGTAATGAATATGTATTATAGGGAATATTTTCTATATTGTAGCACATGATAGCTTAAAGCAGGCTGAAAGTAAAGCAGAATGCGCCCTAAGGCGCATTCTGCTTTACTTTCAACCTGCTTTAAGTAGTCACCTTTCTTAAATACTAGAAATAGGATATCAGGTAAAGGGTTAAGTAGCCCTGTGATCAGGGTCTACACAAAATGATATAATTATACCAGTTTCCAATATAAAATGGGCTATTTACAAAGAGATTGGATCTAGGTAGGATTAATAAACTGATCTGATTATTGCTCTAATGTTCCTCTTGTTCTTTCACGGTGACAGAAGTATTTTGGAACTTTTAGTTGCTAAGTTAAATGTCTCTTGGAAAGTAGACCACAAAAGACAGGTGACTACTTAATGCAGGATAAAAAAATAAGGCAGAAAGTTTTCTGCCTTACTTTTATCCTGCATTAAGCAGCCCTCTGTTACTAACTGGTTTAAAGATTATCACTATACATGTATAGTCGTCCGGTTTTAGAGAGGCCTCGCTGAATATGTACTTTTCAAGTACAGTTTAAAGTGGGTGTCAAAAATACTTGTCATCTGCTCCAATGTACTTGTCCAGATTTTCCATGGATTTCTCTACGCTGTTGTGCAATACATTGTCAATTCTTTATAGCTGGATTTTAACAAGTGGTTTTAATATTGGGCAGGCAGGTGGTATTAATGATGAATTATCAGACCATCGCGATACTTTGCAGACTTAAGCAGTCTGAATTAGCTAAATTCTGGGTCTGGGTTTAAAGGAATACGATATCCAGGCATAAATCACTCTGTCCAGAATATTAATCTAGAACCAGAATAAGTTGGTGGAGATGTGAAAACTGTTTCAATTTTTATCTCATTTGCAATAGGAGAACGATGGATGTGGGTGTTGATTTAGTTGGTTGTGAGTCATGAAATGACGTGTAATAAAGAATGCCTTACCTCCGCTTCAGTTTCTCCAAGTCTCATAGACCCTATCCCTGCCATAGGGATCACCTGTGATTGTAAATATATATAACCTGTACATGGCTGCCATAAGTTGACATGAAAAATCCTAAGATTTCCAAATTTGCATTTTTCAAGTGCGATTTTACGAATCGTACCTTTACCCTATAGCCTATTTCTAGTTTTGTTGGCATGTGACTACTTAAAGCAGAATGTGCCTTAAGGCGCATTCTGCTTTACTTTCAGCCTGCTTTAAGCTACCATGTACTAGAAAAAAATCCGAGGATTTAGGAAAAATCCGGAGAAATGGCAGCCCTGCCTGTACTTCAGAGTTGATGCTACAATTACCATAACTTATTCATCCCTGATACTTGAAATAGAAAATTCCAATCTCCAAATAAGTCTTGTCCATTTCTCTCTACCATTACTTAGGAGTGTTTCTTAGAAATGACAAACAGTGCAGACCCTGATAAGAGGGCTCCTTAAGGAGCCCTCTGATCAGGGTCTGCATTGTTTGCATAGAACAAAACTAGTGTAACATTCACATGTTTACCGTTTGTAAAGGATGAGTATACTCGTCATTAGTGTTGAATGTGTTAATAATTCCGGGGTATCTTAGCAGATGGATGTTAAAAGCAGGTTGAAAGTAAAGAATTCTGCTTAATGTTCAACCTACTTTAAGTGGTCTTCTGTCTTCAAAACTAGGACAAGCTATAGGTTAATGTGTTAAACTGGTTTCTGTTCAGATTTGGTATTGAAATGAAACATGTTTTGAAATTGCCTCTTAATTCTTTCACTATTGAATTTTACCGTCTACTCGCCGCATTTCGCATCATCTGATTTGGATCCAGACTGTTTACAAATTCAACTTAATTAACCCATAGCCTACCACTCACGACTATAGCTCCATATGCAAACAGCTTGGATCCGGATGAGACGCCGAGTAACTCGGCGTCTCATCCGGATCCAAGCTGTTTGACACTCGGACAGCATTTTCAGCAATTTTGAGCAACTTTGAAGCACTTTGAAACTTGAAGCAGACGAGAAATATAGCAGACGACAATTTATTTGGCGGGCTAAGGGTTAAGTCGCCCGTGGTGATGAAAAGGTAAACCCATTACCCCAAAGCCCGTTTCTAGTTTTGAAAATTGGTGACCTTTTAAAGCAGATTGAAACTAAAGAAGGTGCATTCTGCTTTACTTTCAGCCTGCTTTAAGCTACCACCAGCTGCTAGGATATAATGGAACTATTTTTTCAGTGGAGGAATAAAAAAAAGGTGTAGAAAGGTATATTTATGGGGTATTGGGTAGTGTGTGAGATTTGGAGTAGACTGAGGCGAGGTGGGTGTGTTCTGGATGTGTATATGGTTGATGTTTATGTTTGTAGCTGTATAATCATGTACTGTCACAGAATGGTACCTACAAAACATGATACAAAATAAAATTTGTAGATTCTGTAACAGACTTTGTCTTTCTTTGATTTCACCTTCAGAAAAAACATAAGTAACGCATAATTGGTTCAACTTATGTATCGGTTGTATGGGAGTACAACCAAATTATCGATACACCGTGTGTTGATAAAATTGATCCACTGTTGTCCAACAAAAACTTGTGCATATCCTGTGTGATAATTGGATTCTACACCGACATATTTTAAAACCCTGACGTAAGCCATCGGACCGACTTCTGGTGGAACAAATTCAAAAGCACTCAACTGTTTGAAATATACACTTCGCTTACTGACTTTAAATCAGCTTTGTAGTTAATCACAACCTTCAGCACTATGCCTAGGCTGAACGTTAATGACCGTGGCCAAGCTTATGCAAGAAAACACAGAAAACAGCCGCTAGACAACTGGCAGTCGTACAATCAACGATTTTTCGATTCCGTAGTCGTTTGCTGGAGATAAATATCTTAATGATCAACCTAGAGGTGGGCGCACCAATGACGCAACGTAAGGACCGTCAGATACACCTTTTGTTTTTAAGAATCCGGTTACTAACGGCGGCAGAGACGACTAATAACACACAAGGGCGTCACTGGGACAGGATACATTCTGTCATGGTTATCAGGCATCTCAGAGAATGTGGACTTTGGGCATACATACCGTACGTTTGTTTTTCACTAACGCATCGACATCGTGCTTTTCGCATGGACTGGTTGCAACGTCACACACGTCGCTTATACTCTCTTCAACCTTGGCAACCGTACAGCCCAAATCTGTCGCCAATTGCGCACCTTTGTAACCATTTAGACCGAAATGTAAGACGTCGACGTAATGTCCCAAACAACATCAATGACCTTGCAGCTTTACAGGAGGAATGAAATGCTTTAAGAGAATCATCAGGTTTATTAATTCCATGCCAAGGAAAATACTAGAGGCAACAAGCACCTTAGAGCTGATATCCCCTGCCGCAGCGATTGTCCAGAAGAAAGTGGCAAACTTTAATGTGGGAGATTCAAGGGGCAAATGGTGATCACCTGTCTTTAAAGATCAACATTCAAAAGCTTTTTACAAAGTTTTATAAAATCCATTCAATTTTGTACATGCTAAAGCCTAAACAATACAAAAAATAAAGCCGTTTGTAGCATTATAAATCTAAGTATGACAGGGGCAGGTAACTCTTGATTCAAATTCAACAGTAATTAAACACTTTCAAGAACTTATAATTGTGTGCAAGTATTATTAAAAAAAATTCAGAACTGTAGAATTTACTAGAGTGTAAACACATTTTCAACTCATCAAGGGCAGAGTATTCTTGACTAATTTGCACATTTTCTACAATAATTGAACTCATTCTATAAATAATAGCCATATATGATTTAATTTTTTTTTCTTCAAAATCCATTCACATTTGTACACAATAGCATGTAAACAATAAAGCCATGTTGAGCATTACTAAGTACATAAAGGGCAGATAACTCTTGCCACAAAGTATCCTTTTTTGACAATAATTGCAACCCTTATATTTATATACATCGTGTGTAAGTTAACTCTTTGAACCCTAGTCCCGCATATAGGCGTGCTTTTCAAACAGTGTACATGTGAATAGTACACTTGTCCTATGCAAACAGTGAAGACCCTGATCAGAGGGCTCCAAAAGGAGCCCTCTGATCAGGGTCTTCACTGTTTGTCACAATGCCAAACATTGACAAAAACAACCCTTAAAAGTCAGAAATGGACTAGACTAAAATGGAAACTGGAATTGTCCATTTAAAGTTTCAGGGAGGAAAGAGTTAAATCAAAATCCATTAAAGACTGTAGTTTCTAGATGGTAAAAACTGTTAAATATGGTTTTTTTTCGACTCATCAAGGGCAGATAACTGTTGACTAGTTTCTCCGTTTTCAAAAATGATAACAATTATTTGAAAACTAATAGCCATACATAGTTTAAGATTTTTTTTTATCAAAATCCATGCATATTTATAGATACTAGGATGTAAACAATATTAAAATAAAGCATTTTCTAGCATTTCTAAGTACATCAAGGGCAGATAACTCTTGCCACAAGTATCCTTTTTTGACAATAATAGCACACCTTCAAGAACTTTTACTTATAGACATTGTGTGCAAGTATCATTTAAATCCATTCATAATTGTAGTTGCCAGAGAGTAAAAACAGTTAAATATGGCATTTTTTTACTTATCAAGGGCAGATAACTCATGACTAATTTCTCCGTTTTCAACAATAATCAAATTCATTTGAAAACTAATAGCCATACATAATTCAAGAAAGTTTTTTCAAAATCCATGCATATTTATAGGCTCTAGTATGTAAAAAATATCAAAATAAAGCATTTTCTAGCATTTCTAAGTACATCAAGGGCAGATAACTCTTGTCACAAGTATCCTTTTTTTACAATAATTGCACACCTGCAAAAACTTGTACTTATAGACATTGTGTGCAAGTATAAACGAAATATGTTGAATACTGTAGTTGCTAGAGTGTAAAAACTGTTAAATATGGCATTTTTAACACAAAAAGGACAGATAACTCATAAATTCCTAAAATTTTCTGAAAAAAAAATCATTTCCCACGGTGCTCCTATGATGACAAATAAGCATACCAAGTTTCATCCAAATCTGTTTATCGGTTTCGGAGATACAGTTGCGGACGGAAAACGTGACGGACGCACGCACGGACGTTCTCACAGTTGGACATTTGTTGGGTATATTTTTTGTTTAAAAGTACCAAACAGTACACTAAAATACCCAACAATAACAATAGGGCAATCACGGAATGAATGGAATCTATTGTTCTCCCTACCCAACAAAGGACCTTTCGTGCGCTCGGACAGCCGGACCTAAAACAGTATCCCTCTGCCTTTCGGCAGGGAATACTCTGAAAAAAAATTCATTTCCCTCGGTGCTCCTATGATGACAAATAAGTATACCAAGTTTCATCCAAATCTGTTTATCGGTTTCGGAGATACAGTTGCGGACGGAAAACGTGACGCACGGACGTTCTCACAGTTGAACATTTGTTGGGTATATTTTTTGTTTAAAAGTACCCAACAGTACACTAAAATACCCAACAATAACAATAGGGCAATCACGGAATGAATGGAATCTATTGTTCTCCCTACCCAACAAAGGACCTTTCGTGCGCTCGGACGTGCCACCGAAGTGGGTTAGAGGGCCTTTTCTTTTGTTATTTTCTTTTGTTTGAATAACGGGCCACGGCCCCTTATTCTATTGTTACGGAATGAACTCTATTGTCTTCTTTTGTTATGTTTACCGTTATCTGGCCAGAAAAGGCCCTCTAACCCATTTCGGTTGTGCGGACGGACAGACCTAAAACAGTATCCCTCTGCCTTTCGGCAGGGAATACTCTGAAAAAAAATTCATTTCCCACGGTGCTCCTTTGATGACAAATAAGTATACCAAGTTTCATCCAAATCTGTTTATCGGTTTCGGAGATACAGTTGCGGACGGAAAACGTGACGGACGCACGCACGGCCGGACAGACCTAAAACAGTATCCCTCTGCCTTTCGGCAGGGGATAATAAATGCAAAACGTGATACTAAAGATGCTGTTTTTTCACTCTTCTTCATAGGGATGGGTTTATAAATCGTAATTAAGCAATCAAAAGAAGAGACAAATTTTACAAACTATAGCCTGTTTGGCCATCCAATACTAACAGGCCAAAATGTGGCACTGTTAATTCCAACATACCACTTTAAATAACTCGGGGCATCACTGATTTCATTTTTGCACTGTCAAAGTCGGAATATAACCTGCATATTGATTGGCTAACTGAGACCGCACAACCAATGAATGTTAAAAACTCAGTTTCAGACCTGTTCTGATTTGCGATTCAACATATTTGCAAGTAATTATTTCTATCCTATTCATGGACCATCTGATCTTGGTCTACACTGATTTCAAATCATGTCAATATATGTCATTACCAGGAAAAGATTTAATAGTATCTGTCTGCAAAATCCAATATCGCATGAGCTTATGAAGAGCTTCACGCTCCAGGCCAGGGATCTCAAGTCATAACGAGACTGCTGAAAAACTAAAACAACTTCAGACAGAAGATTTTAAAACATTTATTGCATTTTATTCTATTTATTCATAGAACACTTTAGTGCTGTCTGCTTCAAATGTGTTATCTGCATTCATGTAAGGTATTAATTATTCACAGTAAACAAAACATATTCAACCCTTTCCTCCATAAAAGCATATTTTAGGGCATTCACATGTACCTCATATAGATAAATGTCTATGCTTTTACCTTCCCCTGTAAAAGAGCCACAGAAATGTGTTCCCACATCCTAACTGGAGGATCCTTAAAGCAGGTTGAAAGTTAAGCAGAAAGTTCCTTCAGGAGTGTTCTGCTTTACTTTCAGTCTGCTTTAAGCAACCCCCGTCTTAAACATAACTTGGCAGAAAGGGTCAATAGTGCCAAGCTTGAATCCAGATCAAACTTATCTGGATCCACACTAATTGCAAATGTGATCAAATTCCAATTAGTAGACTCAGAGGTCAACATTATTATACACAATACAACAAATAATTAAGCAACAATGCTCCAGATTAAGAGAGTATTTCCAACACTTATACTATTATGTCTCCTCTAAGCCCTATGATGTGACCAGTCATTAGCATCATCACTTTATGAAGATTCTAATGAGTAGTCACATGGTAGAGTTTGATTGAGACATTATCCCATAAATAGGCCTTTTTATGCCTTTAACTTATTCCTCAACATTTTTAATTTATACATTTAAGACAACAAGAAATAAGAAATAGTTTCTATATCTTAGCAGATAATGGCTTAAAGCAGGTTGAAGGTAAAGCAGAATGCTTTCCTTACAACCTGCTTTAACTGATCTGATCACCAGTCTCCAATACTTGAAACAGGCTATGGGGAAATGGGTTAAGGAGAAAATGGTGGTAATGATTGGTTCACTTGCTCTTATCTGGAGTCCTGTAAGCAAGAACAAAACTTATTGGATGTGAAATGTTGTCAAAAGGCAGATATATGGACAGCGGTGACATGACGGCCATGTGGTTCACCATGAAAAACACCTCAATTGTGTGTGTCTTAACAAATGCAATACTAAAATTGTTACTGTAAAATATTACTATCACAACTATTCACAAGAAAGCTATTTTTATGCTGCTTATAACAGGCTGAAAGTAAAGTAGAATGCTCCAAAACCTACTGTTTACTTTTATCTTGCTTTTAGAAGTCACTTGTGTTAACCCATTACCCCATAGCCTGTTTTAGTATTGAAGATAGGTGACCACTTAAAGCAGATTGAAAGTAAAGCAGAATGCACATTAAGGTGCATTCTGCTTTACTTTCAGCTACAATGAGCTAAAAATAGATCATTTTTCTTATGGTGCATATTCATGACTATAAAATGGAACTATTTCTATTGTGGAGTAATCAATTTCAGGTGTAATTATGGGGCAATAGGTTAAAACTCCATCAATCTTCTTTGAATGGTTAAAATTGTGAAGTTTTACTGCAATGGAAATTAGGATGAAGTATTAGAAAAAACAAAAATGATACACATTATATAGTTAACAACATCTTGGATATAACAGTATGTCAACATTCAAAATCAATTATAGCAATTGATTGCACCAATATATGTGTTCTGAAATTATATTTCTATAGCAACTACATATACTATGATGTGATATGGAAATGTGAGAGAACCTGTTCATCTCTAATCCTCTGAAATCTCAGAAATGTATTCTCTATACAGTGAAACATCTCTATTACAACCACTAAAATGAAGGCTAATTGGCTGTTTAAATGATAGATGACAGCTTAAAGCAAGGTGACAGTAAAACAGAAAGCTCCTAAAAGAGCTTTCTGTTTAACTGTTTCCTTGCTTTAAGCAGTCACCTGGCGTAAATATAGATCTAATAATTAACACAATTCAGTGGTCATAATAGAGAGGTTTTACAGTATTTGTATTTTCTCTTTCTATCACTGTATATGCAGGTCGGAGCAACTAACAGTTCAGACTTTTAATCAGATACCCAGTTAACCCATTGCCCAATAAATATGCCTTTTGACGCCTCTAAATAATTCCTCCACTGAAGAAAATTTTTCACTTTTAAGCAGTGGTGAATTTGAATCGTAAGAAATATTTTCTATATCATAGCAGATAAAAGCTTAAAGCAGGTTGAAAGTAAAGCAGAATGCACTGTAAGGCCCATTCTGCTTTACTTTCAACCTGCTTTAAGTGATCATCTTTCTTTAAAACTAGAAACAGGCATTGGCTTATGGATTAATTGGTATCACATCTGGATTCAAAGGTCTAGAAATGAACACAACCCCTTTAATGCTTGTCAAATAAAAAACTCAATTTATTATGATACAAAAGTTAGTAATACAGTAGGTTAAAAGGAAAGCAAACAGTATAGACCCAAATCAGACACTGCAATGTTACAGTTCCATATATGGATCTACACAATCAGTTTAGCAGTGAAGAGTAAACTTGTATTCAGCAAACAGTGTAGACTGATCAGAACACCTTAAGGGACACACTGATCAGTGGCAGCTTAACCCATTACTCCATACATTTGCCTTTGATTTATTCCTCCAGTGAAGAAAAACATGAAGATGCACTGTAAGAAATATTTTTTATACTTTAGCATATGTGCTTAAAGCAGGTTGAAAATAAATCAGAATGCACATTCGGTGTTACTCTCTGTCTGATTTATGTGGTCACCTGTCTGCAAAACTAAACAGTCTTTGGGGTAGAGATTTAAAGAAGGCTGCAGCAATCTCCTTAAAGAAGATAACTGCTTATTTTCAATTTGCTTTGAGCAACTTGTCTTAGACACTGAATACAAGCTTTAGGTAAAGGGTTTACAACTTTTATTAGCACCTAGCAGATCATCTTTAAACAAAAACACAATGCAATTTGTAAATAAATCTACAACAGGAATGTCAAATAAGCCTCACACCAAGCCAAGCATTTCACCACAGTAATGCACTAGCTTATTAACCCCTTTCAACACTACATGTAGTAGTTAACCCTTTCCCCCCATAGAAGTGACTTTAGCGTATTTAATTAATTCATCTGCTGAAGAAAATAGTTCCAGTTTATACCCTCATGAACAATAACCATTACAAATACTTTATATAGTCTAGCAGATTTTAGCTTAAAGCAGGCTGAAAGTAAAGCAGAATGTGCCTTAAGGCACATTCTGCTTTACTTTCAACCTGCTTTAAGTGGTCACCTGTCTTCAAAACTAGAAACAGGCTATGAGGTAAAGGGTAAAGGGTTAATAACTGGACTCGCAAACACAATAACTAGATACGCCATGTGTATTCTAACAAGTCTCATAAAATTCCAATACGTGGTTGCAGGGATACGTTCCTGACATGGAAAACTTGAAGTTGAAGTTCGAAAGCGCAACTACCAGAAAAGCAACACCATTATTAGTCTTGTTTCACTCTTTTGTTGCAGCAAAACAAAAATAGGTCCATTCTGGCCTAATCAAATCAAGGAAATAATTCTTAATAAATTACAGTAAAACCTCTCTAAAACGGTCACTAAACTGTATGAATTATTAGGCTGACATATGACTGCTTAAAGCAAGGAAACAGTAAAACATGAAGCTCAATTAGGAGCTTTCTGTTTTATTATCACCTTTTTTTAAGCTGTCATCTGTCTTTTATACAATCATTTAGCTGTCATTTTAGTGTTTGTAATATAGAAGTTTTACTGCAGTTTCGATCTGGTCAACTCATATCAATGAATTACAGTAAAACCTCTCTATTACGACCACTAAATTATGTTAATTATTAGGATATTTACGGTAGGTGACCGCTTAAAGCAAGGTGACAATGAAACAGAAAGATCCTTTAGGAGCTTTATGTTTCACTGTCACCTTGCTTTAAGCTGTCACCTCTCTATTATACAATCAATTAGCCTTCGTTTTAATGGTCATAATAGCGAGGTTTTACTGTAATTCTTAACAAATTGGTCCAATCTGGCCCACTTAGATCAAAGAGGATACGCTATAAACAAATTTGGTACAATTTGGCCCACTCATTTCAATGAAACAATTCTTTAAAAATTGGTCTAATCTGGCCCACTCAAAACAGAGGATAATTATAAATGAACTGGTCCAATATGGACCAAAACTGAACAAGGGAGATAATCTAACTACACACTATTTAAGTTTGCCTGACAATATTACTATATAGTCCTGTCTAAATATAGGATATTACATGAGTGTTCATAATTTATTGGATTTATTAAACGATGATAAAAATGAGGCTTTGCCGAGTTTTTGTCGTTTTCTAAAAAGACGAGTTTGATAAATCTAATAAATTTATTAACACGAATGTTATATTATTTTTATAACATAACCTAGAAAGGTTATTTATCGCAGCCTTTGAGGTCAAGCGAATGCTAAGCGCGATATAAGTAGATTTATACAGGTAAAAAGTTGTTCCAAATTAACCCCGTTCACTAGCATAATGTTTATGTTATTATATGTATTAATAAACACTTTCATGTAGATCTAATATTGATTAATTACACCAAAAATCTATAAATTAAATCTACATGGCGGATTGAAGAAGTTGGAAATTAAACGCATAGAACGCATTTTAATGACGTCACAAGTAAACGACGTCGTGGCGTACCTCATTTGCATAGTTATTCAACTAGTTATATACTGTATAAGTGGTAATGTTAGCGAAGTGGAAATATTTGCGAATTCACAAAATTCGCAAATAATCCCACCAGCGATTTTATCAGCAACCGTTATGCAATATGTTACTTCAGCACCGTTTCAATTATTCCCCTTACACCGTATCAGATTTCATGAAAGTAATTGAATATCACATATTCCACAGAGACTTTAATTATTGTCTACAAAATGTAAATTAATGTGACATAGATATGCAGGTTCAAATTGAATTAAACACAATTCTAATGAACTAAAAAAGTCTCATTAATTTTCAATCGAGGAAATACTTGACCGGCCGGCAATGGTGGTTCAGATAAAACATTTATGGATAACGGCGGTTTTGTTTATACCTGTATTATAAAACACGGACAGTGGGTAGCCTTGTCTAAATTTTTTTTTTTTTAAAAATATGTGATAAAATTGGCAATTTGCAAAACAGCCTTTGATCCGGATGAGACGCCGAGTAAATCGGCGTTCTATCTTTATCAAGGGTGTTTGACACTCGGCCAAGGGTTAATCTAATTCGTGAGTACACAAAGTAATGCCCATGCGAAATGCCGGGCTGTTTGGTCACACCTCTAATGGGGATAATTACGTGCTTAAACTTTAAACCGCTATCTTTATTTTTTGCAAACATTTGGATCCATATCAAATTATTAGGCTTTTTGGCGTCTAGTTTGAATCCAAGCTAGTGATACTCAGTTTTATTTGCCTTTTAAAGAATTTAACATTTTACTGGTGAAATATTTCAGAAGCAATGAACGCCAAGAAATCGAACAACACTGAATCCGTAGGGTCACTTTATTTTTTTATAACTTGTCACTACTTACCGTCAGAGTTACGCAATTGTTTGGAGATCTAGTTAGATAGTCAAAATAAAAATAAACCAGAATCTGGCAGTATTTCATTGCAAGTCCGCTTGTGTATGGACATATTTAATTGTGACATGGTTACAGCTCACGCTTTAAACTGAAATAATGTGCACATGAAACGCCGCTATGAACCACTAGTACTGATATAATTTCAGAGTCCCTTAAAGAAGCGCTCCGCAAAAGCACCGCCTGCAAGGAGATATTACGGAGTCATTATTACGATGTGCAGTTATAATGGAATGATATAGTAATGGGTTTTTGCGAACATTTCAGCCAGCGAAACGTCATTTTTGAAGATTCGCAAACTTTTTGACCAGCGAACATAACCACTTATACAGTATGACATTTAAACAACGGGTGTTATTCAACGTTCACGCCGTCTGTAATGTTATAAAGCTAGTTATATATGTATTACTGTAATACCTCTCTATTACGACAACTTAATCTTGGCTATTTTATTGTACAAGAGACAGGTGACAGCTTAAAGTAAGGTGACAGTAAAACAGAAAGCTCCTTACTATGACCTTGCTTTAAACAGTCACCTGTTGTAAAAGCCTTATAATTAATATAATTTAGTGGTCGTAATAGAGAGGTTTAACTGTATCATAAAGGATGCATAGTTTTTGCAGTGATTACAACATTAAGTCTAGTCAAACCTGTGTCCAGTGGTCAATTAATGAAGAAACATGGCTTTTTATATACTTAACCCATTACCCCATAAATACGCCTTTTTACGCCTTTGAATTTATTCCTACACTGAAGAAAATAGTTCAAATTTATTTAGTCATGAAAATGTATCACAAGAAATATTTTTTTATATTCTTGTAGATGGTAACTTAAAGCAGGCTGAAAGTAAAGCAGAACGTGCCTTAAGGCACATTCTGCTTCACTTTCAACCTGCTTTAAGCGGTCACATATCTTCAAAACTAGAAATAGGCTATGAGGTAATGGGTTAATGCAGTAAAATAACAACAGATTACTGCTTATTGCAGAATGTAAGTAATGCCAGAGGAGCTTTCTGATTACGTAGCATTAACATATTGAACCCTAGTGACAAGTATACTTGTCATTTATTATATTACTATTTTCTATATTCTAGCAGATGGAAGTTAAAAGCATGCTGAAAGTAAAGCAAAATGTGCCTTAAGGTGCATTCTGCTTTACTTTCAATCTGCTCTAAGTGATCATATATCTTCATTACTATAAACAGGCTTTGGGGTAATGGGTTAAGGCAAGATCACTTAATACCATATTGACTTATAATCAGTTTGAGAAATGAACATACAAGACATTGTTTAATTAGCACATCAAGAATTGCTTATTAACCGCAATGGAAAAGTCCTTTGATAACATAAGTCCAGAAAAGGGGAGTATTTAACCCTTTCCCCCATAGAAGCAACTTTTAGCATATTTAATTTATTCCTCCGCTAAAGAAATTAATTCCAGTTTATACCCTCATGAACATTTACCATTCTACCTCATGAACATTTACCATTACAAATATTTTATATAGCCTAGCAGATTTTAACTTAAAGCAGGCTGAAAGTAAAGCAGAATGTGCCTTAAGGCACATCCTGCTTTACTTTCAACCTGCTTTAAGTGGTCACCTGTCTCCAAAACTAGAAACAGGCTATGTGGTAATGGGTTAACCACAATGGAAAAGTCCTTTGATAACATAAGTCCAGACTAAAAGGGGAGTATCTAAAACCAAAATCATTATTGCTCTACAGAGCCTATGTTGTGACAAGTCATTAGAGATGATTCTAATAACTAGTCACAGCATGCAGATTGTTGGAAACATGAGGGAGATGGGTTTTTTTTACAGTCAAACCTTTAACCCATTACCTCATAGCTCGTTTCTAGTACAGTGGAGAATCTGTTATTCTTTCCCGTTTAAACGCAAACGTACGCAAACGCAAAGCACTAAAACGTAGAAAAGAACAACTTTTGGACAATTCTGATAATTCTTGTTTATCTTGGTGGCAAACAGTTTGGAGCCTGATCAGACGCCGGGTTACCCGGCGTCTGATCTGGCTCCAAACTGTTTGCACTGCAAATAATAGTTTTAGCGTAAACGCGTTTATTGGGAAAGAATAACAGATTCTCTACTGTATTAGATACAGGTTACCCCTTAAAGCAGGTTAAAAGTAAAGCAGAATGCGCTTTGAGGCGAATTCTGCCTTACTTTCAACCTGCTTTAAGCTACCATCTTCTTGAATTAGAAATTATTTCTTAAGATACATAAAAACTATTTTCTTCAGTGGAAGAATAAATTGAAGGCGTAAAAAGGCATATTTATGGGGGAATGGGTTAAGAGACCACTAAAAAGATGATATATTTGTAGTATTTGTGACAGGTGATGGCTTAATGCAGGGCACAGGTCATGCAGTAGGAGCCTTCTGCAGCACTTTTACATTCCATTAAGTGGTCACCTGTCTTTTTTAACCCATTACCCCATAGCCTGTTTCTAGATTTGAAGATTGGTGACCACTTAAAGCAGGTTGAAAGTAAAGCAGAATGTGCCTTAAGGCACATTCTGCTTTATTTTCAGCCTGCTTTCAGTTACTATCTGCTAGGATATAGAATATATTTCTTATGGTACATATTCATGAAAGTATAAAATGGAACTATTTTCTTTTGGGGATGAATAAAATGAATGTGCAGCTTTATTGTGTGCTAAAAGTTGCTTCTATAAGGGAAAGGGTAAAAGATAACCATGTATCATCATTCAGTGGTTGCTTTTTTAAAGATAACCCAGGGCTCAAGATAAGAGGGAGTAAACTGTACAAATCCATATTTTCTCATTTGTTTCTACACCAAATCCTATGGTGTTACTACTCATTAGAATAGTGCACCCTTCTCCCCGGCACCATAAGGTTTAAAGATGAAATAAAGATTTTAGTTTTTGAAATACTCCCCTTTTCTGGAGCTCTGTAACCATGTATCATCATTCAGTGGTCGCTCAACACAGGTTTAACTGTATTTTGCTACCACTTATCGTGAGACATTGAAACACTCGAATAAAACTGAATTACCTATTCAATAACCCTTTCCCCAATAGAAGCAGCTTTTAGCGCATTCAATTATTCCTCCGCTGAATTTATACAGTCATGAAAATGTATAAAAAAGAATAGTTTCTTTAATCTAGCAGGTGATGGCTTAAAGCAGGCTGAAAGTAAAGCAGAATGTGCCTTAAGGCACATTCTGCTTTATTTTCAACCTGCTTTAAGTAGTCCCCTATTTTCAAACCTAAAAAACAGGCTATGGGGTAAAGGGATAGCTATAGCAGATACAATGTAAAGATAAAAATTTTTTATCTTCACACATATTCAAGAAACAGCAGGGCTCAAGATAAGTGGGGGGGGGGGGGGGTTAAAAAACTAAATCTTTATTTCTGCATAAAACCCTATGGTGTCACTACTCATAAGAATTGTCTCTTCAAGAAGATTCTAATCAGTAGTAACACCAGAGAATTTGGTGCTGAAATGAGTAAGAAAATGTTGACTTCATTTTACTCCCTCCTATCTCGAACCCTGATTTCAAACATACACAAAGTAATAAAACAATATATGAACATTCTAAAGCAAATTAAAACTGATCCAATTATTCCTAAATTTGTTCCTAAGGCCTGCCCTAACAATCAAGAGAATACACTGGCTGCTGTATCTTCTACTAGCGACACGACTGGCTGGTGGAATTTACGTCCAGGTTTCATAAGGTCCATGCAGATTTCATAGTGATCACAGCCAGGTATAATTCGTACAGTAACATCAGCATTAAGCCTGGTGAGCTCCTCATTGAACAGGGCTGTTGATGACAGCGGCACAACACAGTCTTCTGTTCCATGGACTAGTACTACCTTTGGAAAACTGAAGGAAAACAACGGTCTATGCCTTAAATCATTACCCATTAATGATTAGTATACATTTTTACTGAAGAAAATATATGCACTTTATAAAGTCATGAATTTGCAACATTAGAAAATATTGTCTATATCCTAACAGATGGTAGCTTGAAACAGGCTGAAGGTAGAGAAGAATGTGCTTGAAAGCACATTCTATTTTACCTTTAACCTGCTTTAAGTGAAAACCTGTATTCAAAACTAGAAACAGATAAGTTACTGACATGACGTCATTTGTTTCAAACAAATGTCATGTACTTTTTTTTCTCAAATTTTGATTTTGGATTAACTGACCAAAACATTATTGTAATGAGGGTCAAAAGTGTTAATAATGATATTGAAGATGAATATCACTTTATTTTAAAATGTCCATGTTATTTAGAGCTACGAAAGAAATATTTGAATATTTACTATTATGAAAGACCAAATATGGCTAAATTCCTAGAACTTCTTCAAACTGATGATAGAGATGTGTTGTGTAATATGGCAAAATACTAGGAATGTTGCCTTTATACAACTGATCTCTATGTCATATGACATTTAAATCTTCCTCTTAAGATTATCTTAAAATTATCATAATACTGAAATAGAAAATATTGTACGCATTGCGTATTTTAATAGTGACTTTTAACAAATATTAACTACTAAAACAGTTATTACCAACAGTAATTACTTGAATTTAATTGAATATGACATAATATATGGTATTGTTACTTATGTTTTAAGATAATGTACTTATGTACAAGTCTGAATAAAATATGATCTGTTCTGTTCTGTCAAACAGTTTGGATCCTGATCAAACACCGAGTTACTACCCTACCTTAACGGAGTTCTGACATTGTGTAGTATATGTGTGGGGGAGAACCTGTCAAAGTGCCCATTGCCTACCTTAACGGAGTTCTGACACCGTGTAGTATATGTGTGGGGGAGAACCTGTCAAAGTGCCCATTGCCTACCTTAACGGAGTTCTGACACCGTGTAGTATGCGTGTGTGGGAGAACCTGTCAAAGTGCTCATTGCCTACCTTAACAGAGTTCTGACACCGTGTAGTATGTGTGTGGGGGAGAACCTGTCAAAGTGCTCATTGCCGACCTTAACGGAGTTCTGACACCGTGTAGTATATGTGTGGGGGAGAACCTGTCAAAGTGCCCATTGCCTACCTTAACGGAGTTCTGACACCGTGTAGTATGTGTGTGTGGGAGAACCTGTCAAAGTGGTCATTGCCTACCTTAACGGAGTTCTGACACCTTGTAGTATATGTGTGTGGGAGAACCTGTCAAAGTGTTAATTGCCTACCTTAACGGAGTACTGACACCGTGTAGTATATGTGTGGGGGAGAACCTGTCAAAGTGCCCATTGCCTACCTTAACAAAGTTCTGACACCGTGTAGTATATGTGTGGGTGAGAACCTGTCAAAGTGCCCATTGCCTACCTTAACCGAGTTCTGACACCGTGTAGTATGTGTGATGGGGAGAACCTGTCAAAGTGCTCATTGCCTACCTTAACGGAGTTCTGACACCGTGTAGTATATGTGTGGGGGAGAACCTGTCAAAGTGCTCATTGCCTACCTTAACGGAGTTCTGACACCGTGTAGTATGTGTGTGGAGGAGAACCTGTCAAAGTGCTCATTGCCTACCTTCACGGAGTTCTGACACCGTGTAGTATGTGTGTGGGGGAGAACCTGTCAAAGTGCTAATTGCTTACCTTAACAGAGTTCTGACACCGTGTAGTATGTGTGTGGGGGAGAACCTGTCAAAGTGCTAATTGCTTACCTTAAAGGAGTTCTGACACCGTGTAGTATGTGTGTGGGGGAGAACCTGTCAAAGTGCTCATTGCCTACCTTAACGGAGTTCTGACACCGACGGAGTTCTGACATCATGTAGTATGTGTGTGGGGGAGAACCTGTCAAAGTGCTCATTGCCTACCTTAACGGAGTTCTGACACCTTGTAGTATGTGTGTGTGTGAGAACCTGTCAAAGTGCTCATTGCCTACCTTAACCGAGTTCTGACACCGTGTAGTATGTGTGTGGGGGAGAACCTGTCAAAGTGCTCATTGCCTACCTTAACGGAGTTCTGACACCGTGTAGTATGTGTGTAGGAGAGACCTGTCAAAATGCTCATTGCCTACCTTAACGGAGTTCTGACATCGTGTAGTATGTGTGTGGGGGAGAACCTGTCAAAGTGCTCATTGCCTACCTTAAGGGAGTTCTGACACCGTGTAGTATGTGTGTGGGAGAGACCTGTCAAAATGCTCATTGCCTACCTTAACGGAGTTCTGACATCGTGTAGTATGTGTGTGGGGGAGAACCTGTCAAAGTGCTCATTGCCTACCTTAACGGAGTTCTGACACCGTGTAGTATGTGTGTGGGGGAGGTTCTGTCAAAGTGCTAATTGCCTACCTTAACGGAGTTCTGACACCGTGTAGTATGTGTGTGGGGGAGAACCTGTCAAAGTGCTCATTGCCTACCTTAACGGAGTTCTGACACCGTGTAGTATGTGTGTGGGGGAGAACCTGTCAAAGTGCTCATTGCCTACCTTAACGGAGTTCTGACACCATGTAGTATGTGTGGGGGAGAACCTGTCAAAGTGCCCATTGCCTACCTTAACGGAGTTCTGACACCGTGTAGTATGTGTGTGTGGGAGAACCTGTCAAAGTGCTCATTGCCTACCTTAACGGAGTTCTGACACCATGTAGTATGTGTGTGGGGGAGAATCTGTCAAAGTGCTCATTGCCATACATAGATCTGGCCATAGAAGAGATGTCCTCCACACCTCGCTTACTCTCATGTAGAAAGTGATCACCAATGTGGTACACACCAGCTAAACCTGAAACCGTCAAAGCATAATGAACATGAATACTTATATCTCTAGCTTATTAGTAATGACACAATCAAACAGTTTTGATATGGAAGTGATCATGCTGAGTAACTCAACATCTCATTTAGTTTAAAACTTTATGTTTGCCTTGACCTATTATCCCATAAATACGCCTTTTTACACCTTATTATATTTCTCTACTGAAGAAAATGGTTCCACCTGATACAGAAATGAATATGCACCATAAGGTGTATATTTCTATATCCAAGCCAATGGTGTCTTAACCCTTTGAACCTTAGTCCCGCATATAGGCGTCCTTTTCAAACAGTGAACATGTGAATTGTACACTTGTCCTATGCAAGCAGTGAAGACCCAGATCAGAGGGCTCTGATCAGGGTCTTCACTGTTTGTCATAATGTCAAACATTGACAAAAACAACCCTTAAAAGTCAGAAATGGACTAGACTAAAATGGAAGCTAAAATTGTCCATTTAAAGTTTCAGGGAGGAAAGAGTTAAGCAGGCTGAAAGTAAAGCAAAATGTGTCTTCTAAAGGCACATTCTACTTTACTTTCAACCTGATTTAGTGTTCTCCTATCTTCAAAACAAGAAATGAAGTAATGGGATAAGCTACTGTAGTTCAAAATATTGGGGTTCAGCTGTATACCTATTCCTCATGTAGAACGTCTTTTCATGCTTAAAGGCACAATCCCGCTCAAATTGGTGTTTAAAATGCACAATGTCTTATATGTGTGCATTTTCTATGTATTAAAACTAAGTGAAATCGAGTGTAAGAAGCCTGACATATGCACCCACTTCGTAAAGAATCCTACCTAAATGTGTGGAATTCTTATCGTGGTGGTTTACATTATAAGCGGGTTTGTTTACAAATAAGATTACGGGCTGGTTCCGAGAACTTTCGAACGATTGCATAAAGGTCACGTGACTGATTCGGCTGCGACAATGTGTATACATTACATCAGTTTAGCGGCCAAACTTAAAGGAGTTGTCTCTCTTTGAGTGTAAAGCACTCGATTTGTTGTATAGAATTATGCAAATGAGCTTTACCGAGTATGTCCGTAAATTTTCGTCGCTATTCAAAGATAAACAAACTTGATTACTTGTTTCCACAAATTTCACTGTTCGTTAGCAATATTGCTTCAAATATCACCACGTATTACTTCTTTTTATATGGAACGCTTACGATAGTGACATAAATTTCATGTTAGAAAAATGTTCGATTCTGATTATGTGGGAGAAATATATTGGCTTTAAACCAGCTGTTGCAAACATCTACATGTATAACCTGACAGGTGGCTGCTTAAAGTAGGATGTAGGTAAAGCAAATATCTCCTTAAATAATTACTGTATAGTCTAGATATACCTTTAATTCATTCCCCCACTGAATGAAAATAATTCCAATCGATACAAAGATAAATATGCACCATACGAAATACAGTAACATATACTTACTCTATCCTTACAGATTGTAGTTTAAAGCAGGCTAAAAGTAAAGCAGAATATGCCTAGAGGTGCATTCTGCATTTCTTTCAATCTGCTTAAAGCAACTATCTGTCTACAATACTGAAAACAAGCTATCGGATAAAGAGGTTAACACTGGAGAAAAGTTACGATAGAAAGGTTTATTCATAAATGCGCCTTTTTACCCCTTTAATGTATTCCTCTACTGAAGAAAATAGTTCCAATTTAAACTGTCATAAATGTGTACCATAACAAATATTTTCTATATTCTAGCAAATGGTTGGTTAAAGCAGGCTGAGAGTAAAGCAGAATGCGCCTTAAGGCGCATTCTGCTTTACTTTCAGCCTGCTTTAAGTGATCACCTGTCTTCAAAATTAGAAAAGTTTATGGGGATTTCATATTACATGTAACATATTCAACCTTAACAACAAGTTTACTTGTTATTTACAATTAGTGTACCTGTGAGAATTATGCTTGTCCCATGCAAACAGTGTAGACCCTGATCAGAGGGCTCCTTAAGGAGCCCTCTGATCAGGCTCTTCACTGTTTGTCATTATGAAATATATTGTTAAAATCAATCCTATATATATAAAGTAGTTCAAAATGGACTAGACTTATTTTGAAATTTGAACAGTCCATTAAAAGTTTCAGGAGTGAATGAATTAATCCTTTACCCCATAGCCTGTTTCTAGTTTTGAAGACAGATGACAACTTAAAGCAGGTTGAAAGTAAAGCAGAATATGCCTTAAGGCACATTCTGCTTTACTTTCAGCCTGCTTTAAGCTATCATCTGCTAGAATATGGAAAAAAGTTTTTATCATACATATTAATAACTGTATAAATTGGAACTACTTTCCTCAGTTGAGAAATAAATTAAAGGTGAAAAAGGCATATTTAATGGGTTAAGAGATTTCGATGCCACACTCACCTATAATTGCGCGTACACTCTTGCTGAGCTGTAGGAGACTGGGATGTACATCAGTCGGCAGCTGACTGTCTCCATCTGTTTGTCTTACTGTAACCACTGAATCATTGTCCCCTGAATCCTCTTCCTCCTCCATACTGGTTTGTGCTTGACCCGTTACCTCAGCCCCTTCACCTGTACCTGAGCCCCTATACCTAACCCCTGATGTCTCCATCTGACTTAAATCTTTTAAATCCCCTTCTAGTAATGATCCCTCTGACATTTCTGTCTCTGATTTCTGTGTTGTCAATACCTCAAACTGACTACCCGCTAAACCTGAATTTGAATCTTGTCCCTCACTTTGATTCCCGTTACCATTTTTACCATCAAGTACACAAAAAGAGCCGGACGATGCTGAGCTTTGTTTATCTTCATTATTCTCAGAGTCTGATCTAGCGGCGAAGTGTTTGTCACTGAACTGTATAGAGCTGGCAGTGACAGGCTGGAGGTCTTCTGTACTACTCCTCATCACCTCGTCATGTAACAGCTCCAACATAGACATGGCACACAGGTGAGCTCCAGACGAGTGGCCCAGCAACATCAGCTTGTTCTGGTTAGAAAATTAAGGATAACACTTTACTTTACACCTTAAGGTGCAATCTGCTTTTTTTTCAGCCAGCTTTAATTAAGCTTCAATCATTGTAATAAACTTGATTTATATATTATGGAATGGTTTCTATATCCTAGTCGGGTACCGGTTTCGAAATCAGGTCACAACTTGCAGTGGGTGAAAGTACAAGTAGAATGCGCCTTAAGCTTCAGTCAAATATAGCAGAACTCGAAATATGCAACAATTTGTATAGATTCATAACAGCTGCGGGTATAATTTTGACATGAGTTTATAACGGACATCTTTGATTTGAAACTCTGTACTTACCGGTATGTATTAGCAACTTATTGTATTGATGTATTGTGGGCCGGTGGCCTTTATTTACAATAAAATATATTGTATCTATCTTGTATCTTACTGCATAGATATGCATTTTAACCTCTTAACTTATTCCGTCACTGAGAAAATACATGTAGATCCATTTCATACATTCATAAATATGCACCATTAAAACTATTTGCTTTATCTTAGCAGAAGGTGGCTTAAAGCAGGCTGAAAGTAAAGCAGAATGTACCTTAAGGCACCTGCTTACATCTGCTGCATAATGCGGCATCTCATCAGGACCAAAACTGTTTGGCACCCTATTCCTGTTTTTTTTTTATTTTGAAAATTCTCTTTTTAGAACAGTAACAGATCAAAATTTTGCAGTCGAAAATATTACCAAGCATTCAGAGAGTTAAAGACAAATACCTTATCACCATTGTAGTTTTCTATATTCTGGTGTAGCCACAGGATACAGTCTACAATATCCTGTATCATGTCATCCACATAACCCTGAAACACCAGAAAACAACAGTAACTAATTGACCCCGGAACCTTCAAATGGACAATCCCAGTTTCCAATATAACTAGTCCATGTTTAGATATTTAGAGGTGATTTGAGCTCTTTCAACACAAAGAAACTCTTCAGGGTTCTTAGGTTCCCTGGGATCATTTTAGTTACCAAACGTGAACCACTCTACTTGGTATTTTGTGTAGTTTATTAAATAGTGGTCTTAATTAGCAAACAGTGTAGACCAAGATCAGAGGGCTTAATGTTTGCAAATGTAATGAGTATATTTTAAACAGGTCCATGGTATTGAAAGAGTTAAGAATATATGTGTATTGAAAAATAAAGTGCAGACCAATAGCAGAGTGCTCCTGCAGAAGGGGTGTAACAATACCTTGAAAACAGAAATTGCAATATATTGTGGCAACTTGTAAGTACAAAAAATGGAAAGAATTTAGCCTTGAAAAGTTCAAATTAAGGGCATCCCCTCTCATGTGTGCTCACATAATATGATAGAAAACCTGTATTGCAATACATTTTGCTAAGAGGCTTATTGCAATATAGCAATATATTGCCGTATTGTTACAGCCCTATCCTGCAGGCTATTGCTGAATTATTACGTGTCCCCCTACCTCAGAGCTCTATATAAGGGGGGAATATTTCAAAAGCTAAAATCTTTATTTCTGGATTAAACCCCATGAATGGTGTCACTACTAATTAGAAACGTCTCTTCGAGATGATTCTAATGAGTAGTAACACCATAGGATTTGGTGAAATCTGCAATTAGTGAACTATTACAAAGCTTTAACCATTTAGACAGACAGATGCAGACAAAACCTAGTCCCACTGGTTTTTAGCCTAGTGTGATCATTACCTGTGGGTAGGTAGAGTGATTGGGACAGCATACAATCACATTCAGCTTGTTTGCCAGGGTTGAGCACAGAAGACCATACATATCCTTGTTGCCTGATCCCCAGGCACCACCATACACAAACACAAGCACTGGGTAGAGGCCAGACTCTCCAGTTCCCCTCCGCTGGGGAAAATACAGGTCCAAACTCTGCTCATTCCTACCATAGGCTTTATCCTACAAATATAGGATTCATGTAATACTCCTTTCTGTAAAAGAGTCAGTTTATAAACATAAGGGCTCCAGTAAAGATAGGGTAAACCACTTATTTCCTACGTTTTTCTCCTTTATGCCTCCACCAAACCCTTTAACCCTTTCCCCCATAGAAGCGACTTTTAGCGTATTTAGTTTATTCCTCCGCTGACGAAAAAAGTTCCAGTTTATACCCTCATAAACAATTACCATTACAAATATTTTATATAGCCTAGCAGATTTTAGCTTAAAGCAGGCTGAAAGTAAAGCAGAATGTGCCTTAAGGCACATTCTGCTTTACTTTCAACCTGCTTTAAGTGGTCACCTGTCTTCAAAACTATAAACAGGCTATGAGGTAAAGGGTTAAAGTGATTACTCATCAGAACCTTTGCTTTGCGATGATTCTAATGAGTGTTCACACCATAGGGTTTGGTTGAGGTATAACGATTTTTGGGTTTGAAATATGCCCCTTTGGCCCTCTTATCTGGAGCCCTGCTTAATTAGCTACTATTTTAATTTTAACCAAATTATGCCTAGATATTGCAATGAACACTTTTTCTCTTTGCTGAAAGATTTCATTATCAATATACAGGGGTGAAGACACTGTAGTGTTTGTTCATACAGCAGATTAATTCATATGAAATAGCAAATAGTACATGAGACATGCAAATTGAGTTTGTGAATGTCTACTATTGTGGATGACAGGCATTAACGGGTTAATATTAACCCTTATCCTGCGGTAATATCGTCCACTTCGAAATTGTCGTCTGCAAAATTTGTTATATCTAGATCTATACAGTTTTCGAGTCAAGAAACCTAAAAACGAGTATCAAACAGTTTTGATCCAGTTCAGACGCCGCGTTACGCGGCGTCTGATCTGGATCCAAACTGTTTGCAAAAATGAGTAAAGTCACGACCAGCAGGCAAAGGGTTAACAACAAATCTTAATTAATTATGAAATACCATCCAACCTTTAAGACATTACCCCAGTCCATTCAATGATTCCCCCCCCCCCCCCCCCCCCCCCCACCACCAAATTGTTCTCTAGGTGTGAAAGTAACTGTAAAGTATGAGAAAAGTGTGCAAAATATGTCTCAACTATCTCAAGTTGTCTATGCTTTTTTCAAACTTTTTACCTGACTAGTTGTAACCACCCAAGCTAGGTCGACTTAAGTAATGTCTCAAAGGGACCTGTCATATTGGTGTCTATGCATTAATTTTAAGATTGGTATTTAAGACTCCAGATAAGATGAGTATTTAATGAAACTATAGTCCCAATGCTTCCATAAAACCCTACTATGTTTTGAATAATGTAAGGTTTGGTAGAGAAATTAATGAAATATTTCAATTTACATATTGATATTTGGTGGCCTCATTACTTATCTCTTGAAAGTTCTGATAACCATTTTTTAACACTTTCTCCTCTGTAAGTTCTTATACAGATACACATATAGACAGGGCTCCAGATAAGAGGGAGTAAACTGAACAAATCCAACATTTTCTCTCTCATTTCAGCACCAAATACCCTGGTGTTACTACTCATTAGAATCGTCTCTTTGGGGTTTAATACAGAAATAAAGAATTTAGTTTTCGAAATACTCCCCTTAATCTAGAGCTCTGTGTAGAATTAACCCATTACCTCTTAGCCTATTTCTAGCTTTGATAACAGGTGACCACTTAAAGCAGGTTGAAAGTAAAGCAGAATGTGCCTTAAGGCACATTCTGCTTTACTTTCAGCCTGCTTTAAGCTACCATCAGCAAGGATATAGAAAATATTTCTTCTGATACATTTTCTTGGCTGTATAAATTGGAACTATTTTCTTCAATGGAGGAATACATAGAGGTGTAAAAAGGCGTTTTTAAGGGGTAATGGGTTAAGACACATATATATTTATAGTACACTACCTTCATTATTTCTGAAGATGAGGCCATCTTGTAATAAGCTTTCCATTGCAGATAAAGTGGTGCATACCGCAGTGTAAGAACAAGTTTCTGTAAGAGCACAAAGTTCAAGGCAAATACTTTCTTAGGGTTAAAGGCCCGTCGGAATTTACTTCTAATCTGTGGCCAGCCGTAGGCCAGATTACAGAGGAAGGCTGTAGTGTAGGGTATTGCCACAGCTGTTGTTGCAACCACAGCTGCAACTTTGAGAAATCCACCAATCATGTTTCTACTTGTTTCACTATCCTGAAACAAAAGCAATAAAATCATTATTTAACCCATTACTCCATACGGCATAGCCTGTTTCTTGTTTTGAAAACAGGTGACCACTTAAAACAGGTTGAAAGTAAAGCAGAATGCGCTTTACTTTCAGCCTGCTTTACGCTACCATCAGTTATGATATGGAAAATATTTCTTGTGGTACATCTTCTTTACAATATGAATTGGAACTTTTGTTTTCATTTGGGAAAATAAATTAAAGGTGTAAAAAGGTGTATTTATGGGGTAAAGGGTTAATAACATAACTTATAATTTTCTTTATTTTTGTGGCATCCAATCTGAGTCTACATGATTTGCCTTTGTCCTGTAAGGTATTAACTTCACTATAAATTTTGAGTTACATATAACAATCTTGTCTCAAGGCTCCCATAATTTGAAAAGGAAAAATCTGAAGATTTCCAATTTTTCTATTTTTCAAGCATGATTACCTATAGCAGGCGAAAGTAAAGCAGAATGTGCCACTTTAGGCCCATTTTGCTTTACTTTCAGCCTAATTTCAGCAACCCTTTAAAAATTTCGGAAAAAATGGCAGCCCTGTTGTCTTGGCTAATTATTCATTCAGTCACATGAAGAGGCAACATACAGTTTAATTAGTTCAATAGACAGTGAAGCACATCATTGCCTAAGCATACCATTACCAAAGTGGGCCATTTCTGGACAAAGTCCATCACCTATGATTCAGACAGTCTCAGTGTATACTGTATAGGGTGATACACGCAACAATGATGTATTAATAATACAGTTCACATTTACTTGCAATCTGCAACTAGAATTTGCAAAGCGATTTGGATTCAGATCACTTCAAGGTATTTGTTCTGGATCCAAACTGTTGGACATTCATGTTTATACATCACTGATGTATAATGCTGTTTAACTTTATTTGTATTTTTTTGGCATTGAGAGTTTACTTCATTTCACAAGTGCATCTTTTTCATTTATTTTCAATGATTTTGTTTGTTTGATTTTGATATACATTTGTTTCTGTGAACGTTTGGTTAATTAGATGTCCCAGAGAGAAGGAAGGGAATACAGAAGATTATTGGCTTTTTTTTTTATTTCATTATATTTTATATGATTTTAGGTCGCTTTAACAGTATTTCGACCGATCGGTCATATCGGGAAGTCCAGCTAATTACAGGTGGTGGAAGACCCAAAAAGCCCTTTAAAAGATTTACAGACGTTTCGGTAAATGACCAGTTCGGTAAATTCATTTTATATAATGAAAGGTCTGGACGTTTCGGTAAAAAGGTAAATTATAGTAATTAAAGGATTAAGTATATCGCACCTCTCTCTGTAACAGTGTTTGTGCCACTTTTGTAGGGTTTTAGTGTACGTGGATCCTGATCTAATAACGAAAAGGGGGTAAAAATAACTGGATTTCTTAAATATATTGATTTCATTTCTTCCATGAGGAGACGTGATGTTTATTACATTTCAAATTAATTAATAACTGAAAAAAAATCTTTATATTTATTGGTGTCTTCAATTCCTTTCGTGTTTAACATACTAGATAGATAGATAGATATTTCATTTTAACTTGTACATAGTACATCGTTATCAATATCATACAAAACACTTTTACTACATAGATTATTGTGTTTAACACACAAGTATATTTACCGAATAATACTCAAATGATACAAACCACAAAAAGACCAATGTATGTTCATGTAATTATGAAATAATTCACTGCCAAGGCGGGTTTTTTTTTAGATTTATCGGTAAATTGACAAATTAAAACCATTTTGAGATTCTGCTCAATAGATGTCCCATCAGGATCCAAACTGTTAGCAAAAGCGTAACCTCACGTGGTAAGGCAATGGAAAACTGTTAATACTCATTTATAATGTGTGTCAAAGAGTTTGATTTCTGATCAGTCGAAGCGTTTCGCGATGTCAGATAAAGATTCAAACTGTTAGCAAATAACATAGGCAGTGAAAAGGTTTGCTGATCTGGGACTATGCTGTTTGCATAGAGCAAAATGGTATAACTCCTTAAGCTGAAATCATGGCATATTAATGACAATAATACGATAATATCAATTACAATAATATACAGGGTTCCCACAGGCTTTAAATTTTGAGGGTGCATGTACCCTCTAGGGCTTATTTTTGGGGGTGCAGACAAATTTCAGAGGGTGCATATGAAACGTTTTTCTGTTTCTTCTTTTACAAAGTTAGTTGTGATACCGTAACTGTATTGCGGATTTAGACCGTGGTCTAGAGGTACAGTACTGCAGCTATTACAAAGTAGCAATCCGTTATTCAAACAATGGATACGCACCAGGAATGATCTTTGGAAATTTGTGGTTCCGCCGTTAAATTTTTATTTCATTTGTTTCAATGTGTACTGTACATATCTCTTACATTATTTCTTAACCAGGCCGTCAATTGAGACTTAGCCGACATATTTGCAGACTACAAGAATGCGTAGGCCTATGCTAAGACTGCGTCTCATAAATCAGGCATTTTCCCCAACATTGTTAATAGACGGGAGAAAATACATCTGATAACCCGTCCAGTTTTTCGACTGTGTTGTCGGATTTCGCATAAAAAATGGTGTCACTGTTTTGAAATCGAAAGTGACCAGAAAAAGACCTATGACCGGACTTTTTTTTATCATTTGTCAGCATTTTCCAAACACGTCTTCATCTAAATAAATATTGAATTCTTATAAAAACATAAATTTAGAACTATGTCACATGACACTTAGTACCTAAAAATGTGCACCTTAGGGTTGATAATTTGTACTTTTATGTATTCCCTGATGAAGGTCATTGTATGACCGAAACGTCGGATTAATAAAATACAGTCTACACAACATGTCTGAGATTGTGTGTTGTCTATTGTATACCTATTTTACTTAGAAAAACATAAATTGATTGAAAAAATAGCGACTTTAATTATTAGGCACAGAGATGGAAAATCCCACAATCTTAGATTTTAAACCGCTAAATCATCGGATTCACGATGCGGGTGAACCAGGCGCTATACGTATTAAGAATGATAAGAATTGTCAAGCGCCTGACAGACACTATAAGGAAAATGAAAACAAATCCAAATTGACTCGTCGGACTTTGACGTTTAACTTGTATTTTGTAGTTTGTTAATAAAAATGGTTTTCTTACATCCGATTTCGGCATTATCTGCAACATAAGTCTGTGCGTGCATGCACGTTCAGGGCATTGATTTTATGCGTGATTTTTTAAAATTATACGTGAATCACGTACATCTGTGCGTGAATGGGAACTCTGATATATTAATAAATATTTCATGAAAAGATTTATTTCTTTATTTGAAGAAACGCAAAAATGTACGCTAACATTGTCAGTTAACATAAGGTTTATTTGTTTCATTTTCACATGTTCTGCCTGCCAAGTACCGGTATATCCTAATCGTAATAGATTTATTTTTTCTATATGTGATGAAAAGCAATACTTATATACTCCATTAACTTAAAGCAGATTCTAGCATTCTACTTTCCCCAACCTATTCTAATCGGAATCGCAAATCCTTTCAAATGACTAAATGTTCACTCTTTTTTTCTTTTTTATTGCTTTTCCATTTTCCAGTTTATAACCGACTTTATTGCCCATATTCGGCATAGAATTTTTTACCGTTTCCAGAACTTGATCGTATAGTTTAGATCCAACCCATTTGTAAGGCATTAATGGGTACAAATGATTACATATATCAATTAGTTGTTGATCAAGCGAGAGGTGTGATATACAGGAATTACTATAATTTATCTTTTTACCGAAACGTCCAGACCTTTCACTATATAAAATCAATTTACCGAACTGGTCATTTACCGAAACGTCCAGCACCCCTTTAAAATATATGCACTGTTTCATGCACAAAACGGCAACAGGGTAGAACCATGGACCTTCCGCATGCCAGCTAGAAGGCATCCCCACATGAAAAATCTGAATGCCCAGACAGGGGTTACAACCCACAGGGGTGAGTAATGTAGATCACAGTGATCGACTATATATATCACTAGGCCTGGGAGGCCCGTCGAATATATCGGAGAGGGGCATGCTTTGTTCTATTGTTCTACACAACTAACTAGACCGAACACCCGGCTGTGTTACCAGTATGCTCCAGGGCCTAGGTTGGATACCCCTCTAGCTGATTATGCTCTCCAAGATCAAGCACCAGATGGCTGAACTGATACCAGGTCCGAATATTGTGTCCAAATGAAATTTGACAAGAGGTGTTTTTTTTATTTAAAAAAAAAAAGAAAAGAAGAAAGATTTAGAGAGTCTTTACGGTTTAGCATTGATATATTTATAATCCATGAATAAAGTAAATTAAGTCAGACATTCAGAGGGTGCAAATTGTGTTAACATTTGCCAGCTGCTTTTAACCCATTGTAAAGTTGTTTCTCCACCCACTGCTTCAACCATAAAGCCGAGTAAAAAGGAGACATAGTAAAAAGTAAAATGCAAAACCATGATCCCTGTACTGAAACACCCTATTTCATATCGTCGATACACGAGTCCAAATTAAATGTCAAAATCATAAGATAAGATAAACTTACATGAACACGATACGTTAATTCATTAGACCTTGTGGGGATTTTCTACTGTGACACCGCCTAGAGAAAAGGTACGTAACTCTTACTGACTTTAGCCGGCGAAATATTTTGGACGTTTATACATGTAGATTGCATTGATTTATTATAAACTGTCCGCTAAAGATAAATTTAACTTATTTTGATAGTAAACGGGTGCTTTTTATTGGCCAATGTTTTGAGAAAAACTTGAAAGATTTGTCAATGTGACTTCCGTGCGGTGTCTTAGTCATTTTCTCCAATTGAAACGTGTCCACCCAATCTTTGTCACAGCTATTTTTACAAGAACAACACTACACCCATAATCAAGGGGTTGAAAGCATTTTGTAGTCAGGTAAGCCAAAAAATGATGCTATTCACTTTGAAAATTGATCATATAATGATATTCAAACTAGACTTTCAGTGATTGCATTGATTTATTATACCCACAGATATCCACATACAGTATTCATGGTGTTCCTCTAAAATCTACAGACTCGGCTAAATACCTTGGAGTCACGATCACGCCTACTCTTAGTTGGAAGACTCACATTGACAATACTACAAAAAAAGCTAACTCCACCCTGTCCTTCCTTCGGAGAAATATTTCTGCATGTCCTCCAGATATGAAAGCTAATGCATTTAAGACCTACGTACGGCCTATAGTGGAGTATGCATCATCCGTCTGGTCACCGCACGCTGAATCGCACATACACCAACTTGAAATGGTACAACGTCGAGCAGCCAGGTTCGTGAAACGAGAATACCAACGTTCAAGCTCCGTGACTAACATGCTGCAAAATCTTCAGTGGAACACACTTCAGCACAGACGTGACATAGCGAGAGTAACCATGCTGTACAAAATCAACAATGGTCTAGTCGATGTCGCACCCTCTCCTCCACTCCGCCTTTCAAGATCTTCTAGACTACATAATCAACAGTTTACCCAGATATCATGCTCCAAGTCTGCCTATCAATCCAGCTTCTTCCCTGCGACCATTGTCCTGTGGAACCAACTGCCACAACATGCTGTGAGCCAGTCAACACTTGATGGTTTCAAGACCGCTGTTGCTGGTATCCACAGCCTGTAGATATCAGTGTCTGATTTTAACCAGTTTTTATCGTCTGTATATAGAAGATTTTTTAGATATACATAGTCCGCCAGTAGCTGCACATGACCAGTTTTTAACCAAAGCGCGAGTATACTCTTCGCAGAGTGAGGCGATTACTGAAGATGAAGATGATGATGAATAATTGGAACAACTTACCAGAACATTGCATTAATAGTAAAACAGTGAATAGTTTCAAGTCAGAACTAAATAATGGCTGGAAACAGAAAGATAACAAGTTCTTTTATAACAGGCGCACAACTGAGTGAATTTATGAAGGATATAAACGGGTCAACATAAGCATTGATGCTTCTACAAGACCTCTCATCAAAGGTAAATCAAAGGTAAATAAATGGTCTACTAAGAAGAAAGTGATCTTGGTGTTATATTTGAGAGGGATTTGAAGTTTTCAAAGCATATTTCTACCAAAATTAAGAAGGCAAACAGTATCCTAGGACTTATTAGTCGTTCTTTTCAGTATATAGACAAGCACTCTTTCATTAAACTGTATGCAGCAATGGTTAGGCCGCATGTAGAATTTTCAAATGTTGTGTGGCATCCCTACTTGAGGAAGGACATTGAAAGCATTGAAAAATTGCAAATAAGAGCTACCAAATTAGTTCCAACAGTCTACAGCACTTAGAATATAAAGAGCGTTTAAAAGAATTGAAAATACCAAGTCTTGATCATCGCCGAAAGAGAGCAGACGCCATACAAACATTTAAGATTGTGAAGGGAATTGATGACAGTTCGTTCGAAAAGTTTTTCCAGTATGCACCATCAACAAGAGGTCATAATCTGAAATTGGACAAGCCTTTCCATAGATCAACTTTCTGCCAAAACAGTTTTCAACTCGTGTGATAGATTTATGGAATGAACTTGATCAATACGTGGTTGACTCGAATTGTGTGGAAACTTTCAAGATACGTTTTGATCGCCACTGGCAAGGGGACATTTACAGTTTTTAGTAATGGCATAAATAGTTATCATGGGATAACAAAAATTATCAAAGACATACCAATCATTATCTGCTATCAACACTAATAAATGTTTTGTTGAGAAATGCAGAATTCTTGTGCTGAAAGACTGCCAGACGATGGGGGGCTTAAAAGGGATTCTATCCCTACCACAGAGCCCAAAATCATCCTACAGGTACAGGTAAGTCTAATAACTGGTAGATCTAGCAACTGGAAAAATCAGGAAGGTTTTGATTCATATATTTTAATTATCCCTTTTATACGATGCTGGCAGTAGGATGCGTATTGAAGGTTACGGCAGCCGCATGCTTTAAAGGGACTCGCAACCGGATGGTGTACTTGTCAAAATAAAATAAAATACTCAAATAAAAGCAAATTTGTGGCATTATTTGGCTTCTGACATTAAAAAAAATATGATCAGTCCAAAAAAAGTCTCAAGAATCGTCACCGAATCTTAGATTTTTAGATATTTTCCATCGTTTTTCTATAGCGTTAGCTAACGGTATAGTTGTTGTTGTTGCGTTAAATCGATCCGAGATAAACGGATAGTTCCGTGGTCCATTGGTCTAAGCGGTTTCCCCTATTTTGCCTTCTGTCCGCCAATGCCGGGCCCCGGGTTCGAATCCCACCAGAGACCAATATTTTTTTTTATTGAAATACATTTTTTTTTAAACAGAATTTCTTATCCTAAATTAATTCTTTACCATTTATATTAGCGTTTGACACATATTTACAAATTACTATTTTGAATGCACCATCTGGTTGCGAGTCGCTTTAAAAGGTTGAACCATCTCAAGTAATTGGAACTATTGTATTTTTTTATTTAAACATTAAATCATGGGGTTTAGTAACCTAAAGACGAGTGTCAGACAGTTGGGATCCAGATCAGCAGGCAAAGGAATAACAGTTATACATGGCAAACAGTTTTGATCCAGATCAAATGCCTCTGTTCTGGATCCAAACTGTTTGCAAAAACATTGTAGTAGCGATAAAAGAGTTAACTACATGTATAAAACTAATATACAGTCAAACTTCGATAGCTGACGTTAGGATAATATCAAGCTTGATCTGTCACAGGGTAAAAAATAATGAAATTCAACAGTAAAATTGGAGTAAAGTGAGGTACAGATGTACATGTACATGGAATCTCATTATGTGCCCAATAATATCCAACATTATTAATATGTTTCTTGTTTATTATTTATTAAAGATTAAAGTGTATATGCAGTGTTGGTGTCTTTGACATTGTTTAACGTTAAATTAGTCCTCTGATCTTATAAAATAGAATCTCAATCGTTACATTTTCCAAGGGCGTCATTTAAACATGAAGTTTGTTTGCATAACTTTCACTCTATAATAAAGCGTGATCATTAGTGATAACTATGATTACATAAATTGTATTCAAAAAGGGGCAAAATTCCAGTATCAATGGGGCAAGTTCCGCTATGGAAGCTAAGGGTATAGTTCTTCATATGAAAAATACAGGAAGGGGCAAAATTCCACCTTTGCAAGTTCAGAGAGGGGCAAAGTTCCATGTTTACTTTTTGAAGAAGGGACAAAAGGCTGGAGGGTCAAAGTTCCATTTACCATTTTATCTCCCTTTCTAATGCTTGAAGTGTCAGTGTATACTCATCTGGGCATGGTATACATAATGCTATTGCTGTGTGGTCTCATAGTTTCCAAAGACAGCAATCCCAAAATTAGTTCTCCCTCACCAAGCCAAAAAGATGTGTCAGAAGTGGCATTGCTCCATTGAGGAACAATAATGGCATCTCCTATAACAATCTGAAGACCAAGGACAGGCAGATGTCAGCGAAGATGGTTGAGCATGTAGGGTGCTGGATCGTCAATACAGGGTCATGAGTTGGAGCCCCTGCTGATCCAATGACCTTTGAACTAGATATTTTTTTTCAAATCCCTGATGATGTACAGGAATGTTCTGGAACCATTAATTATAAGATATATGCACCTCCAATTGCTCCTCTCCTCCCAGGGGCTAAAATGGGTACCTCTGAGAATCTGAGCTGTTACTGCAACTACGCGCCATATGTTAGCAGTGCTCAGTATTGTGGGCAAGATTGCTCATTGATCAGGGGAGTGAATGTACAGTAGCCTGAACGGTAATTGAGACTGAAAGTACATGTAGACTCTAACTTGGAACTTTACTTTTTTCACTGTTGAACAGTAGTCAGTCAGTTTTATGGGAGCAGGATTTGTCTCCCCTGCCTAGTATGGATGGAGACCCCTAATATCTTGACATGCACAACTTTTTTCATTGCACAGGAGGGAGTACAGGAGCTTTTTAGGAATCTCAAATATACAAGGCAGCTGCAGCTGGGTCTGATGCCATCTTTACCAAGTTCCTGCAGGGCTGCCATTTCTCCAGATTTTTCCTAAGTCTTCGGATTTTTATCCTAGCAGATGGTAGCTTAAAACAGGCATTCTGCTTTACTTTCAACCTGTTTCAAGCAGTCATGTGTCTTCAAAACAAGAAATCTTTGAAATCTTAGGATTTTTCTGATCAACTTATGGCAGCCCTGTTCCTGAGGGAATATGCCAGTGAATTCATGCTAGCCATTACATTGATTTTCTAGATGTCCATGCAACAGGGTCGAGACTACAAAGACTGGAAACAGGCCAGTGTGACACCAATCTTCAAGAAGGGTGATCGAAGACTGCCAGCCAATTTAAGAATTACAAACCAATCTCCCTTAATGAATCTGCTTTAAATGGTCATCTGTCTTCGAAACTAGAAACAGATTATTGAGTAATAGGTTAAGACATCCTTTTAATATCAAACAAGTTAGGACTTTGTTTTCTCTGCCCATTTATCTGTTATTTAAGTCAAGAGATGAAGGGAAGAAATTTAGAGACAGAACTATGAAAGCTAGATAGAAGGTTTGACTGTGGAACATATGATTGAAGTTCTGGGGCCCGTTTCATAAAACTTAGTAGGACAAAAACGATCGTAAATCAAAATTTACAAATACATGTAATTTCTTATTTCTGTATCTATTCCTGTCTTGTCACATCTTTTTTTAATCGTCTTTTCAAGACGATTCCAAAGAGATGTCACAAGATAGGATTAGATGGGGCAATAAATAATAATTCAGACTTTTATATTCTGACCTACGACAAGATTTGTCGTACAACATTTTATGAAACGGGCCCCTGGCCCTGGTAAGGCCATTTGGTTGTGCTACACCTGTGAGTCTGTGACTGAAAGGGATTGAGGAACCTGTCAGTAAGGTTCTGATAATGTGTCTTAACCCATTGTATGCTGGGTAATATTTGGCGGCCATTTTAAAATGTCTTCTGCAGCGGGTATGACTCAAATATTTGCAAACGATTTTAGCAGTTTCTGATAGAATACTGAACTAGCTGCAAAAAGTTTTGATCTCAGATCAGGCAGGCCCCACATTCATAACTGTTTGCCTAGAGGTACACCTAAAAGTGTATCCCGCATAAAATGGGTTAAAAGATAAGGGGAGTATTTCAGATACTAAAATCTTTCATTTCTCCATTAAAGTTTAAACCCTATGATGTCACTACTCATTATAATCGTCTCTTTGCCATAGGATTTGGTGCTGAAGTTAGTGAGAAAACGTTGGATTTGTTTGGGTTACTCCCTCTTATCTGGAGCCCTGAGTGCTGAAATTACAAGTCAGCCATAGAGCATGGCTTTGAGCTATCAAGAAGGTTATAAGTTTTCTTTTGCAAAAATATGTCATGATTGATTTGTCTTGTTTCAGTTGGTTGCGGGTAAAGAAACACAGATATAGGACTGAAGAAACTTTTCAACACCTGGCAAGAGTTCCTTAACTATGGCACAGTCTTCTAAGGATATGGGCGAAACAGAAAAGGTATTATATTTCTTAACACTTTAATGTTAGCCACAGTTTTTAGTAATAGTGTTCTGTAAAATCCTGCTACTATCCTCAAAAGAATTGTTGTTTACTATGTTAACTCTTTCAACACTATGGACCTGTTTAAAATATACGCATTACGTTTGCAAACAGTGTAGGAGCCCCCTGATCAGGATCTCCACTGTTTGCTGATATATAGCAGAATTCCAAGCTGACTGATTCATGTTGTGGTAACTTAAATCTTCCAAGCTGACTGGTTCGTGTCGTGGTAACTTAAAAGATCCGCAAGGAAACCTTATAACGCACAACATTTACTTAGAGCCATCTGTTCTGGGTCTACACTGTTAGCAGATGAATTGAGTATATTTTAAACAGGTCCATGGTGTTGAAAGAATTAGGCAGCCACTCAAAAGAGGCTCAAATATATTTCAGGTTTTGCTGGATCCCTACATCTACATATGCCAAGTACCAGGCAAGAAAGTCAGAGGGAAACTAGCAGCAGTAAGTTCAAATGATCTTCTAACATTTTCTTCCATAGAAACTTCTTTACAAGCCGTCACCTCAAAGAAATAGCATTTCATATAAGAGGGTATGTTTCCTAAGACACACTTGTCAGGACAGAGCAGTATACTGCTCTGTCCTGACAAGTATGTCTTACGAAACATACCCTCTTAACGCGGTCAGCACTGTTTGGTCACACATTTAAATATTTTTTATCAAGTCCCTTACAAGTGAAGGATAAATGATCATTTGTCAGAAACGGTTTGAGTTCTTTTGAAAATTCAACATGGTAAGGATTAATTCATGGCTCTAGGTAATAGGAAAAGAACAAATGTATCTGAGATTCTAAAATCTCACATACTGTAACTTCCCCTGTTTTCAATAGCGAACAAAGATCGTGAATATCCTTGTCTCCAACATGTAGGAGATCACTTTGATGACGTCACTCTATTCCACTTTGATGATGCACTCTATTCTGAGACTCAAAATACCATAAAATCATTGGTTATATGAGAAAAAGAATCTGTCACTCGTTGATCTTTGAGACAAGCTGATCTCAACCTCATCTAGAATAGAAAAGTTATTAAGCTTGCCAAGGCATATCAATTCTAGAATTGGTTGAGATCAGCTTGTCTCAAATATTGACTCATAACAGATCCTATATGTCTCCATTAAACATGTATATTTTAGGCATTTAACCAGTGGTTGAAGATACCCGAGGATAAACTACAGACTATAGGAGAGGCTGCCCAGATGTTACACAATGCTAGTCTCCTGTAAGTATAGCCAGTGGGTTAATGATGCATGGAGGGAATGATCCAGTGAAGGAATGAATACATGAAATGATACCATATAAAATAATTTCAAACTTGCATTCTATGATATGATTAAGTCCAACTGTTATGACACTCAGCACCCAATGACAGTGTAAAAGACAAGTGGTAGCATAACTCATTCACCCTTGAAACTTTTAATGGACAATTCCAGTTTCCAATTAAGTCTAGTCCATTTAAGACTATTTAGGTTTGTTTTCTGCAATATATTGTAAAATGACAAGCCCTGTGACCAGGATCTTTACTCTTTTGTTTGCATAGGACAAATATAAAATACTCTTTTAGTTATACAGTTTTTTCCCAGGGTATGTGAGGATTTATTTCTGGCTGAGGAAAATCATGTTGCCGGAGCAATTATGTAAAACATAAGTAAAGCACCATTTGCAAACAGTGTATATCCAGATCAGAGGGCTCCTTAAGAAGCTGACTGATCAGGATATGCTCTGTTTGTGATACTTTCTTGCCTTCTGTGTTAAAAGATGTCATGCTCCAGAAATAATCAGCATGCTTAACTCAGTTTGGTGATTAAATACAGTAAAACCTCTCTACTATGACCACTTAAAAAGAAGACTACTGGATTGTTTCAAAGCCGGGTGACAGCCTAAAGCAGGTTGGCAGTTAAACAGAAAGCTTCTAAAGGAGCTTTCCTTTTTACTGTCACATTGCTTTAAGCGGTCATCTGACTTTAAACACCTAATATCTAACACAATTTAGTGTTGATAATAGAGAGGTTTACTATACATGTAATTGATTTGTTTATTCCAGTATTGATGACATAGAAGATGGGTCAAACTTGAGAAGAGGCATACCGGGTACACTTTACATTACAGTAGAACTTATGAAACTAGAAGAAAAATTCACAGTCCCAATATGTTTATTATATAGCCTGGCGTGAGGTAGGTTCGGACACCTAAATCGTTTATCCGCGCATGCGCACTTACACATTGAATGAATGTAACATTTTTTATTCCAAAACTCAAAAACAACAGAAAGTCTTTAAAATAGTCAACAGAGAATCCAACAAATGAATTTTAAAAAATGCGTACATACCGTAAACAAACATGCCCCCTGATCAATTTTTATCACTGAAGCTTTCTGGTACCTTCGAACGATCTGATTTATGACGTCATAGGAAGGCTTGTGACGTCATGTTTGAAACTTTAGTTCACTTTTAGGATACTACGAGCTATTTATTATTACACACGAAGGTCAGAGAAAAAAACATTTGTGGAAGTTATTTTCTTAAGACAAACGTGACTGTAGGTAGGTAACGGTAATTTTGTATTGCAATATGAATACCATAATTACGATAATGGATGATCGATCAGTCAAATTCTATGAAACAGTCAATAATCTTAGTTTTTTCTTCATCAAAAGTCAAATGCCGTTATTTCCAAAAGTTTTGACAGAATTCTGGCATGCTGAAGCGAGTAGATGTGTTCCATTTTGTGTAATTTGTAAAGTGTCCGAAGGTACCGGACTGTCCGAAGCTACCAGAATTGACGATACTTGCACATCAACCAAGTTACCATTCAACAGACGTGGCATAGAGATCTCTTTCCCCTCTAGTCTGTTTTCAGGTTTGAAATCAAGTGATTGCTTTAAGTGGAAAGCTCTTTCAGAAAATTACTGTGATAGTGTATTAAGCTACCACTTGCTATAAATATTTTGAGAAGTGAACATGGGTCTTATAGTGAACATTGTCTCATAGTATATGATTGACTGTATTAGTTTTTTTCACAATTGTCTATTGCTTCCAGTGGCTCACAATATCTACGGAGTTCCCCACACAATCAACTCGGCAAACTATGTGTATTTCCTAGGACTACAGAAAGTATTAGCATTGGAACATCCAGAGGCCACCAAGGTATTTACTGGTGAGTACACAGACATGCTGTGTTATCTTGCAAGCACCTTGGCATACCGGTAATTCAATATTCAACATTTTTCTTTGTATGCCCCTGGCATCGATAGATGGGGAGGCATATAGTGATTGTCCTGTCCGTCCGTGTGTTTGTAACAAGATTAATTAGAGTTTACCCTTTCGTCTAGCATTAACACTGCTTACTCATATACTTAGATACTTATACAGTTGTTGCATAGGACCATTCCCATTCAACCAATATCACCTTACCTTGATCTTGACCTTATTTCAGCTTAGAATATTTCAAATGGGCTATTTCTTGGTTAACTAGACTTTACTGTTTTGTCTAGCATCACCACAACTGAGTAGGATGCTTTGATACTTAAACAGTTGTTGCTTTTGATCACTACCAGTCCACCCATATTACCTAAGCTTTGTTTGACCTTTACCTAATTTGGGCTTAGAAAAGATTCAGAATATAAATATCAAGAATGCCATCATTGGCACAAGCTTTAAGTGAATACAGTCTTTTTTATTATTTCTACACCAAGAAAAGTAGTCTCCACCAAGGAAGTCCAGAACATAAAACACAGAAGGCATTTCCAGTATACATGTAATTATTTCAAGATAATAGCTTAAAGCATTAGGCTTTAGGGGCATTATGTTTTACCTTAACCTACTTCTAACGGTCACCTGACTAAAGTCTTACAAACAAGAAATCAGTGTAATAAGTTAAGAAATTTTACTGCCTAAAGTGTCAAGATAAACATAAAGCATAACAACCCTTAGTTTCAGAGTTGCTGATGTGTGTAAAATTTTAGTATAAACTTGAGTTATCTCTCTTTGATTCTGATTAACATTTTAATGTCATTGATATGTAGTTCAAACTGGGCATATATTTGCTTGATATGGTAACAAATACCAAACTGATACTTACTTTAGTCCCGGGAAAGTTTACTAAGATGTTAGAAAATAAAGTTGAATCCAGTCAATTCTGGTATTTTCTGCAAACCATAAAAAGTTTATTCTCTGATATTAAGCACTATATATTAAGCTATCTGTTGTTTACAGAGCAATTGCTGGAGTTACATCGTGGACAGGGGATGGACATCTACTGGAGAGACACCGTCAAGTGCCCCACAGAGGACGAGTACAAGACCATGGTCATCAGAAGTAAGACAATGAGTTTCTACTTATGATAAGTGACTGGACATCTTGTGCTTGAAAAAAATAATCCGAAACAATTTTGAATGGCCATGAACTTTTTCCCCTCATGCCTAGTTTTCTTTGTTTAACCCATTACCCCATAGCCTGTTTATAGTATTTAAAATAGGTGACTACTTAAAGTAGGCTAAAAGTAAAGCAGAATGTGCCTTAAGGCACATACTGCTTTACTTTCAGCCTGTTTTAAGCTACCATCTGCTCGAATATTGAAAAATGTTCTTATCATATGTTTTAATAACTGTATAAATTGGAACTATCTTCCTCAGTGAAGAAATAAATTAAAGGTGTAAAAAGGCATATTTATGGGTTAATGGATTAAAGTGTGATTGTCTAAAACTGGTTGAAAGTAAAGCAAAAATCTCCCAAGGTGCACATAGCAGGATGTAGGAGTCACAGATATGAATTTTTATCATTTGGGAGCCCTCTGATCTGGGTTTACACCATTTGCATAGATAAGTGTACTCTTCACAGGTAAACTCATCATTTGCGCTCAATAGATTAAACACCAGTAATGAAGATTTGTTCCTTGAATTGCAGGCATATTAGGATTTATTATACTGCAAAGTAAATTCCTTACTTTTCATTGGTCAACGAGCCCTAGACATATTCCCATGTACCCTGTGAGCTGACAGGGTACATGGAAATGCAGCTGTTTTCATTGGCTGACAGGTCCATGGGTCTTGCTTTGCAGAAAATAAGATGGCCGACTGCTCGACAGGATTGAGTGCATTCAATCGTGTATCCTCCGTTTTAATTCCATTTCGGATAAGAACCATTCGCTGTTTGGATCTTTCAACAGTCGCATTATTTCTGGGAAAGTTTGACGCCGAATATGCCCATTTTTCTTATGAATAACAACGTCAGAAACATATGACGTCACAAGTTTACGCTCAATGTTATCTGCTTTGGCGCGATTTTGTTATAGTTTATTATAAGCGCTATACACGACAAATTCCGAAATATTTCGTTTGAACAGTGAAAACTTTGCAGTATAATAAATTCGTTATACAGTTTCTTCACAGTGTACATGAGGATTTCTTCCCGGCTGGTAAAATCATGTAACCCTCGCCTAACAGCTCGGGCAACATGATTTACCTCAGCCGGGAAGAAATCCTCATGTACACTGTGAAGAAACTGTATAACTAATAATGTATTTTGATCTAACGGTTGCTTTTATAGTAAAGCCATTGACATACCATATATTGTTTTGTTAAACTATTTGAATGCTTGAGATGCTCAAAATGTCATCTGCAAGATTTGTTAAGTCTCTTTTTAATATTAAAACTAGGTTGCCTGAAACCTATTTTATGACTTTTACACAAAAAACATGCTGCGGTAACCTCTCATAAGAAGTATGATGGTCTAAAAGACAGGATGGCAGCTTAATCATTTTCTCCCTGAAACCTAATTGACAATTCCTGTAACGAATTTAGTTTACAGGTAGACGGTAGTCTATCTCATTACTATTTAGGGTTGTTTTTTGTCAATGTATTACATTATTACAAACAGTGAAGACCCTGATCTAGGTCTTCACTATTTGCATTGGACAAATGTACTCTTTACATGTATACAACTTGCAAAGGATGCATATAAGTGTGACTAGGGTTCATAAGGTTAAAGCAGAATAAAATAATATTATTGTTTTAATGCTGCCCTTAACCCATTACCCCATAGCTTGTTTCAAGTATTAGATATAGGTTACCACTTAAAGCAGGTTGAAAGTAAAGCAGAATGTGCCTTAAGGCACATCCTGCTTTACTTTCAGCCTGCTTTAAGCTACCACCAACTAGAATATAGGACATATTTATTATCATACATATTCCTGATTGTATAAATTGGAATTACTTTCTTCAGAGGAGGGATTAATGAAAGAGGAAAAAAGTTGTATCCTGTGAGGCACCACTATGTTTCATTGTTTATTATTACAGAAACAGGTGGACTATTTGGCCTTGCTGTGAGACTGATGCAGCTATTTAGTGACAGTAAATGGTGAGTGGTTTATAGGAACGTTGCTTGAACTAATGTTGCTCAATGTCAAACATAATATTAACCCTTTACCCAATAGCCGGATTTTACATTTGAAGACAGGTAACCACTAAAAGCAGATTGAAAGTAAAGCAGAATCGACCTAAAGGCGCATTCTGCTTTACTTTCAAACTTCTTTAAGCTACCACTTGCTAGAATAGATAAAATACTCCTTATGAGTCATATTCATGACTGTATAAATTGGAACTAGTTTCTTCAGCGCAGGAATAAATTGAATGCGCTAAAAGGCGTGTCTATTGGGTAAAGGGTTAATTCTTTCAACACCATGGAGGAGACAAAGAGTGCATGTTTTGTTTGGAGGGAGTTGACTTGTTATAGGGAGTGTAAAGTAATACCCTTAAAATGCTGAAATTGACTTGGCTTACATTTGCAAACAGTTTGAACCCAGATCAGACACAGGGTAATTGTTTGTCACTCGTTTAGTGTACAATGCATAACTTTGAGAAAAAACAGTGTACAACAATTTTAGCGCAGGATATTGCAGCAAAGAAAATGTTAGACATAATTGTCTTGTCTTGTTTAGGAAATAGCGGCAAGCATTGTTGTAAGGAAATAATTATTGTTCCGAGGGCCGTTGTAGGGAGGGAGCACTGTGCAACTTATTCAGTTGTATTCTTAAGTATGTGAAGATATAGATGTACAAAATAAATATCATTAGAGCTACTCTTGCATATTTAAAACTAGTTACAGTGAAACCCCTCTAAACCGGACAAGTTTGGGGACAACATAAACGTCCGGTTTATAGGGGTTTCCGGTTTAGAGGGGTTTTAACCCATAGCTTATTTCTAGTATGGAAAATAGCTGTTCACTCTTAAAGCAGGTTGAAAGTAAAGCAGAATGCGCCTTAAGGCACATTCTGCTGTACTTTCAACTTGCTTTAAGCTATCATCTGCTAGAGTATAGAAAATGTTTCTGATGATACATATTCATGAATGTATTTTCTTCAGTGTAGGAATAAATCAAAGGTGTAAAAATGTATATTTATGGCGTAATGGGTTAGAATAAAGAAGTGTTGGAAACGGGACCAAAGTTTTTGTCCGGTTTAGAGAGAATTCCGGTATTTAGAGGTTCCGGTTTAGAGGGGTTTTACTGTATATGGATTTTTCTGAAAAATTAAAGCTGTAATCTTTACTGATGTATTTTCAGCAATTTCAAGCCACTACTGGACAATTTAGGCCTGTACTTTCAGATAAGAGATGACTACGCCAACTTATACTCCTTGGAGGTAAGCTATTGTAGATCATATATTCATATGCACAAATCAGTTTTAACATTTAGCTGCTTTTATTTCAGCGTTTGTATCAGACATCAGTTATGACCAGCAACAGTGTGTTCTGCTATGAAATTATTAGCTTTTTCTGTGTTTTAACCCTTTGAACCCTAGTCCCGCATATAGACGTCCTTTTCAAACAGTGTACATGTGAATAGTACACTTGTCCTATGCAAACAGAGAAGACCAAGATCAGAGGGCTCTGAAAGGAGCCCTCTGATCAGGGTCTTCACTGTTTGTCATAATGCCAAACATTGACAAAAACAACCCTTCAAAGTCAGAAATGGACTAGACTCAAATGGAAACTGGAATTGTCCATTTAAAGTTTCAGGGAGGAAAGAGTTAAATGTGGTTGTTTGGGTTATATAATCACATTTAGCAACAGTATAATTTATTTTGCTGGAATCTGTAACTATTCACTGTTCAATGTAAAAGCTGAGATTCAATGTTTGATTAACTAATTTTAGAATCAGAATACATTTTATTTCGGATTTAAACATACAGTTTATCATCCCTATACATTGTACAAAAACAAGATATAATCAAAGTCAAGCAAACCACTTGAGTACATAACAAATCAGAAAAAACTTATGTCATACGACATATGACATATTTCATTATGCGGAAGGTAAATTTTGAATATTTACTAAAAACTTTAAGCAGAAACATGTACTAAAATCTTCTTTCTGCACTGCTACAGTTGAGAATCTGTTATTCTTTCCCATATAAACGCAAACGTACGCAAACGCAAAACACTAAAACGTAGAAAAGAACAGTTTTTGGACAATTCTGATAATTATTGTTTATCTTGGTGGCAAACAGTTTGGAGCCTGATCAGACGCCGGGTTACCCGGCGTCTGATCTGGCTCCAAACTGTTTGCACTGCAAATAATAGTTTTAGCGTAAACGCGTTTATTGGGAAAGAATAACAGATTCTCCACTGTAAGTGACGAGTCTTTTGAGTTGTCACACCATAGGTTTGGTGGAGGCATTCAGTTAAAAATATTCTAGCATTCTGTCTGGTGTCTTGAGTTTTGTAATTTTACACTATGTATTATTTCAATGCAGTATGAGAAAAACAAGAGCTATTGTGAAGATTTGACGGAGGGCAAGTTCTCCTTTCCTTTAATCCATGGCATCCAATCAGACAAGGGAGATAATCAAATACTCAGTATTCTGCGACAGCGGACCAAAGACAATGATGTGAAGAAATACTGTGTGCAATTACTGGAGAAGAAAGGATCATTCAAATATACCTGTGAAACTCTAATGGCTCTTGAGAACAGGTAAGCCAGTTTTCTCTCTTAACCCATTCCTCCATAAATGCAATATTTTACGCCTTTAATTTATTTAGTTGAGATTTCATAAAGAGCTTTTCTGTTTGAGAGGGGAAAAAGAATCGAAATGTTGAAATTGAGAAACTGATAAGGATTTAAAACTGGTTTTCACATGACTCATTATATTTGTAAGAAAACAGATAATTGAAACAGACTTGACATTTTGGTATTTATTTAGAATTTAAAAGTTAACCAAAAAGGTTTAACCCTTTACTCGATAGTCTTGTTAAAGTTCAAAAGACAGGTGACCACTAATGTAGGTTGAAAGTAAAGCAGTCTGTTTTAAGATACCATCTGCATTGATACAGGAAATATTTCTTACGTTGCATATTCATTACTACATATAAAATGGGATTATTTTCTTCAGTAGAGAAATGAGTTAAATGTATAAAAAGGTGTATCTATGAGTTATATTTTTCTAAACAGTAGATACCACTATGTAGGGTGTAACTCATTCAACCCTAGTGACGAGTAAACTCGTCATTTACAAGTAGTGTACCTGTCAGGATTACTCTTGTCCTATGCAAACAGTGTATACCCTTTAGGAGCCTACTGATCAGGGTCTACACTGTTTGTCATTTTGAAATATATTGTTAAAATCAACCCTAAATGGGTAAAATATGGACTAGACAAATCTCTAAATTGGACTTATTCATTAAAAGTTTCAGGGGTGAATGAGTTAACTATAGATCATTGTTTACTTTCGACAGTATTTGTTATTTGTTATTGCATGACGAGATGTGACAATGTTGAACTGTGTTTTCAGGATTCTTGAACAGATTAAAGACTTTGGTGGTAATGCTCATCTGGAAGGTCTTGTGGAGGAACTGAGAAAAATCTACAGGTCTTGACGACAGTGTGCCATAGAACTACTTTAATTTTTACATCACAGCCGTGTTCAAAATAGGACTTTTGGCTGTACACATTTTTCTCTCTTTTTATTAAAACTATTTATTTATGTTTACTTATCTCGGAAGGTCAGGTAACACTTAACACATTGGTACATATTTTTGTGCATTTTATTTTCTCCATTGATGAAAACAGTTTCAATTTATACAGTCATGTATATAGTACCGTGTACCATAAGAAATAGTTTCTTTATCCTAGAAAATGGTAGTTTAAAGCAGGTTGAAGTTCATTCTGCTTTACTTTCAGCCTGCTTTAAATGGTCACCTGTTTTGAAAGTAGAAACAAGCTATGGGGTAAAGTGTTAATGTAAAACCTTGCTAAGCCAAATACAGTGAACATAGAGACAGATCATTTCACCGAGGTTACATTTCTGTAGTACTATTATTTTGCATGGTTCTATTATAGCAGAAGACTGTTGGGTTTATTCAAATGGACCATTTGTGGAATTTATTTGCTCATATTATGTTAAGACATTTTAACTGGTTGATTAGTCTGATCTGCAGGTAGTTTGGATTCAGATCAGATTAAAATTTATGTACATACTCATTATTTGAATTGTATGTTTTCAGCTGATTCCAATAGATATTAATATTAGGTGTCTTTCTTTGGTGAACTTTTTGTTCTGTTAAAATGTGGCAGCTTTTGTCTTATTTTTATACAACAAAGGAGTGATGGTGAGCCGAGGCATTGCATTTCTGGCTTTGTCATCAGCTAAAATGGTTGATTTGTCAAATGTTTAGATTTGGTCCAGCTTTAAGTTTTTATTAATTAACCATTCCTCCCTGAAACCTTAAATGGACAATTCTAGTTTTCAATTTAGTCTAGAACATTTTTGAAATTTTAGGGTTGAATTTTTCAATATATGTCAAAATGACAAACAGTATAGACCCTGATCAGAGGGCTCCTTAACGAGCCCTCTGATCAGGGTCTACACTGTTTGCATAGGACAAGTTTTCCCCCTTACAGGTACACTGTTTGCAAATGATGCATGTATGCAGGACTAGGGTTCAAAGAGTTAAGCTATTTCCCAATTGTGTTAAACAGTTAAATCCCTCTAAGATGACCACTTCATTGTGTTACTGTAATCATAAGGTGTTTAACCCATTACCCCATAAATACGCCTTTTAACACCTTTAATTAATTCCTCTACTGAAGAAAATAGTTCCAATTCATACCGTCGCAAATAAAAATCATAAGAAATATTTTCTATATTCTAGCAGATAATAGCTTAAAGCAGGTTGAAAGTAAAGCAGTATGCGCCATAAGGTGCATTCTGCTTTACTTTCAACCTGCTTTAAGTGGTCACATATCTTCAAAACAAGAAACAGGCTATGGGGTAATGGGTTATGAAAGGTGATTGCATAAAGCAAGATGAACATAAAACAGACAGCTCCTTCAGTTGTATGTTAACCTTGTTTTGAGCTGTCACCTGATTCTCATGCGGTCAATTAGCCTTCTTTTTAGTGGTCATAATAGAGATGTTTTTCTGTATCCTAATCTTGCTACTGTCCTTTGTCATAACCCATAACCCCATAGCCTGTTTCTAGGTTTGAATACAGGTCACCACTTAAAGCAGGTTGAAAGTAAAGCAGAATGAACTTCAACCTGCTTTAAACTACCATTTTCTAGGATAAAGAAACTATTTCTTTTGGCGCATTCTGCTTTTCTTTCAGCCTGCTTTAAGCTACCATCTTCAAGTATGATGAACTTATTTCTTATGCTGCATAGTCATGATTTTAGGAATTGGCACTTTTTTCTTCGATAGAGGAATAAATTAGAGGGGTAAAAAGGTGTATTTATGGGTTAATGGGTTAACATCTAAATCTCTAGTTATTCTTGTTGTACTCTAGTTAAATCTATTAGTGAGGTTCAATTTTTTTCTGTATTTCTTATCATAAAAAGTGTTGCTCATCCTATTTCTACTTTAACAGCATTTTAATTAGTATTTAGGATGCTTAAAGCAGGCTGAAAGTAAAGCAGAAAGCTCCTGAGAGCTTACTGATTTGTATTTGTTTTATTTCTCCATTAAAGAAAATAGTTCCAATTTATACAGTCATGAAATTGCATCATAGTAACTATTTTCTATATTCTAGCTGATGATAGCTTGAAGCAGGCTGAAAGTAAAGCAGATTGTGCCTTTAGGGGCATTCTGTTTTACTTTCAACCTGCTTTAATTCAAAACTAGAAACAGGTTATGGTTATGGAGTATAGGGTTAACAAAATCACATCCCAAGGTGATTATTTCTATATATTTACTGAATTCTCTCCCCTACACTATTTCATCACAAATGCCATGTTTTATTGGCCTGAAATATGTTGTTTTGTGTTAACTCTGTTTAAAATATTCTAATTACATTTGCAAACAATGTAGACCGGAATCTTGGTCTGCACTGTTTGCTAATTTAGAGCAGCATTTCTTAAACTACCTAGAATTCAAAGTAGACTGGTTCACAATTCGGTAGAGAAAAATATCCACAAGGGAACTTAATAACCCACAAGAGTTACTTTGTTTTGAAAGAGCTTTTCAAGAAGGATACATAACAAGTCTGTAAAGAGACTGACAACCATTTCTTGTATAGTTGAAAATAAAGTTTTACTGCCTATGGTTCAAAAGTTCAAATTTTTGACTTGTACATTTTTTTTACTTCATTTAATGTACATTTTTTTTTACTTCATTTAATTGACTTTTTTTGAAAATAAGATATTTCTCAAACTAATGTCGACATGTTTTAATTAGTATCTGACATCAGTTGAGCCTAATCTGTCTCTCAGTCTCTTTAAGTGTTACTGTAGCTGAACACAAGAAAGCTCCTTTTTGATCTTTCTGCATACCTTTTGTTCTACATTAGCCCCTAACACCTTTTTACACCTTTTATTTATTCCTTCACTGAAGAATATAGTCAAATTTATACAGTTTGAAATCTGTTCCATAAAAAATATTTTGAATATTCTTGGAGATGGTGGTAACTTTAAGCAGGTTGAAAGTAAAGCAAAATGTGCCAAAGGCACATTCTGCTTTACTTTCAGCCTGCTTTAAGTGGTCACCCATCTTCAAAATTATAAACAGGCTATGAGGTAATGGATTAACCTGTCTATAAATGTTGAAACATATCTTTTCAACACAGGTTCAGAGAGTCAAACAGTTTTAATCTAGATGTGACAAAGAGTTTCTTGGCATCTTTCCTAGATCCAGACTGTATGCAAATGTAATCATGGTTTGGACTGTTATCGTGCAAAGAGTTCACGGATTTCAACAAGAATTTAGTATGCATGTATGTAAGTGTAATCTCTAACATCAATTGCCAATTATTTCCAAAAAATAGAAATGAAACTATTTGTATTGCAAATTTTAGACTTCAATAAATATTAATGTCGTAGATATAATTACCATAGTCAAAGCTGTATTAACCCATTACCCCATAAATACGCATTTTTATGCCTTTAATTTATTCCTTTACTGAAGAAAATAGTTCCATTTTACACTGTCACACATAAGAACCACAAGAAATATTTTCTTTCTTATAGCAGATAAAAGCTTAACGCAGGCTGAAAGTAAAGCAGAATGTGCCTTAAGGCACATTCTGCTTTACTTTAAACCTGCTTTAAATGGTCAATTATCTTCAAAACTAGAAACAGGCTATGTGGTATTGGGTTAACCTTTTACACAATAAATATGCTTTTGTACACATTTGATTAATTTCTACACTGAAGAATGTTCCACTTTATACAGTCATGAAAATGCACCATAATCATTTTTAGCTCACCTGGCACGTAGTGCCAAGGTGAGCTTTTAGGATCGCTGGATGTCCGTCGTCCGTCGTCTGTCCGTCCAAAATTGTTCGTTAACACTCTACCAGGTTCAAATCTCATTGGATCTTGATGAAACTTGGTCACAATGTTTGCCTAAATGAAATCTAGGTCAAGTTCGAATGTGGGTTATGTCCGGTCAAAAACTAGGTCACTAGGTCAAATCTTCGAAAAACCTTGTTAACACTCTAGAGACTACAAATTTCATTGGATCTTCATGAAACTTCATCAAAATGTTTGCCTCAATGAAATCTAGGTCAAGATTGAATGTGGGTCATGTCCGGTCAAAAACTAGGTCACTAGGTCAAATTATCGAAAAACCTTGTTAACACTCTAGAGACTACAAATTTCATTGGATCTTCATGAAACTTCATCAAAATGTTTGCCTCAATGAAATCTAGGTCAAGTTCGAATGTGGGTCATGTCTGGTCAAAAATTAGGTCACTAGGTCAAATTATCGAAAAACCTTGTTAACACTCTAGAGGCTACAAATTTCATTTGATCTTCGTGAAACTTCATCAATATGATTGCCTCAATGAAATCTAGGCCAAGTTCGAATGTGGGTCATGTCCGGTCAAAAACTAGGTCACTAGGTCAAATCATCGAAAAACCTCGTTAACACTCTATAGAGACTACAAAATTCATTGAATCTTCATGAAACTTGAACAAAATGTTTGTCTCATTGAAATCGAGGTCAAGTTAGAATGAGGGTCATGCCCGGTCAAAAACTAGGTCACACGGTGTACATGGTTACCAGATGAGCGATTTAGGGCCATAGTGGCCCTTGTTTCTATATCCTAGCAGATGGTGGCTTAAAGAAGGTTGCAAATAATACACCAGCTGCTGAGATATAAAAGATATTTCTCATGGTATATATATATAACTATTGACTAGATATATTTTCTTCAGTGGTGTTAAGGTCATAAAAAGGTGTATTAATGGAGTATTGGGTTAAGCAATTGTTCATACAGGGAAGTTGTTAAGACAGAAATACAGCTAAACCCATTACTCCATATCCTTTTTCTAGTATTGAAGATAGGTGACCACTTAATGTAGCTTCAAAGTAAAGCAGAATGCACCTTAAAGCCTGTTCTGCTTTTTTTAGCCTGCTTTATAAGCTTAGTATACCATCTACTAAAATATAGAAAGTTGCATATTCATGACTGTACAAATTGTAAATACTTTCTTCTGTGGATGAATCAATTAACCCTTTACCCCATAGCCTGATTTTAGTTTGAAAAAAGGTGACTGCTTAAAGCAGGTTGAAAGTAAAGCAGAATGTGCCCTAAGGTGCATTCTGCTTTACTTTCAGCCTGCTTTAAGCTACCACCTGCTAGAATAAAAAAAATCCTTCTGATACAGTGGTGACTGTATAGATTGGAATTATGTTCTTCTGTGGAGGATTAAACGGAATGCGCTTAAAGGTGCTTCTATAAGGTAAAGGGTTAAAAGCATACACATATGTAGCTATGAAGTAATGGGGTATAATGCTTTAGTCCTTAAATTTCTTTAGGCAGTCATCTGTAGTAGAGATCTGAGCTCCTTTAAATGGTTGATCACACAGCTCTCACTGCTTCTGTAATGGTAATTTTATGAACCGTCACTTAAATATATTATCCAGGTTATTTCTTAAACTGATCGAAATTAAAGATAAAAGTTTATATTATTGCAAACAAGATTTATTATATCATTGTGATATTGATGTCTTGCTTACAATATTACTGTCTGGTTCAAAATTTCAATTTCCATCTGCTTTTCTGTTTTCGCATTTATTTTAGCGTGAAACAGTTTGGATCCTGATAAGTAGCCAGGTTCTTTAGTTTCTGAGCTGTGTCAAAACTATTTCTTTGTTATTGTCAAGTCATGATGTAATAAGTCAAATATGTAATATATTTAATCATGTGGTTATTTATTGATAAAGCATAAAGACTTTTAAAATACACTGCTGATAAATGGAAAAATGTATTGCAGAATTTTTCAAAGGAATCTTTATGTACTACTTATCCTCTTGGCCCATTACCAAATAGCCTGTTTCCAGTTTTGAAAACAAATGACCGCTTAAAGCAGGTTGAAAGTAAAGAAGAATGTGCCTTAAGGCACATTCTGCTTTACTTTCAGCCTGCTTTAAGCTATTATCTGTTAGAATATAGAAAATATTTCTTATGCTACATATGTGTGACTATAAATTGGAACTATTTTCTTAAATAGAGGGATAAGTTAAAGTAGTATAAAGGGGTATTTATTGGGTAATGGGTACACTCGTTTATCATTGAAACTTCAAATGGACAAGTCTAGTTTCCAATGAAGTCTAACTCAATTTCTACTGTTGTATTTTTTTTCAAACTGACAATCAGAATAGACTCTGATCAGATGGCCCCTGCAGGAGCCCTCTGATCTTGGTCTTCCCTGTTTGTATAGGACAAGTAGATGGAACTATTTCTATATCCAAGTAGATGGTAGCTCAAAGCAGGTATAAAGTAAAGCAGAATGCCCCTAAAGGTGCATTCTGCTTTACTTTGAACCTGCTTAAGTGGTTACCTGTCTTCAAAACTAGAGCTATGGGTTAATGTGTTAGTTGTATGCCTTAGAATATTGAAACTTGTGTTCATGTTTTAGCTGATAGTGTGTGTTCAACATTTTCTATATCTTTACATTTGTAGTATTATTTACCATATTGTACATTTTCTTTAGATCATTGTTTCATAGACATTACATGTATCTTTGGAAAGAGAATACAGTATAAAACACACTAAAGAATAGTTTAAAAGATGTTTCCATAGGAAATTGGTTAAATTGTGTAAATTCTGGCCCCAAGATTGTTCTCAAGCATTTGATTGGTCAGGTTATAGTTTTACTCAAATCTGACCAATCAAATGCTTCAGAACAAAATTAGACTCAACTCAATATATTATTTGTTAAGCGTTTCTTACATGTTTATTATCCGTTTGGTTAAACGTGTTTCTAGCTGTTTCTTTACGCATTTCTGTAAAAGAGCCCGGATGAAAGGGTCATCACTTAGCCGAAGGACTCCTTAGCCGAGACTGCATTGGTAAAATCGTTTATTACGGCGTTTAAATCGTTAGGCGTTAACTGTTCATTAACCGTTCACTATGCCTTTCTTACGCATAGATTAACGCGTAAATGGGTAGGAATAGCGTATTTACCACTGTAATGTCATGTTTACAGCATCATATGTTTTACACAAAATGTAACTTATTTTTATCTAACTAGTCCTATGTCATTCTTATCTGATTAGACCATTTTTACATCAACAAAACATGTAGCTAAAAGAATGGTCAACTTGATAGTCTTTTCGGAAAAGTGTTTCCAATGCATATTCATTGCAATGTCTAAAACTTAGAATGTCTTTGATGAGCTGAACCAAAATGCTTGGTCCATAACTGTTTGTTGAAGTGTATACAGTGGTAAATACGCTATTCCTACCCATTTATGCGATAATCTATGCATAAGAAAGGCATAGTGAACGGTTAACGCCTAACGATTTTAATGCATTTAAATGCGTTAATATACGATTACACCAATGCAGTCTCAGCTAAGGGGTCCTTCGGCTAAGTGATGACCCTTTCATCCGTGCTCTATTTAACGCTTAAAGAAACGGCTAGGAAACGCATTTAACGAAAGGGATAATAAACGCTTAAGAAACGCGTAAAGTGGGTAGGAATAGCGTATTTACCACTGTACATGTATACAGAATTTAATTTGCTATGATAATTATAACAGCAAAACTTGTTATAATTCTTGTCAACAGTACTATGGGCATTATTGAATTTTGTGTTTAGCCTTAAGTTTGATGTTAACTAGTTTATATATTAGGGTATATGCAAACAGTGTAGACCCTGATCAGAGGGCTCCTCGGATCTTGGTCTGCCCTGTTTGTCTTACTTCATTTTTCTGAAATAGTTCACTATAAACAGCTATAATATCAACACAAGCTTGTAATTTTACAAAGTAGAACATCCCATTTGCAAATTTAGCACACAAAAGGGTTAAGAAAACATATTGATTACAATTGAAATATTGCTAGTGCCATGATAGGTTCTCTTAATTAGCAATTCAATTATTTCAATGTAAACACATATTATTCATGCCCTTAAATGAGATTTATTGTCTTTATTGAAATCTGACTGTGTGATGTTTATTTTATGAAGCAGCCTCCAATTGCGCTTGTCATGTAAATCATTAATTAGTTTCCAATGTCATGTATTGTGTTGATAATAATCTTTACAAATATGTTTGCTATTGCAATATAATTTATTGAATGACCTGTCTGCTTTAGTTTTGTTTAGTGCCCTCCCAGAGAAAATTGTTTATTGCTCTTCCAGAGAAAAACAGACCTTGCTTCAGGCTTAACAATTAGTATGTGAGAAGTAGTTATATACATCATTTGCAAACAGTGTAGACCCAGATCAGAGGGCTCCTGAAGGAGCCCTCTGATCAGGGTCCACAATGTTTAATACTTTTGGGAGACTACCCTAAGAAGTCAGTGTGAATCAGTCATTATTAATAGAATGGAAGAGTCTATTTGTAAAGTCGGAAATGTAAGGGTTAGCATATCCAACCCACGGACGAGTATACTCGTCATTTACAAACCATATACCTGTGAGGAATACACTTGTCCCATGCAAACAGTGTAGACCCTGATCAGAGTGCTCCTTCTTGACACTGTTTGTCATTTTGAATTAATTATATTGTTAAAATCAACCCTAAATAGTCAAAAATGGACTTATTTCAAAGTCAAGAATGGTCAATTAACCCTTTATCTGATAACCTATTTATAGTACTAAAGATAGGTAACTACTTAAAGCAGGTTGAAAGTAAAGCAGAATGCTTTAAGCTATCATGTGCTAGAATATAGAAAATATTCACTATAATATATATTCATGACTGATTAGATTGGAACTATTTATTCAGCGGAGGAATAAAACATATTCGCTAAAAAGAGCTTCTATGGGGGAAAGGGTTAAAAGTTTCAGGGGTGAATGAGTTAAACCGTTTGTCAACATAAACATGATACATGACCAATTGGCTCCTCTTGTGACTAGGATGAGATCATAGATTGTAAACCAATTTCCGTTCTTTAACCCTTTGAACCCTATTAATGAGGGGCTTGTTTGATATTTGGCATGATGACACTTCTTTAGTCCCTTTACCAATATTGTTGAAACGGTTTTGGTCCGTTGCATATCTAGGTCACAGGAGCTAAAAACAGATTTTTTCATTGAAAACTTCAAAAATCTTCTAGTCAAAAACCACAAGGGTCAGAGCTTAGATATTTGGCACAAGGCATCATCTATAGGTCCTCTATCAAGGTTGTTCACATTTTGCCCCTGGGGTCAAAATTGGTCCCGCCCCAGGGGGTCACCGTTTTACATAGAGTTATTTTGTGAAATCTTAAATCGTTTTCTTCTCTGAAACTAATGTGGCCAGAGCTTTGATATTTGGTATGGTGACACTTCTAGATGCCCTTTACCAATGTTGTTGAAACAGTTTCAGTCTGTTGCATAATTAGGTCACATGAGCTAAAAATAGATTTTTTTCTATGAATATTTAAAAAATATTCTTGTCTGACACCACAGTACCCTGAGCTTAGATATTTGGCACAAAGCATCATTTACAGGTCCTCCATGAAGATTGTTCAAACTATGTCCATGGGGTCAAAATGACCCCACCCGGGGAGTCACAGTTTTACATAGAGTTATTTTGTAAAATCTTCAAACATCTTTTTCTCTGAAACTAATATGCTCAGGGTTTTAATATTTGGCATGGTGACGCTTCTAGTGATCCTTTACCAATATTTTTTAATTGTTTCTAGACCAGTTGCATATCTGGGTCACATTAGCTGAAAATCGATTTTTTTTTCAATGAAATGACTTACTGTCTGAAACCTGATGTACAAAGTCAAAAGCTAAGATGTTTGACAGAACACATCATTAAATTTTGCATGTGTATTCGCAAGATTTTTGAAATTATCTCATTGGTTGAAAATGATCCCATCCCAGGTCACGGCCAGGTGTCATGTGCCCCTTGCCGTTTGGGGTTTCCAAGGTGAGCGATAGTTAGGCCCGCATGGGCCTCTTGTTAGTCTAAATGTGAAGATTCGATATTTATAATTTTGAAGTAAGCATACCCACAAACATCAAGAACACCCAGACGTCAATTTATAATCATGCCAATGTTAACCCATTTGTGCCCACGATCCCATATATGGACATAGGCAAACAGTGTAGACTCGGATCAGACGCGCATTCGGTGAGAGACGAAACCGTCAATGTAAGTGAAATTTTAGTGCTGTGTTTTGAAGAAAATGATACTTAAACTATAACATCTTGTTATGATGCATATTCATGACTCAGTTGAGGAATAAATTAATGTAAAAAAGGACGTAATTGTGGGGCAATTGGTTGAATGACTGTATGTTCTTTTGAATGGTTGCTTAACCTAACGAATATATCAACCTACAACCCTCTGTAGAGATTACTGATTACATATGCAAACAGTGCAGACCCTGTAGGAGCCCTCTGATCAGGGTCTGCACTGTTTGATGTTTTCATTGGTTTTTGTTGTCATACCAAAAATGCAACAGTAGACTGGTTCAAAACGCCTTTACTAGAAGAGTCCAAAAGGCGTATATATACCCACAATTGATATTTAGGGTTGAAAGGGTTAAGCCAATCGTGTCACTTGGTCCGGAATGAATTCGATTATCAGAGGTATCCCTGTACATTTTGTTCCAAGAGAATCATATCGGAACATTCATGATTTATAGATCGTTGACATCCTGGCACATATACTTTGGGGAATACTTTATTCTGTTCTGATTAACCCTTTCATTGGCAATTTTAACCGTCTGCTTTAACCTTTTCGGAGACACAATATCGTCTGTTAAAAGTTGTTTTATGGCAAATTCATTTTCTTGACGATGAAATATTGCTGAAAAGCACATCTTCATAAGAAAATGAGTCAATTGAACATTGTTACAAACATTGAATACATAAATAACAGATACAGATACAGATCTTTATTCAGCATAACATTGCATAAGCATATTCATAGCCATCAATATGCATGTACAATTAAATATCTGCATACGTAAAGAGCACTTGTATATGGAAAATTTAGTTCAGTTAAACAAACTTTACAGAGAACTATATACAGTGGAGAATCTGTTATTCTTTCCCAATAAACGCGTTTACGCTAAAACTATTATTTGCCGTGCAAACAGTATGGAGCCAGATCAGACGCCGGGTAACCCGGCGTCTGATCAGGCTCCAAACTGTTTGCCACCAAGATAAACAAGAATTATCATAATTGTCCAAAAGTTGTTCTTTTCTACGTTTTAGTGCTTTGCGTTTGCGTACGTTTGCGTTTAAACGGGAAAGAATAACAGATTCTCCACTGTATGTATACAGTAAAACCTCTAGATATTACGACCATTAATTTGGTTAATTATTGGGTGTTTAAGGTAGATAAAGCAATGTGAGAGGGAAACAGAAAGCTCCTTTAGGAGCTTTCTGTTTCACTGTCACCTAGCGTTAAGCTGTAACCTGTCTTTATTCAAACACTTAGCCTTCGTTTAGTGGTCATAATAGAGAGGTTTAAGTGTAATTTTGATTTAAATTTTTAATTTTTAATTTCAGTCCCAAGTTAAAATGCATTGCATATAAATTTCGAGAGATAAAGAATAGTTTTAGGAGATTGAAATGGCATCATTTTTTTTAAAGTTTGAAAGCCAATATCCAATGATGCCAATATCTGCATTCGCAAACTGTTTGAGTATTTACCAGAAGCTGCGGAACTCGTTGTCTGGTCAGGCTCCTGACTGTTTATCACTTCATTTATATTAATTTAGATTAGAAATAATTACATGTAGAAACTTTCAGCAGACGATCGTAGACGCCTTGTTAATCGGTGTATGATATGGATTCAAGCTGTTTGAAAATGAGCCGTTCCATGACAAAACCTGCCTTGTATACAGACCGAGCACCGTTCTCACCCCAAGCTCTGTACATGTATATGAGTTCGGTCTACACTGCCAAATATCGTATATAATACAGCTACATAAAATGTCTTAAAATGCATGTGGGTTTCAAATAGTGTAAAGCAAGACCAGCCACCGCGTCTTTGGCGCGGCGACTGGTCTTAATCTACACTGTTTGGAATGTAATAAGGCAGGTTTTGTCATGGCACGGCTCAAATATAAGTAAAACTACCATGTACACGATAAGGTTTAAATTTCTAAGATTTAAATTTTCATAATTATATGAAAATACAATAAACCTTGTATTAAGCCACCAATCAAAAGACGATTGTTGTATCTTTGACAGGTACAGTGAAGAATCTGTTTTTCTTTCCCAATAAACGCGTTTACGCTAAAATTATTATTTGCAGTGCAAACAGTTTGGAGCCAGATCAGACACCGGGTAACCCGGCGTCTGATCAGGCTCCAAACTGTTTGCCACCAAGATAAACAAAAATGATCAGAATTGTCCAAAAGTTGTTCTTTTCTACGTTTTAGTGCTTTGCGTTTGCGTACGTTTGCGTTTAAACGGGAAAGAATAACAGATTCTCCACTGTAACAGCTTAATGCAGGACAAAGGTTATGAGTATATATGACTTAAGAAATCTGCAATTTTTTGCCCTGCACTTGTCGGTCATCTCTCTTTAAAGGTCGCCATGCATCTTCATAATGTGGTCATGCAACACAGGTTTGACTGTATATGACAACTACGCACCTGTCAATTATACATGTAACTTAAAGTAGTGTCTGCAGGGTAGAGTCAAATGTACACTTAACGTGTTTATTATCATTATAAGTGATGCATTTATGTAGGGTAGAGTAATATGTACCCTTATAATACTCTTACATTAATTATAGAATATATTTGTAATTTTAAAGGATTTGGATCCAGATCAGACGCAGAGTAACTCAGTGTCTGATCCGGATCCATATTTATTACATTCGTTTTTATTGTTTTCTGAGTTAAAAAAGTAAATAAAAACAAACTAAAATAAAAAATGTAGATCTAGGCGACAATTTCAAAGCAGATGAGACTTTAGCAGGATAAAGATTTGGCGTTCCACGTCATGAAGTTTATACCAGTAACATTATAAAGTAACAAATTGTGTAAAACATGCTTTGAAATGATGGTAAATGGCCATTTCCTACGCTCACAGATATACTTGATTGGGGAAAAACTTCTACTACAGAAAACGTGAGATCTTATCAGGTTTGTAAGAAATGTCCTCTTAGTTTTATAGGGATTTAACATTTTCATTTCCTGTTTAATATCATAATATGTGTATATAGTTCAGTTTTGTGAACTCATTTACTGCCAAATTATCGTCTGACATTTTAAACCAAAGTTGTTTTAAAAACCAACAACGACAATTTACTGAAGAAGTGTTGATACGAATGTTCAAAAAGTGTGATACTGAGCAGACGTTGTGTTCAGGCGACGTCTTAAAAGTTTAAACTTTAGTTATTTACATTGATAGTGAAATAAGCTAAAATCAACTATTATATTGATAATACAAGCCATTCTTGATGGCTCGAACGGTGGCGTGTTTGACATTTCTGTTGGAGGAAACCGGAGTGGCCGGAGAAAACCCACGTTTTCGGATGGGCGACGCACTTGTACCTTATCACACATTACCCCCGACCTGGGATCGATCTCGGGACGCATTGGTGAGAAGCGAATGTGCTTCCAGGTTCCTCTCCCTCCAAAGTTACAAACACCGTGTAAAGCGGCGTCTGGTCAACATCCAAACTGTTTGACACTCGTTTCGAAATTTCACCAGTCATTCTGCCTTCAATATTCCTTTGCAGACAACAACATTGAAGGAGATGACAAAAATGCAGTGAAGGGATAAAAACCTCTCGATAAAGTTAATCATCCATTTCTTACATTTATGAGGAGAGGAATTGAGAGATGCGTCCTATGGTGCTTATGAGGAGAAAAGAGTTAAAATCAAATGCCATTAATTTCCAAACAAACTGAAACCATAGACAAGCAGTCTATCTAATCAGACAATTATTACCATCGACCATTCAACCCACGTTATAATGGAGAAGATGGGTTTCTTCTTCGTTTAAGCGCAAACGTTATAGCAATAAAATATTAAAGACGCATAACATTATAATGAAAAGAAACCACACACAAAAAACACAGAAAACACATAACAAACCTGATTATTCATTTTAATCTGAGTGGCAAACTCGGCGCCTGATCTGGCCCAAACTGTTTATTTTATAGAAATAAAGGGTTTAGTATAAACTAGTTTATTGGGAAAGAAAAACATTTTATCCACTGTACCATTAGAACGCTTACACTTACATGTCCATGTTCAAAATGAGTTTTCTTTCTATCTAATTTTAAACAGTTTGCCGACTTTGTATTGGACCCAAACTGCTTTACGAAGGTCGAGCATTTTTCATTCATCGTCCTAAAGGATACACTAACAAGCTTCAAAGGCTCAAACCATATATACAACTTGTTAACTAAATAATTCAATTTACTGCTATGGTTTGTCAGACAGATTTTTAATATTCACTGTAGTTTCAATTTCTTGTAGTTTCTTTAGGACACAATTTGTCACTTTTCACAAACAAGGCAATGGTGTTGTAACATGATAATACCAAGGTCAAGGTCAACTTCTGCTGGTGCATTATCTAGCAAATACATTACAAAATGCTTCACTACAACAATATTGTCTGCTATAAAAATTAAATTGTCTGCCATTATCTATCCGATTTAAGACATTTTAGTCAAGAAACATTATTAACGTTGTCAAAAGGTTATCCAAAATGTTTGTATTACAGGACAATCGGGTCAGGGCAGTGAAAGGGTTATACTGAACGGAAGGCAAAATGAACATAGTGATCCCTTATAACAAGTAAAGGCGTCCTTTACAAATAGTGTGCACGTGAATAGGATATTTTCCCTAATCAAACAGTGTATACCTAGATCAGATGGTTCCTAAGGGGCCCTCTGATCAGGATCTGCACTATTTATTATTTTTAAATATATGGTAAAAACAGTTCTAAATAGTAAAACAATGACTACACTTAAAAAGAAACTGTAAATAACTAAATATTCATTTGAATATAAAAGGAAGAATGAGTTAACATATTAAACCTTCGCACTGGATATGAAAAAAACTTAAAAACTGCAAACTACAATCATCTGTAATAAGAACTATTGCACTGGATAATATAAAAAGGAAACTTTGTCACAGGAAAGAGTACAGTGGAGAATCTTTTATTCTTTCCCAATAAACGTGTTTACGCTAAAACTATTATTTGCAGTGCAAACAGTTTGGAGCCAGATCAGACGCCGGGTCAGAATTGTCCAAAAGTTGTTCTTTTCTACGTTTTAGTGCTTTGCGTTTGCGTACGTTTGCGTTTAAACGGGAAAGAATAATAGATTCTCCACTGTACAGACTCACGTCAGACTGTGCATGTCCTGGTCAGACAGCTTGGGTTCTAAGGAGCAGATATTGTACCACTGAAACAGTTACAGTGGAGAACACGATATTCTTTCCCGTATAAACGCAAACGCAGATGTACTAAAATGTAGAAAATGACAACGTTTTGAAATCTCTAGCTATCTATTTTAATCTGAATGGCAAACAGTTTGGAGCCTGATCAGACGCCGGGTTACCCGATGTATGATCTGGCTCCAAACTATTTGCATTGGAAATAGTAGTTTAGTGTAACCGCGTTTATTGGGAAAGAATAACGTTTTCTTCACTGTAACAGTATGAACAGGTCGACAAGCAATACCCCAGTAGTAAGCTTAAGTTTCACAAGAGGTGCTTGACAGTAGTAGATTCACTTTATACAGTTTCTTAACAGAAATAGTTTCTATATCTTAGCAGATGGCAGCTTAAAGCTTCAAATCAAAATCAGGCTATGGGTAACGGTTTAAGACGAAGTGCAGCTCCGGTTCGATTCCTGGTCTGGCCATATGTTGGAGAGAGTGTGGTAACTGATCGTCTAGACACACAGGGTTTTCTCCGCATGTTTGAAAACATAAATTACCACATTCAACATTTATAATGTTTTTATACACACTGTTTACAATTGACAAACAAGTCGCATTTTAAAGAATAGATTTTAATGGTTTTGTTAAGACTATATAGCAAGGTTCAAAGACCTGACAATATAGCACTATAGTTGTTGCTATTTTAGTACAAAGTGCCCAGTAAGTTATCCTTATATATCCTGACTGGCAAGGCTTTACACTTGCAAACAGTTTGGATCTAGATTAGACGATGAGTTATTCGGTGATTGATCAGGATCGATACTGTTTGAAACCCATATTTCGGTTTCTTCAAGTTCAACAACAACAAAAAATACTTTTAAATTTGATTCGGTTTTTAGAGCAAACGCTTTATTATTCAGAAGTCTTATTGTGAACTAAATCGCTACAGTGGAGAATCTGTTATTCTTTCCCGTTTAAACGCAAACGTACGCAAACGCAAAGCACTAAAACGTAGAAAAGAACAACTTTTGGACAATTCTGATAATTCTTGTTTATCTTGGTGTCAAACAGTTTGGAGCCTGATCAGACGCCGGGTTACCCGGCGTCTGATCTGGCTCCAAACTGTTTGCACTGCAAATAATAGTTTTAGCGTAAACGTGTTTATTGGGAAAGAATAACAGATTCTCCACTGTAAATCTTATCGTCTGTTATAACCCCTTCACAGCCATGGTGTCATCTGCTTTAAAATGTTGCCGCTAAACTATTATTTCAAAGTAAAATTTAAAGCAGCTTGACCAAAGAAATATCAGTATGTAAGTGTCAAACAGTTTGGATCCTGATCAGACGCCGCGTCACGCGGCGTCTGATCAGTATCCAAACTGTTTGAAAATTGTACATTTTAAAGGGTTAATTATAAATTCAAATTAAACGGACAGCTATATGTTTGTTTCGTTATTTACATGCCTAACAAGTTGACTTTTTATGGCTTTTTTGATAAAACACCAAGCTGTGTTATGGTCACTCTTGATGTATTACACCAGTTAATCATTGTCGGCTTCAACCTTTCTATGCCGAGATCAAAGAGCTTGCATCAGAATCAGCTTTTGTAGAATTCACCATATGATCTGGATCTACACCGATAGACGTAAATGTGTGTCTAATCGTGTCATTAAACCCGACATTGTTCTGCATTGTACTATCATTAGACTTGTTTCGAGGAGATGTCATTTATTGTCTTGTTAAAGGTGATTATTTGGACAGTGTACACAATAAACCGATCATTTTTCAATCATTTTCTGTTTTTACCTGTCCATAACATACGTCATACTCATCATTAAGGGCAGTGCCACAAAGCAGTCGTTGACCCCTAGAGTTTACGACATCTAACCATTTTCTTGCCAATGACGACTTAGCTGACAGGGATATACAGTGGAGAAGACATCATTGTTCTTCCCCGCTTTAACTCTTTCCTCCCTGAAACTTTAAATGGACAATTCCAGTTTCCATTTAAGTCTAGTCCATTTCTGACTTTTAAGGGTTGTTTTTGTCAATGTTTGGCATTATGACAAACAGTGAAGACCCTGATCAGAGGGCTCCTAGGAGCCCTCTGAGCTGGGTCTTCACTGTTTGCATAGGACAAGTGTACTATTCACATGTACACTTTTTGCAAAGGACGCCAATATGCGGGACTAGGGTTCAAAAGGTTAACGCAGACAAAACGCAAACGCAATGCACAAAAATGTTGAAAAGGACAACTTTTTGACAATTCATATTACTCTCAGTGGCAAACAGTTTGGAGCTTGATCAGACGCCGGCTCCAAACTGTTTACAATTGAGAATCTGTTATTCTTTCCCAATAAACGCGTTTACGCTAAAACTATTATTTGCAGTGCAAACAGTTTGGAGCCAGATCAGACACCGGGTAACCCGGCGTCTGATCAGGCTCCAAACTGTTTGCCACCAAGATAAACAAGAATTATCAGAATTGTCAAAAAGATGTTCTTGTCTACGTTTTAGTGCTTTGCGTTTGCGTACTTTTGCGTTTAAACGGGAAAGAATAACAGATTCTCCACTGTACAATGGAAGCAATATTTTAAGCCTAGACGCATTCATTGGAAAATAATAACGTCTTCTCCACTATATATAACACATAGAGTGACCGACGTCGGATTGAAATCGAAAAAGTGTAATGGTATTAAGACGTTTCTTCAAATTAAAACAAAAAGTTGGTTTGAAATATGAAGATTCGTTGCAGACGACAATTTTAAAGCAGACATTTAACGTCTAACCCTTGCCATGCTAAGCGCAACTTGCCTAACATTTGCAAACAGTTTGGATCCAGATCTAGATCCAAACTGTTTGTCGCTCGTGTTCATTTTTTTATGTTTCAAAAGCCTTCAAACTAGTTTTAAGTTTTGTATCAGACGATAAATCTATATTTGAAGCAGACGACACTTCAGCATGCTAAAAGTTAACAGGTTGTTGCCATTGCAGCATGGGCCACTGTGAACTAAAATAACATAAAATTGAACAAACGTTGACATCCCAAAAGACAACTTTCGTTATAACCCATTACTCCATTTATCTACGCTCTGTACACCTCTTATTATTTCTACACTGAGGAGAATAGTCCCCAAATAGGAGGCTCTGAACGTAAAACATAAACAAAACCCATTTCAAATATCTTTCCAAATGGAAGCTTAACATAGATTGGAAGAAAAACAGAAATCTGCTTAATTAAGAAACCGCAACTATTCGATGTTTTATTTGATTCCACATTATTTCTAAATTATATTCGCGACCGGTTGTGAAAGTACTAATATTTAGCCTAACGTTTTACCCCATGCACTGTTTCTAGTTTGGAAGACAGGCGTCCACTGAAGGCGCATTCTGCTTTACTTTCAGTCTTTTTAAGCTGTAACTTGCTAGGATATGGAAACTATTTCTTATGGTGCATAATAATTACTGACTGCACAAAATGGAACCATAAAGTTCAATGGAGGAATAAAGTTATGACGTAGTGGGTTAATTTGTGATCAACGAAGCGTGTCGAGGTGGATGAATATTGAATACCTGGAAGTACAACACCTAATTCAGATTCCACAAATTACATGTGTACACATAAAAACGTGCGAACAAAATTAATAATATTCATATATACTAATAATTTATAGCATTCCAAGCTCGCAACGTCCCAAGCTCATTATTAACCATTTCATTACCAAGGACGACAACACTAACATTTGCAAACAGTTTCGATCCTGATCAGACGCCGCGTTACGCGGCGTCTGATCAGGATCCAAACTGTTTGACGCTCATATCAATGTTAACACATAAAATTCCAATTTTTAAGAGCAAAAGCAGACGAAAACTATAAGCAGACGATACTATGGCAGTAACTGTGTTAGACGGGTATTTCCGTCATACTGTCAGGGAGAGGGTTAAACCGAACCATTATAAGTTATTACAGTTTGATTCAAATATAATCGCCTGTGAAAAAGCTAAAAAATAATTTTACGAGTTCGAAAATAAACGAAAGCTTCAAGCGGTTGTCAAAAATCCCTGAATTGTCCATTAATTCATTGGCTGATTAGAATCAAAACTGTTTTAGATCCCTATCGATGAAACCTCATGAATGCTTCAGGTCTAAATTTGAGGAATTAATTTAGAAGTCAGCAAATCGGCAACAAATCGTGGGAGTTGACATATATATTTATTATTTATATATTCACCAGTTCTATCAGTAATAACATGTATTACCAGACTGTCAAACATTTATTATTAGGGCTCCAGATAAGGGGAGTCTTTCAAAAACTAAAATCTTAAAATTTGCATTAACCCAATAGCGTCACAACTCATTAAAATCGATTCTAATGAATAGTCACACCATATGATTTAGTGCTGAAATGAGTGAGAAAATACAAATTTTCCCTTAGCGTGCTGAAGGTTTATTAGATATTGATTTTTGTTAATTTTGTACCTAATAAAAAACGGGCAAATGAATTAGGTTTATTGGCAACTTTACTAGTCCCAGGTCATTAATCCTAGCACTGCCTTACCCCGGGTATATACTTTAGAAATAATCTATGTTCTACCGTTGTGAAACGGTATTTTACAACGGTTGGGAGTTGTGGTGCGCAGGAATTGACCACGAAGGCCGAAGGCCTGAGTGGTCAATTCCTGCGCACCACAACGACCGACCGTTGTAAAATACAGTTTCACAACGGTAGAACATAGATTATTTCGATTCTAACATGACCAGATGTAAGGAAATTCATTAGAAAGGAAATCAAATGTTCCATACTTATTTCCTCAGCGGATGAAGTTTTCGACCGAATAACTTTTTCCGCGGCATTACAAGAATCTAACACCCATAAGCAAATTTACAATTACCGTTCCATAATCTGGCATAGAACAAACATTACATCAAACAAGACAGAAGAATGAGAAAATTACTGTAACGTTACTGGTTAAAAGTATATGGTCTTTACGGGCTATATGAATAACGAAAGAAATTTAAAAAACATAACGTATGAACGCACGTGGTCACGTCATGTCATATAACCGTGGGAGGAGCGGGGTAGGGAAGAGCGTGGTATACCGTCTCAGGTATACCACGATAGACCTGTTCTTTGTTTATAGAGACGAATTCACGTGCCATGTTAGAATGATTATTTGCACTCAGTCTGGACCTTGATTTGACACCGCGTAACGATCGGCAACGTCTGTCCAGGATCCAAACTATGTGCTACTAATTTAAATATTCCTTAAATCATAATAACGGAAATTTGAAATCAAGAAATAAAACCAGGCGAAAATTGTTTATACATGTAGTAGATGAAGTCATGACAGTGAATATGTTAATTGTCGGTACTTCTAAACACTCCCCAACTGCCTGTAAAACTTGTGCTTTCCGACAAATCAGCGAAAGTGTATGGTCTATTATGAAAAAGTCGATTTGGTTATTGAATATGGTGTGTCTCCGATTAACCCGTTCACTGCCTTATATCCCAAGTACAATACTCTAGTTGCAAACAGTTTGGATCCTGATCAGACGCCGCGTGACGCGGCGTCTGATCAGGATTCAAACTGTTTGACACTCAATTTTAGATTTCTTATGTCAAAATATCTAAATTTTTCTCCTGAAACAAGTGTAGACTACATATATATGCTGAATAACGCCCGTAATGTCTGTATGAACTATGAAACTATGAAAATTACAGTTAAAGAAACCCCTGGGCCCCGTTTCATAAAACATCTTACGACAAATGTTGTCGTAAGTCAAAACTTTTAAATACATTTAATCTCTGATTTCTCTATCTAATCCTGTCTTGTGACATCTTTTTGGAATCGTCTTTTCAAGACGATTCCAAAAAGATGTCACAAGACAGGATTAGATGGAGAAATAAATAATAATTGAGAGTTTTATAATCTGACATACGACATCATTTGTCGTACGAAGTTTTATGGAACGGGCCCCTGATATTTAGTCTCTTTGAAAAAGGCATTGATGTTGCTTTAGCAGGGCCGGGTAGAAATATGGAATTAAAACAGAAGTTTTCCTTGTTTTGAAATTAATCTCTATCTATAAGTCGCAAACAGTGTGGTACCGAAAATTAGCGTTCCTTTTGAAGTAAAAGTAAATACATGTACTTAATTTCATATAATTTTTTTAGAAAAAATAAAATTAAAATAATAATAATAATAAAAGAAGAAATATAATATTAATATTTTGCTTTGGAATTCTAGTTTATCTATACATAGTTTAACCATATCTTGATGTTTAGATTATTAATTGTAGCAATATAATTTATTGTAAATTACCATCCGCTCTAGAATGTAAAATATCTATGCCAAGGAGAGGATCTTAAATAAGCTTATGCTTTCGATCTCATCCTTTTCGACATTGTTGTATGTAATTGACAAATGTTATGATCTATTGAGAAATAAAATATGTTTAAACTTAAAGAAGAAAAAGAAACAAAAGAAGATGAAAAGACGAAAACATTGCTCTTTTACATTGGTTACTCGTCGCGAAGTGTTTTAAACAGTCACTGTTTTGATTAGACTGAAACATGATTGAAATTATGACCAGAATCAAAATGCTTTTAAAGACTTTTTCTTAGACCATTGATGGACTACTCCCCATTGTCTCGATAGGTGTGAATTTTAACTGTCAAAGCATGCAGCACATGCTAAACCAATCTCAATTTACCTGGTGAGGCCCAGATTATACTCATACTCTAGTGATTTTCTATGGTTATTTCTAACCAAACTATCAAATATAACGAGAAGCTTCAATGGTTCTTTGCTACCGACATGTCCATAAGCTCCATGATTTTTGCAAGGAAATTGTCTGACAAGGCGTTATGATCGAAAGGTCGTCAGGAGATGTCATTAACACACTATTGATAGAAGAGGCGAAATAAAGAAATATAGCCTGGAAAACTATGCAGACAGATTGCAGACTAAACTCTTCCTTATCAATTGCAGCTAAGTCTCCCATCAAACACACCAGCTTCCGAGAAAGGTTTACAATGGCAAGAAGTACAGCAAAGTCTCCATATTAAGGCCTATCTAAATTACGTGCTCTCTGTTTGTATAAAGCAGATTGTTGCTTAAAGCAGGGTGAAAGTAAAGCAGAAAGCTCCGACAGGAGCTTTCTGCTTTACTTTCATCCTGTTTTAAGCTTTCCAACTTTATTGATCACTATGAATTACAATCGTTTTTGGTGGTCGTACAGGCAGTATGCATCTGTAATGAAAAAGCAAGGTGTTGATGAATAATTTAGAAACTAAAGGAAGTATATTATATCAAATGTTAGAACTTACATCGCTGATCGATAGACCTGTCGACCAGACTTGAAACACTAACACGGAACACTTTCTGTTGTTGTAAAAGCTAAAACAAATCTTTACAAAAAATATTTAATGAGCCATAAAATGAATCACTTTGCAGTTATAAATATTTTAACAGCTTTCACATTGTGTGCATTTAGCAGCATCCCATTGAAGTCCCGGGCTGGTCTCGGGCGATGTCTAGTATCAATTTATAGCCTCAAGCTGGTACCGGGTTTGGTCTTCGTCAAGTGGTACCAGGCTCAACATTGAGTTAATGTGTTTCTTGACCATCTAAACTGGACCTTTTCATGGCTAGTCAATAAAGTCGGCTGACCCTAAACCCTTTTGCTGTCAAGACAGCCTATATTGATATTTGCAAATTGTTTAGATCCTGATCAGACCTCGAACAACTCGGTGTCTGGCAGATCATGGTACAAACAAGTGGGCGCTCGTGGCGACATTTCATCAAATTCAAAATTCAATTTAATAAATACTTTGCAGACGACAATCTTTCAGCAGACGATAAGATTAAAGTAAAAGGAGTTAAACGCTAAATGCTGACGTTAAAGGTGTTGATGATGACCCGGTGCCAAAAAGGGGTCAAGAGTATAACTGCAACAACCCCTTTCACCGTACCCGGAATACATTGGGTGTTTGCATACAATTTATAGACCCTGGTCGGACGCTTAGCACGTTCTCCCTCACCACAACGACTATATCTAAACAACGATTCCCTCCTTTGTCTAACGTCTGTCGCTGTTGCCAAAACAAGACAATTATGTCCATCATTTTCAAGGCTGCAATGTAGTCTGCTAAAATTGTCGTCTGCTGCTTTTCTTAAATTTTCATATTGGACAAAACAGAAAAAAACCATAATGGAAAGTGACAAACAGCTTGAATCCAGATCAGACGCCGCGTTACGCGGCGTCTGATCTGAATTCAAGTTGTTTGCAAATGTAATCCAATTTCCCTCCCTATAACAACTCCCGCCGAACAACGCACACAATATGTGTCTCCCAATGGGTGTTGTTGTACAGAGGGAGCAATGTAATCAGAAAGTCCAATCATTTACTCTAGATAATCCTGAATATTTCTTCAGTAAGAATTACATCTTAATTCAAAATTTCATAAATAAATGCACAAGACAAATTTAAAGCAAACAAAATCCTTGCAGTGGATAAACCCTTTTTCGCCGAAGTCGCAAAAATGTCAGCTTTGCAAACAGTTTAGATCCAGATCAGACGCCGCTTTATAAGTCACACTTCCTTAAAAGTAGCTCAAGTTGAAATGTTCTTGCAGACAACAAAACCGAAGCAGACGACAAAATACCGATGAAGGGATAAAACACTCACGATTAATTTGACAATGAAAGGGTTCAACCGCATCAATATTGCTTTTTTTTTATTTTTATTATTTTAAATTTATAAAAAATTCCCATACTTCCCTTTTTTTTTTAAATTTATAAAAATTCCCATACTGCCCCTACCGCCCTATCCGTAATGAACAGTTTTCCCCTGTGTATGCAAACACTAACTTATTTCATTAAAGTATTCTAAGACCTCCGACTGTGCTATTGGGCTGCTTTGGAAATGGCGTTTTAGCTCTGTCTATGCATGCTTACGCCGAAATCGTGATAATTTTTGCAAACAGTCTGAATCCTGGTGAGACGCCGAGTAACTCGGCGTCTCACCAGGATTCAGACTGTTTGACGATCTCATCTTGTTTTAAAAAGAACATTCAGAAAATGTTAATTTTAGAACAGGAGCAGACGACAACCGTTGCATACGACAATATTTCTTAACAGTCAAAGGTTTAAGTGGCCATTAATACACTGACAAATATTAATCAGATTCTCTTTCTTCCCACCAGGACAAATTCACGTGCGGGTGTTAAATGAAAGGGGGAATACATGGGCGTTTAATATTTCATGAAACAAGACGGTTTGGAAAATGGAAAACGGTTTGATTGCACGCTTAAGAAGATGCTTCAGACTTGACAATGGGTTTTTGAAAGTTTGAAGCTTTCTGACGAACAAGGCATCACTTTCTTAACACCTTGCGAATGTCTTGGTGAATGTAGTGAATTGTTCCATGGCTTTTTTTGTCAAATGAAGTTTTATTTATAAATTGGCAATACAATTTTACTCAAATGGAATTTGGTCAGTGGCGAGAACGATACATGTACTGATAAGACGCCGTGTCTTCAAGGTCCACAATATGCCTTTGGTGTTGTCAATATGTAATGTTATAGACAAACGATATGAAAAATAAAACTTATGGAACCTACTCGCAAAAACATGCCAATATGACACCCTTGTTTCTGTCATAATGTAACATTCCTTACTTTCCTCAAAGCCAAAAGTGTCCATGCAATACCGGTAGAAGTTTCCATGAGGTGCTCCTAAGGAGGGGTTTCTATTACCGACGAATCTAAGCTTCTCCTCATAGGTTTCAGTACAAAACTGCTGAAGCAATAAATTGCGTACATGTACCATGTTATGCCTGAATATTGTGACAGATGCTTGCATATTCCAAAGGCTGTGGTAGATAAATATAAACACTCATCACGCAATTCGCGACTTTACAGTATTAATTTGCAAACAGATCGGATCCAGACCAAAAACCAAGTATCTCAGCGTCCGATAAGGATCCAAAATAATTCGCAAAAGTGTTTATGTTTCTTCAAATTGAAAACAGCAATATGATAACTCAACTTTATGTTTTTTTGTTTTTTTTATAGATGGCTATTTCAAAGCAGACGATGATACGAAAAGAACAGGGCTTGGCATAAATCATCGACAAGGGTCAAGGTCGCTGCGCGCCATCTTGTTATCTGTATTTAGCATTTTAGCAACGTTTTCTCGTCCCGTCACCTCATTTGAATATTTTGTATACATCTAATCCCTCTTGAGTCTAATGCTTTCTACTATGGGTAGACTTCTGCTTAATATAACCCCTTCTCTACCCGAAGTTGTCCCGAGTACAATGCTGATTTCAAACAGTTTGGACCCGGGCCAGGCACCGCGTAGCGGATCAAAACTGTTTGGCATTCATTTAGATAGTACATGTATTTTCATCATTTTACATAAAAGTTAAATTTGAGAAATAAAAGTTTATTTGAGCAGTTGCCTTTTGTTTAAATCGGGTGACGCCATTTAACCAATTACCCCATATAGTCCGGCAGAGGGCTGACTTGACCTGGAAATGCCGTCCTAAGTTTTTTTCTCGACTGATTCTACTTCAGCATATGTAACTTATTGAAAAACCACCGGGTGCCACTTTGTCACCCTTGAGCATTTTCGTATATTCAAGATGGCGGCCAAAATGGCTGGCCAAAGGCTTTTAAACAAAATAGCACACAAATCAGCATTCATTTTTCCTTTTTTAATTGATTAGACCTCACCATAATGATAGTTATTGTTCAAAAAAAGTTTCATGTTTTAAAAATGTTACGGGTGACATCTTTTCACTCTTGAGCATTTCAGTATATTCAAAATGGCGACTAAAATGGCTACCTAAATGCGTTGAAACAAACTACTCTTAACTTCAGCATTCAAGGTTTGGTTTTCTTAACTGATTTGACCCCACTATAATGATATATATTACTGAAATGATGATACATACTATTGAATTGTTACGGATGACATCTTGTCACCCTTGAGCATTTCTGTATATTCAAGATGGCGGCCAAAATGGCTACCGAATTTCCTTTTAAACAAACAAGTTCAAAAAGCAGCATTCATGGTTTCTTTTTTAAACTGATTTGACCTCACCATAATGAGAGTTATTATTGAAAAGACAATTTATGTTTTAAAAATGTTACGGGTGACATCTTGCCACCCTTTAGCATTTCCGTTTATTCAAAATGGCGGCTTAAATGGCTATCCAAATGCGTTAAAACTACTCTACTTCAGCATTCATAGTTTGATTTTCTAAACTTATTTGACCCCACCGTCATGAAACTTTTGACTGAAATGATTATACATATTATTGAGCTGTTACGGCTGACATCTTGTCACCTTTGAGCATATCTGTTTATTCAAAATAGCGGCTAAAATGGCTGCCGAAATGTTTTAAAACAAAATGGTCATCAAATCAGCATTCATAATTTCTTTCTATTAATTGATTTGATCTCACCATTATGATATTCGTTATTGAAATGATCAAACTAATTATTGAAATGTTACGGGTGACATCTTTTTATCATTGAGCATTTCCGTATATTCAAGATGGCGGCCAAAATAGTGACAGAAATTTGTTTAGCCAAAAAAGTCCAAAAATCAACAATCATACAGTTTTTATTCATTACTGACTCGATATCAACGTAATTATACTTACTATTAGAGTTATGATACTTATTGATGAAATTTAACGGGTGACATCTTTTTCATCATTGAATATTTCCGTATATTCAAGACGGTGATGCTTATTATTGAAAACAGGATACTTGTTATGGAACTGTACGTGGATGACATCTTGTCACCCTTGAGCATTTCTGTATATTCGAGATGGCGACCAAAGCGTTGACCGAAATGCTTTAAATCAAAATAAGTCCAAACAACAACATTCATTATTTCTTATTTTTAAATGGTTTGACCTTACCAGAATGATACTTATTATTGACAGAATGATACTCATTATTGAAATACTTCGGGGGACATTTTTCCACCTTCTAGCATTTTCGTATTCAAGAAAGCGGCCAACATTGCGATAGAAATGTTTAAAATATTTAAAATGTTCAAAAGTCATAATAAACAGTTGTTTCTTGGCTGGTTCTTTTTAGCACCTGGTATTTGTTCACAAGAGTGCTTTTACCTTTATCCTAAGAGACATTCCTACCTAATCGTGGTTCTGGGGCTTAATTTTCATAGGAATATTTCTTTGTATTTGAGCGAGATAATGCCCGCTGTCAAGAACTAAAAAGAATGCAGGTCGGTGGTTTTGATCACATGCGCTGTTTCGCAAAGAATGAGACTAGTCGATAGCATCTTACTGAAATCATCATCATCTCATCTCATAACCTCTCATCCTTTATCGGCCCTATATATGATCTATTCTGTGTTGCAGTACCCTAAATCCCAACTCGTCCATGTATGCTTTACATATCAATATTTACGTTATACAGGGCGTGCTACCTTGACAGTCACACATTGCTCAGTTTTAAAATTAACTATAGCGTTATGACAAGGTTTTCGGTCTAAGTCACTGGCTGTGAAGATGTTATCCGTTTTTATCCTTCCTCCAAACAAACCCTGCTGGGTCAAGATCAGGTAGATTGTTTCCTCTAATAAATGTCTAAATCAAGGTAGCAAAGTTTTGCTGATGTTTCATCGCTAAGCTGTGTGGTCTAAACTTGAACGTGTGTTTCAGATATGAACTCGAGGAAATACTATCGCTTGTGCAATGTAAGTTTCAATAGAAAATTCAAGTCAACCGATAAGATAAAACACACAGTTGGACCACAATTCTTTCCTTGCAGCAGTTCACGTTCCAATTCCAAAGCTGTATGCAACTGTGATACATCCCGAGACGGTATATGCAGGAAAAATGTCCTCAACAATGTCAAAATGTTTGTCCCATGCAATATCAATATCAATAATAGATTGGTTAACATTTTATTCGCCCTTCTTGTTTTATATGACTGACAGCTTAGGATTCGAATAATTGCATGTGCATGAGAATACCTACTACACAATGATATTGTACATGTATATCTCTTAATCTGTTGCTTTCAAATGTTTTCTTTCTGACATAATACATCGGCTTGTTTAAGCTTATGTTTCATTTTTACCTATTATCACTAGCGTGTTTGTTTGTGTGTGCTCAATTTGAAAAGTCTCAGCATCTAGAATGTAAGAGATTATCAGCTTCATTAACTCTTTTTTTCAGTGACAGTAAGATACACTGATTTTGGTAATATGCTGTTAGCATGCAACTGATAGTAATCGATTTTAACCTGTTGCTCTCGTACACTTATAGAAATTTCAGTGTTGTATATATAGGTCAACATTGTTGTTCTCCTCCAACTTAAATGTTGGCGATGCAGTTCTACAGAGCCTTTTGTGGGGTATGTCATAAACCCATAATAACGATATCGATCCGTCTATGGTGACTGTCTACTGTTCCTATTATTGTGTCAGAAACTCCTATCTGAACTTTTTATTGAGTTGCTTTATCAAATTTTGTAACTGTCATATCATTATGACCACCAAACAGTGCTGTTGGAAAAGGTGTCAATTCATAGGACAGAACATCTCCGATATCAACCTCATGGCTGCTAGCTTGAAGACTTTCCAAGACTATTGGGTAGATTTCACATGATTTGATCAACCATCTCATTCTTTTGGTCACGGTGATTTGTTCTCTGGAATCCTTTTTGTCCAATTCTATTAGCAGTCCATATCGTGCTTTAAAGCTTCTGATTCCATTTCTTCAGTTTCAATGTTGAAAACGCTATCTTTATCAATTTCTTGAACAAATATAGCAACTACATTTTTTTAAATGCACTTTGAACTGACTTGCTCACAATGCATATTACTGTAAGTTCTTCCATAAGTTGAAGTTTGGGTGCAATAGAGCCCTTTTGTCAAGAGTTAGCATCCTTGATGCACCCAGATAGGCTCGAAAAGGCAAGACTTTAACAACGTTTGCGCTCTAGTGTCTACAAATTCGAATATATGTTTTTCCAAACGTTCACAGGTGAAGCAAGGCTTTCAGTTTTAGGAAGATTTTGATTTTTGATGAAACTTAAAGATAAAACTAACAGATTCAATTCCGGTGAGAGATTGTATGGCCATCATGGTCCTATTGTCTTACCGTGCCTTCCGTGTCCTTTACATTGTTTTCTATTTTCCGTCTCCCTTGTGTCCGTCAAAGTCAGTTTCAGGATCATCCCTGTGAGCCACCAAAGTCAGTTTCAGGATCAGCCCTGTGAGCCACCATGATATCAAAGTTTGCTTGCAGCTGATTGTACATGTGAATGTCTAAAGCCTATGAGTACTTCTGTTTTATCATAATCTTAATTATGCAATCGGTAACATGTCCATGGCACATAAAGGGGATTTTAATGAACATATGACATTTTCACTTTTATATACCTCGTCCATGCCTCATCAAATATTAGTTTTCAAAAATATTCTGAGCACTGCTCTTCGGAAAGCCTCCATTTTTTTTTCAGGTAAGTCATGCCACATCTGCCATTGTTAGTTAACATGACCTGAATCGGAACTTTAAAGCGACTCGCAACCAGATGGTGCATTAAAAATAGTAATTTGTAAATATGTGTCAAACGCTTATATAAATGGTAAAGAATTAGTTTAGGATAAGAAATTCTGTTTAAAATATGTATTTCAATAAAAAAAAATATTGGTCTCTGGTGGGATTCGAACCCGGGGCCCGGCATTAGCGGACAGAATGCAAAATAGGGGAAACCGCTTAGACCAATGGACCACGGAACTATCCGTTTACCTCGGATCGATTTAACGTATTTCAATGTGTAGCGATCGAAAGTGCATACAACTTCGTAATTCGGCTCGTGTTTATGTCTGAGCCCGTGTAGAGAAGCAACAACAACAACTATACCGTTAGCTAACGCTATAGAAAAACGATGGAAAATATCTAAAATCTAAGATTCGGTGACGATTCTTGAGACTTTTTTTGGACTGATCATATTTTTTTAATGTCAGAAGCCAAATAATGCCACAAATTTGCTTTTATTTGAGTATTTTATTTTATTTTGACAAGTACACCATCCGGTTGCGAGTCCCTTTAAGGCAGCATTTCACTATATACTACACTCTTTCAAGGCATCAGCAAATATAAAGGCTAAGCCACTGACTGTTATCAAACTACCATCATCGGCAACCCAACCTGATGAGTAAGTGTATGCAACAAAGCCTATATGCTAAGAATGAAATATTTTGACGCACAAAAACATGTGCAGTTACGTGACCCTAGCTGCTGGTACTTAATTCAACACTGACCAAAAAAAGAAAAAATATCTAGGTCACAGAGATCAGGGTTAAAGGTCAATGTAAGTAATTTACCATTGTAACTAGTTTTACTCGTTGAAGTGCACATACACGTAAAGTTATGTGACTTTAATTGAAGTACTTAGTCCAAATTTGACCTATTAAACGCAAAATAATTTACAAATGTCATAGAGGTCAAGGGCAAAGGTCAAAGTTATCAAACTGCAATGCAACATGCTACTCACATTAAGATGTATCTATGGTTTAATTTTCATTGATATAATACTTAAACTTTCAAGGAATTTACCCGGTATTCGATGCCGGGGTATAGCATAAAAGGCCCAATTTCGTGGAAATTAGTAAAAAATAGTGGGTGGGGTAAACCGGAAATATATCAAAATGCTCAAGGGTGCCAAGGTGGCACCCGGTCAATTCTGAATACCAATGCTTTGAACTATCAATATCAATCAAGAAAAAAACTTAGGACGCAATTTCTAGGTAGACCTCAAAATCCTCATTTCTCTGCCGGACTAATAACCTTTTTCTAGTATTCAAGATAGGTGACCACTTAAAGCAGGTTGAAAGTAAAGCAGAATGTGCCTTAAGGCACATTCTGCTTTACTTTCATCCTGCGTTAAGCTACCATTTGTTAGGATATAGAAAAAAATATTATGGTACATATTCATTACTATTTTCTTCAGTGGAGGAATAAGTAAAAGGCGTAAAAAGGCGTATCTATTGAGTAATGGGTTAAACTAACGGTTAAAAAGCAAACCAGACTAACGTCCCCACAACAAGGAGACGAGGATGACCAGTTGCAAGGAATGGTATGATGCATAATTACATGGCTTTGGCGGACGACGGTAAATCCTTATAAGAAACGACAACAACAAAACAGCGAACCAAACTACGAGCAATGACCCTCCCAACAACGATCCCTCCTAACAACAACGCTTGCCGCTCTTCCCAAAAGCAAAACAAATATGTTAAATTTATTCGTGGCTGCAATGTCGTCTGCATAAAATTTTCGCTTGCTAACTTTCTCAAAGTTACATAATGGACATTTTGACAGAAAAAAAACTTTATGAGGAGTGAATAGCTTGAATCCAGATCAGACGCCGCGTTACACGGCGTCTGATGATGAGTCAAGATGTTTGTAAATGGAAGCAAATTTCCCTCCCTAAAAAGACTCCCTCCGAACAACGCACATAGTTGTTGTCTCCCATTGGGCATCGTTATAGAGAGGAAGCGCTGTAGATATCAGCCGCCATATAGAGACGTAGACATTTATTCACGAAAACTAATCAGTTTAAATGATTTTTGCTTTGACGGCGTAGATGGTAAAACATTTATAATATGACAATTCCAAAAATTTAAACAACACCAAGTAATTTTCACCTGCAATGGAAAGCGATTACGAGGCATGAATGACTTTCAGAGAGAGCCTTTTAAACAAAACCTAAGTTAATTTTATTTCTTCTTTATTTACACTAAAAAGTGTTCTAAAACACATTTTGTTAAAAAGTTATCAACGCGCTGGCGTATAAGCCTGTACAATGATACCAACAGGGGCCCGTTTCATAAAACTTCGTACGACAAATGTTGTCATAAGTCAGATTATTGTAATCTCAATTAGTGTTAATGTCTACATTGAAAAGACGGTTCCAACGAGATGTCACAAGACACGATTAGATGAAGAAATCAGAAATTAAATGTATTTTAAAGTGTTGACGTACGACCGGTTTTTGTCGTACGAAGTTTTATGAAACGGGCCCTGATTGTTAACCCTTTCACTTATAGAAGCGACTTTTAGCGCATTCATTTTATTCATCCGCCAAAGAAACAGTTCCATTTTATACTGTCATGAATATGTACCATAAGAAATGTTTTCTATATCATAGCAGATAGTAACTTAAAGCAGGCTGAAAGTAAAGCAGAATGCGCCCTAGGGCGCATTCTGCTTTACTTTCAACCTGCTTTAAAAGGTCACATATCTCAACTACTAGAAACAGGCTATGGGTAAGACGTGATATATCTTAAAAGCGCAAGATGATTAGCATGTGTTTTGATGGTCTAACGGTTATCGTGTAGGATTATAAAGACTGTGAACCATGTAGCCAGAGGTTCGAATCCACTCGAATACAACATTTTTATATTTTGGTTTGCTCTTTTTAACATGTTTATGTGTTGTTTTATTATCATATTTTGCTAAATTTCTTAAGTCAAAATACAAAATAATAGCAGACGACAATTGTTTAACGCTGATGACGTCATGGCAGTGAAGGGGTTAAGGCGATCTTTTATCAATGTAGGCCTACTGTTCATTTCTGGTCGAAAACTGTTTTCATCAACAGCAACCGATTTTAACACATTCATTTAACTAGTCCTGTTAAACCGACTTAGCAAAGCAGTCTGAACCCAGATCAGATGCCAGGTACATTGTATTTTGTGTAGGATCAGGGTCCAAATTTATTGACGCCCTCGTCGATTCTTATGATTTTCATTGAGAAGTAATTGCAATTAAAATTAAAAGGAAAATTTAAAGCAGACGATAGATTTTAAACAAACGAGACATGAATAATGGCAAGAAATGGGTTAACGAAAAGGGGACGAGTCGGCAGGACATAACACCTTACCATAAAAGCCCAATCGATGGCCCCATAAAAGACCCTGTGGAGGCGAGGTTGATACTGGCAAGAAATTCAAATTAAGTTTTCATGAAACACATCCGTGTGAACTCTTCACATGCAAATCCCTATCCCAAAGGCTTGCATGTGCAGACAGTTTGGACCCAGACCAGACGCCGAGTTGCTCAAACAGTTAAGTAACTCAGATCGCATATATCGGAAAACATAGATCTTTATCTATTAAAAGTCAATCTCAGAATTAAATCAGACGACAATTTAAAAAGACAGTAAAACTGGGCATACCCTTTAACCACCATTTGGCGACATTGCTGACATTTGTAAACAATTTGGATTAGGGTTGGAATCTGAATATTGTGATGTCTGATCAGGATCAGGATTGTTTGACATTTATATCAAATATTTCTTCAGTCAAAAGGTAAAAAAGAAAAATCGTCAAATTTGACGAAATGAACCGCAGACGACAAGTTTTAAGCATACGACATATATGGCGTCAAAGTTAACCATTTGCTAACTCATCTTGACTTTTGTTTTGATTTGCAAACAGTTAAGATCCCGATCAGACGCCGCGATTCGCGGCGTCTGATCAGGATCCAAACTGTTTGACCCTCGCGTTCAGATTTATTAATTTAAAATGGTTTTAAAATTATTATTTTTAAACAATAACAGACGACATTTGCGAAGCAGTCGATATTTTAGGGTTACAGAAGGGTAACAGGCTTATTTCCAGTCCGTCGGAATGTTAATTGAAGTGTAAGCCTCCACCGTGTACCTTTCAATACGTGGACCCGCTCCTTTAGGATGCATAAGTCTGCGTGTACCCGGCCTGAGCACCCCGAATACAATCAATCCTTTGACGTCTGCTTTGATGTCGTCTGCTCAAAATAATTGTTTTGTGTATTTATAGAATAAAAGGGAATTACTTGCCCAATCTTATATTGACAAAATATTGTTACTAGAGAAAATAATCAGTTTGTTCTTTTCAGTCATTTTGAGTCTGATCTAGAGTAAAACGATTCTAATAGATGAACAGTACTCGCGTTTTTAAGCGGTCAAAGGTTCGAGAGTTAATTTAAAAGGCATACAAGCTCGCAGTATATGTTATCAATGGAGAATGTGTCTAACGCAGAGCAGGTGACTTGATAACTGAGCATCCGACTAGGTTCCCAGAAAGATACAGTAGAGAATCTGTTATTCTTTCCCGTTTAAACGCAAACGTACGCAAACGCAAAGCACTAAAACGTAAAAAAGAACAACTTTTGGATAATTCTGATATTTCATGTTTATCTTGGTGGCAAACAGTTTGGAGCCTGATCAGACGCCGGGTTACCCGGCGTCTGATCTGGCTCCAAACTGTTTGCACTGCAAATAATAGTTTTAGCGTAAACGCGTTTATTGGGAAAGAATAACAGATTCTCCACTGTACTTGTATGCCAAACAATGGTTTCGAATAAATGGAAGAATATATTGCAACAGTTAAAACATGCAGACGACACCTTATATCAGACAGCAAACGTTATGATGTGGTAACTTCTTTAGGACTGTCAATATAGTCAATTTTGAATTAAGCCTTTCACCGCCAAATAGTTCGTGACAATTTTACCGTTTCATTGTGGTCTGATTCAATGTCGTTTCAAAGTTAGAAAATAAGGCAGCATGACTCAAGAAATTTCAAAACGAATGTCAAACAGTTTGAACCCTAATCATACGCCGCATTACGCAACGTCTGATCAGGATCCAAACATTTTGCAAACGCGCTTTTGATATGCGTATTCATTCAGTAGTGGCTTAACATATTTTTGACTGCATGAATAGTGCCAAAAATGTACAGTGTTCTCCCTCTTCAACGACACCAACTATGAGACACAGATTGTGTGTGTTGTTCGGAGGGGTTCGTAATAGAGAGGGAAAATAAAATGTGGCTTACATTTGCAACCAGCTTATCGCGGCGTCTGATATGGATTCACGCTGGTCGTCAATATATTCATTCTATCTCAATGTCGAGACGATATTGCAGCAGTAAAAGCGTTAGACATAATTGTCCAGTTTAAGGGTCGTTGTTTGAGGAGGGAGTCGTTGTCGGGAGGGAGCACTGCATTTGCAAAAAGTTTGGATCGAGGTCAAATTTGGCAGCAAACGACTCGTTTTGCTGGGTTCGGAGGTTCTACTATATATAGAAACCAGTATAGGCCTAGTAGACCATATCCCGTTATGCATTTATGCATGAGCTGCATTTGCCAACAGTTTTGACCCACCTCAAGTGCCGAGTAATTCGGCGTCTTATTCATAGGCTGTTTCACATTATATTTTATATACAGTGTTTTACGTCTGTATGGATTAACCGTTGTGAAAATATAATAAATTAATAAATAAAATGTGTTCGTTTTTTAAGGACGACAATAAATTATCGGGGTAGGGGTAAACACATGCCAAAGCATCCAAACTGGGTTATTTTATGAGTCACCTGTTTACTTTTGTCTTTGAATAATGCACGTGACCTGCGATTTTGAATTTTATTCTCTCCAATCATTCCGTCCTATTTCTGCTGAATCATTACTGTCTCCTTATCCGCCAGTGTCGGAACCTACGACATGTGCAAACAGTTTAGATCTTGACCAGACGCCGAGTAACACGGCGTCTGATCTTGTGCCAAACTGTTTGAAGCTCATATCAAATTTTCATTCAGACCAAATTTAAAAAAACTTAAATTGAATATTTTGCAGACGACACATTCTTAAACAGGCGATATTTTGGCGGTTAAAAGGTTTAAAGCATAAATTGGCTGCGGACATCAGAAATCAGGAATATTTCAGGAGATTTATCATTGAGAAAAGTGAATAATTAATGAGACAAACTAGCATTTGAAAGCAGATCTAATGTACGGGTACACCGGTAGCTATCGATCTGCTCATATCACCGTATCTAAAGCCACTTTTTAACCCCTTCACTGCAATGACGTCATTTCCTGACGTCTGCTTCCTATTATTCAAATATAAATTTTAGATATTTTGAATCAAGAAAAATTGAAATGATAGTCAAACAGTTCGGATCCTGATCAGACGCCGCATAAAGCGGCGTCTGATCAGGATCCAAACTGTTTGAAAATAACCATTGCACTCTGGGATAGGAAGTGAAAGGGTTAATATTTTCGCGTATCGAATGTTTCATATAATATTGATACATATGAAGGGAAAATAGACATTAGTATGATTAATGCCAGGTTAAAAACTACGTGCCAGTCTTTATATGGGGCCATTTTCAACCATTTTTCTGCTTTAATGTTGTCTGCTTAGAATTGTCGCCTGCGTTTTTTTCAAAATGCTTTTTAATGATTTCAAATTGAAGAAACCCAAAAGACGTGTGCCAAACAGTTTGTATCCCTGATCAGATGTCGAGTTACTCTGCGTCTGATCTGATTCTAAACTGTTTATAGATGCGATTTGAATCAAGATAAGCAGAACAACGATAAGGCCAAGCATGGAATAAATAATTCAAAGCTGCAAATGCATTACACTTTTTTCTGTTTATAGAGTGAACGTAAAAACTATGTTTATAGAAGAAACTGACATGACTTGTAGTTACAATCAGTTTGGATTCAGTCGAGTAACTTGGCATTTGAGCATAAGCCAAAACTTTGAAAATCAAAATCACATTTTTTTGTTTGTTTTTAAAGACATGAATTCCAAATTTTGATTTCAATGATTATATGCATACGACATTAAATCTGTGTTCGAAGCTAATGATATTCCAGCTTTATCAGAGTTAACAAAAAACAACAACAAAGTGTTGCATGAGGGTGGTCGCAGATGCATTGCTTCCAGCACGCTACAGTGGGGAAGATGGTGTTATTTTCTGGTTAACCCATTCACAGCCATGACGTCATCAATTTCAAACAATAGTCGTTTACTTTTATTTCTCAAATTTAAAGTTTAAGCGCATGTATGAGTATCAAACATTTTGGATCCTGATCAGACGCCGCGTTATACGGCGTCGGATCTGGATCCAAATTGTTTACAAATAACCATTGCGTTCGCGGTGAGGCAGTGAAGGGGTTAAACAGAATTTAACGTAAATGGACTGCAATGGGATGGAGAAAATGTTTTGAAAACGTAGACACTTTATATACCCGACGAGATGTAGTGTCTCAAAATATGTGTCCATTAATATTCTAGCATTCAAGCGTCATATAATGATTCTATAGGTTATCATTTTAGCTACTACAGCAACATACATGGTCAGATTGCGAATATTCTTGGTCTGATTAAGAAACTTTCTGTAGAATACTGTGATCTCTATTGACATACAGTGGAGAACCTGTTATTCTTTCCCAATAAACGCGTTTACGCTAAAACTATTATTTGCAGTGCAAACAGTTTGGAGCAAGATCAGACGCCGGGTAACCCGGTGTCTGATCAGGCTCCAAACTGTTTGCAACCAAGATAAACAAGAATTATCAGAATTGTCCAAAAGTTTTTTCTTTTCTACGTTTTAGTCCTTTGCGTTTGCGTACGTTTGCGTTTAAACGGGAAAGAATAACAGATTCTCCACTGTAGTTCCTTTTACGACTATGATGGTATGAGCCATCCGTTGCAAGCATGTTAATACCATTTATTCGTGCTAAAAGTCGCTCATCGTCACTTCTAATATAGGCATCATATATTGCCTTGGCTGCTTAGACCACTATTTCGCATTTTCCCAGAAACTCCTTCTTGGATGGATGGATGCAGGGCTGCCATAAGTTGCCATAAAAAATCCTAAGATTTCCAAATTTGCATTTTTCAAGTGCGATTTTACTAATCGTACCTTTCCCCATCGCCTGTTTCTGTCGTAGTTGCTGCTTAAAGTAGGCTAAAAGAAAGCAGAATGTGCATTAATGAGCATTTTGCTTTACTTTGAGCCTGCTTTAAGCTACCTTGTACTAGAAAAAAATCCGAAGATTTAGGAAAAATCCGGAGATTGGCAGCCCTGATGGATGAGTTATGTTTTGTGGCATTGCGACACTGAATAGGCCATATAGCACCGATGAATGATGAGATGAGATGATTTCAGAGGGATGATTTCAGAGGGGTGATTTCACAGAGATGATTTCGGCTAATCTCAATTACTGCAAAGCAATGCCTAGGATCAAACCCACCGACCTGTCTTCGTTTTAGTTCTTGGCAGAGGGGATACTTTCCGTCAAATAAGCAAAACACTCTCTAAATGATTGGATTGTATGATGGTCAATACAGGCCACTTATTATTCATGTGATAATTTGCCAACTTCAGGATGATTTATCAGCGAGAACTATGTTTGGCACATGGAAAGACTTGCAAAACCTGGCAAATCAAACAAAATAATTTAGTAGAAATTAATAAGGTGTGTATATACAGGAGCCATTTGTTTTAATATGCCAGCACATGACAGGATCCAATCAAAATAAAAGCTAATAGGATTTCTAAAATACTGTTCAATTTTAATAAGAATGAACTTAAATTGTTCCATATCAGAATCAACTGCAGTCAACGAAAGTAGCTGGAAATTTTGCCCGAAAAGCTTAATTGTCACTAAAATATACATTTCAGCAGTCATTTTGGATTTCAATGAATCTGAAACTGTCCTAAAACATTTTCGAATTTCGTATTTGAGAAAACTACATTGATAATTGCTTACAAAACATCAATGGTTCATTAAAAGACACAAAAACGAATTTGCATAACCCGGCAAATTAAGATAATTTATGAGATTATTTTGGATTAATTCAGCACTGGATGTCAGAAACCAATAAAAAGCAATCTTAGCTAATGTTCAATGAGAAACAACTAAACTTGTTCCATATTTATACAATCAGTTGCAGTCAATGAAAGTACATGTTATTGGATTGCTTTTAAAGCTTGACTGTTACTAAAACTATTCATTTTGGATTTTAACGAGTCTGAAACTATACTAAAACATTTTCAAAATTTGTGTTTGGGGAACTACATTGATAGTTGCTTACAAAATACCACGGGAACATAGAAAGACACAAAGAAGGGTTTGCATAACTTGCCAAATTAAGAAATATTTTGTTCGTAGCAAATATTAAGGGAGGTATACAAGGCGGCCATTTTGGATTATTTCATGACACGGACTTATTAAAATATAATCTTAGGAATTCTAAAGTAATGTTCAATAAGAATCAACTAAACTTGTACACACATGAGTATCATTTGTAGTCAATAAAAGTAGTTTGATTGCTCGAAAAGCTTAATTGCTACTTTGTGGGCAATTTTGGCGGCCTTTCTGGATCCCTATATGTATGAAACTGTGGAAACTTTATTGGTAATTGCTTACAAATACGGTTTTTAAATATCTAACACATGAAATAAAAGTCCTATAAGAATGAGTTTTTTGCTTAAAAAACCAAGGACAGTCAACTTTAAACCTCTTTCTCCCCTTATCACTGTTTAAATGCAGCTCATATGCAACAACACACCAGCACTGCCTGTTTCTACATGTAGCATGTCTTAACAAGCACCTTAGAGCTGATATCCCCTGCCGCAGCGATTGTCCAGAAGAAAGTGGCAAACTTTATTGTGGGAGGAAGGGGCAAATGGTGATCACCTGTCTTTAAAGATCAACATTCAAAAGCTTTTAACAAAGTTTTATAAAATCCATTCAATATTGTACATTTTAAAGCCTAAACAATACAAAAAATAAAGCCTTTTGTAGCATTATAAATCTAAGTATGACAGGGGCAGGTAACTCTTGATTCAAATTCAACAGTAATTAAACACTTTCAAGAACTTATAATTGTGTGCAAGTATTATTAAAAAAAATTCAGAACTGTAGAATTTACTAGAGTGTAAACACATTTTCAACTCATCAAGGGCAGAGTATTCTTGACTAATTTGCACATTTTCGATAATAATTGAACTCATTCTATAAATAATAGCCATATATGATTTAATTTTTTTTTCAAAATCCATTCACATTTGTACACAATAGCATGTAAACAATAAAGCCATGTTGAGCATTACTAAGTACATAAAGGGCAGATAACTCTTGCCACAAAGTATCCTATTTTGACAATAATCGCTACCCTTATATTTATATACATCATGTGTAAGGTAAATCAAAATCCATTAAAGACTGTAGTTTCTAGATGGTAAAAACTGTTAAATAAGGTTTTTTTGACTCATCAAGGGCAGATAATTGTTGACTAGTTTCTCCGTTTTCAAAAATGATAACAATTATTTGAAAACTAATAGCCATACATAGTTTAAGAATTTGTTTTATCAAAATTCATGCATATTTATAGATACTAGGATGTAAACAATTTTAAAATAAAGCATTTTCTATCATTTCAAAGTACATCAAGGGCAGATAACTATTGCCACAAGTATCCTTTTTTGACAATAATTGCACACCTTCAAGAACTTTTACTTATAGACATCGTGTACAAGTGTCATTTAAATCCATTCATAATTGTAGTTGCCAGAGAGTAAAAACAGTTAAATATGGCTTTTTTTACTTATCAAGGGCAGATAACTCATGACTAATTTCTCCGTTTTCAACAATAATCAAATTCATTTGAAAACTAATAGCCATACATAATTCAAGAAAGTTTTTTCAAAAACCCATGCATATTTATAGGCTCTAGTATGTAAACAATACCAAAATAAAGCATTTTCTAGCATTTCTAAGTACATCAAGGGCAAATAACTCTTGTCACAAGTATCCTTTTTTTTTACAATAATTGCACACCTGCAAGAACTTGTACTTATAGACAATGTGTGCAAGTATAAACACAATATGTTGAATACTGTAGTTGCTAGAGTGTAAAAACTGTTAAATATGGCATTTTTAACACAAAAAGGGCAGATAACTCATAAATTCCTAAAATTTTCTGAAAAAAATTTGATTTCCCACGGTGCTCCTATGATGACAAATAAGTATACCAAGTTTAATCAAAATCTGTTTATAGGTTTCGGAGATACAGTTGCGGACGGAAAACGTGACGGACGCACGGACGGCATTTTTAACACAAAAAGGGCAGATAACTCATAAGTTCCTAAAATTTTCTGAAAAAAATTTGATTTTCCACGGTGCTCCTATGATGACAAATAAGTATACCAAGTTTAATCCAAATCTGTTTATAGGTTTCGGAGATACAGTTGCGGACTGTAATGCACGCACGCACGCACGCACACACGCACGCACGCACGGACAGCCGGACGGACAGACCTAAAACAGTATCCCTCTGCCTTTCGGCAGGGGATAAAAAAGCAAAAGGAAACTTTACTTACATCAAAAGAGTACCGGTATTCAGTTTAAAGAAGGTCATAACAAAAAAGCCACGGGTAAATTATTATCACTAATTACTGATAAAAATGTCATTGACCCGTTCAGAGAACTGCATGAAGATAGCAGAAAGTATATGGAAAATATTTACACCTTTACAACAAGGTAGACTTGATTTCTTTTTAATGACAGCCAACATGATAAACGATTTAAGAAATTGTGACGTTGATATTAGTTATAGATCATACCACACCATAATATTGTTAGAACTGTTTCAGATAAAAGCCATAGTAAAGGTTTATGGAAGTTTAATAATTACTTATTAAATGATATTGATTATGTTACTTGTATAAATGATAAAATAAATGAAATTATTTTACAATACTGCGTACCTGTATATGATAGGAAACAAATATTGTCAATGAATAAGTCAGATATTCAGTTTGTAATAAATGACCAGTTGTTTATTGAAACATTGTTAATGGAAATACGTAGAAAAACCATATCTTATACCAGCTATAAAGTAAAACGAATAGGAAATATTGAGGAGAAGTTGTTGTCCGAAATTTTTCTGAATATTGATTCAAGTTTAAATGAAGATAATGAAAAGAGATTACTCCTGTTACAAGACGAACGTACAGAAATAAGAAATAAAACCCTCAGAGGTGCTTTTATTAGGTCAAGATCTCAATGGATAGAGCAAGATGAAAAGGTCACAAATTATTTTTGCAATTTAGAAAAAATGTCATAATTCATGTAAAAGTATTCCATTTATAGAAAAAGATGGATCATTAATATTTGACCAAGAAGAAGTATTACATGAAACCTTATACAGTGAACAATATACAGCAAGAAACTATGACTTAGATAGAGACTTAGAAGCATGTAACGTAAATAAATAAAATGCTAACAGAGTAACTGTTTAGAAGGTCTCTTAACCTTTGAAGAAGTGTCAAATACTTTAAAAATAAATATGAAGAATGATAAAAGTCCTGGGTGTGATGGCGTTACATCAAATTTCTTTAAAGTATTTTGGAAAAAAATTAGGCATTTCGTTATAAAAGCCCTAAACCATGCGTTCTTGGCTGATTCTTTCTCTAAAATATAGAATTAGGAACAATTACAAGTAAACCAAAGGACAATAAACCAAAGCAATTTTTGAAGAATTAGAGATCAATAACATTATTTAATGTATTTTATGAATAAGAATCTGGTAGTTTAGCAAATATAATTAAAACTGTCTGAAATACGTTGGTGTCTCACGATCAGACTGGATTTGTTAAAGGTAGATACTTTGGTGAAAATACTAGATTGTTGTATGATATTATTATGTATAGATAACAATATACCAGGTTTATAAATGGTAATAGGTACATGTATTGAGAAAGCTTTAGACTCAGAGTCATTTGATTGTATTGATAAAACTTTGTCATTCTTTAACTTTGGTGATATGTTTAAAAAGTGGATTAGACTATCTCTGTATCATACTGAGGTTTGTGTGCAACTAAATGGGTTGCTATCAAACTTTTTTCAAGTTAAGCGAGGCTGCAGGCAAGGGGGCCCAATATCGGCTTATAGCTTTATACTGTGTGCTCAAATTCTAGCAATAAGAATAAGAAAGTGTAAAAATATCACTGGAATAAAGATCAAGGGGGAAGAATATATTATATCTCAATTTGAAGATGACATCTACTTATTTTAGATGGCTCTGAAAGTAAGTACAGTACAAGCAAGGTCAATAAAAACGTCATGGCAACTATCTTGGGGTGATAGTCAGTTGAACGTTTAGAGATACATTTTGATGTAGATTTAAATGTGATCTGCGAAATGCATTTTGAAGAAAAGATAAAGAGTATACAGAAATGCATTTCTATTGGCAAAATAACTGTTGTTAAAGCTTTACTTTTACATATACTTACACATTTGTTTATAAGCTTACCCATGCCAACACCGAACTGTTTTATGAATTTATATGGGACGGCAAAGCAAAAATAAAACGAAACGTTCTAATAAAAGATAATTCAGAAGGGGGGGGGGGGGGTCAAATGATTGATATTGAAAGTCACATAAGAAGTTTAAAAATTAAATGGTTGAATAATTTTATAATTCACAATGATAGTAAATGTTACAAACTATTGTAAAACCTGTTAGACCTGACAAAGCTACTGAATTCTGGAAACATGATCTGCAAATTGATATTGACTAAGTTAAAGAATAAATTTTGGATCGATGTCTTAGAAAGATATATGCTTTATATAAAAAGAGTAGTGTTGCAGATATACAACATAATATGCCATTATTCTATAATGATAATTTTCTCATAAATAAAAAGCTGTATATATACCAACACTTTACGATAGAGGAATAAGATATAAAATGACATTCGAGATAAATATGATAATTTGGTAGATTTAAGATACATGTACTTAGAAAAAGTGAGTGGAAAAAGATTAATTTCCTTCATTATTTTGGTTTTAATAAATGCAGTTAAGTATTTTAAAAACAGAACAGGATTTACCCCGAAAAAAGATTCACTTGAAGAACTTCAATACCCAACCATTAATTGTTATATATACCCATTTTAACCAGAAACTGTGATAATAAGTTTGTATATAATGCACTTGCTTATAACGATGATATCCCTAATAGTCAATCCAAATGGGTGTTAATATACGAAAATAGTCTTATAGATTGGAAGAATACATATAGCTATGTATCTAAATGTACTTAAGACACTTATTTGCAATGGTTACAAACTAAACTTGTACATAGAATATTACCTACGAATACATTATTATTTAAAATGAAAATCAAAGATACTAATTTATGCACTTACTGCCATAATCATGAAGAAACTATTGTTCATTTGTTTTTGGGAATGCTGTAAAATGCAACCAATAATTACATACATTTCAGACACCGTATGTTGCTAAAATATAACCCACACCTCGAGATAAATAGTGGGAACCGATCAAAATGACTTCAAACTTGACATTTTTGTTTTTTAGATCTAGATATCTATTTTTATGCAAAACAAAGCAAATCGTGCCGTCAATGGCCGGTTTAAATAACTCATTGAAACTAGCATGGGATATAAAACAAGCCTGTAATAATACAAAAAATATAGTTTCTACATGGACACTTGTATGATACTTTGTATAAAACTACATTTGGACATAGAACTTATTATGATATATATAAGCAAAATGTATGCATTTATGCCATTTTCATTTTCTTTTTCCATATTTACATTCAAGAGACAAATTGTATGTTAGAAATATTATTTAGTTTGCTGATATATATTTCAGTTTTCATTGAGTCTTTATGCAAATTACATTGTATTTTCTACTTGTATTACATGTTGGAATGTAAAGATATGTACAGTGGAGAATCTGTTATTCGTGCCCGTTTAAACGCAAACGTACGCAAACGCAAAGCACTAAAACGTAGAAAAGAACAATTTTTGGACAATTCTGATATTTCATGTTTATCTTGGTGGCAAACAGTTTGGAGCCTGATCAGACGCCGGGTTACCCGGCGTCTGATCTGGCTCCAAACTGTTTGCACTGCAAATAATAGTTTTAGCGTAAACGCGTTTATTGGGAAAGAATAACAGATTCTCATTTGTTTTTTAAAGAAGGCTATCATAACGCAGCAATCTTCAAACATGGGAAATCTCTGCTTAACAATAATCTGCGTTAAGCATTTTCCTGTCTTAAACAGATGTGTCGGTCGCCCGTTCAAACTAAGCTAAACTAAAAATGTTTTAAGAAACAACAACAAATAAACAAACAAATATAACCCCAAATACAAAATCCAACAAAACGAACACAAACACCAACAAAAAAACGACGAAACAAAAAACAAAACCCAACAAAAAACTTAAGCAAAACATAATAATAGAACAAAATCCCACCCTAAATGTATGTACATGTAGTTGAAATAATAAGAATAGACAAAAGTGTTGTTGGGTACTGGAAGTGTCCTTCTGCAGGTTCAGGGATGATCTTGGAATCAAGACAAAATCATAGCTACTTCAATATGTTGTTGTTACATTTGTGCAGAAGGTAAATACCGTAGTACATGTACATAATTTTGTGTACAGAAAACATGATTCGAGCGACATACAGTTTGGAGCCTGATCAGACGCCGAGTTACTCGGCGTCTGATCAGGCTTCAAACTCGTTGACTCTCGTGTCAATATTTATTCATGTTAAAATGCAAAATTCTTAATAATGTTAACGGTAAAATTAAAGCAGACGATAATTTAACAGGAAACAAGAAATATCTTTAAAAAAGATATTCGGCGGAATGAGTGGTTGAACTAAGGCTATATAGATGGGTGTGCAAAATTGAATTAAATTGAGGTTTTCAAAGAATATATATCTTGGATTGAAAAGCAAAAAATACAAGTATTCAATTGAAACAGTAACTTTTATTTAAAATGCAAAACTATCATGTACAGAAATGCAAAACAAAACAATAATTTAACTCATATCCTAGCTACTGGTAGGAGATCCTCACATTAATCTATTGTTCCATTCATAGAGTTTCTTGAAACAAACTATAGCATACACAAATGTACAGATACAACAATCTACTGTACTTCACTCTTGTAAATAATGATGAAACAACACAATTGTGTTTAACTCACTTGAGGCTATTCATATATAAAATATTGCTTTTAATGTATGGCAAATGTGTACAAATAGTTAACAATTAAAACAAATTGGTTGTAAACAATTATGAAACACCTAGCTTCCTCTGTATATCTATAAATAGATTTCAGATCATAGCATAATTTTGTCAATTCTTTGGCCTAGTGTAGTAAACAGACAGCCTGTATCTCTAAATTTTACACCCACAGTCCACATCATGTAAAACTGTAATGGGACATAAACCAGCCTACAGGGCTCCAGATAAGAGTGAGTAAACTAAACAAATCACATTTTTTCACCTCTTTTAGCACCAAACCCTATGGTATTACCACTCATTTTGATTGTCTTGAAGAGACAATTCATATGTATAGTGACACCACAGGGTTTAATGCACAAATAAAGATTTTAAGTTTTGAAACAATTCCCTTATCTGGAGCCCTGGCTACTATCCAATCAGACTATTCAGTTTCAACAGGTGCTCTTAATTCTAAATTTCTGATCAAATATTATTGGTTGAAATGTGTGGCCAAATATTAAAGTGTGTCTAAATAGAAAACAGTCAGCTCCGCCGAAAAAAATCATGATTAAGCGCAATAATCTGAATCCCAGTTAACATGTACATGATTTTAGGCTAAATGCGCGTTAACCTTTATCCTGCCGAGGTGTCGTCTGGTTTAAAATTGTCGTCTGCAAACATTGTTTTTGTCAAATCTAGATTATTTTTTACATTTTTTAAGTAAAAAAACCAATAGATAAGTGTCAAACAGTTCGGATCCAGATCAGACGCCGCGTGACGCGGCGTCTGATCTGGATCCAAACTGTTTGCGAAAAAAAACCCTCCAGTAAAGTCGCGATCAGCAGGCAAGGGGTTAATATTTAAGAAATAATCGATCTCTATTACAAAGAGTTTAGAACTAGATCAAGGGACACGTTTTACGATCATGATCCAAACTGTTTGCAAATATTCATTATACTCGGGGTTAGGCAGTGAAAGGATTAACTGAATGGTTAATATTAGAAGCCGCCGTTCGAACACGGCAGCTGATCTTTGTCTTCACTGTGTGTATTGTGTGTGTGTGTACAGGGATCTCTTCCTACAATGGCCCTCCGCACAACGACTACTCCCTTACAACGACCATTGCTTCTGTTCCCCAAGCAAAACATTTATGTCTTACGCTTTCACTGCTGCAATATCGTCTGCTTTAAGTGTCGTCTGCTGTTTTCCCGAAAGTTAAATATTAGTGGACATTTTATCTGGAGAAACAATTTAACGAGTGACAAACAGCTTGAATCCAGATCAGACGCAGCGAACGCGGCGTCTGATCTGGTTACAAACTGTTTGCAATTGTAAGCCAATTTTCCTCCCTATAACGACTCTAACCGAACAACGCACACGATGTTTGTCTCCGGTTGGATGTCGATATAGAGATGGAGTGTTGTATTTTGTTCTCTTTGAGACAGTAAATTTATGTTTGGCATTCGTGCATATTTATTAGGCCTGTTGAATGGTAATTGTGAGTTGTGTGGGAATTTCTAGCTCCATTAATATCTCATTTTCATGTGAGATGAGTAGTTTTACATATATGTGGAATGACAATCATGTAGTTAGGGGTTAAATTACATCACTGCGGAACCCATACGCCCCATGCCATAATAATCTGCTGGTACAAACTAGCTATGTAAACATTTGCTAACTAATAGAGAGAGAGAGCGATGGAATATGATGAGAGAGAAAAAGAGGGAGAGAGAGAGAGAGGGGGAGAGGGGGGGGGGGGGTGAGAGAAAGAGACAGAGAGATATTGATTGGTATATCAGATAAGTAGAAGGAATAAATAGATCTATATTAATAATTATGAAATGATAATAGAAGTAGCAGCAGTACAAGTAGAAGTAGTAGTAGTAGCAGCAGCGTTAGTATTAGAAGAATTGCATGTAGTAGAAGTAATAGTAGTAGTTGTTGTAGTAGTACTAGTAGTGGTAGTAGTAGTAGTAGTAGTCGTAGTAGAAGAAACATCAATAGTAATAGTAGTAGTATTTAGCATCAGTACGAATAGTAGATCTAGTAGAAGAAGTAGTGAATTAGAAAAGAAGAAGAACAATGAAAAGAAGATGTGAGAAGAAGAAGAAGGCGAAAAAGAAGAGAAAGAAGAAGGATTTGTATCTTATCATTACGGGCCAGTCGGGATTCGAACACTGACTCCGAATCAGGTGCTGATCAAGGGAATTCAGCCGTAGTGGCGCATCACGCGAATATGAGGCATCCGCGAAAAATAATCAGTCGGACAGTTACAAAATATGTTGATCTAGATCATAATGTCCCGACTGCTCAGGGGTGCACTATTAACACTGTCAGTGGGCACTATAGTTGACGACAGAGTTCATAAAAGGGCCGAGGTGAGCTGAGTCGACCGGGTTTTTCTAGAGTGAATCTAACCTAGATATATGTCATTTTCAATAAAACATTACATAATGTATTTTATATATATTTCTCTCATTTGTGTTTCTCTTTTTTAAATGTTCCAGTAAATAATTATGAACGGCGACCTATCCATTTAACTGCCAATTTCATTCCGTCGGTGTGTAATGAACACGGAAGTCTCCCGCAGCGAGCCCCTTTATCGTGACCACGTGCTTGGAAGAGAAGCATGGGAAAATCGCAGAACAGTTTTCAAGTACTTACCGTGTACATAAAAAATAGTTGATACACTTCGGATTTATCTAGGTAAGTACAGTTTGTATTCTCTTATCGTTCATATCTGTTATAACTTCAATGTGTTGTTTCCATCATGGTCTGTCTCTTATTGCATAGCATGACATCATGAAAATGCTTTGTTTACAAACCACCTGCTTGAGTAACGATCCATGTCGAATTGCGGGAATTCCAGAAGACAGCTAGCCATCCATATCATCAAGATATAAATAGCACACATATGAAGCAATTGTATGTTGTTATTACATGTTGACATGCATACATGTATACATGTAGATGACATTTAGCTAATCTTGCTTGATAGATAATTGATTAAAACCACGTGGAACTACGGTAATTTACTTCCCGCGCAAATGTGTAAACAAAAACAGAAACCCACGTGGGTTTATATAGAACAGTGTAAGCCATTGAATAACCTTTATATTAATGTATTATTCATCGAGCTTTTGAGATTATCTCAGTTAAATAAGTCAATCGCGATGAAAAGGGACTGAGATATTGCAAACATTGTAGACCAAGAGTTTGATAAAGTCTGACGCGTATTAATTAACACTTTCCATGACGTCTGCTTTAACAATTCGGCTGCCATTAAATCGTCTGCTGTAAAACGAAAGTTCAAAGTAAGATTTAAAATAGTTACATAAACCGACTGTCGACGATGAGTCTGGATTCTGGCCAGACGCCGCGTCACTTCAGATATACATACTAAGTGTTATTTTCAGGAGTGAAGCAGACGTCGTAATAGCAGACGACATGAGAACAGCGTTCAAAGGCCATTCACCCCTAATGACGTAAATACATCATTTATGTAGTGTTCATGTAAAACCTCTCTATTACGACCACTAAACTGTGTACCTTATACGACAGGTGACTGCTTATAGCAATGTACTAGGAAAACAGAAAGCTCCTGTAGGAGCTTTCTGTTTTACTGTCACCTTGTCTTTAGCTGACATCTGTTTTTATAAGTTACACTCAATCATTGTCTGTTTAAGTGGTCGTGATATAGCGAGGATTTACAAGTACAGTACATATATATGTGTCCTATGCAAATCGTGTAGACCTAGGAGTCTTCACTGTTTGTCTTTAACAATCTATGAAAAACAACTATTTGGTCATCGTATTCGACTAGACTAGATTGTAAACTGGAAATGAACATTTTTTGATTTAGGGGTCATAAAGTTACCCTAATATGTTCATCACAGACTATGTATGGCCGAGTAACTCGGCTTCACGTTTAGACCAAACTGTTTGACGCCCTGGCAATGCCGTTTCAGTATAATGTATATATACATGTATATATAATTCAAATCTGAAAAATGTTGCTGAATATTTTCCAGACCAAACAACTTTATTGGCTCCAAGTTTATAAAGTCTTGAAGAGTTTGATTTGAGTCTGGGATTGTTCTGAAACATAGGATTGGATAGATTTGAGATTTTGCTAGCAAAAGCATAACTATGACCACCCAAATGTTTGAGAACGACCTCAGGCTCAACACAAATAGGACCGGGTATGTTGAACCTTTTCATGGTCAAATTAATCGAGAGTTGTCGTCTGCTTCAATATTGTTGTCTGCAATATCGGTTAGATGTTAAGAGAGCATGGCTGACTAAATTGCGAAACAAGTGTCAAACAGTTTGGATCTTGACCAGACGCCGCCGTAGTCGGCTTTAGTTGCCCCTTGCGATGAGCGTCAAACGGACTAAGCTTTAAGAGAGTAGTTGGACCGTTTCTGCAACTGGGTGCTTGTTAGAGGTATCGCGATGTTAACTAGACAGCCGATTGTGTACGTAAACCCAGCTATGCCAGCATATTGCAATGAGTTCTTCCTATTTGTTTGCTGGAAGATTTCATTATTATTTATAGATATTCCAGGGTGTTTTAAAGATTCTGCCGTGTTTGTTCATACAGCAGGTCATTTCATAAGAAATAGTAAACAGTGCATATCCTAGTCAATTTACAACGATTAATTTCATTGCAATGCGTTTGTGCGTTTTGTTTGCATTTCGTTTGCGTTTAAACGGGCACAAATAACTTTTTGTCCATGGCACTCACTGTACATTTTATACTAATCACCCTTGATGGCTCTGGGGTCCGTTTCATAAAACATCTTACGACAAATGTTGTCGTAAGTCAGATTTCAAAATTCTCGATTATTTTTTTATTTTCCCATCTAATCCTGTCTTGTGACAACTCTTTGGAATCGTCTTGATAAGACGAGATAAAACAAGATTAGATAGAGAAATCAGAGAAATCAGAAATTAAAGGTAGTTAAACCTTTTGACTTACGACCGTTTTTGTCGTACAAAGTTTTATGAAAACGGACCTCTGGTGGCGTGGGATGTCATTTTTTGTTGGAAGAACCCGAACCTTCTGTATTTAAAGAGACTTAAAAACCAAAAGGTGTATTTACAAAAGTGAGAAACATCATTCTCTGTTTGCACCCAGGGTCGTAGAAATTAGCAGACAAACCAAAGTAACAAACGTAACAATAATACCGGTATTATTCTTGTGTCCTAGCTCAAATGTGTTTGTGATTTCGAACTCTTTTCCAATGTTTAGTTTTTCCGCTACAGTCTCGGTTTACTACAGTTTACGATGCTAACACTTTCACTCCGGAAACTTTGAATTGAAAATTCAAATTTCCAATTACGTCCGGCCAATGTTTGACTATTTAGAGGGTTGACTTAATCAATATACTGCAAAGTGACCAAAAAATGTAGACCCTGATCAGAGGGATTCTGTAGGAGCCCTCTGACCAGGGTCTATACTGTTTGTATAGGACAAATGTACTAGTCATATATACACTGTCTGTTAATGACGAGACTTCTCGGTGCTAGGTTTGAATGTGTACAAGAGTGAACTTAACAATCTGTTTCAAGTAGTGTAAAGGGACCACTCGCTCAAACATCTTGGAACTGTCTAGAGACTGGATATTACTTCATCCAGGATAGTGATACTGCATACTTGAAGCTCCTTTATGTATGTTTAATTCATTCATCCCGAAACATCCAATGAACAATTCCAGTTTCCAATTAAGTCAAGTCCATTTATGATTATGTAGGGTCACAGGTCTTATTTAGGTGTTTGCTGCAATAGATAGTAAATAGTAAACAGTGCATACCTGGGTTTCTTTAGGAGTCCTCAAATCTGTGTTTACATAGTTTTTGCAAATGACAAGAGTACTCTTAGTAGGTACACTGTTTGTAAAAGACGAGTATACTCGTCGCTAGGAGTAAATATACTGCATCAAAGAGTGTCTAACGCTGGCGTCATATGAAGGTTGCTTAGCTCATTATTCCATGAAGCTTCACATGGACATTTCCAGCAGGGCTGCCATAAATTGACATGAAAAATCCTAAGATTTCAAAATTTGCATTTTTCAAGTGCGATTTAACGGATCGTACCTGTACCCCAAAGCCTTTTTCTTGTTTTTTTGACATGCGACCACTTAAAGCAGGCTGTAAGTAAAGCAGAATGCGCCTTAGTGCGCATTCTGCTTTACTTTCAGACTGCTTTAAGGTACCATGAACTGGGAAAAAATCCGGAGAAATGGCAGCCCTGTTCCAGTTTCTAATTAAGTTTAGTCCACTTTAACCCTTATTGAATTGTATTTTGCAATGTATTGCAACATGACAAACAACATATATTTTGGTCAAAGGAACTTTCTTATCCGGATCTACACTGTTTGCGTAGGACAAGGTCACAATTCATATGTACACAGTTAATTACGCATATTCCCGTCACTGGGGTTTGTGGGTGGTTGCAGGATGACGAGAAATCCGACTTGAAGCTTTTTCTGCATTACCTTCATCCTACTTAAAGCAGCTACAGTGGAGAAAACGTTACAAGTTCTTTCCCGTTTAAACGCAAACGAAATGCGAAAGCATTGCATTAAAATGGGTAAAATGACATCTTTTCGACAATTTTGACGACTCATTTTAAACTTAGTGGCAAACAGTTTGGAGCCTGATCAGACGCCGGGTAACCTGGCGTCTGATCTGGCTCCAAACTGTTTGCAGTGGAAATAATAGATTTAGCGTAAATGCGCTTATTGGGAAAGAATTAACGTTTTCTCCACTGTAAATTTACTAATGGTTGTATTTAAGTTTTGTTATGAAGATTGCTTAAGGACATACGTGTCCAAATGAAATCTCCGAAGGATCTCTATGAAAACTTCAGCATAGGTTCTTCAAATATATCTTTGTACCATGGTAAATAGAACAAAATGGGTTATAATGTGTTTTTTTGTCTATTGGCATTTGAAATGTATAATAAGAGTCGGCATGCATTATTTTGGCTTTCTGAAATGAAGTAAAGTAATAATCGGCACAAACAAACATTTAAACAGTTAAAAAGTGATGCTTACTAAAAGTATGCTACAAACTTGCAAAGTGTATACATGTAGTTTGTTGCCTGAAATATATGCATTTTTCTTAATTGTTTTCGGCTCAAATTCAATGAAAATACTCACTCAATCAAAATATATCCGAAAGAAATTGACCAAACTTCACACAATAAAAACTATATTTGTGAATAATAAAATAACGGTAAAAAGAGGATATGTTATAATGCTTCTTTTGAAACTCTAGGCACTTTCATACATATACAAATGACCTAAATAAGCAGATGGCTCTTTTCTGTGTGTTCTCGGGTTCACGCTTATATTCAATTTGATTGAAGTCCTGGGTTATTAACTTAGCCTTATTAGATAGAGTATTTGCGAAGTTTCACATACTTTCATTTACCAAGTGCAATTTCATATGGTTAACATTTATTTTTTTTGGCGATGAATGGAGATTTTTGAAACCGAAATTACCTACGGGGGTAACTTATATATAAACACACGATTTCGTTGCGTAACGAGTCTCTAAGTACGTACTTTATTAAAGCCACTAGGCGTTGCACGAACTGGAAGCGTATGTCCTTAATACAATATTGACTGTAAAAACAATACAGTAGAAGGCTAATTATTTGATTTAAAGACAGGTGACATCTTCAAGCAAGGTGAATGTAAAACAGAGAGCTCCTGTGCTTTTTTTTCCCCCGTTTAAACGCAAACGAAACGCAAACGTATTATAATAATACGTACAAAATGACAACATTTTGAAATGTCTTCACTATTGTAATCTGAGTTCCAAACAGATTCAGGAGCCCGATCAGACGGACATAACCAGGGCTGCCATTTCTCCGGATTTTTCATAAATCTTCGGATTTTTATTCTAGCAGATCGTAGCTTAAAACCACAGGTACTTGACACATACTTAATTATCTATTAACCCCCCCCCCTTAAAAAGAGCTTCACTTTCAACCTGTTTTAAGCACAGGTACTTGACACATACATTATTATCTATTAACACCCCCCCCTTAAAAAAATTTTTTTTTTTTTTTTACTATACTTCTATTATAGATACAAGGTAAACAGCGCAATTCAACACCTAGTCTTTACTATCGACTTAAGCTAATGCTAAAATAGACTCGATCGCCGATATTCTCTTGTGGTACCCTCGGGAAATGATTATTTCGATTCTAACATGACCAGATGTAAGGAAATTCATTAGAAAGGAAATCAAATGTTCCATACTTATTTCCTCAGCGGATGAAGTTTTTCGACCGAATAACTTTTTCCGCGGCATTACAAGAATCTAACACCCATAAGCAAATTTACAATTACCGATCCATAATCTGGCATAGAACAAACATTACATCAAACAAGACAGAAGAATGAGAAAATTACTGTAACGTTACTGGTTAAAAGTATATGGTCTTTACGGACTATATGAATAACGAAAGAAATTTAAAAAACATAACGTATGAACGCACGTGGTCACGTCATGTCATATAACCGTGGGAGGAGCGGGGTAGGGAAGAGCGTGGTATACCGTCTCAGGTATACCACGATAGACCTGTTCTTTGTTTATAGAGACGAATTCACGTGACATGTTAGAATTATCAATATCTACTTTTTATTTCATCAAATTCCGTCAAATAACGCCACAGTATGTGAATTATAACGAAAATAAGCATCCAAAAGTTTTATGTCGTTTTCATGGTACATAGCAACGAATGTACATGTAGGGGTGATCTGTTATTTGTCCACAATAAACGGCCTATGCCACTGGAACTTTCACCAAATATTATAAATCATCTTTAAATGAAATATTATCAGTTTTATATAATTTACATAGAATGCAAAATTAAAAGAAACTTTACCTGTTTAATTTTGACCAATGAGATCGCTCCGTTCATTCAATTCATTCCGGTATTCAAAATGGCATTCACAATGAAATGAGTCTTTCACTTGTCAATTTCATGCCAAATTACATGTATATTTCATATAGCTGATAGTGAAGAGGGTCATGTTCCGACACAAACGCGTTTGCTCTAATGAAATTAGGTGAACGTTCCAGCCGTAAAGGCCGTTAAATGTGCAAACCGACTAGATTACCCCTTATTTTGGGCAATAAATTCTGTACCAAGAGAACGACATAAAACTTTTTGATGCAAATTTTCGTTATAATTCACGTACTGTGGCGTTATTTGACGGATTTTGATGAAATAAAAAGTAGATATTGATAAATTAATCCTTTCCCGAGGATACCACAAGAGAATATCGGCGATCGAGTCTATTATAGCATCAGTTTAAGTGGATAGTAAAGACTAGGTGTCGAATTGCGCTGTTTACCTTGTATCTATAACAGAAGTATAGTAAAAAAAACCAAAATTTTTTTTTTTTAAGGGGGGGGGGGGGGGGTGTTAATAGATAATAATGTATGTGTCAAGTACCTGTGCTTAAAACAGGTTGAAAGTGAAGCAGAATGCGCCTTAAGGCGTATTCTGCTTTACTTTCCACCTGTTTTAAGCAGTCACGTGTCTTCAAAACAAGAAACAGACTATGGGGTGAAGGTACGGTTTGTAAAATTGCGTCTGAAAAATTGAAAATTTGAAATCTTAGGATTTTTATGATCAACTTATGGCAGCCCTGCATAACCTGTTTGGTGTATACGCGTTTATTGTGAAACAATACCGTCTTCTCCAATGTAAGTCAATGTACCCTATAACAAATTAAAACTAGTGTATCTACTTCGAATTCCGCTGTTGCGTTTAGTTTCCTTCGAGTTCTGTCGCTGTCTTTAGTTTCTTTAGTTCGTCACTGGACAATTTCTGTTACACGAACATCTGTTCACTGTATCAGCGAAATCTAGCAATTGTTTGAATCTGTTAAAAAAATATCTAAAATGCAATGGGTGTGTCTTCCATTCGCTTGCTTCGCATTGAATCCACTCACATGTCAGATTCGTAATCGAACAAAGTTCATCTTAACCACCCTTTCACTTTCAATGACGCCATGAACGCGTTTACAAACAGTTTGGGTCCTGATCAGACGCCGCATAACGCGGCGTCCGATCAGGACCCAAACTGTTTGACACTCTTATCGATATCTGTTAAGTCATACAACCTTAAATCTAATGTTGAAACGTGTCTTGCAGACAACAATACTAAAGCAGACGACAATAAAGCGGTGATGGGGTAAAAATCTCCCGAATAATTTGATCATGAAAGGGTTATACATACATCCAACATGCCAGTCGTGTGAATTGGATTAAACATGTTCAGGGGCCCGTTTCATAAAACTTCTTACGACAAATGTTGTCGTACGTCAAAACATTAAAATACATTTAATCTCTGATTTCTCTATCGAATCCTGTCTTGTGACACCTTTTTGGAATCGTCTTTTCAAGACGATTCCAAAAAGATGTCACAAGACAGGATTAGATGGAGAAATAAATAATAATGGAGACTTTTATAATCTGACTTACGACGACATTTGTCGTAAGAAGTTTTATGAAACGGGCCCCTGGGGGCAATATATTAAGCAACTGTCTTAACGTAACCCATATATTGAACTTATGTCTATGAAAGTGAATTCAATCGGGTCATTTTGCAGTATTGGTAAATAAAAGCAAGCATCCGTATTACTAGTCTGGATCCCGTATTGCTTGTTAATGCTATACATTGTATTATTGTGCGTGTTTGGGCAATGAACATACAAATCTTGCGTTAAGTCACCCTTCATTGGGGTTGAATAAATACGCTGAAAGACAAAATATTTAATGCAGGATGTAAGTACCGTAATGCTACATTCTGCATTACCGACTGTCAATTGTCCGTTTATTAAATGGTCGTTTAATACCAGATAGATTTACGTTATCGCACGCTTAAGAGCGAGCGCATTGTCCCTCACTTTTCATGGGCACGCACCATGACTTTTTTATTTACAGTTCTGCTTTATTTACGGCCTGTTATTCAGTCACAAGGCTTTGCCATGCACCGGCAGTTCTCGCGAAATCTCGATTGTTCCGTTACGTGGGCACTAATGCTTGCACCGAAACACCATGACCGACCAGACTGCAGCGGTGCCACATGACTGGTCAGCCGAAACGTCTATTTATAGAACAGGGGGAATTCTACATTGCGCCAGGGGAAAACCGGACCACGTAATTCGTTCGAATGGTTGATCATCCAAGACTTTGTTTTGACGTGTGCCAAGTCTGGCATTGAGAGGCTTTTGTCCTGAATGTTGAATGAATCGAGTGTTCGAAGTTTGCTCGGTCGTGACATTGTAAATATGGGTTAGTAGTAACAGTGCCATATGCTTTCCTAACTGAGCGTGACCCATTCACGTTTTGTCTAGGCGTTTCCACTCTGGTAATTCTTGTAGCCTATGTGTATTTGGTTTATAAAAAGGAAAGAATGCATTGAGCGTTTCACGGTTGTCTGGCCATACTTGGGCAATGGGACTTGAGGGTTGACAGTGTAACGGTGTGTGGTGTTTATAACCTGGGAGAGTTGGGGAATGTACTTCTGTTGGGTCGCTGGGGGTCGGGGAGGCGGTGCGTTACTTGGGTTTTACGTCATCCTCAGTATTTTTTGTCACAATCATTGATGCAGTCATTAACGACATGTTTTCATTTTCACACGTTAAACACCGCTGTCGTTGGCAAACTGGTATACTGCACGCGCATGCCTTGTATTACAGTGGAGAATCTGTTATTCTTTCCCGTTTAAACGCAAACGTACGCAAACGCAAAGCACTAAAACGTAGAAAAGGACAACGTTTGGACAATTCTGATAATTATTGTTTATCTTGGTGGCAAACAGTTTGGAGCCTGATCAGACGCCGGGTTACCCGGCGTCTGATCTGGCTCCAAACTATTTGCACTGCAAATAATAGATTTAGCGTAAACGCGTTTATTGGGAAAGAATAACACATTCTCCACTGTACAGTCCAGTCGCATGAACCCATGTGTGCCTAGCGTCCTATGAAAGGGACAAAGGCAAACATTGTAGACTCAGACCAGACGCCGCATAATGCCTCGTTCACTGCTATCGTCTTTAAAGTGTTGTCTGCTTTTATTTCTCAAATTTAATATTAAAGTACTTTGATTTAGATATTGAAATGAGAGACATCGCATCGTTTATAATGAAAATACTTGTACAGGTCGATTTTATTGACCTGGCAGGGCGGAGTTTCGATACGGCCCTTTGCATTTCAACTTTGGGACCGGCTGCACGCTCTTTTATTATCTGAATATACCGTTGTCGTCTGTCGGTTTTTCCTCAAATTCACATATTAATGGACATTTTTACAGAAGGAAAATTATGAAAAATGACAAACAGCTTGAGTCCAGATCAGACACATTGTGACGCGGCGTCTGATCTGGATTCAAGTTGTTTGCAAATGATAACCAAGTCTTTATTTCTTTTCCTATAACAATTTTCTACGAACAACACACGCAACCTTTGTCTTCCATTGGCTGTTGTTGTAGAGAGGGAGCACTGTATATACCAATTGCACGTGGATATTGATGCACGCATAAATTGTGTTTCTTCAAGTTGAAAGTATCAGACAATTACGATATAAAACGAAACTATACCTATCAACCCTAAAATCAAAAGTAAATTAGTTTATCTTTGCCAAAGGTTAGCTCCGCCCTGCCAGTTGAATAAAATCGGCCTATAAATTGCAATAAAACCAGTATTGATCGAGGGAGCGTAAAGTCACCATTTCGTCCCTACCTTTCGTATCTTTATCAACCAATAGAGGGATCTTTGTATGGGTTTGAGTTTCTTACCAAGATTGTGTGTCGCAAACAACCAAGTTCTTACACCCATGGTAACTGGTACACCAAGAGTTCAAAAGTTATCAGGGCCCCTTGCTTTGCTAGCTCACCTGGGTCCGAGGTTATAAAGCTTTTGACTTGAGTCTAAAGTCGTTCTCAAGCATTTGATTTGTCAGATTTGAGCCTAGGCTGACCAATCAGATGCTTTAGAAAACACTCAGACTCAATTGAACCGCTTTATTACCTCGGAACCTGAGGTTGCTCAGTGCGAGCTTTTGTAATCCTTGAATGTCCGCGCCCGTCGTCAACTCCAGAGGTCACACTTGTTATAAAATCTTTCTCAAAGTTTCGTATCGGACCAATAGGTCAAGAACTATCTTCCCTTGATGTGTTGAAAATGCTATATCTTACAATGATTACACTCTAGCAGCTACAATTTTCAATTGATTTTGATTATACTTGCACATACTGTGTATGTACTTGTACGTTCTTGAAGGATTGCAATAATTTAGAAATCTGATAATTGTGGCAAGAGTTACCTGCTCTTGATATACTTAGAAATGCTAGGAAATAGATTATTTCTGTATTGTTTACGCTCTAGTGTCTACAAACTTCAAAGCATTTTTATGAAAAATAAATAAGATGATATATGGCTATAAGTTCGATTATTGTTGAAATCGGTTGAATTGGTCAATAGTTATATGCCCTTGATATTTTGAAAATCATTGATGCCATATTTGATAGAGTTTACACTCTAGCAACTACATGTCAGTGGATTTTGATTAGGCTTGCAAATCATATAAATTAGTATAAAGTCTTGAAGAAGTGCATTTATTGTTGAAATCAGGTCATCGTTATCTGCCCTTGATTTACCATAATATGCTAGAAAACTCTGTTTTGTATTGTTTACCCTCAATTGTCTACAATTTGAATGCATTTGATAAAAAATTGTAAAAATATAGATGCCTGTAAGTTTTCGCATGAATTGAAATTAGGTCATTTAGTCAAGAGTTCTCTTGGCCTAAGATGGCTAAAAATACCATATTTAACCGTGTTTAAACTCTAGCAACTACAGTGTTGCATGCATTTTGAATATATTTGCACACAATGAATGTAAATAAGTGCAATTATTGTAGAAATTAGGTCATTTTGTCAAGAGTTATCTGCTCTTGATGTACTCAGCTAAACAGTAATATGTTGTATTCCAATATTGTTTACGCTCTAGAGTTTACATATTTGATTAGATTTAATTAAGCTTGTTTTGATTAAGGGTGAAACTCAAAAGTGTGTGTACATTGTACTTATTTTAACAATACCTGGTCGAGACGATGTGTCGCAACGGACGGTCAAGTCCTCACACCCAATGTCAAGGTTATACACCATGGATGTCAGAAAGGCAACAAAGAAAATTCCCTTTCACCCTATTTCGTTTGACCAAGTTGTAATACGTAATAACTTAAGTGGGTGGCTATCAACAACCACCTCTCTATACACAAGGTCAAGGTCACGTCGAGGGTTTAAAGGTCAGCTTTTGGAATTCAGTTCTGATTTACATGATTATCTTTTGAACCAATTGGATGATCTTAATATATTTTATACGTTCGTGTATCTTACCACTATATGTTAGAAATGACAACCAAGTCTCAATACAACAGTTCAAGGTCACATGGTGGGCTCAAAGATCAGTAGGGGGGCAATTCCTTTTCGCACTGTGCCAGGTGACTGGTCTTGATAATATGACACAGAATGACCGTATATCTTACCAAGAAGATGTATATCATGGACGACACTCTAGTTCCTATGCTAAAGGTCAATGTCATACTGAGGGTTCAATTATCAACCGGGGGACGTTTCTTCTACATTATTTTAAGAACTACAAAAGGACATTTGAAAATATTTGACATGTATTTGACAATTAATGTGTTATGTGAACACTAACCCTATTCCTATGATTTCAAGGCCAAGGTCGCTAACAATGTCGTTTTACTGATTCGTTGTTTCCTTCGGGGACACATCTATCCTTTAAATTCTCTTTTTTCGACCCTTTAACCCTTTACTCCATATCCTGTTTCTAGTATTGAAGATAGGCCATCGATTAAAGGGGACTGAACGTAAAGCAGAATGCGCCTTACGAGTTACGACGCATTATACTTCACTTTCAGTCTGCGTAAAGCTTCCATCTACTAGAATATAGAAACTTTTTCTTATGACACATATCCATGCCTGTATAAATTTGAAATAGTATTATCAAACTTTTAAACGCGTTTCAGTTGAGTCTGAGGTCTTACTTGGGTGTTGCTAAAATATGACAAGTCAAAACCTTAAGAACGACCTCGTTGTTGTTTCTGCTAAGGTTTAACGTCCCGCGTGGGTGCTGAATGTTCGTCATCCCGTTGACATCCGAAGTTATCAACAGTTAGCATCCAGACATATCAAGGTAAAGCACGTTAGAGAACGACCTGAGACTCAACTTAACCCATTGAACCCTAGTGACGAGTATAACCGTCATGAACCAATCATATACCCGTCAAAGGTTCAATTGTCCTATGAAAACAGTGTAGACCCTGATCAGAGGGCTCCTTACGGAGCCCTCTAATCAGGGTCTACACTGTTTGTCATTTTGTAAAACAATGTTAAAATCCACTATAAGTATCCAAAATGGACTAAAGGACAAGGTTCACGAAGCCCCCGTTTTGGCCCTGTAAAATTATTTTTTTTCCAATTTATGTTTTAGCTATATTTTCTCTTTATTTGTCAATTTCAGATATTAATACTTCATATTATACATAAAGCTCAACCCAAATTCAAGTTTTGACAACGTTATAGTTTCTTGTAAATGGACCACGAGGCCAAAAAAGGCCAAAAAGGCAAATTTTTGGTACAATTTAAGGTATAAATCATAGAAATAAACAAGAAGGCACTAATGCGACACAAAGATATTTTAAGTACACAATAAATATGTAAGTTGAAGTAACATATCCAAATTTCGAAGTGTCGCATGCGTGCCTTCATAATTAATTTTTAGGATTTATACCTAGAATTGTACCAAAAATCTGCTTTTTGTCATTTTGGCCTCTCGGTTCATTTACAAGAAACTATAAGATTGTCAAAACTTGACTTTGGGTCGTTTGTGTGTATATTATGGAGTATTAGTATCTGATATTGACAGATAAACAGAAAATAAAGATAAAAAAATGTTTTGGAAAAAATATTTTTTTACAGGGCCAAATCGGAGGCTTCGTGAACAATGATAAACAGGAATTGTCCATTTACAATTTCAGGGGTGAATGAGTTAAAAGCTTTATAAGCAGGTGCCAGGACAAGGTAGAATTGTCCGAGATCATTCTTATATGATGCTTTGGTAAAGACGCGCGAGTACGTTTAAATAATAAATTCAAAAACATTAATAAGTCTTTTCAGATTGTAGAAGGTTTTAACTTTTAACCATTTACATGTACCCTCCATAGCCTGCTTCTAGTGTTGCTGATAGATGACTAATTCAAGCAGACCGGGAGTAAAGCAGAATGTATCTGTAGGCGCAGTTTGCTTTACTTGCAGTCTGTTTAATACTATAATCTGCAAGAAATAGAAACTATTTCTTATATTAAATAATCATGACTGTATAATGTGTAGGAATAAATATCAATATGTTAAATGTGTATCTATGGAGTAAAGGATTCAGGATATTGACAGAAACTGGAGACCCAGACACAGCTCGTTGAGGACTTTGCCGTCTGCTAATTTATTCATTATGCTCAGCTAAATTTACACACATTTGCTTTATAACATATGAATTAATGATGATGAGCGTTTTCAACATACCCGGACCATTTGAAGTTAACTTCTTTATAAGAAGGCTTATCTAAACTCTTTCACTGCCAATGACGCCAAAAGGCGACTTTACAAACAGTTTGGATCCTGATCAGACGCCGCGTAACGCGGTGTCTGGTCAGAATCTAAACTATTTGATACTGGTGTCAACATCTCTTCCTTCAAAACAGTCCTAAAACTGACTTTAAAACATCGCAGACGACGCTATCGATGCAGACGACAATGTGGCGGTAAGAGGGTTAAAACAGAAGATAAAACTTGATCATGAAAGAGATACAGTGGAGAATCTGTTATTCTTTCCCGTTTAAACGCAAACGTACGCAAACGCAAAGCACTAAAACGTAGAAAAGAACAACTTTTGGACAATTCTGATCATTCTTGTTTATCTTGGTGGCAAACAGTTTGGAGCCTGATCAGACGCCGGGTTACCCGGCGTCTGATCTGGCTCCAAACTGTTTGCACTGCAAATAATAGTTTTAGCGTAAACGCGTTTATTGGGAAAGAATAACAGATTCTCCACTGTAATGCGTAAATAGTTAATGTTTCTTGAACAGTCAGCTGAGTAAAGTGAAAAATAAATTTAAAAGTACATGTATATACATAAAGTAGTATACAATGTCTCAAGCGTCAGTCCTCAAGCGTCAGACATGTGATTTCTAAATATAGGGCAAATGCCATGCAGAAAACTGCCAAACGGGGGCCACTTGTCTTAAAGACATTTTGTTTATTGTATTAACATCATATTAAACTACATTAAAAGGTGCATATTTGGATACGCAAATATAAGTTGCTAATGTCAAATGATTGCTTATCCCGTTATTTCCTGGATTCTTAAATGGACAATTCCAGTTGTAAACTAAGCTTAGTACATTTTAATTATAATTTATAGCAAACAGCATGGACCCTGGTCATATGGTTCCTACATGACAAGTGTACTCCTACAGGTACATATTTTGTAAAGGATGTGTAAACTTGTAACTATTGTCCAAATGGGTTAATCCAGGTTTAATTTTGTACTTTCAGTTTCCAAGTTGCTTAGTGTATCCATGGTTTTGCTAGAGAAACTTGTAGCCACACAATTCCAGGTAGGTTTTAAATTGTTAGCTGTACTGACACTTTACAGGCAGGACATTTCGAAATTAACCCTTTCCTCCCTGAACCTTTCTAGTCCATTTCTGACTTTAAGGGTTGTTTTTGTCAATGTTTGGCATTGTGAAAAAACAGTGAAGACCCGTTGGGCAGTATGGTGGACACTCAGGTGGCTCACTTGCTCTCATTTTCGCGCATTAAAATAAGAAGGGCAATTTTGTAATAACTTTTTTTCTGGACAGATATCGTTCCTGTGCAAACGGTCCGTGTTAGCTTAATCATTTTCCGTTATGATGAAATTTGTTTTGAAAACATATTTTAATAAGATTTTGATCATTTTTTAAGTTGAAAAAGACACCTCTTAACCACATTAAACAAAGAGTAAAATGCTGAAAATAAGCCTCGACAGGGTTAATATAACACGACCTTGTGCATTTATGCAAATCGATATCAATTCTGTGCAAACGGGCTCGTATAATTGAATATTTGTTCTTTCTTTTGATATAAATTTAAGAATTGTAAGTTAATGTTAATTTGGTCCTTTTTCAAATTGAAAATAAAATTAATATGTTCAAAGAGTCGTCGGGAGTTTCCGTAAATACCGAGCGGTAAGAGCCGAACATTGACGGGCTCGCAAGCTAGCGTAGGGCAGTTTATCGATAATCTAGCGATGTCCACTATTCTGCCTAACGCCTGATCAGAGAGCTCCCTTAAGAGCCCTCTGATCTGGGTCTTCACTGTTTGCATAGGACACGTGTTCTATTCACATGTACACTGTTTGAAAAGGACGCCTATATACGGGACTAGTTTCAAAGAGTTAAAAGGAAACGTTTGCAAATTTTATTTTGTCTCAATCAATGACCACTTCTGTCCCAAGAGAGCGTTTTGAATGTTTCTTTTGTTAAAAACACAAATCCACAAGTTCAAGATCAATTTTCCATAAGTTCATTTTTCCATGTTATTCAATTTAAAAATGTGTCCTTCTGCATGCTACATGTACCTAATTGTCGCTTGCACATTTTGTCGTCTGCAGTAAATATACGAGTCTGACTTTCTGCTCTTTCTTTGAGAAATATCACCAATATTTCAATCAGTTTAGTTTAAGATGAGACTTCGAGTTACTCTTCGTCTGATCAGGATCCAAACTTTCTACCACTCGTATCGATATATCTTGTCATACTTCTTTAACCCATTACCCCATAAATACGCCTTTTACGCCTTTAATTTATTCCTCCACTTAAGAAAATAGTTACACTTTATATAATAATGATTGCATACAGTGAGAAATAGTTTCCATATTCTAGCAGATGGTAGTTTAAAGCAGGCTGAAAGTAAGCAGGCACATTCTACTTTACTTTCAACATGCTTTAAATGGGCACATGTCTTCAAACCTAGAAACGGGTTATGTGGTAATGGGTTAAATATGACTTTGAACAATGTTGCAGACAACAAAAACGAGTTGCCACTTCATATATGTGATCATTATTAGATCTACTGTGATCTGGATCCAAACTATTTGCAATGTCGACTTTAGTGGCCCTATGTCAATGAAAGGGTTCGCCTATGTATATGCCTGGATATTGCAGTGAACTTTCCCTATGTGCTGAACCCTTTGAACCCTAGTCCCGCATATAGGCGTCCTTTTCAAACAGTATACATGTGAAAAGTGCAATGTCCTATGCAAACAGTGAAGACCCATATCAAAGGGCTCCTTACGGAGCCCTCTGATCTGGGTCTTCACTGTTTATCATAATGCAAAACAATGACAAAACAACCCTTAATAGTCAGAAATGGACTAGACTAAAACGGAAACTGGGATTGTCCATTTGAAGTTTTAGGGAGGAAAGAGTTAAAGAAAGATTTCATTACAGATGTACAATGGTGATCTAAAGTCACTACAGCAGATCATTTCAAATGAAATAACAAATAGTGCAGACCTTGGTAAGACACCATGTCACGCGGCGTCTCATCACGGTCTACACTGCTTGCTTATGTCTACTTTAGTAGACACTTGGCTTCAATGGGCTACATTCACACGCATTTGGGTGTTTTTATACAACACTGTCATATACTGTCAGTAATTATGTACACTCTTGTAGTTGTAGATTCAGCCGATAGCTACAGTGGAGAATCTGTTATTCTTTCCCGTTTAAACGCAAACGTACGCAAACGCAAAGCACTAAAACGTAGAAAAGAACAACTTTTGGACAATTCTGATAATTCTTGTTTATCTTGATGGCAAATAGTTTGGAGCCTGATCAGACGCCGGGTTACCCGGCGTCTGATCTGGCTCCAAACTGTTTGCACTGCAAATAATAGTTTTAGCGTAAACGCGTTTATTGGGAAAGAATAACGTTTTCTCCACTGTAGCTAGTCAATTAATGTCTCGGTTTAGAAAACCAAATCCTTTCTCGAGCTAAAAGTTAAAACATATTAAAACCTAATTTGCGTCTTAATTTCAAAACTACATTTTTAACTACTTGTTGCAATGTAATAAAACATTTTATCACATGGGGCGAAATAAGAAGTTGAAACAAATTGCGTCTGCGTCATATCTGCATGAAAAAAAAGAACGCGAATCTGTGCAAGGTTGCTAATTGTAGACTGAGGGACGATATTTTCAAATATTCCCATCCATCACAGCCGAGTACTTAGGGTAATTTTCATGAAATGACAACTATCTACCCACACATTTAAGAGCAATCAAGGTGAGATCTGAAATTAAATTCACTAACAGCAATATACATATCCTTCACGCGGCGATATACACTGCCGGTGATATTATAACAATATACCCCGGATGATCCAGATTTCGAGAATCTAACCACGTGTCTTATGTTAAACTATCGTACTGATCTAACTCCTGATGTTGTATTATAACGGATTAAAAAGTATGTATCTAATTTTCCAACGGACGCCAATTTCGAAGCAGACGATACATTCCCTTTTAAGTGAAAATGATATCTAAATTACAAAATATGGTACATTAAACCCTCTCAATAACGATCGCTCAGTAGTCGGCTTAATGTCTGTTTTATTGTAGAAATATGTCATACAGCAAGATGAAAGTAATGCAGAAAGCTTTCTGATCTACTTTTATCTTGTTTTAAGGTTCTATCTGTCTTAAACATTTTATATAGCTCTTACATTAAGAGGTCGTAATACCTGAGTTTTACTGTATTTTACAGGTCTCTTCCCCATCTTTGAGCCCAGTTATGCAGCCCATATAAAGCCCACGATCGTATTACTGATTACCGAGCAGGTATGTAGAAGTCAAACACGTCCTCGGCCCAACCACAAGTGACAGAGGTGGGATTGAATCCTGGATGTGACGTAGGCTGACAGACATGCCTTTCGGTTCCTGTTTACACCCAAATCTATTAATAAAATATCCCCATTGAAATATGCATTTATACTTACATGTAGTTCAAAAAAATATCAAGAAAGAGTCGTAATAGTCCTGTCTGTCCGTACATTGGTCCGTGTGAGCATTTGTTCGAGGTTATCTAGATTTTACCGTTTCGTCTATCAACAACACTGTTCACTACAACGTTTGGCTACTAGTACACTTAGTTGTTGTCTTGAACCATTTCAAATCTACCATGTCACCTTGATTTCATCTTAATATTGGCTTAATTATACCCACACAAACGAAGTCCGTCCGTCCGGCTTGTCCGATGCTTAACTTCCCAAGTATGAATAATTTCTTATCTGTGTGGCTAACAGTTTGGGGTCTGCTCAGAAACCGGGTTACCCGAGGTCCGATCTTGCTCCAAGATATGTGAAATGAAAACAGTTGTTTCAGCTTAAATGCGTTTATTGGGAAATAATGTTTTGTTATGCTTTAACTATTAACTCCTACATGTAGTGACGCGTATACGCATCATTTATAAGCAATGTTTCTATAAATAGTATACATGTACTAGGTAATCAATGTAGACACAAATCATAGGGCTCCTACAAAATTCATTTGATCTCGAGATCCACGTCTTTGCTGGAGGATTTGCATTATTTGCAAATACATACAAACCGTATCAAATAGACAAGACTTAATTAGAAGCTGAAATGGCAGATTTGAAAACCCATGGATCATTAAGTTAATTAGTCATGTGCTTTTAAAGAATAAAATATTTTCTTTGAGTGGCCTAACTGCAACACTTGACAATTGTCAGCATTGCTTTAATCTGTATATAGTTAAAAAAAACTGTATTTTGAAAACTCCATTGGTTTAATGGAGTTGTTTTAAGACCAAACTAGACTTATAACTAAGGTGATTAATACAACCTCTTGTGCCTTGTCACAAGAGGCAAACGTGTTAGGATAATGTTGATGTGTGTACTCTGTATCAAAACTTCAACTGGAAAATTTCTTATATCGCTAAATGGCTTTTCAGATGTTTCTTGTCTTGTATATCAAAATGATTTCGATACAAAAAAAGTGTTAAATAAGGAAAAACAAGTACTCCAGAAATACTGAAAACAGTTTAAGATCTTATGCATTGCACTTATGGCCTTAGTAATAAGTCTAGTTTGGTCTTAAAACAACTCCATTAAGCAGCAATGGAGTTTTCAAAATACAGTTTTTTTTAACTATATACAGATTAAAGCAATGCTGACAATTGTCAAGTGTTGCAGTTAGGTCACTCAAAGAAAATATGTTATTCTTTAAAAGCACATGACTAATTAACTTAATGATCCATGGGTTTTCAAATCTGCCATTTCAGCTTCTAATTAAGTCTTGTCTATTTGATACGGTTTGTTTGTATTTGCAAATAATGCAAATCCTCCAACAAAGACGTGGATCTCGAGATCAAATGAATTTTGTAGGAGCCCAATGATTTGTGTCTACATTGATTACCTAGTACATGTATACTATTTATAGAAACATTGCTTATAAATGATGCGTATACGCGTCACTACATGTAGGAGTTAATAGTTAAAGCATAACAAAACATTATTTCCCAATAAACGCATTTATGCTGAAACAACTGTTTTCATTTCACACAGCTTTGAGAAAGTTCAGACGCCGGGTATTCAGGTATCTGATCAGACTCCAAACTGTTAGTCACACAGATAAGAAATGAATTATCTGAATTTTCTAAAAACAGTTATTTTCTACATTTATGGTATTGCGTTTGCGTATCGCTCTGTTTAAACTTTACTCCATAAATACGCTTTTTTACGTCTTCAATTTATATCATTGCTCAACAGAAGAAATTAGTTCTACGTTATAGTCATGAAAATGCAGCGGAAGAATCATTTTCTAAGTCCTTGCAGATGATATCTAAAGCAGACTGAAAGTAAAGCAAAATGCGCCTTCAGGCGCATTCTGCTTTACTTTCTGTCTGCTTTAAGTAGTCACCTGTCTTCGAAAGACTAGAGACAGGCTATGGGGTAAAGGGTTAAACGTGGAAGAATAGCGTATTCTCTATTGTACCGTTCTTGGCCCATAGGTGGGGTGGCACCTATTGTCGGGTAACAATGGATACCTCTCTTCCCAGTAATTAAATTCTTCCATTTCTGTCTTAATGGACTTAAAACTTCCTTTTCAAAATGACCATTCAATTTCACTTCCCTATAGAGAAAGTGGGAGTGTTTTTAAAGTCTTTGATTTCTGGGTAATATTTTCGTCTGCAACAATTGTCGTCTGCTTTTACATGAATTCTAAATACAGAATTTTCTAAATTTCTTTTCAAAACAGGAACGGAGTGTCAAACAGTTTGGATGCTAATGAGACGCCGCGTAACGCGGCGTCTCATCAGCACCCAAACTGTTTGCCATGGTTACATAGTTCCGACGCTTTCGTGCTAAGGGTTATGTTGGTTGCAATGACCTCCTTCTAACGCAATGTCGACCCTCTCGCAACTCGGCCCTGGATGGACTTTCCAAATACCTCTCGACTATTTTTTAAGTGGCTTAGATCGGGTGCGAACCATTGTTACTCAACTTCTGCTTTTCAGAAGGATTTTTGCCTGTTAAGTAGGGTTAACACAGCTACTGTTTACTTAACATGTCGTCTGCTGAAAGTGTCCTCTGCACCTGAAACTGTCGTCTGCTACATTGTTACTTCTTCTACACCTCTCACTTTCATTTTATCATTGCAGGATCGACAGAACTTTGTGCATAAAGAGGGGCTGTCAAACTGGGTGAAATCAAGTAGCCTTCCTGGAAGGATGTTTGCCGACGTTAACGTTTAGAAGGTTGGTTCCCTATTACCACATACATGTTTTACTTAACCTCCGTTCATGCTAGATTTCCGTCAGCTTGAAAATGGCCGTCTTTAAATGCCAATATCTGAAAAATAGGAAAGTATTGTCTTAACTGACGAAAACAAATGACTGTCAAACAGTTTAGATCCAAATCAGAGGCCGAGTAACTCGGCCTCTGATTTGGATCTAAACTGTTCGCATAACTCCTGTCAAGTATCGCCCAACATGCCCAAGTTTAATCCTAAGTAAACCTATTGTTAAAGAAGCATACAACAAGATTACTCGCCCATTATGTAGACCCAATATTTGGTTTGGATAAACATATCGGAGGGTGAAAAAATTGTTTATATAAACGTGTGACATATTTGATTTTCACTTGGATATTCAAAAGAAAATTCCCAGATGGTCAGACAAAACACACAAGAAATTCTCCACACACAAGCCCCTCTACACAGCATTACCAACCTATACACATACATAGACGGTATATAACGCCGTCTCTTGCCAAACCTCAGGTAACCCTATAGCCTAATTTGAATCACAATTAAAACTGTTGCGGCCTAACATTTCACGAAAATAATGTATAAATTTACAACGTTTTATTGGCCAACGAGTCGATCGGCGTATGTTTACCTTTTATTTTGAACAAACGACGAAATCGGATCCTCCCTTCCACCCAATAGCCCTGTATTTAACCTTGAACTTTACATTTAAGTATTTAAAAAATAGATCAAAATACCGTTGGAATGCGCCTGTGATTATTGGCCGGTTATGCGACAAAAGACAGACCATTTTACAAAAAAAAAGATTTGTCATAAACAAGCAATTGTTCGGTGATAGAATTCGCAATCTCGCCATTTATAGGTGTAATGAACTCAGGTAACAGAAAATAAGTCCAAAACTTTAAAGTCATATCACTTTCAAGTCCTGTGATGTGACTTCTCATTAGAATCGTCTCTTCGAGACGATTCTAATGAGTAGTCACAACATCGGATTTGGTTGAGAACTAAAGATTTTAGTGTTTGAAATACTTCCTTATCTAGAGCTATAGCGGTGCCATTGTTTAATGTCCAATGCACCAGAAACCTACATTTAATACGACCCGTTGACGTATCGCTGCAGAAAAACTTACAAAAGAACCTGTACTCTATGTGTTCTATTTATAACTTGTTTAATTAATATTTAATGTGAATGCAAAGAAGTTCATTATCTCGGCTATTGGCGAGGGTGACTGTATTAACGATGGTTTGCGGTCTCAATAGCCATCTATTCCAGCCCATTCTAGCTTATAATCAAATGGAATATGATTCAAATATCTCTGTAGACCCACTTTAAACTCGGCTAAGCAGATCGATATATTGAAAACCGATCGTGGTAATTGGGAACATATACACAGGAAGGCTAGCGACAAGTGTAAACAACGCTAACCAACCGTGAGAGCACATGCTTAGGATTCGTCGCCATCTCAATCTCACCTAAAACAAACCCTCCTTTCCTGTCAATTGTATTAAAAGATTCAAAATAAAGAAAACATATATATCAGTACATAATGTCGAGTCGGTATGCAGTATATCACTATTCCCATCTCGTTAAGTTACCTTGGGGCAAAAATGGCTGGTGACAATGTATAATGGCGGGAACGACACTCTCAGCCAATCAGAACGCAGCATTCGCTGTAAATATAGATGGCAGGTTAAAATCATCCCAACTCGATATACAGGTAAACCTTGTTATATGTGTCGCCATTTTAAGTCATGTTTGTGTGGATCGTATGAATTATAAATCAGAAATTGTGTGTTTTAGAGGAATATTAGCCAGGGAAAGTGAGAAGCGTGTGGATCAGCCGAGGGATTTGAGCGAGGCGACCAAGCGCTTCCGTGGAGTGGTAGGCGTGTTTAAAGTGACGACAACACCAGGCTACCTGCGACGGGGCATGGCTGAGTGAGCTCTTAACAGGTATGTAGGAACGAACACGGTCCGTTTCTTGTCAAACTTCACGCTCTTGTGGCTCCTATTCTTGGTTTTCTTGTCAATCGGGCCTCGTCAGACTTGAACAACTCGGAATATATACAATAGACGTCAATGAAAACATGTGGCCGTGCTTTAAGTAAAAAGTTTTTCTTGTGTTTCTTTCAGGGATAGGCATAACAAACAAGATTGTGTTTTATGGAGATAGTACAGCTCTAATAACGTGACAGCTGCGCTAGTGTAGCCAACAGTTTTTTCTGGCTGGTGTTGTGAGACATTTATCAAAAATGGATGGGACCTTAGTACAAGTGCTGTTGCCGTCGTCGATCGGCTTGACAACGTCAAATTTGACGTCAATGCCAGGACAGAACGTCCTGACGACAACCTTGCCGTCGATGACAATACCGACTTCAGCGATCCAGCACATTCCAAGCTCAGACATAGTCGCCGCGGCGGCCCAGGCAGCGATTCATTCCGTAGCAAGTCCAGATGATGACGATAGTCGAGACGATGCTACGTCTGACGGCGATAAAGAAAACGAGTCTGGCACGGTGTCCAGTGTCAAGTCCGAGCCCCCACCGCTCGAAGCCCCATCTCAACTTCACCCGGTGCAGCTTCAGGCTCACCAGTTACAGAATGCAACTCTTCTACCTGCTCATACTATCATCGAAATGCTTCCTCAGAACTTGATTGAGCATCAACAGCTCCTCCAGCAACAGCAGCAACAACTTCAGCAGCAACAGCAGCAGTTACAGCAGCAGTATCAGCAGCAACAAGAGTTACAGCAGCAACAGGACCTCGACCAGGGAGATCCAGGAAACAAGGGGAAACAACAAAATAGCAATGGTACAGGTACGCTTTATTCATCTCTCACTAACACCTCATAGGAGATATTAACCCATTCACTGACATGATGTCATTCCCTTTGAACAATTGTCGCTTGTTTTTATTTTTCAAATTTAAATTTAGGTAAATTGACTATCGTAATGTGTGTCTAACATTTTGGATCCTGATCAGACGTCGCGTGTCGCGACGTCTGATCAGGATCCAAAATGTGTGCAGGCAACAGTTGTCCTAAGGGTATGTCAATGAAGGGGTTAACCCAATATGCCTTTAAAACATGTAACTGGTATTTCCAGTTCACTTGTCTGAAAGAATAAACATATCATAAATTGTATGCTTTAAAGGGACTCGCAACCGGATGGTGTACTTGTCAAAATAAAATAAAATACTCAAATAAAAGCAAATTTGTGGCATTATTTGGCTTCTGACATTAAAAAAATATGATCAGTCCAAAAAAAGTCTCAAGAATCGTCACCGAATCTTAGATTTTTAGATATTTTCCATCGTTTTTCTATACCGACTAGTAGACGGTATAAGTTGTTGTTGTTGCTTCTCTACACGGGCTCAGACATAAACACGAGCCGAATTACGAAGTGTATGCACTTTCGAGCGCTACACATTGAAATACGTTAAATCGATCCGAGATAAACGCGGATAGTTCCGTGGTCCATTGGTCTAAGCGGTTTCCCCTATTTTGCCTTCTGTCCGCCAATGCCGGGCCCCGGGTTCGGATCCCACCAGAGACCAATATTTTTTTTTATTGAAATACATTTTTTTAAACAGAATTTCTTATCCTAAACTAATTCTTTACCATTTATATAAGCGTTTGACACATATTTACAAATTACTATTTTTAATGCACCATCTGGTTGCGAGTCGCTTTAAAATAGACAATTTTTCATGTGTCTATAAACCTTAAATTTACATTTATTATTTCAAACATTGCAGACCCAGATCAGACGTCACATTCCGTGACGTCTCATCGGGGTCTACACTTTTCTCCGATACCCTTTACGGTAGGCATACGTTGGTCAATGATGAGGATTTTTAAAAGAGTAGTCCTAACACAAAATTAGATCCTTTTGACATGTTCATATACATATATGTTGATTTATCTGTTATATGCAAGCAACTGAAAAACTTCGTACATGTCGCTGAAAACAAATTTAAGTATGATCGTAAATGTCAATCACAACGATCAGAACACATCTTAATCAAACCCTTTAACTGCCAAGCCGGCTATACTCCCAGCAATGTGATAGCCGTCCCATGATGGCCAGTTGGCCCCGGGATCCTATGGCCACGACAGGGCTTCCATAAGTTGACATGAAAAATCCTAAGATTCCAAATTTGCATTCTTCAAGTGCGATTTTACGAATCGTACCTTTACCCCATAGCCTATTTCTAGTTTTGTTGGCATGTGACTACCTAAAGCAGGCTGGAAGTAAAGCAGAATGCGCCTTAAGGCGCATTCTGCTTTACTTTCAGCCTGCTTTAAGTTACTATGTACTAGAAAAAAATTCCGAAGATTTAGGAAAAATCCGGAGAAATGGCAGCCCTGCTACGACATTCCCAAACTCATGTGAAACACGACGATAACAATGTCGAAACATGTGTCAGTGTTGTCGTTATGGTATTCATTTCTCGATGTGTTTAATAGACTGTGCTCATTTGGTCTTCTCTGGGATTCCTGGTTGTGTCAGGCCGCTACGTTGGTGTTTGACAGCTACTGTTGACTACCGAACCATGAGGGGGAGGGGATATAAGAACCGCAATGGGCGCCCGTCCATGAAGTGTAGAATTATATGGTGGACTAACCCGATTTGAAACTAAATCACATGTAAATAAAACAAGGCAATGAGCTTAGAGGACCGCTTGAGTAGAGTTTTAGTACCAATGATAGCTAAAAGGGGAAGTTTGTGTACACTTTCGTCTAGTGTGTGATTGTAGTGCTTTCATAGCTTTTTGAGTTTGTAATGTAAACACTACGTTTGTTATTAACCATCTTATGGACATTCCTGAGCACCAGTATGCAAAATACATAACAGTATGCAAATACACTTTGTGTCTGAACTCATTATAACGAAGAGTTGACATTTTGTTTTACAAGATCTTTATGACAAATACATACTTGATATGATTTATCTTACTTTATAGATCATGGTCTGTACTTTATAGATCATGGTTTGTTGGAAATTCATATCAGATTAATACAAACTCTGAAATAAGTCAAAACATTCTGCATTGCCAAAACATATATATTTTGCCTGTTTTAAACTTTAAAACAATACATTGTCCATGTACTCAAGTATGGTTTTGAAAACATTTGAAAAGTTAGCTGTTAAGCAATAAATTCCGTGTTAGCCTTTAAGCCAACTACATGTACCCTATTTGGGTATATAATGGTACAATTTATACATGCCCCATGCACTATAAAATACAAAATATTAAATGATATAGAAATGTAGACATATGCCATGGTATGATGTAGATATAATATAATATAATATAATGTAGATATAATATAATATAATGTAGATATAATATAATATAATGTAGATATAATATAATGTAGATATGATATAATATAATATAAATTAGATATAATATAATATAATGTAGATATAATATAATATAAATACAGTATAATACAGTATATAATATAATATAATTCCTGTCGACAACTCTATCCAAATCTATCAAAATGATATATTTTTAAAAGAAGGTTCGTATTTTTCCATATTCTCACCAATCATAAAATTGTGTGCAATAATTGTAAATAGTGTGACACTTGATTTAACACTTGAAACTATACCAATTACACTGTTAAACACGGCTTATTACAAAAGCAGTAATGCTAATATATTAAGACATGCGCTTTCTTTATCCCATTTAAAGCAGGTTCAACGTAAAGCAGAATGCCTAGCCCTGTATTTATTTTAACCCTTTCCCTTATAGAAGCGACTTTTAGCACATGCATTTTATTCATCCGCTGAAGAAAATAGTTCCAATATAAACCGTAATGAATATGTGTCATATTTAATACTTTCCTTATTCTAGCTGGTAAAAGCTTAAAGCAGGCTGAAAGTAAAGCCGAATGCGCCATATGGCGCATTCTGCTTTACTTTCAACCTGCTTTAAGTAGTCACCTATTTTCAAAACTATAAACGGGCTATGGGGTAATGGGTTAAGTGGTTACTGAACACATACTGAAATGTTTGGTGAAAATATAGCCTGCTAAGGTTTCACGTGATACAGTTTTTACAGCTTTAACAATACAATAAAACATTGTTCAGCAGCCATTCATTAAAGTAACAAGGGTATTTCTAAAGACAATGTACCGCTTACTGTTGGACAAAAAATTAACTCGAATACCCCCTGTTTAATATATAACAAAAGCTCAATGAAAGGTTTGTTTATGGTATTTAAGGCATGTAGCTGCTAAAGCAGCTTGAAAGTAAAACAGTAATGTAGTTAATCTATGATATACCCTGGTGTCAGTTTTGAAAAACCGGGTTAGAATTTAATCAATCCACTTCTATAGGAGCTTGTTGCTTTACTTTCAACTTTCCGTTTGACTTGCACAATGAAAATTAGATATTTTATTTTGACTTCTGATTGCAGGACTTTGTTGTCATAAATATTTAAAAACGGTATAACCCAACACCTGAGGTACAATTATAGAAAACAGTCACATATTGCACACTAACGGCAAAGACGTGATTACCTTTTCAAACAGTTAGGATCATGATGAGACGCCGATTTACTCGGCGTCTCATTTGGATCCAAACTGTTTTGACACACTGACTCTATTTTTTAAATAACTTAACAGCTGAGATACAAGTATAGAAAACATTAAAATATTAATTGTGTGCTGGCATAGCTTTGGCAAAGACCATCGGTCGGTTATCCCATTGTGCTATGGCCCATTACAATATAAACAGATTATTGTTATTACCAATCTTAACTATGGAATGTTTTCATAGCCTGCCCCTGATATAGTACACGGTGGCCGGATGACATATATTTATAGGATATTTATTCGGGTATACACAGTGGTGAACAATAGAACCGGGTAGAATTTGGTGGGTTTGTTGTTCAAACTTGGCTCAATTCTAAATGGTGTTGTATTCATGGTTTATTTTCTCGCTGTGGGCCGAAAAGAGTTTAAATGACTGCCAGTGTCACGAACACATGCTTATGTCCACAATGGTTTTGTCTTTTGTATTGGAAGGAAGGGTAGAATCTACATTATTTTATTTGTAGGGGTGTTTTACTGGCTAATTTCAAACCATTGACTGGAAATGATATACATGTTCGTATTAGGTTCAAATTCAGTAAAGTTTGGCTATTGCGACCGGTAAAAGACTACCTTCGTGCGATAGTCAATGCATTTTGCTGCTTTATGAAAATCATTTAAATGAAAGTAGTTCATATAGCTCCTATAGGAGGTTTCTACTAAGTTTTAATTTGCTGACAATTGTCTCCTAACTGTATCTAATGACCATCTGTAATTCTTTTAGAGATTTTCTGTAGTAATAGAGTTACTGCCGGGCTTTTAATGTCCAACATATTTTGGAAAATTATTGGCATCCAGGAGCTCTCTGCTTTATCCCTATCCAGCTTTAGGTAGCCTCATTTCTTTACAAATCATTATTCTTTTAGATGCTTTAAAGAGCTAGTTTAACTATATAGTCATTAGAGTGGATCGTTAACATCGTGTGCAACTTTATCTTATACATGTAACTTATATTGCATATTAATTAGACAAAGTTCGTTTGGGAAGATGGAGGACTTCAGGTACTTAAGGCGCATTCTGTTTTACTTTCAACCTGTTTTATGTGGTCACATGTCTTGAAAACTAAAAACAAGCTACGGAGTAATTGAAGTGTGCAGCGCCATTCAGGGTAGGGACATCCATTCAGATACAAAAATATCAATGCAGGGTAGAAATCCATGTATGATTACATATTTCGATGAGGAATTACTAAAAGTCTGAAAGCATATTTTTATTTCAACGGTATAGCAAATATTTCACACTACTTCATTCTCAGTTAAGATTATTCTACCTGTAACTGGGTGTCTACCCTGGGTCCAGAGCATCTACCACTGTCAGCTTGTTTACTGCAAAACTATTTTTCAGGACACATCGTCAACGTTTCGGCTGGCTGCTTTTATAAAATCGTTGAGTCATGTCAAAAATGAGAGATTTAAAAACAGATTTTAACCCTTTCCTAGCCAAAACATCGACTGCTTTTAATACCTTATTTGCTTTTTCCTCCTAAATTTTGTTTCGGTGTAATTGGATTTAAATAAATGGGAAGCTGGCGTGTTGAACACTTTAGACTCGGATCAGACGCGAAGAGTGTGATCAGGAACCAATCTGTTTGCGATTATCAACTGAAATCACGAGTGGCAGTTGAAGGGTCGACAACTTTCATTATTATCATAAAATATAATCAGAAATATTTAGCTGTTTTCGCTTGTTGATGTTGGTTTAACCGACCAGGATATACGCAAATAGCAAAGCTTGCTACTGGTTAACCATGAGTACTTATAGTGGAGAATCTGTTATTCTTTCCCAATAAACGCGTTTACGCTAAAACTATTATTTGCAGTGCAAACAGTTTGGAGCCAGATCAGACGCCGGGTAACCCGGCGTCTGATCAGGCTCCCAACTGTTTGCCACCAAGATAAACATGCAATATCAGAATTGTCCAAAAGTTGTTCTTTTCTTCGTTTTAGTGCGTTGCGTTTGCGTACGTTTGCGTTTAAACGGGAAATAATAACAGATTCTCCACTGTACTGGTTAACCATGAGTACTTAGCTGCGGAGGGACTGACTCCCTGTTCTTACAGTAGAGAAGACGTTATTCTATTTAACTCATTGAGCCCTAGTGACGCATATATGCGTCCTTTACCAAAAATGTACATGTGAAGAGTACACTTGTCCTATGTAAACAGTGAAGTCCCTGATCAGAGGGCTCCTGCAGGAGCCCTCTGATCAGGGACTTCACTGTTTGCAATTTTGTGATATACATGTATTATATATATATAAAAAAACCACTAAATAGTCGAAAATGGACCGGCCTTTATAGAAAACTGGAATTGTCCAATGGCAGTTTCAGGGAATAATGAGTTACACGAAACTAAACGCAAAATGACAGCTTTTTGAAACATGATTATGAATTATTTTAATCTGAATTGCAAACAGTTTGGATTATTATTTAGTAAAACTATTTGTTCGTTTATTGAGAAAGTATAATATTTTTTTTATTGTATATTGTCAAAATGCACTAGGACTTAGGTCAGCGAATATATATAAAAAGTAAAATGAGCTATTACGACCAAACATAGGAACTCGTGTATGCTGCTGACACTGTACTATTTGTCCATACAACACACTATTTATTTTGAAATAGCAAACAGTGCAGACCCTGGTGAAATGGCGCGTAACGCGGTGTCTCATCAGGGTCTACACTGTCACAGCTGCCAATGTCCACTTTAGAATACACTAGGCTGAAGTTTTGCTCTATGTTTGAAGCTGTTTGTGTGTGGTCTCAGCAGTCTTATTTAGTAGAAATAAGTCTCACCAAAGGGTTTATTATTTCTGATGTAGTTTACATTTTAGTACATACAAGATATATAAAATGAACTTGAAAGAGGTACTTAAGCTGTTATTCATTGAACCCTTATTTACGAGTATACTCGTCATTTAGCCTACAAACAGTGTGTCTGTTAAGAGTACACTTATACTATGCAAAGCAGCGCAGATCCAGATCAGAGGGCTCCTTCAGGAGCCCTCTGATCAGGGTCTGCACTGTTTGTAATTTTGCAATTATATTGCAGAAAACAATATGAACTAGTCAACAGTGGACTAGTCGTAATTGGTAACTGGGCTTCATTGTCCATTTGAAGTTTCAGAGGACAATGAGTTTAACAAACGTTAGGTTCAAACAAATAAATTATCTTGACATTCGCCGTGTTTATGTGACACGCAAATTTGATTGCCAATCAATAGATATATTACATATTTATCACCCGGTTGATGCTGCAATTATTGCACACCCCCTCAATTACAACCACTAAATGGCGTTATGCATAAGGTGCGTAATGTTTGTTATTGCTTAAAACAAGATGAAAGTAAAGCAGAAAGCTCCTTTAGGAGCCTTCTGCTTTACTTTTATCTTGTTTTAAGATGTGATATGTCTGTAATAATGATTTTATTAGTATTATTTTCAGTGGTCGTAATAGAGGGGTTTTACTGTATCCATCTATACAGGTGTAATATGTAACAGCTGGGCTCTTATACTACGCCTTTCGTATTGTTTCCAAATACGTTCGATGTCTTCTAAAAGTAGTTCCCACACACCGTCGCTTTCCCCAATCGCACTAATTCTTTTTAATCGTTGGAAAATAGCTGTCATAGGATTTGTTTGTACTCTCCCGGTGCTTGTGAGAAGAACAATGTCGTAACTGTAGCACACATTGGTCTTACCTAGAAGGCTTTTCGCACCACCCTGTTGCATTAGCACCGCAGGCAGTAGGTGTTAGATTTTACCGATAATAATAAGGTATTTGAACAGAGGAGCTCTTAAAACGTAATAAACACCCCTCGGGGCCAGCGGAATTACCAAAAGTGGCCTTGTGTAGTTTAAAGTCCAGACTGGGCAATTACGGCTAGCGGTCTTGACAATTTTACCCAAACTGGCCAGTTAGGGTGAGGTTTAGGGCTGCGTTTAGAAAATATTGCTGAAAAAATATATAAAGGGAAACAGTAAAGAATTTACATTGTTTGGAAAGTAAAATTGAAACGGTTTCCAGATTGGAAATGGTTAAAGTCCTGATTTGGCGAATACGTAGAGCGGTCTGGGCAAAATTACACCCAGCTGTGCCAAGACGGGTCAGCAGGATCTGTGGTCATCAGTGGCGAAGTCTCTTAATAGACAGGTGAACTAGTTTGAAGACAGAAAACCACTTACAGCAGATTGAAAGTAAAGCACAATGCACCTTAAGGTGCATTCTGCTTTACTTTCAATCTGCTTTAAGTGGTCATCTGATAGGATGTTGAAACTATTTGTGGTACATGTTCATGACTAAATTGGTACTACTTTCTTCAATGAAATAAAAAATTCCACTCAATAATAGGCATGATAAACCTTAGCAGAAACAACAACAACAACAACAATGAAATAATGAATTTAATGTAAAATACGTTTCTATGGAGGAAAGAGTGAGAGCGCATTCTGCTTCGTTTTCAATTTGGTTTAGTTTAGGTCTTCAAAACTGGCAACTTGCAATGGGGTAAAGGGTTAACCATTTGAACCATAATCCCGCATATAGGCGTCCTTTTCAAAGAGTGTACATGTGAATAGTACACTTGTCCTATGCAAACAGTGAAGACCCAGATCAGAGGGCTCCGAAAGGAGCCCTCTGATCAGGGTCTTCACTATTTGTCATAATGTCAAACATTGACAAAACAACCCTTAAAAGTCAGAAATGGACTAGCTTTAATTGGAAACTGGAATTGTCCATTTAAAGTTTCAGGGAGGAAAGAGTTAAGGCATTCAGTTCAACTGGCTCAGCTGTGTAATGGCTTACAGCCATTTGAACTGTTTACTCCATAATTAAAGAAATTACCGCTATCGAATGTTTTAACTATTTAACTTTGTATAGTCTTTATAGTATAACGTTTCACTGGAACACCCATCCCTCTCTCCACAATCACCCTACAACCCTTTCAACACCATGGACTTGTTCAAAATGTAATTATTTTATTTGCAAACAGTGTAGACACAGAGATCTGGGTCTTCACTGTTTGATAATTTAGACTTATATTAATTAAACTACCCAGAACTCCAAGTAGAATGATTCATGTGTTGGTTACTTAAACTATCCACAATGGAACCTTATAACCCGAACTAGCTACTTAGTGTTTAACCCTTTCCCTCATAGAAGCGACTTTTAGCGTATTTGATTTATTCCTCCGCTGAAGAAAATAGTTCCAGTTTGTACCCTCATGAACAATTGCCATAACAAATATTTATATATAGCCTAGTAGATGGTAGTTTAAAGCAGGCTGAAAGTAAAGCAGAATGTGCCTGAAGGCACATTCTGCTTTACTTTCAACCTGCTTTAATTGATCATATGCCTTTAATGTTATAAACAGGTTATTTGGTAAAGGGTTAAAGTTATCTCATTTACTTAAATTTAAGATAGACACAGATTATTTAATTTTCCACTTATGACTAGTCTATTGTTTACCATTTTGGTTATTTTAAACACTGTTTTGTCATACAGCAAACATTGGATACCTTGCCCATGGGTGTTTCCTTTAATAACCATCTCAACTGGATCTACACTGGTTGCACATGACAACTATACTCTTCACGGATGTGTTGTTTGTAAATGACGTTCACACTCGTCACTAGGGTTCAAAGGGCTAAAGCGAATAACATACTGTACAGTGGAGAATCTGTTATTCTTTCCCGTTTAAACGCAAACGTACGCAAACGCAAAGCACTAAAACGTAGAAAAGAACAACTTTTGGACAATTCTGATATTTCATGTTTATCTTGGTGTCAAACAGTTTGGAGCCTGATCAGACGCCGGGTTACCCGGCGTCTGATCTGGCTCCAAACTGTTTGCACTGCAAATAATAGTTTTAGCGTAAACGCGTTTATTGGGAAAGAATAACAGATTCTCCACTGTACCAAAACCTGAGTGGCAAACATTGCAAACATTGCCAATCAAGTTTGATTCGATTTCCAAAGCAGAAAAGAACTAACTCGGGTTGTAAGTCGAACTGGTCCAACAAGAAGGAGGTTTTTACCCGATGTATTGTAAAGCCTCAAAACCGAAAATAAATCTCTTTTTGCAAGGTCATAATGGTGACACTGTTGTAAGGTCTCTTGCATTGAAGTTATTTAACACGTGATTTTACTGAGTAAATCAGTTGTATCAAATGTATGCAATAGATTAATATTAGTAACTCTTTTAGACAAAACTCAAAAAAAAAAAGATCAATTTTTCTTTCATGGCTGTGATATATTTATTTTGTCTTATTTGTTGTATATTATGCAGTTTACCTTAAATCAATTTCTCTTTTATGATAATATGGTATTCAGATGATAATGCAACTTTCAACAAATACAATAGAAGCTGCAATTGGTACATAGGAAATTGGCAACGCCCGCTTGAGCTTCGGTTGTCGGCTTTCGATTATACGGTTGTTTCCTAGTTGTTCCGGTGTCTCGTATTCGTTGACGGAAGTTGCCGAGTTGTTGTTGTGCCTGTAGATGTCTCTCCCTGGCTCGTCCTTCTCGTGTTGCGTGTACAGGTATTCACTATTCCCATTCCCTTTGAACGCCTCCTAGATTACTGACAGCGAGACTGGACGTGTCAGATTCCCACTGTCAACCATTGTAATCTAGCAGATCTTTAACATGTTGATACCTGGCTGGATTTCCAACGTTTGGTTGCCCACATAAATGGTCTATATGCATACATTCTGTTTTGTATATGAGTTAAAACTTTCTCAAGCGACTGCCAGAGTAAAAGATGTATAGAAATTCATTAAGATAGGTGATATTTTAATTTAGAACTAAAGAAATGCACTTTAACTTTGCATTAAACCACAACCTCCTTTTAGAGATTCCAAGACTTTTGCATTGACTAATCGCTAAACTGAAGTTTTCTTAAAGCTAATTTAGCAGTATAGATCATAGCTTAAAAACCCAGAAAAGTCAAACGTAACAATCAAAATTAACCTCATATTTCGACGGACTATTATCATTGCGGACTAAAGATTGTAACAACGTTTTCTTGGCAGAAATGGTCCCTCTAGCGGAATTATTACACGTTGGAGAGTCGGAATTAGCAGTTACGTACAACTTTCCCTTCAATAGAGACATGTCATTATCGCCTTGATCGAATATCTGGACACACAATAACTGGACACTGTCAAACTGACCAGGGGTGTTAGGGGATCAAAGGTCAAGCACGTCCAGGACGGGATTGAATTTACAAGGTTTTTCAGCAATATCGATTATTCTATCAAAATCGCGTGTTACCTTGAGAGGAAATGCGGACAAGGTCTCGTTGTTGAATCTGTGTGCGAGGAGATTGCATGTCGTTAAACATTAAAAAGGACAGTTTGTGATCATGATACTGACCCCGCGAGGTACAGTAGACAATGGCCTTGGGACTTGTAGCCACTGCACTCTCAACCATCGATTGCTTCAGCTTATTGGGATTGTCTTAGACTGTTAACCCATTTGTGCCCACGTTGTCAAATATGTGACATAGGCAAACGATGTATACTCTGATCAGAGTGTACACTGTTTGCTGATAGGAATTTAAATATAGAGCAAATTGAAAATGAAAATTTAGACCACCTTTAGATTAAACATGGACTTATTCAATATATAAAAGCTGAAACGAAATTAATGCAAACACATATAGATCTACCAATCTTTAAAAATGATACAGCAATATCTTTTTTTACCAACAATATTAAGAAAATGACAAGGTTTCGAAAAGGAACAGTTTTTATTTGAATAACTAACAGTTTGGAGACTGCTTCAAACAGTTTGCAATTGGATAAAGTTTTAAGTATAAGCGCATTTGATTGAAAATAATGAAATATTCTTCACTGTAAGCTTTCAGGAACGAAGTTTTCAAAGGTGTCTTCCATTTTTTGCAACAAAACATTACAACATTTTTTTTCGAAAGCTAACTCCTATGATACATAACGAACAGATCTATTGTTCCATGACCATGGTATTGCATGGTTACTAAAATAGTATTACTATATCCATTCAAACGAATGGTAACATTAAATGCTCTAGACATGTGAAAGTTTTAAGCAGTATTGAAGTCCACCGAAAGCTCCTTTATGAGTTTTCTTCTTTCAATAGGAACCATCTGATTTCGACATACACTGTTTGCAGAAGAGATGTACTCTTCACATATGCACTATTTGTAAATGACGAGTATACACGGCACCAGGGGTCCATAGATTAACCTGCCTTACCATGTATTCCTCCATTCTTGCTAGTCAATGTTGTTTTCTGGTTCATAAAATAAACGTTTCGATATATTTGTGTGGTTAATGTAGCGTAAAAAGTTCTTATTTTAATGATACCCGGTAACAAAACCAGTCATACATGACTAACACAGTCAGCCACGCCCAACAATCTGCATCTCACACATTTCGTGATATGTTACATGTACATTGATGAAGATTGAGTACAGATATAGGACAACATAGGGTTGGTTTGTGTTTTATTGGTAGTTATAGCGGTATTAGCGGTGTTTTTTGTCTGTCAGATGAGCCACGTTTATAGCAGAAGGCTATTGACACTTAAAACAGTCTTAACCCATATTACGTCTTTTCTCGAGTTGCCTCTTAACCCATTACCCTATAGAAGCGCCTTTTAGCGCATTGAATTGATTCATCCACTGAAAAAAATATTTCCATTTTACATCATGAATATATAAACTATAAAGGTAAATATATGAGTTTATAAAGTCTGCAATTATATACATATTCTGCCGACTTTTACAATTACCTCCCGACCATCGAGTCTCAAGTCGGCCACAAGAAATACCACAAGAAATATTTTCTATATCCTAGTATATATAGTCACTAGAAGCAGGCTGAAAGTAAAGCAGAATGCGCCTGAAGGCGCATTCTGCTTTACTTGCAACCTGCTTTTAGTGGTCAATTATCTTCAAATCTAGAAATGAGCTATGGAGTAGGTTAAGAAAGGATGTTAGTAAATTGGTTATGTTAAAAGTACTCTAGTTTTCCCTCATCGTGTATGCGCAATGAATGGAATACAAACCAGAGTTGTGACATGTTTCAGGGATTAGGAGTTCAATAACATCACAACCCTCTACAGCTTTGGAGGACAAATCGGTGAAAAGAAATCTCACATATATTGCATGAAGCCATACATCCTTTTTAATGGCGAGATCCGCACTAATCTTCAAACTCTTCTTGAGACCATACATTCACCTCTATTGAGCTTCTTTTTGAGTGCAATACAGTTTAGTTAAGTCATCATTTAAAAGATATTCAATGGGTATTCTTCAAGACGAAGACTGCCTAATGCAGGGCAAACGTAATACAAAATGTTCCTATTGGAGCTTCTGTTATACTTAATTTTGTGTTAAGCAGATTTTACATCACTGATATTTTTAATTTTTTACTATGTGTTTAGTACTATGTATTCCACATTGACTACCGAGGAGCCGAAAGGCGAAACTAGTTTAGTAGAATAGCGTAATGGTTTTATTAAATATTTTTTAAACAAAGGCATAATCTTTCTCTTTTTTTAATTCGATATATATTCTACATTATATATACATGTGTTATTATACATTCACCCATAGGTGAACTACTCGTAAGACATTGGTGCAATACATAGTACATGTATACATGTAGTACATGTATAGCACCAAGTTATTACGAGTCGTTCACATATATGCATTTACCGGCATCGTCTGGGTCAACACTGTTTGAAAGTGTTAGTTGTTTGATGAATTTTGTTTGGGGTTCATTTTGGTAAGAATTAATTGGGATTCGTTTGTTGAGATTTTATTGGCGTTCGAACGTTCACAATTTTATAAATTATTGAGTATTTAATCACATATCGACTTTTACAGTTTTTATGTCGACAATAAATTGGGTCACATAATTAAGTTCGCTTATTATTTAGATGTCATTTCAATAATTTCTCTGATTTATCATTACTCTACCATTAAGATTTACCTGCCTGTTTCTCATGATTTCAAACATGATCGTTTGACTATACCTAATAATGTACTGTCAACATTTTGTTGAGCAAGCCTTAAATGAAGTTGAATGAAGGAAACACACATTTCGTAATATGCGCATCTGTTTAAATTAATGCATGACAAAAGTTTTGCAGAAAGCTCCTGTAGGAGCTTTCTGCATAACTTTTGTCATGCATTAAATAGCCACTTGTTATATAGGCTACTTGTATATATTGTCACGAATGGGCTCTTAATATAATATCGACTGTTAACAGTCTACGTATATGTGTTGTGCTTTTGTAGGGCGACTAGGCAGTTAGACTGCTAATGTAGATGTAGGAGATGATAGCGAAAGTGGTAGGGTTATTAATGTAAATTTTCCTCAATGGCCTTCTGAGATGGGGTAGATTATTAACGATGATACGTATTCAATAAGGAAGACGACGGACTGAAAGTGCTCATTGAAAGTTAGCAGCGACGCTTTGAGGGGGAAATTAAACGAGCTCATTTTCTGACCACATTATGTTTTTTTATTCGTCACCTCGATGGAAATGATTACTTTTTATGTTGTAAATGGGAAAAACGTATATGTCTTACATACGTTGATGTTTTCAACTTTATCTTTAATTTTTTTTATTTTTTTATGTTAAAGTTTTGAGGTAAATGATAATGAACGCCACTCGCTTTAGTTTTGGTAATCCGCTTAAAATTTAAAGAAAGGAGATACTTTAAAGAGAATATTATTTATGAAATGTTTAGAGTTTTGTCAAAACTTCAAAGGATTAAATCTGTAGCATAAAATTTACATAAATACTAGCTTGCACGTTGGTAAAATTAGAAGCCAACTGGTAATAAGGAAAACAAACAACAGTGTTAACTCATTATCCCCTGGAACTTCTAATGGAAAATTCCAGTTTGCACTAAAGGCTGGTCCATTTTAGACTATTTAGGGTTGGTTTTTTGTAATCAATTTCAAAATCCCAAACAGTGAAGTCCCTGATCAGAGGGCTCCTGCAGGAGCCCTCTGATCAGGGACTTCACTGTTTGCATAGGACAAGAGTACTCTTCATAGGTATACATTTGGTAAAAGACGCATATATGCGTCACTAGGGCTCAATGAGTTAAGAGTAAAGCATACAAAATGTTTTCATCTTAGTTGAATATTGAAATGTACATGTATGTTTAAGCTACCGTGAGAGAACGTGTACATTATATACTGCCATTTTGATTCAAGTAGTGTTTATTTAGTGTAGACTCTGATAAGACGCAGCAATTGCGACGTCTCATTCGGGTCTGCAAGGTTTGCTTTGAATAAATAACTCAATTTAATTAATTCCTTCACTGAATCAAATAGCTCCACCTTTCACAGATATGAATATACAACATTAGGAATAGTTCATATATCCTAGCAGATTGAAGATTAAAGTCGCATGAAAGTAAAGCGGACAGATACTTAAGGCACATTCTGCTCACTTTCAAGCTGGTTTAGGAGGTTACCAATCTTCAAAACGAAGAAATAAGCTACGGGATGTATAGACATGCATTTAAAGAGTTTGGAGTCTGATCTTGCCCCAAACTGATTGCTATGAAAACAATTGTTTTTGTACAAACACGTTTATAGGGACGGAGAATAATGTTTTACCATCTGTATACATTAGCTGAATTAGAAACCAGTACCCCGGGTAGAAACGTTTTTGAAGCTGGCCTGGTTGATAGAGGAGAAAACTTGAAAAGAGACTTTATCACGCTAAACATTGTTGTCATGGTAATATGAGATACTTACTCGTCATAATTTAGTAGTTTTAATGCCAGTTGGCCATGTCGTTGATCGTTAGGTATCTATCTTACCTGGGCAAGCATCTGTAACAAAACACCGACAAACGTCACAGATCTATGTACATTGTACACCAACAAGTAAACAGATATCCAGATTCGGAGAGCTTTTAAAACACTTAAATATGTTTATCTTCATAAACCCTATGCTGTGATTACGCATTAGAATCGTCTTTGCGACGATTCTAACGCGTACTCACAACATTAGGTTTTAAAGATGCAAAAATGGAAAATGTTTGAAACAAATTATTCAATCGCTATTAACAGGACCCCCCCCCCCCCCGAATAAAGTTCTTATATTGTGATGTATTAGGCATGCACCTGCTGAAAGAGAATAATAGAAAGCGAAACAGAAAGTGTCCTGCATGCTGAATATTGCAGAATGACAGAATAGGTGCTCATTTGACTTTAAATGCAACGTGTTGATTCTATATATCCAATTTGTACAATTTTTGCATTTTTAAGCATAAAGCAATGCTTGAAGCACCACCGTCTTACTATTTCTCGACGTTACATGTAACACATTATACTGTCAAGATGGACTATATGAGACATGTTTGCAATTACGAAAATAAGAATTGTCTTTGGCGAACTTCTCTACATAATGCAAATCAAAGCGAGGTCCGGACTGGAAACATCTACTTTACTTGAATATACTCAGACTACTAAGCCTCATTACAAAATGTAATTCATCTTTGAAAGTATTGCCGTCCATTAGAGGGGTTTGATTTAGAGTAAACACTATACTAAACAGCAACAAACCTTACTCTTTTACTCCATATCCTTATTCTAATTTTGAAGGCAGGTGACCACTAAAGCAGGTTGAAAGTACAGCAGATTGCACCTTACGGTATATGCTTTACTTTCACTCTGCGTTAAGCTACTAAAATATATTAAACTATTTCTAATGTTTTATATTAATTAACTCATAAAATGGAAATATTTTGTGCAGTCGAGGAATGAATTAAATGCATAAAAAGGCGTATATATAGAGAAAAGGCAGGGCTGCAATTTCTCCGGATTTTTCTTAAATCTCCGGATTTTTCCCCCAGTTCACGATAGCTTAAAGCAGGCTGAAAGTAAAGCATAATGCGCCCTAAGGCGCATTCTGCTTTACTTACAGCCTGCTTTAAGTAGTCGCATGTCAACAAAACAAGAAAAAGGCTATGGGGTAAAGGTACGATTCGTAAAATCGAACTTGAAAAATGCAAATTTCAAAATCTTAGGATTTTTCACGGCAACTTATGGCAGCCCTGAAAAGGGTTATTTCCTGTAAGTCCAATGTCCTCATTGGCAGATCGATTGTGTTGGTGTAAACTCATCATCAAAATTGAATTTTCAAAAGCAGACCATCATATAACATATTGCCATTGATTTGTTAGGTCGAGGAAAACTGTTTTCATAAATGAAAACGAGTGTTATTTCATTCTCTTGAAATTAGAAAAAAGAGTTTTTTTCTCATTTTGGAATGTTTATCTAAAGCTATAACCTAATACTAGATGTCTAAGCTTTCACAAAGGCCGGGAACCTAATTGTTCCTTTTCCCGTCACAATGACTTCTGCTTCATTTCTTCGGTAAAATTGTCGTCTGCAAACATTTTTCAAATCCATTGTTATTTTATATATTTTAGCAGACGCGTTAAGACGAGTTGCAAACTGTTTGAATCCTGATCAGACGCCGAGTTTCTCGGCGTCTGATCAGGATCCAAACTGTTTGCAAATGACATTCCACTCAAAATAGACAAGGTAATGGCTAAAGCAACATTAGACTGCAGAAATATTAACACATTTATTAGCATTTTATCAACGCCATCAGAAACTTTATATTGACACAATAAGAAAGATGACCTTTACGGTGAGACTGCTGAATAAATATGGTGTCGAAGCTCCGAGGTACCCCACTGTTTTACGACATTACCGCGACAAAAGAACGGTTTGCGGACAGATTCAAATTGGACATTTTTTATTCTCGCAACCTTGTCAGATTATTGCCTGTTTACGACGTGTGAATTATGAGTATTTTCGTTTCCATTTTATGTATTGCCATGGAAACAAAATACCAATTAAGTTTGGTTTTCGGACACCTATAATAAGGTACAAAGTAAGCGTCCACTTTGAACTTGCTCTGATAACTGTTCCGTTGCTAAAGTTGAACTTCAAGTGTCCTTAAAAAGTGTCTGTCATTTTCATAGGAATTAACTTTTTGACAAATTAATATCTCTTGAATGACCATATGAATATTTTAATTGAAACTTAAGAGTAAGTTTAAAAACCTGTCAAATTTGTTATAAAACACTTTACAATAAATGCTGACTGAACCGTTGCCAAGGAAACTGTTTTCAATTTATTTACCCCTTTCGATATTCTAGCCATACTGAGTTGCTAATTAGATTGGTATTCATATAATTATTTCGAGTTTTCACCCACCCGGATGTGGGCTTACGATACGAAAATTAATTTTTATACAGTCCCTATGCCTAATCTAACCCCAACAAAGGCCTGAAATGGTATAATTGTATCTGGCCCCGTCAGGCAGGCGGGCTTATGATAATCAATACGACCCTTTGAACATGTCATGCGTAAAACATACAGTAAAACCTCTGTTTAACGGCAACTCTTTTAACACAAAGGATATGTAAATGCATGCACGTAACTGCTTACATGTAATGCATTGCAAAAGTATTGCAGAGCTTTCTACAATACGTTTGCCCTGCATTCATGTGTTACCTCCGTGTAAGCCGGCCAGATCGTTTTGTTTTCAATGGGTTTGACATATTGTTTTCTGTACTTCTATATTAAGAAGAGATTCTAGAATTAAATTGTTCTTTCATAACATACTTGGCACTACGGCTGTCAATGAGCCTGTCATAGACTTCTTCAGGTAGTCGTACTCTAGAGAAGACTTATTATTTGAACTTGATTTTACAACACTGTTAGCCTAATGACCTTGACCCATGGGCCTTTATCATACTAAGCCCGGCTTGACTTGCCTGTGCAAATCGCCATGATCTAGATCAGAGCAGAGTAGCTCGGTGTCAGATCTTGTTGCAAATTGTTTGACACTACTTTTTGACTTAACTTCAGCTTAATTAAATGACAATTAAATGAGCAATAAAGTAATCCAGACCAGATATGTTCCTATGATGAGGATTTAAACTGAATGGAAATGCCTATTTAAGAATAAAAGTCTTGAAAATCAACCCACTTTCAAACACAATGGCCAATCTCTTAATTGCTATCCCATACTGTATGTTTTCATAATGAACATTTGTATAGCCATTTTCTCACTTACAAACTCCCTTTCCATGCCATTATATATACACCACCTGAAAACGGAGTTTTATTGAACTATTTGCACCGAGAAAGAGGTATATGAAACATTTCTTACGTCCTGACATGTGACTGCTTTAAGCAGGTTGAAAGTAAAGCTGGAACCTCCCTATGGGGTATATATGCTTTACTTTCAGCCTGCTTTTACAGCCTTAAACACTGACACAAGGTATAAAGGACAGGGTGAAGCGACTGTTCATTTAGCATAAGTTTGTGGCTTGAGACAAAAGCTCGTACATCAACCACGGTCGTAATAAATGTGACACCATCTATCTAAATTCCCTTCACTACAGTGGAGAACACGTTCTTCTCTCCCGATAAACGCGTTTACGCTAAAACGTGTACATGTATTTACGTTGCAAACAGTTTGGAGCCAGATCAGACGCCGTAACCGGCGTCTGATCAGGCCCCAAGGTGTTTGTCACTCAGATTGAAATTTTGTTTTAGAAATGTCAAAAAATGGTAATTTCCTTTATTTTAGTTTCTTACGTTTGCGTATCGTTTGCGTTTAAACGGGAAAGAATAACGTTTTCTTCACTAACACAAAGCTTTAGACCCTTCCTCCACAACGCCTAAGATCGTTTTCTGGATTCTGTTTTGATTTTTGCCGAATCTAGGACTTATTACAATACAGTTATTCGACATATTATTTATACACCGACACAGTATTATACTATTTCTTGAGATAGATCCAAACTGATTGGTATTTGCCGATCAGAATGTCGACTGTCACGTGACGATGTTTAAGGCTCGGCCATCCCTCTTCGTGATGTATAATGCTCATATTTTAGCCCTTCCCCTGTCATAATATTCTCCTCAGGAAATTGTTGGCTGAAAAACGTTTCAAAAATCAAATTATAACGTAACTTCAATTTAGAGAAGAATATATATTACTGTTACAATTTACGAACAGTATGGAATTTGATCAGACGTCAAGTTTTGTAGCCTTTGTTCTGGATCAAAACTGTATTAAAATCTCTGTACAGTCATGGTTATCGGGAGAAGGGTTTAATAATCCGTCATTGTAAGACTTCGTCGTCATCAACAGGGCTGCCATTTCTCTGGATTTTTCTTAAGTATTCAGATCGTAGCTTAAAAGAGGCTGAAAGTAAAGCAGAATGCGCCTCAAGGCGCATTCTGCTTTACTTTCAACCTGTTTTAAGCAGCCACGTGTCTTCAAAAGAAGAAACAGACTATGGGGAAAAGGTACGATTAGTAAAATTGCGTCTGAAAAATTTGAAATCTTAGGATTTTTATGATCAACTTATGGCAGCCCTGCATCAACCTAAAACCTTGGCTGGAGTGAAAAGTAGTCTATTCAAATCCAGAAAAAACGAATATGTCATTTCATGCATAATATGTCCAATTTTAAAATCTTAGCTTGGCGTGGTATATATAAATAGCTGTTATCAAACAGTTGGGACACAAATCAGACGCCGAGTAACTCGACGTCTGATCTGTGCCCATACTGTTTGATACTCGTATTTCGGTTTGGTCAATTTAAAATACTTTATATTGATTTTGAAAACTGATATGCAGACGAAGAAGTTGAAGCCGACAGTTTAATGATAGTATATGGGCGAAGATGTCGTATTTAACATTTATAGCTGCCATGTATAGCGATCGTGTATGTTTTATTGTCAACATGACCTTGACCTATAAGTAAATAGAAACATTAAAATGTATACACATATGTTCGGATATTCGAATATGTTCCCAAGTGTCTGTTTCACTGCTGCATTCTGCTTTACTTTCAATCTGCTTTAAGCTGCAATCTGCTAGAATAAAATTCGAACATTTCGGAAAAATCCGGTGAACTGCCAGCCTTGCCAATGTCGGTACCAACAGTAGTGCCTTACCAGGGATGCCATAAGTTGACATGAAAAATCCTAAGATTTTCAAGTTTGCATATTTCAAGTGCGATTTTACGAATCGTACCTTTACACCATCGCCTGTTTCTAGTTTTGTTGACATGTGGCTGTTTAAAGCAGACTGGAAGTAAAGCAGAATGCCCCTAAAGGCGCATTCTGCTTTACTTTCAGCCTGCTTTAAGCTACCATGTACTAGAAAAAAAATCCGAAGATTTAGGACAAATCCAGAGAAATGGCAGCCCTGTCTTATTCAATGGCACCCTGTCTTTTGGCGTGTCTGTTTTGAAATCCAGAGCATATTTCCATTGTATGCAGTTACATGGCGTCCTGTACAAAAGTTAACTATATTCACGTGTTCTATGGGTTTCTACGAGGTTATTGCAAGCCTTAACCAAAACAATGTAATGAAGGCGCGCGAATTCCAAATGTGACCAGTCGTTAACTCTTGGTGGTATGGAGGGAATGTTCCAAAATCCAGTGGTCCCAAACAGAAACTGCATTTTGCGCGTCCACCGACTCGATGGCTAGCTAATATTTCTAGTTGTTAGTTGTTCGCAACCGCATATGGCTTTTGTAGACCTCTAATAGTCTTCCAACGAGAATAATATAGCACATAGCAACAATAATACAAACTCTTCTTTCTGTTAAAACAGAAATACTCCATTTGCCAGATACCAAATGTCTTGCTGCAGATTTTGGATGACAAACACCGGCCCTGTCAAGACTTACATTGCATGAGGATTTAAATATTCCTATTTTAACATTTCTTAATTTGTCTTCCTCAGAAGTGCTTTACTTTGGTTTTCTATTCACACAGTTATGGTGTGCATGGTGTCGAACTGTTTGGCTGGTTCTGTCTGGCCTATAACTGGCAGACTGGAACAGTTCATCGCCGCGGGACCACCGCAAACAACCAACAAACTTGTCTACACCAACAGTACACGGCTCTGCTTGGCTAGCCAAAATTACTACAAAAAACAAACTTCCCCTATCTACCTCTCAAAACAAACCCACATATGTCAAAGACATATATTCCAGCCTAAAGCAGGATTAACGTAAAGCAGAAAGCTCCGTCAGGAGCTTTCTGCTTTACGTTCATCCTGCTTTCAGCGCCTACTTGTACATGCCTTGGAAACACGGAAATCAACATTCCTTTGAGTGCAATGCTTTGCTTGGTTAGCTAGATTTACTACGTTGTCCTCTGTGATATGTTAACGGAAAGGTTTTGTCTTGCTTGACGGCGACCTCAGTGAATGGAACGAATGTTAGGGGAACTAGACCGTTTCTGAGCAATCGGGCTGTGAACATGTTTCGTGCTTTGCCGACCATCAAAAGCCCTCTTACAAAACAGTCGTCCTTATATACCTTCCGCGCGTTACATGCGAAATTAGGTTCACTGCTGCAAACTGTTTGGATGCAGATGAGACGCCGAGTAACTCGGCGTCTAATCTGCATCCAAACTGTTTGAATCTCAAACAGTTTGTCCAAAAGATATTGCAGAGCTCTGAAAAAATGGCTGCAGACGACACTATTATTTCAGACGTAAATAATCTAGACTTCCCGAGGTTAAAGTTAACCTTTGGGCTGTTTTTGTTTTTCTGAATGGGACATGGGATTTCATTAATGTCTTGGATTCAATGGATAATGATTGTAACTTGTTTGTCATGTTTTGGACGTTTATTTTTGTATTGCGCATATTATTCTGATCCCCTTTATCGCCTTGCCAATCTTTGTTGATATATACAGGCAACGTAGATCAAGATCTGACGGCTTGTAGATCGACCCCTGATCAGGATCAAAACTGTTTAAATCCGATATCGAGGTTTCTGCATTCATAATTAATAAAAATATAAAATTGAGAAATGGCAGTTATAACTCACGTTTCATAGACGACAGCCGGACAATCTATGACAGTTGTAGAGTTTAACAAAAGAGAAAATTAGTTTAACCATATCACTCTCAATGACGTCATTAAACACATTTGCAAATAGTTTTGATCCTGATCAGACGCCGCGTATCGCGGCGTCTGATCAGGATCAAAATTGTTTGCCACTTGTTTTGAAATTACGTAAGTTATACTGCCTTAAATCTTACTTGGAAACAATAACAACATTGAAGCAGACGACAATATGGCGTTGAAGGGGGTAAACATCACACGATAAATATGATCATAAAAGGGTTAAGCAAGCTTTAAAATTGTTCATAGTACATCTATTATTCAACCAGTTACTTGCAATATCGTCTGTTTATAAATTGTCGTCTGCAAGTTTTGTTCATATTCAGATTTTAGACATACTGACTGAAACCAAACTTAGATATGAGTGTCAAACTGTCTGGATCCCGATCAGACGCCGAGTTACTCGGCATCTGATCGGGATCCAGACTGTTTACGTCTGCCAGTTTAGACATACTTGGAAATAAAGGGGTTACACATGTTTCCGTATTGTATTCAGGAATTCAGTTCAGAGGATCAGGTTTCGTCAGAACGATAATATTATCGTCATATCTGTGAATTTTAACTACTGCCTTTTTAAATAATGAACAGCCAACATTGTACAACTGACGTTGACAGTATTAGGACACACTTGATGTTGTTCACAATTGGTCTATATAATTAATTACATGGCCAGTCGAACTTCGAAATCTAGAACTTGCTTAATTCGAACTATCCGATTTGTCGACGCATGCATTGCATTATATCATGGTCGGTTATGTCAAACATACCTGTTAGGCTATCAGCCAAGTTGAAAAAGAGCTCTATTTAAGGAGCTACGTCACCCCGAAAGGTAGAAAAATTCTACTTATATCATGATGTAGTATACACATAGGCGACCCCATTTAGGGTGGATGACAAGCTTGAAAGTGGTGCAGATTTTTTTATTTGGCGTTTCCATGGCAACCGCTCAGTTTTACACTGTGTTTCAGGAAAACCTCTGTAACTTGGTCAATTTTTGTAATAGAAGAATGAAAATAGTACAGTGATGAAGCTTAGACAATGAGCTTTAATAAAATGAGAGTTTGTATAAATTATCTCATTTGCATACTTGTGAATATTAATGAGAATATTAAAAAACTCATAAAAATAGGGAAAATAATATCAAAACCATACTTTTAACTAAACATTAAACACACTCAAAGGACACAAAAGGTGCCAACTTTGCTTAAAAACATATCTAAACATTCCTTGAAAGAATGAGGTTGGTTTGATTAAACACTGGCTACTGTATATGCCTCATATTTCGTTTCTATGACAACCGTTCATTTCTGACACAGAAAACATGGCAATTCCTCAAACTTGCCCCATCCTCCAGAAAATCCTCTGTTACTTTGTTACTTTTGGTGATATAAGTATGAAAATTGTACAGTTATAGAGCTTAGAAGTTGGCCTTTAATTTAATGAACTTTTTATATAAATTATCTCATTTGCATAATTATGAATATTAATGAGATTATTAAAATCCTTAGAAATGCAGGGGAAAATTATCAAAATTATACTGAGTACGTAAATTTTAAACTGACTCGAAGGACACAAACAGAGCAAATCCTAATTATGATATATCAGAGAATATTTCTAGAATAATTGAGTCCGTTGGCGGATCATAACCCTTTGATCACACGTGCCACGAGTTCCGTTCTCATGACAACAGGTCCACACAGATTCATTATTGATTCAGGAAAGCCACTGTATCTTTGGCGTTATTTGTGCAAAAAGAATGAAAATTAATTTTCAATAGAGCCTAAACATTTGCTTTTTATTTGATGAAAACTGATGCACTTTATCTAATTTGCATACTGATGAATATTAATGAGATAATAGGAAAAACAGAGATAATTTATGCACATGTATCAACACCATATTTCGAACTTATCCTTAATCTGGCCCAGGGGTCACAAGAAGAACATGTTGTAAATTGAATACATAGAATGAATGAGCTGATTTTGTGCCAAAAGTATCTGCCATATCTGTTTTAGCTCACCTGAGCAAAAGGCTCAATATGAGCTGTTGTGATGGCCTTGTGTTCGGCGTTGTGCGTCGTCCGTCGTCGTTAACACTTGCTTCAATTGACATCTCCTCCAATAGCACTTGACAGATTTCACCCAAACTTTACCGAAATGTTTCTTGGATAAAGTTCTTTCAAATTGTTTCAAAAGATAAAAACGATGCAGAATGTTGGTTGCCATGGCAACCGAAGTAAAAATCAAAAGGACATCTTGAAAACATTTTTTAACAATAACTACAAGGGTCAGAGTTTAGCTATTTGACACATAGCAGCAGCTATAGGTTCTCTATCAAGTTTATTCAAATTACCGGTATTCCCCTGGGGTCAAAATTGGCCCCGCTCCGGGGGTCACAGTTTTACAAAGAAATATACAGTTAGATTTTGAACAGCTTATCCTCTGAAGCTAATGTAGACAAAGATTTGATAGTTGGCATGGATGACATTGCTAAATGTCCTTTACCAATATTGTTGAAATGGTTTGGGTTTATTGAATAACTAGGTCACATGAGCTAAACTAGATATTGCAATGAAAACTTCAAAAAACGTTCTGATCTGAAACCCTAGTACACATAGTTTAGATATTAGGAATATAGTATCAATTACAGGTTTTTTGTCAAGATTGTTCAAACTATGTCTCTTGGATCAAAAATGGTCCATCCGGGAGTCACAGTTTTACATAGAGTACTTTATTTAGTGACATTTTAAAACATCTTCTTCTATCAAACTAATGTAACCAGAGCTTTGATATTTGGCGCCGTGACACTTCTAGATAGCCTTTAAAAATATTAAAGAAATGATTTTGGTCTGATGCATATCTAGGTCACATGAACAAAAATTGATTGTTCCAATGAAAACTTAAAAATGCTTCTTTTCCGAAGTCCTAGTACACAGAGCTTAGATATTTGGTATACATATCATCATCTGCTGGTTTTCTATCAAGATTATTCAAAACATGCCTCTTGGGGAAAAATGACCCGTATCGGACATAAATCATTCTCTTCATTCTACAGCTTTTCTCAATTGGGCGAAATATGGCCCATGTGCCTCTTGTTATGCTGTTATTTCAGTCAACAAGCTTTCAAAGGCCGCATCACAAACATTTCCTGCTTCAGACAAATCTTTTGTACCATTTTCTTGCTTGATATACTTGCTATGATGGCCTTTGTGATATTTGGCTTCATTTGCAATGAGCTTGCTGTAGTCACTAATACTACAGCTATTTTCTGTGTCATTCTTTTCATGTGTTTCTTCTCCAATATGGAACAAAATTCAAATATTGCCACATTTGTGAGATTCTTGTCTCTTTCATAAGACTTTTTCTCACAAAATAAACGCAGTTCTTTCCAGTTAAAAAACTTCCTCTGAATTTAATGTATAGAAGGACCTCGTTTCTCATCACTATCAGTGTCTGGGTCAATGTGTGATCTTGCAATGTTTGTTTTACTACGTAGTGTATGTTGAATAATGTAACACTCATTATCCTTATGCCAGTGAATATCCTCCAAAGATTCTTTCAATTTGTACTTATCCTCAGACATCCTTTTAACATAGCTGTATATGGTCTCAGCGAATTCTATATCACGAGTCCTCCTTCTAGAAAGTAAAGCACCAAGGAAGGTATCTATCCCTTGAGACGTAGCCTTTCTCAAGGCATTGTCTTTTTCAGACTGGCATATAATCAAGTTTAGCTTCTCCGTTTCTTGCCGGTTTGAGTGTTAAGATAGTCTACACTCGACATAGCACATGTAACTATGAGCTAATGTCAGAATAGTCTTATCTGAAATGAAATATCGGTGTATTTTGCTTCAATGTGTAAAACTGCAAAGATTTCCGATTTGGCACCAGCTCCAAATGATGTACAGGCTTTCAATATGTAGACTAATCCGCGTATATGTGATCTTTTTAAGTACTTCTGACTGAACGTGTTCAGATCAAAATCTGAACTGATATGTCATCGGTTGTTTTGATCCCATGCTCTGCTTCGGACCAATGGGATAAGCCAAAATCTTCTTCCTGAAATCATCAGCATCTCATCTTATCATTCCTCATCGCTATATGACCTTTTTTGTATCGCAGTACTGTAAACCCCAACTCATCCACCAATGCAATCACTCATTAATCCGTAACTTTCAAAAGGCTACTGTAGTGACATTTGCAAACAGCTTGGATCTGCATAAGACACCGAGTTTCTTTACATCATACCCAGATCCAAGTTTTGTGTCACTCAGACAACATTTTCACTATTTTGAAAGGCTTTGAAAGATTTCAGGACCTTTGGCAGCCTGGATTTTTACTACCTTAGCATGTTCGCTACATGTCAAATACTATATGCCAACTATCGAAGCTTTGGCTACATTAGCTTCAGAGGACAATCTGGTTAAATTCTAACTGTATAATTCTTTTTAAAACTGTGACCCCCGGGGCGGGGCCAGTTTTGACCCCAGGGGAATAATTTAAATAAACTTGATAGAGAACCTATAGCTGCTGCTATGTGTCAAATATCTAAGCTCTGACTCTTATAGTTATTGTTAAAAATTGTTTTCAATATTTCCTTTTCATTTTTACTTCGGTTGTCATGGCCACCAAAATTCTGCATCGTTTTTATCTTTTGAACAAATTTGAAAGAACTTTATCCAAGAAACATTTCGGTAAAGTTTGGGTGAAATCTGTCAAGTGCTATTGGAGGAGATGTCAATTGAAGCAAGTGTTAACGACGACGGACGACGCACAACGCCGAACACAAGGCCATCACAACAGCTCATATTGAGCCTTTTGCTCAGGTGAGCTAAAACAGATATGACAGATACTTTTGGCACAAAACCAGCTCATTCATTCTATGTATGCCCTTTAATACTAGTATTCCATTTACAACATGTTCTTCTTGTGACCCAGATTAAGGATTAGCTCGAAACATGGTTTTGATACATGTTCATAAATTATCTCTGTTTTTCTTATTATCTCATTAATATTCATCAGTATGCAAATTAGATAAAGTGCATCAGTTTTCATCAAATTAAAAGCAAATGTTTAGGCTCTAGTGAAAATTTATTTTCATTCTTTTTGCACAAATAACGCCAAAGATACAATGGCTTTCCTGAATCAATAATGAATCTGTGTGGACCTGTTGTCATGGGAACGGAACTCGTGGCACGTGTGATCAAAGGGTTATGATCCGCCAACGGACTCAATTATTCTAGAAATATTCTCTGATATATCATAATTAGGATTTGCTGTTTGTGTCCTTCGAGTCAGTTCAAAATTTACGTACTCAGTATGATTTTGATAAATTTTTCCCTGCATTTCTAAGGATTTTAATAATCTCATTAATATTCATAATTATGCAAATGAGATAATTTATATAAAAAGTTCATTTAATTAAAGGCCAACTTCTAAGCTCTATAATTGTACAATTTTCATACTTATATCACCAAAAGTAACAAAGTTACAGAGGTTTTTCTGGAGGATGGGGCAAGTTTGAGGAATTGCCATGTTTTCTGTGTCAGAAATGGGCGGCTGTCATAGAAACGGAGTTTGGGGCATATACAGTTGCCAGTGTTTAATCAAACCAACCTCATTCTTTCAAGGAATGTTCAGATATGTTTTTAAGCAAATCGGCACCTTTTGTGTCCTTTGAGTGTGTTTAGTGTTTAGTTGAAAGTATGATTTTGATATTATTTTCCCTATTTTTATGAGTATTTTAATATTCTCATTAATATTCATAAGTATGCAAATGAGATAATTTACACAAACTCTCAATTTATTAAAGCTCAATGTCTAAGCTTCATCACTGTACTATTTTCATTCTCCTATTACAAAAATTGACCAAGTTACAGTGGTTTTCCTGAAACACAGTGTAAAACTGAGCGGTTGCCATGGAAACGCCAAATAAAAAAATGTGCACCACTTTCAAGCTTGTCATCCACCCTAAATGGGGTCGCCTATATGCATACTAAGTCATGGTATATGTGGAAAGTTTCTACCTTTCGGGGTGAGGGGGACGAAAAATTTACTTAACCAGCTGATAGCCTATGTATTTCAAAGTTAAAACGTGGCTTAGCCACGTTTTAAATTTGAAATACGGGTATGTTCGACCTAACCGAGTTCGAGATATCGAAGTTCAACTGTATATATATAACCCGAGAAAACGAGGATTGATGCATTGATTAACGTGTAGACCATGACTCGGCAATCACCGCGTCAAAGACACACACATTAGCATGTTCAATAATATTATTTTAACTTGTAAGACAGTGTAGATCTTGACCAGACGCGGTGACTTGGATGGTGTGATTTGTTCTGCAATATGATGTCTGGTTATCTGATGGTATATCTCATAATTATGTATGTAGAAAATTCAATGATAATCACCTGGCTCCAGATATAGTCAGTGTTCCAAAAACTAAAATCTTTATTTCTGCGTTAAACACTATATAGTGTCGCTACTCATTAGAATCGTGTCGTTACAATTTTAATGAGTAGTATCACCATAGGATTAGGTGCTGACATTTAAAACTTTAGGATTTGTTAATTTTCACCCTCTTTTCTGGAATCATGTAAACCGTTAGACTCCAGACAACACACCCCTCCTCCTGGAATACATGTAAGTTTGAGAGTTATACATTTACATGGCTTTCAAACCACCTTTTCCCAAAACTTATGAGAAAATAAATCAGTCACTCGGATTAAAAAATCGCCATGCTAAGCATGTATTAATTTTGATATTCACAAGTGCCCTTCGGTGGAAGATTGAGAGAGAATACACGCATTTGACACTCTCATATGCATATGAATTTGTTTAATCATACATTTTGTGACAAGTTGTTTGATGTTTTTGACCACCCCATACCTCTTTCATGCTTGGCATTTAATATATATTCAACACTTACTAGCATGAAGTGAATGCAAACAGATTTGTCAAATCGCATCCTTACGAGCGATTGCGTTCTGTTAAGCCCCCTTTTGCCAACGGAATGCAATGGCGGATATACCCTTATCATTTTGGAAAATGTCTACCTCTGAAGTTTCGTTTACAATCTCTTGTATCGAGTAACTTACCTATATTTTCTGTTTAATCCTCGTCACTGAAAAATGGCCTAGAGCTTCCGATCAGAGTTCACACTCAACGTCGGTACCCTCTTTCTCATGATGTGGTACTTTTGTCTGCTACATGTACGTATTGCCCATAGTTCCAAACCGAGCTTAAATTCTGGTTTCCCTTCTGAGAATGATTTTTGTTTGAAATTGAAGAGCCTGTCAAAATAGACCCGTATACATAGATTACAGCTAGTCCACTCCTCGTCTCGCGATGGAGCCCCAGATCCGCCCCTGGGCAGTGGGTATTATTGACACCCAGGTGGGGTTCCAAGCCCGCAATACCCGCACTTTGAATGGGCTTCTCATTGCCAGATGATAGGTGTATCTAATCCGCGTCAGATATTGTTCTATAGACCGTATGCGTGTCATAGGAGAAAACGAATATATCGGGAGAAGTCATTTAAATACTTTAGAACGCTAGGAAACTTTCGTCTGCTGCATATGTCGTCTGCAGTGAGTCGCACACCTGAATTATCTACACCTTAACTTTAGAAATTGTTAGAGAGTCAAACAGTTTAGACCCGGATGAGATCCGAGTAACTCGGCGTCTCATCCGGATCCAAACTTTTTGAATGAATATTCATAAAATCGACACGAGCTTTTTAAAGGTTAAGCCCCTAGTAAAAAAGCCCCAAATTATAAAGTGCACAATACAGGTGACACGTTTCCATGGAAACGTGTGAGTTAAATTTCGATGATAATCGCCGTCCTTCTACGAATAAGAACTTAACACCTTATAATTTGACATTGGATAAATAAAAGTTGTCTGTTTACTTAGAATAGGGTAAATTGGAAGGAAAATGTAGTAGATATTTACGGGTGCGGGGTTACTATCATTTCGGTTCTTAGATTTAAATGGTCGAAGTAATTATATGTTAATGCTCGAACAGAAAGAACAGCACTGAAAGTATCCGAATGAAACCGGAACTCAGTGGAAACATAATACAGAAGAGATCTGTTACTGTGTATTGAAGTATAAAGTAGAATTTTGGAAAACAAAACCTTTTTTGACCTGAGAAAAACTGTTCTATTTCCGGATAAGGGAATTGAGGAGAAGGTGAATGGTCGGTCTTTTAAGAACAAAGTTTGTTCAATGTAGGGAAACAGTATAATTATATATACATACTGCAGAAAGTTCTTAACAAGTTCCCGGCGTCTGATCTGGCTCCCAAACTGTTTGCAATGGACATTATTGTTTTAGTATAATAATAATAATAATAAAAATGATAATAATACATGTAATAATAATAATGATAATAATAATTATTATTAAAATAATAATACAAACGCGTTTTTGGCAAAGTTCGAGGAAATGTCTTCTCAGCTTCGGAATAGGGGTTTGAATGTTCGCTATATACAATAAACCACGAGTCGACCGATACATGTAGGCGAGACCCTAAACTCTAGTCACCGTGATTGTGGTTAATTTGGATGTTTCTATAAAATTCGATAAAAAAACAACAAGCGTACTTTTTTCACATGGAGACCTTTTAGCGTGATCGGAATACTTTTTTGTGCGTTTTATCATTCTCTATCAATATTTGGCGTTTTCTGATGTCGACAACTTAATTGAACCTTTGCCCGAAGGCAAGTTACTTTGATGTTCATTCTGAGCGGGCTTATACTATGTCGGGCGTTGATAAATACAGTCAATCTATCATAAAACCATCTCTATAAACCGACAAAATGCTGTATTTGATACTGGTAACAGCTTAATGGAGAACGAAAGTAAAGCAGAAAAAGCTCCTGACGGAGCTTTCTGCTTTACTTTTGTTCTGTATTGCGCAGTCATTTGTTTAACAGAAGTTCGTTATTCTGTAAGGAAGAAAGATAGTTTAGCACAGGTATTAATGTATCTTTGATTCTGTTCAGACGCCCGGTCTCTTTGCCACTGATCTAGATCAACTACTTGCCGGCCACTTATTTTGTAATTTAGTTGAATTTTAGATTAAAGGCTTGATTTCTTTCAATTAGCAAATTATATATTTTGTGTGCATGCATGGTATTTCTTTCAATTAGGATTTTTTTTTGCGTAATTTAAAGTGGGTCTTTTTTTTTATCACACTCAACCCTAGCGACGATTATACTCATCATTAACAAACACTGTACCTGTGAAGAGTACACTTGTCTGATGCAAACGGTGTCAATTCTGATCTTATGGCTTCTGCAAGAGCCCTCAGATCAGGTACTGCACTGTTTGTCATTTTGCAATTTATTATCAAAACCAACCCTTACTTGTTAAACATTGATTAGACTTAATTGGAAATTGGAATTGACCATTAAAAGTTTCAGGTATGACTGGGTTAGTGAAACAATTGTGGTGCCTTGGCAGTAAAACATGTAGCTTTCCAAACTAATGAGGTCTTGTTCACTTTTGTGACATTCTTCGGACCATCGTGAGTGTCGTCTGCTTCAAATTTGTCTTCTGAGGAACATTTAAAATTTCCCTCCTAGCAAAATGAATAATGAGAACTGATACTTGGGCTGTCAGAAAGATTTGATGTGAATTTGTTGTACGCGACGTCTGATGTGGATCAACACAGTTTTCAAATTACGAGTCAATTAATTATATTTTTATGAAGTAAACGCGCCGAATATTGAGGATGATACAGCAGAAAGGCCCAGCTCATTATAAATTCAGACCACCTCGAATACAAACGCAGACAAAAAATAGCAATTAGTAATAGGTTGTGTTTATCAAGTCTATAGAAGAACATCTAGGGAGCCTTACACACGATTTAACCCTTTCGTCCCCTGACGCGAATAAATTCGACTACAGTGGAGAATCTGTTATTCTTTCCTAATAAACGCGTTTACGCTAAAACTATTATTTGCAGAGCAAACAGTTTGGAGCCAGATCAGACGCCGGGTAACCCGGCGTCTGATCAGGCTCCAAACTGTTTGCCACCAAGATAAACAAGAATTATCAGAATTGTCCAAAAGTTGTTCTTTTCTACGTTTTAGTGTTTTGCGTTTGCGTACGTTTGCGTTTAAACGGGAGAGAATAACAGATTCTCCACTGTATGTAAACAGTTTGGTTCCAGATCAGATAATATGTCAACCCATTACCCCATAAATACGCCTTTGTCACCTTTAATGTATTCCTCCAATGAAGAGAATATCTAAACTTTATACAGTCATTGAAGTGTAATCTTAAGACAATTTTTCTATATCCTAGAAGATATTAGCCTAAAGCAGACTGAAAGTTAAGCAGAATGTCCATTAAGGCATATTCTGCTTTACTTTCAACCTGCTTTACGTGATAACCTATCTTTAATACCTTATTCAAGTTATATGTATCGGATAATGGAAATATCAAGTGTTGTAGATGTGCAAGGCGCTCATTTAAGGTCTTTATGACATTAGCCTTGACCTCTTGCCTTGATTATATATATATATATGTTTTATTTCGGAAGAAAGGCAATCGCCTATCACACCACATACAAGAAAACATGTTAACAATACATGGTCACAGCAGTCAGGATCTACACAGTAGATGTAAACAAACATATATATTAACTTATTAATTATTAACTTAACCCTTCGTCTGCTGGTCGCCACTTCACCGGGTTTTGCAAATAATGTTAGGGCAAGGGCTAGCAGTGTGCATATTGGCCGCTTAACCCCGCCTTCAGTTTCAACCTCAGTCACTTGGTCCTAAGTGTATATATATTAATCACAAAGTGTAGATGTGAAAGTCGCAACTTTCAGGTCCTGGTGACCTTGGTCTTGACCTCTGGCCTTGAAATTTCATTTTTTTGTCCACATATTGTAAGACTCCTTCAGAGTGAGGCTCAGTGGCCTAGTGGTTATACGGTATAGTCATTGTGACTGACAACCATTAAGCTCCTCATCGAAGTGGGTTCGAATCCTAAATAGCTCGAGGAAGATTCGTCGTTCTATCCAGTTGCCGATTTGTGCATGAAAAGGCGCATATAGGGCATTTGGAGGTCTTCCTCCACCTGTAATTAGCTGGACATTGCGAGGTGAATGAAATATTGATAAAGCGACACTTCAGAATCATAACAAATCCAAAACCTCCTTCAGATTTATTCCCAGATTCTTGGTACTTGGCTTGCATATTGATAAGGAGTTGTAGATAAGTATGGCACGGATTTAGTTTTCGTGTGACCTTGACCTCTGGCTTGAAATTGCAAATGTGTATTGTCCAAATATCGTCTTGCAAACTCTTCCTTCAGATCTAACACCAGAAATTTGATACTTTGCATGCATATTAATCAGGAGTTCTAGACGTGAAAGCCCAACTTTCTTGTTCATGCCCATATGACCTTGTCTATGACCTCTTGTCTTGATAAGGGGTTAGGGCTAGGGTAAGCAGTGTGTATCTCGTCCGGTGAATCCCCATTCAGTTCCAAATATTGCACTTGGCAATGATTATGTTAACCAGGGGTTGTATATGTGCAAGACATAGGTTTCAGGTTCTTGTGACCTTGACATTGACCTCTAGCCTTGAAAATGGATTCAAGTCAGAGTAATCAGATTGTATCTTTGTTAGTATTGTACACCTCGCGTAGCGGAGGTATTCGTTACATTTAGTGGCAATTCTAGTTTTATTTGAAATAGCAAAACGTGCATGTCCATTGTATGGCGTCCCGTTAGGTCTTTCACTGTTTGCCAACGTCAACGTCTCATTTGGGTCTACATGTATACTGTTTGCGACCGTCTTTTTATATGCGTTCTATGCATTATCTATTAGTTAATACGGTAAGGACGATATTGGTGCCATTCTTTCAATAAAAGCCTGCTGTAATCAGCTGAATTTTATCGCGTGCTTTGCATGATGTACGTTGCCATTGTTTTAATGGTAATTACATAATTGTTACGCGCACTGGGACTGTTAAAAATACGACGGCGCTTTAAGCACCCTGATTTGCATTTGCAAACTGTTTTGATTCCGATCATACATCGAGTTACCCGGCGTCTGATCAGGATCCTCACTGTTTGATACTCTTATAACATTTTCTTCATTAAGACAACATTTTTATTGTGAATTTTGCAGACGAAAGTTTTGGGGCAGACGATGAATCATAACGAAAAGGGCTAAATCTCGAGCTAGCTGGTAACGGAAAACGCATTATAATGCGATGATGATGCTAATCTATATCTCTCACGGTGCTTCTATCATATCACATCGATCTGGATTGCTATCCGGAATGACACAACACTAAACAAACACACAATGCTGAAATTGTGCATTCTGTTTTTATAACAGGCGTCACTTGCAAAATACTGCATCTGACGAGATTGTAAGAAAAATACTGATCGTAAGGATGAGAGACGAGGCATGAGAAAAAAGAGAGCAAGTATGGCAAAAGATGTAGATTCAGATGCGTATTTGCCTTTCTTAACCCTTTATCTTCTAGTTTCGAAGACATGTGGTCACTTAGCAGGTTTGGTACATACAGTGGAGAATCTGTTATTCTTTCCCAATAAACGCGTTTACGCTAAAACTATTATTTACAGTGCAAACAGTTTGGAGCCAGATCAGACGCCGGGTAACCCGGCGTCTGATCAGGCTCCAAACTGTTTGCCACCAAGATAAACAAGAATTATCAGAATTGTCCAAAAGTTGTTATTTTCTACGTTTTAGTGTTTTGCGTTTGCGTACGTTTGCGTTCAAACGGGAAAGAATAACAGATTCTCCACTGTACTTACATATCCATGGTTGTATAAAGTGGAACTACATGTATTTTCATTAATGGAAGAATAAATTAAAGGAATGCACAGGCGTTTTAATGGGTAAAAGTTAAGTTGCATGTCTGACTTGGGCTAATACTTTTCAGTTGCTAGAGTCGCAATGTGTGTAGAGTGTAGACAGAGATAAGTCTCGTTCTGGCAAATGTAATGTCTAATGCATGTCTGCATTGTTAATGAATTACAGTGGACGATACACTGATTGGTTCTGACATTGGACAGACAGTGACGTCACAGTCTTATACATGCCAAAACATTGTTCTATCACAATTTTGTCTGCAGGGTCTTTCAACAACATGTACCTGTTTAAATTATACGTGTACAGTGGAGAATCTGTTATTCTTTCCCAATAAACGCGTTTACGCTAAAACTATTATTTGCAGTGCAAACAGTTTGGAGCCAGATCAGACGCCGGGTAACCCGGCGTCTGATCAGGCTCCAAACTGTTTGCCACCAAGATAAACAAGAATGATCAGAATTGTCCAAAAGTTGTTTTTTTCTACGTTTTAGTGCTTTGCGTTTGCGTACGTTTGCGTTTTATAGTCCTCTCATATGGGTCTACACTGTTTGTTCATTTAGACCAGTACTTATTAAACTACATATAATTCCAAGTAGACTGCTTTATGTTTTGGTAACTAAAATGATTCTCAAGGGAACCTTATAGCCCAAATAGTTACTTAGTGTTGAAAAGAGTTAACTAAAACCATTCCTCAGTTAACTGATGTCTGGCCAGGGTAGAAACTATTGACAGAAAGTTCGACCTAGCGGTACTTGTAATGGGAAAGGTTCTAAATTTTTACATGTAGAGAAGTTCTAATTACAAAAAACAATAATACATGTGATAAAAAAAACTAGACAGTAACTTCTCGTCATTGAATCTCATTTCCCCAAGTTACTTTTAAGGTTGAAGACACCGAGTTACTCGGCATCTCATCTGGATCAAGAATTTTTGCATTAATTATCATATGTTCTGATATTTCATACCAAAGATCAAAATTTTTCGGAAATTGTCTAGTCCAACGTCACGTGACCACAGGCGCAGACTGGTACCCCGAGGGGGCCGGGATACATTACAATGGTTATCGCAACTGAACAAATCAGATAGGCGGAGGGAAATGACCGATCTGGAAGATAACATCAGTAGAATACCTGAAATGTCCAATCTTCTATCGCCTGTGTCATCTATACAACCGTTTGTATTGTACAGGAAGATCTGTCCATTACGACCATTAAATTGTGTTAATTATATATGTGTTTAAGGCAGGTGACTGCTTAAAGCAATGTGAACGTAAAACAGAAAGCTCTCTGTTTTACGTTCACATTGCTTCAATCTGTCACCTGTCTTTAATGCGGTCAATTACCGTTATAATGAGTGGTTTTAATAGAGAGGTTTGACTGTATGTTCAACTCATTTAACCCGTTACCCATAGCCTGTTCCTAGCTTTGAAGACGGTTGACAACTGAAAGCAGGTTGGAAAAACCAGAATGTGCCCAAAGGTGAATTCTGCTTTACTTTTAGCCTGATTTATCTGCTAGAAAGTAGAAAATCTGTTTCGTGATGCATTAATCATTGAATAATGAACAACGAGAAAATCACGACTGTATAAAGTGAAACTATTTCCTTAAGTGGATGAATGAATTGAAGGCGTAAAAAATGCGTATTTATGAAGTAATGGAATAAGCTTAGTAAATTCAGTGAGGCATTTTGTTGTGCAGTTTGGAATGGTTTATTTCGAACAGTGATGGGAGTTTTTTTTCATTCTTCCTACATTTGGCTAATGTTTTGCACAACCCTCTGGTTGACTGTCATGTCTTTTAAAGCCTTTAATTTAGACGTCAAGCCATTTCAAATTTGGTCTTGGATGCAAGTGTTTGCAAAATATCAATGCTAACATTTCTCTGGAATAGCAAACCTTGGTAACTTATTCACCTCTTATGATATCAAATGATCAATTCCAGTTTCCAATTAAATCTAGTCCATTTTTACATATTTAGGGTTCATTTTAAAAGCACACGTATACTGCAAGATGACAGTGAAGACCTTTTTCAAAGGACTCGTGTATGAGCCCTCTGATCGCACAACACAAGGTACTCCTTGCTGTAAAAGACGAATAAATCGTCGATAGGATTAAATGTGAAAAATGTGGGACATAGTCGTGTAAATCCTTTTTAAATGATTCTACCTGCGTCTAATCAGAATTAAAATGTTTGGCTGTAACGCATCCCTTTTCGGTAGATTTAGTGATTTCAGAATTTCAGCAGACATCATTTTGTTCAGCCGTAGAGTAATTAATGTAGAGTACAATGGGTTAACCCTTTAACTGCCAAATATTTCGTGAGCTTTTTACCCTTTCACAGTTTCATTGTCGTTATCTCCAATTTTGTTGTCTGCAACAGTTTCAACGTTAATCTTAAAGGAGTACGACTGACAAAACTTCGATACGAGTGTCAAACAGTTTGGGTCCTGGTCAGACGCCGCGTTACGCGGCGTCTGATCAGGACACAAACTGTTTGCAAACGCGCTTTTACGCGTCATTGAGAGTGAAGGGGTTGAAGGCCAGAATTATAGTAGTGCTTCAGGTCATTTTACAGAAAAAAATACGAAAATACGAACCTAGACTGTTTGCCAACTGTCACTCTCTCTCACCTCTTTCATGAAGAGCCAGGTGGTGTATGGCTAAAACACGGACCTAGAACCAGCAAAGACAATAAGTCCCGTAAATACGACCTTTCCCATTTAGGCCCACTGTCGATATTCAAGATTATTAAAAATAAGATGAAAGTGAGACGCTAAGCTCCTATTACAGTTTTCTGCTTTATGTATGGGCTTTAGCTGCGACACGCGTTAAAGGCAACCATCGAGTCTAAATATGAGTTGTCCCAGTAGAAGAGAATGCATGTAAATATAAAAGGAATGCAACCCCACACAAAAGCACCAAAAAAAAAAAAAACCCAAAAAACCCCAAAAAAACCCCAACCCATACCTCCAAAGCGTTTTCTTTCGATTCTTAATTTCACATGTTACCATAGGATCGAGTATACTCATCATTAACAAACAGTGTATTTTTGAAGAGTATACTTGTCATTTACAAACAATGTAGATCCTGATCAGAAGGGTCCTGCAACTTGGAACCCTCTGGAGTCTGGTCAGGGTCTACGCTGATTATCATTTAGAAATGCATTGTCAAAATAACCACAAATAGTCTAAAATGGGCTATATTTAATTTGGAAATTGGCATTGACCATTTAACGTTCCAGGAGTGAATGGGTAAATTAACCCCTGTCACTGCCGTGACGTCATCAATCTTAAACAATTGTCGTCTGCTTTTATTTCTAAAATTTAATTTTTATGTATTTTGATTTAAGAAATATTGAAATGAGTGTCAAACAGTTTGGATACTGATAAGACGCCGCGTCACGCGGCGTCTGATCAGGATCCAAATTGTTTCCAAATAACCATCGTACTCGGGTTAAGGCAGTGAAGGGGTTAATACTGCTCAAGAATGTTTCCTTGAATTATCAATCAATTTCAGTCAATATAGGGGTTGGTTTTGTTTTAGGCACATCAAATGAACAAACCTTTTTCTTGTACCTTGATGTCTTCTTATGGTCCAAACTGCCTATTCCTAGCGTTATTATTGCCAAGTTGCCAACCACGACAAATGCACGTGCAGTGGAGAATCTGTTATTCTTTCCCGTTTAATGCAAACGTACGCAAACGCAAAGCACTAAAATGTAGAAAAGAACAACTTTTGGACAATTCTGATAATTCTTGTTTATCTTGGTGGCAAACAGTTTGGAGCCTGATCAGACGCCGGGTTACCCGGCGTCTGATCTGGCTTCAAACTGTTTGTACTGCAAATAATAGTTTTAGCGTAAACACGTTTATTGGGAAAGAATAACAGATTCTCCACTGTATAGTATGACTGTACTGTGTATGGCAAAAGTACATAATAATCTAATTGGTAACTAATGAACTTCAATATCCGCGTGCAGTTTACTTTAAGAGGGAAGATACCGTGAACCAGTTCACACTATTTAAGTGCTAGACGTCACATTCCGGTGACGTCAAATGCGAAATAAACAAATTGAAACTATGTTCACTCCTTGTTTCATAACTTTACCTATTCCTCATAGAAAGGTCAATTCATGCTTCTATCGTGTCTTCAAAACTAGAAACAGGCTGTAGGGTAATTGGTGAATCTGGTCACATTCAGGTGGGTTATCGAACTCTTTGTTTTGATTTTGATTTGTTTCCCTATAGTTTGGAATGCTAAGTGCCTCTGCAACAAGAGACTTGTGTTTTAGGATATACTCCATAGAAGCCTCTATTAATTTATGGATATTATCTATCACTACTGGCTCACACAGAGAGTCAGCAGATAGATTCAATCCCAGCACAAGTGACGTCACACACATGTGTCCTATTTTTGCAATCCAGGTTTTTAAAAGGCATTTTAGCTACTATACCCCGATGTGTCCTTGGTTCTTTTCTAATGTATTTTCCTTTCAAAAATATTCCATATATAATCGACGTCATTACTGCAATATGCAAATTGCTTCTGTATGTCAAAATTAAGAATTACAATTTTGTTCATTTGCTTTCATGCCGGAATACGTATCATCTTATGGGGTCTATTTTACATGTTGGTACAGTGGCGAATCTGTTATTCTTTCCCGATTAAACGCAAACGTACGCAAACGCAAAGCACTAAAACGTAGAAAAAACAGCTTTTGGATAATTTTGATAATTCTTGTTTATCTTGGTGGCAAACAGTTTGGAGCCTGATCAGACGCCGGGTTACCAGGCGTCTGATCTGGCTCCAAACTGTTTGCATTGCAAATAATAGTTTTAACGTAAACGCGTTTATTGGGAAAGAATAACAGATTCTCCACTGTACATTGCATAAATTTTCACAATAGCGGCGACAGTGAGGATGGCTTGTTGATTTATGACAAAACGTCAGTCATTAACCCGTTCACTGCCGTGACGTCATCAATTTTAAACAATTGTCGTCTGCTTTTGTATACTCATCAAATTTAGATTTTACGTATTTTGACTTGAGAAATATTGAAATGAGTGTCAAACAATTTGAATCCTGATCAGACGCCGCGTTACGCGGCGTCTGATCAGGATCCAACCCGTTTGCAAATTACAAATTGTACTAGTGGGTAAGGCAGTGAAGGGGTTTAGAAAAAAAACTGCGACCTACTTGTATGTGGGCAAATATCCATTTTCTTCAAAAGCGCTTTTACTAGTTATATGAATAATATTACAGCCATTCTTTATCGAGCGACTTTTAAACTGAATTCCGAGTATGATTGCTCGAAGCAGGCTAACTATTACAGAGACGGTTCGTAACTCCATATACGTTTTTTTCTGCATTGTTTTTATCCTGCATTAAGCACTCATCTGTCTAAAATTACAGCCAACCGCTATTTAAATGAGTAGTCGGTTAAATACAGGATCAAGTACAGGCCTTAGAGTCCCAATCTCAGCTTCCTTAACAGGACAATTTATCAACATTTTTTTCAGTATCTATAAGCATGCATAATTAAGTCGATCTCTTAGAAAGTGATGTTCTCCAATTCTTCTTCCTTGTCTATTCTAGGCCATATTACAGTCTTCAAGCTTCTTCCTCCTTTTCACCTTTTTTCAACACATAACCCCTAATACGCCCTTTTACGCCTTTGATTTACTCCTCCGTTAGAGAAAAATAGTTTTACTTTATACAGTCATGAATCTGCACCATGAGAAATATGTGACCTCTAATACGCCCTTTTACGCCTTTGATTTACTCCTCCGTTAGAGAAAAATAGTTTTACTTTATACAGTCATGAATGTGCACCATGAGAAATATGTTCTATATCCTAACATTTGGTAGCTTAAAGTAGCCTTAAAGTAGCTTTGACGCTTTTGTTTCAATATACAATAACCCCATCACTGCCTTATTCCGAGTTCAATATTTATTTGCAAACAGTTTTGATCCTGATCAGACGCCGCGTCACGCGGCGTCTGTTCAGGATCAAAACTGTTTGACACTAATTTCAATATTTCTTAGGTAAAATACATAAAACTTAAATATGGAAATATGAGAAATAAAAGTCGACAATTGTTTTAAAATTGATGACGTCATTGCATTGAACGTGATAAGTGATCACCTGTCTTCAAATCCTGAGACAGGATTTGAGCCAATACTTTAGGGTTTCCTCAGAGGTCACATGGGCAAACTATTGAACTTTTCAGCAGACGACATATTGTAAACAGACGACATTTTGTGGCGCACGGTGTAAAGGTGAAATCTGCTCATTAGTATTCTAAGTTGTGTGACCTCAGAGTGAGGTCAACTGCCTAGAGATATACACCGTCATCCATGAATCAATCACACGTCCTTGTCGACTGACATCCTTCATTAGGCACCGTGCTATATATAGAATCTATGTTGCAGAAATCATGAAAAATTGTTGATTATTAGGTGTTTACAACAGGCGACTGCTTAAAGCAAGGTGACAGTATTTAAAACAGGAAGCTCCCTAGGGAGCTTCCTGTTTTACTGTCATATTGCTTTAAAGTTTTGCCTGTCTTTTATTCAACCAATTAGCCTTCATTTTAGTGGTCGTAATAGAGTGGCTTTACGGCACCTTTGTACAGAAGTGATGTAATTCTTTCCCATTTAAAAGCGCAAACGAAACACAAAGGCATTGCTTTCAAAAAATGGGTTGAAAAGGACAACCTTTTCACAATTTTGAACACTGTATTGGCTTGACTTTAATTTTCATGACATATTTGACATAATCTTATTACACCTGTTGAATATTTGTGGCATACAATTATTACACGTCCATGTTTAAATGACGCATTTTAAATTCAATTAGTGCACGCGTCTTCATTTTCATTTACTTGTTTAATAAAGCATACACATTTTGTATTTTTGCTGTTTGTAAGTCAAATTATATAAATGTGCATTCTTAACATGTATATAATATAAATATTTCAATTGGACGTGACTTGAAATGAGCAAACTCTCAAAGCATTTTCTGCAAAATTCAAATTGCATCGAACTTTGCCAAATGAACAGATACATATTATCAGATCTAGAGTGCATATGTATATTGAATTTGCAATGGTCCGTCCCACATTGCTTGCTTGAATGATTCACAACCTGTAAAAGCTAATGCTTAACTGAAATACATTATTTATCAGTATATAATGGAAATTATTATTTATCAGTATATAATGGAATGTATTGTGCTTTTTACAGCAAAGAGTGCAGACCCAGATTGCAACAATTGAAAATCAAGATGAGATGTCGCATTACATGTAGCTCATCTGGGTCTACAATGCTTGCAAATATACTACATGTACTGAAACCTTTGATATTTCCTACAGTGGAGAATCTGTTATTCTTTCCCGTTTAAACGCAAACGTACGCAAACGCAAAGCACTAAAACGTAGAAAAGAACAACTTTTGGACAATTCTGATAATTCTTGTTTATCTTGGTGGCAAACAGTTTGGAGCCTGATCAGACGCCGGGTTACCCGGCGTCTGATCTGGCTCCAAACTGTTTGCACTGCAAATAATAGTTTTAGCCTAAACGCGTTTATTGGGAAAGAATAACAGATTCTCCACTGTACATGGTAACAGTTTTTTTCCTGAATTTATCTTTCACTCATACAAATGTACTTTTCATGGTTCTACCCTGTTCGGGTAAAGGGGCCCGTTTTACTAAACTACTTACGCAAACTTTTTGTGTAAGTCAAAATTTTAAATTTTAATTTATATTTTTTATTATCACTTGCTACAAACAGCACATAGCCAGATCAGAGGACGCGCTTTTAGCGCGTCCTCTTTTCTGGCTATTTGCTGTTTGCAAACGTTTATGATCGAAAAATAAGAGTTAAACGATTTTGACTTACGCAAATTTTTTGCGTAAGTTGTTTAGTAAAACGGGCCCCTGGTCTGTTGGAAACTACTTTCAGTTTCCTGAGAAGTGACTGTTTACAGCAGAGTGAAATTGAAACAGCTACATGGGGAAGATTTGCTTTGTTTTAACCTGCTATAATCAATCCCCTTTAGTAAACACCGAAAGGGACCTGTGGTGAAATCGTTAAGAGGACCCATGCTAAACGAGAGAAAGCTGAAATTATCCATTGATGAAATCATAAGATAAGTTGTTCGTCTCGATAGTCTGGCATTGATTTTAATAACAAGTCGGGACTGGAGTGAAGATCTAAAAGGTCGAGATTCCCAAGCTTTCTTTTCAGTTAGCATCGATTTGTAGAAATAAAATGATTTGCAATTGATTGAGTGGGAAAAATGTTATTTCGTACTTTCAAGTTTCCGGCTGTTCAGTGGCTGTGCTTCTAATGTAGGAAAAGAGTATTGTAATTTGCAGAAACCTCCTTGACAAGCTGGGTTTGCAAATTACAACTCTCCAGGGCTGCCATTTTCCCCGGAATTTTCCTAAATCTTCGGATTTTATTTACTAGTACACGGTAGCTTAAAGCAGGCTGAAAGTAAAGCAAAATGCGCCTTTAGGCGTATTCTGCTTTACTTTCAGCATGCTTTAAGCAGACACGTGTCAACAAAACTAGAAACAGGCGATGGGGAAAAGGTACGATTCGTAAAATCGCACTTGAAAATGCAATTTTGGAAATCTTAGGATTTTTATGTCAACTTATGGCAGCCCTGACATTCTTCATACATTAAGCAGTTTGCTGTTGTAATGTTTTTTCATGAGAAACACATACTTGTACATACGATTCGGCCATGCATCTGGGGCTTCTGTTGTAAAACAATAAACATCTTTTACTCATCAAATAATGGCAATTGAAATGCTTGCGATACATCTTAAATAACGTGACTTTAAATACATTCTTTTCACTTGTTATTGGAAATAGTTGAAGATGGTGAATCAATCACTTAATTAGTTGATTTTAACATGTTTGAAATCTTTATACTGTCAAATGTCGTCTTTTCAATTTGCAATTAAATCTTATTTGTGACCTTTTAAGTGAAGAAGTAGTCATGTGATTGCCAATCAGTGTAGACCCCGCTCAGACTCCGAGTTACTTGGTGTAGCGTCTGATTTGGATCCAAACTGTTTGAAAATATGAGAATGCTTGAGTTTGGCAGTGTAATGATTAAAGTAGACAGGGTAAATGTTTTAAATATTCAGTGAGACGGAACTGAAAAAGTCACCGTATATAGTGCGTTCTCTCTCGTGATTAGATCTATGAATTGTATTTGCAGTCAACCATCACTTTTTAAGTCGGTACAAAATTGTTCATTTAAAATGGCAACCACTAAAATATTAATTTTTACATCAGATTATACTAGTCCCTGTTTTACACCAAACATGATCAATTGATTTTTACCCTGGATCCTTACATGTCAGTGTAGGATCAAAGGTTATATAGCGTTTGAGCTGAGTCTGGGTGTGTTCTCAAGCATTTGATTGGTCAGATTTGAGCCTAGGCTCAAATCTGACCAATCAAATGCTTAAGAACGACTTTAGACTCTTGAAAATCTTTATAACCTGGGACCCAGGCTTTGATCTGGTCGCTCCTGATTTGATGAGCATTTCTCTTAGTAATATTAGGCAGGACAGCAATTTCTCCGGACCTACTGATTTTACCGAAATAAACGGATTTCTGCTCTCTCTTTTAGATGTTGGAATTGTATGTGCTCTGTACTAGGGGTACCGTGATTGATATTGGTGTCAAACAATCTAGATCCATATCAGACATCTAATCTGGATCCAAACTGTTTGCATAATTATGTTAGTGTTATAGAGCCTGATAGCGAAAGGGTTAAAGGTACGATTCCTAAAATAGAACTTGAAAATTTGGAAATCTTAGGATTTTTATTAGCAACTTACATGTATGATAGCACTGCCAAGACATTTCTATAGCATAGTTCCACTGTGTTACCGTCTAAACTGTACTGCCAACGGCGACTTCAATTGTTGTTGCTAACAGTTTAAGTCCATATCGGGTGCAGATTAGCTCAGCGTCTGATCAGGATCCAAACTGTATGTACATGTCAATGAATTTACTATTGACAGTAAAATAGTTACGCTAATGAACGGCTGCACCTTGTTGTACCAAACACTTAGTCAATCAAATTACATATATTATTGATGGCAGAGACTTGGATAATTTAGTACATGTAAATGTCTTTGATATTATGTACCATCCTGCATTTTGCAACAAATTGTTTAAGAGGCTGCTTATTAGCATTGTGCCGAGTGGTCACTGAATTCAGGTTTGACAGTATTTAAACATGTTCCCTTTGAAACTGAATATATGGGCCTCTATAGTCCTCTACTATAAGTAATGGAACGTTTAACTATAAACAATAATTGTTGACACGTACATGCATAATGAATGTCGACCTGCAATAGTAAAGTATTTGCGAATATAATTATATAGGACTACTTCATGTCAAGGAGGCGAGAAAACCGTTTGAAGGGAGGCAACTCTTCCATGTTTCTGTTAAATCTTATCAGTATGGGTAGCAGAGTAAATGAACTTTGCTTAGGCGGTGGGTCGTTTAACCCATTTACAGCCTTACCCCGAGTACGATGGTTATTTGCAAACTGTTTGACGCTCATTTCAATATTTCTTAAATCAAAATACCTTAAAAATAAATTTGAGAAATAACAGCAGACGACAATTGTTTAAAATTGATGACGTCACGGCAGCGAAGGGGTTAAAAAAGGGCTGCTATATGGACAATCGAATAATTCTCGTACATTCCATTCATTTTTGAGTCCAAATTATGGCAGCCGAGTACAGAGCAAAAGTGCATTCTGATTGTTCTGTCTTAAATGTTATTTGTGCCATTGAATTATGGCTGTATTAGGGTAATGACGTTAAACGAAACTAAACTCTGGTAGATAGCGTAATTTAAAAGAATATATAGAAATGGTGTATTGTCGAAATATAGACAGCTTTTTATATATTTGTTGAAATCAATGTGTATATAGCCTTAGTGAAATTTATGTCCTTTATTTCCAACCTAGTTTAACCCGACACTTACCTTTACACAGAAAATGAGCCTGAAAGTTGACGGAGTTCTTAGTTCATTTAACATTGAATCACATCGGTTGCTAAATCAGAAATATAGTAGCTATATCACTACTTCGTCCTTTCACTGCCATATCCTGATATCGTCTTCTTAAATATTGTCGTCATTCGTTTATCAAAATAATAATATAATTATGTATGCGGATTGACTATAAGACACAGGGTTGCTCAGCGTCTGATCTTGATCCAATATATATTATGGTATTATGTTATTCTTATATATATATTATAATGTTGTGTGTACTAGCTGATACGAAGGGGTTAAAACTCACATATTTACTGCTATTAACCACGTGTTTCGGGATAATTCATAGTATTAAATGTATAATAGGGATATTACTCCTTCACTGTTATGACGTCATCTGCTTTAAACAATTGTCGTCTGCTTTTATGACTCAAATTTAATTTTAAGTAAATTGACTAACATAATATCGTCATAAATGTCAAACAGTTTGGATCCTAATCAGACGCCGCGTAACGCGGCGTCTGATCAGGACCCAAAACTGTTTGCAAAAACATATTGTACCCTGGGTAATGTAGTTGAAGGGATTTACGAGGAATTCACTTTTGGAATAGTTGACAAAATGTTTAAAAATTTGTGATTCGTGGTTTGATATCAATATTAAATTTTTTATAGCAATTGCATTGCTAATATTTTCTCCTAAATTCTCGATTTGTTAAAGAAAAAAATGTGCTGAAATATCAAATTATGGATTTAACGTGTTTTAAAGTCTTTATCGTAAACTTCTGCTGAACTGAGCATACATATAACTGATAGTTGATAGCAGTTTGGATACAGATGAGGTACGGAGTAAATTATCTCCTGATCAGGATCCGAACTGTTTAACGCTCGTGTTTTATATTTCATGAGAGAAATTATTCAAATATAAACACGTAAAATAATTTCAGACTTTAATTTTTTAAGCAGACGATATATTATTACATATTAAGTGTTGAACCTCTAGCGAGATGTATGTAAACTTGTTATACCTGTTGCAAACAGTTTGGATCCAGCTGAGATGCCGTGCAACACGGTGTATCATCTGGATCCAACCTGTTTGACACTGATTGTATATTGTTAAAGAAATGGCGGATAATTAACTCTTCAGAACAGTTGCAGACGAAATTTTTTGCAGACGACAAAATCTAATCACGATACAGTGTTTATATCTCTTCCACTGCCAATGTCACACTCATTATTATTTGCAAACAGTTTGGATCCTGATCAGACGTCGCTTTACGCGGCGTCTGATCAGGATCCAAACTGTTTGACACTCGTTTCAATATTTCTTCAATCGAAACGCCAAGAAAATTTAAAATTTGAGTAAAAAAGCAGACGACAATTTTAAGCAGACGATATTACGACAGTGAGCGAGTTAATGGGTTTCTTATCTTAATGACAAGATAAACGTCATGGCGAGGTAACGTTTAGCTAATGCTAATCCACAGCATTATTTAACATGCCGAGTTATTAAATTGTAATAATGTCGCATCACATATTAAAAATGGCAATTCAGTTTTATTGTCAAGATCTGACTGATTTCTACACATGGTGACACTCACCGACCTGAATTGAAAGGTGACGCTTTGTGATCGATTTGAAACTTTCTATCTTTTTCTTCTATCTATTTCTCTGTTTATCCATTTCTCTGGTTTTTGGTAGTTTAATCTGAGCATTTATTCTCAAAGAATCACATTTTTACACATTTTTACACATTTTTACACATTTACCTATTCCTTGTAGAAATTATGTCCAGTCCTGATAAAAAGCAGTAAGAATTGTTTTGTTCTTATCTGCTGGTATGGGACTGCTTGAAGCAATCTTAAAGTAAATGGAGAAATCAGGGTTCTAGATAAGGGAAGTTGTATTTGGTTTTGGTGCTACAGTGGAGAATCTGTTATTCTTTCCCGTTTAAACGCAAACGTACGCAAACGCAAAGCACTAAAACGTAGAAAAGAACAAATTTTGGACAATTCTGATAATTCTTGTTTATCTTGGTGGCAAACAGTTTGGAGCCTGATCAGACGCCGGGTTACCCGGCGTCTGATCTGGCTCCAAACTGTTTGCAATGCAAATAATAGGTTTAGCGTAAACGCGTTTATTGGGAAAGAATAACAGATTCTCCACTGTAACGTAAGTCAGAAAATGTTGGATATGTTCAATTTATCTGGCGCCTTGGATAATTCTGCTTTACTACAGCGACCAGTCTGAATCATAGACCCCTGGCAATTCAAATAATTCCAGTTTGCAATATAGTACAGTCCATTTTGGTCTATTGAGAGTCGTAAGTAACAATTGCGTCTCATCAGGGTCTACATTGTTTGCTAATATTAACTTTAGTATACACAAAGTTTAAATGTTTTAAAATGGACCAGTTGTCTTTGACAAGTGAAAGGACTATTCAGTTATTGCTGGTGGTATAATGACCATTGTTTAACCCAGGATGTCTACAGGACTGTCAGGGTCTACACTGTTTTCGATGGCAATTGTTTCTCAAAGCGTGAACTGAACATGGAATATGTCCTGTTTGAGTTTGTATCTGGAGTGTCCCTCTTGTCCCCAGATTTCCAACCCCTTTTGGATCCACCCCTTATAGGTTCGATAATTGCTAAGCACAGAGTAATTTTAACATCAGTAGATATAGAAAAAAAATATCCACATGAAAATTTGCCTAAAAGTCAGTCAAGCAGATAAGTTGATATAAATTGTGAAAACAAACTTTATCTGTTTTGTCATCGCAGTTTTTATGGTGAAATCAAAGAGTGAAACTTTCACAAAACTACAAAATTATGCTAATTTCGTCCTATAAAAAAGGAGTAAAATGTATAATTCTTCCTCTTACTACCGCCGAACGCGACCATTTGGAGGACGGGAACTACTTTTTTACGGGTACGTTTATCTACTGGTAGTGTGGCCACTGGTGCATGACGCAGTATTGATTCGGCGAAACACCATCGTCATCGTGAACATAGTTCTGAATGGGGGTTATGAAAAATTTGACTAAACTCATTCCCCCCTGAAACTTTAAATGGGCAATCCCAGTTTACAATTAAATTAAGTCCATTTTTTAATAATAAGGGTGGTTTTTAACAATATTTTACAAAATGACAAAGTGTTGACCCTGATCAGAGGGCTCCTAAAGGAGCCCTCTGATCAGGGTCTACACTGTTTGCTTAGAACATGTGTACTCTTGATAGGAATATGAATAGTTAATGACGAGTAAACTCGTCCCAAGGCTTCAATTTGTGAAAGATTTTTTTTTATTTCAGCAACTCAAAAAAGGCATTTGTTCACGAGTTGGGTTTGGGCTCTTTTACACGATACGCCATAGCATATTTCTAGTTTAAAATACATGTTACAACTTAAAGCAGGCTGAAAGTAAAGCAGAATGTACATTAAGATGCATATTCATAGCTGCATACATATAAACTATTTTATTCAGTCGAGGGATAAACTAATAGCTTAAAAAGGCGTACAAATAGAGTAATGGGTTAAAGCAGGATAAAAGCAAACATGCAACAAGAATCGGTTTTTACTTGTTTTTGCTCATTACATAATTTTCATCCAAATATTAACAAAACATGATAAAACATACACGTAGATAACTAAAATAACCACTACACATAAAGTAAAACTTGCGTCATTTCATACAGATTTCATGGAATTATGGAGGAAAAATATGCAATATCATTTTATACTTGTTTCTAATAGATATTGTATGACTAGACTAAACTTTTACTGTTCTCTATTTTATATACAAAACTCACTCCCCATACACCCTCTGAACAACGATTCCCTCCTAATAACAACACTTGCCGCTGTTCCCTAAACAATACAATTACGTACAACCTTTTAACTGCTGATATAGATATCGTCTGCTTAAAATTGTTGTCTGCTGTTTTTCTCAAAGTCACATAGTTGGATATTTAGACAGAAAAAACCCCCAAAATGACGAGTTACAAACAGCTTGAATCCAGATCAGACGCCGCGTTATGCGGCGTCTGATCTAGATTCAAGCTGTCTCCAGATGTAAGCCAACTCCCTATTACAATTCCCAGACAACACACTCACAATATTTGTCTGCCATTGGATGTTGTTGAAGAGAGGGAGCACAGAGTTGATAACAGACAGTTATTTCTCATAATCATGACAATGCTGAACATGCTCAGTGAAACCATTAGAACTTGGAAGGGAATACAGTTCTACTAATCCTTAAATATAAACAGTTTAGACCTTGATCACACAACGAGTTTTTCGGCGTCTGATTAGTATCCAAACAATTTGTCACCCAGATCGTATATTTTATCTATAAATAAAGTGAAAATATACAGAATTGCAGCAGAAAACTTTTTAAAGCCGACGGTATTTTATAACGCGTATAAGGGAATGTAACCACAGACTATTACGTTACTCTGACACACCCCTTGTCACGCCCCCTGCACATCCCCGTCAGTACATGTACGCCCCGAACAGCATCACCAGCCCTGAAAAGGGGCAGAGGGAATTTTAGGTGAACTCTGTCTCTGTCTCATTGAAACATTTCGATGTCTTGTAAACTGCAGTTGGCCATTACCAAACATTAAAGAAAAGTTTATTAAACGGAATTTTCATAGCTATTCTTAAAAAGTGGTTGCTTAATGCGATGTAGAAATAATGCTCCTACAGAACAACGTTGCCGATTCATTTTCATCTATGTTGCAAACAGCTTGGAGGCTGATCAGACGTCGGGATTACCCGGCATGATCAGGCTTTAAAATTTTTGCAATGCAAAAAATTGTTTTAGCACAAACGCGTTTATTGGGAAAGAACATTAACTCATTATCCCCTGAAACTTCCAATGGACAATTCCAGTTTTCAATAAAGGTTGGTCCATTTTAGACTATTTAGGGTTGTTTTTTGTAATAAATTGCAAAATGACAAACAGTGAAGTCCCTGATCAGAGGGCTCCTTTAGGAGCCCTCTGATCAGGGACTTCACTGTTTGCATAGGACAAGTGTACTCTTCACGGGTACACATTTGGTAAAGGACGCATATATGCGTCACTAGGGCTCAATGAGTTAACGACTTCAGCACATGTAGATCTAGTTTTCGTAGTAGTTTTTCGGGTACTATCAGGCCTGTTTTGGACAGACATTCAATCAGGTAGCCGTGTATTGGCACTGTGTAAGGTCTATAGAAATCCAAGATAGAAATCCAACCGAGTAATATATTGACTTGATATTGTGAGCCGTTTCAGGGCATTTCTCAATGTATAATTATCATAGTTATTCTATGGTCTGCAGTTTTCCAACAAGCGTGCTCACTCACTTTCCGAATACAGTTAAACCTGTGCTTAACAAATAAAGACCTGAAATAACTTATATCTAAAACAGGCAATTGTTTAATACAGGGCGAAAGTAATGCTTCCTGCATTAAGCCTAACCCTCTCAACCCCAAATATATCTTGTGGGTATTTATTATCCTTTTGGACTCTTCTAGTACATGCATTTTGAACCAGTCTACTGTAGCATTTTGATATGACAACAAAAAAACCAATGAAAATATCAAACAGTACAGACACGGCTTGCGTATGTAATCAGTAATCTCTACAGAGGGTTGTAGGGTATCGGTTGAAAGGCTTTAAACAACACCTTACTGGTACTTTTTAATGGACTCTTTACATAGGTTTAGTTGTACCGGGTCTTAGTATCAGAACACTAGTATCGATGGGGGAAACACCTATAACACTTGCTATGTATTTATTACTTGACAAAATCTGACCCAAAAGCATCCAAAGGTTAGTCGGGCATTTGAAGTTCTATTAGTTTTCTTAAACGTCTCATTTATCAAACAGATTACTCTTTGACAAGTCCTGGTTTTTATTTTTGGAGGAATAGAGATATTGGAATTATTTTTATACGCGGAATCGATACAGTGACACATAAGCAAAACGATAATTGAATAAAAAGATTCGCTAGCATTTTATAGGCCATAACGTTACTTAATTTAGGACAAAAATAGATACAGAAAGCTCAAATAGAACCTTTCTGCATTGCAATTGTTCTGCATGAAGCAGCAACATTTTTTTTCTGAAGAACGTCGTCATGCAAAAGGCACCCACCTGTCTTCATTGATTTCCTTTCCCCTGCATTAAACGGTTGCTGAACACGATTGTGATTGAACCACTGTATCTTAGAACTGTTGAACAATCTAGTTTAGATAGTTCGAATTTGCTAACTTTGAATAATCCGGTTTTACGAATAAATGTTATTAATAAAACTACTTTTTATCGAACATACCAATATTTCAAAGATAGCTACGTTTTAACTTTGAAATACGAGTATGTTCTACTTAAATGAGTTAGGATTACCGAGTTTCGGCTGTATGAAGGGTGATTGAACGCCAAACAGCTAATACAAATCTACACAGGCCAAACGCCAGACAGTTTGTCAAAATGCCTAATTCCGTTAACAAGAGCATACTTATTTTCTCTAGTCATCATTGAGGCTGTACTGGTTATAAAATGCATCTCGGGTTAACGAATTTTCCATAATCAATTATTGGCTTACTGGGACGAAACAAGCAAAACTCGTTAGGTTAGATTAGGCCATTAATGGCGACCGTTAATATTTATCATCTACAACAATGCTGACTTGACCACAACGATCGTATATGTTCTTGCAGTCAATTTACATTGAGAATCCTTGATTAACCGAACGGTAGTTTTGTTAAGCTATTGAGGATCAGATCTGGGTATCCGCATGGAAGACTAGTTGTTTACTCAATGTTCTTGGCGAAATGAATGTGTTTTAAACGCCCCCAATAAAGAGGCATTGAATCTCCTGCTAATATCACCTCTCGCATTGAACCGACTCGACTGCACATGGCGAAGCATGAGGTTGTTGTTGATTGGTGTGTGGGGAAAGAAATGTTGTTTGTGGGCGGCGTGTGGGCGGGGCGCGCGAGTGCCTTGGCACCGCCCATCGATAATGTGCAATGGAGGAGTCGCTTCCTCACAGGAGGCTGATATGGTTCTATAGTGCCTAACGCTTTACAAGTAAGATGCAGGCGTTTAGAGGTATCATGTACATTATCGGGTATTGTCAAGTTGTTAGTTTTACCATTATGATCATGTTAATATACATTTACGTTATTGGTAAAGCGGCGTCTCATCTGGATCTGTTATGTTTTGCTATTTAACAGTTTCGAACAAAATCGACAAATAATACGTTTTCATCGTAAACGTCCCTACACTTTACAATGTATCAGCCCTAACATGCTCGAAGGGCAAATTCGTGCAAATTACGAAGGCTAAACTGGGTTAGATACGGCTGCAGCTAGCGGAAGAGACACGAACACTTCTCTCCTACTGATATCCGAGTTTTCTCTTAATTAGCCCGGCTGAACCTTTTCCGTTTTACACAAAACATTTAATGCGCCATTTCTGTCCTAAGCCTTTGATCAGACCCCGTACCTCGAACACAATATCAGCGAAGGAAGCCGAACCTCCTTGTTTTTTCCTCCTCTCCCCACGTATGTCGGTACATCCATATCACAGTAATGCAGTTTCAATTCGAAATTCCTCGCACCAATTTTTTTTGTCTTCCTTTGAAATTATTGAGTTTTCTCTCGTCTCCTATTGTTTTCCCAAGAAAAGCAATCCAATTATTCAGCGGTGCTACCCGCGGCCCGAGGTCAGCCAAAGCCAGTGTTTCTCTACTTCCAATGTGCTGCATTAAATAATGTAATTTCTCAGCTCACTGAACTAGAGAGAGTACTGATCAAAAAGTAATGCAGACCGAAAGACTTGCAGCGCGAACCCCTCTATCTTGTCCGCTCGTCGGCCCCGGGAACACTTCGCCATTTTGTACTCGTAATAACAGCGCATTAACTCCTGGTTGAAATTTTACATCTTCATAACTTTCCTGAATGGGCTCACACAAGTATGAAATTTTTGTTTGGAATTAGATGTCAGTGAAGCTGATCGATATATTAATATTGCCCCGAAAATGTCATAACGGTTGAGGTAAGCCTAACCTAGCCTGTCTATTAACCCTCCTAATACATCTGTTCACTGGATGCACGTGAGTTCTGGCCATATACAGCAGTGTTCCCTCCCAACAACGGCCATCTGAACAACGATTTCCTCCTGACAACAACGCTCAAGACGCTGCTCCCCAAAGAAAACACTTTTGTCCAACCTTTTCACGGCTGTAATATCGTCTGCTTAAAAGTGACTTTTGCTGTTTTTCTCAAAGTCACATATTGGACATTTTAACAGAAAAAAGGGATAGGGACGAGTGACAAACAGCTTTAATCCAGATCAGACGCCGCGTTACGCGGCGTCTGATCTAGATTGAAGCTGTTTGCAAATGTAAGCCATTTTCATTCCCTATAACAACTCCCTCCGACCAACAAAATCAATATGTGTCTCCATTGGGTGTTGTTGTAGTTTAAGTCTTAGCGCGCTAGCTACGGAATCGTGATTATCAATGCAAACAGTTTGGATTTTGATGAGCCGCCGCATCTCACCAGACTCCAAACTGTTTTACAATCTGTCACTGCTATAAAACGACTTTGGAAGCATATATTTTATAACAGTAGCAGACGACAATTGTTGCAGACGAAAATAATCACCTAGCATGCAAAGAATTAATACCTTCTGCTAGACTAATTATCGCAGGCTTCAAAAGTACCTTCTGCATTTTTTTCTTCAAAATTTAAATGTTAAATGCTCTTTTAGTGACAAAATATATAATTTAGTGCAAAGCAGTAAGAATCACGTGAACATTGAAAGGTAAAACATTGGTTTTACAAACGAATAACATCTCTAAGAACATTACAATGTAGAATTCAAAGCATTTGAACATGTTGGTGAACTCTCAGAAATTTCAAATTATGATAATTTCCTCAGGTTTCGCCTACAGGATCTGAACAAGTGTAAAAGTTATCAGAATCTGTAAGGTAAACCTTTGACTAATTCATCTCCAAAATTGAAAGAAATCGAATGAAAATGTTGGATGTTTTGTGATGAGAAATGATAGGGTCAATGCATTGGTACCTATATATATTTTACCCTTGGTGCTTGGCAAACTTTGAGTAGTATATTTTGTGAAGTAATAATTTACTTTTATATTTATCCCGAGTCTTTTAAACTCTTAAAGTGGTGACACCAACATGTGTTACATTTGCAAAAAAGTTTGGAACCAGATCAGACGAAAAACTTTGCATTTGACCAGAATACAAACGTAATTATCCCCGGGCATTATTTCCAGTAATATACCAAGGAACGACTTGATATCCGAATTATAGCAGACGACAATTTATAAAAAAAAAACCAAACGATATTTTATTTGAAGCGTACGAAAAAAGTTAATCAAAGATGGAATTGAAGAGAGCGTAAACATTGACGTCGGTGTTGCAGTGCGGGCTTATTGTGTTAGTTTGGAAACATCCAATTTTACGACACCCAACTCTACCATTAAACTCGCTGTATATTTGTGCTGTACACTGCAATAAATCCACAAATAATTGTCCTCTATCATTTCTCAAAACTGTTAATATTACCGAGATTTTAGTGCATGTTTATATTAAAAAACCCTTTACTGCATTACCCTGAGTCAACTTGTATTTTCAAACTGTTTGAATCCTGATCAGACGCCGCGTTAAACGCGGCGTCTGATCAGGATCCAAACAGTTTGACATTCACATAAAACTTTCTTCACTCAAAATACCTAAAATTTAAGATTAACAGTTCACAGCAGACGATATTTTTAAAGCAGACAGATATCCGGGCATTGAAAGGGTTAAGAGGGAGTCGTTCACAGAACGCAATGCATTTGATGGACATATAGATCCCAGGCGAGCAATAAGGCCGCGTGAACCTCCTATTTAGCAACTGACTTTGTGAGAGGCTTCGTGCGAGAATATGACTTTATAACAAATAGGGTGACAGAATTAACTAATGGAAGAGTCGGCGATCGCCGAGACCGGAGATTAGGAGCGAGAGAATAAATCACGAACTACATGGCAATGTATTGCTAGTACGGGGCCTCTTAAGACCAATTTGCGGTGATGATGATAAGAGACTCACTTAACGTATCAATTTAGACGAAAGTGGTGTTTAATTGTCCCCGAGGTGCTGTATAATCCTTTTAATTCGTTGCCGATATTCGAAAGAATTCATTATTCCTATGCCATCGGTCACCCGGGATTGCGTATGTGCGCGCTATTTGCAGAAACGTTTAGGGAAAAACAACGGCATTCCGCAGCAAACATCTTTCCCATTGTCGTCGATGGATTTGTCGTCTGCTGGTACAATGTCGTCTGCTTTTATTTCTTACTTATTTCTTACATGACAATTGTTAGAATTTGCTTGAAAATTTGTGATTTTTGGTACATGTATACGTTTAGTACACAATTTGCCAAATAGATGTCGTCTGCTGTAATTTTCAAAGCAGATATATCTTACAATTTTCTTAAGACAAAACTATTATCAGAGTGTCAAACGGTTTGGATCTTGATGAGACGCCGAGTTACTCGGCGTCTCATCAAGATCCAAACCGTTTGCAACCGCACCCATTAAGTCGTCCATAGAGAGCGGAAAGGTTAAACCATAGGGGACCATAGAATATAACACTTGCATGTATTAATTTTGTACGTATACCTTAGGAAAGACTGTCAAAGCGATTCGTACTCAGGAATTCCCTGACATGCACTTGGGACATTGTCAATATCATTAGAACTAAGTGTTTTAGTTTCAAACTTGTTTTCACCGGCCACTCAAAGTAAAGCAGAACACTCCTATTATAAGTATGAGCTTTCTACTGTAATTTTGCCATGCTTTAATCTGTAACATAATCTGGAACTCAATGAGCAAACATTGTTTTCGTTCTCATCCTAAAATACATTTATGTTTGATTACAAATTATGTTCTCTTTTGAAAAAAATGTAGATAAATTCTTTATTTCTTTATTTCAGTCTCATTTGTATACATACATGTCAAATAATACATTTATATATCACAAAGCAATGCATACAACCATTCTGAATAGAATTATAAGAGACTATGATACATTTTATCACAATAGGTACCACAAACGTATTGCACAAACAGTATTAATATATATACAGATAAGACTAAGTTATAGCTGCTAATCGTTGCAAATAATGCATAAAATGTATTAAAATGAGCTATTAAAATTTGACAGATTATAAAAGCGTAAAAACGCACGGGCAAAACAATTAAAGAAAAACATTTTACCTCTTTGATCAGATAAAAATAGCATCGATTAGCAACTTTTACTTGAAAAAGAAAATCGATCATCATATTTAAAATTACATTATTTACATAAATATGATGATCTCCTATTAAGAATATCACAACAGGCTTTTGCACACGATCTTATCAAATCTGAATGTGAAAATAGACTTGCAAGTTTAATACTGTCACTTAAATCAGAGAAACCATTTATAACATGTTTTGCTCTTTGAAATAAATTACAACGAATGTCATCATATAAAGGGCAATTGATCAGTACATGTTCTTCTGATTCAATTTCATTACATAAAGTACATTTCCTCTCTGATACTGGCAAATTCTCATAACGCCCTGTTTCGATTCTGATTGGTGCAACACCACATCTAAATTTACAATATGCAGCACGGTGTTTAGTCGACATGATCATTTTGCAGTAAGGTTCAACATCAAACGTGCATTTAAACAAAGAGTAAGTTCTAAGTTTATTTCCACCTCTACCTGTTGTACCAGTTGGACTTTTTATCGCATCTTTCCATTCTAAAATAAATTTGTCCATCAAAATTTGTTCAATGTTATTACATAAATGATGTTTTGGCACAGCAGTATTAATGTCAATGTAGGCATGTAAATCATTATCTGTAAGCTTTGACACAACAGAGTAATACCAATTTTTACAATTAGAACCACGCAAAGACCACGCCCATATTGCAATGCGCTTGTTAATACGTGTGGACATTGTATTACATGTGCGGGTCCATAGTTGAAAAACATGTTTCCACTGTCTAACAATCGGTGGCTTCCAGCCCATCTCTCCCGTCAACGCCGCACTTGGAGTGTATTTACCTACTCCAAGAAAGAACCTCATAGCCCTGTGATGAACAGCGTTGATGCAAGAGAAGGACCGCAAGCCCCAGATTGCAGCTCCGTAACCTATAACAGGCCACACAACAGAATCGTATAACTTTGTAAAAACAGAGTAGGGAACCCCACCAGCAAGTTTGCACTTCGCAATAATGAGACCAAGAGCACGGCTTGCACTTTGAGCAACAACCTTAGCTGTCACATTAAAATCTAGATGTTGAGTTAGGACAAGTCCCAGATAAGTATACTTATCAACAATTTCTAAAATATTATTACCACAGTTGAATACAAATTCGGTTCTAGGTTTAGATGGATTTCTAAAATGCACAATATTACTCTTGTTACAATTGATAGTCATTCTGTTTATATCACACCAGTCATTCAAAGCATTTAACATGACTTGTAATTCTTCTGCTGTCTCTGCAAGTAAAACAATATCGTCTGCATATAAAAGAATACACACTTTCTCTTGCCCAATATCAACACCAATATCCAGTGCTTTCATCAAGAGTGCCAGGTCATTAATATATAGATTAAATAACATTGGTGATAAAATACACCCTTGCCGCAAACCAATGTTCACATTAAACCAGTCAGTGTTATGGCTATTAACTCGTACACACGATGACACCGAGTTATACAATGATTTTACGGCAACAAACATTCTTCCACAAATACCATTATCTTGTAGTCGCTTCCAAAGTTTTGTTCTATCAATAGAATCATATGCTTTTTTAAAATCTATAAATGCACAGAAAGTATCTTTTTTACGTTTTCTTCTAGTATCAATTATATTACATAAAGACGATATATGGTCAGTTGTGCTTCTCTTCTTCCTAAAACCATTTTGTTCATCAACTAACTTTGCATTTGACTCAGACCAACTAGTTATTCTATCATTTAGAACACTACAATACATCTTATAAATGGAGGAAGCTAGAGCTATACCTCTATATGATAGGGGGTCTTTGGGATCGGCAGTAGATGATTTAGGTATAGGGTTTATTATACATTTCCCCCATGACGATGGGACAATCCCATGTTTAAAACAAACGTTGAACAACACAAAGAGAAAACATATAGCAGTGTCATTCTTAAGCACTTCCGAAGGTATACCGTCAAATCCTGTCGCCTTTCCCACATTTGCATTATCAACAGCTTTCTTTACATCTAATATACAAATATCATCATTAAAAGGCAAATCAGCTCCATTATGTGTGTCTGTTACATCATCTATAACATTATCTATAGTAAATTGGCTAGTGAATAAAGAACTAAAATCAGACTTCCACTTTTCTAAAACATGTGTTATATTACAAGAAGTACTACCGTCCTCTAGGGTTACTTCCATAGGTATTCTGTTTTTCCTATGGTTACTTATACCTATTCTACCAATACGTTTCCAAAACTCTACACTGTTAGTCTCACATTCTTTAACAAGTTCTGACTGTAAAGAATACCAGTAGTATCGTTTGGCTCTTTGAACTTCACGATCAAATAATCTACGTTTAGAAACAAAATCAGATTTTAACCTTGTCTTTATCATTCTGGAGTTACACTTCAGCCATTCAGCTTCTGCTTTGCACATATCATTCCATAAACTAGTAAGATTTTCAGACCACCAAGGCTTTGCTACTCTGTGCTTTCTTTTACCGTTGTTATAGCTACCTATATTTACAGTCTTGTGGGGGATTTCCCTCAACATAGTATCTTTTAAAACCGTACACCAGTCATCATACAATGCATTTATCTCACTTTGAGAGTTAACATCATTTTCTATTCTATTTATCATATCATTTATCTTATCAATATCACAAGGTTCATTCAAAAAGTTATTAGGTACACGTTTCAAATCAAATTTCAAAAATGATTGATCATCAGTAGATACTGCCTTACTATCGTGCATATCACTTGAATTTTGATAATTCAAGTGTATATCCCACGATAGTAAGGAATGATCCGGTAAAGACGACGAAGCCATATTAGAAACATCATCAATGTCATTGATTACTTCAGTTACTCTTGAGACTTTAAACTTTGAATAGCTATCAAGCTCCTCTTGTTTTACAAAACAGTAATCAACAACTGACTTCCCTTTGACAGAAATAGATGTGAAATCATTTTTGACAAAGTTTCGGCCATTCAGGATGCACATGTTTGTGTTAATAAGAAAATCAATGAGCAAATCACCATAAGAATTGTTTACATAGTCAATCACATCACGTGGGGGTACTACGTCAACACCACAAATATAATCATCTGATTCCCCACATCTGCTATTAAAATCACCACATATGAAGATTGCTCCATCGTTTTGGTAAGAATAAATATCAGTTAAAAGATTGTCATAAAACCCATGAACATCAAAGGGCCTAGATGAGTTTTCAGGTGGCAAATAACAAACACAAGCATATATTTTGTCACCGCTAAGCTTATCACACAGCAATACCCATAATATACCTTCAAATGAATTATTTACCACGTCTATATCAAAATTATCAAACAGATGCTCTTTAATGAGAAATCCAACGCCTCCAGACCCATTTTTGGCACGTTTGTTAATATTTATACGATTATGACCGTACCATCGATACCCGTCTACATTTAAATTCATGCTATCTACAAGATGCGTTTCTGCAACACCTAAAATGTCATAATCATTTTTATAAACACAAGCTGATCGTAATGAAAAATTGTCAGAGTTTTTGTCTATACTCCACCCTCGAACGTTCCAAAAGCCTGCTGACAGCTAATATCGACCCCTGGTTTGCTCCCTGTATCCACCACGACCATGTCCACGCCACGCGCCCCTGCCTATGTATGTGGTCGAACGATCAAAACCGTCACTATCCCGTCCACGAGTGTTGTTCCCATACTGGTTATCCCTCTTATCAGATTCTCTGTATGGCCTGTCCCCTGAAATCGATCTCGCGCTGTTATGTGACTGGTTTTGAGAGTCTGATCGCCTGGATACCTGATTCGAGTTCACATTATTCTGAGCACTTTGGTCTTTTTCTCGAACTACACGGTTTCCTACTACCCGAAGGCCACTATTTCTCAGAGCCTTTAGGACTGCCCGGAAGTTGCCTGACATAACTCTTTCAGACGATGACATATCATGGTCTATGTACACGTGATCATAGACTCTGTGTTTGCGTAGACTTGTTTTCTTAGCCATAACTTTGCGCTTCTCTTCATTACACCTGAACTTGGCTATGACGACCCCTGGCTTACTCTGATCTCTTGACTGTTTTCTATCAGCACTGATACACTTGACATCATACACTTTGAGCCCGTCCTTGATTAAGGCATCTACCTTAGATGCGGTGTTTTCGTTACCCGCCTCTGGTAGGTTACGAATAACCACGTTTAAGGTGATGTCATTGACACTTGACTCTGACGGGGTCTGAGCTGGTTGAGACGAGATACTGTCGGCAACACTGTCTATCTTAGCAGTTATCTCATCTAAATCGGACTGAAACTCTGCTTTCATGTCTTTCTTCAGACCATTGAGCTTTCCTTCAACCTCCTTCTTGATCTTGCTCATTTCACTATTGATCCGCTTGTCTAACACTTGCGTCACCTTCGATGCTATCTTATGCTCTAATCCAGCCTCAACACTTTCCAACTTTTCCCTAAGCGACCCAACTAGCATATGCATGTCCGCCGAGATCTTGTTGTACCAATGTTCCATAGTCACAGACAAAGGGTCATTGGCACATACTTCTCCATCGGTGCTAACAGCTCCAGGGCGGTCAGACTTTGGTGAGGGCTTTCGCGGAGCTGGTTTTGGTACATCCGTGTACAGTGTTCGTGATGTTTTAGTCTTCTTTACTGTACTTTCCTCCTCAGAGTCACTGTGTGTTGAGCTTTTGCGTTTCCGCGAATGAATGGGTGTATCGACACGCTCAACATTCTGTGATGACATCACTGACTGCACAAACTCTGCAGCATCTTTTACAACTAGTTGTGACGCCGCTACGTCAGATACACGTTTCTCTGAAGGAATCGAACTGTCTTTGACCGTAGACGATTCACTGTTACGCTCATCGGCCTTACTGTCTGCACTCATATTTCCGTTTGGATTTTTTAACAATTTAGTGACCTATAACCTCCTCTAACCTCCTATGCCGGGCCTCAGTATACGGCACACGGGAACCAATAATAACTGTTCACCCGTCGCAAGCGGCTTATCCCCGTGCAGTAGAGCGTGACGAGCGACCAATTATGCAGTGTCGGTAGAAATGTCCAGTTAAATTCTTGGCATTCTTGGCAGGCTAAAGGTACTTCAGTATGGAAACTGACAACGTTTCTTAAAGAAATTCAGTTCAAATACAAAATACACGTCAAAGTCTTGATCATGTAAGATTCACAGTACCTTCATCCACTTATCCCTATAAAAATAATCCAACTTAAAGTTATATTTTACTTCACATCCACAAAAGTTCACAAATTTTTCACTGAGCAAAAACGTAAACAACTTTATCGTAGGTTACACAACATGTATTTAAACTATTTAATATGTAACATGTCCTCATTATGATATATTCTTTTTCAAAGAATGGCAGCTTAAACGCATTTGCCTGTTTATTAGAGTAGTGAGTTTTGCAATAATCTCGTATTTGTGGTCACGTGACACAGGCGGGGGACACAATAATGGAAAACTGAGCATTATACAGTTTAGGAATTGCGACAGAACATAATGATCGGATGATATGAGGTTAATTAATATTTTATTCATCTGCTGTTTTATTGGATGTGTGAATCTGTTTGTTAAAAAGTTAATAGTCATGTTTAGAGATAAAGGTCATCTAAATAAAAACAAAATACCACATGGAAACAGAATGGAGAAGAGAAAATGGGTAACCTTCTTATCAAGTAAACGCGGCGTCAGATCTAGATTCAAGCTGTTTGCAAATGTAAGCTAATTTCCCTACTTATAACAATTGCCTCCGAATAGCACACAATTGTTTGTCTCCCATAGGGTGTTGTTGTAGAGAGGGATCACTGTATTTTCTTTATTTCATATGAAATCAACTGTTGTATAAACAAACATGCTGTGCATTATAGTTTCTTTAGATCACCCTTGTATATATACTCTTTAAAGAAATTTCATTGCGTTTTTAAACAAAGATTGATAGATTGTTATATGCAAAACTGGATAACTGATGTTAATAGTAATAAAGTTATGGATTTATATGCGTTATTCAAAGTTAATTTTGAATACGAAAGTTATTTGGAAAGATTACCTAGTAACTTAAGATGTTTTATATCTAGGTTGAGATTGTCATCTCATTCGTTAAGGATTCAAACCGGGCGTTACGGTCCGAACAGACTTGAAAGAAACCAAAGGTTATGTTTGATATGTAATTCGGTTGATATCGAAGATGAATATCATTTCATTTTAATTTGTTCGAAATATAAGGAACTGAGAAATAAATATATTAAAAGACACTTTTTCATCCGTCCAAGTATGTTTAAATTTATAGAATTATTTCAAACCAATAATAAAATATTGCTTGTAAACTTAGCAAAGTATATACAGGAAGCTTTTAGCTTACGAAATACTGTTATAAATGAGGTACAGGATGTAGCTTTGCTGTAACGTGAGTTAATGCTTATCAATAAATCATGTTAACAGGTCGTTATATAGGCATTCTGCTATTTTCATAGCTTAACGAGTTCCAATGTATATAAGTTGTAAAATCATTTGTTTATGTATATGTAAATATAAAGACATGGTTGCGCAGTCCAGGATAAAAGTGATGCAGAGAGCTCATGCAGAGGCTCTCTGTGTTGGTTTTCACCTGCATTGTACAACTTACTGTAAGAAGGATCAACTAAGTGTGTTATATACACTTAAATCTAAAGACAGAAACTGCCTAATTTAGGATAGGAATTGCACAGAAAGCCCCGTTAGGAGCTTTCGGTGTTGTTTCTGACCTACGTGGTGCGATGAGTAGTAATACAGTAGTAATTATCAAACTTCATTTCAAAATATTATTCTTTCATATGTATTCCGATACGAAGAATCTAAATGTTATGCTGTGAATATTGATACAATAGTAATTGTTATAGTTCATCTCAAATTAATATACTTGCACAATTCAGGATAAAAGTAATGCAGGGAGCTCATGTAGAGCCACCCTGTGCTAGTTTTCACCTGCACTGTACAACTTAATATAGGAAAGTTAGCTATGTTATATATATATATATACTTTTATCTAAAGACAAAGAAACGCCCAAATGCGGGATAGAAATTGCGCAGAAAGCCTCGTCAGGAGCTTTCTGTGTTGTTTCTGACCTTCATTGTGCGGTGTGTAGTGTTATAAAAGGGATTAATAAAGTTTATCTCCAATTAAAATAATCACATACTGTATGTATACTGATACGAAGATCTAAATGTATTCTTATAATATTTGATCCATTAATGGATTACGTGACAATTGTGAATATTATTTGTTTTGTATTGACGAGATACTGTATGTATAAGTCAAAAAAAATAAAATATGTTCTGTTCTGTTCTGTTCTGTTTAACGAGAGCTTCCAGCAAGTTCATGGAGAGAGTTCATTGCAGTATTCAGACATACGTGATTTAATTGGTCCTAATTGGAAGACTTTGGTGTTTGTCGCTATTGTAGCATTTGTCGTTATTAAGCGGTAGTGCAAAATACGTGTTGGCCCGAAAGCATTTGTCAATTAAAAGAGAGAACTGATAAGAGACTAAATTGTAATGAGGCAGAAATGTAACTTTTATGAGTATATGAATTATGGCTATTTAATTACATAGTATTTATGGTGTGACATTACGGCTCGCAGACTTGTGAACTGTATTCCTGGTTGTTATAGTGACGATCAACGAGGACAATTCAACTAGTGTTTACACAAGTCAACTTTGGAAGTTGCTGATGCAGAGCAGTCGCAGATCAAATAGTGGATCTATCTGGATTCATACAGATTGAGATGGTTTTTACAGTATTCCAGATATGTAGAATTCAAGAGCGCATGTCTTGATTTTTGGTTAACCAGGACTCGCCAGTCGAACCGTATTTCAAAATTAAAATGTGGTTAAGCCACGTTTTGACTCTCAAATACGGGTATGTTCGACTTAAATGACATTGTTCGAGTGTTCGAAAGCGTAGAAATACGAATATTTTCGACTTACAGTGAGCTAGAATTGTTGAGATCGACTTATGACATTTGAATTTCGTATAGTTAAGTTTTACTACAAGGAATAAAACAATCCTTGGACCAATCCGATTTCCTGGTATGTTCCGAGGGAAATAAAATACGTTTAAATCAACAGTCGATAGCAAAATATTCAAACTATTTTGTAATTAATTTTAGTAATAAAGGTGTTTTTCTATTAGCTCATAAATCATAGCACATCAGTTAGTTTATAATTGTAAATGAACAATCGATACTGTTAAAATCTATAATTTTAAGTTCAAAGACGAAATGGTTACTTTTCGCTCGTGAAAAATAGCGTTTTTAATTGGTGTGCATCAGTTGTAGTGAAAGTTTCATTTTACCTTCCTGTTGGTACAAGAGAACACCATGCTACAGTGGAGAATGTGTTATTCTTTCCCAATAAACGCGTTTACGCTAAAACTAATATTCCATATACAAACAGTTTGGAGCCAGATCAGACGCCGGGTAACCCGGCGTCTGATCAGGCTCCAAACTGTTTGCCACCAAGATAAACATGAATTATCAGAATTGTCCAAAAGTTGTACTTTTCTACGTTTTAGTGTTTTGCGTTTGCGTACGTTTGCGTTTAAACGGGAAAGAATAACAGATTATCCACTGTAATTGGTGTGCATCAGTTGTAGTGAAAGTTTCATTTTACCTTCCTGTTGGTACAAGAGAACACCATGCTATTACATACAATGGAGAAGACCTTATTCTTTCCCACTAAATGCGTTTTCGCTAAATTTATTATTTTCAATACAAACAGTTTGGAGCCAGATCTGTTTGCCATCCGAGTTACAATCAACATTTAAAATTGTCAAACACATGTCTTTTTCTGTATTTAAGTGCCTTGCGTTTGCGTTTCGATTGCGTTTAAACGGGAAAGAATAACGTCTTCTCCGCTGTAGTGACAGCCCGACCGAGAACTCTTTGGTAACTACCCTATTTATGTTAAATGTTTTATATGGTGTATTTTATTTTTGAAACATGATCAGATGATGCCGACTTTTCAGATATGACTTGCGAAAATGTTTCAGACAAGTTAAAGCAAACAAACAGTGCAGACACTGATAAGAGGGCTCCTTACTTCTGATCAGGGTCTATACTGGTTGCAAATTATACATATGAATATTCTGGTTATTTAAACGTTATTTGACATAGGTTTCATATCTTGAAACCGAACTAAACACTTCTTTTGGATTTTTTAAATCAGACGATTATGTTGCCAAGTATGGGCTAAACGTCATTTTTAAATCAATACTATTCAATTAGAAGAAATACATGGTGAAAATTAAAAATATATCAAGGGGAATTTTTCATCGGAACATAATAATACGAATTCCGTTTAATATTTGATTCTGTCAAAATGATAAAAATGGATTTGCGCATGCGCTTATAGTCACCATGGCACCTGTCTGTCAGGTGGGGGTCAGACAATTCCCGGGGGAAGCTTCAAACTCATGCCATGGCTTATTAGCCAAGTCGAAATGCATGTCGTCGAATATTTAAGCAGTTTTGATTTGCTTATGCAGATCGGGGAACAATTCTAACTCTAATCAATTATTTACACATTAAGCTAGCGATTGTTTTCCAGAACACTATCTGTCCATCGCAACTCTAATTTAATGGCGCATCTTTATTCATATGGATACAATACTGGCTGTAACGACGTCAAGAGGAATTAAAAGCCAGGACTACGAACTAGATATATGATAAACATTCGTGATCATATTAACGTTAGGCATGTTACAAGTGATAGTCGATGGCCACAGGGAGATTTTATAAATGTGCTAACGAAGTAGACAAAACTATGAGTACAGCCAAACCTCGATTAAGCGACTTTTCGAAATATAAACCATACTTTGTAAAATCATATGTGATAGCTTAATACAGGTTAAAAGTAATGCAAAAAGCTCCTACAGGAGCTTTTTGCATTAATTTTATCATGTATTAAGCAATTGTCTGTTTTAAAGATGTTTAATTATTGATATGATGGTCATTTAATGCCGGTTTGATTGTGATTAAAGATAATCGCGTTTCGCGTGACTATATAGAGTTTTGTACGTTCATCTCAAATCGCAAACCACTCTTGAAAGATTAATTAGGTACCGGTGAATCTTGTGTTAAAATGATTTATCAAGAAGTGGAGAAGATGTGTTAAAAGTTGTGATGTTTCACCCAACTCCGGCCTGTTACGCCTTCCAACCCAGTGCCACAGAACGAATAAAACACCACCGGCAATTTATTATAGGGGATTCATAGTCAAACTTCTTTTAAACGGCCGCTTAAGACACGTGACTGCTTAATGCATGATAAAAATAATGCAGAAAGCTCTTGAGGGAGCTTTCTGCATTATTTTTTATCATGCATTAAGCAATATTCTTATTTAACATTACCAATGGGTAATTTATAGAGATGTCGGTTTAGTACAAGATTGGTTGTATTTTAGTAGAGGGGCTGCCTTGTGGTCGGACTGGAGTAGTGAGCGTGTAAAGCTGCCTGATATGACAGCTTGAGAAATGGACCTGAATAGCTGAACAAACCAGTCGCAGCTATTCAGCTTCTCCTATCTAGTAGAGGGAGTGAGCACTGCTCATCACTTCGCATAGCCCCGGCCTGCAGTTCCTCAGACGGCCGTATCCGTTTCTCTATTTGCATTTTGATCAGTGCGTGTGCGCTCTCTCCATCTCTCACTCCCAAAGTTATGCGAAGTTGGGAAAGCTGTGCTGTGGCTGGGAATACTTTACAATAACTTCACACGGCCGCGATTGATTACCAAGTGGACGAATTTGAAAGAACGAGATTGTGCCGCTTGCATATGTATACAAGGGCGATTAACATAAGTAATCTGGCAAAGGAGGAAACATCAATAGAAACGCTGGGATACAGAGAGGCTCGGAGGAAATTTAAATGCGAGTGACACTGATCGGCTTTAGCTATTGATAGTATTGATGCGCGGCGATACTGTGCCATCTGGTCAGGGTGGATTTGACGAATTTGTAAAATAAACGCTTCACCGCGCACGTACCTCTCAAGTGACTAAAGAAAATTAATTTTCATTTTCTTAATTAATATATTTCATGTATTGCACTGACTGTGGCTTTAAATGCCAAATTGGCTTTTAATTTTTGTGGGTACGATGACACGTCGTCATTGAAGAGAAATATATAACAAACAGTTTTATTATGAACATTTATAACAGGAATATATAGTATTACTAGCCAGGGAAAATCTGTTTCCTACGTGACAATTATTCTGTCATTTATGTAATTTTAAGTGAAAGAGAAATGAGGTCAAGACATAAAACTTCTGCTGTTAATACTTCTTCTTTACTAAACCAGTAAAAGAGGACAGTGAATCGTGACACGTGGGTACCTGAAAGTTTCGATGGCCTCAATAATTATCTTGCAATATAGACAATAATATAAACAATACAGAGTTCTTCATCTTGTGGAGTGTGCTATATTCTCTGGCTGTTTCTCTAGCGCAAAGAGAATGGACATGTTATATTTTGGAGACTCGATGCCCTACTCATACCAGGGCCCGTATAAGCAGGGGTTTAGTTATAACCATGGAGATTTTAACAACTCGTGCGCCTACCAGTCCGTGGGGATGGGGCTCGGGGACATGGCTGCTTGTCGCTATAACTCCATCTCGTCCATGTCATCAGCATACGGCATGTACGCTTTCCAACAGGCAAACTGTGCAAACCTGTTCGCCAGAAAAGCCGGAAGGATCAAAGGTAATGCTTGGATGATAATCATGAATACGTAATAAGGTTGTCTTCTGCTTCGCACGAGTTATTCTGCATAATTACTTGAAACCTCTTGAATAAATAAGAACCAGTCCTTGGATTTAGATTAAATTGTTTCCAAACTGATGATATGGTTTATAGAAAATGGTTAGTTGTTTTAATAGTTCCTCTGTAGTCATAATTGCAAACTTCCAATTTGGTAGATGATTGCTAAAACAAGACGAACGTAAAGCAGAAAGCTCCTGAAGGAGCTTTCTGCTTTACTTTCATCTTGCTTACAGTTGCAACCGATTTTCAACACTACTAGTGTATATTTATTCCTGATGCTCTATATATGACGGAATAGGTTGAGACGCACTGAGGCGCTTCTGTGGATGAAATGGTTAAAATTAAAGCGACTAGGAAACGCATGGAAGCCGGGTATATTATCCATGCATCGTTAGTTACGACCGTGAAATGTGCAAACTAGCAAATAGCGTGAACTGAAGCCTTAACTCTAAGCATGCTCCTTTATCGTCTGCTTAAACATTGTCGTCTGCAAAATAATGTTTCTAATTTAGTTTATGCAGTTTTGAGTGAAAATAATGTCAACGTAAAATCCAAATATTTCGAATCCTTATCAGACGCCGAGTATATAAGCATCTGGTCTGGAACTAAACTGTTTGCAAATATGAACGTCTACAGTATTTACGAGGTAGCGTTTTGTAAGTTAAGGGTTTTAAGTTACCCGAGTCTGTCGGTATGAGTAGAATTATATAATTATTAGTTCTCCTTTATTGAGTAACATCTAATTAGATTGAAACTTCTTCTTGTCATGAAGGACAAGCATGCAATTAATCGCATACAAACATTAAATTAAAACCCAATTTTGAGTACATTTTCAAACGTCTTGTCTCCAGTTGACGCGAGTGTATAAATATATTAAAATCTGTATATATATCTCAGCCAAGCGCTATGTTACGAACGATCTGCTTTGACTACTTATTAGAATCGTCTCGAAGAAACGATTTTAATGAGTAGTCAAAGTAGATCCATCGGTGAAGGCAATGATGAGTAAAAATTGAATTCGTTTCGTATGGTGTATTTAGTATTTAAATATGTGTAGAAAATACGAGGGGAACTTTAGAAAATTATGTTAAAAAGTTATACGACATTGTGAGTGTTTTAAGTTTTTAAGAAATACGTAACAATTTAAAAAATAAGTCCATGCCGATCAAAACTATTTGAAATTCTAAAATGAAAACAGAGGAGAGAAATTGCCATTTTGTGACTGCTTCAACTTATGTAGTATTGCTAGCGGAAGAATTTCTGTTATTTAGATTATGTTCATACGATTGTTTTTCCCCAGAATTAAATGGTAAAACATGTTGCAAAAACAGAAAGAATATTATAATACGAATGGAAATAGTAAGATGTTAAAAGTTGAACAGTGAAAGTTTGTAAAGGTATGCGTGATGCTGAAAGTAATTCAGAAAGCAGGGTAAAATAGGATTGAAGATATTGAAACTCACACATTTCCTGGAGCTTATAACAATTTTAATAAAAAAAAGTTTTCTATTTAAATATTTATTGTGATTGTATATCTGCTATTGATTAAAAACAACAAAACATAATCATATATGCGTACTTACACATGTATATATACCTACAATTTAGCAAAAGTTGCTGAACTAAAATTACGTTGAAACTTATTCAGGCAAAATGCTTTTATGATATTAGATTTTGGATTGGAAAAAAACTCACAATATACCAATTTTCTGAGAAACCATGTTATTGCATGTTACATTTCGAAATGATACATACATATTATAAAGCTAACTATAATCAAAAAGGTATTCAAATACGATGTATGGTAGTCTGTAAGACAACTGGCAGTTCAATGCAGATCAAAAGTAATGGATGTTCTTGCCATAAGCAGCCTCGTGTATTCTGAGGTATTTTCACTCGTAATTGAATGCTCGCGAAACTCTGTATGCATGGCTTGACGGTAGATTTAAGTACATATATCAATTCATAAATGCTCATAAGTAGACATTTTCCAACAATGCAGACCCAGATGAGACGACGCTAAATACAGCGTCTCATCTGGGTCCACATTGTTGACTACGGTGTGTGACATTTTATCTATATAAACCAACAATGTAGGGTTAAATAACCATCCTATATAACAAAATAATTGAATACATAACATCTATAAATATATATCATATACTGTTATTGAAAATATTCAACTAGTAAATGGAGAACAAATAATTAAAATATATCGGCACAAGTGGGGCAATATATATGGATTGTATTATGGAAGTTTCAAGAAATTGAAAAATAAATAACAAAATATGCCAGCCTTTCTGTATATTTGATTCGCTAATATCTTAAATGGAACTAGACACCATATCGTATTAACATACACACGTTTAGTCTATCATCTAGACATATTACCAGCGTTCTACGTGAATTAAATGTTAATGTTTCAATGATAAATAATATTGTCGCCTGCAAAGATTGTTATCTGCTTCTATTCTAATATTAGAAATGTCTAAAACTTATTTCGAAAATAAGGCCATATTTCTAAACAACTTTGATCCTGATGAGACGGAGAAACAAACTGTTTGCTAAGATGATGACGGGTTCTCCTTGAGCGCAATGAGTTAAGCACACTTTTGTGTGTAAAGAAAGAAATAATAAATTAAGACTTATCACCTCAATTTACATAAAAAATAATGCATGAGAAAAATATTTTACTCGACGCTTTTTTATCCTTGTTTGCAATAAATTGTTCATGAGTGACTTATTTTTATCAAAATGGAACTTAAGAACAGAAATGATAAAGTTTTGTTTTAAGATTTGTTGACACTTGAGTGATATCGCAAAGCATAGTTGTAGCTGCGTAATTTATGGTACCCTTTTCATGGCAATAAAAAACTTCTCTAGAATTTGCAAACAGTTTGGATCCAGATCAGACGCCGAGTAACTCGGCGTCTGATCTGGACCCGAACTTTTTGACACTCCTTTATAGGATTTCGTCAAATTGGAAATATTTACAATCAGTATTTTGAAAAAAATAAATGCAGACGACAATATTAAAGCAGACGATATTTAGACGAGGAAAGGGGATAAAACGAATACAGGACAACCTCCCTAGAGCGAGCACAACATAAGGGAAATTGCTGCCTTATAACAGATGACTGCTTGGTGTATGTCAAACATAATCTATAAAGCTATTGAGCGTTGTGAATTACTTTATCCATGAATAAAATTGTCACATGTGTTAAAGATCGACAATAATATATAGTTTGTGTGTCGTTAAAGGTAGGAGGTGTACACACCTGCTACCAGAATAACATCATTTGCCCCGGTGGCGTAAAGAATTTAAATCTGAATATAACACTGTGGTTGGCCCTAGAATAAATTATTATTATGTGACATACATCAAAATAAAACGTTATACTGTAAAAACAGTTTTAAGCAACTACTAAAACCTGTTTTAAGTGACTAATGCAAAGAGGATGCATTAATAATTATTTATGACATATATACATACACTGTAGAACGAAAGTATTGTAGAAAGCTCCCTTTGGGAGCTTTCTGCAATACTTTCGTTCTACAGTGAGCAGATAAAAATATTTAGCGATACGCTTGCCATTTAATGATCGCTTAATATAGTTTTGACTGTACAAAAACATTTAATTTTGTTCCTTTTCACTCACGTCATTTACAAGTTGTACAGAAAGTTTGTTTACATAGGGAAATTACTGTGTATAGTTAGACAGATAGCTTTAAATGTTCTGGTGAATTTAAGTGCAAAATAATCTTTATTGTCCAATGCTTTTTTCTCTCCCTTTAACGTTGGGAGATAATATCATTTAAACATTGTAGAGATCAATGAATTAGATTTGTAATTACTGTTCAGCAATATTGACAATATCAGATTTTATGTGCTGTAGAAGAACGGATGGGTCCCTCCCACCAATATTTGCAAATTGACATTTTACATTCTATAATTGAGATCCGAAGCACTTGTTCTTGGGAATGTAATTGACATGGCCATTTGTCGACTCTCATGTACAATATGGCCGCGTGTCCGTCACGCAATTCGATCGCCATTCCGACCACCCCATCAATTTCGTCTGGATTGCAATGTCAAAGAATTTCCTGAAATTTCTTTTATGGTTTCCGCGAATACTTTTGAATTTTGTCACTTTGGTTAAATTCCAGTTCTGTTCCGACGCGTCACAGTTTTCATAGCAGGCGAACGTTTCAATCGTGTGCCCCTCGTTCATGTGGACGCTGTCGGGTTTTAATGATTTAAACAAATGTCCTCCGATAAAAAGTTCTTCAGACTCAACGAGAAGCTTTATTAAATGATCTGCTTAGTAATTGTTTTCTCTGACTGTTGAGGGATTCATTTGCACACACGGAATTCCCAGAAATGAACATATAATTATTCCCGAAAGTGAGCGAGCGCTGAGTAATTAATTTGTACTCTTTTTTCTAATGACTTTTTCAGCAAACAACCGCAATGCTATTGATAAATAAAAGTGTTGCATTAATTAAGCTAATGTTTGTTTTGAAGGAGTTATTAACAGCAAACAAAAAAGTTTTGAAATCTTAGGCATTTGCCAAATATTTACAAAACACATGAAGAGCAGGTATGTAGCAAGTGTCGGACTGGTTTTTGTCAGTTGTTTACAGATGCTAGAGTTGGTGCAGTTCATATGTAAAGAGTTGTTTGCAATAACAATATATTAGCTTTCATTTAAAGGCCAGGGGCCCGTTTCATAAAACTTCGTACGACAAAAACGGTCTTAAGTCAAAACTTCCAAATACATTTAATTTCTGATTTCTCTATCTAATCCTGTCTTGTAACATCTTTTTGGAATCGTCTTTTCAAGACGAGTCCAAAAAGATGTCATACGACAGGATTAGTTTGAGAAATGAATAATAATTGAGACTTTTATAATATGACTTACGACAACATTTGTCGTACGAAGTTTTATGAAACGGGACCCTGGTGTTTAATGGAGTGTGGTGTTCTATGAAGCTGAAAAGTTGTGCTGTGTTACAATCAAGCAATACTGACCCTTTAAGATATTCAGTATTGTTTGAAAATAATTCAGTGCAACATAGAGAGCATTATATATTTAGATACAACCGAATTATATGAAATATTGACGAGATAGTATCAATAGATTAAACTCAACCCTTATCTGCATAAATTCATAAAATTCATTTATTTTTAACTCGTTCATGTTCGGTAATATTATATAATATACTTTAAACTAATAATGAACATCTGAATTAAAAATTGCCCATGCATCATAGAAAATATAACACAAACTTATATTTATAATTTATTTCATCTGATTTCATTTATTATAATTCATTGAAAGGAAATCCGTTAATCTGTTCTGAAAAAGAATGTCTGCACATGACAATGTGCCTATTGACATGACCTTACACTGGATAAAGCCCATTTGTACTTGACCTTACAATCCCCGTGCCAGAATAACGTCCAGGGCGGGGTCTACTTCAGGTGTTTGATTACTGTGTTTCGTTACCGCTAACACGGGCTTGTCAGTCCGTCCCAGGGGTCAATTCCGTTAGTATTATTACCTTGAAACACATATTAGCAATTAAACTGCGATGAGTAAATTGAATAGCGTTAGCAAACAATATGGATCTTGAGCAGACGTCGAGAAACACGGCGTCTGCTCAGGATCCAAAATGTTTGCAAACCGCATTGCTGTTATGTCCGTTAAAATATATCGTTATATTAAATTTGAAATTTATTTACAAGCGGCAATTTATAAAGCAGATAATAAATGTACTGGTATAAGGGGTAATTGCTATGCCCGCCCTCGACTAGTACCTTGTAAGCCCATGACAACTTATTTCCATCCCGTTTTGACATCTCATGCGCCGTGTAGGAGATTCTGTTTCATTTAGCATTGTAGAACACCAATATTTAAATCTCCCTCTCAACTTTCATTCCCTACCGGAAGACAATCGACAAGTTTAAAGTTTAATGATACGTTGCCTGTTTGACATCTTTATTTACCTGGTCTGGAACAAAAGCAGTGTACCTAGATGTTCGAACCGCTTGAGTAACGCAGACAGAAACATCCCAGGGCCCAAGAAGTTTCTCAATGGGCTGGTTTGGATTACCGCTGACGAGCTGGTATGAGATTAGGTTACACTAAATTGCAGTAGTGTCGTGATCCTCCGTTTTGCACATTGACTATTAGGTTGAAAGACTCTGAAAGGAAACAAACAGACCCATGACAAGCGGAACAGATAATTTAATTCATCCTTGTCGATACTACAAAGTACAGTGGAGAATCTGTTATTCTTTCCCGTTTAAACGCAAACGTACGCAAACGCAAAGCACTAAAACGCAGAAAAGAACAACTTTTGGCCAATTCTGATAATTCTTGTTTATCTTGGTGGCAAACGATTTGGAGCCTGATCAGACGCCGGGTTACCCGGCGTCTGATCTGGCTCCAAACTGTTTGCACTGCAAATAATAGTTTTAGCGTAAACGCGTTTATTGGGAAAGAATAACAGATTCTCCACTGTATGCTACAACCAAACCTTTACTAAGGGATCATTTGAAATATCACCCCATTATCGTCTTTGAAACAGGTGCCAGCTTAATACATAATGAAAGTAACACAGAAAGCTCCATTGGGAGCTTTCTGTGTTACTTTCGTTCTATATTAAGCGATATAACAGCTTCGTAACTAAATAGTCGCCTGAAAAAGGTTTGACTATGTTAAAGTGCAGCAAGGTTTAACCCCGGTTCATCCTATACAAATTGTTCAGACATCTATATTTTCGGATGCATGATCCTTAAATAAAGCCATTGTTTAGTTAAGACAATACTATAGCTTTGTCTTAGCTAGGATCGTTTTGATACTTCACAATAGTGATTGTTTATATCTTTTACAGTCAAAATGTTATGTTAAGATTATTTCAGAATTTTATATAAAACATATGGCTTCTTAAAGTATGGCGAAAGTAATGCATAAATGATGTTTCTGCATTATGTTTACTTTGCTTTAAACTAAAGACTAACTTAAAGCAAGGTTGTATCTTTTTTCCGAAATGTTCGCTTACCAAAGGATATTTATAATATATATCTGTCGATTGGCGTGTCCCTTGTGCACTCTAATGTTTACCTCCGTCATGCTTAAGTTTGTCTTTATTAACAAAATAGTCTCCCTAAGTCCTGTGCTTAAAACTTCAACTTAACATTTTCTACGATTTTAAATATGAATGTCAAATATTAAGTGACATACTACATCGCCCTATTTGTTTGTGTATGATTAAGATACAAACTGCCCAAAACTGTTAGTCTTTTTTTAATCATACATGTGCACATATGGCAATAAACAGATAAGTACTTTACGTCGTAATGTTTCTATTTTAAAACCTTCTCGTATGTCTTATATAGATGTTTCCGTTATGCCTTATGGAACGGTCAGCTACAAATTGAACTGGACGTTTAAATTGCACTATATAATTGAAACAAACAAGACATACTGATATTTGTTTTGATCAACATTAATGTACATTGTGAAGAGAAATATACATTGGTTTCTTGTACGACCAAGCTGGTGTCTTACTTCAATAAATACTTTGTAGTACTTGCATAATGCATCTTGATATACATGTTGATCCAGGACTGCAGACACAAGGAGAGAACTAAATGCCTCCAATTGTTTCTTCGCAATGCCTACTTCGAATTCTATGTTGTGAATTCTCATTAAAATAGTCTTTTACAAGTACGCATGCCATATTCCAAGCAATACAACCTTAAAGCATGGGTTGAGCAGTTAGTCGTTAAATTTAGGACAATTGTATTGTGGAAAAGTTCATTTTTTTGTCGTTCGCCTTTACTTTCCAACGCTATTGACTTGGCGTCCAAGAAACTGTAAAAATAAATCAAGTCTAGATTAAGAGACATAAAAACAGGGTACATTTAAAGTCTATAATGACAGGCAACATCTTAATGCAGGAGAAAATCAACGTAGAGTGCTCTTTAGGAGCATTCAGCCTTACATGTGTCCCACAGTAAGCTGTCACATATCTTTAAAGTTGTTCACTGGTCGCTTTATACAGGGTAAAATGTAAACAATTTATTGCTAAATTGCACCATGTCGTTGTTTGTATTCTAGGTTTGAAGCACAAAAATAACATTACCAAGTTACTGCGAAAAGTGGCAATAAAATGTCTTTGTTTCTGCATACAAATGCTCGCAAAGTTCTAGGTCGTTACGAAATATTCCGGAAGTTGGCAATGACATGTATATACAATGAAATTTTGAATGGCATATATACAGTAAAACCTGAGCTAAAAATGATATAAGTACAGCCTTATATAACGGTCGCAGCTCAATTCAAAATTAAAGAAAGTTAATTGTATAACCAAAGAGGTGCAGAAAGCGTTTATCCGAGTTTTCTGCATTTCTTTCGTTCTGCATTTAGTAGTGTCTTGACGTGAACGGTCTCAATGTTTCTACAGTGACATTTGTATTACCATTTATGTTATATACATATACATATATGTAATAACAATTTACTTTAATATTTCTCGTTCTTGTGAAGTATTACGGTGACAAAGGGAAAGTACCAGTTTAGCACCATGTGCCAATTTATGCATGTATTTATCATATAATAAGAATACCAAAACCCGTTTGTTGTAACGAAACTTGCCTGAGTTTTGATCAATATTTGCACGACTTTGTATTGTATATGCACATGCTTTTGTATATGAATCGGATGGATAGGCATACCCACACGCAGACAGACGGAATGATTTTAGAATATACAGACGACATACGGAATGATTAATTGACAGATAAACAGACGGACATACAGATAACCAGACGGCCAAACACACACACACAAACAGATGGACAAACATACACAGACATATAGAAAGACATTAATGAGAGAACGACAAGCTTGCTAGAAAAGATATGTGTTTGACCTTTAATAAAAAGTATTTGTATCGTTATTAATAAGTTCACTGAGCAGTTCTTGTATATAGACTGTCATGACTTATATATGACTGAATGTATTTTACTATCGCCATCACACGACTATAAAGCATGGTGTTCATTTATGCAGGGAATATGTCAGTCGGAACTCCATTGAGCCACCTATCAACTGGTTAAGGTTTGCTAATTATACAATGGAAAGCGATAGGCATTCCTAAACAAAGGCGTTTATAAACCTGATTTTCTTTTTCAATTTCAAACTGTTTGGTGCCTGATCAGACGCCGAGTAACTCGGCGTCTGATCAGGCACCAAACTGTTTGACGCTCATTTAAACGAAAACATAAATATTTGCAAGACGCTGTCCTTGTATATATTTTATTGCATTGCTTTTGGAAAGTTATACCGTTTTCCCCACTGTATTCGCAGAGAACGATAACAGACCTAGGTCGTTTACATTTATAATGCATCATGCAAGCATGTCTACAGGGACTCGCTGTTTAGCAGTGTTCACCATTTTGTGTCTGGTGTAAGGCTTTCTCGTCATCTTAATTGCTTTTCGATACAGATCGGGGCTTAGGTACTGCGCATATGAGATTAGTCTTTATAATTATTAAGGGTAATTGCGATATAACTATAAATCGCATGAAAAATATGAGCACGTATATATTGTTTTGTGTATTTGATCAGCAAAGGCGGTGTTTAATCCGTTAAAATCTAGCGCCTTCAATATAAGGATAAATACAAGCAATATACAGTGGAGAATCTGTTATTCTTTCCCAATAAACGCGTTTACGCTAAAACTATTATTTGCAGTGCAAACAGTTTGGAGCCAGATCAGACGCCGGGTAACCCGGCGTCTGATCAGGCTCCAAACTGTTTGCCACAAAACAAGAATTATCAGAATTGTCCAAAAGTTGTTCTTTTTCTACGTTTTAGTGCTTTGCGTTTGAGTACGTTTGCGTTTAAACGGGAAAGAATAACAGATTCTCCACTGTATACCCGAATGAGAATATACAGAACAGAACAGCATATACTGAACGCTATTTGACACATGCATCTGTTAACATCGTTTCTCTGTTTTGACCGATCAGCAGAAGACGTAATATAGTGTATTGAAATAGGCAGTTTAGAGTAAGATGGAAGTAACATATAAAGATCATTACCTGCCATAGAAAAAGACATATATTCTATATAATTATTCAAAAATTGTTGACCACAATGAAAACATTTAAGTGTGTTGTCATTGTTGGAATTGTCTGTGACATGGTTGAAAAGTTTTATTCCCTTTTCAACATCTAAAATAAAGCCTGTACTAAGCGGCAGTATTTTGTAGTAAACAGTCTTCTCTATATATGTTAATGTTATTGCTTTCCCGCGCAACCGTATTTTTACTGTTTATTAAAAACCGTATAATTGAACACTATTTCAGGGCTAAAAACTGGCGTGTTTGATCCCATAAAAGGTGATAAACTACTTACACTAAATTCGTTTACTCACTTTAGGTAATTTGTAGTTCATTAAAATACCATTATATAGCCAGTCGCCCCTTAACGAACGCATTGCTTAACAAACTTACACATTTCAATCTAGATGACCCGACCTATTTCAGCATCTGTATTGAACCTTACGCCATGACCAGTACCGCACTATCGCTTTATCAAACTCTCAAACCAAAACTTATGAATGTTGTTAAGATCAGATGAAAGCGCAAAGCAGATTGAAAATAAACTGAAAGCTCATTCAGGAGCATTCTGCTTTACCCTCACCCTGCTTAAAATCTACCACCTGCCAAACACCGAAATTCAAGCATTTGAGTAGCTGTAATATCGTGGTTTGAACAGTTTTTGATGTAGTTTTTTTAACAGATTTGAAAGCATCAGTTTTGCATCTAAACTTGTAAAGTATCCGCTTTGGTCAGTTTCGGCAGCTGAAAGATTTCGTTGACTGAAAGCACGTGACTTGCCTTCAATGCCCTAGGTGTATTCCCATATATTACTTTGAGTGAAAAAAAGATATGATTTTTGGCCGATAAATTGTACTTTACTAATGGTGTGCAATTTACGAATCAGTAAATCTAATGTTGTATTTTGACAGGCAAGTAAAGGGACATCCGACAAACACCAAGCAGTCGATAAATGATAAAGCATTTCGTGTATAAGGATGCAATGGAAATATTTTCATCATAAAACTATATTGGTCCGTGATAATTGCTTTATTTTTTACCTGTGTGAAACTGTCACCTATATTAAAGACTTCTTAATAATGTTTCTTCGAATGACCGCTTGATAAAAGTTTGACAGTATCCTAAAACGAATCTCTCTATCAAATACATTAGAACTACCGATTTTCAGTTTCCGTATACACATATTAAACTTTTCAACTACAGTGGAGAATCTGTTATTCTTTCCCGTTTAAACGCAAACGTACGCAAACGCATTGCACTAAAACATAGAAAAGGACAACTTTTCGACAATTTTGACTTTTCATGTTGATCTGAGTGGCACACAGTTTGGAGCCTGATCAGACGCCGGGTTACCCGGCGTCTGATCTGGCTCCAAACTGTTTGTAATGGAAATAATAGTTTTAGCGTAAACGCGTTTATTGGGAAAGAATAACAGATTCTCCACTGTAACATGAATATATGTTGACAACAGGTTATTGTTTACAACGCGTGTTTTATGCAATAGTGAGGCTGCAATATAACTTAACTCCTTTATTGCTGAAATATCGTTTGCTTAAAATTTCATCTTTAACGTTTTCTTTTAATTCAGATTTCTGCGGCATTACATCGAAACGAGCTCAAACAGTTCGGATCCTGATCAGAGAGTTTTCGGTGTCTGATTTTGATTCAAACTGCTTGCAAATGTGTTTGTCAGTGCTTGAATTAATTAATTTCCACAAACGTTGTTGGAAATCCTATTAATCTTAATAAACATAGGATGATACATGTTTAAATCTTAAAATGATATTTATGCAGTTCAAGGAAAATATATCACATTAAATAGGGGAAGAGAAAATAAATCTTGAATATAAATATGAATTTCAAGAGCGATTTCAATAAACAAGACATATGTTCAGCTGCAAAGTTTAAAATGAAAAATTACTCTGAAAACAATGAAATTAGTTACTGCCTCGAGCTCCGAAGGAAGTAAACTTTTTTTGTGTTTCATATTGTAAAATCTCGCTTTGCACTTGTCAATGGTGTCAAAGACACGTGACATATGTAAGGTGGAAGACAGAAAAGCCAAAATCTCATAAAGGAGCTTTCTGCTTTACTTTTAACCTGCTTTCAGTGGTTACCTATCATTTGCACAGAAACTTCGTTCTATAATCCTTAGAGTGGTAGTATTTTCGGGGTGTTTTTCTAAAAAAAAATTACTCTGTAGGTTCAATAGATTTTAGTGGGAAAATACGATTTTTGCGCGAGTCAGCTGCATAGTAAGACAATGGCCGCGTTTTATTAATGCCGATTGGACAAAACAGCCCCAAAATGGCAGAGGTTATATCGGGTTGAAGCCTTATAATGGACCAATGCCGTGATGAAGTGCATTTAAACTCCTAGCCCAAATGTCGCTCGGTACAAGTCAGTTCAATGTGTGGCCCCGTTTTATTGCCATGTTTGTAAATTTCAGCGCAAGAGGCTTCTCTAATATCACGACCGTCGCTAAAACTAGCTGCGGCCAAGCGCGGGGCTTTTGTTTTACTCGTATTAAATTGATCGTTGATAAAGAAATGCTAGATTGGGAGCTTTTGTTTTGGCCTGTGATTTGGCTTTCAGATTAGCATTAGTCTTGTATTTATGTACATGAACAAAAACCGCGTCAGGATTGGGTCTGATTTATCTATTTGCAGCTCTATGTTAACTCTTATAATGACAAAACATCATTTGCTTCATAAGTAATAAGTGTTAAACAATACAAAACTGTTTTAATACTCTTTTGCAGAAGGAATATTAGTAAACGTGTTAAACAATTTGGATCCTGATCAGACGCCGAGTTCCTCGGCGTCTGATCTGGATTCAAACTGTTTGCAAATTTTAGCTAAGCTGCGTTGCGAGCGATAAGGGATAATGTTAGGTTTTTAGCGATTTCTGTTCTGATTAGTTTGTCAAATATTTTTTCTTAGGGTCGTATTAGGTTTTCGGATTTGTATTTTATGTTGAGAAATATTTAATATTTTCCGATCCTAAAGCTAGACAATGTGATTTTATTGCGCTGTTGATGAGTTTAGATTGCCACAATTTAGATTGCGCTGCTTGATTAGTATTGGCTCTGACACGGACAAGATCTTTCGATAAATACAGAATCATTTAATTGCGAAATTTGTACTAAAATGGTAGAAAAAAGAGTTAAGATTTGATAAGGACCGTGCATGACCGTGCTTGAAAATACTCTGTACGTGTGAAGATGAGCTGAAAGAGTAACCTTGAAATATGCATTGTTGTTAGAATTCTAACTTTTGTCATCAGAAAATGGGCTCGCAGAAAAAGTCCTTAGACATTGAAAACATGCACATCCACTGTGTGCCCATTTGTGATCCACGGAAAACACGATATCTGATAGGTTCTATACTGTTAGACTTATATCCTTATCAACAGAAGTCTGCACACAGTACAGCTGCGAGATTTTTTGTAATATTCCGTATTTCCTATGACGCGGTTGATACTGATAGCCTATTATAGACATGTGATTCTCTAGATGTATTCGTAATCTATTATAGCCACGTGATTCTCTAGATGTATTCGTAATTATTATTATATTTCTATGCTGACTGATACAGTATCTCCCGTTATTACACTACCAATACGAATGTTCAGTTGACATTTCAACGACGGGTAACGGATTAGCACAAACTGAAAGTAAAGCAGAAAACTCCTGTAGGGCCACAAATTCAAAGGAGACGATACCGGTATCAGAGCAGGATAAGGGTTAAGAGGCGAAACTTGGGCAGTAGATAAGACAGATACATCTGTTGAAATAATGTAGCACATTTGTTAACACTAACTGACTTACGACACAGTAAACTGTAGACGAGACGGTTACATAGTAATAAATTTACGGTGGAGAAAAGGTTATTCTTTCCAAATAAACGCGTTAACGCTTAAACTATTATTACCAATCCAATCAGTTTGGAGCCAGATCAGACGCCGGGGTACCCGGCGTCTGATCTGGCTCCAAACTGTTTACAGTCCAGGTTAAAATCAATATTCAGAATTGTCAAAAAGTTGTAATTTTCTCATTGTGAGTAATGCTTTTGCGTTTCGTTTGCGTTTAAACGGGAAATGGTAACGTTTTCTCCACTGCATACGGTTTGACTGTGGCATGGTTTACAGGATCATAGTAACGTTCACATTGTCGTATACAGTGAATCAACGTCAATAGAAGGGCGTCGACGTTAAACAGTTAATACTATAGGAGATGGATGTTTGAAAGCCATTGCATATTGTCTGAAAATATGAAAGTGAGTGTTTTCGTGTGCATTGTTATGACAACAAAGAGACACTTTGGTTCTATGACGCATCCTGACATAGGCATGGTTTATAGGGGTCAGTTAGGGTCCTGTCATGCACGTGAATGCCACTTTCATCCCGTAAAGACACAGGCTTATATCTGTAGGAACGTAAAAAGGCGTAAAATTAAAGTTGAAACCTTAAGATGGCGTAGGTGTTGTAGTTAAAAAAAAAAGAAAAAAGAAATTATGAATGATAAAGTAACTTCATTTTTGTTGACATGCCATAAAACGCATGAAATGTTTGGCGTATATTTCTGTTAGGTTTTGTGCACAAATACTTGATGAACGAAACATAAACGTAGTAACGATGTGTCAACTATATAGAACGCATAAATAGCTTATAACCACCGAGGCTACTTTTGAATCTATTGACAATTTAATGCAGAACCAGAGTAATACAGAACGCTCCATTGGTAGTTTTCTGCACTATTTTTGTCCTGCCTTTAGTAGTTAATTTATTTTAGAGATTTCCATGTTTATTCACCGATTTGATGTTTCGCACAAATTTGAAAATTTAACCCAATATGCATGCATAATTACACGCTTCTTCGTGGAAAAGTCATTAGAATAATGCTTGATTGTAGATCTGGAGGAAGTAAAGAATGCAGACAGATGAGAATCTTTTAAAAAGGGCAACTATTATACCATTTTTCCTGATAAAAATTTAGGAATTCAAAAGAATCATTTTCCAATTGTGTGACCTCATTCAAGTATTGCAGCCACCTACTTTGCCAGCTTTTCAAATATGATAATTGTCGAGGTAATATCTGCTCAATATCGCCTGGCATTCCGGTGTATAATGTTACTAATTACAGTCAATGAGACTTAACCCTTTCCCCAATAGAAGCGCCTTTTAGCGAATATAATTTATTCCTCCGCTGGAGAAAATAGTTCCAATTTAATCAGTCATGAATATATATTATAAGGAATATTTTCTATATTCTAGCACATGCTAGCTTAAAGCAGGCTGTAAGTAAAGCAGAATGCGCCTTAAGGCGCATTCTGCTTTACTTTCAACCTGCTTTAATAGTCACCTATCTTCAATACTAGAAACAATGCTATCAGGTAAAGGGTTAATAACCATCTTGGGTGTCTTGACTCTGTGTATGGCGAGTGGGTGGGGTTGTTGAATCATCGTAAACTTCTAGTCATTTATCAATTGGATACTAAATTTCATTTCCCAATGCAGTTGTTTATTAATGCAATTCATATTGTACTCAAACAGGTGTTTGACAAACAGTATAGACCCACATACATGGGCCTGCATATTTTGATGTAATATCGTAGGGCACATCTATGAACCAATAGTTTAATGAACATTTCCGATACGTGCACACGAAACATCTAAAATGCCAATTATCCCTGCTTTTTAAGACGTTTAGGCGAAAAGAATACGTGTAACTAACAATTGAATGTTCTCTAAAAAATGTAATCTGTAAAATATTCAGGTTTCTAAATATTCTTTGAGCGACCAAACATCAATACGAGTGCCAAATGGGTGGATTCAGATCATACGATCGTACGTTACAGGAACCAAGCTGTTAGCGAAAGCACGTCATCTCGCGCTAAGTGTGAAAAGGAAAACTTCACATTTATACCATTTAAACCCTCGCTTCCTTACCCAGAGTGCAATGGATATTTGCAAATAGTTTGGATCCTGATCAGACGCGTCTGATCAAGTTCCAAACTGTTTGGACAGTTATTTAAATATATTTTAAAGTCATAATATCTAAACTGTAAGTTTGAGAAATAGAAACAGACGACAATTTTTTAAATTGATGACGTCATGGCAGTGAAGGGGTTTAAGCAAAACCTCAAGGAAAATGGCAGTACTTGACAGCTCTCGTAAAAATTATAGTGATACATGTATGAATTATAGACGGTGCTTCGATAATGCACATTAGGTTCGATGGCGGAGCTTTTCTTAAAAAGTTAAAAAAGGGCTAAACGCCCCATTCACGTGTCCCAAATATTTAGATACTAATCTATTTAGTCATGCCATGAGGACGTACGGTATCTTCGTTATTGAAATCATGAATATGTTAGAAAACTGGTGAGATATATATTTTACTGTTTGCAATGCAATAGAACCATGTTTTCCCGCGGCTTTTAGATTTTGCTGGAAATATCCTTTCAAGTTCAGATTTTGTTTTGCACCCCGTTGAATTGTCCTGTACAGAAGTGCTTATACGTTCCTTTGGTTTTAGTGAATGTTTTCATCGCTATTATTGACTAAACGAGTGATTCCAAACTATTGGGCACTCGTATATGTATGTCTCAGTAATACCCCCCAAAAGCTGAAATAATATTGTCCTCGACAACGATACAGCACCAATGCAGACGACAGTAGTATATCTCGGACATTAACTATCCGATATATACTACTGACGACAACGATACGGCACCAATGTAGCATAAATGCAGACGAAATTATGGCGGTGAATAAAATTTGTGCAGACAATAAAAGGGTTTAATCATCTGTTCTGTAATGACAAATGCAATCGAAACTCGATACTTCGAATTCGCTTTAATCAACCATACCAGTAATTCATAAGTTCAATTTTGATAAATCGATCTCGCTGAAGCCACGTTTTAACTTGGGTTTATGGGTTTGTTCGAACTAAAGCGAGTTCGAATTATCAAGTTTCAATCTACATTTGATCTGGATCTAACTACTATTTGACATTCGATCTGCGATATAATCTAAAACAAACAATGATAGCAATTGTCCCAATATTTTTAGATGACGATTTTGACGATGAAAGGATATGTGAAGCCGTGGAGGGTTTGAAAGTGGTAGGGTCTTGGTGTCAGGGCGAGATAGGGCCCCTATGGCGAGGCTAAGAGCCCCGGGCTTTGGGCTCTGCATCTCCGAGCACTATCCAGTCATTTATATGATAATTATCGACTTCCATCCTAAGGAGCTGCGCTTCTCTAAATAGACAGCCACCTTAGATAAAAAGTGAAAAGTCATTTCATTTGAGGTCGTTATAAATATTCATGCTGATATTTGTAATTTTGTTTTTGAACGGGGGTCAGAGGGACTGCATTGGGATCGGGGTATGATACTATTGATGTGTCTGTATGGCCTTTTGTGTACAGTAAATACATCTTTAAACCATGTGTATGTACGGATAGAAATTGACGGGTACCTTTAACCTTTTGCGCGCAATGGAGCGAAGTTACGATCACCGTTGCAAACAGTTAAGATCCAGATGAGACGCCGAGAAACTCGGCGTCTCATCGGAATCCAAACTGTTTGAAACTTTAATGATGTGATGTTAAATAAATTTCACATTAATCAGTCTGCACAATGTTGCAGACGACAAATCTCGCACTCGACAAATATCTATCGTGTCAAAGGTTAATAAAAGTAACCAGTGACACTAGAAGATATTTCAATATCTAATTTACTATCACTTTGATTTCGAGATTGAAAATTGAGCCTTAATTTTGCATTCTAATTTGTTTACCATGGCTGTGAACTGGGATAAATTGTGTGCACGCTATCAATTGGTTATCAGTCTGGTTCTCAATTTTTTTTAACTTATTCATTAAAAGGAATTGTTCACTTGTACTTCTTGGGAGAAATAAAACCAGGGCTTCAAACAGTACAATGGTTACAACGCAGTCTCTTATAATATGCTTAACTCTAACCGTGCTAGCAGCGGATATGTGACACAGTAGAAACCTCAGCAAACAGTTTGGATCCAGATGAGACGCCGCTTTACGCGGCGTCTCATCAGGATACAAACCGTTTGACAATCTGACCCTGTTTTAAGAATATTGTTTTTGAAACTCTATTTTTATAATAGTAACAAACGACAATTGTTGCAGACGAAACATTTACCCAGCGTGCAAATAGTAAAGCTTAAGAGATTCTAAATTGCTCTATGCCAAATATGGTATATGGGACTACACTATAATATTGCCAAAGCAACACTTCGATGCATTGTCCACTGATTATATGAATGTTTTTCCTTTTATTCTAAAAACAGTTACTGTTGTTTTAGTGTTTGTTTGATTAATATAATTTTACAATGTTTCAACAATGATTTGTTTGTTGGTTTTGATGTATGTGTTGGCTTGAATGATTTTCAATACATGGTATTTAAAATTCAAAAACTGATGGTTTCAGAGAATATCGACAACATGACCCATATACCACGTCCACAGCCTTTTAACCCATTCACTGCCTTACCCCGCACACAACAGTTTTTTGCAAACAGTTTTGATCCTGATCAGACGCCGCATGACGCGGCGTCTGATCAGGATCTAAACTGTTTACCACTCATTTCAATATTTCTTCTGTCAAAATAACAAAAAATAAACTTTAAGAAATGAAAGCAGTCGAAAATTGTTTAAAATTGATGACGTCACGGCAGTGAAGGGGTTAAGGACTTGATGTTTTTCAATAAACTATCTAGTTGTGTTTGTTCGGGGAGTTAAATTTCAGTGAAAGGTGATGCAAAAACGTTATTTTCCCGTCAAACTGAAACTCAATATGTAAAGAGGCAAACAGGAAAAATATTAAAAAAAAGATGAACTAGACGTTGAAGGAAGAAATATCTATAATGGTTCATGCAAAATGCAAAAATTAGATTAGATATTAGATTATTTTCACGGAAATAATTGTAACACACTCTCAAATCCTGCAATTCGTATTTCAAGAGAAGGCAAAGAAGTATCCAATCTCGTGTATCCAAGGTCCCTCATCAGTCCATATAGTGTAGAATACGTTATTCGTTCCCTCTCCAGGCATCTGTGCTAACATTCTTAAACAGTAATATCCATTGCAATCTGTTTGAAGCCAGATCAGACGCCGGGTAACCCGGTGTCTGATCTTACTCCAAACTGTTTGCCACTCCTATTACGATTAATCGTTAACTTGTATAAGAGCATGTTTGATATTTCATCATTGTGTAAGCGTTTAATTTAATTTAAACTGGAAAGACGGTTGTCTTCGTCACTGTAGTTACATATTGTATATAACGATGTATCATGGAAAACCAAACATCACGACAAAACTACCATCAAAGGTGTGGATATGCACGTGTCACGTAATAAAGACTCCCACTCACTTTCCAAACAGTATCCAGGTGTAATCCAGACATGTCAAACTAATGAGTTTTTCTCTAATTGACGGTGATTTAACAAATTATGATCTTTGCTTGGCGACTGGAGCAGCTCGCAATGGCTGTTACCATGGGTCGGTTTAAATGTCTTCATGGGACAGACTGAAGATAGGGATTTTAAATATCAATTTGTATACATTTATTGTTGCGCAAGACCGAATCCATACAGACTCGGACCTGAGCTATGTCTTCAATACATATAGATACAATACTCATACCCTTTGACAGATAGAACGTGAACTGTGTAAACAATAGTTTGGATTCAGATTAATCTTAAGTTTGATCAAGTTCAAAACAGCATATCTTGTCATATTTTATGTCCTAAAAGCTGAAGTCAGATAATGAGTTTGAAATAAAGAAAGACAACATGTTTGGAGCCGCCGACAATCCAAAGAGTGTGGAATACAAGGCATCACAATGCAAACAGCCATACTTGTGTTCAGCGGTCACTTTAAAACAAGATGAATAAGTATTCATTTAAACGGCACAGCTTAATGCAGGACAAAAGTAAAGCAGAAAGTTCCTAAAGGAACTTTCTGCTTTACTTTAGTCCTGCATTAAACACCAACCTGTGTTTAGGAGTCGTGCGTATTTACAAAAATAGTTGTTGAATGCAGGTTAGACTGGATGGCTTTTTATCAACATTAAGGTTACACCGGTCTTGTATTGCTCTGTCGAACCGCTTCAGGCTATTGTTTTAGTAATATTTGTACGTTTAACGAAGCGTTCAGGGATTTGTATGACGATGATAAATTAATTTACGGGAAACTAAGCCACTTGGCTGCAGTCTTGTACAATTCTCGTGTTTTAATTTGTGGTAGTAATGCACCGGTGTCGATTTAAACTTCCCTATCTCTTAAACTGATCTAAATTGAAAGGTGATACAAAACTATAGTTTATATAAAATTTTGGAATTTAGAAACAGCAGTTAATTTCCTTATAAGTATTTCCCGATTTTAAATAATGAAGATCCAAACCAGAGAAATAGGTTTATTTTACTTGGTGATATGTTAAGGGTGTTTTGTTAGTTAACCTTGAGATAGCTAAACGAGTATTTGCGATAATTATTGCAAACAGTTTGAATCCAGTTGAGACGCCGAGTAACTCGGCGTCTCATCTGGTTCCAAACTGTTTGACACTCGGATGGTATAAACCATAACACATTGACCGTTATCTCAACTTTAACAATTGTTGCAGACTACATATTGCAGCAGACAACAAAGTTTGCATACGAGAACTGCAGCACGAGCTAAAGGTTAAGGAGAAAAGGGCTAATACGGTGCCAATAATTAGAGCCCCAAGTCTTAGCCAAAGCGAATTGGGCATTATTAATATTGGACGGCTCCAAGAAAACCAACAAAGATATCTTTGATAAGGAAATATGATTATACCGTGTATTCATTATTTATTTTTAATCCATTAAATTCTAGCCTGTCATATTATGAAATTAGCAAAAAGTGACGACTCTGATGAGATGCCACAAAATGCGACGTCTCATTTCAGATATTTACTTTTTGTGATATATTAGTTTTATTCATTAACAAATATAAACAATCCCGTTTTAGCATTTATATTTATAGCTGTTTTTAACTCTGCAATAAAACCATTAGACAGAACGGGTATTTGTACAGACATTGGTTGATGAAACGTGCACAATGTGTGTCTTTACACAGTATTATAAGGATATTATCCAGTGTTCATATATGTTAAATACAACTTTCAAATACGTATAAAAGCTATATGATCACATACATATATGCTCGTTTTTAGTTTTCGTGTTTTTTTCAATTGTTTTAATGTGTATTTAAGCATTAATGAGTCTGAGTCTTCATTGTTTTCAATTATTTTAAATGGAATTTAAACATTAAGGGGTTATATATAAATAAAATATTGTTTTGTTGTTGTATCCTCTGCCTTTTTTGCCTACATTCATTTAGCGTTTGATTGTAAAATAATTGGTCCTTTATGAATGGATTCAAACATGACGAAGTATCTGAACATTTCTTTCTTTCTTTCTATCATCATTATCCGTAACCGATCGCGAAACAATTTGTACTTACAAATAGTTTGGATCCACATCAGACATAAAAAGCTTGGTTCCTTGTGAGAACCCATGCATTTCGACACTTGTACACTTGCACATGTATAATATTTTGTATGACAATACAAATATCAAGCAACAAACATTTTGTGTCGTCCAATGGGTCAGGCGGCAACATTTCACCTGAAATTGTCTGCTTCAGTACCCGATAAGTTAATTTTTAAAGTTCATTTAGTAGTTTTTCATTGCCCTTTGGTATGAACATAAAATGTTTGACCATATAGACTGGAAGTCGTTGACAATATCATCTAGTGGTTAGTCGACGTTTTCTTGCTGAAACATCTTAAACGTTTTAATGGGTAAGCCATTAACCATCCCCAGTCAACCATGATAAGCTTTCCATTTGCAAACAGTTTGGATCCTGATCAGACGCCGAGTTACTCGGCGTCTGATCAGGATCTAAACTGTTTGGATTTTTTTTTTTGATTTTCTTTTGTTAAATTGGATGAAATAGTTTTGTAAAATAAACGCAGACGACAATGTTGCAGCAGATAATGATATTTGAAGCAGACGTTAGAGTAGCAGGAGAAGGGTCACCATCACCAATAGAGGGCGAAACAGTAAGTGAGGAAAATGACTGGGATGCTAATCAATCGATGTTAAGTGTCACGTGATGTCAACTATAGTTTGCTGCAGACGACAGTAGCGAATGGTGGGCGCGACGAAAAGCGATTTGTACAAACTCGGAGGGCTGGTCTAAATGATCGATGGGATGAAGATCTTCGTTATCGACAGATTCCGTGCCCAATGGAGCCGTGAATGTGTGACACGGCTACATACAGTTAATAATATTTTATGATTTATCGAAAAATCCCCCCTTTGAACACGGTAATTGAAAGGGTACTGCTAGAGCAGGTTTAAAAGGAGGGTTTATGATTTAGAATATATTGTGGGTATCGAAGGGTGTCATTATTTTGTTGTGATATTGGGTGTGAACTGTGAAAATCTAGCGAAAGTGAAACAAATTAGGAAGTTTTATGACTGAAATGTTTACAAACTTACTCTACAATCAAAACATTTTTTTGTTTTTTTAAAAAAAATCAAAAGCTTGTTAGCGTGTCTTAGTTGAACTTGTAGCTCCTAGTCATTAACAGGTAGTAGATATATTTTGGAGACAAATGTATTCGTTTTGGTTATAACTTAGTAGAGTTTCTCGAATTTCGGAGACATTTGTTGATAAAGGTTTCACACAAGGGTTACTATGTCATCCATGATGGACTTCCCAGGAGCGTATCGGTATCACACTCCTAATTTGAATGTTATGGACTACTACCAGTCATGCAAAAGTAAGTACACACATTGCACCATTAACTGTTTCGATCACCCATGGCTTTAGCCAAGGGACATTTTCAAAAACTTAAATATTTTATTTCTGAACATAACATAATGATGTCACTACTCATAAGAATCGTCTCTTCGAGACGATTCTTATGAGTAGTGACAACATAGGGTTTGGTGAAGAAATAGATAATTCTGAACAAACCCATTGACGATATGTTCGATGTTGCATCTTATTGCAGACTGTACACATATTTAGCATACATTCCGATTAAGTGCAGAATTATTCAGTGTTTGGTTTGACTAGAAGCTGCTGCCACTAAAATTAGTTCCGAATTCGACAGGCTAAGGAACGTATTTGTTTACATGTGCACTCTCTGCATCAATGGTGTTTCTTGTCGGCTCCTTTTCTAAGGCCCCTCCCACAATTTCAACACCGTTAATTGACTGGTGAACAAGCATGTCACTGCGTAACGGCTATTACCTTTCAGCTGAATTTAGACTCTTTTAAAACAGAATTTGATACTTGATAAAACATTTATATAAAATAGATGGAGTGGGAGAATTCGGACCATCGCCCTGTACACGCTGTCTTAGTTTGGCTTGTTGGTTTTGCTGGGTTATTAAAGTTAGTTTCTGAGCATGATTTAACTTACTTAGTTGACAGGTCGGACGAGCTTTGGCCATTTCACGCGAGAAATTTGCATAAGTATTTAATTGTCGTATATTTGATAATTCACAGAATTCATTTATTTTAATCAACACTTACATTTTTATCGCGCTTTACGTCTAGAGGGGCCCCTGCATCATTATTCACCAACACGACTGCGTGTCACGTGAAGGGTGAACTTTCCCTATGTTTTTCGTCTCCGTTTAAAGTCCTCAACCCATCACCCGCTCTCACATCTAACACTGTCTTGAACTTGACATTAGTTTTGCATTAGAGGTTTCAACCTAATACTCGTGAATATGAACTTATTTCTTGTTTAGGTAAATCTCAGAAAAATGTCCTCCGTATTTGATGGTACAAAATATATCTTAAAGCATGTTCGTTACCATCTTTTTTTAAAACAAAAAAAAAAACAATTGATATAAAAAGATATTTTCTGAAGAAAAAAACCCCCAACAACAAACAAAACCCATACAGTTTATTGGTTCTTCAACATTAAATAATTGAATAGAAATTAGGGTTGCAAATATTATACAGGAATTTGTGTAAAAATGCATGGCTAATGTGTAAGCGTTTTAAACCTCTCTTAAGTCCACTTATCCTAAAAAACATTGTTAAGTTGTTTTTATTAAGAAATGGGCAGACCTTTTAACTCTTTGCCTATCAACGGAAATCCGTAATAACCTTTGCAAACAGTTTGGATATGACTCTACTCTGATAGAATCTTTCTAACATTCTAGTTTTACAATAGTGGCAGACGATGATTGTTGCAGGCGATACTATTTTACTGATTGTTCAAAGAATTAAAGACAGGAGTCTGATAAATGCATAACGTTAGGACTAAGATAAGTTCAACTTGGACTGCCTTTATTATTTACGTATTGCATTAAACATCTATTTTGAAAGAGTGTCCATGCATCTTGTTTTGACAGAAGTTTCACTGTGCCGGACACTGTGTACGTTAAATATATAGGGAGGAGAGGTCAGGTGAAATAGGTCTCACCGCAAATTTGTCTCCATCATCATTGTAATGTCAAGTTTTAAAGATGGACTCTCTGTACCCACGAATTTGAACAATAGTGTGTCTATGCTTCAAAGTAATAAACTGACCGTATAAATATGACCAGATGACTTGCGTCCATTTACATCAACGCTCATGCAAATTGGCTGTCACAAAAGTTTAATTACCCCTTCTGTTTTACAGGTCTTTCGTCCGCAATTTTGGCACGGGGTAATTCTCATGACGCGTTTCGTGTCATTTTTTCATTGTCGTCCCTGGTGTCATTTAGTGTTACTTTTGATACTATGGTTAGTTTATTTTCTTCACCACCGATTACCGCACTGAAAATTTAAGGCCTTTAATATACCATAGTTGTGTACAGCTGTTTATTATTAATTTATTCATTGTATAATTAGAACAATTAATTTGACTTGCTCGTGAATGTCACATCAAAACAGTCTCACCTAACTTCAGCAGCCATTCAGTGATTAAAGATGGAAACACCAATAAAAGACGTCGGACTGCTTAAAACAGGACAAAATCAATCTAGAAAATCTCTATAGGAACTTTCTGCATTACATTTGCCCTGTGTTTACCTGGAACCTTATTCAATACTGCAAATTCACATTCTTACGAGTGGAGGCTGAACTATCTTTTTGTATATGTATCGTTGTTCTAATTTTCATGTGCGTCTTAAGCGTCAAAGATGATTTTAGTCAACATTTGTAATCTTAAACATTTCACGGGAAAATATCGAGACGCTTGGTTTTCATACACTACCCTATTCAGATCGTATAAATATATACCCGTATTCCTCATCAGATCATACACATACCCGTATTTACAACTCTACATACCCACCCGAAAATATGATAAATGTTTGGTGTGTTTTGTCTGAAATTATTATTACAAAGGGGCAAAGCTTCTGTCGAGAAAATTACAGTATGATTCATCGTGTTTTATGATAACATTTTGACGGGTAGGTTTGGATGAATTGGGTAGCTAAAAGAAAACCTTTTGATGTTGTGGGTCTGCGTCTTGCTCCAATCTAGTTTGGATGAAAACGTTAGAAAGTGAGATGTTTATCAGCAGTATCAGTCACCTCAACATTTCACATTAATTGACTCGAATGATATCTATTAAAATATTCACCGAGTTAGATTAACGCTCAACAACCGTTTATAAAAAATACCTAATCGTGTTGCGCTTAACCATTTCCTCCATAAATACGCCTTTTTACGCCTATTATCTTTTCCTCCATTGAAGAAAATAGTTCCACTTTGTAAGTCGTTATAAGTTGCCATAAGAAATAGGTTCTATATCCTATCAGATTGATGCTAAAAGCATGTTGAAAGTAAAGCTGAATGCGCCTTAAGGCGTATTCTGCTTTACTTTTAACTTGTTTTAAGTGGTAAACTGTTTTCAAAATCAGAAACAGGTTATGGGATAAAGGGTTAATACAGTCAGAATGACATTTGCAAACAGTTTGGATCGAGATCAAACGCCAAGAAACACGGTGTCTGGTAAGGATCCAGACTGTTTGGTATTTTATAATATTAAATCAATATTTTGAAAGACATGGTGACTAACTTTCATTTTTAAGCAGGCTACAATTTTGAAACAGGATATAATTCAGCTTTAGATCTATAAATGTTTTAAATGTCCGAATTTTAAAACGTTTATTTGCAAATTTTATAGCTGTTTGAGGTTACCCCATTATTCCGGGTATTGCTGTTTTTGATAAGCAATGTTTTAACTTTGAAATACGGGTATAGGTTCGATTTAAGCGAATTCAAATTGTAAAAGTTCGGTTTTATTTCACAGAAGTAATCTATACACGTATATGAATTTTGGGCTAAGCGTACTGTTGGATTCAAACCATTTGAGCTAAAGTTGCCATTTTATGTGTTGCAGTAATGTAGTGCTGACTATAGGGAAGATCACACCTGTAAAATAAACTCCATAAAAGTTATCTATCTCTTACACACTCACACCTGATGTACATTCAGCAGCTAGAATAGTAAACGTTATAGTTCAATGGTAATAAGAAACTAGATATATTGCCAAACTATGACTCTTTCTATTACGATCACTAAATTATATTAGTTATGTTAGTCTATAAAAGGTGGCTGCTCAAATCAATGATGAAGTAAAATAGAAATCTTATTCAGAAGCTTTCTCTTTTACTTCAACCTTGCTTTTAGCTGCCATCTGTCTTGTATACAATCAATAACAAGCCTTCCTTTTGGTGGCCGTAATAGTGGGGGTTTAATATAGTTCCCTGTAACTACAAACTTACAAGTTTACAGTGATATATTTTGCAGTATGGTCGGGTATATTGTGCGGTCGTCTTTGTATCGCCATCGTCTCTGCTTGGATACCCATATCATTTGATTCACAGAGCATAAAATGAGAGCTAGTTTATGCAGCAGTGACGCTGCGAGCACTGCTAGACGAGTTGGTGGTAATTTAATTTTCCAATCATCCAGTGATAGTCTCCTTGTCAATTGTCATAGAAGGTGTAAACAAGTAACCGAGTTCGATCATGTGTTGAGTATAAAGTCGATCTAAGTTTTTTTCCTCGCTTCCGGATACCGTCCAAGATTGTCTTGTAGTGTTGGATTTGTTTCATTGATATTGATGTGAACGTTCGTCAATTGATTTCAGGGGATTTGTTAAAAGTAGTAAGGCGTTTGAGTTAACAAGTGTATAAGATATATTCATCATTAGATACAATGATATGACTGTCGTGCCCTGTAAATCTATTACAGTAAGGTTACGCTAATACGGGTACTTTTGAGGAATGCTTGTTTTAAGGAGTTTAAAGCATGTGATTGCTAAAAAATAAGGAAAGAAGTAAAACAGAGAGCTCATAAGGAGTTGATTGATTTACTTCTATCCTATTTAAAAACTAAATTATTTTTATATATCAACTATCAATCTTTTCGATTTTTAAGACAGATGGTTGTTAAAGCAGGATGAAAGAAAAAACAGAAAGCTCCTATAGGAGCTTTCTTCTTTTCTTTCACCCGGCTTTAATCTACCATATGTGAACGAATATTTCTTTGGGTGGTCGCAATTTAGGAACTTTACTGTAATCATATTTTAACCAAATATATTTAATAATTTCCAGCATTAGTCACGACTAGCAGGAGACAAACGTCACAGAGCGGTTAAGCGGTATTGGTCTAGCGGGTATTGTTTAACGTTTTTGTTTAAAAGACTTGACTCAACATGAGGCCAGCCATACCCTTCTTTGTCTTTATCTGATCTCGGTATCGGGTGTCCGCTTCAAAACATTTTGTAGATATGTTCAAACTGACGTATAGACTATCAAGGCATTTAGTCGGCAGCACGTTATACCCGCTTTAAAGGAGCGTTTACGCATGTCATTTACAGTCGAGAAAAAGACTACCCGATTGTTTCAGCCGTCGCGGGTATTATTCTCTCGTCGAAGACCAGTCTTAAGTCAGTGGCAGTTTGAACTTCCACACCGCGATTGTGCATTGAACCTCAACAGGGTCTAGTTCGTTCAAAACGTGGATTTGTTTACTTTGGTGAACCTACATTGGAGATATATTGATGGATACCTATATTTGATTCTTGATTTTGGATGTGTGGCCTTTATGTGAAAAAAGACGCATGTGTTTTGATATATAATTTCAATAAGCTATAGAACTTAAGCGCGGACTGTCGCCGCGCTATTGAAGTAACAGTATTAAACTTAGGTAGTGTAATTTATATTTTAAAAATTCCAAATGATGGAAAAAGTATTTGACATGACCCAGCACATGGCTGGGTACCCTCAGGGGCAGCCCATAGACCAGAGGTTTGCCCCAATGCAGCAGCACTGGGGACCTTACCCCACCCACACGACATTCGCTCCCTACCACATGGGGCCGCGGGGCTTCGACATGTTCCCAGGGAATTTTGTAGACGGTAGGTGTCTTTTGGGGGCCAATGGCGTTGTATTTGTTGCTTACTCCTGGAAACATAATGTTACTGATGAGATATCAAATGTGAGCGGAACATCATTATTTCGAATCAAAACTAAGTCAAAGATATTAATTCATTTAATTGAAATATAGTAAATGTAAAAATGAAGTTCTTTGAAAAATGTTTGATTTGTCCCGAGTGCCAAATAGTTTGGAGCTTGATTAGACGCCGGTATATCCGGCGTCTAATCAGGCTTCAAACTGTTTGCAATGGGTACCAACGATGGGGACCCAAACACTCGGTTTGAAAAGAATAATGTTTCCCTCAAGGTAGATATAATCTCAGTATTAAACCGCAGTTATTAAAAAGAGAAGTTGAGGTGTTAAAATGCTACACTTAGAGTATTTTAGAGTAACATCTTTATAAACTGATTTAATCTCATAACTTGGAGTATCACCTTGGTCCGATTTCTATTCGGTTTATTCTAAAATAAATGCTTTAGTAAACTACAAGGCCCCTGTATGTTCTTAAGGATAGTGACAGTTGAGTTTAATTTATATGTATATGAAATAAACCGCCATGTTACGATGTTCGCTTTCGGATAGGAAAAATTCTGCTTTTCGTACACCCTGGTTCTTAAGATTCCATGTTATCTTTTCCATCCTTTGATTTAATTGTTTATCATCATTATAGAAATGTAAGTTTAGATAATTTAAACATTTTAATACCTTAGTTTTCACATATAAGCCAACCTTATTTTGTTAATTAAAATTGAAAGTTGGCATGTTTTACAATTGATAATCTAAAACAATATCTAAATTCATTCTTCCTTATTTTCCCGTTGTATTAAGGTTTTAACTGTTCTTCAAAACTATTTCAAATTGTTTGTTAAATTGGTATAGGGCGCATAAAGCTCTTTACAGACGGTGCGATTGAAAAGGAATGCCATATCGGGTTGTTTAAAAAATAAATAACATTGTATCAAATGAATTCATTTAATTGCAGACCAATACAGATTGAACCATTCTGATTAAATTTTAATACCGAAAATTGTTTTAAATATTTATGTGCCAGAGAAAGTCTAAGTTAAGACAAAACGTACAAGGAGATTTGTGTGATCTCATGTTCGAGGAACATTAAAATTTATACTGACCAAATAAAGCACACAGTTAATTATGTTATGTGATCACTCAGAAGAAGGCCATGTTTAAAGCTTTACTTCCACATTGCTATGAACTTCCACCTCTTTGACATAACCAGTTTGTCTTATGATAAGTAATTGCAATACCGGGACATTACCCTACAAGCGATTCAACCTTAAATGCTTTCTGCTTCACTTTCATCCTGCTTTTAGCATACATTTTATTTCAACATTATCAAAGTAAGTTATCTGCGATCCTTTACTGTCCCAGCGATTGGGCTTTGACACTATCATAAACACTACGGTCTATTAGACTATTACCAATCTCCAATCAGTCCAGTTTACCCTGAGAGCAACAGTGTCAAGAGTTAATTAACAATGAACCATAGCTACACAGCATTCTGCTCGCGACAATTATGATGTCAAATGATTTCTCCAACGCTTGATTAATAAGCATTACTGAGTGGGAGAGCTTGATAGTTTCGTTTACAAATTGATTCCAAGATGTTTAGTTTGATGCCGCCATTCGATTTCTCTTGTTCTATTGATTTTGTAGTAAATGGTTTGATAAAAGCCTGGGTGTTGGGGATAGCTTTACTATGTTGCGAAGGTGGGGGTTTATGGACAAAGGAATATAATTCACTGGGTTAATAATGATTGATAAAAAACCTCTCAGTAATGTGAGAGAACCTGGTTTTATTTACAGAATTGTCTCATTTATAAAGACCTGAAATAGATGCTTGTTTGCGAGGTTTAGGCTGATGTTTGCTTAAAGCAAAATTAAAGGAAAAACAGTATGTTCTGAAAGGGGGTCCTGCTTAATATTAATCTTGTTTTAAGCAATATCCTGCATTAAAAGGACTAAAACTGCCACCTGTATAAAGCTCTGAAGTTTAATATATAAAATATTCTGTATGCACAAAGACGAATCTAGTTTAATAAATAATACAGTTACATCTACATCTTGCGACCAATCAACGGTGTAGCTTTGCAATACCCCCAATGAGCGTCAATTTGGTTGAGAGCAAAAACAGTAACGCAGATTTTTTTTTAAAGGAAACGTTAACAATACTTGTCGTTACGTTTTAATCCTACTCATATTATAAGAACGACCAATTCGTTTCCGTACGTATGGTCGGTCGCTTGCAGTCTTTACTGTTTGTCGGTGTGACATGTGTGAATTACACTTTTAATTCATGAAAAAATAGTTTTGAATAGGTTGGTATAATCTGTACATCATATTTACAGATAAATTGTCGATTCGGGTCTTTTTTATCAAGGAAAGAAATTTACATGCCATTGATATAGATGGGAGAAATATACTCTTAGGATGAATACAAATTTATGTACCCATCAAAATATATGTCCATAATCTCAGGTCGTAGCAAATTGGTCAGGCTAGGAGAAACTAATCAGTATCTTGATAAATGTTTTACAATTATTTAAATCATGGAATTTACATATAACAAACTATTTGATAATTGTTTTATGATTAAAGAAATTCAAAGATTAACCTACAATTTTGAAGCGGACAGTGTTAAATGGTTTAAGTAAAATCAGTGTTAAAAAATCGGATCATACTTTTCATTTCCGTCTTGACCCAAGCTCCTCAAACTATTTGATAAAACCTCTAGCCACCCATTGATGAAAAAGGTAATACTTCTCAATTACTAAGATAAAAGTACACACATAGGTCACATGAGCTGCTATTTTCTAGCACCCACTTGAAAAACACTCGCATTTGATGACAGGGTAGACATAGCTTGGAAAAATAAAAACGTGCCTATACCCTTCCCCTGTTATAAGCGTGCATATATATTGGTGCTTTTATAAACAGCGTATACTCAGACAGCTCCTGGTCGGGTCCGGACTGTTTTCTTATACAATATATCTGTCTTGGGAGAATGTTCTTGTTCTCCTAGCCATAGTAATAGTTCAGATATTAAATGTTCATTGTTGGCGGAATGTAACAGATGAATATTCCGCGGAAGAGTTTGTTATAATATTTAAAACATATATGTAGACAGGTTTGCTAATGATAGTTTCAGTCGAAACTCGATAATTCGAACTCGCGTTAGATCGAACATACCCATATTTCAAGCTTAAAACGTGGCTGAGCCACGTTTTAACTTTGGAATACGGGTGTGTTCGACATAAGCGAGATCGAGTTATCGAAATTAGACTTATGACGTACTGGTAATGTCGATTAATGCGATTTCGAAGTATCGAATTTCTAGTCTAATTGCTTATCTTATATTAATGTCATTCAGTTGTGATTAACCTGATACATTTATGTTACTAATTATATCAACAGAAGGAAAAATGATATCAACATGCTGTTGAAACTGTCAATCACTTGTGATATTGCTGATATCACAAATTATATCAACATTAATTAAATTGTTAATTTGATGTCAAATTATATTAACTTTAGCTAAATTAATGCTAATAAGTTGTCCAATACTGATAAAGAATATTCAACGATCACGATCAACGTTGCTAGTATAAGAAGATCGACAACCCTGCAAGTTTAACAAATAAATGATTGGCGACTAGTAAATAAGAGAATAAAAACAGTATAGATCCAGATGAGACACCGCATTTGCGGTGTCTCATCTAGATCTACACTGTTTGTTATATTACAGAACCTGCTATGTTGACACAATCATACGTACCGTATGGCTGTGATAGTAAAACAATATTAGACATGTACCTTCTACGATGGATTAACCAAACAAGTACATTTCAATGCCTCGTTGAAAACAACATGGACTTGTTTGATATCCCACAAATCGTTTGTAAAATCTATAATTACAAATGTATATTGTTTAATTATTTTAAACAATGTCATTATCCATATATTGACCTTAATACGTTGTGTAATACAATTCGTCCACTAGACTGTATTTAACATCCCGATTCGGCCCTTGTCATGGTGCGTGTGTGTGTTTATTTTGGTTCTCTACAGTGTTATCGACTGTAGGTTTTGGGCTGCAGCCAAAGTTATCATTGTTTTACCATATATGTGCGAGATTTGGAGGTCGGCCTTCGAGCAGATTGCCAGATAGCCATCAGAAAATTGCCCTACTAATGTGAAAATGTTTCGAATTTTTTGTCCACGATCTTTATGTTTTGATTTGCAGCTGGATAAAGACTCATCATAAAAGACCTTTCCTATTTGATAATATCCAACATCCCCTAAGAGTACACAGACAAACAGTTCAGACATTGATGAAATAGCGCTAAATAGGGGAGTTTCATCAAGGTCTGCACTGTTTGCTGTTTAAGCTATTGGGAAAAAATGCATTCAAAACCAAGCATATTTAGTGAAACTTTTGTTGAGGTACTATTGAATGAAGAGTATTATGTCACTTAATGATAAAAAAAAAATGTTTTTTAGAATACAAATGTATATCTAGGATTGATAATTGACCTCTCTTATCTACAATTAAAAGCACCTCCTGAAAAAGTGAAGGCGTTAATGGGTTTAAAGTGTTCGTTTCTACTTAAGTATACCGACCAATGTCTGTCCTTTAAACGAGTCTAAGACAGACCGTTGGTAATTAAATGACTTGCACGAAACAAGAAGGATATTCGTATAGTTTTAGACGGTATGGAATCCAGGGGGACCAAACTCCCGCAGGAAAAAGGTTGCACTTTGTGTTTTAACCTTTTCAAGCCCCTTTCATCTAAGTAATGACTGAAAATGACTGCCCTTTTCGGCTGATGATGAAACTACATCCGATTATGAGTTTGATATACCCATCAGTTTCATCATATTTACTATCTGTAGATGTTCTATCTAACATTGTTCTATTACTAAATCCGTTTATATACTTTTGATATAATTTGATATTTTGTTTGATGTCTCTGTTGATAGCAAATACAGTACAATATCTATATTACGACTGCTAAAACGAAGGCTAATGTTTGATTGTATAATGCATGACAGGTGGCAGCTTACAGCAAGGTGACAGTAAAACAGAACATTTTCACTAATCATGTAATATCTGTATTTTCAGGCCACGGTGGAGTTAACCAACTAGGTGGAGTATTTGTAAATGGGCGCCCCCTACCGGATGTAGTACGCCAGAGAATTGTGGAATTAGCTCACACTGGGGTTCGACCCTGCGACATCTCACGGCAGCTGAGGGTATCTCATGGCTGCGTCAGCAAAATTCTTGGCAGGTAAATACAGGCTGTTGTACATCTCAATTAACGCTTGAACCCTCTCATCGCCAAATTTAACCATCTGTTTTAACCCTTTCCTAGGTTAAATATCGTCTGCTTTAACCCCTTCACTGCCATGACGTCATCAAATTTAAACAACTGTCGTCTGCTTCTATTTCTAAATTACAATTTTTAGGTATATTGACTTAAGAAATATTGAAACGAGTGTCAAACAGTTTGGATCCTGATCAGATGCCGCGTTACGCGGCGTCTGACCAGGATTCAAACTGTTTGCAAAAAACTGTTGTGCTCGGGGTAAGGCAGTGAAGGGGTTAATTGCCCTCTGCACTTAGATGCCAAATTCAATTGTTTAAATATCGACTAAAGAAATATTGATATGGGTCAACTTTAATACCAAGAACAAGGAACTATAGGCAGGTCAACACTGGTGCAACATAAAGTATATTTATCACGTAGTATAAGCTGAGTAAAATTAATTGAGCAGATAAATAATAAATTCTGGCTAGACATAATGATGCTGATACCCGATATCAACAAATTGTTAAATCTCAAATGACCAAATCCGCTTAGTGATTCTGCTGATGGTGCGTATTCAAAATCACATGGATTAATGTGATTTAACTTTTTAACATACATAAAATATAGATAAATATCCATTATATTGCCCGTCAAAATAAGAACTGTTTTCAGTTCAAAACACTGAGATACTAAAGAAGGACGAAAGCCAAATTGAAAGTTCCTTGAGGAGCTTTCTGCTTTGCTTTCAAATTTCTACCAGCAGCTACATGTACGATAAACTGAAAACGAGCCCCTTGCAGTGTTGTCGTCATGTAGTATACATGTATGATAATTGATTCATTTCAATTACGTCTGACATTGTTGTAAAAGGCTGTCTGCTATTTCGAATGACAGTGTTCAATATTTAAAGAAAATAGTTTCACTTTATACAGCAATGAATACACGGTTAAATGTGCTACACATAATAACTCTTTAAGTATAAAAAATTAACTTGAAAAAAGTTGTAGTGCCTTACAAACATTGAGGACAATTCATTGTCTGTTTATGATTCTCTTGCCTTTAGTAACATAATGACTGGGTCCAAAGTTATAAAGCTTTTATGTTGAGTCTGTGATTTTTCTCAAGTATTTGATTGGTCAGATTTTAGCTTTTGCAAAGCAAAAGCTCAAATCTGACCAATCAAATGTTTAAGAACGGTCTCAGACTCATCTCAAAATCTTTATAACCTTAAAGTCTGATGCTGATTTGGTTGTCTAACGGGTCTTATCTCCCACTATCATGTCTAGGTTGCAGAAAAAAGTCTGGTCACACATTCAGTCTTCCTGCTCATATGAAATCCAGGGACGGATCAAGTTTAACACACCGGCATTCGGTGCCATAGATCCTTTAATATATACTCCTTGGGGACGATTATATTCGTCATTACAAACACTGTATCTGTGAAGAGTGCACTTGTCCTATGCAAATAGGAGCCCTTAGTTCAGGGTTTGTATTGCTTGTCATTTTGCAATATGTCTAAAATAACCAAACAAGAATTAGACTTAATTACAAACTGGCATTGTCAAATTTGAACTTTCAGGGTACATTGAGTTAATCTATACACATGAGTATAAATACGTTCACACGCCAGACCTTGATCAGAAACCATGTTTAGACGCGGTGTCTGATACATGTACAGTGGAGAATCTGTTATTCTTTCCCATTTAAACGCAAACGTACGCAAACGCAAAGCACTAAAACGTAGAAAAGAACAACTTTTTGACCATTCTGATAATTCTTGTTTATCTTGGTGGCAAACAGTTTGGAGCCTGATCAGACGCCGGGTTACCCGGCGTCTGATCTGGCTTCAAACTGTTTGCACTGCAAATAATAGTTTTAGCGTAAACGCGTTGATTGGGAAAGAATAACAGATTCTCCACTGTATTTACAAAGTCTTGATGATTCGTCTTTTTTTCCACGTGACACTTCCTGGCAAGTTTGTCTGCAACCCTTGGTTCGTTCTCGCCTGTAATCATGGATCTGTTCCTGGAAGTGTATAGGAAGCCTTTATCGAACACCTTGTAGAAGAAGCTTGCATGCAGAAAACGAATTAATTCCGTATTTAATGACAGATTCCTTGCTGAAACAGATCGATCCTTTATTCTAGCCAATCTGGATGCGCTCTTTATTTCAATATACTGGCTCCAGATCGTAATTGAGGGACGGCCTAAATTCAGTAATCTATAGGCGCACCATCTATAAACATAGATAAGTCAACATATTGTAGCAAGCCTATATAATATTTAAAGCCGATTATAGAACGTGTAGAGTATTGGTGAGTAGATTTAAGGGTTAAATAAAATGCTCAGTTTTCATCCTCGACTAGGATAGCGATCAAAAACAAGCGTTATGGCTGTAAAGCGTCCTCGATTCCTTTCATCCTTGGTCTTTATCCTGTTCTTATATCGTCAGCTTCAAAGATGTCATCAGCTATAAAAATGAAGTTTAGTTTTGTGATGTTTAATATAAGAAAGATATATACCCTTTTTCAAACATTTTGGACCCTGATCAGACGCCGAGTAACTCGGCGTCTGATCATGATCCAAACTGTTATAAAGTGACCGAAACTTGAAGATAAACATGTCAATGGTTAATTGTAGCTTTTTGACGCTTTTACGTTTTCTGTGTGTGGGATAGGAGTAAAAGGCAAAGTCGTGTGTTTTGAGTTTTTCGTCATATTCGTCTGTTCAGGCCGCACATATAAACCTGGGCGAGATTGCCTTTGATTGGGGGAGTAAAATCACAGATGAAAATCTCCTCTAAATGGTACACATTTATATCCCATATACGTCCCCCATTTATTTCGAAAACATGTAATCTTGCCTTTTGATGGAAGTTTGCGGCGAGAAAATGACACTTTTCAAATACTTTTAAATGTCGTAAACGTGTATAGACCTACTTACGGCACAATTACTCCAGCTTTCATGGGCAGGTGCGTAAAAATGGATTTTGATATTAAAGCGAAATATTCTAAAAAATATTTGAATGATATTTTAAAGCGAGTTCAAATTGCCAATGCGAGATTTCGATCTGACTGGACAGAATTTATGGAAATGGCGGCTAGGGTTTAGAAATGCTTGATAAAATTTACTAGCACCGGATATTGTTATCGACACTCATGCGCATATGTATGTTGTGCACGTGCACGTTTCCTGTAAAATGTTAGTTCCATATTTTCGCATTGTCATGTCGACACTTGTCAGAACAGTGTTACAAATTACACTCACAAATTCAAAATGTTCGCGGTGCATTAGATATTATCTCTTGCCGACGAACGCTTTTTTGGCTGCAAAGATAAGCGACAACCACGCTGGATCTCGATCCGAGACACATCAAAAGTTACTTGACAAACATTTTGTGTTCTTATTCAATATGTTAAAGATTAGTGTTCTTATTCAATATGTTAAACATTAGTTTTAGTATTCAATATGTTAAACATAAGTTTTACTATTCAATATGTTAAACATAAGTTTTAGTATTAGATGTGTTAAACATACGTTTTAGTATTCAATATGTTAAACATTAGTTTTAATATTCAATATGATAAACATTAGTTTTAGTATTCAGTCTGTTAAGCATTAGTTTAATTATTAAATCGGTTAAACATTACTATTAGTATGCAATCTGTTAAACATTGAACTGATTATCAGGTACAATTTACATTTACTTGTCAAGAACTATATATTAAAAACAATGCATTCGAATTGTAAACCAAAACAATGATAAATTCAAAATCACAATCCATGTACAAGATAAGCAAACTCTTGATATTTCGAACAATCAAAACGATGCACTTGTTCGTTGTTTTGGACGAGTGACTGCTTAAAGCAGGATTGAAGTAAAGCAGACATTTTCTGAAGGAGATTTTTGTTTTACTGTCATCCTACGTAAAGCTACCACCTGTCGTTAATACAGAGTTTTTACAGAGTGCTCTATCATAATATAACAACTTATTAACACCTTTAGTGAAGCGGTATTTATTAAAACACTATATTGGCTTTTGAAATATCAACTACCATTTCTTCTTCTGTTCAAAGATTTATGAAAAAGCTAAAAGTTGGCTGGACACGGTACAAGACGGTGTCTAAATGAGATTATAGTACATGTAATTGCAAAATGACCGAGACGTTTGTCTGCAATTAAGGATAACATGGTACAGTGGAGAAGACGTTATGCCTTCCCAATAAGCGCGTTTACGCGAAAACTATTATTTCAATTGCAATCAGTTTCGAGCCAAATCAGACGCCGGGTAAAATGCCGGCGTCTGATCAAGCTTCATACTGTTTGCCCCCAGCTTAAAATAGATAGTCAAAAATGTATTTTTACCTTTGATTGCAATGTGTGTTGCGTTTCGTTTACGTTTAAATGGGGAAGAATAACGTCTTCTCCATGATGCACTGTATCTTTGATGCGTGTCGAGGTGTGACATGATGATATGTTATCCAACTAACTACATAACACCTTTTGTTATACGCTGACCTCACATACAGGACACACAGTCAAAATACAGCCCAACTTGTGATAAATGACATATCTTTGATTTTGAGCTCTCTAATGACAGGTGACTGCTGAATGAAACCCAATCTTATATTAGAATTCTCATAAAGGAGTTTTCAGCTTTCTTATTGTCCCACATTAAGTCACATTACATTAATTGGTCGCCTTGTACGACGAAAGGGTTCAGGTAAGTTTGAATTTATATTCACCCTTATCATACTGTTAAAAGAGGGAGTAAAACAAACACTAACATTTTCTCACTCGTTTCAGCACCAAATCCTATTGTGTTACAACTCTTAAGAATCGTCTCTTCGAGACAATTTTAATTAGCAGTGACACCATAGGGTTTAATTTATAAATAAAGAATTTAACTTTTGAAACACTTCCCTCATCTTGAGCCCTGCTGTTAAATCTTAACTCAGAAAAAATGTATTTTTCTCAAAATTTAGTTTATAATCTCTGAGAGCGAAAATGAACACATAGTCAAAGAGATCTATTAAAAGAAGGTGCAAGCGACCATAAAAATGATTATCTGTTGGTATTTACGACAAGTAATTGTTTAAAACAAGATAAACATAAAGCAAGAAAGCTCCTTAATGGGCCTTTTGCTTTACTTTCATTATGCTTAAAGCTGTCGTCCGTCTTTAAAACCAGAAATGAGTCATCTTCTGATTGTTCGTATCGGCAGGGGTTTACTGTGTGAGAATTCTGTTTTATCTTTGTATCTGAGTAAAACAATCACATAATCAAACCATAGTTCAACTTAGTCACCAATAGTTTTTTTTCGGACCGTGCAAGCTCACCATTAAAAGCACAGCCCATGCTAGATATTGTTTCAAAACCTTTACCCTAATGTAACTAATATAAAACCACGTTCGGTGGGGATTGCGTGCGGGCTTCACCCTGAAACCCAATCCCCGGAGCCTCTGGGTGCAGATAACAGCCCAGTTTGTCCAACTCGCACTGAGTACCCACCCCGTTGCTTTGTGGTCACCGTAGGCTTGCTCCCCAAACCAGTAATTATTGAAATTATCCATCTAGCTCGTTTGGCTGGGTTACAACCCCGTTGTCTTCTCCCCTACAAAAAATCTCTTGTCAGTACGAATGTGACCTATTCTCTGGCACATTATCCTATTCCGTAGTTATGCATTAGATATTTTCTTGCTGTTCGTGAATGGGCCAAGTAAATAGCGGGCTTTCATGTGCACTCACACAGAGAAGGAGCTGATTCCTGACTCTTGTTGTGTTTTACTAATAAGGCATGTTGTTAGTAATCAGAGACAGCCAATTTATGCTACAGTCCAGTCTGCGTTAAGAGAACGTTCATACGGTGCAATAGGTGTGCTGAAGGACAGGTTATAGTTGAATACAGGATACATATAATGCAGAAAGGCCTTTTGAGCGACTGCTGCTTTAATTTTGTCTTACGTTAAGCATTTATCGCTCTATTGACATGTTATTGGATGTTCTATGAGTGATCGCGGAATATGGGTTATATTGTCTTTGGAAAAAGTTTACAAATCGAAGAGACTTATTACAGCCCGCTTTCAATATGCCGTTTAACGGGTATGGGTCATTCATCCGTGCTTTGACCACTTGATTAGATATTTGAGCTGAGTTTCGAAGTACAAAGCAATGTTTCCATTTATCTGATTGGTTGAGAGATGTCAATGATAGTTTAGTGGACGTGGTATTAAAATGCAAGCGTTTAGACGGTAATTGTATTTTTGTTTTAAATCTATAGTTTTAAAATTGAGATCTAAATGATTCAAATGTTGCAATATTTACTGATTGGGACTTCGTGAATTTAACAATAAGAGGTTTTAATAATATTGATCAAAGGAACATATTTCAATAATATCAAATGGTACTTCCTTAAACTGAGTAACACGTATCGTTTCTTCTATCTAAAAGTGTACGTTTCTACTCATTTCTGATAGTGTAGCATCAAATAAAGAATCCAATAGTCACTCATCTTCTGTCATTTTATCTCGAGAATATTTTAATGCGTTCTCCTATTCTATCTCTTGGATGTAACCATTTTAGTTTAAAAGGGTGTTATAGATATCGAAAAAAGGTGTTTTTTTTTATACATATGCCATATACCAATTTAGCTGGACTGTTCACTTGAATACTATAAAACAATGTAGACTAAGTTTGCGGCGTCTTATCTGGATCTACACTGTTTGGCAATGTCCTTGTTTAAGTAGATGTTATGCATTAAAGGTTTAAGTTGCCCATGACTGTATCGTATTCCGACTTGAGTCTCGTGCACCTTTCGACCCCCTGCGAATACTATTTTCATGGATGCAATTTCCCAACATTTCATTACCATATCAATTTTAACAATTTGTCATAACCTTTTTAAAAGATGACAACTTCTATAAATATTTCATCACGCCGGAATTTTCCTTTTCACAAAACGTTCTTTAGAATTATTTATGAAGGTAATTGGCGCGGTAACCAGCTGCATGTCTTAAAGGAGCATGTAAATGAAACGTGCCATTGTTAAACAAATACTGAGACCCGGCTTCATAAAAAATGGTGTTTCAGATAAATGGCAGCCTTTTTCAAAATGATAATCTACTTGAAAGTCATAAAGTATTTTTTTCTGACTGCGGTCTTTAACCTTTAGCACTAATTGCAATATTCAATATTGAAAATAATGGCCAGTGCATCAATGTTCTTAAGTATTTGTTTGTCAATTCTTACGGGTCATGGTGTCACACATGTAAAGCAGAAATGTGCTTATTTTAAAGCAAACTTATTCGTTGTTGAATATATAAACTATCGGTATATAATATGCAAACCTCTTGATGCAAGGATGCATTATAAGTATGCATTCCATTGTTATTGTTTGAAAACTTTACCCCTGAAAGACATACACTATATTTCTATGTATACATTTAACTGAGCCCTATCCAATACCGTAGATATGTATTATACAGTAAAACCTCTGTTACGGACACTGAAATGTATGCTAATTGATTGTATGAAGGACAGGTGACAGCTTAAAGGAAGATGACAGTAAAACAGAAAGCTCCTAAAAGAGCTTTCTGTTTAACTGCCACCTTCCTTTAAGCAGTCCCCTGTTGCAAAACGCCAACTAATTAACAAACTTTAGTGGTCGTAATATAGAGGTTTACTATATATGATGTGTTTTAAGCTGGATATATGCTTTCTGTCTATAGCCTAGGAACACTTTCCAAATTTAGGAATTATTGCAATATCTTTACCCTTGTTTCAGATACTACGAGACGGGCTCCATTAAGCCAGGTGTTATAGGGGGTTCGAAGCCCAAGGTGGCTACCCCAGCAGTGGTGGACGCTATCACTCGTTACAAGGTAGAAAACCCAACAATGTTTGCCTGGGAAATAAGGGACAGACTCCTAGCAGAAACTGTGTGTTCCAACGACAATGTTCCAAGTGTCAGCTCAATTAACAGGTAAGTGTCATACTCATTACAGCAGCCTAGGAAAAGTGAGACTAAAGTGACCACTTAAATTAAAGTTCATTGGTGGGATTCAAACCAGCTGGTAGCTTAACTCTTTCGTCAAATGTAGCCTATGTTTTGCTTTTTCCAGCACTGCAATATTATCTTCTGTATTAATGTTGTTGTCTTCAAGATTGTTTCATTGTTAGATTTAAGGCAGTATGACTAAAGAAGTATCGATACGCGTGTCAAAAAACTTGGATCCTGACATCTGATCAGAATCGAAGTTTGCATAGTCGACTATAGCCAATAGTAATGAAAAGGTTAATTCAAGATGATGGTTAAACAAAACATTGATTGATGTAACCACATTAAACTTTAAAGAGACTCCAAGTCTTTTCTTAGTTTTGACAAATATTAAGGGATAAACGCATGCATATTAAATTTTAGCATGATATGTAGAGTTTCTTTTAATATATTATATTTTATATCAATAAAATGTATGAGTATATGTAAATGTTTAAGGCGGAAAATTAAAGGTCTGTGTATGTGTTTTCTAACATACATGTACTTTTTATAATGGCTACTTTCTGTCTCCAACACAATCAATATATTTTCAATTAAGTGTTTAATGATAATGGATTTGAAATTGTATGTGAATGCAACGTTTATTATATATCTACAATTTGTCTTGGAGCAATGCATACGTAAACTTTCTTTTGACATCTGGCTTTTGAATGTCGAATATTTCTGAAGTAAGTTGATGACATTCATGAATTACATGTTTACAAATAATGTTACAACTAAAGCATTACGTCTTGAATTTGTTCTGCTCATTGGCTTGCAGTTTTACGTGTATAGAACTGCATTATCAGCAAATTTATAGTACAAAACACACAGTATAACAAACACACGGAATACCAAGTACGCTCACTTTTCAGACAGTAGTACAAATGAACAAAAGTTCGTCTTTCTATGCAGCACTTGTAGAACTATCCGAGAGGTGATAATTAGAAATGCGCGCGCAAAAACCCGCGCGTAAAACAACACCACGCGGATGGCAGCGTAAACTGGCTCGCTCTGCTAGAGATATTATAACAAACGTATCACTATATTCATGCACCGAAATGCTTAATATACCATTACACGCGATCCCCACGCATTTTTGCGAGAAGACCCCCATTATTATGTGCAGTTGATATTTTAGTAATTATGTTTAAATAAGTCGAAAAGAGTACAGGAAAGGCGCTGACTGGTTTTGTAATCATGCAATCAGGGAATTTAGTAATACGCCTAGCAGATGTAGTCCTATTGGATTACTTTTAACCTTTTGTCTTTTTCCAACCACTTAAAGCTTATGTTTTAGACGGGTTTTACATTTTTCGGGGTTATGATATTTACTGGTATAAGTACACCAATAAATGTTGGTTCTTACAACTATACGAAAATAGACTTTTATTGGCAGGTGACTGCTTAAAACATGATGGAAGTAAAGCAGAAAGCTCCTATAGGAGCTTTCTGCTTTACTTTCATCATGTTTTAGCTGGTTGTAATAATTGTTTAACTATGTTGTGTCTGGTATTTATTATGGTAAGATATTTACCTGTGAAAGTATTTAAAGTCTTCGCATACATTGAGTTGCAACCCACCTTTACGACTATCAATGCACTTTTCTTGTGAACCATAGTTATGCACATGATTGACTCTGTACACATCTAAACTGTATTTATTTTGTTAAGAACCATTTACATATAACAACATAATTAGCCACCCTCCGTTAAACAGATATCACAAAACCTGAAATGTTGTTTCAGAGATTTGCCAAGTTACGTTATTGCTTATTGCCATGTATGCTTGTTGTAACGGTTAATTTTCAATATATAGGTGTGTTATTAAGAAAATTATTTCTAAGGACTGTTTGCAATTTTAAAGTTACATCTATTATGGCCAATAATGTAGACCTAGATGAGACGCCGTCATCTAGGTATATATTGTTTGCCAATGGTATTTGAGGTATATCTATGTAATTTTGGGATAACACTATTGTTTTGGCCGTGCCATAAGTTATAAGACATTGTTGCAAAACACAGCAGATTTTGACTTTGATAATTGAGGCAGTTTGATCACTTGATTAGCTCGCGTGCATTGAAACTTCTTCATTAGTGACCGCTGGCAAACAACACCGGGCTTTGGACCAGGCACTTTAGGATATTAGATTTGGCCGAAACGACAACATTGATGTAAATAAGCGGCAAATGAAGACAATTTAACGGCTCTGCCGTCTGTCCAAATTATGCGTTAACAGCCAATGTATTCTCGGTCAATTTTCTCAATGTTTGATTACATTTTGAGCCAATATTACGGCTTTTGTTCGCTTCTCAGTTCCAATTAAAGCTCGCCGCTCCGAAAACGGCGTGGAACCAGTCGAAAGCAATTCGGCACCAGTCACGCAGAAGTGACAGAGAGACCAGTCACGGAGAGCTATTTATACGCGACACTGGCAAAACACCTGTCTGTGTATTTCACATCAAAAGAGACCGTCCTGTGGTTCTGTATAAATCGTTCAATTTGCATCGAACTAGTCTTCCCATTAAACGTCTTTAAATTTTTCCGGTCCAAAATTTAATCTTAATATCAGTAAGATCTGATAGTGCTTATCGAAAGATCGTTGGAAAAGGGGAAGCAGCACTCGGAAACAGCCTTAGCTGGATGGATTGCCCGGGTGACAAATACCCGAGATTGTGCAACAATACAATAGTATGCATAACCGACAGAGATGCTATGAGAAACCCTTTACCTTTTGCGCAGTGCGAACGGATTTGATGATAACTATTGTAAATAGTTTGGATCCAGATGAGACGCCGAGTAACTCGGCGTCTCATCTGGATTCAAACTGTTTGGCACTCTGATTATAATGTCTGAAAGTAAATGTGTTAGTTTAATAATTGTTTCATATGACAAAGTTTGCAGACAATTACCATGGCGTAAAGAGGGTTAAGACTTAATATGCTTACTGCAACTTTCCAATGATTTCTAACCAGAAATATATCTAAAACAAGAACTTAGTGATCGAAATCAACATCTAGAGCAGTCAATTAACCAGTTTCTGAATCATTATTAAACACAGTCCAAATCACGGGAAGTGTTAACAAACGACAGTTCGTAGCAGACGACATTTTGCGCGTGTTTAGAATAAGGCATGTTCTGCTGCAGACCTGACATTTCAGTACGCCATGATATTACCATAAAGAGACCACATATTTTAATAATCATTCGGGTGAAAGTTACATTATGACATGTTCAAAGGAAAACCGGCGGTAGTAAATCTTTGAGATAAGAACGGTCCCCATCTTTATTTGCCCCTTATCAGATCTCGCTAAATGTACGTAATCAAAATCATTGCATCGAAATTACATGTAAATATTTCAAAATTCGACACTCAATTTATAACGCAAGCGAGTAAAATTATACAGTCAAACATCCATATATCGAACACGGTTATGTCGAACATACCCATATTTCAAAGTTAAAACGTGGCTAAAGCCACGTTTTAACTTTGAAATATAGGTATGTTCGACATAACAAAGCTTGAAATATTGAAATCCTTGGTATAAATACGGGTACGTTCGAGTAAGCGAGTTTGAAAAATCGAAGTTAGACTGCACATTATCACCCGTTTATTGCGAGCAGCTTCGATGGGGGCTTGTCAGGGTTTTATGTCACTTATTAACTATTAGGGATTCTCCCTAAAAGGACATTTGTAAACAATGTAGATACAGAAGTAACAGAGGAAAAAAGTGGCTATTCAGCATGACCTGTACCTTTTCCGAAAATGTTCAAGTTAATTTATGATACAGTCTGCTATTAAACAACCCAGACGAAACACTCACACACGCTCATGGTTCTAAAGACTGATGGCAACTCTAGAAAATGATATAAGTTAGAAGAAATTTCCAACACTAACTTTCTGATTTACCATCAAACCGTGCAAACCCTTTTCGACCAGTATATGCACCATTTATAAAGTATATATTAAGAGGACACTTAGCTTTTGCAAACAGTGTAGACATCGATCAGAGGTATCATATAGGTACCATCTGGTCAGGGTACGCACTTTTTGTTATTTTGCAAAATATTGTAGAACCATATATAAGTCAAAACTTGAAGTTCTTTCAGAGATCAGTGATTTAACCCTTAACCCCATAGCCTGTTTCTTACACTTAAACTCGATTAAAAGCAAAGCGGAATGCAGGATCAAAACTGTTTGCAAATGCGCTTTTTGACGTCATGCAGAGTGAAAGGGTTACGCAAAATTGCAATGTCACAATTAGGTTAACCCATTGAAACAAAACAAATTCTTGTGAAGAGTATACTTGTCCTATGAAATAAGTGTAGACCTTGAACTGAGCTCTCTTACAGGGACTGCAATGTTTGTCATTTTGAGGTATATATTGTACAACGAACCCTGAATAGGGAACAGGGATGTTTCATTTGAAGGTTCAGGGGAAATAAGTTAAACAACTCGCTTGTAAGAAAACAAATGCAAAACACAAAACACACAAATCCGCGTTGTTTCTTAGACGGCGAGGGCAGAAGATTTATAGGAACATTTAGTAAGAATTGATGGAAACTATATGCTGAAAATTTTGTATAAATCTGTTTTACAAACTGAGGAGCAACGATGTCAGACTATTCATCATGCCAACATACAAAATATACATCCTTTTGGACACTTTAATGTTCTTTATACAGTGGAGAAAACGTTATTCTTTCCCGTTTAAACGCAAACGTATGCAAACGCAAAACACTAAAGCGTAGAAAAATACAACTTTTGGACACATTTGATAATTCATGTTCATCTTGGTGGCAAACAGTATGGAGCCTGATCAGACGCCGGGTTACCCGGCGTCTGATCTGGCTCCAAACTGTTTGCACTGCAAATAATAGTTTTAGCGTAAACGCGTTTATTGGGAAAGAATAACGTTTTCTCCACTGTACCACGTTTAGGATATTCACTATAAAATACCATTCTTTAAGGAAATTGATACCGGATGCCTCAAAACAATTATCCTGATCAGATACAAAGCTAGTATGACTTGGATACAAACTGTTTATAGACATTTCGGCATTCTTACTTAAAAGTAAGCCAAGCTATATAAGAAATTGGTTGAAGTTGCGATGTAAATTAATGTAATTGGCTTTTGAAGACTTATAACATCAGAGAAACAATGTATGGGTTGAAATTTGCCTTAAATTGCAATAGATTTGCACGCTTGATTTGTGATTTATTTCGAAGAATGAAAATTGTATGGAAGCGCCGTATGGAGTCTACATTAACTTGGACAGAAGTGTTTCGGTCTGTTGTTTATTCTAATACCAGATTTAATGTTATATTTACTAAGTTGTCTTATTGCTATAATCGCCATAACTTAAAACTTTATCCCTTTACTGCCATTACGTCATTCATTGACTGTCATGACGTCATCAATTTTAACAATTGTCGTCTGCTTTATTTCTAAATTTATGTTTTATGTCACATGCTTTTGACTTCAGAAATATTGAAATGATTGACAAATAATTTTGAGTTTGGTCAGACGCCGCGTTACGCGGCTTCTGGTAAAACTCAAAACTGTTTGTAAATTACCATTATATTCGGGATAAGGCATTGAAGGGGTTACAAGAGTATTTAACTCGTACAGTGGAGAATCTGTTATTCTTTCCCAATAAACGCGTTTACGCTAAAACTATTATTTGCAGTGCAAACAGTTTGGAGCCAGATCAGACGCCGGGTAACCCGGCGTCTGATCAGGCTCCAAACTGTTTGCCATCAAGATAAACAAGAATTATCAGAATAGTCCAAAAGTTGTTCTTTTCTACGTTTTAGTGCTTTGCGTTTGCGTACGTTTGCGTTTAAACGGGAAAGAATAACAGATTCTCCACTGTAAACAGCCTTCCATAAAATTGTCAAAGGCATAAAAGTATAGACTAGTCTAGTTCCTTCCAAGGTAACTGTTTAAGTGGTCATCTAATAAAGCCTTTCAATGTTAACATATGCTTTCTAACTGAAGTTATCACCCAATTGTGGAAGTAAATGACGACAAATGGTTCAGGAAATATTATTCAAACAAGTTTTATCCTAATGTTGCAAATGCATGCTTCATATATAAAAAAGCAAATTTTGATTGATCCATTTATCTTCTTGGCACTTAAATGTATAGAAAAACGACTACCACATTAATGCAATGTTAGAAAGCTCATTAATGTTAACCTAACTTTGGAATTAGATCTATACAATCTTCTTTAAAACTGTCGTCTGTATTTCCTTCTACATTTTCTGTTTACCAGTATATGAGGAATTCGTCAATAAGATCTGCGGTTTGCTAAATGATATGGTTAAATTATTGTAGTAAGACACATGAATACGAATGTGAAAGAGTTTGGATCCTCGTCAGGCTCCGAGTTATTGGCGTCTATTCTGGAATACAGTATTTTAATAAGTTGCCGCACTTTTCTAAATAAGAGTCCTGGTATCTAGGTCAAATTCTCACTGGAAATTGAGATTGAATATCTTGACGAAATAATTAAATGTTTATACATAGAACAGCTTTGTCCGTATGTGACGGCCTGTATTTCTAGCATGCACTTGTAAATAAACACTCGGATTGATATTTGCATCTCTTTTAACCAATCTCCTGCTGATTGTATTGTGCAGACAGTTTCGGTTCAGAACAGTCGCCGAGTAACTTGTCATCTGGTCTTGATCCAAATTGTTTGATACTCATATTTATGTTTCACTAGCTACGAATCGCACTAAATTTGATGTGACAAACTTTGCAGATGACAATTTTAAAGCGGCAAAGAAAATGGGTAAATCAGCCGCAGTGTACAAACCATTCTTGTTGAGCGGCCCTTGAGACTGGTTAACATTTTACCATCAGGGCGGCTGGCGTATAACATTTGTGTGCTCTGTCACTTCAGCGGAACCAAAATATTCTGAATGAAAGTTTTGAAGATAGTAAATTTGTTAAGTGAATCATTGAATGCCCATCGTTATCGTGTTCCACGCGCAGTGGTTGTATAATATTTCGCGATGTTAAGTTACAACTGTATGATACTTGATAGGCCTCACACGGCTTCACTCGGCCACACTCGGCTACACTCGGCTGGCCGCCGTGCAGCCAATCACATAGCCCGTCAGACTGTTCATTTTGAAGGCCAGCATTCACTCGAACCATTGCCCTCCCCCACAACAAATACAGCAACACCTCCACAACTCAAACTAAGATCAGTCGAACCTATCCGTATTCCAAAGTTAAAACGTGGCTCAGCCACGTTTTAACTTTGGACTACGGATATGTTCTTCTTAAGTGAGGCTTTTAAAATTTGCCGAAAATAAACTGCGGAAATTCAAGTTAGTTCGACCAAAGTGAGATTGAGTTATCCGGGTTCCATCGCATTCCGTACGCAAAGCTTGTTTTCTCTTCATTATTAGCCTACTTAAACATGGATTCTCTCAATGAAGTCTTTCAATGTGGAACAGTTAATTATCCATTACAATGGTGTTACATAAACATGATCTTGTATGTCATAATAGTCAAATAACAAATATTCATTTAACCTTGGGGTTACAACCAGTCAAAAGAAGGCATGTTCTTGGTTGTCAAGACAGGTGATAGCTAAAAGAAAACAGAAAATTAAATCATTTAAACATAGTGTCGACATTTGCAAATAGTATAGACCCTGATGAGACGCCACATTTACTTATTGGAAAGATTCAAATCAGTTAAAGTGGTGAAAATGTATATGCTCTTATCTAAGAGCTGAACGTATTTTATGCTATTTGAAAATTGACTTTTTAATTCAGAACCTTGCTAACTGTGCTGCAATACTTTAATTGGGATTAACATTTTACATAAAAGCCATTTTGATGGACACAGAAGTAAACACTATTTCCTTGCATGATCTCTTTTATATCAAAGTAACGTTAAAATATGAACTTGAGATTGCTGATGACAGTCGTCTTGGCGAGGAATTTGAGACATAAAACTGTTTTAGTTGAAATACTATCATTATTTTTAGACAGAGAGTTAGGAGACCACATTTATTTGAAATTGACCACATAATGAATCGTTTAAACAATACCATGAGCATGTGTACTTGGATAGCCAAACCTTGTTGTTTGAGATACGTGCACTAAAATGTACTTTAATTGTTAAATAATAACGATTGTATGAATTTCATATTGCGGTATTGTAAGCCGTCTATCACACATGTTTGTAAAACAAATGCATACCTAACCCACTTCCTGCCAGTCAGAGATTGGCTTTATAAGTAGAACCTTTCAGTTACACATTACGACCACTAAGTTTGTTAATTATTTGCTGTGTAAAGCAGGTGACTGCTTAAAGCAAGGTGACACTGAAACAGAAAGCTCCTTTTAGGAGCTTTCTGTTTCACTGTCATCTTGCTTTAAGCTGTTACCCGTCTTCCAAAAAATCAATTATCAATCAATTAGCCTTCTTTTTAGTGGTCGTATTTCTTTTTTCATTAGAGAGGTTTTACTATATTTTTCAAATAGTTCTGATACTGATAAAACACCGATTAACTTGGCATCTGATCAGTATTCAAACTGTTTCACATTCGGCATTTAGGTTTCCAATAGAATAAGAATACATACAGACAAACTATTAATTATTTAGAGATGATGGTTTTAAAGCAGTACTATGGTAGAGGCAGAATTGACCTGTGTATTTGATGTTTAGGGGTACTATATACTAACTCAAAATAAATATATGATTTATCGTTACATCGGGATTCAAATAGTAATGCACCATGGTGTTAACAAGTGCGTTTAATCAAGTGCTAGTACAAGAGTACCAATGTATGGCTTTTTCCCTATATTGTTAAAACTACAGAACTACATGAACTTTACCTGTGTAAACATGCATCATTAATTACATGTCAAATGAACAAAACAATATAGATCTATGTTTGTTATAGATTTATCCATATAAGTTTTAAAAATGTTCTTTTCTCAATGGTAGCATACCAAATTTTAAAAAGAAACATAAATAATTTGATTTGATGCATGCTGGTTCGTTTAGACGCACACTTTCTCTACACGGAAACATTTCAACAATTACTCTCTATCAATATTGGTACATGTTAAACATTGATGCATATGTACTCCTTTTGGACTATTTTAACTCTTTTAACACTAAGTAATCTGTGTGGGTTATTATGTTCCTTTGTGGATCTTTTTGATTACCAACACCACAAACAAGTGGAATTCTGGGTACTAGTGGTTGTAATAGCCGGGCTTACTGTTCAAGTAGCAATTTATTTATGTGGTTTTAACATTTAATTTTTTGTCTTCGGTAAGACTGTTCGTACTAGTAAAACAAAAACAAAAAACTGTTTACAATGGTTAGTCATCTGTTCGGGTTGTTGGGTTTAGGGGTGTGGAAATATTTCCGTATCCACCAAATAACTCCTGTCTTTTGATTATATTCAGGGCTGTCATTGCTCCGGATTTTTCCTAAATCTTCGGATTTTTTCCTGTACACGGTAGCTTAACGCAGGCTGAAAGCAAAGCAGAATGCGCCCTAATGCGCATTTTGCTTTACTTACAGCCTGCTTTAAGAAGTCACGTGTCAACAAAACAAGAAACAGGCTATAGGATAAAGGTACGCTTCGTAAAATCGCACTTGAAAAATGCAAATTTGGAAATCTTAGGATTTTTCATGACAAATTATGGCAGCCCTGTATGTTATCTCACCCGTGATCTATATTTACGAATATGAACATAACAAGTCCGTCCAGATTACACATGGGGATCAGAACAAAACAGTCATAACGAAGTCTTTTGTTCGTGTTCTTTCGGTAGCCATTGGGGTCCTGTACACATTGTCAGTTCAATGCTTTTTTTCATTCTCAAGTTGATGATTTTGTGATTAGATTTGAAAGCTTCTTTTTTCCGCCGTTTTAACTTAAAAGGGAGCATTTAACTTCAACACCGGTTTTCTGCAATATATTAATAGCCAGCGTTACCCTTCGAAGACTTCGTGTTTTTACTTTAATTTTGAAAACTTAATAGAAAAGAAAACATTCAGTGCATAGAAGATACGTGTGGCCGACTTGAAGAACTACAAACTGCTAATCAACGTGCATTTTGTAACCGGAAATACTTTATTAAATTTTTACTGAAGAAGGCGTTTAATTTGAATGTATTACAAGTATCTGTCATTAAGAGAGGAAAACAATTCTGTTTCTTTATTCGAGAGCAGCGTCGTGGTTAAACAGTTTTGCATTTATTAGTGCAGTGAGTTTGTTAGTTTCGTCCCGGTGCCTTCTCACCAATGGCCGAACTGTGAGGTGAGGCGACTCGTTTCGGAGCGCTTCTGAACACTGTTCCCTTTGAACGATGATGAACTGAGGCTATTTTCAGCTACAAGGATTCCATTCTAAAACAAAAGCGACTCAACAAAAGAGCAATATTAATTAAACCCGCGCAACGGATGCGAGCTTCGTTTTTATTCTACTAATGTTGTATTGAGCCCATAATGGAACGCTCAGAAAGCTCACCCACTGCGCCGAACACGGACAATGCATTAACACTTGCTGGTTTTAACTTGTAGCCTTTACGAAGGTAGGAAATCGAAGAACTGAAATATCAACCCTCGCCGCCTCATTCCAGGAGAATCCTAACGGGCATTATATGTTTTTCTCATTCAGAATTGTTGTAAATGGTAAAAACAATCTCTAGTCAAGAGTGTACCTTACGGAAAGCACCGAGATATCCCGCGTGTTGACTGGAACGCGCCTGCGCAGTGGGACTAATTACGGGCGCTTACAATGTACATTAATGCGTCAAAATACGCGCAATTGTTTCAAAGCTAATTTGCAGAAATGCTTGATTAGATAGTTTACACCACAAAGTGAAAGCGATCCCCTTCTACCCCTATCTGACAGCAAAAACTCACCACTGCTATGTTAATTACTGACTAGACAATTGGGTTTAACCGTAATCCTGCAAAGAACAACTTTACATGCCATACTTAAACAGGTTTGATCCTGATCAGACGCCGAGTAACCACAACTAGTAACTCGGCGTCTGGTCAGGATAAAATCTGTTTGACAATCGTAGTAATATTTGTTTAATTAAATGTGATGAAAAATAACTTTAAAAAATGCAGACGATGCAGACGATATCATGATGGAATAACAGGATCATGACAGGAGTAAGCACGTGATTGATATGAGATAAATAAAGCACGTGGGGAGGCATGACATTCCTGAGATAAGTTCATAGTCTTAAATATTAAAAGAAAATCATGATCATTTATCGTAAAGTATTACTTTATCTTTTATTCTAAGATATTTAATTGGTCTATATATGTATCACAGAACTATTTTGTACATGTGATTTACAGTTTTACATTTCAAAGTTAAAATATGGCCAAAACCTTCAACGCTTGAATTTGCAGAAACTTATCTGCCCGTGTTTTACATTCACGTTGAATATCGTTAAGTTCGACCTAATCGATAAGCTTTCTAACTCATCTGACCACTATACTAGGAATGTAAAGTTTGTACTTGGAGCTGTAAAGGAACCCCATGGCAATATTTGATATGGCATGCAATGTTATGTATATGGAACCTTAAACCAACACAACATATACAGCAACAAAAACAATACCACCAATAGGGGCAAAGGCAAGACACAACAGAACTTTGAAAACAGTTTCGCCACAGAGAGATATAGACACCAAAAGTAACCCTTTCATATCAAAATTATCATGAGCTTTTTACTCTTTCATCGTCATATTGTCGTCTGGTTTAATACTGTTGTCTGCAATATTGTTTCAAAGTAAGATTTAAGGTAGAATAACTGATTGTTATTTCAAAACGATTGCAAAACAGTTTGGATCCTGATCAGACGCCGCGTAAAGGCGGCTTAAGGGTTAACCGGGTTCGATTATATTGGAGCATTACATTTAAGTCCGTAACTGTTGCATTTGTTTTTGAGCAGGAGAGCTACAGTGGAGAATCTGTTATTCTTTCCCGTTTAAACGCAAACGTACGCAAACGCAAAGCACTAAAACGTAGAAAAGAACATATTTTGGACAATTCTGATAATTCTTATTTATCTTGATGGCAAACAGTTTGGAGCCTGATCAGACGCCGGGTTATCCGGCGTCTGATCTGGCTCCAAACTGTTTGCACTGGAAATAATAGTTTTAGCGTAAACGCGTTTATTGGGAAAGAATAACAGATTCTCCACTGTAAGTCCGTAACTGTTGCATTTGTTTTTGAGCATGAGAGCTATGTTGTTATTCAACATCTTCTGAACTATGGGCGGTGAATTGTGATGACTGAACTATGCATTTATAAAACGATCATGCGAAAACTGGTTTAAAACTTGTCAGATATTTTGCACTGTTCGTGTTTACTCTCTTAATTGCATCTGAATATTGACGCGATGTAATAGATCGAAAGATAAAGCGTAGCCTTTCACAGAGCGGCTGTCCTTAGAACAAGCCAGTTTCCAATGGATCACAAACTTTCTTAGAGAATCTGATACATTTATATTTGATGTTTTATTATTTTCATACGTGCACAATTTCTTAGAGAATATGCAACATATATACCCACTAAATAAGTCTTTATCCGAGCGCTTTATATAGAAACGTTTTGATTAGCATAGTATTTAATACAGTATACACATTCAAAGACGCGATGTCTTATCAATGTTTGCACTGCATGCTTGCTGTATGTATTTGACCGAGTTGGGTTTTACGGCACCGCGACACATAGAATTGTCCCATGACGCCGAATTACTGTACATTGTATAAACGAGTACAGTCGAACTTCGTTAAATCGAACTCGGTTAAGTCGAACATACCCGTGTTTCAAAGTTAAAACGCGGCTAAGCCGCGTTTTAACTTTGAAACACGGCTATGTCCATCTACACCGAGCTTGAAATAAGGCAAATTCATGTTTCGATATATCGGATAGTCGAGTTCAGCGAGTTCGAGATATCGAAGTTCGACTGTATACTGATTTTTTTATATTCTGAAATGGATAAATATTGAGACAATATAGAAACAAATATTGAGACGTTTAAATGACAACTATACGGGTGATTGAATCGTAAATATTGTGAACATTTAATTGCAAATATCGAGACGGTATAGTGACTAATATTAGGCCGCATTGTTCGTAAATATTGCGACAATTAAATGGTTAATATTGAGGCGAAATACTGACAGGATAAGGATGAACTTCTTTCCTCATCAGCTGACACCAACCTTGTTAAGTTTAAACGTATTTGATAGCTTTTTTATGTGTAACTACAATGACGTTCTTTACAAGCTACGTCAGCTGACGCCAACAACAGTAGTATCTATTTACAACACGTGTTCTTTGGGACTATACATGAAACAATGTTAACTACAATAAATTCTGTACTTACCGACAATTTTGAATAATATGGATTGGAAGACTTATATAAAGATTACAGCTCAATGCAGGGCAAAAGTAATGCAGAAAGCTTCTGAAGAAGCTTTCTGCATTACTTTTGTCCTGCATTTATTATTGACATATCTATTAAGATCTACATATTTCTACATTTAATGATCGGTGGACACAAGTTTAAAAGTAATTTCAAAGGTTTAGGAGCTGGATACTTATAACCAAGTCATCAAACGGATACTCGACTGAAATTTTACACTACACATGGCGACGGCATGTGTTCTTGAATCTTTATTTATTCCCTGATCACTTTGTCCCATATTGAGAATATAGGTGAAATATGCAAGAAATCTATAAATAAAATCTCTTAACAAGACCGAGCTTTTTAAAACCTTATTGCCAGTTGATTCAATGTAAACACAACAAGGAACCAATAAACGCTACTGAGAAATAGTTTATCAAATGTTTCTCGTTCAGCCACCATATACTATACACTTTCATCACTGTGGGTAAAACAAAATAATATATACGTAATTTGAAAACAGTGTACGTACGAATAGTACATTTGTCATAATTATGCAAACAGTGTAGACCAAATTCAGAGGGTTGTTTATAAATTTACAATGTATGATTAAAATCAAGCCTTATGAGTTTAACATTGACTAGGTAATTGGAAGTCTAAACTGTTCATTTAACGTTCCAGGCATGAGTGAGTTGGAATGAGCTAACATGAAATCATCAACGATATACCTTGTATATTTGTTAAAATTACATCATTTTATCATTATTATTGTGATCACTATCTTAACCGTTTCTCTTTCTGTTTTCAGAATTGTGCGAAATCGTGCATCAGACAGCGCTAGGGAGAGAAAAGACTCGTCCCCTATTCCTGGCGACCCCGGCTCCCCTCATGACTCCCCTAATGGCCAAGGCGGCACCTACTCCATTAATGCCATCATGGGCCTCCCACCACAAGGGACATCTCCTCTCACCGACCACAACGCAAACACAGGAACCAAACGGAAACACGACGAAACAGGTGAGTTTACTGAAACATGTGTATATACAGTGGATAATCTGTTATTCTTTCCCGTTTAAACGCAAACGTACGCAAAGCACTAAAACGTAGAAAAGAACAACTTTGGACAATTCTGATAATTCTTGTTTATCTTGGTGGCAAACAGTTTGGAGCTTGATCAGACGCCGGGTTATCCGGCGTCTGATCTGGCTCCAAACTGTTTGCACTGCAAATAATAGTTTTAGCGTAAACGCGTTTATTGGCAAAAAATAACAGATTCTCCACTGTATGTGAATGCATGGCAAACTTGCAAGTGCAGTCAAAATTGTGTGAAGTGTAAGCTCACATATACAGTAGAACCTCTCTATTCGACCACTAAATTGTGTCAAATATTAGTCGTTTAATACAGGTGACTGCTCAAAGCAATGTGAAAGTGAAACAGAAAGCTCCTATAGGAGCTTTCTGTTTCACTTTCACATTGCTTTGAGCTGTCACCTGTCTTTTATACGGACAATTAGCCTTCTTTTTAGTGGTCGTAATATAGAGGTTCTACTGTATTGAGTTTTGAGTCTGTTGAAAAAGTGGGGCCTCCGTGGCCTAGTGGTATAGTCACTGTGTCTAACATCACTAAGCTCCTCACCGCTGTGAGTTCGAATCCCAGTAGGGCGTTCGGAATTTTCATGTGGGGAAGCCTTCCAGCTGGCTTGCGGAAGGTCGGTGGTTCTACCCAGTTACCGATTTGTGCCTGAAACAGTGCATAAAGGACTTCTGGGGTCCTTCTCCACCTATAACTAGCTGGACGTCGCGATATGACTGAAATACTGTTGAAAGCGACGTAAAATCAAAACAAATCAAATCAAATCAAATCTGGTGAAAAAGTGTTAACCTTCTTCAAGAAAAAAGTAATGCAGAAAGCTCCCAAAGTAGCTTTCAGTATTACCTTTGTACTGCATTTACCAGTTACTTCTGTTCAGAGAGCTTACTTGTCACTTAGCAACAGTTTGACTGGTAATTGTTGGAGAAGTGACATTCCTTGCTACAGTGGAGAAACCGTTTTTCTTTCCCAATAAACGCGTTTACGCTAAAACTTAAATTTGCAGTGCAAACAGTTTGGAGCCAAATCAGACGCCGGGAAGCCCGGCGTCTGATCAGGCTCCAAACTGTTTGCATCTCAGATTTTAATGAATGTTCAGAATTGTCAACAAGTTGTCATTTTCTACGTTCAATGCAATGCGTTTGCATTTCGTTTGCGTTGAAACGGGAAAGAATAACGTTTTCTCCACTGTACCTGTCATGTCGCACGTCGAGTAAAATTCTGAAAAAACTTTACCCTTAGAAAAAGGCTAATATTAGTTGAACCATACTTTATTGAATCAGTACTGTTAAACCGGTTATATTCGCGAGAATATAATTTACGCGACAATTCGCGATTGTGTTGTGTAGCGTCTCTAGTTTTGAAAATATGTGACTTCTTAAAGCAGGTTGAAAGTAAAGCAGAATGTGCCTTAGGGCACATTCTGCTTTACTTTCAACCTGTTTTAAGCTACCGCCTGCTAGATATATTGCATGATGTCGCAAATTAATACAGAATCGCATTACGCGAAATATTCATGTCGCGAAAAATACCTGTTTTATAGTATGCAGAAATACTCTCATTCAAATCCCATACAGGCAAGGTAATTAATTAAATGACAATTTGTAGTAGTTACCATGTCGAATACGCGACACACGAAATTAGTATAGTTATTGCAGAAGCATTTGTAAAATATATGAAAAACAAGTAAAACACGTATATAATTACGGGAATAGTAACCTAGTCAGTAAACATGTACAATAAGCATTCTAAACTTACGTTAAATAACAAATGTAATATAGAGGTAGAACAATATGTTCAGTCCAACACTTTACAGTAAGTTTGCCAAAGAGCATGAATCTCATGCTCTTACATACAGTAAAGGGTAGGACTGAGTTATCAATATGTGTGAACCCAATATGCCCCCAAAAGGACAGGCCAACGACATGCATATTTCAGCAACAAGTCTGTGAAAATTGTCCACGGTTGTTAAATATGTCTCTGAACGCATTGAGACTACAAAGTCATCCCTAGTTTGCACTTATAATTTCCTAGCACCTGGCAACATCGTCCTTTTTAAATGGCACTCCTTGTAACAATTTATTTGAAACATAAATTGTGCGGTAATTTTCATGCGGCCTTATCTGCGAAATTTTAGTAGCTGTGATATCATGTTACAACTACTATATTATGTAGCCTGATAGTGTTGTAGGGGGTATAAAGAGGAGCGAGCCATCTTTAACCCTTCTGCTTCCTCTCTATCGTCTGCTTCAAAATTGTCGTCTGCAAAATATTTTTTTGGAATATTATAAATTTTGAAATTTTGATTTTAGGAAGTCTAACATTGAGTTTCAAACAGTTTGGATCCTGATCAGACGCCGAGTAACTCGGCGCCTGATCAGGATCCAAACTGTTTGAAGATAGCAGTGGATAGGGGTTGGTACGATAAGGGTTAAAGATATAGTCGAATTTTAATTTGTCAAACATGATTATCAAGTGACAAATTTAAGACATATGTTTTCACACAGATGCAGGAACCACCACGAGTAGCTTGAATTTAAGAAATAATTTTTTAAAAGAATATTAAAAAAATATTTAAAGATAAAGATTTATTTTTTAATATGACATTGATTTAATATTCAGAGATAGAGATACTGTATTAGTAACTCGTCATCCTAAAATTATTAACCAGAATAATATTCCCAACTAACCATGATGGGGAGCTATTATTTCTCAATAAGTTGAGCAAATACATATTTTCATAAATGTTAATAGTTACTAGGTTTTTACCATCATGTTAATTCAAATGTATATTCAACATGTATACGAAATTGCGTTATTGTTAGGTCAAATGTAAGTAAAATCGTTATATGTTTAACGTGAGAAAAGGCAAAGGAAACTCAATTTACAGATTGTATCAATAACACAATTCTAAAAACAAATGTAATAAATATTGTAAAAGGAAAACCCAACGAACTATTCATTAATTTTTGGAAAACAAAAACGACGAATATTAACAAAAGCAACCTGTAAAAGGCATCACACTTTTCTCTTGCCTCATCGTTTCGTGCCTTTTATCGTTTAAATTCAAATTTCAAATTAAAGAAACATTGATACAAGAAATAACCTGTTTGGGTCCTGCTATGGATATAAACTGTTTGCAAATTTCGACGAATCCTCACTTGTCAGTAGCAGAATTTAAGGCAACTGTTAGCATTAAAAACTTACAACATATCCTAATTATGTGACTAAACAAAGACGGCATATCCTAGTCGGGTAGCACTCCGCTACCCGTGTTAGTCGGCGAACCCCACACTCTCTCCACTTGCCCATCACCACGGGACCCGTGGTCCTGGAATTGACTCGTGAATTATTTAAATGGTAATTGAGCGCTACTACATACTGTAAAGAGCCCCTCACAAAAGGACAGATTTTATAAAACGTTACACAAGAACCAACCCTCTCCATCACTCCTTAATCCCCGCGCCACCCTACAATACGCTCAATTTTATGAACAGTGGGCATCAATACAATATTTAAGGGGATTGCACTGGTTGCGTATTTGTGCCATTCTCTGGTATCATTGATATTCACCAGATTAAAAAGGCCGACTTCCCTCTAGCACGCTGGGACCGGGTTAATCCCCACACGTCAAAGAATTAGTGCGAATTTTCGATCATAATTTTTGAATTTTAATTGGATGTTAGTGCCCTGTTTGAATCCGCGTTGTCTTGCGTTTGTAAAGCGATTTGTACGTATACAGCGAAGTCCCTTTATAAGGACGGCGCACATGCAGATTCATTTGTGATGTTGATGATATAGATGGCAGCTTAAAGCAGGTAAACGTAACACAGAATGCTCATAAAGGAGCTTTCTTGTTTACTTCCAACCTGCTTTGAACACGCAACTGCAGTAAATTTATCTAACCAATCATTGGCTTGGTAAGTTAGAAGAAATCATCTGTATTTTGAAGAAAAAAAACACCATTAGCATACATGTGACAAGTGCTTTTGGGTCAATACAATTGTTACGGTATAAACTTATATATAAGCTCAACATTGTTTAACAACTCGAAATGCATACCATTAGGTATATCGAAAGACATTTGCAAACTTATTTGCAGAACCCAAGAAAAGCAGAAAACCTTGTTAGGACCTTTCTTAACTGCATTCGGTTTGCAGTTCGTTCCAATATCATGTTTGCTCTGTATTTAGCTACATCACGCCTATAAATATCTGCCAATACTTCAACTTTGAATGGTTGGTTAAAATATGTATAACTGTAAATCATATAAAATATTCTGATAATGGAAACCATACATATTTGTAATATATATGCATCGAGCATAATTGATTTACTCATTTACCCAGGTGAGCTGTAGCTCATATACGTGCCATTTACAACTAGTGTACATGTTATACAGTGCTGCCACTCTATAATAACATACAATGGGAGACAAAGATAGTGTGTCTTGTTCGGAGGGTGTTGTTATAGGGAGGAACATTGACTTAAATTTACAAACAGCTTGAATTCAGATCAGACGCCGCGTTACGCGGCGTCTGATCTGGATTCAAGCTGTTTGTCACTAGTCATTATGTTTTTTCTGTCAAAATGTCCAATATGTGACTGAGAAAAACAGCAGGGTCTACACTGTTTGTAGTTGTGTAACAAATTGTTGTTACAACCCTAAATAATAACAAAACTGGGCTAGGCTTAATTGGAAACTTGAATTGTTCATTCGATATTTTCAGGGGTCAATGAGTTAAAATAAGTAAAGCTCTAAATCATATCAGATATTCTATTTTGGTGCATTATACTTCCGTGATGTATGCACCGAACATATTTGAGTAAACAATGTCTGTTAATTTGTTCATTGACAGGCGAAACAACAATGGCATTAGTTAAACAGTTGTGGATTCATATTAGATACTTGGAACCAACTTGTTAGTCACTCTTGTTTCTTCGTTGAAATACCTTAACTCTTTCCTCCCTAAAACTTTAAATGGACAATTCCAGTTTCAATTTTAGTCTAGTCTATTTCTGACTTTAAAGGGTTGTTTTTGTCAATGTTTGGCTTCATGACAAACAGTGAATACCCTGATCAGAGGGCTCCTTAAGGAGCCCTCTGATCTGGGTCTTCACTGTTTTCATAGGACAAGTGTACAATTCACATGTACACTGTTTGATAAGGACACCTATATGCGGGACTAGGGTTCAAAGGGTTAAATCTCAAATTGTATAAAACCACAGTAGGGTTAAATCAAAGTAGCATAAAAGTCAATTCAGTAGCCGGTTGTACGTAATGCAAATGAAAATTAACAGACTATAATCTAAATGCTGTATAGATTATTGCGGGTCTTTACTAGAGAGGAGTGATGACTATTGTAACTACGGTAACACCTCTCTAGTACAATAATCAAATTGTGTTATTTATTAGGTGTTTACCACAGGTGACTGCTTAAAGCAATGTGACAGTAAAACAGAAAGCTCCTTTTATGAGCTTTCTGTTTTACTGTCATCTTGTTTTAAGCTGTCACATGTCTTTAATATAATCAATTAAGTTTCGTTTTAGTGGTTACTTGTTTGCTTTGCAGTATCGAAGCCATATTATTTTACAGTTCTCCATATAAAGGGACTATTTCTCAAACTAAAATCTTTATTTTTGGTTTAAACCCTATGATGTCACTACTCATTACAATCGTCTCTTCGAGACGATTCTAATGAGTTGTAACAATATAGGATTTGATGCTGAAATGAGTTTGCCTCCTTATCAAACATATGTTACTAGTAGCTGATTTGAATCTTAACTGTTTACAAATAGGCACGCTAAGATGGTGAGAGTAAAAAATATACGAAACTTTTATCCACGTAAAGCATAAGGAGCATTCTATACTAAGCTTTCAACTAGTTTTAAGAAACCGTCTATCTTCAATATTAAGAAAAGGGCTATGCTATGGGTTAGGGTTAAGTGTCTTTGTTTTAAATGTTAATTATAGTGCAATTAAACGTGTTTCAATACATTATCCACTTCTTCCAGTTGCTAATGTAGAGAAGTCTAGCGTAGATTATCTAAATGTTTTCGCCTGAGTGCGTTGGGAAACAGCGGTTATTGCCAAATTATAGGCACAAGTCAGAAATATTTAAAATATTTGAACAGGAATTTTTATCTGAAATACTATGAATGAAAAGAAAGTGAAGAACTGAATTTTAAAATACATACGAAATATTTTAACAGGTTTTTTAAGATGTAACGAAGGTTTCAGCTGAGTTAAATGCATACACAGAATTCTTAAAAATGTAAACTATGCAATTACATGTAGTCTTAGAATCTTAAATCCGTTCACCACCGCTTGCGTCTATCCACGACTTTGTAAACAGTTTGGATCCTGGTCAGACGTCGCGATACTCGTTGTCTGATCGGGGTAGAAACTGTTTGATACTCGTATCGATATTTCTTCAGTCTAAGAGCCTTAAAATATTACATTCATACAACAGTATCTATGCAGTGATGAAATGTTTGACCCCGTCATTGCCTTACCCAAGTACAATAGTTTCTTGCAAACAGGTTCGATCTTGATCAGACGTCACGTAACGTGGTGTCTTATCAGGATACAAACTGTTTAACACTCCTTTTGATATTGCTAAAGTCAATTTAGCTGAATTTTGAATTTGAGAAATAAAAGCAGACGACAATTATTTAAGATTGGTGACGTCATGGCATTGAAAGGTTAAAACAGACGATAAAAATTGGCAATGAAGGAGTTAAACTGGTGTATTAATGCAAGCCGCTTGTATCAGCATCAGAAATGTAATTGACATTGTGGTGTAACCCAATCCGTGTAAATTACAACACAAATGCAAAAGTCATCAATTTGCACCCTAATGTAGAGTTATGGCTGGATCCTAGATACTGTGCGCCGGTTTCTTTTGTTTCACCGCTATGCAGCGAAGAGTACATATTTTTCGGGGGTGAATTTGCATTTATTATCAGATGAAAATTATATGCCAAAAATTGGAGTGATGGCTGTAAAAAGCCTGGTGATTAGGCATGGTAACGCGCACTGATCTCTTCAAACAACATCCGCTAAATCGGTGTACATTTCTCGGCTCAATAGATAGCCGGAAGTTGGAGGCCATTTTCTTTTTCGACATGTCTATGTAAGAAGAACGCGAACACGAGAGGCGGCTTCGTCCCGGAAATGAAACGTAATTGACATCTTGTGTAACGGAATGAGTGTTGTGGGTACGAATGTCGTGTGGACCGCCTTTTACACGTGTCGTGACGACAACTAACGTCCGCTCAAAGACTCGGATTTCTCTGTTTTATGGTAGAGCGCCTCTACAATCTCGTCCAAGTCTCCGTAATTCTCATCAAACAGCTTCGTGTTATGTTTTTACAGAACTAGCTGTCTAATTGTACAGGAACATGCACACATTTTCCTATAACATCCAATACCGCTGATTAAAAGCAACAAAACAATATAGGATAAGAAACTCGATAGCTAAATACAATCAATCTTGCATCAAAGGTCAATGAAAATAAAGAAATACAGATAGTCTTAAATGGAGATGATTGCTGAATGCAGGGTAAAAATAATGCTCATATGACACAATCAGTCGTCAAGCAATTTACGTTGATATAGAGATTGCAAATAAACAACACAAATAAAACGCACTTGAGGTATATATTTTAAATGATAAAATGAATAAAAGTGCACTGCATGACACGTATTAAATATAAATACACAATGTACATGTATAATACAGTTTCTAAATTTTTGCAGGCGACAATGGAGAAGGAAATGACATTGTTTTGATTAAATATGTATATCATAATTGTTTAATTGGCTCCTGATCAGTCGACCGACACCTACCCTGGCTCCAAACTACTTGCATTGGGCATCCGGTTTTGGGGAAATAATAATGTCTTACCCCCATGTGCGCACTCACTGTCTCTATTAACTCATAATTAATCTATTAATACCTGAATATTGCGAAGAACTTTCCCTCTATGGTAGCTGGAAGTGTTCCTCATAGATTTACAAAATATGTTTAATAACAAACAACTCAAAAGATTTAACATTAGTTTATTAGTTTTCTTACATCTTGAGGTCTGTGGCCTTCTTCAGAGAAAGAATAACAAACACTGCAATGTATGTCCTTGTACATTGGAGAATCTGTTATTCTTTCCCGTTTAAACGCAAACATACACAAACGCAAAGCACTAAAACGTAGAAAAGAACAACTTTTGGACAATTCTGATAATTCTTGTTTATCTTGGTGGCAAACAGTTTGGAGCCTGATCAGACGCCGGGTTACCCGGCGTCTGATCTGGCTCCAAACTGTTTGCACTGCAAATAATAGTTTTAGCGTAAACGCGTTTATTGGGAAAGAATAACAGATTCTCCACTGTAACAAACCCTGCAATGTTTGTCCTTGTACTTTTGTGTGCGATGTGCATTAATGCTAATGCTTGTTTCTTTATTTTCAGTTTCAAATGGTCACGATCCCGATATAAAAGGGGAGCAACAATTATTAAATAACAACAATATAAACAATATGGAGGTGAGTACCAATAGATATTTTCACATTGATTGTTTTCAGTGTTTAACCATTATACATGTACTGTTAGGAGCTTATGTTGACTCGTTTTGAACTCAGTGTAGATTCCGACCAGACATCTCCGAAAGGCCCTGTGTAATCGGAGTCCGCACTGTTTGGTTATGGGCTCTGTCTGACATAAGCATGCACTCTTTCCTGTAGTCGATGATATTGTTAAGATTGTGAATACATGTACTACAGTGGAGAATCTGTTATTCTTTCCCGTTTAAACGCAAACGTACGCAAACGCAAAGCACTAAAACGTAGAAAAGAACAACTTTTGGACAATTATGATAATTCTTGTTTATCTTGGTGGCAAACAGTTTGGAGCCTGATCAGACGCCGGGTTACCCGGTGTCTGATCTGGCTCCAAACTGTTTGCACTGCAAATGATAGTTTTAGCGTAAACGCGTTTATTGGGAAAGAATAACAGATTCTCCACTGTAGTATTGATAGTGGGTGGAGTATTATACATGCATATTAAGCAGGAGAAGGGTAATACAGGACTGCCATAACTTGATCATAAAAATCCTAAGATTTCAAATTTTCAAATTTTAAGACGCAAATTTACTAACCGTACCTTTACCCTATAGTCTGTTTCTTGTTTTAAAGACACATGACTGCTTAAAACAGATTGACAGTAAAGCTTTACTTTCAGTCTGTTTTAAGCTACCATCTGCTAGGATAAAAATCCGAAGACTGAGGAAAAATCCGGAGAAAAGGCAGCCCTGGTTATAAAGCAGACTGAATGAAGAATAGAAAGCTCATGGAGAAGTTTCTTTTTTACTATCAATCTGCTTGTATATCGAGATCTCAATAGGGTTCAGTTAGACTTGATATTTTCAGATTCAAAACTTTAAACCTAAAAATGCCTGTGTTATTCTAAATTTCAACATTTAGCTCATATCAATATATTTCCAGACTTTCTCAGCCAATGTGCTGAAATATGCTGAAATGATTTAAAATGATTTATGATGAAAACGCATTAAGGAAATTGCCAAATTTACATGCTCCATGAATGCCCTACAGATCGTAGGGAGTGCAGTTATTGCAAAGCAAAACTAATTGCGTCAATTTCCACCGATTTATTGCTCGATCTTATCCATAAAAAGGTGCTTAGCGCTACCATTACTTTACCAAATAGAGAACTTATCATCTGTGTGTGCACTCAATTGGCTTATGTGTTAAGTTGTAAGAAATCGTATCGACTGTTAGGGTGTTTCTTCATCTGTAAAAGAATATACAGTCAGGGCTCCAGATAAGGGGAGTATTTAAAAAAATAAAATCTTTATTTCTGGACTAAACCCTATGGTGTCACTACTCATTAGAATCGTCTCTTCGAGACGATTCTAATGAGTAGTGACACCATAGGATTTGGTGCTGAAATAAGTGAAAAAATGTCAGATTTGTTTAGTTTACTCCCTCTTATCTGGGGCTCAGTATACAGTAACCCCCGGTATTTCTATATCTTAGAAGAATGTTAGTTTACCGTGTTCAACTCATTCACCGCTGAAACTTCAGCTGGGGAAATTCCAATCTAAAATTAAACAAAATCCATGGCTGACTTACATGTATGAGGGATGTATTTTGTAGTATATTGAAAAATTACAAGCAGTCAATTGGTGACTTTGTAGGGACGTATTTTGTAATATATTGCATAATTACAAACAGTGCAGACCATGATCAGGGTCTACACTGTTTGCAGAGGATTGGTGTACTCTTTACAAGTACATTGTTTTTTAATGCGAGTATACTCGTCGCTAGGGTTGAACCAGTCGAAGAATGTGACAACGTTGAAGGAGCTTTGTGCTTTACCTTTGTCCTGCTTTAAGCCACTAATGTCTTTTTACATTCTAAATAAATATTACTTATATAATCCGTTTACTACCCTACCCTGAGTACAATGGTTACTGGTTAAATGTCTGGATCCTGATCAGACGCCGTGTGATCAGGATCGAAACTGTTTGACGCTCATTTCAATGATTCTCGAGTCCAATACCAAATGTTTGATTTGACATTTAAAACCAGATGATAATAGTTTGAAATGGATAACATCATGGCTGCGAAGGGGTTAATGGTCATGGTACAGTGGATAATCTGTTATTCTGACGTCATTAGTGACGTCATACGGTGGAGAATATGTTATTCTTTCCCGTTTAAACGCAAACGTACGCCAACGCAAAGCACTAAAACGTAGAAAAGAACAACTTCTGGACAATTCTGATAATTCTTGTTTATCTTGGTGGCAAACAGTTTGGAGCCTGATCAGACGCCGGGTTACCCGGCGTCTGATCTGGCTCCAAACTGTTTGCACTGCAAATAATAGTTATAGCGTAAACGCGTTTATTGGGAAAGAATAACAGATTCTCCACTGTAGTGAGTTTATATAGTATAATATAGTATAATATAAATGCCTCATTAATTGCTTACATGGACTTCAAATCACATACCTAAAAATATAAGAATATTAAAATTCTGAGCTTTCAATATGAAGAAATATTGAGCAAACAGTATTTGAAAATAGATCTGACTTGGCAAAGAGTTGTAATTGTGTCCTAGGTGTAGTATATAAATAATAATTATAATATAATAAAAATAATTTATCAATTATAATTTTGTCAACGACAGCTCCAGTATTCCGTTCTTGTCTTTCAGATGTGGTATGCAGCACGACCCGCCAAGACCGCCCGCTCAGAGAATGGCGTCATCATCACAGATCCCGCTCAAGGTGTTATAATGAGTAACGGTCAGCTTTACCCCGCCACAGGGCTTCACCCACCACCCTATACCAGCTACGTCACCGCCAATCCACCGATAAAACAAGAATACGCCTCCTCGCCCACCGTGGAAGACCAGCAAGGTCGCGAGCAGCAGCAACAACAGCAGCAGCAGCAACATCCGGCTCCCAGCGAAAACTCATCATCCGTTACCTACAGCTCACAAATAGGTAAACATCACACCGAATATAACCGAATTTATTTATCATACGAGCTGCATGTCGAGTAAAAAGGGCAATTTGACTTTTCAAACCGTGAAGACTCAGTTCAGTTGACCATAGCCTACATGATTGTATCGGAATTAACCCTTTACCACATACCCTGTTTTTATTTTTTGAAGACAGTTGCACACTTAGAGTAGGTTGAAAGTAAAACAGAATGCGCCTTAAGGTGCATTCTGCTGTACCTTTAATCTGCTTTACGATACAACATGCTAGGGTATAGTATTATTTATTATAGTACATTTTCATTACTGTATAACTTGAAACTTGAAATAAATAGGCTTATAGGTGCTTATACGAGTGAAAGAGCGACATTACACTGATGGTTTTTATGACAGAGTTAAAAATGTGCACTTGTGGACTTGGTAAAAAGTGGTGAAGACCGTGATCAACACATGGAGGCTGATCAAAGCCTGCAACGGACGTGGGGCACATTTTTATTGTCAAATGGTTGGAAAACAGTGTATATGCAGTTTGAAATGTCAAAATGTACTGTGACTTCGTCTTGTGGCTCGTATGTGCATCCTACCCCTACATTCCCGATGGTGTCCGAGCAATATTTTGTTGTGATAAAATACAGTGGAACTGCATGATGAAAGTAATTCAGAGAGCTTCTATGGTATCTTTCTGTTTTACTTTGATTTTGCTTTACTTTACATGCTTTCTTTTACAGTTTAGTTCATAAGAGTAATTGTTTTCAACCAACCTAGTTGTGCATTATGTTGCATACAAGTCTGTTTGTATTCATTTTGCTTTCATTAAATATTTTAGGTGTAAGTTCAGTGTGAACATTACTTTACTTTCGACACATAAGGTCATGCGCAGAGCACCAGATAAGGGTAGTTTTTCAAAAACGTAAATCTTTATTTCTGAATTAAACCGTATGGTGTCACTACTCATTAGAATCGTCTCTTTGAGACGATTCTAATGAGTAGTAACACCATAGGATTTGGTGCTAAAAAGAGTGAGAAAATGTTGGATTTGTTGAAATAACTACCTCTTATCTGGAGCCCTGATGCCTATGTTTCAACCCGTGCAATTGTACAAAGCAGTTTCGTTTCAAGTTTAGAAATGTTTTCATTTTCGTGTCGAGGCTTAATTGAGTATGATATTGTTTTTGTGATCACTGCATGGCTTATAGCATATTGATGTTTAACCCCTTCACTGCATTGGCCAAAGGTATCCAAACGTTTTCAACAGTTTAGATCCAGATCGGATGCAAAGTAATACAGTATCTGACCAGGGTGTAGCCATTTCTGACACTATAAGAAGATTTCTCAGTCAAACTGCATAGATTCTTAATTTAATGAATAAGAACAGAACACATGTTTAAAGAAAATATATTAGCAGTGAAGATGTGAAGATAGACTTGAGTTTTGGTTTCGTCAGTAAAATTATTAAGCCTAGGGTTGATGCTTTATTTAGTCATCTACATCAGAGCTCCAGATAAGGGGAGTATTTCAAAAACTAAAATCTTTATTTTTGCATTAAACCCTATGGTGTCACTACTCATTAGAATAGTCTCGAAGAGACGATTCTAATGAGTAGTAACACCAAAGGATTTGGTGCTGAAATGAGTGAGAAAAATTGTTGCATTTGTTCAGTTTACTCCCTCTTATCTGGAGCCCTGATACATGTAAATGTAAGTGCTTTTACACTTAGGTTTCGAATTATTTTGCAAAGCAAGCACTGTAAACTTAATTTTAGATTTCTAGTGCACCCTTATATACAGTCATACTTCATTTTAATTAGAAACAAAGCGCAAATACAATGCAGAAACTTGAGAAAATGACACTTTCAGAACAATTGTTGCCATCCAGGGTAAAAGAATGTCAATTTCAAACAATGCCATCTTTCTGCATGTTGTTGCATTGTATTTGCGTTTAGTTTAGTTTAAACGGAAAAATGACATTTTCCATGCTTTACCAGGCTAGACCTTTATAGTTTCTTTTCATCAAAATATCAGATTACACATGCTGTAATATGCCATTTATCTGTTGTCCATTGTCTCCAAAAATGGCAAGGCTATTAGAATCGACACGGATGAAACACACCAAACTCAGGCGTCGTACCTGGATCTGCACTATTCGCTATGCTACTCTCAAAATTATAGACTAATATGCACTGTCTAGAAAACACCCATATATTTTATATATTCTTTTGCAACGTCTCGTCTGGGTCAATACTATTGTCGATGTCAGGTTTTGGAGACAATACTATCAGTACATATGAAGTGCTTGTTGTCTTGGCATTTGTCCCTCAACTCGCTATTTGGTTTGCATTTCCAAACTATCTTGATCCTGACTTGACGCCGATTTACACGGAGTCTGATGACGGTCAAGCTGTTTGCAATCTGTATGAATGTCTTGTCAGTGAAAAGATACACAAACATTTGATTCTAATTTTCCAGTAAACGCCCGTTTTAAAGTTTTAACCTATTCACTGCATTGTTGAAAGCAGATGACATTCTGGTCGAAAAAGTGAAGGGGTTAAAACAGGCGTCAGAACGAATATTTGATACTGACAGAAGTGAAATGTTTTAAGCAAGCGACACTTTAGCCGGACAAGGGTTACTATATAGTCAACATTGCCGTTGTTTCTGATGGCCTTTTTATTTGACCCCCTGTAGCGCCTAATACGATTGCGGCACTTACTGCTATACAAGCGGAACACGCCAAAGCCACGTCTCCCGTCAACGTACAAACCCCTCAGCATGAATCACACACCAGCGAATACGAAGGTATATTTCTTGCAGAAAAAAACTAATACCTTACAAACCAGTCTATTAACAAACTGACTGGTTCCAGATCGAACTCCAGACGAATAGACCGATTCACTCTTTAACCGCTAAACGAAATTCAGATCAGACGACGAGCAACTCGGCATTTGATCTGGATGCAACTGTTGGCCATTTTGCGTTGATGATTGATCAATTGAAAACAATATTAAAGTATATACAACTAAAGATTGATATGTTTGTGGAATGCAAATTTAAGCAGACGGTAATTTACCGGGATAAGTTTTAAACATATTGGAGTTAACAGTAAGCATAACGCATGTGCTCATGACTGATATTAATGAAACCCCTGATCAAAGGAAAGGGTATGGGTTTACAGTATCTGCATAGTTTGAGATTCATCCCTTTTTTTACACGACGACCATAGCCGTCAATATGTTTACCATTTGACTCCTGGATCTCACAGTGCTATCTGAAACGAATATACCAAGAACCATAGTACATGGTCATTATTATATCATTTTATTAACCCCTTCACTGCCGTGAAGTCATCAATTTAAACAACTGTCGTCTGCTTTTATTTCTTAAAATTTAATTTTTGCTACTTTGACTGAAGAAATATTTAAAAGAGTGTCAAACAGTTTGGATCCTGATCAGACGTCGCGTCATGCGGCGTCTGATCAGGATCCAAACTGTTTGCAAAAAAACTGTTGTGCTCGGGGTAAGGCAGTGAAGGGGTTAATTTTAGGTTTCATTTCAGTTCTCAAACATATGAAGTCTAAAAGAATATTTAATCATTCTTTTTTATATACATCAATGTATATTTCACCAGCTTTAAAAATTTAATGTGATTTGCTGATTTTGAATCAATGACTGTTTAAGCATTATAGTTATATAGTTATACAAGTATGAGAAGTAATTCATTGTAACTAATGCTGTGTTCGTGAAAATTACTGTCTTTTGTATATCTAGAAATTATATTCCCTCGCTACAAACCTAATAATCCTCTGTCAAACAGTTTAAATCCGGACGAGATGCCAAATACTTCGACATCTCATCTGAATCCAAACTGTTTGTGAAAACCACTAATCTAAGCTGAAATCGTTAGACTACAAATGTGTAAAAGAAGTGTTTGTTTAGCATTATGCAAACCATGTACTTCTTGCAAGCTTTCATTTGGAAAGCATGTTTATAATATGTTTCAAATAGAACATTTGAATGTCTATTTATTATTTAGTAATATCAAATACAGTTGATGTACTAAGATAACTTAAAAAAAGCCTAGTACACGTACCTGTAGTACATATATTTATGCAAGAGTCCATTTCTTTGCAAAACATTATGTGTATATCATTAGACAGTACGTTTCAAGATTCACACAATATCATTTCGTGTAATTTGCTTATCCTGTTCATATAAAAATGTTCCTTGTTTAAACTAATATTTGATATATGTAATTGTTTCGTTTGTGTAACATAAATGAAGCTAAAATTATAAGAACATATAGCATACTTTGATATCAATGTTACTCACGTATTTACCCATCAATGTCTAGCGTAGAAATAAACTTACAACTTGGGCAAACCTTGATGAAACGCCACAAAATAAGGCATCTGATAAGGGTCTACCCTGTTTGTTTGGACAATTGTGACTGATCACGTGTGTTTATGGACTATATTTAACACACTTACATGGCGCTATCCTTTGTATATGTTGCTTATATACTTAATATTGCATCTGTGTATAACGCAGAATATTGAAATAAATGAACCTTTCCAAAAAATATCAACTGTCAAAGTTTCAATTAAATTACATAGACATTATTGGGTAAATTGCTTTTACTAACACTAGCACATCTATTTTTCCTTCTACAATGGAACAGAAGACGTTATTCTTTCTAAATAGTACGTTTATTCTAAAATCTTTATGTGAATTGCAAATAGCTTAGACCGAGATCAGACGATGGTAAACCCAGCATCAGATCAGGCTCCAAACTGTTTGCCGCTCATGTGAACATAAAACGTCAGAATGTTAAAACTGTGATGTTTGCTTTTAGTTTCGTTTAAATTGGAAAGAATAACGTATTCTCCATTGTAACTCACACGACCTCATGTTTGTCGGTTCTCGGGCCTACCTCTCAAGTGCATTGTATCATCTCTAAATTGTTTCGAAGCTGTCCCCTGTGGTCAAGGAAATTGGCCCTTGAAAGGAGTAGTATCTTGCTAATTGCTCATCCGGCCCTTGTTTTATCGTGTTCCTGAATTCATTTTGCTCGCATAATCAACGTTGAATCGAACGGAGCGAGATGACTGAAGTGCTGTACCTGTACTCAATGATGCGTGACCGTTCTTATCAATTGATGTTTGGTATGGAATAATTGAGCGGCGTGAGTTTTCGCTCGCTAGCGCCATCTACGGAAATTTCATGTTCCGGTCTATTTTTGATGTTCGGCCTCTATGGTCTAGAACTTAAAACACTGCACTTGGGTTGTAACAAAGTGTGCTTAAGTATTATACTAACCGATGGCTATTGTGTAAAGAAAATTTTATTGTATTTGAAATAGGAAGGCCTCATGAAAACAAAGGGTCTATTTGCTCGCGGAAATCGCTCATATAACAGCCCCGGTGTAGGGAAATGAGCCGTCGGCCATTGCAAAAAAGTGTCTAATCTTGGTTGAGCCTGGCGTATTATAGACATTCATACAATTAACTTTGCAGAAATGGTATTTATTGCAACTATTTAAATAAACATATACGGTTGTCACCATTCAACGCTACGCCAACAGGTGTTTTACTAATGGTTAATGGTTCCTGTTAAAATAACTTAATCGTTGCTTTTAAACATCCATAATCAGCACCCACACTTCTCTTTCTCAAATCTAAACAACTTAAATATTTTCAAGTCTTATGAAGTTCTTTTTGCCCCTGAACGGGACGTCTTTTCCATTCTTTTACTTAAATAAGAATACATGTACAAACGTGTTTAGTTTTTACTGTTAAAATAAAACGTTGATTTAAAATGTTATTTCCCTATTTAGTTATTCGAGGAAGTATGTCTATTTGAGAAAGTAGCTAAATTTACAACAAGTTTTAATAATACTTATCAAGAACATTGTAGACCCTAATCAGATAGAAGTCATCTGCTCAAGATCTACACAGTTCACCTTTGTATCATTAAGTTTTTTATGATTGTAGGTTTAAGGTTAGGGTTTGCTCTATTCTAGCTGTCAGTTTAAGTCTGTTCAAGTTGTTCTAGAGAAAGAAATTGTTTATGCACCCTTGCTGGCAACTCATAAACGACCAAAACACATATCAGTTTAGTCTGAAATGTTGTAAAATTGTATAAAATCTCTGGTTTTTGCAATTCCAGCGCACTAGAATTAATTCGTGTCAGTCTGGATATCTGGACTAAACTATCCCTAGAATCAGCATGAGCTACTAATCATGGTTCAAAAGAGAAATAGTCAGTATGAAAACCAACTTAAAGGGGTTAAATTTAACTGATGCATCATATTCAATAGATATAGGGTGGAGGTCCTGAATATTTCCCAATAAGCGCGCCAGTGCTTAAACAGTTTAGCCTATTGCAAATGGAGCCTTATCATCCCGGTAACCTGTTTGTAATTCATGATCAACGCATTATCCCATAATAATGTTTCTAGTTTGAAAACAGGTGCCCACTTCAGGTTGAAAGTAAAGTATTTGTAAATTGTAAATATTCGCGACTGTATAAATTGGAAACATTTTCTACACCTATAGACTAATTTAAAGGCGTAAACTGTGTATTTAAAGGGTTATGGGTTTAACGTCAATAGCCTCTAAAACCTGTCCATTTTCTATATTTTATTGCATTGTGTTTGCATTGAGTGTTCGTTTAAACGGGAAAGTAATAACATCTTCTCTGTAATAAATCAAACAGACCTGGGCTGTTTTGGTTATGTTGTCTTGGGCTGATAAGTGTATAGAATTACTATCGATGAAACACGACTCCCTGACAGAGATTAGATACGGCAAAGCAACATGATAAAATAGAACAAGTGCTCGATTTCATTACCGATTTTCATCAGCTGCCAAATTGTCCGTCTATTTATCAAGTCTCGCGACGTATCAGGTCGTATCAAAACGGCAAGAACTCTACGGCAAGTACCTTTATTTACCTAGAGTCTCTGGAAAAGCTATCAGGGTCCACGCCTTTTGACACTGATCGTCCTCGGATCTTTACAGTTTCGTGTTAAATCAGAAATAAGGAATAAATCATTCAAGATGCTCGTAGATTAAATTGTTCCTCCGCAGCCAATCAAGATGGAAGCATTATTTATTCTGCTAAGTACCACATGTCAGTAACTCAATATAGATCGGTCTGCTAATGTAATTCAAAAGGATTATTTAAATTAATTGGGCTCCATGATCACATAATTTGGGGGATTTATTTGCATTTGGCTGCAGCGCGCTGTCTAATGGTTTAAGCAGAGTGGCGATAAAGTGAATTTTCATACGGTGTTTATAACGAAATAGCGCCATTAGAAAGTGTTCTATATACAGTGCGAAATACATTATCCAGTTTTGTTTAAAAACATACGCAATGCAGAAAATAGCATTTGTTTGAAAATATTGACGATTTATTTTATTATAATAAAATTATATTGCAAAATGTTTGCAGCTTGATAAGACCCTGAGGTTCTCGGCATCTGATCTTGTTCCATACTTCTTTGCAATAAACGAATTATATTGAGCGCAAATATTTTCATTGGGAAGAATAACGTCCGATACACTGGTCTATATTTTATGGACATCCCAAACTCTGTTTCCATACATATCGACATTTTAGCCACTTCTGGATCATTCGAGCTTTCGCACTTTTCAATCAGTGTGAATTAATATCACCGTCTGTATTTGACAACTCAGGTTCTGATCAGTGTCTGCATCGTTTGTCATTTTGAAATAAAATGTAAAAAACCACTAAATAGTCAAAAATGATAATATTTGAATTGATACTGGAATTGTCCATACGTTGTCTTGGGGTGAATGAGTTATGAGGACTTGATGTTCACTCCACAGCTTATTTGTTAATGTATATGAATGTACATTCTAATGTTTATAGTTGATTGCTCACTTTGCGCTAGTTCCCACACTAGATTCACAACCAACAATAACACCTATAGCAAATGTCACCTGCCAGTAGTAAAGAGTAAATTATATAACATAAAGCCATATTTCCTGCTCATAAACCCCCCTTGTAGATGTTAGGTTTCCTTTTCTCTAAACCTTTTCACATTGTAACGAATCGTATACATTGCCCAATGAACGGATATAACAATTACCACTTTGTTTGATCATTTATATTAATTGGGGGCCGACATTTCATGAATGGTATGAACAAAGAAAACGGAGTACAGCATGTGTAGCAATGTGCAAAATATGTGAGAAGTAAACAATATCCCGTAGAATACCATTAGTTTTAGTAAAACAATTATTACCCACTATGCGATGGTTGCTTAATAAGCATGTGATTAAAATAGGCCAAGGCTAATCGAATAAAGATCCCCCTAAATCAGTTCACTAATTTTAATCATTTCCTTCTTAGCATTTTAGACATTTAGTTTAATGAAGCAGACTAAAGGTAAAGCAGAACTAGAACGTGCACCCCCTCTTCTTTTAGTCTGCTTTAGGAAGTCATCTATCAAGATGATGGAAATAATTCTTTATCAGACTAAGTCAAAGCGTGAAATGTTATATATAGTATGATAGGCAAAGACGTGCAATTGCGTTACTTATAAGCAGACACGATCAAGACCAATCACATGTCTTACGCCGAATAAGATGTTAAATCAAGTTGTTGCTTAATGCAGGATGAAAGTGAAACTGAAAGTTTCCATAGGAGTGTTCGGTTTTACTTTCATCTTGATTTTAACAAGTAATTTTCGGCAGTTAAGACGGAAAACAGCGCCATATGTATATAGTCATACAATGGAGAAGATTGATTTTTAAACATTAATGCGTTTATGCTAAAACATATTATACGTTGCAAACTATTTTGGAGCCAGGTCAGACGCCTTGTAACTCGGGCTCTGATCATGCTCGGAATCATTTGCCAATTAGAAAATCCTCAGAATGTTGCAATTAGTCATGCTTTTTCTACACTTAATTGCATTGCGTTTTCATTTAGGTTTGTTTAAGCGGGAAATAATAAAGACTTCTTCAAAGGAGTTGTACTGTTGTTTTAAGCATTGATCTATTTGGTATAAAATAATTTTCCGTCAACGATTGACGTCACCGTGTTTTAATCCGGGAAGCATTATCTTATAATTCACGCTTTAAGCTTTTGTTTTCGCGTTGAACTGTAATGCAATGTAGTGAACGTTTGAATATTTGGTGTTGTGTGCGTCACTCTTCATCTCTGAACCTTTAAATTTCTATAGTTTTATTTCTTTTCATAAACCTTCCATCCACATATCTTAAATCACCGAGGCAAAACTTGTCTACTCGTCACATCACCATCATACAGCTTTCTTCTAGTCTTTCATTAGCCAATTAAAATGCATGTTTGTAGAATGGAACTGTTTATTTTACCCAGAATGTTTAACGCATGGAATCCAGACTGATTTCTATAGTAGAACTAGCATATATTTCTTGGTATGCAAGGATGTTTTTGTTTACGCTTTTCAGCAGCAACGAATAATACTGAAACATCGGCCATGACCAACTCCAATACGACATCTTTAAATAGTAACGCTACCCCAAGAGGAAACCCGTCTCCTAAACCGGGTACACCAACTTGTGGAAATTTGACTGAGTTGACGCCCGTGCAACCAACGATAAGTCAAGCATACACGCCCTTGCCGTCTTTCCCCGCTCAGTTTTCAAGTAAGCCCTGACACATTGCACCGGGTACATCTACCCGACAGCTCCCTTGAACTAAGTTCACACTCTACGTAGTTTAAAGCATTTTCTAGGAATAATGACACATACTACTTGCTTTAATCCTTCCACTACCATGATTTTGTATAGTTATACTATCATCAGCATTGTTTTAAAATATATGTTAATCATTTGTGACTTGAGAAACGTCGAGAGTTTTGTCAAACAGTGTTGGTTGGGATCAGACGCCGAGTTACTTAGCGGCTGTTCTCAACCAATACTGTAAATTCCAGTGCTATTTCGCCTGGCAGTGAAAGGGTTAAAGTTCCATATTACACTTTATATTACCAAAATTTAAATATTGTCACACTTTTTGAATTTATATTGCTAGTTTCCTGTGGGTTTTAATACATTGACATTATTTGTCAAAATGCAGTTGGGCTACTTAAGGAAATGTTCTTTAAATATTACACCACGCTGTTCCCAACGAACATAAATACTGAATATATTATTATCTTCTATTATGCGACTCATTCTCATAAATGATCAAACATCTTTCACGGGGATAGTTCAGTTTGGGACACAGAGCGAGCCGACAGAGTAGTTATATTAAAACATTATTTTGAAGCAAATTGGTAGCTGCAATAATAGTACACCAGCTCAAATTAATGCACCGCTTATAACAATTCATAGTTCTATTTACCAATTAACCTAGTTAAGGTCATACTTATGAATGTGTAACTTTTAATTTGGTATCAAAATTTAAAACATGCTCCTAGATATCATCACTAATTTAACCAAATCGTCATAAAAATCAACACCTTCACTTAATGGGCACATGAACACTGCAGACGATTTTCGTCTACTCTAAATTTCGTTTTCGTCTGAAATAGAAATCGTCTGTTGCAGTTCGAAGAGTCGTTGCCTTTTAAATAAATTGATTTGTTTCAAATAGTTTGAATCCAGATGAGACGCCGAGAAACTCGGCGTCTTATTTGGATTCAAACTGCTTGAAACTGTAATGTTAAATCGAGTTCCAAGTATCGAGTTTCCACTGTATATAATAAAAAAAAAAGGAAAAAGAAAAAAAAATGTGCTGAAAATAACATGAAAGATATGAAGACATGCCTCTATTTTGTATCAAGAGCGTTTCAAGCGTTATTGATTTGTTTAGTTTTTATGCAAGTAGATTATACAGTTTTCGAAGTATTTCCCATTTGACGTCAAAGTCATCCTCTGTATTATTTTGTATTGCTATTTGAAACTGTAATGTTAGCAGCTATCATAAATTCACCAGTATCATGCTTAACCCTTTCCCTTATAGAAGCGACTTTTAGCACATTCATTTTATTCATCCGCTGAAGAAACTAGTTCCATATTATACCGTAATGAATATGTGTCATATTGAATACTTTCCTTATTCTAGCAGTTAATAGCTTAAAGCAGGCTGAAAGTAAAGCAGAATGCGCCTTAGGGCGCATTCTGCTTTACTTTCAACCTGCTTTAAGTAGCCACATATCTTCAATACTAGAAACAATGCTATCAGGTAAAGGGTTAAGGTTAGCCGACTATTACAAACAATGTTCCCGCAGTTGTTGCAGTAGATTGATTACATCAGTTACAATTAATTGAAACGAAACGTCATGTTTGTTTAAATTGCTTTGCATGTTGCATTTATTACCTGCGAATGAATTAATAATAAACATGCATAATATTGAAATACTGCTACAAGAGGCATTTATTTGATTAGTTTGATCTGTCCAGCAATGGATACTTAATCAAACGAATCTAATTTGTTTAAATGTAACGTTCTATTTGATGGAAGGTGATTAATAATATGTAGTTCATGATGCATTCGCGCAATTTAACAGGAACAGCTTTTGATATAAAATGTGCAAAACTGATAGTAAATTCAAATAAAACAAAGTTGATGCGCAATCCTCGTTCAATATTGTCCAAACCGTAATTACGTTGAATTATTTATTGCATAAAACATGTGTCTATACAGTTGTCACAGTTAATCAAGAAAATGTTTTGCTATCTGGACGAAAAAACGTTCAATATGTTTGCCATTCAGTTAGGATCCTGATTATATGACAAGTTTCTCGACATTTATTGTGGAATATAACTGTTCGAAAATGCGAGTCAAGTTGCAATCTGCGCGATTAGGATTAATAGGTATGGCAAACAATGGAAGAAACAAAATTTTATATTGCAAAAACAGGACTGCCATTTCTCCGGAATTTTCCTAAGTATTCGGATTTTTATCCTAGCAGATCGTAGCTTAAAACAGGCTGAAAGTAAAGCAGAATGCGCATTCTGCTTTACTTTCAACCTGTTTTAAGCAGTCACGTGTCTTCAAAACAAGAAACAGACTATGGGGTAAAGGTACGATTAGTAAAATTGCGTCTGTAAAATTGAAAATTTGAAATCATAGAATTTTTATGATTAACTTATGGCAGCCCTGCAAAAAGAATACACGTAGTTTCTTTCGGGAGTATGGTTTATGTTATATTCAATGTATTGGATGGTGCATGTCTGTTTATGTTTTTTTGTTTTGGCATTTTGTTTTTTCATGTTCTGTTAAAGCGTAATCCTGCATGATACTGTTTATCGTTTATGCATACAGCCAAACCAGCTATAACGGCCGCTCTATAGATTGCTCATTTCGAATGATTAAAGCAGGTGGTAGCTTAAAGCAAGATGGAAGTAAAGCAGACAGTTTTTTAGGAAGCTTTATGCTTTACTTCAATCTTGCTTTAGGCAGCCACGTGCCTTTTTAACATCAGCAATGTGTTTCCGTTTGAGAACTCGTATAGGCAGTTTTGACATACTCCAAAACAATATAAACAACGATATTGAACATTTTCTCGTACCGAACCTTGTGTCACTTGTCCTTTGTTTTTATTGTTTCATATTTTACACGTTAACAGGTCTCTAGACACAAATTGATATTTGCTCTGTCAAATGTTGATTTCAAGTGTGGCTCGTTTGGTACAAGTAATATTGTGTAGAATAATTACGCCCCGTTTGAATTGGTAGATGTTACCAGGCGATAAAATGCAGATATGGCTACCGCATTTCCGAAATTGCAAAACTCAGTAGAAAATATTGATAAAGTGTTTAATATCCATTTCGATCAAGCTTGATTTCGTAGACGAACAATGGAAACATTCAATTTTAGGAAGTAGTGTCTGAATTCCAGTCTGACCTACGGTCGTTTGTAGATGTTATCTGAGGTGCTATTTGATCGCATTGGGAGGGGAGGCAGAATACATGCCATTGATTTACTGTTGCTGCAGAATTGGAAACACGGGTTTATATCATACAAACCGTTCGCTGATAAAATAGAATGGCATTCAAGAAACTCAGTTAGAATAACTATAAATGTTGATTGCGTAATAGGGAGGCGGAGTGGGTGGGTAGGGATACGGAAATTAAATAGTTTGTCTCTCTGTCTGTCCGTGCCTCGAGTTTTGACTAACATGTGTTCTAACGTTACTTACTGTTCTACACGAGTTTTTGGTGTTTGTTTGTTTTAAAAACTTTAACGTAATTCAATATAATATTATGTGTGTTACATGTCTTTAAATATTTATCATTTTCTTTTAAATGAATTTAAAGGCAGCTGAACAGAATAAAACATTCAGAGGCTAATATTTTAATACAGATCACTGTGTGCGTCTGTGATTTTATAGCATACATTAAAGGCCTGCTTTTTTACCACTAAACGTATGCTTGCAACTGTCGTCTTAGATGAGTGCCTGCTTAAAGCAAAATGAAAAAAAGCACAAAGCTCCCTCAGAAACTACTGCTTTATTTTCACCTTGCTTGAGGCTACCACCTTTCTTTGGTACCATCAATAAATATTTGTGAGTGATTGTAAAAGCTTGACTTAATTGTAAATGTTCTTGTTCGAGTGAAGCTATAACTCCGCTTGTATTTGTTCCATAGGCCAAGTTAGTACGACGTTTTCCAGTTCAGGTTCAGTGTACACAAATCAGCCTAGCGTAGGGAACGCCCCAGCAGCTCCGTCTATTGTTTTGCCACAAGTTACCTCTGCTCAGTTTGCCGGCTCAGTTTCAGGTAGGCTACGTGTGTTTTGTCGTTCAATGCATGCACTTTTGTCAAACTTCCTGGTCAGTTTCAGGATGACTTAATGTTTTCAGTCATTCAATGCATGTTTTATTGTCAAAATTCCTGGTCAGTTTTAGGATGGTTAGGTATGTTCTGTCATTTTATCTATGAACAATGTCCTAGTCAGTTTCAGGATGGCTAAATGCTTTCTGTCATTCAATGCATGTTTTATTTCAGGGCTCCAGATAAGGGGAGTATTTCAAAAATTAAAATCTTTATTTCTGCTTTAAACCCTATGGTGTCACTACTCATAAGCATCGTCTCTTCGAGACGATGCTAATGAGTAGTAACAACCATAAGATTTGTGCTGAAATGAGTAAGAAAACGTTGAATTTGTTCAGTTTACTCCCTCTTATCTGGAGCCCTATTATTGTCAACATTCCTAGTCAGTTTCAGGATGGTTAAGTATGTTCTGTCTTTGAATCCATGTACCATGTCTGAAGTAGGCTAAGTGTTTTCTTTCATTCGGTGTTTGCACTTTTGTCAACATTTCTGATCATTTTCAGGATGGTAAAGTGTGTTCTGTCATTTAGTCCATGTTCAATGTCTGAAGTAGGCTAAGTGTTTTCTGTCATTTAGTGTGTGCACTATTGTTAACCTTTCTGGTCAGTTTCAGGATGGTAAAGTGTCTTCTGTCATTTAATCCATGTTCAATGTCTAAAGTAGGCTAAGTGTTTTTGTCATTCAGTACGTGCACAATTGGCAACCTTCTTGGTCTTTGTCGGGATGGTTAAATGTGTTATGTCATTCAGTGTATTCATTATTGTTTCAGGTAGGCTTATTTGTTCAGTAATTAAATGTATGCGTCAATGTTTTCCAACCTGCTAAGTTCCAGGCAGGCCAAGTTGTTTTGTAAATTCAATTCATGCATCAATGTCAACCCTCCTGTCCAGTTTCAGACATACTTTTTTCTGTTATTAAACGTTTTTATTTAGGCAGGCTAAGGTGTAATGTAGTTCAATTAAACAATTCATGTCAATCCTATACTAGTAGGTCAGCTTTTCACGTTGACTTAATTTGGCAGTTAAACATGGTTTCTTGTTCAGTTTAAGGTATTCTATGTTTGGTCCGTAAGTCGATTATTTCGCCTGTTCAGTTTCATACAGGCTTCAGCTACTCTGTAGTCTGCTACTTACATCTGATCAGTTTCAGATTGGCTCAGTTTGTTCTTTATTAAGTCAATTAAACAATTGCTTTGATTCACGCAGGCAAAATTGTTTTATTAGTCAATGCTTTCAAGTAAGTTTCAAACTCGGTTCTGAATGTAACCTGATGCCCACATTTGCTCAGATTTATACAGGCTCCAGAAAAGAGGTAGTAAACTGAACAAATCCTACATTCATTTACTCATTTCAGGACCTAATCCGATGGTGTAATCGTCTCAAAGAGACGTTTCTAACGAGTAGTAATATCATAGGGCTTAATACAAATATGAAGATTATAGTTTTAGAAATGCTCAACTTATCTGAAGCTCAGCTTCAACAATGCTCAGTTTGTTTGTAGAAAACTATTTATACTTATGTCAGCATCTGGTTGGCGTTGCTTGTTCTGCTATCCTGTGCTACTGTATATTTGCATCAGTATTGTCATTGTCATCCATAATTCAGTGCTGACACATGTCAATTTACTGTCCAGTGTATGTAATGTCAGTGGCATTGCACAGTACTCCCGCTATTTCACCCAACTCAAACGAACACTCGTTGATGATGTTAACTCACTTTGCTCGGTTATTGCAATGCATTCTCTCTGTGTCTTTGCTGGACGATGTTACGATAGATATATTGCAGTGCTTGTCCGTACAGCTGATCATTGATATAAAAGCGCACACATTGTAGACCCCGGTGAGACGCCGCGTAAAGCGGCGTATCGTCAGAGTCTTTTCTTTTTGGTAATGGTTACTTTTTTGGACGAAAGGCAATACTGGATCAAGGACATAATTATACAGATCGAAACATGGTGAAAGTCAACCAGAGTTCCTTAAGGCCATATCTCTGATTTACTTTCATTTGACTTTAATTAGCCACCTCCACTCAACAAATGTGACAACACTACTGTTACTTTTTGTTATAATAACTAGATTTTATATTATGGTAGGACGGAAACAAACTGTTGAAATTTCTAAAAATGGACAGGTCTAAAAGCATACCACTGCCTTGTATCAAAGAGGCAATTTGGTGGCAATGACGTCGAGTTTGAAGTGCATTGTTTTGCTTCCGTGACATCGTAACAAATGCCTCCAGGGGGATGTCACGTTAATAAAATAAGATGTAACAACTAATGTTCGGAATTAAGTTAGAACAAGGGAATTTCAATAATGTGTTTATAGTTTGCCAGAGCCTATGATTCGTTCCACGTAGCCGGGTTCCCCATATTTTTAGACATAACAGCACATCATCGGCCGCTTTAGACGATAATTGGAATCAGTCTGCTCAGCAAGTGGAACGTATTTGCTCTTCGGAGCAATTTCAGAAGATCGTTTCCACTAAAACATTGAAAGATTTATTGTAAAATGATTAGGTCTGTGCTCTAGGGCGGTGCTATAAATTAGGAATCAATAATTGCAATTGACAGAGACTTCAATTGTACCGAATTTCACTTAGATTAACCTGAGTCCACAAACAGAATCAACTTCGTATTAACCAAATGAACTTGACCATGAATATAATAGTCATTAGTCAGATGGCCTTTTAGAACGACACAATAATTACTTTATATAATTGTACATAGTATACTCGTAAAGTGCTAATGTAGATTTCAGAATGAATAATTTGTCTTGAAATATTCAGAGGAATTACGCTATGCTGAAATCAAAACAAAGCGCAGTATTTAAGCATTCTACAGTCATGTATATCAAGTGTAACAGAGAACATTTAGCTTAATTATCTATTGTTGTTTTAAATTCTAAATGTACCGTAACGATTAGAAGTAAGAGTGACTGTATCATTTTGAAAAAATAGAATCGTGTTTTACGAGAAATGTGTGCATAAATATTCAGTCTGAAGTTTCAACCAAAATTATAATAATGTAATTGTGTAAGCATATGTAATCGTACATACTTAACTCCTTCACCTCTTTATCCCGAGAACAACGGTTTTTTTCTTCAAACTATTTGCAACTCAATTTCAATGTTTTTGTGTGAAAAGACCTATAATCTAAATTTGAGACATAAAAGCAAACGGCCATTGTTTTAAAACGGATTACGACATGGTAGTGAAGAGGTTAATAATGAAGTATATAGTGTACACACTCAATATCTGTTTAGTGATGACTTAATACTAGGTTGAATGCTATATTGCCAAATATTTTCATTTATAGCTTGCAAAACTATATAGTTATTCCCTAGTTTTGATTGGTATATTAACTCTTGATGTGCTGATCGCGACCTAGCTGGTTTATATTCGAATAGTTTGAATCAAGATCAGACGCCGCGTTACGCGGCGTCTGATCTGAATTCAAACTATTTGATATAAGAATCGATGTTTGCTTCGGCAATAATTACTCGAAAGGCAATTAATTTAAAAAATCAAAGCAGGTTACAATTTATTTCAAAGCACACGGTATGTTTAATGTACAACAGCGTGACAGGTTGACTTGTAGACAATATACAGTGAAATCCACTTGTAACGCTATACTGGATATGACAATACAATTTTTAATTCCAAAAAATATTTATCAAATTAAAGTATAATAAAATGGACATGGTGTAACGAAATTTCGATAGAACGGAAATAAAACAGGTCCCAGGACATCGTTATATGTGAGCTTCATTGTACCATACCATTCTCGTTTTGTGAAAATAAAACCCCCCACAAATATATGTATTTTTTTGAATAACGGCAAAGGGATTATTAGCATTAGGTATAGAATAAAATACCTAAGATATAGGACCTCATTAATATTTCCTTTTAATAATCAGCGCAACAAAGCATATCTAATGAAAACAAGGTATGCCCCAAAGCTCTAGACTTAAGAAAATAGTACCTAGAGAATTATGAAAATCATTATAGAAAGAGAAAGGATATTTATATTCTGTTTGTTTAAGAACTGCCGTAGATATTATCGATGCCATAAGGGTGGCCCACTGAACATTCATTAACCTTTTACACGTTATTAACGAATTAGTGATGACTGTTCCAAACAGTTTGGATCCAGATAAGACGCCGAGTAACTCGGCGTCTCATCTAGATCTAAACTGTTTGATATTTTAATAATGTTTCTTAAAAAAGTTTGCGAATAGATTGACTTTGTGGGATGTTGCAGACTAAACAATTTGTAGACGAAAGTTTTCCGAGAGTGCTTAGGGTTAATCGATTGACTTTCAGAAATGTCTCGTTTGCAGTCTGTTGTTTTAACCATTGTCATGGTAATTATCGACAACAGCGTAGAGATGACGAGTTAACCGCTCATAAAAGTGTTTCAACGTTTTCTCTCAGAAGAAATTTAATACCTGATATCACGTTTACTCTCGTGAAAGATCGCCATTTAGTCCATATACTATTGCGACTTCGCCCTACTCAACATATGTCTCTAGTAGAAAATATTTACAATTACAGTCAAAACACAATACTACGAACTCGCTTAAATCGATCTTTCCAGTATACCGTAAGTTTTATTTTGATAAGTCCATCTCGTTTTAGTTGAACATACCCGTATTTAAAAGTTAAAACGTGGCTAAGCCACGTTTTAACTTTGAAATACGGGTATTTTCGAAGTAACGCGAGTTCGTAGAATCGAGTTTTTACTGTAGTTAAAATCTGTACATACCGTCTTGCACATTCGCATGTTTTACTACAACTGCTGGCCACCTTTGAACATTTAAGTCAAGAATGGTCTGATTAAATGTTGATAACCTACAAGACGACGGCTAAAACAAGTTTGAAGATGATTATCTCAGTGTTAGACTGGTTTAGGCCGAAGATAAACAAGTTTTATGAGTAAAATAAAACGCGTCTATATTGTTAAAAATGTTTTGAAATATGCAGACAGAACATATGGCAGTTGAACATGCACTCCCGCCGAAACATTGTTCATTTTATTATTGTCTATAACATTTCATGGACAAAGTCATTAAAATGAATATTTTTTGTAATCAGAAGTATTCTTATTTTAATAGGCATAAAACTCAACAAAATCTACAATGTAAGAGTTAGGAATGTAGATAATAAACAGAGTAGATGCGGTTAGTTATTAAAACTTGTTTAAAAGGGATACTTTCAAATTGTGTAGGTCCAGATGAGACACCGCAAGAAGCGACGTTTTATCTGGATTTGCCCGTTTTGCTATTGGAAGCCATTTAGTCGAAGCTTTACCGACAAACATTACATATTTTGACAAATTACCATCATACTTTTGTTAATGAATAATTCAAGAAGCGTCGTTGAGGGTCCATTGAAAATAACCATTCATAAATTAACTAAACTGAAAAAGTTGAAATGTTAAATACTTGCACTCAAAACACAAGTTTGTTCCACGGAAATGAAAATGACATTCGTACCTTACAATTAAATGTACGGTAGACAGAATTAACCACCTTGCTGCTTGTAACTGTAATGGACAAATGCTGAACTATTGGACAATAGACAGGGTATATTCTTAACATGAATTACGTTTCCAGTTGTGATGTTAGTTTTCATGCGACTCGGCTTTAACGAAAATGTCCCCGTTGGGTTTTCTTGCCGTTGTAAAACGCCAAGAAATTTTAGGTCCTACATTTCAAGAGCGCCATACGTTTGGCGATAGTGCCTTGTGAGAACTATGAGGCATGACTTATCAGCCTTTCAAAGTTCTTTCGACAGTCACATCAGATTGTAGAATTCCGTGTCTGGAATACCGTTTGATGTGAGAGTTTGGGAGATTAATACTGAGATTGTGTATGAAAAAGCAACGATAGAGGCAACGTTTGTACAAGCATATGACAAAAACTGGGGTCGTAAATCAAGTGAAGTTTACAATTGGAAGATGTATGAGATGAAGACAAAGATATCCCAAACAATATAGATGATTTAGAAAAAAGACCACTTCCGTGTCAAATATAGTCGAAAGCGTTACTTATACCGAGAGATGTAATCACAAACTCATTGTTCAATGTATTCTTAGATATGCTTATAAAAATAAGCATTTTCACAGTGGGAGAATCGTAACTTGTGCACGTTTCAGCGAAATTAAACGCATAATTAATGCAATATAGTAAAGTGTAACAATAATTTGATTGGAAATAAAATTGAAGTTCTTTAAACTAAGTGTTAAAACGATTTTCGGCCTGGTCAGACTACCAGTTACCTGGGGCCCGTTTCATAAAACTTCGTACGACAAATGTTGTCGTAACTCAGATTATAAAAGTTTCAATCTTTATTTATTTCTCCATCTAATCCTGTCTTGTGATATCTTTTCGGAATCGTCTTGAAAAGACGATTCCAAAAAGATGTTACAAGACATGATTAGATATAGAAATCAGAAATTAAATGTATTTTAAAGTTTTGACTTACGACAACATTTGTCGTACGTAGTTTTATGAAACGGGCCCCTGGTGTCTGGTAAAGCTCCCATAGGAATGAGCTAAGTATTAGGTTTTCATCACAAACAATCAGGTTATAACATAACAAAAAAGGAATATGGACTTCAACTTGTCTATGCTACTGCGTAGTTCCTCTTAAACTTAGGAATAATCAGCATTTCTTCAAACATTTTCAATAATATTGAAGACAACTCTGAAGCATGCTCTGAAAGTAAAGCAGACATTTCCCTAAGGAACTATTTACCTTTCTTATAACGTGGGCTATGCAGTCACCTATAACGATGTTTATATTTGTAGTCACTATCACAAAAGGGTAGAAGCATGAAAATACCACTATAATGTGGAAAATGGTCAATTTGTTAAAGGTGCTATTCTTTCCGAAACAAACGCGTTTATGTCGAACACATTATGCCTATTGTAAACAGTTTGAATCTAACCTGGCGTCTGATCTTGCTTCAAACCTTTCGCCATTTGTATAAATCAAACCGTTAATATTTCGAAACATGTCATTTTACTATGTTATTTGTTACATTTGTGTTAAATTTCGTATACACGGGTAAAATAGAGAATTCTCCATAGCATATAGGAGAGGATTAATCAAAGAGTATATACTCCAACGGTCTACCATAAACTAAAGTCTAGCCAACCCCATCACACATTCATAGATTCTATTTCTTTAATTGAATATGAATCTGTCTGTGTAAAACCCTCCTGATCAATATTCGTCCTGTCAGACTGGAAGTACTATTTCGTTAGGACTAAAATCAATCTCCGTATAAAAAGCATGTGATAAGCCCTTATTGTAAAACATAGTCGATAATAGTCTAGAATGTCTTGTTTATTGCTCGACAAAGGCAAACAGAGATGGGAGAAAACAAATTGCTAAATTAATATTCAGCACATTAATCAAACGATGTGCCAGAGATAATGCGTGCCCGGTAGAGTTCTCGGTGGAAGTGACAATAATGTACAGTCGCATCTTTTTCACTTAACTCCCCGTAAAATATATTTTAGTCAATTTGCAGCTAAATGCAGGACGAAAGGCATGCAAAAAGCTCCTAAAGGAGCTTTTTGCATGACTTTTGTCCTACATTTAGCAAAGAGATGTCTATATTGTTTACCATTTGGTCTGACAGGATGGTTGTTAAGAAGAGGTTGTACGGTATTTATGATTGGGATGATTTGATAATAACACTGTATCATCGGCGTACAATGCAAACAAATCTGATGCCGAAAACAGGCTTCTTGATAAAACCGTGCCATTAATAATGTGAATTAATGAAGACTGCAGAATGAAGGAATTGATATCAACACATCGTCTTACATGGTCATTATGGGCATTCATTTTACTAAGTAGTAGAACGGGTGACACTGTAGCAATGACGACTAGAAAACCTCGCTATTACGACCACTCAAATGAAGGATTGGTGGTGGTGTATACGACAGGTTGAAGCGTAAACCAGGATGAAAGGAAAACAGAAAGGAGCTTTCTGGTTTACTCTTATCCTGCTTCATTTAATTTTGTGCCTTAAGGACAGAGAATTAGCTATTTTGGAGGTTGCTTTAACGTGAATTTACAGTGTAATAAGGCAATGGAGTGTAATTTGTATTGCGACCTGACAGGATCAACTATTATTTGAGAATATATTACATTTAATGATAGCACTGGTAATCTTCTTTCAATATATTTGAATAAATTTATTAGTCATTGTGGAAAACAAAAGCCTATAACCTGGTGTGGTCGTTGAATACACTGTAAAACATGTATTTTAGGCGTCATTAATAATTCGCGACATCATGCAATGTTTCTAGCAGGTGGTAGCTTAAAGTAGGCTGAAAGTAAAGCAGAATATTGTGTACTTTCAACCTGCTTAAAGAAGTCAGTCACATTTTTTAAAACTAGAGACGCGAGGCAACACTTCAGCGAATTAACGCGTAAGTTATATTCTCACGATTAAAACCTGTTTTACAGTTAGCGACTTCATGGTTATGCAAAGTTAGGCGATTTACGACGTTTTAAAACAATACAAGGACGTGAAATATTAATACCTATAGGTTATATGATAGTAATTCCATACGGAGGATCTTCTGTGGCGAACCTGTTCGACCTCAGGTGCTGGATTACCAGATAAAACATTCAAATAGTTTTCTCTTTGGCATTTATGTGTTTACCTAAACAATACAATCCGGCCTTAATGCCTTCTACCTCTACATTTGTCCATACAGGAGAATCTGATACAAAAGCATTTAAATCCTCGTTGGTCAAAAACAAAGGAATACCTTTTGTTTCATTGACTTTGAATCTTTTCACTAAATTCGGTGATTTATGAACAATAGGTATGGCCACATAAAACTATTGTGACAATGACAGGGAACTAAAGTCCACATTACCACAAAGAACAGGAATAAATAGCTAAGGTTAATTCGCTATTGTCTTACAAAGATCAAAGATAGTTTAAAATATGCGTCTTGGCATATCCAAAGGGATTTGGAACGAAGGTGGATATGTTTTCACTGAAAAGAACAAAGCCTCCAAATAAATGAAAACGACCTTTGACCTTAAATAGTCATACTTCGATATATCAAACTCGATTAAGTCAAACTAGTATTTCTACAGATTAGTTTTATTTTTACTTCAAAATTGCGTGAGTCCAACATAAACGTATTTCAAAGTTAAAACGCGGCAAGGCTCATTTTAATTTTGAAATACGGATTTGTTCGAACTAAGCGAGTACGAAATTTGACTATAGCTTGTACACAAACACACACTCCACCTTTACTAGTACTCTACAGAAAAGTATTGATAATATCATAAACAGCTCATAGTTTATACCAAGATAGAACTAGAACAAAATTCGAAAGGACCACTCGACATTAGTTTATACATGCTTTCCCAATCAACATACGTTCACATTAATGAAGATTGCTTTCTTGAATGCGATTGTCGGTTTACTTGTCATGTCCAAGTAAATATCTTAAACAAACAATAGGCATTATAGGAAAACTCAATACAAAATACATAACATTGAACCACAACACGTGACGAAAAAATAATGTAGAAACGTGTAATGATTTAAATACATGTAGCAAAAATGTGTTCGCAATTATGTTGATAGTTCTTAAATAATGTTATCAGAAATGAAAACAAATTCGAAAACACTTTATTCATCATATGTTATTTATGAGAATGAGTTAATGTATTTTAATGCCTTTTTGCTAATATTCAACAGCTAAACATGTGCACATATTTCACTCAATACAGAAGAATTGCTTTTTCTGAACCCTTTCATGATCAAATTTATCGTGAGCTTTTTACCCCTTCACAACCATATTGTTGTCTGCTTCAATATTGTGGTCTGCAATATCGTTTCAAAGTTAGACTTAATGCAGTTTAACTGTCTTATTTAAAAAAAAAAGGCAAACAGTTTTGTTCCTGATCAGACGCCGCGCAACGCGGCGTTTGATCAGGATCAAAACTGTTTGCAAATGCGCTCTATGACGCCATTGAAAGTGAAACAGTTAAGACAGATCATTGATTTTTATTACTTTTGTCTTATTCTACATATTTTCATCATTTGAGTATATAATGAATAGCTGTCAAAAACAGACAGACGTTTTTGTTTAACTGAACGAGACGATGTATATGCACTCTGACAGTTGACTGGTTTACTTATTGCAGGTGGAAACAACAGTGAGTACTACCAGACTACAGTGCCATATACACAGTACCAGTCCAATCCATACAGCGACCCCCAGTGGCCAGTCAGATACGGACCTAGCGGCATTCTAAGTAAGCAACTACACGCACACATAACTTAAACTTCCCTGATAAATCATTTTTGACAAAAATGAAGCCCATAGGACGCCGAAATTAATCGAAAGTTTTCAAACAGTGTATGCACGGTTACTTTTCTTTACCTGGTTTTCAGCTATTTGAAAACATGAAATAATGTCTATATATTTAATCGCCTAATACTGGCGATAAAACCTTCCAATTAGCACAATGGAAATATTCACTTATCATATCCAGTCAAGAATAGGCTGATCATCATCATTTATTTTTCCTTACGTCAACACCACATTTATCAATCACATCAATATCGCATTTATCAAGTTAATTTTCCACAAAACAAAGCTATCCCAATTCATGCATTGTAAATCTTTATCGGTATTAAATAATTGTTAACAGTTTAGCCGGGTTAAAAAATGCAATGCTTTATCATATTCCTGTATTATATAACATATTTAAAATACAAATTGTATAACAAGATACTCATGTTCTGAAACGTGTAAGTGAATCACATAAATGAACGAATCTGATCGTGCAAACGAAAGTTGAATGGTGTGAATCAGGCTTAAAGTCATGTTAAATAGCTTATTTGATCTAAAAGAGTAAATTGCATTGGTAATCATAGAGTGTTTGAGTGGCTACTGATATCATTAGTTGTTCATTCCATGTCGCTGAGCTCGATTGGGGAACCAGCCAACCAGTTCGCTGGGCCTCTTAAGTCGGGCATTATTTCATCCATGTTGTTATGGTACTTAACGTTGTCCCTTTGCCACTTGTCCCTTCGGCACGCACACGTTGATAATTAGTATTTTTAAACGTTTTATATCCAGAGCAGACGCCGAGATACTCGGCGTCTGTTCTGGATTCAAACTGTTTGACATTTGGCTTTGATATTTAAAATAAATTGTATTTCAATAAGACATGCAGAAGACATTTTGAATGCAGACGATATTAAGGGCTTTCGGTAATTAATGCGCGATAAAGGTCACCAAAGGTGTCACAACAGTAGGTTTATCATTAACCAAGTATTATTTCGCCTTTTTAAACTTACATATGTTTGCTCTTTTATCTAAATAAAGTTTGAAGCATTTAAATCTATTAAATCATATACATATACATATAACTGGCCGTTTTCAGACGATGTTTGTTCTGGATACACTTTGTTTGCGTATGTTATTCAAGTCAAACTTTGCTTGGGAATTGTTAATCTTGTTGCTTCATATAAAATATATTATAAAACCAGTTTTGCTTGTGTAGTTCTTTGGACATTTCATTTGGCAATTTGTTTCACGCTCCTTGAGTGTATAAAATCATAAAGTAATAAAAGAAAGAAACTTCCATAAGGCTGCCTTATTTAAGTAGAGTGTCGACATAATTGTGTGTCAGAAAGTACATTAAACAAGTCAAAATAAATTGCTCAAGACAAAGGGATAATTTCTGGGAAAATATGAATTCTCCGACATACGAGATTGGACCGGAAGTGAAAACAATAAATTAGCGCCGCAGACGACATAAAAACACATCAATCTGCATACGAATAATTTGGTTTTCTGGAAGACACGAAAACTCGATAATAAGTTTCCTTTTACAATAGACCAGTACCCCAGAAGGCTGAACATAACAGTTAGATACAATATATAAACAGTTTAGATCAAGATCACATGTCGGAGTGTACACGACCGTTTACTTATCTTAGAATATAGTGTTTTACAATCAACCACTCAAAAGTATACCAACTTATGACTGTTAAAAAGACTGCATGCTGAAAGCAAGATGATTATAAAGTAGAAAGCTCCTTTCTTTCAGCAGACTTGTCTTAAAGGGACTCGCAAACGGGTGGTGTACTTGTCAAAATAAAATAAAGTACTCCAATAAAAGCAAATTTGTGGCATTATTTGGCTTCTGACATTAAAAAAACATGATCAGTCCAAAAAAAGTCTCAGGAATCGTCACCGAATCTTAGTTATTTAGATATTTTCCATCGTTTTTCTATAGCGTCAGCTGACGGTATAGTTGTTGTTGCTTCTCTACACGGGCTCTGACTTAAACCCGAGCCGAATAATGTAGTATCAATCGCTATCAGTGAAGAACGCTAATTCGCTACCATATATATAGAGAGCGCCCGTAGCCGAGGGGATAAAGGCGAGTCTTCATTTTTCATGTCTGTCTCCGTATGGTGGGTCACGGTTTCGATTCCCATCAGAGCTTCTTCTTCTTTTTTTTTTTGAAATGCATTTTTTAACAGAATTTATTATCCAAAACTAAATCTTACCCATTTATATAAGCATTTGACATATATTTACAAATTACTATTTTTAATGCTAAATCCGGTTGTGAGCCTCTTTAAACACCAAGAACAAGTAGTATATTAAATGGTCACAATGGGAGGTTGTAACTTATTTTCGAATGTATTTCGTAAAGTTCTGGTTAAATCTCTTTTACAGCAAATTGATAAAAAACATATGTCTTCCTTAATAGTTGAACCAACTACTCAGTGTGTACAAGTGTTCCTTTACCAATAAAATGCACCAATGCATTTGGTTCCAGCTGAATAAAACCTTTTATAAGTATGATTGTATTAATTTATGTGTTTATGAATATCAACATTTTGTTTTCTACCGATATTTACTTGACTGATACTTGCTATGTTAGGAGACTTTCATTTTGTGTTTTCCTTGACCATTTCAGATCCTCAATATTACTACCCACCTAATACAGCAGCTAACGGCCGTACAGATCCACAACTAAGCGCCGCTGTAACTGCCAGTCCGGAGAAGTCCTAGAGAAAAGTGTGTGTGCAAGAACTGCAAATTGTGACAGTGCCATACGTGTGTGAAGAGGAACTAAACATTTCCCGAGAGTGTCTACCTAATAATATCAGTGTAGTCCATGGAGAAATATTACATTACTTGTCTCAAAACACAGTGGGGAAGAGTGTGAGAGTAGTGAAATGGACCAAACTGTGACACAGTCGAGGCTATGTTAAAGGGTAGTGATAATCGAACATAGAATAATTATGTTCTATGTTCTGATAAACGAGTATCGTGAAATCAGGTATATTTAAAACATGTTGGGAATGAATGGGGACAAGCTATTAGTGTGTGCCGACACCTAGAACTGATGTCTCGGTGAGCCGGCAACCAAATACATTCTATAAGAGGATAGGCTGAGGATTGCTATTGGTCATCGTGATGAGCCAATATCGGACTGGTAACCAGGGTTGTCAATGTGAAACTGATAGAGATTAAGATGCTACTGACGTCGAGTAAACTCGCGTTATCACGACAACTCAAACGAAGTCTTGCCCATGTCTTAAAGACGACTGGTAGCTGAAAGCTAAGTGAAAGCAAAGTTGAAAGCTACATCAAGAGCAGTTTAATCTAAAACAGTTTAACTGTACATTTGTACCTCAAAAAACATCCTATTGACCTTATTGCTTCAGTTTCGAACTGCTTTAAACCATTTCCCCATAGCTTTTTTCAGTGTTTTAGACAAGTGCTTGCTTAAAGCAGACTGATAGAAAGAAAAAAGGTCCATCTGACAGGAGTCAGTAAAGCTTTCTTTTATCTCTTTATTATAAAATTATTTTGAAAAGCCATTTCTATAAGGAAAAGGTAAATTGGCCAAAAAGTGCTTCTTTAGGGGAATGGATGAAACAGTCATTTGCTTTGAACACTGTAAACATTCTTCGTTTGAGTTGTCATAAAAAAGGACCTGTACTTAAGTAGGCCTTTTCGAGCATCACTGTTTTATGAGTGTGCCTATAATAGGTGTGTTTGATAGCAAGTTTGTGTGTGTTCTAGGATCCATGCTTATAAAGCGTTTGAGATGAGTCTGAGTTGGTTCTCAAGCATTTGATAGGCCAGATTTGAGCTTAAGCTCAAATCTGACTAATCAAATGCTTAATAATGATTTAAGACTCAACTCACACGCTTTTATAAGCATGGACCCAGTGTGTGACTGTGGGTATTTAGTGTGCGCGTTCCTGTAGTTTATTAGTAAAGACTTGTGAAAAAGAATACTTGCTATTGTAGATACTTATCTGTGTATCGTTAGAGATAGATGTATATTCTATATGCAAATTTTTGTTTGCAAACTCAAGTACCTATACATACTCAATTTGACATAATAATTTTATACATAGAAACATGTTCTAATGTGTATGTGTTCAGAGGACATTTATGTGTGTTTTATTACATGATTTTATAATTTTTTTATTTGGTTTAGAAAGACAGGGTGCAAGGTGTGTTGTCCATGATGTATATGGTGTGTTACAAATAGACTTTATCATTTCCACGCTTTGGTCTGAACAATACAAGAAGTTGAAAGACAGGCAACTACAATGCAACTGGAACTATTCTAAATTCAACGACAGACATATGCAATAAAATTGGCAATATTTTAGACTTTAGATCTGTATATACTATGAATTTGAAAAGTTTTAGATTTAAAGACAGGTATATGCCATGTCATATGCAATATTTAAGATTTAAGATTCAAGTCTGGCAAATATAATGCAATTGGAAAGCTTTAAGACTGGCAAATATAATGTAATTGGAAAATAATTTAAAATTTAAAACAAACGAATACTATTATAGTTCTGACAAATACATGTACGTTTGGAGGTATTCTACATTTACAATTACTACTACCAGAATGTGTTTTCAGGTTTATAAACTACAGAATAATTCACAACCACCTTTGGCAAAACAAATTTGAAGAACAACTTACATTGTGGTCATTTTGAAGAACATTAACCGCCATGATATTTTACTTTTTATCTATCGTTTATTAAGTTAAATTAAAATGATTTCAGCTAAACAACCAACACATGAATGCCAGTCAGTAGTTTTTATCCAGAACTTACACTGCGATTGATCTGAATAACAACTGTTTGTAATATTCAAGTTACTTTTGGCTATGAACAGGTGAAGTGTATCGAAATTTAAACATTGCAATATAGGGGTTCGCTTGCCGATTTCCACGAGGCATTTTCTAATAACTATATTTTTGTTATGTTGCCTTTAACCAAGATTCAAATATAGAATAATTCTTGTTTGTTATACTGTCACCTTGTCATACTTAATTTGAATGAAGCTATTATGAATGAATCTGTCACCCGCAATTCATAAATATTAATGAGCAAAAAACAAACTAATGGGAAAAGCAATGAACTCATCTTAACTCTTTCCTCCCTGAAACTTTAAATGGGCAATTCCAGTTTCCATTAAAGTCTAGTCCATTTCTGACTTTTAAGGGTTGTTTTTGTCAATGTTTTGAATTATGACAAACAGTGAAGACCCTGATCAGAGGGCTCAAAGGAGCCCTCTGATCTGGGTCTTCACTGTTTGCTTAGGACAAGTGTACTATTCACATGTACACTGTTTGCAAATGACGCCAATATGCGGGACTAGCGTTCAAAGGGTTAACAGGTCATAGTTAAACAGTTGTCCGTGCCGGGTGAAGTTGTACTTGGACTGTGTTGCAATTAATACTATCACATTAGTGTAATAGCGAAACAACAGTTATATATATATAATTTCAGTCTAAAATATGAACAGTTTTTGGTTTGAATTTAAAAACGGTTTGGATCCAGATCAGACGCCTTGTAACATTGTGCATGACCAAGATCGAAACTCTTTGTGTGTTGATGTTTGTACAGTGAACATGACAAACACATTTTGAACACCAATCGTGGTTCAATACAAAATTAACCCACTTGTGTATGCCACCCTATAAAGGGGCATAGGCAAACAGTGTATACTCTGATCGGACGCCGCATAATGCGGCGTCTGATCAGAGTTTGCACTGCTTGCTGAAAGGAAATTCAATTTGAAACAAAAACTAAAATGAAAATTCCCTTACACCAAAAATGGACTTCTCCTATATATTATCATGGATGAATCAGTTTAGCACAAGTTGGTTTAATTATGGTAAAGGTTGGGATTATCAACAGGCGATAGCAATAAGACAAATTAGTATGTCAGGGCTAAGAACAAAGGATAATGAATGTGGCTTTTTTTCAGGGATATACGTGAATCTCGAGCACATGGAAAGTACGGATACAGTCAAGCCTGTGTTTAGCGGTCACTACTTGCAGAAACGTGTAAATATCTCTAGACAGGAGACTGCTGAATGTAGGGCAGAAATAAAACAGACAGCTTTCTGTTCTACTATCGTTCTGCATTTAGCTACATGTGCTTACTATGTGACTGACTGATATTGCACATTCGATCAAGTGACCATTTAATACAAGTTTTATTGTAATGTACATGTTTACCATCTTGATTTTGCTCATGTGTCGTGCATATCACTCAAATTTTACATCCATAAATGTATATATTATCAAACTTACACTATCAACTTACACATTATTTCCCTTCATTTTGCAATTTTAATTTTTTTAAACATTGGAAGACACTATTACGCAATAACATTGTTGTCAAATGATTTTGACATTTTAAAAGAAAAGATATGTATTTAATAAAACCACAGTGTCACAATTCCAGCAAAGACGACACTTGTCTTGTTTTGAAGACAAGTAACTGTTTAAAGCAGGGAATAGTCCTTAAAACATTTCCAGTTTATTGCCACTCTGAAAGCAAACAGTTTAAATTTGCTGTAATGTACACCTTTAATCAAAATTGTTCGAGATATATGCTAAACAAATTGGCAATCCAAAAACGACATTTAACTCAACCATGACAAATATCTACTACTCAGATCCTTAACAAACCAGGTGTGATAATGTTTCTAAGTTTCTAAACACTGTTTGTTATCAGGGTATGGGCTGTATGTTGGTTGAGTATTTCTTTCCCGTTTAAACGCAAACGCAGTGCACTAAAATGTAAGCAATGGCAATTTTTGGATATTTCCACCTATTCATTTAAATCTGAGTGGCAAACAGTTTGGAGCCTGATCAGGCACCGGGTTACCCGGGGTCTGATTTGGCTCCAAACAATTTGCAATGGAAATAATAGCTTTAGCGTAAACACGTTTATTCGAAAAGAATAACGTTTTCTCCTCTGTATATGAATACTGATAAAACATAAAAAAAACATGTATCCAGTTCAGACATCAAGTACCTCTATGTTTGATCAGGATCGAAACTGTTTGTTACTGATCTTAAGATGTTTTCGTTAAAAAAACAACCCCAGATAGTTTCAACATGAGTTTCAACATGCTCACCCAAATAACTAACATTGTCATACATATTTCTCTTGTATATGACATTATCATTAGCAATTAGATTTTTCAACATGCTCACCCAAACAACTAACATTTTCATACATATTTCTTTTGTATATGGCATTACCATTAGCTCGTTTTTTTACAATAAAATGTAAGTCAATGATTCTCCGCAAATATTTTGTCACTATATTCAGTTAGATCTCTCTTAAGACGACGATATTTAACCCTTATCATGCTGATTTATCATCTGTATAAAATATATATCGTCTGCGAAAAAAACAATCAACATGATTTTAATTGTTTTTATCTGATCAAAAATTGAATGTGAGTGCCAAATAGTTTGGATCCAGACCAGACGCCGCGTTAAGCGGCGTCTAATCTGGATCCAAACTGTTTGCAAAGGTTAGCCAAGTCGCGGTTAGAATGATAAGGGTTAAATGAAGAATGGTAATCTTCCCGCCAAATTTAACTCCTTTCACAGAAAAAATATGGTCTGCTAAAATGTGTATTCTGCAATTTTATGTCAATATTATTTACTATGTTTTGACAATAAATATTGATAAGACCAAACAGTTTGGAAATTGATTACTCGCCGTGTAAGGCGGCTTCAGATCTGGATCCAAACTGTTTGTTAATTCGTCTTCACTCGTCTTTGGTTGTCAAAGGGTAAACGTCATGTGGCAGCGCTAAGGCAGAAAGCATCTTCTGGAGCATTGTATTCTGCAATGCCAATATTTTTGTACAGCATTAAACTGCCACCTGTTTTGTTAGGTGCGTGCTAAGAGCTAATTGAAGTGTCGTTAAAGGGAGGCATACTTGCACTTATATTCATACTGTAGTTATCAGCCGTAGCATAATGTTTCAGAAACTCTTACTCTATATCATAGAGACCAGTGCAATAGTACTATGACATTACATCATTTCCGTTTCATCTATCAAAAGGGTATCTCATATGATATAGGGTAGTATACCTTAAACACTCGATATATACTCCACTCAGAAGAGGAACCATTGTATTCTTTGATTTTGCTAAATACAGATTTAAGACGAATGAAAGTAACTCTAAGCAAATATATCCTATATGAACTGCCTGCTAAAGTGGCGAGGAGACTTTATTCTTTCCGTCTTTAACGAAACTAAACGCAAATAACAAAATGTAATACAGTGTTGGAAACGACAAATATGTGAAATGTTACCAATTAGTTTTAACCTCAATAGGAAACAGTTTAGAGCCTGATCAGACGCCGGGTTACCCGGCCTCTGATCTGGCTGCAGACGGTATGACCAATAGACATAAAGTTTTGATGAGAACCGCGTTTATTGGAAAAGAATAACGTCTTCCTACTGCACCTCAATCATGCTTTAAGAAGCCACGAGTTTTGAACAACGAAACATGGCCTGCTTTTGAATGGTTTATATATCGGGGTTTCTTGCTAATTTGTTTCTTTTTCTCATCACAGTTTTGTTAGAATCTCTGATTATAAAGCTCATGTTTGAAAAAGTGTGCTATGTTTCAGTCAATGTTCTAGTTGATCTCAGAAGTGCATGACGTCATTTCCTGTAGTTAACAAATGTTCTTTCTTTTCCTGTGAGAACAACTCTATCATCAGATTTGCACAACTTATGATTGTCTGTTATAACTCTTCTCCTTTCAAAATATCTTCTGCTTCAAAATTGTCGTCTGCGAATTTTGTTTCTTAAAAAACCTAAAAACGCATGTTTTATAAGCTTTGAAAACAAATCTTACTGCGATTGGCAACTAGTTTGGATCCCGATCAAACGCCGAGTTACTCGGCGTTTGATCTGGATCCAAACTGTTTGCAAAACCAGTCAAATAACCCTTGGTAGGGGAAGGGTTTCATTCCAGTTTGTACCTTTGGTTTAGAGCTTTTCAAATGTTAGTGATACGTGTTGTGAATGAGCGGAAATCAGTTTCGTTTTCTTGTTATATAAACATTGCATTGTCACCAGGCACAAGCAATTTGTAATGTGTTGTTTTATGCTTTTATTCTGGTCAAATGAACATGATGAGTAAGATTAAAATACATTAAAACCTGTGTGAAGTGGTAAAACAAAACGGAAATAAAATGGTAGCCTTAATTTAACCATACCCTCAATAGAAACGTATTTTGACACATTCAATCTTTTCCTCCACTGAAAAGAATAGTTCCAATTTATACAGTCACAAACATGTACCAATCTATATGTTTTCCATATCCAAGCAGATTGTAGCTTAAAGAAGGCGGAAAGTAAAGCAGAATGCGCCTTAATGCACATTCTGCTTGCTGTCCACCTGCTGTAAGTGCTCACATGTCTTCAACACTAGAAACATTATATGAGGTAAAAGGTTAAGACTAATACAGCTCTATACAGGATAATTGCAAAGCAGAGAGTTTCTGTAAGATAATTTTGCATTTCTTTAACCTGTATTTAGCAGTGATTCCTTTTACTCTCTACTAAATGACCTCTACACACAGATTTTAATGCATATAGATACAATATTTTTATGACCTTTGAATGGCGTGATATGGAAAAATGATTTTAACATAGAAATTATAAACAGAACCATTCTTGCCGCAATTTTAATGTTTTGCTGAAATGTTTGAAATATTCTCATGCATATGTATTTTAAAAGTAAATGTTTTCCGCGAAGTGTTTTAGTGAAATCCTTATAGACATTAACTCAAAGCAAACTAAGTTACCAGACAAAGCTTTGTTTCGCGAATGTTACAAGCCAGATACATGGATTAATGCAGCTTAATGCAGAACAAACGTAATGCAGAAAGCTTCTTTAGAAGCTTTCTGCATTACGTTTATTTTGCATTAAGCAGTCATCTGTATTTGGAAATATCCACGCGTTATTGAAGGGATAATACACACATGTTTGATCATACATTTCAAACATCGATTGGAATGGATACTTCATGTTCTGCTATATTGTAGATAAAAGTTGTTTTTTGAAATAAAAAACTTACAAAAGATGTCCATCGTCAAAATAGATCAGTGCTATAAATACAGAGAAATTTATATTGTATATAAGAGAGAGAAATCTTTGTACACATGATGCCGACGTTTAAGATTATATCATAAAGATTTAAGATAACACGATATGATATATAGAATAGATACCGCGTATTGTTATCTTATGTATATGTATGTATACCAATGGTCGGTCTTATGATTTTAAAATAAAATTTTGTTACATTGAACATGAAGTCTCGTTTTATGTTCCTACACCCTGATAACATCTGTCATGAAAGCATATCTGTACTCATCTGAGACACCTGGTGGGTATGTTCAGAAGAGGCTTGTTACATTAACCTTTTCTGTGCTTGAAACCGAGCTTATATTAATTTTACAAACAGTGGAGAGCCTGATCAGAGGGCTCCTAATCAGGATCTCCTCTGTTGGTTTCAAATTTATTTTTCTGATATAGTTTAAAAACACCACCATAAGTCAACATAATATAACTGTTTTTCAAAAGCGGAACAGTCCATATGTTATACTCAGCAGACAAAGGGGTTAAACAGTCATTCAAATGCATCTCCGCAGTTCTTAATGGATTGGTGTTAGGTAAATTGCTGTGGTGCTCAATATAGAGATGATATATATTTGTCATATCAAACAAAATTTAATAATGCAAAGACCGGGGGACAGGCACTTAAGATTTAGTTATTTCAAGTGGGTTGTAGAGGGCGCTTTACACATGTTCCCTATTGGGCTTGTATAATTTTTCTCACAACAGTGAGTGAAAGTTATTAACCATTAATATTATGTCAGATACTTAAAATGAAAGTTTTGAGGCAATATGTGAATATCGATAAACTGGTGTTCAGCGATGATTTAACATGGTAGTGTTTAGATCTCCAAAGAACGGTGATGGGTTGAGATAGAATAAAATTACGTTATTACGATCAATTAGTAGTATATTTGTTTTTGGTATTTAGAACAAAGGTCTGCTTCAAGCAAAATGAAAGTAATGCGAGAAATAATGCCATATACTTTATAAACTGGAAACCAGTATATGCATACAATACCCCCTCTCTACAACAACAACAACTGAGAGACAAAGATGTTGTTTATTGTTCGGAGGGAGTTGTTATAGAGAGGAAATATCAAAACCATGGGAGTGCCGAAAACGTCTTGGTCAACATTTGCAAACAGCTTGGATCATGATCAGACGCCGCGTAACGCGGCGTCTGATCTTGATGCAAGCTATTTGCCACTCATAGTTGTTTCTTTTCCGTCAAAATGTCCAATAAATACATGTAACTTTGAGACAAAACAGCAGACGACAATAAAAAGGAGACACTATTGCAGCAGTGATGGCGTAAGATAGATTTACGAATGTCTTGTTTGGGGGAACAGCGGAAATCGTTTGTGTACAGTGGAGAATCTGTTATTCTTTCCCGTTTAAACGCAAACGTACGCAAACGCAAAGCACTAAAACGTAGAAAAGAACAACTTTTGGACAATTCTGATAATTCTTGTTTATCTTGGTGGCAAACAGTTTGGAGCCTGATCAGACGCCGGGTTACCCGGCGTCTGATCTGGCTCCAAACTGTTTGCACTGCAAAAAATTGTTTTAGCGTAAACGCGTTTATTGGGAAAGAATAACAGATTCTCCACTGTATGAAGACAATCGTTGTTCGGAGGGCCGTTGTAGAGAGACAGCATTGTATATTGCAAACAGTGAAGACCCTGATGTTGTAACAAGATGTCAAAACGAAAATAAAGCAAGAAATAATGCATTATCCATTCTATGCTGGGGAGCAGCATATAATATATATTGACACATGTGTAGACTATGATCCTCAAGAAGGCCTCTGATAAAGGTCTGCACTTTCTGTTTTACTTTTTGTCTGAAAAAGAATGCTGAAACAGCCATTAAATTAATGTGAACTGATCATTTTACAATGAACATAGTCGATATGAAAAGATGCTGCACTTTAACAAGAGTTAAGCTTTACGCTCTATTTTTATCATGTAATAAGGTGTCACCTGCCACAAACGCCGACAATAAGTTTTCTACTGCATGTCAGTAATACTGAAAAGTTTACTGTAGTATAAAAAGCTCGAAAAAGAAGAGTAAGCATTGTCCCCATCCCTCAATAAGCTGTCATGTGTCTTAACTGTTCACTGCAAATTTGCTGTCAGCTGAAACAAAGCTGTCTGCAATAGTTCTCAAATTTAAAAGTTTTGCATACTTATTAACTAAATAACTTTTATTGGCTATTGTGGATCGTTTCAGTTACCCAAACATAAACAAATGTATTTCGAATTATGGGTACTTTGATACATATTGTCTTAATTGACAATCAGTGAAGACAAAGATCAGATGGCTCCTATAGGAGCCCTCTGCTCTTGGTCTACACTGTTTGCAAATGTATGGTTATTAATATTTCTAAATATTTCCATGATGTGGAAGAGTTTAAGAAACTATGATACAAGTGTCAAACAGGCAAGGTCCAGGTGAGATATCGTGGCTTTAAGTGTCTGATATGGATACAAACTGTTAACAAACGTTAATGTAGTTTCCCTTTGCAAGGAAATATTTGAACGTTGTCGAAGCATCTTATTTTAAAATCTCAACATAGGTTTAACCGTTGTATAACACATGTAGGACTGTAGGTGTTTAAATTTCTAAACATAAACGCAATGTGATTAAATGTTGAAAATGATAGCTTTTTAAAACTGTTGATTTATTTTAACCCATTTCTGCCTAGCGTACTATAAAAGGGATAAAGGTAAACAGTGTAAACTCTGATTAGATGCCGCATGATGCGGTGTCTGATCAGGGTCTAAACTGTTTGTTGATAGGAATTTTTAGTATAAAACAAAGCCAAAATGAAAATTAAGACTAGGCAACCTTACATAAAAATGGACTAATCCAATATAAAGCATGGAATGGGTTGATCAAAGTGACAAACAGTTTGCAATGAAAATAATGTTTTAAGCACAAACGCGTTTATTAGGGAAGAATAACGCCGCAGTTCCAAGTTACGTTTGTTTCAATTACGTTCCTGAAAACTTACTGTCACCCTTTTCATGGTGAAGTGTCGTCTGCTTCAAATATATCGTCTGCAAAAATAATCAAATTTGTTTTATGCTTTTTATACTAAAGAAAAGTTGAATATGAGTGACAAACAGTTTGGATCCAGATAAGACGCCGCGATACGCGGCGTCTGGACTTTGTCCAAATTGTTTGCAAATGTTAGCCAAGTCGCGCTTAAATAAAGTCATAAAACCGCCCAAATGGATGTTTAAAACGCGCAATTTCTTATATACAGTGGAGAATATGTTATTCTTTCCCGTTTAAACGCAAACGTACGCAAACGCAAAGCACTAAAACGTAGAAAAGAACAACTTTTGGACAATTTTAATAATTCTTGTTTATCTTGGTGGCAAACAGTTTGGAGCCTGATCAGACGCCGGGTTACCCGGCGTCTGATCTAGCTCCAAACTGTTTGCACTGCAAATAATAGTTTTAGCGTAAACGCGTTTATTGGGAAAAAATAGCACATTCACCACTGTATGTACATTTTCTATGTATTAAAACTAAGCGAAAACGGTTGTCAGATGCCTGACATATGCCCCCCCCCCCCTTTCTTTAAGAATCATACATAAATGTGCCGATTTCTTATCGAGATGTTTGGAAAATTAGGCTCTTTGGTTATGCCCCGGTCACACAGACGGTCGGGCTTAAATCGGTACCCAATCGGTCGAACTATTTGCTGTTTTGATCGGTTGTCACAAGTGATTTAATTTCAGGCTTTCTGTGTGACCGGGTATCGGTGATAAATAATTGTTCAATCGGTGAAACGCCATCCCGCCTCCGATTGGCCACCGATTGGCCACCGATTGGCAACTCATGAACTCCTATGGGCCACCGATTTAAAGCGCCCAACAACCTATCAATAATCGACGAATACCGATAAAACACCGATGAAATATTGGCGGCAACCGATTGATCACCAATTGATCACCGATTGAACTGCCATTAACAACCGATGAAAACCGACGAGATCCTGCGTTTTAATTCTCATCTTTTTTCATCGGTGTTAAGTATCAGTTCATCGGTGCTTTATCGGTGCTTTATCGGTGACTCGTCGGTGATATCGGTTGTAGACAGGTTGTCAATCGGTTATTTGTAAAATATTTTCACCGATCGAGAATTTTAAGCACGTTTAAAAATTCCAATCGGTGATTTTTCGCCGACGAAACTCATCTTTACCCAATAGCGATTGATAAGTGGAAAACAGGTGGCCAATAGGTGATGTCGGTAGTAAATAGCTTGTCATCGGTCCCCTCCCTAGTTTGGCGAAAAAAACAACCGATCTATCACCGATGGCTCTGTGTGACCGGGGTGTTACATAACAAATCTTCGTGTCGGCTTCCGAGAATTTCCGCATGGTCGAATAAGAGTCACGTGATAGATAGATCTGACTTGTCTGTGTTACTTTAACTCAACTTAACTCAAAATCTTTATTTCGGCTAATCTTTACAGATCATAGCCCTAAACTGGGCGGTTATGTTAATGAGAAGAACATAAACACATGAGATACAGAAATATATAGTCAGATTATTTCTAATTTTTCTTTTTTTTTCGTTTCAAATCGTCAATGTGATAACATCAATGTATGTATTTCGTTTTTGTTTGTACAAAGTCTCTACCCTGTCAGCTTTGCCCGGAGAGATCACAGGCGGCCCGTGCACACACGCGGCTGACCCACATCTCCCGGCCAACCCTGTCAGTTAGTTACACGAGGAGCAATTATGCTATTGCTGTTTGATCATAGTTATATTTGTGATTTGTGACTATAGAACAGAATATAGTTAATAATGGTAAATAGGTAACAGTGGAGAAAACGTTATTCTTTCCCGTTTAAACGCAAACGAAACGCAAATGTATCACAATAAAACGCATAAAAGGACAACCTTTAGACAATTCTGATCATTTATGTAGTCTGAGTAGCAAACAGTTTGGTGCCTGATCAGACGCCGGGTTACCCGGCGTCTGATCTGCTCCAAACTGTTTGCAATTGAATCATGGTTTAAGCGTAAGCGCGTTTATTGGGAAAGAATAACATTTTCTCCACTGTAAGGAAGGTAATATCGAATACATAGTCGTACACATTCATACTTGAGATAAGTATGATCATCGTGCAGCACGAGAAAGCTGCGCTAACTTTACTGATATTTTATTCTTTCGTTTGCGTTTAAACCGGAAAGATCACACGGATCGAGCGATGATCGAACAGGGGTCGAGCAGCACGACTATGCGCGCGATCAGTTCTCGCTCGATTAGACTGAACATCTCTCACCCTTGCTCTAGTTTTGATCTTCCCTTGACCAATACGTTCTTTCCTCGACCATGCTCGCTCTTTCGACGTTCTCCGTGCGACTTTTAGGTCGAGGCTCGGTTTTTTGACATGTCAAAAAACCGAGCTACGATCTATTTTCCGGGAGACCAATCCTCGACCATGTGCGACCACAGGAGACCAAGGTTCGACTAACCCTCGGTCAACCGTCGACTACGTGCCACCTGGGCGACCAAGCCACGCTCTGAGATCGCAGCTCAGTCTTCCGGGTAAATTTCTTGGTGAAATGATCCCTTTAGTCTGAGTGGCAAACAGTTTGGTGCTTGATCAGACGCCGGGTTAATTGAAATAATGGTTTTAGCGTAAACGCGTTTATTGGGAAAGAATAACATTTCCTCCACTGTAAGCAAGGTAACATCGAACATATATAATCGTACACTTTCCTGCTTGAGATAAGTATGATCCTCGTGCAACACGAGACCGCTGCTCTTACTTTACTGATATTGTATTCTTTCCCAATAAACGCATTTATATACAAAACTTATTTCCATTGCAAACAGATTGGGGCCAGACCAGACGCCGGGTAACCCGGCGTCTGATCAGGCTCCATCCTATTTGCTACTCAGTTTAAAAAAATAGTAAATTTCCACAGTTAAGTGCAATGCGTTTGCGTTTAAACGGGCAAAAATGTATTCTCTACTGTATATTGCGCACAATAAATACAGCTATCAATGTCTCTTGCTGGATGTAGGGAATACTCATCCCTTTTAAAGTTTTAGAATGTTCCAATCTAAAAATAACTCTGCCAAGTCAGAAGAAAACACTATAAAAACATCTTTACCGGGCGCAAGCCGAACGAACTCGGAAAATCTCCGTCGTTGATCGGATGTCAACAAACCGATTTAAAAATCGACTTCTTTCCACCAAAGTCATGGGTTTGTAAGCAATGGTGCCTCCATATACATAGCGGATTACTTCTTTTTATATGTTTAGATTACGTATGTGCCTGAATTTTCAGGTTTAAGAAATGCGCGATTTGGGCTGCTTGACAATACATACTTCCTTTAAAGGGACTCGCAACCGGATGGCGTACTTGTCAAAATAAAATAAAATACTCAAATAAAAGCAAATTTGTTGCATTATTTGGCTTCTGACATTAAAAAAATATGATCAGTCCAAAAAAAGTCTCAAGAATCGTCACCGAATCTTAGTTGGTTTTTTTTAGATATTTTCCATCGTTTTTCTATAGCGACTAGTAGACGGTATAGTTGTTGTTGTTGCTTCTCTACACAGGCTCAGACATAAACCCTAGCCGAATAATGTACTATCAATCGCTACCAGTACGTTAATTCGCTACCATATGTATAAAGAGCGCTCGTAGTCGAGTGGGTAAAGGCGTTTCCTTATTTTTCATGTTTGTCTCCGCATGGAGGGTCACGGGTTCGAATCCCACTAGAATTTTTTGAAATGCATTTTTTAACCGAATTATTATCCTAAACTAAATCTTACCCATTTATATAAGCATTTGACATATATTTACAAATTACTATTTTTAATGCTAAATCCGGTTGCGGGTCTCTTTAAAGGCTATAAGGGTTACTTTCAAGATAATCGAACAATTATAAAATAACTAAACTCAAATTAATGAAATAAACTTCGAATACCAGTAATAAAGATTTATCACAAACAGTATCGAATATAGAGTACGAATTTCGCAGCGGTTTGAGTGGGATCTGAAATCGATATCAAGCATTTGATTGGTCAGATTTTAGCTTTTGCTGGGCAAAAGCTACAAGCCTGACCAGTCAAATGCTTAAGAACGATCTCAGACTCAATTCAAATCTTTTTAACCTTGGACTATGATTTCGGTCAATACATTTAACATGTATGGTTTAATTTTCTCGCTTCAAGGCTATTGAATTATACGATAAATAAGCATGAATAACATATCAACATATATAGCAATATAGAATATCCTCAGCAACAGTCACTGCAACTGTTATTATAGACAGACAGACAGCCAAAATTCTTTATTAGAGTGCCATGCATCAATACATCATTCATTTGCACATTTATATGTCATTTAAACTAAATGTCATTTAGTACTGATACCCAGCCGCTTTCGACCTATAAGACACTGTCAAACAAAAACAATACTTTCATTAAAACATGATGGCTTATATACATATGCGACAATCCTGAAAAGAAGAAATTAGATAAGACATTTACTTACAATATAAAAGCATACGGGTATAGCAGCAATATAAAAAAATTTAGAAGTCTATGAAGGGTTCCGGACAAACGAATGAAGAGGATATATTTCATTTTGAAGGCAAACTCATTTTATGAATATTTATCACTTCTGAATCCTCAATGATTGCACTGTTTGTAATTTTGCAATATTAGTAACTCTCGACCCTAAATTGACAGAAAACTGACTAGACTTTATCATGAACTAAAATTGACTATTTGAAGTTTCAGGGGTGTATACAACAGCAGTAACAAAGCTCGTGCATAAATATTATGCTTCTGATTTACAATCGACTTGTTTTAAGCTAAGGGTTTTTAAGCTGCAATCTGTCGTAAATACAGAAACAAAAATTATTTTCGGTACTTGTGATACAGTGGAGAAAACGTTATTCTTTCCCGTTTAAACTCAAACGAAACGCAAAGCACTAAAACGTAGAAAATTACCATTTTTTATATTTCTAATTATTGCTTTTTTTTACCTGAATGGCAAACAGTTTGGAGTCAGATCAGACGCCGGGTTACCCGGCGTCTGATCTGGCTCCAAACTGTTTGCAATGGAAATAATAGTTTTAGCGTAAACGCGTTCATTTGGAAAGAATAATGTTTTATCCACTGTAGCAGTGGTTACTGGTCCAGGTGTTTTAGAAATCTTATATTGTTTTAAATGTTGATTCTGTTATAGGAAATCGTCAGTTATTGATAAATTTACATCAATGAGACATCCCCGGTAAATCATATTTGTTCTATTTTCTTTAAGTTTTTTGTACAAAAATCATGCAACATCATTTTAGTATATTAGTGTAGACTCAATGCAAACGAATTCAAATGAAAACTCAATAGCCCCATTCACCGCCTTATCCAGAGTACAATGGTTAATTGCAAACAATTTGGTTCCTGACCAGATGCCACGTTAACGCGGTGTCTGATCCTGATCCAAAACTGTTTGCCAGTCGCTTCCATATTTAAGAAGTCAAAATACATACAAACTGAATTTAAGAAAGAGAAGCAGACTACGCTCGTACAATTGTTTAAAATTTGATGACCTCATGGCAGTGAAGTGGTTAATAATCCTGAAGATAGGTTCATTATTTATAATGATTTTTAAAATTTAAAGATATTATCTACTAACCATAAATTGTTCTGTCTGAATGTATTATTTAATTGACATTAATGCAAAATGTATAAAGTTTGTATATGAGTCAATATTTTTTTATGTAACATTTCTGATGTCAAGGATGAGATTATTTTGATATTCACTCTGAGGTTAATGGCTTACACTATAGTACCATGCATGTCTATACTGTGGAAATTTGTTACAGAAGGGGCTTAAATGTACTCAGGTTGTCGATGTGTGGCGTATATTTAACACCATTGCAAAACTATTTCCTTGATGTAACAATCCTTTAAACAAGTACAATGTCATTAAATGAATGAAAACAATTTTATTAGGTGTTTCATCACAATGAATAGCATCTAATAGATTTCCTTAATAGTAAATTTTGCAAATTATATCAAATGATTTTTTTTCCAATCATGTACGGTTTGCGCCTAAAATAACCATCATAATTGACATTTTGTTTTCACACTGACAAAACATTCAGAACTTGAACATGATTCCTCTGATATTCCATGCTGTAGTATAATAAATACAATCATTTAGAGCAAAATTTGCAGCAAACTGCCATCACCTGTGAATTGTTTTTGCTAAAAAGAAGATGGTTACATCAAGGAATCTGCAGCTAGAGCAATGTTACATTAAGGAAAATATAAAGATATATCAAACGTCAAACATTTGATAAACATGAACAAACGGTAAATAAAACAGTTAAACATTTTAGAACTGTTAACACTGATTAGCCATTGATTACTTAGTATCAAAACTTGGGTTGTTTGAAAGCTATTCCATATTATTAGCGACAAGCTGTTACAGTAAAGAAGCAAATATGTTACATTAAGGAAATAAATGATTCTTCTGATACATAAAGCTTAAAGAAGAGTTGGACTGCCAACTTAGTATACATCTAGTCTCTTCAAGTATTAAAGGGACTCGCAACCGGATGGTGTACTTGTCAAAATAAAATAAAATACTCAAATAAAAGCAAATTTGTGGCATTATTTGGCTTCTGACATTAAAAAAATATGATCAGTCCAAAAAAAGTCTCAAGAATCGTCACCGAATCTTAGATTTTTAGATATTTTCCATCGTTTTTCTATACCGACTAGTAGACGGTATAGTTGTTGTTGTTGCTTCTCTACACGGGCTCAGACATAAACGCGAGCCGAATTGTGAAGTTGTATGCACTTTCGATCGCTACACATTGAAATACGTTAAATCGATCCGAGATAAACGGATAGTTCCGTGGTCCATTGGTCTAAGCGGTTTCCCCTATTTTGCCTTCTGTCCGCCAAATGCAGGGCCCCGGGTTCGAATCCCACCAGAGACCAATATATTTTTTTTATTGAAATACATTTTTTTAAACAGAATTTCTTATCCTAAACTAATTCTTTACCATTTATATAAGCGTTTGACACATATTTACAAATTACTTTTTTTAATGCACCATCTGGTTGCGAGTCGCTTTAATGCTTTACTATGACATTCATTTCGGGAACTAAAAGACCTATGCAACTATAAATTTACGGTCCCGTTTCATCACTGAATTTATATTGTTACGGCAAGAATTTTAATTTCAGTGTGTACTTGATTTGCCAATTTCTAAATGAAAACGGATGCATGGTATATTCAACAATGAGCAGAATACATGAACCAGGATTTCCTATCTAGTTTGCACTTATTTTTAAGGACTTGTGTTTACTGTAGCTTATAAAAAGAAACAAATAGTATAAATGTGTTACAGAAAATATATAGAGATATTAATTCTTTGATGTAACACAAATTAGGCTCTGAATTAAAGGTTTACAATACAAAATGTATGCCATATGTTTAGTTTCTTGTCAAAATAAATGGAAAAATTTAGGCAATTACTAATCCAACATAAAAATGAAAATATTGAACTGTTTTGCAATTTATTTTCCTTTATGTAACAATGTTATTTTCCTTTATGTAATAATATATTTTCCTTGATGTAACAGCTAAGGAAAATAGCAAAGTTTTAGGAAGAATTTGTAATGATTTTCATAATAATAACTGTTGAAATAATGTCTACCGACTTCAAAAAGTGAATTTTCAAATTCTGCATAAAGTCTTCCTATTTTATTAATATCTTACAGCTGTTTTCCTTAATGTAACGAAATACCTCCTTGGTCTAACACACGTTTAACAGGATTTGTCCGGTGGATAATAATAGTAAGCAAAAGCAGCTTATGTTTTCTTTCATCACATGCTACCCCTTATAAAAAAGTATTCTGTTCATTGTAAAATACCTGTATACTTGAAAGATTTTTTCTTTTATTGATTTTTGGTCTCTGGTTTCCTTGAAATAATGTTTTCTGGTCCTTGATGTAACACTTTTACTGTTACATCAAGGATCGTTACATCAAGGATGTATTTCACCTAAATGACATTCTAACCATATTAATTTGCACTAAATACTGGACCCACATGACACAATTTATCATATCTCAAATGCATACATTTTGTGCAAAAAGAGAATAATGATTATTGCAGTCAAAGGCAGAATAATACATCGTTACATCAAGGAAGTGTTCAAAATGTATGGTACCAGCCGCAGCACTAAAATGGTCAGTGATTCCCTATTTCAAAGCACGCGCTTAAAACTTCTTTTCGCCATTGTTGCATCAGTGTTCACTCTTCAAAATGGAGATGGTTTGCTATAAATACCTAAGGAAAGCAACTCTGTACTTAACTATAATTGGACATTGTTACATCACTGAACAGGAGTCTAGGGACAGTGATTAACAATGAAAAAAGCTATTGAAACTGAGGAATTCCCACATTTTTATTGTTTTTATGAGGACAGATATAGTAAAAGTTACCTATAGTGGCACACTACTGAAATATTTCAGATATTTCACAGAAAGTTTATTGATTAAACCAAAAATAACTATTTTAGGGACACTGCAAAATTGACTTTTCTTCTGTTTCAATGTCAAATAATTAAAAGATTCTGCATATATCTTGCTCTTTTTTTGATAAAATGTGAATATAAATACGTTAGTATTAGCTTAAGATGCCAATTATCCCTTTTCCCGAGTATGATCTTTCAAAAATTTACAAGGACATGATTTTGTTTCATAAAAAAATATTGACTCATATAATGAATGAACTTTCTTAAACTTTACAAACAACATACATGTATTTGCAATGTATGTAGAAGTTTCCAACTATACAACGCTCATATGTGATATTACCGTGTATTATCACAATGTTCAAAATCCCAATTAATAATGGTCCTGGATAGCTCATACATTAGTAAGCCGAACTTTCTCTTTTAAAAACAAAACCCAAAACAAAATAGCTGAAGCTTTTTACAGTGGAGAATCTGTTATTCTTTCCCAATAAACGCGTTTACGCTAAAACTATTATTTCCAGTGCAAACCGTTTGGAGCCAGATCAGACGCCGGGTAACCCGGCGTCTGATCATGCTCCAAACTGTTTGCCATCATGATAAACATGAAATATCAGAATTGTCCAAAAGTTGTTCTTTTCTACGTTTTAGTGCTTTGCGTTTGCGTACGTTTGCGTTTAAACGGGAAAGAATAACAGATTCTCCACTGTAGTATGTTTTATATTTAAAATAAGGATCAGGTCGACTGATGCAACTTAAATTACCGAGGCATAACGATAAACAATGTTATAACAATACGATTACATTGTTATGATAAAGCATCATTAATACTAAAATAAAATATAATGCTAATGCATCTCAAGTATCGTCTGAACAATTAACAATTTAAAGTTTGTGTTGTTTAATGAAAGAAATGTCTGTATTTGGTGTTCAGTCGTTTTTTAACTCTTTCCTCCCTAAAACGTATATGGACTATTCCCACTTTCATTTTAGTCTATAATTATAATGCTATTTATTGTTGTTTTTGTCAATGTATTACAATGTGACAAACATTATTATTTGTAGTAATAAAGAGGGTTTACACGTAGAGTTTGTCAAGCATTTGTCTGTTTAGGTAGCTTATTAACAGCAATGTCCTAATGACACATTAACCGACGTATATATGTATTGCAGCAATCAATATTAATATAAATATTTATAACAATAGCAATTAATCGACAGCCAAACCACACATGTCGCTGCACTACAATCAATCTTAATTTTTCACTTGTAGCTTTTCGCCCGCTGAACAATTGTTGTCTGCCTCTTTCTCAAATTTCGAGATTTAACATTTTTGCGGAAGAAATATTCATTCATAATTTCATACAGTGTTTAATGCAGAAATTTTATTTTTTGAAGTATTCCATTATATTTTTAGATTCGGATTTAAATTGGCAAGCTCTAGCTATGGCATCATTGGCAAGGACAGACTTAACACTTTCACAAAATTTAACCATCTCATTAAACACTATTGCAGATGAAATATTGTCTGCTAAAACATGTCGTTTGCAATTGTATGCTAAGTTCAAATGTTAGAACTTTTGAGTCAAGAAATGTTGATACGATTGCCAAACAGCGTACTGTCGAACTTCGATATCTCGTACTCGATTAACTCAAACTATCCCATAGTTTGACACATTAACTGCATTATTTTTTGTTCGGTTAAGTCGAACATACCCATATTTCAAAATTAAAACGTGGCTAAGCCACGTTTTAACTTTGAAATACGGGTTTGTTCAACTTAACCGAGTTCGAGATACCGAAGTTTGACTGTAAAGTCGACTTTATGGTAGTGAAGTCATTAACCCTTTACCCCATAGAAGCGACTTTTAGCGAATCTGATTTATTCCTCCGCTGAAGAAAATAGTTCCAATTTAATCAGTCATGAATATATATTATAGGGAAAATGTTCAATATATTATAGCACAGGATAGCTTAAAGCAGGCTGAAAGTAAAGCAGAATGCGTCTAAAGCGCATTCTGCTTTACTTTCAACCTGCTTTTAAGTAGTAATAGAAATAGGCTATCAGGTAAAGGGTTAAGGGGTACTGTACGAAGTCTAGTATAGTAGTTGCAGTTAGGTTTGGATGATGGCAAAGCAGAGTGATACTGTTTGTCACAATCGTTAACCGTGTGGCCTGTCAGACCATGAAGAACACAGACAAAAGCCAGGTATACTTTTGACAATTTTCTGCAATATTATAGTCATAACTAAGGTTATGAACGCAGTGTGAGTGCATTAATCCTCAATCAACAAAACTCGACGTAGCTGAAATTTACAAACTGGTTTGATCCTAATCAGACGCCGAGGAAATCGGCGTCTGATAAGGATCACAACTGTTTGCTTTTCATTTCACGTTTCTTGATTTACGAATGTGAAAATGTAGCGTGAACTTTATCACCAGACGATAAAATTGAGGCAGAAGATATTTTAGCATAGCAAGTGTTCCACGCTAGTTTAGTATCACTTTAAAAGCTCCAAAACGTGCCTCATATCTCAACATTACTTTTAATAGCCGAACAGAAGGTTCATGAAAACTTCCAAAACCATAAACAGCTGAGTTATGTGGAAGGAGTTACTATTTGATTACATAAAAGTCAAAGTGAAATCGCAATCGGCCATTATTGGAATACGATAGTACAAGTATACGAGTACAGTAAATATTTTGTTTTACGACATCTAAAAGAAGACTTATTACTGATATTTACGACATTGGCATATAAAACAGGATAAAATTAAAGCAAAAATCTCCTGTAGGAGCTTTTTGCTTCATTTTTTATCCTGTTTTAAAAAGTACTTTGTCTTAGATATCAAAAAGTAGTTGTTCTTTAAAAGTCGTAAAATAAAGCATTTATCATAATAATATTTTACCAGCAAAATGGGTTGGTTGTAAACTCTATAAAAGTGAGATAATATTTGGGATGCATCGTCTATAATTTATGACGATGCTTTTAACGTTTATAACTAAAATATATTCGACGAAATTTTTTTAAAACTTATCATTTTCTGCACGCTGCATGGGGCGACCTTGTGATAACCGTTTCTAACAGTTTGGATCCAGATGGGACGCCGAGCACCTCGGAATCTCATTTGGATCCAAACTGTTTGAAATTCTGGTGATAGTTTATGAAATAAAAATGCCTTTAAATCAGTTTTGAGAATTGTAACAGACGACGACAAGTCTTGCAGACGACAATACATAGCGCGCAGGAGGTAAACTATTTGGCGCCAAATTAATCGTGAGAATTTTACCCCCTTCAACGCAACATTGTCGTCTTCTTCAACATTGTTGTATTTAAGGTTGTATAGCATACGAAATATCGATACGAGTGTCAAACAGTTTGGATCCAGATCAGACGCCGTGTTACGCGACGTCTGATCTGGATCCAAACTGTTTCCAATGTCGTCTTTGTGAGACTTAAGCGCCGAAAGGGTTAATATTTGATGTGAAGAGAAGATGAACTGTCGAAATTCCTAGTGTGAAATATGAGAATATGAACTTCAATAATTCAAACTCACTTAACCCTTTCCCCAATAGAAGCGACTTTTAGCGTATTTAATTTGTTCCTCCGCTGAAGAAAATAGTTCCAGTTTATACCCTAATGAACATTTACCATAACAAATATTTTTATATAGCCTAGCAGATGGTAGTTTAAATCAGGCTGAAAGTAAAGCAGAATGTGCCTTAAGGCACATTCTGCTTTACTTTCAACCTGATTTAAGTGATCACCTGTCTTTAATGTTAAAAACAGCTTAATGGGTAAAGGGTTAAGACGAGTGTATCCGTATTTCAAAGTTAAAACGTGGCTGTGTCACGTTGTTAACTTTGAAATGTGGATATGTTCGACTACACTGAGAGCGAATCATTGAAAGTTAGCTAAATAAATACGGGCATGTTCGACTTAAGTGACTTCGAGATATCAAGATTCAACTGTATATAGGGTTCTTTTCATCTTTGTAATTTATGTACGGTTTGTCTGATTGCTTACATTTGTAAGAAATCCTGATTCTTCAAAAACATTCCACTGATAAATGTTACTCCGTACGTGTAAATTTGAGGCAATATATTTTTCAACAGAATTGATCGCACGACTGAATTCAACGAAAAAAATTAATTTAAAAGTATTCGAAGTATGAGTCTACTACATGTAAAAGTGTACAGTGGCATCAATAAGCATTGAAATCCTCTGTCAGTCGGGTATCTCTTGCGCAAAGAATCGTCTTATTTTAATTCTAATATTGACCAATTTACTGCCATGACGTTATGATTTTTAACAATTGTCGTCTGTCTTTATTTAAAAGTCATAATAATGCCCAAATGGATGTTTAAAACGCGCAATTTCTTATATGTGTACATTGTCTATGAATTAAAACTAAGCGAATTCGGTTGTCAGATGCCGGACATATACCTCCTTTCTTTAAGAATCATACACATAAATGTGCCGATTTCTTATCTAGATGGCTATAAAAATAAGCTCTTTGTTTACATAACAAATCTTTGTGTCGGCTTCCGTGAATTTCCGCATAGTCGAATAAGAGTCACGTGATCGATCCGAATTTTCTGACTTGTCCAAGTTATTTTTAGAACAGAATACTTATATAGTTAATAATGGTACATGTAAATAGGTAACAGTGAAGAAAACGTTTTCTTTTCCGTTTAAACGCAAACGCATCGCAATAAAACGCATAAAAGGACAACTTTAAGACAATTCTGACCATTCATGTTATGGGGTCATTTCACCGAGTACGACCTGGAAAAGTCGCACGCGATCACGCGCGACCTTGATCGCAGCTCGGTTTTCCCGTAGTCGCGGGCAAAAACCGCGCGACCTACCATATAATGTTCGATGTGTACGCTCTACCTTTGTTCTATAAGTTCTACAAACGCTCTATATACGCTCTACCTACGACCATTCACTCGATCTGAAGCGATCTTGATATGACCAAGTCCCGTTCTGTTCGACTAGTCTGCGACATAGCCTCAACCTCTCGGCGATCTATCCTCGAAAGCGCACTACCTCGGCCGACCAAGACTTTTGCCCGGCCGATCTAGTTACGTACGACTTGCAATACGTTCTCGAACGTTCTAACCTCGCTCAGACAACCAATTCTCGACCTTTTCTCGACAGAGTCTCGCTCGAGCTACGCGCAAAGTCGTTATGGTCGCATGGATTTGCGCGCGACCCACTGCGATCGTTATAAAAGGTCTGGCGATCGGTGGACGACCTTCAGTTTTTGACCATTCTCCGAAGGGAAATCATGGACCAAATCGATATGTATTTGCTTTTGGTTCGGTTCGGAACAAGTCGTCTGTGACGAGTATGGTTTATCGCTGTTCGTAGAGTCCATATATTTGGTCCGATCTTATCAGCGGTCTTCAACATTATCTGAAATTATGATTGTATTTACTTTTTTTATCCAAACTAAACAAAAAACAATACATCACTCCATAATTGGATAAGCATTTAACCCCCCCCCCCCCCCAAAAAAAAAAAATATATAAAAGAAACTTGAATTAAAACCAAAAACAGTTTAGTATTCCTTTACCCCATTGCCTGTTTCTAGTTTTGAAGACAGGTGGCCACTTAAAGTAGGTCGAACGTGAAGCAGATTGCTCCTTAAGGCGTATGTGGTCACTATTGTGGGAGGAAATCGGAGTACCCGGAGAAACCCCACTTGTTCGGATGGGCGACCACTGCACCCTCTAACACTGCCGGTACCGAGCTCGGACCGCATTATTGAGTAGCATGCACGCTACACCACTGATATTTAGTGTTTTTGAGGGGTTATTTGTTGGTTGTTTTTTTTTCTTGTTGTTTTTTTCTTTGTCTTTTTTACCCTTTCGCTGCCAATATGACGAAAATACCCATCTTACACTGTCGCACTTATTATAATATCGGCTTATATTTTTCAGCCTCTTTAAAGACATTACCCCAGTCCATTCATTGATTGTCCCCTCATTGTTCTCACTAGGCGAGAAAATAACTTTAAAGCATGGGAAACGTGAGCTCAGCCAATGTTAGCAATCTCAAGTTTTCTATAGAGTCCTTTACATAATCACACTCAAGGGTTTTTTCAGTGGGTTTACTAACTAAACTATTAAATATAAGGTATTGTCGATGATGTTTGAACTGGCACTCTATACCTTTTTCCGTATGCTATTTTTATCTTCCGGAAAATAATTGGAGATTTTTAGTCATTGACTAATGACTGTTCATCATAAACTTATACGCAGTCGATAGTAGTCCAGTGGTTGAATCACCATACTACCAATATCAGGGTCGTGAGTTCAAACCCCGTCAAGGTAGTTTTACATACATTAGTCTTTTTTATATATATTTTCTTTCAGTTATTTTGTCGGGCAGACGCATGCTTGTGTGAATTTTGTACAGAGAGACTTTACTTACACAAAATTTAAGACGTACAAGTAATGTAATCTGACATTTCTGCTGAAAGCACTCAACTGTACGCGTTACACTAAACGCTCTTTAGAAGCGCATTGTGTTACATTTTTATTTCGCTAAAAAGTAGATTTTACGTAGTTTCTGATATAAAGAGAGAATAAACACAATGAAAAATATATGTTTTAGAAGAAGGAGTGTGTATAATGTGGTTATACCGAAATGTAATAAGAAAGTGAATAACATACACTCAGTGCAAAAAGAAACGCACAATTTTGTCATCACAATATTATTTGTCAGTAGTTCTGCCTAGGGTTATCAATGTTGGAAAAGGGAGATTTATTATTGCATTTGTAGCATCACAACATACACAAATCGGTTCGGTGTTTTAAACAGCTGAAGTTTGCTCTATCGCTGTCAAATTGATCGTGAGATTTTAACCTTTCACCGTTTCATTGTCGTCTGCTTCTATTCTGTTGTTTACCAGATCATTTCAAAGTAAGATTCAATGTAATCGACTTAAAGCATATCGATACGAGTGCCAAACAGTTTGGATCCTGATCAGACGCCGCGTTACGCGGCGTCTGATCAGGATCCAAACTGTTTGCTCACGCGCTTTTTGGTGTCATTAGGAGTGAAAGGGTTAAAAGGCAGCACAGTGTTTTTGAGTATTTATTTCTGAACTTGTTACAGAATTAAATGAATCTTGAGATATAGTCTAAATATTCTAAGTTTCTTCAATAAAAGTATCTAAATCTGCGCTTGAGCACCATGTGCGTTTCTTTTTGTGCTGAGTACTCAGTGCAAAAAGAAACGCACATTGTGCTAAGGCGCAGATTAGGATACATTTTTTTGAGGAAAATTAGAAAAGAAAGCCCATATCTCAAGATTTATTTAATTCTGCAACAAGTTTAGAAAAAAATACTCAAAAAACATTGTGCTGCCTTTTAACCATTTCCCTCCTAATGACGCCAAAAAGCGTTTGCAAACAGTTTGGATCCTGATCAGACGCCGCGTAACGCGGCGTCTGGTCAGGATCCAAACTTTTTGACACTCTTATAGATTTCATTTAAGTCATTCTACATTGAATTTTACTTAGAAACGATCTTGCAAACAACAATTGAAGCAGACGATAATAAGACGGTGAAGGGGTAAAAACCTCACGATTAATTTGGCAGCGTAAGAATTAACTACAACTTGTTTAAAATACCGCACCGATTAGTGCAGGTTGTGATGCTACCAATTCAATAATGATTTAATAATAATTCACAAATACGTTCCTTGTACATAAAAATAAGATTGTGATACAAAATGTGCGTTTCTTTTTGTACTGAGTGTATATTATTTAAATAATGAACACTTACTAAAGGTTCCTTGTGGCTATCGTCATGTATAGTATAAAAATGCCTTTCCAAACCAAACAAGAAAGAAAAAATAAAGGATTCACTGGGTTTCGAACTCATTACCTTACTGAGTAAAACACTACTCTACTACCTCGACCACGATGACATATAGGTCTCAAAATCTTATTTTAAATATCAAGTAAAGGTTTGAACCCTAACCTACCCATAACATGAAATGGTTGCAACTTCAATAAATAGAAAAGCTCAGTCAAGGTTCAGCACACAATATTCACCTATAGTATATATATAATATATGTTGCTTAGTATTTATTGATTTTATCAAAACATTCAACGGAAAATCCCAACTTCAGCGACGAAAGTTGACGGAAACTGATGAGTGCCCGTTCAAAAATCATCGACAATACACAGGCTTCACATGAAACGCCTGACTGATTCTTTGCCTAGGCATCTGTACTGTTAAAAAGCATGCTGCATGCTTTGACTGAAGCTTTCTACGGGGATAAGCTTGGTCAAGTAATGTCTTTTACATGTAAGACATCTCCTGACGACCTTTTGGTCATAACGCCTTGCCAGATTATTTACTGTCAATGTCCTTGCAAAAAGCATGGGTTTTGTGCATATTGAACCATTGAATCGTCTTATGTGAGACCGGACCTTTATATTTGATAGTTTGGTTAGAAATAACCATTGAAAATCACTAGAGCATGAGTATAAGCTGGTAAACCAGGGCTGCCATTTCTCCGAATTTTTCCTAAATCTCCGGATTTTTTCCAAGTTCATGGTAGCTTAAAGCAGGCTGAAAGTAAAGCAGAATGCGCCCTAAGGCACATTCTGCTTTACTTACAACCTGCTTAAAGTATTCGCATGTCAACAAAACAAGAAAAAGGCTATGGGGTAAAGGTACGATTCGTAAAATCGTACTTGAAAAATGCAAATTTGGAAATCTAAGGATTTTTCATGTCAACTTATGGCAGCCCTGGTAAACTGAGATTGTATTGCACGTGCTTTACAGTTACATTGACACCTCCAGAACAATATGCTGGTGGTTTCTCAATGGACTGAGGAAAAGTCTTTAACTTTTTAAAATTTTAGTGTTATTAGTGTTTTCTTCTGACCTGTCAGAGTTATTTTTATATTGGAATATTCTAAAATTTAAAAGGGATGATCACCGTACTCGTTGATTTCCGTACGGTCAGCCAGGGATACGGAAATCTGTTTTTATTGTGTATAATGTACAGTAGAGAAGACATTATTATTTCCCGCATAAACGCAAACACAATGCACTAAACTGTAGAAAATTGATTTTTATCTAATTAATCTGGATGGCAAACGGGTTACCCGCCGTCTGATCTGGCTCCAACTTGTTTGCAATGGACATAATAGTTTTTAGCATAAACACGTTTATTGAGAATGAATAACATATCAGTAAAATTAGCGCAGCTGTCTCGTGCTGCACGATGATCATACCATAATCCTTCTATCTCGATCCAATCATGCCAAAAGAAATAATATGGAGCGTACGGGGCTAGGGAAGGTCTGGGACAGGTCGCGTGGAGCGAGGCTTGATCGCAAAAGAGCAAAGCTAGATCACACGGATCGAGCGATGATCGAGCAGGGGTCGAGCAGCACGACTTTGTGCGCGATCAGTTCTCGCTCGAGTAGACTGAACATCGCTCACCCTTGCTCTAGTTTTGATCTTCCATTGACCAATACGTTCTTTCCTCGACCATTCTCGCTCTTTCGACGCTCTCTTTGTGACTTTTAGGTCGAGGCTCGGCTTTTTGACATGTCAAAAAACCGAGCTACGATCTATTTTTCCAGGAGACCAATCCTCGACCATGTGCGACCACGGGAGACCAAGGTTCGACTAACCCTCGGTCAACCGTCGACTACGTGCGACTGGGGCGATCAAGCCACGCTCTGAGATCGTAGCTTTGTCTTCCGGGAAGATTTCTTGGTGAAATGACCCCTTTAGTCTGAGTGGCAAACAGTTTGGTGCCTGATCAGACGCCGGGTTACCGGGCATCTGATCTGGCTCCAAACTGTTTGCAATTGAAATAATGATATGAGCGTAAACGCGTTTATTGGGAAATAATAACATTTTCTCCACTGTAAGCAAGGTAACATCGAATATATATAATCGTACACTTTCCTGCTTGAGATAAGTATGATCCTCATGCAACACGAGACCACTGCGCTTACTTTACTGATATTGTATTCTTTCCCAATAAACGCATTTATATACAAAACTATTATTTCCATTGCAAACAGATTGGAGCCAGATCAGACGCCTGGTAACCCGGCGTCTGATCAGGATCCAACCTATTTGCTACTCAGTTTAAAAAAAATAGTAAATTTCCACAGTTTAGTGCAGTGCGTTTGCGTTTAAACGGGATATCTCTACTGTATATTGCGCACAATAAGTACAGCTATCAATGTCTCTTGCTGGATGTAGGGAATACTCATCCCTTTTAAAGTTTTAGAATGTTCCAATCTAAAAATAACTCTGCCATGTCAGAAGAAAACACTAATAAAGAGCTATGAAAACATCTTTACCGGGCGCAAGCCGAACGAACTCGGAAAATCTCCTTCGTTGATCGGATGTCAACAAACCGATTTAAAATTCGACTTCCTTCCACCAAATTCACGGGTTTGTAAGCAATGTTGCCTCCATAATCATCGTGGATTACTTCTTTTTATATGTTTAGATTACGTATGTGCCTGCATTTTCTGGTTTAAAAAAAAGCGCGATTTTTGGCTACTTGACAGCTACATACTGCCTTTAATTTTTTAGAGATTTGGATTTTAGAACTACATGTATCTAAATGAGTGTCACACAGTTTTGAACCTGATCAGACGCTACGTAACTGTTTGCAAATAACCATTGTACTAGAGGTAATGCAGTGTCGGGGTTGATATAATTTATGCATATTGTTTGATTGATTGATTGATTGAGTTAGGTCTTACGGCACCGTAACACATTGTCATGTGGCACAGAATAGGCAATATTACACCAGATTTGTATAGCGCTCTTTTCACACATGATTTGTGCGTTCAAAAGCGCGTCACATGAAATTATATAAATGTACATACAAAGTGAGAAAATACTGATAACTACATTGACAATAAAGTAAAGACATCCTACTTGAACTTCTTTCAATACAAACACTAATATTATAGAAAAATATTATTTTTAGTTCATAAAATCAATTTCAATATGAGGCAAATATTTAAAAAAAAAAAAGCGATTGAGTTTAGTCTGAGATCGTTTAACACGTTTGGGTTGGGTCTGTGGTCGTCCAGGGGCCAGTTTTACTAAACAACTTACGCAAAAATTTTGCGTAAGTCAAAATCGTTTAACTCTTATTTTTCGATCATAAACGTTTGCAAACAGCAAATAGCCAGATCAGAGGACGCGCTAAACGCGCGTCCTCTGATCTGGCTATTTGCTGTTTGTAGCAAGTGATAATAGAAAATATAAATTAAAATTTAAAATTTTGACTTACGCAAAAATTTTGCGTAAGTTGTTTAGTAAAACGGGCCCCTGAAGCGTTTGGTTGGTTATATTTGCCCTTTTGCTCGCTTTATAACCTTTGTAATTGCTACTCAAGAGATGGTTTGATTCCGATATTTAAGGCAGATGACAGCTTAAAGCAAGATCAAAATAAAGCAAAAGTTCCTTTATGATATACCGCTGAATATTAATCCTGCTTTAACTTGGTCTTTGTCAATAAATGGTTTTCTTTTAAATGTTTCAAATTGTACAACAACATCCAATGGGACAAATACAACACACACAATATCAGACAAATCGTGTGCGTGTTGTTCGGAGGTAGTTGCTACAGTGGAGAATCTGTTATTCTTTCCCAATAAACGCGTTTACGCTAAAACTATTATTTCCAATACAAACAGTTTCGAGCCAGATCAGACGCCGGGTAACCCGGCGTCTGATCAGGCTCCAAACTGTTTGCCACCAAGATAAACATGAAATATCAGAATTGTCCAAAAGTTGTTCTTTTCTACGCTTTAGTGCTTTGCGTTTGCGTACGTTTGCGTTTAAACGGGAAAGAATAACAGATTCTCCACTGTATGTGAGAGAATTTGGCTTAAATCGTTGTTGTTAGGAGAGAATCGTTGTTCAGAGGGCTGTTGTGTAGAGGGAGCATTGTATTTGGAACACAGGGATATCCCACGTCTCAATAAATAGAAATTGTCCGACTGAGGAACAATATATGTATTATCGGTTGGCGAGGGAGAACTATACATGTCTATAATATAAGCAAAATGTAATCTTTGTAGAAAATGAATATGAGATCAATTTCAAAGGAGCAAATAATTATCAGTGACGGGGTCGGCCCTAGTATGGACAAGCGTTTGAAACCTAAAGCCTTAAATAAACATTATAGCAGTAAGCAAGTGACAGACCAATCGGCCAGCCAGGCGCCGAGGGGAAAATCAATTTACCGTTTTATCCATATGATGTCTGGAACAGTAAAGTCTGGTAGAGTAAAGTAACTGTAAAGTCTATAATGGACACTCAAATTAAGACATAATGACGGTGTTTATGAAAATGCGGGTTTTAAAACAGGATAGTAGTAAAAAACGAAAGTTTCTGAAGGAGCTATTTGTTTTACTTTTATATCGTTTTAAGCAATCAAGATGCGAAAAAAGCCGTATATATGTGTATGTATGTGTTTTGATGCTCATTTGTAATGGAAATCTACTTAAAATGTACATTGACTTAAAGGGGATGCCTTTAAATGTGTTAGATATAACAACTTTATGGTTATGTTGATTTTCTCGCATATTAGTTATCATCCATTGTCAAATCTGGGAACACATGTTAAGTCATTCCCTTGTATTTCCCGTCTAATCGTAAACGATACGAAAACGTATGGAAAACGAAATATTAAAAATGACAATATTTTGACAATGCTGAATATGCATTTTAATCTGAGTGGCAAAACGATTAAAGCCTGATCAGACGCCGGGTTGACTCCGTACTGTTTGCAATAGACATAAAGGTATTTAGCACAAACACAAATTCCTCTTTCCTCTTACCACGTGACTGTTTTGTTAAAAGTTGCTTAAAAAACTTTAAGCGTCAAGGGTTAATGTTTGTAACTAATAAAAGAAAGTAAAATCAAACTTAATCAAGTCCATTTTCTGTGCATGTTCAGGGAGAGATACTGTGGAGAATCTGTAAACGCAAACGTACGCAAACGCAAAGCACTAACACGTAGAAAAGAACAACTTTTAGACAATTCTGATCATTCTTGTTTATCTTGGTGGCAAACAGTTTGGAGCCTGATCAGACGCCGGGTTACCCGGCGTCTGATCTGGCTGCAAACTGTTTGCACTGCAAATAATAGTTTTAGCGTAAACGCGTTTACTGGGAAAGAATAACAGATTATCTACTGTAAAAAAAGAAAGTAAAATCAAATTTAATCAAGTCCATTTTCTGTGCATGTTCAGGGAGAGATAAGTGTCTGTGCCGTGTTCGTTCAAAGCCCATACTCATCAATGATAGAAAATAGGTATACTGAATGTGTTCGTGATACTCATATGTTCGTTATGAAATGAAAATACAGAAATACAGACATAGACAGACTGCTGTTAGATTATCCTCGTATCCTTGAGAGAAACTGTCAATGCCATATTTTCTAGACTACGATTGTCATCACATTCTCTCAGAATTCAAACAGGCAGATTTGCACGTAATAGATTAGCTCGTAATGAGAGAATTTGTTTATGCTGCAATTCTGGTGATATTTAAGACGACTTCCATTTTATATGTGTTTGTTCCCGTTTTGTTGATCTAAGAGTGAAGTATCTGAAAAAATATTATTTTCAGACACCATCCATGTTTAGATTTATCGAACTATTAAAATCCTCAAATAAACAGATTTTGTATAATTTAAGTATATATATACGGGATGCACTTAGAATAAGACATTCCTTTATTGATAATAACTGATGTATTCATCCTCAAAGGAGAAGCAGTTACTTTCTCATTTTGTCACGTGATGATATTTGTTGTTTGAATATTGCTATGTGATTGAGATGATGTACTTTGTACAAATCCGAATAAAATTATGTTCTGTTCTGTTCTGTTCATATTAAGTACGGTAAAGTCCAGCAAAAACTGCCTTAAGGTGGTTCGACAGCGGGCGACCCGCATCTCGAATTCCGGAAATGCTGATGACTTTCACCTGATCTTTTCGGCACGTGCTTATAGTAGAAAATTTAGATAAAGAAAAGTTTGATCTGCTTCAGTGTCTTCTCTGTTAGCTCAGTTGGTACGGCGATTGACTTGCAATCCAGAGGTTCTAGGTTCGATTCCCACTCGCTCCAAAACTTTTTTTTAACAAATTGTCCGATTTTAGTAACTAGTCAATTCATAATGCAGTGATCAAAGGACAGGCTATGTTTAGTCTAGTAATAATGAATAATATCAGATGCGAGTATAGTCAAGTGACAGCTAAGTTTGTGAGGATTTATAGCCTATATAACAGATGGCAGCTTAACACAGGACAAAAGTAATGCTAAAAGATAGATCCTAAAGGAGCTTTTATGCATTACTTTTGTTATGCATTAAGCAGTCACTTGCCTTTAAAGATCTACAGGCTACCGTATTCAATGGTCCCTTATTACAGGTTTGACTTATGGTATTATTTAGAGCTGACGGCATTTTAAAGTTGAACTCAAGGGAGGTTACTCTTTTTGTGTTAACATTTTGTCAGAATTTCAGGAAATCATGAATAAAATGTAAATTCCACTGTAGATTTTCATTAAAATTTTGTGACAAGTAGAATTAAGTTATATCTATCTAATAAGAGTAAAATTAGTGTATGTTAAACAGCTAGATTTTTTTGTAATTTGAGATTTTCAGAATTTGACTTTTTTAAAATATTGATATTTCTAGAAAATATGTCATGAAATACTTTTGTTTGCCCAATATCTTATAGTCTATGTACAGTTTACTTGAATGTACAGAAATTATTGAGTTATATCATTCTATAAAGAAAATATTCCTGTTTATTAAAAAAGGAGCTTTTCTCGACAAAAAGTCCTGTCAGAAAAAAACGGCACTGTAACACTTTTTTATTTAAACGATTTTTCACTCTCCATATGGTATATTTCAATTTAATCAAGGTTTCAAAGAATTCTGACACAGAATAAGCTGACCCGCGAACCACCTTAAAACAATTCTCGCAATGTGTTGAATACGAACGAACACAATTGTATTTATATATGGTTTAGACCAGTACTGGCCAATGAACAACATGTCCAATAATGCAGTTACATGTAACATGAATAACGTAACGTTTACGAAAATATAAATGGTAGTTTAAGGCCTTTCGCTACCGGAAGTCGGTCTTGCGGGCGAGCGGATATGCGTCTGGACGACACAGACTTTTTTCGTACGTGTTTATACTAGAAAATTTATATAAAGGAAATAGTGATATAAATTAGTATAATCCTTCATAGCGTAGTTAGTATAGTGGCTGACTATAGTGGTTGACTAGCAATCCAAAGGTCATAGGTTCGAGACCCATCCGATCCAAATATTTTTTTAGTGTCCGATTTATTGACTTGTCAATCCATAACGCAGTAATCAAGAGACATGTTATGTTTAGTCTTCGTTGATTAGTACTAGTGATGTTTACGGTCCAAGTATATGTCCACTTACCTGTACGTTTTAGTTTAATGACTTACAAGTCAATTAAATCGGTATACATGTAAACGATTTGATCGAACTATAAAGCCACACCTTGAAGCTTATCAATACGCTAACCTTTTCAATTATGTTCAAACAATATAATAAACCTTGTATGCAAGTCCATGAATAAATAATAATGCATTTTAATGACGAAGTTTTAATTCTAAGGTAGGTAACTGTATCTAAACAACAAATATCCCACATTTTAATAAGAAAATATGTTATTACAATAAATCCTGACTGTAATATTTTCTAATTTTTTCAGACTGACTAGTTCATCAACCATATATTTGAATAAAATGAAAACAAATATACATTGAATGAGTCAGTTTTTTGTAATTCAATTTTTTAGCATTTTGCAAAATTTAAATAGCTGATAACATCTTTCTGAACACCTTTATTCAAAATGTTTTTAGCTTTTCTTGTAATGAATGTTGTGGACTACTTATTGGGCGAGAATTATAGTCATTAGCTTTATTCAATTTTAAGAAAAATAAAATCATCAAAATTCTAGGTTTTTGTCAGAAAAAAGACCTTTAAGACAAACCACACGATAAATTTTGCCTATATTTACACACATTGTTTCTTAGGCTATTATCATTCTTCATGACAATTTTCATAACAATCGTATGGAAACTACGCGCATATGCGAAGTACCTTAACACGTTCCCCACAGTGACACATTCGAACAGAGTTGGCGATACGTCAAAAGTATGGTTCCTCTTTAAACTATACAGTGCCATACATGACAAAACTAATGTAATTTTATACAAACAGTTTGAATCCAAATCAGATGGCGAATGGCACTGCATTGTTTGTTTGGCATTTAAATATGGTTTGATTATTGAAACAGTCCTGGCATTACTGTTGTTATCTAAATATTGTTCAAAAAGGTACTAGTCTATTGGAAACCGAACATTGTAAGGACTAAAGGACATTGCATTTGATACAGTGGAGACTCTGTTATTCTTTCCCGTTTAAACGCAAACGTACGCAAACGCAAAGCACTAAAACGTAGAAAAGAACAACTTTTGGACAATTCTGATAATTCTTGTTTATCTTGGTGGCAAACAGTTTGGAGCCTGATCAGACGCCGGGTTACCCGGCGTCTGATCTGCTCCAAACTGTTTGCACTGCAAATAATAGTTTTAGCGTAAACGCGTTTATTGGGAAAGAATAACGTTCAGATTCTCCACTGTAGTTTCGTCTAGAACACTTCCATATAAGTGTCATTTAGAAACAGCAAACAATAAAGACCTCTAACAGCTAATACCTTTCCAAGCAAGATGTCATATTACGAAGGCTATATTGCCTGTTACTTGCAAGAATAACGGAATGTGTGAGTTACAAGAACCATCAGTTCAGATTGATCGCAATAGGGAAATGTTCTGCAAGGTTGTTCGTAACAGCTGTGCAGTAAACACTGTCTAAAAAGACCATTAAAATTCTAATTGATTGCATAAAAGATGAGTGACGGCTTAAAGCATGATATATGTAAAGGAGCTTTCTGTTTTACATTTACATTGCTTTAATCAGTCATATGCCTTAAACAGCTGGTAATTAACACAATTTAGTGGTCGTAACAGAGAGGTTTTATTGTAAATAGTCTTATATTCAATCCTATAAAGTGTAAACTCTACAATCCGAACTTCCATAAACCAGGGGACTATAGAAAGCTGACAGGTGTGTCGGTGTCCTTAAGCAAGCAGTAGCTCTACTTTCTCACAAACGATTCAACGAACTTGTAAAGAGTGTAAGCAAAGGTGGCATCCTAACCAGTCAGGAGCTTTCTGCATCACTGCTATCCTACATTAAACCATTACCCCCCGCATGTTTCTAATATTGAAGACATGTGATCACTTAAAGCAAGATAAAAGTAAATCAGAACTCGCCTTTAGGCGCATTCTGCTTTACTTTCAGCCTGATATAAGCTACAATCTTAACATTCTACAAATCTAAGGAACATCGTTCGACAATACGGTCGTATGTTTAAACTGTAAAAAACATCAACATTCTCAATCTAATCCTGTCTTGTGACATCTCTTTGTAATCGTGTTGAAAAAACAATTCCAAAGAGATGTCACAAGACAGGATAATATATTCATCCTGTCATGTGATATCTCTTTGTATTCGTCTTTTCAAGACGATTATTAGATACTATTTAAGAGTTTTAGAATCAGACTTATGACAATCATCGTCGTACGGCGTTTCGTAAGATGGGTCCCAGAATAGTTTATGTATCATGGCCATTCCAATAATGTCTCATTAGCCGGGTTAAAGGCACTCTGCAACTTAAACAAGGTGGCAATATAGTAGGAGATATTATAGGAACTTTCTACTTTAGTGTCATCATGATTTAAACTGATATCTCTCTTTAATGCCAACATTTTCTGTAGCTGAAAGCAGTTGTATACAATAATAATATTACCGTATGACAACCAAATCCACTCACTTCAAGACGTCATCTTCTATAAATAATTGTCTTTTGTTTTTATTAGGTATTTTGATTTAGAAATATTAAAATGAGTCCTGATCAGACGGCGTGTTGCACTCGGGGTAAGGCAGTGAAGACTCATTAGCTAAGTTAAGTCAGCTGAAAGCAGTCTTTCAATATAGATGAAAGTTCCTGTACATAGCTTTATGCTTTATCATCACCATGCTTGAAGCAGCTTTTACCCTTGACTTTCTTCACTATGTGGGAGAATTTGTTATACCGTTGCAAACAGTTGGATACAGATGGGTAACTCGACGATTCATTTGGATTCAAATTAGTTGACTATCTGGTGATATGTTTTTCAAAACAAATGCAAATAAAGTAAAAACTGAACTGAACTGAACTCGCATTAGATCGAACATACCAATATTTCAAAGTTTAATCACGTTTTAACTTTGAAAAACGGGTATGTTCGACTGAAGCGAGATCGACGTATTAGAATTTGATTTATTAAAATTATATTGGTAAGGTCGATTTAAGCGAATTCGAAGTATTGAGTTTCGACTCCATATCAACTTTCAGTATTGTTGCAGCCGTCGAAACTTGCAGACGGCAATTATTTAGCATACAGAAGGATAAATATAGACAAAAACAATATTGAGCGGTCGCAGTAGCGGAACCTTGCTTGATTTAGATGATACGCAAAACATTATTTTAGTTTAAATTTTATCACGACAGCCTTTAAACTGCGTTACAAACACGTGTCAAATAAAGTCAAATATATGAGTTTAGTGTTGTTTCGAAATAAAAATACTATATCTAGAACTTTTTCGCATGAAATGTTGATGAATGCTAATTACATTTTTATTCTCAGGAGAAACCTTGTGTTCGAATTTCATGACATTCTCTATTTCTACAGCCGAACTCCTGAATAAGAACAGTTAAACCACTAGAAAGAAGGCTAATTGGTTGTATATATGACAGATGACAGCTTAAAACAAGGTGACAGTAATACAGGACAAGAGTTTTCTGTGTTACTGTCATCTTGTTTTGAGCCGTCACCTGCTTAACCCTTTGAACCCTAGTCCCGCATATAGGCGTCCTTTTCAAACAGTATACATGTGAAAAGAGCACTTGTCCTATGCAAACAGTGAATACCCAGATCAGAGGGCTCCTTTCGGAGCCCTCTGATCTGGGTCTTCACTGTTTGTCATAATGCAAAACATTGACAAAAACAACCCTTAAAAGTCAGAAATGGACTAGACTAAAATGGAAACTGGGATTGTCCATTTAAAGCTTTAGGGAGGAAAGAGTTTAAACACACAGTCATTAACGCATGTGGTCGTCGTAATAGAGAGATATTTCTATAATATTTAGCTTATCGACAATATAATACCCAATCAGTTAGTCTATCGTTACATCTTTATACAGTTATCGTAAAAAATCATTTACTATGAAACAGTAATTTATATTACAACTCAGAAGGAAATTTGATGCATGTGTTTACGACAGGTACATGTGGATAATCTGTTATTCTTTCCCAATAAACGCGTTTACGCTAAAACTATTATTTGCAGTGCAAACAGTTTGGAGCCAGATCAGACGCCGGGTAACCCGGCGTCTGATCAGGCTCCAAACTGTTTGCCACCAAGATAAACATGAAATATCAGAATTGTCCAAAAGTTGTTCTTTTCTACCTTTTAGTGATTTGCGTTTGCGTACGTTTGCGTTTAAACGGGAAAGAATAACAGATTCTCCACTGTAGTCTATCATTACATCTTTGTACAGTTATCGTAAAAAAATCATTTACTACGAAACAGTAATTTATAATTATTACAACTCAGAAGGAAATTTGATGCATGTGTTTACGACAGGTACATGTAGTTGCTTAAAACAAGATGAAAGCAACACATACAAATTTCCTGTAAGAACGGTATGATGTGCTTTCATCTTACGTTAAGTTGAAAACTGTTTGTGACTATTGATCTATCAGTAGTTATAAGAGGTCGTAAATAAAAGTTGTTTATCTTAATTTCTATAAATCATGTTGAGGTGCAGAAAGTTTATCACGATCAGCCTATGCCTAATATAAGTCCAATTTGTATGTAATGCGAATGCAATGAAGGTCGCATTCGTCAACAACTTTAACAATATAAGTCTGATAAACATCTCTTTGAAACTGCGGGTAAATGAATGACAAATCGGAGAAAATATACAATATGAATGAGTGGATATTAATCATTTCATATCCTTTCATCAAAGTAATTAAAGCCCGGGTCTCGAGCTATATCTTCATCATAAAATATCATAAGGTATGCTAATCTAATTCCTCAAGGAACACAGATATGCCTAATAACGTTGTTTGGAACAATTGAATAGAATTTCTAATGCCTTCACTTTACACCTTTAACTGGCAAAGTTTAACATCTGCTGTAACACTTCAGCCGTCATGATATAGTCTGCTTTAGTAGCGTGGTCTGCACTATTGTTACACAGTCAGATTTAATAGATCATGGCTGAAGATATATCCAAACGATTACCAAATGAATCATACCCTGGTCCGACGCCGAGTGACCTTGATTCAAATCTTTGCAAAGTCCACTTAAATCTCCTATATATAGCGAGGATAGGGTTAACCCATTCACTGCCGTGACGTCATCAATTTTAAATAATTGTCGTCAGCTTCTATTTCTAAAATACAATTTTTAGGTATTTTGACTTCAGAAATATTGAAACGAGTGTCAAACAGTTTGGATTCTGATCAGACGCCGCGTTACGCGGCGTCTGACCAGGATCCAAACTGTTTGCAAATAATTACTGTACTCGGGTTAAGGCAGTTAAACATTACGGGTCAATTTGTATTTAACTGGGAATGACTATATATATTCTGTAAGAAGTAAAACAAAGCGAGCGGGTTCACATCAATATTTAGATATTGCTATCTCTCGAAAGCATAAAGCGTGGCAGAGATAGAAAAATATACCGGTGCAAAGGAAATATGAATAAATAATGGAAAAAAACCTTTTCCGTCACTATCTGTAGAACTGTTCTGACTTTAGTTAACTTTTTAAAGAAGTCGTTTTTACATGAAACCAAACATTTGCAAAGTGTTTTTCGAGAAAGGATACATAGCCAAAGTGTTTATATATTAATAAAAGCGACATCTAGCGGCGTCTCACCGGGGTATACAAACTACAGTTCTAAGTTTCAAAAGGGGTTTCATGTAGTTTTTACCCAACAGGTTTACGAATATATTTAGAAACAAAAATATGTCACCAGTGACCTTTATTTAATATCTGTTTTGCAGGTATTAAAAGTTTTGAAATTCTACCTGATTACATGTTGTCAAAGCACTTGGTTAGAAGTGATAGTTACAGTGGAGAATCTGTTATTCTTTCCCGTTTAAACGCAAACGTACGCAAACGCAAAGCACTAAAACGTAGAAAAGAACAACTTTTGGAAAATTCTGATATTTCATGTTTATCTTGGTGGCAAACAGGTTGGAGCCTGATCAGACGCCGGGTTACCCGGTGTCTGATCTGGCTCCAAACTGTTTGCACTGCAAATAATAGTTTTAGCGTAAACGCGTTTATTTGGAAATAATAACAGATTCTCCACTGTACAACGGAGAATACACCAGTTTTGGCAAAACGTCTTTATGCTTAAACCTATTGTAAAGCACCTTCTGATTATGGTTGTTTCGAATTTAGTAACATAAATCGAACAGTTGGTAAATTAAAGTAAAAAGAATTATCGCACACTCTGGTTAAATCTTTATTTCAAGGCAAAAACAATACACTACATATTAATTATTTTAGAAAACGATTAAGTAAACAGATAATGTCATACAGTGGGGAAGACGGTTTTTCCCCGTTTAAACGAAAATGGAACGCAAACGCAATGTAGCAAACTGGAGAAAAGGAAGACTATTTGACAATCCTGATTGTTTATATTCATCTGATCGGCAAACAGTTTGGAGCCTGATCAGACGTTATGTTACCTGGCATCTGATCTTCCCCCACACTGTTTGCAATTGAATAATTAACTTGAACGTAAACGCGTCGTTTTTGGGAAGGAATAACGATTTCTCCACTTTATATTAAATCAGTTTCCTGAAAGAGCATATTGAAATAGTATATGCAAACAGTTTGGATCAAACTCAATCTCTGACTAATGCTGCAAAACTCAATGCTTGATCATATCTAAACTTTGTTATACTAGGATTCACATTTGTGTAAGTGATAAGACACGAAATCCAAGCTTGATTATTGAAGACGATACTACAAATGAATTTTACCGAATGCGATTAGATATAATTTCGCATTAGCAAATGGTTTAGATCTAGATCAGATACTAATTAATTCGTCATTTGATCTGGGTCTGAATTCATATTTAATTGTAGTAGATTGAGAAGCCATTACAACCTATATGTTCTTAAATTCCAGACGACAATTTAGAAGCAGTCGATCGTAAGATAAGGGTTAAGAAAAATGATGCAGCTTGTCCAATGGACGTCCGAGGAAATGTGGAAGTAAATCATTAACCTTCTGCTCGCTCTGTAAATGTCGTCTGCGAAATATGTTGTCTGCAACGATTCCTAAAGTTGACTTAAATGCATTTTCTTGTAAAAGACATCACCAGAAAGTCAAACAGTTTGGGTCCAGTTGAGACGCCGAGTTTCTCGGCGTCTCATCTGGATCCAATCTGTTTGCAACAGTGATCACCAAAATCGCTCGTATCTTCCAAGAGGTTAAAGCCGTAGTGATACCACCGGAATTGAAATAAACAATCGATGGAAGAGCAGGCAAGGAAGAGACCGATCCAAAGACACTTGTATTAAAACCACTGATGTAGAACTAATAGACTTTGTGTTTTTGCTTATGGGAAATAAAGAAGATAGTCTGTCTGTTCTAATTGCGCCAGGCGGAAATCACAGAACGAATAATTACAGATGAAATTCTCCTAATGTCATCTCAGAAATTCTGGCTTCTGAGGCAATGTGAAGTGTTTTGTCATGGGATGCCTATTACAATGAGATCATGTGACCGCAAAGCCGAGATCAGTTAGATTTTATTGGATAAACCTCGACCCGTTGTTCGAGGATAGGTTTAACCCGTATTTCTAAGAAAACTTTACTTTTAACCCCATGACGTCATCAACTTTAAACAATTGTCGTCTGCTTTTGTATCTTAAACATTAATTTTAGGTATAAGTATTTCAGAAATGTTGAAATAAGTGTCAAACAGTTTGGTTCCGTGCCAGACACCGCGGTATGCGGCATCTGCTAAGTATCCAAACAATTTTGGGGGTATAAATCAACGAAATCGGTTCTTAACCCATTTATACCCAGTGGATTATTCCATGTTTATCAATTGGATTAGTCCATTTTTTTTATGTAAGTGGTGAATGGTCTAAAGTTTTATTTTCGTTTTATATTGGAATTCATATCAGCAAATACGGCGTCTGATTAGAGACTACACTGTTTGCCTATGTTCCATACAGTGGAGAAAACGTTATTCTTTCCCAATAAACGCGTTTACGCTAAAACTATTATTTGCAGTGCAAACAGTTTGGAGCCAGATCAGACGCCGGGTAACCCGGCGTCTGATCAGGCTCCAAACTGGTTGCCACCAAGATAAACAAGAATTATCAGAATTGTCCAAAAGTTGTTCTTTTCTACGTTTTAGTGCTTTGCGTTTGCGTACGTCTGCGTTTAAACGGGAAAGAATAACAAATTCTTCACTGTATCATATGTACCCATTGAAAGCGGCTTCTTATTAGAATCCCAACTGTTTGCAAAGTTAAACTCAGTCGACTATGGTGGTGAAAGCGGAAAACAGGAAAATCACTAAGAACCGAACACATATTTTGGTCCCAAACATTTGTTCTACAGATAGATAGATATTTTATTTATACATTAGGCCAGAGGCCCAACAGTACACAACCATACACTTTATGCAATACATAGTCAATGCCAAAGGATATGTTATCCAGTGTATAGGAGGGGAAAATGAGACATAGTTTTTTTTTATATATTCACTTAAGGAGATCAGGGTCCAGACTGTTTGACACTCGTTTCGAAATTACGTTAGTTATAGGGCCTTATATCTAACTCTGAAATGATATTGCAGACAACCATATTGAAGCAGACGACCATGGGGCGGTAAAGGGTACGATGAAAGAGTTCAGCGGACACCTGTGTTTTAAAAGCATCATACAGTTTCATTCAGTAGTCACTTAACATTTACCCCATAGCATGTTTCTTGTTTTAAAGACAGATGATCACTTAAAGCAGGTTACACGTATAGCAGAATGCACCCTAAGGTTGAAAGCTTTACATTTTTCTTGTAAGCTGTCACTTTAAGTCAATTACTTAGCGTCTGATCAGGATCCGAATGACCTGTAAAGAATACAATAATACTCACTTGAAGGTAAGCAATGAAGAGGTAAAAGAATATCCTTGTTCAGGATCGCAGCCACTTTTAACCTTTTGCAGATTTTATGGCTATAGAACTGGGGCTCTGGGAAAAAAACGAACTGAAAAAAGAGATATTTCTAGGAAAGCTGACATTTTCTCTTGATACAAAAATATTAGCCTGTCAAAGTACTGTCTTTACTCGTAATTGTATTGTATGCAGAACGGCTTTATTGGGTGAGTCTGTCGAGTGTATGGGGAAAAGACAATTTATATTACAGAAGTAATGATATAGTTATTTACAGTATAAGTCTTATTGTTTTTTCGAGGCGTACACGGTGGTCAGTGATGTTTTCCTTGGCCCCATGCCTAGACAATGTGTGGACACACATATCACATACGTTCTGACAGGAGGTTTTGGCCGTTGGTTATACTTCACTAACGTGGCAGGCTTAATTATGTCCATCTCAATTTTATTACTGTAGAATAGATAATACAGTTAAGGCATACAGTGGAGAATCTGTTATTCTTTCCCGTTTAAACGCAAACGTACGCAAACGCAAAGCACTAAAACGTAGAAAAGAACAACTTTTGGACAATTCTGATAATTCTTGTTTATCTTGGTGGCAAACAGTTTGGAGCCTGATCAGACGCCGGGTTACCCGGCGTCTGATCTGGCTCCAAACTGTAGCGTAAACGCGTTTATTGGGAAAGAATAACACATTCTCCACTGTACTATAACTACCACTTTAAAAGGCTTGAATTCAACTATTTGAGCCCCGATACTTCAAATCGGTAATTCAAAGTTTCAATTCAATCAGTGCCATTTTGAATGCTTACGGTTGATTTTAGCAATAGATTGCAACGTGACCAATAGCGCATACCCTGCTTAGAGGACTCCATAAGGAGCCATCTGGTCAGAAGCTATCCTGTTTCCCACATGATATTGTTATTGCTTTCAATGTTAGAAACCTATCTTCACATACAGTGGAGAATCTGTTATTCTTTCCCAATAAACGCGTTTACGCTAAAACTATTATTTGCAGTGCAAACAGTTTGGAGCCAGATCAGACGCCGGGTAACCCGGCGTCTGATCAGGTTCCAAACTGTTTGCCACCAAGATAAACAAGAATTATCAAAATTGTCCAAAAGTTGTTCTTTTCTACGTTTTAGTGCTTTGCGTTTGCGTACGTTTGCGTTTAAACGGGAAAGAATAACAGATTCTCCACTGTAACAATGAAATGTGATGGGTTGAATCGTCTCTGTCCTCAGTCCAGAAATTGTTAGTGTACCCTACTGACCATCAACCGCTATGGATATTTAAATAATTAGTAACATGAATCACAATTGAAATGATATGGAATCGTGTCATTTTTACCTACATAAAATACTTTTACTCCATTATCACCAATGTAGTAAAAGGGCATTCAAATTAAGTTTTTGAATACGAAATTGTTTTCGAAACTATCCATGATGTCCCCTTTATGCAATTATTTATCAACAAACGCCTTTACACTTAATAAAAACTTCGTACGACAAAAACAGTCGTACGTCAAACTTTAAAATACAATTAATTTCTGATTTCGCCATCAAATCCTGTAATGTGCCATATCTTTGGGACTGTCTTTTCAAGACGATTCAACAGAGATGATACTGGACAGGATTAGATTGAGAAATAAATAATAATTTAGAATCTTATAATCTAACTTACGACAACATTTGTCGTACGAAGTTTTATAAAAACGGGCGGCCCCTGTTGTCCATTGCAAGCAGTTCGGAGCATGGCCAAACGCCTAGTAAGCCATCATCTGATCAGACCCCAAGCTTTTTTGCCAAACTGAGTTTTATAAATCACCAATATTTTCGAACGACTGTCACTTTCTCAATTTAATATATTGCGTTTGCATTCAGTTTCGGTTAAACGGGGAAGAATAACGTCTTCTTATATTGATATATAGTGTCTGTAAATGTGGTTAATTCTAAGAGTGTGGTTCCTTGCAATTATTGAAATACCGCAAATCTGTTAAGTACCCTACTTACCAACGAACTCATGTTTTGAAACTTTTCATTCAAATATTGTCAATGGAGCACAAAATCGTACAACAGCTCATCCTAGTGAATGTATAATTTAATCAAACACCATACTGCAAACAACCAAACCTATACCAACCGACTATCCACACATGCATTAACTCATTGAGCCCTAGTGACGCATATATGCGTCCTTTATAAAAAAATGTACACGTGAAGAGTACAATTGTCCTGTACAAACAGTGGAGTCCCTGATCAGAGGGCTCCTGATGGAGCCCTCTGATCAGGGGCTTCACTGTTTGTCATTTTGCAATATTTTATAAAATACAAACCTAAATAATCTAAAATGGACTAGCATTTATTGCAAACTGGACTTGTCCATTTGAAGTTTCAGAGTATAATGAGTTAATATGTAAACTTATGGAGAACGACAGCCTAGTACAGGACACAAATATTGAAGAACCCATGGGTTGAAACCCTTTATTTGAATATTGTCCATTAAGCACGAAAACTGTACATCTTAATCAATCATACCATATTGCAAAATCGTACAAAGCGGCTATCAAGGGAAATGCCTGTACATGTATGTATGTTTTAAGAGGAATGACAGCCTAATTCATGGTAAAAGTAATGCAGAAAGGTCCTGAATAACTTTTATCTTGTATTTAAGCAGCAGTTTGTCTTCATTAATCAGAAAGCTAATTCTAGGATGTCTATGATTCATTTTATTGGTATATTTAAACATTGGCTTGCCTGTGTTTTGTGTCTTTGTTATTGTACAGTACCCGCTTTCAATAACAACACCCAACGGAACACAAACATTGTATGTGTTGTTTGGAGCGATTTGTTACAGGGAGGAAGAAATAAAACCCTCAGTGTATATATTCAAACAATTTGAGAAACGTCGAGAAAGACAATTTGAAACAGACGATATTTCAGCAGTGTTATGATTAGACATAATGATCTTGTTTTGGGAACAGTGACAAGCAATGTTGTAAGGAGGGAATTGTTGTTCAGAGGGTCGTTGTAGGGAGAGAACACTGTATAATGATATAAGGAATGCTATAAAGCTAGGTTTCCGGCGTATCTTTAGTTTGTCTCTGCCATATAACAAATGCAGAGTCAAATTGAATACACATAGATGTCTAGGATGTGGAGTGCTCGGAAAGCTGCCAGACGATATGATAATATTTTGAGATAGAAACTTTTTTGTTGTCTGCTTTCTAAGGGTGGTCTGCAGAAATTTGAAACTTAACGTGTAATACGCTTTGAATATTATCTATGTGCAATATATTTGTTTGCAATAATATTTGACGTTGGTGTCAGGGTGTTTTAATTCAAGGAAAAGATACGAGTTTCAGTCAGATCGGATTCCAATCAGACCAGTACATCAGTAAAACCACTGGGCTGTTGCTATTCCTGGAAAGATGATTTTGAAGAAAGATGTCAACGTAGTACTTTCATCTTGAATTAAGCAGCCACGAATCGGCTTGAATAGCATGTTACTTATTAAAGTAAATTTAACCTGTCATTCGGTGGTAACACATGGCTACTGGTATATGTCTTTGCTGAGTACTCCTTAATGTAAGGTAAAAGTAATTAATAAAGTTTTGTCAAGGATTAAGATATGCCATCTTTATATGAGACGCCCAACGTATCTAATTGTGAGATTTACTTATAATGTATTGTTTTGGTCAGAGGTTTATTAATTGTTAGTGAGCTACTGTGAAACCGTATTGAGTAAAATTCATAAAAGCCGATTAATGACTATCGTCAACAGATGTAAACATTAGCAAAAATATTAGATTCTGATGAGGTGCCGCAATTTGCGGCGCCTCATCAGGGTTTGCATTGTTTGCCTTTTCATATGAAATGATCTGCTATGTGGACAAACACTATGTTCAGTGTCTTTGAAACAATGTAAAGAGTTTTTCAAGCAAGCACATAGATCTAGCGATAGTTCATTGCAGTGTAACGTGCAAAACCAAGAGACTCAGCAACAACAAACCTTGTTAATGCAAAGCTTAAGCTCACCTCAAACCAAGAGGTTTTTGTTGCACTAAATATATTAACTCACTTCCTAGCATACAATGATTTGGGAAGCCAAATTTGCAAATACCAGTTCCACGAACGTTACATAACTTCTCCCTCCAAGACGTCTCGTCCCGAGATTTTGACCCTTGGAGAACAGTGGGAAAGGCAACTCTGGTCCGGCAGTTGTTTTCATCCCACCGCTGCCACCATTTTTAACCTGCAAACCGAATGACAAAGCAACAATAAACCATGTTGATACAAAGCTTAAGCTGACACCAGGAGGTGTTTGTTGCACTATATTATATTAACTCACTATCTAACATAGAACGATTTGGGAAGCCTCATTTGCATATACATGTACCACCGTTCCAGGAATGTTACAGCAGTATATACTGACATGAATCGGAATCCAGTGCTTGGACTATTTCCCTTATCTTTTCAGTGAAGAAGACTTTATTCGTTCTCGTTTATATTAGACTTAAAATATAATGACGTAAAATATAAAATACAATGTAGTACAATACATTTTATTTTAGGATTTTAAACATTAAACGAATGCTCTGAAGCCTACAATACCTATATAATAATGATTATTCTAGCGAGAAATATACATGTTATTTACAGAAGTGTCGGAAATGAGAGTAGTTTGATATTATTAAAGATTTATTCTTTAGTGGCAAACACTGTGGAGTCTGATCAGACGCTGAATAACCCAGCTTCTGAGTTTCATGCTCAAATCTAGTTTCAGCGGATGTAAACTGTTTCAGCATAAACTCGTTCATTGGGATATAATAACGTCTCCTCCACAGCAGCTATGACATAATACATGTTCACTGATAATACTAATGACTCTAAACTGTGTACATTTATCAGTGAATGCGCCACCTTTGCTAGAGTGGTTAAGCATGCATTTAGACGTCCTAATTAATTTCTTTCATTGTCCGGATATCCGTTCCTAAACACTTTGTTGTGTGTTTTTATTTCTCAAAGTTAAGATTTTCGAAAAATCACTGAAGAAACATTGAACTAGGTGCCAAACACTTTGGATCCTGATCAGACACCGCGTCACGCGGCGTCTGATCTGGAACCAAAGTGTTTGCAAACATTACCGCATTCGTGGTAAGGCATTAAAGGAAAATTCACTTAACAGCATCAGATTATAGCTGCCGTACGATACATTTCTAAAACTTTCACTTAGCAACTTAACTTTATATTTAAAACCATTGCTCGCATACATATTAGATCTTTAATATATAATTGGGTTAAATAGCGGCAATGAAAGTTACATGATTCTTCAAAACATTATCGTCCGTTAAAAGCATTATATTTGCATATCGTAACAACATCTAAATAGTGAGACACAGTTTTAACTCCGTATCCTATTGTGATCAACAGACTACCACATTAAGTCATATCTTGCGAACCACGGTGTGACCAAAAACAATATCAAGTAGATTGGATCCAAATTAGACGCTGTGCTATCGTATATATGTGTCTGTACTGGATCGAAACATTTTTGACACTTTCCTTTCTTTAAATGTGCTTTTATAATCTCGATTATAAATTAAAATATTGCAGACGACAATTTTGAAGCAGACGATACCGTGACATTGTAAGGGTTTATAGAGTCATAATATCTGCCCACTTATTTTGCTGCTCTGTTGTGGCTTGTAAACCCATACCCTGCTGAAATATCGCCTGCTTAGAAATTGTCGTCTGCAATTAATACAAATTTTCTATCATAGATTTTGATTGAAGTATGCTGAAAGTGAGTGTCAAACAATTTGGGGTCTGATCAGACGCCGAGTTTCTCGGCGTCTGATCTGGATCCAAATGGTTTGAAAGTGTCAATCAAGCCGTGTTTAACACGATAATGGTTAATGAGGGAAATGATCTCCCTAAAGCATCGTCTCGACCATAGGCCAGAACGATTTTCTGATCTCTAAACAATAAATGTGAAAATTAATATTTATTTGCCTAAATCAGGGTAATTTTATGGGATTATAGAAATCTCGTGTCGCCTTAATTGATCACAAAAAAATGAGGCGTGCTTGTTTGTCAGGATTGGGAATTAAACCCATTAGCATGATGAGAATATGTGCTAAATGTTCCCTACCCGCAGAATAGTATAGTTGGTCCTCAGAGTGACACTTAACATGCTTCATAATAAATTGATGGAACATGCGAATGTGCCCTTTGGTGCACAATTGAATTCAATTATTAGTAAGAACTGAAATTTAATAGGATTAAGAATATCTATTACTTTCCTTCTGTATTAACTTCTTCACTGCCTTATTCCGAGTACATGTATACTAGTTGTTTGCAAACAGTTAAAACTGATTTCAATATACCCTAAGCCAAAATTACCTTAAATTAAAATTGAGAAATAAAACAGACAACAACAGTTTAAATTTGATGACGACATGGCAATGAATGGGTTAAATACAAGATAGTTCTACATCATCGTTGTCAATAAAAGCGTGGATATGTACATATACATTTTGCTGATATATTAAAGTCAGTCCCGCTTTTGAACATTCGGCAGAAGACGTATAGACGGTGTTAACCACAGACTAAATGTTCAATCAGAAATGAAAGTAAAGAAGTAAGCATCCACACTGAAAGAACAAATTCAGTTCAGCTTTAGCATTAGCAGAATAGCATTTTAAATATATTGTTACAAACCAACGAGCAATTTTCAATTAAGCTTTTACTGAGATAAATCATTTACAAGAAGTACGTTTGTTTTAACTTGTGTGTCACCCAAGACACACTCTACGGTTTAACCATAATGAACTATATGAGCCGTACCATGACAAAACCAGCCTTTTTGCATTGCAACATTGTTCAGACCAATCATCGTTGTCATCTGAGTTGAATATAATACAGCTACGATGCTTTAGATGCATATTCGGTGTCAAATAGTGTAGATCAAGACCAGCTGCGGCGTCTGTGACGCGGCGACTGGCCTTGATCTACACTACGCCGTTTTGCAATGCAATAAAACAGGTTTCTTATGGCACGTATCAGTTATATAAGTTGGAAACGAACTTTTTATCGTAAAGATTTGTAAATATATAACGTTTTTCGCAATTTAAGTTCTAAAACATTTCATCATGCATTATTTCAAATATTCCTTATGTACTGATTGTGAGGATCCATATATGTAGCTCATACAGTTGTGTTCCTTCTAATGAAATACTGGCGATGTTTTTGTTGTTGTTGTTACAACCAGCACAAAGGGGGAGGGGTATCATCACATCCCCTTAATATAATTGTGCGATCATCAGATGATGAAAAGCAAGGTTGTGCAATCAGGATGTTTTCGATGTATATAGCTCCTGTTTGTTGTGTGTGTGTGTTTTGTTCTCTTGAACTTCCCGATCTTAGACCTGTTAATATACTGAGCAAACAGTACAGAGTTTAATGATTCAAAGCACCTAGTTCTAGAAAACAAAACAAAACAACCTTAATAGCGTATATGCATACCTTGCATCTACCTTATATGTAAACCCTTTCTTTTACAGCCTTCCTTTTTACAGCTTTTTACTTTTGTTTATACATTTGTATTATATTTGTGTTTGTTAGAAAATAGTTGTTACAGCTTATGTTTACTGTTATATTGTATCGGACATTAAATACATCTTCTTTTACCTTGTATCTTGAGGCAAACATGTTGTTGTTTTTAAAGAAGAAAGCATGGGCACAAACACTTTAGGAAATAATTGTGTAAAAGTTGCCAATTTCGTCTGTAAGAGTTTATGCTTAGCCTTGAGAAAATTTGCTCAAAACTGTTTTCAAATACGAAATTATTCATGTTAATGTCTTAGGTCTTTAAGCTTTGTTTGATTTTAACCCCTTCACTACCTTACCCCGAGTACAGTAGTTATTTGCAAACAGTTTGGATCCTAATCAGACGCCGCCTATTGCGGCGTCTGATCAGGATCCAAACTGTTTGACACTCGTTTCAATATTTCTTAAGTCAAAATACCTAAAACTTATATTTTACAAATAGAAGCAGACGATAATAGTTTAAATTTGATGACGTCATGGCAGTGAAGGGGTTAACTCCTTTCCGGATGAGAAATGTCAGATACTTATGTGCAACCAATACAACCTTAAGGGTGTATCAATGTCATAAGCCAATTTTTAAAAGTATCAAACTTTTTTTCTTTTTTTCCGGCTCTACACTGAAACAAACAAACAAAACACCACTCTGTTTTTAATCATGCCATTGATCTTTTAATTATTTGACTCATTTTAAAAATGATCTTACAAACTTACTATAACAATTTTATAATCTTGGTAATAATATTGGAAGAAATTCCATGTTTCCATGCATCTCAATATTGTATCATTTTTATTGTGTATGTAGTTATTTGTCTTTCTCGCTTTGTAGGTACATTTATATAATTTCATGTGAAGCGCTTTTGAACGCACAACTCCTGTGTGAAAAGAGCGCTATATAAATCGGGTATAATAATAATAATAATAAGTGGGTGGGGTAAATTTTACATGGCCGTAGAGCCAACTGTTGTTCACCAAAATGTACACTTTTTCTATTTTTTCATTCATCTTAAATAGCTCTGCAATACAAAACCATCATAGAGTGTTTTCATATACTTTGAAAATTTCCCAAAGTCATGACATTGATACACCCTTAATTCTATTTAAAAAGTAAGGAATATAATACGACTGCTGTTATTATCCGTGACATTCACAAAGCCGTTGTACAAAAATATATATTTACATATCTGAATATATACATCTGATCTTATTCATACATGTATACCTGATTACGATTTGTCTCTATCTTCATAAATGAATATTGTGATATTGGAGTTTATTATAACTTCATGCAGGAAACACGTATTATCAACGTTGATCTTCCCCATTTAACTATTTCAACATGATAAGACGCCATGGTACTGTTTGTCACTCGTATCGACATTTCTTCGGTCAAAACAGCCTTATATCTGACTTTAAAAATATTGCAGACGACACTACCAATACAGACGATATTTTGGCGGTAAAAGTCTAAAGCAGACGGTAATTATTGGCAGGGAAAGAGTCAAACGAAACTGAACGCAAACATAATGCATTAAAGGTGTAGAAACTACCAGTCTTAACAACTGTTGATGCTTGATTTTAATCTGAATATTAAATAGTTTTACTCAGCGAGGGTTTTGTTTCTTGAGAAAAAACACATTCGTTGTTAAGGTTCACATACGACATTCAAGTCTCTTCAGTACACATACAAACGGTTGAATTCAGGGCTGCCATTTCTCCGGATTTTTCCTAAATCTTCGGATTATTTTACAGTACATGGTAGCTTAAAGCAGGCTGAAAGTAAAGAAGAATGCGCCTTAGGGCGTATTCTGCTTTACTTACAGCATGTTTTAAGTAGTCGCATGGCAAAAAAACTAGAAACAGGCTATGGGGTAAAGGTACGATTCGTAAAATCGCACTTGAAAAATGCAAATTTGGTAATCGTCGGATTTTTCCTGTCATTTCATGGCAGCCCTGTGATTTCCATGTACATGTATCACCGTACAATGGAGAAGTCGTTCTGGTTTAAAAAAAACGCGCGTTTGTACTACAATACTTATTTACAAACAGGCTGTGATCATCAGGTTGTTATTTTCTCCATTTCGTTTCTTTGCGTTCACGTTTATATGCATGTCAATAGGAAACAATAACCTCTTCCATTATAGCATTGTTAGGTTAATACAATGTTGCCACTGGGCTTTCTTTGAACTCTCTGATAAGTATACAACCCCCTTTTTTCGTAATAATTTCTCAAAGGAAATGTAGTTTCTTTTTTATAGAACACTTAATCAAATGAGCAAAAGTATATATAAGATAACTGTATTTTTTCAGTGTTAGACCGAAACTTAGTTCATTTAGGAACCATCAGACGTTATATTTTCACAAATGGCGAAGCTACGGGTGAATATGTAACAGTCTGATGTTGACGAATGAATTAAATTTCGATTTTCGATAAAAATAAAGTTATTCTATTCATTTCAGTTTTTAAATAACGTTTTGAACTAAATGTGTGTCAATTTAAAGCAAAAGTACAAACTTTACCCCAAGTTTTCATCGAATACTTTTTCGTGACACCTTACCATGACGTCACTGATTAATTTATTTTACGTCAGAGGTATTTCGACGTTACTTCCGATCTAGGATTTGCTTTTTCCGTTTAGTGGTTCTCGACAGATCCGGATGCCGTGCTTACATGATAAAACACGATTGTCTACGATTCTTGGAGAGCCATATAGACTACTAGGGGAAAACTTATATTAGAAGTAGCAGTGGGTTAATCGGGTGGCGATAATACCACTGTTTGAAACATTGAGATTACCAAATATAATCTACTATTATTTTCCGAAAAGCATGAAATACAATGCGTTAATGCATACATGACGTTGCGCTCATGACGCCATGACATTTGAAATAACAAGAAACGTTACCGTTACTTTAAATAAACAATATTGTATTTGGTTTTGTTTTGTGAGTGCATGTAACAAAAATTTGATGTGTATTTGGCCATGATTTCCTTTGATAAATGCCCATAGAGGTCGAAATATAAGAATAGAGCAATTCTATAATTCAATTCCAGATCTACATGTATTTTAATTCCCTATAATATTTTTTATCTTTAATGTGAATTTTTAGTTTACAGCATTATTGTTACCGTCTAATCATAGACTTACAAGATAAACTGTCAATTCCTCTGAATGTATTATTTCCAATGCCCATGGGCCCGTTTCATTAGACTTCGTACGACAAATGTTGTCGTAAGTCAGATTATAAAAGTAATAATTGTAATTTATTTCTCCATCTAATCCTGTCTTGTGACATCTCTTTGGAATTGTCTTGAAAAGACAATTCCAAAGAGATGTCACAAAACAGGATTAGATAGAGAAATCAGAAATCAAATATATTTTAAAATTTTGAATTACGTCCGTTTGTGTCGTACGAAGTTTTATGAAACGGCCCCCGGGTGATTATCGTTCTATGTCAAGCTCTCAATTATCTTCGACAGAGAACTGCATTGGTAAGAATTTCTTGTTTTTATAGCACTACAGCGTATGAATATTTATTCTCAGCTCATGACTAGTTATGCATTACATGTAATACCGAAACATTGTGTATGGTTTAATTCCCGTTTTGTGTCAAGGGTTATACTATAAATTAATATTTACGAACTTATTTTCACATACACTTGAATATTCATTTTGTCTTTGCATTATTGCACAGGCATGCTCTCTAATCAATACATTCCCTTAACCCCTTCACTGCCTTACCCGGAGTACAATAGTTATTTGAAAACAGTTTTGATCCTGATCAGACGCCGCGCAATGCGGAGTCTGATCAGAATACAAACTGTTTGACATTCATTTTCAATATTTCTTAAGTCAAAATATATATATTTTTTTCAATTTGAGAAATAAAAGCAGACGACAAATGTTTAAAATTGATGACGTCCTGGGTTAATTCTGTTACGACAGCTCTGTGACCATCCAATTTGCTTTAACCCATTTGTGCTCACGATCCCATATATGGGACATAGGCAAACAGTGTAGACTCTGATCAGACGCCGCATTATGCGGCATCTGATCAGAGTCTACACTGTTTGCTGATAGTAATTTAAATATAAAACAAAATGAAAATGAAACTTTTGACCAGGCATCCATTTGATAAAAGTTGGACTAATCCAATATATAAACATGGAAGAATCCGCTCGGTATGAATGGGTTAAACAGTTTGAAACAGTTTGGAGTCAGACCACGTGTTTAACTTATGAAATTATGAGACTAGGTGATCATTTTTTATCTCACTAGATCAACCAATTAACAGACACTGGGTTAACCGGTTCACCGAGATAGAGGACTTAAGTGGAGTGTGCAAACATTGTGGAACGAGACCGCTGATCAGGAACAAAATCATTTTAAACTCGTATGGACATCTCTACGATCAAACCGCTTTAACTATTACTTTGAAATACGTGTATTTGTTACACATAACGTTTAAGGTACTTATAATGGCAGCAAAATGATTAAAGCAGACAATAGAATATGACGTTGAAAGGGTTACACTGATTATCGGACAACTAGACCTGGTAGGTCATGCATGCAAATAGAGCGAGATTTGTAGGAACTGTTTCATTAGAATATAGCCCTTAGGGAGCATATAAAATAATGATTAGAAGTATAACGTTGAGTTCTTTACTTCTTACTCTTCACTGACGCCGCGATAAAAGGCGATACAAACAATCCTGTGGTTAACGAGAATCTGTTAAAACGTATAAATAGTCTTTAAGTGTTGTAGCAGTCTAATGAAGAAATAAAGTAATGTAGAAACTCCCAAAGAGAACTTTATGCATTATTTACGTTCTTCATTAAGCATATATCTATATTTAGATTTCGTTGAGTGGTTCTTTACTATAAGTTCGTCTGTCCTTAACTATGTCCCTCATATTTTATTTAATTCAGAATATGACTTATACTCGTAAACCAGCCGAGGTGCAGGTCTAGAAACGTCCCTAAAGTATCACACACCTAATTAAAACGTGCCATTGAATTAAAGCATAAATCGTGCTCGCGTTTTATACACGACCATTAAGCGCCCGGTGACGGGGTAAGCATCTTGGTACTTCATAATGCTTGACTCAAAAAGCCATTAAATTCAGGTTCGCTGGAGATGCTTCTACATCATCTTCTGGGTATAAAAGAGAATGTTAATGGACCTTGGTATGGTTGTTGGTTTGATAAATATCTAAGGCAAAACAGCGTTGAAATTAAAGTTTTATTTTCACCCGCCTATTAGGAACTAAGTTTGTTGAAGATTAAAATAGCCCAACTGCCTTGCACCTGAAATACTGTTTTAGGAAAAGCAATAAATAGTTACTAAGCTTGCAATCTATTTAGTTCTTGATCAAACGATTTGATATACATATACAGTGTTCCCTCCCTTCAACGGCCCTCCCAACAACGATTCCCTGCTTACAACGACCCTTGTCGCAGTTCCCATAACAGAACAATCATGTCCAACCTATTCACTGCTGCAATGTCGTCTGCTTAAATTGTCGTGTGCTGTTTTTCTCAAAGTGACATAATGGACATTTTGACAGAAAATAAATTAATGACGAGTGACAAACAACTTGAATCCAAATCAGACGAACAACGTACACAATCTTTGTCTCCCATTGGATGTCGCTGTTGAGAGGGAGCGCTGTAATACATTTATGACAAATGACATGACACTTCAAATACTAGTAATAATTTTGCAATCGATAGTATTTCGGCATCAAACAAAGTTTATAATGAACATAAATTAATGACTAAAATAAAAGGAAACTTCTTTCGTGTAACGAAGGAAAGGGCAGAACTCCGTCTTATAACACTAATATTTCATGGTAAAATGATCACTTTAAGCTCAGTAAAACTCGCATTTTTAATGGAACTTTTTAATGTTGGTGTTACATACAGATATATAGCTGCTGGAGGCAAGAGAAAGAAATGATTCGTGCAATGACAAAACCTGCCTTTTTGCATTGCAAACAATGCAGATCAAGGCCAGTCAAAGACGCGGCGGCTGGTGTTGATCTATTCTGTTTGACACCAACATTATTCTTAAAGCATTTTATTTAGCAGTATTATATACTGTATTTGGTAGTGTAGACCAAACTCAGATGCAGAGTCTGTGATGACAATGGTGCTTGCTATGTAAAATGTTGCAATGTAATAAGGCAGGTTTTGTCATGGTACGGCCCAAATGAAACGGTTTCTTGGGGAGCATTTTGCCTACGTTTCATCTTTGTTTCTGTTGCAACCTGTCTGTACAACCATCATCTTTGTCGAAAGTACAGTTAAAAGGCCGTAATTATTTCCCGTTTAAACGTAAACTAAACGCAATCGAAACATAATAAAATGGAGAAAACAAATGACCACTGACCGTTCCTTACAGTTTAAATCTTGGTGACAAACAGTTTGGAGCCTGATCTAACCCAGTGGAGTTTTCGGGTTACCCGGATAATGACCTGGATCCAAACTATTTGCAGTTTACAACATTGGTTGAGCACAAACGTGTTTAATGGGAAATAATATTGTCTTCACTGTCATAGCTTCCCATGGATCACAAGAAATGTACCTACTAGCAACTGTGGTCATCTTGTTGATTCCATTGGTGAGTGTAAAACACCACTAGTGTGACAGCTCTATAGAAAAATCTTCATTTTCGGTGTTTAGCTTACTGACCTCTGAAACCTCTCAATGGGCTGTTCCAGTTTTCATTTAAGTCTGATCCACTTTTGACTGTTTACTGTTTAGGGTTGTATTATACAGTGGAGAAGACGCTATTCTTTCTCGTTAAAACATCGAAAGAAACGCAAACGCATTGCAATAAGACGTAGAAAATGACAGCTTTTTGACAATTCTGACAACTAATTTTAATATGAGTGGCAAACAGTATGTAGCCTGATCAAACGCCGTGTTACCCGGCGTCTGATCTGACTCCAAACTGTTTGCAATTGAAGTGATAGTTTTTAGCGTACACGGGTTATTTTTTGAAAAGAATAACGTTTTCTCCACTGTGATATATATAACTTTACCAGAAAACAATACATGTAGCACATTGCAAACAAACTGAGTCGTGCCACACGCCGGATAACCCAGCGTCTAATCAGACTCCAAACTATTTGCCAACCAGATTAAAAAAGATCAACATGTTTCAATAACATGGGTAATACTTTCATCTTCCCCATTGTATCTTCCATAGTCATACTGTTATTCGCCCTTCACTGTCATCAAAGTGCTATGACGTCATCAATTCTAGACACGCGTCTGGTTTTATTTCCCAAATTTAAATTTAAAGTTAAGGTATTTGACTTACCGAAATATTGAAAATGGTCTACATGAGTTCGTGAATGAGTCAGTGTAAGGACCACAATGGAAATAAAGAAAATAGTTTTCCTTGTTTGTGTTATCCTTGGTTTCTAGTGCGCATTAATTATGCTTTTTACCTAAATAAATATATCTGCCTATCTATACATCTATCTAAAACAGTTTGGATTCTGATCAGAATCCAAACTGTTTGCAAATAACTATTGTCCTCGGGGTAAAACAGTGAAGCAGAAACTAGATATCGATCAACACTTACGCCAGGGCTCCAGATAGTAATGGAGCATTTCAAAAAATTAATTATGTCTGCATTCAACTTTATGGTGTGACTACTCGTTAGAATCGTCCCTTAAAGACGATTCTGATGAGTAGTGACACCATAAGATTTTTGTCCTACATGTACAACAAAGGAGAAAAGTTTGGATTTGTCAGGTTACTCCCTCTTATCTGGAGTCCTGTTACATATAATGTGCTTTGTATGAAATATTTTGCTGGAATTCATTAACGCATTCAACCCTAGCGACAAGTATACTCGTCATTTACAAACAGTGTACATTTGAGGATTGCACTTGTTGTATGTAAACAGTGTAGACCCTGATCAGAGGGCTCCTTATGAGCCCTCTGATCAGAGTCTACACTGTTTGTCATTTTGAAATACATGTATAATGTTAAAATTATTCCTAAATAGTCAAAAATGTACTAGACTTATTTTGAAGTTGGAATTGTCAATTAAAAGTTCCATGGGTGAATTCATTAAAACAGCCTTGACAAGTTTATTGGCTATACACAACAAGGTATGATCTACAATGTAAAGTATTGGTAGTTTACTGAGTACAATGCAACTGAAAACAAAGTCTCGTAAATCGTCACATCATTCAATTACCTGTGAGTCAGAACAGTGCTATGCAATTTGTTACGTTTGAATATGCTGCACCCGTATATATACTACCGTTTCTTCTACCTTTGTATTTATTGTAGTAAAGATCTACCATAACGATCAAACAAAATAACAGCACAGTCTTGTTGAGTGTGTAAACGACAATTTTTTTTTTTTAAAGAAGGACGAAAGTTTAACAGAAAACTAATATATGAATTTTTCTTTATTTTCTCCTTTATTTATTGCGTTGCTTATCGAACTCCGCGTTTAATTATTTAGTCTGATTGTTTATAATAACGGGCGTTACTGTTTATCGTGGTTTTTTTTTTACCCCTTTACGCCATATTGTCGTCTGCTTCAATATTGTTGTATGCAATATCATTTCAACGTTATATAAAAGGCAGCATAACTGTTATTATTTCAGAACAAGTGACAAACAGTTTTGAAACTGATCAGACGCCACGTTACGCGGCGTCTGATCAGGATCAAAATTGTTTGCAAATACGCTTTATGACGTCATTGAGAGTGAAAGTGTTAGGTTGACGACTGATCTGGACTCAAAACTGCAAATACGAGCACACTACGGTTTGCTTAGGTAAACATTGTATTTTGCATATATATTATATTACAGTATTTATTTCCATGATGTAATAACATAAATACATGTAATGTAATGCAAAAATGTGTTCATAATATGACAGCAAAACTATGCATTTAGTCTTATGATACGTATCTTAATGAAAAGCACCGTAATGAAATTAATTTGATGTAAGTGGAACCTCGATAATTCTGATTCTCTTTGGTCGAAATTATCTGGATTTCAAAGTTAACTAAGTTCCTAATGGCTATAATGTGAAGTTATTGTATTGTCTTGTTCCATGAGTGTAAAGTGGAGAATCTGTTATTCTTTCCCGATAAACGCGTTTACGCTAAAACTAGTTTTTCTTTTACAAACAGTTTGAAGCCAGATCAGACGCCGGGTAACCCGGCGTCTGATCTGGCTCCAAACTGTTTGCCACCAACTTAAACATGAGTTATCAGAATTGCCCAAAATTGTTTATTCCACGTTGTATTCCACGTTTTGTAAATTCGTTTGCGTTTCGTTTGCGTTTAAACGGGAAAGAATAACAGATTCTCCACTGTACGCACGTTGCTGGTGAATTTGTGATAACTGACACCACGAATAACTCCAAGTTAGTCTCATCTGGATCCAAACTCTGCGACATTCTGGTAGAGTGTATTAAACGGAGTGATAGATAAATATACTGTGAGAAATAGGCGGAGACAACTATTTATTATATTAAAAATACCTTGCCTGCTAAAGGTTAAAGAATATAATATTATTTAGGTGTGGCTCATATCTATTGGCATGGTTCACATCCTTGAGTTTATTTTGGTAGAACAACCATAAAAAACTTCAGAGTATATGTAGTTTCAACACGCTTGAATATACCCAAACGCATTATAGACATATATTTATTTGTCAATTTCAAATATTATTTAAAGTATATATCTTTAAAGTATATATGTTATAGTCATTATCCCTTTGTATAAACCTACAGATGTTGGAATGGATTTAACCATTAAGAGTTCAACATCTGTTTTTCAATTTCAATATAAATTGTACATATATACAGTGGAGAATCTGTTATTCTTTCCCGTTTAAACGCAAACGTACGCAAACGCAAAGCACTAAAACGTAGAAAATAACAACTTTTGGACAATTCTGATAATTCTTGTTTATCTTGGTGGCAAACAGTTTGGAGCCTGATCAGACGCCGGGTTACCCGGCGTCTGATCTGGCTCCAAACTGTTTGCACTGCAAATAATAGTTTTAGCGTGAACGCGTTTATTGGGAAAGAATAACAGATTCTCCACTGTTAAGGATAAAGAATTTTAAGAAGTTCTTGGTATGCGACAATGATTATACTATCATGATTGTTGATGTAGTAAAATACACTATGTGTTTACATTTCTGAATAAAGAAATTTTATACTTCTTAAATCTTGAATCTTTAAAGATTTAATATTTAAAGCATAACAAACATGCACGGTGATTATTATTATCCTTGCGGCATCTCAAATACAGAAAGACAATTTCACTGTGCTACATCTATATGCCGCATAACATTACAATTTAATTCAATACATAGTGTGCTCAGTGTATCCATCTGATTACATTTTATACTTGTAAAATAACAACAAAAACAACAACAACAACAATAACAACAACTAAACCCAAACACATAGCGCGCAATGCACGAGCTTTTCAAACCAATAAAAGCGGCATACTGTAATTATTCTGCTATTTGTTATTTTGAGCACGGAATTATAAATGTATGTATAATTCCGTGTCTCGAACTCACTGTCACCATATTGACAGAAGCTTTAGGAACAGCAGATAACTTGGCCGTTTGTTCTGACAAGTGTCGTTGTCTCTGTGTGGTGAAATTATACAGTCAAATCTGCATAAACCCTTTACTCCATAGATTCTCGATTTTATGCATTCATTTTATTCATCCACTGAAGAAATATTTCCAATTTATAAAGTCATGAATATGTATCATATTAAGAAATATTTTCTATATTCTAACAGGTGGTAGCTTAAAGTAGAAGGTGGCTTAAAGTAGGCTGAAAGTAAAGCAGAATGTACATCAATTTGCCTCAATGTGCATTATGCTTTACTTTCAACTCTACCTGTCCTCAAAACAAGAAAAAACACTATAGAGTAAAGAGTTCAGCGATCAATATAATTCGTTTGTCGTCTTAAGGAGAGGTGGTGTTTAATGTAGGATTATTGCAATGCAGACAGCTCCCTATAATAGTTGCGTTCATAAAGCAGTGGCCTGTATATAAAGATAGCCATACTATTGTCATGTACCTTAATACGACGTTAGTCGTCACTTTCACTAATGTGACTGCATTTAAACTTCTTTAACCCACTATTCCATACATACGCCTTTAATTTATTCCTCCACTGAAGAAAATAGTTCCAATTTTAAAGTCGTGAGTATGTGACATTAGAATTAATTTCTATACTCTAGCAGATATTAGCTTAAAGAAGGCTGAAAGTAAAACAGAATGCGCCATAAGGCGCATTCTGCTTTACTTTCAACCTGCTTTAAGTAGTCACATATCTTCATTACTAGAAAGAGGATATGGGGTAATGGATTAAGGGTGGGCGCTGTATTAACCAATTGAACTGTGACTAAAGTCCGTCTGCAAAAGAACCTCCTGCTCCTAAATCTGAAATTGATATACATGTATCTATGTATGCAGATATTCTCAAAGTGTGACGAACACTTAGACGAAATGTTACTCGGCGTATGATCAGGATCGAAGCTGGTTGCACCGAGTTAGAGATGGTCGAAATTAAACGGTTACAACCACATAATTATTATGAAATAAAAAAATGTGAAAGTATTTAAGTTTAATTTTCAGCGGCAAATATGTACTTATAAGTTAAATATGAAATACAATTTATGGCTGGGTTGGAAAATAAACTGTGGTTAAAATATAGGTGTTCAAAGAAGTTTTGGTCCGTGGGAATAGTTTTAATGTTATGTTTTACTGCTGGTTTAGATCTTTATGACCCTTTTTCAAAACCATTGCCCTGTGGTAACAGTGGAAAGAAAAATAATTTCCCGTTTACACGAAACGGAATACAAACGCAACACATATACACATTAAATGTATAAAACTGTGTTTTCCCTCGTAGGCATATCTTTTCACTCATTCACTTTATTTCTGATGGAAAATATGGATTTTAATGCTATTATAATGTGCTTATAATTGAGCTACTATGAACATTACGTCTACTATATTAGTATCTTGGCAGGTTGTAATATTAACCCGTTACCCTATAGCCTGTTTCTAGAAGACAGGTGACCACTTTAAGCAGGTTGAAAGTAAAACAGAATGCGTCTTAAGGCACATTCTGCTTTACTGCCAACCTGCTTTACGCTATCATCTGCTAGGATTTAGAAACCTTTTCTTATGGAACATTTTTATGACTGTATAAATTGGAACTATTGGGGAATAAATTGTATGCGCTAAAAGGCGCTTCTACAGTGGAGAATCTGTTATTCTTTCCCAATAAACGCGTTTACGCTAAAACTATTATTTGCAGTGCAAACAGTTTGGAGCCAGATCAGACGCCGGGTAACCCGGCGTCTGATCAGGCTCCAAACTGTTTGCCACCAAGATAAACAAGAATTATCAGAATTGTCCAAAAGTTGTTCTTTTCTACGTTTTAGTGCTTTGCGTTTGCGTACGTTTGCGTTTAAACGGGGAAGAATAACAGATTCTCCACTGTATGGGAAAATGGGTTAAGACGGTTGGACGTCAGACATTATTTTCCATCAAGAGTTTTGTGTTTTACATAAATCGTGCTCTAAGCAGCCATCGTTCTTTAACACATGTTGTGCAGACGCAAATGTTCAAGCAATTCATATAATGTGAGAACAAACGTTAATTAGGTGTATACCTCTACTTGAAACAATCATATAAATATTGAAGACACCACTGGAAACAATGTTTTTTTCATTTCGTGAACATCAGGCTGTTATATTTTCACTCGTAGCTTCACCACCCGTGAGAATATATATACAGTGGAGAATCTGTTATTCTTTCCCGTTTAAACGCAAACGTACGCAAACGCAAAGCACTAAAACGTAGAAAAGAACAACTTTTGGACAATTCTGATAATTCTTGTTTATCTTGGTGGCAAACAGTTTGGAGCCTGATCAGACGCCGGGTTACCCGGCGTCTGATCTGGCTCCAAACTGTTTGCATTGCAAATAATAGTTTTAGCGTAAACGCGTTTATTGGGAAAGAATAACAGATTCTCCACTGTAATATCTTTATTTCAGTCTCATTATGGTTCATATACATATATACATTTAGTCATAAAACAACATTTACCATGTCATTCAAATAAGAATTATAAGAGACTATTAAGTAGTTATCACAGCTAACTACTACCTGAATATCATATTTCAATTATCAGCATTTCAAAACAAAAAAACATAAAACCATGTAAATAGTGCTATACGAATCTCAAAATTAAGACCTGCCATAAAGTTATACTTTAAATCTGATATTCAATAAATGCATTAAAATGCCTTATTAAGAAATGTTAGTAAGATATCCAGTCTTACCATTGATCAGATCAAAGATAACTTGATTAGCACGCTTTACACGGACGAGATAATATTAAGTTATATATTTAAACAACATGTTATATTTATACACATATAAGAGTTTCCTTTTTACACTAGATAAACATGAGCACCTCGTATTGTTATTGCACATATTATGTATTATACAAACGGTTCGTACGTCGTTTTAAAATATTGAAGCAGGATTTGGCAGTAAAACATACCAGTTGCGCACTAGAAAACAACAATTTAAACTTATCACAGTTTGTTTCTGACATAAAATCATTAAACACACCGGTTACCTTATCATATAGCTCGGCTCGTTTATCCTCATATGGTGGACATTCAGTTATCACATGAATTCATTTTCAATAGTATTTTTACAAAAAGGACAAGTTCTACATTCTGATTGTAGCCTCTCATATCTACCTGTTCTATTCGTAAAGGGGCAACCCAACATCTAAATTTAGCAAAAGCAGATCTTTGTTTCAATGGAAGAAATATTTTAACGTAATATTCAGTTTCAAAAGATTCTTTAAATAGCTTATAAGTTCTTATTTTATTGTGCCCTGATCCTGTTATTGAAAGCTCTCTGTTAATATTTTCTCTCCACTCTTCTTTATACTTCCCCATGTATGCCATTGTCATCTTACACATGATATCAGATTTTGATATATGATTACCAACATTTGCAAACTGGCTACAATCTAACATATCAAAAATACTTTTGGTTCTGAAAGCCCAGTTTTTACACGTCGAACTCGATTGGTTAATACAGAATAAAGATACATGTTTATCAATTCTGTCAGCTTCCATGTTTACACATCTAACCCAATAAGTTGATACAGTATACTCATGTTTTTCCCAAACGAGAACTTGTAATTGGAGTTAAGGCAAGTTGGTTCTTAACATATTTAACCCTAGTGACGAGTATATTCGTCATTTACAAACAGCGTACCTGTGAAGAATACATAGTGTAAAACCTGGTCAGAGGGCTGGTACTATAGAGTATTTATTGTAAGTCATGTACATAACTACATGTATATGTTATACGGCTATGAACAGTGTGTATGTTTAATGCCGATAAAATTTAAATTGAATCGAATTAACTGACAAACAGTTTGGATCCTGATGAGACGTTGTTACTGCTTCCACAATGCCGTCGCTGGTGTGTAAAGAGTTATGGTTCTACAAAACTTCGTGAAAATTCTAATGAAAAATATTAGTCTGGAAAAGGAGTTGGGTTAGCAAATGCATTTCAACGAAACAATATCAATGAGACCCTACGGGCTTCAAATCAATGCGGAGAAGTCATACAACATTGAAAGACGTATGCTCTAATCTCTCGGTTTATACGGCGGTCAAATTTATCCTATATCAATTGTATGTGAAATCCAGCTACATTTTTATGTAAAATCTGGTTTTCAGTCTCTTTAAAATCACATCGTAAGTTTAACATTTATGATGGTTCAAGGGAAGTAAATAAGGCAAACCCCTTGTCACTGTGCGACTACGAGTAATTCTCCATGTTCGCCATCAGCACTTGTAACCATGATTACCTTTTCGGTAGGCGTGCTACAGTGGAGAATCTGTTATTCTTTCCCAATAAACGCGTTTACGCTAAAACTATTATTTGCAGTGCAAACAGTTTAGAGCCAGATCAGACGCCGGGTAACCCGGCGTCTGATCAGGCTCCAAACTGTTTGCCACCAAGATAAACAAGAATTATCAGAATTGTCCAAAAGTTGTTATTTTCTACGCTTTAGTGCTTTGCGTTTGCGTACGTTTGCGTTTAAACGGGAAAGAATAACAGATTCTCCACTGTAATAATATCATATATTTGAACCAAGTCGTGACAAAACCAGCCATATTGCATTGCAAACACTACAGTATACAGACCAAGCACCATTGTCACCATAGGCTCTATATCTGAGTTTGGTCTACACTGTCAAATATTGCGGGGGCTGACCTTGATCAACGACAGGTTTTCTTATGGCAATGATCATTAATATTATACACAGTAGGGAAAACGTTATAAGGGCAAACGAAACGCAAACACATTGGAATAAAATGGAGAAAATGACAACTTTTAGGCAATCTGACTGTTTAATTTAACCTGAGCGACAAACAGTTTGGGGCCTGATCAGACGCCGGGATACCCGGCGTCTGATCTGGCTCCAAACTGTTTGCAATGGAAATAACAGTTTAAGTGTAAACGCATGTAGGCCTATTGGATAAAAACACGTTTTCTCTACTGTATATGCTTAATTGAAATGTGGTTTTGTCCTTCTTTCTTCCTTTTCAATAACATCTGAAACAGTTCGAAAACAGAAAAAATGTATCATGACAAACTTGACAAAAAAATCTTATCCCTGTTAAATTCCGGACCACACGCCTGCCACCCAGAGTGTTCATGGTACTGAACTGCGTTACCATTAACTTTTCATACTGCTCAAATAAGTCATTTCTTCCTTGATATATACTGACACGAAACAGAAACTGTGCACTTTTTTATATTGAGTGTAACTTTTTCGTTACTAAGTTAAGAATTATAAATTTTAGCATAATGAGTGATAAAATATGTCTACACATATTTCACTAATTTACCCAATATCAAAACACCTGGGTGTCATTCAAACGTACCAACGGCTATTATGCAATATTATGCACGTGCTGCCTGTGCAACATGTTTACTTGTTCAGATTTTCACTGACCGATATCTTTTCTGATTATACAATAATAAAATCACAGTTTATTTATGCTTTTCGGTGGATTACCACGATATAGCAGTGGATGATCACTTGGTAATCCACTGCAGTGGATTATCACCAATCGCTTTTATTATGAATTTTCCCCGTAGGGCTCCCCAAGAATCGTAGTCAATCGTGTCTTATCGTTAAATTCCGGCAGTCCGATTTGTCGCGAACTACTCACCGGAAGAGCACGAATTCAAACTCGGGAGCAACGAAGTCATTCGGATGACGTCAAATCAACAAATATACCGCCAACTGTCACGCACGTGTGTGTTCGACATAAAACGTGGGGCTCAACACGGGATAAATAATGTACGTTCGTTTTCAATTTTTAAACAATTTCGTTTAAAAAGTGGCTTAAAAGCATAAATAAATAGAATAACTGTGTTTTTTCAGTGTAAGATCGAATTTAATCCATTTCGTGAACATCAGACTGTTATATTTTCACTCGTGGCTTCGCCACTCGTGAAAATATAACGTCTGATGTTCACTCAATGGATTAAATTTCGATCTTACACTGAAAAAAACAGTTATCCTCTATATATTTGAATTAAACTCGTTAATAAGCTGCCACTACCACGAACTCAGACACTTCAGCAACTTTAATCCGACGTCCGCGTCTCTGATGTCACTGGGCGGTTTGATTGCCACCGAAATTCTATCATGACCCTTCGACATCGTAACGGTCAAAATGGAAGCGTTAGAGACCAGTCAGTATCCAGCAAGCCAGCACCTCAGGGTAGATATCATGACGTTGACGAATTTACGTCACAAGACGTTACGTCACGTCAATGCGTTCGAGAATTATTGCATTGGTCAGTAGAAGATGATGACTTTGCACTGTTCCGCACATTTATACCGATTTAAATTCATTTTACTTTCCAAAACTTTAGAATTTACAACTTTTATTTTAAACTCTACTTCATTCAAGCGTTAACATTGCATTTATAATTAGATCTAGGGGAGACCGGGGCTAGTTGTTACATTTTTTTTTTTTACATTTTGCGTATTTTTCCAGCTATTTTAACAAATATAGAAAATCAGTGATGCAATTCTGAGAGTATTACATGGGCTTTATTTAAACAAAGGCTAGTTTAGGACACAGAACTAAAGGTAAAGAATATATTAACAGAGTTAAATAGGCTTTATAGTGTATCAACAAACCCCATGCTCGGGGCTAGTTGGTACATAGTATGGGGCTACTTGATACACGTCACTAGCTAACATCATTGATGTCTGAATTGCAATTCTGGCACACAGAAACACACCCTTCACTTCAGTTTGAAATATTTGCACCTTCGACATGGGGCCTATTCACTGCAATCAACATATTCAATCAGTTTCTTACAGTGCTTCGAGTTAGAGTATATGTCAAGGGCTCAATGCTGACTAGGCAATACCAATCGTCACCATCAGATGGTTCTACACGTTTTGCCTTCTTTTAAAGTTTTTATGCGCTTTAAGTGTCTTCCTCTTATTGTTGTTTAATGTTTGCTTGGACTTCCTTGCCTTATTCAGCTGTTCTTATTCAATTGCTTCTTTCTCCAGTGTGTCTGTCAGTATTGCCCACTTTGGCTTCTTGCGAATTTTTTAGTCCATTTTTCTAAGTTGTGTTTTTGCAAAGGTCTCAAACGATCTTGACAATCACTTTTTAAATATTTCGACTTAAGAAAATGCTGAAGTGATATCACCTTTATGACATATTCAAACTGGTGATATCACCTATTAATTGGTTTTCTTAAGTGATATCACATATTCGAATTAGTGATATCACTTATTCTAATAGGTTATGTCGCCTTTTTTACGTTCTGAAAAAGTGATAGGCTATCAACCTGTACTGAATGAGTGAAATCACCTAATGAAAAAATAATATAAACTACATGTATTTGAATAGGCCTCCTGTGATATCACCAAGGTGCCGTTTTACTTTTTATTCCCATTTTGTGATATCGACAATTTGAATAGGTGATCTCACTTATTCGAATACTAGTATGTGATATAAGTTAAGAGTTTTCTTAAGTGGTTTCACCTTTTCGTATAAGTAATATCACCTATTGTAATAAGTGATATTGATCAACTATTTGATTACGTGATATTATCGATTTGAACTAGTGATAGCACCTATTTGAATTGATAGTAAATTCATTTATTTATTTAGGTTATATCACCTACATGTATTTGAATACGTGATATCACCCATTAACTTTCTGATATAGTGATATAATCTATTCGAATGAGTGATATCACCTTTTAAATGAATAATTGTAGGCTTATTTAAATAGGTGATATTACAAAGTGTGAATAAAAGTAAAACAATATTCCAATGGCATATAGAATAGATCTATCCCAGACAGATTTACTTCAAAACCTTTAATGGTGTTTGATAGTAAGGTTGCTTTCGGTCGGCCCTATGTTCCCCTTACAACTGGTGGGATGTCATAGCCAACCTTAATGCTCTCGTAACTACTTTCCATAATATTATGGACTTGCATAATGTCAAAGGGTCCATGCTTACAGGTATGGCAAGGGAACGAATGCTGTTACCCCTTCAATGGCCGTTGTTGCTGCTAAAGCCTGTCTCACACAGAACACACGGCTTATACGGTTGGCCACCCGTGTAAACCGTACATACAACCGAACCAACCGTGGCCTTATCCGAGTTACACTCGGGCCATTCGAGTGTATCCGTGAGAGCCGTGTATGATTTTTAAAACTTTTAAAAAACTGACACGGGTGGCATGTCCGTGTATGATCGTATTAGCGATCGTACAAGACCGTGAGAGACCGTGTGAGACCGAGCGAGACCGTATACACAACCGTACATGAATTCCACTTAACACGAGTGAGCTCAACCGTGTCAATATCGTATATAAATCGTATGGAGCAAAAGTCGGTGGGTATGTAAACCCTGTAAATGTCCAATTAATCCAGTAAAAGTCTTGTTTAATCGTACTAGGCCGTAACAGACCGTACTAGACGTACTTGGAACCGTACAACAATCGTATAAAAATCGTTTTGCAAATCGTGTTCAAACCGTGACAAACCTTGCTTGACCGAGTATATCCGTGCTTTGTTCGTACATACTCGTGCTACATTTGTACCAGTCAAACCGTGTATAACCGAGTATACCGTATTGGAACCGTGTGCCCAACCGTGTTCTGTGTGAGACAGGCTTAATATAATTGTATCTGGTTATATATCAACTGATATACCTACTGGTTTTCTTTTTATACGTATGGACCATCCTAAAACAAAATAACCTGAAATGCATCCTATTTTCAACCTTTCTCTTTTTAATTTCTAGATCTGCCTAGAAATGTTAGAATATAGTTTATTTTGACATATAATGATGTTATAGTTTGACGGGGCTAGTGGATACACTGTATCAACTAGCCCCAGTCCATGTGTATCAATTAGCCCCATGCCACCTTCCTATAAAAGTGGACTCGTCTTTGTTATCTCGATGAAGACTTCCAAATTACGTCCATGCCATCGCTACCAACACGTCATATTTCAAATTGAACCTTTCACATAATGCATCATGTAAAATAAATATTTACAAACATTTTGATACCACATTTGCCTATATTTCTTTTTAAAAAGATGGACATTTTCATTCCTAACAAGTGCACAGTTTCTTTTTCGTGTCAGTATAGTTCATCACTGAAACCGTTAATGGAAAATTACAAATTCAGTCTAGTCTATTTTTGACAACATATCTTTTGTATTTAGAGTTGTTTTTGCTATATATTGCAAAATGACAAACAGTGCAGACCCTGATGATAGGGCTCCCTTAGTAGCTCTTTGATCTTGGTCAACACTGTTTACAAAGGACAACTGTACTCTGTACCGGTGTAGTGCAGTGGAGAATCTGTTATTCTTTCCCGTTTAAACGCAAACGTACGCAAACACAAAGCACTATTTATTTAAAACGTAGAAAAGAACAACTTTTGGACAATTCTGATAATTCTTGTTTATCTTGGTGGCAAACAGTTTGGAGCCTGATCAGACGCCGGGTTACCCGGCGTCTGATCTGGCTCCAAACTGTTTGCATAGGAAATAATAGATTTAGCGTAAACGCGTTTATTGGGAAAGAATAACGTTTTCTCCACTGTATTTGTAATGACGAGAATACTCGTCGCTAAGATGAATGTGTCAATATCTTTATGTGTGTGTGTATGTCCGAGCTGCTCGATGTCGCTTATGATGCCTGCTCGAGTGTATAAGATTTATAATATTGATGTATTAGACACAATTATTTCGGCGGTCACTAGTTCGATCCCGGATCGGGGCAGTATACCGGATACCAGGGTTTTCTCCGGGCCCTCTGGTTTCCTCTCTCAGAAATGATAATATACACCAATAACACCACCATTTGATTTGTAATTGGTATAAAATTGTTCCCTAAAACATGTTAAATAATTGCAGGTAGGGTCCGGACACCACCTCCCTGGATCCGCGCTTGTAGATCTTCAAGAAAGCTATGCAACGGCTGACGGTGTAACATTAAATTTTGACCCCGTTGAAAAATGACCTCTCGGTCATTTTTCAACGTTGAGAAATGACCTCCCGGTCTGTTTTTAACGTTGAAAAAAGACCTCCCGGGTCATTTTTCAACGGGAATGGGGTCATTTCTCAACGTTGAAAAAATACCCTACCCGTAAAATTATGACTGCTGAAAGATCTAGTTGTAAAATGGCTGGGGTCATTTCTCAACGTTGAAAATAGACCAGGGTCAATTCTTAACGTTGAGAAATGACCCTATCCGTAAAATTATGACTGCTGAAAGATCTAGTTGTAAAATGGCTGGGGTCATTTCTCAACGTTGAAAATAGACCAGGGTCAATTCTTAACGTTGAGAAATGACCCTATCCGTGAAATAATGACGACAGTGTTAATACGCCATTGAATAACAAACGGAAGAGAGGGGGTCATTCTTTAACATTGTAAAATGACCGGGGGTCAATATTCAATATTAAAATATGACCATACCCTTAAACTTTAAATGGCTGCTACAAATTATTGGTTATTAACTGGTCCTTGTTAGGGGGTATTTTGTAACGTTGGTAATAGACCTGGGGTCACTTCTTAACGTTGAAAAATGACACGGGGTCCATTACTAACGTTGAAAAAAGACCCTTACTACTGGTTTGAGGGTGGGTGGGTCATTGTTCAACGTTGAAAAATGACCTGGGGTCAAATCTCAACATTGAAAATAGACCCTACCCATGAAGTTATGACCCCTCAATTATATTGTTTTCAAATCACAGTATGTCATTTCTCAACGTTGAAAAAGACCCTACCATTGAAATTATGAATCCTGAATTATCTTTTTGTAAATGAAATGGGGGTCATTCCTCAACGTTGAAAAATGACCCATGTAAAGTTTCAACGACTACTGGTATCGGGGTCATTGTTCAACGTTGAAAAATGACCCGGGGTAATTTCTCAACGTTGAAAAAAGACCCTACCATTGAAATTATAACTACTGAATTATCTTTTTGTAAATGAAATGGGGGTCATTTCTCAACGTTGAAAAATGACCCATGTAAAGTTTCAACGACTACTGGTATCGGGGTCATTGTTCAACGTTGAAAAATGACCCGGGGTAATTTCTCAACGTTGAAAAAAGACCCTACCATTGAAATTATAACTCCTGAATTATCTTTTCGTAAATGAAATGGGGGTCATTTCTCAACGTTGAAAAATGACCCATGTAAAGTTTCAACGACTACTGGTATCGGGGTCATTGTTCAACGTTGAAAAATGACCCGGGGTAATTTCTCAACGTTGAAAAAAGACCCTACCGTTGACATTATGACTCCTAAATTATCTTTTTGTATGTGAAATGAGGGTCATTTCTCAACGTTGAAAAATGACCCATGTAAAGTTTCAACGACTACTGGTATCGGGGTCATTGTTCAACGTTGAAAAATGACCCGGGGTCATTTCTCAACGTTGAAAAAAGACCCTACCATTGACATTATGACTCCTGAATTATCTTTTTGTAAATGAAATGGGGGTCATTTCTCAACGTTGAAAAATGACCTATGTAAAGTGTCAACGACTACTGGTATCGGGGTCATTGTTCAACGTTGAAAAATGACCAGGGGTAATTTCTCAACGTTGAAAAAAGACCCTACCATTGAAATTATGACTCCTGAATTATCTACTTGTAAATGAAATGGGGGTCATTTCTCAACGTTGAAAAATAACCCATGTAAAGTTTCAACGACTACTGGTATCGGGGTCATTGTTCAACGTTGAAAAATGACCCGAGGTAATTTCTCAACGTTGAAAAAGACCCTACCATTGAAATTCTGACTCCTGAATTATCTTTTTGTAAAAGAAATGGGGGTCATTATTCAACGTTGAAAAATGACCCGGGGTAATTTCTCAACGTTGAAAAAAGACAGACCCTACCATTGAAATTATGACTCCTGAATTATCTTTTTGTAAATGAAATGGGGGTCATTTCTCAACGTTGAAAAATGACCCATGTAAAGTTTCAACGACTACTGGTATCGGGGTCATTGTTCAACGTTGAAAAATGACCCGGGGTAATTTCTCAACGTTGAAAAAAGACCCTACCATTGAAATTATGACTCCTGAATTATCTTTTTGTAAATGCAATGGGGGTCATTTTTCAACGTTGAAAAATAACCCATGTAAAGTTTCAACGACTACTGGTATCGGGGTCATTGTTCAACGTTGAAAAATGACCCGGGGTAATTTCTCAACGTTGAAAAAAGACCCTACCATTGAAATTATGACTCCTGAATTATATTTTTGTAAATGAAATGGGGGGTCATTTCTCAACGTTGAAAAATGACCCATGTAAAGTTTCAACGACTACTGGTATCGGGGTCATTGTTCAACGTTGCAAAATGACATGGGTCATTTTTTAACGTTGAGAAATGACCCTCATTTCATTTACAAGAAGAAAATTCAGGAGTTATAATTCCAATGGTAGGGTGTTTTTTCAACGTTGAGAAATGACCCCCGGGTCATAATTTCATAGGTAGGGTATTTTTAAAAGTTGAGAATTGACCCCGGGTCATTTTTCAACGTTGAACAATTACCCTCTCATACCAGTAGTCAGTTTATCACAATTAAGTCTTTTAGACAATTATGCACGGGTTAAGTCAACTTTCAACGTTGAAACTTTAACCGGGTCATTATTTTAACGTTGAGAAATGACCTCCCGGTCATTTTACAACAGATAATTCAGGAGTCATAATTTCATGGGTTTGGTCTTTTTAAACGTTGAGAATTGACCCCGGGTCATTTTCCAACGTTGAACAATGACCCCGATACCAGTAGTCGTTTAAACTTTATATGGGTCATTTTTCAACGTTGAGAAATGATCCCCATTTCATTTACAAGTAGATAATTCTGGAGTTATAATTTCAATGGAATGGTCGTTTTTAACGTTGAGAAATGACCCCTGGGTCATAATTTCATGTGTAGGGTCTTTTTAAACGTTGAGAATTGACCCCGGGTCATTTTTCAACGTTGAACAATGACCCCATCAAACCAGTAGTCAGTTAAACACAATTAAGTCTAGGAGACAATTCTGCACGGGTTAAGTCTTCACCGTTGAAACTTTACATGGGTCATTTTTCAACGTTGAGAAATGACCCCCTTTCATTTACAAGAAGGAAATTCAGGAGTTATAATTCCAATGGTAGGGTGTTTTTTCAACGTTGAGAAATGACCCCCGGGTCATAATTTCATGTGTAGGGTCTTTTTAAACGTTGAGAATGGACCACGGGTCATTTTACAACGTTGAACAATGACCCTCTCATACCAGTAGTCAGTTTATCACAATTAAGTATTTGAGACAATTATGCATGGGTTAAGTCAACTTTCAACGTTGAAACTTTACACAGGTCATTTTTCAACGTTGAGAAATGACCTCCCGGTCACTTTTCAACGTTAAAAAATGACTCGGGGGGCTTTTTCTAACGTTAAAAAATTACCGGGAGGTCATTTTTCAATGGGGTCCAAATTTAATGTTACACCGGTGTAACATTAAATTTGGACCCCATTGAAAAATGACCTCCTGGTCATTTTTCAACGTTGAGAACTGACCTCCCGGTCTTTATTTAACGTTAAAAAAGACCTCCCGGGTCATTTATTAACGTTGAAAAATGACCGGGAGGTCAATTCTCAACGTTGAAAAAATACCCTACCAATGAAATTATGACTCCTGAATTATCTGTTGTAAAATGACCGGGAGGTCATTTCTCAACGTTGAAAAATGACCCGTGTAAAGTTTCAACGTTGAAAGTTGACTTAACTCGTGCAGAATTGTCTCATAGACTTAATTGTGATTAACTGACTACTGGTATGAGGGGAGTCATTGTTCAACGTTGAAAATGACCCGGGGTCAATTCTCAACGTTGAAAAAGACCCTACCCATGAAATTCTGACCCGGGGGTCATTTTCTCAACGTTGAAAAAATACCCTACCATTGAAATTATGACTCTTGAATTATCTTCCTGTAAATGAAACGGGGGTCATTTCTCAACGTTGAAAAATGACCCATGTAAAGTGTCAACGACTACTGGTATCGGGGTCATTGTTCAACGTTGAAAAATGACCCGGGGTCATTTCTCAATGTTGAAAAAAGACCCTAACATTAAAATTATGACTTCTAAATTATCTTCTTGTAAATGAAATGGGGGTCATTTCTCAACGTTGAAAAATTACCCATGTAAAATTTCAACGTTGAAGACTTAACCCGTGTAGAATTGTCTCCTAGACTTAATTGTGATTAACGAACTACTGGTTTGAGGGGGTCATTGGGTCATAATTTCATGGGTAGGATTTTTTTCAAAGTTGAGAATTGACCCGGGTCATTTTTCGACGTTGAACAATGACCCCCCTCATACCAGTAGTCAGTTAATCACAATAAAGTCTATGAGACAATTCTGCACGGGTTAGGGTCATTTCTCAACGTTAAGAATTGACCCTGGTCTATTTTCAACGTTGGGAAATGATCCCAGCCCTTTAACAACTAGATGTTTCAGCAGTCATAATTGCACGAGTAGGGTATTTTTTCTACGTTGAGAAATGAACGCATTCCCGTTGAAAATTGACCCGGGAGGTCTTTTTTCAACGTTAAAAAAAGACCGGGAGGTCATTGTCAACGTTGAAAAATGACCGGGAGGTCATTTTTCTACGGGGTCAAAATTTAATGTTACACCGGTGTAACATTAAATTTGACCTCCCGGGTCATTTTTCAACGGGAATGGGGTCATTTCTCAACGTTGAAAAAAGACACTACCCGTGAAATTATGACTGCTGGAATATCTAGTTGTAAAATGGCTGGGGTCATTTCTAAACGTTGAAAATAGACCAGGGTCAATGTTTAACGTTGAGAAATGGCCCTTTCTGTGTGAAATAATGACGACAGTGTTAATACGCCATTGAATAACAAACGGAAGAGAGGGTCATTCTTTAACAGTGTAAAATGACCGGGGGTCAATTCTCAATATTAAAATATGACCATACCCATAAATTTTAAATGGCTGCTACAAATTATTGGTTATTAACTGATCCTTGTTAGGGGGTATTTTGTAACGTTTGTAATAGATCTGGGGTCATTTCTCAACGTTGAGAAATGATCCGGGGTCCATTCCTAACGTTGAAAAAAGACCCTTACTACTGGTATGAGAGGTGATCATTGTTCAACATTGAAAAAAGACCCGGGGTCAAATCTCAACATTGAAAAAATACCCTACCCATGAAATTAGAACTCCTGAATTATCTGGTTGTAAAATGAACGGGTGTCATTTCTCAACGTTGCAAAATGACCCTTGTTAAGTTTCATCGTTGAAAGATGACTTAACCTGTAAAAATATGTCTCCTAAACTTAATTGTTATTAACTGACTACTGGTTTGAGAGGGTCATTTTTCAACTTTGAAAAATGACCCGGGGTCAATTCTCAACGTTGAAAAAAGACCCTACCTATGAAATTATGACTACTGAATTATCTTGTTGTAACATGACCGGGGTCATTTCTCAACGTTGAAAAATGACCCGTGTTAAGTTTTATCGTTGAAAGACGACTGAACACGTGCAGAATTGTCTCGTAAACAAAATTGTTATTAACTGACTACTGGTAGGAGGGGGTCATTGTTCAAAGTTAAAAAATGACCCGGGGTCAATTCTCAACGTTGAAAAAAGACCCTACCAATGAAATTATGACTCCTGAAACATATCGTTAAAAAAATAAAAGGGGTCATTTCTCAAAAAAAGACCCGTGTTAAGATTTAACGTTGAAAATTGACTTAACCTGAACAGATGTCTCCTAGACTTAATTGTTATTAACTGACTACTGGTATGAAGGGGTCATTGTTCAACGTTAAAAAATGACCCGGGGTCAATTATCAACGTTGAAAAAAGACCCTACCCATGAAATTATGACTGCTGAATTATCTTGTTGTAACATGACCGGGGTCATTTCTCAACCTTATAAAAAGACCCGTGTTAAGATTTAACATTGAAAATTGACTTAACCTGAACAGATGTCTCCTAGACTTAATTGTGATTAACTGACTACTGGCATGATGGGGGTCATTGTTCAACGTTAATAAATGACCCGGGGTCAATTATCAACGTTGAAAAAGACCCTACCCATGAACTTATGACTCCTGGATTATATTGTTGTCAAATGAACGGAGGTCATTTTTCAACGTTGAAAAATGACCCGTGAAAGATTTCAAGTCATATTATCAATGGTAGGGTATTTTTTCAACGTTGAGAAATGACCCCGGGTCAATTTTTAACGTTGAATAATGACCCCGATACCAGTAGTCAGTTTATCACAATTAGGTCTAGGAGACATTTCTGAACGGGTTAAGTCGTCTTTCAACAATGAAACGTTACAATGGCCATTTTTCAACGTTGAGAAATTACCCCCAATTCATTTTTCAACAAGATTATTCAGGTGTTATAATTTCAACGGTAGGAGTCATAATTTCAATAGAAGGGTCTTTTTTCAACGTTGAGAAATGACCCCAGGTCGTTTTCAACGTTGAACAATGACAACCTCCCCTCATACCAGTAGTAAGTTAATCACAATCAAGTCTAGGAGACATATCTGTACGGGTCTTTCAACAATGAAACTTAACAAGGGTCATTTTTCAACGTTGAGAAACGACCCCCGGTCATTTCAAAATGAGATAATGACGGAGTCATAATTTACTAGGTAGGGTATTTTTTTAACGTTGAGAATTGACCCCGGGTCCTTTTTTAACGTTGAACAATGACCCCTCATACCAGTAGTCCGTTTATAACAATTAAGTCTAGGAGAAATATTTGTACATGTTAAGTCATCTTCTTTCAACGATGAAACTTAATAGGGGTCATTTTTCAACGTTGAGAAATGACCCCCGTTCATTTTACAACAAGATAATTCAGGAGTCATAATTATATGGGTAGTGTCTTTTTTCAACGTTGAGAAATGACCCCAAGACATTTTTTTAACGTTGAATAATGACCCCCTCATACCAGTAGTCAGTTAATCACAATTAAGTCTATGATACAATTCTGTACGGGTTAAGTCAATTTTCAACGTTGAAACATTACAAGGGTCGTTTTTCAACGTTGAGAAATGACCCCCGCTCATTTTTACAACAAGATAATTTAGGAGTCATTAAAATGGGTAGAGTCTTTTTTCATCGATGAGAATTAACCCCCAGGTCATTTTTCAACGTTGAACAGTGACCCCCTCAAACCAGTAGTCAGTTAATCACAATTAAGTCTAGGAGGCAATTCTGCACGGGTTAAGGCTTCAACGTTGAAACTTTACATGGGTCATTTTTCAACGTTGAGAAATGACCCCCATTTCATTTACAAGAAGATAATTCAGGAGTCATAATTTCAATGGTAGGGTCTTTTTTCAACGTTGAGAAATGACCCCCGGGTCATAATTTCATGGGTAGGTCTTTTTCAACGTTGAGAATGGACCCCGGGTCATTTTTCAACGTTGAACAATGACCCCCTCATATAGTCAGTTAATCACAATAAAGTTTATGAGACAATTCTGCACGGGTTAAGACAGCATTCAACGATGAAACTTTACACGGATCATTTTTCAACGTTGAGAAATGACCCCCATTTCATTTACAAGAAGATAATTCAGAAGTCAAAATTTCAATGGTAGGGTCTTTTTTCAACGTTGAGAAATGACCCCCGGGTCATAATTTAATGGGTAGGGTCTTTGTCAACGTTGAGAATTGACCCCGGGTCATTTCACAACGTTGAACAATGACCCCCTCATACCAGTAGTCAGTTAATCACAATAAAGTCTATGAGACAATTCTGCACGGGTTAAGACAACTTTCAACGTTGAAACTTTACACGGGTCATTTTTCAACGTTGAGAAATGACCTCCCGGTCATTTTACAAGTCATAATTTCATGGGTATGGTATTTTTTCAACGTTGAGAATTTACCTCCCGGTCATTTTTCAACGTTAAAAAATGACCCGGGATGTCTTTTTTTAAATTTAAAAAAAGACCGGGAGGTTATTTCTCAACGTTGAAAAATGACCGGGAGGTCATTTTTCAATCGTCTAGATCTACTCAATGAATGATCAGTAAAATTGAATAAATTGGCACATATATTAATGAATGAAATAATAAATAAAATGATTATGGGTTAGTAAATGAATGACCGAGCAAGCGAAAAATTAGTGATCCCCCACCCCCGGGCTAGTCTGGTTCCCTGTCCCCTATCCGGGAACCTGACCACGCAGACGATGGTAATATTTAGCATCTGTACATTCGTGCACAACACACACCTACAGACGTTTGGTTTTTAAAGCGTCTGGGTGGCAGAGATGATTGTTTGTAAATAAACCGGAGAATTAACGTAATTTGGGCAATTTTGTATGTATTTAGTTTACAAAAATGGGCATTTTATGTTGAAACGGCGCAAATAAATCCACATTTGCATTTTTGGCAAACGCAGTAATGAGAAAATATGGGAACAATGCGGGTATCTGATTTTCTAGGGACCTACAAAAGTAACATGAAGTAGTGGGTGGGGTTAACGAACTGGGCGTAGAGAATGAGATCCATCAATGATTTTCTTGTAAGTCGTTGCATCCCATGTAGGCTTTTTGAGGCAAAATACCGGAATATCCCCCGAATGTATATATTATATCCCCCGCCTGTGGTTCATTCCGTATATATATAATTTTATACGCCTAATGCTAGGTTCACACTAGCTGCAGTACTGTACCTCTAACTCTAGACCAAGGTCTACTAGAGCTACAGTTTGCTAGCATCTCTACAGTGGCGCAAATTCTGCAGCAGTTGTTTATCAGTTATATATGTTCAAACAGTTGAGAATTAATCTTTAAACTAATATTTAACAATATTTTGATATATAACCTTCTTGTGTTAAGTAATAACCCACTCGAAGACCATTTGAAAACTTTTCGGTGTCGACCCACTATTTGTTTTGATTTTCCAAGCCGAGACAGAACTCGCGCATGCGTAAAACGCTGTCCGGTTAACATTTAAAGCTTTCATTCATAATTGGAAAACTTACTGAGCTGTGGTATTTTTGATGAATTCGAGGATTATTTTTGCCCAGGTAAACTAAAACATTTATTTTATTGCTAATATGGTTAAGGGTGGCAGCTTAAAAACAAGTTTAAAGCTTAATTCGTGTATTAGATATTTTCCCGCCATTCGTTGACATGCGCGGCGGTTTTACTACACACTCCATATATGGAAACGTAGTAAGAGGTTTATGGGACATATTTTTTCAAAATGGCCGACCATCCCTCGAAGACCGATGCCGGTTGACAGTAGTAAAGTTTAAATCGGGAGAAACTCAATCAAAGACGTAGGTAACCTGATTTTACACACCCACATTGTCAAAAAATGCATTCCAAACCGATACCTACCCTTTATTTCTCAAAAACGGTACAAATTAAAATGTTATAGAAACTTATTCAAGCGACAGTGAATCACTGTCGGCCTGCGCCATTGTGGAGATCCTAGCGTGTCGTAACTGTATCCGCAAGACAGTTACGATATCGCAACTAGGTTCACACCAATGGCGCTTTGATGGCGCTTTAAAGCGTCGTGCAAAGCGGCACAAAAGCGTAACAAAGCTTGATTGAAGCGTCAGGGTCGTAATAGATAGTGGGAAAGCTTGGAGTAAAGCGGGACATTCGGCAAGAGCGCCAAATTTTTTTAAACGGTTTAAAAATTTGGGGCGCTCTGTTACGAATTGATTAAAGCGCCTAGAGCGTAACAAAGCTCAGCAAAGCTTGACTCAAAGCGTAGGAAAGCTTAACAGAGCTTGGTTCAAAGCGGGGACCCCAGTCTTCACGGTCTGTCACCACTTGACACGCTTCGTTAAGATGTCTCAAGATTTGTTACGATTTGGCATGAAGATCTGATACGAGGTCAGACGCTTTCATCAAGATCTGACACGCTTTGATACGCTTTGTTACGTTTTCATGAAGGACTCTCACGCTTTCTCAAGAATTGAGACACTTTGATCAAGGATTGACACATTTTGTTAGGCTTGGCAAGCTTCCTCACGTTCTCTCACGCTCTTTCAGACTCTCCTACGATACCAACGCTATGTCTCCATCCCTATAAATGGCGCTGCGACTTGAGTAGCACTCATTGCATTGTTTCAGATAGATCATGTTCTGGTACATCTGGAACCTCCGGATCTTGTTGTTCTGACATCCTGTTCTGGAGTCAAAATGCAATGATTGTGTGGATCTGCTGCATCTGTATGTAGGATCTGGATCAAAAGCGGCATGGAATCGGCGATCTTGACATTTTCCAATGCGTAACGGAGCTGAACAGAGCGTAACAATGCACAACAAAGCTTGATAATCGTATCAGAGCCTGATTTAAAGCGTCAAAATCGCATCAAAGCATATTAAAGCGTAATAAAGCTTATTAAAGCGTGATTTCAAGCGTAGCAAAGCCTGATCAAAGCGGGATCAAAGCGTGAGGAACCGTAACAAGTCGGGAAATAACTCGTCCCAAAGCTGTAACCAATTCGTATCAGAGCTTATCAGAGCGTAAGAGATCGTGATATTTTTGGAAAAGTAAACAAAAATGACGACGCTTTGCTCGCTGATTTAAAGCGCGGCATTCGCCGTTGGTGTGAACCTAGCATCACGGAATGAACCACATCATGTGATATGCGTGGGATATTCCGGTATTTTGCCCTTTTTGAAATTGAAAGGTGAACAAGTCATAGAACAGTGCTCTTTACCGCACACTCGTCGATGTTGGTAAGGGATTCAGCCATTGGCTAAGTGCTGATTGCCCGAAGCGAGAGTGCATATCTATTACACAGCTACCTGGTCAAACCAATCAATGCTCATCAGAATACCACTAGTTTAATTGTCAGTGGTGGTGAGACCGAATGGGACTCGGGGGTTTGGGCTCACAGGGCCCCGACACGATTGCGTTTTGAGAGAAAAAAATCGTCAGAAGGTATATATAGAGACAAGGGGTACAACTGATTGTTAGTACATTCTCACCCTATCTCGACAAAATCAGGCATATCATAAATAATAATTGAAGAAACGACACCCTTTTTGCACTTCTGTCTAGCTAATATAATACCCTTCCATAAAAACATAACATAAAACCAACTGTAAGCATGCACTTTCAAAAATAATTGCATTTACTCACAGAAATCAACGACTTTTGGAAAACGGGACAGGTGTTCGTTCACAGCTAACACAGCATTGACCACTACTGTGTGCTTGTTTAGGCGGTAATATCGAACATGACAGTCATACAGTTCCATGGATATCCATTTTTTACACCGATCAAAGCTGATTTATACTCAAACCGTTGCAATACATGTACCAACAACAAATTCGCATGTTTTCATCGGCAGTAAAGCTATTCTTGTACAGGTAGGTTTTTTTGGTACGACAATGATTTGAGAAGAAATCAGCTTTGATCGGTGTCAAAGATGTATATTTATGGAACTGTATGACTGTCATGCTCGATATTACCGCCTAAACAAGCGTACAGTAGTTGTCAATGACTGTAACACTCGAATACCGCCTAAACAAGCGTACAGTAGTGGTCAATGCTGTGTTAGCTGTGAACGAACACCTGTCCCGTTTTCCAAAAGTCGTTGATTTCTGTGAGTAAATGCAATTACTGTTGAAATTGCATCCTTACAATTGGTTTTATGTTATGTTTTTATGGAAGGGTATTATATTAGCTAGACAGAAATGAAAAAAGGGTGTCGTTTCATCAATTATTATACGTGATATGACCTCTTTTGTCGAGATAGGGTGAGAATATACCTACAATCAGTTGTACCCCTTGTCTCTATATATACCTTTTGACAATTTTTTCTCTCAAAAATCAATCGTGCCGGGTCCCTGTGTTTGGGCTCTGGTCTAATAATAGCTTTTCCAAATGCCTGGAGTATCAATAAAATACCGGTATTTATTTTAAATGTTAAAGATCCAGTATAAATTTACACACTTCTCAGTACTGTTATGATATTGAGTACATGTGCGACCTGCTTATGTCATAGCCAATGATGCACCTAGGTTTTACAACCCCCCTCCATTTCCCTAGCATTTTGAAAAAGATTACGCATTGACATATTATGTCTGATTTGAGTAAAATTCCTGTTTTCGGCAAATTTTTTTTTTTACTGTAACAGGACTGAGTAAAAAAATTGTTGCCCGACCAGGACTCAAACCCAGGGTCTCTAGCTTACAGTGCCAGCACTCTAACCTCTGACTTCAGCTACCGAGCCACACAGATTAGGACTTATTGATTATCCACCAGTTACCTATACACACCCAAGTAACTCCCGCTACATTACTCCCCATTTAGTCTTGAGATTCGCCCAGAATATCACTCATGGAATCATGGTATGCAATGCAATGGGCGGTAATGGCACTAAACTGTAACAGGACTGATTGAAAAAATCGTGGCCCGACCGGGACTTAACCCCAGGGTCTCTGGCTTGCCGTGCCAGCACTCTAACCACTGAGCTACTGAGCCACCCGGTTAAGGACTTATTGATCATCCACCAGATACCTGTAACTCCAAGTAACTCCCACTATACAATTTGAAATCAGCTGTAGCACCACTTAAAGCTTTGACACGGTAACCATTTCAGCTTAGTATAAAACACAGCTGCTGTCAAAACGATGAGCTAAAGGCGGGTTTATTCAGTAGTGTTAGCTAAATGCCCGAACTATTGAAGGCAGGCGCGAACTATGTCTTTGTTTTAAATCAAAACACTATCGCTATTTATAAATAGGGCTGCTATTTATAGTGCTGTCATAAAAAACAACATTACGAAAGTTAAACTTTGTAAACACGACATCATCAACATGTCAAACGCAAAATTAGTGAATATTTTACTGCTTTGGGCCCTTCCACTTAGAAACATTGTGTCACTCATTTCAGTGCTATATCCTATGGTGTTACTACTCATTATTATAATCTCTTTGAGATGATTGTAATGAGTAATGACACCATAGGGTTTAATGCAAAAAATAGAGATTTTAGTTTTTGAAATTCTCCCCTTTACTGGAGCTCTGACTAAATATATTTATATTTCTTTTATTTCAGAGTACTGTACAACACTTCATATACTCGTTTGTTGAAAGTTAGTTGTAACTGTCTCATGATGTACCATTGACGTCAAGGTTTATACTCTTTCTTTGTAACTGTCTCAGAATGATGCACTATGGCAAAAAGAGCAAGTCAAAGATCTAATAAACAGGTAGCTAGGAATAAAGAAGTCCAGGCAAAACTTTGTGTAACTCAACAAGATGAGTCTAAAAACTATGGAGAGAACAGACCTAAAAGAAAAACTGCCAAGAATTCGCAGGATAGATTATCTCACAAGTCCGAAGCTCAGTTCATAACAGTGGAGGAACATTTTGAGGCTATGTTTACAGCACTACATAAACTACAGCAGGATGGGAAATGTTGTGATGTCAGTTTGAAATCAAAGACAGGCTCAGTTTTGGCACACAGTGCTGTGCTGATGGCTGCAACACCTCAACTGTTTGGCAGTTTGAATGAAACCCACTATGAGGCAGGTGGTGAAATGAGGTATATAGATCTGGCTCACATGCCTCACTGGGCAGTACAGGACCTAGTCTCTTTTATTTACTCAGGGAAAATACAGCTTGCTAAAGGTAGGGTGGTAGTGTTCACTAAGTTGTGCAAATCTTTAGGACTTGTGAAATTATTTGAAAAGCTACAGTCAAAGTCAAATATTAACTTAATGAAAGAGAGTTGTGATAAAGATCCTAAAGATAGAGTAAAAAGTGCCATTGACCATGATAAGAAAAAAACTAAAAGTGATACGAACAAATTGTCAGTGAGAACTATTAAAAGGAGTCTTGGTAAATGTAGATCAAAGTTAGACAATGACAAAGTTGAGGATTTAAATGGTAGTATATGTTTGACTTCTCAAGAGAAGAGGAAAGGGGCAGGACCTGCAATAGAAGAAAACGTTGAAGCTGATGAAAATCTCAGGAATTTTGATAATAGTAATTGTGACCAACATTCTGCTGAGAGTAATATCCAAGATACTGACAGCAATATAACTATTGGAGATGATGAAATCAAAGTCAAGCATGAAACTAACGAATCTAGTCATAATATAGATGAAATTGATGAAAATCAATCAAGTGACTGTTGTGCAAAAAACAGTGCTTGTGATAGAATAAGCAATGGCCTTGGAGGTGATATAAAACAAGAAGAGTCACTTGAAGACAAGCCTGGATCTAGTCAGGATAATGATATTACATGTGAAAGATTAAAAGATAATAAATCTGCTGAATTAAGCAATACTGCTGACTCACCTGATTCCTCAGAAGACAATCATAACAATTATAGTGACGAGACAGACTCTGAATACAACCCACCAAGTAAAAAACAAAAACCTCATGAGAAGAGGAAAAAACACATTGCCAATAACAGTACAAATGAAAAGAACAACAAGAACAATCTGACTGGAACCTACTGTAAAAGATGCAAGGAAAAGTTTGAATCTTTTAATGACCTGAAGAAACATAGAAAAACTTGTAAAGGAAACCGACCAAGAAAACGCTGTATACTCTGTAAGATAAGCTTTGCAACTGCTGAGGACTATATACATCATAGAAATACCGACGACAAGTGCCTTGAGATTCAGAGACAGAAACATCAGAAGAGACTGAACAGGAAAGCCCAACTGAGGGCAAGGTTTGCATGTAGGGTTTGTCCACGGAAGTTTAGAAGGGTCGCAGACCATATTGACCATGAGTTTGTGGCCCATGACCTTCCATATGACAAAGAGCAGTGGCCAGACTTAAACTGTGAGGTAATTCTTAAGGCTATACAATGTATAGTGCTCCCTCTTTACAGCGACACCCGATGGGAGACAAACATAATTTGTGCCTTGTTCGGAGGGAGTCATTATAGGGAGGAAAAATAATAGCCTTAGAGTGCTGAGCACGACTTGGTTAAGTTTGGAAAACAACTTGAATCCAGATCAGATGCCGCGTAGCACAACGTCTTATCTGGATTCAAGCTGTTTGCCACTGGTCATTACAAGTTTTTGTCAAAATATCCAATAACTCTGAGAAAAAGCAGCAGACAATATTGCAACAGTGAAAAGGTTAGATTTAATTGTCTTGGGAAACAGCACCAACCATTGTTGTTAGGAGGGAATCATTGTTTAGAGGGCCGTTGTAGGGAGGGAGCACTGTACTATATTTTATTTTACTTTCATCATGCTTTAACTCTTTGAACCCTAGTCCCGCATATAGGCGTGCTTTTCAAACAGTGTACATGTGAATAGTACACTTGTCCTATGCAAACAGTGAAGACCCTGATCAGAGGGCTCCAAAAGGAGCCCTCTGATCAGGGTCTTCACTGTTTGTCACAATACCAAACATTGACAAAAACAACCCTTAAAAGTCAGAAATGGACTAGACTAAAATGGAAACTGGAATTGTTTATTTAAAGTTTCAGGGAGGAAAGAGTTAACATGTTGAACCCTAGCAATTAGTAAAGATGTCATTTACAGATCTTTAACTTATCCCATGCAGGGTATGCACTGCTTGTCATTTTGCAATACATTGTAATGTAAAAACATCCCTAAATAATCAATAATGGGCTTTACTAAAGTAGAAACTTGAATTAAACAGCCACTTGCCATTAAAACTGAAAACAATACTTTTTATGCTCCCGGCATCGACAGATGCGGAGGCATATAGTAATCGTCCTGTTCGTCTGTCCGTCAGTCCGTAACAAGGTTAAGTAGAATTTACCGTTTCGTCTAGCATCAACACCGCTTACCCAAATGCTTGGATACTTATACAGTTGTTGCCTTGGATCATTCCCTATCCATCAATATCACCAAACTTTGATTTTGACCTTGACCTTGACCTAATTTGGACTTAGAATATTTTAAATAGGCTATTTCTTTGTTAACTAGATTTTACCGTTTCGTCTAGCATCAACACATCTGACTACAATGCTTTGATACTTATACAGTTGTTGCCTTTGACCATTCCCTATCCACCAATATCATCAAACTTTTATTTTGACCTTGACCTAATTTGGACTTAGAAAAATTTCAGAATATATTGTCAAGGATGCCACCGGGGGCATAAGCGTTTATTGAACGCGCAGTCTTGTTGTAAAGTGGAGTTAAAAATTAATCTGTTATCGCAATTTCAAAAATTAAATCATCACTGATTTTGTATGAATCATAGAAATTGATTGACATTCAAATTCAATGATAATCATTAACCCATAGACCATAGGGATGCATAACCGATCATTTACAAACCCTGTGCCTGTGAAGAATGTACATGTCCTATGTAAACAGTGTAGACCCAGAGCAGAGGACTCGATCACTCAGGATCTTCACTGTTTGCCATTTTACCAAACATTGTCAAAATCAACCTTGAATAGTCAAACATAGAATAGGGTTATTTGGAAACCGAAATATTTCATTTGAAATTTTAGTTTTAAATGAATTGATTATAATATCACTGCCATGCACTGGTATACTTATAAAACAGTAAAACCTCTCTATTACAACCACTAAAATGTGATGATTATTAGATGTTTATGACAGGTGTCTGCTTAAAGCAAGCTGACAGCGAAACAGAGAGCTCCTAAAGGAGCTTTCTGTTTAGCTGTCACCTTGCTTTAAGCTGTCACCTGTCTTTTATACCATCAGTTATCCTTTGTTTTAGTGTTTTTAATAGCAAGGATTTACTGTATTTGAATTTTTTCCTTTTTTGTCAGTACTGTAATTACTGGACCATGAACCCATGGCGCTTACACCACCACAAGACGTATGACTGCAGCAAGGGCCAGGAATACATATGTGACGTGTGTGGCAACAAGTACAAGAATGAGAAGACCCTGAAATGTCATAAGGTAGGCTTGTATGAGAGAAACCACTGTAATGGCATGAGATAGCCTTGTTATATACAGGGCTCCCTCCTTACAACGGCCCTCCAAACAAAATAGTTCCTCCCTTACAACTGTGCTTGCCACATATATAAGTTACATATTAGACATTTTGACAGAAAAAACATAAAGATGAGTGACAAACAACTACTTTTGAAACTTATTAAACCCTTTCCTCATTTCCAAAAATGTTGATCTCCTATATAGTGCTGCGATTAATGCGGATGGCAACCTAAGGCATGATGAAAATAAAGCTGAAATCTGCTAAAGCTGCCACTTGTATTCAACACTATCATAATTTATTCATTTGTGATATTTATGCTGAGGAAAGGGTTAACCCATTACCCCATAGCCTGTTTCTAGTATTGAAGATACGTGACCACTTAAAGCAGGCTGAAATTAAAGCAGAATGTGCCTTAAGGCACATTCTGCTTTACATTCACCCTGCTTTAAGCTAATATCTGCTAGAATAAAGAAAATATTTCTGATAGTACATATTCTTGACTGTATAAATTTTTTATATGAACTATTTTCTTCAGTGGAGGAATAAATAAAAGGGGTAAAAATGCGTATGTATGGGGTAATGGGTTAAGGCATCCTATGACACTTATGTGGATGAACAGATGAAGACATGGCACTGATTTTCCTCTGTGCTACCATTTCCTACAAATGGAGAATTGCTATATAGTGGATACTTCCAAATGAGAATAGATGTATATTATCACATAAACGTGCAAAATATAGAGGGCCGTAAAAATCGTATGGCCCACTGGGCATATATTTTATACTAATTTTCGAATCACCAAAATACTGTATTACTACGCCGACTTTAAATCAGTTCAGAAAATCTTGACAAAATAAGATCACCACTAGGGTTTTAAAACATTTCCAAGTGTCCTAAAACATTATCCCGAGCAGTCCCGCAAACTCAGGCTGCAAATTAGGCTATGTAGAGCTCTGTTATAACAGTGACTCGGACAGTTTTCAAATTTAGACGTTACAATGATAATGACGTCGTGTTACTATAACGACGTTATTTGAAAACAAAACTTGACTCTAACTGTCGAATGATAAATTTTAGTCAGTTAGAACAGTTTTAAATTAAATATTAATTTAAAATTTGAATATGGTATCGGAGAAGTCTTATCGCAACACATTGATGTTGATTTTCTTTATTTTAGCTTGGTAGGTGTTTTTACCTTCGGATGAATAAACCGAATAACACCTATGGCGAATCGTTTTCCATAGAGCCGAGGGCAAAAGTGAAAGTAAGACCGTTCGGATTTTCGTGTCATTTGGTGTTTATGTGATAAATAGGATATCAAATTCGTGTTTTTTCAGTAATAAATTTATTGAACTCGTTGGATAAAAATAATATGTTGCTCGCCAAGGCTCGCAAAATATCATTTTTATCCAACTCGTTCAATAAATTAATTACTGAAAAAACACTCATTCAATATCCTCTATTTGTTGATGTTGTCAGGAAATGCAGCATACTGATGCCCTACCCATGATACCATGTGAGCAGTGTGGTAAAACTCTCAAGGGACCAAAGGGCCTACAGGTATGTGTATAACCCATACTGTGTTACTGTGTCAAAGGCTTAATGTTATAGATTCAGTGACAAGAAAAATCACATTTTTAGCTCGACTTTTTCAAAAAGTCGAGCTATTGTCCTCACCCTGTCGTCTGCGTCAGCGTCTGCGTCGGTTAAGTTTTTTACTTAAGGTTTTTGTAAGAGTCCATTTCTCAATAACTATCAAAGGTATCCATTTGAAACTTGGAATAGTTGTTCAGTATTTAAAGGGCAACTCATTACATCAAGGCAGGTAACCCTGGGATTTGTCATTTCAGAGTTATTGCCCTTGTTTTATTTACTTAAAAATTATAAATTAACATATCTCAATAACTATCAAAGGTATCCATTTGAAACTTTGAATAGTTTTTCAGTATCAAAAGGGCAACTCATTACAACAAGGCAGGTAACCCTGGGATTTGTCATTACAGAGTTATTGCCCCTGTCTTATTTACTTAAAAATTATAAATAACATATCTCAATAACTATCAAAGGTATTCATTTGAAACTTAGAATACTTGTTTAGTATCGAAAGGGCAACTAATTACAACAAGGCAGGTAACCCTGGGATTTGTCATTTCAGAGTTATTGCCCTTGTTTTATTTACTTAAATATTGTAAATTAACATATCTCAATAGCTATCAGGGGTGTCCATTTGAAACTTTGAATAGTTGTTAAGTATCAAAAGAGCAACTCATTACAACAGGGCAGGTAACCCTGGGATTTGTCATTTCAGAGTTATTGCCCCTGTTTTATTTACTTAAAAATTATAAATTATTATATCTCAATAACTATCAAAGGTATTCATTTGAAACTATGAATACTCGTTTAGTATCATAAGGGCAACTCATTACAACAAGGCAGGTAACCCTGGGATTTGTCATTTCAGAGTTATTGCTCATGTTTTATTTACTTAAAAATTGTAAATTAACATATCTAAATAACTATGAAAGATATTAACTTGAAACTTTAAATACCTGTTAAGTATCAAACGGACAACTCATTACAACAAGGTAGGTTACTTTGTGATTTGTGATTCCAGAATAATTGCCCTTGATTTATTTACTTAAAACTTGTAAATTGAAATATCTTAATAACTGTCAAAGGTTTTAACTTGAAACTTTAAATACTTGTGTTATAACAAAAGGGCAACTCATTCAAACAAGAAAGGTGACCGGGGATGTGCCATTCCAGAGTTATAGCCCTTGTTTTTATTTACATAAAACTTGTAAATTGAAATTTCTCAATAATTACCATAGGTATTAACTTGAAACTTTGAATACTTGTTCAGTTTTAAAAGGGCATCACCTTTCAACACAGCAGATAACCATGGGATTTGTCATTGCAGAGTTATTGCCCTTGTTTGACTAAGAATTTGTATATGAAATTATTCAGTAACCGTAGAAAGTTATTAATTTCAAACTTCAAATATATTTGAATACTTGTTTAGTTTCAAAAGGGCAACGCATTACAACAAGGCAGGTAAAGCAGGCAAAAATATTGTCCTTCTTTTGACTTATAGTTTACTTTAAGTGGAATCTAGACTGTCCAAGTATGTTTAAGTTGTTGTTGCTTACAAACTTCTATGATCAATCGGGCATTAAACACCCATACACATTCTTTAAGTTTGAAAAATATAGCCGTCTCAAGTATATGAAAGTCGAGCGTCCAGCACCCGTTTGCGGTGCTCTCGTTATACTTAACAGAAGAGTTTTTAACATTAAGACAACTGTGAAGTAGTTTGGGTCCTAATGAGTTACAAAGATATGTTGCATCATATTTATAATGCGAGACAGATATTAACTCACTCAAAACTGAACTTTTTAATAGACAGTTTCCAATTAAGTCTAGTCCATTTTTGACTACATGTATTTAGGATAGTTTTTACAATATATTTGCAAAATCAAAAACAGTGTAGATCCAGATCAGAGGACGCCTCAAGGAGCTCTCTCATCTTGGTATACACTGTGTTAGCGTAGGACACATTCACTCAATAAGGGTACACTATTTGTAAAGGACAACTATATTGGTCACTAGGATTCAATGTGTTAAGGCACATTGAATTTAACCCTTTATTCCATTGCATGTTTCTAGTTTTGAAAACAGGTAACCCCTTAACCCTTTCCCACATAGCATATCTCTAGTATTGAATATAGGTGTCCACTTAAAGCAGGTTGAAAGTAAAGCAGAATGCGCTTTAAGCGCATTCTGCTTTACTTTCAGCCTGCTTTAAGCTATCATCTGCTAGAATATAGAAAATATTTTGTATTATACATATTTATGAATGTATAAATTGGAACTAATTTCTTCAGGGTAAGAATAAACTGAATGCGCTAAAAGGCGCTTCTATGGGGGAAAGGGTTAATCAGTACATGGAAAATGTTGTGTATAGAATCAGGGCTGCCATAAGTTGACATGAAAATTCCTAAGATTTCAAAATTTGCATTTTCCAAGTGCGATTTTAGGAATAGTACCTTTACCCAATAGCCTATTTCTAGTTTTGTTGGCATGTGACTACAGAAAAAAATCCGAAGATTTAGGAAAAATCCGGAGAATTGGGAGCTCTGTAGAATTAAATTGTTATGTGGTTATGAAATGATTTACTGAATTTATTCCATGAAGCATTTGGAGGTATTGTTTTCAAAGCTAAACATTTTATAAGTGTTTGATGTGATTGTCCCACTGAAGACAGAATTTGCCAGCAAGACAATACATCTACATCTACATCATTACGTAGTCCTGTCAAGCTTGACATTTACACTACGGTGCGCTAGAAAGATAAAGGTAACAAAGAGAAGAAGATAGGAAAGTAAGAAAAGAAACATTCAAGAAGTATCGGTGCAATGTGGATAGGTAAAAGGTAGAAGGAGAAAAGATTTCCCAGTTACGTTTCGAACCATCAGGACTTAACCACTCCAGCTTCCGTGGCGGTACCAGGGTTCGAGACCCCGCTGACACAGCTCAAGCTCTTCATTTTGTTTTACTTTGTAGCTGGGTCTAGAGGTCCCTAGAATTTAAGGTTGGACAGCCCACTCTTAAAGGATGCCAAAGAGTGGGCCTCAGCAATGGATGCTGGCTAGGAGTTCCATGTAGGAATGCACCTTGGGAAAAAGCTAAACTTATAGCTGTTGGTAGAGGCGTGGTGATGTAGAAACCGAGTACTCTGCGAGGATCTGGGCATCGTCTTGGCTGGTCTCAGGTATGTCGATGGATCAATGTCAACTAGGTCATGCACAATCTTGTATAACATGGTTAGTTGGGTCTTCTGCCATCGTGCTTCGTGGGACTCCCAGTTGAGGCCATCCAACATATCAGATACACTACTTGTGTTCCAGTACCTGTTGGTAACAAACCGGGCAGCCCTGCGCTGTACCATCTCGATCTTCCGTATAAGGGTCTTGTGATGTGGGTTCCAGACGGTGCAGCAATAATCCACGTTGGAACGAACCAATGCAGTGTAGGCGTTGATCTTCGTTTCCTTGCTGGTGCTGTGGAGATTGCGGCGAATGTAACCTAGCATGTTGTTGGCCTTCTTACTTATCCTGTCGATATGAGTTCTCCAGCCGAGGTCTGCTTGTATGTCCACTCCCAGGTATCTCAAAGATGTTTCTGTCGACAGGGTGACGTCTTTCAGGGTATAGTCCTTGATGCGAGGTGATCTTGCCCTGCTGACCCTGAGGATAGCTTTCTGTATTCACCATTTGCTGCATTCATGAGTAAAATTCACCATGCTTCTACATTCATTCAGAGGTCAGATAATATAATATTAACTGTACACAGTAAAACCTCTCTATAACAACCACTAAAAGGAAGGCTAATGGATTATATAAAATACAAGTGACAGCTTAAAGCAAGGTGACAGACGTGACTGGGCAGTACAGCAGAAAGCTCTGTCTTAAACACCTAATGACTAACAGTAACACAGTTTATTGGTTATAATAGGGAGGTGTTATTGTATTGTTAGTTATGGAATGTTTGATCTTATATTTATTATTACTGCCATGCTATAGCACCACATCCGAATCATGCACAAGGGAGAGAACCCACACAAGCGTCACATGTGTCATATCTGTTCCATGAAGTATGCCTCCAATAACGACCTCACCTTTCACCTACACAAGATCCACAGTCAGCCACTGCCAGATGATTTTGTTATGTAGGTATACCAATCAGATAATACTGCTTTTACAGTAAAACCTCTTTATTCTTATGACCACTAGATGGTGTTAATTTGCTGGTTAATTAGGCACGTTACTGCTTAAAGCTAAAAGCAAGGTGAACATAAAACAGAAAGCTCCTACAGGAACTTTCTGTTTTACATTCACCTTGCTTTAAGCTGTCACCAGTCCTGTATTTTATGAAATCAATTAGCCCTGTTTCAGTGGTCATAATAGAGAGGTGTTACTGTACTGGCAAATAAATAATTAGGATAATTGATTTTCATTTTGAATTATGGGACTTTATCAAGACAATTCCTTATTTGTCTATACAGTCAAGTGACTTCTCAGTTGGAATATTCATAGATTCATTTGCAATATTTAATACATTTTGGTCAATACTGCAGCTTAAAGAGGCTCGCAACCGGATCAAGCATTAAAAATAGTAATTTGTAAATATATGTCAAATGCTTATATAAATGGGTAAAATTTAGTTTAGGATAATAAATTCTGTTAAAAAATGCATTTCCAAAAAAAAAAAGAAGAGGCTCTGGTGGGATTCGAACCCGTGACCATCCATGCGGAGACAAAAATGAAAATTGAGGCATCGCCTTTACGCCCTCGGCTACGGACGCTCTCTATATATATGGTAGCGAATTAACGTACTTCAATGATAGCTATTAATAGAACATTATTTGGCTCGGTTTATGTCTGACCCCGTGTAGAGAAGCAACAACAACAACTATACCGTTAGCTAACGCTATGGAAAATATCTAAAAAACTAAGATTCGGTGACGATTCTTGAGACGTTTTTTGGACTGATCATACTTTTTTAATGTCAAAAGCCAAATAATGCTACAAATTTGCTTTTATTTGAGTATTTTATTTTATTTTGACAAGAACACCATCCGGTTGCGAGTCCCTTTAAGGAGCTTTCTGCATTATTTTTATCCTGCATTAAGCACTCACCATTCTTAAGAGGCCTTTATGCTACTTTACTGAGTCATAGCTGAATATAAGATCATTAGATGGATTGTTTAGCTAAAACTTATGTATTTCAAAACAAACAGATGATATGCTACAAGGTCAGGTTATCTGGGTCTGCACTGTTTGCAAATGAAGAGTTTTTGAAGAGTTTATTGCCAAACATTACTGTTAAGTGTTATTCTTTGTGGCATAAAGGAATTCTAGATCTGCATCAAATATCAAATGCTTTTGGATATAAAATGATTTAAGCAACTAATTGGTTGATGTTAATGTATATTCTTGCATAAAAAGCCGTTCCCATGGGGTGCATTAACGAGTACTTTAACGTGTATTAACAAGGCGATTCACGTGCACACGCGCCGTTAATGACCGCTATAGTTATGACTGTTCCGGGGCCCAGTATAAACAATAACAATGACGGGTTGAACAGCGTTCTGGCCAAACTGCAGCCTACACTGTCAGTGCAAAGATGCTGGTGAATGCATTGTAATTGAAAATACAAAATAATTACCGTGCGCCAAATACACATAACGGTCATTTAGGCGAAATGCGAGAGGTTTTTACCGTAATAACCCTAAGTATTTGGACAGACAATAGCTAACAAATGGTGTAGACTCCTGAGGGAGCATTCTGGTCGGGATCTAAACAGTTTCCCATTCAGTTTGCACCTTTTGAACTCATTACTATGTGATAAAAGCCAACACCGATGATACATAGCATTACGCCTAGCCATAGATGTTCGATTAGTTTCTAAATCTATTTCAAGAAATAGAGAGTGAAGAAGACGTTCTTTCCCCGTTTAAACGCAAGCAAAACGCAAACACAATGTATTTACAGGTAGAGAATGACATTTACTTTTTGGCAAGTACGTCCAATCATTTTTATCTGAGTGAAAAATAGTTTGGAGCCTGATCAGACGCTTAGTTATCCGGCGTCTGATCTGGTTACAAACTGTTTACAATGGAAAACTATAGTCAAATATAGTTTTAGCATTAACGAGTTTATTGGGGGAAAATAACGTCTTCTCCATTGTATACAGTACAACCAAACTTGTACAACTAAGTAATTCTGTTGACAGGTGACATTATTAGGTACAGTGGAGAAGACGTTATTCTTTCCTAATAAACGCGTTTACGCTAAAACTATTTTTTCCTTTGCAAACAGTTTGGAGCCATATCAGACGCTGGTTAAGCCGGCGTCTTATCAGGCTCCAAACTGTTTGCCACTCTGAAAAAAATGAAAGGTCAGAATTGTCAAAAAGTTGTCCTTTTCTACATTTTAGTGTTTTGCGTTTGCGTTTCGTTTGCGTTTAAACGGGAAAGAATAATGTTTTCTCCACTGTAGGATGGAGTCAAAGCAGAACACATCATATAAGTAAACACACTAGGCAAAGTAAGTTTTGATTTATTATTAAAACTTGCAGTTAACTCATTAATAAAAGCGATAACAAACTATGTATACATTGTACCGTAATTGTGCACATACAGTAAAACCTCTCTATTACGACCACTTAATTGTGGTAACTATTAGGGTGTTTACGATAGGTGACCGCTTAAAGCAAGGTGACAGTGAAACAGAAAGCTCCTGTAGGAGCTTTCTGTTTCACTTTCACCTTGCTTTAAGCTGTCACCTGTCTATTATACAATCAGTTAGCCTTCGTTTTAGTGGTCGTAATAGCGATGTTTTACTGTACATGTACATATTTTTAAAATGCCGAACTTTCGACGGCAGCGACTTGCTATCATAGATGACATGAAATTGACACAACATCGGCGCTATTATGACAACCTTTGTGTCACAGTTTGCGGCCGTAAACCCAAATCAATCAATTTCGAAATTGACAAAATCGGCCATCTGACACTCCAATTGGTCTACGACCAGACAGTTCATTTCAGTAAAATGTCCATGACAGCGACTATTTGCATACGTTGTCCACAGTGTAAACCTCTCATTCAATAACCACTGAAGATTTAAATGTACATTTAAAATCAAAATAAAATTTAGTCCATCTTGTTTAATTGCGTTCTGTTTAAAGTATACATGTACACCGATGCATTGAAAATTATTCTTCGTGTGGCGACCTTGATCAGAGGGCTCCTTTAGGGGATGTTCTGATCAAAGTTTACACTGAGGCAGAAGACAAGTGCATTCTTTGTAAGTACACTGTTGTAGTGAAGCATAATACTTGCAAGATATACAACTGATGTGCAATTAGAATAAAGGAAGCTATGATATGGAAGAAAATGACTGATATTAATAAAAAAAAAAATGGAACTGGATCTCAAATATATAGACAAAAGTTCTTGTTATTATTTATATCTATGCAAATATTGTGCCTATTGAGATATATTTTATTTGAAAAGCTGGTTTTGTACACATATTTCAAGTACTTAAAAAATTACATAGCTCAAGATAATAAATGAACTTGGTAAATATACTGAAGCACAATGTAATAGATATGTTCTAAGAAGTTTGAGTAGCCAAAGTAATGCATTTAGTAAATAATTATTTTTTAGAAATGGAATTAAAAATGAAAAAATAGACATTTAGAATATTTGAAAATAAGATAAAATCTTGCCTTTTACCTGTAGCTCTGTAGTAATTTGATCTTTCAGACTATGTCTGTTTAACCCTTTACCCTTTATCCAGGTTTTTTATTACATCATGTTGACAGTAAAGTAGAAAGTACCTAATGGTATATTCTGCTTTACTTTCAAAATGCTTTAGGCTCCTTATAGTGCATACATTCATGATTCCATAGTGTGGAACTATTTTGCTCAGTGGAGAAATAAATAAGAGGGGTAAAACTGCATATTGATTGAGTGATAGGTTAATGTGCAATAATATTATGTACATGTAATAGATGTCTTGGGTTAGCTGTTCCTCATTAAACTAAGACTTTTCCTGTTATTTTCAGACCAGCCGGGTGATGACTTTGTGTAAACATAAATTCATCATGAATTAAACTTTGTTTTGTTAAATCTGGTTCATTCTCGTTATTGTCACTGTTCTCTGTTCAGTAAGCAGCTGCACCAAACATATTCTGTTCACAGTCAAGGAGAAAGGATGACTCCAGGGTTAATATTGCAGACTTCTCAAGATTTAGACCAACATCCAAGGCTGATGGCCAGTAACATCTGGTGATAGAATCTGAAACAACAAACATGTATGAAAATAAATAATAACAGTTTAAACATATAGACAGCTTTATCATCTTATTTAGAATTATTTTTTATTCTTTAATGAAGGCATTGATTGAATGAGACAATTCAAATTCAAATCTTAATTTAAAACCTACAAGTAAATCTAACAGACACACACATTTAGAATTTATAACGGCAATTTTGATAAAATAGCATGTCAACCCAAATTCCGTTCCAGCTATTTCAGTAACTGACTCTTAGTACGCTCCTAATATTTAAATGGCTTACTAAATTATCAAAACATATTTTCAAAATTATTCTAAATTTCTAGACAACTGTAGTATAAAAATGGTTACCAAGCACAATAACAGTTAGACGTATAGAAAGTTAAAAGGTTATAAAGCTTTTAAGTTGAGTCTTAATAAATATGGTTCATATACATTGATTAGTCAAATTTGAGTTTTTGCTCATCAAAAACTCAAATCTGACCAATCAAACGCTTTAGGACGATTTCAGACTCAACTCAAAAGCTTTATAACCTTGGAGCCAGGGTCTCTAACGTAACATTCTAGCACTCTAACGACTAAGCTGTAGGGACATGTTGAGTTTCTACTAAGATAACAGTGGAAAAAACGTTATTCTCTTAGTTAAACTATTGTTTCCATTGCAAACAGTTTGGAGCCAGATCAGACGTCGGTTTGGAGCCAAATCAGACGCCGAGTAACCCGGTGCCTGATCAGGCTCCAAACTGTTTGCTACTCAGATTAAAATAATCAGTCAGAAGTATAAAAAAGATGTCATTTTCTCCATTTTAATGCACTGCGTTTGCATTTCTTTGCGTTTAAAAACGGGAAAGAATAACGTTATCTCCTCTGTACCTGTGTTCGACAGGTACAGTCCCAAATGATGCACCTAAAAAGTGCCCCTTCTCATAATCATCAGAATTGATGGCGTAGAAGTAATAAATAGAAATAGAATCCCGCTAGACTACATTATGGAGTTATAATAACTGCAATCGACTGCTGGTGTTTTAATAGGAATCCATTCATGTGTCTGATATTTATTAATAAATATAGCATTATAAATAAAGTCATAGCCTAAACATGCTAAACTGTAAATCGGTGTACCTGTATGTCCATAGAATTGGTCTAGAGAAAACCTCTGACGTTCTGTGTTGCGTCGAACCTGACCGGTCTGTAATAGACTGTATGCTACATCTCACGTTGTTCCAAACTAACTCATTCAACGTTATTCCAACATCCAACCACACAATTTCTCCTCTTGTCCAGACATATTGTAACATTTTCAAGTCCTCGATTTAACGGACAAAGAACAACATGTCTGTTGAATACCAAGCGTAAATTACACATGCGAATCGAGTCGCTTTTAAAAATGGCCGACATTGATAAATCCGGTGCATGTGGCCCTGTATCTAGGCTGCGGATATATAAAACACATGAACATTTTGTAAACAAACTTGACCTCTCTAGGTGCGCGTAAGCTGTCAATGTATTAGAGAACAGAGTTAGGTGAAATCCAAAAAGAAGGGGAAATAGACATATTTTTATGCAAGAATAGTGTCAATACACCTGTTTTTCGTGCATTAACATCTGCAGAAGCCCTTGTGCTGTCTTGGAGCCCTCGGCTAAAGCCTCGGGCTTCAAATACAGCCCGCGGGCTTCTTCAGATGTTAATGCACGAAAAAAGGTGTATTAACCCTATATTAAAGGCATACAATAAACACATCACCAGTTGGTAGTGTGCTACAGGGCGTTCTATTTAGTTCTGAACGTTCTTGGTGGAAACAACCCATCAGACTCTGGCCAAGGCGCTTGTCAGATCAGCTATTTTTGCCAAGAATGTCTCAAGCTTAATACATCGCCCTGCATTAATGCACCGTCAGCTGGTAATGTGTATCTATCAGTCTGTTTTTAACAGTCTCTTTGTTGGCAGGCAAAAAAGTGTCTGCTTGATATCTCAAGTAGTTTTCACAAGATTTACTATAAACCTCATAGGAAGATTCAATATTACAATAGCTTGAACATGTTTGATAACCACGATTATAAGTTTGTTAATTCTTAATTCATTAGTCTAAACAGGCATATATTAAAGCAGTTTGGCACTTGTGTAATTATATACATACAGTAAAACCTCTCTATAACGGCCACTAAAACGAGGACTAATTGGTTGTTTAAATGACAGGTGACAGCTTAAAGCAAGGTGACAGTAAAACAGAAAGCTCCTACAGGAGCTTTCTGTTTTACTGTCACCATGCTTTAAGCAGTCACCTGTCAAAAACAACTAATAAATTAGTAAACTTTAGTGGCCGTTATAGAGAGGTTTTACTGTATAATGAATTAATTTCAAATATAAAAACAGTTTATACTGATGAGATACCATGTAACTTTGTACATGCATCTGATAAGGATCCAAACTGTTTCAATTTTCAAGTCAAATTATGCCTAGAAGTATATAGGCTGGAACTACTTTAACCAATAACCTGGTAATTGTGCCTTCTACACCTGAAATCTATTCCTCCACTGAAAAAAATAGTTCAACTTTATACAGGCATGAATATGTCACTGTACTGTAAGAAATATTTTTTGTATCCTAGCAGATGGTAGCTTAAAGCAGGCTGACAAAAAATAGATTGTGCCAAAAGGAGCACTCTGCTTTACTTTCAACCTGCTTTAAGTGCTTACCTATCTTCAATTCTAGAAACATGCTATGGTGTAATGGGTTTAGTAAAAGACTCTGTACATACATCAGGGGCGTAGCTAGACCAATTAGGAAGTGTACGCACTCTTATACTAGGGCCGGACCCATGCTCCCCCGGAAAAAATTCATTTCTAGATGGTCTCTGGTGCGTTCTGGGGGCATTTCCCGCCTTCAAAACAGGTGATAAAGTACATAAATCTATGCAAAAAATTGAATAAAAAAATAAACAACATTGACGTCACGACAAAATCATGGATGTTAATTTCAAACCGACAATGAGTATAGTGCAGGACTAGGCCTCTAGACCCGTTTGCAAAATGGTGTTGAGAGAGTTTCTCACTTGATGTGAGTTAACGAGACCCTAGACATCACAAATCACCGAGGTGCTTGTCTGCCACACTGTCACGTTTCCCACAATATCCAAATCCAATATGGCCGCCGCCAGCCATTTTGGAAAAGCTAACTTTTTTGTTTTTTGGAGAATAAATAAGTGTAATACCTCTAAATTGATTGTTTTTTGGTATGGAACTCATTTCTGACGCCCTTTGTGCAATCTGGGGTGTCTTTGATTTGGAAGGTCAAATTTCACAGTAAGATTCAGATCTGCAACAGAACCATTTACATTTACGTTCCGTTTTGATAAATGATAAAGCAGGTCTGTAGGAAGCAAACTGTGATTGAGGGGGTACACGTCGACGTCAGGCGCAAATCTAATTCATGTTTTGAACGCACTCTTACTTGGAATGTGGCATGCTCCTCCAGGGAAAATAGAGTTATGGTCATTTCGTACCCACGCCTTTTCGTACCCTATTTTTTTGGTCATTTCGTACCCATATTTTTGGTCATTTCGTACCCTCTAAAAAAATTTTTTATTACATATATTTCATTATTTTTACGCAAAATTTAATAAGATATATGTTAGATCGGGTAATATGTTTGCTCAGAAATGAAAAAAAATTCTTATTCTGCTGGTTTTATAATTATTTGAACAGTTATCAAATCCAGTAGTAACTTCGAATCCATATGTTTGGTCATTTCGTACCCACCCCATAAAAGCACGATTGAAGAACAACTTCTCCCAACTTTTACCAAATATGAAACGTATTTAATGAATGAAAAAAAGAATTAACAAAACAAGAATCTATAAATACATGATATTTAATAGACTTTTGAGAGCTATAAAGACATGCACAATACAGAAAAAAACTCTCTTTTACGACCACAAAAATACGACGGCTAATTGGTTTTATTAAAGACAGGTAACAATTTATAGCTGTTTGACAGTCATGTCCAAGAATGCAGGCCATATTTACAGGATTGACGATCTTGCTCACTTTAGTATATCTGACGTAAACCATTATCTCCCTTGGTCCACGAGATCAATTATCGATTTGTTAGGCAGACTATCGGGTAGTCTAAAATGGTAAAAAACAAAATTAAAATTAAATTAAAACATACAGTTTTCGAATTTCTTTTTAAGGAGTGATTTTCACATATAAGATTAATATGATGGAAATGCGTAAATATGTTTCGAATAAGATATATTTGTATGAAAAACACAGACAAATGATACATGTATTTTCTATTCTATTGCAAACAGTTTGGATCAAGATCAGACCCCCAACAATTATGTGTCGGAAATTACTCTGAAAACAATTTTGATTTGAGTGTTTTGTGTGAAAAACTTTGAAACTGAATGCAATTCTATAGGAAACGATGTCGTATTCATTTAGACTATCTATGTCGGATCATGATCCAAACTATTTGACACGGATTGATCTGGGTAACTCGTGTCAAAGTTCAAGTTTCTGCTCCGGGATAGTAAAAAGGCCCCGGCAAAACTAAAGGCGCGAGTCACTGCTCCTTAACCCTTAATTATCGTGCTAAGCGGGACTTGGCTTATATTTGCAAACAATCTGGATTCAGATCAGATAAGATGCCGCGTTACATAGCGTCTGATCTGGATCTAAGCTGTTTGTCACTCGAAAAGTACTTTTTCTTTAGATTTAAAAAGATCAAAATTAGTTATTATATTTCGCAGACATTATATTTGAAGCAGACGACAAATCAGCAGGATAAGGGTTAACTGACATGTTAATTTCCAATTAGGTCTAGTCCATTCTTTACTTTTTAGGGTTGTGTTAAAAATATTGCAAAATGGCAAACAGTGTATGCCCTGTTCAGATAACTAATGCTAGCATACGACAAGTGTACATTTAGAAATTCAAATTCAAACATAAGTACGCTGTTTGTTAGTGACAATGGGTTAATATTTTGTTATTGTTTTCTGATTGCTGAGTGCCGGCTAAATTCTGATCAGATCAGTTACTTGCTGTTTGATCTGGATATACATTGTTTGCTTCTGTAATTCAAGTGGAAGAAAAAGTCTAAAAGAGATGAGGGCAAATGTCTTTTTGCATCTGCCAATTTCACTTATAGAATGTTGTGTGTTTCACCTGCGTCTGCATTATTGGCTATGATACATGCATACAGTTGTCCCAAAAAGTGTTTCCGCCATTACAGAACTACCTGCTGGAAATACCCCTTTACCCAATTGCCTATTTCTAGTAATGAAAATAAAGGACCACTTAAAGCAGGTTGAAAGTAATGCAGAAGGCGCCTTAAGGCGATTTCTGCTTTACTTTCAGTCTGGTTTAAGCTACCATCTGCTAATAGGTAGACATTATATCTTATGGCGCATGTTTAAAACTGTTTAAATAGGAACTATTTTGTTCAGCGGAGGAATAAATTAAATACGCTAAAAGTCGCTTCTATGTGGGAAAGGGATACTATGTGTTTCTATCTCATGTAATAAAGATATTTGAATGATCTTTTAGCCTTAATTTTGTTTTAATCAACAACAAAGTACTTAACGACCACTCATTGTTGACTGCAAGATATGAATTGTTTCCGATGGAAATAATAGCTTTAACGCGTTTATTTGGAAAGAATAACGCCTTCTCCTCATTCTTGTATTTACTCCATCCTACAAAAGGGAAATAGGCAAACAGTGTAGACTCTGATCAGACGCCGCATTATAGGAATTTCAATATCAAGCAAAACGAAAATGAAAATTTAAACCAGGCACCCCTGTTTGCTACTCAGATTAAAACCATAGTTAACCTTTCTAAAAGTAATTTTCCCCAGTTTAGTGCATTGCGTTTAAACGGAAAAGAATAATGTATCCTCTACTGTACATTACGCACAAAAATTACAGCTATCCGTATCTCTAACTGGATGTAGAGAAAACTCATCCCTTTTAAAGTTTTAGAAAGTTCCAATCTAAAAATAACTCCGACAGGTCTTACGTTTTTGTGAAAGGTGGTGGTGGTGGTGGGGGGGGGGAGGGTAACACGCAACGGGCATCTGGATGTTATAGGCGAATTCGTGACAGGTTACACTCAATTTCTGCGCCAACGTCAGTTAATGTTTATTTGAAGTATAATATAGGTGTTCGGGATTCAAAGGTTCCACTGTAATCAGTCGAACACAACTCTATTACGACCACTAAAAGAAGGCTAATTGAGTGTTTAAAGACAGGTGACAGTTTAAGAAAGCTCCTCGTTTTACTGTCACCTTGCTTTAAGCAATCAAACTATTGTAAAACCGTAATAATTAACATAAGTAAGTGGTCGTATTAGAGACGTTTTATTATTACTCAGAACAAACATACATGTATTTCAAAACTAAAGCTTTAAAAGAAGTATGTATGTTTGATTTAAGCAAGCTTTGAGAATCGAACGCAGAAATAAAGCAGACCATTTTGGGAATGTACTAGTTGGAAGTGGAAGAATCCGACGACCATATGTCAGACTTCTATCCATTGATGCACTATCCCCTTAAAGGAATGGTGCAAAGGAAAAAAACTGAGTGACTTACAGGTATAACCAAGCACTCAAAGAATCCGAGTGACTTACAGACATAGCCAAGCACTCAAAGAAGCCGAGTGACTTACAGACATAGTCAGGCACTCGATTGCTGCTCTTGTAAAAGAGCAGCAAACGCACAGTCTAATTCACCCCGTCGGTGCAAGACCCGTGCATACAAATACAAATGACACCAAAGGCGCCAGTGATTACCCTTACGGAACTATTCAAAGAACGCAAGTATTGCACTTTTCAATGAAATTGGCAGAAGGGAAATTTATGACATCTTAAATAAAACATTTCTAACATTCAGCAAGTTAAAATAAATTCTGAAAGTAATACAAAAAGCTTTTAAATTCACATGGTTACGTGGAAATATATCATAATAATTAATTCTTCATTCAATCTTATACTAGCTGTGCTATCTGAATTAATTTTAATGAAAATTATAAAACGTACATCAGTCGTTTTGTACTCCGTATCGCCACTGGTCCTAGATTAGCATATGAATAAAAGGTGTTAGGATCCCAGCACCCAGCTCATACATGTACCACTATTCTACCTAAGTGCGGATAGCTCAGTCGGTAGTGTGGTTGACTAACAATCAAAAGGTCATAGGTTCGAGTCTCATTCGAATCAAATTTTTTTTTTTTTTTTTTAAAGAAGTCCAATTGTATTGACTTGTGGATAAATAACGCAGATAAAGGACATGTTTAGTCTTTGTTGGTTAGAATCATTGTTCGCTATATAGCTTGTCGAATTACGTTTTGGTTCATGACTGACACACACCATTGTCTGGATGCAATGTCGTCTGCTTAAAATTGTCATCTGCTGTTTTTCTCAAAGTTACGTAATGGACATTTTGACATAAAAACTTAATAATGAGTGACAAACAGCTTGATTCAAGATCAGACGCCGCGTTACGCGGCGTCTGATCTGGAATCAATCTGTTTGCAAAGTTCCCTCCGATAACGACTCCCTCCAAACAACGCCCACAATTTGTGTCTCCTGTTGGGTGTATCCCCTAGTTCCTCTTGTCCGTAGAATTGTGCACCTTGAAGGGAAGAAGCATGTCCTAGACATGTACTGTAGATCGTAAGACCAAATCATGCATTGGTTATGTTCCGTACTGCAATCACGCTATTGCAGTCCTCAGTCATTGTGCACAAAATGACACACTCTGCAACATTCCGTGCTGGTACCTCAAACCTTATGACACTACTGTAACAGAGCTGGTTAACAAACGATTCGTCTAAGATGTTACCATTGTTCAATACTCCTAATAATCTTTCAAATGTGTATAAGTCTTGATACCTAAGAACAGGAGCTTCGTATGGCTGTTTTAGAGATGGAGCACTGTATTTTAAACAGGATTGTTGTTGCTAACTACATCACTTAAGTTAACGTACGTGTCTTCACTATAGCTTGTATTAAATGTACATATGGATTCGAAGTTACTACTGGATTTGATAACTGTTCAAATAATTATGAAACCAGCAGAATAAGATTTTTTTTTCATTTCTGAGCAGACAGATTACCCGATCTAACATAATTATATCTTATTAAATTTTGCGTAAAAATTATGAAATATATCACGAATGAATTATAACGTTATATAATTCATTCGTGAATATATGTAATAAAAAGATTTTTTTTCGAGGGTACGAAATAACCAAAAATATGGGTACGAAATGACTAGTGAATTTGAAAGGGTACGAAATGACCAAAAATGTGGGTACGAAATGACCAAAAAAATAGGGTACGAAAAGGCGAGGGTACGAAATGACCAGTTCCCGGAAAATATTCCTAGATGGGCTTTGGTGGGTTTCTGTTGACATTCTGAGCAATCAAAAACGTTTAAACGGAAAAATACAATCTGGCAACAGCATTTTAATCTATATGTAAAATTCGACTCCAAATTACGTAAAATTGTATATATATATTTGCGTGTGTCCCGGCCATTTATCTCTAATTCTTACCCCGTCTGATTGGTTTAAAACCCTTACTCTACTGTTTAATCCTAGATGGTCTCTGGTGCGTTCTGAGGGCGTTTCTTGCATTCAAAGACAATGTAAAAATTTGACTCAAAATAACAAATTATTGATTCTAGGATAACGATTTTTTCTGACAGCTTTTCTTCCAGTTTTGATCTCTACCCCCTACGATTTTTTTTGCATTTTTGGAGTTTTCTATTTTTCTATTTTTGAGGACAATGTGTACGCAGTTGCGTTTTTTGCGTACAGGTAGCTACGCGCCTGATATTTTAACAAGACTGGCAGTTTTCAGCAAGGAGGGCTCATAACAGTTGAAACCAATATCTCGAACTCGCTTAATTCAAACTATCCGATTTGTTGACACATGAATTGCATTATTTCATGCTCGTTTAAGTCAAACATTCCCGTATTTCAAAGTTAAAACGTGGCTTAGCCACGTTTTAACTTTGAAATATGGGTATGTTTGACCTAAACGAGTTCGAGCTATCGAAGTTCAACTGTAGTATTGTTGTAGATTCAAGTGTAAGGAATGTGACTACATCATCAACAACAAGCGAACGTTTGAAAAACACAGAATGCTGCATGAAGGTTTGTATGTCATACAATAGTTACATTGGCAGTTGTTGATTAACCCTTTCTCCCATAGAAGTGCCTTTTAGGGAATTTGATTTATTCCTCTGCTCAAGAAAATAGTTCCAATTTAATCAGTCATGAATATATATTATATGGAATATTTTCTATATTCTAGCACATGATAGCTTAAAGCAGGCTGAAAGTAAAGCAGAATGCACCTTAAGGCGCATTCTACTTTACTTTCAACCTGCTTTAAGTAGTCACCTATCTTCAATACTATATACTATCAGGTAAAGGGTTAATGACACAGAACTCCAGACAAGAGGAAGTAAATTGAACAAATCCAATGTTTTCTTGCTCATTTCAGCACCAAATGCTATGGTGTCGCTAATTAGAAATGTCTCAAAGTGACGATTCTAATGAGTAGTGACACTTTAGGGTTTAATGCAGAAATAAAGATGAAGCAAACCATGGGTGTCTGGATAGTGTAGGGTTTTTGCACCCTCTTCTCACCAATGTAGTCAGTCTAGAGTTCGATTTCAGGTTGGGGCAGTATGTGAGGGAGTACATTTATCGTATGTCTGGACATGTTGGTTTAGCTCATGCACTCTGGTTTTCTACCACAGAAATTACCATACTCTGTCACTGGAGCACATCAAAATCCAGGGCTAAATTTAAGAGGGAGTAAACTGAACAAAACCGGCATTTTTTCATTCATTTCAGCACCAAATTCTATGGTGGTACTACTCATTAGAATCGTCTGGAAGATATAATTTGTGACACCATAATGTTTAATGCAGAAATAAAGATTTTACTTTTTAGCTCATCTGAGCTAGCTCAGGGTGAGCTTTTGCAATCCTTGAATGTCCGGCGTCTGTCGTCTGGCCTGTGTCATCCGTCGTCAACAATTTTAGTGTTTACACTCTAGAGGCCGCAATATTTATCCAATTTTTCTAAAACTTGCCCAGATTGTATATTACCATAAGAGTTCAGATGAGTGCGGTTATGGATGAAATCGGACCAATAGGTCAAGAGTTATCTACCTTTGAATTGCTGAAAATGCCATATTTAACAGTGTTTACACTCTAGAGGCCGCAATATTTATGCAATCTTTCTAAAACTTGCTCAGATTGTATATTACCACAAGAGTTCAGATGAGTTTGATTATGGTTAAAATCAGACCAATAGATCAAGATAAATCTACCTTTGAATTGCTGAAAATGCACTATTTAACAGTGTTTGCACTCTAGAGGCCACAATTTTTTTCTAACCTATCTCAAACTTTCTCAGATTGTATATGACTATAAAAGTTCGAATTAGTTCAATTATTGTTGAAATCAGACTTATTGTTCGAGAGTTACCTACCTTTGAATTGCTGAAAATGCCATATTTAACAATGTTTACACTCTATAGGCCACGATTTTTATTCAATCTTTCTCAAACTTGCTCAGATTGTATATTACTATAAGAGTTCAGATGAGTTTGATTATGGTTGAAATCGGACTAATAGTTCGAGAGGTATCTACCTTTGAATTGCTGAAAATGCCATATCTAAGGGTGTTTACACTCTAGAGGCCACAATTCATATTCAATCTTTCTCAAACTTGCTCAGATTGTATATTACAATCAGAGTTCAGATGACTTCGATTATGGTTGAAATCTGACCAATAGGTCAAGAGTTTTGGTATCTGCCCTTGATTTGCTGAAAATGCCATATCTAACAGCGTTTACACTTTTCAAAGGATTTTGATTATATTTGCACACAAAGTATATAGCTATAAGTTCTTGAAGGAGTGCAATTATTGTTGAAATCTAATCATTGTGGCAATAGTTATCTCATGGGTGAAAGTTTTCCGTATTGTGACGGAATTCCGTATTTCCGAAATTGCCGAGGGTCATTTTTCCAGAACGTGTAAATCCGTTGAGAAATTCGGGGGGGGGGGGGGGGGGGGGGGGTGGTAGAGGATGTCTTTGTCGAGTAAGATTGAAAAAAACAAAATCGAAGGTGATTTCGAGAGCTGTCAAATTAGTTGAAGTTCGCCAATGTTATCGTTCGGCCCTATCGTTCGTCGTACTATAACGGTGACGGCAAAATCCGAGTGAACCAAAACAAATCTGACTGGTTGCCGAATTAGGTTGCTACACGCACGCGGACAGCGTTGAAAACACGGAAACCAGTCTCTGACCAAACATTTCCGTAGTTGATTTCAATAATATGACAGGCTTGCTTAAAATAACGAGGTAAGCAAATTTATGAGGGGGCTGTTTGTGATTTTGATCTTGTTGCCGATAATTTTCCGTAGCGGTACGAAAAACTTCTTTTGGAAAATCTAAAATCTCTTTCTTCGGAGTCTTACTAGGCGCTCATTGTTTTATGAATCATCCGATTACCAGACGCTAAACTATATCACGCGGAACGCTTCGTGTTTTATCGTTGGTGCATCAAAATGCAATTAGCTCATTTTGTCATCAGTTTTCGCGAATTTAAAATACCGGCGTATCTGTCAAATGCAGCTGAATGGTTAACTTTAATGAAACGCAAATTAAACAAAATTAGGAGATTGAATAGGAAATTCGGCTGAAAATCCGATTTTATTATAAAACAAGTAGCTTACTCATTACTGAAGTATTAATGTCACCTTTTATAATTTTTCACATTACATATTATTGGACTGTTAAACAATCCGTTTTCTATGGCTATAAAGTATTGAAAAGGTATTTTAATAGCATTCGTATCATTAAAGTAATTGATAGTAACCATTTAATTCATTAAGTAAAGAAATATTTATCTGATTTGGGTAACCAGGTGTCGGTGGTCCAGTGGGTAGGACGCTCGACTAGGAAGCGAGAGGTTCCTGGTTCGAGCCCTGTCAGGATCACTGAAATTTTTCTGAGCAAAAAATTAACCCTACATTGCTCCACTTCACCCAGGTGATTTAAATGGGTACCTGAGAGGGAAATAAGTCAATGTGTCATGGCTGCTAGTAGCGCCGAATGTAAATGGCCGACTTGTGACTCGATGAACAGGGAGGTAATTGTAAAAGTCGGCAGAATATGACATATAAATTTCAGACTTGATAAACCTATCACCTTTACCTTTACCTTTAACCCAAGATTAAAATTTAGTCTAGCATCACAGCTTTGAAACAGTTTAGAAAAATCAAAATGTATAAAATTGAACCACTAAAATCATTTTTAGGGAGGCCTCTTGTTCCATCAACTATGGGAAGGCTTCCCTCTCCCATCATAGCCTACTGCTTTAAATTTTGTGCCACTTAGTTTTAACTTTCTGAAAGCAAATTGAACAAAGTTTTTATGGTAATGCTTGACTGGAAATAGAGTATGTTCTAAATGTTTTGTATTGGATCTAGTATTTACATGTCATAATTTTTAAGTGTCAGTGATACAAAATCTTATACATACAGCTTTATAACACAGTATAATGATAGAAAAGCTAAATACCATCTCATATTTTTCTCCCTTGGAGCTAACTCATACATGGACCTAACTAGAAACATATTTTTGTGGCCTTACAATGATAATTGTAAAAGCAAAGTGCTTATAATTTACTTTGGAGTATAACAGTTTGCTGAAAGCAATTTCCATCTTTTGTTAAATAAAATAAAAATTAAGATTTATTTTTCAATCCTTGGAAAACATTAATGCTTATGACAAAGAAAATTACTTTTATATTTTTCCATTGCTTGTCATTTTCAAACAATTTTCCAACAGTTTCAGACCTTCAAAATGCTTAAAACCCATTTTGGGGGGGGGGTGGTAGAGGATGTCTTTGTCGAGTAAGATTGAAAAAAACAAAATCGAAGGTGATTTCGAGAGCTGTCAAATTAGTTGAAGTTCGCCAATGTTATCGTTCGGCCCTATCGTTCGTCGTACTATAACGGTGACGGCAAAATCCGAGTGAACCAAAACAAATCTGACTGGTTGCCGAATTAGGTTGCTACACGCACGCGGACAGCGTTGAAAACACGGAAACCAGTCTCTGACCAAACATTTCCGTAGTTGATTTCAATAATATGACAGGCTTGCTTAAAATAACGAGGTAAGCAAATTTATGAGGGGGCTGTTTGTGATTTTGATCTTGTTGCCGATAATTTTCCGTAGCGGTACGAAAAACTTCTTTTGGAAAATCTAAAATCTCTTTCTTCGGAGTCTTACTAGGCGCTCATTGTTTTATGAATCATCCGATTACCAGACGCTAAACTATATCACGCGGAACGCTTCGTGTTTTATCTTTGGTGCATCAAAATGCAATTAGCTCATTTTGTCATCAGTTTTCGCGAATTTAAAATACCGGCGTATCTGTCAAATGCAGCTGAATGGTTAACTTTAATGAAACGCAAATTAAACAAAATTAGGAGATTGAATAGGAAATTCGGCTGAAAATCCGATTTTATTATAAAACAAGTAGCTTACTCATTACTGAAGTATTAATGTCACCTTTTATAATTTTTCACATTACATATTATTGGACTGTTAAACAATCCGTTTTCTATGGCTATAAAGTATTGAAAAGGTATTTTAATAGCATTCGTATCATTAAAGTAATTGATAGTAACCATTTAATTCATTAAGTAAAGAAATATTTATCTGATTTGGGTAACCAGGTGTCGGTGGTCCAGTGGGTAGGACGCTCGACTAGGAAGCGAGAGGTTCCTGGTTCGAGCCCTGTCAGGATCACTGAAATTTTTCTGAGCAAAAAATTAACCCTACATTGCTCCACTTCACCCAGGTGATTTAAATGGGTACCTGAGAGGGAAATAAGTCAATGTGTCATGGCTGCTAGTAGCGCCGAATGTAAATGGCCGACTTGTGACTCGATGAACAGGGAGGTAATTGTAAAAGTCGGCAGAATATGACATATAAATTTCAGACTTGATAAACCTATCACCTTTACCTTTACCTTTAACCCAAGATTAAAATTTAGTCTAGCATCACAGCTTTGAAACAGTTTAGAAAAATCAAAATGTATAAAATTGAACCACTAAAATCATTTTTAGGGAGGCCTCTTGTTCCATCAACTATGGGAAGGCTTCCCTCTCCCATCATAGCCTACTGCTTTAAATTTTGTGCCACTTAGTTTTAACTTTCTGAAAGCAAATTGAACAAAGTTTTTATGGTAATGCTTGACTGGAAATAGAGTATGTTCTAAATGTTTTGTATTGGATCTAGTATTTACATGTCATAATTTTTAAGTGTCAGTGATACAAAATCTTATACATACAGCTTTATAACACAGTATAATGATAGAAAAGCTAAATACCATCTCATATTTTTCTCCCTTGGAGCTAACTCATACATGGACCTAACTAGAAACATATTTTTGTGGCCTTACAATGATAATTGTAAAAGCAAAGTGCTTATAATTTACTTTGGAGTATAACAGTTTGCTGAAAGCAATTTCCATCTTTTGTTAAATAAAATAAAAATTAAGATTTATTTTTCAATCCTTGGAAAACATTAATGCTTATGACAAAGAAAATTATTTTTATATTTTTCCATTGCTTGTCATTTTCAAACAATTTTCCAACAGTTTCAGACCTTCAAAATGCTTAAAACCCATTTTGGGGGGGGGGTGGTAGAGGATGTCTTTGTCGAGTAAGATTGAAAAAAACAAAATCGAAGGTGATTTCGAGAGCTGTCAAATTAGTTGAAGTTCGCCAATGTTATCGTTCGGCCCTATCGTTCGTCGTACTATAACGGTGACGGCAAAATCCGAGTGAACCAAAACAAATCTGACTGGTTGCCGAATTAGGTTGCTACACGCACGCGGACAGCGTTGAAAACACGGAAACCAGTCTCTGACCAAACATTTCCGTAGTTGATTTCAATAATATGACAGGCTTGCTTAAAATAACGAGGTAAGCAAATTTATGAGGGGGCTGTTTGTGATTTTGATCTTGTTGCCGATAATTTTCCGTAGCGGTACGAAAAACTTCTTTTGGAAAATCTAAAATCTCTTTCTTCGGAGTCTTACTAGGCGCTCATTGTTTTATGAATCATCCGATTACCAGACGCTAAACTATATCACGCGGAACGCTTCGTGTTTTATCGTTGGTGCATCAAAATGCAATTAGCTCATTTTGTCATCAGTTTTCGCGAATTTAAAATACCGGCGTATCTGTCAAATGCAGCTGAATGGTTAACTTTAATGAAACGCAAATTAAACAAAATTAGGAGATTGAATAGGAAATTCGGCTGAAAATCCGATTTTATTATAAAACAAGTAGCTTACTCATTACTGAAGTATTAATGTCACCTTTTATAATTTTTCACATTACATATTATTGGACTGTTAAACAATCCGTTTTCTATGGCTATAAAGTATTGAAAAGGTATTTTAATAGCATTCGTATCATTAAAGTAATTGATAGTAACCATTTAATTCATTAAGTAAAGAAATATTTATCTGATTTGGGTAACCAGGTGTCGGTGGTCCAGTGGGTAGGACGCTCGACTAGGAAGCGAGAGGTTCCTGGTTCGAGCCCTGTCAGGATCACTGAAATTTTTCTGAGCAAAAAATTAACCCTACATTGCTCCACTTCACCCAGGTGATTTAAATGGGTACCTGAGAGGGAAATAAGTCAATGTGTCATGGCTGCTAGTAGCGCCGAATGTAAATGGCCGACTTGTGACTCGATGAACAGGGAGGTAATTGTAAAAGTCGGCAGAATATGACATATAAATTTCAGACTTGATAAACCTATCACCTTTACCTTTACCTTTAACCCAAGATTAAAATTTAGTCTAGCATCACAGCTTTGAAACAGTTTAGAAAAATCAAAATGTATAAAATTGAACCACTAAAATCATTTTTAGGGAGGCCTCTTGTTCCATCAACTATGGGAAGGCTTCCCTCTCCCATCATAGCCTACTGCTTTAAATTTTGTGCCACTTAGTTTTAACTTTCTGAAAGCAAATTGAACAAAGTTTTTATGGTAATGCTTGACTGGAAATAGAGTATGTTCTAAATGTTTTGTATTGGATCTAGTATTTACATGTCATAATTTTTAAGTGTCAGTGATACAAAATCTTATACATACAGCTTTATAACACAGTATAATGATAGAAAAGCTAAATACCATCTCATATTTTTCTCCCTTGGAGCTAACTCATACATGGACCTAACTAGAAACATATTTTTGTGGCCTTACAATGATAATTGTAAAAGCAAAGTGCTTATAATTTACTTTGGAGTATAACAGTTTGCTGAAAGCAATTTCCATCTTTTGTTAAATAAAATAAAAATTAAGATTTATTTTTCAATCCTTGGAAAACATTAATGCTTATGACAAAGAAAATTATTTTTATATTTTTCCATTGCTTGTCATTTTCAAACAATTTTCCAACAGTTTCAGACCTTCAAAATGCTTAAAACCCATTTTGGGGGGGGGGGGGGGTGGTAGAGGATGTCTTTGTCGAGTAAGATTGAAAAAAACAAAATCGAAGGTGATTTCGAGAGCTGTCAAATTAGTTGAAGTTCGCCAATGTTATCGTTCGGCCCTATCGTTCGTCGTACTATAACGGTGACGGCAAAATCCGAGTGAACCAAAACAAATCTGACTGGTTGCCGAATTAGGTTGCTACACGCACGCGGACAGCGTTGAAAACACGGAAACCAGTCTCTGACCAAACATTTCCGTAGTTGATTTCAATAATATGACAGGCTTGCTTAAAATAACGAGGTAAGCAAATTTATGAGGGGGCTGTTTGTGATTTTGATCTTGTTGCCGATAATTTTCCGTAGCGGTACGAAAAACTTCTTTTGGAAAATCTAAAATCTCTTTCTTCGGAGTCTTACTAGGCGCTCATTGTTTTATGAATCATCCGATTACCAGACGCTAAACTATATCACGCGGAACGCTTCGTGTTTTATCGTTGGTGCATCAAAATGCAATTAGCTCATTTTGTCATCAGTTTTCGCGAATTTAAAATACCGGCGTATCTGTCAAATGCAGCTGAATGGTTAACTTTAATGAAACGCAAATTAAACAAAATTAGGAGATTGAATAGGAAATTCGGCTGAAAATCCGATTTTATTATAAAACAAGTAGCTTACTCATTACTGAAGTATTAATGTCACCTTTTATAATTTTTCACATTACATATTATTGGACTGTTAAACAATCCGTTTTCTATGGCTATAAAGTATTGAAAAGGTATTTTAATAGCATTCGTATCATTAAAGTAATTGATAGTAACCATTTAATTCATTAAGTAAAGAAATATTTATCTGATTTGGGTAACCAGGTGTCGGTGGTCCAGTGGGTAGGACGCTCGACTAGGAAGCGAGAGGTTCCTGGTTCGAGCCCTGTCAGGATCACTGAAATTTTTCTGAGCAAAAAATTAACCCTACATTGCTCCACTTCACCCAGGTGATTTAAATGGGTACCTGAGAGGGAAATAAGTCAATGTGTCATGGCTGCTAGTAGCGCCGAATGTAAATGGCCGACTTGTGACTCGATGAACAGGGAGGTAATTGTAAAAGTCGGCAGAATATGACATATAAATTTCAGACTTGATAAACCTATCACCTTTACCTTTACCTTTAACCCAAGATTAAAATTTAGTCTAGCATCACAGCTTTGAAACAGTTTAGAAAAATCAAAATGTATAAAATTGAACCACTAAAATCATTTTTAGGGAGGCCTCTTGTTCCATCAACTATGGGAAGGCTTCCCTCTCCCATCATAGCCTACTGCTTTAAATTTTGTGCCACTTAGTTTTAACTTTCTGAAAGCAAATTGAACAAAGTTTTTATGGTAATGCTTGACTGGAAATAGAGTATGTTCTAAATGTTTTGTATTGGATCTAGTATTTACATGTCATAATTTTTAAGTGTCAGTGATACAAAATCTTATACATACAGCTTTATAACACAGTATAATGATAGAAAAGCTAAATACCATCTCATATTTTTCTCCCTTGGAGCTAACTCATACATGGACCTAACTAGAAACATATTTTTGTGGCCTTACAATGATAATTGTAAAAGCAAAGTGCTTATAATTTACTTTGGAGTATAACAGTTTGCTGAAAGCAATTTCCATCTTTTGTTAAATAAAATAAAAATTAAGATTTATTTTTCAATCCTTGGAAAACATTAATGCTTATGACAAAGAAAATTATTTTTATATTTTTCCATTGCTTGTCATTTTCAAACAATTTTCCAACAGTTTCAGACCTTCAAAATGCTTAAAACCCATTTTGGGGGGGGGGGGTGGTAGAGGATGTCTTTGTCGAGTAAGATTGAAAAAAACAAAATCGAAGGTGATTTCGAGAGCTGTCAAATTAGTTGAAGTTCGCCAATGTTATCGTTCGGCCCTATCGTTCGTCGTACTATAACGGTGACGGCAAAATCCGAGTGAACCAAAACAAATCTGACTGGTTGCCGAATTAGGTTGCTACACGCACGCGGACAGCGTTGAAAACACGGAAACCAGTCTCTGACCAAACATTTCCGTAGTTGATTTCAATAATATGACAGGCTTGCTTAAAATAACGAGGTAAGCAAATTTATGAGGGGGCTGTTTGTGATTTTGATCTTGTTGCCGATAATTTTCCGTAGCGGTACGAAAAACTTCTTTTGGAAAATCTAAAATCTCTTTCTTCGGAGTCTTACTAGGCGCTCATTGTTTTATGAATCATCCGATTACCAGACGCTAAACTATATCACGCGGAACGCTTCGTGTTTTATCGTTGGTGCATCAAAATGCAATTAGCTCATTTTGTCATCAGTTTTCGCGAATTTAAAATACCGGCGTATCTGTCAAATGCAGCTGAATGGTTAACTTTAATGAAACGCAAATTAAACAAAATTAGGAGATTGAATAGGAAATTCGGCTGAAAATCCGATTTTATTATAAAACAAGTAGCTTACTCATTACTGAAGTATTAATGTCACCTTTTATAATTTTTCACATTACATATTATTGGACTGTTAAACAATCCGTTTTCTATGGCTATAAAGTATTGAAAAGGTATTTTAATAGCATTCGTATCATTAAAGTAATTGATAGTAACCATTTAATTCATTAAGTAAAGAAATATTTATCTGATTTGGGTAACCAGGTGTCGGTGGTCCAGTGGGTAGGACGCTCGACTAGGAAGCGAGAGGTTCCTGGTTCGAGCCCTGTCAGGATCACTGAAATTTTTCTGAGCAAAAAATTAACCCTACATTGCTCCACTTCACCCAGGTGATTTAAATGGGTACCTGAGAGGGAAATAAGTCAATGTGTCATGGCTGCTAGTAGCGCCGAATGTAAATGGCCGACTTGTGACTCGATGAACAGGGAGGTAATTGTAAAAGTCGGCAGAATATGACATATAAATTTCAGACTTGATAAACCTATCACCTTTACCTTTACCTTTAACCCAAGATTAAAATTTAGTCTAGCATCACAGCTTTGAAACAGTTTAGAAAAATCAAAATGTATAAAATTGAACCACTAAAATCATTTTTAGGGAGGCCTCTTGTTCCATCAACTATGGGAAGGCTTCCCTCTCCCATCATAGCCTACTGCTTTAAATTTTGTGCCACTTAGTTTTAACTTTCTGAAAGCAAATTGAACAAAGTTTTTATGGTAATGCTTGACTGGAAATAGAGTATGTTCTAAATGTTTTGTATTGGATCTAGTATTTACATGTCATAATTTTTAAGTGTCAGTGATACAAAATCTTATACATACAGCTTTATAACACAGTATAATGATAGAAAAGCTAAATACCATCTCATATTTTTCTCCCTTGGAGCTAACTCATACATGGACCTAACTAGAAACATATTTTTGTGGCCTTACAATGATAATTGTAAAAGCAAAGTGCTTATAATTTACTTTGGAGTATAACAGTTTGCTGAAAGCAATTTCCATCTTTTGTTAAATAAAATAAAAATTAAGATTTATTTTTCAATCCTTGGAAAACATTAATGCTTATGACAAAGAAAATTATTTTTATATTTTTCCATTGCTTGTCATTTTCAAACAATTTTCCAACAGTTTCAGACCTTCAAAATGCTTAAAACCCATTTTGGGGGGGGGGGGGGGTGGTAGAGGATGTCTTTGTCGAGTAAGATTGAAAAAAACAAAATCGAAGGTGATTTCGAGAGCTGTCAAATTAGTTGAAGTTCGCCAATGTTATCGTTCGGCCCTATCGTTCGTCGTACTATAACGGTGACGGCAAAATCCGAGTGAACCAAAACAAATCTGACTGGTTGCCGAATTAGGTTGCTACACGCACGCGGACAGCGTTGAAAACACGGAAACCAGTCTCTGACCAAACATTTCCGTAGTTGATTTCAATAATATGACAGGCTTGCTTAAAATAACGAGGTAAGCAAATTTATGAGGGGGCTGTTTGTGATTTTGATCTTGTTGCCGATAATTTTCCGTAGCGGTACGAAAAACTTCTTTTGGAAAATCTAAAATCTCTTTCTTCGGAGTCTTACTAGGCGCTCATTGTTTTATGAATCATCCGATTACCAGACGCTAAACTATATCACGCGGAACGCTTCGTGTTTTATCGTTGGTGCATCAAAATGCAATTAGCTCATTTTGTCATCAGTTTTCGCGAATTTAAAATACCGGCGTATCTGTCAAATGCAGCTGAATGGTTAACTTTAATGAAACGCAAATTAAACAAAATTAGGAGATTGAATAGGAAATTCGGCTGAAAATCCGATTTTATTATAAAACAAGTAGCTTACTCATTACTGAAGTATTAATGTCACCTTTTATAATTTTTCACATTACATATTATTGGACTGTTAAACAATCCGTTTTCTATGGCTATAAAGTATTGAAAAGGTATTTTAATAGCATTCGTATCATTAAAGTAATTGATAGTAACCATTTAATTCATTAAGTAAAGAAATATTTATCTGATTTGGGTAACCAGGTGTCGGTGGTCCAGTGGGTAGGACGCTCGACTAGGAAGCGAGAGGTTCCTGGTTCGAGCCCTGTCAGGATCACTGAAATTTTTCTGAGCAAAAAATTAACCCTACATTGCTCCACTTCACCCAGGTGATTTAAATGGGTACCTGAGAGGGAAATAAGTCAATGTGTCATGGCTGCTAGTAGCGCCGAATGTAAATGGCCGACTTGTGACTCGATGAACAGGGAGGTAATTGTAAAAGTCGGCAGAATATGACATATAAATTTCAGACTTGATAAACCTATCACCTTTACCTTTACCTTTAACCCAAGATTAAAATTTAGTCTAGCATCACAGCTTTGAAACAGTTTAGAAAAATCAAAATGTATAAAATTGAACCACTAAAATCATTTTTAGGGAGGCCTCTTGTTCCATCAACTATGGGAAGGCTTCCCTCTCCCATCATAGCCTACTGCTTTAAATTTTGTGCCACTTAGTTTTAACTTTCTGAAAGCAAATTGAACAAAGTTTTTATGGTAATGCTTGACTGGAAATAGAGTATGTTCTAAATGTTTTGTATTGGATCTAGTATTTACATGTCATAATTTTTAAGTGTCAGTGATACAAAATCTTATACATACAGCTTTATAACACAGTATAATGATAGAAAAGCTAAATACCATCTCATATTTTTCTCCCTTGGAGCTAACTCATACATGGACCTAACTAGAAACATATTTTTGTGGCCTTACAATGATAATTGTAAAAGCAAAGTGCTTATAATTTACTTTGGAGTATAACAGTTTGCTGAAAGCAATTTCCATCTTTTGTTAAATAAAATAAAAATTAAGATTTATTTTTCAATCCTTGGAAAACATTAATGCTTATGACAAAGAAAATTATTTTTATATTTTTCCATTGCTTGTCATTTTCAAACAATTTTCCAACAGTTTCAGACCTTCAAAATGCTTAAAACCCATTTTGGGGGGGGGGGGTGGTAGAGGATGTCTTTGTCGAGTAAGATTGAAAAAAACAAAATCGAAGGTGATTTCGAGAGCTGTCAAATTAGTTGAAGTTCGCCAATGTTATCGTTCGGCCCTATCGTTCGTCGTACTATAACGGTGACGGCAAAATCCGAGTGAACCAAAACAAATCTGACTGGTTGCCGAATTAGGTTGCTACACGCACGCGGACAGCGTTGAAAACACGGAAACCAGTCTCTGACCAAACATTTCCGTAGTTGATTTCAATAATATGACAGGCTTGCTTAAAATAACGAGGTAAGCAAATTTATGAGGGGGCTGTTTGTGATTTTGATCTTGTTGCCGATAATTTTCCGTAGCGGTACGAAAAACTTCTTTTGGAAAATCTAAAATCTCTTTCTTCGGAGTCTTACTAGGCGCTCATTGTTTTATGAATCATCCGATTACCAGACGCTAAACTATATCACGCGGAACGCTTCGTGTTTTATCGTTGGTGCATCAAAATGCAATTAGCTCATTTTGTCATCAGTTTTCGCGAATTTAAAATACCGGCGTATCTGTCAAATGCAGCTGAATGGTTAACTTTAATGAAACGCAAATTAAACAAAATTAGGAGATTGAATAGGAAATTCGGCTGAAAATCCGATTTTATTATAAAACAAGTAGCTTACTCATTACTGAAGTATTAATGTCACCTTTTATAATTTTTCACATTACATATTATTGGACTGTTAAACAATCCGTTTTCTATGGCTATAAAGTATTGAAAAGGTATTTTAATAGCATTCGTATCATTAAAGTAATTGATAGTAACCATTTAATTCATTAAGTAAAGAAATATTTATCTGATTTGGGTAACCAGGTGTCGGTGGTCCAGTGGGTAGGACGCTCGACTAGGAAGCGAGAGGTTCCTGGTTCGAGCCCTGTCAGGATCACTGAAATTTTTCTGAGCAAAAAATTAACCCTACATTGCTCCACTTCACCCAGGTGATTTAAATGGGTACCTGAGAGGGAAATAAGTCAATGTGTCATGGCTGCTAGTAGCGCCGAATGTAAATGGCCGACTTGTGACTCGATGAACAGGGAGGTAATTGTAAAAGTCGGCAGAATATGACATATAAATTTCAGACTTGATAAACCTATCACCTTTACCTTTACCTTTAACCCAAGATTAAAATTTAGTCTAGCATCACAGCTTTGAAACAGTTTAGAAAAATCAAAATGTATAAAATTGAACCACTAAAATCATTTTTAGGGAGGCCTCTTGTTCCATCAACTATGGGAAGGCTTCCCTCTCCCATCATAGCCTACTGCTTTAAATTTTGTGCCACTTAGTTTTAACTTTCTGAAAGCAAATTGAACAAAGTTTTTATGGTAATGCTTGACTGGAAATAGAGTATGTTCTAAATGTTTTGTATTGGATCTAGTATTTACATGTCATAATTTTTAAGTGTCAGTGATACAAAATCTTATACATACAGCTTTATAACACAGTATAATGATAGAAAAGCTAAATACCATCTCATATTTTTCTCCCTTGGAGCTAACTCATACATGGACCTAACTAGAAACATATTTTTGTGGCCTTACAATGATAATTGTAAAAGCAAAGTGCTTATAATTTACTTTGGAGTATAACAGTTTGCTGAAAGCAATTTCCATCTTTTGTTAAATAAAATAAAAATTAAGATTTATTTTTCAATCCTTGGAAAACATTAATGCTTATGACAAAGAAAATTATTTTTATATTTTTCCATTGCTTGTCATTTTCAAACAATTTTCCAACAGTTTCAGACCTTCAAAATGCTTAAAACCCAGGAGCTTCCGGGGGCCTCCGGCCCCCTGATCCCCCAGCCTAGCGGCCCCCAAGCCCCCAGCATAGTTTTCAGTATTTTCAGTTTTGCCAACTTTCACCCATGTTATCTGCCCTTGATATACTTTGAAATGCTAGAAAAGGCTTCATTTCAGTATTGTTTAGGCTCTAGTTATCTGCCCGTGATGTACTCTACTATATTAGAATTATGAGGTTGTATTCCAAAATTGTTTACATGCTATACTACAAATTTGAATGGATTCAGATTATTAAAATGGGTGAACAAGAAAGGTAAAGCTATCAGGCTTCAGTACAACAGGTGAGCGATATCAGGGCCTTCAGGCCCTCTTGTTTAAATACTCTCCTTATCGAGAACCCTGTAATCAAAAGCAAAAAAGCCTTAGAAAACGTAGTAAACTTTGGAAAGTCATAGCGCATGTGTGATATAATTTTTATCAATGTTACTAAGATGTTGCTTTTCAGTTGGCTTCTAACAGGTGGATTTAGCTAAAAACTCATTCCCCATAAATTTTGCACATTGATGATTAAAGTTGAAATGGTGAGACATCTGATTCTGTGAACATTTGTAATTTTTACTAATAAAGAAGTTGTAGAGCAGTCAGAATGACAAGTGAGCAAATTTCAAACCTGTACAACCCTTTACCCCCATAGCTTGTTTCTACATCGGAGAATCTGTTATTCTTTCCCGTTTAAACGCAAACGTACGCAAACGCAAAACACTAAAACGTAGAAAAGAACAACTTTTGGACAATTCTGATAATTCATGTTTATCTTGGTGGCAAACAGTTTGGAGCCTGATCAGACGCCGGGTTACCCGGCGTCTGATCTGGCTCCAAACTGTTTGCACTGTAAATAATAGTTTTAGCGTAAACGCGTTTATTGGGAAAGAATAACAGATTCTCCACTGTAGTTTTTAAGACAAGTGCCTTAGATTTAAGCTACAATCTGTTTGGATACAGAAACTATTTATTTTTATGCATATTCATAATTGTATAGAGCGGGGCTATTTTGTTCAGTGGAGGAATAAATTAGGCGTACAAAGGCATATTTAGGGGGAAAGGGTTTATCAAAGTAATATTATAAAAAGTGTAGATAGATTGTTGATATGACTTGTGATTGTTTTTCAGACAAGAGAGACTTCCATTGTGAGCTATGTACCAAAGCCTTCAAGACCAAGAACAGTCTTCATACACACATGAAATCACACACAGGTGAGAGCTGTGACTTTATCTCTTTCAACACCATTACACTGTTCCTACACTGTTTGCTAATTTAGAGCAGTATTTACTACACAACCCAGAATTCCAAGGAGACTGGTTCATCTTTTGGTAACTAAAAATATCCACAAATGTTACGGTCTGTCTGTCCATCCAATAACGTTTTGTAATGGTTCTCCTTTACCCAGTAGGGGACATGACATTGTGTTAATTCAGTCATGTTCTACTTGCTACTGTAGAGCTCTTGAATGCAGGATCTGTATTACGACTTGCATGAATGAACATTATAGTTATCTGCCCACCCCCCACATTGAACCAAGTGGCAATTTGTATGTTGGCCAATTGGTCACAGGCCATAGTCATGTCAAGGTGGGGTTGGGGCATACATGTTTTACAAACATAGCTTGTTTGAAAATTATTTTGATCAGCGAAACAAATTGAGCAATTAACACGTATAGTGTATATTAACAGGTAAGAAGATGCCTTGTCCTTATGATGGTTGTAGTTACGCTGCTCTCAAGAAATGTCACCTCAAGACACATATACAGAACCAGCACACTCAGAAGGTCAGTGAAATAGTGTTTCAGCTTTTAAGATAAAGTGGAGAAGACGTTATTCTTTCCCGTTTTAACGCAAACAAAACAGAAACGCATTCCCATGTAATGTTGAAACTTTTTGACATTTTGTATGATTTATTATACGCCCGTCATCGACGGTCGTATTATGGTATACCCAGCGCTGTCCGTCCGTCCGTCCGTCCGTCCGTCCTTCCGTTAACTTTTCTTGTTAGCGCTCTCTCACCTTCATTTATTTACCGATTTTGATTAAACTTCCTACAAATATTCCATACCACAATAGCTCGGACGAGTTCGCGTTTCAGACATTGGCGGCTTTTTTTAGCAGAGTTATGCCCCTTTATTGTCAAAAATGGGCATTTAAAAAAACCAAAAAAAAACAACTTTTTTATTTTTTATTCAATTGATTTCAAATTTGATATGGTGATACACTGAATATAGTTACTTAACATATATTACGGGTTTTTGGTTTGACTCCGTATTTTCAGAGTTATGCCCCTTCACACAATTTTTTTAACAATATATTGTTTCCTGATCATAATTTTACTTACATTTTGTCTATTGTAACCAAATTTCATATTTAGCTTTCTCATCATGCAGGGAAGGCACCTGAGAATTTTGGTTCCTGTTAAATTATTTTTCTATGAGTTATGCCCCTTTACATACTTAAAATTTAAAATAAGCCACACTTATGCAGTTAACTTTTCTTCTTAGCGCTCTCTCACCTTCATTTATTGACAGATTTTGATTAAACTTCCTACAAATATTCCATACCACAATAGCTCAGACGAGTTCCTGTTTCAGACGTTGGCGACTAATTTTAGCAGAGTTATGCCCCTTTATTGTCAAAAATAGGCATTTAAAAAAAAAAAAACAGAACTTTTTTATCTTTTATTCAATTGATTTCAAATTTGATACGGTGATACAATGAATGAAGTGACTTAATATATATTACGGGTTTTTGGTTTGACTCCGTATTTTCAGAGTTATGCCCCTTCACACAATTTTTTTAACAATATATTGTTTCCTGATAATAATTTTACTTACATTTTGTCTATTGTAACCAAATTTCATATTTAGCTTTCTCATCATACAGGGAAGGCACCTGTGAATATTTTGGTTCCTGTTAAATTTCAGATGTTGGCAACTATTTTTAGCAGAGTTATGCCCCCTTTATTGTAAAAATTCCGTGATATATCCAAAGTATGTAAATACGCCCAAAGAGCATTTGTTTATGAGAAAAATTTGGTAGAAAAACTATCGTGATAGTATTGCAATAGTTTCTTGACTATCGCAATACTATCGGGATAGTACTTGAGCTATCGCAATACTACAGCATATTCTTTTTGAGATCAATAGTCGAGCCTACACTCCGGGCGACTTTTTCCAGTCGGCCTGAGTCCGGACGACTTTGACAGCCGCTGGCCATGACGGGCGTATTTTGCCGCACTGCGGTGCTCTTGTTTCAATCTAAGTGGCAAACAGTTTGGAGCATGATCAGATGCTGGATCACCCGGCGTCTGATCTGGGTCAAAACTGTTTACAATGGAAATAATAGCTTTACTGCAAATGCGTTTATTGGGAAAGAATAACATCTTCTCCAATTTATGTGTTTGGTTGAAGCTGGATGAGAGATTTCTGTTTTACTTACAATCCATCTTCCAGCAGTCGCTTGTCATGATGTAAAAGTTGTTTTAATTTATGGCACTTTATATAGGCAAGATAGAAACATTGAAAACATTTCTATGAGGAAAAAGTAAACCCGAGTCTTCAAAATTTTCAAAAAGTTGCCATTTTGGGTATTTAGTTGCGATGCTTTTGCATTTCTTTTGCGCTTAAACGGCAAAGAATAACGTCTCCTTGTCTGTACAGGAAATGCATTGCAAAAAGTTTTTAGCCAGATCAGGTGTGGAGTTTACCGGCGTCTGACCAGGCTCAAAACTGTCTGCCACTCAGATTAAAATGAATAATTAGAATTGTCAAAATTTTCTACATTTTATTTAAATGGGTTTGCGTTTAACCTATAACTCCATAGCCTGTTTCTAGTTTTGAATATAGGTTACTACTTAAAGCAGGTTGAAAGTAAAGCAGAATGTGCTTTAAGACACATTCTGCTTTACTTTCAGCCTGCTTTAAGTTACCACCTACTTGAATAAAAAAATGTTACTTGTGATACATATTCATGACTGTATACATTGGAACTATTTTCTTCAAAGGAGTTATATTGAATGCACTTAAAGGTGCTTCTATGGGGGATAGGGTTAATCGGGAAAGAATACCTTGTTCTCCAGTGTACAAGCTTGACTTTATTATTGACAGGGAGTGAAGAATGAAGAATGTCATCTCTGCCAGTACAGTACATTCTTCAAAGGGAACCTCATCAAACACCTGCGCTCAGTACACCAGCTTGAAGTGGTAACTCGCTACAGTGTCCAGATGAAAGCCAAGTACAAACATCTCAAAACAGGCCACATTTTAGGCAGGGTTGAGCAGGCAGAGCCACAGAGGGTCAGAAAGAAGCAGGAACCAAAGAGCGGGGACCAGGCCGCAAAGGTCAAAACAAAGAAGCATGATTCTAGTGCAGATCAAGGTGAGGGAATTAACTACAACCAAGGCCTAGCTACACCAGCTGAGCAATCAAAGGATGCCAGAGAAGACGGTTCAGACAGAAAGTATTACCCTATAATGGACTATAACAGACCAGTAGCTGGCCAAGTCCTACATAATGTGGGAGCAAATATGGCCGCCCCAAATGATAATCATTCATATTTGTTTACAGTGAACAATGTGAATATGCCTGGTAATTTGAACAGCACAAATAATATAAATAATGTGTATGGTCATATACAGGACATACCAGTAGATCCCGGGTCTTCCATGCAAATCACTCTGCCACCAGTGAGTGGATCACTAAGGGAGACAATTCCTCCTATGTATGGGAACAAGATGCATGCTGGAGTTGCTCCCCCTATGATGTTTCACCCACATACAGCTGATGATGATGTCACCAATGCAGCTAAAATGCTGACATACTTTCAAATGTGATATACTTATGTATTCTTGTCAGCAGAAAGGAATCTCATCTTTTACAGAGCTCCAGATAAGGGGAGTATTTCAAAAACTAAAATCTTTGTTTCTGCATTAAACCCTATAGTGTCTCTACTCATTAGAATCGTCTCGAAGAGACAATTTTAATGAGTAGTAACATCATAGGATTTGGTACTGTGTAAGTGAGAAAATGTCAAATTTGTTCAGTTTACTCCCTCTTACAGTGGAGAAAATGTTATTCTTTCCCAATAAACGCGTTTACGCTAAAACTATTATTTGCAGTGCAAACAGTTTGGAGCCAGATCAGACGCCGGGTAACCCGGCGTCTGATCAGGCTCCAAACTGTTTGCCACCAAGATAAACATGAATTATCAGAATTGTCCAAAAGTTGTACTTTTCTATGTTTTAGTGCTTTGCGTTTGCGTACGTTTGCGTTTAAACGGGAAAGAATAACAGATTCTCCACTGTATCTGGAGCCCTGTTTTATACAAGCTGCATAAAGTACAGTTAATCTGGTAAATATTCAATAAAAGGATTTGTTTAACCCATTACTCCATAGCAGGTTTCCAACTTTGAAGACAGGTGACCACATAAAGCAGGTTGAAAGTAGGGGGGAATGCCCTTTAAGGTATATTCTGCTTTACTTTCAACCTGCTTTAAGCTTCCAACTGCTAAAAAATAAAAAATATTTCTTAATACCTACTCATCACTGTATATACTGGAAGTATCCTCTACTCTGGTAGTTTTGGACTGCCGGGTATTTTCGGATGCATGGGGAATGTTTTTTTAAAGTATGTACAAATTTTTTAGATGCATTTGTTAGATTCTCTGTTGACTATTTTAAAGACTTTTTATTGTGTTTGAGTTTTGAAATAAAAATATGTTCCATTCATGCAAGATGTAAGTGTGCATGCCTTGATAAACAGTTCAGGTGTCCGAAACTACCCTACTTCAGGTTACAAGTATTTTCTTCAGTGGAGGAATAGATTAAAGGCATTGTTATGGAGTGTTGGGGTAATGAAAGATAAAAAATGCAGCTTTCTGTATAGAATTGTTTTTAGCATTAACCCTTAGCCTGTCAACTAGTATAGAAGACAGTTGACTACTTAACTCTTTCCTCCCTGAAACTTTAAATGGACAATTCCAGTTTCCATTTTAGTCTAGTCCATTTCTGAATTTTAAGGGTTGTTTTTGTCAATGTTTGGCATTGTGACAAACAGTGAAGACCCTGATCAGAGGGCTCCTAGGAGCCCTCTGATCTGGGTCTTCACTGTTTGCATAGGACAAGTGTACTATTCACACGTACATTGTTTGAAAAGCACGCCTATATGCGGGACTAGGGTTCAAAGGGTTAAAACAGGTTGAAAGTGAAGCAGAATGCCCCTAAGGCTTATTCTGCTTTACTTTCAGCCTGCTTAAACCTCCAATCTGCTAGAATATAGAAAAGGATTACTTATAATGCATATTCATGTCTGTATAAAGTTGAAATATTTTCTTAAGTGCAGGAATATTATTATTAAAGGAGTAAAAAGGCATATCTGTGGGGTAATGGGTTAATCAGTCATCTGTCCTAAGAGATCACCATGGTAACGAGTTTAATTTTGGCTTTATACAAGATAGACTGTACTGCTATAGGACGATGTTCACAGTGACAATAATTTGAATAAAACTTGGATATTACAGTGGAGAACACATTCCTTCACAAAAAAATGTATTTATTCTAAAAACTCCAGGGCTGTCATTTCTCCGGATTTTTCCTAAATCTTCGGATTTTTTTTCGAGAACATGGAAGCTTAAAGCAGGCTGAAAGTAAAGCAGAATGTGCCATAAGGCTCATTCTGCTTTACTTCCAGCCTACTTTAAGTAGTCACGTGTCAACAAAACTAGAAACAGGCTATGGGGTAAAGGTAAGATTCGTAAATTCGCAATTGAAAAATGCAAATTTCGAAATCTTATGATTTTTAATTTCAACTTATGGCAGCCCTGAAACTCATGGCCATTATAAACAGTGCTTGAGGCAGATCAGATGCCAGATAATGTAATGTCTGATCAGTCTACAAACCATCGGCTAATCCAATTTAACCCATTCCCCCATAGAAGCGCCTTTTAGCGAATATGATTTATTCCTCTGCTGAAGAAAATAGTTCCAATTTAATCAGTCATGAATACATTTTATATGGAATATTTTCTATATTCTAGTGCTAGATAGCTTAAAGTAGGCTGAAAGTAAAGTAGAATGCGCCTTAAGGCGCATTCTGCTTTACTTTCAACCTACTTAAAGTAGTCACATATCTTCACTACTAGACATATGCTATCAGGTAAAGGGTTAAACTAAAAGTTAACATTTACAAACATGTCGTTTTTCACGATTTATTGCAGTGAGCTTGCATTTAGTTAGTTGCAATTGTCTTCTTCACTGTACAGTCACACTGAAGACACATTGATGTTAAACAGTTGTATGTCTTAACCCATTAGCCCATAAATATATCTTTTTATGCCCCCGGCATCGACAGATGCGGAGGCATATAGTAATAGTCCTGTCCGTCAGTCCGTCCGTCCGTCTGTGCGTCTGTAACAAGGTTAAGTAGAATTTACCGTTTCGTCTAGCATCAACACCGCTTACCCAAATGCTTGGATACTTATACAGTTGTTGCCTTGGACCATTCCCTATCCACCAATATCACTAAACTTTGATTTTGACCTTGACCTTGACCTAATTTGGACGTAGAATATTTTAAATAGAATTTCTTGGTTAACTAGATTTTACCGTTTCATCTAGCATCAATACATCTGAATACAATGCTTTGATACTTAAACAGTTGTTGCCTTTGACCATTTCCTATCCACCAATATCACCAAACTTTGATTTTGACCTTGACCTTGACCTAATTTGGACTTAGAATATTTTAAATAGGCTATTTCTTGGTTAACTAGATTTTACCGTTTTGTCTAGCATCAACACTGTTTACTACAATGCTTAGATACTTACACAGTTATTGCCTTGGACCATTACCAACTCACCAATAATACCCAAGCTCAGTTTGACCTTGACCTAATTTGGACTTAGAATATTTTAAATAGGCTATTTCTTGGTTAACTAGATTTTACCGTTTTGTCTAGCATCAACACTGTTTACTACAATGCTTAGATACTTACACAGTTATTGCCTTGGACCATTACCAACTCACCAATAATACCCAAGCTCAGTTTGACCTTGACCTAATTTGGACTTAGAAAAAATTCAGAATATATTGTCAAGGATGCCACCGGGGGCATAAGCGTTTATTGAACGCGCAGTCTTGTTATGTCTTTCATTTATTTCTCCTCTGAAGAAAACAATTACACTTTACACTGTCACGAATATGTATTTGTAAGAAATGTTTTCTTCATCCTTGTAGATGGTAGCTTAAAACAGGCTGCTTTATGTAATCACTGGTCTTCAAAACTGAAGACATGCTATGGGGTAATGGATTAAAGTTCAGAGAAATAAAGCAAAAGGAGCTTTCTGCTTTTCATTCATCTTGTTTTCAGCAGCTACATTATATATTATCTATATATACACATTTTTACACAGTGAAATCATTCTTCCAGTGAAGAAAATATTTTCTATATCCTAGCAGATGGTAGCTTAAAGCAGGCTGAAAGTAAAGCTGAATGCGCCTTTTACCTGCTTTATATGTAAGTAGTCATTTTTCTTCAAAACTAGAAATAGGTTATGGAGTAATAGGTTAAAACCAAAAGTACCCAAGAACTTAGTATTCTTCTGATAATTATAGCAAGATTTTGAGATATGAGTAGGTTGTGTGGTTGATAATATACGGTTGATGAAATTTAAATTTTATACGTCAGGTTTGAATTTGGATTCAACCCTGTAGTGCCTAGCAATAGTATATGTACATTTATTTACACTATAAACATTGTAGTTTTGAATAAGAAACTGTGTTCAGTATTCAATTAATATATTTACACTCAAACTTGTTTTTAGCTCACCTGAGCTAGCTCAGGGTGAGCTTTTGCAATCCTTGAATGTCCGGCGTGCAGTGTGCGGCGTCAACAATTTTAGTGTTTACACTCTAGAGGCCACAATATTTATCCAATCTTTCTCAAACTTACTCAGATGGTATATTGCCATAAGAGTTCGGATGAGTATGATTATGGTTGAAATCGGACAAATAGGTAATGAGTTATCTACCTTTGAACTACTGAAAATGCCATATTTAAATGTGTTTACACTCTAGAGGCCACAATATTTATACAATCTTTCTAAAACTTGCCCAGATTGTATATGACCATAAGAGTTCGGATAAGAGTTAGGATGAGTTCGATTTTGGTTGAAATCAGACAAATAGATCAAGAGTTATCTACCTTTGAACTGCTGAAAATGCCATATTTAACGGTGTTTACATTCTAGAGTTAACAATTTTTATCCAATCTATCTCAAACTTGCTCAGATTGTATATGACTATAAGAGTTCAGATAAGTTTGATTATGGTTGAAATCAGACTAATAGGTCAAGTTGAATTGCTGAAAATGCCATATTTAAGGGTGTTTACAATCTAGAGGCCCCAAATTTTATCCAATCTTTTTCAAACTTACTCAGATTGTATATTACCATAAGACTTTGAATGAGTTTGATTATGGTTGTAATCGAATCAATAGGTCAAGAGTTATCTACCTTTGAATTGTTAAAAATGATATATTTAACAGTGTTTCTGCTCTAGAGGCCACAATATTTATCCAAGCTCTCTCAAACTTGCTCAGATTGTATATGACCATAAGAGTTCGAAAAAGGGTGATTATGGTTGAAATCGGACAATTAGATCAAGAGTTATCTACCTTTAAATTGCTGAAAATGCCATATTTTACAGCGTTTACACTCTTGCATCAGTTACTACAGTTTTCAATGGATTTTGATTATGCTTGTACACAAAGTATATAGCTATAAGTTCTGGAAGGAGTGCAATTATTGTTGAAACCTAATCATTGTGGCAAGAGTTACCTGCCCTTGATATACTTTGAAATGCTAGAAAAAGGCTTCATTTCAGTATTGTTTAGGCTCTAGTTATCTGCCTTTGATGTACTCTACTGTACTAGAGTAATATGTAGACAAACTTGAATGGATTTAGAATAAAACGGGTGAAATTCAAAGGTAAAGCTATCAGGCTTCATTACAAATGATGGGATATCAGGGCCTTCAGGCCCTCTTGTTCATATTTATTAAAAAGAGAGACTCTTGTACAGTTATTTTGTTTTGTAAAAATGACAGCATTGTGCAGATTAGAAACAACAGAGACAGATCCTGTAGAAAGTATCACAGCTTTCTGTATTACATTTAGCACTCATGTTGTATTTATTGTTGCTTCTCAATTGAATGACTGTTTAGAACAGGTTTGATTTTACAGTAAAAACTCTCTTTTACGACCAAAAACCTGTTTGAATTATTTGATATTTAAGGCAGGTGACTGTTTAAAGCAAAGTGACAGCAAAACAGAGAGCTCCTATAGGAGATTTCTGTTTTACTGTCACCTTGCTTTTAGCTGTCACCTGACTTTTATACAATCAATTAGCCTTCTTTTCAGTGGTTGAAATATAGAGGTTTTTCTGCATTTATAACAGCTGTATAGGGGAATGACAATATTACTTGGCGTTTAATAGATAATCAACCTTTTCCCCCCCTAGAAGCGCCCTTCAGCACATTTAATATTCCTCCACTGAAGAATATACTTCCAATTTATACAGTCATAAAAATATATCATAATGAATATTTGTTCTTATTCTAGCAGGTGGTAGCTTAAAGCAAGCTGAAAGTAAAAACAGAATACACATTCTGTTTTACTTTCAACCTGCTTTAAGTAGTCACTGTTTTCAAAACCAGAAACAGGATATGGAGTTAACCCATTTCATGCGGGATACACTTTAACCCATTACCCCATAGCCAGTTTCTAAATTTGAAAACAAATTACTACTTAAAGCAGGTTGAAAGTAAAGCAGAATGTGCCTTAGGGCGCATTCTGCTTTCCTTTCAGCCTGCTTTAAGCAAAATTCTGCTAGAATAAAGGAAATATTTCTTGTGTAACATATTCATAATTGTGAAAACTGGAACTATTTTCCTCAATTGATGAATAAACTAGAGGCGTAAAAAGGCGTATTTATGGGGTAATGGATTAAGGTGTACCTCTAGGCAAACAGTTTTGATCTCAGATCAGGCCCCACATTGTGGGGCCTGATCTGAGATCAAAATTGTTTGCAGCTAAGTCAATATTCTATCAGAAACGGCTAAAATCTTTTGCAAGTATTTGAGTTATACCCGGGCCAGACGACATTTTAAAATGGCCACCAAATATTTCCCAGCATACAATGGGTTAAGTAGTCACCTGTTTTCAAAACCAGAAACAGGCTATGGAGTTAAGGGTTATCTCAGACTCTTACAACAAGCACAACAGAAGATACCAAATTATTAATCCTTTGTTTAATGTGGAGAAAAACGGCCAGTGTAGCTTCGGGTTAGATGATTAACATTAATCAAATGCAGATTCTTACCTGGGTCAACATCCAATTCAGATAATCATCTGAGTCTACACCAATAACAAATTAGGAATGGACTGTTATTCTTTATCAGGACCAGACTCATTGTAATGAGCACATAATAAAAAGTCAAATAGGTTGACATAAACTGGACAAAGCTGTGGTCTGATTCTAGATTACGAGTCAAATTGGATTTATTCTGAGACCTAGATGTGGCTTCCTGATGCCCTAGATAGATAAATACAACATTCAGTTAACCCTTATACTGTCATGATGTCGGTTTCCTTTTAACAATTATTATCTTTTTTCTCTCTCAAACTTAAATTTTAGGTATATTTGACTTAAAAAAGTTTGAAATGAGTGTCAAACAGTTTGAATCCTGATCAGACGCCGCGTGATGCGGCGTCTGATCAGGATCCAAACTGTTTGCAAATAATCATTGTACTCTAGGGTAAGGCAATGATGAGGTTAATCAATGTTTAGAGCTGGACCCTCCATGGCTGCCCACAAAGATGCCATTGTGATTGTTAGGTTATCGGTTGATTTAGTACAATGATAGGGTTTCTGCCTTGTTCTCTACTGACTGATAGATAATTAGGTTCAACCCTTACTAGTTGTTCACCCCTGTAACTTTCAATGGACGATTCCAGTTTCAAACTAAGTCCAGTCCATTTTCGACTATTTACGGATGTTTTAGTTTAAACATATTTTATTTCAAAATAGTACATATTTTATAATCATACATAAATATACTTTAGGATGAAAACGAAAGCAATGTTTGCTTATTAGGTTCTTCTCCTAGTAGTACAGATGTTTTAAATTTGTTATCATAAAATTACAAACAGTAAGGAGCCCTCTGATTAGGGAGCTACACTGTTTGCACAGGACAAGCATACTCTTAACAAGAACACTGTTTGTAATTGACAAGTATACCTTTTCACCAGGTTTGATTGTATTAAATGGACTCTTCTATTATCTAAATAATGACCAGTCTACGTTGGCTTATGGAGGGGTTTGTCCCTACAATATTTAATTTTGTTGCAAACAGTGAAGAGGAACCCTCTGATCTTGGTCAGCACTGTTTTCTATATCCTAGGAGATGGTTAAGCAGGCTGAGAGTAAAGCAGAATGTGCACACCTTAAGGCGAATTCTGCTTTACTTTCAACCTGCTTCAAGTAGTCCCCTGTCTTAAAAACTAGAAACAGGCTCTCTGATAATGAGTTAGACAGGTAGCAGTTTTAATCGATATGAACATAAAGTAGAAAGCTCATACAGATTTTTTTTCATTTACTTTCATACTTCCTTAAATGGCCACCTGCATATATAGCTTTTTTAACTGGGTGGGCACTCAAGCCAGCTTTTACTTCTAAATTTTAAATAAAGAATTACAACTTTTATTTCATGTCTCTTTTGTTAAGATATACAAGTCGTTGTTTTATTGATTACTGAATATAACTATCTTTAAGTAGATTTATTGAATAAAACTATATTTCAATTTGTCATTTTGTTACCTTTTTCTTCATTACGAGTTCACAGAACTATGATAATCAATCATTATATTTCTTATCTGAATCATGAATCTTTAAACCATTCACTGCCTTGCTCCTAGTACACTAGTTATTTGCAAACAGTTTGGATCTTGATTAGATGCTGGCTTACGGGATATCTGATCATGATCCAAACTGTTTGACACTCATTTTAATATTTCTTAAGTCACAATACCAAATAATATTTGAGAAATAAAAGCAGATGACAATTGTTTAAAAATTGATGACTTCATGGCAGTGATGGGGTTAAAACCAAGCCTCCTTGGGCCTTGGCAGAACACTTGAACTTGCAAACAGTTTAGGGTCAGAACAGATGCATGGTTGGTAACTCAATGTGTGATACGAATCCGAACTATTTGACACAGTTTTAGCTCGCCTGTTTGTAGAACAGCAGAGCTTATGCTTTATCTCCGCCGTGGGCGTCAGTGTGGACCAAGATTAAGGTTTTTTGGACGGGTTGTTTTAAATCTTGATACTTGTGCCATGGTGCTGAAATTTTGTATGAATTTTCATTTCGTGTCAAACATTGATGCTTAGAAGTTTGAATTTAAAAATAGTTTAAATTTTGCCATTTTTTTTTAACTTTTGTTTTAAACTTTAATATTTGTGTTAGGATGCTGATATTTTGGGTATGGAGGTGTATTTTAGGTGAAGCATTGATAATATGAAGTTTAATCTTAAAATATGTTGGGGGTTTCTTCAATTTTTGATCTGTTTTGGACTTTTTTATTACCATAAATATCACCAGGTTAAAGTGTTTCTCACATGTTGAAGACCCTGATAGGGTCGAAACGTTGTTAAATAAAAACAACAAGTCTACTTGTAACTTGCAAAGATCGTTAGTTTTACTTGACTAGTTCCTAGTGTTTTAGTATGTTGTTTTATTGTTAATATCTGTGCTAGCAATGTGGTTTATGGAGGTCTTTTAGCGGTCAAGCATTGATGCTATTATGCTATGATGCTAAAACTATTTTTTTGCAATGTTTTGGACTTAGCCTTTTTGCCCTAAATCACCAGGTTAACTGTTTAGTTGATTGGTTGTTTTAAATCTTTGTAGGCCTCTTTATATAGAGAGTTCATATTTGGCATGGACACTATACATGTACTGAACAAGTCCTTGAGCCCAGTACAACTTGGGTTCTGTCATTCTAAGGTCGAGGTCATTTAATAGTCGTATAGGCTGAATTTAGCCTTGGTCATAAGTTTGAAACTTCATGTGATAGAGATTTTATATTAAGCATGTGTACTCATCTCAAGAAATCAATGAGCCAAGTATACAACGTGGATCACTTCCGGAAAACATCAAGGTCCTTTGGAGGTCAAATAGGCTGAATTCAAGTTTGGCTATTACTTGGGAAGTATATATTATAGATACTGCATATTTGGCATTGTTACTCAAATCAAGGCACTCTTGGGTGCACTACAATTTAAGTCATGTCAGACAAAGGTCAAGATCATTTAGAGGTCACTATGACATCAGGGAAATCCTGTTTTAATAGATTTTACTAATTTACTAGACTGATACCCACCTTTCATTTAATAATCTTTCTAAGCTGAAAATTGACTTGTTTTAGATACAGCATGCTATTAGATAATAAATTTAAATTATAAACAGCTGAGCAACATGCGTCTTTGATACCATTTCTGGTAACGTTTTTCTGTCAAAATTCTTAAATAATTAATTTTAGGATTATTGAAATAAATCACAAATTATATTAGGAAATATTGTTGCAGTAAATGTATTTATCACATAAACGTGCAAAATATAGAGGGCCGTAAAAATCGTATGGCCCACTGGGCATATATTTTATACTAATTTTCGAATCACCAAAATAATGTACTACTACGCCGACTGTAAATCAGTTAAGAGAATCTAGACAAACATAGATCACCACTAGGTATTGAAACATTTCGAAGTGTCCTAGAAACATTATCCCTAGCAGTCTCGCAAACTCTGCCTGCAAATCAGGCTAAACTTAATACTACGTAGACTTTAGTATTAACAGTGACTCAGACTGTTTTTCAAATTTAGACGTTACAATAATAATGACGTCATGTTACGTCTTGACGTTATTTTGAAAACGAAACTAGATTCTTTATGTCAAATGATCATTTTTAGTCAATTAGAACAACTTTAATTTAAATATTAATTTAAAATTTGAATATGGTATCAGAGAAGTCTTTTCAAAACGTAATGGTGATGATTTTCTTTACGTTAATATGATTGGTGTTTTTATCTACGGATGAATAAAACCGAATAACACCTATGACAAATCGTTTACCTAAGAGCCGAGGGCAAAAGTGAAAGTAAGACCGTTCGGATTTTGGTGTCATTTGGTGTTTATGTGATAAATAGGATATTAAATTCGTGTTTTTTCAGTAATAAATTCATTACTGAAAAAACACTCATTCAATATCCTCTATTTATAATGTAAAGGACATGATCTGATTATCAAAAGGGGTACCACATGATTTCGTCACACATATGTCACGCATGTCAATATAAACATTTACACTCATACAAAGGAATGCAATAATCACAATTTAACCTGGATGGAAACGGCTTCAAACTATTATTTAAAAAAAAAAGTTTATACATTCTACTCTGCTAGCATCTACTGTCATTTATAGCTTAACTTAAAGCAGGCTGAAACCCTAACGACGAATGTATTCATACTTAATAAACAGTTTACCTATGTAGGGTTTAGTTATCCTATTCAACTGCTTTACTATTGTTCTTCATCACGTAGTCATCTGTCAAGAGAAAGGAACATGCTTCCCCATACAATTATAGCATCTTAACCACCTTCATGAAATATTAATCAATTCATGCCTATCATCGTCTTAACCCCTAGCCTGCCACTCACGATTATAGCTCCATATGCAAACAGCTTGGATCCGGATGAGACGCCGAGTAACTCGGCGTCTCATCCGGATCCAAGCTGTTTGACACTCGGACAACATTTTCAGCAATTTTGATCAACTTTGAAGCCCTTTGAAACTTGAAGCAGACGAGAAATATAGCTGACGACAATTTATTTGGCGGGCTAAGGGTTAATACAATACCAAATGAGTAAACCAATTTAAATTGGGGTTACATAAATTAAGGCAACTCTAAAGTTTGATATACAGATGTTTTGACTTAAACTGCTAATGTTTTAAAGACATATTGTTACTCAAACGAGAAATGAAAACAAAGCAGAGGCTCCAGTAGGCGGTTCTGTCTGAACATTCATTTTACTTCGAGCTCTTAAATGCAGTTTTTGAAGTTTGACCGAATAAATATTGATGCGATTGTCAAACAGCCTGGGTCCTGATCTAGATGCTAACTGTTTTTAAGTATACAGTGCTCCCTCTCTACAACGGCCCTCCCAACAACGATTCCCTCCTTGAACAACACTCGCCGTTGTTTCCAGAACAAAACAAATATGTCCAACCTTTTTCACGTCTGCTATATTGCCTGCTTTAAATTGTCGTCTACTGATTTTTCCAAAGTTACATAATAGACATTTTGACAGAAATTTTTTAATGAAGAGTGACAAACAGCTTGAATCCAGATCAGACGCCGCGTTACGCGGCGTCTGATCTGGATTCGAGCTGTTTGCAAATGTAAGCCAATTCCACTCCCTATAACGACTCCCTCCGAACAACGCACATATTTCTTGTCTCCCATTGAGTGTCGTTGTAGAGAGGGAGAGCTGTATATCTAATGAGGAATGTGCCTTTTGCAATGGAAGAGTTAACTCTCACTGCCAACGGCGCCAAAATGCGACGTTGCAAACAGTTTTGATCCTGATCAAACGCAGTTCTGAAAAGGATTCAACAGGGCTGCCATTTCTCCGGATTTTTCCTAAGTCTTCGGGTTTTTATACAGATTGTAGCTCAGAACAGGTTGAAAGTAAAGCAGAATGCGCCTTAAGGCACATTCTGCTTTACTTTCAACATGTTTTAAGCAGTCAACAAAACTAGAAACAGGCTATGGGGTAAATACGATTAGTAAAAACGCACTTGAAAAATGCAAATTTGGAAATCTTAGGATTTATCATGTCAACTTATGGCAGCCCTGTTGCCAACGGCGCCAAAATGCGACTCTGCAAACAGTTTTGAACCTGATCAAACGCAGTTCTGAAAAGGATTCAAACTGTTTGACGCTCATACCGACATTTGTTCAGTCAAAACAGCCCTAAATCTGACTAAAAATATTGCAGACGACACTAGTAATGCAGACGATATTTTGGCGGTAAGAAGGTTAAAGCAGACGATAAAACTTAGCAGGCAGGAAAAGGTTAAATTAGCATCTTTCTTGACAATGTACGCGAAACTAGTTTCTCCTTTCTTCTACATGCTACAGTGGAGAATGTGTTATTATTTCCCAATAAACGCGTTTACGCTTAAACTATTATTTGCAGTGCAAACAGTTTGGAGCCAGATCAGACAAAATGTTAACCCATTACCCCACAAACACGCCTTTAACACATTTAATGTATTCCTCCAATGAAGAAAGTAGTTCAACTTTATAAGTCATTAAAGTGTAATCTAAGATACATTTCCTATATCCTAGAATAGTTTAGCTTAAATCAGGCTGAAAGCAAAGCAGATTTTTTTTTAACTTTCTTGAAGTGGTCACCTTTCTTCAAGCTACAGTGGAGAATCTGTTATTCTTTCCCAATAAACGCGTTTACGCTAAAACTATTATTTGCAGTGCAAACAGTTTGGAGCCAGATCAGACGCCGGGTAACCCGGCGTCTGATCAGGCTCCAAACTGTTTGCCACCAAGATAAACAAGAATGATCAGAACTGTCCAAAAATTGTTATTTTCTACGTTTTAGTGCTTTGCGTTTGCGTACGTTTGCGTTTAAACGGGAAATAATAACAGATTCTCCACTGTAGCTTAAAGCAGGCTGAAAGTAAAGCAGAATGCGCCTTAAGGCGCATTCTACTTTACTTACAGCCTGCTTTAAGCAGCCACATGTGAACGAAATTAGAGAAAGACGATGGGGTAAAAGTACGATTCGTAAAATCGCTCTTGAAAAATGCAAATTTAGACATCTTAGGATTTTTTATGTCAACTTATGGCAGCCCTGATATGCCCCACACAGAACTAGTGCAGAAGTGTTAGCCAATTGATTTTAATGATGTTAAGAAATAACAACACCGTCCGATCTGACTGATGGTTTTTGATTTAGGAATTTGAATTTCATGAATAATGGATGAGTGCAAGGTAGTTTCTATAAGTTGTCAAAACTTGAAATGCTCTATTCCTATCTCGCCTTTTCGAAGAAAAGGAATGCTTTTACTTGTTCTAAATCATGTGCTGAAAATTTGACTTCCCAGTAGGCTATCGTATTTTGTTTACATAGTATTATGGATCTTCTTAGATATCTTCTTAGATAAAACAACAAAAACAAAATAACAAACTAAAATACCATCGTCTTCACCAGTGCAAAGCCACGTGAAGTAATGTACATTTGTAATGATATAGTATATAGCAGACTGAATATCCGTTATTGTGGTGTTCTCATAATATATCTTGCTTCACAACTTGTCAATAAATAAGGGTTGGTTCATGATTCTACAAAGACTTGTTTAGAAATTGGCCCCGGCGCAAAAGCTGACTATGTGTCCCGTTAGGCTCCATGGGAAGCGTACTGTTTCATCAGCAAATTTCCTTTTATCTCAATTTTAAACAGATGTGCATACTAAAAGCGAAAGAATTTTTGTCGATCAATTGATAAACGTATGTTTTTCATTAAAAATCATTAATATTTTAAATATTTCCAAGCAATAATTCTAGCAGAGGGTTGGTCAAACAATAGGCTGTTTACTGTTAGTTTTCATTCAGTTTTAACTACAGTGGAGACTCTGTTATTCTTTCCCGTTTAAACGCAAACGTACGCAAACGCAACGCACTAAAACGTAGACAAGAACAACTTTTGGACAATTCTGATAATTCTTGTTTATCTTTAGGGCAAACAGTTTGGAGCCTGATCAGACGTAACCCGGCGTCTGATCTGGCTCCAAACTGTTTGCACTGCAAATAATAGTTTTAGCGTAAACGCGTTTATTGGGAAAGAATAACAGATTCTCCACTGTAGCAACTCTTTTGGGTTACTTTCCTAAACATGAACCAGTCTACTTTGAATTCTGGGTAGTTGAATGAATAATGCTCTAAGTTAGCAAACAGTGTAGATCCAGACCAGAGGGCTCCTATAGAAGGCCCTCTGAACTGAGTATACACTATTTGCAAATGTAATAAGTATATTTTAAACAGGTCCATGGTGTTTGAAGAGTTAACTGCAAAACCCTACTGTCATAGACCTTTATGTGTGTGCCAAAACAGCATTGTTTCAGGAACAACATTTTAATTTGCAAATAAAGTATAACCTCTCTAAACCGAACATGAGATTATCCTTACTTGAAGGACTTTAGAGAGGAGTGACCGCATAATGCAGGACAGCAGCGGCACAAAAAGCCCCTACAGGCATCAGTACAGTGGATAATCTGTTATTCTTTCCCAATAAACGCGTTTACGCTAAAACTATTATTTGCAGTACAAACAGTTTGGAGCCAGATCAGACGCCGGGTAACCCGGCGTCTGATCAGGCTCCAAACTGTTTGCCACCAAGATAAACAAGAAATTATCAGAATTGTCCAAAAGTTGTTCTTTTCTACGTTTTAGTGCGTTCCGTTTGAGTACGTTTCCGTTTAAATGGGAAAGAATAACAGATTCTCCACTGTAGTTGTCACCTATTTTAAAAAACTTTAAGTGATGCCAAATATATGTCCTGTTAAGAGGTCCTCAAACTATTGCGTCCTGTATAATATGCAAAGACTTTAAGTGTTAATACTAAAAGCCTCCGTTTTGTCTGAGTTTTGTTTTGTAGAATTTTTAGGGCATTGACCGTGATAAAACGTTTCTGATTTGCATACGTCTTGCAAGTCTTTATATACGATGCATTGGAAATTAATTCAAATGTAAAAATTTCTCTCATGTTTATCAGACTTTTGTCTATTACAGTAAAACTTCTATTACGAATTCAAAATGAGATAAAGTTTCGGAGATTAAGGCAATTGGCTGCTAAAAGTAATAAAGTGAAAATCTCCCCTGGGAGCTTTCTGCATTACTTTCAAGTTGCTTTAGGATGTCATCTATCTTATTCATCATCAATCAGACTTATTTTCGGTGGTTGTAATTGAAGTATTTTACTGTCTCCATTAAAATGATGATTACTGTTATGGAATGTTTGGAACGAGTTTAGGTTTTGCCAGGGCTGCCATAAGTTGACATAAAAAACCCTAAGATTTCCAAATTTGCATTTTTCAAGTGCGATTTTACGAATCGCACCTTTACCCTATCGCCTGTTTCTAGTTTTGTTGACACGTGGCAACTTAAAGCAGGCTGGAAGTAAAGCAGAATGCAGTCTGCTCTAAGCTACCACGTACTAGAAAAAAATCCGAAGATTTAGGAAAAATCCAGAGAAATGGAAGCCCTGAATTTCTGGAACGATTTAAGAATTTGCATCGAACAATTGATGTCACTTGTTATTTCCTAAGGCATATATACATGTAGAGTATTGGTCCTTTTTATCACTGTTTTATTTAGTCTTCCAAAGGCTGATGGCGTTCGTCATTTAATTTATGTGTTAATTAATCTTTTGATGGTGAGTTGTTTACCCATTCACCGTCATATTGTCGCCTGCTTCAACATTGTTGTCTGTATTATCACTGCAAAGTTAGATTTAAGACAGTATGACAGGCGAATGTTAGAAACGAGTGTCAAATAGTTTGGATCCTGATCACGTCTGATGAGGATCCGAACTGTTTGCAAACGCTCGGTTTGGCGCCATTTACAGTGAAAGGGTTAACATTACAGTGGAGAATCTGTTATTCTCCCCCGTTTAAACGCAAACGCAAAGCACTGAAACGTAGAAAAGAACAACTTTTGGACAATTCTGATAATTCTTGTTTATATTGGTGGCAAACAGTTTGGAGCCTGATCAGACGCCGGGTTACCCGGCGTCTGATCTGGCTCCAAACTGTTTGCACCGCAAATAATAGTTTTAGCGTAAACGCGTTTATTCTGAAAGAATAACAGATTCTCCACTGTATTTATACAGTAAAGTCAAGAGCTATTGCAAATATATACTATGTATAAACATGGCATGATGTATAAATATGTCAACTGGACCCGAGGTTATAAAATTTAAAACGAACTCTGTGCTCAAAACTCAATTTCAATTACATGCTCTAGTTTTTACAAAACATGCTTTTTTTATTTTAGTAACCTCATTTGGAAACTGTTTTATAGCAGAAGTATGTTTGCAAGTGCTAGTTATAAATAAAATCTTAACTGAAGTGATATGAGCTGAGCAAAATTCTGAGTTTTGAGCACAGAGTTCACTTTAAGTTATATAACCTCGGGGCCATGTATCTTCGGTGGTTTTCCTAATTTACACGAAACTAAAAGCAAACGTAAGGCAATAAAAGGTAGAACATGAGAGCGGTTTTGTCTGAGTGGTAAAACTCTGGAGCCTGGTCAGAGCTAGTCTCATTAATGAAACCCTGGAACGACATTATATTTTGTGACAGTTGTCGTCCCTCTACTCCCATTAATGAAACCCTGGAACGACATTATATTTTGAGACAGTTGTCGTCCCTCTAGTCTCATTAATGAAACCCTGGAACGACATTATATTTTGAGACAGTTGTCGTCCCTCAGGTGTACTGTGAGGGATATGGCAAAGACGAGAAATAGCTCCATATCATCTAACTGTACACATGTGAGGGATATGGCAAAGACGAGAAATAGCGCCATATCATCTAACTGTACACATGTGAGGGATGTGGCAAAGACGAGAAATAGCTCCATATCATCTAACTGTACACATGTGAGGGATATGGCAAAGACGAGAAATAGCGCCATATCATCTAACTGTACACATGTGAGGGATGTGGCAAAGACGAGAAATAGCTCCATATCATCTAACTGTACACATGTGAGGGATGTGGCAAAGACGAGAAATAGCTCCATATCATCTAACTGTACACATGTGAGGGATATGGCAAAGACGAGAAATAGCGCCATATCATCTAACTGTACACATGTGAGGGATGTGGCAAAGACGAGAAATAGCTCCATATCATCTAACTGTACACATGTGAGGGATATGGCAAAGACGAGAAATAGCGCCATATCATCTAACTGTACACATGTGAGGGATGTGGCAAAGACGAGAAATAGCTCCATATCATCTAACTGTACACATGTGAGGGATATGGCAAAGACGAGAAATAGCTCCATATCATCTAACTGTACACATGTGAGGGATGTGGCAAAGACGAGAAATAGCTCCATATCATCTAACTGTACACATGTGAGGGATGTGGCAAAGACGAGAAATAGCGCCATATCATCTAACTGTACACATGTGAGGGATGTGGCAAAGAAGAGAAATAGCTCCATATCATCTAACTGTACACATGTGAGGGATGTGGCAAAGACGAGAAATAGCTCCATATCATCTAACTGTACACATGTGAGGGATATGGCAAAGACGAGAAATAGCGCCATATCATCTAACTGTACACATGTGAGGGATGTGGCAAAGACGAGAAATAGCTCCATATCATCTAACTGTACACATATGAGGGATGTGGCAAAGACGAGAAATAGCTCCATATCATCTAACTGTACACATGTGAGGGATGTGGCAAAGACGAGAAATAGCGCCATATCATCTAACTGTACACATGTGAGGGATGTGGCAAAGACGAGAAATAGCTCCATATCATCTAACTGTACACATATGAGGGATGTGGCAAAGACGAGAAATAGCTCCATATCATCTAACTGTACACATGTGAGGGATGTGGCAAAGACGAGAAATAGCGCCATATCATCTAACTGTACACATGTGAGGGATGTGGCAAAGACGAGAAATAGCTCCATATCATCTAACTGTACACATGTGAGGGATATGGCAAAGACGAGAAATAGCGCCATATCATCTAACTGTACACATGTGAGGGATGTGGCAAAGACGAGAAATAGCTCCATATCATCTAACTGTACACATGTGAGGGATGTGGCAAAGACGAGAAATAGCTCCATATCATCTAACTGTACACATGTGAGGGATGTGGCAAAGACGAGAAATAGCTCCATATCATCTAACTGTACACATGTGAGGGATATGGCAAAGACGAGAAATAGCGCCATATCATCTAACTGTACACATGTGAGGGATGTGGCAAAGACGAGAAATAGCTCCATATCATCTAACTGTACACATGTGAGGGATGTGGCAAAGACGAGAAATAGCTCCATATCATATAACTGTACACATGTGAGGGATATGGCAAATACGAGAAATAGCGCCATATTATCTAACTGTACACATGTGGACTAGGTCAGAGCCTAAAGAGTTTGCAAGGGACATGCATGTACAGTTGTATGCTGTAAACAGATATTATTATTATTATTATTATTATTAAAACCTGAATTATATAGCACTCTTTTCACGTAGGAGTTTGCGTTCAAAAGAGCTTCTCATGAAAATGAAATTACATACGTGTACTTGCAAAGTGAAAAACAACATATTGTTGAAATAGATCTAACCATATTTACAATAAATAAGGAAATTTTGTTAAAGTATGAAAACATAATTAGTTTATAAAATCAATTCTAAAAATGCGTCCACTTTTCAATAGACTTAGTACATGTACTTGCAAAGTGAAAAACAACAAATAGATCATCATCATCATCATCATCATCATCATCATCCTGTTTTGTTTATATAGGCCAAACGATTACTCCTTAAACAAGGGTGAGGCCTGTCTGTCTGTCGAGGAGCATAGTCTTCCTCTCCACTTCTGGCGATCCTGTGGTTGGGTAGATCTAACCATATTTACAATAAATAATGGAATTTGGTTTCAGTATGAAAATAAAGAGAATTATAATTAGTATAAAATCAATTCTAAAATTGCGTCAACTATTTCAAAGACTTAGAATTATTAGTATTATACAGAGTGGGTAAGGTGTTATTCATACCACACAAACACGTTTGTGAAGAAACAATTATGCCATTGCAGATAGGAGCCAGATCAGACGCCGATTTACTCCAAATTGTTTGCAACTTTGATTATCTAATAAAATGTCAAAATTCATAAGAACATGTCATTTGCTACATTGAATTTTATTGTGTTTTTGCGTTTTGTTTCGTTTGTAGAGGAACAAATGACGTGTTTTCGATAGTACATTGGAAATTTCGTTATTCTTTCCCGTTTAAACGCAAACGAAACGCAAACACAAAACACTAAAATGTAGAAAATTACAACTTTTTGACAATTCTGACTTTTCTGACATTATTATCGGAGTGGCAAACAGTTTGGAGCCTGATCAGACGCCGGGTTACCCGGCGTCTGATCTGGCTCCAAACTGTTTGTACTGGAAATAATAGTTTTAGCGTAAACGCGTTTATTGGGAAAGAATAACGTCTTCTCCACTGTAGCTAGGTTAAGCAATGGTAATTGTTGTCTAGTAAATTTTCCTTTAACCACTTCCATTACATAAGAGCATTTTCACAGAGTTGATAAAGAGAAGAATGCATATTTCTTTCCCAATAAACATGTTTATGATAAAACAGCTAATTCCATTACAAACAGTTTGGTACCTTAGCAGACACCGGATAACCATGCGTCTAATTAGACTCAAGATCTGCTTGCCATTCAAACACGAAGAAATGATCAGAACTTGGAAAAGCCCTCCCTTCCGCCAGTTTCTACATTTTACTGCAATGCGTTTGCGTTTAAACGGGAAATAATAACGTCTTCTCCAGTGTAAATACAGTGGAGAATCTGTTATTCTTTCCCAATAAACGCGTTTACGCTAAAACTATTATTTCAATTGCAAACAGTTTGGAGCCAGATCAGACGCCGGGTAACCCGGCGTCTGATCAGGCTCCAAACTGTTTGCCACCAAGATAAACATGAAATATCAGAATTGTCTAAAATTATTCTTTTCTACGTTTTAGCGCTTTGCGTTTGCGTACGTTTGCGTTTAAACGGGAAAGAATAACAGATTCTCCACTGTATGCATTAGACCTTGTTTTAACCTTTCAGGTTATTTATTAATGTATGTATTTACATGTTTTTATTCAGCATGAAATTTGAATTTATGCGGTTAGCGAAGTTTACAATAAAGCAGCCTGCAGAGCACTTACTTAAACACATTAATAGAATATAAATAGGGAGAATTAACCAATTTTAGAGAGAAAGAAACGGACGCAATCTCATAAAACTATCAATTTGCCACAACATTGAAACTAATTTTATCTCTGCTTCATGCAATAAAGTGCAATCAAGGATATTTATGGCTGAACAGCAGTGCACGTCGATTAGTATAATTAATAGCTTGCTTGAAGAAAAAAAATACCCTTACTCCTGTTTGCCTTAGCAAGAGGTGAACATATTCTATACAGTGGAGAATCTGTTATTCTTTCCCGTTTAAACGCAAACGTACGCAAACGCAAAGCACTAAAACGTAGAAAAGAACAACTTTTGAATAATTCTGATAATTCTTGTTTATCTTGGTGGCAAACAGTTTGGAGCCAGATCAGACGCCGGGTTACCCGGCGTCTGATCTGGCTCCAAACTGTTTGCAAGTTGCAAATAATAGTTTTAACGTAAACGCGTTTATTGGGAAAGAGTAACACATTCTCCACTGTATAAGCTATTTTACAGTTTAACCAGTTCAGCACCATACTACAGTGGAGAAAACGTTATTCTTTCCCGTTTAAACGAAACGCAAACGCAACACACTAAAATGGAGAAAATGACATTATTTTGATAATTCTAACTATCAAATTTTAATCTTGGTGGCAAACAATTTGGAGCCTGATAAGACGCCGGGTACGTCTGATCTGGCTCGAAACTGTTTCCACTGGAAAGCTTAGTTTTAGCGTAAACGCTTTTTTGGGGAAAGAATAACGTATTCTCTACTGTAATCATGATTGTTTTACCCCGTTATACAGTGGAGAATCTGTTATTCTTTCCCAATAAACGCGTTTACGCTAAAACTGTTATTTGCAGTGCAAACAGTTTGGAGCCAGATCAGACGCCGGGTAACCCGGCATCTGATCAGGCTCCAAACTGTTTACCACCAAGATAAACAAGAATGATTAGAATTGTCCAAAAGTTGTTCTTTTCTACGTTTTAGTGCTTTGCGTTTGCGTACGTTTGCGTTTAAACGGGAAAGAATAACAGATTCTCCACTGTACAATATACCGGTATTAGGAAAAGGGCTAGAAGCCAATAACGGCTATCGGTATTAAACCCATGTATGCCTGCACATTACAATCCGTTTTTCCTATGTGATTGTTGGACACTTTCATGACAGATAGACAAGGATAACTTGAACGCACTGTAGTTTTTGTCCATAATATACAAGACCATTTGATATGAAAAAACAAACAGTGAAGACTGCAGACCCAGGCGAAATGTCGTAGATGGCATCTCACCAGAGTCTACAATATTTGTAAAAGTTTACATTTGTGGACGACGTGTTTTAACTCAGCGCATGCCAAATATCCGAACTGTTTTTCATTCATTTTGAATCGTTCTTCGCATAATGATACCTTTACTCTAGTTTTGACAACTAAACACAGACGACACGATTGTTATCGGCAATATCCTTGAATTCAAGTGATTTACACATTGATGATGCTTACAGTGGAGAATCTGTTATTCTTTCCCGTTTAAACGCAAACGTACGCAAAGCACTAAAACGTAGAAAAGAACAACTTTTGGACAATTCTGATAATTCTTGTTTATCTTGGTGGCAAACAGTTTGGAGCCAGATCAGACACCGGGTTACCCGGCGTCTGATCTGGCTCCAAACTGTTTGCACTGAAAATAATAGTTTTAGCGTAAACGCGTTTATTTGGAAATAATAACACATTCTCCACATAACTTTTGCCAAATGTGAAGCCAAGGAAGATGTGATGTATGTTATTAACATTATAAATAAATCAGCAACTTGTTGTCTGATTACGATCCAAACCGTTTCACTTTAGCCATTAGGATTTCTTTAAAGAACTGTACAAAAAGTGTATAACTGAAAATATTTGCAGATGGCAATTGTTAAGTAGACAAGACAAGGGTTTATATAAAAGTCAAAAGTTTGATAGAAATCTATGTTTTTCAATCCTCTCACATACTAAAAGAACAATATGTAACATGACATGACAATACATGTACATTTGAAATATCCACCCGCCATCAAAAACCACAACTTCCACCTTAACCCATTACCCCATAGCCTATTTCTAGTTTTCAAGATGGGTGACCACTTAAAACAGGTTAAAAGTAAAGCAGAATGCGCCTCAAGGCGATTTTCTGCATTACTTTCAGCCTTCTTTAAGCTTCATTCTGTTAGGATATAGAATAAATTTCTTGTGAGGCTTATTTATAACTGTATTTAAATAAAGATAAATGTAATAGCAAGCATGTTTTATGCATTTATTTTACAATAACAAATGCATAAAACATGCTTGCTATTACAGTGGAGAATCTGTTATTCTTTCCCCTTTAAACGCAAACGTACGCAAACGCAAAGCACTATATAAGCACAATATCCTTGAATTCAAGTGATTTACACATTGATGCTTACAGTGGAGAATCTGTTATTCTTTCCCGTTTAAACGCAAACGTACGCAAACGCAAAGCACTAAAACATAGAAAAGAACAACTTTTGGACAATTCTGATAATTCTTATTTATTTTGGTGGCAAACAGTTTGGAGCCTGATCAGACGCCGGGTTACCCGGCGTCTGATCTGGCTCCAAACTGTTTGCACTGCAAATAATAGTTTTCGCGTAAACGCGTTTATTGGGAAAGAATAACACATTCTCCACTGTACATTTATCTTTATTCAAATATTACCACCTGTAGAGAGATACTTTTTTCTACTATTTTTTATAACTGTATAAATTGGAATTATTTTCTTAATTGGAGGAATAAATTAGAGGCATAAAAAGGTGTATTTATGAGGGAACGGATTAAAGAATTACAGAACTAAGTTTTTCTGGTAATCCACAGAGTGCTGATCACGACCTACCAAATATTGGTAAACAGTTTTGATCCAGATCATACGGATCTTTACGCTGAATCCAAACTGACAGATACTCGTATCGAAGTTGGTGGTCGAAAGGCCTAAACCGAATCATTGCAAAATCAGCTGACAATATCGCAACAGAGGATATTAAAAGCAGAGAATGAGTTAAGTATTCAAAGTCCTTTCAAATTATGGCACGAATGTTAGACGTTCAAACAGACGTGTCTGTCGACGTCACACAGTACAGTAAGTTAAATACAGTGGAGAATCTGTTATTCTTTCCCGTTTAAACGCACACGTACGCAAACGCAAAGCACTAAAACGTAGAAAAGAACAACTTTTGGACAGTTCTGATAATTCTTGTTTATCTTGGTGGCAAACAGTTTGGAGCCTGATCAGACACCGGGTTACCCGGCGTCTGATCTGGCTCCAAACTGTTTGCACGGCAAATAATTGTTTTAGCGTAAACGCGTTTATTGGGAAAGAATAACAGATTCTCCACTGTGATTCTTAATCCTATGTAGATATATCCTGAACTGTCGTCTGCTCCAAATGTATCGTCTGCTTAAACACTCATAATCAATTTTTCACCTATTTAAACTCAAGACAAAATGACTATTAGTACCAAATAGTTTGGATCCAGATAAGACGCCGCGTAACGCGGCGTCTTAGCTGTATCCAAACTGTTTGCAACAGCTTTTTTGACCAAGTCAGGCTTGTCATAATAAGGGATAACTTTAGCATGCTATGCTATCGTCGTCTGCAAAATTCGTATTCTTCAATAATCCTCATAATCCATTTATTCAGATTTTATTTTAGAAAACACCACCCGATTGTCCAATATTTTTTTTTTTATCCAGATCAGCCACCGAGTTTCACGGTGTCTCACCGGGATCACATTTGTTAGCAACAATTTTCAGAAAATAGCCCCTAGTGTTGTGCAGAAGGCTGAAATAAGGAAATGCAACCAATATTTCATACTGCTACATGTATATGCAACTGTCATTTTGTTTCGGAATTTCAAACTGACAGTAAAATGGATTGCAACGGAACTATCAACTTGTTTGTCACGATATCTATAAAACTGACATTCATTTGTCTGACGGTTCCTACATATTTGTCTGTTAACCCATCACGTCCTTATCCGGAGCGCTATGGTTGTTTGTAAACATTTTGGAGCCTGAACGGACGCCGCGTAACGCGGCGTCCGTCCAGGATCCAAACTGTTTGACATGCATAACGATATAACTAACGTCAACTTTTCTGAAATTTAAATTTGAGAAATAAAAGCAGACGATAATTGTTTAAATCTGAAGACGTCATGGCAGTGAAGGGGTTGAATGATGGAATGGTTTTCACTGTAACACTACATTTATCTTACAGTATGCCCTCTATTCAGCGACATTCAAAATCAAAGGAATTGTTGGTTTCTTAGATAGGTGGCGATTCAATGAAGAACGAAAGCCATGTGGGCCGACTGCATCTGCAAGTACGAATGACCGATTACACACTCACTTGAGAGTTCAAATTCAAACTTCACACATCCCAATTCCTAGATAAAAGCTATGAATCTCTTACATAGCATTCGTAGATCAAACTTCAAACTTTACACTTCTTACTTCTGAACTGTAAAGTGTGAAGTTTGAACTGTACTCAACAAAATAATTAAAGGGTCATAGGTATAAGATAAAACATTTTTTTAATTGTAATATTTTTCAAATGTCACCAGAAAATGCATGTCTAGATCCTTTCGAATAAAATCAAAGTTCTTGAGAGCACCGATGATGGTTTCAAACTGAATTACAGAGGTATGTGTTGTGGAGATTAAACCAGGAGTTTACTAAAGTAAAAATTTACAGAGAACAACATTTCTTGAAACATTGAACAATACTGTAAAGAAACGGCAATCTGGATTTGGCCTAAACTCTATATTGTAAAATATTTCATGAAATAGGAGAATATCTAAAGCATAATTAACCATTTATAAGTAAGGTCTCTTTCATCCAATCGTCACTCAGTTTCCCAGATCAGATCAGAAGTAGACCAGAATCTGAATAACTCTGGCAGTGTTGTTCAGCATCTTGTCTGGATGCAACTACTTGTCAATGTCGTATTTCTGCGGTTTTCATCTTGAATTAAACTCAGACTTTTACCACTTGAATGAATATCTGTTTCATTAATAATACCATTTATTGATATATTTGATTCTTAAAATATTAGATCAGTGTTTACACTGTTTGTAAAGCATGTTAATGCAGGACCGAGTTTATGGGTTAGATATTAATATAAGTTTTGGTAATGTTGGACCAATTTGCCGTTTTCATGATAACGAGTGAAGAAGATATTAATTTTGTTTAAAATTACAGTAGATCTATAGTTTGGAACAACATTTGAAAAAAGGCGTATTTTTAGGATAGTTTATGCGCTGTATGTGTAAAAGTGTGCATCATATTTTGAAAAGAAATCTTCGTATTAAATTGAACATGTCTTTTGGTTATTGAGATATTAATTCTATCATTGTCGTAATAGATGGTCACTTGTCATTTCTTAAATATAGATGCTATTTACAAGGGCTAAAATAGAAACATCGAAACAAGGATCAAACAAGTACATATTGCTACAAGAGTTACTTGGCGCCTGACCAGGCTCCAGACTGTTTGCAAATTTAACCTACATGTATTTGTGCCCACGGTCCTATATATGGGAAACAGGCAAACAGTGTAGACTCTGATCAGACGCCGCATTATACGGCGTCTGATCAGAGTCTACACTGTTTGCTGATAGGAATTTCAATATGAAACAAAATGAAAATGAATTTTTTGACCAGACATCCCTTTGATAAAAAATGGACTAATCCAATATATAAACATGGAATAATCCACTGGGTATAAATGGGTTAAGTGTTATCGTGGAGAAGTAAGTGCGCAAAGAGAAAAAACTTACGGGTTAACGCAAATCAAGATCAAACTGTTATGAACTGTTGTTATAAGAATGTATGATGGGCGATCGAACGCACCGTTTTCTGATAAGGTATCTTTCATACCCTAGTTTGTAATTTTACGAGACAACAGTTTTTGATTAACAACGTTAACCCAGGGTTTCCACTATGATATGATCTTTGACAGATAACACAGTATCTGTCATTTTTGTCTGGTTTTGTTTCACAATATGTGTGTGTATAACAGCGGCTCTCTTCTGTTAACCTTAACAGTGGAGGAAACGTTATTCTTTCCCGTTTAAACGCAAACAAAATGCAAACGCATTGCATTTAAATGTAGAAAATGACAATTTGTTGACAATTCTGAATATTCATTAAATCTGAGAGGCAAACAGTTTGGAGCCTGATCAGACGCCGGGCTTCCCGGCGTCTGATCTGGCTCCAATCTGTTTGCACTGCAAATATAAGTTTTAGCGTAAAGGCGTTTATTGGGAAAGAACGGCTTCTCCATTGTATCATGCTGATTTGTCGTCTGTTTCAAATATGTCTTCTGCGAAAAAACATGAAATCAGTTTCATGCTTTTTTTAATTGAAAAAAAAAAACCCCACTGAATATAATTGAAAAACAATTTGGATCCAGATCAGACGCCGCATTACGATGCGTCTCATCTAGATCCAAATTGTTTGCAAATGTCAGCCAGATCGAGCTTAGCATGATGAGGGTGAACTTTCAACCTGCTAGTACATGTAGCGGCTCGACTGGAACTTGCAAACAGTTTTAATCAAGATTAGACGCCGCTAAACGTGGCGTCTAATCAGGGTGCAAACCATTTGACTTCGTTATATTTGTAACGTGAAAACCGAGAGACCCAGCAGCAACAAACCCTGTCGATGCAAAGCTTAAGCTCACACCAAGAGATGTTTTTTCCGCCATATATATTCACACACTTTCAAACATACAATGATTTGGGAAGCCTCATTTGCATATACCAATGTACGTTACATACCTCTGTTGAGTCGAATTCTTCACACTACGAATTCTTCACACCTGTGAGGAATTCTTAGGAATTTCATACGAATATGTCACACATGTGTGAATAATTCGTACTGACTCTCAGCCCCCCCCCCCCCCCCCCCTGACAGTAGATACGAATTCTTCACATGTCGAAATTTTTTAAAAACGAATGTAAAAATTTTGTGCATACGAAAACCTCACACTTTCCAATAAGCTGTTAGCCACCCAGATGGATAAAGGGGCATATTAGGTTTGCTTTACTTGATAGAGGTCACATATTTCACATAATGACAAAACATATGTACTAGACTGCCTGTTTAAATGATAAAATGTCAAGGTCACACGGTGAGAAATGTCACATTTTTCAGCACTCGATATAATTAATTATAGACACATAAAACTGAAAAATATCATGGTAATAATAGCACATTGGTGACCATATAATTTACTCGATTCCGTCGTATCGGATATTATTCGGTCCGTCTGTAAGAACTTTATAAATGTATGGACCGGTTTCTGTGTCACCAGCTGAAGGCAAAGATAACACGTCGGGGTCGGTCACTCCTCCGTAGTCTATCTGTCCGATCGTCCGACTGTCATGGTTTTGTTTTTTACTCTAACGCCTGTTCCACTGAAGTTTTTAAGCTGAAATTTCATTTAAAGAGTTTAGTGAGTAGACGTGTATTGCAAACAAAGTTCATAATTCTTGTATCAACACCGTGAGAGGTATTCCCCTTTCTACATTTTCCGGGAGATTCTGCCATTCCGAAGCTTTTGAATTTAAATTTTATTAAGGACTATTGCGGCAGTTTTTTCGAATTTTCAAACCATTCAGATATTTTTTCAAATTCTGCATGTTGCTAGTATATACCCTGTTGTGCAGGAATATGAAATAAAAATAGGGAGTCCCCGAACTGGTTCTTTTCTTAATAGCTTGTTGTTGTTTTTTTGGTAAACCCCTAATTATCCAGAGACACGTGCTTTTGATCATAAAATCTCAGAACACCCCTCTTCAGCTTTGTATATTCCTCAGATATTGGGTTATTCATATGTTTTCATAAAATAGAAAAGAATAGGAGGAAGTAGCAATAAAAACATGGAAACAACGTTTTATTCGTCATTAAAGGGAACACATCAAATAGTTATTTTTCAATTTTTTTCTCCTACAGTTCTTACATTCAGATTTTGCCAACATTTTTTACAAATATTGAAAAGGCTTAATTTACTGAAATCACTAATTAAAGTTATGGGTACCCGAACTATTTTTCTACAAAATACAAATGTCTGCATAAAGAGTAACGCATGTCTATCCAGTTACATATAGGGCTATCTATAAATGATATATGTTAACCACTTTTAAATGCTAGAATGTGTCCAAATCCACTGTTTAATCGTCAACAATATATCACTATACAAGCATTATTAGTATAATTATATTATTTATTTTGGACGCCAAATTATATGAACCCACAATTAAGCTTTTTGAGGTAGGAAATAATACAAATTTCAAATATAAACTATAAACTATAAACAACTACAACGAACGGGACCCGTTTTTATTAAAACCATGCCAAAATTTCAGTCAGTCTTTGGTCTATGTCCCAATTGTGTCCTTCACTCTACAGATGTATCGACCATGCCCATGACATAACAGTACTTAAAACCGACAGTATGGCCACGATTTTTCAGGACTATCGCGCCAGTTTCCATTTTTTACAGTCAAAGGGAAGCAACTTTTGCAAAACGTCTGACGAGGTGTCTCCCTTTGCCCAATTCTCTATAACATAGTTTATATTTGAATTTTGTATTTTTTCTACCTCAAAAAGCAAAATTGTGCGGTCATAGCAGCATTTGGAGACCACGTTATGTGATATATACTAATAATGCCTGTAAAGTGATATATTGTTGACGATTAAACAGTACTTCATTCTCAGTGTTGTTATACTTTCTGGTCCTTTGGAATAATAGATTTCAGCGCATTTACAGTTGAAAGTTGAATTCCGCTGAAGCCGGTGCTAGGGGGCATGAGCACTGTTGCATATTTCAGTATTGCTCATGAACAGACTCAATTAAACCGAGTCTGCAATTTTCAGTATTTGCTTTGTTTTCTGTGCTTTCAAAGGATCTCCCCTTATTCAGATTTAGACACATTCTAGAATTTAAAAGTGGTTAGCATATATCATTTATAGATAACCCTATATGTAACTGGATTGACATGCGTTACTCTTTATGCAGACATTTGTATTTTTTAGAAAAAAAATAGTTCGGGTACCTATAATTTTTATTAGTGATTTCAGTGAATTAATGCTTTATCAATATTTGGGAAAATTTTGTCAAAATCTGAATGTAAGAACTGTAGCAGAAAAAACTTTGAAAAATAACTATTTGATGTGTTCCCTTTATTGAGGAATAATATGTTGTTTCCATGTTTTTATAATTACTTGCTCCTATTATTTTCTATTTTGTGAAAACATATGAAAAATCCAACATTTAAGGAAAATTACAACGCTGAAGAGGGGATTTCTGAGATTGTATGATCAAAAGCACGTGTCAAGAAAGTTATTAAGAAAAGAACCAGTCCGGGGGCTCCCTATTTTTATTTCATATTTCTGCACAACAGGACATATACTATCAATATGAAAATTTAAAAAAAAAAGAATGTTTTGAAAATTCGAACAAACTGCTGCGATAGTCCTTAAATACCGGACGGGCAACGGTTTTAAGACGGGCGACCATCATCGCCCGATATTGGTTATCGTGGGTTCAATATATTCATGGATGAGGTTTATAAAGACGCGCTGATTTCACTTCTTTGTTATGTTGCTCACTTTCTTACATGGAACCATACTACCGATTGCCTTATCGTGTAGTGCACATCATGGGCATTCAGAAATAACGAGACCGAAAGGAAACCGGTGTTATCCGGTTGCCAGACGGGCGCCGGTGTAAAGACGAAATGTGTCCCCCTCTAAAGAGTGACACATGACAATTTTTTATGTAGAAAACTGTCCTTAGGACTTGCTTTGGCATAATACATGTAAAATGACCCGGGAGGTTAATTTTCTGAGTCGAAAAATGTCCCGGGGTCACAATTCTGAGTGGTGGGGACACTTTTCGTCATTACACCGGCCGGTATAGGATAGGCAAATGCCGGATGGAGACGGCCTTGCCCGACCTCTGACACGCTTGAATACCTTTGTATATTTGGTCAAAAGCTTTCTCGGGTCCGATCGACGTGTAAGGTGCCCGGAATCGACCAATTTTAAATCGATGTCGTTTCGATGACCGTCGTTGAAACTAGCTTTTAACTCCACTTTAAAATCAAACCGAGGCCAAGATTTCTGAGTTCATACTATGTTAACAGTATTGCAGTCATATCTCGACATAAAGCTAATTGCAGATGGGAGAAGAAACCGGATGCACGTCATAAACTGTATCAGATAAAAAAAATTCATCTGGGTAAAAGCACCGAATTTCCGATAGCCAGCTTGAAGGCTTCTCCAAATGAAAAAGCCCGAGCGTTCAGATTAGGATTCGAACCAACAGCAGTAAGGACCTAAGTGAGTGTAAGTCATAGTCACTATGAGCACTGGATCACGGCCACGGGTCCCATCCCTCCCTATCCCGTTAAGAATACCAACAATCTACCAGCATACGGCTGGCAACCTGTCGGTCGTTGGCATATTATGCCTCAAAGGAAGCCGAGAACTAAGCATAAACTCAACGGAACTTAAGTTTGATCATGGGATAAAAAGGGATGCACTTATCCACAGATAATTCTTCGGATTTAGGTCGGCTGTTTAAGATCAAATCGTAAAGGGTGGATAACACAGTTTTAGCGCACCCGCTTCTTAGCAATGCATCCCGAGTTCGATCCCGGGTCGTGACAGTACGTGAGAGGGTCGCCTTTTTTTACGTTGGTTTTCCCTAGTACTCTAGTGTCATACCACAATACGACGCAATACACCATCTTTTGCGCTATGGAAAGTGATTAGCCTAAGTTGTTAGAACTTGTTTCATAAAGAAATGTTAAACGGAAGGTGATGTGTGAAGAATCCGTAGGTACCAACAGGTCGTTAAAAAAGGGGGTACGGAAATCTCACACTGCCATTGTGTGACATATTCGTACGAAATCTTCACACATTGGTCACACGAGTGGAAGAATTCGTAAGAATTCATCACACGTCTGATTACGGTGTGAAGAATTCGTAGTGTGAAGAATTCGGCTCAACATACCTCTCCCCTCCGCGGAGTCTCGTCCCGAGACTTGGACCCTGGGTGACCCGTAGGTAAGGCACTCCAGTCCAACAGTTGTCATTATCCCTCCGCTGACACCATTTGTAAGTGCATTTACCGAGATACCCAGCAACAACCCCCCTGTCTATGCAAAGCTTAAGCTCACATCAAGAGATGTTTGTTCCGCTATATAATTATATTCACTCACTTTAAAACATAAAACGATATTGGAGGCCTCATGTGCATATACATACGTACGTTACATAATGTTTCTTAAGCTAAGATGGTTCAAGTGACATGTAAAAAACCCACAATTACAGATGATAAATATGAAGCAGACGAGTACTCCAGCTTATAACCCGCATACTAAACCCGACATTGCATCATCATGTTTCCATATCCATTTACTTTCCTTTTAACTGGAGATTTCATTGGGTAGAGAAACTCACCGACTGATAAAAAAAATGTAGACTCATCTCATAGACATGTTGATATTTCTAAATTATTAAATGGTGAACTATAAAACAGACGAAATTCGAAAACAGACGAGTTGCTGGAGAAGAGACAATGGCCGATTTACGGCATATATGATACTCGGACACTGCAAAAGGTATAACCTGAGTAGATATCGTGTTAAAACCATAACCTCTAATCTGCGTCTTACCGGTTGTGAGTTGTACATGTATGTCATGTTGCGTTAATTATAGTTTTACTGAACAACGTATGCCAAGCAAGTTTCTTCACGTACATCACGTACCACGTACAAGTTCTTGGTGTAGGTTCTATATCACTGGAAGCGGGCTTACACAAAATATTCTGTAACAAAATTTCACTGAGGCATACTGGTCCTGCATTTTCGGAGACGTTATAATACCTATTACAAAGTGAGTGCAACTCACGACAAAACACGTGTTTACCGTGCATGCAGACACAACTACCTAGAATCTATAAGAAAGGCGACAAACTAATGGAGATAGGAAAATGTTAACCTATTAATGCCCATCGTCTACAAACTAGACAAATGTAAACAGTGAAGACCATGATGAGATTCAATCGCGGCGTCTCTACAGTATATCTTCGGTTACGTTCGAAATTGACGAAAATGCAAACTGCCAACTTTTCAGGAGGCACACAAAACTGCTTTTCATGTCACTTACAAGTGGCATTGCATATATGACCTTTATGACCGGTTAAATATTGAATAACAGCTAAATTGCACTTATTAAAAACTATGATTATGTATCATCTTTGTCGCATTTTTCAAATAGTTTCACATTGCATTAAAATAGTTGGGATAATTGCTACTTACAGTCGAAAGACCCTTTTGTAATGATGTCAATGATACGACTTGTTTCACATCAGTTTCCAACGATTTTTCTTTGCATATACATGTACGACCTTTTTGACCGGTAAAATATTGAACTTATCGAAATACGAGATGCTTATATACATGCGATATGCTTATATGACTACATCTCATCTTTTTCATTGGTTATCAATACCGACATAGTCCTATTCGAAGCGGGAAAATATATGTTTTCGAAAATAGGAAAAATCAATTTTTAGCTGAATTGCATACACATGTACGTTCTGTTCGGACGTGACCGACGATATCCATTGTTTGCTATCTAAGTAGACAAACACTTTATTGTTTAACCCATTCCCCATAAATACGCCTTTGTACGCCTTTAAATTATTCCTCCTCTGTCGAAAATTGTTCCTTTTTATAAGACATGAACATATACCATAAGTAATATTTTCTAGATCCTATAAGATAATAGCTAAAAGCAGGCTGAAAGTAAAGCAGAATGTGCCTTAAGGCACATTCTGCTTTACTTACAACCTGCTTTAAGTTGTCATCTATCTTCAATACTAGAAACAGGCTATAGGGTACATGTAATGGATGGGTTAAGTAATTCTAGTGTAATTATAATGAAAACCTCCAGCAATCACATACAATTAATCAATCGACCAATCAAACTTATATATTTTATATGGAGAGTTCACTGCGAGGTCCAGGTGAAAATAGGGTTTGAAATATTTATCAATTTTTAAATCCCATAATGCTCGTTTGAATTATAATGTTCATATGGAAAATAATCTTTCCCTATTTGGATTGATGGTCCTTTGACGAACGAGTTGGGTTTTACGGCACCGCGCCATAAGATATGTCATATAGGGCCGATGAATGATAAGGGGTTATGAGACGAGATCACTATTTGGACATGTAGGTTAATAGTGTTTGAAATTTAAAGCAACAAAACCATTTTCTGTTATTACAATGTAACAGAGTTGTGCCGACGATCTCATGTAAGGGACATAAGCAAACAGTGTAGACACTGATCAGACGCCACATGATGCGGCGTTTGATTAGAGTCTACGCTGTTTGCCGATAGGAATTGCAATATAAAACAGAACGAAAGTGCAATTTTAGACCGAAATGTTTAGATAAAAATGAACAAATCCAATGTTTTTTATCAATTATTTTAAGTTACACAACGAGGTTTTAGCGCATTTCGCTGTGGGTAATATCTACGTTTCACCCCTTTATATGTCTGCTGGGTTCTTCCATACATATTTATTAGATGAATGTAGTTTTCTTTAATAGGTGAATGGTCTATGTTTTCATTTTCATTTAATTGTGATATAAATTATTGTTAGCAAACATTACATAGCTCTAATCAAGAAAAACGCGGCGTCTGATCTGAGACTACATTTTCTCACACAACTACCCCTGTTTTCAATCGCGGATATCCTTGTCTCTAACATGTGTTAAATCAATTTGATGACGTCACTCTAAAATCACTATTTATAAAGGTGTGATTACGTCACCGGTATAAAAAAATGTCCTTTTGCTTTATTGCTTATGTGAGATAAAGAATCTGTCACTCGTTGAGATTTGAGACAATCTGATCTCAACCTCGTCAAGACTCGCACAATAACATTTCAGTTCTAGACTCGGTTAAGATCAGCTTGTCTCTATTCACGACTCATGACATATCCTATATGTTTGCCTACATCCCATTTATGGAACGCTAGACACACACTGGTTAAAATGTAATTCAAGTCAATTAACGAACATCGTAAATCGATAGACTTACAGATACAGATTACTTTGTTAGTTTGCAAGCTACTTAAGGACTGCTACAATTGTTATATAATTTGCATGCTACTTAAGGACTGCTACAATTGTTATATAATATAACAAGTGAATGCGTTGATGCCCATGCATATCTTTTCCACCGTACTATACTACAGGGTGTCCCAAAATTTCGGGGACCTAGAGTAAAGGACCGTAACTGTTTTACCAATGGATATTTTTTGCTCATATTTCATCATGGTATAGAGTACTAATAACCTGTAATGGAGAAACACAATTTAAGCAGATATATATTTCCTTTAGAGAAAAGCACTCTGTGACTTTAGAAAAGTGAACATCAGATTTTGTCAATTCAAAAATTTCTAGTAGGCTTCACTTGAAAATAAATAAACAGTTTAAAGCTCATATTTTTTAGTTCTAATGAAAATATCAGTTCTAATGGTGCAACCTGGTTTATCTTAGAGTTTACAAGACATACTTTAAAGAATAAAGTATAAACAGGGTGAAAAATGATCTCAAAATGACCTATTTTAGCACAAATATAGTCAGACCAAAATAAATCATGGGCAATCTCAATAGGTCAAGGGTCAACGTTCAAGGTGAATGGTCAAAACTAAATAGATTGAAAGAAAGGCATTGTCATGTATTTACTTCGTGTCAAATATGATACTTCCATTCAACTTAGATTTAAAGTTATTGTAAAATAATGTTCTATGAGGGTCGTTTGAAAAGACGAAATGGCAACAAAGCTATTTTTTTTTTTATCATAAATGGTTTTCGAACAGCTCCAGGAAAAGTGAGTTTTAGAACACACATATAAATTAGTGATATTTCTTATCTCGAAAAACTTCTGAAGAACAATCTTTATTGAACCTTATGTCACTGTTTGACCTATTTAACTTGAACAAATCCACTCGGGCCATTGAAAAAAGTTCCCAATGTAGTTGAATCAGGCTAAATTCAACAGTTTATTAAAGGGGAAATCATTCATGAAAAAATGAAATGGTCGCATTTTTCCTTACTGATATTTTAAATTTGTTTATTTATGTATCTGTTATGCTAATTGTGTTTAGTTTATTTCTATATCCTGTTGAATAATTACTTACTGTTTTAGGTCCCCGACATTTTGGGACACCCTGTACATCTATTTGACACATGCTTCAGAGACAATTCATGATTATTCTGCCTTAAGCTTTCGAGCAATGTTATGCGCGTACATAATACCTTTGAACTGGTCATAAAGTACATACTATATGTACCTCATTCGATAGCGATACTTTATATCATATCCATCACTTCGCAGGTCACATTATTCACGGCCAAACAGTTACCTCGAGCATCAATAAACATCTCGGCCTCCGTCTTCTGTCTTTAATCGCACCATTTATCATATGTACGTAGACATCGGAAGTTATCTTTTTCTCGGATAACGACCAGATGACGATGAGGCATAAGGCTAGACTTGTGTTTGTAAATTTTTGTAATCATGTGAGACAAAGATTGATTGAAAAAATATTGAAATCTTGGAGGGTCGGACAAAGGCGTGAAAACTGGGGTGAATTATTAAGTTGTACGTCGGACGGGTCTGGATATATACACTGCAGAGCTTTTTAGGCATATGCGCAGCGGAAGAGAGAGCGTTGGAAGTACACTAGTCGTACTTCAAAGCTGTCTTAAAGCTCTGCACTGTATTCTGTATAAATCGAGAACATTACACTCCAATATGGTTTCCATCGAAATATAATAATGTTTCTGTCATGGTTTTTGATATATGTTATACTCTTTTGTCAGATACGAAACAGCAAGTCTGGGGTTTAAATAATCGTTGTATATGTTCTCATACATTTCGAAGTTGTTATAGATACCTTTATTTACGAACAATCTGTATTATAGACAGAACCATGTTTGAGATAAGAATGAATAAGTATAGACTCAATCAGGCATTGAAGTCATTTCAATTATCTCATATACTTCCGGAATGTATTGATTATAATCTCTGTTTTCTACTCTATCAAATATGTTCACAAACGGCACCAGAATCAACAATAAGGGTACGAATACAGCACTCCCTCTCTACAACGACACCCAATGGGAGACAAATATTGTGTGCGTTGTTCAGAGGGAGTCGTTACAGGGAGGGAAATTATCTTACATCTGCAAACAGCTTGAATCTAGACCAGACGCCGCGTGACGCGGCGTCTGCTCTGGATTTAAGCTGATTGTCACCCGTCATTTTATTTATTTTCCATCAAAATGTAATTTTGAGAAAAAACAGCAGACGAAAATTTGAAGCAGACGATTTTAGCAGTAAAAATTGTTAAACATTTTGTCTTGTTTGGGGAACAGCCGTAAGGGTCGTTGTAAGGAGGGAGTCGTTGTTGGGAGGGCCGTTGTAGGGAGGGAACACTGTGCTTGATTCCTTTACGCTAAGAGGGAATGGTAATAATGTTTGGAGCAACTCAGCGTCTCATCTGAATTCAAACTCTTTGCCAAAACTGATGATATGTTCTAAAAGAAAATGTAGATAAATAAAACCCGATAACTGTTTCAAACGGGCAAATTTGCAGATGACCATTACATAGCATGTCTAAAGCTTAACAATAGAATAAATTATTACAATAATCCAGATATCAGACTAGTCAAGTAATGAAATCTTAACGGCCTCAACCTGCTTAACAGCTTATCTTAACCAACAGTTTGAACATTCTTTGCAAAATGTGGACACGATTCGTAAAGTTCACGGTCATGAAGACTGAATCGTAATCAGACTATCTCTTATGGGACTCAGATCTAGTGTAAGGAATGCACGGAGATATCACAAGGAATCCTGTAGTAAACAAAACAGTTACAGTACGAAACACTTCACAATGATATTTGTATGTCATGCTCCTTAATAGTCGGACGATGCGCTCGATGTCAAAGCTACAGTAAAACATTGATAACGCGAACTGACCTCGCTTAAGTCGAACATGCCCACATTTGACTTAGCCACGTTCTTTGAAATATGGGTACATTTTATATAAGGGAATGTATGGCACCAGCGTTCGACTATACGCGTTATATGCAGTTAATTCATTGAGCCCTAGTGACGCATATATGCATCCTTTACCAAACATATACATGTGAAGAGTACACTTGTCCCATGCAAACAGTGAAGTCCCTGATCAGAGGGCTCCTGCAGGAGCCCTCTGATCAGGGTCTTCACTGTTTGTCATTTTTTAAAATATTATATAAAAACAGGATATTTTAAAATGAACTAGCCTTTATTGCAAACTGAAATGTCCATTGGAAGTTTCGGGTGATAATGAGTTAATCTGCAACATGTTGTGTAACTGCAATCTGCAAACCAAGTTATCTGCAACATTGCTCAGCTATCATATATCCGTGCTTCTTCAAAAGCTGAAGTTAGTCAAAATTGTTTGCAATTTATTCATCCTTAACAAGCAGAAGGGAATGTTAAAACTGTCGGAAGCATAGTGGTCTGAAAGAACCTAGGATTTTCTGAAACAGATCTTTGCTCATTGCATGGCAAAAAAAGCCACATAAACGTTTACAGGCTCCGATGTTATAAAGCTTTTGACTTGAGTCTTAACTCGTTCCCATGCATTCGATTGGTCGGATTTGAGCCTAGGCTCAAATCTGACCAATCAAATGCTTGGGAATACACTCAGACTCAACTAAAACGCTTTATAACCTCGGAGCCTGGACGTTTTGCTTTTATTGAGTACTGCGTTTAGAGACGTCTCTACCTTGTCGTCGTTCTGAGGTTTAAATTTCAAAGGGAATGGTTTCTGTCTATTGTAACACGGCTGCATTAAACATCGTGCACTACGTGCACTCATGTAGTGTGCGGTTTAATTAAGATAACTCGTGAAAGCCATGCAATATATATAACTTAGACCCCAATTATCCCATCTGCCAATAAAGGTAGGGCATGTCGGAGGTTTTGATCCAATGCGCTGCCTCGCAATGAACTTATCTTCCTGAAATCATCCTCATCTCATCATCGTTAATCATTTATTGGCGCTATGTCCTATTTTGTGTCGCAGTACGGTAAAACCCAACTCATCCATCCATTTATTTAGTCCTGCGTTTAGCTGCAACCTGCCTTCAAACTATCAATTAACCTTCTCTTTACTACAGTAAAACCACTTTATTACGACCACTTAAGGGTGTATCAAAGTCATGAATTTAAGAAATTTTCAAAGTATATGAAAACACTTTATGATGGTTTTGTATTGAAGAGCTATTTAAGATGAATGAAAAAATAGAAAAAGTGTACATTTTGGTGAACAACAGTTGGCTCCATGGCCATGTAAAATTTACCCCACCCACTTTCTCTTATTTTGTCCTTTTCAAACAGCCCGCTTAAAAAAATCCATTTTAAATGAAAATAAATATGATAATTTGGTTTTGTGTTATTTATTTCCTATCTATGGTAGTATTTCTTCATACAAAAACTAATTTAAGAGAAAACAGGCACCAAATGTCAAATTTATAAAGCTCTAAATATCATCGATATGGTACTTTTTTGTAAATTTTGTAAGTTGAGATAACTCTTTTTACTTTACTAACTCAAAATTTTCAACACTGACCTATCAATTTCTTTTCATATTTTGAACTGCCTTAGCATTGGCTTTCATTTGGTAGAATATAAGAAAAAGTTTAATACTAGAACTATTTCATTTTCAAACTTTTTTACCTTTTTTTTTCATAAAATAAAAAATCTAATAAAATCATGCCCTATAAAAAGCATATTTTGATATTTGAGGATCCATATTGTTCAAACATAGTGCCTGCTTTGTCTAAATTTGGTTTATATATGTGAAAATACCACCATAGACATGAAATAAATAATGAAAACCCAAATTACCATGTTTGTTTTGTTTTGAAATAGATTTTACTGAAGCTTTTACTCTGAATGGGTAAAATTTGAGAGAAAAAGTCCAAATTTGACATACCTTTTTCAAATCGCTGTAGCTAAAAAAAAAAAAAGGACACCACCATCTATTTTTCTCTCCATTTTTTCATTCATCATAAATAGCTCTTCCAAAAAAACAATGATAGAAAAAAAGTTTGATACTTTGAAAAAATCGCTTATTGGTTGGATACACCCTTAATTGTGCTAATTATTAAGGGTTAAGAACAGGTGTCTGTTTAAATCAAGATGACAGTAAAACAGAAAGCTCCTGTATGTGCTTTTTGTTTTATTGTCACCTATCTTTAAGCTGTCACCTGTTTTTTATACCACAGTTAGCCTTATTTTTAGTGGTTCTGTTTATTAGACCGAGATCATTCCTTCTGCCAAGAACTAAAAGGAAGGCAGGTTGGTGGTTTTGATCCCATGCGATGCTCAGCAGCGAATGGGATTGGCCGAACTTATCTTCCTGAAATCATCATCATCATATCATCTCATCATCCCTCATTATTCATCGGCGCTATATGACCTGAAATGTGTCGCAGTGCCGTAAAACTCATCATCATCATCATTCTCGTCAATTGACTGTCCTTAACAAACTACAGTGGAGAATCTGTTATTCTTTCCCGTGTAAACACAAACGTACGCAAACGCAAAGCACTAAAACGTAGAAAAGTACAACTTTTGGACAATTCTTATAATTCATGTTTATCTTGGTGGAAAACAGTTTGGAGCCTGACCAGACGCCGGGTAACCCGGCGTCTGATCTGGCTCCAAACTGTTTGTACTGCAAATAATAGTTTTAGCGTAAACGCGTTTATTGGGAAAGAATAACACATTCTCCACTGTATGTCCCAGCATAATTTGGTACGAACAGCCAGTTAATGATAATGCCCGATCGCTCTATGTAAAGAACCAATATTGATCGACATTGACCATATCATAAGGGGCGCACTGCCTTAAAGTACAATTATTTGTATATGACTCTGTTTGATAAACAAATAGCCGATACTACAAAATATTATATAGAGTTCAAAAGTCAGTGATAGTGTTGGTGGTGGTGGAATAACTGGTAGGTTGGTGTGTTTAATGGTTTTTTTGTGGTGGACATTTGCGAACAGGAACATTTGGTACAAAAGTTACTACATTATGTGTATGATTAAATAATTATTAGTTTTCAACATAGTCTCCGATAGTATCACACTAACTTTAATCTAGCTATAATATTAGGCTAATTCTATAACAATACTTTATATTTGCAACAGAGCCAAATGTAACATCTTAATAGGCACCTAAGGTCATATGTGTTGAAATAAGATGCAATTAAATACAATAAAACGAACGTAACCCATGGTATAATTTAACGCAACTCCGTAAATCAATGATAAAACATCAAATGTCCACTGAATGTAGAGAATCGGGATGAACCAGAACTAACCACTTCTTTGTCGGCCCATCTGTAATTGGAAACCCATACTGCCTGGCCTTTTTTCAGGGAAAGAATCGCATGATTACCACCTTGTGCTTCTTGAGAGTGATGGTAAGTGTCGGCTATCCCATCCACCTGGTTCGCTCCATCTACCACAAGCTTTGCTACTATTTGTTCTACTCCGTTTGTCGCCACCATAAAGTTGAATGAATACACACCGTTAAAAGGACACGTGAATATTCCTGAAATGAACGTGTTACTGAAAGCGCCTTTATATTCAATCAATTAATAAAATATAGAATTATATAGAAAGACAGCAAGTATTTTCAAATGGAAGGGACATGTTACTTTGTTGTTATTACAGCAACGCCAAATTGCCAGAGTAGTTTCGTTGGATATTTCTTGTTTCTTGTTTAACCCATAGACGCGCCTTTTAGCGAATATGATTTGTTCCTCTGCTAAAGAAAATAGTTCCAATTCAATCAGTCATGAATACATATTATAGGGAATATTTTCCATATTGTAGCACATGACAGCTTAAAGCAGGCTGAAAGTAAAGCAGAATGCGCCTTAAGGCGCATTCTGCTTTATTTTCAACCTGCTTTAAGGGGTCACATTTTTTTCGGCGGAGCTGACTGTTTTCTATTTAGACACATTTTATATTTGGCCACACATTTCAACCAATAGTATTTGATCAGAAATTTAGAATTACGAGCACCTGTTGAAACTGAATAGTCTGATTGGATAGTAGCCAGGGCTCCAGATAAGGGAATTGTTTCAAAACTTAAAATCTTTATTTGTGCATTAAACCCTGTGGTGTCACTATACATATGAATTGTCTCTTCAAGACAATCAAAATGAGTGGTAATACCATAGGGTTTGGTGCTAAAAGAGGTGAAAAAATGTGATTTGTTTAGTTTACTCACTCTTATCAGGAGCCCTGTAGGCTGGTTTATGTCCCATTACAGTTTTACATGATGTGGACTGTGGGTGTAAAATTTAGATACAAGCTGGCTGTTAACTACACTGGTCTGATGAATTAGGCCACAGAAGTTTCCACTGTTGACAAAATATTATGCTTCTATTTTAAGATATGATCTGAAATCTATTTAGAGATACACAGAGGAAAGCTAGGTGTTTCGTAATTGTTTACAACCAATTTGTTTTAATTGTTAACTATTTGTACACATTTGCCATACATTAAAAGCAATATTTTATATATGAATAGCCTCAAGTGAGTTAAACACAATTGTGTTGTTTCATCATTATTTACAAGAGTGAAGTACAGTAGATTGTTGTATCTGTACATTTGGTGTATGCTATAGTTTGTTTCAAGAAACTCTATGAATGGAACAATAGATTAATGTGAGGATCTCCTACCAGTAGCTAGGATAAGAGTTAAATTATTGTTTTGTTTTGCATTTCTGTACATGATAGTTTTGCATTTTAAATAAAAGTTCATGTTTCAATTGAATACTTGTATTTTTTGCTTTTCAATCCAAGATATATATTCTTTGAAAACCTCAATTTAATTCAATTTTGCACACCCATCTATATAGCCTTAGTTCAACCATTCATTCCGCCGAATATCTTTTTAAAAGATATTTCTTGTCAAATCTAAAATCAGGCTATGGGGTAAAGGGTTAAAGGAAGGTCTTTGGAGCCTTATCAGATGAGTAACCTGATGTTTGATCGTGGTCAATACTGTTTGCAATGGGAATAGTTGTTTTAGTACAAAAAATGATAACGTATTCTACACTGTAAATGCCAACTAGTTGCATCCTCTGAAGACGGAGCATTGCTGCCTATATGGCGAGGTAATTGAAAACAGCTATGCACGTAATCCTTCAGCTTGACAGACAATAATGTCTGTACCAAGCTGTCCTGTAGAGTGTTAAGCACAGGTACGCCAACAACAACAACAACAACTAGTTGCTGTGAGCATTTTGTCTAACCTGTACTGGGTGACATTTGGAATGACGGCCGCATTTAGACAAGTGACAGTTTAATTAGAATATAAGTAAGAATATAAGTAACATTAGAAAAAATTATATTGGATGAAACGCCACAGAATATTATACAGGTATAATGTTACTTGTTTCGAGTCTCTTATATATTAGTTTAATTATCCTATATAGGCTTGGATATTGGAATAAACTACCCCTAAGTGCTTGCTAAAACCATTCATTATAAATATACACGGAATGAAGGAATACAGGAGATTATTATTTGATACGAAATATAGCAATTAGTACATTCCAGAATCTCATTAGGTATTCACTTTTTGCTTTACTTTACATTGGTGGACAAAATGCATAACAGTATTAGAATAATTCTACCAAGCACCGTATGGGCAACTATAAAACGCTTACATATCGACAAATGGCATACCGTGATAATCCATGCAGGTGATAGTAACAGTCGAATGTCTATAAATAAAATTTGATTAACTCAATTTTGTCATTATTTCTATAGTTGGTTTCCATTAGTTTGACATCGCTAACTCGGGATACGGATGTTTGATTGTCACTCTCCTTCACTCCGATTGGTAATTGAACAAGCTACAGACGACAACCTCCTAACTTGTTAATATTTACCCTGCGGTAATATCGTCTGCTTTAAAATTGTCGTCTGCAAAATTTGTCAAATTTAAATGTATAAATGAATAACCTTAGTACTAGTGTCAAATAGTTTAGATCCAAATTGTATGCGAACTTCAGTAAAGTCGCGATCAGCAGACACAGGGTTAAATGTCTTGTCGATTACCTGTGTGCCTGTTAAAAATACACCAATTACCTGTATGACTGTTGTATGCACCTCCCTCGTTCAGAATAACTTTGTCATATATTAGTGGATGGTCAATTCCTAGATGTCCTACTGTATGACCCAAATAGGCAGTAAAGGCTACTAACTGCGCTTGACGAGTATCTGCAAATAATTGAATAAAACCTTTCACTGCCATGACATCATACATTTTAAACAACTATCGTTTGCTTTTATTTCTCAAATTTAAAACTTAGGTTAATTTATTTGACTAAATATTGAAATGAGTGTCAAACAATCACACGGTGTCTGATCAGCACTTTAAACTGTTTGCAAATAACTATTGTATTCGGGGTAAGGCAGTGAAGACTTTCTTTAACTAGTTTAAACCACAGGGGAACGTCACGATAGAAGTCTGAACCAAAAAAGAAATAAAATGTAAAAACCCTAGATATATAGACAAGGGGTCGAACTTCCAATTTCCGAATTGTACCCCTCTCCCAAGTTATGCCTCTATCGACATTCGATCAAACGGTATATCGGGTAAAGCTATTTGCCAATAAGTAGTACACGTATAATGTATAACCTTCGTAAATTCAAAGCGAAAAACTCCTTATTAAAACGGTTCTCAGATGCCACACGGCAGAATCCCGAGAAACACCATAATTTTGACAGGTCGACAACGACATCGCAAACGCCCGCTTACCTACTATACTGCAAGCGTTAAAATGACGTCACGTAAAATGGCTGCTCTAAGCTAAACAAAATGCATTGGAGACACTTTCATTTGTCCAGCAGCGTACATGAAGTTAATCGAACGCGGTTTTCACAGTAAGCGTCGTTGTTGCCTTACCTGTTATGAAGCCCTGATTCCACTCTGGCAATCATTTAGACTAGTTCTAATAGATATGTTCACGGGTAAGCGGGCGTTTGCGAGGTCGTTGTCTATATCTCGACCAGATTAACTCAATTTACAATTTAGATTAAAGACAAGCCACTGTTCATGTTTTGTTTATATACAATGTAGGCGAATGGTCAAAACTAATGTTGTTTGAACTTGTGACCCAACCCCATTTTCATGTACATATGGAAAATCAAATATGTTTAAACAATACCTCTGTCGTATGAAGATTGGTTTAAATATCGTCTTGCCATTGCAGCAGCTCTAGTGAAACAGTAAAACATCATTTTTATTAAAGTTGCAGAAAATAACCACTTTTTATAAAACTTAAACAAAGACAATGAATTGGTTCACTGGTACATCGCTAAAAGTATGCTATTGGAAATGCATTTCTTTATAAGCAAAAATCGTACTTGTGTCTAATCGATCAATTTCTTTATCTTAAAGATGATATCATATGAAAATATCTTACGGTCGCAAATTTTGCCTTAAAGTGTTAAATTGATGAGGTTAAATAACGGAAACAATCGTGTTACCTTCGAATAGTAAACAGATCAAGGAAAGCGATCATAAAATAATTATAAACCAATAAACTACATGTATTTATAAATTTTAGAAAATACAGGAAATATAATTTATATTTAAGACAGTACTAATTTAGTTCGTTGTTTATTCGAAATGCACAGCAAAAATGATCGGAATGTTAAATAAGAATTTCTAGCGCGATTCGTGTACATGTATTTACAGATCAATTTTGTCGTTCATTCCGCATGATCATCGAGGAATGTTAGTTTAACTATTGTGGAAATACAACGACCGTATATGTACCCTTTGTTGAGACTGTTGAGATCACTCGTTGTTGTCGCCAGCCTTTGCTCTAAACCTTCAATAGTTCGAGACTGGTTTAAGTTTAATTGATCCTGTTGCAACATCTTCTGTTCCAGATCGAAAACCTTTTGAGCTAAGCTTTTGATATCTCCAGTGGTAGCTGTGGATATTATCTTTTGTTCTCCCGATATTGTGGAACATAAACAAATTAAAGTCAAACAGAAAATAACCAACTGAAAAGGCACATTCATTACAATGCTGTAATTGGCAGCCATTTTATGTTGTCAATATTGTAACAGTTTCGTCAAAAGCATTAACTCCTGTTAGCCACATTCTTAATTCCGTCAGTTTATATGGAAGATGGCAGACATACGGAAGAGAAGATAAACATTAAGATATGCGGAGCTGACATATCTTATCACTACTTTCCTTTCCACTAAGCCATCAAAATAGAACCAATCCACGATGTCGTTTCATGACTTCCTATTCATTGCACGTAATAAATTCAAACTTCCGCACGCTAATGTTAATTACGTCTGCAATGTATTCGTCTGTATCCGTTCTCAAAAGCGACTGGAATGCTGAAAATATAATCAGAGCGTCAAACAACTTTGATCCGGATATGCAGAGTGACTCGGCGTATCATGTGGGTCAAAAACCGTTTGCTGCAACAGGTATCACACATACGTCAGCAACGTGCAGACAATACTAGTAACCTATTGGGGAACAAAAAGTGCTTGTCTAATTATTGTCTTCCGACGTCAAGTCGAGCACAACGATGCTACAGTAAAGTATATTTTCACGACGACTTACGATGACAAATGATTCTCCCAAATATTTCTGTCATGAGTTGTTTGTGACCGGGATTTTACAGCTCCCTCAGAACGCCAGAAATTGTTGCACATATTCATGAGTTTCAGGTATAACTTTAATTCTGGCTTAACTCACCGACACCTGAAACCCCAAATAGACACTTTCAAATTCTAATGTAGTCTATTCTTTACTGTAAAAGTTGCTTTCTAAATTGGCTAACTGTGAATGACCTGACAAGACGTTTCATACAGGAGCCTTCTGACCTGGATCTACACTGTTTGCATTGGATCAGTGTACACTTCGCATACACATTGCTTGTAAAGGATGCGTATAAATCGGGTTAAACAATAATCGTGTATAATAGTAAAACCTGAGTGTGAGTGGTGAGTTATGAGTACATATTGTTTATGCATTTATTAAACAGTTTAGGTCACAACAAGACGCCGGGCCGAAAAGTTATATATAAATTGAGTTGAGACTGAGATCGTTCTCATTTGATTGGTCAGATTGTGTTGAGTAAAACGCTCAAATCTTACCAATGAAATGCTTCAAGAGGACTCATAAAAAGCTCAAGTTTGGCCAATCAAATGATTGAGAACGATTTTAGACTCAACTCAAACTCTTAATAACCTTTGACACAGGCACTTCGGTGTCTAATCTATACGCAGGAGTATTGTCATTTAATTGATTGGATTTACGAAAAGCGAAAATAGGCGACTTCAGTAAAACCTCTCCAGGGTTCCAGATAAGGGGGAGTAATCTGAACAAATCCAACATTTTATCACTCAATTTGCACCAAATCCATGGTGTTACTACTCATTAGACTTCGAGACGATTCTTATGAGTAGTGACACCATAGGGTTTAATGCAGAAATAAAGATTTTAGTTTTTGAAATACTCCCCTTATCTGGATCCCCGCCTCTCTATTACGACCACTAAAAAGAAGGCTAATTGATTGTATAAAAGGCATGTGACAGATTCATGCAAGGTGACAGTAAAACAGAAATCTCTTAAAGGAATGTCACTTTTCGTTAAGCAGTAACCTGTTTTAGGCACCAAAACATGTACACGATTTCATGGTCTTCTTTATAGAGATTTTACTGTACATGTATTTAGATAAGAAATATACAGATACTGGTTTGAACTAAACCTAATTTATTCAGCATTCAAATAGCACTATTACAGTGGAGAATCTGTTATTCTGTCCCGTTTAAACGCAAACGTACGCAAACGCAAAGCACTAAAACGTAGAAAAGAACAACTTTTGGACAATGCTGATAATTCTTGTTTATCTTGGTGGCAAACAGCTTGGAGCCTGATCAGACGCCGGGTAACCCGGCGTCTGATCTGGCTCCAAACTGTTTGCACTGCAAATAATAGTTTTAGCGTAAACGCGTTTATTGGGAAAGAATAACACATTCTCCACTGTAGAAATACAGTGTACCTTCCGTACAATGGCCCTCCGAACAACGATTCCCTTTTTACAACAATGATATTCCCCAAACAAGACAATTATGTCAAACACTTTCACTGAAGACGAGAGACATACAGTTTGAATCCAGATCAGACGCTGCTTCACTTTTTTACACCACAATTAAATTTACACCATTTTTGCTTAAGAAACCTTTACCCCGAGTACTACTCCAAGCTCAATGATTATTTGCAAACAGTTTGGATCGAGATCACATACCGAGTAGCGCGGCGTCTCATCAGGATCCACATTTTTTACCATCAACTTTATATTTTTAAAGTCGAAATACTTAGAATTGAACTTCAGAAATAAAAAGGCGACAATAATTGTTTAAAGCTGATGACGTCACTGATGGCACTGAAACGGTTAACATGAGTATGAAATAAATTTTCAATATCAAGCAGACCCGACTGTGCGAAAATTTTAGTTCAATTTCAACTAACAGGCGAAGGGTTAATAGAAAAAGAACTATTTGACTGATTTGTTTCGGGATAAATCAGTGTTGGAAAACGCATAGTTTGTGCACATTTACGCATGTGTTGTGTTGTGCAATAACTACAATTTGAATTGGTAATGGTCTGGAAGACATAAAACATGTCAGAAAGGCCATGCCATAAAGTTTATTTAAATTGCTGTTCATGAACTGGGATGTGCTGTTCATGCCAATCGCTAGTGTTAGTTGTGATTCAGAGGGCGTATTTGTCGACTGACGCAGCCATAACATATATTACGAAATAAGCAGTATTACAAACGGGAGATATAGTAAGCTCTAAAATAATTATATCCTGTCAAATTCTACTTACGTGCAATATTTATTTTCACACAAGTCGCCAGCCTGTATTATGATTGACCTTTTATTTAGTTATTAGTGTTTTCTTCTGACCTGTCGGAGTTATTTTTAGATTGGAACATTCTAAAACTTTCAAAGGGATGAGTGTTAATGATACGGATAGCTGTAATTGTTGTGCGCAATGTACAGTAGAGGATACCTTATTCTTTCCCGTTTAAACGCAAACGCAATGCACTAAACTGTGGAAATTTACTTTAAGAAATTTTAATTATATTTTTAATCTGAGTAACAAATAGGTTGGAGCCTGATCAGACGCCGGGTAACCCGGCGTCTGATCTGGCTCTAACCTGTTTGCAATGTAAATAATAGTTTTAGTATATAAATGCGTTTGTTGGGAAAGAATAAAATATCAGTAAAGTTAGCGCAAGGGTCTCGTGCTGCACGAGGATCATACTTATCTCAAGTTGGAAAGTGTACGACTATATAGATCCGATGTTACCCTGTTCACAGGGCCCCGACACGATTTCTTTCAGAGAGAAAAAATCGTCAGAAGGTATATATACCTTCTGATTATTTTTTCTCTCAAAAAGCAATCGTGTTGGGGCCCTGTGACCCTGTTATCCTTTTACAATAATGAACTATTCTGTTCTAAAACTAACTCCGACAGGTTAGAAAAATCTAACAATAACACAGGCCAGTTACTATTTGGCCGATTAATGGTCATCCGATCAATTGTTATCCCACAATATAAGCAAACAGTGTATACTCTGATTGGTCACTGCAAGTTGAGCCGTCTTCTGCTGAAATGTTTAACCCATTTGTGCCCACGATCTCATACATAGGACATAGGCAAACAGTGTAGACTCTGATCAGACGCCGCATTATGCGGCGTCTGATCAGAGTCTAAAATGTTTGCTGATAGTAATTTCAATATAAAACGAAACGAAAATGAAAAGTTTGACCAGGCATCCCAATGATAAAAATGGACTAATCCAATATTTAAACATGGAATAATCCATTGGGTATAAATGGGTTAAAGGGTGTGGTTTCTATTGTTATGAAAAGCAACTCCGTATAAAAATCACTAGGTTACGTTCATACGCCAAGTGACTCGGTGCCTTAGCAGCATAGAGGGCAACTTACTGTGTTAGGTACTTCATCTGAAATGATTTAACCCCTTCACTGCCGTGACGTCATCAATTTTAAACAATTGTCGTCTGCTTTTAATTTTTGTTATTTTGGCTAAAGAAATATTGAAATGAGTGTCAAACAGTTTGGATCCTGATCAGACGCCGCGTGACGCGGCGTCTGATCAGGATCCAAACTGTTTGCAAAAAAACTGTTGTGCTCGGGGTAAGGCAGTAAAGGGGTTAAAGTAAAAATGTATATTGATAACGAAAATATACAGATGCCTGTTATCCACATACTGAAAATGTAAACATAAATGGGATGAACAGCATTCTTTCAAAATAAAAGTGTTAGTCAATTAACAGCGGTTATGAAGATGTTCAGTTTTTAGAGTTATACGTAGACACACTGAACTAGAAAGTGCAAATTTATTGATAATTTTGACGACTTTGATATCTTAGTGGCAAACAGTGAATAGCCCATCGTACGAAACCTCCTACAACAACTACTTTTGTAAGTCAGGTTACTAAATCTTAATGGATATTTATTTCTTTATTTAATCCTGTTTTGTAAAATCGATTTGGAATCTTCTTTTCAAGAGATGCCACAATACAGGATTAGAAGGAGAACTAATTTATTCTGTTAAGGGAACTTCGGCATGGGTCTTTGTAAGGAGGGAGTCGTTGTTGGGAGGGCCGTTGTAGGGAGGGAGTACTGTATTTGAAAAAGGTCCTCTCCATTGTAGTAAATAACGAAGTAAATATTTGTTAATTTCTAGTTACTGAACGTGCATTAAACCCCTTCACTACCTTACAGTGGAGAATCTGTTATTCTTTCCCGTTTAAACGCAAACGTACGCAAACGCAACGCACCAAAGCGTAGAAAAGAACAACTTTTGGACAATTCTGATAATTCTTGTTTATCTTGGTGGCAAACAGCTTGGAGCCTGATCAGACGCCGGGTTACCTGGCGTCTGATCTGGCTCCAAACTGTTTGCACTGCAAATAATAGTTTTAGCGTAAACGCGTTTATTGGGAAAGAATAACAGATTCTCCACTGTACCCCGAGTACAACAGTTATTTGCAAACAGTTTGAATCCTGATCAGATGCCGCGTAACGCGGCATCTGATCATGATCCAAACTGTTTGACACTCATTTCAATATTTCTTAAGGTACTTCGCATATGCGCGTAGTTTCCATACGATTGTTATGAAAATTGCCATGAAGAATGATAATAGCCTAAGAAACAATGTGTGTAAATATAGGCAAAATTTATCGTGTGGTTTGTCGTTAAGGTCTTTTTTCTGACAAAAACCTAGAATTTTTATGATTTTATTTTTCTTAAAAATGAATAAAGCTAATGACTATAATTCTCGCCCAATAAGTAGTCCACAACATTCATTACAAGAAAAGCTAAAAACATTTTGAATAAAGGTGTTCAGAAAGATGTTATCAGCTATTTAAATTTTGCAAAATGCTAAAAAATTGAATTACAAAAAACTGACTCATTCAATGTATATTTGTTTTCATTTTATTCAAATATATGGTTGATGAACTAGTCAGTCTGAAAAAATTAGAAAATATTACAGTCAGGATTTGTTGTAATAACATAGTTTCTTATTAAAATGTGGGATATTTGTTGTTTAGATACAGTTACCTACCTTAGAATTAAAACTTTGTCATTAAAATGCATTATTATTTATTCATGGACTTGCATACAAGGTTTATTATATTGTTTGAACATAATTATAATGGGCAATATCGATCTTGAAAAGGTTAGCGTATTGATAAGCTTCCATGTGTGGCTTTATAGTTCGATCAAATCGTTTACATGTATACCGATTTAATTGACTTGTAAGTCATTAAACTAAAACGTACAGGTAAGTGGACATATACTTGGACCGTAAACATCACTAGTACTAATCAACGAAGACTAAACATAACATGTCTCTTGATTACTGCGTTATGGATTGACTAGTCAATAAATCGGACACTAAAAAAAAAATATTTGGATCGGATGGGTCTCGAACCTATGACCTTTGGATTGCTAGTCAACCACTATAGTCAACCACTATACTAACTGCGCTATGAAGGATTATACTAATTTATATCAACATTTTCTAGTATAAACACGTACGAAAAAGGTCTGTGTCGTCCAGACGCATATCCGCTCGCCCGCAAGACCGACTTCCGGTAGCGAAAGGCCTTAAGTCAAAATACATTACATTCAAATTTGAGAAATAAAGGCAGACGACAATTGTTTAAAATTGATGACGTCATGGCAGTGAAAGGGTTATAGACGGAGGAGAAGAGTATTCTGTTCCAATACAAACGTGTTTCTCTAACCTCTGGTATCCAATGTAAAGCATTTAGAATCTAGTCACGAACATTATGTCTCTCTAAACGACTGTTTGCCACTTAGGTTAGAAATCAAACTAAATAAAAGAATTTTGTTATTCACAGCATCATGTTTGCATTTTTTTTGTTTCACTGGCAAACAATGTTTACCCATGAGAAGACGTTACTTTTTTACGTTAAGGCGACACAACTAAACGGAAACGAAATACGAATTATGTGGAAAATGACACATTTGTGGCTTCGTGCTAATATGACCTGACTTACGTTTCCAAACACTTTGAACACAGGTCAGTCGCCGCGTAACACGACGTCTGATATTGGTTCAAATTGTTAGTCACTTGTCTTTTTGTTTCTTCTGTCGAAATGTACTAAACGTAATTCTAAAGAAACAACACCAAACGGCAATTTTAACCCTTTACCTCATAGAAGCGCCTATTAGCAAATTTAAAGTATTTCTCCACTGAAGAAAATAGTTCTAATTTATACAGGTATGAACATGTAACATAAGAAATATTTTCTATTTTCTAGGAGATGTTTAAAGCAGGCTGAAAGTAAAGCAGAATGCGCCTGAAGGCGCATTCTGCTTTACTTTTAACCTGCTTTAAGTAGGAACATGTCTTCAAAACTTGAAAACAGGCTATTGGGTAATGGGTTAAGCAAACGATATTGCAGTAATGAAAGCGACAAGCACTGTTGTAACGAGGAATTAGTTGTTCCGGAGACTGTTGTAGGGAAGGAGCACTGTTTAACCCTTTAACCAATAACCTGTTATAACATTAAAGACAGGTGATCACTTAAATCAGGTTGAAAGTAAAGAAGAATGTGCCTTAGGCACATTCTGCTTTACTTTCAGCCTGATTTAACTAACATCTGCTAGGCTATATAAGAATATTTTTTATGGTAAATGTTCATGAGGGTATAAACTGGAACTATTTTCTTCGGCGAAGGAATAAATTAAATACGCTAAAAGTCGCTTCTATTGAGAAAAGGGATAACACAATGCCCATATTTCACAAGGGGATACTATATTTTCTTCTCCAGTCATACATGATGAAAAGCCTATAAAATGTTTGGACAACATAAACGGCCTATTTGGAAACTATTCTTGTACTTTTGATTGATTCAGACACTTTTATGATCAATCTTGAGTGTTGTCGCTTTCGATATTTCCTCCAGTGTACACTCGATGATGTTTTATTATAATGGTATTGCTTAAATAGATATGATGAAGAATGTTTTTGTCATGACAAGGCTCAAGGCAGTGCAGACCAAACTCAGAAACAGATCCTTTAGATGACAACGCTGCTTGGTCTGTACACTCTAGCAGTGTTACAATGCTGGTTTTGTCATGGCAAAGCTCAAGGCAGGATCCTTAGGATTACAACAGTGCTTGGTCTGTACAATGTAGCAATGTAATAAGGCTTGTTCTTTCATGACATGGTTTTAGCACGGACGCGTCGTTGGGAAAGAATAATGTTTTCGCCACTGTTGGAACGAAGTGTCAAAATATATACAGGTTAACCCTTACGACGTCAAATTTGATCGTCTGTTTTGACTCTTCGATTAGCATCATATCGTCTGAGTGTCAAACAGTTTGGACCCTGCATGACTAGACACCGTGAAATTTGGCGTCTGACTAGGCTGAACATTGTTAATATAAGTCAGAAATGTTTAACCTATTCACTCTCAATGACGCCTGAAAGCGCGTTTGCAAACAGTTCGGATCTTGATCATACGCCGCGTACAGCGGCGTCTGATCAGGATCCAAACTGTTTGACACTCGTATCATTGTGTTTTACGTCATACTACTCTGAATCTCACTTTGAAGCGATCATGCAAACAAAAATATTGAAGCAAACGACAATGAAACGGTGAAGGGGTAACATCTCACGAAAGATTTGGTAGTGAAAGGTTTAAAGCACAACCGGGTTATCTTGGAAAGAGTGACTTCCTGATCACTGTAAGCAGGAAGTAAAATCTACCAGACCTAACCCTTTTCACGTTAAGTCTTATCGTTCATTCTAACCCATTTGTTGCTATTTTTTCGTTTGCTTTAAAATTGTTTCCTAATCTAAAGTAAGACCTTAAACATTTTGACGATAGACATATCGGTATGAATGTCAAACATTTTGGAACCTGATCAGCCACCATTGAACGCGGCTTCTTATCAGGATGCAAAATGTTTAAATGTCGACTTTAACCCTTTCTCTCTCAATTACGCTTTAAATAAAGCGTGATTGCAAATAATTTGGATCCTTTTTTCTTTTTTTTAAATAATTTTATTCACATATTTTACATCCATACATAGTTTTACATTCCAACATCATGTAGTATGAGTAGAAAATACAAGTACAACGCAATTTTCATTTTCTAAGAATCAATGAACTATTGAAATATATATCATCAAAAACTAAATATTATTTCTAACATACAATTTGTCTATTGAATGTATATATGAAAACATACATTTTCATGGAAAAAATTTGAAAATGGAATAGAAAAAATACAGAAAGAAACATGCATTTTTGCTAGGTTATTTTTATAATTTGGATCCTGATCAGACGCCGCGTTACGCGGCGTCTGATCAGGATCCAAACTGTTTGACACTCGTTTTGAAATTATGTCTGTCATACTGCCTTATTTTTTAACTTTAAAACGACATTGCAGACAACAAAATTGAAGCAGACGACAATAAAAGGGTCAATGAACGTGCCATTATTTCATTACGTCAAAAGAATAGGAGGTCATGATAAATGCGCGTTGCTTATCTTAACCTATTGTCTGCTGGCTAAAACATGCAAACAGTTTGCATCCATACCAGACAATGCGTAATGCAGCGTCTTACCGCAAATCAAAATGTTTGTCATCCATGCTTAAAATCCGTTAGCTTCAATAACTTTACAGAATAATTCTATAAACCATTGCAGACGAGCACTGTAAACCAGACGATATTGTAGTACAGTGGAGGATCTGTTATTCTTTCCCAAAAAAACGCGTTTACGCTAAAACTATTATTTGCAGTGCAAACAGTTTGGAGCCAGATCAGACGCCGCGTAACTCGGCGTCTGATCAGGCTTCAAACTGTTTGCCACCAAGATAAACAAGAATTATCAGAATTGTCCAAAAGTTGTTCTTTTCTACGTTTTAGTGCTTTGCGTTTGCGTACGTTTGCGTTTAAACGGGAAAGAATAACAGATTATCCACTGTACCCGAAGAGTAAAGTGTACACGCAACTTTAGCTCTTGCAAATACCAAAATTTACGCACCATTTGCAAACAATGTAGACATATAGCATATATCAAGGAACAATGCCGATTTCGATTTAACCCTTTCACTCTCAATGACTCCTAAAACGCCTTTGCAAACAGTTAAGACCCTGATCAGACGCCGCGTAAATCGGCATCTAATCAGGATCCAAACGTTTTGACATTTCTTTACAAAATCTTACTTCTTTAAGACTATATTGCAAACATCAAAATTGAAGCAGACGACAATGAAACGGTGAAGGAGTAAAAAACTCACGAAAAAGTTTGCTGTGAAAGGGTTAAGACCAGTCCATTAATGACTCTTTCGGGCAGTTTTCTACTATATACAGTGGAGAATCTGTTATTCTTTCCCGTTTAAACGCAAACGTACGCAAACGCAAAGCACTAAAACGTAGAAAAGAACAACTTTTGGACAAATCTGATAATTCATGTTTATCGTGGTGGTAAACAGTTTGGAGCCTGATCAGACGCCGGGTTACCCGGCGTCTGATCTGGCTCCAAACTGTTTGCACTGCAAATAATAGTTTTAGCGTAAACGCGTTTATTGGGAAAGAATAACGTTTTCTCCACTGTATTGCAAAATGACAAACAGAACCGGCAGGAGCCCTTTGACCAGGATGTACACGGTTTCAACAGGATAGGTGTACTTTTTACATACACAATGTATATTAATGACGATGCTAGTAGTAGCTAGGGTTGAATGTTTTAACATTATAACAGGAAAGGTCGGTCAGAAAAGTAAGCTATTTAACGGGTTAAGGGCCTGGCCGATAAGAAATGACAGCTTTGCATTTTCGCATTTGTTATCGGCTTCCGTCTTTTCTCTTTATAAACACAGGAGGCAAACGAAAAAGCTAAAAATTCGTTCCTTTTGAAAACGCTTGATGCCTCGCAATAACAACAATAAAATGAATTTCACTCTATATTTAGTTTTTCTATGTGCGTCTATGAGTAGCTTATGTATAGCAAACATTGACAAGAACGGATATGTATCAGAATCTAATACTTGGTATATCAATAGATTGACGCAAGTTGTTGCCGACCTTGAACAAAAGATGTTAGAACAGGAAGCAATCAACACAAGACAATGGAAAACAATTGAACGTTTGGAGCAAAAATTGACAACAACTACACAAGAACTTGACAACTTCAAAGAGAGGTAATGCCATATTGTCCATGTCTTTCATGCCTTTCAAGTTGTTTAAACTGTTAAGACATTCAATCCTGGCGAAGAGTATATTCATCATTTACAGTGTACCTGTAAAGAGTACATTAAATTTTCTCCTATGTAAACAGTTTTACTGAAGCCGTATTATCCGGGTTAACACTATTTGCCAGCTTGCAAACTATTGCAGACAGCAAACCTGATTCATCGCCTAAGGATTTGTTTTGGATATTGGTCATTAAAAGTTTCTTCGTGAATGAGTTACTGCACTTGATTACAGTGGAACAACACGTTATTTTTCCCTGTTTATACGTACGAGGACCATTCAATTAATAGTGAGCCTTGCCCTATAAAAAAGAAACAAACAAACCAAGAAGCAAATTGTGTTCTTTATTCCCTCAGAGTATTCCTCTTTTACGCTGATGCCAAATTTCAGCCTGTAATGCTTCATTGAAGGCTGATTTGGGTTTTCTGTTCATATACTGATATCTTGCAGACCAAATGGCGGTTCTAGTCCGAAATCGGCGTCCCTGGGAGAACTGTTTCATGTTTGGGAACAACCAGAAGTCATACGGGGCCAGGTCTTGACTGTACGGGTGATTGGGAAGCACCACGGTTCATTTTCTTTACGGAAATGTGGTCATTATTGTGGACTTGAGTGCAGGAATATTGTCATGTAACATATAGGCACCATGCTTTCCGAACGTTTTTCGGCTTTTGTAACATTAATTTTTCATTTTTTCAATACTATGTCCCTTTAAACATTCCCGTTAACAGTTCTACTCCGTGGTATCAGAACTTGAACTGTCTCTCCTCTTGCATTAACGCGAATTGCTACATTATTGTCTGTACACTTTGTGTTCTTTTAGCAACTGGGTCTCCTCATATCTTTACTTGCCCATATCTTGTTATAATCATTTTTCAAGTAGGGTCAAAGCAATGTACCCATGTTTTGTCAACTGTATAGATATCTGAAAATGCCCATGAAGTGAAATGTGGGTATTTCTTCAGTTTACGGACATTCTCAACACTGTCTTGTTTTGCTCATCAGTTAACATATTTTGCTCACATCTAGCAAATACGCATGACGCCAAGTAGATTCTTTTAAATAGTGAATAATGATCCAACAGACATCCCAGGTACATTAGCTACCTGCTTTATAGTGATTGGGGCATCATTCAGTAATAAGTCGCTGACTTGCTAAACGGTTTGGGAATTAGCAGCAGAATTCGGTTTTCCTGGAATTGGTTTGTTTTTGAAGGTCAGATCTCTACTTTTAAACCTCTTCACCCGGCGATTAACGGTAGCATAAGAAACACTATGATACACAAATGCTTCACAAACTTCACTGTGTATGTTTTCCCAAGTAAGAAACGAGTTTTTGATACAACCACATATTTGAGTTCTAGTTTCATTTAACATTTTTCACAGAGTGTCTATGAGTAGGTTCACTTTACACGGCTATTGCTTCAAAACTATCAAACCGATTTTAGTGAAGTTTATATTATATGAAAGAAAAAAGCTGGAACAAATGCTAGCACAAATTTGCACGTGAAAATGGTGCATTTTGACAGAATGATCAGTGAAGGCTCAATATTAATTGAATGGTCCTCGTACACGAAATGCAAACGCAATGCACCAGAACAAAGAAAATAACAACGTTTTCACATTTCACATTATCTATTTTAATTCGAGTGGCAAACACTTTTAAGCCTGATCAGATGCCGGGTTACCCGGCGTCTGATCTGGTTGTAAATTGTTTGCATTGAAAATAATAGTTCTTGCGTAAATGTATATATTGGGAAAGAATGACATATTCTCCAGTGAACAGTTAATGATTTCTTTAAATAAACTTGAATTTGGGCCATTGAAGTGGGGAAAGGACATTTACTGCCACTTGTTATGTTACCTTGCTTGCATTGTTGCTCTTGGTGAATTATGAAGAACTATATCGAATTTGGCCATCGTCAGCTTATGCTCTCTGTAATTTTCGGATCAGATCATGATTTTTTTAAATTTCTAATAGTTAGCGGTTTCCCTCAGAGTAAAGAATAATAATAAAATAAATTTATTCTGATTGAAAAGTTTGCAAATATGAGTGAAGCAAGCGGCAAAAAGAGCGAGCGCATTTAGGTTTCCCAATATAGTATATACATTTGAAAATCACCAAAATAGTTCGCTTTAGTGTTTACCATGATCAAAGGATTAAATAAATCTAGTATGATAATTTACTCCAATAGAAACGCACTTAAGGACATTATTTACTCATTCCTTATAAACAAACATTTTAAAGTTTTCACCATGCGCTGTTTAAGAACAGTATACGTTTCTTGCATCCTAACAATTGGGTGCCTAATCATCCTAATGTAAACTTAGAGTAAAGCAGAAAGTCTCTGAAGGAGTTTCTGTTTTATTTTCAGCCTGCTTTATAATCATTTGTCATAAACGCTGAAACCAACATAATATTATTTGGGTAACTGGTTGTGGTAGGTAGTTGCTTTAAGCAAATTAGACATAAACACTCATTCGCAGGAGGAAGGTTTTCTCTCTTGATCTAATCTTCTAAATCATAACCATAGATAATAAAATTATGTCTGAAATTCTATTTTTAGATCTGATACAATGAAAAGAGGCAATTTCGACCTATCTAGCGGCAGATGTAAGTACGACTTTATACATGTTCAGTAAAACCTCTCTATAACGACAACTAAAACGGACGCTAATTGAATGTATAAAAGACCGGTGACGGCTTAAAGCAAGGTGACAGTAAAACAGAAAGCTCCTAAGGGAGCTTTCTGATTTACTGCCACCTTGCTTTAAGCAGTCACCTGTCGTTAACACATAATGATTGACGAAATGCAGTGGTCGTTATAGAGAGGTTTTACTGTATATGCGATAGAGGTAATGTGTTACTCATTCATCAAAAACAATTCAAATGTACAAATATTATCATTATCATCATATTTATAGATACACAAACCATTTATTCATTTTGTGTTTCATTATTTGAGCGACGATCAAAATGTATGTGAGTGTTTGGACAGGTGGCGGCTTGGTTCGATAAAAATGACTGTCCTCTGTGCATTTCTTGACCTATACTTTAAGCAACAGCCGGTACATGTGTGTTCCTTATTACATATATCCCGTTTGTCGTTTAAGAGAGATACAGTGGAGAATCTGTTATTCCTTCCCGTTCAAACGCAACGTACGCAAACGCAAAGCACTAAAACGTAGAAAAGAACAACTTTTGGAAAATTCTGATAATTATTGTTTATCTTGGTGGCAAACAGTTTGGAGCCTGATCAGACGCCGGGTTACCCGGCGTCTGATCTGGCTCCAAACTGTTTGCACTGTAAATAATAGTTTTAACGTAAACGCGTTTATTGGGAAAGAATAACAGATTCTCCACTGTAGTATCAAAATATAAATGTAAAATATATACAGCATAAAATTATATTAAATTGTGCTGTGATATAAGATTAAGTGCAATTTATAGTATTATAGTTCAACACGGAGCATGTGTATACATAACGATGCAAGTAAAGCAAAAACAATCAGCTACATATATTTTGCTTTCGTTTTAATCCTAAAATGTGTTAGATATTTATAAAATGCATGTAAATATATGAAATAGATTATGTTTAAACAAAACGTACAACTCAAATTTCAAATTAAGTATTATTTTTTCAGTACCCGGGCTAACTTTTAATCTTAAACAAAAAACGAAATCACAAAATGATAAACAGTACCGACCCTAGTCAGAGGGATCCTTAATTTTGATCGTTTGAACATGTTCTATATTGTTTACACGTACTCATCAGAGGTATATCGTTTGAAAATAACAGAGGCGAAATTGTCATTATTTCACTTTAAAAGTGTTTATACTGTAACAGCGTTTTCAATTGCAAATTGTTTGGAGCCAAATCAGCGGCTAAAGCAGGCTGAAAGTCAAGCAGATTTTGTCTTAAGACGAATTACGTATTACTTTCAACATGCTTTAAATTATTTCATTTCCTCAAAACTCGAAACAGGCTATGGGGTAACTGGTAAAGTAAGTTTGTGCTATCACAATTTGAATTATAGTAGCATATCATTGTTCTAATGTTTGTCATGGGATGAGCAATTCTTTAATGAATTAATTTTCAGATGCGCGCCAAGCTCAGTTAGTAGCGTTTACTGCCTACATCGGTCATATAGAATCACACCTGGGAATTGATCATACACTTATATATGACAAAGTTCTTCTGAACGAGGGAAGTGCTTATAACAGCCATACAGGTAATTAACAATTTCATTGTCATTGTGACGAAAAGACCCGCATAATTTGGTCACTGCCATGAATTAAATTTTCCGTTTTCTTTTATATTTGGAATTTGAAATTTTATGTGTTTTTGGTTTAGAACCATTTATGTGCTAGACAAATTTAGTTTGTCATCTGCAAGAGGTTTGATTCATCTTTACTTTTTAAATAGATATGCAATCAAAGTACATGTATATAATTATATTTTAGATGCAGATTTGACGTTAATAGCGTTACAATAGTCATCACATATTCAGCTTACTAAAACTAGTGCATGTCTTCTAACTGGGACACAACTACAGTCAAAGAAGCATTCTGACCATTGAAGACAGGTGACAGTTTAGTGCAGGACAAACGTTAAGCCCATGCTTTCATTATAGGTTATTTCCGTAATTAATATTTAGTGGCCGATTAACCATTTACCCAATAACCTGTATATAACATTTAAGACAAGTGTTCACTTAAAGCAGGTTGAAAGTAAAGCAGAATGTGCCTTTAAACTATTATCGGCTAGGCTATATAAAACATATTTGTTATTCTAATTGTTCATGACGGTATAAACTGGAACTATTTTCTTCAGCGGAGGAATAAATTCAATACGCTAAAAGTCGCTTCTATGGGGAAAGGGTTAATGTTCGTTTTACTGTTTACAGTTTCCAATCCAATCTGTGTCAAGAAATAGTTCACTTTAATATCGAAATTGAATTTATCTGAAGTCAGGACTCGGACTGAATATATTTACCAGCCATGATAATGTAATAACTTGTTGTTGACACATAATCCCTGCCATAGTATATCGTTTGATTGAAAGTGTCGTCTGCTATGATTTCTATAATTAAGAGTGTAAGAATTTTGACTTGAGAACACTTCTACAACTGCAAAACTATCTGGATACCGGCATTTGATTTAGATGGAAACTGTTTGTACATATTGAGTTAAATTTATTTGTCACTTATTTCAACCCCTCTACTGCCTTACAACGAGTACAATGGTTATTTGTAAACCGTTTAAATCCTAATCAGACGTCGCGTAACGCGGTGTCTGATCAGTCTCCAAACTGTTTGACACCCAATTATATATTTCTTCAGTAAAATACCTAAAGTTTTAAGTTGAGAAATAAAAGCAGACTGCAATAGTTAAAAGCTGATGTCATAATGGCAGTGAAATTAACCCTTTCATGATAAAAATATTCGGGAGATTTTACCCCTTCACCGCTTTATTGTCGTCTGTTTCAGTAGTTTTGTCTGCAAGACACGTTTCAAAGTTAGATTTAAGGTTGAACGACTTGAACAATATAGATGAGAGTGTCAAACAGTTTTGGTCCTGATCAGGCGTTTGATCAGGACCCAAACTGTTTGCAAACGCGCTTTAAGGCGTCATTGAGGGTGAAAGGATTAATGCCTGAAAATTGTATAGCATAATTCTACGTAAGGGCCGGTGGTGAATTAATCGCTTTTTAACCCTTTCCACGCGACAAACTATCGGATTCAACCAATATCTTATCGTCTATTGTAACCCCTTTTAAAAGTATGCTTAACCTATTATCTTTATGTACAGTAAAGCCGTTTAGCCGAATAAGTATCAATACAACTGTCAAACATTTTGAATCCTGTTCAAACATCGCGTAACGCGGCGTTTGACCAGGTAGGGGTGGTGGTCAAGTGGAAAAACGCTTGCCTAGGAAGCGAGAGTTACTGGTTCGAGTCGTGTCAGGATCACTGGATTTTTTCTGAGCAAAAATTTAACCCTATATTGCTCTATTTCACCCAGGTGAATTTAAATGTGTACATGAGAGGGAAAGAAGTCAATGTGCCATGGCTGCAACTTGTGCCGTATATAAATGGCCGATTTGTGACTCGATGATCAGGGAGGTAAATGTAAAAGTCGGCAGAATACGAGTTACGAAAATGCATACTTTATAAACTGTTTGCAAAGTAGCTATTATTTGTCTATGATAATAAAATAATTAAACTATTCATTCATAACTAATTTATTTCAGGAGTATTCACGTGTCCTTTCGATGGTGTGTATTCATTCAACTTTGTGGTGGCGACGAACGGAACGGAACAAATTGTGGCAAAGCTTGTAGTAGATGGAGCGAACCAGGTGGATGGGATAGCCGACACATATCATACGCTACAGGAAGCACAAGGAGGCAATAGTGCGATTTTGTCCCTGCACCAGGGCCAATCAGTTTGGGTTTCTAATTATAGATGGGCCGACAAAGAAGTGTTTAGTAACGGGAAATATCGTTACTCTACATTTAGTGGACATTTGATGTTTTACCGCTGATTTTTTATTAAAATGAAGAAGACGTTATTCTTTCCAAAATAAACACCTTTAGGTTCAAACTATGATTTCAATTACAAAGAGTTTGGAGTCAGATCAGACGCCGGGTAACCCGGCGTCTGATGTTACCCGGCGTCAGATCAGGCTTCAATCTCTTTGCCAGATTTAGATATATCATGAATTATTTCTAAAGGTTGTTATTGTCTATGATTTAGTGCATTGCGTTTGACTATGTTGCGTTTAAACCGGAGAGAATAACTTCTCCACTGTAAACATGATCTATGAATAATTCTAGCACGTGGTACAGCGTTCCCTCCCTTCAATGGCCCACCAACAACGACTCCCTCCTTACAACAACCCTTGCAGTTGTTCCCCAAACGAAAAAAGTACGCCAACTTGTTTATGGTTGCCATACCGTCTACTTAAATTTGTCATCTTCAGTTTTTCTCAAAACTTCATATAAGAGGATATTGTGATAGAATACATATAATGACGAGTGACAAACAGCTTGAATCCAAATCAGACGCCGCGTGACGCCGCGTCTGATCTGGATTCAACCTGTTTGCAAATGTTAACCAAATTTTAATGTTCCATCCCTATAACGACTCCCTCCGAACAACGTTTGGTCTCCTATTTGGTGTCGTTGTATATAGAGAGAGCACTGTAGTTTTAAACAAGCTTATGCAAAACAGTAGAATAATAATACTTCGTCCACAAAAACGCTAAAGATTACATCTGCACTTTATTGTTATATGAAACATATAAACTTAATATCGTCTGCTTTAAATAATTGCTGTCTGCATTTGTTTTTCAAATTTATTATTTTGGTAAATTCTCTGTTTTATCAAAATGAGTGTCAAATAGTTTGATTATATGGCGTCTGATCACGATCCGAACTTGTTGCAAATAACCGGTGTACTAGGGGTAAGACAGTAAATGGGTTAAAAATCATCATACAAGTATCTACTGACTTATTTCGCTTAAAATCCTGTACAATTTATCTAAATACACATTTTGCTGTTTGATAAAATTCTGTTGTGTTGTGTATGTCATGTTTGTGTGTAAGGCAATTTTACAGTGGATAAGACGTTATTCTTTCCCATTAAACGCGTTAACGCTTAAACTATCATTTCCAATGAAAACGGTTTGGCGCCAGATCAGACGCCAGGTTACCCGGTGTCTGATCAGGCTCCAAACTGTTTGCCACTCAAATTAAAATGAATAGTCAGAATTGTTAAAATGCTGTTATTGTCTCCATTTTATTGCAAAACATTTGCGTTTAAACTGGAACGAATAACGTCTTCTCCACTGTATACGGTATCAAGTATTATGAGGCTATTTTACAGTGTTAAGTACAATACTAAGATGTTATTTAACAGTGTTGAGTACAATACTGAATTCTATTGGACGAGTACACAGCAGCCATAATTCATATCGTACACAGCAGTCATAATCCATATTGGAGGAGGCTATCGCCTCGTCCAATATGAATTATGGCTGCTGTGTACTCGTTCAATAGAATTCAGTATTGAACTCAACACTTTTAAATTACCTCTTTATTTCACAACATAAAATTATAAAATGACAAAATAAACCACATGAATTCATTTTTTGCAATTCTTTCTAGCCTTTGAATTTCCACAAAACCAAATACAGTGTTCCCTCCCTACAACGGCCTTCCCAACAGCAACTTTCCCCTTACAACGACCCTTGTCGCAGTTCCCTAAATAGGACAATTATGTCTAACACCCTTCGTGGCTGCAATACCATCTGCTTTTTTGTCGTCTGCTGTCTTTCTCAAAGTTACATATAAGTTGACGTTTTGATATAATAAAATGACGAGTGACAAACGTTACGCGGCGTCTGATCTGGATTCAAGCTGTTTGCAAATGTAAGACAAATCTTATTTTCCCTCCATATAACGACTCCCTCCGAGCAACACATTCAATCTGTGCCTACCATTAGGTGTCGATGTAGAGAGGGAGCACTGTAGCAGACGCGTGAAACGCCAAGGGAAGTAACCCTGAACAGAGTGTCGGAAGAGTTGTCCAGTCCAATACGAAAATGATATGGATGTTCTGGATCCTAGTCCAATATGAGAAAAATGTGACCTTCTGAGATAGCGGTTTTTACATTCCGGTACAATATAGGTTTCTCTTGTAACGTCACGTGGTAGAAAGAGAGGCTTTCGATTTGTTTAATCGATGTAGGTGTGAAATAATAAATTGTATTGTACGAGTACACAGCAGTCATAATCTAATATGGATTACGACTGCTGTGTTCTAGTCCAATTGAATTCAGTATTGTACTCTACACTGTTAAATTACCTCTTTATTTCACACCATAAACTTATAGAATGACAAAAGAAACCACATTATTGTTTTTCCTATTCCTTCTAGTCAGCCGTTGACTATATGCAATTTCCAAAAAGCAAATTCATTGTTCACTCTCTATAACTGCCCTCTCAACAACGACTTCCCCCTTACAACGATCCTTGTCGCAGTTCCCTAAACAGGACAATACTGTCTAACATTTTAATGGCTGCAATACCGTCTTCTTCAATTTGACGTCTGCTGTTTTTCTCAAAGTTACATATAAGTTGACGTTTTGATAGAAATAATAAAATGTCGAGTGACAAACAGCTACAATTCCTATATATTATATAACGCCGCGTTATGCGGCGTCTGATCTCGATTCAAGCTGTTAGCAAATGTATGCCAAGTCTTATTTGCCCTCCCTATAACGAATCACTCCGAGCAACACACACAATCTGTGTCTCCCATTGGGTGTTGTTGTAGAGAGGGAGCACTGTAGCAGACGAAAGTGAAATGCCAAGTGAAGTTACTCTTAACAGAGTGTCGAAAGAGTTGTCCAATACAATACGAAAATGACATGGATTTTCTGTTTGTAGATAGGAATTTCAATATAAAACAAAATGAAAATGAGAGTTTAAACCAGCCACCCCTTACATCAAAAAGTGGACTAATTCAATATATAAACATGGAAGAATCCACTTGGCATTAGTAGCACCTCGATAACTTTGAAAATATATTGAAATATATCTGTATAAGGTCCACTACCGTTGACAGCATTATCATTTATACAAATAGAAAACATACATATCAATAGGGAGGTCATTAGTTGGGAATACGCAAATTCATTTGAAATTTTTTAATGAATAAACAGATGTTAACAAAAAATTGTTCCATATATAGTAATACATATCGCCTGACAGTTTAGATCGTGATCAGTTCCTAGGTAACTCGGCCTCTGATCATATTCTATGTTGCCGCGACTTCACTTTTTCAAATTGTTTATTAATTTGTCATACTAATTATCAAGAAGTATCGAGGTTACATGTACATGGATGAAGAAAGCATACTTGTATTTACCAAACTCTACCAAATAGGACAAAACAATAAATACTTGGTTCATTTTTGCCAACAGTAATGCTGTGGCAGCCATAAGAAATGCTTCTCCAGCTAGATTAAATTTGGAAAAGAAATACAGGTACACACAGCAGTCTACTAGCTAAGAGTAGTATATGCGAATATATAATTATGTTTACCAATTTCTCCAACGAAACAAACGTTGGAGATAGATATTAGATACGGGTTTATAATACCTTAACCACTGGCACAAGCATGAATACAAAATAAGTATAGGCCGGTTTTATTCACTCGGCAGGGCGGAGTTTCGATGTGGACCATTGCATTTCAACTTTAGGGGCGGCAGCACGCTCTTTTATTATCGGAATTTACCGTTTTCGTCTGCCGTTCTTTACCGGTATTACTGGAATTTTTGACAGAAGGAATATAATGAAGAATGAAAAACAGCTTGAATCCAGATCAGACGCCGCGTAAAGTGGCGTCTAATCTTGATTCAAGCTGTTTGTAATTGTAAACAAAGTCTGAATTTTCTCTCCCCTCCCTCCAAACAACACACACTTTTTGTCTCCCATTGGGTGTTGTTGTAGAGAGGGAGCACTGTACATACCTTTTTCACGTGGATATGGATGCACGTATAAATTGTGTTTCTCCATGTTGAAAGTATCGTACAATAATGATATAATTCGGAACTTTACCTATCATCCCTATAATCAAAAGTAAATTAGTTTATCTTTGCCAAAGGTTAGCTCCGCCCTGCCAAGTCAATACAACCGGTCTATAACTTACTACATGTACAAATAAATACCCACATGTAAGACTGTACACTTTAGACACTTGTGAAGAGAGAGAGAAAAGAGTAGTAGAGAAAGAGAGAAAGAGAGAGAGAGAGAGAGAGAAAGATGAAGGAAAGAAAGAGAGAAGACATACGGTCAGATTGACAGACAGACATATATAGATAGGTCGAGAAAGTGCATCTAAGGCTATACATAGTTGAAATGCAGACGTGGATTGTACATTTTATTTTACTCCTATCATGCTAGCTTGATGTTTACTTCACACTTATCGTCTGTGTAATATCTCAAAATAAGTTGTGTGCTTATCAAACTGAAATAATTGAAAATATGAGCCAAACAGTTTGGGCTCAGACCAAACCACACGTTATTTGGCGTCTGATCTTGGTCCAATCACTTTGCAAAAGTTGTCTAAGTCGCAACTAGCTTGATAGGGGTTTATAAATTGAATCAAAACAAGGTATATAATGTGTCATTCTATACAATACAATACACTGTAATTAGGTGTCGTTCGGACACAGTCCGGTAGCAATTTTGTCGTAGGCCCCAATTATAACCGTTAAAAGCGTGCAGTTCTCGCAATGATTACAAAAGGCAGAATATAGCCATTTGACCGTATGTGGAAATGGATGTACGCATGCGATCAGCGGGAAGGTTTACCAGAAGTCAGTCCAAGGTAAGCATAACTTAATTCAATAAAAGACAGATTTTCTTACATCCAGTTGCCCACGGACGAAGCAGCCACAACATTGTCAGGTATTTTGGGTTCAGATGAGACGCCGAGTAAACCGACGACTCACTAGGATCCAAACTGCCGAACAAGTCGATCACATATGCCTACAGTGGAGAATCTGTTATTCTTTCCCGTTTGAACGCAAACGTACGAAAACGCAAAGCACTAAAACGTAGAAAAGAACAACTTTTGGACAATTCTGATAATTCTTGTTTATCTTGGTGGCAAACAGTTTGGAGCCTGATCAGACGCCGGGTTACCCGGCGTCTGATCTGGCTCCAAACTGTTTGCACTGCAAATAATAGTTTTAGCGTAAACGCGTTTATTGGGAAAGAATAACAGATTCTCTACTTAGCTGTAGCAGGCCAAAGGCAAATAATCTAAACCTACCGATCCGCCCTCGGCAAATTACCATTCAATCAGTTTGGATTCCGATATGGCGCCGATCTACTCTGCGTCATATCCGAAGTCATACTGATTGTAGGTGTCCGTCAATTATTCTAACACAGTGCAATTTGCACGCTTCACCCTTATAATTATTGCAGCTTAGTTTAATGTTTATCTAAGGTAAAGCAGTATAAAACACATATAATTACATCGCTGAGCATTTAGCAATATGGATATAAAAATAAGTGTATGGTATCGCATATATATGCGCCATTACCATTACTTAATTGTCAGAAGAAATATCATCTCGATGGACAAATATTCTACGTCAGGCCGCAATAAAGCCTTTTTGATATGTTGTATCTTAGAAACAACGGAACGCAATCTAGTTCAAGATGTTTTGTTTATGAGATCTAAATATGATGCAAGTCATACAGTTTAACCGATTAGCCCCACTAAAATGAAGAAAACATGATTGTAAAAAGGGAGGTGACAGTTTAAATCAAGATGACAGTAAAACAGAACGCTCCTGTTGTAAATACCTAATATTTAATACAATTTAGTGATCTTTATAGAATGGTTTTATTGTATATACTTTTCCATGATCAATGCTGGTGTCATTTGACTTTTATCAAAATTGTGCTTTTGTTCTATTTTTATTCCAAATATGAGGTTAAATCAGTGTTATTCCCAACACTGCCATGACGTCATCTGCTTAAAACAATTGTCGTTTGTTTTGTTTTTTAGATTTAAACATCTGGGACCCGTTTCATAAAAATTTGTACGACCATTCTTGTCGTACGTCAGATTATAAAGGTCTCAATTGTTATTCATTTCTCTATCTAATTCGGTCTTGTGACATCTCTTTGGAAACGTCTTGAAAAAGACGATCTAATCCTGTCTTGTGACATCTCTTTGGAATCGTCTTGAAAAGACGATTTCAAAGAGATGTCACAAGACAGGATCAGATAGAGAAATCAGAAATAAGATACATTTTTAAGTTTTGATTTTCGACCGGTTTTGTCGTACGAAGTTTTATGAAACGGGCCTAGGCATTTGGACTTAAGAATTATTGAAAAAAGTGTCAAATAGTTTTGATACTTAAGCCGCGCCTTATCAGGATCTAAAATGTTTGCAAACAACCATTGTTCTCTGGAAGAAGCAGTGAGGGGTACAGTTCGGGTGAAGTTCGGATCCAAACCGATGTCATATAACTAGTGTACTCGGGGTAAGGCAGTGAAGGGGTTAAAACACAGTTACGAATGTTTCGTGTCTTTTGCGGGATAATATTATTTGAATTGGTAATTTTTCCGGTTAAACATGTCAGAAAGGCCATGCCTTATCGTTAATTTGAATTGCTAATCATGTGGTCGGGATGTGTTGTTCATATGAGTCAATCCCATAGGCTGTAAAAATTTGTGTTATTGTATTTTAAACATTATAGGGCAGTTGACCTTTGACGGTTGAACAATCATTTAACCCTTTCACTGCCAAATCTTTCGTGAGAGTTTTACCCCTTCACCGTTTCATTGTCTTCTGCTTCAATTTCGCTGTCTGCAGTGTCGTTTCAAAGGTAAAAAATAAAAGCAGTATGACTGAATATATTCAAGACGAGTGTCAAACACTTTGGATCCTGATCACTATCCAAACTGTTAGCAAACGCGCCTTTAAGCGTCATTTAGAGCGAAAGGTTTCATGGTTTTACACTCTACGAGCGAATTTACTGTTTTGAGACACAAAGACAATTTGGCATTTGTTTTTATCAATATCGAATTTATGTTGTTGAATTATGGTACGTTGTAAGTTAAGGACTGTTTCAATAAGTCAAAATCGCATTGAAGCGCGGTTTGAAAACACACTGGTAAATATGGTTCAACACTTTACCCCAGCTTGTTCTAGTTTTGAAAACATGTGTCCCATTCCAACAGGGTTTGAAGTAAACCAGAATGCGCCTTTAATCGCATTTTACTTTTCTTTCAGCATGTGTTAAGCTACCATCTGATAGGATGCATACTCATGATAGTATATAGTGGAATTAACTTCTTCAGTGGAGGAATATGTAACATAACAAAAAGGGTATGCATGGAGTAATTGTTTAATATTCATTTATTTGTAAATGTATGGATTTCAAAATCCAAACACATGTATTCAAATTCTCTGTCAGTTTACGTTTGCTAATTGTCAATATAACTGGATTATTCAAATGATACCCGTTTTATACATGCGGTGACGATCTGTCAGAATAAGTTTCCTGTATATAAAGCTTCTGTAATTGGAGACGTATATTAGTGTGATATGATCTTCCAGTCGTTGTTTATATGACATCTTGTAATAAATCACCACTCCCTACAATACTTCCTTCCACAACAATATCCACAACAATATATACAGATAAAGAAAGCTAGCACGCTGTTTCTTTCATGGTTACATTGCGAACTCCATGACATATGTAAAGAAAATTCCAGAACATGTGCACGGTGTTCAGACGTCTTACGTATTTGCCAAAATGTCGTTATAAGTTGGAACTTTGAAGCAAATTATAAGTTGAACAAAATACAGTCGGTGCAGTCATTAGATCTATTTGGTTTGTAATACTAAACAAGCTTGTGTGAAGCTTAATCCTTTCCCTTATAGCGAATTTAATTTAATTCTCCACTGAAGAGATTAGTTTCTCAGTTTATAAGTCATGATCATGTGACAAACATATTCTCTATATCCTAGCAGATGGTAGATTGAAGCAGACTTAAAATAAAGCAGAATGCGCTTTCATGCGCATTCTGCTTTACCTTCAACATACTTTAAGTGGTCAACTGTCTTCGATTCTAGAAACATGCAATGTGGTTAAAGATCTACACAATAATCCCCATCGTCAGCAACAGTTGACATTTTAAAAGAGACACTACACTAGGGTCTATACTATTTTCTATTGTATAAGAAATATTCTGTATGGACACACAACGCAGTGTCTTTAACCCTTTCCCTGATAGAAGCAACTTTTAGCACTTTTGATTTATTCCTCCACAAAAGAAAATAGTTCAAATTTACACATTCATAAACATTTTCCAACAGAAATGTTTTCTATATCCTGACAGATGGTAGCTTAAAGCAGGCTGAAAGTAAAGCAGAATGCACATTAAGGTGCATTTTGCTTCACTTTCAACCTGTTTTAACCCATTACCCGATAGCCTGTTTCTAGTATTGAAGATATGTGTCTACAATAAAGCAGGTTGAAAGTAAAGCAGAATGCGCCCTAAGGCGCATTCTGCTTTACTTTCAGCCTGCTTTAAGCTATTAACTGTTAGAATAAGTAAAGTATTTAATATGACACATATTCATTGCGGTATAATTTGGAACTATTTTCTTCAGCGGATGAATAAAATGAATGTGCTAAAAGTCGCTTCTATAAGGTAAAGGGTTAAGTGGTCACCCATCTTCAAAACTAGAAACAGGCTATGGTGGAGTGAAGGGTTAAATCACTCTTGTACCTTTCAACAAGTAGATATGAAGGGTCACAATAAGTAACATATGCCCAGAAACCTTTACTGACCTGACACTGACATGCATTTGTTGTAGTATCCAGACTAATTAATAGTCAACATTTGAAAATGGTGAGCGACACTCTGCTATCCAAAGATGTACTCGACCACCGACTTATGTTTCTCTAGCTGATGTAGAATAGGAAATATGTTCCGGACAGCTCACCGGGCACGAAGTACCAATATGAGCTAGTGTAATCGTCCTATGTACGTCGTCGTTGTCCGTCGTTTGTTGCCAACGTTTACTTTAAAGAACTTCTTTTCAGAAAATACTGGGAACATTTCATGGAAACTTTAATGTTACGGTACGCAATCCCACAGTGTACTCACAGGACAGCTTTGTACAAGCAGTGTTTCCTTTATTCTGTAAAGGAGGTCAAAGCTAAAGGTCAAGTTAACGGTGACCTAGAATTGTTACGGGGCACTTTGCCATTCACAGATGTACTCACGCACAACACACAATTTGGTTTATTAGCTTATGTGGTATAGGAAATATAACCGAATAAATGGACACGGACGTGCGGACGGAGACATGAAAAGTCCAATTAATATATGCACATGTATCTAGCTTGTGGGGAGGGGTATACAGCTGCTTGGAGACAATATAGTTAAATGAACGCAACGCCGTTGTTTCTTCTTAAATTGTAATACAACTATGGTTGTTCTTATTTATTTGCGACGGAGGAGTTACACTTCATATTCTAAGTCCGGTAAAAACGGGATAAATAAGGGAGCAGTTCTGAAAAGAACCACTCCCACATTGATAACAAATCAAGTTTGCTTATATCGGATATCTGTTTGGGAACTGTATAATGTTGTTGTCAATTTCATAGTATCAAATCTAATTTCCAAACACTCTTTCCTCTTGAGATAGTAATGCGTGATTACAGCAATAACAATTCAAGTCAGCTAATCAGCGGCATTGGATAATGTCTTCAATCATGGACACTGCATTTCACGGCTGTTTACAGCTAAACCGTTTATCCCATAGCCTGTTTCTAGTATTGAAGATAGACGATTACTTAAGGTGGTTCGCGGGTCATCTTATTCTGTGTCAGAATTCTTTGAAACCTTGATTGAATTGAAATATACCATATGGAGAGTGAAAAATCGTTAAAATAAAAAAAAGTTACAGTGCCGTTTTTTTCTGACAGGACCTTTTGTCGAGAAAAGCTCCTTTTTAATAAACAGGAATATTTTCTTTATAGAATGATATAACTCAATAATTTCTGTACATTCAAGTAAACTGTACATAGACTATAAGATATTGTGCAAACAAAAGTATTTCATGACATATTTTCTGGAAATATCAATATTTTAAAAAAGTCAAATTCTGAAAATCTCAAATTACTAAAAATCTAGCTGTTTAACATACACTCATTTTACTCTTATTAGATAGATATAACTTAATTCTACTAGTCACAAACATTTAATGAAAATCTACAGTAGAATTTACATTTTATACATGATTTCCTGAAATTCTGACAAAATGTTAACACAAAACGAGTAACCTCCCTTGAGTTCAACTTTAAAATGCCGTCAGCTCTAAATAATACCATAAGTCAAACCTGTAATAAGGGACCATTGAATACGGTAGCCTGTAGATCTTTAAAGGCAAGAGACTGCTTAATGCATATAACAAAAGTAATGCATAAAAGCTCCTTTAGGATCTATCTTTTAGCATTACTTTTGTCCTGTGTTAAGCTGCCGTCTGTTATATAGGCTATAAATCCTCACGAATTTAGCTGTCACTTGACTATACTTGCATCTGATATTATTCATTATTACTAGACTAACCATAGCCTGTCCGTTGATCACTGCGTTATGAATTGACTAGTCACTAAAATCGGACAATTTGTTTAAAAAAAAAAGTTTTGAAGCGAGTGGGAATCGAACCTAGAACCTTTGGATTGCAAGTCAATCACCGTACCAACTGCACTAACAGAGAAGACACTGAAGCAGATCAAACTTTTCTTTATCTAAATTAACTACTGTAAGCACGTGCCGCAAAGATCAGGTGAAAGTCATCAGCATTTCCGGAACTCGAGATGCGGGCCGCCGGCTGTCGAACCACCTTAAAACATGTTGAAAGTAAAGCAGAATGCGCCTAAGGCATTTTGTTTTATTACTTTTAGCCTGCTTTAAGCTGCACGTACCATTTGCTAAGATAAATAAATATATCTTCTGATTATATATTCATGCTTGTATAAAATTGAACTGTTTTCTTCAGTGGAGGAATAAATTAAATGCGTTAAAATCCGTATCTATGCAGTAATGGGTTAAAGTCCCCAATAGCAGCTATTGCAATTATGGTACAGTGGAGAAAACGTTATTCTTTCCCAATAAACGCGTTTACGCTAAAACTATTATTTGCAGTGCAAACAGTTTGGAGCCAGATCAGACGCCGGGTAACCCGGCGTCTGATCAGGCTCCAAACTGTTTGCCACCAAGATAAACATGAAATATCATAATTTTCCGAAAGTTGTTCTTTTCTACGTTTTAGTGCTTTGCGTTTGCGTACGTTTGCGTTTAAACGGGAAAGAATAACAGATTCTCCACTGTAGGTGGGTACATTTTGGTTTAATTCTTTACTTCCGTTCCGGTGGTATTAGGCTGTCTAATATTCCAACCACGTCCATAATTTAGTAAAGCACGGCTATTGAGTAAATATTGTTAAATATTGCGAATTCAACCAATATGATTTGCCATATATTTGAAAACATTTTTTATCAAGATCCAAACTGTTTGTCACTCGTATTTAACTTGTCTGTTTCAAAGGCATAAAAACTATGCTTCAGTATTTGAGCAGACGATATATTTAGCAGACGACTATTCAGCATGATAAGAGTATAAGACGTCTATGGCAGTCATTCACCAAGTGTCGTATACTGTTTACCCAATCGATTGATTGTTTTAGCAAGCCATGACAATATCTAGGAGAAAGTTATGAAATATAAGGTCATTGATTCCAATGCAATTAATTTGCACGCAGGTCGACTGAGGGGCATGTAATTACCAGGCTAGTCGGGTTACCCTTTGAATGAAGGAAAATAATTTACAACAATGATCCTTTGTGCTGTAAAGCTCTTATAAGGACTAACATATGCAATTAAGACCAAGATCAGACGCGTCTGCCAAGGATCTAAACTGCTTGACATTTATAAAAATGCTTTTAAGGCAAACTGCCTAAACCTTTAGGAATAAAAAACAATTTTTGATCAAAATATCATGCGTATAATACCTAAAATAGTGTAAATTGATATTTCAGCTCAAAATATCGATTGAAGGATTAACACATTTAGAGCATCTTTTACAATTGTTTGCCAAATGACAAACAGTGCCGACCGTAATCAGAATAAAGGAGTCAACCGATCTGGGTCCACAATATTTTTATAGGACATGTCTACTCTTCACAGGTACGCCGTTTGTAAAGGACGAGTACACATGTCCTATCGGACTACATTGTTCCGTCTCTACAACGCCATTCAATGGGAGATACATATTGTGTGTGTTGTTAGGAGGGAGTCGTTATAGAGAGGGACATTTAAGACTTTGTTTTCATTTGCAAACAGCTTGAATCCAGATCAGACATCAGGATTCAAGCTGTTCGTCACTGGTCAATATAATAATTATGTATTCTCTCAAAATCTTCATTTATATGTAACTGTGAAAGAAAACAGCAGACGATAATCTTCAGCAGACGATATTGCAGCAGTAAAGGCGTTAGACTTAATTGTCCCGTTTAGGGAATTACGGCAAGTGTCGTTATAGGGGGGAGTCGGTGTTGGGATGGCCGTTATAGAGAGGGAGCGCTGTAATAAGGTTACATTTCGCACGTGGGCAATGAGATTGTTTAGTCTGTAGGACTCATTTGCAATGGTGAGATCATGCATACAGTGGAGAATCTGTTATTCTTTCCCAATAAACGCGTTTACGCTAAAACTATTATTTGTAGTGCAAACAGTTTAGAGCCAGATCAGACGCCGGGTAACCCGGCGTCTGATCAGGCTCCAAACTGTTTGCCACCAAGATAAACATGAAATATCAGAATTGTCCAAAAGTTGTTCTTTTCTGCGTTTTAGCGCTTTGCGTTTGCGTACGTTTGCGTTTAAACGGGAAAGAATAACAGATTTTCCACTGTATAATGATGTAAAATATTGTATATCATGAACCAATCTGACAATTTAGCTTGACTTATGAATGTCAAGGATAAATATCAGAATCGTTGATAGAAGCTTACATGTATTCGCAACATCATTGCAAAACACATAGCCAGTACAGAGAAAACCACAGTGGAGGACACAGTTGCAAATAGTTTGGATCCAAACGTAACGCGCGTCAGATCTGGATCCAAACTGTTTGTCACCCATTAGTAACTTTTCTTCAGTTAAAAAAGCATAACAACTAATTTTGAATTTTTTAAGCAGACGATAATTTTGAAGCAGATGACAATTCAGCATGATAAGGGCGACACAAAACAAAATGCAGTCAAATGTATAAGAAGACAGCGCTTGAAATATTGACGGTTTATCTTACTTTGAGTTGCAAAAAGCTCGGAGGCAGATCTGGTTGAAAACTGTTCGTTATGGACATATATGTTTTAGCACATAGGGAGCGAAACAGAGGATATGTTGCGGGATCATGTATGTTTTTAAGGTATTCCAACCCTGAAGGTATTATTATGTAAAAATGATATTATGAATGGATACTACATGTAATTCCCGTTTCTTGTGTAAAATATGAAGGCTTTTCGCCATCTCTTCTCGAACAATTTTGAAATATTGTATATAGCCTTACAGGTAGGAAAATATGCGAGAAAATTAAAAGACAAATATTCCTGAAAGGTGATTTTTACCTATTCTTACCTAAAATACTGATATTTTTGTATGCCATGCCTATGCCAGAATACGTGAACATCACAAAATAAAAGTTATTATCCCAATATTTGCATCATATGGTGTGAAAAATTAAAAGATCTGAACCGTCCTCTTAAAAATATTCAATATTTTCCATACGATTTTACATTATATGACTTAAACAGTTGTATGTTTGTACAAAAATGATAACTTGGGCAAAGCAAACCACTTGCTTTTTTTTCATACAATACTTACGCAATCTAAATCCAAAATATGAAGACATTTGGCCGCACCTAACTGGAAAAAAAAGTTTGTCTTCGAAAAGGTGTTGGAGAGCTTGAATACTTTATAAAGACTGAACAATAAATTTGGCTAATTATTAGATATTTTTGCAAGTTAATGTCAGGCGCATTTATAAACATCTAATCATTGATTTAGGAAAATGTTTTGTTTAAAAAAGATATATATTTCAAAGAAAAATATATTGAGCTCGGTCGGGATTCGAACCCGTGAGGGGAAGGCCAGGCAGATTTACAAGACGAGATTGGCAACATTTTGGACTACGTTCGGATAATTTCTAACATTATCGTCCAGATTTTATATGGGAGTGTTCGGTAAATTCCGTTTGACACGGATAATGCCGAGATAACACGGAAAAAGGCGATCTTCAGTCTTGGAATTCCTTAAGCTTTCCCGTGTTACTGATAAGTATTTTAACCCGGAGGTAGGAAAAGCTATGTGAGAAACTGTCTACTCATCTTCACTTATCCATTGTAGACACACACATTCCTTCTTAACCTTTTTGTACAACAATATCATATTATAGATTCGAGTTTGACCTCAGATCTTGCAATCTACTTTAAGTTTGTGATGCAAGTTTGAAATGTTCATTAAAATCAAACTGTGTTTAACTATACCTCCTGTTGATTTGAATTATCTGCACCACAGAGAGTGTAGAAAGGCTATACATGTATCCCTTAGTGTGCTAATCTTAACCGAGCCGGCCTTTTGAAACTTTGATCCAGATTAATAAACGCCGAATAACTTAGCGTCAAACTGGCTGGACACTGCTCGGCACATAAACTAATATTTTTCATAAGACATGCCAAGAAAATAAAACCAAACTGTTACAAGACCTCATTTCTAAAACTGATAATCAAATATAGAATTTGTGCGACAAACGACCTTTGAATTTGGCGCCACAAATGTTAAACCACACAATGCTAGCAAATGAAGAGTTAGTGAACGTTGCAAAAAGACGTTAACAATCTTATTGAAATATCTGTAGCATGGTACAAATGACACTAATATCAATTTCAAGTTTCCACTGCTCTAAAGTTTGAATTGCCTCTCCGTTTCCTCTATTGCGAAAAACCCAAAGACAAATTTGTCTACAATAAAACATGTGTCAAACTGTTGAGCAAATAATCATCCTTGTATACATGTGACACTTTAATGTAAACTTAATTATTACAAAAAACTCATATCTTAACTTTCTGCATTAAAGTCTGCATTAAGCAAACTTCTTTATGTAGAGATAGCCAAAATGATTTTTTTATCAAAGCAGTCGCTTAATGCATGTGTCACTGTGTGATTCGCTTGTAAATGTTTTTCCTGGTGATACATGTATTATATTTCTGCATTTAGTCGTATGAAGACTGTTACTGTAATATAAGAAATGCATCTAAATCAGGCAAACGTGGCAAATAGGTCCGTGCAAGTTAGGTAGTTACATGTACTGCTCCTACTTTCCCATTGACATGTAACGCTTTCGTACGTATCAAAATAGTATTTGAAATACTTATATATTTATATTTACAACAACCCCTATGATAATGTAGCTGTTAATTCGAAAGAACGTCATAGTAATTGTCACAATCGAGTAGTCACAGTATAGTATAAAGTGTATAAAGAGATTTCAACGCAATATCAACATCAATGCTAAATACGAAGCAGATTTTGTGTTGGCATGTTTGCTGGGATCTTAAATCCAGTATGTCCGTTAGCAAGATGAATGACAACGGTAGTGGAAAATATTAAATGTTGATGGCACTCTTGCTGTTCTTTGATTACTAAAATACGAATAAATCTCCCTGCCGGTAAGGGTGTTGTATATATCCTCTCAGATCGCGCGATCAGTGGTAGATCGTATGAGAACACAACACACCGGGACCGCGAACCGTCATATACCGGAACGCACCGGGTTAGGACAAGACGAAAGAGCTACCATAACACGGATCTTGCCCTGAGAACCTCGACAAATCCGGACAGAACGGACCAAAAGGCACAGTGTCGGCAAACCGATCGTGACAGAACGCGTACTTTATGCCACAGAACGTGACAAAACAATGAACATTGAGATTCGGAAAGCTGCAAATGCTTGCTGGTCTGCTGCGGACCTACTCCAAGTTCTGTTACGGGAGGCATTATATGCTGTTACGTTCTGTTGCATCCATCCCGTTTTATTACGGCCTATTAGGTATCTAATCCGCATGCCTCGACATCCGGGAAAATCTCAAAGAATCTGGCACGGCAACCACGGTATTCACGACCTGTCACGTGTGCCTATCCCGTCTCTTGGTGTTGTCCAACGACCATCCCGTTTTGCCAATGATGGCATATAGCTCGGGGCGTTAACTCGATATAACATGAAAACATTTCACTTTATGAAGCAAGCAAGGGACTTTCAACAAATGATGGAAATTGAGATTCTTCAATCACCCTCATTGGTTAAGCGTTCATAAATTAGTAATTTATTTTCAATAAACTAAATTATTTAAGTTTTTGGCACAGAATTGATAGTTAGCGACATCTAAATATGGAACGTTTTTTGCGCATTTTCCGTTTTGTGTGACCTTTTAGAAATTTGTACTCTTACGTTAATATGTAAATTTCACGCACAATTATATAATATTTATATAAGCTATATGCATAAAAAGCAGACTTAATTCAATTAATGTTATTGTAAAAGAGTGATTGTCAAAGCACAACCAGGGCACATTGGTGACATCATTGCTGTGGAACTCAGCATGGAGTTCAGTATCAGCTAAATGTTGCTGTTACTATAATTGTAAGTTGACCGTTAAGTTTCCCAAATGCTGCATAGCGAGCCTAAATTAGTGAATCATATAAAATGCACACGTTAGAAAGCCGTTCCTGAATAGACAGGTTGTGCCAACGCGGTAAAGCCGAGCAAAATATAACGGGGCTTAAATTACATGGAAGGTGTACAGATAGCACGGGCCTTTAACGATACTGAATGAACAACCATACAGGGTGTATGGATTTGTTCGGAACTTTGTAGTATCCCATATAGTCAGGAATGTGCTTTTAAGACTTACAATTTGTTAGTAGGTAAAATGATAGCCCCTCGAATCAACCAACTATCAAAGAACAATCATGGAAGATACAATTCAAGTAGCTAGTACCAGTACACAACCTACATATTAGAAAAATTGTTGCATAATTATGTCAAAAGCAAAAAAAAAAGAAGACTTGAAATATCCATTACCTGGTTAAAAAAGTAAGGATTGCTACTCAAATTTATCAACCGACATTCCTCTTTTCAAAGACATGAATCAGTTGCCCATTATCTTTAATCCAAGCCACTTAGATGAAGGACATGGTATAGAATCAAGGTTAAGAGAAAGATCGGCGAAGTACCATCAAATTTGTCGTCTTTCATTCAACAACACAAAACTTGAACATGCGAAACAAAGACTATCTGAAAGCCAGGAGACTGTAGATATTGCAAGTCCAAAGGAAAGAAAGTTAAGTTTACCTGCACAGAAAAGTTTTCTGGGCGAGGGAGTTGCCATCAGATGACAAACACTGAGAAAGGCAATGACCATGGGTTTTGAAATGTTTGAATGAATGTGCCCGTAATCTAAACGAACTTTTGTCAAAGTTGAGTGGTTGAGATGTAGTCGCACAAGAGTTTGTTTACCATAAAGATTGTTTGACCACTCTTTACAACAGAGAACGTGATCACCTCCGTAAAAAAGAGGTACTGACAAACCAAGTGAAAATCATCTTCGTGCTCTAGTTTTTTCAGAGCTACTGACTTACGTCAAAGAATCACAAACTAGTATGGAAATGCCTGCAATTTTCCCAATCGGAAATTTGACCAACTGTTAGCTGAGACCCAAGAGCTTGATAAACACAAAGACGGCAAACAGGTAAAACTTGCTGTTAAGATTGACATTGGGCTCATGTTATCAAATGCGAGCAACTATACAGATGCTACAATTCCAGGAAAAGCTGCACAGGTCCTAAGGAAAGAAATGCTCAACCACAAACTCTCATTTGAAGAGAAATTAAAAGGCGGTCATGTTTCAGACGCAGTTCCGTCCTCACTAACTGAATTTGTGTGTATGATAGAGCATGGCGTCGATATACAATCGCAGATAATTCTTTTGGCATCCAAAACAGACCTGACAATAGCCTAGCTGCTGCAGTATAACTGTAATGCAGCCTACAGAGAAGGCAAGTCAATTTACAGACACATAAAGGATCGTGAAACTTCATTCAAATTTTCATGGGTATGTCTGTGTACTCAAAAACGCGCAAAAGGGCCTTATAGAAATGATATACGATCACGGCCTACGCATACCATATAAGCGAGTTCTTGAAATATCCGTTCAACTTTGTTCAACTTTGTTCAACGACCATATCTTTGTTTCAACACCCAACTCCAGACAATGAAGGTGACAAGTGAGAGCAGTTTTCTGTCAGACAATCTGGGGTAAAGAAAGTACACGAATTACCCGGTTCCTACACAAACGTACACCCTGCTGCGTTCAAAGTAAAAACCCCATTGCCTCCCACAACTGACAGACAGTTTCATATTGACAAAACGTTTTCCATTGCCCAAGAATATGTCTGGTTAGAATATGTCCGACTTACAGAAACCGTTGACGACACGTTGCAAATTATGTGGGTATCCCAACACATCTCAAAGCAAAGGGGGGAGCCTTTTAAAGTTAGCTTGACTTCAATGCTGCCTTTCCTCAAAGAATCTGCACAGTCAGTTGCAACGATAAGGCATGTTATGGGTAAGGGTTTAGACACTGTCGAATGTCTGAAACCAGGGCTGTATAGCAAATAATGTCATTTTGACCAAGGATAAAAGAGTTGTGTGTAACAAAGACATGCCTTTGAAATAGCTCATGCCATGTAACCATGAGGAAGCGGATACAAAATTATTCCTTCACCCAAGACATGCGGTTACATCGGTATACACTTGTCTCATGATCAAAGCTACTGATATTGACGTTCTTGTTATAACACTAAACATCTTTTAATCCCTCAAACATATCGGTATGGAACAACTGTGGTTAGCGTTTGGCCAAGGTGTGAACCTCAGGTGGATTCCAATGCATGACTTAGCCACAACTCAAAAGAAAAGTAGCGGTATTCCCTTCTTCCATGCATTCACTGGCTGCGATATGGTTTCAGCATTTCGCGGAAAAGAGAAAAAAGTCAGCTTGGCAGACATGGGATGTTTTCCCAGAAGTATCAGAAGTCTTTCCAAGATCCGTACATACCCTCTATCAGTGACTCAAGAAGATATGAAAATGCTTGAAAGGTTTGTGATCTTATTGTATGATCGAACAAGCTCGGCCACGGACGTCGATATGTTTGCTCGAAAACAAAAGTCTTACGGTGCAATTCCGTCAACAAGAGCTGCCTTATGAAAACACACAAACGTGCAGCTTATCAAAGCGGGGTGCATTTGGGGACACACCTCAAAGTGAGAAATGACAAATGAAAGCCCTGCAACATGGGGATTGGGCGACAAATAGCGGATTGTATGGACAGTCCAGTCAGCAGTTGCCGATAACTGCAAAGAGCTCACGAAATGTGGATGCAAAGGTGACTGTCGCGGAAGATGCAAGTTCTTCCGCTTTGGGCCTAGTTGCAGTGATCGATGCAGTTGCAAATGGAACTCATAAATCATCAGAAATTAAGAAAGTATTGAAAAGGCTGAGCGAATGTGAACTACAAAAAGGTAGTTTGATATCATTATGCTGTTTTTCTTTACGACACTGGACGTTTGATTTTATCACCATTGTTTATGATTATGCAAATTTATTTCGAATCATTGTAAATAAATTAACTGATTATCCGGTGTCAAAAAAATCCCTTTTTTAGAAGCCGATCAGTGATAACTTGCCTGTGCTATTTGTAAATAGCATTTTGATATAAATAATCATTTCTATATTTATTCATATTTTATAGATCATTGTAAATATCTCGTTTGTTTCCCCCTTAGGGATGAACACCATGTTCATTTATAAATGTTAAATGGTGGCCAACAGATAGTTCAACACACACGAGTCACAATTGATAATTATTTATATTTGTGAAGTTAATGTTAAGATTTAAAAGAGATTTGTTAAACTTTACAATCCCGACACTGCTAAAACGGTAAAATATGTTTAAATAGCTATATTTCTAGAAGTGTTTATGAGCCTTTATACACATGTTCTATGTTATAATATACCAAAATACATCCTTAAAACTCTTAAACAGATTAAATGAGTGTAAAACAGTTCCCTACGCTTACACTTCTATAATGTGACCTATCTACAGGTTGACATCCATCAAAACATGATAATTTTATGCAAAAACATATTCAAATGACATACAATAGCGGCCATTTTGAACTTTGGTCGCTATTTTAGATAATTTGGTACATAAGATAATATTATAGTACACAAAAACTTTTAAACAGATTAAATGAGTGTAAAAACATTTCCCTACGCTTACACTTCTATAATGTGACCTATTTACAGGTTGAAATCCATCAAAACATGATAATTGTATGCAAAAACATATTCAAATGACATAAAATGGTGGCCATTTTGAACTTTGGTCTTCATTTTGGATTATAGTACATAAGATAAGAATATAGTACAAAATCTTTTCAACAGATTAAATGAGTGTAAAAAAGTTCCTACGCTTTCACTTCTATAATGTGACATATCTACAGGTTGAAATCCATCAAAAATGATAATTTTATGCAAAGAAATATTCAAATGACATACTATAGCGGCCATTTTGAACGTTGGGCGCCATTTTAGATAATTATTATGGTGCATAAAATTGATTTTTCATACAAAATGACTTGTGCGTATGCTTTAGAATTGAAATAATAGGTAAAAAATATTCTAAATGACAGGTATGTAACTTCTGGAAAAGATGTATGGCGGCCATCTTGAAAAATGGCCGCCATTTTAAACTCCCACCTGTTTAGTGATGGCTAACGGTTTTTATTGTTAGACAATGGTCTTATGTGTATACCTTCCAAGTGGCTTGCTTGCTTCATGAAGTGAACTATGTTTTCACTTAATCCCCGGGCTAATAAACGAGGATGCCGTAAACATAGGTGTAGACGTACCATAATTACCTGGATTCGAAATATTTGCACGTACCTCTGCTGTCTTTAAAGACATGCTAACTGGCAATAAATCCTTTTGTAGCAAGAGAAGTAATTTATGAACAAAAAGGGACATATATATATAATTATGTGGTTAGCATTTTATTTGTTGATATATCATTTTGGCAAAAAAGCAGGGACGCATATTTGACAATTCTGTTTTGTAGGTTTTCTGTAAATCCTACAGTAGAATAAAAGCACAGTCATAGTGGTGGTCTTAGATGCTCTCGTCAAACAATATAATCCGTTAAAATCTTATAGACACAAAATATGCCATTACTAGTGAAATGATATATATTTTGGAAGACGATACAATAAATTTGGATTACTTATTCTATATTTTCAAGTAACCGTTGATATTTTAAACTTTTCCATTTTGTGTCTGTCTATACGAAATGAACTTAAAAGTTGAAATCAAACTGTGCATCTCAGATAGTCAACGTCTGTTCTGTGCAGAAATACTTTCAATGACATATGCGGCAAAATTTTCTTCATCGGATAAATAAATTAAAGGCATAAAAGGGCGTGTCTATTTAGTAATGGGTTGAAAAGGTATGCGACGATAACCAGTAACAATCATGTTAAACGACTATTCATTTAGTAGCATACATAGAGGATGACAGAGAAATATAGAATATAATAACATAGACACCTCCTTTAGACAACCTTATGTATGACGTAAGAACTGTAAACATTTCTTCTTCTGAGTTTTGAATGTATATAAAATGTTGCATAAGCCAATTAATTCGTTTCAAGTTAACAATGCCAAAGGATTTAAAAAAAAACAACAACAATTTCTGGGATATTTTGTGGTTAATGGGTAGATCTTGACCTAAACATGTTATAAAAGAAACAAAAAATGATGTTAAAGTACAACACTTAAAAAAAAGGAAAAAATGAAACCACACAATTAGTGCCTCAGGAATAGTTTTTTTCATTTCTCTTCAAAAAGCAACCCAAGTCTGCAATACAGTACTAATGTGTTTTTTAACAATTTAGATATTGATATACCCCCACTAGGTATTGGGGATTATTTAGCATAGGAATCTTTTTTTTCTCTTTCTCTATCTGTCAGGTCATCCGTTCGTCCCAACATTGTCCCGAGCATAACTTTTAACAAAGTAAGTTCTATACTATGTCATGTTTTTCACGTTAGATTTTCTTGAAAACTTCAAGTGGCCTCCAGGTTAACTTTTTTCTAGTTATTTAAATAATTTAGAATGCTATTTCTTGTGGTTTGATCCCGATCTTGCTTTAAACAAAGGGTGTTAAAGCTCGAAAAGAAATGTGCGTATTGTTGGTTTGGAAGCCATTGAGTCATGCATATTAATGAGATCCCTGACGGCCACGCCCCTTTCGGCGTTTGGCATTGCTATTGAAGTACAGTAAAGTTATGAGTTTACAGGATAGCCTATTGCACCAGTCTATTGCTTTTACAAACACACGTAAATGTATGAAATTAATGTTTTACATGTTTTTGAATCTTCCAAAACAAACACATCCCTGTCAACCTTTATACTATGTCTTTTTGAAGACGAACGGCGGCAAAGAATTATTCCAATACGTTTGTATTTGCCTTTGTCATATTCCGGTTAATCTATTCAGTGCGGACATCTAAGAGGAGTATTTCTATGGTACCCGGTATGAAAACGTCACAATTTTGAAATATTACAGGCGTCATAAGCTGCCTCTCAGAAATAAACAACCGAACCTAGTATTGAATCATCCCATAAAAAATGATCGCTTTGCATGACAACGGAAGGCAAATATTACAGCTCTACTCAAATAACTTTACTCTGTATATTGTATGTTGACAATTCCATTTAAGAGCAATTCAACATCTATGTTGAATTAAAGGTCTTCGTTCAGAAAATATTTGCAAACATACGGCTAAAATATACAATCCAGATCCTGATCAGAAGTCGTCAAAGAAAACTCTGCGATCAAGTGTCATATTGGTTTGTAAAATAAACATATATTCCATATGTAAAGGGTAAACCCTTTCATTCTCAATGGCGCTATAAAGCACAAAGCGCATTTGCAAACCGTTTTAATCTGTCAGACGCCGAACGGCGTCTGATCAGGATCAATGCTATTTACCACTTGTTTTGAAATTATGTCAGTTTTACTGCCTTTAATCTAACTTTGAAACGATGTTTCTGACAACAATATTGAAGCAGACGACTATATGAACGGAATGGGTTAAAACAAAATGAAGAATTTGATCATGAAACAGTAAACATCACGTATCAGCCTGCTGAAAATAAAAAAGAAATCCCTCTTTACAATGTAAGGAAGAAGCGTCTTAAAAACCACATTATAAAAATGTCTGACTGAGTCAATCAAATAGCTTGACTTCACGTTCAATCCGATATAAAATGTGTCAAACACAATATATACTATAAAAGAGTATCGTCATAACATTGCAATGGACAATAAAGTTACATTTCCCCGAAGAGGCTGTATAAAATACGGAGACGTATTCATTGTTCTGTATTAGTGTCTTCATTTACAGGCAAACATTTTAAAAGCAGGCACGCTAAAGACGTTGATCAATCACATACTTGTATGTCATACTTGTAGTACGTTGATCAATACTCGTAAATAATGTTTTATAGGTCAAAAGACAAGTTTTTATTTTTCAAGACAAAAATAGAATAGATCAAAAGCAATATTCAGTATTTTGTAAATATCATGACGGGCTAGTTGAATTATTTGCATTATATTATTTAACCCAGACCAGACGCCGTTCTATTACTCATCAGTGTCCAAACTGTCTACAATTTAAAAGTGTAATTCTTTAACAATACAAATATGTCATTCATTTTTAGTTGATTTTAGACATATTCTAGTAGCAAATATGAAGCTTATGCAATGCACACAGCATTTAAAGAATCAAATCGGTTTTTTGTTTATACAGGGTATGGTCGCATAGCACATAGTACAATAATGTCTCTTTACATGTATAACAACGTGGTAGAAAACTAGGCCTTCCAAGTCTGCAACTCGTGATTGAGAATTCAGACTTTTATCCGTGTGTGTCACTTACCGACAAAAATGTAACACACAGCATCTCATGTATGTGACACACTCTCCTACAATCAGTTAGAAAATATTGCTTATCATGACTTACGTTACGCTGAATAATCCACTCTAAGTATATTACAAGATTAGAAGGGAAATACACTCATAAAGAACTATAATATATAATCATATGCTGATATAAGTTTAACCAAAATATTTGTAAATTTTGTCTTGCTTATAAATATTTGTTACGATTCGGTTGTATTTATTTAATCTCATAATTGTGGAACAAGCAAATATATTTCAATTGTGCAATAATTAAGTTGCTACTTGAGCAACTACAAATTGTATATATGCATGTCTCATATATCAAAATAACACAACTTGACGTTACTCCTTAACTGTTCACAAACTATAAGGCAATAGTTACTTTTGACATATTGAAGCATAATAACGTGTTTTATATTCTGATGCTTCACACCAGTAGTACGTTTAAAGTGTATGTTTTCGGTGTTATTTATGTGATTCGAAGTCAAGTCATTATAAAACAATACTAAGTAATTACTTGTATGATACATCATTGAATTATGTTTTAGAAAAACAGAGCATAAAGCACCATTCAGTGATGCATGAATAGAAATTGCTTTAAAATAGATTTGTAATTGATTACGGATGCAATGTCTTCATCTTACATAAGTCACCATCAAGTCCATGAGCGTTTGCAAATATTTTGTATTCAGTTGGGTCACCGAGAAAGCTGGCGTTTGATTAGGACAGGAACTGTCTGGCTTGAATGTAAATTTGAAGTCAACAAAAGGAAATAGTTATATGGCGCGTCCGTAGGGTACATCATTTTCATTGATTGCAACATTGTTAAAAACATTACGCTACAATTGGATTGGATTTTCACTTAAAACTGATAACACTGAAGACTGACATATATCTTATTTTAGCTTTGCTTTAGTTATATAACATATTTGAAAACATTTATATGTTCCCAGACAGTGTGAATTCCTTAGACATTATTTTGTTGGCGTCATAGTTAAGATACGAAATTGTATAAAAGTTTACCATTCGTTAATGACACAATACACAGTTTCCTTGTGTTATTGTTGGTGTTAGAAACATATGCAAATAGTGTGACATACAAATCTGACAGAATTCACATAACCAGCAGACTGAAGAATCGAATGTCTCTGGGTAATTGATATTATGTCTGACTGGTTCCGTTCAAATATCATACTTTCGCGATGGTTTATTACCAAATGTAGAGCAAATGAATCAATCTAAGCGCTCTTACTGGTACCAGTAAATTGTTATCTTTATAACTCGTCCAGTGCCACATTTTCATCAGTTCCAATTTGCCACTTGTTTCAAAGATATCATACTTATTCTTAAAGAACAAAAATATAAGTTGCAAAATGTATTAAGCTGATGAGACGCCAGGCGACTGTTTACAAATGTAAAAGAAGAAAGATTGGGGTTTAAACAAGAATAAGTCTACATGACCATTGTGGACGAATACAACACTAATAACATTTGTTTTACCGGACACATGGATGAAATGTACCGGAGAAATAAGATATCACAGGCTTTAAAAGTACAAATTCAAATGGTGTTATCTGTCCTGATAAATGGGATAATAGTTTACTTTTGTACCGTATGACAGTATGTAACCTGTTAATATATAGCGAGTGATGTCGGTCTTCAGGAACAGTTTCTGATATAAACTTAATACAGTTGGACCGCGGTAACTCGAACGAGCTCATGTCAAACTTACTTGTATTCCTGTATTTGAATTTCAATAACTTTGGTTCACCAGGGCTGCCATTTCTCCGGATCTTCCGAAATCTTCGGATTTTTGTTAACCGGACCTACGGATTTTTGAAGAAAAAAAACTTCGAATCTCTGCTCTTAGTTTTAATATATGGAATTTCATGCGTATATTGACTTCGGAATATTGACATTGGTGTCAAACAATTAAGATCCAGATCAGACACCGCGTTACGCGGCGTCTGATCTTGGTCCAAACTGTTTGCAAAATTATATTAGTTTTATAGAGCCTGGCAGCGAAAGGGTTAAAGGATTCCTAAAACTGCACTTGAAAATTTGGAATCTGATGATTGTTATGAGCATATTATGGTATCCCTGGTTCTCTTAAATTAAACTCACGCGTATTTCAAAGTTAAGACGTTTTTAACTTGACTACATAAATGTTAACATACTAAAACAGTTCTTGGCATTTCAATGGAAGAAAGCATATCACAGCACTGGCTTGCATGTATCTGGCACTCTACCTTGTGGTCAATCCTGATAAGAAACTTCATTAGCCGTGTTTCATCTATAACTATCAATGATGCAATAATTTGTGTCCCAAACAATTAAATTAGCATTATGTGGTAGCGATAAAAAACGATATAAATCGCTAGCCAATTCATATTTTAAAATTGGCCATCATTTTCCAAAACAAATGCCGTTGTTGTTTAATAATTTTTTGTCAACTGCAATTTTCTTGTGGTTTTTCTGTTTTTGATATTTTGCCTGCTTAATCCGATAAACGTGTTTACATTTGTCTGGTTGTTTCGTAGTAATCGGTTACAAAACAAATGGCAACTATCTTTCCACGAGTGGTTCGCATTTGAATTTTGCAAACAGTTTCGACTCAAAGTAACCCGTCTTCTGATAAAAGAATTTAGATCAAAACTGCGATATTAAGAGCTTGTTAAATGTTTTTCTTATACTTTAATAAACTTACAAAAAAGTAAAAATATAGTTTCAAAATGCAACGAGCCACCGTTTACAATACGTATTCATCAACTAAAGGATTACCCAACACACATCGGACTCCTTAAAATGGAATTTTCTGATATTCAAACAGTTATCCTACTTGCACCCAGATATTTCCCCACGAAAATGTTTAAGGCCGCTCTGAGAATATTGACCCAGGGCTCCAGCTAAGAGGATATATACTGAGCGAAATCACCATTGTCTCACTCATTGTTAGAACCAAAATAGGAATTATCCATTAGAAGTTTCAGGGGATAATAAGTTGAATTTGAATTTGTATGAATGGTTGTTAATTATCGCTTATCCGAAAACCTCTTAGAACGTTAACGTTTGTTTCGGTTTTCAGCGAGTTGAATGTACTTCTACGAAAACATCGCTTATCGAGAAAATGATGAATTCCAGTCCTACTCATTTCTGATTTATGTCCGCGACGCAAAACTGGTCTTGAATGTATAAATAATGAGCCAAATCATTATTGCCATATTTCTCCTCGCTCGTTTTAAATGTTTGAAGGTTTAACCCCATCACTGCCGTGTATCGAGTACAATGCTACTTGCAAACAGTTTGTATCATTATCAGACGTCGCGTAACGTAACGTCTGATCAGGTTCCGAACTGTTTGGTACACAATCTTACATTTCCGAAGTCATATTACCTTCAATTTAAGTTTGAGAAATAAAAGCAGACGACAGTTATTTAAAATTGATGACGTGATGTCAGTGAAGGAGTTAAATGTTTGAACGCTTAATGACGCATGGCAATAAAACACCTTCACTTGAATACGTTGCAACCAGAGACGGTCACTGACCAGAAATAAATGAAAACGAGGTGTGATGTGATGCTAAATGTCGCAGTAGCGACTACTAAGAATTAGTTCATTGGCAATCGAAATCACTTTGTAGTAGTTAAAAAAGTAAAGAAAAGAGGCTTAATGTTAATGCAGTAAAGTTAAGACAAAACTTTACATTTAAAGCTCATAATCGGATACACTTCTATGGAGCAAATTCAAAATTATCATATGTTGATACTTCTCACACTGTTTTTTCTTTATCTATAAATCCTTGTATATCTTTTAATTCTCAATAAAAGTTTCAGGTAGATATAAAATTGATTAATCAAATCTATAAATCAAATCTATTTTACAGAGTGATGACGTAGGATATTGAACTTATTATAATGACGCCATCAGTACATGACCTCGTCGTGTACCTCATTTATAGAGGATATTGTATGAGTGCTCATTATTTATCATTTTTAATAAACGAGTTGACTTAAATGATATGACGCGAGCCTTGGCGAGCGTCATATTCATTTTAGTCAACGAGTTTATTAAAAATGATAAATAATGAGCACGAATGTGATATTCTATTTATCACATAACAAATTCAAGCACCTATTAAATTGATTTGAAGCCGTAGTTTGTAGACCCTCCGCTATATAGATTTTCCGCCAAACGTTACGTTGTTTACGTTAACGTCATAGTAAATGACGTCATTTGGCGCCCAGCTACATGCAGCGCTTATGGACGAACAAGTTAGGCCGGAGCCCAAAAAACGATATTCCACTAGTGGATTACGATATTTATACAATCGCTTTATGCAACTCCTAGACCGCAAATTATGTGATAAACATGGTTATTTCACTAGATATATATGAACAATAAACGACGAGTGTTATTCAACGCTCACACTGTCTGTTATCCATTTCATGATCAAATTATTCGGGCGAATTTTACAACCTCACCACCGCTTTATTGTCGTCTGCCTCAGCTTTAGTATTGTTGTCTGCAAGACACGTTTCAAAGTTAGATTTAAGGTTGTATGATCAAATAAATATCGATAAGAGTGACCAAAATTGTTTGCAAACGCTTTAAGGAGTCATTGGGAGTGAAAGGGTTATGTTATAAATAGATATATGGACAGTTGCCAGCGATATGTTGAAACTCAAATTAAAATCGATTGCATTTCGAATGATGAATGTAAAAACGACTTACTCTACACCTGATTTTGGTTCAAATTGCAAAGAGTGTTCTTCTAGTGTGGATACTACATCGAGTGTGCCATTTATATGACATCACATCTCATATCAGAACAGCAATGTTTTTAGTTAGGAAAATATGCTGGTTGCATCGTGATACCAGCAATGACATTTTATTCAAACTTCTACAATTTCTTTTGGAATGAAGTTCCTTTATAGATACAATTTGATCAATCATGCCAGGTTCTTTTGTTAATTTTCATGAAGCATTTGAAGGTAAGTGTTATCCTGCTCAACAAACTCCCCAGAACTATATGCAGAAAGAATTACCCAGTATACAGTTGATGGGGATCATTTTCATGTATGCAGAATTTGTAATAAATAACATTGGAAATAGTTAATGTCATCGTGCCATTTCTAGAGGATTCACATGTTTCCGTTTTAGAATCATCACGTAAACCAAGAAATAAAAGTGCCAATATTGAGTTAAACTACGGTGTATGATATCAGCATGTTTTCATGTATCCATCTTCTAGTCGGTGCAATTTCTTATGTAAAAGATACGTCATTCTTTCTAAATAAACGCTTTTGCGTTATACTGTCTGTACAATGCAAACAATTTCGATCCAGATCAGATTAGGCTCCAAATTATTGGCTTTAGACAAAGTACATAGGGAAATATTTAAAAACCAAACGTCGTTTGCTACATTTTATTGCATTGCTTTTGCGTTGAGTTTCGTTCAATAAGGAACGAATTAAATATTTCCAATTAAAACATAGCTAGGTTCTAGAAAAAAACATTACAATTCAAACAAACAATACGGTTAAACACTACCAAGGCTTTCACTTGCAGGCGCGTCTTCACTGGCATTGTTTTCTTTATTTATCCCTGATACTTTTTAGCCTTTACCTGATAGTCTATTTCTAGTATTGAAAATATGTTACTTTTAAAAGCAGGTTGAAAGTAAAGCAGAATGCGCCTTAAGGCGCATTCTGCTTTGCTCTCAGCCTGCTTTAAGCTATCTTGTTCTACAATATAGCAAACATTCCCTATAATATATTTTCATGACTGATTCAATTGGAACTATTTTCTTCAGCGGATGAATAAATCATATTCCCTAAAAGGCGCTTCTATGAGGGAATGGGTTAATGGACACTTTAAATTTCCAATTAGGTGGAGTTCGTTTTTATTCGTTAGGGTTGCTTTTAACGATATTTTGCAAAATGACAAACATTCCTATAGGAGCCCTCTGATCAGGGTCTTCAGTGTTTGTAAAGGACAAGTCTTTAGCGTACTCTTCATATCTATACACATTGCTATAAAAAGGAGTATGCTAGTCGCTTGGTTTGAATATGTTTAGACTCAGACCAAAAAGGCGATGAAGACGACATACTACTCGAGTCGATTTGGTGATATCGAGGTTGGGTTTCATCTCAACTATCGCAGTGTCACACAATCTATTCCAGTGGGGCTTTCGTGTATCACTTTCTTATATATATTAATGACTCGTTCGGATTCTGTCATCGTATCTATCCAAATATTAACAATACGCGTGTCTGGTGTTTAGTTTTGGCCAATATAAGTTGTTCAGGTCCCTAATGGTTGCCTATGTTGTATTATGGTTTTATTCTAGAAATGGATTTTGACAGTAAAACTTAACCCAGTAAGTCAAACTTGTGATTAGGTAATATTTAAAGCAGCACGAATATTTTGAATACATACGACTGCTAAATGCAGAACAAAATAACAACAGTAAGCTCTTTTTAACTTAATCCCTTCACTGCCATGATATCATCAACTCAAAACAATTTTCGTTTGCTTTCATTTCTCAAATTGGATATTTAGGAATTTTGACTAAAGATATATTTGAACAGCTTGGAGATTGATCACACGTCGCATTACGCGGCGTCTGATCAGTAAAGTATCTGTTTGCCAATAACTATTTTACTCGGGGTAAGGCAGTGAAAGGGTTAGTATTTTGACTATAGCTTGTACAAACGATTTTATTAGCCTTTGTTTAGTTAAGATTTATAAGTTGATAAAGATAAAAGAAATATTTGCCTTACTGTTTATTTATCACTAACATAACACTGATAACGAGATCAAAGCATCGATTGCTGCAAAACCATTCAAACGATTGTTTGTAAAAGAAAAATATAGTGAAGAACATACCTTCCTTTGGAGTAAGGAATCAAACAACGAGACTTGTTACAGTCGAAACTCGATACTACGAACTCGCTTAAATCGATCCTTCCAGTATTTCGTAAGTTTAATTTTGATAGGTCTAGATATCTCGTTTAATCGAACATACCCATATTTCAAAGTTAAAACGTGGCTAAGCCACGTTTTAACTTTGAAATATGGGTATGTTCGAAGTAACGCGAGTTCGTAGAATCGAGTTTTTATTGTATTTAAGTTGTAGACTTAAGTCCTTATCATCAATTGTGTGGTAACTACCGAAATATCGTTGATATATAACATATATATTATTTGTCTCAATAAAAACCCTTGTAACGCTACCCCCATGCCAATTTTATATTTTGTTTCGTTATAACAGTTTGTTTTGTAATTTTACATTAAAATTCAATGCGAACGTGCATGTCACAGGAAGTAAACCTTGAACAAGAATGAATATCTTATTTGTTGTTAATGGCTCCTGACGCCGATTTGACGTGGCTTTACTGGTTGACCGTGTCTCGGGTCTGCTTAGGTGTCTATATTTAAATAATTATATCTTTAAAAGTGATTTATGTACATGTACTGATATGAAGGTATGTCTAATGATTAAAAGACAAATGTTGCTTGTTTTAGTTTTTCAGCCACGATAGCTGAAAAAGTGAAAAAAGTTCTACGAACATAAATAACAACCTGTTGTTATTAACCTATTGCTAAATATCAACCAGTGTCGTAGCATCCAATCAAAAAACAATCCAAAACCTTAAAGGAAATGAACATATTTTATTTTAACGCGAAGCATGGGTTTTTGTCAAAAGAAGAAACATTGGCAGTCGCGATGCGGGATAACAGTTATTCAGAACTATCCAAAAAGAGCCACACTCTTCCATAGTCATGCATTTTAAAGACACCTGTCAACAAATAGTACCGTTTTACATGGTTTAATGGTCGCTTAACTCTTTCAACACCATGTCCCAGTTTAAAATATACTTATTACGTCTCAAAACAGTGTAGGCCCGGATCAGAGGGACCCTATATGAGCGTTCTGATCAAGATCTACACTGTTTGCTAAGTTCAAACAGAACTAATTGAAATACCAATTAATCAAAGTAGACTAATTCATGCATTGGTAACTATGATTATCCGCAAGGAAACCTGATAACCCGCAATTGGTTAGAGTTGAACGAATTAACTTAGGTTTACAATTGTAGTAAAAACTCATACAGAGACAATTTTGTGTCAGAATTGGAAACATGTCAATTTCAGGCAAGTAAATTGTCTCCGCTTCATAAAAACTCTAAATCATATAACAAGAGAAACCTTTTGTACGTAAAGACAAACGATCTTGAGAAATTTGATGTGTTTTGTATATCTAGTTTATAAGTAATCAAATTTAAATGCCATTTACACAAAAAATGTATCCTTTTTCACTCTAAAATCTTTTTCGCTCCTCAATGTGCCACCAGTCTAGATATAAATCTCTTAAAAGCTGTTTCAATACCACAGCAGCAAAGTATCGTTAGGAAGAGGTGTACAGCAGTTACTTGTTTGTTAGAAGTTTAAAATTTGTCTAACTTGACATTTTCATTTATTTTTGCTTTGTTTAAGCAAACTTTTACTGACATAATATATAACTGCATAATATCGTCAGATTATAATAGATATCGGACTGTTTATCTTGACAAAGAGTAATGTGAGCAATACGACGGCTAATATGATCGTCTGAGAAATGAAATAAATCAAGTCTGCTACCCGATCGCAGACATTTACCCTCATTTTTTATTTCGATATGCAGCATTTGACATTTACTATGCTCCCACATCGATGTAAATTACTATCCTTGCATGCACGGAAAGGTACAAAAGCCGACAAGCTAACAATACTGAATAATTATGACATCTCCGGATAAGAAAATCAGTTTCTGGTTTCATTCAATGAGACACGTCTTATGAGTTGTCATACTACAGTATTTGGTTAAGAAAGACACCAAAGTATGCTTGCATACATATGTTACAGTTTATCAGTGTAATATTTCATTTAAACGAAATGACTGAACATTTCAGTAATTTCGTGAAATAAATCGATTTTAGCTTTATGTAATACAGTTTAATGATAATAGTTTATCTTAATAATTACAAACTACACTATTGGAACAATGCATGTATGCAGAATTGAATTTAATACAAACCAAATATCATAATTAATGAATAAAAATGGGCACTCTTTCTGAAAAGAATTGTTAGTTTAAGCATTAAACAAAATACAAAAACATATACATAGTGATGTAAATGTACAATTATTGTTCAATTAAACAAATAAAAGTAATTTCACACATTGCCTGAATCCTTGTTAACCCTTAGCCCGCCAAATAAATTGTCGTCTGCTATATTTCTCGTCTGCTTTAAGTTTCAAAGTGCTTCAAAGTTGCTCAAAATTGCTGAAAATGTTGTCCGAGTGTCAAACAGCTTGTATCCGGATGAGACGCCGAGTTACTCGGCGTCTCATCCGGATCCAAGCTGTTTGCATATGGAGCTATAGTCGTGAGTGGCAGGCTAAGGGTTAATGTCTCTATTCAATCTGTGGAAAAGTAGACAATCAATTTCACTTATTTCGTGAAATGACTGAACATTAAATGAATTTCGGGAAATGACTAAGTGAAACAGTCATCTCACAAATGACCGAAATGTTAAGCAATTTCATGAAATGATTTATTACACTGATTGACTGTAACATTAATATGAAGCTAATTAGAAAAACATGATCGAAACTATCAGTTGTATGTTAACAAACGAATATTAGTTAGATATACATGTACTTACTTAATTATTAATTAAGAAAATAATTTATTTATGGTTTTCGGTGGATTACCACGAAATAGCAGTGGATTATCACTTGGTAATCCACTGCAGTGGATTATCACCAATCGCTATCATTATGAATTTTCCCCGTAGGGCTCCCCAAAAATCGTAGTCAATCGTGTCTTATCGTTAAATTCCGGCAGTCCGATTTGCCGCGAACCACTCAACGGAAGAACACGAATCCAAAATCGGGAGCAACGACTTAATACGGATGACTTCAAGTCATTAAATAAGTGACGTCATCGTACGGGATACTGTTTCGTTAATGTGTTCGATGTAAACTTGGGGCTCAACACGGGGTAAATCATGTACTTTCGCTTTCACAATTGTCGAACAACTTCGTTTAAAAAGTGGCTTAAAAGCATAAATAAATAGAATAATTGTATTTTTTCAGTATAAGATCGAATTCAATCCATTTCGTGAACATCAGACTGCTATGTTTTCACTCGTGGCTTCGCCACTCGTGAAAATATAACGTCTGATGTTCACTCAATGGATTAAATTTCTATCTTATACTGAAAAAAACACAATTATCCTCTATGTATTAAACATGTATTGTAAAGTTGACTCAGATGTTAGACAGCGCAAGATGAGTACAGTGGTTCCTCCCTTCAACGGCCCGCTTAACAACGATACCCTCCTGACAAAAGTACTTGTCACTCTTCCTAAAACAAGACAACTTTGACTAAGACTTTAAGTGCTGCAATGTCGTCTGCTAAAATTGTCGTCTGCTAAAATTGTCGTCTGCTGTTTTTCTGAAAATTACGCAATGGATATTTTGACAGAAAAAAATATAATGCGTTACGCGACGTCTGATCTGGATTCAAGCTAATTGCAAAGGGTAAGCTAATTTCCCTCTCTATAAGAACTCCCCCGAACAACGCACACAATATGTGTCTCCGATTGGATGTCGTTGTTGTGAGGGAGAACTGCATGTCAATACTTATGCTAGGTTCACACCAACGGCGCTGTGATGGCGCTTTAAAGCGGCGTGCAAAGCGGCACCACAGCGTAACAAATCTTGATTAAAGCGTCAGGGTCGTAATAGATCGTGGGAAAGCTTGAAGTAAAGCGGGACATTCGGCAAGAGCGCCCAATTTTTTTAAACTGTTTAAAAATTTTGGGCGCTCTGTCACGAATTGATTAAAGCGCCTAGAGCGTATCAAAGCTTAACAAAGCGTAACAAAGCTCAGCAAAGCTTGACTCAAAGCGTAGAAAAGCTTAACAGAGCTTGATTCAAAGCGGCGACGCCATTCTTCACGGTCTGTCACCACTTGACACGCTTCGTTAAGATGTCTCAAGATTTGTTACGATCTGGCAAGAAGATCTGACACGAGGTCAGACGCTTTCATCAAGATCTGACACGTTTTGTTACGATTTGTTACGTTTTCATGAAGGACTCTCACGCTTTCTCACGAATTGAGACGCTACGATCAAGGATTGACACGTTTTGTTAGGCTTTGCTACGCTTGGCAAGTTTATTCACGCTCTCTCACGCTCTTTCACGCTCTCAAGGGCTAGGATGAAGTTATACAACAAGGAGACAAACATCATGTCTTCTTCAGCTAGATCATGCTCTGGTTCATCTGGAACTTCTGGATCTTGTTGTTCTGCCATCGTTTTCTGGAGTCAAAAATGCAATGATATTTTGGAACTTCTGCATCTTTATGTAGGCTCTGGATAAAAATCGGCATGAAATCGGCGATCATGACATTTTCAAATGCGTAACAGAGCTGAACAGGGCGTAACAATGCACAACAAAGCTTGATAATCGTATCAGAGCCTGATTTAAAGCGCCATTATCGCATCAAAGCGTAATAAAGTGTAATGCTAGGTTCACACCAACGGCGAATGTCGCGCTTTAAATCGGCGAGCAAAGCGTCGTCATTTTCGTTAATTTTTCCAAAAATATCACGATCTCTTACGCTCTGATAAGCTTTGATACGCACTGATACGAATTGGTTGCTGCTTTGGTACGAATTATTTCCCGACGTGTTACGGTTCCTTGCGCTTTGGTCCCGCTTTGATCAGGCTTTGTTACGCTTGAAATCGCGCTTTAATAAGCTTTATTACACTTTATTACGCTTTGATGCGATGATGGCGCTTTAAATCAGGCTCTGATACGATTATCAAGCTTTGTTGTGCATTGTTACATTCTGTGTAGCTCTGTTACGCATTGGAACATGTCAAGATCGCCGATTTCATGCCGATTTTTATCCAGAGCCTATATAAAGATGCAGAAGTTCCACAAAATCATTGCATCTTTAACTCCAGAACACGATGGCGGAACACCAAGATACAGAAGTTCCAGATGTACCAGAGCATGATCTATCTGAAGAAGACATGATGTTTGTTTTCTTGTTGTATATCTTCATCCTAGTCCTTGAGAGCGTGAAAGAGCGTAAGAGAGCGTGAGAGAGCGTGAAGAAACTTGCCAAGCGTAACGAAGCCTAACAAAACGTGTCAATTTTTTATCGAAGCGTCTCAATTCGTGAGAAAACGTGGGAGTCCTTTATGAAGACGTAACAAATCGTAACAAAGCGTGTCGGATCTTGATGAAAGCGTCTAACCTCGTGTCAGATCTTCATGCCAGATCGTAACAAATCTTGAGACGTCTTAACGAAACGTGTCAAGTGGTGACAGACCGTGAAGAATGGGGTCCCCGCTTTGAACCAAGCTCTGTTAAGCTTTCCTACGCTTTGAGTCAAGCATTGCTGAGCTTTATTACGCTTTATTAAGCTTTGATAAGCTTTGATACGCTCTAGGCGCTTTAATCAATTCGTGACAGAGCGCCCCAATTTTTTAAACAGTTTAAAAAAATTGGGCGCTCTTGCCGAATGTCCCGCTTTACTCCAAGCTTACCCACGATCTATTACGACCCTGACGCTTTAATCAAGCTTTGTTACGCTTTGGTGCCGCTTTGAACGCCGCTTTAAAGCGCCATCAAAGCGCCGTTGGTGTGAACCTAGCATAATAAAGCCTGATCAAAGCGGGAACAAAGCGCGAGGAACCGTAACAAGTCGGGAAATAATTCGTCTTAAAGCGGCAACCAATTCGTATCAGAGCGTATCAGAGCTTATCAGAGCGTAAGAGATCGTGATATTTTTGGAAAAGTTAACAAAAATGACGACGCTTTGCTCGCTGATTTGAAGCGCGGCATTCGCCGTTGGTGTGAACCTAGCATGTCGCCATGACGCACTACTTTATGTAGTCTACTTCAATTTGAATAAAGAGACGCTTAAAGTAAGCGGTCTCAGAATTGTGTTTTGCGAAACCTATAAGAACCGGTATCGGGAATGTATATTTCATGTATCGAGAGTACTGGCGATGGAAATAGACCAACGTATGAATGACGTTTTCCTGCATTACTGACAATAAACAACACCATATATTAGGCGATTAGTAGACTTTTACGGTTGCCAATTTCTTTTACAGCTGGCGTTTTCGATTACTATCGGGATAATTGTTTTGTTTTGTGTATTTTCAAGGGTAAAATATCAATGTAGGTCAAAGCATTGTCTCATATATAACATACAATACAGTAAAGATCTTCTATCACGCTTTTACGATCACTAAATTGTGTTAATCATTGTGTATTTAAGGCATTTTGCTGCTTAAAGCTCGATTAGGAGCTTTCTGTTTTTACTTTGATTTAGTTTTAAGCTGGCAGCGTTTTTTCAAAAGTCAATTAACCTTCTTTTTAGTGGCCGTAATAGAGTGAGCGACCTGTAAGTGTCCCGATACAATTTACATTCGACGTCCTATTCAGATTAATTATACCTCTATCTTGCTAAGGGAGATCACAAACAAGTTGATTTAAGAGAAAATCAACGTTATTTGCAATGCAAAGCTTCTTTTCATTTTGTGACACATGTTTCAATTCTTAATAAAACAAAATGTCATTGTTTAAACACGTCCCTCGATCGTAAAATAAACATATCATTAACCTAGTTGATTGGTTATTGTTGTTGTTTAACCATTTCTTTATTTCGCTCATAACAGAAACCCCTTTGGACGCGTTAACATATTCCTGAGCAAAACATTTTAGAACACCATTTCCCTTTGGTTATGTTGAACACATGTGGTCAGGTTTAAACCGGATAAAAGTAAACGATAAATTTAAAGTTTACATTCGTTCTTTTGTAACCCATTGAACACCAGTGACGAGTATACGACGCACGTGTCCTTTACAAACTCTGTGAAGAGTATACTTAAGAAATAATCGATGTTTAACCGTTGTTAAACGATTTTCTACAACGGTTGGGAGTTGTGATGCGCAGGAATTGTCCACGAAGTTGAAGAATACTGTTTAACAACGGTAGTACATCGATTATTTCGATTCTAACATTAATCACTTAAAAGAGAATCATAAGAAATGCAAGCAAATATTTCAGGCTTATTTCCTCTGCGGATGCAGTTTTCGACCGAATTACTTCCCTTGTATGGCTTCACATGAAACCAATATCAGTACGTAATATATAAGACAAATAAAAAAAAAGTGACGAATCAATTTATTCTGTCATATAAACATTTAGTATTAGTCAGATTAAATATATCTGAGACACTCAGTAACGAACATGAAAGTAAAGACCTTTTACGTCATATGACTCCTTGACAACTGCGCTTAACCGTAGGGTGGGCACATGAAGAGCCTGTTTTAAAGGTCTATTTTCACAGCGTGATAAAACACACTAGGTAGTCCACGGCGAACTTGTTCTTTGCTTTAAGACACGAATTCACGTGTCATGTTAGAATAGTACAGGATCCCTTTGATAAATATTTGCACTGTTTGTCATTTTACCATATATCGTATAAACTACCCTTTTTATAAAACGATAACAATGTTGATTGGAAACTTGAAACTGCCCGTTTGAAATTCAAGGGTCAATGCGATAAACGGTCAAGGTTCGACCCTTTTGCAGTTTGGGGTTTGTGTTATATATTTACATCCATTAGTTCGATACAGAAGGACACTATCAATGTGCCCTTTATATATAGCATGCCTAATGAAACAACTACACGTTGATTTATCCGGAACCATGCTAAAACCACCGAGCACCTTCTGATGTCACATTAGGCTATCAAGTGAGGTATAATAATTCAAATAGGCTTCAAAATTTTGAATAATTATAAAATATATTGTAAAAAGGCAAAAAGGAGTCATGTGATTTTGATGTGATAATATTCGTCCATCGCTAGGCAAAGATGACCGTGACCTTTGGATCAGCAAGGTGCTCTGTGACCGAATATTGCTCGTGAGACCTATGCATGCACGAAACGCTCTGCCACAGATAGAACAAATTTGGGTTGGCTCAGTTGTAAGGGTATTGTCAGCCCTCTGTTTACGGATGGCATTACGTATATACACTGCTTGCATAATACAATTACGCTATTCACAAGTACACTGTTTGTGAACTATTTGTATACGGGTCACATATGTTCAATGGGTTAAATGAAACGCATGAATATATTTCCAGAAGTCATTGTATATTATTGATCGTGTCTAACACAGCTGGGCCTTTTTGTATTCACAAGGAATTTGTACCTAACGTTAGTTTTCTTGCCAAAGGATTCGTGCGCATTGTCATCTCCAGACTAGGTCGAGTTCTAATTGGATTTATATGCTAATAAGAACACACTAGATAATGTTGCACCGGGCAGTTTGTGGCCTTCAAGTACACAATACCCATGTTGATGCTATTGTACTAACGACATGTCATATAGTTGATTACTGATTATTGTAGGCCTAACTCTCCGCCATCTACAGTAGCGTCTAGCTCACATGTGTCTCCTGTAATTTTATACCCCTTCGCTACCTTATTTCGAGAACAACGCGGCGTCTGATTAGGGTCAAAATGTTTGGACACTTAGTACGATACTACTTAAGTCAATTTACCTCAAATTTAAATTTTAGAAACAAAAGCTGACGACAAAGTCGTCATACAGATGAAGTCATGGCAGCGCTGGGGTTAAAATTATACGTGCTCTATTTACCTTGTTTAAACTCATTGATCCCTAAAACAAAGGAACGTACAACTCAAATCTTTAATACAGTCGAACGTCGATATCTCGAACTCAGTTGAATCGAACACACCCGTGTTTCAAAATTAAAACGTGGCTTAGCCACGTTTTAATTTTGAAATATTGGATTGTGCGACCTAACCGAGCATAAAATAATGCAGTTCATATGTCGAACTATCGGATAGTTTGAGTTCAGCGAGACCGAGATATCGAAGTTCGAATGTATATGATATTTTAGGGTTGTTTAATAATACAGCGCTCCCTCTCTACAACGACATCCAATGGGAGACAAAATATATGTTCGTTGTTCGGAGGGAGTCGTTGTAGAGAGGGAACTTAATTTACATTTGCAAACAGCTTGAACCCAGATCAGACGCCGCGTAACGCGGCGTCTGATCTGGATTCAAGCTGTTTGCCACCCGTCATTATGGTTTTTTTCTGTCAAAATGTCTAATATGTAAATTTGAGAAAAACAGCAGATTACAGTTATAGCCGTTGTAAGGAGGGAACCGTTGTTCGGAGGGCCGTTGTAGAGAGGGAATACTGTATATCGAAAAATAACTAACAGTGCAGCCCAGACATAAGGGTCCGTGAAGAAGTCATCGGAGCTGTGTCTATACCATTTATTTTTGTTTGAAATAGCGCATATACCCATTACGCTAGGGGAATGATTTTAGTTTATCTATTATGTGTATTACCAATGTATATCTACAAACACAAATATCAAAAGTATAACTGTAAGTATTGGTTGCCAGGATAGTTCACCGTTGTTTGCACTAAATGTTGAAAAACACTTTCTCATTATATAATAGCTTAGTGTCTACATTAAAGGGACTCGCAACCGGATGGTGTACTTGTCAAAATAAAATAAAATACTCAAATAAAAGCAAATTTGTGGCATTATTTGGCTTCTGACATTAACAAAATATGATCAGTCCAAAAAAAGTCTCAAGAATCGTCACCGAATCTTAGATTTTTAGATATTTTCCATCGTTTTTCTATACCGACTAGTAGACGGTATAGTTGTTGTTGTTGCTTCTCTACACGGGCTCAGACATAAACACGAGCCGAATTACGAAGTTGTATGCACTTTCGACCGCTACACATTGAAATACGTTAAATCGATCCGAGATAAACGGATAGTTCCGTGGTCCATTGGTCTAAGCGGTTTCCCCTATTTTGCCTTCTGTCTGCCAATGCCGGGCCCCGGGTTCGAATCCCACCAGAGACCAATATTTTTTTTTATTGAAATACATTTTTTTTAAACAGAATTTCTTATCCTAAACTAATTCTTTACCATTTATATAAGCGTTTGACACATATTTACAAATTACTATTTTTAATGCACCATCTGGTTGCGAGTCGCTTTAAGCCAATTTATAGAAATATTAAATTCACTTTTATGGCTGAGAAAATCGATGTCTAATTGGCGATATTAAATGAGATCACTGCTTCAGGCAAGATGAAATTTTTTTGTAATACAAATTCAAGTCGTCACTGTGGTTAGCAACATACATTAGTCTGCTTTTGAATCCTTAACCATTCATTTAAACCTTTTATATGCTGCAATATTGTCTGCTCACAATTACAGTCCGCTATTATTGGTCAAAAGTAAGTATTCGATGTGTTTACAGAAGCCATTGCACGGATGTCAAGTAGTTTAGATCCGTATCAGACACCATGCTATGCGGTGTCTGATTCTGTTTTAAATGTACGTTGCTTGCAAATGTTACTCATGTTGTTAATATTCTATAGCAACCAAGACGTATGATTATCTAAGGAATACGGGACAGCTGATTTTACGCAATACTAATCCCATGCAAATGTACATACATTACTGGTGTAAAGATAGTATTAAAACCTTTGTCTACTTGTGAAATCAAAAAAACATAATACGTCAAGTGTATCCAATCATACAGACAGATTTTGTATTGTTTGGTGTACTTTTTGTGTATTATTCTCAACAAATGTCAGAGTAAACTAAAAATCAGCAGATATATCTAATGTATGGCTGACGATTGTTTGAGTTTGGCTAGCAGTGTCTGGGTTGAAATCCTATTAGACAGAGTTTCGTATTTATAAACTGTATGGGAACGGTTAACAAACAATGCAAGGCAAATACTTCCTGGCAAGTATGACTCGCTTTCTTCCTAGTTATTTAAGAGTTGTAGCTGTATCAAACGTTATAAAATCTGTACATCTAAACAGTTTGACTATTCTGACTATTATTTTGATCTAAAAGGTAAACAGTTTGGATCCTGATCAGACGCCTGGTTACCCGTCAGATCTGGTTCCAAACTATTTGCAAAGGAATAATAGTTTCTGCGTATATGCGTTTTGAGGGAAAGAATAATGTTTCTCCAGTGTATCTATATACTGGGGACCTTTTCGAGTCATAGCTAAACGATTCCCAATGAAAATAGTATAATGAAGACTTCGGAATGATGTGCGGAAATCTTTGTGCTTAGCAAAGATTGAGTAGTATAAGGGTGCATTGCAGTATGTTTCCAAAATGGCAGATCCTTTCATGTTAAATAGAAGGACTGAACCTGATAAAACGTCGCAAATTGCAATGTATCATCAGGGGCAAAACAATTTGCTATGTTTTAATTTGTGGATAGGATTTAATCAGATCATTTTACAAACAAGTTTGCATTTGTGTCGCCTTGATGAACATGTCTGTGATGTGGCATTAATTGGTAGCACCATGTCAACTATGTTTTAGTTTCACCTGCTATAAAATGGTGTAAGCTTTCTTTTAAACATAGAGGATACAAGAGAGACCTGTATTAGCAGACAGTAGTAAAGGTTATAACTTGAACGGCAGGTCTGCCATAAAATTGCATGAAAAATCCTAAGATATCCAAATTTGCATTTTTCAAGTTCGATTTTACGAATCGTACCTTTACTACATAGCCTGTTTTTAGTTTTGTTGACAAAAGACTACTTAAAGCAGGCTGGAAGTAAAGCAGAATGCGCCATAAGGCACATTCTGCTTTACTTTCAGCATGCATTAAGCTACCATGTACCAGAAAAAAATCCGAAGATTCAGGAAAAATCCGAAGAAATGGCAGCCCAGGAACGGTCGCCGAAGGGGAATAGTTAAATAAGTAAATATAAATTTGATTGTCATATTTTTCAACATTGATTGCGGAGGTATTGTTGGAATGTGTCAAATTTTATCCAAATTATATGAGGTTTAGTAAAATCTCATTAACATACGCTTGGCTATAAAAATAAGTGCTCCCTCTCTTAAAGAACATCCAATGGATGAAAAAAAATGTGTGTGTTTTTGGTCGGGAGTTTTTGTAGGACTGGAAATTGTCTTACGTTTGCAAACAGTTTGAGTCCAAAACCAGACGCCGCGTTACGCTGTGTCTGGTCTGAATTAAAGCTGTTTGTCATTCGTCATAATGTTTTCTTTTCGGTCAAATTGTCCAAAATGTGATTTTGAGAAAAACAGCAGATGACAATTCTAAGCAGACGATATTACAGCCGTGAAACGGTGGGACATAATTGCCTTTGTTTGGGAACAGCGGCACGCGTTGATGAAAGGAGGGACTCGTTGTTCAGAGGGTCGTTGTAGGGAGGGAGCACGGAACAGCGGTGCCTTTTTATATCTGTATTTGACTTTAATCCTCTGACCGCAATTGGTTCAATATGCAACCAGCTCAAAACGGCGTCTGATTAAGAGCCAATCAATTTGACAATCTTTGTCTAGTCTGCTTTTGATCTTACTTAAACTAATAACTTAGGCAATATTGTTAAAACTGGATATAAAATGGCGGTTGGGGTTGAAAGCATCTGTCGACTATGCGACATATATTTTTGTCTTTAAATGCGTCTGCAAATACATACTGTAACAGAATTGGCATACTACAAACTGTACTGAAGTATATATAATAAATGACACCACAGAGATTTAGCCATACATGTATATCATTTTAATATAGTTAAGAGCATAGACACGATACACGATTTAGTACTTTATTCTCCCCAAAATAAAATACTTATCAGATTACTATCAAGCAAAATGACCAGAGACGCACATGGAGTACTATATTAAATACAGGTCAGTCACGAATACTCAAGCTAACTAAAGTTAAGAACACTCGTTTTCAAACCTTTCAATGTCAAACTTAATCTCTAATTTAACAATTTCGCAGATAAAACGTCGTCTGCTACATTTTGTCATCTGCAAATTTATTTTGTAGTTCAATGGTTAACTTGGATTTGCCAACGCTAGATATATGAGAGGCGTATAGTCTTAACTTATATGTTCATAACACGACGGATTGAATTTCAGTACATTCGTTTTAGAAACAAATTGAGTCGCGCTAAATAATTTACTGCATTGCAAAACACATAGACCAAGTATAGAATTTCACTCTGGTTCGGCAACGAACTATGTTTAAACTCCCCTCACATGTTGGAGAAAATAATTCTGCAAAAACAGAAGAGTGACTAACGGCGTAGACCTAAACCAACCGCCGCATCGATGACACTGACACGGCGGCTGGTTTGAGTCCACGCTGTGTGCAATGCAGTAACGTAAGTTTATTTTCTTATCGCGAGGATTCAAATGTTAACACTTACTGTGAAGTTTGGCTAATCATGAATCACTTGCGCTTTTGTCTTGTTCAATCACAATCTTATCTTAAAAACATAATGCATTCTTTGATAAATAAATGGCTTGCATGTGTTGACAGTTTGCTGAGACTGACGCATTGAAATGACAACGACCAAACAACAAAATTTCAGAAGGAAACCCGAAAAACTACATGAGTATCTTAATATCATCAGAACTGTTGTTAATTATAACTGATTAGTTTTTCTGATAAACATACAAAACATATATTTGAACGTTACAAGTACTAGTTTTTATGTTTCCATCGAGGTTAACTCCTTCACTAAAATAACGTTATCAGTGTTAAACAATTGTTGTCTACTTTTATATCTCAAAGTAAACATTAAGATATTTTACTTAAGAAATATTGAAATGAGTGTCAAACAGTTAGGAACTTGATCAGATACGAGGCGTCTGATCAGGATCAAACTGTTTGCAAAATATTGGTTTTTTGGTAATGTTGTGAAGGGATTGAATGCACTTAAACTAATCGTGATATATTGTGCAGACGGTAACTTTAAATAGACTATGTATGGATAGAGATATTAGGACATAACGGAACGACATCTGTAAAAGTAGGATTCTATCTTTCTTTTCAATTAACACATATTGATATTCTTGGCAACGTGTGTCTAGAGGAATCTGCAGACATACTTGCAATAGCTGTTTAGATACAACAGTTATGCTTAGAGCTACCTAGCCGTTATAACGCCGTATAACGTGATGTCCGGTCGCGGTCGAAACTGCTAGAGTTGTTCGACGGTCGGACTCGATTGCCAACAATAAACGTTTGTCAACATAACGCTTTATATATTCCACTAAATACTCAAAGTTACTTTACCAACATTTTCTAAAATACAATATCGTCGGAGTAATCAACAGTTTACTTTGAAAAAACGAATATTGATTGAGAAGGTTTTATTCTTCTATATCAGCATTAAAAAGTAGTTTATTATACGATACAGCTAATGAAAGAATGCTGAACCCAATCTCACTTAACCCTTTGAACCCTAGTCGCGCATTTAGGCGTCCTTTTCAAACAATGTACATCTGAATTGTAAAATTGTCCTGTGCAAACAGTGAAGACCCAGATCAGAGGGCTCCAAAAGGAGCCCTCTAATCAGGGTCTTCACTGTTTGTCACAATGCCAAACATTGACAAAAACAACCCTTAAAAGTCAGAAATGGACTAGACTAAAATGGAAACTAGAATTGTCCATTTAAAGTTTCAGGGAGGAAATAGTTAAATCATTGAAGCCAAGTGACGATTATACCTTTGTTTGCTATTGTCAAATACAGGAACACATACGTGATGCCCTACTCTTATTATCAATATCATTCTCTGGTTCTTTCAGATGCCCCGTGTAAAGCACTGATAAATCGAACCTCGGTTTTTATAAAGTCTCATCCAATGGATTTTGTCCGGCAGGCGATCAAACTCACGTCCTCTGGTGTTGTGTACACCCCTTTTCCTGTGCTATTGTTATTTTTATGAATATCTAAACATTCTATTCATTTTAGTGACAACACCAACTCAGAAATTGGTTTGAATATGTTTCTACGTTTAGCTTTCGGCAAAATTACTAGGTTATGTATTCTACCAGGGGGTCGTGTTCTTGGACAGTCATTCTTAATGGAATATATCTTGGTTGGTAATGCTTACATTGTCGCTACGGAGACATCTGCTTTAAATAATTGCCGTTTGCATTTTTTTATATACTAGGCGAAAAAAGTTAAGTCATACATAAAGAATACAACCCAAGTTTGCGCGGTACAATTTATCACTCATATTGCATAATGACATACGTATCCGAATGTAAGAGAACAGAGAGATATCAACTGTGCTTTTAACGTCAGTATATAGGGGGTAACTAGCCTTGTGTTGTAACTACTTTACTAGTCATACACGAGATGTCAGTCATGGTGTTCTCATGAAAGTATTGTTGAAAAAGTAGTGAGGCACAAAAGTCCAGCAATTTTGAGAATTATTCATCAGCACTGTGTGTACAATCGTCCGTTAAAAATGTATTTTTCCCTTTGGATTGAAAAATACTCGAAAATACATCATTGCAACTGATCTCTCTCAATGCAATCCTCTTATTTTATTTTTTGCTGGTCTATACTTCTTTGAAATTGCTTTATAGACCTACACAAAACTTGGAATGATGTCTATGTGACATCCTATGTTAAATAAATGACTATTCATTTTTCGCTCAGAACTATTAAAACACGTGTCATTCTTGCAATAGCTGTTCAACATATTTAGCGTCGAAGTCGCATAAAGGCGACTTTATATGTTACATAGTATTGCTCATTGTAGCCAGGTGGCACATTTAAATGGATTTTATTTATGATAAGCAAATTTTAATACTTTTCGAATATTGTTCCTAAGGAAATAGAACATAATGTCGACAAGCATGGTCATATTATCATCATTTTACGATCTCGTTCGACATATTTCGGAAATAGAAAACCGTTCCGAATATTATTAAAATAAGAGAAATAATGTTCGTGTTGAAGAATAATTGGAAGGTTAGAGTCCATACAAAACAAAAGATAATTGGACTACGGTACCAGTGGTGGTGAGTTCGATCCCGCGCCGGATCAGCGGTCTGTCTAGGGGATTTTTTTCTGAATCCCCGATGATACACAGGAATGTTCTTGAGCAAGACATGTACCGCAAATTGCTCCTCTCCACCCAGGGGTTAAAATGGGTACATGTGAAGGGTCTGAGCCGATACTGCGGCTGCATTTGATTGCGCCAAATGTAAGCATTGCTTAATATTGTAGACAAGATGGCTCAATGATCAGGGGAGTAAATGTACAGTCGGCTGAGTGGTCATTTGGACTGAAAGTAGACTATAACTTGGTATTTCCTTAATTCTGTTATTCGTAAAGCTAACAATAAAAAACATCAAATACTAGATAATTATGTTGAAATGTTTTCTCTTGTTGTACTACCATATAGTAGTAGAAATAACTTTTCTACACAATGCCCTTATTTGGAAATTAAAACAGACATAGCTTAAAGACATTAAGCCAGTCCATTCACTGATTCCCCCCTCATTGTTCTCACTTGGTGCGAAGATACAGGTAGATCACGAGAAAATTGCTCATGTAACGGCTCAGCCATCTGAAGCTTTGAATAGAGGCCCTTACATAATAGCTCTCAATAGGTTTTTCAATGGGTTTTACTAACCAAGCTATCAAATATTAGATGCGGGCCTCACATGAGACGCCTGAATGATTGTTTGCCTATACGCTAGCCGAGTAAGTGCATGGGCTCCATGCGTTGACTCAAACTTTCTACGGTGAAGGTGTTACCACCCAAGCTTGGTCATGTAATGTCTTTAACAAAAAGATTAATTAAAATGTCGAACTTTATAAATTAATCTGAATTATATACATAATTAAACATGACATTGAGTATGATGATAATTGGACACAATTTATTGACTGACCACAATACGCATGGACATTTAAAACGCTAATATCAATTATAATTCTTCGCCAGTTTGATAGACGCTATTACCCCTTTCATCCTCATTGACGTCAAAAAGCACAATTGCAAACAGTTTTGGTCCTGGGGCCCGTTTTACTAAACTACTTACGCAAAATTTTTGCGTAAGTCAAAATCTTTTTTCTCTTATTTTTCGATCATAAACGTTTGCAAACAGCAAATATCCAGATAAGAGGACGCGCTTAAAGCGCGTCCTCTGATCTGGCTATTTGCTGTTTGTAGCAAGTGAAAATAAAAAATATAAATTAAAATTTAAAATTTTGACTTACGCAAATATTTTGCGTAAGTAGTTTAGTAAAACGGACCCTAGATCCGGATCAAAACTGTATGCCACTTTTTTGAAATTACGGCAGATAAACAGCCTTAAATCTAACTTTGGAACGATATTGCAGACAACAATTTTAAAACAAACGACAATATGGCGGTGAAGGAGTTAACATCTCACATTAAATTTGATCTTGAAAGGGTGAAACCTTGTCTCTATGTTTTGATAACCTATTCTCAACCGTCTTTTGTAGAATTTTCCTGAATTTGGCACTGTATCCATCGACTTTCACTGAGCGCAAATCTTCAGACTAATTTATTTCTAACGTGATAAATAAGCTTATAAGAACACGATCAATTAGTCTGTAGTTGACATTGTGCAACTTTAACATTCGAAAATAAATCCTATCCAGTTGTGTCTACAGTGGACTAATGTCAGACACTATGGGACCTAGTGCGGATTTGTGCAGCCAGTTAGAGATTCTTATGTCAGTTAACTGGTACGGCCATTTATCAAAAAGACCACTGACTGCTGTTATAATACCTGCTTTAGAATTGCAGTCTGCTTTAAATTGTCAAAACTTGAAATTTAGGAACACGGACAATATTAGTTAAACAGTTTTCCCAAGGTACGTAAAGGATTAATTTTCGGTTGAGGAACGTTATGTTGTCCGAGTCGATAGACGAGGGTTACATTGCATATAGCACCCTGGAATAAATCCTCACGTTTCCTGGGATTTGTCGTGCACAGTGCTCAGTAAACGGTAACACAATTAGGTCACAACAGGTGACGTTGTACTTAAATGACGCCATACTTCTGATTGATGTTGTTCAAAAGAAAATTTGAACAGTCGGAGACGTCGGCGTCACATTTTTACCAGAATAGAAAAAAGGCATGTGTTCAAAGACCCTACCCGCGATTGACTCTTAGCCGATGTGCATTCAGTAACGAAGGTAGCGCGATTAAATGCACACAGTCTTGTCGGGCAGTCGATCACCTTTCTTTCTGTAAAGAAAGGTTGAGGGATGTGTCAGCCAATGTGAAAGCTGCATTTCTTTATACTCTGTCAGCACACAGGAGCAATGGGTTCACGTCTACGGCTTGTTATCCAATCATAAGTGAGGAATTTACTTTGCAGTGTAATAAGAAAAAATATCAGGATTAATATCAAATCGTTTAGACGCTGATCGAACGTCGCTTTAATGGTATCTGGTCTACATTAAACAACCATGTAGTTGTAATAAAGTTGCGCCTTGCAGTCTAATAGTTAAAGTTAGTCCATACGAAGAACCGATTGGAGTATTAATAAAAACATAGATACAAAAAAGAAATCCATAGATATTGAATTAAAACGTGAATTGGCATAATTCAAAACCTAACATAATATGTGTTTGAGTTACTCAACTAAATTCCTCTGATTTTCATAATAATAACAATTCTGTTATCCCATTGTAACGTGTAAACATGCTCATTATCGTTAGATGTTTAATATATTTCATTAATGATATATACTGAATGTCTTTATCACTAGTGGAACTTCCAGCGCTAAGGGAAAACAACGGTTTGCGTAAATATGTGAAACTAAAAAACATAAACCCGTCGCACAGTAAGAAACCACGAAGAGGTTTCATACTAAAGTGTGATCAAAGTTTGTTCATACACCAATGGAAACAAAAGGTATTATATATATTCTATAATTTAATATCATCATATACTTGAAAGAAGAAAATATGCATTGATCACATACCGTAGGTTGTAGTAGTCCATCCGCCATATATCTTAACCGCCAAAATCGTGATGTTGTCTATGGTAACATCATCGCAAATGATGTCATTTGGTGTCCCGCTTCATGCAGCTTTCGAAGACTTACCGATTTGACTGAAAGAAAGTTGTTCAGGTGTAACGGATTATTTTGATCCCTATAGTGACCCCGGTTACCATTCGATGGCTTAGAACTACCTCTGTTGTCAAATAATGACCCCCATCGTCGAATAGTGACCCTCTGCTGTCAACAGTCGAACCCCTATTACATAACTTTATATGTTGGTTCAAGCTAGTTTTGCATGCGCTAAAGCTGTGTTTTTATCACATCGCTCAATTGCAGCTAGGGATAACATACTTGTATATTGGGTACTATTTTGAAAAATTGTGCCGTTAAATTTACAGATCACTATGACATTGACCTTTGCCTTAGACTGAATTTTGTTTAAATGCATTATTTAGTACATTTTAGAAAAGCGGGGTGTGACATACATGATTGAGCTACAATGATCTTGACCTTGACCATGAACCTCGACCATGCAAAACTTGGTTTGGAATGTATTTCCTATACCACATAAGTAAGTGATACTAAATTTAGTGTGCGAGATTTTCTGGTGATCGCGATGTGTCGCATGCCTTCTGTACTTTCAGATAACTTTTCTATTTATCTTGCTCTTTGACATTAGTTTTAAAATATTCATAATTACACATCAGCTAGATTTATCAAATCGTGAGTGTGAGAACATATACGGATTGTTGTATGTTGCGTACAATTGTCAGTTACTTTTACATAAATATCGACCGTTGATCTCAACCATAGAATAACATATCTGGAACATTTATCCTAAACTTTATCAAAATATTGTGTATTAGTACATCTCAAGGTTGCAGGTATTGACACCGGGCCTGAATTATAGGAAAAGGTCCTGAAAATATGTTCTTTACCACATGAACTAGGGAAATGTGTGTGAATATATCTTTGAATCATGGAATGTCTCGTACCATTTTCAGATCATTGTGACCTTTACCATTACCATTGATATCAATCATAGAAGAAGCTAAACTCATCAGGTGGTCGAACATTACAAGAAGTTTTAAAGAGACCAGACTATTTTTACCGTGATCAAAACTCGGGATACTTCTCAAAGATCTTATAACAGGAATTCATTTTTACCACCAGTACACAATACTGTTGAAAAGCATCCACATTTGGTCAACACATTTTAATCTTATCTGTGTTTTAGATGCTAAGTTCGTTTAAAAAAGCATTTGGGACACGGATCGACGTGTTAACCTGGTGTATAGTGTATTAATATCACATCAACTATTAAAGTTTTATTATGCTGCCCTTGAGGTATAGTTTGGTTAAGTTCCATTTGTCGTATATTGTCTGGCCTGTAGAATAAAAATTACAATTTTTAACAAATATATATTGCTTATTTTTTCAATGTAAAATTATTCATGGCGTCATGGAAGATTGCGTTATTCCACAGATGTGAACGAAAGTTAAAGCGCAGTCATACTACAACGTTTTAACTAGTGTACGCGCAACGTATACACTTTTCGCAAAATACGTTGGCGTACGTCGAGTAAGTTATGAGTATGTTGTGTATAAGTTAACGGCGCGTTGTTATTCGCTGATATACGCTGGCATACGTTGTTGTACGCTGAGTTCGTCGATTATTTTTGTACATGCGAAAAGTCTCAATGTATGACTAATGTATGAATCTGGCAAATACAAAATGCTTAAAGGTGTACGGATTTCATTTTCCTTCTGCAAATTGGTATATGACAGTTTGGATATGACGAAATGATCAGACAGTGTAATATATTAACTCAAATTCATTAGTTTCTCTTCATATTTTTGTTTTTCTTCAATGATTCCCAAATTGCAACAGTAGAGTTCCAGATGCGTCGTAAATCAAATGGATTTAGTACGAAACAATCCCATAGGCACACAGCTAGACACTTTCCCAAGCGGTTATATAACATTGATAAACAAGGTGTCTAAGAAATATCTATTGTAGACAATATTTTTAAGCATAACAAAACCCCAGACACATTTGCATAAATATTCCAGAGAGGTACAACATGTTATTATTGTATGACAGCGTTGATACCTTCTGACTTTTGTAGAGAACAATATATAGTCTATGTCAGACCTTATACGAGACTACAAAAAAGGTTTATTATCGATCATACACTTTTGTTTGTTCTCCTCGATATAAGTCAATGTAAAACTATGGTAGAATTGTGTTTGTATTGTATTATAACTATCCCACTTTGCGTAATTCTGCACGCAATGTCAATATCGTCTGCATAAGTGGTCGTATGCAATATTCTCAAAAGAGATTGATTAACCCTTTCACCGCCAGAATCGCCTAAAGTCGAATTTGCAAACAGTTTTGATCCTGATCAGACGCCGCGTTACGCGGCGTCTGATCAGGATTAAAACTGTTTGACACCCGTTTCGATATTTCTTATGTCATACGGTCTTAATTCTAACTTTGAAATGATATTGCAAACAATAATATTGAAGCAGACGACACAATAACGGTGTAGGGGTAAAAAACTCAAAAATAATTTGGCGGTGAAAGGGCTAAAATACATTTTCTAACAGGAAATAGAATTAGAGTATTGCACAGGTCTAATTTTATTAATTTATGTCATTAATGTCGCGTATTACTTGAACCTAATTTTTTCAATAGGGATATGTTTTTCTGCGATTGTAAAATGATAATAATTAACCTGCTATTTAAGTGGCAGTCACTCTAGGTTTGCATTATAATAAATATTGAACCATCAGAACCAGATGTCTGAATTAAACGTTCCACACTCTGATGAATAACCTGAAGAAATGTCAATAAATTGTCTGTGATAATTGCTGTAGACGACAATTTTGCAGACGAAAATGACACACCGTGCTTTAGGTTCAACAAACAATTAAGGCTGAAAATGAATTGTGTCTCACATGGACACATGTCACGTTCTACATAAGTGCACTAATGTCAATTATTTTAGCCAAATGAACATTTCCTGTTAGGTGTCACGTACAACACTATTGATTTATGTTATGAAACATTTTCTCTGGCAATGCATTGATATTAGTTTAATGGCATAGGGAAAGACGGCGTCTGATAGGTATCCAAACGATTTGCAAATAACATTGTACGCTAAATGTGTTAGCAACGAATTAGTACTTTATTTGTAAGGTAATTCGCTTCTCAGGCACAATACATTTTTAAAGTACTTCAACATGTCAGCATATAAGAAAGTGGTACTTCGTCGCATTGATAAATTGAGAAAGGGACCATTTTATCCGCATTTGATAGATAACGTGTTAATGAACTACATCGACAACGAGAAAGCCACATGATGTACTTCGACAAAAATTATTACTTTACGATATATCTGTTTGTTTATTTATTATAAAACCTCTCTATTACGACCACTAAAAGATAACAGTAGACTGCATGAAAGACAGATGACAGCTTAAAGCAAAGTGACAAAAACAGAACACTCATAAAAGAGCTTATGTTTTCTGTCCACCTTGCTCTAAGCAGTCACCTGTCTTAAACACGTGAACAGTGGTCGTAATAGAGGTTTTACATATATATACGTTTGTGTTAAAACAATTATGCCCATTGCATACAGACTGACACCAGATTAGACGAGTAACCCGTAGTGTGGTTTAACTCAAAGCTGTAACTTTCAGTTGAAGACTTATCACTTTTAATTGTATCATGTTAGTGTTTGTCTAATTTAAACGTGAAATGTTAACGTATTGTTATCTTTAGTACAGGATATTCTTTTCCTTTCGACACATTCTTTTCCTTTCGACACACCCCAGAGACCTTCCTACTTTGCCGTAGTTCTGGGGCTTAATTGTCATAGGGAATTTTTTCTGTTTATTAGACCGAGATTATTCCCTCTGCCAAGAACTAAAAGGAAGGCAGGTCGGTGGTTTTGATCCCATGCGCTGGTGGTCAACGGATGGGATTCACCGAAACCATCTTCCTGAAATCATCATCATTTCATCTCATCACCCTTCATCAATCATCGGCGCTATATGACCTATTTTGTGTCGCAGTGCCGTAAAACCCAACTCATCATCCTTTCGACACAAAAACAAAACAACGATATTTCAGCTTGATAAAGCATTACCATTTTGTAATGGTTTTCTTAAACACTTTACATTAATTACATTGTATAACACAACTAAAACATTTCAGCGTCACAATATACATTAAACGGACTTAAAGATAACACCTGTAACTGACTTGTACACAATAATTATCTTCCACAATGCAAAAATGATTTATGCAGTGTAGAATCAATATTTAAACAGGTAACAAACGATCAAATGCCGCTGCATTTCAGAACAATGCACAACCAAAGGTGGTTAGTCCAGCCATTACTATTAACATGTTATGCACAAGCATAGATATGGCTCGGATACCATATGTCAGCGGGGCGAGCTCCTACGTACGACACCGTAGACATCAAACGACACTAATGGTCAAATATCATAGCCGCAAGTTCGACGGGTGGAGTTCTAAAGCGACCACATGCCACTGCATGTCGGAGGAATACACAATCAAAAGTGGTAAGCCGAGCTACTGATATGAACCCGTCAAGCGCAAGCATTGATATGACCCGCAGGGCCACATGTACACGAATTGGTTAGAGCTACTATTATTTACATCAAGTTACGCTGAAAACCAACTTCAATAGGCGCTCGGAGAGAAATTGTCTTATTCAGACTTTACTTCCATTTTACTGAATTGTAGTTGTAATTATTTGTCTTTCTCACTTTGTAAGTACACGTATCCACTTTCATGTGAGGCGTTTCGGAGCGCACAACTCCTGTGTGAAAAGCGCTATATAAAGCCGGTATAAAAATAATAATTTAGAAACGAGACATTTTCTAGTAAGTGGCGAGTTAGAAAATACAACTTTTGCCATTGCCTTGGAAAAGTTTATTGGTCATAAGGGATATAAAATGTTTCAAATTCAAATGAACGCTATCAGTGGTAAAAACAAAGTCGTAGTAAACACAACTTTAGCCCTTTCACTGCTATGACGTCATCAACTTTAACGCTTTCCCTTATAGAAGCGACTTTTAGCACATTTATTTTATTCATCCGCTGAAGAAAATAGTTCCAAATTATACCGTAATGAATATGTGTCATATTTAATACTTTCCTTATTCTTGCAGTTAATAGCTTAAAGGAGGCTGAAAGTAAAGCAGAATGCGCCTTAGGGCGCATTCTGCTTTACTTTCAACCTGCTTTAAGTAGTCACATATCTTCAATACTAGAAATAATGCTATCAGGTAAAGGGTTAAACAACTGTTATTTGCTTTTATTTCTCAAATTAATATTGTAAGAATTGTAATTATATACCTCGTATATTCAAATGAATGTCAAACAGATGGGGTCTTGGTCAGAAGACGCGTAATGTGTCGTCTAATCAGATTCCAAAGTATTTGCAAACAATGCATGCATTCGGGGTAATGTAGTAAAGGGGTTACATAATAACAAAACTTTGTTTACATGGTATTTACTGAATCAATAGTATTTCAAGATTACTGCTTAAATTTCATGTAATATTAATTTCATTTCTTCCAAAGTGCACATAATTCCATCAACATCACCAAAGAATAATGTTTTTAATTAAAAGATTAAGCGGCAACAAACAATTGCTGACTATTACAAAAGATATTGACTGAAAATTCATCTTAAAAAGTAAACGATTAGGAAATGAACTTTAAGCGGAATGAGAAAAATCTGTGTCAAACTCAGGAACAGCTAATTGAAAATGTGCTGTTCCATTAGCGTAAATAACGAAATTCTGAAAAATGATTTAAATGAGGACTGAAATCGACCAAAAGTGTGGCACTTGGAAAAGTAATGAAACCAGGCTCGATCATCGGTTTATAATATCGATTGACAACTTACTTAAATTGTGTAACAGTTTCAACTCATATTGTCAAACACCTGGCTTAAATGTTATTAAACTTTAAACGAACTCTGTGCTCAAACTTTTGTTTTTTGCTCATTTCATAACACTTTAGCAAACATTTTATATACAACTATTACTTGCATATATAATACTACTGTAAAATGTATCAAAAAAGAGGTTGTTACTTAAATAAGTTAAAGCATGTTACGTATGTACTGCGGCCTATAAACCAAACTGAGTGAATAGCACATAGTACCTCGAGCCCAGGATCCAAGGTTATAAGGATTTTGAGATCTGACGTCGTTCTTAAGCATTTTATTTGTAGATTTGAGCCTGACCAGACACCGAGTAAGTCTGTGTCTGATCGTCCCCTTAACTCTTTCCTCCCTGAAACTTTAAATGGACAATTCCAGTTTCCATTTAAGTCTAGTCCATTTCTGACTTTTAAGGGTTGTATTTGTCAATGTTTGGCATTATGACAAACAGTGAAGACCCTGGTCAGAGGGCTCCTAGGAGCCCTCTGATCTGGGTCTTCACTGTTTGCATAGGACAATTGTACTATTAATGTGTACACTGTTTTTAAAGGACGCCAATATGCGGGACTAGGGTTCAAAGGGTTAATTGATTGTACGGTGAGTTTAGATTGAAATGGAGATACAATCTGTCGGATTTTGCATATGATTGTTTCAGTTTGACAGCAAAATTGCAAGTGTTCCAGTGTCCTCTAATAATATATGGTTAAACCACATTATTGGTAATAATTCTATATGATCCGTTCTTGTCAGAAAACAGATAAAATTCAAACAGGTGATTAATTTTGCAACTTGTTCCAAATGTACCAGGAGCCATTTGAAGGGGTAAAAGCATTGGGAAGCATGTCGAAAGACTTCAACTATGGAAATTCAGTTGTGTTGCTTCGCCTTAACCCTTTCATTCCAAATGACGCTTAATAGCGCGTTTGCAACCAGTTTGGATCCTGATCAGACGCCACGTAACGCGGCGTCTGATCAGGACCCTAAGTGTTTGACACTCATTTTAAATTTTATTTAGTCATGCCGGTAATGCCTTATTTTTCAACTTTGAAACGATATTGTTGACAACAAATTTGCAGCAGACGACAATGAAACGGTGAAGGGTTAAAACATCTTTCTTGGTTAGAAACAGATCTCATTGGTAGAAAAAATGGTAGCATAGTTGTGACACGCCACGTTAAAACAATTTGCACACAAGATCAAGAATGTTTACTGTAGTTACGAGATTTTAACGATATAACCTATATAATATATATAATATATTAAGTGATGCATGTTTAGTTTTTAGCTCGCCTGTACGTAGTACATGACGAGCTATTGCAATACCCCCGGTGTAGTCGTCGTTGTTGTCGTTGTCGTTGTCGTAGTCGTTGTCGTCGTCGGTGTCGTAGGCGTCGTCGTGAACGGCGTAAACAATTTTAAGAAAATGTCTATAACTTCTATGTCCCTTGAGGTATGTGTGTGTATATGGACAAGACCTTCCCATGCACAGAACAATTGTGACCCCTGTGACCTTGACCTTGAACATAGGGCCTGCGTTTAGGTTTCGAAATCTGCGTTTAGGTTTTGAAAAATGCCTTTAACTTCTATATCCCTTAAGGTATTGCTTCCATAGTCGTTATGTGTGTGTATATAGACAAGACCATTCCATGCACAGAAAAATGAAGACCCCTGTGACCTTGACCTTGAACTTAGGGCCTGCGTTTAGGTTTCGAAAAATGCCTTTAACTTCTATGTCCCTTGAGGTTTTGCCTCTATAGTTGGTACGTGTGTGTATATGGACAAGACCTTTCCATGCACAGACAAATTTGGACCCCTGTGACCTTGACCTTGAACTTAGGGCCTGCGTATAGGTTTCGAAATCTGTGTTTAAGTTAAGAAAAATGCCTTTAACTTCTATGGCCCTTGAGGTATTGCTTTCATAATTGGTATGTATGTGTATATGGACAAGACCGTTACATGCAAATAAAAATTTAGACCCCTGTGACCTTGACCTTGAACTTAGGGCCTGTGTTTAGGTTTCGAAATCTGTGTTTAGGTTTAGAAAAATGCCTTTAACTTCTATGTCCTTTGAGGTATTGCTTTCATAGTTGGTATGTATGTGTATATGGACAAGACCTTTACATGCTCAGAAAAATTTAGACCCCTTTGACCTTGACCTTGAACTTAGGGCCTGTGTTTAGGTTTCGAAATCTGCGTTTAGGTTTCTGAAAATGCCTTTAACTTCTATATCCTTTGAGGTATTGCTTCCATAGTTGGTATGTGTGTGTATATAGACAAGACCTTTCCATGATCAGAAAAATTTAGACCCCTGTGACATTGACCTTGATCTTAGGGCCTGCGTTTAGGTTTCGATAATCTGCGTTTAGGCTTTGAAAAATACCTTCAACTTCTATTTCCCTTGAGGTATTGCTTCCATAGTTGGTATGTGTGTGTATATAGACAAGACATTTCCATGCTCAGAAACATTTAGACTCCTGTGACCTTGACCTTGAACTTAGGGCCTGCGTTTAGGTTTCGAAATCTGTGTTAAGGTTTCAAAAAATGCCTTTAACTTCTATGGCCCTTGAGGTATTGCTTCCATAGTTGGTATGTGTGTGTATATGGACAAGACCTTTCCATGCACAGAAAAATTTGGACCCCTGTGACCTTGACCTTGAACTTAGGGCCTGCGTTTAGGTTTCGAAATCTGTGTTTAGGTTTAGAAAAATGCCTTTAACTTCTATGGCCCTTGAGGTATTGCTTTCATAATTGGTATGTATGTGTATATGGACAAGACCTTTCCATGTTCAGAAAAATTTAGGCCTCTGTGACCTTGACCTTGAACTTAGGGCCTGTGTTTAGGTTTCGAAATCTTTGTTTAGGTTTGAAAAATGCCTTCAACTTCTATTTCCCTTGAGGTATCGCTTCCATAGTTGGTATGTGTGTGTATATAGACAAGACCTTTCCATGCACAGATAAATTTGGACCCTTGTGACATTGACCTTGAACTTAGGGCCTGTGTTTAGGTTTTGAAAAATGCCTTTTACTTCTATGTCCCTTGAGGTATTGCTTTCATAGTTGGTTTATGTGTGTATATGGACAAGACCTTTCCAGGCACAGCAAAATTTAGACTCCTGTGACCTTGACCTTGAACTTAGGGCCTGCGTTTGGGTTTCGAAATCTGTGTTTAGGTTCGAAAAATGCCTTTAACTTCTATATCCTTTGAAGTATTGCTTTCACAGTTTTTTTGTGTGTGTATATGGACAAGACCTTTCCATGCACAGATAAATTTGGACCCTTGTGACATTGACCTTGAACTTAGGGCCTGTGTTTAGGTTTTGAAAAATGCCTTTTACTTCTATGTCCCTTGAGGTATTGCTTTCATAGTTGGTTTATGTGTGTATATGGACAAGACCTTTCCAGGCACAGCAAAATTTAGACCCCTGTGACCTTGACCTTGAACTAAGGGCCCATGTTTAGTTTTCTTAATCTGTGTTTTGGTTTCTCAACATTTTTATTACACATTTGTCCACTGAAATATTCCTTTCATATTCAGTTTGCATGTGTATATAGACAAGAACTTTCCTTGCATGCAAAATGTTTGAGCCCTCTGACCTTGACCTTAGGACCCACGTTTAGGTTTCAAAGTCTGCGTTTAGGTTTCTCAAAATCTCTTTAACTCATATATCCAATGAGATATTTCTTTCATATTTGGCATGCATGTGTATATGGACAAGACCTTTCCATGCATGCAAAAAATTTAGCCCAGTGTCCTTGACCTTGAACTAAGGTCGCGAAAGGTTTTAGGTTTCGAAATCTGCGTTTAGGTTTCAAAAATGCTTATAATTCCTATGTCCCTTGAGGTGTTATTTTTATATTTGATTTGCCAGTGTATATGGACAAGACCTTTCCATGCAGGCAAAATGGTTGACCTCTGTGACCATGATTGTGCTTTTAAGTGTCTAAAGGTGCCGGTGGCGAGCTTTGTTGTCTCTCTGACAACTCTTGTTAAATCTGCTTTCAATACCAAAACGTATTGCACGAACGCTTAGATAGTGGTTCAGACAGGTTGTTGGATATTAACATAAGGCAATCTCAATTTTCCATGTTGGCAATCTTGGAAAAAAACAATTTTTCTTTGCGTAGTAATCATATGAAATTACTTTCGTCAGATATGTTACCATCAGGAAACATGTCATTATGTTTTTGCACGATAAAGCTAAACAAGCATTTAGGTCTACAGAAAGATGGATTGTTTGCCTTTATTTGTACATTCCAGGAACTAATCTAGCATGCTCATTGTTCAACAAGAGCCACGTCCAACGGTTGGGAAAACTATACCAATGTGTCCTTAATTAACACGGTAGAGAAAATAGATTCGATTCGATTACTAACTCTCGCTTAAGGAAAACTACAACTCGATTCGTCAAGATATCGACCTTGTTGAGTTTACTAGTGTTGCTTTAGGCAAAGGTGTATATTTGAAGTACAATACAACCTCTCTATTACGACCAATAAAACAGAAGAAAATTGATTGTATAAAAGACTGGTTACAGTTTAAAGTAATGAAACAGTTAAACAGAAATCTCCTAAAGGCAGTTTGTGTTTTATTGTCACCTTGCTTTAAGCAGTCAACACCTAATGGTTTACCCAATTTATTGGTCATAATAAAGGAGTTTTACTGTACGGGTTTTTTTCAACTCGGTTATCAAGATTCGACGGTATAGGTTATTACAGCCGTTTCACAAAGACAATTAAGCGTGAAGTCATTGTGTATATTGTTCAAAGCTCAATCTAACAGTTAGATTAAGGTAACATGCTTTATAACTCATGTGCTTTAGAGTACATAATCAGGAACACAGCGATAATCCGTTTATTCCAATGATCGTGTACCGAGAAATGATACCGTTTTTCAAATATTGTGAAGAAAATTATTAAACACAAGTAATAAAAAAATCTTTTCCGGAATTAACGAACGGTTAATTTTCCCGATTTGAAGTACGGAAAAAAGTTCCAAAAACATTATTTTCAACTGTAATTAGAGCTTCCAACCGTTTTGTCGCCATATACGAATAAGGTTGACCTTAAAAGGAATTGAACGCATTAGTTTTATACCAGACGATGATTTATTTGTTAAAAGGCTTAAAGGATTTGGAACATTTCGGCGTTCAAAGGGCTTAACAGCATGATAGTCAAATGCGTTGACACCCACGTCCAGAAGGGCTTTAGCGATCATTTCTTTTCGATCATATCACCAGTATGTCAAAACAGCTTCGTTACAGATTAATCGTGCTGAGTTAAATATTTCAACTCTAGCACGTAAAAGATATACTAGTAAGCCAATTTACCAACAATGCCGAAGTAATCATTGTCATTATTTACCGATTTGTCAATCTATTTATGCCTGAATATTGCAATGAATTCTCCTTATAAACACGTACTTACTGCATGACTCCAAAACAGACTTACAAGGATGATACCACGCTTCCTCTCTACAACAACACCCACTGGGAGACGAAGCTTGTATGTGTTGTTCGGAGGGAGCGTTTTTTGTTTTTTTAATCTAGATCAGACACAAAGTAAAGCGGTGTATGATCTGGAATTATGCTGTTTGTCACTTGTCATTTTTTTCTATCAAAATGCTTATTCTGCGTTTTAAGGAAAGCATCAGACGACGATTTTAAGCAGACGATATTGCAGCCATTACAGTTTAAACATAGTTGTCTTGTTTGGGAACAGCGGCAAGCGTTGTCATAAAAAGGGGATCATTGTTCAGAGAGTCGTTGTAGGGAGGTAATACTGTATATCACTGTGTATTTTTTATACACTGTAGTCTTTCATACAACTTATCCTTTCGTATGAAACAACAAGTCGTAAGACCTTGATTAGACGTCGCAAATTCCGCCATTTCGTCAGGGTCTACACGCTTAACTGATGTCTGCTCCTGTAGATGACCAGGGCTCCGGATAAGAGGGAGTAATCTGAACAAATCGATCATGTTCCCACTAGTTTGAGCACCAAATTCCAGCTTAAGATGTTAGTATTTGAAATACTCCCCTTATTTGGAGCTTTGGACGATGATAATGTTTGTAGTAAATCTACTTATACAGTGGAGAAAACGTTATTTTTTCCCGTTTAAACGCAAACGCAAAACACTAAAGCGTAGGAAATGTCAATTTTTAGATATTTCTTACAATTCATTTTTATCTGAGTAGCAAACAGCTTGGAGCCTGATCAGACGCCGGGAAACCCGGCGTCTGATCTGGCTCCAAACTGTTTACAGTGGAAATAAACGTTTTAGCGTAAAAGCGTTTATTGGGAAAGAATAACACATTCTCCACTGTATACAAACAGCGAAGGAAATGGCTTACTTTTACTACTAATTGTTGCATTTAATCGTTGAACATCTCGCTGATAAGCACATTAACCACTAATAAAAGTAAAGTATTTTGAAAGTGTAGGCACATGTTCCCATACAGTTCGCGATTGGTCATTATTTCAGCCACTTCAACATCACTTATTGGTTATAACATGGTTATTCCACATTGCTCCCTCCCACGACATGTAACGGGAGACAACTATTGTGTGTGTTGTTCGGAGGGACTAGTTATAGGTCGGGACGATTCATGTCCTTAAATTACATTTGCAAACTGTTTGTCACTCGTCTATATTATTTCTTCTGTCAAATTGTAACAATATGTAATTTTGTGAAAAAAAACGGCAAAGGACAATTTTAAGCAGACTATGTTTTGTTTTGGGAACAAAAGCAAGCATTGCTATAAGGAGGGAATCGTTGTTCGGAAGGCAGGTAAAGGGAGGGGGAATTGTAAATGCAAACGCAATGCAAATGTTTGTAATAAACAAAATATGTTTTAGCATAAACGCAGTAAATGATAATGTCTTCTCAAGTTGTGTGTAAACTGTAATGATCTGTAACAGATGGTATGCATATTAGTTTCATTTTGCCGTGCCACAAATGCTTAATAGCAAATTAGGAATGTCAGATATAGTCTATTGGTAAAGGAGGTCAATTTTTTATAATGCCTATTGATCGAGTGTTCTACGTCTGTTCAGACGTCTCTGTTATTTAACTTCTTGCACGCTAAGCAAACGTGTGTCTGTAACAAACCGTCCGCTACTATTCTAACTGTATAAACTTATTTACAAAAAGTATGGCCAGGGTGTCAAGCGGTTTAGATACCGACGATACAACGATTTACTTGGCGTCTCATCTTGATAAAAACTGTTTTCAAAGGTAAACTCAGTTTAATCGTCAGAGTCCATAGAGTGACAGTGGAGAAGACATTATTTTTCCCGTTCTGAACGTATACGAAACAAACACGCATTGCAAACAACAATAATGTGTCTATGCTATTATTTCATCATTGCATACGTTATTTGGAATTCTTTGCAAACAGTTAATATTTGGATTATACGTCGAGTTACCCGGTATTTCATTTGAATCAAAACTGTCTGACAATCGGAATACTTTTATCCTAACCAGTTAAACACATGTGCACCATATCTAAAAGTTACAGCATAGTATAAATATGTTATGCATATACAGGATCAAATGTTATAAACAAATTAGTTGAGTCTGTGATCGTTCCTAAGCATTAGATTGTTCAGATTTTCAGCAAAAGCTCAAATCTGAAAAATCAAAATTAATACTTGAGAACGATCTCTGACCAAACCCAAACACCTTATTACCTTGGGGCTGTTGCCTAGCGTGCTACATATTGATGAATTATCACACTAAAAACGTTTGATAGAGACAGATGTAGGCAGTTCGGCGCAATTAGGATCGTTCACTAAATGGTCTGATCATGCGTGAAACAACACACGTTTTAGCAACGAAACCTGTTTAGTTTTTAAAAGGTTTTAGCAACAGATTCGGTGAAAAATAGACATTCATGTCTTATTGATCAGTGATATTTTACTGAAAAAATCATTGTTTTATTGTGTGCCGCTCTCAAAAGACATAGCGGTATCGAAAATGAATATTTACTAGTATTTGAATCATCCGTTGAACAAAAAGTTTACTTCGAAGTCGTTTAAGACAGATGGCCTTTTCTGTATTACTGCTTTCTGCATTAAGAAATAAAGAACCACCTGTTCTATAAGCTATGTATGCTTCTTAGTGAAATGAATGTCGAGCAAGTATAGTAAAAATCTCTCTATTACAACCACTTAATTGTGTTAATGATTAGGCTCTTAAGACAATACACTGCATTAAAGCAATGTGACAGTAAAACAGAAAGCTCCTTAAGGAGCTTTCTGTTTTACTGTCACCTTCCTTTAAGCTGTCACTTGTCCTTTATACAATCATTTAGCATACATTTCAGTGTCCGTAATAGAGAGGTTTTACTGTACAACAAACCGTTGGAACAGAATATTTCTTCTTGTAACGGTTACATCCCATTGTTAAAGTTTCGGCATGATAACATTTTGATTTGTTGACTGGTTTTAACTATTTCACTTACAAGTGCGCATGGGTTTTATTTGTAAATAGTTTGGATCCAGATCAGACGCCGCGTAACGTAGGTCCCAAACTATTTGAGACTCGTATCAATACTTATTCAGTAAAAATAAGAGATAAATGGATTTTGACATTAAATCGCAGACGGCAGTTATTCAGCAGACGATAATGGTGCAGGGAAAAAGTAATTTATTCGAAAAAAGCTTGTTTCGTGGCTGCCTATAACTCATGTTTTCATAACTTTATCAAAACATATCCGTTTTGTGGTAACACTGTGGCTATAATATTACTCCGGTACCAGACTATTAATATACAAGTTGACCTAAGTAAACGAGGCGTAAAATCAATTATCCGCTGGTGGTTAGACTCATATTCTGAGAAATATGAAATGTCACCCGACTTGTTTATAAGAAAGCAGGGGTCCGTTTCATTATCTTTTTCACGACAAATAGTATTGTAAGAAACAGTACCAATCTGTTATAACTGTGAGGAAGTCGTAATCGTTTCCCTTTTAAAGCAAACGAAACGAAAACGCATTGCAACGAAATGCTAAAAACGATATGTTTTAATCAACTCTGAATGTTCCTTATAATGTGAGTTCCAAAAGAGTTTGGAGCCTGATCAGACGCCGGGTTACCCGGCGTCTGATCTGGCTCCAAACTGTTTGCATTTGGATTAATGATTTTATCGTTAACGCGTTTATTGGGAAATAATAACGTCTTCTCAAACGTACATCCATTCTTTATAAGAATCGATGATGGTGTGAAACAGAGATGACAGCTGAAAGTCAAAATGAAAGCTCATATAGAAGATATCCGATTGACGTTCACCCTGTTTTACAGTGGAGAATCTGTTATTCTTTCCCAATAAACGCGTTTACGCTAAAACTATTTTTTGCAGTGCAAACAGTTTGGAGCCAGATCAGACGCCGGGTAACCCGGCGTCTGATCAGGCTCCAAACTGTTTGCCACCAAGATAAACAGAATTATCAGAATTGTCCAAAATTTGTTCTTTTCTACGTTTTAGTTCTTTGCGTTTGCGTACGTTTGCGTTAAAACGGGAAAGAATAACAGATTCTCCACTGTACATTGTGACCAGCCTTCAGCATAAAATCAAGGAACATGGTAAAGCAATTTGATATGTAACTTGTGTCTGTGTAACTGCAGATTCTGCTGTACAACCTTAGCTAAGATATTTCTATGAAGCTAGGCACTGGAATAAGATTTATTTCTCAGCTCTTGTTCAAAGACGCAATCAAAACTGTTTTATTTGTCATTTCAATATTGTTTTTTAATCCTTAAAGCTTATGTCAAACAGTTTATGTAATGTATTTGTAAACGATAGTAGACGACTGCTCACATATAGAATAACACTTTTTGCTATTGAAAACATTTTCTAATATTGTTGTTTAAATTGAACAAAATAAAACGGTAATTTGTACATTATATTCTGGCATTTAAGGATATTGGGGATACATTTTAAGCGAATTGTTATGAGTATTAACCAATTTGTGTCCACTGCATAGTCAAACAGTTTTGACTCTGATCAGATGCCCCATAATGCGTTTACACTTTTTGCAGATAGGAATTTCAATATAAAACATGAAAATGAATACCCAGATCAGCGGTCTCATAAAGCCTCTGATCAGACTCTACACTGTCGGTAATGTCGCAGTAAATTATAAAACAATACACTAAAAGTAAAACAAAGGACACGACTTTATTTGAAACAGGAACTTTCATTTTAAATGTCTGGGGCCCGTTTCATAAAACTTCGTACGACAAATGTTGTCGTAAGTCAAAACTTTAAAATACATTTAATCTCTGATTTCTCTATCAAATCCTGTCTTGTGACACCTTTTTGGAATCGTCTTTTCAAGACGATTCCAAAAAGATGTAACAAAACAGGATTAGATGGAGAAATAAATACTTATTGAGAGTTTTATAATCTGACTTACGACAACATTTGTCGTACGAAATTTTATGAAACGGGCCCCAGGAGCGAATGAGTTGTTTCCATATCATGGAACTTTTACATGTATCAGTCATTCAAAATGCAGGAAAGCAGTTATGCTAAAAGTCTTTGTATATATTTTGCATTTCTAGTGTCCTGCATTCAGTACTCTTATAGCGCGCTATGTGTCTTCATTGAATATCAGTTAAGACGGCCGAACAATTGTATTGTACTGAGACATTGGCTGGGCCTTCAGGGATACCTGTTTGTGGGAGCTAGAAAGTATTATACCTAAGAAAAACGAGGTTTGAAATCGTATTTAGTTCCTAAACAGGCAACAGTATTAATGATTATGAGTATTTTCAAATTCAATTTTTTTTATTTCCCACAAGAAAACAATATAACAGCAGAGTTTTAAAACATTTTAGCCTAATAATATTTTTAAACGTTTAGCCAACGCCAGTGACGTGTACACATATTCAGTTTATACGAGTGCTATACATCGAGAGTTTTAAAGTCTTAGTTAATTGTAAGGATATTTTCTTTCGATAAGAATTATAAACTCAAATGATGGAAACAAAATACAAAACTGTAACGGATAATATCAGATTAGACCCAATTACAGAGACATAATGACGTATTCAAGCTATACTAAGCTTTGGAGTTAAATACAAACTACAGTCGAAACTCGATATTTCGAACTCGCTCAAATCAAACTCACTTGTATGCAATAATTTGAAAGTTACCTCGATCTCACTTAAGGTGAACATATCCGTATTTCAAAGTTAAAACGTGGCCAAGCCACGTTTTAACTTTGAAATATGGGTATGTTCGAACTAACGCGAGTTCGAAGTATCGAGTTTCGACTGTATAATATTATACTGAAGACCGTAAAATCTGATTTGGTAGTGAAAGGTTTAAATGCCTGTACAGTAAAACTTCTTTATTACATGTACTGCGGTGCTTCCTCTCTTAATGTACTACGGTGCCCCCTCTCTACAACAATACCCAGTTTGAGACAAAGAGTGTATGTTGGTCGGAGGGAGTTGTTATAGTGTTGGAAAAGTACAGTGGAGAATCTGTTATTCCTTCCCTTTTAAACGCAAACGTACGCAAACGCACGCAAACGCAAAACACTAAAACGTTGAAAAGTACACTTTTTGGACAATTCTGATAATTCATGTTTATCTTGGTGGCAAACAGTTTGGAGCCTGATCAGACGCCGGGTTACCCGGTGTCTAATCTGGCTCCAAACTGTTTGCACTGCACATAATAGTTTTAGCGTAAACGCGTTTATTGGGAAAGAATAACAGATTATCCACTGTAATACACTTAGAGTACATTTGCAAACAGTTTGAAACAAGATCAAATGCCGCAGAACCCGGCGTCTGATCTGGATTAAAACTGTTTGTCACTCGTCTTTATGTTTCTTCTGTCAACACGTCCAACATGTAACGTTAAGAAAAAGCAACAAACAACAATTTTAAGCAGACGATATTGCAGCAGATAAAATAGTAGACATAAATATCTTGTTTGGGAGCTGTGGCAAGCATTGTTGACATGAGGGAATCGTTGTTCGAAAGGCCGTTGTTGGAAGAGAGCACTGTACTTCAAAAACATGCTTATTCATTGTATGAAAAACAGATAACAGCAATTTTACTTTGACCTTGTGTTAAGCCGCTATCTGCCTGAAAAAATTAATACTTAACATAATTGAGTGGTTTTGAGAGGTTTTACTGTCTTTGAGAAATGCTAGTTCTAAATAGATAACACTATCTATTTCAGAAGCGAAAAAAAAACAATGATGCAAATTAAGCTGAATATATGAACCATTAATGAAATGGAAATATAACTATTTGTATAAACCTATTAACTTCCATAACGTCATTAACTTTAAACAATTCTCGTTTGCTTTTATATTACTAATGTATAATTTAGGTATTCTAACTTAACCCTTAGCCTGCCAGTCACGACTATAGCTCCATATGCAAACAGCTTGGATCCGGATGAGACGCTGAGTAACTCGGCGTCTCATCCGGATCCAAGCTGTTTGACACTCGGACAACATTTTCAGCAATTTTGAGCAACTTTGAAGCACTTTGAAACTTGAAGCAGACGAGAAATATAGCAGACGACAATTTATTTGGCGGGCTAAGGGTTAAGATATATCTAAATGAGGGTCAACCGGTTTGGATCTGATCAGACGTCACGTTGAGTCTTATCAGAGTTCAAACTGTTTGTAAATAACCCGTGTACTCTGAGTAAGGCAGTGTTTAGCGTAACTGTTATAATTATACACGACGGGGTTCGGAAAGTTGTTTGAGATACAATTACGAGGAATGTGGAAACAATTTAAAACAAATGAAGGGAAATGCATAACGTCGAAAACATACTTTAGCCAACTAAGAAACGTCTTTTAACACTATAATATATTTCTTCACATATATATAATACTGTTTCGCGTCTCATATTTAGGCCATTTAGTGTTTTAATCCTGACTGGACCCTTTTTGACACTTTTCCTAGATCCTGACTGATGACAACTGCTTTACCCTTCTTCCACTGAATAATCATCAGTTAAGAAAACGTTATTTTTACCCAAAACATTTTGTCCCTCAAATTAAAATTTTAAAAATGTATTTTCTACATTTAAATGCAATGCATTTGCGTTTCGTATGCGTTTTAACTGTATATGAAACTACACCTACTGTGAACAACTCTGTTATTCGTTGATAAAAACAATGTTTTACCTGTTAATGTACTGTGATAAAGTGATGTTTTGTCTCTTTTACCAATGCAGCTGCATCGGACGATTACATGTTTAAGTCACATTAGAACATGTAAAAAGGATATCTAGCAACACATTCTGAACGATTTGTTTAAACTTAACAAATCTGTAGAAAGTTATAAAGTGAGAAAGTGATAAGATCTATGAATTGGTTCCTATGAAGGTTATACCTTTGGTGCTTAGCAAACTTTGAGTAGTTAGTATAATTATACATTCTTAGAACATACAAACAAAACAACACATCGTCAATATTGTGCAGGGATTTTTATTTCCAAACTGATAAACAACGTTGGGTAATGCCTGGGTCACACATTCACGGATGACAGTCCAGGATGGGTACGGACGAAAATGCTACGGACTGTGATAGATCCGTGAGTTTCTACGGTATGATAACGGGTCAGAAAGGGTTTCTACGGTTTAGTTACGGGGAGTATCGCGAATGAGCTTTTAATTGTCGGGGAACAGAACGGATTAGTACGGTTTCTCACGGACTCGTACGGATTTTCACGGAATAATACGTAGTACCGTTCTCGATAGACACGGAGTAATACGGGTTGCTACGGTGAAATACGATTCCGAACGGGCTACTACAGTTTGCGGCGGAGACTTATGGGATCATACGGATGTACACACACACATGATTACACAAACACTTATTTTTGTGATTGCTTGGCGGTAATTCATTTTAAACAGAAATGACCACTAAAAATAAAGCTTTCTGTGTTAAAAAGACAATTTACAGCTCAAAGCAAAGTGAAAGTAAAATAGAAAGCCCTTGCGCGGGTTTTCTGTTGTACTTTCACGTTGCTTTAACGTCACATGTCTCAAATACCTTACCATTTTAATTTTCACAATTTTGGGGTCGTAATTGAGAGGCTTTACTATTTGTTTTGTTTTTTAATTTTACAAATAAAACACAAGTAGTGTACATTTTCGTAATGTGCCTTTATCCATAGTTAATACCTTCAAGGGTATATAACAGTTGAACATCGAAAAGCATACTTTATTCTAAGGCACAATATTATCATGATGACAGATCTTAACTCCTTCGCTGCCAAAATCAAACATTGTACCATATGCAATTAGTTTGAATCCTGATAAGAAACCGTGTCAGTCGGCGTCTCACCATTATCGAAGCCTTACAATATCAAAATTTAACTTTTTCAACAAGACAGTAAAAACGTTAAAATGTACTATTAATCTAAATTGATCTACAGAACTAATTTGTCTACTTTTTTTAAATTGACATATATAATGGAATCTATGACAAATAATGCATACACATAAAATGCACCTGATATGCTCACCAAAACCAAGAACAGCACATACAAGGGGAAAGGTAGTTTCCCTTTATTTCCATTGTGGTTCCCGATTTATGGGCTATTTCTTAAAATATATTTGCCTACAATGTTGATCCAGGTGAGACGTCGATTAACTCTATCCAAATTGGTATATCAACGGACGTAGTCGAGGGGTAAAGCCCCCGATTACGACGTCAGGGGTCTCGAGTTCGATCCATCGCCAGACCAAGTCCTTCGGATAAGACTTTATAAACCGAGGTCCGATGTATCAGTGCTTTTCACTGGGCATCTTAAAGAACCAAAGAACTCTTTCGATAACAAGAGTAGGGCATCGCGCCGGGCTCTATGTATCCACTCCCCTCTCTCTGGGCGTCCTATTGGCCCATAGATGGCATAAATGGACGTAAACAAACAAATAAACCATCTAGTGATACTGTTCCATATCTGTGTATCCGAACACCCGCTTTCTGCACCCATATTTACCAAGAAGCATTTATACTCAGCGTCCATAAGGGCCATAAGAACTATTGAATGGTAACCTTTATAGTTAAAGTGCAGCAATCCACCACCCTATGGCTGTTTGATGACCACGTGCTTTCTATCTAGTGCACCTAGACCATGTGGGAAGTTCCATCTTTCCTCGAACTGGCATGCCACTTCCAGCCATTCTTCAGGAGTGGAAAGAGTGGTTACAACCTCTTTCATGTACTCGATAAAAGCCTCCTATACTTCTTTCATAATGATATTTATAGTGTAAAGTGCTACCCTAAATCCATACATCGGTCTGTAACTACCCCCTATTGCAAGTTGCCTAAAATATTGCAAGTATTATCCTAGGTCTGATGGCTTTCCTATAACAAGTGTCTTTCTTGGCTATTCTTCGGCGAAATATTTCATGAAGCTCCGCGAACAACTGTGTATCTACCCTCACAGAGTTTCTGAACGCCTCTGGGTTTTCTTCTCTTAATATCATTCATCAATATCTCATACTAGCCACGAAGCTGTCGTCTATGAAACCAGTCTCTCACCCACCATCTCCTCTCTTGCCTCTTTCACCTTAATCGATTTAGTTCGAACAGGAAAGAAATATTTTTTAGAGCATCTCTGTTAAAGACATCAACATATCATGTCTTTCACTCATTCTTGCGTACACAATCAAACCATTTATCGAAGGATGCATAAAGCAAACAAAAACCTGTATGAATATTTTTTATGTTTAATTAGATGAATATGGCCAATATTTGGCTGCGGCTTTCATTTACATACATGAACCGCAACAGTACTTGGCAGACCCCAAAAAGCACAAATAGCTTCATCAAAGCCCTTAGCAAAGTGGGCAACACATAATGTCAATTGTTCATCAAAGCCCTTAGCAAAGTGGGCAACACATAATATCAATTGTTCATCATAGCCCTTAGCAACGTGGGCAACACAAAATCTTAACAAAATGGGCAACATATTATTTATATTCACAAGCAAAGTTCCAATACAATGTTAGCAATTAACTGAGACAGGACTTCTGAGGCGACATGATCCTACAGAAGGCAGTCCATGAAGATACAACAATTTATTATTTATAAAATCTTGTTTATGAAACTGTAATCTTTTCGCATCCGCCAACTGGTCCGGGGAACTGCAGCAGAAACTCGGACCACCGCCAAAACAATTGGCCATGCGAAAAGAACACAGTGAAAGTCCGCAGCCAAATCAACGCACCTACCAAACCCTAGTATGTGGCATTTAAGTTATTCTCTCATTTTAAGCGTTATTGAGAGCATGGCCTGTTTAGCAGGTCCGATATCATCTCGCGTAGCCTCTTCACTGGGAAACGGCCAATGTCATTTCCCCCACAGTGAATGACTAATATATGTGGAGGCTCATTCACCTGAAGCAGCAGATGAAGCTTCTGTTTTAATCCTATCAACCCTAAGCCACTATATCCTTGCCACCAGATGTGGACATTCTTGGAAGCCAGACCCAAATACGACCCATCACGCCGTAAAGAAAGCCTGTTTAATAAGCGAGGAACCCACACACCAGACAGAACTCCAGCGACCTGCCATCTGTATTGCTTCAGAAGAAAATAAAATTGCCATGGTTGTAGCAGCACCGATTCAAAAGGAATGGGACTTGAAGTTCTTCTCATATAACCCTAGGGAATTCATAGCTTTTTGTAGGATGGTAGTCCACTGATAGCGAGTGAGTGGTTTACCACCACAATGAATGAATAGCATGCCCTTGACATTTGGACGGACAGATAAATACTCTTGTAAAAGTTTGACTGGACAAACTGGACTGGCGACGCCTTGACTGACTATCTTATGACCCCGGCCAGTCCGATCTGTCTTAGAAAAGCGAAGATTTATATTGAAGACACGACAGTCGGTATTTATCTGAATGTCCCCTAAGCCTAGAGGAGAATGAGGATTGAGTTTGGAAGAGAGTGTCAATTCACCTACTCTGAAAAACCCAAAGAACGCAAGTGAATAAGCTGCTGCAAATAGTTTTGCTTCAAAAACGTTTGAACAAATGACTGGAAGTTTAGCAAGCACCTTATGCCAATAATGCCATATTTGATACATGAATTAAGGAGTGTTAAGTTAGGGGGTTTTGTTTGTGTTTTGCAGTGTCTAATCAGGATCTTAACTGTTTTCAATTAACCATTCAGTAAATTCGGGTTGTCACAGTGAAGGTGTTAAGTACATGTCTGCCAGGAATTTCCTGAACAAGATTAAGGTGGCCTGAACATATTTCATGACATTTGGCAATCTCAAAATAAAGCAACACATTATGTATGATAATCCCGGACGAGATAGTAAAAATATATGCTCTGGGCAAGAGTATTCAAGGTCAATGCCGTATTGAGCTGAAAGGTATGTAAAACTCCTCCATCTAAAGATATTTGGCTATGGTAAAGGAGTTGTCCTCAGTGCAAGATTTGTCAATTATCAAGGTCAAATTGGAAGGTCAACTATATACCTAAAAGTGGTTTGTGACACTCTGCCATGCCAACATGTATCTACACATCATGTGTAATGAATCAATTTTTTTTAAAGGTCAAAGGTCAAGGTCAACTTGCCGAAAAAGGTACATGGCACTCAGCTATCCAAAAATGTATCCACATCCAATGTTTGGTTATTGCAAATAGCATCGTATAAAAGTAATGGTTTAGGACAAGGATTTTCAATAATCAAGGTCAGAGGTCAAGGTCAAAACAAGATTTTTCAATTATCAATGTCATGGTCAATATAACCTGAAACTGGTAATTGCAATATGTATCCACATACCAGATATGGTTATCCTACATGACATAATACTAGTGTTGGGAAGCGGACGGGAAATCACAATCAATAATCAAAAAACACTACACCGATTGATAATTGATTTATTCGAATATGTAACGGGTTTAAATAAGGTTACCAGTACAATTTGTTTCTTTAGTACCATCACATTTATGCCAAGAGTTTACCCTTTGCTGGTTAATTTAGAATCTTGTAACAAATGTATTGAAAATTGTAGCTTTAAATTAAATTGCATATTACAACCCTCTAAAATGACCATTCAAAGATTCGATAAATCTAAACGGAATTAACAACCGGACAGCATGAATGTTGACATAGATCTACACCTATTAATATAAAGTATATACAAATAATAGATGAGTGAGTATCAAGCAAATGATAAACATCTCTGAATTCACCATAACCAAACATAAAATGCTCTAACAAACGTCCAGATTACTTGTATTCTTGTAGATGGACGCTTGCCCTGACATAAATGCTTTTGTTAAAGTTTTATTATGACAAGAACAAAAGAAATATTTTTAAATTTGATTTGAAATTATAGAAACTATCGATTATGAAAAAGTAAAGTTCGAATGTTTTACTCTATCAGTAAAATTTCTATTTGAAATTATAGAAACTATTGATTATGAAAAAGTAAAGTTCGAATGTTTTACTCTATCAGTTATCTCAAACCGATTAGTGTTCGATAGTTTGAGACAATCGAAACAACACTTATAGTACAGAAATATATGAAAAGAGATGTTCAGTACAAATGGACAAATGGATGGACGAATAGACAGACAGATGGGATGGACCGACAAACCAACAGAAAAATTGTTTCCGATATACACTCTAATACCTAGTGGGGTATATTAATGTCTCAATTCAAATCAATTGTTGAAAACAAACCAACAAACAAATATTCAGCACTGTTTTGCAGACTTATGTCAATTTAAGTTTGTCATCAATTTTTCTTTCAACATTGTAGATCTAGTTCTACTTTAACAACAAGTTTAAACCTCAAAAACATTACCTGTCCTCTGTCTGTCGGTGTTCGGCTCCGCCTGTTTACATACTTACATAGGCAAAAACCCCAGTGAACCATCACCCTAATAGACATGTCACATGTGTGTTTAGGGCCTATTAACGGACGGCCCGGGCAACAACAGACACCTGGCCAGGTTTCAGGCTTCTTCCTGTATGTACCATAACCATGACTTGCCATCACAGAATTAAGGATTGGAGACTTGGGCAACAACATGGAAAACAAAACAAGAAACAGCATAAGTGATGTTCTCAATTGAAAATAACATCATAAATGTTACATACGTCGTGTGCTGACGTCATAATAGACAATAAACTTACTCGCTGACACCTAAACCATAGCGCTGATAAAATGATAGTTGTTAAAGACTTTTCCTCAGTCCATTGAGAGACCACCAGCCCATTGTTCTGGAGGTGTCAATGTAACTGTAAAGCACGTGCAACACAATCTCAGTTTACCTGTTGAAGTCCAAATTAAACTCATGCTCTAGTGATTTTCAATGGTTATTTCTAACCAAACTATCAAATATAAAGGTCCGGTCTCACATAAGACAATTCGATGGTTCAATATGCACACGACCCATGCTTTTGCAAGGAAATTGAAAGTAAATAATCTGTCAATGCGTTATGACCAAAAGGTCGTCAGGAGATGTCTTTAAATTAAAATGTCTAGTATTTATCGTTGTATAAATCATCAATGCATCTGAACTCAAATAACAACAAATACACAGAAGAAAAAACTACTTTTTACTGAACATGACGTCATAAAAGTTGCATCGAACTACGTCATATGCTTACGTCATAATCAAGGCTTTATTATCAAGCCGACACATTAATTTTATGCATTAATCTAACAAGCTGAAATGTAAACCATAGTGCCAAAATTTGCATGGACATAACCATCATTATAAAGCCTACAGATACATCTATGATTAATTGATTTTGCAAAAGATCTATGTGTGTTGTGTTTACCGGCGTGTGTGCCAAGCTATCTACACGCCCGGAATTCTCAAAGTATAAATAACCAGATGTAACCTCATTCAATACGGATCTAGATCTATGCTATGTTCAAAAAGACAAATCCAGAAAATTAAACCGATTGGTTACGTTAAATATGTTGTTAGATATAAGTGCTGTAGCTCCGTGGATAACAGCGGTAAACCCCAATATGGAGCCCAATTACAAGGCCGACCACACTAGATCTAGCCGGATATAATAACGCAAAAAATACCAAAATGGAACTCACAACATGAGTAACCTTAACGTAAACCAACACATTAAATATTCAACTGCATACTTGTAGACATATTAACTCAGAAAACAATGAAAGAACAGAGAAGAAAATGAATTTTTACCGAAAAGATGTCTGCGATTTTGTTCAATGATATGTAGGTCACTAGAGGGTGCTAATAATAAAAGCTGAATCGTTAGAATTACCTGTGCACCTCGATAAACGGTGGATACTTATCATATGCATTCTGTATCCACTATTATTAAACAAGACCATAAACACTGAGGAAATGGAAATGTGTTATTTAGATGTGTTTTCAATTGAATTACCCGCTTGAAATTAAAATTAAACCCCTACTGAACCGTACTACTCCGATCTAGAACTTAAATGACTGTGTCAGCCCGTAGAAAGACGTATTAATCCGGCTCTATCCGTCTGGAAACGTATCGGACCGTAGACGTCCTGTTTGAACCGTATTAATCCGTGTTCGTGTACTCAGGCTCCCCGTACACATCCGTAGAAAACCGTATTGAACCGTGCTTAACCCATACTAGTCCGTACCAATCCGTACTGTGACGCTCTGCCAGATGTTTACGGACCAGTACGGGTTAGAGGGTTAAGCTACGTTTTGGTACGGATTTATACGGGTTCGATATGATTAGCACGGACCAGTACGGAGTTTTATCCGTACTGGTTTTTTGAACATGTTAAAAAAACCAGTACGGTGTGGAACCACACCTACGGATGATCAAGGTACAGGCACGGGCCCATACGAGCTTTTTACGGACCATTACGGATGCTGCCGGATTGAATCTGTAGCGTTCCGGGATGCTCATCCGTGAATGTGTGACCTAGGCATAACAGTCGAGACGACGTTATTCTGTATTATCAATTAACGCGTTTACGCTAAAATTATCATTTCTATTGCAAACAGTCTGGAGCCTGATCAGACTCTAAATAATGCGGCGTTTGATCAAACTTCAAAATGTTTTACACAGAGATTTCAATTATTAGTCAAATTGTCAAAAGTTGTCATTGTCTCCAATATAGTAGAATACGTTTGTGCATTCGTTTGTGTTTTTTAAACGGAAAAGAGTAACTTCTTCTCAACTGTAGGAGAGGATTCAGTTTTCAATATTTTAGACGTTTGGCTGCCATTAAATAGAGGCATGAAAATGGCATTTATAGAACTGTGCTGGGACATTTAAACGTTTCCTCAAAATTGAGTAAAGGGTTACACAAGTTGTACAGGAGTAGTTTAATGTTACCTGATGGATTCACAGCGTTTAATGAGGTGTTTCCTTCGACATCTTTACACGGTTTATTGTTATTACCAACTCGTTTGCAGTATTTACAAGACACATTAGGCAGATAAGCCGACAAGGAAATGGTATAAACAATGTCATCTTGACACAAAGGAAAAGTCGGGCAAGAGAGTGCTAAAGTGTGTCGTCATAAAACAATGGCTCTCACATTTATTTGTTTATTATCTCTAGCACACTCTATATCTTGGAAGTGACTACTTTCTCTGTAACATTTCTAGAGGAAAGGATGCAGCCTCACAACAGACGAACGACAACAATGTAGACCTAGGTTGGATAATGCCTTCAAGATATGTCATATCTGGGTCTACATTAATTTTTTAAAAAAGCAACAATACACACTTATAGCAGGAATAAGAGGGATTGAGATTCTATAACATTTATTTAAAAAGCCTATTTATGATTTTCTATAATTATTTATTTCTGTTAATGCATTGGAAATTAAGATGTTTACATGCTATCAATGTACGCGTATTTCTAACGCTTTCGCTACCAAATTGATCGTGATATCATTACTGCTTCATCGTTTTATTGTCGTCTTCTTCAATATTCTGGTCTGCAATAAACTGACGTAATTTCAAATCAAGTGGCAAACAGTTATGATTCTGATAAGACGACGCGTGATCAGGATCAAAACTGTTCGCACATGCGCTTTATGACGTCAATTGGAGTGAAAGGGTTAACAAATTTAACATTGAATGGCAAGCAGATTGCAAAACGCGGCATCAAATCGAGTGGCAATCAGTTGTGAGCATGACAGACGTCGCGCAACGTGGCGTCTAATCAGGATATAATTTATGACGTCATTGAGAGTGAAAGGGTTAATTCAACAGTCACTTGTCGGTATTGCGTGCAACAGTGTCCGCTGCAAGGAAGCTTTGCCGTAACGCTTTAGATATTTCAGGGACACAGCTAAAACAACATTAACTAAATGTGTAATAAAGGTTGAGCTATTCAAAGTATAGTTGCTCTTATAAGTATATGAAACTTTGTTTTAAGAATGGTTTTAAACACTTGTTCAACCCCAAGTAGACACTATTATGGAAGGGTCTGTGTTATATTTGTTATGACGTCATTTTGACTTAAATACCGAGTTTCAAATCTACACGTGATTGTATTCGTTAAGTTTTGTTTAAAAAACCTATTTGCACTTCCATTCGATACTATGTTTACAGAGAGAGTCTGGGAAATATATAGCTACCATTAACGTTTATATAATTTATAGGACTCCCGTAATGGTATTAAATAACTTCTAATTTGAAAGTATCTTAACCGTTATTCCGTAAAACATGCTGTTTTGGGGATTATCGCCTACAATTGTCTTCAGTTTAATTTTCAAGTTGATACCTTTTTAATTACAGAAACTTAAAGACCATTGTCAAACAGTTAGATCCAGATCAAAAGCCGCACTGTACCGCGTTTGATATGGATCTAAACTGTTTGCAAACAAACAGTCAAGAGTCGCGATCGGTAGGTTAACGGTTAAGTGCTCCTTAGAATCGCTTTATCGGGGAAAAAACTGCGTATATTTTACAGTATTAGCTGAATTACAATTCTATTACTGAGAGTTTGCATACCAGGGCTGCCATTTCTCTGGATTTTTCCTAAGTATTCGTTTTTTTATCCTAGCAGGTCGTAACTTAAAACAGGCTGAAAGTAAAGCAGAATGCGCCTTAATGCGCATTCTGCCTTACTTTTAACCTGTTTTAAGCAGTCATGTGTCTTCAAAACAAGAAAAAGACTATGGGATAATGGTACGGTTAGTAAAATTTCTTCTGAAAACTTGAAAATTTGAAATCTTAGGATTTATGTTATCAACTTATGGCAGCCCTGATGTACTCTAAAAGTTATGTTATTTGATTGAATGTAATGCTAGTGGCCTGAGTATACGACATTTTTCAGAATGAAGGTCCAACTGATATAGGAACAATTTAGTGAAGTAGTAATTTAAAACTTCAGTACAAGCCAGTTGTATTGTTTCATTTATAAGATAATATAACAGTTTGTGGTATTAACCCTTATCCTGCGGTGATATCGTCTGCTTCGAAACTGTCGTCTGATAATTTGTAATATCTAGATTTATACATTTTTAAGTTAAGAAAAAAACCAACATGAGTGTCAAACAGTTTTTATTCAGATCAGACGCAGCATTACGCGGTGTCTGATTTGAATCCAATCTGTTTTCGAAATACATTTAAGTCGCGACCAGTAGGCAAGTGATTAGACTGAATATGATCTGATAACGATTTTATACAACAGTCGACATTGTGTTCAGTTTTGGTTGCTGTTGATTATTCCACATTCTCATACATTCTTAACTCTTTGAACCTTAGTCACGCATTTATGCGTCATTTGCGAACAGCGTACCTGTGAGGAATACACTTGTTCTATGCAAACAGTGTAGACCCTGATCAGAGGGCTCCTTAGGGAGCCTCTTATCAGGGTCTACAATGTTTGTCATTTTGACATATATTGTAAAAACCAACCCTTAAAAGTAAAAAATGGACTATACTAAATTGAAAACCAGAATTGTCCATTTGAGGTTTTAGGGAGGAAAGGGTTAAATAGCATCCAACCTTCATCCAAACATTTTGTTGTCAATTAGAAGATTTAATGTTGTTTATGACGCCAACCTTTTTCGCTCAAAGTTCTCGTCGACGTAAAGGTAAATATTGTTCAAAACTATGAATTTGCGAAGTTTGAACATGGAATTATGGATATAATCGAATTATTATCTTATATTTATTATTATATGTTTCAATTCGATTATCTAATTAGAATGTGTCTTATTTACTAAACATTGTCATCAATTGTTAGGATCAACAAAATCGCCTGTTTAGGTACATGTCTTCTTGAAAAAGAACCGGACACGGAATACTTGTAGATACAGTGATCGACTATATTAAAGATATTTTACATCTCCCAGGCAATACAATGATATGAACCCTTTTCAAATTTGATATGTTGAGTAAGGTTGTTTAATACTTGTTTGAGTTGAGTCTGAGTGAGTTCTCAAGCGTTTTACCAATCAAAAGCATGATAATGACTTCAGACTTAACTCGAACGCTTTATAACATTGGAGCCAGATTTGTCGACAATCTCATCCTGGGCTACTTTTCGGGCTGGTATCGGCAGTTATATCAATCACTCAATGTCAATGTTGTGCTTTCAGGACTTCCCCTCATCCCTTTAAAACACTCCGATTAATGGCCTTTCACACGGAAGGAAAAGTATGTTCTACCGTAATGTACATAGTGCAGCTCAGTACTACGCTAATGTTGATGGGGTCAACGGTCTTGAAGAGCAACATCATTGGGACGCCTGTACTCTTATTTTACTAGAATAGTTAAGAGCCTCAACCCATACCTGATAGTTTATTTCTAGTTTTGAAGATAAGTGAGCTCTTAAAGCAGATTGAAAGTAAAGCAGAATGCGCCTTAAGGCGCATTCTGCTTTACTTTCAAGTCTGCTTTAAGCTACCATGAGCTAGAATATTGAAAATATTCCCGATAATATATATATTTAACTGACTAAATTGGAACTATTTTCTTCAGCGGAGATTTCTTCTTATAGATATTTCAACTCAACAACTAACGGGCAATATGACAATATGTTGTATAAGTGTTGTCTTGCAGGGCGATTGACCATTACACTTGGTTGATTATGTCAAACATCTGGAACCGAGCCCTTTCGGTCAGACCAATTACATCAGTTTACAGAGGTTTCATGGTTATGGAAGTTTAGCAGCTTTTTAAAACAGGTGAATTTGCAGTCGTGGAAGACAGATGAGAGCTTTATGTAGAAAAAATAGTCAATATGTAACGTGTATAATTATAGGTTTGCTGAATTAATCCAGCACTGCAATTCATTAAAATGACATTAATTAACTGAAACTAATTATTGTTGCCTGCGTAATTGCATACATGTGCACACTTTTTAAAGTATTTAAGGTTGTGCTGATCAGCCTTTAAAGTGACTATGATATTGACTCTCGCAAAAGATAGAAATACATTTTGAGATACATAAGTGAAACATAGAGCAACGCTATATTTAACAATTTTACTAATAACCATCCTTACGTAATACTAAAGAATCGATATGTGTTTAGAGTTACATGTAAACAAATCATACTACAGACAGTCAGCAATTAGAAAGAATAATTAGAAGAAATCGTCGATCGTTGTATCAAAAATTCAAAGATAATAGATTGGCTTGCTTTCACAGAGTATTACTATGACCAGACAGCATTTGCACAAAACAAAGCAACCATATATACATCTATAACTAAAGTACAATCGAAATGAGATTGCTAACATCGAACATAGTGGTATTTCGAAACTTAAACGTTGCTAAACACTGTTTTGTCCTACTTAAACGTTTTCAAGTTACATAAATGCAACTCTGGACATTCGGGTAGGTTCAGGTTAAACGAACACTAGATACCGAGATTAGACTACATATGCTAACGGTTTTGGGGATTATAAGGGAGTACCAAAAACCGGAACCCTATTTCACAAAGGTATACATTTGGAAAGTAAAACTTAGAATATAAATATTGAGTTATGTAGATACATTACTTTTACATATGTCTGCTAAATTGCATCTAAAATTTGCATTGGTTTTTAAAGTTATTAGTATGTTAATGAAGGACCCTAAAATCCGTGCTAACATAATATTGAGGTTTTGTGATTAAGCACGATAGCTTTTTGCACTTCATAGACTAAAGAATACATGCAGCTGTTGTTTTCCTTACATGTTTGCATATGAATTGCCACAGAAACAAACCTAATAAACATAAATTGAGTTTTCTTAGTCATCTTTTTTGTTTTGATTTTATTACAAATTGCCTCTTATATGAGCGTACATGTATATCAGCATACTGGTCAGTGCATATGACAACAACGGCGGTTACGAAAGGCTATTTTTTATTACACTTCGTCAGATAATTCTTGTTAATTATTATTTTTCGCTGTCTGTTTCTTTACCAATTATTCTGTTAAGTTTTACATCCATTTAGGAACCATATTTTTGTTCGTTTTAAAGCAGAACATTTAAGTTACTCTGAACTACTCGTGTCATGCAGAGACACTGTGATAAAAGGATATTTATATGTTACGTTGGCTGTTCCATAAAACAGTTAAACTTGTTAAATCACCGATATAGCAAAATGAAATCTACATTATAAACAATTTAATAAATCCAAATCAATTTGTATGATGTTTAATTCAGTGTCAAAGGTGAAACATGTGGATAGACCTAAAAGGACTATACAGTTACAACGGCTTAATAATAAGTATTATGTGCGCTAAGTATAAGTAAATTTAATATATTAGGCTAATTTTAAACAATATATGGCAAAATGTTGTATCTTCATAAAAATACTGTTTTTATTTGAAGATTATTAGAGAAATTGGATATATTGCAAATTTGACCCCGTGTTCTGGTTTTCTGGGATACCTTGTAGACACTAAACATATGCTTACGACAAAAAAAAAATGTGCAAATTAATGAGGAAACAAAATTAACATCAAGTTTTATGCATCTCTATCAGTGCTAAGTGAACGAGCTGACAGGGATGCACTAAGTATCTAGATAGAGATAACAGACTGTTATTGTTTTGTAGAGAATAAATTGAAAGATACTTATCGACAATCAATTTTATGTACGTTATCTGGATGTTTTATTTCATTTGTTGAGGACCTTTTCTATATAAAACATAGATAGAAGCGAACGAGGTTTTTACTGTTTTGCTGTTTGGACGATCAATTAAGGAATATGTGAATCATAATATTGTACAGTAGAACCCTTCAAAACCTAAACCTCTTAATACCGGATTGTCTCTAAAACGGGCAAAACAATTGATCCCGTTTCCAATCCTTCCTTATTTTAACCCATTACATCATAAATATGCATTTTACGCATTTGATTTATGCCTATACATTCATTCAATATGTATCATCAGAAATAATATCTAATAGTGTAGTGATAGCTTAAAGCAGATTGAAAAAAGCAGAATGCACCTTAACGCGCATTCTGCTTTACTTTCAAGTTGCTTTAAGCTATCTTCCATACCAGAAACAAGCTATGGGGTTATTGGTTAAAACCACTGTAAACTTGAAACTCCTCTATACCGGAAATTTATGTTGTCAACAAACATGCCGGTTTAGAGGGGTTTCATTATATTGCAACCGTAGTATTAACGACGTAACAAATTTCACAAAAACAGTGACTTTATAGCAGTGACGAACGTAATTACAATCAAACTAAAGAAGACCCAGTGATGATGGTGCTTTTCTACTTGGCTTTTATTATATTTTAAGCAATCGCATGCCGGAGACCGTCACACAATGTAATACATGTATTATCATCTTGATCTACGTAGTAAATACATAATTGAGTTGCGTGTGAATAACCACGGTTTAAGAAAATAAAACTAGTTCAAAGAACTATCGCAAGGCAAACCCAGTGCATTTGGTGCTCCATATAGTTGCCTACCGATCTTGGTTTACCCTGTTTGCCCAGAAAAAATGTAATAATTAATTGTATATACACATACTATTATATGCGTCTCTAGGAAGGCAGGTTCTAAAATTCGCTTTTTTGAGCAACATAGTGTTTACCACTCATTATTATACAGACACAAATTATGTTCTAATAAATTCATTGAAAAGGTTGAGCAGACTAATGTACGGCCTTCCAATTGTACATGGTACATTTGTTATTAAGTATTTTCAATGCGCAGAACCTAAATAGAATTAACAGCTAAAATCTTAAGAGATAAAGTTCGCATTAAACTCGAGAATAATCATGACACTTAAACAGTATATCCCCATTTAAGCACTACTCTAATAAATTCCCCGGTCTTCTAACACATAATGAACATTGAAGTAAATGAAAAGCTATTACGCTTTAACCTTTACCCCTTTGTATGTTTTCAGTATTGAAGACCAATAGATGATTAAGGCAGACGGAGAGTTAAGTCTTTAAGACAAGATTAGGGGCGTACTGCTTTACTTTCAACCTGTACCGTCCTGAAGTTGTTTAATCCTTTCCTCACCGAAGTCGCATAAAGTCAACTTTGCAAACTGTTTTGATCCTGATTAGACGCCGGTGTCTGATTAGGATAAAAATGTTTGCAAAGTCGGCTCAATATTTCTTATGTTATACTCTCTTAAATCTAACTTTGAAATGATGTTGCAGACAACAATATTGAAGCAGACGACAATATGATAGTGAAGGGGTAAAAACCTTAATATTATTTTGGCACCGAAAGGGGTAAATACGGGGATATATAGTATACGTTTGTGATTTATAAAGTTTCACTAGCAAATGATATTGATACGGATCAGACAGAGTTAGGAACGTATAATCAAATAAGATTCCAATGCTATTTCATTTGTATTGGCGTTTCTAAATATCCATTTAAATATTTTTGTAACAATTCTGAATATTGCATTGCTTTCATGTTAAAATCACTGTTTTATTGTAAAAAGAAATAAAATATCTATACTTTTGCATTTTATGTTTTCTTTTCTTTCACAATACAAGTATAACTACGTCTGTATAGGATATAAAACTGTCTACACACTGAACAAAATGCAGCATATCCCCGTCTTTAATATCATAATGTCAGAAGAGAGTTTTAACCCTCAACTGTCTTACTCCGAGTACTATGGCTATTTGCACACATTTGAGTTACACACTCATTACGATACATTTTAATTAGTTTATTTAAACTTTAAACTACATAATATCAATTCCTGTTTTTCCCCAGAGTTTATAACTAATAATCGATCCCAATTTATTTAACATTTTCTTTAACCGCTGTATGTAGCAGGCACCTTAAATATAAGTTCGTTATAATTAGGGTAAAACAGAGGAAACATCTAACTTATACTTTTTCAAAGGGGCTAATAATATTTATAATTGATTATTTAATTTCTTGTCTAGCCTATTTGATTACAAACACTGTTGTAGACAGTTCATTTTCTATCCATACGGTTTCAATCTGGACAAATAACTATCATTATAAATGTAACTTCTGCACATCGTTCAAAGACAAATTACTTTGTTTTAGAGATGCTTCGTTCTTTAGACACCCATAGTGAGTTTTACCTGTTTTCGCGTATATATCAATGAATGTTTTATGTGTTAAACGAGGCGTACAGTGCTTCCTTCCTTACAACGGCCCTCCGAAAAACGATGCCCTCCTCACAACATGGCTTGTCGCTGGTCACCATACCAGACAATTATGTTGGACGCTTTCACTGTTGAAATAATCGTCTGGTTAAAAATGTCGTATGTTTGTTTTCTCAAAGATATCAAGACAGAAAAAAAAATAAGGACATGTTGCAAACAGTATGAATCCTGATCAGACGCCGTCTGATCTGGATGCAAACTGTTTGCAAATGTAAGTAACATCATGCTCAGCTCTCTTAGGGTATCGGGGAAAACGTCATCAAAAAAATATTTATCTGGTACAAACTACTTACACACTCTATATCATGCTTCTTTACTCAAATGTCAACGTTTTAACCCTTTACCTCATAGCCTATTTATAGTACTTAAGATAGATGACTACTTAAAGCAGGTTGAAAGTAAAGCAGAATGCGCCTTAGGGCGCATTCTGCTTTACTTTCAGCCTGCTTTAAGCTATAATGTGCTATAATATAGAAAATATTCCCTATAATACATATTCATTACTGATTAAATTGGAACTATTTTCTTCAGCGGATGAATAAATCATATCCGCTAAAAGGCGCTTCTATTGGGGAAAGGGTTAAAAAGACACTATTGCTAGAGTGACATCATGCTATTCTAAGAAGAATATATTTATAGTATACGTATGAAAGACACGTATATCTGGTACGTATAGAAGAGTGCAATGAGATGCCAGTACAGTGCTCCCTCCCTACAACGGCCCTCCCAACAACGATTTCCTCTTTACAATAAACCTTGTCGCTGCTCCCCAAACATTACAATTATGTTTAATGTTTTTGCTGCTCCAAAATCGTCTGCTTGAAAGTGACGTCTGCTGGCTGCTCAAATTTACATATTGGACAAAAAAAACAACTGACGTGTGACAAACGGCTTTAATCCAGATCAGACGCCGGTGTCGTTGTAGAGAAGGAACGCTGTATATCAGTTCATGACAATTAAGAGAGGGTCTACTTTAGAATAATTTGTCGTTAGTACTGCTTTTCTACAAGAACTGGTCCTAATAAAGGGACGATAAACGCTAACAGGAAGAAAAACTGCAAGTTTCTTATTTCTGATATAGAATTCAATCTCGACTACTCGTACTAGTTTCAAGTCGAACTTATCCTTAATTCTTTAGTTGAATTTCAATTATCGAAGTCAACTGCTTTCAACAAAAACATCTTAAAACATTGCAATACTGACATGTTCGATTTATGAGAGTTCTAGCTATCAAGGTTTGACTTTGTATTTCTTATTCGTTATAACTATTTCTGTAATATTTCTATAACAAAAATCACATTTATTGTTCCTTATTTTTTCCCTATTGTCAATTGGAATATTATTTGCATCCTGCATACAAATAAGACATTAGATAAAATATAGTCCTCCTTTGGAATATCTGTAAGATGCACACTGTATTAGTACTTCCAACTATACTGGAATATTAATACACATCACGAACTCTTTACACATTTATATCATTTTAAGTTATTTTGTCTTACAACTAATTTGCTTGATTTGTACTTTGAGTTTGGCAATTATTGGGTAGCATAATTTCTTTCCAGTATAACCACTGGGGGCCAACGAAGTATCACGAAGACCCGTTTCGTACAGATGTCCCGTATATGTTTCGCACCTACAATCCATGTAAACACACCCATTTGTGTACTATTTTTTATACGCTGACATTCGCATTAACCACTTGTGTCCATAGACACACATATCAATTGAATTATTTCTTTGCAAATTACAGTATAGGTTCGTATATAAACTGTTTACATACCATTTCTTGTATTATTTATGGAAAAAAAGTATGTATATCAAGCACAGACGTCAATTTGTTACTCTTAAATGAATATTACCGGGCGATTATCGAAAAAAACATTGGAATGATCCACTATATTTACAAATATTCGGGAACCCCATCTTAGACATGATGTATGTTTATTAATAGCTTCATTTTCCCATAGTTTTTCAACTTATTTTTCACACTAATGTATACAACTTTGAATCAATCACAGTACCCTGAAGGGTTTATGACTGTGTATGTGCCCTCCTGAAGTCGCATTTACGTGTATACGTTACCAACAGAAGGTGTATGTGTTACCTCCTGTAGTCAATTAATTGATTTCTGTTGCAGTGACAAAAAATGGATTGGAAAAATGTATCGTTTATGCCTACCACACATTTGCTGCGGTGGCCGTACGGCATTTGCAAGGATTATTATTTCTACGGCGAGTAGCAATTTCCCGGCCGCCGTAGATTTCCTAAGACCGCTGTATGTTGTGCTTACATTTGCTGCGGCCACCGCAAGGCGAGATTTGATGTTTTGGGGTTAAAAAACTTGCGGCAGTGCGGTCTCCGTTCGACAGCCGTACGGCGCCTCTGCGGCGGCCCCGATTTCTAATAAAACTCACGGCGACCGCACGACGGCCGTACGGCGGCCGTTGATGTGCAGTCTTAATGCTGCTCCTGCTACACACATTGGCTTGCTACATGTGCACATAACTCATATCAGTCCAACTACACCGAGATCTCAAAGGCCATATATGGACAGCATTATGCCTCATAAGAACATCCAAACCCACTTTTAGATCAATAGACACATATGAACAAAAGTGCAAACGCCCAATAGTAAAATTAATCATTGAGTCCCGGCGGCCGCACGATGGCCGAACGCAGCCGCAGAACCGCTCTACGGCGTGTCGTTTTCTACGGCCATCGTAGAAATGAACTTTTTTTTATAACTCCGCGTTATAATACTGCGGCGACCTCTACGGCGTGTAAAACTTTGGGACTGCCGCCGCAGGATTTCTTCGGCCAGCGCAAGAATCTTCAGATTTCACGTTTAGTTTAAACATATTTATTGCATAATATATACATGCAAGGGATTAGGCTACAAGTCTTCACAACATTATATAATGCCCGCTGCCCGATTTAACCTTTCTGCGACCGCCGTACGCCCGACGTATCTAGCAAGTGTGGGCGAACTTTTAGCGATGAGGCCGTCCAGTCAAGCGGTACCAGTGTGACCATACCAAGTTGTTTGTGACGTTAATTGTGGTACAACTGACAGCTAAATTATCACCAAAAGGCCTCGATTCGGAATTTTTATCAAATGTTTTTTTTTTTATTCATGAGTCGATTTCAAGGAAACATAGCCTATGCTAAGGGTATTAATAAGTTATTTTAGAATGATGTCAATGTATTTGTCACTAGATGGATACTTTTTGTCTGAAAACGAGGCAAATATCCAGAAATGTTAACACACACAATGATTCCACGACAATTTAATACTAGATATTGCCAACTAATTTGCCCCATTTTCAGGCAAAATGTTTTACCTTGCTGACAAATACATTGATACCACTGTAAAGAATCCAGTTCCCCGTATCATAGGCTATGTTTCGTTGAAATCGGCTAAAACAAATTTCTTACATTTGATTGAAGTTCCGAATGGAGGCCTTTTTGTTGACAATTTGACTGCCAGTGGTATCCACATATTACGTCACAGACCATGTGGTATGATCACACTTGGTACTATCCATTTATTTTCTCTTCGCTTTTTAGCTCGACTTTTTCGAAAAGTCGAGCTATTGTCGTCACCCTGTCGTCTGCGTCTGCGTCTGCGTCAGCGTCTGCGTCGGTTAAGGTTTTTGCTTAAGGTTTTTGTAAGAGTCCATTTCTCAATAACTATCAAAGGTATCCATTTGAAATTTGGAATAGTTGTTCAGTATCATAAGGGCAACTCATAACAACAAGGCAGGTAACCCTGGGATTTGCCATTTCAGAGTTATTGCCCTTGTTTTATTTACTTAAAAATTATAAATTAATATATCTCAATAACTATCAAAGATATCCATTTGAAACTTGGAATACTTGTTCAGTATCAAAAGGGCAACTCATAACAACAAGGCAGATAACCCTGGGATTTGTCATTTCAGAGTTATTGCCCTTGTTTTATTTACTTAAAAATTATAAATTAACATATCTCAATAACTATCAAAGATATCCATTTGAAACTTGGAATAGTTTTTTAGTATCAAAAGGGCAACTCATAACAATAAGGCAGGTAACCCTGGGATTTGTCATTTCAGAGTTATTCTCCTTGTTTTATTTACTTAAAAAATATAAATTAACATATCGCAATAACTATCAAAGGTATCCTTTTTAAACTTGGAATAGTTGTTCAGTATCTAAAGGGCAACTCATAACAACAAGGCAGGTAACCCTGGGATTTGTCATTTCAGACTTATTGCCCTTGTTTTATTTACGTGAAATTGATAAATCAACATATCTAAATGACTATGAAAGATATTAACTTGTAACTTTGAATACTTGTTTAGTATCAAAAGGGCAACTCATTACAACAAGGTTGGTTACTCTGTGATTTGTAATTCCAGAGTAATTGCCCTTGTTTTATTTACTTAAAACTTGTAAATTGAAATATCTTAATAACTGTCAAAGGTATTAACTTGAAATTTTAAGTAATTGTGTTATATCAAAAGGGCAACTCATTCAAACAAGAAAGGTGACCGAGGATGTGCCATTCCAGAGTTATTGCCCTTGTTTTTATTTACATAAAACTTGTAAATTGAATTTTCTCAATAACTACCATAGGTATTTACTTGAAACTTTAGATACTTGTTAAGTATCAAAAGGACAACTCATTACAAGAGGGCAGGTAACCCTGGGTTTTGTTATTCCAGAGTTATTGCCCTTTGGTATTGACTTTTTAGAATTTAATAAGATTTCTCAATAACTACCATTAGCCCGCCAAATAAATTGTCGTCTGCTATATTTCTCGTCTGCTTCAAGTTTCAAAGTGCTTCAAAGTTGCTCAAAATTGCTGAAAATGTTGTCCGAGTGTCAAACAGCTTGGATCCGGATGAGACGCCGAGTTACTCGGCGTCTCATCCGGATCCAAGCTGTTTGCATATGGAGCTTTAGTCGTGAGTGGCAGGCTAAGGGTTAACTTGAAATTTGAATACTTGTTCAGTTTCAAAAGGGCATCACATTTCAACAAGGCAGATAACCATTGGATTTGTCATTGCAGAGTTACTGCCCTTGTTTGACTAAGAATTTGTATATGAAATTATTCAGTAACTGTAGAAAGTTATTAATTTCAAACTTCCAATATATTAGAATTCTTGTTTATAGATATAAAGATATAAAGATATTGTCCTTGTTTTGACTTATAGTTTACTTTAAATGGAATGCAGGCTGTCCAAGTATGTTAAAAGTTGTTGTTGCTTACAAACTTCTATGATCAATAAGGCATTAAACACCCATACACATTCTTTAAGTTTGGAAAATGTAGCCATCTCAAGTATATGAAAGTCGAGCGTCCAGCACCCGTTTGCGGTGCTCTCGTTGATAAAACGTGTAATATAAAAGACATTCACCCATTACCCTAAAGCCTGTTTCTAGATTTTAAGACGGATAGTCACGTATTAAAGCAAATTGAAAGTAAAGCAGAATGAGCATTAATGTACTGTTACTCTGTTTGCTTTAAGCTACCATATGATGGTAATTATTAGATCATTGTTTCATAAATAGAATATATATAGGAAAAAACCTGTGCAGCTTCTCATACACTTTTCTTAACACTTTCCCAGAGTAATTGCTTATATATGAAGGTGTTCGTGTAGTTTGGAATATTGGCTGTTTCTGTTTTACAAAATTATAGCCCTTTGAATATTTTCCTATAAAGAACAAGCTGCAAACTTTCACAGATTAATTAATTACATAGACGAAGGTGTTCATGAGGTTTTCAATTCGGGAAGCAACATTTTTAAAGAAGTTATGTCGCTTTGAATTTGTTTCGTACATAACAATTATAGTGTATTCCAGTTGCTCGGACAAATCAACTACTCTGTCAGCTTCATCTGCTTCCGCAACAGTTGATTGATCGAATTCATTTCCTAGTCCTGCACTTTTAACTGCTTCAGAAACTTACATGAAATGGACCGGTTTTTTATGTGATAACTTTTTAAGTTTTTCTCACTGGACTGTCACTATCAACAGATTTGGTGGAGATCATTTATTTTCGAGATAAACGGTAGGCAACAGTATATGCATGATACGTGGCGGTTTGCACCCTATAAATTCAATGATGACTTCAGTTGGTAACATATACATATAAAATGGACTTCGTTTAGTAACATATACATACTCTGTGCGGCACCTATACACGGTTAATTTGTTAAACTCGATTTAAAAACCATTTATTGCATTACTACAGATTCTTTATAACCCAAATAATATTCCATTGATACAATCAATCTTAAAAGGTAATGTTCATATCATGTTTAATAGCATTCTTTACAAAATAGCATACATTTGAAACATTTAACATCATAGGATATATGACTATGTTATTTTGCAAGTAATACAATGAATAATATGAAATGTGTACGTAGATTGCTCGAGAAACCATTCTACTTACCATCGGACCTATTTGATAATATGTTCCGGCTAAGTATAGGCGAAATGGAGAGACACTCAAGGAAACTCGTGTTTTACTTTCGTTTTGGGTACACAAAATATGCACTTTATCGGTGCGGAACATAAACAGGACTTCTGTGCGAAACGATCCTCGTGATACTCCGTTGGCCCCCAGTGATAACAGGTTGTAACTTTATTACCAGATATCATTAGACAAATTCAATAACAGAACTCCCGCAAAGCCAATATTTCCTTTAAGCTTTGGAATATTTTCTGAAGTAACAGACACATTAAAATAATGTTTAAATTTGCCTTCTTCCATTGCTCATTGCGGTGTTATGTTATTTACATTTTCTGTGATCCTCAGGTTTTTCAATATAAATTAAAAAAAAACAAAGATGGTTTCGCAAATAAGATTTACAGACTTTTAAAGTTTAAATGTTCATTCCTCAGAGTAACTGAACTGCGAATGATCAGGAATTTACTTGGTAGACCGTTGTATCGAGACAATCGGTCATACTGTCTACAAAATTGACTGATTATGAGCCACTATCATAAAAATGAATACGTGCGGATGGTGATAATCATTCATTACGCTTTATTTTATGCTATTAAATATGACATTAATTTAGTTTAATGTACATGTTAATCAAGAGCTGAAAAGCAATCTGTTTGTTTGAGATAGAAAACTTTGCTTTCTGACATGTTTTATATGTTCAGTTCTTCACCAAAAAAGACTCAATATCATGAATGTAAAACAACCGCTTAATGTCGTTAGTAAAAATACTGAACATTTTTACAACCAAAATAAAATTTGTTGAAAAGGAGTCTGTATGTTGTGAGATATATTTGTTTGGAATTTCGAATCAACTTTGCAATTTTGATACTGATTAGGAACGATATTATGGTGTCCGAACCGAAGTCGAACAATTTGGAAATGCCTGTTTTTTGCGCTTTTCAATGATATGATAAATTTACTAGATTTCTACGAACAAGGGGTAATGAATTTCTTTTGTTTTTCAGATACAAGTGGTTATTGTCAATGATGAAACTTTTATGACAGGTATCCAATTTCCAGAAAAATGAATCGTTAATTTTCACGCTTACGACAAAAGATTTTTCTTTTAATAAGTGACGTAGAATGACTTTACCGATTAATTTGTCTTTGAAACAATAAATATGAAAAACAACAAAACATACTAAATGAAAATGATTGGATATAATACTGTTTAAACATGCTGTGATGAACGCGGTAATTGGCCTGATAAACTGCAGATTTAAATTAAACATGTTTTATGTAATAGAAAGGACCAGTAGTAATCGTATAGTATTATTGTAGGTTTGAGTAAGAATGAGGCCAGTTATCACTCCGGTAAAGGTTTGGTCTTGCATTTTAATATCTGGCGATATACAAATGACTTATGATGAACAAGCGGTAAGTAGAAGACTCCTGTGATATGGTTCGTTTGTTTTTCCTTAACCCTTTCCCCATAGAAGCGCCTTTTAGCGAATACGATTTTATTCCTCCGCTGAAGGAATAGTTCCATTTAAATCAGTCATCAATATATATTATTATTATATTCTAGCACATGATAGCTTAAAGCAGGCTGAAAGTAAAGCAGAATGCGCCTTATGGTGCATTCTGCTTTACTTTCAACCTGCTTTAAGTAGTCATCTATATTCAATAATATAAATAGGTTATCAGGTAGATCTTAAGGGTTAAGTTGTGGCATGTGCGAAACACAGTCAAAACTGGTTGTAGGTTGGCGTTTATGGCAAATTTAATGATATTGATACCAATGGTATACTGTATTGGAAATATGAGGTTGAGGCAAACAACGGCTCAAACAATATCACTGGCACAATTATTTAGTACTGCAACTGACCGGTGAAAAGTAATAAAAAACAGCAATATAAGAATTACCTTTATGCATTTATATGCCAGTGTAATAGTTAAGTCTGAATCTAAAAATATTCCGTATTCAAGAAGGTTCTCAGGAATAACTGTCTGTTTTATATTCACTATGCACGGAGTAACCACATTCAACTATAACGGCGACTTTTAATAACAATTTTACTATTTCACTGCCAACTTCGCCAAGACGCGGCATCTGATCAGGGCGTTAACTGTTTGACATTCGTAACCCGAAATGTGACTCTGAAAATATTGCAGACGACACTACCAATGCAGACGATATTTTGGCGGCAAGAGGTTAAGGCAGACGATAAAACGTACCAGTTAAAAAGTTAAGAAGGTATGCCCCTAACGAGATCGGGTAAATGTCAGTCGATACGTAGAGAGATTGGTAATTCTCGTTAATTGACAGATCGTACTAAATCAACCGTATTAAGCAATTCGTTTTCAAACTGAAAACTGAGTTCGTCGTTAATCTGTCACCAATGTTTTGTAGTCTGCAATAATGTTCAGCCCGCTTAGTTCAAATATATTAAAAGAGTTTAAACAACTTATAAATATATGTTATTGTTGGCGCCTTCACTGACTTACCCGATTACAATAGTTATTTGCACTCAGTTTGGATCCTGATAAGATGTCGATAAGTGCGGTGTCTGGTCAGGATCAACACTGTTTAACAATCAGCTTTATATTTCGTATCATATATAAAGTCAAAGTAGACCCTAAAATTAAGATATGAAAAAATCAGTCGACAGTTGATTGAAATCGATGAGGTCATGGCAGTGAAGGTGTAACGAAAAGAATATTGTTGCAATAATATCGTACAGTACAACTCCTCTATTACGACCACTAAAACGAAAACTAATTAATTGGATAAAAGACAGGTGTCAGGCTTAAACGATGTGACAGAAAAACAGAAAGCTCCTAAAGGAGCTTTCTGTTTTACTGTCACCTTGCATTAAGCAGTCACCTGTCGTAAACACATTATAAGTAACATCATTTAGTGGTCGTAATAGAAGGGTTCTACTGTAATTGTCTTACTCCAAGGTTAATGTTGATTTCCTAACAACTTGGATACTGATCAGTCGACGGGTAAATCAAAATTCAAAACAATCATTCGATGTTCATTCCTAATGTGAAGGCCTGATACACAGGCAGATATGATCGAAGCCTTTAACAACACATCGCGCTATCTAGATGATATTTCTAATATAGACAACCCTTTTTTTGATACGTTGTTTCCTTTTATTTACCCAAAAGAGTTGCGCCTTGGTGGGACAGACGGGTCGAGTTTATCGGCACCATTTTTAGATTTGGATCGTTTGGTAAATAACGGAATTGTTTCTTCTAAGATTTACGATAAACGAGATGGTTTTGGTTTTGGTGTTGTGACCTGTCCTCGTCTGGATGGCGATGTTCCCTGTTCTGCGTTTTGCGGGGTTTGTGTTTCACAACTTGTTCGTTTTGCTAGGGCTTGTACCTCTGTTGAGGACTTCCACATTCGTAATAAAACTATTACTGAAAAGCTTCTTAAACAGGGGTACAGATTTCATAAACTTCGTAAAACATTTTCTAGGTTCTTTTATAGAAATCTTCCTCTCATAAACAAGTATAAATGTAACTTAAAGTCTTTTCTGCGGCAAGGTATTTCACATCCGGAGTTTTATGGTGATGTGATTTACAGACTTCGTAAGATTCTTGGACATATGCATTTTCAAAACCTATTTGTGAGGCGTGTTAGATTTTTCCTCAGGAAAGATTATGATCCAACTATATTGCTGCGCACTTCACGTTTGGTTTTCGATCAATCTACAATTGATAACTATGCTTTCCTCTTTGGTTGTGCGACGACAGACAGGGCTTAGCACTACATGATGATGTATATCTAGAGCCGTCCTTAACCGGGAGAGTTATGTCGGATTTTCGTGCTTTGGTTTTTCTCTCCCTCTCTGTCGTACCCTAACAGCTACTCGTGACTACAGACTATTCGCTTGAGTACAATTTGACCGTTGCCATAGTGGGTTATTTTTAACACGGGCTTGAATGTTTAATTCTTTCCCGTGTTACTAATAATCCTGTCAGAGAATTTTGTTAGATGTTTTACATGTATTTACTTACTGTGCTGGCGGTCTTTTTGATTGTAAGGTTGTGGAACAGGGTTTATATTTTATGTACACTGTTCGTCTTTATAGGTGAATATAGGAGATAAGTGTGAGGTTGGGCGCCCCTAAACCCAGGTTTAACCCCCCAGTGGTTGTTAATGGTTAATTTATAATTAATTATTGATTGCTGCTGACCGTACCAAGGCGGGCTCCTATGTTCACTTTGCTTTATGTTTGTTTTGCGTATTGTTTTCTGTTTGGATTGTGGGATTGCGTGTGTGTGTGTGTGTGTGTGTGTTATGGTATGGCTGTGTGTGTGTTCTGCTTTAGAGATGGGTGTATTGTTTGTGTTGCGTTTCCTGCTTGAGTCTTCTTTCGTATTTATTTGAAAACGGAAAACTGTTTAAAATATTTATCAAAAGATTCTGTTTTGGATATTGCCGTAAACAAATCAAAAGAAACTGCTGTCTTCTTGACATTATGCATTTGAAGAAATATAAAATATGTATCACATGTCCTGGTGATATGTGTTTGAAAAAGTTAAGTGAAATTCCATTGATGTAATTTGTAAATGTAATTTAATTATATTCATTTGCAGTATTTCCGATCTAGCTGTACACCTATAAATACTTTTTAAATTATGTTCGTTATCCAAATTTAACTGCTTTAAGTTGTCAGCTGTGCTCAAAACTAGAAACAAGCTTTTGGGGTAATGGGTTAAACAACCGTGAATGAACCTCACTAATTTTCACAGTAGACAGTAACAGACAAACTATTGTTAACACTCTAAGCCGTTCTCTAGACTGTTCCTTTACAACACAATTCAATTTCTTATCTTTCAATTTAACCCATTTGTGCCCACGATCCCATATATGAGATATAAGCAAACAGCGTAGACTCTGATCAGACGCCGTATAATGCGGCGTCTGATCAGAGTCTACACTGTTTGCTGATAGGAATTTCAATTTAAAACAAAATGAAAATGAAAATTTTGACCAGGTATCCCATTGATAAAAAATGGACTAATTCAATTTATAAACATGGAATAATCCACTCGGTATAAATGGGTTAAGGTAACGTTTGTAGCACTAGCCAGGTGTATAATAGTCATTTACAAATAGTGTACATTTTTGAACAGTACACAAATCCTGCGCATTCCGTGTTATATTTATAAATAAATGCTTGTCAGTTTGCAATATATTACACACACAACCTTAAATAGTAAAGAATGTACTAGAATTTATTGAAAACTAGACTTGTGTAATTGAAATGTCAGTTGTGAATGAAAGAAATTGATACACTATGTATGTAATCTTCATTTCACTTCATTTAATTTCGAGCGTTTTATGTTACATGACAAAGACATACTTTTAAGTAAACCTGTCTATGCTATCCTATATTATCACATAAACGGTCGTCTATACTGTAACAATACATGTAATGTCTTTAGTTTTGCATATAATGGATATAAAACTGTCTGCAACACTAAACTGGCGGTAACAAGTATATCTCTTTAACATGCGCCAGTCTCGTAAAGAATCAAAACATTTTAACTCAAATGTCGTCTTCAGTACAATTACTCAATACTATATAACATTTTACAAATGTTTTCATCATACTCGAAGTGTATTTTTTCAGATGGCAATTTTGTTTATTGGTTCATTTTATGATAACGTATATATAACGTATCAGACGAAGCATAACATATAAAATATAAAATTACGTAATCCTCGATTTAAGGATGTTTCGATGTACGCTGACTATTACCGATAAACATAATCTAACGGCAAAAATGAAACTGGACATAGTTGAATCTTAACTAATTAAGCAAAATACAAGTTCAATGTATTGTTTTAAAACGTTTAAATAAGATATTGTTTTGATTTTTTCCAATTTCTTATAAGGTAATATCGTCAGTAAGAGAGACGTTTAAATAGTGATTAGTAATAATAAAAATGCTTCTTTTCAAACCAACATAAAAATGCGTTTGTAAGAGAAAATACCGGATTTCCGAGTTTTGATAATCTGGATGTAACTTAACCTTGCACAATAATGTTACAAAGCGAATTTATTTCCGCTCTCATGAAATTACACAATGTTTTGAATGGTGAAAATGACACATTTTGAACTTTTGAGGAAATTATGATATCATAATGAAAAAAAGTTTGCTCTAAACAAAACGTTTTTAGCATAAACGTGTCTATCGGGAACGAATAACAATATACTCTACCTAGCTATTTAAAATATCCAATTATCCATTAGTCTAGGTTTAGGTATGTTTACTATGTGATACTTATTGATATACATCCAGTGGGACCTACAGAACCAACGTTTTGTGGCACTGTCACAGAAAGTGTGGCTATCCAGACAATGTTATCATTCAAAATAGTATATGATTGAAAAACAATCGAGAGTAGAACCACAGGATGAAATTTTACGCCAATCTGTATAATATCGCCAAGAAACAATCAATTTCTATTGAGCAAATGAATGTTTCCTACTTATTCGTCCCTTGTATCAAATGTATTTGGCGATCTAGATTACATACTGGAAATTATGAAAATCATTGTACTAATCATAAGATAAAGGCTCGTATCTGATAAGTATAGAATACCATACTAACACAACGACTGTTCAGCCAGCATTTATTCAAGAAAATGGGAGGACAAAGATTACTGTCACTATGCATTCTTATTATAATCTAAACATGCATTTATGTTTTAGTTTCTTAAATCGTTTAAATTTAGCTACGCTTCATTTCTCCTTACATCATTGTACATTGCCCAGTAGCCAAAAAAGCAACGTTTCAATATCTCCGTTAAAACTAACGTATTGCCGTTAAAATGTCGGTACTTTATATCGACCAGGTCATTGCAAACCTGACGTCATCAACATTTATAAACGGCTTTGAAGCCGAAAATAATGGTGTTTCATCAAGATAAATGTTATAGACATTATAATGGATGTTAATTGTTTCAAATCATTAATTATAAACACACACCAGGCGAACGTTGTATTGGTAAGATTTGAAAGCATTGACAAAGGCAAATTACTTTTTTTCGTATATGATAGCCTGCAGTCTACTCATTACTTGATAACATCAAAATAAAGTTAGATTAATAGAAGAAACAACGTTAATGTCTTAGTGTAAAAGAAATTATAAATGTAATTGAAACGCGCTCCTAGTTAATTCATTGCGGTTGGTTTCAGTTTTAAATTATTGCTGCAGCGTTTAAACGATTTGTATTTAAATCACCAAGGCAGGGAAACTGTGCCCAAGAAAAAACAACTTAAAAGCACAGTTTTAAACAGCTTTAACACACACACACACACACATTGAAGTTTGAAGAAACTGCCTTCAGCATAATTATATTATTGTAATTATTTTTTACTCTTATGATAATAATAATTATTTTTATTATTAGTATCATTAAAAATTATCACTATTCCTATTAATAGCACATGGTGTAGATAGTTCCTATGGGAATTCTGATCCAGAGTCATTTTATTGTGACTTTATCATTCAACTAAGGTACGGATAATGATATTGGTGGTAACACATATGCAGAAGTAATGGCACACACTATGAAGCCAGTTAGGTGTTGCTGTATGCAATTGCAATCACGCCCGCCCTTAATTCCTGTTTTTGTTCACGTATCTAAAGATTCTGTTTCCAAATCACTACCAAATCATCTTTCAGCATGCTTGTTTAGAACATACATGTATGTTCAACGGATAATGACCTCTTTTACTCAAAGTATAAGAAGGTTTGTTACGATTACCATTTGCCGACAGAACTTTGGATTTTACTATAATTTAGATCAAAATCAGATCAGTCGCTCGCCATGTCATATTACTGATCTAAAGTTTCCGCAAAATATAATAAGAGTATTTTTCGTTGAATAGAAACTTATCTAATAGTAGCACTTTTTTGTTGTTACGTTAATTACTCCGTTCACTATCAAAGTCCACAACACTGACTTCTACAAAGATTTTGGGTTCTGATTGGACAGTGTCTGATCAAGGCCCAAACTGTTTGATGCAAATATAACTATCTTTAAGTCCAAACCACATGACATTTTAAGTGCATAAGTAAAAGCAGACGAAACATATCAACAAATCTAAACGGTGCGACTGTGTAAATCTGAATAAGGGGAGATCCTTTGAATGAACAGAAAACAAAGCAAATACTGAAAATTGCAGACTCGGTTTAATTGAGTCTGTTCATGAGCAATACTGAAATATGCAACAGTGCTCACGCCCCCTAGCACCAGCTTAAGCGGAATTCAACCTTCAACTGTAAATGCGCTGAAACCAATGATTCCAAAGGACCAGAAAGTATAACAACACTGAGAATGAAGTACGGGGCGACTTTTTACAGCCGCCACACAAGCACTTGACATCTGCTGTTGTGAATTATATAAATCTGAATAAGGGGAGATCCGGTATATGTTATAATGGCAGCGAATTTGTCATGGATGCTTCTCTATGTAATGACGATTTACGTCCCTCCAGGCATTCGACAAGGTATCATCCCATCCCTGTCTTTGAGTGGCAACAATGGCCAAGCAATATACGGGACATAATAAATTTGCCAACGTACATACGTTCTGTACAAATAATAGTAGATAAAAAAGCGTTGTCAGAACGTTCGAAAAATGTAATATTTTACCTTCCAGGTACACTTGCACCGGCTAGAAAAAAACTATCAACAGCTTTAAGATACCAACACGCAGCGTACTTTTTCAATTTGTTTGATCTTTCTCTAGATATCTAATACTACCTCTAGAGATTTTGTCTATTAACTTGACATTCGTGTAATCGGATATACGTATGTCAGTAGAACACTCCTGTATAGACGGTGCATGGCATTTCATATTTCACAGGCTACAAGCTTCATTGCTACTGGCTAATTAATTTTACGTCTCGTTTACTAAGGTCATCTAACATATTAATAGTCTGGTCTCGGGAACAGAAAGGTGTTTAGTTGTCACAAACCAAATCTACTTTAGTAGAGACAGAAACCTCTACAACAGCATTCTACGACAGTTGTTATCAAACCCTAGACTTCTCATCGAGGCTTGACTACTTTTTAGCATTTTTCAAACAGTTTGAATTAAGATATTAGAAAGCCGTATGATGCGACGTTATATCTTAATTAAAACAGTTTTCAAAGAATAAGGATTCTTTAATAAAAACTATATTCTATTTTAAATGTCCAGACACAATTTTAAAAGCATATAACGAGACAGGTAAAATGTTTGATGTTATTTGCTGCGCCTCTGAGAGGCTAAAGTAATCAAGAATAAAAACAGGAAATTAACGTTTAATATAACTGTATGTAACAATCAAACTAGCACGTTAAAACAGACTCAAAGTGTAATTCTGGTTACATTTTATTTGGAGAAATTCATTCTCTGTTTAAACGAAACGTACATTAAGTGCATTGCAATGTTAACCCTTTCCCTTATAGAAGCGACTTTAAGCACATTCATTTTATTCATCCGCTGAAGAAAATAGTTCCAAATTATACCGTAATGAATATGTGTCATATTTAATACTTTTCTTATTCTATCAGTTAATAGCTTAAAGCAGGCTGAAAGTAAAGCAGAATGCGCCTTAGGGCGCATTCTGCTTTACTTTCAACCTGCTTTAAGTAGTCACATATCTTCAATACTAGAAACAATGCTATCAGGTAAAGGGTTAAATGTGAACAATGACTTTTTAACCCTCATCTGGACCTTTAAAAAAATACCATTTTGATACTTTTTGGGTCAATTTGACCCCATTTTGTATTTTTGATATTTACACCGCTTTACAATAATATCCAGTGGGATGCAAATACAGTGTGTGTTGTTTGAGGAAGTTCTTATAGGGCGGGAAAATTAATACTATTAGAGTGCAAGCAGCTTGAATTTAGATCAGATGCCGCGCTACATCAGGATTTAACTGTTTGTCACTCGTCAGATTGTTCTTCAAAGTAGAATGTTACTTTGAGAAAAACAGCAGTTTTCAATTTTAAACTCACAAATGGACGATATTGGAGAAGTGAAAGAGTAAGGCACCTTTGTTTTCGTTTACATCGTCAAGCATTGTTGTACGGAGGGAATAGTTCTCGAGAGGGCGTTTGTATATGAAACATTGTAGTATTATCAACCGATCGGCCAGTTGCTGATAAAACGTCATATAGCTATAAAAAATGTTTTTGAGTTGAAAATGCTATTGGAATGATTTTTTGCAGAACATTAAAGGCAAGAAATTTTGCATTCGATAAGCAAATAAACCCTTATGATCGACCGTGGTCTTATTTATATCATTAACGCACTTTTAGTTCCTTACTGATGTATATTTTGCGTGTCTGGAAATTATAATGAGAGATAGTGTCGTATCCTTCCTTTACCAGTAGTGTCATGTAACACATCCCGATGTGAACAGTGACAAACTATCAGCAATACGAGGCAACACATTTATCAGTGTTCATCACGTGATGTATATTTTGGTTATAAGTCTACACACCACCAACCAATTTAAGACAATGATTGTGTGTGTTATTCGAAGGAAGTTGCTATATGGGAAAAAACATGATACACAGGCAGATATGGTCGAAGCCTTTAACAATACATCGCGCTATCTAGATGATAAATTGTAATATAGACAACCCATTTTTTGATACGTTGTTTCCTTTTATTTACCCAAAAGAACTACGCCTTAATAAAACAAACGAGTCAAATTTACCGGCACCATTTTTAGATTTGGATCTTTTAATAAATAACGGAATTGTTTCTTCTAAGATTTACGATAACGAGATGATTTTGATTTTAGTATTGTAAATTATTCTCATCTAGATGGCGATGTTCCCCGTTCTACATCTTACGGGGTTTATATTTTACAACTTATTCGTTTTGCAAGGGCCTGTACCTCTGTTGATGACTTCAACATTCGTAATAAAAATATTACTGAAAAGCTTCTTAAACAGGGGTACAGATTTCATAAACTTCGTAAAACATTTTCTAAATTCTTTTATAGAAATCTTCCTCTCATTAACAAGTATAAATGTAACTTAAAGTCTTTTCTGCGGCAAGGTATGTCACATCCGGAGTTTTATGGTGATGTGATTTACAGACTTCGTAAGATTCTTGGACATATGCATTTTCAAAACCTATTTGTGAAACGTATTAGATTTTTCTTCAAAAAAGATTATGATCCAACTATATTGCTGCGCACTTCACGTTTGGCTATCGATCAATCTACAATTGATAACTATGCTTTCCTCATTGGTTGTGCGACGACAGACAGGGCTTAGCACTACATGATGATGTATCTCTAAAGCCGTCCTTAACCGGGAGAGTTATGTCGGATTTTCGTGCTTTGTTTTTTCTCTCCCTCTCTGTCGTACCCTTAACCCATACATGCCTTACAGTTACTCGTGACTACAGACTAGTCGCTTGAGTACAATTTGACCGTTGCCATAGTGGGTAATATTTAACACTGGCTTGAATGTTTAATTCTTTCCCGTGTTACTAATAATCTTGTCATAGATTTTTTTGTTAGATGTTTTACATGTATTTACTTACTGTGCTGGCGGTCTTTTTGATTGTAAGGTTGTAGAACAGGGGTTATATCTTATGTACACTGTTCGTCTTTATAGGTAAATATGGGAGATAAGAGTGAGGTTGGGCGCCCCTCAACCCAGGTTTAACCACCCAGTGGTTGTTTATAATTAATTTATAATTAATTATTGACTGCTGCTGACCGTACCAAGGCGGGCTCCTATATTCACTTTGCTTTGTGCTTGTCTTGCGTGTTGTTTTCTATTTAGTGTGTAGATGTAGGAATGGGATTAGTGTGTGTGTGTGTGTTTGTTTGTTATGGTATGACTGTGTGTGTGTTCTGCTTAAGAAGTGGGTGTATTGTTTGTGTTGCGTTTCCTGCTTGAGTATTTCGTATTTATTAGCATGACTTGGCTTTCCATTTCAAACATATATTATTGCAGCAGTGGAAACATTGGACATAATTGTCTTGTTTGGGGAACATCGGTAAGCATCGTGGTAAGGAGTGAAGCGTTGTTCGGAGGACCGATGTTGGGAGGGAGCACTGGGGAACAACGGCATGCATTGTTGTAAGATGCGTTGTTCGGAGAACCGATGAAGAAAGCTAGCACTGTAGCTAGAAACAGTAGAAATGTATCCAGTATTGCTTAAACCTTACAATTCTAAATATTTATACTGGCTGTTCCATATCTGATGAAATTACTCTTTTATATTTAGTTGCATGAGTGTTGTATCCGATTTATCTTGGATCACGACAAATAGTACATGCCATGATCATGTTACATGTATTTTGGTTATCAATATAACTTCATTTTTTCTGGTCGCACGAGAGGGTCTTCACTCTATATACATAACAATTGGATAGTGTGCTTAGAAAGAAGTTCATACACGATCTATACTGTTTTAAATGCATTCGAATGCGTTTGGACTGACCTTTTGAAAGTAAATTAAAACCGGTCCGTTTCAGAAAATGAAAGATACAATTTAAATTATCAGTATAATACGTTTTAAGTATACCATTCCCAAGTTTGTAATAATAATATTATCTGAACGAGGGATCTGAAGCTTATAACATATACTTGCTCAAACTGTATGTAAACAATGAAAAAAACAATTGCGATGGTCCTGTACGACACTTTTACTGTAATGGAATTAAGGAACACATTTGCAGTAAACATCTTTTGATAATCGCCCTTTACCTTGTTTAACCCTTTGACCGTCAAATCTAACCTGATGTATTGAAATAATAACCGACTAAATATTAATAGCAGACTTGAATTGGTTTGAATTCAGACCAATTGCCACATTACGCGGCATCTGATATGGATCCAAACTGTTGGTAAAGTCTCTTAAAGTCGTCTACAGTGTTGAATGGGTTTAAATTATATTAACAGTTTCAAATAATACCATGTCCCTAGATGACAATTTCAGGACATGTCAATGTAGCTGATTGTCTTGTTTTATCAGACTGCATCATTTTCTTAAAATGACATTATCTATAAGCTAATAACATATGAGTAACCAGTATATAATCTATGTTTACTGTGATGCAACCAGTATGGGTATCATTTAAAATTGTGAAGAGCCTAACCTTTTTACAACATATCAATCGTGAGTTTTACACCTTCACCGTACATTGTCGTCTACTTTAATAGTTGCAATGTCGTTTCAAAGTTAGGTAAAATGCAGTTTGACTAACGAAATTTCAAAATGAATGTCAAACAATCGTATCCAGATCTGACGCCGTATTACGCGGGGCATTGTCAGGATCCAAACTGTTTGCAAAGGCGTCAATGTGCATTTGACAATGAAAGGAATAACGAGAGGGATATGCTGCATTTCAATTGATTAAATGTTCTGAACGTTTGGAACCAAAAGGAGATATAATTTGCAAACAGTTTGGATTCAGATCAGATGGAAATTAGCCTGGAATCTCATCTGATTCAAACTGTTTGCCGCTCTTATGATAATTGAATTCGAGAATTGACACAATTCACGGACAACAATAACGGTGAATTTTTGTTATTAATAGCAATTCTCTGTAACCATCAACCACATTGCGGCACGCATAGTCACCGATTTGCATGAAACCTACACCATCTGTACCTCTCTACATGAAATGAAAAAAAATACCCCGAAAATTTATTTCCGGTATCCGGTTGCCATGGCAACGCGGAAATAAGATTTTGGCCAAAAACCAGTGTTTTGGGTGAGTAAAATATGACAAATTCACAGACTTTTTGAGAGAAAACTGTACATATTTCAGATAAAATGACATTTGTATGTTGAAGTATGACACATTGACAATTAAATAACATTGTAGGATTCAACTCAACATTACATCCGATTGGTACGCACGTGCGAGCTTAAGGGACTAATATGCTGAAAGTAAGAAATCATGATTTTGGCATATTTTAAGGGCTGGTAGAATATCTATGCATCCATGCTGAACTTGAATATGATCACTAATAACAAGAAGCACATGTGTTGTTTACTTTCTGCGAAGAAAACCTTTGGGATTCAGGTTGTTAAGGGGGTAACCATGGCAACGAAACTATCAACTTTTTAATGTTGTAACTTCCTATGTAACTGAGCAGGATTGCTTAAAAGGTACCAAGACCACTCTTAAATTGCTATAGCCGTATATTTAAGTGTTGTAAAATGAAAGTAAAAGACAACACATGCAGATATTAGTTGGTTACTATGGTAACGCCTGCCATAAGAACGTTATTTACTGAAAATATGTGTCAAATTCAATACTTTTGGAATGCAAAATACAGCAAACTATCCAAACCATTACACACTTACTTAAAATAGTTTCTTTATCAGGTTTGCAAGTGAGCATTGTCTCATACACATTCATTGTTAAGATGAAAACGGCCTTTGGTTGCCTTAGTAACCGCTCAACGCAGTTGCTAAATAAGAGCATTGTATTGAAAATGTGAGTAAAATTCAAGCTTTTTTAAGGAAAAATACAGAAACATATCCAAACCACGGTACTCTAGTTTCATCATCAGATTAGCTAGTTACCAGTGTTGTATAATTATCACTTTAAACATGAAAATGACATTTGGTAACCATAGCAACCACTCACAATGTATGCTAAATAACAGCTTTGTATCGGAAATATGGACGAATATCAGGGTTTTTTTAGGTTAAGTACAGCAACTTAACTTAACAATGGTACTTTAGTGTCATTATCATGTTTGTAAGTTAAATTTGTCAAATAATATTCACTTTTGACAGAAAAATAACAATTGGTTACCATAGCAACAACTCACAAAATTATGCTATTTATGAGCATTGTATTGAAATTATGAGTCAATTTCAAGTTTTTGTTAATGCAATATACCGCAATCTAATAGAACTATTGTAATTTTAGTACATTATCAAATTAACAAGTTAATTTTGTCATATAAATATTCACTTTTAATAGGAAAATAACATTTAGTTACCTTAGCAACCATTCACAAAATATGCTAAGTAAAGAATTATATTGAAAATGTAGTATAATTCGAGCGTTCTTGAAGGCAAAGTACAGGTACCTTTTGGAACCTTTGTACTTTAGTTTTATTATAAGGTTTGAAAGTAAATATTGTCATATAACCGCTCATTTTTGTACACATAAAAAGAATTTTGCTACCATAGCAACCACTAACAATTTATGTTATATAAGAGCAAATTATTCAAATTTGAGCTGTTTCGAAGGCAAAGGAAAGCAGTTTATTAGAGTTTGAGTAGTTTAGTTTCGTTATCAGGTTTGCTGCAAGTTAACATTGTAATATAACCTTTCAAATTTCACACAAAAATAACATTTGGTTACCTTAGCAACCACGTAAATGTGTCAAATTTGAGTTTTTAAGGAAACATACTGCAACCTATTACAACTATTGTACCTGAAATTACTTTCTGGTTGCAAGTTAACTATGTAATGGAAAAGTACATGTTACATTTAGAATTGAAATAGCAGCTGGTTACCTTACCAACCACTCACAATTTATCAATCTAAATAGCAGCATAATATTGATATTATAATATTGATAATATGTGTCAACTTCGGGCTTTTTAAGGCATAGTACAGCAACTTGTTAAAACCATGGTACTTTAGTTTCAATATTAGGTTTTCAAGTTAACATTGTCATATAAACATGTCTTTTTGATACGAGCATTTGGTATCCTTAGCAACCTTTCATATGCTAAGTAAGAGCATTTTATTGAAAATATGTATCGAAATCATGTTTTGTGTAGAGAAGTTGCGATTATATCTTTGGAATGAGGGTAAAGTTTAGTCACTGTAACCTGGACCTTTGATCTCATTATAGAACAAGAGGATCATGATGGCCCTAATTTCGCTCACTTGATTATATTGAACATGATAATTTTTCTTGTGGGTGCTACAAAATCAATGATTGTACATAGTGACCTATTTTTTGATCCGACATGCAAGTTTTGAACTTGACCTTGATTTTGTAAAGAACAACGTTTGGATCAAGTTCGATAAACACTGACCCAAACATTGTGACCTCTAGTCTCCACAATGTTTTACTATAATTTTACTAATGACCTATGTTTTGACAGGACATAAACCGTACTCAAACTTGACTAAGATTTTGTCAAGAACAACAATCAGTGCAAAATTGGTGGAGATTATTTTGAAACTGTAACCTGTAGAGTGTTCAAAAGGTTTGTATATGACTTGACCCAGTGACCTACTTTTTGACCCCACATACCCCATACTTATTCAAACAAGATCCATTTTTTTGTCAAGTACATCATTTGGATAAGTTTAATCAAGATTGATCTCAAACTGTGGCTTTTAAGATGTGCACAATAATTTGACCAAATAATCTACTTTTTGACATGACATAATCCCTGTTCAAAGTTTTTTCTAGATTTTGTCGAAAACAACAGTTTTAGCAAGTGTGATGAGTATTGGTCCTAAAATGTGGCCTCTAGAGTGTTCACAGTGTCTTGCTACTATTTTACCTAGTGGCCTACTTTTTTACCAAACATAAACCATGTACATTACCCCACATAACCCATGGTCGATGGAAATTGACCCCAAAATGTGGTCTCTAAAGTGTTTACAAGAAATTGTGGACAGACTGATGGAAGCCGGACAAAATGTGATCATAATGGCTCACCCTAAGCTCTGCTCAGATGAGCCAAAAATAGAAAATGCTAGTCCAGAGGATATTTCCTATAACACATCAGCTAGGGGTACCGAATTTGTGATGTGAGTACATTGTTGAAAAGTGTAGAGGACCATAACATTTTTGATAAACTGCTCTTATTTGGCATATAATATTGTGAGTGGTCACTAAGGCAACCAAATGCTATATTCATGTTAAAAATGAATGTCAGTATGACAATGTTATCTTGCAAACCTGATATTGAAACTAAAGTACCATGATTCTAATAAGCTGCTGTACTTTGCTCTAAAATGTTTGAATTTGACACATATTTGTAATACAATGCTCTTATTTGCAAATATTGTGAGTGGTTGCTAAGGTAACCAACTATATTATTCATGCTAAAAAGCAAGTTGGGAACCTGATAGTTAACCTAAAGTGCAACGGTTGTAATACGTTGCTGTACTTTGCCTAAATCACTCAATTTTGACATATATATATTCAATATAATGATCTTATTTAGCATAATATTATGTGAAGTGTTGCTATATGGTAGCCAAAGGTTATTTTCATGCTTAAAGGGAATATTTGTATGAAAATGTTTTCTTGCAAAACTGATAATGTGCTTCAAATGCAATGGTTGTAGTAAGTTGCTGTACCTAAAAAGGTCGAATTTGATACATACATAAACAATATAATGCTCTTATTTAGCATAAAGTGTGAGTGGTTGCTATGGTAACAAATAATTTCATTATAAAAGTTGATATCTGTATGTCAATGGTAACTTTCAAACCTGATAATGAACTTTCAGTACAATGGTTGCTATAATTTACCTAAAAAGGCTCGACTTTGACACATATATTCAATATAATGTTCTTTTAAGCATAAATTATGTGCGGTTGCTAAGGTAATCAAATGTTATTTTCAAGCAAAACCAGAGTATTTGTATGCAAATATTGAATTGCAAACCTGATAATGAACTTAAAGTACAAAAGTTGTAATAAGTTTCTGTACTGTGCCTATAAAAGCTAAATTTTGACACACATATTCAATATTTTGCTCTAATAAAACATAAATTATGAGTGGTTGCTATGGTAGCAAAATTCTTTCTTAATGTACAAAAATGAGCGGTTATATGACAATATTTACTTTCAAACCTTATAATAAAACTAAAGTACGAAGGATCTAAAAGGTTCCTGTACTTTGCCTTCAAGAACGCTCAAATTATACTACATTTTCAATATAACTCTTTATTTAGAATATTTTGTAAATGGTTCCTAAGGTAACTAAATGTTATTTTCGTATTAAAAGTGAATATTTATATAACAATTTGATAATGAACTAAAAGTACAATAGTTCTATTAGATTGCGGTATATTGCATTAACAAAAACTTGAAATTGACTCATAATTTCAATATAATGCTCATATATAGCATAATGTTGTGAGTTGTTGCTATGGTAACCAATTGTTATTTTTCTGTCAAAAGTGAATATTATTTGACAAATTTAACTTACAAACATGATAATGACACTAAAGTACCATTGTTAAGTTAAGTTGCTGTACTTAACCTAAAAAAACCCTGAAATTCTACACATATTTTCGATACAAAGCTGTTATTTAGCATACATTGTGAGTGGTTGCTATGGTTACCAAATGTCATTTTCATGTTTAAAGTGATAATTATACAACACTGGTAACTAGCTAATCTGATGATGAAACTAGAGTACCGTGGTTTGGATATGTTTCTGTATTTTTCCTTAAAAAAGCTTGAATTTTACTCACATTTTCAATACAATGCTCTTATTTAGCAACTGCGTTGAGCGGTTACTAAGGCAACCAAAGGCCGTTTTCATCTTAACAATGAATGTGTATGAGACAATGCTCACTTGCAAACCTAATAAAGAAACTATTTTAAGTAAGTGTGTAATGGTTTGGATAGTTTGCTGTATTTTGCATTCCAAAAGTATTGAATTTGACACATATTTTCAGTAAATAATGTTCTTATGGCAGGCGTTACCATAGTAACCAACTAATATCTGCATGTGTTGTCTTTTACTTTCATTTTACAACACTTAAATATACGGCTATAGCAATTTAAGAGTGGTCTTGGTACCTTTTAAGCAATCCTGCTCAGTTACATAGGAAGTTACAACATTAAAAAGTTGATAGTTTCGTTGCCATGGTTACCCCCTTAGCAACCTGAATCCCAAAGGTTTTCTTCACAGAAAGTAAACAACACATGTGCTACTTGTTATTAGTGATCATATTCAAGTTCAGCATGGATGCATAGATATTCTACCAGTCCTTAAAATATGCCAAAATTATGATTTCTTACTTTCAGCATATTAGCCCCTTAAGCTCGCACGTGCGTACCAATTGGATGTAATGTTAAGTTGAATCCTACAATGTTATTTAATTGTCAATGTGTCATACTTCAACATACAAATGTCATTTTATCTGAAATATGTACAGTTTTCTCTCAAAAAGTCTGTGAATTTATCATATTTTACTCACCAAAAACACTGGTTTTTGGCCAAAATCTTGTTTCTGCGTTGCCATGGCAACCGGATACCGGAAATAAATTTTCGGGGTATTTTTTTTCATTGCATGTAGAGAGGTACAGATGGTGTAAGTTTTATGCAAATCGGTGACTATGCGTGCCGACCCCCCTATATAACCTGGTTGATGGTTACAGAGAATTGCTCTTAATGTTTTGCGAATTTTAGATTTGCGGAGAAGAAACTGAATGCAAATATAGCGGAAATATAACTACCGCTAAAAAGCAGTTATACGGTGGTGTGCGGATAATTGAATTTTGTTTACAATACCTATCAGAAATGGAAACAAATAATGGTCGTTGTTTTAGATTTGAAAAATGTCAACATTGTAAGGGCTAACGGATATGGTTTACTTAGAGTATTACCGGCTTGTTACGTTTATAATCGACTTTACAAAAACATATGAGCTAATTGATTCGTTTCGTGGATCCATTCGGAAGTTAATGTAAACGAATCCTAAACAAATATAGCTACATTTCCCAGTGGATGTTCACGTAATATAACTTAAAACCGATTGTAACACGATATCTACTAAATGTCTGAAATACTTTAGACGCTGTTGAATAAATTGTCACTATATGGCTAGTAGTCTGTCACCGCTCACGTCGTTGGAATATGTTACACGATACTGTTAGTGAAAGAAATAATATATTACACTGTTTGTCGTAATGATTTCTACACACGCGACAATAGCATCAGAAGAGATCGAAAGCCTGTCTTTTTAACAAATGACAGTTGTTTGGTAAGAATATATATTCATTCATTCACAAATCACGAATGAAAAGTATTGACAATTTTATAATAGTTTATAACTTGAGTTACAAACCAATTATTTTTGCTGAATGCAGTCATAATAGTTTATGTCTGTTTGTAGCAGATTTATAAATATTTTGATTGGAAATTCGTTCAAGTGTTATTTATACTTGAAAACACTACCTACTGAGAATGGAGATTGAGACACTGTGACATTAGACATGCAATATGGCTGCTAAATTCTGAGTAACAAACGGTTTCGGAACTTAAATAGAGAGTAATGATCATATGTAAGTGTCCAATTTATGCTTGTTTAAGGACAAAGTAAACATAAAACAAACAGTTAAGACATTATCAGAGGACACCATAAGGAGTTGTTGATCAGAACAATCATTTATATTGACTGGTTTTCTGACGTTTTAAGGGATAAAACATAATTCATATATATTTCGTTGGCTGATTCAATGCATAAAATGAGATAACAACGTAATCACGGGCTTCCGTAGAATAGTTTTGCTTATGAAAAACAAGGAAGAAAAACGATTTTATATTCTTACACAGGCAAGCCTCGATAACTATTTAGTTGAAAGTAACAAATTAATCCATTACCCCATAAATACGCCTTTTAACACCTTTAATTTATTTATCCTCTGAAAAAAATAGTTCTAATTTATAAAGTTGTGAATATATATCATAAGAATTAACTTCTATTTTCTAGAAGATGGTAGCTTAAAGCAGGTTGAAAGTAAAGCAGAATGTGTCTTAATGCACATTCTGCTTTACTTTTAACCTGCTTTAAGTGGCCACCTATCTTCAATACTAGAAACAGACTATGAGGTAATGGGTTAAGATATATTCGACTTAAGCAGAATCGATGTATCGAACTTAAAATATAGAAATACAGGTATGTTTGACTTTAACTTTGAATTAAGAATCATACCTATCTAGAAATTACTACAAAAGTAATTATAAACATCAGCAAATTCTCACAGCTCTGTAGTTAGACCATAGATGCTAATCCAATTTATTTTATGACGATAGGACCAAAGGGACTATTGTAAATAATGTCCTAGGTTTTCTCAATCACACCAAATGATGTGGCAATTTTGTTTAGAATTAATTACAGACGCATGCTGAATGGATACAACGCAGGATTTGGTAGATAATTAAACAAGATATATTTGTTGGACTCATTTTTATCTAAAGGTATGGGTTTATTGAGTGTTCATGAGGTATTTCAAAACTGAAATTATACTCAACGTCATAAATATAAAGCCATTATAATTCTCTTTTAGATGAAACAGTAACATTTCCGGAAAATAAACAATGTAAACTAATAACAATTACGTGCGTGCCTATATAGTATTCAAAGGATGAAACACCTACTGTTTGAAATTCTACACCAATATCCATTAAATTCTTGGAAAGTTAAAATCAGACCAAACTTAATTCCGTTTTGTTGCGGATATCATGTTGCAAACTCTTAATTAAAACAACATCACTTTAAATGCAATGAAGACTATCAGCAATTAACATAATCTGAAATTACTCTTTAGGCGAGTTTACATTGTCGGAAGTATACAAATATTTCTCCATTCGAACAAAAGGGAAATATTACATTCCACTGACGACTTTAAGGTTCTTGCATCTCCATTGGTTACTATATTTATCGCCAGTTTCTTTTTATTTTTTCTTATTAAAATAAAGCTCTACGAGAGAAAGACTCTGCACGATTTCAAAACTTTATTACATTGATCGACGATTGAAAAGTGGGTACAATTCGATCATTTTATGTCAGTTTGGTCCGACCTGATAGCCTTACTAATAAGGCTTATGAAAGGATATTAAGCTGCGAACTTTATTAACTTCAGTTATCTGAGCACGACCGATCAACAATAGTCTCACAAGACCAAAGTTACCATAAGTACTTGCCATACAGTAAAGGTCCTTTTACTATTCCATTAATTTCTTAAGATTTTGTTTACAGAATCGAATATTCATAAAAGCTATAAACGGATCTTAAACATTATCTAAGCTGATGTTTTTACAACCAAACAGCGTTATCACAAACCTTGACAGTAATTGGCAAACGAAAAGGTATGTCTGGATGTCATGTCACAAATACTAAACCAGTATCCCCTAAAACTTCAAGAGGAAACAAACCAAGGCCCGTGCTTATAACGCGTTTGAGGCGAGTCTGAGTTCATTCTCAGGCTTTGGTTGGTCGGATTTCAGAATTGACTCAGACTCAGCTCAAACGCGTTCTAAACAGGGACCTTATTTCTAACTACAACTAGTTATATTGTTACTATTCATTGTAATAGTAACATTATATGGCATCATGACAAACAGAGTGAGCAGCAGCCCTCTGATCTCAGTGCACACTGTTTGCATAGGACACGTGCAATGTGAATTTGTTCACTGTTTGTTTATATTGGTCAATTCAATGTGACGATAACCAGTTCCCTTCCAAGGTAATCTACATGTATTAGTATCTTTCTTCAGTTTAACTCTTTCGCTGCCAAATCGATCGTGAGTGTTTTACCTCTTCACCGTTTTACTGTGGTCTGCTTCAATTTTGCTGTTTGCAAGATCGTTTCAAAGTAAGGTTCAAAGAAGTATGATTTAAAACATAACTCTTAGAGTGCCAAACAGTTTGGATCCTGATCCGATACCGCGTCCAAACTGTTTTCTAAGTCGTAGTTATCGATGCAATACATTTTGTTTGGTGTTTTTTCTCAGTTTGTAAGGTCTTCTTTGACAGTTACGATAATTGATACCAATTGAATCGAGTCGTATTTCGAACACTTGCGTGCTAAATGCATATCATAGTTTAGCTCTGAGATCAAACCAATTTTCAAACGATTAATGAACAGAAACCATTACATTCTGTTTGATATGGCCTTACAATTCATGTAATGTCTTAATATCACCACCATCCAAATGAAGGTGTGTAATCGAACTTAAAGCGTATAGTCATTTTAAATTGGACAGTTTAACAGATGGCTCCAGTATGGGTGTCTGACTTTATCATTATCGTGACTGAGGATGACACATGTACTTGTAAAATATCGAAATATTGGCATAGTTTGTAGGTTTTCTAATAGTATTATTATACCCATTTTATATAGCGCTCTTTTCACACAGGAGTTGTGCATTCAAAAGCGCTTCACATAGAATTATATAAATGTACCTACAAAGCGAGAAAGACAAATAACTACATTCACAATATTGAGATGCATGGAAACATTGAAATTCTTTCAAGATTGTTACCAAGATTGTATAGAAATATTCCAAGACATTTCTGTATATTTTCACGTGGGATTAAGCTATTGCTCATTTCATTTTTGAAAACAAAAACCAGTCGGGTTCACAGTTAAGCTATTTTAACAATTAACATATTGTGACAATGAGAAATAACGATGTATTAAGAAATATATAGTTGCCTCATTCTTTAAAACTGTACCATGATCATTTGTTCTGCTGCATCTCGTATTTTGAGATCTTCATTGTTTATCATTGAATCCCCTATGAGTGCTAGATTAACTTTAAAACCCCAATTAAATGTGATATCTTTATGTATATGGTGTCAAGCCGTCGCTCACAATCTTGTAATCCTCTTATAATCGCTTGTCCATTCCGATGTTCATATGTGTGCACTATAACACAGTTTACAGCTATCTCCGAATATAGCACACGCTTGACTAAATAATGGTTTATAGTTATGTGGCGCCATATGCAGCTAACAGCAAATAAAGCTCAAACGCACTTTAAAGTCGTTGTTGATATAACATTTTATAGCTCATATCAAATACAGCTTGCAGTAATCTGCATAAGCCAAGAGGCTGACTTTTCCAATGTACAGCGTTCCCTCTCTACAACGGCCCTCCCAACAACGACTCCCTCCTTACAACGACCCTTGTCACTATTCCCTAAACATGATAGTTATGTCTAACGCCTTAACTTCTGCAATATCGTCTGCTTAAAATTGTCTTCTGCTAATTTTCGCAATATTACATAATCGACTATATGACAGAAAAAAATCTTATGAGGAGTAACAAACAGCTTGAATCCAGATCAGACACCGCGTTACGCGGCGTCTGATCTGGATTCAAACTGTTTGCAAATGTAAGTCAATTTCCCTCTCTATAACGACTCCCTCCCAACAACGAACATATTTGTTGTCTCCCATTGGGTGTCGTTGTTTACGTAATGTTCTGATATTTTGATATTAAGAATCAACAATGTTTTATCAAAAACTGCCATTAATAGAATCGGCAACTAATTTATTATGATAATATACGTCATCATCACAATCACCAGGACCAAACGCAACAGCAAAGATCGTAGCTACAACATTAGTAGATTTTTCAACATCATACCATCATGATAATCATTGTCGTGAAACATTAATTTCTATTGTCAACACTATCATGCTCATAATGTTTATAAACCTAGCCATCAACCCCTAAACCAGCAGAAGCAATAGCAATACTAACAGCAGCATGTCATCATTATTACTAAGACTATCGACCACAACAGTAACAGCAACAGTAACGTTATTATTATCATTAACACAATCATGACCGAAAAGAAATTACCATTGTTTTAACTCACTTTTCTAGAATGAAACAATAAGTGAATCTGCGTTTTGTATTTTATATATGAAAGCTAACTGACAACTGTTTTAACTCCATTTAATTATCATGCTACTCTTATCAATCAGATAAACAGTGATTAACGTCTTCTGTTCGTGGTTTTATAGAAAATGTAATTGATAGTGAAGAATTCAAGGCGATTACCCTTCAACTGGTCGGATCTGTGATTAGTAATGCTATGTTAAATCAATTCAGTAAACCGTTTATTTTCTTAACCCTTAGACTACCTTATACTTAGCACAGTGTTTATGTTTTGCAATTACTTTGAGTCCTGAATAGCGGTCGATTGACACAGAGACTGATAAGGATCAAAACTGTTTGACACTTGTACCGATACTACTCTTTATGACTTCATGGCATTGGATGTGCTAGTACAGTAACAGTACGTATAGCGGCCACACATATATCGGAGACATGCTGAATTCGTAAAAGATATTTAACTGCTTAATGCAGGGCGGGTGGTAATGCAGAAACTCCTACGAAACGTTCTGTATTAGTTATAAGCTGCTTAAACTAACATATTTTATAGGAGATAGGATGACTGACTGCTAACGGTTTATATATTTTTAATAATAAAGTTGCATATGCAATCGTAAGTATATTGTTAAAGGGACTAGCTTAGACAATACGATGGCTTTGCATTAATGGTTTTCTATTCAACCCATCATTTCGTTTAAATGATTGAGTTTACGGCTATCCTGTGATTATTCAACATTTATTTAACATTTGTCAAATAAACTACTTTCCTCGTTAACTATTTCTAAGACAACCCTAACATTAAAGTATTTCTTCGGAAAAGAATATCATTATTCGGGGTCGATGCTCTTAAGATAAATGACTGACATTTTAACAGGAATAAATTGGCCTTCATGGGAACTACCACAGCAATTCCTGTCACTGATTTGCAACTTAACCTTCTGAGAGTCAATCGAAAATATTTTTTATAAATGCTGCTAACGCTTTGAATGCAGAAGAGACACACATATTATCGGCATCTCAATTAGAACCTACTCGTTTGACATTGATAAAAATGAACAAAATCAATATCTCTCAGAATCGACGACAGAATAGGAAAGCCAAATCTACACCGTTTCTTAAAGGTTGACAGCGAGGGCAACGGATCTTTTTGACATTTATTATTGTGTGAGGGGACTTCTGAACTTGATCATGATCATGCAAAATGAAAGTGCATTTAAAAATACTACAAAATGGGTTATGCAATAAATTAACAATTGCACTTATCATCACCTACGCTGTGCACAAGGAACTATCCGCCGGTAAAGTAAGACAATAGAAGGGGGGCCAAATGACGTTTCAAAATGTTGACCAGTCACTCTTATATCAACTGCTACCTGTTCGGATCCTGGTAAAACGTCTTCCTCGCTGTATGATTGTCGCAAATATAGATGACATATGTGGCTAATTGTGAAATAGCTAAATAAATTTTACCACTAAACTTGTTGCATTAAGACCTTTTCAGGATAGTTTTATAACCGTCACGTGCTATCGACTTTGCAAACAGTTTTGATTCGGATTAAACGCCGCGTAAATCTGTTTTACACTCGTTTCAATATTTCTGATGTTATTATCACTTACAGCTAACTTTGAAAATATCTTGCAGACAACAATATTTAACCAGCTGACAAAAGTACGGTGACGGGGTGAAAACCTCATGATAAATTTGGCTCCAAATGGGTAAACAATGAAAATGAGACACTCTTAGATACTAACGCGTTTAGTATACTATAGTTTCATTATTTTAGTAATGTTTAATGTTCAACTTGGTTTGAGGTCTTGTTTGAGACGTCTTTTTTTAGGTAAATGTCAGCCATGTTTATCATTTTGCAATAAGTTGTGAAGAATCAATCATATTTAGGCAAAAAGGGCTGCTAGAATGTACCGGGAAATTTGATAGTCAATTTAGATTATTTAAGGGAACACATCAGAAGCTATAAATTGACAAAAGAATAACTAGAAACTTATTTGGATCACATCATAGAGGTACTTCATTGGTCGGAATCTGTTCCATGAAACAAAACACAGTCAAACTCGTCTAAATCGTCAAATTAGCATACAATGAATTTCAAGAGTTTAATTTGAGTTGAAAACTAACCATTTTCGCCTAGTATCCTATTAAAGGAGATATGTGCAGCGGGGTAGACTCTGATTAAACGCCGCAACATGCGGCATCTGATCAGAGTTTACACTGTTTGCTGACAGGAATTTCAATTTAAACCAAATGAAAAATAGAGTTAGACAAGGCATTTCTTATGTCAAAATGGACTTATCTTATATATGGGCCGTGTGTAGCGGCATGATTTGAAAAAAAATCTAATTTGAATTTTTTTTTCAAATCATGTCAATGTTTTCAAATCATGTTTTCACAGTCGACATGATTTGAAAAAAAACATAATTTGAAAAAATATTTCAAATCATGTCGAAAACCGGCATCTGGAAATTTGATTCAACATGATTTGAAAAAAAAAAGTTTTTTACATAGGCTGGTATTTAATAGCATGCATATATTAAGTATTTATATAAGTGTTTCCGGCACCGCAACACAGTGAATATAGTTGAGTTATTTGAATGTGAAATAAGACAGTCAGTAGAAATAATAACTTCATAAATGGCATGCATGTGTATCTCAAAGAGCTGCACAGTTTGAATGGAGGCATGTCAAAGTCAAGGTCATCCATGAAGGTCAAATATATAGGTGAATGTCATAACTTCTAAGCCAGTATATATAATTACTTAATAATTGGCATGCACGTGCATCTCATGAAGCTGCATAGTTTGAATGGAGACATGTCAAGGCCAAGGTCATCCTTCAATGTCAAGGGTGGAAAGCCGGACATAGCGTTGTTTCACAAAAGCATCTTGTTTCTTCTTTGTTCAAGGATGTCTTTTTTTCGAAATTCTACGCACCTCCCCCTAACCGAAAACCCTAGACCCTCACCTGGATGTGCAGGCAACATTGCAGTTATGGTGTTGTTTGTAAGGTTTGGAGGACAGCGTAGGTCATGTTGGATGGCGGGAGGTAATACTGACACGTGGTTTGACTGGCAGGCGGATGGGCAGGTTGGATTTATCAGTTCTCTGATGACGATTTTGAAATCTATTTGTTTTCATGCCAGCTGATTATGCATATTTCGATGAATATCCTCATGGGCGTATGAATTGCTTAAATAAACTGCTATGATGCTTTTCTTAAGTTAATGGTGCGATGATTGACAGTCCAATAAAAATTGAGGCTACAGAATGTTTATTAAGGTATTAGTATACAGTGTAAGGGTTTGGTCCATACTCCTTGAACTGGTACTATGTGCCCTCATTAAAAACATATAAACAAACAGGTAAATCTCTTTTACTAAGTTGTCCGATTTTTAATTTGCTTTTGTTTATTTCTGGTTGCTTTGTTGGCTGGTTTACCAGCTACCATGCTACCATGCTGTTGTGCTGGCTGGCTGGCGGAATGGTTGAATGGCTGGCTAAATAGCTAAATGACTGGCTGCCTGGTCGGCTGACATGCTTGCTGGCTGGTTAGCTTGCTGTCATGCTGTCTGGCTGGCTAGTTGCTTGGCTGCCTGGCTATCTGGCTATTTAGCTGCCTGACTGCCTAATTGGCTGACTGCATAACGTGCTAGGTAGCTGCCTTGCTGCCTACCTGCATGTCTGGCATGAGGGTTTGCTGCCTAACTGCCAGATTGGCTGCCTTGTTGCCAGGTGACCGACCCGCCCGTCTGCCTGACAGTCCATCCATATGCTAGTATTACCGCCCTCCATCCAAACTGACCTAACGATATGTTGCCTGCACATCCAGGTGTGGATACAGGGTTTTCCGTAAGGGGGAGGGGCGTAGCATATCGAAAAAATGACAACCTTAAACAAAGAAGAAACAAGATGCCCTTGTAAAATAACGGTTTGTCCCCCTTTCCGCCCTTGACCTTGACATGCCTCCTTTCCAAATGTGCAGCTCCATAAGATGCACACGCATGCCAATTATGAAGTAATTTTATCTACTAGCTCAAAAATTATCACATTGGCCTATATACTTGACCTTTGACATCGAAGGATGATCTTGACTTTGATATGCCTCCTTTCAAACTGTGCAGCTTCATGAGATGCAAACGCATGCCAATTATGAAGTAATTCTATCTACCAGCTCAAATGTTATGACATTCACCTAAATATTTGACCTTCAAGGACGACCTTGACCTTGACATGCATCCATTCAAATGTGCAGCCCCATGAGATACAAATACATGCCATTTATGAAGCTTTTATTTGTACTGTCTTATTTCACATTCAAATAACTCAACTATATTCACTGTGTTGCGGTGCCGGAAACACTTATATAAATACTTAATATATGCATGCTATTAAATACCAACCTATGTAAAAACTTTTTTTTTAAAAAAAAACTTTTTTTTTCAAATCATGTTGAATCAAATTTCAAGATGCCGGTTTTCGACATGATTTGAAATATTTTTTCAAATTATGTTTTTTTTTCAAATCATGTCGACTGTGAAAACATGATTTGAAAAAATTGACATGATTTGAAAAAAAAATTCAAATTAGAAATTTTTTCAAATCCTGCCGCTACAGCCGTTTCACGACAAAACCTGCCTTAATGACAAAAAAATCGATTTTGGCTTTTTTGCATTTCTTTTACATCATTTAATTCTCTTTCCAACCATGTTATTTTTATCATGATGCGCTATGCACTTCTAATGATATGAAGTTTTTAAAAATGCGGTATGAGCTAACATTCTAGGTCAATTCAACGTCAACTTTGTCACGCACTCATAGACGTCATAGTGAATTAACGTTTACAAACTTTTCGCTCCGGGACATCGATTTAAACTTCATGGGGACGACTTGGACCTGTGTATTTGATATACTTTTCACTTATAGACTAATGTTGAGGTCGGTATATAGTTTTGATGACCTGTGAAATGTCAAATTGGTCGAGGGCTAAGTTCGAGAAGGCCTATTCATCCTCGGTCAATATCACTGTTCTAAAGATCTCAACATTAATTAGTCTATAGCCATCATATAGCATAACTAATTTTACGAAAAATAATAACTAAATAGTAAACGACTATTGATTTATTTGTCTATACCGATCACAAGCTGAGTCCCGAAAAGAACGTGAAGTCCTGGGAATGCCGTGTAGACCCATGTGATTTTTACGATAGTGCAAAATCATATAAAACGGGGTCTACATAACGCTTCCAGATCTACTCGCACTTCCCGGACTTGGTACGCGATCGGTATGTATTAATTAGAAACGATAATGTACAACGGACATGAGACATTGATTATACAATGTAACATCATACAGTAACATCATTCAACAAAAAAATTGTTTTTATAAGTCTGGACACGTGTCGTCTTGAAAGACTGGTCTGACATCCTGTGCAAGTACGCCTGTCGCGCCTGGCTCAGTGCCGGCGGATCCATTACAGCTGGTCGCACTACATGGCAGGGAAGCGGTAGGCTGGATCCCTTAAGATATTGAAGTAGGCTTCCTCTTCGTCTGCCCCGTCCGTACAGAAGCTACGCCAGGTTCGGTGGATACAAACCTAAAGTACTGGTACTTCCTGTGAGAGAAAAAAAAACATTCATGTGTACAAATTCGCCTTGGTTACTGAACGCCGACATGTCCACAAGTCTCTCTGAAAGCTGGGCAAGCGTGTCGCAGTCGGAAGTCTAAAATAAAAAAAAGTGTATAAAAACAGATTTATACCTAATAAAATATGTAACACATTTAGGCAGCAATAAATCGTTTAATTTGTAAATGGTTCAAATTGACTAAAAGCTTTTGTGCGTTCGAGACGCCGAGTTACCCAACCTATTTAGGTTAAGACACTTTAGCACGGCGTATTGCGACCGCAGATATGTATAACTGTTAAATATACCTAGGCCATCAAAATGATCTTTGAAAGAACTTGCCTTATTATCAAGTAGTTTTCAATTTATTATACCTATATAGCTTTTTTATGTTGGCGAACATCTGGCGTGGCCTGGGACCTGTTTGTGGTACTTAATCTTCAATCAACGAGTAAATCTACATAGAATATTAATACCTAAATCAACATCTAGCAAATTTGGTTTTGATGACCTCAAAAAGAAACATTAGAAGCACAATTTTGTAAGAAAACTCAAATATATAATTATAAGAGAAGTTTATGGAGCCTTCACATACAAGGATTTTTCTTACGATTCCTTACGGATTGCAAACTCGTAGTCAATCGTAAGCATCCGCAAATGATCCATTAGTGTCCGTAAATAACTCACAAGTATCCGTAAGGATTCGTGGAAGAAGATGCCCGTTTTGTTATGTCAAATTGTTTCTTACGATTGTCTACGGAGTTATTCTTTCGTAAATCACTCATAAAAACGATCCGTTGAGTATCGCAAACCGGTTGTAACAACACGTTATCCTCCGTAAACAGCCCGCAATGATCCGTAAACCCCGCGTAACGTGTTCGTAGTCATCCGTGGTATTATCGTTGAGATTTTCCGTAAAAAAGGCATACTCTTGTCAAAAAGACCACACAAATCTCAGTGAAATATTTTTTTCAGTCATGTCGATGTTCTCTCACCCCATGCCAGTTGTCGAATGATGACACATTAGAAATTGAATACCTTTTGGTCCTAAAATGGTCAAACGCGTCAGTTCTCTTAGGTAAATCGTTACAACTCATGAAGGTGCCTTCACATACACGCATGTTTCTTATCTCCAAACCGTAGTCAATCGCAAACGTCTGGAAATAAATCGTTAACATCCGTAAATACATCGCAGATGTCCGTAAACAATCCGTTACCATACGCAAAACTCGACGACATCCGTAAGCCTCCTTAAGACGAAAATCAATTTTTTTTGACATGTCAAAAACTTTTCTACGATAGACTACGGAAGGACTTTTCCGTAAACAACTCATAAATAATCCGTAACAATCCGCAACTTCTCGTAACTCGTTCGTAACATCACGTAACCCTAACATTTGCAAACAGTTAACATCCAGATTAGACTGCGTGTGACGCTACCTATCATCAGGACTTACTCTGATTGAGACTCTTATCTAATAGTTTGAGAAATTTAGAAAAATCTTAACAGTATAATAACAGTAGCACACGTCAATTGTTGCAGGCAGTGATATTACGTTCGTTTTACGATTAAGCCCATTCACTGTCATCACGTATTGAGCTTTGAACAATTTTCGTTTGCGTTTATTTATCAAATTTAATGTAAGGTATTTTGATTTAAGGAGTATAAAATTTAGTGTCAATCAGTTTGGATCCTGACCAGATGCCGCGTTACGCGACGCCTGATCAGAATCCAAACCCTTTGCAAGTAATCATTGTACTCGGGTTAAGGCAGTGAAGGGGTAAGTACAATCAAACTTGTTTCGAGTGACCTTTATTTGAAAGACGTTCAGGTAGTTACAAACAGGTGCGACTGCTAAATAACGCGGGTGAGTTTTGCCGTAAATATATCGTAATAACTAGTAAGAAACCGTAAATAGCACGTAACAACTCGTAACAGACCGTAAATAGCCCGTAACAACTCGTAAGAAATCTTAATTCACTCTTAAAAGTGGAATAAATCGTAAGGAACTGTATACTTTTACGAACGTGTGCCATCTGTAAGGAAATCGTAGAAATTCCGTGTATTTGAAGGCCCCATAAGATAAACAATCCAAAAATTCATAGATCTAAGAGATCTATTCAGATAATGATGCCATGTTTTCATTTTCAATGACAGTGGTCATTTTTTCGTCCGAAAATGAATTAATTGACATTGTAGGTATTATTATATAACATGAAAGCTGTGTTACTGATCTAAAACGAGTTATCTACGTTGATGAAATAACAATAACAGCAAAAAGTAGTGAACTCCGATACTCCGGCTTTGAAAGCGAGGTACATATCCACTGGACCAAGGGGACGTTGTAATTTTCTCGACGTTGATTTGGTTACTTGAATAATTTCGTGAGTGAAAACAAAAACTAATGCAAGTGCCAATAATATACCATTATATCAATTGTTTATTGTTAGTTAAATTAACACATTTAGATCTAATTAACATAAATTACATAAAATCTACAGAAAAAACGTCAAACAAGCTTAAACGTTTCATAATTAAAGTGTGCTTGGCGATCTAAAAATAGATTCACAAAACCTCCAGCCACCAGTATTCAAAGTTCGGATTCCACTCCGGATTAAAATATAGAGTGAAATGTAGAATTTATGTCGATTAAAAAAATGCATTTTTGTCTGCATATATACATGAGTGGAAATGTTTGAGAAAGGAAAGCGGAAGCATAAAGCTAACGATAGCTGACCCTGCTGTGGGAGGGGAGAGGTCATGTTTGTTTACATTTCACTTTTTCCTTAAACAGCTCTACGCTTGGAATTCTAGATCTAGGGACCTGTGCATAGAATAATTATAATAAGAAGAATAAAATGTAGATCTAAACTCACCTCTAAATCGTTGTCCATTTATCCAGGTATTTATGGTGGTATTTAACTAAGAAAATCCGATCTATTGAATGTCAAGGTGAAATTGCGCGGCACTTTTACTGAAAACTATGACGTCAAACTTTATCGGGGTTTTCCGACGTTATGACTCTATGTCATTAAGGCAGGTTTTGTCACGACACGACATAAGTTATTATATAAGTTCGATTCCCGGCCGCGGCGACTGATTTTTCATTACGTCTTTTTCCGATATATATATATATATATCATATAACACTAAAGAGCCGTAATGGCGAAACATGTTTGTTAGTAGATTATCACATTAAAACTTACATATAAAGGCATGTGAAGTCATTTATTTAATTTTTCCGATATACATATATAAAATAAATAATGGCAGAATCTGCTTAACACAAATGGTTTAATACAGGATAAAATATCTACATGTAAGAGGCTCCTATGTCTTCTTTACAGAATCAGTTCATAAAACATCAACATGTCTCTCAAAGGCGTTATCAGAAAAAATGACTGAACGAAAAGATGTTTTACTACAGTGGAGAATCTGTTATTCTTTCCCGTTTAAACGCAAACGTACGCAAACGCAAAGCGCTAAAACGTAGAAAAGTACAACGTTTTGACAATTCTGATTATTCATATTTATCTTGGTGGCAAACAGTTTGGAGCCTGATCAGACGCCGGGTAACCCGGCGTCTGATCTGGCTCCAAACTGTTTGCACTGCAAATAATAGTTTTAGCGTAAACGCGTTTATTGGGAAAGAATAACAGATTCTCCACTGTACGTGCAAACAGTTAGCAATTGTATACATAAAGGGTGCCGAACAGTAAGGAAAATGTCATTACTTTAAAGGCGAAGATGTTTCGCAGAACTTTACGATACCAGTTAGACACAGATTGCTAACACCAAGTGTATTAATTAAAATCAACTGTTGGAATCAGTTTGGAACTAGATAGGACACCGAGCTGCTCATCTGCATCTTAAACATTCGACACCCTAAAAATACTTTCTGATAGAGTTTTGTAGATGCATCAACCATACAAATATGTTATACAGATACAGGGTTTTATTTCACAATTATTAAATAGGTCATTTATAAATCAAACTGTAAATCTACCATCCATATACAGTGCTCGAACAACAACACCAAATGGGAGACAAGGGTTGTTGTTCGGAGGAAGTTGGTATAGGAAGGGGAAATTACGACTCGGTTTATATTTGCAAACAGCTTGAATCCAGATCAGATTCAAATAGTTTATCACTCGGTCATTATATTTTTTCTCTCCAAATGTCCACTAATATTTAACTTGAGAAATCAACAGCATAAGACCCTTTGAACAGGGCTCCAGATAAGGGGAGTATTTCAAAAATTAAAATCTTTATTTCTGCATGAAACCCTATGGTGTCACTACTCATTAGAATCGTCTCAAAGAGACGATTCTAATGAGTAGTAACACCATAGGATTTGGTGCTGTATGAGTGAGAAAATGTTGGAATTGTTCATAATACTCCCTCTTATCTGGAGCCCTGCCTTTGAAGCAAACATTATTGCAGCAATGAAAGGTTTTGAAATAATTGATTGTTTGAGGAATAATGACAAGCATTGTTGTAGGGAGGGAATCCTTGTTGGGAAGGACGTTAAAGGGAGGGGGCACTGTACACAATTTGAATCCTTTTAATCGGATAGTCAATATGTTTTGAATCGAGTGAGACTCATTGTGATTTGGCCGCTCCTCTATATGCATATTGTTGCATTTGTTATCATTAACTCGCCGACGTGTGCTTTATGTAATTATTTAACAGTTTACAGAAACTTTCCAAAGCATTTAATTTGAAAACTTTACCAAAGTTATTCTGCAAGAGTCAATTTAAAAGGGTCCATACGAGTTGATTTTCCCTACAGATGATCAATACATTGGTAAATTGCAGATTGAGCAAGCTTTTTGGTAATTGTATTTCGCTGTTTGTGAATTGAATTCCCCCGGGTCATGCAATATCACACTTAACAACATTATTCCAATTTGAATACATTTCCATAACTATTCCAAAATATTACAAAAGTTCAAGACCCGAATGATGAGTGACAAATTGTACAATTAACAGAGACGGTACAACAATATGACATCAATAAATATAGAAATACCCATTTAGCAAATATTGTAACATCAGAGACATTCGGGTTTATTATTTATCTATTTAATATTTTTTATGCAAAGTGGATTCCTCCATGCTTATACATTGGATTAGTCCATTATCTTAAGGGTACTTGTCTTAATTTTCATTTTCGTTTTGTTAACATTGAAAGTCTTACCAGTAAACAGAGTAGACCCCGATCATACATCGCATTATGCGGTGTCGGATCAGGTACTACATTGTTTTCTTTCGAGTATATGGGACATTTGGCACTAATGCGTGCATTAATTTCTACCCAAGCAAATTTTAAAGGCATTATTATTTGTATTGAAATAGGTTGGGTACCCTGCGTCTGGTCAGACTCCATATGTTTGACGCTGACATTTAACCCTTTACCTGATAGCCTATTTCTATTACTTAAGATAGGTGACTACTTAAAGCAGGTTGAACGTAAAGCAGAATGCGCCTCAGGGCGCATTCTGCTTTACTTTCAGCCTGCTTTAAGCTATCATGTGCTATAATATAGAAAATATTCCCTATAATACATATTCATTACTGATTAAATTGGAACTATTTTCTTCAGCGGATGAATAAATCATATCCGCTAAAAGGCGCTTCTATTGGGGAAAGGGTTAAACTATGTCACAATTTTCTAAAAGCCATCATTATCATCACAATTTCATCTCATCATCCCTCATCAGTCGTTGGCGCTGTATTATATCTTCTCTTATTATGATCATCTTATTTTTTACTTTTTATTTTATAATTGTTTTCATTTTTTCTTAACTGCTTTGATTCTATCTCGATGTACAACGCCATTGAATACATGGTTTGTAAAAATAGGCGTTTAACCAAATTAAAAAGTTTCAAGTTTCAAATTATGTGTACATGAAGTAGCATTGCACTTAATTTCTTTTAAACGAGACAACATAATTTCTTCACCAATATCGAATGCTTTACGTTTAAACAAAGTATATGTAACCATAATATCCGTTGTAATTTGTATTTAAAGTGAGTAACATACAATGGTGAATCTATCAGATTTTGAAAATAGTAACATTCAAAACAAACAATGGCTACAGACAAACAGTTGTTCTCTAAATTCGTCACTGCTGAACAAACTTAATTAGACGTTCACTAAACAGTAACATTTCTGAACGCTCTGCTAGATGCATTTGAACTTCATGAAATAGTTGGGTGTAATTTGTTTGATCTCAATCATGATTATCAATAATACGTATTACAATTATAATTATATTATTATTATTATATTTTAATGAATGATATTATCATTATTTCCAATACTAATATCCCTTTACTACTATGGCTACTACAGTGCTCCCTCTCTACAACGACATCCAATGGGAGACAAAGATTGTGTGCGTTGTTCAATGGGAGCCGTTACAGGGAGGGAAATTGGCTTACATCTGCAAACAGCTTAAATCCAGATCAAACGCCGCGTGACGCGGCGTCTGATCTGGATTCACCCGCCATTATATTTATTTTATCAAATGTCCTTTTGAGAGAAAAAACTGCAGACGAGAATTTGAAGCAGACGATATTTCAGCGGTTAAAGTGTTAAACTTTTTGTCTTGTTTGGGGAATAGGCGTAAGGGTCGTTGTAAGGAGTGAGTCGTTGTTGGGAGGGTCGTTGTAGGGAGGGAACACTGTAGTTAACCTTTATACCACCTCAACACTATTGTATTGCTCTGAATGCCTTTTCCGGAATTAAATCTGGTAGATACAAATCAGCATTGCCGCAGCCATCTTTTCCCCCAAAAACATTCAGCAATGCTGTGCCTGAGACTGACAGTAAGTATTTCACTGAGCTACAAGTTCCGGCACTGGATACGGCACAGACACATATGTGTTAAACTGAATGAGCATGCTTAAATCTTTACTTGTATTCGACATGTATATTTCTATGTTTAGATTGCTATGTGAAGAAACAATCAAATAATAATCATTAACATTTAAGAAACATAATAACGATTGTCCAACGCATTGGGCCCAGATCAGACGCCAAGTCATGCTGCGTTTTATCTGTAATACATCTGTTTGAAAATACCAGTCAAATAGACAGAAAATGTTCAAGTAGAAGCTGACAGCAGGTTACAATTTAAACAGTAAGCAAGACTTAATAGGAAACAGAAAATGTCATTGTGGCATTTCTAGAAGCAATACGCTTACACAATGGCAGGGTTGTTCAAATTATTTAGCTATCTGAACATTAGCGATGACCTGTACGCATATTTAGATTAACACCATTGGACTGCCGAAACATTTACACCAACATTAAACAGTTTGGGATCCTGATCAGAAATCGAAAAGATTTTCACATATATTTTAATATTCTCTTTTCCAGTGTGACGTCATACCCCCTTTATTTACAGTTAGCGAGCACGCGCACTCGGGGACAACAAACCCGAAATCTACATAAGTTTGTGCAGCAGGGCGTTTAATCTCATTCTTTTTTCGGCGGAGCTGGTCTGATTTCTCATTGAGCCTCAAACCTTATATGGCCCAACCAATCGTGAATGACCAGAAATGAAAGCTTAAGGACACGTGCTTAAAATCGAATGGTCTGATTGGGTAGCGGTTAGACTTGACTACTGACTTTTACAAATTTGTAAAAATAAGAGACACAGACTGTTTTAGGCTGATTTGCTATGTAGCGGTACCAGTAGTAAACACGACTTTCCGCTACTGCTAGTGAGTTATAACCGAGAAATTTTACGTGTCCCGACCGTTAGGTAGTGATTTGAATGACAAAGTGTTTCTATTTTAAGATATGACATATTGTCTCAAGTTCGGCAATGATTTGATGCGTTCTGCAAATCAGAACGAAATTGTTCATAACAGAATTAATCATAATTTTCATCTAGTACCAAGTATATGAAAAAGAAAGAATAGCAGTAACAATTCAGTGAGATTACGAGAAAACTGGCGTTTGACGGTCGAAAAGATTTCGAGCATGATGGGTATTTTTTGTGTTAACACCGTTTTCCTCCAGCGCATGCGCAACTCTGTGACCTCAAATGTAAACAAACCGTGATTTTTTTAACGCGATCGCAATCTCTTGGTTAAATGCGAAAACCCAACAACACGTATCTAGATACCTAAAACGTACATTGCTACACTTTGTAGATATTTTTTATAATAAATCAGAACATAGAACTATAACTCTACAAGACAAATTCCATACACGAATTCTTGAAGTATTTACCCACAGAAATTATACACATTTTGTATAATTCCGTGATTTACCGGTGGCAACATGAATTTCTCATTTGAGGGGTCGTTTCAAACAATTCATATTCGGCATATTTCGGGGGTGCTTTCCAAAAATCTCAAATCAAAATCAGGTAAACAATCAAACCATATTTAAAGTATAAACAACTAACAAAAGAGCACACACGTACGAATTTTAGTAATTTATGGTATCTACAAATTACAAAATAAAAATGATACACGTAGATCTAGACATGGAAGTATAATTCCGTGATCTAGATCTGTCTTTAAAAATTCACATCACTTTCAGTCACATCCTAGGAAGAAGTAAGTGCAATTCAATTGGCTTATAAAGATGGAAGTGGAAATTTGACACCCCCCACGTGAACCAAGCAGTAGATCCATGTGCAAACTGTACCATCTGTCAAGAATTTTCAAGTAAATCTCTCTACAACCACCTCTGAAAAAGTACTTATTGATGGAATAAAAACAGCTGACAACTTGCAGCAAAATGTAGCCCGATCAAAAGCATAAACGTGTGTAAATGCTCTCTGCTGTACTTTCACCTTCAGTCTTTGAGAGACCAACTGCCTTTACAAACTAATGATTAACCTCAGATCCAGTAGTTTAATGATTGCAAAAACTCATTCTTGGCGACTCTCAAGACCTTCAGTCTTTGATTATATGTATGTGGTCGTAGATTACTGCGCGTGTCTTATTAGATAAATATTAAGCTTAATATCCTGATTTACCATCCTATTTATTGCAACTTGGATAAAATCAAGTCCATGTACATCATTACCTTCACCACCCATTCCGCCGAATATCTTTTTTAAAGATATTTCTTGTTATGCATTATTATCTGAAAAGGTTCTATGAATACTACGAAGGTATTACATATGTTGCAAAAGCGCGATTTTACCGAAAATTAGAATTAATTTTTTCTCCGAGTAAGATCGACGCCATCCGAATGAAGGACCGAGAGTATGCGTATACCATTAAATACCCGGATGACTGGAAAAGAGAATGTGTTCATGTATTAGCAAATGCGCTTATGTCCCTACTAGATACCAGCAGCATGTTTTCGTTATACTTCGTATATATAAGAGCGTGTGTGATTCATAAGAGATCTTTAGATTTTATTGACAAAAGGTCATTTTGTTATTTTGTGTAAATCTGTGATTTATAAAGATCGTGGCTGAAAATGGAGATAAATATTGTTTTGAAAAGAGGGTTTTGAACAAACGCGCACGAATAGTACGCGTTTAACCCGTTTTCATGAATATGCACCAGAAGAAGCATTTTTTATCCTAGCAGATTAAAGCCTTAAGCAGGCTGCAAGTAAATAAGAATGATACTTAAGGCGCATTCTTCTGCTTTACTTTCAACATGCGTTAAGCGTTTAAGTGCGCACACGTCTTTAAAACTAGAACAAGGCTATGGAGGTAAAGGGTTAAAGATACAGTTCCTAAAATTGTACTTAGAAAATAGAAAACAAGTAAATCTTAGGGCTTTTTATAATAAAATGTTGGCAGCCCTAGGAAACAATAACGCATTGCTCCTGTACTGTTTTGTAAACAAAAAGGCTAATGAAGTAACTCGAAAGTTTATCAGATTCTAGACAAGGACATTACCTCAATATTAATTAAAATCCAATGTGACTACAGTGGAGAATCTGTTATTCTTTCCCGTTTAAACGCAAACGTACGCAAACGCAAAGCACTAAAACGTAGAAAAGAACAACGTTTGGACAATTCTGATAATTCTTGTTTATCTTGGTTGTAAACAGTTTGGAGCCTGTTCAGACGCCGGGTTACCCGGCGTCTGATCTGGCTCCAAACTGTTTGCACTGCAAATAATAGTTTTAGCGTAAACGCGTTTATTGGGAAAGAATAACAGATTCTCCACTGTAAATATGTCTTGGTATTATTCGATAAAAAAACATTCATATCTCCCTACAGCAGTGACCAAAAGGTTAGTGTAAACGTGACCTAATTTGTACACAAATCCTGAAAATAAATTACTAGACAAACACAATAACCATTTAGTCAACGTACAGGAGGGCTAGATAAGAAAACAGTGTGTGCTTATTCATTCATATTCATTTGCAAGCAGTTTCGGTCATGATCAGACCCCATGTCAATTTGCGACTGATCGTAACCCAAACGGGTTTACATTCGTTGCAATATGTCCCGAGTTAAATCCCCTAATTTCTAAATTATCGTATAAATATGTCCTGAGTTAAATCCCCTAAATTCTAAATTGGAAGCAAATTTGATAAACAACCTTCTTCAACCAGACGGCAATAAGGCAGTTAAAGGGCTAATTGATATATACGTTCCCCCATCCCAAAATTCTACTCACTCACCTCACTGCCATGATGCCATTTGCTTTAAATAATTGTCGTCTGCTTTTATTTCTCAAGGTAAACTTTTGATAATTAAAATGAAGAAATTTTGAAATGAGTGTCAAACAATTTGGATTTTGACCGGACGCCGCGTCACGCGGTGTCTGACCTGGATCAAAACTGTTTGCAAATAACAAGTGTTCTAGAGTAAGGCGGTGAAGGGGTTCAATGACATATAATATATGCATGGTAGTAATTTCGCATTGTGCGTCATATTCTTTGATTCGACACTGCTGTTCAGTGTGATTGACAAATGACAATGATAGGTAATGTTTATGCTGTCGTTATAGTTAACAAGAATGTACAGTAAAACCTCTCTATTACGACCACTAAATTTTGTTAATTTTTACGGCGTTTACGATAGGTGACCGCTTAAAGCAAGGTGGCAGTGGAACATAAAGCTCCTTCATGAGCTTTCTGTTTCACTGTCATCTTGCTTTAAGCTACCACCTCTCTATTATACAATCAATTAGCCTTCGCTTTAGTGGTCGTAATAGCGAGGTTTTACTGTACTCTTTAAAAATCTCCTTCACTGCGTTACCCAGAGTATCATTACACTTTAAAGATGTTTTGATCTTATTAGACGCCGAGTTACTATGCGTTTGATCAGAATCTAGTCCGTTTACAATTTATTACAAACATCAATCTGTCTAAATTCCTAAAAGTTATCAATTTAGAATATATAAACTGATGGCAATATAAAGCAGCCAGTGCGTACTGAGTGAAATACGTTCACTTGAGCCTGTATTAAGTGGAGCTCGTTTCGGGATAGTCAATTTCCTGACAAACATTTGAGGTGAATGATACATTAGGTTTTTGCCAGCTGATAGCGACTTGACTAGTATTTCCAAAACAATTTCAATGCAGATCAGACACTGCGTGATCTGGACCTAAATATTTCAAATTATTATTTGGATTTCTCCAATATAAAGTGCATTAAAAATGAAGTTAACGAAAAGGGCAGACAATGGTTTCCAAGTAAACAAGAATGCGACAAGGGAAAGGTAACATTAACTGACGTCGCTCACTAGAGGAGTCTTTAACTTCCGTCTATGGCGTGAAAATAAACGACTAACATTTAAACCGGAATTGATTTTCTGTCACATGGTCACAAACATTGACAAGAACCATTTCGCAGTAAGGGATACTCCGCAGACGAAATTCTTTCATAATGTGTGCGATCACCGTATAATATCAATTTGCCTAATACTTCACATTCTAATAAAACATGTGTCGTAACAGAAAGGGGAACGACTGTTTTTTATTCTTGTCGATCGTGAATTGATTTCTTTTTTATTTAGATTCAGACCAAACACAGAAATGGCGTCTGATTAGACTCCAAACAGGGTTCTTTTTTAATCGGCACTAAGCTTCTTCATTTTCGTCGAAATAAATAACCAAACATTTGGACACGACAGATATTATACTTACACTGCGATTCGCGAAATCGGCTATTTTGGAGTAAGCTGCGTCCGATTAGGATCCAAACTGTTTGTATGTAACTTTTTTTTTTTTTTTTTTCAATATTTTATTTCTCAATATACATACACAAACAGGTGAAAATAACATACATAGCTCTCGTTTCAATAAACATTTCTATAATATAATACATTTGTATTTATTATTTTCTAGCACGTAAATTTTCCTGTCTATTTATGTACAACAAGAAATAAGTTTTGTATATGATCGGTATAGAAAAGTAGAGAAAGTAGCGGAATATAGGAAAATAGGAAAGTATTAGTGTGAGGAAGAAGCGGGTTTTACACTCTGTGTTTGCCGTCGATTAGTTGGTGTTATAAATTCAACTGTAATTTATCCCATTTGCCGTTATGTTGTTCAATTTTATCTTTCGCTGTTGCTATTATTCGTTCCATATTTTCAACATGTTTAAGGTATTTTATGAAGTTAGTAAATAAAGGAATTGTTTTTGCATATTTATTTTTGAAAATGAAGTATTTTGCATAGATCAGTATGGTATTTAACAGATTTGAAAAACTGCTCCATTCTGTGTATCCCAGTGATATCAACATATAGTTTAAGTTTAAATTTACTTGTTTGTATGTAACTTGTGTCAATATCACTATAGTAAAATCTTGAATTGTATTGAATATTACTTAATCAGGTATAAAACTTGTTTTCGTAATTCGCATATTGAGGAGACGTTATTAGTACAGGTTGTAATGTTTTAAGATCTGAGAGGCACGCAGTTTTGAGCTAGATCAAGTGTCGGTTCCGAGTTAAAAAACGCCTATGAGGTTGTTTAATGAAAAGCAAATACCATGTGCATAGATACTCTCCAAATGCGTCTAAAAAAATTCAAAACAAGGTTTAGGCCAAATCCGTTTTATGTAGGTTCTTTACAGCAATAGTCAGTGTTATAAGTATTTTGTATATATAAACAGTTACAAAACTTACATCAAAGACATGTCAAAAGAAAAATCGTTTTTAGAATTTTCACTTTTAGTTTCCTGTTCTTTTATCATTCCATACCTTTGTTTTTAAGTTTGAAACATCATCAGTATTCTTAGAACAGAACAGAACAGAACAGAACTTTTATTTCTCGAATTCTACATAACATAGAATATATGAGGTACAACAAAAGAATAAATGTAATTACTGTCACGTGGTTTGTATAAATAATATCTAATATGGTGGGGGAGAGGTGGCTGTGGCTGTGCCCTGTAATAAACTCTTCAAGACATCGGTATTCGTAAGGTGCGAACCATAGAAGGCTCCCACCTCCCGACGACCGATATCTGTTTAGCGTAATGCGTGTTTATGTATAGTTTTATGCTTTCATACAGCGACATTGACGTCTTTTTAAGATTTTATTATTAATTTTAAATATGGCTTTGCCTTAAAAATCATATTTGAGATATGGTATAGAGATACATATAGATACAAGTTTTTTCCACTGTTGAGAAACTGGAATACCTACTTCTATACTATTCTCAAGTACTTTAATTATGGCAGTGACAGTTTGTTTGACCGATTTTTAAGACACAATGATAGTGGAAGAGTAAACAAGATGTTTTAACCCATTTCTGCTCAGTTGATTCTTCCAGGCGTATGACATTTTATTTTGGATTAGTCCAGTCTTTATCTAAGGGTGCATGGTCTAAAATTTCGTTTTGCTTTATATTGAAATTCTTATCAGCAAATATTGTAGACTTTGATCAGGCACCGTGTTATGAGGCGTCTCCATGGTTTGCCTTTGCCCTGAATATGGGATCATTGGTACAAATTGGTTCAGTAAATATTTTCTTAGTATTGTTTCTCTAGATATGAAGCTGGAGTGACGTTCTTCTATCTATAGTAGCTGCGTTTGCCCTCAACAGGTATCATTCTTCAGAACACAATCTTACCAGGATTTTTACGGTTTGACACTCAAAAAATTATAACTTCTGTCAAACTGATTCAAATGTATACATTGGTTGAATCATTTCCGATATAAATGCAACTAAACAGAAGAAGTTAAAGTGTAAAACCTTACCGTGTTTGAACATTTATTTGAAAATTATCAAGAATCTGAGTCGGCTCCAAACTGTTATTAATAGAAACGTATTTATCTGTTTTAAAACAAACGCGTGTATTGGAAACGAAAATCACTGTAGTTGCAACAAAATCAAAGGACACAGAGTTCTTAACAACAGAATATCATATTAATCAATTATTCTCACTTAAATCGCAGTATCAGCACTCCAGACACCTAATTCCTTATAGTAATCCTACGCTACTTCCTCCGAGTACAATACATACTTACAAACAGTAGTTTGATCCTTATTAGACGACTCATAACGCGGCATATAATTAGGATACAAACTTTTGGCACCCGTTTTAAATATTTTTTCACTCAAATATTGAGACATAAAAACAGACAACCATGGTTTAAATTCATGACGTCATGGCATTGACAGGGTTAAAAGCAATGCAGACGACAAGAATTAAGCAGCCGAGATTATGGCATTGTCAGTGTTACAGTAGAGAAAACGTTATTCTTTCCAAATAAACAGGTTTCTCCTAAACCAGTTATATCCTCTGCAAACACTTTGGTGCTAGAGCAGACGTCGGGTTACCCGCCGTCTTATCTAATTCTAATTGTTTGCCACTCAGATACAAATATCGTCAATATTGTTCAAATATATATTGTAAAATGATTGCGTTTAGTATGGTTTAAACGTGAACAAATACAATAAAATCAATCTATTATTTCTACAAAAACGAAGGCTAATTGATTGTCTAAAAAACAGGAGGCAGCTAAAAGCAAGGTGACAGTAAAACAGAAAGCTTTCTGTTTTACTGTCATCTTGCTTTAAGCAGTCACCTGTCGCTAACACCTCCTAATAATTAACACCACTTTGTAGTCGTAAGAGAGATGTTTTACTGTAACGTCTGTATTGTTTGTGTTACGTTTCCTGCTTGAGTCTTTCGTATTTATTTCTCCAAGAAGGATGCTATATATAGTCGCTGTTGTTTATGCCAGAGAAAAGCGTTAGGTCAATTATGCGTCATCACCGATCCTCTTACCGTAATGTTTAGTTGACAAATACAAAATTGTTCTTTATTTGACACGTTAGAAGACGCCAATACACAATCAATACTAAGAACATTGGTCGACGCATATTTATGCGAATTTTATTAGTTTTATTGGATGGAATTATTCAACAGAAACATTAGACGCACGACAAAATGGCGTTTAGGCTTGAGTTGTTGTTAGACTAATGGTTTCAACGTTGCAATCAATGTCGTTTTGCTTTGTCCACCATAATTGTATAATTCGTTCTACAAATGGGTACATAGGAATTTAAATCTGTTAGCTACTCTTCAAACAAAGAGCAAATGCGATCTTACACAATGTACAGTGGATAATCTGTTATTCTTTCCCAATAAACGCGTTTACGCTAAAACTATTATTTGAAGTGCAAACAGTTTGGAGCCAGATCAGACGCCGGGTTACCCGGCGTCTGATCAGGCTCTAAACTGTTTGCCACCAAGATAAACAAGAATTATCAGAATTGTCCAAAAGTTGTTCTTTTCTACGTTTTAGTGCTTTGCGTTTGCGTACGTTTGCGTTTAAACGGGAAAGAATAACAGATTCTCCACTGTATCATGTTGTTTAACCAATTCTCCCATTTACCCCTTAAGCTTACAATTACGAATTCTAGTTCCCCATACAGTCTAGTCCATTTCTTAATATTTAGGGTTTATTATACAAGTTTATTGCCATGAGTCAAACATTGTAGAACCTGATCAGAGGGCTTTATAGGTGATATGCCATATTATCTGATTCTACACTGTTTGTATAGGAGACGTGTAGTTTTTATACAGTTTTAAATGACTTCATCAAGGGTTATTGGGTTAATGTTTATATTCCGTAAATATAAAGATTCGGAGATGGTGTAGACACTTATGAAACACTACACACTGGTTTTTTTTATATAAAATGATCTGCTGTATAGATATATACAGCTGTATCTTTAAAGCATCAATGACTACATATAAAGAAACCTTATAACATGTGTACAATTTACCCTTTCGCTGCGAGGTTATGTCTCCAGCAAGAGACAAAACCGTCAAAATGGAAGACTGATAAGAAGATAATGTTTCTCAAAATAACCGCTAGAGTTCCATTTTCTTTAAAAAGCAGCTGTTCCTGCGTACATGCCAGTGTATAAATGTGATACATTGTCTAGAATGGGCATATACACGTACACAACTGGTGATGATGCTTTCTTAAAATTTGTTTTTCAATGTATATCAATGTTTGATGGTATTGTTCAAAGATAGAAAATTCTCTATTTAGGACGTTTCTGTAATATAGGTCCAATGTAACTGCGCATGGAAAGTGACGGTCAATAAGGGAAAAAGGGAAAAAATCAATGGAACAACTGCATAAATTATAGTCTTAATCTTTGTCCTTTTTGTTTTCATTTATAATTCAAACCCCGCTGAACGCTCGTAAGCTTCAAAAATACCGTCTGCGAAAAATTGATGGAAAATGGGCCAAACAGTTTGGTCTTACATCAGACGCCGCTTCACTTGGTATTGATCTGAATGTAAACTGTTTGTAATTTTAGCCAAGTCGTGTTATGCATGATGCGTGTAAACAGTTAACATGATGTCCTGTTGAAGGAACATACATCCGAGTGCATTAACTCCAGGTTAACTAGAGATAATATTGTTCATTTGTGTTTGAAATCTATCATTAAAGCAGTAGTTCTGCTGGAAGTTTGCATTGCAAACTTTTCCAAATCAAGTTTCAGAAATTGGTGTAAACGAATAAGAATCGGAAAGCATCAACCACTTAACTGCCATGGCGTCGTTTATTTTAAACAGTTGCCGTTTGCTTTTATATTTCAAATTAACATTTGTAGTCAACTGACTACAGTAGTATAGAAATGAATGTCCAATACTTTGGATCTTGATCAACTTAGCGTAAAGCAACGTCTGACCAGAATCAAACATGTTTGCAAATAGTTATTGTACTGGGGTTATGGCATAATGTTAAAATACATTATATAAATATTAGATGGCAGTTTGCGTGACATTCAAATTGTCAACCCGAGAAACAGCATGTCACCCCGAGGCGTAGCCGAGGGTGACATTCTTGTTTTCGAGGGTTGACAATTTGAATGTCACGCAAACTGACATCTAATATTTATTTTATTACACCGAGCTTATCAACCCTAGCTTTAGAATCGTCTCATTTGTATTTTATAAAATGTGTTGTGAATACCAATTTAGCGCGGACATGTACGTAACGCGAGAAACGACGTCGCCGTCTATGACGTCACATTGTTTATAATTAATTACAAGAAAGAAAGAAAAACGTTATGACAAGTAAATTGAAGAAACAGCGTCTTTACATTGTCTAGGTGGCAAATATCCTCTTCCGAAATGGTGGCAAATCGTTAAGGAATGGACAAAAGGAAGCATTTTGTACAGAAAATACAAAAGTTGATTAGAAGTTACCACTTTTTAAAACGTTCCAATGTAGCCAATAGCGAAAGTCATGTCAATGCTGACAGTACGTTTTCGGACGGAGTAAAAAAGTAATGTCCTTTAGAGTGACGTCACAAAAAGAATATCATAAATAGTGACAGTATATTTTGAATAGATGTAAAAGACATGCAAAATGTTAACTGTAGGTCTATGGGAATTTAACATTGTAACTCAAAGCGAGGTGTAATAACATATTATATTGTTCGGTACACTTCATTGTAGTCGTGTAACGAATCAAATTGATGAGCGTAAGCTTAAGGAAAGACACTGTTATAGATTTTTGTTTACATTATAAGCAAAACAAAATACAGAGTAAGTAAAATATCAAATTTTATTCATTTTACACACATTTGTAATACTCACATGAAATGGAAGTCAAAGTATTATAAAAAGCGACCGTTTTAGAGGAACTTTACATACCATTGTCAATTAAACCTTTTTGAACCGTAAACACCCATGTACACACAGTTTACTTGTAATGCATGTATTTGCCATATGCAAACAGTGTAGACCCAATCAGAATACATCTCCAGTAGCCGATGATTAAGGTATGCACTGTTTGCTATTTTGTTTTGTATGGTTAAACAACTTTAAATAGTAAAAAAGGACTAGACCTAACTGGTATATAATTACCCTATTGAATAAATTTGGGATGAAAGATGTTTAACCCTTTACCCAATAACCAGTTTATAACATTAAATACAGGTACTCACTTAAAGCAGGTTGAAAGTAAAGCAGAATGTGCCTTAAGGCACATTCTGCTTTACTTTAAGCCTGCTTTAAACTACCATCTTCTAGGTTATATAAAAATATTTGTTACGGTAATTGTTCATGAGGGTATAAACTGGAACTATTTTCTTCAGCGGAGGAATAAATTAAATACGCTAATAGTCGCTTCTATGGGGGAAAGGGTTAAGGAATTGTGTAACACAACGTGAATCTGATAATTAAACGTACCTTACTATTCGATTTATGTTTTAATGAATTTACAACACATTACAATTTCCCCTTACTATTAACGGCTTCGACCACTGCTATTGTGTACAACACACACAAAATCAATAAGAAAACATATAATAAGCAAATATATGGATGAGCATTCCGGTCATGAACAGGGAAGAGGGTCCCCCTCATCTCTCGAGGGTGTACGGCCCGATTTTCACAACCGAACGGGGCTTTAAGCAACGAGCACGACCGAGGACGTGGCAAATCGGTATTTAGAAGATGACCACAGCGGTTGTTGACACCGTTAATAGTAAGTGACAATGTAAATGTGTTGTGGACTGATGAAAACATGAATGTAATATTGTATTTCCAACTTAATGAATTCATTCAACGGAAACATACAATTATTCCAATAACGACGCTGTGCGAATGTATGAATGTTCGCTGGTATTTCAAATTTACTTGTTTCATTTTCATATATTTCTTACCTATTTCGCTTTCAACCCATGCGATTATGTATTGTACCTAATCGAGATGTGACAGCTAACAGCATAATGAATTTAACCAATGTATACAGAGTGAAAAATGTTATGTCTTTATATTAAACGATTCCATTTTCATGTAACTGGGTCTGGGCTTTACATGTATTTGTGTTTGATAGAACGTCTTGTCAGCAAGCCGTGTATACTCAAATCGGACGCCGAATCAGGTTATTTGAGTCAGTACTGTTTGCCTTTGTCCCATGTTTGGGGCATTAGGCCCGTTTGGGTTTAAACTACCTATCTCCACTAAGGGATCACGTCAAGTTTAGACTCTTCATATCAGCCACATGTTTTCAACATTCAAAAAAAGCTTTGAAGTAATCGGACTTAACACAATAAACTCATTAAACTATATTTCCACAATCATGAGTAATTTACAAACAGTGTATCTGAGAAGAGTGCAATGGTCATAGGTAAATAGTATCTGCCCATATCAGATGGCTCCTACAGGAACACTCTGATTAATCTACACACTGTATCTTAGTTTGCATTAGATTGTGCAAACATCCTGAAATAGTCACAACTGGACTAGATTCAATTTAAAACTGGAATTGTGTTTGAGTTTCTCGTTTCAGTGAGTTAAACATACGTATTGTTTGTCTTTTCGGAATTGCTTATCGCCGGGCTTTCGTCATATACAAAAGCGGTTTTTGGTTTCTTGGTAAATCCATTAGCGTACGCATGCGTAGTGTGAGTGTTAGCAAGTGCTCTTCGTTGTATTCTGTAATCCTTGCTACGACAACACGACGTCAATGCGTCCTTGAATCCTCTCCGATATCTCTTGCTGAGCAGACAGTACAGAATTGGATTCATTCCGCTATTGGACGAGCCGAGCCACTGTGCTATCGGGTTGATTATATCCCACACCGCCTTCTGCATATCTGAGTTTGCTGATGGTCCGTAAAATAAGGTTTTCAATTTAATCACATAAAGTGGCAGCCAGGAAAATGCGAACAAGACAACCACAATGAACAACATCTTGACGGCTTTAACCTTTGATTTATGAACAACGTCTGAGCTGGTATTTTTTACGCCCGGTGCTCTCCTTCTCCAGACTTTTATCCCAATCAACAGATAACAAGCAACTATTAGCACGAGGGGAACCGAGTAACAACACAAGAAAATTGCCCCCAGAAAGAACCACTTTTGATCACTCTCGTCTGGCCAGTTTTCATAGCACACAATAACGCTGTGATTTGTCATGGGGTATATTCCTGTTTCGTAATAAATTGCCCAAGGAATCATTATTGCTGTAGCAATAATCCATATCAGAATAATGATAATCTTGCAAACCTTCTTGCTTATAGTGATCCCCATGGAATGGCAAATGGCCAGGTACCTGGAAAAAAAGTAGAATCATGTTAACCCATTACCCCATAAAACGCATTTTTACGCCTTAAATTTATTACTCAACCAAAGAAAATAGTTCCAATTTATACAATTATGAATATTTATAATAATAACTATTTCTATATTTTAGCAGATGATAGCTTAAAGTAGGCTGAAAGCAAAGCAAAATGTGCCTTAAGGCACATTCTGCTTTACCTTCAACCTGCTTCAAGTGATCAAATATTTTCAAAACTAGAATCATGATATAGGGTATGTGTAAACCCCTTAAAGTAGCTATATTTATAGCGTTGGCATGACTTATCTATTATCCCTTTATATTAGGCTAGTTCAATTGGTAAAATATATCAAAAGTTCAGCGAGAGTGCTGAATGCAGTAAGGAATACAGTCGTACTTCGATATCTCGAACTTGCTTAACTCGAACTATCCGATATTTCGAACATGACTTGCCTTATTATAAGCCCTGTTTTATGAGAACATACCCGTGTTTCAAGGTTAAAACGCAGCTTAGCCGCGTTTTAACTTTGAAATACGAGTATGTTCGACATGATCGAGTTCGAGATATCGAAGTTCGACTGTACATTATTTCTTCAACGAGTTGTGTCCCAAACAGATATTTCTATTGAAATCAATGTGGAGACAGCTCAGACATCGAATGGCTCGGTGTCTGATCAATCTCTAAACTTATTGTCATTCAGAATCTGATAAAGTGCCTCAATTATCAATAACCTTTCATAGTCTTTATTTGTTTTGCACTATGAGTGAGTTTCATTTCGTTGCAATGTGAAAGATAACGCCTTCCCCACGTTCATGTTTTAACCTCATACTCCATAGCTTGTTTCTAGTTTTGACAAAATGTGACCAAATGGAGCCGAATGCAAGTTAAGTCGCATTCTACTTTATTTTTACCAGCTTTAAGCTACAATATACTAGGATAGATATTTCTTATAGTACAGTTTCATGACTGTATATATTAGAACTACTTATACCGTGCATGAACGCATTGAATGTGTTAAAAGACGATTCGAATAGAGCTATGGGGTTTAGGGCTAACAGTACATAGATATTTATATCGATGTGCTGATAATAATGTATGAATAATATATCATGAACCTTCGTCATGGTTTGATAAACACATCTTTACTTTAAATAAATGATAAAGCAAATTAAAGTACCAAGTTATAGTCTACTTTCAGCCCGTATAACCGCTCAGCCGACTGTGTATTCATACAACATTATAAAATTGATTTATTCTTCAAAGTAACTCCTAATGGGGTTGCACCACATTAAGAATACGTTTATTGCTTTGACATTGTCTGAGGAAACTATTGTTTCTCCGATATAGATATAAATAGTGTTTACCGATCAGACGCTGGATTTAATGGCGACTGCTATGAATGTTAATTGATTGCAAATCACAGCATGAGTGCAAACAGGGCTGACATTTACCACGCAGTGCAGTTGTAGTTTCGTTCGATTTAGCTACAGTGGATCATCTGTTATTCTTTCCCGATAAACGCGTTTACGCTAAAACTAATTTTTCTTTTACAAACAGTTTGGAGCCAGATCAGACGCCGGGTAACCCGGCGTCTGATCAGGCTCCAAACTGTTTGCCACCAAGATAAACATGAAATATCAGAATTGTCCAACAGTTGTTCTTTTCTACGTTTTAGCGCTTTGCGTTTGCGTACGTTTGCGTTTAAACGGGAAAGAATAACAGATTCTCCACTGTAACTGTAACGTTTGCAGCATTTCTAAGTTCGTATTCATTCCAATGCCAATGTATTTTTAGGAAATTACATGTTTATGTTTTAAACTATTTTGGATCGATATGCAGGGTTAATTGTTTGTCGGCTCTAATAACTTGATACATACACATTACCAGTTGACAGTGCGATACAATGTGATGTTCCAGCTCGAAACGCTTTTGGCGGAAATAGCCGAACTAACGAGCGCATTCGAGAGCTGAATACAACACGCTGTAGCGATCTGTCAACTGATGATGTTTTCTTTTATTTGCATAATACACACCAAAAAACAACTAAATGGTCGTTTAAATCATTTTATATCCAGAAACATTAGTTATTTGAAGCAGAACAAGAATAACGCAGAACGTGTATATGTAAGTAAATGACGTCACGCTAAATCGAAAACGAGATTGATGTAAAATAAAAGGTGGCTGATACATGGTGGCTGATATAGATTCTTGTATTTTACTTTGAAGGTACAAGCAGAAACGATCGACATCATAAGAAGGCATATGATAAGAATTATTAGTGTTCCATGTTTTCATATACCATTGAATCATAGTGACATAAACTCGTTTATAAAGTTTTGCTCTTGTGGAAAGTACAGTTGACCTATGGAGTCAGAATCTGCACTCATTTTAGATTCATACTATGCTATACCAGGGCATATCCTGAATACCGGTAGTATATATTAGATTAGACAAAATTGTAAATTGGAACTTTGATTTTAAAGTGTCAGGAGTCAAAAGAATGAGAAAAGTCGATGAAACCTGTTACATAATTTTGTTATCAATTTGCTGCTGTCGAATTATCCGCGTATATTAGAGAAAGAGGAGTTTGTTTATCTCACAATGAAAGCACACAGAGAGTAAATGTGACTCTAATCCACCGAACATTTCACAGATAAGTTACAAATGATCCAGTCTATTTTGTTAAATACTGCTTGGTTGATATGTATTTCCGCCGTAAATTAGCCTCATTTTGTCTTCTCATACAAATGTAAATAGGCATATATTTAAAATCCAGTCTGCTTACTGTCATTCTTTCTTCCTTGAATTAGAGAGTTATTATTAATTTCAATTACCCTATTTTCTATCCTATCCCGTCATTTTTTTACACAGAAGTCATTGTCAAACAGCCTTAAAACTTAGCTTTCAGCGGTTTTTGCAAACAGTTTAGATCAACAATGTAGATTGGTCTCTTGCTCTGGATTGTCCATAATTGTAATTTAATCCATTGCCTCACTGCAAATATCCAAGGTATGAATCAATTTGCTCTGGGTCAATGGGTTAAGTTACAAGTATAGATTAAATTAAAATAAGACACCGCGTAACGCCGGATCTGATCTATATCCAAACTGTTTGAAGCTGGTATACATGTTTCTAATAATATAACTCAATTTGCCAAACGTTGCAGACGACACTTTAAAAGCGGATAAAATTAATACAGGGTACGGTTTAAAGCTACGCAATATAAGAAATATAAGTGAAGTGGTTGTTATCCTGAAAGTTCCAACAACAATGAGTCGGTGTTGACCAAAGCTGTAAGGAATGGCATGATGCATCTTAGTCCAAGGTTATAAAGCTTTTCAGTTAAGTCTAAAGTCGTTCTCAAGCATTTGATTGGTCAGATTTGAGCTAAGGCTCAAATCTGACCAATCAAATGCTTGAGAACACACTAAGACTCAACTCAAACGCTTTATAGCCTTGGACCCAGTGCATGGCTGTAAGCGGACCGTAATCCGTCTAAGAAACAACAACAATACTAAGGGGTTTCTTACCTATCAACTGCGATAGCAGCCAGGGTATTGACGGATGCACATACCGATACACCTTGTAAGTATGGCGTTGCTTTACACATAAACCATCCGAAATGCCAATCTGAAAAATACAATATTCAGGTCATTAGTACACGACCTATTTGGCGATTCCATCAAAATGACGCTTGAAATATATTTCAAAGATAAAATGTCGGTTTTGAAACTGATATAGCTGTTAAATGATTTTAGCGATATGTCAAATGGTTATAAGATGAGTCTGATATTGTTCACAAACGTTTGGTTGTCTAGAATTTAGCAATACTCTGATCTTATCAATCGAAAGTTTGAGAACGTTCTCAAACTCATCATAAAATTATGAGAACGTTCCCAAACTCATCTAAAACTCTTGAACCTAGGTCAGCTTTCTTATTGCTTGACACTTACATTGATGATTGTGTAGTCAACACCAAAAACAGAAGTTAAAGGATGTATGTCAATTGTAGAGTGAAGTACTAAAACGGTACTTTGGAACTCTCAGAATCTTAAAGCTCAACATTTTGACAATTGTTTTATTTCAAATAGTAATATTCTAGTTGACATATTTTCAAAACATCAGTGTATACATCAGTTTAAAAGCAGACCAGTATTAAAACTTTGGTCAATTGGACTAAAAAAATATATGTGATGTTAAAAGGGAAACTTAATTTAACGAGCACATTTTAAAACTATTTATTATTTTAAATCAATGTTAACAGTAAATCAAACATCTCTAATACAATGGGAAAGGCTTTTTCCTGCTCGTTTGAAAACAATTCAGCGCATTGCAATAAAATGTAGTAAAACGACTTCTTGGAAATATTGGCAAACAGTTTGGAGCCGGATCAGTGGCAGGGTTACCCGGCGTCTGATCCGGTTCCAAACTGTTTGCACTGACAGTTATTATTTAATGGTAAAATAACGTTATCCCCATTGTAGATGTGCATATCTGCAAATAATACGGATACCTTGTGCAATACAATAGCACAATTCAGTTCGTTAAACTATTTGTAATAGCTTTGGAATACAGACGAAATACGGCTGCCGAAATTCGAACCCAATTATTCTAATTTGTACCGAAAGTTGCACAACAGTCCCCTCAAGTTACATAAGGCGGCTAACAAATGAAAACAAATCGATTGCACGAAAACATATCGAACATAACGTCTGAAACGTAACATCTCTTAGAAAATAAATACAAGCGCCATGCTTCCCTTAAAGAAACCAAAACGTTATTATTTTCAAATAAACTCGTTTATGCTAAAACCGATATGTCAAATACAAATAGTTTGGAGCCTGACAAGATGTCGGATTATACCCTAAATAATGTTTGCCACCAAGATAAACATGAAATATCATAATTGTCCAAAAGTTGTTCTTTTCTACGTTTTAGCGCTTTGCGTTTGCGTACGTTTGCGTTTAAACGGGAAAGAATAACATATTCTCCACAGTATCATAATTTGCCCCTGAGAAAGAGATATTCCTAAATTAGAGACATAAAATCAAAGTCGCGCTCGCTTTATCAATATCATCGGGTTTAAGGTTTCAAGTGATACAGGCCTTTATTCTGTCACCGTCATATTAATGCGTTCTGTTTAAAATGGATGCATGTATAATTTTTAAAAATTGAAATTCCGGCACTTGGATTGAAACTCTTTAATACGCATGCCTAAAACATTTGCTCCTGATGATTTATACATGTAGAATTTCTCGGCGTCTGTTTTAACTCCAAACTATGTGCAAACGGCCAGTAAATTCGTCATAAGTTGTAAACGTGTAAAGACAATAGTTGCATTTGCACAAAAATAGAATCTCAATATTGTTTGTTGTATTTTCACCTGCAACACGTCTATAGGAAATCGATAACGAATTGTTCAGTGCTTAACCCTTTCCCACATAGCATATCTCTAGTATTGAATATAGGTGTCCACTTAAAGCAGTTTGAAAGTAAAGCAGAATGCGCTTTAAGCGCATTCTGCTTTACTTTCAGCCTGCTTTAAGCTATCATCTGCTAGAATATAGAAAATATTTTGTATTATACATATTTATGAATGTATAAATTGGAACTATTTTCTTCAGGGCAAGAATAAACTGAATGCGCTCAAAGGCGCTTCTATGGGGGAAAGGGTTAAGATGTTGTTCTTTTCAACTATACGCGTTTGTGCTATAACAAGAGTATCTATTGCAGACATTTTGAGTCAGATCAAGGGCGGAGTAAAATTGCGTATGATCTGAATCCAAACTGTTTGCCACTTGGATCAAAATAAAGCATCGATATGTTTAATGACTTATTTATATAAATTTCCAGATCTTGCAGTGTTGTGATTACGTTTGATGTCGTTTGAACGGGAATAGATAAAGGCACGTCTCCACTGCATAAAAGGCAACTTAAATACCTTCTCTGTGACAGTCTCTAATATAGGAGAAGATCAATGTTTCACAACCCGTTTCAATTTCATTGGCATCTTCAAACATTTTGGATTCTGAAAGGACGCCGAGTAACTCGGAGTCTAGTCAGACTCCACACGGTTGTCTCAAGTATCAAAACTGTTATCTTTTTCTACACAAGCTACATACGACAAGGCTTTAAAAAGACGACAGTTTGATAGTGATATAGTTAGTGCTTGACGGAAGTAGTTCAGAAAGCTGTCTGGTGATTCTAAAGTACTGTTGTCCCGCATTAGGAAACCACCCACCTTTACAGGTCCTCATTATTGCGTCTGGTTACTTGCTCATGAGAGACCCAGGTGCTAGTTTCTCGTGTTATACGAATATACATAGCAGTAATATCGAATATATTTACATTCTACAATTTAGAAGTTAGCATTTTAATTAAACCAAGTTACTTGATATAAACATCTAGTATACGTATTTAGTTTGAGTGAGTTTGGCGCTGTGAAACTGAACAGGTTGTATAGCGCCGATAAGCGATGCAATGAGATAAGCATATCATGCAGCTTGGGTAAAGATCAGACGCTGTTGTCTTGTATGGATCCAAACAATGTTATCTGTTTGCAAATGACGCCAATGGCTGTGAAAGGATTAATGCGAAATTTGAAAAGTATTCTAAATTTGCTAAATTATATTTAACCGTGTTTATAGTGATTAAACCAGCGACATTTAACGATACCATATAGTATCATATATCGGTGGTACAGTGGAGAATCTGTTATTCTTTCCCAATAAACGCGTTTACGCTAAAACTATTATTTGCAGTGCAAACAGTTTGGAGCCAGATCAGACGCCGGGTAACCCGGCGTCTGATCAGGCTCCAAACTGTTTGCCACCAAGATAAACAAGAATTATCAGAATTGTCCAAAAGTTGTTCTTTTCTACGTTTTAGTGCTTTGCGTTTGTGTACGTTTGCGTTTAAACGAGAAAGAATAACAGATTCTCCACTGTATTAAAGCAGAACCCGTGGTTTTGTTTATGAGAAGCAGGCAAACAAGTACACTGTTTTTTAACCCTTCCACTCTCATTTATTTCGTGAGGTTTTTACCCCTGCACCGTTTCATTGTTGTCTGTTCCAATTTTGTCGTCTGCTATGTCGTTTCAAAGTTAAAAAATAAGGCAGTATGACTGAAGAAATTTCAAAACGAGTGTTAAACAGTTTGGATCTTGATCAGACGCCATGTTACGCGGCGTCTGATCAGGATCCTAACTGTTTGCAAACGCGCTTTCAAGCGTCATTGAGAGCGACAGGGTTAAATAGACGGTTCATCGACATATTTATGCGCAGACAAATATATCATACAAATAGCTAGAACCGAACAAAATGTACAGTGGAGAATCTGTTATTCTTTCCCGTTTAAACGCAAACGTACGCAAACGCAAAGCACTAAAACGTAGAAAAGAACAACTTTTGGACAATGCTGATAATTCTTGTTTATCTTGGTGGCAAACAGTTTGGAGCCTGATCAGACGCCGGGTTACCCGGCGTCTGATCTGGCTCCAAACTGTTTGCACTGCATATAATAGTTTTAGCGTAAACGCGTTTATTGGGAAAGAATAACAGATTCTCCACTGTAACATTGTATAGTATATATAGTTTGTCTGAAAGTTCACGCTTCTGCCAAAAATTTACAACAACTGAAATGAATATTGATTGTGTAAGGTTTACGCCTATAACATATAATACAAAAGTATTATAAAAGTGTCTGCTGGAAAGGGATGCTATCTGTTACGTTCCTTCAGTCGTTGCAAAATTCAGAGCTGATGTATCTGCCTTATTCAGATAATACCATCTGCAATCCAAACAGAGAGGTTCAAGATGAGACACCGAATTTCCCGGCGTCTCGTCAGGATCCATACCGTTTGAAATAGTGTACAAAAATAAACATATAGTGTATAGAATGTTAAACTTTCCAAGACTCAGACAGTATCTATCGATATAAATGTCACCGTATTTATTTATCCTAAGAACGGAAACCAACAATACCATTATTTGTTTTGAATATAAAATATATGTGTACCTAATTAACATTGGTCGTTGCTTACTTGACTACAATTCGCAATCAGTTTGTTCTGATCGGAATCTTTAATATTTAACACTCAATTTTGGGAGTTATGACATAAACGGGCATAGAAAATAAAATCGACAAGTTGATCTAACACAGAAGGCTAATTTGATTCAGTCAAAGCGATTACATTAATTTCAAAGGTCCAGATAAGGGGAGTATTTCAAATTCTCAAAAAGTTATCTCTGCTTTAAAACCTTTGGTATCACTACTCATTAGAATCGTCTCGAAGAGACGATTCTAATGAGTAGTAAAACCATAGGATTTGGTATTAATATAAGTGAGAAAATATTGGTTTTATTCAGTTTACTCCCTCTTATCTGGAGCTCTGAATTTTGTGTTCCTCATTTTTTGGACTCATTTCGTCATAGTCAGAAGTACAAACTACTTGTTAACATGAAACAGAGTAAAACACAGGAAACTGGTTAACTATTTCATGATCAACTGTATCATGAGGGTTTTACCCTCTCAGCGCCATATTGTCGTCTGCTTCAATATTGCTGTCTGCAATATTGTTTCAAAGTTAGATTTAAGGCAGTAAAAAAGACATTGTCTCAAAACAAGTTGCAAACACATTTAATCCTTATCAGACGTGGCATAACACGGCGTCTAATCGGGATCAAAACTTTTTGCAGATATCCTATATAAAGTCATTGAAAGTGAAAGGAATAAGTTTAAAATAAAGCAGAAAATCCCTTTCTTATTTGTTTTCATCATGTTTCAAGCTAGTACCGGTATCTAGCACCATCAATGAACAGTGTTCAGTGATGCGTAGATATACTGTAGTTATAAGAAGCACTGATATGTGTGTCCGTGGTGGAATAGGTTAAATGAATGGAATATAATAGGGAATTGTCTATGACATTACGACCTACAGACCAGTGGACCTAACAAACCCAAGGGACCTAGCCAAGATTAAACCTGCAAGATTCATTGGTGCTATGTCATCGTGCGTTATTACTTGGAATGTTATGAGGCGTTAAATCCTAAATGTGTATTCATACAGTACGAGAGGCTCTATTCTTGCACGCTTACTCTTATCATTCTGAACTGTCGTCTGCTACAAACATACAGTGGAGAATCTGTTATTCTTTCCCGTTTAAACGCAAACGTACGCAAACGCAAAGCGCTAAAACGTAGAAAAGAACAACTTTTGACAATTTTGATATTTCATGTTTATTTTGGCGGCAAACAGTTTGGAGCCTGATCAGACGCCGGGTTACCCGGCGTCTGATCTGGCTCCAAACTGTTTGCACTGTAAATAATAGTTTTAGCGTAAACGCGTTTATTGGGAAAGAATAACAGATTCTCCACTGTACCTGCTGCTTTAAAACTCATAATCATTTTTATGCCTTTTACACTTTCAAAAGGTTAATATGGGTGATAAATAGTTTTCTCACAAAACTACCCTACCCCTATTTTCTCTAGCGAACAACGGTCACGAATATCCCTGTTTCCAACATGTGTGAGCTAAAATTGATGCCGTTACTCTTACGTCACATTTAAAAAAGACGTTTTAAAGTCACTTGGATTCCCAAAGAAAGGCCTCTTGCTTTAAAAAAAATAACTTAAAATCGTTGGTTAAGTGAGAAAAAGAATCTGTCACTCGTCGATGTTTAAGACAAATTGATCTCAAGCCTCGCTTAATACATGTAACATTTCAATTCTAGACTCATTTGAGATCAGTTTGTTTAAATCATCGACTCATGACAATTCATATATTAGTCCGGCAGAGAAACCCGGATTTGGAGGTCCACCTAGAAATTGCGTCCTAAGTTTTTTTCTTGATTGATATTGATAGTTCAAAGCAATGACATTCAGAATTGACCGGGTGCCACCTTGGCACCCTTGAGCATTTTGATATATTTCCGGTTTACCCCACCCACCCTTTTTTCACTCATTTTCAAGAAATGGGACATTTTATGCTATACACTGGCAGCGACAACCGAGTTAATACCTTGGAAGTTGAAGTATAATATCAATGAAACTCAAACCATAGATGCACATTAATGAGAGTAACATGTTGCATTGCAGTTTGGTACCCTTGACCTTTGCCCTTGACCTCTGTGGCATTTGTAAGTTGTTTTGCATTTAATAGGTCAATTTTGGACTACGTACTTAAGTTACGGTCACATAACTTCACGTGCATGTGCACTTCAACGAGTAAAACTAGTTACAATAATAAATTACTAACATTGACCTTTAACCATGACCTCTGTGGCCTAGATAATGTTTCTTTTTAGGTCAGTGTTAGACTAATTACAAGCAGCTAGGGTCACGCAACTTAACATGCTTTTGTGCGTCAAAACATTTCATTCTTAGCATATAGGCTTGGTGGCACACTTACTCACCAGCTTAGTTGCTGATGATGGTAGTTTGATTGACGGAAAATAGAATGTAATGCAAAGGACATGGAAGGCATGGTAAGACAAGAGGACCATGGTGACTATAAAATCTCTCACCTGAATCTGGTAGTTTTATCTTTAAATTTCATCAATAATCAAAACCATCCTAAAACTTAAAGCCTTGATTAACTTGTGAACGTTCGGGAAAAAATATTCAAATTTGTAGAAACTAGAGTGCAAACATTGTTAAAGTATTGCCTTTCCGATCTGAGTGCATCAAGGACTTTTGACAAAGGGGTTCTATTGCACCCAAACTTCATCTAATGGAAGAACTTACAGTAATATACTCTGTGAGCAAGTCAGTTTAAAGTACATCTAAAACTGTAGTTGCTACAGTGTAAAAAAAATGATAAAGATGGCGTTTTCAACATTGTTACTGAAGAAATGGAATCAAATGACGTGCATAACAGCTTGGAACCAGGCTTGGGACAGCTAAAGGAATTGGACAAACAAGATTCAAGAGAACAAATCACCGTAATCAAATGAATGTGATGGTTGGTCAAATCATGTGAAATCTACTCAATAGTCTTGGAAAGTCTTCAAGCTAGCAGCCATGAGGTTGATATCGGAGATGTTCTGTCACATGAATTGACATTTTTCCAACAGCCCTGTTTGGTGATCATAATGATATGACAGTAACGAAAATTAATAAAGAAACTGAGGAAGACAGTTCCAGAAAGGAGTTTCTGACAGAGAAATAGGACCAGTAGACAGTAACCATAGACGGATTGATAGTGTTATTATGGGTTATGACATACCCCACAAAAGGCTCTGCGCAGAACTACATCGCCAACATTTAAGTTGGAGGAGAACAACAATGTCCACCTATATATGTATGTAGCCGGTTGAGTTTATGATTAAATGGTGAGAGATGTGTGTAAGCGGTCCGGTGTTTCAGTCCGTAGAACACTTGCCCTGTAAGCAAAGGGTTCCGGGTTCAAGCCTCGGTCTGGCTGAATATTATCCCCACCATGTTACATATACAGCATCGAATTTCTATAAGTGTACGAGAACAAATCGGTTACTATCAGTTGCATGCAAACAGCACATTACCAAAAAGGTGTATCTTACTGTCACTGAAAAAAGTAGTTAATAAAGCTGATAATCACTTACATTCTAGATGCTGAGAGTTTTCAGATTGAGCACACACACATTTACAAACTAGTGATAATAGGTAAAAATGAAACACAAGCTAAAACAAGCCGAGGTGAAATGTCAGAAAGCAATTATTTGAAAACAACACATTAAAAGGTAGACGACATTATTGTGTAGAAGGGTATTCTCATGCACAAGAAATTATTCGAATCCTAAGCTGTAAGTCATATTCTAAAACAAGAAGGGCGAATAAAATATTAATCAAATCTATTATTGATATTGCATTGGCCAACATATGGGCATTGTTTAGGACATTCTTCCTGCACATACCCTCTCGGGATGAAACACGGTTGCAGACAGCTTTGGAATTGGAACGTGAACTGCTGCAAAGAAATAATTGTGGTCCAACTGTGTGTTTTCACTTATCGGTTGTCATGATTTTTCAATTGAAACTTACATTTCACAAGCGATAGTATTTCCTCGAGTTCATATCTGAATCACGCGTTCAGGTATAGACCACACATCTTAGCGATGAACATCAGCAAAACTTTGCTGCTTTGATTTAGGCATTTATTAGGGGAAATGATCTACCTGATCTTGACCCAGCAGAGTTTTGCTGGAGGAAGGAAAAACGGATAACATCTTCACAGCCAGCGATTTGGACCGAAAACCTTGTCATAACACTAGAGTTTATTCTTAAACTGAGTCAGGGTAGCATGCACTGTAGAACGTAACTATTGATATGTAAAAGCATGGATGGACGAGTTGGGTTTTAGGGTACTGCAACACAGAATAGGTCATATAGCGCCGATAAATGATGAGAGGTGATGAGATGAGATGATGATGATTTCAGAACTAGTCTCATTCGTTGCGAACCAGCGCATGGGAGCAAAACCACCGACCTGTCTTCCTTTTAGTTCTTGGCAGCGGGCATTATCTTGGTCAAATAAACAGAAACCTTCCTATGACAATTAAGCCCCAGAACCACGATCAGGTAGGAAGGTCTCTTTGGATAAATGTAAAAGCGCCCTTGTGAACAAATACCATGTGCTAAATTAGAACCAGTCAAGAAACAACTGTTTATTCTGACTTTTGAACATTTTAAATATTTTAAGCATTTCTTTCGCAATTTTGGCCGCTCTCTTGGATATACGAAAATGCTCGATGGTGAAAAGGTGTCACCCGCAATATTTCAATAATGAGTATAATCTGTCAATAATAAGTATCATTCTGGTAAGGTCAAACCATTCAAGAATAAGAAATACTGAATGTTGTTGTTTGGACTTACTTTGTTTTAAAGCATTCGGTCAACGCTTTGATCGCCATCTCGAATATATGGAAATGCTCAAGCGTGACAATATGTCACCCACGTACAGTTCCAAAAACAAGTATCATGTTTTCAATAACAAGCATCCCCAGCTTAAATATACGGGAATACTCAAAGATGAAAAGATGTAGCCCGTTACATTTCATCAATAAGTATCATGGTTTTAATAGTAAGTATAATTATGTTGAAATCGAGTTAGTTAAGAATAAAAAATGTATGATTGTTTTTGACGTTTTTTGCTACACAAAATGTCCCTCACCATTTATGCCGCCATCTTGAATATACGGAAACGCTCAATGATAAAAAGATGTCAACCATAATATTTCAATAATAAATATGACCTTTTCAATAACGAATATCATAATGGTGACATCAAATAAATAGAAATTATGAATGCTGAGTTGTAGACCATTTTGTTTTAAAATATTTCGGTAGCCATATAAGCCGCCATTTTAAATCCACAGAGATGCTCAAGGGTGACAAGACGTCATCCGTAATAGTTCAATAATATGTATCATCATTTCAGTAAAATCTTTCATGATGGTTTGGTAAAATTAGGTTAGAAAAACAAACTATGAATGCTGAAGTTAAGAGTAGTTTTTAACCCATTTGGATAGCCATTTTAGCCGCCATTGTGAATAAACGCAAATGCTGAAGGGTGATAAAATGTCACCCGTAACATTTCTGAAACATGAATTGTCCTTTAAATAATAACTCTCATTATGGTGAGGTCAAATCAGTTAAAAAAAAGGAAACAATGAATGCTGCTTTTTAGGACTATTTTGTTTAAAAGCATTCCGGTAGCCATTTTGGCCGCCATCTTGAATATACAGAAATGCTCAAGGGTGACACGATGTCATGCGTAACAGTTCAATAATAGGTATCATTATTTCAGTAATATCTATCATTATGGTGGGGTCAAATAAGAAAACCAAACCATGAATGTATAAGTTTAGAGTAGTTTGTTTCGCCATTTTAGCCGCCATTTTGAATATACTGAAATGCTCAAGAGTGACAAGATTCCACCCGTAACATTTTAAAGACATAAAAACGTCTTTTGAATAATATCTATTATTATGGTAAGGTCAAATCAGTTAAAAAAGGACAAAGTAATGCTGATTTTTGGACTATTTTGTTTAAAAAGCCTTTCGGCAGCCATTTTGGCCGCCATCTTGAATATACGAAAATGCTCAAGGGTGACAAAGTGGCACCCGGTGGTTTTTCAATCAGTAGCATATGCTGAAGCAGATTCAGTCGAGAAAAAAACTTAGGACGGCATTTCCAGGTCAAGTCAGCCCTCTGCCGGACTATATGGATCCAGATCAGACGTCGTGTTACGCGGGGTCTCGCCAGGATTCAAACTGTTTGCAAATGTAAGCCAAGTCTCGCTTCACATGATAAGGTTTTTAAAAAGTATGTGTAGATTCTACTAAAACTGTGATTAACATTGCAAACTATTTTAACCCATTATCCCATAAATAAGCCTTTATACGTCTTGAACTTATTCCTCTACTGAACAAAATATACTCAATTCCAAAAGAAACTGTGCACGTTGTTTTCTGTAATTATTCATTGACTATTTTTCTGAAAGTCTATAAATTTGGTACCAAATTTCAGATAAGTTCACGAACAATATGGCAGTTATTTCAGATTTTGAGATAGGGTCGTTTAAAGTGGATGTTTTAAATCGAGAAAAGACGAAGTGTTAAAATCAAAGTTGCAAAATAACACTGAGAGTCAGACTGTGTTTAGTTTGGAATTTATTTCGGTTTAGTTGTAATCTTATGATACTTTTTGTCAGTATCGTATGTGTTCATCTTTGCTCATGGTGCAAACGGCAATGAGAAATCATGTAGACCTTACATGACGTCTAACAACGGCGTCTAGAGTGAAACGTTGTCCTATCCCTGAGTTAGGGCTTTTGCAAGGTCCATAATGTATTTTCAATTAAAGTCCCGCTTGCGAGCATCATACCGACTAAGAATAATATTAGACCTATCAGAGAAAAGACTCGAAGCCACTACTGGCGCCCAAGATAGAAACGACGCCATCCTCGCTGCAAACGAGTAGCCCAACGACGTGCTGTCTATATCTGTCCCACAAAGGGTCCCCTAGCCCGGATTGGTGTCCGAACTTGCTGGAGCCAACACAATACGGTATGCCTGCTGATACCGTACTGTTTTTCAGTACTAGACGCTGTTTGAAAACGACGTCTACGTATCGTCAACGTATCAAATTCGTTTGTTGAACTGCTGTTCTAGGTATCTGTGCGCCGTCTGTGGCAATGTGTCACTTCACTGGTATGTTGAAAACGTTTGAGCAACCGAATAATTGTGTTTCTTTGTTATCCTAACCTTCTTTTCACGTTAGTGACGTTGAAGTTATGAACAAGCATTGCAAAGACTCTAATGTGCCGATTTGCATTCAATCTCAGCATGTTCGTTGTGTACCGATGTGAAGTAAAATGTGTTTGTTTCTGTGTATGAGGCATACGAATTACGCTCATGCACGTTTTCGGTGACATATGTATTTTCCTTGAGCTGCACGTGCAAAACATGCAAAATAACGTATTTCCCAATTAACTAAAATTTCTTCATACTAAGTTATAAATTTTGTTATCGTTGGATGGCAAATATACATGATATATTGTGTGAGAAGTTTTAAATCGATACGTTTTCTAGATATTAAAATATTTGAAAATAAAAAGTGCACAGTTTCTTTTGGATATTGAGTATAGTTCAAATTTATACTGTCACAAATAAGAATCTTAAGAAACATGTTTTATATTCTAACAAATAAAAGCTTAAAGCAGGCTGAAAGTAAAGCAGAATGCGCCTGAAGGCACATTCTGCTTTACTTTCAATCTGCTTTAAGTGCTCAACTATCTTCAAAACTAGAAACAGGCTATGGGGTAATGGGTTAAGCTAGATCAGACGCCGAGCAATTATGCGTCGTTTAATTAGGCTGAACACTGTCTAAAATGATGATGTAAGTCGTCGGCATATCTGGAGAAATAGTTAAAACAAATTACTAACCATTTCACATCTATAGGCGACGTATATTGATCTTGCTAACTGTATGGTCCAGATCAGATGCAAGTATAATGCGACGTCTAATCCAGATTTAAACAGTGTTGGCACTCGTTTCAATATTAATTTAGTCAAAACTTAAAACACTTTATTAGTTATACAGTTTCTTCACAGTGTACATGAGGATTTCTTCCTTTCTTCTGCTTAAAGGCTCGGGTAACATGATTTTACCAGTCGGGAAGAAATCCTCATGTACACTGTGAATAAACTGTATAACGAATTTATTATACTGCAAAGTTTTCACTGTTAAAATGAAATATTTCGGAGTTTATCGTGTACAGCGCTCATAATAAACTATAACAAAATCTCCCAAAAACAGATAACGTTGAGCATACATGACGTCATGTTTCTGACGGTTGTTATTCATAAGAAACATGGGCATTCTCGTAGACTTCGGCGTCAAACTGCCCCAGAAAGATCCAAACACCGATTGGTTCTTAGCTGAAATGGACTTCAAATGGAGGATGCACGATTGCATGCACTCAATCCTGTCGAGCAGTCGGCCATCTTATTGTCTGTAAAGCAAGACTCGGGGACCTGTCAGCCAATGAAAACAGCTGCATTTCTACGTACCCTGTCAGCTCACAGTGTACTTGGGATCACGTCTAGGGCTCGGTACCCAATCAAAAGTAGGGAATTTACTTTGTAGTATAATAATAATATTTGGTATGCTGTCGCAGAAAAAAGATATCCGCAAACAATATAATGTCTGACAAATGATTAACCTTTTAACTTCCTAGTCCGTCTGCATTGATACAGCGCTCCCTCACTACAACTACACCCAATGGGAGACAAAAATGTTGTGAGTTTTCGAAGGGAGTTGTTATAGGGAGGAAATTGGCATACATTTGCAAACAGCTTGAATCTAGATCCGAACAACCATGACCGCATTACTGAAGCTGTGTACATTTAAAGAAACAAAAGTTACATTGGTTACATTCTAAAGTCAACAACTTTGGCAGTTTTGAGCGAAAATGCCGATTTGACGTCATTTGGAAATGACGTCATGTTTAATGTAGGATAAATATATCGATGTGTTGTCATATAGAAATGCAGAAAGCTGCTGTTTATAAGGTATATCAATTTTCTTGCAATTTGTTCTTGTCAACTTTTGCGAACGATATGTAGTAATGGATTAATATTTGTTTACGGGAGTAAAGTTCACCAATAGAAAATATCTATGAAGTTATGGCCTACAGACCAGTAGGCCTCAGGGACCTTGCCAATATTAAACCTGTGCGATTCATTGTTTCCATTGGTTCGTGAATCATTTGTTGTAAAACTATTGAGAAAGTAAATCTTGAATGTATTACGTGTAACGTACGAACGTCGGACTCCCTTTCACCGGTAGGTCCTGACAACTGAACACAAATTATCTTTCACAAACCGCTTATTTAGAACAGTACAGAGCAGTTTTGTTCTATTTTCTTTGCAAAGCAATAGAAATAAGCCTTGCCATGAGCCTAAAACGTTTGTTCAGATAACCTAATAGTGATTGTTTATCTAAATAATATTTCCCAAATATGTAGAAGGTTCTTAAAAAAGTCTTAAGAAGAAGCAAGCCTCAGGGAACCTTTGAAGATTAAATTTGCAAGATTCATTGTTTTAAGCTGAGCATGCATTACTTGTTTTAAGCTGTTGTGCATGTTAATCCTAAATACATAAAGTATACGTGACTGCAGAGCACGAAAACGGTAATTTATCTTTCAGTTGTTTTAATCACTATTATTCTCATTTTCACTTTCTTATCACCAAATTTAAAGACAAATAACGCAATTATAAATTAACCTCAATCGTCAACGATCGAGCCTGTTCATAACTGTTACAAAAGGTTTAGATCTAAATGATACGCCGAGTTACTTGTCGTCTCATCTAGATCCAAAATGTTTGATTTTTATTTCTAATGCAAACAGCAGTCACTTTAAGTGACCACTTTCCGAGATCTCAAATATGTTGTGTGCAATGGACCAGACGGTACTCTCGGTTAACCCTTTGCCTGCTGGTCGCGACTTTATTGATTTTTGCAAAAAGTTTAGATCCAGATCAGACACCGCGTAACGCGGTGTCTGATCTGGATCCAAACTGTTTGGCACTTTTCTTAAGGTTTCTTTACTTAAAAAAATGTATAAATCTAAATTTTACAAACTTTGCAGACGACAATTTCGAAGCAGACGACATCACCGCAGGATAAGGGTTAAAACTACAATAAAAGCAAGCGCAATGCAATACAATGACATTTTTCTTAACCCTTTCACTCCCAACCTTTTCGTTGAGATTTTTACCCCTTCACCGCTTCTTTGTCGTCTGCTTCAATTCAGTTTTCTGCAATGTCGTTTAAAAGTTAAAAAATCAGACAGAATTACTAAAACAATTTCAAAACGCGTGTCAAACAGTTTGGATCCTGATCAGACACCGCGTTACGCGGCGTCTGATCAGGATCCAAATTGTTTGCAAACGCACTTTTAAGCGTCATTGAGAGTGAAAGGGTTTTACGCTTTATTCCCATCTAAGTTTCAAATTGTTAAAGGCCTAATCAGACATTGGGTGACCCGGCGTCTAACCTACAGTGGAGAATATGTTATTCTTTCCCGTTTAAACGCAAACGTACGCAAACGCAAAGCACTAAAACGTAGAAAATAACAACTTTTGGACAATTCTGATAATTTTTGTTTATCTTGGTGGCAAACAGTTTGGAGCCTGATCAGAGGCCGGGTTACCCGGCGTCTGATCTGGCTCCAAACTGTTTGCACTGCAAATAATAGTTTTAGCGTAAACGCGTTTATTGGGAAAGAATAACAGATTCTCCACTGTAGCTCCAAACTGTTGGTGTTGTTGATAATGTGTTCGAACAAAGTTATCTATTGACCCCGCTGCACAACGGTTAAAGTTCTGTCTTTCTTAAAATACAGAAGTGTCCGTCTACGATTGTACCGATTACAGAGAGTTGGCGGTTTACAATTTAGTTTCCATAGATTTTCTGTCACATGGTCAATTAAATACCCTAGCTGGCAATGGAATGTCGTTAATTGATCGGAAACTTTCCATATTGTACGCACTTGCTGTGAAAATTTGAATGATCGTTAGACATGACAAATATATGACCTGTTCAACTGACATTAACCGAAAACAAATTAATTTAACTCACTCGACAAAACACAATTAATTTAATAAGAAACATTTACCGTGATTATTCTAAGGAATGGAAATTGATATAAATGTCCTTTATACTATATAAAGCATAAAATGTACACGTTTTTCAGAAACAGGATTTGCACATACTGGATGTTGAGTCAATTATGAACTAAATATACTAGAGACAAACGTAAACTTTATCTCAGATGATAACTGCAGTTATTGTAACATAAACATACAGGCAAACTTCTCTGAAACGAAGGTAAATTGATTGTATAAAAGACAGGTGACAGATTAAAGCAAAGTGACTGTCAAAAAGAAAGCCCCACATTGATTTAAAGCTCCGCATTCAGTTAACTCTTTCCTCCCTAGTCCCGCATATTGGCGTTGTTTTCAAACAGTGTACATGTGAAAAGTACAATTGTCCTGTACAAACAGTGAAGACCCAGATCAGAGGGCTCCGAAAGGAGCCCTCTGATCAGGGTATTCACTGTTTGTCATAATGCCAAACATTGACAAAAACAACCCTTAAAAGTCAGAAATGGACTAGACAAAAATGGAAACTGGAATTGTCTATTTAAAGTTTCAGGGAGGAAAGAGTTAAGCAGTCACATGTCGTAACCACATAAAATATAACACACTTAAGTATTCATAATAAAAAAAAATAACTGTACCTACGTTTACACACCTTTGATTACAGTAAAACGACGTCACGTATTCTTATAAAACAAATGCGTTTGTTCTTAAACAGTTATACATGTAGTTGTTGGAAATAATTTCTACTACTACTACTTCCACCTCTTCTTCTTCTACTACTTTTTCTACTATAACTACTGCTGCTGCTATTACTACTACTACTACTACTACTACTGATTCTACTACTACTACTGCTACTACTACAATTCCTACTAATATTACTACATAAACTACTTATCCTACTACTGCTACTACTAATACTACTGCTACTACAACTACTACTATTACTACTGGAACTACAAATTCTACAACTACTACTACACTTACTACTGATGAAACTACTTTTACTACTATTGTTACTATTCTGTACTACTACTTCTACTGCTTTAACCACCACTACTTATTCTACTTCTGCTACTACTACTACTGCTGCTGCTTTTGCTACTACTAATAATACTTCTATAACTAATACTACTACTTCTACTAATTAAATTACTACTATCTGCTGCTACTTCTACTAAATTGGTGAATTCCTACTGGCCGTTCCTAGATATTCAATGCAGTAAAGTGACTAAATGAGATCAATGTGATATTTCATCGTCAAGCTAAATTCATTGCGCTTATGTGCATACATATGCAATTTATAAGTCTTTCGGCTCTTGAATAAATGCATAAATTTGGTTTAAATCTTTTATTTACTGGATATCTGTGGGCCGAATGGGAATTATTATGTCAGACATTTCTCTAAATTAATGACCATAAAACATATGTTTCGTATCAATACAAATAATAAGTCGCTCTATTTGAAAGAGATGCACAGGTGGATAATTTAGCTTTGTATTTTCATTTATCTAAATTGATTCTTCTTATCAAGAGTATGTGGTAACACCTGAAAACAAGCAACATCTATCTTTCTCTATCTCTTTCTATCTGTATATTTCCTTCTCCTCTCTCTCTCTCTCTCTCTCTCTCTCTCTCTCTCTCTCTCTCTCTCTCTCTCTATCTTTCTCTCTCTTCAATAGTGTTTGTATGATTTGTGAAATTGTAGGGCCGATTCTAAGTTGGTAAAACTTGTGGCCCCTTTTTTCTGTAAAACAATTTGGAAATAAAATATGTTTAAACTAAACTAAACTAGCTAAGTTTAGTTTAGTTTAGTTTAAACATATTTTATTTCCAAATTGTTGTACAGGAAAAGGGGTTGGGCCACAAGTTCTACCAACTTAGAATCGGCCCTTCCCCTACAGTTTTACAAATAATACAATCACTATTGGAGAGGGGGAGAGAGAGAGAGAGGAGAGGGAAAGAGAAAGATAGAAAGAGATAGAGAAAGAGAGAGTTTGCTTGTTTACAGGTGTCACCACATTATCTTGATAAGAATAATCAACTTAGATAGATAAAAAACACAAAGCTAAATTATCTATCAGTGCATATTAAACTGTCTCTCAAAAGAATCCCAGAAATGGTCTATTAGTTAATGATTACAATCATATCAATGTAGGGTAAAAGTAATGCAGATAGCTTCTAGAGGGGCTTTATGCATTACTTCTATCCCACGTCATTTTCCAAATAAGTAAGGTTCTGTGCTTCTGCATTTAGGCTAAACTTTTTTTAACATACACATATATAGATGAGCAACTAGTAAAAGGTCTAAGGGGGCAACTTTGCACATTTTGGGATAACAACTTTTGAGATACGGCCCACTTAGACATTGGCATCGCTTCATAAGGTTTCACACTGCATTAGTGCTCCAGATAAGAGGGAGTAAATTGAACAAATATAGCCTTCTTTTTTCGCTCATTTCAGCACGGATTAATATGCTGCCACCACCCACTAGAATCGTTTCTTCGAGACGATTCTAATGAGTAGTGGTATCATCGCGTCTAGTGCAGAAATCAAAATGTAGTTTTTCAAAATACTCTCCCCATCTGGATCCCCGCTGCATATATGAATTGGACAATATAACTAGTCAAACTAGGACATATCAGTTATATATGTATCAAAGCTCAGTTACAGGAACGAACCAAAATAGAGGGGAAAGAACTGATCAAGTGTTAAAACGTTTGGTTTCTTTTATAAACGCTTGTACAGCTCCAAAAATCAAGCAGTTTTGCTCAAAAGTTAGGTTATCACTTCCATTGAGAAGTATATTGCTATTAATCGGATTAAACGGGCTTGTGCTCTGGAGTAGGGCATGTCGTACGTTGATATAGTTGGGGCATTTAAAAAAGTAATGGTCAACATTTTCAATTTCATTTCAACTAGCTAAGTCTCGTACTTCTATTATATTACCATGTACATAATAGTATTGTAAGTGGTCTACTTTCACCAACGAGATTTCAAATTATGCATCTTAATATACTTGTTTCTACTATTCTTAGTACTAATACTAATACATATGATATGACTACAACTTCTATTTCTTATATTTCTATTCCTTCTACTATTGCTACTACTACTAGTCTACAATTCCTACTACTTCAACAACTACTACTACTACTTGCACTAAAATAATACTACTTCTACTACTACTACTTCAACTACTACTAGTATACTGCTACAATTTCTACTACTACTACTACTTCTACTACTAATATTTATACCACACCTTCTACTACTTGATCTAATATATTACTACTACCACTACTACTTCTACAACTACTACTGATATACTGCATCTACTTCTTCTACTACTACTACTACTACTACTACTATTTAACTAACATACTACTACTTCTACTACTACTACTACTACTATTTTAACTAACATACTACTACTTCTACTACTACTACTACTACTACTACTACTACTACTACTGCTACTTTAACTTATATACTACTACTACTACTACTATTACTACTACTACAACTACTACTAATATACTGATATTACTACTACTACTATATAGGCGACACTGCTTTGCAGACGACAATGACATAATGTACAGAAGGTTAAGATGAGACTCCACAGAATATGGCGTCTCATCATGGAGTGCATCGATGTCTTGAGCATGTGTAGCCGTTTCACTGTCAGGCTCTATACAGCTAACATATGTAAAACAGTTTGGATAAACATTAGACGCCGCGCACTGCGGCGTCTGCTCAGGATCCAAATTGTCTGGCACTCCTTTCAATGCTTCTATTGTTAAACGCGCATAAAATTCCAAATGTTATTAAGAAGGCATATTATAAATCTAGGCAGACGATAGTATGCCAATGTTTGTATTAGACTGGCTTTTACATCATAATGGCAGCGAGAGGGTTAAAAACAGCAATAACAGCAAACTCGTCTCACAATAACAAATAAAATGATTGTTCTGTTAGCCCATTTACGCCCAGTGGATTCTTCCACGTTTATATTTTGGATAAGTCCATTTTTTATCAAAAGAATGCTTAGTCAATTTTTTCATTTTCATTTTGTTTTATATTGAAATTCCTATCAGCAAAAAGTGAAGACTCTGATCAGACGCCGCATAATGCGGCGTCTGATCAGAGTCTACACTGTTTGCCTATGTCCCATATATGGGATCATGGGCACAAATGGGTTAACATTTTGCCAAACGCAAAACTAATTCGATGGTGATTTTATTTTACGAAAGGAATTTATGGTACAGTCAAATTTCTAAAATTTAAACCGGACCCAAATAAAAAAGTTCGGTTAAGAGAGGTTTCAAGTTAGGAGCAGATATGTACTATTTCGAGAAATAAATGTCTTTCCAGTACCACAGAGGGTAACGAAATGTCATATATCCTTTATACTTTTGTTTATTGTAGTTGAATTTTCGGGTCATTAAACAGACTTCCGGTTTGCGAGAGTGATACATGATATACTTGAAAATAGTTAGGCCTGTCTAATACACATTTAATAATATCTTAAGATAACACTAAAACAAACCCAAGAACATTCCAATTTTAAAACGTGTTTATATTAATATTATACATGCGGCATAGCTTAACTCAATGTGAGCACACTGCAGAAAACCTATATAGGAACCAATATACGAGCGTTGTGTTCTTAAACCGAATTTTACTGTACAGTGCAAAGGAAATGGGTCTGTGATCTGTTGCAACCTTATTAATGATAAAGAACGTTTCACCAAAGCCTAAATATAAGAGGTTCATCTTTATTACTAAGGAATTTAAGGATTATGAATCATAGCTGCTAAGTGGTGGATATGTGTAAGAGAAATCCCTTCCTATCATATTTGCAACGATAGGCAACGCCAACAAAGCAATATTGTAAAGCAAACAGCGCACTCTAAACCAACGAGGTCTTAATGAATGTGAATGTATAGTAAAAATAATTAGTTATTAGGTGCTAAATACAGGTGAGTCCTTAAGCGAGATAACAATACAACCGAAAGTCCAGGACCTTTGTTTTACGTTCAAATTGCTTTAAATTGTCACATGTCGTTTATAAAAATCTGTTTTACCAAACTTTGTTTAAGCTGTCGTTGATCTCAAACTACAGAAACAACCTTACCTTTTAGTAGTGGTAACAGCAAGAGTATAATACGTTTTGAACTGCTTGTACTATCTTCCGAATCACTGATTGACATTACATAAGTCTTGCATTGTGTAAAAGCATTTTAGAAAATTGCCCTGGTATAAACAACAGTCAATGATGCACATACGCTAAAATTGCTTCAGCATTATCCTTAAGTACTATTCCCTTCTTTGAAATTGTGGTCTGCAAATTTAAAAAAAAATTGAAATTGAAGCACTTTGAAATAAAAAGAATGTCTGGGCTACATATGTGTTTCCCATGTGGCTGGTACATGTTGCACTGCAATATTCAGTAGTCTTTATTGCATACGACCTGTAATAGTTTTACAGTTATCCTACTGTTATATCGGCATGTCGATCCGGATCAGATGTCGCTTTAAGCAGCGTCCGACGTAGATATCCTCTTCGTCCGTTCATCCGGAACCCTTAGCGAAAAGGGATTATAAAGATAACCAATTTAAATAGTAACTGGGAGATACATTGAATGAATATGGAGAAAAAATAGTTTTCTAACTGAAAATAACACTTAAAGTAATCAAACAACTTCATTGTTATTCAAACTAACCTTTGGCTGTAAATGCAGCGCCGCGAATTCCTATCATGACCGAAGTGTGACGTCATCATCTGGGTAACAAAGGCGCTTGTACACAATCGGATCAAATTTATACTGCACGTGAAAGGTAAATTTCCAGACACTCGCTACACGTAATAAACATTTAGAGTTATATTGTAAAATGCGTTATTCGAAATCATTTTACAAAAGGACATTAAAAAATTAAGGTACGTGGTTAATTTTGGTACTCATTTTTCGAAAATATTATTTTCTTCAAAGTTTCACTAAAATTCCAAGTTTTTTTCAGCATTTTTCTCGGCTATAATGCTGCACATATCTATTACCTAACCGGAACCGCTTTTGCGATGACGTAAGCAACCCGCACGCACTTTATCAAGCGTTTTTGTGAGGCTTCCGGATTGGTAGGAAGGGTCCGGTTATGGAGAATGGAGGATACAAACTATTTCGAATACAGTTAAACCTCTCTATTACGACCACTAAAAAGAAGGCTAATTGTCTGTATAAAAGACAGGTGACAGCTTAAAAGCAATGTGAAAGTGAAACAGAAAGCTCCTGTAGGAGCTTTCTGTTTCACTTTCACATTGCTTTAAGCAGTCACCTTCTTCAACGATTAATATTTGACACATTTTAGTGGTCGTAGTTGAGAGGTTCTACTGTACTCGTCAAGTTTCGATCGGCAGACAAAGGGTTAGGCAAACGTTACGGCTTTGCAAATGCAAGTCTAGTTTCACCAAGCTAGCAGGAAATGGACTGAATTACATAAACAATTGTGGGTGATGCCGAAATGTCAGATTGAATTTGTACTATTTCTTTTTTGTCTGGTTCACAGCAGTAGAGTGTTTATTAAGATCACATTGTCATGTCCAACATAAACCAACACTGACGTTAGCCATGTCATCTCACATGAAACTGCATGACACTAATGTGCATCCACACGCTACCAATACGTGCCCTGTTCTTGAATAAAAGCGCAGCAATAGCTCTAGCATGTACTGTACACCAAACACGTTCCTTGTTGTTATTAAGCTAAAACAGCCAGATGCCGCCAATGATGTACAATCACCAACACTAAGAGTATTACACCTGCCTTTTACGATTCGATACAAAAGTAATACAATTTGGACGGCACAAGTATTTCCCGGTGAAGCGAAACTGAAGAAATAGGCATGAAACATAGAATAATGTAGAAAACTACAGGTTCTTGAAAGTATTTTCGATGAGTAACATGTACATTATAAGTCGAAACAGTTTGAACCCTGATAAGCCGTCGAATTATTGTTACTGTTAGTCCATGTCATTTGAAATAGGCGTCATTGGTTTAAAACAATATTAGTTATACAGTACGTAATGTACCTAATATGGAATAAACACAGTATTTCAATATAGAACTTACTGGCAATAAATATACCATATTAGGTATTGTTTGATATTGATGAACTAACATTGGAAGAAAAGGATTTTTTATTTATTGAAATTCATAGGTTGATTAAGTCCACACAACGATTTGTCAGCTAATTCTATAAATGTGCAAACTTTTGTATCTTAGTTCACTATTGTATACATTAAGTTTTGAAAACGACGACCCCGTATTTATTTTCATGCTATTTGACGAATGTGTTTGTTAATGGTTTCGTTAAAAGTAAGTTTGGATGGGGATCCTGGTAACAAAATGCAGAGTTGGGAATAGGAGAAAAATTGTCAGTAATCATTCACATTTTTCTTTGTTTTTCTTTTTTACTGTTACCTTACGCTTATTCCTTTTTATTGTCAATAAATGTTTCAACTCAATGAAGCTCCTTTCTGTCTCAATTTTATTATTGTCTGCATTTCATTTTTACCAATTGAAGTTAGAACATCGAAAGAAAATAACATTTACAGTGGAGAATCTGTTATTCTTTCCCGTTTAAACGCAAACGTACGCAAACGCAAAGCACTAAAACATAGAAAAGAACAACTTTTGGACAATTCTGATAATTCTTGTTTATCTTGGTGGCAAACAGTTTGGAGCCTGATCAGACGCCGGGTTACCCGGCGTCTGATCTGGCTCCAAACTGTTTGCACTGCAAATAATAGTTTTAGCGTAAACGCGTTTATTAGGAAAGAATAACAGATTCTCCACTGTATATTGATTACCGACATGTGTGTGACAGTATTGGAAGGCCCGAATTTAATGTTGCAATAACTTGTGGCCCAACCCTTTTGTTTAAATTAAACAAATTTCACGACTCTTGTGTCAACTATATGTAAACTAATTGAGTTTGAAATATTCTTAAAGTAATATCCAAAGGCGAATTGTTCATTCGCTTCAAAGGATTGTTTTATAATAAACATTTCAATATTAAACAAAGAATAGAGAAAAATCCTGAAACGGAGGTTTATCATTCATAAAAGGTGTCATCTTACAGTGGAGACTCTGTTATTCTTTCCCAATAAACGCGTTTACGCTAAACTATTATTTGCAGTGCAAACAGTTTGGAGCCAGATCAGACGCCGGGTAACCCGGCGTTTGATCAGGCTCCAAACTGTTTGCCACCAAGATAAACATGAAATATCAGATTTGTCCAAAAGTTGTTCTTTCTACGTTTTAGTGCTTTGCGTTTGCATACGTTTGCGTTTAAACGGGAAAGAATAACTGATTCTCCACTGTAATGCAGATCAAAAGTAATGATGACATTCTAGATGATATAAATATGAGCCTTCATTCGGCTTCTTGGTCCCGTTTTATGAAAAGTCGTACGAGTAGGTCAGAATCAAGGTTCACGAAGCCTCCGATTTGGCCCTGTGAAAAATATTTTTTTCCAAAAAAGATTTTTATCTTTATTTTCTGTTTTTTTGTCAATATCAGATACTAATACTCCATAATACACACACAAACGACCCAAAGTCAAGTTTTGACGATTTTATTGTTTCTTGTAAATGAGCCGAAATGCCAAAAAAGACAAAAAAGCAGATTTTTGGTACAATTCTCGGTATAAATCCTAAAAATAAACTATGAAGGCACTTGAAATTTTTGATATGTTACTACAACTTAAATATTTATTGTGTACTTAAAATATCTTTGTGTAGCATTAGTGCCTTCATTGTTTAATTCTATGATTTATACCCCCAAGTGTACCAAAAATTTGCCTTTTTGGCCTTTTTTGGCCTCGTGGCCCATTTACAAGAAACTATAAAGTTGTCAAAACTTGAATTTGAATTGCGTTTTGTGTATTACATGAAGTTTTAATATCTGAAATTGACAAATAAAGAGAAAATATGGCTAAAAGATAATTTGGAAAAAAAAGATTATTACAAGGCCAAAACAGAGGCTTCGTGAACCTTGTCCTTTATGTTTATTTCTCCAACTTATCCTGTCTTGTGACATATCTTTGGAATTGTCTTTTCCAGACGATTCCAAAACGATGTCACATGACAGGATTAGATGGAAAAATCATATACTATTTTATATTTTATGTTTAGACTTACGACCTTTTTTGTCGTACGACGTTTATTAAAAATGGCCCCTGGTCATTACTCAAACTATTTTCTTTTACAAACAGTTTGGAGCCAAATCAGACGCCGGGTAACCCGGCGTCTGATCTGGCTCCAAACTGTTTGCCACCAATATAAACATGAGTTATCAGAATTGACCAAAAGTTGTTCTTTTCTACGTTTTAGCGCTTTGCGTACGTTTGCGTTTAGACGGGAAAGAATAACAGATTCTCCACTGTATAACACAGATGAAGATGCAAGTGTAAACGTAGACAATATTCGGGTGGGGAATAGACTAAACAGACGAAAGAATTGACTTAGTAAGGATAAACCACATTATCTGTCTAATGCCGACTGCATTGATGTTTGAAAATATATCGATTCTGACCAGATATCAATTAACTCATCGTCTTAGCAGGATCAAAACTGTGTGACACTGATAGTAATGCCAAAATAAAGCAAATGCCCACATTCAAGATTCAACCCCTTCACTGACTTAGTCCGAGTACAATGGTTATTTGCAAACAGATTGGATCCATATCAGAACCAATTGTAAGTTTCTTTTGTCAAAAAACATAAACTTTGAATTTTAGAAATAAAAATAGACGACGATTGTTTAAAACTGATAACGTCACGACAATGAATGATTCTAAAAACAATTTTAAACCTATTTATACCAAGTGGATTCGTCCATGTTTATATATCGGATTAGTTCAGTTTTTATCAAAGGAATGCCTGGTCAAAATTCTCATTTTCATTATGTTTTATATTAAAATTCCTATCAGCAAACAGTGTAGACACTGATCAGAGTCTACACTGTTTGCCTACGTTCCATAAATGGAATCGTGGGCACAAATGGATTAAGCAAACGATAAAGTTGGTACATTTTATTCCTTTCCAATAAACGTAACTGCGCCTACAGTGGGGAATACGTTATTTTTTTCCCAATAAACGCGTTTACACAAAATCTATCATTTTCATTGCAAAGAGTTACCCGGCGTTTGATCAGGATCCAAACTGTTTGCCACTCAGCTTTAATAAATCAATGGAATGTCAAAATGTTGTCATGTTTTACCCTTTCGTCATTTGCGTTTGCGTTTCATTTGCTTTTAAACGGGAACGAATAACGTTTTCTCCACTGTAGCAATTATATCTATTATAAACAATTGAAGCCAAATCAGTGGGTGATCAATCTACAAACCTGCTGCCACACAATGTTAAAACAAAATATAAGTAGTCTATTCTCACTGAAGTAGTATTTACCATATGTTGTTACTTTAGCTTGCGTCCAGTGGCGTTTAAACGGGTAAGAATACCGTGTTCTCTACTGAAGATGGCACGATTTAAACACGATATCCTGACAGTGTGGTGTTAACTGATATAGGCAAGATTTAGCAAAATATATTAAACATTGCGTCTGTCATTATGTCGACTACGTTCATCCTTAGTATGCTTTATTATCGTGTGCTTCGAACGTGTCGTATGCGAAAAAACATCATACTCAAAAGTTAAGCAATTAAACTAAAAATAATTTGAATATGAGAACCAAACAGTTTGAATCTAGATGAGACACCGCGTGACGGCGTGTGTTATATGAATCCAAATTGTTTGTATAATCTTGCCATGTCGCGTTTAAGGTAAGGAGTAAAGTGTTCATACATTTTTGTGTGTCCTTTCGTGAGAAATATTGCATATAGTTTTGAGTAAATAGTATTGTACATTGGTCCAAAAATGTTATGTTAACATGTCTGAAATAGCATGTCTTTTAAATGCTCAGGTTTTCTTTGGATCTAAACAAACTGCTTATATTAACCGTTTAACTGATATATAATTTCATTTAGTTCTCTATCGTTTATGTTAGAATTATTAATTTAACAGAACGCAAGACAATTGCAGTGCACTAAAATGTAGAAACTGACCTCTATGTTAAACATTTTGAAGATTCAAGTTTTATTTTGATAAATACAGCCTTCCTAATATAGGCTTAATAGAATACGGAAATCCAAATGCTGTTTTCTTAATGAATGTTAATAAAGTATATGACAGAGCATAGGATATTTGTGCGCTTAAATAGCATTATATTATTATTGACTATCAGTGCCAATTGAATTGTACTTAAAAACGGTACAGTTTTTGAAAATAAATTCAAGCGTTTTAACACATATACGGCTAGTATCTTAACCCTTTCCCACATAGAAGCGCCTTTTAGCACATTCAGTTTATCACTCCACCGAAGAAAATAGTTCCAATTTATACAGTGATGAACATGTATCATAAGGAAAGTTTTCCTAATTCTAGCTGGAGGTAGCTTAAAGCAGGCTGAAAGTAAAGCAGAATGTGCCTTAAGGCACATTCTGTTTTACTTTCAACCTGCTTTAAGTAGTCACCTATTTTTAAAACTAGAAACAGGCTATGGGGTAAAGGGTTAAAAGATAATATTTGTCTTTCGCTCGCTCACTTACAACTCGCTTGATTTGATGTTTTTTTAAGGACTGGTAAAACCTCTAAAACAACAGTAAACATTATACACAATGCTCACAAATGTTTTTTCTGCATTATTCATTTGTGCCAGCAACTTAAAAAACAAACTCTTTAGGTATTTTAACAGATATGCGCTTTTCCCATGCGTGCTGCACAATTTTATTGGTACATATCTTTTATCTTAAAAGGGCTATAAAAAATTAAAAATAAGATTCAAATGGATGATAAAGTACAGTAAAAAACTGATTAAAATGTTTGGTGTTTATTTCAATCATTCTCCTATTAGTTGAGATATAGATATTATATTAAACAGTTCATATTTAGATCAGACGATGCAAAAAGTAGCATCTTATAAAAATTCATACTGTTAAACCTTCTGTTTCAGGCATTTTAAGCGAACTTGCTTTGCATTAAATTAACGGTTACATACGAAATCTATGAAACGGGCGATATCCTAGCAGAAGAAGCGTAAATAAATTTAGTAAGTCCTGAATATTCTCCAAACAACTATGACAATCACAAGGTAAACTTTACTGTTAAAGACAAGTGGCAATTGACAGTGGACTGAAGGTAAAGAATCAACTTAACTTCCATGCAATTATAATAGAAAACCTGCCTAAGTATCGTGTTTACCAAGCAATGACGTAAAACCTCTCCATAATGACTTCTACATTACATGTTTTACTGTTACGTTGCTTTAAGCTTTTGCCTGTCTTTATACATCCCATTAGCCTTCGGTTTATAGGTCATAATATAGAGGGTTAACTGTACGTATGGACAATTTGCAAGAGATGCTTACCATAGTACAGATTCGACAGCAGTGTCATAGGCAAGCAGATGAGTGCGACCATGATGTCGGCTATGGCGAGGTTGACGATGAAGTAGTTTATAACTGTATGCATCCCTTGATTCTTGGCCACCACTACCACCACCATCACATTGCCAACAACAGCACATATCATAATAGCTGTATAGGCCAGTGAATATATAATAATCAAGTACAACGGATGTCGCAGCAAAGCCTCGGATATGTTGATGGGTTCACTGTCGTTGAAGAAGTCTCCTTCTTTATTACTTAATGTTAGGTTGGCATCCATTTTGTACAAGTTGAAAATTATTTTTTCCTCAGATTATATGACTCATTCACTAAAATCGTAGTTTGCGTATGTCAAATTATACTATTATGTTGTTCTTTTTCTGTGATACAGATATATCCTCTCTAAATTACAAACTAGGCATGCCGTTATTGATATGAAATTGAAATGCTTTAAAACATTTAACTATTATTATTGTTTAACCAAACAATATGATAAACTATTAATAAAAACTACATAATCAAGTTGATATTATATATGAATATGTTAAACTACTGAGTCAAAGTCTTGCTCTTCAATTTACAGAGTTAATGTTTATATGCGAGACAACATCCACAATATCTTTTGCAAACGGCGTCACAATTTAATTTAACATCCTGTGCTTTACACAATTCCGTCGTGACTAATTCAATGCGAAACAGCTTTCAATATCATGTAACGTAACCAATGTAATCATCAAATGGTATTTGCCGTCATTTATGTTCCGTTCGTTTAGTGCAAATAACTTAAATGTGGAAACATTCAATGTTCATCCCATTTTCTCCGGATATAAAACATAATGTCCGGCGCTACAATCCACCTACATACTTCGTCTTGCCATCAGACTTGTGATTTCATGTCACAAATTATTTCATTTCACAATAGCTTTACAGTTTGAAAGCTTTACATTACAACTCGAGGCAACAAATCCCTGAGGCACTGCTTCTCGTAAAGTAAATTTTCAATCTGCGATATCAATCAATTTTAGAGGCAAAACTGGAGCGCACAATTGATTGAAGGCATTTTTTCATCGCCTCTGATACCCTGTCGTGGCTGCAAGAACTGATCACTTCCGACACTGAGAACTTAATACTGAGCTAGGAAAGCACTCTCAGTAGATAAGCATGGGTTTATCGCCCGCGCAAAACCAATAACTCCTCCAATTGCTGCAAGCAAACATAGTAAACATAAAACATGAAATACATACCCGTATTTGTCTTTGACATAAAGAATTCGGTTAGGTTTTAAAATTTAAAATCACCTATGTCGAATTATGTGTATTTCAGTTTTCCACGTACGATTTGTATGTAGTCACAGCATACAATAACACTGGTATTAGGCGGCCACTGATTGAGGTGACCATAAAATGTTAAGAAATAATTATTATTGTAGGAGCTCTCTGTTTAACTTTTGTCCTGAACTAAGCCGCAAACTGACCAGAAGGCTTCAATTTTGTTTTCGTTTGCGTGTTTATCTAATACAAGTTTGCACATCGCTACCTTTGGGACAGCACGTTTTTCTGTCCCCTTTAACCCTTTATCTGATAGCCGATTACTAGAATTGAAGATAGGTGAATACTTAAAGCAGGTTGAAAGTAAAGCAGAATGCGCCCTAAGGCGCATTCTGCTTTACTTTTAGCCTGCTTTTAGCTATCATGTGCTACAATATAGAAAATAGTCCCTGTAATATATATCCATGACTGATTGAATTGAAACTATGTTCTTTAGCGGAGGAACAAATCCTATTAGCGAAAAGGCGCTTCTATTGGGGAAAGGGTTAAAGAGACTGAAACCAAAATGGTGTTTGCAAAAGTAAGAGCCAATACCAAAACAATGGGAATTATGTAGCCTTATCGTTCATCTGGCATAAAAATTATAATCAGTCAAAAGTTATGCTGAAGAAAAGTTACAAAATCTTATTGTTTTACATATTTTCCATCGCCCTTTCGACAGACTAAGTTCATTTCGCATTGTTTACGCGCGCGCAGGCATAAACAGGAATGAATCATGTATTATTATTTCCCACTGTGCACTTATGTAGGTTTAATTGACCGTATGTAATTGAATTGCTCGGTTGTCCGATTGGTTAAGACGTCTGGCTCAAGTTTTTATTTTCCTCTCCATCATGCCGAGTCCCGGGTTCGAATACAACCCGAGCTAAATAGTTTGTCTTTTTTCTTTAACATAATTACTTATCCTTTACTAATACTTACGTGTTTATGTAAGCGTTCGATATACATTTACATATTACTATCTTTTATGCTAAATCTTGCTAGTCTCTTTAATTGATAACTACAGTAACTTTAAACAAGCCAGGATAGAAAATTTTAATGAAGACGACGCGTTTTAATCTAATGTAAAAGAGTCAAAGCCTTTCAGACGACGAGCTTCTTGTGAACGTATCCAAACAAATTGCGATTAGACTATTCATTGAATTATCATGATATCCAAGTGAACTCTATTGATTGTGTATAAACGGTGTTTTAAATCCTTCGGAAGTTGATTATTTTGATTAAACTCGTTTACAACGTGCATGTCAATGCAATTAAATAAGACAATATTGCGGAGGAAAAATGCCAACGGTATTAAATTCTTAAGAGTTTTAAGTGACAAATATCGCTGAGATGACGGGATAAAAGTTCTATTTGCTGTTTGTTTTACAGTGACCCCTCTCTACACAGTGTATAACAATTTCCGTTTGGAGTCAAAGGTTGTGTGCGTTGTTCGGAGGGAATGGTGTCAGGGAGGAACAAATGGTTTCCAAAACCGGTCCCTTAACACAAGGAGTATTTGAAACAAACATCAATGTAGTAGGAAATAGGTTGTATATCTAAACATCCTTATCCCTGTGTATTTGCAAACAATTTGGATCCTATTCAGACAACGCGGCGTCTGATCAAGATTTATACTATTTGGCTCTTGTTGCAATTTTACATGTACCTCGGTTAACATACCTACGCCTGAAATTAGATAAATGAAATCAGTAGTCAGTTGTTTAAAGCAGGATGCGCTATACACGAACCACTTAAAGTCCCATTGTGTTTTCAGACCTTTTCTTAATGTCTGAAATACAATAACGGTTAATAATAATGTTTGAACATTCTTATGGGCCAAACTGATCTACGAAATGATGAAGACGGACCTAAATCACCAAAAAGGGCGATTTAAAATCATATCAAACCGAAAATAGAACGGCTGACATAAACATTACCACACGGCTTAGTATCACGTGATACAGCCGGAATCAACTTCACACTCTGCAACCGTATCTACCTCCGCCCGTCAATCAATCAGTCAGTTAGACTATCACACTTTTCTGTCCGCTCTCTAAGTCGATTTTTTTTATCCGATCTTCCACAAACTTGCTGAAAACGTTCATTGATATAGAATCAAGGTTTGGTTTGATTACTACTAAAATCGCATACGGTATTTTTAATTATTGCCTGTTAATTAATAAAAAATGACTGTTTCAGTCATTTTTGCACTCTAAAACAAACAGTTTTTATCGGATATTCACCAAACATGTTGAAAATATTTATTCATATAAAATTTAGGTCTAGTTTGATTATTACTAAAATCGCATGTGGCATATCTGAGTTTTTGCCCTTTATGTATTAAAAAATGACTGTTTTCAGCAAGTTTTGCTCTCTAACACAAATACGTTTTATTGAATCTTCACCAAACTTGCTGAAAATGTTTATTGATATAAAATCAAGGTTAAGTTTCATTACTACTAAAATCGCATTTGGTATATCTGAGTTATTGCCTGTTTATTAATAAAAATGACTGTTTCAGTCATTTTTGCACTCTAACACATACAGTTTTTTTCGGATATTCACTAAACTTGCTGAAAATGTTTAATTATATAAAATTTAGGTCTAGTTTGATAAGTACAAAAATCGCATGTGGCATATCTGAGTTTTTGCCCTTTATGTATTAAAAATGACTGTTTTCAGCAAGTTTTGCTCTCACACTTTTTTTGGAATCTTCACCAAACTTGCTGACAGTTTATTAATATAGAATCAAGGTTAGGTTTGAATCCTACTAAAATCGCATAAGGCATGTCGGAGTAATAGCCCTTTAATTATTAAAAAATGTCTGTTTCAGCCTTTTTTGCTCTCTAACACAAACAGTTTTCATCGGATCTTCACCAAACTTGCTGATATTCTTTATTTATTTAAAATCTAGGTCTAGTGTGATTATTACTAAAATCCCATTAGAATAATCTGAGTTATTGCCCTTTATGTATTAAAAAGGACTCTTTCATCATTTTTTGCTCTCTAACACAAATACTTTTTTTTATTGATTTTCACCAAATTTGCTGAACATGTTTATTTATGTAAAACCAAGGTTTGGTATCAATACTACTAAAATCGCAAAAGGCATTTCTGAGTGCCCTAGTATTAAAAATGAATGTTTCAACATTTTTTTGCTTTCTATCACATACCATTTTTATCAGATATTCACCAAACTTGTTGAAAATGTTTATTAATATAAAATCTAGGTCAATCATCTTAACTACCAAAATCGCACAAGGCATGTTGGAGTTATTGCCATTGAATGACTAAACATTGACTACTTCAGGCTTGTCAGCTTTCTGACTCAAACAGTTTTAATTGGATCTTCACCAAATTTGCTGAAAATAATATTTGTATAAAAGCTTGGTCATACCCAAATACCCAAATCGCCGAAGGCATGTTGGAGTTTTGGTTCGTCAATTTTTAAAATTTTGCTATTTTATCCTTATTTTTGCCCTGTCCACTCTGTAAAAGGACCAGTTTTTATTCTAATTTAGCCAAATATTTGGTCAATGGTTGCATGTGATTCATCTTAGCCGTGTTGGTAATAAGTTCAGTAATAAATGACCACTCCATTTCTCCTTTACCTCTTGAAGGATTTTCATTCAACTGTATTCGATTTTTTTCTTGACCTAGAATTAGTGCAAATACACATTGTCAGCAAGTTTGGTGAAGATCCAATAAAAAGTGTTTGTGTTAGAGAGCAGAAAATGCTGAAACAGTCATTTTTTAATTATTCAAGGGCAATAACTCAGACATGCCTTATGCGATTTTGCTAGTTATTAAACCTGACCTAGATTCTATACTTATAAACATTTGTAGCAAGTTTCGTGAAGATCAAAAAAGAAGTGTTTGAGTTAGAGAGCGGACAAGGCTGAAACAAGGGGTTGCATTACGATCCAACATAAGATTTCTTATCCCTTTGACTGAATCTACAGATCGCAAGGTAGCTTTTGTCTCCAAGCTATTTATTTCGACCTCATGAACTTTAGTTGTTCTTAAAATATATTTTCATGCGCATTTAAACTAAGAGTTTCTCTCTGTCATAAAAGGATCATACAATTGAGATGCTATTCTTTTATTTCGTTTAAACGCAAACGAAACACAAACGCATTGCAATAAAATGCAGAAAAATGACATCGTTTTAATAACTAGTTTCATCAATTAGTGACAACAATTTGGTACCTGATCAGACACGCGGTTGCCCGGCGTCTGATCAGGCTACAAACTGTTTGCATTGAAAATAATAGTTTAGCGTAAATGCATTTATTGGGAAAGAATAACGTCTTCTCCATTTTATGTGTCGATTAGATTGTTTAATAAAACGTTATCATGATCCATTCAAATATTTCATTTTTGGGAGATACTTCTATTCTATAACATTTACAGTTTGGCATACGAATTTTATAACCATGAAACGTATAGTATTAAAGTTTTTTTTGTTCGTTTCTAATATTAATTTTGCTGCTATCAACCTTGCAATATAAATGAAAGTGTCATGTTGTGAAAAACCGTTTCCTTAAACCATGTTTTATCAATGCGATTCTCATCAACGCCAATCTAAATTACACTAGATGGTTTCCTGGTTTTTCAAACGCTCCACAATAAACAAGGCATTTTGACATTTATAAATACGTGCCCTGTGTACCAGACAGAACTCTGGATACAGTCAGATCTGTGTAAGCAGGTTCTTCTTTGGAAAGAACTTTAAAGCCAGGTAGCTGAGTAATGCACACTAAAGGTAAAACAAAAAGCCTTCTAGTTTATTTTTGTATTGCATTAAGCTCCTTGATATCAAAATACTGCTTTGTCTATATATTCTTCTAGTAGCCACATTTCCATAGATGGCTGTGTCGCATAAAGTGACATCAGAAAAAATGGACGGTAATAACCACATCAGTTGTTGAGTTTACCCATGTTTCTCTCAATGACGCTAAAAAGTGCGTTTGCAAACAGTTTGGATCCTGATCAGACGCCGCGAAAAGCGGCGTCTGATCAGGATTCAAACTGTTTGAAAGTCGTAACGACATGTTTTAAGTCATACTACATTGAAACCAACTTTGAAACGTCCTTGCAAACAACAACAATTAAGCAGACGAAAATGAAACGGTGAAGGGGTAAAAATCTCTCGAATAATTTAATCATGAAGGGGTTAAAACCCGAATCCTTATTATTATTAACCCTTTCACTGCCTTACCTAGAGTGCAATTGTTATTTATAAACATGATGCCATGTGATCATGATCCAAACAGTTTTACACTTATTCCACTATTTTTCTAAGCTTAAAAATCTAAATGTTTGAATTAGATAAATAAAGGCAGACGACAGTTTTTTGTTTTTTTTTTAAATCGATGACGTTTTGGCTATAACGGGGTTACGTGACTCCATCTAAAATGGTATATCATTACCAAACTTTGCAATTTGTTGAAGCAAAATGTTCTGTAAATACATATTTTGTTGTTTTCTTTCACCGTTTTCATTTGTTTTAGGTGCTGAATAGGTATATATGTTATTTCCTGTTAACAGAAGACAGTTTCGTTTCAAAAACAAATAGCAATAAAAATGAAGATATAACATTAATCTTTTTGAATTTGACATTGTGAAGTTTTACAGGCGTAACACCAATAAGCATGTTGTAGCATTATAATGCTGTATATTTAAAAAAACAAAAAAAAACAACAACAGGGCTGCAGTTTCCCAACATTGTTTCGAAATCTTTGGATTTTTCTGAATTGCACTGGACCTACAGATTTTTGCTCTTATTAGCTTAAAAATTTGTTTTTTTATGTGTTTTAAAATAGGAAACATGGATATGGTTGCCAAACAGTTTAGATCCTAATCAGACGCCGCGTTACGCGGCATCTGACCTGGATCAAAACTGTTTGCATAAGTATGTTAGGGTAATACAGCCTGGCAAATAGAGGGTTAAAGAACATTTGGAAATCCTAAGAATTTTATGAGCAAGCCCTGGTAGAATACGATCATGCTTATACCTATATTAGTTATACAGTTTCTTCACAGTGTACATGATGATTTCTTCCCGGCTGAGGTAAATCATGTTGCCCGAGCCGTTAGGCGAGGTTACATGATTTTACAAGCCGGGAATAAATCCTCATGTACACTGTGAAGAAACTGTATAACGAATTTATTATACTGCAAAGTTTTCACTGTTCAAACGAAATATTTCGGAATTTGTCATGTACAGCGCTTATAATAAACTACATGCATAACAAAATCGCGCCATTTTGAAGCAGATAACGTTGAGCGTAAGTGACGTCATATGTTTCTGACGTTGTTGTTCATAAGAAAAATGGGCATATTCGGCGTCAAACTTTCCTAGAAATAAGGCGACTGTTAAAGCTCCAAACAGCGAATGGTTCTTAGCCGAAATGGAATTACAACGGAGGATGCACGATTGAATGCACTCAATCCTGTCGAGCAATCGGCCATCTTATTTTCTGCAAAGCAAGACTCAGGGACCTGTCAGCCAATGAAAACAGCTGCAGTTCCATGTACCCTGTCAGCTCACAGGGTACTTGGGATTATGTCTAGGGCTCGTTGACCAATGAAAAGTATGGAATTTACTTTGCAGTATAATAATTTTCATTGTCTCTTTTTAGAACAGAGACCACGAAGCTGTTTAGATCCAATACTTGGACATTGTTAATGGTTCAGATGCTATGTGACCTTTCAGTCGCTTTTGACACCCATTGTTCCAGACAAAAGGAAACTACATAAGTGGATCCGTCGATAGTGTAAACGATACTTAGACGTTTGAAGAAATATTAACCGAACTCTGAAATTAACTTGAGGCGGCTGGTATTTGAAAATGTGAATTATTTACCGGGCCTTGACACCCTTTAAAGCGACTCGCAACCAGATGGTGCATTTGCAAAAAAAAGAGAAAATACTCAAATGTAACCAAAAGGGTAGCATTATGGTGCATCTGGCATTGGAAAAATATGACCAGTCTAAAAACACCCTCTAAAAATGTCTTCAAATCTCAGTTTTTTAGATATTTTCCATCGTTTTATCCATAGCGTCTACAGTTGCTATAGAAATTGATCACGGGCTAAGACATAAACCCGAGCCGAATTATGCAGTTGTATGAACTCTTCATCGCTTCCCACTGTAATACGTTAAATCGATCCCAGATATATGAATAGTTCCGTGGCCCAGTGGGTCAAGCGGTGTCCTCATTTTGACTTATGTGCGCCCATGCCGGGTCAAGGGTTCGATTCCCACCAAGGCTCAATATTTTTTTTATTGAAATGCATTGTTTTAAACAGAATTTCTTATCCTAAACTAATTCTTACCCGTTTATATAAGCGTTTGTCACATATTTACTAATTACTATTTTTAATGCTATATCTGGTTGCGAGTCCCTTTTACAAGACAACCGTCGATTGATTAAAATAGCGAAGATCTTACAATTCAATAATTAAATTATATTTTAGATGAAGATTTAACATACATATATGGCAAACCCTCTGATAAGACACTTATGGATAAATACCAAATGCTAAATCCTTAATAGTTTCATTCTTTTATAAATTATAATTATCCATTTAAAGTTAAAAGGGTAAATTGATTTACCCAATAGCTACGGCGTATGTAAGTTATGATGCGATTTAATAGAGCACGTGTTGGTTTGGCCATCAAATGTACAATAAGACGCATAAACAGCCGAACCTTGAAAAAAGTATGCCACGTTTTGACTTCACCCTTTACCCCATAGCTAATAGGTAACCACTTAAAGCAGTTTGAAAGTAAAGCAGAATGCACCTTAGGGCGCATTCTACTTTACTTGCAGCCTGCTGTAAGCTTCTATCTTCTAAGATATAGAAATATATTTTAGGTACATGTTTCTGACTGTAAAACTTGGAACTAGTTCTTCAGCGGATGAATAGATTTAGTGTGCTTAAATGCGCGTCAATGGGGGAAGGTGTTAAAGACAAAGTACGCTCGATTAAAAAATAACAACAACAAATTATCGAATTTCGAGTAATCGAGTAATGACTGTAGCAGGGACCCGTCTTACGAAACGTCCTACCACAATTATTGTCGAAAGTCTATTTTTTTTTCAATTATAATTTATTTCTCAATTAATCAATTAAAGCCTAGATGGAGAAATCAGAATGTATTTTACAGTTTTAACGTACGGTCGTTTTTGCGGTACGACGGTATCGTAAGACGGATCCCTGCTATTGTTCCCAGGATAGCCAATCGATTCGAATAATCTTGAACAGTTTCATTCTTACATACACAGTTTGCTATGCATGCATATTACTGCGTATATATCTTTCTTACGCACAAACTGAATGTGCAGTTTAGGTTCTGTATAACGATACGAACTGTTAGCAGATGAGAGTGCATAATTTTGCAATTATTTAGGTATGATGGATTTCTCTAACCCAGGAGGATTTATATATGATTTGTGAGAGAAATTGCGTTCATCAGACATTGCTTTGAGCAGTATATCTGCATTGGTAAATATTTTGTTTATGGTCCTTGAACCATGAAATTGTTATCAGAAAAAATATTGATTAGATACAATGTTTGTTACAAAAATATATATAGGTAGAAATGAACACCCGAATACTATTAGAAAATGTGAAGAATCTAAAATTCCTTTGAGCTGCTAAAATCGAATGATAAAGTCATTTTCACATCAAAATATTATGCTCGAATAAGGTAAAATGAATGTTTTACCCTAATTTCTTAATGCATTCAAGCAACAATTCTAAGCAGACTGCTTAATGGTATTGAACGTGAAATAATATATAAGACTACAAATATGTTTTTCCTGAATAAAATCTTAAGAAAGAAAAATAAACAAAGAAACACATATATTTCTCACAAATCACAATGTGTAATGTTAACTTTCTACACAATTCTAGTGAACTTGCAATATTGATGGCAAACAGTTTCAATACAGATAAGAGGTCAACAAACAAATTTGCATAATCAGTTATTGTCTGATTTTACTGAACTGTCCGAGTTGTTTTTAGAACAGAATAATTAATAATGGTAAATAGGTAAGCAAGGTAACATCGAATATGTAATCGCACACTTTCCTACTTGAGATAAATATGATCCCCGTGCAGCACTAGACCGCTGCGCTAACTTTACTGATATCTTACTCTTTCCCAATAAACGCATTTATATACTAAAGCTATATTTTTTTCTAAAAGTAAATGTCCACAGTTTAGTGCATTGCGTTTGCGTTTAAACGGGAAAGATAGGTATCCTCTACTGTACATTACGCACACAACTTACAGCTATACGTATCGCTAACTGGATGTAGAGAAAATTCACCCCTTTTAAAGTTTAAGAATGTTCCAATCTAAAAAAAACTTTGACAGGTCAGAAGAAAACACTTATAATTATAGTGATATCACATTTATATTCGAAAATGATTTTGGAACATTTTCGTGAGCAAAAACGGAAATAATAAAATATATACAGTAAACCCCTTTCTGACAGTCTTTTTTAATTAATTGCGTTGATTAGTGCTAAACTCAATATAAAAGTACAGCAAAGTAAACCTCAACACTAGTTTTCTACTTACCTCCATCCTGTGTATGACAATTAAATGCATTCAACACATAAACCAAGCTTTTTGATGAGTGATCCATTTGACAGGTTTTGCTGTCCTATTGAAGCTAAAATATTTCTGTTGAACGGTACCTAATCGGCGATCGACAGTAAATAAGCTATATAATGTACAGTCATCTGTATACTGACACTCACTGTAATGTTCAGCATCTGAGATAAATTACTAAGAACAAAACTATTCATATCATAGTTCACTTTATATCATAATTTGTATTCGAAGCATATTAGAAAACGCAGCGCAGGATTACTGTAATGACAGAATCTCTCAAGTAGCAAATGAGCTTTTCTTTTGAGTGTTTGCTGGACACAAGCATGCACTCTATGAAATTGATTCACATATGATCTTATACAGCGCTCCCTCTCTACATCGACACCCTATGGGAAACAAAGAGTGTGGACGTTGTTCGGAGGGAGTCGTTATAGAGAGGGGAAATTTAGACATACTTACTTTGCAAACAGCTTAAATCCTGATCAGACGCCGCGTTACGCGGCGTCTGATCTGAATTAAAACTGTTTGTCACTTGTTCTTTTATTTATTCTATCAAAATCTCCATTTAAATGTAACTTTGTGAAAAACAGCAGAGGACAATATTACGCAGACAATATTGTAGCAGTAAAAGCGTTATACATAGTTGTCCCGTTTAGGGAATTGAGACAAGGGTCGTTGTTACAGTGGAGAATATGTTATACTTTCCCAATAAACGCGTTTACGCTAAAACTATTATTTGCAGTGCAAACAGTTTGGAGCCAGATCAGACGCCGGGTAACCCGGCGTCTGATCAGGCTCCAAACTGTTTGCCACCAAGATAAACAAGAATTATCAGAATTGTCCAAAAGTTGTTCTTTTCTACGTTTTAGTGCTTTGCGTTTGCGTACGTTTGCTTTTAAACGGGAAAGAATAACAGATTCTCCACTGTAAGAGGGTCGTTTGTAGAGAGGGAACACTGTACAAGATTTAATTCAACCCCATCACAGCCTTGCCCCAAGTACACTAGTTATTTGCAAACAGTTTAGATCCTGATCAGACGCTAAACTATTTTACACTTATATTATATTATGTAAACAATTCTTTAGTCAGACTACCTAAACTTTAATTTGAGAAATAAAAGCAGACGTCAATTGTTCAGAATGTATGACGTCATGTCACTGAAGGGATTTACAAAATTAGATGTATTCAATCTGGTGCAGCTACAATCCTACTAGTTCATATGCATCGGCATTGAGGTATACTTACGTCGGAAAGGACGTTATTCTTATCTTTTTAATTGAAAGTAAACGAAAACGTAACGCCTGAAATGTAGAAAATGACAGAATCCTGAAATTGTTGGTGATTTTGAAGTTTTTGAGTCTGAAGCCTAACCAGACGCCGATTTACTGACGCGAGACAGTTTGTTTTAGGCAGCAGGGTGTTATGCGCAAATAATAATGCCTTCTCCACTGTTAGTTTTAATCCAGTCGATACCTCTACATAACACAGCTAAGGGTGATCTGTCTCGATATTTACGTACTTATCTTTGACAGCAGGAGTCTGAAATGGAATAGTACATTTCTTATCTCATTTCAATTTAGATATATCATGTGATTTGCTGCTTATACCAAAATCGGAAAGGACACATAAACTGAAGTTTTACTTTTATTGTTTTAAAACTAGATCTATATATAATGTTATTCAGAGTTCTAAACCATTTCGAACAGACAATGCAATTTTACAAATAGAAATCCTGCATTTTATGAATTGCAATGCTTTAGGCAGGCCATTTTCTAGAAAGTGTTTCCATTTGAAAGACCTTTGGAATATACTGTTACAAACTCTATTTTCAAGTGTCAATATTGTATTAAGCGCATGCCCGGAGTATGACCTCTATTTCTACACCAGGGATTCAATTAGAAATGATAATTAGAAACTATGCGACTTGTCTGGATTGAAATTGTTTGACATTCTAGCGATTTTTGCAAACCAAAAAAGAAGGCTGACTTAAAAGCAAATAACCCATTTTGGAGCTTTAAACTGTTCTTCAAGCACTACCCTAACAGGTTTTTAGTATTTATATGGATAATCAACATAATTTTGAATAGTCATAACAGGGCAAACATATAGTGAAAGAGTAAACGCGTCAAAGGGTTCATTTACAGTGGAGAATCTGTTATTCTTTCCCAATAAACGCGTTTACGCTAAAACTATTATTTGCAGTGCAAACAGTTTGGAGCCAGATCAGACGCCGGGTAACCCGGCGTCTGATCAGGCTCCAAACTGTTTGCCACCAAGATAAACAAGAATTATCAGCATTGTCCAAAAGTTGTACTTTTCTACGTTTTAGTGCTTTGCGTTTGCGTACGTTTGCGTTTAAACGGGAAAGAATAACAGATTCTCCACTGTATTAGGTATGGTTTTATTCGGATTTGTCAAATGGTTTCACAGGAAAGAGCAATCGCCTCTGCTTGTTCTCATTCAACAAAACAGAGAAGAAAACCTGCGACTGACGAAAGGGTAAACAAATATATAATCTAACGTACATCGGCTGTGAAACGCTCTGTTTATTTTAGATATTTGACGTTCAGATTTTTAGATATTCTGTTCTGGTAAATGAAAAAGACTTATTCCATTTCAATGAGATAAACATGAATATTATTACAACGAACTTATATCACGCACATAGATTAATATTGTCTGTAAAATATATAACGTCTTTTTCCGCTATTTTCTGTTTCGGAACGTTCACTACACTTGGTTACTTTGTAAAATACACACGTTCCTTTCAATGATTATCAACGAAAACGCTCTTGGACGTAAAACGATTATTAGATTTGAACTCATTTTCTATAAGTGACACTGCTTTATTAAATTGTCACTCAAAAGTTTAAATTCAGAGAATAAAGCTTGTTTTAAATGTGGATTTTCGTTTAAATATTGATCGCGCCTGTGTTTCCCGGTAAACTATATATTATACCAAAGAACCATGATAAAAAGAAACATCCTGATTTATGCATCTTTTTCTTGACCTATTATCCCCCAGTGTCACGTATACTCGCAATTCACAAACATAGTGCTGCGTATGCGTACATTTGTCCTACGTTTGTCATATGTTTCAAATGTTTGACATATTCGTGATGCATTGTTAAAACAACCATAAGTAGTTAAAAAGGTACAAAATTGAATTGGAAACTGCAAATTGCCATGTGATGTTTCGTTGTTTAAATAGTAAATTCTTTAATCAGCTGCCTAACACTGAACTTCGCAAACAGATTGGTTCCTGATCAGACGCCGAATTGTTAATTCATCACAAGAAATGCGTTAAGTCAACAATCAGACAACAATGGTAATATACACGATGTCCTGAAAGCGAATATGTTACACAATTCAAAGTTTAATTCACATGTGTTAATCAGTAAATCCTGTCTATTACGACCGCTAAAACGACTACTAATTGAGTGCATAAAAGTCAGGTGTCAGCTTAAACAAGGAATATTCAGTTTTACTTTCACTTGTGGTAAACACCTTAGAATAATCAAAAACATTAAGTGGTCGTCATAGAGAGGTTTTTACTATATATGAATATTAATTTATCATTTGACGTAATGGTAACTGGTACCACGTCATTTCGAACATATCAGATGCTTCAATATTGCCAAATGTTTGTATTTCTCAAAATAAGGTTTACACGCTATTGAGTTACGATACAACACGCAGTATGTGTCTAACAGATTCAGTATCAGACTCTGCTTTAAACGCTCGTGTCCTTGTGGCAAGGTACTTGCGGTTTACCGAAAGTCTAAATTACTATTGATTGGTTACTGCATGTGATGGATCATGTGATAAGCGAAAACATAGTTTAACAGTTCTAGTGCAAGTGACGTGTAACACGGAATCTGACCAGGATCCAAACGGTTGGACACTCGTATCGATATTTCTTAATTGATAAAATCTTGCAGATAACAATATTGCAACCGACGATAATAAAACGGTAAAGGGGTAAATACCGAACAATTAATGTTTTGCTGGAAAGATTACTCAACGTATATATTAAGTAGCATGACACTAAATAAGGACATGTGAAATCTGAGTCCAGTAAAAAATTGCGTAAAGTCTTTTGGAGGGCTTTGTAGTTATCCATCATTTTATCCCGCATTCGTTACATAAATTGCATTTAAGGGTGTATAAATAAATACGAAAGAAGACTCAAGCAGGAAACGCAACACAAACAATACACCCATCTCTAAAGCAGAACACACACACAGCCATACCATAACAAACACACACACACACACACACACGCAATACCATTCCTTCATCTACACACTAAATAGAAAACAACACGCAAGACAAACATAAAGCTAAGTGAACATAGGAGCCCGCCTTGGTACGGCCAGTAGCAATCAATAATCAATTATAAATTAATTAACTATTAACAACCACTGGGGGGTTAAACCTGGGTTTAGGGGCGCCCAACCTCACACTTATCTCCTATATTCACCTATAACGACGAACAGTGTACATAAAACACAACCTTACAATAAAAAAGACCGCCAGCACAGTAAGTAAAACATCTAACAAAATTCTCTGACAGGATTATTAGTAACACGGGAAAGAATTAAACATTCAAGCCCGTGTTAAAAATAACCCACTATGGCAACGGTCAAATTGTACTCAAGCGAATAATCTGTAGTCACGAGTAACTGTAAGACATGGGAGGGTTTAGGGTACGACAGAGAGGGAGAGAAAACCCAAAGCACGAAAATCCGACATAAAACCGACATAAAACCCATTAGCGTTTGTTTTTTTTCTTCAAAGTATTAAATCTTTTTTCTAACATTGATTTTTGGAAGAGCTGTTTATGATGAATGAAAAAATGAAAATAAATATATATGGTGGAATCCTTTTTTTAGCTACAGCGATATGAAAAAGTTATGTCAAATTTTGACTTTTTTTTCAAATTTTACCCATTCAGAGTACAAGCTTCAGTAAAATCTATTTCAAAACAAAACAAACATGGTAATTTGGGTTTTCTTTATTTATTTTATGTCTATGGTGGTATTTTCACATATAGAAACCAAGTTAAGACAAAGCAGGTACCAAGTTTGAACAATATGGATCCTTGAATATCAAAAAAATGCTTTTTATAGGACATGATTTTATTAGATTTTTTTTATTTATGAAATTTTTTTAAAAAAAGTTTGAAAATGAATTAGTTCTAGTATTAAACTTGTTCTTATATTTTACCAGATGAAAGCCCATGCTAAGGCAGTTCAAAATATGAAAAAGAAATTTCAAGGTCAATGTTGAAAATTTGAGTTATTTAAGTAAAAAAGTTATCTCCCTTTACAAAACTTACCAAAAAGTACCATATCGATGATATTTAGAGCTCATAAATTTCACATTTGGTGCCTGTTTTCACTTAAATTAGTTTTCGTATGAAGAAATACTACCATAGACAGGAAATAAATAACAAAAACCCAAATTATCATAACTGTTTTCATTTGAAATGGATTTTATTGAAGCGGGCTGTTTGAAAAGGACACAATAAGAAAGAGTGGGTGGGGTAAATTTTACAAGACCGTAGAGCCAAAAATGGTTTTATTATCCATCTTAAAAAACTCTTCAATACAAAACCATCATTTAGTGTTTTCATATACTTTGTTAATTTCCCAAATTCATGAGTTTCATACATCCTTAAGGCTTAAGGATCTCCCCTTATTCGTTTTTTTTTAAAACGTATTGTATTGCTTGGTAGCTTAACTCAAGATTAATCGTTCATCATATTTTATGTATAATATTATATATACAGTGGAGAATCTGTTATTCTTTCCCAATAAACGCGTTTACGCTAAAACTATTATTTGCAGTGCAAACAGTTTGGAGCCAGATCAGACGCCGGGTAACCCGGCGTCTGATCAGGCTCCAAACTGTTTGCCACCAAGATAAACAAGAATTATCAATATTGTCCAAAAGTTGTTCTTTTCTACGTTTTAGTGATTTGCGTTTGCGTACGTTTGCGTTTAAACGGGAAAGAATAACAGATTCTCCACTGTATATGGCACATTACAATATACCATGCGTACATAACGTTGCTCTTCCCTGCATTAACGGCTACATCCATGACGCTAATTAATCGCGCTCGTGCTAAAACTCTCATAACAATTTCAATCAGTTTGGATTCAGATCACCTGCCGGGTTATCCAGCATCTGAAAAAGCTCTAAACCGTTTGCTGTTACAACTATTAAACTTATTGTTGAATTTTTAAAAAACATTTTTATTGTGTACAATGCGTTTACGTTCAGATTATTTAATTGAAATGAGATCATCGTCGCAAAACTTCCTAAGAGTACATTCTCAAACAGTTCTATACACGTATGCGTGTACAAACATTTCCAAAGGAAAGTATACTTCACTTCAACAATTCTAAGAATTTGATTACCGCAATTGTAATAAATAAGTAAGCAGTGCTAAGATGGATATGCAAAAATGACATCGTTATCATAGTTTATTGCGTATTATCTATCTATATTTGAAACCGATGTCCTATATGTAGTATGAAGTATTTATATTCATGATGTATATTCAATCGCAATAAGTTATTCAACACATCAAAAAGAGTTCATCCAGATTCAGATGTACAGAACTTGGTTTTACCAAAGAGCATTCTAGGACCAAAATATAACAGAACTATTCAATCACTCATAACACGCGAATGGAAATCTCTTCATTTAAATCATGCATTGTAGCATATCTTGGGTAATCAAAACTTAATCTTACGTCTGTTAGAAGAATTCGAGGGAAATTGAAGAAGAGATCAATCTCTGATAAAGTATTGCATTTGAATTCTGAGATTACTATAATAATAACCCGTATCAATCACAGACACATTTAACTTTAAATCATTCGCATCTGGAATGTTTAACACATTACCGCTCAGTGGATTCTCCATGCTTTATATATTAGGCGAGTCCATTTATTTATACAAGGGGTGCCTTGTCTAAATTTTCATTTTCTGTTTCTTTTATTTTGAAATTCCAATCAGCAAACAGTGTAGGTTTTGATCAGACGCCGCATCATGTGACGTCTGATCAGCGTCTACACTGCTTATATCCCCTTTTATAAAATGAAAGAAACAAATAGCTTAAATGGACAATTCGACTTGCGGGTAAATCTAGTCCAATTTATCTATTTAAGGTTGTATTGTGTAATATATTGCAAGATGACAAAAAGCGCACATCCTATCAGATGGCCCTTGTAGGGTCTTGTCTACTGTTGGAGATCTGTGATCAGGGTCTGACTGTTCGACATTTTGCAAAAGACTGTAGCAATCAACCCTAAATAGTCAATTATATAAAGATGAAATCGTTAACAATACTTTTATACTTGAAGTTTCAGGAACTAATGGAATGTTTTGTAAAACTCAAATAATAAAAGGTATCAAGGCATGTACTTGGATCTAGATCATTGGCCATGTTCATGGATCATTTGTATGAAATTGACACATATATCTACAATTATTCAGTCTAAAATGCGTAACTCAAAACTTTAAAAGCTTACATATCATAACATTTATAATGCTAAGACTTATAGACATTTAAATAAGAAGGCCATTTTAGGTACATGTAGGTTAAAACTGAACGTTCTGCAAACTGCAGGGACCCGTCTTACGATGTTCAACTTTGAACATTGTTGCAGACTACAAACTGAGCAGAGAGCGATTAAATAGCGTGCATACCGTTTAAGCAAATAGCAAATACAACGTTGATATGTGGTATTGTATCGACTTATATAAAGCTACCGGTTATCATCTTACCTATTGTAACGTCTGCTTTAACCTTCTTACCGCCAAACTATCGTCTTCATTAGTAGTGTCGTCTGCGATATCAGCTTAGAGACTGTTTTAACTGAAGAATTGTCGAAACATGTGTCACACAGTTGGAACCCAGATCAGACCCCGGATATCGCGGCGTCTGATCAGGGGCCAAACTGTTAGCAAAGTAACCTTTTGGCACCGATGGCAGTGACAGGGTTACGTTTATGACTGCATTTAGTTTAACTTCTTTATGCATAACTCCTGTAACATCGACAGAAAAGTTTGGATTCTGATCAGAGGCCGAATAACTTTGTGTCTGATCAGGATTAAGGTCGAATTTAATGACAGGTTGCCCGCGCGTTCTACGATAGTCGTCATATTGCAAAAACAGTTTTCACTATCCATATCGTGTAACAGATCGTTATGCTAAGAAACAGGACTATCACAATTCAATTAGTAAAATGGGTTTTCAGGATAACTCAGTGTTTCTATCATAATATCTAAATAGTTCACACTTTTATGTTGTTTTTGTTAAAAATGTTTGACACTGTCATATCTGTTACAGACAATTTATTGTATAACGAAAACTGAATGCAGGGAAACTTCACTATTACGACCGACCAACTGTTCTAATTATCAGGTGCCGGTTTCATAAAACTTAGTACGACAAATGTTGTCGTCAGTAAGATTATAAAACTCTATATTATTCTTAATTTCTCAATCTAATCTTATTTTGTAACATATTTTTGGAATCGTCTTGAAAAGACGATTCCAAAGAGATGTCATAAGACAGGGGATTAGATAGAGAAATAAGAAATTAAATGTATTTTAAAGTTTTGACTTACGACAACATTTGTCGTAAGAAGTTTTATGAAACGGGCCCCAGGTGTTTAAGGCAGGTGCCTGCTTAAAACAAGGTACATGAAACACAGAAATATCCTTTAGGAGCTTTCTGTATCACGTATAGTCTGCTTTAGGCTTTAACCTGTATTTTATGAAATCAAGTAACCATGTATTAGTGGTCGAAATAGAGAGGTTTCACTGCATTACGCTAAGAGTAAACAATAATACAATTTCTAAACTGACATCAGATGAACATCGATAACATAAAACATACCAAAGTCCGATAAGGTGCTATCTAAATGTGTTGTTTGTTTCACCTTTTGCATCTGCAATTTCCATTCGAAGCCGATTTTTTTTTTGCATGGCCAAACATAAATTTTATTCAGCTAATTACCATATTTCGAAATGATTCACTACCCAAACTCATGCAATTATGATTTATAACCAGTAAACATTGCACTCTCAAGAGAAAACATGAGAAAGAAAAAAGCAATTAAAAGAGAACACTTTAATGCAGTTTGTTTCTTATCTCTGTTATCTCTGTTCTTCTTTTTATTTAACGACGGCATCTTTTGAAACAGAAGTTTTTAAAATTAAAATAGCTGGTCTAAGTATACTTTAGCCAAGATGGTTTGTGTGTTTATAGTGTTTTGACTTATATGTAACACTTTAATTTCAGAATCAGTAAGCAGACAACACCGATCACTTGTGATGTCATCTACTTTAAACATACGCTGTCTTCTTATATTATGTTTAGTCAATTGTCTAAAGTACTGCAATTATGAGTAGTTTCGAGCAAGATTAGCTGCCGAGTAACCGCTAGTCAATCTGGTTAAACAATGCCCACGTTTCTTGTTTTTCATTTTAATTGCTTGTACTGCATTTACGTTAAGTTTCGTTATAATTGGGAATTATAATATCTTCTTTCTTGTTCTTAAGTGTTTTATCATTCGAAATACAAATGAATGTTCAACAACAAGTATTTGCAAATGTTCAATTGTTTCGATCTTCGTACTTAGAGAGGAAATACATTGAAGATTTTGGATACGGTCTGTCTGGTAGTATCGCTATATAACAGAACTGAGTTGATATCATGGATATGAACTATACTTCATTTGCATTCAATCTATCGTTTATGTGTCAAGCAGTGTCTGGATACAGACAAGTACAATCATGGTTTATTGTGACCTCTACAGACTAAAGGTCAGAGAACAACTTACACTGACCGTGTAATGAAGTCTAAGGCTACACAAAGGAGGTGATTCACCACGATTTTATCAATACACCTTTGTGCTCTGAGAGTTTTCAATATGGCTCTTTAATTAATTCCTTTGACCATTAACTACAGTTTATAAACCGTTTTGTCTGTTACATACCTATTCATTATTGATCAAATCAATACTAAATTTATATTTCTGCATTTTGCTTTTGATTTTAATAAGAAGAATTTTAATTGTCTAATTTCTAATGTTATATTTTGCCAATTTCATACTTGTCTAAACATTCATCTAAGATCAGCCCTAAATCAAACACAATCTGTTCCCTTTTCAATATAAAAACATCATCTAAAGGAACTTTTCCTTAACGATCTCCTCCCTTAACTAACTATTTTGCTCGGTCTGAGTGGATTTGGCTTTCAGAGGTTTCGATGTATAGATTTATTTCATATTCGACATTTTACGTATATAATAGGCTTTAACGATGACATTTAAACAAAAATGAAAACTTGACTTTTAAAATGTTGGTAATTAATTCTGTGTCTGAAACAGTTGGACACAATTGACTCAGTTGTTTTAATACAATCTCGCTTCTCAGGAAAACATGACGTATTCCCTTTTGTATTTCATAGTTAATCAACAAGATGAAAAGGTTATTGAAAATGTGTGATTACTCAAGACAAAGATAACAATCTGATACAGTTCACATATTTAGGGCACGTTTAATAAACGATCGTATGATAGATTATGTCTTCAGATATTGCAAATGAAACAATTCCAAAATTGCTTCAACACGAACTTCCCCTTCAAAGCTATTACGTCATAGTCATTCGTTACAACGCTGTCTCCTTCTTGCAAACTCGTCATTACTTTTATAGCAAACAATTAGAACTTTAGGTATTTAATGTGAATGTCAAACACGTTTAATCCGATTAAACAGTTTTCAAATATGTCGAGCATGAAACGGAATTCTATTAAACGGATTATACGGGCGACTTGCGTTGAGGCACAAAAACACACTGAATGCCAACCTGAGGAGCCGCCACTTTGATAAAACTCCTGGAAAGTTATCGCCTACGACAAGAGTCAATGGAGACACATTTACCTTAAAGGCGTGAAAACTTTCGAACAAGACAGAGCCGCTTATACCCAGGAGAAGAGGAATAGGAGAAAAAAAGACCATCCTTGTTTGACTATATGCAATACAGTACAGTGGAGAATATGTTATTCTTTCCCGTTTAAACGCAAACGTACGCAAAAGCAAAGCACTAAAACGTAGAAAAGAACAACTTTTTGACAATTCTGATAATTCTTGTTTACCTTGGTGGCAAACAGTTTGGAGCCTGATCAGACGCCGGGTTACCCGGCGTCTGATCTGGCTCCAAACTGTTTGCACTGCAAATAATAGTTTTAGCGTAAACGCGTTTATTGGGAAAGCATAACAGATTCTCCATTGTATATGTGACCGACCATATTCCTCAGCATTTGGCCTTCGCTCCCACACGATGACATATTGGCAAATGAGCTGTTTGTCTACTCATCTGTCGGACTCGACAGGAGCCTCGTTCATTGACATCATTAAACGGGTTTTGGTGAATACAAGTAAAACTTACGACAGTGTCATTTCAGCATCGAATCTGCAAAGTACTTATAATCCACGGTAACGACTAGTTTATATCAGATATGTGATATTTGTCCGGTTAAGTATAATTGATTCTACAGTCATATCGACATATGTTTGCTTGTTGTTGTACTTTATGTAATGTACATAACAGACATTCAGTAGCGACATCCTCTCCAGTCCTAGATATCGGTTAAGTTTGTAGATATGACCTTTATCTAACGTTTCATTCTTGGTTGATTTTATATTACACTGTAATGGTTCATGGTATTTCGCAATTCCATAGCGTATTATTTTAACGTCAGGAACCGCCTGTATTTCAACCACTTGTTACCTGTAATATTCTCGACAGAATTCAGTCAAACTTGCATTAAACGACCACCTGAAAGAATATGAATATGTAGCATTTATGATAGGGTTATAGGGAGGTTCTACACAAGGTGTCGGCATTACTTTTATACTGCAATGTACGATATAGGCAGATGTATTATTTCAGCGTTAGTCGTTTTATTCAAGTTTAACTTAAATGAAGCCTTTGGAACAACACAATTAACTTTATCTGAAGTGACACGACGATGCCAATATTGACTAACTTCAAAGTTATCGTAACAATCAAATTGTAACAATATTCGCGTGATATCACAACCAATTATTGTTGTGAGTCAATTTGCATTCATATCGTTTTCTTGGCTGTTTTATTCGCTTTGGAATGTGAATTTGAGACACAACTGTCATATTTTAGACTACATATAGTTTAATGTCAATAGTTCTTTTTCTCAATATATATCATTAAATAGTATATATCTTAATAGTCTCTACATAACCTATCATCGAGTTTCTTACAAGTAACATTTTCCAGACTACAGGCGACTTTATTCGACTTTGCAAACAGTTAATCCTGATCAGACTGACTGTTTAAACTCGTATAGATATTTCTTGAGTCAAATTGCGTTAAATAATAATTTACTTTTTCACTGGCATGATGCCAAATGGCGACTTTCAAAACAGCTTGGCTCATGATCAGACGCCGGGTACCGCGGCTTCTGACCAGGAGCCAAACTATTTGTCACTCGTTATAACAATTGTTCAGTCAAAACAACCCTAAGGTGATTAAAAATATTGCAGACGACACTATTAGTGTAGACGATATTTTGACGAGAAAATGTTTAAAAGCAGACAATACAATTTTGGCAGTGAAAGAGTTAATGGAGTGTTTTTAAAGCAGACATTGAAAGGATATAAGCAGAAGACAGCATTTTAGTCTGACTCAGAAAACAGCCCAGCATCACTAAACAATAGGAAAACAAAAATGATGTTACACTTTATCATTGAAAATAATGGCACATCAATATTTGAGATACTAAAGGATAAACGTGTCATATTGAAATGAACTAAAACTTGAACGGGAATACATGGACATGAGGCTAATTCCTACTGAACAAATTTTTCTGCTCAAAACTTGTGTCGATTGTACACATTTTGGGGTTTGATCAAACACCGTAAAACACAAAGAGTAATCAGGCTCCAATTCGGAGTATAGATAAATTGCCAACATATATTGTAATGATGTTATTTTATTGTGTTCGTGTTGTTGTTGTTGGCCTACATGTGCTTAACACTCACATATCAGATTGGTACGGGAAGCATAGCCTGTCAAAATGGACAGCCACGCTCTGTCTTCAGATGAGTTTTATTGAGACAAAATCCGTCTCATCTGCGCCGCTACACTAATAAGAACAAAAAGAACAAATTTTAAGTAGTTATGAAAGACTACCTGCATAAAACTCGCAGATTGTTTTTGACTTATTGTTAAGCCTTGCCTATTTATTTCGCGGCATTAAATTTGATTAATGAGATTCAATAACTGTGACTAATTATGTCTGAGCTATGAATGCAAAGTGAGAGCATTTATCTAAATGTAGGTATTGGATATTTTAACCCTAACAACCCTACATCCCTCTATAGAGATTGCTGATTACATATGCAAACAGTGTATACCCTGATCAGAGGGCTCCTATTGAAGCCCTTTGATCAGGGTCTGCACTGTTAGATACATTCGTTCGTTTTTGTTGTCATATCAAAATTGCAACAGTAGACTGGTTCAAAATGCCTGTACTAGAAGATTCAAAAAGGATATGAATACCCACAATAGATATTTAGGGTTGAAAGGGTTCATGGCTCATAAATATTCCGTATGTCTGAAACATTTATGAAGCTTGTCATGATATCAAACATTATCAATGATATATACTCATAGACTGTTTTTCATAAATAATGTTTTCATCTGATTTAGCTTTTAATTAAAGCAGTTAGTCTGCATGACTAGACAACCTGCTTCATTACACTACATATGTGTTATATAGGTCGATACAAAAAAACCAGTCATATTCGAAATCATATAGGGTACATTCATGTGGAAACGTCCAGTAGTCATCATGTTACATAAAACTTTATACAAACCGACTTTGATGAATATTTCAAATAGACTGTTCTCTTTACAAAACAGACCAGTTTTTGTTATAACACTCATTTTAGATTTTTCAGTATGAAAAAGGAAAAATAAAAATAGCATAACCTCAGCAGAGATATCATGAAGTATCCCTCCAATTAGAGTATATATTGTTTGTCCAAAACACATTACCATGATACGAGGGGAGTTTCATAATTAATGACTTCGATATAATAATTGTAATATGAATGTGTGACATATGGAAAGGGCAGTACTTCACCTACACGATGGTATAATGCACGATTACATCACATAACGGGATAAATCACAATGCTTATCTAAATGGCCCCTTCTCACGTGTAATAAAGCATAACTCTTTTCAGACATTACTTATTGCCCTAATAACTTTTGTAAAACTAAAGTTTCTATACTTTGTTTTTTAAATATATCAGTTTATGCCTGAATTTTGATATAAATATGATGTCATTACAATTAAAAGGATCAGCTGCGTTTAATCTCAATTTTTAAAAACAAATTTCGAACGCTATGAATTTTTTCTAGATTCGTATATCTATAATTTGATTTTAGAACATGAACATCCACATTTATTGCTTCAATACTAGCCTGGTTTGATATAACAAAATTTGTTCTAGGATTCAATAAAACCTCTTGAACATAACAGTAGTGTCATTTTTATGATTTTTTCAGTAAGAGTCAAATATTACCTATATTTTTGTCATTTTGAAAAATAATATAACTGGTAATTGCGTAATGCGTGTATAATTGTCTGAATTATTTTTCCGAAAGTTTCATAAATTATTTCAAATAATAAAACCGTTATGGTAATTATAGTATCCAAATTGTTGCGAAACATTGCCTCAAAAACACACAAACTGTCCAGTTCCCTTGACTTGGTGTCATTTAGGCTCGTGGTGTGACTTATCTAGTCATGTAATCTTACTGTGCATTATACTATTGTGTAGGCAAAGAATGTCTCTTTCAAATGATATATCACACATGCAGTTTGCATTTATATTATTAAAGTTATTGATCTAGTTGCATTAATTATAAAACACTCCTCGTAAGCACTAGTTTTCAAGCATAGAAAGTGTTAAAAGAGATATATTATCGAGGTTAACACCATTTTAAGACACCGAAATCAAAGCAGATGTCGAGTCAAGCGGCGGTTAGTCAACGATCACGACAACTCGGCTACAAACCAATATCGTTGTACTTAGCAAAAGCTAAACACACAATGTATGTATAGTTTTTAATTGAGATGGAAATTAAATACATGCTCTTGTCAATACGTGTCATTATTTACTTGCCAATACATGTTTCCTCAATAAACTCTAAGGTAGCACTGACTTTGTATTATAGCGTAGTCTATTTAAGGATGCATAAATACATTTCTTTTAGAGATGGTACAAGTTTCATGTATATTGTTTTTGTTATCTTGAATATGCTTGAAACAAACGCATTCATTATGCGTTCGAAACAATCATAAAAAGGATAATCAGATGGTATCATCTGTACTTTTATTACAGGTTAGTTTATTATCTTAACGGAAAATCCTAAACATTTTGACAGAGCTTGGAAATCAAGTCTACTTACCTTCTATGGATATTAGTAAACACCGAACAAAACATGTTTTTCCGCCTGTTTCAGGCGGAAAAACATGTTTTGTTCGGTGTTTACTAATATCAAGGTATTTTTTGTGTATTTTCTAGAACGGTGTAGCTGTTTCTATTAGCTTTCACTTGCAGCTACACCTTTAACCCTGTCAGATTGTAATGACTAATTGAAAACTTCAATGGTCAAAGTAAAACATGTTTCCCCGGCTCTGTGATCAATCTTCGGCAATATGCAACAGTATTTAAGTGAATTATTCCAAAAGTGTAACCCATATCCAATGGAAATCGCCTCTTAGGCTATCAGCCAAGTTGAAAAATAGCTCTATTTAAGGAGCTACGTCACCCCGAAAGGTAGAAAAATTCTACTTATATCATGATGTAGTATACACATAGGCGATCCCATTTAGGGTGGATGACAAGCTTGAAAGTGGTGCAGATTTTTTTATTTGGCGTTTCCATGGCAACCGCTCAGTTTTACACTGTGTTTCAGGAAAACCTCTGTAACTTGGTCAATTTTTGTAATAGGAGAATGAAAACAGTACAGTGATGAAGCTTAGACATTGAGCTTTAATAAAATGAGAGTTTGTGTAAATTATCTAATTTGCATACTTATGAATATTAATGAGAATATTAAAAAACTCATAAAAATAGGGAAAATAATATCAAAACCATACTTTTAACTAAACATTAAACACACTCAAAGGACACAAAAGGTGCCAATTTTGCTTAAAAAACATATCTGAACATTCCTTGAAAGAATGAGGTTGGTTTGATTAAACACTGGCTACTGTATATGCCCCATATTTCGTTTCTATGACAACCGTCCATTTCTGACATATAAAATATGGCAATTCCTCAAACTTGCCCCATCCTCCTGAAAATCCTCTGTAACTTTGTTTCTTTTGGTGATATAAGTATCAAAATTGTACAGTTATAGAGCTTAGAAGTTGGCCTTTAATTGAATGAACGATTTATATAAATGATCTCATTTGCATAATTATGAATATTAATGAGATTATTAAAATCCTTAGAAATGCAGGGAAAAATTATCAAAATCATACTGAGTATGTTAATTTTGAACTGACTCGAAGGACACAAACAGAGCAAATCCTAATTATGATATATCAGAGAATATTTCTAGAATAATTGAGTCGGTTGGCGGGTCATAACCCTATGATCACACGTGCCATGAGTTCCGTTCCCATGACAACAGGTCCACACAGATTCATTATTGATTCAGGAAAGCCACTGTATCTTTGGCGTTATTTGTGCAAAAATAATGAAAATAAATTTTCAATAGAGCCTAAACATTTGCTTTTAATTTGATGAAAACTGATGCACTTTATCTAATTTGCATACTGATGAATATTAATGAGATAATAGGAAAAACAGAGATAATTTATGCACATGTATCAAAACCATATTTCGAACTTATCCTTAATCTGGCACAGGGGTCACAAGAAGAACATGTTGTAAATTGAATACTAGTATTAAAGGGCATACATAGAATGAATGAGCTGGTTTTGTGCCAAAATTATCTGCCATATCTGTTTTAGCTCACCTGATCAAAAGGCTCAAGATGAGCTGTTGTGATGGCCTTGTGTTCGGCGTTGTGCGTCGTCCGTCGTCGTTAACACTTGCTTCAATTGACATAGCACTTGACAGATTTCACCCAAACTTTACCGAAATGTTTGTTGGATAAAGTTCTTTCAATTTTTTTCAAAAGATAAAAACGATGCAGAATTTTGGTTGCCATGGCAACCGAAGTAAAAATCAAAAGGAAATCTTGAAAACAATTTTTAACAATAACTACAAGGGTCAGAGTTTAGCTATTTGACACATAGCAGCAGCTATAGGTTCTCTATCAAGTTTGTTCAAATTACCGGTATTCCCCTGGGGTCAAAATTGGCCCCGCCCGGGGGTCACAGTTTTACAAAGAAATATACAGTTAGATTTTGAACAGCTTGTCCTCTGAAGCTAATGTAGACAAAGATTTGATAGTTGGCATGGATGACATTGCTAAATGTCTTTTACCAATATTGTTGAAATGGTTTGGGTTTATTGAATAACTAGGTCACATGAGCTAAAATAGATATTGCAATGAAAACTTCAAAAAACGTTCTGATCTGAAACCCTAGTACACTTAGTTTAGATATTAGGAATATAGTATCAATTACAGGTTTTTTGTCAAGATTGTTCAAATTATGTCTCTTGGATCAAAAATGGTCCATCCGGGAGTCACAGTTTTACATAGAGTACGTTATTTAGTGACATTTTAAAACATATTCTTCTATCAAACTAATGTGAGCTTTGATATTTGGCGCGGTGACACTTCTAGATGGCCTTTAAAAATATTAAAGTCTGATGCATATCTAGGTCACATGAACAAAAATTGATTGTTCCAATGAAAACTTAAAAAATGTTTCTTTTCCGAAGTCCTAGTACACAGAGGTTTGCTATTTGGCATATATATGATCATCTGCTGGTTTTCTATCAAGATTATTCAAAACCTGCCTCTGGGGGAAAAATGACCCGTATCGGACATAAATCATTCTCTTCATTCTACAGCTTTTCTCAAGTGGGCGAAATATGGCCCATGTGCCTCTTGTTATGCTGTTATTTCAGTCAACAAGCTTTCAAAGGCCGCATCACAAACATTTCCTGCTTCACACAAATCTTTTGTACCATTTTCTTGCTTGATATACTTGCTATGATCATGGCCTTTGTGATATTTGGCTTCATTTGCAATGAGCTTGCTGTTGTCACTAATCCTACAGCTATTTTCTTTGTCATTCTTTTCCTGTGTTTCTTCTCCAATATGGAACAAAATTCAAATATTGCCACATTTGTGAGATTTTTGTCTCTTTTATAAGACTTTTTCTCACAAAATAAACACAGTTCTTTCCAATTAAAAAAAATCCTCTGAATTTCATATATAGAAGGACCTCGTTTCTCATCATTATCAGTGTCAGGGTCAATGTGTGATCTTGCAATGTTTGTTTTACTACGTAGTGTATGTTGAATATCCTTATGCCAGTGAATATCTTCCAAAGATTCTTTCAATTTGTACTCATCCTCAGACATCCTTTTAACATAGCTGTCTATGGTCTCAGCGAATTCTATATCACGAGTCCTCCTTCTAGAAAGTAAAGCCCCAAGGAAGGTATCTATCCCTTGAGACGTAGCCTTTCTCAAGGCATTGTCTTTTTCAGACTGGCATATAATCAAGTTTAGCTTCTCCGTTTCTTGCCGGTTTGAGTGTTAAGATATTCTACACTCGACATAGCACATGTAACTATGAGCTAATGTCAGAATAGTCTTATCTGAAATGAAATATCGGTGTATTTTGCTTCAATGTGTAAAACTGCAAAGATTTCCGATTTGGTATCAGCTCCAAATGATGTACAGGCTTTCAATATGTAGACTAATCCGCGTATATGTGATCTTTTTAAGTACTTCTGACTGAACGTGTTCAGATCGAAATCTGAACTGATATGTCATCGGTTGTTTTGATCCCATGCTCTGCTTCGGACCAATGGGATCAGCACAATTCTTCTTCCTGAAATCATCAGCATCTCATCTTATCATTCCTCATCGCTATATGACCTTTTTTGTATCGCAGTACTGTAAACCCCAACTCATCCACCAATGCAATCACTCATTAATCCTTAACTTTCAAAAGGCTACTGTAGTGACATTTGCAAACAGCTTGGATCTGCATAAGACACCGAGTTTCTTTGCATCATACCTAGATCCAAGTTTTGTGTCACTCAGACAACATTTTCACTATTTTGAAAGGCTTTGAAAGATTTCAGGACCTTTGGCATCCTGGATTTTCACTACCTTAGCATGTTCGCTACATGTCAAATACTATATGCCAAATATCAAAGCTTTGGCTACATTAGCTTCAGAGGACAATCTGGTTAAATTCTAACTGTATAATTCTTTGTAAAACTTTGACCCCCGGGGCACTGCCAGTTTTGACCCCAGGGGAATAATTTGAATAAACTTGATAGAGAACCTATAGCTGCTGCTATGTGTCAAATATCTACGCTCTGACCCTTGTAGTTATTGTTAAAAATTGTTTTCAAGATTTCCTTTTGACTTTTACTTCGGTTGTCATGGCAACCAAAATTCTGCATCGTTTTTTTAAACTTTATCCAAGAAACATTTCGGTAAAGTTTGGGTGAAATCTGTCAAGTGCTATTGGAGGAGATGTCAATTGAAGCAAGTGTTAACGACGACGGACGACGCTAAACGCCGAACACAAGGCCATCACAACAGCTCATTTTGAGCCTTTTGCTAAGGTCAGCTAAAACAGATATGGCAGATAATTTTGGCACAAAACCAGCTCATTCATTCTATGTATGCCCTTTAATACTAGTATTCAATTTACAACATGTTCTTCTTGTGACCCCTGGGCCAGATTAAGGATAAGTTCGAAATATGGTTTTGATACATGTGCATAAATTATCTCTGTTTTTCCTATTATCTCATTAATATTCATCAGTATGCAAATTAGATAAAGTGCATCAGTTTTCATCAAATTAAAAGCAAATGTTTAGGCTCTATTGAAAATTTATTTTCATTCTTTTTGCACAAATAACGCCAAAGATACAGTGGCTTTCCTGAATCAATAATGAATCTGTGTGGACCTGTTGCCATGGGAACGGAACTTGTGGTACGTGTGGTCAAAGGGTTATGACCCGCCAACCGACTCAATTATTCTAGAAATATTCTCTGATATATCATAATTAGGATTTGCTCTGTTTGTGTCCTTCGAGTCAGTTCAAAATTTACGTACTCAGTATGATTTTAATATTTTTTCCCTGCATTTCTAAGGATTTTAATAATCTCATTAATATTCATAATTATGCAAATGAGATAATTTATATAAAAAATTCATTCAATTAAAGGCCAACTTCTAAGCTCTATAACTGTACAATTTTCATACCTATATCACCAAAAGTAACAAAGTTACAGAGGTTTTTCTGGAGGATGGGGCAAGTTTGAGGAATTGCAATGTTTTCTGTGTCAGAAATGGGCGGCTGTCATAGAAACGGAGTTTGGGGCATATACAGTTGCCAGTGTTTAATCAAACCAACCTCATTCCTTCAAGGAATGTTCAGATATGTTTTTTAAGCAAAATTGGCACATTTTGTGTCCTTTGAGTGTGTTTAATGTTTAGTTGAAAGTATGATTTTGATATTATTTTTCCTTTTTTTATGAGTTTTTTAATATTCTCATTAATATTCATAAGTATGCAAATGAGATAATTTACACAAACTCTCATTTTATTAAAGCTCAATGTCTAAGCTTCATCACTGTACTATTTTCATTCTTCTATTACAAAAATTGACCAAATTACAGTGGTTTTCCTGAAACACAGTGTTAAACTGAGCGGTTGCCATGGAAACGCCAAATAAAAAAATCTGCACTACTTTCAGGCTTGTCATCCACCCTAAATGGGGTCGCCTATATGCATACTAAATCATGGTATATGTGGAAATTTTCTACCTTTCGGGGTGAGGGGGACGAAAAATTTACTTAGCCAGCTGATAGCCTATCTCAGGTCAATTGATTTACTGAAAGTTAATCAAAAAAGATTCTGTTTTTATCTCTGAATCCATGTGCACTTCAGCAATCTTCACTGGACATCTCCATCAGTACTTTTCAATTGCTTGAGATAGTTTTTGTGCTTGACATAATTTTTAACAAGTTCCATGAAGTGTTACCGCTATATTTTGAAGAGTCTTGATATTGAATCAATTATTAAATAATGATACTCATTTTCAACTTGTTCAACACATATGATATGATGAGTGCAGTATGACCTCGAACGATATTATAATTTGTATTTCCCCTATTAATGTCAGACGTTTAAAAAGATATGTCATTATTTTTGCAGTATTTATTTTCGTGAGAAAACAAAAGTCATCCAAATGACTGCATGCATCAATAACACACGTTCTGTTGAATTTTTAGTTTAAATCCAAAATGAACATGTTAAATTGAGTTTTGCACTATTTAAAATCTTAAATGTAAAGCCGGTGTTTGTGATAAGATAAATCAGATTAAATTCTATTTTCAATTATTTTTATACGTTGCAGTAAATGAAAAGTTTACACTGTACTCCATATTTTTTGCATTTATTTATCCCATTAGTGTCAATGATCCCATACATTGGACATAGGCAAACGTGTTGGAATCTTATCAGACGCCACATAAGAATGCAGCAAGAGATCAGAGTCTACATGTTTTACTGATATGAAAGCAAATATTTAACAAAACAAAAATGAAAATCTGGACCAACCACCACTAAGTGAAAACTGACTTATCCAATAGAGATATCGATATAAACATTGAAATTAATGGTAAAATATGCGTTCAGCAAACGGGCACAAACCAGGGGCCCGTTTCATAAAACTTCTTACGACAAATGTTGTCGTAAGTCAAAACTTTAAAATACATTTAATTTGTGATTTCTCTATCTAATTCTGTCTTGTGACATCTTTTTGGAATCGTCTTTTCAAGACGATTCCAAAAAGATATCACAAGACAGGATTAGATTGAGAAATAAATAATAATTGAGAGTTTTATAATCTGACTTACGACAACATTTGTCGTAACATGTTTTATGAAACGGGGCCCTGGAACAAACAGAAAATGAAATTGTAGTCGGAACTTGATAATTCAAACTCGCTTAAATTGGTTTTACCAGTATTTCATACGCTTTGTTTCGATAACTCTATAAGTCGAACATACACATCTTTCAAAATGGGAGGACATCTAATATTTGAATGTAATATAAACGAAAAGGACTGTACAAAAACACAATTCAACTCTCTGCCATCGTTTTTAAAAGACATAATTAGGGCATGGTCAAGCATAAATTACGAACAGAATCCAGAAGAAATAAAACGCCAAATATTATGGAACAATTCATTTGTAAGAAACAATGATGAAACTTTATTTCATAAGGAATGGCATGCAAAAGGTATCACAAACATTGAACACATTTTTGATAATAGACTAAAGTCATTCTATACGCTTCAGTCTGTTAAAACTAAATTCTTTCTTCAAAACTCAGATTTCCTTAAATACTATATTTTATTGGAAAGCATACCAAAAATCTGGAAACAAAGATTGAAAACAGACATTATAACGAGTAACAATATACGAGAAAATCTACTGAAACAAGTCCAAAAGTCTAGCAGTACAAATAAAATTCTATATAGTAGAATGGTAAAAGAAATACAAAACAACACAATAATCAAACCTCATACAAAATGGGAAAAGGAAAGCACACACATCGACTGGAAAACAGTACACACAATACCAGGTAAATCCTTAATTGATACAAAATTACGTGCATTCCAATACAAATATATAATGCGAATTATTCCAAACAACGAATTTCTGTTTAAATGCAATCTAGAAAACTCGAGTTTGAGTGACTTTTGTTCCATGAATATTGAAACCAACAAACACTTATTCTGAGATTGTCAATATTCCAGAGCATTGTGGACAAATTTAGAAGTATATCTAAACGAGAGACAAGTAAATTTAAACTTAAAACTATGTGTTGATATCACTGGGATACACATTCTTGGAGCAGTTTTTCTAATTTGTTAAATACCGTACTGTTTATGAACAACATAACGGCACATGGGATACATTACAGTTGAATTTATAACATTATCTAATCGATGACAAACACAAAGTGTAAAACCCGCTTCTTCCTCACACTAATACTTTCCTATTTTCCTATATTCCGCTACTTTCTCTACTTTTCTATACCGATCATATACAAAACTTATTTCTTGTTGTACATAAATAGACCGAAAAATTTATGTGCTAGAAAAAAGTAAATAAAAATGTACTATATGATAGAAATGTTTATTGAAACGAGAGCTATGTACGAGTATGTTATTTTCACATGTTTGTGTATGTATTTCGAGAAATAAAATATTGAAAAAAAAATCTTTCAAAGTTAAAACATGACTGAGCCACGTTTTAATTTTGAAAATGGATATGCTCGAACAAACACGATTTCGATGTATCGAGATTCGACTATATTCTTCATTAAGATCTTATCACGATGAAATATTACGATGAGGAGTATTTATATTACAAAATGATGTGCAAAAGATGTCTAATTTACATAGACAAGTTCAAAATTAAATTTCATTAAATGCCTTCTTATGAGATCGAGTGTTTCCGCGTTTATCTGCACTGTAAAATATAAGAGTCTGTATCGTCCACCTTGTATTTTACTGTTTATCATTTACTCCAACCTCGTTTTCGAAATAGCGTGTCGGACCTACTTTTTCAAACTGAAAAATCAATTTATTTATATTGTCTACTGCAAAAATAAAATGTTTCCCGATATAAAGTAATTGAAACATTTCGTTTAGTTATTTCTGGTGTACAGTGAAACCCCTCTAAACCGGACATGTGTGGGGACAACAAAAATGTCCGGTTTAGAGGGGTTTCCGGTTAAGAGGGGTTTTGAAATGTTTCTAGTATGAAAGATAGGTGACCACTTAAAGCAGGTTGAAAGTAAAGCAGAATGCGCCTTAAGGCGCATTCTGCTTTACTTTCAACATGCTTTAAGCTATCATCTGCTAGAATGTACAAACATTTTCTTCAGTGTAAGAATAAACAAAAATACGTAAAAAGGCGTATTTATGGTGTATTGGGTTAAAATAAAAAAGGGTTGGAAATGGGACCAACGTTTTTGTCCGGTTTATAGAGAATTCCAGTATTTAGAGGTTCCGGTTTAGAGGGGTTTCACTGTATATTAAAGGCATATGATAAACACTTCAACAGTTGACAGGGCGTTGCAGAGTGGTGTATTCAACTCTCGACGTTTTTTGCAGTTGACAACCTATCAGGGGCCCGTTTCATAAAACTTCGTACGACAAATGTTGTCGTAAGTCAAAACATTAAAATACATTTAATTTCTGATTTCTCTATCTAATCCTGTCTTGTGACATCTCTTTGGAATCGTCTTTTCAAGACGATTCCAAAAAGATGTCACAAGACAAGATTAGATGGAGAAATAAATAGTTATTGAGACTTTTATAATCTGACTTACGACAACATTTGTCGTACGAAGTTTTATGAAACGGGCCCCAGACTCGCGCCCAGGCGCTCGTCAGATCGGCTATTGCCGCCGAATATGTCTCGAGTTGATTACATCACCCTGTATCACACAGTCAACTTGTAATATGTATGTATTGTATTGTAAATTTCACCTATAACTCCTTGACGCATTCATCCAAGAAACATACAAACATTGCTGACACTAATTAGAGGGATCCTGTTAGGACAGGCGTGCTCATCACATCTACACTGTTTGTATACTGGTATACGTCGCTAGGGTGTGCTATATTAACGTTAGTCCACCAATAATCGCTCCGAAAAGAAAAGACATAAATTAAGAACGCATTTCCACAACTTGTGTTGTTGTTGAGCGCAGAGCAAGTATTATAGTCAGTCCCTTGTTAACAAAATTAATTATCATGCTTGTTCTCGCAGTAAAGAATAAGTCTTTATCGACATTATAATATCGCCTGCCATTTCAGGATGACACTTGTATTCGTCTGAATAAATGTACACAAACATGTGATGAAGAGCTTAATTTTTGACCTTGCTATGCTTGTACTATGTTTTAGTCAGCTTGACAAACTCTCATTAGTTTTGATTTGCTGTCAATTTATCGGTTTACCCTTGTTCGTATACAAGAGCAGCGGCTCATTGGGCACATTCCCTATCAAATACTTTAGCATTTTTAGCCCAGTTTATAACTTTAGATGTTTCGTCGTAAAAGTATTATAACACTTTTGCTACACAGTAAAATCTCTCTTTTTCGACCACTGGACAGAAGGCTAATTGACTGCATAAAAGACAGGTGACTGCCTTCTGTTTTACGTTCACCTTGCTTTAAGCAGTCACTTGCCCCAAACATCTGATAACCAACACAATTCAATAGTTGTAAAATGTTTTACTGTATATTGTGTCAGGCTTGGTGTAATCATTCAAACATTTTTTTCATTGTATTGTACAATCTATGAGATTTAAAACTGCCACTCCAAATTTCTCATAAAACAAATAGCGTTGTATAGAATGTTTTTTTAACTTAACAAACGTATTTAGTAAACGTTAATTGGTTCGCTCCATATCGATATCTATAACATGTCCGAACACTTCTAATACATAATTAAGTACAGTCGACTTCGATATCTCGATCTCGGTTATTTCGAACATAACTGTATTTCAAGCCACGTTTAACTTTGAAACACGGGTATATTCGACTTAACCGAGTATGAAGTACTGTTATGCATGTATCGAACTATCGGGTAGTTCGATGTTAGCGAGTTCTAGATATCGAAGTTCGACTGTATTGGAAATCAGCTGGCGAAATAGTTCTTAAGTGTTAGCATGAGTAAGAGTGATATGTCTTGTTTTCATGACGTCTCACACTTGTCCATTTGTAATTGTGTCGGTTATTTCTATTTGCACTTGCCTCTGATGACAATTACCGGAAATGCTCTTTGTGTCACCTTCGATCTAAGACACAGTTCAGAAAGTTAAGCTGAATCAATTGATGGATTTAAGCATACAGTCAGTGAACAAACCTTAACCCACTCACTGACTTGCCCCGAGTACAATAGTTATTCGCAAACAGTTAGGATTCAGATCAGACCAAACCCCGCGTAAAGCGGTTCCAATCAGGATTTAAAATGTTTGACTCACTTCATAATTCTAAAGTCAAAATATCTGAAATTTGAATTTGAAAATAAAAGTAGACGATCACTGTTTAAAAGCCATGGCCGTCATGGCAGTGCACTTGATTGCTAAGATAGCCGTATTTGCGGGCGTATTTGTGAATAATGCTGCATGCAAGTAAAGGGGGTGTCGATGCCTCGATTTCATTAATTTTAAACAATATCGTCTGTTTGTATATCTCAAATTTAGAATATAAGTTTTTCAACAAAGAAATTATGAAATGATTGATACACATTTGAATCTAAACTGTTACAAATAAATTTATCTTCGTATTGTATGTTTATACGTGGCTTACTGTTTCGGACTGAACCGTTTATGTTCAGTCAGGCGTTTTAATCCGGGTATTTACTCGTGCCTCTATGTATAGAGATATAAGCTCATTCGACGGTTCGACAAGGTTACGGTTACTTCGTATTTGACATTTTCCCACCCACCCTCCCTATGTTATTTCTCTGCTAAAATAGTGTTTTATTTTGCAGACTGGTTTATGTTTGGTTGCCATAGTGAGTGAGTAATGAGATGGTTGTTTAACTTGATTGCAGCGTGTTTGGAACAGTGGACATAGACTTTTTGTCATGAAAGAGTATCTTTCATGCAGTGATAAGTTTTATTATGTTAGTGACATTTATTTAGCCATTAGTTCTTATATGGCTCTATTTTTTGTGTGTGGATCCACTGTTATGTATGTGAGTTTATTTGATTAAGTAAAGTGACCTTGTCGACTCCGACTCCTACTTTTGAGTTTGTTTTTTGTTCAGTTTATAAACTGGAAAGGAGAAGATAAATGTTTTATGTTTGAACGAAGTAAACATAAATTACACTTATATTCGGGGCAAGGCACTCTGTTTGAGGGCATGAATAAAAGGCATTGTAAATCACTATTTCAGTAAGAACTACGACTATATCTTCATTGATGGTACCTGAACTGAACAAATCCGCTTACGGCTCGGGGATTTACGACATGTTGGACGTAGCTATACTGTGCCTGAGGTACGAAGTTGGAGGTAGTATATTAATACTGATTGTGTCGTTAAAACAGGAAGATGGTTCTAAACAACATACACATAACCCTTATGTAATTAAGACGTGTCCAGATAGCCATTATTTGATCCCTCTGTCAGTATCCAGTGGACTGAAGGAAGTTTGGGGACCTCAGAAAAAAGGACCGGTACAACTGAAATCAGCAGATGGACAGGAGATTTTCTCAGACAGCAAGAGAGTTTTAGAAAGATGGAATGAGCACTTCCAGAAGCTGCTAAATGTTCAAGGGGAGATTGAACCGGAAGCGCTTGCCAACATAAAACAGTGCACTATCAACACTTGCCTCGATGAGACCCCATCTATGGAAGAAATGACGAAAGCGATAGCGGGACTGAAGGATGGCAAGGCTCCAGGTGGAGATGGAATTCCTGCAGAAGTATGGAAGCATGGAGGTAACAACTTGCTTGTCGAGCTACACCAACTGATATGCAAGGCATGGGATGAAGACTCAATTCCACAAGCATGGAAAGATGCCACCATTGTGACTATCTTCAAGAAGGGTGACAGAACAGATTGTGGGAACTACAGAGGAATCTCCCTTCTGTCCATTGCAGGCAAGATTTTTGCAAGGATCCTACTTGACAGACTCTCCAAACACATCACCCCAAATGTAGTTCCTGAGTCTCAGTGTGGATTCCGATCCAACAGGAGTACTGTAGACATGATATTTAGTCTCAGACAGCTACAGGAAAAGTGCATAGAACAGGACCAACCACTGTACATGGTATTTGTTGATTTTACAAAGGCTTTTGATACAGTAGGAAGGATAGGACTGTGGAAGCTACTGAGGAAATATGGATGCCCCGAGAAGTTCGCATGTATGGTTGAATCTCTTCACACAGGGATGAAGGCAAACGTAAGCGATGGAGGAGAAACCTCAAAGGCGTTTGATGTTACTAATGGTGTCAAGCAAGGTTGTGTTCTGGCCCCAACACTCTTTTCCATATTCCTATCAGCAATGCTGGAATAGGCTTTCCAACGCTTGGAGGATGGTGTCTATATTCAGTCTAGACAAGATGCTGACCTCTTCAACGTGGCACACTTCAAAGCAAAATCCAAGTGTTCCCAGGTGCTGATTAGGGAACTGCTGTTCGCAGATGACAGTGCACTACTTGCCCACTCGCCAGAAGAGATTCAGCGAATCATGAATGCTTTTTCAGATGCATCAAAGAAGTTTGGTCTGAAGATTAACATTAAGAAAACTGAAGTGATGTACCAACCAGACTCCTCAAGTGCCCAAGAAGTAGACATTATGGTAGATGGAACTAAACTTAATTATGTCCCAGAATTCACCTACCTTGGAAGCACAGTTGCAAAAGATGGACGTATTGATGTCGAGATCCAGAAAAGAATGGCAAAGGCCAGTGCATCATTTGGCAGGCTGCGTCAGAGACTCTGGAACAATCACCATGTGTCAATGAAGGTGAAAGGCAAGATCTACAGAGCAGTTGTTATAAGTACTCTCTTGTATGGAGCAGAATCCTGGACAATGTACAGACGCCATGTGAAGAAGTTGCATGCCTTTATGATGCGGCATCTTCGATCCATTCTTGGAGTATCATGGAAGGACAAAGTGACAAACGTGGAAATACTGGCTAGAACAGGACTGCCACCCATGGAAGACCTCCTGATCAGAAAGAATCTTCGATGGACTGGACACCTTATGAGGATGTCACAAGACAGACTTCCAAAACAGATCCTGTTCTCAGTGCTGCCAGTTGGTCAAAGGAAGAGGGGTAGACCTCGTCTACGATATAAGGAAACCATCAAGAGAAACTTGACTCAGAGAAACATCAAACTGCATTCCTGGGCTAAACTGTCACGCCAGAGAAATGAATGGAGAACAGCGGTGAAATAAAATATGAAAACAGACATTGTCGCTTCGCGACCGTCAGCATAGTAGTAGTAGTAGTCAGTATCCAGCTAATCAAATAACGTTATTGCCACAAGTCAAATTAGAGCGAGTTCAAGTTTAGCCCTTGTCGCCAATAAACCGTCAAAGAATAAAGTCAAACAATCTAGATAAAGTTGGCTTCTCATTAGGTTTTATACATTTTGTGTACTTTTTAGTATATATATAGACGATTATGATTACAAACAAGTTTATCTTAAGCCGTTATTGTTTGATATTGAGAAAGGGTTTATCTTAACTGACACGTTAGTTAAGAAAACAGGTAAATCAAACCAATGTTTGGTATTTTTTCATGTATCCTGACCTTCAATATCACGTCAACTGTATGAACACTTTTTTATTTGCAATTATTTGGACACCTTAAAACAAATGTGCCGTGCCATGACAAAGCATGTCTATGGCATGTCTGCGGCGTGCCTCAAGGCTCCATACTGGGACCTCTTTTATTTTTAATCTTTGTTAATGACACGCCGGGTGCTGTACGTATATAACAAGCTTTTATTGTATGCAGATGATTCTGGTATTTTAGTCTCTGGCAAAATTATTTTCCAAATTGAAAGTTGTCTGTCTAATGACTTGGATATAGTTAGTGAATGGTTAGTTGATAACAAACTTTCTCTTCATCTCGGTAAGACTGAGTCAATCCTATTTGGTTCTAGACCTAAATTAAGATCTCAATCACATTTAGATATAATTTGTAATGGTCAACATATTAATTCTTCTACCTCTGTAAAGTATTTAGGTGCTATTTTAGACCAATTCTTATCATGTGAGGCAATTGCCAGATCAGTCATTACTAAGGCAAACAGTAGACTGAAGTTTTTGTACAGAAAAAGCCATTATTTAAAGTTGCACACTAGAAAACTATTGGTCATGGCACTTATTCAAATGTCACTTTGATTACGCTTGTTGTTTTTGGTACCCAGCTCTTACTCAAAACTTGAAAAACAGACTTCAAACAACTCAAAATAAATTAATCCGTTTTGTTTTAAACTTAGATGCTAGGGAACACATAGACACTAATCATTTTAAATACCTCAACTGGTTGCCATTATCAAAAAGAGTTGATCAAATAACCCTTTCACACGTGTATAATATTTCAAAAGGCACTGCTCCTATATATCTTGGTGATTATTTTATTCCTTTAAGCGCTGTGCACAAGCGCTGCACAAGCTCAAACATGACAGCCATTCCCGTTCAAGAGGATTCGTTTTCTTTTACTTTTACTGATAATGGACGCTATGCCATATACAACAACTTTGGTAAGAAGTCATTTCTTTTCAGAGGTGTTTACCTGTGGAATGGACTTCCTCAGAATTTAAGAGTGAGTAAATCTTCAACTCAATTTAGATTTGATGTCAAAAACTTCTTGTTAGCTTAAGAATAAGTTCTTTACTTGATAAGATTTATTCATTTGCCTTCTGATACATTGTATATCTGTGTTAATTAAGATAGGTTTGTTTCATTTTATCATTATTCTTATGATTTGTTCTGATACTCTGCTGTGTTAATTTGTGAACATTGATCTAGTCATTCTGAAATTGACTAACTTTCAGCTTCTGTGATGCTTTTAATTTAAGATACTATCTGTGATATTTATTTATAATCATTTACCGTGACTCTCTGTGTCTTACCACTAGAATCAAGGACCACAATGGAAATAAGGAAAATATATTTTTCTTTTTTGTGTTATCCTTGGTTTCTAGTGCGCATTACATGGCTCTAATATGTTTTGCTTTAAGTCTGCTTTGCCATGTTATGTACACTTTTTACCGAAATAAATCTATCTATCTATCTATTTACATTGAAACATTGTAGATCAAGGCCAGCCGCCGCTTCAAGGACGCTTCGGCTAGTCTTGATCTACACTGTTTGACATCCATATGCATCTACAGAATTTTATGTAGTTGTTTCATATACGGTATCGGCAGTGAAGTCTTGATGAGTCTTTATCTTTTGAAGTTCACGATTGCAATACCAAGTTCCTCATATGTGTAATATACCGCCCTCCTCACTATTTAATAGACTTCTGGAAAAAACTAAATATTTATATTGATAAAGCCCATGAAATGTGTAATAATATTATTCTAGTTGGTGATATTAACGAAAACCAGTTAAATTTGAACAATAACAAATTTCGTAACATTTTTACTATAAACAACATGAACAACATCATCAAAGAACCTACACGAGTAACACCATTAACAAGCACCCTACTTGACCCAATTGCTATTTCAAACTCAATTACATCCTTTACGAGTGGAACACTAAAGACACCAAACAATATAAGTGATCATTTTGCTACTTTTGCTTTTGTTAAAAATAATATGCCTATAATAAATGACTATAAAAGAAAAGTTTGGAATTATAAAAGAGCAAATTTTGACGTTCTGAACGATACGATAAACAATACCGACTGGTCATTTCTTCATGACAGCTCTATTGATGACTCAGCAGACTTATTTACAACACGTTTTTAAGTATTGTAGAAGACTGTATACCTTCAACACTTGCGACAATTAGACCTAACGACAAACCCTGGTACAATACTGACATACGTAGAACTTCACGACAAAGAGACAGACAAAAACAGATTGCTTTGAGAAGTAAAAGCCAAAACGACTGGACAAAATACAAACAGTTTAGGAACAAAGTAAATAATATGAAAAAACATGCAAAGGAATTATTTTTTAATAATTTGGAACATTCTATTTCAGATATTAATGTTAATAACCCTAGACAGTATTGGAAAATTGTGAAAATGCTCGTCAAAGAAAATTCGAGTTGCAATACTGTGATTCCTCCTCTTTTTGATAACAATAGACAAGACGTTTCATACACAGATTTTGAGAAAGCTGATACTTTAAATAACTATTTTGCGTCAATATCTATAATTGATGACTCTAACTCTGCTTTACCCGACTTCAACTACAAGACAAATGCTAGACTGGACAGCATCGACATTACAGAACAAGACATTCAGGACGTACTAATACATTTAAATATATATAAAGCTACTGGACCCGATGGTATAAGTCATAGAATGTTAAAAGAAACCGTAATTAGTGTATCTAAACCTTTGGCAATTTTATTTAATAGATCTATTAGAGAGTGTTATTTTCCTAAGTGCTGGAAACATGCTAATGTAATGGCCCTTTATAAGAAAGGTGATAAAGATTCTCCATGTAACTACCGACCTATTTCCTTAATTAGCTGTTTTGGAAAAGTCATGGAACGTGTTGTGTTCAAGTATATACACAATCATTTAAATTTAAACAATCTTATTTATAAATATCAATCTGGCTTTCTACCAGGTCATTCAACTGTATATCAACTGGTTGATATATATAATCAAATATGTAAGGCTTACGACGATAAAGAATCAACATGTATGGTATTTTGTGACGTAAGTAAAGCCTTTGATAGAGTATGGCATAAGGGACTTCTTTTTAAACTTAAACAATATGGAATATGTGACCATCTCTATAACTGGTTATCGAATTATCTTTCAAACAGACAGCAACGGGTTTTTATCCGGTCACCTTTCTCTCAATATAAAACACTTAATGCCGGAGTTCCACAAGGTTCTGTTCTTGACCCTCTTCTGTTTCTAATTTTTGTTAATGATATTGCAGACAATTTATTAAGTACTACACGTTTATTTGCTGACGATAGTTCCTTAGCACAATCATCTGATAATATAGCTGTAATTGAAGCCACTATAAACGCAGATCTACAGAAAGTTTCTGAATGGTCAAAACAACGGTTAGTCCAGTTAAACCCAAATAAAACAGAGGTAATGTTCTTTTCATTTGTACAATCTGGCAGACCAAACATTATTTTTCAAGATTCTTTATTATATTTTACTGAAAATCATAAACATTTAGGTTTAACCCTTAGCTCAAACGGTACTTGGCATGAGCACATTAACCAAATCACTTTAAAAGCGAGCAAAATACTTGGGTCAATGAGGGCATTTAAGTATAAGATCAGTAGGTAACACTTCATCCGATTTATTTGCCATATTTAAGACCATTGTTAGAATATGCTTCTATAGTTTGGGATGGGTACACAATGTATGAAAAAGACAGCTTAGAAAAACTACAATACGAAGCAGCTAGGGTTGTTACAGGTTTAACACGATCAGTTTCGATCAACAAACTAATTAGAGAAATTGGGTGGGTCTCATTAGAAAATAGAAGACATATGCAAAAATTGGTATTAATATTTAAAGGAGTAAATAATATGTTACCACCTTACGTAAATGACATTCTTCCGCCTTCTGTTGGTGAAACAACTCAGTATAGACTTCGCACGATTTATTAACTATACCCAGAAGAACAGAAATATTCTCCAACTCAACAATTCCTTCATCGATAGACATGTGGAATAAAACCCCATTAAACATACGTAAATCTGTATCCTTAGCAATTTTCAAGTCTCGACTTAAAGAACTTTATAAAGCCCCTAAAGTACCATCCTTTTTTGTAGAGGTAGACAGACGTTTATCAGTATACCACTGTAGAATACGTAACAATTGCAGTGATCTTAATTTCGATCTATAGAATAATCATTTACGTGAAAGCCCTACTTGTAGATGCGGCTCGGATATAGAAGATGCTGAACATTTTATTTTTGAATGTCAAATGTATGCTGATGAACGTCTTCTCTTTCTACAAAAAAACACAACACCTCCGTACATTGAACACTAATACAGTGCTATTTGGCAACACTGACTTAACACACACAGATAATGTGCTGCTCTTTAAGGAGTTTCAGAAATTTATTAAAAGGACCAAACGTTTTGAAACATAACACTTTATCTTTTCCAATATCCACTAACTATGTAGATAACAATTGGTGGGATCTGGGCTGGGTGGTCACATGTAGGGGAGGACATATGGATTCTCTTTTCTTCTTTATACTTGAATACATTTTTGTTTCTTTTTCTTTTTGTAAACTAAGATAGAACTTTTTCTTCTGCATTACATCATAACGTACTAACGATTGACATCAAGAGAAGGGCCTTCTCTCATGTTGGTATAACTTGTGGCCCAACCCGTTTGCAATATATTATAATATTTTGATAATTTGTATACATATATGCTGTAAAACCTGTGTACATGTTAGTCGAAAATGTATATGATATCTGATATATGCAATAAAATATGATTAAATCAAATCAAACAACAACGGCACTTTGTCTGTACAATCTTGCAATGCAATAATGTTTACTATAATATAGCTAAACTGTATCTCATTGAACTCTTGTTGCATAAAAACACCTTTAACAAACATGTGAAGCATACACTTTTCATATGCAAATAGTTAAGGTCTAGATCAAAGAGATGTTCTACGAGCCCTTTGATTAGGAACTGCACGGTTGGTCATGTCTAATACATTGTAAAACCAAACACCAAAATCATAGCATCTAATATTAAGCCATAGGGATATGAATGACAACACCTTTCACCAATTTGTTTACTTTTCAATAATTTAAAAAAAAAACTATTATACTCTTATCAATGTATATTTCAACATGTAGGTTATTTGACAAATGACCAGCATACAACCTCTGAACCTGGCCTTATTGCATATTGATTATTTTATAGTTCACATAGATGTCAATGCGGAAAACCAATTAATGTTTAGGCTGAAATATGCGTTTGACCGACAGTGTAATTTAGCCGTGGACAAGGGTCACCTTTATCTATAGCACGCGGACTTAATGGATATGATTCTTCTGTCACTACATCTGTTTGCACTCTTAGAACACAATTCAATAGCAGTTAACGTGTTAATATTTATCGTCCACGAACGGGAATTTTAATAAACGCATTGATTACTTACGCAATTTGCGGCGTCTTCGTAGAATCTACACTGTTCACAATTTCCAATGAGATTGTCTGCTCTCTTGACAAGCACTTAAGGTGTTTAAAAAATCTCTTGTGCAAGCATAAATAGTAATTTTTAACGTTGTCATTCCTATATCACCGAAACTGGTGTCACAGTCATTTTACTAATGGACCGAGGATATAACTACGTGTTTGTTTCTTTACTGCACATTTTAATCTAACTCTTGCTCAGTTTGAATGGAGGTGTGAAGTGAAGGGAAGTTAAACTAATGTGATTATTTCAACAAAATTATCAATTTCACGATTCAATATCACACATAACGCATACCATTTTGTCTGATCTAGATGCGAACAATTTCACCCTTATCTTTATGATTCTTCAATTAAAATATTCATAAATCTTAAACAGACAAATTTTCTATACGAAACCATCAATTACGATGGTAGAAGACAGAAGACTGGTTAATGTGAAGTCCGATTGTGGTAAACGAAAGGTACGGTGCCAACCAAAAACCGCAACGCAAACAACAGGCCTATTTAACCATTTCCTTTATAGAAGCGACTTTTAGCGCATTCATTTTATTCATCCGCCAAAGAAAATAGTTCCATTTTATACTGTCATGAATATGTACTATAAGAAATATTTTCTATATACTAGCAGATGTTAACTTAAAGTAGGCTGAAAGTAAAGCAGAATGTGCCCTAGGGCACATTCTGCTTTACTTTCAGTCTGCTTTAATAGGTCACATATCTTAACTACTAGAAACAGGCTATGGGTTAAAGGGTTAAGAGACTTGCTGAAATGTATTTTATATATTAAAACTTATCATTTAACCCTTTTACTACTCTAATGTCGTCTTCTTTGAATTATTGTCGTCAGCTTTTATTTCTCAAGTTACAAAAATTGGTTTAATTCATTAAAGTACATGTATATAAAAATGAGTGCAATACAGTTTGGAAACTGATCAGACGCACTGTTAAACGTAAGATATCTTGTAATAATAATAATACATCTGCTGTCATATAAGTCACGCCATCATGTCATATTTTATCAAACCACTTTCAAGGAAATATTTACATTTTACTCTAATATGTTTACGTATTAAACCTATTGTGATTCGCAGATCGATTTCCCGCAGTTCCTGAAGGGCCATTGCGCACTTCTTATCAGAGATTTATGTTGACATCCATTTGTTATTGTAGCGCGCCTGTTTTATCTAATGACAAACCAAACGGGTCAATGACCCTTCGACGAACGTTTACTGAAGGTTAGTAATATACATTAAGATGCATTTAGGCGCATTCTGGTTTGTTTCAGCCTGCTTTAAACGGAATATCACCACAGTGTGTGATCCGGGGTCTTGTATCAGTTCGAGTCGGTTGTGTAATCTAGATCTGGATTACCCAACCGACGAGAACTGATACAAGACCCTGGATCACACACTGTAGTGATATTTCTTTTATTAAATACCTAAACTGTTTAGGACTAGATCTAGATCTATATGTTGTTCAATAGAATTATCAAATATACGCCCCTATATGTTAAAGATTCTACATTCTTATCCAATCTTAAACTCTTTATGGAAGTCATATGACTACCAATAAATTACGTCATTATCTTTTTATGACGTATTAATTTGTTCTCGATTGAATCCGTTATTTTAGAAGTGGTGTTTTGCAAATAACGGTCATTTAAGCGTTTTAGAGTATGAGTTGAACTGTTATAAGCTTTATCCTTTGGAGGAAAACATTAGTAAAAATAGGTGTTGTGGGTTATTTACGCTATTAAAATTGGAATTAACTATTCAAAGTTGATCAACGCTCAGTTTCGATTTTTTTTAAAAATAGTATCGGAACCTGGAATTCCGAAACGTCACGCGCAACGCTACTTTATATAAATAAATCGTGTACAAGTTGTGTGCATAAATGCAGTAACGTCAACATTGTGTAGCATATATATGCCATATGATACGGACCATCTGATACGGAAAAGGATTGTTGGTCCTGTATTCGCTTGTTTTTAGAACAGGTATATAAGTATCAATATCAACCGGAAAGTACAAGCTAATTAATACTGTGCATTCTCATGATGTTATAAAGTAGAATGTTTTTCTTCCATGGTGGAATATATTCATGGCGTAAGAAGGCGTATTATTGGATTAATGGTTAAGCGCTGAAACGCCATCGTAGTTCTTAAACTAACAACACATGTCTTGTTCCAAAACTCGAATAGATTTATAGAGAGCTACTGCTTTCATCCTCTCGAATTAAAACGTTCTTAAATAGTCACACTATAATAGCAAGATAAGTCCTACAACTAGGAAACCCTTGTTGAAATAGAAAAATACACATGTATGTAGACTCAGTCGGATAAAAAGGATTTCATCTCTTATTGATTGGAGCATTTACATGTTTAAACATTTCACCGCCAAATTTAACAGTTTCACTTACAATTTATCGGCTGCAATTGTATGCACTAGTTTTGAAATCGTTATTTGTTTATGCAATCATTTTAATCGCCTTTCAACAAAATATCGCTTGATATTGAAAAAAAAAAACATACATCAATTGTTTACCCTTTAGGCTCCGAAGTCGCTTAAAGTCGACTTTGCAAACAGTTTGGATCCTGATCAGGTGCCGCGTGAATCGGATCTAAAATGTTTGATACTCGTGTATATATTTCTTAAGACATACTACATTGAATCTCACATAGAAACGATCGTGAAAACAACATTTTTGAAGCAGACGACAATAAAGAGGTACAGGGGGTTAAAAACCTCACACATAAATTGGCACCGAAAGGGTTAAAACTATTGACGTTATTTAAAATAGTGTAAATCCTGTATACAACGGCAACTCAAAAGTGACTTTGCAGGTTTAATGAGTGGAAACATATTTCAATAAATATCACACCATTAATGTACTTGACGGCCGTTAAGCAAAGAGTGAACAACATCTTTATTTAGTACAAGGTCATATTGAAATCCATTTAAAACAAATATCTTGTTAACGAGATAATTTAGTGATACCACATATTCTTATTTTCACTGCACATATTGTTTATTTTTAAGAAGGAAATATTTACCACGTGTACTATATTTATTTGCAAACAGTTTAGAAACCTAATCAGGCGTCATATAGCAAGGTATCCGATTAGGACCCATACTGTTTGACATCCTTTAATATATTTCTTTAGTCAATTTACATAAAACTTAAATTGAGGAAACCAAGCAGGGGCCCGTTTCATAAAACATCTTACGACAAATGTTGTCGTAAGTCAAATTATAAAACTCTCAATTTTTATTTATTTCTCCATCTAATCCTGTCTTGTGATATCTTTTTGGAATCGTCTTGAAAAGACGATTCCAAAAAGATGTCACAAGACAGGATTCGATAGAGAAATCAGAGATTAAACGTATTTTAAAGTTTTGACTTACGACAACATTTGTCGTAAGAAGCTTTATGAAACGGGCCCCAGATTACTAATTTTGATTAAAGGTGATGACGTCATGCCGGTAAAGGTTTCAGAAAGTCTATACAGTTTGTTTTATAAATTCAAGGACTTCAGCGTACGGTACTGCAATAGAACTGTATGGATTAAACATCTATGAAAGTGTCTGTTTCGATACAAGATAAGACTGGCAATTAATTAAACTGCGACTAGACTGATTAATCAAGCTGTAGGATTGTATGATATACACAATACCGTCTGAACAGATACACCGGCTTTACAACCATTCCAAAACTAGAAAAGTAAAGCAAATACTGCGCATGCGTTTGTTTTTCGTCTCATCATTTTTGTTTTACAAACTGGTCCCTGAAACTTCAAATGGAAAAGTATAGTGTCGTTTTAACCCTTTCATAATCAAATATTTCGTGAGAATTGTACCCTTTCACCGTTTCATTATCGTCTGCTTCAGTATTGTTGTGTGCAAGACACGTCTCAAAGTCAGGTTTAAGGTTGTAGTACTTAATATATATCGATGAGAATGCCAAACAGTTTAGGTCCTGATCAGACGCCGCGTAAAGCGGCGTCTGATCAGGACCCTAACTGTTTGCAAACGCGCTTTAAGGCGTCATTGAGATTGAAAATGTTTAGCTCAATGTTCAGTGTTGAATTGTTTTACATTTAAGGCAAAATGACAAACTGAACCTGCACTTATCAGAGGGCGTTTTAAGAACCTTTAGACTAGGGTCATCATTGCCTTTATAAAAGAAACATGTTATTCACATGTGAACTTTTGATAAAGGAAGATCGATCAGCCTAAGCAATTAATTTACCTGAGAAACGTTATGATTGATAGATGTTTGTGTTATTGTACGTTTGTGTTTCATGGTATTACGAGGCATCTGATCAGGATACAAATTGTCTTAAAAGGTCAGTTTTGGCGGCCATGGTAGTGAAAGGGTTACCGGTCCTACAGGATGTTTTATCAATTTCATCCCTCAGTAAACAGTTTATTTGTCTTCAAAGATCGCCATGCTTTTTTAAATAATAGCCATTCGACATAAAATTAACTGTAGTTTATACAACACAAAAGCAATCTGCTTCTATCTAACTGGCATTTTATTGTCACATGTTAACTGTTATCACATAATTATGATGTTCTTCAATATTACTATTTCTGCATATACTTTTAACACAAAAAGATTAAATTGTTACTTTCCATTAACCATACATTCGACGGTCATATATTATTATAGAAACATTTGTATTGTTCTAAATATAGATTACTGTTTAGTGCAGTCAAGGAAGGTAATGCAGATAGGATACATTATTGAAGACACATCATATATCAGCTTTTTTGTATTGATTCCATTCTCTATTAAGCTCATGTTTTAGGATAGGGTTTTGGTCGGATTCATGTTATTTGCGAACGTTAAACGCTCCCGTTTGGTGTGGCCCCGTAGCAATAAGATATCGGATACGATATGCGAGATACATTAGGTTCAAGTTTCGGTCAGATCATGATTGTCTCACCAATCCTGTTACTTAAATATATTAATCCGTCCATCGCGTTAACATTCAATCACAACCATATTATCGTCTATTAATTATTGTTGTCTACCAAATCGTGTCAAAATTAAGTAAGAGGCAGTATGACTGAAAACATACGATACGAATGGCAACCATTTTGTATCCAGATCATTCTCCGTGTAATGCAGTGTCTTAAAAAGATCCCATTTGTTTGCAAAGTCGACTGTAGTAAAAGGGTTGAACTGCAAATTCATCTTATTTTGGGTGAGCGCTGTTCAGACTTCTTTTGCGAGAAATTGATCAAATATATGACAAAGACATAAGGTATTCCCTCGATTTTTTTCATGAAGGATGTTGAACTCATGTTGGTTTCAATTTCATTACAATCTTCATTTCACCTGAAGGTTCGGTTTACGGATGAGGAGACAGCTAAATCAACTTTGTTTTCCCGGTGTCTCCTACTTATCTTCTTGTATTTATAGTCAAAGCTCGATCATTCGAACTTGCGTTAGTTCAAACATTTTCGACTTAGCCATCTTTTAACTTTGAACTACTGGCATTGTCGACTGATGCAAAATCGAGTTATCGAAGTTAAACTTGCGAAATACTAGTAAGATTGATTTAAGCGTGTTAAATATATCGAGTTTCGACTTTATTTTGGTAATTTCTATTTTTACTTGGCTCAGAGAATACTTCCAGGATACGCCCTGAGGGTCATTTTCAATAATAGTGCAAAGCACAAATTGAACAGTATTGACAATTATTATTTTTTAAGGTTGCGGTAGGGGTTCGTGTGTTAGGGAATATAACACTTAAACTCCAGATAAGATGAGTTTTGCTAGTACAAGTTTTACATAATACGGACAATTTATGTAGATAATAACTGCGTTCCACGGGAATCTATGTTGTTGGTGTATAATATTGCATATGTTTAAACCAGTTGCTTGTGAGCTTGTATTAGGCCTTTATTACTTCGGAGAGCAAGCAATGGCCTGCATCGATACAATGTATCTCTCCATTACAATAAGGTATTATAATTCATATTTATAGGAAGAACTTATTATCTGATTTTTCTGACTTGTCTGAGTTATTTTTAGAACAGAACAGTTAATAATGGTAAATAGGTAAGTAAGGTTACATCGAACATATAATCGTTCACTTTCCTACTTCAGATAAGTTTGATCCTCGTGTAGCACGAGACGTCTGCGCAAACTTTTCTGATATTTTTTTCTTTCCCGATAAACATTTTTATAACTAAAACTATTATTTCCATTGCAAACATGTTGAAGCCTAATCAGACGCCGGATAACCCGGCGTCAGATCAGGCTCCAACCTGTTTGCAATTCAGATTGAAAAGATAGTTAGAAATTTCTAAAAGTTTATTTCCACAGTTTAGTGCATTGCGTTTGCGTTAACACGGGAAATAATAATGTCTGCTCTACTGTACATTGCGCACAATAAATACAGCTACCCGTATCTCTTGCTCGCTGTAGGGAAACCATCGAGTACGATAATCATCCCTTTTAAAGTTTTAGAATGTTCAAATCTAAAAATAACTCGGACAAGTCTGAAGAAAAATCTAATATCTGACTTCCAGTACTTTACGTTTGGATGTATGATTGTCATTGTGTGTTAAACACCTTCTGTATGTAAATGCAACCTTGTTGTACCTTTGCAATTAATTTGGATCCGACGCAGAGTAATGTCGAATTATTTACGTTGAATCTAGATGCATACGAGGGGCCTCCCTGGCCTAGTGGTATAGTCACTGTAACTTACATCACTAAGCTCCTCACCGCTGTGAGTTCGAATCCAGTAGGGTCGTTCGGATTTTTCACGTGATGAAGCCTTCCAGCTGGCTTGCGAAAGGTCGGTGGTTCTACCCAGTTGCCGATGTGTGCCTGAAACAGTGCATAAAGGGCTTCTGGGGTCTTCCTCCACCTATAATTAGCTGGACGTCGCGATATGACTGAAATACTGTTGAAAGCGACGTAAAATCAAAACAAATCAAATAAAAAAAACAAAAATCAAAATCTAGATGCATACTGCTTGGCACTGTAGCAGTACAGATACAGAAAAACAAACTAGGATAAACTTTTAACAAAAAAAGGTAATGGTAAAGGTTGAAAAGTCTTTATTTCAATTCATTTGGAGAATTGAAACTAAATTTTGAAATGCATTAACTCATTCAACATTACGACCAATGTACACCTTCTTAACAAACACTGTAACTATGAAAAGAACAGTTGTCCTATGCAACCTGTACATATCAAGAGAGCATAATCCAATGTTATAAAGCTTTTCAGTTGAGTCTAAAGTCGTTCTCAACCATTTGATTGGCCAGATTTGAGACTAGGCTCAAATCTGACCAACAAAATGCTTGAGAACACACTCAGACTCAGCTCAAGGGTGTATAACCTTGGACCCAGCCCTCTGATCACGGTCTGACTGTATTGCCATTTCGCAGTTTACTGGCAAACTAATACCCTATATAGCAAATACCATTAAAAGTGAACAAGTTAATAATACACTAAGGCAAATGAAACGTTTCTTTAGGTCAATCAATTAATATTGTTTAATGTATCGTATTCAAATATAATCACAAATAATACCGGCATATCAAATAGAAAGGCAACGAATTCTGCTTTTAAACCAGCAGAGGACATCAAAGACGTGGCTAATAGGACATAGACAAAACTATAGTTCATATCAATGTCAAAACGAAAAGCTCAATTAAAGCATAGTATAAAAGATGCGTTTGACTGACAGAGGAGTGTGACAGTGGCCAAAGGCCAACTTGCCTAAAACAAATTAACTAGTCGAGATATGACATCCGTTTGAACTCAAAGCACTCCATTTATTGACAGTAAAAGCTGTGCGTTCATTGAATATTGAATGTCTATGACACCGTAAGCATCTGCTTTGATGAGTAACGAACGATTCGTCTGAAAACAGATCTACTTGTGATGTTTAGGCTTTCCAATACTTCAAAATCTGACGACATAAAGCCTGAGAGTTATGGTATTGAATTAACGACAGTTCGGCCAAGGACAAAGTGTAATTGAAACCACCTTACGAGTTCGAATTCAAGTACTGTTTGAACTGCTATTGATGTAAACGGCTTTGTTGGATAGCAGATTTGTGTTCTAAATTTCACTTTTAATAAACAATGTATTGTTCCAAGTAGAAAACAAACAACTTAAAATTTTACATGACAACAATGTTTTATTGCATGTGCGGATACTAGAATGAATTATAAAGCCATTGTTATATTAATGGCAAGTACTACTCGTATCTAACCAGCCATTCGTTGCACTATAATTAATCTATTTGTCGCACTCATAGAATGTTCGAATCCTTAAGCACCGGGTTCCTATAAATGTGATATAATATTAATGTGTTCGTTTAAGACAGTATTTCAAAATGTCTTCTCACTAAATAAGTGCGGATCAAGACAGGAAGAAGTCTTCTAACTATATCTTAATTCAACCACAAATGAATAGGCATATTGCTCGAAGGATGCTCTCATGTAAACGAAATGTACGTCGCTTAGTGTATGGTATCTACGCTTTAAATAAGAATGTAATTTGTTGTCTCTCATTTATCAAAAAAGAACTACGGAACACATCTACAAGTATTCGATTTCTTAAAACGGGAACACGGCTATTTTGTTATACCTTGTGATTAATACATATTGAAAAGGTCCTGACAATTTTGCCGCTCGTTGAAGTAAATTTTAGTTCTTGATGAATAATTTACGGTACATAGGTTTTGTGTTGTTAAAATGCGATCCATCTGAACATTAATTGATATGTTTGAATGTTAGGCTCCCTAAGTATTGACGGGAATGATAGATGTTTGTACTGTAAAAGCACACTTTTTAATGTAAAGTTTGATTTTAGAATTCATTTTGTTACTAACAAGTAGCGCAAAGTTTGCGAACGCAATACATTGTAAATATTTAAAAGGTATTAAACCAACCGCATTTAGCACCTACATCTATATCATAAAGATTAATATGTCTATAGTATTGTATACCTTTATCTGTGAGATCACTGATGTATTTCATCCAATGAGCTATATAGTTCAGTTCCATCACGGAAAATCTTTTTGCCAAAGGTTATGTGCATGGTAAGCATACCACGGCAATGGTCCAAACGGGTTCAATTATTTCACTAATGACAGGGATGCGTTTGAAGAATGCGGGGTCTCAAACGTTTGTGGTGAAAGGGATAGTCTTTCTCGTTTACCTAAATCTCGTATGTAACCGTATGCTCGAACATTCTCGAAATTAATATTCTGTATGTTTAAGCAAATTTTAGTTGTTTGGTTTTAGTTTTAGTAATATGAATACCAAACCGCTTCAAGCGGCATTTAATTTGTCTCAAAACTGTTAGACAAGTCGACTATGGTCGACTACGGCGAAATACGTATTAATTTGTAGTCTTTACACCATTTGCAGTTTTGGCTTCTCATGTCTGATTGAATCTTTAAATTCAGATGATTACGAATTTCGAGATTGATGCATGCAATTAAATTGTTATCAATCTAGAAGTCGAAATTAAGTGTGGCAAACCAAATACCATCTTGGGTTTCGAGGAAAGGCATTACCACTTGTTTTAATCTTTGCAGTTCGTTGATGAAACGAAGTTTTAGTTTTATGCCAATTACGTACACATGACAGAATGAAATAAGCAATAAGCATTGAAGCCAAAATGTCATAGTGTTTCAAGGAAGATTTGTCTTATGTTTGGTTCACTGTACTACATGTTTAAGTATTTAAATAACTATGTAGCTGACTCTTTGCTGATGGATACATAAGCAAGTGTATAACCTGTTTGGTACCCGGACAGCTAAGGTTGAGGTGACACAACTACTTTCAAATTTATGTTCAGGCTCCGAGGTTATAAAGCTTTTGACTTGAGTCTAACCTCGTTTCCAAGCATTTGATTGGTCAGATTTGAGCCTAGGCTCAAATCTGACCAATCAAATGCTTGGAAACACACTCAGACTCAACTAAAACGCTTTATAACCTCGGAGCCAGCTTTGCTTTACCATTTTGTCCCAAACCTGAGACAATGGGATGACGCATCTGATGAAGCTTATGCGGGACTATAAACCTCAGCAGAAACAACAACATGCTTTACCCTTTTACTTCCAATATTTTTCTTGAGATTGTTACCCCCTCGCCGCTTTTTGTCGTCTGCTTTAGTATTTCTGTCTGCAAGACACGTTTTAAAGTTAAATTTAACGTTGTATGACTTAATAAATATCTTTGAGAGTGTACAACAGTTTGAGTCCTGATCAGACGCCGCTTTAAGCGGCTTCTGATCAGCATCCAAATTCTTTGCAAACGCGCTTTTAAGCGTCATTGAGAATGAAAGGGTAAATGCACTTTGCTGGCCCTGTATTGATGGAAAAGGCACTGTGCTGTTTGCGTTTATACACGGTCCATGCCTTACCCATTATCCCAAACCTATTCTAGTTTTTAAAATAGGTGCTCACTTGAAGAAGGCTGAAAGAAAAGAAGAATTCATGCCTGCTTTAAGTTACTACCAGCTAGACTATAGAAACTATTTATTTTGCTACATATTAATGACTGTATAAAATTGGACGATTCGCTTCACAAGAAGTATAAAGGAAATGCGTAAAAGGCGTATTTGTTGGGTAATATGTTCATTAAACTCTTTTATACAGTTTAACTATGATTATTAAAACTCGAATAAGCCGAAATAACATTTCTTTCTAAATATCATTTTCAAAAATGTGAAAGTGCTTAAGTCTAATATATCGGTATTTCAAAATTACAACGTGGCTAAGCAACAAATTAGTTTGTAATATGGGGAAGGTCTACATCAAATGATTTGAACAATGAAAATTCAATTGTATAACATTTTACAGTTATAAATAAATATGTGCATAAGATATATCCTTTACTCGTCTAGCAATTTGCAGAAAGTTGTACACATACTCACTTTTCCAGATACAAAGGGGTATTGCAAATATTAACTCTATATATTAACCAAACCCCTTGATGTTATTTTGTTTCTAAACAATCCGTTAATAAGGTTTTACAGAGACATAAAAGAGAAAATTTGGAAATGTTCAGTTAAACATTTACCGTCCATTCAATTACTCAAATTGAAAACTAGAGTAAACTCATTAAAGTAATATCGAAAATATATAAAAAAGATCACTGTTTGGAGCCTTACCAGAATCCGAGTTTGTATAAATCGATATCGCAACTCTTTTGTCAATAACTATGGTTCTTCTGGTAAACCGTAATTTGGTAAACACATTAAAACCTAGCGACGTTAATACTCGTCTTTGGCAACCAGTGTACCGTTGAAGAGTACCTAATTCCTATGCAAACAGTGAAAACCCTGATCAGAGGGATCCAAACGGAGCCTTCTGATCAGGGTGTTTACTGTTTACATTTTTACAATATAATGTTTTGAACGCCCCTTATTAGTCACAAATGAACAGGACTTTATCGAAAAATTGGAATTTCCCATTGAAGTTTCAGGAATTAATGAGTACACCCGTCACTGGCAGAATAATATCTATTAAGTTTTGACACGTCTTTCCACGGTCTTTATTTGGAATTTAGGAAATATCTTTAAAGAAATATAAACATGAGTGGTAAATATAGCTTTGCACCTGATCAGACTACTAATTACTCGGCATGTAATCATAGTCCAAAATTGTGCGAATGGCATTACACGCAAGTGAAAGTATTAAGCTTGTCGATTTACCCTCTTGATTTGATTTAATCATATTCAATTGCATATATCAGACATCGTATACATGTATCGGCTTACATACACATAGTTTTTACAGCATATATCTATACAAATTATCAAAAGATTATAATATATTGCAAACGAGCCACACGTTATACCAACACTAGAGAAGGCCCTTCCTCTTGTTGGTTGATATATGCATTGTACAAACCTACATAATCATTCAACTGTGCAAAGAATGGTTCAGAGGCGCAGAGATTCTCCACTGTAATAGATATGGTAGAAGGGTATTCACATTTGCTTTAAAATAAATGGAATTGGCCAGCTATTATCCCATTCCCTGCTATTCGCGACCCTACTCGAAATTGCAAGGGTTTGTATCCAACCCAAAAGGCAACATGCTAGCAGCATCCAAACTATTTCAACCTTAAGTTTAGATGTTTTTGGCTTAAGTAGTGTAATATTTAATTTAACTACAGTAGAACCTCTCTTTAACAACCACAAAAGTATGTTTATTACTAGGTGTGTACGACAGGTGACTGCTTAAAGCAAGGTGACAGTAAAACAGAAAGCTCCTGTAGGAGCTTTCTGTTGTACTGTCACATTGCTTTAAGGTGTCACTTGTCTTTTATACAATCAATTAGCCTTTGATATATTGGTTTTAATGGAGGGGTTTTACTGTATTAAAAAACATTTACTGACGACAGTTGTCCAGCAGACTGTTTAGTAGCAGGCGAAGGACCCAAACGCGACTCTATCAGTTATTCTGACAATAGTGTAATAAACTAGACAATCTATGTACAGTGCTCCCCCTCTACAACGACACCAAATGGGAGACACAACGTATGTTCGTTGTTCAGAGGGGAAATTGGCTTACATTTACAAACAGCTTGAATCCAGATCAGATTTGGATTCAAGCTGTTTATTACAAGTCATTAAGTTTTTTTCTGTCAAAATGTCAAAAATGTAACTTTGAGAAAAGCAGCAGACGACAATTTTAAGCATACGAAATTGCAGCCGTGAAAAGGTTGGACGTAATTGTCCTGTTTAGGGAACTGTGACAAGGGTCGTTGCAAGGAGGGAATCGTTGTTGGGAGGGCCGTTGTAGAGAGGGTGCGCTGTAGTAAAGAAGCCATTCAAGTATTGTGTGTTGTATAGGAGATTGTATTTACTAAACGCAAGTTGGAACAGTCAACCCTTCCAACCGTGAATGTATTAGTTCCTTTGGAATGTCATATGCATTTAGCTTATACAACGATTCTGTTTACTATAAAAAATGTTACAACACTTTTTTGCATAAATTAAACTATTGTTTTGCAACTAATCAATGCACAAACGTAGGAATTTCAACCAAACGGCAGCTAATTACACGATAACTATGACACAGAGAGCTCAGGCAGGGCTTTCTGTATTATTTTTATCCTGTATTAAGCATAACTGTTGTCAAGCAATGTCGATTGCCCTGCAATTGAATTTGCGCTCAGTATAAGTTTGACTTTAATCTGTACAATAATAATACTGATACTTTAATATTCAAAGCTATCATAAATATAGTACAACCTGAATCAAACTGCTTGAAAAAGCTTTACTTGGTTAGTAATCCTGATTCCCTATTGATGTAAGGGACGTCTGAGCCATTCATCAGTCACTAAACTATTCAAGATAACAATTCAACAGGATAGGCTAATTCATAGGAATTACACATTAGTCGGTATACTGGTATACCCTATATTTGTATATCAGAAAAAAACTCTAAATGCCATCAAGCAGTATCATCAACGGCCAGCCTACTAGAGGAGATAGCTATAGCAGTGGAATAGGATTTTCCTTTCCATTTCATTGTAACGTTAATCCTATTCTTTATGTGGTAGTTTAATTTGTCTCCGTTTGTATTTGTTTTTTCCACAAGCAAGTTAACAGCGTAGCACGTAACCAGTTTTTCGAATATTGTGCCCATATGTAAGAACAAATTTTAACGTGTGTGAATTGTGATATTAGACAGACATGTCGATTAAAATATTAATGTCTATAATGCAGTAAACAAACTGGATATAAAACAATATTGGTTATTACACAATAGAATGTATTAGCCATCTCTTATAAACCCATTTGTGCCATGTGGGTTCATCCATGTTTATATATTTGATAAGTCCATTTTTTTCTAGGGGTGCCTGGTCTAAATTTTCACTTTAGTTTTGTTTTATATTGAAATTCCTATCAGCAAACAGTGTCGACTCTGATCAGAGTCTACACTGTTTGCCTATGTCCCATATATTGGATCGTGGGCACAAATAAGCGAGTTTCACTGAAGCATACTGAATACAGAGGCTTAATGCGAGATAAAGGTAATGTAGTGTGCTCTTTTAGGATCTTCATCTTCATTTAGGTTTGTTTGACATAACATATTCATCCTTGATCAAATGGGCAATTAATACTGGTTTATGTATATATTTGTTTAACACGGATTTTATGTTCTAGCTTTTCATCACTGAAAATGATAATATTATATAAATGTATTTACCTCAAATTTTACATTATTTTATTAGTATTACTATACCAGGTCTAAATAGCGCTCTTTTCACACAGGATATGAGCGTACAAAGGCACTTCACGTGAAATTACGTAAATGTACCTACAAAGCGAGAACATATATGTAACTAAATTTAGATCTTAAAAAAACATGATACCTTATGGATTTATATGGAAATTGATGCTTTCAATGTAATTATACTTTTTTATCTTTATGTTCTATAAATTAAGCGTTTAATTTCAGCTATGGATATGACGGTCCCGCGGATTAAAAATATTAAATGCTGTCCAAGAATTATACCACAGAACGCCAGCTGGTTTCAAAAGAGATCAGAGTCATATCCCTACCATCAAGGTCCACCAGGCAGGCACGGTACGAACTCCAAATTAGACCCATAACATATACAGAACGAACACAGTCCTGGGATATCAGTCATTTACCCTCTCCATCCCACACCCGCGGGACCATCATAATCCATGGCTGAAATTACAACCTTAATTTATAAAACATAAACATAAGAAGCTGTCCTAGAATTATACCGCAGAACCCAAGCCAGTCGGTTTATGTATTTCTGTGTATAACACGGGTTTTATATTCTAGTTTTTCATCACTGAGACTGACAATATTATATAAATTAACATAGAGATATTGTACATGTAGTTTGTGTTCGCAGCATCTCTGTAACATTTAATATATTTCAATCTTTGAAGAATGATATGCTGGATAAACTATGTGATACGTTCTTTAATATTTGTTATTAGAAGAAAATAGGAAATAGATGCTTGCTACCTCTGATCTGTGTTCTTGCCTTAGAATTGGTAAGTCTGAATGGGAGTTCTGGAGTTGCACTGTTGACCCGATGCCCTTCTGGTGGATCTTGATGATAGGGATCGCCCAATCTATGTGAAACTCGTCTATCGTATCAAAATCGTATGATTTGCTAGCGTTTTTCTTATTTTAATATACATGTGTAATCAAATACATAGTGATTGCCTAGGAATCTCTTTAAAAATACACTTTTGGTTTCAATGGATCTACAATAGTTATTCAAAACAAAGAAGGACTGTGTTGGTTTTTTACAATGAGTGTAGGTAAATTTGTTTCATAATTTTACGAGTGAATAACGTAAGAAAAAGAAAAAGTTTGTCAACGTTTTATTCAATTTTCAAATCTCTGAATATTTGATAAAGTATTATTATGTGACATTTATACCACATGCTGATTTGCTACGTCAGCAACCACACATTAAACATATGAAGTGACGTACAATTTGACGAATACTTTAGCTTAGGAAAGTCTATCTGTTAATGTCTCACCCCTTAGTATTGATACATACTTTTTTGTGTGTTGTTTGTCCGCGTGTCTGTCTGTCTGTCTATTCATCTGTCTCTCAGTCACGCTTTGGTTTCCGGACAATAACTCTTGTTTTTGTGCACCGATTATAATCACTTTAACGAAGAAGTTTCTTGTTAGAAGGTAGTGCTTGGTATTGCCTTTCAGCTTGTTGTAATAAATAGCAAGATCTATCGTTTAGCAATATATTTTTAAACACATAAACCTTTATCTTCAGTTGGGCCTGCATCAATATGTTGAAAATACGACTGTCACGATACCTTTCCAAACGTTATTTTCCCAATGTCTAATTTAGACAACATCTCTTATTTGATTTTTACAGTTTCTGTAACAATTTTCGATGAACTCATTTATGAGGGTCCTCTGTAGCATTTGTTCTGGTTATTTGGGCCGGTGGTTTGACAGAGTATGAATCTAGAGCCCCTTTACATGACATGGGGCGTAGCTGCTATAAGGCACAACAGGCCCGGGCCTACAATTTTGTTAGGCTTTGAAAAAATAAAGAAAATTAAATACGCCAAAAAAGGCATAAAAACTGATGGCTAAAGGGGGTTAGACCTTATTTTCTTAATCCCTCCAAACACACTTCAGAGCTCACCATTCCATTTCTAATTTCAATTTTTCTTCCGGGGGAGGACCCCCAGACCCCCATTTGTAGTATTTGTCAAATTCAACTTAATGAAATTCAAGACTTTAATAACCTCAAAGTCGGCTGCAAAAAGGGCCTAGGGCATCATGTATCTCTCATGCGTCTAAAAAGTAGAATTATTCTAGCAGAAATAAAGACTAGTCACACACACATTATATGTCTAATATAAGGGAGCCTTGAACAAAAGTGTATGGTTCGCACAGAGCGTAACCAGTGCCCAAAAACACACTTCAGGGCTCACCATTTCAGTTCTTATAGTTATTTTTCTCCCGGGGGAGGACCCCCGTACACCCCTGCCAAAACTTTTGAATTTCAAGTTTTACAACAAAAAAACGAACTTGCCGTAGTAACTACAAAGTTGGAAGCAATAAAACACGCGATTACAGATGCCCCTATCATGTGTCTTAAAGTCATATATAGGCTAGCTTTATCTGAGCTAAAGGTAAGTCACACAAACTTTTTATATAAAATATAAGGGAGCTTTGAACAAAAGTGTATGCTTCACACTGATCGTATTCAGTGCCCCAAACCCCTCAAAACACAATTTAGGGCTCACCATTTCAGTTCTAATTTCCATTTTTGTCTCCCGGACCCAATCAGCATCTATCTATTTCCAGTTTCAGAAACTGAAGAACTTAGATCTAGTAACTACAAAGCAATCCTTCAACATTAACTCTTTATTCCATATAGCCTGTATTGGAGATAGGTGACCACTAAGCGAGTTAAGAGTAAAGCAGAATGTACCTTTATGGAGGAGGTGGTATACGATATACGGTGGACAGTCACATTACATAGATGGCCGCCTCCATACGAAAAACTTTTCTGTCAATGAAAACCGGTGAATTTCTTGTTTAGGTTACAATGATTCGAGAGGAAAGTAGATTTGATCAGTTCCGAACGTGTAATCTATACAACTGTATGACTGTCATGCTCGACATTGCCGCCTATACAAACGTACAGTACCCAATGTTATATCAGCACAGGACGCACTCGTGTCCTTACGCCAGAAAGATGTCTTCCATTTCCATGGATAGACGCAGTTACTGCTGTATGATTACAATTGGATTTATAAATGTTTTATGGAAGGGTTTTATGTTAGCTAGCCAGAAATGCAACAAAAGTCAATTATTATTCACGATACATTTTCGTCAAATCTAGGAATTCGGAATTAATTTAATGAATTCCTAGATTTGACTGATGCTTTAAAGGTATCTACATGTTCAATCGTAGGTAAACCAGAGACTATACATTAGAAAAAATAAAGGTCTTGTTTTGCGGAAGATTCGCTATTTTCAATCTCAGCTATCCTAGAGCTTCTGAGGGACCCCCCCCCCCCCCCATCCCCTATACCCCCTGACCAAGGGACAACCGCCCCTTGGAACCCCATACGGGCCTACAACTCAAATTTAGACAGCTACGCCCCTGCATGTTGTGTTTTACAGACACGAGATAGACTAGCTGACTTCCAATCTCGACTTAAATCATTTTGAATCAACATTACATAATGATTCGCACATACTAACATAATCTATATAATATATTCGCCCTATATGGCACTAATCTACGATCGTAAGATTCCGAATGGAAAATTAAACGACACGGCGGCAGAAAGTCACATACATATACGTATCCCTTATTGATATGCTTAGTTGTTTCGGACAGCATTGTGTACAGTACATACGTAGGGTGTACACAATTTAACGTTATGCAGGGTAGGGTGTCAGATGGGAATGTGATGCGTACATATTATGCATAGGAGGTAAAACGTGTTGACTGCAGGCCTAAAACACGGTTCACATTTAACCGTCATGAAATTCCAAACACACGGAGCGGAGCCATTTTACATTACAGAGAAATTTAAAAAAAACAACAACACACAACTCTTTTGTAGATGTAGGAAGTATCGATTTAAGCATTGATAGTTCAATATTCCAGCAGTGAACATAGGGCGATCATCTTATTTAGCTGTGTGTAGAAGGGTTTTAAACTATAAATGTGCTTTGATTATAGATATTCAGGCATCATTGTTTAATGCTAACGTCTTATAAGGGTTTTCAAAACATAGAGACAATTTACAGGGTAATACCATAATTATATAGAGACCGTAATGGCTATTACATCGGCAACTACATCTATCAAACGTATTTGGCCGGTATATGATATACTCATAATCCTAAAATATATTGTCACTTTGTAGTTGACAAGGAAGCATCTTAAAATATAAATATGAGCAATAAATGAAGTGTTTCTTCCGTTTTGCTGGGTAAGATTTTTCTCCGAGGTTATATTTTACCTATCACAAGTAACGTTCCGTTAACATAACATTTATGATATTTTATTAAATTGCGAAGTAATAAGCACCAGGGGCCCGTTTCATAAAACTTCGTACGACAAAAACGGTCGTAATTCAAAACTTAAAAATATTATTTAATTGCCAATTTCCCCCATCCAATTTTCAAGGCGATTCCAAATAGATATGACAATACGTGATAAGATGGAGATATAAATATTAATTGAGATTATAATAATCTGACTTACGACAATTTTTGTCGTTCGAAGTTTTATGAAACATAATCCAGATATGCGAGTTCATGTTACCACTAGACATAAGATCGTTTCCATTTCTAACATTCCATGCTAATCTTAATGTGATGAATATAATGCCCATATGTTATTTAAGGTATATATAAACCAAGTGTAAAGTATGTCCAGCCGAATAATTTAGATACTCATTGAGGGGTCGCTTTGTCTCTTGTGTTTTGTATGCCTTGTTCTTACTCGTGATAATGTTCTAGATTAGTATTATATAAAAAGTAAACATTCTAAAAACATAACAGCTTGTTGATTATACATAATAATTGAGGAAAGCCAATATTGACCGTTAGCCACCCATTGCCAATTTTGTTGGTATATATCTCAAATTATAAACGGGAAAACTATCTAGTTTTTGTGTTTGTATTTACTATAGAAGCATAGATGATATAAATGTACAAGTTGAACATATATCCACTATGGCATATTTAGCACAGGGAAATTAAAATAGGGAAATCTAAATATGTTCACTTATTATCAGATCAATGCGTTTGCGTTAAAACAATGATAAAACAGTGCCCTTTCAAAACCGGTTATAGCTAAATCCTACGTCTGATAACTAAACATCTGAAAAAGCTTCATTCTTTTTACCGCGCATATTAAACCATTCATTTACACTTTCAATTACTTACTATTTTTCGAAAGTTTAATGCATTGTGTTTGTGTTTGGTGTCATTTCAAAATTTGAAGTGCCACTGTGTAAACCTTAAGAACCTGAATCTAAGCAAAAAGATTGTATTATCTTACATGAAGTGACAAATGTTTATTGACTTTCATTGTTAATTCCAGATGAAAAGTGATACATGACATATGTGTTATCAGTCGTAAAGTTCATACCAACAACTTAAGTCGGTAAAGTTCGAATCGATTAATTGTATAAGACAAATAGATCGTAAAGGATATTGCATTTACTTATCGAGCTAACCATTTCGTGCATCAGCGTGCTTAGCGCTTTGACTGCAATGCACGGATAGTTTGGCATATTATATCTGTTTGTACTCATAGAAATTTACTTTAAATGTCTAAAAATAAAATTTATTTAAACTATCAATCAGATAATTTTCAAAGCATCTCAGTATGTCTAGATATATAAACTATCTAAAGGCGGTGATATAGGTATGAGAGATGGGAATGTTGCGAAGTTCGGGTCAGGAAGTACAAACTAGTAATGCATTGAGTTAATAATCTGAGTAGTTTTGCATTACGGTGCTCCCTCCCTACAACGGCCATCCCAGCAACGACTCCCTCCTTACAACGACCCTTGTCGCAAATCCCTACACGGGACAATTATGTCCAACATATTCAGTACTATAATATAATCTGTTTAGAATTGTCGTCTGCTGTTTTTCTCAAAGTTACATAATGGATATTTGACAGAAAAAACTTATTGACGAGTGACAAACAGCTTGGATCCAGATCAGACGCCGCATTATGCGGCGTCTCCTCTCAATTCAAACTTTTTGCAAATGTAAACCAACGTCCCTCCCTATAACGACTCCCTCCGAACAACGCACCTATTTTTTGTCTCCCGTTGCATGTCGTTGTAGAGAGGGAGCGCTGTATACAACCATTATTTAGAAATCGATTACTCTCCTATGCAGTTGCAAGTACCGCGTTCCTTCGTTATTATCCCCTGCCGAAAGGCAGAGGGATACTGTTTTAGGTCTGTCCGTCCGGCTGTCCGTCCGTCCGTCCATGCGTGCGTCCGTCACGTTTTCCGTCCGCAACTGTATCTCCGAAACCGATAAACAGATTTGGATGAAATCAGAAAAGTTCAGGAATTTATGAGTTATCTGCCCTTTTTGTGTTAAAAATGCTATATTTAACAGTTTTTACCCTCTAGCAACTACAGTATTCAACATATTTTGTTTATACTTGCACACAATGTCTATAAGTACAAGTCCTTGCAGGTGTGCAATTATTGTAAAAAAAAGAATACTTGTGACAAGAGTTATCTGCCCTTGATATACTTAGAAATGCTAGGAAATGCTTTATTTTGATATTGTTTACATACTAGAGCCTATAAATATGCATGGATTTTGAAAAAACTTTCTTGAATTATGTATGGCTATTAGTTTTCAAATGAATTTGATTATTGTTGAAAACGGAGAAATTAGTCATGAGTCATCTGCCCTTGATAAGTAAAAAAAACCATATTTAACTGTTTTTTCTCTCTGGCATCTACAATTATGAATGGATTTAAATGATACTTGCACACGATGTTTATAAGTAAAAGTTCTTGAAGGTGTGCAATTATTGTCAAAAAAGGATACTTGTGGCAAGAGTTATCTGCCCTTGATGTTCTTAGAAATGCTAGAAAATGCTTTTATTTTAATATTGTTTATATCCTAGTATCTATAAATATGCATAAATAGTATCATAAACTATGTATGACTATTAGTTTTCAAATAATTGTTATCATTTTTTAAAACGGAGAAACTAGTCAACAGTTATCTGCCCTTGATGAGTCAAAAAACCCATATTTAACAGTTTTTACCATCTAGAAACTACAGTCTTTAATGGTTTTTTATTTAACTTACACACGATGTATATAAATATAAGGGTTGCAATTATTGTCAAAAAAGGATACTTTGTGGCAAGAGTTATCTGCCCTTTATGTACTTAGTAATACTCAACGTGGCTTTATTATTTACATGCTATTGTGTACAAATGTGAATGGATTTTGAAAAAAACAATTAAATCGTATTTATAGAATGAGTTCAATTATTGTCGAAAATGTGCAAATTAGTCAAGAATACTCTGCCCTTGATAAGTTGAAAATGTGTTTACACTCTAGTAAATTCTACAGTTCTGATTTTTTTTTATTAATACTTGCACACAATTATAAATTCTTGAAAGTGTTTAATTACTGTTGAATTTGACTCAAGAGTTACCTGCCCCTGTCATACTTAGATTTATAATGCTACAAACGGCTTTATTTTTTGTATTGTTTAGGCTTTAACATGTACAGAATTGAATGGATTTTATAAAACTTTGTAAAAAGCTTTTGAATGTTGATCTTTAAAGACAGGTGATCACCATTTGCCCCTTCCTCCCACAATAAAGTTTGCCATTTTCTTCTGGACAATCCAGCGGCAGGGGATATCAGCTCTAAGGTGCTTGTTTTATCAAAGAAGAGAACTAAATGAATCGCAATAACGTGTCAAACAATGTATCTGATGAGAACTATTATAGATGTTTATAAAATCTGAGGTATGGTCGATAAACATCTGATTTCTAAATATTACAAAAGCAGATTTGCTACACATTCTAGACATAGATGTATGATACAATTTTGTTTTATAAATACTGCATTTTGCAGCTTGTTTAGTTATGCCAATGATTGATATTATGCCTTACATAGTCAACTATTTCCGGGGGCCTTCTGTACAGATGCCATATAATCAAATATCAATAAATAACGTACATGTAGTAGTGTAATTTAATTGTTAAACACGTACCTTGTTATGAGTGACCAAGTTTATGGGTTTGTGAGTTTTGTTTTACATGCCCGATCGGTGTCAATAACCAAACTTATTTCTCTAATATTATTACACGACCATCCAACATGAATTGGATAATGTTCACACATGAAACAAATTGGTTATCTGCTATTTGTCAGCTTTGTAGTGTGATTTGAAAATACGTATATGAATCGTGATGCAAATAATTAATAAAGTAGCTAATCTATAACTTACTTCCTGGTTAGTATGTATTATTGACGTGTATAGTGGCACCCATTATACACGTCAATATAACATACTAACCAGGAAGTAAGTTATCGCTACTTTATTAATTGACGTGTATAAACCAACACGAATGATACGTAAAGTTGATACTCGATTAAAAGTTACGAAGAGTGAAATGTATACTTTGGTAATTTTATTCCTTTTAAATTTGAGAATGTCCTGATTATCAACAAGCTTTATGTAAAACAAGCATATTTGCTTACATTGATTCAATATTAACTGCAGCTGTTGTTTTATTTGTATCGCATTGTTTGACAAACAAATACGTTAAAGGGATTTCGATTAAGAAGTTTTAATATTGTTTGCAATTGCATGTTTTTTAACACATTTTTTCTTAGAAACCAGCATAGCCTACACTTAACATGTAAATCCCTACAAGTGTACAACTTTCTATCAGAAGAAAACAATATGTTGTCTCATACAAAGGCGATAGCTTGCCTTCAGGCAGAGCAAGGAGGTTTACCGTTGTACTTTTAATTATTAGAGCCGTAGTGACGCATATATGCGTCATTTACCAAATGAGTACCTGTTAAGAGTACACTTGTCCTATGCAAACAGTGAATGTCCCAGATCAGAGGGATTTTGAAGGAGCCCTCTGATCAGGGATCTTTCTGTTTGTCTTTTCGCAATTTATTACAAAAAAGAACCGTTAATAGTCTAAAATGGACAAGCCCGTTTTGCAAACTTGAATTGACCATTGGAAGTTTCAGGAGATAATGAGTTAATATACAAAAAAGACAGTCTCTATAGAATCCAATATTCGTTAATATATTGGAATATGTAAATATGTACACAGGTTATTCCATATACATCCAAACGCATTAAATTATTTCTTCTCACACTAGACATCGCCTGGGTTAACCATATGTACTTAGGAAAGTGCTTTATTAGCACCGCTAAAGACTTTATCGAATCAATACCACAGTACATAGTCATACTTATGAGTGATAACATAGTAGTACTTGAACATGGATATAATGAATGTAGACTGCACATGTTATTGCAAAGTACTTTGTTACAGTGGGGACTGCTAGTATGTCGTTTCAGATCAGGCATCAGCCGAAGATAGGACGAGCGCTTTGCGTTACATTTAACCTATGCATGCCTTGATATTACAGTGAAAATTTCTTATTCGAGACTGTTGAATGCAGGGTAAATGCAAAACGGAATGTTCATTATAGAGCTTTAATGTAGACAAAGCAATTATTTGTATTAAATCCTGCTAATTCCCTATATTTGACCAGTCGCTAAACACGTCTGATTGCTGGCTTTTTGTGTCATTTAGATCTACCTAAACATGAAAATATGTGTTGTCCTCATTTCGATAATATTATCTCCTTTCATATTTTACGAACAAATATGCATATTTGTTAAACAGGCCCTATCCCCGTGAGAATTGTAAATGCAACTGTTCAGACATATTTATATATTTGCTTACAATAATGGATCCTACTATAATCCGAACACATCCGGATATTTGGCGCCGGTACTTGTTTTCGTGAACAGATTGGCAAAAAGGATTTCAAATTAGCAACCTTCAATCGGAAATGCTTGTGTATGTGAAAATTACACAGCTCATTTACTACATACCATACCATTGAACATAAACTATTTAGATCAGTTATCTAAATGGTTAAACTGCAAAATATTCGTTATTGCTTTCCGTCTATTTCATGTTTTTTATCTATTTAAATTTAGAAGGTTGATGGCTTTCTTAAAATTGTTTATTATTCTTATTAACCCTTTGAACCCTAGTACCGCATAAAGGCGTCCTTTTCAAACAGTGTACATGTTAGTAGTATACTTGTCCTGTACAAACAGTGAAGACCCAAATCAGAGGGCTCCGAAAGAAGTCCTCTAATCAGGATCTTCACTGTTTGTCATAAAGCCATACATTGACAATAACAACCCTTTGAAGTCAGAAATGGACTAGACTAAAATGGAAACTGGAATTGTCCATTTTAAGTTACAGGGAGGAAAGAGTTAAACTCAAGTGGCAAACAGTTTTGGAGTCCCGTCACACTCAGCCGTATTTGTTCCCAGGATTGGAATCCTAACAACTATCATAATATAAGCATGAATTAGTTTTATAAGGGAGCGAATTCCCACTGAATGTTCAAATTTTTAAAGCATACATTGACTGTTTATTGTCTGCTTGTAACATGATCATCTGTTTTGGTCACAATCATATTGTCACTGCAATACGAACATTTCTACATGATGACATGAATGACACATAAACTTTTTTACATAGTGATTTAACTCACTCATTAACAATAATTCCAGTTTCAAATAAACTGGATGAGTGATTTGAGTTTTAAGCACCATGGTACTGAATAGGTCATATAGCACCGACTTCCAATTAATTCTAGAGCATATAAAAGTTAATGTACAATATTTTTAATCTGGGTCTATAATGTGTACATAATACATTCAAGTGTTCTCAAATAATAAAAACAGCTCGTAAACTAATCACAATGGTTCAATAATTTAGTATTGTTTGTTTTCATTAGTTTTGGTTAACTGTGATTGGCTGTACTATTTTTGCCATAGTCCCATGATAAAAACTAGGCCACGCCTTGTCGGGACTACTTGTTTTTAGCCCAACTGCTCTCCACAAGTTCTGCATGAAGCAGGACGCCAAATGACGTCATTGACGACGACGTTATTACAAAACAACGTCTCGTTTTGACAGAAAATAGATATGACGGATGGACTACAACCCACGTTTTAAAAGTGTTAAATGAAGAACACTAGTGTCAGATTCTCTATTTAACTACTTTCTTAAACTCAGTAGAGATATCAAATTATAAAGAAATAATTCGGAACATTAATTGTTTTCATGGAGGTATGAAGAAAAAACCTGGTCACACTTATGTATGAAACCGTTTCACGGTTTCAAACAGTGTGACCAAGTTTGTTTTCATACCATCATGAATACAATAAATATTCGAACTATATAAATGTTTACGCTAAATTTCAAACTAATATATCAATAAAATATCGGGATACAAATGAGTTTGGGAACAACATGACCTTTCAACCTGGTAGCTGACCAGTAGCTGTTTTAAATATATAGGATGGGTACAATACTATCGAGTATGGCTCCGGACACCATGAACAAGCGTATGATTTTAAATTTTATACATGAACATGTTTACATTAAGTGCTGTGTCTTTCGAGTCTCTTTTCCTGCGGATTGGGAAGGTGCTTGTATTTGAAACTTGTTGGCGATAACAAACTCGTCGTCTGGTCTATATCCACACTGTTTTACACCGTTACTTAGGTTTCATTTGTTTAAAACTGTATCACTTAGTTTGATCAACTTAGAAAAACGTTCGATTTTAACCCATAATGGGCGACTGAAGTCTAGAATCAGTAATGAGCCAGATCAGAATCCGAATACTCGTTGGGTATCCTTTCCAAAACGTGCAGCTAAAAAGTTGTATAGTGCATGAAACTAGAGTCGACAATCTTCAGCAAACCAATTTCAGTGTGTAAAATGGTACATAGACGACTACAGTTTGCGGTAAAACAGTTGAAGCACATAATATAACGAGTGTTTGTAAGTGTACGTCCGTTGCTGCCATCTAAGGGCTAATATGACGCCCGAAGACAGGGGGTGTATACAGAAAACCTGTGCGCGTGTTCTCTGGTTCTGTTGGATTCCCAGTGTAAATGCATTGATACATCGACCGCAGAATTTGGTCCGGCGGACGCTCGAAGTCACGATCCTAGGTACCGAGATCTTTGTATGTTCGATCCCTCGCCGGGCCAAATCCCTCGATGTATAGAAGAGAGGCACACGGTTGCTACATACCGGATTCACAGAAAATATGACCAAATCTTAAACAATTTTCTTTTTTTAAAATCTGAAGTTAAATATTTTTTGTAAATGTATAAATATATATATACATGTATATATAAGGTTGATATCCTTGCGGCTGTTCTTTTGTAAAGGTCGGCCGTCGTTTCTGAAAAAATTAAGAATGCATCGAATAGCAATTGTAAAAACATATAACAACAACATTGTATCAATTACTTGTTTTTAAACTGTTTGTAAGTTTAGCTGATAGGAGCAATTTGATTTGAATATACGCTGGTATCAAAGAAACATGTTACGTCAAACCATAAATCCATCTGATTTAAGCATTGTAGCGAATATGTGTCGTATGCTTTAATATTGCCTGCACTCTAACTCTTATTTTAATGTCAGATTTGAAAACGTCTGTCTTAATAAACACAGAAACTAGCGTCAAAAGGTTATGATCATGTCCAACACCGAGCTACTTGAAAATTGACGGTATTCACATATGCTAGTGTCACGTAGTGTGACAATTAAATTGTGTTTTGGGGACATACACTATTGGCCATTCGGTGACTATTACTAACATAGACAGTATAACATTATCACTACGAATTTCAATACTTTGTAATACTTTGATTAGTATTTATATTTTCATTTACAATTACTTTTGCAATTTATCTTAAAAAGTTCCCAATATCAAACTATTTCGCACTCTGAATACTATAGATCGTCAATGTTTCAAATTCAATTCTTTCATTTTAACAAGTTTATTTCAGTGTTTACGGTTTCAGCTTTGTTGAAAAGGGAACATAATATTTTACCTACGGTACCTGTTTATCAGAGGACCTTCATGCCGCCCGATTTCTTGCATGCAGTGCAAGAACTATTCCCAGCTTTGTCGTGGTAGTATTTACATGTTTTGTTCCTACACTGCCTGTTGCCACATTTCGGACATTCTTTGCAGACTCCTCCAGTTTTGCAGCCGGGACATGCCATTTCTACAATTTCACGCTCCTTGTCACACAACCTTGTTAAAACATTTGAATATAGAGACAATATAGAAAACAAAAGGCCTATTGAGCAATAAACTCTATTGTAAAACAAACAAAAAATAAGATAGTACTATGCACTTTGCAGACCAGGAATACCGAATATAGTTCAAATAGGAAGTTTTATTTTGTTTTACCTTTAGCAGCCACATGTTACAGACATATCCGTGCCTAGCACTACAAATACTTCATTAACTTATCACGTTTTTCAAAGGTATTTTGCTTCCTTAAGCCTACTCCTATAGCCTGTTTCCAGTTTTAAAGAAAAATGATTTCTGTCTCAAGCTGTTTGCAAATATATCGGGGTTACCACTGGTTGAAAGTAAAGCAAAGTTACTCTCAACTAGGCTATGAAAAGTATGATGTATGCTGCGCATTCATTACTGTATTAATGAGAACTATTCCTTAATGAATTCAAAACGTTTAAAATCGTAACTATGGGAAAAATTGCCAATACTCTTCCGCACCTACGACCACCATCATTGTATGAGAAACAAAGCGATGGTTAATAAATAAATACGAAAGACTCAAGCAGGAAACGCAACACAAACAATACACCCACCTCTCAAGCAGAACACACACACAGTCATACCATAACAAACACACACACACAATCTCATTCCTTCATCTACACACTAAATAGAAAAAAACACGCAAGACAAACATAAAGCAAAGTGAATATAGGAGCCCGCCTTGGCACGGTCAGCAGCAATCAATAATTAATTATAAATTAACCATTAACTACCACTGGGGGGTTAAACCTGGGTTTAGGGGCGCCCAACCCGTCATCGTCAGACGCGACTAAAGTCAACAAGTTAGATCTTAATCAGACGACAATCATATCAACCTGTTGACACTTTATTCGATAACTATTTCTTCGGTCAAACTTAAAACTTATTTTCAAGTCATAGGTGAGGTATTGAGATTTAACACTTACCCTGCCAAGTTGTATCGTCTGCTTTAACCCTTGTATCACCAAATTATCGTCTGCATGGATAGTGTCGTCTGCACCTTTTTTTCAAGACACATTTTTACGGTGTTTTAACTGAAGACACATCGATACGAATGCAGATCATTTACGCGGCGTCTGATCTGGATCCAAACTGTTTGAACATTCGCTTTTTTGCGTATTTAGTAGCGAAAGAGTCAAAGTAGACGATAAACCATCGTCGGCAAACACGGTTAATGCAGACGATAACACTATACGGTAAAGGATTTACTTATAAGCCTTACTTAACTATCCATGAAATTTGACAACTCAAGATTCTAATTGATATCATAAATACATAAAGAGCTGTCCCTGATCAGAGGGCCCGAAAAGGAACCCTTTGAATAGGTCCTACACTGTTTGCATACGGCGAGATTATTATCATATTAATAGTCATCTTTAATTATTAGCTATTTGGCATGAGAACTGCAAAGGTTACAATTATCAAACAAAATAGCTGGAAACTATTCCAGGTCTAAACTGTTTGCATATTCCAGTTATGTCACCATAGACGGTGAAATATCAACCCCTCCACTGTCAGTATGCCGTATTAACCCATCAGACAATGTCACTGCCATGACTTAGTCTGCTTCAATTGTCGTCTGCCTTTATCTTATAAATTTGAAAATGTATGCGTTTTGTTTAACTAAAGAAGTATTGAAATGAATGTTAAAGCGTCTGATCAGGACCCAAACTATTATCAACTGTAAGTGCTAAAAGGCTGGAAGAAGGTTAACTAAAGTATTCAATCTGAGTAAATCTACGATACCTACAAATTCCAGAAAACAAGATCTTTAGATAAATACACTAGACGTTTGATATAAACCACTGAAATATCCAAATGAAATATTTGAAACGTTTTAATGGTTTACAAACTAAATGTATCAATGCTATTGGATCAGCATGTGTAATTCAAGCTCCAATGAGCAGGCAGGGTAACAACGCCTAGATCTCCCCGTATTCAGATTTATATAATTCACAACAGCAGATGTTAAGTGCTTGTGTGGCGGCTGTAAAAAGTCGCCCCGTACTTCATTCTCAGTGTTGTTATACTTTCTGGTCCTTTGGAATCATTGATTTCAGCGCATTTACAGTTGAAAGTTGAATTCCGCTTAAGCTGGTGCTAGGGGGCGTGAGCACTGTTGCATATTTCAGTATTGCTCATGAACAGACTCAATTAAACCGAGTCTGCAATTTTCAGTATTTGCTTTGTTTTCTGTGCTTTCAAAGGATCTCCCCGTATTCAGATTTATATGACTGTAGTTGTATTTCTATTTTGACCCTTTCACTGCCAAGGTCTACCGCATTGACATTTGCATTGACGACAGTAAGATTCATGAAACGCGGGGTCTGATCCAGATCTAAACTGTTTCGCATTCATATCAATATTATGCAAATCAAAATCGCATAAATTTGAAGAAATATGAGTAATAAAGATGAAAAATATAAGCAGATAATAAATTCTCCGTCGCGTAAAAGCAAGTATTGGTTACTGTGACGTACATAATTCAGACTGTCAAAAATATATGATTATATCATTAAACGGATGACCAGCTAAATGTATCAAGTAATGGGATCATTATGTATGGTTCAAGCTCTGCTGAGCGGCTGGGTTACAACGCCCCTATTTATGTGACTGTATGTGTATATTTAATATTACCCTTTTCCTACCAAGGCCGACCACACTGACATTTGTTTACAGTTTTGATACTGATCAGACGCAACGTAACGCGGCGACTGATCAGGATCCAAACTGTTTGTCACTTATTTCAAAATTTCTTAAGTCAAATATGTATAAAGTTCCAAATGTAATTAGTACAGGGAGGTGAAAAATATAAGCAGATCTTGATGTGGCAACGACTGTGTTTTATGTCTACGTCATTATGACAGTTACATGGTTATATAAAATATGTGCTCTGCTTAGTAGAAATGTTATTCTACATAATTGAAATGGGTATCATTTTGAGGGCTTTCTTTATTCTGTGATCGTTTGGTTGAAAGCCATTACAATATTGTTTGTCAGTTCCACACAGTTTAATGAAAACCGTTTGCCCCTGTGCTAAAATACTTCCTGCTTATACTTCTACTTTTCGTTTTTCAAATCTAATTTTAAGCTAATTAGTCTGAAGAACAATTGTCACAAAGATACACTATCTAGATCGCATGTCGGGGTTTACGAAAACTGACCAGGAGTCAAACTGTTTTATATATACTAGTAGGATAATAATAGGTTACAAAAAGACAAGGTTAACGAAGCCACCTTTTTGGCCGTATAAAATAAAATTTTCCAATTATTATTTTTTATCTCTTTATTTGTCAAATTTAGATATTAATACGTCATAGTATACACAAAACTCAACCCAAATGCAAATTTCGTCAATTTCATAGGTTTTGTAATTTAACCTGTAGGTCAAAAAGCAGAATTTGGTATACTTCAGGGAAGAAATCCTAGAAATAAAAAAGAAGACACTAATGCGACACAAAGATATTTCAAGTATACAATAAATAAGTCATTTTAAGAAACATATATAAATTTTGAAGTGTCGCATAAGGGCCCAACTTTTTTTTAGGATGTATACCCTTATTTGTACCAAAAACTGCTTTTTTGCTTACCGGTTAATTTACAAACAACTGTAATTTTCTTAATAGTTTTATAGAAAACTGTTTACCTCTCTTAACTTTTTCGTTTTTTTCTGAAATGAAAAAAGGAACGTTTATACAGCAGCAATTATTGTGTCACATTATTTAGAATAGTTAATTTATTGAATAAAAATCGTTTATGGACCTTTATATATATGTGTGTTTAAAGGTGGCTTTTGTACCCAAGTTTGTGTTTGAGTTGTCAACATGGCTGGAGTAACTTCATAACAAACGACTGAGGGGACTGTTAAAGACATTATTACATATATTTTTTATCGTTGAAACGTGAAACTGATCAATGTTAATTTAGCAAAAATCTGTATTTGAGTAATAAATTATCAATAAATGTATCGAAACAAGCATATTTATATTATTATCTATAGTAGTTCTACACAGTAATTAGACAATACAATCAATAATCAAACCAACTCACCAGCGGATGGTCAGTGTTGAGGCTGGATAACCTTAGACGGATGTCGGTTGGTTGCAAGAATTCGTCTTTACACCAAGAGATACATTTATTGGTGTAGGCAAAGACGCTGTATACTTACTGGTGTTCACTACACTCCTTCCGTCCGTATGAAACCGCTGTTTGAAGGCAACAAATACTGAGCAATACCTGGATTTTGAATCAGCGCACCCAGAAGAACAAGCGCTTGGTGCCATTCGAACATTACACCAGAGGGCAGAGACAGTGATCTCAGATCCATATGATTTTAAAGCAGAAATACACCATGTTAACAGTTCTTTGGCTGTGTTCAAATATCCTGGATGGGCAATAAACAAGGTCACCAAGAAACTGAAAACCCAAACGAAAATACCAGGAAACCGTCATTTTAAAATAGAAAAAAGAGAGACACCAAGGGCAACATAGTGTTACGCTACTTGAAAGGGAAAGGTGAAACATTAAGAAGAGTCTTAACAAACACAAGGTTAACGTGTGCTTTAAACCATTTAACCCTTTGCCTGCTGGTCGCGAATTTATTGATTTTTGCAAACAGTTTAGATCCAGATCAGACACCGCGTTACTGTTTGACACTCTTCTTTAGGTTTCTTTACTTAAAAAATGTATAAATCTAAATTTAACGAACTTTGCAGACGACAATTTCGAAGCAGACGACATCACCGCAGGATAAGGGTTAAAACTCTGAAACAAATATTCATCCATTATAAAGACAAGTCTGATAAACTGGAGGTCTGTGGCCCCATTTATCATATCAAGTGTGAAGGGAATAAGGTGTGACAAAGACTACATCGGAGAGACGGAGAGAAATCTCAAGGCACGATACATGGAGCATAGACGTCCAAGCTCGAGTATTAGTGAGGTATCATGCCATATTAATCAGGACAATCCAGGACACTCTGTGTCTACTGAAGCAGTACATATATTGGACCGCGAACCCTCCTGGTTTGAGCGGAGGTCAAAGAGGCAATCTACATCAGAGCACATAATCCGGCGCTCAACAGGGACGGGGGCAGCTACAACTTACCACACACTTGGGGCAATGCAATATCATCGCTCACTAAAGCCTCGAGCGATGATAAGTCTCAGTGAAACATCAGCTGGTAAAGCTTTCAATACACTTTGTATATGAAATTTAAAAGTTTTGAAATTGATTATAATATTATCTCGAATGTTTCATTGCCAGGACTTTGAACTAATGTTTGTTTTAATTCCATAACAATATCTTCATGATACCTAAAATGTCCGTTTGGGTGAGACGACTTTATAGATTTTCTTGTCTCAGTGTCACAAACGTGTCCACTTGTAATTATTTCGGTTACTTCTATTTCCACCTGTCTCTGAGAACAATTACAAGAAATGCATTGAGTGCCGATTTCAACTATACAATTCAGAAAATTGAACGGAATTGACAATTATTGATTTTGAGTACATTGGCGGATGGTCACCCGTTTTTTTTTATCATTTCACCATGAAATCAATCTCGAGGTTTTAACATCATCATCAGGTCGTCCGCAGACGGACACGTTGCCGGCACCTCCAATCTTTCCTTTCTGTCATGCATTGTGCAAGTTCCTCTGGGGTTGCTGCTCCTGCATCCTGCATCAGGACATTAACCATGGTTAAGCCTGGATGCCCTCGCTTCCGTTTCCCATGTTTAGGGGTCCACAGCACCACATTACTAGCTGGCAGCTCCTTGTGTCTGTAGCAGTGGCCGGCTAGCCCCATTCTTCGGCAGGCAATCTTGTCTGTCACTCTAGGAATGTCCCGATAGAGGGTGTCATTCTTGATGTGCTGGCCTGGGTTGATGTTCAGAACTTGTCTTAGCATCCTGGTGTAGCAGCCATCAAGGGACTTCTTGAGTTGAGAAGTGACTGTCCAGCATTCAGAGCCATATAGAAATACAGACTCGACTGTTGCGAAGAAGAAGCTAATCTTTGTATCGCGAGACATTTGTGAGCTCCAAACTACTTTCATCCCATTTAGAGCTCGCCATGCAAGGGCTTTCCTGACCTTGATGTCTTTCTCAGAGGTATTTACCCATGAACCCAAATACTTGAAGTCATGAACCTCTTTGAGAGATGAACCTCCAATGGTGGTCAAGGGGGCGTGATCTTGTGGTTGGCAGAAGGTAATTACTTCAGTCTTCTTGGCATTGAGTGTCAGGCCAACTTTTGCACACTCTGTCTCCACCCTGGTTAAAAGCTCCTGTGCTTGGTGTGTGCTATTTGAGAGAAGACCTATGTCATCTGCGAAGTCTAAATCTGTAAGGACGACCTCAGGTGTTCTTGATGATCTGTGGGGTGTAATAGTCAGTCCTAGGTCCACTTCTCTTCCTTGGATTGCTTGTCTAAGAGCATAATCAAGCACAATGATGAAAAGGTAGGGTGCTAGGGTGTCTCCTTGTAGCACTCCTGCTGTGACCTCAAACTCATTGCTAGATCGCAATATAATCATCTGCTTCAATACGGTCCTCTGAAAGATAACTTCAAAGTTAGATTTTAGGTATAACTACTTAAATGCTTAATATATATCGATACGCGAGTCAAGCAAAAGGTAGAACCAGTTCCGACGCTGCGTAATGCGGCGTTCGATGTGGACTAATATTATTTGCAAAATCGACTTTCATCGATTTCGGAGGTAAATGTTAACGTATTCATATGCATGTGCGTGTAAGTGATCCGATGAGATGAGTATTTCCAGTACTTACATTATGCTACAGACAATTACGTCTTACGTAGATATTACGAAATCTGTAATTTCTAACGTATCTGTATTTCAAAGTTAAAACGTGGCTGAATCACGTTTTAACTTTGAAATACGGGTATGTTTGAAAAAAAGTGTATTTCATGTGTCGAAAGAGCGGATAGTTCGAACTAAGCGAGTACGAGATATCGAAGTTCGACTGTATGTAGACAATAGCTGCGTCCAATGAGGTTTTTTGCTGTTGGTGTATTTTGGTGTATTAAGCCAGTTTTGTTTTGGAGAGGGAGCACTGACCTGCTTATATACTATATGTCAATTACATGTATAATAAGGGCGTATCATTCATATTTGTAGAGACAACTTATCTGAATTACCAGCACTTAACGTCTGGGATATGAATGTCATTGTAATTGTGTTTTAAACACCTTCTGTTTGATAAATACAAATTTGTTATTACTGTGGCAATAACTTTGGATCCGACTCGGAGTAACGTTGAGTACTTGGTGTTACATATTGATTTTTATACTCTTTTGAAATTTGAAAGCAAATGCAAAAAACCGACTAAATTGTTCAAACGACAAAGATGCATGCAAAAACTTAAACCTTCGTAATTCAATTTTACTTCGATTATTGAAACTAAGAAAATAAAATTTTACATATGCATCGGCTCATCGAACCTTATGACGAATACATGTATACTTGTCCTTTACAAACAATGTACATACGATGAGTACAGTTGCCTTATGCAATCATTGTAGAGCTAGGGTATACACTGTTTGCCATTAAGCAATATAATGGTGAAACAATCCTAAATAGCCCAAGATGGACTAGTCTTAATTGGTCATTGTAATAGGCCATAAAAATGAACGAGTTTAGTATTATGCTAGGTAAATACAACATTACACAGTGTGTACTATTTCTATTTCAAATTGGATCACGAATAGCAAGGGTTTATAACATTGAGATGCAAACTACCATACCAAATAACTCACAGGTCGGCTGATTAACCCTTTCAATCCAATACTTATATAATGAACAATTCGTGTCTAGTCCAGTTTTGTAATATGATCTCTACGATGCAGTTCTACAATGTTTGCTCTGGACAAGTGTGACGGGTACATTATAAATGACAAGTGTATTCGTCACCTAGGGTTCAATGAGTTATTGCAGGACATGATTAATACAGAAAGGTCAATTCAGAGCCTGTCATATTAATTTCATTATCCCCTAACTATAGTCACCTGTCTAAAGAATTATTTGATTTATGCATGCCTCTTCATTGAAAGGCCGCAGTACACAGGTTATACTGTAATTCCCCGCTGAGCGGTGGCTGTATGACGTAATGATGCGCTACGCTTCAACTTAGCACGCGGTGCCCATAATCGGTTCATGACTTGTTTATTTCTGACATAACTAGGTACAAAACTGAAAAATATGCGATATTTGTTTTCATTTCTCGCGGAAATGGAGCCCTTTCATTGGCTGACAAACTAGGACAAACGGTAAATGTCTATGACACAGTAAGTATATGCTATTACCGAGTAACGCACGATTCGTCTGCAAAAATTCTTATGACATTGAGGATTCTCAATACATCAAAATCCTCAATACATCAAAATCAGGTAGCAAAAACGAGACAGTAATACATTTTTCTAATTTATTTACTTACAGTCGAACAAGGGACAAATTTATTTGAGTTTGAATTCAAGTTTTGTTTTAACTTTTACCGATTTAAACTTCTTCCAACGACCGCGTCGGATAGCAAATTTGTCTGCAATATTTTCAAAGTCTTATTTCGGGCGGTTTTGACTGAAAACATGTCGATACGAGTGTCAAACAGTTTGGATCCTGATCAGACGCCGCGTTATGCGGCGTCTGATCAGGATCAAAACTGTTTGCAAAGTCGCCTTTTTGCGACGCTGGCAGTGAAAAGGTTAAACGAAACTAAAATCAAACGCAATATGAAAAGAATATATAAAATTACATCTTGTGAAAATTTTGACATTCCTTTTGAAAATAGTTTAGAGCCTTAACAGACGTCTAAAACCTTTCAAAGGACATACCGCGTTTATTGGAAAGGAACGATGATAAAGAATGATGCATTGTTATACGGTAAGATATACAGAACGAGTAGAGAAACGTGTGCGGTCAAACTCTATGTTGCGACACATCACTGACAATGACTTACACAATCCAATGATATCGCAGCGTAGAGAGAATCGATTCGCGGTGCATATCTTGCTCAAGAACATTCCTATACATCATTGGGGATTCGGAAAAATCATTTTGTCAGGCGCTAGTCCGACGGGGGATCGAACTCACGACTCCTGATACCGTAGTCGACCACTGGTACTTAAAATATAGAAACTAGTTCTGTTTAACAAATCACGCACAATATAGACCGTCTCGGTTAATTGACAGATACATGTAGCTGATCAATGATTACGATAGTGTTATGACCTATGATACTGTAAAGAGAAATTGAGAGGAATTTAGCTTGATCACGAACCGACTATAAGGCGCTTGATTATTTTGTGTCAATAATTTTTGACGGAGGCATCGTTCCCTATTTCAGTACTACTGTTGTCTCCCGGTTTGTGTTGAGTATGTTGCTATGACATTTGAATCAACAACAATGAGACTGACCCTCGAAATCATATACATGTATACAGCCCGACCTTAATCGCAATGAATAATGATAGTCTTGTTCATTTCTACATATTTAAGGTTGACTTTAACAATATATTATAAAACGACAAACGGGGCAGACCCAGACAAGAAGTATTTTTTCTATGGATTCCTCTGATTAGGATCTACACACTGTTTGCGTCGGAAAAGTGAATTTCACTAAAGGTACATTGTTTGTAAATGGCGACTATGCTCGCTGCACAGAGCTAAAACATATAATATGTCATAATGTATTGGACTATATTAACCATATGTAAAGAACTTATTACGTTGAATAGTTAACTATGATGTCGATACGTTACAAACATCTTATATTAACCATTTTATGCTAGCGTCTTACAAATCGTATATAAACACACAATACAGACTCACATCAGATGTCTTATCTTAGACAACACTGTGTGCTACCAGGATTTCTGCTACCAGGATTTCTGTTTAGATGAAATATTAACTCACTTAATATATGAACATTGAAGAATTAACTTTGCATAAAAAGGTAATGATAAATCGGCAATTTGACATACGGTAAAAGTAAATCCTCTCTATAACGACCACTACTGTCACCTTGCTTTAAGTTGTCACCTATCTTATATACACTTAATAAGCTTTCATTTATGTGCTCCTAATAGACATTGAGGTTTCACTGTAGTCGGAAGTTATATCACAGAGTTTAGATGCCTTCCATTACAGACACGTTAATCATTACACCAAGAAGATATATTTTTTAAAACAAATAGACAGTGTTATTATAATAAGAAAAAATATTAATGAGTTCGATGCTTTCAAATGACCTAAATAATATTTTTAATAGATATGATATATTATTCTATTTTCTGAAACCATGAGTGATTACGATGATAACTAGTACTTGTATCAGTTCATAAGAACGTATTTCAACTGTATGTAAGAAATTGACTGTCTAGTCCATAGTGTTTTGAGCCTTAAACACCGGATTCCTATCTTGATGCGCTAGTTTTGTAAAGTGCGGAAAATGTAAGTAGGGTGACGTATTTTTACTAATTTGCTAACGATATACAGTTCAGCCGAATGGATGTTCTTTATTTTTATTTTACTTCTTATTTCTTTGTTACTTCAACTATGAATGAATGGAAAGGTTGCTTGAATGATGATCTTATGAAAGTGAGATGTACGTCGCTCAGTGCATATCTATATATCAGATAGAAATGCAATATATTCCCTCACATTTATCAATATATTCTATGGACAAATCTACAAGTCAAGAATTGGCTTTTAAAACAGCCAATACCGTTGTTTTGTAATAGATTGTTGTAAATACATATTTAAAATGCCCTGACAATTAAGCTGCTCCTGACTGTAAACAATATTAATTTATGAATATGATACGGTGTATATATTTTCTTTTAAATAGCATGCAATCAATCTGAACATGAACTGGTCGGTTTGATCGGTGCAATCCCTACGTATTGATGGGAATGACAGAGGCTGCTGATGAAAAAAAACATTTGTTATTCAAAATTTGATTTCAGAAATCATTTCTTAACAAACCAAGTATAATTCGCGAAACCAATTAAACCCATACCTATATCAGAACGGTTAAATTGTCTATAGCAGTATATACCTTTGTCTGTTAGATCACTGTATTTTGTCCCTTTAATGACCACTCAATGGAATGTTATTTAATTGTTTATAAGACTGGCGAGTCACCTGTCGTAATAACATAATTTAGTAGTCGTAAAAGAGAGGGTTTTCTTACATGTAGTTCCATCGCGGAAAATATATTTGCCAACTATATGTATGCAGTGCATGGTGAGGAAATCACGGCAATTGTCCATGTCCAAAGTTGTCCAATTACATTCCCATCTAACAAGGCTATGTTTGTTGTGAAGAAATCGTGTACAATGCAGGATCTTTAAGTTGTGTGCGGAAAGGGTTACCCGTAAAGTCAGAACAGATATTTGTTTCTGACTTTGTCTCGTTTACGTCCAGATGAATGATTCGAGTTTCCTTTTTTACCTCAGAACTGAACCGTTTGTTTGACGCCTTTCCAACAACAAACATCCCCCGTTCTTTAAGCAACTGTATTGAGGGTTTGGACTAAATAAATGTTGAAAGAGTACCAGACCGCGTTACGCGCATCTAATCTAAATCCAAACTATTTGCTAACTTGACTTTAGTCCACTGCGGCGGTGAACGGATTAAGGGTTATTTGTTACACCCACGTGCTATTTTGGCTGCTCATGTCTGATTAAATCTTTAAAATCAGATGATTACGATCTTCCAGATTGATACACGCAATTAAACTGCAATCAATCTCGTGAATGAAATTAAGAAAGGCAAACCAGATGACTTTGTAAAATGTAAATAGAGCACTAGCACATGTTTTGTTCTTTGTAATTTATTGATGGAATGAAAAATGGTTTTTTTCCATAACGATGCTGTAAATGCGACAGAAGAGTGTTAATGACCTCATCATTGAAAACTGAAACTCATTGTGTTTTAAGGACGATTTGTCACAAAGAAATTGATATGTGTAATGAAATGCCGAATTAGAACGTCTCGTCCAAGTACCCCGTTGAATCCAACCGACAAATACACGTCTGTCCTGTACAAACAGTGAGCCTATAAATGTTTCAGGTGTTCTATGAAAACAATTTAGATTCAGGTCGGTCTAATGAACTTAATTGCAAACTAAAAATGTCAATTTGAGGTTTTAAAGGTCAATGAGTTACACTAGAAGCCTTTCAAAAATACTGAGGGTAGTTGTAACTGGATTGAAATGTTGATAACGTGCCCATACTATTACAACACTAACTTACTTATATATGTATGTACTGGAAATACTCCTGTTCTAAACAAGTATGATTGAGCTAGATTTTTTCACCCTGTTATAAGCGATCTACAGAATCAGATACAAATACTTGAACGCGTAGCAATTAGTGAACCCTAAGAAACCGAACCATTTTGGGCTGTAAAAACTTCTCGCTTTAGAGGCAGTTTCGAGTTTAGGAAGTTTTAACGGCATTTGAACATAACTTGAATTAGAAGTCGTTTACCTCAGGTGGCAGCGTAATAGAGGACATTAGTAATAAGGTTTTCTGCATTTATGTTGCCCTGTATCAAACAGCAAAATATCACATGAACTGTGTATACCTCTTTGTTGAATGATTTGCTGAATGATTAGATAGCAAGTTCATTACGTGTTTGGTACCGACACTGTTATCCGGTTTTTCAGAGATTTCAGGTAAATCCTTTCGGCGCCAAATTAAATGTGAGGTTTTTATTCCTTCACCGCTTTATTGTCGTCTGCTTCAATATTGTTTTGTTTGCAAGATCGTTTCAAAGTAAGATTCAAAGTAGTAAGACTTACGAAATATCGATACGAGTGTCAAATAGTTTGAACCCTATTCAAACTGTTTGCATAGTCGTTCTTATGCGAATTAGACGCCGAAAGGGTTAAGGATAGTTTAAGCTAACGAAGATTACACTTAAGTTTAAAATGTTTTCTTAAACACTGATATTCAAGTGTATCTACAGCTATACTTCAAACCGTTTACAGTGTCCTCGCTGAAACATATTGGTACAACTGAACAACGATCATACAACTCGATTATGTCGAAATTATATGTATTTCTTCATATCATTTTCAAAAACTTAAAGTTTATTTAATTGAACTTATTGGTATTTAAAGATTACAACGTAGCTAAGCCACATTTTAGTTTTGAACATTATAAGTTGGTTTTCACCATCGATGTTCAATTGTATATATATACTGTACTATGTGCATGAGATATGATCTTGACTCGTCCAGCATATTCTAGAATCTGGTACAGATATACAGATGTCAGGTACAAAAAGATATTTTAATTACTGACATTTGTGTCAACCTTACCATATGGTGTGAAAACTCAGAATTATTTCGAATACAATATTTTTATTTGTAATCGGCTCATAGGATTCTGCAGAGACATACCAGAGAAACATTTGGAAATATTCAGTTAACCCTTTCACTCTCAATGACGCCTTAAAGCGCGTTTGCTAACAGTTTGGGTCCTGATCAAACGCCGCGTGACGCGGCGTCTGACCAGGACCTAAACTGTTTGACACTCGTACCGATATTTCTTAAGTCATACAATCTTAAATCTACATTGAAACGCCTCTTGCAGACAGTAATACTGAATCAGGCGACAATGAAGCGCTGAAGGGGTAACACTCTCCCAAACAACTTGATCATGAATGGGTTAAACAATTGCCGTCTACTTTAATTACACAAGTTAAATGTAGGGTAAACTTATCTCAGTGATATCGAAATGAGGAATGCACTGTTTGGATCCTAACCAGACGTCGAGAGTTACTAGGAATCCGAACTAATACACCATAGTTTGCGGGTAATGCCGTGAATAGGGCTAACGCCTTCAATGTATATTTTATCACGTGCTGCCAAATTCTTTATGTAAATTTCAGGGAAATTCCTTGAAGAAATGTACAAACGATATAGTTTCGAACTTAATGAAACTGCTAATTATTTGGCATATAATCATAATCTAAACAATTTACATGAAAGTCGGAGTAGTTAGGTATGAAGAATGTTGAACTACTGTACAAACCTGCATAATTATTCAACAAAAATGTCTAAAGAACGATTTTGACGCTTGCGCTTACCACTAAGAACAGACTATGAATGATCTCACAAACTAATGAATGTATCGTGTTTGAAACAAAATGTGTTTGTACCTGTGAAACACTCACTAGAATCTTTGTCAAATATGCATATACACATTTTACTGTCATCGACTCATCTTCTTACTTAATGTTTTTTCTCCAAATTACCTTTGCGCTTTTTCGTTGAAAGAAGCTTGATTCGAGATTAAAACAGTCTGTTTATTCATAAGACGTCTCAATAACCCAATGTCTGATTTGGATCCCAACTGTTACGTCAAATTGACCGTAGTCCGACTTGGAAGTGAGATAATAGTGTTTTCTTATAGTTGAAGTCATAATCTAATATAATTGCCATCAGTAATAGATTTGGTAAAAGGATATTTACATTTGCTTAACATGGAATTGGCCAGCTATTACCCCATTCCCTGCTACTAGCGACTTTACTTGAATTTGCAAACGGTGTGTATCCAAATCAGACGCCGAGATATGTAAGCAGCATCTACACAATTTGAACCTCGTGGTTAGATTAATTTGGCATAAGTAGTGAGATATTACATTTTATCATCTAAAAATAATTATAGACGACAGTTGTCAAGCAGCCAATATAGTATCAGGCGAAGGGTCAATATGTGCCTACAGCGTAATAAACCAGACAATATATGAAGTAAACGACTCATTTTTATCCTGAGTTGTATACAAGAAAATGCTTTTGCAAAACACGTATTGGAACAGTCAATGCTCTCAACAGTGACGGTATTTGTTCCTTTGGAACGTCATACAAAAGGTGTTGCTATGACGATTTGTTGTATAATAGCGAGTTATCTGTTATAGAATATTTGACATTAGTTTAACTTATGTCTGACAACAAATCACTAAAAAACGTAGTAATTACTCAATAAATTAACTGAATTTATTCGGCGTTTAAGCAAAGTAAATGACAAAAACTATCGGCAAATTCCATGTTTCGCGCTAGCGATTCATGGTTAATTTGCCGATCATTTTCTGTCGTTTAATTTACTTAAATGTCGAAAACAATCAGTTCATTTCTTGTAGTTACCTTATATTTGCAATAATTTCTAAACGTAATGAACAGTTTATTAGTGTACATGTATGTTTAATCTATATTAGAAGTTGTTAACACGAATAATATGTACCCAGAAAGAAAGAGCCATGTCCGTATTTCCGCAGCTCTATACTTTTCGAACGCAACAAAATACTTCAAATGTAAACATTAAACGTCATCAGTTTGACAGTTTTCTTTAATAAAGAATAATTTTAGACTAAAATCATGGTTTCCGCTAATAGGAAGACTTAAATATGTTAAGAAGCGCGTGCGCCCCTAAACCCAGGTTTAACCCCCAGTGGTTGTTAATAATTAATTAATTTATAATTGATTATTGATTGCTACTGACCGTACCAAGGCGGGCTCCTATATTCACTTAGCCTTATGTTTGTCTTGCGTGCTGTTTTCTGTTTGGTGTGAAGATGAGGGAATGGTGTTGCGTGTGTGTGTGGTTGTGTGTGTGTGTTTGTTATGGTATGGCTGTGTGTGTGTTCTGCTTTAGAGATGGGTGTATTGTTTGTGTTGCGTTTCCTGCTTGAGTCTTCTTTCGTATTTATTTGTAACGTCCGCCAAATGTCTGCATTCCGAGTTTGAAAATTAATTCGTGGAGAAAAAATGCATAAGCCCCGCCACCTCTGCGAAAGATATCAACAAGTCCCGCCGCCGCGAGCAATCTATATGAATTAAACGTCATCTTTTTTCAATTGCAATGAATAGGGCGAATGTAAATATAGTAATATAACTGTAGTGCAGGATAAAAGATAGTGTATTAATAGCGGATATTGGATGAGTTTGTTTTCAATATTGAATGTATTGAAAGAATTGGATAAAGTAGTATTGGTAAGTAAGATATCATTAAAATCCAACGAGTTCAAAATTTTCAATACTGAAAACACACAAATTCAATAGTCCGATGACGTGACGTCATTTCTTTGAAGCGTCTGAATTTCAAAAACAGATTTTTCTTATTTTAAGCGATTTTATTAGTCACTGTTGTTACAACGTAGATATTTTGTTGGATTGCAGGAGAGTAAACAATGATGTAGACTAGTTGGACACTTGGAAAAGTTTCGACTGTTTTACATTAGGCGTAGTAATATAGTAAATTGGTCATTCTACAGTTAGTTTATTTCATCTACTGTGTGCAATATGATTTATATTGCTGTCTGTATTGTTCACGTTTATGTGATAAACCCGTTGATTTCTTATCAACAGATCATATAATCAACACTTTAATCTTCTAGATATTTTCTAGCTTTCAAAGACACCTGACCATGTATAAATGCCAAACAATTTGGATGAATTCAACTTAAATCATTATTCACAGTGTATTACCTCAGCCACCCTTCAAATAGGAAAACGTGATTTATAGTCAGGTTATTATGACACATTCAAATCTATCATAAATATAGTCAAGCTCAGTCAGGCTGTTTATAATTGTTGCTCTTTTCCCCGTAATTTGGCATATTCAAAGCTATCATAAATATTATTGTATATCTCTGAAGAAGGCCACAGGCCGAAACATGTAAGGAAATTTAATAAACTAATGTTCATTTCATGGAGTTTTTCTCTGATACAAATTTATTATCATAAATATAGTACAAACTCAGTCAGACTGTTTGAAAATGCCTTAAGCTTGATAAGAAATCCTTATTGCTGATTGCTTTGAGGGACGTCTGGGCCATTCATCAGTAACTACAATATTCAAGATAACCATTCAACTTGATAGGCCAGTTCATATAAATCATGCACTATTCTGTATACTGATATACTCTATAATGTGTCTCTCATAAATAGACTAAAATGCATCGAACAACATCTGAAATGGCCAGGCAACAAGAGGAGGTAGACGTAACGTTACTCCTTTGCTAATGAATTGTAGTAGTTTCATTTTGCCCTGTTTGTTTTTTTCTTTTTCAAAAGCGAATTAACAATTTTGCGCTACACCAGATTCGAATATTATCCTAATATGTCAGAAATGTTTATGTTTTAGAATTGTCATATTAGAAACACATCTTTTATAAATATAGTAATGTTTATAATGCCGTAAAACCTGTATAAAGCGGTCATTCCATAAAAAAAAACAATTTAAATTGAATCCCACTCCTAATAAAATTGGATATAACATAATATTGGGTATATAGAGGATAATTGGGGTTTTTTCAGTATAATATAGACATTTAATCAATTGAGTGAACATCAGACGTTATATTTATATAACAGTCTGATGTTCACGAAATGGATTAAATTCGATCTTATACTGAAAAAATACAACTATTCTATTTATTTATGCTTTTTAAACGAAATTGTTCGACAATTGTGAAAGCGAAAGTACATGATTACCCCGTGCTGAGCCCCAAGTTTATATCGAACACATTTTCGAAACAGTTCCAGTACGATGACCTCGCTGATTTATTGATTTGACGTCATTCGAATTTCGTCGTTGCTCCCGATTGTGGATGCGTGTTCTTCCGTTGAGTGGTTCGCGACAAATCGGACTGCCGGAATTTAACGATAAGACACGATTTACTACGATTCTTGAGGAGCACTACGGGGAAAATTCATAATAAAAGCGCGCGTGGCGATAATCCCACTGCTTAAAGCAGTGAAATTATCAAGTGATAATCCACTGCTATTTCGTGGTAATCCACCGAAAAGCATAAATAAAACATATTAATATTTACTACCAATCTCTATTTAATATTTGGCAAATGAACCGGATATAACGAAAGTTTGGACATGATAAAATAAATCAGTCGGTCCCGAGGATTTCGCTATTAGCGAGCTTCACTGAAGCATAATGGATACATATGTTAATGCGAGATAAACGTAATGTAGGAGCGTCCTGCTTTAATTTCGTCCCTATTAAGATTTGTTTAATATTACATATTCACCCTTGATCAAATTGCCAATTAATACTAGTTTTAAGTACATGTATATCACTGTATAGCACGGGTGTTATGTAGGTTTTCATCAATGAGAATGATATTTACCTTTATTTACCTCGTAATTGTATAGATATTTAGTTCGCATTCGCCGTATCTCTCCAACATTAAATACATTTCAATCTTTGAAGTACGAGTATTATATGATTGATAATTATGTGATTATCAGGTAGCTTCGAGTTTTCCATATACTCGTTGGTAAAAAAAATTCCTGAAAACTGCAAACTCGCTTACGTCGAACTGACTTTTTTTTCTAATTTGCTATCCGATAACTCAAACTCCCAAACCTCGTAAAAATCCTTATTTCAAACTTGAGAAATGTTTATGAAACATATTAACTTTTAAATGTTGAGATGCTCAAACTAAACATGTTCCATTGTCATGACTCGGCGGTAATGATACATAAAATCAACATTAATAGAATATACTCATATAAATTATCATTACAGTAAAACAAAAGGTGTGCCAGTTTTGTTTTGTTCTAAAAACACGTCTTTTTTCAATAGGTTGTGATGTTGAATTGACATTTGGTTTAAGATAATAAAACCGAATGACTCTTTGAGTTATTCGTCACACTATTTAGCTATCTGAACGACAATAATTTTCTTGTCTAAAATGCGCACATTTACATAATCTTATGATGTTATTCATACTCTAAGTGTGATGTACATCCAGAAGTAGGCTTACTTAACTGAAAGTTTCTACATCGTATCAAAAAGTTATGATTTGTTAGCGATTTGGCTAGTTATGATACAAGTGTTTAATCAAATATTTAGTGATAAATATACACTATGGGTTTCAATAGTTTAACCATATTTATTCAAACCAAAGAAGGATTTGACTCTTGTTTCCTTATAATTTTTGCTATCGCTCTGTATAGCTCCAAGGAACAAGTGACGTCTAGTTTTCAGTTAACCCTCACTTCAACTCTAGTTCTAACTAGCTTTAAAATTCTTCAATACTAAAGGCGGAGAGATACCGACCTAGTTTAGATATTTTTTCAGATTATCCGTAGGGTATCTCTAAAGTCGGAAGAAATTTAATTAGAATCATAACGAACAAGTTTATTCTTGAAAAACCAAAAGCTCGTTAATTTAACTCTTTCCTCCCTGAAACTTTAAATGGACAATTCCAGTTTCCATTTTAGTCTAGTCCATTTCTGACTTTTAAGGGTTGTTTTTGTCAATGTTTTGCATTATGACAAACAGTGAAGACCCTGATAAGAGGGCTCCTTTGGGAGCCCTCTGATCTGGGTCTTCACTGTTTGCATAGGACAAGTGTACTATTCACATGTACACTGTTTGAAAAGCACGCCTATATGCGGGACTAGGGTTCAAAGAGTTAAGGGAGCTTACGTTACTTCATAAACACTGTACGCTTTCTCTCCCTAAAACATAACATAATAAACGTTCTTTTTGTAGATATACAGGATTTGTAATATTCGACGGTTGGATTTGTTGGCAAGTCTTACAGAGATAGTCGCTCAGAGACGACAGGGTCCCGAATCTGTCTGTCGCTTCTATGTAGGTTCCAAGTTTAGCCTGTATAATGTTCCTCAAGTCATCTATGTGTGGATGTCCTTCTGTTCCTAGCAGCGTCTGGATGTCTTATGATGGAATAGCACATCGTTTATGTACTGTTCTTGCTTGGACTCCTCTCTGTCATTGTATTGGCTGCACTCTAAGAGGAAATGTACTGTCGTCTCCGATGAACCACATTTGCATAGGGGGATACAATATGGCCGATCTTATGTCGATGTGCGTCGAGTTGTGAGTATCCAGTCTGAAATTGAAGAAGGAAGTTTGTGGCTGTGCACTAAACGGTCGTGAAATTCAAAACACCATTTGCAGCTAAGTGTTACAATGGGCGACTGATGTCTATGTCAAGACAGTTACATTCACATAATGTTGAAAATATATAAACTTCTGTGTAGATATATCTTGATCTATATCAAGAAACGATTAAAGCACAAATAGTTCAATGTTCTTAACGCAAACATAGAAAAAATCCAAGAATAAAATTCACGAATGCAAACGTTCTTCAAAGCAGTCGGCTGTTAAGCGTTGTTATGTGTAAATAGTATGTATAAAAACATGCGCGACCTAATTGTTTAAAATATGCTTTGATGATGGATATTTTGGTTTAAAATTTTATTTTTAGTTTCTAATGAGTGTTCTTAAAGCAAAGGAAGAAAGTTGGGTAAAAGCCTGGATTTGTAAGTTGCAAGTATAACACATGTAGTTGGACTACTTTTCATACAATATTTGGAGATCGAAAGGCTGTTACATCGAGATTACTTCTATCAAACATATTTGGTTGGTATATGATATATTTATATACATGAAAACAAATATGGTCAAATAACACATTTACTGGACATTGCAGAATATAAAAATATAGATATAAGGAATAAACGGCAACCTTTTTTGCCGTTTATGATAGTATGAACTCCTTAGCTTCGTAATGCGAAGCTAAGGTCGAAAACGACAGAAATATGTTGTTTAATCCTTAAATAAGTGTAGTCCAATTTGTTCCACGATTTAACGAGTGAATCACGTAAGAACTCGTTTATCAGCGTCATATCCATTTTCAAATCTCTGAATATTTGGTATTGTATTTTTACGTGACACTTATAGCATGTGCCGATTTGCTACGTAAGCAACTACACATTAAACAATGTTAAGTGCAGTAGCATTCGATGAATAATTTACTTTACCGATCTGTTTTAATCTGGCTGTTTTCAAAACTTCATATTCCTATTAAATCCCATCGGTTATTAAGTATTTACATTCAGTCCACCGACACAAGTCTGATGTTTCCTCCGTTTTTGATACGATACAGATGTTATCTAAACCATATACCATTTCTTGTACCCCTTCAGAATACTAAACTAAACATACATTATTTTTTTATTAGTTTATTTCATACCTCAATTTGAATCACCACCATATTGACCATTGAACGGGAGCTTCCTATTGTTCAAGAAAACGTTACAATCTGTATTCAAAGTAATCTAACTTGTGTGAACAGCTTCCATCTGAACCCAATAAACAATTACCCGATATCCTTGTTCATGTATTAAAGATAGGTGACGAACTGAAGCAGATTAAAAGAGAGGCAGAATATGGTATGCCTTTAAGCCTGCTTACAGTTACGATCTCCTTTGAAATGAAAATTGTTTCTTATGGTGGGTGCATACCCATGCTCTTGTGTATATCGGAACTATTTTTTTCAATGAATGAATAAAACAAAGGTGTTAAAAGGTATGTTTGTCGGATATTAGTTAAGACAGTTTTAAACTAGATATGAAACTCATTTTCTTGTAGTCGACTCTGGCTCAAATAAATATGAAAGACTCAAGCAGGAAACGCAACACAAACAATACACCCACCTCTCAAGCAGAACACACACAGTCATACCATAACAAACACACACACACACACGCGCGCGCGCGAAATATCATTTTTTCATCTACACACTAAATAGAAAACACACAATACAAACATAAAGCAAAGTGAATATAGGAGCCCGCCTTGGTACGGTCAGTAGCAATCAATAATTAATTATAAATTAACCATTAACAACCACTGGTGGGTTAAACCTGGGTTTAGGGGTGCCCAACCTCACTCTTATCTCCTATATTCACCTATAAAGACGAACAGTGTACATAAAATATAAACCCTTTTCCACAACATTACAATAAAAAAGATCGTCTACATGTAAAACATCTAACAAAAATTCTATGACAAGATTATTAGTAACACGGGAAAGAATTAAACATTCAAGCCCGTGTTAAAAATAACCCACTGTGGCAACGGTCAAATTGTACTCAAGCGACTAGTCTGTGGTCACGAGTAGCTGTAAGACATGGATGGGTTCAGGGTACGACAGAGAGGGAGAGAAAAAACAAAGCACGAAAATCCGACATAACTCTCCCGGTTAAGGACGGCTTTAGAGATACATCATCATGTAGTGCTAAGCCCTGTCTGTCGTCGCACAACCAAAGAGGAAAGCATAGTTATCAATTGTAGATTGATCGATAACCAAACGTGAATTGCGCAGCAATATAGTTGGATCATAATCTTTTTTAGGAAAAGTTTAATACGTTTCACAAACAGATTTTGAAAATAAATATGTCCAAGAATCTTACGAAGTCTGTAAATCACATCACCATAAAACTCCGGATGTGAAATACCTTTCCACAGAAAAGACTTTAAGTTACAATTATACTTGTTAATGAGAGGAAGATTTCTATAAAATAACTTAGAGACTGTTTTACGAAGTTTATGAAATCTGTACCCCTGTTTAAGAAGCTTTTCAGTAATAGTTTTATTACGAATGTGGAAGTCTTCAACAGAGGTACAGGCCCTAGCAAAACGAATAACTTGTGAAATATAAACACCATAAGATGTAGAACGGGGAACATCGCCATCTAGATGATGATAATTTACAATACTAAAATCAAAATCATCTCGTTTATCGTAAACCTTAGAACAAACAATTCCGTTATTTATTAAAAGATCCAAATCTAAAAATGGTGCCGACAAATTTGACTCGTTTGTTTTATTAAGGCGTAGTTCTTTAGGTAAATAAAAGGAAACAACGTATCAAAAAATCGGTTGTCTATATTAAGAATATCATCTAGATAGCGCAATGTATTGTTAAAGGCTTCGATCATATCTGCCTGTGTATCAGGTTCTAGACTTAGCATAAAGTCCTTCTCATAACAATACAACAATAGGTCTGCGACAAGGGGCGCCCAGTTTGTACCCATAGGGATACCGATCACTTGGCGGTATATGGTACTTCCAAAACGTACATAAATATTATCCAGAAGAAATGATAGTGATTTACAGACATCGGTGCAAGTCCACATAGTGTACTGCTTAACCGTGTCATTTGTAAAAAACAATGCACGATCAGTATTACACGCCAGAAATAGTTTCATTTCTCTGGCAAAAGTCTTTTCAATAAGTTGTATAAGTTTAGCTTTTATTAAATTATGAGGTAAGGTAGTATATAGTGTTGAAAAGTCATACGTACTTATATTGCAAGCTTGGTATTTTCTATGTTCAAGATTCGTCAAAATTTCATTCGAGTTTTTGATAGACCAAAACAGATTAATTCCAGAATGTTCGTAAGTCTTGTCACAATACCTTTGAACGTGTTCTTTGATTTTAATTAAAAAAGATGTCAAAAGTTTGGAAAGCTTAGTAGTAGTACATGCACTTGAATTAGAAATAAAACGGGACTTATATGGTGTTTCGTGGAGTTTTGGTATCCAGTACATTGTAGGAAGTTTGTGACATGTAATGTTGACATCAGCTTTTAATTGTTCACATTAGTCATTAGAATTGTCAAGACACGTTTAACTGGAAATTAGTATATGGCGCATTCAGGGTACAACAGTGCTTATCATTTTTCCACCAGTTAATTAAACTCTATTATCGTATTTACAGTGTTTGTGAAAACAACAATTTGTAAAAGTGTAGTAAAAGCTTCATTTGCGAGGATTTTTTTTTCAAAAAAAAACAAAAAAAACCAGTGAGCAGATTTTAAGCCTTATTCATTTTTTAACAACTTGCAGTTAAGTGTCGTGACTTGCGTATACAGCAAACTTATTTTATTATGTCCGACCAGAAGGGGTTTGTTTTACATGGTAAAAAAGGCAGTGGACTAAAGCAAAGCAGGCTGGTAATATACCAGAACTTTCTGTAACGTTCTATCTTACCGTCAAGAAATTATTCCAACAGGTACTAGTCATACAAACTAAATTTGTCTTCTTGTAACCATTTCTTTACCAAGGCCGACAATTCTGGCATTTGTAAGCTAATTCGCTTCTGCTCAGACACCACGTTACGCGTCGACTGATCAAGGTCGTTATTGTTTGACACTCATATTACTGTTTCTTATGTTACAAAATTGCATAACATTTCGAATTTTAGAAATATATAAGCAGTTGATAATATAACACTGACTTGTATGGGTATTTCAGCAATAATGGCTGTGAAAGGGTGAATTGTTTTACTGTAGTATGTTTGCATTTACGGCAGTTGCCTAACTATAACACATTTCACTTGGTTCGTGTAAACATATCAGTGGTTTAGCGTAGCCATTCTTCTTTGTGGGTTTGATTAATGTAAAACTTCCACAAAACAATTTCAAAGAGAATAAATAAACTCTACAAAACATGCAATATTGTCGTCAAAATCGTCGGCATTTATTTAAATTTTGTGCAAAGATTTAACCCTTTTCTATGCATAAAGCCAGTAAATGTATATTTTGTAAACAGCTTAGATAAATTTCAGAGCGCTCACCAGTGAGCCCTCTTTGTAGAGGGTCTGCAGTGTTTGTTTTACTTTTATTTTTCTGAAAAAATTTCTTAAAAGGGTACTACAAGTCTTTTGAAGCAGGTCCTTGTTTGTTTCCAAAAAGGAATAGTCCATACTATAATACTAGAATCTTTAAACGGCTTGGTCCAAGATAAGTGGCGTTTTATCGGGATCAAAATAGAATACTTATGATGATATATAATAAGATTAGGAATAGTTTGCAAGATATATCGTTCAGCGATATATTTGGCAATACGTTCTCCCATATCGTATTTTGTGCCTACATAAATATGTAGGAGATGATTCGATACGACAGCCACGGTACCTCTTCAAAGGTTTTACGCCTTCCGTTGGGTATTTCAATATGTTATTGACAATATAACAATAGGCGACTGTAGATTATACACAAACATCGTCCGTTGACTATTTTTTACAAGGTCGCATGTCCTTATTTCGTGACATACAGTTTGTCGAATACACCGGTTATCCTTTTCTGTACAAAATGGCATTGAATTTTGCTGGCATAAATCTGCGACTGTCCAGTGTCTTAACTGTTTGCCATTCATTTCGATACTGCTTCAGTTAAATTACCTATGATTGATATTTGAGAACCAAATCAGACTAAACTTGTTTGAAGCAAATAAAGACATGTCAGTGATTAAGATAATAGTTTAAAGGTATTGAAAATCAGTTTGTTGTCTTGCTAGGGATGTATAATCCAATTTCTTAATTTTCGTCCCACATATTTTGGTGTATCAGTGAATTTGTGATAAATTACTCACTGGTTCGTAGGTTATATTGTATTGCGAAGACAGACAGGTATAATAACGCACACCACATTGTGTATTCAATATAGCTTTGAAACAAACGTGCAGATCAAAGTATTAAACTAGTCAAATCAACCATCTCAAAATGTCTGCAGTCATAAAGCATTAGGCCTAGCTTTGAAACATCAATGAAGCTCAAACTATTAAACTAAACGGTGTGCAGTGTGAGTCAACTATTTCAGTATTCAAAAATCTTTTAAACAAACGCGCAATATCACAGTATTTAAAAAGACAGTGTGTGGTGAAAGTTTTTAATCAGACGTTAAAATTAGACGATAAATATGATAGGGATGCAATATATAGCTTAGATCACAGAGCATATGTAGGTTTTTACCTATTTACTAACGAGAACGTATTTAAACGTCAATTTTAATTGCATCAAAATTTGCATACAGCGGCCAAAACTAAGATGACTCGTACAACCTTACATAAAATGTGTAGCTTCATTTGATGGCTTCTGAAACTTCAAATGAATAATTCGAGTGTTCAGTTCAAAAAATCCATTTTTCACTATTTTATAATGTATTGCAAAAAGACAAACAGTGCAGACTCTGTTTTGGAGATCCCCATCCCGATCTGGTTCTAATTAGCTTGCATAATAAAAGGTATTAATCAAATAGTTTTAAAAGAACAAGAGCTGAACCGACACTATTTAACCCTTTCTCTTATAGAAGCGACTTTTAGAACATGCATTGTATTCATCCGCTGAAGAAAATAGTTCCAATATATACCGTAGTGAATATGTGTCATATTTAATACTTTCCTTATTCTAGCGGGTAATAGCTTAAATCAGGCTGAAAGTAAAGCTGAATGCGCCATATGGCGCATTCTGCTTTACATTCAACCTGCTTTAAGTAGTCACCTATTTTCAAAACTAGAAACAGGCTATCGGGTAATGGGTTAAACAGTACCTTTAAATACAAGTTTTACGTTATTTACAAAGTACAGATTTTATTTTTATGCCCTCTTATGACAAAAGTAGGAGCGGTAATAAATCAAAGTCCTTGATTACATGGTTTGTCACAATTGTATCTAGTAATGCTCTAAACTGTAATAGACCCAGACATAAACGTCATGATATTTATGCATGTCTAAAGAAATGACATTAACCTGTCTGAAAAAATCTGGAGATAATTGGAACCAATACCCACAGAGTAAGAAATGCAGTAAAATATCTCTATTAACACCACTAAATTGTGTTCATGAGCTCACATGTCATTTATACACTAATTTAATATTGTTTGTTTTCATTACATTTGGTTAGCTGTGATTGGCTGTAATTTTTGTTTCATAACTCCATGAAAAAAATAAAATTCAGGCCACGCCTGGCCAGGACTACTTTCCCTTAGTCCAACTGCTCTTCACAAGCGCTGCATGAAGCAGGACGCCAAATGACGTCATTGACGTCGGCGTTACTACATAACAACGTCGCGTATGGCGGAGGGACTACAACCTACGTTTTAAAAGCGATAATAAAGAACATTCGCGTCAGATTCTCTATTTAACTACTTTCTTAAATTCAGAAGTGATATTAAATTATAAGGAATAATTCGGAATATTTATTGTATTCATGGAGGTATGAAAAAAAAACCTGGTCACACTTTTGTATGAAACCGCTTCGAGGTTTCATACAGTGTGACCAGGTTTTTTTTTCATACCTCCATGAATACAATAAATATTCGAATTATTCCTTAAATCAATTAAAAATCGTTTTAGTGTAGTGGTCGTCAATAGATATCATTTACTATATGTAGATTATTTTCGTGTTCAGATCTTTAGATGTACATCTTAAGATGGTCATTTGACTTAATAGAACCATAGACTCTCATTCTTGTAGAATAATGATACTGTTCAGAGTTTTTATATACTTAGTTGTTTCGTCTGTGTGTGATGTATCTGTTAATATGTTTTGATAATAGAATGCCGGTGTATAATTTGATTATACTGTTACCCATTTACCTCTGAACCTTCTTCTGGACAATCCAATCTAAATTTAATTCATTTTGTACCATTCATAATTATATTTAAGGACATACGCGCCCAAATGGAACAGACGGCTCTTTCTATGTGTTCTCGGGATCATGCTAAAATTCACTTTGATTTAAGTCCTGGGTTAATACCTTAGCGTGATTAGATAGAGTATTTGCCACTTATAAAGTACTTTCATTTACCAAGTGCAATGTCATGTTTTAACCCATTTCCCCATAGCCTGTTTCTAGTTTTGGGGATATGTGACCACTTAAAGCAGGTTGAAAGTAAAGCAGAATGTGCCTCAAGGCACATTCTGCTTTGCTTTCAGCCTGCTTTAAGCTAATATCTGCTAGGATAAATAAAATATTTCTTATGGTACATATTCTTGACTGTATAAATTAGAACTATTTTTATCAGTAGAGGAACACATTAGAGGCGTAAAAAGGCGTATTTATGGGGTAATTGGTTAACGTTAATATTTCGCAATTAATAGGCATTATTTGAATCCGAAAGTACCTACAGGAGGTTACCGATACGCATGATTTCGTTGAGGAACGATTCTTGAATTATCGTACTTTGTTAAAGCCACTAGATGTCGTACGAATTTGGAGGGTTTGCCCTTGAATTAAAAACATTGCACACACTGATCAGAGGACTCCTACAGAAGCCCTCTGATGTGGGTCTACATTGTTTACATACGACAGGTGTACTCTTATTGTAAATTGTATATTGTAAATGACGAGTATTCTCGCTACTAGGGAAACAGCGGCTAGAGGATATGTGTTTAAACAGTTTGTCCATTCAAAACAGTTTTGAGATCAGACTGAGAAGACTCCTAACTATTTGCCGAATAGATTAAAACGTATATCAACTGTTTACATCGATAGCTTATTTATTTCCTATATCTTATTGCATTACGTAAGCGTTTGGATTGGTTTAAATACATGTATGAACGAACAACGTCCTCGCCAATTTTTGTACCACAAGTAGCAGAAACTTAGCAAAACATTGTATCATTTTAAATGAAAGAATTTCATTGTTTTTCCCAGTTGAAAAGTGCATAAACCGTTATAAATCACATAGTTGTTAACAGTCGTGCCGTTAATACAAACGGCTGTAATATTTCCGTTAGTCGGTACAGTTTAAATCGATCAATCGTATGAGAACCTTGGACTCCCCAAGAAATACCAATTCAATTTGCATGTAAATACTTTGGTATGAGTTAAAAGGTTAATAACATCTTTAACAAATGGATCGTAAATGATGTTGCATTTACATATTTAGTAAACAATTTCGCGCGATAACGCTTTAATGTTTTGGCTGCAAGGCACGGATGATTTGGCAAATAATAGCTGTTTGCATTCATGAAAATTTACTTGGAGTATTTTAAGAATCAAAATTAATTTAAACTATCAATCGAATCAATTTCAAAGCATCTCAATATGTTCATATACAGATAAACTATCTTAAGCCTATGATAAGGGTATGAGGGATGGGAAATTGGCATTGTTCGGTTCAGGAAGTACAATCAAGTAAATCATTGAGTTAATAATCGGAGTAGTTCTGCATTCTATAGAACCATTATTTCATCCTGTTTTCTCATATAAATCCTTACCAGATGTAAAAGATAAATTGTAACGGTTTTTGCCTGATGTAATTACTATACTGATGTGAATTGTTAACGGAATGAGAACGAAATGAACCGTAATAATGTATCCTTGACAAACAGTGTACTGCACCAGAAAATTGTGGTTAACATTTGATTTCTAACAAAGACCAAAGCGGATTTCTAAACGTTCTAGGCAGTTATGTATTTGATAATTATTTTGACACACACAGAATTGTGCAGGCTTTAATCATGCCAATTTTTTTATAGTATGATTAACTCCGCCAACCTAGTTAAACCTTTCCCCAATAGAAGCGCCGTTTAGCGGATATGATTTATTCATCCGCTGAAGAAATAGTTCCAATTTAATCAGTAATGAATATGTATTATAGAGAATATTTTCTATTTTATAACACAAAATAGCTTAAAGCATGCTGAAAGTAAAGCAGAATTTTTTATCCTAGCAGATGTTAGGCGCATTAAGGCGCATTCTGCTTTACTTTCAACCTGCTTTAAGTAATTGAGCTTGAAATAAGGAAATATTTAGAAATTTAAGATTTTTCAAGATCAACTTATGGAAGGCCTGTTTTAAATATTAGTTCGTGACTTCGGCCATTTTGTTCTGCGACTCGTCCATCATTCAGGCATATTTGCATACAATTATTTCATCTGAAAGAAGTAAAACGGCAACATAACCTCTTATTATGATGGGTCATCTAATCAAATAAATCAATCATTGTGCTTTAGAACCAAACCACCATCTGTTGCCATGTAAATCATGTTAGATAGCTGGGGCCCGTTTCATAAAACTTCGTACGACAAATGGTGTAGTAAGTCAGATTATAAAAGTCTCAATTATTATTTATTTCTCCATATAATCCTATCCTATTGAAAAGACGATTCCAAAACGATGTCACAAGACAGGATTAGATGGAGAAATCAGAAATTAAATGTATATTAAAGTTTAGACTTACGATCGTTTTTGTTGTACGAAGTTTTATGAAACGGGCCCCTGCTCTTCGTTAGATCTTATGTGTTATCTTTTAAGTATGGTTTTATTCATTGCTTATCTACGTATGAAAGTGTTTCTATTTACCCATCCCGCCATAGCGTGTTTTTCGCATTGAAGACAGATGGTAACTTCTAGCAGGCCGAAAGAAAAGCCAAATTCTCCTTAAAGAACATTTGCCTTATATTCAGTCTCCTTTAAGAAAACAATATGCAAGAATGTTCGTATGGAAACTATTCGTGTTTGTTTAAATTTGAACTACATTCTTCAGCTGAAAAATAAGCAAAGGCTTAAACACGTTTTAAAATGTAACTAGTTAAAGGTGAATCACGTCACATGTTTGTTGTTGTGTTAAAAGATTGATGGATACGCAGAAACTGAGTGGTTTTAAGTATGTTTCAAATAATTTTAGGCAAACTTTTATTTAATAATGCAGCATGACTTGTTGATATTGATGTCGACATATTAATCTCCAAGACTTCCGAATAGCAATAAAAAAGATATAATACGACTGTTTTAAACCATGCATCTGAAGTTTTGTGCCTGGTATATCATTTACTGTTCTACATAAACGATGTTTGGCATACTTGCAATACACGTTCGAAATAAAAGTGTTTACCATCAAATATATGAGTACCGTACGCAAACATGTAGTGAGTATTACTTTTTAACTCTTTTCTGTTCACAACAAAACCTGATCTGTCTGTTCATACCACGCTGCACGTCACTCATAATTATGACATATGTATGAGCCTATTGACCAGATAATGCTTTTAGCGTTGATGTACATGCTCAGGCTGCTGAACTCTGTTGAACTTGCTGTCATAATTGACAAGAAACTATTCAAACAACTGAACATCTCGCGAACTTGTGTGACCAGTGCAGTTTGCGTACATCATATTATTGAAATCAAAGTGCTTTACTCTTATTACGCTGAGCATTGAATTCTCAAAATTGTCTTAAGTCCAGAAACTGCTTCATAGTAATGATGTACATCTATTTTCTAAATAAAACATTTAAGTTAAAACAATGATTTCCATTGAACTAGTTTGGGACCAGATCAGACACCGGGTTATCCGTATTCTAGTCAGACTGAAAATTATTTAACGTTCACGTTTTAAAACACTTTCATTTTTCTTCAATTTGGTATTGCGATTTGCTTAAAGTTTCAATCAAACCGAAATTAATAAAGTCTTCTCCAAAGTTTTGCGTAAGATTACAGATTATCAGTGCCAAACGGGCCCGATCTTGATTAACATGTATATTACTGTTTACATTTGCAAGCCTAATCGCACTAAGCGTTTCACACGTAAACGCCAAATTTATTATATGCCTTCTTATGATATCGAACGTTTCCGCATGTATCTACACAGTAAAATACAAGAGTCTGTATCGTTCACCTTGCAATTTACTGTTTGTATTTAAACTCAACCTCGTTTTCGAAAAGAGCGTGCCGGGACCACTTTATTCAAACTGAATGATCTTTTTATCTGTCTTCTGCAATTATAAAATGTTTCTCAATATAAAGTGACTGAAACATTTCGTATAGTTGTTGTTGGTGTATATTGAAGGCATATAATAAACACATCACCAGTTGGCAGTGCGCTACGAGGTGTTGTATTCAGCTCTTGACGTTTTGGCCGGAAACAAGCGATCAGACTCGCGCCAAGGCCAAAATGTCTCAACATCACCCTGTATCACACTGTCAACTGGTAATGTGTATTTATCGCGAGTTTTAACCCTTCACCCCTATGTTGTCATCTGCGTCACTATTGTTGTCTATCTAAGTAAGATTTAAGGAAGTATGACTGACGATATTTCGAAATGATTGTCAAACAATTGGGATCCCGATTAGAAGCCGCGTTTCTGTTTGTAAAATCGATTTTGCCGACTAAGACGTTGAAAACGTTAACAAAAAAATATATGTTTGTATTCATAATGGATATCATATATACATTATAGACACTTATTTTGTGAAAGAACTTGGGTATGTACACTCAGTGCAAAAAGAAACGCACACTTTTATTACAATATTATCTGTATGTAGAAGGAACGTATTTGTGAAATAATCTTTTAATTACAGTCAGTAGTTCCGTCTTAGGCTATCAATGTTGAAAATGCGAGGTTTATCATTGAATTGGTATCATCACAACCTGTACAAATCGGTGCGATGTTTTCAACAGGCAATAGTTAACTCTTTCGCTGCCAAATTAATCGTGAGATTTTTATCCCACCACCGTTTCATTGTCGTCTGCTTCAATTTTGTTGTTTGCAAGATCGTTTCAAAGTAAAATTTAATGTAGAATGACTTAAATGAAGTCGATACGAGTGTCAAACTGTTTGGATCCTGAACAGACGCCGCGTAACGCGGCGTCTGATCAGGATCCAAACTGTTTGCAAACGCTTTTTGGCGTCATTTAGAGGGAATTGTTAAAAGGCAGCACAATATTTTTTAGAGTATTTTTTCTGAACTTGTTGCAGAATTAAATAAATCTTGAGATATGGTCTTTCTATTCTAATTTTCTTTAAAAAAAAGTATCTTAATCTGCGCCTGAGCATGATGTGCGTTTCTTTTTGCACTGAGTGTATATTCTTACTTGATGACGAAGCATGGGCTTTCAATATTCTTGACTAATTTTAGTAAGCAATTGACGATGAATATTGAATGATGCACCCTATGATTATAATGTGTTGTATTTGTATATGGTTTAAAATGGAAATAAAAAAGTAAAGGAAGTTGAGAAACTTCTCACAAAATGATACACTATGGAAGACGTTACTCTTTTCTATTTAAACGAAAATTACCGAAACGCCATGCCATAAAATGGCAGGTTATTGAAACTGTTGACAAATTTATTCCAGTCGGAATAGCAAATAGTCTAGTGCCTGATCTGACACCGAATCACTTGGCTTCTGATCAAGTTCCATGTCAATTGCTATGTGCATAGTTCTGGTAACAGAATTTATTGCAAGCAGTTAAATTGTCACTGAATCTTAATTGTTTTCTGAGATAATAAAAAAAGTGTTTTTAGAAAAGCACATTTACATTGCAGATCAAATTAGGCATTTTCTTTTATTACAAAACGTAAATTACCTGGCTATACATTTGATGTACTTTTAGTCCAAGCATTTGAAGAAAACAATATTCCTAAAAGGGCATTAAAATAACATTAAACTATAAAACGTTGATCTTTGAACCATTTTGCGTCCAGTAGATCCTTCCATAATTATATATTGGATTAGTCCATTTTTTATCTAAGGGAAGCCTGGTCAACATTTTCATTTTCATTGTGTTTTATATTGAAATTCCTATCAGCATACAGCGTAGGCTCTGATCAGACGCCACATAATGCGGCGTCTGATCAGAGTCTACGCTGTTTGCCTATGTCCCATATATGGTATCGTGGCACAAATGGGTTTATATTAAGAGCATTTCTATTGTATATGGTTACAGCTAAAATAAAACAACTTGCCAACTAGTTGTTAAATGCATGTCAACGTTTTTATTGTATTTGTTTATATTGCGATGAAAAGACATAAACACACATTAATAAGAAACTTTTCTATTTAGACATGCATATTGTTTAGAAATATTTTATTAATACCAACATTTGATTAATAAGTTACCCGATTTTCATATGGTTAACGTGATCTAGCATTTTCCAAGCTTTCTTCAAAACAGTGAATATTCCCAGAATGATAACTTGATGTAACACACATTAATCATTTTTGTCGATGAAAGAAAGTCAATATCACATACATATCAGAAAGCAATCTATCAATGTGTCACTTATTAACTGCATTAAAATGCAGAGAGATTGTGCTTTTAAACGCACATCAAGATTGAACAGTTGAGAATTAGTCTAGCGATGAAATTGATATAAATATGAACACGGCCTAATTTGTTTATGTTCAACGTGAAGCTAGTGTGGAACCCCAATATTGGAACTGAGTAACAATAAAAACCACATATCATTTCTCGGAGCGTATAGACGAAACACATGTTTTCCGTTTCTAACATTTGGTTTGGAAAGCAATACGGGTAAGATTTTTTTAATGTGTTGCATACAAAAATATTATGGGAAACACAAACCAAGCACTCTATATACGATATTTCCACGTATTACTTACTGTGGAGAGAGGACGTTACTCTTTTCCGCTTCTTAAACGGAACTAAAAACATACACCCATTGACAAGAGTATGGAGTTTCAGCGACATTATGTATGGGTTTAAACGTTTTGAAATTGCCATTAGACTATTAACATACACGCGTTTATTGGAAAAGCCTTCCGCTAAATAATAGTGATGACAATTAAACTCGCAATTGATTGAATAAAACAAAATGTGCCCGTTTATCTTTAACGATCGAGAGTATAACCTGAATTCAAAATACTTTATATAAATTGTATGTTTCTTTATGTACCTTCCGTTTTTAATTGTAGACGATTGAAATACAATTTGCTCATCCAATTGATTCTTTGAATTGTTTTGTTGTTTTATGATTGTATTCTTCTTTTACATACTTTGTGTGTTAACAATAATTCTTCAAAAAATGTACTTAAGCCGAAATACAATTAGACATTTAAGGTTTAAAAACTAAAGGTTTAAAAACTAACTCGTTTAATAAAATTACGAGAGATGCTCTAATTTACATATTGACCCTTATGTGCCTTTATCCAAGCCAACCATATCCAAATACACGCCACATTTCTGCTACATGAATTCAGCAATAAACTTGGGTCAATGGTTATAAAGCGTTTGAGCTGAGTCTGAGTGTGTTCTCAAGCATCTGATTTGTCAGATTTGAGCCGAGGCTCAAATCTGACCAATCAAATGCTTGAGAACGACTTAGACTGAAAAGCTTTATAACTTCGGACCCAGGTTTAAAGTCTACTTAAGAGAGGTCGAGACAGTAAGGCTGGACTGTAATTATATTTCATAGTTAGGTATGCGTGATATGTTTTCTAACTAATCATATCATATTTACGATATTATTTTTCAGCGAAATGAAACCAACTTTCAGATTAACGTAATCATATCAATATTATAGTTATTATTCTTCAATTTTTGCCCATTTGGCAAAACCTATGAAACCTATATGGCCTGAGCTTTGATATTTGGCATGGTTTTACAAAGAGTTATATAGTTTTCGTCTATTGAACTGATATGGCATGATATTTGGTATGGTGACACTTCTAGAGGTCCTTTACCAATATTGTTAAAATGGTTTCGATCCGTTGCATACATGTATCTAGGTAACGGGAGCTAAAATACTTTGTTTCAATGAAAGGTTCTAATATATTATCGTTTGAAACCACAATACCCTATTCTAATATATTTGGCGCAAAGCATTATCTAAATATCTTTTGTGTCAAGTTTTTTTCAAGTAATGCCCTATGGGTAAACAATTACTCCGAACGGGGGGTCAAAGTTTTACATAGAGTTATATATTTTAAATATTCAAACATATTTTCTCTGAAACTCCACGCTATGCTTTTTGGCATGATTATACTTCTAGAGGTCCTTTACCAGTATTGTGAAAAAATCGGCTCGATGCATCCAGGTCACAGGAGCTAAACAGTGATTGTTTAAATGAAAACCTCAAAAAACGTTTGTCTGAAACCACAGTGCTTTTTGCTCATGTATTTGACAGTAAGCATCATTTATAGGTCCTAAATCAAGATTTTTCACATTATGCCCGTGGCATAAAAAAAATACTTCGCCCAGGAGGTCACAGCTTAACATTGCGATATAGCGCGAAATAATTTTGATATGATACGTCTAGTGTACTAGTGAGGTGTGGTATATGCTTATCAACTTCATCTTTCAGCTGGAAACTCTAGATATTTGGACAACCAGCAAAAAGAGAACCGAGTGCGTAGGTGTCTCTTGCCAGTAAAGAGCCTCTCCATCAGCAAGCCCTATGTAGTGTTTTTACGCAGCGTCACATGGAAACAGGACACTCTGCGGCCACATGTTAAACTACAAGTGAACTCGGAGGTGGTCCTACCCCAACATATGGCATGGCAATCACCGGCGTGTGGACAATGCCACATATGTATTACCTCCAACTTTGGGTCAAATAGTATCAACTATAGGTAAATGAGTACCACTGTCTCATAGATATTCCATTGATGTGGACGAGGCTAAGGGAGTAAACACAGAAAGAAATTATGGAGTGTACTTAATACTTCTCTTGCATTTACTGCAGTCGACCTGATCTGACCTGATGTCACAGAGTGTTTTGGAGACACAGCATTTCCAAAACCTGGCATCCGCTAGACTTCATATGCTCACAAGGGTATTCATCTTAAGAACTTTCTCATCACCCGCACGTCTTAAAGTGCGGGCTTTACTTAGCTGTAAGATGCAAATACATCAGAAAAGCTCTGCTGTTTATCTAAAGTAAGTAGGAAAGGTCGGTATTGTTGACATCAAAACCACATATCCAGACAACTCTTACATCTTTAACGCAATATTATCAGGTGACTTCAAAGTCTACTTCAATCTCTCCATATATGATAAAAGTTATGCAGAAAGCTTTTTTCATCATCTTTCTGTGTTGCTTTTGACCTGCAGAGTCTGCCTAGATGACTGCTCAATTCTGGAAAAAGCTACGACCTCTCTGTGTTACGTATGATCTGCATTGTATAACCGCCTTTGTATTAACTGGACTTAAGCTTTTACAAATGACACAGTTAAGCATTACACTATGTGGACTTGCACCGATGTCTGTAAATCACTATCATTTCTTCTGGATAATATTTATGTACGTTTTGGGAGTGCCATATACCGCCAAGTGATTGGTATCCCTATGGGTACAAACTGTGCGCCCCTTGTCGCAGACCTATTTTTGTACTGTTATGAGAGGGACTTTATGCTAAGTCTAAAACCTGATACACAGGCAGATATGATCGAAGCCTTTAACAACACATCGCGCTATCTAGATGATATTTTTAATATAGACAACCCATTTTTTGATACGTTGTTTCCTTTTATTTACCCAAAAGAATTACGCCTTAATAAAACAAACGAGTCAAATTTATCGGCACCATTTTTAAATTTGGATCTTTTAATAAATAACGGTATTGTTTCTTCTAAAATTTACGATAAACGAGATGATTTTGATTTTAGTATTGTAAACTATCCTTATCTAGATGGCGATGTTCCCCGTTCTACATCTTACGGGGTTTATATTTCACAACTTATTCGTTTTGCTAGGGCTTGTACCTCTGTTGAGGACTTCCACATTCGTAATAAAACTATTACTGAAAAGCTTCTTAAACAGGGGTACAGATTTCATAAACTTCGTAAAACATTTTCTAAATTCTTTTATAGAAATCTTCCTCTCATTAACAAGTATAAATGTAACTTAAAGTCTTTTCTGCGGCAAGGTATTTCACATCCGGAGTTTTATGGTGATGTGATTTACAGACTTCGTAAGATTCTTGGACATATGCATTTTCAAAACCTATTTGTGAAACGTATTAGATTTTTCCTCAAAAAAGATTATGATCCAACTATATTGCTGCGCACTTCAAGTTTGGTTATCGATCAATCTACAATTGATAACTATGCTTTCCTCTTTGGTTGTGCGACGACAGACAGGGCTTAGCACTACATGATGATGTATCTCTAAAGCCGTTCTTAACCGGGAGAGTTATGTCGGATTTTCGTGCTTTGGTTTTTCTCTCCCTCTCTGTCGTACCCTAAACCCTCCCATGTCTTACAGTTACTCGTGACTACAGACTATTCGCTTGAGTACAATTTGACCGTTGCCATAGTGGGTTATTTTTAACACGGGCTTGAATGTTTAATTCTTTCCCGTGTTACTAATAATCCTGTCAGAGAATTTTGTTAGATGTTTTACATGCATTTACTTACTGTGCTGGCGGTCTTTTTGATTGTAAGGTTGTGGAACAGGGTTTATATTTTATAAACCCAGGTTTAACCCCCAGTGGTTGTTAATAGTTAATTTATAATTGATTATTGATTGCTACTGACCGTACCAAGGCGGGCTCCTATGTTCACTTAGCTTTATGTTTGTCTTGCGTGTTGTTTTCTATTTAGTGTGTGGATGAGGGAATGGTATTGCGTGTGTGTGTGTGTGTGTGTGTGTGTGTGTGTGTGTGTGTGTGTGTGTGTGCGTGTGTGTTTGTTATGGTATGGCTGTGTGTGTATTCTGCTTTGGAGATGGGTGTGTTGTTTGTGTTGCGTTTCCTGCTTGAGTCTTCTTTCGTATTTATTAAGCATAAACCTAAATTGAAACTGAATTGATAAAAAATGCTTTCACTACTACACATGCTTACATATGTAAATTTGTTTATATTATCTTGTGTATGGACCGGTGGCCATAATACAATAAATGCTGAACTGAACTGAACTATGAGCATTAGGAAACATGAATAATTGAGGCACACTACTGCTGTATGTGGCTTCCGACACAAGAAGGGAAAACCAGGAGGACTCATAGCGTGGTCAATCTGCAACTCTCAGCAAAGCTAGCTGCCTTACAGGCTCACAAGGATAACCCTTCCATTGAAGCCTCGCAAAGTCAGCAAGAAACAATATCCGGTATACAAAATGAATCATGTTCAGGCATCATCAAGAACATGTATGACGGAATAAAAAGGCAACCAAATCCAGTGTCAATAAAACAACACCGGGAAAGAGGTCATCACTGACAATGCAAAACAACTAACCAGTTGGATTGAGCACTATTAAGAGAAACGTGTTCAAAGGTAAGCCCTGGACGCAACTGAACGCTTCACTTTCATGTCTAGACATGACAGTCTACCGGCCACTGATACACTCTTAAATGGAATTTACAAACTGCTATCGGGTAAAGTCCCAGACAAAGATTGAAACCAGCTGAGGTCATTAAAAGTGCGACACAGAGCGTAGTGTCTTTCCCTTTATAGATTCCTGTTGCAAAAAATGATTTTCAAAATACGGTCGTAACATTTCGCCTCTACAATTTAGTGAAAGGTAGAAAGTTTTAACAACAAAACGTCCATATGTGTCATGCAAATAAATGTCACCTTAGACCAATTGGATGAACCCATACCTAACAAAGTGTGGACTTCCAACAAATTTTGTTTAGGTGTAAATAATTTAAATAATAGTATTACATAGGCTGAATTTATTACCTACTCTGCGGCAAAAGTAAATAAAACCAATATGAAATAAACTGCGTCATCTAGGTGTAAACAATTCTTACACTGTCAAAAAGTGAAGGGATTCAACGAGTCTCCTATATATATTTTTTATTTCCTGAATATTTCTGACGATCTTGACAAAAACTACTGAAATAAGTGTAAAACAGTTGCGATCCTGATTAGACGCCGCGTACCTTGGTTTCTGATAATGATCCAAAGTGTTTGCAGTTGTACTCGAGGTAATACAGTAAGTGGTTTATAAGTTTAAAGAGATAAGTCAATCTTTAAAGATTGTTACTAAATACAGGTCAGTAGAAACTCAATAATCTGTATTCAAAACATATATTCTGTAAAACATTGTTCAACTCCTGCAACAACATGGAACTGTTTAGAATATACTCATTACATGTGCAAACAGTGTGCCATTCTCATATGCACTGTTTGGAAATTTATACCAGTATTTATGAAACTACCGAAATATCCCAATAGACTGGTTCATATTTTGCTAATTTAAATGATCCACAAGGGAAACGGAATAACCATTAGAGTTCCTCAGTGTTACAGGAGTGTTGATCAACAGTTTAGATCTAGATCAGATACCACGTAATGCGGCGTCTGATCTGGATCCAAACTGTTTGCAAATGTTAGTCAAGTCGCGTTTAGCATGAAAAGAGTTTATACACGTGGACTCTTAATATCCGTACTGATAAAATTTCGGTCAGCATTGTTTGTTCAATCACATGACCTTACACATTCTGTATCGTTTGTTAAATCCGTTTTTCTATTGGACCATATTTCCACGCCATATTGTCTCCCTAAAATAGTTGCAGCGGTATAATTTCAATCACCCGTCTTATGAATTTATCATTTAACATCATATTTGACGTGAAATGTTAAACGAACAATCACGATTCTTTAACAGTCATTCATCAAACATGGCAAACATTACATTTCATGGCGCCGGTTCTTCAGAATAAGAGTTGTACAATCTAAAATCTCATGGTAGAACAAAACATGTTTGAATATGGACACCAAACTGAAATATCACCAAACAAAGTCACACTAGCGTTAAAGGCCAATTTTATTCAACTGGCAGGGAGGAGCTTACCTTTGGCAAAGATAAACTAATTTACTTTTGATTTTAGGGTTGATAGGTATAGTTCCGTATTATATCGTTATTGTCCGATACTTTCAACATTAAGAAACATAATGTATGCGTGCACCAATATCCACGCACAATTGGTACAGTGGATAATATGTTATTCTTTCCCGTTTAAACGCAAACGTACGCAAACGCAAAGCACTAAAACGTAGAAAAGAACAACTTTTGGACAATTCTGATAGTTCATGTTTATCTTGGTGGCAAACAGTTTGGAGCCTGATCAGACGCCGGGTTACCCGGTGTCTGATCTGGCTCCAAACTGTTTGTATTGGAAATAATAGTTTTAGCATAAACGCGTTTATTGGGAAAGAATAACAGATTATCCACTGTATATACAGGGCTCCCTCTCTACAAAAACACCGAATGGAAAACAAAGATTGCGTGTGTTGTTCGTAGGGAATAGTTAAAGGAAGAGAAATTAAGACTTGGTTAACATTTGCAAACAGATTGAATCCAGATTAGACGCAGCGATACGCGGCGCCTGATCTGAATTCAAGCTGTCTGTCATTCTTCATTACTTCCTTCTGTCAACATGTCCATTGATACCAGAATGTAATGTTGAGAAAAAACCCGGCAGACGTCAACGGTTAATTCCGATAATAAGAGAGCGTGCTGCCGGCCCAATAGTTGAAATGCAAAGGTCCGAATCGAAACTCCGCCCTGCCAGGTCAATAAAATCGATCTATACTTGTTCCAGTTATTTTCAGAACAAAATAGTTCATAGTGGTAAATAGATAACAGGGTATTGTCGATAAGGTTTGACCTGACGGTTCATGCATATTCCGTCTTTTTCCGTAAGTTATTCGTTAGCTTCCGAAAACAACTACATTGTATTGAGAATAGACAATTCAACGGTGACTCGAACTGGAATAGTGTTATCGGTTATGAGATAAATACAGTCGGTGATGGCTCAGTGGTAAGGTCGCCGCGCTACCAAGGTAAGGGTATTGGGTTCGATCCCCGGTAGAGTTTTGTATTATTTATTGATTATGTACATGTATTTTTTTTTAAATGCGGATAGACGCATGCAAACCATGACATTCATGCAATTGCATGTACATGTATATGAAATAGAGTACAGTGCTACTTGCCTAGGAAAAACTTGGCTAGAAAACTGGTCCAAAGAACACCACGTTATGCAAAACACTCCCAGAAAGCACTATGCGTTACTTTTGTATTTCGTCAGGCATCAAAAGGCATCAGGCAGCAGGCCGTTTTTTGAAAAAAATTGCTGACTGATTTATTTTAGTATCTTTTAAGGCATACCAAACTTTTAATTGTTTACTATTTAAAAAATATTTACAGCCGAAGTTTACAAAACAGTACCGAGAATCGAACCCATGACCCTTCCACAACGAGTCATTAACGCTATCCATTCAGCTATTGCAACACAGTGACTTTTGGTATCGGCTAAGGTATATATCAATAAAGTATCCGGAAACTCCCGATTGTACCACCGATTGTACCAACGAAAGCTGACGGAAAGTGATGACCGTCAGGTCAAACCTTATTGATAATAACATCGGATCTATAATGTCGTACACTTTCCAACTTGAGATAAGCATGATCCTTGTGCAGCGTGAGACAGCTGCGCTAATTTTACTGATATGTTATTCATTCTTTGGGTGGTTCGCGGGTCAGCTTATTCTGTGTCAGAATTCGTTGAAACCTTGATTAAATTGAAATATACCATATGGAGAATGAAAAATCGTTAAAATAAAAAAAAGTTACAGTGCCGTTTTTTTCTGACAGGACCTTTTGTCGTGAAAAGCTCCTTTTTTAATAAACAGGAATATTTTCTTTATAAAATGATATAACTCAATCATTTCTGTACATTCAAGTAAACTGTACATAGACTATAAGATATTGGGCAAACAAAAGTATTTCATAACGTATTTTCTGGAAATATCAATATTTTAAAAAAGTCAAATTCTGAAAATCTCAAATTACAAAAAATCAAGCTGTTTAACATACTCTAATTTTACTCTTATTAGATAGATATAACTTAATTCTACTAGTCACAAACATTTAATGAAAATCTACAGTAGAATTTACATTTTATACATGATTTCCTGAAATTCTGACAAAATGTTAACACAAAACGAGTAACCTCCCTTGAGTTCAACTTTAAAATGCCGTCAGCTCTAAATAATACCATAAGTCAAACCTGTAATAAGGGACCATTGAATACGGTAGCCTGTAAATCTTTAAAGTCAAGTGACTGCTTAATGCATAACAAAAGTAATGCATTATGCTCATTTAGGGTCTATCTTTTAGCATTACTTTTGTCCTGTGTTAAGCTGCAATCTGTCATATAGGCTATAAATCCTCACAAATTTAGCTGTCACTTGACTATACTTGCATCTGATATTATTCATTATTACGTGACTAAACATAGCCTGTCCTTTGATCACTGCGTTATGAATTGACTAGTCACTAAAATCGGACAATTTGTTAAAAAAATGTTTTGAAGCGAGTGGGAATCGAACCTCGAACCTTTGGATTGCAAGTCAATCACCGTGCTAACTGTGCTAACAGAGGAGACACTGAAACAGCTCAAACCTTTCTTTATATAAATTTCCTACTATAAGCACGTGCCGCAAAGATCAGGTGAAAGTCATCAGCATTTCCGGAACTCGAGATGCGGGCCGCCCGCTGTCGAACCACCTTAATAGACGTGTTTATGCTAAAACTATTATGTCCATTGCAAACAGGTATGAGCCAGATCAGATGCCGGGTAACCCTGTTACCTGTTTGCCACCAAGATTAAAAAGATAAAATTAATTTTCTACAGTTCTGTGCGTTGTGTTTGGGTTTATTCGGGAAATAATAATGTCTTCTCTACTGTACATTACGCACAATAAATACATCTTTCCCTGGCTGTCTGTACGGAAATCAACGAGTACGGTGATCACCCCTTTAACATTTTTAGAATGTTCCGATCTAATAAAACAACTCTGACATTCAGGAGAAAACAATTATAACAAACTACTCAAAAGAATGTGAACAATCAGTATTAGCCCGGATTACCGACCCTACACGACAGGCACTTGATGGCAGGAACGAATTAATTCGATATAAATTCCCGTGTCCCGTGTCATATATAAACAATACAAGGTTCCCCTTTTAAACAACGGAAGTGCTGATATTTTACACGACCCGGCTAGCGCGTGGTTTTGTACGGACATTTCGGGAACCAGTCAAAAACGGAACCGAGAATAACAATACGCTGGTTCCCGAAATGTCGGTACAAAACCGCCAGCTAGCCGCGTCAGTGTAAAATATCTAGCATTTCCGTAGTTTAAATAATGGCGAGTGGGGAACCTTGTATTGTTTATATATGACACGGGCACGGGAATTTCGATTTCATTCGTTCCTGTCATCGAGTGCCTGTGCACTACACTACGTTAGAAAGGTTCAGGTAACCCTGAATAATGGCGGCGCCTTTACACATGTCATTGTAAGATGAAATCACATGGAAATGTAAGCGGGTTCTTATAAAGATTGTCCACAGGTGTTTTATTATATCAATTCGAATCAGTTGTATATAAAAGTACATTACTAAATCGAATATATTTTGTAAGGGCATGGATTTTGTATACGTTCGACAACGAATCATTTCGTCATTTTGTATGACTATTGTAATAAGTTGTTCAGCTGGTTGGTAGATAGGTACATAGTTGGTGGTCTAGAGTTTAGGATACCTGCTTAAGGTTCTTGTAAAGTGTTTTTTGGTGCATTTTTGAAAGGTGATTTTTTGGTCATTTATGGAGCAATGTTGCATAATTTCATATCAAAATGTGCGTATTGAAATGAACAAGCTTATGAGATAGGTTACAATTTGAAAGGAAAACTGTGTATCTTGATTTTGAACAATATGTTTGGATTTGCACCAAAATGTGAAGCAAATTTTCTGTACTGAAATTCAACAAATCCTTCCTCTATATTGAAGAATATGCTTTACATGAGGTAGTAGGACCAAAATCCTGACGAAATCCACTCAAATAACAACAGAAGAAGTCATGGAATATTTGACAATTTTCAAGGACAACACTATTTTGCAATGGGGGACTACTTAATTTTTCCAAAGTATGGTGGGCAACACGAGCCTCTGTCAAACATTATTACATGTATAAATATGCAGGCTGTATTATTTTTTCATCCTTTTTTAACTGAATTATACCTTGAGAATACATTGAGAATCGTTGTTGGGCTCTCGCGGGAGGATCTGCTTCTTTATAACCCCATCCTCTTCCTAGAATTCTTCTATAACTGTGTTTTAACGCATGTTGCAAGATACATACATGATTATAATGACTTCATTGCGTATAACGATTACACAATTGCTATTCAAATCCCAGGTCTCTTTATGCGTCTAAGCTTGCCAACGTGTTCCTTACTTTGCACGTGCGCAGATACAGATGTTTCACTGTAAACAGCGCTACATTCATTACCGCGAAGGCAAGAGAATCTCGCAACGGTCCGCTCGCCTCAATGCACAAAAAGGAGGAGTGACCGTGGAGAACGATATGTTTGAGAGAGACATAATGGGTGGTGGCAGCGCTATGGTTTGGTTTGGGAAAATTGGAACTATGGAAATTGACTTGATTATTATTCAATAAAATGCCAATGCTCAGCGTTTCATCAATGTTTTAAATAACACAGTGATTCGATTCATGCAAAAGAAAGGAAGGACCTGGCATTTTGAGCTTGACAATACATGTATAAAGCATCACACGGCGCGTATCACCACACAATTTCTTGCTAAAATACATTAACGTTCTGCCTTGGTCTGTTGTATCCTCGGACATGAATCCCATAGAACACATATCGGATGTATTTGATAACAAGGTCGGGTCAAATCATCAAATTTATACCATAATGACCTCCAAGTGCATTTTGGTTGGAATGCCAACGTATTTGAAACGTTACGTAAAATCAATGAGGGGACGTATTCTGCAATGTATCCGTAAAATGGAGGGAACAGTGGTTACTAGTGCTTTTTTAAACATCATTTTAAATGCGCATCAAGTAAATGTTTGTTTCAAGATGCTGTGTGGTCATTCTAATTATTAAGAATATTCCATTTCGACCCCTCTCAACTGAATTATTTATTAAACAGTACGCAATATTTGATTCTAATCCAATGAAGTACACAAACACATGACTATGACATTGAAGCTTCGATTACAAAAATAATTCATCCGGCATATAAATGTATCAACAAAGTTTATTATTTTTAATTCTATATAAACTGAAGTGAGATCCGGTTGTTTATAATTCTCTGTGAAAAGTGTTGTAAACTTAATGATGTTTTTTTAATTCGAAAAATATTTTTAATGTAAAATCTTTCTATATGTATATCTTCCATTTCTTAAAATAATTTTCAACATTGTATCATATCACCACGGCTTCATCGATGACCAAGCTATTTTTGAAAACCAATCTTTCGGTACATGTAAGTTTGACAATCCAGGAGACGCTTATTAGTAGGCTTACATAATTTTAAACACTTCTTTTAAGAATATATACCATAATACATGATAATAGTGTTTCCATATTGACCTGACGAGTGCTTTGTACAAAAATATGAAATAGCTTTTCGAAATGTAATCATACATTCTGATTATTAAGGATAATACACTGTTGGATTTGTTATCTTTTTCAGCTATATGACTACTAACTTTTTAATCCTAATATTACCCCTAAATCCCCCTTTTCACTAGCAGACTCAATGTCCGCAAAGTTCAAAGTATACTGGTAATATTGGTTGTCTCTTCCAAAGTGTATGGTTCTGTAAGTTTTCACATTAAAACGCAACAGCCACTTTGACTATGTGTAAGGCATCTAAGTCGTGCTGGATAATATCAATTCTAATGTCTTTGTTGTATAGTTTGGTACCATAAGCGAATAATTTCACAATACTACGTATAACTTCAGGGGTAGGGATCATCTATTATAAACACATGAATAATATGGGTCCCAGGACACTTCCCTGGGGTACCCCACTTAAAATGTCTTCCCACGAAAAAGACCAGGGTCCTTTCACAGATACATATTGCCTACGTCCAGTAAAAAAGTCACGTTTCCATGACAAAACTGGCCCTCTGATACCAAATACTGATACTTTGCGAGAAAACGTTAATGTACTATGTTCTCAAAAGCTTTGACAAAATCTAAATATACAATATATTTTCCCAAATTCTATCACCCTCAATGTAATGTGACTAATCATCTATGTATTCAATTAACTGTAAAACGCAGGATCCCCTAGAACGAAAACCAAATTGAGCATCATATAAACTAATATATGATTGTTTCTGACTAAATTTTCAAATATCTGTTCCCTTATGATTGGTTTTAAATTCTTACAACTACTGAAGTAAGGCTATCAGGGTGGTAGTTGCATAATTATACTCATGAACTATTACAGTATTTTAATGCGTGTGTATGTGTGAAATGCAGAAGCAGAATATACGTGAAAAAAGTAGTAAGGACAAAAAAGAATTGTGTGTCTCTGCCCAACGAAATCGTCGGTTGTGTCCCTACTAGGACACCATAGAAAGCCTTGTCCAACTCGTGCAATAGTATATACAGTGGAGAATCTGTTATTCTTTCCCGTTTAAAAGCAAACGTACGCAAACGCAAAGCACTTAAACGTAGAAAATAACAACTTTTGGACAATTCTGATATTTCATGTTAATCGTGGTGGCAAACAGTTTGTAGCCTGATCAGACACCGGGTTACCCGGCGTCTGATCTGGCTCCAAACTGTTTGCACTGCAAATAATAGTTTTAGCGTAAACGCGTTTATTGGAAAATAATAACACATTCTCCACTGTACATGAGCATTTACCCTGTACCTGCCAAAGGCTTGAATAGTTTCACAACAATGTAAGCTTTATATGATAGAGATCGCAATGCAAAGTGAAATATTAATCAACATTACAATAGTCGGAAAGATGTGGAATACTTGAATGGGTGTAAAAAGGTGATTTAAAGGGACAAACTCTTGATTTTCCAGAAACAAAGGTCAGCTGTACAGGGACGAAATTAGTTTCCGACAAGTAGTCCGCTGAAGAATCGTGACACCCGGAGAAATTTATGATCGAAAGTAATGCGCAATGCACTTATTTTATTGTTTATGTATCAAACAACAATAGTGTACTGAAATAAAAGTTGAAAATATGGATATTAAAAAATGAGAAAATGCGGATTAATCGGAAAAGTCGACAAATGACATATTTCGGTGACCTTGATGTAATTGAACGGATATATTGTCTAACTGCAGTGATTAGGGTGAGTGACATTCCATCAATAATATTGCTTGTTCTTTTCTCTGTCCGCACGTATATAACAATTGTCAATCGGTTTTGAAGATTTGGAGTAAATGGACCTTAAATGTTAGCAAACTTCTACAAATTTGTAAAATGCAAATGGCTGCCCTTGAATCAAGCATAGGGTATTCTAAGGGCCAATTACAAGGTTTTTTCTGACTTTTGTAAGACATTCTGTGTAGGAGTACCCAGTATGTAATGGGTTCTTTGTATGTATTCTACCAGATTTCCGAAAATACGTGTCATTAAGTGATTTGATATATTCTGCTGAAGAGGCTATTTTCACTCCAAGTTCGCTACTTTTGGATCTTCTGACATCACAAGTATACTTATATTAATGAAAATTTGGGCATGCTCCTTTTCATTGACTAATTATTTATGCTGTGTGAAAATATTTTTAGCCAATGTGGTATAGTTATTGAGTATTGCAACTTTTCAAATTTGGGTATTTTTTCTCGTACAGGGACATTACATGAACCTTAACCCGTTCATGATTAAATTTATCGTGAGGTTTTTACCCCTTCAACGCCATATTGTCGTCTGCTTCAATATTGATGTCTGCAATATCGCTTTAAAATTAGATTTAAGGCAGTATACCGGTAGCTGACGTAATTTTAAAACAAGTTGCAAAAGGTTTTACGCCGCGTTACGCGGCGTCTGCTCAGGATCAGATATGTTTGCAAATGGCCTTTATGACATCATTGAGAGTGAAAGGGTTTATAACCAGGTGGTCCGGGTTCAATTCGAGAGGGGGAACAAGACTAAATAAATATTTACTGCCTATGAAAGTTTGTTGCAGGACTAAAGTACAACAGAATACTCCTTTAAAGGGAATCCTTTACTTCCTAAACCCTTTCCTCCCTAAAACCTCAAATGGAAAATACCAGTTTCCAATTTAGTCTAGTCCATTTTTGACTTTTACGGTCGAATTTTACAATATATGTCAAAATGACAAACAGTGTAGACCCTGATCAGATGGCTCCTTAAGGAGCCCTCTGATCAGGGTTGTCATTGTTTGCATAGGACAAGTGTACTCCTCACAGGAACGCTGTTTCTAAATGACGAGTATATGCGTCACTAGGGTTCAAAGAGTTAACCCTTTCAACGCCGAAGGCAATTCAAGTCGACTTTGCTATCAGTTTGAATGCAGATAGGACGCTGACTCACATGGCATGGGATTGAGATCAAAATTGTTGACACTGGTTTCGAATTTTACCAGTCATTCTGACTTAGATATAACTTTTAAACGATTTTTCCGACAGCAATATCAAAGACGACGATATTATGGCCTGAAATGGGTAAACACTTCACGATTAATTCGGCGATGAATGGTTAAAGAGTGATCAAGTACCGACAGCTTGACAGTATATCGCTTATTCCTTTACAACCGTGTCGTCATCTGCTTTAACTATTTCACTCTCAATGATGCTGAAAAGCGCGTTTGCAAACGCGGCGTCAGATCAGGATCCAAACTGTTTGATTTTCTTGTGTTTTATTGTGTGGTGCTTGACAAAACACAACTAAAGAGTTCTAGTGTTTTTCAGGCGAGATGTGAAAAAGAATATGATTTGTGGTTAAATCCAAAAGCAATTTCTTCCTCTGCTTATTACGCTTGTATCGATGTTACATGGACATATAACATCTGTTACGAAGGTAAGGTTTTAAAACAATGTGTATCGAAATTGTCAGTTCGAATTTTGTGTTTTAAATACCTTTATCAATTAATCAAGCATTATCATTATCATTTTACCAGCTGAATATTTTTGTAATATTATCTTAAGCGATCTACAGTGATTAAATGATTGTTCGTTGCCAGGAAATGACAAATTTACGTGCTTACTCTAAACTGTTTGTAGCGATATACAATAATAGACACTTAACATATTTTTGCACATGCGGAGTAATGGCGGCATATGTGGACTAATTTTGCAGATGTGGAGTAACGGCGGCAAAACACTCGTGATTTAGTAACTCGTAAAATTTAGGAGTAAGTAGTCGCAATGAAGTTGGATTATTTTATAAAATTTACAGCAAATGAAGTATAAATATCTATTCTAATTCGGTCGCCCTTTAGATTCTTTAAGCAATGAACTTTGACAGAGCTGGACAGGACTCATCCTTCAGATCACCTTTACCATCTTTCAATGTGTAATGCAACATAAACACTGAGACCGCAGATGTTTTATTTAGTTGGCACTTTCCGCTATATATTTGCGAAACTTAAATATTCAGATCTACATGTATGTGACCTTTCATATAGGCAGGTCCGAATTTCAAACCATGTTTCTTTTCATTTTATAGCCAGTGAAAAAGACGTTTCATTTATTTGATGTTTCATTTATACTTGCTAAACATAAATATTCAAATCAGCGCGTCCTTAAGTTAGGCAGGTCCGAAATTCAAACCCTGTTTCCTTTTTCATTTTTAGCCAGTGAAAACGACTGAAAATACTTGCACTTTCAGGCATGGACGAATTAGAAACACAATCATACTTATTTTGGAAAAACATTCCCCGTGAAATCACAACTGTTTGCATATGCTCAATTTGTTTCCTAATGCGGAAACATGGCCGATTGAGAACGTAGTAAATCCTGGTAGTGGGCCACAGGCTATACACTATAAAAGAAAGTTTACTGATTGATTTATATATACAGTAAACCCTCGCTATTACGACCACTAAAACGAAGGCTAATTAATTGTATAATAGAGAGGTGGCAGCTTAAAGCAAGGTGACAGTGAAACAGAAAGCTCCTTTCTGTTACACTGGTACCTTGCTTTAAGCGGTCACCAATCATAAACACCCTAATAGTTAACCAAATTTAGTGGTCGTAATAGGGAGGTTTTACTGTATATGTATGTGCACTGTATTGTTTTGCTACGATTTCGAATGTGTATCAACTAGAAACAGCTAGTTGAACCCTATGTAATGCTTTGTCTGTAATACTAGTATTGTCGTAAAAGATAAGAACCTTCTAAAATATGATTTTGAAATAAGGTTTGAGTGTCACGCAGTTTTGATCTTAGTGTGACGCCAAGGTATGCGACGCTTTATCTTGATCCGAACAGTTTTTAAACGTAATCACGGCACCAATGTTTAACAGGCATGCATATGAAACAATGACATTGAAATGCGAAAACAAATAATGCCAGACAATTTTGATAAACAGCCGAAGTTTTGATTATGTGCTAAACCAACGCTATTGAAATATTCAAGTTATTGTTCCAAAGCAAATTGGTAATTTCTGTATAATGATTTTCAAACAATGTAGAAACCGAAAAGGTGGGAACATTTAAAACCTTCCTGTACACTGTTCTTTTATTTTGACTGCAATAACTACGTATACTACTTGAAATACCAGTAGTCATAAATATCGTATCTTCAAAAGTGAAAAGTCCATATGAAATACTTAGCATTAACGTTTTATCGAGTTAATATTTAATAGACATTTTTTCCAATTCCAATCGTGCAATGTCTCTTTTGACTATTTAAGGTTTGCTAAAAATATATTGCAAAGTAAAATCCAGGACAGACCCTGACCAAAAGACTTCTTAAAAAGCCCCCCTCAATAGGGTTCACAATGTTTGCATATGACAACCATACTCTTCACAATTATTTACTTTGTAAATGAAGAGTATATACGTTGCTAGATATATTGACGTCACAATCAAATGTTTTGTAAATGAAGAGTAGTTACGTTGCTAAGGTTGGATGTTATAAAAAGCTGATTGACAAACCTTTTCGGGATGATCAGCGGCACTAAGCCCAAACATGAGACATACAAACAACGACCACATTCCACCTTTATTTGACTTCACAAATGTCGACTAAACAGCAACGTTACTCATTCTAAAGTTACTGACGTTACCTATGCTAACGTACAGTTTATATACACGTGCTCTTTGTAGTGTAACTAATTAAATAGTTTGTTTAACATATTACCTACATTGTAACATTGTCTCAAACAAAGGAACTTTGCTGAAAGCTTTAATTAACCGGCACGTAGCAAAATTAATTAACAGCTGCAAATTGTAAGCTTGTTTACATCAGTTTCGAAAAAAGTTATTCCACCTAAACAAATCAGTTTTGCACGTATATATATGGTCATTCATCCCGGGGGGTCCGAAGAAAGCCCTAGTATCCGGATGGGCGACCAACATACCTCATCACATACTACCCCTACCCTGGATTGAATTCCTAACCGCATATGTGGAACTTGAATGCGCCTACCTATACTCTATCCAGTATAAATAGTGAGACCCTCGTTTACCGGCTTTTCAATAACAAGAAATGCCAGAAATACAAGCTCGTTCTAAAACATACGCTACACGCTAGGCAACTCAATAAATAAGTATTCAGAGTCGGGAGTTACAGTGGAGAATCTGTTATTCTTTCCCGTTTAAACGCAAACGTACGCAAACGCAAAACACTAAAACGTAGAAAAGTACAACTTTTGGACAGTTCTGATAATTCATGTTTATCTTGGTAGCAAACAGTTTAGAGCCTGATCAGACGCCGGGTTACCCGGCGTCTGATCTGGCTCCAAACTGTTTGCACTGCAAATACTAGTTTTAGCGTAAACGCGTTTATTGGGAAAGAATAACGTTTTCTCCACTGTAGCTGCCTAATGCCGAACAGCAATATTTCAGAAAGCTTCTGAACTTGTGACTGTCCTTGAACAACCCCAAATGTCTTTTTTGAATGCTTTACTGTTTATAAACACTTAGTCTGCAGTCCGATATATCGTGTTGGATAATGATTCACCCATTCACTGCGCGTTGTATCGAATGAAACGGTAATTTGCAAACAATTTGTAGCCGGATAAGACACCGCATAACGCGGTGTCTTGTCAGAATCCAAACTTTTGACAAACAATTTATATTTACTAAGTTAATACCCATACTATTTGATTTGAGAAATATAAGTAGACTTCAATTATTGACAGTGAAGGGGTTTTAACTGTTCACCTTGTCCGGAACAACGCCAGTGCGCTCGGGTAGTTTGGCAACCACTAGGCATTGCCATTTGCTAATGTTTCTTTAAAACAGAGTCAAACTGAGAATTGTTATATGCCAATGAAAATGTGGTCCTTAATCCTTTACTTCCTAGCATGTTTATAATTTTATAAACATGCGATCACCTTAAACTGCCACGTTTAAGATATATGACACAGTTTATGTTGTGCATATGTATTACTGCATAGAATGAAACTATTTCCTGCAGTTGAAAAATGAACTAAATACATAAGGCTTCTCTATAGAGCAGAGCAAAGGGTTAAAATGTCTGGCACATAGTCTCTACTGATGGGTTTACTCTTATGTTTTCGGAAATATCTATTACTGTGGCCGTACAAATGCGTTTTTGTATCGTTGCTAGCTCTCAATATATGACACTGTGACCTCGGCTTTTCACTGTAATTAGCCCTTTACTATTTGAACTATTGAGTTATATATTAGAATTTTGTTTTATTGTTTTCCACCAAACGAGATTCTGTGTCGGCTGTTATTAATTCTTTGAATGCTAAGTAATATTAACGTCTTTACAGTAACAGAAGTTCCTGCTCAAAGAATAAAGTCCTTTAGTTTAAGATAAAGCATCAGCTTCTATTTTGTTGAGATGTTGAGTTACACTTTGTCTCATCTGTTTCAAAATTGTTTGCTAACAAGTTTTCATCAAGCGTATAAAACAAAAATATTTGAATCAGATACGACATTAAAAACGACAGAAAGAAAGGTATCATATCCCGCGTATATAGTCATACCTCCGTAAACTAGATCCTTAAAATCTGCAGTCCCTGAAAACTGAAAAGATTCCACCTGTCCGCAATAAGATCCAGTACATCCTTATTTAGTTCCTTAATATCATATCCATGTGATCAATATTTACCTTTCTCAGTGGATCATTAGTTTTACCTAGACTGGTATGGAAAACACTATATTAATCTTACTGTCAAAGGCCTAGTTGCTGTGAGCTAAATTATGACGTTTATGCTATCAACTAGCAAACCTCTATCAATGTTTTGTGATCCCGGTGTAAAATATTGGTTTCAGGGAGTATACACAGGGTATTTCTGTAATAAAGAAGGGTTTATGGACATATCATGTGTGCTTAAGGAAATTCCCTGTTTTAGCCGGTACCTCTGTTAGAAGTCCTCTGCCATTGAGGCCATGATAAGTCTCTTAAGTGCTCGTCACACCATGATTTTCTGGTCAACGTTTTCTGAACGTTTCAATCATCCAATTTATGATCGTTTTAGAATGAGAATGACACATCTGGCGTGTGATTAACGTGTGCCTAACGCACGACTACCGTATGTTTCACGCACGAGAAGCGTGTCACAGCGACCAAGTAAAAAAACCCTGAAAACGATTTGTCAACGTTAGACTAGCGTGTTGAGCGTGTGAATAACGTGTGAATAACGACAGACTAGCGTTAGGACGTTCGCTTAACTTTAGTCACACGCTGCGGGCGCTAGGGGCCGTTCAGCAGTCGTTGACAGGTCGCCAGTGAGTCGTTCACTGCAAAGTAAACGATTAGTAACAACCAAGTAACGCTAGGGTAATGACTGACTAACGAAAGCCGAACGCATGCAACGCTCGATGAACGTTAGTAAAGCGTTCGACAAACGTTCTTAAACGATCTCCCGCGTTTAAAATTAAACGTTTGAAGAAGGCTGGTTTCAGAGAAAGTTTGTGTATGTTTAAAACTTTTTTTCGGACCAGCGTTTTCCGACGATTTCCGGTAATCACCGACGTTTACTAGCGTTCACTAGCGTTCACACAACGCTTTTCTGGTGCTATCCAAGCGACAATTTGCGATTACCAACGTTTCCTCAAACGTCCGAGAACGTTGGCCAGAACGTCATGGTGTGACGGGCCTATTACGAATACATGTCACCCTGTTTTATACCCATTAAAAGCGGGCATATTTTAATGGCATCGTCCGTTTGTTGGTCGGTCAGTATGTCTTCCCGTTAGTCCGTCCTACCAGTCTTTAACCTTTTATACGACAATGGATTTCAAATAACTTTGAGCAATTGTTCACCAGACAATATCAATATGTCGCGTTTAAATCCATTGTCTATAGGCCAAAGATCAAGGTCATATGGTCAATTTACCTTTTCACAATTTTTGTCCGATATGTAATTTCTTTATCGGTGAATGAATTTCATAATAACTTGTCACAAAGGTTCACCAGACAAAGACAATGTGTCGCGTTTAACTACTATGTCTACTGGCCAGAGGTTAAAGAGGATACAAGTAAGTTGTCACAAATGTAGTGGCCAGTCTGTAATTTCTTTGTCTTTGGAAATCAAAATGACTTGGCACAGTTTTAATCCAGAAAATTTGTGTCGTTTCATTCATTTTACTGTCACATATTTCTCATGAGATCGGTCTATCTTAGTTTAACCTAATTTTAAAGATTTAACATATAAAATGCATTTACATTTTTATGTGTTATTTTGGAATCTTTAACCATAGCTATCAGTGTTTTCTTCTGACTTGGCAGCGATATTTAGATTGGAACATTCTAAAACTTTATCAGGGATGAGAATCGTACTAGATGATTTCCCTTCAGCCAGCAAGGGATACCGGTACGAATAATTGTATTTATTGTGAGAAATTGAACAATAGAGAATACAAATTATATTTTCCGTTTAAACGCAAACGCAATGCACTAAACTGTGGAAATTCACTTTTAAAAAATTCTAACTATCATTTTAATCTGAATGGCAAATGGGTTGGCGCCTTATCAAACGCCGGGTTTTGCTCAAATGCGTTTATTTGAAAAGAATAACATATCATTAAAGTTAGCGCATCGGTCTCGTACTGAACGAGGCTTAGACTTATCTCAAGTAGGAAGGTGTACGGATATATATCAGATGTTACCTTGCTTACCAATTGACCATTATAAATTATTTGAAAATAACTCGGTCATGTCAGAAAAATTGGACAATATGCTTAACAAAATGTAATTTCAAAGCTAACCTTACATTACATATAGGCTGTCTTCTTGAAACAGTTTTGTTTCGATTTAGAAGGCGAATTACGTCTTGTTAACATAATTATATATCTACAGTGCTCTCTCTACAACCACACCCACTGGGAATCACATAGTGTTTGTGTTGTTCGGAGGGAATCGTTTTAGGGTGGAAAAAAGAAGACATGGCTAACATTTGAAAACAGTTTGAATACATGTACGCGTATGGTGCTAACTTGCTACAAAACACCCTACTTGAGACAAATACTGTGTGTCTGTCGTTCGGTGGGCGTCGTTATAGGGAGGGAAAGTTAAGACTTGGCTTACATTTCCAAACAACTTGAATCCAGATTTTACACCACGTTATGTCTGATCAGGATTCAAGCTGTTTGTCACTCGGCATAATACTTATTCTATCAAAATGTCCACTTATATCATAATATGTAACTTCGTCAAAAATCAGCAGACTACAACTCTAAGAAGACAATATTGCAGCAGAAAACGTGTTAGACATACAGTAAAACCTCTCTATTACGGACACTAAAAATATGGCTAATTGTTTGAATAAAATACAGGTGACAGGAGCTTTCTGTTTTACTGTCACCTTGCTTTAAGCAGTCATCTGTTCTTAACGCCTAATAATTAAAACAAATTAGTGGTCGTAATAGAGAGGTTTTACTGTAATTGTCATTTAAAGAGAACTCAATTGAACTTAGAGTAGACTGGCAGCATCAGGTCAGATTGGTGTGTATTTCAGAGGGTCAGTATTCATTGTGATAAACTGGGTACAAATAACTACAGAAAGTTATCGTATCTATCGGGTTTATAGACTGGTATCTGTTGGTGAGTTACATTTGTTCTGTTAGAAGCAAAGAGGTATTTATTGCGTTTACACAGTGTTGCGTTCTATTAGTACACGTAGGTAGGAGTCTTTCAAGCACTCTCTCTCTCTCTATCTCTCTATATCTCTCTCTCTCTCTCTCTCTCTCTCTCTCTGGCTATCGCTGTCTCATTATCTCTCTGTCTCTGTATGTCTCTCTCTGTCTCATTCTCTCTCTCTCTCTCTCTCTCGCTATCTCTCTCTTTCCTTCTCTCTCTCTCTTTCTCCCAAAAAATAATAAGTTCAATTTTTTAGAGAGCTACATTTGTCCTTTAATTTTTAGGGTTTTGTTTTTATTACAAAGAAATCAACAGCGTCCGGAATATATATCCATTTCGTCAATAGCGATACCAGTGGTCCCCTGTATTTCAATCTGAAATGAGGATATTATATAAATAAAGAATAGATATAGAATACATAAACTCCAATTAAAGGTTTCTAATAGCAACTGTTTATATTAACAAATCTTGAGACACAACTGGTGATGGTTAAGTAGTTAGTGGATACATGTTGGAATGAATTAAATCGATCGACCGTTTTAATTCAAAGAAAGAAAGAAAGAAAGAAAGAAATGGATGGATGAATTGGATGGGATGGGATGGGATGGATGGATTGGATGGATGGATGGATGGATGAAAAAGACAGACAGACAGACAGATAGATAGATAGATAGATAGATGGGTAGGTAGGTAGGTAGGTAGGTAGATGGATGGATGGATGAATGGATAGATGGATGAATGGATGGATGAATGGAAGAATTGATTGATTGATGGATGGACAAACGGAACACGAACGGACGGGTGGGTGAATGGATTGATGTGTGGTTGGGTGGTTTTATGAAAATTAAGTTGAAAGATAGATCAACCTGAAAACGTCCACCCTGTATTAGCAATGCTACTTTGTGCTGTATCCATTGGTTGCCATGGTTACCGGACCAAGTTGACTTCTGATTAACCTTGTTCTTATGCGTTTCAAAGAACACATTGAGTGCCAGAGTACCGATGTTTTCACCGTACATGTAAGTATAAAACTTTACACAATATAGCCCACTGTCGAAGACTTTGGAGTGTAGCTTAGCCGTCTTGGTGTTAGAACCAGACCCATCAACATAAAGATAGTGACCTGAAATGATGGTTCAGTAACTCTATACTGCACTGCCGTAACTGTTTACCCTGCATTAAGCTGTCACCTATCACCAACCGGTATAAAGACGAAAACGTTATAAAAGTGTCCAGTTTTTAATGTAAATTACAAGTCACGATCATCAGGTGTTGTAAACATACAATGAACAAGATATATCTCGTACAAATAAAAGTAAATGACATGGTATGCAGTGAAATGTCAATGACACGATTTATTTCAAACTTTATGTCAACGAGCTATTCGTCATCCGATCTGACTGCAAACGCTTCTCAGTCAACATAATAGTTTAAGCATTAACGCGATGTACTACAAGGTATCCTACGACTAGCACATTTAATATTAATAATTATAGTCTGATCCAGGCGTTACGCGGCGCCCTGATCAGGGTTCAAGCTGTTTTAAAATGTCAGTATTGTTAGCAGTGAAAGGATTAAATGACCGCTTAAATATAGTATCGAACTTTTTTATCAGTCCAAAGATAGTTCGTACCTGTTGTGGAATAATATGGGTCCGCGGCAGGTCCAAGTGAAGATGTGCCAGTGTGTCTGATCCAGTCAGTCTGATCAGACGTACCTTGGGTCCACTGACAGAAGCCGGTTTCAAAGTTGCACACGTCAGCTGTGGTAAATTACATTAAGAAAGACGTTATTATCTAAGAGTTAACCCTTTCAAACTAATTGCCTGTTTACAAATTGCCGTCTGTATTTCAATCAGTCTCTAAAAACAATTTTCGATTAAAGTATGAACAAGATCTAATTCTGATTAGATGCAAAATTCCTCGGCTAAATATAGGGTTCATGGAGACATACAAGAGAAACAAAGATAGAAATAAATGGTTTACTCACTATTGTCTGGAACACCGAGTTAGAATTATTTCTCTGATCCGGGGCTACACTGTTTGTCAATTTTAAATATATTGCAGAAAACATCCCTGAATTGTCATGAATCGACTAAGCTTAATTGTAAAATGGAACTTTCAGTTAAAAGTTTGAGGGGTGAACGTATTAAAAGGGAAACAGAGATAAAGAACTCATGTGTCTTACCTTCATCTCTTGGTATTGTTGCTACAGGGCCTTTCCAGTTACATAGTATGTTGCGCTTCCGTCATTAAAACATGTATAAAGAAGTCAAGTGCCTAACCTCCATCTCATAGCACTGGTGCTACATATGGCTCCTGTTACATAGTCTGGCGCGCTACCGTCATTAATACAGGTATAAAGAAGTCACGTGTCTTACCTCCATATCATGGTATTGGTGCTACATGATGCTCCTGTTACATAGTCTGACGCGCTACCGTCATTAATACATGTATAAAGAAGTCACGTGTCTTACCACCATATCTTGGTATTGGTGCTACATGATGCTCCTGTTACATAATCTGGCGCGCTACCGTCAATGATACATGTATAAAGAAGTCACGTGTCTTACCACCATATCTTGGTATTGGTGCTACATGATGCTCCTGTTACATAGTCTGGCGCGCTACCGTCATTAATACATGTATAAAGAAGTCACGTGGCTTACCTCCATCTCATGGTATTGGTGCTACATGATGCTCCTGTTACATAGTCTGGCGCGCTACCGTCATTAATACATGTATAAAGAAGTCACGTGTCTTACCTCCATCTCATGGTATTGGTGCTACATGACGCTCCTGTTACATAGTCTGGCGCGCTACCGTCATTAATACATGTATAAAGAAGTCACGTGTCTTACCACCATATCTTGGTATTGGTGCTACAGGGGACGCTCCTGTTACATAGTCTGGCGCGCTACCGTCGTTAATACAGGTATAAAGAAGTCACGTGTCTTACCACCATCTCATGGCACTGGTGCTACATATGATTCCTGTTACATAGTCTGGCCCGCTACCGTCATTAATACAGGTATAAAGAAGTCACGTGTCTTACCACCATCTCATGGCACTGGTGCTACATATGGCTCCTGTTACATAGTCTGGCGCGCTATCGTCAATGATACATGTATAAAGAAGTCACGTGTCTTAACACCATCTCTTGGTATTGGTGCTACAGGGGACGCTCCTGTTACATAGTCTGGCGCGCTACCGTCATTAATACAGGTATAAAGAAGTCACGTGTATTAACACCATCTCTTGGTATTGGTACTACGGGGGACTCTCCGGTTACATTGTCTGGCGCTTGTCCGTCATTAATACATGTATAATGAAGTCACGTGTCTTACCTCCATCTCTTGGTTTTTGTGCTACAGGGGACACTCCGGTTACATAGTCTGGAGCGCTACCGCCATTAATACATGTATAACGAAGTCACGTGTCTTACCACCATATCTTGGTATTGGTGCTGCAGGGGGCGCTCCCTTTACATAGTCTGGTGCGCTCCCGTTATTTGAATCTCTCTGGATGCACCCATAGAGAGTCTGAACATCTTTTATGTCTGTTTCGCTCAAATCTGTCCTTTGGCCGAGATTTGATACAAAATGCTTTGTTGTTATAGTTGGCTTAGATTGGTCGCTTGCAAAGTAATACGGCGCGTAGTGCATGATGCTTCCATAGTCGTAGGGCTGACCGAGGAGGTCAGTATGGTCATATGACATCTTATCAAAGTTGTTGCTGTATTCTGGAAAAGCATTTAGTCCGTTCTCTATTAATAACGTCAAAAGGCACGTTAGTAAACAGTTCGGATCTTGATCAGACACTGCCTAAAGCGTCGTCTGATAAGGTTCAAAATTATTTATCAGTCACGCGTTTCGAGATTTCATAAGCTATAGTGCCTTAAATCTAACTTTGAAATGATAGTGTAAGACAACAATAAAGGTATTTAAGCTGACTAAATTATGTCGGTGAATGGGTTAAAAGCCAACGGTACTGTTTACATTAGAAGTAAAAAGATAAAGTTATTATGTAGTAAACCTTTCTCATTCTAAATTGTCTTCTGCTTTGAACGTATTATTATTATATCGGCTCTGAAAACTAGTCAAAAATAGTTCTATTTTATATATCAATGACAAAGAGTTTGCGTTCAAATCACATATCGCGGTATGCGCCGTATGCTCTGAATCCAAACTGTTTTCAAATGATAGTCAAGACGCGTATAACATGATGCAAATTAATCTTCCACTGAATCAAAGGCCATCAGATTATCTTAAATTTGGATTGTTTCGAAATACAATAAAAAAAATAATGGAGAAAGCTCTCATTGGGGTTTCTGTTTAATTAGTTTCTTCATCTTCAATTAAGCAGACACCTTGGTTTATAAATCCACATCAAGAATCCAAATATTTATCCATACAAAAATTATCGCTTAATTCAAACTTGAATCATATTGGTGTTCGTCTTTTTAAACGGAGAAATGAATAAATGGGTAAGAAAATGCTCATAGTTGCAGACCAACTGGGTTCCGTTGTGGTTTAAACCGTTACACAAACTATTAACTTTCAACAGAGAACACATAAACCCTTCACTCCCTCATTCGTTCCCCCGTAGTATAATCGTTTCGATCCTGATAGAACTCCGACGTAACGGCGTCTGATTAGAATACAAATTTTAGACACTCGTTCCAAACTACCTTAAAAAATAAATTTGAGAAATACAAGCAGACAATAGTTGTTGACAATCGATGACGTCATTGGAGTTAATGGGTAAATATATTAACAAATGTTAATGCTGTGTTAATAATGGCGGCCAGGTAATAGTAAGACTGTCTGACTACTCTGAATTCTCACCAGACTTGATGTTGTCATAATGGACGCTGATAAATCTATCTCTATCGTTCCTTGACTGTTCGTGCCAGAATCCGAGAACGTGTAACAACTCGTGCATCACTATACCTTTCTCGATGCATCCGTTTCCAAGGGACATCTCTGCCTTACCTCTAGCATTGCCAACGGTGGCGTGGCATCTTAAAAGTTAAACATCAATTTATGATCTGGATTTGTATAACTACGAACAAAAAAACCTTTAATACTGTGGCGAAAATGTAATTATTTCCAGTTTGAACGAAACAATGCAAAAGAACAACAAAATAAACTGTTATTCAATCTGATCACTAATTGTTCAAAATGAGGACCAACTTATTTACTTCTTTAAACAACGTGCAATCAGGCGTTCAGTAAGCATTTGAGTGAGTCCGAGCTCGTTCTGAATGTTTCTATTGATCAAATGTAAGCATATACTGACCAGTCAGAATCTTAGAACGATACAAAACTGATTACCAACGTTTTATAAGTGTAGGACAATGCCTCAAACCTGGTATTTGCATAGGCCATGGGTGTTAGCAGGGCAAATGTGTTTGACCAAGCCTTTAATTTATTCCCCCACAGAAGAAAACAGTTCCAATTGATACAGTCATTAGTATGTTGTATGAGAAATATTTTCTAATATTTTGTATAGCAGCTTAAAGCAAGATACAAAAAAAGCAGAACGCGCCTTTAGTCGCATTCCGCTTTGCATTCAACCTTCTTTATGTGGCCATACTTATTATGTCTTCAAAACTAGAAACTGTATATGGGGTAAAGGGTTTAAGGAACAAAATCACCTAAATAGGTAGTTGATATTTGCTTCATATGGTACCTAGTTAAATACTCCAAAATACTAAAACACGAACTGCAGTTCTAATTTACCAGAAAAGCATCGGGCGATACGAAACATGCAATATACAAAATGACTGTGAAGTTGATTTGAGATTTTAAAAGATCACTAGACAGAACATTAACTAAAGGTAAGTATGCTTCAGATACCACCCGCGTATATGAAAAAATAAAATGTGTATTCATTGATTATCATTAAAACATGTAGCTGTAAAAGGTAGATGTTTACAAAGGTAAAAATAAACCAATTTAGGAAAACACTTTCCGAACGTTATTGTACTTTTAGGTGGTCCTTTTAAGAATTGAACTAATTTTTTTTCTTTGTTCAAGCGAAACAAACGACAGAAAATTATCGAAAAATACTAGCACAATTCATTGTAAATTTGCCGATAATTTATTGTCGTTTATTTCGCTTGAATGCCGAAAAAATCAGTTCTTTTCTTACAATTACAATATATTTGCTGTAACGTCTTATATTAAATGAACATTTTGTTAGTATGCATGTTTGTTTAATCCATATTAGTGGTTGATAACACGAATAATGTGTACCCTATAAAGAACAGTCATGGCCGCATTATTGCAGCTGTGTACATTCGAATGCAAAAAAAAACAACATTGTTTACATTCTTACGTCATTAACTTGATAGTTAAGCGCAAAAATGCCGATTTGACGTCCTTTGGAAATTACTTCCATTTAAAAATAGGATCAATATATCGAGTTTTGTCATAAAGAAATACAGACAGCTGCTAATTATAAGGTATATCAACTTCTTTGAAATTTATCTCATTAATAAATTAATAAAGAAGAATTTTAGTCGGTAATCATGGTTTACGCTAATAGGAAGGCATACATCGGTTAAAAACAACATTTTGAAAAAAAAGCAGCCAAACGTTTGCTGTCCGAATTCCAAAGATTAATTCGCGAATGAAAAAATGCATAGGCCCCGCCTCCTCTGTGAAACTTATCCACACGTCCCGTGTAAATAGCGTTTACACGAGTTGAACGTCATTGATTTAATGGATTTGAATGGGGCGAATGTAAATATTTTGTTTTGATCAACATCCATTTCTGCCACTCTTCAGCTAATTGGATGTCACAGACGGGAGTGATTGGTACAGAGGAACAAACACAATGCCCTTCTCATTTCGATATAACCGTCTAGTCCGTTCTATGCATGCCCAATGTACAGTAGTGATACATGTACATGGAACCCGATTAAGAGGCTTGCCCATAAGATATCAGGGTGTCAAACTCACAACCAATGGGTTGGTAGTTAACCCTTATCCTGCGGTGATGTCGTCTGCTTCGACATTGTCGTCTGCAAAGTTTGTTAAATTTAGATTTATACATTTTTTAAGTAAAGAAACCTAAAGAAGAGTGTCAAACAGTTTGGACCCAGGTCAGACGCCGCGTTACGCGGCGTCTGATCTGGATCTAAACTGTTTGCAAAAATCAATAAAGTCGCGACCAGCAGGCAAAGGGTTAACCGCGTCATCATACGACCACGGTTCTCCGATTATGTATCGTTCATCTTGTCTCTAGAGGTCAGGACAGATAATATATATGATTAAAGGGAGTTTTTAATTCATTTTTACGACATTGCCATGAAATTAATAGTAATAATTCACATACCCGTTTCCCTTATAAATATGTACATATTCACGTTCATTTCCCTTCGTTGTAAACTTAATACATTGGTTACCCTGGAACTGTGTCATCACTTCTAGTTCCTTCATAATCTTGCGGATATGCGCGTAATCGGCGAAGCCTAAAAGTACAAGTGTTTGTAGAAAGTAACACACATTAACCCTTTCAACCCTACAGCCCTCTGTTGAGGTGCAACCAGTGTAGACCCTGATCAGATGGCTCATATAGGAATCTTCTGATCATGGTCTGCATTGTTTGATGTTTTCATTGTTATTTGTTGTCCAACTTAAAGATAACAAAAGCCTGGTTCAAAGTACCTGTACTAGAGGAGTCAAAAAGGATAAGTAATACCCACAAGAGAACCTTACTGTTGAAAGAGTTGATCGGGTTTACTTGATTTAGATAGAATCGAACTTCAATATCTCGATTTCGCTAAATTAAAGTTATTTCGTATTTTTACAATTAGATGTCACCTTTTCTATCTCGCTCGAGTTAAATATATCATTATTTCAAAGTTAACACATGGTTCAGCCACGCTTAAACTTTGAAATATTGGTATGTCGACTTCAGTGAGAAGGAGATATTGAAGCTAGACTGTGTTACATGATTAAGCCACTGTTTGGTTCAAGATCTTAGATTATATCATTGTTTAATCATGCAAAGATCTAAATTATACACAAACCGTTTAGTAAAGGTAAACATTACGAAACGCAATAAGGGCGATTGCTTACAAACTAAGATGTTACGAAAACAATATACTTGTCACAAGATTCTTCACATAAATAAAAAAGCAGCGTGATCCGTATTATTTTATGGAGTTGGGACAAAGAGTAAACACAATTTGTACTTATATAATACCACAGTATTTAATATAGATATAAGGTATTTAAAATATATAGACACATATCGCAAAGTCACTGTCTCTAGACCGTTATCTAAACATAACTGTTCTGTCTGTAAAATTAAATAACCACTCTGGATCACTTTGGGTTAGTTCAACAGTTCATCCACACGTTTAGTATACACTTAGTCTGAATATACACGTATATGTAATGACCACACATGTCTTAGTTCTCCACACAGGATACAGGACACTAAGTCTCAATATATCTATATGCATCAACTCCACTAAGGATAGCAGGACACTAAGTCTCAATTTATATATACAAAACTCCACAAAGGATACAGGACACTAAGTATTGATGTATTTACGTATAATAAACTACAACATAACTAGCACGTGTAATATACCACGCCAGTCAATCTTATATAGTATGTACAATCTAAATAAGCAATTACGCTTCAATCTTGCGGTAATAAAATAAGGCTGCAAATAAAAAACAGTGTATACTGGTAATCAATTTCCAAACCAAATCTAAACACTTTTGGTTAAAGGGCTCCTTTAAACAAAGCCTCTTGGTCACATTTGTCAATAACACGTTTGGTTCCAAGCATACAGTTATTCCACACTCTATGTAGGTAAGTCTTTCAGTCATAAAACTATAACTCAGTTGGCACCCTCTGAAGTTACATGGTTACATGCATATGGAGCAGACGCCTTTCTGCTAATTATCAATGCCTCAAATATGATGCGGACACCTTTCCGGAAAAAGTTCCGCCTCAAATATGAAACAAACAGCTTTCAGTCAAACAACTTCGCATCAAATTACAAGGGCTTCAATATCGAGCATACGCCTTTTCCCGCCGATAACCAACTCCCGCCCACAGCCACTTACAACAAATATATGGGGATTTTCTAGCAACAATATTAAAAACTAACCTTCAAATAACAGAGATAATATTCGATCCACGCGAGTAATACCAAATACAATAAAACTCTAAACTACGGGACATGTGGATGGGGAGGAACTTACAATATTCTATCTCGTGCCTTGTCACATCTACACGTCTTCTCTCATCTAACACAATGTCCCAAATGGACTAATTACACCTATACATGTAAATTGGTTACCTGTCACACAGGTGAAAAGTAACAGCAACTATGCGCAATAAATCAAAGCACTGAAAGCGCAATCAGCCTTTGGCGTTGAAGGTGTAACTAACTTTGTAACAATACTTAAGACATAATCTTTGTTCTACCGCTGTTAAACGGTATTTGACAACGGTTGAGGGTTGTTGTGCAGGAATCGACCTTGAAGACTGAAGGACTAAGTGGTCAATTCTTGTGCAGCACAACGACCAACCGTTGTAAAATACCGTTTAACAACGGAATTACATAGATTAATTTTATTCTAACATGACCAGATTTAAACAAAAATTCAATAAAAAGCAAATCAAATGTTCCATACTTATTTTCTTCAACCGAATAACTTTTACGCGGCTTTTACAAGAATGTAACACCAAACAGCAAAGTTACGTTACAGCAAGGAATTCGCACACACAATACCGGTACATATTTACCGACCCACAATTTGACATAGACCAAACATTAAATGAAACCAGACAGAAAAATAGGGAAACTACATAAACCTAACTGGTTAAATGGTCTTTACGGGATAAAGGAATAACGTGAGACATTTCAAAAAACGAACGTATGAATGCATGACGTCATATCACGTCATTTAACCGCGAGAGGAGCGGGTAGGGAAGAACGTTGTAAAACGTTTCAGGTATATCGCGATATGCTTTTACTATGTTTATAGTGACCAAAACGAGTGTCATGTTAGAATACTAGTTACATCTGCTTTTGGAAAGATGTAAGGGTTGCAATGACCTGTGTAGATGTCGTAAATGGACAACAGAATTACCCAACCACCTGTAGTTTGAACCAGGAGCAGTTCTTCATCTTGGGCCCGTCTTACATGGGTGAACGTGTGTGTGTAATTTCATTATAAGAATAAGTATTGTTCTGTATGTATTGAATTTGAATATTTCATATATTTCATAGCTTTGTCAATCTTTAAGATTACATTTGTTTTCAAAGACAGTAAAAAGAAGTGTGAGGGACCGTTTTCATTATTATAAATCATATTGTACGTCTGGACAGAAAAATGTATAATGACGCGGCGTCTGATATGGATTAAAGATGTTGGCAAATGGACGTCAATCCTCTAACTTATAACAACTTCCTCCGAACAATACATGCAATCTTTATCTCCATTTTGGTGTTGCTGTAGAGAGGGAGAACTGTACTGGCTTCCGCTATGTAGTTTACCGTAACGTCGTGGATTGCGAATAAGAAACGCAACAAAAACAGTTTTAAGCCATAATCGATATGTTGTAAAACAGGGTACTGCTTTTCGCGACGGTTGATACTATTTTGATACAAATCCATTCAGAATTTGATAAATGGCAACACATTTCGAATAAACAAAAACACCAACAGAACAAATAAAGTCGACGGAAGACCTAGCCTAATTCTGAATCTATACAACCTGTCAAGGGCCTGTTTACGCTCTCGTATAACCCGTGTGGTCAGCCAATCAGATTACGAGAATCTGTTTTGGCAGGTCATAAATTGATATTCAAAACAAAATTTGAGTTTACATATAAGACAATGATTTCTTACCGAAATGATTTGAAATTTCAAAAGGGACGATACCATTTGGCCATTTTCTATGGTTTCCATGTTGCAACGCAATGGCATTTCTACGCTATTAAAAGGAAATAAATTAACGTAAGAAACAATTAAAGATTAGACACCTACTCGATTATCTCACTGACCTATTATGTGAAACTAAGTTATGCAATGTTTCCAAAAGTTCAAATGGTGGTATTTTGTTATTAAAGAACTGAAAGTTTTAGACAATTGTGGTCCTGATAAGACGTCGCATTAAGTCTCTTTTCATCTGTATCAAAATTGTTTGCATATAAAGACCAGATCGCTATCGGTAGGCTTTGTTATTATCTGCAACACTCTCAGTGTTAATTTATCAATAATTTTCTTCTTTCATGAATATTATTAGAGGGTCAAATGCATGTATTTGCAACGGTTATTACGTAGGTACAGAAACTTTAAAATGTGATTTACATGTACAAAAACAACCGCGAAACTTTACTCACAGTCTGATCAGAGTCGAAGCTGATTGACATTTTTTATCAAGGATATAGTCATTACGATGACGAAATAAACAGCTTACAGATTATGTTAAGGCTAGGTTCTGAGTTTGGTGTTCATACAGATCAACATGTAGTTAACCCCTTCACCGCCATGGCGCAATCAGTTTTAAACATTTGTCGGCATCCATTATTTAAATCAAGATTTAAAGTATTTTGACTAAAGAAATATTGAAATCGGTGTCAAAATGTTTGGATCCTACACCGCGTTACCCGGCGTCTCATTAAGATCCTAACTGTTTCACAACTATTTCAATACATCTTAAGTCAAAATACCTAGAACGATTTTACTCAGAGTAAGGTAGTGGAAATGCATTTAGTTTTGCATAATAAATGTACTCACATTTTCGGTAAGGTTGTTTTCGAGTTCTTCTATTGGAATATCTATATCTCCTTCAAAGTTTCCTCCAAATTCTGTTGGTAGGTCAACTTTAAATTATAATAAAAATATGTATTATTCTGTCACAGATAAGAACGTTTGCGGTCAGATAAATTTTGTTTGACAGCTATGGACAATGTGGACGCGCCAGAGAGATGGGGGCGGATACAGCAAACCGAGCGCAATTCCCTATTCTTATTATCGACAGTGTGCTCTGGTTGTTCCAGATGACCGGAGTAAAGCACTGTTACATCGGACTTTCGATTTATCAATTCTCATCCGAAAGACTAAGTGCGTCGAGGGATCGAAACTCACGACACATGGTGCCTTAGTCGAGCGCTTTATCACTCGACCACGTCCGCCGGTCAATCAAATAAAGGACTTAACATACAGTGTTATATAAAGTAGAAATAATTGTTTTGAAATTCAATTATTTCAAACATTTTCATTGTTTACCAGACCAAAATCAAGAAAACAACTTGTTTGGTAAAATACAAGGCCAATACAGAGGCGTATAGAAATACAGTGAAATATTCAGACACGAAAATCTCAAACTGTTATACACACGCGCTTATAGATGCATGCATGATAAACTTTACTAATAAACACAAGACAAATTGATATGCTGGAAGTCTGGAAGAGAAATACAATGATACACATATTTGTCTCACCTGATAAAACTTCGACCTGAAAAGAGAAATAAAAACAGTCAGTTTAGTTTAAACATATTTTATTTCCATATACAAAAGGAAATGGGGTCGGGTCAAATAGTTCCTTAATCAGGATTAACTTCCATTTGAATTTACTTTAAGTAAATGAATTTATTTGTCTTTTTCGCAATATGAATTTGTATGTAGTTTGATGTGAAGCGCCTTTGAACGCATATTTCCTGTGAGAGTTATATAAATATGGTATAATAATATCAAGAACTCCTACCGACCTCATGGACTATTATGCTTTAATTGAATCGTTTCTTACGAGACTCGTTCATTTGATTGTGTCAAAATACCGTGGGGCTGCAAGGAGCTCATGAAAACTGCTGCGATTTTACCGATGAGGATATTCATAATAAGAATTTCTTATTTATCTGTACATCATTACGAAAACTGTTAAAAAACCAAGTTGTTGCAGTCATATATACTGCGCTATTTATAAAATGAAAGAGGGAAGAGGTTTTGAAATAAGGGCCAACATTAAAGGTCGCGTTGGTCTACATATATGAGTTTCATAGATATATGTATAAAATGAACAATGTAAGATGCATGGAACATTTGTTATCTCTAAAATGTCAGTTTTCAGATGGCATCAATATTTAAAAGTGGTAAAATTGACCTGAATGATTATCCCGGTCCCGCTTTACCAAAGTTTATTGCCAAAAGAATAAGAAGAGCAGCAAAAGTTTGTATGCGGTATTTTTCAATTGCGATGCACCAATTCTTCAACTTCCCGTACCAACTGGTATTGTAAGAACGATTGGTGGTGAAACGTAACGGCACACTATGAAACAAGCATGTTCTTGTCTATAAGAACGGTTTTTGGTTAAACGTAAAGGCACACTATGAAACAAGCGTGTTCGTTGGTGGTGAAACGTTAGGCACACTATGAAACAAGCGTGTTCTTGTCTATAAGAATAGTTGGTGTTGAAACGTAAAGGCACACTATGAAACAAGCGTATTCTTGTCTATAAGAACGGGTTGAGGTGAAACGTAAAGACACACCATGAAACAAGCGTGTTCTTGTCTATAAGAACGGTGTGTGGTGAAACGTAAGGGCACACTATGAAAAAGAGGTGTTCTTGGCAAAGACTTCTTGAAATATGAAAAGGAAGTGCAGCTCCCTCACCAGTGTTCCATTTAATAGAACTTCATACGACAAATGTTGTCGTAAGTCAGATTATAAAAATCTTGATTATTAGTTTATTTATCCATCTTATCCTATATTCTCTTTTTGGAATCGTCTTGAAAACACAGAAATTAATTGTATTTTAAAGTTTTGACTTACGACCGTTTTTGACGTACGAAATCTTATGAAACGGGCCCCAGACCTAAGTCCATTCGATAAAAACTTTCTTTGGTCGTCCTTATGAATCCCCAAGTGCTCTTTGTAGTGCAATTTACCAGTGTCTCCATGGTTTACCTTTGTACCTAAAAGGGCCTACGTTTCCGAGGAATACATGTCAAAACTTGAAAAGTCTGTTTGCGACGAGGAAGAATATTGTATGTTGAAGTATTAGATAAACGAAAATTGAAAGCGATTAATACATTGTGATGAATTTACAACTTGAAACTATTGTCCTCAGTTGATAAATAAATTAAAGGCGTATTTACGGGTTTATTTGGGATAATGGTTTAATGAACACGTCTCATAAGCATATGTGCTATGTTCGTTTAAATTTCATGTTTCAATAATTTATTATTGCTTGTTTTCATTACGTTTCGTAAGCTGTGATTGGCTGTAATTTTATTTTCATAACCTCATGGAAAATCAAATTCAGACCACACCTGATCGGGACTACTTTCTCGTAGTCCAACTGCTCTCCACAAACGTTCAACGAAGCAGGACGCTAGATGATTTCATTGACGACGACGTAATTACAAACCAACGTCGCTTTTTGGCGGAATATATGTATGACGGAATTACTACAACCTACGTTTTAAAAGTGGTAAATAATAATTTAATATAGTTTGTTTTCATTATATTTGGTTAGCTGTGATTGGCTGTATTTTTCATTTCATAACTCCATGAAAATATGCAGCTCACGCCTTGTCAGGACTATTTTCTCTTTTAAAAGTCTTAAATAATGAACACTCGTGTCATATTCTCTATTTAACTACTTTCTTAAATTCAGTAGTGATATTAAAGTATAAGGGATAATTCGGAACAATGTTTGTATTCATTGAGGTATGAAAATAAAACCTCGTCACACTTTTGTACGAAACCGCTTCGAGGTTTTATAAAATGTGACCAGGTTTTTTTCATACCTCCATCAATACAATAAATATTTGAATTATTTAGATAACCCTGCACATCAACACACACGTGTCAGTTGCCAAAGGTGAATAGACCATATCATATATTTAGCAAACGACGTAAAAGGTTTAACTCATTCACCCATGAAAGGCTCATCGACAGTTACAATTTCCAACTATGTCAAGTCCATTTAAGACTATTTAGGATTTATTTAACAAAATATTGCAAATTGACAAACAGTACAGATCCTAACCAGAGTGTTACAATACTGTTTGTATCGGACAACTGTACTCTTCTCATATTTATTTCCTTTTTAATGACGAGTTTATTCATTGCTAGGGTTGAGGTTGACAGTTTTAATAACGAGAAATTAATTGGCATACCTTTTCTTGTTGATCAGCGGCACAGAGCCCGAATATGAGACATATTAACAACAACCACATTCTGTCTTTACTGTGCGGCGTCACTGGGTTGACTATGCATCAACTAGACTTACTCTGCGCTGTGACTGACGTTACCTACCTATGTCGGGCATTTATAGGCATGCGCTCTATGTAGATTTTCTAATCAAATATGTAGTTTAATTAACAACCTTTTCCTACAAATGAGTCAGGCTGTACGTTTTAATCGACCGGTATGTGGAAAAAGTGTAATAGCAAATCAAGAAAAATATGAAAGCATGTATGATTATGCCGAACTCTTAATAACCAAACCTATCTTAAAAGCGGATACATTTCTCGTTCCCAGCATATGGTAGTTTAAAACTAGCTAAAAGTCAAGTAGAATGCGCCATAGGGTGTCTTCTGCTTGACTTTAAACCTGCTTTAAGTGGTTACCTGTCCTCTAAACTAGAAGCAATCTCAAACTCGACAATTGGCACTCTCCATACAGCTCTTAATATCACTTCTCTGTTGAGATAGCAAAACAAATGTGTTTAAATACATGTTTGCGCTAGTTTCATTTCTACTAACATCAAGCTACTCGTACCTATTACTCCCTACTCGTACCTATTACTCCCTACTCGAACCTACACATATTTGCTACTCTTATCTGCACGCTACTTGCTTTTTTGGCTTGTCGTATAGACCGGTATCTTGGTGATTAAATTCATATATCGTCTCTTTCCCTACGTTTATATTGTGTATGAGATATAAACGTTTTTCTACAATATAAATGTAAGTAAAAATAATGAGTCAGGTTTTTAGAAATACATAATTTGCTGTGAAAATTCTTGTATTTCGTTTCGACAATGTCTTCCTAACGACAAATTATGGCCCATTATATGCGATACAATAAACTACACCCTCCCTTCAGATAAATCTTAAACGAACCTCAATTTGTAGAATGAAGGGTCGTGATACATGTAGGCTGTACAGTAGAACCTCTTTTAAAATCACTCCAACGCTGCCGACTCTGGACGTTTAAGACAGGTGCTAGACTAATTAGAGAAACACACAATGCAACATGATTAAACATACACGAGTGTTTCTCAAGAAAGGGAATATTGTATCTTTATATTGTAAATACTGATTTGTCAGATATCTCATGTATAATACTATCTGTCATGTTTGTGTTAATTATAATGTTACACGTATCTCCTGTATCATGGAGGAAGTATACCCTGGAGAAGAATCATATACACAAATCTGCATTTTCCCGAAAATGTTGTCGTCCAATACCTGTATGCGCGATAACGCTTAATCGATCGATAATTCAACTGCACCGGTACGCCGATTGCGGGCTATCGCGTTTTTTATCGTGTTGAATGGTTACCTACTGTTAGTTTCAGTTACATAAAATCCTTAATTTTTACCCGATTTTCATTATAATGATCTTAAAAGAAGGCTAAGATATTTATCTTTCACTTGTGAAAATAACATAATCTAATTTTTACATTGATCATTTGTATGGCGAGTTAAAGAGCGGTTACCAAATGAATTTGCCGATAAAAGGGAGCAAGCGCTCGCGCAAAAATATATCACGCCCTGTTACAAAACCTTTCATAAAATCCTCAATTTTAGGCCGATTTCCATAACAATGGTCTTAAAGGACAGCTAAGATATTTTTCTTTCAGTTGTAGAAAATGCCAGTGTTTATTTTTGAAATCAACAAATTTTATGGCGAGTTAAAGAGCGATTGCCAAATGAAATAGTCGATAAACGAGAGCAGGCGATCGCGAAATAAATACAACGTCCCGTTTCAAAAACTTGAATTTAATCCATAATTTTCGTCCGATATATATATATATATATAAACGCTTTATTTTTTCCCGTGGTGTGGGATATTTTTCCGCACACTTTTATCTATATATATATATATATATTAAAAAAAGGTCTTGATATAAAGCCGTGACACTTATCTTTCGGTTGTAAAAATACCAGGGGTTTTCTTGAAGCGAAAAAAGTTATGATGACCTACAAAGGTAATAGACGTTTATTTAAGAATAAAATCATCAAGAAATTGTGGTTAAATAATGAACTAGGGCTATTCATATGTAAACTACATGTCTACCATATTACACATCACAAAGGAATGTGACACATTACGTAACCCTACACAATTAGCAGGCCGTTTATAAGCGTCATAAAACTCTCCCAGCATGAAGTCCATGCTTCTTGAACATGCCGATTATCTATGAAGTGCTTGTTAGGGAACTGGACACCAGGGGGTTTCCTCTTTAATAAAAAAGATCAATGCTACCCGTGCGTGTAACTTGAACATGTGTTTTTGACTTCTGTAACCGCATGATTTTTATATATTATACAAATCACAAAAAATAAAGATAATAGAATTGAATTGAAAAGAAAAATGAAAAAAAAAAACAACATCAATGCACCTGGTTTGGTTGATGACTGGATTAACCCTCTCATTACTGAATACCAGTAACATGATGACTATTGCAATTGCAAACAGTTGTAATCCAGACCAGGCTGCAAAAATGTCGGATTCATAGAGTATGTCTCTTGAAATATAGTTTACCCCTTTTTCAAATTAAGCTCTTTATGACACATTTTACCTTTTCTCCGCATGAGGATCATCAGAGAGAGAGACAGACAGACAGACATTCATACAGAAAGATGGAGACAGAAAAGAAGAAGCGAGAGACTGACAGACAGAGATAAGAGAAAAACAGACAGACAGAGAGACAGACAAGAGGCAAACAGACAGTGGCAGAGAAATATAGACACACACAAGCTTTGTAGGTAAACGAAAAATACGTTTTTCTCTCATTTTCAAAACATCACTATACTAACAATTTATAAGCTATCGCCTCAAATTTTGTACTACGCGTAAGATCATGGTCTAATAAAACATCTGTATTAAAATTCATAACGAAAAGATGACATTAAAAGCATTTCTATTAACACCAAACTTCGTAGGTAAACGAAAAAATACGTTTTTCTCTCATTTTCAAAACCTCACTATACTAACAATTTATAAGCTATCGCCTCAAATTTTGTACTACGCGTAAGATCATTGTCTAATTAAACATCTGTATTAAAATTTATAATGAAAAGATGACATTAAAAGCATTTCTATTAAACACCAAAAATACGTTTTTCTCTCATTTTCAAAACCTCACTAAACTAACAATTTATAAGCTATCGCCTCAAATTTTGTACTACGCATAAGATTATTGTCTAATAAAACATCTGTATTAAAATTTATAACGAAAAGATGACATTAAAAGCATTTCTATTAACACCTAACTTTCGGGAAAACGTTGTTTTCTAGCCGCCAGCGAGCGCCGCTGATTGACCGATTTTGGACGACAAGATAAATCGCGAGCCGGCCGGATACTTCTCCAGGGTATACTTCCTCCATGCCTGTATGGAGGAAATAAAACATTGAATTAAGTGGAATTCTGCTTGTTAGGGGCGAATATTCTATGAATCTTGAACACATCCTGGACTCAACATCCCATTTTGGAAACACACTGTATGGAAGTATTTTGATATACTTAAAAAACCTAATAGTAAATCACCTGAGACAATATTAAAGCATGTTGAAGGTTAATGAAAAGTATACTGATTAAAACTGTACAGCGCCCCTCTCTACAACGACACCCAAAGGGAGACAAATATTAGGTGCGTTGTTGAGGGAGTCTTTATAGGAGGGGAAATTGAATTACATTTGCAAACAGCTTGATTCTTAATCAGACGCCGCATAACGCGGCCTCTGATCTGGATTCAAGCTTTTTGTCACTCGTATTTACGGGTTTTTTCTGTCAACCGTAAGTGTTTACAGAATAACGTAACGGAGTAAGAATGTTCATGTTTTGCACGTGCACGGTACACACGTGTTAAATAAAGTAATTTTGCCACCATCGTACAATACACACGTCACATGCTATAAAAGAATAATAAACACCATATGAAATAAATCCTTGCAACATGCCACGCTCGTCTGCAGTTGAAAGAAATCAGGCAATGACGGCCATTGACGTCGCCGGCAGGTTCGCCTGCTGTCGAAGACTAAACAGAGGCTTGCAATCCGGTACCATCAGGCTGTAACTGTTCACGATCGTCTTCGCCTTGATCAGCCCGTTTTCCCACAGTCAGAACTGACCACTATAGCACGTTAACGCACTTACGTCTACGTCGTTTGCCAGCCACCGTAACGGTAGAGAATACGATGAGTCACCCCAGGCCTTAGTAATCGCGTGCAATCCAACGGTTAACCAATGAGAGAATGACATTCATATTTCGGTCAAATTCGGAGGCGACGTCACCGTGGTGCATAATTATGTGTGGTCAAGATGTCATTTGAATTGGAGGCAAACTGACTTGGACCAAGTTCTTTTTACTGACGATTCTCGATTCACACTTAGCAATGCAGATGGTTGACTACGCAAATTAATTACATTTAAGATTCAGCATTCAATATTTGACACATACTTCACAGCAAGAGAGAATGACTGACGTACTTATTGAACGTTACGTTACGCCGTAGAATTGTAACGTGTATTGGTGTAAACGGTGGCCGTACATGATTTTAATCTTACTGATAACAACTTGGGACTTTTTATGAGAATTCAGCAAGCATGTTAACATTATTTTTTTTTTAAATCACAGCCTATTCGATGAAATGTCAATTATTTACAAGAAGTCAGCTCAAAGCGGTATTTGGGACTGGATACCAGAAACGACCTATCCTGGAGCACACACATCGACAGGATAGTTAAGAAAAGGAATAGTGTGCTAGAATTCCTGCAAAGAAACCTATGTATCAGCAGCCAGAAGAAAAAAGCATCCGCATACTACGCCTTCTTCAGGTCAAACCTCGAATACTGCGCAAGCGTATTGAACCCGCACACAGCATATGCAGTGAACAAGATAGAGATGGTTTATCGCCATTCAGCTAGGTATGCAACCAATCGATACCGCAACACGAGAAGCGTAACCGACATGCTCGACCAGCTGCAGTGGAAAAGCTTGCATTCCAGACACATAAATCAACAACTAACTCTGTTTTATAAAAAGTAAATGAGCTTGTAGACATCAAGGCGGACAACCTTCTTACACCTACTTCACATCGTACCAGGAGAAAACAACACTCATTCCTATAGAGCCATCTCAACACCTACAGACCCCTACAAGTATAGCTTTCCCACGTTCTATCCCTGCTTCGAACTCTTTACCGGCACTCATAGCCGAGACCCCTGACCTGGTGTCCTTCAGGGAGGGGCTTTCATCACTGAAGTTCTAATATATCTAATAGGCATCGACTGTGAGTACAGGTTCCGAGGATGGGGAGAGCTATGCCGGTTGGGAGAAATCCCAGTAGCCTCTTCGGTAGTCGGATTGGTCTTCCTTCAGGGACGAAAAGTAGTCGAAACAAATATTCTACTATAGTCTTGCTTTTAACTGTCTGTTTCTTTCTTTCCTGTTTCCATTTCACTTTTTCTTCTTCACCACAAGCGCCAAACAGTAGTTTTTAAATGTTGACAGCAATTTCGTAAGATATAGACATAGACAAAAAGAATCGAAACGAGATGCACTAACAGTTGGTCAGATAATACTATTAATAAAATGGTGTGAACTCCTTCCTGTGTGTAATTACTCCCTGATTCAATAATGGCTTTCGACATGTTAAAGACTTCTCCTGACGACCTTTTGGTCTTAGCGCCTTGCCAGACAATTTCCATGCAAAAAGCATGGGTCTTGTGGACATATCGGAAGCAAAGAACCATTGAAGCGTCTCATGTGAGACCCGACCATAATATTTGATAGTTTGGTTAGAAATAACCATTGAAAAGCACTTGAGCATGAGTAAATTATTAGCCTCATCAGGTAAACTGAGATTGGTATACCCACTGACAGCTTATGCTGCACGCTTTATCACACCTTTCTTTCTTTCTTTATAAACTCCAAGACACTGCTTTCGCGTATTTTATGGAGGTGCAAGTGAGAATCCGTGCCAAGGATAAAGGTTGGTAAAACAGTAGTGAATAGAAAAGACTTCAAAAAGTGTGATAGTGAAGAAACAAAGTGAGATAGATTTAGTGTACTGGGCCCGGGTGCATGACACATAGTTAGAGCTTACCTGTATACTAAATCCCTCGCTGAGAGATAAATATCGATTTTTAACTACAAGATAAACTAACTGTGTTGCATGACACACCGCTAAATTCTAGTAACATACTAAAGTTTTAGTTGATAGTTAAATATTGATTTTAGTAGACAGGTAAGATAACTAGTGTTGGACGAGCGCAAAATTGACTAACTACAAGTTAAGTTTTACCGCTAAATTTAGAGGTACTCAGTGCAGCGATAAATCCTCTAGTAGGCAGTTAAATCAGCTTACATAGCCGCGTTAAAGAAACATTTGGGATCCAGATCAGAAACATAGCACCTCGGTGTCTTATCAAGGTCAAAATTGTTTGATTATTTTTGTTATTTTATTTCATTTTTCATTTTCTCTGTTTGAGATTTACATATTACTACACGCCAACACAATACAGTACAATATTTTAATTGACAACGGAAAATGATTTATATTTATCTGAGAGGCAAAACGTTTGGAGTTTGATCAGACGCCGAGTCACCCATTATCTGATAAGGCTCAAACTTTGTAAGCAAAGACGATAAAACAATTTAGCTTAAGCTGTATGGATGTAATACGCCATAAATATGTCAACCAAGTCAACGCTTGAAACCTGTATTTTGGAAAAGCGGGTCCTGATCAGGGTCCAAACTGTTTAAACCGAGATCCTGTTTTCTGTAACATAAAGAAGTACGAACCAATTTCAGAATACATATATATGAATCTACAATACATGATAATAATTGGTACATTATCGCAGAAAGCTCTGTTACATGTAGTAACAACGAAACAATTTATTGTGTGTTGCCATCATGTTTTCTTTTAGTCCTTTCGGCGCCAATTAATCGTGAGTGTTTACCCCTACACCGTTTTATTGTCGTCTGCTTTAATATTCTTATTTGTAATATCATTTCAAAGAAAGATCCAATGTATAATGACTTAAGAAATGTCGATACGAGTGTAAAACAGTTATGATCCTGATCAGTCGTCGCGTGACGCGGCGTCTGATCTGGATCCAAACTGTTTGCAAAGCCGACTTTATGCGACTCCGGCGGTGAAAGGGTTGCTAAAGCATGTCTATGAAACAAGAGTTTCCCATAAAGCATATCTTTAAAGAAGAATGCAATAATAATAACTCACTCTTAACTCTATAATGAAATAACCTTCCGAATTGAATATCGGTACATCTACGAGGTTCAATCATTTAGGATCTTGATCAACTACGGGTCAGAACAAGAATATTTAAAATGTATCAACTTTTCGTGTTAAGTGTAATGCGTAGTAACTTAACAGCTGATGAACCTTCTGTCCGTACGTCTGTCTGTTTGTCACTGTCTATTCTCTCTTTTTCTCTCCTTCCCTCTTTCTCTCTCTCTCGCTATCTCTCTATTGTCTGCGCTACTTCTGTATGTGTATATGTATACCTGTCTTTTAAGGGCCCCCCTCTCTCTCTCTTTCTCTCTCTTTCTTTCTCTTTCTTTCTTTCTCTCTCTCTCTCGCTCGTATATCTCTCCCTGTATCTCAGTATATGCATGTCCGTCTGTACATGTATATTTACCTGTCTCTCTATATATATCTCTATCTCTCATTCTCCCAACCTCACTTGCTTCCTCTCTCTTTCCGTTCTCTTTGTGCCTTTGTTTCCCTGTCTGTCCTTCTTCTTTTTCTCTTGTTGTAGTTTAAAATATTTCATAATATAGTTTTGTTTCTTCTAACCCTTTCAACCCATAATGCCGTCTGCTTTATACATGCATTGTAGTTCTAACGCAACATGAGTGCTAAATAGTTTTGATCCTGATCAGCTGCCAAGTCTATCTGTCATAGCATGGTCCAAAATGATTACATTGTGAAAACTAAACTCAGCAATTAAAGATTATGATTTGCTTAATGCATCACAGATCCGATTAGAATCGATCCCCTCCCTCGAATACCCCCCCCCCCCACCCAATTTTAGTATAAAAATTTATATACACAATGGAAAACAAAGTATGAAGTGTAGTTTTAGCCAAAACGCTTATGTTCACTCATGTTCAATGCATTCACCAAATTTAACCCGACTTTAGCTGGCTACTAAGTGTACTAGCTCCAAGGTAACTACCTACAAGGTAAATTCGACATGTGCACGCCAGTTAGTGGCTCGCTCTAGTTGACAGGTAACTAACGGACAGGTAGAATTTATCGGATAGTTTAGCGCGGAGATTTAGCGGTGTGTCATGCACCCGGGCCCAGGGAGTCTAAATTCAGGTTAAAAACACCATCCAAGGACCCTCAAGGAGCCCTTTTTGGAAAGACGGAAGGGGTCAGATAGCTTTTGAACACCTCAACGTCAGGCTGTAGAACGGCAACTGCTGGCATCTTGTTCCAAAGTAAAACTGCGTGCGGAAAAAGGAGTACTGATAGTATTTAAAGCCAGGGTGTACGAGTGTGTAGGACAGTGGGTGCATATGGCGCGATATCCACTCAGGACGCTCGAGATAGGAGGGTATGGGAACAGCAACATACCCATATACACTTTTGTACAACATCGTAAGTCGGCTAAAGTCACGTCGGTCTTTCAGCGTATCCGACTTTAGAGAGTTTATTAGAGCTGTGACAGCTCCCGTACTATAGTTGACATAGTCTGAACTTACCCATCTTGCAGGTTGCCTCTGTACCTGTTCTACCTTCTTTATATGTTCGTCAGTGTGGGGACTCCATACTGTGGAGGCATACTCCACCTGCGGTCTAACGAGTGTCTTGTAGGCTGTCTCTCTGATTTTGGTGTTTTTTGTCGGGATGGTCCTGCGGAGAAAGTTTAGGGCATCTGTTGCAGCAGATGTTATATTGTTTACATGTTTATTCCATGACAAATCTTCTGAAATGGTAACACCTAAGTATTTGGCACTGTCAACTGATTTTAGTGTTTGTCCATGCAGTGTGTAGTTAAATGAGACTTTCTTACTCCTAGCAATAGAGAGAACAATACATTTACTGGGATTAAATTCCATGTCCCACGTGAGTTCCCAGTCAACAAGCTTGTCTAGGTCATCGTGGAGTTTCTGACAGTCTGGGAGATTTGAGATACCCAGGTATACAGCAGTGTCGTCTGCGAAAAGTCTCACTTGGGGTGTAATATTGCCAGGGAGGTCGTCTATATACAGTAAGAACAGAAGGGGACTTAGAACTGACCCTTGGGAAACTCCTGATGTGACTGGGACCTGTGAAGAAAATTCACCTTAGAGTGCAACCCGCTGTGACCTGCCAACCAAGAAATTCCTAATCCAGGGGACATTTGAACTATTAACATCATGTATTTGCCGTTTATAAAGAAGTTTTAGGTGATTTACTTTATCAAAGGCCTTAGAGAAATCTAAAAGTACAAGATCTGTTTGTTGACCGTTCTTTATATTTCGTGCCAGTTCGTCTACGTGTTGGATGAGCTGTGTTTCACACGATCTTTTCTCTCTAAATCCGTGCTGCAATTCATAAAGAATGTTATGTTTGTCAAAATGGTCTGAAAGATTTGAAGAAATAATATGTTCTCACATTTTGCAGAGTATACATGTAAGCGAGTAAGCGATATTGGACGGTAGTTTGCTGGGTCGTCTTTGCTGCATTTTTTTCAGAGAGGAACGACATTTGCGGAGGTCCAGATCTTTGGTAGTTCGTCTGTGTCAAAAGATTTCTGGAATAACAATTTCAAGATTGGTGCAATTGGATGGCTAAGTTTCTTCAAGACAAGTGGTTTGCTGTTGTCTGGTCTAGCAGCCTTGTCTGCTTTCAGGTTGGACAGCTGTTTCAGGACACCGTTGAGACTAATAGAGATATGTGGCATGATTGGGTAAGATTTGCAAGGTGGGAGGAAAGGGACATTACACTTTTTGGGAGTTGATATGCATGACTGTGCGAGGGATACTGGAGACATGGCAGTAAAGACCGACTGGAATTGGCGATTGAGGATGTTGGCCTTCTCCTTGTTGTCAGACACTGTAAGACCAGAAGTTTTATCTGTTAGAGGGGCTATACCTTGGGCATCCTTTCTAGCATTTTTGATGAAACCATAGAGTTTCTTGGGGCTAAAATGGGATGTGTTGTCTTCTGGTTTACCTTCAGTCTGTATACCAAGTATGTATTCAAGATACTGGTTGTAGGAGTATCTTATTAGACCTCGAATGTCTTTAACTTCAACTGTGCTTTGAACATGGTGTGAAAGGACGTCATCGCTTACCTTTTCCATGTATTTTTGAAAGCCTTCCCAGTCAGCTTTTGTTGTAGAGCTGTATTTCTCAGGGAGGCTGTCTCTGTTGCTTTGGTCTGATATCTGCCTCAAAAGAAACAATGTTATGGTCTGCAATCCCTGGAAGACAAGTGACATTTTTAATGAGTATAGGGTTTGAAGTTAGGAAAAGATCTAGGATATTTTCACCTCTGGTGGCTTCTGTAACCATTTGTGTCAGCTTGAGGTCTGAAAGGAGATCAATGAAATCTTTATACAGTTTAGTGAATCTACATCCCGGCTTGATGGATGGTACATGGTCTGAGTCCAAGTCAAACTGTGGGTAATTAAAATCGCCAACGACCCAGACATTTCCTTTTAGGTTTGTGGCTGCTTGTAGGGATTTCTTCAGCTCAGAAGCTGCATAGGTGTCGCCTTCCTTTGGTCGATAGTAGGCTACAATATAAAGTGGTTTGCATCTGTTCATTTTTAATTTCACTCATATGACTTCGCAGTCAGTTTCTAGCTATTTCTGTTCTGTGGCCACAATGCATTGTTTCACAAGTATGAATACTCCACCACCACCTTTGCCGACTCTATCCCTGCGAAAAGGAGTATATCCTAAATAGGTGGGGAATATCTCTCCATCTCTGTGTGATTTGTTTAACCAAGATTCTGTGCCTACCAATTTCAGCATAGAATTCTACTTTTTTATTGACAATAGACTGACAATAAATAACAAGAGCTTTAAGTTGGGGAAAGAAGCTATTTTGACTATGGGGTCTATGAAGCTGAGTGTGTCTAGCGTCAGTATCTGTCTCGTCGGTTTCACCTTATACCTGGAAGCTGTTCCCTGGTGAGAGAGATGAGAATGAGGAGGATGATAATGAGGTTTAACTTACCGCCCCACAACTCGAGCAGACCCAAGATAATGAGACGTCATGTGCCTGGAAGCCTGCATACTGATCCGGGCTAATGCCCTGACACCCACTGAAGTGACATTTGTGACAGGAGTCACATATCACCGCATGGTCTTCGTCCAGGACTTCGCGTTTACAGTTTCCCCAAGAGAAAGAGTCCATTGGCCCAGGGTTCTTCTCCACGTCTTCGGACATGGATAAGAGCAGAATGCAGAGATATGTCAAAGAAGCATTCTTGGGTGATTTTGTGCACGGGACGGACCACCGTGTGGATTTGAGAGCAAAGCCGCAGACGTGGACTGCATCAGGTTGGAAAGCATTGTCATTTCTTCACGAGTGCGTGACTGTTTGGACGCGAACAGACTCACACACATGTAATTGTCACGAAAAGTGACAGCAAAATCCCAGTAAAAATACCTGTTCACCTGTATTTCCATCTTGTATTTTTTGGGAAAAAAACAAAGTTAGAACAAATATGGCGACTGACAATGTCAATGTCGCTTACACCAAGAACAAATGGCCTAACTGAAAAAAGCAAACTTTCAGCGAAAACTAATACACGCAAACTATGTTGAAAGTTTGGAGAGACTACCAGCTGCTTTCCGAAAACCGTTTAATGCAAAGTTGAGGCTCTGGATAGTGTTTTTCGATTTAGAAACGAGAGCCGAAAACTTTAGCTGTTAGTCGTGGCACTTCCGCTTCACCTATCGAGAATAATGAGGGACTCTATCCATGGACGGAGGAAATATCTTTAACTCACTTAACAATAAGCCATTTACAGTACACGATTCCAATTTCCAATTATTGATGTTAACAACGTATTGCAAAATGACAATTGTGTAAACGCAAAGGGGCAGCTGCTTCATATGTACACTGTTGGTAAGTGACAGGTATACTCGTACTTTCTAATTTGCTGTCAAAAAGTCTAAACGCAGGTGGGATGCAAGTTTAAGTTACTTTGTGAGTCCATATATTAATCGGATCGATTTGAACGATAAGTGTAGCATACTGCTTTTTAAAGGTTGTCAATGTGTAACTGGTGAAAACAATGTTTTAGTGTGTGGTGCTTGGCAAAACATAAATGAAGAGCTCTAGTATCTTTTCAGCCAAATGTGAAAATGTATATGATTAGAGATCAAATTTAAAAACAACTTCTGCCGCTGCTTATTACACATGTACGTTCGAATCGATGAGACATGGGAATAAAACATCTGTTACGAAAGTAAGGTTTTAAATCAATGTGTTTTGACATTGTTAGTTTGGTGTTTGTGTTACCAAAACTTTTATCAATTAATTAATTATTATCATTATTATTATACCATCTTGATGTTATTGACAATGACAATGACAATGATTTTATTTAGCAATTCAAGGCCTCCGGCCCATAATACCATAGTTCAAATATATTTTGTGTGACAACGTTGCCATATTATCATTTACACAAAAACACATTTTTACATTGTAATATATGTTGACTGTATTAAATAAAATATACATTATATATACTCGTACACTTAAAGCCGCATTGTGCTTTTGGGAAACCTGCATAAAACGATTGCTTGGGATCCCATTAGAACTACATGGGACGTGATTCTTTCACAAAAAGCGGCTTTACCTAAGAAATTCGCTTTTTATTTATGTTTTTAATTTATGGGTGTTAACACCCATTAATTTGACCTTGTCAACGGAAAGAAGGACAACTCTGTAAATACAGGGCTCCAGATAAGGGGAGTATTTCGAAAACTAAAACCTTTATTTCTGCTTTAAAACCAATGGTGTTACTACTCATTAGAATCGTCTCCAAGAGACAATTCTAATGAGTAGTAACATCATATCATTCGGTGCTGAAATGAGTGATAAACTGTTGGATTTGTTCAGTTTACTTCGGATTAGCTGGAGCACAGGAATGAAGTGGTTAACCCTTATTCTTCTGCACAGACGTCTGCTTTGAAATTGTCATGTGCACAATTTGTTTAGTTTAGATTTATTCATAGTTTTGATTAAAAGAACCTTAAGACGATTGTCAAACAGTTTGGATCCAGATAAGACGCCGAGTTACGCGGCGTCTGTTCGAGATTCAAACAGTCAAACAACTAGGTCAGCCGAGTCCAATTTTTAGGTAATACAGCATTCCGCATGTTCTCGGACCATATTTTAAACAGCCGAGTTTCGTATATGAGGTGAAATAATGAAGGCGGAATTATTGTGAGCAGTTTGGCGCAGTAGGCAAAGGTTAGGTATGCAAAGGCAAATAGCAGTATTTTTAGTAAGCGTGGGTTCGAATCCCACGTCGACCTTACACTTTTTTTATTTAAATCTTGCATGAATAGTAAAGCATTATATTCTATTCCATACTGTATAATAGAAGCTGACCATTTATGAACACGTTCGCTAGTGTTGGTGAAGGGTTGCTTTGTTTCAGTTCGAGTCCGATATATTTTAAACAATTAATCGATGATAAAATACATACATGTACATGTATATACATATAGGCTTCTATAATATTGAAATGTAATGAGTTACAAGCATGATCTGTTTACTGGGCTCCAGATAAGGGGGAATAGACACAAGTTTTCCAACATTTTCCTCATGTCTGCACTAAACCTTATGGTTTGATTGCATGTACTAATTAGAATGGTCTCTTCGAGAAGCTTTTGATTAGTAGTCACACTATGGGGTTTGAAGGAGACATGAAGATTTTACTTTTTGAAATACTCTCCTTGTCTGGAGCCTTAATTACGGTGAAACACATAGGAATCGACCACTCATTAAGGACTATTAAAGTGGTATTTTTAGACAGGCTGCTGCTGAATGTAGAACAAAAGTAATGGAGACTGCCTTATGCATTATTCCCCCATTATGCTGTCACCTGCCTTAAAGGCCAACAATGACTTATGTATAGAGATGTTTCACCGTATAATCATCTACATAGATCTACATTACAATGAAAGTATATGATGGTTGAAATGAATTTGGAAATAAAGTAATTATAGAATCCTTAATATATTTTAGCAAAAAAAAGTTTTAGGTTGATGCGAGTTTCGAACCCACGCAAAATAAAATTTCCCCGATCATATACTCGATTATGGGTCTACGACCTATCCATTACGCTATGTTTCTGATAAGTCAACCCTTTTGTGGATTGTGAAAGGAAACATACACGGTGGTTTGACAATGGATTCAAGGTGATCACATAATGATGAAACGGTGTTTAACTCTTACCATGATTCAGTGACCCCTCCGAACAACGGCCCTCCGAACAACGACTCCCTCCTGAAAACTACATTTGCCGCAATTCCCTAATAGGACCATTGACGTTTCTACTGCTGCAATATTATCTGCTGAAAATTGTCGTCTGCTGATTGTTTCTCGAAGATACATATACGTTGACAATTAATATAATGGCGAGTGACAAACAGCTTGAATCCTGATCAGACGCCGCGTTTCGCGGCGTCTGATCTGGATTCAAGCAGTTTGCAAATGTAAGCCAAGTCTTACTTTTCCCTCCCTATAACGACTCCTTCCGAACAACACACACAATAAGTGTCTCCAATTTGGTGTCTTTGTAGAGAGGCGGCACTGTATGTACCTTTAAAAGCACAGTCAATCCTAGATACCTTGAACTCGCTTCAGTAGAATATATCTGTATTTCGTAAACGGGACTTAGCCACCTTTTTACTTGCAATACAGATAAGTTCTACCTTTAGGGAGGCCAAAAAAAGAAAGTTTTACTATTCAAATACGTACAACTTGGAGGTAAGCGAGTTTGACTGTATATGTCTTGTTTGAAATCAGGTAGCTTTGTATTACCACTGTTAACAGAAAAACTAGTTTTAGCGTAAACGCGTTTATTGGGAAAGAATAACAGATTCTCCACTGTAATGACTCGTTGTCAGTGACTATGGAACATTGGTACAACAAGATCTCGGCGGACATGTATATGCTTGTTTGGTCGCTTAGGGAAAAGTTAGAAAGTGTTGAGGCTTGGTTAGAGCATAAGATAGCATCTAAGGTGACCAAGAGTTAGACAAGCGGATCAGTAGTAAAATGAGCAAGATCAAGAAGGAGGTTGAAGGAAAGCTCAATGGTCTGAAGAAAGACATGAAAGCAGAGTTTCAGTCCGATTTAGATGAGATAACTGCTAAGATAGACAGTGTTGCCGACAGTTTTGAGGTCAGAGGAGGGAATGAGGAGGCCTCCTCATACTTCCTCATCCCCTCCGCATACCTCCTCATACCTCCTCATCCCCTCCTCATTACCTCCTCATTACCTCCTCATCCCCTCCTCTGACCCCGGAACTATCCGTTGAAGCTCAAACCGATGAACCGTGCTACTCCAGTCTCTCGGTTCATCGGTTTGAAGCTTCAACGGGTAGCTTGGAGGTCAGAGGAGGGGATAAGGAGGGAATGAGGAGGCCTCCTCATACTTCCTCATCCCCTCCTCTCAGCCCCAAACTACCCGTTGAAGCTTCAAAACGATGAGCGGGAGTCTGGAGTAGCAGGTCTTATCAAACTACATGTAAAAGGTTACGTCTGATAAAATCTTGATACCTCGTTGAAGTGCTATTGAGGTGAGTTGTGCAATACTACCTACTTCATAGGTAAGCGACAGGTACCAGTTTTGACTTGTCGTAAGGTTCTTAAAGCACACACCTCCTCTTCCTCCTCCTCATTTGAAGTCAGGGCGGCAACATGAACGTGGGCGATATTTGTAATAAAACATTTAAACGGCGCGATAATATGTCACGTCATAAGAAACACTCCAATGTCGAGCAGCTGGAGGATTTAGACATGGAAACGTCAACATCCGAGACAGACGACGAAACCTCAGATGTAATGGAGGATGACACACGTCGGCGCAACATGGACGAACGATACGATCCTTGGGAAGGCGTCATACAGAAAGCGTTTGGAAAGTCCGATGAAAGATACCAAGAAGAGGTGGAGAAACTCATGAAAAGGAAGAAATTGAGCCGAAGCGACGCATGGAGACGCGTCTACCATGACATGCGAAGTGTGTACAGGAAAGCGGTCATGTCCATATTCGTGAACAGAATGGCTTGGTTTGAGGCCATTCAAAAGGATCGGATATACAAGGTCATCAGAAAGACCGCAGATAATCTAATCGAGTTGGACGACTACGATTATAAGGAAGCCTGGAAGAGCGCCATAGGTCAAAGAAAGTATCTCTTAGATAAGCTTTTGGAGGACTATGAACCGTGTGACCTAGTCTCTGAGGCGGTCGCTATCGACAAACAGGATCAGGAAATCAAAGCTTCGGATTCGGACGATTCCGTGGAGCAGGAAGGAGACGGGGCTGAAGACGAAAACATTTGCTGGTGAAGCGGAAAAATTACAATATCCGTCCAAATTTTGTGTTCTGAGTGTTAATTACGAGAGTTAACTGACAAGGTTGTCTTTCGAGCCATATGGTGCAACTCCTAACAAAGGACAAATTAGTATGCCTTGAGTGTTAATGATAATGATGTGATTTGATGGTATTGTTAGATTTATACATAACTCATAGAAAAAATCAAGGAAAATAACAACAAACAAGCAGGCTTTTCAGATTCAAACCGTATACATGTATATGAGTGTTATCAAATTGTAAATTGATGCGCAAGTACTCTGTTCGATAGTAATAAAATATTACACATTATATATAACATAACAACGTTTGGTTTGTATTATTTCTCTTGGGCCATGAAGAGAGTTCCTCCACGTGGTGTGGCCTGGATATAGCATTCCTTCCAACATGAAAGGTTGTGCTATAACTGAACGCTCTCACACAGTAGGTGTATGCTTAATGATACACTCTCGGGGATCTAGTCTGATCAAGGTCAACATTGGTTTTTAAAAGTCTTCAATAAACGCCAATAGCATGAGAAGGGTTAATAGTATATACTTGTATACCCCTTCTTACAAACGCAATGAAAAAGATGTGATGATACAGTCAATATTGTATGAAGTCAAGACGAACAGAAGTAAGACACTTTCTACAGTCAAGTGCCTGCTGCATGCGGATGAAAAATAATGTCGTAAGAGCCAGCTCAAACGTATTCGATGGGAGAGGAATTTTGAATTCTAAACAACATTGCGTGGTGGAAATGTGTTCTCTGTGACATTTAACCTTTCAAACCGTACATACAAGGGTTGACTGTCAAATCTCGCAACGCTTCGCTGAAAAATATACCCTGTCGCTTTAATAACGAGTATACATATTCAGAGTAAAGTATCGTCTGCTTTAAAAGTGTTGTCTTTCAACACGTTCAAACGTGGGTGTTTTTGTGATTGGAATGAATCCTATGAATTCTGATGAGGGGACTGCGTGAGACAGCGTTTTATCTGGAATCAACCTGTTTGCCCAATTCCTCAAGTCACGCTCAGAAAGATCTTATATACTAACACAAGCAGTTTTTTAACATGTCATAAACCGAACATAAAAAATCCATTTTCGTATTAGGACTCGTAAAAGACTCACGTTTGGATGATAAGGGGTAAGACAACATTCCACCTGTCCATTTTAGCTCGCCTGAACATCGAGTCCTACGAAAACACGAGATTGGACAGGTCAAGCCGAACCTTGACACCACCGTCCGGTGCCGAGTTTAAGCCCTGCCGGGCGGTTGCGCCGGGTCCCGAGTCCGTAAGAGCGAGTCCGAGGGAGGGGTTATTCGAGACCGCTGAACCGTGACCCCTTCCGGTCCCCGCGTGTCTGACCACGCGATGTCCCCCTCCCCCTTTTTTTTCCCGGTCACGTGGGATGTGCGTTTCCGGTCACGGGGTGTCTGAGCACAGCGCACAGCAAACAATGGAGCTGGCGTGCTTATACCACTACTGTTATGTTGTGGTCTGCTCCAATATTGTTGTCAGCGAGATCGTTTCAAAGTTAGATTCAACGTTGTAGGACTAAATATGTGTCGATACGAGTTTCAAACAGCTTGGATCCCCTGATTAGACTCCGCGTTATGCGGCGTTTGATCAGGATCCAAACCGTTTGCAAAGTCAACTTTATGCGACTTCGGAACCGAAAGAGTGATGTTACCAACATGTTACGTATAATGGATTAACCCCTTCACTGCCTTACCCCGAGTACAGTAGTTATTTGCAAACACTTTGGATCCTGATCAGACGCCGCATAACGCGGCGTCTGATCAGGGTCCAAACTGTTTGACACTCGTTTCAATATTTCTTAAGTCAAAATACTTAAAAATTTGATTTTTAGATATAGAAGCAGACAACAATTGTTTAAATTTGATGACGTCATGGCAGTGAAGGGGTTAACAGTTAGGGTTTGTTTTACAATTTTATCGCCAAATTCAACAGTCTGGTTTAACCCTTTTGTAGACAATATACCGTGTGCTAAATATGTCTTCTGTATGAAACAAAGTTCAAATATTTGAAACTTTGATACCTAATTGCCATAGAGCGGCGAATAAGCCAGACAACTAATAGGCTACTTTTGTTTCTGATCAGGACTGAAACTGTTTCATTTATCAGTAAAATGCCTTGTATCTGAATTTGAAAAACAGACTACGACATGTAGACGGCAATCTTTAACCCCTTAACCACCTTAACCGGTGCCATAGTTCAGTTTAGTTCATTAGTTTATTGCACTTAGGTCACCGGCCCATACACAAAATAATATACACAATTGCATATGCAAAAATGTGATCCATAGAAAGCATGTTTATGTCAATCTAATTTCAGTTGCACAATACAGGTCAAATGCAAGACAGACAGCTCCTGGAAAAGCCTGCTGCATAACTTTTAGCCTAGATTGGGCAGACATCTAAGCAGACCATGCAGATCAAAACCAACACAGAAAGCTTATGAAAGCTTTCTGTATAACTTTTATCCTGATAATTTGTCGTAAGATCTGTTACAGCCATACTTTACTCTTAAATTGGGAAAATAGATCTTACTACTATGCATGTATATAAATTTAACATACAGAACATAATACAGATAAATTTAGTCAATCATATGACCATGTTATGTGTGGCGGTGTCGTAAATTCCCAGCTCAATCAATTCGCAACTATGACGTCATCATGCAGTGCCTTAACGCCATCCTTCACTGCCATGGCGTTATCTGATTTAACCAACTTTCGTCTGCTGTTATTTATAAATTTTAAATTGTATGCATTTAGACTTAAGAAATATTGAAATGAGTATCAAGCAATTGGACCACAGGTACTTGACACAAACATCAATATATATTACCTAAACTTAAAAAAAAAAACATTTTTTTTACAAGACTTCTATTATAGATACAAGGTTTACAACGCAATCCAACACCTAGTATTAACTATCGACTTTAAGACTAGATCGCCGATATTCTCTTATGGTACACTCGGGAAATGATTAATTCATCTATATCTACTTTTTATTTCATCAAATCCCGTCAAATAACGCCAGAGTACAAATGTGCATCAAAAAGTTTTATGTCGTTTTTTTGGTAATAGATCTAGATCTATGTGTCAAGTACCTGTGGGATGGACCCTGATAAGAAACCGCATAGCGGTACGAACTGTCAGTAAATAATGATACAAACTGTCAGTACATACATGTAACCATTGTAGATCTACACAGTGTAATGCGGTTAATAGGTTAAGCAGACTTCGTATTGCATTGCAAGTGTCGAAGAAATCCTAGTTTTAATTATTTCCTGAGTGAAATTTGAAAGTTTAGTGTTTGCAGGAAATCTAATTTCCTGTTGATAATACCTTAAATTAAACACACAATCGTTCCTTGATATAAACACCACCACGTTCTGTGTAATACTGAAGTGTTTTTGGAAAAGAAAACACATGAGTTACAGTGGAGAATTTGTTATTCTTTCCCAATAAACGCGTTTACGCTAAAACTATTATTTGCAGTGCAAACAGTTTGGAGCCAGATCAGACGCCGGGTAACCCGGCGTCTGATCAGGCTCCAAACTGTTTGCCACCGAGATAAACAAGAATAATCAGAATTGTCTAAAAATTGTTCTTTTCTACGTTTTAGTAGTTTGCGTTTGCGTACGTTTGCGTTTAAACGGGAAAGAATAACAGATTCTCCACTGTACACTCATCTAGTTAACCTTTTCACTGCCTTATCCTGAGTACTGGCCCAGCGCTTATAAAGCGTTTGTGTTGAGTCTGAGTTCGTTCTCAAGCATTTGATTGGTCAGATTTGAGCCTGGGCTCAAATCTGACCAATCAAATGCTTGATAATGATTTAAGACTCAGCTCTAAAACTTTATAAGGTGTTATTTGCATATGTTTTAATCCTAAACATATACCGTAACGCGGCGTCTCATCAGGTTTAAACATGTTACACGGCGTCTTATCAGGATAAAAATATTTGACACTCGTTTCCATATATCTTAAGTCAAAATACCTAAAGTATGAATTTGAGAAATAAAATCCGACAATTGTTTAAAAATGATGACGTCATAACAGAAAAGGGGTTAAGATATTACAAAATTTAAAACGTAATCCGTTTATGCCATTGCCTTTTACAAAACATTTAGCTGTTGGTAATTTAAATTCTGTGTATATTTAGAACTCCAGATCTAGACACGATAATCATGAATATTGGTTGATTGTGTTGATAGTAGATCTATCATGGAACAGACTATTATCAATTAAATAATGTGCGATAACAAACCTTTTCGTCTAGCCCTATCTGATACACTTTGTAATGTCCCTTCACTGACTTGAATTTCTCAACTTGTATTATCCCATATGCTATTATCTCAAATTTGGGATATAGTAGCATACTACAAATTTTAAGCAGACTTCACTTTTTTGCAAATAAAACGTGGCGTCTGATATATCCAAAATGTTTGACACTCTTCTTTATGTTTCTTAACTTAGAAGCTCTACAAATCAAATTTTAACATCTTTTGCAAACGAAAATTTTAAAGCAGACGACATTACAGAAGGACAAGTGTTTAGAGAATCCAAGTGTTTAACATTTGTCCTATTCCCAAATTTTCTTTTTGTTGTTGTAAAACGTAACAAGTGTATGGAAACTGTCCTAGTTGCAACGTTAGCCAAAGTTACTCTCCTTAAAGCAGCGACGCCAAACATTCGGATTTGCTCAAATTATTTCAGTATCAATCATTGCAAGCAAACATAAGAAAAAATATCTGAAATGCTACTACTCTCCAAGGAATCGTGTATTTTTCGCTTTTATGATTATTCGCTAAACCTTATACATTTTGTAAGTGAACAAAAACACATCAGACTCTCTATCTCTCTTGTTTTCCCATTTGAAGTGGAATCACTGTAAAGCACTGATATTTGCAAACGGATTGTGTCCAGATTAGAGCCGAAAATCAAAACTATTTGACACTGTTAACGATGTTTCGTAAGTCAAACCACGAAATCTTTTAGTTCAAACAGAGAAACAACGCAAACAAATTTAACCCATTACCCCATAAATACAAATGTACACCTTCCTGCGCCTTAAATGTATTCTTCCACTGAAAACAAACGTTCCATTTTATACAACCATGACTATGTAGATCTTTTAGCATAAGAAATATGTCCTATATCCTATCAGATATAGCTTAAAACACGTTGCCAGTAAAGCAGAATGCTCCTGAATTAAAGCTGTAATTTCAAACCTGCCTAACTGGCTATCAGTAGATATCAGTAGGAGTGTGTGCCCTCTTATCGAGTTATTGTTCAAATCTGAAACCATTATATATCTGTATCGTGTGTTATCATAAACAATTGTACATTGCCTTTCAACCGTTAGAATCCCAAAAAGAGCTTTTTTGATATATGACCGGTAAGTTGGTTTCTGATTGAGTTTAAAATATCTCGTTTTGATCCGTATATTTCAAGTCTCTTTTCAATTGGCAGTTGAAGACATCTACAGGCAAATGAAAAGAGACTTGAAAAAATACAATCAAAACTACACATTTTAAATTCAATAAAAAGAGCCCTCTGACATTAGTCTGCACAGTCATATATTTTGTAAAACACCTAAATATTGTAAGATGTAATCATGGTCTATACTTTATTCTAACACGATTCGCTCACGCCCCTATATAAACAAAGAACGAACGTTTCAGTGCTTGAATTTTCAATAGACCACTCACGCGCTAAAACGTTCTAACGTGACGCCATATGGCTTCGAAAATGCGTACGCCAAGAAATGTAGCGCCGTTGCTTCGGTGCATATTAAGGTTAAATTATGTGTTAGAATCGAAATAATAAATTAATACCAGTGGGTTATCTAACAATCGAAAACGGGTAGTCGTTGATATGCTTGTAATTAAACCACTCGGCCTAAATGCCTCGTGATTAAATTACTACGCATCTCAACTCCTACAAGTGTTCGATTGCACGATAAAACACTGGTATGAATTTATTATTTCTTAATTTGAAAACTGGAATTGTTCTTTCGAAGTTTCAGGTGTAAAAGTTTAAATGAGAACAAAATAACCAAACCTTACAGTGTCGAGATGAAATATTGTGTCGGTCTGGTAAGTGAAAACAAACACTATCAGGTTGTTGCTGCATCATAGATACCTATATCAGAGCCGAGCCATGAGACAAGCTGCGTTATTGCATTTCAAACAGTGAAGATCAAGATCAGACGCCGCGTCATTGACGCGGCGGTTGGTCTTGATCTACACTGTTTGACAATAACATGCATCTAAAGTATTTTAAGTAGCTGTATTTTATACGGTATTATGCAGTGTAGACCGAACAGAGATACAGAGCCTGGGATGACAATGATGATTGGTCTGCACAATGTTGCAATGCAATGAGAATGATTTTGTCATAACACCGCTCAAGTTTCTGTAATTTGTATCAAGATCAGGCCCAATCGTATTAATACCAGTATTTTTCAATCAAACTTCGAAATATTGAATTTGGCATATACAACTGCAATTGACAAATTTTAAAAGACAATATTTTTCTGTAAAAGGGTAACAGTAGTCCATTAAGTTTGGCTATTAAATTGTTTAGAGATTGTATTCTTGTATTAGGCCAATAAATATATATATATATTGTAATTTTAAAGTAATTTCATCTGCTTCCGATTTTCACATTCCCGATTTTGTCTGCATTGCTATTAGAGTATTGTAATACTTGTAAAAAAAATCAATGTTATATTTCAGGCATTTGTACATTGTAAAATGTTCAATAACTGCATCTGCGTGCGGCTTTCACATGCATTGATATTGTAGTCTGCAATATTATTTCAAAGTTATATTTAACTCCTTTCACTCTCAATGACGTCATAAAGCGCATTTGCAAACAATTTTGGTTCTGATCAGACGTCGCGTTATGCGGGGTTGTAATTATTTGTCAGTTGTCTTGTAAATGTCGTCAGTGAAGAAATATCGGTACGAATTTCAAACATCCAACAAACGCCAGCAAACAAAATGTTAAAACATTTCAACACTCAGTCTTATCCCCAAAACTGTTGCTATATAACCTTTCGAAAAACTTTATCCTCCTTTAAAAAGCATTCAGTACCGAGTATATCCTCTAAGAAGCGCTCCCACATCCGAACGTTTAGATTTGCATAAAGAAATTAACCTTCATGGCACATTCGTAGACAATCTATTCATGAAACTGAAGTTCATGCTAATATTCCTCACGCTGTCGTCTGCAACAACTATCGTTGGTAATTTTTATTTGGCTTTTCGTTTCAGAAGGCCAAATAAAAAAAATACCTGTGTTTCCTATTACATGCCAAAAAATATTAGGGACGGACGGTCGGAAATTTTTTTTTGCTTTTTTTTTTTTTATAAAAACATACAATAATACACACCGTATAACTTTCTGATGGAGTATTTTTACATGGACATGCACGAATGTGTTCTATTGTGCAAAGCCATGGGTCATACATAACAAACCTTATAAATTTCCATTCAAATTTTTTATTTTATTGATAGGTCCCTTTACCACTGGTATACATCGTACAGCGGATGTTGCTCCAAAGTGATACGGAATCCATGGTGAATTGGTGTAAACAATGTCAGGCCAGGTAAGAAATACGTCTATTACACAATTATTGCAACGCATAAGTATTAAACGTTAAATCGTACCGAATCAGAACTAATTTCTGCCCGTCGCAAACAAGCCTCTTCTGTTACAAACGTCGAATGGTCCGTGAATTATGAGAGTTTAGTCTGCCCTATCACTAACAACGAGTGCCGACTTTACACAAATTGGTCGAATATGTGCATTATATACATGCAAAGTGTAATTGTTTTTCTTCTACAGATAGATAGTAACTCTATGTATTAGGATTTTCTCCTCGTGTTAGCGAAACAGTTGCACGTTTTTTTAAATTTGGTCATTTCATTCTACCATCACTGTACCGCGTCTTGCAAGCAGGTGGCAGTTTACTATACCGCATTTTGCATTTCCACTGTACTGCATCTTGGAAAATACAATTAGTAAATCTGAACGAAATGGATCGAAAATTAGACCTGGACCCGTATTCTGAAACATTCTACGTATTTTCGCTAAGTAAAATTAGTATATAAGCTTTCCTCTAGGAAACACGTTTAGCTGAGGCTTTTGAGCCGACGTTTGTGTATAAGTTGCTTCGTGAAATTGGGTCAACTTCGGGGTGGGATAACAACGTGGAAAACATTGATATCTATTCAAAATATATATTTGAGATATACATGACCACTTTACATGTAGGTACCAAAACTAGCGTACATGTAAGTACATAATTAGTTTCACAATTATATAACTAACTAACGAACCGAATTTCAATGAAGTCGCCGTGGCTCAATGGTGAAAGAGTCGGACTAGCATGTCTTGGAAAATACAATCAGTAAATCTGGTACGATGGAATTGATGTTTGATGTCTCTGGTGCATAACGTTCGGGAGTAGTTTCATTTTCTGTCCCTTGAAATGTTTTCTTTGGGCCACCCATAAACCTCAGAAAACGCCCCTTAAACAATTTCAAGCCTGTTACCAAAAATAACTTAATTAAGGGTGTATCAAACTCATGAGTTTGGGAAATTTTCAAAGTATATTTAAACACTCTTATGATGATTTTGTATTGAAGAGCTATTTAAGATGAACGAAAAAAATTGAAAATGTGTACATTTTGGTGAACAACGTTTGGCTCCACGGCCATGTAAAATTTACCCCCACACACTTTTTCCAATTTCTTCCTTTGCAAACAGCCCGCTTCAATAAAATCATTTAAAATTAAAACAAAGATGATAACTTGGTTTTGTGTTTCATTTATTTCATGTCTTTGGTAGTATTTCTTCGTACAAAAACTAATTTAAGACAAAACATGCACCAAATGTGAAATTTTTAAAGTTCTAAATACATTTGTATCATCGATATGGTACTTATTAAGGGAGATAACTCCTTTTTCTTCCATAACTCACATTTTTCAACACTAACCTATCAATTTATTTTCATATTTTGAATTGCCTTCGTTTGGATTTTTTCATCTGGTAGAATTTAAGAAAAAGTAAGATACTAGAAATATTATTATTTTTACTATATCTCATAATTTTTTGTTATTACCCATAAAGACAATGTTGTTGATTCAGATATTCCTATTTTCCAAATCTGGTGCCTGTTTGTTCTTGATTTAGAGTCTTTATGTCAAAATACTTCCACAGACATTAATTACATAATGAAAAACAAAATTACCATGTTTGTTTTGTCTCTAAAATAGAATTTACTGAAGCTTTGACAAAATTTGAGAAAAAGTCTGAATTTGACACATCTTTTCCAAATTGCCGTAGTGCAAAATAAAGCACACAAACATATAATTTTTTTCCTCTTTTTTTTATTTATCATAAACAGCTCTTTTGAAATAAACATGAAAGAAAAAGGTTAGATACTTTTAAAAATTCGCTTATGGGTTTTATACACCCTTAAAATCGGGGTTGTTTATCATTGCAGTGGTTGTTTCGTCCAAATCGTACCATCGCACCACATCAAGATATAATAAAAAAGCAATGTTGTTCACGGAAAATCTTCTTTCAGCAAGAAGCCGGTTTAAAGGCAAAATACGCATGAAGTCTACCGGCATTTTGCAAAGTATCAACAACGGCAGGAAGAAGGAGCTCAAGTTGTCGAAGCAATAACAGCAAACGAAACTATACATGAGAAATAATGTGTATTTATTTTAATGTGTGTTTAAAAATCATAACAGAAATGATAAGAATTCAAACAGTATTCAATTTCAACTCATTTCATGAACTAATATGAAAATCTATAGAAGTATAACGTTACGGCGTCGCGTTTAAAGACTGTTAGTATCAAAAGTACAAATCCACAAATGCCATATTTTTGGCACCACAATATCGATGAAACAATTCAAGTTTATATCCAGTTATGTGTAGCTAAACCCACTCTTATATGAACGTCTAGTATTGAATATGTCCTCCGCTGACACTAGACGTCTGCGCATAAAATCAAAGTAACGTTGGATCTGCTGTGCAGCGAATGGATAGATTCCCGTGTGCATACAAATGTCCGTGCAATCTCATTTATGCGTATATTGCATATACACTGTAAGCATGCTAATGGCGCATTCGTGCTGTATTTGGTTAGTCTAGCCATCAGATTAACTCTTTAATTTTAATAAAATACATTTTCCCTGTTACTGTTTCGTTAATAACGTCAATGACACAAAACGTTCAACACGTTTTATGAAACGCGCACGTGCAATTCGTGGAAAACGGCTTAACAATACACTGTGGCTAAACGGTTGACCAATTTCAAACTTGCACGTGCTAAAAATGGCAGGCGTTAATCAAATATAGGAAAAAAAGACACAATTTACGCTCTTGTATACCGATTGTAATTATTCATTAACTTTACATATGTATAGTTATTTTTGCTGTTCAGCATATTTTGACAGTCGCTGTTTGTTTCTTCTGGTAATGATTCACAACCTAAATCACATCTTGATTGGTAATCTATTTTAACACTGTCGTTTACTTTCAATATTTTTATCCGTGGACTGTCTTTCGGGATCGTGCCTTCTCAGTCATTTACAGTAATAACCCGTCCTTGCTCACGACATAAATCAGGGATAATTTTAAAATTTGTTGTCTTTATTTTGTTGTTTTCAACAACACGAATTTTTATTTCTCTACTTGGATGGTTATATTTGGTGTGTTCAATTATTCCTAAATGTTTGGAATGAATCTGCGCAGTAAGCACACTGGTAATCCATAGTTGACCTGAAAATTGACGAAAAACGGTCATTTAGTATTAACAAGAAGCAGTACAGTAAATACCACAGCCTCTGCAAGAAACAGTACATACGTATTGCAAGACGCAGTACAGTAATGCTGCAATAAATCGATCAAATTTGCAAACTGTAGATCATTTTAGCCAACACTGTGAGATATTACAAATGCATGTAGTTATTTGTCATCGATCCAGTGAAAAACAATTATATAGAGGATAACTGTTTTTTTCAGTGTAAGATCGAAATTTAATCCATTGAGTGAACATCAGACGTTATATTTTCACGAGTGGCGAAGACTGAAAATATAACAGTCTGATGTTCACGAAATGGATTAAATTCGATCTTACACTGAAAAAACACAGTTATTCTATTTATTTATGCTTTTAAGCCACTTTTTAAACGAAATTGTTTAAAATTTGAAAGCGAACGTACATTATTTATCCCGTGTTGAGCCCCACGTTTTATGTCGAACACACACGTGCGTGACAGTTGGCGGTATATTTGTTGATTTGACGTCATCCGAATGACTTCGTTGCTCCCGAGTTTGGATTCGTGCTCTTCCGGTGAGTAGTTCGCGACAAATCGGACTGCCGGAATTTAACGATAAGACACGATTGACTACGATTCTTGGGGAGCCCTACGGGGAAAATTCATAATAAAAGCGATTGGTGATAATCCACTGCAGTGGATTACCAAGTGATCATCCACTGCTATATCGTGGTAATCCACCGAAAAGCATAAATAAATTTTAATTGTATATATTGTACATATTCAGTCAATTTGTGCAAACTCGGCACACATTGATAGTGATAGGGCAGACTAAACTCTCGTAATTCACGGACCATTCGACGTTTGTAACAGAAGAGGCTTGTTTGCGACAGGCAGAAATTAGTTCTGATTCGGTACGATTAAACGTTTAATACTTATGTGTTGCAATCATTGTGTAATAGACGTATTTTTTACCTGGCCTGACATTGTTTACATCAATTCACCATGGATTCCGTATCACTTTGGAGCAACATCCGCTGTACGATGTATACCAGTGTTTACCAAAATTATCTTAAAAATCTAAACCGGTATGATTGTTTATAATATCTATATACCAAGAGGGCACAGTAGTGACATATATGACAGATGGAATGAATGATGTTTTGAAATGTGTTGCATGAATGTTAAAAGTGTCATTGATATGTGCCGGCTGCATGTTGAATGTGTCTATGGTTAACTAACTAGCATACCACATCTTCAAGGAAGCTACTTTATGACACATTTAGAGCAAACTTCACTTCGATATTTGCTAAATCTTAATTAAAAATCAATTTTAAAACACTTAAACGTCAATTCATTAGCTTTGTAAACAATTTAACGGAGAATATATTCTATTACACGCTCCTGAAAACACGATTGTCGCAAAAATGACCGACATTTGCCAACACATTTTTCGAAAAGTGAAAAAAAAAAGTTCGGGGGGGGGGGAACTAGGGTCGGTCGGGTTACCGGAAACACATGTACTTTTTTATTTTGCCGAATACAGCGTTCACTCTCTACAACGACACCCAATAGGAGACAAGAAATATGTGCGTTGTTTGGAGGGAGCCGTTATAGGGAGTGAACTTGGCTTACATTTGCAAACAGCTTGAATCAAGCGTTATGCGGTGTTTGATCTGGATTCAAGCTGTTTGTCACTCGTCATAAAGTTTTTTTCTGTCAAAATGTCCATTATGTAATTTTTAGAAAAACAGCAGACGACAACTTTAAGCAGACGACATTGCATTCGTAAATAGGTTGGACATACTTGTTCTTTTCAGGGAACAGCGACAATGGTCGTTGTAAGGAGGGAGTCGTTTTGGGATGGCCGTTGTAGAGAGGGAGCACTGTATAGTAGCTGAGTCTCCCACAGTTTTGGTCCAGATACGATGGCGATTGTGTCAGTCTGATTTGACATTTTTGTGTCGATGGGGTTAGTATTTGAAAAGGATTACATTTTTTATCTTTTTTTAGTTTGCTTTTTGTTACTACATGTAGTTGTTTTGGTTAACAAAAAGAACAGCCGCCTAAATAGCTCCATGCCATGATGCTCTCATTTGCATGCTTTAACTCTTTCCTCCCTGAAACTTTAAATGGACAATTCCAGTTTCCATTTAGTCTAGTCCATTTATGACTTTTAAGGGTAGTTTTTGTCAATGTTTGGCATAATGACAAACAGTGAAGACCCTGATCAGAGGGCTCCTAGGAGCCCTCTGATCTGGGTCTTCACTGTTTGAATAGGACAAGTGTACTATTCAAATGCACACTGTTTGAAAAGGACGTCAATTTGATATGCGGGACTAGGGTTCAAAGGGTTAAAGAAGGTAAGTAACCATAACGCATGTTGTGAAATACTTTCTAAAGAGTTGTCTCAGCTACAAATGTTTAACTTCGGCATGTTTATCCCCTTCACTGACATGACGTCTTCTGCTTTAAACAATTACCGTCTGCTTTCATTTTTAAATTTTGTTTTAATATGAATTGATTCAATTAACATCGTTATGGGTGTAAAAGAGTTTTGCTATTAAGCAGACGCCGCGTAACGCTCAAAACATTTTGAAAATAACGATTGTTCCCGGGGTAAAGCTATAAACAGGGTTCAGATAGTTCATAAGTATCATAACCTGTTTCTACCATAAACTCTTTATAAAAACAGCTTTGACCCAGTAATTCCTAGAAATGACAGTGCACATGTACTATTGTACTATTGTAGTATTGAAGGGTAGACTTCTCCTTTGCAAACAGTGTAGATCCTATCAGATTGCTCACACGAGAGTAATCTGATCACAGACTACACTGTATTGCTTAAATATATCCTAGATATTTAAAACAAAAAGGACTAGACTTCACTACAAACAGGAATTAACTCTTTCAGGGCGGTCACTACAGTTACCCTTTTTTTGAGAATACCAGAATTTGTTTATATTTGGTATTTTGTTGATTCAACTTTTTTTACAACAAAAAAGTAGATTCATTTACTTCTTTTTGATTTTATTCCAAATTTTGATTCATTGCTGGTAACGGTCATGACCTTAAAGTTCAAAATTGATGTAAATATGTCCACTTTATTCTACAACAATATGAAAAGACATTCATCTAATGGAAAATAACATCAACAAATACGTTTTATGTTTGGCTCTATTGGTTAAAAACATATTTCCATGTCCCTTATTTCCTTAAAGTAAACTACAGTATCTTTTTTCTCCACAATCATAAATCCGAGCGTCCAAACCTACTGGGTATGCATTTCCGATACATATCGACGTAGGTGTGTGTTTATTTCGAACATTGGCGAGAATTTGCGGATAGACAGTTTGGGTGTACAGCGCTCCCTCTCTATAACCATACCCAATGGAAGAAAAAAATTGGGTGCGTTGTTCGGAGGGAGTCGTTATAGGGAAGGACATTGGCTTACATTTGCAAACAACTTGAATCCACATCAGACGCCGCGTAACGCGGCGTCTGATCTGGATTCAAGCTGTTTGTCACTCGTCATTATGGTTTTTTTTTCTATAAAAATGTTTAATATGTAAATTAATACGTAGCCAGGAGACGACAACTTTAAGCAGATGGTATTGCAGCCGTAAACGTTTGAGGTATAATTGTCTTGTTTTGGGAACAGCGGCAAAGGTCATTGTAAGGAGGAAATCGTTGTTGGGAGGGCCGTTGTAGGGAGGGATCACTGTGACACTTCTCCATATAGCGCTGATCCCAACTTTACTTATGTAAGCAGGCAATTTAGCAACTCCTTCACTGTTATGACGTTATCTGCTCGGAACAATTGTCGTCTGCTTTTGTTTCTCAAATTCAGATTTCATAGATTTTTACTGCAGAAACAGCGATATAAGTGCAAAACAGTTTAGATTCAGATCGGACGCCATGTTACGCGGTGTCTGGTCAAGATCCAAACTGTTTTGTTAAATCAAGGCTTTGAAGGGGTTACGCAGAAATGTCGTATAGAGTCAATTTTGTTTAAAAAAAAACCATTCGTTGAAATAGCGAAGAGATCTCTCTTAAGGCAGATTATTTTTATTGTATAATACAGAAAGTTCTTACCAGAGTACTCTGCATTAGTCTTATCATGCATTAAATTACTCTCTTTATTGCAAATGTCCAATTGGTCTTATGTTGAAAGTTCGCTTATTACCAGCTTTACTGTAGTTAATGTAAAATGAGTTTGGTAACCAGTCAGGTAGATCTGTTTCAGTATTTATTTATCAACAGGATGCAATACTAAAGTACACGTTTCTTATTATATGAGGAAAACTTTGCAGTAACTTGATTCATTTGTCCTTGAAAATAAAACAGCTTTTTTTTATACGATTATCGTCTGCATTTTATACTTTACAATTTGTTGGGTTTTTTCTATTTTGCTCTAAAGGAAAAGTATGTTTGGGTAAATTTTCCTTGAGGAAACGATTAAGATTATGCCCAGGGTCAGTCCGTCAGATCGCTCTCCCTTGAAATGCTCAGTGTAGGCACATATATGAGGCGTTCTCTGTAAATTCTGAAAACTGAATCTACACTAGAGACAGGGTTGGTCAGTTTGTCTTTAGACCTAGTTAGTACTCTAAGAGACTTGTGTACATGTGTATATTTGTCCTGTAGTATCTTATTTTGGTTATAGATCTATAGACGATCTATGTATGTAATTCATTATGGAGGGCCTCATGGGGGATAAGTCGTTAGACTTAATGAGTCAACATCGTTAAATAAAGTATTTCATTCATTATAAGGAGGCCAAAAGCGGTATTGTCTATATCTGCAATATGATTTGAAGCTTTTTAGCTTATTTCTAATTTTTCCTGATTTTGTTCATGCTATAACAGCATTTTCATATAAAAGTTGTCTGAATTATATGTTTTCAAACCTATGATTGCACATTTAGCATAAAGCTCGACACAACTTACATATGCAAACGGTTTGGATACACGGTGTCTGCTTTGGTTCTAGTCTGTAAAGGTCATACAACTACTTTTTTTAATTGAAACGTCATAAATGTCTAATTCTAAGAAAAATAAGAACTGTAAAGCAGACGACATGTGTACTAGCAGACGACATAATGAAAGGAGTTATGTTAGACAGGATATAACGTCATAATGGTAGTGAAAATATTAATACATGTACACGTTATATATCTTAACCCTTTCCCCAATAGAAGCGACTTTTAGCGTATTTAATTTATTCCTTCGCTGAAGAAAATAGTTCCAGTTTATACCCTCATGAACAATTACCATAACAAATTTTATATAACCTAAAAGATTTTAGCTTAAAGCAGGCTGAAAGTAAAGCAGAATGTGCCTTAAGGCACATTCTGCTTTACTTTCAACCTGCTTTAAGTGGTCACCTGTCTTCAAAACAAGAAACAGGCTATGAGGTAAATGGTTTAATTAACCGTCTAATCTGGGTCAGAAAATATGCGCATTGTCGTTAACCATTCTGCAGGCTTTGAGCAAATGTATTTTAACCTTTGCAAACAGTTATGCTCCTTATAAAACGCATAATAATTTTGCATCAAGTCTGCATCATAATTGTCTGACATTCTGGTATTTTCTAAATAAAAATTCCCAATAAAACATAATTTGAGATCTGTCGCAAACGATAAGCAAACAGACGCCAGGTTATAAATCCAAAACGCATAGCACACGCAATGTTGTTTTTCGTATTTGACAGGAAATAACATGTCTAATCTCTAGCTCGACCTCATCTTAAACCATTTCACACTCAATGACGTCATAAGGCGCATTTGCAGAAAGTTTTAATCCTGATCAAATGAGACGCGTGGTAATATTGCATTAAATATAAGTCAAAATTGTTTGACACTCTGGTATTTTCTGAATGAAATTCTCAATTAACCTTAACAATTAAATTTGAGAACTGTTACAAACGACAATCAAACAGACGTCAGGTTTTTAATCCAAAACGCGTAACACCCGTTACAACGTTGTTTTCCGCATGTGACGTGAGGAAATACCTTTCTGATCTCCAGTTCGACCTCGACTGTAAACTAAAACAAAACTAACTACACTTGTGAGTTTCATGTTCAATATAACAAGGGATAATTTATGTTATATTTAATTGTTGCGGCAGTATGTTGATAACGGTCGACGAATAGTGTTTTTGACAAATTTTCGAAGATCAAGGTTGAAAAACCCGTAAACAAACGGATTTAACGCACTTACAAGAAGGTAGGAATTTCGACAAAATTTAACTGGTATCGAAAAAGCGCTATTTGGGTCGTTATTCCTAGACGATGCCCGAACAGCAGTCATGATTAAATATGGTAGAAAACCCAACACAAAAATAACGGTTATAACAAGCAGCATTAAGGCTTGCCTAATAGTAACCGCATCGACAGTGTTCATATTTTTTTTAGTAGTTGTCATTTCTTTGGCAGTTTTGCCGTCTTTGTCAATTGCCAACGCTTTTATGGACTCTACAGAACAACTGCTTGCCCGTCGTACACCAGTGGCATCGACAGGTTTTGATTTAGTTTCCTCGGGGGCCTTAACTGTCCCAACATCAGTGTATGCTCCATTCTTTGATAAAAGGCCCTTTGAATTTCTGTCATTGTCGTTTCCTTCCCCCTCTCCATAAACAGTTATATTACTTAGTGTACTATCCAATGTTTCAGTGGTGTTGGTTTTTGGAATACGGGTCAGACTTCCAGAGGAACTACTGATACCACACTGTGTATCAACCGTGTCATTAGCACCCTCTGATGTCATAGTCGCAGTATAGCTATTCATGCCACGTAAAAGTCTCTTTTTTGATCTATAGTATTTCTTTATTTCAATGCCGATGAAACTGTAGAGAACAATAAATACAATTGTTACTACCACAAAAAGGAAAAAGAGTAAAGTGGTCACCACGAAATTGAGAGTTTTCAAGGGTTCGGTTGGAATGGTGTTGCAGTCATATCCAGAGACAGTTACATTGTCGTTTGTGGTAAATATAACGTCTATCGTATCGTTGCTGAATATAAGTGGTGAGGATACAACAATTCCAAATACTAGAGATGCAGCAATGGCAATATTTGAATGTCGTACAGAAAACTGGCTCGCAAAAGGTCTGCACACTGCACGAAACCGAAACGCACTAATAAACACGAGTAGCATCGCTGACGAGATCGCACAAGTATGATTTACAAAGATATTAAATCTGCACAATTCGGAGCTGTAACCTTTGTAAGACAGACACAAGACTGCAATGTTTTTTGGCATAAGGACGCACACGACTGTATCTATCGCTGCTACTGCTACGATTAATCGCGTTGTGGTTGTCGTAGGAATTTTCTTGCCGTAGAAAACCAACACGAATATATTTCCAAAAAGCCCGATCACCATCATTATTCCGATGTATATACTAACGGGTAGAAGCTCAAGAGACTTTTCATGACTTAGTTTGTTCAGTAAGTAATCTGTTTTTTCTTGTGATTGGTTCATCATGTTTCGTGGCTTACCCCTGTAATGACGAACTTTTATTTGCCTTCTGCACGCGGTGTTATTTGCGGTCTGCCAGCCGTAACGTTTACATTATTGACTTTGTTACTAACACATTTTCGTACGAGTTTTATAAACCACTGCCTTTCACAAAAATAGTGTAAAGACTCTCGCTATGTCCACCTCCAAATACAGATACATACACTTTCCTGTTGTTAAAGCTTTTATCTTCTGAATGCTTATTCCGGTTTTAACAAAACTTTATTTTTAAACTATATACACATCAAACCAGTTTTGAGCGAATTGAAATGCGGTGCACAGTATTCCATTTAAATATTTCTGTATTACGTTTGTACTTCTTTATATACGCATCTAACTTTTGAGATACATCCATCAATGTCCATTCAGATTTAACTTCGGCGCCATATGACCATTCCATGTGTCGCGGTGCCGTAAAACCAAACTCAATCAATTAGTTTTAACTAGAGAAAGATTTCATTACACTGTCCGGTCGTGTGGTGTATCTTAAACACTTAACACGCTTAACCCTTCGGTGCAAAATTAATCGTGAAGATTTTACCCCTTCATTGCTTTCTTGTCGTCTGCTTAAATATTGTTGTCTGCAAGAACGGTTCATGGTTAAATTTAATGTAGCATGACAAGATATATCAATATAAGTATCAAACAGTTTTGATCCTGTTCAGACGCCGTGTTACGCGACGTCTGATCTGGATCAAAACTCTTTTCAAAGTCGAATGTATGCGACCTCGGCAGAAAAAGGGTTTAACTAAAGGGCATCACGCGATGAACTGAAACTACTGCATATAATTTCCGGTTTTTCAATATCAGTTAACAATGTTCCCCTTATTTTCAGGATTGGCTTTCTTCTTTCGTGCATTATTATTGACTTTATCTAACCTGTTTCCATACATGTATATCAGTAAATTGCTCTTTTCACATCCATAATGACGTAATATCCCACCTATAACACTATCACTGTCATAATATCATTTGATTAAATGTTTCGTCTTTTGTTTATTCTGCATTTGGAGATTGATGCGCTTTATACTTTAGAGGCATTAGCATGGGTGTCAAATAGTAACCCGGCGTCTGAATAGAATTCCAACGGTTTGCATATGATATTATTGTCGGGCTTAGCAGTGACATTTTTAAGACATTAACTAGCGTACTCTTCAATGCTTATATCGGATGAGCCCAATTTTCATTTAAGGGGTACATGATCTTATATTTCTATTTTCGATAACAATTCATATTAGCAAAATTAAAGACGCAGATCAGACGCCGTTTTAAGTGGTGTCTGATCTGAGTCTGCACTGTTTTACAATTTACAATGTATAGGACGTTAGTCATTATTCGGTTAATAACCAAATTTCACTTTGACAAAAAAATCTTTTTTACGGGCATGACAAGTTGTCCTCGCCATTTCGGGAACATTCTAAAGTGATAATTGTAAACTTGAACTATTGCCTTTTTGAAAAACAAAATTGTATGTTAACATCTTTAAAAGGTGGTCCTTGAACAAAAATCTGAAATTAACATTTACCTATTCTTTCGCTTTGAAAGTAAAACCTGGGTGTCAAAAACATGCATTTGGGATCCGGATAAAATGCCGAATAACTCAGACACAAACTGTTTGCAAATTAATCTATGAAAAAAATAAGCTGTGAAAGAGATGATTAATAACCATGACGGATAAGGAAGTTACTTTAATGTTAATCAGGAACAATCGCTTGTTAGCCTTTATTAACAATGAAGAATACAAGTGAGTATTGTCACAATGACGGATCTACCATCTAGAATAATAGAATCAAGCACGGCTTATGATAAAGCTTGGGGATTCTTTATCATTTTTAGGAAGAAAAGATGTCCCACTTTAGATGACAATTCAAAAATACAAGCGGTTTTTATTGAATTCAAGCCATTTCGTAGAGTAAAATTTATCAAAACGACATTTTTGCCTTGATAGACGTTATACTGTCAAGGAATAACAACAACTAAAGTCAATGATATCATGTTAGAACGTGACGTTACGCGTATACTCAATCATTTGAGAAAACCAGCAACAACAAAATAAATCACTGTTTGAACAGCGGATTATTGCATTATTGAAAACCTCATACAAGTGTAGAGTCTACTGTACAATTTTCCATTTCATTTCATTCTGTGAACGTAGCTTGTGGTTATGGTTTTTCTGTTAGCGCTACTTCCATTTTCCTTGTTTTTATGCCAAAAGCACGGGTGAATACAGTGCCAGACGAGGTTTCCAGTACGGCTTTTTATAGTCACAAAATATTATCTAGCATCCCTAGAAAGCAAAAAAATCGAAATTCATCAGGATAGCATATAAATCAACTATAAATAGTTCTAGTCGCATATACAAAATTTTGAATATGCGACTAGAACTATTTACAATTGAATTTATATGTGTATCTTTCTACAAGAACAAAAGAACATTACTTCCGTTGCAATCCATGTTTAAATTGGTTACCGAGTCGTATAAGAAATGAGTACCGGAATATGGCGGCGACTTAAACCCGAGCTGATTGCTGCAATAGCTAGACAAATTGTCCTGATTTGTCATTTATCAATGTCTTACCCTGACTTACTATTAGTTCGCATGCTGAACCCAGTCGCGTATCGTGGCAACTGATCAGAATTCCAAACTATTTGACACTTAATTTTATATTTCTTAAGTCTAAGATTTACATTTGACAAAAAACTGGCGATATTTATTTGACGCTGTTTACGTCATATCATTGAAGTGGTTGAACTAAGAAAATACTCCATTACGTCCTTCCGACACTCCATAACTCTTATAGAGTCTAGAGAAATAGAGAGACTGTAAACAGAGTGCACACTTTCAAGCCACTGTCGACACGGTCAGCGGAAATAATAAGGCGGAAACGTGTAGAAAAGAAGTAATGATGATAGTTACTTAATAAGCTTTTAAATAACTTTTATCATCCGCTAAGAAGACTCGTTACAAAGAAAATCCTAATAGGACCGCACTCTCATTGGGGCTTCTAGATATGCCTCTGAATTCAAAGGAAATTAACGATTATTCTCTTACAACCCTTTCGTAGAAAAGTTATTAATGAAACTTAAATCCTTAGTAATCATCAGCACGCTGTTGACCTGTCGTCTACCAAAATAGTTCGTCTGCAACAATTGTCACGATGTGAATGGACATTGTTGCGGCATATTATGTGCGTCCTTAATTTTATTCTCTCTCTCTCTCTCTCTCTCTTCTCTCTCTCTCTCTCTTCTCTCTCTCTGTCTGTATCTGTCTCTGTCTCTCTGTATCTGTCCCTGTCTCTCTGTCTCTCTCTATCTCTCTCTCTGTCTGTCTCTCTCTCTTTCTCGTTCTCTCTATCCCCCACTGTAAACTGATTTCATCTCACGTGTATAATATTTAGTGTGTAATATGCAATTGTATGGTAGGATATATGACGAAATTAGATTTTATTACAAAAAAGGAAAAGCTGGACATCGCTTACATATGCAAACGGCTTTGAATTCATTTGAGACGTAGCCTCTTGAAAGCTATGGTAGATATTACCTAAACTTCTAAACCTAAGAATTATCAGTACTCCAAATCAGACTACATGTGTACGAGTAGAAAATACGATGACAGTGATTATGTGAGACGGCATTTAACGTAATAATAGAGCCGCTGCCGTTGCCGAACTCGGACACTTGACGATTGAAAATAGCCGGGCTTTTCTCAAAGGTAATTGTTCAACGTTGTTTAAATACAGTTTCAGTACTGCACAAAGTAAACCAACATCCTCAGTTGGGATCCATACGTCATTTTCTCAAAGGTAATTCTTCAATGTTGTTTCATATACAGTTTCAGTACTGCACAAAGTAAACCAACATCCTCTGTTGGGATCCATACGTCATTGAGTGTTTCGCTCCCTTAAACCAAAGACACTCTAGTATGGCGGGGCTACAGTGGTGATCAGCCACTGCATGTTGGTATTAGCTCCAGCTCTTACTGTCTCTACGAGCCATATCCAGCTCGATGCCTTCTCTGCAGCACCACTCGCAGCTTTGATGGTTTGCTTTCTGTATCTGCCTTTAACATCTAGTGCTGTTCGTATTTTCCAACAAGTTCATGTAGAAATTTAAAAGGAAGTTTTCAAAATTAAGTTTTGATTTGCGCATTTCATTTTACAAATATCTAAATTCGGCACATCTTTTCAAACAGAAACGTTAGAATTACTTAAAATGCGTTAAATCTGTATTTGCTATCATCTAGTAAAACCTACATTTTTCCTTTGCAAATGGTTTGTACACTGGTTAAATGGCTTCAACAGAAAACGTTTGATCTGATTCTGCACAGTTTGTCCTTTTACAATGCGCTGTTTTAAAACAAAAACTGTATATAGTCAGAATTGGACTAGGAATTATTGGAAACTACAATTGACCATTTATAAATTCAGGATTCAAACAGTTACCTCAGTATAAATGTATTGGGGCTGAACTAAGGATGGTCACAATACTTCAACACTCTTTTGTATAATTAGTTTAATTCATTTGAAAGAGGTCAAATTTGACCCGAATATATCTTCAGTAGCAGACGACAAAAGTTGCAGACGAAATAAAAATACCCAACATGCAATCGAAACTTACTACTAATCTCTTTGTCAATTGTTTGTTCAATATCAAGTAACAGTTCATATTTGACAAGAGCAGTCTAGATTTTGTTAATTCATGTAATAATTATTTAACTTCCGTGGCAGCAGGTTGAAAACGGTCGACATATAGCTTTTTGACAATCTTTCTGAGACAAAGATTAAAAAATCCGTAAATAAACGGATTCAACCCACTTACAAGCAGATAGGAATTTTAGCAAAATTGCACTGGTATTTTGTAGGCGCGGATTGGGCCCTGGGGTCCGTTTTACTAAACTACTTACGCAAATTCTTTGCGTAAGTCAAAATCGTTTAACTCTTATTTTTCGATCATAAACGTTTGCAAATAGCAAATAGCCAGATCAGAGGACGCGCTTTTAGCGCGTTCTCTGATCTGGCTATTTGCTGTTTGTAGCAAGTGATAACAAAAAATATAAATTTAAATTTAAAATTTTGACTTACGCAAAAAATTTGCGTAAGAAGTTTAGTAAAACGGGCCAAAGATTCTTTGAATTGGTCACTACAACACTCATGATTAAATATGGTAGAAAACCCAACACAAAAACAGCGGTTATAACAATCAGCATTACGGCTTGTCTTATAGTGACCGCATCAGCAGTGTTCATATCTTTAAAGGTATTTGTCGATTGATCGGTTGTTTCGGGGTGCTGGCCAATGACCACCGTGTTGATGGACTCTACTGAACTACAGCTTGCCCGTGTTTGATCATGCGAATCACCTAGTTTGGATTTAGATGCCTCGTGTGCCTTTCTTTTGCCCCCATCATTATATACACAGATCTTGAAATCAGAGCTGAGCGGCAGGAAGTTTGATGATGTTAATGACCAACCCACGGAAGTCAGGGAACCAATCGGTAAAATTACACAGGAACATTTCAGGTCATAATTTGACAAGTGGATAGTTGAGAGAGGTGTGTATCATGTAAACGAGAATATTTTGGCAATGTATCACATTTAACTATTTCACACTCATTTAACAGGTGCGATATATCCTCCATGAAAAGTTACGTATTTGACGTCATCCTAAAACCAAAACGTCTCATTTAGACAACAAGACAACCGGACAGCTTAAAGTACTATTCCCCACATCTCAAACGTTGGTGAGTCATACTCTCCGGGATTATGTCTTAGTGCATTGAGTATGATTAAAAACTTTAAAAGAGTAAAATGTAAGTTCATCTAGATGTTTTGGCCGTCTATGTTTCAAACATCATATCTATTTTACAAATGATCATTTATTTTCGATGTCTGTTCTTTTATTTGTGTAAATGAAATAAAGATATTAGAATTGTTATTGACAGTCGAGCATATCCATGTAGAAATATACATCGCCTCTTATTGACTTAATTCAATTCGATATTCCGCAAAACATCTAACAAATTACGGGTAAAGTAAACTGTTTAGTCGTGTCCTATACTTAAATCGCTTTTCATTACAGTATAACCTCCGTTATCCGACACCCCATGGTTCCATATTTGTAAGTCGGTTAAGAGAGGTTGTCGGTTAACGGAATTAGGCCTAAGTTCACAAGTTTACACACCCAAAGATTGTCGCTGCGAGGCGAATTTCTCGATGCCGATTGACTTATTAAATATGCTTGCATGACTGCAGCATATCCTTGCCAGGTTTTTCCAGTTTAAAATAAGAGTCCCCGGCTCCGGTTCTACACGGTTTTTCCATTGTTCTTCCTACAGAAGGCATACACGTGTATAGTCAGTTAAACACGCACACATGTAGATATTAAGGGATCGACTAAAACACCGGCACATTCGTATTTATACTTTATATACAAGTACAGTCTTCTCTCGTTATGTCGAACTAGCGGGGAATTAACAAAAACTTCAAAACGCGGGAATGTTTTTATTTTCTCTCAATATAACTTGAGCATAGATTTTTACGCCTGCGATTGTTACTATAGACTCGACCTATGCACAGGGCGCATTAGATATATATTTCGTACTTCTAATGTTGACAACTTGACGGTGAGGACGATTGGCAGATACCTGTCCAATTTGAACACAAACTAATGGTTAGCTATGGTTGGAAAGGATGAATGAGTTGGTCTTCTCGGCACTGTGACCCTGAATGGGTTGCTTACACGTGTTGGTTGAAGTTATCTTATTAACCCTCACATTATTCACTCATTGTTTAAACAATACATTTTGTCTTATACGGTCATCCGAACAACATGTGTCATTATCACCTGCGCGTGTATAGTTGGTCAATGATCGAAGGTCAGCATACCGTCGGATAACGGGGTGTGAAAAACCTCTAATTTGCCTTTTTTTGGTCCGTCAAGGTATGTCGGATAACGGTTAATAGAGAATCCGATCAAGAGAGAGTTAGGTTACATAAAATATATAGGGAATTTGCCGGGACCAAACAGCAGGATCGGATAACAGAGGTTTCCGGTCAAGAGAGGTGTCGATCGACAGAGGTTATACTGTACAAGCATGTTTGTGCTTGTAAGCTTAACACCATTATAGATTGAAATTTGAAGAAAAAAAAAACATTTCATGAGCACGACAATGTCGAAACTTGACATTTTGTGGGATTATCTGAGCTGCATGAGAAGATTGAATCAGTGCGACTACTACAGTTATTTACGTTAAGAGTTGTACTTTGGAACGTTTTACAATTAGGCATAGAAGCATGTTAAAATCGCTACCCTACCACGAACAATTGAATTATCGCTTTTAAAACCGTGTGTACCTAATATTTGTGTTATTGGTGAAATCTACAAATAGAACAGTACTTGACACAATGATACAAGTATGGCAACTGCTTCGGACGAAACATTTGAGTTTGTATGTACGCCTTGTTTCAAGGAGGGAAAGCACATTGAAGCAGAGTTCTACTGTGTTGAATGCAAGGAATGCTTTTGTCAAACCTGTTTGACCTCACACAACAAATTCGCGCTTATGGTAGTTCATAAAGTACTGGACAAAACTGGTCTTAGAGCTCAAGGGGCTCCCAATATTGCTACGCTACCATCGGAAACCTGTTTGATACACACAGGCAGACTTGTGATTGTCTTCTGTAAAGTCCACGATGCTTTGTGCTGTGTTGAATGCGTTTCTACCGAACATAGGTAAGTGACAAACTCGGATAATCGTTTACTCAATAGATACATATTTAACGCATATAATGTATTCCTCCACCGAAAAATATAGTGACGATCACAATACAGACAGCTAAGAGGAGATTATTATTTTTTTTATATAAAACATAGACAATCATGCAAAAATGTTCTTTATAATATTATGGAGAAGTTGTTTGCCATTGATTATGTAAATTATTTAAACAATTAGCAATCAAGTTCATAGAATTGATATCCCCTGCCGCAACGATTGCAGAGAAGGAAATGGACAACTTTATTGAGAGAGCCAAATGGTGGCCATCTGCCTTAAAGATCAACTTTCCACACGTTTAACTAAGTTTTATCAAAGCCCATTGAAATGTGTAGACACTAAAGCGTACATAATACTAAAATACAGCCTATGTAAGTCTATCAGAGCATATCAGAGGCGATAACTCTTGACGAAATAATAATACGATTTCTATAGTAGTTATACACCTTCAAGAACTTATAGCTATATACGTTGTGTGCGATTATTATCAAAGTAAATTCAGAGCTGTAGTTGTTACCGGGTAAAAATTCTTAACTATGGCATTTTCAACTCATGAAGGGGGGGATAACAATACACTAAATTGTCCGTTTTCGACAATAATTGAACTTAGTTGAAAACTAATTGCCATATATAGTTACCATTATCCTTTCATATTTGCAGACACTGGTTAGTAAATAATACTAAATTAAAAACGTTTTTAGCATTTCTGAAACATCAAGGGCAGAAAACTCTTGCCAGAGGTATTATTTTCGATAAAAAAATGCAACCCTTGAATACATTGTGTGCAAGTATAATCAAGATGCATTGAAAATTGTAGATTCGAGATTGTAATTTTTTTTAATTATGGCATTATCAACTCATCAAGGGCAGATAACTCTGGACCAATTTGCCCGTTCTTGATAATAATTTAACTCTTTTGAAAACTATAAGCCATATATAGTTTATCAATGTAGACACATCTGTGTGACACATCTGTGTAAACAATAATAAAATATTTGTTTAGCATTTAGAACTACGTTCATGAAAGGCAGATAACTCTTGAGAAAAAAGTTATATTTTAAAAATAATTGCACCACTACAAGCACATATAGATATACTTATATAAACTGTGTGAATGTATTAGCAAAAGTCATCAAAAGCTGTAGTTGCTAGGGTGTAAAACACTGTAAAACTTTTAAATGTCGACCTTTTTACATATGAAAGGCAAATAACTCCTACATACCTAAATTCATATGGAAAAGTAATACTTTCCGACGGGGTCCCAGTGATAAAGAAAAAATGTACTAAGTATCATGGATCGGTTTCAGAGATATAGCTGCGGACGGAAACCGGTCGGAAGGGAGGACGGACGCACAAACCTAAAACAGTATTCGTCTGCTTTTCGGCAGTGGAAAAGTAATCTGAAAAAGTATTCCCTCTAAAGAAAATATCAAAGATCAAAACCCTATACTTTACAGGAGGAGAGAGGGGTAATTGTTTAAAGAAATTCTTGGAATCATTATTGCATGTTGATAAATCTTGCTACCTCTAACAGAGATATACCATTAACTATATGTCGTGTAATGTAATGAAGCTGTAGGTGAAGACGTAATTAATCCAAACGATTTCTAAACCTCTTTTCATGTTATAAAATAAATCACTAAATTATTGTGTGCTTTCACAGATGCAGCCATAGTATTATAAACAGTATGTCGCAAACCTAGATAACACAACATACGTTAAGTAATATAAGGCCTCTTGTCCAGAATACAAATGGCTCCATGTATTACGTGAGCATTCGTAGACAAAATTGTTTATTTCTTCAAAGCCAGGGGTCCCAGAAACAATGTATATTGTAAGCCAATTATTAACCACAACGTAATCAGTGACTCATCATTCACCAACGGTTTACATGTGAAGAATATAGTTGTGCCATGCAACATTGTATGCAAACAATGTAGACCCAGCTTCAGGAGATTCCAATAGGAGTCCCGAACAGGGTCTGCACTTCCTGTAGTTTTGAAATGTAGTGTTTTGTGATTGGAAATATCCTCCTCATATTTTCACCTGTCCCTAGAATCGTCTCTTGAAGAGACATCTTGTCTCGTGAAGACTATTCCATTGAGATGCCACACCATTAACATAAAGGGGAAGTATTTAAATCTGGTGTCCTGGCTCCGAGGTTATAAAGCTTTTGACTTGAGTCTTAACTCGTTCCCAAGCATTTGATTGGTCAGATTTGAGCCTAGGCTCAAATCTGACCAATCAAATACTTGGGAACACACCCAGACTCAACTAAAACGCTTTATAGCCTCGGAGCATGTTGTTATCATTCTTGATTACTAGTCAAAAATGGTGTTATTTCATAAATACATAAGTCGAACTTTAGACCTATTTCAATTCAATCCGAACATACCGTAGCTTAATATTTTATCCCGCATAGAGGCAGCATTAATCCAAATTCAGTGTTTAATGAATTTTCTATTAAATTTATTGAGAACCCTTTTTCCAAAGACTAAAATTGGGCAGTGATAGAAAAAGGCGTTCAAATACAGATAAAATTATCACATCTGTTTCAACAGTTATGCATACTAAGGAAAAAAATAAATTTCGTATTATTTTAAAGAAATGCATTGTACCAAATGTATGTATCATTTTTTACTGAAATTGTTGGTGTAATTACTCCAGTAACAATGTTTTATTTAACAAATCACCAAGAGTTTCACTATAAAAGTGTTCACCTTAAGCTGTTAGATTTATTGATTAATTGATTGGTTGATTGAGGTATAGGAAAGTCTCGGTACTTCGAGCTCAATGATTTAGGCATGTCCATGTTTCTGAGTTACAAGTGACTTAGCTATAATTTGGATTTGGAAGGCGGTCATGTTTGAGCTGAGCATGTCGAGTATTTGAAACAACAACTGTCGAAATAACGCCCTAACATTACATTTTAACCTCTCTATTATGAGAAATAAATTGTGATAAAATTAGTTGTTTACGACAGGTGAAGCAAGGTGACAGTAAATCAGAAAGATTCCTACTATTAAGCTGTCACCTGGACTTTATACGACTTGTTAGCCTTTGCTTTAGTGGTTGTAATAGAGTTGTAATAGAGAGCTTCAACTGTATTCATATTCTGCCCTTCTCCGAATCTTATATTTGAGCATATCAGTTTTATCACAGTCGGTAAACTAAACTACATGTAGTTGTTATTTCTGTCAATAAAAAGTAAACCACTACCATTATGACAAATGCTTCAAATTAGAGGATTAGAGGTGTGTCTTAACCCATTGTATGCTGGGTAATATTTGGCGGCCATTTTAAAATGTCGTCTGCAGCGGGTATAACTCAAATATTTGCAAAAGATTTTAACAGTCTCTGATAGAATATTGACTTAGCTACAAACAGTTTGATCTCAGATCAGGCCCCACATTGAGATCAAAACTGTTTGCCTAGAGGCACACCTAAAAGTGTATCACGCATAAAATGGGTTAACTGATGATCATAGAACTTGTGGCCAAGTCCATTAACTTATTCATGTATTTATATCATGTGGAGAACTGTGTACAACTGCATAATATACGTGGTTAAACTATTTGTCGTGAAAACTGATCAAAATCCCAAAACAGTTTTCAAAATTTAATAATGGTGAAAGAGTCAATGAGACAAAACTATGGAATCCATTGTTTACCATAATCCCACATGCAACTTATTCTGGTCTTTCAATAATTATATGCACATGTGATTGGAATTTCAAATACTACGTCAATTTCTATGTAAAACCCTTGACATTAGACGTTTGTTAAAAAAAGAACAATTTTTATCTGTGAATTCCATCACCACTTTTTCATAAAAAAGGCTGCATCCAGCGCATACTATTTCATTTGTATCAATGACTTCTCGTTTTACCATCTGTTTTAGATTTTGTGATGGCGTGAATTACATACCCGATATTGCTCATGAGTGCAATGCACTTCCAGAAACTAGTGAACTCTCTAAATCCATTGACGGACTGGATGCAGGGGTATCTGAACTGTTAGGCGAAAAGCAACAGAACTTACATAACGTTGATCAGAGTAAAACAAAACTTCTACAGTTTGTGAAAAGTTTTAAAGATGACCTTCTAGATAGAATAGCTCAACTAGAAACTGAATCGACGGCCAATGTAGAAAGAAAACATGATGAAATCTCGAGTGGACTAAATGCAGACATAGATATTTTGGAAAATCTTCAAACTGACATTCGTAAAGCAAAATCGAACCTCACTGTGGTTAATACTAATGCGTCCCAGAGATTTGTCGATGTGAAGCAAGGAGAGCACTGCGATAGTAAATCGAAAAGCAAATTTCAAACAATGCTGAAGAACAAAACATATCATGAGCTTATATTTGTTGAAAACCACGGTTTACGAAATATCTTTAAAGGAGCATTTGCCTTTGGTTGTATAGTAAAGAACATTTAATTAACTTCAGGGAGCAAACGTCACCGTGTGAAAGTAAGGGAAGACGATTGTAATTGTGATATTACTGGGATTTGTCTTCTCTCTGATGGAACGGCAGTACTTGTAGACTGGAAGACCAAGCGTGTTAAGCATTTTGACATTTTCAAAGACGTATCTGCTCAATTCACCCTGTCTGCCAAACCCTGGGGTGTCACTTGTATTGGCCCGTCAGAAGTAGCTGTTACTTTGACACTTCAAAGAAAAATTCGTTTCGTTAACATAAGAAAGTCCATGTCTCTCGGACGATCGTTTGAAACAAGAAAAGCGTGTAGGGGAATATGCTATAATAACGACGAACTGTTTGTTTCCGGTGGTGGAATTAAAGAAGATGGATATTTGGACGTTTACAATTTGAATGGCAAACTTCTGAAAACGATAGAAACAGACGCAACAGGTTCTCAATTGTTTTCCGCCCCATACCATATGTCGTTTAGTTTAAATGATTCTATGATTCATATCGCAGACTGGAAGAATGGGGTTATGACTTTCGACAGGAGTGGAACTTTACTGTACTCTGTCACTGATGCAGAATTACCGCATGCCTGGGGTATATGTACAATAGACGATGACCAAATTCTAGTCGCTGATAATGTGACTGGCAAAGTTTTTCAGGTTGATGGTGGCTTGGGAATGGTTTCAGAATTACTGGATGGTACCGATTTAAACCATACGCCGAGAGCACTTTGTTACGATGAACGTAACAAAAGTCTTATTGTTTCATTTAGAAATTATAACTTTATCAATATATACCAATTGAGCACCAAAAAAAGTTGATTTTCTACAATAAAACGTGCTACTGCAAAAACATTTTGTTCAAAAACTGAAAGCAAAAATACATATACGTGCACTTATCACATAAAACTGTCTCTGGGAGTGTTATAAAGCCATTCAATAAACTATAGTGAAATATCAATATTTGGGCTCCGGCCCTACCTGTTCGTCTACGAGCGCTGCATGGCACTGGGCGCCAAATGACGTCATTTGCCATGGCGTTACTGTAAACAACGTCAAGTTTTGGCGGAAAATACATATGGCGGAGAGACAAAAAACTACGGATTCAGTTCACTTAAAATGGTTTTAAAATGTTTATGTGATAAAAAGGATCTAACATTCGTGCTCATTATTTATCATTCTTAATAAACTCGTTGACTAAAACAAATATAACGCTCGCCAAGGCTCGCGTCATATTGTTTTAGTCAACTCGTTTTTTAAAAATGATAATTAATGAGCACTCATGTAAGATCCTCTATATATTATATAAGAAATAACTAGTGTTATTGCATTGCAAATAAGAACCGTAGGAGAAAGAGTTATTGAAGTAAAGTCGAAACTCTGTACTTTTAACTCGCTTAAATCGATCGTACCAGTATTTTATAACTTGAATGTCGATAAGTCGATCTCGCTTTAGTCGATCATACCTATATTTCAAAGTTAAAACGAGGCTAAGCCGCGTTTTAACCTTGAAATATAAGTATGTCGAACTAACGCGAGTTAGAAGTATCGTGTGTATAAGTGAATTTTAAACCTTTCATCTAAAGCCTGATTAGCGAGTTCAGTCAAATAATAACAAGTGTAATTATGATATCTGTTTCAAATGTTTGCTACATTTAAACTACACCACACCATTTTTCAACCCTTAGGAAATCGTCATTCAAAACTAGGCACAGTGTCTGGTGAATATACCCCTGATTATACTGAGATATAAGTTTTCCTGGACTTTGCACTGAACTCTCGGTGTAAACTTTCTTAAAGATTTCATTGTTGATATACATGTGTGATCTGAAAACACTGCGGTGTTTTTCCTGATAAAAGTTGTCAACACAACAAAATAGTTCATAAGCTTCGGTCAATGTATTAACTAAGATTATATACTATGGAATAATAACCAGTTTTTAGATTTGAAAACAGGTTTCAACTTGAAGCGGATTGAAAGTATTTGGTAGAACGGGCCTTAATGCGTATTCTACCTTACTTTCAGCCAACTTGTAACCTTTAACCTTTAAGCTTCATTTACTGTATTATTTTTATATATACTTTCAAATAGTTACTATATTTAATAGTTTCTATATTTGAACACAAGTTACAGCTTGGGGCGGTTGAAAGTAAAGCAGAATGAGCTGTAAGGCGCTTTCTGCTATATTATCAGTCAGTTTCAAGTCAATTGTGTAAATTTAAATGTATTAACAAGGGAATAGTAGAAAGGAGGTGACACAGAGAACGGAATGTATTTAGATTGTCGCGTTACCTCCCTTGGTTCCCCTTAGTTGTTTTTCTGTGTTATTGTAAATTATAACCTGAGAGCAATAAAGGAATTTAGATAATTTGATATGCTTTTAATGTATCTACTGTTATCACTGTTGATCATCATGTATGATTAACGTGTTATATTTGTGTGTTGTGATGGGCAATAATTGCCTTAGTTCCGAAATAATACACATATAATTATGACATTGCAAAAAGTCCTCGTAGCACGTCCAAACTGTGTGATATTCGTTACGATATTCATCTAAACAGTATGCGGACTCCACTTACTTCCGGTCGAATAAGCATACAGTTTCTGTATGCCTGGTCGTAGTAGCTTTGAAATACCAATGTTACCATGTCAATTCCAAATTGTGCGACTAGGAATACATAGCGTGTGCCTAATCGGCAGCAGGAAGAAAGGGAAGTCCGCATACTGTGGTCTAGTCAATTTATCTAAATTTTAGTTTGAATACTGAATATGAGCCGTGCCGGAACAGTAACTTTAATGTGATATATGGCATTTTCTGCGTGCGATATGACGCTGGTCATGGGTGATTTCGGAATAAAAAAACCACGGCCTATTCAATGATTCATCGACGAACACCGAGAAGCTATTTCCCACACCGATTAAAATCTTTTCGCCAATCAGGCATATCGAACTTATTAACAGTATCCAACAAATGTATGAGCATCTCACATTCCATCGCCGATATTCTATTCGGTTATTACATGAAAATGAGGAGGAATTAGTCCTTCTCTTTAACCCTTCTCTAGAGAAAATACCGTCTGCTTTAAAAGTATCTGCTGCACATGTATATTAAAGAAACCTAAACGCAAGTGTCAAACTACGTAGATCTAGATCAAACGTTTTACAAATAACAGTCAAGACGCGATCGGCTAGATAAGGATTAATATGATGGCGTTAAAAGTGATATACCTTTTAACAATTGTTCATTCGTTGTCAAAAAGAAAGGTCAAACTTGATTATAAATTATATCAGAGTGCTCTTAATTCCGCCTTCAACACAATGAACCCTAGAGATGAGTATACTCGTCATAAACAAATCATATATCTATCAAGTGTACACTTGTCCTATGCAAACATTGTAGACCCTGGTCAGAGGACTCCTTGGGGACCCCTCTGATCAGGATCTACACTGTTTGTCATTTTGTAAAATATTGTTAAAATCACCCTAATCATTAGAAAATGGACTACCTTTAATTGCAAACTGGAATTGCCCATTTAAAGTTCGTATACATTTTCAAGAAATTGCCTTTGCGTTCAGTTTCCCCCAGAGACCTTCCTGCCTTGTCGTGGCTATGGGGCTTAATTGGCATAAGGGATCTTTTCTGTTTATAACACCGAGATTATCCCCTCTGCCAAGAAATAAAAGGAAGGCGAGTCGGTGGTTTTGATCCTATCCGCTGCTGGCAACGAATGAGATTAGCCAAAATCATCTTCCTGAAATCATTCCCACATGTATGTAATGGTGGAGCATCTTAGCGTTTGTCTTGTCGTGTTGTTTTTCGTATGTTTCGAGTGTTTCGTTTGTTTTGATGTTTATGTATATGTAGTCGTTTCTCGGCGCCATATGACCATTTATGTGTCGCGGTGCCGTAAAACCAAACTCAATCAATCAATCCTTTGAACAACGTGTCCATTCATATACCCATAGTGCTCAATTATTCACTTTTCAACAGTAAATACTCCAGGTAACGGTGTATCTGATTTTTCCTCCGCGAGTGCATTTTGTTTGGTCTCTAGTGTATCTTCCAAACCTCTTTCTCTAGTTTCCTGGAGTGTTAAACAGAGCAGACCAGATATGATACTCAAGGCGGCGTTAGGAAAATACAACAAGCCCGGGATCTCGTCTCCCTGAAAAAGTCAATATTTGAATATATACGTACAGCGCTCCCTCTCTGCAACGGCCCTCCCAACAACGATTCCCTCCTCACAATGACGCTTGCCGCTGATCCCGAAACAATAAATTATGTCCAACCTTTTTACGTCTGCAATATCTTCTGCTTTAAGTTGTCGTCTGCTGTTTTTCTCCAAATTACATATGGGCATTTTGACGTAACAAACCATAGTGACGAGTGACAAACAGCTTGAATCCAGATCAGACGCCGCGTTGCGCGGCGTCTGATCTGGATTCAAGCTGTTTGCAAATGTAAGCCTATTTCCCTCTCTTTAACGAATCCTCCGAACAACGCACACAATTATTGTCTCCCATTGGGTGTCGTTGTAGAGAGGGAGCACTGTACGTTAACGTGTGTGCCTTCCTATATAATAGACCACAAGAAACCAGTACAAATGTATATCCAAGATATTAGTTATACTGGTTATATGTGTTTTATTATATAGAAAACATAGGAATAATATACACAAGATACATATTAACTCTTTCGTCATAAAATTTACCGTGAGGTTTTTTACCCCTTTACCACAAAATTATCTTCTGCTTCAATATTGTTGTTTGCAATATCGTTTCAAAGTTATAAGTTACGTAATTTCAAAACAAATGGCAAACAGTTATGATCCTGATCAGACGCTGTGAGACGCGACGTCTGATCAGGATCAAAACAGTTTTCAAATGCGTTTTATGAAGTCATAGAGAGTGAAAGGGTTTAGTTACCGTGTTGTAATGAACCCTTCCTACAAGATCAATTGAAAACATAAAACATAGCATGGCTAACACTTTTTTCAACACCAAATTTAACAGAATCAATATGAAAAAAAATTCGTCTGCTAACTAAACTTTATCGTCTGCAATTTTATACAAAATACTAGAATTGCATTTTTCGCTGAAAATATATTGCTACGAGTACCAATCAGCTATGATCCAGATCTGGAACCAAACTCTTTTCAAAGCAAAGTTCAGTCGTTTATGGCAGCAAAGGGTAACACTTCGTTCATTATGACACACATCCCCACAACTTATACAAACCCGATCGCTCGAATGTTGTCGTAATTTGGTCCTGTCTTTAGGTGGACAAATTGATGTCACCAACAAACACAAATATTTGGACAAAAACATAATCGCAATAAATGGTTCAGTCGGTTAAATTAAACTCTTGTTTACATAACTAAATATACAGAGTACAGTAGAACCCCTCTATTACGACCACTAAATAGAATGCTAATTGTCCGTATAAAGGACAGGTGACAGCTTAAAGCAATGTGAAAGTGAAACAGAAAGCTCCTGTAGGAGCTTTCTGTTTTACTTTCACATCGCTTTAAGCAGTCACCTGCCTAAAACGATTTATATTTGACACAACTTAGTGGTCTTAATAGAGAGGTTCTACTGTACCTAAATTAAAAGAAAATAGTAATAATATAGTCTCCAAAGAGACTAGTTACCAGTTTAAAGGAAGATCGCTAAATGACCGTTTATAATCAGTCACCTTCAGGGTTTCATTTCAGTCCACCCTTCTTATTCTTAAGTTTACATGTACCGCCTGTTTAAGGTACCAACATAATATTATAGCAGCACGTGGTAGGCTAGCAGTCTTTCCCGTTTACACGATAATATACCAGACAAAGGCAGTTATAACAAAATGTAGATAAGTTTATTTTTCAAAATGTTGAATACTCTTTTTTTTATCTCAGAGGAAAGCGTTTTTGGGTTGTTCGCCATATGATTTAGTCCCATACTATTTGCAAAGGACATAACACGTGTATAGGGAAGGAATAACTCCCTATCACTCCCACCTATCCGTGTAAGTACATATACATGTATAACTATACTTTACCAGGAACACAGTCTGTGGAGCTATCATGCTGCCGACTCTTGCAGCCACATTACACAGTCCTACGCCATTAGTCCTGTGAATATGAAATTAACCCATTAAATCGTTTATGGGCCATTTTAAAAAATGTACATATTTCATAAGTGGAATTTGCTAAAATTAAAAATTGACATAGTAACGGTTTCTGTGCTTTATTAGCTTCTTTCAGCTTTCAAGTAACCTTGCCGTTTTTCCGGTTTTTCATGGTTTTTTCCACCCTTGGCAAAAACTTGCCAACCCTGATTATATAACATTTCTGTTCGATTTTATTCATTATCGTACAGTTAATTAATATCCACGGAGGAACTTGTTAATTGTAGACAATTTGGCTGTCCTATGGGTAACCACGTGTCATTCGTGTTACTGTTTCATGAAATAATATTAATCAGACAGCGTAGTCACAATTAATACAATGAAGATCTACTATTAACACTGAGGTCGGTTATATATGTGAATCGTGTTGTCTTACTAAAGACAGTGCTATAAGGATTAAGGTCATTCGAGACACTATATCAATTGATTGTCCATTGCATAACTGCAATATAGTCATTTGTGTTACACATAATTGCATATTCTTACACAAAGAATTTAAATAGTTGCCAGCATTCAACTTATGCGTATTTAAATACTTAGAGCACTGATTTATAATTCTCTTCTTTGGATCAATAACTAATGCATATATTTGAGAATATGAACATGAATTAATGTCACAACTCCGCTAAGCGGCTATTCCTCTAAGAAGTATGTGGCTCTCTACAGACATGTTGCAGCTTAATGCCGGATAAAAGGTCCAATTGACGCTTGTTTATATTACTTGTGTCCTGTGTTTAAGCAGTCATCTGTTTTATATAGTCAGACAGTACATTCGTTTAGTTATCATTTACCACAAGTTGCAATGATTTCAAATAATTAATGAACGATTGAAATGTACTCATATGTATCCAAAATGACAAGGCGATGTACAGTTCATCTTTTACTTTTGCCCTGCATTTAAGCTTACGTCTTTATATGAGATGCCTTTGAACACTTTTTATTTACATTTAAAAACTCCTCTGTTGTGACTATTGAAATGATAACTTATTGATATTATTAACCCCTTTACTGCCTTACCCCGAGTGCAAGAGTAATTTGCAAACAGTTTGAATCCTGATCAGACGCCGCGTAACGCGGCGTCTGATCAGGATCCAAACTGTTTGCCACTCATTTCAATATTTCTGATATCAAAATATCCAAAAGTTAAATTTTAGAAACAAAAGCAGACGACAATTGTTTTTAATTGATGACGTCATGGCAGCGAAGGGGTTAAGACAGAAGACCGATGGCAGTTTATATTGACATTAAAGTAATGCATAAAGTCCATGTATAAGTACATGAAATTTCTACTTTACTTGCACCTTACTTTAAGTAGTCACATGCCAAACGCTGAAAAATATCCATCGAGTTATGGTAATATAATGGAAATACAGAAATAAAGAAAGATCTCGAGTTGGATACTATGATCGAAACGGGTGAAAATAATGCCGACGAGCTTTTTCGCCAGTTATATATTACTCCACCGTCAAGTAAAATGGCCAGATTGTTTAAGCTTTTTCAACTACACTACTTTCGCTGATGGAAAATACCAGCTGCATAAATGTTTACAAACATATAGTTGAAAGGACTAATGAGTTTATGGGTCTTACCTTACGACAGTGGGGAAGGATTCTAGAGTGAAAACGTTGAAGCAACCCCATGCGACTGCTAAAACCAATTTCGAGATAAGAGCAAACACTCTGACCACAGTCCCGCTGTACGGAGAATCTTCAATGTAAACAATGCAGAAATGTCACTACGTTATTAATATTTACCGCGTCACTGCTATAAACTGACACATATGGCATCATATAATATATGTACCACAGCATTGCTTCAACATGCACTCATATAGGTAGTATATTATGCACTGACAACATCATTGTTATAACATGCTATCATATAAATAGTGGTCAAGCAGGTTATCAGTAACATAGAATGCGTATTTTGCTTTGGTTTCAGCCTGTTGTAAGATCCCATCTGCTAGGATACAGAAGCTATTTCTTATAGTGCATCTTCGTGGCTGTATAAAATGAAACTACTTTCTTTGATGGGAAAATGATTTGAAGGCGTAAAAAGACGTATTTTTGTGAAATGGGTATCTGTCCGCTTCAAAAATACTCAAAGTGGCTCGAAAACTATAGAAAAACGGAATCCAATGTAACGATATAGGTATATTTGCTTTATGAAAGCATTATAAAAACATATATACAAAATATACCAAATATATCTATAAGACGAGTTATCGGGTTCAATAAGCATTCCTTTTCATTCCCAAGAATGTCTCCGAAGGCATTTGAAAAAACATCGGTTTATTGATCATGTCTGTTTAACATTCACATCGATATATCAAATTGTCTTAAAATTAAATACCGGTATAACACGTTGATTCTAAATCTAAGGCTATCATGACAGTGACGAGGATAATTATTCATATTTCTATGTTTTTGTTTTAGAAATATATGTACATTCACCACATGTATAAGACAACGTACCAATGTACTGAAAAGCGCCGGAGACTAGTCCGCACAGCCCAAACAGAATAAAGCACACGACACATGAGTGTTTCCTCCCCAATCTATGGAAATAAAACAATACAAACGTCCATGTTTTGAAACTAGGACAATTATTTTAAGAGAGGTTGTAGAAGGTTGCCGATGGATCATTTGTGTAAACTTACTTTCAACTCGGACTAGTGAATGATTACGGATCAATTGTGTTAAATTATTTTCAATTTGGACTACATGTACATGTAGTTGGTTTTGACAAGATTTGTACAGTTTTGTTTCAATTGGTTAAAATGGCAACCACAACGCCAGTTGGGCGACATATTTTAAGCAATCTGACATAGCACTCTATAACCCATTACCCAATAGCCTGTTTCTAGTTTTGAAAATAGGTGACAACTTAAAGCAGATTGAAAGTAAAGCAGAATGCGCCATATGGCGCATTCTGCTTTTCTTTCAGCCTGCTTTAAGCTATTACCTGCTAGAATAAGGAAATTATTAAATATGACATACATTCATTACGGTATATATTGGAACTATTTTCTTCAGCGGATGAATAGAATGCATGTGCTAAAAGTCGCTTGTATAAGGGAAAGGGTTAAGGTTCAATTATGTGAAGTTTTAATGGAGCTTGCCCAGTGGTTCCCTAGAAGAAGTTCCTTAGAGAAAAGGTTGACGGCACAAGACGGACGGTGGCGGACACAGGGCGATCACAAAAGCTCAATTTTGGCACTTCAGCTAACTCTTTCTGTTTGATTACCAAACCACCCCTTATGAGTTGCAGATAGTTTTATTGAAATCAAAAAGTGCAAGTGTCAACCTTGATGACATGCAACCTTGATGCTAGACTATCTTGTATTTACAGGGAGGAATTCGTACTTCCATCACGTTCAAACAAAACGCAATGCAACAAGACATTAACAAACAAAAAGTGTTGTCAACACTCAGTTAAAATCTGGGGGCATGATCAAATACCGAGATACTCGGCGTCTGATCTGACTCAAAAATGCTTGAATTGGATGTTGTTGTCTCAGTACAACCGCGTTTAATGGGAAAGAAAAACAGATTATCCACTATATGTGTAGAAGAAAACTTGGTTGTATTGCCTTAAGATTCCCAAAAGAGCATAATGCTTTAGCACAACCGCGTTTAATTGGAAAGAACAACGGCTTATTCACAATATGGGCAGTTTATTAACTAGTTTGATTGTGTTAAAATTCAGGGCCTCCATAAGTTGACATGAAAAATCCTAAGATTTCCAAATTTGCATTTTTCAAGTGCGATTTTACGAATAGTACCTTTCTAGTTTTGCTGACATGTGACTACTTAAAGCAGGCTGTAAGTAAAGCAGAATGTGCCTTACGGCGCATTCTGCTTTACTTCCAGCCTGCTTTAAGCTGCCATGTACAGGAAAAATCCGAAGATTTAGGAAAAAGCCGGAGAAATGGCAGCCCTGAAAATTCCCTATAGAGCATAATGTTATAACCTCTTGAGGAAGATCACGATGAGTATACTGGTCGGAGTCTCTATGATGTTTGTCAGGAAGAGATTGAGGTAAAAGTTCCCCGCCAGTGTACCAACACCAAAGGTTAAACCATAGTAGGAGTAGATGATAGAAAACCTGTAAAAAATTGCCATGGCTTCGAATTTATTGTAACAATATGAACAATATTGATAGAGGGTCATCTTAACATGACTTCGGCTGAGTATTATTCCAATATGGCCGGTTGATTTGGAGTAGAAGACTTTTATTACGTTATCTATAAACCTGTAAAAGGAAATGTGATCCCGCTCCTTGTAGCAATGTATGTTTGTGATTTCATCATGATAATAACAGTCAATAAGGGTTACATAAATACAGTTCATGTAAACTATTATTAAATTCTGGCAAATTGTTTCAGAGAAGAAATTATATTTAATAGTTTCCTTTATTAGTCTACATGTGTTGTAAAACTGAAGGTAAGGTGACCCTCAACCAGGAATGAGTTATTGCAATTTTCTTTACTTTAGCCAATATGTATGAAGTGGATTCTCTAATTAGCGACTACAAATATATAATATTATTAAATATACAAATATTTATAAGTTCGTGTAATAAAAGCTTTCTTACCAGATAAAAAGAAGTCCTAGTGTCGTTTTGGTTCGTGATGCAGTCTTGAACAGATCGAGCACATTATAGTTCGTTGTTGATTCTGTTTTAGTTTCATCTTTGACCTTGGCGAAGAGTTTAGCGAGATCTGGCTTTGGTCTCCCATTAACTGTTGCTATTCTATCTATAGTTTCTTTAGCATCTTCAAAACGATGTTTGGACATCTGCCAGCGACCACTTTCTTGCATGAAACTAGATATAATCAAGAAATGAAGGTATTGAGAGTCGCCAAGAATGAGTTTTGCAATACAGTTAACCACTATCTAGCCACAACGGAGGATAATCATTTGATTTTTAGGGTGGTCGTTCAAAGGGCAGATGAAACGGAGACTTGTACAAATAGTTTCTGCTTTCGCTTCATCTTGTTGTAAGGTTAAACCCTTTCGCTACCAATATTTTCGTAAGATTATTATCCCTTCACCGTTTTTATTGTCGTTTGCTTCAATCTTGCTGCCTGTAATGTCGTTTCAAATGAAAAAATAAGGCAGTTTGACTGAAGACATATCAAAACAAGTGTCAAACAGTTTCGATCATGATCAGACGCCGCGTTACGCGGCGTCTGATCAGGATCCTAACTGTTTGCAAACGCGCTTTGAAGCGCCTTTGAGAGTGAAAGGGTTAAGCCTTTTATTCCATCAATAAGAGTGTGTTTGTTTCAATGGTAGTTAACGAGGGTTTTACGCTCTATATATGTACGTAACGATGTATGCAGAAAGTACGTTTTGTAACGATTTGGTTCATCTGGTATGATGATTTTAGAAAACACCCCTATGTATGTATCCAGTCCCTGTTTGAAGAAACATGGCGTATGTGAATCTTTTGAAAGTGTCCCTCAAGCGCAATATAGTATCTCTTCATTTTACAAAAATCGAAGAGAGCTAATATGTCCGTGTCCTATTAGTACGTACTATAAGTTCGACTAGAGAAAGGTCGAGTTATCGCAATCCAAGTGACGAAATAATGTAAGTTCGACTGAACAGAGCTCGAGCTATCGAGGGTAGAAGGTACAGCTTACCAGTATGTGAGGAGAAAGGGAACGCCTGCAGCTGCCGTGGCCATGTGAATATACCGCCAGTCTTTTAGGGCCCAGACGATCAGTGCATACAGAGCACTGTTTATGGACCAGGTAGGAATGGCGACGACACGGGGGCGCCACTTCCAGGACATAAATTCCGTAATTATTATGTAACGAACTATCAAAAACGCACCAATACCTGAATAGTAAAGATAAAGACATCATTTTGGATGGATGGATGGATTGGCGAGTTTGGGTTACGGTACTGCGACACTGAATAGGTCGTATAGCTCCGGTGAGAGGTGAGATGAAATGATAATGAGGAATGATTGCAGATGGAGCAGATCTAGATCTGTTAATTGTTACTGTGGAATTCCTGTATTTCTTCTGTTTTAATCCTTAAGCTGGTGCTAATATCACTAGACTTTTGATAATTTATCGTTAATACTACAGTGCAGCCTAAAGATTTTCGGAATGACTCGCTCAGAGGACTGCTAGCATTGCTTTCAGATGACAGAAGCGTGGACTAAATTAACAGTTTGTTTGTTGGTCCATGGTTTTTTGAAAAGCGTTGAACTAAACGATATAGGCCTAGTCAACGGTTTTTTTAAGGAAATCTGATTGGCCGAGAGCTCCAAGCCATGTGCTAATCGTATTAATACTGTATTGTTAACTCTTTCACTGTAGTTATGACGTCATGACTGGTATTAAACAAGTGATATTACAAATAAAATGACTTTTTCGTCTAAAACAAAAAGCAGAAACGAATGGTCGTCTTATTTTCCTCGAGCTCAAGCCAGTGCTAAATAGGTTAGACAATGGTTGTGCGCGAATAAACGACATTTAAAGTGAAATGGTAAATTATGTATATGTTACAGGGATTAAGTGTAATCAGGGAATATGCGTAATCCCTGAACCTTTTAGGGATTACGCGTAATTACTGGACGTTTAAGAGAATTGATGAAATGTTCCTTTTTTCATCAAAGTAAAAGATTTGTACTAGCATGATATTTCTTGAAATATCATGGTCTAATGAACGTTCATACAAAGTTTCTCGCACAAGTGAATAAAAATAAGTGAACAGTATGCATTTAAGTCAGGACAATTAAAAACCCAAGACAGCTGTCTTGTTAATTAGCTGGGCACATTATTACAAAAATCATGCACTTGGTGATACAAGCATCAAATTTGGTATGTATACTGGTATGCCCCTACTTTCAACAAAAAGCCCGTTAGCCACGTCAAAATTCAAAATGGCGGCCGTTTTTCAAGATGGCCGCCATTTCAGGCTCTATTATACAGTTTTATCTCTAACATCGGATATATTTGACCGATTATCAAACTTTTTGTGTCTAATTATATGTTTTCAAGCATACAGAAGCTAATTATGTGATCCATAGACTTGTAAGAAGTTCATTTAATCGTGTTATAATCAAAACTGTACAAAAGCGAAGTGTGTGTCAAGGTCATAACCAAATTCACAGGATTTTATAGATTATACACTCAATTTACCTTCTGTCATGTTATTTAATGATATTGTCTTCAATTGCTTTTGCCTGAAGATGCTATTTTTCACATAACAACTACATAAATCTGTACACATCAGTTCTAAAACAAAATCACGAACTTGGTGATACAAGCATCAAATTTGGTATTTAACTTGTATGACCCTACTTTCAACAGAATCCGTTAGCCACGTAAAAATTCAAAGTGACCTCCATTTTTTACAAGATGACTGCCATGCATATGATAAGGTTTATTTTTGAGTCGGCAATACATATACAAGTAACATAAGCTCTGAAGAGCTTTATAATCGACTATGATCGTTGACCAATTCTTTTGTAATATTTGACATGTTTGACCAAATTTCACTAAAACAATGTTTTTAAAAAGCATAAGGAAGCCAATTCAGTCACCTCAAGCTGAACAGAAGTTTACTTTAAGGCAAAATAGCAAAGCTACATCGTTTGTTTTCAAAATGGCCACCATTTTATATTGGTATAAGCAAAAGCATTTCTTAAATTTGATCAACATTTATGTTTTTTGTGTCAACATAGATGTCATAAAGTATCAGGAAGCTAATTCAGACAACTTCTTTCTGAATTGAAACTAATTTCATTACACAATCACCAATCTAGACAAAATAAGTGTTTTTTGCTCACAGTTGATCGTTCCTTTTTGCAATAGTGATTATAATATCCTTTCTGATCTTTTCTACCGTATATACTTCTGGCCACTTGTCATACTTTTGGTGTCAAAGCATTATGATAAGAACACCGAAAGCTAATTATGTGATCATTTACTTTATTAAGGATCTTGTTCTTTAGGGTAATGACTCATTTTAATGGCATATATGTGGTTTATGACCATTTTAGCAGTTATTTCTTAGTGTACATGCTGGAGTTGGTGTATAATCGCTTATACTTATGTAGGTGTTCATTTTCACATTTATAAATATCGGTATATTAGTCTGAACAAGGAAGGCCACATCCTAAATACTTGTACTTGCATCTGTCCCTTCAAACACTTAACTTTAGTATCTATGTTTAATCTGGTATTTGCAATCATATCACTAGGTAACAGGGTTGTCCAATGTATCAGCAATGTTTCATTCATTTCAATTCTATGAGATACTTCCAACATGACACAAGCTACATGTATTTGGTATGCAGAACATTTGGCATGTTCAACAGAGGGGCTTGACCTTTAGGAACTGCACCTTAAGATCTATACCATCAAGCTAACATGTCCAATCAAACACAATAATCTTATCCCATGACTTGGCATAATTGATGCAATGATTTCCAGATGTTATTGCTTGTACATTATGATTTATGATTATAGACTGGACTTTGCACATGCACCATATCTTTCAGTTTATGTATTCTATGCAGCCTTTTCTCTTTCTTATATGGGAATTTGGCGTGAAACTAGCTCATGTTTGACCGTTGACCAATTGCAACCAACACTTTCTGTAGAACAAGATAATTTGAATTAGCATTTGAAATTCACATCGACATGAAATTTTATGTCATTAGCTTTTAACATGGGAGTGGTGTGGTCTCCGGTTATGGCTTGCAATTCATGCATGAACAAAATTTGTGCACACACTTCTTCATGTTAACATTGTATAATTTCTTAAAATGTTGTTGAAGATTACACAGGGATCAATCTCAAATATGATATTAGCAGAACTATGTGTCCACATCAAATAGCTATAGCAAACAGCTGAAATGCTCTGTCTTTATGCAATTGTACCACAAGAAACTTATACTATATTTGACTGTGTATCACATCATATCGCTTTTAAAAGTCTGTTGTCAGAATAGGTAGACTATACATCCGTCCCTATGTTTGCAGAACAGAACTGTTACATTTTTACACCAAACTCAGGAATGGAAATTCTTTAAAAAGATTCATGCGGAGTTTTAAGGGTCATACTCTCAAATGGTTGCATGTATTGACTTTTAAGAAGAGACAAGACTTTATGTGTAAAGTATATTTCTCAACATTGCTGAAATCTGATTTTATTGAAAGGAGTCCACATTGCCTTCATTTTTGATAACCATTTTGATTTGCTTATTGGATTGGTCAAGCACCATATATCAGAACGGTTGTATTACGTAAAAGAAAACACACTATCCATACTGGATCTGATATTTCTCCATATTGTTTTCATCACGCTCATGGTCATTCATCTATTTCATATCTTAACTTATTCAACAAGTATAGTAGACGCTAAGCGTCTTCAAGCAAAATAAAAACTATAACTTTTTTCATGGCGCAGCCTTTCTTTATTAACAGTGAACATCTGGTGTACATATACCAAACATAATGAAGATGTTGTTTGTGCAAATATTTAAGCTGTCCAAGATGAAACATTAACAGATCAATTTTGTTGACTTTTACCTACTATACAGACAAATACATCTAAAACATATTTATTGGTGTAAAATGGCCCCTTTCTCTGTTGTGAAAATCAGTTTAACCAGTGTCATAATACAATAATGCATGAGCCACCAAGGCCCATCAGTAATTCCTGCAAGAAATAATCAGTAATTTAGGTGTTGGGTATATTCATTCATTTTTTTTCAAATTCCACCACCGATTCTTTTACTTTGAAATTTTGATTTTCTTCAAAATATATAAGAAACACTGGTTTGTCGTCCGATTACTTGTCTGTCTTTTGAACGATATTAATCAATTTATCAGATGCTCCCTTGTTCACATGATTACTTACACGCGCATGCAGTAGAAAGATAAATGGTATCCATGAATTATCTAGTCACTTTTACTTTGACATGAGTCATAATGGGCATCAACTCTGTAGGCACATTGTTTGATTTAAATATAATAATGACTATTGGGATATGCGGCAGTAGACGGTATTACATTTTGGTCACATTTATAACATGTGGCGGAATGCAGATACATGTACGTGCGTCTTACATATACATGTACTTTTTCTGGTAAGAAGTTACAAAGTTGTTAAATGATCTTCAGAATTAGCATGATGTTTGTTGTTGGTACAGAGATTAATTGTTATGTTAGATAATTAAGGAATTTTGTTTGTTTGTTAATGCAATTATATTTAAACTGAGAAAAAAGAAACATATTCAAGACTTGTCAGTATACTTGAAAGATAGAATATTGTATGGTAAAGTAATTGCAGTGTCAGATAAAGTACATGTAGTATAGTTTGGGCAATCATTGTTCAGATAAATGAAATTATAACTATGAGAAAACAGCATTCAGCATAAGCAGTCACATAACAACAGACAACAAGCTTTGGTCAGCTACGAAGTAAAAATATATGTGTGGCTAAAATAGGTCATTAGACAATGATATGAGTTTCTAACCGACCGGAGGCTCCCATGAATAGTTCTCTCATCATGTTTAAAACATTCTTTGACGCCAAAACTATGACAAATCGTCATATAAACCAGATGTAAGAAAAGATATTCTACATTAGAGAATATGTTGGCAAACATATGCAAACAAACTCAACAAATTTGTCATTACGCAAAAATATACTGTCTTTTGTTATTGTGCAAACACAGCAGTCTGATGCTGACAAAATTAGCTTCCTTCTGCTGTAAAATATATTTAGACTCAAAAAGTGTAAAACTATGGCAATGTACGTCAAATGTAAGAAAGAGAATCGTAAGTTTGAACCAAAAATAGTGGCCATGATCTTCGAAAAAACTATGTATTTTGGTCACAAATTGGCCATTACATGATAAAGTAAGTTTTAAAACACTTTGAAATAGACTTAGTTAGTTTCCTTATACCTTAAAACATATACTTAGACACCAAAACTGTAAAGAACGGCCATATATGTCAAATATTAGCAACAAAACTGTATTTTCGAACCTGCAATGGCGGCCATCTTGAAAAATGGCCGCCATTTTGATTTTTTTCAAGTGGCTAACGGGCTTTTATGAAAAACAACAGATAGAAGTGCAAGTGTGCCAAGTTTGATGCTTGTATCACTAAGTGCATGATTCACCCCAAAAAGTGTAATAATGTGCTGAGCTAAATAAGGTTTACAACATATTGTATAGCAGAACAGAACAGAACAGCGTGGTACTAGCCTTTGAGCTTAATGAACTAAACGAAGTAATATTCATTACTTTAACCAAAAGTAACTGCCAAATATTTATAAAAAATCAACGAAAAGCTTCAAAAGTACGCCTTTTCCCTGGGAGATTTAAGGTTTTCGTGAAATCCCTGTTTTCAGGGATTCAAGTATTCCCTGATTACACTTAATGCCTGTAACATATACATGAAGACGGTCGGACCATGTTGGCTATAGTACCACACCACCTACCTGTTCCTAACAAGAACCGTATTGCAGCGTACATTGCCCAGTTAACAGAGAAGAAAGCAGCAAAGTTGGTCACGATAAGCATCAAGAGCGAGAAGAAAAATGTCGGCTTCCGTCCTAAACTGTCTCCAATCGGACCGGACATTAAGCATCCAAGTAATACTCCTCCCATCTGCAGCGTGGTAACAGTGGCAACGATCCATTTTCTGTTGCATACCAGATTCCACTGTTTCAATGAAATTGAATTCAGTTTATTTTCTTACAATAACACAGTCATATAACTCTATTTGTCATATCGCGGGACATCAAATACCAATAATTATAGCATTACATATTTATTTAAATTTTTGTCAAATGACAAGATACTCGCCATCTTTCATGCCTAGTTTTGCTTAGCACTCTAATGGTTAGATAATGCTAGGCCGCATAAAACTATCTCAAACAACTTCACGGGGAGTAAAACAATAGTACGCTATAAATACTGTTCTGTATTTGTTTTTTGTTTAAAGGCACAATCCCGCTCAAATTGGTGTTTAAAACGCGCAATTTCTTATATGTGTGCATTTTCTATGTATTAAAACTAAGTGAAATCGAGTGTAAGAAGCCTGACATATGCACCCACTTCGTAAAGAATCCTACCTAAATGTGTCGAATTCTTATCGTGGTGGTTTACATTATAAGCGGGTTTGTTTACAAATAAGATTACGGGCTGGTTCCGAGAACTCTCGATCGATCGCATAAAGGTCACGTGATTGATTCGGCCGCGACAATGTGTAAACATTACATCAGTTTAACGGCCAAACTTAAAGGAGTTGTCTCTCTTTGGTTGTAAAGCACTCGACTTGTTGTATAGAATTATGCAAATGAGCTTTACCGAGTATGTCCGTAAATTTTCGTCGCTATTCAAAAATAAACAAACTTGATTACTTGTTTCCACAAATTTCACTGTTCGTTAGCAATATTGCTTCAAATATCACCACGTATTACTTCTTTTTATATGGAACGCTTACGATAGTGACATAAATTTCATGTAAGAAAAATGTTTGATTCTGATTATGTGGGAGTAATATAGTGGCTTTAAACCAATTCCATTCATGTGTCGCGCAATCTGTGGCATTAATAGTATTGCACGCTTTCATTTAAGAAATGAATTGCGTACTTCCGGCATTCATGAGCTGATGGCACTTCCATGCTTTTACTAGCAAAGTGCGTGAGCACTTTGCTAGTAAAAGCATGGAAGTGCCATCAGCTCATGAATAACGGAAGTACGCAATTTATTTCTTATATACTCAATTCCAAAAGAAACTGTGCACTTTCTGTAATTATTCATTGACAATTTTCCTGAAAGCCTATGTATTTGGTACCAAAATTTAGATCATTTCACGAACAATATGACAGTTTCTGATTTTGAGATGCGGTCGTTTAAAGAGGATGTTTTAAACGAGCAAAGACGAAGTGTAAAAAATCAAAGTTGCAAAGAAACACTAAGAATCAGACTGTGTTTAGTTTGGAATTTTAAGTCGGTTTAGTTGTAATCTTATGAAAATTCTTGTCAGCATCGTATGTGTCCATCTTTTCTCATGATGCAATCGGTAATGGAACCTCGCGTATACCTTACGTGACGTCTGATGATGACGTCGGGAATGAAACGCTGTCTGATACCTAAGTTAGTGCATTTGCAAGGTCCATAAGGTCTTTTCTCCTAAAGACCCGCATGCGAGTATCACGTTCACTAAGAATAGTATGAGACCAATCAGAGAAAAGGCACGAGTCCGTTTCTGTCGCCCAAAACGGAAATGACGTCATGCTCGCTGCAAACGAGCAGCCCAATGACGTGCTGTCAAGATATGTTCAACAAAGGGTCCCCTAGCCCGGATAGGTGTCCGATTTTGCAGGCGATTACACAATACGGTCTGTGAGCTGATATCGTACTGTCTTGAAAATGACGTCAAAGTAACGTCAACGTAACACATTCGTTTGTTGAACTGCTGTCCTATTTATCTGAACACTGTGTGTGGCGATCTGCCTCTCTACCTGTATGTTGAAAACGTTTGAGCAACCAAATGAGTATGTTTTTTCGATATTATAACGTCCTACTCACGTTCGTGACGTTATAGTTATAAATAAGCATTGCAAAGACTCTAATTTGCCTAATTTGATTCAATCTCAGCAAGTTTTTTGTGTACCGATGTGAAGTAAAATGTGTTTTTTCTTTGTATAAGGCATACAAATTACACCCATGCACGTTTTCGGTGACATGTGCATTTTCCTTAAGCTGCAAATGCAAAACATGCAAAATTACGTATTTCCCAATAGACTAAAATCTCTTAATACTAAGTTATAGATTTTATTATTGGTTGATAGCAAATATACATGAGAAGTTGTGTGCGAAATTCTAAATCGATACGTCTTCTAGATATCAAAATATATGAAAATAAAAAGTGCACAGTTTCTTTTGGAATTGAGTATATTTATATTCCATCGTGAGCTGAGAAATGAACCAGAAATGTACATAACCGTTCTAATAGACACTTTGCCCGTTGCTATGCGTTGCTATCGTAGTAACGATCTCTATATATGGACTGAAACTAGTCCCAATCACATATTATATTTACTGGATAAATTTAGACTTTTAACCGGTAAACTTTCTCGTTATGTTTAAAACCCCTTTTGAGATATCTAAAAGCACACGAATTTACGAAATACTTGTATGATAAGCATCTTAAATTAAGGTCGCGTTTTTTAAAACCGATTTACTCACACGCTATACTTGATTACTCCGCGTTAACCGCGCCTACCATACGGACTTCTCTGTATCGATTTGAAAGTGATCAGTATAGCTCCGCCCCTAAACCAGCCGGCTAGAACTGGATTTTAAGTGAGCATTCATTGAAATATGCAAGTCTCTTTTTAGAATAGTGTTATATAAGGACAATGCGGGGCGAATGTAAATATTGGAATATATGTGCTATTGGCATAGAGGTAGGCTAGTTTTTCGGTATTGTTGGAACTTGGTGAGCTGACAATGCACGTGTAGTCCGTTGCTTTACCTGTGGTACCGTCCACAACCATTGGACTTTGTTATCAACTACTCTGATAAGTCATTTGGCATCATTGTCATATAGAAACATACTGCAAGCTGTTTCGTTAAAAGTGTTGTAAACACGTTTTAGTGGAATATAGGCATATAATCAGGCAATAAGATAACTAGTATAGCAGCAACTACCTCATTTACAATAGTATGAATTTCGGCATCATATAGAAACATGCTGAAATATGTGTTGTTAATAGTGCTACACGCTTTCAGAATACCTTATACATAGAATCAGAGTTTGGATAACTGGTTTAGCAGTACCTACCTCATTCACAATAGTATGAATATCGCCGTCATATAGAAAAGTACTGCAATCCGTGTCATTAATAGTGTTACACGCTTTCAGTGGACTGTATGTGCTATTGGCATAGCGGTAGTCTAGTTCCTCGGTACTGTTGGCACCCAGTGAGTTGTCAATGCACGTGTAGTCCGGGACTTTACCATTAAAGATCATACCGATCATACTCCAGCAGACAATACCCTCTGCCAACATTATAACAGTCGTGCTGAGGATCTGATATCGCCCACAACCATTTAGTTCCTCAATCAACTCCTCTGTCATCTCCATAGAAGACATTTTCTCACCCAGGTAGTTGTTGTCTGCAGGAAGGTGTCGTCTGAAGCAGTTCTCAGAGGTGATATATCTGCAAGTGTGTTTAACTCTTTCTTCCCTGAAACTTTAAATGGACAATTTTAAAAATTGTTTTTGTCAATGTTTGGCATTATGACAAACAGTGCCCTCTGATCTGGGTTTTCACTGTTTGCATAGGACAAATGTACTATTCACATGTACCCTGTTTGCAAATGACGCCAATATGCGGGACAAGGGTTCAAAGTGTTAACCCATTTGCGCCCAGTTGATTTGTCCATGCTTATATATTTGATAAGTTTTTTATCTAACGGGTGGCAATTTTCGTTTTTATTATATATTGAAATTCATATCAGCTAACTAAAACATTGTAGACAAATTTTTGGGCGTCTGATCATAGTCTACACTGTTATTCTATGTCCTATATATGTTACAGCCAATCTGTGTAATCAGCAGAGCTTCAGATAAGGTTTTTTTCAAAATTTTAACTTTTTATTTTTGCTTTAAACCCTATGGTGTCACTACTCATTAGAATCGTCTCGAAGAGACGATTCTAATGACTAGTAACACCATAGGATTTGGTGCTGAAATGAGTTGAGATAATGGTGAATTTGTTCAGTTTACTCCTTCTTATCTGGAGCCCTGAATCAATCATTTCAAGAAATGACTAGTCACTCTGTGAAATGACTTTTTCACAGTCTTTTGACAAGACAATTTAGGATGAACATACAATGCTGTTTTAAAAGGCCAAAGAGTTTATTTCTTAACATGAATTAAATGAAATAAAAAAAGCCCGTGGCATTACATGAAAAATATATTATTATTTTATATTTACAGCGTTCAAGGTCTGAAACATCATTTCACAAATTGACTGAAATAAGGTGTAAAGTAATTGTGAGTTTTGTGCATGAAATCTTTGAACTTTTAAAAAACATCATTGTATATCATCATAAATTGTATCATTAAAGAACTATGTGAAAAAGCCATTTCACAGATTGGCTAGTCATTTCGTGAAATGACTGATTACACAAATTGACTGTAACATATATAAGACTGTGGGAACAACTGGGTTAACCCTTTGAACCCTGGTCCCGCATATTGGCGTCCTTTTGAAACAGTGTACATGTGAAGAGTACACTTGTACTGTGCAAACAGTGAAGACCCAGATCAGAGGGCTCCGAATGGAGCCCTCTGATCAGGGTCTTCACTGTTTGTCATAATGCCAAACATTGACAAAAACAACCCTTAAAAGTCAGAAATGGACTAGACTAAAATGGAAACTGGAATTGTCCATTTAAAGTTTCAGGGAGGAAAGAGTTAAGGAATGATTATTTGGGTGTGAATTTGTCTCGTCTGGATCGCGTGCTCTATATTGTTAGAAGAACAAAAAGGCGCAGTGGAGAAATTGGTATCCTTTCCCATTTTGAAAACGAAACGAAACGTAATCCAACAGAAAGGAGATCGGGGCAAAATCTTATTTAAATCTTAGTTGCAAACAGCCTGTGGTCTGATCATGTGCCATGTTAGCTATAACGTTCTCTAAACTATTTTAATTATTAGGTGTTCACGACAAGGGACTGCTTAAAACAATGTGACGGCAAAACAGCTCCTTTATGAGCTTTCGATTTTACTGTTACCCAGCGTTAAGCTGTCACCTGCCTTTTATACAATCCACTAGCCTTTTTATAAGTCGTAAAAGAGAAGTTTCAATATATACTGCGCTTTCTTAACTTTAAAACCATGAAACTACTGTTTTAGAAATGCGATCAAATATTGAATATCAAAATACATGCAACTCTGTTGTGTTTCTTATGTTATTTCATGTCAATAATCGAATGTTAATGTCCTTTGTATAGTTACAGCGCATTTCTCTTCTATATTTTCTTTCTGTTTGTCCATTTGTCATGTTATTAAGTCTAGTGTCTACTAAAGTTGATATTGGCAAACAGTGTAAACCCTGGTGAGACGCCGCGTTGCGCGGCGTCTCATCAGGTTATGCACTGTTTGGTAGATCTGCACATATGAAATAGTTTGCTGTATGGAAAAACACTGCTGAATTTATATTAGACCACCCTTGTATATCTACAATGAAATATTCCAAACAGTATCAAGGTAGAGTTCATTGTAACACCCAGGCATAAATGGGTTAAACTTTACTTACACCCTCAGCAAAACAAGGTAAAGAATATCCTTCGATCATACAAAAACACTTCTGAATTAACAAGTACAAGGCGATACTTTTCCTACCTAGAATGTGCTTCCAGAAAGAAACAGTCACATAGTCATTCACTATCAAGTTTTCACTGTGTCGTTTAAAAAACAACTGGCAATATACAGTCGAACACCGATAAAGCTCGAACTCACTTAAAAGTCGAGTTTACGCGTTGTTCAAAGTAAAAACGTGGCTCCACCTCATTTTATCTTTGACTTACAGCTATGTCCCACTTTCAAAAGCGAACACGAATTATCGACATTCCCCTGTATATGGGTAAGTTGGATTTCAGGTAGACTTAGGTCGAGTAACGGGATTCCATTGTATCTAATATTGGTCGGTTGTTAACCCCTCCCCTGTCATACCCCGGGTACAAAAAGTAATTTGCAAACAGTTTGGACCCTGAACAGACGCCGCGTAACGCGGCGTCTGATCAGGGTCAAAACTGTTTGACACTCATTTCAATATTTGTCAAACTACCTAAAACCTAAATTTGAGAAATAAAAGCAGACGGCTCCTGTGAGAGCTTTCTGTATTCTGTTATAATCGCCTTTCTTTGTTTCCCGTGTACGCTTCCTCGAAAGCATGGTTGCTCTATTAACCCTGTCACGCTAAATGACGTCATAACGTGCATTTGCAAACAGATTGTGTGCTGATCAGACGCCGCGTGACGCGGCGTCTGATCATGACCCATACTGTTTGGCACTCGTTTCGCAATTTCGTCAGTCATATTGCCTTGAATCTAACTTTGACACGATATTGCAGAACAGAACAGAACAGAACAAAACTTTATTTCATTTTAGCAGACAATTATATTGAAACAGACGACACATTTGCTGTACAAGTGTAAATGTGATCATGCAAGGGGTAATATGTTTGGCTGCAGATCAGACTCCGTGTAAATTGTTGTCTGGGCAGAATCAAAAAACATGTTCATGCAGTTTCAAGTTAATGTTGATATTACTTAAGACATATTCAATAAATCAACCAACAAGAAGATCAGAATTTCGAATCTGGTCGTATTATATCGAAGCAATTGTAAACCTGCCATTGTTGCGTTGCAGGGTACGACATCGGCGTGGGTAAAGACAAGAGTGACCCTAGTTTTCATGAAGTTCACTATTTCCCTCGCCAAACCCAATGATAGAGCGAGAGATAGACAGACAGATAGACATACAGAGATGGGGAGGGGAGAAAGAGAAAAAATAACAGACAGAGAGAGAACGGCGAGAGGGAGGAGAGAGAGGGTGGGTGTGAGAAAGAAATGGAGAGAGAGATAGAGAGATTAATGGGTGAAAGAAAAAACAGTAAAAGAAATACAGTTGCCAATACAATATACATCGAAATCGGTAGAAGAAAAACAACAAGTCCATGCATCTACGAAAGTAACATGGTCCGAGTTCGACAAGATTAAAAGGTAGAGTTTAGAACCCGGAAAAACACGATAATTCAGACAAAAGTAACAAATCAACCGATAATTTTGTAATTGAAGGGATTGTAGAAGGAAATTCAAAAGTATCAAGGCAACACTGTTTATCTCAGGTGTTAGGGTAGATAACCAATACCTGCAAAAAATGCATATTTACAGAGTTACATTTCTTTTGAGCAACCTCATTGGCCCATATACTATTTCTTCTTCTTCTTCTTCTGCGTTCAAATGTTTAAAAATGGTCATGTCAGATACTAAGACGTGTACTTCTAATAAACTGTGCTGTAGCTTTTAGCTGTTGGGTTGAACCCCATAGCTTGTACATCAAGATCCCTCCCTGGGGCCATGTGTGACGCCTCTCTATGTCAAAACTTGGACAATCTTGGAGAACATGCTCTAGCTGGTGTTTGGGCACCGGTGCCACAGGGACATTCCTCTGTATGGGATATCTTCAAGCGGTGCATGTGAGACAGTAGCCTGCAGTGACCAGTTCTGAGTCTGAAGATAACTGTTATACTATTTAATATGGGTATATATTATGAAGAGTACACATTTCGTATGCAAACAGTGTTTGCGGTGAAACCTCTCTATGGCGACCATTAAAAAGGAAGTAATGAAACAACCCAACCGTGACGAGCGCTAACACGTGTATGCTGGGTGGGCATGGTTTTCACGTTTTGCACGAGAAATATTTACCAAGTTGCGTTTGCGTAAACGGCATGCTTATACCCCCATTCAACTAGACATTTTTCGCTGCCGCTGATAGCGGTACGCGACTAGTTTGAGAGGGGCTTCTCAATAAATTCGAACCTAATATTTTTTTGTCGTCTGCTTATTTTCTTATAACAAGTGGATTGCTTTCATCACTTATGCACTAATATAAGGTTTTGTCACGTATACTGAACATCAAATTTTGATCTAGTCTTTATGATTTGGTGGGATGTGTATATACGGTTTAACCCCTTATTCCATAACCTGTTGTTAGTATTGGATATAGGTAACCCCTTGTAGTAGGATCTGGAACCCTGAAACTGTAGCCAGGCTGGTCTATGAAGTATAACAGTTTTACCAGATATGAATTGTGGGTGCAAAATTAAGAGACACAGACTGAATTTACATGTACTATTGAGCTGATGGCATCATGCTTCTATTTTAAGATATGACATCAGATATCTTTTTATAGATATATAGTGGTAGCATGGTGTTTTGTTACGGTTTACTACCAATTCATTTTAATTGTTAACTGTTTGTACAAATTTACCATACATTGATAGCAATATGATAAATGGCCTCAAGTGAGTTAAACACAATTGTGTTGTTTCATCATTTATTTACAAGAGTGAGGTGGTAGAGATGTACAGCAAGCTGCTGTTTTATACTACAGTGTCTGTATGAGCATGCACAGTAAGTAGTTTTGTTTCAAGAAACTCCATGAATGAAGTTTGATATATAGAACAATAGTTTAATTTGAGGATCTCCTACAAGTAGCTAAGATATGGGTTAAATTATTGTTTTGCATTTCTGCACATTATGGTTTTTAGACATGGTTATGCTATATCCTTGAATGTGTATTTTTTTTATTTTCAATCCAAGATATTACAATTCTTTGAAAACCCCCAATATCATACAATTTGCACACCCATCTACAGCATGACTTCCAACACCCACTCCGCTGAATATCTTTTTTAAATATGTTTCTTGTTTCAACGGGTTTTCCTAACCAAACTATTAAATATAAGGTGTGGGCCTCACATGAAACGCCTGGCTGATTCAAGGTAATACAGGTATGGACAACACTCATGCTATGAGCAAGGAAACTGTCCCAGTAGGATTTATCACCGAAAGTAGGTCAGGAAATGTCTTTAAGCTATATCTGCTAAAAAGAAATAGTTTTATGATACATGTACATATTCCTATATTCACTGCATCAATTGAAACCATTTTCTTCAGTGAGGGAATACATTTATATTTATTCGATAGTTAGGATAGTAAAACCCGTTGGACAAACTATTGAGTGTGAGTATGCAGGGCCTCTCTAGACAACTTGAGATAAGTGTCATTGGCTGGTCACACTTTGCCACTGCTTCACCGTTACTTTCACGCCTATCGAGCACAAAGGGGGTGGGTGGGGTAGTCCATCAAAGACTGAGACAATGTCTTTTAAAGCAGACTGAAAGTAGGCCTAAGCATCATGCGCATGAAGGCGCACTCTGCTTTACTTCAACCTACTACAAAGGGGCCACCTATATCCAATACTAGCAGGTTATGGAATAAGGGGTTTAACCGTATATACACATCCCACCAAATCATAAAGACTAGATCAAATTTGATGTTCAGTATACATGACAAAATTTTATATTAGTGCATAAGTGATGAAAGCAATCCACTTGTTATAAGAAAATAAGCAGACGACAAAAAAAAAATTAGGTCCGAATTTATTGAGAAGCCCCTCTCAAACTAGTCGCACACCGCGCCTCGCTACTCGCTACTCGCTATCAGCGGCAGCGAAAAATGTCTACTAGACGGCAATAGAACGGCGCTCTGTCAGAGCGCCGCATGTCGCCATACAGAGCGCCTAGGTCACCAGGAGCGCTATCTGATTGCAAACGGATAGCTATCTGATTTCCATGAGCGCCAAGGTCGCCGTCGGTTTACTCGCCTGCACAAAGATCCGTGGCGCTCCGGTCAGTACGCCATCAGATCGCTAATTGATCGCTTACGTCGCCATCGGGGCGCCACTTGATCACCAAGATCGTAACTGGAGCGCTATCGGATCACCTTAGAGCGCCACCATGATTCAACAAAACAAATCAGTAGATACTTCCCGCTCCTAGGCGATCTGATAGTGATTCTCTGCATCTTAAAATACCCGATAGTATTTTCTATCAATAGATCCAAATTGCACATGTGGTGTAACTCGACGTCTCATCCGCACCCAAATTGTTATATACCTATACAACGATGATACCGAAAATGGATTTAATATAATGGCGTTCAACATTGATTTTGATGTATTGATTTTGTGTATTAGAACATCTGAAGTAGCTTTTAAATGAAAAAACACTAATTTCTACAGACGTGTGGCAGTACGAACGTAATGCAGAAAGCTCTTATAAGAATTCTCTGCATTGCTATGATGCTGCATTAAGTCGACACATGTCAAAAAGAAAGCAGCTATATGTATAGCTATTTGTCTTAACATCTGCTGTCGTATCAAAAACGAATGAGCGCGGCAGAGCGCAACAGGTCTTCATATGATATCTCCCAATTCAGATCAAGTAGAGCGCTAACAGAACGGTAATGGATCTTCATCGGTCGCCGACATCGCTATCGGATCTCTTTTGAGCGCCATAGATCGCAGTGGTCGCCTTCGGGTGCCAATAGAACGCAGTGGATCGCATCTTAGTCGCATTTGAGCGCCAGCGGAGCGCAACCTGATCATACAAGGTCGCAACATTTTTATGAATTGGGTGGCGACCAATGACCATAAAGTCGCTATCGGATCTTATAGATCGCTAACGGATCGCCATCGAAGCATTATCTGATCGCAATCGGATCGTAAATGCCGTTAGATCGCCTCAGTCTGAGGCTTTATCGCGCTATGTCTAGTTGAATAGGGGTATTTCTTCAGGATGTTCTCTTATTATTTTCTTTTTAACTTTCACAAAAGTAATAAATAATCGTGTGAAATGATAACTATTATCGATTCACTATAAAACATAACTAAAGTTTATATCTAGCTTATGGGATGAACATCACAGACATGTAAGAAAGCATCCAGTAGCTCCTCGTAACCTACAAAATCTGAAGCAGTCCCTTGTTAGGGAAGGGACAAACATCTCACACCTTTCGTAAATACATGTAGTTACGTTCTGGCAGAGCTGTTTGCATGTCATGGGAACCAGAGGTGGTCACACCAGGCATGAAATAGAGATGTGCTATTTAATGTGATTGATGGTGATTTTTGAAATTGTTCTTTAGAATTGGCGCAATTACGTGATTTTGTGAATTTTACTTTCTCTGTGGCGGTTTTATTTGTTATGTTTTACATTTATTTACTGATCGATTGTTAAGAAATTTCTACCATGTATGTATGGTGTATTAAGCTATACATGTTTAAAATTTGAACGCATTCCGTCAACGAACACTCAAATCATATTATATATAGAAAGTGATGCATTAGCTGTGGTCATGAGGGGTATAGAGGATCTTATATGAGTGCTCATTTTTTACCATTTTTAATAAACGTCTTGACTAAAATAAAATGACGCGAACCTAGGTGAGCGTCATATTAATTTTAGTCAATGAGTTTATTAAAAAAATAAGTAATAAGCACGATTCTGAGATTCTATTTATCACATAACAATTTAAAAACACCTATTAAATCAATCGAATCCGTAGTTTGTAGTCTTTCTGCTATACATTGTATATAGATTTTCCGCCAAAACCTGACGTCGTTTACGCTAACGTCATCGCAAATGACGTCATTTGGTGTCCCCCGCTACATGTAGCGCTTGTGGACGAAAATGTTTATCCCAAGCCACAAAAAACGATATTTCACTAGTGGATTACGTTATCTATATAATCATTCCACTCCCAGACCGCAAGTTAAGCATACATAACATTTTAATATTAGCTATGTATAGCTATTTACCGACATACAAGAATAGTAACATTGTATAGATATAGTATATATATCTAGATATAGATCTATGTGAAATATGTAATCTAATGTACCGTTTTAAAACTTTACGTTCGACTTGTATTGTCCTACTCCATGATGCCTGTTATTTCTTTTAATACCTGTATTATATACCTCTTCTTCGGGTTAGAGGCTCACGCATGTATCTCCCGTTCCATGTCTGGTCTTCTTTTCACTGGTTCTAGCATATGCGTGGGTTGGACTAAGTATTGCCTGTAAGCCAAATGCTTATCTAGTTTGTTTTAAAGTCATTCGCATTTTTTTAATTAACTACCCAGTCTAATAATGCATGCCAGTGGTTAACAACCCTTATCCCGAATCACTGATTCGATCCAAATGTTGAGATTACCTCGCTTCTCGAAGCGATTATTGTTTCGAGCTCGCTTACACTATACCAGTATGAAGTTATGTCCTCTTGTTATGTTGGTCTCAATGAGGGGTAATAGATCTAGCCTCTCTTGGTCGACCTTATCCTTGCCTGACAGGACCTTTTAGACTTGAAGTATGTCACCACGCTCACGTCTGTAGTTCATTGACGACAGTCTCATTTATCTCAGTCTGTCTTTCATATGGCAGTTCTTTCAGTGAATTCTTTAACTTTGTTGCTCTACGTTGCACCTTTTCGATCTTGTCAGTGTCACCGACATTCTGGTGGATCCTTGGAGCATTTCCATATTCTAGAACAGGCCTAACCATAATATATCTTGTAGGCAATATCTAGCGTCTTTTAAGTTATTATGATTATATCCAATGTTCTATTTGCCTTCGTTACAGATTCATCAACATGTTAATGAAAAATCAGCTCGTTGTCCACATACATATCCAATGAATTTCTCCGTTTCTGATTCTTTGAGTTCTCTCAGTCTCTCACTGTTGTCGTTCATTTTGTAGGACTACACCGCTTTTGTGTTGTTACGGCCAAATTGCATCACGATACATTATAGTCTCATCATTGAACCCATGTGGCGTCATGCTGAATTTGCGACAGGTGTCGTCTCAGGAGGATATGGTCAAATAAAAAAGCTCCATCCCAGACATTATTCTATATCGGGCCGACATGGTTCAGATATCGTTCTCTATATTGGGCCGATGTCGGTTCCAATATCGGCTGCTAACGACAAAGATGTTGACCCGATGTCGCCATGGTATATCGGTCCGACATCGGTTTGTTGTCGGCCCGATATCGGGACTGTGTATATTGGTTTCATGTAAATCGGCCCGACATCATATTGATGTCGGCTTTATCAATATTGGTTTGACATTGAAGGTCCGATATCGGTCCGACATCATGATCATATCATGGAGAAATTCTGTAATTTCTCCATGATCATATCGAGATCGGTCTGATATCGGCCGTGTCATATCGGTTTGACATAGATTCGATGTCGGTCCGAAATCATATCGAAGTCGGCATGGTGTCGGCTATGCCATATCGGTTTGATATCAGAAAATGCATCGTGTACAATAAAATAGTACTAGATACCATGGAGGAATTATACCTGGAGAAGAAATGTATACTCAAATCTGCATTTTCCCGAAAATGGTGTCGTCCATTACCTGTATGCGCGATAACGCTTAATCGATCGATAATTCAACTACACCGATACGCCGAAAGCGAGCTATCGCGTTTTTTATCGTGTTGAATGGTTACCTACTGTTAGTTTAAGTTACATAAAATCCTTAATTTTCACCCGATTTTCATTATAATGGTCTTAAAAGAAGGCTAAGATATTTATCTTTCACTTGTAAAAATAACAGATTTTATTTTTTAAAATTGATCAGTTTTATCGCGAGTTAAAAGTGATTACCAAATGAATTTGCCGATAAAAGGGAGCAAGCACTCGCGCATAAATATATCACGGCCCGTTACAAAACCTTTCATAAAACCTTCAATTTTCGACCGATTTTCAAAAAAATGGTCTTAAAGGAAAGCTTAGATATTTTTCTTTCAGTTGTAGAAACGCCTTCTTTATTTTTGAAATCGACAAATTTTATGGCGAGTTAAAGAGCGATTGCCAAATGAAATAGTCGATAAACGAGAGCAGGCGATCGCGAAATATATACTACGTCCCGTTTCAAAAACTTGAATTTAATCCATAATTTTCGTCCGATATATATATATATATATTTTTTAAAAAAGGTCTTGACATAAAGCCGTGACACTTATCTTTCGGTTGTAATAATACCAGGGTTTTTCTTGAAGCGAAAAAAGTAATGATGACCTACAAAGGCTGCTGGCTAATGAAATGACTAGACCAACTCGCGTAAGAAAAGAATTCCGTTCGTATAAAAACTTAAGCAAACTTCTTAACTTCTAAAAATGTATTCATGCATTGTTACAATGTTCTACATGGAGGAAATATTTCCTTGGAGGCAAAAAAAAATCCATTTTGTATGTAAAGAGACATTTGAAAGGAGTGCGCGTCAAACGGCCAAAATCAAACGGCCAAAGTTGTAACTGTATTATTATGTCGTATGTGATCATTATTATTATTGAAAGGAAAATTAGAATTATTAACATATTACTTCAAAAAAAGGAATTTAGGGTTGGTTTTACATCCAGACTAAAATATACATATTATCCGTCCCATTTCTATGAAAGAGGTAACAGCTTGCATTATCTTCAGAAATTAATTGCAAACATGATAATATGAGATCTCCGTTTCTTTCTGCTTTACTAATGTCTTATATAACGGAGTAAATTATAAAGCAGTCAATGCCTTAAGCAATCTATTTTAGTGACTGCTTAACTTTTTGCCTGCTGATCGCGCCTTTACTTTTTTTTTGCAAACAACTTGGATCAAGATCAGATGCCGCGTAACACGGCGTCTGATCTGGATCCAGAATGTTTGACACTCGTCTTTAGCTTTATTTACTTACAAAATGTACAAATCTAAATTTAAAAAAAAATGCAGCCGACAATTTCGAGCGATAAAAACAAAAGTGTGAAAAAACTTACTACTTTACTTAATACACATCAATCAATTAAATTAAGATAATAGACGTTTATTTAAGAATAAAATCATCAAGTAAATGTGGTTTAAATAATAAACTAGGTCTTTTCATCTGTAAACTACATGTCTACCATATTACACATCACAAAGGAATGTGACACATTACGTAACCGTACACAATTAGCAGGAGATTTATAAGCGTCATAAAACTCTCCCAGCATGAAGTCCATGCTTCTTGAACATGCCGATTATCTATGAAGTGCATGTTAGGGAACTGGACACCAGGGGGTTGCCACTTTAATAAAAAAAAAAAGATCAATGCTACCCGTGCGTGTAACTTGAACATGTGTTTTTGACTTCTGTAACCGCATGATTTTTATATATTATACAAATCACAAAAAATAAAGATAATAGAATTGAATTTAAAAAAAACAACAAAAAAAACCCCAAAAAAACAACATCAATGCACCTGGTTTGGTTGATGACTGGATTAACCCTCTCATTACTGAATACCAGTAACATGATGACTATTGCAATTGCAAACAGTTGTAATCCAGACCAGGCTGCAAAAATGTCGGATTCATAGAGTATGTCTCTTGAAATATAGTTTACCCCTTTTTCAAATTAAGCTCTTTATGACACATTTTAATACCTTTTCTCCGCATGAGGATCATCAGAGAGAGAGACAGACAGACAGACATTCATACAGAAAGATGGAGACAGAAAAGAAGAAGCGAGAGACTGACAGACATAGATAAGAGAAAAACAGACAGACAGAGAGACAGACAAGAGGCAAACAGACAGTGGCAGAGAAATATAGACACACACAAACTTCGTTTTCTAGCCGCCAGCGAGCGCCGCTGATTGACCGATTTTGAACGACACGATAAATCGCGAGCCGGCCGGATACTTCTCCAGGTATAATTCCTCCATGTAGATAGATCTACATAACATAACATAATCTTTATTTGGCATTAAAAAGCACAGTGGCATAGTTATAACGAGCGAAGCGAGCTTCTACAGTTACGTATACAATAAATTTCAAGTTAAAATTCACATTTTTAGACCTGTATGTTAGACCTGTATGTACATTGAATAGATTTTTCTTCGTAGGTTTTTTGTACTTCCGCCGGATCTGCTTGCTACATTATTTTTCACAGACTGGTCGACCCTGCTTGCGTTTTATTTATGAACATGCTGAACAAAAAAAGTTTCGTTAAAAAGTTTGCTTCCGGTTACCCATACGTTGACCCGGAAGTTATTGTCTATCACTTGCGACCTCTCAGCTACTTTTCACAGACTGGTCGACCCTGCTCGCGTTTTATTTGTATAGGTTAGACCATGGTTGCAAGCGAATAAACGATATAGTTCGAGGGGGCGTAGCCCCCGAGAACTATGTCGTTTATTCGCGCGCAACCATGGTCTAACCTATTTAGCACTGGCTTGGGCTCGAGGAAAACAAGAAAACCATTCGTTTCTGATTTCTGTTTTAGACGAAAAAGTCATTTTGTTTGTAATAGTTTACTAAAATTGAAAGGTTATTTCAAATGATAAGTTTGAGACATTAAGCATGCTTAGACACCAACATAAATAACGCTTATTGGAGCTCTATATGTAAGCACAATTCATTAGTAATTGTCTTTAAAGTCTAGGTCTCACTGTACATAATATAACGTCATGAAGCGTGTGCAGTTCACCTCTGACCTCAGCTGTTTTTAGAATTGTGACGTCAAATTGCCTTGAGATGACGGAAGCGAGGAATAAGTGAACAGTTTGTTAGTTATTCCATGGTTTGTTGAACTAAACGATATATTCACAGGTTTTTGAGGCATCTGATTGGCCGAGAGCTCCAAGCCATGTGCTAAATGAACATATTGAACAAAAAAAGTTTCGTTAAAATGTTTGCTTCCGGTTACCCATAGGTTGACCCGGATTTTATTGTCTAACACGCGCGACTATTCTGACTGACCTCTCAGCTCTGGACGAGTCTATTTGAGATTTTTTAAGTGCACATTTCCGGTTATCTCCAAAGAAAACAAAATTAATTGCGAGAAACACACATCAAATTTAAATAAAAAAAAATCGCTCGTTAATACCATCCTACTGAAATTATCAACACAGTCAAAACTGTTTTATTGAGTTTCCCCCCTTTGTTTATCAGTTGTGATGTTTATGACGTCACTTCCTAAGATTAGAAAAGTACCATGTCACACACATTCGACCGGTTTCGACTAGGCCTAGATCTTTATTTCTGTGATATCAGATATGTTGTTTCTAAATCTTGTCAATATCAAAGTGCATGTGTATAATACACAGATGATATTTCAACACTGTGCTCGATCATGCCAGGTTGGGTAGATTTACGTAGATAGTCTGGCAGTGTTGACAGTTTCAGCCGGTTTCGAAACACCTAGAAACCCAGGGCTATCCACTATTAAAACCCACCGTACAATAGCCATGAAAAAAGTCATTTTCTGTAATAGTTTTCGTTATCTGAATGCCAGTCAGCTATATGGAAGTAATAATATTAGTGCCAACTATACACTTATCCTCATTCATCATTTCACCCAAAGTCACCCAAATCCACCCAAGTTCAACAGTGTTTAAACTCTAGAAACCACAAAATGTCTCCAATCTTTCTCAAACTTGGCCAGATTGTATATGACCATAAGATTTTGTATGAGTTCGATTATGCTTGAAATCAGATCAATAGATCTAGATCACATCAAGAGTTTTCTATCTTTGAATTGCTGAAAATGCCATATATTTAACAGTGTCTACACTCTAGTGGCCACACTTTTTCTTCAAACTTGCTCAGATTGTATATGACTATAAGAGTTCAGATGAGTGTGATTATGCTTGAAACCAGACAAATGGGTTGAGAGTTATATACCTTTGAATTGCTGAAAATGCCATATTTAAGGGTGTTTACATTCTAGAGGCCACAATTTTACCCAATCTATTTTAAACTTGCTCAGATTGGATATGACCATAAGAGTTCATATGAGTTTGAATATGGTTGAAATCGGACCCATAGGTTGAGAGTAACCTACCTTTGAATTGCTGAAAATGCCATATTTAACGGTGTTTACCCTAGAGGCCATAATTTTTATATAATCTATCTCAAACTTGCTCAGATTGTATATGACCATAAGAGTTTAGATGAGTTTAATTATGGTTGAAATCGGACCAATAGGTTGAGGATTATCTACCTTTGAATTGCTTAAAATGCCATATTTAACAGTGTTTACACTCTAGAGGCCACAATTTTTATCCAGTCTTTTTCAAACTTGGCCAGATTGTATATGACCATAACAGTTTAGATATGTGTGATTATGGTTGAAATAAGACCTGTAGGTCAAGAGTTGTCTGTCCTTGAATTGCTGAAAATGCCATATCTTACAGCGTTTACACTCTTGCAACTACAGTTTTCAATGGATTTTGATTATACTTGCACACAAAGTATATCTATAGCTATAAGTTCTCAAAGGAGTGCAATTATTGTTGAAATCTAATCATTGTGGCAATAGTTATCTGCCCTTGATATACTCTGAAATGCTAAAAAGGCTTAATTTCAGTATTGTTTAGGCTCTAGTTATCTGCCCTTGATGTACTCTACTATACTAGAATTATGAGGTTGTATTCCAAAAAGTTTTACATGGTATACTACAAATTTGAATGGATTTAGATTAAAACGGATGAAACAGAAAGGAAAAGCTTTCAAGCTTCAGTACAACAGTTGAGCGATATCAGGGCCCTCAGGTTATTAAATCATTTGGTTTATTAACCCATTACCCAATAAATACGCCTTAATGGGTTATAGTCAAAGCGTACCATGGTTAAAGCGTACCAAGTCAAAACGTACCATTTTTGGTCGAAGCATACATATAGGGAACATTTTCAATATGTTATTAGTCGATAATTTATTGCTTTTCGCACATTATATAACCTCGCGTAAATATCGTAATTAGATCTAGTGTATTAAATATATGTCTTGATGTATAGTTTTTACCCAGACACAACAATATCTTTGAAACTTTAGTCATTAGGAACAAATTTGCCATTATGATCATCAGTTCTCAAAGTTTCGAAATTATTAATATTAACATTAGTGCCAATAGTCATATTGATCCTGACCATGCGTCGCCGTACACATCTTCTAATAAGGATCCAAACTGCTTGAAAATAAATTGTGCACCCATGCACCCACAGGTACTTGACACATACTTTATTATCTATTATATTACCCCCCCCCCCCCTTTTTTTTTCTTTTTTGTTTTTGTTTACTATACTTCTATTATAGATACAAGGTAAACAGCGCAATTCAACACCTAGTCTTTACTATCGACTTAAACTGATGCTAAAATAGACTCGATCGCCGATATTCTCTTGTGGTACCCTCGGGAAATGATTAATTTATCAATCTCTACTTTTTATTTCATCAAATTCCGTCAAATAACGCCACAGTATGTGAATTATAACGAAAATAAGCATCAACAAGTTTTATGTCGTTTTCACGGTACAGAATAAATTTAACAAGAGCCCCATGGGGCATATTTCGCTCACCTGAGAATAACTGACAAAATGGAGAAAAAGATTTATGTCCAGGACAGAGTCATTTTTTACTCGATTGGCATAATTTGAACAATCTTGAAAGAGGACCTGTAGATGATGCTCTGTGCCAAATATCTAAGATCAGGGTACAAGGGTTTTAGACAAAAAACTTTTTTTAAGTTTCCATTGAATTTTTTTTTTTAGCTCCTGTGACCTACTTATGCAACAGACTGGAACCATTTGAACAAAATACGTAAAGGACATCTAGAAGTGTCACCATGATGAATATCAAAGCTCTGGCCGTATTAGTTTCAGAGAAGAAAACGTTTGAAAATTTCACTATATAACTCTATGTAAAACTGTGACCCCTGGGGCGGGGCCAATTTTTACCCTAGGGACATAATTTGAACAAACTTGATAGAGGACCTGTAGATGATGCTATGTGCCAAATATCTAAGCTCTGGCCCTTGTAGTTTCAGACAAGAAGATTTTTTAAGTTTTCATTGAAAAAAAACTATTTTTAGCTCCTGTGACCTACTTATGGAACCGACCGGAACCATTTGAAGAAAATATGTAAAGGACATCTAGAAGTGTCACCATGATGAATATCAAAGCTCTGGCCATATTAGTTTCAGAGAAGAAGACGTTTGAAAATTTCATTATATAACTCTATGTAAAACTGTGACCCCCGGGGCGGGGCCAATTTTGACCCCAGGGACATAATTTGAACAAACTTGATAGAGGACCAGTAGATGATGCTATGTGCCAAATATCTAAGCTCTGGCCCTTGTAGTTTCAGACAAGAAGATTTTTAAAGTTTTCATTGAAAAAATCTATTTTTAGCTCCTGTGACCTACTTATGCAACCGACCGGAACCATTTGAACAAAATATGTAAAGGACATCTAGAAGTGTCACCATGCTGAGTATCAATGCTCTAGCCATATTAGTTTCAGAGAAGAAGACGTTTGAAAATGTCACTATATAACTCTATGTAAAACTGTGACCCCCGGGGCGGGGCCAATTTTGACCCTAGGGACATAATTTGAACAAACTTGATAGAGGACCTATAGATGATGCTGTGTGCCAAATATCTAAGCTCTGGCTCTTGACCCAAGGAACATTTCTGTAAAGTTTGGTTGAAATCTGTCAAGCGGTATATGAGGAGATGTCATTTGAAGCAATTGTTAACGACGCACGACGGACGACGCACGACGGACAACGACGGACACAGGGCCATCCCAATAGCTCACCTTGAGCCTATGGCTCAGGTGAGCTAAAAAGGGGGGGTGGGGGGGGGGGGGTTAATAGATAATAAAGTATGTGTCAAGTACCTGTGCGTGCACCACAGTATCTTTGAAGATTCAGTTCTCAAAATTTCGAAATAGTAACATTAGTGTCAACAATTGTGTACGGTAGATCCTGATCATTCGCCGCCGTACGCAGCTCCTGATCAGGATCTAAACTGCTTGAAAAATAAATTTCGCGCCCATGCAAAATATAGTCTCTAATTACGAGGCTTCTGATCAGGATCCAAACTGTTCAAAAAGTAAATAGTTCCATTTTATACAGTCCAAAATCTGTACCATAAAATTATATTTTATATCCTAGCAGATTCTGACTTAAGGCAGGTTGGGAGTAAAGCAGAATGCGCCGTAAGGCGCATTCTGCTTTACTTTCAACTTGCTTTAAATAACCCTTCATTCTGTTTTCAAAACTAGAATTAGGCTATGGGGTAATGTGTTAATTTGTTAATGTAACCCGAGTGGCCGGTAAAGGAAGTACAACCCGGGTCGAGTTCGTGTAATCTTTATTATATAGACGAAAGGTCTGTAACAAAATATATACAGATAATGAATACAATGGTAAAACATTCTAAATAATACAAATCTCAATTGACGCTAAATACTAAAGTCGTAATATTCCCGAAATACATGTATATAAATTAAATGCCAATTCAATTATGTAACTTACCAGCTGGTCGGATGAAATAAACTATAATGAAAGTCTCAAATATAGAGCACTTAATTATATGAGTTGACTTCCTTTTGCAAGGAGAGATAGAGCCAGAATGATAGAGTATGGTGCAGAGGTCTTGCAGGTTAGCTTTGGTGTCACGTGACAACCAGAGAACAACTCACTCGTGCATTATTTCACTCACCAAGCTCACTCACAAACTCTCATGGACAAGAGACAAGTTACAAATACATGCAGGAATATTGAGTAGTGATACAGACTATAGCATGATGTAAACACTATCTATAGTCTGTACCAGCAAATGAACATAATAGAGTACAGTCAAACCTAACCTGGGTTACATTAAAGGTAGTGACTAGGGGTACGTGACCGTACCTCTAATATTTGAAATTAGCGGTACGGTCACGTACCCCTAGCGAGCCCTATGAGGGTTGACTAGGGGTACGTGAGTCCAAAACACTATTAAGAAACACTTTATTTTTTCTGCAGATACGTTAATATCGATGCTAATGTTACTAATATCTCATTTCAACCTTCTATTCCGACTGTTTAACGCAGAAAAGGAAAGAAACTTCATATAAAAAAAATTCCATATCGGCATTTTTTTCACGGCAGCGAAAACTATACCTATGATTAAAGAACGTTCACACATTTTTTACAAGCATGTATAATTATCCAATAACAGATTTATTTAGAATAATTGCACTGTCTAATTGCGATCAATTGTCAAACGTGTTTTTGAGTTGATTTTTGTAACATGTTATTAACCAGCAAACTTACATGTTCGATACTTAATGGGAGCCGCGGAGCTTCGATTGTTTTTTTTTCTTCTCAGATCTACCACTTTATATTCAACGCTAAGTTAGGAAGATACATCAGCAGTAATTTCGAACAAGAATATTATATAACTAAGTTAGCTTTGAATCAAATTAATCATTTATAAGTAAAACACTTAACAGTGGTCACGGATTTTCATATATCGGGCGTATCTGACGATAATTAACCCTATACATATATGCGGAATACATCTATTCTCATCGCTGCCGTGAGAACAAGTTGGGTGATGAACATATGTCGAAGTTTCTTTGTTTTTCTCCATTAAATATCCACAAGATAATGAAGAAATGAGAGATTATCAATATTAGCACCAATAAAACGTATCTGCAGGCAAACTTATATGTTGCTACATAGTTTAAATGACTCACGTACCCCTAGTCAACCCTCAGAGGGCTCGCTAGGGGTACGTGACCGTACCGCTAATTTCAAATATTAGAGGTACGGTCACGTACCCCTAGTCACTACCTACATTAAAATGCTCCATTATTTAACAGCTTCGCTCGCTTGTAGGCTGTGCCTATTTCATATTAGCCACTACAGAAGTTATACATTCAAAAGGTAGGACATGTAAGTTTCAATGATAATCATTTACAGAGAAGGTGTCAATGTTAACATAGAAATACGAGTGTGAGATATCTAGAAGAGAACTCATTAGATACACATGTGGACTACACGATGCATTTGCTGGTGTTAAACTTAAAATACTTTTTTGAATAATCATATTGAAATGTTAATGACAAAAACAACCAGTTTGTGTTCTGAAAGTAGATAGATTGCTCGATTGTTTTCAATATCGCTAATTGAAAGTCTTCTTAGTACTTTGATTTGAAATTCGACCGGCCGGAAGACCTTGACATCATTCGCTTTTTACGCATGCGCAAAGGATGTTTACTGCAAAACATTACACATTGGGAATAGAAGTGTGTGTAGCCTATACAAGTTGAAGTAATTGGTCGTTTTTCTCATTTTTGAGATTTTGACAGTTGGTTTACTTGGCATGAGGTATGTAAACGGTTATTTATTAAACAATTTAAAAACCTCTAAGTACCAAATAATATTTTATCGCTGATAAAGAAGGAAAAGTTCAACTTTCTGAATAAGGTCATCGATTCTTTCTGAAACGAGTCGAGCGTGTCGACACGACGTGCTGAATGTCGCGTTGTTTTTTCCTTCAAAACAGCTGATTTATTTCTGCAAATAGCAAAGTATGAAATGTATATATCATTTATTTTTCACTTTGCAAACATTTTCTAAACACGCCTACGGTTGCCACCATAGTGGTTTGCTACAAACTCTTTTGATCTTCCATAGATTAGACTGAGTGTGATAGAGTGCCATCAGTGGAAATCTCCTGTGTATCCAACTCGTGGCTCTATATTTTCAATGGATTTTAACCCTTTGTATACTGTTGTTGTTTTTTATGCCCCAAATGGGAGGCATATAGATTTTGAACTGTCCGTCTGTCTGTCCGTCGGAGTTTCCATCTGAAAACTTTCATCATTGTTGACAACCCCCTTATTACTGAATGGATTTATTTCATACTTGAATACTACACCCTTTGGGACAACACCTTTTACTAGTTTTAGCTTATCATTTATTGACATTGACCCCTCAATGACCTTGACCTTGAGGATCTAGTTTTCCAAAAATGTTCATTGGCCATGACTTTTTATGCCCCCGGCATCAACAGAATGCGGGAGCATATAGTATGCTGTTGTCTCCTATTCTCGTTTGGCTAGCTAAGCCTTAAAATATATATAATATAAAGCACATAGTCACATACATTGCTTTTAAGAATTTTTCTTTGTGGCTTAAAAAACAGTTGAAACTCCGACTAAAGTATATCATCCATAAAAATAATAATAATAAAATAATATCTTGGTAATTACTACGTTTGAATACACCTCCCTACAGGATCTGAATCAGTCAAATGTTTCTCGTATTCTCGTGCCTTCTGATTGGTTGTCAACGTTTGTTGCTATGGAGGGGGTTAACTCTTCAGTTTAGAGAAGTGTTTTTAGAGTCACTTTAAATCTATCATATTGACAAATTTCTGGTCTGTAGCATCAATTTTTGTTTTTTTATTTATTTTTAACTATACACTATAGTCAAACAACTAGGTTAGACGTGTCACGGGGTCGCCGAGTCCATTTATAAGGGATATCAGCATTTCGGATATCCTCGTGGCAACTTTTAAATGAAAAGTTTTAGTTATTTGTACAAACAATAAGCGAATTAGTTATCGGAAACATAGCGTAGTGGATAACACGTAGGACTAAAAGGTAGCATGATTGAGAAACATTTTATCAAGCGCGGGTTCGAGTCTTGCATCAACCTAAAATATTTTTTGGCTAAAAAGGAATGTGGAAAGCCCCTGAATAAAACAACTAAAACTTGTATTGATATTTGTATTTTATCATCCCTTTGTTTTTTGAACATATGGCTAATATAGGACTCGAACTCAATTTAATGCACCCCTTCCCCAACATTGAAGAACATGTCCATAAACAGTCAGTATAATACAGTATGGAATAAGATAATGTTTTACTATTCATTCTAGATTAAAAACAAATTGAGGTTGACGCGGGATTCGAACCCACGCTGAACAAAAATACTATTATCTCAATCAGGGTTCTCACAGGCTTTTAATTTTGAGGGTGCATGCACCCTCTAGGGCTATTTTTTGGGGGTGCAGACAAATTTCAGAGGGTGCATATGAAACGTTTTTCTGTTTCTTCTGATGCGAGGACGCCAGGGACAAAGTATGATGAGGCCGGGGCCAAAATGCTTATGAGGTATCTACGACGAGTGGTCCCATAACAAAGTAGCAATCTGTATTCAAACAATGGATACGCACCAGGGATGATCTTTGGAAATTGTGGTTCCACCGCTAAATTTTTATATCATTTGTTTGGATGTGTACTGTTCGTATCTCTCACATTATTTCTTAACCAGGCCGTCAATTGGGACTTAGCCGACATATTTGCAGACTACACGAATGCGTAGTCCTATGCTAAGACTGTGTCTCACTAAATCAGGCATTTTCCTCAACATTGTTAATAGACGGGATAAAATACATCTGATAACCCGTCCAGTTTTTCGACTGTGTTGTTTGGATTTCGCATAAAAAATGGCGTCGCTGTTTTGAAATCGAAAGTGATCAGAATTAGACCCATGACCGGACTTTTTGTTTTAATAATTTGTCAGCATTTTTCAAACACGTATTCCTCTAAATAAGTATTGAACTCTTATAAAAACAAAAATTGATAGAAAAAATAGCGACTTTATTAGGCACAGAGACGGGAAAACCCACAATCTATTTTAAACCGCTTAATCATCATATTCGCGATGCGGGTGAACCAGGCGCTTTACGTAATAAGAATGATAAAAATTGTCAAGCGCCTGACAGACACTATAAGGAAAATGAATGATACGCCAGACTTTGACGTTTAAATTGTATTTTGCTGTTTGTTAATAAAACTTGTCTTCTTACATCCGATTTCGGCATTATCTGCAACATAAATCTGTACGTGCATGCACGTTCAGGGCATTGATTTTATGCGTGATTTTTTGAAATTATACGTGAATCACGTACATCTGTACGTGAATGGGAACTCTGCTCAATGCATTCTGCGTACCTACACTTTACCTACTGCGTTAAACTGCTGACAACAATTCCGCTTTCATTTGTATCTAATATACTAAACTCGACTGTTTAAAAATGGTCCGAGAACATGCGGAATGCTGTTATCCCTAAAGAATGGACTTGGCTGACCTTTGACACGTCAGACCTAGTTGTTTGACTATAGTATTAAATGAATTACAATATCCAACACATTTTACATTTGAAATTTCGGAAAAAGATAATTCAAACATAAAAGATGTTTTATTGGTCTTTACAACATTTTCCAACATAAATTTACCCGAGGAAAAGATTTGACTTATTTCTAGATGTCAGGAGTGTCCATTTAATCCGTTTTCGTAAGCACGAGATTATGAGAAACCACAAGAATACGATAATTGTCCTGTCCGTCCGTAACCAGGTTAAGTAGATTTTACCGTTTCGTCTAGCATCAACACCGCTTTTTCAAATGCTTGGATACTTATACAGTTGTTGCCTTGGACCATTCCCTAGCCACAAATAATACCTAACCTTGATTTTGACCTTGACCTAATTTGGGCTTAGAATATTTTGAATGGGCTATTTCTTGGTTAACTAGTAGATTTTACCGTTTCGTCTAGCATCAACACCGCTTACTCCAATGCTTGGATACTTATACAGTTGTTGCCTTGGACCATTTCCAATCCACCAATATCACCCAACCGTGATTTTGACCTTGACCTAATTTGGACTTAGAATATTTTGAATGGGCTATTTCTTGGTTAACTAGATTTTACCGTTTCGTCTAGCATCAACACTACTTACTACAATGCTTCCATACTTAAACAGTTATTGCCTTGGACCATTACCAACCCACCAGTAATACCCAAGCTCAGTTTGACCTTGACCTAATTTGGACTTAGAAAAGATTCAGAATATATTGTCAAGGATGCCACCGGGGGCATAAGCGTTTATTGAACGCAGTCTTGTTTAGTTTAAACATATTTTATTGCTCAATATTTGTACAAAAGTTGATATAACCACGGAATTATACAAAGAACCGTTTCTTTGTATAATTACGTGATATAACAAGTTAATTGATTTACTTTCTACTTAACCACAACACTTCTCGTGAAAAGCCCTTTTGAGTTTATATACTTATTTGACCATGACACATTAATGACCTAGCTTGATCTGTAGGATCTACTAAACAATATAGGTCATAACTTCCTCATTAGTCCATGGATTTACTTCATGAATATTGGACACAACACCCCTTGTGACAAGACCTTTCAGCTGACATATACTTATTTGACCTTGACCCACAATAACCTTGACCTTCAGAATCTAATTTTCCAAAAACTCTAACATTGGTCATAACTTCCTTATAAGTCAATGGATTTACTTCATACTTGGACACAACACCCCTTGCAAAAAGGCCTTTCAGCTTGACATATATTTATACATTGACCCCTCATTGACATTGACCGTCAGGATCAAATTTGATGGAAAACTTTAACATTGCTCATATTTCCCTTATTACTGAATTGATTTACTTCATACCTGGATACAACACCTTTTGGGACAACACCTTTCAGCTGACATATATTTTTAACCTTGATCCCTCAATGACTTAACCTGTTTTCCAAGAATTCTTAACATTGGCCAAAACTTCCTTATTAGTAAATGGATTTACTCCATACTTGGACACAACTCTTGTGACAAGACCTTTCAGCTGACATTATTTATTTGGACCTTTTCTACATTGGTGCTGGTTTCAAAGGTCAAAACATCAAATGGGGGGTGGGGTTGTCATCTTACAGACCTAGACAGTTCTTGTTTTTGTTGTACAAATGGAGTATCTCATTTCTGCCAAATGACTAGTTCATAATGACTGTTAGGCTGCTTATAGACGATTACTTTGAACAGCAAAAAGTAAATCAAACAATGCAATAAGGCCTATTAGGGCAATGATTATGTTATAAAGTGCATAGTCTATTTCTGAAGATGTCGACCTGTTCAGAAATATGATAAGCATATGTGTGTGAAAGCTACATGAAGAGTACTGATTTTGGTCCGATCCCATAAGGGGTCCTCAACCTTAAGTACATTTATCAGGTGTATTTCTGTATAATTATATAGATCTATTCAGCATTGGCCTAAATGAAACTCCTTTTCCTTATTTCACAGATCAAGGTTGTAGCAGTAATTTGAAGTCTGATACGTCACTCAAAGAGAAGATGGCACGTAAAATAGATTCCTTGGCCCCCTGTCTAGTTTGTCAAATAATCAACTGAAAGGAAACAAGCTATATACTAGAATGGCAGTGGGATTCTAGAAGTACCTGGCTACGAGTAACCTGCTATGCATCAGTCTCTTGGTCATTAAGCATAATACAGCATTCCAGTCAGTCAACATTGGTTTGAAGCTCACAGTTTAGGCAGCAGATCATCTGCATTCCACAAACCCAAGAAAATGTCCAGTCTTTCAGATAGCGATGATGAGGAGGTTATACTGTTTCCCATCACAGACATCGGGTTTTTAGAGTCTGATCTAGAATCTCACCACAGTGAAGATGCAGAGAATGACTCTGTCCGAGATGCATCGGATGAGTGTGACAGTGATGTGGAGCGAGAAGAGAGAGCAAAGAAGTTCATGTCTCTCAGACAAAGAAGACTGTCAAAGGCCCTTGCCTCTTTTGAAGGATTGAAAGTAAATATTAACAGAGCACAGAGAAACTGGCTAAATGCTATCAGGAAAGCTAGAAACATGGATGATCCATGGGAGAAGTTCCACCTGGATGATTACCAAACAGAAGTGTGCTTCAGGCATAGATACAATGCTCTGAAGAAGGCATGGTTGACTGATGAGGTTAAAGTCAAAATGGAAAAGAAGGTGATTATATAAATTTATATCATTGCTTGCTGAAATTATTAGCAGAGCTCCAGATAAGATGGATGTTTCAAATACTTTACTTTCCTATTTCTCCACCAAACCATGTTGTGTGACCTCTTATTAGAATCGTCACAACATTAACCCTTAGCCCGCCAAATAAATTGTCGTCTGCTATATTTCTCGTCTGCTTCAAGTTTCAAAGTTGCTCAAAATTGCTGAAAATGTTGTCCGAGTGTCAAACAGCTTGGATCCGGATGAGACGCCGAGTTACTCGGCGTCTCATCCGGATCCAAGCTGTTTGCATATGGAGCTATAGTCGTGAGTGGCAGGCTAAGGGTTAAGGTTTCATGGAGAAAAACTTGAATGTTCAGTTTACACACTCTCTTCTGAAACCCTGATTATAGACTAATTTAGTGAATATTTTCTTTCATACATCCCCATAGCCTGTTTCTAATATAGAAGATAGGTGACCACTTAAAGCAGGTTGATAATAAAGCAGAATGCCTGCTTTAAGCTTTTATTTGTTAGAAAATATTTCTTATGATTGTTGTTTGTGACAGTATACATTTGAACTATTTTCTTCAGTAGAGGAATAAATTAAAGGTGTGAAAAGAAGTATTTATGGGGTAATGGGTTAAAACAAAAAAAATGTATGTGTGGCATCACATAGTTGTATAAAAAGTTTCTTGTTTGGATAAATAGCAGCAGGTCAAAATATTACAATTTGTTATTAGACACTTACTGCTGAAACCAGGGACACTGCAAGTTTTGTTTCTGCCAATCCTTTATTGTTGCTTAACCCAGACTTTTTAGCTCACCTGGCACGAAGTGCCAAGGTGAGCTTTTAGGATCGCTGGATGTCCGTCGTCTGTCCGTTCACAATTGGTTGTGAACACTCTTGCGGCTACAAATTTCATCTGATCTTCATGAAACTTCATAACAATGTTTGTCTTGATAAAATCTAGGTCAAGTTCGAATGTGGGTCTTGTCCGGTCAAAAACTAGGTCACTAGGTCAAATTAAAGAAAAATCTTGTGAACACTAGCGGCTACAAATTTCATCTGATCTTTATGAAACTTCATAACAATGTTTGTCTTGATAAAATCTAGGTCAAGTTTGAATGTGGGTCATGTCCGGTCAAAAACTAGGTCACTAGGTCAAATTATAGAAAAACCTTGTGAACACTCTAGTGGCTACAAATTTCATCCGATCTTTATGAAACTTCATAACAATGTTTGTCTTGGTAAAATCTAGGTCAAGTTCGAATGTGGGTCATGTCCGGTCAAAAACTAGGTCACTAGGTCAAATTATAGAAAAACCTTGTGAACACTCTAGTGGCTACAAATTTCATCTGATCTTCATGACACTGCATGACAATGTTTGTCTTGATCAAATCTAGGTCAAGTTTGAATGTGGGTCATGTCCGGTCAAAAACTAGGTCACTAGGTCAAATTAAAGAAATACCTTGTGAACACTCTAGCGGCTACAAATTGCATCTGATCTTCATGAAACTTGTTGACAATGTTTGTCATGATGAAATCTAGGTCAAGTTCGAATGTGGGTCATGTCCGGTCAAAAACTAGGTCACTAGGTCAAATCATAGAAAAACCTTGTGAACACTCTAGAGGCAACAAATCTCATTTGATTGTAATGCAATTTGGTCAGAATGTTTGCCTAATTAATATCTAGGTCAAATTCGAATATGAGTCATGTCAGGTCAAAAACTAGGTCACTAGGTCAAATCATTGGAAAATCTTGTTACCACTGTAGAGGCTACAAATCTCATTAGATCTGAATGAAATATTGTCAGAATGTTTGCCTACATCAAATCTAGGTCAAAATCAAATGTGTATTGTGTCTGGTCAAAAATTAGGTCACTAGGTCAATTCATAGAAAAATCTTGTTTACACTCTAGAGGTTGATTGTGGGTCATGTCAGGTCATAATCTAGGTCACTATTGGTCAAGTTTTACATGGTGTTCCAGGTGAGCGATTTAGGGCCATGGTGGCCCTTGTCTTCTACACCTTAGAGTGCCTCTAGTCTACCTAACTCCTCTACAAAATTGCCCAAAATAAATATTCACACAGAGCTCCAGATAAGGGGAGTTTTTCAAAATTCAAATCTTTATTTCTGGATTAAACCCTATGGTGTCACTACTCATTAGAATCGTCTCGAAGAGACTGTTCTAATGAGTAGTAACACAATAGGGTTTAGTGCTAATATAAGAGAGAAAATGTAGTATTTGTTCAATTTAGTCCCTCTTATCTGGAGCCCTGTTCATAGATGTTTTTGAATACAGGTAATGTGGTTGCAGCTTAAAACAGATGCAGGTATAGGAGGAAGCATCCTTTCGGAGTGTTTTGCTTTAATTTCATATTGCTTTAAGTTTAATCATCAATCAGCTTTATATAGTTAGATATATGGGTGATATGCACACAATTGGCAATGGAGGGAAGGGTAAAGGGTTTGATTAATGTTTCCTGTATTTAGCATCATCATCATTGTATTAGTTCAGCAATACTTAACTAAAACACTTAATACACTTAACTAATATAATTTTGCAAACAGAAGATCCTAGGATTACAAAGTTGCTTTGAATGCTGCCATCCACTGAACTTTATTTGATTAAAAAAAAAATCCACAAATGACAACCTCTCAGCAAGACAAATATAAATCATACACTGAACCCAAGCATTTGAGTGGCTTGTAGGGTTTCAGTGGACATTTAGATTGTTTTATAATACCTTTCTGTATCATTGCAGCAATATGGTGTTTCCGATCTTTTATTTGTTCCAACGTTTCGATCTCTCACCGGGTCTGTTTCAATACTGTATCATGTATGGGAAATGAGTCTACATTATTTGAAATGATTGTAGTGTAGACCCAGATCAGAGCACTCATGAAGCCCGGTGATCAAGGTTGACACTATTTGCCATAATTTTAAATATTTTGAGCCAATGCAAACTTGTCATTATTTAGAAATTCATAGATTTGTCAGTATATATAGTCAGCGTAGTTAACCCATTACCCCATAAATAAGCCCATTTACACCTTTAATTTATTCCTGCACTGAAAAAAATAGTTCCACTTTTTACATTCATGAATATACATCTTAAGCAATATTTTCTATATTCTAGCAGATAGCAGCTTAAAGCAGGCTGAAAGTAAAGCAGAATGTGCCTTAAGGCACATTCTGCTTTACTTTCAACCTGCTTTAAGTGGTCACCTATCTTCAATACTATAAATTGGCTTTGGGATAATGGGTTAATAACTTGTTGTTTTCTCTCCTTCAGCCATTCAACAAAGGTGCCATGAGGGAGTGTTTCAGATTGTAAGTACCGGTAATTTGTGTAAAACCTTTTGTACTGCCTACTGTCTTAAATATTAAAAACAGTCTTTCAATTTAGAGAAAGGGTTAACCTTAAGGGAAATATCTCCTTTACTTTCAGTTTGCTTTAACCCTTTGAACCCTAGTCCCGCATATAGGCATTCTTTTCAAACAGTATACATGTGAAAAGTGTGCTTGTTCAATGCAAACAGTGAATACCCAGATCAGAGGGCTCCTTATGGAGCCCTCTGATCTGGGTCTTCACTGTTTGTCATAATGCAAAACATTGACAAAAACAACCCTTAAATGTCAGAAATGGACTAGACTAAACTGGAAACTGGGATTGTCCATTTCAAGTTTCAGGGAGGAAAGAGTTAAGCAACCACCTGTTCTTATTCCTAAACACTGAAAACAAGCATGAGAGTTGTTAAAGCTCTATAATAAAGTTAATCACAGATTATTTAACAGATTATAATTATAGTTCGAACCTAGCCGGTCTGCGGTACTTTAAAATGCCTACCGGTACCCTGTGCGAGAAGGAGGATATGTCTTCTTAAAATTACTGCATTTAACCTTTAAGCCCATAGCCTGTTTCTAGTTTTGAAGACAGATGGCCATTCAAAGCAGGTTGAAAGTAAAGCAGAATGTGCCTAAAGGTGCATTCTGCTTGATTTTCAGCCTGCTTTAATTGCTACTCTCGGCTAGGAAGTAGAAAATATTTCTAATGGTGCATAATCATGAATGCATAAAGTGGAACTATTTTCTTTTGCTCAATGCCTAAAAAGGTGTTTTCGTGGAGTAATGACTGAATTGAAGATATATAATAAGAGAAACTGGCAGTTTAGAACATTGTCAGGCACAAAATCACTCCGTGTCTGTACCTGTTCTGGATCCAAATCATTTGCAAATAAGGTCCCAAAACTTGTTTTCAGCATTTGAAAGGTGTATTGCCCAGACCTAAACTTTCTTAAACACATTATAATGGGATTACGTTCAGGGGACCTGAAAATTGACATGCTTACCAACTGATTGTTGATCGGTTATAACTTAGGCTTACATCATAGTTAGCTAGATAAATATTTGATATCTTAGGCTGACCTAGATAAACTCCCATCTGTGGCTTGTAAGGTCATGTCAGACCTATTCGTATTATTTGAGCCATGTATAAAAAGGTGTTTTGACCATTATGCATATGTTATTGATCCTGATCAGCTGCTTTATAAAGAGTAAACTCAAGTTTTTCAACATTTTCTCCATTTTATGGTGGACTACTCGTTAGAATCCTCTTGAAAACAATTCTAAAAAGTAGTCTGTCACACCCAGAGCTACATGCAGAATTTCAAAAAATAAAATCTTTATTTTTGTATTAAACCATATGGTGTTACTACTCATTAGAGTGGTCTCTTTGAAATGATTCTAATGAGAAGTGAGTCCATAGGAATTAGATTTGTTGCTAAAATGAGCAAGACATTGTTTTGAGTTCATTCCCTTTTATCTGGAGCCCTGCACACAATAGGGTTTTGCGTAGACATAAAGATTTTAGTTTGTCAAAGTTTTCCCTTATCTGGAGCCCTAAATACTTTGAAACTGTTAATAACAGTCATTTGAATACAAAGAAAATGAAAGGGAGCACATAAAACCCTAAACTGTTCTCCTGCAATTGGTATGTTGTCGCTTTATGAAAACGGGTGTAAATTCAGATACAGGCTGCCCTGTTTTCTAATAGGATCTGTCTGATATGAGTCTGCACTCTTTTCATGACGAAAAGTTTTCCTCATTTTATTATACGCCCGTCATCGACGGTCGTATTATGGTATACCCAGCGCTGTCCGTACGTCCGTCCGTACGTCCGTCCGTACGTCCGTCCGTCCGTCCGTACGTCCGTCCGTCCGTTAACTTTTCTTGTTAGCGCTCTCTCACCTTCATTTATTTACCGATTTTGATTAAACTTCCTACAAATATTCCATACCACAATAGCTCGGACGAGTTCGCGTTTCAGACGTTGGCGGCTATTTTTAGCAGAGTTATGCCCCTTTATTGTCAAAAATGGGCATTTTTAAAAAAAAAACAGAACTTTTTTTTTAATTATTCAATTTATTTCAAATTTGATATGGTGATACAATGAATGAAGTTACTTAACATATATTACGGGTTTTTGGTTTGACTTCGTATTTTCAGAGTTATGCCCCTTTACACAATTTTTTTAACAATATATTGTTTCTTGATAATAATTTTACTTACATTTTGTCTATTGTAACCAAATTTCATATTTATCTTTCTCATCATGCAGGGAAGGCACCTGTGAATTTTGGTTCCTGTTAAATTATTTTTCTATGAGTTATGCCCCTTTACATCCTTAAAATTTAAAATAAGCCACACTTCGTCCGTTAACTTTTCTTCTTAGCGCTCTCTCACCTTCATTTATTGACCGATTTTTATTAAACTTCCTACAAATATTCCATACCACAATAGTTCGGACGAGTTTGCGTTTCAGACGTTGTCGACTATTTTTAGCAGAGTTATGCCCCTTTATTGTCAAAAATGGGCATTTTTAAAAAAAACAAACAGAACTTTTTTATTTTTGATTCAATTGATTTCAAATTTGATATGGTGATACAATGAATGAAGTGACTTAATATATATTACGGGTTTTTGGTTTGACTCTGTATTTTCAGAGTTATGCCCCTTCACACAATTTTTTTAACAATATATTGTTTCCTGATAATAATTTTACTTACATTTTGTCTATTGTAACCAAATTTCATATTTAGCTTACTAATCATACAGGGAAGGCACCTGTGAATTTTGGTTCCTGTTAAATTTCAGACGTTGGCGACTATTTTTAGCAGAGTTATGCCCCCTTTATTGTCAAAAATGGGCATTTTTTTAAAAACCCAGAACTTTTTTCTTGACTATCGCAATACTATCGGGATAGTACTTGAGCTATCGCAATACTACAGCATAGTCTTTTTGAGATCGATAGTCGGGCCTACACTCCGGGCGACTTTTTCCAGTCGGCCTGAGTCTGGACGACTTTGACACCCGCCGGCCGTGACGGGCGTATTTTGCCGCACTGCGGTGCTCTTGTTAGCCAATGGAATAATTTAGATGATAGGTATTCTCAGTGAATATTTTGTCAGAGAAGGATTTATATGTTGATGATTCTTCTAAATCACCCAAATATTAGCATCCAACATGAAGTATTTTTCGTGTGTACTCTTATCTTCTGCTATGATTATGTTATTCTCCAGTGAAGTGCTACTGAGAGAGAATATTGGCCTACTTTTTGCATGCTGAATCATTGTCATTGACTGGAAAACTCATCTGGCGTAAATTCTGAATTTAGATTCCGTCTTCTCAGTAGTTTGTAGAGATATAATTGTAGCAGCAAACAGTTTTGGATCTGGATCAGAGGTGACTATGCTTTGTGACTTGTTTGGATCCAGACTGGTTGCTAAAATCCAGTCATTCATGCCTTTAACTCCATAATAGTACATTGTGGTTTGAATTAGGATTGTGTAATTACCAGCCGGGGTTTGTGTAGCTTGCAGTTTATCTGAAGAGGCAATCTTAATTCTGTTCTACAAAAACATGTAAGTTGTAAAATGTGTGTCAAAATATTGATTAACTGTTGATGCATTGGCAAACTTAAAAATTGTAGGTAGCTTAATGCAGGACAAAACTAATGCAGAAAGCTCCGGTAGGAGCTTTCTGCATTATTTTTGTTCTGCATTAAACAGTAAAATGTTCATAGATCTTTCTTCTACACTAAATAGTTTCTTAACCCGTTGAAACCTAGTCACACATATTGGCGTCCTTTACAAATAGTGAACATGTGAAAAATGCACTTGTCCTATGCAAACAGTGAATACCCAGATCAGAGGGCTCCTAAAGGAGCCCTCTGATCAGGGTCTTCACTGTTTGTCATAATGCCAAACATTGACAAAAATAACCCTTAAAAGTCAGATATGGACTAGACTTAAATGGAAACTGGAATTGTCCATTTAAAGTTTCAGGGAGGAAAGAGTTAACACAGGTTTGACTGTAAAATTAAATTGCACTGGAGACAGATTGTCTTGGATGCTAAAAAAAAGTTTTAACTTACAGCAAACAAGTATTTCAGACTAGATAACTCTTATATTTGGATCACACTTCTGAAAATAACTGTCCCTGATTCAATCACTGAATATGCACATGACAATTGCTAATTATACAAATGCTGTTCTTATGCTGGACAGAAATAGTGCAGAAAGTGTTCAGGCCTTTTCACTTGCACTAGGCATAAATTGCCAGAGCTCCAGATAAGGGGAGTATTTCAAAACCTAAATCCTTTATTTCTGCTTTAAACCCTATGGTGTCACTACTCATTAGAATCGTCTCGAAGAGATGATTCTAATGAGTAGTAACAACATAGGATTCTGTGCTGTATGAGTGAGAAAATGTTGGATTTATTCAGAATACTCCCTCTTATCTGGAGCCCTGAATTGCTGCATAATAATGTCCACTCTCCAGAGGTGTCTTTTGCACTCCATGGCATTCATGGAAGACTTACACAAGAAGACTACATTTTAACCCTTCTCCAGCCTTCTCCAAAATTAATATTCATATATAAAACTCAGCCACTATAAACATCTGTTTTCTGAACTATTATTGTATAATGTATTAAAGTCAACAAAGTTTTACCCAAGAAAGAGTTAAGACTCATGCCAAATAGATTCTATTAGAAAACAGTGCAGACCCTGATCAGACAGCTCCTTCAGGAGCTGTCTGATCTTGGTCTACACTGTTTTCAAAAGGTGTTGATGTATGCTGTTAGCAAGTAAAGGGTTAACTGTAGAGATAGCGGTATTGCTTCATTGACTGTATACTGTCAGTACCGTCCCAGTGATACACCTATACTGTACACCTATACTACACCGTAGTCAACTTGTAGGTCGTTAGTCTAGGTGTAAACAAGGTGTTTACCATGTTTTCTACTGTTGACCTAGACTGTTGCTCACGTGTCCCTTTCAGTCTGGCATGGTAGGACAGTATGATTATGCCAGGTCAGCAGTACGACAGCACGTGTATAATGTCCAGTGCACATCATTTTTAACACGGTTTTTTTAACACTGAATAGATATCATTATCATCTGCTGTAAACTTTGTTAGCTTTATTCGGAAATAGACTGTTGTATGACAGCACATGTATGAGGCAAGTGCTTGTCATTTTAAATCTTTCCTCCTTGAAACTTCAAATGGAAAATCCCAGTTTCCATTTTTAAGTCTAGTCCATTTCTGACTTTTTAGGGTTGATTTCGTCAATGTTTTGCATTATGACAAACAGTGAAAACACAGATCAGAGGGCTCCTTTCGGAGCCCTCTGATCTGGGTCTTCACTGTTTGCACAGGACAATTTTACTATTCACATGTACATTGTTTGAAAATGACGCCTATATGCAGGACTAGGGTTCAAAGGGTTAAACCCATTTTTTTACACTGAATAGATATCATTATCATCTGCTGTTAACATTGTCAGCTTTATTCTACTCTTTATGTGGTAGTTAAACAGTCTGAGTGGCAAACCTACCGTACTTGAATTTTAGATGTAGATCAGACACCGAGTTACTCAGTGTCTGATCTGGATCAAAACTGTTTGCAACGGTCCAAAATATATGGGTTATAATTGAGATTTAATTGTGTTGGCTTACCATGCACTATTTTCGTAAAGGATATGTCTGACATGAGTTTGCAGTCTATCCTGGGGAAAATTGTGATTTTATTACCAAGTATAATAATAAGTTCAGTTTGTTGATGTGTATGCTCATAGATGGCAGAGTTTTATAAATATTCGACTTGAGCAGAGTTAGCTCATGGCCTGTTTCAACTCTCCCATGAATGACTGGGTTAACATAGGATCAGGTTATTGTCCTCTATGCTACAAGGCATGCAGCTTACCAGTAATTATTAGTGTTTTCTTCTGACTCTGACAGTGAGTGTCAGAGTTATATTTAAATTGGAACATTCTAAAATTTTAAAAGGGATGATCACCGTACTCGTTGATTTCCGTACGGTCAGCTATGGATACTGTAAGCTGTATTTATTGTGTGTAATGTACAGTAGAGAAGACATTATTATTTCCCAAACAAAAGCAAACACAATGCACTTAACTGTAGAAAATTAATCTTATCTTTTTAATCTGGGTGGCAAACAGGTTTGAGTCTGATCAGACGCCGGGTTACCCGGCGTCTGATCTGGCTCCAACCTGTTTGCAGTGGACATAATAGTTTTTAGCATAAACACGTTTATTGAGAATGAATAACATATCAGTAAAATTAGCCCAGCTGTCTCCTGCTGCACGAGGATCATGCTTATCTCAAGTTGGAAAGTGTACGACTATATAGATCTGATGTTACCCTGTTATCTATTTACCATTATGAACTATTCTATTCTAAAAATAACCTCAGCCATAACTTACATCTGCATGTGACTTCATGTTCGGCATAACGATGTACTTGACTAAAAAATACAACCTGGGTCATATCTAACATAGGTCAAGGTCATTTTGAAGTCAAAAGGCTGAATTTAACTTTGGCCATAACTTTGGAACTCCATGTGATAAAGAAATCACATTTGGAATTTGATGATAAAGATTTCTCATTTGGCATATAATTTTATGTACTCAACTCGAGAACCTCTTGAGCTCAATACAAGTTGGGTCATGTCTGACAAATGTCAAGGTTATTTTAGAGGTCATGGTCCCATCAGAGGGCATAGTGTTACCCAAACACAACTTTGCTGTAAGTGAATAGATTAGAACCTGTGAAACCTAGTGTAAGAGATCCGATATTGCTTACCAACAAGTCATATTGTTATGAGAACTATGTGTGCCTTACAAACCCATATCTTGGAAGATGAATCATTGTCTGTGAGAACACATGCCAGAAATCACATGCAGCCCGTCAGATGTTCTTTATTGTCAGTCCTGTGTATCTCACTACCGGTAATTAACCCAGAGCTGCCATTTCTCCGGAATTTTCCAAAATCTTTTAGTTTTTATGCTAGCACATGGAAGCTTAAAGCAGGCTGAAAGTAAAGCAGAATGTGCCTTAAGGCACATTCTGCTTTACTTTCATTCTGTTTAAGTAATCACGCTTGAAAAATAGAACATTTTGAAATCTTAGGATTTTGCAAGATCAACTTATGGCAGCCCTATTAACCGTGTATTACTGGAAGTGTTGCCTACTTCAAAAATGTATCAGCATCATATTTAGAACGTTCGGTTTGTCAAACCTATGTTTTTACGCTGGTTATGTTCATTTGTAAAGTGTTCTTTAGTGGTTAATGTTTTGGCCGTTTCCTCATAGAAATATATTTTTCCTGCCTTGACCTGTTATGTTCCTCATAGACACCACATTTTCATGTCTTTACCTATTCTTTATAGAAATGCTTTAAGCCTTTATCTATTCTGCATAGAAAAGTAATGCATGGTCATTTAAATGTCCTGGTTTAGAGTGATAGGAAGGTTTTGGTACATGTCCTAGCTATTCCTTACAGGTTACCTAGAGAAATACACAAGGACTAGCTTTTTAACTACACCAGTCTTCATGGTCTTCACAAATATCTGAATCTCAAACAGACAACATAGGAAATTGATCTGCAATAATTTAGTATATGAAATGGTCATTTGCTATGTATCATGGAAATTGTTCATCGTTATGCTTGCTGAATTTCAAATGAGTCTGTCCTTTTGCACAAATGGGTCTTTGTTAGTGATGTACTTAGAGAAAAGGGCACTGGAGAAGGCACTGATGTGTTGCCAAGTGTAACGGGTATAACACTTAACCCAGTGGTAGTGATTTTATGAGAAAAATTTATTACTTTTGCAAACAGTTTGGATCCAGATCAGGCCCTACATATGTGGGGCCTGATCTGGATTCAAACTGTTTGATGTTGACATTGATCTATGGTTGAAAACAATATATTGACTAAGGCAAAGCAGTAGACAGAATAGCTAAGTAATTGACTTTGTATGCGAAGAGTTATTTCATGTTACGAGCTAACCTACTTTCTATTCTTTGCCTTGACCTGAATTGGCATATTGTAAACATCCATGCAGGTATAACAGAGCGAGAGCCTACATGTAAACAAGCGATAATTCCTGATTCAGCTTGCAGTTTGATGCTGTTTCATGAGATTGTTTTGGTCTCTAAAAGATGCTAATGTCCTATGGGGAATATTTGGAATGTTACTTCTCTTGAATAGTGATTAAAATTCATAGAACTAGCAGTATATGAAGCAGCTTGATTGACAGGCTAAAGGGTATTTGTGTAACCTAGGTACATTAATGTAGGGTACACTTCCAATCCCCTCCCACTCTTTCTGCTGGGGTATATCTGTTAAAGATATGTTTATGATCTATTTGCTTACTACGGTGCTATTTTGAAATGATTTTGTCTATTCATAGATCTATTGTCTATTTTTAGAAGGTGATCATTTTAAGATTTTGACAAGTCCTGTATGAAATAATGTATAATTCATGAAGTGTTGTTTAATGATGGCAATTACCTCATAGTCTTTTGAAGACACATGCCCACTTAAAGCAGGTTGACCGTGAAGCAGAATGTGGCTGCCTATTATTTAAATTAAAGGCACACCCTGCTTTAATTTCAGTCTGCTTTAAGCTTCAATCTGCAAGGATGTAGAAATTATTTCATATGGTGCATAATTCATATCTTTGAAAAGTGAAGCTATTTTCTGAAATGGATGTTCGAATCAAAGGCATAAAATGTTTTTGTGGGGTAATGAGTGCCTGCAGATGCATCTATCCACAGTATTCCACACACCCTCAAAGCTACCATAACTTGTTGGTGTTGAATACAGAATTATAGTTTAAAGCATGATGAAAATAAAGTAGAATGTTTCTTTAACACAGCTGCACATACCATGGATAATAATTATGTACTTTTAGCAAAATTTAATGAGAAAAGGGTAAAACCATATATAATCCATGGTTGATTGAAAAATGTACTTTATAGTTGCTCTCGGCATGTTAACCATGAATTGCTTAGGTGCGATTCATTGAATTTGCAGATCATTTTCTGTCGTTTATTTCGCTTTAATGGCGAAAAAATCAGTTCATTTCCAAAACTAAAAAACAGGCTATGGGGTAAATGGTTATTTGATTAAAGACTTTTCCTCAGTCCATTGAGGGACCACCAGCATATTGTTCTGGAGGTGTAAATCTAACTGTAAAACACGTGCAAAAACGATCTCAGTTTACCTGTTGAGGTCCAGGTTATACTCATGCTCAAGTGATTTTCAGTGGTTATTTCTAACCAAACTATCAAATATAAAGGTCCGGTCTCACATAAGACGATTCAATCGTTCAATATGCACAAGACCCATGCTTTTTGCAAGGAAATTGACAGTAAATAATCTGGCAAGGCGTTATGACCAAAAGGTCGTCAGGAGATGTCTTTAACTGCAAGCACAGTTTTGACTATTGATAGTTATTTTCCCTGTTTTGCTGTACAGGAGACAATAGTACCTGGTGGAAACCCCCTTGTGTGGTTTTGTGGCATATGTCATATATAACTCATGTACTTGAGTTCTATGAATTAACTTGCCAACAGAATACAGGAAGAAGGATATGATATCATACACACAGTTCATTCAACTGTTGTGTCTGTCAATGCATTAGTGTTCAGGAAGATATATATCTACAGTAAAACCTCTCTATTACAACCACTAAATTGTGTTAACTATTAGGTGTTTCTGACAGGTGACTGCTTAAAGCAAGGTGACAGTAAAACAGAAAGCTCCTAGAGGAGCTTTCTGTTTTGCTGTCACCTTACTTTAAGCTGTCACCTGTCTTTTATTCACTCAATAAGCCTTCTTCTTAATAGAGAGGTTTTGTTGTAGTATTAATGTACAGTCTAACCTGTGTTGATATAAATGACAAATATAATAATAATTGCAAGTTTATAAGCCAGATTGCTGCCTAATGCAGACTAAAGTAATGCAGAAAGCTCCGAAACAGAGCTTTCTGCTTTACTTTTGTCCTACAGTTAACCACACAATGTTGAATTTTCAATTTGACTTCCATGTACTAAAATAACCAATTAAATTTCGATTTTTAAGGTGAATTCCCTAAAGTACCATAGACTACCAGTAATTTAAAAGTATTTAAGTTTAGCTGAGTGCAGACCTTGATCAGGGAGCTCTGCCAGAAGCACTCTGATCTGGTTCTACACTGTTTGCAAAGGATGTGTATATTTTTCAGACAGTTCTATCTCCGTTATGGTTAAGCAACCATCTGTCTTAACAATCTAAATGTTTCATGTTTGATTGGTCTGAGTCTCTGATAGTATTATATTGGTCTACCACAAGTTTTGAGTATTTTGCAATCCTTGCCTGTATATATGAGTCATTGATATCAGATAAAGAGTTCAGAAACAAAAATGTTCTAGAATTATGAAACAAAATTGATTAATCCTGTTGTCATTATGGAGTCTCATAATGTGAAAGAACATCTTTTCTTATACATGCTATAATGGACGTGTTAAGGAATTGATGTTTACCACCTCATAAATTTATGATTTCGTCATTGCAAACACTTCACTCTGCCCCAGATCAGATGCCAGATATCCTAGCCTAGCTCAGACTGTTTGCATCTTAGATTGAAATAAACTGTAAATATTTCTTTTAAAAAAGGTAATTTCTATATTTAATTGCATTCAATTGCATTGAGTTGAAGAATAATCTCAAATGGTACGGTGACATTTAAGCAGTAAGGTATTATCTGGACAAAGGAAAACAATCAAGCAGTTATGATTGATAGTATCTTTGCCTTTTTCTCCACCATATGTTGTTTATATTGATTAATAGCAGGCGCGTAGCTACCTGTACGCAAAAAACGCAACTGCGTACACAGTGTCCTAAAAAATAAAAAAATTGAAAAGTCCAAAAATGCAATAAAAATCGTAGGGGGTAGGGGGTAGAGATCAAAGGCTGGAAGACAAGCTGTCAGAAAAAATCATTATCCTAGAATCAATAATTTGTTATATTGAGTCAAATTTTTACATAGTCTTTGAATGCGGGAAACGCCCTCAGAACGCACCAGAGACCATCTAGGATTAAAAATTTCCCGGGGGAGCATGCCCCCGGACCCCTCTAGAGTAGAAGTGTTTAAACAAATCAGAGGGGGTAAAAAGTATGTTATTGAGACTCGAAGTTTACATATAGATTTACAATGAAGATGGTATTATTCTGTTTAACCCGTTTCCATTGCTCGAAATGCACTCAGAACTCACCAAAGCCCATCTAGGATTTTTTTTCCAGAGGAGCATTCCTCATTCCCAGTAAGAGTGCGTTCACCAATTGAATTAGCTTTGCCCCTGACGTCAACGTGTGTCTCCTCAATCACAGTTTGCTTCCTATGGGCCTGCTTTATCATGTTATCAAAAACAGATCGTAAATGCAAATGGTTCTGTAGCAGAACTGAATGTTACTGATTGTCGGTTTGAAATTAACATCCATGAGTTCAGGAACGTACATTAGATCTATATAGATCTACGTTCCTGACGATTTTGTCGTTTTTGTTGGATTTTTTCTTCAAATTTTTGCATAGATTTATGTTATTTTATCACCTGTTTGAATGCGGGAAACGCCTTCAGAACACACCAGAGACCATCTAGGAATTAATTTTTTTCCGGGGGAACATGCCCCCGGACCCCCCCCCCTTGTATAGGAGTGCGTACACTTCCTAATTGGTCTAGCTACGCCCCTGAATAGTGACTCAGAGTGTATTGCCCTTTGTGTATAGCAACACTTTTGCTTGTATCTGACCGAATGGAACTTGTTTACAAGTAGTACCCATTGTTGTAAGCTGTCAAGACATACAGGCATTATCTCATTACTACATAGCCGTCAGTACAAAGATGTTTAACAGGTGACTGCTTTAAAGCAGAATAAAAGTAAAGCAGAAAGCTCCTGAAGGAGCTTTCTGCTTTACTTTCATCTTGCTTTCACCTGATATCTGTGTTCACCCATTACACCTTAGCCTGTTTCTAGTTTTAAATACAGGTGAGCAATTAAAGTTGGTTCAAAGTTTAGTAAAGCAGAATGTATCACAAGGCACATTCTTCTTTATTTTCAGCCTTCTTTAAGCTATCATCTTCTAGAATGTAGAAAATATTTATTATGCTGTGCACATGTTCATGGCCATGTAAATAAAAACTATATTCTTTGGTGGAGGAAAAAAAATGTTGTTAAAAGCATATTTATGGGGTATACTGTGAGTGAGTGAGTTAAACCAATAAATTTATAAAAGGGACCCAGGGCTTGCGGTATAATGGAGGGAAAGATGAAGATGCCCTCATTTTCTTCTTTAATGGAGAAGGTCATTGCTGGTTTAGCGTAAGCCTGGAAGAAAACAGATTATTGTGGATAGCTGTTAAACCTTGATACAACAAGGTCATCAGTTGTTAACAGCCCTATAACAGGTCTTTGCAAACATAAACAAAGCCTTTGGATACCAAATGAGCAGGCCTTTCATCATGATCATGATCAATACTGTTTGACATCCTGACCATATTTTGAAAATAATTTTACAACAGGGCAATAATTTTATTGTTGCAGACATTTTATTACATAGCAATTAGCACATAAAATGATGAAGCAGAGAAAGTGTTTTAAATAATAAAAAAAACCTACCAAAATCTCAGAATGCAGTTTGGATCCCGAGCAGATGTCAAGCTTTCTTGGCATATGATTGGAATCCAAACTGTTTGAGGAACCATATGAAAGCATTAATACATTACTATTGTTAAGTAGCAACTTTATTCAAAAGTATTTAGAGATAATTGAATATGAATTACCGGTATAAACCTATTGACTATAGCACTAGGTTACTGGTATATTACCGATAATTACCCTCCCCCTACCCCTTATAGTGCTCTAACTATTTATATACAGCCTTTACAAACAGTGTAGACCCAGATCAGAGGGCTCCTTTAGGACTGTTTGTCAGACTATTAAATATATTGGTTAAAAGATAACACTGTGTAAACTGATCATTTATCAGTTGAAACATCAAAATCAAAATCATGGTAAGGGCCACCATCTCATGATCTGCAGTAATGTGCATGCATGCTCGTGAGATCTAGAAAATAGACTATGTTGATTGGGCAGTACTCTAGACTGACATTAATTGGAGAGAATAGGGTCATTGTGTGTATTGTCTTAGCCTTTGGAAGGCTGAATATAATCAGAAAAGTTGTTAGCTTTGTTTCTGAATTGGACAAGATGTTTTATCTGTATTTAGCATAAGCTAGAGTGAGAAGTGACATTTCCGTAAACAGTTGTTGAGTAACAGTTAAGAAGAAAACAGAAGTTGAGTAGAATCTCAATGTCCTGGATTCAAACTCTATGCTTAAAGTTAAATAAACTTGTTTTAAGCATTCAATTGGTTGAGCTTAAAGTTCATCTAAATATATTCATATAATGGACATGGTGTTGTATTTCAATTTAATGGGGATTTTTTGTGTTACAATATTTGAAAAGATATAGATTATTTTCTTAGATCATATTGAAAGAGATTGATTTACATCATTGATTTGATCTTGGTTAATCATAAATTATGGAAACCTGATATTTTGTAAACAATGTGTTGAAGGCTAAACCAAGAAGGGTCACATGTTTACCTTCCAATATTGACCTTTTCCAGATACTGTCCCAGAGCTCCAGATAAGGGGAGTATTTCAAAACTAAAATCTTTATTTCTCGATCAAACCCTATGGTGTCACTACTCATTAGAATCGTCTCTTCGAGACGATTCTAATGAGTAGTAACACAATAGGATTTGGTGTTGAAAAGAGTGAGAAGATGTTGGATTGATTCAGTTTACTCCCTCTTATCGTGAGCTCTGTCGTCCTTGCTGTTCTTGTAGAATAGACTTACAAGTTGTGTATCAAGAGTTCATCAGTTAGGGAAGTGAACTATGAAGCTTGGGTCATAGATTTTATCCTGGCCTTGTTGTAATTGAAATACATGTACATGTACCGGTACTTTGAAAAATAGTACTTGATCCTTTCCCCTTCATTAGCCTGTTTCTAGTTAAGCAGGCAGGTGACCACTCCAAACAGGTTAAAAGTAAGCTTTTCTTTCAACTTTAAGCTATACCATATGCTAGGTTTCAGAAAAAAATATTTCTTATGGTATATTATTATTCATGGCTGTATATATTTGAACTATTGCCTTCAGTTGAGGAATATAAGAATGGCATAAAAAAGTGTATCTATGGAGTAGTGGGTTAATGCTGTTTTGGCTGAAAAAAATACAGAAAAGACATTCAGACAAACACTGCCATGTTATCACGGTCTCAGCTGTGGATCAGCTGTTGACCGCTATGACCTGCTATAAAAATGTGACCTGGACCACAATGATAAGATGTGACCTGCTTGGCCCTTTAATTTGTAGAACAAACATGTTTTCTTGGCATTTTGAAACAGTTAGGATCCAGATCAGATGTGGAGTAACTCAGCTTCTGATTTGGAACTAAACTGTTTGTCTTACACATTGCATGTATGCAAAGACACAAGCAGGATTTTATCGTTTTAATTGTACATACACAAATTTTAATCGTTTTGATGTGTCACATGTCCACCTGTACGAAATGTTCCGCCCGGAATTGGGGCGGAATCTCACATCCTATTCCGCCTGCATTTCCGCCTGTTTCCACTTATATGAAATAAAGAATAAATTCCGGGCGGATTCCAGGCGGAAACGGGGCGGAATTCGGGGCGGAATATGTAAATGAGGCACATTTTACGGACGGAAAAAATTTCAGGCGGAAAAAATTCTGGGCGGATTCCAGGCGGAAACGGGGCGGAATTTGGGGCGAAATATGTAAATGAGGCGGAAAATCTTCCAGGCGGAATTAAGATATGCAAATGAGGCGGAATATATTCCGGGCGGATTCCAGTCGGAAACGGGGCGGAATTTGGGGCGAAATATGTAAATGAGGCGGAAAATCTTCAGGCGGAATTAGGATATGCAAATGAAGCGGAATTTTCTTTGGGGCTGAAATTTTGATGCAGAATAAGTAGTAAAGGAAGGGGAATATTCAGGGTAGAAGCTTTGCAAAATCTATTTTGGGTAGAATTTGACTTTAGAACATCCTCTTTTAATTTTGCAGTCAAATTAGGCATGCCCATCACAACTTCCATCAAGGATTGCGAAAAAGAAACTCCAAGAGCTACTGAAAATAGATAAACAACCAAAAAAGTGCATATCATTAAACTTTTTAATTAAAAAAGTAACATATTAATCAATTTAACTTACATAATCACACACTTTGATGCTGTCCTAGAAACCAAATGTCTTATAATGTGTCTCGTATGATAAAATATCTCCAAGAACAAACCTGAAATCGTTCCCCAACAGCACTATTTCTTTAACCCATTCAACCATAAATATGCCTTTTTACACCTTTAATGTATTAGTCTGCTGAAGAAAATAGTTTATACAGACATGAATGTGCTTCATAAGAAATATTTTCTTTATCCTAGCAGATGGTAGCCTGAAATCAAAACAATGCACCTTACAGTGCATTCTGCTTTACTTTCAACCTGCTTTAACCTACATAACCCCATAAATACATCTTTAACTTATGACCCCAAAGTTCCGTTTTTCCTATATCCTAGCAGATGGTAGCTTAAAGCAGGTTGAAATTAACTAAAGCTGAATGTGTCTTAAAGTGCATTCTACTTTACTTTCAACCTGCTTTAAGTGGTCACTTGTCTTCAAAAGTTGAAACAAACTATGGAGTAATGGTTAAAATGTCATGCTCCAATTAAGGGTGAAACGATTAATCGCGATCTGGATTGAACCGCGATTTTATGCCCTCGATTCGATCTGATTCAATTCGATTTAGGAAATGTCATTTTCGATTCGATTTATATGTAGAAAACTCGCTTCTATCCCTACTATCTATCTATCTATCTTTTCATACTGCAACACCATCATATGAGTATTACGTCCAGCTGCGCTTCTGTGTGATAAATAGCGAACTAAAATGTACCTCTATTATATACGGTAAAGTATTAGTTCGAAAGATTAGAGATCCCGCACAGGCTTTTTCATCCGTTACGAGTACGTCTATGTTTACTTTGCCGGTTTCCTGTGTCATTCTACGCATGCGTGAGCAATTGCTTGTCTCAATTGTGATGTAATTCTTCGTTCACATTACGTATCTCGGTACTGCTTCGATAATTTCAAATAAATTTATAATTCTGTAAACGTTGGATATTTTATTATCTTCAACCTAATACGCTCATTACTTTAAAAAATAAGGACGTACAATCCAGGTAAGAAAATTAAATTATAAACTATTGTGATTTATCACATAAACGTGCAAAATATAGAGGGCCGTAAATATCGTATGGCCCACTGGGCATATATTTTATACTAATTTTCGAATCACCAAAATACTGTATTACTACGCCGACTTTAAATCAGTTAAGAAAATCTAGACAAAATAAGACCACCACTAGGGTTTTAAAACATTTCCAAGTGTCCTAAAACATTATCCCGAGCAGTCCCGCAAACTCAGGCTGCAAATTAGGCTATGTAGAGCTCTGTTATAACCGTGACTCAGACAGTTTTTCAAATTTAGACGTTACAATGATGATGACGTCGTGTTGCTATAACGACGTTATTTGAAAACAAAACTTGACTCTAACTGTCAAATGATCAATTTTAGTCAGTTAGAACAGTTTTAAATTAAATATTAATTTAAAATTTGAATATGGTATCGGAGAAGTCTTTTCGCAACACATTGATGTTGATTTTCTTTATTTTAGCTTGGTGGGTGTTTTTACCTTCGGATGAATAAAACCGAATAACACCTATGGCGAATCGTTTTCCATAGAGCCGAGGGCAAAAGTGAAAGTAAGACCGTTCGGATTTTCGTGTCATTTGGTGTTTATGTGATAAATAGGATATCAAATTCGTGTTTTTTCAGTAATAAATTTATTGAACTCGTTGGATAAAAAATGATATGTTGCTCGCCAAGGCTCGCAAAATATCATTTTTATCCAACTCGTTCAATAAATTCATTACTGAAAAAAAACTCATTCAATATCCTCTATTTATATACAGCCCGACATACGTTTCAACACCCGGATAATAGGTGTAAGAATGTATGGTGAATTCCCGCGATATGTCAAGTAACAATCAAAGTCCGCTCCGTAATCGAAAGCATAGGCGACTGACAGCATTGTTAACGAACTTAAACCGGTGAGTGAAATTCAGGAACAGTAATATTCAGATGTATCGATTATTATAATCTTCATTTAAGATGAATGACTATCCACTCCTTTACACCCTTCTGTACCTTGCTAACAGAGTAGACCGTTACCAGGCAGCTGTAAATGGTTGATGACAATGGTCTACACTGCTGCTTGCGCATAGAAAATCATAATAACATAGAAGAATTGGTATGTCAATACTGCAAACCATCTACATAATAAATAAGGTGTAGTTTTCCAAACTTTAACCCCTACTTTTTGGCCCTGAATGTTCATGTATATTGTTTTTTTATATTAACTGTTATTGCAGGATGTCATCTACTTAGTACATTCATTTATTGCGATGTAAAATCGAATCGAATTGAAAATAATCGAATCGTGTTATAAAAAATCGAAATCGAATCGAACCGAATTTTTTTGAATCGTTTCAGCCCTAGCTCCAATTATAATCAAATTAGTACTTGACAGAAATATACATAGTTTGAACTTGGAATGGGAATTTCTTATCCAAGTAAAAAGAGCAGGATAACACCTGCAAAATTTGATAAACAAACAGAGCAAACACGGATCAGGAACAGTCAAATCTGGGTCTTCTCAGTTTGTTAATGCCATAAAAAAGTGTCTATGAGGGAAATATTTAATCTGTCTTAACTAATGTACAATTGTATAATCAAATATTTATACACTTATTATTTACAGAGATATTTATCAAGTCATTGTCTTTGAATTCTATTTTCTTATTAAAAACCTCATATAAATTTGATGGGTTACAGATTATCAAACAGAAAATTTCTATCTTTGACATAAACACTTTAGCTCATTAACTATTTCAACACTAAGTAACTCTTGTGTGTTATTAGGTTCTCTTGTAGATCCTTTTAGTTACAAAAATATGAACCAATGTCTACTTGGAATTCTGGGTAGTTTATAAATACGGCTCTACACAAACAAACAGTGTAGACCCTGATCAGAATAGCCCTCTGAAATGGGTTTACACTGTTTGCAAATTATGTAACTAGTATATTTTAAACAGGTCAATTGTGTTGATAGAGTTTACCCTTTTTGAAAATAGGTGACTATACTTAAAGCAGGTTGAAAGTAAATCAGAATGCACCTTAAGCGCATTCTGCTTCACTTTCAGCCTGCTTTAAGCTACCACCTGCTTGAATATAGAAAATATTCCTTATGATACATATTCATGACTATAAATTGGAACTATTGTCTTCAGCGGAGGAATAAACTAAATGCACTAAAAGGTGCTTCTATGAGGGAAAGGGTTAAACAAATATGGCACAGGTAATGTTCAATTTGGCCTACAGAATTACCTAAACAAATCCATTCTAGGATCAGGATAAGTCTAGTTCTAATGACACATCCATATCAAATGTCTAAGGTTTTAGTTGTAACTTGTTTCCCAGCATAAGATGATCTCCATGTCACCGTCACCGGGCATCATTCATTCACTGCCTTGTTGGTAAAAACTTGGCCAATATTTTCCCACATCAAGTGTTGACATAATCTAAAAGACAATCAGGAGACACTAAATTTAAAATATGACTTCAAATATTTATTACAAAAAACTTGAGTCTGAATTAATTTCAAAATGGATCTTAAGGTTGAGTACCCCTAATGAGATCGTGCCAATTTCGGTCAATATTGGAACTCTACAGAGAGCGATCTGCCATTCTCATCAACTGCCGACCTGTTCTGAACTGTGCTAAAACATGCATGGTTCGAAACACTTTGGCAGTTGACAAGAATGGCTGATCGACATAGAAATTAGACTACCAATTGTGGTCTGATCTCATTAGGGGTCCTAAATCTTAAATCATTAACTTCAGTAAGCTACTTGTTTTATCATTAAATCGGATTAAAACCGAACTTCCTGTTCAATCTTTTAATTTTGTTTAGATTGCGTTAAATAAAAGTTAACTTTTACGCTGCATTTGATAGATACGCCAGTATATTAAATTCGCGAAAACTGGTGACAAAATTAACTAATTGCATTTTGGTGCACCCCAACGATAAAACAGGAGGCGTTCCGCGTGATATATTTTAGCTTCTGGTTATCGGCATAATTCATAAAACAATGAGCGCCCAGTAAGACTCCGAAAAAAACAAAATGAAGCTGCAAACCATCGAATGCCGCGGCGATAAAAGAGGTTTTAGATTGTCCAAATGAAGTTTTTCGTACCGCTACGGAAAATTATCGGCAGCAATATCAAAATCACAAACGACCCCTGTTAAATCTGCTAACCTTGTTATTTTAGGAAGCTTGTCATATTATTGAAATCATTCAAACATCAAATACACCTAATACACAATTGAATATTTTCGTGATATATCTAGTATATGTGGTGCGCTTCGATAAAAAATGGTACGCCTTGATCTGGAGTTCTAATCCTTACCATTTGATGATTTGGTCACATATTAATTATTATAGATGACTGGCTCCCGCCGCTGTAAAGCATCACTGACTGTGTTGTACCACACAAGACAACCATCCAACATTAAAGTTCAACAACATCATGGGGTTTTCCCTTCATTTTCTGTCCTGACTCCATCATTTACATAGTTTCTGAAAAATAAAATTTATCTAAATTAGTGATGAATTAATTAGTAACCAGAATTATACTCACTGTAGGGACGGGTCCATGGAATTTTAATTCAAATTCAATGTTCTTTCAGAGATGTCCTTGAAGTGAAAAAGTTGTGAGTTTTTGCACCTCAAAGAACTATTTTACAATATAGTCCTTTGCAAATTCAATAAGTATTTTAATGGGTACTCTCGTAACTCTGAGTGAATGGTGGGGGGAATACTCATTTGAATTATCATTATATAATATATCATAGATTCAAAATTGCCAAAACAATGTGGAATTCTAGTGTATTAGTGTTAAAAAAACACACTAAAGAAATTGTGTTCAGTGGTGATTAAATAAATAATATATAAAGAATCAGTGTCAAATATTTTTTGGGCGACTTTGAATTCGGATAGTTACAAAATTGACATGGTCCGAATCATCAAACACGGAAATCGACTCTCTAACTACGAAAAACGCGTAACATGCATTTCTCGCACGTTGTCGACATTATAACAGTATCTTCTCAGCAGACTCGGTTATTAACTTCATCTTTCGACGTTTCACGTCTTTATCACAAAAAAGCTGATCGATTCACACGCCTTTTTCATAAAACAAGAGCCGCATGCGGCCCTAAATCGCTCACCTGGTACCCATGATTACGGTCATGTAAATGGACCAGTAATTATTACGTTTTCACTTATTCACCCCACCCACTGGTGGCCATGTTGTTTGAGCTAGTAAGATTATTTGTAGAAAACTGGCAAAGGGTCACCCATGAATCATTATTTGTGTAAAATTATTCTTAAATCAGACCAATAGTTTCAGAGAAATTGTTTTTGAAAGTTTTTCTATACAGAAATATAAGGAAAACTTGCCCCACCAACTGGCGGCCATGCTTTTTAAGATAACAAAATGATTTTAAGAAATCTGGTAGAGGGTCATCAATTTACCATTTGTGTAAAATTATTTTGAATTTGCAACAGTAGTTTCAGAGAAGAAGATTTTTAAAGTTTTACTATACAGTAACATAAGGAAAACGTGCCCTACCCACTGGCAGCCATGTTTTTTTTAAGATAACAAAATGATTTTTAGAAATCTGGTAGAGTGTCATCAATTGACCATTTGTGTAAAATTATTTTGAATTTGCACCAGTAGATCTAGTTTCAGAGAAGAAGATTTTTTAAGTTTTTACTATACAGAAACATAAGGAAAATATGCCCCACCCACTGGAGGCCATGTTTTTTTTAGATATCAAAATAATTTTAAGAAATCTGGAAGAGGGTCACCCCTGGTTCATTTGCATAAAATTACTGACAAATCGGACCAGTAGTTTTTGAAAAGAAGATGTTTAAAGTTTTCTCTATATATCAATTTAAGGAAAATCTGCCCCACCCACTAGCGGCCATGTTTTTTAACCCTTTCCCCCCATAGAAGCGCCTTTTAGCGCATTCAGTTTATTCTTGCCCTGAAGAAAATAGTTCCAATTTATACATTCATAAATATGTATAATACAAAATATTTTCTATGCATTCTGCTTTACTTTCAACCTGCTTTAAGAGGACACCTATATTCAGTACTAGAGATATGCTATGTGGGAAAGGGTTATGATAGGAAAATTATTTTAAGAAATCTGATAGAGGGTCACCAATGGCACATTTGGGTAAAATTATTTACAATTCGGACCTGTAGTTTTTGACGAGAAGATTTTTAAAGTTTTTTCAATTGGTTGCCATGGCAACCACAATTTCAATTGGATGACCTATATTTGAAGAAATCTGAGAGAGTACCTTACAAGGAACAATCCTATGAAGTTTTGATGAAATTGGCAGTGGTTTTCAAGAAGAAGATCTTTGAAGAAAAGGTTTGACGACGGACGGACGACGGACACAGGGCTATCAAAATAGCTCACCTTGGCACTTCGTGCCCGAGGTGAGCTAAAAAAAAAAAAAAGCTGACCGGGTCTGGGCGAACAGTGACTCAGTGAGTAGAGATATTTCCTTAGACCTTTGTTTGTAAGAATTATTGATATTTCAAATACACGTTCTTTTCGGGTTCTTACCAAAGTAAATTATCACGATATGTCATAGATTCAGGAATATGTGCACTGTGCTGGTCACTTTATCCTGACACCGACGAAACCAGTTGTTACTATATGCTACATGTAACCCAAAACCCTGAGCGAGGAGGGAACTTCATTAAAAACTACTAATTTTTAAGTCTTTGGTTTGCCCCGGCCTGGTATTGAACCCGCAACCTCCTGCACTAGAACGGGACGCTCTACCACTGAGCTATGTACACAGACCGTGTCAGTGTTGATCATCTAAAATAGAAGTACTCTTATTTAATATTTCGGACGTCTTTACCTTGTGAAATGGTAACACAGCTGTTAAGCCACCTCAACATCTCTGGTCCATCATCCATTGATCTTTAAATAAGATGTTTCAACAGTGTTGTAACTATTCTATTGGTTGACTCATGGAATCTGAAATAGAGACATATGCTTTGATAAAATTAAAGTGTATCTAGATCTAAATTTGAGTTGTGAGAAGATAGATAAAATCACATCTAATTTCTAAATAACTTGTTTACCACACATTAAACTCTAATTAACTTGTTTAAACTAAAAGAATGTATTTTAATCTAAGAAAAACAATCAAATACGGGACAACTTAATTACAAAATGTTAATGTTGAAACGATTTTCTCTATCAAACTATACACTGCAATCACTATTCTATAGTGTGTAGGCCGAATTAAACCAGTTACGATTTGACTTGGGACGAATTGAACCGCTACGTTTTCAGCATAGGAGATTGTATTCACCTGAATCTGCCTATTAATTGCATTTCAAATGATGGAATTAGGTAAATAAATATTTGCAGCTTCGACTTGAACACCTATCTACTGAAACAAATCTAAATACATGTAAATATCTGCATTAAATCTTACAATTATCCTAGTAGGATCAACTGACAAAAACAAACACCAAGGCAGCGTTCGATAACATCTGAATTATAATTTATACACGAACATACAAGTTTAAATACACAATTTACCTTTAATCACAACACACATTGTCCGCGACAGCGTGTATGAGCCATACAAGGTGTGATTTCTTGGTAAAAACACAGGGACATTCATGTATCGTCGTTACAAATTATGGCTCTTCATTTCAAATTTCGAGACCAACAGCTAGCGCATGCGCGGAACGGAGCGCTCGGAGAAACTTCGACCCCATTGTGTTTCGGCCTTTCACGTAAATAAGGTGTTATTCTTTCTGCTAGAAACAGAGAATAAACGTGAATTATCTCTGAAATGATATTATGTGCATATGAAAACTACGGAAAACGTTGAAGAGAATTTAAAATTGTTCTTTCCTTAAAGTTAAATGGCTATTTCTTAAAATAATTTTCCAAGATTAAAAAAAAAAACAGCAGTGGGTGGGGCACTCGTATTTCCTTTATTTGGCTATAATATAGTGGAAACTTTAAAATTCTTATTTTCTGAAACCACTGACTCAATTTAAATTAATTTCATACAAATGGGTGAATCTGTATCAGATTTCTTCAAATATAGGTCTATCAGTTGAAACTGTGGTTGCCATGGCAACCAATTGAAACAACTTTAAAAATCTTGCTTAAATGAAACTGCAGTTCTGAATTGAAAGTAAATTCACACAACTGATTCCGAGAGAGAGAGGGGGGGGGGGGGGGGGGGGGGGTTATTGTCTTTAAGATATTTACTCCAGTTTAACTGATGCTAGTGGAATAAAATTTCATATATGGAAATCGCTAGCTTGGAGAGATTAAGTGCAGGGTCCATAACTCTGACTAGACATTAATATTATTCCCCTTTGTTATATTTGACCAAAAGACCTTCCTCATTTGTACATATATGACTTCTTTGTTTTATGGCGATAATTTTGAATCCATGAACACCCTGATTTTATTAAATAATTAAAAAGATACAATTTTTTAAAACTTTTTTCACGTTTTGGACTTAAACATTTTTTCAAAATTCACAGTCCAAAATTCCGCCTTGTTGCAATAGTCTAAGTATGAAATTCCGCCTCATTCAGGCAGAATTTTAACTAAGTCCGAAATTCCGCCTTATTGAAATAGTCTAAGTCAAAAATTCCGCCTCAATTTCCAATGTTTTCTCATTTTCCGCCTCGAGATGCTAGTCTAAGTGAGAAATTCCGCCTCTGAAAAATGTCAAAGTACAAAATTCCGCCTGGATTTTAAATTCCGCCCGGAATCTTCTCAAAATTCCGCCCGTAAAACTGACCGACTTGAGGCGGAATTTAGGTTTCCGCCCCAAGTCCGCCCGGAATCGGCCATTTCCGCCCCAATTCCGCCTCATTTCCGGGCGGATTCCGCCTGAATTTTTCGTACAGGCGTGATGCTTGGGCCATGGACATACCAACCATAGGCGTAAAAGTAGAAAGAGATAAAGAAGAGGGAGGCAATTGCATAATTAAACAAGAAAACACTTTGAATGCTAAAATTGTCCATAAAGTTAGACATTAGAAAATAGTGTAAAATTCTGATGAGTCATCGCAACTTTTGGCGCCTCATCAGAGTTGCTATTTCATATTAATGATCTGCTGTACGGGCAAATACAGTCAAACTTCAATATATCGAACTCGCTTAGCTCGAACTAACCGATATTTCGACACATGAATAACATATTATTTCATGTTCGGTTCAGTAGAACATACCTGTATTTCAAAGTTAAAACGTGGCTAAGCCAAGTTTTAACTTTGAACTACGGGTATGTTCGACATAACCGAGTTCGAGATATCGAAGTTTGACTGCACTGCAGTGTCTTAAGAACAATGTGTGTATAGCTTTAATGAAAATTTCCATTAAGCACATAGGAAGAATTAATTGAAATATCCAGGCAAAGATAGGTTAATCAAATATATTTGTCTGTTGTTGAAAATTACACCAATGTTGATGTCCACACTGGTATTTTGAAGATTTGTGCAAATAATTTGTATCCAGAACAGAACGTTTTCTTTTAACCATAACATCTTCAATTGAGAACCAAGCTCTTGTATATCAAAATTCTGTATGTTGAGATTAATATGAACTGCATATTGTTTGTTTAACAATGCATAGGCCATTTCAGCTGGTAACAAATATCTAGGATGAAACAGGCCCGAATGCCCTATCTTGTCAGTATTATCAATAATCTACACAAGTTCAAGGTCACCTCTATCATCATGTCATACCACTCTCACTTCATGTCAAATTGGAAAACAGACATTGCAAATATTAGTAGACTTATTTAAGCAAACAAAATCCATTGAGCAATCACATGCAGTATTAACACTTAAAGTCTTTGAATGCAAATGCAAAGTGACTTTTTTGTCTACAACAGTTGTCGTCTGGCCCGCTACTAGTATAGAATTAGAATGTTTTACAATTGGATTTCATTTCAGCACCAAACCTTATGGTGTCACTATTCATTAGAATTGTCTAGAAGAGACAATTCTAATGAGTAGTGACACCATAGGATTTAATGCTGAAGGAAAGATTTTATATTTTGAAGTACTCCCCTTATCTGAGGTTCTGCCAACAGCTTGAATCCTGATGAGAAACCATGTTACTCAGAGTGTTATCTGGTTCTAAACTCACTGGATCTGGATCAAATGTAATTAGAATGCAAAGAGCTAATATGTATATTATACAATGTTTGTTGATGACGCCAGACAGATATCAGATGTTTACACTAGATAATGAAAAATGAAAAAGTATGTTTTATGATAAGATGGTTTCAGTTTTGATCCAGTATCTGGAGAAGGGTTTTATAGTGTACAAATAGATAGTGATTTTCAAAGTTGGCAGAAAAGGTTTAGACGTGATATTGAAATGAAAATAATAATCAACATTGAAGGTAACATGACAGAATATTAGATCTCACATTTTGTTCTGTAATCACTTAACCCTTTCCATCATAGAAGCACCTTTTAGTGAATATGATTTATTCCTCCGCTGAAGAAAATACAGTCAAGACTGTCATATGTGACTTTTTGCAGGACCTTATAAAAAAGGTCACATATGACAGGGGGTCTCTTAATACAGACCTAGGCTATAGACAGACCAAAGCTGTACAAATTAAGAAATCTACATAAGGGGAAAAGTAATATACCAATCCTGTCTGCTGCATGTGAATCTATTATTAAAAGCATCTATAAAACATATCGATCCTCACAAAATAAACTTTAAAAAATGATGAATTGATAAATAAAACATTTATTTTTAAACAGGTTGTATTTAAAACACAATTAAAATTTAAAAAACCTAGCACATCAGTGCATGTAAAATACATACAGTCGAACTTCAGTATCTCGACGGTCTCGGGAGGATCGAAATAGCGTCGAGATAAGCATGGGCTCGAGATAACCAAACTGGTAAAAATCAAAACTTACAGAAAGTAAGCCTGTGAACAATAAAACCGCTGTAAGTATGTACTCTCGCGTGTTTGTGAAATGCCGTAACGTTTTTAACACGTTTATATATTATGCCGATTTCGATGTTACACGTTTACTGTATTTTTTGTACACAAAATTTTGGACGTTAAAGATAGACAATCAATAACTCACATTTTATTTAGTACTTGACCAGGGAGATCATATTGAATAGCTGCGAACGTAAAATATTTATTTTGCAAACACCGAACATGAAATTATACATGGGTTGTTTTGGTTATTACAGTCAAGTATAAAGTCTGCGCGTCCGGTAAAGCTGCGCATCAACAAACCGGTTTACTTTCGGCTGTCAAATACTCACGAAAACCTCGTTTTACTTAGGAAACCACAGTGAAATTCATTGGAGCTGGTGAAAAACCACCCTAGGTTAAGAAAAAGTAATTGCGATAAGCATAATTCGTAAAAGAATCCTTACATTTAGTAATTAAGACACGTGGGTCAATTGTGTACATTTCATGCATTTTACCTCATTGAATATTCATGAGACATTGACCTGGATTCCGCAAGACATCTCTGTCGATTTGGCTCAATATTTATTTGTCTGACAGTTCATAACAATATAACATAAGCTATGTATAGCTTTTTACCACTCTGTTTTGTTTATCGGGGAATTTCGTGTATTATTCGTATTTTCCTTCATTCTCCGCGGTACTCACGGTTTTCCTCAACATCCATTTTATCAAGGGGCGCTACTCTTGATGAATTGAATCAACATCGATAATGACGGTTATTAGGAGACTGGTTTTAAGGATGCGACGACCAAACTTTAAGCAATAATTTACTGTTGTTTGACAATTATCACCTAACACCCATACAGCCAACGTGTCAAGCTACCGATAGTTACGGTTAATGATTTTACCTGTGAATTCCACAGTCCGATACTCGCGATCAAAGTCGGCGAGCGTATCAATGCATGATGACTTACAGTATATTCTCACCAAATAATTGAACAACGGCCGTCTCAAAAAGTCGCTAAATACAGACCGAATCGTACTTTTGGATCGCAAAATCACGGTCACTTGTCACGTTAGACAGGGAGTTGCTTAATTCAGACCTAAATTATAGGAAAATGCGTTCGGCGGGATGAGATAAAGTCACATAAGAGAGGGAGTCGCTGAATTCAGGGAGTCGCTCAGACAGTCTCGACTGTAGTTCCAATTTATTCAGTCATGAATATATATTATAGGGAATATTTTCCATTTTCTAGCACAGGAAAGCTTAAGCAGGCTGAAAGAAAAGCAGAATGTGCCTAAGGCGCATTCTGCTTTACTTCAACCTGCTTTAAGTAGTCACCTATCTTCAATACTAGAAACAGGCTATCAGGTAAAGGGTTAAAGGAGTGGTAACAGGCTGGACTATGATACCAGGGGTTTGAGTTTGATCCCCGCTTGACCAAGTCCTACCGATGACACTTTATAAACAGGTCCATTGCATCAGTGCTTTCCACTGGGCATCTGAAAGAACCACAGAACTCTTGTAGATAAATAAGAGTAGGGCCTTTTTACGCCTTTACCTATTCCTCAAAGAAGTGTCTTTCAATGCATCTACCTTGACGTTGTCCTTTTAAAGAGCCTCTGTTCCTGCATCTTGGTAGGTGGATGCTTAAAGCAGGCTGAAAGTAAAGCAGAAAACTCCTTCAGGAGCTTTATGCTTTACTTTCAATCTGCTTTAAGTAACAATTTATCTTAAAACTCTGAAAACAGGCAATGGGGTTGAGGTTAAATTATTCTATCATATTAGACCATCTACGGAGGGAAAGGACTTAAAAGTAAAGTCAGATTAGCTCATGTGGTCATGGTGTACTACTATGAGGCTTCATCTTGAGTGTTCTGTACTTCGATTATGTTTAAGCACTTGAAAGTCTGTAGTATATTTAGCACTGTTTATCAAAATAGCACTGCCTTGGTGACAGGTCTAGCATAACAAGCACTCAACTTTTACAAGCGATTACCCTGATTTGATTTTCATTCTGAACAACTTGAATCCAAATGGTAAGGGGAATGTTAATACTGGTAGGCCCTTTTTAGCTCACCTGAGCACAAAGTGCTCAAGGTGAGCTATTGTGATCGGTTGTCGTACGTCCGTGTCCGTGTCGTCTGTTCACAATTTGTTTCAAATAACTTCTTCTCTGAAACCAATGGCCCAATTTTAACCAAACTTGGTCAGATACATACTGTAGTTGTGAGCTTCAAAAATTGTTCAAAAAAAGTGTGAGCTTCAAAAATTGTTCAAAAAAAGTGGGTGGGGCAATCGGTCTTGTTGCCATGGCAACCATGCACGATATCTAAAAAAATCTTCTTCTCAAAAACTACTGGTCCGATTTCAATTTGGTTTTCACCAAAATGTTTCTCAATTGATATACTTTCAAAATTGTTCAAAGAATTTTGATCAGTCAAAAAACATGGCCTCCCAGAGTGAGTGGTCATTTTCCGTATTTACGTAATATTGACAACTAAAGTCAAAACTTTAAACATCTTCTTGTCAAATATATAAGTCCTAGGACAACCAAATTTCACTTGTAGCATCATGTTGTGAACCTTTAGCAAGATTGTTCAAATAATGACCCCTGGGTCAAAAATGGCCCCTCTGGGGGCTTATCAGTTAAGTGAGTTTTTCATAGGAAAACCTTTAAAACTCTTCTTCTCTAAAACTGTATGGCCTAGACCTTTTATATTTGGCATCTAGCTTTGCCTTATGGTCCTCTACCAAGATTGTTCAAATAATGACCCCAGGGTCAAAAATGGCCCCGCCCCGGGGCTTATCAGTTTTACATAGACTTATATAGGAATAAACCTTTAAAACTCTTCTTCTCTGAAACCCTAAGACCCAGACCTTTTATATTTGGCATCTAGCATTGCCTTATGGTCCTCTACCAAGATTGTTCAATTCATGACCCCCGGATCAAAAATGGCCCTGCCCCGGGGCTTATAAGTTTTACAAAGACTTATGTAGTAAAACCTTTAAAACTCTTCTTCTCTGAAACCGTAAGGCCCATACCTTTTATATTTGGCATCTAGCTTTGTCTTACGGTCCTCTACTAAGATTGTTCAAATCATGACCCAAGGGTTAAAAATGGACCCGCCCCGGGGCTTATCAGTTTTACATAGACTTCTACAGGAAAACCTAATTCCGAGTTGTTTCAGTTTCATGCAACAGTTCACATACATGCAATGACAAACTTCATTATGCATCGAGTATATTACAATAGTTCCTCAGGTGAGCGATTTAGGGCCGCATGCGGCTCTTGTTAGGATAAACATATAATAAGAGCAACATTTATAAATAATAGTTTGAAATAAGGTGTTTCTGCTTTACTTTCAGCTTGCTTTAAACAGCAATCTGTATGCATGTAGGATGAAATTGTGTTAATTTATTGCAGAATAAATACTTCTTTTGCCCCCCAAAAAACCCAAACCTGAGCAGAAAATTGAATCTTGATTAAACTAGTAATAATTCTGCCACGTGATCATCAACTATTTTTTTGCAATCTGGATGTCATCAATATTAAGCGTCAACAAGGAGCAAATTGACTACAGTAAAGACCACTTGTTATGGCTACTCAAAGCAAGACAATAAAAAGTGATTGATGATGTTCAAAACAGCTGGCAGCTTTAAGCAGGATGAGAGTAAAGCAGAAAGCTATTCAGGAGCTTTCTGCTTTACTTTCATCCTGCTTTCAGCAAGCACCTGCTTTGAATACAGACTACAAGCCTTTGAGTGGTTGTTGTAGCTGGTCTGTACTGTATTTAATGATCATTTTGCAATGATATAGACTGTATAGTTGTTTATCTAAACTTGTTGAAGTTACTCTTTGCATGCTGGGTATCTTGCAATCTTTAACTGTTTTAAAAATAGAAAATTCTAAATCTATTTTCAAAACAGGGTCAGAGTGTCAAATAGTTTGGATCGCGGCGTCTCATCAGGATCCAAACTGTTTGCATACAATGTATGTGATCACTGTTGCACAAAAGTTGTCCACCGCTAGCATGGTAGGAGTTATTCTCTATACCTGCTGTATGATTGTCAATAGTGTATGCACTTCACCTAATTCCGTGTGCAAAACTTGTCAGTGGGTGGTGTGGTTGATTTTGTTAATATCAAAGTCAAAATATTTTTTTTAACCATACCCAAATATTACACAATTTGTAAATCATGTCATTTTGCATTCAAATCTGTGTATCTAGCAACCATTTAATATTTTTCTGTATCAAATGAGTTTTGATCGACAGTCAAATAAAGTTGTATATTACAGGGCTAAACAGAAACAATGCTTAGAACTTTAGACATGCCATGTGATCGTGACTCTCGTCTATGTGTGCACTGCTGTCAATGCCCTACTGAGTCATGTTATACATTATTAACTGAGTAAACACACTTTTTGCATGCATGTAGGGCAATCAATTCTTGGTTGTTTACATTAAACAGTACTTCTTTGTTGCATGAAGGTCGTGTTGCATGTTATGTGACTACTAAGGGGACACAGACATCTCTTCAAGTCAAAGCATATTTGATTAACCCAAGAACTGTAGAAGTTGTTTGTTTTATATGTATTGCTCAATATAAAGATGATTAAAACTTTTTACCTTATAGCCCGTTTCTAATATTGAAGATTGAAAGTATGTAGGTAAAGCAGAATGGGTCTTAATGCACATTCTGCTTTACTTTCAGCCTGCTTTAAACTATCATCTGCTAGGATATAGAAAATGTTTCTTATGATACATATTCATGACTGTATAAATTCAAACTATTTTCTTCAATGGAGAGTTAAACTAAAGTTGTAAGATGTGTGTCTGGAGAAATATTGTCTTTTATGTCTCAATTGACTTTACTTTAGTCTGAGTTGGTACAATTGAGACAATTCTAATGAATAGTAGCATAATAGGATTTGGTGCTGTATTGAGTGAGAAAATGTTGAAATTGCTCAGTTTACTCCCTCTTATCTGGAGCCTTGTCAGAACAAAAGAAGATAATAATGACCATGATATAGTATTGGCTGAAATGTTCAAATGGATTATTCCACTTTGACAAAAATGTCTAGTACTGATAAGTTGATTTTAGGGTCGTTTTGTAATCAGAAAAATAAAAGTAAAACAAAAAGTGAACATCTGATGAGGGTCTACCCAGTTTGCAAAATATTATACATGTATAATTATTCTGGTTTCAAGCATAGAAAAGGTTGAAAAATAACTGAAAAAGAAAATTAATAATATGAGTTATGGACTATGCATGGGTCACATTTCCAGAGGCACAGTATGACATGTGGCAATGATCCCTTTTGTCATCTATCTGTCCATGGGATAGGAGACACATAGCCTATACTCTCAAACATCATTGCTGCTGTAGATGACACATGTTCTATGAAATTCCTGTCATAGCTGAGAGAGAAAAACAATTGTTAAATGCAGGGCTCCAGATAAGGGGAGTATTTCAAAAACTTAAATCTTAATTTCTGCTTTAAACCCTGTGGTGTCACTACTCATTAGAATTGTCTCGGAGAGACGATTCTAATGAGTAGTTACACCATAGGATTTGGTGCTAAAATAAATGAGAAAATGTTGGATTTGTTTGGTTTACTCCCTCTTATCTAGAGTCCTGTAAATGTCTGGTCAGTTGAGGAATGAAATATGATGTAATAAACGTATATCTATGGAGTAATAATGGGTTAGACATCATTGCTGCTGTAGATGACACATGTTTTATGGAATTCCTGTCATAGCTGAGAGAGAAAAACAATTGTTAAATGCCTGGTCAGTTGAGGAATGAAATATGATGTTATAAACATATAACCAGGGCTCCAGGTAAGGGGAGTATTTAAAAAACTAAAATCTTTATTTCTACATTAAACCCTATGGTGTCACTACTCATTAGAATCGTCTCTTTGAGACGATTCTAATGAGTAGTGACACCATAGGATTTGATGCTGAAATGAGTGAGAAAATGTAAGATTTTGTCAGTTTTCCCCTCTTATCTGGATTACTGTATATCTATGGATTAATGGGTTAGACATCATTGCTGCTGTAGATGGCACATGTTCTTTGAAATTCCTGTCATAGCTTAGAGAGAACAACAATTGTTTTAAGTCTGGTCAAGGCCACAATAAGCCATGTTAATGGTCTGGGATTACTTTTTGACAACAACAGCTGTTGTTAACACAGGCTCTTGAGTCATAAGCTTGATTGTTCTTTAAATATACAGTCAAACCTGAAATATTCGGGACAAATCAGAATAAGGAAGCCTGTTATTGTTATTTAATTAACCCTTTCCCCCATAGAAGCACCTTTGAGCACATTCAATTTATTCCTCCACTAAAGAAAATAGTTCCAATTTGTACTCATTGACATGTCATATTTTCTATATCCAGATGGTAGCCTAAAGCAGGCTGAAAGTAAAGCAGAATGCGCCTTAAGGCGCATTCTGCTTTACTTTCAACCTGCTTTAACCCATTAAGCCATATACTGACTCATATTGACTCATTGCGCAATAGCCTCATACTGACTCATTTTGACACACTTAAATTCACTAGCTTAATTGTATTGAGATAAGTATTGATAATTGATTATCACTTATGAGTTAATGGGTCATCTGTCTTCAAAACTAGAAACAGGCTATGTAGCCAATGACCTCATAGCCTGTGACAAAGTTCTTCGGATAAGACTTTTAAAATATACCTTAACAACAGCAACAATGTAGGACAATAGTTGGCAGAAAGCTCCATAACAAGCTTTCTGTCTTATATGTGGTATCTAAAAATGTTTGCCGTTTAGTTATCTACCATTTCGCTGTTTAACATGCAAAGAGTGAAACAAAAACAAACAACAGTGGCTTTGTCTTTAGATGTTCCTGTATGAAAGGGTCAGTGGTGTTTTGACAGAATGTTGTAAATATTGTGGTCACATGACAGGACATTTCGTTGTAGTTGGTTGTGTTTTATTGCATACTGAAGTAACTGCACATTGTAGCTCCCATGTCAACATATGTCTGCCACAGGCAAGTAACTGATATCTGACGTCATTCACCATGGTGTTTTTCTGGTAGGATTTGAGGACTGCTCATCAATTTTCCATCTGTTTAGATCAAATAACCCTTTATGCCCATATATTGCATAACATAGTTATATAGTATACCTGGCTTCAAGGGGAGACTGTGAGATAGAGACAGACGGACAGAAAGGGCACATGTTTATTGGTCATTTTTGCAAATAATTTGGATCCAGATAAGAGGGAGTAAATTGAACAAATCTAACATTTTCTTATCATTTCAGTCCCAAAGCCTGTGGTGTGACTACTCATTAGAATCGTCTCTTTGAGACAATTCTAATGAGTAGTAACACCATAGGGTTTGATGCAGAAATAAAGATTTTAGTTTTTGAAATACTCCCCTGATCTGGAGCCCTGAATGAGGAACCAGGTGTTATCTGAATTAGATCCAAACTATTTGGCCCACAGAGTGTACTTACTTGACAAAATGGAAGAAAGATCATTTTCAAATGTATATAAGACAAACATTTATCCAGATGAGACTCCCAAGTTACTAGATTTGCATATCATGCAGATTCAAACTGTTAGCGAAGGTCATCAAGGTTTGGCCAATGGCGTGCAAATAGGTAATAGAATCTTACAGCCAGGCATAAATAGGTTAATTGAATTGGCTAAGGCAGTGAAGCCTAGTGACCTTCATATGCCTGCCTTTTATGGCCAGTTGTGCCAATTTACATAGAAAAAGTGAAGTCAAATCAAAATGCCAGGACTACATTACAGTCAAAACTTACCCTGGGTAACATTCAAAAACATGTCAGTCATTAACTCGTGCGTTCAGCTTTATGTAGAGCTCCTTTAGGGGCTTTTTGCATTACTTTTGCCATACATTAAGATGTGACCTGTTTTAAAGAAATGTCTGTAGTGTAATGCGTTAAAAAGGCAATGCTTCTTTATTGATACAATGGTTTGTCATTCCGCACAGACTTGTCTGTAGTATAACCATATAAAACTGAAACTGGTGACACAGAAAATGTGTTTATAAGTTATCTGGTGATCAGTAACCAGTATATACAGAAAGTTACCATATACTGTAATTACAAAATTGGAGGGTGATAGCGATTGCTTGGAAGATAGCAAGCAGTATGATACACTGCAAACGAATCGTAAATTATTCATGATTGTAACCTACATTGAAATTCTCCTTTATACCTCAGCAAAAACAATTTGCTTTGACTTCTCATAAGAAATGACATTAATCTTTCCCAATAAATGTGTTTACACTAAACCATATTTCCTTTGCAAACAATTTGGCCCCAGATCAGAAGTAAGGTAACCCAGTGTGTGATCAGGCTGAAAACTGTTTGCCACTCACATTAACCCATTACCTCTTAACCTATTTCTAGCTTTAAAAACAGGTGACCACTTAAAGCAGGTTGAAAGTAAAGCAGAATGCGCCTGATGGCGCATTCTGCTTTACTTTCAGCCTGCTTTAAGCTATCATCTGCTAGAATGTACAAAAAATTTCTTCTGATACATATTCATGACTGTATAAATTGGAGCTATTTTCTTTAGTGGATGAATAAATGAGAGGTGTAAAAAGGCGTTTTTAAGGGGTAATGGGTTAAAGTAAAGTGTCAAATTTGTCGACAAGTTATCATTATCTCCACATTTTGTTGCAAGGTGCTTGCATTTTAAACGAGAAAAAAAATGACAACTTCTGCATACAGAGATATTATTCTTATGAGAAGTTGAATTGTGGGATTCAGTTGAGACTTTAAAGACGCTTTTGAATTGTATTTTTATTTTCTTGAGGTATGGAGACAGGACAGATTCAATTTTGAAAATGTAACTTCTTACTAGTCTAAGGATCTACAGTTTGTATCAATCTCTCAAAAGGACAGTATTTAGTTTAATACAACTGTAAATAGTGTAGATCCTGATCTGAAGCCAATCATGATATTTACTGTTTCACAATATCACAATAGTTCTTTTTTCCTGTGACACTGGTGACTTTAGAGATATTAATACTGAACCAGAGTTTTGCAATCCTCTAGAGAAGTTACTGGTAGTCAACATGCTTCTGCCCTAGATAATGAAAATACATGAATTATACATGACTATGTATGATCATCACGCAAACTTTGGGTTTGTTTACATTGTGATAGTTAACACTGGAGATCATCAGTTGTTTATTCCATATCTTTGATAGTATGAACTACCGTAAGTCATTAGGTACAACGGATAATTGTTATCATTAGTAACAGCTTCAACTCATTGAACACTGAATACTATAAAACCAGCGTTAAATAGCCATTCAAAACAAGATGAGGTTTTCATAAAGTCTCTAACATAAAGTCTTAACCCATTACACCATAAATACACATTTAAACGCTTTTGGTTTATTCCATCACTAAAGAAAACAGTTCCACTTTACACAATCATGAATATGCACCATATTCAATATTTTCTTTTTAATACAGAGTGGTAGCTTAAAAGCAGATTGAAAGTAAAGCAGAATGTGCCTTAAGGCACATTCTGCTTTACCTTCAACCTGCTTTTAGTGGTCACCCATCTTAAATACTAGAAACAGGCTATGGGGTAATGAGTTAACACAGAGGTAACAGCTTAACCCATTACCCCATAGCCTCTTTCTAGTTCTGCTTTGAGCTCTTTTAAGGGAACGTATTAACATATACTAAATTGTGGCATAAACTTTTCTATCTTCAGGAAGAAGCTGTCGACATATGCAGGGGCAGATAACTGGAACCACACCCACAACTTTGTGGCGAAGCGATACATGGAGCCAGTTGAGCGTGACGTCTACTTCCAGGATGTCAAGCTACAGATGGATGCCAAACTGTGGGGAGAGGAGTACAGCAGACACAAGCCACCAAAGAAGGTAGGGCAGCATGTAGAATCAGGGCTCCAGATAAGTGGAGTTTTCCAAAAACTAAAATCTTTATTTCTGCATTTAACCCTATGGTGTCACTACATATTAGAATCGTCTCTTCGAGACGATTCTAATGAGTAGTAACACCATAGGATTTGGTGCTGAAATGAGTGAGAAAATACTGAATTTGTTGGAAAAACTGCCTCTTATCTGGAGCCCTGTAGAATTATATCAGACATGCAACTCGTGATGAACACAAATAAAAACAAGTTCTTGTTTGAAATTGCCAATGATTTGAAAAAGATATATCCTTAACTCTTTGAACCCTAGTCCCGCATATAGGCGTGCTTTTCAAACAGTGTACATGTGAATAGTACACATGTCCTATACAAACAGTGAAGACCCAGATCAGAGGGCTCCGAAAGGAGCCCTCTGATCAGGGTCTTCACTGTTTGTCACAATGCCAAACATTGACAAAAACAACCCTTTAAAGTCAGAAATGGACTAGACTTAGATGGAAACTGGAATTGTCCATTAAAAGTTTCTGGGAGGAAAGAGTTAAGCAAGCCTGACCCATTTTGTACACAAAACACAGACTCTACTGGACTTATCTGGAGCTCATTTTCTGAATGACCGCTACACTCTGACATCTCAAAACTACTCTGACGTGTCAAAGTGAAACTGAAAATTAATTAAGTAATTTCCAATACAAGCTAAAAACAAGCTGAATGTAAATAATTTGTTCAAATACTGGAGTGAAACTTGTATGATTTCAGGTGGACATATTCCAGATGTATATCCTAGAGTTCAAGGACAGAGAAGAGACACCCCTATACCACTGTGAACACTACATTGAGGGAGAGTACATCAAATACAACTCCAATAGTGGCTTTGTGGATCAAAACATACGATTCACACCTCATGTATGTCACACTACTCATCTTGTTCAACCCTCTCCTTTATTGCCTTATGTGCAAATCATCTCTATTTAACTGTGTTTAAGACAGGTTACTGCTTAACCCTTTACCCCATAGATACACATTTTAAGACATTTTGATTATTCTGTCAATGAAGAAATAAGTTCCAATTTAAAAAGTCATGAATATGGTTCATAAGAAATTGTTGTCTATATTCTAGCAGATGGTAGCTTAAAGGAGGCTGAAAGTAAAGTAGGCGCATTCTACTTTACTTTCAACCTGCTTTAAGTGGTTAGTTAGCTGCAATAGTAGAAACAGGATATGAAATAAAGGGTAAGAACAGGTTGAAAGAAAAGCAGAAAGTTCCTGCTTTTCATCCTCGCAGAAAATTGTTTGAATCTCATTCTGTCAAAAGCAAATACATGTACCAGATTCTGCAGGAAAAAAGTGCAAAAAGTTTCACAATCTCAGATACAGTGGAGAAAACGTAATTCTTTCCCGTTTAAACGCAAACGCATCACAGTAAAACTAAGAAAAGGACAACTTTTCAACAATTCTGACTATCTATTTTAATCTGAGTGACAAACAGTTTGGAGCCTGATCAGATGCCTGGTAACCCGGCGTCTGTTCTGGCTCCAAACTGTTTGCATTGGAAATACTAGTTTTAGCGTAAACACGTCTATTGGGAAAGAATAACGTTTTCACCACTGTATTAAGTTAGATAACCTTTGAAATATTCATCCATTTCAACACATTTATTTTCCTTAGTCCTTCCCTATCAGTGCAGTGTCAGCCCTGACAGGATCATTTCAAAATGAAACATTAAACTTAGGTCAACTGAAATGCTCTTCCTTGACTTAAGGCAAAATGAGTCACTATTTTATTTGTTTTGATTTCAGAAATGAGGGTTAACATCAGTTTATTTAAACCTTGCATGAGTCAAAACCTTACCTGGCAACCATGCAAGAGAACTAAACCTGATACAAACTAATGCATAACTTCAGTATTGCATTTAGCAACCAGCCGACTACCCTTACTCTAGCATTTGCGAGCATTGTCTAGATCAGACACCAACTGACTCTGCTTTACTTTCAGCCTGCTTTAAGCTTTTTAGCTCACCTGAGCCAAAGGCTCAAGGTGAGCTATTGTGACCGCTCACCGTCCGTAGTACGTCTGTCCGTCTGTCCGTCTGTCCGTCTGTCCGTCTGTCCGTCTGTCCGTCTGTCCGTTCACTTTTACTTCAAACGACATCTCCTCTGAAACCCGCCGATTGTAGGGAGAGTTCAAACTGCTCATGATGTTCCTTGGATGCTTCTCTACAGAAGTTGTTCAAAAAAAAATGAAAAAAAGCACAAACTCTGCTTGAAAAAGCAAAAAAGCAAAAATCTTTAAAAAATCTTCTTGCCCAAAACTACTAGGCCCTAAGCTTTGATATTTGTACAGTAGAATCTCCTGGTGGATCTCTCTATAGTTTGTTAAAATGAAATCCCTAGGGTCACATTTGACACCACCCTGCACAGTTTAAGTGCTGCTCTAGGCAGGTTTTACAGTATTTTTGATTTAGGCAGAACTGTATTTACCTGAGTTACCCTTAATATACTATGGGCAAATAACCAATATTTGCAAACAGTTTGGATCCAGATCAGATGCAACATAATGCTGCATCTAATCTGGATCCAAACTATTTGCCACTCATTTACCAACTTAACATTTTCTAAAAAATAAAAATGTACATTTTTTACACACAGAAGGTATTTAGCAGACATCATTTCAGTCTGGTAAGGGTAAGCTCCCAGACTGCTGCTGCTACAGTTCTCTTACATAATATTTGACCTCAGTGATCAGGCCAACAGAACTGAACATGTTGTCTGCTAAAGTTTAGAAATGGTTCAGTCGTTTGTTCAGACATTTGTTAACCCATTACCCCATAAATGTGCATTTTTAGGCCTTTGATTTATTCCTCCACTTAAGAAAATAATTCCCCTTTAACCCTTTCCCCCATAGCATATCTCTAGTATTGAATGTAGGTGTCCACTTAAAACAGGTTGAAAGTAAAGCAGAATGCGCTTTAAGCGCATTCTGCTTTACTTTCAGCCTGCTTTAAGCTATCATCTACTAGAATATAGAAAATAGTTTGTATTATACATATTTATGAATGTATAAATTGGAACTATTTTCTTTAGAGCAAGAATAAACTGAATGTGCTAAAAGGCGCTTCTATGGGGGAAAGGGTTAAACAGTCATGAAAATGTAAGATGTGAAATAAGTTTCTATATCCTAGTAGATGGTAGCTTAAAGCAGTTTGAAAGTAAAGCAAAGTGTGCATTAAGACCCATTCTGCTTTACTTTCAACCTGCTTTAGGTGACCACCTATTTTCAAAACTAGAAGCAGGCTATGGGGTAATGGGTAAAATGAAATTGCCTATTTGGAAAGAGCCTAATGAGAGGAAGTGCCATTTGCAAAGGCCATAACTCTGACATCATTGTTTTTTTTAGTTATTTCCCTTTGTCATATTTTCTTGTCAAGAAGACAACTCCAGGTCTACTGATGCTATTGTAATGAAATTTTATGTATGGAAAGAAACTGATGAGAGAAAATGCCTAGTGCATAAGGGCAGCAATATTTTGTTTTCCCCTTTGTCATATTTTATTGTCAGGAAAATAACTAGTTCTGCTGACGCTAGTGAAATAATTATCATTTACCGGAAATGGAAATAGCTTGATAAGAGGATGTGTCATGGATAAGGGTCATAAGCTTGGCAACAAAATTCACTTTTGTCATGTTTTCTTGTCCGGAAGATAACTCCATTTATAGCTATATTAAAATGTTGTCTTGCCCAGTCAACTTAGGTACAAACTTCAATGTCCTCAGGTGAGCGAATTTAGGGCCATGGCCCTCTTGTATCTGCTAGGATATGAAAATATTTCTTATTAATTATGTTTCATATTTATGACTGTATAAAAGGGAACTATTTTCTTCTGTGGTGGAAATAATTATAGGCGTCGAAGGGCATATTTATGGTGGAAAGGGTTAATAGAAATTTAGAAAAGTCTTATTGTAAATCTGTAGGAAAATGACAGTTTTGCAATTGCAAAAATCAGTAAACTTTCATAGAGTTTAAGTCATTAAATTTTATGTCAGAAAATAAATGCAGAGGACCATTTTGAAGTAGTTAAGATGGCAGATAATATGGTAGGAGGATTTAATGTAGAGTTAAATGGGTTTTAAAGAGATAATTTATAGGGTTCACTACCGGCGGTAGTGGCCCAATGGTTAACACATTGGACTACGGTACCAGGGGTCGTGAGTTTGATCCCCCGCCGGACCAGCGGTCTGACTAGGGGATTTTTTCTGAATCCTCGATGATGTACAGGAATGTTCTTGAGCAAGACATGTACCGCGAATTGCTCCTCTCCACCCAGGGGTTAAAATTGGTACCTGTGAAGGGTCTGAGTCGGTACTGCGGCTGCATTTGACTGCGCCATATGTTAGCAGTGCTCAATATTGTGGGCAAGATGGCTCAATGATCAGGGGAGTAAATGTACAGTCGGCTGAGCGGTCATTCGGACTGAAAGTAGACTTTAACTTGGTATATTACTTTTATTAGAACTGACTTAAATTCTGATCGAAATTGATGTCTGTAAAGTGATACATTTTGAAGTGTGAAATAAAGAGCTTATCTCAAAGGAAATACTTTGGTACATTTTGCTGATCAGGGTTCTACACAAAGCAAGTTGAAAATTAAGCAGACACTTTCTGCCTGATTGAAGCAAGATCTGCTAGAATATAGAAAATATTTGTAAGTTTACTGAATTGATGAATAACCTAAAGGCTCAAAAGTAATGTTGATGGGGTAATGGGTGAAGCTGCTATTTGTCTTTAACGACTATCAATATGTTTTCCTTTGAGCATTCCAGATGAGCTAGATTGTAGACTACCCTCTGCAGCTGCCAATCTAATAAATTACATATTGTCTCTTGGGATAAATAATATTGATAACCTCATTTTAGCTATGAATATTATTAAAACCTTGTCCTGTTACTTTCTGTACTTTAATTACATTTAGGCATTTCGGATCAGACATCAGAACGTGTTCAGATTTTTTGACATGCATAGAGGTTTCTTAACCTTTTGCTTCATAGTAACACCTTTTTATGCCTTTAATTTATTCCTCCACTGAAGAAAATAGTTCCACTTTATCTTTTAACAGTAATGAATATGCATCAGAAGAAATATTTCCTTTATGATATATTCCAGCTGATTGGAGCTTCAAGCAGGCTGAAAGTAAAGCAGAATTCTCCTTAGGGAGCATTCTGCTGTACTTTTGACCTGCTTTAAACCAATATCTGTCTTAAATACTGAAAACTCATTCACCCCTGAAACTTTTAATGGACAATTCCAATTTAGGAGCGAAAGGGTTATGTCAACATGATAAAAGATATGAATAAATAAAGATGTAAATAATGATTTGGATGCAGGTAATATTATGGAAGAGGTTAATATTGATGAGATGGAGATAAATAAAAGTTGTGTCAGTCTTTATCCTACCAAGCGTTACTATACTGACATTTAAAAGGTTTCTGTATTATTTTCAATCTGCATTTAGCATCTTCTTTCATTCAAGAAGTCTATATAATGCTCCTTAACCCTTAGCCCGCCAAATAAATTGTAGTCTGCTATATTTCTCGTCTGCTTCAAGTTTCAAAGTTGCTCAAAATTGCTGAAAATGTTGTCCGAGTGTCAAACAGCTTGGATCCGGATGAGACGCTGAGTTACTCGGCGTCTCATCCGGATCCAAGCTGTTTGCATATGGAGCTATAGTCGTGCGTGGCAGGCTAAGGGTTAACCCTTTACCAGATAGTCTGTTTCTAGTTTTAAATAAAGCAGGTTGAAAGCCTGCTTTAAGCTATTATCTCCTAGGATATAGAAAAAATATTCTTATGATACCTATTCATGATTCTATAAAAAAGGAACTATTTTCTTCAGTGGAGAAATGAATGATAGGGAATCAAAAGACGCATTTATTGGGTACAGGATAAAATGAGAACAGTACTGATTGGACAGTACATGTATTGTCTGCCGTTTATCTTGTGTAGTATCCCAGACTTCAGTAGGATTCTTTTCGAAGATATCCAACTCTATTTCCCAGCAAATATCAAAGTTCCAATTTGTCTCATCTGAGCCAGTTTCCTTGGAGTTTTTATTCGATGACTAGACAGATTTTCTGAAGACAGAAAATGTCACTGGTTAGCTGTTATAGCAAAATAGCTGGCCTGGTTTTATTGATCTGGTGCTGTTCATCAGAGTAGAAAACCAATTGCCGGAGCATGGCTTCCGCTGAACAAGGAGAAAGGGGAGTGTGGATATTGATATCGAAAATTGAGTTGAATTGAACGGCTAGCAATACTGTACAATATACAGTCAGTCTTGTAGTTAGCAACCACGCACAAGAAGAAATGCTTAATTTCAGGATGAAAAATAATGCAAAGCTGATTAATTGGAACTTTTTGCATTAATTTTATCCTGAATTAATCAGTCACTTGTTTTCAGAGATCTCTAAAGTACTCCAATAAGTTTGATACATGATTGGCGGTATCATTTTCATTACCAGATAGTAGTGGCTTTTGTTACCTAGTAGCAAAAGGTTTTGAATGTTCTGAAAACCTTTTAGATTTATCTGAGAAATAAGTATCATAAATATGAGGCATGAGCAGATACTGAATTGCTGAGTTAACACTTTACCCCATAGCATGTTTCTAGTTTTGAAGACAGGTGACCACTTAACGCAGTTTGAAAGCCGCATTCTGCTTTACTTTCAGCCTACTTGAAGGAAACCATCTGCTACGATATAGAACTTTTTCTTATGGTTAATAATCATGACTGTATAATTAAGACAATTTGTAGAGAACTGTTTTGCCAGTATTCAGGTTACACTATAGGAAAGGATATTATGATGTGTGGGCAACTGGTAATTATAGAACCAATCACTCCCAATGACAGAATGGGTCAGCTGAACTATTGGTTCTGAAGGTCTTTAGTTTCAGGTCAGGCCACAGAAGAAATCAAGCCGAAATGCCTTCCTTACATGTAGAAACCAATAGATGCAACCCAGTAGTTGTTTACTCTTTCAACACTAAGTAACTCTTGTGAGTTATTGGGTTCCCTTGTGGAGTTTTTAGATACCATAACATGTACCAGTCTACTTGTATTGGAATTCTGGGTAGTTCAATAAATACTGCTCAGAGTTAGCAATAAATAAATTTTTATGCATCAGTGTAGACCCAGAAGCTCATATGAGCCCTCAGATCTGGGTCTACACTGTTTGAAACTGTAATCGGTATACATGTATTTAAAACAGGTCCATGGTGTTGGAAAAAGTAAAGGTTCTTTTCACTTGTGATTGGAAGGTCAAGCAATAGAGCTATTATTTAGCACAAAAAAGTTAACATTGAAGTCAAGCTGATTATTTCAGTGCATCTAAAGTCAAGGTATGTTTTAAAAAACATTGAAAAAACATGCTTTAAGTAGGCTGAAAGTAAAACAGAAATCTCCCTATGGAAGATTAGAAATCTCTTTATAATCAGTTTACTATAAGCACCAACAAGGAAGCAGGCTATGACCGGAAATGATCAACATGTCACCAGTCTTGAAGACTGTGACCTTCTGTATGATACAAGTTTGACTGTGATTCTGTATATTTCAGGCATTCAGCCACTTCACCTTTGAGAGATCTGGTCACCAGCTGATTGTTGTTGACATCCAGGGGGTGGGGGATCTGTACACAGACCCTCAGATACACTCTATTGATGGCAAGGAGTATGGGGACGGGAACCTGGGGGCCAAGGGCATGGCCCTCTTCTTCTACTCCCACATATGCAATGACATCTGCCGCAGTCTAGGACTGTCCGAGTTTGATTTGTCGCCAGCTGAAACTGAACTGCACCAAGACTCCCAAAAAATGATAGTAAGTACATAGATACTTTGGGTTGTAATTGAATCCTTTCTGAATATTTCATTATTATTGTCTTTTAGCCTCTACTTTTTAGCTCACCTGAGCTAGCTCAGGGTGAGCTTTTGCAATCCTTGAATGTCTGTCGTCAACAATTTAAGTGTTTATTCTCTAGAGGCCACAATTTTTATCCAAACTTTCTGTAACTTGTTCAGATTGTATATTACCATAAAAGTTCGGATGAGTTCGATTATGGTAGAAATCTGACCAATAGGTCAAGAGTTATCTACCTTTGAATTGCTGAAAATGCTATATTTAACAATGGTTATACTCTAGAGGCCACAATTTTTATCCAATCTTCCTAAAACTTGCTCAGATTGTATATTACCATAAAAGATCAAATGAGTTTGATTATGATTGAAATCCAACCATTAGGTCAAGAGTAATCTACCTTTGAATTGCTGAAAATGCCATATTTAACAGTGTTTACCCTCTAGAGGCCACAATTTTTATCCAATCTATCGCAAACTTGCTCAGATTCAATATTACTATAGGAATTCAGATGAGACTGATTATGGTTGAAATCAGACTAATAGATCGAGAGTTATCTACCTTTGAGTTGCTGAAAATGCCATATTTAACGGTGTTTATACTCTAGCCTCCACAATTTTTATCCAGTCGTTTTCAAACTTGCTCAGATTGTATATTACCATAAGAGTTGCAATAAGTGAGATTATGGTTGAAATCAAACTGATAGGTCAAGAGTTATCCGCCCTTGAATAGCTGAAAATGCCATATCTAACAGGGTTTACACTCTAGATATCTTGCAACTACAGTTTTCAATGGATTTTGATTATGCTTGCACACAAAGTATACAGCTATTGGTTCTCAAAGGAGTGCAATTATTGTTGAAATCTAATCATTGTTGCAATAGTTATATGCCCTTGATATACTTTTAAATGCTAGAAAAGGCTGCATTTCAGTATTGTTTAGGTTCTAGTTATCTGCCCTTGATGTACTCTACTATACTAGAATTATGAGGTTGTATTCCAAAATTGTTTACATGCTTTACTACAAATTTGAATGGATTTAGATTAAAACGAGTGAAACAGAAAGGTAAAGCTATCAGGCTTCAGTACAAGAGGTGAGCGATATCAGGGCCTTCAGGCCCTCTTGTATGTTTTTTTATCCAGGTTTCAGTGATTGTAATAGTTTTTTTTACTGTAATCAGAATGATCAGTGGATAAAAGAAAGTTTGATCCTCTGATAAAGTTGATGTTTGTTTTTTCAGGCTGTTGCTCACACTGTGGCGAGATCGGACACTGACTTCTGTATCAGCCCATCTATTGGGGAAACAGTGAATGTGAAGAACCTGCTGAAACGACAGCGCTCGTCTTCCTCCAATGCCAGTGACTCGGGCTTTGACGGGTTAATGTCACCCATCGAGGAGGAGATGATGTCTAGTAGTCCGGTGACCAGTCCGGGTCAGTTCCTGCGACAGAGGTCCCGATACATCAGTGAGTCAGATGGCTCCGTTACATCACAGGTAAATACACACTGGATGTTTTGATTATTTTTTGTGATCGATATGCTAGAAATACACACTCACTCTTGTGTTCAGTGACCATTCAGAGAACGACTCATACAGGTCTTTAAAGACAGGTTGATGCTTAAAGCAGAATAAAAGTTATACAGGAAGCTCTTTTTAGTCATGAAGCAAACAGTTTTTTTTAAGACTGGCAAATGCTTAATATATAATGCAAAGTAATACACAAAGCTTCCTTTATGAAACAAAAATGTCTATAAATACAGTTTGGTGCTTAACTCTTTGAACCCTAGTCCCGCATATAGGCGTCCTTTTCAAACAGTGTACATGTGAATAGTACATGTGTCCTATGCAAACATTGACAAAAACAACCCTTAAAAGTCAGAAATGGACTAGACTAAAATCGAAACTGGAATTGTTCATTTAAAGTTTCAGGGAGGAAAGAGTTAATGCAAAATAAAAGTAAGTCAGAAAGCTCCCTGCTTTACTTTTGTTCTGCATTAAGCACCAACCTGTTCTAATGCATAATTCTTTGAATGGTCACTTAATACAGGTTAAAGGTATGCATGTGTGTCAGGTGGTGATTAAGGTGAAAGTCTTAAGTAGTCATAGTGTAAGTGCTTAATTTGACTTGTCTGAAATGATAACGTAGCAGCTAGATTTGAGTTCATACTATATTTATTACAGCAATATTATTAGGGAATGTGTTATGCTGTGCCATGTGCATTGTCCATAGAGGATAAATACTGGAATGATTGAGTCGCTGCTAGATGTATTCAACCTGCCTTAAGCTATCCTTTTCTAAAATATTGAAAATATTTCTAATGGTACATGTTTATGACTGTATAATTTGGAACTATTTTCGTCCGTGTAAGAATAGATTATTTGCGCTAAAAGGCACTTCTATTTGGAGAAAGGGTTAAAGAGTAGACTTTTTGAGGCTGTAAGCTTATGAAAATAAGGCAGAAAGCTCCCGAAGGAACTGGAAATAGTACAGCTTCTATTCAACTGTTGTTATTGTATGTGTTGTCATGTGGTCCTATCATAATTAGGATCTGTCTGCCTGTCTGTTAGTCAACATGTATAGTCAAACCTATATATTCAAGCTCCAAAAGGAGGCAGGGGTTTGACGGTACATGGAAAAGTAGTGAATGTTTTAATAAAGTAAAACTTGTGTTACGCAGCCATTCTACAAGACAGGTGACTGTTTTATGCAGAACAAAATATTTTGTTCTGTGTTAAGCTGCTACCTTTATTAAAAACTGCTATATGGTCTTGGAGTTAATGCTTCATACAATTTTGATAATACATTTACTCTTGTATTAAGCAACAACTCAATATAAGAATATTATTGGGTAACTTTAAATATAGGTGGGTAATGCAAGAAAGCTTAAGACAAGTTTGAAATGTATTGTAATGTAGTATGGCTAAGTGTATATCAGTAAGAAGTACATGTGTTCTGTACATCCATAATTACAGGATGCTTTTCCATTGAAGGTGATTACGCACTGTGTTAAATTGTTTATACATGCATGCCTATGTTAAGCAACGAGATGCATAATACATTGTATTTTAAAAGCATTACAAGCAGTAAAAGACCCTTATCAGAGGGGAGCCATCTGTTCTGGGTCTACACTGTTTGTACATGATGAATGTACTCGTGTTTTGCACAGTAAGAGTTAACAGTGGCAGGTTAATGCAGAACCGAAACAAAGTAGAAAGCTGCATTTGGAAGCTTGCTACATTTCTTTCATTCTCAAGGCTCTAGATAAGGGTAGCTTATAAAAATCTAAAAATTTTATTTCTCTGTTAAATCCTATGGTGTTACTACTCATTAGAATCGTCTCGAAGAGACGATTCTAATAAGTAGTAACATCGTAGGATTGGTGCTGAAATGAGTGTGAAATGAGTATGAAAATGTTTGAATTTGTTCAGTTAACTCCCTCTTGTATGGAGCCCTGATTCTGCATTGAACAGTCATGAGAGATCTTCATGCTTCTTCACTAGGTGGTTGCTTAATGCAGGTATGACATAATAGTGGCTTACATTAACAGCATGGGACCAAATACTGAAATTAATTACCCTGTTGATGCTTATAATGCTTAAGGCTTTCCAAATATTGTAGTTGACTGTGTACTTAGTCTTATTTATGCTTTCTCCTTTAAGTTCCGTAAAGTTGCCGGTTTTATTTTTAAAGCGTATTTCTTTACTATTAGCTTACGTTGATAAATATTAATGGTTTTGTCCTCATGATATTTCTGTGCAATTTGAAAGGGAGGAAAATGAGTGTAGTTTAAACAACTAAAAAAAGATGTGTAAGCCAAACGTATTGATATATTGTACATGTATATACACATTACCAAATACATCAGTTTAAAAAAAGACATGTCTATTAGTATGTAAAATGTCAATTAAGTGCCCCAAAGTTTTAATATAACTTTCACTTGAAAACTATTTTTATTAATGTACATAAACTGTAAATAAAGTTAAGAGCTTAGGTAAAAAATACTACCAGGTATTAAAGAATAACATAATATTATGCTTAATCCTTATAATTTATTTTGCTCACATTGATTGTTTAAACTACCATCTGCAAATTTGTTCCCCTAATGTAGTTCTAACGTCTTTGTATGGAGAAACATTAATATGAGTGCTAAAGGGTACAGATGTTTGTGACTGATCTTGGGCCCACACTTTGAAAATGATTGTTAGAAGGTTTAAAATAGTTGGCTTAATGTCACGGAAGGCCTTATAGAAGGATTTAATTTAAACTTTCCTTCAGATTTTATCTGTTTGTGAGAAAACCTTTCGTTTTACAATGTCTGCCAGTGACTTTTCCACTGTGATCTGGCATACATGTATATATGTTAAAATTCTTATCACTACAGTACAATTTTAATTTTGTCCTATTATTACTGTGTTTTACTATATTTAATGTATTATTACTACAGTAACCCCTGTGCTAAGCAGTCATCAAATGAGGATTAAAATTGATTGGTTAAAAAATGTGACAGCTTAACCCTTTACTCTATAGATACACATTTTTACGCGTTAAATCTAATTCTCCACAGAAGAAAATAGTTCTACTTTAAAATAAAAAATATTTCCTATTTTTCTAGCAAAGAAAAAAAAGGTAACTGAAAGTAAAGTAGAATGCACCTTAAAGTGGATTTTGCTTTACAAGCAACCTGCTTTAAGAGGTCAATCATATTTAATACTATAAACAGGCTATGGAGTAAAGGGTTGATATATATTGATCTCCATGCTTCTTCATTGATTTATAGCTGAGCCCAGAGTTTACTGTATGTCTATAATGATTAAAGATTTGTATGTGTTTTATTATTATCAGAGCTCCAGATAAGAGGAAATAAACTGAACAAAATCAATATTATCTCACTCATTTCAGCACCAAATTCTATGATGTTACTACTCATTAGAATCGTCTCGAAGAACGAGTAGTGACACCATAGGGTTTAATTCAGAAATAAAGATTTTATTTCTTGAAATACTCCCCTTATCTGGAGCCCTGATTATGGAGGTACTATATGGATTATTCCAGGAAAGGAAAGGTTCTTTAATTCCACACGGGGTGAGGACTGTAGATTGGCAGTGAACAAGTGATCACCAGTGTCAAAACTCTAACACAACTAATGATCAAAGTGTTGTATATACATGTACTCTTCACTATCTCTAACTGTTTGCATAAAACAAATTTCAGGAGTGATATTAGCTTGCCCTTTTGATGTTTTTAATCTCATTGTCATTCTTTAAATGCTGGTCAAACAGCAAAGGCATCATCAGTAACAAAAATTCACCCATAACCCATTACTCCATATTTAAATTATGCCTTTACTACTCTCCACTGAAGAAAATAGTTCCAGTTTGTACCGCCATGAATGTATGCCATAAGAAAAAAGGGCTTTACCTAGCAGATGGTATCTTAAAGCAGGTTGAAAGTAAAGCAGAACGTGCATTAAGGCACAATCAGCATTCTTTCGACCTGTTTTACGTGGTCCCGTATCTTCAAAACTATAAGAAACATGCTATAGGGTAAAGGGTTAACCCATTACCCCATAGCCTGTTTCTAGTATTGAAGATACATGACCACTAAAGCAGGTTGAAAGCAAAGCAGAATGCGCCTTAAGGCGCATTCTGCTTTACTTTCAGCCTGCTTTTAGCTATTATCTGCTTGAATATAGAAAATATTTCTTATGATTCTTATTTGTAACAGTATGAATAGGAACTATTTTCATCAGTAGATAAATAAATTAAAGGTGTAAAAAGGCATATGTAATGGGTTAATGGTCATAATAACTGAACAGTGGGATTGGGAGTTACTGCTATAAATGTACTTGAGCAGCTATCTTAATAAAAATGTCAACCAGTTTTATAGAAACAGCAGTGTCCTCTTTAGTTTCTATTCTCTGCAAATGTGCCCTATATCGGCAACTTTTAGTCCTGTTTACTCTAAGTACTATTTATCACTGTATACTGCTATCATTATATACCGGTAGACATCACCCTTGGTTAAGCTTGCGTTTCTTTAGGATTTAAATGTATCTATTCATTTTAGAATATAGCTAATTTGTATCCATGTAGTTGTTCCTGTATCTTAATTGGAAATAGATCAGTCTGTTGATAAGTTTAAGCAAACAAAATGCTAGAGTAACAGCAGTTTACTATACAGGACAATACTTAGGTATAATTGTTTCAAACAATTTGAGTCCTGATCTGGCACTGAGTAGGCTGTTTGAAATGTGGAAATTATTCCCATGGCTCCTGGCAGATAAGAGGGAGTAAACTGAACAAATCCGACATCTTCTCAGTCATTTCAGCAACAAATGCTATGTTTTTACTACTCGTTAAAATCGCCTTGAAGAGATGATTCTAATGAGTAGTGACACCATAGGGTTTGATGCATAAATAAAGATTTAAGCTTTGGAAAAATTCCCCTTATCTAGAGCCCTGAATTGATTCCTGACCAGTTTACTTTGATTTTTGTGGGGGTTTTCTACACACTATTTTAAAGTATAGTAAACAGTGTAGACCCTGATTAGAGGGCTCCTGATTGAGCCTTTTGATCAGGCTCTACACTGTTAGCAAATAAAATGTTGATATTAGTTGCCTGCACTGAAAGGTTTAATGGAAAGAGCTAAGTGTAGCAATCCAGTAGACAGCACATTTTATTCAGAGGATATTTATTTATCATTCAAATAGTTAATTGGTATCAGATTGAGTGGGATTGGCTTGCAAATCATGCTTAACTGTAATAGCTTATGTCTTTAATAACTGTTTTAAATTTTTGTTCCAGTGTATCAAAGATTGGGATGACCTATCACAATGCTAAATTTTTAAATATTGACTCTTCTAATTTCTGACAAATGACCAATTAAAACTAAATCTTGATGGGTTGTGAAGACAGAGGGTTCATTTTGTAGCCAACTGATCAGGGTCTACATTGTTTGCAAAACATGTACCGGGTAGATACTCAAGCCTTACTCTGTTATAGATCATTAGTTTGTTTTGACTGGCCCTCATGTCGGTCTACAACTTTACACTTGGTTGAAACTTCTGAAGTCCATGTATATACAGTTCTCCCTTCCTACAACGGTCCTCCCAACAATGACTCCCTCCTTACAACGACCCTTGTCACAGTTCCCTAAACATGACAATTATGGCCAACCTATTCATGGTTGCAATGTCGTCTGCTTAAATTTGTCGTCTGCTGTTTTTCTCAAAGTTACATAATGGACACTTGGACAGAAAATAACTTACTGACGAGTGACAAGCAGCTTGAATCTAGATCAGACGCCACGTTACGCGGCGTCTGATCTGGATTCTAGCTGTTTGTAAATGTCCCTCCCTATAACATCTCCCTCAGAACAATGCACACAATTGTTGTCTCCCATTGGGTGTCGTTGTAGAGAGGGAGCACTGTATAATATGACAGCATTCATATTTACCCTACTTCACTTATGAAACCAGTGTAATACATACAGATATCTACATCTTGTCAGGTCATATTAGGCATGCATACATATACAGTAAAACCTCTCTATTACGACCACTCAATTTTGCTAACTATTGAGTGTTTAAAGCAGGTGACTGCTTAAAGCAAGGTGAAAGAGAAACAGAAAGATCCTTCAGGAGCTTTCTGTTTCACTGTCACCTTGCTTTAAGCTGTCACCTGTCTTTTATACCAGCAATTAACCTACGTTTATGCTAGGTTCACACCAACGGCGCTTTGATGGAGCTTTAAAGCGGCGTGCAAAGCGGCACAAAAGCGTAACAAAGCTTGATTAAAGCGTCAGGGTCGTAATAGATCGTGGGAAAGCTTGGAGTAAAGCGGGACATTCGGCAAGAGCGCCAAATTTTTTAAAACGGTTTAAAAATTTTAGGCGCTCTGTTACGAATTGATTAAAGCGCCTATAGCGTATCAAAGCTCAACAAAGCTTAACAAAGCGTAACAAAGCTCAGCAAAGCTTGACTCAAAGCGTAGGAAAGCTTAACAGAGCTTGGTTAAAAGCGGGGACTCCAGGCTTCACGGTCTGTCACCACTTGACACGCTTCGTTAAGATGTCTCAAGATTTGTTACGATTTGCCACGAAGAACTGATACGAGGTCAGACGCTTTCATGAAGATATGACACGCTTTGATAGGCTTTGTTACGTTTTCATGAAGGACTCTCACGCTTTCTCAAGAATTGAGACGCTTTGATCAAGGATTGACACGTTTTGTTAGGCTTTGTTACGCTTGGCAAGCTTCCTCACGCTCTCTCCCGCTCTTTCATGCTCTCCTACGATACTCACGCTCTATCTCCATCCCTATAAATGGCGCTGCGACTTGAGTACCACTCATTGCATTGTTTCAGATAGATCAGGTTCTGGTACATCTGGAACTTCTGAATCTTGTTGTTCTGACATCGTGTTCTTGACTCAAAAAGCAATGATTTTGTGGATCTGCTGCATATTTTTTTAGGCTCTGGATCAAAAGCGGCATGAAATCGGCGATCTTGACATTTTCCAATGCGTAACAGAACTGAACAGAGCGTAACAATGCACAACAAAGCTTGATAATCGTATCAGAGCCTGATTTAAAGCGTCACAATCGCATCAAAGCGTAATAAAGCTTATAAAAGCGTGATTTCAAGCGCAACAAAGCCTGGTCAAAGCGGGATCAAAGCGTGAGGAACCGTAATATGTCGGGAAATAACTCGTCCCAAAGCGGCAACCAATTCGTATCAGAGCGTATCAGAACTTATTAGAGCGTAAGAGATCGTGATACTTTTGGAAAAGTAAACAAAAATGACGACGCTTTGCTCGCCGATTTAAAGCGCGGCATTCGCCGTTGGTGTGAACCTAGCATAAGTGGTCGTAATAGAGAGGTTTTAATGTACATATGAAATTCATGTACCTGAAACAACTTTTTGTCAGGTTTTGACATGGGTCAAATGTAGATGACAAAACTCTTACAGGCATGATATATTGGACACATCAAATTAATACAGTGAACATTTAGCACTGCATTTTACCTGCAGTTTATGGTTAATACAAAGCCTACTGTACATTAACTCTTTGCATGCTGGGTAATCTTTTAGTCTGCAACAAGTATAGTCTGCATCTGTTCTAAAAACGGATTTCACAAATTTTCTTTTCAAAACAGTCCGTCAGAATGTCAAACAGCTTTGATCCTGATGAGACGCCGCGTAACGCGGCGTCTCATCAGGATCCAAACTGTTTGCAAAGGTTATCACGGTTTCACTGCTGCACTGTAAGAGTTAGAGACCGACTTACTATACAGCATACCTTGACATGTGTCTATCAAGTGGAAGTAAAGCAATCATGCAATGCATTATTAATGTAGCATGCTCAGTTGTTGAAGCTCTGTCTTCTATTGTGTTTTCTTGTAGACTCCTGGGCCCGGGTGCATGACACACCGCTAAATCTCCTCGCTAAACTATCCGATAAATTCTACCTGTCCGTTAGTTACCTATCAGTTAGAGCGAGCCACTAACTGGCGTGCACATGTCCATTTTACCTTGTAGGTAGTTACCTTGTAGGTAGTACACTTAGTAGCAAGCTAAAGTCGGGTTAGATTTGGTGAATGCATTGAACATGAGTGAGCATAAGCGTTTTTGGCTAAATTGCACTTCATACTTTGTTCTCCATTGTGTTTATACATTTGTTTATTGAAAATGGGGGGGGGGATTTGTTAACCAAAAGGGGAGGGGGGGGGGGGGGGAAGGATCTAATGTTGAAAGTACTTGTGATCCGAACCCGTTTTCTTGTTCACTATATTTCCAACACTTAGGATCTGTGACGCATCAAGCAAATCATAAACCTTAATTGCTGAGTTTAGTTTTAACAATTCAATCATTTTGGATCATGATATGACAGCTAGACATGGCAGCGGATCATGATCCAAACTATTCGGCACTCATGTTTCGTTAGATCTAAACCATGCAGTAAAACAGACGAAAGTATGTGTTGAAAAGGTGAGTACAAACATAACTATCATATGAAAGTAGATTCTATTCAGATTAAAAAAAACAGTAAAAAAGAGGGACAGTAAGACGACAGGCAGGGAATTTTGACATAAAGAGAAAGGAAAGAGACAGGAATCAAACTTGAGAGGTTGGGAGAATGAGAGAACGAGAGAGAGGGAGAGAGAGAGAGAGAGAGAGAGAGAGAACGAGATAGAGATATAGATATACAGTGGAGAAAACGTTCTTCTTTCCCGTTTAAACGCAAACGTACGCAAACGCAAAACACTTTAGTTTTAAAACGTAGACAAGTGCAATTTTTGGACAATTCTGATATTTCATGTTTATCTTGGTGGCAAACAGTTTGGAGCCTGATCAGACGCCGGGTTACCCGGCGTCTGATCTGGCTCCAAACTGTTTGCACTGCAAATAATAGTTTTAGCGTAAACGCGTTTATTGAGAAAGAATAGCGTTTTCTCCACTGTACATGTACATACGGACAGGCAGAGACTGACATACAGTGAGAGGTAAACGGGCGAGAGAGAGAGAGAGAGAGAGAGAGGGGGGAAGAGACAATGGGATGGTAGACAGTGATAGACAGAAAGACAGACGTACGGACAGACGGTTCCTAAGCTGTTCTTACGCATTACAGCTAACGCTAAAAGGTTGGTACATTTTAAATATTCTTGTTCTGACCCGTAGTTGATCAAGATCCTAAATGATCGTGTCGATATTCAGTTCTGAAGGTTAATCCGTTATAGAGTTATTAGTATAGTGTTATTATTGTATTCTTCTTTAAAGATGAGCTTTATGGGAAAATCTTGTTTGAAAGAAATGTTTTAAAAACTCTTTCACCGCCGGAGTCGCATGAAGTCGGCTTCCCAAACAGTTTGGATCCAGATCAGACGCCGAGTAACGCGACGTCTGAATAGGGTCCAAACTGTTTTACACTCGTATCGACATTTCCTAAGTCATTCTACATTGGATCTTTCTTTGAAACGATATTACAAATGAGAATATTAAAGCAGACGACAATAAAACGGTGATAAAGGGATAAACACTCACGATTAATTGGCGCCGAAGGGGCTAAAAGAAAACATTATGGCAACACACACTAAAGTGTTTCGTTGTTACTACATGTAACAGAGCTTTCTGCGATAATGTACCAATTACATTGTATTATTATGTATTGTAGATTCATATTTTTATTCTGAAATTGGTTCGTACTTCTTTATGTTACAGAAAACAGGATCTCGGTAAAAACAGTTTGGACCCTGATCAGGACCCGCTTTTCCAAAATACAGGTTTCAAGCGTGGAATTGGTTGACATATTTATGGCGTACATGTATTACATCCATACAGTGGACAATACGTGTGTCTTTCCATTCCGCTTAAGCTAAATTGTTTTTATTTTCTTTGCTTACAATGTTTGAGCCATATCAGATAACGGGTGACCCGGCGTAGGATCAAACTCCAAACTGTTTGCCTCTCAGATTAATATAAATCATATTCCGTTGTCAATTAAAATATTTTAATGCATTGTATTGGCGTTTAGTAATATGTAAATCTCAAACAGAGAAAATGAAAAATGAAATAAAATAACAAAATTAATAAAACAATTTTGACCTTGATAAGACACCGAGGTGTTAAGTTTCTGATCTGGATCCCAAATGTTTCGTTAACGCGGCTATGTAAGCTGACTTAACTGGCTACTAGAGGATTTATCGCTGCACTGAGTACCTCTAAATTTAGCGGTGAAACTTAACTTGTAGTTAGTCAATTTTGCGCTCGTGCAACACTAGTTATCTTACCTGTCTACTAAAATCAATATTTAACTATCAACTAAAACTTTAGTATGTTACTAGAATTTAGCGGTGTGTCATGCAACACAGTTAGTTTATCTTGTAGTTAAAAATCGATATTTATCTCTCAGCGAGGGATTTAGTATACAGGTAAGCTCTAACTATGTGTCATGCACCCGGGCCCTGGCAGGAGAGTTTGTTTTGGTGTGTTGGCTAAGGTAGTCTTATTTTTTCCCCCAACCCTTAGCCCCAGGCAGTTGCTTGAACCCTTGTAACTGAAATGAAATGTACAGATTTTGCAGAGCTAGTGATAAAAGTGGGTATGCTGAGTGTTTCCAATATTTTCTCCATTATGTCTCCTCTAAACCCTATGATGTGACCACTCATTAGAATCGTCTCTTTGAGACGATTCTAATGAGTGGTCACATCATAGGGTTTTGTGATGAGGTAAGAAAGTAAGTACGTGTATTTGAAATACCCACCTTATCTGGAGCTCTGACTTTTGTATACAGTTAGCCTTGTCATTGCCTTTGTATATGCAGTTGGTCCGTTTCATTTCATACTGTGTAGATCAAGATCAGGCTTCTGCAAGAAACCCACTGATCTTTGTCTACATTGTTTGCAAATTAAGTGTTAAACCGTTTCCCATTTACCAAATTCATTCCCATACTGCATACCAAGTTTCAGATTTTCGCTGTTGAAATGGTTGATAGTTCATCCCAAACCATGTTTGCAATGTATATTGAGCGCTACTTTAATGTTGGTAGGGGTTGTTATTAAAGTTCTGTGAGGGTAGTTGTATGGCTAAGAATAAAATGTGTGTTTTTCTCTTGCTTAATTGAAATAAAACATGTGGGGAGTTCTTTCTCTTTCCTGCAGATTTCTTTCTTGTAGGGTTTGGTCTAATTTTTGTTGTAGAACTTGATGCCAAAATGGACAGTGGGTGTAATATTGCTATTTATTGTCATTGTATGGTAGTGAAAGAAACTGTGTGTCTAAATGAAGATGAATGACCTCAGTATACTAGTGACCCTTTTATTTAAACTATTTTGTTAGCTCTCGTTACCCTTCTCTTTTAACCCATTGTATGCTGGGTAGTATTTGGCGGCCATTATAAAATGTCGTCTGCAGCGGGTATAACTCAAATATTTGAGAAAGATTTTAGCAGTTTCTGATAGAATACTGAACTAGCTGCAAACAGTTTTGATCTCAGATCAGGCCCCACAATGTGGGGCCTGATCTGAGATCAAAACTGTTTGCCCAGAGGTACACTTAAAAGTGTATCCCACATAAAATGGGTTAATATCTGTATTAAAACCCAACCTACTATGAACATCTATCATCTGAACTGTTACATTGGCTAATAAAAGAAGCGACTATTTCTCCCCCGAAGAAAACAGTACAGACCCTGATCAGACTGTCTGGTCTGGCTGTACATCACTTTATAAAAGGGTAAATGCACACTTATAACTAGGGAAGGGTTAAAAACATAAAATATTGTTGTAACGATTTGTCGGACTTGATAAAACAGATAAATCAATATTGAAATTGACTATATTAACTGATGGTGTGTTGAAGTGTGCAGTGTTAATTGATCAACAGTTGTGATTCACGTTTGCATTACCCCAACCCTTGAACATATTATCTGATATAATAAAAAATAGTAAAACCTGTGTACAGTGGTTGATTACTGACGAAACATAAGGCAATCTGTAAAGATAGGTCACTACTTAACCCTTAGCCCGCCAAATGAATTGTCGTCTGCTATATTTCTCGTCTGCTTCAAGTTTCAAAGTGCTTCAAAGTTGCTCAAAATTGCTGAAAATGTTGTCCGAGTGTCAAACAGCTTGGATCCAGATGAGACGCCGAGTTACTCGGCGTCTCATCCGGATCCAAGTTGTTTGCATATGGAGCTATAGTCGTGAGTGGCAGGCTAAGGGTTAATGCAGGATAAAAATACACTGCATTAAGCTGTATCTTTTACAGGCGAAGATTGTAAACTTACCAATTTAAAAGCGGCTCCTTAACACAGGTTTTACTGTACCAAGTATTAAACCTTTGCATGCTGGGTAATATTTCCGTCTGCAAAAATTGACGTCTGCAACTGTTCTAAAAATGGAATTTTCTAAATTTCTTTTCAAAACAGCCTGGTCATAGTGTCAAACAGTTTAGATTCCGATGAGTCGCCATGTTACACAGCATCTCTTCTGAATCCAAACTGTTTGCAAAGGTAATCACTGTGGGGAATATACGTCGTTATACGAGTTAATATATATCCTTTTGCATTTTAAAATCTTTGTATAGTGAAAACATTCATAAAGATTGTGAATTTCTGAAAGAAGATGTTTCAAAGTTAAAATTATTGGTTAACAGAGTGTTTTAGAATCTAAAAAGTAGTATTGATGATGTATTTAAAAAGTAAGGGCACTGCCATTGGAAGTTAAGATGATTTGATATTTAACTCAAAAACGTCTGACATTTTCTTTTAAATAACAAAGATTAAGTGACTTTGTAATGTTTAGTTATAGAGAAAAAAACCATGTAACATTGAGGCAAGTGGTCTTGACTGGATTTATTTTTTCATTATTGAAACTTAATTTTCTGTTGAAATCGATCTCTCGGACTTCAATAGTTCTCCACTATTTAGATTGTATATTGTTTTTAGCTCACCTGAGCTAGCTCAGGGTGAGCTTTTGCAATCCTTGAATGTCCGTCGTCCGTCGTTAGTCGTCAACAATTTTAGTGTTTACACTCTACAGGCCACAATATTTATCCAATCTTTCTCAAACTTGCTCAGATTGTTTATTACCATAAGAGTTCGGATGAGTTCGATTATGGTTGAAATCAAAAAATAGATCAAGAGTTATCTACCTTTGAATTGCTGACAATGCCATATTTAACAGTGTTTACACTCTAGAGGCCACAGTATTTATCCAATCTATCTTAAACTTGCCCAGATTGTATATTACTATAAGAGTTCGGATGAGTTTGATTATGGTTGAAATCGGACCAATAGATCAAGAGTTATGTACCTTTGAATTGCTTAAAAATGCCATAAATTACATTGTTTACACTCTAGAGGCCACATTTTTAATCCAATCTATCTCAAACTTGCTCAGATTGTATATGACTATAAGAGTTGAGATGAGTTGTATTATGGTTGAAATCGGATTAATAGGTAGAGAGTTATCTACCTTTGAATTGCTGAAAATGCCATATTTAACTAATGTTTACACTCTAGAGGCCTCAATTTGTATCAAATTTTTAGCTCACCTGGCACGTAGTGCCAAGGTGAGCTTTTAGGATCGCTGGATGTCTGTCGTCCGTCGTCTGTCTGTCCGTCCACAATTGTTCATTAACACTCTACCAGGTTCAAATCTCATTGGATCTTGATGAAACTTGGTCACAATGTTTTCCTCAATGAAATCTATGTCTAGTTCGAATGTGGGTCATGTCCGGTCAAAAACTAGGTCACTAGGTCAAATTATCGAAAAACCTTGTTAACACTCTAGAGGCTACAAATTTCATTTGATCTTCATGAAACTTCATCAAAATGTTTGCCTCAATGAAATCTAGGCCAAGTTCGAATGTGGGTCATGTCCGGTCAAAAACTAGGTCACTAGGTCAAATCATCGAAAAACCTCGTTAACACTATAGAGACTACAAAATTTATTGAATCTTCATGAAACTTGTGAACATAATGTTTGTCTCATTGAAATCGAGGTCAAGTTAGAATGAGGGTCATGCCCGGTCAAAAACTAGGTCACACGGTGTACATGGTTACATGGTTACCAGGTGAGCGATTTAGGGCCATAGTGGCCCTTGTTCTTAAACTTGCTCAGATTGTATATTTCCATAAGAGTTTGGATGAGTTCGATTATGGTTGAAATCGGACTAATAGGTCAAGAGTTATCTACCTTTGAATTGCTGAAAATGCCATATTTAACGGTGTTTACACTCTAGAGGCAACATTTTTTATCCAATCTTTCTCAAACTTGCTCAGATTGTATATTACCATAAGAGTTCAGATGAGTTGGATTATGTTTGAAATCGGACCAATAGGTCAAGACTTATCTGCCCTTGAATTACTGAAAATGTTTTCAATGGATTTCAATTATACTTACACACAATGTATATAGCTATAAGTTCTCGAAGGAGTGCAATTATTGTTGAAATCTAATAATTGTGTCAAGAGTTATATGCCCTTGATATACTTTGAAATGCTAGGAAAGGCTTTGTTTCAGTATTATTTAGGCTCTAGTTATCTGCCCTTGATGTACTCTACTATACTAGAGTAGGTCGTATTCCAATGCTGTTTACATGCTCTACTACAAATTTGAATGGATTTAGAATGAAACAGGAGAAATTAAAAGGTAAAGCTATCGGGCTTCATTACAAATGGTGAGCGATATCAGGGCCTTCAGGCCCTCTTGTTGAAACTGAGACATTGAATAAACAGCCTGTTACATGTCTGTGAACTTTTATCCTTAACCTGTACTGTGCTGGAAACAAGTACAGTCGAACTCGGGTAGGTCGAACATACCCGTGTTTCAAAATTAAAACGCTGCTCAGCCATGTTTTAACTTTGAAACACAGGTATGTTTAAGCCTAAACCGAGCTTGAAATAAGGCAATTCATGTTTCGAAATATCGGATAATTCAAGTTATGTGAGTTTGAGATATCGAAGTTTGACTGTATATACATCATTTTCAAACAGTGTAGACCTGATTAGAGGGCTCCTTCAGGAACATTCCAATCAGGGTCTGCTCTGTTTGCCATCAAGAGTAAATGTAAACGGGTCATTATTTAGAAAAAAGAAGTCAGTTTGGAAAGACTGTATTGTAAAGGTTAAACAAATCTTCCCATATATTATATGAGAATACTATTTATGCATGTACATATCTTTATGCAGTATGTCCACTTAACCCCTGTCCTGAAAGATATATAAATATGATATGAATTTGACAAGTTTCAAACACTTTTGAGCTGTACCATGTTTTGGGATTTCCAATAATGAGCTGGATTCATTCTGATTGCAATTGTCATTTAAGTCACAAATTACCCAATAAGGGCTTTATTAAAATTAAATATAATATCAGCGTATACTGGTACACTATATTACCTTTATGACAGGTATGTTAACATAATGAAACATGAAAGTACAATAGAAAGGAAGGAGGAACTAAATTAACCCTGTCACTGCTAGGATATTGCCTCCAAAAAATAAATTGTTTGCTTTCATTCATCAATTTAGATTCTCAGGAGATATGACTGAAGAGATATGAATGTGTATGTCCATCAAATAAAATGAGCAGCATCTGCACCAGGTCCTGTTTCATGGAGGTTTGCTGTCCATGAATATTCAACTAAACTATTCAGGGCTTCCATAAGTTGATCATGAAAAATCCTTAGATTTCCAAATTTTCTAAGTATGTATATACATACTTAAAGCAGGTTGAAAGTAAAGCAGAATGCACCTTAAGGCGCATTCTGCTTTACTTTCAGCCTCCTTTAAGCTACCATCTGTAAGGATAAAAACCTGGAAGATTTCTGAAAAATCTAGAGAAATGGCAGCCCTGACTATTTTGAAGGCAGTTGGACATACCAGTACTTTGTGTGAGATTCTAACCTGTCACTCCCTGTATTTCAGGAAGAAGAGATCCGGAACTTCCAGCTACAGATGCAGCAGAGACACAGACCCTCGTGTGTGGCCCTGGAGAAGGACTTGAGGAGTATGAACTTCAACAAGCGATTCAATGACTCCGGTCTCGGCAGGGTGAGTGTAGTATTGAAATTCTTGAAAAGGCTCCAGATAAAACCAAGTACCGCACTTCAAGTACTGAAATCAATCTGTCTCTACCAAACAAGTTTTTATATTTGATTGCAATTCTTTAGACAACAATAGCTTGGCTTATAAAAGTTGTCCAGCTATCTGGAACTCTTTTACAGCCCGTAAACTTCCAATTCAGCAAAGTGTGTTTCTAAAAATATGTTTTCTAAATACTTAAATCTTGTTTGAACTTAAATGGGTACTGTTGAGAAGAATTTGTAAATTATTATTTCCCAATAAACATCTTTATGCTAAAATTATTATTTTCATTAAAACAGTTTGGAGCCTCCATGCCAGATTAGACGCTGGATAACTCCATGTCTGATCAGGCTTAAAACTGTTTGCCATTTAGAATTGTTATAAAGTTATTTTCCACATAATTTATTATGACAATACGTTTGCGCTTAAACAGGAAAGAATAACGTCTTCTCCACTGTAACATGCAATGGTGTACTACACTTCAGATCCATCATGAGCTGGCCAAGTACCACGAGATTGGGAGATTCTGTGACAGGAATGAAGATGACATAGACTGGGACTCGGCTCTCTTCCATGAGGTACATGCTGCAGAGCTGGGCGAGCTGGAGGCCATTCTGACACTGGGCAAGCTGTATCTGGGCATGGAGAGGGACGTCCTCATCAACTGTACAGTAGGGGTAAAGTCTTTATAGATGTTTCTACAGGGGATGGGGTGGGGGTGTTCAGAAAATTAACCCATTACCCCATAACTTATTTCTAGTTTTGAAGATAGTTGACCACTTAAAGCAGGTTGAAAGTAAAGCAGAATGCGCCTTCAGGCGCATTCTGGTTTACTTTCAACCTGCTTTAAGCTATTATTTGTTAGAATATAGAAAATCTTTCTTATGACTCTTATTGTGACAGTATAAATTGAAACTGTCTTCTGTAGAGGAATGAATTTAAGGCGTAAAAAGGCATTTTTATGGGGTATGGAATAAAGGCATTTTTTCCAAAGCTAAAATCTATATAGCTACACATTTTGACTATGATGTGGCTACTCATTAGAATTGTTTCATCATAGGATTTGATGCTAGAGATGTTCAGTTTACTCTCTGTCTGTTTAGAAATGAACTGATTTTTTTCTGCGTTCAAGCGAAATGAACGACAGAAAATTATCGGCAAATACCATGAATCGCGCTAGCGATTCATGGTAAATTTGCAGATAATTTTCTGTCGTTCATTTCGCTTGAATGCCGAAAAAATCAGTTCATTTCTTATATTTACAATATATTTGCTGTAATTTCTAACATTAAATAAACATTTTGTCAGTACGGATGTATGTTTAATCCATATTAGAGGTCGATAACACGAATAATGTGTACCCTATAAGGAACAGCCATGACCGATTTACTGAATCTGTGTACATTCGAAAGCAGAAAAAATAAGTTCCATTGTCAACAACTTGACAGTTTGGCGCGAAAAATGCTGATTTATGACGTCATTAGAAGTGACGTAATTTTAAAGTAGGATAAATATATCGGGGTTTATTGTCATAAAGAAACGCAGATATATGCCACTGTTTATATGGTAGATTCTTATGTCAATTTTCTTGCAATTTATCTCATTTATAAAGAAGAATATTAGTCGGGAATCATGGTTTCCACTAGTAGGAAGGCATAGATCGGTTAAGAACAAATTTTGAAAAAATCCGCCAAATGTTTGCTGCCCCAAGTTCCAAAGATTAATTCGCGAATGAAAACTGCATATGCCCCGCCTCCCCTTCGAAACTTTTCCACAAGTCCTGCCCTCTCGAAAATTGGTGTTTATTTGAAATGAACACACTTTTTGTCAATGGAATTGAATGGGGCGATTGTAAATATATTCTTTTAACTGTTACTGAACATGAGTTTTGAATGTATTTCAGAATGATGACCCTGAGAATATTGATACGGGTATGGACTATATGGTACAGGCAGCTGATGCAGGGGATAGAGGGTCGATGCTGTATGTAGCCAAAGCATTCCAGTCTGGAAATGGACTTGGCCGAAGAAGGTAAAAAGGCATATTCAATTTCCATGGTGTAATGGATTAACCCATAACCCCATAGGCCATTTCTAGTTTTGAAGACAGCTGAACACTTAAAGCAGGTTGAAAATAAAGCAGAATGCTCATTATGCTTTATTTTCAGCCTGCTTTAAGCTACTGTCTGACAAAACATAGAACATATTAATTAAAATAACATATTGATGACTATGAATTGGAACTATTTTCTTCGGTGTAGGAATAAATCAAAGGCATCAAAAAGTGTTTTTATTGTGTAATGGGTTAACTATTGTAGGGGAATCTCGTGGGAGGATGCTCTACACTGGTATGATGAGGCACTAAACTCTATGGATGACAATGACGAGGGTGGAGAGTATGATTCTACCATGGATGACCCACCATATATCATCATGAGTAAAATGGCAGAGATGTATGCAGAAGGAGGACATGGGCTGGAGAAACTACCAGAGAGAGCTTGTAAGTCTGCCATACCTAATGTAGATATAGAGCTTCAGATAAGGGGAATATTTCAAAAACTAAAATATTAATTTCTGCATTTAAACCTATGGTGTCACTACTCATTAGAATCGTCTCTTCGAGACGATTCTAATGAGTAGTATCACAATAGGATTTGGTGCTGATATGAGTGAGAAAATGTACAACTTGTTCAGTTTTATTCCCTCTTATCTGGAGCCCTGGATAAACATTTATAACCCCATGTGTTTGACACCCTGATGATATTTTCTGAAGATAAAAAATCAACAGTTTTTTACTCGTGAGATTTGTTGCAGAGGACAATTACAGCAAAACCTTTGCTTTACAATCATTGAACTATTTTAGTTGCTTTGCGTTTAAGCTAAAAGCAAGGTGAAAGTAAAACAAAAGGCTTTTTCAGGGAATAAGAAATATATCTTTCCCTTTAAAATGATTGCATCAGAAGTTTTAAACAATTGTACATTGTCTCTAAAAGGAAAAAAAAGTATGAATTTGTTTACAGACTAGTCATAGGTCTTGATGCTCTTCCATTTTCAGCGGAGATGTACAACCAGGCAGCCGAGGCGGCTATGGGTGCAATGAAAGGGCGACTGGCCAACAAGTACTACGCCCTAGCCGAGGAGGTTTGGGGTGACGAGGAGTAGATGATAGTACGGAGTAGGGGAGGAGTATGGAGACAAGAGAGTAGAGAGAAGGAGAAGACCGGTGGTAGAGAGAAGCTGCTGTCAGCTGACAGAGACATAGAGGAACCAGAACAGTTTTATCTCACTACAGTAATACCCTGCTGGAATGACCACTCAACAAACACGTGGTTTGTTTGCTTGTTTATGGCAATAGGCTGCTGAAAGGAGGATGAAAGTAAAGCTTTCTGCTCAGTTTCAGTAATGAGTGGTCGCACTAGTTGGGACAATTCTGTATCACGACATCCTTTTATTGTATTTTTCATATTTAGCTCATTTGGCCCCTAGTGCCATGTTTTTACATCTTTTACAAACATTGTACATATGAAGTGTACAGTTGTCCTGTGCAAACAGTGTAGACCCTGATCAGAGGGCTCCAGCAGGAGCCCTCTGATCAGGGTCTACACTTTTTGCCATTTTGTAATATATTGTTAAATAATAACAACATCCCTAAATATTCAAAAATGGACTCAGCCTGATTGGACATTGGGATTGCCCATTTGAAGTTTCAGGGGTCAATGAGTTAAGAAATTTTACATTTTCTTCATATTTAAGACTAGCTCTAGTTAGATTTCCTTTAGAACAATTTCAGTGTTTTATTGGATTGTACTGTTTTGATGTCAAGCTGTGTTCGTATGTCTGTTACTGTGCAAGACAGTAGATTTTACCAATGTCATATTACAACATGGACTGGCTGTGGGAGATTCCGTCTAATGATCCCCAGAGACTTTACACAAAATCTCAGCACTTGATGTTCTTGGATCGTGATATGCAAGGCTCCAGACAATGGAAGTAATTCAAAAACTAAAATCATTATTTCTACATTAAACCCTATGTTGTCACTCTTCAAGACGATTCTAATGAGTAGTAGTCACACCATAGGTTTTTGTGCTGAAACAAGTGAGAAAATGATGGATTTGTTCAGTTTACTCTCTCTCTCTTATTTGAATATGTCTTTCTAAATGCTCGTTAGAATAAAAAAAACACTTAATTGAAGAAGAATTCATGTCTTAGGGAAGAATTATGTGATGTTTGCTTGATATCTGAGATTTCTTTGAGGGTGAGAAATCTTGTAATGTGCTAAGATGTTTATTACTTGATGTTCCCTCGTGTGTAGTTTATGATGGCCGTTACCTCAGGTAGTTTGGTGCAGCGTCGTACAACATTATTGTTGTGTAAGCATGTAGGAACATTTTTCACTGTGAAACTGGATTTATTTACTGGCTGTTTAATTACATTGCTTGATTTGAACATTCTAGCAGAGGGAGATTTTGCAATGTACAATAGTTCCGCAATCATAAAGTTAAGTAAATGTATTGCTATAAATAAACTTAGGAGATTAGATACAGTCAGTTTTGTATTAAACAACCACTTGATATAAGATTAATTGGTAGTATTTAATATAAGTAGTTGCTTAAGTCTTTCCTCCCTGAAACTTTAAATGGACAATTCCAGTTTCCATTTTAGTCTAGTCCATTTCTGACTTTTAAGGGTTGTTTTTGTCAATGTTTGGCATTATGACAAACAGTGAAGACCCTGATCATAGGGCTCCTTTTGGAGCCCTCTGATCTGGGTATTCACTGTTTGCACAGGACAAGTGTTCTATACACATGTACACTGTTTGAAAAGGACGCCTATAAGCGGGACTAGGGTTCAAAGCACAGGGAGCCAGAACGTAGGGGGTATTTTTGGCCTTAAATGACCAAAAAAAATAAAAAAAATTTATATGAGTATATATCATAGACAAGGGGTCGAACTATCAACAGGGCCATTTCACTACCTCCCATGATAAACACGTCATATTTTCTACACATTTTGATCAATTCAACTAGACTCAACAGTTTCAAGTACCTAAATAGTCACACTAATGATAACCATTTACTTTTATCCTGCAATTGTACTTGGTCTCGAAAAAAAAAGCAAAATCCGAGCGGAACGATGCCCAATTTGCGAGGTCGGCAGCACGGGTGCAACCCCCATTTTCAAGACTGAACAGCAACATAACGCCATGCAGGGGAGAAACGGGCGCATGCAATCAATAAACGAACATATTACATGCAACTTACCCGCATAAACCGTCGCCCTCGGGTCCTCGAGTCCACCAATTTCGCTCACTTTCTGTTTCAACATCCAAATATCAACAGCTGACCTCCATATTCAATAACATTACTCGTTTGTAAGCTGTCATTTCATTGGGTCAGTCGATACAAAGAGCCAATGAAATGATGTGGTCGCATCTGCGGTCATGTGATTTTATGTGGCGGTCAGCTCTAGATATTTGAGTGTTGAAACAGAAAGTGAGCGAAATTGGTGGACTCGAGGACCCGAGGGCGACGGTTTATGCGGGTAAGTTGCATGTAATATGTTCGTTTATTGATTGCATGCGCCCGTTTCTCCCCTGCATGGCGTTATGTTGCTGTTCAGTCTTGAAAATGGGGGTTGCACCAGTGCTGCCGACCTCCCAAATTGGGCATCGTTCCGCTCGGATTTTGCTTTTTTTTCGAGACCAAGTACAATTGCAGGATAAAAGTAAATGGTTATCATTAGTGTGACTATTTAGGTACTTGAAACTGTTGAGTCTAGTTGAATTGATCAAAATGTGTAGAAAATATGACGTGTTTATCATGGGAGGTAGTGAAATGGCCCTGTTGATAGTTCGACCCCTTGTCTATGATATATACTCATATAAAAAAAAAAATTTTTTTTGGTCATTTAAGGCCAAAAATACCCCCTACGTTCTGGCTCCCTGTGGTTCAAAGGGTTAAAGCAGGATAAAAATAATGCAGAAGCTTGGAACTTTCTGCATTATTTTGATCCTGCATTAACCCTAGTCCAGCATATAGGCGTCATTTTCAAACAATGTACATGTGATAGTACAATTGTCCTGTGCAAACAGTGAAGACCCAGATCAGAGGGCTCCGAAAGGAGCCCTCTGATCAGGGTCTTCACTGTTTGTCATAATGCCAAACATTGACAAGACAACCCTTAAAAGTCAGAAATGGACTTGACTTAAAAGGAAACTGGAATTGTCCATTTAAAGTTTCAGGGAGGAAAGAGTTAAGCAGTTATCTGTCTGTAAATATAGATCCAAGTCTTAAATATAGGTTGTTGCTTAATACAGATCAATATTATGCAGAAACAAATTTTGGATAAAATCAAGGGCTTTCGGATTTGACTAACAATGTAGACCCAGATCAGCTGATTTTTCAAATACAAGGCATCTGATCAGAGTCGGCATTGATTGCAGCAATATTTTACCTTAAAATAAACAAAATTAAATCTTCTGGGTGGTCAAAATTAGGAGTGCTTACTGCATAATGTAAGCAACAGCTTCTAGATAATTAGTTAGTAAAAATATAATAAAAAAAGGAATTCCAAGTCTTGACAAAAGTATCCATATCCATAATCTGCGTAGTCATTTGCTTTTTATACCTCTTATAATTATGTGCAAGATTTAAATTTTCTGTTTCTAGTGTGTACATATTTATTGACATTATTATTTTTTACTTCCATTTCCATAACAATGAATTTATTTTGATCTCTGACTACAGGGCTGCCATAAGTTGATCATGACAAAGTCTAAGATTTCCAAATTTTCTATTTACCAAGCGCCATTACTTAAAGCAGGTTGAAAGTAAAGCAGAATGCGCCTTACTTTCAGCCTGTTTTAAACTATCATCTGCTATGATAAAAATCCGAAGATTTCGGGGAAATCCCAAGAAATGGCAGCCCTGTAACTACCTATTGTGTATATGCAGCTATGAAGAGATTTTACAGGTGTGATTGTGGTAAAGCCTGGCTTTTTACAAGTTATGAATGCTGATAAATGAATATGCAAGTTCTACTCCTCAATTAGATTAATTACAGTGGAGAATGTGTTATTCTTTCCAATAAACTTGTTTACGCTAAAACTATTATTTGCAGTGCAAACAGTTTGGAGCCAGATCAGATGCCGGGTAACCCGGCGTCTGATCAGGCTTCAAACTTACCCATATTTCAAAGTTAAAACACGGCTATCACACAATTTAACTTTGAAATATGGTTATGTTCGACTTAAGCGAGAATGAGTTTTCGAAATTCTACTTAAAAAATATGGCTAATTTTGCCATCAGCGAGTTTTGAAGTATCGAGTTTTGACTATACTTTGAATATTTGTTTGATAGATTTATCAAATATTTACTCCAATATGCAACCAACATCTGTATATGTAAACAAGTCTTTGCCTGTGTTTAACAGCCATTTAGTAAAGGAAACAGTTAGATCTTCAAATACATGTGGCTGTATATTTCAGGACAAAAGTAATGCAGAAAGTTAAAAAACATCTGGGGCCCATTTCATAAAACTTCGTACGACAAAAACGGTCGTAAGTCAAAACTTCAAAATACATTTAATTTCTTATTTCTTTATCTAATCCTGTCTTGTGACATCTCTTTGGAATCGTCTTGAAAAGACAATTCCAAAGAGATGTCACAAGACAGGATTAGATAGAGAAATAAATAATAATTGAGACTTTTATAATACGACTTACGGAAAAATTTATCTTACGAAGTTTTATGAAACGGGCCCCTGTGTTGCTTTCTGCAATAAGTGGCCTTCTGTATGAACTCTTTCGTCCTTAGCCAAAAGTACAAATTAAATATATCCAATTACGTTTAAGACATGTCACTGCTTTAAAGCAAGAAAAAAGTAAAGCAGAAAGCTCCTAGGAGAGCTTTCTGCTTTACTTTGATCTTGCTTTCAGTTGTCACTGTTCATTCAGCATCATCAATGAATATTCATTTGTGATGCTTATATTGATTAAGTGGTAAAGGAACCATATATGCTTTACCTAATCCATTACCCAACAGAAGCGCCTTTTAGCACATTTTATTTACTCTTTCACCGACAAAATAGTTCCAATTTATATTGTCATGAACATGTACCATAAGAAATACTTTCTGAATTCTAGCAGATGGTAGCTTAAAGCAGGCTGAAAGTAAAGCAGAATGTGCCATATGGCACATTCTGCTTTACTTTCAGCCTGTTTTAAGTTGTCAACTGTCTTCAAAACTAGAAACATGCTATGGGATAATGGGTTAAGGGAAAAATTATAGACTGCAAATGGCAGCTAAACACAGGCTAGGCTATGTACAAACCATTTTAACTGCTGTTCTCTATTTAGTTTGATTTTATACCTTTTATAAAAGAATATTTTGGGTATTGTCCTTGTCTTTATTGATTTTTGTTGTTTTTGATATTGAAGCTTCTATGGTTACCTGGGTTTCATTTGTTGATATGCAAATTAAGAATTTGTTAATGACCTTGCAGTAAAGATAGTGTATGCAATTGCCTTTAACTGCTTTGTACCTTATTTGGTAACTTGGTTTGGGTTTTAAGTTTTACTTGCTTGATATGATTAACATCAGAAATAGGTATCGGGTTTTGTCACCATTTTATATGCATTTTGTAATATAAAGTAGCCTCTATTTAGTGACTATTCCAAGATGTAGGATGAAACTTTCTTTCAAACAAGTTTCTGCTTAATGCAGAGCAAATGTAATGCAGAAAGCTCCCATAGGAGCTTTCTGCATTACCTTTGCTCTGTATTAACTCTTTGAGCCCTAGTCCCGCATATAGGCGTCCTTTTCAAACAGTGTACATGTGAATAGTACACTTGTCCTGTGCAAACAGTGAAGACCCAGATCAGAGGGCTCCAAAAGGAGCCCTCTGATCAGGGTCTTCACTGTTTGTCATAATGCCAAACATTGACAAAAACAACCCTTAAAAGTCAGAAATTGACTAGACTAAAATGGAAACTGGAATTGTCCATTTAAAGTTTCAGGGAGGAAAGAGTTAAGCTATAAGTTGTATGCAAGACTGCCAATTCTTATTGTAGACTGTTTGTAGTTTTAAAGCTGAAAAGTGCTAGACAAGTCATGGATAAGGCTAGAACTGGCAAATAATATTAATTGTTGAAAACAGACTCATTTTAAAGTGTAGTAAGTGGGATATCATGTGTTTAAAGGAAAGTCATGTACTGCATTCAATAGACTTATATGCAAAATTCTAACACACTTCCCGCACACTCCTATATAAACAAAGAATGAACGTTTCAGTGTTTGAATTTTCAATAAAATACGCACGTGCTAAAACGTTCTAACGTGACGTCATATGACTTTGAAAATGCATACGCCAAGAAATGTAGTGCCGTTGCTTCGTTGCAAATTAAGGTAAAATTATTTGTTTGAATAAAAATAATAAATTGATACCAGTGTTTTATCTAACAATCGAACACGGGTAGTCGTTGAGATGCTTGTAATTAAACCACTTGGCCTAAAGGCCTCGTGATTAAATTACTACGCATCTCAACTCCTTCCAGTGTTCGATTGCACGATAAAACACTGGTATGAAATTATTTTTTCTTAACTAAATCTTGACTGAAGAAAATAAATCCTGTACAAGAACTTAGAAGGTAGGAACAATTTTTGTAAATTTCTGTTGTTATGCTTATTTCCGCTTATAAAGTGTTCAACGATATTTCATTCGACCATCTCGCTCAGAAGTGTACTTTCTATAACACATGAATAGGGCATTCAATTTCTGTTGTTGCGAAAATGTTTTATAAAATGCAAACGTTTTGTATGAATTGAATGACTGAGATTATAAATGTTGATTTGTCGTCCCACCCCCAACCATTACCGGTGCGTTACATTACCTGTCAATGTACCGAACCCCAGGACTGTTGTGTTGTAAATAGAGTCTCAGTTCCTTGTATGTTAAAACAGCCAAACTTGTGGTGAGCAACCATTTAAATAGAGATGAAGTGAATGTCTTTATGGCACGTTGCTACTTAGTACAGGACTAAAGCAATGCAGAAAGCTCCTAAGGGAGCTTTCTGCATTGCTTTAGTCTTGCACTAAGCAGCCTCCTGTCTTTACAGATAACCAAGTTTCTTTGTTGAATTGTTGCCAAACACTGGTGGGGCAGAACCTTATATTGTAACATGTAAAGCACCCATTGATGAAAATTTGCGGACTTTTTCATGGCTTATGGACTTAAAAAGTTGTCTCTAGATTTTGATTGGATAACTCGTACAATTATTATCCAATCAATGCTATGTAAACATCTGATTGGTTCAGAAATTCTAAACTGAAATTTAGCCAGATCTTGAGTGCAAATTGGTAGTCATGGGTACATATTTGGCCATGTTGAAAATTTTTGGGAGTTTTTCCATAGAAGTCTCTCGATATATTGGATTTGTGAGCCTTTGGTTAGTATACCATAGAATAGTTGTGTCTGTATTTGTTAAACCCAGTGCAGATCGAAAAATTATAAAAAAGTATAAAATACTAAAACCCAATGAAAAAATGTGATATTCATTTCTCTTGTAAATACTCCATTTTGATGTTATAACAAGTAAAATGGCGCCTGAGAGGCAATGTAATAGACTCAGTGAAAAACCAAATATTACAACCATAGAAAAATAAGTCCCTTTTATAAGTTTTTAAAGGCAGGTGGCTGCTTAAAGCAGAATGGGGCTTTTTGCTTTCCTTTCATTCTGCTTTAAGCTGCCATCTGTATTTTAGACAGAAATTTGAGCCATATAGTGGTTGTAATATCAGGGATTTTACTGGAGTTGTTGTGTGAATTATGCTTCATTATTTACTGTCTGATGTTTTAAATGCAGAATTTTTTACATAATAAAATATTGAAGAAATGTGGTCTGTTGCCATAACGTCCCCTTGTACTCGATCCAACCTTAAGCTATTATGTACTCTATCCAACCTTTCAAGCTTGAGCTATAAATGTAGTCATAATGAAAAAATCATGAATCCCTTGGCTGCTAAAGTCAAACCAGGCCTGCCATAAGTTGATACAAAAATTCCTAAGATTTCAAATTTTTCAACTTTTCAAGCCAGATTTTCCTGATTATACCTTTAACCTATAGTCTGTTTCTAGTTTTTATGACACGTGATGCTTAAAGCAGGTTGAAAGTAAAGCAGAATGCGCTTAAGGCGCATTCTGCTTTACTTTCAGCCTCTTTTAAGCTTCCATCTGTTAGAATAAAAATCTGAAGATTTCGGAAAAATCCGGAGAAATGGCAGCCCTGTCAAACCTTTGTCAAGCAGGGAACTGTTAGAGATGAAATCAGTTTTGACAACAGGTGGAACCTTAATTCAGGACAAAAGTACAACAGGAAGCTTCTATAGGAACTTTCTCTTGTGTTTTTGTTCTGTATGAATGCGTTTCACCCATAGAAGCTCCTTTTAGCAAATTTAATTGATTACTCTACTGAAGAAAATGCTTTTAATTCATACAGTCATAAACATGTATCGTAAGAAATGCCTTCTACATCCTAGCAGATAGTGGCTTAAAGCAGGCTGAAAGTAAAGCAGAATGTGCCTTAAGGCACATTCTGCTTTATTTCAACCTGCTTTACCCCATAGCCTGTTTCTAGATTTGAAGACAGGTGACCTCATAAAGTAGGTTGAAAATAAAGTAGAATGCACCTTAAGGCACATTCTTCTTTACTCTCAGCCTGCTTTATGCTACCATCTGTTAGGGTATAGAAAATATGTCTTTTGGCACATGTTTATGACTACTGTATATAAATTGGAAATATTTTCCGATGGAATAAGATTAGGAATAAGTTTAATGAGCTAAAAGGCGTTTCTATGGGGGAAAGGGTTAAGTGACTGTCTGTCTTCAAACCTAGAAACATGCTACGGGGTAAAGGGATAACCCATTATCCCATAGCCTGATTTAGGTTTAGAAAATAGATGACCACTTAAAGCAGGTTGAAAGTAAAGCAGCATGTGCCTTAAGGCACATTCTGCTTTACTTTCAGCCTGCTTTAAGCTTCCATCTGCTAGTATATAGCAAATATTTCTTATTATACATATTCATAAATGTATAAATTTGAATCCTTTCTTCAGTGGAGGAATCAATGAAAGGCGTAATTATGGGGTTATGGGTTAAAGAATGGTTACTTCACACAAGTATTAATATAGATCTACTCAAAATATTTTCTGCTGCAAGATTACTAAAGATATTCAGGATCGCAAAAATATTTGCAGATAGCCATCAATTTGCGCTTGACAAGATCAGGGTTTTAAAGTTACATAAGTGCGGAAATCTCTTGTAAACCAGTTGTCCTTTTGTCTCATTGACCTCTAGCATCAAGGACACTCCTCATTTACAAAACTGAAACCTTTCTATTACAACCGCTAAAACAGGGCGAATTGATTTCATAAAATACAGGGGACAGCTTAAAGCAAGGTTAAGGTTTTCCATTCATCTTGCTTTCAGCAGTCATCTGCCTTAAACACCAGCTAATTAGCACATTTTAGTGTTCGTAATAAAGAGGTTTTACTGTATGTGAAAAGTACACTTGTCCTATGCTAACAGTATAGATCCAGTTCAAAGGGCTGCTACAGGAACTCTCTGATTAGGGACTGAACTGTTTGTCATTTTACAATATATGAAAATGGCCCCTTATTATATATATATAGTAAAAAATGGACTATACTTAATCAGAAACTGGATTTGTCCATTTGAACTTAAAAGTTTCACTGTTATAACCACTGTAGATGACTGCATAACCCATTATCATATAGCCTGATTCTAGTATTGAAGATAGGTGACCACTTAAGCAAGATGAAAGTAAAGCAGAATGCCCCTCAAGGCAACCATTTGCTAGGATATAGAAAATATTTCTTCTGGTGCATATTCATGACTATTTTAATTGGAACTATTTCTTAAGTGAAGGAATACATAAAAGGCGTATTTATGGGGTGATTGGTTAAAACAGGAATGAAGTCTTCCTTTAACCCTTTCCCCCATAGAAGCAACTTTTAGCGTATTTAATTTATTCCTCCGCTGAAGAAAATAGTTCCAGTTTATACCCTCAAGAACAATTACAATTACAAAATATTTTATATAGCCTAGAAGATTTTAGCTTAAAGCAGGCTGAAAGTTAAGCAGATTGTGCCTTAAGGCACATTCTACTCTACTTTCAACCTGCTTTAAGTGGTCAACGGTCTTCAAAACTAGAAACAGGCTATGAGGTAAAGTGTTAAGCAGCTAAGTGTCTAAATGCCATTATTAGTATTCAGTTGGATGGTTATAATATTGGAACTCTAACTGAAGTAGTGTAGGAATTCCATATTTGCTGTACAGTAAAGCCTCTCTATTACACCACTAAATTGTGTGAATTATTAGGTTTTTAAGACAGGCGACTTCGTAAAGCATGATGACAGTGAAGCAGAAAGCTCCACCTATCTTTTTTACAATCAATTAGCTTTCTTTGTAGTGGTCGTAATAGAGAAGTTTTACTGTACATTACCTCACATTTGTGTGGTTGAACCCTGGTCTTGGCACTTTAGATTTTTAGCTCACCTGGCACGAAGTGCCAAGGTGAGCTTTTAGGATCGCTGGATGTCCGTCGTCTGTCCGTCCGTCTGTCTGTTCACTATTGTTCGTTAACACTCTACCGGCTACAAATCTCATTGGATCTTCATGAAACTTGATCACAATGTTTGTCTAGTGAAAATCTAGGTCAAGTTCGAATGTGGGTCATGTTGGGTCAAAAACTAGGTCACTAGGTCAAACCATAGAAAAACCTTGTTAACACTCTAGAGGCTACAAATCTCATTGGATCTTAATAAAACTTGGTCAGAATGTTTGTCTTATTAATATCTAGGTCAAGTTCGAATGTGGGTCATGTCCGGTCAAAAACTAGGTCACTAGGTCAAATCATAGAAAAATCTTGTTAACACTCTAGAGGCTACACATCTCATTGGATCTTTATGAAACATGGTAAGAATGTTTGTCTCATTGATATCTAGGTCAAGTTTGAATATGGGTCATGTCCAGTCAAAAACTAGGTCACTAGGTCAAATCATAGAAAAACCTTGTTAACACTCTAGAGGCTACAAATCTCATTGGATCTTGATGAAACTTGGTCAGAATGTTTTTCTCATTGATATCTAGGACAAGTTCGAATATGGGTCATGTCGGGTCAAAAACTAGGTCACGAGGTTAAATCATAGAAAAATCTTGATAACACTCTAGAGGCTACAAATCTCATTGGATCTTGATGAAACTTGTTCAGAATGTTTGTCTCATTGATATATAGGTCAAGTTCTAATATGGGTCATGTCCGGTCAAAAACTAGGTCACTAGGTTAAATCATAGAAAAATCTTGTTTACACTCTAAAGGTTGATTGTGGGTCATGTCCAGTCATAATCTAGGTCACTATAGGTCAAGTTTGCCATGGTGTACCAGGTGAGCGATTTAGGGCCATAGTGGCCCTTGTTCATGTAGGTAAGCTTTCCAGTTCGCTTGCGGAAGGTCAGTGGTCCAACCTACTGAAACAGTGTAATAAAGGGCTTCTAGTGTCTTCATCCACCTGTAATTAGCTGGGTGTCGTGATATGACTGAAATACTGTTAAAGCGACGTAAAATCATACATCAAAATCAAAATCCATTCTCTATTGTTGTCTTTCAGTCTTAATTGACTAGAAATTTAACTCTTTCAAAACTAAGTAACTCTTGTGGGTTATTAAGTTCCCTTGTGGATCTTTTTATTAGTTTACAAAACATAAAACAGTCTACTGGGATCGTTTCATAAATACTGCTGGAAATTGGCAAACAGTTTAGACCCTGGTCTGAGGGCTCCTACAGGAGTCCTCTGATCTGGATCTACACTGATTTCAAGTGTTAAAAGTACATTTTAAACAGTTCCAAGGTGTTGAAAGAGTTAACACAAAATTTCTTGAAAGTACAGTAAAAGCTGTGTATAACTGCCACTTAATAAAGATTCCGTTCTCTAATATACATTACATGTACTAAACCTTGATTACTTACACTCGTTAAAAGTCACACAAAACTTAATTTCTTAAGTTGAAATTCAATCACTTGAGATCACTGAAGTAAAAAATACCAGTATTTCAGAGTTAAAAATGGCCTTAGGTCATGTTTTATCTCCTTTACCCCTGTAAATTTTAATGGACAATTCCAATTTCCAAATAAGTTTATTTCATTTTCAGCTATTTAAGGTTGATTTTAACAATGTATTGCAAAATGAAAAACAGTGTAGACCCTGATCAGAGGGCTCCTGCAGGAGGGTCTACACAGTTTGCATAGGAAAAGTGTAATCTTCACTAGGCTTGAATGTGTAATCTTTGAAAGACAGTAAGACATCTCTACTATGACCATTTAAAAGAAGGCTAATTGATTGTATAAAATTAAGTGACCGCTTAACCCATTACCCCATAGCCTGTATCCAGTATTGAAGATAGGTGACCACTTAAAGCAGGTTTGAAGTAAAGCAGAATATGCTTAAAGACAAATTCTACTTTACTTTCAGTCTGCTTTAAGCTTGAATCTGTTAGAATATAGAAAATATTTCTTATGATATATTTATGACAATAAATTGTTTTAGCTCATGGTTTGGAAAGGATGGGATTGAATTGAACTCTTAGAGAGAATGTCTTTCATGGTATAGTTAACTCTTTCCTCCCTGAAACTTTAAATGGACAATTCCAGTTTCCATTTAAGTCTAATCCATTTCTGACTTTTATGGGTTGTTTTTGTCAATGTTTGGCATTATGACAAACAGTGAAGACCCTGATCAGAGGGCTCCGAAAGGAGCCCTCTGATCAGGGTCTTCACTGTTTGCATAGAACAAGTGTACTATTCACATGTACACTGTTTGAAAAGTATGCCTATATGCGGGACTAGGGTTCAAAGGGTTAATATGCAGATCCTTTAAATGTACAGTACAGTCAACTTTGTATAAAATGTACCTAATGAAGAAACAGTGTGCGCGTTATAGATTCGTGACCACTTAATGCAGAAAGCTTTATGCATTAATTTTGTCCTGTATTAACCCATTTTATGCGGGATACACTTTTAGGTGTACCTCTAGGCAAACAGTTTTGATCTCAGATCAGGCCCCACATTGTGGGGCCTGATCTGAGATCAAAACTGTTTGCAGCTAAGTCAATACTCTACCAGAAAATGCTAAAATATTTTGCAAATATTTGAGTTGTACCCGCTGCAGACGACATTTTAAAATGGCCGCCAAATATTACCCAGCATACAATGGGTTAAAAGCAGCAGCTTGGTCTAATTAATACAGCTAAATACTTTTAATTGGTCACTTAATACAAGTTTGACTGTATTCATTGTGGCATATTTAACTTTACTTAATTCAATATTTATCGTTTTATAAGGTGTGTTCTATTGACATTTTTTTTGCTATTGTAAATAGATTCAATAATCGTCACAGCAGCTTTGTCGATGTTAATGTTTTATGCTTTTTCTTACTTTATCATAATTGTAAAAATGGCTAATAGCTAAACAAACAAACCCTGTGTGTTGTGTAAATGGCAATTGTAACACAAAAATAGGTGTTTACTAGGCATTTCTCGAATAGAAAATTTTGGAGCATTTTAAAAGAGAGTTTAGGCTGAATTATAAAAGGTATATTTCAAATTACATTGCTCAAAGCAGTTTTGGTTACTAAGATTTCTCAAATTTTATGAAAAGTTTATTAAAGAGATGCTTAGCGCTTTAGCCTTTCAAGTGAAAAGACTTTCAAGACATTGTAGTGTAGACCTAGATCAGTTGCTCGTTTTGAATTGTGGTATCTGATAAGGTACAGCCACAAAGTATGTAGCGTCAGCTACTGATTTAACCCATTTTATGCGGGATACACTTTTAGGTGTACCTCTAGGCAAACAGTTTTGATCTCAGATCAGGCCCCACATTGTGGGGCCTGATCTGAGATCAAAACTGTTTTCAGCAAAGTCAATATTCTATCAGAAATTGCTAAAATCTTTTGCAAATATTTTGAGTTATACCCGCTGCAGACGACATTTTAAAATGGCCGCCAAATATTACCCAGCATACAATGGGTTAATTGTTGAAGCTCTCCATGCTGAATTTCACAAATGGACTCTTCCATTGTTTGAATAATTATCAGTTTACATTAACATTTGAGGGGGGGGGGGGGGGGGGTCTATAAACTATTAAGATATTAAAATATTATATTGGCTATATAAGTATGGCAAATATTGAAATATTAAATTGTCTATAAAAATATTGCAAACAATTTTGATCCAGATCAGAGGGCTCCTGAATTATCCCTCTGATTTGTTTGCCATGGATTACTATGCTGCTGAGGCTCAATCTTTGACATCTTTTAAGAGTGGGTTTTCTAGCCTAACCTTCTAAGGGGACCTTCCCATAGTGGTTACAAAGTAGTCCAGATGAGGGGCTTGAGCTGCGTCAGCGGGGTTTTGCACCCTGGTACCGTCACAGCAGCTGAATAGGTCAAGCCCTGATGGATGAAAAGTAACCGGAGAAACTTTTGTCTTTTTCTACCTTTTATATATTTCACGCCTTTTGTCTTGTATGGATCTCTTCTTACTTTATCTGTCATTTCTCTTTTGTCTTATCTTTCTCTGAGCACACCGTTATGTAATTGTCAAGCTTTTACAGGACAACATACCTATGTAGATGTAGATATAACTGGTTCCAGTACTATAAGGGTTAAGACCCAGATACAAGACCATAATTCAAACATGGGCATCTGATCTTAGTCTGTGCTGTAAGCAATCTCTCAGACCTCCAGATAAAGGGAGTATTTCAAATTCTAAAATCTTTAATTCTGCATTAAACCCTATGGTGTCACTACTCATTAGAATCGTCTTGAAGAGACGATTCTAATGAGTAGTAACACCATAGGATTTGATGCTGAAATGAGTGAGATTTTTTTTTCAGTTTGCTCCCTCTTATCTGGATCCCTGTAAGAGTCTGTGAGATCTCTTCACTTGATAAGGTTCATGTAAATAATATCTGTGATGTATTGAATTCTAGTTATCTGAGGGGCTGTTAGTGTCCAGTGCTCAAGTAATACATGGTATGTACGGGATCATGTCATTGTAATTATGGATCTAACAATCTGCTTATGTGCTTAATTAACGGGGCTTCAGATAAGCGGGAGTAAAGTTTTCCTTAACATTTTCTCCGCTGTTTCTGAATCCAAACACTTTTGTGTGACAACTCACTAGAATTGTCTCCAAAAAGTTTAATTTGTTGTAATACAGGGCTGCCATTTCTCCGGATTTTTCCTAAGTATTTGGATTTTTATCCTTGCAGATAGTAGCTTAAAACAGGCTGAAAGTAAAGCAGTCATGTGTCTAAAGGCGCATTCTGCTTTACTTTCAACCTGTTTTAAGCAGTCATGTGTCTCCAAAACAAGAAACCAACTATGGGGTAAAGGTATGATTAGTAAAACTGTATTTGAAATCTTAGGATTTTTATTATCAACTTATGGCAGCCCTGGTAGTATCAAAGAGCTATGTACAGATATAAGGATATTAGGTTTGGAAATACTCCCTGTATCTACAGCCCTAGCTTAAAGTAACATTCCAAGTCATTTGTATCAGTTTGCCTTAGGTGTTCTATTCTGCTTTATCTGTCAAAGAACAGCGCTATAACTCTTTAAAAATAGTGTTGCAACTGTTTTAACTCATTACTCCATAGCCTGTTTCTAGGTTTTGTTACAGATGTCCACTTAAAGCAGGCTGAAAAAGCAGAATGCGCCTGGAACCCTCTAAAGATATGCCTGCTTAATGCAGAACAAAAATAAAGTAATATTAGCTTTCTGATTTAATCTTGTCCTGCATAAAGCTTTCATCTGGGTTAACCCTTTGAACCCTAATCCCGCCTATAGGCGTCCTTTCAAAACAGTATACGTATGACAAGTGCACTTGTCCTATGCAAACAGTGAATACCCAGATCAGAGGGCTCCTTATGGAGCCCTCTGATCTGGGTCTTCACTGTTTGTCATAATGCAAAACATTGACAAAAACAACCCTTAAAAGTCAGAAATGGACTAGACTAAAATGGAAACTGGGATTGTCCATTTGAAGTTTCAGGGAGGAAAGAGTTAAGGACAGTTTATGTAATTAGTTTTTAAAGGCTGTTGAAAACAAATTTGACTTGCAAAAGATAATTCATGTTGGTATTTTAGGATCGTCCTTTTTTTCTTGCTTGATGCATTGTAGATATACTCTGCATAATTTATTAAGTATTTTAAATAATTATTTGCAGATATCTATTTTAAAGCATTTATAAGATTTTTGCAGGAATGAAGCTAATATTTAATTATACATGTGTCTGCAAACTGCCATTTAGGCAGGATTATCTTTAATAACTTTAGTAAATGCTGGCTTATCAGAGCTAGACAATGTTATAAGGTTAATTATCAATCTAAATACAGTAAAACCTATCTATTATGACCACTAAAAAGAAGGCTAATTGACTGGGTAAAAGACAGGTGACAGCTTAGGGCAAGGTGAATGTAAAACAGAAAGCTCCTTCAGGAGCTTTCTGTTTTACATTCACCTTGCTTTAAGCCGTCACCTGCCTTCAACACCTGATAATAAACACAATTTAGTGGTGGTAATAGAGAGGTTTTACTACACTATGCCAAACTTCCAACGCAACACCCCGGATATTCCCATTACTTCCAATGTTAAACATGTCTTACCTTAGTCTGGTCAATTCTGTAATGTGTGCATATCCTGAATAGATTTCTTCTGCAATTCATAGTGTGATCAATGGACTATACTCTTGGTGAGCAAAAACAAAATGAATTGGCATTTGGTCACAAAAATATGGAATTTTGTGAAAACAAGTTTTCAGAAATCTCATTCCAATGCATTTTGAATGGGGAATGTTAACCAGAAATTAGCGATACGTTTGGATAGATGGTATTATTCGTCAGAAGTGTCAATGAAAATTCGTTGCCAATATTAACAACTTTGAGGACAGTACATCAATTTAAAAACACAAATAAAAACATTTAATAATTTTGTGTCAACTTTTCCATAGATTTAAAACACCCGCTCTGATATGAAAATAGAAGGGAACTCGGAGGTGTTGCGTTGGCAGTTTGGCATAGTATACATGTACAGTAATTTAGTGAAGTGTTGCCTACGGAGCTTTTGAGTGACAGCTTAACACTCAGTTAGGCTATTAAAGTACAGTCTTGTAGTCAGAGAGGACTAAACAAGAAATTTATTTGAAATTAACCATGTATTACTTGATGGTGCTGAAAATGTCATGTCAAAAGTTGTGATGACCGGTTATTTTTGTATGCATTTTTTTCCCTTCTTTATTATTATTATGATGTTCATATGGGTATCGTTAGATGACAAGGGGAATTGTTTACCCAGTTCTTGTGGTAAAGGGATTTGATAGTATTGCTGCGGTTGACGTTTCATTTTGAAGAGCAGTTTTTGTACAGTTACGGTTTTTGTACAGTTACGGTTCATGTGAGATACTGTCACAGTTCAATAATACAGGTAGTGGAGCAAGAATGTAATACATGTGTGCTTGTTCTTAATTAGCAATTTACAACACCACTTGAAAGATATTGCAAGGGAAGTCCCTATGACAAGTGATAATTGTGCAGAACAAAAGTAATAAAGAAAGATTTCTGTGTTACTTTTGTCCTGCATTAAGTAGCTACAGTGGAGAATCTGTTATTCTTTCCCAATAAACGCTTTTACGCTAAAACTATTATTTGCAGTGCAAACAGTTTGGAGCCAGATCAGACGCCGGGTAACCCGGCGTCTGATCAGGCTCCAAACTGTTTGCCACCAAGATAAACAAGAATTATCAGAATTGTCCAAAAGTTGTTCTTTTTTACGTTTTAGTGCTTTGCTTTTGCGTACGTTTGCGTTTAAACGGGAAAGAATAACAGATTCTCCGCTGTAAGAGTTGAATGTTACTAGAGCTGTGACACAGTCTCCATGCTTTTTAAATGGCATTTCAATATCTTATAATATTCTAGTATGTATAATGGCGTCAACCTTACAGTAGCCACCACTGAATTAAATTAAATTAAATATTTTGTGTTCATAGCAGGTGACAGCTTAAACCAATGCGAAAGTAAAACAGAAAGCTCCTTTAGGAGCTTTCTGTTTTACTTTTACATTGCTTTCAGCTGCCACATGTCTTTCATACAATTATTTAGCCTTAATTTTAGTGGTTGTAATAGGTGTTTCTGTATTATACACTACAGTTAAGTGTTAAGCAACCGTGCAATGAAATAAATACACATTACCAGTTGACAGTGCGATACAGAGTGATGTATTTAGCTCAAGACGTTTTTGGCGGAAAAAGCCGATCTGACGAGCGCCTTGGCGCGAGTCTGATCGGTTGTTTCCTCCAAAAACGTCGAGAGCTAAATGCAACACTCTGTAGCGCACTGTCAACTGGTGGCGTGTTTATTATATGCCTTGAATACACTCCAGAAACAACTAAATAGTTGTTTAAATCATTTTGTATCCAAAATGTTTTAGTTATTTGAAGCAGAAAACGATTTTTTGCATGCCACAAAGAATAATGCGTTACTTTTACATGAACGTAAATGACGTCACATTAAATCGAAAGCGACGTCAGAGTAAAATACAAAGTGGCTGATACAAGGTGGCTGATACAGATTCTTGAATTTTACTCGGCAGATACACGCGGAAACGCTCGATATCATACGAAGGCATATAATAAATATGGATATCTAATAGGGTACCAACAAATAAATGTGGTATAGTGCAGAACAGAAGTAAGGCATAGAGTTTCCTGCATTACCTTTGTTATGTATTAATCTTTGAGACTTCCCATTCCCTTATTAGGGGCACTCTAAACTTATTGTACTACATGTAATTCACTCCTGAAACATTTTATGGACACTTCAAGTTTCCAATTAAGTCTAGTCCATTTATGACTATTAAGGGTTGTCTTCTGCAATCAGTACAAAATGATAAACAGTACAGATTATAAAATGGTAAACAGTGTAGACCCAGATCAGAGGGCTCCTTTAGGAGCCCTCTGATCTGGGTCTACACTGTTTGCATATGACAAATAAGTTATTTACAGGTACACTGCTTGTAAAAGTATGCTGTTTGTAAAGGACGAGTAAACTCATCGATAGGGGTGAATGAGTTAAGTTTCAGGGGCCCGTTTCATAAAACTTCTTACGAAAAAATCGATCGTAAGTCAAAACTTTAAAATGCATTTAAATTCTTATTTCTCTATTTAATCCGGTCTTGTGACATATTTTTTCAAGACGATTCCAAAAAGATGTCACAAGACAGGATTAGATGGAGAAATAAAAACATATTGAGACTTTTATAATCTGACTTACAACAACATTTGTCGTACGAAGTTTTATGAAACGGGCCCCTGGCTGTCTTTAAGACTGTCCCTGAATGTTTGATCATTCCATTGGTTGCTTAACACTTGTATAGCTGTATTTTAGATTTTGTATTTAGCACTCCCAATTCTATGTGGTTTTAAATGGCAGTATCATCTCTATGTCATTGTTGGTACCATCTGTGTTTTTCTCTCATTTTGTACCAGTAGCTTAGATCAGTACACATGTACTTGTAGATTGGGTGAAGGGTCTTTTCAGATACCCATAGACACTGTTAGGTCATACTCTATACCTTGAAACATGTTAACCCATTGCCCCATAGATTGCATTCAAGATATGTGGTCATTTAACTCTTTGAACCCTAGTCCGGCATATAGGTGTCCTTTTCAAACAGCGTACATGTGAATAGTACACTTTTCCTATGCAAACAGTGAAGACCCAGATCAGAGGGCTCCGAAAGGAGCCCTCTGATCAGGGTCTTCACTGTTTGTTATAATGCCAAACATTGACAAAAACAACCCTTAAAAGTCAGAAATGGACTAGACTAAAATGGAAACTGGAATTGTCCATTTAAAGTTTTAGGGAGGAAAGAGTTAAAGCAGGCTGTAAGTACAGCATGATGCACCTTCTGCAACATTCTGCTTTACTTTCAGCCTTCATAAAGCTTCCATCTTAGAAATTACTTATTATGCAGCATATTCATGACTATAAAATGGAACTACACGTATTTTCTTTAGTGGGGAAATAAATTAATGGCTTTAAAAGGCGTATATATGGAGTAATGGATTAGTGACCACTTGACCCTCAAGCGACAGATGACAATTTAATGCAGGACAGACTGAAACAGAAAGATCTAATAGGAGATTTCTGCTGTACCTTTACCCTGCATTAACCCTTAGCCTGCCACTCACGACTATAGCTCCATATGCAAACAGCTTGGATCCGGATGAGACGCCGAGTAACTCGGCGTCTCATCCGGATCCAAGCAGTTTGACACTCGGACAACATTTTCAGCAATTTTGAGCAACTTTGAAGCACTTTGAAACTTGAAGCAGACGAGAAATATAGCAGACGACAATTTATTTGGCAGGCTAAGGGTTAAGCTGTCATCTGTGCTATAGACTGATCATTCACCTCTTTAAAGTGGTCGCTCAACCCATTACACCACAAACATGCCTTTTTTCTGCATTTTTAGCTCACCTGGCACGAAGTGCCAAGGTGAGCTTTTAGGATCGCTGGATGTCCGTCGTCCGTCCACAATTGCTCCTGAACACTCTAGCTACCACAAATTTCACTGGATCTTCATGAAAGTTTATGACAATGTTTGTCTTGATGAAATCTAGGTCCAGTTCGAATGTGGGTCATGTCCGGTCAAAAAAGAGGTCACTAGGTCAAATCATAGAAAAACCTTGTGAATACTCTTGAGGCAACAAATCTCATTTGATCTTGATGAAACTTGGTCAGAATGTTTGTCTTATTGATATCTAGGTCAAGTTCGAATGTGGGTCATGTCCGGTCAAAAACTAGGTCACTAGGTCAAATCATAGAAAAACCTTGTGAACACTCTTGAGGCAACAAATCTCATTGGATCTTGATGAAACTTGGTCAGAATGTTTGTCTCATTGATATCTAGGTCAAGTTCGAATGTGGGTCATGTCCGGTCAAAAACTAGGTCACTAGGTCAAATCATATAAAAACCTTGTTAACACTCTAGAGGCTACAAATCCCAATGGATCTTTATGAAATTTAGTCAAAATGTTTGCCTCATTGATATCTAGGTCAAGTTTGAATGTGGGTCATGTACGGTCAAAAACTAGGTCACTAGGTCAAATCATAGAAAAACCTTGTTAACACTCTAGAGGCTACAAATCTCAATGGATCCTAATGAAACTTGGTCAGAAGGTTTGCCTTATTGATATCTAGGTCAAGTTCGAATGTGGGTCATGTCTGGTCAAAAACTAGGTCACTAGGTCAAATCATAGAAAAACCTTAACACTCTTGAGGCTACAAATCTCATTGGATCTTGATGAAACTTAATCAGAATGTTTGTCTCATTGATATCTAGGTCAAGTTCGAATGTGGGTCATGTCCGGTCAAAAAGTAGGTCACTAGGTCAAATCATAGAAAAACCTTGTGAACACTCTTGAGGCTACAAATCTCATTGGATATTGATGAAACTTGGTCAGGATGTTTGTCTCATTGATATCTAGGTCAAGTTCGAATGTGTGTCATGTCCGGTCAAAAACAAGGTCACTAGGTCAAATCATAGAAAAACCTTGTTAACACTCTAGAGGCTACAAATCTCATTGGATCTTGGTGAAATTTGGTCAGAATGTTTGTCTCATTGATATCTAGGTCAAGTTTGAATATTGGTCATGTCCGGTCAAAAACTAGGTCACTAGGTCAAATCATTGGAAAATCTTGTTTACACTCTAGAGGTTGATAGTGGGTATACATGTCCAGTCATAATCTAGGTCACTATAGGTCAAGTTTGCCATGGTGTACCAGGTGAGCGATTTAGGGCCATAGTGGCCCTTGTATTTATTCCTCCACCACAGAAAAAAGTTCCAATTTATACAGTCAGGAATATACATATATCATAAGAAATAGTTTCTATATTCAAGAAGATTTTGGCTTAAAGCAGGCTGGAAGTGAAGCAGAAGGCACATTCTGCTTTATTTTCAACCTGCTTTAAGTGGTCACCTATCTTCAATACTAGAAAGAGACTATGGGGTATTGGGTTAAACCAAGTTTGGCTGTAGCAGACTATAATGGTGTCCTGGGTATCCGAGGATGGGTATTAAGATACATGTACTAGACTGGTAAAGACTGTGAAACTGATTGTGAAATTATGTCTCTGTACTATCAGACACACAGTAAAATCTATTACGACCACTAATTTTTGTTAATTATTAGGTGTTTACTACAGGTAACTGCTGAAATGTTTAATGTTTAACATCTTAAATGTTTAGTGGTCACATTACAGCAGATTAACTGCATCTAACTGTATTGAAAATATCTGATAGTACAGCATCCATAGTTGAAATATTGATATGCAACCAGTGGAGAAATTATGCATACTAACTGCATGTTTGAATTTTACCCTTACTGCTGACAGTTCAAATGGCATCTTCCATTTTCAAAGTAATTAGCAGTTTACATTTAACTGGCGGAGGGGTTGACCCAAAATTATTTCAAACAGTGCAGACCCTGGTCAGACGTCAGATCTGGGTCTACACCATTTGCAAATGATGGACATACAGTAAAACCTTGCTACTATAACAACATAACCCTTAGCCCTCCAAATGAATTGTCGTCGTCTCGGCGTCTCATCCGGATCCAAGCTGTTTGCATATGGAGCTATAGTCGTGAGTGGCAGGCTAAGGGTTAACTGTGTTAATTATTAGATGTTTACAACAGGTGACTGGTTAAAAGCAAGGTAACAGTTAAACAGAAAGCTCCTTTCTATTTTACTGTCACCTTGTTTTAAGCGGTCACCTGTCTTTAATTCAATCAATTAGCCTTTGTTTAATGGTCATAATGATGAGGTTTTACTGTATACATTTTCTGCACAGTGAGGATTATAGTAGATCAGGGGATGCAGATAACCACACAAATTATTGTGCCATATAATAGAACTGGTGAAGAACTGGCAACCGTGTAAATATGTCCCTGGTTTAAGATTGTCAACAGATTTGAATAAAGTTGTCATGCTTTTGCTAAGATTGTCAACAGTTTTGAATAAATTTGTCATGCTTTTGTTAAGATTGTCAACAGTTTTGAATAAAGTTGTCATACCTTATCAAGGTCTGGAGTGTTTGTTTTTGTACCCATCTACAACTGGACCAAAACAAACGCTTTTCATTTAACTCGAGTCGGTGCACTATGCTTGGTAGTAAATCTAGCCTAACTAGTTGTGGTACAGTTGGTTCCAGGGGCCCGTTTTACTAAACTACATACGCAAATTTTTTGCATAAGTCAAAATCGTTTTACTGTTATTTTTCGATCATAAACGTTTGCAAACAACAAATAGCCAGATCAGAGGACGCGCTAAAAGCACGTCCTCTGATCTGACTATTTGCTGTTTGTAGCAAGTGATAATAAAAAATATAAATTAAAATTTTAAATTTTGACTTATGCAAAAATTTTGTGTAAGTAGTTTAGTAAAACGGGCCCCCGAACCATACAAACACAGAGACGGACAGAGACAGTATCGATCCATATCCTGGAAATGGAACACATTCTGCTTTACTTTCAGTCTACATTAACCCATTACCCTATAGCCTGTTTTTAGTTTTGAAGATTTGTGACGCCTAAAAGCAGGTTAAAAGTAAAACAGAATGCGCCTTAACTCTTTCCTCCCTGAACCTTTAGATGGACAATTCCAGTTTCCATTTAAGTCCAGTCCATTTCTGACTTTTAAGGGTTGTTTTGTCAATGTTTGGTTTTATGACTAACAGTGAAGACCCTGATCAGAGGGCTCCTAGGAGCCCTCTGATCTGGGTCTTCACTGTTTGCATAGGACACGTGTACTATTCACATGTACAATGTTTGCAAAGAACGCCAATATGCGGGACTAGGGTTCAAAGGGTTAAGGCACATTCTTCTTTACTTTCAGCATGCTTTAAGTGGTCAGATGTCTTCAAAACTTTCAGCCTGAGGCTCCCTTTCAGCCTGGGGCTAGGATATAGAAAATATTTCTGTTGGTACATATTCATGACTATATGTAGGAACTATTTTCTACATGGTATGAATAAATATGCGTATCTATGGAGTATAACGAGCAGATCAAAATAAAGACAGCAGCCTCTGTAACATGTTTAACCCTTTCCCACATAGCATATGTCTTGTATTGAATATAGGTGTCCACTTAAAGCAGGTTGAAAGTAAAGCAGAATGCGCTTTAAGCGCATTCTGTTTTACTTTCAGCCTGCTTTAAGCTATCATCTGCTAGAATATAGAAAATATTTTGTATTATACATATTTATGAATGTATAAATTGGAACTATTTTCTTCAGAGCAAGAATAAACTGAATGCGCTAAAAGGCGCTTCTATGGGGGAAAGGGTTAACCCTGTGTGGGAAACTAGTGTATGCATCATTTGAAAACTCTGTAGACACAGATCCGAATATTTGGGACAAGACCCTCAAGAGTCCATGTAAACTTATCATAATGTAGGAAATGGAATAATCCATTTATAAAGAAAGCAGACTAAAGGTAAAGCCACTTGCTTTGTTATAAAATGTAACACAGAGGTTGCTTGTTCAATCCCTGGATTTTCCTATTATTTATTGAACCCATTACTCCATAGATGTGCATTTAATGTATTCCTCCACTAAAGAAAATACTTACATTTTATTCAGTCATGATAAATTGATAATGTACCTAAAGTTTTCTATATTCTAGCAGATGGTAGCTTAAAAAAGGCTGAAAGTAAAACAGAATGCACCTTAAGGTGCATTCTGCTTTACTTTCAATCTAGCTTAATAGCTCAGCACATTATTACATTTTTTTGGGTGAATCGTGCACTTAGTGATACAAGCATCAAACTTGGCACACTTGCAATTCTATCTGTAGTATTTCATAAAAGCCCGTTAGCCACTTGAAAAATTCAAAATGGCGGCCATTTTTCAAGATGGCCGCCATTACAGGTTCGAAAATACAGTTTTGTTGCTAATATTTGACATATATGGCCGTTCTTTACAGTTTTTGTGTCTAAGTATATGTTTTAAAGTATAAGGAAACTAATTAAGTCAATTTCAAAGTGTTTTAAAACTTACTTTATCATGTAATGGCCAATTTGTGACAAAAATACACAGTTTTTTCGAAGATGGCCACTATTTTTGGTTCAAATTTCCGATTCTCGTTCTTACATTTGACGTACATTGCCATGGGTTTGCACTTTTTGAGTCAAAATATATTTTTTACAGCAGGCGGAAGCTAATTTAGTCAGCATCAGACAGCTGTGTTTGCACAATAACACATTTTTGACAAAAGACAAGTCTATTTTTAAACAATTACTTAACTGAGTAATGACAAATTTGTTGAGTTTGTTTGCATATGTTTGCCAACATAGTCTCTTATGTAGAATATCTTTTCTTACATCTGGTTTATATGATGATTTGTCATATTTTTGGTGTCAAAGAATGTTTTAAACTGGATTAGAAAACTATTCATGGGAGCCTCCGGTCGGTTAGAAACTCATATCATTGTCTAATGACCTATTTAGCCACACATATAATTTTACTCCGTAGCTGACCAAAGCTTGTTGTCTGTTGTTATGTGACTGCTTATGCTGAATGTAGGTGCTGTTTTCTCACATTTACAATTTCATTTATCTGAACAATGATTGCCCAAACTATACTACTTTATCTGACACTGCAATTACTTTACCATACAATATTCTACCTTTAAAGTAAACTGTAAAGTCTTGAATATGTTTCTTTTTTCTCAATTTAAATATAATTGCATGTAGAAAACAAACATAATTCCTTAATTATCTAACGTAACAATTAATCCCTGTACCAACAACAAACATTATGCTAATTCTGAAGATCATTTAACCACTTTGTAACTTCTTACCAGAAAAGGTTTATGTATATGTAAGACGCACATACATGTATCTGCATTCCGCCACAAGTTATAAATGTGACCAAAATTTAATACAGTCTAGCATATCCCAATAGTCATTATTATATTTAAATCAAACAATGTGCCTACAGAGTTGATGCCCATTATGACTCATGTCCATAGTAATAGTGACTAGATAATTCATGGATACCATTTATCTTACTACTGCATAAATGTGTAAGTAATCATGTGAACAAGGGAGCATCTGATAAGTTGATTAATATCGTTCAAAATTCAGACGAGTAATTGGACGACAAACCAGTGTTTCTTATATGTTTTGAAGAAAGTCAAAATTTCGAAGTAAAAGATTTGGTGGTGGAATTTGAAAAAAATGAATGAATGTACCCAACACCTAAATTACTGATTATTTCTTGCAGGAATTACTGATGGGGCTTGGTGGCTCATGCATTATAGTATCATGGCACTGGTTAAACTGATTTTCACAACAGAGAAAGGGGTCAATTTACACCAATAAATATGGATTAAGCGTCTTTTGCATGAAACAGAAATACATTTGCTTATATGTTTTAGATATTAGTCTGTATAGTAGGTAAAAGTCAACAAAATTGATCCTTTAATGTTTCATCTTAGACAGCTTGAATTTTTGCACAAAAAACAACTTCATTAAGTTTGGTATATGTACACCAGATGTTCACTGTTAATAAAGAAAGGCTGTGCCATGAAAAAAGTGGTATGTACACCAGATGTTCACTGTTAATAAAGAAAGGCTGTGCCATGAAAAAAGTTAAAGTTTTTATTTTGCTTGAAGACGCTACGTGTCTACTATACTTCTTGAATAAGTTAAGATATGAAAAAGATAAATGACCATGAGCGTGATGAAAACAATATGGAGAAATATCAGATCCAGTATGGATAGTGTGTTTTCTTTTACGTAAGACAACCGTTCTTATATATGGTGCTTGACCAATCAAATAAGCAAATCAAAACCATTATCAAAGATGAAGGCAGTGCGGACTCCTTTCAATAAAATCAGATTTAAGCAATGTTAAGAAATATACTTTACACGAAAAGTCTTGTCTCTTCTCCAAAGTCAATACATGCAACCATTTGAGAGTATGACCCTTAAAACTCCACATGAATCTTTTTTAAAGAATATCCATTCCTGAGTGTGGTGTAAAAGTTGTAACGTTTCTGTTCTGTATACATAGGGACGGATGTTATAGTATACCTATTCTGACAACAGACTTTTAAAAGCGATATGATGTGATACATAGTCAAAGATAGTATACGTTTCTTGCGGTACAATTGCATAAAGACAGAACGTTTCAGCTGTTTGCTAAAGCTATTCGATGTGGACACATAATACTGCTAATATCATATTTGAGATTGATCTCTGTGTAATCTTCAACAACATTTTAAGAAATGATACAATGTTAACATGAAGAAGTGTTTGCGCAAATGTTCATGCATGAAATGCAAGCCATGACCGGAGATCACAACACTCCCATGTTAAAAGCTAATGACAATTTTTTTTTATGTCGATGTGAATTTCAAATGCTAATTCAAACTATCTTGTTCTACAGAAAGTGTTGGTTGCAATATTATTGGTCAACGGTCAAACATGAGCTAGTTTCAAGCCAAATTTCCATACAAGAAAGAGAAAAGGCTGAATAGAATACATAAACTGAAAGATATGGTGCATGTATAATCATAAGTCATAATGTACAAGCAATAAAATCTGGAAATCATTGCATCAATTATGCCAAGTCATGGGATAAGATTAGTGTGTTTGATTGGACATGTTAGCTTGATAGTATAGATCTTAAGGTGCAGTTCCTAAAGGTCAAGCCCCCTCTGTTTGAACATGCCAAATGTTCTGCATACCAAATACATGTAGCTTGTGTCATGATGGAAATATCTCACAGAGTTGGAATGAATGAAACATTGATGATACATTGGACAACCCTGTTACCTAGTGATATGATTGCAAATCGATACCCGATTAAACATAGATACTAAAGTAAACTGTTTGCAGTGACAGATGCTAATACATGTATTTACGATGTGGCCTTCCTTGTTCAGACTAATATACCAATATTTGGAAATGTGAAAATGAACACCTACATAAGTATAAGCGATTATACACCAACTCCAGCATATACACTAAGAAATTACTGCTTAAATAGTCATACACCACATATATGCCATTAAAATAAGTAATTACCCAAAAGAACAAGATTCTTAATAAAGAAAATGATCACATAATGAGCTTTCTGTGCTCTTATCATAATGCTTTGACACCAAAAGTATGACAAGTGACCAGAAGTATATAGAAAAGATCAGAAAGGATATTAATCACTATTGCAAAAAGTAACGATCATCTGTGAGCAAAGAACACTTATTTTGTCTAGATTGGTAATTGTGCAATAAAATTAGTCTCAATTCAGAAAGAAGTTGTCTGAACTAGCTTCCATCTATGTTGACACAAAAAAAATAAATGTTGATCAAATTTAAGAAATAATTTTGCTTATACCAATATAAAATGGTGGCCATTTTGAAAACAAACTATGTAGCTTTGCCATTTTGCATTAAAAAATCTTCTGTTCAGCTTGAGGTTGACTGAATTGGCTTCCTTATGCTTAAAATCAACTTTTTGGTGAAATTTGGTCAAACATGTCAAATGTTAGAAAAGAATTGGTCAACGATCATAGTTTGTTTAAAAGCTCTTTAGAGCTTATGTTACTTGTATATGTATTGCCGACTCAAAAATAAACCTTATCATATGTTTTCTTAACGAGAATCAAAAATGGCAGCCATCTTGAAACAATGGAGGCCACGTTCTTTGAATGTTTACGTGGCTAACCGCTTTTGTTTTAAAGTAGGGTCATACCAGTATACATACCAAATTTGATGCTTGTATCACCAAATTCGTGATTTTGTTTTAGCACTGATATGTACAGATTTATGTAGTTGTAATGTGAAAAATAGCATCTTCAGACAAAAGCAATTGAAAACAATTAAGTAACATGACAGAAGGTAAAGTATAATCTATAACAACCCTGTGAATTTGGTTTTTACCTTGACACACACATCGTTTTTGTACAATTTTGCTTATAATACATTTAAATAAACTTTTTACAAATCTATGGATCACATTATTAGCTTCTATATGCTTGAAAACATATAATTAGACACCAAAAGTTTGAAAATCGGTCAAATATATCCGATGTTTGAGATAAAACTGTATAATTATAGAACCAGAAATGGCGGCCATCTTGAAAAATGGCCGCCATTTTGAATTTTGACGTGGCTAACGGGCTTTTTGTTGTAAGTAGGGTCATACCAGTCTACAAACCAAATTTGATGCTTGTATCACCAAGTGCATGATTTTTGTAATAATGTGCCCAGCTATAAATGGTCACCTGTATTCAAAACTAAAACAGGGTATGGGGTAATTGATCAGACTTGATAACTCTATAACAGGGATTTTGATTACAGAATCAATCAAAAAAGAGAACCAATGTCAGGACTTTGTAATTTATTATATGTAAAGATGTGTAAAATGAATGTTACAAAACACTTCCACATTTTTAGCACAAAGTTGCTTCACCTTTCACTCACTGACGTCGTGATTGATATCCTTCATAGCAAGTTGTTTCATTTATTGAAAAGTATCTACCTAATGTATATTCTATAGCAGTCAAGTATTAATGACTTTTGCCAACAGTTTGGATCCGGATGAGATGCCCTGTAAATTGGCATTGTCTCGTCTAGATCCAAAGTATTTGACGCTCACAGCTGTCCTTCCACAGCGACAGGGAAGGAAAAGTCATTTTCTGATACATAAAAGTCTGTATGAGTACATAGGTTCTTTTACTCAGAGCAACAGGTTTCAAACCTGTTGCTCTGAGTAAAAGAACCCATGTAATCATGCCTGATGCAGAGCAGAGAAACCTTTTTGGAAGCAAAAGTCTGTAGTTTTCAAAAAGACAGCTTATTTAAAGTGACTTAATTTTCTTTCCTTTTAACCGTATTCAGCATTTTCTCTTGTCTATCTTCTTGTTCATTCGAATTGTCTCTTTTAAAAAGGGTTAATGAGACACCACATTTTCAAGAGTCGCAAATGTTCTGTTTGTATGATTAGGGAGTACAGCGCTCCCTCTCTACAACGACATCCAATGGGAGACAACAATTGTGTGCGTTGTTCGGAGGGAGTCGTTAGAGTGAGGGAAATCTGATTATATTTGCAAACAGTTTGAATCCAGATCAGACGCTGCGTAACGCGGCGTCTGATATGGATTCAAGTTGTTTGTCATTTGTCATTATGTTTTTCTCTTTCAAAATGTCCAATATGTAATTTTGAGAAAAACAGCAGACGACAACTTTTAGCAGACGATATTGCAGCAGTAAAAGCGTAAGACATAATTGTCTTGTTTAGGGAACTGCGACAAGAGTCGTTGTACAGAGGGAGTCGTTGTTGGGAGGGCCGTTGTAGAGAGGGAGCGCTGTAGTTTACATAATCACATATCTGCACAATACAGTTCAGGTAAACAGTTTATGGTTATACTAGAATACATGTATATTGTATTATCGAGAAGCAATACGATGAGAGTCTGGTGTGCAGATGGTGAAAGACTTCTGGTATTCTAGGCAATCTTCAGACCTGAAAGGGACTTCTCCAAGCTCTGAAACAAAAGAATATAAGCCTTGCAAAACTTCACATGGATAATGAAAAATAAAGTAGTGCAAAGAGCTTCCAAGACAGCTTTCTGTATTACTCAACTACTGCATAAAACTGTCATCTGTCTGAACCTCTTTAGAAACAAGAAAGAAGTACAGCGCTCCCTCTCTACAACGACACCCAATGGGAGACAACAATTGTGTGTGTTGTTTGGAGGGAGTCGTTATAGGGAGGGAAATTGACTTACATTTGCAAACAGCTTGAATCCTGATCAGACGCCGCGTAACGCGGCGTCTGCTCTGGATTCAAGCTGTTTGTAACTCAACTTCAAGTATTTTTCTGTCAAAACGTCCACTATGTGACTTTGAGAAAAACAGCAGACGACAATTTTAAACAGACGATATTTCAGCAGTAAAAGCGTTAGAAAAAAGTGTCCTGTTTAGGGAACTGCTGCAACGGTCGTTGTAAGGAGGGAGTTGTTGGGAGGGCCGTTGTAGAGAGGGAACGCTGTAGTGGTGAATCAAGTCACATTCAAACTCATAATCTAGCAATTGGTATGTAAATGTGCTAATAAATATAAAGAAGCCATTAAACCTGTTACCCCAATAGCCTGTTTCTAGTTTCGACGACAGGTAAATACTTATTGGAGCAGGTTGAACAAAAAGCAGAATGTGCCTTCAGGTGCATTCTGCTTTACTTTCAGCCTGCTTTAAGCTACCATACAGTAGGATACAGGAAATACTCTTTATTGTGCATACTCTTGACTGTAAAAATAGTTGAGTTTCTTAATGGGAGAAATAAATTGATAGCTCAAAAAGGAGCATTTATGAAGAAATGAGATACATGCAATAAATCCTAACACTAAAATTCCGAACAGTTATAAGTTTACTATTTTCTATTTCACGTGAGTTCCAAGTATCGAGTTTTGACTGTATATGTATTTTCAATGCACCAATGTTAAACAAGGTTGGAAATAGAGTGAGTGGGTAAGTCATTTTTATCATCCTACAGTGGGGTTGTTATGCTTTCTCAATAAACGTGTTTACGTGTAAATTATTATTTCCGTTGCAAACAGTTTGAAGCCAGATCAGATGCCGGGTAACCCGGCGTCTGATCAGGCTCCAAACTGTTTGCCACTCAGATTAATGTGAATGGTAAGAACTATCAAAAAATTGTCATTATCTCCATTTTTGTGTATTAGGTTTGCGTTTAAACGGAAAGGAATAACTTCTTCTCCACCATACCAACAGTATTTCAGCGCTATTTTGCAAACGCATTAGTTGTCCTTAAATGAGATTTGTATTGGAGACAGATATAGTGCTGCCACACTGTAATAGCATGCCATAAACACAGAATCAAAGTTCAGTGTAATACCTTGAGGTCCCAGATAATTATCTGGCCATCAACTCCTGAAGTGGCCACCTTGTCACAGATACTCTTAGAGCCAGCATAGATTGACACTTGCCTGAAATATTGGAAACATTCAGATTTAAAAGTACCGTATTTCATCCAAGTTTTGGGCCAGCAAAAAATAATTATTTTTTTCAGTGGCCCAAGAATTAGATACCAAAAAAAAAGAATGAAAATGTTTGGTCCAACATCTAGATCAATGTTGAAACGTTTCACTACAAGTAAAACTTATGCCAATATGGCGGAACGTCAAAAAGAAACGTCGGCATCACTAAACTACTGATGCTTTCCCATACGCCTGAAAGTTTGATTAAGTTGACAAATTAATATCAGATAATCGCCTTCAATGTTTGCCTCTAATAGCATCCAAAATTATCCTCTATATACATGATACTTTTCATACTGAGTTACTCAGACACAATTTACACACAAGGTGTTAAAACATCACAGCAGATTTGAGGAGCCCCGCCCATTTTGATTCAATGGCCTAGCTCTGTGGGTTCACTTATATATATTTATCTAGATATATATCTGACACTCTGGAAAAAATCTGCAGCTGCAGTTTGACACTGAAATCGACGCAAAGTCACCAAAATCTTAACCCTTTGAACTCTACTCGTCACTAGGGTTGAAGACGATAACCAAATTTTTAAAGTCTTTGATGTTAGCGACAAACCGCGAATTCTTCAGAATATCGGCCACAAGGGCCTGAAACACAAAAATAGGGGAACAGCATCCTAGTATAATAATAGACTATATCATAGTAACAGGGTACATTTTAAGTTTGTACGCTGCCCCCTGTGGTAATATATCAACAGAGAAATTATCAGAACACACAGACAGTGACACTTGTGTAGTCAGACAGACTTCACTAGAAATCATGACACGTGTGTATTCAAGGTTTGTGCTTCTAACTGGAAAAAGAGTTTGGCATGGACAATGTTTGATTACGTAATTGCTTATCTCCCAGCACTAGATGAATCTAGCCAAAGGCAATTTAAGCTGATATTCTGATACGCTAATAAAGCTGAACTGTAAATGACAGTCTTGCAAATAACACGCAAGGCTGAGCACATTGTTTGGATAAGCTTGATTGGAGGTAAGAGATTGCTTGGATGAAAAGGCACTCATTAACACCTAACAGATTAATGTCGCAATGTGTCCGAGCGCAAATATGTTTTGGGATAACAAACAAACAACTTATTGGTTTATTCATTCCAAACACTTTTAATGACACTAAAGGCCGTATTCTTATCCAATGAACCGTTCTGGTTATGGAAATATGCGCTCAAAATGAGTCATTGAAGAAGATTAATATAAGCATACGCTACAGTCGGCGATTCTGCGACATCTCTAGAAAAGGTAAAATAAAAAAATCAAATGCCGATTTTAGGTGGCCCAAAATTAGAGGCATGAAAAAAATTGCAAGCTGAAAGTAAAGCAGAGTGCTCCGTAAAAAAAATTTCAGCCTGCTTTAATTTAATGTACCTTGAATTTTGAAAATATTTTTATAGACCGTATCTGTGACTGTACAAAGTGGTAGAGTTTTCTTCAGTGGAGGAATAAATTAAAGGTGAAACGATTCATATTATTACCTGACTCTCTTTTCAAGTGATTATTAATCATTTTTGACTGTTTTTCCGTAAATATTTACCAGACTTATGCCAGAATGCAACAGTTGACTGTTGCACAGCACTGTTACATGCGCCAAATGGTGCGCAAACATTTTCTGCACCGCGGGACCGAATAAGGCGTCTTTATGATACAGATTTTTGTTTAAGAATCTAGCCTTTTGCGGGGTTGTTTAAAGTCATTTTTTCTCTCCCGAAAAATCCCCTTGTATATAGATCTAGATCTAGTATATAGAGTTTCCGAATAAAATTAATAAAACTGCTTGCAAATCTAGCATCTTCCTTTTTTAAACAAATTATGACGTTACAACATAAATGACGTCATGTTATCATGCATGACGTCATTTCGACAACCAAAATAAGTGTTAATCAATTTCAGTCAATAAGAAACAACTGTTATTTCAATCGTAATTGAAAAATACGCTTTGTTCAAACCATGTATATCTAGACAGATCTAGATCTAACCATTCAATCAGCCTTGCTTAAATAGAGATACAGGTAATAAATCATTTGTTTGATAGCTACTTCGGGAACAGTCAAATCATTATCCCTCGGTAGCAAGGAAGACCTTGAGAACTGTTGCCCGAGGCCATTGGCCTCGGGCAACAGTTCTCAAGGTCTTCCCAGCTACCTCAAGTCAATGATTTGACTGTTCCCTCAGTACCTATGAAACAAATGTATACTGCAAACAGTATAATATATATAACACGTCCTTCAGGGGGGCATAACTCCTGACAACTTTGACAGTGTTTCTACAGGCAGAGACCTGTTGCTTGACTTACGTGATGGTGTTCTGGTGCTGGGTCTTCAGGGCAGTTGATGTGTCTGATCCTGCTGAACCACGCTTATCAAGATTCTTGAACCGATTCATGGCGCTAGAAAACAAAACACCCATATAAGTTAACCCATTCACCTGAGACTTCGAGTGGACAATTCCAGGCTCCAATTAAGTCTAGTCCATTTTTACATATTTAAAGTTGACATCAACAATTTTTGCACAAAGGCAATCATTTTATATCCTAATCAGATACATTCTTCACAGTACACTGTCTAGGGTCAAATGTGTTAACCCTTTACCCCATAGCCCGTTTCTAGTTTTGAAGAAAGGTGACCACTTAAAGCAGGTTGAAATAAAAGCAGAATGCACCTTAAAGGGGCATTCTGCTTTCAGCCTGCTTTAAGCTATAATTGGCTAGGATACAGAAAGTATTTCTCCTGGCTTATTGTCATGACTTTAAAAATGGAATTATTTTCTTCAGTAGAGGTAAAAATTAAATGCGCTAAAAGGGGCTTCTATGGTGGAAAGGGCTAATGCATATGAAGACTAAATACTCTTTTTGCCACACTCTTTTGTAACTTAAAATACATTTTGGTGCAATGCTTTTGCGTTTTGTATGAGTTTCAACCCAAAAGAAAAGGGTTTTCTCCCATTTTCGCCCATGTGGGATAGGGATTTTCCCAATGTGGAATGACTCTATTCTCCATACCACGTGACCTCGTTTATTGTTTGCCTAGCTTACAATAAGCGCTGCATGACGCGAGTAACTAAATGACATCATTTCTTATGACGTTAATATAAACAATGTCGTGTTTGGCGGAAAAAGTGCACACAAACTGCAATTATTTCGTTATTTGAATCATGTTTTAATGATTTAAATGGGAGAAAAAAAATCTACCATTCGTTTAGTTGATGTAGGATAGGAATTTCTCCCCCTCGGGTCAGAAAATTCACGCAGGAACACGCAGGATTCTTACAGTGGAGAATCTGTTATTCTTTCCCAATAAACGCGTTTACGCTAAAACTATTATTTGCAGTGCAAACAGTTTGGAGCCAGATCAGACGCCGGGTAACCCGGCGTCTGATCAGGCTCCAAACTGTTTGCCACCAAGATAAACATGAAATATCAGAATTGTACAAAAGTTGTTCTTTTTTTCTACGTTTTAGTGCTTTGCGTTTGCGTACGTTTGCGTTTAAACGGGAAAGAATAACAGATTCTCCACTGTATATTCTCCACTGTATATATCTGGTTCAATTCTTATCCCTAACTGCCTACCTCATCTTTCCAGCATCAGCTGTGTTTGGAATGTCAAGGTCATGGATAAACTCAATGGATTCCCCTTTCTGGGTGAACAACTTAGGGCAGCAGTCATAGCCCTGAAACCGACACACAAAAGACATGATAAATACATTTCAATGACAACACATCTATCATTGTATTTGAGACGTGCCATGAGAAAACCTGACATATTGCAATGCGAACAGTGTAGATCAAGGCCAGCCGCTGCATCAATGATGCGGCGACTGGTCTCAATCTACAATGTATGACACCACATGCATCTAAAGCATTTTATCTAGCTGTATTATATGCAGTATTTGGCAGTGAGACTAAACATGGATACAGAGCCTGGGATGACAATGTCCCGTAGTCTGTACAATGTTGCAATACAATAAGGCAGGTTTTGTCATGGCACGGCTCATTATATAAAATGAAAACATAAATATGTTGACCAACTGCTTATACAAATGTATCTGATTGACCCTTTCCTCTATCGTCTTCTGCACAAACCACTATGTGTTTAACCCATTACCCTATTGATACGCTTTTAATGCCTTTAGTTTATTCCTCCACTGTCTGAAGAAAAAAGTCCATTTCATACAGTCAAGGATATGCACCATTAGAAAACGTTTTTACATCATAGAAGATGACAGCTTTAAGAAGGCTATAAGTAAAACAGGATGCACCTTAAATTGTTCAGCCTGCTTTAAGCAATCATCAGCTAGAATATAGCAAATATTTCTTAAAGTACAGGTTCATGCCTGTATAAATTAGAACTACTTTCTTTAGAGTAGGAATACATTAAATGAACTAAAAGGCGCTTCTATGAGGTGAAGTGTTAAGGATGTTCATCTTCTTTTGTGTAGCTGGTCAACACAGACTACTGTTTTGTTTTTGATGGTGGTAAAAATAAATTAAATAATTTCTGCCTTGAGCGACTACCTGTATTGAGGACTACACATGGGTTTTCTATTGGGTGGTCGCTTAACAATGTCTTACATCATTGACTTTACGTTACTTATGTATTGTAGATAAATTTAACAGGTCACAAGCTTTTGGGACTTCTGTGCCGAGTCTTGGATCGCTCTCGCGTGTTGGATTGGTCAGATCTGATCTTTAAATAACTCAGGTCTGGTCGGTCGGATGTTTGGGAGCGGTCTCGGACTCGGCTCAGGGGCCTTAAGGCCTTGGACCAATGTGATGTATGTTGGGTACGTTTAGTTCTGTTGTTTATTCCTCATAGGAAGAAGAAATCATTATACAGTGGGTCCTATCTAACGAATGTAAAATTGATGATCTCCTAAGACAATTAGATGGAGGTTGGGGTGATGCGGACACTACTGAAATGTTTATAGGCATTACTTTAGACCAGCATTTAGTGTACTCCTTTTAACTCTATGTAGATCTACCCCGTGAAAATTCAAATCGAAAAATTCCAATATCAAATTAAGCCTAGAGTCCTTTTATGATTATTGGGTTGACAAGCAGTGCAGAGCCTGATCAGTTGGTCCCTTTAGGAGCCATCTGATCTGGGTCTGCAATGTTTGCATAAATCAAGTGTACTCTTTGTGGAATGCGGATAGTTACCACCATGTATTCTGATGTGTTTATTATGACGTATAAATGTAATAATAATGACGTCATAAATATTTGACATAAACCACTGAATATTTAAATTTTAGCTCCCATGACCTATGACGACACCGTATACATGGCAATAATGACGTGTAACTATGACGTCATAAGCCGGGAGGAAATTATGTACTATATTTGTAAACTGGGAATTCCATGATGTGTGAGTTTCAAAATTTATAGATCTGAACTTATAAGTCAAATGTTTGTGATCTGCTTATTGATGTACATAGATCTACTATGCCAATTTATTTTCTTAATTGTGTTATGTTTTCTTACTTGTGTTAGATCTATATATATTCAAGTGATAATTTATGTAGATCCCTTCAGTGCAATAATATCGTACCCGCGAATAATTTAACTCGCGGATGCGTTGGTGTTGCGCCGAATTGTTGGTCTAAGATTGTATTCACGAATTAATAGCCTATCATATCTATGTTACAAAACACTGAATATGTCTTCTCAGTTTGGATAGAAAATGACATGGAAGGCTCCCAATGGATATTTCCACATTATGTTCAGTCTAAAATGAGAAACTACAATTAACGATATCGGCTGTAGTTTTCAAGTTTTCGAAGTCGCAAGTGCCGGACAGTTTGGAACTAGCTGTGGTGCTAAGTAACCGTGTGTCTCATCTGGAAATAAACTGTCCCTACAGATGTATAAATCAATTTTTATCTTTTTCAAATCTATTTATTGCAACTTACAAAACTTACAACCATTGCCGCGAACAGCGGTTTAATTGTAAATTTCATTGTAGCTCTCCCACCTGAGCCTGTAGCTAATATCTTTAAAATACTTAATTGTTAAAGTTCTCTTTCATTACCTGTTTATTTTGTATTACACCTTCAATTAATCTCATGTATTCATGTGAAAACATGTACTGAGCGAAATAAAGAATTTGAATTTGAATTTGAATTTGAATTCTACATTATTTGTAATGTTTTAAATCATTCACCTACGAGACATGAAATTCCAGTTTCCAATAAAGATCTGGGGCCCATTTCATAAAACTTAGTACGACAAAAACAGTCATAAGTCAAAACTTTAAAATACATTTAATTTCTGATTTCTCTATCTAATCCTGTCTTGCGATATCTCTTGGGAATCGTCTTTTCAAGACAATTCCAAAGAGATGTCACAAGAAATGATAAGATGGAGAAATAAATAATAATTGAGACTTTTATAATCTGACATACGACAACATTGTTGTACGAAGTTTTATGAAACGGGCCCTTTGCTCATTTTAACATACTTAGGTTTAATTCTAACAATTTATTTCAAAACGACAAACGATGTAGACTCTAATCAGAGGGCTCCTTAAGGAGCCCTCTGATTAGGGTCTACACTGTTTGCAAAGAGGACAAGTGTACTCTTCACAGGTGCACTGTTTGCATAGTTGAATGCATTAAGACAGTATAAGAAAACTTACCACTGCCACCATGCTGCTCTCTGTCACCCACACAAGGTCATAGAATGGCAGGTAGTTACCCTTCATAGTATACAGACTGCAAACAAACATTGAATTCTTAGCTCTAAACACATGAAACCTCAAGTGGACAATTCCAGATTCTAATTAAATCAAACTCTATTTTGGTATTCAGGGCTGGGTTGTTTTGTTGTGTTTATTTTTTTTAATTTTTAAATTTGACAAACAGTGCATATGCTGATCAGAGATCTAAACTGTTTGTATACTACAAATGTACTCTTCTTCACTGGTTGTAATTGTAATGGGTAAACTAAGCATGTTTGAACTGCTCTAAAAGCATATTAGTGCAAAATTGCCATATGAAATAAAACTCAAAATAAAATAAACCCTCTCTACTATGGCCATTTAATTGGGTTAATTTTTGGTTGTTTAATACAGGTGATTGCAGGAGCTTTCTGTTTTACTGCCACCTTGCTTTGAGCTGCAAATTGTCTTCTACACAATCAATTAGCCCTTTTTTTAGTGGTCGTAAGATTTTACTGTACATGTCAGTTCTATCTAAATTGCTATTATTTCACATCAATATATGGCAGATATTTTAGTGTGTAACATTAGCTGCTACAGCTATGTACTGACAGTGTAGTGGCTAGTTATGTACTGACCTCTGGCCGTTAGCAGCATCCACTATGGCAATGCTGGAGTCATGGCCAGCCCAGGCTAGCTTGTCCCCAGAGGCTGAGAAAGACACACTGTGTACCCAACCACCTGAAACACACACATAATAGTAATAATAATATGTCATCAGACATGAATCAAGATAAAAAAGAAGGAAAATAACTTTACCAACAAATATTCTCCTTTAAGTCTGTATGAAACCCTATGGTGTCACTACTCATTAGAATTGTCTCAAAGACAATTGTAATGAGTAGTAACATCATTGGGTATTGTGCAGACATCATGATTTTATATAATTATGAAAATACTCCTCTAATCTGGATGGCAATAACTAGTCCAGGGCTCCAAATAAGAGGGAGCAAGCTGAACAAATCCAACATTTTCTAACTTTTTTCAGCACCAAATCCTTTGGTGTTACAGTACTACTACTACTCATCACAATCTTCCATTAGGGACTCTAACAGACATTTCTAATGAGTACCAAGCTGACATTAAAGTTATCTCATTTCCAAACACTTCTCAAAGTGAAGGGAGAATTTCAAATACAGTCAATCTTTCAACACTTTGAAACTCTTGTCTGTTATGAATTTCCTATGGGATATTTTTAGTGACCAAAACATGAACCAGTCTAGCTGGAATTCTAAGTGATTTTATAGAAATTTCTCTAACTAAGCAAACAGTGTAGACCCTGTTCAGAGGGCTCCAATATCCTTTGAACTGGGTATACACTGTTTGCAGATGTAATTAATATATTCCATGGTGTTGAAAGAGTTAAATCCTTATGCCTGCCGAAAAGATATTTCAAATGAATTATTCACAACCAAAGAGTTTGTTACAGTGGAGAATCTGTTATTCTTTCCCGTTTAAACGCAAACATACGCAAATGCAAAGCACTAAACGTAGAAAAGAACAACTTTTGGACAATTCTGATAATTCTTGTTTATCTTGGTGGCAAACAATATTTTTAGCGTAAACGCGTTTATTGGGAAAGAATAACAGATTCTCCACTGTAGATACATTAATCCATTACCCCATAAATACACCTTTTTCCACCTCTAGTTTATTCCTCCACTGAAGAAAATAGTTCTGCTTTATACAGTCATGAATATGCACAATAAAAAATAGTTCCTTTATCCTAGCAGATGACGGCTTAAAGCAGACTGAAAGTAAAGCAGAATGCACAATCTGCTTTACTTTCAACCTGCTTTTAGTGTACTTTTGTCTTTAAAACTAGAAACAGGATATGGAGTGACAGGTTAAGAAGAACATTGAAAGTCTACTGATTGTTTAATCCACAGCCCTGATAAAGAAACTACCTATAACTCTTACCTCCACCAGAGGAGAACTCGGCCATCATGTTCCCAAATGGCATTTTACTGCCCCAGTTGGTGGCAGCGGGCTTGGCCTCCACCTCCTTCACGTAAGCTGAAAACACTCTGAAAATAAAATATATTACTCATAAGATATACATCTTGTCATCTTAATATTAACCCATTACCCCTTATAAACGCCTTTTTACACCTCTATTTATTCCTCCACTGAAGAAAATAGTTCCAATTTATACAGCCAAGAATATGTACCAGAATAAATATTTTCTATATCCTAGCAGATGGTAGCTTAAAGCAGGCTGAAAGTAAAGCAGAATGTGCCTTAAGGCACATTCTGCTTTACTTTCAACCTGCTTCAAGTGGTCACCGTTTTCAAAGCTAGAAATAGGCTAAGAGGTAATGGGTTAAAATTTGTATCATTTATTTCTTGTTTGTTCGTTTTGAATTACACCTGTATATGCTAACCTTGGGCTAATTGGACATCCCAGAGAGAGAAGTGGATACAGAGGAACCCGGTCATGCCCTACTCCTACTCCTTGTAAACGGAGGTTTCTGCATAAATGGTGTCCAGTTTATAGCAGTCACCTGTGTTTGATTACATGTATGCCTCTACAACAGCACTCTGAACAGTGATAAGCATAATTGTCGACTGGCATTATAGCAGTTATTTAACCCTTTACCTCATAGCCTGTTTCTAGTTTTGAAGACAGTTGACCACTTAAAGCAGGTTGCAAGTAAAGCAGAATGTGCCTCAAGGCACATTCTGCTTTACTTTCAGCCTGCTTTAAGCTTAAATCTGCCCGGCTATATAAAATATCTGTAATAGTAATTGTTCATGAGGGTATAAACTGGAACTATTTTCTTCAGCGGAGGAATAAGTTAAATACGCTAAAAGTCGTTTCTATGGGGGGAAAGGGTTAAGGAACATAAATTCCACCAACAAGGTGACTTATTTCTGTATATTGTCTTCAGAAACAGTCTCACCAACCAATCTATAACTACATACCTGGCCTTGAAGTCTGTGGAGCCTGTGGCAATGAGAACATTGTTTGGGTGCCAGTCAACACTGAAACAGAAATACACATTAACTAATTCCTTTTCATGCCCCAAAATATTTTTGCACTGAGGGTGAGGGTAAAACTGGTGTTGTAAGAATTTGTGACTCAGTCCCGTTTTCATGTATACACTGAAAATAAAATATGCTTAAACTGTTCAAACAAGTTTTTACTATATTATTTGGTTTTATTTTAACAGATTTTTATTTATTTGGTGTTTAAAGTAGATAATTATTTTATAGTAAATTCTAACTAGTAAGTAACATGATATATTCCAACCCATGTTTCTCAACTGAGCGTTCACTGAACACAAGTTTAACCCTTTACTCCATAGACATGCCTTTTTACATCTTTACTTTATGTGTCCACTGAATAGGAGATAATAATTCCAATTTATGCAGTCATGAATACTTGACTTAAATAATTTCTAACTACTAGCAGGCGGTAGTTTAAAGAAAGCTGAAAGTAAAGCAGAATGTACCTTAAGCCATATTCTGCTTTACTTTCAGCCTGCTTTAAGTGGTCACCTTTCTTCAAAACTTTCAGCCTGCTTTAAGTGGTCACCTTTCTTCAAAGATAGAAACAGGCTATGGGGTAATAGTATCACTACACTAAATTATTGTCATTTCCACTACCAACACGTAGTCAGTCTTACCATGTAACAGGCTATGAGGTAATGGGTTAAATATCACACCATTAAATCCACTACCAACAAGTAGACAGACTTACCATGTGACAGTGGACCTGATGGGCTTCTTGATGTGTTTACTGACCCACCAGTTGTTCTCCTCCTCAAAGTAACAGATAGACACCAGCCTGGCACCACTGCCAACAGCAAACTTGTTCTCTGAAAACAGACAGTCTCTCTTCTATGATATTATCACATTGAACATAGTATATCCGTGAAGGGTATATTAGTCCTACAGAAGCCCTTTGATAAGGGTTAATTTGCACTGTTTGTCATTTACAATATATTGAAAAATACAATCCTAAACAGTCAGCACAGTAAAACTTCTCTATTACCACCATAAAATTGTGTCAATTATAAGGTGATTCGTCCAGGTGACTGCTTAAAGCAAGGTGACTGTAAAACAGAAAGCTCCTGTAGGAGCTTTCTGTTTTACTGTCACCTTGCTTTCAGCTGTCACCTATCTTTTATACAACCAATTAGCCTTTGGTTTAGTGGTCATACTATAGAGGCTATACAGTAATGGACTAGACTTAATTAAGAGTTTCAGGGGTCAATGAGTTGGCTTTTATTGTTTGATTTAATATTAATATCAGTTTCACATTGAGGTAATATCTAGGCGCCCTAAATGGAGAGATTCACATACAGAACATTGACTGTCTCACTCACAAATCGGCATCTTGGTAGTAACACTGACCTTCTCCAAGCAAGCTTGAAGGAAGACATTAACCCATTACCCCATAAATACACCTTTTTACGCCTTTAATTCATTCCTCTACTTAAGTAAATAGTTCCAATTTATAGTGTTACAAATAAGAATCATAAGAAATATTTTCTATATTCTAGCAGATAATAGCTTAAAGTAGGCTGAAAGTAAAGCAGAATTCGCCTTAAGGCGCATTCTGCTTTACTTTCAACCTGCTTTTAAGTGGTTAATTATCTTCAATATTAGAAACAGGATATGGGGAAATGGGTTAAGATATTAGCTTCTAGTAATGACATACCCTCTGGCGACCAGCGAACAAAGGTTGCAGCTCTGTTGATCCTGAGGATAACAAGATGAGGTCTCCACACTCCACCTTCAAAGGTCCACACATAGGCATTTCGGTCCTGCAAATATATGACATAGTTTGGGTATTTAGGAAGTCTTTTTTTGCTATGATTTTATGTCGCTGTTAACAATAAATCAGTCTTATTCCAAAAAATCACAGATCATAGAACCACTGACACTCTACAAGCCAGCCGGAAGGCACATGAAGAATACTGAACTGTCCTGATCGGAATTCAAAACCACAGCGGTGAGGAGTTGAGTGATTGACAGTGATTTCACTATAACAACTTGACCATTGAGGCCCCAAGCAAAGTGTTGTTTAGATTTAAAACAGTCAAGCTGAAGTTCAGCTGCCACTTTTTAACCCTTTGAACCCTAGTCCCGCATATAGGCGTCCTTTTCAAACAGTGTACATGTGAATAGTACACTTGTCCTATGCAAACAGTGAAGACCCAGATCAGAGGGCTCCGAAAGGAGCCCTCTGATCTGGGTCTTCACTGTTTGTCATAATGCCAAACATTGACAAAAAAAAACCCTTAAAAGTCAGAAATGGACTAGACTAAAATGGAAACTGGAATTATCCATTTAAAGTTTCAGGGAGGAAAGAGTTAACCTTTACTTCATAGATATTCCTTTTTAAGTATTTAATTAAATGTTCCACTGAAGGAAATAGTTTCATTTTATACTGTAATAAATGTGCAATATAAGAAATATATCCTAGCAGGTGGTAGCTTAAAGCAGGCTGAAAGTAACATAGTGCTTTACTTTTAACCTGCTTTAAGTGGTCACCAGTCATCAAAACTAGAAACAGGCATGGAGATCATTAAAGACTGATGACTGATTATTTCTTTATCGGAGCTTTCTTATAAATTTACCTTTGTCTTGTATTCTGAAGCATTATATTTTACTTTCAATCTGCTTTATAAATAAATGGTAGCAGGTCTTCAAAATCAGAGACAGGCTATGGAGGAAAGAATTTACCCATTACCCCAAGTCTGTTTTATAGTTCTGGAGATAGATCATCACTTAAAGCAGGTTAAAAGTAAAGATTAAGAAAAATGTGCCTTAAGGCGCATTACCTGCTTTTCTTTCAACCTGTTTTAAGCTACAATCTGCTAGAATATTGAAAATATTTCTTACTATATATATTTCTTACTGTATAAATTGGAACTTTTTCTTCAGTGGATGAATAATCTAGAAGCGTACAAAGGTGTATTTATAGGGGAAAGAATTAAGTGTACTTACAGCCCCACATGTGACCAGTCTGTTACTCTTGGCTGCCCAATCAATGCTGGTCACTCGCTGTCCATGCTCAGTCAAACAGCCTGTCTCTGTCCACTTACTTCCTTCCTTCTTGTACACAATCACATCATTGTTGTTTTTGGATAAAGCCACACCTGTGGGGATAAAAAGTTATATGCACTAAAATCTTTCAAGTACGGCCACCAGATAAGGGGAGTATTTAAAAAACTAAAATCGTTATTTCTGTTTTAAACTCTATGGTGTCACTACTCATTAGAATCGTCTCTAAGAGACGATTCTATAGAGTAGTAACACCATAGAATTATGTGTTGAAATAAGTGAGACAATGTTGGATTTGTGCAGTTAACTCCCTCTTATCTTGAGCCCTGGGCCACTAAAATGGAGGATAATTGATTGTACAAAAACAGGTAACAGCTTAAAGCAAGGGGACAGTGAAACAGTTCTAAAGCTCCTACAATAGTCTTATTTACCTAATAATTAATACAATTTAGTTGTTGTATAAGACGGGTCTTACTGTCTACAGCTCCAGATTAGGGGAGTATTTCAAAAACTAAAATCTTTATTTCTGCATTAAACCCTATGTTGTCACCACTCATTAGTAGTAACAGGATAGGATTTGGTGCTGAAATTAGTCACTAGTGAGAAAGTGTAGGATTTGTTCAGTTTACTCCCTCTTATCTAACGCCCTGTACATGTATAATAATGTCACTTCAATTGTTTCACTAGGCACGGTATATCTATACATGTACAATGTATTCTGTTAATGCTATTTCAATCCATTTGTGAAAATATTTATTAACTAGAACTGCATGCTGAAACAATGTGCTTTATTGATAACTAAAAAAATTGTTACTTTAACCCATTACCCCATAGCCTGTTTCTAGTATTGAAAATAAGTGATCACTTAAAGCAGGTTGAAAGTAAAGCAGAATGTGCCTTAAAGGGACTCGCAACCGGATGGTGTACTTGTCAAAATAAAATAAAATACTCAAATAAAAGCAAATTTGTGGCATTATTTGGCTTCTGACATTAAAAAAATATGATCAGTCCAAAAAAAGTCTCAAGAATCGTCACCGAATCTTAGATTTTTAGATATTTTCCATCGTTTTTCTATACCGACTAGTAGACGGTATAGTTGTTGTTGTTGCTTCTCTACACGGGCTCAGACATAAACCCGAGCCGAATTGTGAAGTTGTATGAACTTTCGATCGCTACACATTGAAATACGTTAAATCGATCCGAGAAAAACGGATAGTTCCGTGGTCCATTGGTCTAAGCGGTTTTCCCTATTTTGCCTTCTGTCCGCCAATGCCGGGCCCCGGGTTCGAATCCCACCAGAGACCAATATTTTTTTTTATTGAAATACAATTTTTTAAACAGAATTTCTTATCTTAAACTAATTCTTTACCATTTATATAAGCGTTTGACACATATTTACAAATCACTATTTTTTTATGCACCATCTGGTTGCGAGTCACTTTAAGGCACATTCTGCTTTACTTTCAGCCTGCTTTAAGCTATAATCTGCTAGAATATAGAAAATTATTTTATAATACTTATTCATGACTATATAAATTGAAATTATTTTCTTCAGTGGAGGAATAAATTAAAGGCGTAAAAAGGCATATGTATGGGGTAATGGGTTAAGGTTAGGGCTCTAGATGATGGTAGAAAACAAATGGTGAAATTGTTATCAGGTCTCCATCATGCTGAGACTACTCATTAGGGTTGTCTTTAAGACTATTCTAATGAGTATTCACACATTGTCTTTAACCCATTACCCCCTAGCCTGTTTTGAAGATAGTGGACTACTTAAAGCAGGATGAAAGTGAAGCAGAATGCGCCTTAAGGCGCATTCTGCTTTACTTTCAGCCTACTTTAAGCTATTATCTGATAAGATATTGAAGTACATGTTCAAGACTTTATAAAAAGGAACTATTTTCTAAAGTGGAGGAGAATTTGAAGGGGTAAAAAGTGGTATTTATGGGGGAATGGGTTAAAGGAGAAAATGTTTGAAATGAGGAACTCTGTTATATAAACACTTGATTTTCAAACTGGTATTATAATGTATCAACTGTCACCACTTCAGTTAACCTATTCCCCCATAAATATGCCTTTTTATGCCTTTAATTTATTCTACCACTGAAGAATATAGTTCCAATTTATACAGAAACAAATTTATATCTGAGATATTTTTGCTATATTCTAGCAGATTGAAGCTTAAAGCAGGCCGAAAATAAAGCAGAATGCACCTTAAGGCACATTCTGCTTTACTTTCAACGTTATTTAAGTGGTCACCTATTATCAAAACTAGCACCAGGCTATGGGGTAATGGGTTAAAAACCATGGATCCCAGGACAGGAATTGTGGTGGTCTATTTAGAGGGGAAGTTTGCCTGGATTGACCCTTTACCCTATAGCCTGTTTCTAGATTTAAAAGTAGATGACTATATAGAGCAGGTTGAAAGTAAAGCAGAATGCGCTCTAAGGCGTATTCTGCTTTACTTTCAGCCTGCTTTAAGTTACCACCTACTAGAATTAAGAAAATGTTTCTTCTGATACATTTTCATGACAGTATAGACTGGAATTATTTTCTTCCGCAGAGGATTAAACTGAATGAGCTAAAAGGTGCTTCTATAAGGTAAAGGGTTAAGACAGGTAATGAGGTATATAAGTTTTAAATATAGGTGGACGCTTAAACAGGCTGAAAGTATAGTAGAAAGCTCAGGACTGTAAGTTACAGTAAGAGTTTTCTGCATTACTTTCAGTCTGCTTTAAGCACTGCATGAATTTGCTCTAAAAAATGCCAGAAAAAAACACTACAAATATTTCTGAATGTATGAGAAGTTCTAGTAATACAAGGGTATATTTTCAGATATCATGCAGAAACAGGTGCCTGCTGTTTGAATGTATGTATTGATGGAGTTCAGTACAATCTCTTCTAACCTTGTCTGTCACGGCTGAAGGAATGGCAGGTGATTGGTTCTACACCGAAGCTGTGTTTTTCTGTCATTTTTGCTGATGGTTATAGAACTGAAATAAACCAAATAGTCAATACTACATAATTTCACCATAATCCCATCTATGATTAAAACAGAAATTGTTTGTACATTGTATCTATTCTCTACCATCATTGTATTACATAACAAGAGTTGTTAGAGAGACAACAAAGTTGAGACAACAAACTTAAAAACAGAGTCTGAGGTCAAGGTCACTGGGGTCAAACTTTTTGAGTGCATGGAAAAGTTCTTGTCCATATCAACATTTATACGAGCAATATTAATAAAGCAATCACTCAAGGGATATAGGAGTTTATATAAGTTTTTTCCAAGGTTAAACCATTTTTGAAACTCAAACAAGTGCATGAGGTAAATGTCACAGGGGTCCAAAATTTCTCATGGTCAGAAAGGTCTTGCATTTGAACGAAACACAGGTTATTTTAACTACCCCTTTTATTGTAAATGTAGCCTCCATGTTTCCTTTATTGCCATTCCTATGACATCATTTAATTCATTATAATCTGCATAGCAAAGGTCCTTGTATAATGTTGGGTCCAATCTCATCTGTACTTTACCGATATCATACTCTGTTTCCGTTTCTCCAGAACCCTTAGCGAATACAATCATAAAGATAATCAATTTAAATGGAACTGGGAGCTACCTAAAAGGTATATGGAGAAAAAATAGTTTTCTAACTGAGAATAACACTCAAAGTTATCAAACAACTCAATTTGAAGTGAAAGGCCAATTTATAGGCACTCACAAAACATTTAGAGTTATATTGCAAAATGTGTTATTCAAACTCATTTTACCACGGAACTTTAAAAACAAGGACCACCATGGCCATAAATCGCTCAGCTGGTACACCATGGAAAACTTGACCTACAGTGACCTAGATTACGACTTCACATGACCCACTATAACCTTTAAAAGTGTAAACAAGATTTTTCTATGATTTGACCTTATGACCTAGTTTTTGACCAGACACAATCCAAATTTGATTTGACCTAGATTTGATAAAGGCACACATTCTGACAATATTTCATTCAGATTCACACATTCTGACAATATTTCATTCAGATCCAATGAGAGTTGTAACCTCTAGAGGGTTAACATGTTTTTCTTTGATTTGACCTAGTGACCTAGTTTTTTACTCAACATGACCCATATCCCTACTTGACATAGATATCAAATAGGCAAACATTCTGAGCAGGTTGCATTAAAATTCAATTAGATTTGAAGCCTTTGGAGTGTTAACAAATTTTTCTATGACTTGACCAAGTGACCTAGTTTTAAACAAGACATGACCCTCATTCAGCCTTGACCTAGATATAAATAAGGCAAACATTTTGATAAAGTTTTATTAAGATCCTATGAGATTTGTAGCATCTAGAGTGTATAACATTATTAACAAGGTTTTTCTTTGATTTGACCTAGGGACCTAGTATTTGACCCGACATGACAAACATTCAAACATGACCTTGAATCGATTTTTCAAGACAAACATAGTTATCAAGTTTCATGAAGATCAGATAAACGATATGATCTGCTAAATAGTATGACGTCTTTTGACGTCGTTAACGACATATGACGTCATATGCATTGTACGCTAAATGATATGACGTCTTTTGACGTCGTCAACGTATCGTTAACGACAAATGACGTCATATGCATTATTTGTTTATTTTTTATCTCTGAAGAAGGCCACAGGCCGAAACATGTAGGAAATTAAATAAACTAATGTTCATTTCATGGAGTTTTTCTCTGTTACAAATTTATGAAGATCAGATGAAATTTGTAGCAGCTAGAGTGTTCACATTATATAATCACAAACAAAAATTGTGAATGGACAGACAGATGACAGACATCCAGCGATCCTAAGAGCTCACATTGGCACTTCCTGCCAAGTGAGCTTAAAATAAGGTATGTAATCAATTTTGGTATTTATTTTTATTTAAATGTATTTTTCTTCAAAGTTACACTGTAATTCACAGTTTCTTCAGCATTTTTTATCGGTATGTTGCTCCCCACATCTAATACTAAACTGGAACCACTTTTGTGATGATGTAAGTAGATAGCACACGCCAAACCATGCGAGTTTTTTTATGCTTCTGGAGTCATCGGAGCTTCTGGATTAATAGGATTCATAAATGAACTTGTTCATCATCATCATCATCTTCAGTAATCGCCTCACTCTGCGAAGAGTATACTCGCGATTTTGTTAAAAACTGGTCATGCGCAGCTGCTGACGGACTATGTATATCTAAAAGTTTTCTATGTACAGTTGAATAAAAACTGGTTAAAAACAGGGTGACATCTACAGGGTGTGGATGCCAGCAACAGCGGTCTTGAAACCATCAAGTGTTGACTGGCTGACAGCATGTTGTGGCAGCTGGTTCCACAGGACAATGGTCGCAGGGAAGAAGCTGGATTGATAGGCAGACTTGGAGCATGATATCTGGGTAAACTGTTGATTGTGTGGTCTGGAAAATCTTGAGAAGTGGAATGGAGGAGTGGGTATGATATCAACTAGGCCTTTGTGGATTTTATAGAGCATGGTTAATCTTGCTATATCACGTCTGTGTTGTAATGTATCCCATTGAAGGTCTTGGAGTATGTTGGTCATGGAGCTTGTTCGTTGGTAGTTACGTTTCACAAATCTGGCCGCTCTGCGTTGTACCATCTCAAGTTGATGTATGTGTGATACAGCGTGTGGTGACCAGACGGATGATGCATATTCCACTATGGGCCTTACGTATGTCTTAAAGGCAGTTGCTTTCATGGTTGGTGGGCATGCTGAAATGTTTCTCTGGAGGAATGACAGGGTAAAGTTTGCTTTCTTGGTTGTGTTGTCAATGTGAGTCTTCCAGTTAAGGGTAGGCGTGATTGTAACTCCAAGGTATTTAGCAGAGTCTGTAGATTTCAGTGGAACACCATGGATAGTATATGTAAATAGTTGAGGATTTCGTTTGTTGGTCACATGGATTACCTCACATTTGTCTGGGTTAAAGGCCATCAACCACTCAGATTCCCACAGTTGCAGATTGTCTAGGTCCTGTTGTAATAATCTTGCATCTTCCTGGTTCTTTATCATCCTATACATGAGACAATCATCAGCAAACAGGCGGACTGTTGATTTAACTCTGGACGGCAAGTCGTTTATATAGGCCAGGAAGAGTAGTGGCCCGAGTACACTGCCTTGAGGGACTCCTGAGGTGACTGGAGAGGTGCCAGAGCTGGCGCCATCAAGGACCACTTGCTGGGTACGACTCTGAAGAAAGTCTGCAATCCAAGAGTGGAGGCTGCCTCTGACACCGTAGAGGTCGAGCTTATGGAGGAGACGAGAGTGACTGACCTTGTCAAATGCTTTGCTAAAATCTAGAAGTATCGTCAATTCTCGTATTCTCGTGGTTTCTCATATTCTCGTGTCTTACAAAAACAGATTAAATGGACACTCCTGACATCCAGAAATATATCAACTCTTTTCCTCCGATAAATTTATGTTGGAAAATGTTGTAAGGACCAATAAAACATCAATTGAGTTTGAATTATCTTTTTTCGAAATTTCACATGTAAAACGTGTTGGATATTGTAATTCATTTAATACTAGTGCATAGTTAAAAGCAAATAAACAAACAAAAATTGATGCCACAGACGCAGAAAGTGTCCATATGATAGATTTAAAGTGACTCTAAAAACACTTATCTGAACTGAAGAGTTAACCCCCTCCATAGCAACAAACGTTGACAACCAATCAGAAGGCACGAGAATACGAGAAACATTTGACTGATTCAGATCATGCAGGGAGGTGTATTCAAACGTAGAAATGACATAGATATGAGCGCGGATCTGACAAAAGGGGGCTTATGGCTTTCGACGTCATCGTCAATAAACGACGCTTTAAAGTTACGTCATTACTTTGTGTTGTAAACACATGTCTGTTTGATCTGATCGATCTGTTTTGACTTATCAACTCAATTTTTCAACGGTTGGACAAAGACGATAGAATAAATGTTCGACATGGATGGAGACAGTGATGTGAGTAAATTTGATATGACGATAAGACCGATATTTTATCTAGCAGTGTTGATTTCAGCATAAAATTCAATGACCTATTTAAAGTGAGTCAAGAGTATCGATTCGCTCTACAGTCAGTTCAATATCAAGCAAACTTGCCTGAAAACCTGTGTGCGATCGAAGGTATGAAGACAAAGATTCTAGATCCAGTTTTCACTCTAAATCAGAAACCAATTTGCAACATGTAGAGTAATTATAAATTTGTACATAATGTTTAAAACTAGATCTTCCGAGAACTCAACACATTGTTCGGTTGATTCTATTTCTCTGTTCATAGAGATTCTAAAAATAGATTGCGTAGAAAATGAATCACTTGTAAATGACACATATATTAGCCTAGATCTAGATCTACTTGTGTGTTCGTAACCACAGACCTTACGTTTCATTGTACACGAGCAATAACTTGAAATTATCTTCGTAGATCTAGATCTACGTCTATTTTGTAATGTCAAGATTTGCGACTCTTAAACTGTGGTCATGTTCAGGAATCAGGCGTGAGATCGAATCTCGTAGGCCTAGACGAAGCTTTCTCTCTTTTTGCTTCAAAGTTCATTGAAAACAACTTTTTAACTAGTTTGAAACGTGTATATAGTCTATCTAGATGTAAGTTTTTTTTCAAAAATGTATAAAAAAATAAGATACAGAAAGCAAACCCATTAGACCTAGATCTATAGATTCTACATTACAGCAACCAATGCTGTACCCTGCCGATCCCGAACATAGTCCCATACGCAAATTGTTTGGATGCGGATGAAACTCCACGTGACTCAACATCTCATCTAGTTCCAGCACTTTGGGCGACTTTTTACATTGTTTAGGTGACTTTGAAGCGGACCAGAAATTTAGCATAGTTGACAGCTTTAAAATAGTGACAGTTTAAGCTTATCTAAACAACTTATTTGTTCCAGTAATGGCTACAGTTATGAAACGCGTTAGGACAGACTCTAGATTATCGGCACGCCTAAAAGAAACTAGAGCTCTATAGATCTATATTTTTCAAAGATCTAGAGCTTTATTTCACCTATCATGAACCCGTATTTTGCAGGATTTTAAATTTCATGACGCGCGTCTAGGTTCTTTTTCTATTTCATTAAATATTCTTTTTTAAGGATGATATTGAAAACAAAATATTAATCTACTTTGTTTTCAGGATCCACAAACATTGGATGAGTATTTTGACAGCCTGGCATCTACATATGATCTACATTGTTGCCAAGTTAGAGCGTGGTCTTATATAACAAGTGCATCTAAAGAGCGTTCAGATGAGGGGAATGGAGATGGAACAAGCTATCGTTTGACTGCAGCAAAAATGTAACCATTCCACATTATGGAAGACAAATTGACCCTACCCTTCGGAAAAAAACATGGTGTGCGATTTGATTATTTCCTACTGAATGAACAAGGGTCGATCGAAAAGAATGGCTCAGTTATAATGGACCCAGTATGCTTGACTGGAAGTTGGAGAACTATGCCAAGGATGATATCCAACATGTACCCTCCTCGCTGATAACTGCACAGGTAAATGCAGAAAATCACTTCTACTTACATGTATTTTTAAACTTTGAACCCGGTAATGCCGTACGCGTATAAAACACAGACAGATGATAGGATGTAGGTTCTCACTGTACCGGATTTTGTCCCCGGGGTCCCAGTTGAGCGGACCTGGAGTCACCGGTTGTACAACCATGGCGGCACCCGGGACGACCGGGAATTTCCAGGATGAACCGGCTCAGGCCGACAATAAACACCGGATTCTTTCAAATGTTTAATACAACCGGGGGTTACCGGGACAGATAACCAGAACCGGCTTAATCCGGGCAAATCCGGAGCTTTACCGGCACATCCGGGACAGGTCCTGGTCTCTACCGTGAACAACCGGGGTGTTTGCGAGCATAGACATTTTTAAAGAAAATGCAATGTTCTACATTTTTTTCTATCGTTTACGGTTCGACGGTCTAGAATAGTTTCGTCTTCTCTATTGTATATAGAGTAAACATGATACAATTAAACGAAGTGTTTTTTTCTAAATACATGGCTTCTTCTTAAAGAAAGCCTTTATATCTACTACAAACAGTATGAAGCCAGATCAGACGCCGGGCAAACTTATTGTCACTCAAAATAAAACGAAGTTTTAACAGTGAACATATAATTATCTACTTGTATTGATTTGCGTTTGCATTTCATCTCATTTACCCAGATAGACCAAAGAGAACTGATGCTATTCCACGTTTTCCCCGGTTCATGTAATTTCCGGTGAACACCGGGTAACGTCGGCGCGTCACCGGTGAATAATCGGGGTAGAACGGGACGACACCGGTGGTCTTCGGGATACCACTGGAGACGACTGCGGTTATACCGGGATTAACCGGGAACAGGCCAACCCTGCACCGCAATTATACCGGGATATTCTGGGGAGATCCGGCTTCACAACCGGTGATTTACCGGGAGATACATCGGGAATATGAGAACGCAATTTTTTTCGTAAAATAATGTTCCGGTTTATCCCGGTTCACCGGGCCGTATTACCGGCTATCTTTACCGGGACGTATCGGGACAAGCACTGTGACTTTATATTTACATACCGATCTATGTAAAGGTCGCCATTGTCCAAATTATGATAGTACGATGCCTAAACTTGGAACTAAAATAAAACTATGCAGTATACATGTGTCTGTGAACAGTTTGACTCTAGATAAATAGCCAAGTTACACTGTTTCTCATATGAGTATAATCCTGTATGGCAAAAGTACATGTACCGGTATATTCTCTTAGCAGAGACAATAGAGTATAACTCAAAGTATCTGCTCATAGTCATGCAAAACGTGTTTACAAACAATTATAAGCAGTAACTTTAAGCCCTATTCTGACCATTGTACTTTTGATATGTTTTTCGCTTACTTTTCAGGCATAACCAGTATATGTACTTCAAATTAAGTGTTGACGCTCCTGAGGTAGTGACCTTTGGCGGGAATAATAGGGGACGGAGTCGACCATCAACACGCCATGTGACAACAGCATCTTTGGGGACATGTTGCTAAATGTGATGTTTCCAACAGGGCTATTACTAGGGAGTCAGGCCTATATGTACCGTGCTGTACGATCCTATGTGACTATGACATCACATGTCCTGTTCCATAATGTACACAGTAAAAGTCATGAAACATGAATATGTCTCCATTTTCCATGTCTGCATAGAATCAGTGATACATGCTTGTTGTACATGTATTAGATCTAGCACCAGGGCTGCACAAATAATTTTTTTAGCCACTTGTCCAGGACAAGTGACTTTCAAAAAGTCACTTGTCCTGAACAAAAAGCCACTTGTCCAACTTTTTATAAACCTGATTCGAAAACATGGTTCCATGTAAATGTCGGCAAAAGGGAACCCATTAAATTGATACTTTCGATTTGAGCATATCAATTTGTTTTAATTTTTATCGGTTATAAAGACAAAATGGTATTTATATATTTTACTTATTATTATTATTATAATTAAAATTATGATATAAATATACATGTATACTCTATGAAACATAATTAACTAGACTATCACACCTTATCACTTAAATGTAGAATCTGTAATGTATCTCCACTATTTCTTTAACCCATTACCCCACAAATTTCCATGTATGCCTTTAATTGATGCCTCCGCTAAAGTAAAAAGATCCACACTTAAGATCTACATTTTAATTAAAATAAGGGGTCCCTTATGGCAGGGACACTTTTCACCCAAAGCTTTAATTCTTACAATTGATATCTCTATATTAGTTATACACTTGTTGGTTTTGACATGAATATTTTAAAAGATTTTCCCTTAAGTAGCCATGGCAACCAGGGTTATACATGGTTCCAATATATCTAAATAATTTTAATATAGGACCATCTAAGGAACATAATTACCTTAAGTCTACTTGTGCCTTCAATATTCAATAAAGAATGAAATTTAAGATTGTTTCCCTTTTGTCTCTTAATTCTATGTTAAACATTTGAAGTGTGTAAAAGTTATCTTTCCTTTATTTCAAACTGTCACAATTTTCTGTAATTTACAGATTTTCTTTAAATTCACATTTGCAAAATCATCATCTACACTTTGATTTGCTTAAATCATGTTTACATAACATTTTAAAGACACATTTCCTACATGAAAATCATAAACCTATTTATTAGATATAAAAATAAATGTTGCTATTTAAACAAAAGAATGCTACCTTTTTCACTCTAACTTCTTAATCACTCTATATTATAAGGACAAACGATCCTGTATTAATTTGTATGCAACATTCAACAACAACAAAAATATTAATTTGTATGCAATATAGCGTATGCAACCCATTTTACATGTACACAACTACTCATCAACACGTTGAAATAAAAATCTTTGTGCCCTTGTCTACACACTTGAATTGTCAGAAGTTGACCATCAGATGTTGGTTATGTGTAAGATGGAGAGTCCCTTTGTGTAACACATTGAGATTACGTAATCAAAGGGTGGTTACGTAATCAAAGGGTGGTGCCGCGGAAACGTGTGAGAGACTGACAGTCACACGAAATTGACATAAAACAGTCATGTAGATCTACTGTGAATTTGTGGTAGTTGACACGCGGATTGGCTTGATGCCTACAGAACATGGATAACTGGATTATAATACCTTTGCACAGCAGGTAGGCTAGAAGCACTCGCGGCATTTTATGATTCAGGCCACCTCACTAACCTGAAGTCCCGTAGTGTTAATCAACCAGCTATTTTTGAAATTTGCCGATTTTGATCGGGACTAAAGTTGGAAAACAGTCACTTGTCCGGGACTAGATTCTAGAAAATAGGCACCTGTCCGGAGCCATTTTCCACTTGTCCGGGACGTCGGGCTATGGGATTTGTGCAGCCCTGAGCACATCTGCCCCGCTCTCTCTGTGTCTGTCTGCCCGTCTCTAGGTTTATCTGCCTGTCTCTCTGACTATTTTCTGCCTGTCTGTCTCTCTGCTTCACTCTTTCTGTCTCTCTTTTTCTTCTAACACCCTTCTATCAACCTTGACTAAGTTGTAATTAACCCTTATCCAGTCGATGAATTTGACGCTCGCTAAATATCTTATCTATTTCAATTTTCAAGGTCACTCAAAGTTGGTAAAATATAGTCAAACAGCTTGGATGCGATAAGACGCTGAGTTACTCGGCGTTTCAATTAGATCCAAAGCTCTCTTTGCCTGTGGTGTTATGGTCACGATCGACCGGATAAGGATTAAAAATAACGTCATTAGTTCAAATAATATAGAGGATAATTGTTTTTTTCAGTATAAGATAGAAATTTAATCCATTGAGTGAACATCAGACGTTATATTTTCACGAGTGGCGAAGCCACGAGTGAAAATATAACAGTCTGATGTTCACGAAATGGATTAAATTCGATCTTATACTGAAAAAATACAATTATTCTATTTATTTATGCTTTTAAGCCACTTTTTAAACGAAATTGTTCGACAGTTGAGAAAGCGAAAGTAAATGATTTACCCCGTGTTGAGCCCCAACTTTATATCGAACACATTTTCGAAACAGTTTCCTGTACGATGACGTCACTTATCTATTGATTTGACGTCATCCGAATTACTTCGTTGCTCCCGAGTTTGGATTCGTGCTCTTCCGGTGAGTAGTTCGCGACAAATCGGACTGCCGGAATTTAACGATAAGACACGATTGACTATGATTCTTGGGGAGCCCTACGGGGAAAATTCATAATAAAAGCGATTGGTGATAATCCACTGCAGTGGATTACCAAGTGATAATCCACTGCTATTTCCTGGTAATCCACCGAAAAGCATAAATAAAAAGCAATAATGCCCCGTATTGTAACGACGTTCTTCCGTACTTTTGACGTCATGACGTTGTGGTCTGTTTTTGTGGATACCTATTGATGGGTGTACGAAAATCGACGTCATTTTGTTAAAAATCAATATTTTTGAAAAAATCTTTCAGATTTTAATTCAAAAATGAATATACTTTCAGAAAATGCAAAAACGTAAAAATCGAAATTTTTTATCATAAGCCCCCTTTTGTCAGATCCGCGCTCATATCATTTTATTATTATTATTTTTATGAATGTTATAATTTATTCGGAGTTCCAACTGTTTTTTAAAGCCAAAAAGAAGAATTCTTAAAAGCAATGTATGTGCTTTATATATATTCTAAGGCTTAGCCCCACGAGAATAGGAGACAACAGTATATAGCATCAATTTGTTATTTCCTTTTCATTCAATTTCATATTATTTCTTACTATATTTCATTTTCTCAATATAACTCACTCACAATTCACCAATACCGATTTAACTGAGTACATTTACTCTATCATAAGCAGTTCTTCAACGTCCAAAAGCGGGCCGTTTTGACCCGGATCGTTTTGCCTTTGGACCTAGGCCCCACCCACCCACTCTTCTTCTTCCTTGTTTTCATAACAGAAACAGTCGACTAGTTAAGCATCGCGCTACCTTAAATTTCAAGTAGTCAGAATAAACATTGTAAATCTTACTTGTTCTGTAGTTTTATGGTTCGTGGACTCTGGTCAGTCAACACGAACTGAGTGAAGAAAAGAAAACGGCGAAAAATGAATACGGAAGTGAAAGTGTTTCGATTTCCGCCTATTGCAATGTGCAACACGACATAAAATTTATACAAAAATAAATCGAATTCATTGAAGGTGAAATATATTAGCCTTATTCATATTTTGATTTTCTAGTTTAATGTGATTTCTGACTGATACAATATCCTTATTTTGTCATATTTTGCTAAACTATTAGTTTTCTACAGTTGTGCATTAGAGCTCTAGGTGAAAGGTCAAACTCCAACTGGTTGCCGGTCCATGATAACTTTTCATTAGGCTGAATTGGGAACCAGCTCAATCTGAATTTGGGTCAACATGTACATGTTTTATCTTCCTCATTGACGATGGCAAACTTAGCGGCATTCTTTGTATTTTTCACCTCTCTGGTTCTGATTTGGGCTGAAGAAGAAGACAAGGGCCCTGTGATACCACCATCAAGATGTGAAGGTAATAAAAAGTCTGGTCTTGTACACTAAGTTCAAAACATTGAAAATGTGAGAATTGGTCTACTTTCAGTTTAATTAACCACTCTAGATCTAACTAGAAATGCTACATGCTTGATTCATTGTTATGTTTCTATTACTATTCGTTGCTTATTTGTTTTCCCATTTATTTACATATCTGGGTAAATCATACTTATAGGGTACTTATTTATGTGAAGCAAATCCAGGAACTTTAAAGTGGTAACAAAATGTCTGGGGAATTTGGGTTTGCAATGTGGAACTCTGTGATTGGCTGAACAGTTTGCCAAACTTTTGGTGCCTTTCAATAGCATTTTGCTGCAAAGAAAATTGTTGATTAAAGCCGCATCATTACAGTATCATGTAACCTTACCTTTCCATTGTATGATCCAAATCCAAACTGATTTGAATCTTGTTGTGCAACAGATTTAACCTGACATCTGATCAGAGGCTCCAAACCATGTGTCACTCAGATAAAAATGAGTTGTCAACTCTTTTATAATGTTGTCATTTTCTCCATTTTATTCAGGGACCATATATAGCTACTATTGTCCCTGATTTTATTGTATTGTGTTTGCCTCCCCCTAGAAGTGAAATTTAAGGCGCAATTAATTTATTCCTCCAGTGAAGAAAAAAAATTCCAATTCATACAGTCATACTCCGTCGGTAAGCATGTTGTATCAGAAATAGTTTCTGCATATAAGCAGATGGTATAGAACTTAAATCAGGCTGAATGAAAAGCAAAATGCGCCGTAAGGCACATTCTGCTTTACTTTTAACCTGGCTTTAATTGGTCATGCACATGTATTCAAATACAGAGAAACAGGCTATGGGGTAAATGCCTTTATAAGGGTTAAACTGTGCAAAAAGAATAAGGACTTTAAGGAATTTCAAACAAGGCAGTACAAGATCTGTGTTGCTTTCCAAAAGTTGTGATGACAGGCCTACCATAAGTTGATAAAAAAAATCCTAAGTTTTTAAATTTTTCATTTTTTCAAGCCCGATTTTCCTGATTATACCTTTAACCCATAGTCTGTTTCTAGTTTTTAAGACACGTAATGCTTAAACCAGGTTGAAAGTAAAGCAGAATGCGCCTTAAGGCGCATTCTGCTTTACTTTCAGCCTGTTTTAAGCTTCCATCGATTGGAATAAAAATCCGAATATTTCGGGAAAATCCGGAGAAATGGCAGCCCTGTGATGATCAATGTCATTGCTGTGCTGTTGTCTAAGATGATGGACCCTTAACCGTTTACTCCATTGATACACATTTTAACACATTCATAAATATCACGAATGATAACACAAACTATCTGTTATTCATTTTGTGTAAATATGCACACTGTCTCAGAAAGGACATTGACATCCTTAGGGTGCATTCTGCTTTACATTCAACCTGCTTTTAAGTGGTCACCTGTCTTCAATACTAGAAACAGGTTTATGGGGTAAAAGGTTAGAATTATAACAGTGAGTGTGTGGCTGATCTGGGTCTATACAATTTCTGTTTACATCAAGCATATATTTTCATATTTTTGCTGTAACTTCAGATCTTCAGGGATACATTTCAGCTCTTTAATCCTTACAATGCTAAATTTTCAAATGGACTATTTCTTATAAATTGTTTTCATGATGCATGTACTTGACTTATTTACATTAACTATGAAAGAAGTTTGTCCCCAAAATATTTAAATCTCTTAAACCTATTACACTGTTTGCAAAGGATATTTACATTTGGTTCCTTGAGCACTTTAACCCTTTCCCCCATAGAAGCGACTTTTAGCGTATTTAATTTATTCCTCCGCTGATGAAAGTAGTTCCAGTTTATACCCTCATGAACAATAACCATTACAAATATTTTATATAGCCTAGCAGATTTTATCTTAAAGCAGGCTGAAAGTAAAGCAGAATGTGCCTTAGGGCACATTCTGCTTTACTTTCAACCTGCTTTAAGTGGTCAACTATCTTCAATACTAGAAATAGGCTATCAGGTAAAGGGTTAAGGTTTTTGCATAATGATAGCCTCAATTGTTCTTTTATTTGATAGATTTTGCAAAAGGTGTATGGCAGAGCGTTTTAAATGCAAATTGGACATTTTAATTAAATTGACTATAAACTCTTCACTCAAACCAATTTCACAACAGTGTTTAATTACCCTTCATCTAAATGGTTCATTAACTCTGCAAAAATATAATTCAGCCCCTTTAATATCATATATAGTCTATATCATTGATTTGAAATTTAACCCTTTCCCAATAGCTTGCTTTTATTATTCAAAACAGGTGGTTGCTTAAAGCAGGCTGATGATAAAACAAAATCACTTAACCCTTAGCCTGCCACTCACGACTATAGCTCCATATGCAAACAGCTTGGATCCGGATGAGACGCCGAGTAACTCGGTGTCTCATCCGGATCCAAGCTGTTTGACACTCGGACAACATTTTCAGCAATTTTGAGCAACTTTGAAGCACTTTGAAACTTGAAGCAGACGAGAAATATAGCAGACGGCAATTTATTTGGCGGGCTAAGGGTTAAAGGAGCTTTCAGCAGCTTTACCTTCAGCCTGCTTTAAACACCCACCTGTCAGAATGTTTTTTTCAATAACATATTGCAAACAGGATAGACCCTGATCCTCCAGAAGCCCTATGACATGGGGGGTCTGCACTGTTTGCATAAAACAAGTGTACTCTTCACAGGTATTCTGTTTGTAAAGGATGAGTTAACTCGTCAGTTAAGGGTTCGATGAGTTTTAACAGGAATAGTCAGAGTGATGTGTAACGTGCTTGAAATTTTGTGATTCAACCCCTTACCCCATAACCTATATCTAGTTTTGAAGTTATGTGAAGTCCTTAGTAAGTTTTACTTTCAACCTGCTTTAAGCTAGTACTGTCTGTTAGGATATAGAAAATATTTCTTATGCCATATATTGATAACTACACATGTACATGTATAAAGTGCAACTACTTTCTTCAGTGGAGGAATAAAATAAAGGCATAGGTGTAATTATGGAGTAATTGATTAAAGCAAGATGACAGTCAAGTGGAAAACTCCTGTTTTGCTTTAACGCTTTCCTCCATAGCCCTATTTACAAATTACTTGCAACAAACTTAACCTAAGTATAAGACAGCTGATGGCTTAACCCATTACCCCATAAATACACCTTTTTACGCCTTTAATTTATTTCTCCACTGAAGAAAATAGTTTTATTTATACAGTTATGAATATATATCATAAGAAATAATTTCTATTTTCTAGAAGAAAGTAGCGTAAAGCAGGTTGAAAGTAAAGCAGAATGTGCCTCAAGGCACATTCTGCTTTACTTTTAACCTGCTTTAAGTGGCCACCTATCTTCAATACTAGAAACAGGCTATGGGATAATGGGTTAAGCAAGATGGATTTATTTCTCCCCTGAGGAAAATAGCTTCAATTTAAACAGTTATAAATAAGAACTATTTTCTATGTTTTATCCGATAGTAGCTCAAAATATGCTGAAAGTAAAGCAAAATGCACCTAAGGGGGAAATTCTGCTTTATTTTCAACCTGCTTTAAGTGGTCAGCTATTTTCAAAACTAGAAAAGGCTATAGGGTAAAGGGTTAAACTACAAATTGTATCTTTAGGTGCATTTATATGCAAGGACATGGAAAATGGTTTCCTTTTGTACTTATGTGCAGGAAAGGGTTAAACTTGTCAAGACTGACATGCTATATACATGTTCCCCATTGTTCTAAGACAAGTTAACCCATTACCTCATAGCTTGTTTCTAGTATTGAAAATAAGTGATCACTTAAAGCAGGTTGAAAGTAATGCAGAATGTGCCTTAAAGGGACTCGCAACCGGATGGTGTTCTTGTCAAAATAAAATAAAATACTCAAATAAAAGCAAATTTGTGGCATTATTTGGCTTTTGACATTAAAAAAATATGATCAGTCCAAAAAACGTCTCAAGAATCGTCACCGAATCTTAGTTTTTTAGATATTTTCCATCGTTTTTCCATAGCGTTAGCTAACGGTATAGTTGTTGTTGCTTCTCTACACGGGGTCAGACATAAACCCGAGCCGAATAATGTTCTATTAATAGCTACCATTGAAGTACGTTAATTCGCTACCATATATATAGAGAGCGTCCGTAGCCGAGGGCGTAAAGGCGATGCCTCATTTTTCATTTTTGTCTCCGCATGGATGGTCACGGGTTCGAATCCCACCAGAGCCTCTTCTTCTTTTTTTTTTTGGAAATGCATTTTTTAACAGAATTTATTATCCTAAACTAAATTTTACCCATTTATATAAGCATTTGACATATATTTACAATTACTATTTTTAATGCTTGATCCGGTTGCGAGCCTCTTTAAGGCACATTCTGCTTTACTTTCAGCCTACTTTAAGCTATAATCTGCTGGAATCTAGAAAAATTATCTTATAATACTTATTATGGCTGTTTAAATTGAAACTATTTTCTTCAGTGGAGGAATATATTAAAGGCGTAAAAAAGCGTATTTATGGGTTAACAGGGTCACAATAATGTTGGTTATTGTTGCTGACTCAGCACTCGGCGAGATTTGTCTTACAAAAGTCTGCTACTTTCAGGCTCTATATAGATCTCGACACCCTTTTCCATTCTCAGATGTCCTTCATTATCCATGTAACCCTTTCTCCTGCTATAAGATTTATTTATGCTTGTTGAAAACAGTACAGACCCAGATCAGACAGATAATAAAGGAACTGTCGGATCAGGGTCTGCAATCTTTTCTGATAGAATCTATAGGCATTGTGTTTGTACACCTTCTTGTGAAAATGTTTCCTTATTGTATGTATAGTTAATGTAATACAATCATGTAGTTCAAATGATACTTGTATTCATAGTGGGCACAGTTTTTTCTGGAAATCTCTTTAGTCAAACTTACCCACATTGCAAAGTTAAAATGTGGATATGTTCACTCAAGAAAATCCAATATATTATTATATATAAATACAACTGTGGAAATATGAGCCTACCAGATTAGGTTGATGAGGTTTGACTGTAATATTCAAAAGTTATATTGCATGCCAAGATTTAATCATGTAGTTCTCCTATTGTACAACATGTTTTAGTCCAGTCATCCTACGAAAAAATAGGACCTAACCTTCAACTAATTGCAACAGAAGCAATTCAACTTATTATGTTATCTTTAGGGTATTATAATTAACATATAAAAAGTCTAAAAAAATCTTTTAAGGGGAAAGTGGTTTAAACTCCACTTTTTCTAAGCTAGTGTTCTCCCCCCAAATACATTGCGTATAGTACTATAAGTCGCAAGAAGGCAGCAATACTGGCATATTTCGAACCACTATGTATGATAAAAACAAAACTGCTTTAGAAGCAACATATTTGACTTTATTTTTGATTTCATTATTTACGTTTTTCATCGATATATGTCTTGTGTCTATGTTTTATGGGGTTAATTTACCCCACCCACTATTTCACTAACTCTATTTATAATCAAAATACACATATAGTTGTTATGCTAAATCTTCTGATCAGTAAGGTTATTGCAGAATAACAAATTAAGTATGTTTATTTAATATATTGCATTCGTTAAATGACATAAGATTGTTTGCTTCAAGTATCTGCTTCTTTGATTAATTATTATCAAAGCACTGACAGTACTACTGAAATACGCTGAACACTAACGAAAACGCTTTTACACCAGGACTCCAGATAAGGAGAGTAATTCAAAAACTATAATCTTTACTTTTGCATGAACCATATGGTTTTATTGCTCATTAGATTCGTCTCGAAAAGACGATTCTGATGAGTAGTAGCACCATAGGATTTACTACTGAAATATTTGAGAAAATATTGGATTTGTTTAGTTTAATCCCTCTGCCAGTAATTATATTCTTGATGAAAAATTTCATTTTCGATTTTCTCTAATGATTTTCATAGTTTTTTATCGAAATTATATACTCTAGTAAACATGTACTCAACATGTGAAATTCTTCCAAACCCATTTGAATTGGCAGAGATTATTGCAAACGAAAATTTCCACCCAGAAAGAAGCACATAGAAATTGGTAATTCAATGATTTTGAATAACGTACCAGAGACAACTTAGCCTATTCAAACATTAGTAATTGCAAATGTTCGACCAATGTCTAGCAAATAGTGTGTACTATTTTTCTTATTTCCTAAGCAGCTCTACCAGTAAAACATTTCAGAACTTATCATGTCACTTTTTATGTGCTTTCTAGCTCGTCTTGTGTAACCACAGTATGTGTATTGAATCAAGAGTCAAGAGAGCTTTACAATTGATCTATTAATATTAGAGCCAGAACATGTACACTCACAAATGGGCATTTTAACGTTATTAAATATGACACAAATATACATCTGCAGATTGAAAATCCAATCGCATCGTGTGTAGAGGTTTGAATAACTTTGGGTTTTTGAAACTAGCCGGGGTCATTTGTCAGGAAATATGAAATGTGTGTACATTATGTTCTTTTGTGATAATGAAAAGCAAACTGTTATAATTATAAACATAAGAAAAAAAAGGGTGCCATGTTTTGTGTGTTCTAATTTACCTTGAATGTCTCTATGGGCTGGTTGTCGTGTATTACGCAACATTCAATAGTTTATGTACAATAAATAAAATCGGCTGACATCACTTTATTTTGGTATGCCCTAATGTGTCACCACAACTTGCGTTACTCACGGTTTAGATTGCCACATGTATTCTCCAAGTAGATGAACACCACTTGAAGAGAGCTATTCCATTCAACTTAAAGAATTATCTAAAAGAAAAACCAAAAATAGTTGTACGATCTTCCTTTCCTGAAATCTCTCGGATCTCTATGACGAAATTTTGTGTCAATTGGAGCAATGATTTTCAGAATGATACTTCTGAAGACCTTAATGGTGGGAGAAAGACATGAGATACCTCTCCAGTTGTTGCAGCTTCCCATGTCACCACTCTTTGGAAACTTTACAATGACTCCTTTCTCCCATCATCAAATGCCCTTTTAGCCAAACCTCTTTAAGTACGATGTTGTAGTAGCCTTTGGTTTTCTTGGTCCTCTACTTTCAGCATCTTAGCACACACTCGATCCTCTCCTTGAGATTTCCAATTCCTAAGCCTTTGTATTGCAGAAATGACTTATGTACTAGGTCCCAGGGTTTGGTAGTAATGTAAAGATTCGCATCCGCTCCTATAATGTCTGCAAGTATAGGTGGTTCTCAACTGTTAACGATGCTTTGGAATGATGGTCGTAACCATTAAGGTTTTAAATGCCCCTTCTGTAACAAAAGAGTCATCTAATGGGTTGACCTTTAGGCACTGATTTGTGCCTTTGAATTCTTGAAGGTTTTTCGTCATTTGTAAGGCTGACTTTATGTCCTTGTTTTCCTTGCCCAATTATTTCAGTGTGACAACAAAAACATCAACCAGGAATAAATGAAAACGTATAAAGACCACTGATGACTACACGTGTACACCATGTGATATTTTTCATTTTTTCGTTAATAAATGTCTGAACAAAATGAGGTGTCACTATACCTATGTAGATTTGTTTATTCACTTGTAATGTTAACCATATGCCCAATTGGTCATCTGGTTAGGTTGGAATCTTTTATTCGTGAAGCTTTTGTCAAGAATAAGCATTTAGTTGCTGTCTGTGAAGGCTTACGATACAACTTGGAAGTATGGTATTATGAAAGACCTCCATGAAAACGGCCGACTTCCGATTTTTATTGAAAACTTTCTCAATGATAGGGAGTTTCAAGTCGGAGTTGGAACTACTCTTTCCGATATGCACAAGCAGGAAATGGGTGTTCCACAAGGAAGTATTTTGTCAGTTACTCTTTTTAATGTTAAAATTCATCATCATCATGGCATAACTTCGCTGACGAAGATTTAGGAAGAAGGCAGACCACCTCGGCTGCAAGCTCGCATGTGACTGACAAGTCCAATACGAGATCGACACACTGGAAAACCTGGTCAGGGTCTGGAGCTTCAGCTGCTCTGGCTTTCCTTCGGTGGCGTTTTTCCACAAGAGAGAGAGGCTCTCCGAGACTCCTCAAAGGAGAGAGCAGCCTTGTTGATGGTGTGTCGCCAGCTGTCACGGTCTGCTGCAAGGGTTGACCAATTCCTATGGTCGGTCTGGCAAGCACTGAGGGACTTCTTCAGACAGTCATTGTATCGCTTCTTTGGCGCACCTCTGTTCCTCTGGCCAGTTGAAAGTTCACCGTACATAGCGATTTTGGACAGGCGATAGCTTTCCATTCTTGAACATGTCCGGCCCAGCGTAACTGCGACTTCAAAATCATGGCCTCAGTGCTTGTGATTTCTGCAATTTTGAGGACCTCAACATATGTAATGAAGTCGCTCCAGTGGATGTTTTGGCTTGTGCGTAGGTATCTCTGATGGAACCGCTCAAGGACTCGCAGGTGGCTGCGATATGCAACACATGACTCTGAACCATACAGCAGAGTGGTTAGTACGACTGCCTTGTAGACACTTATCTTGGTACCCTTCTTCGGATGCTTGTTGTTCCACACAAGCTTATAGAGTCTTCCAAACGCACTGTTTGCCTTCGCCAGTCTGTTGTCGATTTCCTTATCGATCTTGGCATCTGCAGAGATAGTGTTATGAATAACATTGTTAAGTGTATAACTAAGGACACAGATTGTTCATTGTATGTTGATGACTTTTTGATTTGTTACCGTTCTAAAAGCATAAATACTGTTGAGCGTCAACTTCAACAGTCCATTAATAAAGTCCAAAAATGGGCTACTGAGAATGGTTTTAAATGTTCTAGATCAAAAACAAATTGTTTGCATTTCTGCCAACTTAGAAAGTTTCACCCTGATCCTGAATTGCACCTGGATGGTAACCCCATTCCTGTCATGGATCAGGCGAAATTTCTACGTGTCATCTTTGACAAGAAACTTTTCTTTATCCCTCATATTAAATATTTAAAGGCAAAATGCCTGAAAACATTAAAATTACTTTGTGTACTTGCACACACTGACTGAGGTGCAGATCGCAAAGTAATGCTCAGATTGTACAGAAGTTTAGTAAGATCTAAACTTGATTATGGGTGTATTGTTATATTTTTGAAAAATGGCAGGAGTCTTGGAATGAGGAAACTCACAACAAGCTCCATGCTGTAAAACCTGTATTAGGTGAATCATTTAACTCGTGCCGACCGGTTCGCCGAGATGAGGTAGTGTTAGCAAGACTCAAAATTGGTCACTTTTTTATAACACACTCTTATTTAATTAAACGCGACGTTCAACCGGGATGTTTGTTTTGTTTTGAACCTTATACAATCCGGCACATTCTTATTGAATGTGCTGATTTTTATTTAATAAGAGAGAGATTTTTTCAGGCAGATTATCTTCGGGAACTGTATGAACTTGTTGAAATTTTAAAGATATTTGATTTTCTAAAAAACAATTAATATTTATTCCAAAGTGTAAAGTAATAAAATGACATTTTAAAGTTGATTCCATAACTTTTTTCTCTCATCAATATATTTTTCGGCTCTAAATGACCTTTGGTGTCGATGGGCCGTAAAACACAAATCAATCAATTATTTATTTATCCCATATTTTGCAATGATTAACACACAACCTTTATCATGATATCAATATAGACTAGTCAATATAGACCTCCAAGGTCAAACAAATTCCTTCACAAACAATATTTACGCCTAGCGATTACAATTTAATATATCTGATATGTTAATTTATGTATAAAAAGTCCTCAAAACAATTCCTGTGCATTTTCATGAAAAATGAGTTTAAAGTTTGTAAAAATATGCAGAAAATTGTTTTATCTTATGCCTGGGTCACACATTCACGGATGATAGTCAAGGATGGGTACGGACGAAAATGCTACGGACTGTGATAGATCCGTGAGTTTCTATGGTATGAGAACGGGTCAGAAAGGGTTTCTACGGTTTAGAGACGGGGAGTATCGCGGATAAGCTTTTAATTGTCGGGGAACAGAACGGATTGGTACGGTTTCTCACGGACTTTTACGGATTTTCACGGAATAATACGTAGCACCGTACTCGATAAATACGGAGTAATAAGGTTTGCTACGGCGAAATACGATTTCGTACGGGCTACTACAGTTTGCGGCGGAGACTTACGGGTACATACGGATGTACACACACAGATAATTACACAAACACTTATTTTTATTATTGTTTGGCGGAAATTCATTTTACACAGGCATGACAACTAAAAAGAAGGCTTACTGATTGTAAAAAGACAGTTGACAGCTCAAAGCAAGGTGAAAGTAGATTAGAAAGCCCTTGCGCGGGTTTTCTGTTGTACTTTCACTTTTCTTTAAGCCGGCACCTGTTTTAAATACCTTACCATTTTAATGACCACACTTTTGTTGTCGTAACTGAGAGGTTTTACTATTTGTTTTGTTTTTTAATTTTACAAATAAAACACAAAGAAGTGTATGTTTCCCTAATGTGCCTTTATCCATAATTAATACCTTCAAGCGTATTAAACAGTTGAACGTCGAAAAGCTCACTTTATTCTAAGGCATAACTCCTTCGCTGCCAAAATCAAACATTATTCCACATGCAAATAGTTTGGATCCTGATGAGACAAGCTGTTTTGCAGTGATGGCGTTAACATGTATTAATGATCTAAATTGTTCTACCGAACTAACGTGTCTACTGTTTAGATTGATTGATTTTATTTTGGCAACAGTGGCATAATATGGCAATACAAATGCATACACATATAATGCAAACTGTGATTAATAATGCCTACACATAAAAAATGCACATGATATGCTCCTCAAAACCAAGGATAGAAAGGTATTTTCCCCTTATTTCCATTGTGGTCCCCGATTTATGAGCGATTTCTTTGAAAAATGTCAACCTTTTACAAGAAATAATTGATATGTATTTGTTCACATGTTTTTACAAAATATTTGTAAACTGTGAGAAATAAAAGAATGTTCTGTTCTGTTCTTTAAAAAACCTTTGCCGACAATTTTGATCCAAGTGAGACGTCGATTAACTCTGTGCATCCGAACACCCGCTTTCTGCAACCACATATACCAAGAGGAATTTATAGTCAGCGTCCACAAGGGCAATCAGAACTATTCGATTTTTTTAACCTTCATAGTTAAAGTACAGCGATCCACTACCCTTCGACTGTTTGATGTCCACGTGTTAGAAGTTACTACCTCTTCCATATATTCCTCGATACTAACCTTGCATACTTCTTTCATAATGGCACTTATGGTGTAGTGTGCTACCCTTAAATCCATACATCAGTGACCTGTAACTGTCCCCTTTTGCAAGGTGCCTCAAAGTTATTGCAAGTATTATCGTAGGACCTACGGCTTTCCTATAACAAGGGTATTCCTTTGCTATCCTTGGGCGAAGTATTTCAAGAAGCTCCGCGAACAACTGTGCATCTACACGTACAAAATTTCTGAATGCCTCTTTGTTTTCTATCCTTATTTCATTCATTAATGTATCATACATGTATTGGCCACGAAGCTGTCTTCTATGAAACCAGACTCTCATCCACCATCTCCATTCTTGACTTTATTTAGTTCCTGTCTTCTATCGCTCATTATTGCGTACACATTCAAAGAAGTTATTAAACAAGACCATAAACACTGAAAAAATGGAAATGTATTTTCACACAAGTATATTTCCATGTATTTCATTTTAATTATCCGCCTGAAATTAAAATAATACCCGTACTGAACCGTACTACTCCGATCTAGAACTTATGTGACCGTGTCAGCCCGTAGCAACACGTATTAATCCGGCACTATCCGTGTTGAAACGTATCGGACCGTAGACGTCCTGTTTGAACCGTATTTGTCCGTTTTCGTGTACTTAGTCTCCCCGTACACATCCGTAAAAAGCCGTATTGAACCGTACTTAACCCGTACTGGTCCGTACCAATCCGTACTGGGACGCTCGGCCAGGTGTCTACGGACCAGTACGGGTTAGAACGGTTTAGCTACGTTTTGGTACGGATTAATACGGGTTCGATACGGTTAAGCACGGACCAGTACGGTGTTTTATCCGTACTGGTTTTTTTAACATGTTCAAAAAACCAGTACGGTGTGGAACCACACCTACGGATGGTCAAGGTTCATGCACGGGCCTGCACGAGCTTTTACGGACCATTACGGATGCTGCCGGATTGAATCCGTAGCCGCCCGGGAGGCTCATCCGTGAATGTGTGACCTAGGCATTAGTGTCACACATAACCCACCGTAGTGACGAAATGTGACGAAAATCGTGACGTCATACTACTGACGTAGCAAAACAAATGGCGGTGTGTAAACACCTTTCATTATTCGATGTATTTGGAAAAGAGATAATATGGCAAAATGTTCAATATTATACAGTTTTCCGATGGCTGAAATACAAGGTAAGCATTTTCACATATTTTGGCATCTTCATCTTGACACTTACACCAAAGCTGATCGTACTAGTCGAGGGTCAAGACAACTATTAAGGCATGGTAGGCTATGGTGGGAAATATGCGCCAAAAAAATAAAAGGAAAATTATTAATTTTCAATTGCTTTTTTTACAAATTTCCCCTTAAAAGATTTTGTTAGACTTTTAGTATGTTATTATTTAACAAATATATTAGTAGTTTTCGACAAAATCGTTTTTGTTGCAATTATTTGAAGGTCAAATCGCAGAATGACTGGACTATTTATATTTTTCAGTGTGTAAGTTTCTGGCCATAGAGTTACAGGACAGGCTGATAGAGACTGGCAAAACAAAGGAAGTTCTCGAAACAGGACATGGACTGGATACAAAGAAAAAGAAAATTAAATACAACACATCGTAAGTTATCAGAGTAAAGTAAATACATGTACTGTAAAACCCTATGATTCCTTTTTATACATTGATGAATACACAACATAAGAAATATTTCATATATCCTAGCAGGAGGTAGCTGAAAGCAGACTGAAAGTAAAGCAGAATGCACCTTAATGTGCATTCTGCTTTACTTTCAACCTGCTTTAAGTGGTCACCTATTTTCCATTCTAAATAAAGGCTATGGAGTAAATGGTTAAAAGGCTTGTTCTCTGTGTTTAACTAATAAGGCATGTAGCTACTCAACCTGCTGCTCAATAAATATGCCTTTCTATGCCTTGAATTATACCTCCATGGAAGAAAATAGCTCCATTACTTTAATCCTGCATTAGAATATATCGTCAATTCTCGTATTCTCGTGGTTTCTCATAATCTTGTGTCTTTAACTCTTACAAAAACAGATTAAATGGACACTCCTGACATCCAGAAATATATCAACTCTTTTCCTCGGATAAATTCATGTTGGAAAATGTTGTAAGGACCAATAAAACATCAATTGGGTTTGAATTATCTTTTTTCGAAATTTCACATGTAAAACGTGTTGGATATTGTAATTCATTAATACTAGTGCATTGTTAAAAATAAATAAACAAACAAAAATTGATGCCACAGACACAGAAATTGTCCATATGATAGATTTAAAGTGACTCTAAAAACACTTAGCTGAACTGAAGAGTTAACCTCCTCCATAGCAACAAACATTGACAACCAATCAGAAGGCACGAGAATACGAGAAACATTTGACTGATTCGGATCATGCAGGGAGGTATATTCAAACGTAGAAATGACCTAGATATTATTATTTTTTTATTATTATTATGGATGTTATACTTTATTGGGAGTTTCAACTGTTTTTAAGCCACAAAGAAGAATTTTTAAAAGCAATTTATGTGTTTTATATATATTCTAAGGCTTAGCCACACGAAAATAGGAGACAACAGTATACCCTGTCCTAAATACCAAATAACATGTCTTCTTTATTACAAGTTTCACTGTATACTGTTGAATTCCTAACTCATAACTCAAAAAATGTGTATTTTTATGCATTTAATTTATTCTTCCTCTGAGTAAAATAGCTTTGTAATTTATAAAGTGGTGAATATGTATCATAAGACATCTTTTCTTTATTCTAGCAGATTGTAGCTAAAAGTAGTCTGCTTAGTTTGATTTCTAGTTACTTATCCATAATTTTATTTACCTTTGTTTACTACTGGTAACCAGTTCAGTAGTAAACCCGCCCTCATCACTTTACCACAGAAGTCACAGTCTGATGAAGGAGCTCCGATGGAGTGCCGAAACTATCACAAAGGTAAACAAAATTATGGATAAGTAACTAGAAACCAAACTAAGAAGAATATTACTATCCTGATGAACTTCTTTAGAGATGAAAGTAGCCTGCTTTGCTTTCAACCTGCTTTCAGTGGTCACATAAATTCAATACTATATCTAGAAACAGGTTATGGAGTAAAGTGTAAAACATTGTATCTATGTTATTTCTATAATATTTTCCAGAGAACTGCGGCTGATTGAGGCCTTACAAGAGCCTAATATATGTGACAAGATATTACAATACAACGTTCACAAGGAGCGGGAAGGCAGCAACAGGTTTGCTAAGGGCATGAGTGAGACCTTCCAGACCCTACATGGCTTAGTGTAAGACACTCAATCTTCTGTCATTAACCCACAGGTACTTGACACAAACATCTACATGTAGATCTATTACCAAAAAAAAAAATCCAAAAAAAAAAAAATTTTTTTTGGGTAATAGATCTAGATGTATGTGTCAAGTACCTGTGGGTTAACCCTTATCATGCTTAGTTTACTTTTGCAAACAGTTTGTATCCAGTTCTGATGCCGTGTGACGCGGAGTCTGATCTGGATCCAAACTGTTTCCCACTCATCTTCAATATTTCGTCAATTTGAAATACTTAAAAACTAATTTTTGTTTATTTTCACAGACGATATATTTGAAGTAGACGACAATTCAGCATGATAAGGGTTGATGTATTTGGTTCATCGAATGATATGCTTGAGGTTAAAGGAAAACGGACAGCTGATGACAATATGGTCTTAGATCCTAGATTTTATCCTAAAAGCAACATTTATGAAGGTCCTGCAATTATTACTCATCGATAAGGTACGAAAAAGATCGATTTACTGCATACAGGTAAGCTATCGCTAATTGGAACGGGCGCCGCCATATTGGCAAAGCTATCATTCAGAACCCTCGATTTTTATCCATTTTGTGACGACACAAAGGCCTAAACGCTGATTGGCTCTTTCACTGAACCACTGTAACTTGGACGGACATTTCACACTTCGTCAGTAAGGGTAACGGCAAGCTGAATTCAAGGTCGCATACAGTTAAAAAAAAAAGATAATAGATAGATAGTATATTCATATTGATTATGATGAACTTGAAAGGTCGTGTAGATCCAGAAACGATCAGAAGCTATCGTTAATCGGCTTAGAGAAATGTCCGTTCCAATTCCCAGCTATAGAGTCTGGGAAAACAATGCTGCGAAATGGCTAACAGTAGAGTATGGCGACATCCATAATACCTAGATTGATGATTATAATAATAGATCTAGATCTACAATAAAAAAAAATCTGATAATCAGTGCGATATTGTGCTGATCTAGACCTAAATGTTGAACTGGCTTAGATCTACCAACTCGTTTACAAATCAGCATTTTCTAGCTGGTTCGTCTCGGTTTAGGAATTCAACGCTACAGAAATTCTTAATGAAAAAAGTCTCATTACTAGATCTACAGATTGTACGGGTAGATCTAGATAGGTTTTTTCTTTCTTAATTTAATCATCGCGATTCTCTAGATCCCGATCTGATAGAGCGATCTTACTTGAGTCCAAATCCGATTTTGATTGGATCTAGTTTTATCGTTCTTATTTCTGGGTGTAGTTTTACACTTGTCATTTCTGTAGAAAAAAATTCAAACAACTTTTAGATAGGCCTAAATGAATTTTAATTTAAGATTTAAATTCGAGTTTTATGGTAGACTCTAGCCTTTTTAAAAAAGCAGCATACACATCTAGATCAATACAAAACCACAAGAGCTAGAAGTGTCCAATATTCTTTTTTTTCTTTTTTTTTTTTAAAGATCTTGGCTTTTTTGTTTTGATGTAACCCTTTCCCCCATAAATACGCCTTTTAACGCCTTTAATTAATTCCTTCATATACTGAAGAAAATAGTTTCAATATCATACTGTCACAAATAAAAATCATAAGAAATATTTTCTATATTTTAGCAGATAAAAGCTTAAAGCAGGCTGAAAGTATTTTCAACCTGTTTTAAGTGGTCACATATTTTCAGAAGTAGAAACAGGGTAAAAGGCTCGTGGCGTGTAATCACATATTTAAGTAGCCAAATTGCTAGCCTGTGTTTAAAATCACAACCCTGTTTGGCAAGTGCGGCTAATTAGATTACGTAATATGGATTATTTATGGCCTAAAGCTTCTTACTTCTTCACAGAGGGGGTCTTAGGCAGAAAGGGGTTGTGTATAATTATTTCCGGTCCATATCGTACAATTTGCAAGGCAGCTTAATTGATTAGTGGTTGATGATGAAGGTCAGCATAAAATGCGATCTAGATCAAAGCCGCATGCTGAAATATGTCCTGAATCTGTTTCGATTATGATTTTCATAGATCTTTATATAAGCTCAAGATATATAACGATAAGTAAAAAACGACATTAATACAATAAATGAGCACTCGGGTCACGTTATCTAGAGCGTTCAGTTTTGACCCAGATCAGAATATCAAATACTTTGTTCAGCAGACAATTAATCAGTTTGGATCTTAATCAGACATTGCCAGTCTCAATTGCTAGATGATAAATTGATATTCGACATTTGTCATGTCAATGACTGTGCAAAAAGTTCAGCAACAGTTTGGATCCAACTGAGATATTGAGAAACTCTGTGATTGAAAATCCAAACTAAAGTTTTGAATGTATTGAAAAATTCATTGAAGAAACTTTTATCCGTACGAGAGACGTACAAACAGTTAGGACCCAGATCGGAATCAAAACTGACTGTATTTAAAGGTCAGCAACAGTTTGGATCCAAATGAGATATTGAGAAACTCTGTGATTGAGACCTGGATGTACGAAAGTTCCCGGATGTTGCGATACCGAGAATAAATGGTCTATTTTCTAAAACTGTATGTCCGATTGAGGACCAGAACCGATGTTAAACGTCACGGAAAATTCATAACAGACCAGAAAAATAATTTGATCCCCCTTATTTTATTAAATAAAAACGTAATACCTCATCCGTTTTGTACTGGATGCAGAGACAGTGTATAGCCATATGGCTATACACTGTCTCTGACTGGATGTTATAAAAATCGGCACATGTATTATCGTCTTTATCTGCTCGTGTTTTAGTCGTAGCCCCGTAAAAAAAACGAAGATATCCTGGAGCCGATGTTTATGATTAATATTTACGGAAATATTAACAGATAAGACTAAATATATCGGAGATACTTTTTTCGAATGTCACAGGGCTTCGATGCCTTTATTCACAACCAGTAATACTGTATGCAAATATTATCAAGAGTATCCGTGCCCGATTCCGGTGTCCTATGATATTTGCCTGATATACGCTACCTCAAGTATGGCTGGATTAAGCACTAATAGCTCGAAATTTTGATGGTTCTGCTATGCACTCATTGTCACCAAGACACCCAATCGTCATTTCATTTGTTCTTCAGCAAGTATTAACCTCCTTTGTAGGCATTTATACACAAGTATTGCAGTCGCAAATTCGTACGGCGAATGCGCTTTCTCTTCGCCCGACCCGTCGTAGTCTCTGTCTTCTAATATTACATTCTCTGATAATTTAGGATCGAAATCGTAACAATGAAGTTCTAAAGTGTTTTTACCTTCCTCCACATGCCCAATTTTTCTCAGTATTTCAGTTTATTAATGTTATCGATGTAAATTCCGCGCACTCTACGGCATTCCCGGTTAGACTCGCTATATCCGGAAGGTCGCGGAAGGCCTTAGTTACGTCACACAGGTAAACAAAATGGCGGCCCCCATGGTCGCTTGCACAGTCATATATCACAAAGTTTAAACGGCTCTAACTACTTCATTTTTTATTATTTTTCAAAATTTCAAAGGCAGAAGGCGATTTTTTTTCAATATCTTTCATTTAAAAGATATTTATCACCAGCTGTCCATTTCCCTTTAACTTCAGAAACTTCACTTATTATTTTTGTTTGCTTCCAAACTGTCATTGCTATTTTTTCCCAAAATTAAAAAATCAGTAGTATTTGGAGCTTTCTTCTCCATTTTAAACTGCCATAATGAATCTTTATTTTTGGCACTTATGAAGAGGAGGAGTGAGAGGTGCTGCTATTGAATCCAAACTTTACAAATGTGACATTTACGAACCCCCCCCTCCCCCCCCCCCCCCCCCCCCCCCCCCCAAAACTTGAGAAAAGAGCTTAAACGAGATGAATAAAATGAGGCTCGCAACTGGATTTAGCATTAAAAATAGTAATTTGTAAATATATGTCAAATGCTTTTATAAATGGGTAAGATTTAGTTTTAGATAATAGATTCTGTTAAAAAATGCATTTTAAAAAAAAAAAGGAAGAAGCTCTGGTGGGATTCGAACCCATGACCCTCCATGCAGAGACAAACATGAAAACAAAGGCAAACGCCTTAACCACGTGGCTACTGGGGCTCTCTATCTATATGGTAGCGAATTAATGTACTTCACTGGTAGCGATTGATTTATACATATTTGGCTCGGGTTTATGTCTGAGCCCGTGTAGAGACGCAACAACAACAACTATACCTTTAGCTAACGCTTTAGAAAAATGATGGAAAATATCTAAACAAAACTAAGATTCGGTGACAATTCTTGAGACTTTTTTTGGACTGATCATATTTTTTTAATGTCAGAAGCCAAATAATGCCACAAAATTGCTTTTATTTGAGTATTTTATTTTATTTTGACAAGTACACCATCCGGTTGAGAGTCCCTTTAAAGGATCATAATTATTTACTCCCATCCTGCATTTAGCTGCCACTTGTCTTTAACAACATTAATTATTTTTATTTTTGTCTGCAATATTCAGGTCTGCCATAAGTTAATAATAAAAATACTAAGATTTCAAATTTTCAATTTTTCAGATGCAATTTTACTAATCGTACCTTTACCCCATAGTCTGTTTCTTGTTTTGAAGATACATGGCTGCTTTAACCCTTTCCTCCCTGAAATCTCAAATGGACAATTCTAGTTTTCAATGTAGTCTGGTCCATTTATTACTTTTTAGGGTTGATTTTTACGATATATTTCAAAATTACAAACAGTGTAGACCCTGATCAGAGGGCTCCTTAAGGAGCCCTCTGATCTGGGTATACACTGTTTGCATAGGACAAGTGTACTCCTCACAGGTACGCTGTTTGCAAATGATGCATATATGCGTGATTAGGGTTCAAAGAGTTAAACAGGTTGAAAGTAAAGCAGAATGTGCCATATGGCACATTCTGCTTTACTTTCAGCCTGTTTTAATCTACCATCTGCTAGGATAAAATTCCGAAGACTTAGGAAAAATCTGGAGAAATGGCAGCCCTGAATATTGGTGGTAAATGTTAATATCTTCTTCTTGTTTTCCAGAGATAAAGGTGTGAAAGTAGATCTTGGGATACCCTATGAGTTATGGGACACGCCCTCTGCTGAGGTGACACAACTTCAAAGAAGTGTAGGTATCTAGTAACCTCTTACTCCATAGATAGGTCCTTTTTACTCAATTGATTCGTCCTTCAACTGCAGAAAATATGTGTTGTTCTATTTAACCCATTACCCCATAAATACACCTTTTTACGCCTCTAATCTGTTCCTCCACTGAAGAAAATAATTCCAATTTATACAGTCAAGGATATGTATCATCAGAAATATTTTCTTTATTTTAGCAGATAATAGCTTAAAGCAGGCTGAAAGTAAAGCAGAATGTGCCTAACGGCTCATTCTGCTTTACTTTCAACCTGCTTTAAGTGGTCACCTAAATTCAAAACTAGAAACAGGCTATTGGGTAATGGGTTAATACAGCAATTCTAGTACAGTGGAGAATCTGTTATTCTTTCCCGTTTAAACGCAAACGTACGCAAACGCAAAGCACTAAAACGTAGAAAAGAACAACTTATGCACAATTCTGATAATTCTTGTTTATCTTGGTGGCAAACAGTTTGGAGCCTGATCAGACGCCGGGTTACCCGGCGTCTGATCTGGCTCCAAACTGTTTGTACTGCAAATAATAGTTTTAGCGTAAACGCGTTTATTGGGAAAGAATAACACATTCTCCACTGTAGCTTAAAGCAGGCTGAAAGTAAGGCACATTCTGCTTTACTCTCAACCTGTTTTTAGTGGCAGCCTGTCTTCAAAATAAACAAAACAGGCAATGGGGTAATTGATTAATTTTACGAATATCTAAAATGTATGTACATGTATGTAAAACATTATTTATACTTTCAAAAGATCATCCAGAAGGCCTGTCAGAAATGGACATAACTTAGCTCTACTAGTCTATTTTGGATTTGTAATAGTTTTGCCTTGCTTGAATAGTATTTCAGTCACATCACTATGTCCAGCTAACTTCATGTGCCCCAGAAGCCCTTTATGCACTGCTTTAGGTGCAAATTGGGATCTGGGTAGAATCACTTACCTTCCGCAAATTGGGCAGACTGGGATTCAAATCCACATCAGTGATTAAGTAGCTTAGTAATTAAAATTTTGTGAATATACCACTAGGCCACAGAGGCCCCTGCTCTGGTCTATAATCATGCTTTGATAACATAGTAATGAGTTATATCTTATCAAATGCAATATACATTACATTATCCTATTACCCCACAAATATGCTGTCTTACGCCTTTAATTTATTTCTCCACTGAACAAAAATTTTAATACTTTTTATTTTTCTTTAGTTATGAATATGAACCAAAAGATACATTTTTGTATTCTAGTACATGGTAGCTTAAAGTAAGCAGGCTGAAAGTAAAGCAGAATGCACCTTATGGTGCATTCTGCTTTACTTTCACCTACTTTAAGAGGGCACATGTTTTCAAAACTAGTAATAGGCTATGGGGTAATGGGTTAAATATTAAGTATCTCTGATTGCTAGTGATTACAAATTCATGTTGTGTTGAATGTGCTGCTCTAACATGTTTCTGTCTGTTATTGTAGTGCTACAATATGGTTGAGCGGTACGAGGAAGCGATTGAAGACTGGTACTATAGCAACCAGGACCAAGACATCATGACCTACCTGTGTAGAGACCACGTGCTACCTAAACATGACCAGAGTATGTATAACAACACTCCCTCACTCTTGTTGTAGACAAACATTCAAGACAAGACCCTGTGATATTCTTTAACTCTTTCAAAATATTGTATAATAACTCATCCTCACTCTTGTTATAGATAAACATTCAAGACATGACCCTATGAAATTCTTTAACTTTTTCAATACTTAAGGAACACTTGTGGGTTATAAGGTTCCCTTGTGGATCATTTTAGTTACCAAAATATGAACCAGTCTACTTGGAATTCTTGGTAGCTTAATAAATACATGTACTAGTTTAAATTAGAAAACACTGCAGACCCTGCTCAGAGGGTTCCTATAGGAGCCCTAAGATCTGGGTCTACACTTTTTGCAAATGTAATGAGTATACTATAAACAGGTCCATGGTGTTTAAAGAATTAATACAACCCCACCTACTCCCATAGTCTGCTAAGACAGGTGGTTGGCTTAAAGGAGGCTGAAAGTATAACAAACAAGAGTTATTAGAGAGACAACAAAGCTCGCCTTTGGCACATTTAGAGACTTAAAACCAGACTTGGAGGTCAAGGTCACAGAGGTCAACTTTTTATGTGCAAGGAAAGGACTTGTCCATAAACATATGCAAACGAAATATTAGAGTAATACTGCAAAGAACATAGGAATTATAAGTACTTTTCGAAACCTAAACGTGGGCCCTAACTTGAATGTCAAGGTCACTGGGTCAAACTTTTTAAATGCATGGAAAGGTCTTGCCCATAAACATAATAGGAAAGGAATATCTCAATGCATTTTGAGAAACCTAAACACAGATTGTGAAACCTAAATGTGGGCCCAAACTTCAAGGTCAAGGTCACGGGGATAAAAATATTTGTGTGCATGGTAAGGTCTTGTCCATATACACATGTATACCAGATATGAAAGCAATAGCTCGCAGGACATGGCAGTTATAAGCATTTTTCAAAACCTAAACACACATTTCGAAACCTAAACGCTGGTCCTAAGTTCAAGGTCAACGTCACTGGGCTGAAAAGTATTGTAGGCATTAAAAGGTATTGTCCATATAGATATATTTACATTCACCTTGTAAAGTCTCTATGTAATCGTATTAAAAATATGCAGGTCAATTCTCGATGAACCTACGAATCGAATCCGGTTCCAGCCAGTTAGAAAGAGGGCGGAGTCTCCGCCGCGAAGAAAATCTTCCATACGGCGGAGAGATACCGACCAAGTTAGGATCTACTTTTAGATTATCCGTTTGAGTATCTCGAAACCCCTATTTAAAGTCGCAGACAGTTCAATTAAAATCAAATTGCGATAAAAAAAATTAAATGCTGTTTTTAAGGGAGGTTATCATATAACGCTCCATCATTAAAGCTGTACGCGTTCTCTCCCTTCTCCGTGTGTTCTATTTATAGATTAGACAAGTTGTCTTCCAATTACGGTTTGAAATTGACAAGTTCAAACAATTTGTTCACCAGAATTACATAGGAAAGTCGCTCAAACATAAAGCAAAATAATGCATTCACACTTACTAAATTGGTAACGTAATGTTCCGTTATGACATATTGAAACTAGCCTATGTGTATCGGATATGCCACGGATAGCCGCGGGTGTGTGTACACGCTGACTGTGTAGTCGCATTTCAGCGTTGCTATTCGCGTTGCTATGTGTAAAGCGTGTATAAAAACTTGCGCCACCTAATTGTTTAAAATATGCTTTGATAATAGATATTCAGATTGAAACTTTTGTTTTAGTTTCTGACGAGCGTTCTTAAAGCACAGCGAGAAAGTTTAGTGCGTAAAAACCCTGAAATTATCATGCAAATACAGTACATGTAGTAAGGACTACTTTTGACACCATATTTAGAAACTGGAATGGCTATTACATCGATATTACATCTATCAAACCCATTTGGCCGGTATATGATATATTCATATACATGAAAACAAATCTGGTCAAACTACACATTAAATGGATGACAGAAAATAAAAATATAAATATAAGGAATAAACAAAATCTTTTTGCCGCTCATGACGGTATGACTACATTAGCTTCGGGGGGTAAATTTATTGAAAACGCCCTTCGGGCGTTTACAAAATTTACCCCCTGCGAAGCTAATGTAGTCATACCGTCATGAACGTCAAAAAGATGTTGTTTATTCCTATAATACATGCCAAATATGAAAGGAATATCTCAATTAACATAGGAGTTATAGGCATTCTTCAAAACCTAAACACAGATTTTGAAATCTAAACGTTGGCCCTTAATTCAAGGTCAAGGTCACAGGGGTCAAACTTTTTGTGTGCATGGAAAGGTCTTGTCCATATACACACACATAACAAATATGAAAGCAATATCTCAATGAACATAGGAGTTATAAACATTTCTTGAAACTATTAACGGGAACAACAACGCAGAAGCCAACAACCAGGTGACAACATATGCTCTTGGACACAGTCCGGCGAGCTTAAAGGACCTGAGGAAACTTTCTGCTTTACCTTCAGCCTGCATTAAGCTTCCACCTGTCGGAATGCAAAATATGTTTCCTATTGCTGCATTTTGACTGTCTTGAACAGCAGCTATTGGTAAATATAATTTTGATGGTTTGCCTATTTCTCTTTCCAGAGTGTCTCGATGAAAAGTTTACACCTAAAAAAGACAAAGAAGAAATAGACACAGATGAGGACAAGGATAAACAGACCAAAAAGAAGGGAAAGAAAAAGAATAAGAAGAGTAAGTAATGCCGTGAAAATATTTGTACAATGTGTTCGGATTGTTAAGCCCTTGATGTCATAGATGTATTTTAGTGTTTAACCCAATACCCCCATAGCCTGATTCAGTGGTTCTTGTTTTGAAGACAGGTGACCACTTAACTCTTTCCTCCCTGAAACTTAAAATGGAAAATTCTAGTTTCCATTTTAGTCTAGTCCATTTCTGACTTTTAAGGGTTGTTACATTATGACATTATGACAAACAGTGAAGACCCTGATCAGAGGGCTCCTTTTGGAGCCCTCTGATCTGGGTCTTCACTGTTTGAACAGGACAAGTGTACTATTTACTAGTACACTGTTTGAAAAGGACGCCTATAAGCGGGACTAGGGTTCAAAGGGTTAAAGCAGGTTGAAAGTAAAGCAGAACACGTCTGAAGGTGTATTCTGCTTTACTTTCAGCCTGCTTTAAACTACCATCTGCTAGGATATAGAAAATATTTTTATGGTACATACATGTATTCCTATCATTATAAAGTGGAACTCTTTTCTTCAGTGGAGAAATATGACCAGAGTATTGACAATTTTCCTGTTAGTGTCGTATCAGATTAAAGACAGCTTTAAGACCAGATTAACCCTTTACTCCAAAGCCTTTTTAGCTCACCTGAGCACAAAGTGCTCATGGTGAGCTATTGTGATCGGTCGCCATCCGTCATACGTCGGTGTTGGTGTCAGTGTCGGTGTCGTCCGTTCACAATTTCTTTCAAACAACTTCTTCTCTGAAACCAATGGCCCAATTTTAACCAAACTTGGTCAAATACATACTGTAGTTGTGAGCTTTAAAAAGTGTTAAAAAAAAGTGGGCAGTGGAAATCGGTTTTGTTGCCATGGCAACCATGCACAATATTTTAAAAAATATTTTCTCAAGAACGACTGGTCCGATTTCAATTTGGTTCTCACCAAAATGTTTCTCAATTTATATACTTTCAAAATTGTTCAAAGAATTTTGATCCGTCAAAAAACATGGCCGCCAGAGGGCGTGGTCAATTTCCATACTTACATCATCAGTTTTACAAAGACTTGTATAGGAAAACCTTTAAAAATCTTCTTCTCTGAAACCTTAAGGCCCAGACCTAATATATATGGCATCTAGCTTTGCTTTGTGGTCCTCTACAAAAACTGTTCAAATCATGACCCCAGGGTCAAAAATGGCCCTGCCATGGGGCTTATCAGTTTTACATAGACTTATATAGGAAAACCTTTAAAAATCTTCTTCTCTGAAACCGTAAGGCCCAGGCATTTTATATTTGGCATCTAACTTTGCCTTATGGTCCTCTACCACAATTGTTCAAATCATGTCCTCATGGTCAAAAATGGCCCTGCCCCGGGGCTTATCAGTTTTACCGGCGGTAGTGGCCAAATGGTTAACACCTTGGACTACGGTACCAGGGGTCGTGAGTTCGATCCCCCGCCGGACCAGCGGTCTGACTAGGGGATTTTTCTGAATCCCCGATGATGTACAGGAATGTTCTTGAGCAAGACATGTACCGCGAATTGCTCCTCTCCACCCAGGGGTTAAGATGGGTACCTGTGAAGGGTCTGAGTCGGTACTGCGGCTGCATTTGACTGCACCATATGTTAGCAGTGCTCATAGGCAAGATGGCTCGATGATCAGGGGAGTATATGTACAGTCGGCTGAGCGGTCATTCTGACTGAAAGTAGACTTTAACTTGGTATATTATTACATAGACTTATAATGGAATTTTTTTTTAAAACAATTGCTTCCCTGAAACCATTGTCTGAATTCAATAATATTTTGAATGAATATTGTTTAAGTGACCCTTTATTAGCACTATTTATATCATTGCCATATTTTCCCCTTTTGCTCAAATAATAATAATGACAAACAGATTTCGAATTACTTCTTCATGCAACAGTCCACATACATGCAATGACAAACTTCATTTTGCATTGAGTAATATATAACACAGTAGTCCTCAGGTGAGCGATTTAGGGCCACATGCGGCTCTTGCTCTATTTTTGAAGACAGATGACTTCTTAAAGAAGGTTGAAAGTAAATCAGAATTTGTCTGAAGGCACATTCTGCTTTACTTTCAACCAGCTTTAAGTTACCATCTGCTAGAATATAGAAAACGTTACTTATGATACATATTCATGACTGTATAAACTGAACTATTAATATTTCTTCAGGGGATGAATAAATCAAATGTGTTAACATGCGTTTTTATGAAGTAAAGAGTTTGAGGTATAGCTGAAAGCTACTGTAGGAATTTTCTGCTTTACTTTTAAGCCTGATGTAAGGATGTGCAGTGGAAGATTGGTAAAGGGAGAAATGGTTAAGCTATTTTACTTCTTTTCTTTCAGATAAACAGAAAGGAGAAACAGGCAGCAAAGATGAATTGTAACAGCTATAGATAGACATTCCACATTGTGTTGAGAACACTGAGTTTACATATGTCACCTGGATCCAAGGTTATCAAGAGTTTGAGTTGAGTCTGTGATTGTTCATAAGCATTTGATTGGTCAGATTTGAGCTTTTGCTTGCGAAATCTAAAATCTGACCAATTACATGTTTTAAAATGAATCTCAGGCTGAACTCAAACTCTTTATAACATTATATTTTATACGTTATGTTTTGAGTAAAGTAAAATCCTGCCATATTAATACAGTCTAGTAGAGAAAATGTAATGCAATTTAACCCTTTCCCCAATAGAAGCGCCTTTTAGCGGATATAATTTATTCATCCGCTGAAGAAAGTAGTTCCAATTTAATCAGTAATGAATATGTATTATGGGGAATATTTTCTATATTATAGCACATGACAGGTTAAAGCAGGCTGAAAGTACACAATGATTACGTGACTCCCACCTGTTTGCAATGGAAATAACTGTTTTAGCTCAAGGAATAATGTTTTCTCTAATATACCACCTAAATGACAAGTGTTTGTGCTAAAAGGCAGGTAACAGTTTAACCCATTACCCCATAACTTGTTTCCAGTTTTGAAGATATTTGACCACTTAACCCTTTGAACCCTAGTCCCACATATAGGCGTCCTTTTCAAACAGTGTACATGTGAATAGTACACTTGTCCTATGCAAACAGTGAAGACCCAGATCAGAGGGCTCCTAGGAGTCCTCTGATCAGGGTCTTCACTGTTTGTCATAATGCTGAAAATGGACAAAAACACATTCTGCTTTACTTTCAGTCTGCTTTAAGCTACCATCTACTAGAAAAGTACATGTATTTCTTCTGATAAATATTCATAATTGTATAAACTGAGACTATTTTCTTCAGTGGAGGAATAAATAAGAGGCGTATTTATGGGGTAATGGGTTAATGGATATCTGTTCTGTGTATACATGCTAATAGAATACCAGATTCTGTCTTAGATTAATCTGTGATATCAGTCTTGGAAAAGTTCATGAGATATAAATTTACATGTACATATATACACGAAACATTAAAATATTGAGATTTTATTTCTGAGCGTGTCTTGGAGGAGCTTTTTGCTTTTCTGTTGGATTGCATTTAGCTACTAGGTGTCTTTAATGATTTCAAAATTAACCCTTAGCCCGCCAAATGAATTGTTGTCTGCTATATTTCTCGTCTGCTTCAAGTTTCAAAGTTGCTCAAAATTGCTGAAAATGTTGTCTGAGTGTCAAACAGCTTGGATCCGGATGAGACGCCGAGTTACTCGGCGTCTCATCCGGATCCAAGCTGTTTGCATATGGAGCTATAGTCGTGAGTGGCAGGCTATGGGTTAACATCTTTTGAATATCTGCTTAAACACTGTAAGCAAAACACTTCGCTAAATGGAACTTTTTACTCAGTCCAGTAGATGAAAAGTTTGACTGTCCAGTTTGTTTTTTGTAGGCTCAGTCAGAAAGTGTATATTTTCAATCGTAATCTCGCTTCTATTTGTCATCAACCATTACCTATGACGTGTTTATCCATGCTATATTTTCTGTATGTTGTAATATATATATTTTTACTTGTTGTTTGTTATTGACAGATATATAAATACAATCAACCCTGTGTTAATCAATTGTTAAAGTGCATTACAAGCAGACATGGGGTAATTGAAATTGATAACTTAATTAATAATTAATTATTAAAAGTGAAGTAATTGGAGATAATTGTTAATTAAGCAATATTTCAAAACTTGAACCACGAAGTGTAACGGTGAAAAGTAATTGTTAATTTAATTAATTAATCAGGTAAGGTAATTTAATTGGTAATTTAATTGAATTGTATTCAACTAATTGGTAATTTAATTAATTACTTTGTTAAGTAATTGACCCCATGTCTGATTACAAGTCAAACTTTTGTTAACCCCTCAGCTTATTTTCATTATATAACTGATGAAGAACCATAGGGAACCTGTCCTGCATCTTAACAAGTGGCTGAAACATATGCAGACATAGCCCTAAAAGAGAACTTTACTGCAAAGTCAGCCTCTTTTAACCCATTACCCCATAGCCTGATTCTATTTGAAAAAAGATGACCTCTTAAAGCAGGTTTAAAGTAAAGCAGAATGTGCCTTAGGGCGCATTCTGCTTTACTTTCAGCCTGCTTAAAGCAATCATGTTCTAGGATATAGCAAATATTTCTTATTAAATATAATCATGACTGTATAAAATTGAACCATTTTCTACAGCAGAGGAATAAATCAAAGGAGCAAAATGGTGTATTTATGGGGTAATGATCGAGTTAAGGAAGCACCAGTTTTGAAAACTGAAGATAAGTTGTTAGAGAGGGTTTAAGAATTATATGTAGGATAAATGTACATTATCAGTTTTTTCAATTTAACTCATTCAGCACTGAAATTTTAAATGGGCATTGCAAAATATTGTTGAAATCCATCCTAAATATATAAAACTTTACTGAGCTGAAGTGAAAATTGGAGTTACAGGGCTAAATGAGTTTAAATCTTTCACCCCTGAAACTTCAAATGGAAAATGCCAGTTTCCATTTGAGTCTAGCCCATTTCTGACTTTTAAGGGTTGTTTTTGTCAATGTTTTGCAATATAACAAACAGTGAAGACCCAAATCAGAGGGCTCTGTAAGGAGCCCTCTGATCTGGGTATTCACTGTTTGCATAGGACAAGTGCACTTTTCATATTTACACTGTTTGTAAAGAACGCCTATGTGCGGGAGTAGGGTTCAAAGGGTTAAAGTAATGCAGACATCTCCCTTAGGGCGACGTCTGCATTACTTTCAGCTTGCATTAACCCCTTCAACCCTAGCAAGGAGTTCACTCATCATTAACAAACAGTGTACATGTGAAGAGTTTACTCGTCCGATGCAAACAGTGTAGACCCTGATAGCAATGAGTAAACTCATCATTAACAAACAGTGAACATGTGAAGAGTTTACTCGTCCGATGCAAACAGTGTAGACCCTGATAGCAATGAGTAAACTCGTCATTAACAAACAGTGAACATGTGAAGAGTTTACTTGTCCGATGCAAACAGTGTAGACCCTGATAGCAATGAGTAAACTCATCATTAACAAACAGTGAACATGTGAAGAGTTTACTTGTCCGATGCAAACAGTGTAGACCCTGATAGCAATGAGTAAACTCGTCATTAACGAACAGTGAACATGTGAAGAGTTTACTCGTCCAATGCAAACAGTGTAGACCCTGATAGCAATGAGTATACTCGTCATTAACAAACAGTGAACATGTGAAGAGTTTACTCGTCCAATGCAAACAGTGTAGACCCTGATAGCAATGAGTATACTCATCATTAACAAGCAGTGTACATGTGAAGAGTTTACTAGTCCGATGCAAACAGTGTAGACCCTGATAGCAATGAGTATACTCATCATTAACAAACAGTGTACATGTGAAGAGTTTACTAGTCCGATGCAAACAGTGTAGACCCTGATAGCAATGAGTATACTCATTATTAACAAACAGTGTACATGTGAAGAGTTTACTAGTCCGATGCAAACAGTGTAGACCCTGATAGCAATGAGTATACTCATCATTAACAAACAGTGAACATGTGAAGAGTTTACTAGTCCGATGCAAACAGTGTAGACCCTGATAGCAATGAGTATACATGTACTCATCATTAACAAACAGAGAACATGTGAAGAGTTTACTCGTCCGATGCAAACAGTGTAGACCCTGATAGCAATGAGTATACTCATCATTAACAAACAGAGAACATGTGAAGAGTTTACTCGTCCGATGCAAACAGTGTAGACCCTGATAGCAATGAGTAAACTCATCATTAACAAACAGTGAACATGTGAAGAGTTTACTAGTCCGATGCAAACAGTGTAGACCCTGATAGCAAGGAGTAAACTCATCATTAACAAACAGTGAACATGTGAAAAGTTTACTCGTCCGATGCAAACAGTGTAGACCCTGATAGCAATGAGTATACTCGTCATTAACAAACAGAGAACATGTGAAGAGTTTACTCGTCCAATGCAAACAGTGTAGACCCTGATAGCAATGAGTATACTCATCATTAACAAACAGTGTACATGTGAAGAGTTTACTAGTCCGATGCAAACAGTGTAGACCCTGATAGCAATGAGTAAACTCATCATTAACAAACAGTGTACATGTGAAGAGTTTACTTGTCCGATGCAAAAAGTGTAGACCTTGATAGCAATGAGTAAACTCATCATTAACAAACAGTGTACATGTGAAGAGTTTACTTGTCCTTTGCAAACAGTGTAGACCCTGATCAGAGGACTCCTGCAGGAGCCCTCTTATCAGGGGTCTACACCGTTTGCCAATATGCAATATAATTTTACTGAAAATCAACTCTTATTAGTCAAAATGGACTAGACTTAATTGGAAACTGGAATTGGCCTTTTACCATTTACCTGATATCCTAGTTATAATATTGAAGATATGTGACTACTTAAAGCAGGTTGAAAGTAAAGCAGAATGCGCCCTAAGGCGCATTCTGCTTTACTTTCAGCCTGCTTTAAGCTATCATGATCTAGAATATAGAAACTATTCCCTGTAATATATATTCATGACTGATAAAATTGGAACTATTTTCTTCAGCGGATGAATAAATCATATTTGCTAAAAGGCGCTTCTATAGGGGAAAGGGTTAAAAGTTTCAGGAGTGAATGAGTTAAGCAGCCACCTTTCAAGGTGTTGGACATAGTTTGTATTGTTCTCTTTTAGGACATTTTAGCAGCATGGAAAGTTATTGCGAAGCAAAAATATAAGTAAAGATGTGAACATGTGATTCAGATAGAAAGGGTTAGAAATAAATACGTTTGTGTTGTAGTTTTAAGTTTATAATGATCTGCAATCTGATGTTGTAGTACTGAATGAGAATCAGTAATGGTGGGTTGTTTTGGCAGTGTACAGTCAACCTTGATTCAGGGCTGCCATAAGTTGACATGAAAAATCCTAAGGTTTCCAAATTTGCATTTTTCAAGTGCGATTTTACGAATCGTACCTTTACCCCATCGCCTGTTTCTAGTTTTGTTGACACGTGGCTGCTTAAAGCAGACTGGAAGTAAAGCAGAATGCGCATTAGGGCGCATTCTGCTTTACTTTCAGCCTGCTTTAAGTTACCATGTACTAGAAAAAAAATCCTAAGATTTAGGAAAAATCGGGAGAAATGGCAGCCCTGTTGATTCAATAGCAATGCATGGTATTATGTGGTAAGACAGGTGGCTACTTCAGGCTGAACAAAGTACATGTAATACACAATCTTCCCAAGGAGTTTCCTGCAGTACTTTTGTCATACATTAAGCAATCATCTGTCTTAACCCATTACCCCATAGGCTGTTTCTAGTATTGAAGATAGTTAACCACTTAAAGCAGGTTGAAAGTAAAGCAGAATGCGCATTCTGCTTTACTTTCAGTCTGCTTTAAGCTACCATCTGATAAAATATAGAATGTATTTCTAATGATAAATATTCTTGACTGTATATATTGACTATTTCTTCCAGTGGCGATATAAATTAAAGGTGTAAAAAGGAGTATTTATGGGGTAATGGACTAATGACTCTCCATGCTTCTTGTTTGGAATTACCGACTTACAGTAAGAAAGGTTTGACCTTGTCTGCCAAGGGTGAGTTCGTTTGGATCTATGAATCCTGTATGTGTGAGAGAGAGTTTTTTTAATACATTTTGTATTTATTTTTGTTGTTTTTGTGTACTTTTGTCAAGAAATATATTTTCTTATTCAATATGTTCTTTAAATCTTTTCTAAAGACTGGGTGCAAGGGGTTGTTCAGGAATACTGTCATCACTTTTTTTTCAAAATCAAAAAGATTCATCGGCAATACGTAAGTAAGATGTTAGTTGAATGCAAAACAATTTTATGCAGAAAGCTTTTTATTTTTCTTCATTATCCCTGCTCTGCATTAAACTTTTTGTCTTTAAATAGATATTGCCATGAAATTTTATCAATTGTTAACTGAATAGATTTTGCATTAAAATTTTAACGTTGACCCCTCATTTTTGACAAACATAGTTGTCTTGATTAAACGTGCAATTGTTTGTAAAATTTGAATGTTTGGTATTATGAAATCCTTTAACTGTATTTAAACAATTGAATTTCATCATTCCAAACTTGGTGAAGAACTGTATATGTTTGACTTAAGCATATTTTAGATATTGAGGTCCAACCATACTCAAATAGCACGACAATTCACAACATTGCCAAAAAATAGAATTTGAAGTATTAAAAATCTTTCAACTTTGTTACATTTACCATGCTGTATATTAACCCTATACCTGATAGAAATGCCTATTAACCCTTTACCTGATAGCATATGTCTAGTAGTGAAGATAGGTGACTACTTAAAGTAGGTTGAAAGTAAAGCAGAATGCGCCTTAAGGCGCATTCTACTTTACTTTCAGCCTTCTTTAAGCTATCCAGCGCTAGAATATAGAAAATATTCCATGTAAAATGTATTCATGACTGATTAAATTGGAACTATTTTCTTCAGCGGAAGAATAAACTGAATGCGCTAAAAGGCGCTTCTATAAGGTAAAGGGTTAAATTTATTCCTCCAAAGAGTTCAAAAGAGTTCTAATTATACAGTCATGAAGATGTACCATATGAAATACATATTTGATATTCTAGTAGATTGTAGCTTAAAGCAGGCTGAAAGTAAAGCAGAATGTGCCTTCAGGTGCAGTCTGCTTTACTTTCAACCTGCTTTAAGTGGTCACCTGTTTTCAAACTAGAAACATGCTATGAGGTAAATGGTTAGGGAATTATTGAAGTTTACAGTATGTGTAAAATTTCATATTCACAGATCTGATAAGGGTAGATCTGAATCCCAAGTGTGTTCAAATGTCAGCATTATTTAAGAAATAATAAATTCATACCAGTGTTTTATCGTGCAATCGAACACTGGTAGGAGTTGAGATGCTTAGTAATTTAATCACGAGGCCTTTAGGTCGAGTGGTTTAATTACAAGCATCTCAACAACTACCCGTGTCGATTGTTAGATAAAACACAGGTATTAATTCATTATTTCGATTCTAACACATAGTTTAACCTTAATTTGCACCGAAGCAACGGCTCTACATTTCTTGGCGTACGCATTTTCGAAGCCATGTGGGGTCACGTTAGAACGTTACGGCACGTGAGTGTTTTATTGAGAATTCAAACACTGATATGTTCCTTCTTTGTTTATATAGGGGCGTGCGCGAAGTGTGTTAGAATTACCATTACTGTACTGGAACTGAGCATTTAAAATGTAATTGATCTGGATCTACGTAGTTTAACCCTTCTTGTGCTATTTACATATACAGTGAAATCCCTCTAAACCTCTAACCCAGACATGTGTGGGGACAACATTAATTTCCTGTTTAGAGGAGTTACAGAAGATAGCTGATCACTTAAAGCAGGTTGAAAGTAAAGCAGAATGCGCCGTCAGGCGCATTCTGCTTTACTTTCAACTTGCTTTAAGCTATCATCTGCTAGAATATAGGAACTATTTCAGATGACTCATATTCATGAATGTATTTTCTTCAGTGAAGGAATAAATCAAAGGGGTAAAAATACATATTTATGGTGTAATGGGTAAAAATAAAGGGTGGGAATGGGATCAAAGCTTTTGTGTGGTTTAGAGAGAAATCCGGTATTTGGAGGTTCCGGTTTGGAGGAGTTCCACTGTACATTCATTGATTACATAATAGTTGTGCAAATAGTTTGGATCTGGATGAGATGTGGAGTTATTCACAATCTTATCTGGATCTAAACTGTTTAATAGTTCAGATTGTATTTAACCCATTGCACCCTCATTTATGCATCCTTTACAAAAAGTGTGCCTGTAAAGAGTATGTGGGTCTCTCTGATTAGGGTCTACACTGTTTGACAATTTGTTAAAAATTGTTAAAATAACCCTAAATGGTCAAAAATGAACTAGACTAAATTGAAAACTTGAGAGAGAGTTGGCCCATTACTCCATAGATACCCATTTTTATGAACTTAAATAATTTCTCCATGGAAGAAAACTTCCAATTTATACATTCATGAATATGTACCATATGAATTTAATATTCTAGAAGATGGTAGCTTAAAGCATGCTGAAAGTAAAGCAGAATGTGCCTTAAAGCACATCTGCTTTACTTTCAACCTGCTTTAATTGGTCACCTATTTTTAGCTCACCTGAGCCTTTGGCTCAAGGTGAACTATTGGGATGGCCCTGTGTCCGGCGTCGTCCGTCGTGCTTTGTGCGTCGTCGTTAACAATTGCTTCAAATGACATCTCCTCCTATACCGCTTGACAGAATTCAACCAAACTTTACAGAAATGTTCTTTGGGTCAAGCTCTTTCTAATTTGTTCAAAGAATTAAAAACAATGCAGAACTCTAGTTGCCATGGCAACCAAAGTGAAAAAATAAGGAAATCTTAAAAAATCTTCTTGTTAAAAACTGCAAGGGCCAGAGCTTAGATATTTTCACATAGCATCATCTACAGGTCCTCTATCAAGTTTGTTCAAATTATGCCCCTGGGGTCAAAATTGGCCCCGCCCCGGGGGTCACAGTTTTACATAGAGTTATATAGTGAAATTTTCAAACGTCTTCTTCTCTGAAACCAATGTGGCCAGAGCTTTGATATTTGGCATGGTGACACTTCTAGATGGCCTTTACCAAAATTGTTCAAATGGTTCTGGTCCGTTGCATAACTAGGTCACAGGAGCTAAAAATAGATTTTTTCAATGAAAACTTAAAAAATCTTCTTGTCTGAAACTACAAGGGCCAGAGCTTAGTTATTTGGCACATAGAATCGCCTACAGGTCCTCTATCAAGTTTGTTCAAATTATGCCCCTTGGGTCAAAATTAGCCCTGCCCCGGGGGTCACAGTTTTACATAGAGTTATATAGTGAAATTTTCAAACGTCTTCTTCTCTGAAACTAATATGGCCAGAGCTTTGATATTTGGCATAGTTACACTTCTAGATGTCCTATACCAAAATTGTACAAATGGTTCTGGTCCGTTGCATAACTAGGTCACAGGAGCTAAAAATAGATTTTTTTCAGTGAAAACTTAAAAAATCTTCTTGCCTACAACTACAGGGGCCAGAGCTTAGACATATGGCACATATCATCGACTACAGGTCCGCTATTAAGTTTGTTCAAATTATGCCCCTAGGGTCAAAATTGGCCCCGCCCCGGGGGTCAGTTTTTTTGCATAGAGTTATATAGAGAAAATTTCAAACGTCCTCTTCTCTGACTCTAATATGGCCAGAGCTTTTATATTCTGTATGGTGACACTTTTAAATATACTTTACATATTTTGTTCAAATTGTTCCGGTCTGTTGCATATCTAGGTCAGTCCTGGACATAAATCAATATCTCCATTTTTCCAGTTATTCTCAGGTGAGCGAATATGCCCCATGGGGCTCTTGTCAATACTAGAATCAGGCTGCGGGGTAATGGATTAAACAGCAATAGTGGGAGACTGTATTTTTCAAGAAGACAGCTTTTTAAAAGTGATCAATCTTATTTGGAAAAAACATTTTAGCAACAGAAGAATTAAAATGTGCATTGCATGTGCTCTTTTTTTGTCAAGTTTTTCATATCTATATAGAAATCTACATGTATGTATTTGCTATTTGGTCTTTTTCTGTTATAAACAATCTGATCAGAAGAGCAGAAAATTAAGATAAGCTTGATGTTTACTGATTGATTTAAACTTTATTGCATGTTTAAAGCCATTCATATTTTTCCATTGAATAACAAATAAACACTACTAAATGCATTGACTTTTTCCTTTATATTTTCATTGTATTACACTGTTTCATATTGATATATATATTTTTAAAATGATGTAGACCCAGATCAGACAGTTTCTTCAAGAGCTGTCTGATCTGGGTTGTACTGTTGTCTCATATGATCTGCCTGATATGAATCAACACTCATCATCATCATCATCATCATCATCTTTCCTGAAAAAAAATCCTTTTTTAATACTGTAAAACGGGTTTTATTCGCGAGAATATAATTAACGCGTTAATTCGCCAATGTCTCTAGTTTTGAAAATAGGTGACTTCTTAAAGCAGGTTGAAGGGCACATTCTGCTTTACTTTCAGCCTGCTTTAAGCTACCACCTGCTAGAAATATTGCATGATGTCGCACATTAATACAAAATCGTGTTACGCGAAATATACCTGTTTTACAGTAAGCCAATACATGTACATTTATTATAGTTCAGATGAAAGATGTTATTTGTGGGCAGAGTTTTATATATGAATATACAGCGAGAGTCGAATTTACATCTGTCTGAACCTGATGTGCAGAATAACATCCGAGTGATGAAACAGTTTGCGTCTAGATTAGAGAGTTTTTCCAGATTAGAGACAGTTACTTAATATCTGATCACAACTGTTTGCAAATGCAAGTTAGTCCACAGTTTATTCTTTTAACAGAGTTCCTATTAGATATTATTATGAATAGATCAGTAGTTGAATCAGCAGAAGGGGCCTTTTAAAAGGTTGAGACTTGAACTTGCTGTATACATGTATATTAGAGCAGATGATTTATGAAATGACCACTCAATGGAAGGCCCATGTGTTGTGTATACAGTTGGTTACTTATTGCAGGATAAAAATAATGCATAAATCTCCTAGTGGAGCTTTCTGCATTATTAAACCCCCACAAACAGAGTTTGAGGGGGGTATTATATATACTGGAATCAGCCTGTCCGTCGGTCGGTCGGTCTGTCTGCAAAATCTTGTACTTTCAACTCCTCCTTCAGTTTCAACCGGATTCATTTGATACTTGGCATAAATGTTACTCAGGTGTAGTAGATGTGCAAGACACAAGTTTCAGGTCTCTGTGACCTTGACCTTGACCTTTGGCCTTGAAATTAGTCTTGAAATTGGCAGGCAAAATCTTGTACTTTGAAGTCCTCCTTCACTTTCAACCTGATTCACTTGATACTTGGCATAAATGTTACTCAGGAGTAGTAGATGTGCAAGACACAAATGTCAGGTCTCCTTGACCTTGACCTTTGTCCTTGAAATTGGCAGGCAAAATCTTGTACTTTGAACTTCTCCTTCCCTTTCAACCTGATTCACTTGATACTTGGCATAAATGTTACTCAGGAGTAGTAGATGTGCAAGACACAAAATTCAAATCTCTGTGACCTTGACCTTTGACCTTGAAATTGGTCTGCAAAATCTTGTTCTTTGAACTCCTCCTTCACTTTCAACCTGATTCACTTGATACTTGGCATAAAAGTTACTCAGGAGTAGTAGATGTGCAAGACACAAATTTCAGGTCTCTGTGACCTTGACCTTTATCCTTGAAATTGGTAGGCAAAATCTTGTACTTTGAACTCCTCCTTCTCTTTCAACCTGATTCATTTGATACTTGGCATAAATGTTACTCAGGAGTAGTAGATGTGTAAGACACACATTTCAGGTCTCTGTGACCTTGACCTTTGGCCTTGAAATTGGTCTTGAAATTGACAGGCAAAATCTTGTACTTTGAACTCCTGCTTCACTTTCAACCCGATTCACTTGATACTTGGCATAAATGATACTCAGGAGTAGTAGATGTGCAAGACACAAATTTCAAATCTCTTTGACCTTGACCTTTGCCTTGAAATTGACCTCTAACCTTGGTTATGAAAAACAAATTGTCCAGAGCATATCTCTTTTACCCTATCATCCATGATTACCAAACCTGGTGTGTTGTTATTATTATATGTTGGGATTGCAGAGTGTTATATACCTTGGCTTACACCTTTGACCTTATTGTAAAACCTTATTGAAAACGTCTGCAGAGTGTGACAGAGTGCTGGATAGTGGGGGTATTTATCACCTTTAGTGATAGCCGTTCTAGTTTTCATACTGCATTAAGCAGTCATGTGTCATTAGAGATTCCAGTACTTCAATGAGTGGGCGCTTAACCCTTGTCATTCTAAATTTTCCATCTGTGTAGCTCAGTGGTAGAGCGTCCGCTTGCAGTGCCGGAGGTTGTGGGTTCAATCCCCGGCCGGGTCAAACCAAAGACTTGAAAATTGGTAGTTATGGCTTCCCTCCTAAGCGCTCAGGATTTTGGGTTAGTATTACGACTGGTTCGTCGGTGTCAGGATTAAGTGACCGGCCGGGTACAGTCCCAATGGTGCACCTAAAAGTGCCCCTTCTCATAATCATCAGAATTGATTGCGTAGAAGTAATAAATAGAAATAGAAAAATTGTCGCCTGCTTCAAATATATCATAAGTGAAAATAAATCAAAATTAAGTTTTAAGCTTTTCAAACTGACAAAAGGTTGAAAGATGAGTGGCAAACCGTTTGGATCCAGATCAGACACCGCATAACACAGCATCTGATATGGACACAAACAGTTTTAACTAGGGGCCTATAAAAGATGTTGAGAATATTGTCCAACTTATGAGACTTGTCATGTCATTGTAACACAGGTATTAATCCAAGGGCATTATTTGTTTCACCTTTCAGAGTCATAATTATAATCTGGATCCAAGGTAATAAAGAGTTTGACATGAGTCTGAGATTGTTCTCAAGCATTTGATTGGTCAGATTTGAGCTTATGCTCAAATCTGACCAATCAAATGCTTGAGAATGATTTCAGACTCAACTCAAAAGCTTTATAACCTCGCGATCCGATGTTTATACCTCTACTGGTCATTTTAGATTTGAAAACATGGCAAAGTCATATTAATAATCAAGAGGTGTCCATGAACGTAATGGGTAACGCAAACATTATGATTCAAGAAAACTGATGCAAGAAAAAGACATTGTACAAAATGTAATGGTAAATCTTAAAAGCATAATAAGTCTGCCCTAAATTCATGTTCGATATTCATGAGGTAAGGTTTTTGACTTGCTGGGACTTGCTTATATCAAGACCAAGATATTAGTTTTCAAGGAATAGTAGTGGCCTAAATTGTTTAGAATTAGTAATTTCAAGTTTTCTATTATTTTTGGGATTTCTTATTCCAATACCTTGGTCTCATTTGTTTCTTTGTTGTGCAATTCTTTAGGGTAAAAACAAAAATAAAACATGAACACTTGAATGTATATAAATACAACCCGTTTCTTTGAATAATACACATATACATGTATATACCAGTTTGTGCTGACCAACAATTGACAGTTTGTAAGAGGAAATTAACTCATTTACGCTTGAAACTATCTACACATTTTACTCTAGCGATGAGAATACTTGTCATTTGCAAACAGTGTACTGGTGAAGAGTACCTCAGTCCTATGCAAACGATGAAGAACCAGGGCCCCGTTTCATAAAACATCTTATGACAAATGTTTTCGTAAGTCAAAATTTTAAAATACATTTAATCTCTTGTTCCTCTATCTAATCCTGTCTTGTGACAGAATTTTTTTTTTCATACCTCCATGAATACAATAAATATTCCGAATTATTCCTTATAATTTAATATCACTTCTGAATTTAAGAAAGTAGTTAAATAGAGAATCTGATGCGAATGTTCTTTTTTAACGCTTTTAAACCGTAGGTTGTAGTCCCTCCGCCATATATATTTTCCGCCAAAACGCTACGTTGTTATGTAGTTACGCCGACGTCAATGACGTCATTTGGCATCCTGCTTCATGCAGCGCTTGTGACGAGCAGTTGGACTAAGGGAAAGTAGTCCTGACAAGACGTGGCCTGAATTTTATTTTTTTCATGGAGTTATGAAACAAAAATTACAGCCAATCACAGCTAACCAAATGTAATGAAAACAAACAATATTAAATTATATATCGATTATAACCAAACCAGGGTGTGACCAGGGTTTTTTTTCATACCTCCATGAATACAATAAATATTTGAATTATTCCTTAAATACATAATATAATTCTGATTACTGAATGCACAGTTTAGAGGAGTAAAAATTAAGGTTTTTTTTTGTTTTTTTTTATGCAAGTAGTACTCATTACTTCATAGAACATTGCAGTTCAGTCATGAACATACGTCTCAACTACAATTACAGTCAAACCTCTCTACTACGACCACTAAAATGAAGGCTAATTGATTGTATAAGAGACAGGTGATAGCTTAAAGCAAGGTGACAGAAAAACAGAAAGCTCCATAAAGAGCTTTCTGTTTTACTGTCCCCTTGCTTTAAGCAATCACCTGTGGTAAACACCAAATAATTAACATAATTTCGTGGTCGTAATAGAGAGGTTTAACTGTTCATAACCCTGAAGACAATTTTCAATCACAGCACTGGTGATCTGGAATCAAAGGACGAATATCACAATTTCATGTAAAACAAATATTGATATTGACTCCCTTTATGCAAATAATTCTCTATAATAACTTAATAAATGAGGATACTATAATTATGTCACACAAGTACAATGTATTATACAGTGGAGATGTATTATTCCTTCCTATTAATCCTGTTTAACCCATTTTATGCGGGATACACTTTTAGGTGTACCTCTAGGCAAACAGTTTTGATGTGGGGCCTGACCTGAGATCAAAACTGTTTGCAGCTAATTCAATATTCTATCATTTGCAAATATTTGAGTTATACCCGCTGCAGACGACATTTTAAAATGGCCGCCAAATATTACCCAGCATACAATGGTTTAATACCCTAAAACTATTAAATCTAATGTAAAATGCTTGGAGCCAGATCAGATGCCAGACTACCCTTTCTCCTAATCTCTTGTAATCTTGAGCAGGCTCCAAGCTGTTTGCCACTAAGATAAAAATAAATCATCATATTTTTAAAAAAGTTGTCATTTCCTACATTTTATTGCATTTGCATTTAGATTTGCTTAAATGGGAAAGAATGGCTGCTTCGTTGCATTACAAAAACCAAACTCCACCAAACCCTAGTTGTAACTATTCTTTAGAATTATCTTATGAATACTCACAATAAAGGTTTTAGTAGAGGCATAAAAGTGCAGACATTTTTCAGTACTCTTACTCACGGAATTATACAAAACGGAATAGCAACTAAGCGAAATTGAATAGGCGAGTACCTGAGCTCTCGCAGCGGTTGAATTTTGCGAGATTATGTGTCATGTGACAACATCTTCACTTTTTTGCCTCGTTGTCCGCGATTTCTGGCGTGAAATTTACCGACTCGAGTGTTTTTATTGACATTTTATAGGATTTAAACGACTATGTGGACATTCCTATCAATTCACGGGAATGAAAACCCGTGAACAATGCTTCGAAAACACACATTTTATCATATTGACTACCGATAGACAGTCTCTTATCAAGCCTGCCAGTCTCGTATCCGCCGCACGAGATTTACGATATAGCACGAGGTTTCAATTCCGTCAGTGTATAATTCTGTGTCTTACTCTTATCTAGAGTCCTGTATAATATCTATACAATTATGAGCATTTTATGATTGAATCCTATAGTATATTAACCATTTTTATGCTGAATTTGTCATACACAGTATGTCACTTCGAAAAATTATCATTTCATAACTTTATAATGTTTTTTTGGGTTGATTTAAGAAACTATTTCAGATAAAACAAGCACCTTAGAGCTGATATCCCCTGCCGCAGCGATTGTCCAGAGGAAAGTGGCAAATTTTAATGTGGGAGGAAGGGGCAAATGGTGATCACCTGTCTTTAAAGATCAACATTTAAAAGCTTTTTACAAAGTTTTATAAAATCCATTCAATTTTGTTCATGTTAAAGCCTAAACAATACAAAAAATAAAGCCGTTTGTAGCATTATAAATCTAAGTATGACAGGGGCAGGTAACTCTTGATTGAAATTCAACAGTAATTAAACACTTTCAAGAATTTATAATTGTGTGCAAGTATTATTAAAAAAAAATCAGAACTGTAGAATTTACTAGAGTGTAAACACATTTTCAACTCATCAAGGGCAGAGTATTCTTGACTAATTTGCACATTTTCGACAATAATTGAACTCATTCTATAAATAATAGCCATATATGATTTAATTTTTTTTTTCAAAATCCATTCACATTTGTACACAATAGCATGTAAACAATAAAGCCATGTTGAGCATTACTAAGTACATAAAGGGCAGATAACTCTTGCCACAAAGTATCCTTTTTTGACAATAATTGCAACCCTTATATTTATATACATCATGTGAAAGTTAAATCAAAATCCATTAAAGACTGTAGTTTCTAGATGGTAAAAACTGTTAAATATGGTTTTTTTCGACTCATCAAGGGCAGATAACTGTTGACTAGTTTCTCCGTTTTCAAAAATGATAACAATTATTTGAAAACTAATAGCCATACATAGTTTAAGAATTTTTTTTATCAAAATCCATGCATATTTATAGATACTAGGATATAAACAATATTAAAATAAAGCATTTTCTAGCATTTCTAAGTACATCAAGGGCAGATAACTCTTGCCACAAGTATCCTTTTTTGACAATAATAGCACACCTTCAAGAACTTTTACTTATAGACATTGTGTGCAAGTATCATTAAAATCCATTCATAATTGTAGTTGCCAGAGAGTAAAAACAGTGAAATATGGCCTTTTTTACTAATCAAGGGCAGATAACTCATGACTAATTTCTCCGTTTTCAACAATAATCAAATTCCTTTGAAAACTAATAGCCATACATAATTCAAGAAAGTTTTTTCAAAATCCATGCATATTTATAGGCTCTAGTATGTAAAAAATATCAAAATAAAGCATTTTCTAGCATTTCTAAGTACATCAAGGGCAGATAACTCTTGTCACAAGTATCATTTTTTTACAATAATTGCACACCTGCAAGAACTTGTACTTATAGACATTGTGTGCAAGTATAAACAAAATATGTTGAATACTGTAGTTGCTAGAGTGTAAAAACTGTTAAATATGGCATTTTTAACACAAAAAGGGCAGATAACTCATAAATTCCTAAAATTTTCTGAAAAAAATTTGATTTCCCACGGAGCTCCTATGATGACAAATAAGTATACCAAGTTTCATCCAAATCTGTTTATCGGTTTCGGAGATACAGTTGCGGACGGACAACGTGACGGACGCACGCACGCACGGAAATATATGCATTTTTAACACAAAAAGGGCAGATAACTCATAAATTCCTAAAATTTTCTGAAAAAAATTTGATTTCCCACGGTGCTCCTATGATGACAAATAAGTATACCAAGTTTCATCCAAATCTGTTTATCGGTTTCGGAGATACAGTTGCGGACGGACAACGTGACGGACGCACGCACGGACGTGCCACCGAAATGGGTTAGAGGGCCTTTTCTTTTGTTATTTTCTTTTGTTTGAATAACGGGCCACGGCCCCTTATTCTATTGTTACGGAATAAACTCCATTGTCTTCTTTTGTTATGTTTACAGTTATCTGGCCAGAAAAGGCCCTCTAACCCATTTCGGTTGTGCGGACGGACAGCCGGACGGACAGACCTAAAACAGTATCCCTCTGCCTTTCGGCAGGGGATAATAAAAGTTAAGCAAACATTGCAGACCTTGATCAGAGGGCTCCTTTAGGACCCTTATGATCAGGACCTACATTGCTCTCAAAATATACATATACCTGGGTCCAGCATAGAAAAGGTTAAATAGATTTGTTCTAGATTTACAAAAATATGTCTACTCTGACCAGGTCAGTATATCTATGAAACACAGAGCTACTGTCCTATGTATAGCAGCTTGCAGAGCTCCAGATATGGTGGGTATTTCAACATTCATAACTAAGGGCTCAAGATAAGAGGGAGTAAACTAAACAAATCCAACATTTTTTCACTTATTTCAGCACCAAATCCTCTTGTGTTACTTCTCATTAGAGACTCATTAGAGACAGACAATTCTAATGAGTAGTAATACCATAGGATTTGATGCAGAAATAACGATTTTTGTTTTTAAAGTACTCCCTTTATCTGGAGCTCTGAATTAACTTCCTTATTACTCCACCAAACTCTATGCTGTTACCACCTATTAGAATTGTCTCAATGAGATTATTTTAACCCATTCCTCATAAATATGCCTTTAATTATTCCTCCACAAAAGAAAATACATTCACTTTATATATTTATGAATATGCACTGGAAGAAATATTTTCCATATCCAAGCAAATGGTAGCTTTCAGCAGGCTGAAAGTAAAGCAGAATGCACTTTAAGGTGCATACTGCTTTACTTTCAACCTGCTTTAAGTGGTCACATGTCCTGAAAACTAGAAACAGGCTATGACGTAACTGGTTAATGAGTGGTCACCACATAGAGTTTGGTGAAGACAAAGAAATATTTGTTGGTAATGGTTAGTGTACCCACTCTTATCCTGAATGTGATAAGTCTGACCACACTTTGTATACAGGGGCCCGTCTTACGCAACGTACAACAAAAATGATTGTAAGTCAATTTTTTCAAATACATCTAATTTCTAATTTCTACATCTAATCCTGTCTTGTGACATCTCTTTGAAATCGTCTTTTCAAGACGATTCCAAAGAGATGTCACAAGACAGGATTAGAATGAGAAATAAATAATTATTTAGAATTTTAGAATCTGACTAACGACAATATTTATCTTATAACGTTTGATAAGATAGGCCCCAGAAGATTAATCAAGTTATTTCTTCTGTTTCTCCTTCAACATCTGTATATAGTGGCCCAGTGTCTTTTGTACGCTGTCTTTCGTTATAAAGTCAACAAAGTGGTCAATGTCTGCTTCTCTTCGTGCCACCAACTTGTCCACAACTGGCTTGCGAATGTGTGACTTGGTCAACTCCCTGGCAAAGTCTGTAAGTAATAAACATTATACAATCAAATCTCTATATCTCATACTCTGCTAGTCTGCAGGTCCTTCCTTGGGAGTTTAATTCTCTCCCCTTGGAAATGGTGGAGTAAAAAAATATTTCTTTATGCATATAATTGTACCTATCTTGAGATTGTACTCTATAAATCGATGCAGTTATTTTTTGAAAAAGAACCATTTTTTCTTTTTAAAGATTAGAAGCACAGAATTTTAAACTGGAAAATAATTTGCCCTGCTTTTCAGAAAATCAGAATTTTGTTTTTAGTCACAGAAAATACCTACATTACTGTACAATGAAAACTTTAGTTATATCAAATAAAAAGATTTAACCCTTTACCTCATAACCTATTTCTAGTTTCGAAGACAGATGACCACTTAAGCCAGTTGAAAGTAAACCAGAATGTACCTCAATGTGCATCCTGCTTTACTTTACAATTTGCTTTAAGTTATCATCTAGAGCAACGGCGGGTATTAGCGGCCGTAGGTAGTCACCGGCATGCTCCTTTATTATATTATTTTTTCCAATGATAACTTAAAGTTACCATACTAGTGACGTCAATTATGACATCACTTTTCCAGTAAAAATCAATACTGGCTATATTTGTATTGTTGGTTTTCCCCACGACCGTTGTGTCACAAGATGAAGAATGTAGGTGCACTTCTCATATATGAAAAACCTCTTCTTATCGAGTGACTTAACCCTTTACCTGATAGCCTGTTTCTAGTATTGAAGATATGTGACTACTTAAAGCAGGTTTAAAGTAAAGCAGAATGCGCCCTAAGGCGCATTCTGCTTTACTTTCAGCCTGCTTTAAGCTATAACCTGCTAGAATAAGGAAAGTATTAAATATGACACATATTCATTAAGGTATAATTTGGAACCATTTTCTTCAGCGGATGAATAAATTAAATACGCTAAAAGTCGCTTCCATTGGGGAAAGGGTTAAGAGAGGTTGAGTACCTGAACATTCGTTGACACACAAACCCCTTTTAAAAGGGTACCTTTTGCATACAGTGATGCTTAAAGGATGTTACACGTTGTATTTGCCGCAAAACCACGTGCCTAAGGTATAAATAAGTTCAAATTTTGTTGTGGCCGGTCACTGCCGACATGAAATATCCCTTTCGGCAATTATCGGCAGTGTTAAATACTGAACACCCAAACATTGTTATAATCACATTTGTTGTTGTCTTTTCCGACCAAATTCTAGATCTAGTTTAGAAAATATTCTTGTAATATGCCTAAAAAAACTGGCGACTACATTACAAATGATCAGGTGCGGATCCCTGTCTGAGATAGGTTGTCATCATTTATATCCATGGGGCTGTTATACCTAGATCAACATTTCATGTACAATGTATTTGACAAATAACATGTAACTTGATGGCCACAGCGTTTGTAGACTATAGGTCTACAGTTGTGTCGACAGTAATTGAGTCAAACTATTGAGATTTGGAGCCACATAACATGACAACCAGTGTAGACTCAGATCAGTATCTGCATGCAAATGTGGCGTCTGATCAAGGTGTACATTGTTTACAATCATTGGGTACACAAAATGTATTCTGGAATCATGCAGACCAATATCAGATGCTGCATTTTCAATGTGATAGCGTATCTTTGTTTACACTGTTTGCTACGTCTTATAATTTGATATTGACTTGAAGTTGGAGCTAGAGTTGTATGCTAATCAATAAAACAAATTGCTGTTATTCAGATTAGAAGTTAATTCAAGATGAAGTCTGTGTTAGATTTTGATTTTATTAGATAAATGCGTTGTTTTGGATGATAAGGTTACCAAAGTCAACATATACTAGCATGCAATTTAATAGATCTACACACAGATACTTTTTTTGCGGCCTTTGCTTTAATATTATTCTCATATTTTCGTCAACTTCATCAGCCTGCCGATAACTACCGAAAGCTGCCGATAACTGCCGACTCCACTTGAAATAATTTTCAAATCGAGTATATCTTCACCAATAACGCACTATAACCTAAACATGCACTGGTAGAATAAGTGTACCCTATAGCTACCACTCGAACACTCCCTTGTACATTATGTCTGCAAATACCGTCATATCAAAATTGGACCCCCGTAAAAAATGGACCCGGTGTCAGATCAAATTTGGACCCCCGTAAAAAATGGACCCGCGGGTCCATTTTTGATAGCGAAATATGGACCCCCCCTGTAAATTTTGGACCCCCCCCCCCAAAAAAAGTTGGTAATGCTTCTCCCTAATGCAAAATATTGATAACTCCTATCTTGAGGTTGTTATGCCTATAAAAAAAATTAAATAAAAAAAAAAAAAAAAAAATTGTTGGAGAGGGGGTCCAAATTTGATGGCATCAAAATTGGACCCCCCCCCCCTCGCTTGGCAACACCCAACCTTAAGTCATTTGATTTTCACATCAACTTTAATTCTTTTCCATTAGTTGTTTTGTTTAAGTAATGTTTTACTCCTTTCCTTAAGTTACTATGCCCTGCAAATTATTTTGGTTGGAGGAAGGGGGGTGGGGTTTTCCAAATTTGATGGCGTAAAAAATGGACCCCCCCCCCCCCCCTTTTCAACACCCAACCATAAGTCATTTGATTTACACATCAACTTTAATTCTTTTCCATTAATTGTTAAGTTTAAGTGATGTTTTTCTCCTAATCTGAGGTTACTATGCCCTGCAAATTATTTCAATTGGAGAGGGGGGTCCAAATTTGATGGCGTAAAAATTGGACCCACCTACCATTTCAACACCCAACCATAAGTCATTTGATTTACACATCAATTTTAATTCTTTTCCATTAGTTGTTTTGTTTAAGTAATGTTTTACTGCTTTACTGAAGTTATTATGCCCTGCAAATTTTTTTTGGTTGGAGAAGGGGGGTCCAAATTTGCAGGGCAAAGTAACTTCAGGAAAGGAGTAAAACATTACTTAAACAAAACAAATAATGGGAAAATAATTAAAATTGATGTGTAAATCAAATGACTTATGGTTGGGTGTTGAAATGGTAGGGGGGTCCAATTTTTACGCCATCAAATTTGTCCCCCCCTCTCCAATTGAAATAATTTGCAGCACATAGTTACCTCAGATTAGGAAAAAAACATCACTTAAACTTAACAAGTAATGGAAAAGAATTAAAGTTGATGTGTAAATCAAATGACTTATGGTTGGGTGTTGAAAAGGGGGGGGGGTCCATTTTTTACGCCATCAAATTTGGACCCCCCCCCCCCCCCTTCTCCAACCAAAATAATTTGCAGGGCATAGTAACTTCAGGAAAGGAGTAAAACATTACTTAAACAAAACAAATAATGGAAAAGAATTAAAATTGATGTGTAAATCAAATGACTTATGGTTGGGTGTTGAAAAGGGGGGGGGGGGGGGGAGGTCCATTTTTTACGCCATCAAATTTGGACCCCCCCCCCCCCCTTCTCCAACCAAAATAATTTGCAGGGCATAGTAACTTCAGGAAAGGAGTAAAACATTATTTAAACAAAACAACTAATGGAAAATAATTTAAATTGATGTGTAAATCAAATGACTTATGGTTGGGTGTTGAAATGGTAGGGGGTCCAATTTTTACGCCATCAAATTTGGACCCCCCTCTCCAATTGAAATAATTTGCAGCACATAGTAATCTCAGATTAGGAAAAAAACATCACTTAAACTTAACAAGTAATGGAAAAGAATTAAAGTTGATGTGTAAATCAAATGACTTATGGTTGGGTGTTGAAAAGGGGGGGGGGGGGGGGGGCCATTTTTTACGCCATCAAATTTGGACCCCCCCCTTCTCCAACCAAAATAATTTGCAGGGCATAGTAACTTCAGGAAAGGAGTAAAACATTACTTAAACAAAACAAATAATGGAAAAGAATTAAAATTGATGTGTAAATCAAATGACTTATGGTTGGGTGTTGCCAAGGGAGGGGGTCCAATTAAATTAAAGGCGTAAAAAGGCATATTTATTGGATACTGGGTTAAGCTACCATCTTCTAGGATACATAAAATATTTCTTATACAGTAAATGTTTGTGACTGTATAAAATGGAATTATTTTCTTCAATGTAAGAATACATTGTACAAAATGGAACTACTTTCTTCAGTGGAAGAATAAATTAAGGGCATAAAAAGGCATATTTAATGGGTAATTGGTTAAGCTACCATCTTCTAGGATACATAAAATATTTCCTATACAGTAAATGTTTGTGACTGTATAAAATGGAATTATTTTCTTCAATGTAAGAATACATTGTACAAAATGGAACTACTTTCTTCAGTGGAAGAATAATTTAAGGGCGTAAATAGGCATTTTTATTGGGTAATGGGTTAAGCTACCATCTTCTAGGATACATAAAATATTTCCTATACAGTAAATGTTTGTGACTGTATAAAATGGAAATATTTTCTTCAATGTAGGAATACATGGTACAAAAAGGAACTACTTTCTTCAGTGGAAGAATAAATTAAGGGCGTAAAAAGGTATATTTATTGGGTAATTGGTAAAGCTACCATCTTCTAGGATACATGAAATATTTCCTATACAGTAAATGTTTGTGACTGAATAAATTGGGATTATTTTCTTCAGTGGAAGAATAAATTAAGGACGTAAAAAGGCATATTTATTGAGTAATGGGTTAAAATATTCATTGGTTTCTTGTTTCTTAACTTTTTATTATGTTTTTTTATCATTCTAAATTTTTGCATGGGGGGTCCATTTTTTACAGGGGGTGTCCAAATTTGATAGCGAAATATGGACCCGCGGGTCCATATTTCGCTATCAAATTTGGACCCGGGTCCATTTTTTATGGGGGTCCAATTTTGATATGACACCGGGTCCAAATTTGATAGCGAAATATGGACCCGCGGGTCCATATTTCGCTATCAAATTTGTACCCCCCCCTGTAAAAAATGGACCCCCCTATGCAAAAATTTAGAATGATAAAAAAACATAATAAAAAGTTAATTGCAAGAAACCAATGCATATTTTAACCCATTACCCAATAAATATGCCTGTTAACATCTTAAATGTATTCCTACATTGAAGAAAATAATTCCAATTTATTCAGTCACAAACATTTACTGTATAGGAAATATTTTATGTATCCTAGAAGATGGTAGCTTAACCAATTACCCAATAAATATGCCTTTTTATGCCCTTAATTTATTCTTCCACTGAAGAAAGTAGTTCCATTTTGTACAATGTATTCCTACATTGAAGAAAATAATTCCTTTTTATACAGTCACAAACATTTACTGTATAGGAAATATTTTATGTATCCTAGAAGATGGTAGCTTAACCCATTACCCAATAAATATGCCTTTTTATGCCCTTAATTTATTCTTCCACTGAAGATAGTAGTTCCAATTTGATGGCGTAAAAATTGGACCCCCCTCCCTTTTCAACACCCAACCATAAGTCTTTTGATTTGCACATCAATTTTAATTATTTTCCATTAATTGTTTTGTTTAAGTAATGTTTTACTCCTTTCCTGAAGTAACTATGCCCTGCAAATTATTTTGGTTGGAGAAAGGGGGGGGGGTCCAAATTTGATGGCGTAAAAATTGGACCCCCCCCCCCCCCTCCCTTTTCAACACCCAACCATAAGTCATTTGATTTACACATCAACTTTAATTCTTTTCCATTACTTGTTAAGTTTAAGTGATGTTTTTCTCCTAATCTGAGGTTACTATGCGCTGCAAATTATTTCAATTGGAGAGGGGGGTCCAAATTTGATGGTGTAAAAATTGGACCCCCCTCCCTTTTCAACACCCAACCATAAGTCATTTGATTTACACATCAACTTTAATTCTTTTCCATTACTTGTTAAGTTTTAGTGATGTTTTTCTCCTAATCTGAGGTTACTATGCGCTGCAAATTATTTCAGTTGGAGAGGGGGGTCCAAATTTGATGGCGTAAAAATTGGACCCCCTCCCTTTTCAACACCCAACCATAAGTCATTTGATTTACACATCAATTTTAATTATTTTCCATTATTTGTTTTGTTTAAGTAATGTTTTACTCCTTTCCTGAAGTTACTATGCCCTGCAAATTATTTTGGTTGGAGAAAGGGGGGGGGGGTCCAAATTTGATGGCGTAAAAATTGGACCACCCCCCCCCCCCCCCCCTCCCTTTTCAACACCCAACCATAAGTCATTTGATTTACACATCAACTTTAATTCTTTTCCATTACTTGTTAAGTTTAAGTGATGTTTTTCTCCTAATCTGAGGTTACTATGCGCTGCAAATTATTTCAATTGGAGAGGGGGGTCCAAATTTGATGGTGTAAAAATTGGACCCCCCTCCCTTTTCAACACCCAACCATAAGTCATTTGATTTACACATCAACTTTAATTCTTTTCCATTACTTGTTAAGTTTTAGTGATGTTTTTCTCCTAATCTGAGGTTACTATGCGCTGCAAATTATTTCAGTTGGAGAGGGGGGTCCAAATTTGATGGCGTAAAAATTGGACCCCCTCCCTTTTCAACACCCAACCATAAGTCATTTGATTTACACATCAATTTTAATTATTTTCCATTATTTGTTTTGTTTAAGTAATGTTTTACTCCTTTCCTGAAGTTACTATGCCCTGCAAATTATTTTGGTTGGAGAAGGGGGGGGTATCCAAATTTGATGGCGTAAAAATTGGACCCCCCCCCTCCCTTTTCAACACCCAACCATAAGTCATTTGATTTACACATCAACCTTAATTCTTGTGTTGAAAAGGGAGGGGGGGGGGGGGTTTCCAATTTTTACGCCATCAAATTTGGAAACTCCCCCCCCCCCCCCCCCTTCGCCAACCAAAATAATTTGCAGGGCATAGTAACTTCAGGAAAGGAGTAAAACATTACTTAAACAAAACAACTAATGGAAAAGAATTAAAGTTGATGTGAAAATCAATGACTTATGGTTGGGTGAAGCCAAGGGAGGGGGGGTCTAATTTTGATGCCATCAAATTTGGACCCCCTCTCCAACCGATTTTTTTTTTTTTTCTTTTTTTTTTTTTATTATATTTAATTTTTTTTATGGGCATAACAACCTCAGGATAGGAGTTATCAATATTTTGCATTAGGGAGAAGCATTACCAACTTTTGAGGGGGGTCCAAAATTTACAGGGGGGGTCCATATTTCGCTATCAAAAATGGACCCGCGGGTCCATTTTTTACGGGGGTCCAAATTTGATCTGACACCGGCACAGCTTTATAAACAACGTTAAGTGGCCGATAATACCCGCCGTTGCTCTACTAGGATAAAGAAAATAGTTCTTACAGTACATATTCATGAATGTATCGTCAGTGTACCTGTTTCAGTGAGGTACCTATTTCGGTGCACTTTACTGCGGCAACTCCATCTTCTTTCTGAAGAGCTCAATTACATAATCACTTTTTGCTATCGGCAAAGTAAACTTTTCCTGTCATCTTTGTCCAAAAAAATCCAAAATTTGATGCAAACGGATAATTTATTGACTATAAAAAATAAAGGATAGCAATTTGAACCAATTTCCTTATGTCCGTTTTCACTCCGAAAACACATGTTCCAAAATAACACTTTTTACAATTGATTTTCATAATTTTGTAGTGGTATGCATTTTGTGTTATCTTCTACACCAAAAGCACATGAAATAAGTGGTCCAGTCTATTTTGTTTCATGTACAGTACACTTACAAAAGTATGCTCTCCTTATATACGGAAACTGTTTTTCGGTAAATTATTTTTTGAATGGCTTGATATTGTGATTTGATATACATTATTTAAGCGACTCTTTTGAAGAAATAAAAATGACGAAAATAGCCTACAGGGTATACTTGTCAAAATTAAGTTACCACTCCTTGCCGAACTGAATTGGAACAGAGACCAACATAATTCATAAAGGAATGACTGAAAATGTACTGTTGTTGTTTTTCTTATTCAAATGGGAGAGAGGCAGTATAGACAAGGAACCAATTATATATTCAAAAGGGAGAAAATCCTAATCTTTAATATTTATATAGGTGGGAAACATTACAGGAATGATTCTTACAATATTTTTATTGATCACATACTTTTGAATACAGTCTGTACTTCGATAAAACCAACCCTCACTGAAATAGGTACAACGAAATGTTCTCAGCACAGAATATTTTGGAATTTTTTTTACAGGGAATTAACCTAGACAATTGATTACAAAGGTAGGAATAATTGTTCCATAAACTTTTATGATTTGTTATCACCATGATCAGTTTGAACGTTAAGTGCACTGAAACTGGTACCTCCATGATATAAAGTATAACTATTTCCTTCAGTGAAGATAGTCATTAAAAGGTGTTAAACAAGTGGCTCACCTGGTATTTTCAGATAGGACTTCATCTCGCCATTGGCTTTCTCTTGGATAGTTTCTACTGTAGCCACATCATCAATAAGTCCAATCTTTAAGGCCTGGTCGGTGGTCATCATAAGCCCCTTCTGACAACATAGCTCAGTCTGTCTTGGCCCACACACATTCAACATGGATTCTACAAACCTGAACAATGTAACAGGATAATGAAATGTTGATGTATAACCACATGACCTGGACTTATTTACCCGTTACTCCAGAAATACAACTCAAATCTTGGGCCAATTGGATAATCGTTGGCCAATCTGAAATCATCACTCAAATGATAATGTTATTTCATAATGAAGCTCCGATTTAATGCCTTAATTAATTGAAAGATAAAAGATGGGGGTAGTGTTGTTAGCACATAAGAGACAAGCGAGTGCTTAATTAAAATAATTTTCAAGAATGCTTATGATTTATATAGTTCCTCGGCATTCAATAGATTGGAGATATTATCCTAATTAAGGAATGTGCACTATGGGCTTTCAATCATACAACCTCTGTTATATAGTTCATCACTGCCTAGAACCAATCGGGGATTGGATCTTTGGACATCCACAGTTTTCTTTTCTGGACACGTTTGAAGCTGATGTCTACGAGCATGTCTATTTTTCCCTTGAATCACAACCATCATCATTTACACACAACATCAACTGTTTAACTTCATTGATTCAAAACCCGTCAACCATTTGGAAGAAAATGGCCCATCATTTACCAAATGATCCACAATTTTCGATCTGAGTCTTACATATATATATTATAACATATCAATCTGAAACGCATCCTGAATCAATGACCACCATTCAAACAAAGGCTCGTTTTTACAATTTAACCCATTCCTACAAGGGTAAAATAAGCAGGGCTCCAGATAAGGGGAGTATTTCAAAAAATAAAATCTTTGTTTCTGCTTTTAACCCTATGGTGTCACTACTCATTAGAATCGTCTCCAAGAGACGATTCTAATGAGTAGTAACACCATAGGATTTTGTGTTGAAATAAGTGAGAAAATGTTGTATTTGTGCAGTTAATTCCCTCTTATCTGGAGCCCTGATAAGGCAGAAAGCTTCTACCAGATCATACTTGATTCAGGCGTGGTAACTTAAATCTTGAACACAATGAATAAATATATGAAGCGTACTTACCAAAATGGTGGTATGATACCCTGCAAGGAACGAAAACAATGTAAAATTAAAGAACAGTCAAGCAGTTTAACCCTTCTCCTAATTATAGCTCAGGCCAATCTGTCCCAATACTTAGATTTATTGCGGTATTCAAAAAGATAATAAGTCACTACACAACATTCTCTGGGTTTTTTGTTTAATTTCAAAGGTTATAGATTTAAAATCAACCATCATTTGTTTCGCTTGTGTCTGATTAATAGTCTTACTTGATGGATATTATTATTTATTATATACCTATTGATGATTTATAGAGATTTCTCAGTTAGATAAATTTCATATCGTCACTGTTGATATCATTACTAGTGATGATATCGATTTTTGTGACGTCGCGTCACAATATCTTTAGTGACGTCTCGCATAAACAATTGATTTTGAGTGTTTTTCTGTAAAAACGCAAATTAAATGTATATAATAAATAGAATAATCAATTCCTTTGAATAGATATGAAATACATGTTTATCACTCGAATGGGTATAGTTATCTGGTTAAAAAACTTGTCCTGCGGACTCGTTTTTTAACCAGATAACAACCCATTCTCGTGATATATTTTTCATATCAATCCAAAGGAATTGATTATCCTCTTTGAAATAAACTTATACCTTGCTGTGCTGCAAACATGTACACTAAAACCTCTCTATTACGACCACTTAAATGTGTCAATTACTATGTGTTTAAGACAGATGAATGCTAAAAGCAAGATGACAGACAGAAATCATTCAGAAAGTTTCTGTTTTACTGTCATCTTGATTTAAATTGTCACCTGTCATAACCGAACCACAAATATATTCTTTACTTTGTATACATAACCCCATGCTGTATATCATATACCTGGGTGAAATAAAGTTATGTTCTGTTCTGTTCTGTTCTGTCTTTTATACAATCAATTAGCCTTCTGTTTAGTGGTGGTAGTAGTAGAGAGATTTTACTGTATATGTAAATTTTGCAAACAGAAAAGACTCTGAACAGAGGGTTCCTGAAAAAAGCCCTCTTATCAAGATCTGCAGGGCTGCCATTTCTCTGGATTTTTCCTAAATCTTTGGATTTTTTTCTAGTACATGGTAGCTTAAAGCAGGGTGAAAGTAAAGCAGAAAACTAGAAACAGGCGATGGCGAAAGGGTATGATTCCTAAAATCACACTTGAAAAATGCAAATTTGGAAATCTTAGGATTTTTTATATCAACTTATGGCAGCCCTTGATCTGTACAGTTTGTCTTCATTCATTATATTGTCAGTAAAACATATACATGTATTGACATTTTTTGAAAAATGTAGACCTACCATTTTCACAAAGTTATAATTCCCATTGTAATAGATAAGATAATTGATAATCATAGTGGGCAGAGTTTTATATGAATATTTAGAGAGAGAAGGGTTACTAAGACTGACATACCAGCTGCGTTTCGTTGAGGCCTATGCTGCAGTTGGGAGCCATGATTCTATAGTCACAGCACAACGACAGCAGGCAACCCCCAGCAGGACTGTGACCCTGAAGTAAAACAAAACAGTGTTCACTCATTCACCCCGGACACTTCAAATAGACAATTCCAATTTCCAATTAAGTCCAGTTCATTTTAACTGTTTTTATAAACATATTTCATAATGACAAACAGTGCAGACCCCTTTTCTTCTGAATAAAATATTGTTTAAACTAGTGCAGACCCCAATTAGAGGACTCCTGTAGGAGCCCTCTAATGGGAGTCAATACTGTTTTCATTGTACAAGTGTACCCTTCACAGGTACAGTTTGTAAATGACACGTTCACTGCCTCTTAAACTGAAAACAAATCTTCCTTGGACGGATAATAAAAGAGGGCCTTGAAGGCCCTGATATCGCTCACCTGTTTTAGTGAAGCCTGATAGCTTTACCTTTGAGTTTCACCCATTTTAATCTAAACCCATTCAAATTTGTAGTAAAGCATGTAAAAAATATTGGAATGCGACCTATTCTAGTGTAGTAGAGTACATTAAGGGCAGATAACTAGAGCCTAAACAATACTGAAATTAAGCCTTTTCTAGCATTTCAAAGTAAACTCTTGCCACAATGATCGGATTTCAACAATAATTACACTCCTTCAAGAAATCATCCGAGATCTTATAGTCATATACAATCTATGCAAGTTTGAGAAAGATTGGATAAAAATTGTGGTCTGTAGAATGTACTCACTGTTAAATATGGCATTTTAAGCAATTCAAGGGTAGATAACTCTTGACCTATTTGTCCGATTTCAACCATAATCAAGCTCATCTGAACTCTTATAGTCATATACAATCTGAGCAACTTTGAGAAAGATTGGATAAAAACTGTGAACTCTAGAGTGTAAACACCCCCTAAATATGGCATTTACAGCAATTCAAGGGTAGATAACTCTTGCCCTATTGGTCCGATTTCAACCATAATCCAACTCATTCAATCTCTTATGGTAATATACAATCTAGCAAGTTTGACAAAGATTGGATAAAAATTGTGACCTCTAGAGTGTAAACACTAAAATTGTTGACGGCAGACGACAAACGATAAACAATGGACGCCGGACATTCAAGGATTGCAAAAGCTCACCCTGAGGTAGGTCAGGTGAGCTAAAAAGTAGGGCTTTACTGTACAGTTCCCACATTATCCCATTCATACACCTTTTTAATCCATTAGCCCATTACCCCATAAATACACCTTTCTATGCCTTTAATTTATCAGGGCTGCCATTTCTCCGGATTTTTCCGAAATCTCTGGATTTTTATTCCAACAGATGGAAGCTTAAAACAGGCTGAAAGTAAAGCAGAATGTGCCTTAAGGCGCATTCTGCTTTACTTTCAATCTGATTTAAGCAACACGTGTCTTAAAAACTAGAAAAAGACTGGGTTAAAGGTATAATCAGGAAAATCGGGCTTGAAAAATTGAAAAATTTGAAATCTTAGGATTTTTTTTATCAAGTTATGGTAGGCCTGATTTATTCATCCACTGAAGAAAATACATATAGTTTCAATTTATACAGTAATGCATATGTGTCATAAGAAATATTTTGTTTATCAAAGTATACGCAAAGAATTATACACTCACGAAATTGCAACCTCGCGCTATATAGCAAATCTTGTGCAGCGCAAACGAGACTTCTCGGGACTTGATAAGATGGTGTCTATCGGTAGTCAATATGATTAATGTCTGTTTCCAAGCATTGTTCACAGGTTTATATTCCCGTGAATTGATAGGAATGTCCATCAAGTTGTTTAAATCCACTAAAATGTCAAAACATACACTTGAGTGGGTAAAATTTCACCCCAGAAATGGCAGACAACGAGGCAAAAAGTGAAGATGTTGCCACGTGACACATAATCACGCAAAATTCAACCCCCCCGAGAGCTCAGATGCTCGCCTATTCAACTTCGCTTAGTTGCAATTCCGTCTTGTATAATTCCGTGGTATATGGTAGCTTAAAGTAGGTTGACATTGATGGCTCGATGAATGCCTAGATGTATGTTAAACCTTATTAGCTGCTACTACTACTACCACATACATTGATGGCGGCTATTACTGGCAGTCGGCTGGAGTAGAGGTTTATCCAGACACTCTGTAAGGTTCTCCAGAACTCAGTAAGTCTGTCTACCTGAGGCTGGTACATCTCCATAATGTCCAAACCAGCACAAAACACCTTGTTGTTACTCTAATAATAGAAATATTGAAACAATCTCAGCTCATGGCTTTTATTCCAATGTGATGCCAGGCCTCAATGTTATAAAGAGCTTGAGTTGAGTCTGAGATTGTTCTCAAGCATTTGATTGGTCAGATTTGAGCTTTTGAGACCAATCTCAGACTCAACTCTTTATAATCTTGGACCCTGGTATATATATGTCTTCACATTAAACCTTCTAGACACAGGGCTATCACAATAGCTCACCTTGAGCCTTTGGCTCAGGTGAGCTAATAACAATTCACTTACAGACTTTTGCTAAATGCATTTGCAATATTTCATCACAGCAGAAGTCAGTGCGAGCGCATGTGCTTTGCCATACTATTGTTCATTTCAATGTAGTCACCACATAGTCGCTCAAATCAATTTAAAAACTATTCCCATAATGGACTGCATATATCTTGTTTCTTTACTGTTTAAATCGTTTTAACTGATAATACATCTGATATCATGATAAATGTGTTTCGCTTCTTGTTGGTAAAACAATGTATGACAGATGGACGCAGTGTATACTGTCTACTTTAGGTTTCAAAAATTTACTTATTTTCCACAAAAACTCTTATGTTTACGTTACGCAGAATAGTGGACACGCAGGTGGCCCACTTGCTCTCATTTTCGAGCATTAAAATAAGAAGGGCATTTTTACATAACTTGTAATAACTTTTTTTTCTGGACAGATATCGTTCCTGTGCAAACGGCCTGTGTTAGCTTAAACATTTTCCTTTATGATGAAATTTGTTTTGAAAAAATATTTTAATAAGATTTTGGTCCTTTTTTAAGTTTAAAAAGACACCTCTAAATCACATTAAACAAAGAGTAAAATGCTGAAAATAAGCCTCGACGCGGATAATATAACACGACCTTGTGCATTTATACAAATCGATATCAATTCTGTGCAAACGGGCTCGTATACTTGACTATTTTTTCTTTCTTTTGATATAAATTTAAGAATTGTAAGTTAATGTTAATTTGGTCCTTTTTCAAATTGAAAATAAAATTAATATGTTCAAAGAGTCGTCGGGAGTTTCCGTAAATACCGAGCGGTAAGAGCCGAACATTGACGGGCACGCAAGCTAGCGTAAGACAGTTTATCGATAATCTATCGGTGTCCACTATTCTGCCTAACGGCTTGAAGTTGAATTGTCAGCCTGAAGGAGAGGGAGAAACTTCCCTTAGTATTTTATAATGGAATAGTGAATACCCTACCTATACGTCTGTTTTAAAAAATGGCTGTTTTCGTCTTCCAGTTATGAAACGTATTGAATTGTTGTTCATTTCAAACCAAATTGACGTCTATTTATTTGCTTTTATTGGTTATAAAAGTACATGGCCTCTCCGGGTTGTATTTTCTACGGAGACTTTGTTTGATTGGTGTAAATAAATACCATATAACTCCTCTATTACGACCACTAAAAGGAAGGTCAGTGGCTTGTATGAATGACATGTTTCAGCTTAACGCAATACGAAATCAAAAGAGCAAGCTCCTAAAGGTTCCTACTTCCACCCTGCGTTAAGTAGCCAGCTGCCTCAAACAACTAGTTATGCATGACATAATTCATTGGTCGTAATATAGGGGGTTTACTGTATGTAATTGACATATGTGGTATCCGTTCTGCTTTTCTAAGGAGATAAGAGTAGGTGGCAAATATATATGACATGTATGAAATGAACAAATTTAACCCTTATTTTGCTGTAAAATCGTGTGCTTTGAAATTATCGTCTGTAAAATGTGTTGAATGTAGATTTATACATGTTTGAATTAAACAAATCAAAAGACGAGTATCAAGCAGCTTGGATCCAAAGAAGACGCCGAGTTACGTGACGTCTGATCTGGATCCAAACTTTTTGCAAAAACCAGCAAAGTCGCGATACAGCAGACAAAGGATTGAAATCGTCTCCACAGACATACTCATTTTGTGGTTGTACATTGAATACTAACGTGGCTGTATGAGAAAAATTCAAAATCTACTGTTTCCAGTTGAATGCCGCTTATAATAATGGCCTGTTTAACAGTTCATCACTAATGACACTTATACGACATGCACTCTGTATTTGAGGACGGATATAATAGGCTCTATGTTTCAACGTGTTAACTACAGGGCTGCCATTTCTCCGGATTTTTCCTAAATCTTCGAATTTTTTCTAGAACATGGTAGCTTAAAGCAGGCTGAAAGTAAATCATAAGGCGCATTCTGCTTTACTTCTAGCCTGCTTGAAGTAGTCACGTGTCAACAAAACAAGAAACAGGCTATGCGGTAAAGGTACGATGCGTAAATTCACAATTGAAAAATGCAAATTTCGAAATCTTAGGATTTTTCATGTCAACTTATGGCAGCCCTGTAACTACATTCTCTGCATTACTCCGAATACACTAGTAATTTGTATATAGTTTAGATCCTGATCAGACTCCGCGAAGTGCGTATACCGAGTAGGACAATTGCACTCCTTATGATTACACTGTATTGAAGAACAAGCTGTTTGACGCTGTTTGACGCTGTTTGCCACTGTTTGCCACTTGTTTTGAAACGGCATTGCAGACAGTCATATCGATGCAGACGACAATTTGGCAGAAAAAGTGTGTGTGTGGGGGGGGGGGGGGAGGAAAAAACACACGATAAATTTATCATGAAAGGGAGAAATAGTGTGGAAACTGATCAGATATCGTGATTCTGAGAATAGCCCTTCCACTCTCAAAAAAGTCATAAAGCCCAATTGCAAACAGATTTGATCCCGATCAAAACGGGCTGCCACTTGTTTTGAAATAACGTCAGATATACTGCCTTAATTCTAACTTTAAAACGATATTGTAGAAAGTAATATTGAAGCAGACGACAATTTGGCGGTAAAGGGGTTAAAAACCTCACGATAAATTTGATCATGAAAAGGAGAAACAGTGTGGATACTGCTCAGATACCTTGATTCTGAGAATAGCCCTTCCTCTCTCAAAAAAGTCATAAAGCACAATTGCAAACAGTTTTGATCCCGATCAAAACTGGCTGCCACTTGTTCTGAAATAACGTCAGATATACTGCCTTAATTCTAACTTTGAAACGATATTGTAGAAAGTAATATTGAAGCAGACGACAATTTGGCGGTAAAGGGGTTAAAAACCTCACGATAAATTCGATCATGAAAAGGAGAAATAGTGTGGATACTGCTCAGATACCGTGATTCTGAGAATAGCACTTCCGCTCTCAATAAAGTCATAAAGCACAATTGCAAACAGTTTTTATCCTGATCAAATGCCGCCTGACGCGGCGTTTGATCAGGATCAAAACATGTTTGGCACTTGTTTTGAAATAACGTCAGTTTCACTGCCTTAATTCCAGCTTTGAAACGACATTGCAGACAGTAATATTGACGCAGACGAAAATTTGGCGGAGGAGTTAAAAACCTCACGATAAATTTGATCATGAAAGGGAGAAATAGTGTGGATACTGATCAGACACCGTGATTCTGAGAATAGCCCTTCCACTCTCAATAACGCCATAAAGCACATTTGCAAACAGTTTTGGTCCTGACCAGACTCAGGATCAAAACTGTTTGCCACTTGTTTTGATATAACGTCCACTCAATAACGCCATAAGGCACATTTGCAAATAGTTTTGATCCTGATCAGACGCCGCGTAACGCGGCATATGATCAGGATCAAAACTGTTTGCCACTTGATTTTGAAATAACGTCAGTTATACTGCCTTAATTCTAACTTTGAAATGACATTGCAGACAGTAATATTGACGCAGGCGAAAATTTGGCGGTAAAGGGGTTAAAAACCTCACGATAAATTTGATCATGAAAAGGAGAAATAGTGTGGATACTGATCAGACAACGTAATTCTGAGAATTCGAATCGTCTGGCATTAGTTTTCATCAAATAAAACCTAACCCTTCTGTTATTGGGGGTATATTGACGCTGTTTAAAACAGTACTGTATATGCCTTGTTCAGACAGCTCTTGGCGGTCTAATCGTTACGCAGAATAGTGGACACGCAGGTGGCCCACTTGCTCTCATTTTCGAGCATTAAAATAAGAAGGGCATTTTTACATAACTTGTAATAACTTTTTTTTCTGGACAGATATCGTTCCTGTGCAAACGGCCTGTGTTAGCTTAAACATTTTCCTTTATGATGAAATTTGTTTTGAAAAAATATTTTAATAAGATTTTGGTCCTTTTTTAAGTTTAAAAAGACACCTCTAAATCACATTAAACAAAGAGTAAAATGCTGAAAATAAGCCTCGACGCGGATAATATAACACGACCTTGTGCATTTATACAAATCGATATCAATTCTGTGCAAACGGGCTCGTATACTTGACTATTTTTTCTTTCTTTTGATATAAATTTAAGAATTGTAAGTTAATGTTAATTTGGTCCTTTTTCAAATTGAAAATAAAATTAATATGTTCAAAGAGTCGTCGGGAGTTTCCGTAAATACCGAGCGGTAAGAGCCGAACATTGACGGGCACGCAAGCTAGCGTAAGACAGTTTATCGATAATCTATCGGTGTCCACTATTCTGCCTAACGGCTTGAAGTTGAATTGTCAGCCTGAAGGAGAGGGAGAAACTTCCCTTAGTATTTTATAATGGAATAGTGAATACCCTACCTATACGTCTGTTTTAAAAAATGGCTGTTTTCGTCTTCCAGTTATGAAACGTATTGAATTGTTGTTCATTTCAAACCAAATTGACGTCTATTTATTTGCTTTTATTGGTTATAAAAGTACATGGCCTCTCCGGGTTGTATTTTCTACGGAGACTTTGTTTGATTGGTGTAAATAAATACCATATAACTCCTCTATTACGACCACTAAAAGGAAGGTCAGTGGCTTGTATGAATGACATGTTTCAGCTTAACGCAATACGAAATCAAAAGAGCAAGCTCCTAAAGGTTCCTACTTCCACCCTGCGTTAAGTAGCCAGCTGCCTCAAACAACTAGTTATGCATGACATAATTCATTGGTCGTAATATAGGGGGTTTACTGTATGTAATTGACATATGTGGTATCCGTTCTGCTTTTCTAAGGAGATAAGAGTAGGTGGCAAATATATATGACATGTATGAAATGAACAAATTTAACCCTTATTTTGCTGTAAAATCGTGTGCTTTGAAATTATCGTCTGTAAAATGTGTTGAATGTAGATTTATACATGTTTGAATTAAACAAATCAAAAGACGAGTATCAAGCAGCTTGGATCCAAAGAAGACGCCGAGTTACGTGACGTCTGATCTGGATCCAAACTTTTTGCAAAAACCAGCAAAGTCGCGATACAGCAGACAAAGGATTGAAATCGTCTCCACAGACATACTCATTTTGTGGTTGTACATTGAATACTAACGTGGCTGTATGAGAAAAATTCAAAATCTACTGTTTCCAGTTGAATGCCGCTTATAATAATGGCCTGTTTAACAGTTCATCACTAATGACACTTATACGACATGCACTCTGTATTTGAGGACGGATATAATAGGCTCTATGTTTCAACGTGTTAACTACAGGGCTGCCATTTCTCCGGATTTTTCCTAAATCTTCGAATTTTTTCTAGAACATGGTAGCTTAAAGCAGGCTGAAAGTAAATCATAAGGCGCATTCTGCTTTACTTCTAGCCTGCTTGAAGTAGTCACGTGTCAACAAAACAAGAAACAGGCTATGCGGTAAAGGTACGATGCGTAAATTCACAATTGAAAAATGCAAATTTCGAAATCTTAGGATTTTTCATGTCAACTTATGGCAGCCCTGTAACTACATTCTCTGCATTACTCCGAATACACTAGTAATTTGTATATAGTTTAGATCCTGATCAGACTCCGCGAAGTGCGTATACCGAGTAGGACAATTGCACTCCTTATGATTACACTGTATTGAAGAACAAGCTGTTTGACGCTGTTTGACGCTGTTTGCCACTGTTTGCCACTTGTTTTGAAACGGCATTGCAGACAGTCATATCGATGCAGACGACAATTTGGCAGAAAAAGTGTGTGTGTGGGGGGGGGGGGGGGGGAGGAAAAACCTCACGATAAATTTATCATGAAAGGGAGAAATAGTGTGGAAACTGATCAGATATCGTGATTCTGAGAATAGCCCTTCCACTCTCAAAAAAGTCATAAAGCCCAATTGCAAACAGATTTGATCCCGATCAAAACTGGCTGCCACTTGTTTTGAAATAACGTCAGATATACTGCCTTAATTCTAACTTTAAAACGATATTGTAGAAAGTAATATTGAAGCAGACGACAATTTGGCGGTAAAGGGGTTAAAAACCTCACGATAAATTTGATCATGAAAAGGAGAAACAGTGTGGATACTGCTCAGATACCTTGATTCTGAGAATAGCCCGTCCTCTCTCAAAAAAGTCATAAAGCACAATTGCAAACAGTTTTGATCCCGATCAAAACTGGCTGCCACTTGTTCTGAAATAACGTCAGATATACTGCCTTAATTCTAACTTTGAAACGATATTGTAGAAAGTAATATTGAAGCAGACGACAATTTGGCGGTAAAGGGGTTAAAAACCTCACGATAAATTCGATCATGAAAAGGAGAAATAGTGTGGATACTGCTCAGATACCGTGATTCTGAGAATAGCACTTCCGCTCTCAATAAAGTCATAAAGCACAATTGCAAACAGTTTTTATCCTGATCAAATGCCGCCTGACGCGGCGTTTGATCAGGATCAAAACATGTTTGGCACTTGTTTTGAAATAACGTCAGTTTCACTGCCTTAATTCCAGCTTTGAAACGACATTGCAGACAGTAATATTGACGCAGACGAAAATTTGGCGGAGGAGTTAAAAACCTCACGATAAATTTGATCATGAAAGGGAGAAATAGTGTGGATACTGATCAGACACCGTGATTCTGAGAATAGCCCTTCCACTCTCAATAACGCCATAAAGCACATTTGCAAACAGTTTTGGTCCTGACCAGACTCAGGATCAAAACTGTTTGCCACTTGTTTTGATATAACGTCCACTCAATAACGCCATAAGGCACATTTGCAAATAGTTTTGATCCTGATCAGACGCCGCGTAACGCGGCATATGATCAGGATCAAAACTGTTTGCCACTTGATTTTGAAATAACGTCAGTTATACTGCCTTAATTCTAACTTTGAAATGACATTGCAGACAGTAATATTGACGCAGGCGAAAATTTGGCGGTAAAGGGGTTAAAAACCTCACGATAAATTTGATCATGAAAAGGAGAAATAGTGTGGATACTGATCAGACAACGTAATTCTGAGAATTCGAATCGTCTGGCATTAGTTTTCATCAAATAAAACCTAACCCTTCTGTTATTGGGGGTATATTGACGCTGTTTAAAACAGTACTGTATATGCCTTGTTCAGACAGCTCTTGGCGGTCTAATCGTTACGCAGAATAGTGGACACGCAGGTGGCCCACTTGCTCTCATTTTCGAGCATTAAAATAAGAAGGGCATTTTTACATAACTTGTAATAACTTTTTTTTCTGGACAGATATCGTTCCTGTGCAAACGGCCTGTGTTAGCTTAAACATTTTCCTTTATGATGAAATTTGTTTTGAAAAAATATTTTAATAAGATTTTGGTCCTTTTTTAAGTTTAAAAAGACACCTCTAAATCACATTAAACAAAGAGTAAAATGCTGAAAATAAGCCTCGACGCGGATAATATAACACGACCTTGTGCATTTATACAAATCGATATCAATTCTGTGCAAACGGGCTCGTATACTTGACTATTTTTTCTTTCTTTTGATATAAATTTAAGAATTGTAAGTTAATGTTAATTTGGTCCTTTTTCAAATTGAAAATAAAATTAATATGTTCAAAGAGTCGTCGGGAGTTTCCGTAAATACCGAGCGGTAAGAGCCGAACATTGACGGGCACGCAAGCTAGCGTAAGACAGTTTATCGATAATCTATCGGTGTCCACTATTCTGCCTAACGGCTTGAAGTTGAATTGTCAGCCTGAAGGAGAGGGAGAAACTTCCCTTAGTATTTTATAATGGAATAGTGAATACCCTACCTATACGTCTGTTTTAAAAAATGGCTGTTTTCGTCTTCCAGTTATGAAACGTATTGAATTGTTGTTCATTTCAAACCAAATTGACGTCTATTTATTTGCTTTTATTGGTTATAAAAGTACATGGCCTCTCCGGGTTGTATTTTCTACGGAGACTTTGTTTGATTGGTGTAAATAAATACCATATAACTCCTCTATTACGACCACTAAAAGGAAGGTCAGTGGCTTGTATGAATGACATGTTTCAGCTTAACGCAATACGAAATCAAAAGAGCAAGCTCCTAAAGGTTCCTACTTCCACCCTGCGTTAAGTAGCCAGCTGCCTCAAACAACTAGTTATGCATGACATAATTCATTGGTCGTAATATAGGGGGTTTACTGTATGTAATTGACATATGTGGTATCCGTTCTGCTTTTCTAAGGAGATAAGAGTAGGTGGCAAATATATATGACATGTATGAAATGAACAAATTTAACCCTTATTTTGCTGTAAAATCGTGTGCTTTGAAATTATCGTCTGTAAAATGTGTTGAATGTAGATTTATACATGTTTGAATTAAACAAATCAAAAGACGAGTATCAAGCAGCTTGGATCCAAAGAAGACGCCGAGTTACGTGACGTCTGATCTGGATCCAAACTTTTTGCAAAAACCAGCAAAGTCGCGATACAGCAGACAAAGGATTGAAATCGTCTCCACAGACATACTCATTTTGTGGTTGTACATTGAATACTAACGTGGCTGTATGAGAAAAATTCAAAATCTACTGTTTCCAGTTGAATGCCGCTTATAATAATGGCCTGTTTAACAGTTCATCACTAATGACACTTATACGACATGCACTCTGTATTTGAGGACGGATATAATAGGCTCTATGTTTCAACGTGTTAACTACAGGGCTGCCATTTCTCCGGATTTTTCCTAAATCTTCGAATTTTTTCTAGAACATGGTAGCTTAAAGCAGGCTGAAAGTAAATCATAAGGCGCATTCTGCTTTACTTCTAGCCTGCTTGAAGTAGTCACGTGTCAACAAAACAAGAAACAGGCTATGCGGTAAAGGTACGATGCGTAAATTCACAATTGAAAAATGCAAATTTCGAAATCTTAGGATTTTTCATGTCAACTTATGGCAGCCCTGTAACTACATTCTCTGCATTACTCCGAATACACTAGTAATTTGTATATAGTTTAGATCCTGATCAGACTCCGCGAAGTGCGTATACCGAGTAGGACAATTGCACTCCTTATGATTACACTGTATTGAAGAACAAGCTGTTTGACGCTGTTTGACGCTGTTTGCCACTGTTTGCCACTTGTTTTGAAACGGCATTGCAGACAGTAATATCGATGCAGACGACAATTTGGCAGAAAAAGTGTGTGTGTGGGGGGGGGAGGAAAAACCTCACGATAAATTTATCATGAAAGGGAGAAATAGTGTGGAAACTGATCAGATATCGTGATTCTGAGAATAGCCCTTCCACTCTCAAAAAAGTCATAAAGCCCAATTGCCAACAGATTTGATCCCGATCAAAACTGGCTGCCACTTGTTTTGAAATAACGTCAGATATACTGCCTTAATTCTAACTTTAAAACGATATTGTAGAAAGTAATATTGAAGCAGACGACAATTTGGCGGTAAAGGGGTTAAAAACCTCACGATAAATTTGATCATGAAAAGGAGAAACAGTGTGGATACTGCTCAGATACCTTGATTCTGAGAATAGCCCTTCCTCTCTCAAAAAAGTCATAAAGCACAATTGCAAACAGTTTTGATCCCGATCAAAACTGGCTGCCACTTGTTCTGAAATAACGTCAGATATACTGCCTTAATTCTAACTTTGAAACGATATTGTAGAAAGTAATATTGAAGCAGACGACAATTTGGCGGTAAAGGGGTTAAAAACCTCACGATAAATTCGATCATGAAAAGGAGAAATAGTGTGGATACTGCTCAGATACCGTGATTCTGAGAATAGCACTTCCGCTCTCAATAAAGTCATAAAGCACAATTGCAAACAGTTTTTATCCTGATCAAATGCCGCCTGACGCGGCGTTTGATCAGGATCAAAACATGTTTGGCACTTGTTTTGAAATAACGTCAGTTTCACTGCCTTAATTCCAGCTTTGAAACGACATTGCAGACAGTAATATTGACGCAGACGAAAATTTGGCGGAGGAGTTAAAAACCTCACGATAAATTTGATCATGAAAGGGAGAAATAGTGTGGATACTGATCAGACACCGTGATTCTGAGAATAGCCCTTCCACTCTCAATAACGCCATAAAGCACATTTGCAAACAGTTTTGGTCCTGACCAGACTCAGGATCAAAACTGTTTGCCACTTGTTTTGATATAACGTCCACTCAATAACGCCATAAGGCACATTTGCAAATAGTTTTTATCCTGATCAGACGCCGCGTAACGCGGCATATGATCAGGATCAAAACTGTTTGCCACTTGATTTTGAAATAACGTCAGTTATACTGCCTTAATTCTAACTTTGAAATGACATTGCAGACAGTAATATTGACGCAGGCGAAAATTTGGCGGTAAAGGGGTTAAAAACCTCACGATAAATTTGATCATGAAAAGGAGAAATAGTGTGGATACTGATCAGACAACGTAATTCTGAGAATTCGAATCGTCTGGCATTAGTTTTCATCAAATAAAACCTAACCCTTCTGTTATTGGGGGTATATTGACGCTGTTTAAAACAGTACTGTATATGCCTTGTTCAGACAGCTCTTGGCGGTCTAATCGTTACGCAGAATAGTGGACACGCAGGTGGCCCACTTGCTCTCATTTTCGAGCATTAAAATAAGAAGGGCATTTTTACATAACTTGTAATAACTTTTTTTTCTGGACAGATATCGTTCCTGTGCAAACGGCCTGTGTTAGCTTAAACATTTTCCTTTATGATGAAATTTGTTTTGAAAAAATATTTTAATAAGATTTTGGTCCTTTTTTAAGTTTAAAAAGACACCTCTAAATCACATTAAACAAAGAGTAAAATGCTGAAAATAAGCCTCGACGCGGATAATATAACACGACCTTGTGCATTTATACAAATCGATATCAATTCTGTGCAAACGGGCTCGTATACTTGACTATTTTTTCTTTCTTTTGATATAAATTTAAGAATTGTAAGTTAATGTTAATTTGGTCCTTTTTCAAATTGAAAATAAAATTAATATGTTCAAAGAGTCGTCGGGAGTTTCCGTAAATACCGAGCGGTAAGAGCCGAACATTGACGGGCACGCAAGCTAGCGTAAGACAGTTTATCGATAATCTATCGGTGTCCACTATTCTGCCTAACGCCATAGAGACTGTATGTAAAAAGCAAGGAAATTACATAAACTTTATAAAAAATTGTCTGTTTCTTGGTAAAAATTCGAATTAGTATTTACGAAAAGACCAAAATTATACCATCTTCCTGTATAAAATTATATCAAAGGGGTGTAATTTGGCAAAATTTGAGACAGATTAATAGGAATTGTCTTTCGTGTCTTGCAAATATGGCCGACTGAAACTATGCAAGCGAGTTTGTAAGTGCAATGGTTATACAAAATGGTATATTAAAACTAAAAGGTAACAAAAAGCAAAGAAACTTCTGAATGCCTAATTAGGTTATGAACAATACCCAATTAATTCTTGGACTAATACCAAATTAAAATTTGTAAATATCTGATTACATCAAGGGGTAAATACCCAATTACATAAAAAAAATATTGTTATGAGGCCCTTACATGTCTTGTCATTCTCCAGTTTCTCTATAGCTACATGTACATGTATATCATTCTGAGTTCCTGCAGACTTGAACTTACCGAGGTTATTATGAGGCCCTTACATGTCTTGTCATTCTCCAGTTTCTCTACAGCTATGTTGATGTCAGTGAGTAATTCTAAGTTCAGGCTGTTCACTGGTGGTCGATTAAGTTTCATGGTCACAACACCTGAATAATATGTACAAGCTGAGCATGCTGAAAAACGCTGAGATTGACTGTTACCCATTGGTAACTGATAATAACATCTATTGACGCTTTTCAAAGACAGTGCAGACCCTGATCAGACAGCACCTTCTTATAGGATCTGCCTGCTATGAGTCTGCACTCTAAAGTCTTTCCTGGGGAAATATTTCCTTAATTTATTAGGACTTGTAATAATTCAGATCATACATTTTCATAGTGATCAAAGTTTTATAAGTGAATCAGTGAATATTTTAACTCTTTGCATGCTAACAGCAAAGCCAGGCCCAGGATTAACTTTTCCAACAGAGACACAAATCAACTTGACTGTTTAACACTCTGACAAAGTCTTGAATTATTCTGTTTTAGGTTTTGTTTGTTTGTGTATTTAATCTTCTTTTTTTTTAAATAATTCTAATTTTAGAACATTTGCAGATAACAATTGTTGCAGGCAACAGTGTTTTTTAACATTCAAATATGTACAATATCATAATAAGCTACCTCTCAATACAATGCCTATTTGTGGGCAATGATATAGATGGTTGCTTAACCCTTTACCCAATAGAAGCGACTTTTAGCGTATTTAATTTATTCCTTCGCTGAAGAAAATAGTTCCAGTTTATACCCTCATGAACAATTACCAATACAAATATTTTATATAGCCTAGCAGATTTTAGCTTAAAGCAGGCTGAAAGTAAAGCAGAATGTGCCTTAAGGCACATTCTGCTTTACTTTCAGCCTGCTTTAAGTGGTCACCTGTATTCAAAACTGTAAACAGGCTATGAGGTAAAGGGTTAAAGTTGGTTGAAAAATAATGCAGAAAGATCCAATAGGAGCTTTCTGCATTATTTCAACCTGCATTAAGCAGCAGGCATGTGTCTTAAGAAAGGCCCATGATACTTCATTTAGTGGTCACTTAATACAACATGGGCCTCAGTCATTAAACTGAAAGGCATTTATGAACTACATTTTCAGTAGCATTTGACTTCCATAAAGGAATGTATATACAGTCGAAACTCGATAATTCAAACTGGCGTTAGTTCAAACATACCCGTATTTCAAAGTTAAAACGTGGCTTAGCCACGTTTTAACTTTAAAAAACGGGTATGCTTGACTTAAGCGAGATCAACTTATCAAATTTCAACTTAATGAAATACTGGTACAATCCATTTAAACGAGTTCGAAGAATCGAGTTTCGACTGTATTTGTTTCTAGTGCAGCAAAGTTAAACCGATTACCCCATAAATATGCTTTTGTACGCCTTTAACTTATTCATCCACTGAAGAAATTAGTTCCATTTTAAACAGTCATGAATATGTTACCGGTATATAAGAAATATTTTCTTCATCCTGGCAGCTAGTAGCTTAAAGCAGGGCTGAAAGTTAAGCAGAATGTGGCATATCTGTCTTCAATACAAGAACCAGGCCATTGGGTATTGGGTTAAGATGGGTCAATATTTTTATCCATGCACACAGGTACATTGACTCACCTGTCTGGTCATTTTTTTCCAATAAGACACGGTCACTGGCACTAGACATACATCTCGACAGTGTAGCTCCTGCTTGACTCTGTAACACTTTACTGAGCTGTGGAACTCTTCTAAGGCAAAACATCTTCCCTGAAACTACATCACTCAACCCATTATCCAATAGATGTAGATAAATCTCTTATGCCTCTGATTCATAGGAAAATAATGCATCGTCAGAAACATTTTCTATATCCTATCAGGTGGTAGCTTAAAGCAGGATGAAATCAAAGCAGAATGTCCCTTTATTTTCAACCTGTTTTAAGCAACCATGCATTTTCAAAATACTGAAAACAAGCTACTGGGGAAAGGGTTTAGTTATACAAGGAATAGAAAGTGCACTGTCAAATGAATAGTACAGTGGAGAATCTGTTATTCTTTCCCGTTTAAACGCAAACGTACGCAAACGCAAAGCACTAAAACGTAGAAAAGAACAACTTTTGGACAATTCTGATAATTCTTGTTTATCTTGGTGGCAAACAGTTTGGAGCCTGATCAGACGCCGGGTTACCCGGCGTCTGATCTGGCTCCAAACTGTTTGCACTGCAAATAATAGTTTTAGCGTAAACGCGTTTATTGGGAAAGAATAACAGTTTCTCCACTGTAAATGCAATTCAAACCTCTCTTCAATATTTAATACTTTTAGGTTCTATGGCAGGTGGCAAATTACTTGAACAGAACACAACACAAAAAGCTCCATTAACAACTTTCTCCAACTCTTGCATTAAACAGTCATCCTCACCTATCTACCTCTTCAACATACTTTTCTTGAACACTGAATGAAATAATCAGTTTTGAAACTTTAGGTCAAGTATTTTCAAGGCAAGGTAAAATGCAGATGATTTAAACAAAAGTCTATTTGTAAATTTAGGTTTCAGTTCCAAAGTCATGGCTCTTGTATTAATTAAAGTCTATGAATAACCCAAACTGATTCCAGATCAGATTAGGCAGTCATTCACACCTGGAAATTTTAATGGACAATTCCAGTATCCAGTTTAGTCTCATCCATTCTATCTATCATTTATGACTATTAAAGGTTGAAAATATCAAATCAAATCAATATTTATTTATTGTCGGAACAGCTGCTAGCTGTTTTCCGAAATATATTGCAAAATAGAAAACGGTGAGCCCTCTGATCAGGTTCTACACTGTTTGTATAGAATACTATTCACATGTAAACTGCTTAGTAATGACAAGTAAACTGGTCACTATATTATACAGCTAAATGTGCTAGACTGTAATCTTGTATTAAAGTGACCATTCAATAGAATATCCATGTGCAGTATTAAGTACATGTGGCTTGCTCATGCAGAGAAAAATATTAAACCAAAGATATTTCTGCATTATTTACATCTTGTATTCAACAGTCAGTCAGTCACTTGTCTAAAAAGTAAAACAACCACATTGCAACTATTCATTGGTATGCCTCAGAGACGGAAGATAATGCTTTTAATCTGTTTCAGTGTTTCTGTGTTTGCCTGTCTGCCTGTCTGTCTGTCTTGGCCATAACTTTGGAACTTTGTGTCATGAAGACTTCATAATTGGCATGCATATGCAACTGAAGAAGCCCTTGAGTTCAATTCAACTTGGGTCATATCAGACAAAGTTCAAGGTCATTAAGAGGTCATTGTTATATCAAAAGACACGCATACTTTTGTTGATCCTTCCTTTCTAAAGTCTAGTCCTCCCTCTTTATTACCCATGGGATAACCCTTTTACACCCCTTAGTTTTAAACGAATATTTTACATGATTTTTACGTCTCCTTGTCTGTTTTTTAGAAATGACAGGCGCAAAATACGGGCTGTGTGGCTTATTTGTTTGTTTCAACAAACTGTAATATCCTCGCGAAAACTAGTGACAAGATCAAAAGTATTCAACCTTATGATTTGACATGAATCATTTTCATTATCATATGAAAGTAAATAGCTATGTGTACAAAGTGTATGTGTTTAAAAGTGAAGTTACTTTTTATACCAGATATTTCACGACGATATATATAATGAACTTTGACAGCTTTGCCTGCAACAACCAGGTACGTTCCTTTCCAAATTCTTGCATTCCTTATAATGCGCACACCTGGAACATGTTCTGTTTGATATTGACAATACGAAAATTCGGGGGTTTTTTTCTCTAAATTTATGGTTGAATTTAACAAATATTTTGCAAACTGACCAAAATTGCAGATCCTGAGCAGAGTGCTCCTGCAGGGAGTCTTCTGATCTTGATTTGCTCGGTTTGCATAGGACAAGTGTACTCTTTACAGTTACTAGATGCTTGTTAATGACGAATAGCTGCGCGCTTCGCTTGCAGGCGCGTAGCTACCTGTACGCAAAAAACGCAACTGCGTACACATTGTCCTCAAAAATAGAAAAATAGAAAAGTCCAAAAATGCAAAAAAAATCGTAGGGGGTAGCAGGAACGTATATACGGCATCGCAGCTCATTTTTCAAATTCTGCAAAACATATTTACACAGATTAGATATGCAACCATAAAATAAATGATTATAGATCTACATGATTGCAGACAAAATTTGTAATTATCTCAATAGCAACATCAATTTAACACGAAATAAGCTACTCTTCGTGTATAATAACAAATTACCGATAAGGCGGACCGGGAAATGCCGCCATTTTGTAAACACTGAATATTTGCAAATATGACCAACTTCGCAGGGACAAAAATGTACTTCAAACATATTAAAAAATAAAAATATATACCTCACGCCACCATTTTATGTTTTATCTGTAAATGCTGCATGTAATAAACCCCCAATTTAGCTCGAGTTAGAAGTTTATACTGTTATAAAATACAACCCAAAAGCTTAACCGCTTATAGCGGCTACACGCGTACGATGGATTTTTTGCAAATATGACCAACTTCGACAAAAATGTACTTCAAACATATTAAAAAATAAAAATATATGCCTCACGCCACCATTTTATGTTTTATCTGTAAATGCTGCGTGTAATAAACCCCCAATTTAGCTCGAGTTAGAAGTTTATACTGTTATAAAATACGACCCAAAAGCTTAACCGCTTATAGCGGCTACACGCGTACGAGGGATTTTTTGCAAATATGACCAACTTCGCAGGGACAAAAATGTACTTCAAACATATTAGAAAATAAAAATATATACCTCACGCCACCATTTTATGTTTTATCTGTAAATGCTGCATATAATAATTAAACCCCCAATTTAGCTCGAGTTAGAAGTTTATACTGTTATAAAATACAACCCAAAAGCTTAACCGCTTATAGCGGCTACACGCGTACGAGTAAGATATCGGGTAACACGTTATTTTGCGGGATTCCGCGAGACTCTAATCCCTATAATCTACGTTCCTGGGGTTAGAGATCAAAACTGGAAGAAAAGCTGTCAGAAAAAATCGTTATCCTAGAATCAATAATTTGTTATTTTGAGTCAAATTTTTACATTGTCTTTGAATGCAAGAAACGCCCTCAGAACGCACCAGAGACCATCTAGGATTAAACAGTAGAGTAAGGGTTTTAAACCAATCAGACGGGGTAAGAATTAGAGATAAATGGCCGGGACACACGCAAATAGATATATATACAATTTTACGTAATTTGGAGTCGAATTTTACATGTAGATTAAAATGCTGTTGCCAGATTGTATTTTCCCGTTTAAACGTTTTTGATTGCTCAGAATGCCAACAGAAACCCACCAAAGCCCATCTAGGAATATTTTCCGGGAACTGGTCATTTCGTACCCTCGCCTTTTCGTACCCTATTTTTTTGGTCATTTCGTACCCACATTTTTGGTCATTTCGTACCCTTTCAAATTCACTAGTCATTTCGTACCCATATTTTTGGTTATTTCGTACCCTCGAAAAAAATCTTTTTATTACATATATTCATGAATGAATTATAACGTTATAATTCATTCGTGATATATTTCATAATTTTTACGCAAAATTTAATAAGATATAATTATGTTAGATCGGGTAATCTGTCTGCTCAGAAATGAAAAAAAAAATCTTATTCTGCTGGTTTCATAATTATTTGAACAGTTATCAAATCCAGTAGTAACTTCGAATCCATATGTACATTTAATACAAGCTATAGTGAAGACACGTACGTTAACTTAAGTGATGTAGTTAGCAACAACAATCCTGTTTAAAATACAGTGCTCCATCTCTAAAACAGCCATACGAAGCTCCTGTTCTTAGGTATCAAGACTTATACACATTTGAAAGATTATTAGGATTATTGAACAATGGTAACATCTTAGACGAATCGTTTGTTAACCAGCTCTGTTACAGTAGTGTCATAAGGTTTGAGGTACCAGCACGGAATGTTGCAGAGTGTGCCATTTGGTGCACAATGACTGAGGACTGCAATAGCGTGATTGCAGTACGGAACATAACCAATGCATGATTTGGTCTTACGATCTACAGTGCATGTCTAGGACATGCTTCTTCCCTTCAAGGTGCACAATTCTACGGACAAGAGGAACTAGGGGATACACCCAACAGGAGACACAAATTGTGGGCGTTGTTTGGAGGGAGTCGTTATCGGAGGGAACTTTGCAAACAGATTGATTCCAGATCAGACGCCGCGTAACGCGGCGTCTGATCTTGAATCAAGCTGTTTGTCACTCATTATTAAGTTTTTATGTCAAAATGTCCATTACGTAACTTTGAGAAAACAGCAGATGACAATTTTAAGCAGACGACATTGCATCCAGACAATGGTGTGTGCAACATGTCAGTCATGAACCAAAACGTAATTCGACAAGCTATATAGCGAACAATGATTCTAACCAACAAAGACTAAACATGTCCTTTATCTGCGTTATTTATCCACAAGTCAATACAATTGGACTTCTTTAAAAAAAAACAAAAAAAAACAAAAAAAAACAAAAAAAAAAACAACTTTTGATTCGAATGAGACTCGAACCTATGACCTTTTGATTGTTAGTCAACCACACTACCGACTGAGCTATCAGCACTTAGGTAGAATAGTGGTACATGTATGAGCTGGGTGCTGGGATCCTAACACCTTTTATTCATATGCTAATCTAGGACCAGTGGCGATACGGAGTACAAAACGACTGATGTACGTTTTATAATTTTCATTAAAATTAATTCAGATAGCACAGCTAGTATAAGATTGAATGAAGAATTAATTATTATGATATATTTCCACGTAACCATGTGAATTTAAAAGCTTTTTGTATTACTTTCAGAATTTATTTTAACTTGCTGAATGTTAGAAATGTTTTATTTAAGATGTCATAAATTTCCCTTCTGCCAATTTCATTGAAAAGTGCAATACTTGCGTTCTTTGAATAGTTCCGTAAGGGTAATCACTGACGCCTTTGGTGTCATTTGTATTTGTATGCACGGGTCTTGCACCGACGGGGTGAATTAGACTGTGCGTTTGCTGCTCTTTTACAAGAGCAGCAATCGAGTGCCTGACTATGTCTGTAAGTCACTCGGCTTCTTTGAGTGCTTGGCTATGTCTGTAAGTCACTCGGATTCTTCGAGTGCTTGGTTATACCTGTAAGTCACTCAGTTTTTTTCCTTTGCACCATTCCTTTAAGGGGATAGTGCATCAATGGAGAGAAGTCCGACATATGGTCGTCGGATTCTTCCACTTCCAACTAGTACATTCCCAAAATGGTCTGCTTTATTTCTGCGTTCGATTCTCAAAGCTTGCTTAAATCAAACATACATACTTCTTTTAAAGCTTTAGTTTTGAAATACATGTATGTTTGTTCTGAGTAATAATAAAACGTCTCTAATACGACCACTTACTTATGTTAATTATTACGGTTTTACAATAGTTTGATTGCTTAAAGCAAGGTGACAGTAAAACGAGGAGCTTTCTTAAACTGTCACCTGTCTTTAAACACTCAATTAGCCTTCTTTTAGTGGTCGTAATAGAGTAATAGAGTTGTGTTCGACTGATTACAGTGGAACCTTTGAATCCCGAACACCTATATTATACTTCAAATAAACATTAACTGACGAGATGCTTTCCGTTGGCGCAGAAATTGAGTGTAACCTGTCACGAATTCGCCTATAACATCCAGATGCGTGTTACCCCCCCCCCCCCCCCCCCCCCCCACCCCCACCACCACCACCACCTTTTTCACAAAAACGTAAGACCTGTCGGAGTTATTTTTAGATTGGAACTTTCTAAAACTTTAAAAGGGATGAGTTTTCTCTACATCCAGTTAGAGATACGGATAGCTGTAATTTTTGTGCGTAATGTCACGGAGTAATTAGAGCTCGCTCTAATTACTCCGTGGCAATATACAGTAGAGGATACATTATTCTTTTCCGTTTAAACGCAATGCACTAAACTGGGGAAAATTACTTTTAGAAAGGTTAACTATGGTTTTAATCTGAGTAGCAAACAGGGGTGCCTGGTTTAAATTTTCATTTTCGTTTTGCTTGATATTGAAATTCCTATAATGCGGCGTCTGATCAGAGTCTACACTGTTTGCCTATTTCCCTTTTGTAGGATGGAGTAAATACAAGAATGAGGAGAAGGCGTTATTCTTTCCAAATAAACGCGTTAAAGCTATTATTTCCATCGGAAACAATTCATATCTTGCAGTCAACAATGAGTGGTCGTTAAGTACTTTGTTGTTGATTAAAACAAAATTAAGGCTAAAAGATCATTCAAATATCTTTATTACATGAGATAGAAACACATAGTATCCCTTTCCCACATAGAAGCGACTTTTAGCGTATTTAATTTATTCCTCCGCTGAACAAAATAGTTCCTATTTAAACAGTTTTAAACATGCGCCATAAGATATAATGTCTACATATTAGCAGATGGTAGCTTAAACCAGGCTGAAAGTAAAGCAGAAATCGCCTTAAGGCGCCTTCTGCATTACTTTCAACCTGCTTTAAGTGGTCCTTTATTTTCATTACTAGAAATAGGCAATTGGGTAAAGGGGTATAGATAAAGACCTACACATTTTTATGAACACTTTGTTGTATTTGCATATTAAAGGGATACATTTCCAGTAGGTAGTTCTGTAATGGCGGAAACACTTTTTGGGACAACTGTATGCATGTATCATAGCCAATAATGCAGACGCAGGTGAAACACACAACATTCTATAAGTGAAATTGGCAGATGCAAAAAGACATTTGCCCTCATCTCTTTTAGACTTTTTCTTCCACTTGAATTACAGAAGCAAACAATGTATATCCAGATCAAACAGCAAGTAACTGATCTGATCAGAATTTAGCCGGCACTCAGCAATCAGAAAACAATAACAAAATATTAACCCATTGTCACTAACAAACAGCGTACTTATGTTTGAATTTGAATTTCTAAATGTACACTTGTCGTATGCTAGCATTAGTTATCTGAACAGGGCATACACTGTTTGCCATTTTGCAATATTTTTAACACAACCCTAAAAAGTAAAGAATGGACTAGACCTAATTGGAAATTAACATGTCAGTTAACCCTTATCCTGCTGATTTGTCGTCTGCTTCAAATATAATGTCTGCGAAATATAATAACTAATTTTGATCTTTTTAAATCTAAAGAAAAAGTACTTTTCGAGTGACAAACAGCTTAGATCCAGATCAGACGCTATGTAACGCGGCATCTTATCTGATCTGAATCCAGATTGTTTGCAAATATAAGCCAAGTCCCGCTTAGCACGATAATTAAGGGTTAAGGAGCAGTGACTCGCGCCTTTAGTTTTGCCGGGGCCTTTTTACTATCCCGGAGCAGAAACTTGAACTTTGACACGAGTTACCCAGATCAATCCGTGTCAAATAGTTTGGATAGATAGTCTAAATGAATACGACATCGTTTCCTATAGAATTGCATTCAGTTTCAAAGTTTTTCACACAAAACACTCAAATCAAAATTGTTTTCAGAGTAATTTCCGACACATAATTGTTGGGGGTCTGATCTTGATCCAAACTGTTTGCAATAGAATAGAAAATACATGTATCATTTGTCTGTGTTTTTCATACAAATATATCTTATTCGAAACATATTTACGCATTTCCATCATATTAATCTTATATGTGAAAATCACTCCTTAAAAAGAAATTCGAAAACTGTATGTTTTAATTTAATTTTAATTTTGTTTTTTACCATTTTAGACTACCCGATAGTCTGCCTAACAAATCGATAATTGATCTCGTGGACCAAGGGAGATAATGGTTTACGTCAGATATACTAAAGTGAGCAAGAACGTCAATCCTGTAAATATGGCCTGCATTCTTGGACATGACTGTCAAACAGCTATAAATTGTTACCTGTCTTTAATAAAACCAATTAGCCGTCGTATTTTTGTGGTCGTAAAAGAGAGTTTTTTTTCTGTATTGTGCATGTCTTTATAGCTCTCAAAAGTCTATTAAATATCATGTATTTATAGATTCTTGTTTTGTTAATTCTTTTTTTCATTCATTAAATACGTTTCATATTTGGGAGAAGTTGTTCTTCAATCGTGCTTTTATGGGGTGGGTACGAAATGACCAAACATATGGATTCGAAGTTACTACTGGATTTGATAACTGTTCAAATAATTATAAAACCAGCAGAATAAGAATTTTTTTTCATTTCTGAGCAAACATATTACCCGATCTAACATATATCTTATTAAATTTTGCGTAAAAATAATGAAATATATGTAATAAAAAATTTTTTTAGAGGGTACGAAATGACCAAAAATATGGGTACGAAATGACCAAAAAAATAGGGTACGAAAAGGCGTGGGTACGAAATGACCATAACTCTATTTTCCCTGGAGGAGCATGCCACATTCCAAGTAAGAGTGCGTTCAAAACATGAATTAGATTTGCGCCTGACGTCGACGTGTACCCCCTCAATCACAGTTTGCTTCCTACAGACCTGCTTTATCATTTATCAAAACGGAACGTAAATGTAAATGGTTCTGTTGCAGATCTGAATCTTACTGTGAAATTTGACCTTTCCAAATCAAAGACACCCCAGATTGCACAAAGGGCGTCAGAAATGAGTTCCATACCAAAAAACAATCAATTTAGAGGTATTACACTTATTTATTCTCCAAAAAACAAAAAAGTTAGCTTTTCCAAAATGGCTGGCGGCGGCCATATTGGATTTGGATATTGTGGGAAACGTGACAGTGTGGCAGACAAGCACCTCGGTGATTTGTGATGTCTAGGGTCTCGTTAACTCACATCAAGTGAGAAACTCTCTCAACACCATTTTGCAAACGGGTCTAGAGGCCTAGTCCTGCACTATACTCATTGTCGGTTTGAAATTAACATCCATGATTTTGTCGTGACGTCAATGTTGTTTATTTTTTATTCAATTTTTTGCATAGATTTATGTACTTTATCACCTGTTTTGAAGGCGGGAAATGCCCCCAGAACGCACCAGAGACCATCTAGAAATGATTTTTTTCCGGGGGAGCATGGGTCCGGGGGCCCTAGTATAAGAGTGCGTACACTTCCTAATTGGTCTACATGTAGCTACGCCCCTGGCTTGAATGTTTTTCCAGTTGCCCCTATCAAACATCAAATAGACACTTCCAGCTTCCAATTAAATCTATTCCGTTTGAGAATCTATGATTGTTTTAACAATGTATTGCAAAATGACAAACAGTGCAGATCCTGATCCGGGTCTACATTTATTGCATGGAACAAAGGTTCACAATTTTAATAAACTGTTTGTAAAGGATGTGTTATTAGTATTCAGGGCATATGCGTCACTACTATAGTTTAATGCAGGGCTGATATAAGTTGGTCATGAAAAATCCTAAAATTTCCAAATTTTCTATTTTTCAAGAGCGATTACTTAAAGCAGGTTGAATAAAGCAGAATTCGCCTTATGGCGTATTCTGCTTTACTTTCAGCCTGTTTTAAGCTACCAACTGCTAGGATAGAAATCTGAAGATTTCGGAAACATACGGAGAAATGGTAGCCTTGTTAATGGGTTTAAGAAGACTAAAGCAAAATTAAATACAAATGACTGCTTGGCTCTTTGCATGCTAAAGGCGGATATGTCCCACAGTGAATACCTTTGCAAACAGTTTGCAGGGCTGCCATAAGTTGACATAAAAAATCCTAAGATTTGCAAATTTGCATTTTTCAAGTGCGATTTTACGAATCGTACCTTTACCCCATAGCCTGTTTCTAGTTTTGTTGACATGCAGCTACTTAAAGCAGGCTGTAAGTACAGCAGAATGCGCCTTAAGGTGCATTCTGCTTTACTTTCAGCCTGCTTTAAGCTACCATATACTGAAAAAAAATCCGAAGATTTAGGAAAAATCCGGAGAAATGGCAGCCCTGAGTTTGAATCTAGATGAGACGCTGCGTGACGCAGCGTCTCATCAGGAATCAAACTGTTGAAACTGCTACCTTCATTTAAGACGACTTATTGTATATTGGTAGCCCAACAAAAGTTTTTATAGGAGGAAAAGGGCGGTAATATTTGAATGTGTAATTAGAAACAAACGAATATTTACACAAACGTTGTTGGTTTTTAAAATATTACAATGCTTCTACATTTACCAAATGCATGTAGATACATGTACGTATGTAGCCTACATTATTCCGTTTTAAACATTTGACCCTTATCAATTGAATGACATTCAATAAATAATTAAGAATAAGTGCCTCGTGATATTTACCTACAGTATTCTAACCCGGCCTTTAAATAAATATTACGCCCACTAGGGAGGGCTAATTAATTTACCATGCTTTTCTAGACAAAATGCCTTAGAAAATCCTAAAAATGCCTGAGATTTAAACTTTTTATATAGAAAATATAGCGGGAAATGGGGGGGGGGGGGGGGGCGGTTCTTATCTTATTATTTGTATTAAAGTCAGGTGAGAGCTTAAAGCAATATCAAAGCAAAACAAAAAGCTCATTATACTGCTTAAGCAACCATCTGTCTTAAACACTCGCAATAAATCTGATTTAGTGGTCCTTACCGAGAGGTTCAGATGGAAAATTTGTAGATGGCAGTTACATCATCGTCATGCGTGCAAAAACCAAGACAACTCTTGTTCTTAATGAAATGTTGCTTCTGTTTTACTGCATGTAAAGCTCATATTTTCTAATAGATATTCATATTTTGGGGTTTGGTCTTGGGTTTTATTATATATAATTATATTATATATATATAAACTGACCAAGTTTTTCATTAGTTTACACGTCTTTCGTTTTCAAGTTTGAAACCTCTATATTGTTCCACGGCAGTATTCATGCGTATTCCATACAAACACATACAAACACTACTTTAGCAAGTTTGCGATCATTATCACGGTATTTAACTTTAACAACATCATTAATTAATCTCACACCCTTCTCATCATAGGCGTTCAATGGCTTTAATTAACAAACACGCCGCCGTAGTTTATCACAAGTAGCGCTACTCCTTCTCTGTCTTCTCATTCTCAACTGACCATCAGGCACGCTCCACCGCTGATACCCCGGGTACATATGATCAGCACTTTCCCGCCCTTACCTTACAACCTGCGCCATCCGAACTAACAATAGGACAGTAGTGACAAAACATAGATCTACTTTATTACATAAAACAGGCTTAATTTATTTGATCGTTAAACCCTTTAGGGGTCAAGATTTGTGGAGTGATCTTAAGGTCTGATTACTATACAGTATACGGAGCTTTCTATATACAAGCAACTTCCAATTACTGTAGAGATTCTGTTGGACAAGATGGAGACGCCGACGAAGTCTTTCGTCCATCCGCTTCCCCTTTTCATTGAGACTCCAAGAAAGGGATTGGAAATCCCTGTTACGGACGCCCTGACAGAGACCCCTCGTAGAGTGTTGGTGAAGCAGACTGAGAGAGCCATCAAGGATTATTTGAAGGTATTTCATTCTTTTACCAAGTGCACACCCTTATCATATTGATTTGTCGTCTGCTTCAAAATATATAGTCTGTGAAAAAATATAAAAATTAGTTTTTTTTGCCTTTTTAAAATAAAGAAAGGATGAACATGAGTGGCAAACAGTTTTGACCCAGATCAGACGCCGCGTCACGCGGCGTCTGATCTGGAACAAAACTGTTTGCAGAGTCAGTCAAGTCGCCCTTAGCATGCTAAGGATAACTTCTAACAATGTGTCGTCTGCTCCATAGTTATAGTCTGCAATATATCGTTTTTAGTTTCACAATGGACTAATCTTAATTGGAAACTAGAACTGTCCATTTGAAGTTTCATTAGTAATGGGCTATATGACCAACACAAAATTGTTACCGGTTTTACAACATAATCATTTGATTTCCTGATTTCCCAGAGTCACAAAATGAAATGTCTTCTGCCAGAGACTTAGATATAATGTCTCTGATTCTGTCAATATTTACATGTATAGTATACAGTCAACCCTGTGCTAAGCGACTACTCTCTGAAGTTGGTGGTCTTTGAGGAGACGTAACCGTGGCCAAATAAATACAAAAGCGGCATGTATAAGGGACCTTCTGTATTGCGTTTGTCCTGAATTAGCTGCCACCTGTCTTGAATACTACAAACATATCGTTATTTTAGTGGTCGCTTTTAAATAAAGATTTGATTGTACATGTATGTATAAACAGATGTGATTGCGCAATGGTTACACAGTGTTATGTTGGGCAAACAGATAAGACAATGAACACTGGCTGGCAACTTAGGTATGGTGGCTGTTTCACGGAATTGTGTATACATTCCGTGGCTGTTTGATACGGTCTGTTGTGACTCAACCATGAACCTATAACACAGGGAAAACGTCTGGTGGCAAATTTATTAACCCTTTCACCGCCAGAATCGCCTAAAGTCGAATTTGCAAACAGTTTTGATCCTGATCAGACGCCGCGATAAGCGGCGTCTGATCAGGATCAAATCTGTTTGACACCCGTTTCGATATTTCTTATGTCATACTCTCTTAATTCTAACTTTGAAATGATATTGCAGACAATAATATTTAAGCAGACGACACAATAACGGTGTAGGGGTAAAAAACTCAAAAATAATTTGGCGGTGAAAGGGTTAAAGTGAATCCTTTTCCCCATAGACTGTTTCTAGCTTTGAAGACAGATGACCACTCAAAGCAGATTGGAAGTAAAGCAGAATGCACCTTAGGGAGCATTCTGCTTTACTTTCAGCCTGCTTTAAGCTTCTATATATCTACTAAGATAAAGACAATATTTATTTTAGTTCATATTCATGCTTCAATATAAAACGGAAATATTTTCTTCAGTGAAAGAGTAAATTAGAGGCGAAAAATTGGGTTATGAGTTAAAACGTGAGAGCTGTATTTGCTGATAAGCCATCGTGTCATTTGACCAGGGTCTGCACTGTTTACATAGACAGTGGATTGGTTACTGTATTGTTAAACAGTTTACAATGCAGTAGCCAAGAATCACAGTTCATTAGATATAGAGGATAATTGTTTTTTTCAGTATAAGATAGAAATTAAATCCATTGAGTGAACATCAGACGTTATATTTTCACGAGTGGCGAAGCCACGAGTGAAAATATAACAGTCCGATGTTCACGAAATGGATTAAATTCGATCTTATACTGAAAAAATACAATTATTCTATTTATTTATGCTTTTAAGCCACTTTTTAAACGAAATTGTTCGAAAATTGTGAAAGCGAAAGTACATGATTTACCCCGTGTTGAGCCCCAAGTTTACATCGAACATATTAACGAAACAGTTTCCCGTACGATGACGTCACTTATTTATTGATTTGACGTCATCCGAATTACGTCGTTGCTCCCGATTTTGGATTCGTGTTCTTCCGTTGAGTGGTTCGCGACAAATCGGACTGCCGGAATTTAACGATAAGACACGATTGACTACGATTTTTGGGGAGCCCTACGGGGAAAACGGCGATTGGTGATAATCCACTGCAGTGGATTACCAAGTGATAATCCACTGCTATTTTCCGGTAATCCACCGAAAAGCATAAATAAATTGGGTTAATAAATTTAACGAAATATATTACCCGTGGAAACAGTCAATATAGTCAAACTTGTCTAACCCTCGTCACCACCATAGGGAACGTAAGTCGGCCTTGCAAACAGTTGAGACTTCGATCAGACGACGCGTTACGCAGCAGGGCTGCCATACGTTGACATGAAAAATCCTAAGATTTCCAAATTTGCATTTTTCAAGTGCGATTTTACGAATCGTACCTTTACCCTATAGCCTTTTTTTTTGTTTTTTGACATGCGACTACTTAAAGCAGGCTGTAAGTAAAGCAGAATGCGCCTTAGGGCGCATTCTGCTTTACTTTCAGCCTGCTTTAAGATATCCTGTATTGGAAAAAAATCCGGAGATTTAGGAAAAATCCGGAGAAATGGCAGCCCTGACGCAGCTTCTTGACACTAAGATAAATATACTATAAATCATACTGTATCGATTCAATAATGCACGTCATCCGTTATCTCTTTCCTCCCTGAAACTTTAAATGGACAATTCCAGTTTCGATTTTTGTCTAGTCCATTTCTGGCTTTTAAGAGTTGCTTTTGTCAATCTGGGCCTTCACTGTTTGCACAGGACAAGTGTACTATTAAGATGTACACTATTTGAAAATACGCCTATATGCGGGACTAGGGTTCAAAGGGTTAAAGCAGACGATAGTATGGCGATGGAAGAGTCAACCCCGTCACTGCCTTACGCCGAGTTTGGTGCGGAAAATGTTAAACGTGCACTTATAACACAACCTACGGTGCGAGCTTTAAATAACACTCATTGAATATTTCTTGTATATAACTAGGGGTATTACTATGCAAATGATTTTGTCATACTAACATGTGTATTCCTACGCGCTGTCAAAATATGTACACAAATATGACATTTCTGTCGGTGTTCGAGTGGCTATAGTTGGAAAGGGGCAGGGGATGTTTGCTCCCTTGATTTATTCTGAATAAATCGGAATTAACATTAGAACTTCTTTTTGCATGATTGCTCATTTGGGCGGTCCATTCACGCGTCATCCATTGACTTATATACAGTAAAGCTAGCAATCTAAAACAAGCATCGAGGTGGTAAAAACAACATTGCTAGGTTATGTTATAAATAGAATCTAACATGAGTGTTCATAATTTATTGGATAATTATAAAACTCGTCTTTTAGAAAACAATAAAAACTCGGCAAGCCTTTTTTTTTTATCGTTTTATGCTAAATACAAGATAAACGTAATGTGTAGACAAACAATCAACTGCCACAATCTGACCGTCGACTAATTGCAATTTCTTCACCGTGCCATGACGTCATCTGTCGCGTTTAAACAATTGTCGTCTGCTTTTAATTCCAATTTAAAATTAAGGTATTTGACTTACGAATATTGAATTGAGTGTCAAACAGTTTGGATCCTGATCAGACACCGCGTTAAAAAGCATCTGATCAGGATCCAATCTGTTTGCAAAAAACCATTGTACTCGGAGTAAGGCAGTTAAGGGGATAAATTAGTATGTTAAAAAGTCACAACGTCAAACATAAATTGCCGTAAATGGTGAATAAATTATTAAACTCTAAAAACGATAATGCCTGGAATAATATTTGCTTCGAATTTCAAGTTGTCGTTCGACAAATAAAAGGATAAGATTTTTTAAAACTCTTTGAACGATCAGTAATAAAGGCGTGTGTAGTAACGATCGTATGGTACTGTTTTGAATTTAAATTTTCTAAAATTTCTTTTAAAAAAAGAATGTCAAATAGTCGGATCAAGATGGGACGCCGAGTTACTCGGCGTCTCATCTAGATCCAAACTGTTTGCAATACTCGTTATCAATGGTAAAGCTTATAGAAGAACAAAGAGCTGGTATCAAATCATTTTGGATAGGGTGAAATTATCTTCAACTCGCTATAAGTTATCTTGTATTAATAATTGTTGTTGTTTATTACTGTTGTTGTTGTTGTTGTCACACACACGAGTAGATTGACATTGAAAGGAAACTTAATGATCTTGTTTTTCCCCTGTAGGATGACTGTGAAACTAACCTGCCGATGATTAGAACGCTAGAAGACATATCCTACCAACTGTGGGTGGAATCGGTAAGACTAGATATTTCTATTTTAGCAACATTCCTGTTTGCCATTTAACCTTTTCATTCGCGGTTTAGATATTGATCAGCGTTAGCTGGCATCTGATCAGGATCCAAGCTGCTTGACGCTCGTATCGATACCGATAAAGTTTGTAATATTTTCGGTCAAATCTTATTTAAAATAATAATCTATGTAATTAGTTCTTCAAAACAGACGATATAATGACGATGAAAGGGTTTTACCCATTTTCGCCCAGTGGATTCTCCCACGATGCTTATATATTGGATTAGTCCAGTTTTATCTAAGGGGTGCCTGGTCTAAATATTATTATTGTTTTGTTTTATTTTGAAATTCAGCAAATAGTGCATAAACTGTCAGAGCCGCATCATGTGGCGTCTGATCAGAGTCTACACTGTTTGCATGTGTCTCTTTTATAGGACGCTAGGCACAAATGGGTTATAAATATTGATAACTCATTTATCAGAACAGAACAGAACATACAATGTACTTTTATTGAATTGTACATCAGTACACCATCATATACATGTAACACATTTACATACATTTATTACATAAAGAAAAAACAAAACAAATTTACATATAAATCCCCTTTGTCGTTTGCCCTTTCATCGTTATTATTACAATAGTACTCTTCACAGGTACTACACACATTTTATAAACTGTACCAGTCAATGAATTTGGTAACACGGCGTCCTACCTGGGTTTGCAGATTTTGCCACTCGACTATATCTGTAATTTTGTCTGCTATATATATACATTGTACTGCTGATTGCTGATTTGCAGGTTGAGCAAACACCCGTGTTGTTTTTCCTGTGTTTGTGCACAACACAAACATCACATGCAACAGCCTTGTATCACCTTCTCAATCCGTTGAGAACTATATCTGCAAAAAAAGCTAGAAAGAAGAATACGACTTCTCCCGTTTTATAACTTTTAACTCACTACTCAATAATTACGCCCGTTTTCTTTTAATTTATTCCTCCGCGGAAGAAAATGACACCATTTTATATAGTATGATCATGCACTCGTGACTGTAAGACATATTTTCCATATTGTAGCAGATGGTATATGTATTACTTAATTAAGCAGGGCGCACATATATTGTGCTGGATATCCATCTTGCTCACCGAAAGCGAACAACTACATATGGTCGGCTTTTTTTTCCTTGGAATTTTCCTGTTATAGCGCTACACTTAACAGAAGACGTTATTCTTTCTCATCAAACGATTTACGCTTAAATTATAATTTACATTGCAAACAGCTCGGAGCCAGATCAGACGCCGGGTAACCCGGCGTCTGATCAGGTTCCAAACTGTTTGCTTTATACTCAGATTAAAATCAGTTGGCAAACTTTTCACCGTATATTAAATTTATTCTTCAGAACACGGCGTTCCTGGACGAGAGTATCTATAGCGAGGACGAGGACTGGCAATGGGATGAGGACTGTTTTCATGACAGGTAGGTCTACACGGTGTGCATTTGTTTTAATAAGAAACCTTGTTATGGGATGTGGTGTTCTGTCACATTGGACAATTGTGCTGCGGTATTATTATTTATCCCATTACCTGGTAGCCTGTTTCTAGTTTTGAAAATATGTGACTACTTAAAGCAGGTTGAAAGTAAAGCAGAATGCGCCATATGGCGCATTCTGCTTTACTTTCAACCTGATTTAAGCTATTATCTGCTAGAATAAGGAAAGTATTAAATATGACACGTATTCATTACGGTATATATTGGAACTATTTGCTTCAGCGGATGGATAAAATGCATGTGCTAAAAGTCGCTTCTATAAGGGAAAGGGTTATTTATATAAGCAATGCTGACTTTTTAACCCATTGCTCCATAAATATGCCTTGTTTTAATGTATTCATCCGCACTGAAGAAAATAGTTCCAATTTATATAGTCATAAATATGCAACATAAGAAATATATTCTACATCCTATAGCAGATAGTAGCTTAAAGCATGCTGAAAGTAAAGCAAAATGCGCCTTAAGGCGCATTCTGCTTTAATTTCAGTCTGCTTTCAGTGCTAACCTGTCTTCCAACACTAGAAACAAGCTATGGAGTATAAAGAGTGAAGGGAGCCAGCGTTGTTAGATAAGATCTAGCACAAGTCAAAGTTAAGAGAACCATGGATTTGTATCACAATATAGAGGATATTGAATGAGTGTGTAGTCAGTCGTGAATTTATTGAACGAGTTGGATAAAATAATATGTTGCGAGCCTTGGCGAGCAACATATCATTTTATCCAACGAGTTCAATAAATTCACGACTGACAACACACGAATTTGATATCCTATTTATCACATAAACACCAGATGACACGAAAATCCGAACGCTCATACTTTCACTTTTGCCCTCGGCTCTTAGGAAAACGATTCGTCATAGGAGTTATTCGGTTTTATTCATCCGTAAATAAAAACACCAATCAAACTAAAATAAAGAAAATCAACATCAATGTGATGTGAAAAGACTTTTCCGATAACATATTCAAATTTTAAATTACTATTTAATTTAAAACTGTTCTAACTGACTAAAAATGATCATTTGACAGTAAGAATCAAGTTTTGTTTTCAAAATAACGTCGTTATAGCAACACGACGTCATTATTATTGTAACGTCTAAATTTGAAAAACTGTCTGAGTCACTGTTCTACTAGAGCTCTACGTAGCCTAATTTGCAGCCTGAGTTTGTGGGATTGCCTGGGATAATGTTTTTAGGACACTTGGAAATGTTTTAAATCCCTAGTAGTGATCTTATTTTGTCTAGATTTTCTTAACTGATTTAAAGTCGGCGTAGTAATACAGTATTTTGGTGATTCGAAAATTAGTATAAAATATATGCCCAGTGGGCCGTACGATTTTTACGGCCCTCTATATTTTGCACGTTTATGTGATAAACAGATTAAATGTTTTCGTTATGCCCCCGCAATGTAATGGCCGGGGCATATAGTGTTACCACTTTCCGTCCGTCCGTCCTTACGTCATCATTCAGTTTCCGTTCAATAACTCTGCAATAAATGCACATATTGGGCTCAAATTTGGTTTAAAGATACATCTCAGCAAAACACAGGTCAAATTTGAATTTGGTTTCGGCCAAATAAGTTTTGACAGAGTAATGCTCCATTGGACGCAGACATTTTCTGACAATTAATGATTTCAGCTCATTAACTAAGTCATGCATTGACATTTTGAATTGAAATTTTGGAGTGAATGTACATAACGATAATATGCAAGTCATCTTTTAATTGGGTTTGCGTTCAATAATTTTTGACAGAGTTATGCCCACTTGTACTTCGAAAGTTAGTGATTTCCGTTCTTTATCTCAGTCATAGATAAGATAAGATAGATAAGATAAGATAAGATTTTATTTCCACCTTTAGACTAACAAGTCCATGAGGTAACACATTCAATACATTCATCAAGATGACATTGATCAACAGAAGTAATCTATATCATTCAAGCTAGTTTTCAATGCGTACATATAAATTTTCAGCGATCTAGCCACCCTGAAAAAGTTTGTTCTAAAAATAATTAGACTGCAGACTGATACAAGTCATCTGCAAACAGTTCAGACTAGGGTCAGACAGTTCCTTCTATGGAGACTCTGTCTGATCTTTGGTTACTCTGTTTACCAAACACTAAAATCTACCTTAAGTTACAAAGCTGCAGTACTTTTTGAAATTGTTATTGTAATAAATATTTTGAAAGAGAAGCTGTATGGTGACTAGATCTAGATCTTATACTGACACTGTTCTCATTTACAATGCAAGTATAAGTACAAATGAATTGCTATTTATCATAAATGCTTTTTATATAGTCATAGACTGTTATTATTTCAATGCTCTTAAAGTAATCAATGAAATATAAACTCAAAAGCTCTAAACTTCGTTCTTGATTTATCAACTTTTTCCAAGAGCAAATTTCCATTATCTCTTGAAACTGTGTCCATCAATCTAGAACCTCTACTATGAATCCTCTGGAAACAAGTTTTGTTTTTGTAGCGGAGAAGGTGTATATGTAGGCTATTTATTTATATAAACTTAGCCTTGTGTAACTTTATAACTTATAAAACGACCAAACAGAACGCACAACGTATAGTTCTATGGCATACTTTTCTACCCACATAACAGCTATAGTTCTGACAACGTATCAACAACAAATTCAGTAATATATAGAACTAGTAACATCTGAACAAATGCATGACATAACAAATGCATGACAATGCATGAAAATCATTATATACAGTAGCCATTTATTCTATTACCATAATGAGAGATCTTCGCATTAGATAACGTCACAACTGTCAGTAGAATTGATTTATGGTCCAAGGGACGCAAACCCTATAATTAAATTTAAACCTGACGCGATGAACTTATACCCCCTGCAATATCATCGCGCTGCATGCACCAACAATGTGTCCAGCGATACCCGTATCTTATAGATTCAAGTGTCATGTTCGCCGGCTCAGCCGTTGATCTTGGCGATTTAATTAAAAGTTTTCGTGAGAAAATGAGAGTATCTTAAACGGCAGCCGGTTAACGAGTGCAGCCCGATATCATCGCAAAAAGATTCTGATAGATAGATCAAATTAGATCTATCAAACAACATCTAATAGGTCAAAATAAAATAGTTCAAATTAAATCTGTTAACCAACATTATATATCTATCAAAAGTGCTCGACAGAATCCAGAACCCCGGCTACCTATAAGAAACGTTTAATTTCCGATATCTGCAGCCAGACTTCAAAACCGCGCCAAGCACCTGTGAGATCCATCGACAGAAAAGTAATTACGTAACGAATGACGTCAAAAGTGACAACATAGGGAATTCCGCTAACATTCTTGGGGAAATCCTTGTGACGTCACAGCCTACTGTAGAAAACCTGCAGCTTAATGCAAGTTGAAAATTTACACACAATTACAAGTCCTCTACTAAGAGAATGATATAGATCTATGCAACAGCTATAGAAAAAAGGGAAAAAGAAACATTTTAATAGTTATGTAGATCTATTTCGAAGTGTACTTAGTAACGTTGACTTGACTTGACTTGATCCTGATTTTAATGTTCAACTGCTGCTGGTATTCCCAGTAGCTGGGGTAGGCAGCAGGCGGCTACCACTTCTAATTCCAGTTTACGTGAGAAAATGAGAGCATATTAAAGTTTAATTTAAACGACAGCCATCTGGCGAGTACAGCCCGACAACACCACAAAAATATCCTGATAGAGCTTCCTGCAATGCAATCGTGCTGCACGCACCAACAATGTGTCCAGAAATAACTGTAGATCTTTTTCAAAGTGTACTTAGTAAAGTTTACATGAAAAAATGAGAGCATATTAAAGTTTAATTTAAACAACAGCCATCTGGCGAGTACAGCCTTACAACACCGCAAAAAGATCCTGATATAGCTTCCTGTAATGCAATCGTGCTGCACGCACCAACATTAGCAGGTTACAGACAGTAAAGAATGCAGAATACTGTCAAAGAAAACTAGATTAACATCAATTATACTGAGATACCTAATAGAAAAATTAATATATGTTAAACCATGTATATATTCTCATTCATATGGAAAATCAAATAGCAAAAATCAACATGTCTAAAGACAATTTTAACTATTGTGCCTGTTTTCTAGATCTAATTAATATTATTATTATATCCATTATTACTCTACTTTTGCCTGAGAGGCGTGATAAACGAACATTGATAAGTTTCTAATAGTCTTGTCTACCGTGCTATACATTGACACTGCGAACTAAAATTACAAATATAGGTACATCATGAAAATACGCAGGTCAGGTTTCAATTTGTTTTTCATTAAGTAAATCTTGGCCGAGTTATGTACCTTGAACTTAGAAAATAATAGTTCATGAGTTATGCCACCATGAGTTCAGATCTACATTATACTTTGGTGCGAGCGGGGGCTTTCGTGTCGTACAGAGGAGAAAACGTTATTCTTTCCCAATAAACGCGTTTACGCTAAAACTTTTATTTATATTTCAAACAGTTTGGAGCCAGATCAGACGCCGGGTAACCCGGCGTCTGATCAGGCTCCAAACTGTTTGCCACCAAGATAAACATGAATTATCAGAATTTTCCAAAAGTTGAACTTTTCTACGTTTTTGTGTTTGCGTTTCGTTTCGTTTAAACGGGAAAGAATAACGTATTCTCCACTGTAGCGACACATCTCTATTTTTGGGGTATTAGTTATAGTGCATAATCTCTATAATTTGTGTTTTTATTGCAGTATTCCTTCATCTCACAACTGGGCGAGCGGCGAGGACACAAACTCTGAACACATCCTTGGTAACACGGAACACCAGCTGAAAGAAGACCATGTAGACACTGAGAGCCTGACATCATCTACCACTTCCGGAAGTTCTCTAGACTCCTCTATCTGTGTTTGTGACGAGTCAGACTGTTACCTTGGTTACCTCGGTTGTTCAGAGCTCGACGATTCTGTCTCTGATACAGGAGAGGGTGAACTTTTTGAATCGGTGAGTTTTCTAGAAGAATGGATCGTCCTCGACAACGATACGGATGAAGTTAAGGCTGCAAAGCATGAAGACGAGACTGATTGGTTAGTGCTTTCACCAGTTCCAACATCCCAGCCAATGAAAACGGAGAAGACAAACAACATGGATTGTCGTAAATGCTTAGATATGTCAGAAAACTCCAACAGTTCCAGTAAAGAAACAGAGAGTTTAGGTGACACTGTGGATTCAGATGAAGTTGACACAGAGGAAGACTGGACAATATTATCGTTCATAGTAACGGAAGTGAGCGAGAAGGGCGTGTCTGATCGCATTGTTTGTTCTCGAGATAGTAAAGGAGCAGTTACAGACGTGTTTGTGTCAAGACCCACTGACGTTACTGTAACGAGTGCTTCAGAATGCTGCCAACAAAACAAGATGTGCTTTGGGAAAATGTTGAAATCGTTTACGCATTATCTAGTGTGGTATTTGAACTCAGGTAGTAAACAGATCTCAGAGGAAAATAAATGTGCCTGTTGTCGAGATGGACGTATTAAAAGTGTGTTGACACTGATTGGAAAGATACTGATAGGAATGTACAGGAGAGTGTATTGACCCGTAAAGGGAGATTAGTTGATCAGTTTTGCTAAATGGTGCTATGTTACGAAATATGTGCTATCAAGGATAATGTTAACACTTCGCTTAGGTTGATATAATAAATCCGGCTTTATGAATACATTGTAGATCTACTGCAGAACAGAATACTTAACCCTTAGCCTGCCACTTACGACTATAGCTCCATATGCAAACAGCTTGGATCCGGATGAGACGCCGAGTAACTCGGCGTCTCATCCGGATCCAAGCTGTTTGACACTCGGACAACATTTTCAGCAATTTTGAGCAACTTTGAAGCACTTTGAAACTTGAAGCAGACGAGAAATATAGCAGACGACAATTTATTTGGTGGGCTAAGGGTTAAACGAATTTAAAGGCAAATTACCGCTTTGAGAAAAATTAAAGTAATTCTGGATGAACTCTAGCTGCAATATCGTTACTGTCTGCATTTTTTCTTCAAATTTATCATTTTTACATTTGGCAATTACAAGAGTGCTAAATACAGTCGACTTTCGATATCTCGAACTCGGTTAAGTCGAACATAACCGTATTACAAAGTTAAAACATGGCATATGGGTATGTTCGACGGAACCGAGCATGAAATAATGCAGTTCATATGTCGAACTATCGGATAATTCGAGTTAAGCGAGTTCGGGATAACGTTGTTCGACTGTAGTAAGAATCAGATCAGCCACCGACTAACTTGGCGTCTGGTGAGATTCAACCTGTTTGTAAAATGTGATTAGAGTCGCCATTGCAAGAGTAATACAGTTACACATTTCTGTTGTTTTAGAAGTTGTCATGTATAACAAAATTTAAGTGATGACTAATAGTAATGAACTACATGTACTTTATCTAGTCACTATAAACCGTACATGTAGTTAGAACAGTTTTGTTGTTAGCGATTTAAAAATGAATTTATGTCAGATTTTCAATAAAATCAGTAAAACATTGAGTGGAATATTTTATTTTATTTAGGAGTAGATCTACATAAATAATTATATTTACTCAATTGTAATATTATAGACAACTAATTTATAACGAAATACAGTCGAAACTCGATAATTCGAACTCGAATTAGTTCGAACATACCCATATTTCAAAGTTAAAACGTGGCTGAGCCACGTTTTAACTTTGAAATACGGGTATATTCGACATAGGCGAGATCGTCTTGTCGAAAATCAACTTATGAAATACTAGTAAGATCGATTTAAGCGAGTTCGAAGTATCGAGTTTCGACTGTTTTCAACAAAACACACCGTGTACTCGTATACAGGGTAAAACTTGCATTGGCCCATTGAACACCCGGGGCCCCCGTTTTACCAAACGTCGTACGACCAAAAATATCCTAAGTCAAAACTTAAAAACACATCTAATTGCTGATTTTCCATCTAATCCTGTCTTGTGATATCTCTTTCGAATCGTCTTTTCAAGACAGGATTAGATGGAGAAATACATAAAAATGGAGAATTTTAGTACACGATTCCTTTAACCCCTATCATGCTGAAATGTCGTCTGCTTGAAATACATCGTCTATACGAAAAGGATAATGGTCGATTTTTGATAATTTTTTAAAACTTGAGATAATATTAACATGACTAGCAAATATAGCTTTGATACAGATCAGACGCCGCGCCACATGCGGCGTCTGATCTGGATCCAAACTGTCTGCAAATATTACTAAAATAGCCAAATTGAGCTTAGTACGATACGGGTTAAAACAATGTACCCCTGAAGATCACATATGTCCTATGCACAGGTACTTGACACATACTTTATTATCTATTAACACCCCCCCCCCCCCCCTTTTTTAAAAAAAAAAATTCTTACTATAGATCTACATGTAGATCTACTTCTATTATAGATACAAGGTAAACAGCGCAATTCAACACCTAGTCTTTACTATCGACTTAAGCTGATGCTAAAATAAACTAGATCGCCGATATTCTCTTGTGGTACCCTCGGGAAATGATTAATTTATCAATATCTACTTTTTATTTCATCAAATTCCGTCAAATAACGCCACAGTACGTGAATTATAACGAAAATAAGCTGTGGTCCTATGCATATAGAATAGAAGTCTTTCGAATAAAGGCGTCATTTAAAAAAAAAATGCGCTCATAAAGAGCACAATTTTTATTTCCAATTATGTATACCTATACTAAGGGAGTAAAATAGTTTTGATCCAGTGCAGACACCGATCTAGATTGAAGTTACAAGTACATATAGGCCTACATGTAGATCTAATTATATCTGCAGTTGCCAGTGTAGCTGCGCCTATGAGGATTAACCCCTTAAATGCTTTACCTCGAGTACAATAGTAATTTGCAAACAGTTTGTTCCTGATCAGACGCCACGTTACGTGGTTTCTAATCAGGATTCAAACTGTTTGATACTTAATACATCACATTTATATTTGTTCAATGAAAGCAGACGACCATTGTTTAACGCAGATGACGTCATGGCAGTGACGGTGGCTTAGAGTTGTTGTTGTTGTTTCTAAGAAGGGTTTAACTCTTTCCTCCCTGAAACTTTAAATGGAAAATTCCAGTTTCCATTTTAGTCTGGTCCATTTCTGACTTTTAAGGGTTGTTTTTGTCAATGTTTTGAATTATGACAAACAGTGAATACCCTGATCAGAGGGCTCCTTTCGGAGCCCTCTGATCTGGGTCTTCACTGTTTGTACAGGACAAGTGTACTTTTCACATGTACACTGTTTGAAAACAACGCCAATATGCGGGACTAGGGAGGAAAGGGTTAAATACGTTCACCCGAAAGTCATGTAATGATGCAATGCTGTTCGGAGGGAGTCGTTATAGGGAGGGAAATTTTGCAAACAGCTTGAATCCAGATCAGACGTCGCGTGACGCGGCGTCTGATCTGGATTCAAGCTGTTTGTCACTCGTCATTAAGTTATTTTTCGTCAAAATGTCAATTATCTAACGTTCAGAACAACAGCAGACGACCATTTTAAGCAGACGACATTGCAGCCTTCATAATTGCCCTGTTCAAGGAACTGCGATAAGAGTCTTTGTAAGGAGGGAGTCGTTGTTGGGAGTGCCGCTGTTGGTAGGGAACACCGAAAGGGGTGGGGTGGGGGGCGATTTCGACACATGACTAATATACTATACAAACTCAAGAGACAGAAGTTTGTCAGGAGACTTGGTTGGTTTTGCTGAATCGGTTTTTGTTACAGTACGAACATCCACGTTGCCATCACTAACATTGCGTTTTATTTTCAAAACCAGACACCATGCATGTGCTGTCAGAGTGATCAACGAGATTTGATTTTCTGGAAGAACAATAAGTTGACCGTCTTTCGCCATCACATCTGTTGTATAAATATTTTTAATGTCATCAAAAACGCCAACAACACAGTTATCTTTCTCACGTTTCCCGCCACCATCTACATCAGTTCCATGCCCTCGCGACGACTTTCTGGCTCTAACTCGCACGTCCGACTTCTTTGCCGGTTCCAATCTCATAGCCACCATTCCTCGAATCACTAGAACCGCCTCATATATTTCTGTATCACCCTCCTGTAAAACTACAGACCCTGCATTGATATCTTGCACGACAGCGCTTGTCAATTTATGCCATAGAATATCTCCGTCTAACAGATGCTTCTTGTAGAATTCTGAAGATGCGAGGTTGTGATATAGAAGATCAATGTGTAGGTATCTTCTATAAGTTTTATACAAATTTCCCATAGATAACGCCATCGTTTGTAAGGCTGAAGCCTTCTGCTGGAATACGTCTAACTTTTCTGGATATTTTTCAACCACGTCGACTACCAAGTTACGATGCACTTTGATTATTTTACAATAAGTCACTGCCCTAATGGTATGATAAGACAGTTGGTTACCGACAAATACTCCAGTTGCACCAAAACAGAAGGGCGTGTCTGTCTTCGAAATACAAACTGTGGCTATTCTCTTGGACTCATTGTCGATCTCTATAGTTCCTTCAACAACCACAAACAGAGAGTCTGCCGGGTCACCCTCGATAAGCAATATAGAATGTCTGGGATACAGAATGATTAGGGCATGGTCTATCTTCATGATTAGAGCTTTGATCATGTTATCTGGCCAATCCATGAACATTGGTACTTGTTTCAGAGCTTGTAGAGTTATTCGACGGTAAAACCTGGGGGCGTCAATTGTAGCACCTGTGGGGAAATATCGTCTCTTGATAAACCAGTCAATAATGTCCCCGTCTCCCACGCCGTTAGCAAACACACTCAGTGCATCAGTCTTTTCAAGATAAACAGTTGTCACATTTGTATGCGCCCGTACATTGGCTGAGCAAGGTACATCAAATATTACAGAAACCTCGCCAAACACATCTCCCTCTGCCAACCGTGCTATAGTAAACACATTATCCGATGTCAAAATATCAACGCTTCCTTCAACAATTATAAACAGGTTTTCGTTCAGATCGTGCGTCTCTAGGATAAATTCGCTTTTATTAAATTGAACCATCTTTCCCTTCTCTGAGATGACATTTTGAATGTTTGAGCTTGATTCATTTGCTGTTTGAAGCATAAACTCACGGATATATTTTTCACTCACCTCTGCCATGGAATCGGGAACTCTACACCCTGCATATGTTCTCATGAACAACACTCGCTTCTTCTTCTTCTTTTGTTTGCTCTTCAGATTCATCGTTTCTATTTTTGCAATTGGAATTTGATCGATTTTGGACTCCTTCTCATCGGAATCACTTTCATTGTCGTCCACACTTTTATTATCTCCTGCCTCTTGGATATTTTCATTTTCATCAGCAATGTCTTTTTCACGAAGCGAGGAATCCTCAATATGCTGAGATTTCACATGCTTTTTGGGAGAATTACCTTGCAGCACCATCAGTAAATTTCATAAATTCAAACTAACGGGTTTATTATCGAGAGATTGTCAGCATCACAATGTAATATCATGTCATTTTTATTGTAAACACACAACTATCTAGATTCAACTGAAGTGAACCATATACCTATACATAAAAGTGATTGCCTTGATGATCATTCTTTTTCCTTTTGTTTACAGAAAACGAGGGAAAGGGCTTACTGATATGCGTGACGCTATGTGTATCACCAAGACGTCACGCGCGTTCTCCCGTCATTTGACCGAAGTCATGGCCCGGAGGTTATAAAACTTAAAATTAACTCTGGTCTCAAAACTCTGAAAAATACTTCAGAAAACATTTTATATATAGAAAGTATTTGTATACCGTAATTTTACTGTAAAATATAACCAAATCAGCTTACTTAAATCAGTTCAAGCATGGTTTGTAAACAACTAGAGCCTGTAATTGAAATTGAGTTTTGAGCACAGAGTTCGTTTTAAGTTTTATAACCTCGGGGCCAGGCTCCATGCTTATAAAGCGTTTGAGTTGAGTCTTAAATCATTCTCAAGCATTTGATTGGTCAGATTTGAGCCTAGGCTCAAATCTGACCAATCAAATGCTTGAGAACGAACTCAGACTCAGCTCTTAATCTAACCTCCCCGAGTAGATAGACATGGTATATTTTATTATAAAAAAGTTGTCCAGTCTTTTTCAAAGAAGCTTTATGTCTATCTATACACTACAGTCGAGCATCGATAACACGAATTCGTCGCACAGTTAGGACAGACTTCGAAATATAGGTAAGTTCGACCAGAGCAATATGAAGTTAACGAAAATCAAAGAAGTTCGATCAAGGATCTAGGACTTACACGATTTTCTAATTATCGAGGTCCGATGGTAAACAATTAAATTATCGTCCAATTTTGACCGAGCTACGCGGCTTCTTATCTCCTCCTGCACTCTTTCGTAATAAAGAATTTTCTTTATTTTATTAGCCAACGTAGATCTAATAGTTAAGATATCAGCTTTTCACAGTGGGATTAGTTTGATATATGTACAGTATAACCTCTCTATCACGACCACTGAAAAGACGGCTAATTTGTTATTTTAAAAGACACGTGACAGCTTAATAAAAGCAAAGTGACAGTAAAACAGAAAGCTCCTATATAAAAGAGCATTATGTTCTACTGCATCTTGATTTAAACAATCAATTATATTTAAAACACCCAAACATTAACACAATTTAGTGTTCGTAACAGACAGGTGGTCGTAATAGAGAAGTTTTACAGTACAGTTGAACTTCGGATATCTCGAACTCGGTTAAGTCGAACGTACCCATATTTCAAAGTTAAAACGCGGCTTGAAATAAGGCAAATTCATGTTTCAAAATATCGGATAATTCGAGTTAAGCGAGTCGAGATATCGAAGTTCGATAGTATATGAATTGTCGACGGTAGAAAGGTTGGGGTTATTTGTCGAGTGCTCTGGGTTATAATGAAAACTAAATTTGTTTTTCCAATGTTTTTTTTATTAAAAATCAGCTACTGAGAAAATAAAAGATATTTACATGTGAGATTCAATAATACATGTGCTATTAAAAATAGTATTTTTCTAATTACATTAAACATTTGTGTAGTTTCTTTACTTCCCCACCTAGAGTGCACTTAAATTGTCCAATCTTTTGTCATCTGATCAGAGTTCACGTAACGCGGAGTCTGATCAGACTCCAAACTATAATGCACTGATATCGGTACATTTACGATACGATCGCAAATATTGATGAAACGGGCTCCTGATATATATGGAGTTAAGGGTTAAATCTTAAAATGAAAAACACAGGCAAGATTTTCAACAGACGATATTCTGACGGTGAAGGGGTTAAGTTCGGTTAACCCATATCATGCTGCATTGTCGTCTGCTTCAAATATATCGTCTGCGAAAATAGATTAAACTAGTTTTAAAGCTTTTCAAACTCACGAAAGGTTGAAGACGAGTGGCAAATATATTTGATCCAGATCAGACGTCGCATTAAGCGGCGTCTGATCTGGATTCAAACTGTTTGCAATTATAAGCCAAATCGCGTTCAGCATGATTAGGGTTAAAGCATATAAACATTATATACATTTAAAAGTGACAATTTGAAAGAATATCTAATCTGCGCATGTCATCATAGAACTATTTATGCTGATCACTTACTAAGAAAACAGTGTTAAGGTAGAACTTCCCTGATGAGATCGAACCTATGTTGATCAATGTCGGCACTAAACGGATCTACCGAGCCCTGCACGAACATGATTCGGTATCGTCCGTTGACGAGAATGGCGGACCTGACTACACGTACCTAAATTTCCGAATTGACCGACTTTGGTTCAATCTCATTAGGGGCGTTCTTCCTTAACCCGTTAAGACAAGGTTGCCATTTCACCGGGATTTCCCTAAATCTTCGAAATTTTATTCTAGCAGATTGTAGCTTAAAGCAGACTGAAAGTAAAACATAATGCAAACTGAGGCGCATTCTGCTTTACTTTCAACCTACTTTAAGCAATAACGCTTGAAAAATAGAAACTTTGAAAATCTTAGGATTTTTCCAGATCAAACTATGGCATCATTGTTAAAGTCTATCGTCCACAAAAGTAAAGACATTAGCAAACAGTGTTGACATGTGTATATTTCTTTCTATATGAGACAAGATGTGTTTGTGATATACCATGTCCCCTGATATGACCATGACCTCAATGACATTGGCTTTTGCCTGGTATGACCTGAATTTAACCCTTTCCCTTATAGAAGTGCCTTTTAGCGCATTTGATTTATTCCTCCACTGACGAAAATAGTTCCAATTTATACAGTCATAAATATGTTTGTTAAGAAATGCTTATTATATTCCAGCAGATAATAGCTTAAATCAGGATGAAAGTAAAGCAGAATGCGTCTTCAGGCGTATTCTGCTTTACTTTTAACCTGATTTAAGTGGTCACCTATCTTAAATACAAGAAGAAGAAGGCTAAAGGGTAAAGGGTTAAGAGAAACATGCCAAATATGAAGTCAGAGCTGCCATAAATTGATCTTGAAAAACCCCAAGAAATCCTTTTTTTCTATTTTTCAAGCGCGATTACTTATTAAAGCTAGTTGAAAGCAAAGCAGAATGCGCCTAAAGACACATCCTGCTTTACTTTCAGCATGCTTTAAGCTACTAGCTGCTAAGATAAAAATAGACGAAGATTTCGAAAAAACCGGGAAAATGGCAGCCCTGTGAAGTCTCTATCACATATTGTTCCAAAGTTATGACAGAGGTTAAATGCGGCCTACTTGACCTCTAAATGTCACTGACATTTGTCGAACATTTTCAAAGTTGTACTCTGCTCAAGAGCTTGTTGAGGTGAGCACGCATGCCAAATATATGATGTCTCTTTCACACTAAGCTCTAAAGTCACGGTCAAGTTTAACTGGTGGACACGCAGAGAAAAAACAATATACCATACGCATTAAAATAGCCATTCTTTTAACACTATCATATACATGTATTTACAGAAAGGGTTCACGCCTCATCTCATCATTCCTGAAAACGTTTTTATTTTTAACAACTTACATGTAGGAAATATGCGAGTTTTTATTGGAATTAAACAGGAATATAGATTCTAATATTCCGAGACACTTGGATTCTCTTAACTAGCTTCAATGGTTATTTGAGCCTGCATTGTGACATGGTCATGGAACTTTAAAGGGACTCGCAACCGGATGGTGTACTTGTCAAAATAAAATAAAATACTCAAATAAAAGCAAATTTGTGGCATTATTTGGCTTCTGACATTAAAAAAATATGATCAGTCCAAAAAAAGTCTCAAGAATCGTCACCGAATCTTAGATTTTTAGATATTTTCCATCGTTTTTCTATACCGACTAGTAGACGGTATAGTTGTTGTTGTTGCTTCTCTACACGGGCTCAGACATAAACACGAGCCGAATTACGAAGTTGTATGCACTTTCGATGGCTACACATTGAAATACGTTAAATCGATCCGAGATAAACGGATAGTTTCCGTGGTCCATTGGTCTAAGCGGTTTCCCCTATTTTGCCTTCTGTCCGCCAATGCCGGGCCCCGGGTTCGAATCCCACCAGAGACCAATATTTTTTTTTATTGAAATACATTTTTTTAAACAGAATTTCTTATCCTAAACTAATTCTTTACCATTTATATAAGCGTTTGACACATATTTACAAATTACTATTTTTAATGCACCATCTGGTTGCGAGTCGCTTTAAGGCATATACAGTGGAGAAAACGTTAATCTTTCCGATTAAACGCGTTTATGCTAAAACTATTATTTCTATTGCAAACAGTTTCGAGCCAGATCAGACGCCGGGTAACCCGGTATCTGATCAGGCTCCAAACTATTTGCCACCAAAATAAAAATGAATTACTAGAATTGTCCAAAAGTTGCACTTTTCTACGTTTTAGCGTTTTGCGTTTGCGTTTCGTTTAAACGGGAAAGAATAACAGATTCTCCACTGTAACAGTCACAGACTTTGTGTCTTTTACATGACTTGTGATCAGTCTTAGATATAATGTTAATATGTAAGTCTCACACAACAAGCAGCACACTCATAACATATGCCTCATCTGTATCTATATACGTTCTCTCCAAAACAATATCTGTCTATCTGTCTATCAAGCAAGCTAAATGTTATGGTAGCACAACTCTAATGATATCGGGCCAACATCGGTCAATATCGCCTCTCTACGTAGAACATTCGGCCACTCTCGTCCACTAACGGACCACCAGTAACTATTGACGAGAATGACCCATTGTTCTACGTAGATACCGATATTGGCCGACATTGGTTCTTATTCCATTAGGGGTTTACTGCCGTAAACTCTCCAACTTCAAGGCCTACAACTCTCTGATCTATTCAACTTTGACCCGATCAGGACTTGTCTGCATGAAGGCAACAAACTCTGTGTACTCTCCCCTGTCAGCATGGCGGGGATCAGTAATTGGTCGCCCACTGTTGTCAACATTGGTGGCAGCGGTCCTTCCGGGCTTGTGGGACCAGTGCCTGTTATTGTCCAACCTGGAAAAGAAAAAAGAAATGCTGTAGCGATACTTACGACTTTATGGATAGACTAGGTATTACTGGTATTGTATGCATATATGCATGTTTCAAAGAAATATCAACGTGTTCAGTCACATTGAGCCCTAGCGCCGAGTATACTGTCCTTTACAAACGGTGTATATGTAATGGATACATTTTCCTATTTGAACAGTGATGATAGTCATCATGATACCCAGAACAGAGGGCTCCTAAAGGAGTCCTCTGATCAGAGTCTGCACTATTTGTCATTTTGCAACTTACATTGCAGAAAACAACATTAAATAGTCATAAATAAATTTGACTTGAAACGGTGATTGTCCATTATACAGTTTCATGGGTAAACGAGTTCATTTCCAACTTACCTCGCCATTTGACGTTTTTGAACTGACCATGAGCGCTATATGGAACAAAACAAGAAGTGTTTGTGCTGACTGATATGTGTAGATTATTGTTACATTGTTAACCTAGATGATATCACCACTCCTTCACACCATGTATATGATTGTAGTATATATAATTGTAACTATCTTGTGTATGGGCCGGTGGCCTAAGTATCACAATAAACTTTAAATTGAATTGAATTGTGATACACTATGTCCCCTTATGTGACCATGACCTCTAAATGATCTTGACATTTGTCGGAAATGACCAACTCATACTGAGCTCAAAAGTTTTTTATATTGTGTGTGATCTGTTCTTGGCATGCCTGCCTATGTTGTACATATTTTCTCAAAGACTTTGGTCCAGTTGTTTGCTCAAGTAAACTTTATATTGATATTTTTATATATGATTATATTTATCATGTAGTTCCAGAGTAGTGACCAATGTTGAATTAAGCACATTTGACCTCTAAATGACATCGACCTTTGTCGGACACCACGTTCAACTGATCTCATTGGCTTCTTGAGTTGAGTACACATGCCAAATATGAAGTCTCTTTCAGGCGTAGTTTCAGAGGGACATTCCCAATATTCAGTTGACCCCATTTGACCTACAAATGACATTGACCTTTGTCGGACATGACCCAAGTTGTATGACTAAGCTCAAGAGCCTCTTAAATTAAGCGCTAGGGTTTACAATTGGTCCCCCACCAAAAACTACATTTTCCGTACATTACTTTGGAATCTATCCGCAGGTCTTTTTTTGGTATTTTCGTAGAAATTAACTGGCCATCTCTATTGGCATTAACCTGATTATTTATTGTAACATTAATCTGACCATTTTCTTGTGACATTAACGGGGTAAGCCAATATGGTTAGGGTTAGAATAAGGGCTAGGGTTGGTGGCGGACCAATTGCAGAAGGGCTCCGGTTGCATTCCTTGTTTGTTTGTGTGGGTTTTGGCGGTGAACGCGAATGCCTGGTGTGTTATTGTGCAATGCTTACCTGTACCAATGGAAGTCCCAGATGTCTTCATACTGGCTGGGAGGCCAGAAAACAAGCGCCACCAGGTTCAGAGAATGCTCCGGAAGTGTGTAACTGTTGGGCGCAATCAGCGGTTTGAGTCCGTCACACTCTGCGGCTTTCTCAATATCTTTTCCGTGCGGGATTGTCATCGAAAATGTACATTGATGTTTGAGGCCAGGCTGTGCCATTGTGTACGTTATTTCGTTGTTTGCATAGTTATAGCAGTTGTTGGTTTCCACGACTGGGAAATGATTCCACTTCTTTGGTTCAAATGTAGTGGGTCCTGGTGGAACTGGAGTTGTACTGATGTTTCTACCGAACACGTCTTTGATTCCCATTAGTTTAGCTAACCTTTCAATCTGATCAGGAGTTAGTTCAGCTAGAGGGTCCGAGGTGGTGGTAGGCTTCCGCAAGTATGCGTATTTAGACAGAGGGCTATAACGAAGATTGTTGCTGTTGTTGTTGTAGATAGAACGTCTTCGCCGATGTTGCTGAAAATTATAGCAGAAACGACAACATTGACTGAGAGATTGTTTTCTTTAAGATTCGAGATTCAAGTTGAAATCTTGGATCTTGAGATTGTTTTTATGAAGGTAGACGCACCCCCGAGGGAGTCGTTATAGGGAGGGAAAATTAAGAATTGGCTTACATTTGCAATATGTTACGCGGCGTCTGATCTGGATTCATATTGTTTATCACTCGTCCTTATTCTATCAAATTGACTTTTAGAAAAACAACACGACAACTTTGAGCAGACGATGTTGTAGCAGTTAAAGTGTTAGACATACTTGTTCTGTTTTGGGAACTGTGGAATAGGTCGCTGTAAGGAAGGAATCCTTGTTGGGAGGGCCGTTGTAGGGAGGGACCACTGTATATTGCACACTGATAAACAGTACATTGCTCCTTTAGGAATTTCTAATCTGGGTATACATTGTTTGCATAGTACAAGTGTACTCTTCTCTAGTGTACTGTTTGTAAATTACGTATACATATACGAGTCACTCTTTAGCACTTACAGTGGAGAATCTGTTATTCTTTCCCGTTTAAACGCAAACGTACGCAAACGCAAAGCACTAAAACGTAGAAAAGAACAACTTTTGGACAATTCTGATATTTCATGTTTATCTTGGTGGCAAACAGTTTGGAGCCTGATCAGACGCCGGGTTACCCGGCGTCTGATCTGGCTCCAAACTGTTTGCACTGCAAATAATAGTTTTAGCGTAAACGCGTTTATTGGGAAAGAATAACAGATTCTCTAGTGTACTGTTTGTAAATTACGTATACATATACGAGTCACTCTTTAGCACTTATATAACCATTAAAGTATATCGTCTTCTCTGAATATGTCGTCTGTAGATTTGGTAAAATTCAGTTTTATACATGTTAAATTAGAAACGCCTTATATGTGTTTTAAATAACATTGGCAAAAAGAAGCTTAATTACCTTTCGCTCAAGTATTGTTTTCCTGACATATTTCTTCATTGACTCACTGATGCCTGATCTCTCCATCAGGTAAAGTTCCCATCCCGGATATGACGTCACTGTCTTATTGTAAGAGCCACCGGATGTTACCTCAGCACCGGGCATCAGGTGTGTGAGAGTAAAGCCTTTATACCCGAGTTCTGTGAAGGTAACAAACAAAAGTCGTATAATAATTTTCAATTTTATCATTCGGTTCTTTATCGGGCTTTACGATCTCCTACATGTAAATCGATAATTGGTAACAATACCTGATATGCATAATAAAACATGCCATTTTTTGCAGAAACTGCATGTAGAAGTATTTCCTGTTGACCATTTGAGGGTTTTATATATTGCGCTGTGATTTCATTATTTCTTGTCTTCATTCGCACCTTTCATAGGGTCAAGTTTCATAATCTAAACCTCTATCTCCCTACCATCTATAATTTATTTTAACCGATTGGAAACCCAGAATTATTGCAAGAAAATAGCGTAGATCATGCCCATGAAAACAGGGACCAAGGTTATAAAACTTTTGAGTTGAGTCTGTTATCGATCTCAAGCATTTGATTCGTCAGATGTGAGCCTAGGCTCACATCTGACCAATCAAATGCTTGAGAAGTACTTCAGACTCAACTCAAAAGCTTTATAACATTGGACCCAGACAATACAGACCCAGATGAGGCGTCTCAGTGGTGTCTCATCTCGATCTGTACATGTAATGTTTGTCCATGTTCATTTTGTCGACTTAGCGAGGGGCTACTGTGGTGGATGATCTTAGTGAGGTGAATGGATTTAGAATAGAGACAAAAGGTATTTATACGACAACAACCAGCTGGACTGGGTAGGTCGCAATTGACTTGAAGGTAACTTATAAATGTATAGTTGCCAAGTGGGCATGGTAGGCAGCAAGTTCCATTGTGGTATTGTCCTAGGCTAGAAAGAAACATTGGAATCATGTATGTATTTTTTAATGTAACTGAGTGGTCTAAAAGTGTATAGACTATGTAGGCGAGTTTTTAGGTCGGTTGGAATGGATGAATTGCAACCAAGTTATGGACTATATATTTTGTAAAATAGGGTCAGGCTAGGGTGTTTGTAGACTGGGTCAGTCCAAAGATCAATGTACATACTGTGTGGCAAAGGCTTGGAAGGATTGTTTGTCAACTTTTCCAGGTGGTATTGGTAATCTGGGTGGCTTTCAGGGATCAGCCATGTTGGGTTTGAACGGCCAGAAAACACATGGATCGTCACGTGGATGTTCCATGACAGCTGATTGGTGTTAGGAATGTGTGCACTGAAAATAAACATATCTTCCTGCTTAAAGCCGCATTGTGTTTTTGAGAAACCTGCATAAAAGTTAAACGGTTGTTTGGGGTCCCATTTGAACTACGTGGGACGTGATTCTTTCACAAAAACCGGTTTTATCTAAGAAATTCGCTTTTTAAATTTTAAAAAGCCTCCCTTGTGAATGGAAAGAAGGACAACTCTGTAAATACAGGGCTCCAGATAACGGAAGTATTTCGAAAACTAAAATCTTTATTTCTGCTTTTAAACCCAATGTTGTCATACTCATTAAAATTGTCTCGAAGAGACGGTTTAATCAGTAGTAACATCATAGCATTCGGTGCTGAAATGAGTGAGAAAATGTTAGATTAGTTCAGATTACTCTCACTTACATCTATAGCTGGAGCACTGGAAATGACCCTGTTAACCCTTATTCTGCTGCACAGACGTCTGCTTTGACATTGTCGTCTGCAAAATGTGTTCAGTTTAGATTTATGCATTGTTTTAATTAAACAAACCTTAAGACGAGTGTCAAACAGTTTGGATCCAGATGAGACGTCGCGTTACGCGGCGTCTTTTTAGATTCAAATAGTTTGTAAACTCCGTAAAGTTACACAGGCAGTAGGCACAGGGTTAAACACTATGAGACCAATAACAACGTGTACATAATTATTCACAAGGGGTAAACGATAAAACAAACTTCGGTGAATCTATACCTTGAGCTTGCTGAAAATGACTGTTTCAGCCTTGTCCGCTCTCTAACTCAAACACTTCTTTTTGGATCTTCACCAAACTTGCTACAAATGTTTATCAGTATAGAATCTAGGTCAGGTTCAATAACTAGCAAAATCGCATAAGGCATGTCTGAGTTATTGCCCTTGAATAATTAAAAAATGAAATTTTTAGTCATTCAAGGGCAATAACTCCAACATGCCTTGTGCGATTTTGGTTGTTAAGATGACTGACCTAGATTTTATATTAATAAACATTTTCAACAAGTTTGGTGAATATCTGATATAAACTGTATGTGTTAGAAAGCAAAAAATGCTGAAACATTCATTTTTAATACTTAAAGGGCCAAAACTCAGACATGCCACATGCGATTTTTGTAATAATCAAACTAGACCTAAATCTTATATAATTAAATATTTTCAGCAAGTAGAGGAATATCCGATAAAAACTGTGTGTGTTGGGGTGCAAAAATGACTGAAACAGTCATTTTTTATTAATAAAAAGGCATTAACTCAAATATACCTTATGCGATTTTAGTAGTAATTAAACTAAACCTTGATTTTATATCAATGAACATTTTCAGCAAGTTTGTGGAAGATCCAATAAAACGTATTTGTGTTAGAGAGCAAAACTTGCTGAAAACAGTCATTTTTTAATACATAAAGGGCAAAAACTCAGATATGCCACATGCGATTTTAGTAATAATCAAACTATACTTAAATTTTATATGAATAAATATACTTTCAGCATGTTTGGTGAATAAAAAAACTGAATATCCGATAAAAGCTGTTTGCTTTAGAGTGCAAAAATGACTGAAAAAGTCATTTTTTATTAATTAACAGACAATAACTCAAAAATAACTTAGGCGAATTTAGTAGTAATCGAACTAAACCTTGATTTTATATCAATGAACATTTTCAGCAAGTTTGTGAAAGATCGGATAAAAATTAGTTGAGTTAGAGAGCGGACAAAAAAGTGTGATAGTCTAACTGACTGATGGATAAACGGGCGGAGATAGATACGGTTGCCCCCAGTGAAGTTGTATTCGGCTGTATCACGTGATACTAAGCCGTGTGGAAATGTTTATGTCAGACGTTCTATTTTCGGTTTGTTATGATTTTAAATCGCCCTTTTTTGGTGATTCAGGTCCGTCTTCATCATTTCATAGATCAGTTTGGCCCATAAGAATGTTCAAACATTATTATTAACCGTTCTCGTATTTAAGGTCTGAAAACACAATGGGGCGTTAACCGCTTCACTGCCGTGACAGCATCTTCTTTAACCCTTTACCCAATAACCCTGTAATAACATTAAATACAGGTACTCACTTAAAGCAGGTTGAAAGTAAAGCAGAATGTGCCTTAACCCTTTCCCTTATAGAAGCGACTTTTAGCACATTCATTTTATTCATCCGCTGAAGCAAATAGTTCCAAATTATACCGTAATGAATATGTGTCATATTTAACTTAAAGGAAAACGGACAGCTGATGACAATATGGTCTTAGATCCTAGATTTTATCCTAAAAGCAACATTCATGAAGGTCCTGCAATTATTACTCATCGATAAGGTACGAAAAAGATCGATTTACTGCATACAGGTAAGCTATCGCTAATTGGAACGGGCGCCGCCATATTGGCAAAGCTATCATTCGGAACCCTCGATTTTTATCCATTTTGTGACGACACAAAGGCCTAAACGCTGATTGGCTCTTTCACTCAACCACTGTAACTTGGACGGACATTTCACACTTCGTCAGTAAGGGTAACGGCAAGCTTAATTCAAGGTCGCATACAGTTAAAAAAAAGATAATAGATAGATGGTATATTCATATTGATTATGATGAACTTGAAAGGTCGTGTAGATCCAGAAACGATCAGAAGCTTTCGTTAATCGGCTTAGAGAAATGTCCGTTCCAATTCCCAGCTGTAGAATCTGGGAAAACAATGCTGCGAAATGGCTAACAGTAGAGTATGGCGACATCCATAATACCTTGATTGATGATTATAATAATAGATCTAGATCTACAATAAAAAAAATATCTGATAATCAGTGCGATATTGTGCTGATCTAGACCTAAATGTTGAACTGGCTTAGATCTACCAACTCGTTTACAAATCAGCATTTTCTAGCTGGTTCGTCTCGGTTTAGGAATTCAACGCTACAGCAATTCTTAATGAAAAAAGTCTCATTACTAGATCTACATATTGTACGGGTCGATCTAGATCGGGTTTTTTCTTTCTTAATTTAATCATCGCGATTCTCTAGATCCCGATCTGATAGAGCGATCTTACTTGAGTCCAAATCCGATTTTGATTGGATCTAGTTTTATCGTTCTTATTTCTGGGTGTAGTTTTACACTCGTCATTTCTGTAGAAAAAAAATCAAACAACTTTTAGATAGGCCTAAATGAATTTTAATTTAAGATTTAAATTCGAGTTTTATGGTAGTTTGAAAAAGTAGCATGCAATTGGGTGAAAACGATACAAGTCAATATATTTCCAATATATTTTTACTTATAGATTTATGTTACTATGGTAAGTATATATGCCGCACGGAATAACGATTTACCTGCTGTCTACAAAAGAATACAATAGAATAGTATTTCAAATTAACTAAGATCCAGATTAAAAGCCGAGTAACTCGGAGTCCGATCTGGATCTAAGCATTGATACAGCTCAGATTCTCAGTTTCTCGGAGTCTAATCTGAATAAAAGCAATGATATAGCTCAGGTACTCAGTAACTCGGAGTCTGATTTGCATTTTATGAATTAAATATTCCTTTGATATAAATTCAGACAGTTTGGATCCCGATCACAATGTTGAATGACTCGGCGTCGCAACTGTTTGATAACTATTCTATTTGAATTTTGATTAGACGCCGTGTAGATCGGTACTGACTCAGGATCCAAACTGTTTAACATCTTAGAGAACATTCAATTATTTTGCATTATAGTTTTAAAAAAGCGATTTGGATGAAGATGAGACGCCGAGTAGCTCGCCATCTGATCAAGATCTAAACAAGTTTACATTTTATAAAGAAATATTCCTTTTATATACCGGTAAATTCAGACTGTTTGGATCCCGATCACAATGTTGAGTGCCTCGGCGTCGTAACTGTTTGATATCTATTAGAATTTATTTTCACATGAATTCCTACGCAATCAGTTTGGATTTTGATCAGACGCCGTGTAGATCGGCACTGCATCAGGATCCAAACTGTTTAAACTTTTGGAATACATTCAATTATTTTTTATTATAGTTTAACAAAAGCGATTTGGATGAAGATGAGACGCCGAGTAGCTCGCCATCTGATCAAGATCTAAACAGATTTACATTTTATGAAGAAATATTCCTTTGGTATAAATTCAGACAGTTTGGATCCCGATCACAATGTTGAGTGTCTCGGCGTCGTAACTGTTTGATATATATAAGTGTTTTTTTCTCACGTGAATTCCTACGCAATCAGTTTGAATTTTGATCAGACACCGTGTAGATCGGCACTGCATCAGGATCCAAACTGTTTGACACCTTTTTGCATTATTCAATTTTTACTTTCTTTCCAGTTTTACACACGTTTGATGTAGATGAGACGCCGAGTAGCTTGGTTCTCATCAGGATCCAAAATGATTCACAGCTGAGTTTTATCGTTTCATTTTTACAGTTTGGATCTAGATGAGAATCCGAGTTGCGAGATGGGACAGTAAAGAATTGTCACAGACCTGCAGATGTGATTTGTTTGATTGGTTAATTAGTTGTTTGATATTTCTGTCTACCGCCTAGGATTATGCTTACTTTTGATGAGCCGAAGCTTTTATTCCCGATCCGAAACTTTATTACCCCCGCATCCGGTGTGTGACGCAACGGTCAAGCGGCATCCCCCTGTGATATTTTTGTAGATAGCATGCATGTGGAGCGTGCTCTATGGAATTCCGCGATTCCATTGGTTAACTATATTTAGATGTTGACCTCAGGAACAGTTAGAAACTTTCGTGTGATAACTTATCTGCATATTTCATAAGTTGACATAGATCATACTTTCCGAAAAGTGACGAGTAGTGCGTGCAGTATCATATGCACGTCTTACGGAGATCACCGATCAACAATAGGTCACACCTAATGACCTAAGCCTCTTTTTATGCAATTCATTGTGTAGCAACCCTATAATTAGATTTGGGATTTCGGAAGATATTTGAACACACTTTAAATGTGTAGACACCCGGACAGTAAAATTTCAGTAGAAGAATGAGATTTTAGCCGCTAAATAGAGGACTCGGTCTAACCCACTCTCATCAGGTAATTGATAACCCGCGGAAAGCCGCGCTTATCAGGGAATAGATAAAGTCGCGCTTTTACGGGCTCATAAGATGTTTATGATTAATATTTACGGAAATTTTAACAGATAAGACTAAATATATCGGAGAAACTTTTTTCGAAAGTCACAGGGCTTCGATGCCTTTATTCACAACCAGTATGCAAATATTATCAAGAGTATCCGTGCCCGATTCCGGTGTCCTATGATATTTGCCTGATATACGCTACCTCAAGTATGGCTGGATTAAGCACTAATAGCTCGAAATTTTGATGGTTCTGCTATGCACTCATTGTCACCAAGACACCCAATCGTCATTTCATTTGTTCTTCAGCAAGTATTAACCTCCTTTGTAGGCATTTATACACAAGTATTGCAGTCGCAAATTCGTCCGGCGAATGCGCTTTCTCTTCGCCCGACCCGTCGTAGTCTCTGTCTTCTAATATTACATTCTCTGATAATTTAGGATCGAAATCGTAACACTGAAGTTCTAAAGTGTTTTTACCTTCCTCCACATGCCCAATTTTTCTCAGTATTTCAGTTTATTTATGTTATCGATGTAAATTCCGCGCACTCTACGGCATTCCCGGTTAGACTCGCTATAACCGGAAGGTCGCGGAAGGCCTTAGTTACGTCACACAGGTAAACAAAATGGCGGCCCCCATGGTCGCTTGCACAGTCATATATCACAAAGTTTAAACGGCTCTAACTACTTCATTTTTTATTATTTTTCAAAATTTCAAAGGCAGAAGGCGATTTTTTTTCAATATCTTTCATTTAAAAGATATTTATCACCAGCTGTCCATTTCCCTTTAATAATACTGTCCTTATTCTAGCAGTTAATAGCTTAAAGGGACTCGCAACCGGATGGTGTACTTGTCAAAATAAAATAAAATACTCAAATAAAAGCAAATTTGTGGCATCATTTGGCTTCTGACATTAAAAAAATATGATCAGTCCAAAAAAAGTCTCAAGAATCGTCACCGAATCTTAGATTTTTAGATATTTTCCATCGTTTTTCTATACCGACTAGTAGACGGTATAGTTGTTGTTGTTGCTTCTCTACAGGGCTCAGACATAAACCCGAGCCGAATTGTGAAGTTGTATGCACTTTCGATCGCTACACATTTAAATACGTTAAATCGATCCGAGATAAACGGATAGTTCCGTGGTCCATTGGTCTAAGCGGTTTCCCCTATTTTGCCTTCTGTCCGCCAATGCCGGGCCCCGGGTTCGAATCCCACCAGAAACCAATATTTTTTTTTATTGAAATACATTTTTTTTAAACAGAATTCCTTATCCTAAACTAATTCTTAACCATTTATATAAGCGTTTGACACATATTTACAAATTACTATTTTTAATGCACCATCTGGTTGCGAGTCGCTTTAAAGCAGGCTGAAAGTAAAGCAGAATGCGCCTTAGGGCGCATTCTGCTTTACTTTCAACCTGCTTTAAGTAGTAACATATCTTCAATACTAGAAACAATGGTATCAGGTAAAGGGTTAAGGCACATTCTGCTTTATTTTCAGCCTGCTTTAAACAACCATCTGCTAGGTTATGTAAAACATTTGTTATGGTAATTGTTCATGAGGGTATAACTGGAACTATTTTGTTCAGCGGAGGAATAAGTTAAATACGCTAAAAGTCGCTTCTATGGGGGAAAGGGTTAAACAATTGTCGTCTGCTTTTATTTCTCAAGTTTCAATTTCAGATAAACTGAATGCAGTGATATTGTAACTAGTGTCAAGCAATTTGGATCCTGATCAGATGCCGCGTTGTGCGGCGTCTGGTCGTCGATTGACTGTACATTATCGGCTGTATGACCAAAATTGTACGGAATCCTGTTAGGGCCAACAATTTTTCTGGTTTTCAATTTTAGTAAAACGCCGAAAAAAGATGCGAGAATACAACGGTGCATTACCAAAATCGAATTCAGAAAAATTGTTGGCCCTATCAAGACTCCGTAATATTGTGTCGCAGTGCCGTGAATCCCAAAATCAAAAAAGCAAATCAACACAGATTAACCCTTTCACTCTCAATGACGCCATAAAGCGCATTTGCAAACATGCTTGGTCCTGATAAGACGCCACGTAACGTCATTGAAAGTGAAAGGAGTGATGATATGGGGTCGTGCAAAATGGGCTTTTGATTTACCTTGATTTCACCATTCAGAAAACTATCCTTTAGAATTGTAAAATTTACATAGAAGTAATAAGTAAAGATTTTTAACTACTGAAAGGAAACGTGTGTACTTTTTGTGCCAGAGTTAGTAAAGGTATATGATATATATAGTACATGTACTCCCTCCCTATAACGGCCATCCGACCAACGATGCTATCGTTACAATAATGCGTGTCACATTTCCCCAAACAAAACAAGAAAAGACAGGTCTCGCCAAGGGTCATAATTGGCCCATAACCAGAAAAACATAAAAATGTGTGCATGAATTAAGGTAATAGTGCACGGCCATATTGAATTCTGGCTATTGTAGCCAACTTTGAGGTCAAATGCTACTCATGCTTTACAGAGATGAGTCTCACTCAAAACAAACAGTCCAATTCAAAGCATGTGTATATGTTTTACCACTGACCGACCTATGCCGACAAAAGCTGCCTCGCTAATTATTTACAAGCATTAAAACAAAGGGATTTTTTGGGCACGTGCACCGCACTGTATAGCAAACAATTCAACAGACAAACTATGACAAATTGCAACCCGGTTCTTCATTGAGATGACAGGAATGTTATTTTCAAGCATTTCTTTCTGAATAGGTGTTTTGAATATATTTACCACGTGTAGTGAAACAAATCCACCGCCATTTTGAAGCCAAAACACGACATGTATAGTGAAATGTGGTACGAGTATTTTGGATCTAAAGCTCTGTTCCTACGTTGATCATACACTGTTACTTGCTTTTCTACTAGGCGAGAAATGAGACTACAGCATGCACTTTTCTGATTCCCAGATCAATATTGTTTTTGATTAGATTTCTCTCCTGAAAATCTGTTCGCTTTTGTTTACATACAGGCTAAAAGATGACACCGAATCACTCGTTATGGAAGACATATATTAATGCGCTCCAAAACTACTTTCGCGAAAAGATCGTATTTATTTTCATAAACATGAACGTCATTGTTTTAGATACAATTTTTCTAATTCAGAATCAACTGTTTTAAAGACAAAGTCGCAATTTATAGCGTTTTAGATAATTATGTCATGATTTTTTTTTCATAGCCGAATAACCATTTAAAATACAAACGACAATACTGACCCCGGCTTTGCGCAAAAAATACACATTTATACCCTATAGATTATAACATATATGCGAATTAAACAATTAATTTCCAAGCATAAAATCAGAAACGTATGCTAACCTTTCTATAATCGCACTATGATCTGTCTCAAAACCAATAATATAATACATGTAAGATCTAATTATATTGGCGTCAGTTAACGATCTTCGTTCGATAAGGGCGAACTCTCATTGTTGTTAACAAATGGGTTACCTTCGGAAATCTTGAAAATCCCGTGCAAATTGTTTGCAACCACCAGGTATAAATATCTTATCTACGGTGTGGTGTTTGCGTCCGAGTTAAGAATTTTCGCAAATTTCTCTGGAATATTCATTTGAAATATAATGATAAATCGATCTTCCTTCCAATGGGGAATATAATTTTTTCCCTGGGGAAAATAAAAGGGGTTATGGTCAAAGCGTACCATAGTCAAAACGTACCCTTTTTGGTTGAAGCGTACCACATAAAGGATATGTACGGGAAAAGTTCAATACGGTATTAAGTGACAGTTAATTGATTTTCGCATATTTTTTACCTGTAAAATGCGTAATTATTGTATTTTTCATAAACCTTGGTCGGTTTCACCCATACACCTACTTATCTACTAGCACACGATGAACAGTTATGGCATGTGCATGCATGTATATCTTATTGTTACATTAAAGAAGAAGAAGAAGAAAAATCTTTTATTTCCATGCCCGGTTACACTTGGTAACAACAGGGCTCTATATAGCCCAGTATTTACATTTCATGGGTATGAACATAATAAATATATAAATATCAATGTCATGCACAGTGTTTTTAAAGGTGATCAGTAATAATGGTCTATACATAGGTATACCGTTTTGAGTAGTGTACGATTGTGGGAAAGCTTGACAGTCTACCTACTAAACGTAGGACTGTCCGTTAAAGGGGACATATTTTTATGTCGCAAATAAGCAGTGTTATAATCTCTCAGCCAATCAGCTGTAACTTTCCAAAATGTCCAGCTGATCGGAGATAAAGGCATATTACACATCGACACAATTAGAGGTGTGTATTCTTATCTTGTATGTATGTAAATGATAAACTAGAGCTCCATTTTTGCTGAAAAAACAAAGCTGATGTTTGCAATTTAATACTTTTTATTTAAATATACATTGTACATGCCAAACTGCCAACGCAAGACCTCCAAGTTCCCTTTAATTTTCATATAAGAGCGTTTATTTTAAATCGATGGAAAATATAACACAAAATTATTTAATACTTTTAATTGTGTTTTTAAATTGATGTACTGTCCTCAAAGTTGTTAATATTGGCAACGAATTTTCATTGACACTTCTGACGAATAATAACTATCTATCCAAACGTAGAGCGGGGTCGGGTATTTTCGAACGTGCTTGTTATTCCGAACATTTTTTTCAAACCGTTATCTGAATAAGTTTTAAACTGTATATGAACATTTTGACGTCATAATATAACGTCATTATTCTTTGTTGACTTACTCACCCCTCCAGACAGCTACACTGGTGCTTAAAAACAAACTTTCGGGGAACAAGAACACGTGATCTTTACAAGTAAGTATTTCTTACGGCATCGTTAACAATAAGTGACGTCATACATAAGTTTTTCGACAGTTAAGTTGTACATGAAATTTTAATTCTACTGACTTGTTCATACATATGCACGTGTAGAGTGAAGGAAAATAACTCATAACTACAGAGGGCATCAATTCTTAAGAGTTACACGGGTGTTCGGAAAAAGAAGAAGTGGTCCCGACGTGTCCTTGTTCTTCTGAACATGCAATGTATATAATAAAGTTGTGAATAAACAAACAGATGCAAGTTTCTGCATAGCTCTAGATCTGCTTGTTTGGATACGTAATAAATCATGATTTAGCACACCAAGATAGAGAGACAGAGAGAGGCAGGGGCATAGCTTGGAAGAGAAATATATGGTATGTGTAGGCCTAATGTTGAGGGGGTTGGGGTCCTTCCCCCAGAAAAAAAGTTGATCATAGGACGTCGGAAATGCGTTTTGGCGTATATCTAAAAGAGATATAGACAGGCAGAGAGAGAGAGAGAGATAAAGAGACATTCACACACACACGACATACACAGAGAATGATGCTCTAGATCTGAAGCAATAACTATGATAGTTAACACTTAGATCTACTGTGAATTTCCCTTTGCCTTTCAACATTGAAAAGATCAGGGTAGGTCTAACCTAGATTTTTCTATGATGAAAAGCAAGAAGCGGAGGAGCTTACCTATTTGAGACTTTAACATTTATCGCGCTGATTTAGATAAAGACTCTTAAATAGAATGCTGGTATTCTCATGATGGAATCTTAAATGATTCTCTCGAAACTTACAGAAACTGTTTGTCAACTTCGACTCAAGTGGAAAACAACCTGAATCTCAGATCAGACGCCGAGCCTATCGCTGCCTGATCTGGATCCAAATTGTTTGTATAGATTTGTTACATTTGTACTGTATCGTAATAAAGAAAGTAATATACCAAGTTATAGTCTACTTTCAGTCCAAATGACCGCTCAGCTGACTGTACATTTACTCCCCTGATCATCGAGCCATCTTGCCTACAATATTGAGCACTGCTAACATATGGCGCAATCAAATGCAGACCCTTCACATGTACCCTTTTAACCCCTGGGTGGAGAGAAGCAATTCGCGATACATGTCTTGCCCAAGAACATTCCTGTACATCATGGGGGATTCAGAAAAAATCCCCTAGTCAGACCGCTGGTCCGGCGGGGGATCGAACTCACGACCCCTGGTACCGTAGTCCAATGTGTTACCATTGGACCACTACCGCCGATTCTTTGTAATGGTTAGAGAAAATTACCAAATTAAACCAGTAATAGAGTGGTGATATTATTTTTTCCAGGTATGAGCCGTGAAATAGGTGTCAAGGGGTAGTAGTACTCGCTGCTTCCGTAGATTTTACATTCATTCACATAATGTATGGCATATAATGCCATGAATACCATCTTTTATTATCCCATTAAGGAATGGCGTTGCAAATTTTTAAATGCTATTATTGTATACGTATGTATGTATAGTGGATGTGCAATGGTGAGATGTAAATAAAGATTCTAAAGATTCATTGTGTGGAAGACGACTGTCGGAATTTGGATGGCTTACCTTTTGAATGCAAATATTGTTCAACCTATTCTTGTACGTGTGCATTTGCAAAAAAGAGTAGACTTAAATGAGGCAGTTTTTATCAGTTGCCTCATCCGATTCTACTGTTTGCTTATAGGATATTATCTAGATCAACAATTATGTTCAGATTGTAATAAAGTGTATGGCCTTTTATCAGCGTATGTGATTTTATTTTAAAAAAACATGAAAGTGTTCGGAAAAGCAAGCATGTCTGTTCGGAAAAACAAGCTGTTGTTCGGTAATGCAAGCAAGACGGTCTGATTCCTAAAGAGCATTATTTTATAGTTAGTGTAATCACAGCTAGATCTACTCGGATATTGTGCAAACTCGAGGATAAATGCAGAATCTTTCCAAATTTGAAGAAACCCATGGAATTTATCTCCTATTACCGAACATTGACATATTATGCCTTAAGTGTTCGATAATACCCGACCCCGCTCTATCGCTAATTTCTGGTTAACATTCCCCATTGTGTCGGAATTTGCCGGTTCCTCGTGATAATTACCAAAAAAGCGTCCGCTATAGAGAATCGTAAATTTCCGTAATCGACATTTATTTTTAGCTCCCTTCATGCCTTTTAGATCTACATCAGTTTGGAGTGAATGACGAAAAATGCCACGCCTACATACGAGACAAAAGGTTTCTAATCGCTATAAGTCTAATGAAAAATAAATACCATGTTTAAATCAAACAGACGTCGCGCTGCCGCATATCCCCATTAGATAAAATTTAAACAAAGAAGGAACGTATCTATACATGTAAGCGTAAATGTTTTTGTTGACAGTGCATCAATTGTTTCTATCAATCGTACACAAACATTTTGTCATCAGTTTTCGCGAATTAACGATAGCACTCATCGTATTTCAATAGAATTGAAACATATCGCTAATCATTTAGAAAGAAAACATACAGTATAAGAATGACAATCCAATTCCATGACAAAATGCTATTTATTTAAGCATTTTGGTCATGTTTGTAATAATGACGTGTAACTATGACGTCATAAGCCAGGAGGAAATTATGTACTATATTTGTAAACTGGGAATTCCATGATGTGTGAGTTTCAAATTTATAGATCTGAACTTATAAGTCAAATGTTTGTGATCTGTTTATTGATGTACATAGATCTACTATGCCAATTTATTTTCTTAATTGTGTTATGTTTTCTTACTTGTGTTAGATCTATATATATTCAAGTGATAATTTATGTAGATCCCTTCAGTGCAATAATATCGTACCCGCGAATAATTTAACTCGCGGATGCGTTGGTGTTGCGCCGAATTGTTGGTCTAAGATTGTATTCACGAATTAATAGCCTATCATATCTATGTTACAAAACACTGAATATGCCTTCTCAGTTTGGATAGAAAATGACATGGAAGGCTCCCAATGGATATTTCCACACTATGTTCAGTCTAAAATGAGAAACTGCAATTTACGACATCGGCTGTAGTTTTAAAATTTTCGAAGTCGCAAGTGCCGGACAGTTTGGAACTAGCTGTGGCGCTAAGTAACCGTGTGTCTCATCTGGAAATAAACTGTCCCTACAGATGTATAAATCTATTTTTATCTATTTCAAATCTATTTATTGCAACTTACAAAACTTACAACCATTGCCGCGAACGGCGGTTTAATTGTAAATTTCATTGTAGCTCTCCCACCTGAGCCTGTAGCTAATATCTTTAAAATACTTTATTGTTAAAGTTCTCTTTCATTACCTGTTTAGTTTGTATTACACCTTCAATTAACCTCATGTATTCATGTGAAAACATGTACTGAGCGAAATAAAGAATTTGAATTTGAATTTGAATTTTGTACGTCCGTGAATTGATAAGACCAAACATTTTATAAGTTTTCTCGGAATTATGAAAGAATTAGCAGAAAGAAATGCCTTTGAAACAAACCATGCTAAAAAGTCAAAATATTATGGAGTAAATACAAATGACATTCTGATTTAGGATTATGATAGATTTACATCTACAAAACATGTCTGGAACATGGGAAAACAGTTCAGACTACAGACCCAGATTTTAGAGATCTTATGATCTAGTACTGCACTGTTTGCAATTTTCTTTTTCAAATTATTATAATGCTTATTCATCATCATGATAATCAGAAAGCAAGTGATTGTAGGTAAACTGTTTCCTTTACCTCTCTGTCAAACCGTGCATTGAATTTGTTTCAGAGGTTGACTGAGATATTAGTCCTTTTTGTATCTACCATTTACATACAGATTCTAGCAAGGATTTCTTTATATATCATAGTCAATTTAGTCACACAGCAAGATTGATAAATTTAAAAACGAAGTTTTAGCAGGCTCTTTATCTTTATAACACCACTGAAGAAATGCTTTAAAGTCACACAGAGAACACCATTTATACATTAAAACTTTAAAAAAAAATTCGACACGCGGAAGGGGGTAACACTCCCTCCCGCATCCTCCCCCTGCCCCAGCGCCTTCCAGTTTTTCTGGGGAGAACCCTGGAAATATAGATCTATTACGGCGAAATCTCGAAAGGTATGGCTCAATTGCTTAAAAACTATATGCTAATACATACATATATGATCAGTATCGACAATGGAAAGGACAGGTATATAGCTGTGTCATTAGCGAATAGGTGATTTACATTCCCGCGGAGATCATTAATGTAAATGTTGAATAGTAATGGGCCAAAAACATTGCCCTGGGGGACACCCGATGGAACTGGGATGGTGGAGGATATGGAAATATTTGCAGCTACTGACAGAGACCTGCGAGACTTGTCCTCTTATGTCATAGTGCTGTAGCTTGATCAGTTATTTTTCGTGATTGACCATATTTAACCTTGTCCGCTTACTAACTCTTATACTTTTCATTCAAGTATCATTACCCTTGAAAAACTATAATTTGTCAAATTTAGCGTTGTCCTATTTGGGACTCGAGAAGTTTTAAGCTGAATTGTAAAATCTTTCTGAACATGTTGATATGACTGTGTAAAACCTTGGCCAACTTTGAAAACCGGCTAAATTGGATAAGGCATACTCATTTATAACAAGAACAACACCATTTTAGCCCTGTTTTCTCTGTTACTGAAATAGTTTTCATGGGATTTAGCCAGATTTTCGGACAGTGTTTGCAATAGTTCAGTACTTGTAATGCTGGTAAGAAGGTCACGAATGACCACGTCATATCCTCTTTACCCCTTGAATGATTTTCATTTAACTCTAACTTTTGGCTTAACTATGCGTTGAACTTAAGCAGTTTTCTCATTGTGTCTTACTCCTCCTTTTGCGGGATCTTTTCTGACTTGGTCAGTGTACTAGTTACATTTGGAATCCACAATGGTTTATATACAGGTACTATGTAGCATTCATTTGATGTTTTTAACTTTGACAATGTTTGACCACCATACTTTTGAAAGGACTTATTTCAATTACATGTGCTAGCCAATATGGAGAATTGAAATTCTTGGTGATAATGGGTATAATGTGAGACTATATAGTGTTCAAATGGACATTCTAAAGAGAAAATAAGGATTCCTTGCACCTCGGGAACAGTTTGAAAATTACTATGCCATAGATAGTTTTGGAATTAGTTAGCCGCAGATGTTGGTGGACGTGCCCAAAATTTGGTAAATTTGGAGGTAATTTCTTTTCACTATAAAAACGTTTTTATTAATTTCTATAAATGCAAATGAAAAGAGGGATATATTTATCAGTTGTATAGAGTGACATTGTTAGGGGTTGAGCAATATCTGTGCCGTTTTCACCATAAATGCACCGCCACTACTTGTTTTGGTGGCCATCTTGATTTGCACTGCAGTATTACCTTAAGTAACTCGTTATGCACTTGAAAATAACAACATTTAATTCAAACCATAAAACGTTGTTGTCATGTTAACCAGTTACCCAACCGTATAAAATACGAAACAGTTAACATATGGTAGTGAACAGGTTAGTGTAAATCATATACATGTACACTTACAGAACAATTGTCTAGTTGGGCCATAGACGATGCACTTCCCTAGTTTATATGCAAACAAGTAAATTAAAACAATTTGAAGACAACTGTTGGTATGGTAACAAATCGTTTGCACTGCTAGTGTGCCTAGTTGATTAATATCAAAGAATGTTGTTCTTATTTAGGTTGATTTTTGTTTACAACATTACCTAAATTACAATAAATATAATGCTTGCCACATTTCCCCCCAAACAAGACGAGAACTTGTCTTTCGCTTTCACTGTTGCATTATCATGTGCTAAAACCTGTCGTTTGGTTTTTAATTTTTTATTTTTAAAGTTACGCATTGTACATTTTGACAGAAGAAACAAACACGAATGACAAACAGTTTGAACCCAGATCAGACGCCGCGGTACACAGCGTCTGATCTGGGTGTAAACTGTTTGCAAATGTAAGCCAAGCCAATTTCAACGTTCTAAAGGTATTAATTTCCCCTCCCAACGACAACTCCCTCCGAATAACACACACACAATTTTTATCTCCTATTTGGGTGTTACTGCAGATGCAACATTTACTTTATTTGCGTTGTTTTGTTGTGAAGGTATTTGAAACTACATGATTCATTTCATCCTTAAAACCATCGAACCAGATCTAAGCTCTAAACATGAGAATCTGGAAACCACGTGGTATGTTAACCCTTAGCCTGCCACTCACGACTATAGCTCCATATGCAAACAGCTTGGATCCGGATGAGACGCCGAGTAACTCGGCGTCTCATCCGGATCCAAGCTGTTTGACACTCGGACAACATTTTCAAAAAATTTGAGCAACTTTGAAGCACTTTGAAACTTGAAGCAGACGAGAAATATAGCAGACGACAATTTATTTGGCGGGCTAAGGGTTAACATTGACAACTTTCGTCTGCACAGTTTTTTTCTGTACATTCTTAAATATGATTTATAATTACAGTTAACCCTTTCGCTGCTGCAATATCGTCTGCTACAAAATTATCGTCTGCATTTATTTATAGAATATAGATTTTCAGGCAATTTGACGAAAATGCATGGGTACATATCCAATAAAACCTCACTGTAACGACCACTAAATTATATCCATAAGTTTGTGTTTAAGGAAACTGGATGCTTTAAAAAGCACTTTGTGAAAGTAAAACATGAAGCTCCTTTTGCCCTGCTTTAAACTGCCGTCTGTCTTTCGTACAATCAATTAACCTTATTAAGTGGTCGTTATAAAGAGGTTTTACTGTATACTTATTGATACATGTCCAATAAAACCTCACTGTAACGACCACTAAATAAGGTCCATAAGTTTGTGTTTAAAGAAAACTCCTGGCGACCTTTTGGTCATAACGCCTTGCCAGATTATGCACTGTTAATTTCCTTGCAAAAAGCATGGGTCTTGTGCATATTGAACGATTGAATCGTCTTATGTGAGACCGGACCTTTATATTTGATAGTTTGGTTAGAAATAACCATTGCAAATCACTAGAGCATGCGTATAATCTGGACCTCACCAGGTAAACTGAGATTGTGTTGCACGTGCTTTACAGTTACATTGGCACCTCCAGAACAATGGACTGGTGGTCCCTCAATGGACTGAGGAAAAGTATTTAAGGAAAATGGATGTTTTAAGCACTTAGTTTAAACATGTTTATTTCCAGAAGTACATATGATTACAATTATACATGCTAACGTTATTTTACAATACTTAGGAAAAGGATTGAAACGAAAGAATAAACTTATTGAGTTTCTCTCCTTACTTATAAACTAAACAGTTAGTCTTGTGTTCAGCGGCTTCCTAGAAATCTTTCTTCTTACTAGAGAAAGTATAGTTTCATATTGTATTAATTTCGGTTGCTTGATACAGAACAGAAGTAAAGGAGAAAGCACAAAGTGTATTTCTGATTTACTTCTGCAATGCACCAATTTATCAACATTTTAGCAGAGCATCATATTCATTCATAGGGTGCCGCTGGAGACAAGACAAACTGTAGGTGCATGCGGACAAAAACAATCAATTTGTTATTGGAGTAAATACATTGTACATCGTTTGATGAGCAATATTTTCGAACAGTTTAAAAGAGATACAGTAAACTTTTGTAAAGAATAGAGATAAGGAAGATGGTAGTTAAATAATAATGGATACGGGACTGGAAAGATGTGGCGACGCTAAACCTTGACGATACATCATTTAACCAAGGGATAGTAGTAAGTGATAATAAGTTAGATAAAGCACTTGGTGAAAGTAAAACAGACAGCTTCTTTAGAAGTTTTTTGTTTTACTTTCACCTTGCTTTAACCTCTCAGTGTTCGTACATTTAATTAACCTAATTTAATGGTCGTAATAGAGAGGTTTTACTGTATATGTATCGTGCAATTTTGAGGTCGCAGCTTAAGCATGACGAATGCTAAATCAGAAGAATTGCCTAAGAGCTTTTTACTGTACTTTCAGCTTTCTTTAACGAGTTATCTGCATACCATGACTATGACGAAAATGGGTTTACCCATAATATATGCCCGACATTGCAATGAGCTCGCCCTAGAGCAGGGCTGCCATAAGTTGACATGAAAAATCCTAAGATTTCCAAATTTGCATTTTTCAAGTGCGATTTAAAGAATCGTGCCTTTACCCCATAGCCTGTTTCTAGTTTTGTTGACATGTGATAACTTAAAGTAGGCTGTAAGTAAAGCAGATTGCGCCTTAGGGCGCATTCTGCTTTACTTTCAGCCTTCTTTAAGCTACCATGTACTGGAAAACTCCGAAGATTTAGGAAAAATCCGGAGAAATGGCAGCACTGCTATAGACTTCATGGAAGACTTCTTTCATTAAAGGTATTCATGGCTGATCTAAAGACACTGTAGGTTTTGGTTATAAAGTAGATCATTTCATAATTATGAAAAAACAAACAACGCAGGTTCTAATTGCGATGCCTGATCAAAGTATATACATTGTTTGCTATTGAATGTTAACTTTAGTCCGTTCACTGCCTTATACACCGGGTAGAATAGTTACATGTATTTGCAAACAGTTTGAATCCTGATCAGACGCCGCGTAACGCGGCGTCTGATCAGGATCCAAATTGTTTGACATTCATTTTAATATTTCTTCAGTCAAAATACATGTAATTTAAATTTGAGAAATAAAAGCAGACGACAATTGTTTATAATTGATAACGTCATGGCAGTGAATGCGGCAGTTCTGATCTAGAAATTAGTGCAACTATACGCATAGACTTGAAAATGCTGAAATGCATAATACAGTATACATGTAAACTCTCTCTATTACGAACAAAAAAATGGATAATTGACTGCATTAAAGAATGTGACAGCTTAAAGCAAGGTGAACGTAAAACCAGAAAGCTCCTTAAGGAGCTTTCTGGTTTTACGTTAACCTAGCTTTAAGCAGTCACATGCCCTAGACATAATTGGATAATTAACACAAGTGGTCGTCATAGATAGGTTTTACTGTAATGGGCCATACATTTCGTTTCAAAACTTCCGGGTATGCCATGCGCGAATATGATTGGTTAATGTTGGACAATGTTTTAGCCCATCCCTTGTCGAGATATATCGTCTGCTTTGAAATTGTTGTCTGTAAACGGTGTGGAATTAAAATATGTGCGTATTAATGGACGAATCTCCAAGACGAAAGTCAAACTGTTTGAATCGAAACCAGAAGCCACGTTAAATGCGGCGTCTGAACTGAATCCAAAATGTTTGCAAATCGCAATTAGCAGCCATGGGAGCCTATAGGAGCCCTCTGATCAGGGTCTGCACTGTTTGATATTTTCATTGTTTTTTTGTTGTCATACCAAAAGTATAACAGAAGACTGGTTCAAAATACTTGTACTAGAAGAGTCCAAAAGGATTATAAATACCCACAAGAGAAATTTAGGGTTGAAAGTGTTATTATTATTATTATTATTATTATTATACCCGATTTATACAGCGCTCTTTTCACACAGGAGTTGTGCATTCAAAAGCGCTTCACATGAAATTATATAAATGTACATACAATGCGAGAAAGCCGTGACAAATAACTACATTCACAATAAAAAAAAGATACAATATTGAGATGCATGGAAACATAGAAATTCTTTCAATATTATTAACAAGATTATAAAAGTGTGTTACAGTGGAGAATCTGTTATTCTTTCCCGTTTAAACGCAAACGTACGCAAACGCATTGCACTAAAACATAGAAAAGGACAACTTTCCGACAATTTTTACTATTCATGTTGATCCGAGTGGCAAACAGTTTGGAGCCTGATCAGACGCCGGGTAACCCGGCGTCTGATCTGGCTCCAAACTGTTTGCACTGCAAATAATAGTTTTAGCGTAAACGCGTTTATTGGGAAAGAATAACAGATTCTCCACTGTAAACGTACACGCCAAGCTGTGCTGCATTGGGTTTGTTCAATGCACAAAAACCTGGTTCGTAGTTTTGACAGATTTAAAAGATAGCAGATTGCGCCTTTCAGCCTACTTTAAAGCTATATCTGATATGATAAAGCAAATATGTCTTATGGTGCATATTCATTACCGTATAGCGCATAACCATTTCATTTAGTCGGGAATAAGTTTATGCTATACTGTAGTAAATATAGCAAAACCTCTGTATTACGACAATTGTATGAGTTATAAGGTGTTTACCAGAAGGGGCTATTTAAAGCAAGGTGACAGTAAAACAGAAAGCTCATTTAGGAGCATACTGTTTTACTGTCACCTTGCGTTAAGCTGTAACCTGTCTTTGATACAACAAAATAGCCTTATTTGAGCTGTCGTAATAAATAGGGAGGTTTTACTCTATATAGTTAAGTTGCTTTTTAGTTTAACCGGCCGCACCCTATAACTAATATTTCACGCTATATAGTTGTAGTTCAAAGAGTACTATAAATTTGATTATCTTAAAATAAACACGTTGATGTCAGAACGACCTAGCCTATTACAATAATGTTTTCAAACCTTTAAAAAATGATATGCATTTACCCTTTCAACCCTAAATAATAGTAAATATCTCTTGTGGGTATTTATAATCCTTTTGGACACTTCTAGTACAGTGGAGAATCTGTTATTCTTTCCCGTTTAAACGCAAACGTACGCAAACGCAAAGCACTAAAACGTAGAAAAGAACAACTTTGGGACAATTCTAATAATTCATGTTTATCTTGGTGGCAAACAGTTTGGAGCCTGATCAGACGCCGGGTCACCCGGCGTCTGATCTGGCTCCAAACTGTTTGCACTGTAAATAATAGTTTTAGCGTAAACGCGTTTATTGGGAAAGAATAACACATTATCCACTGTACATGCATTTTGAACCAGTCTACTGTGGCATTTTTTGGTATGACAACAAAACCAATGAAAATATCAAACAGTGTAGACCCTCATCAGAGGGCTCCTATATGAGCCCTCTGATTAGGGTCTACACTGTTTGCATAGGTAATCAGTAAGCTCTACAGAGGCCGTAGGATTGAAAGGGCTAAAGTAAACGTGTATTATCAACACTTCGGTTGTGCCACCGATTTTTCTTTTATACTAATAAACAACTATATATTATGTATTCCATTTTCTATGCCTCCGTTTTGTTTTTTATCTAGAGAAAGGGTGACAAAGATAATGTACGTTGGTAATATATTGTAGCTCAATCCCATTATACATACTTTAACTCTGATTTCATAGAAGCGCCTTTTAGCACATTTGATTTACTCCTCCACTCAACAAAATAGTTCCAATTTATAAGTCATGAAAATGTAATATAAGAAATATTTTCTATATTCTAGCAGGTGGTAGCTTAAAGCAGACTGAAAGTAAAGCAGAATGTGCACATACTGCTTTACCTTTAACCTGCTTTAAGTGGTAATCTAGATTACTAGAAACAGGCTATGGTGTAAAGGTTAAAAGTAGTGATCTGTACTATACAAATAAATATGTTTAACCATTTACTCAATTGCCTGTTTTTAGTATTGTATAAAGATGACCATTTACAGCAGGTTGAAAGTAAAGCAAAATACACCATGATGCTCATTCGGCTTTACTTTCAGCCTGATTTAAGCTTTACTCTGCCAGGATATAGAAATATATGTATGTTTTTATTATGGTGCATTAGTATACATTTTTTTAGTACCAAAGTATTCTAGTAAGTGGTATTTATGCTATACGGAATGGTATATTGTAGTAAACCTCGTACGCACGGAAGTTCTTACGGGAGGATACTTATGTGGCTATTTTCTATTGTTTTCTTTTGCGTGGCTAGCCACACAACATACAATTTCTTTTTGCTCTAACTTGAAAAATAATGATCTGGAGGCTAACACTACCCCTAACCCTATGTCCCACAACTGGCCAGGATATTGTCACAAGAAATGACCAGGTTAATGTCACAAGAGACGGCCAGGTTAATGTTTTTCAATTATGGGGCTAAGAATTTTAGCCACGTAAGTACTCTCTCGTAAGCACGGACGCACAGATGGACAGATGGACAGGACAATCTCAATATGCCTCCGCATCTGTAGATGCCGGGCACATAGAAATATCAACGCAAAGTCAACGGAATTTTGTCAAAACACAACCGGACACTTTGAAGGAATGAAATTTTAAGTTCAATCGATTGGGTGTTTTGTTCCGATGTTTCAATAGACAATTTACCAAAACATTAATTTGTAAATAAGACTTTAAGACCCTCTATATAAGAATTATATTAACTACTTTATTTCATGTGGATTACATATTTGGTACCAAACAAACAAACAAATTTTCAATATGGTCCACAAACAACATTACCATATATACAACACGAATCATGTAAGAAGGGAACAAAATTACACGTCAGTTATTTTTTTATAAACCTTTGCAAACAGAGTGAACCCAGAAAAGACAGTTCCTGTAGGGCCTCCCCACAGGGACTACCCTGTTTACTTAAAGACTTTTAAAGACCAAGCTGAAAATGATAATGTATAAGTGTCATTCTGAGAATGGATTTGTTATTATATAGAGAGGATCTTAAATGAGTGTTCATATTTACTTGATTTATTAAATGAGTCTTTTTGAAATGATAAAAAACGAGCTTTAGCTTAGCTAGGTAGAAATGCAACAAAAGTGTCGTTTTATCAATATTTATTCATGATATGCCCGGTTTTGTCGAGATAGGGTGAAAATATACTGACAATCAGTTGAACCCCTTGTCTCAATATTCTCACCTTCTGACGATTGTTTTCTCAAAAAGCAATCGTGTCGGGGCCCTGTGGAAGCAATGGGGGTCCGAATGCATGTACCAGACTTGATATCTGACCAAGATTAAGACCGTCTGCCACTCAGATTTCGTCTACATTTTCGATTTAACCTGTTGTTTTCTAAATTTTATTAAATTGCGATTGCGCTTAGTGGTACACCAACGATGTTTTAAATCTTCAATGTGTTCCATTCTTTCGCTGGATTAACCCTTTCATTGCCATTATTACGTCATAATCCGCCTTACACATTCACTGCCTTAAAGATGTATTAAATAAGCGAAAATTAAAGTATAAGGCTAGATCTAACTTATTTCTTTCATTTTTAAGAGCTGTTTATGAAAATCAAACAAAACATATGTTGGTGTCCTTTTTTTGTGCAATATGGCCATTTGGAAACGGTGTGTCACATAAGGACGTTTTTAAATATCCTTTTCTAAGTATTATTAATATTATTATTATCATTATCATTATTAGTTAGTATCATTATTACACCAGATTTATAGTGCATACTTTTAACACAGGAATTGTACATTAAAAAAGTTTGGCTCCCTATGAATATATTAATGTACATGTATTTACAAAGCGAGAATAGACAAATACAGTAAAACCTCTCTATAACGGCCACTAAAACGAGGACTAATTGGTTATTTAAATGACAGGTGACAGCTTAAAGCAAGGTGACAGTAAAACAGAAAGCTCCTACAGGAGCTTTCTGTTTTACTGTCACCATGCTTTAAGCAGTCACCTGTCAAAAACAACTAATAAATTATCACACTTTAGTGGCCGTTATAGAGAGGTTTTACTGTACAGTGCATGAGAAAACGTTATTCTTTCCCTATAAACGCAAACGAAACGCAAACGAAACACAAACGCATTGCAATGACGTGTAGACAACGAAAACCTTTTAACAATTCTGTCTATGTATTCTTATCTGAGGGACACACAGTTTGGCTCCAAACTGTTTGCAATTGAAATAATAGTTTAACTCATTATCCCCTGACATTTCAATGGACAATTCCAGTTTGTAATGAAGACTGGTCCATTTTAGATTATTTAGGGTTGTTTTTTGTAACAAATTGCAAAATGACAAACAGTGTAGTCCCTGATTAGAGGGCTCCTGCAGGAGCCCTCTAATCAGGGACTTCACTGTTTGCATTATCCAAATGTACTCTTTACAGGTACACCTTTGGTAGAGGACGCATATATGGGTCACTAGGGCTCAATGAGTTAAGCGTAAACGCGATTAATTGGAAAGGATAACGTCTTCTCCAGTGTAACTACATTTACAATAAAGTTAAAACATTTTACTTGAATTTCTTTTAATATAATTTCTATGGTTATAAGAACTGTTCTTATTAGTTTATAAAATCAATTTATCTGAGCCAAATATTTAAAAGATTAATGACATTAAGTACATTTATACGAGCTTCAGTAAAATCTATTTCAAATAAAAATAAACATAGTAATTTTTATTTTTATTTCATGGTTATGGAAGTATTTTCATATAAAGAAACTAAATAAAGACAAAATAGGCACCAGATTTGAAAACTATGGATCTCTGAATATCAACAAGATGGTTTTTATAACTTTATTATTATTCATGACTATTATAAAATTATGAAAAATGGTAAATAACTTTGAAAACATATACTTCTAGTTCTTGATATTTTCTTATATTCTACTATGGATGAAAGCCCAGCGTACTATAGTGATGGTATTTTTAGCTTCATTTTTTTTTTTCAAATTTGATGCCTGTTTTGCTTTAAATTTAGTTTCTTTATGATAAATACTACCATAGACGACATTGGATAAATAATGCAAAACCAAATTACCATGTTTGTTGTTATTTGAAATAGATTTTACCGAAGCGTACTCTTTGAATATAACAATATAAGAAAAATTAAATCCTAATCCTAATCTCTAATAGTTATTTATTTTTAATGAGATACCATTCCTATAAGATGACTTATGGATATGAATCTAACAGGAAATGGTAGACAATTGCACTGTGCCTCTTCAAGGACATGGCACATTTTCCAATTTATACGACATAATGCACACATTAAATAGTAACCCATGTCATTTAAAATAGAAATTATAAAAGATTTGAGTTGCCTTCGCCAATTCATATACATGTACTACTGTGAATTGACTATTTATGCAAAATCATCGCGAAGTATTACTATTTGTAACATACATTATCTGGTCCTCTTAACCCATTCACTGTCTTGGCGAGTGTAACGGTTATTTGCAAACAGTTTGCAGGGCTATCATAAAAATACTAAGATTTCAAATTTTCAATATTCAGACGCAATTTTACTAATCGTACCTTACCCCCATAGTCTGTTTCTTGTTTTGAAGACACGTGACTGCTTAAAACAGGTTGAAAGTAAAGCAGAATGCGCCATATGGCGCATTCTGCTTTACTTCCAGCCTGTTTTAAGCTACCATCTGCTAGGATAAAAATCCGAAGACTTAGGAAAAATCCGGAGAAATGGCAGCCCTGAGTTTGTATTCGTGACCAGATGCCGCGTAATCAAAATCCAAACTGTTTGATACTTATAGATTCATTCATTTACCAAATACACGGCTGCCATTTCTACGGATGTTTCCGAAATCTTCGGATTTTTTTTGTCTTGGGGTCTTAAAGCAGGCTATAAGTAAAGCAGAATGCGCATTTAGGCGCATTCTGCTTTACTTTCAACCTGTTTTAAGTAATCGCGCTTGAAAAATATAAAAAAAATAAAATCTTATGATTTTTCAAGTTCAAATTATGGCAGCCCTGCAAATAGCTTAACATTCAAAACTTAGAAGTAGACGAAAGCTTGCGAGCAGGCGATATTTAGAATGTTTTAAATTCACAAAATTGTCAATTTTCCATGTATTTAAAAATGGTTTCTAGGAGCTTTATGAATTGAAAAAAATACAAACAATCAGTTGTTGCTGTACTAGTGTTGGCTTCTACGGCCATTTCTAAATTCTATTGGTCCTTTTAACCGCGTTTTTTTTTTAAATAATTAAATCAATTTTCAATCATGAATTAAAATGTGTCTACCTCTTTCCAGCGACGAATTCAGCGATAGCAAGGGTTGCCAAGATCTTAGTTAGAATCACGGGTACCATATTTAGCTTGTAATGCGTCGGTTGTTGTGGGGTATATGTAAAATCTGCACGAGCCCGGGCGCGTGTTTTATTCTTTTCGAAACCCAACGAGCTGTGAACTTGGATTAGGAAGGGGGTTTCCGCTAGTCAATTATGTTGCAATGTTCTGTCTTGTTGTGCTAGAATGGGACCTGGCCAAACCCTCTTTTGTTTCAAATTGAAGTCAGGACTGCCATAAGTTAACATGAAAAATCCTAAGATTTCTGCATTTGCATTTTTAAGTGCAATTTTACGAACCGTACCTTTACCCCATCGCCTGTTTCTAGTTTTGTTGAAACGTGACTACTTAAAGCGGACTGGAAGTAAAGCAGGATGCGCCTTCAGGTGCATTCTGCTTTACTTTCAGCCTGCTTTAAGCTACCATGTCATAGAAAAACAATCCGAAGATTTAGGAAAAATCCGGAGAAATGGCAGCCCTGCAACTTGAAATACATCAATACCTCGACCAAAGTTCATAATTTGCATATTACAGTAAAACCTCTCACGTCCCAAAATATTTTTCAATACTACACTAAAATTTCTCTAATACGACCACTAAAAAGAAGATTAATTGATTGCATAAAAGACGGGTGCCAGTTTAAAGCAAAGTGGCAGTGAAACAGAAAGCTCCTTAAGGAGCTTTCTGTTTCACTGTCACATTGCTTATATTAGTCACCTATCTTAAACACCCAATAATTAACAAATTGTAGTGGTCGTAATAGAGAGGTTTTACTGTATTTGTTTGAGGCAGGTTGTTGCTAATGCTAGGTTCACACCAACGGCGCTTTGATGGCGCTTTAAAGCGGCGTGCAAAGCGGCACAAAAGCGTAACAAAGCTTGATTAAAGCGTCAGGGTCGTAATAGATCGTGGGAAAGCTTGGAGTAAAGCGGGACATTCGGCAAGAGCGCCAAATTTTTTTAAACGGTTTAAAATTTTTGGGCGCTCTGTTACGAATTGATTAAAGCGCCTATAGCGTATCAAAGCTCAACAAAGCTTAACAAAGCGTAACAAAGCTCAGCAAAGCTTGACTCAAAGCGTAGGAAAGCTTAACAGAGCTTGGTTAAAAGCGGGGACCCCAGGCTTCACGGTCTGTCACCACTTGACACGCTTCGTTAAGATGTCTCAAGATGTGTTACGATTTGGCATGAAGATCTGATACGAGGTCAGGCGCTTTCATCAAGATCTGACACGCTTTATTACGCTTTGTTACGTTTTCATGAAGGACTCTCACGCTTTCTCAAGAATTGAGACGCTTTGGTCAAGGATTGACACGTTTTTTTAGGCTTTGTTACGCTTGGCAAGCTTCCTCACGCTCTCTCACGCTCTTTCGTCTCTCCTACGATACTCATGCTCTATCTCCATCCCTATAAATGGCGCTGCGACTTGAGTACCACTCACTGCATTGTTTCAGATAGATCGGGTTCTGGTACATCTGGAACTTCTGGATCTTGTTGTTCTGACATCGTGTTCTTGACTCAAAAAGCAATGATTTTGTGGATCTGCTGCATCTTTTTTTAGGCTCTGGATCAAAAGCGGCATGAAATCGGCGATCTTGACATTTTCCAATGCGTAACAGAACTGAACAGAGCGTAACAATGCACAACAAAGCTTGATAATCGTATCAGAGCCTGATTTAAAGCGTCACAATCGCATCAAAGCGTAATAAAGCGTAATAAAGCTTATAAAAGCGTGATTTCAATCGTAGCAAAGCCTGATCAAAGCGGGATCAAAGCGTGAGGAACCGTAACAAGTCGGGAAATAACTCGTCCCAAAGCGGCAACCAATTCGTATCAGAGCTTATTATAGCGTAAGAGGTCGTGATATTTTTGGAAAAGTAAACAAAAATGACGACGCTTTGCTCGCCGATTTAAAGCGCGGCATTCGCCGTTGGTGTGAACCTAGCATAACAGCAAAGTAAACGTATAACAAGAAGCTCATTTAGGAGCTTTCTCTTTTTCTTTCATCCTTTTTTAAGTTGTCACATATCCTTTGTCCTTTGTACATCCAGTGGTCGTGATAGGAGGATTTTATTGTAGTTATTTTATGTTGACTATATGTAGCGGGTAAGATGGTGTTTTCTCTGTTTTAACCCCTTCACTGCCATTACGTCATCAATGTGAAACAATTGTCGTCTGCTTCTATTTCTAAAAATCAATTTTTAGGTATTTTGACTTAAGAAATATTGAAACGAGTGTCAAACAGTTTGGATCCTGATCAGACGCCGCGTTACGCGGTGTCTGATCAGGATCTAAACTGTTTGCAAATAACTACTGTACTCGAGGTAAGGCAGTGAAGGGGTTAAGCAAACTTAACCTCAATCATAAAGCAATAAAATATAGAACACATCAGGGCCCCGTTTCATAAAACTTCTTACGACAAATGTTGTCGTAAGTAAGATTATAAAACTCTCAATTATTATTTATTTCTCCATCTAATCCTGTCTTGTAACATCTTTTTGGAATCGTCTTGAAAAGACGATTCCAAAAAGATGTCACAAGACAGGATTAGATAAAGAAATCAGAGATTAAATGTATTTTAAAGTTTTGACTTACGACAACATTTGTCGTAAGAAGTTTTATGAAACGGGCACCAGGTTCTTGAGATGTTGACAATATTATCTTAATCTGAAGGCAAACAGTTAGGAGCCTGATCAGACACCCGATTTACTTGACAGACATATGATCTAACTCCAAAATGTGTGTATTGGGCAAAAACAAAATACCCGTGTTTCCTATTACATGCCAAAAAATAGGGACGGTATGTCGTAAAATCTTCTCTTTTTAATTATACAATAATAAATACATATTTAACGTTCTGATGGAGTATTTTGTATATTTATATTCATATATGAGAATATATGTAAGTATTTACCAAAACGGTAACGTGACTTATTATAACTTATATATAATATATAGTAGATGGAATTAATTAAGGTTTGAAATGTGTTTTATGCAGAAGTTTCTGTGACGACGCACCTATGCAGCATCACAGGGCACCTAGGTTTAATTCTTTATTTCAGTCTCGTCATGATTTACAACGTATCTTTATCACAGATTTAACAATTTTCAAAGTATATCATGCCGTTCATAATATGAACTATAAGAGACTATCACAATTTTGCAAATAATTACTATTAACATACCATAGTTATACATAATAAAACGCATACATTCTCCATTAATCGTGCAAACAAGACTCTTGTCAAATGAGAATACGAAACGCATGTCAAATGTGTCAATGAAATGCGTTGTCGGTATGTTGAATGTGTCAATGGTTAATTAACTAGCAGATCATATCTGCAAGGAAGGTACTTTTTGACATATTTAGAAAAAAATTGACTTAGATATTTGCTAAATGCCATATAACAATCAATACTTAAAACACTTGAACGTTTATAAACAAGCTTTTTAAACATTTAAGTGGAGAATAGCTTCTATTACACGCTCCGCCCCAAAAAAAGTACGGATATTTATTTCAGGTAAACGTGATAAGAATCATATTTCACTTTATTTGTGTGCGAATAATTACCAAAATATGAATAATTTCCGGACCAGGAAAGTGGCGTGCTGCTTTGAAATTCGGCGGTATCTAAGATTGCCGATTCTGCGGCTTCTGAAAAATGCTTCCTTGGGATCATTTATGGTGTCAAAGACCATAAGTAGAGATAATCTCCAAATATGCCTGAAATAATAGTCAAGCGTTTAACCCTTTCGCTCTCAATGACGCTTTAAAGCGCGTTTACAAACAGTGTAAGTCTTGATCAGACGCTGCGTAACGCAGCGTCTGATCAGGACCCAAACTGTTTGATACTCTAAGCGATATTTATTAAATCATTCAACCTTAAATCTAACCTTGAAACGTGCCTTGCAGACAACAATACTTAAGCATACGACAATAAAGCGGTGAAGGGGTAAAGATGTCCCGAATAATTTGATCATGAAATGGTTAGATAATTTGTAACAAGGCGTTTAGACCAGACCCGGGTGTTTCAGCTGTAGGCTTTCATTGTTAGAAGTTCTGTTTTTATAAACAGTTACAACTCCTATAATCCTAGCCAATTAAAAATGTAATACCAATACATATTTTAAGCAAGTTTGTGGAAGATCAGATAAAAAATATTCGAGTTAGAGAGAGTACAAAAAAAGTGTGAAAGTCTGACTGACTGACGGAGGGACAGGCGGAGGGACGGGCAGGGGGCAAACAGGCGTTTACTGGAGAACCACACGATGGGCCTTAAAATGCGCATATATAATAATATATACTTATTCTCGCTGCTTTCGTTTTACCACCGTTATGACGAAATGTGGTTCATTTTATAGCAATATCGTAGATACGCTCGCACACTGTGAAGTTGATCCCAGCTGTACCACGTGACACCAATCCGTGTGGTAATGTTTATGTCAGACGTTCTACTTTCGGTTTGTTATGGTTTTAAATCGCCTTTTTGGTGATTTAGGTCTGTCTTCAACATTTCATAGATCAGTTAGGCCCATCAGAATGTTCAAGCATTATTATTAACCGTTTGTATTTCGGACATTAAAAAAAGGTCTGAAAACACAATGGGACTTTAAAAACAGTCGTAAGTCAAAACTTTTAAATAGATATAATTTCTGAGTTCTTCGATTGATCCTGTTTTGTAACATCTCTTTGGAATCGTCTTGAAAAGTCATTAGATAAGATATAAGATACAGTAAAACCTCGCTTTTACGACCACTAAAACGAAGGCTAATTGATTGTATAATGGAGAGGTGGCAGCTTAACCCTTTGAACCCTAGTCCCGCATATTGGCGTCCTTTTCAAACAGTGTACATGTGAATAGTACACTTGTCCTGTGCGAACAGTGAAGAACCAGATCAGAGGGCCCCGAAAGGAGCCATCTGATCAGGGTCTTCACTGTTTGTCATAATGCCAAACATTGACAAAAACAACCCTTAAAAGTCAGAAATGGACTAGACTAAAATGGAAACTGGAATTGTCCATTTAAAGTTTCAGGGAGGAAATAGTTAAAGCAAGGTGACAGTGAAACAGAAAGCTCCTGAATGAGCTTTCTGTTTCACTGTCACCTTGCTTTAAGCGGTCACCTGTCATAAACACCCTAATAATTAACAACATTAAGTGGTCGCAATAGAGAGGTTTTACTGTATACGTTCCTGAGTCTGATTTAGTAATAAAAGTGTTAACCCCATTCACTGCTTAACTCTTTCCTCCCTGAAACTTTAAATGGACAATTCCAGTTCCCATTTTAGTCTAGTCCATTTAGACAGTTAAGGGTTGTTTTTGTCAATGTTTTGCATTTTAACAAACAGTGAAGACCCTGATCAGAGGGCTCCTTTCGGAGCCCTCTGATCTGGGTCTTCACTGTTTGCATAGGACAAGTGTACTATTCACATGTACACTATTTGAAAAGGACGCCTATATGCGGGACTAGGGTTCAAAGGGTTAAATCGAGAACACTGGTTACATTGTATTTATAAATAGTTTGAGTTCTGACGCGGCGTCTGACCAGAATCCAAACCGTTTAATATTCACAACGGTGTTATTTAAGTCAATTTCCTATAGTTTGAATTTGAGAAATAAAAGCAGGCGTCAATTACTGAGCACAGATGACGGCATGGCAGAAAAAACGGTTATTTTAGTAAAGTTAGGATCTGCGTCTGAGATATTAGAAGGTGAAAACTGAAAGTAACTGACACACCTGTTCAAATATGTGTATCAGCAATTTATGCAAATACTGAATTTCGTGGAAGTCGCGCACGATTGGGTTCATGCAAAATGAAAATTATATCTTACCCGGAACTGAAATTGTGCAATACGTTAACATAAAAAACATGCACAAACAGTGTAGACTCATAAGCAACAGTCTCGAGAGGATCTGCACAATTTATTGTGGTTAACCCATATGGTGCCATTCGATAAAAAAAACAACCTTAAGTACAAGTGTCGAACTTCGATATCTCGAACTCGGTTAAGTCGAACATACCCGTATTTCAAAGTTAAAACGCGGCTAGGCCGCGTTTTAACTTTGAAACACGAGTATGTCCGCCTAAACCGAGCTTGAAATAAGGCAATTCATGTTTCGAAATATCGGATAGTTCGAGTTATGTGAGTTCGAGATATCGAAGTTCGACTGTATCAACCTTTTCACAGCCAAAGTTAGCCCTTCACGCCATAGATACGCCTTTTAACGCATTTACCTTATTCCTAATCTGTAGGAAATAGGTTCCTTTTATACAGTCATGAATATGTATCATGAGACATATAAATTTACTATATTCTGACAGATGGTAACTTATAACAGGTTGAATGTTAAGCAGAATGCACATTCGGGTGCATTCTGCTTTACATTCAACCTGTTTTAACTGTGATCATCTTTCAACAAAACTAGAAACAGGCTATATGTTGTAATGGGTTAACTGTCTGACCGGACCAGTGTGAAGACTGTTATTGTGTGTAAGCTTATGCATATGATAATGTTATGACTGAAGTAACTTTTTATTTACGGTCACTCAAGATAAGACTATCCCTTGCGAATACATAAGACGTGTTTATCTATCGAGCGTTAAAAAAATAGTCATTTTATTTATTTTCGTCAGTTAGTCGTAATTCACGCGCATGAAAGTTATAGGCTAGGATCAGGAACTGTTCTAGAGTGACGATGGACACTACACTTGGGTCAGTGATGCAATTTTGTGGCATTGATATTGATTTTTTAAAGTGTCTTGTTTACCCCTCCCACATTTAACAACATTGTGTCGTCATCTGCAGATTCATGACGTCACGCGCTTCGTATGTTTGCCGGGTGACAAAGGATAGTGCTTAATCTTTCCAAAGTTTTTAATCGAATCATGAGCGGAGAGAAAGGGGGTAAGCTACCAAAGACCGTGAAAGGTAATGTTATAAAAGAAAAAACCAAAATGCCTCGTGCAGCAGATAAAGCTGGTAAATCTTGTGCAGCCCAGGACACTGGTGTCAGTGATGAAACGGAACTTAAGTCGGTGGGGGGTACATCAAATCTTGAAATCCTGGTCTCTCTGAAAAGGCTAGACAAGAAGATTGACGTAGTTGACAAGAAGCTGGATAAATTAGATACACTTGAAAAGAAAGTAGGAGAATTTGATAAGGAATTACGGGCGTTGAGGCTGTACGTACAAGACAGCATTGATAAGAATAATGAGAACGTTAATAAAGTTTCCGACAGGGTTGATACTCTGGAATTCTCACTTGGTACGACACAGGACCAACTTGCGCAGCTGCATAAAGACAAGATGCATATGCAAGACAATTTATTATACCTACAGTCGCAATCCATGCGTAATAACCTTATGTTTGCGAATATTGAAGAAGAGGAGCGCGAGACACCGGTCCAAACGGAACAGTTGGTGCGTGATTTCATGCACGCCAAACTAAAACTAGCACAGGATGTCATTAATGAGATCAAATTTGAGCGTGTACATAGGGTTGGTCAAAAACTGAATGCTACAAGAAATCCTAGAAAAATCGTCGCAAAATTTTCGCTGTTCAAAGATCGCGAGACCGTACGTAACCAGGGAAGGAAACTAGCCGGTACCAACTACTCCATGTACGAGCAGTACCCACCTGAAATCGCACAGAGGCGGAAGAGCTTACTACCAAAACTCAAAGAAGCTCGAAGGCAGGGGAAATCAGCATGGCTGAGTTATGATACTCTATATATTGATGGAAGGCCAGTGCGTGATCAGGGAATGAACAGTTAGGGATGCGTAGGGGCTGAGCTGAAAGTTTTGTCATGGAACATTCATGGGCTAGGCAGTGATAAGTTGAGCGATTGTGACTTACTACGTGTATTAGAGCAGTATGATATTATATTTCTTTTTGAGACATGGGCAAACAAATCGTCAAAGATTAACATTAAAGGTTACAAGAGTTTCAATTTTCCTAGACAGTTTCAGAATCGACGGGCGAGACGTTGTAGTGGCGGTACAGTTGTTTTCATAAAAGAATCATTGGTTAAGGGTGTTACAGTTGCTAAAAACCATTTGGACACGGTGATATGGTTGAAATTAGATAAGCAGTTTTTTAATTTTGAAAATGATGTTTATTTAGCAGGAATTTATATTTGGGTTGAGAATTCACCAGCTTATGATGTACATGACATTGATTTGTTTCAACTTATACAGAATGACATTAACTGTTACGAGTCCGCAGGTAGTGTACTGCTGTGTGGTGACTGGAATGCACGTGTTGGCAATGGATCTCGACCTGACTACATTGTTTGCGATTCCAACTCTGATATTATTGATTATGATGACTATACCCCTGATGTACCGTTATCTCGTGTTTCCATGGATAAAGGTTGCAATTCGCACGGGCTAAAGCTGTTAGACTTATGCAAGTCTAGCGGCTTTAGGCTTGCGAATGGCAGGCTGTTTAAAGATAATTCGATAGGTGATTACACTTATACTAGCATAAACGGTAGCAGTGTTATTGATTACTTATTGTTACGGAATAGTGATTTCGGTATCTTGTGTAATTTTGAAATAGGTAAATTTAATGAATGGTCTGACCATGCGCCTGTGTGTTTTGGGTTAAGGTGTAATACGGCGCTAAACAATGAATGTGTTGGAAAGGGAAATGTGTTTAATTTTGTTAAATGGGACCCGGATTTGAAAGACGACTTTAGGCGTCGACTTATTGCACAGTTACCTGTATTAAATAGAATTACTGATGACATGGTGTTAAATGGCAAAGAGAGTGTTAATAAAGGCATTAATGACTTTACACAGATATTAAATGAAGTAGCTAGTCCATTGTTTTTAAAACGCATGTATAAATCTCGATCGAATAGTTATATAAAGTCCTTTATTAAAAAGGCAGACTGGTTTGATAGTGAATGTTTAGAAGCTAAGCGTATTTACCAACAGTATTTGCATGTTTTTGATAAATGTAAGAATGATGCAAACAGAATATCAATGTTGGATAAGAAAAAGATATACAAGAACTTGATTAAAAAAAAGAAAAGACGTTTTGAGCTTAATAAAATGACAGAGGTCGAAAGATTGAGACATAGAAAGCCGAGGGACTTTTGGCGGCATTTTAGTAAGCGAAATGATGAAAGCAGTGCACGGGACATATCGCTAGATGAATTTTTTGAATACTTTTCAAAACTAAATGATGATTTACCAAATCCACATGATAGTGATTCAGAAGATTTCTTTGTGAATAATGATTTTGATTCACAAAATGTGTCTTTTGAGGAGCTTGATTCTCCGATTACACAATCTGAAATTGAAGCTGTTGTTAGAAAATTGAAAAGGAACAAGGCATATGCCGGTGATCAACTTATTAACGAGTATTTTTTGGAATCTTTTGATATTCTGTCTGCTCATTTAGTTGACATATTTAATTGTATATTTGAATCGGGTGTTTTCCCAGAGAAATGGTGTGAGGGTATTATTGTACCGTTATTTAAGAAGGGTGATAAAAGTAACGTTAATAACTACAGGGGCATTTCGTTGGTGAGCTGTTTCTCAAAGATTTTCACAGGCGTTTTAAACAATCGCATTTCATCTTGGGCTGAAAACAATGATATTCTGACAGACGCCCAATTTGGGTTTAGAAAGGGCCGCTCAACAACAGACGCTATATTTGTGTTGAATGCAACAATTCAAAAAATATTGCGTAATAAGGGGAAATTATTTTGCGCCTTTGTTGATTTGAAAAAGGCATTTGACAGTGTGTATCACCATGGTCTTTGGCTGAAATTGTTTAGGGTAGGTATTAAGGGTAAAATGTTACGGATCATTAAAGAAATGTATTCAATAGTTAAAATGTGTATTAAGCATTGTGATGATTATTCATCCTTCTACGAATGTGCGATTGGTTTAAAGCAAGGGGAGGTAATATCACCGATAATGTTTGCTCTTTATCTTAATGACCTTGAGCTGTTTCTTTCAGACAGAATAAGTAGCGGGCTGACTCTTGATCAAATAAACCTTATTTTGCTTTTATTTGCGGATGATATGGTGATATTGGGGTCTGATCCAAGCGAATTGCAGAATAGTTTAGATAATTTGGAAAGGTATTGTGACAGATGGGGGTTAGAGGTCAATGTGAAGAAAACAAAGATAATGGTTTTCAGAAATAGGGGCAGAGTACCGATGGAATATGTTTGGAAATATAAAGGTCAAACAATAGAAATTGTAGATGATTTTACTTATTTAGGCGTTGTTTTTAGTTATACTGGCACATTTAACAGTTATATAAGTACATTAACAGGCAAGGGATTAAAAGCCCTTAATACATTGGTTGTAAACGTTAAAAAGTATTGCTTTAAACCAAAGACTTTTTGTCAGCTTTTCGATGCCTTCGTAGGATCCATCTTGAATTACTCATGTGAAGTGTGGGGCTGCACAAAAAGTAAACAATTGGAGAATCTACATTTAAAATTTTGTAAGAGATTATTAGGTGTTAGAGCTTCTACACGTAACATGTGTATTTACGGTGAGTTAGGTAGGTTTCCATTGTATATCAATAGGTATAGCAGAGTAATTAAGTACTGGTGCAAACTTGTTCTAAGTGAAAATATTATTCTTCAAACATTGTTGAGTGAAATGGGTGATGATCTTAACAAGGGTAAAACCAACTGGTTAAGTGATGTTAAAAAACTTTTAGATGATTATGGTTTTTCCTATGTTTGGCTGAATCAATATACGGTGGATTTAAATAAGTTTCATGTTGTTTTTAAAGCCAGAGTAATGGACGTATTTAAACAGTCTTGGTGTGCTTCTATCCAAGAGTCTAACGTTTTATATACATACAAATTTTTCAAAGAAACTTTTGAACACGAACATTATCTTACTGTTTTACCAAAGAAGTACATGTATATTTTAGCTAAGTTGAGATTATCATCCCATAATTTAAGAATTGAATCCGGGCGTTACGGTGCAGGTAGAACTGAAAGAGAGGAAAGGTATTGTGTGTTTTGTTACAAGCATGACATAGAAGACGAGTTTCATTTTGTTTTAGTATGTACTCTGTATACTGACTTAAGAAAAAAATATCTAAAACGTTATTTTTACCAAAACCCAAGTGCTTATAAGTATGTAGAGTTGATGAAATCAAATAGTTCCAAAACCTTACTAAATCTATCAAGGTATATCTATGAAGCTTTTGATATGAGGAAAGCTGCACTGAACTACCTTGATTGATTTGTATACGAGTCAGTGTTTTATTATCTAATCATTTACCAAAAATGATCATTTAATATCTTTTTTTTTTCATGAAAATAGCAGTTCAACCTCAAATTCTAAATTTTCGAAAATAAATCTACTATCATTTGAAAACTTTTTTTTTTATTATTATTATTATTATTATTATATGCATGTTTGTTTGGCCACTTTGGCCATCTGTAAATATGTTAACGTGTATGTTAATATGTTAAGAGTAACGAGGAATTTGTTAATTCAAGTTACTGATTGAATAAAGAATTATTATTATTATTATTATTAAAATACAATTGACAGCTTAAAGCAGAAAGTTCCTAATGCATTCGAGGAGATTCTGTTAATGTGTAGATTCCACCTCAGATATGTCGATATGTCTACATCCAGGTACCTTGCAGCATCCACACACTCTAGGACCTGACCGTGAAGTCATGCACTCCATCAACTATTTGATGATTACCGATATCTACAGGCGCTGTTAAAACAACTAAAACAAATAACAAAAATACCCCCCCCACCAAAAAAACAACACCCCCCCCCCCCCCCCCCAAAAAAACCCACACCAACAACAACAATAACCCAAAAACAACCCCAACAACAACAAACAAACAAAAAAGCACCCCCCCCCCCCCCATATAACACCATGGAGAAATGTCATTTCTCCATGATAACACACTTCACTTATGGAGTTTCTTGAAACAAAATATACTTGAACATATGTCATATCTAAAAATAGAAACATGCTGTCATAACTATTGCAGAATGTGTCTATTAAATTTGCACCCACAATTCATCTCGAGTAAATCTTGTAATTGCGTGGGTACAAAGACAAGCCTGCTTGCATTCTGTCCCCTATCCAATCAGACCATTTAGTTTTAAGCTGCTGCCCATTAACCTAGATTTCTGACCATTTATCATTGGTTGAGAATTTGCAAATAATGGGTCTTTATAGATACCATAAAGGTCCGCTGACAAATAAAGCCACAAGTTATGTATATGACATCAACCAGGATTGGATAGATTACAATAGACTGTGGTTGCCATGTTGGTTGTGATAATCAGCAAGTTCCATTTTGGTATTGTACTGGGGTAGAAGGAAACATTTCTTATCTAAATCGGGAAATATGTATTAAACTCCTTAATTAACTTATTTACTATTAAAATTTTAAACACCGTTGAAAAAGCATGATCAAGTTGTCTAAACGTATACGTTTTTGCAAGGAGTGGACAAAGGGTAGCAACTCGTACAGAAAATGCTAAAAGCTGATAAGGAGTTACCTGCCCTAATAGATCAATAGATTTTCTGCCACGTTCACATAGCGAAAAGATTATCATATAGAGTGACAGTATTTTTTAGATAGATGTTAAAGACATGCAAAATGTTTCACTTTGGTTTATTGGAAATTAACAAATTGTTACTAAAAGCGAGGTGTAATAATATTTATTATATACATGTACCTATCAATTATTTATAGAGAGTTCTCGTTAGATAAATTTTATATGCGTCCCATTCAGTTATGTAATCACTAATGATGATATCACTTTTGTAGTGACGATATCATTTTTGTGACGTCACGTCACAGTATATTTTGTGACGTCGCGAGTAAACAATTAATGCTGTGTGTTTTCTCTGTAAAACGTGATTAAAATGTATATAATAAATAGAATAATGAATGGATTTTTGTTATCTGGTTAAAAAAAACTCGTCCTGAGGACTCGTTTGTTTAACAAGATAACAACCCATTTTCGTGATATTTTTTTTTTTATTATATGCCTTCGAGTGATATCGAGCGTTTTCGCGTGTATTTGCAGAGTAAAATACAAGAGTCTGTATCAGCCACCTTGTATCAGCCACTTTGTATTTTCGATTTGACGTGACGTCATTTACGTACATGTACGAGTGCCGCGTTATTCTTTGTGACATACAAAAAATCTTGTTCTGCTTCAAATAACTAATAAATTTTGGATATAAAATGATTTAAACAACTATTTAGTTGTTTCTGGTTTGTATTCAAGGCATATAATAAACACATCACCAGTTGGCAGTGCGCAACAGAGTGTTGCATTTAGCTCTCGACGTTTTTGGCGGAAACAACCGATCAGACTCGCGCCAAGGCGCTCGTCAGATCGGCTATTTCCGCCAAAAACGTCTCGAGCTAAATACATCACTCTGTATCGCGCTGTCAACTGGTAATGTGTATATATCAACCTAAAGGAATTGGTTATTCTCTTATATTTATTATACACCTATCGATGATTTATAGAGATTTATTATATGCCTTCGAGTGATATCGAGCGTTTCCGCGTGTATTTGCAGAGTAAAATACAAGAGTCTGTATCAGCCACCTTGTATCAGCCACTTTGTATTTTACTCTGACCTCGCTTTCGATTTGACGTGACGTCATTTACGTACATGTACGAGTGCCGCGTTATTCTTTTTGACATACAAAAAATCGTGTTCTGCTTCAAATAACTAATAAATTTTGGATATAAAATGATTTAAACAACTATTTAGTTGTTTCTGGTTTGTATTCAAGGCATATAATAAACACATCACCAGTTGGCAGTGCGCAACAGAGTGTTGCATCTAGCTCTCGACGTTTTTGGCGGAAACAACCGATCAGACTCGTGCCAAGGCGCTCGCCAGATCGGCTATTTCCGCCAAAAACGTCTCGAGCTAAATACATCATTCTGTATCGCGCTGTCAACTGGTAATGTGTATTTATCAGTTAGATAAATTTTATATGCGTCATAGTTGATATCATCACTAGTGATTATATCACTTTTGCAGTGACAATATCATTTTTGTGACGTCACGTCACAATATCGTTTGTGACGTCGAAGGTAAATGATTTCTCAATTAAATCTATATAATAAATAGAATAATCTATTCCTTTGGGATGGATATAAAATAGGCAGTGGCTAGGAGTACGGACCCGTACCCCTAGACTGCGAGTCTAGGAGTACGGACCCGTACTCCTAGCCTGGGGTGATGGGGTTTGGCTAGGAGTACGGAACTTTTATTTCTTAAAAATGCGTGTCTTTCTTTTATGTAAAAAATGAATTATAAGAGAGAACTAAGCACAGTTTCATGCTTTTTATTTGTAATATGCAATGTTTACATTATTCCCGTCGGCACAGTCATAAAAATATCTAGAAAATTAGTGTTGTCAGTCAACCGTACGAAATATAGTGAGCTATCTAGAATAAGATGAATTAACCCTTATCCTGTCGTAATGTCGTCTGCTTTGAAAGTGACTTCTTACTTTTAACTAAATTAGTTAAAGTAAGAAAAATGCATTTATAAATTGAACAGACCTAAACAAATTACAGGTGTCCATTAGTTTTGATTCAGATCAGCCGCTGATTTACGTGGAATCTTATCCGGGTTTTAACTGATTTACCAGTCAGGTCGCAGTCGGCAGGTAAATAGAGCGGAGCGGAAAATGGCATAATAGCGGAAAATCGCTACTTGTTTTTGTTAATCACACCCTTTTATTGAAGATGTGTATAAATTTACTTACACGCAGATACATGTATCACGCGTCCACGATTTATTTATCAACCTTGATCCAAACTATTGATATCTCCATGTAAGAAAGTTTTACTATTAGATCTATATATATATTACTAGACTAACGGACAAAAATAATTACAATTTTGATTAAATATTTGCAATCTTCATAATATGGCATATAAGATAATTTTATTTACTTTTGAATCTGGTTACAAGAAGTTTCACGGTCGGGACAACTGTGCTAGGTAGAACACATACTTACAAACACTTTACATGTGAAGGGTGCACTTGTCTATGCTGGATAAACACATATTTACTAAGAGTTCTAGACTTCTATGCAACTAGTGTAGACCCAGATCAGAGGGCTTTACCATGGACTATCTGATAGATGTCTGCACTGTGTGTTTTCGTTATCAGATGTTGTACTAACACGGTTTGACAACAGTTCACTGCCTAAATCAGGACAGAAGTGTAGTATATAAAGCTCTTTCGGGAGCTTTCTGTGTTGTTTCTGACCTTTACATTGTGCATTGAGCAGTCGAATTCACAAAAGTAATATTTCAAGTTTTTCCTCAATTATGTTACTTATGAGTTACGTGAGAATTATCTTTTTTTGTATTATTGATACATACTGTGTGTATAACTCAAATAAAATCTATCCTGCTTATACGATTTTCTTAATAACCAATTTTTACAAGTTTCACCATTTGTGCTAACCGAAAATACTATTGTATGCAAGTATTTCTCCTGTCATTACATGCATGATCTGAGAGATCTGACAACATTGAAGGAATTGTTCTGTTCTGTTCAAAAGAAAACACTATCTATGTGCGCACGTGCAGCGTGCTGCCAGTGATTGGAAGGCAATTGCATAAATTGCTTGATTGCATGATTTTTTTTTCTTACTTGTTGGTCTACCATGTTACATCAACTTTTCAACCCCGTACCAGAGAACCTTATCAGGCGCGTAACGCGACTTTTGGTCTTATTCCAAACTGTTCGACTTACTCTCGATCATTTCAAATCTTCCCACGTATAGAAAGTACATTAATTTTGCCTTAAAGTAAAAATGTACAAAAACAGTTCGTCTCCTGATTAGATGCTGCAGTTGAACAACAAATGTCAATTTCAGTCGAAATACTTTAGTCTGATATAATTAAGATATTCATCCTTTATTTTTAGACAACAACAGCATCTATATCAATATCTATATACTGACTATTAACTCTACATGTCTAAATGTGCATGTAAGCGGCGATACTGCGTTTTACCTAGCAAACAGTTTTGATCTAGATTACTTCCAGGCACATACATGTATATACACTTTATTGAACGTTTTAATGTCACAGTTCATCCCGGGCTTAATTGAACCCTCACACTCTTTGAACCATACATTGTAAGTGTTGATCCAGATTCAAAAATTAAAAAGTCTCTTATATGCCATATTATAGAGATTCCATTAGTTTGGATCAAGATCAATGAACAAAATATAGTCTGTGGACGCGTGGCGTCTGCGCAAATATTTCATCAAAATTGTAATTATTTCTGTCCGTTTTTTGGTCTCAGAAAATAGATCTTAGTACATAAATCTCTCTTACATGGAGATATCAATAGTTTGGATCCAGGTTGATTAATCAACCATGGGAGTGTTGTGTATTAGCAAATACGCATCTTTAACGAAGTGTGAAGAACAAAACTAGTCCCTATTATGCCAGTTTTCCCTATTATGCAATGTTTCCGCTTCACTGTATTCACACTTTGCCTGCCGACAGAGACCTGCATGATCGGTATTTGAATCAGTTATATATAACCCGGATAAGATGCCACGAAAAAAAAGCGGCTGATCTGTATCAAAACTGTTGGAAACTTGTACAGGTCTCTTGAATTTACAAGTGCATTATTCTTACCATAAAAATTGCAAAAATCAACCATTTCAGGAGACTATATTACGACAGGATAAGGGTAAGTTGATCATGGCTCACTATGTATTTAGGATGACTGGCAGACAACATGTTTCTTTTCATCGTGCCGTCACCAAATAACTGACACATCGTATATTACGAATGAAAAGCATGGGAAAATGATATTTCATTAGTAATATTCTTTTTTGCATTAAAGAAAGCCACATACTATAAAGAAATAAAAGTTCCGTACTCCTAGCCAAACCCCATCACCCCAGGCTAGGAGTACGGGTCCGTACTCCTAGACTCGCAGTCTAGGGGTACGGGTCCGTACTCCTAGCCACTTCCTATAAGATATATATACAGGGACGTAGATTAAATCTACGTCCCTGATATATCACAAGAATTGGTAGTTATCTGGTTTATAAACTCGCCCTGCAATGCATAAAAGGTTTATTATAGACCCCATGGTTGAAATAGCCATATTTTTTGTTACAAAATTGGTAGTACGAAATGGTTTTGGTGCGAAACGTCATGAAAAAAAACGCCCCGCCTACCGAATCTCCTTCACAGAGAGTGCCTATCTTATCCGCAGGAGAGTAGTCGCTTGAAACAACGATGGAAGACATTTCAAAGCGAAAGTACAGCCTGTTCTAGAAATGTTTCAGACATTTGAATTAGACCTATATCGTTTTTTGTCTATTAGAAATTCTTATAGAAACCCGGTCTCGTTTACGCCACGAAGATACTTGGATAATAACACACCTTTGTTTGGCTGGCAACTTATCTTGTTCATGACAGGGGCGTTCCTTCTTCTTCTCTTCTTCCTATTGTTGTACAGGGCCCACTCTGGGGCATTTTCGTTCCTAGGGGCAAATCTGGGATACGCAGAAATAGAAGGAGGGGAAGGGGGGGGGGGGGGGTACATGTACGGGGGTCCCCCCCCCCCCCCCCCCCCCGGAAATTTTTTTATTTCTAGAATGAAGGAGATGCATTCTAGAGGGTATATGGGCCGAACAAGTTATAATTAGTGAGATGAATTCACTAAGTTTTGTACAAATCATCAACAGTAGCCTGTTTTCCTGTGTTTTCGCCACCCTTAGCTATATTTTTCGCGCATGCGCTTTCTGATGTAGATCTAACATTTCTTACTTTTTCGCGGATCTAATTCTGGACTGAACTTTCAATAACACGAATATATACAAATAAAACTTGTGAAATAAACACAAATGTAAATTACTGTACCGTTTTTGAACGAGGTCATTGCTCTGGATCACCGGGATGCTTTCTTGTCAATTCGCCACCTCTGATTGGTCGTTCGATAATTAGGTCAATGTAGGCTCTGGCAGTATGTTATAGTTTGTTTCATGAAATTTGAACATTGTTTAATGATTTTGAAATATTTAATTTTTTAAAAGTAGAATCTAAATAATATCTTTTACAACTTTACAATAAAAAGTAACAACGGGCATATAGAGTTAAAATTACCAACATGTCCTTTGATTTGAAACTTTTTATGAATTATTGTTATTTTACCTGTTTCTTTCGCATTTTTGGCGCTTGAAATCTTCCTTAGTGAAACTGTCCTAAGTATTCGGATATCCTCTGTAGTTTTCGGACATCCTCTGTAGCCTGCTCGTGACGGAATTCCAAGTTTTGCTTAGGTGGCGAATTGACAAGAAAGTAGCGAAATGATAAGAAGCAAGGATATATGCATGTATAGTAAAACCAGATCAGGGACAATTTAAGATCAATGATTTATATTAAGTGGTATGCATGGTCTCTGTTAAGAGCTAACCTGGGTGAGGCATGATTTTTTGTGCATTTTTCAAAATTTTTAATTTTTGGACTTTCAAAAATAAAAGTACGCAACTGCGTACTTTGCGTATGCCTAGGTACGCCCCTGCATGTTATTGTTAAATCCATGTATCGTATGGTCGGATAATGGTAGTATTGGTGTAGAAAATTAAGAACCAGTACAGTAGGATTAAGTACTGTTTTGTATTTTTTCACCTCTATATGTGTATAAATTAAATATTTTAAATAGATCTATATAGAAACGGTGTGAAAACCAATACAAGCACATTTAACAGGGCAACAAGGCAAGTCAGGGCTGCCATAAGTTGACATAAAAAATCCTAAGATTTCCAAATTTGCATTTTTCAAGTGCAATTTTACGAATTGTACCTTTACCACAATCGTAGATGTTTCTAGTTTTGTTGACACGTGGCTGCTTTAAGCAGGCTTGAAGTAAAGCAGAATGCGCCTTAAGGCGCATTCTGCTTTACTTTCAGCCTGCTTCAAGCTACCATGTACAAGAAAAAAATCAGAAGATTTAGGAAAAATCCGGAGAAATGGCAGCCCTGGCAAGTCAATCTTGCAAAACCAGTTCTGGTTGTTGTTGGCTACCATTTCAACTGTTTTAACCCTTTACCTTATAGAAGCACCTTTTAGCGCATTCCATTTCATCCTCCACGGAAGATAATAGTTCCAATCTATACAGGCATAGATCTGTATTCGAAGAAATATTTTCTAAATTTCTAGCAGGTGGTTACTTAAAGCAGGCTGAAAGTAAAGCAGAATGCGCCTTTGGGCGCATTCTGCTTTACTTTCAACCTGCTTAAAATTAAGTAGTGATCTATTTTCAAAACTACAAAAAACCTATGGAATAAAGGGTTAATACCCCCAGGATCTGAAAACGCAGATTTTCCTGTCTGTCTGGCTTCCGTCAGTTCGTAACAGGTTTACTTGATTTTACGGTTTCGTCTACTGCTTACTCAATTAAATGCTTAGATATCTAAAGTGTGTGTGACACACAGGCAATGCATGAAACTTGACAGGCATGTTACTGGCTACATAATGTAGATCTACCTGTAATATTAGGCGTGACACATACATGTACAATCACTATTCTATATTATTGTTTTCAATGCGAAATCCCCATTTGGATTGCTACGTAAGCGAAATCATTATAAATTCTAAATTAAAGGTAGGGATTAGAAGGGTGTACTAAGCTGTGATAATGTTTCTCAGTTGGTATAGACTTAGGTCTAATACAGGGCTCCAGATATGGTGGGTATTCCAAAAAATAAAATCTTTATTTGTGCAGTAAACCCTATAGTGTTACTACTCATTAGAATCGTCTCGAAGAGACGATTCTAATGAGTAGTAACACCATAGGATTTGGTACTGAAATTAGTGAGAAAATGCTTGAATGATTTGTGTGGCTTACTTCCTCTTATCCAGGGCCTTGTAATACGGAAAAAGGCTTGCCTTTTTTCCGTTCTTAATTAATGCATGATAAAATCAAAGGTATTCCAATTCTATTTAATCACTGACAGACTTTGAAAAGTGTTTGATTTGCGCGTGAATAATTTCCTCAAAACTAGGCAACTACAAAACATGGGGGCTGACATCTTGGATGATGACGTCACGGCTTTTACGAAGAGTTGTGTGTGACATTTCGGAATTCCAGATTTCGGTGCTATTTTTAAACCATTTTAAGCATGAATAACAAACAACACTCACTTGTAATGGTTTCCTCCAAAGGACAAACAGTTCAATTCATACCCTTAAACGCTTAAATGAACGTTATTTGCAAAAAGCTACTTCTCAATCGAACCGATAAAAATAACGGATTATCAATACGTCATCAATATAAATAATGACGTCATTATTGGTGGTCATATGACTTCCAAAAATAGTTTCAGATTGCATTATAGGTGTACGGAGGAGTTTTAACTTTTAACATTGTATACACGGGTGCTTATAAATCTATTTGATTATTTGGTTTAACAACATATAGGTCTTGTCCCAAACAATTTTTGTATATAATAAAAGTCCGAGTTGGTTGTGTAATCCAGATCTCAATCACGAGAGGCGTAGCCTCGAGTGTGATCTGGAATACATAACGAACTGATACAAGAGCGCTGATCACACACTGGTGATAGATCTATTCCGTTTTCATTAGTACAATTTTGCTTTTTTCCGTCCATAGGCAAAGCCTAAATACATATTAGTATTGGATGAATGGCAGTCATTATTATGATTTACCTTGATCCTGATAGCCATTGTGTGTCAAGCTCGTGTTGGCCCAAATCAACGTTGTTTCTTCTTTAACTGGTATTTATTTGTCGTGGCTTGCATAGGTGGTATACATTATCAGTACAGTTCAGTTATGGCAGCTAGGGTGTACACGGTAGGCAATAGTTATCCCAATAAAATCCTGAAGTTATGTTCAAAAGCGATCTATGACTTTCTTCTCTGTCTTTAGCTTGTTTCAATTCTGTCTGTGTATTATTATGTGCCTTATCTGGAGGCTGGAGCTCTACTTTATTTTCAGAACCATGAGTATACATGTACCTAGGATGCTATAACAGGAAACATGGACAGAGCTGAATACCTGGCTCTCAGTGGGGTGAAATTGGCCATCATTGGTGGACTGGTGGAGAATGTACATACCATACCATATGTCGGCAGGTGATCAAACTAATTTAACTCTTTATTCCAGAGCCTGTTTTTATAAGCGCACCTCTAACCCATTAAGCCATACTGACTCATTTTGACTCATTGCGCAATAGCCTCATACTAACTCATTTTGACTCACTTTAACTCTTTGAACCCTAGTCCCGCATATAGGCGTGCTTTTCAAACAGTGTACATGTGAATAGTACACATTTCCTATACAAACAGTGAAGACCCAGATCAGAGGGCTCCGAAAAAAGCCCTCTGATCAGGGTCTTCACTGTTTGTCACAATGCCAAACATTGACAAAAACAACCCTTAAAAGTCAGAAATGGACTAGACTAAAAAGGAAACTGGAATTGTCCATTTAAAGTTTCAGGGAGGAAAGAGTTAATCAACTAGCATGTATTGAGGTGAGCACTGATAATTGTTATTCGCTTATGAGTTAATGGGCTAAAGGTGGTTATATATTCGAGTGGCCCTGTCCCTCCTTCCGTCTGCTCTCATAAGAGGGGTGTTGATACGTGGAATTACTTCTCGTCATCAAGAATGATCATGTGTGTGGAACAGACTTGTGAGGGAAAATCGACTTATAGGTTGCACCTCACAATGATCACCTGTTCAAAATAATCCTTTGATTTAGGGGGTGCATAATACGCAATAACATGTTTGCACAAGTTTTATCCATTATGGACAAAACAACCATAAATTGTGAGCTGCTGTGTACAGAAGGCACTCCTGAGCTGCAAGCACCCCACATTTAACTTTTGTACATGATGACGTTATCCGTCCCCAATCACTTGTGTGGTGAAAAACAGAAGTCAGTCCGTCAACATTTAGTTTGTCCAAAGTTTTTCGGAAAACAATTGGAATGATATAAATGAAACTTCACAATTCACACAATTGTTATATGCATAAAGATCTGAAATTGAGTCAATTTTGAGATTCATTTGATTTGTTGTTGCAGAGTTATCTGCCCTTGATCTTCTCAAATAAGCTATAAAAGGCTGCTGGTGGGCATATTATGTAATTTTTGCGCTGCTCTCGTTAGTATTGAAGATATTTGACCACTTAAAACGGGTTCCTTCAGCCTGCTTTAACTGCCATCTGCTAGGGTTTAGATAATAGTTCTTATAGCACTGTACATGACTACATGTTCACGACTGTAAAAATTGGAACTTTTTTCTGCAGTGGGGAATAAACTTTATACTGTGCTGAAAAGACTTTCCAAAACAAAAGTCCAATTTACATTATAAGACTCCTGAGAGACTTGTATAAAAAATATCTAAAAGGTAAAGGCAAAAAGGGCAGTCTCTGATCAGAGTGTTCATTTAGGATCCTTCTGATCTGGGTATACACTGTTTGCAAATGAAATTTATTTAACCCTTTCCTCCATAGAAGCGACTTTTAGCGTATTTAACTTATTCCTCCGCTGAAGAAAATAGTTCCAGTTTATACCTCCATGAACAACTACCATTACAAATATTTTTTATAGCCTAGCAGATTTGAGCTTAAAGCAGGCTGAAAGTAAAGCAGAATGTGCCTAAAGGCACATTCTGCTTTACTTTCAACCTGCTTTAAGTGGTCACCTGGCTTCAAAACTAGAAACAGGCTATGGGGTAATGGGTTAATGTCCAGCTAGGCTTCTCTTTAGTTTGTGTAATTAACCAATACTAAATACATAGATATGAAGGCTAGGGTTAACAAAATTTGTAGGGTTCCAGATAAGGGGAGCAATGTTCAGGCATTAAGATGACAATATTGAAAATATTCTCCTATTCATATCAGATCTTGGATCTTTGCGTTGTTGACCATTATAGTGGAGAAGATGTGTTTCCTTCCCATTTAAATGAAACAAAACACAATTAAATACAATGGACAAAATGGTAGCGTCTTAGAAAATTGTTTTTCTCTGTGTGACAAACTGTTTGGAGCTAGATCTGGCCCTGTTCTGTTTGTAATTGACATAAGGTTTGAGCATAAACACATTGACATTTGTTTTGAAAGATAAATGTTGTACGGTTGTAACAGGTTCTCATGATATTGTATTGTACAGGTTCCTTGATTTTGTAGCCTCAGCTGTTTGTAAAGAAGATTCCATTGTAACAGTTTTCATGATATTATATTGTACAGGTTCCTTGATGTTGTAGCCTCAGCTGCTTGTAAAGAAGTTTCCATTGTAACACGGTTCTCATGATATTATATTGTACAGGTTCCTTGATGTTGTAGCCTCAGCTGCTTGTAAAGAAGTTTCCATTGATGTTGTAGCCTCAGCTGCTTGTAAAGAAGTTTCCATTGTAACAGTTCTCATGATATTATATTGTACAGGTTCCTTGATGTTGTAGCCTCAGCTGCTTGTAAAGAATTTTCCATTGATGTTGTAGCCTCAGCTGCTTGTAAAGGAGTTCCCATTGTAACAGTTCTTTTGATGTTGTATTATACAGGTTCCTTGATGTTGTAGCCTCAGCTGCTTGTAAAGGAGTTCCCATTGTAACAGTTCTTTTGATATTGTATTGTACAGGTTCCTTGATGTTGTAGCCTCAGCTGCTTGTAAAGAAGTTTCCATTGTAACAGTTCTCATGATATTATATTGTACAGGTTCCTTGATGTTGTAGCCTCAGCTGCTTGTAAAGGAGTTCCCATTGTAACAGTTCTTATGATACGAGGGAATGCTCAAATTGAAATGCAACTCGGGTTATATTATGCAATTAAGCACGCTTTTCGCCCAAAAAATTACCTTGATGGCTTAGGGGCATCAATTATCTTTCAGTCGATACCGGTTTTGTTTAAATCAGTCCAGTATAGCTTTGACTACACACCGAGACACATTGTATACTCATATATACTAATGATAAAATGATTGGGAAAAAGTCTGCGTTCGCTACCGAAATACGGGACTATATCAAGAACCACTGTTTTTTGGTATAGGTGCAAAGGAGATATTTCATGAAATATGCTCCATTTATCGACCTTGTGAGCTGTCTTATGCCTCAGTAACCAGGTGGTGCAAGAAGTTTGCATGTGAAAATACGTCCTTTCAAGATGCACCCTGTTGCCACCACATACAGACAGCAACCAGCCAATAAATGGTAGAAAAAATCCAGGATATTATATCAACAGATGCAAGATTTACTGTTAAGGAAATAACCCGAAAGGTAGGGATCTCAATAGGAGCTGCTCATACCATTCTGAAGAAACATCTTAAATTGAACAAAATATCTGCACGATGGATACCCCATCTGCTCACAGAGAAGCAGAAACACCTCCGGGTAAAAACTGCCAAATTGTTGCTTAAAATTTAACCAACTTACAAGTTGTTTCACACTGATGGTACGTTTTGCTATGAATGGCCTTTTCATGTGTTTCGTAGCCCATATTTTGTTCTGAAACTTGCGCTTGGGCTCGTAGAAATGAACCAAGGTATGCCTGTAACAATATTGGCGAAAGACCGACTGTTGTATGTTATTTTCTTCACAAATCAGAGACTTGCTTTGCAAATTGCTCTACCAAAAGGAAAATCGGTCAATAGCAAGTTTTACAGAAGGGTTGTTCTCAAGAAATTGAGAAAATACTTCAACAAGCGAAGGTCTGCAACGGGTTTGTCGGGTCTTAGGTTATTGCATGACAACGCGTCTTGCCACAAGTCTGCCATTGTACGCCAGTTTCTGTGGCAGGAAATAGTAGTTGAACTTCCATATCCTCCTTATTCAACTGACCTTGCCCCCCGAGACTTCTTCCTGTTTCCGAAACTCAAAAAGTACCTCACATGAAGAAAATATTCAACAAGAAAAGCTCTTGGCTCAGCCATATTCTAGTGTCTCAATGGTATACCAAGAAAGGACTACGAAAATGCCTTTAAAAATTGGATCAAAAGGCTAAAACTGTGCATAGCACATGCAGACGAGTACTTTGAAGGAATCCAGTAATTGGTTTAGCTATTCAGAAATCAGATCCAAATATAACCTGAGTTGCATTTCAATTTGAACATCCCTCGTATTATATTGTACAGGTTCCTTGATGTTGTAGCCTCAGCTGCTTGTAAAGGAGTTCCCATTGTAACAGTTCTTATGATATTGTATTGTACAGGTTCCTTGATGTTGTAGCCTCAGCTGCTTGTAAAGGAGTTCCCGTTGTAACAGTTCTTATGATATTATATTGTACAGGTTCCTTGATGTTGTAGCCTCAGCTGCTTGTAAAGGAGTTCCCGTTGTAACAGTTCTTATGATATTATATTGTACAGGTTCCTTGATGTTGTAGCCTCAGCTGCTTGTAAAGGAGTTCCCTTTAGTTTGATGGGATGGCTTGTTTGGAAATTAAGATGTAAGTCTAGCTCTTATATTTACATTCTGCCAGGAAGTGGTGCAGGGCATATAGTGCCTGTGCATGCATACTTATATACAGTGGAGAAGATGTTATTCTTTCCTGGTTAAATGAAACGCAAATGCATTACAATAAAATGTAGAAAATGACAACCTTTTGATAAAAATTATTCTCATTATTCATTTTAATCTGAGTGGCAAACAGTTTAGAGCCTGATCAGATGCCGGGTTACCCAGTGTCGGATCAGGCTCCAAACTGTTTGCAAAAGAAGTAATAGATTTTGTGTAAATAGGTTTATTGAGAAAGAATAACGTCTTCTCCACTGTATGTACTTCTGTTTATATGAACCAAGGTTAAGTTTTTGAGTTTTTGACCTTTATCTTTGTGACTTAGGTTTTTAGGATCAGTTGACTTGAACTGTAGCTTGGGTCAAGCAACTTCACATACTTACGTGCCTTAATGAGCACAGCATATAACATTGCAGTTAAATGACCTTGACCTCTGGTCTGGACCTCTGTGACCTAGTTTAAGTTTTGCATTTAGGTCAGCTACGGATTTACAAATTTTTGCATTTATGCTCAAGCATAAACTACTGACGCCTCAGTTGACATCCAAGTGACTTGTCTCGGGTGAACAGTCTGTTATCTCACACTCTGTTGGATGTCAACAGAGTGTGGCTTTCAAACACTGTATTGTTTAAACCCTTTCCCCATTCAAAGCATCCTTTTTCACTTCTTTGCCACTGCTGCATAGATATTGTTTCATGCTTCTACTGTAACTTGATAAAGAACCATTAATAAGATTTGACGGTACAGCAAAACCTCTCTATTACGACCACTAAATTAAGTTAATAAACAGGTGTATATATATGACAGGTGACTGCTTAAAGCAATGTGACAGTAAAACAGAAAGCTCCTATAGGAGCTTTCTGTTTTACTGTCACATTGCTTTAAGCTGTCACCTGTATTTTATACAATCAATTAGCCTTCGTTTAGTGTCTGTAATAGAGAGGTTTTACTGTATAAACTTTTTGATTTTTGATTTCTATAATGATATTTTTGCTATTTTCAGGGCCAAACATTACAACTTTGGATCAGCTGTTTCCAGCCACCTTTAAGGAGCAGCAAGAAAATGGCCAGTTTACTGGACGAACACGTCGTCTTGATGTTGACTGGTTCAGGAAAGCTTTGCAAAGTCGACGTTGTACCAGAATGTACAAAGCAGAAACTCATGGAGGCTCCTATAAATGTACAATAAAAACGCCTCTATCATAACAACTAAAACAAAGGCCAATTGATTGTATAAGAGACAAGTGACAGCTTAAAGCAAGATGGTAGTAAAACAGAAAACTTCTAAAGTAGCTTTCTGACTGTCACCTTGCTTTAAGCAGTCAACTGTTTTAAACGCCCAATAATTTAACGCAATTTAGTGGTAGCAGATTTAGTGGTACAGATTAGCTGTTTTATGCGATCTGCCATTGTTGAAGCATGGAGGAGCTTAACCCATTACCCCATAAAAACGCCATTTTACGCCTCTTACTTATTCCTCCACTGAAGAAAAAAGTTCCAGTTTATACAGCAAAGAATATGTACCAAAGAAATATTTTCCATATCCTAGAAAATGGTAGCTTAAAGCAGGCTGAAAGTAAAGCAGAATGTGCCTTAAGGCACATTCTGCTTTACTTTCAACCTGCTTTAAGTGGTCACCTGTTTTCGAAGCAAGAAATAGGCTAAGAGGAAATGGGTTAAAGCCTAGTGACTGCTCAACCCATAACCCCATAAATATGCCTTATTATGCCGTTAATTTAATCCTCCACTGAAGGGTGAGCTTTTTCAATCCTTGAATGTACGGCTTCAAGCGTGCATCGTCAACAATTTTAGTGTTTACACTCTAGAGGTCACAATTTTTTTTTAATCTTTGTCAAACTTGCCTAGATTGTATATTACCATAAGAGGTCAGATGAGTTTAATTATGGTTGAAATCAGACCAATAGATCAAGAGTAATCTACCTTTAAACTGCTGAAAATGCCTTATTTAACAGTGTTTACACTCACAATTTTTATCCAATCTATCTCAAACTTGCTCAGATTGTATATGACTATAAGAGTTCAGAGAATACGATTATGGTTGAAATCGGACTAATAGGTCAAGAGTTATCTACCTTTGAATTGCTGAAAATGCCATATTTAAGTGTGTTTACACTCTAGAGGCCACAATTTGTATCCAGTCTTTCTCAAACTTGGTCAGATTGTATATGACTATAAGAGTTCATATGAGTTCGAATATGGTTGAAATCTGACCAATAGGTCAAGAGTTATCTGCCCTTGAATTGCTGAAAATGCCATATCTAACAGCTTTTACACTCTTGCAAATACAGTTTTCATTGGATTTTGATTATACTTGCATACAAAGTATATAGCTATAAGTTCTCAAAGGAGTGCAATTGTTGATGAAATCGATTTCCTTGTGGCAATAGTTATCTGCCATTGATATACTTTGAAATGCTAGAAAAGGCTTAATTTCAGTGTTGTTTAGGCTCTAGTTATCTACCCTTGATGTACTCTACTATACTAGAATTATGAGGTTGTATTCCACAATTGTTTACATGCTTTACTACAAATTTGAATGGATTTAGGTTAAAATTGTTGAAGCAGAAAGGTAAGGATATCAGGCTTCAGTACAATGTAGGTGAGCGATATCAGGTCTCCAGGCCCTCTTTTATTTTCAGACATATTTATTAAGTTTTTATCCTGCATTTCATTAAGGCTTTTCCATTCATGTGAAAAGTTTTATCCCTGTGGCCTTGACCTTAACCTCAGCATCTGTGTTTAAAGTTTCGAAATGTGTGTTTAAGTTTTGAAAAGTGCTCGCATATAATTTACACTTTGACCCTTAAATGTGCCACTGGCAAGCTTTGTTGTCTTCTGACAATTCTTCTTTAGATAGAGTATGTGTATACCCAGTTCAGATAGCTTCTTAACCCATTACCCCATAAATAAGCCTTTTTACACTTTTGATTTATTACTCCACTGAAGGAAATAATTTAAATTTATACAGTCATAAATATGTATCAGAAGAAATATTTTCTATTTCTCACATAACTACCCTTGTTTTCTATAGCGAACAACGATGAAGAATATCCTTATCTCCAACATGTGTAAGATCATTTTGATGACGTCACACTAACGTCACTATTTATAACGTCAACGGGGTTCCAAACAAGGGCCACCATGGCCCTAAATCGCTCACCTGGTTCACCATGTAAATCTTGACCTATAGTGATATAGATTACGACTGGACATGACCCACAATAAACCTCTAGAGTTTAAACAAGAATTTTCTATGATTTGACCTAGTGACCTAGATTTTGACCAGAAAATCCACGTTTGATTTTGATCTAGATTCAATGTAGGCAAACATTCTGACAATATTTCATTCAGATCTAATGAGATTTGTAGCCTCTAGAGGGTTAACACTGTTTTTCTTTGATTTGACGTAGTGACCCAGTTTTTGACCAGACATGACCCATATTTGAACTTGACCTAGATATCAATTAGGCAAACATTAAGACCAAGTTGCATTAAAATCCAATAAAATTTGTAGCCTCTAAAGTAATCACAAGGTTTTTCTATAATTTGACCTAGTGACCTAGTTTTTGACCCGACATGACCCACATTCACAATTGACCTAGATATCAATTAGGAAAACATTTTGACCAAGTGTCCTGAAGATCAGATGAGATTTGTAGCTTGAGATTTGTAGAGTGTTAACAAGGTTTTCCTATGATTTGACCTAGTGACCTAGTTTTTGACCCGACATGACTCATATTCGAACTTGACCTAGATATTAATTAGGCAAACATTTTGATAAAGTTTCATTAAGATCCAATGAGTTTTGTAGCCTCTAGAGTGTTCACAAGGTTTTTCTATAATTTGACCTAGTGACCTAGTTTTTGACCGGACATGACCCATATTTAAACTTGACCTAGATATTAATTAGGCAAACATTTTGATCAAGTTTCATTAAGATCCAACGAGTTTTGTAGCCTCTAGAGTGTTCACAAGGTTTTCTATAATTTGACCTAGTGACCTAGTTTTTGACCGGACATGACCCATATTTCAACTTGACCTAGATATTAATTAGGCAAACATTTTGATCAAGTTTCATCAAGATCCAATGAGTTTTGTAGCCTCTAGAGTGTTCACAAGACAAACGTTGTCACCAAGTTTCATGAAGATCGGATGAAATTTGTAGCCGCTAGAGTGTTCACAACCAATTGTGGACGGACGGACAGACCAGCGATCCGAAAAGCTTACCTTGGCACTTTGTGCCAGGTGAGCTAAAAATGCATATTGCTTGAAAAATAGCTGAAACCGTTGGTAATGTAAGAAAAAGAATCTATCACTCGTCGATGTTTAAGACAAGTTGATCTCAAACTCGTCTAGAATAGAAAAGTTTTTAAGCTCGCCAAGGCTCGCTTAATAACATTTCAATTCTAGACTCGTTTGAGATCAGCTTGTCTTAAGCATCGACTCATGACAGATCCTATATATCCCAACAGATGGTGGCTTAAAGCAGGCTGAAAGCAAAGCAGAATGTGCCTTAAGGCACATTCTGCTTTACTTTCAGCCTGCTTTAAGAGGTCACCTGTTTTCAAATAGTAATAGGCTATGGGGTAATGCGTTAAGGAGCTGTCTTATCTTGGTCTTCTGATAATTCTTCCTTTTTAGCTCACTTGAGCTAGCTCAGGGTGAGCTTTTGCAATCCTTGAATGTCCGGCCTCCGTCGTGCGGCGTCAACAATTTTAGTGTTTACACTCTAGAGGCCACAATATTTATCCAATCTTTCTCAAACTTGCTCAGATGGTAGATCTATATTGCCATAAGAGTTCGGATGATTTAGATTATGGTTGAATTCGGACAAATAGGTCATGAGTTATCTACCTTTGAACTGCTGAAAATGCCATATTTAACATTGTTTACACTCTAGAGGCCACAGTATTTATCCAATCTTTCTAAAACTTGCCCAGATTGTATATGACCATAAGAGTTCGAATGAGTTCGATTTTTATTGAAATTGGACAAATAGATCAAGAGTTATTTACCTTTAAATTGCTGAAAATGCCATATTTAACAGTGTTTACACTCTAGAGGCCACAATCTTTGTCCAATTTATCTCAAACCTGCTCAGATTGTAAATGACTATAAGAGTTCAGATGAGTTTGATTATGGACAAAATCAGACTTATAGGTCGAGAGTTACCTACCTTTGAATTGCTGAAAATGCCATATTTAACATTATTTACACTCTAGAGGTCACAAATTTTATCCAATCTTTCTCAAACTTACTCAGATTGTATATTACCATAAGACTTCGGATGAGTTCAATTATGGTTGTAATCAGATCAATAGGTCAAAAGTTATCTACCTTTGAATTGCTGAAAATTATATATTTAACAGTGTTTACGCTCTAGAGGCCACAATATTTATCCAAGCTCTCTCAAACTTGCCCAGATTGTATATGACCATAAGAGTTTGAAAAAGGGGTGATTATGGTTGGAATCGGACAAATAGATCAAGAGATATCTACCTTTGAATTGCTGAAAATGCCATATTTTACAGCGTTTACGCTCTTGCAACTACAGTTTTCAATGGATTTTCATTATACTTGTACACAAAGGATGTAGCTATACGTTCTGGAAGGAGTGCAATTATTGTTGAAATGTAATCATTGTGGCAATAGTTACCTGCCCTTGATATACTTTGAAATGCTAGAAAAAGGCTTCATTTCAGTATTGTTTAGGCTCTAGTTATCTGCCTTTGATGTACTCTTCTATACTACAGTAGGTCGACAAACTTGAATGGATTTAGAATAAAACGGGTGAAATTCAAAGGTAAAGCTATCAGGCTTCATTACAAGTGGTGAGCGATATCAGGGCCTTCAGGCCCTCTTGTTAGATAGAGTGAATACCCAGATCAGACAGCTTCTTATGGAGCTCTTATCTTGGTCTCCACTGTGTTCTTACAGGATATGTCTGCAATGAGTGTGCACTCTTGCCTCAGGTGAAACTTTTCCTTATTTTATTAACCCTTTCCCCCATAGAAGCGCCTTTTAGCGCATTCAGTTTATTCTTGCCCTGAAGAAAATAGTTCCAATTTATACATTCATAAATATGTATAATACAAAATATTTTCTATATTCTAGCAGATGAAAGCTTAAAGCAGGCTGAAAGTAAAGCAGAATGCGCTTAAAGCGCATTCTGCTTTACTTTCAACCTGCTTTAAGTGGACACCTATATTCAATACTAGAGATATGCTATGTGGGAAAGGGTTAACCAATGTAATATTTTGGGTTGTATAACAATATGTACATATCAGATGGAGGTTTATATATGGATATCGAGAGGGTTATGTATTTTACAGATGTGCCAGACTTCATCAGGAGACGTCTGGAGCCAGAGAATGTGTTGCCTATTTATAAATGTAAGTAGAAATTGTATACAGTGAAACCCCTCTAAGCGGTAAGGTGAGTATTTTATAGACAAAATTAGATTTACATACATGAAAAGCTACATATCATCAAGCTTCCCCCCCCCCCCCCCCCCCCCCCCCCCCCCCCCAACACACACACCTCTGTAACTTAGGTCACTATCACAGAGATGGCATATTGTCTTCTGCTTCTTAGACAAGACAGAGAAAAACTTCCAAACGGTACTTGATTCCAAAGAGTTTGCTTTCATTTTCATGTGAGTAACCAAGGGAGGATACAACAGGAGAAGGGTTAAGAACTAATTAGACAAAATAACCATTATTGCAAGTGAGCAATGTTAGCCACGTTTGAAATTTGAAAAACTTGAGAGAGATAGCAAAAATGAAAGTCACATGCAGAAATACAGGAAAATTCTAGTTAAGTCAATAGCATGTTTCTAATTTTGAAGACAGGTGATCACTTAAAGCAGGTTGGAAGAAAAGCAGAATGCACCTTAAGGTGCATTTTGCTTTTCTTTTTGCCTGCTTTAAGCTACCATCTGCCAGAATATAGGAAATATCTCTTACTTTGCACATTAATTACTGTATAAAATTGAAGTATTTTCTTCAGTGGATGTATAAATTAAAGGTGTTAGAACGAGAATCAATGGAGTAAAGGATTAAGCGAATTTGTGATTATATCGAAGTTCGGCTGTAGTACATGTATACATCTTGGTCTGTTTGTTTTTCAGATAATGATGGTTCTAGGTTTTCAGTTGTGATAAAGAGAATTTCATACAGAAGCCAGAAGCTACAGAAGAAAAAAGAAATGCAGGAGTCTGCAATTAATGTAAGTATTGTGTTACTGATGTACAATCAGGATCAATTAATGTAAGCACTGTTACTGATGTACAATCAGGATCAATTAATGTAAGTACTGTTACTGCTATACAATCAGGATCAATTAATGTAAGCACTGTTACTGCTATACAATCAGGATCAATTAATGTAAGCACTGTTACTGATATACAATCATGATCAATTAATGTAAGTACTGTTACTGCTATACAATCAGGATCAATTAATGTAAGTACTGTTACTGCTATACAATCAGGATCAATTAATGTAAGCACTGTTACTGCTATACAATCAGGACCAATTAATGTAAGCACTGTTACTGATGTACAATCAGGATCAATTAATGTAAGCACTGTTACTGCTATACAATCAGGATCAATTAATGTAAGTACTGTTACTGCTATACAATCAGGATCAATTAATGTAAGTACTGTTACTGCTATACAATCAGGATCAATTAATGTAAGTACTGTTACTGCTATACGATCAGGATCAATTAATGTAAGTACTGTTACTGCTATACAATCAGGATTTTATTGACCAACACTTAATAATACAGATATAAAGGTATATTTATTATACAAAGCAAAGTGACTGGGCACAAACTAGTATAAAACTATTATTATTTATCCAAGTTGCTGAAACTACATGTATTGCTGTTTCTAAATGAATGAAGGTAGATTTATCCAATTACCCCATAGCTTAAGATTTGTTGTTTTGAAGGCTGGTGATCACTTAAAGCAGGTTAAAAGTAAAGCAGAATGCGTCTTAAGGTGCATTCTACTTTTTATGCCCCCGGCATAGATAGAATTTCGGAAGCATATAGTAAATTGTCCTTTCCGTCCGTGCATCCGTAACAAGGTTAAGTAGATTTAACCGTTTCGTCTAGCATCAACACCGCTTACCCAAATGCTTGGATACTTATACAGTTGTTGCCTTGGACCATTCTCTATCCACCAATATCACCAAACTTTGATTTTGACCTTGACCTAATTTTAACTAAGAATATTTTAAATTGGCTCTTTCTCGGTTAACTAGATTTAACCGTTTCGTCTAGCATCAACACTGTTTACTACAATGCTTTGATACTGAAACAGTTGTTGCCTTGGACCATTACCAGCCCACCAATTATACCCAAGATCAGTTTGACCTTGACCTAATTTGGACTTAGAAAAGATTTAGAATATATTGTCAAGGATGCCACCGGGGGCTTAAGCGTTTACTGAACGAGCAGTCTTGTCTTTCAGCCTGCTTTAAGCTACCATCTGCTAGGAGAAAAGTCCAAAGATTTCAGCAAAATCTGGAGAAATGGCTGCCCTGCAAAAACTACTTTACATTCTGCCTTCAAACTCTTGCCATTGACGTGTACACATTTACCTGAAGTCAGAAGTAGTTTTGTCACTTTATCACTATTAACAACACTTATCAGAAAACTATATATTGTTTGTCATTTTGACATATTGTAAAAATCAGCCCTAAAAAGTCATAATGAACTAGACTTAATTGAAAACTAGAATTGTCTATTTGAGTTTTGAGGGAGGAAAGGGCTAATCTAGGTGTGGATGAGTGTGTAGTGAATGTTGTTTACATATGAATTTTCCTGTCTTCACAGATTTATAACATCTTTCATCATCATCATCGGTATTTGTATTAACGTGCAGGAGTGGGAGTGTCATCCACAGCGGTGGGCCCCCTTCTAGGAAGCTGGCTAACTGCACGCATAGCAGATCTCACATTGGATCTCCACACATCCCTGTCACAAGGGTCGACTTCAGAAAGTTTCCACTCTCGTCTATCTCTTTCTACTAGAGTCTTCCATGTCATCTTGGGTCGCCCTGGACCACGTCTTCCCTCAATCTGTATGGTGCAGACTGTCTTAATTATGCCACTGGAGCGTTCAACGTGTCCGAACCAGCGGAGTCTTTTCTCTCTCAGAATGATGTCCAGGTCATCAAGGCCAAGTTGTGTTAACAGCTGATCTGACGTAACAGTAGCCACATTCTCTGGCTTCACTTTGCAGATCTGTCTGATCATGGCTCTGTTGTTGCGACAAAAACGCTGGAGATTTGGACTTGTCAAGGGCCAAGTCTCACTTGCATGTAGCATTGCGTTCCTCACACATGAGCTATAAACACGACCGCGGGTCTTGTAGGAGAGATGGCGGGTTGACAGAACTGGTAGCAGCTCCTTAAACTTCTTCCAGGCGGTTTTCACATGCGTAGTTGTTGCAAGTTCACATCCACCGGCTGCAGAGAGCATATCCCCCAGGTAGCAGAAGGATGATGCCACTTCTAGCTTGTCATGTCCGACCTGAACCTCATTCTGTGGCCTTCCGTCGATGGGTCGAGCAGTTCCTTGGCATCTGGTGCACCTGTATTCGGGATCTTCTGTCAGACACTTGAGGCCACTACATTTCTTATGCACCCAGTGTTTGCAGCCGTTGCAGTAGATGCTGTTGCTGCCTACACCAGTGCGGCAGATGGTGCATGGGAAGTCGTCTGAGCTCTGCAGGAGGTCCAGGCCTGTACCACAGATCATGATCTTGGTCTTCCTGGTATTTACCCTCAATCCCTTCTGCTCCATGCCATCCTTCCAAATTTGTAGCCTTCTGACACACTCGTTTAAGGAGTCTGCAATGATGACAAGATCATCAGCGTAGAGGTCCTCCCAAGGTACTCCAGCCCGGAACTCATGTAACAGAGCCTCAAGTACGATGATGAAGAGCAGAGGGCTGAGCACAGAGCCCTGGTGTACACCATCCTTCACCTCAAACTCTTCACTGAGACCCTCTCCAACCCGAACACGACTCCGCACATACTCATACATCCCCTGAATGAGCTTCACGATCCACTCCTGGACACCTAGCTTTCTCAATACCCACCAAATCACTTGCCGAGGGACCCGGTCAAATGCCTTCTCTAAGTCCACAAAAGCCATGTAGAGCAGCTTGTTCACCGCGAGGTATTTCTCCTGCAATTGGCGGAAGACAAAGATTGCATCTGTTGTACCTCTGCCTGGGACAAATCCAAACTGTGATTCATCGATTGACACCACCTGTCTTATGAGGCTGTCCACAATCCTCTCTATGACTTTCATGGCCTGTTCCGTCAGCTTTAGCCCTCTGTAGTTTCCTCGGTCCAGAGCATCACCCTTTCCCTTGTAAAGACAAACGATGAAGCTCTGCTCCCAGTCAGCTGGAATCTTGCCATCACTGATGATTGCCATAGGGAGGTCACGGATCATGGTTGCACCAGCATCACCTGCTGCTCTGAACATCTCAACCACTACACCTGATGGTCCAGCTGCTTTGCCAGTCTTCATCTTGGAGATGGCCTTTGTAACCATATCAATGGTGACCAGTGTGGGTGGACCTTCAAATGGTGGTTCATCAGTCAGTTGTTCAGGGTCCCACTCAAACTCAATATTGAGGAGTCTCTTGTAGTGCTCAAACCATGCTTCTTGTTTTGCCTCTTCAGTCAGCATCATCTCCCCTGCATCATTTCTGATTGACTTGTCACCTACGACATCCACATTCTCTCGGAATACTTCTGATGACTTGGGGTCGATATTCTTGTAGGATAGCTGACTTGCGTAATCCACAATGTATCCTCTCGACAACATGATTTTTCAGAAAATTGTCCTGAAATTTTCACCCCACTTCCGTTTGTCTTTCTTCAATTCTTTTTTGTGTGTTTTCTCTGTTAAAACATTATTGAAAGCAACTGTTTATAATAAATATAAAAATCAATTCCTTTGGAATGGTATGAAAAATATATACAATGTATATCATTTCAATGTATTGTTATATGGTTAAAAAACTCATCTTATAACAACCAATTTTATGTTTATTGTGATTTTGTCAACGGTATGTTTTTTTCAGGAAATACTGGCAGGCAGTTTGCGACACTTTGCAGTTGTACCAATGATAGCTTGGGCTGACGTTGCAGAAAAGTAAGTACAGTGATCCCTCCCTACAAAGGCCCTCCAAACAACGACTCCAACCTTACAACAATGCTATCCCCAGCTCCCTAAACAAGACAGTTATGTCTAACACTTTAACTGCTGCAATATGGTCTGCTTAAAATTTTTGTTTGCTGATTTTCTCAAAGTTACCTATAAGTGGACATTTTGATAGAAGAAATATATTGACAAGTGGCAAACAGCTTGAATCAAGATCAGATGCCGATTTACGCTCAAGCTGTTTGCAAATATAAGCCAAATCTCAATTTTCCTTCCATATAACAACTCCTTCCAAACAACACACATAAACAGTGTCTCCCATTGGGTGTTGTTGTAGAGAAGGAGCCATGTAAACCCTTTTCTCTTTAGCTATTCGTACCATTTACTTATACATGTACAGTATAAACTGCATTATACGACATCGGTCAGTACCGAAGCGTTATGTCGGATAACACAAGATGTCAGATACTCGAGTGAATAGAATGTGCCTTGAGGTGCATCCTGCTTTTCTTTCAACCTGCTTTAAGTTTCACCTATCTTCACTGCTAGAAACAGGCTATAGGATATAGGTTTAAAGCAGGTACCATATCTGTTAGAGCTTTTAGGATTACCTTTATCCAGCAGCAAGCTACAATTTCTTTTCATTTCCTTTTAAATGACTGTTTTATTCATAGGCCCCTGAAACTTCAAATGAACAGACTTCCTGAATACAGAGACTTTTTCAGCATATTTTCGGAATTTATGACAGCCACAGCTTTAAACAGGAAGTGACGGGTGCAACAGGAAGTATACGTTTTATGAAACAGCGGTGAATATCGGACCAGAAGTGTACTGGTATAAACTGGATAAAATAGCAACGTATATCGGATTGTTGTTGTTGTTTCTGCTGAGGTTTATAGTCCCGCATAAGCTTTTTCAGATGCGTCATCCCATTACGTATATCGGACCAAACACAACGACCATAAATTCACATACATGTATACATTTTTATTTACACAAAAGCATCCGATGGCAAAAATCATATAGGGCCTTACGAATACTGTCTCAAATAAAGAGTCAGTATATTATGTACATCAAAACGCCAATTTGGTGCGAAACTGCTTGTTACACAATTCAAGCTAATGCCATAAACGCAGGTGTAAGTCTAAATGTACACTGAAACGAGGCTAAGATCTAGATCTGGTGACAAAAAAACACGTAAACTGCAGCCTAACATAATTCCTCACTCTTTTTACAGCGTTTTGCAAACAGATTGAATCCGAAATGGCTGCCGAGTTACTCGGCGTGCCATTTTGGATCCAAGTTGTTTGCGTATGCATCTCCACTGGGTAATGGTAGTGAACTTCAAAATCCGAGTGATAAAACACGTCTACGAAAGACTTACACAATTCCGCAATCTTTCGTACAGCCTATGAGCGAATGACAAACAGTATTGAACCGAATTGGCTGCCGAGTTACTCGGCGTGCCATTTCGGATCAAAATTATTTGCGTATGCAGCTCCACTGGGTTATGATAATGAACTTCAAAATCAGGCCTTTAAACACGTCTACGAAGGAATTACACAATCCTTCAATCTTTAAACGTCTATTCTTGTTTGAAAAAGCTATCAAGTGTTGTCTGCTTTTTCTCAGAATGCAAACGTACATGTAAAACCTCTCTATAACAGCCACTAAAAGAAGGCTAATAAGTTGTATAAAAGACAGGTGATAGCTTAAAGCAAGGTGACAGTAAAACAGAAATCTCCTAAAGGAGATTTCTGTTTTTCTGTCACCTTGCTTTAAGCATTCACCTGTCATAAACACCTAATAACTAACACAGATTAGTGGCTGTTATAGAGAGGTTTTACATGTACTATGCTGTGATCAGTCATCTGGATGAGTCCTTGCACAGGCTCTAGAAATCTCACATCCTTCTGTACCGCGAATGTTTTCAGCATCCTCTGTATCAGACTCTGGATCTGATTTGTCCTCTGTCGATTGCATGGTCTCATCTAGCAGTTGTCTTTCCCAATCCCCAGAGTACGTCTCCTCGGTTGGAATTTCAAATTTCAGCTGGAACATTTCATCGGGGCTCCAGACAAGGTTCGCTTGCATGTCGTTTTCTTGTTCTTTCCATTTCAAACGTTTAAGAACGAATGATAAAATAGTAAGACAAGTTCTCGTTAAAAGTGCTCACCAAATAGACCCTTTTGTTGAAGCATGGACTTAAACATTACAATGCGGTCTTACATACATAATGGTAGATCTAGTTACTTATTAAAACATTCTATAGTCATTTCTAAAATAGACAATTGTCCGCTTGGCAAACTGGAATTTACAAACTTTTGAACAAGCAAGGGGTTCGATTATTATAAGATTTGCTGCGGGTTACTCGGCGTCTGATCTTGGTCAAATATCCAAATACTTTACTAACCATTGCGCATATTTTATCATGTTGAAAAGACAACAAAATAAGCAGACCGTTTTTCGACACTTTATTAAACTAGTTACGCATTTGTACATGTAATAGGTCTAAATCACAACCGACCGCGATAATTATCTATAATTTGGGTTTTTCCCATGCCCCGACTGACAAGTGATCAAGGTGACAGCTGGAGATCAAAGGCGGTCGAATAATGGGGTGCGAAACACGCTATATGTTAATGCAGGGACCAGCAAACTGTGTCGGATACCAGGAAACGCAAGATTCCGGATAATAGAGTTTTAATGCATATAGAAATAAGAAGAGAAATGTTCGGGACCGGAGAACGGCGTCGAATATGACACGATTCCGGATAATACAGTTGTCGGATAATGCAGTTTATACTGTATCAGTATCACATAAAAGAACTTCTTTGTTTAGATGTGTTTGAAAGCAAGATGAAAGTAAAGCAGAAAGCTCATATACAGTCGAACTTCGATATCTTAAACTCGGTTAAGTCTAACATACCCATATTTCAAAGTTAAAACGTGGCTAAGCCAGGTTTTAACTTTGAAATACGGGTATGTTCGAATTACACGAGCATGAAATAATGCAGTTTATGTGTCAAAATATCAGATAGGTTGGGTAAAGTGAGTTCGAGATATCGAAGTTTGACTGTACATGTAGGCCATAGTTCTTGTTTTTCCTGGAATTCCAGCATACTAGTAATCACACATGAATTAATAAATTTTAAAATGAACACGTATACGTCGAACTTGATATCTCAAACTCACTTCACTCGAACTATCTGATAGTTTGACACATGAACTGCAATATTTCATGCTCGGTTAAGTCAAACATACCCATATTTTAAAGTTAAAACATGGCTAAGCAACGTTTTAACTTTGAAATACAGGTATGTTCCATTTAACCGAGTTCGAGATATCGAAGTTTGACTGTATTCAATTTTGTGCTAGATTTTACCATCTTCATACATTGATGGACGTCAGAAAAATGACTCATTAAGCCATGTTTTACTCTGAAATCTGGTTTGTTTGACTTGAAATGGTGCAAATCATTTGTAGAAATAGTGGATAGTAGTTAATACATTACCCTATAGTCTGTTTTTAGTTTCGAAGACTAGTGACCACTTAAAGCAGGTTGAAAGTAAAGCAGAATGCGCCTTAAGAGGCATTCTGCTTTACTTTCAGCCCGCTTAAAGCTAATATTTACTAAGTACTTGGATATTGAAAATATTTCTTACAGTACATATTCAAGACTGAATAAAGAGGAACTATATTCTTCAGTTGAGGAATAATTGAAAGGTTTAACCAGGAGTATCACCACAGCTGTTGTGACTATGCTCATTAGAAATACCCAAAAGAGACAATTTGTCATGAGTATCAAAGGATTAACCCCTTCACTGCCATGACATCATCAATTTTAAACAATTGTTGTCTGCTTTGATTTGTCAAATTCAATGTTTAGGTTTTTTGAGTTAAGAAATATTGAAATGAGTGTCAAATTGATTGCAAATAAACGAACATACGGTACTCGGGGTAAGGCAGTGAAGGGATTAAATGTGAATGATATTTCATTTACTTACTGTTATCAGGAGGGACCTGTTTGATCAGTGAACATGGTAATCAAACTTATATTATACTGCTGTTTATTTTCAGAGAATATTACTTAATGTTTCCATACATGAAGAAAAAGGACCTTCGTCATAGTATTGATGCTGACAATGTAAGAATAGAGAAAAAGGAGAGTGTGATACTGAATGATGAACAGCGCTTGAAAATTCTCTACCAGATTTCTTGCAGCATGCTGTTTCTGCATGAAGAAGTTCACAACTTCAGGTAAACTTTGTTTTCAGTGGTTGCTTATCTCGAAAACTAGAATTTGGGGGTAATTGGATCATCTCTTGAGATGATTTTCTTGAGTGGTCAGTACTACAGGTAGAGATGATGCCAGCCTACGGGATCAGAGGATTTACGTATTTCTTGTCTGCTCTCCTGGGGCCCGCTTCATAACACTTTGTACAACAAAAACGGTTGTAAGTCACAACTTTAAAAAACATTTAACTCCCGATTTCTCTATCTAATCCTGTCTTGCGACATCTCTTTCAATACAATTCCAAAGAGAGGTCACAAGACAGGATTAGATGGAGAAATAGATAAAAAGTGAGACTTTTATAATCTGACTGACTACAACATTTGTCGTAAGTAGTTTTAGACCCCTGCACTTAGAAGATTATGATGGGGGCAAATTCCCTATAGAATAAATCAATTCCCAAGTTTTTTGTGTGTTATTAGAGCGCCCTCGGCTATGTCCGGATATCGTCTAAGTCCGTATACTTTTAAAAAAAATCGCGCCATTTTACCATATGACGTCATACCACGATTTTTGTACGCATGGGCAGTTTGTTCCTTCTTCCTTTTACGGTTTTTAAAAACTTTTCGTTTGCGGGACTTTTCAAACACCAGAGAGAACCAAGTTTGTTTGCAAGGTAAAAATAGGTTATGACTTTCACATAGTACGCTTAGCTATGCCGAAACTTGTGATTTTTGTTATCACGTTCTATTTATGATTATTTAACATGTGAAGATGCATATTGATCGTAGAAACATAGACACCTCATGTGATTTGTGTAAAAATGACGTCATGCATTGTTTACATATGATAAAGCAGTATCCGGAAGAGACGAAAACAAATGCATAGCCGGGTCTTCCGGATACCGGTTTTTTAGAGAGAAATATTATTGAACTCAATTCATTTTAATTCAATTTTGACGGACAGATAATTGTTTACCACTTTGGTTCTTTAAACGTTTTTCGTGGTTTAAAATCAGAATCGACCAGATTTGCTCATACACTGTTTTGTGTATTATTTCAGTATGAGCCGGCAGTTGCAATACGACAAAGAGTCTCTGCAAAATGCAGTCATGGCGGTTAAAAGTAAATCTATGGGGTACCTGAAAGCTTCACGTGTATATAAAGTACCTAGGTCAACCATCTTCGATAAGGTACACGAGAAGTCAAGCATGAATTGTGGGTAACCCATTTCAAGCAAACACGGTCTCAACAGTCCTCATATGTAATCGTAAATTAATAAGTGTTTATACTGCCTTTAATATATAGAGCGTTTAAATATTGCACACAGTTTACATCAAGATCAGTACTTAGATCTAGCTAGTCCAATTATGGAGTTACCTGACCAGCATTTAGGGTTCATATAGCAACATAATCAATCTAATCACTATTATCGTCAGCATATCGTGCACAATATATCCATCTTTGGATCCATACAGCTGTCCCATAAATGCAGGCTTATTATAGATCTAAAGATCGATCTATTCAACTTTACTATACAGTGGTAATTGTTTCAGGTATCTAGACGATGGACTTCAGCAGAGCTTTGATGAAGCGCGAAATAGGCCAAGGCAGAGGTTTCCTCTATAAACTAGTCGAAGAGAAAGTAAAGAATTTGATCAGTCAGGAGTGGTTCTTTGATCACCCAGGACTCGCCGATTTACTAGACATTGTATTAGATTTAGCTCCAAACACATACTGTGCCAGATTAATTCTAGAAGAATTGTACCAACAAAGTGACTGCGAGTTGGACAGTATTGTGTTTCTTGTTTCTAGACTCATAAAAAAAATGCATTTTCCAGATGAAGCTTGTGTTAAATGTATTATAGAAGAAATAAAAATCAACTCCAGATGAACTAGAGGTGACAGGACATTGTTTACTGTGTTAAGTGTGTCTGGTTTCTTATAAAAGATATATGTAAAGAGATTGTTGCCAATTAAACACATGAAGATTGGAAAGTCTTTTTTAAGGTTTCCTGCAAATAAAACATATTGCGTCTGAGAAGGTACTCTAGCCGTCGGATGGTCAGATTATAACGAACGGGTTGCCAATTAGCGACTGATTGTGTCTCTCCCACTTAGCGGGGAGACATATTGTTTGTGTGCTGTCCGTCCGTCTGTCTGTCTGTCCCCATGTCTCAGTTCCCGGACAATAACTTTTGTTCTTATTGGCCTATCATCATCAATTTTGCTTAACTGGCCATGATCAAAAACGACACGCCAGATAGTCAATAGTAGTCTACACTTGACGGCAGCTTGTGATCTAGGCCCCAAAGTTACGAAACTTTCTCAATTTGAGCATGCAACAAATAAAATAATTCTCACTGTCAAACGCTACAGTCTAGCTCATATACCACTCGCTCTTGTAAGTATATATTCAGATACTCCTGAAAACGATAGAATTCGTAGCTTCTATGTCTGTCTAGGTCTGTACACGCTGCTTAAACTGAGACTGCTTTGTAACCTTGGCAACAGAGCTAGACACAACGACGTTTTCAATTTCTGTTTCAAACCTCTACCATTCTGCATTATCATGAGCAAATTATATAAGCTCCATACTCAATCAGATTTGGGTATGAAGAAATTAAGTTGCCGCATGCTCAAATTGGTGAAGGAATGTGTTAAATATCAACATACACTGACGATGTGCGAACTCTCATTGAGCATACTTTGAAGGTACATCCCTCGATAAATCGTTAGTGACATGTGGCCGCAAGCACCCGACATGACGGCCGCAGTCAGACGAAGCGGCCGCACAGACCCTTTTATATTCAGTTTATAATATGACATGGTTCTCAGCCCAATGACGCATGCATCTGACTAAAAGGTCACGAAACGGGAAACAATTATTTGTGTTTATTATAAGTCAGACCTTCTCACGAATCAGACAAAAATCTCGTTTACTATATAAATATTCGTTTAGACGGCCGCAAATACCCGCAATCGCTCTAAAATCAAACTTGAAAAAAGCAAATTTGGAAATCTTAGGATTTTACATGTCAACTTATGGCAGCCCTGTATTTGACTAGAGATTGACCAGGCAAAACTATATTTCAAGAAACTTGCAGTAAAATAAGTTTTATTATTGTTTGTTCAGTGTATCTTCTGGTAGCCGTAATAGGTTGGCATTTTTTTTAAAAACTGAGCTGGTATCCGGAAGACCCTTCATTAGATATCCGAAAGTCCCTCCAGTATACGGACTTAGGCGACGGCAATTGATGTATGGTACCCGGTGTTTTCAAATACTGACTGCGATTATAACAGTATTTTATATGACAAACGAACGGGTACACTTCACCTAAGGTAACCAGCTAGTCAATGTTAGGGTCTTCCGAATACTTATCTTTGAAACTATATTTTTCTCTTAAGTATCCGGACACTGCCGAACCCGCTCTAGTACTCAAAAATAAAAATTTATGTTTTTACTTCTAGTTTTGCATTTACTTTGTTTGTCCATTTCCATCTACCCAGACTCAACATTGTGTTAATCGAGCTCTAACTCTTGGAATTCCCAAAGCAATATTGTTTTTAGAAGTGCACATGCACATAAAAAATATCTGATTACCCCATAGTCTGGCTCTAGTTTTGAAAATAGGTGAACACTTAAAGCAGCTTGAAAGTAAAGCAGAATGTGCCTTTATTTTCAGCTTGCTTTAAGCTTTTACCTGATAGAATATAGACTTTTTTGTAAGGTTGCATATTCAATACTGTATAAAATGGAATTATTTTCTTTTGTGGAGGAATAAAGTGAAGTCCTAAAAAGGCGTATTAACCCCTTCACTGCCTTACCCGGAGTACACTGGTAATTTGAAAATAGTTTGGATCCTGATCAGACACCGCGTTACGTGGCGTCTGATCAGGATACAAACTGTTTTACACTCCTGTCAATATTTTATAAGTCAAATTAACTAAATATTTAATATTTAGAAATAAAAGCAGACGACAATTATTTAAAATTTATGACGTCATGGCAGTGAAGGGGTTAATGGGATAATGGGATATTGACGTATTTCTGCTACAGGTAACCTGTTATCCAACACCCTCTGGTTCCAGGTTTGTACATTGGCTAAGAGAGGGTTTTGGTTAAAAATTATGCCTAAGTTCACAAGTTTAATGGGATATTGACGTATTTCTGCTACAGGTAACCTGTTATCCAATACCCTCTGGTTCCAGGTTTGTACATTGGCTAAGAGAGGGTTTTGGTTAAAAATTATGCCTAAGTTCACAAGTTTAACCCATTACCCCATAGTCTGTTTCTAGTTTTCAACACAGGTGACCACTTAAATCAGACTGAAAGTAAAGCAGAATGTGCCTTAAGGCACATTCTGCTTTACTTTCAGCCTGCTTTATGCTACCATCTGCTAGAATATAGAAATTATTTCTTATAATTCATGTTCATGACTGTATAAATTGGAAATATTTTCTTTAGTGGAGGAATAAATTAGAGGCGTAAAAAGGCGTATTTATGGGGTAACGGGTTAAAGCCATAACATTTTTAACTACATATGATAGAGACTTCATATATGGTATGTGTTTTTAAGTTGGTTTCTAATTAATTAGAGGTGCTGTTTCACATGGAGATATAACCACTGCAAACATACTGATAGATGAGAATGACGATGCTAGATTGGCTGACTTTGGACAATCCAGATTCTATAGACCTGGTGAAATGGGAATCATAAACAATGGGCTGGATCCTGTTGGGACCCCTGGATACTATGACGAAAGTCGAACAGACTTCCTGAATACAGAGACTGATATTCGTTACTTTGGCATTGGTAATAACAGTTATTCTCCCATTTTTGCCTATGTGGGATAGGGATTTGCCCCATGGGGAATCACTATATCCTCCATACCATTAGACTTCAAAGTTTTGCCCAGCTTAACCTAACAAGCGCTGCATGACACGGGTAAATGACGCAATTTGTGATGACATTACTATAAACAATGTCATGTTTTGTTGGAAAAATATAATGATATATGTTTTTTGAGAAGGTGATTTTTAGCTCACCTGAGCACAAAGTGCTCAAGGTGAGCTTTTGTGGTCGGTCTTTGTCCGTCGTGCGTCAACAATTTCTTCAAACATCTTCTTCTTCAAAACCGCTTGCCTGATTGCAACCAAACTTCACAGGAATGTTCCTTGGGTCAAGCTCTTTCAAAGTTGTTCAAAGAATTTGAAACAATGCAGAACTCTGGTTGCCATGGCAACCAAAGTGAAAAAATAAGGAAATCTTAAAAAATCTCCTTGTCAAAAACCACAAAGGCTAGAGCTTAGATATTTGGCACATAGTATCATCTATAGGTCCTCTATCAAGATTGTTCAAAGTTTGACCCTGGGGTCAAAATTGGCCCCGCCCCGGGGGTCACCGTTTTACATAGAGTTATATAGTGAAATGTTCAAACATCTTCTTCTTCAAAACCACATGCCTGATTGCAACCAAACTTCACAGGAATGTTCCTTGGGTCAAGCTCTTTCAAAGTTGTTCAAAGAATTTGAAACAATGCAGAACTCTGGTTGCCATGGCAACCAAAGTGAAAAAATAAGGAAATCTTAAAAAATCTTCTTGTCAAAAACCTCAAAGGCTAGAGCTTAGATATTTGGCACATAGTATCATCTATAGGTCCTCTATCAAGATTGTTCAAAGTTTGACCCTGGGGTCAAAGTTGGCCCCGCCCCGAGGGTCACCGTTTTACATAGAGATATATAGTGAAATGTTCAAACATCTTCTTCTTCAAAACCACATGCCTGATTGCAACCAAACTTCACAGGAATGTTCCTTGGGTCAAGCTCTTTCAAAGTTGTTCAAAGTATTTGAAACAATGCAGAAGTCTGGTTGCCATATAGTCTGGTTGCTATGGCAACCAAAGTGAAAAATAAGGAAATCTTAAAAAATCTTCTTGTCAAAAACCACAAGGGCCAGAGCTTAGATATTTGGCACATGGCATCATCTATAGGTCCTCTATCAAGATTGTTCAAAGTTTGACCCTGGGGTCAAAATTGGCCCCGCCCCGGGGTCACCATTTTACATAGAGTTATATAGTGAAATGTTTTACGTAGAGTTATAGTGAAATGTTCAAACACATTTTTCTCTGAAACCATTTTGTCCAGAGCTTTGATATTTGGCATGGTGTAACGTCTAGAGGTCCTTCACATATGTTGTCGAATTGGTTCGCATCGTCTACAGGTCCTGTATCAAGAGCATTCATATTATGTCCCTGGGGTCAAAAGTGACCCCGCCCATGGGTAAAAGTTTCACAAATCTTCTTTTCTGAAATCACTGACCCATCACCATGTACAGGTGAGCGATTAAGGGCCATTCTGGCCCTCTTGTTTAAGATATTGTACATGGTTGCCATGGCAACAAGGCCGACGGCCCCACTCACGTTTTTGACAATTTTTGAAAGTCACAACTACTGTATGTATCTGACCAAGTTTGGTCAAAATTGGGCTATTGATTTCAGATAAGAATTTATTGGAAACAAATTGTAAACAGACGACACCGACGGATGGCGACCGATCACAATAGCTCACCTTTAGCACTTTTTGCTCAGGTGAGCTAAAATGTGAACCAGTCTACTTAGAATTCAGGGTAGTTTAAAAAATACTGCTTAAAACAAGCAAACAGTGTAGACCCTGATCAGATGGCTGCTATAGAAGCCCTCCGATCTGGGTCTACACTGTTTGCAAATGTAATGCATATATTTTAAACAGGTCCATGGTATTGAAAGAGTAAAGTGTAATCTTAAGCCACAAAAATTACATCAAACAAACTAGTTAACCCTTTGAACCCTAGTCCCGCATATAGGCGTCCTTTTCAAACAGTGTACATGTGAATAGTACACTTTTCCCGATGTGTATCGATGGCTTGCCCACTTGCTCTCATTTTCGAGCATTAAAATAAGAAGGGCATTTTTACATAACTTGTAATAACTTTTTTTTCTGGACAGATATCGTTCCTGTGCAAACGGCCTGTGTTAGCTTAAACATTTTCCTTTATGATGAAATTTGTTTTGAAAAAATATTTTAATAAGATTTTGGTCCTTTTTTAAGTTTAAAAAGACACCTCTAAATCACATTAAACAAAGAGTAAAATGCTGAAAATAAGCCTCGACGCGGATAATATAACACGACCTTGTGCGTTTATACAAATCGATATCAATTCTGTGCAAACGGGCTCGTATACTTGACTATTTTTTCTTTCTTTTGATATAAATTTAAGAATTGTAAGTTAATGTTAATTTGGTCCTTTTTCAAATTGAAAATAAAATTAATATGTTCAAAGAGTCGTCGGGAGTTTCCGTAAATACCGAGCGGTAAGAGCCGAACATTGACGGGCACGCAAGCTAGCGTAAGACAGTTTATCGATAATCTATCGGTGTCCACTATTCTGCCTAACGGCTTGAAGTTGAATTGTCAGCCTGAAGGAGAGGGAGAAACTTCCCTTAGTATTTTATAATGGAATAGTGAATACCCTACCTATACGTCTGTTTTAAAAAATGGCTGTTTTCGTCTTCCAGTTATGAAACGTATTGAATTGTTGTTCATTTCAAACCAAATTGACGTCTATTTATTTGCTTTTATTGGTTATAAAAGTACATGGCCTCTCCGGGTTGTATTTTCTACGGAGACTTTGTTTGATTGGTGTAAATAAATACCATATAACTCCTCTATTACGACCACTAAAAGGAAGGTCAGTGGCTTGTATGAATGACATGTTTCAGCTTAACGCAATACGAAATCAAAAGAGCAAGCTCCTAAAGGTTCCTACTTCCACCCTGCGTTAAGTAGCCAGCTGCCTCAAACAACTAGTTATGCATGACATAATTCATTGGTCGTAATATAGGGGGTTTACTGTATGTAATTGACATATGTGGTATCCGTTCTGCTTTTCTAAGGAGATAAGAGTAGGTGGCAAATATATATGACATGTATGAAATGAACAAATTTAACCCTTATTTTGCTGTAAAATCGTGTGCTTTGAAATTATCGTCTGTAAAATGTGTTGAATGTAGATTTATACATGTTTGAATTAAACAAATCAAAAGACGAGTATCAAGCAGCTTGGATCCAAAGAAGACGCCGAGTTACGTGACGTCTGATCTGGATCCAAACTTTTTGCAAAAACCAGCAAAGTCGCGATACAGCAGACAAAGGATTGAAATCGTCTCCACAGACATACTCATTTTGTGGTTGTACATTGAATACTAACGTGGCTGTATGAGAAAAATTCAAAATCTACTGTTTCCAGTTGAATGCCGCTTATAATAATGGCCTGTTTAACAGTTCATCACTAATGACACTTATACGACATGCACTCTGTATTTGAGGACGGATATAATAGGCTCTATGTTTCAACGTGTTAACTTAACAGGGCTGCCATTTCTCCGGATTTTTCCTAAATCTTCGAATTTTTTCTAGAACATGGTAGCTTAAAGCAGGCTGAAAGTAAATCATAAGGCGCATTCTGCTTTACTTCTAGCCTGCTTGAAGTAGTCACGTGTCAACAAAACAAGAAACAGGCTATGCGGTAAAGGTACGATGCGTAAATTCACAATTGAAAAATGCAAATTTCGAAATCTTAGGATTTTTCATGTCAACTTATGGCAGCCCTGTAACTACATTCTCTGCATTACTCCGAATACACTAGTAATTTGTATATAGTTTAGATCCTGATCAGACTCCGCGAAGTGCGTATACCGAGTAGGACAATTGCACTCCTTATGATTACACTGTATTGAAGAACAAGCTGTTTGACGCTGTTTGACGCTGTTTGCCACTGTTTGCCACTTGTTTTGAAACGGCATTGCAGACAGTAATATCGATGCAGACGACAATTTGGCAGAAAAAGTGTGTGTGTGGGGGGGGAGGAAAAACCTCACGATAAATTTATCATGAAAGGGAGAAATAGTGTGGAAACTGATCAGATATCGTGATTCTGAGAATAGCCCTTCCACTCTCAAAAAAGTCATAAAGCCCAATTGCAAACAGATTTGATCCCGATCAAAACTGGCTGCCACTTGTTTTGAAATAACGTCAGATATACTGCCTTAATTCTAACTTTAAAACGATATTGTAGAAAGTAATATTGAAGCAGACGACAATTTGGCGGTAAAGGGGTTAAAAACCTCACGATAAATTTGATCATGAAAAGGAGAAACAGTGTGGATACTGCTCAGATACCTTGATTCTGAGAATAGCCCTTCCTCTCTCAAAAAAGTCATAAAGCACAATTGCAAACAGTTTTGATCCCGATCAAAACTGGCTGCCACTTGTTCTGAAATAACGTCAGATATACTGCCTTAATTCTAACTTTGAAACGATATTGTAGAAAGTAATATTGAAGCAGACGACAATTTGGCGGTAAAGGGGTTAAAAACCTCACGATAAATTCGATCATGAAAAGGAGAAATAGTGTGGATACTGCTCAGATACCGTGATTCTGAGAATAGCACTTCCGCTCTCAATAAAGTCATAAAGCACAATTGCAAACAGTTTTTATCCTGATCAAATGCCGCCTGACGCGGCGTTTGATCAGGATCAAAACATGTTTGGCACTTGTTTTGAAATAACGTCAGTTACACTGCCTTAATTCCAGCTTTGAAACGACATTGCAGACAGTAATATTGACGCAGACGAAAATTTGGCGGAGGAGTTAAAAACCTCACGATAAATTTGATCATGAAAGGGAGAAATAGTGTGGATACTGATCAGACACCGTGATTCTGAGAATAGCCCTTCCACTCTCAATAACGCCATAAAGCACATTTGCAAACAGTTTTGGTCCTGACCAGACTCAGGATCAAAACTGTTTGCCACTTGTTTTGATATAACGTCCACTCAATAACGCCATAAGGCACATTTGCAAATAGTTTTGATCCTGATCAGACGCCGCGTAACGCTGCATATGATCAGGATCAAAACTGTTTGCCACTTGATTTTGAAATAACGTCAGTTATACTGCCTTAATTCTAACTTTGAAATGACATTGCAGACAGTAATATTGACGCAGGCGAAAATTTGGCGGTAAAGGGGTTAAAAACCTCACGATAAATTTGATCATGAAAAGGAGAAATAGTGTGGATACTGATCAGACAACGTAATTCTGAGAATTCGAATCGTCTGGCATTAGTTTTCATCAAATAAAACCTAACCCTTCTGTTATTGGGGGTATATTGACGCTGTTTAAAACAGTACTGTATATGCCTTGTTCAGACAGCTCTTGGCGGTCTAATCGTTACGCAGAATAGTGGACACGCAGGTGGCCCACTTGCTCTCATTTTCGAGCATTAAAATAAGAAGGGCATTTTTACATAACTTGTAATAACTTTTTTTTCTGGACAGATATCGTTCCTGTGCAAACGGCCTGTGTTAGCTTAAACATTTTCCTTTATGATGAAATTTGTTTTGAAAAAATATTTTAATAAGATTTTGGTCCTTTTTTAAGTTTAAAAAGACACCTCTAAATCACATTAAACAAAGAGTAAAATGCTGAAAATAAGCCTCGACGCGGATAATATAACACGACCTTGTGCATTTATACAAATCGATATCAATTCTGTGCAAACGGGCTCGTATACTTGACTATTTTTTCTTTCTTTTGATATAAATTTAAGAATTGTAAGTTAATGTTAATTTGGTCCTTTTTCAAATTGAAAATAAAATTAATATGTTCAAAGAGTCGTCGGGAGTTTCCGTAAATACCGAGCGGTAAGAGCCGAACATTGACGGGCACGCAAGCTAGCGTAAGACAGTTTATCGATAATCTATCGGTGTCCACTATTCTGCCTAACGTATGCAAACAGTGAAGGCCCAGATCAGAGGGCTCCGAAAGGAGCCCTCTGATCAGGGTCTTCACTGTTTGTCTTAATGCAAAACATTGACAAAAACAACCCTTAAAAGTCAGAAATGGACTAGACTAGAATGGAAACTGGAATTGTCCATTTAAAGTTTCAGGGAGGAAAGAGTTATGGCAGTACACCACCCATTTGATTGGATCTGTCTCATTAGGGAATAGGGATGTACTCCCTTAACCCTTTACCCCATAGCCTGCTTTCAGTTTTAAAGATAGGTGATCACATAAAGCAGGTTGAAAGTAAAGCAGAATGCGCCTTAAGGCGCATTATGTTTTACTTTCAGTCTGCTTTAAGCTATAATCTATTAGAATGTAGAAAATATTAATTTTGCTACATATTTTTAAGTACATAAATTGAAACTATTTTCTTCTGTGGAGGAATAAATTAAGGGCGTAGAAAAGCGTATTTATGAGGTAATGAGTTAACTGTAGATCTCTTTATTGCTTTTGCAGTTGTTTTAGAGATGCTGACAGGGTGTTCACCATATGATGAAGGAAACAACACAATGCCGTTGCTTCAGTTAGGCGTGGAAGAACTCCAAGAGAAATACAGTACTCACATAGGAGTAAGTCCGTCTTGTATACTGGAAACTTTCCTTTTTAGGGATTTACCCATTACCCCATATCCTTTCCATGCCCATAACGTATTAAAACGTTTTGACGTTTATGGCACATTTTGGCTTCCGTAGAATGAAAAGTTATGATTCGCACATCACGTTGGAAGACTTTTCTGAAAGGCCAGGTTCGGCTCTTCCTATTTCTAGAATATCAATGGTCTCCTGCAAAATGTGACACTTTCAGGCAGCATCGAATATGGATCCAGACACAAATTTGCAAGATTGGAAAAATGCGACTGCCAGAGGGGCCGAAACGGTCCATCTTTCTACTTTCGGTTTAAAATGTACGCGACCTTTTTGTCAAAACCCGTTATAAAAGCACTCATGCTGGAATTCAGTAACACTGACATGTCAACACAAAGCTCACAAAGCTCAAACTGAGCTCAAGATCCTATTTTTTTTTTTTTTTTTTTTAAGTCGTTTGGGTATTGCGTGAACGCGATTTAAATATAGCGCTTCTAAAAATAGATTGTCACCTTCGGTTTCGTGTTGACACGTCAGAGTAGTTTTGAGATGTCAGAGTGTAGTGTTTATTCAGAAAATGAGCTCAAAACTAGTCCGGTAGTATCTGTGTTATATGTACAAAATCGGTCAGGCTTGCTAAGGATATGTAGCCTATTTCGTGATTTACCCATTATCCCATATGTAGCCTATTTCGTGATTTGAAGAAATTTGACCACTTAAAGTAGGTTGAAAGTAAAGCAGAATGCGCCTTAAGGCGCATTCTGCTTTACTTTCAGCCTTCTTTAACCCATTACCCCATAGTCTGTGTCTAGTTTTGAAGATATGTGACCACTTAAAGCAGGCACATTCTGCTTTACCTTCAACCTGCTTTAAGTAGTCATGTGTAGTCAAAACTAGAAACAGGCTATGGGGTAATGGGTTAAGTCAAATAGATCCCCTATCTCAAAGATAAGATGTGGGTCAGTCATGTTTTAACTTTAGAAATAAGGATATGTTTGACTTGAGCTCTGCCGAAGTAAAGAAATTCAACTATAGAAATAGTATTATAAAGATATTAAAGTTCCACTGTATGCACCTTATCCTTGAGCTCTGCTGTTAAAGCCACTATATTTCTCCCACATAATCAGAATCGAACATTTTTCTAACATAAAATTTATGTCACTATCGTAAGCGTTCCATATAAAAAGAAGTAATTAGGGTGATATTTGAAGCAATAGTGCTAACGAACAGTGAAATTTGTGGAAACAAGTAATCAAGTTTGTTTATTTTTGAATAGCGACGAAAATTTACGGACATACTTGGTAAAGCTCATTTGCATAATTCTATACAACAAGTCGAGTGCTTTACACTCAAAGAGAGACAACTCCTTTCAGTTTGGCCGCTAAACTGATGTAATGTATACACATTGTCGCGGCCGAATCAATCACGTGACCTTTATGCAATCGTTCGAAAGTTCTCGGAACCAGCCCGTAATCTTATTTGTAAACAAACCCGCTTATAATGTAAACCACCACGATAAGAATTCGACACATTTAGGTAGGATTCTTTACGAAGTGGGTGCATATGTCAGGCTTCTTACACTCGATTTCACTTAGTTTTAATACATAGAAAATGCACACATATAAGAAATTGCGCGTTTTAAACACCAATTTGAGCGGGATTGTGCCTTTAATTTTAGACTGTATGGAGAGCAAAAGAGAGAAGACAGAAACTGTTCGGTCTTGCTGAGATGTGCAGAAAAGGGAAACTTAATGCAAAACAAATAAATGATAAATTGGATGTGAGTGAATTTATTTGTAAAATGCTAAGAATCTACATGTACAGTTTGGATTCGATGGTTTTAAACTGCCAGCCCGGCACTTTGTTTTTAACTGACTAATTTTCGAGGTAATGAGACTATAGTCATATCGATGGCTTGGTGCAAAACTATTGTAACTCCCTCACAATTGTGAGGGAGTTACAATAGTTTTGCACCAAGCCCTCGATATGATGCTTGTATTATAATGAAGAGAAATGTTGAACATCCTTCATTGCATCTACAGCGCTCCCTCTCTACAACGACATCCAATTGGAGAAATAGGGAGGGAAATTGGCTTACATTTGCAAACAGCTTGAATCAAGATCAAATGCTGCGTAAAGCGACATCTGATCTGGATTCAAGCTGCTTGTCACTCGTTATAAAGTTTTTTTATGTCAAAATGTCCATTATGTAACTTTGAGAAAAACAGCAGACAATTTTAAGCAGACGGCATTGCAGCCGTGAATAAGTTGGACATACTTGTCCTGTTAAGGGAAGAGTTGAAAGTGTTGTTGTAAGGAGGGAGTCGTTGTTTGGAGGGCCGTTGTAGAGAGGGAACACTGTATATAGATTTCGAGAGTATAAGTGGTCTACCTGTTTTCCATAAATGTCAAAATAGATACAGGATATATCAAGATAGTCAAAGTTGGTATATTACAGTTTCCATTGAAATAAATTTGGTTAAATGCCGCTGCACATGGTTTCTTGTAAACTTATTTGTTTATCCCATACATGCAACATTTACAAGGTGTATATAGATTCCTGTAATACTTCAAGATAGTAATAATCATACTATGCCGTAACTTTGATTTTCCTCAATTCTGTTTTGGAAACTAGAACCCAATACTGATGTGTACAATTCTGTGGTGTTTAACCCTTTCCCCCCATAGAAGCGCCTTTTAGCGCATTCAGTTTATTCTTGCCCTGAAGAAAATAGTTCCAATTTATACATTCATAAATAGGTATAAAACAAAATATTTTCTATATTCTAGCAGATGATAGCTTAAAGCAGGCTGAAAGTAAAGCAGAATGCGCTTAAAGCGCATTCTGCTTTACTTTCAACCTGTTTTAAGTGGACACCTACCTTCAATACTTAGAGATATGCTATGTGGGAAAGGGTTAAATAAAGGGTTAATTAATAACTAGAATTGTCCCAGGGCCCCAGATAAAGGGGGTACATGTATTTCAAAAATTATTTTTGCATAAAACCCTATGGTGTCACTACTCATAAGAATCGTCTCTTCGAGACGATTCTAATGAGTAGTAACACCATATGATTGGTGCTGAAATTAGTGAGAAAACATTGAATTTGTTCAGTTTACTCCCTCTTATCTGGAGCCCTGTGTCCATGTGAAATTGCGTGGATCAGTGAATTTTTTTTAAGGATTTGTTTCAGGATTTGATTACGGACTGTACAAGCTTGGAGAATACCATAGATAACTTCTGCAGATCATGTATGGTCACAGAAAAGATGAAAGGTATTAAGATTTAACTCTTTCAACACCATGAATCTGTTTCAAAAATACAATTGCAAACAAGAACACCAATTATTAGGCTCTCTTAATTCATATAAATAAATTGTGTCATCTTCAAGGTCAAACTTTGTCAACTTTTACAGCCTAGCCAGATGCAACTCTATATTTTCCCCAATGATACATTCATGCTCAACTGAAAAATGAGGAAATAACAGGGGGTCATGTGTTATGTAAGAAAAATAGCATGACTACAATGACATGACTGGTGTTCTGCTACCTTTTGATAGAGGTACCCACTAAAACAGGGACATGTCTCTTAAGCCCACATAATTTCTACATAAATCCCTTCTAGGATGAAATCAATGCCTTGTATCTATTCTCTGGCACCCATGTATGACATTAAAAGCACAAAAAGTGAATGTCTAATGACGAAATGCTATTTTGAGGCAAATATTTTGACCTATATCTCGATTTCCACTGGATGGACCATGACAGCACTTCCAATCCATTTAGTGGTCCATAACCTAAATACACCTTTTTATGCTGTCAATTTATTCCTCCACTGAAGAAAATAGTTTCACTTTATACAATCATGAATATTAACAATAACCTATACTTTCTATAGCAGACAGTAGCTTAAAGCAGGCTACAAGTAAAGCAGAATCTACATTAAGGCACATTTTGCTTTACTAACAACCTGCAATAAGTTGTCGCCTGTTTCAAATCTAGACAAATGGCTATGGGGTAATTCGTTTAGCAACCATCTGTTTTAAACATTGGAAATAAGCTAGGTTGGGCGGGGGTTGGGATTACAAATTATTTGCAATAACCCTTGTACTTGGTAAGGCAGTGAAAGGATTTAAGACATTCAACCCTAGCGACGAGTTTACTAGTCATTTAAAAACAGTATACATGTTAGGATTACAATTGTCCTATGCAAACAGTGTAGACCCTGATCTGGGTCTTCACTGTTTGTCATTTTGAAATAAATTGTTAAAATCAACCCTTAATAGTAAAAAATGAACTAGATTTATTTTTAAATTGGACGTGTCCATTAAAAGTTCCAGGGGTGAATGAGTTAAGGGAGACTACTGCATTACTTTATGTTTGTTTTAACTCTTTGAACCCTGGTCCCGCATATAGGCGTGCTTTTCAAACAGTGTACATGTGAATAGTACACTTGTCCTATGCAAACAGTGAAGACCCTGACCAGAGGGCTCCTTTCGGAGCCCTCTGATCAGGGTCTTCACTGTTTGTCACAATGCCAAACATTCACAAAAACAACCCTTAAAAGTCAGAAATGGACTAGACTAAAATGGAAACTGGAATTGTCCATTTAAAGTTTCAGGGAGGAAAGAGTTAAGTAGCCTTGTTTTTATCACGAAATGCAAACTGGTAATACCAGAAAAGTTGATATTGTTTATTTAATTTCAGATTCAAAAATACTTGACCACAATCAGAACTGTGAAAGACTCCAGATTTGTGTGAACTGTGTAAAGAATTCACACATCAACCCCATGGAGTGTCATGCTTGCTGGATGAAGGTCACCTCACCCATTGGTAACTAGTTCACAGGGCTTGAAATAGGCAGAGAGTACATGGTACAAGGTTATAATGTGTTTGAGTTGAGTCAAAGATCATTCTCAAGCATTTGATTGGTCAAATTTGGTCTTTTGCTCAAATCTGACCGATCAAATGCTTGAGAATGATCTCAGACTCAACTCCAAACATTTTTATAAACTTGGGGCCTGGTCTTGAAATGAGTTATTATTGTTGAAATGGGTTTAATATTATCCAACCTTGATTTTGACCTTGACCTAATTTGACCTAGAGTATTGTAAATGGGCCATTTCTTGGTTAACTAGATTTTACAGTTTCGTCTAGCACCAATACTACTTACTCAAATGCTTAGATACTTGTACAGTTATTGCCTTGGACCATACCCAATCCCAACCTTCATTTTGACCTTGACCTAATTTAGATTTAGAGTATTGTAAATGGGTCATTTCTTGGTTAACTAGATTTTACTGTTTTGTCTAGAACCAATACCAGGTTCTTAAATGCTTAGATACCCATACAGTTATTGCCTTGGACCGGGAACTGGTCATTTCGTACCCAAGTCATTTCGTACCCAAGACATTTCGTACCCACATCTTGGTCACTTCGTACCCAAATTGAACTCATGGTCATTTCGTACCCATTACCTTGGTCATTTCGTACCCATATAATTAATCTACCCCACACTAACATTTACCGGGGTTTTATAGACTGTCTTGTAAACAAATATTTAACTAGTGAAAATAGGCAGTAGGAGTCCCGTTTCAAACCCAAAAAAAATTTAAAAAGGAAAAAAACCCATCTTTTTTTGGCTTTTTTAACGTGGTCATTTCGTACCCACGAATTAAAATTCAACTATGAAGTACACGGTCAGATACTGTATAAAACAGTTTTATGTGAACTATAGCGCAGTTGTCTTCAAGCCATGTTCATTACAAAGCTGTCTGACAAAGAATGTAGAATATTGTATGCCTAAATGTAATACAAATTTTTTTACGAAACACGATTTTTATCATTTTTTTTCTAATCTACATAAAACGTGTATTTCTAATTCACAAATCTCACTTAAAGTTTTTTTTTGTTTTTTTTTTGCTTTCTATTGAACAACTAAAACGTAATTTTATATATTTTTAAGTGTGCCGCGAGTTGTTAATAACCGTGTCAAAATCCTTTAATTGACAGCATTGTTGCACGTCGACCCGGGCCTTATGATTAAGATTGTGTTTTGATAACAGTTGGCATGGGCCAATTTCACACCTGATTTGGCAAGGTTATCGGCGGGGCACAACAACAAATCGTAATTGAATTATTCAACACTTCTTTAATAAGTTTCAGAGAGTTTCAACATTTATTTTCCAAAGCAGAAAGCTGTCACCTGTTTAAAACAGCCACAAACATGTTAAAATTGGATGTCGTTCAAGAGAGGTTTTAATGTTTAACCTTTCACCGAATAGCCAGTTTTTAGCTCGACTTTTTCGAAAAGTCGAGCTATTGTCGTCACCCTGTCGTCTGCGTCTGCGTCAACGTCTGCGTCAACGTCTGCGTCAGCGTCTGTGTCGGTTAAGTTTTTTGCTTAAGGTTTTTGTAAGAGTTGATTTCTCAATAACTATCAAAGGTATCCATTTGAAACTTGGAATAGTTGTTCAGTATCAAAAGGGCAACTCATTACAATAAGGCAGGTAACTTTTGGATTTGTCATTTCAGAGTTATTGCCCTTGTTTTATTATGCCCCCGGTATCGATAGATGCGGAGGCATATAGTAATCGTCCTGTCCGTCCGTCCGTCTTTCCGTCCGTCCGTCCGTCCGTGCGTGTGTGTGCGTCCGTCCGTAACAAGGTTAAGTAGATTTTACCGTTTCATCTAGCATCAACACCGCTTACCCAAATGCTTTGATACTGATACAGTTGTTGCCTTGGACCATTCCCTATCCACCAATACCACCAAACTTTGATTTTGACCTTGACCTTGACCTAATTTGGACTTAAAATATTTCAATAGGCTAATTCTTGGTTAACTAGATTTTACCGTTTCATCTAGCATCAACACAACTGACTACAATGCTTTGATACTTATACAGTTGGTGCCTTTGACCATTCCCTATCCACCAATATCACCTAACTGTGATTTTGACCTTGACCTTGACCTAATTTGGACTTGGAATATTTTAAATGGGCTCTTTCTCGGTTAACTAGATTTTACCGTTTCGTCTAGCATCAACACTGTTTACTACAATGCTTCAATACTTATACAGTTATTACCTTGGACCATTACCAACCCACCAATAATACCCAAGCTCACCTTGACCTTGACCTAATTTGGACTTGGAAAAGATTCAGAATATATTGTCAAGGATGCCACGGGGGCATAAGCGTTTTTGAACGCGCAGTCTTGTTTACTTAAAAATTGATAAATTAACATATCTCAATAACTAGCAAAGGTATCCATTTGAAACTTGGAATGGTTGTTCAGTATCAAAAGGGCAACTCATTACAACAAGGCAGGTAACCCTGGGATTTGTCATTTCAGAGTTATTGCCCTTGTTTTATTTACTTAAAAATTATGAATAAACATATCTCAATAACCATCAAAGGTATCCATTTAAAACTTTGAATACTTGTTCAGTATCAAAAGGGTAACTCATCGCAACAAGGCAGGTAACCCTTGAATTTGTCATTTCAGAGTTATTGCCCTTGTTTTATTTACTTAAAAATTGTAAATTAACATATCTAAATAACTATGAAAGATATTTACTTGAAACTTGGAATAGTTATTCAGTATCAAAAGGGCAACTAATTACAACAAGGCAGTTAACTCTGGGAGATGTAATTCCAGAGTTATTGCCCTTTTTATTTACTTCAAAATTGTAAATTAACATATCTAAATAACTATGAAAGATATTAACTTGAAACTTTGAATAGTTATACAGTATCAAAAGGGGAACTCATTGCAATAAGACCGGTAACCCTGAATTTTGTGTATCCAGAGTTATTGCCCCTGTTTTATCTACTTAAAAGTTATAAATTATCATATCTAAATAACTATGAAAGATATTAACTTGAAACTTTGAATACTTGTTAAGTATCAAAAGGACAACTCATTACAACAAGGTAGATTACTCTGTGATTTGTAATTCCAGAGTAATTGCCCTTGATTTTTTTACTTAGAAATTGTAAATTGAAATATCTTATTAACTGTCAAAGGTATTAACTTGAAACTTTAAATACTTGTGTTATATCAAAAGGGCAACTCATTCAAACAAGAAAGGTGACCGGGGATGTGCCATTCCGGAGTTATTGTCCTTGTTTTGACTTATAGTTTACTTTAAATGGAATGTAGACTGTCCAAGTATGTTTGAGTTGTTGTTGCTTACAAATTTCTATGATCAATAGGGCATTAAACACCCATACACATTCTTTAAGTTTGAAAAATGTAGCCGTCTCAAGTATTATGAAAGTCGAGCGTCCAGCACCCGTTTGCGGTGCTCTCGTTAGTTTTGAAGACACGTAACAACTTAAAGCAGATTGAAAGTAAAGCAGAATGCGGCTTAAGGTGCATTTTGCTTTACTTTCAACCTGCTTTAAGCTGAAACTTGCTAAAATAAAGCAAATATTCCTGATGATTCATATTTATGACCGTAAAAATTTGAACTAATTTCTTCAGCGGAGGAATAAAATGAATGCGCTAAAAAGGCGCGTCTATTGGGTAAAGGGTTAACAAAACATACAAACATTATGAGAACTTATAAATTCACATCGGCTTGCACCTAGTAGTCCTAAGTTAAACACATTTTGTGTGAAGTTTGCGACATATTACTTCTTTAGTATCTTAGTGTGCGGCTATAAAGTAAACGTGGCAATCACCGCTAATCTACTTTAATTGGGCGCAGAATGTCCCAGTTAGCCGCGTGCCGGCCTTTGATGGGATTTTGACACGGGAATATCACACTTAGTCGCATGCTTAATCACCTCGTGATATGACGGGATCAGCGGCACACTTCTAAAGTACACATGGTACGGATCTTTCAAGTGTGTAAAACAATACAAACGATGTATAGTTCCAATTATAATATCTTTTTTTTGCAATTAATTGACTATTAATTGGTACATTATCCGATAATTAACATGCATACTTATCCACTGATTTGACGAGATTAAAGGCGCTTCTTTTAACACATACAGTGATAGGAATGTTTAGTTTGTAACATAATGTTATCATAACAAACTATGTAATTATTTTCTAAAATCTGTATTCAATTTAAGACGGTTAATTGAGGCAAATATCGATAAGATGACGTTTCAAAGCAACAAATTTCAAATTCAAAAATCAATCCTTATACACATAAATTCTACCAGAAATAATAATCAATAACTTTGATAGTGTTTATTCGCTGAAAATGTTCACCAAAATTATCGAATTAAGGAATTTGATGGGTTTTTAGCTTACCTGGCTCAAGGTGAGCTATTGTGACTACTCACCGTCCGTAGTACGTCTGTCCGTCTGTCCATCTGTCCGTCTGTCCGTTCACATTTACTTCAAACGACATCTCCTCTGAACCCGCGGATTGTAGGGAGGATTCAAACTGCTCATGATGTTCCTTGGATGCTTCTCTACAGAAGTTGTTCAAATGAAAGAGAAAAAGCAAAAACTCAGCTTGAAAAAGCAAAAAAGCAAAAAACTTTAAAAAATCTTCTTCCCCAAAACTACTAGGCCCTAAGCTTTGATATTTGTACAGTAGAATCTCCTGGTGGATCCCTCTATAGTTTGTTAAAATGAAATCCCCAGGGTCACACTTGACGCCACCCTGCGCAGTTGAAGTGCTGCTCTAGGCAGGTTTCACAGTATTTTTGATGAAGCAGAACGGTATTTTACCTGAGTTACCCTTAATATACTAAGGGCAAATAGCCAATATTTGCAAACATTTTGGATCCAGATCAGATGCAACATAATCATAATGCTACATCTAATCTGGATCCAACCTATTTGCCACTCATTTACCAACTAACATTTTCTAAATTGTTTTTTTGTACACTTCTCACATACAGTAGGTTTTAAGCAGACATCATTTCAGTCTGGTAAGGGTAAGCTCCACAGCTCTACCCACTGAGGTCAAATATTATGCAACAGTTTGGGAGTATCACAGAACTGGTCATGATCAGCTGAACATGTTGTCTGCTAAAGTTTAAATATGGTTCAGTCTGCTTCATACTTAGAGAGATAGGATCTGGAAGTGATCCACTGACAGTTATGTAATTATGTCTTATGCCATATTTATACATATGTTTAATATTGGTTTTGTCAGAGTTATCTGTATGTCTTGTCTTTTTTTCTTGTCCAGGATTCAACCCTTTCCTCCCATATACTGACGTTTGTTAACCCATTACCCCATAAATGTGCATTTTTAGGCCTTTGATTTATTCCTCTACTTAAGAAAATAATTCCACTTTAAACAGTCATGAAAATGTAAGATGCGAAAGTAAAGCAAAGTGTGCATTAAGACACATTCTGCTTTACTTTCGACCTGCTTTAGGTGGCCACCTATTTTCAAAACTAGAAACATGCTATGGGGTAATGGGTAAAATGAAATTGCCTATTTGGAAAGAGCCTGATGAGAGGAAGTGCCATTTGCAAAGGCCATAACTCTGACATCATTGTTTTTAGCTCACCTGAGCCAAAGGCTCAAGGTGAGCTATTGGGATGGCCCTGTGTCCGTCGTCCATCGTCGTGCGTCGTCCGTCGTCGTTAACAATTGCTTCAAATGACATCTCCTCCTATACCGCTGAACAGATTTCAACCAAACTTTACAGAAATGTTCCTTGGGTCAAGCTCTTTCAGATTTGTTCAAAGAATTAAAAACAATGCAGAACTCTGGTTGCCATGGCAACCAAAGTGAAAAAATAAGGAAATCTTAAAAAATCTTCTTGTCAAAAACTACAAGGGCCAGAGCTTAGATATTTGGCACATAGCATCACCTACAGGTCTTCTATCAAGTTTGTTCAAATTATGCCCCTGGGGTCAAAATTGGCCCCGCCCCGGGGGTCACAGTTTTACATAGAGTTATACAGTAAAACTTTTTTATAACGAACTCTGATACAGCGAATTTCGGCTTATAGCGAATTTATTTTCGTTCCCCGGCCGAGCTCTGCATTAATTCTATGTTGACTAACATGTTTAGTACGAATTCGGTTATAGCGAATTCTCGTTTATGGCGAACTGATTTTCAAGTACCTTTATTCACAAAACAGTGTAAAATACCTTCGTTAAAGCGAAGTCTCATCTTGCTTCAGTCTTCAGTCACCTATGTAATTTTCGCGATAAACACTGTGACGCATAGGTGTTAAAACACACAATAAGATCTGGATGACTTGTGAATTAATCCGTAATTACGACACGGTATAATTACCGTATAATCTAAATGCTTTGTTAAATCCATTAGTCCTGGAAGCATAATGTGCGCTTCACTGTACGTGTTGTCACTATGCAGTTCTCGTGTAAACGTTTATTTTTTTCCATGTCGAATTATTGATATGCGTAAGTAACTGGCCCCATATCTTGTCCATTTCCTACGTGTAGACGAAAAAGATGAAGTAATCCTATTGTCGTGTCATTTACATAACCGGGTCTGATTATTTCGACTTGTTTGATTGGATGTTTAAAAGAATAAATAAAAACATGATAACTCTCAGCCGGTGAAGCAGAAGATTTAACTAAACGGAATCTCAATGATTTAAAAATTAGAGGTCGGTAATATTATCACGGAATATTAAATCCTTGATATTTATAACAACTCAAGTAAAATGAGCATATGACGGCTCGCGTGTTAAACAAACTGTACACACTAGTGTATTTACGTGTTTGGTATCATGGAAGTTTAAGAGAATACACGGCATATGCGCTAACAAATAGCGTTATCGCTGCATATTTTTCTTTTCCATTTTTTCGCTTGAAGATGTGACATAGATCGTGAATTGCATTCCAAGATTAAATGGTAGTCAAGGTAAATAATAACCAGTGTATGAATATAGAATGTGACCGCGTACATGTATTGTGGCGACGTATTTCAATATGGCACTGAATATAAAGTTCAGTCGCAAACCAGGATGATAACTTATAACGAATTTCGTACTATCAATATAGTGAATAATGTTTAGAGCGAAGTAAATCCTCAAGTCCCTTGGAATTCGTTATAACCGAGTTTTACTGTATAGTGAATATTTCAAATGTCTTCTTCTCTGACACTAATATGACCAGAGCTTTGATATTTGGCATGGTGACACTTCTAAATGTCCTTTACCTATTTTGTTCAAATGGTTCTGGTCGGTTGAATATCTAGGTCATAATTCACATTCAATATATGTATAGCAGACAGCAATTCAGCATTATAAGAGTTAGACCCTAGCCACATTTCCTACTGGCAGAGTTACATAACTGAACTCAGGTCAGCTGAGGTTCACTGTAACAGAAGCATATGGTGTTGTCTGCTACATTTTTTATGCCCCTGCAGTTGGGGGGCATATTGTTTTACCTGTCTGCTTTTTTTGTCTGTTTGTCAATTTGTTTGTCTGTCAGTCCACAACTTTAATCTTAGCCATAACTTTGTTAAAGTTAGAACATTTATAACTTAGGTCATGTTCTACAAAGGTCAATGTCATTTTTGAGTTATTTCCCAGTGTCATATTTTCTTGTCTTTGAGATAACTCCAGTTCTACTGATGTTAACCCATTACCCCATACATTATGCCTTTTTACGCCTTTAATTTATTCCTCCTCTAAAGAAATAATTCCACTTTATACAGTCATAAAAATGTAAGAAATGGTATCTATATCTTAGTAGATGATAACTTAAAGCAGGTTGAAAGTAAAGCAGAATGGGCAATAAATAATCATATGGAAATACATGTAGCTTGATAAGAAGAAGTGTCATGGATAAGGGCCATAACTCTGCCAACAATATTTTTTTTAAATTATTCCAATTTGTAATGGTTTTTTTTGTCTGGAAGATAATTCCATTTACAGCTACATTTATATTAAAATGTTGTCTTGCCTATTAAGCTAAGGCACAATGACCTCAGGTGAGCGAATTAAGGGCCATGGCCCTCTTGTTATATATGGGTACGAATTGACCATGTACGTGGGTACGAAATGACCATGATAGAGGGAATTCGATGGGGTGTTTATATATGGGTACGAAGTGACCACGTATGTGGGTACGAAAAGACCATGATAGTGGGTACGAAATGTCTTGGGTACGAAATGGTTTGGGTAAGAAATGACCAAGATGTGGGTACGAAATGTCTTGGGTACGAAATGACTTGGGTACGAAATGACTTGTATCCCTTGGACCATACCCAATCCACAAATATCATCCAACCTTCATTTACACCTTGACCTCATCTGGATTTATAGTAATGTAAATGGGCCGTTTTTTTATTAAATAGATTTTACCGTTTCATCTAGTGTCAACACCGCTAAATTCAATGCTTTTATACTTATACAGTTATTGCTTTGGACCTTTCCCAATACACCAATATCACCCAACCTTGATTTTGACCTTGAACTTGACCTAATTTGGGCTAAGAATATTTTAAATGGCCTAACTAGATTTCACGGTTTTAGCTTATTTCAACACTACTGACTACAATGCTTTGATATATTGTATAAGTGGGGGTTTTTTTCGGGAGAAGGACATTTTCGCTATTTTCGCGTGTGTATCAAACTCATGTAAATCTAACCCGCCAAAATTCATAACTTTCTTCATTTCATTTTCGGCAGCAAAGGGCCACATGTCATTGTTTGTCGTCTAAAAATCTATTCACATTGACATTCTAGATCCAGATTAATCACAAAGCTATTCTGTGTTGAACCTGAATTAAAAAACATAATAAAAAAACAACTTGGCTTATTTCATAAAACAAAATTCTTATATCGGACGGCATGCTTGTTTACGTAATAGAGAGACGGCTATGTAAAACACCAGAATGTTCTTGTATTTTAATCGAGTGTCCACAGGTACTGTAACCTTTTTCATTTGTGATTACTTTTGAAAATATCGAGGTTTGGACCCAGATGAGACCTGAGGGAAAACTTGTGAAAAACACGCACTACCCACACAGCTTGTATTTAACTGGGACCGACATTCAGATTTGTTGTGTTGCTCTTCGCCTTATCTCTACTCAAATTGTTTGCCAATGCAGATTAAGTTGTGATCGGCAGACAAAGGGTTAATCGCTTTCACAGTTTGACTTATGTAATTCACTTGTAAATGACAGCTCCTCTGCTTGCAATAAAAAGACAGTATTTCTCCATTGTTTACACGTACATATATTTACTGGTATATCGAGAGGGGAAAAAGTTCGGATCCTTGAGAAACATCGATTTACACGATGTCTCATTTTGATCCAGTGGTGACCTTCTGCCGCTTTAGTTTATAAAAGGAGTAAAGATGGAAATTGCTTCCAATTGCAGTCAAACCTGTCTTATGTGACCTTCAAGGGGAGAGACACAATAAGGTCAGATAAGACAGGTAGTCGCATAAGTCAGGTTATCAGTTTTCAGGGGTAAATTAGTATACAAATGAACACCATATGGATGTTTCTCTGAATAAAATTATATATTAACCCTTTCTACCAAAAGCAATAATTAAGATAATTTTCTATATTTTCAAACAAAGTTGCATTGCTATTATGACAAATAGATCTACTTATTTAACTTGTCGACTATTCATCCCCAGTTGATCAATACTATAAATGATCCAATCAATCACCTGAAATATTCGTCTGTCTGGTCTTTTTAGAGATTTATTCCGTAACAGGTTCGATGAAAAAGTTTAAATTTGTCCTTCAATTCTGTTGTATCTGATAAACATGTGTCCAATTTAGGATCGCTTTCTCAGTCTATTTACTGTATAATTCATATTCAGAATCGCCTCTTATGGAGTAAGAATTCGATCCCAGAGTGTGTTAGTTGTTTTTTGTCTCTGTTGTCTCTCTCACAGGTAAATCTTTCCCGAAATGTCCACATTTAGTGTCGCGTCTATAATGTTATCGCGCCGCCATTTTGTTCAAGTCAATTTCAAAATATGACAGCACTATTTTTAACGTCTTTTTATTTGTCAATATCTCCTATTAAAAACACAGTCTTACAAAGTAGAAAAAAAATACTTTGTAAAACCGACGGAAGAAAAGACGCTTAAGAACTATCTTTTTACTTGTAACACACTAATACACATATGCCGAAATCCAAGTGTTCGCAATGGCATATAGGAATGTGCATAGAAATTCTGCTACGCAATTTCGGAATATCGCTTTGTTTTCTAATGTGATGTTTCATAATGTATTGTACGAAAATCAATTCAAGAAGCTAACTGTCGGTTTACATGCATATAAAATGTTAATTACACGGGTATTTTCGCAAAATTTACGATTATGATACGCCGGCGTTTATACAACATAATTTCCCCCATCCGGTCTTTCGTAATGGAGTGTTAGATTGGGAACGACTTTTTAACCCTTTTAATCGTAAATCATCCCCGGAATAGTTATTTTCGGGGTAAGAAAAGCATTTTTTGTCGAGTTCTAATAGTTATTTTTATATTTAATTGCTTTTCGGTAGCTCAATTCTCCAAATTCATTCCCAAATCAAGATCGCCGTTGAACTATTTACCACAATTTGTCTATTCACAAACTATAACATGCAGTTTTGGAACGTGAATTACTTGTTTATAAAATAAAATTTCGGAAATCTTTTTTTCAGAATGAAATATTATCAAATATAATTTAAATGAATATTAAACAAAGATGTTGTATATCACTTTTTAGGATAACTAAATAAACACTAGACATTTTGATCTAACATACAAACAAAGGAATGTTCGCCTCCCGAAATGAAAACTGAAAAATCGATAATGACCGGCAATTATCGAGTCGCTGCAAACAGGTGCGTTAAATAGGGACATGGGACTTTGGGAGTGGCATATTACGGTTGTTAGTCGCGTAACACAGGTTTGTTGGTATACAGTCTTTACATAAAGGAAAATGTGTTGGGAGGAATTATTAAGGTCGGCTAAGACAAATAGTCGTTATATAGGGACGGTCGCTATGACAGGTTTGACTGTATATTATAACAAATGCGCCAAATACTTTATGAAGGAAGGATAGATATCCGTTGCCAAAAATGTTAAATAGTTACTTCCCTTAGTTTTGAATGGGCCACTTACTTATGAGTATTTATTGGAAAGATACAACCCAAAAGGATAAAATAAAACAGACTTCAATATCATATCCGTGAAAAACAGATTTTGAATACGTTTGCGCAAAAAATGAACACGCTAAAACCTCATTTTCAGTAGAATCGCTAAATTTGTGTTGTGCTTAAAAAAACACTAATACAGTATATACAGTTGTTGTCTTGGACCAATACCAATTCATCCATATTACCCAACCTCAGTTATTTCTTGACCATGACCTAATTTGCACTTAAAAAAAAAAAGTATTTATTGTCCAGACTGCAACCAGGGGCGTAAGCGTTTATTGAACGTGCAGTCTTGTTTAGAATAAATATTGTGGCACGAAAAACAGAGTTACCAGTAAGTGAGACAAGTTTTTCATAAACATGTATGGCAAAAGGTAAAACTTTAAAAATCTTCTTGTCAAAACCACTGGCTTGATTTGAAATTTTTTACAAAATTGTTACAGGGGTGACCCTGTACCACATTTCTTGAAATTATTTTCTTAGTTTATAAAAACATGGTTGCCAGTGGGTGGGGCGGATTTTCCTGATATGTCAGAAGGCAAAACTTAAAACTCCTTTCTGAAACCAGTAGCTAGATTTGAAAGGAATTTTAAACAAATGAACCTTTTAGGTGGACTTCTGCTTGATTTCTTTAAGTATTATCCCTAGCTTACAAAACATGGCCGTCAGTGGGCAGGGCAGGTTTTTATACGCCCTCCTTTAAATGTGGTGGTATATTGGTATGGTCCTGTCCGTCCGTCCATTCATTCGTCCGTCAACATTTGGCTCCGGAGTTTTTCCGGAAAACTGTTAGAAGGATATTCATGAAAATTCACATAAGTGTTTTATACCTATGCGAACATCTGAAGCTGAGTCAATTTTTAGGTTCATTCGATTTGTTGTTACTGAGATATTTGTCCTTGATGTACTCAGATATGTTTTAAAAGGTTGACAGTGAGTGTATAATGTACCGTTTGCAGTACTCTCGTTCATATATGGTTAAAATTAAAACTTAAATTAATGTTCTTGTTTGAAACCACTTGCATGATTTGAAAATTATTTTATACAAATGATCCATTGGTAACCCTCAGTCAGATTTCTTAATTTACTTTTCCTGTCTTATAAATCATGGCACAAGTGGGGTGAGGAAGGTTTTCCCATATGCTTTCATTGATAGCGTACAAATCTTCTTTTCTGAAAACACTTGCCCAATTTTAATGTCACCTTAACTCTTTGAACCCTAGTCACGCATATATGTGTCTTTTGCAAACATCCTACATGTGAGGAGTACACTTGTCCCATGCAAACAGTGTAGACCCTGATCAGAGGGCTCCTTAAGGAGCCCTCTGATCAGGGTCTACACTGTTTGTCATTTTAGCAAATATTGTAATAATCAACCGTAAAAAGTCGAAAATGGACTAGACTTAATTGAAGATTAGAATTGTTCATTTTAGGTTTCAGGAAGGAAAGGGTTAATCGTAAACTATTGTTAGCTATTAACATACTAGGTGAGCAATTTAGGGTCATCATGGCCTTCTTGCATTAATACATTTTTGTGCACCAGCGGCTAAACTGTGATAACCCTTGCAAACTGTCTGGACCAATATTAGAAGCTGAATACCTAGGGTCTCATCAGGATCTAAACTGTTTGGGAATTTGATCTTGTGTTGAAAGATATTTAAGAATAATTTTTTGGACATGGAGTTTGTTTCAGACAAGAATGTTACATAGTGTTCAGAGAGTTGACCTTGTAATTGTTACAGTCAAACTTTGATATCTTGAACTCAAATAACTCGAACTATTCGATATTTCGAAACATGAATTGCCTTATTTTAAGCTCAGTTTAGGCAGACATTAGCCACGTTTTAACTTTGAAATATGGATATGTTTAACTTAATCAAGTTCGAGATGTCCAAGTTCGACTGTATTTTGTCATTGAAATTGTACAAGTTTTTTACCCATCACTCCATAGATGCACATTTTTGTGCCTTGAATGTATTCCTCCACTGAAGGAAATAGTAACAACTTATACAGTCATGAATATGAAATCAGCCATAAGCAACATTTTCTGTATTCTAGCAGATTGTAGCTTCAAACAGGCTGAAGTTAAGACAGAATGTGCCCTTCACTTACTTGTAACCTGCTTTAAGTGGACACAAAACTAGAAACAGGCTGTGGGACTAAGGTTTAACCCATTACCCAATAGTCGTCTCTAGTATTGAAGAAAGGTGATCACTTAAAGCAGGTTGAAAGTAAAGCAGAATGCGCCTTAAGGCGCATTCTGCTTTACTTTTATCCTGTTTTAAGCTACCATCATTCTGCTACAATATAGAAAATATTTTGTGTGATATATTTTCTTGAATGTATAAATTCGAACTATTTTCTTCAATGGAGGAATAAGTTAAAGGCGTAAAAAGGTGTATTTATGGGGTAATGGGTTAAACAAAAGTTCACCTGTTAGATTGAGAGTCATTGAAGGTGTTAAAGTATTGTATGTTGTTAATGCATGTATATTTATATAAGGCTATACAGCGTTCCCTCTCTACAACGACACCCAGTGGTAGACAAGGATTGTGTGCATAGTTCAGAAGGAGTCGTTATAGGGAGGGAATTGATTACACTTGCAAACAGCTTGAATCCAGATCAGACAACGCGTAACGCGGCGTTTGATCTTGATTCAAGCTGTTTGTCACTCGTCCTTAAGTTTTTTTCTGTCAAAATGTCAATTATGAAACTTTAGAAAAAACAGCAGACGACAATTTTAAGCAGACGATATTGCATAAGTAAAATCGTGAGACATAATTGTCTTGTTTAGGGAACTGTGGCAAACGTGGTTGTAAGGAGGGAATTGTTGTTGGGAGGGTTGTTATAGGGAGGGAACGCTGTATTTTCTACATTAGGTCACAACTGGGGAGCGATTTGTGTGGCGGGGTATGACAAGGACTCGTCTATACATCAAATGTTTGAGAGAGATGCCTGGGCTATCTATAACATGTGCCTTTCCAAGATGCCTTTGTCAATTGGTATACGGTAAGACAATCTGTTTTTTCGCTTGTTGGATGGAGGAATTATTTTAGTACAGTAAAAACTCTCTTTAACAACCACTAAAGTGTGATAATTTATTGGGTGTTTTTTGACAGTTGACTGCTCAAAGCAAGGTGACAGTAAAACAGAAAGCTCCTTTAGCTGATCATGACTTGGTTTACATGTTGCTCTGAGATGAATATAAGTATATTCCACAGTCACACATGTTGGGTGAAAGGTCCAAGGTCACTAAAGTCAAAGGTCATTTTTATTTTGAAATGGACGTAACCTTTTGCCCACTTCTGACATGAGCTTCATATTTTGTAAATATGTTGCTCTTATTCAGAGGAGTATGAATATGAATATTATAGACATGTGTGTTCAAAGGTCAAGGTCACAGAGGTCAAAAGGTTAAATATTTGAAATGGCAGTAACTTTTTACCCTTCAGTGATCAGGACTTTTATATATGGTATACATGTTGCTCTTATTTCCAACATGTCAAATCAAAGGTCAATCAATGTCACAAAGGTCAAAAGGTCAAATATTTAAAATAGCCATATCCTATGACCTTCAAGAAATACTGATTTTCGCCATAAATATGCAAAACCCTGTCTATTTCAATGGTCTGTGTGTCAAATAATGCGTTTTGACTATGTAGAATTCAATTTGGAACCATGAAATACCTATATGGCTTCTTTTAACCCTTTAGTCTCTAAAATATTCAAGATGGCCGCCATTTTTAAGATGTCCTCCACAGAAATACTAGGTTTTGCAATATATTTGCAAATACTTGTCCTATATCAATGATCTTTGCTTGGAATTATATTTTTGACCATGTAGATTTCAAAAGTGTGGAGCAACCGACTGACTCAACGACGTTCTTAACTACTTGAAGCTTCAAGATGGCAGCCATTTTGTCAAGATGGCCCTCACAGATATATATGCATTTCAAATTAAAATGGCAAATACTAATCCAATATCAATGATTTTACACTTCTGTAAAATTCAAGATTGGAACCATGAATTTGCTCAATAGATTCCTAGTATCAGGTAGCCACTTAAAATTCAGATTGCCACCATTTTTAAGATGGCCATCACAGAAATATTGCATTTCCCAATAAAATTACATATATTTGTCATTCTTCAATGATCTTTGTGTCTAATTATACTTTTCCGAGTACGAAGATATCAAATTTGGAACAATGAGATTACTCATTGGCGTCCTTGTACCCGTAAGCTACTTAAAATTCACGAAAGTAGTCATGTTCAAATTTGCCACTATGGAATAAACAGAAATAATGCACTACGACATCAAATTTCAAAGACTTGATCTATTTCAATGGTCTGTGTGTCAAATAAATTGAATATATTTTGACTATGTAGAATTCAATTCGGAATAATGGAATTGCTCAATTGCTTCCTTGCAACAGTTAGCCACTTAAAAATTCATGACGACCGCCATTTTCACGATAGCCACCATAGAAATATTGCATTTTGCCATAAAATGGAAAATACCTCTCCTGTATCATTGGTCTTTGTGTAAAATAAATTACTATTTGGACTGTATCATTCAAATTAAGAGCCATGCAATGGCTCCATGGCTTCCTTGTACCCATTTACCATTTAAAAATTAAAGATGGCCGCCATTGTTTAAGATAACTATCACAGAAATATAGCATTTTCGAAATAGAATGGTCAATACTTGTCTCATTGGTCTTTGTATAAAATAATACTTCTTTTACTCTATAAAACAAAAATTTGGAACTATGTTATAGCTCAATTTCCTCCTTGTACCCGGTAACGTATTAAAAATCAAGATGGCCACCGCAGAAATAATTCATTTCTCAATAAAATCACAAATACTAGTCCTATTTCAACGACCTTTATGTCTAGTTATGCCTCAATTTTGGAAACATGGAATTACTCATTTGTGTTCTTGTACTTGTACCTCGTAAAAATCACGATGGCTGGCATCTTTCAACAGGGTTCCAGATAAGGGGGGTATTTCAAAAATTAAAAAATTTATTTCTGCATTGAACCCTATGGTGTCACTACTCATTAGAATCGTCTCTTCGAGACGATTCTAATGAGTAGTGACACCATAGGATTTGGTACTAAAATGAGTGAGAATATGTTGGATTTGTTCAGTTTACCCCCTCTTATCTGGAGCCCTGTTTCAAGAAAGGCCTTTAGAACTTTCGAAACAAAACGACAAATACCTGTTCTATACAATGCTTTGTGTGTCAAATAATACGCTTTTGACTGTATAGAGTCTAAGTTTTGAACCATGACATTTCTCACTACTGCATGGGTGTCAGTATTAGCTGACATGTTGGTAAGTATCCCAAATGCTATCTAATAAGCCCCGCATCAGTTAGCTAATTTAGTTTGGATATAGCTGTACATAGTGCGTAATTAAATGTCGTGCCTGAATTGACAGGGTGTGCCAGCGCGAGAAAGTTGAGCCAAGGTTAATTACTTTTGAATATATGAGTGTTGAAGTACCAAAACATCTAACTCACTCACTCACTCATAACTAAATTATATATGTTGTAAAGGCATAACCGCTGGCATTGATTCACTGATTGCAGATACATAAACATGTAATTGTTATAGATGTACTGTGATTTCGTATCATTCACAAAGATGACAAATATAGATCCGGGACGATCCAAATTCCTGACTGATATAAGCAAAGTCTGTCTTACCAGAAGAAGAAAATAAAAAAAAGCTCAAATTGCAAAAAAAACCAAAAACAACAAACATGATGGCTACATTATGATTGCCGTTAACATTGTTTGGGATCCAGTCTGAATTAATTATGGCGATTGCGCGAAAGAAACTTTTAGGAAGTAAAAGGCACAACATCACCAATATTTTCAGTTATTATCAAGAACACAGAGGAGGAAACGAGCAGAAATTGAAGAACAAAGCGCTCAGCCATTAGAATGCCATACCTAGCTGCTTAGAACCAGACACAAATGTCAAACCTGTTTTATGTGACAGAGACATATGACAATAAACCCCAATAATAAGACTAAATAAATGTTCCCATATTCCCAAATGTTAGTGTGACCACCATAGGACAACTTTCAAAACCTTTACCAATGGGAGACCTCTCTTCTTCACAGGAGAATTATTCCCTCCTCGAAATTGTTTAAAACACACAAGCACCTCCCTGCTGAGGTCAATTCTGTCAATTGATCATGAAAGGCTGGATACTATCAGAGTGACATATGGGCCTGTCGCTATGACATGGCCTACCCACTATGCCTTACAGAAGAGAGTTAAGCCATTTGAGGTCAGCATTAAATCAATTTTACATCTGCTCTGAGATCAGACACATGAGTTTGCCACAGTCAAGCATTAGATGGAGGCATTCTTAATCCCGGTCGGGTACCAACCATTGCTGCTGACCAGCCAGTATAGCCAAACAGTGGCATGAAATCTACGGTGAGAGCAAATATGCCATAATGTTTGGATGCCATCATGGATTCCATTGATTTTAATTTGAAAAGTCAATAGTCAAAAGGGTATTCTTTGAAACTAAATCATCGAAATATGACAGGTCTTTAAGTTTTTATTGAGAAATTCAATATTGTTGTGGCAGCCATTTTGAAAGATTACGGCCATCTTGAACTGTAAAAGACATTTCAAAGTTCCACACTTTATTTATATACATAGTCAAAAGCTATTATTTGACACAAAAATCATTGAATAAGAACAAGTATTTGCAACTTTATTGCGAAATACAAAAAGGATGTATATACCATGGCGACTATCTTGAATAAATGGTGGTCATCATTTATGTTTAAAATGGCTAACGGATGCAAGGATTCCAAGTTCCCAATTGAATTCTAAATACTGAAAAAATATTCAATTTATTTGTCACACAGACAACTGGAATAGAACAAGTGCTTGCAATTTTATGCCGAAGTGCAAACATTCTGTTTATTCCATGGTGGCCAATTTGAACATGACTACCTTCTTGAATGTTAAGTAGCGTACAGGTACAAGGACGCCAATGAGTAATCTCATTGTTCCAAATTTGATATCTTTGTACTCGGAAAAGTATAATTAGACACAAAGATCATTGAAGAATGACAAATATATGTAATTTTATTGGGAAATGCAATATTTCTGTGATGGCCATCTTGAAAATGGTGGCCATCTGAATTTTAAGTGGCTACCTGATACAAGGGGTTTATGGTCTCAACATCCCAAGACCGCAACGTACCAGACGGAACGTCCCAATTATATGGATGGAACGTCCCACTATATAAAAATTATATGAAAACAGTATTATTTTACTGTTCCTTAATAAAGAAATGGTTTAATAATTTTCCCGAACCTAATCTGAAGGTTTTATGAAGAATATTGTCAAAAAATTAACACCCGATCGAAGGAAAAAAAGAATGCCTGTATAAACTCGTATCACGATGGGATGAATGTTTGGCTTTTATACAAATGTCTCATTACAGACTAGAAGCAATCGCAGGCTTTAATAAGGGTTGAATCTGTGTGTAAATCGGATGTACACATGTCATACGAATACAGTGAGGAACCTGATCAGGGGTTATTCAATCCTAAATAGTCATTAATGGACAAAACTTGGCTGGAAACTGGAATTGTCCATTCAGGGATGAATAGGTTAAGGAAAATTATCGGCGATTGTAAACCAAGAAAAGCCAACTTTTTTAACAGGGGGGTCGATACAGTTACTTAAACAATATATATATGCCTTTAAATACGATATTAGTACATCAAATCTATTTTAGTTGGTGTTTACGAAGGTTAGGTAGGATCGGCATTTTTCATATCGTCGCCAATTTTTGGACAATAAAAGTATCTTTTTGAGCGGGAATTCATATATGACTTATGAACTGGTAAACAGATACCTTTAAATACGCTATTACAACATAAAACCCTTTTCCTGTGGTGTTCTCTACATTTCGAGTCGCTCGTCGATGAAAACAAAGAAAATGAATTCTGCTAAATATGACGCCTGCTTAAATCAATATATCCTCTATATGTGACTTTATTAATATCCAATTTACAAACAATTTGGAATATATGATGAGAATTGAGTTGGTCTCTAATCTGGATGAAACTGTTTGAAAAGGTTATCAGGAGATTAGCTTTAGCTGCCGTCACGGCCGTCGGAGTGTACTATTTGCACTTTTTTCTACGATCGGGTGTTCATTTTTGTAATAACAGATATCCTAAATCAATCAGATTATATATCGTGAATAATCTCAAAAACAATAAATTATACAAAAATAGTATGATAAAACTGATTTTCTATAATTTTTATAAAGTGGGACGACATTATTTGTTAATGACGAGTATACTCGTCGTTAGGGCTGAATGTATAAACCCTACGAAAACGCCCCGAGTTCCCCATTTAAAATAGGGGTTATGCATTAATTCTATTTTTGGACTTTTTTCGACACTCCGGCCATGGCGTACAAATACACATTGAAATACCGAATACAACGTTAAAATAGGTTTAAGATATAGTCTTGAAACTTATTATATCAATTTAAATGTATAGTATGAACTCATGGTCGAACATTGGCGACCATATAAAAGTGCCGAGTATCCCTGACATACGAAAACAAAAGCCGAAATTCATTTAATATGTACATAATATTAGCTCGTTCCCTTGTGAATATTCTTTCCAGACTCCACCCACTATGAATAATTAACTAAATTTCTACTCTGTTATAATTAACAATCGATTTTGCTAAACAGTTGTGACAACTCTGATCTATGATAACTCTATAGACAGGTATAGCAGGCCCTGAACAATGTCTGCTCTGTTTGCAGAGGCGTTAAAAGGCTCAGTCGGGAAAGGGTTAAGAGACCTACAAATTGGTGTTAAAACAAAAATCCCATTCAAAATGATTCTTTTATTGGATTAAATGCGGCTACACTTAAAACTGAATTGTCACTTTTATATTGACACCGATTTTAACAGTCCACAAAGGCATCTTTTTGAAACTTGACTGAAATTAGTCGCAGGTTGGAAAACACATGTAATTTCAAAGAAATCGTAATATCTGATATTACAGTAAAACTTACACATACAGTGAAGAAGACGTTATTCTTTCACGTTTAAACGCAAACGAAATGCAATTGCAATAAAATGTAGGAAATGACAACTAGTGGTCAATTCTGAATTTATTTATTTTAATCTGAGTGGCAAACATTAAGGAGCCTGGTCAGACGCCGGGTTGCTCTCCAAAATGTTTGCAATGTCAATAATAAGTTTTAGCAAAAATGCGTTTATTTGGAAAGAATAATGTGTTCTCCACTATAATTACCTAACAAATCAATAGTCCAGTCCACGGAATTATAAACTTCTGTATATTTCCTTGTCCAGTCAATATTATCTGTAACAAAACTATTCAAAGTCTGATTCGACTCATACACACAAACACGTAAGGGACGGGTGATTGACAGGACAAGGTCTTTTGAAGTTAATCGACACAGCTTCTTACAGGTTAACCGCTTTCTGATGACATGTTTCATCTGTTTCTGCAGACTTTATTTTCGGCAGTCGGCTCTATTCATAGTCTTTGATGTTGCCGCGCAGAGGGCGATTTTTTTTGTTTTTAAAAAGGGACCATCTGCTGAGAAGAATCACCAGTCAAATTATCAGAACACACTGTTTAAATGTTATTTCAAAAATTGTAATAGTTATGCACCCATGCAAACCTGGCCTATTAAACTACCGCTGTACCCAGACCATTTAGCCTTATCTATTTTGTTAAGCAAACAGTGTAGACACTGCTCAGATGAATCCTTCACGAGTTCTTTGATCAGAATCTGCACTATTTGATGCCCCCGGTATCTATAAATGCGGATGCGTATAGCGTTGTCCTGTCCGTGTGTCCGTCCGTTAAGTAGACTTTACCGTTTCCTCCAGCATCAATACCACTTACTCAAATCCCTAGATACTTATACAGTTGTTGTCTTTAAGTTGGTTTACGGGTAAAATATTTAACCCTCATCATGTTAAGTGCGACTTGTCTAATAATTGCAAACAGGTTGTATCCAGATCTGGATCCAAACTATTTGTCACTCATTTCAACTTTTCTTCTGTTTCAAATGCATGAAAACTAATTTTCAGCTTATCAGACAATATGTTTAAAAAAGACGACAATTCAGCATGAACACGTTAAAAACTCTTTGATCAAATCTTCAAAGTTAGCCGACTTCGCTTCCCCGCTCAACATATTCAACTCACAAGTAGAGTTTGTTGTTTTCTAAAAGTGATTGACAGCGGATTTTACTAATAATTATCCAATTGAAATACACCTTTTGGGAGCATGAAACTTTCCTATTAGGGCCCAGATGTGAAAATAACAAATGGATAACGTTTCTAAATCTGCGAGTTACGATGTTCGTGTGTATGTAATGAGTTTACACGCAGTGATCTGTGAATGATTTTCTGGAATTTTACGAAAAATGCTGAAGATAAAAAATAAACTTGGCGAAAACAAAACACTTTTCATGGTAGTATAATTATAAGGTAAATCCGTTAATTTCATTCAAGTGTCATATATAAACCAATAATTTGCTGTCTTATTATGATCTATTATGATATCAATATCTTTTTTTTTATAATGGCAATTTCGAATTGGAATTGAACGTTTGCTAAATAAATGAAACAAGTTGGAAGTTTTTCTGTGTGAATCAATCAGACATTTAAAAACCTTAAGAAAGTTAAGAAAGTCGCAAACATTTGAACAATTTATCAAATCGTGCCGATGTTCACACCCTCGCGAAAAATATTATGCTATGCGATTATCAGCGCGTGCGGAATACACAGTGGCATATTAGACTTGACACGTGTATATGTGTTACGCCTCTCGTCTGCAACTTTTCCCTTTCATGTATGCCGACATTTCAAAGAGTGTAATCGTAGACATGAAACATATACACAGTGAAAAAAGGTAGCTACTTGGGTGTGGCATTAGCGAAAGGAAACTTATCTTCTACGAAATACGAAGATTAATGCGATGCTATAAGTGGATAAAACAACCCCGACTAACGGATGATAATACTCGCATAGGAACATCGTATGTACATAGTATGTAAGCAAAAAATATTTCATTTAATCCCAGTTACTCATTTAAATCACTATTTAACTTTTGCATCAATTAATAATTGTCAAATACGGGTGATATATATAATTTTTTAAAAATGGCACGTTGGGTCCACAAATGGTACGTTGATGTCGTGGGGCGTTGGTGCGATGGGGCGTTGAGACCAGACACCATACAAGGAATCTATTGAGCAAATTCATGGTTCCAATCTTGAATTTTACAGAAGTGTAAAATCATTGATATTGGATTAGTATTTGCCATTTTATTTAGAAATGCATATATATCTGTTAGGGCCATCTTGACAAAACTGCTGCCATCTTGAAGTTTCAAATAGTTTACGGTACAGGAAAGCCGTTGAGTCACTTGATTGCTCCAAATTTGAATTGTACATGGTCAAAAATATAATTTCAAGCAAAGATCATTGATATAGGACAAGTATTTGCAAATATATTGCATAACCTAGTATTTCTGTGGAGGACACAGGGTTTTCCCTGGCGCACAAAATGTGCGCCAATGACCCCCTTTTTAGCTCAAGGTGAGCTATTGGGATGGCCCTGTGTCCGTCATCGTGCGGTGTGCGTCGTCCGTCGTCGTTAACAATTGATTCAAATGACATCTTCTCCTATACCGCTCGACATATTTCAACCAAACTTTACAGGAATGTTCCTTGGGTCAAGCTCTTTCAAATTTGTTCAAAGAATTGAAAACAATTAGAACTCTGGTTGCCATGGCAATCAAAGTGAAAAAAATAAGGAAATCTTAAAAAATCTTCTTGTCTGAAACTACAAGGGCCAGAGCTTAGATATTTAGCACATAGCATTATCTACAGGTCCTCTATCAAGTTTGTTCAAATTATGCCCCTGGGGTCAAAATTGGCCCGGCCCTGGGGGTCACAGTTTTACATAGAGTTATATAGTGAAAAATTCAAACGCCTTCTGCACTGAAACTAATATGGCCAGAGCTTTGATATTTGGCATGGTGACACTTCTAAATGTCCTTTACCTATTTTGTTCAAATGGTTCTGGTCGGTTGCAGTGTTTTCTCGAGAGCGCGTTTTTGCGTTTTTGGCGCAGAAAATTCACGTTTGGCGCAACCAAATTTGTAACCTGCGTTTTTCTTGACGCAACAATATTTCAGCCCTAAATTGTATCTTTAACTCCGAAGAAATTGCCATCTTATAAACCGAAAGTCGGCGTCGAGAAGCAGTGATTCTGTTTACTTGTTGCTGTTATTCTGCGCATGCGTGAGCACCTTGCTGGCCTCAATTCCGGTAGGCTGGTTCCCTATCTTCATCACATTCGGGAACCTGACTAAAATTACGGTGCAATTTCCCGTTCAAGTTACGTATCTCGGTACGGCTTCGACGATTTCAAACCAATGAATAGTTATCAGTAAACGTTGAATATTTTATTACCTTCGATCCAATACGATTGTTTCTTATAAATAAAGACGTGCAACTCAAATAATAATCTTAAATTATCAAATTGTGTGGAATTATTACTGATACAGAATAAAATCCGACATACGTTCCAGTACCCGGACAATATTAAAACGTCTTCCCGCAATATGTCAAGTTGAATAAAACTTTAGCAACGGAGACAAACTGCATTTTAATAAAAAAAAAGAAAACTCTGATTACGGTGCTGATCGTAATAAATCAATGCCTTGAAGCAGAGAAGAATCAAACGAGCGAAGAAACTGCATCCAAAACAGCGTCGGCAGCGAACCCTGTAACGAACTGCATGCATGGCTGTAAGTAAACTTTCGGCTACGGTACGAAAGTGGCAAAAACGGGAAAATCCAGAAAAAGACAGATATTCTTTAAGTAGATGTGAGCTTAACTATTTGTTTCAGTCAAGAAAAACACAAGTATTACTAGCTGTTTCTGACTTGGAGTTACCCTCATTGAAACTTTCTGTAAGTTTAAAGTGAGAGACAGGCCGAACGTTGAATTTCTGTTGAATTTTGATTATTACCTGCATTCAAAAAACTGAAATTTTCAAGCTAATTAACCCTCTCCTATACACCTTTGAAGGTCTTCTGCACCTTGCTAACAGAGCAGACCATTACCAAACAGATGTTAAAGCTACACTACTTTCTCATAGATCATAATAACTTAGAACCTGTTCTGCTAACACTTCAAACCAACCGTGCATAATCAGTTGTAACACCTTATACAATGTATGCATTCCTAATTAAGATAATTCAAGTCAGAAATATATATGACCCCTGATTTTTCTAAATGACCCCCACTTTTTTAAACAGGGGGTCAAACTTGACCCCCTAAATTTTGGCTCTAGAGAAAACACTGCGGTTGAATATCTAGGTCATAATTCACATTCAATATATGTATAGCAGACAGCAATTGAGCATTTTAAGAGCCACATTTCCTACTGGCAGAGTTACATAACTAAACTCAGGTCAGCTGAGGTTCACTGTAACAGCAGCATATGGTGTTGTCTGCTTAATTTTTATGCCCCTGCAGTTGGGGGCATATTGTTTTCGTCCATCTGCTTTTTTTTGTCTGTTTGTCCATTTGTTTGTCTGTCAGTCCACAACTTTAATCTTAGCCATAACTTTGTTAAAGTTAGAAACTTTATAACTTGGGTCATGTCTTACAAAGGTCAATGTCATTTTTAGACTGGCGACTTGTTGCCAGTCTTAAGTAACCGTACTTCCAAACCAGTGCTCCAATCTGGCGAAGCGACCATAACCTTCTGAGATTAATGCGCCATAGGTGTATCCACATACACATCGTTAAGGGCTGCGATAGTTGGTAGATCCATAACTTAAAATCTGATCAAACGTTTGGGTTTTAATTAAGAAGATGATAAGCTTCGATGTAAGAAATTATTTATAGCAATATTTAACTGAAACATACACTTGATACCGATGAATTCAATAATGACTAGATAAAATGGGATTGTTTATCCGCCCCTGGTAATTTCTACACTTCAGGATACCGTGCGATCGCTGGTGTGTAATCTGGTCTAAATAGTGCAGTGGAAATCCGTTTTAACATATAATTATTGAAGTGTTTTGCTAACATTTTCGCAATAAACCTTAAATATACAAAACGCTTCATATTATGACAGCGATTACGTCTGTATTGATAATATCCCGTGGAAATATTCACAGTGAGACTCAGGTTAACAGATGGCATAAAGTATTTTGTTTTCACGCTTATTATACAGTGAACCCCCTCTATATTAGGACCACACAATTGTGTTCTTTATTGGGTGTTTAAAAATGTGACACCTTTAGGGGCTTTTTGTTGTACTGTTACCTTGCTTTAAGCTGTCACCTGAGTTGTTTACAATTAATCGGCTGTCTTTTTAGTAGTCGTAGTAAAGAGGTTTCACTGTACTCGGCTCGCATGATTCCAGGTCGTTTCGCCCCAAACAATTTCGCAACTTAGACGTTTCGCGACCAAACCAGTTCCATCCTGGTCGTTTCCAACCCTGGTAGTTTCGCCTCCAATATAAAATATGCACCTAAGGTATTACAGTTTTTCAAATTGGTGTAGATTTAAATGTTACTTTAATTGGACGATGATTAGATAGAAATTTGATAAGAGAAAGTACTATAGGACGTGAAAAGGATCATCGAGAATAAAAGCAGACATCAATTCTGTGCGAATGTGTGAAGTGTGTCGCCAAAGTGTGCTGCCTGTGATTGACACATGGCTAATTGTTTGATTGCATTAAAGGTGTTATTGTTTTGCTCTTTGACCTGTTGTTGTAACAGTTAGTTCATTAACCACTTCACTGCCTTACCTAAGGTGCATTGGGTGTTGGCCAACAGTTTTGATTCTCATCAAACGCGTAACACAGCTTCTGATCAAGATCCAAACTTCAACTGATACCAAAACACATAAAAGAAACTATTTTTGTTTATGTAGACACTGGATTAAAGCAGATGACATATTGGTAGTTAAGAGGATTAACGTATAGATCTGTTTCCAATCAGTATCCAGTGTAGTAGAAAGAATCGTCGCAAAGCAAACTTTTTTATTTTTAAAGTCGTCTGCATTTACTTCTCAACGTTCAACTTTAAGTATCTTGACTGATACTATGAGTATCAAACAGTTTGTATTGTGATCAGAAGCCTGCATGCGCAGCGTCTGATCAGTACCCAAACTGTTGGCAAATAACCTTTGTACTCGGAGTAATCCCCGTAAGGCAACAAAGGAGATAATTCAGATGCAAATCTATTTCGCAGAGTTAACTTTATGCTAAATTTGACTAAAGTTATAATGACTTTTTAGCTCACCTGAGCCAAAGGCTCAAGGTGAGCTATTGGGATAGCCCTGTGTCCGGCGGCGTCCGTCGTGCGTCGTTAGTCGTGCGTCGTCGTTAACAATTGCTTCAAATGAAATCTCCTCCTATACCGCTTGACAGAATTCAACCAAACTTTACAGAAATGTTCCTTAGGTCAAGCTCTTTCAAATTTGTTCAAAGAATTAAAAACAATGCAGAACTCTGGTTGCCATGGCAATCAAAGTGAAAAAATAAGAAATCTTAAAAAATCTTCTTGTCAAAAACTGGAAGGGCCAGAGCTTACATATTTGGCACATAGCATCATCTACTGGTCCTCTATCAAGTTTGTTCAAATTATGCCCTGGGCTCAAAATTGGCCCTGCCCCGGGGGTCACAGATTTACAAAGAGTTAAATAGTGAAATTTTCAAACGTCTTCTTCTCTGAAAATAATGTGGCCAGAGCATTGATATTTGGCATGGTGACACTTCTAGATGTCCTATACCAACATTGTTCAAATGGTTCTGGTCGGTTGCATAACTAGGTCACAGGAGCTAAAAATAGATTTTTTTTCAATGAAAACTTAAAAAATCTTCTTGTCTGAAACTACAAGGGCCAGAGCTTAGATATTTGGCACATAGAATCGCCTACATGTCCTCTATCTAGTTTGTTCAAATTATGCCCCTGGGGTCAAAATTGGCCCCGCCCCGGGGGTCACGATTTTACATAAGAGTTATATAGTGAAATTTTCAAATGTCTTCTTCTCTGAAACTAATATGGCCAGAGCTTTGATTTTTGGCATGGTGACACTTCTCGATGTCCTATACCAAAATTGTTCAAATGGTTCTGGTCGGTTGCATAACTAGGTCACAGGAGCTAAAAATAGATTTTTTTCAATTATAACTTTAAAAATTCTTCTTTTCTGAAACTACAAGGGCCAGAGCTTAGATATTTGGCACATATCATCGCCTACAGGTCCTCTATCAAGTTTGTTCAAATTATGCACCTGGAGTCAAAATTGGCCCGCCCCTGGGGCCACAGTTTTACATAGAGTTATATATAGAAAATTTCAAACGTCTTCTTCTCTGACACTAATATGGCCAGAGCTTTTATATTCGGTATGGTGACACTTTTAAATATACTTTACATAATTTGTTCAAATTGTTCCGGTCTGTTGCATATCTAGGTCAGTCCTGGACCTAAATTATGATCTCCATTTTTTCAGCTATTTTCTCAGGTGAGCAAAATATGCCCCATGGGGCTCTTGTTTTGTAAGAAGTGTCGAACAGTTGGATACCTGATCAGACGCCACGAACTGGTTGCAAATAGCATATACATAAGCATTAGTAAATGGTGAGTGTACTCGTCGATAGGGATGAGTGTGTTAAGCAATTACTATTTATATAATCCTATCCACAAACAGTGCAGATGCTGATCGGAGGATTCCTTTAGTAGCCCTCAGATTTGGCTCTTCACTGTTAGCAAACGACAAGTGTACCTTCCATAGGTACCGTACGTGCTCGTAGATATCCTTACTGGTCAATATAGTTAATTGTGTTAAGCAATTACGATACATGACTACATCCTCTAGGAACCCTCTGAATTGAATCTGCACGGCTAGCATACGACAATTTTTTGTTCGTGCATTGTTAGTAGGTGACTAATATACTCGTCAATAGGGTTGAATTTGTTGAACAACTACGATATTAAATCGTATCCATAAACGGTGCAGATCCTGGTTGGAGGGCTGGGTCTCAGATTTGGGTCTTCGCCGTTAGCATACGACAGGTATACTGCTCATAGGTACAGTGTTAGTAGATATCTATAGATCTACTAGTCGCGAGTAATTAAATATGTTAAAGCAATGATATTATATGATCATATCCATAAACGGCGCATATCCTGTTCAGAGGACTCTTTTAGGAGCCCTCTGATCAGGGTCTGCACTGTCAACATACGATAATTGTACTTTTTATACATATACTGTTAGTAAATGATGAGTAAACTCGTCGATAGGGTTGACGGTGTTAAGATTTATTGATGATCCGATTGCGATCAGATGACGCTCCGTTAGCGATCTGTAAGATCCGATAGCGACTTCATGGTCATTGGTCGCCTCCCAAGTCATAAAAAATGTTGCGACCTTATATGATCGGATTGCGCTTCGTTGACGCTCAAAGGCGACTAAGGTGGGATCCAATGCGCTCTATTGGCGCTCCGATGACGACCAATGCAATCTATGGTGCTCAAAAGAGATCCGATAGCGATGTCGACGACCGATGGAGATCCATTACCGGTCTGTTAGCGCTCTACTTGATTTAAATTGGGAGATATCCTACGAAGACATGTGGCGCTCTGCCGCGCTCATTCGTTTTATATTCGGCAGCAGATGTTTAGGCAAATAGCTATACACATAGCTGCTTTCTTTTTTACTAGGATCCGCTTAATGCAGTAGTATCGTAATGTAGACAGTTCCTATAAGAGCTTTCTGCATTACGTTCGTACTGCCAAAAGTCTTAGACATCTCTGGGTGTTTTTATGCCCCCGGCATCGACAGATGCGGGAGCATATAGTAATCGTCCTGTCCGTCCGTCCGTCCGTAACCAGGTTAAGTAGATTTTACCGTTTCGTCTAGCATCAACACCACTTATTCAAATGCTTAGATACTTATACAGTTGTTGCCTTGGACCATTCCCTAGCCACCAATAATACCCAACCTTGATTTTGACCTTGACCTTGACCTAATTTGGACTTAGAATATTTTGAATGGGCTATTTCTTGGTTAACTAGATTTTACCGTTTCGTCTGGCATCAACACCGCTTACTCCAATGCTTGGATACTTATACAGTTGTTGCCTTGGACCATTCCCTATCCATAAATATCACCCAACCTTGATTTTGACCTTGACCTTGACCTAATTTGGACTTAGAATATTTTGAATGGGCTATTTCTTGGTTATCTAGATTTTACCGTTTCGTCTAGCATCAACACTACTTACTACAATGCTTCTATACTTATACAGTTATTGCCTTGGACCATTACCAACCCACCAGTAATACCCAAGCTCAGCTTGACCTTGACCTAATTTGGACTTAGAAAAGATTCAGAATATATTGTCAAGGATGCCGCCGGGGGCATAAGCGTTTATTGAACGCGCAGTCTTGTTTCTCGATGTAATAGCTACTATAGATGTTCTAATGCACAACAAAACCAATGTTAAACGCCATTATATTTACGCACTTTTCGGTACCATCATTGTGTATAACAGTTTGGATCCGGATGAGACGTCGAGTTACATTATGCAATTTGGATCTATTGATAGAAAATACTATCGGATATTTAAGATACAGAGAATCATTATCAGATCGCCACGGAGCGCAAAGTATCTACTAATTTGCTTTGTTGGATCGTGGTGGCGCTCCAGTTACGATCTTGGCGATCAGGTAGCGCTCCGATGGCGACTTAGGCGATCAATTAGCGATCTAATGGCGTTCCGGTCGGAGCGCCACGGATTTTTGTGCAGGGAGTAAACCGACGGTGACTTTGGCGATCATGAGGATCAGATAGCGATCCATTTGTGTAATAATTGTACACTCCTGGCCAAGTTCGATAACTACCTATGTCGCATAAGATGTCTAGATTATGCACCTTGAATTACCAGAAATTACCAGTGGTTGCTCTCTAACTCCAATAGTTTTCATCCAATCTTTATAATTTTGTTGTAACAATTATTTAAATTTGATTTTAGATACTTGTACAATCATGTACTTACGAACGAAACATCACCCTTTATTACAAATTCACGGAAATAGTTGTTACAATTGTTTCACAGACAAATGGTTATGAGTATATAGCTATATTTGAACCATCATTGTTTATAATTGCCTCCTTTATTATTCATACAGTGGAGAATCTGTTATTCTTTCCCGTTTAAACGCAAACGTACGAAAACGCAAAGCACTAAAACGTAGAAAAGAACAACTTTTGGACAATTCTGATAATTCTTGTTTATCTTGGTGGCAAACAGTTTGGAGCCTGATCAGACGCCGGGTTACCCGGCGTCTGATCTGGCTCCAAACTGTTTGCACTGCAAATAATAGTTTTAGCGTAAACACGTTTATTGGGAAAGAATAACAGATTCTCCACTGTAGTAGGTGTAAAGATGCATAAGTGTTTTTAAAATGATTCCTCATAGAAATTTCATGATTCTAATTTATCCTGATAAAGAGCCATAAACAAGTGTTTGGCAGCAAGTGAAATAAAACCAAAACAGAAAGCCCGTGGATGTTTCTGTTTTACTTTCGTCTTACTTTAAGTTTCCACTTGTCTTCAAAATTGTCTTTTTAGCAACCACCAGCATAAACTTAGCTTAACATTGAACTAATCATACTTGTCAGAGACTTATACATAGTTTTATCTGTGTACACAACATAGAATGGTACAGCTGAACGCAAATGCTTTCTCTTAGTATGTCGACAGTCTTTAAGCGCCTTCAGCGCTTTGATTGAGTTATTTCCCAGTGTCATATTTTCTTGTCTTTGAGATAACTCCAGTTCTACTGATGTTAACCCATTACCCCATACATATGCCTTTTTACGTCTTTAATTTATTCCTCCTCTAAAGAAAATAATTCCACTTTATACAGTCATAAAAATGTAAGATATAAGAAATAGTATCTATATCTTAGTAGATGATAACTTAAATCAGGTTGAAAGTAAAGCAGAATGTGCAATAAATAATCATATGGAAATACATGTAGCTTGATAAGAAGAAGTGTCATGGATAAGGGCCATAACTCTGCCAACATTATTTTTTTAAGTTATTCCAATTTGTCATGTTTTTTTTGTCTGGAAGATAATTCTATTTACAGCTATATTAAAATGTTGTCTTGCCTATTAAGCTAAGGCACAATGACCTCAGGTGAGCGAATTAAGGGCCATGGCCCTCTTGTTGATAAAATGTCCCTCAAATTTGACGCAACTTTGAAAATTTATCACAGTGATCACAAAATGTTAATTATGTTATATGTGTTAAAAATTGAAACAAAAGAAACTCTGAAGAGTGAAGACCATAATCTTTGTCTTTTAATAGGTGGTTTTCTGCAATACTGTCACACTGCATTAAGCAACCAACACTCTTTACATCTCTAGATTATTCATATATGTAACTAAGTGTCTGGTTTTCAGAAGATTTATTGAGAGATGGAAGGGTATACTATTAGTCTATTATAAAATCAGTTACCTACAAACCAGCATCGCTGCAAATGCATGATGTCCTAAAATTTTATTTTGAAAGGTAAAAAGCAGTGTCGAGAGACAAGTGACCCCCAAAAATTAGTTTTGTCCCCCAAACTAAGGGACCTGGGGAACACATTGTCCCTCATTTGTCAATGCCTAGGGAAAACCCTGAGGACATCTTAAAATTGGCACCCATCTTGAATTTTTATGTGGTAAAAGGAAGCCATAAAGCTATTCCATGTTTCAAAATTTTATTCTGCATAGTCAAAACGCATTATTTGACACACAGACCATTGAAATAGACAAGGTTTTGCATATTTATGGCGAAAAAGCAATATTTCTGTATATGCCTTGGTGGCCATCTTGGAAAATGGTGGCCATTTTGGATTTTCAATAGGCCACCGGGTTTTATGAGTATGTGTGCCAATTTTGGTGCTTGTTTCCGGAAGTGAAAGATTCTTCTGATATTTGCGATTATCTGCTCCACTATTTGGTTTTATGGAGGAACATATTGAAATGCGTATAAAGGTGTATTTATGAGGTAATGGGTTAAAGCAGATTTACTGTACTTAATACCTCATCTGGAGCTTTATCTCTTTCAGTGAGGAGAATGCACACATTGCTTCAAGCATTCAGGATATAGAGGACTGCATCACCAAACTGCAGCAGTGTGACATATCAACCCTCTTTGTCTTTTATTCCGGACATTTTCATCCGGACATAGGATTTGATCTAAAGCATGGGCAATCATTGAAAGAAATAGATTTGAATGCAGTGTTATCAAGGCTTACCTGTAAAAATGTGGTTTGCATATTTGACTGTTGTTTAGCCCCAGACATTAAACAGCTGCAACAGCAACCTGTCATCTTTCAGCTAACAGCATCCTGCCCAGAGCAAGAGGTTCCAATACCAGAGGATCGAAGTGGGCTCTCAATTTTCACAAAACTTGTCATCGAGGCATTGAATGGAAAATCAAGATGCTGTGAATACTGCTCAACCAATAAAGCAGATCTTTGCTCCAGCTGCAGGTCAGATACCGGGTTTGTTTGTATTGAGCAACTAAGAAATTACATGTCTGACCATTACAGGGACATGTGCATGAGGGAAAGCACAGAACGGGACAGGTGTAAAATGGAATGTCAGAAATATAAAGTGTGTGAGGAGAAATGCCAGAGACATAGACCTAGGCAATTTCTTAGTTGTGATCCATCAACTAATACTCATGGCCATATATCTAATTTGAATAATAAAGTGGCATTCTACCAGAGAGACTTGTCCAGTGTTCAATTTCATGTGTCATTAGAAGGTTATCAAGCTGTTGTTATTGAGGTGCCTCAGTTAGAGAGAAATATTGAGATGATGTTGGCTGTGCTGGTGGTGGAAATCAGAGGTAAGTTAACCCATTGTATGCTGGGTAATATTTGGCGGCCATTTTAAAATGTCGTCTGCAGCAGGTATAACTCAAAATATTTGCAAAAGATATTAGCAGTTTCTGATAGAATATTGACTTTGCTGCAAACAGTTTTGATCTCAGATCAGGCCCCAAAATGTGGGGCCTGATCTGAGATCAAAACTGTTTGCCTAGAGGTACACCTAAAAGTGTATCCCACATAAAATGGGTTAAAGTAATGGAAATAGTCAGCCAAAACTTTTAATTACACTGATCATGCAGAGACAGGATGTATTATGTCTTAACTGAAAAAAAAAATAATGAAAAAAACATGGTAGTTTAATTTTAGTTCATGCCTTGGACAATACCCAATCCACCAATATCACCTAACCATGATTTTGACCTTGACCATGACCTAATTTGGACTTAGAATATTGTAAATTGGTTCCTGGTTAACTAGATTTTACCGTTTCTTCTAGTTTCAATACAACTGACTACAATGCTTTAATACATGTACTTATACGGTTATTGCCTTGGACCACTTCCAATTCATCTAAATTACCTAAGCTTGATTTTGACCTTGACCTAATGTTGACTTAGAATGTTTTGACTTGCCTTTTTCGTGGTACTAGATTTTACTGTTTGTCTAGTACATGTATCAACACTATTAACTACAAAGATTTGGTACTTATACTGCTCCCTTGGACCAATACCAATTCACCCATATTACCCAACCTTAATTTGACCTTGATCTAATTTGGACTTAAAAAAGATTAAAAAAATATTGTCAAGAATGCCACCGGGGGCATATGTATTGAACACGGTCTTATTAGCTCACCTGAGCCTTTGGCTCAGGATGAGCTATTGTGATCGCTCTTCGTCCGTCGTCCACCGTCCATCCCCATTTTCAAACATCATCTTCTCAGAAACCACTGACCTGATTTCAACCAAACTTTGTCAGAAGCATCAGTGACAAGGGGGAACGAAATCTTGTTCAAAGTTTTTGGCTAGAGTTATTCCCCTTGCTGTGGGACCTGATTTTCTAACGTGACCGTACAGACAACTTTTAATGCATAAGAAAATCTTTAAAACTCTTCTTCTCTGAAACCAAAAAGCCCAGACCTTTGATATTTGGTATGTATCATGCCCTAATGGTTTTCTTCCAAGATTGTTCAAATTTTAACCCTGGGGTCAAAAACGGCCCTGCCCTGGGGCTTATCAGTTTTTCCTAGGAAAACCTTTGAAAATCTTCTTCTCTGAAACTGTATGGCCTAGATCATTAATATTTGACATGTAGCTTTGCCCTAGTTATTGTAGTTTTTGGGGAAGGAACAAGTAAGGGAACAGATGGAATCCACTGCAGGAGAAACCACCATTCCTTTTACATGCCTATAGCATAGCTCCAATACGTGGAAACAAGCACTAGGGTAGCTATTGAGATTGTCACTATCCGTCATGTGTCGGTGTTGTCTGTTCACTATTTGTTTGAAATAGCTTCTTCTCTGAAATTAATGGCCCATTTGTATCTAAACTTGGTCAGATCATTGTGGTTGTGAGCTTCAAAGTTTGTTTAAAGAAAGTGGATGGGGCTATCAGTCTTGTGTCCATGGCAACCATGCACAAAACTTCTGGAACAAATTTTTTCTCAGGAAAAACTGGTCCAATTTCAATTTAGTTTTTCACCAATTGATAAACTTTCAAACTTGTTCCGTCAAAAGTCATGGCCTCCAGAGAGCATTCTCGTTTTCCGTACAACCAAATGGGAATTTTTTAAAAAATCTTCTTTTTGTCAAAGACCATAAGTCCTAGAATAACCAATGTTCTAATATAGCATCATGTTGTGAACCTTTACCAAGATTGTTCGAATTATGACCAAAAATGGCACTGCCCAAGGGCTTATTTGTTTTTCAAAGGAAAAGCTTTAAAAGTCTTCTCTGAAACTGTAATGCCCAGACCTTAAATATTTGACTTTTAGCTTATAAATTGCATTATGGGGTTCTACTGAGATTGTTCAACTTATGACTTATGGGTAAAAAATGGTTTGCCTCAGGGTTTACCAGTTTTACATAGACTTATTTAAGAAAACCTTTAAAATTCTTCTTTTCTGAAGTCGTTAGACCCAGACCTTTAATATTTGTCATGTAGCTTTGCCATATGATCCTCTACCAAGATTGTTCAAATTATAACACGGATCAAAAATGGCCCCTCCCCGGGGTTTGTAAAACAATTTTTTCTCTGAAACCATTTGCTAGAAATTAATAATAGTTTGCATGAAAAGTATTTAGGTGACGTTTATTAGGACTGTTCATATGATGAAATCTCCAAAAACATGCCTGCAAGGGGGCTGGCCACTTTTCCTTATATACATGTAGATATTTAGAAAACTTTAAACAGCTTCTCCAAAACCACTGGCCAGATCTGATTAATATACATAGCAGAAGTAATGTCATGTGACCCTCTATCAAGGTTGTTCAAATTGTTACGATATCCAAAAAATCTATAAAATCATGGCCATCAGGAGGCCGAGCCAGTTTTCCATGATTTACCTTTTTATTTCACCTGGCACAAAGTGCCAAGGTGAGCTATTGTGATCGCCCTATGTCCGTCGTCGTCCTTCCCCCGCTGTCAAACTTTTTATTTAAAGATCTTCTTTGAAATCATTGGGCCAATTTCTTCACAACTTCATATGATTGTTCCTTGTAGGTTACCCTCTCAGATTTCTTCAAATATAGGTCATCCAATTGAAATTGCCATGGCAACCAAATGAAAAATCTGTATAAATCTTCTTGTCAAAAACTTCTGGTCTGAACTGAAAATAATTTTACTCAAATGCTCAATGGGCAACCCTCTATCAGATTTCTTAAAATAATTGTCCTATCTTAAAAAAGATGGCCGCTTCCTTATATGGCTATATAATGAAAACAAAATCAAAAATCTCGTCTGAAACCAATGGTCCAATTTGAAAGTAATTTCACACAAATCATCCATGGGTAACCTTCTATAAGATTTTTCTAAAATAATTGTGTTATCTTAAAAAAATGGCCGCCAGTGGGTGAGGCAGGTTTTCCCTATATTACTGTAGAGTAAAAACTTAAGAAATATTTTTGTCTGAAACCATTGGTCCTATTTGAAAGTAATTTCACACAAATGATCCCTATGTGCCCCATTACACGATATCTTAAAATTATTTTCCTAGCTTAAAAAACATGGCCGCCATTGGAAGGGGGTTATTTAACCTATGATGGCTTGTAGTGAAAACTTAAAAAATCTTCTTTGAAATTACTGTCCTAAATTGAAAATAATTTTATACAAATTATCCACTGGTGACTCCTACCAGATTTCTTAAAAAAATTATGCTAGCTTAAAAAATGACTGCCAACGGGTGATTAAGGTTTTCCTGATAAAGCTAAATACAAGTCTTCTTGTTTGGAAACCCCTTGCCCAATTCAGTGTCATCATGACTGTAATCATGGGTACCAGGTGAGCGATTTAGGGTCACATGCGGCTCTTTTTTTAGCTCACCTGAGCCAAAGGCTCAAGGTGAGCTATTGGGATGGCCCTGTGTCCGGTGTCCATTGTCGTGCGTCGTCGTTAACAATTGCTTCAAATGACATCTCCTCCTAAACCTCTTGACAGAATTCAACCAAACTTTACAGAAATGTTCCTTGGGTCAAGCCATGGCAACCAAAGTGAAAAAATAAGGAAATCTTAAAAAAATCTTCTTGTCAAAAACTGCAAGGGCCAGAGCTTAAATATTTGGCACATAGCATCGCCTACAGGTCCTCTATCAAGTTTGTTCAAATTATGCCCCTGGGGTTAAAATTGGCCCCGCCCTGGGGGTCACAGTTTTACATAGAGTTATATAGTGAAATTTTCAAATGTCTTCTCCTCTGAAACTAATGTGGCAAGAGCTTTGATATTTGGCATGGTGACACTTCTAGATGTCCTTTACCTATTTTGTTCAAATGGTTCTGGTCGGTTGCATAACTAGGTCACAGGAGCTAAAAATAGAATTTTTTCAATGAAAACTTTAAAAATCTTCTTGTCTGAAACTACAAGGGCCAGAGCTTAGATATTTGGCACATAGCATCACCTACAGGTCCTCTATCAAATTTGTTCAAATTATGCCCCTGGGGTCAAAATTGGCCCCGTCTTATTCTCTGACACTAATATGGCCAGAGCTTTTATATTCGGTATGGTGACACTTTCAAATATTCTTTACATATTTTGTTCAAATTGTTCCGGGGCCTCCGTGGCCTAGTGGTATAGTCACTGTGACTTACATCACTACGCTCCTCACCGCTGTGAGTTCGAATCCCAGTAGGGTTGTTCGGATTTTTCATGTGGGGAAGCCTTCCAGCTGGCTTGCGGAAGGTCGGTGGTTCTACCCAGTTGCCGATTTGTGCCTGAAACAGTGCATAAAGGACTTCTGGGGTCTTCCTCCACATTATAATTAGCTGGACGTCGCGATATGACTGAAATACTGTTGAAAGCGACGTAAAACCAAAACAAATCAAATCAAATCAATCAAATTGTTCTGGTCTGTTGCATATCTAGGTCAGTCCTGGACATAAATCATTATCTCCCATTTTTTCAGCTATTCTCAGGTGAGCGAAATATGCCCCATGGGGCTCTTGTTTACTCAAATAGTGACATTAAATAGTAACTGATTGAGTTACTGCTACATGCAACAGTCCACAAATGCAATGGCAAACTTCATTTTGCATTCAGTTTAACAGAACAGTTGCTCAGATGAGTAGTATCTAAGGGCCACCGTGGCCCTTTTGGTAAAGTCTCAATCCTAAGGACCATTAGTAAAGTTACTTGATGTAGCGGGGGTCATTACCAGTTACCACTGTGTTACTAGTCAACCTGGTAACCACAAGACAATGAATACTCCATGGCACATTCTATTTGTCAGGAATCCTAAGTATATACAGAAAAACCTCTCTATTACGACAACTAAATTGTGCTAATTATCAGGTGTGTAGGGCAGGTGACTGCTTAAAGCAAGGTGACAGTGAAACAGAAAGCTCCTATAGGAACATTCTGTTTCCCTGTCACCTTGCTTTAACTCTTTGAACCCTAGTCCCGCATATAGGCGTGGTTTTCAAACAGTGTATATGTGAATAGAACACATTTCCTATGCAAACAGTGAAGACCCAGATCAGAGGGCTCCGAAAGGAGCCCTCTGATCAGGGTCTTCACTGTTTGTCATAATGCCTAACATTGACAAAAACAACCCTTAAAAGTCTAAAATGGACTAGACTAAAATGGAAACTGGAATTGTCTATTTAAAGTTTCAGGGAGGAAAGAGTTAAGCTGTCACCTGTCTTATATTCAATCAATAAGTCATCCTTTTAGTGGTTGTAATAGAGAGGTTTTACTGTATAGTGTTTGAAAGTTTTACTCGCCTTACCTTAGCTCTCGTCATCTGTTTATCTTCAGCAAATTGTGACGTCCCTTCTAGCCTTACCAGTGAAGCCCTTCAGGTGGCTATTTTCCCAGGTGTCAAATGCACAGAGCTGACCTCCATAGAACAGATTGAAAATGCACATGCCACAAACCAGGATATAGTTGTACAATTTAGGCGGGCTGACAATATTCACCAAGGAAAAATACCAATATTCAAAGAGGGATCAGACAGAATCTTTTCAACATTGAAGAGATGGTCTATGAAGGCTGATACGGATGTGACATTCCTGCTGATGGAAGCTGAACAAGTATGTAGTGATTTATATGTATAGATAAACATTATATCAGAGCACTAGATGAGGTGGGTAATTAGCTCATTCACCCCTGAAACTTGGTCTAGTCCATTCTGAAACCAATATGGCCAGAGCTTTGATATTTGGCATAGTGTAACTTCTAGAGGTCCTTCACATTATGTTGTTAAATTGGTTCAAGTGATTTCAGAAAAGATGTCAGTAATAATCGGAAATGGATTGTCGACAGTAAAAAGAAGTTGAAGTTCAGGTATTCTTGTCTGAAACCATAGTACACTGAGCTTAGATATTTGGCTTTTAGCATCGTCAAGAGGTCCTGTATCAAAATTGTTCAAATAATGTTTCTGGGGTCAAAAATGGCCCTGTCCAGGGATTTCAGTTTAACATAGAGTTATAAAGTTAAATCTTCAAAAGTTTCTTTTTCAAAAACCACAAAGGGCCGAAGCTTAGATATTTGCCACATAGTACTATCTGTAGGTCCTGTATCAAGTTTGTTCAAGATTTTCCCATGTGTATCAAAAATGACCTCACCCCTAGGGGTCACAGTTTTACATAGAGTTATATCAAATACATATAAGTTAAATCTTCAAACATCTTCTCATCAAAAACCACATGCGACTGAGCTTAGATATTTGGCACATAGTATCATCTATGGATCCTCTATCAAGAGTATTCATATTGTGTCTCTGGGGTAAAAAAGGACACCACTCATGGGTCAAAGTTTTACAAATCTTCTTTTCTGAAATCCCTTGACCCATCCTAGTGTCACCATGGTCAGGTGAAGGATTAAGGGCCATTCTGGCCCTCTTGTTAGCTCACTTGGCACAAAGTGCCAAGGAGAGTTATTTTGATCACCCTGTGTCCGTCCTTCCATCGTGTGTTATCAACTTTTTCTTCAAAGATCTTCTTTTTGGAAACCACTGGGCCAATTTTATCAAAACTTCATAGGATTGTTTGTAGCGGCCCTATGTGTAACTAGGCCCCAAATGTAACTACGCGGCCCTACTTGTAACCAAACGGCCCTAAATGTAACTAAACGTCGAAATGACGTCGAAAAAAAAGTGGCCCTACTTGTAACAAAAAACGGCCCTATATGTCACTCCGGCCCTATATGTAACTATGCGGCCCTAAATGTAACTGCAAGTACCAAATATTTAAGATGATATTTTTGTTGGTATAATCATCATCACCACCATCATCATAATCAACACCATCTTTATTTAATGTCCTTGCGTCCTGTCCGTCTGTCTGTCCGTCAAAACTTTTGATATGTCACGATAACTCAAGTTCTTTACATATTAACTATTAAGTATATGTATATGTATGCTATTGACTTCAAACTTCATATATTGATTGCTCTCATTGACTAGGAGTGCAGTGCACAAGAACCACAACTCTGTCATCAGTACATTTGGAGTTATTGCCCTTTGTTTTTATATTTTTACCCAATTTAGGCTTTTCCGGAGCATAACTTCAAAAATATAAGAGCTATTGACTTCAAACTTCATATACAGATAGATCTCATTGACAAGGAGTGCAGTTCATAAGAAACATAACTCTGTCATCAGTAATTTTGGAGTCATTTTCCTTTGTTGTTATACATGTAGTTTTACCGAATTTAGGCTTGTCCGGAGCATAACTTCCAAAGTATAAGAGCTATTGACCTTAAACTTCATATACAAATAGATCCCATTGACCAAGAGTGCAGTGCACAATAACCGTTACCCTATCATCAGTAATGTTGGAGTTATTTCCCTTTTTGTTATAGTTTTACCAATTTTAGGCTTGTCCGGAGCATAACATCCAAAGTATATAAGCTATTGACTTCAAACTTCATATACAGATAGATCGCATTGACTAGGAGTGCAGTGCATAAGAACCATAACTCTATCATTAGTATTTTTGGAGTTATTACCCTTTTTGTTATATTTTTATCCAATTTAGACTTGTCCGGAGCATAACTTCCAAAGTATAAGAGCTATTGACTTCAAACTTCATATACGGATAGATCATATTGCTAAGGGGTGCAGTGCACAAGAACCATAACACTGTCATCAGTATTTTTGGAGTTATTGCCCTTTGTTGTTATATTTTTACCCAATTTAGGCTTGTCAGGAGCATAACTTCAAATGAATAAGAGCTATTGATTTCATTGTTCATATATAGTTAGGTCTCATTGACAATGAGTGCAATGCGCAAGAACATTAACTCTGTCATCAGTATATTTGGAGTTATTTCCCTTTTTGTTATATTAATATTCAATTTAGGCTTGTTGGGAGCATAACTTCCAAAGTATAAGAGCTATTGAATTTAAACTTCGTATACAGATAGATCTTTTTCACTAGGAATGCACTGCGCAAAAAATTCACTCTGTCATCAGTATTTTTGGAGTTATTGCCCTTTGTTGTTATATTTTTATCCAATTTAGACTTATCCGGAGCATAACTTCAAATGAATAGCAGCTATTGATTTTCTTGTTCATATATAGTTAGATCTCATTGACAAGGAGTGCATTGCGCAAGAACATTCACTCTGTCATCAGTATTTTTGAGTTGTTGCCCTTTGTTGTTATATTTTTATCCAATTTAGGCTTGTCCGGAGCATAACTTCAAATTAATAAGACCTTTTGATTTCAAACTTCATATACAGATAGATCTCATTGACTAGGAGTGCAGTGCGCAAGACCCTTTGTTGATATATTCTTACCCAATTTAGGCTTATCCGGAGCATAACTTCGAAAAAATAAGAGCTATTGACTTCAAACTACACAAATTATATATAGATAGATGTATTTTTTTTTTTACACAAGACACTACTTTTGGTATGAATCACCATTTGTGATAGGTCTAATTTTGCTTATGAAAGAAAACGACATGAATTTTCAAACATTATGAAAGTTTTCTTGATCCGAATTGCTTCAATTATAGCCTGATTTGATTTAACAAAATGTGTTTCACTCTTGAACATAACAGGAGTGTTATTTTTATGATATTTTCAGTACGAGTTAAAAACTAGATATATTTTTGTAACTCTATAAAATCTTAAATCTTAAATTCTTAAACTGCGTAGAATGTGCATAATTATCTGATTTTATTTGACCGAAAGTTTCATAAAATTATTTCAATATATGAATGATAGTATCAATATTAGTTCGATAATTTACCTCATTAATAAACCAAAATGTTCCAGTGCCCTTGACTTGGGGTCAGTTAGTTTGTGTGGCGACTTATCTAGTTATGTTATGTTACCGTGCATTATACCATGGTGTATGCAATGAATTGTTCTTTCTAATGATTTGTCAAACATGTATTTTGCGCTTATATCATTAAAGTTTTTGATCAAGTTGCATTTATTATGAAACACTCCTTGTATGACTAGCAAGTGGCCAAATAGAGCCTGATGATAGAAGTGCATAGTGTTTGACAAATTTTAGTAAGTTCAATATAATATGAAAATGACATTAAGGTTTTGTGTCTTTTATTTGCATCTAAACCTAAGTACCTACCGATGCTGATAATGATGATGATGATTGTGAAAATGATGAGGATTGCGATTATTATTAAACCCCCCCCTCCCCGAAAGGCAGAGAGATACTATTTGAAGTTTGTCCGTCCGTTCGTCCGGTTTCCATCCGCAGGACGCTCCTTAATCTTCGAGGATAAAGGAACTATTTATGTTGCGAATTCATGATTTTTAAGGTGGATTATATTTTCTTTCATAGGGAATTAAAGATACATGTATGTGTTTATCCGGTTAAGGGTTAACAAAACAGCATACTGTTCTCTTATGTTTCCCGTATAGAAGTGGGTACACGTCCGCAAACGACATTCTCTCTGAGATTATAAAGGATGCCTGTGTACATGTCCCCATACCAGACACAGAGACAGAGACAAACAGAGATAGAGATACGGATACAGAGACAGGAAGAGAGACAGACAGTTAGAGACAGACATAGAGATATATACAGAGAGAGAAACAGACAGAGACAATCAGAGACGGAAAGAGGTGTAGAAACACAGCGAGAGACAGTAAGAAAAAACAGAGAAAGAGAGACATATACCGGGTATATAGACAGACAGAGAGACGGACACAGAGAGACAGAGAGAACCAAAAAACAAACACTGAATGAGAGAGAACGACGGAGAGATATAGAGACAGAGAAAGAGAGAGAGAGAAAGAGAGTATAGGGAGAGAGACAGCAATACAGAAAGACAGAGCCAGACATAGAGACAGAGACAGACATTGGGAGACACAGAGACATACAGAAAGACAGAGAGAAAAACAGACAGAGACACAGAAACAAAGACAGACAGTAGACAGACATAGAGATAGACAGTCAGAGACAGACAGAGACAACGAGACAGAGAATGAGACAGATAGAGATACTGACAGGTAGAGAGCGAGAGAACCAGCGAGAGATATATGGAGACTGAGAGAGACATAGATACAGACACACATACAGACAGACAGATAGAGACAGAGAGAGAGAGAAAGATACACACAGATAAACAGAGATAGAAACATAGAGACAGAGACATAAAAAGAGACAGAGAGAGAGAGACAGACAGACAGACAGACAGGGAGACAAGAACAGGATATTTATTATTATAGAGAAAAGACAGATAGACAGATAAAGAGAGAGAGAGATATATAGAGAGAGAGATAGATAAAGAGAGAATGCAGTTGACACCTTTAAGGTAACCCGTGGACCTCCCTAACACTGGATGTATTTACAGAATGTAACAGGTTTGAGCGGGATGAGAAGCTTTGTAATTCGGTACAGTGGAGAATCTGTTATTCTTTCCCGTTTAAACGAAACGAAAAGCAAACGCAAAACACTAAAACATAGAAATGTGCAACTTTTGGACAATACTGATAATTCATGTTTATCTTTGTGGCAAACAGTTTGGAGCCTGATCAGACGCCGGGTTACCCGGCTTCTGATCTGGCTTCAAACTGTTTGTAAAAGAAAAACTAGTTTAAGCGTAAACGCGTTTATCGGGAAAGAATAACAGATTCTTCACTGTATCTAATCAGGATATGAGCCATGGACACGAAGTCAGTTTTATCCATATTTGCCTTTAACCCCAATTTAATTTCTAATTTTAGTTTTTAAGGAAGTTGATCACTTAAAGCAGATTGGAAATAAAGCAGAATGCGTCTTAAGGTGAATTCTGCTTTATTTCAGCCTGCTTTAAGTTTCCTTCTTCTACGCTGTAGAAAATATGTCTCATAGTTCATATTCATAACTGTATCAAGTGGAACGATTTCCTTAAGTGGAGGAATAAATTTAAGGCGTAAACGAGTATATTTATGTGGTAATGGGGTAATATAAGGTCATTTAAGAAAAAATTGTTGATACATACAGCTTCTAAAGATGATCAGTGCCTATATCACCCGATAAGTATGTGCATACTCATCAAACAGTATTGATCCGTCTTGTTAACTTAAGTCAACATAGCAAATATCAAATTCAGTCGCTATAATACAGAACAGAACAGAAGAGAACAGTATTTTATTTCACGTAAACTTTACAGTTTCTAGTGGTTACAAAACTCTATCCATACATATAACACTTTTGACAATAAATCCTAGTGGTAAGTTTGTGTCCGATTGATGGACCTATCAAGCTAAAATAAGCTAGACCGTTCCCGTTTCGATAATGTAATATTGTGGATTAATCCCAGTCTGGGCATTCGGATTTTTAATTTGGGGAAGCCTTTGGTGTAGCTTGCTGAAGGTCGGTGGTTCTACTCTGTTGCCGATTTGTGCCTGAAACAGTTTATAGAGGGCTTCTGGGGTCTCCCTCAATCTATAATTAGCTGGGCGTCACGATATGATTAAAAAACAAATCCAATCAAATAAAAACCGGTCAGCAAATAAGTGTACTTATCTGTCAGCCAATATAAGTTAAGAGCTAATTAATTGATCATCAATTAATAATTAATTTCGAGCTAAAACGCGTCTTGTCAATATTAATCAACCTAAAATACATGTATTACCAAAGACATGAGAATAAAGCATTTTATTACAAATTAGGGGCAATAACTCTTTATGGTCTATTCCGAGTTTACCCATTACCAAACTATACTTTCTATCAAAATATAAAGACGATTTATGAACAAATCAGGTTACTAGTATTACCATGGTTACGTTTTGCATTTTTTTTTATAAATCTAGGCAAGTAACTGTTGACCTAATGATCAGATTCAATCCAAACGCTTTAAGTTTGTTTCACTCAAGATACCAAGTGTACATACTTAATATGTAAAGAACTTGATTTATCGTGACATATCAAAAGTTTTGACGGACAGGTGGACGCAAGGACTTTAAATAAAGATGGTGTTGATTATGATGATGGTGGTGATAATGAGTATACTAACAAAAATATCATCTTAAATATTTGGTACTTGCAGTCATTGGTCCTAGTTACATTTAGGGCCGCGTAGTTACATATAGGGCCGGAGTTACATATAGGGCCGTTTTTTGTTACAAGTAGGGCCACATTTTTTTCGACGTCATTTCGACGTTTAGTTACATTTAGGGCCGTTTAGTTACAAGTAGGGCCGCGTAGTTACATTTGGGGCCTAGTTACATATAGGGCCGCTACAATTGTTCCTTGTAGGGTACTCTCTCAGATTTCTTAAAAAATAGGTCATCTGATTGAAATTGTGGTTGCAATGGCAACCAATTGAGAGAAAAAACTTACAAAAATTTTCTTGTCAAAAACTACTGGTCAGAATTGAAAATAAGTTTACCAAAAAGCTCCATGGGGGGACCCTCGATCAGATTTTTAGCTCAACTGAGCTAGCTCATGGTGAACTTTTGCAATCCTTGAATGTCCGTCGTCCGTCGTGCGTCGTCAACAATTTTAGTGTTTACACTCTAGAGGCCACAATATTTATCCAATCTTTCTCAAACTTGCTCAGATTGTATATTACCATAAGAGTTCGGATGAGTTTGATTATGGTTGAAATCGGACCAATAGGTCAAGAGTTATCTACCTTTGAGTTGCTGAAAATGCTATATTTAACAGTGTTTACACTCTAGAGGCCACAATATTTATCCAATCTTTCTCAAACTTGCCCAGATTGTATATTACCATAAGAGTTCGGATGAGTTCCACTATGGTTGAAATGGGACTAATAGATCAAGAGTTATCTACCTTTGAATTGCTGAAAATGCCATATTTAACAGTGTTTACACTCTAGAGGCCACAATTTTTATCCAATCTATCCTAATTTTGCTCAAATTGTAAATGACTATAAGAGTGCAAATGAGTTCGATTATGGTTGCAATCAGACTAATAGGTGGAGAGTTATCTACCTTTGAGTTGCTGAAAATACCATATTAAACTATGTTTACACTCTAGAGGCTACAATTTTTATCCAATCTTTCTCAAACTTGCTCAGATTGTTTATGGCCATAAGTGTTCGAAGAAATGTGATTATGGCTGAAATCAGACCAATAGGTCAAGAGTTGTCTGCCCTTGGAATTGCTGAAAATGCCATATCTAACAGCATTTACACTCTTGCAACTACAGTTTTCAATGGATTTTGATTATACTTGCACACAAAGTATATAGCTATAAGTTCTCGAAGGAGTGCAATTATTGTTGAAATCTTATCATCTTGGCAATAGTTATCTGCCCTTGATATACTTTGAAATGCTAGAAGAGGCTTCATTTCAGTATTGTTTAGGCTCTAGTTATCTGCCCATGATGTACTCTTCTTTACTAGAATTATGAGGTTGTATTCCAAAATTGTTTACTTGCTATACTACACATTTAAATGGATCTAGATTAAAACGAGTGAAACAGAAAGGTAAAACTATCAGGCTTCATTACAGCAGGTGAGCGATATCAGGGCCTTCAGGCCCTCTTGTTTAAACTTATTTTCCTATCTTAAAAAACGTTGGCCGCTACAGTGGATGAGGCAGATTTATCCATATATGGCTATATAGTGAAAATCTTCTTGTTTGAAACTACTGGTCTGATTTGAAAGATATGATCCAAAGGTGACCCTCTACCAGATTTTTAAAATGATTTTGAAATTTTAAAAAAAAAAATGGCTGCCAGTGGGTGGGGTAAGTTTTCCTTATATTGCTGTAAAGTAAAGACTTTAAAAAAATTCTTCTCTGAAAATACTTGTCCATGTTGAAAATAATTTTACACAAATTATCCATTGATGATCTTCAACCTGATTTCTTAAAATAATTTGGTTATTTTAAAAAACATGACCGCCAGTTGGTGGGGCAAGTTTTCCTTTTATTACTATATAGAAAAAAATTAAAAATCTTTTCTCTGAAACTACTAGTCTTTCCTCAGTCTGACTGTCGTCAAACTTTTCTTTTATTTAAAGAACTTTTTCTCGGAAACCACTGGGCCAATTTCATCAGACTCCGTAGAATTTTATCTTGTATGGTACTCTTTCTGATTTCTTCAAATATAGGTCATCAAATTGAAATTGTGGTTTCCATGGCAACCAATTTAAACAACTTTTTGTTAAAAATTACTGGTCCCAATTGAAAATTATTTTACCCAAATGCTTCATAGGTGATCATCCTCTATCAAATTTCTTAACATGATATTCCTATCTTAAAAAACATGACCGCTAATGGGTGGGGCAGACTTTCCTTGTGAGGCTATATATAGTGAAAACTTTAAAAATCTTCTTGTCTGAACACACTGGTTCAGTTTGAAAGTAATTTCTCACAATGATCCATTGATGACCCACTATCAGATTTCTTAAGATAATTTGGTTATAAAAAAAATATGGCTGCAGTTGGTGGGGCAAGTATATGTATACTTATTACTGCATAGAAAAAAAAAAATTCTCTGAAACTACTAGTCAGATTTAAGGCTACCGGTAATTTTTCTTCAAATAATTTTCCTACCTCAAACAACATGGTGGTCAGTGGGTGGGGATGCTTTCACCTATAATGGCCTATTGTGAAAACTAGTGAAAACTGATTACTGTCCAAATTGAAAATAATTTCCTACGAAAGTAATGATCCATTGGTGACCCTCTACCAGATTTCTTCAAATAATTATGCCAGCTTAAAAACATGACTGTCCATGGGTGGTTAAGCTTTCCTGATATAAAGGTACAGGTATGGGTTTATAAAGTCTGAAAATTGTATGTCATATTTTGCCAACTTTTACCCCGATCATTAAGTCAAAAGTCAGCCATTTACATATGGCGCAAGCTGCAGTCATGGCACATTGACTTCTTTCCCTCTCAGGTACCCATTAAATTCACCTGGGTGAAGTGGAGTATTGTAGGGTTAATTTTTAGCTAAATGAAAGTTAAAAACATGGCTAAATGAAAGTTAAATACAATGTACAAATCTTCTTTTTCCGAAACCACTTGCCCAATTTGATGTCACCATGACGTTAACCATAGGTACCAGATGAGCGATTTAGGGCCCCATGGGGCTCTTGTTTCAATGAAAAGTCTTCCTGTTTGACACAATGTATAAAGTCATTATTGTGTAGATAATTTGACAACACTTCATTTGCAGGTTCATCAGCAAGATTGTTGAAATTATGTCATTAGGGTAAAGAATTATCCCTACCCAATGGTCTTGTGACCCTAGTCTGGGTTTTCCCAGGTTAGCAATTTAGGCCTGCATAGGCCTCTTGTATAGCTATATACTGAATACTTAAAAAATCTTCTTTTCACAAACCAATTCTCAGAATTAATTAATATTTCGCATAATTAGTGTTTTAAGGTGACCAGTAGTGTTAGGGGGTGGGTTCAGTTTTCCATAACTTACCTTTTTGCTTAAATATTAATAATGACAAATGGGTTCTGAGTTACTTCTACACGCAACAGTCCACATACATGCAATGACAAACTTCAGTTTGCATTCAGTATAACACAACAGTTCCTCAGGTGAGCAATAGAGATCCATCATGGACCTCTTGTTTTGCATTTTTTACCCTTACCAGTAATGACAAATGCAATCTGAATTTCTTCTACATGCAACAGTCCACATATACGTAATGACAAACTTCAGTTTGCATTCAGTATAACACAACAGTTCCTCAGGTGAGCAATAGAGATCCATCATGGACCTCTTGTTTTGCATTTTTTACCCTTACCAGTAATGACAAATGCAATCTGAATTTCTTCTACATGCAACAGTCCACATATACGTAATGACAAACTTCAGTTTGCATTCAGTATAACACAACAGTTCCTCAGGTGAGCAATAGAGATCCATCATGGACCTCTTGTTTTGCATTTTTTACCCTTACCAGTAATGACAAATGCAATCTGAATTTCTTCTACATGCAACAGTCCACATATACGTAATGACAAACTTCAGTTTGCATTCAGTATAACACAACAGTTCCTCAGGTGAGCAATAGAGATCCATCATGGACCTCTTGTTTTGCATTTTTTACCCTTACCAGTAATGACAAATGCAATCTGAATTTCTTCTACATGCAACAGTCCACATATACGTAATGACAAACTTCAGTTTGCATTCAGTATAACACAACAGTTCCTCAGGTGAGCAATAGAGATCCATCATGGACCTCTTGTTTTGCATTTTTTACCCTTACCAGTAATGACAAATGCAATCTGAATTTCTTCTACATGCAACAGTCCACATATACGTAATGACAAACTTCAGTTTGCATTCAGTATAACACAACAGTTCCTCAGGTGAGTGATTTAGGGTCAACATGGCCCGCTTGTTCAAAGCATTATGGTCAGTGGAACTTGTCAGCAGGGCTCCAGATAAGAGGTAGTTATTTCAACAAATCAAACATTTTCTCACTTATTCAGCACCAAATCCTATAGTGTTACTACTCATTAGAATCGTCTCAAAGAGACGATTCTAATGAGTAGTGACACCATAGGGTTTAATTCTGAAATAAAGATTTTTGTTTTTGAAAAACTACCCTTATCTGGTGCTCTGTTGTCAGCTCTTGGCATGTACAGTGCCCCCTCTCTACAGTGACACCCAATGGGAGACAAAAATTATGTGCATTGTTCGGAGGTAGTCATTACAGGGAGGGATATTGGCTTACATTTGCAAACATCTAGAATCCAGATCAGACTGTGAAATGCAGCGTCTGATCTCGATTCAAGCTGTTTGCCACTCACCATTATGTTTCTTCTATTAAAATGTCCAATATGTAACTTCTTCGAGACAATTCTAATGAAAAGTGACACCATAGGGCTTAAAGCAGAAATAAAGATTTTAGTTTTTGAAATGGAGCCCTGGTTCTTGTTAATTGTAGGACACCCTTGGTGAAAACAAACTGTTCATCAATCTGAGGGACAATGGAGTCAGGAAAATGAGGAAATTCATCAAGGAAAACAAAAACGATTTAGACACCAGCGATTGGAATATTTTAAAATATTTCAAGAATGAAGTTCTGAAGCTGGCATTGGTCTCACAAATCCAGGTACAAAATGTATATATTTTGTTTGTATCTTTAACCCATTACCCCATAAATATGCTTTTTTACGCCTTTAATTTATTCCTCCACTGAAGAAAATAGTTTCAATTTATATAGTCATAAATAAGTATTATAAGATAATGTTTCTATATTCTAGCAGATTATAGCTTAAAGCAGGCTGAAAGTAAAGCAGAATGTGCCTTAAGGTGCTTTACTTTCAACATGCTTTAAGTGGTCATTTATCTCAATACTAGAAACAGGCTATGGGTTAATGGGTTAAATGCATTGGTTTCTCTGCAGGATGTCAGAACCATAGATATCTTAAAATAGACCAAATTGGCTATAGGCCAATCAGCGATGGTCATCGAGCTGCCATCTTGGTAGGTGTACGATATGCGCAAAAAATTGGTCTGGTGTGTGTCGTATTGCGATAGATTGATAATGTTATATGCTGTGGGCAGGTAATCATGTCTACAAAGATGATGCATCATTGACTGCAGAACCTATCCCATAGATACTGTGATTAACCAATGATTTTTAGTTACTTGAATTGGAATTACTATTGTTTTGCCCTTATTATCATTGGTCGTTTTGTGGTGCATACAGATGTATGGTTTGATTCTTAAATTAAAGTTTCGACTCTAAATGACCTTTTTTATGTCGATGGGCCGTAAAACACCATTCATTCATTCATTCTTAAATAAAAGTAAATTATATTTTGTTTTCAATCGAGCGATGTGTTCTCCTTCCCCGCTTTGCAATACGGCGTCTTTCTGACCCTTGAGCGTCAACAAGCATAAGCATTTAGTGCCCAATCAAGTCTATTTTAAGATATCTACATGTATGGTTAGGACACTAACTCTTTACTGTTTTCAGGATGAAAATTAACTTTTAATATGCTTAACAGGGCTTCAGAAAAGGGAACTACTTTAAAATTTAAAACATGTATGCCTACACCAAACTGGATTGGGTAACTGTTCATTAGAATTTTCTTTTGCCATACTACTTGTCTTTGTATGTGGACATTCTGTCGTCTTCTATTTTGTTTTCTACTTTCCACATAAATATGTATTTTACAAAAAGTGTACCTGTGAAGAGTACACATGTCCTACAGCGGAGAAAATGTTATTCTTTCCCGTTTAAACGCAATTTAAACGCAAACGCATTACAAAAAACAAAGAAAATGACATATTTTGACAATTCTGAATGTTGATTTTACACAGTTTTACATAGAGTTATATAGTGAAATTTTCAAATGTCTTCTTCTCTGAAACTAATATGGCTAGAGCTTTGATATTTGGCATGGTGACATTTCTAGATGACCTATACCAAAATTGTTCAAATGGTTCTGGTCGGTTGCATAACTAGGTCACAGGAGCTAAAAATAGATATTTTTCAATGAAAACTTAAAAAATCTTCTTGTCTGAAACTACAAAGGCCAGAGCTTAGATATATGGCACATAGCATCGCCTACAGGTCCTCTATCAAGTTTGTTCAAATTATGCCCCTGGGGTCAAAATTGGCCCCGCCCCGGGGTCACAGTTTTACATAGAGTTATATAGTGAAATTTTCAAATGTCTTCTTCTCTGAAACTAATATGGCCAGAGCATTGATATTTGGCATGGTGACATTTCTAGATGTCCTATACCAAAATTATTCAAATGGTTCTGGGCGGTTGCATAACTAGGTCACAGGAGTAAAAATAGATATTTTTCGATGAAAACTTTAAAAATCTTCTTGTCTGAAACTACAAAGGCCAGAGCTTAGATATTTGGCACATAGCATCGCCTACAGGTCCTCTATCAAGTTTGTTCAAATTATGCCCCTGGGGCCAAAATCGGCCCCGCCCGGGGGTCACAGTTTTACATAGAGTTATATAGAGAAAATTTCAAAAGTCTTCTACTCTGAAACTAATATGGCCAGAGCTTTTATATTCGGTATGGTGACACTTTTAAATATCCTTCACATATTTTATTCAAATGGTTCCGGTCTGTTGCATATCTAGGTCAGTCCTGGACATAAATTTTTATCTCCATTTTTATACGCCCGTCTTCAGACGGGACGTATTATGTCGTGGCACTGTCCGTCCATCCGAGCGCACGAAAGGTCCTTTGTTGGGTAGGGAGAACAATAGATTCCATTCATTCCGTGATTGCCCTATTGTTATTGTTGGGTATTTTTGTGTACTGTTGGGTACTTTTAAACAAAAAAAATACCCAACAAATGTCCACCTGTGAGAACGTCTGTCCGCGCCACTAAAGTGGGTTAGAGGGCCAGATAACGGTAAACATAACAAAAGAAGACAATAGAGTTCATTCCGTAACAATACACTAAGGGGCCGTGGCCCGTTATTCGAACAAAAGAAAATAACAAAAAGAAAAGGCCCTCTAACCCAATTCGGTGGCACGTCCGTCCGTCCGTCCGTTAACTTTTTCATGTCCGCTCTCTAACTCAAACAAATTTATTCCAATCCTTTTGAAACTTGCTCAGAATGTGTATGGCCATAATATCTTGGTCAAGTTCGATAAACAGCAAGATCGACCCAGACATTCAAGAGTTATGCCGCTTTTTCGTCAAAAACGGGCATTTTAGTTTGTCCGCTGTCTTTTTCAAACAAATTTATTTTAATCCTTTGGAAACTTTGTCAGCATGTGTATGACCATGATATCTCAGTCAAGTTCGATAACCAGCAGGATTGCCCCAGACATTCAAGAGTTATGCCCCTTTTTCGTCAAAAACGGGCATATTTTAGTTTGTCCGCTCTCTAACTCAAAAAATTTATTTCAATCCTTTTGAAACTTTGTCAGCATGTGTATGACCATAATATCTCGGTCAAGTTCAATAACCAGCAGGATTGCCCTAGACATTCAAGAGTTATGCCCCTTTTTAGCTCACCTGGCACGTAGTGAATGAAAACTTAAAAAATCTTCTTGTCTGAAACCACAGTACCCTGAGCTTAGATATTTGGCACAAAGCATTGTCGTCAGGTCCTCTATCAAGATTGTTCAAATTATGTCCCTGGGGTAAAAAATGACCCCGCCCCGGGGGTCGTAATTTTACATAGAGTTATATAGTGAAATCTTCAAACATCTTTTTCTCTGAAACTGATATGGCCAGAGCTTTGATATTTTGCATGGTGACACTTCTTGAAGCCCTGAACCAATATTGTAAATATGGTTCCGGTCCGCTGCATATGTAGGTCACAGGAGCTAAAAATAGATTTCTTCAATTAAAACTTAAAAAATCTTCTTGTCCGAAACCACAGTACCCTGAGCTTAGATATTTGGCACAAAGCATTGTCTTCAGGTCCTCTTTTAAGTTTGTTCAAATTATGTCCCTGGGGTCAAAAATGACCCCGCCCCGGGGGTCATAATTTTATATAGAGTTATATAGTGAAATCTTCAAACATGTATTTATCTGGCACTATTATGGCCAGAGCTTTGATATTTGGCATGGTGACACTTCTGAAAGCCCTTAACCAATATTGATTATATAGTGTTATATAGTAAAATCTTCTTCTCTGAAACTATTATGGCCAGAGCTTTGATATTTAGCATAGTGACACTTTTTGATGGGTTTTTTACCAATATTGCTGAAATGGTTCGGGTCTGTTGCATATCTGGGTCACATTAGCTAAAAATAGATGTTTTTCAATGAAAAGTCTTCCTGTCTGAAACCATCCATGTACAAAATATTTGACAGAACACTTAATTGTCAAGTTCATCAGCAAGATTTTTGAAATTATGTCTCTGGGGTAAAAAATGATCTCACCCCAGGGGTTATGTGACCCTTGTGTTGGTTTTTCCAGGTGAGCGATATTTAGGCCCGCATGGGCCTCTTGTTTCGTAAAAAACGGGCATATTTTAGATTGTTCGCTCTCTAACTCAAATATATTCCAATCCTTTTGAAACTTGGTCTGCATGTGTATGACCATAATGTCTGGGTCAAGTTCAATAACCAGCAAGATTGCCCCAGACATTTAAGAGTTATGCCCCTTTTTCGTAAAAAAACGGGCATATTTTAGTTTGTCCGCTAGCTAACTCAAACAAATTTATTCCAATCCTTTTGAAACTTGGTCAGCATGTGTATTACCATAATGTCTCGGTTATGATCCATAACCAGCAAGATTGCCTTAGACATTCAAGAGTTATGCCCCTTATTTTGTAAAAAACGGGCATTTCTTAGTTTGTCCGCTCTTTAACTCAAAGAAATTTATTCCAATCCTTTTGAAACTTGGTCAGCATGTGTATGACCATAATGTCTCGGTCAAGTTTGATAACCAGCAAGATTGCCCATGACATTCAAGAGTTATGCCCCTTTTATCGTCAAAAACGGGCATTTTTTTGTTTGTCCGCTGTCTTTTTCAAACAAATTTATTCCAATCCTTTTGAAACTTGGACAGCATATGACCCCTAACTTTCAGGCTTCTTTCCCTTTTGTTCACTTTACCTTGATAGGGTTTTAGTATGACTACATTCTAAGATCGATTTGACGGCGTATAATGTGCCCGGCTTGCGGTGCTCTTGTTTCAGCAATTTTCAGGTGAGCGAAATATGCCCCATGGGGCTCTTGTTTTATGAGCCGGACACCTATGGTGACGCATAATTATATGTGTCCTTTGCCAAAGGTGTTCCGGTGAGGAGTACACTTGTCTAATGCAAACAGTGAAGTCACTGATTAGAGGGCTCCTGCAGGAGCCCTCTAATCAAGGACTTCACTGTTTGTCATTTTGCAATATATTTAAAAAAACAATAAAAAAAAACCTTAATAGTCTAAAATGGACTTGCCCTTATTGTAAACTGGAAATTTCAGGGGTGACTGAGTTAACCCATTACCGGTGTCATATGGTATTTTGACCCGGGGGTAAAATGACCCGCGGGTCAAAATAACTTAAATTACTTTGACCCGCAGGTCATTTCACCGCTATGGTGAAATGACCCCCCCTCCATTATTTTTTTTTTTTTTTAAATGACTAAAATTAACATTCTACTGCATAATCATTGATAATTAATGAAGGAAACTTGTTCTAAGGTATTGCAGGACTTGACCATTAAATAGCATTTTGTTCTGCTATGGTATTTTGATTCACACTGCATGAAGTTCAATATCCCCTTAAATATCATAGCCAGGACCTGGAATATCATAACTTCTATACATAATCTAAATAAAAGGGTCATCAGGTCATCTTTGGTTGAAAGATGATTGAAAAAAGATTACATCAGCTTCAAAGGGGGGGGGGGGGGGGGGGTTTCAAACTACCATGGCTGATCTACCTGTTGTATTTTGAACCCCCCCCCCCCCCCCCCCCCCCTTTCACACCCAAGTTCAAAATAATTTAATGGGCATGGAATTGCTGTTGGTTTTATTTATATGACTTTTACATTATTCTATGCTTGTAAGATGTTTGAAAAAAAGTTAAATCTGCTGCAAGGGGGGGGGGGGGGGGGGGGGGGAGTTCTAAATACCAAGGCTAATCTACCTGCGGTATTTTGACATACCTCTATGGTACTTCAAAATCATTGTAATGGGCATGGAATTGCTGTTGGTTTTATTTATATTGAATTTTGACCCCCCCTTGAAGCAGATTTAATCTTTTTTCAAACATCTTGTCAACCAAAGTATAAATAATGTAAAAGTCATATAAATAAAACCAACAGCAATTTCATGCTAATTACAATGATTTTGAAGTTGGGTGTGAGGGGGGGAGTCATTTCACCATAGCGGTGAAATGACCCGCGGGTCAAAATACCGCAGGTAGATTAGCCATGGTATTTTGCCCCCCTTTAAATTAGATGAAACTCTCCTCAAAATGACTTTAAAATATCAATAATTTGAATTGTTTTGTTAATATATAGAAAACAATATTTTCAAGTAATGGGCATGGAATTGCTGTTGGTTTTATTAGCTCACCTGAGCCGAAGGCTCATGGTGAGCTATTGTGACCGCTCACCGTCCGTAGTACGTCTGTCCGTCTGTCCGTTCACATTTACTTCAAACGACATCTCCTCTGAACCCGACGATTGTAGGGAGAGTTTAAACTGCTCATGATGTTCCTTGGATGCTTCTCTACAGAAGTTGTTCAAATGAAAGGAAAAAAGCACAAACTCTGCTTGAAAAAGCAAAAAAGCAAAAAACTTTTAAAATTCTTCTTGCTAGAAACTACTAGGCCCTAAGCTTTGATATTTTTACAGTAGTATCTCCTGGTGGATCCCTCTATAGTTTGTTAAAATGAAATCCCTAGGGTCACATTTGACACCACCCTGCACAGGTTAAGTTCTGCTCTAGGCAGGTTTCACAGTATTTTGATTTAAGCAGAACTGTATTTACCTGAGTTACCCTTAATATACTAAGGGCAAATAGCCAATATTTGCAAACAGTTTGGATCCAGATCAGATGCAACATAATGCTGCATCTAATTTGGATCCAAACTATTTGCCACTCATTTACCAACTTAACATTTTCTAAATTCTTTTTTTTGTACACTTTTCGCATACAGTAGGTTTTAAGCAGATATCATTTCAGTCTGGTAAGGGTAAGCCCCCAGCAGTTGCTAATGCTACCATACTCCCCAGCTATTGCATAATATTTGACCTCAGCCACTGACTAACAGAACTGATGGTGTCAGCTGAACATGTTGTCTGCTAAAGTTTACAAATGGTTCAGTCTGCTTCATACTTAGAGAAACAGGATCTGGAAGTGATCCACTGACAGTTATGTCATTATGTCTTTTGCCATATTTATACATTTGTTTAATATTGGTTTTGTCAGAGTTATCTGTATGTCTTGTCATTTTTTCTTGTCCAGGATTCAACCCTTTCCCCCCATAAATAAATCCAGATGAAAAAAGAATACTTTTGTGTGCATACACTGGTAAAGCAGCGTACAATATCAACGGGTCTACAATATCAACAGCCTTTCATCAAAAGTTCAAGCAAAAACAACAAAATTTAAGTTGTGACAGTCTCAACACATTTCGCACAAATATAAAAACCTCTCCGTTGTCATCATTGACGAAATATCAATGGTTAGCAATTCCATGCTTCATTTTATAGATCAAAGATTGCAACAACTAACAGGCACAAGAATTCCATTTGGTGGAAAAAGCATAATAGCTGTTGGAGACTTGTACCAATTAAAACCAGTGGCTGGATCCTGGATTTTTCAAGATCTTACTAGTGATGCTACATCCTTAGCTTGTAATTTATGGCAAAATCATTTTACCACGGAATTATACAAATCGAAATAGCAACTAAGCGAAGTTGAATAGGCGAGTATCTGAGCTCTCGCGGCGGTTGAATTTTGCGAGATTATGTGTCACGTGACAACATCTTCACTTTTTTGCCTCGTTCTCCGCCATTTCTGGCGTGAAATTTACCGACTCAAGTGTTTTTATTGACATTTTATAGGATTTAAACGACTTGGTGGACATTCCTATCAATTCACGGGAATATAAACCCGTGAACAATGCTTCGAAAACACACATTTATCATATTGACTACCGATAGACAGTCTCTTATCAAGTCTCGCGGGTCTCGTATCCGCCGCACGAGATTTACGATATAGCGCCAGGTTTCGATTCTGTCAGTGTATGATTCTGTGATTTTACCATGTTTCAGTTGATTGAGATCATGAGACAGAAAGATGATAGTAACTTTGCATTACTCTTAAACAGATTACGTCATAACCAAATGACGCAAGCTGACATTCATCAATTACAGCAATGTCAAGTTGATGCTCACTCCCAAAAGTATCCAATTAATGCACCACACATATTTGCTGAAAATTTCTTCATGCAAGCATTTAATGAGAGAATGATAAATAACATAGCTTCTCAAAAAGTTGAAATATGTTGCCATGATTCAGTTATTGGTGCAAACATATCACAAAAAAGACAAAATGATATTATTAAATCATTATCTACAGATACTTGTAGTACAATGGGCTTACACTAAATACGAAAGAAGACTCAAGCAGGAAACGCAACACAAACAATACACCCATCTCTAAAGCAGAACACACACACAGCCATACCATAACAAACAAACACACACACATACACACACACGCAATCCCACACACCAAACAGAAAACAATACGCAAGACAAACATAAAGCAAAGTGAACATAGGAGCCCGCCTTGGTACGGTCAGCAGCAATCAATAATTAATTATAAATTAACCATTAACAACCACTGGGGGGTTAAACCTGGGTTTAGGGGCGCCCAACCTCACACTTATCTCCTATATTCACCTATAAAGACGAACAGTGTACATAAAATATAAACCCTGTTCCACAACCTTACAATCAAAAAGACTGCCAGCACAGTAAGTAAATACATGTAAAACATCTAACAAAATTCTCTGACAGGATTATTAGTAACACGGGAAAGAATTAAACATTCAAGCCCGTGTTAAAAATAACCCACTATGGCAACGGTCAAATTGTACTCAAGCGAATAGTCTGTAGTCACGAGTAACTGTAAGACATGGGAGGGTTTAGGGTACGACAGAGAGGGAGAGAAAAACCAAAGCACGAAAATCCGACATAACTCTCCCTGTTAAGGACGGCTTTAGAGATACATCATCATGTAGTGCTAAGCCCTGTCTGTCGTCGCAAAACCAAAGAGGAAAGCATAGTTATCAATTGTAGATTGATCGATAACCAAACGTGAAGTGCGCAGCAATATAGTTGGATCATAATCTTTTTTGAGGAAAAATCTAATACGTTTCACAAATAGGTTTTGAAAATGCATATGTCCAAGAATCTTACGAAGTCTGTAAATCACATCACCATAAAACTCCGGATGTGAAATACCTTGCCGCAGAAAAGACTTTAAGTTACATTTATACTTGTTAATGAGAGGAAGATTTCTATAAAAGAATTTAGAAAATGTTTTACGAAGTTTATGAAATCTGTACCCCTGTTTAAGAAGCTTTTCAGTAATAGTTTTATTACGAATGTGGAAGTCCTCAACAGAGGTACAAGCCCTAGCAAAACGAATAAGTTGTGAAATATAAACCCCGTAAGATGTAGAACGGGGAACATCGCCATCTAGATGAGGATAGTTTACAATACTAAAATCAAAATCATCTCGTTTATAGTAAATCTTAGAAGAAACAATTCCGTTATTTATTAAAAGATCCTCCATTACTCTGTGACAGTAGTAATTGGTATGATATATGAATTAACTGTGAATATTGATACTGAAGACGGCCTTACAAATGGAGCATCTTGTGTTGTTCAACTTGTAGAATATAAACAAACTGAAACAGAAAGACCCAGCATTATTTGGGTACAGTTTGATTGTCAAAGAATTGGCACTGACAGAAGAAAAAAATATCAAAGTAGAGGGTTTTATCATAACTCCATTGATTACAGCTGGACTCCAATATTTGACATAGAAAGAAATTTTCAAGTGAGAAACAATTCAATTCAAAGGATACAATTTCCGTTGCAACGAACTGTTCACAGAGCTCAGGGAACTACCCTTGACAAGGTTGTAATAGATTTGTCCCAACGTCGCACTAGAAAAAATCCTCATATTCATTATGTTGCTCTCAGCAGGGTACGGTCTATCAAGAATCTCCATATCTTGAATTTCAATGAAAAAGCATTATGTTTAGATGAACGTGTAGAAATTGAAATGGAAAGACTTTCTTCAGAAGCAAAACTTCATTTGTGCTATACACCACTTGACACAGTAAATTCGGACGAACATTTTAAAACAGTTTACAACAACTGCAGGTCCTTACACAAGCATTTTCATGATGTTGCAACAGATCAAAACATTGTATCTGCACACATAATTTGCTTTGCAGAAACAAGATTAGTAGACAAAGATCAGGGGCCTGTCTTACGAAACGTCGTACGATAAAAACGGTCGTAAGTCAAAATTTTATAATATGCCCAACTTCCGATTCCTCCATCTAATCCTGTCTTGTTGCATCTCTTTGGAATCGTCTTTTCAAGACGATTCCAAAGATATGTGACAAGACAGGATTCGATGGAGAAATAAATAATAATTGAGAATTTTAGAAACCGACTTACGACAAAATTTGTCGTACGACGTTTAGTAAGACAGGGCCCAGAATCCTAACTATTCCATTAATGGATATCAACTTATCAGAAATGACCAGACCCAAACAAAACAAAACATTAGACCTCCTCATGGTCTAGCAATGTATGTTAAAGAAAATGTCACTACTTCTCAATGCCACCTTTACAGTTCAGCAACATTAGAATGGATTGCTGTAAACACAATACATATGCAAAGAGAAATGCAAATTGTGATGCTTTATAAAGCGCCAAGTGTTCCTCTTCAGCACCTTCTTACAACTATGAAAAAAGAGCTCCTGGTACATATTGATACTAATAAAACCCTAGTTATCATGGGAGATTTCAATATAGACCAACAGTGGTCTGACAAAGTTTATGCTTGAAATATTTAATTGCCAACAACTGATAACAGAGTCAACTACTGATCATGGATCAATACTGGATCTAGTGTTTACAAATTACAATGGCAGTGTAGGAACAGTTGAAACATATTGGTCTGATCATAAACTTGTTTATTTTCATACATAATATCATTCGCATTAGGTTCATCAACTACACATATTAAATATCCCTACATTTGACATTCATTCCCAATGTTGTTAACCCTTTCCCCCATAGAAGCGCCTTTTAGCGGATATGATTTATTCCTCCGCTGAATTTTGATTTGTTATGATTTTACGTCGCTTTCAACAGTATTTCAGTCATATCGCGACGTCCAGGTAATTACAGGTGGAGGAAGACCCCAGAAGCCCTTTATGCACTGTTTCATACACAAATCGGCAACTGAGTAGAACCACCGACCTTCCGCAATCCAGCTGGAAGGCTTCCCCACATGAAAAATCCGAACGACCTTACTGGGATTCGAACTCACAGCGGTGAGGAGCTTAGTGATGTAAGTCACAGTGACTATACCACTAGGCCACGGAGGCCCCCCCCCTCCTCCTCCGCTGAAGAAAATAGTTCCAATTTAAACAGCCATGAATATATAGTATAGGGAATATTTTCTATATTTTAGCACATGGAAGCTTAAAGCTGGCTGAAAGTAAAGCAGAATGCGCCTTAAGGCGCATTCTGCTTTACTTTCAACCTGCTTTAAGTGGTCAACTATCTTCAATACTAGAAACAGGCTATCAGGTAATGGGTAAATACATATCATAATTACAAATCATACATCCTCCAAGCATCCAGTAAAGATCCATCTCAGCAGGCAGCACAGACTCCTTGCAAAATGATCACTGCCACACCACAGTCATCAAAATTTTAGTATACAGACGCCAAAGTGATTTTTCTACTTGGTCACTGGTAAGCTCTATGACAACTCTGCCTGAACAGTCTACATCACAAATCACAAAGAAGATTCAAGCGCCAAACACACACCATATCAGATTTGTAATCGGTTAAAACAATATTATCAGTAAAAAAAAACCAAAATATATGCATTCTAGTATGAAAAGGTTTTTGAATTGCTTTCAGCAATAACACATTCAAAAGTTTGTTTGTGCACCAAATCTTGCACTGAAAATGGCTGTCTTGAAATGTTACATATGTGTATAACTCAAGTTTGTAAGTGCTATCTGACTTCAATACTGAAAACTTACCCTTGCTAAATTTGTTCCAACAATACCATCCTGAAACATGCTTAACAATCTACCATTTAAAAAAGAACATTTCTTAAGGTTCAAAAAATCTTGTCTAAAATCACAAACCATACTCCGCTGCTCCTCCCCTGACTAAAAAATTGACATCTACCCAAGTTGATTCCCATGTGCTCACTTCACAGGAACATGAGCCTCTTATGTTTCCTCTTTCAACTACATGTATAATAAAAAGTTATTATGTCCTTTCAGCTTAGTCAAATGTCCTAAGGTGAGCGAATTTAGGGCCATGGCCCTCTTGTTTATATGACTTTTACATTGTAGATTAGCCATGGTATTTTGACCTCCCTCCCCCCTTATAGCAGATTTAATCTTTTTTCAAACATCTTTCAACCAAAGTATAATGTAATAGTCATATAAATAAAACCAACAGCAAATCCATGTTCATTACTAGGATTTTGAAGTTGGGTGTGATGGGGGTCAAAATACCGCAGGTAGATTAGCCATGGTATTTTGACCCCCCCCCCCCCCCCCCCCCCCCCCCCCCCTGCAGCAGATTCAATCTTTTTTCAAACATCTTTCAACCATAGTATAATGTTAAAATAATATAAATAAAACCAACAGCAATTCCATGCTAATTAAAATGATTTTGAAGTTGGGTGTGAAGGGGGGGGGGGGGGGGTCATTTCACCATAGCGGTGAAATGACCCGCGGGTCAAAATACCGCAGATAGATTAGCCATGGTATATTTCCCCCCCCTTTAAATTAGATGAAACTCTCCTCAAAATGACTTTAAAACATAAATAATTTGAATTGTTTTGTTAATATATAGAAAACAATATTTTTAAGTAATGGACATGGAACTGCTGTTGGTTTTTAGCTCACCTGAGCCGAAGGCTCAGGATGAGCTATTGTGACCGCTCTTCGTCCGTCGTCCACCGTCCGTCGTCCGTCTGTCGTCGTCCGTCCACATTTTCAAACAACATCTCCTCAGAAACCACTGACCCGATTTCAACCAAACTTTGTCAGAAGCATCAGTGACAAGGGGGAACGAAATCTTGTTCAAAGTTTTTGGCTAGAGTTATTCCCCTTGCCGTGGGACCAGGTTTTCTAACATGACCATATGGATAACTTTTAATGCATAAGAAAATCTTAAAAAAATCTTCTTCTCAGAAACCCAAAGGCCCCAAAATTGGCCCCACCCCGGGGCTTATCAGTTTTACATAGACTTATATAGGAAAACCTTTAAAATCTTCTTCTCTGAAACTGTAAGGCCTAGATCATTTATATTTGACATGTAGCTTTGCCTTAAAGTCCTCTACCAAGATTGTTCAAATAATAACCCCTGGGTTAAAATTGGCCCCGCCCCGGGGCTTATCAGTTTTACATAGACTTATATAGGAAAACCTTTAAAATCTTCTTCTCTTAAACTGTATGGCCTAGATCTTTAATATTTGACACAAAGCTTTGCCTTGTGGTCCTCTACCAAGATTGTTCAAATTATGACCCCCGGGCCAAAAATTGCCACGCCCTCGGGCCTATTAGTTTTTCATAGGAAAACCTTTAAAATCTTCTTCTCTGAAACCTTAAGGCCAAGATCATTTATATTTGACATGTAGCTTTGCACTATGGTACTTACCAAGATTGTTCAAATTATGACCCCTTGATCAAATTTGGCCCGCCCCTGGGCTTATCAGTTTTACATAGACTTATATAGGAAAACCTTTAAAAATCTTCTACTCTGAAACTGTAAGGCCCAGGTTCTTAATATTTGACATATAGCTTTGCCTTGTGGTTCTCTACCAATTGTGTTCAAATTATAACCCCAGGGCCAAAATTGGCCCCACCCAGGGGCTTATCAGTTTTTATAGGAAAACCTTAAAAAATCTTCTTCTCTTAAACCGTAAGGCCCAGATCATTAATATCTGACATGTAGCTTCACATTGTGGTCCTCTACCAAGATCAAATTATGGCACCTGGGTCATAGCTATATCAAAATGTTGTCTTGCCCAGTCAGATTCTATGGTACAGTGTCCTCAGGTGAGCGAAATGTGACCCTCTGGGTCTCTTGTATTTATATGACTTTTGCATTGTAAAATAGCCATGGTATTTTGACCCCCCCCCCCCCCCCCCCTCCCTCCCTCCTTATAGCAGATTTAATCTTTTTTTAAACATCTTTCAACCATAGTATAATGTAAAAGTCATATAAATAAAACCAACAGCGATTCCATGCTAATTACAATGATTTTGAAGTTGGGTGTGAGGGGGGTGTCATTTCACCATAGCGGTGAAATGATCCGCGGGTCATGATACCGCATGTAGATTAGCCATGGTATTTTGACCCCCCTTTAAATTAGATGAAACTCTCCTAAAAATGACTTTGAAACATAAATGATTTGATTTTTTTTGTTAATATATAGAAAAACAATACTTTCATGTCCTTTTCCATTTTTTTTTAGGGGGGTTCAAAATACCGCAGGGGGGGTCATTTCACCATAGCGGTGAAATGACCCACGGGTTGTTTCACCGCCCGGGTCAAAATAATATCTCACACCGGGTCCCCATAGCCTGTTTCTATTTTGAAAATAGTTGACCGCTTGAAGCAGGTTGAAAGTAAAGCAGAATGCGCCTTTAAGCGCATTCTGCTTTACTTTCAGCTTGCTTTAAGCTATTATCTGCTAGAATATAGAAAATATTTAACTATTCTTTATTTGTAACAGCATAAATTGGAACTATTTTCTTCAGTGAATGAATAGATGAAAGGTGTAAAAAGTCGTATTTATGGGGTAATGGGGTAATATTTGAGGATTCTTGTTTTCATTTCAGGAAGAGGGGATGCTGGTCGTGTGTTTTCCACTTGAACTGATTCAACTGGATGAATATTATCTTATTTCTATGAACACGTCTATGTTCACAGTGGACTGGGAATCGATCAAATTCAATATGTTTGATTATGTGAAGTTTCAAAATTACTTGATTGGGTTTGATTGGTATGACAACACAGTGTACAGCAAAAGAAGGGATTTCAGAAAAAGGGAAATACTTAGAGAACTAAGAAAAATTGGAGACGCAGTCCAAAAACAGCTCGTTGAAACAATGCATGCCTAAGACTGATAGGAAAAGAAGTGTTCAAGCTAATTGCAGTAATCGAGATAGAGTAGTCATCTTAGCCATTCAATAAATGATAGTGAAATATTAATATTTGGGCTCCGGCCTTACCTGTTCGTCAACAAGCGCTACATGACGTGGAGAGCCAAATGAAGTAATTTGCCATGACGTAATAATAAACAATGTCAACTTTTGGCCGAAAATATATATGGCGGAGAGACTAAGATATGTATGGCGGAGACTACAAACTACGCATTCAGTTGACTAAAAAGGGTTTTAAAATATTTATGGGATAAATAGAATCTCACATTCATGCTCATTATTTATCATTTTTAATAAACTCATTGACTAAAATAAATATAACGCTTGCGTCATATTGTTTTATTAAAAATCATAATTAAGAGCACTCGTGTAAGATCCTCTATACCCCAATTCCCCAAAGCCTGCTTCTAGGTGAACATTAAAAGCAGATTGAAAGTAAAGCAGAATGCACCTTATGGTGCATTCTGTTTTACTTTCATCCTGCTTTAAGCTACCATCTACACATACTAGAATATAGAAAATATTTCTTGTGAATCATACATATTACTGTATAGATTTAGAACAAGTTGGTATTAGTAATAAGGTCATAAGTGACCACACCTTATCTCCTTTATATCCATTGAAGGATTTTCGTTCAACTTTATTCCAATGTTTGCCTCAGTGCTACTATGTGCTAAACTTGTGCAGTTTTTTCTCTGTGCCCCGCTGGACTCCTCCTGACAGCTTTTGTGAGACCCTTTCTGACTTGGTCAGTGTTCTAGTACTGAGTACATGTAACTGTTCACACATTCACCCCTGACACTTTTGAATGGCTTTCCAATTTTCAACTAAATCTAGTCCAGATAAGAGGTAGTTATTTCAACCAATCAAACATTTTCTCACTCATTTCAGCACCAATCCTATGGTGTTACTACTCATTAGAATCGTCTCTTCGAGACGATTCTAATGAGTAGTGACACCATAGGGTTTAATTCAGAAATAAAGATTTTAGTTTTTGAAAAACTACCCTTATCTGGTGCTCTGTAGTCTATTGAGGACTATTTAGGATTGTTTTCTGCAATATATTTCTAAATGACAAATTGTGCAGAACCTGATCAGAGGGTCCTGTTAGGAGCCCTCTGATGTGGGTCTACACCGCTTACATGACAAATATATTATTTGCAGTTAAACTGCTTGTTAATGATGAATATACTCGTTGCTAGGATTGAATGTGTATAATATGTAGACTTTCTGTCGGGGTGCTCGAGAAAAAAAAAACGATATAAAATCCATTCAATATTTTGAAATGATCAGGACTTGTGATGCTCAAAGTTTGTTGAACTAAACTGTTTTTATAGTCTTTTAGTGATTGTTAATTAGTATATTATATGCACACTGTACCATACAATTTATATGGCACTGTATATTTTGCATGTATATGAGATAGAATTGAATATAAATCCTATTTTATATATTTTATACATGTTTACAACTTTGGTGTTAGATTTTTATGCCCCCAGAATCTACGATTCGGGGGCATAGTTTTTGTCATGTCTGTTGGTTTGTCCGTCTGTCCGTCCGTCCGTCTGTCCCAGCGCACGAAAGGTCCTTTGTTGGGTAGGGAGAACAATAGATTCCATTCATTCCGTGATTGCCCTATTGTTATTGTTGAGTATTTTAGTGTACTGTTGGGTACTTTTAAACAAAAAATATACCCAACAAATGTCCAACTGTGAGAATGTCCGTCTGTCTGTGCCAAAAACCTTAACCTTGGCTATAACTCTTGCATTTTTGTACCTGGACTTTTTAGCTCACCTGAGCTAGCTCAGGGTGAGCTTTTGCAATCCTTGAATGTCCGGCGTCCGTCGTGCGTCGTCCGTCGTGCGGCTTCAACAATTTTGGTGTTTACACTCTAGAGACCACAGTACTGATCCAATCTTTCTCAAACTTGCTCAGATGCTATATTGCCATAAGAGTTCGGATGAGTTCGATTATGGTTGAAATCGGACAAATAGGTCATGAGTTATCCACCTTTGAAGTGCTGAAAATGCCATATTTAACAGTGTTTACACTCTAGAGGCCACAATAGTTATCCAATCTTTCTAAAACTTGCCCAGATTGTATATAACCATAAGATTGTATATAACCATAAGAAATCAAATGAGTTTGATTTTGGTTGAAATCGGACAAAAAGATCAAGAGTTATCTACCTTTGAACTGCTGAAAATGCCATATTTAAGGGTGTTTACATTGTAGAGTTCACAATTTTTATCCAACCTATCTCAAACTTACTCAGATTGTATATTACTATAAGAGTTCAGATGAGTTTGATTATGGTTGAAATCAGACTAATAGTCGGAGAGTTATCTACCTTTGAATTGCTGAAAATGCCATATTTAAGGGTGTTTACACACTAGAGGCCATAAATTTTATCCAATCTTTCTCAAACTTACTCAGATTGTATATTACTATAAGACTTCGAATGAGTTCAATTATGGTTGTAATCGGATCAATAGGTCGAGAGTTATCTACCTTTGAATTGCTGAAAATTATATATTTAACAGTGTTTACGCTCTAGAGGCCACAATATTTATCAAAGCTCTCTCAAACTTGCCCAGATTGTATATGACCATAAGAGTTCGAAAAAAGGTGATTATGGTTGAAAGCGGACAAATAGATCAAGAGTTATCTACCTTTCAATTGCTGAAAATGCCATATTTTACAGCGTTTACACTCTTGCAACTACAGTTTTCAATGGATTTTAATTATACTTGTACACAAAGTATATAACTATACGCTCTCGAAGGAGTGCAATTATTGTTGAAATCTAATCATTGTGGCAATAGTTACATGCCCTTGATATACTTTGAAATGCTAGAAAAAGGCATCATTTCAGTATTGTTTAGGCTCTAGTTATCTGCCTTTGATGTACTCTACTATACTAGAGTAGGTCGACAAACTTGAATGGATTTAGAATAAAACGGGTGAAATTCAAAGGTAAAGCTATCAGGCTTCATTACAAATGGTGAGCGATATCAGGGGCCCTCTTGTTATACTTGGCATGTGTCTTCCCTGTATCAAGACCTTTCCATCCATACAAACCTTTTTGACCTTGTGACCTTGACCTTGACATTTGACCTACTTTTGTAAAAATCTTTAAATGGCTATAACATTTGCACCAGTAGGCCCAGGGCTTTCATATTTGTATGTATATTTCTTTTGTCAAGACCTTTCCAACCATACCAACATCTTTGACCATGTGACATTGACCTTGACCTTTGACCTATTTAATCAAACTTTAACCAAAAACCTTAACCTTGGCTATAACTTTTGCATTTTGAAACCTGGGCCTTTTATACTTGGCATGTGTATTCCTCATGGCAAGACCTTTCCAACCATATAAAACTTTTTGACCTTGTGACCTTAACCTTGACATTTGACCTACTTTTGTAAAAATATTTAAATGGCTATAACATTTGCACCAGTAGGCCTAGGGCTTTCATATTTTGTATGTATATTTCTTTTGTCAAGACCTTTCCAACCATACCAACATCTTTGACCATGTGGCCTTGACCTTTGACCTATTTAATCAAACTTTAACCAAAAGCCTTAACCTTGGCTATAACTTTTGCATTTTTAAACCTGGGCCTTTATACTTGGCATGTGTATTCCTCATGGCAAGACCTTTCCAACCATATAAAACTTTTTGAACTTGTAACCTTGACCTTGACATTTGACCTACTTTTGTAAAAATCTTTAAATGGCTATAACATTTGCACCATTAGGCCCAGGGCTTTCATATTTTGTATGCATATTTCTTTTGTCAAGACCTTTCCAACCATACCAACATCTTTGACCATGTGATCTTGACCTTGACCGTTGACCTATTTAATCAAACTTTAACCAAAAACCTTAAAGGGACTCGCAACCGGATGGTGTACTTGTCAAAATAAAATAAAATGCTCAAATAAAAGCAAATTTGTGGCATTATTTGGCTTCTGACATTAAAAAAATATGATCAGTCCAAAAAAAGTCTCAAGAATCGTTACCGAATCTTAGATTTTTAGATATTTTCCATCGTTTTTCTATACCGACTAGTAGACGGTATAGTTGTTGTTGTTGCTTCTCTACACGGGCTCAGACATAAACACGAGCCGAATTACGAAGTTGTATGCACTTTCGATCGCTACACATTGAAATACGTTAAATCGATCCGAGATAAACGGATAGTTCCGTGGTCCATTGGTCTAAGCGGTTTCCCCATTTTTGCCTTCTGTCCGCCAATGCCGGGCCCCGGGTTCGAATCCCACCAGAGACCAATATTTTTTTTTATTGAAATACATTTTTTTAAACAGAATTTCTTATCCTAAACTAATTCTTTACCATTTATATAAGCGTTTGACACATATTTACAAATTACTATTTTTAATGCACCATCTGGTTGCGAGTCGCTTTAACCTTGGCTATAACTTTTGCATTTTTGCACCTGGGCCTTTTATACTTGGCAGGTGTCTTCCCTGTGGCGAGACCTTTTCAACCATTCAAAACTTTTTGACATTGTGACCTTGACATTTGACCTACTTTTGTTAAAATCTTTAAATGGCTATAACATTTGCCCCAGTAGGCCTACGGCTTTCATATTTTGTATATATATTTCTTGTGTCAAGACCTTTCCAACCATACCTACGCTTTTGCCCTTGTGACCTTGACCTTTGACCGGCTTTTGTATAAATCTTTATATGCCTATAACATTTGAACCAGTAGGCCTAGAGCTTCCATACTTTGTATGTACATGTACATTGTATGTTTCTTGTGTTAAGACTTGTTCAACCATGCCAATGTTTCATTTACCATGCGACCATGACTTTTGACCTACTTTTGCAAATAAGCATTACATTACAGAACATGACGCTGGCTGGGGGCATTTGTGTTTCACAAACACATTGCTTTTCATCTGATCTTCACCAAACTTTCTGAAAATGTTTGTTGACATAAAATGGAGACCAATTTGGATAACCAGCGGCACCAATTTATGCTAGGCCCTTTGGAGTAATGGCCCTTGAAGTCCTCAAAATGGCGCTCCACTACAGTTTCAGCTCTCTAACTTTTACGTTTGATAGTCTGGATTCCCCTCCCTGTATCATCGGGGGCATTCGTGTAACTGGGACACGCTCTTGTTATTCTTTTTATAATAGTATTGTGTTACACAGTTAAAGATGACATTGATTTTGTGGAGATACACATCAAAGTTATATAGATCTATTTACATGTAATAGTATGCGTGCATCATAACAATAATGTATTTTCTTAATAAACACTTAAGATTCAATCTGTTTTATTTTGTATGCCTGACTTAACCCATTACTCCATAAATATTCCTTTTTATGCCTTTAATTTATTCCACCACTGAATAGTTCTCCTATATTCAGACATATACATGCACTATAAATGGATTGTATATCCTAGCAGATAGTAGCTTAAAGTAGGCTGAAAGTAAAGCAGAATGCAATTTAACTCATTCACCCCTAAAACGTTTAATTGACAATTCCAATTTCAAAATAAGTCTAGCTCATTTTTAGCTCACCTGAGCCAAAGGCTCAAGGTGAGCTATTGGGATGGCCCTGTGTCCGGCGTCCGTCATGCGTGGTGGTTAACAATTGCTTCAAATGACATCTCCTATACCGCTGAACAGATTTCAACCAAACTTTACAGAAATGTTCCTTGGGTCAAGCTCTTTCATATTTGTTCAAAGAATTAAAAACAATGCAGAACTCTGGTTGCCATGGCAACCAAAGTGAAAAAATAATGAAATTTAAAAAAATCTTCTTGTTAATATTTGGCACATAGCATCACCTACAAGTCCTCTATCAAGTTTGTTCAAATTATGCCCCTGGGTCAAAATTGGCCCCGCCCCGGGGGTCACCGTTTTACATAGAGTTATATAGTGAAATTTTCAAACGTCTTCTCCTCTGAAACTAATATGGCCACAGCTTTGATATTTGGCATGGTGACACTTCTAGATATCATTTACCTATTTTGTTCAAATGGTTCTGGTCGGTTGCATATCTAGGTCACAGAAGCAAAAAATAGATTTTTTTCAATGAAAACTTAAAAAATCTTCTTGTCTGAAACTACAAGGGCCAGAGCTTAGATATTTGGCACATAGCATCGCCTACAGGTCCTTTATCAAGTTTGTTCAAATTATGCCCCTGGGGTCAAAATTGGCCCTGCCCCGGGGGTCACAGTTTTACATAGAGTTATATAGTGAAATTTTCAAATGTCTTCTTCTCAGACACTTATATGGCCAGAGCTTTGAAATTTGGTATGGTGACACTTCTGAATATCATTTACGTATTTTGTTCAAATGGTTCCAGTCTGTTGCATACAGTACTGAACCTTATTTGGATGGCAGTTTGCTTGCAATTCAATGGCAATTCGCTTGTGAATATTTTCCAACGTTATTAACACGTTATGTTTGCCTGAATTGTGTATCTCACCAATATTCGCAAATATGCCTTCGTTAATGTTTTTCGATTCAATTTTTGTCACAACCGTTTCGGAAAAATCGCGTGAAACGACTCAAGCACGCGGTTTGCTTTTTGAAGCGCCTGATTCGATGGCGACTCGCTTGCGATTATCAATTTAATTTAATAAGGTTCAGTACTGTATCTAGGTCACAGGAGCTAAAAATAGATTTTTTCTATAAAAATTAAAAAATCTTCTCGTCAAAAATTACAAGGGCCAGAGCTAAGATATTTGGCACATAGCATCACCTACAGGTCCTTTATCAAGTTTCTTCAAATTATGCCCCTGGGGTCAAAATTGGCCCGCTCCGGGGTCACTGTGACACTTTTAGATGTCCTTTACTTATTTTGTTTAAATGGTTCCTGTCTATTGCATATGTAGGTTACAGGAGCTAAAATAGATTTTTTCAATGGAAACTTAAAAAAATCTTCTTGTCTAAAACCCTAGTACCCTGATCTTAGATATTTGGCACATAGCATCATCTACAGGTCCTCTATCAAGATTGTTCAAATTATGCCCATCGGGTAAAAAATGACCCTGTCCTGGACATAAATCATTTTCTCCATTTTGTCAGTTATTCTCAGGTGAGCGAAATATGCCCCATGGGGCTCTTGTTGACTATTTAGGGTTGATTTCAACAATATATTTCAAAATGACAAACAGTGTAGACCTTGATCAGAGGGCTCCTTAAGGAGCCCTCTGATCAGGGTCTACACTGTTTGCATGGGACAAGTGTAATTCTCACAGGTACACCGTTTGTAAATGACAAGTATACTCATCACTTAAGGCACATTCTGCTTTTAACCTGCTTGAAATGCTCACTTATCTTCACTACCAGAGACAGGCTATGGAGTAAAGTGTTTTAGTAGATGTGCTACAGTTCATCTCACCAAGTTGACAATTAAATGTGTCAACCTGAAAACAGTGTACCTGTTAGGAGTACACTTGTCATATGAAAAAATTGTGGACATTGCTCAGAGGGCTACCATAGAAAGACTCTGATCAGCGACTTCACTGTCATTTCAGGGCTTCTTCTATAAGTTGATAAACAAAATCCTAAGATTTCAAAATTTTCAAGCGCGATTTTACGAATTATACCTTTAACCCATAGTCTGTTTCTAGTTTTAAGACACATGATGCTCAAAGCAGGTTGAAAGTAAAGCAGAATGCACCTTAAGGCGCATCCTGCTTTAAGCTTCCATCTGTTTAATAAAATACTCAAAGATTTCGGAAAAATCCGGAGAAATGGCAGCCCTGTCATTTTCAGCTCACCTCCACAAAGTGAGGGGGCTTTATAATGCTATACCTTCGGTATCTGGACTGGATATCATAAACTTTATTAGGGCTAGGTCCAACTACTGCACATGAGGTCATGAAACTTAATGCCAATGCGCCTTAATGAGTAGACCACAATGCATGGTAGTTTGGTGACCTAGACTTTTGACCTTGACTTCTAGGGTCAACATTTACGTTTTGCGTAAAAGTCAGTTCTGAGCAAACAATAGCACATAGGGTCACAGTTTGGTGACCTAGACTTTGACCTTTACCTCTAGGGTCAACGTAAGGGTTTTGCATTTAAAGTCTATTCTGAACAAAAAACTGCACCTACAGTCAGCAACTTCATATGCTGATGCACCTCAATGAGTAGACTACATTGCACCACAGTGGGGGATGTAGACCTTTGACCTCTAGGGTCAATGTTAAGGTTTCGAGTTAACCCATTACCCGATAGTCTGTTTCTAGTTTTGTGAAAATAGGTGACTACTTAAAGCAGGTTGAAAGTAAAGCAGAATGGGCCATATGGCACATTCTGCTTTACTTTCAGCCTGCTTTAAGCTATTACCTGCTAGAATAAGGAAAGTATAAAATATGACACATATTCATTTCGGTATATATTGGAACTATTTTCTTCAGCGGATGAATAGAATGCATGTGCTAAAAGTCGCTTCTATAAGGGAAAGGGTTAAAGTCTGTTCTGAGCAAACAACTGGACCTACGGTCACTAAACTTCATCTGCTGATGCGCTTAAATGAGTGGACCAGGGTGCATCATAGTTTAGTGACCTAGACCTTTGACCTCTAAGGTCAACGTTAAGGTGTTGTGTTTAAAGTATTTTCTGATCAAATAACTGCACCTATGGTCACGAAACGTGTCTTCATATACTGATGTGCCTCAATGAGTAGACCACGATGCACCACAGTTTGGTGACCTTGACCTTTGACCTCTAGGGTCAATGTTAAGGTTTTGCATTACAGTCTGTTCTTTGCAGGAGGTGAGCTTCCTCAGTCTTAGATTGCTTGGTCTGGTTTTAATTTAGTGCTAAAACCAACCCTAAATTGTGAACAAAAACGGACACAACTAAATTAGAAAGTGGAATTGACCATTTAAAGTTTCAGGAGTGAATGAGTTACTACCTACACTGATATAGTATTGTCTGCTTGATAATTGCCAACATTTATTTTCTAATTTACCCAGATTCTCCCCATATACCGTCCATAATTCAGCTCAATGCTCTAAGCATGTTACAAATTCTTACCATTGTAATTGCCAGTGTAACCTAGCAGCTAATTGGAAAACAATCTTTGACACATTCAACCCTAGCAACGAGTATACTCGTCATTTACAGTGTATTGAGAGGATTACACTAATGTACCATGCAAACAGTGTAGACCCTGATCTGAGGGCTCCTTAAGGAGCCCTCTGATCAGGGTCTATACTGTTTGTCATTTTTAAATTTATTGTTAAAATCAACCCTAAATAGTCAAAAATTGACTAGACTTATTTTGAAATTGGAATTGTCAATTAAAAAATTCAGGGGTGAATGAGTTAAATAATTCTAGATTGCCAGTAGAAAACTGGGTAGTTATCAAACTTTGCAAGCCTGCTATGGTGTCATCAGTATTGCCACCAAGTCTTACAATGGAAGGACAAAAGAGTTGTTAGCCCATTCATTGCCCTGGCGTTTGCAAACCTATTGAATCCTTGTAACCTTTGTGAGGCCTTAGATTGAACATTTGTTAACCATTTATCCAGTAACCGGTTTCAACATTGGATTCTAATCACAAGACTACTTACTTGGAGATTAAATGATATAGGAGCTTAACCATTAAGATCCAAGAATGTAGTCTTGTGATTAGAATCCAACGTTGAAACAAGTTTGTGGATGAATGGTCAACATATGTTCAATCTTAAATTAAAGAGTTAGATGATATAGGAGTTTAACCATTAACTCTTACCCCATAGTCAGTTTCTAGAATTGAAAATATGTGACGACTTAAGCCAGGTTGAAAATGAAGCACGCTTTTAATTATAAAATATGTGACAACTTTAAGCAGGTTGAAAGAAAAGCAGAGCGTGCTTCATTTTCAACCTGGCTTGAGGCAACATCTGTTAGGATGTAGAATACATTTCTTACGAAAGTTATGGTGCACATGTCTATATAAATGCGTCATCTATGGAGTAATGGGTTAAAAAAGGAAAACTCGGGGACCGATTGGTATATAGAAGAAAAAGCCAGTCTTTTCTGTCTTTAATGATATTTTAATGAATGCACATGGATGTTCAACCATTTCATCTTCAAAGAGGAAGCATGCATTTAACATGCAATGTCATTCAATTTACTTAACTCTTTGCACGCTAGTGGCAGAAGCAAGATTATCTTTGCAAACAGTTTGGATCCTGATGAGACGCCGCGTAACGCGGCGTCTCATCAGGATCCAAACTATTTGACACTGGTCTTGTTTAAAAAAGAAATTTTGAAAATTCTATTTTTAGAACAGTTACAGACGACAATTGCTGCAGACGAAAAAAAAATACCCAGCATTCAAAGAGTTAAGGTCAAATACAATATTGTATTTTTTGATAAATGCATTTTTATTTTTATTTTGCTTTTTTGTATCCATTTTTTGTCTTCTACATGAGCTAGGTGTGTGTATTTACAATGAAATAATAACAATTGTTTTTTATGTACAATAAAGATTAACAAGTTCTCAAAATAAAATACAATTCATAATTTGTGTACAGTAAAATATGAAAATATTTATTTTCCCCTTCTATAGTGAACTAACATTAAAACGGTCTCACAAGCCACAATAAAACCTCTCTATTACAACCACTAAAACGAAGGCTGACTGAGCATTTGACTGGTGACAGATTATGGCAAGGGGAACGTAATAGAGAGGTCTTACTAGCTATTGCTATACACACAAGGGCCTGCTTCATGCACCATCTTTACCTCACTTCCACTGAATATTCATAATTAAAACTCCGCCCACAATCAATATCTATCATCTAAACAATTTCATTGGCTAAAACAATAAAAAAAGATTTCACCCAAGAGAGAATGCAGACTCGTATCAGATAGATGCTATAAGAAAACCGTGTAGACCCCGATTAGACAGTTTCTGTAGGAGCTGTCTGATATCTTATCTTATATAGATAAGGTCTACTCTGTTTTGAAAGAGCCAGTATAGCTGTCAGATTGAAAACAATCCTTTTACAAAATCAGGGCTGCCATAAGTTGACATGAAAAATCGTAAGATTTCCAAATTTGCATTTTTCAAGTGCGATTTTACGAATCGTACCTTTACCCCATCGTCTGTTTCTAGTTTTTTTGACACGTGACTACTTAAAGCAGGCTGGAAGTAAAGCAGAATGCGCCTTAAGGCGCATTCTGATTTTCTTTCAGTCTGCTTTAAGCTACCATGTACTAGAAAAAAATTCGAAGGTTTAGGAAAAATGCTGAGAAATGGCACCCCTTCAAAATAAAGAAAAAAATTGCCAATATCCTGACAGTAGACTGCTTTACTTTGAGCCTGCTCTGTATTAAACACTGAAAAATGCTGTGCTGACTATATAACTTAGTAGAATTTCGTTATCTTGAACTCATTTGGTTTTATCTTACCTGTGTTTCATAGTTGAAACATGGCTTTAAAATGCAGGTATGCTCCAACTGGACGAGATGGAGCTGTTGAAATTCAACCCCAAAAATGTTGGCAAGTTCAAGATATCAATGTCTGACTAAGTTATAGCAGAACAACATTTGGACATACAAGAACTTTATTTATAGTCGGGTGTTTACAATCATATCTTAACATTAGCTAGAAGCTGTTTACCGACTAAAACATCCAGTTTCAAAGACAAGTCCTAAAATCAACATTCAAAATAAAAAGCTTATGTCACACACTGATACTGTCTAAACCCATACCCCTTAGCCTGTTTCTAGTATTGAAGATAGCTAATCTCTTATAGCAGGTTGAAAGTAAAGCAGAATGCGCCTTAAGGCGCATTCTGCTTTATTTTCAGCCTGCTTTAAGCTACCATTTGTTAGGATATAGATACTATTTCTTCTAGTACATATTCTTGGCTATATAAATTGGAACTATTTTCTTCAATTTAGGAATAAATAATTGGCGTAAAAAGGCGTATTTATGGGGTAACGGGGTAAGCTACAGTAAAAACTGCTACTACAACCGCTCACTGTGTGTAACAAAGTGGCAGGTAAAAGCAGAACGAAAGTAAAGCAGAAAGCTCCTGTAGGAGCTTTCTGCTTTACTTTCATTCTGCTTACAGCAGGGATCTGTCTTTAACACTAAAGGTAAGACGTATGTTGGTTAATTATTTGAACATATTTTACTATAGTCGGTCTCTTCAAGTGGATATGAAACAGGCCCTGTCCCATTCACACACAGGTTAACTCTCCCATAGCAAAGGTTATGTCTTGAGTAACTATTCATCTAGTACAGACAAAACCTGTTACCAACGATAATTCCAACTAGATAACATGGACATAAGATGTTTTCTGTATTACTCTTATTCTGCATTAGGCTAGTCTGTCATATCCAACCCCTCTCTTAACCCTAACCCTTATATAAGCGACTTTTAGCACACACATTTTATTCATCCGCTGAAGAAAATAGTTCCAAATTATACCGTAATGAATATGTGTCATATTTTAATTTAATACTCTCCTTATTCTAACAGATAATAGCTTAAAGCAGGCTGAAAGTAAAGCAGAATGCGCCATATGCCTGCTTTAGGTAGTCACCTAATTTCTAAAACTAGAAACAGGCTATCTGGTAATGGGATTACCCTTTCATGATCAAATTTATTGTAAGGGTTTTACCCCTTCACTGCCATATTGTCATCTGCTTCATTATTGTTGTCTGCACTATTGTTTCAAACTTAGATTTAACCCTTTACCTCATAGCCTGTTTACAGTTTTGAATACAGGTGACCACTTAAAGCAGGCTGAAAGTAAAGCAGAATGTGCCTTAAGGCACATTCTGCATTACTTTCAGCCTTCTTTAAGCTAAAATCTGCTAGGCTATATAAAATATTTGTATTGGTAATTGTTCATGAGGGTATAAACTGGAACTATTTTCTTCAGCGGAGGAATAAATTAAATACGCTAAAAGTCGCTTCTATGGGGGAAAGGGTTAAGGCAGTATGACTGAAGGGTTAATTTTAACATTTTATTGCAGGAGCCTTCTGATCTAGGTCTGCACTGTTTGCATAGGACAAGAGTATTCTTCATATGGACACTTTGTAAATGACAAGTATACTCGCTTACAGGGTTGAGTGTGTTAACCTTTTACCCCATAGCCTATTTCTAATATTGAAGATAGGTGACCACTAGGCTCATTCTGTTTTACTTTCAGCCTTCTTTAAGCTATCATCTGCTAGGATTTACCAAATATTTCTTATTATTCATTTTCATGGCTGTAAAAAAAAAATCTTCAGAGGATGAATAAATTCATTTAGCCATTTTTCAAACACTCACCACTCGCATACGTGTAGACAGCAGAATTGTTTTAAATACATGTACAAATATGTGGTAAGTACACTTGGCATATGTGCTATATATATACTGTAAAAGCCGATACAAAGAGCGCTCACAACAACACACAAGCCTCGTATCCACGAAAGTACCAGACACTCAAACGCAGGTTTAAGAATGAAATCTTTTCACCAAATGTATGTATGAAAAATATTTATGAACAGAAATTTGTTAATGTTGTAAGCTGCAGAGTAGGGTACCGGTATATGATGCTCCTCATATAACAGGGCTCCAGATAAGGTGAGTATTTCAAAAACTAAAATCTTTATTTCTGCTTTAAATCCTTTGGTGTCACTACTTATTAGAATCGTCTCGGAGAGACGATTCTAATGAGTAGTAACACCATAGGATTTGGTGCTGAAATGATTGAGAAAATGTTGGATTAGTTCAGTTTACTTCCTCTTATCTGGGGCCCTGTATAAAGAATGTTCAGATACTGCACAATGTAAACTAAGATCAGCCACCCTGTTTACAATATCATGTCTTATAAATAAATAATCGGATAAAATGCATTAGGTTAAAAACTGTTAGACTTGAAGTATTAACCCTTAGCCCGCCAAATAAATTGTTGTCTGCTATATTTCTCGTCTGCTTCAAGTTTCAAAGTGCTCAAAATTGCTGAAAATGTTGTCCGAGTGTCAAACAGCTTGGATCCGGATGAGACGCCGAGTTACTCGGCGTCTCATCCGGATCCAAGCTGTTTGCATATGGAGCTATAGTCGTGAGTGGCAGGCTAAGGGTTAACGCTTTCCTCCAGACGCTCCACAGAGTGCCACTCCCTACTCCACATTATTGCCACAAGTGAATATTTACTGATAGTGGTGAAAACAGGTGGCAGTTTAAAACAAGATGAAAATACAGTAGAAAGCTCCTTAAGCTTTCTGCTTTACTTTCATCTTGTTGTAGGCAGTATCCTCCCTGAAACATATATATGTAATTTTCTGTTTATGGAGAAAAGAGTTAAGAGACCTACAAATATAAGTCGTGTTTAACACGGGCAGTTTCTTAATGCAAGATTAAAATAATTCAGAAAGCTCCTACAGGAGCCTCTGCATTACTTCTTTCCCACATTTAACAGTCACTGTTCAGCCTGTAGATTTCTGCATTATATCTTTCCTGCATTAAATAGACACCACTGCAAGCAGGTCTCCATACAACCTCTCAGAACTCTCGATAAAAATAAGATAGACTGCATGGCTGAATTGCAAAGCAATCCAAGAATATGCGTAAATGCATTTCGGTTTAATAAATAGTTGACAGTCGGACATTACTTATTCAAGAGTCTTAAATTGCTTTTACAATTCGGGCAATAAACTTCATGCATTTGTGCACTGCTGTGCTAATTAAGTGCATAGATTTGAATAACTAGATGTGCTGAATGGTTTATACAGTCGAACTTCGATATCTCAAACTCGCTTAATTTGAACTATCTGATTTTTGGACACATGAATTGCATTATTTTATGCTTGGTTAAGTCGAACATACCCGTATTTTAAAGTTAAAACATGGCTGAGCCAAGTTTTAACTTTAAAATACGGGTATGTTCGACCTAACCGAGTTTGAGATATCGAAGTTCAACTGTACATTAATATAGGTTTGAAAAGCATTTTAAAGATATGATATATAATTAAGTAGCAAAAGAATAGTATAAACAGAAATTCTGCTATTACTACTACTTAACTCTTTGAACCCTAGTCCCGCATATAGGCGTGCTTTTCAAACAGTTTACATGTGAATAGTACACTTGTCATGTGCAAACAGTGAAGACCCAGATCAGAGGGCTCCAAAAGGAGCCCTCTGATCAGGGTCTGCACTGTTTGTCAGTAATGGCAAAATTGATAAAAACAACTCTTACAAGTCAGAAATGGACTAGACAAAAATCGAAACTGGAATTGTCCATTTAAAGTTTTAGGGAGGAAAGAGTTAAAGACAAATAGGTCATGTTAAAGAAATGAGGTCGCTTAACCCATTACTCCATAAACAAACCTTTACTTTATTCCTCCACTGAAGAAAATAGCTCTGCATTATTAAGTCATAAATATTAACCAGAAGAAATATTTTCAATATCAGAGGTTTACTTATGGAGTATTAGATTAAAAGTAGATCATATTTTCTCCCATGAGTGGTCACTTAACAAGTTTGACTGTATAAATATATAACGAGCTGTTGGACGGCAGCCTAACTCTTTCTACGATACTGCAGACATTTTCTCAAAACTTAACACATGACTCCAGATAAGAGGGAGTAAACTGAACAAATCCAACATTTTCTCACTCATTTCAGAACTAAACCCTATGGTGTTACTACTCATTAGAATTGTCTCAAAGAGACGATTCTACTTGAGATGATTCTAATGAGTAGTGACACCATAGGGTTTAATGCAGAAATAAAGATTTTGAGTTTTGAAATACTCCCCTTATCTGAAGCCCTATAATAAAACACTTTAATGTAAACCTTAATCAACGCCAACACGGGGCTGAAATGCATAAGCGCCCTGTATCTATGAATAGATGAGCTAAAAACTTCAATGAGAAACTCTTATACACACATGCAACATAACCAAATAAACCTGCCAAACAGAACAACTCGTCCATGGTCAACTTCTATCAGTCTATTCACCTCAGAAAATCTTCACCCATGCACGCCTGGATATAGTAAATGTAACCTTCCAATGTGCTTTCTGGAAAGGTTCATATTTATTTATACGGGTGTTATACATGTCTTACTTGTGCATATAGCTGAAAATTACAGCAAAAAGAGGCGCAGACCCCAATGCAATGGCATTTCGCAGAAGCTTATCCTGGTCTACAAAATTTACCTGTGTCCTTTATTACAAGGACACAGTGAAATATAGAGGGAGAATATGTTATTCTTTCCCAATTCATGTGTTTGTAAAAAAAACCAAGAATGTCCAATGCAAACAGGTTGGAGCCTGATCAGATGCCGAGTAACTCGGCATCTGATCAGGGTCCAACCTGTTTGCCCCTTTGATTTTCAGCGGTTGCCAGTATAGACAAAATCATGTTGTCTTCTTCATTGTAATGCACTTGAACGGGAAAGAATAATATCTTCTCCATGGTAACAGGTTAACAGAAATCTACAACAAACTATCCCTTATATATCACTGTATGAGCAGATCATTGAACAGTCTAGTATTTTGGTCTTGTAGTCGAGATCTTGCCAACACTCTCTGTCTTCCATTATGCAAGTCTTGTCTTTGGACACTTCCTGCTTTGTTTCGGACCTTCCCCTAACCCCCCTTCACTCCGTCCCATCCCATCCCATCCCATATCCCCCCTGTTCAGCCTGAACAATAAATATTTAAAATCACTAGCGCTGGTGCGTCATCATTGATTTGTGGCTCCTGTATTGGTGTTAGTACTGTCTTTGGTTAGCACCATTGTCACATAACTGGACATGTCCACTTCCGCACCAAACGCCTCCAGCAGGAACGGATGAGCCAATAGCTGGCTGTAGTTTGCCCGCTCAGTCACCATCTTCTTCAGGCTGAAACACAGATAAGGTAATAAATACACCTTTTTATGCCTTAAATCTATTCCTCCTCTGAAGAAACTAATTCCAATTTATAGTCATGAATCTGTATCATAAGAAATATTTTCTATATTCTAAAAGATGGTAGCTTAAAACAGGTTGAAAGTAAAGCAGAATGTGCCTTACTTTCAACCTGCTTTAAGTGGTCACCTATCTTCAATACTAGAAACAGGCTATGGGGTAATATGTTCAAAATTAAAATATGCGTAATGCGGTGTCTCGTCAGGATCCAGACTGTTTGCAAAGGTAATCAAAGTTTGTCTGTAATAATTGTGTATAACTTCAGACATACCATTGAGCAATGAAATCTTCAAAGGCTTCGGAGAATTTTCCCGCTGGCAGTTTTGGTGGTGGGTCCTTAACAACCTGCTTCAGTTGCTCAAAAGGTGTTGGGGAGGCGGCATAGGGGAATTTACCTGAGGCTAATTCAATCTGAAAGACAAAAGCCAAGGTGTCAGTGAGCTTACCCATAAACCCTCACACTTCAAATCAACAATTCCAATTTACAATTAACTCTTTCCTCCCTGAAACTTTAAATGGACAATTCCAGTTTCCATTTAAGTCTAGTCCATTTCGCACTTTTAAGGGTTGTTTTTGTCAATGATTGGCATCATGACAAACAGTGAATACCCTGATCAGAGGGCTCCTAGGAGCCCTCTGATCTGGGTCTTCACTGTTTGCATAGGACAAGTGTACTATTCAAATGCATACTGTTTGCAAAGGACGCCAATATGTGGGTCTAGGGTTCAATTACCTCGTCCATTTTAATGTAATTAGGGTTGATTTAAAACAATATATTGTAAAATTACAAACAGAGCAGACCCAGATCAGAGGGCTGTTTGCATAGATATTCTATACTGTTTGTTAATGACGAGTACACTCATCCCTAGGGTTGAAAGTGTTAAACATCTAAAATACATATCAGAAGCGTATGATAGCTAAGTCATCAACCACTCTGTAAATTCAATTTTTGTGTTTTTCATTTTTCACCCATTTCCCCCTCTCTTATAAGTACTGTATATAATTATATTCTCTAAAAATCTGTTACTAATTAAGACGTGAAAATTTATTTTTTCTCTCACAAAAACAGCAAATTTTCATCCTTTCCTCAAATGTGCGTAGAAAATCATTCTGACATTACTCTCAACGTCTTAGAAATGCATTGTCAATTCTCCCCACTAAAAGAGCTCTCAAATACCCCACTGTTATGCTTAACACTTTTCACCAACAAAGATACCAATCTCTTACCAATGTTACACCTAAACTCCATACATCAGACCTTATATCATACGCCTTCTGGCCTGACTGGGGGTCTATTCTCTCCGGCTGAAAAATAAAGACATACTGTTATTAAAATAATACATTATTATGACATATAACAAGAATTCTGCAGAACTAGAGGTATTGCCATGACAAAGAAGTGAAAGTGAGACCAATGTATTTAAGTTAGCCCTTTCCCCCCATAGAAGTGCCTTTTAGCGCATTTAATTTATTCCTCTCCTGAATAAAATAGTTCAAATTATACAGTCATGAATATGTATCATAAGGAATATATTCTTTTCCTCATATAAGTGCCTTTTAGAGCATTCAGTTATTCCTCTGATGATGCCACCGTTATTGCTGCCAGAAAAAACAATATGCTAGTCAAGACTAGACAGTTGCTATGGGGTAATGGGGAAAAATAAAAGTACTTAACAGATCAGGAAATTAGGTGCAACTGCTACCAAACAATAAAAGAAAACTTTTAAGGTTAGCCTGTACCCTTTACATTCTCAGAAAACATTGTAATTACTTACTGCCATATATGGCTTGCATCCTGCTTCTATCGTCTTGGCAACGGAATCCACAAGATGCCCACTGATACCAAAGTCACAGATTTTCACAGCCCCCTTTTTATTGATGAGGATATTTGAGGGCTTCACATCCCTGTGTATTACATGCAGCTCTGTGTGAAGATAGTCTAGTGCCTTGACAACCTGCAGAAATATAAAATACCTTGACAACCTGCAGAAATATAAATTACCTTGACAACCTGCAGAAATATAAAACACCTTGACAACCTGCAGAAATATAAATTACCTTGACAACCTGCAGAAATATAAAATACCTTGACAACCTGCAGAAATATAAATTACCTTGACAACCTGCAGAAATATAAAATACCTTGACAACCTGCAAAAATATAAATTACCTTGACAACCTGCAGAAATATAAATTACCTTGACAACATGCAGAAATATAAATTACCTTGATAACCTGCAGAAATATAAAATACCTTGACAACCTGCAGAATTGTAAATTACCTTGACAACCTGCAGAAATATAAATTACCTCGACTATCTGCAGAAATATAAAATACCTTGACTACCTGCAGAAATACAAAATACTTTGACAATATTGACAACTATAGATTTATTACAATTACAGTGCTCCCTCTCTACTATGGCCATCCGAACAACAATTTCCGGCTTACAACAATGCTTGCCACTGTTCCCCAAACGAGACATTCATGTCTTATGCTTTCACTGCTGCAATATTGTTTGCTAAAATTTGCTATTTGTAGTTTTTTCTCAAAGTTACGTATTGGACATTTTGACAAAAGAACCATAAAGAAGAGTGACAAACAGTTTAAAGCCTAATCAGATGCCGCATTAACCCGTGTCTTAATATGGGTTCAAACTGTTTGCATATGTAAGCCAAGTCAATATCAACAGGGCTCCAGATAAGAGGGAGTTATTGGAACAAATCCAACATTTTCTGACTTATACATCAGCAAATCCTATGGTGTTACTACTTATTAGAATCGTCTCTTCGAGACGCTTCTAATGAGTAGTGACACCATAGGGTTTAAAGCAGAAATAAAGGTTTTCATTTTTGAAATACTCCCCTTATCTGGAGCCCTGAATATCAGCACTCTAAGCGTATTCATTTTCCCTCCTTATAACAACACACCAAATATTTGTCTACCATTGTGTCAAACAAAGAACAGGTAGTGGCCTAACCCTTTCCTCAAAACATGACTTTGGGCTCCAATTTATGCTCAAAGGATTCTTGAGTGGAGAACACATGCCAAATATTAAACATCTACCACAAAGTTCCAAAGTTGTGGCCAAGGTTAAATTTAGCCTATTTTACCTTTAACCCATTACCCCATAGCCTGTTTCTAGTTTTGAAGAGAAGTGACCACTTAAAGCAGGTTGAAAGTAAAGCAGAATGTGCCTTAAGGCACATTCTGCTTTACTTCCAGCCTGCTTTAAGCTACAATCTGCTAGAATATAGAAAATATTTCTTATGTTACATCTTCTTGAATGTATAAATTGGATTTTTTTTCTTCAGTACAAGAATAAATAAAAGGGGTAAAAAGGCGTATTTATGGGGTAATGGGTTAAATGACCTTGGCCTTTGTCTGATATGACTCAAGATGAACTGAGCTCAAGGGCTTCTGGAACTATGTACAAGCTAAATCTGAAATCTCTCACACATTTACATTTGGTGAACTCCAAAGGGACATAACTCTACCAATCATGTGCAGTAAATTTGAAAGAATTAGCCATTTACTCCATAGTCCGTTTCTAGTTTTGAAGATAGGTGAACACTAAAAGCATGTTGCAAGTAAAGCGGAACAGCTTTACTTTCTACCTGCTTTAAGCAGATATCTGATAGGCTATAGAAAATATTTCTTCTACTGCATATTTTCTTCTGTGGAGGAATATATCAAAGGTGCAAAAATGTGTATTAATTTTATGGTGTGATGAGTTAAATAACAAGAGCCCCATGGGGCATATTTCGCTCACCTGAGAATGATTTATGTCCAGGACTGACCTAGATATGCAACAGACCGGAACCATTTGAACAAAATATGTAAAGGGTATTTAAAAGTGTAACCGTACCGAATATAAAAGCTCTGGCCATATTAGTGTCAGAGAAGAAGAGGTTTGAAATTTTCTCTATATAACTCTATGTAAAACTGTGACCCCCGGGGCGGGCCAATTTTGAACCCAGGGGCATAATTTGAACAATCTTGATAGAGGACCTGTAGATGATGCTATTAACCTATTTGCCAAATATCTAAGCTCTGGCACTTGCAGATTTTGACAAGAAGATTTTTTAAGATTTCCTTATTTTTTCACTTTGGTTGCCATGGCAACCAGAGTTCTGCATTGTTTTCAATTTTTTGAACAATTTGAAAGAGCTTGACCCAAGGAACATTTCTGAAAAGTTTGGTTGAATTCTGTCAAGCGGTATAAGAGGAGATGTCATTTGAAGCAATTGTTAACGACGCCGGACGACGCACACCGCACGACGGACGACGCCGGACACAGGGCCATCCCAATAGCTCACCTTGAGCCTTTGGCTCAGGTGAGCTAAAAACAGTCATTTGCATCAAGACTGCTGAGAAGTGTGGATCAAACAGACTCTTCAAGTATCAAAAAGACATTTTCTATGAAATACTATTTGAAGTACTGGGCAGGAAAAATACAGAGCTGGGAACAATCATAATTAATTTCCTATAATCATACAGAATGGCTATGACCATGGCACAAGCTTGCGGAGTAGATTTAATGACACCGTGAATTGAATAAAGTCAGTGACCATGTTTACTTGGAAACAGCTGGTACGGGAAACAGCCCTAGCTTATTAATTTTTATCAAACAATCAATTTCTCTCTCCGTCGGCTAAAACTGCTGTGTCATCAAATTGGCTACCAATGACTGCCACACCTCCACTTTCAGCACCATTTAAATGATATGTTAAAGACGGATGGCAACTTAAAGCAGGATGAAAGTAAAGCAGAAAGCTCCTTAAGGAGCTCTCTGCTTTACTTTCATCCTGCTTTAACTCATTACTCCATAGCCTATTTCTAGTATTGAAGACAGGTGATCACTTAAAGCAGGTTGAAAGTAAAGCAGAATGCGCCTTCAGCTTTACTTTCGGCCTGCTTTAAGCTACAAAGTTCTAGGATATAGAAGGTATTTCTTATGTTGCTTATTCATAACTGTATAAAGAGGAACTTTTTCCTTTAGTAGAAGAAAAAAATAAAGGTGTAAAAAGGCGTATTTTTTGGGTAATGGGTTAAGCAACCACTTGTCAATGTGAATTTGCAAGAAATTTGAATGGAACACGTGATGCACTGATATCGCATAGTGAAAACAGTAAGTTTTACAGCAGTATTAGAAAAATAATGTATATCTTACGCCCCTAGCTTAAAACAGAGCACTTGCCCGATCAAAGCGAAAGTGTGGAGGTCCCTTGTATATTTTCTGTGTTGTGACGTCATTACAAAACATAGCGCGTGAAAAATTGGAAATCTTTCCGGTATAACGAAAACGAGGGTATCACGATTTGAGGTTACACCGAAAGCAAGCCATTTGATGACTTGTTAAAACCAAGAGAATCTTTCGCATATTGCACAATGTTTTGACAATTGCACAACGTTATGACACAACTTTTGTGCACCGTTATGGCCGTTTTATGGCCATCACACAATAAAGCAACTTCACCATACAAGTGTATCAAACTATTAATCTGCTGCAACAGCTCTATGGAACCATTCAACATTTAAACATTTAACTACCTATAATACTGACAGCTTCAAAACAGAGATGTGCAATTTAATTCCTCTGATCTCACTCTTCACTGTAATGCAAAGGAGAAGACTTAGTGTACTCTTAACATTTACACTGTTTGCAAAATGGTGTGTATATGCCTGACACAGGATAAGAGGGTGTAAGCTAAAAATTATTTTTTATGCCTAGTAATCAAAGTCTTAACCCTTTACCTGATAGCATTGTTTCTAGTATTGAAGATATGTGATTTCTTAAAGCAGGTTGAAAGTAAAGCAGAATGCGCCCTAAGGCGCATTCTGCTTTACTTTCAGCCTGCTTTAAGCTATTAACTGCTAGAATAAGGAAAGTATTAAATATGACACATATTCATTACGGTATAATATGGAACTATTATCTTCAGCGGATGAATAAAATGAATGTGCTAAAAGTCGCTTCTATAAGGGAAAGGGTTAAGTATTTATTTTTCATTAGAATTGTCTCAAATTTGTTGCAGACAATAGGGTTTTCATAACAGAAATACTTCCCCTATCTAGAGCCCTGGGTCCGAGGTTATAAAGCTTTTGAGATGAGTCTAAAGTCGTTCTCAAGCATTTGATTGGTCAGATTTGAGCCTAGGCTCAAATCTGACCAATCAAATGCTTGAGAACACACTCAGACTCAACTAAAACGCTTTATAATCTTGGAGCCTGGATTGGTTTGGGTTTTTTCTTTGGAGCGGGACCTCATACTTACAGCATAGGAGATTTTTCCGAGGACGGCCTCTGGAATTCCTTGCTCATCTAGGAAGGCCTTTTGGTAAAACATGTCAAGTGAGGCGTCCATAACCTCCATACATATCCACACATCACCCTGGAAACAAATACAGCACAGTGAGACATACAGGCTCTAGCATATAGCTAGTTATAGTGCAGATTCATGTCGGACAGATCTTTATAAGTAAAACAGTGCACACCCTGTCTACTCTGTTTTCTTAAACTTTAATATACCGTGGGCCAACATGAGGTGAAGAGTTAAAGATTAAGGATTATGTGTTCAGATAAGACAGCAGTACAAAGCAAACTGTAGGAGCTTTCAGTTTGACATTTATCCTGCTTAGCCCATAACCCTATAAAATTAATATGCCTTTGTACGCCTCAATTTATTTCTCCACTAAAGAAAATAAGTTCCACTTTAAACAGTCATGAATATTTACCATAAAAAATTATTTTCTATATCCTAGCAGCTTGTAGCTTAAAACAAGCTGAAAGTAAAGCAGAATGCACCTTAAGGCGCATTCTGCTTTAAATTCAACCTGATTTAAGAAGTCGCCAATCTTCAATATTAGAAACAGGCTATGGGGTAATTGGTTAACCCTTTCCCCCATAGAAGCGACTTTTAGCGTATTTAATTTATTCCTCCACTTAAGAAAATAGTTCCAGTTTATACCCTCATGAACAATTACCATAACACATATTTTATATAGCTTAGCAGATGATAGTTTACAGCAGGCTGAAAGTAAAGCAGAATGTGCCTTAAAGCGACTCGCAACCAGATGGTGCATTAAAAATAGTAATTTGTAAATATGTGTCAAACGCTTATATAAATGGTAAAGAATTAGTTTAGGATAAGAAATTCTGTTTAAAAAAAATGTATTTCAATAAAAAAAAATATTGGTCTCTGGTGGGATTCGAACCCGGGGCCCGGCATTGGCGGACAGAAGGCAAAATAGGGGAAACCGCTTAGACCAATGGACCACGGAACTATCCGTTTATCTTGGATCGATTTAACGTATTTCAATGTGTAGCGATCGAAAGTGCATACAACTTCGTAATTCGGCTCGTGTTTATGTCTGAGAGCCCGTGTAGAGAAGCAACAACAACAACTATACCGTCTACTAGTCAGTATAGAAAAACGATGGAAAATATCTAAAAATCTAAGATTCGGTGACGATTCTTGAGACTTTTTTTGGACTGATCATATTTTTTTAATGTCAGAAGCCAAATAATGCCACAAATTTGCTTTTATTTGAGTATTTTATTTTATTTTGACAAGTACACCATCCGGTTGCGAGTCCCTTTAAGGCACATTCTGCTTTATATTCAGCCTGCTTTAAGTGATGACCTGTATGTAATGTTACAAACGGGTTATTGGGTAAAGGGTTAAACAGAAGTGTCTTCTTCCGAGTAGCATGTGAGACTGAACTGTAATTAATAATAGCTTCTCACTGCATATATAGACAACGTGTGCTTGAACTCACCTCTCTGAACAACGCCCCGTAGAAGGCCACTGTGTACGGACATGACCCACTCCTCATAGATATATCTAGGTCCATCAACATTCGCTTCTGCTCTAGTGTATTCAAGGTGGCTGTTATTCTCTGAAGTGATATCACAAGATACAGTAAACCTCTTCCGCTAAAGGGAAGGCTAATTTACTGTATAAAAGACAAATGACAGCTTAAAGCAAGATGACAGTAAAACAGAAAGCTCCTGTAGGAGCTTTCTGTTTTACTGTCACCTTGCTTTAAGAAGTCAGGTGTCGTAAACACTTAATAATAAACTAAATTTTGTGGCTGTGGTTTGACTATAGTTGTAGTAAAATCTGTATTCAGCACTAATTCACTTTCAAACCACTGTAATCCTGGTATCCTTAAAATCAGAAGTCTTTAATCCATTACTCAATAAATATATAATTCAAAGGTTATTGGCTACGTACTGCCAACCTTAAGGTTGCAGAATAAAATTAACCTTTCGACATCTGTGACCATGACCTTTGATTCAACATGTCTGAATAAACATTAAATTCCGTCTTAGATAGAGCAATATACCAAATATGAAGTCCCTATCACTTGAGGATCAAAGGTTATTGCCATTTCAAATATTTGACCTTTTGACTATGTGACCTTGACCTGACATGCACAAAGTATGCACATTCATATATTTCTTCATATAGGCAACACATGCACCATGTATAGGGGAGTGTATTGGTTATAGTTATTAACAATGTACAGTCGAACTTCCATATCTCGAACTCGCTTAACTCGAACTATCCAATATGTCTACATATGAACTTCATTATTTCATGCTTGGTTATGTCGAACATACCCGTATTTCAAAGTTAAAACGTGGCTGAGCCACGTTTTAACTTTGAAATACTGGTATGTTTGACTTAACTGAGCCAGATATTGAAGTTCGACTGTAATTGTAAACAAGAATTGTCCATTTGAAATTTCAATGAAGTAAAACTTTTAATGCCAACCTTGACAGCCATGATAGTGCCTGTGAGCCTGTGTTTGTATTTCTCCACCACGCCATACGCCCCACGGCCAAGCACTTGTATAAACTCAAGGTCATTGGCTTCAACTTCAAACTCTTTCTCTCCAATACGTAGTGTTGCTTTGGAGTCCAGATCCCGAGGTGGACTATAATGGAAAAAGACACATATTCAGGGCTCCAGAAAAGAGGAAGAAAACTGAACAAATCAAACACTTTCTCCCACAGTTCAGTACCAAATCCTATGGTGTTACTATTCATTAGAATTGTCTTGAGGAAACATTTCTAATGAGTACAGTCATGAATATGCTCCTTACAAAATATTTCCTATATCCTAACAGATGGTAGCTTAAAGCAGGCTGAAAGTAAAGCAGAATGTGTCTTAAGACACATTCTGCTTTACTTTCAGTCTGCTTTAAGTGGTCACCTGTCTTCAAAACTAGAAACAGACTATGGAGTAATGGGTTAATACTCTTTGCACCCAGTGGAACTGTGATCATTGCATGGTGCAAACACTTCGGATTCAGATGAGACACCGTGTAAGCTACCATCTGCTTCTATCTTGGATAAAGAAAATATTTATTATGTTGCATTCTCATGACTATCTATTTAGTGAAACTTTTTATGTTAGTAAAGAAATAATGGGTTTATTTATGGAGAAATGGGTTAACCCATTGCCCCATAGCTTATTTCTAGTTTTGAAAATAGGTGACCACTTAATGCAGGTTGAGAGTAAAGCAGAATGCACCTTTAAGTGCATTCTGCTTTACTTTCAGCCTGCTTTAAGCTACCAATTGATGGAATATAGAAATTGTCTAAAATGGACCAATTTTCTTCAGTTAAGGAAAAAAATAAAGGTGTATTTATGGGGTAATGGGTTAAAAAATCTCCTGCAGAATCCTTCTACTTACGCAACAGGTGAAGGTTCTGGTGTAGCAGTAATCGTCAACCCTGGGGGCCGTCTTCTATTACGACCTGAAAGCATAACAAAAATTAAATAAATAAACTTACATCTCCAGAAAAATAGATTTGCTCCAATATATTGCTTCACTCACAATATAAAATCATTGTTTAGAGTTAGACACACAGTGAGACACTTTTTCATCCATAGTTGTCAGACAGGGGCATGTACACTTCAAGATGTTGCCCTGTGACATTTGTTACAAATTTTTACCCATTTGTAGTAAAGGCATCCATTGCACATTAATCTTTTTCTCTGCAAAAGTCTTAGAGGTCCATACACAGCTTCTTTCATATCAGCATCAAATGAGTATTTTTAAACGGTGTTAAGTAAAGCAGAATGTGCGTTAAGGGGCATTCTGCTTTACTTTCAGTCTGCTTTAAGCAACCATCTGTTAGGATATAGAATATATTTCTTACAGCGCATTTTTTCCCCGACTGTTTAAAGTGGAACTATCTTTTTTAATGGATAGATTAATTAAAGGCATAAAAGTGTATCTATGGGGTAATGGGCTAAAGAAAGTAGTCATGTCTAAAAGACATCCAAAGACTTTAACCTTTTACCCCATAGTTTTGAAAATATAAGACTACTTAAAGCAGGTTAAAAGTAAAGCAGAATGTGCCCTAAGGCCCATTCTGCTTTAATTTCAGCCTGCTTTCAGTTATCACATACTAGAATTAAGAAAATATTCCTTCTGATAAATATTCATGACTGTATAGATTGGAATTATTTTCTTCCGCGGATGGATGAAACGGAATATGCTAAAAAAGTAAAAAGCTCTTCTACATTGGAGAATTTGTTATTCTTTCCCGTTTAAACGCAAACGTACGCAAACCCAAAGCACTAAAGCGTAGAAAATAACAGCTTTTGGACAATTCTGATAATCTTGTTTATCTTGGTGGCAAACAGTTTGGAACCTGATCATACGCCGGGTTACCCGGCGTCTGATCTGGCTCCAAACTGTTTGCACTGCAAATGATAGTTTTAGCGTAAACGCGTTTATTGGGAAAGAATAACAGATTCTCCACTGTATAAGGTAAAGGGTTAAGCCCAAAGCATATTTTCACCGACTTGTACCTGTATATCTATAACGCTTTCCATATACTGTGTCCATTACTTCACCAGAACAATATCTTGACTGGTTCATTTTAAAATCATACCACTATCTTAAAAGGATAAAGAGTTGCATCATTTCACTCTAGGTATAGCTGTCCCAGATCTGCTGTCTATGCATAAAGTTGCCTCATTATAGTTATGTACTTAACCCATTACCCCATAAATACGCCTTTTCACACCCTTAATTAATTCCTCTGCTGAAGCAAATTGTTCCAATTTATACTGTCACAAATAAAATTCAGAAGCAATATCTATATCCTAGCAGATAATAGCTTAAATCAGGCTGAAAGTAAAGCAGAATGTGCCTTTGGCACATTCTGCTTTATTTTCAACCTGCTTTAAGTGGTCACCTGTTTTCAAATTAGAATCAGGTTATTGGGTAATGGGTTTATAACATAATTAATATATTGACTTCAGATCTGGATCTAAACTGTTTGCTAATAAAAATTCAGTTATGTTTAAATAAACCTTTCCTCCGTAGCCAAAAGTGAATATATTATATAACCTATAACCCATTACATGATTACACCATACATATTATATGCCTTTTTACTTCTCTAATTTATTCCTACACTGAAGAAAATGGTTCCATTTTATATATTAATGAATGTGTATCAATAGAAATATTTTCTATACACCAGTAGATAGTAACTTAAAGCAGGTTGAAAGTAAAGCAGAATGTGCCTCAATGTGCATTCTGCTTTTCTTTCAAGTCGAGGATTTGGTGCAAAACTATTGTAACTCCTTCACAATTGTGAAGGAGTTACAATGGTTTTGCACCAAGCCCTCGAAGTGGTCATCTATTTTCAAATCTAGAAACAGGCTATGGGATAAAGGATGGATACTGCTTCTTTAGAACCTTTCTGTCTAAACGCTTTCATTTTGTTTTAAGTGCCCACCTGTATTCAACAAATCAATGAATATTTCTTTGTTGTTCTTAACCCTTTAACCCATAAATACTCCTTTTTAGGCCTTTAATTTATTCCTCCATTGTAGAAAATAGTTCCAATTTATACAGTCATAAAAACGTAGCATAAGAAACTCTTTCTATATTCTACTAGATGGTAGCTTAAAGCAGGCTGAAAATAAAGTAGAATGCGCCTTCAGACGCATTCTGCTTTACTTTCAACCTGCTTTAAGTGGACAGCTTGTCTTCAAAAATAGAAACAGGCTATGGGGTAATGGGTTAACTCTTTGCATGATAGCGGCAGAACATCAGCAGACGACAATTGCTGCAGACGAAAAATTACCCAGCATGCAAAGAGTTAAGTAAAGGAAGGGCTAAAGGTGTCCTATGGTGTTAGTGTGGGGAAAAGGGTAACACTACATCAGAATGCTATTTAACCCTTTCCCCCATAGAAGAGCCTTTTAGCGCATTCACTTTATTCTTGCCCTGAAGAAAATAGTTCCAATTTATACATTCATAAATATGTATAATACAAAATATTTTCTATATTATAGCAGGTGATAGCTTAAAGCAGGCTGAAAGTAAAGCAGAATGCGCTTAAAGCGCATTCTGCTTTACTTTCAGCCTGCTTTAAGTGGACACCTATATTCAATACTAGAGATATGCTATGTGGGAAAGGGTTAACTGCCGGATTACAAATGACAAGATATAACAAGGGCATTCTGACATAAAACTGCCTCCATCATACTTAATATTCCGTTAGTATCTCAGAAACACGACATATATGGTAATTGTTGCTTTACAGTTATCAATAAATTATCATATACATCTCACTGTATTCCACGCACGCAGACACAAAAATTATAAGTCTATCCCAGCAACAATCCATGCAATACTAGTCTTGTCTAGTTTAGCTCTCTTCATTCCAAATTGGATCAAATATTATTTTTTTACATACAGTAAAACCTGTGTTAACTCTTTGAGCCCTAGTCCCGCTTATAGGCGTCCTTTTCAAACAGTGTACATGTGAACAGTACACTTGTCCTGTGCAAACAGTGAAGACCCAGATCAGAGGGCTCCCAAGGAGCCCTCTGATCAGGGTCTTCACTGTTTGTCATAATGCCAAACATTGTCAAAAACAACCCTTAAAAGTCAGAAATGGACTAGACTAAAATGGAAACTGGCATTGTCCATTTAAAGTTTCAGGGAGGAAAGAGTTAACCCATTACCCCATAAATACACCCTTTTACGCCTCTAATTTATTGATCCACCTAAGAAAATAGTTCCAAATTATACAATTATGATTTTTTATCAGAAGAAGTATTTTCTTTTTTTAGTAGATGATAGCATAAAGCAGGCTAAAAGTAAAGCAGAATGTGCCTTAAGGCGCATTCTGCTTTACTTTCAACCTGCTTTAAGTGGTCTACTATTTTCAATATTAGAAATAGGCTATGGGGTAATGGGTTAAGCCTCCACTTAAAACAACTGACAGTGTTAAATAATATAAAGGTATTAATTACCATAATAGCTTCGAACAGAACAAAGGTAATGCATAAAGCTCCTAAAGGAGTTTTCCTGCAATACTTTTACCCTGCATGAATCCTTTACAACTTAGCCCAGTGTAGTGCTAAGGATGGGTGTTAGCTTTTTTTTAAACCCTTAACCCATAGCTTGTTTCTAGTTTTCGAGACAGGTGACAATTTAAAGTCAGTTGAAAGTAAAGCAGAATTCTGCTTTACTTTCAGCCTGCTTTATTTAAGCTACCATCTGCTGGAATATAGGGATCATTTCTTATGGTGCATATATTATTCATGACTGTATAAAGAGGGACTATTTTCCTCAGTTGAGGAATTAATCAAAGGTGTTAAAAGGTGTATTAATTGGATAATGGGTGAATGTATTTCTAATGTATATACAGTAAAACCTCTCTATAACGACCACTAAATTATGTTATTTATTAAGTGTTTACGCCAGGTGATCGCATAAAGCAAGGTGACAGTTCAACAGAAAGCTCCTATAGGAGCTTTCTGTTGAACTGTCATCTTGGTATAAGCAGTCACCTGTCCTTTTTACAATCAAATATCCTTCGTTTTAGTGGCCGTTATAGAGAGGTTTTACTGTAGAACGTATTTGGAAAGGAAACATTATAACCAATCATGATTACATGTCATTTTGTAATAATTTCTCCATAACATCAACACTTTTATCAAATTTCAATGCCACATGTCTCTGGCCCACACTACTTCCAGAAATATCAATCAACATTAACTCATTGCATGCTGGGTAATTTTTTCTCCTGCAATAATCATTGTCGTCTGCTACTTTTCTATAAAAAGAATTTTCTAAATTTCTTTTCAAAACAGGGTCAGAGTGTCGAACAGTTTGGATCCTGATAAGGCGCCGCATTACACGGCGTCTCATCAGGATCAAAACTGTTTGCAAAGGGTGACTGTAGGACATATACACCACCAACATGGTTAGAGTTAAAGCCGGTCCTCATTCTATTATTCCACTATTAGCGAGTTTCCATATTTGGAAGCTTTGGTCTAAAAATAGACACTTTTAACTTCTTCATGAATATATTCCATCCATGTTTGTCTAGTATTAGATCGAACAAAGCTAAATATAGAAAACTAATAAAGACATACAGTCAAGCCTGCACTAAGCTGCCACTCAAAAACAAATCAAATTGCCATAAAAGTGGAAGCTTAAAGCAATAAATGAGCTTTCTGCATTACTTTTGTCATGTGTATTATGCAGTTTAAGGAATACCAGTTTTATTCAATCAGTGACTGATTCAATATACAGTAAAACCTCTATATAACGACCACTAAAGCGAAGGCTAATTTATTGTATAAAAGACAGGTGACAGCTTAAAGCAAGATGACAGTAAAACAGAAAGCTCCTATAGGAGCTTTCTGTTTTAATGTCATCTTGCTTTAACCCTTTACCCAATAACATGTTTATAACACTAAAGGCAGGTGATCAATTAAAGCAGGTTGAAAGTAAAGCAGAATGTGCCTTAAGGCACATTCTGCTTTACTTTCAGCCTGCTTTAAACTACCATCTGCTAGGCTATATATAAATAATTGTTATGGCAATTGTTCATGAGGATATAAACTGGAACTATTTTCTTCAGCGGAGGAATAAATCAAATACGCTAAAAGTCGCTCCTATGAGGGAAAGGGTTAAGCAGTCACCTGTCTTAAACCTGTTATAAACATTTAATAAGCAAAACAATTTAGTGGCCGTAATAGAGAGGCTTTACTGTATTGTCATTGAGTTGAGGTTACAAATTACAATGGGTATGGTTACACCAGGTATATTACTGCCTATGTTTAAGGATAAGAATATTCGGATGTCCAAACTGTTCTTCATTATTCCAAATCAATCTTGTGATCACACCATACAAAGCCTAATGATGGTCTTAAATACCGGTGGTTGCTTAATACCGGATAAAAATCATGCAGATTATAAGCTCCTATAGGAACTTTCTGCATTATATCTTATCCTGCATAAAGCAGTCACCTGCTGTATCCCCCATGATTGACCATGGCAATAATTCCAGTTTGATTGAAACGCATACTTGTGGCTGTTGAATGCAGGAAAAAAAGTGATGATGAAAGCCCCTTTGGGAGCTTTCTGCATCTGATATTAACCCATTACCCCATAGCCTGTTTCTAGTTTTGAAGACATGATTGTGACCACTTAAAGCAGGTTGAAAGTATAGCATAATGCACCTAAAGGCGCATTCTGCTTTATTTTCAGCCTGCTTTAAGCTTCCATCCACTAGAAAATATCAAATATGTCTATGATAAATATTCATAATTGTATAAATTGGAACTATTTTTTTCAGTGGAGGAATAAATCAGAAGCGTAAATTGGCATATTTATGGGGGAAAGGGTTAAATTTTATAAGAGGTTTTACTGTGTTTGCAGATGCAATTCAGCATGATACAGCTTCAATCATGTCCACTGTGAATATGATCGGTTATCTGGATAATAAAATAAGGAAAATTTCTCCACAAAAGAGTGCAGACTCATGACAGAAAATAATGCAGACCCTTATCTGGGTTTACGCTGTTTTCAAAGAGTTTCAATGTATGCCACAAGCAGGATTACCGGGTAAGATGAAAGTTGCACTGAGCTACTACAGAAAAGAAGACACTATTCTTTCCCGTTTGGAAGCAGGAGAAACGCAAAGCACTAAAATGTCGAAAATTACAACTTTTTGACATTTCTCATGATTTATCTTAATCTGAGTGGCAAACAGTTGGGAGCCTGATCAGACGCCGGGTAGCCCGGCGTCTGATCTGGCTCCAAACAGTTTGCAATGGAAATAATAGTTAAAGTATAAATCTGTTAACATCTTCTCCACTGTAGCTGTTCAGTGTGTTTTTTATTGAAAGCTTCACAGAATTAGCCACAGTGCAGCCAAATATAGCACAAAAACCTGGATGAAAATGGCTAAAATTAGCTATTCAGATAATGAGCTTGGCATATCCTCCACTGAAACAGTTTAATCTTTTCCTTCAGGCTTTTACCACACCTTTTTGAAAACGTTGAATTCTATGAAAATACTTCGATTCCCCTGATTTAAGTGTATATTTACACTTTTTAAACACAGTGTAGACCCTGATCAAACAGCTCCTTTAATTAAGTCTAGTCCATTACTAAGTAGAGTCCACTGATTAGACTCTACACTGTTTGCATTAGACAAGTGTACTCTTCACATGTACACCTTTGTAAACACGTCGCTAGAGTTCGCCAGCATCATGTCTGAACTAACCGGTAGACTTTTTAGAAGCACGAATAGGTATCTCTGGAAAATGCAGTATTATTCTGTGGGAATAAAGTTTTAAAGCACACTGACAGTAATGCAGCAAGGCTCAACAGCTTTCTGTTTCACTTTCTGTCAGCTTTATCTATCAACACCTGTCTAAGACATGGCCTAAGTTCCCACTCTGAAAGAGTGAAGCTGCTATTTCCCTCTGAGTGAATCAATGCATTGACATTTGAAACTTGGAAACAGTTTTGGATCCACATAAACACTGACACTGGAAAGTTGGAATTAGTGTTGACAACAACAGAATGTGGTGTTTCTCCAGGGCAATACATGGATCAAAACTGTTTGCAAAACCTATTCAATATCTGTTACTCATGTCTTAAAGGTTAATTAACCTCTTTACTCCATGAAACACATTTTAACCCTCTTATTTTTATTACTCCATTGAAGAAAATAGTTCAAATTTGTGATGTCATGAATGTTCACCAAAGGAATATTTTCTGTATTCAAGCAGATGTTAGCTTAACTAAAGCAGGTTGGAAGTATAGCTGAATGTGCATAACAGCATATTCAGCTTTACTTTCAACCTGCTTTTAGTGGTCACCTGTCTTCAAAACTAGAACAGGATACGGGATAAAAGGTTAACCTGTAGCTATGTGCAAACGAACATCAGTGGGGAGTTATGCCATGTCAGGAGTAAAATGAGCCTAAAATTAGCCCCCAACAAGCCAGGTGTCTGTAGATAGTGGCAGTTGTACAACTATTACTACAGGTAGCACAGCCAGAATGGGCTTATCAGTCAGAGCTGAGAAAGTCTGCAGCCAAGCTGTGGTAGATATATCTGTTTTCAACATAAAGACAGCTCACAGCTCTGGGAGAATCACTGTCAATATGTGGGTCAGAGTACTTAGGTCATAGAGAGGGAGTTGATGCTACATGTTTTAAGAACACCAAGAGATTGAAAGAAATAATCCTTTAACCCATTACCCCATAAATACGTCTTTTAACACCTTTAATCTATTTCTCCGCTGAAGAAAATAGTTCTATTTTATACAGTTATGAATATATATCATAAGAAATAATTTCTATATTCAAGAAGATGGTAGCTTAAAGCAGGTTGAAAGTAAAGCAGAATGTGCCTGAAGGCACATTCTGCTTTACTTTTAACATGCTTGAAATGGCCGTCTATCTTCAACACTAGAAACAGGCTATGGGGTAATGGGTTAAATTACAATGTACATGTATCAGAAACTTTTTTTTTTTAATCAGGCATTCAAATCAAAAACTTTGAAGTATCACAATTATAAGGGTGGCAGAGCAAAAGCAGTGCAGAAATCACCTAAAGGAACTTTCTGCATTACTTTGCTCATGTTACTGCTAGCATTCATTTAACCCATTATTCCATAACCTGTTTCTAGTATTTCAGATATGTCATTTCTTAACCCTTTGAACCCTAGTCCCGCATATAGGCGTCCTTTTCAAACAGTATACATGTGTAAAGTGCACTTGTCCTATGCAAACAGTGAATACCCAGATCAGAGGGCTCCTTATGGAGCCCTCTGATCTGGGTCTTCACTGTTTGTCATGATGCAAAACATTGACAAAAATAACCATTGAAAGTCAGAAATGGACTAGACTAAAATGCAAACTGGGATTGTCCATTTTAAATTTCAGGGAGGAAAGAGTTAAAGCAGATTAAAAGTAAAGCAGAATGTGCCTTTCTTCAGTTGAGGAATAAATTAGAGGCCTAAAAAGGTGTATGTATGGAGGAATGCCCGGAATGGGTTAATAAATTAAAGGTGTCAAAAGTATTTATAGGGTAATGGGCTAACTGATGAATGTTCAACATAAGAAATATTGTCTATATCCTAGCAAATGGAAGCTTAAAGCAGGCTGAAAGTTAAGCAGAATATTTCCAACCTGCTTTAAGTGTTTACTAAGTCTTTATAACTAGAAACATGCTACGCATGGAGTAATGGGTTATATAAATATAAGATAACTGATCAACAATAACAAATCCATAAATTATGTGTTAGATAAGTTTAAAGACAGTTTTTCCGGTTATTTTGTTTAGCTGTCTATAAAAGGTCATAAAATCATCAGGGAATATTCCCCAGGACATATTTCTTCCCCATTGTAATCATGTTTATGGTCTTTTAGACTTATAATTCAGAGCTCCAGATAAGAAAAAATAAACTGAACAAATCAAACATTTTCTCACTCATTTCACCAAATCTTATGGTGTTACTACTCATTAGAATCGTCTCGAAGAGACGATTCTAATGAGCAGTGACACCATAGGGTTTAATGTAAAAAAAAAGATTTTAGCTTTTGAAATACTTCCTTTATCTGGAGCCCTGCTTATAGGAAAGTGATAACTCATCTACATAGTGGAAGTTGTGGGAGGATGATTGCAGACAGAGCGATTAGATCTGTAATACGATCGACATTCTGTGGTCGAAATCATGAAAAACATCGGAAACTCTCGTTTTATGGACCTAAATGAACACTGGGCATAAGATATGTTTTTCAAATTTTTGTGGTCATTTTTAAAAGATTGCTCAATTAACCCATTATTCAGAGCACAAACTGGGTAAACATTTTAATTCAGACCAGCTCCCACAATCATCAGGTTGCAGTCATCAGACATTTTTGCTGTACCATAACAAAAAGTTAAGTACAACCTGTTTTTTTCTTAAACATTAAGTGGACAGGTGGAGGAAGACCCAAGAAGCCCTTAACCCATTACCCCATAGCCTGTTTCTAGTGTTGAAGACGTGACTACTTAAAGCTAGGGTCTGGACGAGTACCCGGGTACCCACGGATAGGGTACATTTTGGCGGGTACCCGGGTCCATTTTTAGTACCCGGGTACCCGAGCTAATTTAACAATGAAATTAACACAGAGGTACTTTCCTAAAACGATTGTGTATACAGCTATTTTGAACAGTTTTTATCTTTTAACACGGTCTCTGTCTATTGCATATTCCTTCGACCACCTACATGTATCTTTATAATGTCAACACCTGTGTGCAAGTGTTAGTCGAATATTTTTCATGTATGATTCAATGCGTCGAAATCGCACTTTTATTTTCGTCTCAATTGTTAAAGAAAATAATGTATCAGTCTCGAATGCTTTTCTGACACCGTGGGTGTGTAAAACCAGGTTTCCTGCGGATGAAATTGAGTTTCTTCTGATTTAAATTTTCAGTACAGTAAGCGGGAGAGTTTTTTGAGGAATGGTCGGCCCATTTTGGAAAATATGTCCCTTAACCCTTTATGAATCCTATAGTAATACGTCCATATATGGAAGATGTAGTAAAATCGCCTCGATCGCGCGTCGAATGACGCGAAAATCTGATACACGAATTTCAGCTTTATACTTATTCTTTACCTGCTTTAACCATCTTTGCAATAAAATTGATGTATTAGTTTACGCAGGCAAAAATAATCCTCGAATTCAACATTATTTCCACATTACAGTAAGTTTCAAATTATGAATGAAAGTCTTGAATATATAATATGACTTTCGGTTAATAATATTAACCGAAAGTCATATTAAGCATGCGTAGGTTCTGCCATCAAAACAGAAAGTGGATCGACACCAAATAATTTTTTTATGGTCTTCGGATGGGTTAGTACTTTACTCAAGAAGGTTACAATATCGGTATTTAAAAGTTAAAGCTAAACTATCAACTGATCGAATATAAAATCTAAAAAATAAAACTGCTTCAGAATTTCGCGGTGCCATTGAATTTATGCTATTTATAGCGCGTCGTACTCGTAGCTCTATTAAAATCTCCTGACGAACAATTATAGCTCTGTTAGACCTTGTTCTAGAGTTTGAAATACGTAAGGTCGAGTACCCGGGTACCCGCAGGTAATGCATGGCCGGGTACCCGGGTCCAAATTTACTACCCGTCCAGGCCCTACTTAAAGCAGGTTGAAAGTAAAGCAGAATGTGCCTTAAGGCACACTCTGCTTTACTTTCAGCCTGCTTTAAGATATCATCTGCTTGAATGTATAAAAAAATTCTAATGATACATGTCAATGACTATATAAATTGGAGCTATTTTCTTTCGTGGATGAATAAAGTAGAGGCGTAAAAATGGGTATTTATTGGGTAATGGGTTAATCTAGATATGCACTGAATTATTACATAATCAAAAACACAAAAGGAGTAGAAGACACGATCAAGCAGTATTGTGTTGACTGTTCTTTATTCACCAACGTTTCGGCCTTACAAAGGCCTTCATCAGGGTGGTACAAAAATTGAAACACAATTTATACAAAAATCTTGTCCCTGAAGTGCAGGTTTTTAGGTGCTTTTGTCATGTGACCTTTTATAAAGATAGATCAGCCCTCATTACTAAAACAAAGAGTAGCCATGACAATGACGTCATGATGACGTCATAATGACGTCATGATGACTAAGATGACATCAGTATAGTTCCATGGTGATGAGGTTATGAAAGATAGTCTATTTTCAGTTTAAAGAGCCTTTTAACACTAGTTTTTATTAAGAATAGAAAATGAGTCTCTAAATATTAGTAAATTCAGTGTGATATTAATCTATCCAGGATCTTGTTTATAATTATACTTCTTTTAAACACTATTTAGAAGTGTAAATCAATATTATGGTCTTTAAAAACATAAAAAGCATATTTTAAAATGCAAATCAAGATATTGTCATATTGATTCTTGGTAATTTGTTGAATTTGTACAATAGAGGTAAGTTAATAGTTCTCAGAAAGTACATAGACAGTAATTGGCTGATTTTGTGTCACATTTTGCTACAATATTGAAATAGGTGTCCCTTCTGTTCTGTAAATGTGTGGAGGTATTCATACAAGAACTGTCTGGGGCTAGTCGGAGAAAGACACTTTCTCTCTGTTGTGTAGCCTGTCTGTTTGTGGTTCTTGTCTGGCTGACTTGGTTTCTCTCAGGATTTGGTGATCTAGTAATGGGTGGATAGAGATCTTCATCTGGAGTTGATTGTCAATGGTTCAGTGATTGATGTTTGGTATATCTGTGGTTCTATTGGTTGGAAAGGGTCTGTATCTTCTTCAGTGTTAATGGATATTAATATGTTTCTGCTTGTTTCTATCTGTTTTGTTTTTGAACACTGTGAGGCTGTTTTCGTACTCTTTTTGATTAGTTGTTGGTCTTCACTCCTTAATGTTCTCAAATGGACTTCCCCATATCTTGTTGCTGCTGAGCCTTTTATCCTAAATTCTAATAACTTAGTTCAGTTAGGTTGAATCAATAACAGATGGTGTCAGTTTGTAGCTGGACTTATGTTTGAGCTGTAATTCAAATTGTTTGCCCGGGTCTGTAATCTTCTTTGTAGCTTGAGTCTGTTTCTGTTTGACTTTTATTTAGGTACAGTGTATGTCAGTTTTCCTGTTTTTTTGGTAATTTGGTTGTAGATCTGTTCTTCTTCTGTGTTCAAAAGCTCCAGATATTGTAGCTGTAGAATGTGCTATCTAGTTCTCGGGTTTTGTTCTTCTTGTAATATGTGGTGGCTGGGTTCCTTGATCCAAGGTGCCGGTGGTGCCTGCTCAGATGGATCCCAGGGGGATGCTTGGAGGTAAAGAGTTTAATCTTCGGCTAACCTCCCACACCTGTTTTGTTGACTGTTTGACATCCTCCTGCTGTGACCGGATCCCAGAAGGGATACAGCCTCTACTCAAGTATAAATAATCAAAAACACAAAAGGAGTAGAAGACACGATCAAGCAGTATTGTGTTGACTGTTCTTTATTCACCAACGTTTCGGCCTTACAAAGGCCTTCATCAGGGTGGTACAAAAATTGAAACACAATTTATACAAAAATCTTGTCCCTGAAGTGCAGGTTTTTAGGTGCTTTTGTCATGTGACCTTTTATAAAGATAGATCAGCCCTCATTACTAAAACAAAGAGTAGCCATGACAATGACGTCATGATGACGTCATAATGACGTCATGATGACTAAGATGACATCAGTATAGTTCCATGGTGATGAGGTTATGAAAGATAGTCTATTTTCAGTTTAAAGAGCCTTTTAACACTAGTTTTTATTAAGAATAGAAAATGAGTCTCTAAATATTAGTAAATTCAGTGTGATATTAATCTATCCAGGATCTTGTTTATAATTATACTTCTTTTAAACACTATTTAGAAGTGTAAATCAATATTATGGTCTTTAAAAACATAAAAAGCATATTTTAAAATGCAAATCAAGATATTGTCATATTGATTCTTGGTAATTTGTTGAATTTGTACAATAGAGGTAAGTTAATAGTTCTCAGAAAGTACATAGACAGTAATTGGCTGATTTTGTGTCACATTTTGCTACAATATTGAAATAGGTGTCCCTTCTGTTCTGTAAATGTGTGGAGGTATTCATACAAGAACTGTCTGGGGCTAGTCGGAGAAAGACACTTTCTCTCTGTTGTGTAGCCTGTCTGTTTGTGGTTCTTGTCTGGCTGACTTGGTTTCTCTCAGGATTTGGTGATCTAGTAATGGGTGGATAGAGATCTTCATCTGGAGTTGGTTGTCAATGGTTCAGTGATTGATGTTTGGTATATCTGTGGTTCTATTGGTTGGAAAGGGTCTGTATCTTCTTCAGTGTTAATGGATATTAATATGTTTCTGCTTGTTTCTATCTGTTTTGTTTTTGAACACTGTGAGGCTGTTTTCGTACTCTTTTTGATTAGTTGTTGGTCTTCACTCCTTAATGTTCTCAAATGGACTTCCCCATATCTTGTTGCTGCTGAGCCTTTTATCCTAAATTCTAATAACTTAGTTACATGTATGACTATTGCATTTACTAGGTTTTTAACCCATTACCCATTCACCAGTTTCTAGTTTTGAAGGCAGACTGACCACTTAAAGCAGGTTGAAAGTAAAGCAGAATGTGTCTTCTTAAAGCAGGGTCTGCACTGTTTGTCGTTTTGAAATATATTTTGAATAACCAACCTAAATAGACAATAATGGACTAGACTTAATTTGAGACTGGAATTGTCCATTAAAAGTGTCAGGGGTGAATGGATTAATGTTCTTTTATTTATATTAGTGCTGATGGATCTGTATTATGAGCAAGTAAGACCCATATTCTGTAAGCATGTGAGGTATTTTTGTAATTACATATCCAGATGAAGATGAGCCACTCTTTGCTGTACACAATAATTGAGTTGTAACATATTCTTACTACACCAATGATGAAATACCATTCACAATGTACAGTCAAACTTGTCTTAACCTATTACACCATAAAGACAACTTTTATGCCTTTAATTAAAAACAGTATTCTGAAATATTTTCAATAGCCTAGCAAATAGAAGGGACATTCTGCTTTACGATCAACCTACTTTAAGTGATAACCTGTTTTAGGCCATTATAGGGGGCAATTAGTTAGTGCAGAACAAAAGTAAAACAGATTTGATGGCTCCTTAAGGAGCTTTCTGTATTTATTTTGTCCTGCATAAAGCTGTCATCTGTATAATATGAATCACACAAGAGCCAGTTAATGATTAACCCATTACCCCATAAATACGCCTTTTTACGCCTATAATTAATTCTTCTACTGGAAAAATTATTCCAATTTATACTGTCTCAAATAAATATCATAACAAATATTTTCTATATTATAGCAGATAATAGCTTAAAGCAGGCTGAAAGTAAAGCAGAATGCGCCTTAAGGCGCAATCTGCTTTACTTTCAACCTGCTGTAAGTGGTCATATATCTTCAAATTTAGAAACAGGCTATGGGCAGATCGATTAATGCAAGTTTTCCAGTAATGTCGTTTTTTGTGTGTGAAAGATGTAGGAATGTGATGAGGTGTTTGACTGGCATAGTTTCCTAACACTGAGAGAGAGGTGGGGGACTGGGAGTCTGAGTCAGGTCACTTCTATCAATCCAATCAACAGGTGTACTCCCTTAGCAACAAAGCTAATGTCACAGGTAGTCAATACTACAAACACAGGGCTCCAGATAAGGGGAGCTAGTATTTCAAAAAAAAATTTTTTATTTCTGCAATAAACCCTATGGTGTCACTACTTATTAGAATCGTCTCTTCGATTTGTTGCTGAAATGAGTAAGAAAATGTTGGAATTGTTCAGTTTACTCCTTCTTATCTGGAGCACTGCAAACAGTAGCTCGGCGCTTCCCCTTTGAATGATGAACAAATACTCTCCGCTCTAAACATCATAATGTTTCATAATAAAATTAACTCTTTCAATTTTGTTTTATACTTAAACTCTTTAAATTATGAACGTAACTCTTTGAATTATGAAATTAACTTTTTGAATTATGAAATTAAATATTTTAATTATGAAATTAACTCTTTGAATTATGACATTAACTCTATGAAAAACGAAATAAAACTCTTTGACAAATGAACTCAACTCTTTGAATTATGAAATTAAGTCTTTGAAATTGAAAAATTGAATTTAACTCTGAATTATGAAATTAGAATAAATAAATTAACTCTTTGGAAAATGAACAACTCTTTGAGGCGAACAACACTTACTTTGACTGGACTAATCTGGTCCGCACCCAAAAATACCATAGTTGTTAAATTTAAAGACTCGCAACCAGATTTAGCATTAAAATAGTAATTGGTAAATATATGTCAAGCACTTATATAAACAGGTAAGAATTAGTTTTAGGACAAGAAATTTCAGTGTGTGTAACACAATTTCTTCCGGTTTATGTTTGAGTATTTGACCGATTTCTGTTGCGTCTGTCGACGCAACGGATATATAGCGATGGAAAATATCTGAAAAAACTAAGATTTGAAGACTTTTCTTAAGGGTGTTTTTAGACTGATCATATTTTTCTAATGCCAGATGCACGATACCACTACACATTTGCTTATATAATTTGAGTATTTTCTTTCATTTTTGCAAATACACCATCCGGTTGCGAGTCGCTTTAATGTCACACTATCATATTTAATCCCCAAAAATCTAGTAGTAATATTAACCTGGCAATTAAAAAAGTAAGTATATATTATTAGTGTTAGAGTTTGTGTGGGTTTCATGTGGGGACTAAATTCTTTCCTATCTATTTAAATGTAAAACTACTACACTATGACAAATAGTATCATTTTCAGTATCGAAGCAAAGTGGTTTCTTAACTCTTTCCTCCCTGAAACTTTAAATGGAAAATTCCAGATTCCATTTTAGTCTTGTCCATTTCTGACTTTTAAGGGTTGTTTTTGTCAATGTTTGGCATTGTGACAAACAGTGAAGAACCTGATCAGAGGGCTCCTTTCGGAGCCCTCTGATCAGGGTCTTCACTGTTTGCATAGGACAAGTGTACTATTCACATGTATACTGTTTGAAAATCACGCCTATATGCGGGACTAGGGCACAAAGAGTTAAGGTACTGTAGAGTAAAAGTAAAGCAGCATTATGCTTTACTTTCAGCCTGCTTCAAGCTGCCATCTGATAGGAGTATTAAAATTATTTCTTATATCTATGACTGTATATAAAGTGCCTACTATGGAACTTTTTTTTTCAATGGAGGAATATATCATAGGCGTAAAAAGGTGCAGAACTAATGGGTACTGGGTTATAGGATTAAGGAATTAACCCATTACCCCAATGGTTGTTTTCAGTTTTGAAGACAGTTGACCTCTTTAAAGCAGGTTGAAAGTAAAGCAGAATGCGCCTTAAGGCACATTCTGCTTTACTTCCAACCTGCTTTAAGCTACCATCTTCAAGAATATAGAAAACGTTTCTTATGATACATATTCATGACTGTATAAATTTAAACTGTTTTCATCAGAGTAGGAATATATTAAAGGCGTAAAAAGGCATATTTATGGGGTAATGGAGTATGGAATTAAGACTGTTAGTCTGGCAATCAATTTATGTGACTAAGCCACCATCAATGTTGGATAGTTAACATACCATACACTCTTAGTATGTAGAAAGCATCATTTCATTAACTGTTTCATTAAGAGGCTCAGTATAACACATAATCTCTCACACACAATGCCATTCCACCTGCTGGAGTGCCGCAGTCTCTCATTGCTGCATGCTGGGAAATTATTTTTGTCTGCAATAATTATTGTTTTTGTGCTATTGTACTAAAAATAGATTTTTCTTAATTTCTTTTCAAAACTGGGTTAAGAGTGTCAAACAGTTTGGATCCAGATGAGATGCCGCATTACGCGGCATCTCATCTGGATCCAAAACTGTTTGCAAAGGTAATCACAGTGGAACATAATAATCACTAGCATAGTAAGAGTTAACATTGCCATACAAAAATGATACATTACCAGTATATACAGTGGGACATAATGCTCAGCAATTGTTCAGTGGAAGAAAATCAGAGAAAAGGTGTCAGAAAAAGTAATGCATTTTTTTTTCTAAATTTTACCCATGACTCCATAAATATGCCTTTTTATGTCTTTAATTAATCCCTCCGCTGAAGAAAAAAGTTCCACTTTATACAGTCATGAATATGCACAATAAGAAATATTTTCTATATTCTAGGAGATGGTAGCTAATAGCAGACTGAAAATAAAGCAGAATGCACATAAAGCAGACTGAAAGTAAAGCACAATGCACATAAAGTGCCTATTGCTTTACTTTCAACCTGCTTTAGGTGGTGACTAAAAAACCTGCTATGGGGTAAAGGGTAATTAACATGGAGAGCTTATTATTGTATTATTAGATTCATAGCTTGTTTTAAGTGTTATAAACAGGTGCCTCATATACAACAGGCTGTAAATAAATCAGTTAATTTTCCTACAGGGAGCTGTCTGCTCAACTTTCAATCTTTTGTTAACAGTAACCACTAAGCTGTCAGGCTATAAGAACAATTCATTTGTCCTTTATTAATGTCAAATTAGAGAAGAGTAGAAGACCCAAGAAGACATTGTAATGATTAACCCATTACCCTATAGTCTGTGTCTAGTTTTAAAGACAGACGAACACTTAACTCTTTCCTCCCTGAAACTTCAAATGGACAATTCCAGTTTCCATCTAAGTCTAGTCCATTTCTGACTTTAAAGGGTTGTTTTTGTCAATGTTTGGCATTGTGACAAACAGTGAAGACCCTGATCAGAAGGCTCCTTTCGGAGCCCTCTGATCTGGTTCTTCACTGTTTGTATAGGACATGTGTACTATTCACATGTACACTGTTTGAAAAGCACGCCTATATGCGGGACTAGGGTTCAAAGAGTTAAAGCAGGTTAAATTTAAAGCAGAATGTACCTTTGGCACATTCTGCTATTACTTTCAGCCTGCTTTAAGCTACCATCCTGAGTAGGGTGAATAAAATATTTCTGATGTTGCATATTCATTACTGTATAAAATAGAACTATTTCCAACACTGAACAGTGAGTGAAGGAAATAAATGCGTAAAAAGGCGCTCACCCCGTGTCTATTATAGTCATCATTAATATATCCAATCTGTGTTAATTTCTTTCTCGTAAATTCTTTATAATTACAATAATCAGCATAATCAGGCTGTGAGTTATTATTCTCTTCAGCCCATGACAGTTCTGATGACGTAATCTACAGCATTCCTGCCATTTCACAGAAAATAAACAAATCCAACATTTTCTCACTCATTTCAGCACCAAATCCTATGATGTTACTACCCATTAGAATCGTCTCTAATGAGTAGTGACACCATAGGGTTTAAAGCAGAAATAAAGATTTTAGTTTTTGAAATACTCCCCTTATCTGGAGCCCTGATCTGAGGAAAGCTTGTAACTCTTATCACATGCTCCACGCTGCCAGATAGATGAGAGTAACAGACCAACTTGGGATTTTTGTGTGTTGAAGGCAGTTGGTTGTTTAAAACAAGGTGACAGTAATTTCTCTTCAGGAGCTTTCTGTTCATTTCAGGGCTCCAGTGATAAGAGGGTGTAAACTGAACACATTCAACAATTTTCCCCTTATTAAGCACAAATCCTATGGTGTTACTACTCATTAGAATCGTCTTGAAGAGACGGTTCTAATTGGGTAGTGACACCATAGGGTTTAATGCAGAAATAAAGCTTTTAATTTTTGAAATACTCCCCTTATCTGGAGCCCTCAGGTTATACTGTTACCTTGCTCTAAGCTGTCTGTAGTAAAAACAAATTCCAAAATATTCATGAAAACCCAGTCCACAGGTACATTATAGTTTATGGTCTCAACGTCCCAATACTGCAACGTACCAGACGGAACGTCCCAATTATTTGGATGGAACGTCCCACTTTATAAAAATTATAGAAAATCAGTTTTATTTATACTATTTTTGTATAATTTATTGTTTTTGAGATTATTCACGATATATAATCTGATTGATTTAGGATATCTGTTATTACAAAAATGAACACCCGATCGTAGAAAAAAATTGCAAATAGTACACTCCGACGGCCGTGACGGCAGCTAAAGCTAATCTCCTGATAACCTTTTCAAACAGTTTCTCCAGATTAGAGACCAACTCAATTTTTATCATATATTCCAAACTGTTTGTAAATTGGATATTAATAAAGTCACATATAGAGGATATATTGATTTAAGCAGGCGTCATATTTAGCAGATTTCATTTTCTTTGTTTTCATCGACGGTCGACTCGAAATGCAGAGAACACCACAGGAAAAGGGTTTTATGTTGTAATAGCGTATTTAAAGGTATCTGTGCACCAGTTTATAAGTCATATATGAATTCCCGCTCAAAAAGATACTTTTATTGTCCAAAAATCGGCGACGATATGAAAAATGCCGATCCTACCTAACCTTCGTAAACACCAACTAAAATAAATTTGATGTACTAATATCGTATTTAAAGGCATATATATATTGTTTAAATAACTGTGTCGACACCCCTGTTAAATAATCGCCGATAATTTGAAAATACCCACCTTCCTTAACCTATTCATCCCTGAATGGACAATTCCATTTTCCAGCTAAGTTTTGTCAATTAATGACTATTTAGGATTGAATAAGACAATATATTGCAAACTGACATACGAGCAGACATTGGGCAGAGGAGCCCTCTGATCAGGTTCCTCACTGTATTCGTATGACATGTGTACTCTTCATAGGTACATTATTTGTTAATGACGAGTATACTCGTCGTTAGGGCTGAATGTATAAACCTACGAAAAACGCCCCGAGTTCCCCATTTAAAATAGGGGTTATGCATTAATTCTATTTTTGGACTTTTTTCGACACTCCGATACCGAATACAACATTTAAAATATGTTTAAGATATAGTCTTGAAACTTATTATATCAATTAAAATTTATAGTTTTGCCTCTGTTTGCAGAGGCGTTAAAAGGCTCATTTGGGAAAGGGGTAAAAGACCTACAAATTGGTGTTAAAACAAAAATCCCATTCAAAATGATTCTTTTATTGGATTAAATGCGGCTACACTTAAAACTGAATTCTCAATCTGCCGTTAAATTTGGATCTCATTTATGAAATTTAACTTGGTACTTTTATATTGACGCCGATTTTAACAGTCCACAAAGGCATCTTTTTGAAACTTGACTGAAATTAGTCGCAGGTTCGAAAACACATGTAATTTCAAAGAAATCGTAATATCAGTAAAACTTACACATACAGTGAAGAAGACGTTATTCTTTCACGTTTAAACGCAAACGAAATGCAATTGCAATAAAATGTAGGAAATGACAACTAGTGGTCAATTCTGAATATTTATTTTAATCTGAGTGGCAAACATTAAGGAGCCTGATCAGACGCCGGGTTACTCTCCAAAATGTTTGCAATTTCAATAATAAGTTTTAGCAAAAATGCGTTTATTTGGAAAGAATAATATGTTCTCCACTATAATTACCTAACAAATCAATAGTCCAGTCAATATTATCTGTAACAAAACTGATTCGACTCATGCACACAAACACGTAAGGGACGGGTGATTGACAGGACCAGGTCTTTTGAAGTTATAACGACACAGCTTCTTACAGGTTAACCGCTTTCTGATGACATGTACTTGTTTCATCTGTTTCTGCAGACTTTATTTTCGGCAGTCGGCTCCACTTCAAAGTCTTTGATGTTGCCGCGCAGAGGGTGATTTTTTTTGTTTTTAAAAAGGGACCACCTGATGATAAGAATCACCAGTCAAATTATCAGAACACACTGTTTAAATGTTATTTAAAAAAAATTGTAATAGTTATGCACCCATGCAAACCTGGCCTATTAAACTACCGCTGTACCCAGACCATTTAGCCTTATCTATTTTGTTAAGTAAACAGTGTAGACACTGCTCAGATGAATCCTTCACGAGTTCTTTGATCAGAATCTGCACTATTTGATGCCCCCGGTATCTATAAATGCGAATGCGTATAGCGTTGTCCTGTCCGTGTGTCCGTCCGTTAAGTAGACTTTACCGTTTCCTCCAGCATCAATACCACTTACTCAAATCCCTAGATACTTATACAGTTGTTCAGGGCTCCAGATAAGGGGGGTATTTCAAAAACTAAAATCTTTATTTCTCAATTAAACCCTATCGTGTCACTACTCATTAGAATCGTCTCCATAGGATTTGGTGGTAAAATGAGTAAGAAAGTGCTGGATTTGTTCAATTTACCCCCTCTTATCTGGAGTCCTGGTTGTTGTCTTTAAGTTGGTTTACGGGTAAAATATTTAACCCTCATCATGTTTTAAAGTGCGACTTGTCTAATAATTGCAAACAGGTTGTTTCCAGATCTGGATCCAAACTATTTGTCACTCATTTCAACTTTTCTTCTTTTTCAAATGCATGAAAACTAGTTTTCAGCTTATCAGACAATATGTTTAAAAAAGACGACAATTCAGCATGAACACGTTAAAAACTCTTGGATCAAATCTTCAAAGTTAGCCGACTTCGCTTCCCCGCTCAACATATTCAACTCACAAGTAGAGTTTGTTGTTTTCTAAAAGTGATTGACAGCGGATTTTACTAATAATTATCCAATTGAAATACACCTTTTGGGAGCATGAAACTTTCCTATTAGGGTCCAGATGTGAAATTAACAAATGGATAACGTTTCTAAATCTTCGAGTTACGATGTTCGTGTGTATGTAATGAGTTTACACGCAGTGATCTGTGAATGATTTTCTGGAATTTTACGAAAAATGCTGAAGATAAAAAATAAACTTGGCGAAAACAAAACACTTTTCATGGGAGTATAATTATAAGGTAAATCGTTAATTTCATTCAACTGTCATATATAAACCAATAATTTGCTGTCTAATTATGATCTATTATGATATCAATATCTTTTTTTTTATAATGGCACTTTCGAATTGGAATTGAACGTTTGCTAAATAAATGAAAGAAGTTGTAAGATGGTTTCTGTGTGAATCAATCAGACATTTAAAAACGTTAAGAAAAGTTAAGAAAGACGCAAACATTTGAACAATTTATCAAAGCGTGCCGATGTTCACACCCTCGCGAAAAATATGCTATGCGATTATCAGCGCGTGCCGAATACACAGTCAGTGGCATATTAGACTTGACACGCGTATTTGTTACGCCTCTCGTCTGCAACTTTTCCCTTTCATGTATGCCGACATTTCAAAGAGTGTAATCGTAGACATGAAACATATACACAGTGAAAAATGAAAGCTACTTGGGTGTGGCATTAGCGAAAGGAAACTTATCTTCTACGAAATACGAAGATTAATGCGATGCTATAAGTGGATAAAACAACCCCGACTAACGGAGGATAATACTCACATAGGAACATCGTATGTACACAGTATGTAAGCAAAAAATATTTCATTTAATCCCAGTTACTCATTTAAATCACTATTTCACGTTTGCATCAATTAATAATTGTCAAATACGAGTGATATATATAATTTTTAAAAAATGGCACGTTGGATCCACAAATGGTACGTTGATGTAGTGGGGCGTTAGTGCGATGGGGCGTTGAGACCAGACACCTACATTATCATCAGCCAAATATTAAACAAAATAAATTTCTTTTGATTTGCTTTTTGTTTTTTGTTGAGTGCCGATTTCTAATGCAATAAACTTTGGTCTGTTTCATTCAAACAATTTTATTGAGATATAGTAATTTTGCAAATGTAACCATGAGCTGCTAATAAAACATGCGGCATTGCCCAGGGCTCCAGATAAGAGGTAGTTATTACAACAAATCAAACATTTTCTCACTCATTTTAGCACCAAATCCTATGGTGTTACTACTCATTAGAATCGTCTCTTCGAGACGATTCTAATGAGTAGTGACACCATATGGTTTAATTCAGAAATAAAGATTTTAGTTTTTGAAAAACTACCCTTATCTGGTGCCCTGATTGCCTAATGGCCTTGAATTCAGCAAAACATTTATGGGCTTGAGACATGGAAATGAAAATGATCTGTAGCGCTAGGGTTCCAGATCAGGAGGAGTATTCTAAATAGGGCTGTGTATTGCCTGGCTGCTTGCAATACAATACGTATTGCAATACGGTGTAAGCAATACGCAATACGTATTGCAATATGGATATGCAAAGCCATACAGTAAGATTGGAATACAAATTCCAGTTGCAATACTGATTAAAATGTTGAATACTTAAATAAAGATGGTTTTGTTTTCTTTTTATTTTATTAAATACCTTAATGGTGAAATATATCCATTATTTTTTAAGAAGAACTTAATTTTATTGCAGCATTTGACACTAACTCTGAGTTTGACCGATCAGCAATGATCCCATAGGGATCCATGGTTTTGAAACTATGCTTCTTTACAACAGATCAGGGTTCACTCCCAAATTTCATTGTAATTGAAGGAAGGAGAATGGAGGAAGAGAAATTATAACTATAAATTTTATAAAGGTTTTATACTGTGACAGTTTTTCTGAAGGGATCGACTTTGCTGAATTCAACACACTATAACTAGTGTTTGATATATCTCACTTCAAAAATCAAATCTCAATATAAGAATCACTATGTAGATCTAGATCTAATAGCATTAGATCTAGTTCTTATCATTTATCAATGAAAGTAAATTGTCTTATTTTTCTTTTTTAATATTAAACTAAAATATGTATTTATATAATCCCCAACTGTCATACTTCCCTCCCTTTCAGTATTTACAGTTTATATGTAGGGGTAACGTGACTTGGAAGTAGTAACCGCATTTCTTTTCAAAATCCGCCGGTAAAATCCGCGAAAACTGATGACAATTTGTAATGTCTACCATATAACACAAAAGCTTGACAGAATTTATTAAAAAACGATCTTGATAGCACGTGCTAATATGTTTTTCTGAAGTTGTTCACCGAGATTTCGAAAAATCTATATTATCTTTCAAATAACTCTATCGACGCAACTTACGATTTTACGATCGAAACTAGGTTGGCAACGCCCATATTTAGTTGACGCACGCGCGTGTCATACTTTCATGACAACAGCAAACACAACTATTATTAGGCCAGAAATCTACATCAACAACCAATTTTGTACCTTGATTGGCAGATCGGATGTAGTTTGCATAATCACGCGAGATTCTCACGTTCAAAACGTAATTTCAATAATGTGTAACAGAAACTTTCTACACATCCTAATGCGACACGTTATTCCAAGTAAACACGCTCGACCTTCGAATTCGTGTACTTCATCTGAAGGGGATATATAGGAGATATTTATTAAAGACCGCATTAACCAAGTAACAGTTTGTTTCAAGTGCATTATCTTTTAATGAATTGTGCTTTTAAAACGCCTTCACGACTCGGACTTGAATGTTTTAAAAACACCAATGCCGATGCAAAGCATCTACAGAATTTGTAAACGGATTTACACCTACCGATTCTTAGAAGTTATTGACAGGAATGGTGACGTATTTGCGATAGCATGCATCGGCAAAGGCAGATAAACTTTATTTGTGTCATAAAGAGATTGTTTTATAGCTAAAAGTTGTTTTAAACACAATGTGGTTAAACTGGCGATACGGTGCGGTACGGAGCCTTCAGGTACAATACGCGTATTGTTTCAAGAGCGTATTGCAATATACCGATATACCGTTACACCACTAATTCTAAACAAATCCAACATTTTCTCACTCATACTGCACCAAGCCCTATGTTTTCACTACTCATTAAATCGCCTCAAAGATTTCTAATGAGTAGTGACACCATAGGGTTTAATGCAGAAATAAGGATTTCAGTTTTTGAAATACTCCCCTTATCTGGACCCCTGTGTAAGGCTATGGTTTGGATCTTAGCTTCTGCCAGAATGGCAAACCATAACAAGCGTAGAGATTATTCTTCAATACACTTAAAAATAGTCATACTATGTCAAGTCATATGAGTAAATGGGTTACTATTCTTTTGTATGGAAGCAAGTTTTTTTATCTGCAACAAAATTATTGCCGTCTGCTACTTTTCTAAAATTTGAATTTTCTAAATTCTTTTTCAAAACAGGGTCAGAGTGTCAAATGGGTTGGATCCTGATGAGATAACGCATTACACAGCGTCTCATCTGGATTCAAACTGTTTGCAGAGGTAATATCTGTGGCACATATCCGCTAGCATCTGGTAAGAGTTAATTCAATTTTCCAGTGACTGGTTTTAGAATTTTGTTATCTGAAAGAACCACCCTTGTTTGTCTGTTTGTAACATTCAGAAATTTTTACAATAAAACCTCTGAAAACTAAATTCTGTCTGCTCAAGCCTAGATATGTCACCTGCTTTAGATATTTGTATGCTGATCGAATGTCAAAACTGTGATTACCTCAACCAAAGCATACAGTATGGATCCTAATATATAATGAATGTTGCATTGTGTTAACAGAGTCATTTTAACCTATTTTTGAAATGGAGATTTTATAAAACAATGCAGCAACTGACTACAATTATTATTGTTGCAGACAAAACATTTTTTTGAAAGAGTTTACAGTAAAACCTCTCTCTATAACGACCTCTAAAACGAAGGCAAATTGTTTGAATAAAAGACAGGCGACAGCTTACTGTAAGGTAACAGTAAAACAGAAAGCCCCTAAAGGAGCTTTCTGTTTAACTGTCACCTTACTTTAAACAGTCACTTGTCGTAAACACATAATAATTTACATATTTTAGTGGCCATTAACCCTTAGCCTGCCACTCACGACTATAGCTCCATATGCAAACAGCTTGGATCCGGATGAGACGACGAGTAACTCGGCGTCTCATCCGGATCCAAGCTGTTTGACACCCGGACAACATTTTCAGCAATTTTGAGCAACTTTGAAGCACTTTGAAACTTGAAGCAGACGAGAAATATAGCAGACGACAATTTATTTGGCGGGCTAAGGGTTAAAGGGAGGTTTTACTGTAATCTCATATTTCCTTTCTTCATCATACAAGTGATAGTTTGAAGCAAAACTTCTTGGCATCTACCATATTTTGGAGACAACCTGTTCTAGCCTAACAGAACTCATAATTTTTACATAGAAAGGGTTCAATAAGGAAAAACAACATCTGAATTAAAGTAAAATTAGTATCTATGGCAACTCACACAGAGATTTCTTCAAGATCAGATGACAGTGCTCCCTACCTACAACGATTCCATCCTTACAACAGCACTTGCCAACGTTGCCTAAACAAGACAAGTGGTTAATTCCTACAATTTATTGCAGAATGACGAGCAAAACAAACTCTGAGACTCTGATCTCGGTCTACACTGTTTGCATAGGACATGTGTACTCTACACAGGTACTCTTTTTGTAAAGACAAGGACACTGGTTGCAATGAATATATAGGTTAATCCTATACCTGATATGGTGGAAACTTTTCCATATAAATCTTACCCTGCTAGCGGTGGATATAACTACAGGTCACAGTGATACAACCTTTGCAAAGAGTTTGGATCCTGATGAGATGCTGTGTATTGCTACTTCCCATCAGGATCCAAACTATTTGCTATTCTGACCCTGAATTTAAAAGAATTTTGGAAATTTCTAATTTTAGAACAGTAGCAGACGACAATTCTTGCAGACGAAAAATTACCCAGCTTTCAAAGAGTTAACTTATTCCTGTTGATCTGTCCGGATAAAAAGCTATGAAAATATTCCTACATCATGAAAGGTGAATGCTTTCATCAGGCTGAAAGTAATGCAGAAAGCTCCTTAAGGAGCTTTCTGCATTACTTTCAGCCTGATGAAAACAGCCACCAATCTTAATACCCAGGACAGAAGCTAAGAAGGATGCCTTTTAAATCGAGTAATTACCATACTGTGTACTTACTGTCTGAGCCAACCCACTGACACACTAAAGCCTAACCCACTGACCTACTTTCTTTGCAAAACTTCATAGCCCCTGTTTAATATCCTCTGCAGTAATTAAAGCACTCTTAATTTGCAGTAGCTCAACAGACCTGCTTGCAATTAATAGAAAGCACTATAATCCTTCAGCATTCTATACCAGCGACTTTGTGATGACATTATCAGAGCTTCAGATAAGGGGAGTATTTTAAATTTCTGCATTCAACCCCATGGTGTCACTACTCTTTGAGATGATCCAGATGGCAGACTCTAAGAAAGGTAGCTTCTTAGCAAGACAAAATAACACAGAACGCTCAGAGCACTCTGAAAGTAAAGCAGAATGCTCCTTAACTCATTCTTCAATGATAGCTTGTTTCTAGTATTGAAGATAAGTGATCACTTTAAGCCGCTATCTGCTAAATATGGAAAATATTTCATATTAGATAATACTTTTCCTGACTAATCAAATTGGAGCTATTTTCTTCAGTGGAGGAATTAAATAGTTTGCGCTAAAAGGCACTTCTATGAGGGAAATGGTTAAAAGGCTTTTTGGGCTAAACCAGTCTTGTCTATAGGCTGATATCAGCTAACAACAGTTTTCACTTTTCCCAGTATTGAGAGTAAACATACAGAAGTCTATGGTTCACTTCAGACAGTTGATCTCATTTCCAACCTTTGTCCTTGATATGTTACAATGTTTTCAAATGATGCACTCAATACCAGATAAACCTTATCCAATACTAGCCAAAACTTAGTTATCCCTATAGAGGAAGTAGTATTTTAACAAATTCTCTTTTAATTGTTCTTCATCGAAAGATGCTTTAAATCCAGGTGGTAGTTAAGAAAAGATGAAAGTAAAGCAGAAAGCTCCAATAGATGCTTTACTTTCATTTTGCTTTATGCAGCCACCTGTCTGAAGCACCATAGACTTTTAAGTATGCGTTATATCAATATGATATAACGGTAGGTGGCTTGCATTGGAGGCTATGGAAGAATTTAAAGTTTAAACATTGGCATATTATCATGAAGATAATTATGAAACAGTTAACCTTTGGTATCAAAACACATGTTACAAGGACACAGGCAGTGGAGTATAATATATCATCTGTGACCTGGAAAAAACCCAACCTATCTATCTTATTACTTTCATTAAAAGGAGTGTGTAGTCTTTACCACGAGGATACACAATTATTATGGTAGGTGACAGATTAAAGCAGGATAAAACTAAAGCAGACAGTGCCAACGTCACCTGTACTTTACATCATCAACAAGAATTCCATTGTTGCTGTAATAGCAAGGGTCCACTGTGGTAGCTTAATGCAGTGTAATATATATATATATATATATATAGTAATGTAATAATAATTATAATACATGTAATAATAAACCAGCTTTACACTTATTCTGCATTAACCCTTTACCCCATAGCCTGTTTCTAGTTTTGAAGACATGTGACCACTTAAAGCAGGTTGAAAGTAAAGCAGAATGTGCCTTAAGGCACATTCTGCTTTACTTTCAGCCTGCTTTAAGCTATCATCTGCTAGGATTTCTAAAAAAAATCTGATGGTTCATTTCCAAGACTGTATAAATTGGAACTATTTCTTCAGTGGAGGAATAAATCAAATGTGCTAAAAGGCGCTTATATAAGGGAAAGGGTTAAGCAGCTACCTGTCTTCAATGAATGGCTATTTATAAAGCCTTCAATCACCATACCGACTGTCTTACTCTATATATATAGATGATTATGAAATCAACCCCCATCCCCAAAATAAAACCTGCAAATCATGTCAGCTATACCACCAGTAATAATTACTCATTGTTTATTTAAAAATCTTCCTCACTCAGTAACAAACAAGATTATATATGCAAATCATCCAGGTGTTCACTTCTTTGATATTCTACTGTGTACCAATTAGGTTCTATAGTCCACCTCAAGGTCTCTAATTGCAAATAGTTTCAATCATCTATGATCCAGATAGATCATTAGTTACCATGAAACCTCCCTAAACCAGATGGAAACAGGTGGCAGCTTAATGCAGGATAAAAAGGGAGCTTTCTGCCTTTCCTTTATTCTGCATTAAGTAGTCACCACAGTCTTATGAGGGTTCGGCATCCTTATTTAACCAAATACCCCAAAGCCTGGTTCAGGTTTTGAAAATAGTGACCACTTAAAGCAGGTTGAAAGTAAAGCAGAATGAGCCTTTCAGCCTGCTGTACATGTGTATTAACCCTTTGAACCCTAGTCCCGCATATAGGCGTCCTTTTCAAACAGTGTACATGTGAATAGTATACTTGTCCTGTGCAAACAGTGAAGACCCAGATCAGAGGGCTCCGAAAGGAGCCCTCTGATCTGGGTCTTCACTGTTTGTCATAATGCCAAACATAGGCAAAAACAACCCTTAAAAGTCAGTACATGTAATATGGACTAGACTAAAATGGAAACCGGAATTGTCCATTTAAAGTTTCAGGGAGGAAAGAGTTAAGCTATTAACTGCTAAGATAGAGAAAATATATATTATATTATGGTACATGTTCATGACTGTATAAAGTGGAACTTTTTTCTTCAGTGGAATAATAAATTAAAGGCGTAAATAGGTGGATTTATGGGGTAATGGGTTAAAGAATTAAGGGTGGATTGCATTATTTTTTTATGACCCTTTAATGAGGTCATAATTTATGGGGACAGGATTCAGTTACAGTTTACCAAAGTCAAATCTAGAACCCCAAAAGCACTTATAAATACAGATGACTCACTGATTTAGACTATCTGGTTGTCAAAACTACATGACTAAGTGTTTACTAACTGAACTGTCCTCAATTAACCTGCAGAGGCACTCTAACAAGTTAACTGTACCTATATCTCTATTAGAAAGACAGCCAATCTTGTTGAAATATATTCTTAACTCTTTCCTCCCTGAAACTTTAAATAGACAATTCTAGTTTCCATTTAAGTCTAGTCCATTTCTGACTTTTAATGGTTGTTTTTGTCAATGTTTGGCATTAAGACAAACAGTGAAGACCCTGATCAGAGGGCTCCTTTCGGAGCCCTCTGATCTGGGTCTTCACTGTTTTCATAGGACAAGTGTACTATTCACATGTAAACTGTTTGCAAGGACGTAAACTGTTTGCAAAGTACGCCAATATGCGGGACTAGGGTTCAAAAGGTTAAGTTCTTAACCTATTACCCCATAAAGGTGCCAAATTTACGCCTTTACCATCTCTATTAGAAATTCAAAGACAGCCAAACTTGTTATGGTATACTACAGAATGCCCATTTGTAGTATTTATTGCATGCAGCTTTAATGCAGGATAGAAATAATGCAGAAAGCTCCTCTACAACTACAACGGCCTGCATTGTGCCAAATTCAAGCAAATCAAACCAAAAACAGATGATTATCATATCAGCAAATGAAATCAAATCTGAAAGCAGATGACATTTTTTCAGCATGAAGATGGTTAAAAAGTTCCAATGGTGATATTTTCCCCTGGAGTGTTTTGTAACATGTTATCAGCATTGAGCAATATCTAGGACACGACTATTACTCAGTACAAACACACTGAACATTTCCAAATACACACATGTACTATAAAATCTCCATACTATAAAATCTCCATTAATTCATAAAGCTTGCTTTAACCCTTGACTCCATTGATACACCTTTTTTACACATTATATCTTCACTGAAGAAAATAGTTGCAATTTTTACAAAATATGACTTATATTTCTATATCCAAGCAGATGGTAGCTTATAGGCATACTGAAAGTAAAGCAGGTGCATTCTGTTTTACTTTCAACCTGCTTTTAGCTGTCACCTATATTCAAAACTAAAACAGGCTAAGGAGTAAGGGGCTAAAGAAAAACGGAAAGTTTTCCTGTGTCATGTCTGAGGACTCAAACTATTTGCTAATACATGCCACTGAAGTTGTCATTAAAATTTTGTACTTTTAAAGTTTACATAACCCAGCATGCTCTGACTGATATACGGAAGGCAGAACTTTTATGGGGTTTTCTGTGAAGGCAATGATAAGTTGGTCCAATTCTGTGAAACATTTAGTGTGATATAAACAACACAGGCAAACGAGTACAGTTAAGAAAGTTTAATTAACCTTCCCTTATAGAAGCGCCTTTTAGCACAATATATTTATTCCTACACTGAAGAAAGTAGTTCAAATTTGTATGGTCATAAATATGATTCAGAAAGAATATTTTCTTTATTCTAGCAAGTGGAAGCTTTAAGCAGGCTGAAAGTAAAGCAGAATGCGCCTTAAGGCGCATTCTGCTTTACTTTCAACCTGCTTTAAGTGATCATAATTTATGTCTTCAAAATTAGAAATAGGCTATGGGGTAATGGGTTAACCCTTACTTTGTGGGAAACCACTAGACCATTATATCATTTGCAAACAGAGAAGACCCAGATCAGAGGGCTCATGGTACCCTGGTCTACTTTTGTGCTCGACAGACAATAATGGGTTAAATTTAAAAATTGTCCAACATTTTTTCCCTTGCTTCTCTTCCATCAAACATCCCCCCCCCCCCCCCCCCCCCCCCCCCCCATCATTTGTTGCGACTTACTCATTAGGGTTGTCTTGCAGAGACAGAAGAATTTTAATATTCAAAACATTCTCACAACCTGCAGCTATGATAAACACCAGTCAATCTGCAAAACTCTACGAGATCCAGGCAATCTAGGCACAGAGAGATTCCTTGTCTGACAAGAGACAATAAAATGCTTTCACTGACTGAAGGTGGGTATGGAACCACTGAGCAATACCTCAGGAGCTACCTCTAAGCAGCCCATGTCAAATGATCAAACTATGCACAAGCAGACTTTAAGTATTACCCGTAGATTAATGCAGAACAAAAGTAATGCAGAACTTTTGTATAACTTTTGATCTGCATTAACTCTTTCCTCCCTCAAACTTTAAATGGACAATTCCAGTTTCCATTTGAGTCTAGTCCGTTTCTGACTTTTAAAGATTGTTTTTGTCAATGTTTGGCTTTATGACAAACAGTGAAGACCCTGATCAGAGGGCTCCTTTTGGAGCCCTCTGATCTGGGTCTTCACTGTTTGCACAGGACAAGTGTACTATTCACATGCACACTGTTTGAAAAGGACGCCCATATGCGGGACTAGGGTTCAAAGAGTTAATCAGTAACCAGTTTGGAAAGAGATTGAATCATGTGTTTGTTTTGAGGTTGGTACGTACCGGTAACACAGATTCAACTGTTCTGTATGAGGCATGTGCTCATTGCATATATATAATTAACCTTTTTTCACACTAGAATTTCTCACAATGGACCAATTAACTCCGTCTCATACAGTCATAGCTCTGTACAGTGAAACTGTATGTAGTGAACACAACATAATTTATAAGAAACATTCTCTATAGATTGATCATTTGATTCATACAGTGCAAAAACAAAGCAAAAGGATCCCATAGCTGCTTTTTCTTTGCCTAGCATTAATTCTTATAACCCTTAGCCTGCCACTCATGACTATAGCTCCATATGCAAACAGCTTGGATCCGGATGAGACGCCGAGTAACTCGGCGTCTCATCCGGATCCAAGCTGTTTGACGCTCAGACAACATTTTCAGCAATTTTGAGCAACTTTGAAGCACTTTGAAACTTGGAGCAGACGAGAAATATAGCAGACGACAATTTATTTGGCGGGCTAAGGGTTAATTTACATGCTGAGTAATTTTTCCATCTTCAACAAAATTGTTGTTTGCTAAGTACTGTTCTAACAAGACGGAACATTTAATAAACACTTATACGAAATGGTAAAATCCAGTTAACCAAGAAAATGGCCCATTTAAAATATTTGAATTCCAAATAAGGTAAAGGTCAAAATAAAGGTTGGGTTGCATTGGTGGATAGGGAATGGTCCCAGGCAACAACTGTGTAGTATCAAAGCATAAAGATACATGTATAAGACAGCTTAAAGCAGTTTGAACGTCAAGCAGAATGAACCTTAAGGCACATTCCATCATACTTTAAGCCTGCTTTAAGCTAACATCTGCTAGTATATTGAAAATATTTCGTATGGTACATATTCATGACTTTATAAAATTGAAATATTTTCTTCCATGAAGGAATAAATTTAAGGTGTTAAAAGGCATTTTTATGGGGTAATGGGTTAAGGCTGTTTGCAAAGGGGCTGCAATGCTCTCCTGCATTCCTAGAATTAATTGCTTGCATAGACAATTAGCCGTCCTATTGTCTCTATCCGATATCTTCCTCAACCAGGTCAGCTCATCTTCCAACTGCTCAATAATTCAGCTCATGTAACATAAATCTGTGGGCTTACACAAAGTTACAGCGAAGTTGACTTGTTTTTGCAAACAGCTGGAATCCAGATCAGATGACATCAGTAGCCCAGCTGTTTGTAACAGAGAAATGTTTGTTTATACAGAGAAGGGAAGGATTACAGAATAATTAATTTAAGATCACAATGCACAGGTCTGCTTAACCCTTTACCCCATAGCTTGTTTCTAGTTTTGAAAATAGGTGACTCATTAAAGCAGGTTGAAAGTAAAGCAGAATGCACCTTAAGGTGCATTCTGCTTTATGTCAGCCTTCTTTAAGCTATTATCCGCTAGGATTTAAAAAATATTTCTTATGGTATGTTATCATGACTGTATAAAATGGAACTATTTTCTTCAGGGGAGGAATTATTAAATGTGCTAAAAGGCGCTTCCATGAGGGAAAGGGTTAAAGTGGTTAAAACTAGAAACAGGCTATAGGGTAGAGGCTTAAAGCAAATTGACTGAAAGTAAAACTTTAAGCATCCATATCTGTCAGGATGCCAGACAATTTTCCAATGACTCTATTTAAGTGGTCATGTGAGAAGCATGCAACTGGCATTGGTGTGGAGAATAAAGAAATGCAGCAATATGTGCTTCTTTGGGGGTAATTAATGGGTTAAAGGGTAGGTTCTTGCTGATTGCAGGGACAACTGATGGACACATATTGAAAACAGCACAGCATGACATGCCGGAGTAAGCCGGTTCATCTCACTACCATCCCACACACACATATTTTCCTACCCAATTATTAATCTATCAAAACAAGGCCAGGATCATGGCCTTGCTTCAGCTACTTGTATGTGAGCATCAATTCTTAGAGCATATGCTATATAACCCTTTCCCCAATAGAAGCACCTTTTCGCGCATTCAGTTTAATCCTCCGCGGAAGAAAATAATTCCAATCTATACAGTCATGAAAATGTATCAGAAGGAATTTTTTTTTTATTCTAGCAGGTTGAAGCTTAAAGCAGGCTGAAAGTAAAGCAGAATGCGCCCAAAGGCGCATTCTGCTTTACTTTCAACCTGCTTTAAGAAGTCACCTGTTTTCAAAACTAGAAACAGGCTATGGGGTAATGGGTTAAGTTATTAGACTCCGGCTGCCATTTCTGAAAATCTTTCCTTGATCTTAAGATTTTACTTAATTTCTCTGGATCTACCAAATTTTCCAATATCTTTGGAATTTTTTTAATTATGAAAGATCATCCCTGTAATGGTGCGATATGTTGTCTTGAACAGATGGCTTTGAACACAGAAACACACGAATAGTGTGCTTTTAACTCATTACCCTATGAATACGCATTGGATATATTCTTCCACTAAAGCTAATGGTTCAGATTTGCAGTACAGTCATAAACACTTACAGTACTGTTATCCTAAGAAATATTTTCTATATACCAGCAGGTGGTATCTTAACTCTTTGAACCCTAGTCCCGCATATAGGCGTGCTTTTCAAACAATGTATGTGTGAATAGTACACATGTCTTATGCAAACAGTGAAGACCCAGATCAGAGGGCTCCGAAAGGAGCCCTCTGATCAGGGTCTTCACTGTTTGTCACAATGCCAAACATGGACAAAATCAACCCTTAAAAGTCAGAAATGGACTACTCTAAAATGGAAACTGGAATTGTCCATTTAAAGTTTCAGGGAGGAAAGAGTTAAGCAGGCTGACATTAAAGCAGAATGCACCTTAAGGTGCATTCTGCTTTATTTTCAACCTGCTTTAAGTAGTCACCTGTCTTCAAAACTAGAAACAGGCCATGGGGAAATGGAGATCATTTATGCTACATTGCATTGTCATTTGATTGGTTGTCAGTTTTAGACATAGACAGTGTGTATAGTAATGAGTCTGTATTACAATTGCACTGCTTTCCCACAGGTTGGATACCTGGTGAATGAACCTTTTTGAGGACAGCTGCAGTAAATCCTCTCTATTACAAACCACTAAATTGCATTAATTATTAGATAATTAAGACAGGTACTTAAAAGGAGCTTTCTGTTTTACTGTTACCTTGCTTTAAGCTGTCTCCTGTCTTTTATACAACCAATTAGCCAATGTTTAAGTGGTCGTAATAGAGAGGTTTATCGGTATTTTGTATTTGCATGAACAACAGGATTGGTAATGATGTTTCTTGTTGTTTTAATGTTTGGTAGTTTACTTCTGAGAATTGTTTTAACTAATGTGATGGGTTAATCTACAATTTACCACCAATTCAAGGATATACTTTTTAAGTTTTTCATTGAAATTACCCGTTGCTCCATAGATACAGTACTTATTTTTACGCATTTAATTTATTCCTCCATTGAAGAAAATAGCTCCAGTTTATACAGCCCTGAATATGTACCATAAGAGAAGTCCATGTGTGTACAGTTAGCTAATTATATGGAGCTCTTTTTTGATCTAGCCATATCCCTCGCCCAGCACGTCCTGTCACAAAATTAGCATGACGCCACATGGGTTCATTGAAGAGACTACCATTAGCGTAGGTAAACTGAACATTTCGAACATTTTCTCTGGTATGTTTCAAACAAAACCTATATTGTAACCGCTCATTAGAATTGTCTCCAGGAAACGACTCAAATAGGTGGTGACAATAGGGGTCTATTGAAGAATAAGGAAGATAGAATTTGAAATAAGCTCCTTATCTGGATCGAGCTCTGTGATGAACTTACTTTGCATATTATAGGAGTGGAGTCCCCTTCAGTTAAGCTATAATAATTTTGCCAGGTTTCATCACTTTTCAATACACAGTCACTGCCCTGCTAAACAGAAAATTCTGTACCAAGTTAATACATGAAGAAAACTTAACCTTGGATTTCTAAGAAATGTTTTCCAATCTTTTATTTCCTCATTTACTGGTATCCCTGTTTTTGCTTTCTGACATTTCGAAAAAAATCTGCACCAAGGAATTAATTACAGTCACTCTTGTGTTTAGAAACCACTTAAAGCATTCCTTGAACATGCAGTGTATAACAGATTGAAACATAATGCAGGACAAAGTAATGCAGAAAGCTCCTTTTGGAGCTTTCTGCATTACTTTTGACCTGCATTTAGCAGCCTCGGGTATTTATAGATCTCCTTTCTCCTATGAACGGTCAATGTACCTAAGTTTTACTGTGTGCACAATGAAACCACAAGTAGTAAATGACAAGGGTCTTTGTCTCGATTTTCTTGAAGTGTGTCACTTTAATTGCAAGGATTGTATAACCCTATTATTTTAACCACACTAAGGATCAAAATTTCAATAATTGCTTTCAGTGTATTAGACAGGGGACTTTTTATATCAAGATGGAAGTAAAGCAGAAAATTCCTACATGCTAATTAACTCCTTAGACTTCATGTACATGCAGATCAAAGGCAATGCAGAAAGCCCCAAGTAAGCTCAATGCAGAATAAAACAATGCAAAAAGCATTTGATATTTTCCAGCAGTAACCAACGAGATATCTTAATGCAGAAGTTACTAAGCATCTTAATGCAGAAGTAACTAAGCATCTTAAGAATATACTAAGCATCTAAATGCAGAAGTTTTTAAACATCTTAATGCAGAACAAGAGTAATGCTGCAAGTGAACTAAGATAGCTCCTAAAGGAGCATTCTGCATGAGTCTTCGACGTTTGCCTTGCACTAACCACTTTGTGCTTAACCCATTATTACTCCATAGCTTGTTTTTAGTTTTGAAGATTGGTGACCACGGAAAGCAGGTTGAAACTAAAGCAGAATGCGCCTTGAGGCTTTTTTGCTATCTGTACCTTGATTCAGTGATTGTAAGTTTAGGTAGACAGCCAGACAATAAAGAAGCAATGCTTTGTTCTAGTCCTTAACTGTTTAAACTTTGATGCAGGCTTTCCATATTATTTCTGTTCTGCATTAAGCAACACGCATTATTCTGGACTAAGCAGCAAGCTGCACATGTATTAACCCTTAGCCTGCCATTCACTACTATAGCTCCATATGCAAACAGCTTGGATCCAGATGAGACGCCGAGTAACCTCAGCGTCTCATCCGGATCCAAGCTGTTTGACACTCGGACATTTTCAGCAATTTTGAGCAACTTTGAAGCACTTTGAAACTTGAAGCAGACGAGAAATATAGCAGACGACAATTTATTTGGCGGGCTAAGGGTTAACAACTTTCCCATTGAGTGGTCGCTATATAAGGTACAAGTCCAAGTGTACAGTTCATTCAAACAAAGAGGCCACACTATTTCTGCTGATGTCATTTATCAATGGGGAGACAGATTTCAACTGTGACTGGTTGAACAGTGGTGAGATTGTGTGTCAAACAGGCTCAACGATTTTTTTGTAGTTTTATAATGTCTAATCTTTTGCAAAATGCCCTCAATGCCTTTATGTTATGCACACATTTTGCTTTACACTGCCAAACCACCAAAAAATGACCAATTATGTCAAAACTAAATTGCAAAGGTAGTCAAAATTTCAGCCGCTTATGTGCAAATAGTTAAGATAAATATCTGCTTAATGCAGACCAATTAAGAAATGCATAAAGCTCCTGCATAATAATTTTGTTTTGTAATTAGCTGCTTGCCTCCTTATAGACCGGTGTTTCATCTTCTGAATAAATGTTGTACACAATGTTTAATCCTTACTATGTAAGAAACATTAGCATCTACATCATTTGCAATCAGTTTAAGGGTATGCACTGTTTGCAATAAATTCCCGTAATTTTAAATATCCCCCACCCTCTCCAAAAGGGTGCATGTAAACAGTTTGATATTTAGGAAACATGGAAGAGTATTTTTGGAAAGTCAACAGTGTACTGGGTTAACTATAGACCTTGCTTACAGCAGCTGATCCCGGGCTTGTCATAACATCAACCAAGCATTGAAATAATAACCTTCAAACACTCATCATAAAACACTATAAAGCCTACTACAGTAAACTCTCAATATAACAACCACTCAAAATAACAATTTGTGTTAAAGCATGAGGAAAGAAAAGCAGATTCCCAGATATATCCTATAGGAGCTTTCTGCTTTACTTTTTTATACCTTAAAGTAGCTACCTGCCTTAAATAACTCCTAGCCTTGTTTTCAGTGGTTGTGTTGGCTGAAAACTTTGCTGTACTTGCCAACTGCCTATGCTCATAAAAGCTGCAAGAAAAGTCAAATAAACTGCATCCTTCACTTGTTTTATGCAGTGTTCAGCAAGGGCTTTAAGTTAAACAAGTATAGTTCTACCCATGCATCCACTATTGACTTATGACTGGCATATACTAGTAAAGAAAGAAAGGGAATCTTAAATTTAAAGGCAGGTGGCTTACGTAACATAATGCAGACCAAGAGTAATTCTGAAAGCTCTTATTTAGGTCTGCATTAAGCTGCCATCCAAGATAAACAGACATTTCAGCTTGCCTTTAGTAGATTAATAAGACCGATTTGAGGTCTGCAATGTATATTGCATAGATCTATAGTAGTTGGACAAACTGTGCCAATGTCTAACCCCCATTCTACATAATAACTGTTTACATATAATTATATATCTACAAATTTAGCAAAGAAAGAGTCAACTTCAGAAACAAAGCACATGACAGTTTATGCAACTTAAGTTGTTTCATCAGAATCTTGAAAGGGTGAAAAGAACATTAATTAATCATTCCAAAAACACACAACCGGAGCATCCAGGAAACTATCTTGGCGTAAATAGGTTAGACATGAGATACTGAAAGGGCTCAAGATAAGATGTTACTCTTTTCATGCTAGCCGCGTATATTTCCCATAGTGATAATCTTTGCAAACAGTTTGTATTCTCATGGGACGTCGCGTAACACGGCGTCCCATCAGGATCCAAACTGTTTGACCCTGTTTTGAAAAGAAATTCTATTTTTAGAACAGTTGCAGACGACAATATTGGCAGATGAAAACATTACCCAGCATGCAAAGAGTTAAATTGAACACTTCCTAGATTGTCTCCTTTATGTCTCCACTAACCTCTATCAGGGCTCCAAATAAGAAGCAGTAAATCCATTATTTTCTCACTTATTTTAGCACCAAATCCTATGGTGTTACTACTCATTAGAATCGTCTCTTTGAGACGATTCTAATGAGTAGTAACATCAAAGGGTTTAATGCAGAAAGTAAGGTTTAAATTTTTGAAATACTACCCTTTTCTAGAGCTCTGGCCTCTATGATGAAACTACAGTACATATTATACTCATCTCTTCCGAGACATTTTTCATGAGTTGTCACAACACGAAATTTATGCAGACATGAAGATTTTAGAATTTGAAACATGTATGTACTCCAACTTATATATCAGGAGATGTCATGCACTTTGCCTCTGGTACAAAGTCATATTTTCTCTTTCTACTCTATATTTTATGTGTTTATCCACTCTACATTCCATCTCTTTGAACCCTTAATCTCCTGGAAACAATTTCACTTGCTGCATTAAAGTTGCATTTGCTAAAAGTTTTCATGTAAAATACTTAATTTGAATCAATCTGTACAACTTTGATTGCATAGTTTTGCAGTCAAAAGAAATTGCAAAAAATAAATAAAACCTTTTAAAATTTCAGACCGATCTAAAGCAGACACTACTGTAGCAAGTTAAGGGTTATGTCTAACTAGAACCTTGATCACTGCATTGATACTTACAGGTTTTACGTCAATGTCTTATCGATCATTTTACCAAGCACTTATCAGCGTATCCCAAACAAAGGAAAGCAAAGCATTAAACTGTTGAAACATCCTGTTAACCCATTAACCCATAAATATGCCTTTTAAGTTAACTCCTCTCATTTATTCCTCTACTGAAGGAAATAGTTCCATTTTATACAGTCATGAACATATACTTGTAATAGAAGCAGTTAATTGGACTTCTATCCCCATATGCATGGATAGCTATATCAGGGCCTTAATTACACTACCCGGCCCGTACTCACTTTCCAAAATTTAATGGATTATTTCACCTTTCTAAATAATGATCGGTTTAACTTTAAATTGAGTCTCAGAGCAAGTATTATCAAAATACTGGCAGGGGATTTATTATCAAATTAATCATTTGTATGACAAACAGTATAGACCCAGATCAGACCTCAGACCTCTGATCTGGGTCTACACTGTTTGCAAACTGGTGGATATACCTGCTTGCTACCCCGCACAGAAAGGGTTAGAATAAGCAAAGAGTCCACACCCTCCATATGAAGGACTACATACCCAGACACTGAAAAGCCTAGTCACGATTTCTTTTTATCTAGTCCTCTTTAAATCGGGCAGTTAAATCAGGTGAAGGGAGTGTAGCGGCCCAGAAAACTATTGCACTGTGCCTCAGTCAGTCTACAGTATATTGAGTGACTTTAACCAATAGACTGTTTCTAGTTTTGAAGATAGTTGCCTACTTAAAGTAGGTTGAAAGTAAAGCAGAATGCGCCTTAAGGCGCATTCTGGTTTACTTTCAACCTGCTTTAAACTATTATCTGCTAGAATATAGAAAATATTTCTTATGATTCTTATTTGTAACAGTATAAATTGGAACTATTTTCTTCAGTAGAGGATTAAATTAAAGGCGTAAAAATGTGTATTTATGGGGTAATTGGTTAAACCACATACAGGACTGCAACAAGTTTGGAGTAAAATCTGAAAATTGCAAAAAGCTCCTAAAGGATCACTCAATAGCTTCTGAAGACTCTGTGGGCACTGTAAAGACAAGAGGTTGCTTAATGCAAGATCAAAATAATGCAGAAAGCTCCTAGGAGCTTTCTGCATAACGTTGATCTTGCATTAAGCAATCATCCGTTTTCAATGGAATCCAATTATTTCCATCTGTGCAGTGATTTGTCTAAGGTTGAAAACGCTACCCCGTTTAGCTACACGCTTGACTGGTTTTCTCTTTTTTACTGCTTTTATCATAATTCTAGACACCCAACTGTCAATCATTCTACAACCTAGGTTCTGGATAAGCCAAAATGTAATGACTAATAAATCCTTCTACTACCTGTACTCTGCCAGTGGATAACAAAGCTAACCTACTTTAATATGCTTTGATATTTTTTAATGAATTCTACCCTACTTCTTGTTTGAAGATTTCATAATCAGTAAGGGTGGTTTAACCCATTACCCCATATATAACACTCTTTTACGCTTTTAATTTATTCTGCACTGAACAAAATAGTTACACTTTAAACATTCAGTATAGTATGTACCGTAAGAAATATTTTCTACATTCAAGCAGATGATAGCTTAAAGCAGGCTGAAAGTAAAGCAGATGCGCCTTTAGGCGCATTCTGCTTTACTTTCAACCTGCTTTAAGTGGTCGCCTGTATTCAAGACCGGAAACGGGCTATGCTGGGGTAACAGGTTGAAGACTAAGTATTGGTACTATTATTGAATATACAGAATAAAGCCAGGGCTGCCATTAGTTGACATAAAAAATCCTAAGATTTCAAAATTTGCATTTTTCAAGTGCTATTTTACGCAATCGTACCTTTACCCCATAGCCTGTTTCTAGGTTTGTTGACATGCGACTACTTAAAGAAGGCTGTAAGTAAAGCAGAATGCGCCCTCGGGCGCATTCTGCTTTACTTTCAGCCTGCTTAAAAATACGATGTACTGGGAAATAAATCCGGAGATTTAGGAAAAATCCGGAGAAATGGCAGCCCTGTAAAGCAAAAAGTGTAGACACTGATCATTGTAAGATTGTCAGTTGCATTTTGTGGTGTCTCATCTTGAGTCATCTGGGTTTCTGTATATTTTCAAATGTCTACTTTTGAGCACACTAAGATTTAATGGCTTATTTTTACACTATTATCCAAAACCAGCAGCCACTCAATCAAGGGTTATTGAAATTTATACAACTAAGCATTGCTTATTTAATGCAGGACAAAAGTGAAGCAGAAAGCAATCAAAGCTCCCCATAGGGAGCTTTCTACTTTTGTCATACACTCTTTCAGGACTATCAATGCATCTACTGTTGAGGTGGTCAGAGAACAGGAAAGTGATTAACATACCTTTTTTCTTTGAAGACATATCCAGCTCTTTTGTGATATTGACACTGTTATAAATGCTTACCATTCTTCGATAAGCTACACCCAATAACCTTTGCACACTATCAATATCAAAACACAATCAAAACAGATGTTCAAACTTAGATAACACTAATGTCGAGCACTGATTACTAACAACCATTAAAATCATCATGATCCCGGGGACTGGAAAACCCAATAAAACAGGAATCCCTTTAGCTGTCACTAAAGTGCATTACTTTCCACGAACACTACACACTGATAAACAGCGTCTAGTCCCACTGACAGGCTGTTTACTACATGTAGTAAAATTGAGCTATCTGATTGGCTGAGGCCAAGGCATGCTCTCTCGCCATGCCTCATTCATAGTTGTGTTAGTCACAAGGTGTCCTTTATCTGATTGGACATTGGATTTTCTGGAATTCCCTGGTTTTGTCAAGGGGTATACAACCATAACAAACAGGCCATACAGTGGAATCTCACTATTTTTACTCAGGATAGGGCTTTTCTGCTTGTTATAAAGCAAATGGCTGCTTAAAGCAAGATATTAATAGACTCTGAATGAGCTTTCTGCTTTATTTGCATAATGCTTTCAATTTTAAACTATATTAACCAGTATGTAACATCATCCAAAAGTGTTCTTTAGAGTGGTCAGAATATCTGGGTTGCATGTGTAAAACAAAGATTTACTTTCAGCCTGCCATGCACCTGTTACGAAGCATGCCTTGTTTCAAAACAAGAAACAGTAACTGTTAATGGGGTAAGGGGTTAAGGCATTTAACAAATGATGTTTAAATGTCAACTGCAGGGCTGCCATAAGTTGATGTGAAAAATCCTAAGATTTCCAAATCTGCATTTTTCAAGTACGATTTTACAAAATCGTACCTTTACCCCATGGTCTGTTTCTAGTTTTGTTGTCATTATGCAGCGACTACTTCAAGCAGGCTGTAAGTAAAGAAGAATGCACTTTAAGCTACCATGTACTGGGAAAAAATCCGAAGATTTAGGAAAAATCCACAGAAATGGCAGCCCTGCAACTGCTTTAATATGTACAGATTGTTGAAATACTGATGGTGGCAATTAAATGTCTCTTTTATATCATGAACATGCACTTCTGACTATCTGAGAGAAAGACAGTTTGGATCCACATCAGGTTTACATGTAGTGGGGGATGTCAAACCTGGATCCAAACAGTTTGCATGTGATGCAGGTCTTCAATACCCTTTTCCACACATTCAAAGTACAGTAAAACCTCTCTATTACGACCACTAAAACGAAGGATTATTGATTGTATAATTGACAGGTGACCGCTTAAAGCAAGGTGACAGTGAAACAGAAAGCTCCTAAAGGAGCTTTCTGTTTTACTGTCACCTTGCTTTAAGCATCACATGTTTTAAATTACTAATGATTGACACAATTTAGTGGAAGTAATAGAGGGGTTTTTACTGTATGAAAGTGTTAATTAACTGCAGACAAATGTGTTCTCTACAACCGGTCAACAAGTTGTTGACCTTCACTGAAAACTACAATGGAGAAGACGTTATTCTTTCATATAAACCTGTTTAGACTGAAACTATTACTTCAATTGCAAACACTTTGGAGCCAGATCTGTTTGCCCCTCAGAGTAAAATGAATAGGTAGAATATTCATCAACTTGTCATTTTCACCATTTTATTGCAGTGTGTTTGCCTTTTGTTTGCCTTTAAATTGGAAATAATAATTCTACATAATTTTTCAAATAGAAAGTCTGAACAACAACATGCAGAGTCTTGCAAACATTTTTTAAATTTTCAATGACATCTTGCTTCATATGTGCACAACCAAACCTTTACCCTACATATTTGACCCTATAACTGCAAGAAGGTTTAAACTTCTCCTAGTATTCAAACTGAAACATCTGATCCAGATCAAAAAGTCAAGTAAGTTGCTGTCTGATCAGGATTAAAACTGTCATACAGACATTCAACATAACATTTCTATAAAATGCTGGTATTGCATTTGTAACAAAATGTAGGTAAGTTTTAATGCAGACAGCAGTATAACGGTAAAATATCTAAACACACCAAAACAAACATCTGTCAGACTGTCATCATAATCTACCTATCAGATATCACACCTAGATTGATATTTACAACTACAAAAAGGTCTCAAATTGAAACATGCTTATATCTGAGACTCAGTTTCTCTCTCAATCTCTCTCTTTATCTAACTCTCTCTGTTTTTCTGTGTCTTTTCTCTTAGCAGAAACACTTTCCTGGTGACAAAACTTTTGACCTCTGTCTGCAATGTTGTTGTACATTTTTTCATCTGAAAACGTAACAATCCAATCGAGGTGTCAATATCATATGTATTAAATAGATCATAGTATTATCCATGAATCCCTAATAAACTGGTCATTTTTTCAACAGTAAACGTTTCAGCATGAAGTAGGTATGGGGAATCAAATCCAGCTGTTTCATGCAGATCAATGGAGTAATGCAAGTTGTCCTATTTTCTTAACTCATCTGTTGAGTCATGTGACTCGTCACTAACCTGACTCATTACGGTACTTGGTGACAGTCACTAAACACAGTCAGAGCACAAGATAAGAGGGAGTAATTTGAACAATTCAATCATTTTCTATCTCATTTCAGCACCAAATCCTATGGTGTGACTACTCATTAGAATTGTCTCGAAGAGACAATTCTAATGAGTAGTGACACCATAGGGTTAAATTCAGAAATAAAGATTTTAGTTTTTGAAAACTCATCTTATCTGCAGCCCTGCACAGTCAGCCAAAAGTATCGCCTAATTCAAATCTCCCAAAGAACATTTTACCTCATTTTCATCAATCATTAATACATTGTTCACGAGCGAAACATTTTGGATTCTGATCAGATTGAATATTCATTCCTCTGAAACATATTAAATATTTGGATCCTGATCAGATAAACCAAAATCACTGCTTTTTTTCTACAATTTCCTAAAAGTTTGGATCAAGATCGGATATGGAGGACAATTGAGTATTATATTTTTTAAGGACAATGAAGTATTTAGAACGTTTAGCCTTTTACTCCATAAACATGCCTTTCTACGCCTTTAATTCATTCCTCCACTTAAGAAAGTATTTCTACTTTAAATAGTCATGAATATGCACCATTTTCGATATCCTGGCAGATAGAAGCTTAAAGCAAGCTGAAAGTAAAGCAGAATGCACTGCCTTTAGGCAAATTCTGCTTTACTTTCAACCCGTTCTAAATGGCCACCTGTCTTTAAAACTACATACAGGCCACGTGATAAAGTATTAATCATTACATTGCTTCCTTCAACATGTGCACCAATGCGGGTGGTAAAAGATTTCAATACAAATCAAGGTCAAAAACGTACAAAGAATGTTTCAAAAATTACCCCCTCTCTTCTGTATGCCTAATCTAGCGTTTGGCAAAGATTAAGGTGCAGCCATTGCGAAACAAAGCAGGGCAAACCTTTGTAATGTAAACCTCACTCAAAGGTATCAAACTGTGTGCTCTAGATAAGAGAAAACTAAAATTTAATTTCAAGGCGCAGGATTAAAGGGAGTTAACTAAACAAAGTTAAACCAACATTTTCATAATCATTTCAGCACCAAATACTATGGTGTCACTACTCATTAGAATTGTCTCAAAGAGACAATTCTAATGAGTATAACACCATAGGGTTTAATGCAGAAGTAAAGATTTTAGTTTTTGAAATACTCCCCTTATCTGGAGCCCTGTTAATTTTCTACTCCACGACTGAACTTCATCATATCGTTGTGACTACTCATTAGAATATGACCACTTATTTTCAAAGCTCACAACATTGAAGTTTACAGGGTTCCAGAATGATAATGGTGTATTTATTTACCACATACAGTAAAACCTCTCTATTGCGACCACTAAATTGTGTAAATTATTAAGTGTTTAAGACAGATGACTGCTTAAAGCAAGGTGACAGTAAAACAAAAAGCTCCTGTAGGAGCTTTCTGTTTTACTGTCATCTTGTTTTAAGCTGTCACCAGTATTTTAAACAAGTCATTAGCCTTGCTTTTAGTTGTTGTAATAGAGAGGTTTTACTGTCTTTCAGACATTTTCTCCTTCATACCTAGTTACCTATACAAAACTCTATGTTGTGACTACACATTAGAATTGTCACAAATAAATGTGTCTAATGAGTAGTAGTAACATCATACTGTTAAGTGGGAGAATAAAATTTTATAGTCTTTGAAATGCTCAGTATCGGCCTTATCTGGAGTTAATTCCTATGAGTTTAATGACCCTGAGAAACACAAGGAATTTAAAAGTTCAAATTCCAGCTAGTATCAATTCCTTCCTGTCATATTTATGGGTAATGTGGTATGAGAAAGAAAATGCATGATTGTTTTTACCTATGCAACATTTATGTAATGAAACCCATTATATCAAATTACATAGAATCAGCACTTTGTAAACAGTCATTTAATTGAGATTCTACCAAGATGAATACAGATCTCCAATGACAGGCAGGTACTTAACTCATTATGATTACCCAATAGCCTGTTTCTAGTTTTGAAGACAAGTGATCCCTAAACAATGCAGGTAACAAGATGTGTTTATTAAACACTATGCCTTCTGATGTGACCATGACCTCTAAATGATGGTGACTTTGTCTGACATGATCCAACTTGAACTGAGCACAAATGTTAATGGAGTACACATATATGCAAAATATGAAGTCTCTATCACATGCTGTTCCAGAGTTCCATATGTATGGCCAATTTAAAATTCTGACTATTTGATTTTAAAATGACCTTGACCTTTTTCGGACATGACAAAACTTGTACCGAGCTCAAGGACTGCTTGGGTTGAGTACATATAAAGTCTCCAAATTCAGTGTTCTAAATCTGATTTCGATCTAGAGTTTGCCTTAGATTTAACATCAATTTGTCATCAAATCTTACAATTCTCATTTCTGTAGCTAAAAAGACTACAATAGATCCAGGGCTCCAGATAAGGGGGTATTTCAAAAACTAAAATCTTTATTTCTACTTGAAACCCTATGGTGTCACTACTCATTAGAATCGTCTCGAAGAGTTTGGAAATAAGTGAGAAAATGTTAGATTTGTTCAGTTTATTCCCTCTTATCTGGAGCTCTGTAGATCTACATATATGAATCGGGCAATAAAATAACAATCATTGATGAACAGAGCATTTAGCAAGTGTCACTGATATGCATACACCTGTCAATGACCATCCCTGGATCTCTTCACTGAACACTTGCACAATACAGGGTTGTAATTAAACCATATCATGAAAGCTTGCATATCCTCAATCTGTAATTAGCTGGGCATGCAAAAACATTAACCCTTAAACCAATAGCCTGTTTTTATTATTGAAGACAGGTGACTATTCAAGCAGGTTGAGAGTACAGCAGAATGTGCCTTACTTTTGTCCTGCATTAAACTGTCTTAATCATTTCTGCCCTGAAACTTCAAGTGAACAGCTCCAGTTTCTGATTTAGTCTACCGGTAGTCCATTTTTGACTATTAAGGCTTGATTTTGTCAATGTACATCAATAAGGTCAACAATGCAGACCCTGAGAAGAGGGCTCCTACTCATAACTGGGTATTCACAGTTTGCATAGGACAAGTGTACTCTTCACAGGTACTGTTTGCAAAGGATGCATATGTTCGTGACTAGGGTTGAAAGGGTTAAAGACTGACAGTGATGCTACTCAAGAGTGTGTTTGATCTGTAGTTGTGATATCCTGTGCTAGCAGGTTGAATCTAGATCAGGCTGCCGTTTCAAGAAGACAATTGTTTGAGAAGATGTGGATAGTGTAAGAGCATGAACAACTTCCATGATGACTGACAGAGGACAGAACACATTGTCACGACTTAGTTGCACTCACCAAGGTAATTGTACTCATTCAAATGAGTAATGAGTTATTACATGCCTCATATGTCAGTGGACGTGCCTGGGTGTATATTCATTGTACAAACATTATGGCATATATATGGCATAGTAGATCCTCAACAATTATCCAATGATGAAGTATCAATAGAAATCACTGTGACAGATCACTGGAAAAAATGAAAATGACTTAATGTCCAGAATAAACAGTATCTACAGAACTACAAAAGATCTTTCTTCATTTCACTTTTAGCTACATTTTTTAGCTATTTAGCTATATTTCTTATACATGTTCATGGCTGTATAAATTGAAACTATTTTCTTCAGTGGAGAAATAAATTCACTGCTTAAAAATGTGTATATCTATGGAGTTATAAATGGGTTAAATATTAAAATGCTTATAAATTGTCATCTGCCTTAATAGAGTTTAAACAGAAAAACTTCAATAAAAGCTTATGCCCCCGGTGGCATCCTTGACAATATATTCTGATTTTTTTCTAAGTTCAAATTAGGTCAAGGTCAAACTGAGCTTGGGTATTATTGGTGAGTTGGTAATGGTCTAAGGCAATAACTGTATAAGTATCAAAACATTGTAGTGAACAGTGTTGATGCTAGAAGAAACGGTAAAATCTAGTTAACCGAAAAAAGAGCCCATTTAAAATATTCTAAGTTAAAATTAGGTCAAGGTCAAGGTCAAAATCAAAGTTTGGTGACATTGGTGGATAGGGAATGGTCAAAGGCAACAACTGTATATGTATCAAAACATTGTAGTCAGATGTGTTGATGCTAGACGAAACGGTAAAATCTAGTTAACCAAGAAATAGCCTATTTAAAATATTCTAAGTCCAAATTAGGTCAAGGTCAAGATCAAAATCTAAGTTTGGTGACATTGGTGGATAGGGAATGGTCCAAGGTAACAACTGTATAAGTATCCAAGCATTTGGGTAAGCGGAGTTGATGCTAGACGAAACGGTAAATTCTACTTAACCTTGTTACGGACGGACGGACGGACGTGCCACCGAAGTGGGTTAGAGGGCCTTTTCTTTTGTTATTTTCTTTTGTTTGAATAACGGGCCACGGCCCCTTATTCTATTGTTACGGAATGAACTCTATTGTCTTCTTTTGTTATGTTTACCGTTATCTGGCCAGAAAAGGCCCTCTAACCCATTTCGGTTGTGCGGACATTCTCACAGTTGGACATTTGTTTAAAAGTACCCAACAGTACACTAAAATACCCAACAATAACAATAGGGTAATCACGGAATGAATGGAATCTATTGTTCTCCCTACCCAACAAAGGACCTTTCGTGCGCTCGGACTGACTGACGGACAGGACGATTACTATATGCTCCCGCATCTGTCGATGCCGGGGGCATAAAAACACAAGTATGAATGTATATAGTAAAACCTCTCTATTGTGACCACTTAAATGAAGGCTAATTGATTGTATGAAAGACACTTGACAGCTTAAAGCAAGGTGACAGAAAAACAGAAAGCTTCTTGAGAAGCTTTCTGTTTTACTGTCACCTTGTTTTAAGCAGTCACCTGTCATAAACTACTTATAGTTGTGGTAATGGAGAGTTTTTACTGTAGAATAGATTTAATAAAATATGGAATGAGCCAAGTTGAACTGTAATGCAGTAAAAAGCAGATTTTATGAAGGGGAAAATGCAAATAAGCAACATTGTGAAAATGGGTGTGGCAGGACTTCTTGCAAGGCAACCTCGAAAAAATTTAATGATTGATTACTATCAAAATGAACTAGTATTCAGTATCATGTTAACCCATTACCCCATAGTCTGTTTCTAGTTTTGAAGATAGGTGACCACTTAAAGCAGGTTGAAAGTAAAGCAGAATGCACCTTAAAGTGCATTCTGCTTTACTTTCAGCCTGCTTTAAGCTACCATCCTCTAGAATAAAGAAAATATTTCTTATGGTACATTATATTCATTACTGTATAAATAAGAATTATTGTCTTCTGTGGATTAATAAATCAAAGCGTAAAAATGCGTATTTATGGGGTAATGGGTTAAATGCATAATTTTGTGCCTGCACAAACGTGATGTTGTGACTATTCTAATGAGTACCATCATGTACATGTAGTCCCAAAATAAGTTTAAGCTGAGACATGAAGAAAGTGCTGGGATTCAGCATTTATTCCTTTTACTCAATCTTATCTTGAGCCCTTGTTCTTTAACCCTTTCCCCAATAGAAGCGCCTTTTAGCGCATATGATTTATTCCTACGCTGAAGAAAGTAGTTCCAATATAATCAGTCACGAATATATAGTATAGGCAATAATTTCTATATTCTAGCACATGAAAGCTTAAAGCAGGCTGCAAGTAAAGCAGAATTTCAACCTGCTTTAAGTAGTCACCTATCTTCAATACTAGAAATAGGCTATCAGGTAAAGGGTTAACTGTTAAACATTCTGACCTAGAAAATCCACATTGCTCTGCATAATGCATATTCACCTTACAGACTTTGTTCTATTTTTATACTTTTTCCACTTCTCTCTTTCTAAATCAGTCAATTGTTTGACTTAACCAGACATTTTGATGTCATCTTTCAAACTGCTGTTTATGCTATCATGTGTGCAGATCTGGCTATATGCAACCTTGAACATTGAAAGTCAATTGGCTTAACTCTTTCCTCCCTGAAACTTTAAGTGGACAATTCCGGTTTCCATTTTATTCTAGTCCATTTCTGACTTTTAAGGGTTGTTTTTGTCAATGTTTGGTATTATGACAAACAGTGAAGACCCTGGTCAGAGGGCTCCTTTCGGAGCCCTCTGATCTGGGTCTTCACTGTTTGCATAGGACAGGTGTACTTTTCACTTGAACACTGTTTGAAATGGACGCCTATACGCGGGACTGGGGTTCAAAGGGTTAATCCATTGCAACATAGCCTGTTTGTGTTTCTAGTGACAGGTGACCACTTTGTCTCGTAGCAGTTTAAAAGTCAAGCAGACATTTTAATGCTGAAGAATTATACTGCAGAAAGCTTTTCAATGCAGAGAAATGCAAACACTTTGCTGCAAAACCAAAAGTGTTGCAGAAAGCTTAGGCTTGCTACATGTTACAACTTGATGAATTTTTTTAATGCAGAAAGCTTCTAAATGAGTCAAATGCATGGTGCATTTAAGATGCTTTCTACATTAAATATTGATCAAGTAGTTAATGCTATAACACCTGTAGCAAATATACTGCAGAAAACACCATATATATATGAAACTTTTTGCACTGTTTCTATTATCAAAGAAAAAATAAGGTGATCCCTCAAGACAAAAATCTCAACTTGACAAGATTTATGCAGAAGTAACTATATAATTGTACATGTATTTAAAAGAAAGAAACTCAGAACGAGTAAATTAAGTAAAAAAGGTTGAAGACATTCACTGGATTTTTTAAACTTTTATGTATAGACATTGGCTGAATTTGGCTCCTATATAATTTCATCAGGTTAATGCAGAGCAAAGTAATGCATTAAGCTCCTAAAGGAGCTTAATGCAATACCTTTGCACTGCATTAAGCTGTAACATTTTGTCTTGAAAGATTTTCATAACTCTAGTCTACCGTATCTCAACTTTACATTTTTTGGAATTTTTTTTTGCAAACATTTAACCCAGTATCACTTTTATAGTCCATGAGTGATAAAGCTGTGTATATAGCAGTAGGCCAAGGGTGTCAACTCTTTGCATCCTGGGAAATTTTTGGTCTGCAACAATTGTCGTCTGCTCTTGTACTAAAAATTGAATTTTCAAAGCAGGGTCTAAGTGTCAAACAGTTTGGATATTGATGAGACGCAGACGCCGCATTATGCGGCGTCTCATCTGGATCCAAACTGTTTGCAACGGTAATCACTGTGGGCCTGGCACATATCATTCGCTAGCATACATATATAGTTTTAAGTTACATGTGTTCAAGAACTTTAACTGTAAACCAACAAGTTTGTAACCTAAAGATCGTAGCGATAAACTTACATACCTCACATTCTTAGAATACCTCTGCAGTTGATTAAATATTCAAGCATGCTGCAAGCCCGATTTTCTACCTTTTCCACACATAACAATTGAACAATCAAAGTTGGGTTAAGGTACTTCGCATGTGCGCTTAATTTTCATACAAATGTTATGAAACTTTTCATGAAGAATGATAATAGCCTACGAAACAATGTGTGAAAATATAGACAAAATTTATCGATTGGTTTGTCTTTAAGGTATCTTTTTCTGACAAAAACCTGGAATTTTTATGATTTTATTTTTCTCAAAAATAAATAAAGCTAATGACTATAAATCTCGCCCAATAAGTAGTCCACAACATTCATTACAAGAAAAGCTGAAAACATTTTGAATAAAGGTGTTCAGAAAGATGTTATCAGCTATTTAAATTTTGCAAAATGCTAAAAAATTGATTAACAAAAAACTGACTCATTCAATGTATATTTGTTTTCGTTTTATTCAAATGTATGGTTTATGAAAAAGTTAGTCTGAAAAAATTAGAAAATATTACAGTCAGGATTTGTTGTAATAACAGATTTTCTTATTAAAATGTGGGATATTTGAAGTTGAGATACATTACCTACCTTAAAATTAAAATTCTGTCATTAAAATGCATTATTATTTATTCATGGACTTGCATACAAGGTTAATTATATTTTTTAAACATAATAATAATGGGCAATATCGATCTTGAAAAGGTTGACGTATAGATAAGCTTCAATGTGTGGCTTTATATAGTTAGATCAAATCGTATACATGTATACCGATTTAATTGACTTGTAAGTCACTAAACTAAAACGTACATGTAAGTAGACATATTAATTGGACTGTATATAAAAATAAATCACTAATTCTAATCAACGAAGACTAGAAAATAACATGTCCCTTGATCACTGCGTTATAGATTGACAAGTCAATAAATCGGAAACTTGAAAAAAATACTTTGGATCGGATGGGTCTCGAACCTATGGCCTTTGCATTGCTAGTCAACCACTATACTGACTGTGCTATGAAGGATTATACTAGATCGTATCAAAATTTCCTTTATATAAATTTTCTAGTATAAGCACGTATGGAAAATGATCAAGTCGTCAAGACGCATATCCGCTCGCCCGCAAGACCGACTTCCGGTAGCGAAAGGCCTTAAGTGACTATTACATTATAAAATAAAACAACTCTAAACAGGACAGGTGTTAGCCGAAGACTAACTTGTTAGCTAACTTTGTTAGATGTAAAATTAAAATAAAACAGCAAGTAGCTCCCAAAGGAGCTTTCCGCTTTACTTTTGTCCTGAATTTAGCTGTACATTACTTAAGTACAGCATATTAATGTTTTGAATGACTGCCTACCCACCTGCCTAAAAGCTACTTACTCCTTAATTTTAGTATAAAGGTTATCTGCTTCAAAATTTACTTATAGTGGTCTTGAAACCAATCCTTTCTATTCAGCAAATGTCATACAGACATGCAAATTTGTTAAAACTTGTTCAACACCAAGAGAAATGCGTTGAAAGATCTTTGTAAACAATTTGGATCCTGATCAGGTCCCACTGATTGGCACTGAATGTAGGGTCTGATCAGGATCCTACTTTTTTCTCACTGGTTAACTCGTATAAAGAAGAGATAACCAATTGCAGGACTTTAGCAGGTGATATTTCAGTTTTGAGAGAGTAAATGAAAGAAGGCTAACTGTTATTTGATATGTTTGCATGCTAGCGGTGAATATATCCGCCACAGTGTCTGAGTGATTGCTTTTCTAAACTGTTCGGATGCAGATGAAACGCTGTGTAACGCAGCGTCTAATCAGGATCCAAACTGTTTACCATTCTGACCCTGAACCTAATTTATTTGTGAAAAAATCTAATTTGAAAACAAAAGCAGACAACAATAAGATTGTTGCAGACGAAAAAGTTACCCAGCATTCAAAGAGTTAAACGCACAGTGAGGCCTATGTTTTACATAATTCTTGAAAAGGCTTCAAGTATGGAGCTCTTTATGAACAGATGGCAGTTTAATGCAGAAAATTATATAACCCCTTACTAAACTTTTTACATTACTTTTGACATGCATTGATTAATAGGAGCTGTTTGATCCGAGTCTGCACTGTGTTAGTTCTTATATGATCTGGCCTGGAGAAACACGTAGTTTATTTCATGAGCTTAAATAATATTAAATACAGTAAAACCTCTCTATAACGACCACTAAAACAAAGGCTACATGTAATTGATTGCATAAAAAGCAGGTGACAGCTTAAAGCAAGGTTGCAGTAAAACAGAAAGCTCCCAAAGGAGCTTTCTGTTTTACTGTCGCCTTGCTTTAAGCAGTCACCTGTCGTAAAGCACCTAATAAATAACCCAATTAAGATGTCATAATACATACACATTACCAGTTGACAGTGCGATACAGAGTGATGTATTTAGCTTGAGACGTTTTTGGCGGAAATAGCCGATCTGACGAGCGCCGTGACGCGAGTCTGATCGATTTTTTCCGCCAAAAACGTCAAGAGCTAAATGCAACACTCTGTTGCGCACTGCCAACTGGTAATGTGCTTATTATATGCCTTGAATACAAACCAGAAACAACTAAATAGTTGTTTAAATCATTTTACATCCAAAATTTATAAGTTATTTGAAGCAGAACGAGAAGTTTTGTATTCCACAAAGAATAACGCGGCACTCGTACATGTACGTAAATGACGTCACGTTAAATCGAAAGCGAGGTCAGAGTAAAATACAAAGTGGCTGATACAAGGTGGCTGATACAGACTCTTGTATTTTACTCTGCAGATACACGCGGAAACGCTCGATATCACACGAAGGCATATAATAAAGAGGTTTTACTGTAGTAAGTTCAGACGATATTGTTCATAGTGGGTAGAGTTTTATATGTAATTTATATCATTTAGCAGTAGAAGGTTTACCACACTGTGACTCTTTCAACAGTTGGTGGCTGTTTTTTGTTTACTTTTTACCCAATCAACAATTATATGTGTCTTTTACAAAAAGTGAAAAGTAAACTAGTCTTATACATGCAAACACTGTAGACCCTGATCAGGGTATGCACTGTGTGGACCCATATTGAAAATTGGTTTACAAACTTTACACACAAAATATGTTATCTGCATAAATAGAGTCGTTATTACTATTATTATTTGGGGCATTTGAATTTTCTGAATAAATTGTTAATTTGGAGCTAAATGTTTGCTGCCAATTACGACAGAAAAGTAAAATCTTAAGTCTTGGTTTTGCTCCTTCGTTCAATCATGATTGAGTAGTTAAAGATCTACAAGAGAACCTAATCACCCACAAAAGTTACTTTTGTTGAATGAGTTCACAACAGCAGTCAGTACACCTGGCAAACAAAACTTTGACAAAGTGTTGCCATTTGCAACCACTAAATCAAATACTGTCAAAGGGATAAAACTCCAGATTTTCTAAGGAAATAACTATCACATTTTATGTATCTCGATAATGCTATAAATACACATGCAAAATTATTATTTGCCACTGGCCCCTGGGGCAGAGCATTCTTTTTTTATAAGGTGACCATTTTTATATGACTCTATGGGTTCTGGTCTGGATCCAAACTGTTTTCAAAATCAAATACCAGTTAAGTCAGGGCGGCAGAAAAAGGGGTTTAAGTATGGAAAGTCAGAAAGCTGCTGTTTCTTCAAATCAGGATGATTGAAAGTAAAGCAAGTAAAAAGCTATTTCAGAAGCTTTCTGATTTACAAAATTCTTGCTTTAATCTACTTAAATCAGTAAACACCAACAGTGAGTAGTCCTCAAAGTGCTTTATGTGGCTTCTGTGGAGGAGATAGTTAACTTAACCCTTTACCCCATAGCCTGCACCTACATGTAGTTATGAAGACAGATCATCTGATGCCTCCTTAACCCATTCCGCCATAAATACGCCTTTAATTTATTCCTCAACTAAAGAAAATAGTTCCAATTTATACTGTTATAAATAAGAATCATAAGAAATATTTTCTATATTCTAGCAGATAGTAGTTTAAAGCAGGCTGAAAGTAAAGCAGAATGTGCCTTAAGGCACATTCTGCTTTACTTTCAACATGCTTTAAGTGATCATCTTTCTTTAAAACTAGAAATAAGCTATGGGGTAATGGGTTAAAGCAGGTTGAAGGCGAAGCATAAGGCTCCTTAACAAATATCCCATAGCCTGTGTAGTTTTGAAAACAGGTGGCCACTTATTTCAACATGAGTATTTTGTTATATAGCTGCCACCTGTTTGCTTGCACATGCATGTATTGTATAACATAACTTGGTAGTAAAGTCCTAAGGTGCTTATCCCTATCCGTCATTGAAACACCTTTTAGCGCATTCAGTTTAATCTTCCGCTCAGGAAATTAGTTCCAAATGATACAGTCATGAATACAGAATATGTTACTTTGTACAATTAGAACCATTTTCTTTATTTTAAGATATGGAAGCTTTACTTTCAACCTGCTTTTACCCATTACCCAATAGTCTGTTTCTAGTTTTGTAAACAGGTGCCTACTTAAAGCAGGTTGAAAGTTACTCAGAATGTGCCATGCACCCTATGGCGCATTCCGCTTTACTTTAAGCCTGCTCAAAGCTACTATCTACTAGGATATAGAAAATATTTCTTATGTTATTTATTCATGACTTTATGATATGGAACTATTTTCTTCAGTGGAGGAATAAATGAGAGGCGTAAAAAGTAGGGGTGTAACAATTCGCCGAAACCCGCATCGCAGTTTATCGCAATACGGAGAAATCGAATCGCAATATATTGCAATATACTGTGTAAGTATGGAACAAGCATCTGTCATCGTGTTTACTGTATTAATCTTGTTCAACCAGGCCCTTGATTCGCTGCTTGTTTCTTAATAAGAGCGTCTCGTTGAGCTAGATTAAACGGAAACGAAATAGTACTGTTAGAGTGGCTAGGGATATGGATAAAACACCGGACTGCGTCTACTACGCGTTGTTTCGAACACAATTCCGCGAAACAATAAGTAAGTTTGTCCATCTTTTACCGTTTTTAAATAAGGCAAAGAAAATCGGTTTTTCTGAATCTGAACCGCGGGGCAATATTATTCAGCTCACACCGCAATATATCGGTACACCGCCGAATCGTTACACCCCTAGTAAAAAGGCATATTTATGGGGTAATGGGTTAAGTAGTCACATATTTTCCAAACTAGAAACAGGCTATGGGGTAAAGGGTTATGCAAAGGAAGGGGTAAGTGACAAGTGTATTTATGTGATTATGCGGAGGAAAGGGGTATAAGTGGACTTATGATTAATGCAGGGTTGACTTTACACTAATGTCACAAAATTTAGTAGGGATGAAATTTATTCACGATGTCCATGACAGCTATGATGACGGAAAGAATATATTACAAAAAAAGTTTTGACATTCTGGACAATGTGGTAAACATGAAATTTGGCAGATATAATACACTTGTCAATATTGTCACCAATATGGTCCTGGTTGGATTTATCATTAAATTCTATAACTTGAAGAGTAGATGTCAATTTCAAAGTTGACTCTTTCCCCAAAAAGAATTAAGTAAGAACATTACACCAAAGTGGACAGCCATCGGCCTGTCAATTCAATAACATACATAACATAATACAAATGTATATGCCTTTTAAATCCTGTCCTCTTGTTGCGCCACCTCTCCTACAGGACATACCACCGCATCTACAGCACGGCCTGTAAAGTATTATGCTCCAACCCTGTGAAACTTGGCCTCTGACAAAGCCAAACCTCAAGCGCCTGCAGCGTTACGAGAGGGCCATGATCAGACAAGATTTTCAATTTCAACCCAGAAGTAGTGGCCACTGTCTGTTCCAGGAAGTTGCTAACCCAAATTTGCATAGAGGACTGAGCTCGCAATCATATTGAGCGAGAGAGAGATTGCTTTGTTGGTATGAGCACGTTGAACGCTCCCCTGGAGTTATCAAGTGTGCAAGAAACATTAAAGAATAAAGTTGCATGAAAGCGTGGGACTGGTAAGCCCAAAATGTCATGGAAGGTGTCTTGAAAAGACCGCAAAGAATGAGGACTTGCAGCAGTTGACGCACATGATGGAAATGTCTTGAGAATCCTGTGTAAAGAACCGCCATGGGTGCAGCTTAGCCAGTTACCTGGAAGGGAGCCCACTGTTGAAAACAATGCTCGGGCACGCAGGTTAATAAAAAATCTGATTTAATATGGTGATCTGATGATGATGATAGATGACGAAATTTATTCCTCTACTGAACAGAAGACAATATACCAGTAGTTTTTAAAGTTTCAATGAACTTTCATTCATTAATAATTATATGCACCATAAGAAATTATTCTACATCCTAGCAGATAGAAGCTTAAAGCAGGTTTAAAGTAAAACAGAAAGCACCTTAACGGGCAAGCTGCTTTACTTCCAACCTGCTTTAAGCATATACCTAGGTACTGAGGTACTAGAAACAAGCTATTGGGTAATGTGTTAAACGACCAGACAAAAATGGCAGTATAAGCTGGGTTCTTATGTATAAGATTTCACTCATCCTTAGTGCCTTGGTCTTTCTATCTATCCTGGGCTGCCATTTCTCCGGATTTTTCCTAAATCTCCAGATTTTTTTCCCCTAGAACAATGGTATCTTAAAGCAGGCTGAAAGTAAAGCAGAATCCGCCATAAGGCGCATTCTGCTTTACTTACAGCCTGATTTAAGTAGTCATGTGTCAACAAAAGTAGAAACAGGCTATGGGGTAAAGGTACGATTCATAAATTCGCAATTGAAAATTGCAAATTTTGAAATCTTAGGATTTTTCATGTCAACTTATGGAAGCCCGGTCTATCTATTCATTCTGCCTCACAGTCACACCCTCACAGGTAATTTCGGGCTGACCTTGTAAAATGGACAAATTAACAGCCCCCAGCAAACCATGAAGTAAACATCTTCTGTGATATAAAGACGTATATTTTAGTCAAGCATTTGGTATTCGGTGTTAATTGAGAATCAGTCATATTTAAAGGAGGAGTAATTTGTCCACACCACCTTTGTACTTCTGTTACCAATCTGAATCTGAATCTGAATATAGTACGTCGTAGAATCCTATAAAGGCTTTTACACGACCAATAGATCGAGAAATACAAAACAAATCAGCCGAATTAAGCAAATAATTATCAATTATACGACATCAATACAAGTTTCGACTTTATTGAGTTTGCGAAGATTGCACGTTTGCAATTTGCACTGTCACTCAAGCAAAAACTTTCACTCAAGCCTTCCCCTGCATGTGACTTGCAGTTCTGCTGCTTTCAGGTGAGACTGAAAACTTTACTGCTAAATGTTTATTCTGGCTTAGTGCATAGAATAATGAATGATTTGCTTCCAACTTTTCTTCAAAATGCTCAATCAGTATGCAGAAGGATGCATTCCGCACGTGCGTGTCACAGTGGTCAGTTTCATTACAGACAGTTTCCTTGAATAAATCGACTAGTGTTTGCCTGTGACATCTCCGATAATCCAGACCACTGCAGCGGAAGTCAATTTTCAAACGCGGATTCTCCATAAAGTAAAGGGGATTTCCAAGCATGCATTTGCAGTTTTACAGTTGAAACATTGATGAAGCCATATGCATTAACATTGAACTTCAAAACTTTGCAGAAATATCAGGAAATGGAATCAAATTAACTAACCTTGACCTGCCATCGTTTTTCTCAGCCCACCATTCACCAAATTTGAACAGGTGCCCGTCCAATCGGAAACCTTCTTTACACAGTGATTTCCTGATTTTTTTTCTCCGGTCTTCAAGTTTCGGTTTGTCCAGTCCACTCTGTCCCTGCAACTGTGACGTTTTGAAATCTAGAAAGCTGTTTGGAAATAATTTTCACAATTTACGATAAAAATAAAACCAAGTTTGTTGGCTGTTCCACTCAATCGAAGTCCTAATAATATCTGTGACCTGCAACGAGCACGCGATACGAGGGAAAGCCCTCTGACGTCATTCAAGTGAGTCACTGCAAAAGGGGCTTGCCTCACTGTGTTACTCGATCCCTCAAGGTGCAAAATTTTTAAGTGCAATACAGTTCCAGAGAAAAACTTGTTAGGATGAAGCAGAGATGCTTGCAACAATAATCCTTTTTCAGCAGAATGGTTTTGGTTACTGAGCCAGTGTAAATATTTGTTCGTTTCAGAGGTAACTGACTGGTTTACAATCGTCAAGTTTCAAAGTCAGTTGATCAATATAAAACAGCGGGACAAAGTCTATCGAACAAATGACCTCCTTCTGAACTCCTATCACGTGATAACAAAATGTCTATTTAGGTCATGCTGACTGAAACTTGGATGTGTCTAGATACCAAAAAATAACAGGAATTTATGACCGAAATGCCTTTCAATTGAATTGAAAAAGTGAACGATATTGAGGCATATGACATAATACAGATAATAAAGTGTGGATTTGAACAATGTCTTACACCGGTTACCGAGTTGACTGGGTAGCCAAATTCCTGCATGATTTCCCCCACATTGACTTCAAGTTTGAGATAGCCAATTCAACATTTAATATTGACTCTAAGTCATATAGAGAGGTACGTATACATACAGTTTATTTTTAGAATGTATTTGCAAACATAAGAATTTGGTATATGTATCTTCTGTTATAAATGCTTAAAAACACATCTAACTGATAATTGGTCTCCTTAATTGCCAATTAACATTTACTGAAAAACCTTAACTCTTAATAATTTTCCCATATTGGCATAATTTGGTGTCTCTAAATGTTTTAATGGCCGCAGACTCTCAAAGCAGGACCAAAAGCAGTCTGACTCTGAAAGCCAAGCATAATTCTATCAGTCTGCTCCATTTATGATTAATTGATTACTGCCATACTGGTACAAGTTAAAGGCAATTAACCTGGGAGATTCAATAGGAATGCTTTTTTAAAGAGCTCAATCTTAAAAGGTGTGAAGAGGAAGGTGACAAGTCTTTGAATTTCAACAGCTTGCAGTTTTGTCTTGATTTTTTCAGTGATGGGTCAAAATGGCCCTGTTAAAAAGGACCCACTTTTTGCCTGTTGTTGTTGTTTTAGCAGCAGCAGGAGTAGTAGCAGAAGTATTTGTGGTAGTAATTTAAGTAGTAATAGGAGTGATAGTTTTAGTTATAGTACTTGTAAGTTGTTGTAGTGGTATTACTAGCACTAGTAGTAACACTAACAGTAGAATCCACATGTTAAATTAGTGATTACACAGGGCGCCACGCGGCCAGATAAGGGGGGTATTTCAAAATCTAAAATCTTTATCTCTGCAATAAACCCTATGGTGTCACTACTAGACGTTTCTAATGAGTAGTAACACCATAGGCTTTGGTACTTACATGAGTGAAAAATGTTACATTTGTTCAGTTTACCCCCTCTTATCTGGAGCTTTGTTACAGGAAATATTTCCAGTGCTTCTATACCTGGACATGGTATAAGCACAAAAAGTCATTACCAGTAATTGATATAAGCGTAAAAAAGCACACAGTTGACTGTATTCAGAAAGTATGTATTGCTTCAGTAAACCAAAGGGCAGAAACTGTCTTGAAAATAATAAACATTATACATGTTTAAGTTTGACAGTAACAGGATTGAGTGAAAAAATCGTGAAACTCTAACTTATTTTCGAAAAATTACTAGTTAAACTGTTGATAAAATTACTATTAGACTAAATGATAGTCGGGAAACTTAGCAAACCCCTTTTTCCACGTTTTGTTTTAACACGAAAGGACTATCACAAATAAACACACACGCACACAATTCAGGCATTTATGTGCATTAACAGTGGCATGGTGCATCGTGATTGCAATTAGTCAATTCCTCGTGATAACTGCTGTCCTTACCATCGGGAAAAACCCACTTAATCCGATTAGTGACACTAGAGTTATCAACCAGACCCTTAAAGCCATAAACCACCCATCGCGGCACACTTGCCATTTCGCCGACACAGAGTGACAGATGCTCGCCGCTACCGGAAAATATGATAACAACTGTTTTATTGACTTGCCGATTGAAAGATCGGAACGTTTGATGTTTTGCTCACTTTGTTAATGACACATGTCAATATTTCAAGAGTATTCTTAAGAAAATTAAAGGCATTAAGCCGCGAAACGTAATGTAAAAATATGGTCGGTTTCAGACTTTACAAAGTAATTTTGTGAATTTAAATGTTATTTTATAAATAAAAAAATTAAAAAATCGAAATACCAGGAGCTTTCAAAGACCATGGGTATTCACATTGACACCAACCGTACATAAAAATGAATGTTAAAAGTTAACACGTTAATTTTATTTTCACAAACAGCGTGTCTTCTTTGTTGTTAACATATACCGATAAGGGATAAATGATGTCACACAGGTTATCAAAATGGCGGCCTCCATGAAAGACCATTATCCAAACTAGAAAATGCTATAAAAGCATTATTTTGAAAGTTTTGGGGGGAATTTTTTTCAATTCTTGCATTTTGAATGCATTAACTTTCGTTTAAAACCTGTCCATTTTCCTTTAATTACAAATTTAAAACATAATGTCAAACATACTGTTTTTGTTCCAATAGTGTTGCTTAACCCTTTACCTGATAGCCTATTTATAGTATTGAACAGAAGATAGGTGACTAATTAAAGCAGGTTGAAAGTAAAGCAGAATGCGCCTTAAGGCGCATTCTGCTTTACTTTCAGCCTGCTTTAAGCTTCCATGTGCTAGAATATAGAAAATATTCCCCATGATATATATTCATGACTGATGAAATTGGAACTATTTTCTTCAGCGGAGGAATAAATCATATTCGCTAAAAGGCGCTTCCATGGGGGAAAGGGTTAATTGCAGAACATTCAATATGTCATTTACTGCATTTCATGAAAATCGTATAAGTATAAAATTAGGATGGCCTCCAGATAAGACTTTTTAACCCATTCCCCCCATAAATAAGCCTTTTTACGCCTTTAATTTATTTCTCCACTTAAAAAATAGTTCCAATTCATACGTCAGTTAGGAGTATGTATGATAAGAAATATTCTCTATATTCTAGCAGATGGTATTTTAAAGCAGGCTGAAAGTAAAGCAGAATGCGTCTTAAGGCACATTCTGCTTTACTTTCAACCTGCTTTAGGCCATCATATGTCTTCAAAACTAGAAATAGGCTATGGGGTAATGGGTTAAGAGGGAGTCAACTGAACAAATCCAACCATTTTCTCACTCATTTCTCACTGCCCGAAATTACACGTCATGTCAGAGTGTGTGAGGCAGAATGCATAGATAGATAGATAGATTTCAGCACCAAATCTTATGCTGTTACTACTCATTAGAATCATCTGGAAGAGACAATTCTAATGAGTAGTGACACCTGGATAGGGTTTAAGGCAGAAAAAGTAATTTAGTTCTTTAAATAACCCCCAATATCTGGAGCCCTGTAAAAAAAAGTTTCAAATGACAAGTCAACTCTGTAGGACATCATTGCAATATGCAGAAGGCCAATATCTCTAAGTCTATAGACTATATGGTTTGGTTCAGACATAAAGTGGAAATAAAGATAAGAAATCTTATTTACTCCCAGGGCTCCAGTTACATGTATCAGGGAATAGGTTAACCAGAACTCCAGATAAGGGGGGTATTTTCAAAAACTAAAATCTTTATTTCTGTATTAAACCCTATGGTGTCATTACTAATTCGAGACGATTCTAATCAGTAGTAACAGTGACGGTTACACCATACAATTGGGTTCTAAAATAAGTGAAAAAATGTTGCATTCCTTCAATATACCCCCTCTTATCTGCAGCCCTGGGTTAACCCTAATGATCAGTACTTAACCTTTTCCCACATAGCCTGTTTCTTGTATTGAATATAGATGTCCTCTTAAAGCAGGTTGAAAGTAAAGCAGAATGCGCCTTAAGCGCATTCTGCTTTACTTTCAGCCTGCTTTAAGCTATCATCTGCTAGAATATAGAAAATATTTTGTATGATACATATTAATGACTGCATAAATTGGAACTATTTTCTTCAGTGAATGAATAAACTTAATGTGCTAAAAGGCGCTTCTATGGGGGAAAGGGTTAACTACATATACACATTCTTTACCAATTATAGTGTACCTTTAAATAGAACACTTGTCCTATGCAAACAGTGAAGACAAAGACCAGAGGGCTCCTTAAGGAGCTCTCTGATCAGGGTCTGCACATGTTGTAATATTTGCAGTACAGACTCCATCCCTGAAACCGTGAACGCATGCATGAATAGCCCTCTGAACAAGGATCCCCTCCTTATAACAATGCTTGCCCCTGTTCCTTAAATTAACAATTGTGTGCAGCGCTTGCACTGCTTCAAAATTGTCTGCTTGACATTGGTGTCTGCTGTTTCTTTCAAAGTTAAATATTGGACATTTTGGTAGACAGTTTAAACCCAGATCAGATGCATGATATGCTGTATCTGATCTGGGTTTAAACTGTTTGCAGATCATGAGATGTAAGCAAAGTCATGTTTATAACTGAGTTACCCAACAGATATTAATTTTCCCTCCCTATAACAACTCCCTCTGAAACAACACACACACTCATTGTCTCCCATTGGGTGGTGTTGTTCCTCTATTGCCATGTGAATATGACCACCATTTCAAGCTGTTGATTGTTCAGCGATGTGTGCGTAGGTGGCGTATGAGGCCGATCCTAGTACCAAAGGTACAGCCACATAAGTTGCATATATCGTCAGTGTCGTTCGAATCGGACGAATATGCAAAATTCCAACTTTTCAGGAGACACAAAAACTGTTTTATGTGTCACTTGTTACATTGCATTATATGACATTTTCGACCGGTCAAATATTGAATAACCGCTAAATTACAGTTATTGAAAAATATAATTATGTATTGTCTTTGTTGCATTTTTCAAATGGTTGCATATTGAATCAAAATAGTTGAGATAATTGCTACTTACAGTCGAACAGAGACCGTAAGGGTTTGTTTTGATGTCGATGACACGACTTGTTTAACATCAGTATCCAGCAATTTTTCACTGCATATACGACCTTTTTGACCGGTCAAATATTGGAACCAATCGAAATACGAGATATGCTCACGTGACTATATCTCATATGTTTTATTGGTTATCAATACAGATATTATCGCATTCGAAGCGGGAAAATATACATAATCGAAAATAGGAAAAATCCAGTTTTTGCAGAATTGCATATACGTCATTTTCGAACGTAACCGATGATATGTGGTCCGATGGTTTTGTTGAGGTACTGGCTGCTCTTGCCGTTCGGTTCATACCAGAGCTCCAGATAAGGGGAGTATATCAAAACCTAAAACTTTTGTTTCTGGATTAAACGATATGGTGTTACAACTCATTAGAATCGTCTCTTCGAGACGATTCTAATGAGTAGTAACACCATAGGATTTGGTGCTGAAATTATTAATAAGTGAGAAAATGTTGGATTTGTTAAGTTTACCCCCTCTTATCTGGAGCCCTGGTCCATACACTGTTTCCTGGCATGCTCTACCCTGCTGGTCTCTGCCTCAATCAAGCCTTTCCCGACTGCAGATCTCCATGCAGGGTAGTTTTAGGCGCAGAGGTTATAAAGCATTTTAGTTGAGTCTGAGTGTGTTCCCAAGCATTTGATTGGTTAGATTTGAGCCTAGGCTCAAATCTAACCAATCAAATGCTTGGAAACGAGTTTAGACTCAAGTCAAAAGCTTTATAACCTCGGAGCCAGGTCTTTTTATGTGTCTGTGTTGAAGTTCATCTTACATAATGATGCCTTCAGGCAGTCTTTGTAGCGTTCCTTCTGGCTGCCAACTTTCATTTTACCCAAAGGAGAGCTCTTTTAGTATAGAAGTAGCTTAGAGAGTCTCTCCTCTGACATATGATAAACAGGGCCTGTGCAACATATCTTTGATTGTTGAAGAGAGGTGTTGTTTTAGAGAGGTTAACAAATTCCTTAACCCTTACATGATCTAGTTATTCAGGAGATTTTTACCCCTTCACCGCTTTATTGTCGTCTGCTTCAGTATTGTTGTCTGCAATACACGTTTCAAAGCTAGATTTAAGGTTGTATGACTTAGTAGATATCGATAAGAATGTCAAATTGTTTGGGTCCTGATCAGACGCACGTTACGCAGCGTCTGATCAGGACCCCAACTGTTTGCAAACGCACTCTATGGCATCATTGAGAGTGAAAGGGTTAATGGTAAAAATGGTCTAGGCTTGTTTTGGACAACTGGAGTTGTTCATTTTAAGTTTCAGGGGTAAATGACTTAATGTTTGGGGTAACTTTTAATATGTAAAATATCCTTGTGTTACAGTCCATCGTTTTCCTGGCTGCTCTTCCGGTGGTATGGTGCATTCTTGTGCTGTGTTTGACTTCACTTTGCCTGTGTGTCCAATGCTGTCGACAAAAACCAAAGAAGAAGAGACATACAACATGCCTTCGCTTGATTACAGCAATATTTATCATCTTTTGTATGTAAGTATCACTATCAGCAGAGCTACAGACAAGGGGAGTATTTCAAAAACTAAAATCTTAATTTTCGCTTTAAACCCGATGGTGTCACTACTCATTAGAATCGTCTCTTTTAGAGGATTCTAATGAGTAGTAACACAATAAAGATTGGTGCTAAAATGAGTGAGAAATTATTGCATTGGTTCAGTTTACCCCCTCTGATCTTGAGCCCTGTATCAGTATTGACCCCTTCTTTGTGTTCTATTATTGTGGTACAGTCAACCATTACTCCATAAAAACACCTCAGTAACCTTTACATGCCTCCGCACAACATAGTTGGGGGCATATTATTTTCGGTCTGTCTGTTTGTCTGTTCCAGCATTTGTCTGTCTGGCCACAACTTAAAGTTAACCTTGGCTTTAACTAACATATGATAGAGACTTTATATTTGGTATATGTACTCACCTTAAGAACCTCTTGAGTTCGTCACAACTTGGATAATGTCTGACAAAGGTCAAGGTCATTTAGAGGTCAAATAGAGTTTATTCATATTCCATAACTCTGGATCTACATGTGATATTATAGAGACTTCATATTTGGCATGTTTGTTTAATTCAAGAAGCTCAGTACAAGCTGGGTCATGTCAGACAAAGATCAAGGTCATTTAAAGGTCATGGTCACATCAAGGGGCATAGTGTTTAACAAACACATTACCCTGCCTCTCCAAACTGTTTGCAGAAGTTATCATGGTTTCACCGCTTGCATGCTAAGAATTATTTTAGGCAATAGGCATTGCCCAGAAAGCAACCACATGGTTTCAATATTGATAACAATCTTTGGAGAAATAGTTAACTCTTTCAACGTCATGGACCGGTTTAAAATGTACTTTTTGCATTTGCATACAGTGTAGACCCAGATCAGAGGGCTCCTAGACTCCTATAGGAGCCCTCTGATCAGGGTCTACACTGTTTGCTTATTTAAAGCAGTTCTTATTAAACTTCCCAGATTTCCAAGTAGACTGATTCATGTTTTGGTAACCATAAAGACTCACAAGGGAACTGAATAACCCACAAGAGTTTCTTAGTGTTGAAAGAGTTAATGACCTAGACCTCAGCAGCTTGTTAGTTCATAGATTGTTATCAATGGCTTTACCCTACTTGTACCCTTCCTCTCTTGCAGCCACAACTTCCTTATACACTGTAAGAAACAGTATTTTATAACTACAGTATAACTGGGATATTACAATTCAGGGCTCCAGATAAGGATAGTTTTTCAAAAACTAAAAATCTTTATTTCTGCATTAAACCCTATGGTGTTACTACTCATTAGAATCGCCTCAAAGAGACGATTCTAATGAGTAGTAACATCATAGGATTGGTGCTGAAATGAGTGAGAAAATTATTGAATTTGTTCAGTAAACTTCTTCTTATCTGGAGCGCTGCAATTACTCAGTAGACCGTCTCTACTCTCTAGTATTGAAGATAGTTGACCACTTAACCCATTACCCCATAAATACAACTTTTATGCCTTTCATTTGTTATTCCACTGAAGAAAGTTGTCCCACATTATACAGTCATGAATATGTAGCACAATAAATATTTTCTATATTCTAGCAGATGGTAGCTTAAAGCAGGCTGAAAGAAAAACATTCTGCTTTACTTTCAACCTGCTTTAAGAAATCATCTTTCTTTAAAACTAGAAACAGGCTGTAGGGTGAAGAGTTAAAGCAGGTTAAAAGTAAAGCAGAATGAGCCTTTAGACGCATTCTGCTTTATCTTCTGCCTAATTTAAGCTTTCATCTTCAAGAGTATAGAAAATATTTCTTAAAGACAGAGCCATAGACAACTTTTATTTTATATTGTAATGTACATAACATGGTAACATAGACCCTGTAGGGCTTTTTTCGACAAATTTAAGTAAAATAATGTATAAACAAGCAAATAACAAATATCATATCTTATTTACATATTTATGACTATCAATTGAATCTATTTTCTTCAGTGGAGGAATAAATTATATGTAATAAAATGTGTTTCTATAGAGTAAAGGATTAATGCAAAATGAAAGTAAAAACTGAAAGCTCCTAAAGAAGCTTACTGTTTTACATTCATCTTGCTTTAAGCTGCCACCTTAAAAGTCAAACCATATTTTGAGTGGGTATATTATCATTATTATTATTTCTGTAGTTTTCATTGGTTGTGCATTTCTTTTACAATGTATATCTATATGACATATTGTAACTCAGGGCTCCAGATAAGGGGTAGTAAACTGAGCAAATCCAACATTTTCACACTCATTTTAGCACCAAATTCTATGGTGTTACTACTCATTAGAATCGTCTCTTCGAGACGATTCTAATAAGTAGTGACACCATAGGGTTTAAAGCAGAAATAAAGATTTTAGTTTTTGAAATACTCCCCTTATCTGAAATGTCATGCTGATATTTAGAAAACCTCTGTTCCAAATTTTACATCGTCATGGGGAAAACTCTCACAAGACTCAGATGAACTGGGGCCCGTTTCATAAAACTTCGTACGACAAATGTTGTCGTAAGTCAGATTATAAAACTCTCAATAAGTATTTATTTCTCCATCTAATCCTGTCTTGTGACATATTTTTGGAATCGTCTTGAAAAGACGATTCCAAAAAGGTGTCACAAGACAGGATTCGATAGAGAAATCACAAATTAAATGCATTTTAAAGATTTGACTTACGACAATATTTGTCGTAAGAAGTTTTATGAAACGGGCCCCTGTTGTTGTTGTTGTTTTTAGAGCCAGTCTAGCGGTAGGGTTCTTCGGGAATGAGGAGGCAAACAAGGGGGTCCAGTCTACTGTGGATGCTCTGCAGGACACCAGCGATTACCTGAGTGGTTCCCTGTCCACGGTAAGAACAATTGAGATGGAAAGTTGAAGGGTTAATCCATTCCTCCATGGATATGCCTTTTTAATCACTATTTATTTCTACACTGAGGAAATAAGTCCCCACTTTTGAAGTCTTGAACGTAAACCACAAAAGGCCTTTCTAGTATCTTAGCAAATGGTAGCTTAAAGCAGGTTGAAAGTAAAACAGAAAGCTCCTTAACCCTTTACTCCATAGATATGCATTTTAATGCATTTATTTTATTCATCCACTGAAGAAAATAGTTCCAATTTATACAGTCGTGAATATGTATGATAAGAAATGTTTTCAATATTCTAGCAGATGGTTACTTAAATATGGCTGAAAGTAAAGCAGAATGTCCCGAAAGACACATTCTGTTTTACTTTCAAACTGCTTTAATTGGTCATCTATCTTTAATATCAGTATCTTAGCAAATGGTAGCTTAAAGCAGGTTGAAAGTAAAACAGAAAGCTCCTTAACCCTTTACTCCATAGATGTGCATTTTAATGCATTTATTTTATTCATCCACTGAAGAAAATAGTTCCAATTTATACAGTCGTGAATATGTATGATAAGAAATGTTTTCAATATTCTAGCAGATGGTTACTTAAATATGGCTGAAAGTAAAGCAGAATGTCCCGAAAGACACATTCTGCTTTTCTTTCAACCTGCTTTAAGTGGTCATTTGTCTTCAAAACTAGACACAGGCTAGAGGGTGAAGGGTCAAAGTCACTGATACAGTTGAGAAGACATTATTCGTTCCCAATAAACGTGTTTACGCTAAAACTTTTATTACTATTGCAAACAGTTTAGAGCCTGATCAGACGCCAGGTAACCCGGTGTCTGATCATACTTCGAACTGTTTGTCACTCGGGTTAAAATAAATTGTCAGAATTGTCAAAAAACTGTCCTTTACTCCATTTAAATGCAATGCTTTTGCGTTTCCTTTGCAGGAAAGAATAACATCTCCTCCACTGTTATATAGCTAACTTGTCTTTGATATGAGAACTAACTAATTAAAGGTGTTAAAAAGCATATTTATTTGGAAAAAGGATTAAGTGGTCACTTGTCTTTAAAACTAGACATAGGCTAGATGGTATAGGGTCAAAGTCACTGGGTCCAAGGTTACAAAGCGTTTGAGCTGAGTCTGAGTGTGTTATCAAGCATTTGATTGGTCAGATTTGAGCCTAGGCTCAAATCTGACTAATTAAAAGCTTGAGAACGACTTTAGACTCAACTTAAAAGCTTTATAACATTGGACCCTGGTACGTATAGCTGCCTTGTCTTTGGTGTGAGTACTAGTACCAAGTATTTACTTGTTCACAGAATATAGCGATAGCCTGGATTTACTATAATTAGGATAGTAAAATACTTCCTGTATTAAGTATTTCTGGCCTAGCTGTCTCCGTGTAACAATGCATGTCTGCAGGATTTTGTGGTTTAATACAATAAAGAACTTTTCCTGGTGTAACGGGGCTAAGGAAAATAAATAGTAAACTCTTTGTGTTCTGGCAGTGAAATTTTCAAAATTGTTGATAACCATAATGCAAATGTTTGGATCTAGATTAGGCTCCACAAATATGGCGCCTAATCTAGATCCTTAATGTTTGACATTTAGATTCAATTTCTGGTAAATTAGGTCGATATATTTAGTTTTACAGAGACACAGAAGCTGACCTGTATGGCACTGGAAAATTACTTAATGTGCAAAGAGTTGAATGTACAAGTTTGATCATTTGTTAGTCAGGGAAGGAAAATACTTAATTCTGCTAAAATTTGCTGCAATTTGAATAATTCGATATACAGTAAACCTCGCTTATAACGAACACCTCGGGACCTCAAAAAAGTGTTCGCTATAGCCGAAGTTTGTTATAACCGTATAGCGAACTAGTATGCTATAGGCAAGGTTAGTATAACAAACTGATCGGACTTATAACAAACACCAGACATGTACTTGTGTACATGTGTAAACCCATGTGTTTAAATGAAACATTATAAAGTTGGCAAACAAGAATATTTATTTTTTAACGAAATAGTATTTCAGTAATTTGCAAGTTCGTTTACCTTCAACATGACAGCTCCTGTGGAGGTAGTCTTATTTTCATTGTTTATCGGACAAAACTTTGATGACTGGTCGCCATTTGCATCCATGCCTCAGTTTCATGTCAGGCTAAAAATTCATTCATTTCGGAAAAACCCTTTTTAACTTGCAGGTGACTGAGATACCGAAAACGAGGCTCTAACATTTCCGCATTACGGGGCAACAAATAACTAATACATGTATTACTCTTGACAAAACAATATTTTGAATCAATCAATCAACCATTTTACTTGGAGGAACAAACACAGATATCATTTGTTGACTTATTCAACCCGTTTATCGCTTAATGTTGACATTGTTAACAGTTTGGATCCAGACCAGATGCTGCGCAATGCGGTATGTGGTCAGGATTCAAACTGTTTGACACTCATATCTTAAGTCATTCCAACATAATAATTGTCTGTTAATATCACTGACAAACATTTTACCTGTGAGGTAATCATCGATCGATAATTACTCGGTGACATACAGTTGAAACACTTGAAATCGACGGTACGCTATAACCGATGATATTTTAATGAAATTTGATGAATCGGGACTGGAAAATGGTGTACGCTATAGCTGAGTTTTCGTTATAACCGAGTACGCTATAACTGTATTATTTTATATAGAACAAAGAAGGGTAAGATTCGGGGATTTTAAAGCTGTTCCTTATAACCGAGTGTACGTTATAACCGAGTTCGTTATAAGTGAGGTTTACTGTATCGAGTTTTGCCTGTACGTTATAACATGATGAGTTGTTGAATTTTTTGAAGTCTTATATTTCTCTTCAAGATTCCATTTCATATTGAATTTTCTACTCTGCCCAAATAAAAGAGCTATAGGAGTTTTAGCTCACATCCATACAGATGGCTGCGTAACTCTTTGAACCCTAGTCCCGCATATAGGTGTCCTTTTCAAACAGTGTACATGTGAATAGTACACTTGTCCTATACAAACAGTGAAGACCCAGATCAGAGGGCTCCGAAAGGAGCCCTCTGATCAGGGTCTTCACTGTTTGTCATAATGCCAAAAATGGACAAAAACAACCCTTAAAAGCCAGAAATGGACTAGACTTAAATCTAAACTGGAATTGTCCATTTTAAGTTTCAGGGAGGAAAGAGTTAAAGCATTTTGCTTTACTTCAACCCATTACCCAATACAGTAGAACCTCTCTATTACGACCACTTAATTGTGTCAAATATAAGACGTTTAATACAGGTGACTCCTTAAAGCAATGTTAAAATGAAACAGAAAGCTCCTACAGGAGCTTTCTGTTTCATTTTCACATTGCTTTAAGCTGTCACCTGTCTTTGATACAGACAATTAGCCTTCTACTTAGTGGTCGTACTAGAGAGGTTCTACTGTAGATTGTGTCTTTTTTCGCCTTTAGTTAACTTCACTGAATAATGTAACACCACTTTATACATTCATGGATATGAACCATAAGAAATATTTTTTCTGTCCTAGCAGATGGTATCTAAAGCAGACAGAGAGTAAAGCAGAGTACCCCTTAGGGCACACTCTGCTTTAATTTCAACCTGCTTTAAGGTGGTTCGACAGCGGGCGGGCCGCATTTCGAGTTCCGGAAATGCTGATGACTTTCACCTGATCTTTGCACCACGTGTGCTTATAGTAGAAAATGTAGATAAAGAAAAGTTTGAACTGCTTCAGTGTCTTCTCTGTTAGCGCAGTTGATACGGTGATTGACTTGCAATCCAAATGTTCTAGGTTCGATTCCCACTCGCTTCAAAACTTTTTTTTTAACATATTGTCCGATTTTAGTGACTAGTCAATCCATAACGCAGTGATCAAAAGACAGGCTATGTTAAGTCACGTAATAAATTAATGAATAATATCAGATGCAAGTATAGTCATGTGACAGCTAAATTTGTGAGGATTATAGCCTATATGACAGATGGCAGCTTAACAAAGGACAAAGGTAATGCTAAAAGATAGATTCTAAAGGAGCTTTTATGCATTACTTTTGTTATGCATTAAACAGCCACTTGCCTTTAAAGATCTACAGGCTACCGTATTCAATGGTCCCTTATTACAGGTTTGACTTGAGGTATTATTTAGAGCTGACGGCATTTTAAAGTTGAACTCAAGGGAGGTTACTCGTTTTGTGTTAACATTTTGTCAGAATTTCAGGAAATCATGTTTAAAATGCAAATTCCACTGTAGATTTTCATTAAATTTTTGTGACTAGTAGAATTAAGTTATATCTATCTAATAAGAGTAAAATTAGTGTATGTTAAACAGCTAGATTTTTTGTAATTTGAGATTTTCAGAATTTGACTTTTTTTAAATATTGATATTTCCAGAAAATATGTTATGAAATACTTTTGTTTGCCCACTATCTTATAGTCTATGTACAGTTTACTTGAATGTACAGAAATTATTGAGTTATATCATTTTATAAAGAAATTATTCCTGTTTATTAAAAAAGGAGCTTTTCTCGACAAAAGGTCCTGTCAGAAAAAAACGGCACTGTAACTTTTTTTTATATTAACGATTTTTCACTCTCCATATGGTATATTTCAATTTAATCAAGGTTTCAAAGAATTCTGACACAGAATAAGCTGACCCGCGAACCACCTTAAGTGATCATCACATATCTTAAAAGTTAAAAACAGGGTTAAGAAACTTAATTTAGAAACAGGCTATGGGGTACAGGGTTTAAGGTTTTAGCACCTGCCTTGCCTGTCTTTAAGGACTGAAACTACAATTACATGTAATTGTATAAGCCCTGTTACTCCAAGTATTAAGACAAACTTGTACCTGATCAGAATCCCAAACTGTTTGACACACATATGTAATCTAGACTTGATAAAACAAAAATAATTTTGACATTTTCTTAAGAAGACTATATCTTGGCAGTAAAAGATAAGGTCAACTTTTTCAATACTAAGTAAATCTCGTGGGTTATAAGGTTCTCTGGTGGATATTTTTAGTATTCAAAACATGAACCAGTCTACTTGGAATTCTGAGCAGTTTAATGAATACTGCTCTAAATTAGCAAACAGTGAAGAGCCCTCTGATCTGGATCTTCACTGTTTGCAAATGTCATGAGTATATTTTAAACAGGTGAATCCATGGTGTTGCATGAGTTAACCCATTGCCCCATAAGCTATTTCTAGCTTTTAAGATTACTTAAAGCAAGTTGAAAGTAAAGCAGAATGTGCATTGAGGCACTTTCTGCTTTACTTTCAGCCTGCTTTAAGCTAGCATCATCTGTTAGGATATAGAACATATTTCTTATGGTATATATTTATGGAGGTATGATTTGGAATTATTTTCTTCAGTGGATGATGAAATTAATAGTGTAAAAAGGTGTTTTTATGGGGTAATGGGTTAGCATGTTTTCTATTCTGGTTTCCCAGCTGAAGACCATTGATGATCTGACTGCCAACATTAACAGGACAGGGATTGATACCCTGGAGAAGGTATTCAGAGATCATCTAAATAAAACAATACGGGAAGACGTGATGAAACTGGCCGAGGATATAAGGAACCAGTCTCTACGAGTCAGGAAGGACATTAGCGGAATACAGACTGACGTTGCTAAAATAGACATGGACAAGATGACACATTACACAGAGACAGCAGAGTTCTGGAGGTTAGTGCAGTTAGATCAGAGAGTTCATAAAGGAGCGACAATGTTTGTCATATTGCATTAGAATGTAAAATCAACTCGAATTAGTCAATAATGGGCTAGAATTAATTGGAAACTGGAATTATCTACTAAGAGTTTCTGGATTGAATGAGTTACAGAGACATCTCAGATCACGGTTTGCACTGTTTGTCTAACTTTGCAATAATTTTGGGGACAAATCTCTCAAGAGTCAATGTAAAATAGTCATTTATTACAAAACTAATGAGTCTATTTGAAAATTCAAATTTTGTAAGGCTTTACGTTTCATTTGTCTTTATCACTGTATGTGATTTTTTTGTCGCAGTAGCGGAGCTAGACCTGGCTTTGATCTTACATTTTTGTTTCGTCTCTATATTTCATTTCAATATCTTATTCTCCCTCTCCCCGTTGTTGTCGCTACCAGACATCTAACTCTGCAGAACTCATGTTTACTGACACATGTCTCGTTTTTATTGACATCTGAAATTCCAGAACAGCTAATAAGAATAAATGACAAACAGTGAACCTTGTATTAATCTGCCACTTCTTGAAGTTGCTTGGTGATCTCTTAATCCTTTAGCAAATAGTCTATTTGTTCTTTTGAAGACAGGTGAGCACTTAAAGTAGGGTGAAAGTAAAGCAGAATACGCCTTCAGGCGTATTCTACTTTACTTTCAGTCTGCTTTAAGTTACCATCTCCTAGGATTTAGAACATATTTCTTATCATTCAAGTTCATGACTCTATAAATTCTTAATTGTTACTATTTTCTTCAGTGGATGAATGAATTGAATGTGCTAAAAGGCACTTATATGGAGGAGGGTTAAGATAGGGGACTACTTAATGGAGGATAAAAATAATACAGATAAGAGCTAGGTGTATTATTTCTGTAATGCATTTACCAATCATATGAAGACTCTCTTTGGACCTGCTACAGTGGAGAATCTGTTATTCTTTCCCAATAAACGCGTTTACTCTAAAACTATTATTCGCAGTGCAAACAGTTTGGAGCCAGATCAGACGCCGGGTAACCCGGCGTCTGATCAGGCTCCAAACTGTTTGCCACCAAGATAAACATGAAATATCAGAATTGTCCAAAAGTTGTTCTTTTCTACGTTTTAGTGCTTTGCGTTTGCGTACGTTTGCGTTTAAACGGGAAAGAATAACAGATTCTCCACTGTACATGATTCACTGTATAGTATCATTGCTATATACCAGATGTCATAAAACATACGGAGGCTGGAGTTTCGAATTGATTTTTCCATCATCAGGGCATGAGATAAGGGAAGTATTTCAAAAAATAAAATCTTCATTTTTACATTAAACCCTTTGGTGTCACAAATTATTAGAATTGTCTCGAAGAGACGATGCTAATGAGTAGTAACACCATAGGATTTTGCGCTGAAATGAGTGAAAAAATGCAGCATTTGTTCAGTTTAATCTGGAGTCCTGATCTAAATTATAACCCAGTTAACATTGACCTTTAAATAGATTGTGCCAAGAATATTTAAAATTATGACAAACAGTGCAGACCCCGATGGGGTCCTTCAATAATCCTCTGGTTAGGGTCTACTCTGTTTCCAGAGAATATGTATATGCCGGGTCCTTACACTGTAGAGATTTATGTTTGAACTTTATAAAGAAAATTCCAGCTAAAACTGTACATTCTGCAATTATAGTGTTTCAAGGCTGCAAATAAGGGAAGTATTTCAAAAAATAAAATTATTATTTCTGCATTAAACACTATGGTGTCACTACTCATTAGAATCATCTCTTCGAGACAATGCTAATGAGTAGTAACACCATAGGATTTTGTGCTGAAATGATAGAAAATGTTGGATTTGGTCAGTTTACTCTCATTTATCTGGAGCCCTGTGTTTATTAATGATAGCAAGTATTTGCTGTGTTTTGTTAATTACACCCAATATATTAGATGAAGGGATATTACAGTAAAACCTCTCTATTACGACCACTAAATTATGTTAATTATTAGGGTGTTTATGGTAGGTGACCGCTTAAGGCAAGGTGGCAGTGAAACAGAAAGCTCCTTTAGGAGCTTTCTGTTTCACTGTCACCTTGCTTTAAGCTGTCACCTCTCTATTATACAATCAATTAGCTTTCGTTTTAGTGGTCGTAATAGCGAGGTTTTACTGTATGTATATAGTGGCCTGGTAGTTTCTTGTTCAACAGTTCACTCTCATTATTGGACGACTTTGATCCTCTGTTAGTGGTGATTATTGTAACACGAAACTCATGCAGCAAACCACATGGAACAATATTGATTTGGGTCAGACTAGATCCATCATACAGTTCAAATCGTAATCAGCAAACTGAATGAAATTATATTTATATTGCTATGAGATAGAACATCTACTCAATGCATGGCAAAAGTAATGCAGAAAGCTCCAAGAGTTAGCTATTTGCATTGGTTGTTTTCAGTATTGAGTCTCTATTCAGTCTTATTTCCAAATATATACATGTAGATGGTTTTTTGAATGATTGCGTACCGTCTTTAGCTATGTATTGTGCGCACTTTTATCATAAAATCTTTTTTCTGCAATTTGGGGGTGCGTACAATACAGTGGAACAAGCCTCTAAAGCCTACCTTGACCAACGGTTAGCGCCCGTAGACCGATGTGTTAAGATTGCGCAATACGCTGCAGGGCTTTAATTGACACCTCCCATACATGATAGCCGGGGATTAGGGCTGTTTATTGGAGATGACACGCTAGTGACCCCAATTATAATCAGTTATGATTGTCCGGGTGTAAACTGTTGATGTTATGACACTTGATTGCTTATAAGTTATTAAATGAGAATGCAAGCCCTCGATTATTTGAAGCTTCTTTCGAGGGAGCACGTTAGTCGCTACGTATGTATCTAATACAATCTAAATCGGTAAGGCATTTTGAACTGAGAGAGAAATAAAGTAAATAAACAAGTTGTTATTCATAATTATTGCGTGAAATCGCTCAAAAGGAAGTAAACTTAGCTCTGGTTGCATCGTAGAAACAAAGCGTCACTGTATATAGGTTTTTCTGTTAACTCTTACCATGCTAGTAGTGGATATGTGTCACAGTGATTATCTCTGCAAACAGTTTGGATCCAAACTGTTTGACACTCAGACATTGTTTTGAATAGAAATTTAAAAAATTCATTTTTTTTAAAAAAAATAGCAGATTACAATAATTGTTACAGACGAAATAAATTACCCAGCATGCCAAGAGTTAGACATAGGATGGAGTGAAGTTACTATTGAGAGAGTTTAGTCATAAAGTTCTGATGGTGATTAACATGTGAAAGTTTTTCTATGTGAGTAAGATTTCCCAGTGGCATTACTGAATGAAAATGTATTTAACTGTTTAGTAGGGCAGATCAAGATAAAATGATTTATTGACCCATTTCTCCCATTATGGTACATTGTGGTGCTTTCACCCCTTTCTCCCATTTAAGCCAGCGATCCATATTAGGAGAGTATTTCCAAATACTAAAATCCTTATGTCACCATCAAACCATATGATGTGACAACTCATTAGAACTGTGATGATTCTAATGAGTAGTCACAACATAGGGTTTGTTGAAGGACATTAACTCTTTCCTCCCTGAAACTTTAAATGGACAATTCCAGTTTCCATTTAAGTCTAGTCAATTTCTGACTTTTGAGGGTTGTTTTTGTCAATGTTTGGCATTATGACAAACAGTGAAGACCCTGATCAGAGGGCTCCTAGGAGCCCTCTGATCTAGGTCTTCACTGTTTGCACAGGACAAGTGTACTATTCACATGACCACTTTTTGCAAAGGACGCCAATATGCAGGACTAGGATTCAAAGGGTTAAGGAGAAAATGATTGTAATTGGTTTACCATGTTATCTGGAGGCCTGGTTAGCATGTAAGGATGCCTTTACCCATTGATGCTGTTAGATTGTCCTGTTAGATATCACATATTTGCCTCAAAATATGTCGGTACCAGATAAAGTTGTATATTTTTTTAAATGTTATGAGAAATATTCTGGAGCCATACAGATTGTAATATTTATCTTATGCAGGGCTACAGATAAAATGGAGTAAACTTAACAAAACCAATAATTTCTCACTCATTTCGGCACCAAACCTTATGGTGTTACTACTCATTAGAATCATCCCCAAGAGATGATTCTAATGAGAAGCAGAGCACCAGATAAGGGTAGTTTTTCAAAAACTAAAATCTTTATTTCTGAATTAAACCCTATGGTGTCACTACTCATTAGAATCGTCTCTTCGAGACGATTCTAATGAGTAGTAACACCATAGGATTTGGTGCTAAAAAGAGTGTGAAAATGTTTGTTTTGTTGAAAAAACTAGCTTTTATCTGGAACCCTGGAGAAGGGACACCAGAGGGTTAAATGCAGAAATACAGATTTTAGATTTGAAATACTCCCCTTTTATAATCTGAAGTTCTGTCCTTAGATTGTAAAATGATATACTATTATCTATATTCTTGTCTTGTATTTTCAGATGGGTAGGCTCCATAGTTCTGTTCTGCTGGCAGTTGTTGGTGATTCTCATCTATATTATAGGGACCTTGAAGAAATCCAAATGCTGTCTTGTATGGTAAGTGACTGAGATGCTACCCTAAGCAGGGCTCGAGATAAGGGGGAGTAAACTGAACAAAACCAACATTTTCCCACTTACGACAGCACCAAATCCTATGGTGTTACTATTCATTGGAATCGTCCCGAAGAGTAGTGACATGCTAAGGTTATTTTTATGCCCCCGGCATCGACAGATGCGGGAGCGTATAGTAATCGTCCTGTCCGTCAGTCCGTCCGTCAGTCCGTCCGTCCATAACAAGGTTAAGTAGAATTTACTGTTTCGTCTAGCATCAACACCGCTTACCCAAATGCTTGGATACTTATACAGTTGTTACCTTGGACCATTCCCTATCCACCAATGTCACCAAACTTTGATTTTGACCTTGACCTTGACCTAATTTGGACTTAGAATATTTTAAATAGGCTTTTTCTTGGTTAACTAGATTTTACCGTTTCGTCTAGCATCAACACATCTGACTACAATGCTTTGATACTTATACAGTTGTTGCCTTTGACCATTCCCTATCCACCAATATCACCAAACTTTGATTTTGACCTTGACCTTGACCTAATTTTAACTTAGAATATTTTAAATGGGCTCTTTTTTCGGTTAACTAGATTTTACCGTTTCGTCTAGCATCAACACTGTTTACTACAATGTTTTGATACTTATACAGTTATTGCCTTAGACCATTACTAACTCACCAATAATACCCAAGCTCAGTTTGACCTTGATCTAATTTGGACTTGGAAAAAAATCAGACTATATTGTCAAGGATGCCACCGGGGGCATAAGCGTTTATTGAACGCGCAGTCTTGTTAGTGTTTACTCTCTACGGGCCACAATTTTATTCAATCTTTCTGTTACTTGCTCAGATTGTAATTTACCATAAGAGTTTGGATGAGTTCGATTATGGTTGAAATATGATTAATTGATCAAGAGTTATTAACCTTTGAATTGCTGAAAATGCCATATTTAACAGTGTTTACACTCTAGAGGCCACAACTTTTATCTAATCTTTCTCAAACTTGCTGTGATTGTATATTACCATAAGAGCTTGGATGGGATCGATTATGGTTGAAATATGATCAATAAGTCAAGAGTTATCTACCTTTGAATGGCTAAAAATGCAATATTTAACAGTGTTTACACTCAAAAGGCCACAATTTTAATCCAATCTTTCTCAAACTTGCTCAGATAGTATATACTATAAAAGTTCAAATGAGTCTGATTATGGTTGAAATCGGACAAATAGGTGAAGAGTTATTTACCTTTGAATTGCTATTTAACAATGTTTACATTCAAGAGGTCACAATTTTTATCCAATCTTTCTCAAACTGGCTCAGATTGTATATTACTGTAAGAGTTTGGATGAGTTTGATTATGGTTGGAATCAGACCAATATGTCAAGAGTAATCTACCTTTGAATTGCTGAAAATGCCATATTTAATGGTGTTAACACTCTAGAGGCCACAATTTTAATCCAATGTTTCTTAAACTTGCTCAGATTGTACATGGCTATAAAAGTTCACATGAGTTTGATTATGGTTGAAATCGGACAAATATGTCAAGAGTTATCTGCCCTTGAATTGCTGAAAATGTCATATTTTACACTTTGTTTACACTCTTGCAACTACAGTGTTCAATGGATATTAATTATACTTGCACACAATGTATATAGCTAAAAGTTCTTGAGGGAGCGCAATTATTGTTGAAATCTGATCATTGTGGCAAGAGTTATCTGCCCTTGGTATACTTGGAAATGCTAGAAAAGGCTTCATTTTAGTATTATTTAGGCTAGTTAATTGCCCTTGATGTACTCTACTCTGCTAGAGTAGGTCGTATTCCAATGTTGTTTACATGCTCAGGGTCTTCCCCAGAATTTTTTTGAAGTTTTAATGTATAAATGGTGTTCCCTGAGCCACTTTAAGCATTATTTTAATGGTGTCCTAAAGATAAACAGCCTACTGTTTTTATTAATCAATTTAAATTTCTTTATGACAAGAACTTGCTAGAATCTATATCATAACGGTAGATACAAGGAGTACAGAATTACTGATATGTAATTTTGTTTACAAAAAAGTATACATCTTAATTCTTATATAGATGAAAGGGTTTGACAGAAAAATATAGAAAGACACATTACCTACATTGGTTTACTTGCTTTCTGATGTTATAATCTATAAATGAGCATTAGATTATAATTTGAAGCAAAAAATATTATTTTTAAAAAAATATGTGTGTTTGCTTTATATGTTGCCAACTTGCCACGTAATTATGTTAGCATTATGATTTTATGATAATTTGAAGAAGAAAATTGCAAACATCGCAGTACTAGATCAGAGGGCTTTTATAAATAAGAGTTCTCAAATCTTGGTCTTCACTGTTTTCCTATATGTAGATACTTTTTGAAGTTTTTGTACAGTAATCCTGAATGTCATTTGTATTTCCTGTTATTTTTTTTTACTTTATATCTTCATTTCTATCTGCCTGATTAAGTTCTATCACAATTTAGAAAAGACTGCTTTGCTTAATCACGGATGTACATGACTAAAATATTTAAATAAACCACCTTTTATCATAAAATCGGATTATCTATGTTTTTTCTTATGCTATATTTTCTATCTTATTGTTTGGGGATACATAACTTTAAGTGGAATATTATTTCTGTTGAAAAATGCTATCGTTAATTCGCGAAAACCGATGACAAAATGTACATACACGATTGAAGGAAAACAGACGACAAGCTAACAAAATCATTCACGCTAACTTTGAAGTTACCAACACAGCGATATTTCGGGAAAATATAACTATCCTATTTCAAACAAATAGATCTACGTGTTATTTGAATAAATAGGCTTGATCGGTTTTGATTACATTTGAGTTCATAAGGCACAGAAACCATTTGTCTCGATTGTAGTGGGCGTGGCATTTTCATCACTACAAACTGCTATGAGCTAAAAATAAACCAACCCAGCGATATTTCGTGGGGAGGGGGGTGGGGACCAATCCTAGAACATTTCAATGAAATAAAAAAGCTCTAAAATCTAGATTTAATCGATTTTGATTTGAACTTAAATAGGGCATACTTGTACTTGTATCTTGTTTTCATTTTGCATCGAAATTTGTGGGCGGGGCGTTTCCTCGCAATTTGGCTACGGAAATTCACGATGCTCTATTGGAAACGTTGTTTGATATTGATCGTAACTAACCACCGAATTCCAAGACTTTCCGAGCATAAATTATGAAGACGAAAAGTCGCGAGTATGCTTCTGCACGAATGAATAACGACGGTCGTAATTCGTGGTGTCTGCGAATCGAAATAGTGCATTATAGGTTCTCCATAACGATGATAGCTTGCTTGCTTTATTCGTTTTAACGTCTCATCCGAGTTATCGTTATCTGTTAAGACTAAATGAATGCGGGGGAGCGTTGTTTTTTAAAAAAAAGTCTACGGCACCCGCGGTCACCCATCCAAGTATTAACCGGGCTCGAAAGGACGAGAACCGGTGTTTTCAACTTTTCAACGTGATATGGCCGTAGACAAAAGGATGATATGCGAGATATTCAGATGATATATATTATGTTTAAATCATGCACAGTAAAACAATAAGCATGCTTTTTTCGTCGTGTGAAGTTGAAAGATTGACAGCTATTTTAGAACGGTCACGTGAGAGTCACACATGACACCATTGCAAAGGGATTATAACTGCCTCGGGCGGAACGCGATCAGAGGTATGCATAATTGTCTCCTACTGAGAGGCCCCATCTACCCCACGCTTTAATTAACAGACTGATAAGAATAGTTTTACGACCTTTTAGCAAGTTCGATTATAGCACTGTTTCGCAAGTGGGGATTTTTAAGGCGCTGGGGTCTGGGATTTAAGCGCTGGCGAGAATTTAAGGCGCTGGGGCAATTGAGGTTCAGAAATTAAGGCGCTGGGGTACCCAAACGCTTAAATGGCCTGGGGAAAACCCTGATGCTATACTACAAGTTTGAATGGATTTAGAATAAAATGAGTGGAATTCAAAGGTAAAGCTATCCGGCTTCATTGTAAGAGGTAAGCGATATCAGGGCCTTCAGGCCCTCTTGTTGAAATACTCCCCAGGGCCCTTCTCTGGAGCTCTGCCTTAGTCTGCTGAAAGTTTGCCGAGCTCAGGATAAGAATGGGTAAACTGAATAATTTGTTTTAACCCTGATTTTGACAATGACCGTGACATTATTTGGACAAAGAATATTTTAAATGGACTATTTCTTGGTTACAGTGGAGAATCTGTTATCCTTTCCCAATAAACGCGTTTACGCTAAAACTATTATTTGCAGTGCAAACAGTTTGGAGCCAGATCAGATTTAGTTGATGTAGGAAAGGAATTTCTCCCCCTCGGGTCAGAAAATTCACGCAGAAACACGCAGGATTCTTACAGTGGAGAATCTGTTATTCTTTCCCAATAAACTCGTTTACGCTAAAACTATTATTTGCAGTGCAAACAGTTTGGAGCCAGATCAGACGCCGGAGAACCCGGCGTCTGATCAGGCTCCAAACTGTTTGCCACCAAGATAAACAAGAATTATCAGAATTGTCCAAAAGTTGTTCTTTTCTACGTTTTAGTGCTTTGCGTTTACGTAAGTTTGCGTTTAAACGGGAAAGAATAACAGATTCTCCACTGTATTATGGTTAACTAGATTTTATGGTTTCGTCTAGCATCAACACAGCTGACTACAATGCTTTGATACTTATACAGTTGTACCTTGGATTACTACCAATCCACCCATATAACCCGACCATGATTTTGACCTTGACCTAATTTGAACGTAGAATATTTTAAATGGGCTCTTTCAGATCTTGGTTAACTAGAATTTACGATTTCGTCTAGCATCAACACTACCCATTCAATGCTTTGAAATTTATACAGTTTTTGCCTTGGACCATTACCAGCTCATCCATATTACCCAAGCTCAGTTTGACCGTGACCTAATTTGGACTTAGAAAAGATTCAGAAAATATTGCCAATGATGCCACCGGGGGCATAAACCTTTATTGAACGCGCTGTCTTGTTTCATTATGAAAATTAACGGAACAATTATCATAAGTGTATTAATCAATTTTAAAATGTGTTGCATATTTAAAAGGAATATTAAAAAATGTTTTTATTGAAATAGTGATTTAAAAGTAAATCCTGTTACCATTTCAGGGGTATTACACTGGGCTATGTGTCGCTGTTTCTTGTGTGGGTTGCTGCTGGAATCTATCTTGGTGGGACTGTGGTAAGTACCAATCACCTTGTTCTTTGTTAGTCACAGTCTGTGGCTTACTTTAAACTTAACCCATTACCCCATAGCCTGGTTCTAGTTTTGAAGAAAGGTAAGCACTTAAAGCATGTTGAAAGTAAAGCAGAATGCACCTTATGGCACACTTTGCTTTACTTTCAGAATGTTTCAAATAAGCATCCATCTGCTAGGATATAGAAAATTATTTTTAAAATATTTCTAATGATACATATCCATAACTGTATGAATTGGAATTTCTTCAGTGGAAGAATAGATTAGTTGTGCAATAAGGCGTATCTATGAAGTAAAGGGTTAAAAGTAAGACAATTTATTGTGTAGAAAATGAGATGTTGTTTGCATTTTGGACTGGTAGATATTAGATAGCATAATTATGAGAAAAGCTGTTTTGAAATTTGGATTGCATTGTCATAACTAGGAGGAAACTTTACCTTGTTTGTAAATTTCAAGAATATCTCGTCCTCTTCATCAGAAAATATCTGAGTTGTGAAACTCGTTCAAAATAAATCATCTAGAGCATGGAAACAACATACAGTCGAACTTTGATATCTCGAACTCGGTTAAGTCGAACATACCTGTATTTCAAAGTTAAAACGTGGCTTTGCCACGTTTTAACTTTGAAATACAGGTATGTTTGACATAACCGAGCATGAAATAATGATGTTCATGTGTCGACATATCAGGTAGTTTGAGTTAAGTGAGTTGGAGATATCGAAGTTCAACTGTATTGAGTTTTTAAATTGATGATTGGGGGGAGAAATGCCCTTTCATGTGTTGACCTGGTTTTGATAAATAAGTCATCAGAGACATTTCCTACTTACTAACATATTGTTTTTCTGCTTTTAGTTTAGCCTGCTGTATAGTACAGTGCTCACTCACTACAAAGACTGCCTCCTTACAATGTTTTTAGCTGTTCCCAAAACTAAATAATTATGTCTAACACTTTTATTACTGCAATGTTGTCCGCTGTTTTTATTGGACTTGTTGATAGAAGAAATATAAATAAGAGCGGCAAATAGCTTGAATCCAGATCAGACACTGCATTACGTGGCATCTGATCTGAATTCAGCTATTGATTAATAATTTGCAAATATAAGCCAGTTTCCTTCCTTATAACAACTCCCTCCGAACAACGACCCCATTTTTTGTCTCCTGTTGGATGTCATTGTAGAGAGGGAGGACTGTATATGCATCTGTATATTCCAGGGTATCAGTGACTTCTGTATTAACCCAAGCACATTCATAGCTGAACAACTGGAACCCCGTGTTCCAAAAGGTAAGTAACACAAGGTTTTGTATATATAGGATATTACATGAGTGTTGATAATTTATTGGATTTATTAAACGAGTCTTTTAGAAAACGATAAAAACGAGACTTTGCCGAGTTTTTATCGTTTTCTAAAACGAAGAGTTTGATAAATCCAATAAATTATTAACACAAATGTTATATTCTTTTTATAACAAAACCTAGAAATGTTATTTATCGCAGCCTTTGAGGTCAAGTGAATGCTAAGCGCGATATAAGTATATCTATACAGGAAAAAAGTTGTTCCAAATTAACCCCGTTCACTAGCATAATGCTTATGTTGTTATATGTATTAATAAACACTTTCATGTAGATCTAATATTGATTAATTACACCAAAAATCTATAAATTGAATCTACATGATGGAATGAAGACGTTGGAAATCGAACGCGCATAGAACGTATTTTAATGATGTCACAGGTAAACGACGTCGTGGCGTACCTCATTTGCATAGTTATATAACTAGTTATATATGACATTTAAACAACGGGTGTTATTCAACGCTCACGCCGTCTGTTATGTTATAAATTGCATTAAACTTCACTTGTGAGGAACAACTGGACCTCCCAAAATTGTATGCTATAGCGGCAATAACAAATTAGTATGCTATAGAAGAGGGTGGTATAAAAAACTGTTTGGGCTTATAATGAACATGAAATTAAGTCATGTAGACATATACCTGTGTAGAACTACTTGTTTGAATGAAACATAAATTAGCCAAAGAAGAATATTGTTTATCAGACAAACTTTTGATGACAGGTGGCCATTTACATTCATGTGGTAATTTCATGGCAAGCTAAAAATGCATTCAGAAAACCCTAACTTGCATGTGAGTGAAATACTGAAAACAAGGCTCTTATACTATAGGAAAGAGTCTTTCCCATTTAACCCATAGCCTGTTTATAACTTAAAGAAAGGTGATCACTTAAAGCAGGTTGAAAGTAAAGCAGAATGTGCCTTAAGGCACATTCTGCTTTACTTTCTGCCTGCTTTAAACTACCATCGGCTAGGCTATATAAAATATTTGTTATGGTTTTTGTTTATGAGGGTATAAACTGGAACTAGTTTCTTCAGGGGAGGAATAAATTAAATACGCTAAAAGTCGCTTCTATGGGGAAAAGGGTTAAAAGAAACAAAATGCAAACTTAATGAACTAAAATGTAGTCATTTTCTTGAAAATGTTGATGATGTATTTTAATCTGAGTGGCAAACAGTTTGGAGCCAGATCAGATGCCGGGTTACTTGACATTTGATCTGGCTTCAAATTGTTTGCAATGCATATAAGGGTTTTAGCATAAGTATAAAGTCTTCTCCAATGCACAGTATGTACAGTCGAACTTCGATATCTCGAACTCGGTTATTCGAACATACCCGTATTTCAAAGTTAAAACCTGGCTCAGCCACGTTTTAATTTTTAAACACGGGTATGTTCAACTTAACTGAGCGTGAAGTAATGTAATTCATGTATAAAAAACCCCGGATAGTTTGAAGTAAGCGAGTTCGAGATATCCAAGTTCATTTGTATATGGTGTTTTCATCATGTTTTCAGATGTTGTTGACAGTTACCTTCATTGTACAGATAAAAAAGGACCACAGACATTTTCAAAGGTAAGAAATGGCTTGTTGCAGTCATGTGATAGTAATATTTACAAGGTTCCAGATAAGGGGAATGTTTCAAAAGCTAAAATCTTTATGTCTGCTTTAAACCCTATGGTGTTACTACTCATTAGAACCATCTTATGGTCGAGAGGGTTTTTACTGTACATTTCTTCTACACCTACAGTGGAGAATCTGTTATTCTTTCCCGTTTAAACGCAAACGTACGCAAACGCAAAGCACTAAAACGTAGAAAAAAACAACTTTTGGACAATTCTGATAGTTCTTGTTTATCTTGGTGGCAAACAGTTTGGAGCCTGATCAGACGCCGGGTTACCCGGCGTCTGATCTGGCTCCAAACTGTTTGCACTGCAAATAATAGTTTTAGCGTAAACGCATTTATTGGGAAAGAATAACAGATTCTCCAATGTAAGCAAGCCCCTACTTGAGTGGCCATTATATCACTTTTTCTTTCTTTCTGTAGTTTCTTGTCTATCTCAATACCAGACTTCCCTGTCTAAACTGTGGATCAATATGAAATGCATTGTGTCAATGCTAACAAGTTTAACCCCCGTTACTGGAGAATGTCTCATCGCTTTCTTTACTGTCCTTCCATTATTAAATTGTAGTCTTTACTTAACTATTTCCTCCCTGAAACCTCAAATTAACAATTCTAGTTTTCAATGTAGTCTAGTCCATTTTGACTTTTTAGGGTTGATTTTTACAATATATTTCAAAATTACAAACAGTTTAGACCCTGATCAGAGGGCTCCTTAAGGAGCCTTCTGATCAGGGTATACACTGTTTGCATAGGACAAGTGTACTTCTCATCAGTACGCTGTTTGCATTGCAAATGACGCATATATGCATGACAAAGGTTCAAATAGTTAACCCACTTATCCCTGGGAAGTCCTAATGGAACCAACGACTGTGTATATTGGAAGGGTTCACTGTGAAATAATAGTAGATTAGTGGAGACTGATTGATTGATTTATACAGCTTAAATTACATTTTATTGATGCAAATTATGTTCACCCTGATGAGATGCCTTATCTGGGTCTTCTCTATTTGCAATTGCCAATTATCTCATTCCATGCATTTAACTTCAGATTTTTGAAAGGTTATCTTACCATCAGACATTTATGTGCCTGTCTTGCATACATATTAGCTTATTACAAGCAGGTTGAAATGTTTTGTTTGCATTTCGTTCTCACATCATTGTGTAGGTAAATGTCAGTGGACGATGTGTGTCGTTGTAAACAACATGAGAAGAACATGTACACTGTACTCACTGTTTCAGGGTTCATGAAATACATAAACACAGCCTGTGTGACTCTGAACATTTAACCCTTTACCCCCAAAAGACATCTTTTTACGCCTTAAATTCATTCTCTCACTGATGAAAATAGTTCCTTTTTAGCTCACCTGGCACGAAGTGCCAAGGTGAGCTTTTAGGATCACTGGATGTCCGTCGTCCGTCCGTCCGTCCGTCCGTTCACAATTGTTCGTTAACACTCTACCGGCTACAAATCTCATTGGATCTTCATGAAACATGATCACAATGTTTGTCTAGTAGAAATCTAGGCCAAGTTCGAATGTGGGTCATGTTGGGTCAAAAACTAGGTCACTAGGTCAAATCATAGAAAAACCTTGTTAACACTCTAGAGACTACAAATCTCATTGGATCTTGATGGAACTTGGTCAGAATGTTTGTCCCATTGATATCTAGGTCAAGTTCGAATGTGGGTCATGTCCGGTCAAAAACTAGGTCACTAGGTCAAATCATAGAAAAATCTTGTTAACACTCTAGAGGCTACAAATCTCATTGGATCTTGATGAAACTTGGTATGAATGTTTGTCTCATTGATATCTAGGTCGAGTTTGAATATGGGTCATGTCCGGTCAACAACTAGGTCACTAGGTCAAATCATAGAAAAATCTTGTTAACACTCTAGAGGCTACAAATCTCATTGGATCTTGATGAAACTTGGTCAGAATGTTTGTCCCATTGATATCTAGGTCAAGTTTGAATGTGGGTCATGTCCGGTCAAAAACTAGGTCACTAGGTCAAATCATAGAAAAATCTTGTTAACACTCTAGAGGCTACACATCTCATTGGATCTTGATGAAACTTGGTATGAATGTTTGTCTCATTGATAGCTAGGTCGAGTTTGAATATGGGTCATGTCCGGTCAAAAACTAGGTCACTAGGTCAAATCATAGAAAAATCTTGTTAACACTCTAGAGGCTACAAATCTCATTGGATCTTGATGAAACTTGGTCAGAATGTTTGTCTCATTTATATATAGGTCGAGTTTGAATATGGGTAATGTCCGGTCAAAAACTAGGTCACTATGTTAAATCATAGAAAAATCTTGTTAACACTCTAGAGGCTACTAATATCATTGGATCTTGATGAAACTTGGTCAGAATGTTTGTCTCATTGATATCTAGGTCAGGTTTGAATATGGGTCATGTCCGGTCAAAAACTAGGTCACTAGGTCAAATCATAGGAACATCTTGTTTACACTCTAAAGGTTGATTGTTGGTCATGTCCAGTCATAATCTAGGTCACTATAGGTCAAGTTTGCCATGGTGTACCAGGTGAGCGATTTAGGGCCATAGTGGCCCTTGTTGTAAAGTTGTGAGTATGTGCAATAAGAAATATTTACTATGACCTGGTACATAGTAGCTTAAAGCAGGCTGGAAGTAAAGCAGAATGTGCCTTAAGGCTCATTCTGCTTTAATCTCGACCCACTTTAAGTGCTCATCTGCCTTCAAAACTAAAAACAGGCTATGGGGTAAAGGGTTAATGCTCTCTCATAGAAGCGCCTTTTTAACACATTGCATGCTTGTAGCAAAATTGTGATTTGCAAACAGTTGTGATCCTAAACAAACTCCAAGTTTCATCAAGATCCAAACTTTTTGACACTCGAATCCTAACTTATACAGAATTTATATTTCATGAGCAAAATTTGATTAAAATTTTAGTATTCAAGATATAAGTTGAGAGAGTTTTGTTTGTTGTCTTGCAGGCTTTGGAGGATGCCTCTTCCTATGTGAACACTGCTAACCAAACTTTGACTACAGCAGTCAACAAAACATTGCCATACAACATCTCCAGATATGTAAGTATTACAACACGCCTCCATATAACATTGTACGACAAAAAGGTCGTAAGTCAAAACATTAAAAAATGCATCTCATTTCTGATAACTCAATCTAATCCTGTCTTGTGACATCTCTTTGGAATCGTCTTGAAAAGACGATTCCAAAGAGATGTTACAAGTCAGGATTAGATGGAGAAATGAATAATAATTTGGAACTTTAGAATCATACTCACGACAATATTTGTTGTACGACATTTCATAAGACGGGCCCCTGTACTTTAAGAAACACACAGAGTTTTACAAGGCATAGAATTGCATTGTTTGTTCACATTAGAGTTAATCTAAATGCTACATCCTTAACCCTTTGAACCCTAGTCCCGTTCAGTGTACATGAAAATTGTGCACCTGTCCTATGCAAACAGTGAACACCCAGATCAGAGGGCTCCTTACGGAGCCCTCTGATCTGGGTCTTCACTGTTTGTCATAATACAAAATATTGACAAAAACAACCCTTTGAAGTCAGAAATGGACTGGACTAAAACGAATATGGGAATTGTCCATTTAAAGTTTCAGGGAGGAAAGAGTTAACCTTCCCATAAAATATGATACTTACATTGTCAGTTCCAGGCTCCATGTTAGAGAAAACATAAAGATTACCTTAAACCCAATTACTCCTCAATGTTTCCATCAAATACTCTTAATCCTTTACCCACTATAAGCACCTTTTAGCACATTTAATTTATTCCTCCTCTGAAGAAAATAGGTCCAATTTGTACAGTCAGGAATATGTATCATAAGAAGTATTTTGCAGAGTCAAATAAGTGGTAGCTTAAAGCTGGTTGAAAATAAGCCACAGTCTGCTTTATTTTCAGCCTGCTTTAAGTGGAAATGGGGTGATTGGTTAATTATTCAGTACAATAGGCTTGAAGAGATAATTCTTGTGAAAAAATATTGATGGAGACCTAATGAATTAATTTTCTGAAAACTTCAATGCTCCCTCTCTACAACAACACCCAATGGGAGACCAAGAGTGTGTTTGTTGTTTGGTGGGGGATTTTATAGGGAGGGAAAAGTAATACTTTGAGAGTGCAAACAGTATGAATCCAGGCGAGTCGATGCACAATGCAGTGTTGCTGGGACTATGTGATATCTATGGTTTAGACAATGTGCTAAAATGCTTATTTTTATTATTTCGTTGTTTTTCTGACAGTTGGTAAGTACACTTGAATGGTTTATGTAAATGTTGTCAGTACAATGTAAACATGTGTCTAGTGACATGGAGGCAGGTGACAGTTGTGTGCAGAATGAAAGTAACAAAGAAATGCTCCATTGGAGCCTTCCATAGTACATAGTACCCATGCATGTCCTACATTGTCCCCTAGTGATGCATATGCAATGTACAATCTTAACTCGATACTTTGAGCTCTCGTTAGTTCAAACATACCCATATTTCAAAGTTAAAACGTGGCTTAGCCACGTTTTAACTTTGAAATATGGGTATGTTCCACTTAAGCAAGATTGAATTATCTCAATTCAACTTATGAAATACTGGTACGGTCGATTTAAGCCAGTTTGAAGTATCGAGTTTCAACAGTATATACATCATTTACAAACAGTGTAAACCCTGATCAGAAAGCTCATAGAGGAACCCTTTGATCATGGTTTGCACTGTTTGTCATTTCACATTATTTCGTTAAAATCAACCCTAAATATTTAGAAATGGACTAGACTTAATTTAAATGTAGAATTGTCCATTTGATGCATCAGGAGTATATGAGTTTAGCAGTCACCATCTTTCAAGCTTGAAAACCTTGTTGCATGATAGTTTTTGAATGGGTTTTAGATATACCGTTATATCTTTTAATTTCAATTTTCAAATTTTCTAAAATACATGTACTTGAAGAGTTCATCATTTAGTTAAGATTTAACTCTTTGCATGCTAGCAGCAGATACATGTGCCACAGTGATAACCTTAGCAAACAGATTGGATCCTGATGAGATGCCGGGTTTGATACTCTGACCCTGTTTTGAAAAAAAATAAAAAAATTATTTTATTTTTAGAAAAGTTGTAGGCGACAATTTTTGCAGACAAAAAAAATAACCCAGCATGCAAAGTGTTTATGATTTGTCAAAAAGTCATTGTTAGTCTGGTTATATATAGAATATGTTGTTTATTGTGTGACTGGTATACATATTTTGTTGTAGATTGCATGTAAACCCCTTCTCTTGCTATAAGCATATTTTGAGGGTTTAAGAAACAGAGCAGATCCTGATCAGACAGCTCTTTAACCCATTACCCCATAGCCAGTTTCTAATTTTGAGAACAGGTGATCACTTAGAGAGGCTCGCAACCGGATTAGCATTAAAAATGGTAATTTGTAAATATATGTCAAATGATTATATAAATGGGTAAGATTTAGTTTAGGATAATAAATTCTGTTAAAAAATGCATTTCCAAAAAAAAAGAAAAGAAGAAGCTCTGGTGGGATTCTAACCCGTGACCCTCCATTGCGGAGACAAACAAGAAAAATGAGGACACGCCTTTACCGCCTCGACCACGGACGCTCTCTATACATATGATAGCGAATTAACATACTTCACTGGTAGCGCTTAATACTACATTATTTGGCTCCGGTTTATGTCAGAGCCCGTGTAGAGAAGCAACAACAACAGCAAAACCGTCAGCTGACGCTATTGAAAAACGATGGAATATATCTAAATATTTTGTTGGTGTAATTAATCAATATTAGATCTACATGAAAGTGTTTATTAATACATATAACAACATAAACATTATTTTAGTGAACGGGGTTAATTTGGAACAACTTTTTTCCTGTATAGATCTACTTAATATATCGCGCTTAGCATTCACTTGATCTCAAAGGCTGCGATAAATAACATTTCTAGGTTATGTTATAAAAAGAATATAACATGAGTGTTCATAATTTATTGGATTTATCAAACTTGAAACTCGGCAAAGCCTCGTTTTTATCAGACTCGTTTAATAAATCCAATAAATTATGAACACTCATGTAATATCCGATATATATTATGTGTTATGATGATGGCAATGTGAGCATGTTTAGTTTGGTTATACATTGGCTTGCCTGCACAGATATTTAGAGAAACATTGATGAACCAGTTTTTACCCTTACTGGTGGGAAACCAGGATATGTGTACTTCACACTGGGCTTCAGATAAGAGAGCGTAAACTGAACAAATCCAACATTTTCTCACTCTTTTAAGCACCAATTCCTATGGTGTTCTACTCATTAGAATTGTCTCTTGAGACGATTCTAATGAGTAGTAATACCATAGGGTTTTATGCATAAATGAAGATTTTAGTTTTTGAAATACTCCCCTTATCTGGAGCCCCGCAGCAAACAGCCAATACCCTGATCAGAGTGCTCTTGAAGGAGCCCTTTGATCAGGATCTGCACTGAGATTTCTTGTTGTTGTAATATTTTAAAAGCTAAATAGGGCAATAGAAAATTGCTATATTGCAAGGGTTGATACCTTATGCAACGAAAATAACAATGGATATATACATGTAGGTCAATATTTGATATCATTACCCTCGTTTTAATCAGCTTGTATTAGGAGAGAGATAATGCAACAATAGTACATTTGAATATAACATGCCTTGCTCTCAGTTTAATATAGCCATTACAAATGCTCAAGCATGTTTGAGATAAAAAAGAAATAAAAGATGATCATGACAAATCACTAAATTATGGTGGAAACTGTTTTGCATTGCAGTAGTACTGTCACTTATGCTAAACTAAAATGCAGTTGGAAGCATGGTTACAGTGGAGAATCTGTTATTCTTTCCCGTTTAAAAGCAAACGTACGCAAACGCAAAACACTAAAACGTAGAAAAGTACAACTTTTGGACAATTCTGATAATTCATGATTATCTTGGTGGCAAACAGTTTGGAGCCTGAAGTTTGATCTGGCTTCAAACTGTTTGCACTGCAAATAATAGTTTTAGCGTGAACGCGTTTATTGGGAAAGAATAACAGATTCTCCACTGTATACAGACTTCCCTCTCTACAACAACACCCGATAGGGGACGAAAAATGTGTGCGTTGTTCGGAGGGAGTCGTTATAGCGAGGGAAATTTGCTTACATTGGCAAAGAGCTTGAATCCAGATCAGACGCCATGTAATGTGGCATCTGATCTGGATTCAAGCTGTTTGTCACTCGTTATCAAGTTTTTCTGTCAAAATGTCCATTATGTAACTTTAAGAAAAACAGCAGACGACAATTTTAAGCAGACGACATTGCAGCCATGAATAGGTTGGACATAATTTTCCTGTTTAGGGAACTGCGGCAAGGGCTCTTGTGAGGAGGGAGTCATTCTATGGAGGGACATTGTATGGAGGGAACACTGTACCTTGAAACAAGTGACTTCATAGTGCAGGACAAATTGAATGCATAAAATTTTTTTTTTAGCTTTTTTCTTGCATTAAGCTATTTATTTGGATTCATGACTCCCATGTATCCTCTTAATCAGTTGTTTGACAAAAGTTAGACTGTAATAAAGTATGTGATAATAAGAATATTACACTCAGTATCATGTGAGATTGAAGTTTGTTAACCCTTTTCCTCCATAGCCAAAAGTGTAAATGATAGATAGTCAACTGTGTTTGAGGCAAGATACTGCTTAAAACATGATAAAAGTCAACCAGCAAGCTCTTTTTAGGAGCTTTCTGCTTTATTTTCTGCCTGCTTGAAGCTACCACATGTATTAAACCTGGAAAACAAGCTATGGGATAAAAGGTGAAAGCAAAAAAGTTTAAATGTAATAAAGTATGTGATAATAAGAATATTACACTCAGTATCATGTGAGATTGAAGTTTGTTAACCCTTTTCCTCCATAGCCAAAAGTGTAAATGATTGATAGTCAACTGTGTTTGAGGCAAGATACTGCTTAAAACGTGATAAAAGTCAACCAGCAAGCTCTTTTTAGGAGCTTTCTGCTTTATTTTCTGCCTGCTTGAAGCTACCACATGTATTAAACCTGGAAAACAAGCTATGGGATAAAATGTGAAAGCAAAAAAGTTTAAATGTAATAAAGTATGTGATAATAAGAATATTACACTCAGTATCATGTGAGATTGAAGTTTGTTAACCCTTTTCCTCCATAGCCAAAAGTGTAAATGATTGATAGTCAACTGTGTTTGAGGCAAGATACTGCTTAAAACAAGATAAAAGTCAACCAGCAAGCTCTTTTAGGAGCTTTCTGCTTTATTTTCTGCCTGCTTCAACCCATTTCCCCCATAAATACGCCTTTTTACACCTATAATTTATTTCACCCCTAAAGAAAATAGTTCTAATTTACACAGTCTTGAATATGTATCATAAGAAATATTTCTTTATTCTAGCAGATAGTAGCTTAAAGCAGGCTGAAAGTAAGCAGAATGCTATGGGGTAATGGGTTAAATATCTACTTGCCTAATATAAACACTGAACTTTCTTTTCATTGGCATTTTACTGTAGGTTTCTTTGTCCTTGAATATAGTTAAAATGTACGAACAGTTTTATAGACAGTTGCAAAAACAGGCGAAACAGGAACCAAGTCTACTTGGAATTCTGGGTAGTTTGATAAAGCCTGCTGTAAATTAGCAAACAGTGTAGACCACATAGGAACCCATCTGATATAGGTCTACATTGTTCACAAAATTTATGTTATAAGTATATTTGAAACAGGTGCATGGTATTGAAAGAGTTCAAAAGGAGAAAGATTTGAGACCTAAATCAGATAGCAACATATTCGTAGGCAATATTCATGCAGTCTACAATAACAGTCGAACTTCAATAACTCGAACTTGGTTAAATTGAACAAACCCGTATTTAAAAGTTAAAACGTGACTAAGCCACGTTTTAACTTTGAAATATGGGTATGTTCGACTTAACAGAGCATGAAATTTTGCCTTGAACTATCAGATAGTTCGAGTGAAGCGAGTTTGAGATATCGAAGTTTGACTGTAGTGACTTTGAACGTTTTTCTTGTTTATTACAGATGGACGGACCTGTTAAGATGCTCAGAAGGGATTTGTCCTATGCCCAACACAACATCTCTATCCTCATGGACATGGTGTACTGTACTCACATCCATACCAACTATGTGAAGGCCCTGACAGGGGTGTGCAATAGATCTCTGTAAGTCAAACTGTACTACATGTATATAAGGCCCTGACAGGGGTGTGCAATAGATCCCTGTAAGTCAAACTAACTACATGTATATAAGGCCCTGACAAGGGTGTGCAATAGATCCCTGTAAGTCAAACCTAATTACATGTATTATCCAGCAAGCACATAGGAAGATTTCTTTGCATTATCCTGCCATATTGAGTAACTTGACATTTAATTTATTCCTCCACTGTGAAGGAAATAGTTCCACTTTATACAGTCATAAATGTGTATCTCAAAAGAAAATATTCTAACAGATGGTAGCTTAAAGCAGGTTAAAAGTAAAGCAGAATGCGCCTTAAGGCGCATTCTGCTTTTCTTTTAACCTGCTTTCACCAGTCACTTATCTTTAAAACTAGAAACAGGCTATGTATTTAAGGAGAACTGTGTATCTATGGAGTAAAGGGTTAAGAATGGTGCAGCTGGTAGTCTTGTATTGACAAGGTCATGCTTAGAGGCCATATCATTGTCAGGAGGACCTAGAATTACATGACAACATCTTGTTATTCCACCCTCATTAGCACATTCAGCCCTAGCCACAACTATACTCATCATTAACAAACAGTCTACCTGTAAATAGTACACTTGCCCTATGCATAGAGTGTATACTAAGATCAGAGAGCAACTGATCAGGACCTGCACTGATTATCACTTAGCCGTATATTGCAGAAAACAACCCTAAATAGTCATGAATGGATTAGACTTAATTAGGTACTGGAATTGTCCATTAGAAGCTGTAGGGGTGAACGAGTTATTGACTGGGATTGTTTACAGACTAACTGTTGTTCCTGGTTTTGCCAGATGCTTCCTGCTATTGTCCTCATTAGTCAGTCCAATCATGTTTTCATAATGAAATTCAATATTTGTCTCCTTGAGATTTTCCTACTTCAAGATTACAATACAGTACTGCAGGGCTCCAGATAAGAGAGGGTAAACTGAACAAATTCAACATTTTCTCGCTCATTTGGCGCCAACTCCTATGATGTTACTACTCATTAGAATCGTCTCGAAGAGACGATTCTAATGAGTAGTGACACCATAGGGTTTAATGGAGAAATAAAGATTTTGAGTTTTGAAATACTCCCCTTATCTGGAGCCTTTGCAGTAGTATGCATAGCTATTGAAAAAAGAACAGTACAACTCCTCTATTAAGACTTCTAGAAAGAATGTTAATTGATTGTATGAAGGACAGGTGACAACTTAAAACAAGGTGAAAGTAAAACAAAAAGCTCCTAAAGGAGATTTCTGTTTTACTTTACATCTTTCTTTAAGCATCCACTTGCCTTAAACACCTAATAAGTAACACAGTTTAGTGGTTCTAACAGAGGATCTATACTGTACTCTTTCCTCTATAAAACATGACAATAAACATGCATATATGGCTTGTTTTCAGTACTTAAGACAGTTAACCCATTACCCCATAGCCTGTTTCTAGTTTTATAGAAAGATGATCATTTAAAGCAGGTTGAAAGTAAAGCAGAATGTGCCTTAAGGCACATTCTTCTTTACTTTCAGCCTGCTTTAAGCTATTTTCTGCTAGTATAAAGAAACTATTTTTCATGATACATATTCTTGACTGTATAAATTTGAACTATTTTCTTCAGTTGAGGAATAAATAAAAGGCGTAAAAAGGCGTATTTATGGGGTAATGGGTACTCTTGTCTGTGAATGACTATTGCGTCTTTCATTACATCCACTCAGAATCTCAAATAACGGTGGAAGCTTAAAAAAGGGATAAAAGTAAAAAAACAAAGCTGTCTTCAGGAACTTTTTCCTTTGCATTCATCAAGCACTAAGTATTGTAACTTAGCAACCATCTTGCATTAACCCATTTAAGCCTAGTGGCTACTACAGTGGACATTGACAAACAGTGTAGACCCTCATTTCTTGAGCATGCTTTTAAACTGATCTTATGTTTTAATGTTATATCATATGCAACAATAATGCCAAACATTTACCAGTCTTGAGACATAAAAACTAAAATTTGAAAAGAGGTCTTCACGGTATCTCATTAAAATTTGCAATATACAATCATGTAATAATAATTTTTAAAAAAAATCAAAAATAGACTATTGACTTAATTGGAAAACGGAATTGTCCATTTGATGTTTTATGAGCGATATGTAGGGTGAACGAGTTAAAGGGAAGATTAAAAAAAATATAGCAGATTTTACACAGTTTAACTGTAAATGTAAAGCAGATATTACACAGTCTACAGTTTTTACTGTTACAGTATGTATTTTCAGAGTTGGTTTGGGGTTGATATTGCTGATTCTGCCAGTGCTGGGTTTGTCCTTTATACTGGTGCAGTGCCTCACTCCGAGAATCTGGCTGCTACTGGGCAGGAGGTAAATAACACTGGAGAAGATGGTATTCTCTATTACAGGGCTCCAGATAAGGAGGAGTAATCTATACAAATCCAACATTTTCTCACGTATACAGCACCAAATCCTATGGTGTTACTACTCATTAGAATCGTCTCTTCCAGACGATTCTAATGAGTAGTGACACCATAGGGTTTAAAGCAGAAATAAAGATTTTATTTTTTTTAAAACTCTCCTTATCTGGAGCCCTGCTATTAAACTAAATGCAATTCAGCAAAATGAAGAAAATTACAACTTTGTGAAAAATGGTAATGATGAGTTTAATCTGAATTGTAAACAGTTTGGAGCCTGATCAGATGCCGGGTAACCTGGCATCTGATCAGGCTCCAAACTGTTTGCAATGGACATAATTGATTGAGTTGGGTTTTATGGCACAGCGACACATGAAATGGTCATATGGCGCCGAAGCAATGGACATAAGGTTTTTAGCATAATTGCATTCAATAAGAAAGAATATGTTATGATTGTTTCTTAAGGCAAATGAATATCTTTTAAGACAAGTGACTGCATAGTGCCAAGTAAAAGTAATGTGCGGAATGCTCCTATAGGAACTTTCTGTAATACATTTGCCTTTGTCTTAACTACCATTATTAAAGATGACAAAGACCTTATTTTAACTCTGTATAAACATAAACATATCTAAAGCATGACAATATGGTATTACCCAGCTTTCATTGCATTAATTACCATTATTAAAGACCTTATTTAAATGATTGCAAATTGCAATGTTCTGGTTAACTGTATATAAAAATAACTAAATTATGAAAACATGGTATTACCCAGTGTTCCCTTATTTACAGGAAGGGATACCGCCAGGTGGATGACTCTGACCCCTTCCTGCCCCGCCCACCACCATACAATGGCTATGGGACCATAGGGGACGAGAGAGTAGTGCAGGACACTGGATATTTGTAAGTACAAAAGGAAACGTGGGCACTAGGCATCTAATTTTATCCTCCACTAAAGAAAAGTTTCATTTTATACGATCATGAACATGCATCATAAGAAATATTTTCTACATCCTAGCAGATGTTAGCTTAAAGCCGAATGCACCTTAAGGCACATTCTGCGTTACTTTCAACCTGCTTTAATTGGTCATTTATCTTTAAAGCTAGAAAAAGGCCATTGGGTAAAGGGTTAACATTACCAAACTTTTCACCATGTTATAAGTACATAATATTACGATCATCTCTCTTTGTGACTGATCTAATGAGTATAAAAAACTACAACTACAACTTGGTGGCTATGGTTTTTGAGATGATTCTAATGAGTAGTTTCACCATAGAGTTTTGTGCTGACATAAGGATCATTGTTTTTGAAATACTTGTCGTATCTTGAGTCCTGGGAAAGGTCTGTGTTAGCTCAGTATTGACTGTATTTGTTCTATGTAGTCGGTATACTTTTATTACAGGGATGACACTACTGTGATGACAGAACCCCCTAGACCCAGCTCAGCTTCCTCCGACTCCCCACCCCCTGCGGTAAGTAACCATCTGCCAATACTCTTAATTAATAAGTAGCCATGCTATAAGTTGGCAGCTTAACTCTTTCCTCCCTGAAACTTCAAATGGACAATTCCAGTTTCCATTTGAGTCTAGTCCATTTCTGACTTTTAAGGGTTGTTTTTGTCAATGTTTTGCATTATGACAAACAGTGAATACCCAGATCAGAGGGCTCCTTACGGAGCCCTCTGATCTGGGTATTCACTGTTTGCATAGGACAAGTGCACTTTTCACATGTATACTGTTTGAAAAGGACGCCTATATGCGGGACTAGGGTTCAAAGGGTTAACTATTTCTCCATAGATACACATTTTTATGCCTTTATTTCTCCACCAAAGAAAATAGTTTCAATTTATGCAGTCATGAACAAATATCATAAGAATTATTTTTTATGTTTTAGATAATGATAGCTTCTAGCAGAAGCTCTCTGATCTGGGTCTTCTCTATTTGTCATATTGCTATAGAAAAGAACCCTAAAAATGGACTAGACTTCACTGGAATTGTCCATTTGAAGTGTCAGGAGTCAACTCACTAAGCTATATGCTGTCTTAAGACTGGCCATTACCCCATAGTCTGTTTATACTTTTGAAGACAGGTGCTCAATTAAAACAGGTTGAAAGTAAAGCCTGCTTTAAGCTACCATCATCTAGGATAAAGATGAAATTTCTTATTGGTTATTTTATGACTGTAAAGATTTGAACTATTTTCTACAGTGAATGAATAAATAAAAGCCATAAAAGGGTGTATCTTAGGGGTATTGTGTTAAAACTGGCCATGCACATTTGACTGAATGGATTCTCTATCACAGGTATTGTGGTTTCCTTGGTATTACCTGTTTTAAACCAGTCTGTAGTATAATTTATCCTACAGTGATTCTCAACCTCAACATAAACAGAACTTTTAATATGGACTTCTCTTCACTCTCAAAGTTACAAACCAAAAACCTTTCATTAGATCACTCTGCTTTAGCTTTCATCTTGCTTTAACTCTTTACATGCTAGCGGCGGAACAGTGACTTTCTTTGCAAACAGTTTGAATCCAGATGAGACTCTGCATCTCATCTGAATCTTAACTGTTTGACACTTTGACCCTGTTTTGAAAATTCTATTTTAAAAATTCTAGTATTGGAACAGTAGCAGGCCACAATTGTTACAGAGAAACAATATTACCCAGCATTCAAAGAGTTAAGCAGCCATTTGTAAGCAGAGCTCCAGATAAGGGGAGTATTTCAAAAACTAAAATCTTTATTTCTGTAATAAACCCTATGGTGTCACTACTCATTAGAATCGTCTCGAAGAGACGATTCTAATGAGTAGTAACACCATAGGGTTTGGTGCTGAAATAAGTGGAAAATATTTGATTTTTGATCAGTTTACTCCCTCTTATCTGGAGCCCTGTGTAAGGATGTAGAAAAACGTAGATTTCATTTGAAGACAGAGTTCAAGCATAAAACAACATTTCTTAAAAGAGCAGGATGATAAAGGCACAAAGACAGTGCTTTTGTGAAGAAAACCCAGGAACATATGCTGATTGTCTTTCCTATCTGTTGGTCTGTCTATCTGTAGGAGGTATTACTGTTTCATCTAGCATCAACACTGCTTACTAGAACTTGGATACTTACACTGTTGTTACCTTGGACCACTCCAAATCTATTGACAAGCATACAATATGGGGGTATATGTGTTTACTGAACACAGCATCTCTTTACTTTCCTTTGTGATTTAACAATTTACTTCATAACGAGTTTCTTCATTTGAAAGAATTTGACAACTTAGAGAAGGCTGAGAGTAAAACAGAAAGCTACTGCAAGTGCTTTCTGCTATACTTATAGCCTGGTTTAATTAACCACCTTTCTTAACTCTTTCCTCCCTAAAACTTTAAATGGACAATTCCAGTTTCAATTTTATTCTAGTCCATTTCTGACTTTTAAGGGTTGCTTTTGTCAATATTTGGCATTATGACAAACAGTGAAGACCCTGGTCAGAGGGCTCCTTCTGGAGTCCTCTGATCTGGGTCTTCACTGTTTGAATAGGACAAATGTACTATTCACATGTACACTGCTTGAAAAGGACGCCTATGTGCGGGACTAGGGTTCAAAGGGTTAACCCATTACCTCATATAGATGCTATTTTACGCTTCAAACTTAATCTGCCGCGTTACAATATAGTGCCTTTTTATACATTCATGAATATGTACCATAAGAACTTTTTTCCATATCATGATAGATACTAGCTTAAGGTAATCCAAGACTGAAGATCGCCTTTTTCCGTGTTATCTCGGCATTTTCCGTGTTCACCGGAATATACCGAACAGTCCTATATAAAACCTAGACGATAATGTTAGAAATTATCCGGACATAGTCCGAAATGTTGCAAATCTCGCCTTGTAAATTTGCTTCGCCTTCCCCGCACGGATTTGAATCCCGACCGAGCTCAATATATTTTTCTTTGAAATATATATCTTTATTAAACAAAACCTTTTCCTAAACCAATGCTTAGATGTTTATAAATGCGTCCGACATGCAATATATTTAATTATAAGCCAATTTATTGTTCAGTCTTTATAAATTTTTCAAGGTCTCTAACACTTTTTTGAAGACAAAATTATTTTTTCCAGTTAGGTGAGGCCAAATGTCTTCATATTTTGGATTTAGATTGCGTAAGAATTGTAGGAAAAAATAAGCAAGTGGTTTATATATCAGTATTTTAGGTTTGAATAGGTAAAAACCACCTTTCTGGAAAATGTGTCTTTTTATTTTCTCGCATATTTTCCTACCTGTAAGGCTATATACAATATTTCAAATATTTTTGATAAGAGATGACGAAAAGCCATCATATTTCACACAAGACATGGGAATTATATGTAGTATCCATTCATAATATCATTTTACCATTACAATTACCCTACCTTCAGTGCTGGAATACCTTAAGGCAAGCTGAAAGTAAAGCAGAATGCACCTTTAGACACATTCTGCTTTCTTTTCATTTGCTTTAAGTTGTCACCTGTTATCCAAACTAGAAACCAGTTATGGGGTAATTGGTTAACTCTCCTCCCCGAAACTTTAAATGGACATTTCCAGTTTCGATTTTTGTCTAGTCCATTTCTGGCTTTTAAGAGTTGTTTTTGTCAAATTTGGCAATACTGACAAACAGTGAAGACCCTGATCAGAGGGCTCCTTTCGGAGCCCTCTGATCTGGGTCTTCACTGTTTGCACAGGACAAGTGTATTTTTCACATGTACACTGTTTGAAATGACGCATATATGCAGGACTAGGGTTCAAAGGGTTAAATACTATGAGGGAAAGGGTTAAATATTACAGGTAGAAAGATATACATAAAACCAAAGCTTTCATATGAGGGTATTTGTACCAAAGCAAGGGTCAGTTAGTAGATGTAGGAATAAAAATAGTTTTCACTCATTTACACTCAATAACCCCAATAGAACATGAGTGTGTTCCTTCAAGTTTATATTGTCCAAACAGACTATGCTGAGTTTCAAGAATTATATTTTATTATCATGTAGTTTTGGGAACAGGTAAGATTAAAGTTGAAAAGTTACCCGTACAAATATTAACCCTTATTGTGCTAAGCTCTACTTGACTAACACTTGCAAACAGTTTGGGTCCAGATCAGACGCCGCGTTACGCAGAGTCTGATCTGGATCAAAACTGTTTGTCACTCATATTCAACTATTCTTCAGTTTAAAACTAATTTTGATTATTTTCACAGACAATAAATTTGAAGCAGGTAATCAATTCAGCATGATAAGGGTTAAAAGTCAAGTTTTACTATTTTGACAACTCAAAGGAAGGCATGTTATTTCATTGGTAAGGCAGGTGACTGATTAACCCTTAGCCTGCCACGCACGACTATAGCTCCATATGCAAACAGCTTGGATCCAGATGAGACGCCGAGTAACTCGGCGTCTCATCCGGATCCAAGCTGTTTGACACTGGGACAACTTTTTCAGCAATTTTGAGCAACTTTGAAGCACTTTGAAACTTGAAGCAGACGAGAAATATAGCAGACGACAATTTATTTGGCGGGCTAAGGGTTAAGAACAAGATTACCTTTATCTTGTTTAACCCTTTACTCCTTCCATACCTTTTAACGCAAATCATTTATTCTTCCAGTGAAGAAAATAGTGCCATTTTATACACTTTCGAATATGCAACATTAGAAATATTTCCCCATATTCTACTTAAAGCTGACTGAAAGCTAAGCAATATTAGCCTTAACCCTTTCCCCCTTAGAAGCGACTTTTAGCGTATTTAATTTATTCCTCCGCTGAAGAAAATAGTTCCAATATATACCGTAATGAATATGTGTCATATTTAATAATTTCCTTATTCTAGCAGGTAATGGCTTAAAGTAGGCTGAAAGTAAAGCAGAATGCGCCATATGGCGCATTCTGTTTACTTTCAACCTGCTTTAAGTGGTCACCTATATTCTATACTAGAAACAGGCTATCAGGTAAAGGGTTAAGGTGCATTCTGCTTTACTTTCAATCTGCTTTAAGTGGTAATTGTCTTCAAAACTAGAAACAGGTATTGGTGTATACATCAACAGTTTAACCCTTTCCCTCATAGAAGCGCCTTTTATCGCGTTTAATGTTTTCCTCCACTGTAGAAAATTAGTTCCAATTCAATCAGTAATGAATTTGTAGTGTTAGAAATATGCAGGGGTGTAAAATTCTACTCACCCGCTTGCCATGGCGAGTAACATTTTATCAGGACGAGCAGATTTTCTGATAATTTACAACAGAAACTAATGAGCAAAATACCATTATCATCCAGCAGGGCGAGTAACAATTCTGAAAATTTTACACCCCTGATATGTTTCATATTCTAACAGATTAAAGCTTAAAGCAGGCTGAAAGTAAAGCAGAATGCACCTTAACTCTTTGTACCCCAATCCCGCATATTGGCGTCCTTTGCAAACAATGAACATGTGAATAGTACACTTGTCCTATGCAAACAGTGAATACCCAGATCAGAGGGCTCCTAGGAGCCCTCTGATCAGGGTCTTCACTGTTTGTCATAATGCCAAGCATTGACAAAAACAACCCTCAAAAGTAAGAAATGGACTAGACTTAAATGGAAACTGGAATTGTCAATTTAAAGTTTCAGGGAGGAAAGAATTAAGGTGCATTCTGTTTACTTTCAACCTGCTTTAAGTGGTCACTTATCTCCAATACTAGACACAGTATATTGAGTAAAGAGTTAAGATATTGGAGGAAGGGTTAACCATCAGTGTTATAAAGCATATTGTAAAGTTGGGATTAGATATTTCTGTGAGGGAAAGGGTTTAGCAGCTTCTACCACCTACCCTAAGCCCATTATTGCAAAGCCTGTTTCTAGTTTTGATGACAGGTGACCATTTAACCCTTTCCCCCATAGAAGTGCCTTTTAGCGCATTCAGTTTATTCTTGCCCTGAAGAACATAGTTCCAATTTATACATTCATAAATATGTATTATACGAAATATTTTCTATATTCTAGCAGATGATAGCTTAAAGCAGGCTGAAAGTAAAGCAGAATGTGCCTTAAGGTACATTCTGCTTTACTTTCAACCTGCTTTAAGTGGTTACCTATTTTTCAAAACTAGAAACAAGCTATGAGGTAAAGGGTTAAAGCAGATTGAAAGTAAAACAGAAGTGGAACTATTATCTTCAGTGGAGGTATTATATTAAAGTCATAAAAAGCCATATATGGAGTAATAGGTTAAACTGATATAAAGCCATCTTTTGAGTAGTCAGAATAGTCAGAACTACTTTATTGCAATACCAGACCTGGCTTAACACACAGTCACATTAAAAGGCAGTCTGCACAAGTAAACTCATTCTATATTTTACCTACAATAGAAACCTCCTTCTATTTACAACCATCACAATGTCAAACTTGTGTCAGCAGCCATTAAGTCTTTCCCTCATAGAGGCGCATTTTAGCGCCTTTAATTTATTCCTCCACTTAAGAAAATAGTTCAAATTTAAACAGTCAGGAATATGTATTGTAAGAAATAGTTTTGATATTCTAGCAGATGGAAGCTTAAAGCAGGATGAAAGTAAAGCAGAGTGCACCTGAAGGCTCATTCTGCTTTACTTTCAACCTGCCTTAAGTGTTCACCTGTTTTCAAAACTAGAATCAGGCTATGGGGTAAAGGGTTAACGATATATATGATGATATGAGCCATACCATGACAAAACCTGCCTTATTGCATTGCAACATTGTACAGATCAAGCACAGCTTATCATCTCAGGCTCTGTATCAGAGTTTGGTCTACACTGCCAAATACAATATATTATACAACTACATAAAATTCTTAAGATGAATGTTGGTGTCAAACAGTGTAGATATAAGAATATAAGGTTAAAGTAATATGAAAGAACCAAATAGTACTAAGCTGTCCCCTCTATCAAACTATAAGTTTACATTACACTTGTGTTTGTACTTTGATTGGATGAAGGGTCATTCATCTATCATAAACATTGCCTACAAAGAATGAATGTGCACACTTGTAAATTATTTCCAATCAAACAAAACACCATTGGTACCAAGTATATATACTCCTTAACCCTTTCCCCCATAGAAGAAACTTTTAGCGTATTTAATTTATTCCTCCGCTGAAGAAAATAGTTCCAGTTTATACCCTCATGAACAATTACCATTACAAATATTTTATATAGCCTAGCAGATTTTAGCTTTAAACAGGTTAAAGTAAAGCAGAATGTGCCTGAAGGCACATTCTGCTTTACTTTCAACCTGTTTTAAGTGGTCACATGTCTTCAAATCTAGAAATAGGCTATGAGGTAAAGGGTTAATTCCAGACCATTTATTGTCCTCTTTACTTACCTGATTGACAATTACCAAGTATGTTAACCCATTACTATACTAGCCTGCTTCTATTTTTAAAGGTGGATGACCACATAAAGCAGTTACTGTGACAAGGCCTTAACCCTTTCCCCCATAGAATCGACTTTTAGCGTATTTAATTTATTCCTCCGCCGAAGAAATTAGTTCCAGTTTATACCCTCATGAACAATTACCATTAAACATATTTTATATAGCCTAGCAGATGTTGGCTTAAAGCAGGTTGAAAGTAAAGCAGAATGTGCCTTAAGGCACATTCTGCTTTACTTTCAACCTGCTTTAAGTGGTCACATTTGTTCAAAACTAGAAACAGGCTATGGGGTAAAGGGTTAACCCTTACCTCCATAGCCATTTGTGCTATTTACCATTCTCAAACTGATATCATTTATGGTAATTTTGTGTTTGAGGCAGGTGACTGCTTGAACCAAGATGAATGTAAAGCAGAAAGCTCCTATAGGAGCTTTCTGCTTTACTTTCATCTGGCTTTAAGCTGTCATCTGTATTTGACACTATCAGAGAATCGTCATTTGAGTGTAGTTATCTGGGTAGGATAGAGGTGTGGCACTTTTGCGGCAAAAGGGGTAAAAGGGCCTTAACCAGTTACCTCATAGCCTGTTTCTAGTATTGAAGACAAGTGACCACTTAAATGGATTCTGCTTTACTTTCAGCCTGCTTTAAGCTATCATCTGCTACAATATAGAAAATATTTCTTTTACTACATATTCGTAACTTTATAAATTGGAACTATTTTCTTCAGTGGAGGAGTGAATTTAATGTGCTAAAAGGCGCTTCTATGGAGGAAAGGGTTAATTTTACTTACGTGGAGGAAAATGTTAATTGAAGAAATGTGTGTTGAGAACAGTGAATATATATTTGCTTTTAACTTTACAGTACCATAGAGTCAGCAGTTACTCCGAGCACTGCAATGATCTCGGCACGTTTCCAATCCGCTATTCTGGAGTCAATCACTATGCGGCCAGCAATCTTTAGGTTTTTTTCACTTTTTCCCTCTAATTCTGTACTAACGACAGGACACAGTTACAATCTAAAACGTTCACTCGTATTAACCGGTGTTTTTCTTAATTTTTTTTATAATATCTTATTAACACTTATTTCAGGATGTCGAGGTATGAATAACGCAAACTGAAGGGGAATATGTTACATATAAGAGAATGTTCTTATACGCCAGAACACGTAAACTATTTTCTGGAAACAATAGAAGTTTTTGCACTTACCATAGCTAGCAGTTGAAGAAGCTGGTGTACTTTGCTACAGTTATATAGCTACCATAGGCTTGCTTTGCAGGGCGCCAGATAAAAGGGAGTTAACTGAAAAAATCCAACATTTTCTCAATGAAAATCTTTATTTCAGCACCAAATCCTATGGTGTTACTACTCATTAGAATCGTCTCTTTGAGACGATTCTAATGAGTAGCAACATCATAAGGTTTAATGCAGAAATAAAGATTTTAGTTTTTGAAATACTCCCCTTATCCGGAGCTCTTGCTTTGTTTAAACACTTCGAGTGCTGAATAATACATATTATATTACTCTCAAAAGGTCTCTAAAAGTTCTAAAATCCAGTCATCTTTACAAGTAATGTACAATCCACAATCCGAGTGACAAACCATTTGGATCCTGATCAGGCCCTACAATATGTTGGGCCTGATTAGGATCCAAATGGGCTTGTTAAAGGGTGATAAGTTTTTTTGCCCAGCAAATCTTGATTTCAAAGCCTGAAACTTGATTTTAACATATGAACAAATAAGAACATTTGTGAACTTCAAAGGTTGAAATCAGGAGCATGGTCATGTTTCATAATCTATATTATGAACAAATTTCATAGCTGCAGTTAACCCTTTACCTCATAACCTGTTTCTAGTTTTGCAGAAAGGTGCCCACTTAAAGCAGTTTGAAAGTAAAGCAGAATGTGCCTCAAGGCACATTCTGCTTTACTTTCAGCCTGCTTTAAGCTACCATCTGTTAGGATATAGACAATTTTTCTGTTGGAATATGTTTGTTACAGTTTAAATTAGAACTATTTTCTTTTGAGGAGGAATAAATCAAATGTGCTAAAAGGCGCTTCTATCAGGGAAAGGGTTAAGTTTAAAAAATGTGGTCATAATGGTGTGTGTTAACCCATTCAACTCTAGTGACAAGTATACTCATCATTTACAAACAGTGTACCTGTTAAAAGAGTGTACTTGTACTATACAAACAGTGAGACCCGGAGCAGATGGCTTCCATTAGGAACCCTCTGATCAGATTTCGCGCTATTTGTCTTTTTACAATATTTTGTTAAAAATGCCTCTAAATAGTAAAAAATGGACAAGACTTGATTATGAGAAATTGGAATTGTCCATTTAATTTCCGGGTTTTAATGAGTTCAATGAAATGTTTTAAGATATGGTCTATGAATCATGTTTATTAGACAGTTATACAGCACTCCAAGGGTTTATCTATACTTACTTGTATGGTCCTTTGACAAATTCTACCGGTATGTCTCCAAGAAGAGGCAGAACAATCAGTATATTGCTTTATCTGTGGGTGCTGGATAGTTCATTAATATTAGCCATTACCCCATAGCCTGTTTCTAATTTTGAAAACAGGTGACCACTTAGAGCAGGTTGAAAGTAAAGCAGAATGCGCCTTAAGGCGCATTCTGCTTATCTTTCAGCCTGCTTTAAGCTACCATATGCTAAGATATAGAAAATATTTCTAATGATACATGTTCACGACTGTATGAATTGAAACTATTTTATTAATAAATTAAAGGCGTAAAAATGTATATCTATGGAGTAATGGGTTAACAAAATACTCAACTGTTCAAAGTTCTGTGTATTGTGGAGATTTGTGTTTATCGAAATCAGATTTGTTCTAATATCAATGGGTACTAGCTGTCACAATCTAATCCAGTTTAGAGGTGGAATAACTGTTTGTGGGTTTGTTAATGTATTTGGGCATGATTAATAATGTTGACTGTAGTTGTAGATTTTATTTAATGATTCTGGTTGATCTACTTGATAGAGTGGTTAGGGTATTGTAGTTAGTGGTGTTTGTTTGTCTGTACAATAAAAAAAAAGATTAGACAAAATACAGCTGCAAAAATAAACATAGACACCGGTAAGAAATGTACCATAAATAAATAAGCATAGATAAGAAATGTACCATAAATAAATAAGCATATAATTATAAAAATATTCCAGATAGGGAATTAAAAAAGTATTAGTATATAAACTGCTCTTTTCTAATATTTCGACCTCTAAGGGTTTTTTTCAAAGAAAATCACGTCCAAACACTAGTCACATTTTTGTTACATGTATTCAGAGAATAATCTTTGAAAAAGGCCCTTAGATGTCGAAATATTAAAAAAGAGCAGTTTATATATGAATGATAATAAGCATAGATGTACCATATATATGGTAAATAAGCACATATAAGAAATGTACCATAAATTAAAAAGCATAGATAAGAAATGTACTATATGTACAGTAAATAAGCATAGATAAGAAATGTACCATATGTACGGTAAATAGGAATAGATAAGAAATGTATCATATATAAATAAGCTTTGATAAGAAATGCACCATAAATTAATAAGCATAGATAAAATATGTACCAAATATATGGTAAATAAGCATAGATAAGAAATGTACCATATACACGGTAAATAAGCATAGATATGATGTACCATAATAAATAAGCATAGATGAGAAATGTACCATATTATGCTCCTGATTGTATTATGCATTAAATTAAATGCAGCATAAATGCAGAAAGATCCTCTTTTTCCTCAGTACAGTTTCTACCATAAGAACAAATCACCTATATGCAATAGAGATATAGAATACATTGTTTGTGTTCAGTCAGGTGACTGTTAAATCAAAGGAGCTTTCTGCTTTACTTCCATCTTTCTTAAGCAGCGGCTACGTGTTATAACTTAATCTGATTGTGTTTTACCCATTACCCCATAATCTGTTTCTAGTTTTGAATACAGGTGACAGGTTGAAAATAAAGCAGAATGTGCTTAAGCTATCATCTGCTAGGATATAGAAAATATTTTTATGTAACATCTTCATGACTGTATCAAATGGAACTACGGGTATTTTATGCAGTGGAGGTATAAATTGAATGCGAATTGTTAAGAGGACATTATGTGGAGGTATCCTAAGACTATATATACAGGATAGGACTAAGCAGTAACTTGTGTCTATAGAGAGTATATTGATCCTTAACCCAATGCCCCATAAATACGGCTTTTTACGCCTTTAATGTTTTCCTTCACTGAAGAAAAAACTTTCAATTTATACAGTCATGAATATGTATAATAAGAAGTAGCTTCTATATCCTAGAAGATGTTAGCTTAAAGCAGGCTGAAAGTAAAGCAGAATGTGCCTTAATGCACATTCTGCTTCACTTTCAATCTGCTTTGAGTGATCATTTTTCTTTAACCCATTACCACATAGCCTGTTTTTAGTGTTGAAGATAGGCGACCACTTAAAGCAGGTTGAAAGTAAAGCAGAATTCGCCTTGAGGCACATTCTGCTTTACTTTCAGCCTGCTTTAAGATATCATCTGCTAGAAAGTAGAAAGTATTTCTTATGATATATATTCATGACTGTATACATTGGAGCTATTTTCTTTAGAGGACGAATAAAATAGAGGCGTAAAAAGGCGTATTTATGGGGTAATGGGTTAATTTAATAGCAATGATATGATTTTGAAGGTAAGCAGTACCTGAATTTGGTGGTAAGTAAAGAGTGATCAGATGGGCGTTTGTTGTTCCTCGCACCGCCTGAGTGAGTCTCGTTTCTTCTTTTTCACCATTGTCTCATTTCTCTTGGAAGGCTGAACTAAGACTTTCTCTGGCAAAATAAGCTTTCTTTCTTCTGATACAAATCCTGGACTGCTTTCTGCATTTCTGGAAAATTAGTTTTTGTGATGATTTTTGTGTAGTTGCTAGATAGAAAGATTGATGTGAAGACGGACTTTCAGGTGCTTCCTGTTTGAGCTTTCACTCCTGTTACTTATTGTTTTAACCCCTTGCCCCATGGCCTGTTGCTAGTGGAAGATCATCATATTATTATGACCACTGAAAATAGGTTGAAAGTAATGCAGGCACATTCTGCTTTACTTTCAGCCTGCTTTAAGCTATCATAGGCTAGAATTTAGAAAATATTTCTTACGGTACATTTTCATGACTGTATAGATTGGAACAGATCAACTATTTTATTCAGTGCGGGTATAAATTAAATGTGCTTAAAGGTGCTTTGATGGGTTTAAGGGGTTAAGAGTAGACATGTTACTTTGCATTCAAAGCTAAAATAAATACAAATGTAGTTATATTCTTACTAGTTTATAACTGTTTATGGTTGTGACTTGCTAAGTAGAAAGTCTTTGACTGGCTCAGTATACGGCTTTGATCTTGAGGCACCGCAATCCTTGTTTGTAACTGGCTGAGTAATTGACTGTGATCTGGAGGCATCTCAGTGTTTGTTTGTGACTGGCTGTATATGACTAGCTTGATCTGGAGGTAGCTCAATTTGTAATTGTGACTGACTCAGCAGTTGGTTTTAATCAGAATACTCCTCAGTTTATGACTGATTTAGTATTAACCCTTCCCTTGTTATTAGCAAATTTGAAAACAGTGCAAACCTAGATCAGACAGCTCCTTCAGGAGCTAACAGATGAGGATCTGCCCTGTATTCGTATACAGTGAAACCCCTCTAAACCGGACATGTGTGGGGACAACAAAAACATCCGGTTTAGAGGGGTTTCCGATTTATAGGGGTTTTAATCCATAGCTTGTTTCTAGTATCGAAGGTAGTTGACCACTTAAAGCAGGTTGAAAGTAAAGCAGAATGTGCCTTAAGGCGCATTCTGCTTTATTTTCAACCTGCTTTAAGCTATCATTTGCTAGGATATAGAACATATTTCTGATAATATATGTTCATTAATGTATTTTCTTCAGTGAATGAATAAATCAAAGGCGTAAAAATGGGTGGGAATCGGGACCAAAGTTTTTGTCCGGTTTAGAGAGAATTCCGGTATTTAGAGGTTCCGGTTTAGAGGGGTTTTACTGTACATTGTAATCTATTTTCCATGAGTCTGCCCTCTTTCCAGGGGAGCGGTTTCATTACTTGATTAGCCAATGTAATAGTTCATAATGTAATACATGTATATGAATATTCAGCGAAAAAGGGACCTGTGGAGGATATAGTGTAATATATGGATATTCAGCGGAGAAGAGACTTAGGTTGAAATTTTTGTGAGGAAGAAATTTATTTTGTTGCTGTGACTGATCCAACGGTTAAAACTCTGTGCAGACTTAAGCAGAAAAATCTTCAAAGAGCTTGGATCCAGATGAGATGCCGTACTATGTGGTGTCATATCAGGATTAAAACTGCTTGTCACTCTTGACTATATAACTAAATACTTTTTAGAATATTCTACTTTTAGAACAGCTGCAGACAACAAATCTTGCAGACGACAATGTAACTTAGCATACGAAGAGTTGTACAAGGGCATTAACTCTTTCGCGTACTCATTACATTTGCAAACAGACCCTGATCAGAGGGCTCCTGATTAGAGTCTGCACTGTTTGATAATTTAGATCAGTATTTATGAATCAATACCCAGAATTCCATGTAGACTGGTTCATGTTTTGGTAACTAAAATGATCCACAAAGGAACATAATAACCTACACTAGTTACTTAGCGTTGAAAGAGTTAACTAGATGTACTCATCTCCTATATTCAAAGAGTTATAATACTAGTACAGTGTTCCCTCTCTACAATGACATCCAATGGGAGACAAACAGTATGTTCGTTGTTTGGAGGGAGTGGTTATAGGGCGGGAAATTGGCTCCTATTTGCATACAGCTTGAATCCAGATCAGACGCCGCGTAACGCGGCGTCTGACCTGGATTCAAGCTGTTTGTCACTCATCATTAAGCTTTTTCTGTCAAAATTATTTTTATGTAACTATTAGAAGAACAGCATACGACAATTTTAAGCAGACGTTACTGCAGCAGTGAAATGGTTAGAAATAATTGTCTTGTTTGGGGACCAGCGTCAAGGGTCGTTGTAAGGAGGGAGTTGTTGTTCAGAGGGCCGTAGTAGACAGAGAGCACTGTAATATATATAAAGGGATTTCAGTATGCATATTTACATGTAGGGGTCTAATAAGGGCTTATCAACAACAATATATAGTCACTTGCCCTTAGTCACTGTTCATTGAAGAAGTTTTTTTTATCTTTACTGAATTTAACAGTGGCCAAAACTTTAGAACTACATGTGTACTCAACTCAAGAAGTTCTTGAGCTTAGTACAAGGTGGGTCTTGTCAGGCAAAGGTCAAGTTCATTTAGAGGTCATGGTCACATGCGTGAGCATAGTTTTTCACCAACATATTTGTTAAATTTATTTTTGATTATACTGAGTTTGATTTAATTTTTTCTTCTGAAAAAGTTCTTTTAAATTTGTATTAGTACTATAGAGCAATTACTATTTTAGTCTCAATTTAATACTAACAAAGGTCGGGGATTTTTTTCAAAACCTTCCTTCCTAATTGTACTAATAGCTTTCAAATATTCCATTGTCACCCCCTTGATAAGCTGCAAAATCACAAGCCCTCCTACACTGTTTGCTAGTTTAGAGCAGTATTTACTAAACCACTTAGAATTCCAAGTAGACTGGTTCATGTTTTGATTACATAAAAGACCAACAAGGGAACCTAATAAACCACAATGGTTACTTTGTGTTGAAGGTGTTAAACACAGACAGTAAACAAGGTATGAGGGAAATGGTTAAAGGTCGAGGTCACCAATAAGGAACTAAAGAATGGGGGTACTTATCTTTGATTGATAGTTACAGAGCAATGTGTACATGTATTATCCCTTTACCCCATAGGCTGTTTCTAGTATTGAAAATAGGTGACCACTTAAAGCAGGTTGAAAGTAAAGCAGAATGCGCCTTATGGCGCATTCTGCTTTACTTTCAGCCTACTTTAAGCTACCATCTGCTAGAATGTAGAAAATATTTCTAATGACACATATTCATGACTGTATAAAATAGAACTATATTCCTCTGTAGAATAATAAATGAAAGCCGTAAAAAGGTGTATTTATGGGGTAATGGGTTATACCAACATGTGATACAGTTTTGAAGCAAACAGGGTATTTATATCACTATAGGTGATGGTCAGTACGATCAGGTGGCGGTACTAGTGGCCGGGAGGTAACGTCTACAAGGCTCTCACCCTCACAGTGTCATTATTAACACTTTTTGAAATTCTCAAATGCAGAATAAAAACAGTTTATTGCGTCATTAATTCCTTCAAATAGACAAGTCCAGTCTAGTTCATTTTTCACTATGTATTGAGTTTTGCAATATATTGCAAAATGACAAACAGTGCATACCCTAATCAGACAGACGACTCCTTCAGGAGCCCTCTGATCAGGGTCTACATTGTTTGTATAGGACATATTCTCTGTATAGGGACACTTGTCTAGGGTTGTAAGTGTTAAATTTAAAAAAAAAAATGGCACTCTGAGGGTTAAGAGGAGATTTTTCAAGAAATAAGATTTCAGTTGAACATGTGTTTTAGCAGCCATTGTTAGAAACATTGGCGTCTGTAAAGACAAGTTGCTGCTTAATGCTGGACAAATGTAATGCAGAAAGCTCCAAATGGAGCTTTCTGCATTACTAGTATCCTGCACTAAGCATATACAGTGGAGAATCTGTTATTCTTTCCCGTTTAAACGCAAACGTACGCAAACGCAAAGCACTAAAACGTAGAAAAGAACAACTTTTGGACAATTCTGATAATTCTTGTTTATCTTGGTGGCAAACAGTTTGGAGCCTGATCAGACGGCGGGTTACCCGGCGTCTGATCTGGCTCCAAACTGTTTGCACTGCAAATAATAGTTTTAGCATAAACGCATTTATTGGGAAAGAATAACAGATTCTCCACTGTACCTGTCGTAAGACTGCCAATATTCTTTCTGTGTGGCAGCATAACACAGGCTTTAGCTGAAACAATATTGTACATGTACTGTGTTTTGGTCAAATGTTTTCCTTATTGTGAAAATTATTATCATGATTTTTTTATTACCGTATAATTATGTGACAGTAGTTTTGATATGTTTTTTTGTTTTACTTAATTTTTCTACAAGCCTGTTTGAGGATATTTAGAAAGCCCTTTTTCTTCATTCAAAGGGGATAATCCTTACTCTGCAGGGAACCAGTGTATGCAAACAGGGCATACCCTGATCATAGGGCTCCTGAAGGAGCCCTCAGATCAGGATCTGCACTAATGTTTAACTTTTAAAGTTGTCTGAAAACAGTGCTCACAATCAAAAGTTGGAAAGTCCATTTCTAAATGAAGCTTTAATTATGTAAGGTTTAAAAAGTGTTGTATTCAAAAATGCAACTGTTCTATAGATTGAATTTTCAAAACATGGTCAGAGTTTCAAACAGTTTGGATCCTGATGAGATGCCTCTGCTCTTTACAAAGCATCAGATCTGGATCCAAACTGTTTGCACAGATAATCACAAGTCCGCTGCTATCATGCAAAGAGTTTACAGTGTAGTATGTACGTATAGTGCCTCTTTAATGTTACAACAGAGCTTTAGATAAGGCATTGGCGTAGCTTCCTATTAGGCAAGTAGGCACGTGCCTACACTTTTTTTTCTGAAGTCCAAAAAATAAAAAAGGCTAAAAATGCAGAAAAAGCAATAAAATTGACATCTAAGGGGGGTTAGGGGTGAACCCCAATTATTTTTACATAGATTTCATGTTAGTATTTTGCCATTATCAAACGCGGGAAAAGACCTCAGAACGCATCTAGAGACTATCTAGGAATAAAAATTTCCCGGGGGAGCATACCCCCGGACCCCCCTAGTAAGAAAGCGTACACTTATTAACTGGTCTAGTCACTCCGTTGGCACGCATGTACAGGTAGCTGCCTTTATGCAAAACACACGCTACTGCGTACACACACACACTGTCCTCATAGTTGCAACAATTTAAAAGTAAAAAAAATGCAATAACATATAGGAATAGGATGTGTTAGAGTCTAACTTAATTAGAGATTAATGGAAGACAACCTGTCAACAATTACATTATATTAACCTGGAACAGACAATTTATGTTATTTTCAGCCGACTTTTTACATAAAATTATAAAATTTATAGCAGAATTTTACCTGTCTTGGACGCTCAAAAAGCCCTCAGACGAACCAGAGGCCATATGGGATTCACGCCCCCCCCCCCCCCCTTCCTAGTAAGAGTGCGTTCATAAATTGGTGTATTAGTTACTTTGGACTTCCTACGGGCCTGTTACGTCCAAATAATTTCAAGTAGCGAGTCTGTTAATGAAAAAAATTCGGTATCAGACCCTGTGATATACTAATTGACGTGGGATTGTTGTGGGTTTTTCTTTCAAGAAAATATGCAGACATATTCTTTTGCAAAAAATTAAAATTGTCTGGTTTTTTAAGCTTTTCATTAATTCTTCAAATGTCTCCCCAGACCCTCCTTAAATGCGTCTTCAGTGTTGTAGAACTCAAAATTTTCCAGGGGGAGCATGCCCCCGGACCCCCCTAGAAAAGGTATGCCTACACTTTCATTTTGGCCAAGCTACGCCCCTGTAAGGGGAGTTTTTCAAAAAGTAAAATCTTTATGTCAGCATTAAACCTTATTGTGTCACTACTCATTAAAATCGTCTCTTCGAGGGGATTCTAATGAGTAAACAGTCACACCATAGGATTTGGTGCTGAAATGGGTAACAAAATGTTGGATATGTTTTTTTACTCTTCGCTCTTATCTGGAGTCCTGTACATACAAGCTCAGTCTACAATGTCTGTTTTCCATATTTTATAGTGCATTGTGTTCAATGGCACATATACAGTGGAGAATCTGTTATTCTTTCCTGTTTAAACGCAAACGTACACAAACGCAAAGCACTAAAACGTAGAAAAGAACAACTTTTGGACAATTCTGATAATTCTTGTTTATCTTGGTGGCAAAGAGTTTGGAGCCTGATCAGACGCCGGGTTACCCGGCGTCTGATCTGGCTCCAAACTGTTTGCACTGCAAATAATAGTTTTAGCGTAAACGCATTTATTGGGAAAGAATAACAGATTCTCCACTATACAATGATGTTGATTCCACTTGTTCTAGCTTAATGACCTCCATTGGGTGAGCAATAGCATACAATAGTATAAATTATCAGCTTGAGCTTTGTATACTATACACCAGGAATACTATTGCTTTTAATTGAAATCTTAACCCTATTTTAGCAAGAAATTAGAATATATCGTTTGCAAACAGTGTAGATCGTGATCAAAGAAGCTAGACTTTACCATTTCGTCTCGTATCAACACCGCATACTAGAATGCTTTTATACTTTAATAGTTGTTGCTTAAATTGGACTATGCCCAGTCCTACCCTATCACCAAACTTGATTTCATCTTGATCTTGGTTCAAAGCTAATGTCAAGCATGACATCTTAGCATTCTGGTAAATGTTCATGTAACCCTTTACCCCATAGTCTGAGACTGTTTCTAGTTTTGAAAACAAGTGACCACTTAAAGCAAGCTGAAAATAAAGCAGAATGTTCTTTAAGGTGCATTCTGCTTTACTTTCAGCCTGCTTTAAGCTATCATTTGCTAGAATATAGAAAATGCACATCTGTGAAGTAAAGGGTTATTTAACATTGATTATAAAAAAAAAAAAATGATCAAAGTTGAGGGGTAAAGAATACAGAGAAAATGGCATTTAGAATAAATGACCCGATTCTGATGTAATTTTGATTTCAATTCTATTTGATTTTTCAATATTGAAAATAAAGCAGAATGTTCTTTAAGGTGCATTCTGCTTTACTTTCAGCCTGCTTTAAGCTATCATTTGCTAGAATATAGAAAATGCACATCTGTGAAGTAAAGGGTTATTTAACATTGATTATAAAAAAAAAAAATGATCAAAGTTGAGGGGTAAAGAATACAGAGAAAATGGCATTTAGAATAAATGACCCGATTCTGATGTAATTTTGATTTCAATTCTATTTGATTTTTCAATATTGTAAATTATGTAATTTTGTTTTGATTTAAGTGCATGATAGATCGTTACAGTGATATGTGGTGATTCAATTGTATAACTAAATAATTTGACTAAATGTTTGATCATTTCTTTAAAATAGACAAACTCTATTGTAAGTTTTTGCTCAATTAACTCTTTCCGCTACAGACTTAAGTACCAATGATGCTTCGATCCTGTCCTCTAAATCCAATATTATACATTGTACATTATTTCTCTTATCATTGATGGGGGTTAATACAAGTCACAGCAAAAAACAGGATGAAATAAAATACTTTCACCTTGCTGTAAACTACTGCTTTATATTGATTAAACTTAAGTCTGTAAGATGAATGCACCTAATTTTCTAATGTTTATGGCACTTCAATGGCATTTGCAAACAGCTTTGATTCTGATCAGATACAAACTCATTGTGTGTTTGATTGTTCTCAGAACTGGTTGCAGAGGTCAGGCATACTCATTTTACACATTTAACCCTTTACCTCATAGCCTGTTTCTAGTGTTTAAGACATGTGACCACTTAAAGCAGGTTGAAAGTAAAGCAGAATGTGCCTTAAGGCACATTCTGCTTTACTTTCAGCCTGCTTTAAGCTAAAATCTGCTAGGTTATATAAAATATTTGTAATGGTTATTGCATGAGGGTATAAACTGGGACTATTTTCTTCAGCGGAGGAATACATTAAATACGCTAAAAGTCGCTTCTATGGGGGAAAGGGTTAACAGCTAAACACCATAACAGAGAAATGAACGCTGAACACAATGGCTGAACTTGTAATGAAATACACTTGCATTTGAACCTGTGTTGTGTGACAGTTCAGCAAACATGCAAGAAGTCATTAACCATTACAAAATGCTAGTAACCAGTATAATCATCATTTTCAAACAGTGTAGATGGCTCCTGAAGGAGCCCTCTGACCAGGGTCTGAATCACAGGGGCCTTGAACGAAAAATGTATTCAAATCTATATATAGTCGGAAAAAGACGTCATGAAGAATCAGCTGGCCGCTGTGGTTAGCATGCTGGACCGGCAATCCAGAGACCCGTGGTTCGATTCCCAGCCACGGCGGCTGATTTTTCATTACGTCTTTTTCCGATAGTATATACTATAAATAGATTTGAATACATTTTTTGTTCAAGGCCCCTGTGGTCTGAACTGTTTGCCTTAATTTTTTGGACAAAGCCCTTAAGAATCAGTGTAAACTGTTCATGTTCAAAGGGGCAGGTCCATAAGTCAGCAGTTTAATGGTTAATATAGATGGTAGCTTAATGCAGGACAAAAGTAATGCAGAAAGCTTCTGAAGGAGCTTACTGCTTTACTTTTGTTTTTCATTTAAAATCAATGTTTTGTAAAGATAATATTTCATCAAACACAGGTTCAACTATAAATGGCACTTAACAATTTGTTGCTAATTTTGTTCATTCATTACCCCTTTAACAGTAAACACACCCTTTTCACAACACTAATTTATTCCTCTACTAAAGAAAATAGTTCCATTTTATATAGTCGTGAATATATTTTCTATACCCTAGTAGATTGTAACTTAACCCAGGCGAAGAGTAAAGCAGAATGTGCCTACCGGCACATTCTGCTTTGCTTTCAATCTGCTTTAAGTGGTCACCTGTCTTCAAAGCTAGAAACAAACAATGGGGTAATGGTTTAAATTTTAAAAAATAAGTTATAAAGTTTGAGAGCAGAGTTTTCATTACTGAAATCTATACGAAGTTTGTTTCTTTACAATTTTCTTGCTTGTATGAATTGTAAAAACATTTATAAGTAAAGTTTAAAATATGTTTTTTTTGTTAATTTTGAAAATATTAACTTTCATTATAAGTACATGTTTACTTTTGACAGAATGGTACTTTTTGTACCCCAGGAAACAGTTTATAAAGAATTTTTATTTCCTTGATATTCATAGTGTTGTCCCTGGTAACCATGGTAATAATGTTACCTGTATTTTCTGTATTGCAGTACTACCCGGGCAGTTTTGTGGAGCAGTATAACAACCTCGGAACATTCCCCCGGAACAGCCGACCAACATAATTCCAAAGATACAAACCCGAAAACAATCACCGACATAATATTGCCAGTACCGGTGTTAAGCATGTGCAATCAACTAAGGGAGACAACTCATAATATTCCTGTGTGCTGTAGAACTGGACTAGCTGTATAAAGTCTGTAGATATAGAACATTGTTCATCCATTGGAGTCTTTCGGATGCAATATACCAGTAATTAAGACATTACAATCATGTGTATATAACTTTAAGGTACAGTCAGATCTGTGTTAACCCTTTACCCAATAACCCGTATATAACACTAAATGCAGGTGATCACTTAAAGCAGGTTGAAAGTAAAGCAGAATGTGCCTTAAGGCACATTCTGCTTTACTTTCAGCCTGCTTAAAACTCCCATCTGCTAGGCTATATAACAATATGGTATGGTAATTGTTCATGAGGCTATAAACTGGAACTATTTTCTTCAGCGGAGGAATAAATTAAATATGCTAATGGGGTAAAGGGTTAAATGATCATCAGTCAATGAAAAATCTTGGCCATATAATCATATATACAGTGGAGAAGACAATTCTATCCCAATAAATGTGTTTGCAGTAAAATGTTTTATTTCCATTGCAGACAGTTTGGAGCAAGATCAGACGTCTGGTAACTCGGCGTCTGATCAGGCTCCAAACTGTCTACCACTCAGATTAAAATGACTAGTCAAATAATAAAGAAGTTTCTTCATTTTATTGCTTCGCCTTCAAGACTGGCAATGTATATTCTGTTACTTGTTCATTTGACACAGATATGACTGTTATTGTGTAAAAGGTTTCATGAACTATACAGGGTGCAAGTCATACTCAGAGGATACAGGGAGTATTTTAAAAATTAAATTTTTTATTTCTGCATTAAACCCTATTGTGTTACTACTCGTTAGAATCGTCTCTTCAAGTCGATTCTAATGAGTAGTTACACCATAGGATTTGGTGCTGAAATGAGTGAGCAAATGTTGGTTATGTTCAGTTTACTCCTTGTCTGGAGCCCTGAAGGGTGCAAACAGTACTGCAGACTCCTACTGTTACAACCTCTCAAAGAGTTAACAGCCAACGTGTGTTGGTAATAGTGGGGGTTTTACTGGTACCAGTTTAATTGGTGTGCTGTTACAGTTATGTTTTGTTGTATACTTAATGCTCTGTTGATAAAACTTTTATATTTTTTTTTTAAATCTAGATACAGTCTATGATTGTTTTTTGTCAGACTGATTTTTACGAAAAAATTTAGATTTTTTTTTTTTTTTTTTTGAAAATCAAATTACAAAGTACAGCGTGAGGTATTCTCAAGTTGATGTCAGATCTTTTCTGCTGTATGGATTTGCCAGATAGTGTTGTATGAGATTTGACTTACCGGTAATCAAAGTAGAACTGAAAGTAAAAAATGTAAATAATCCTGTGAGATTTACACACCCATGAGACTTACACCATGAGTGGGGGAAATAATATTGTTAAATATTGTAAAGTATGTCCGATAACTGATCGTTATTGGAATCCAGCGATTTCCAGTGCTTTATTACAGTAAAACCTCTCAATTACGACCACTAAAACAAAATGTTAATTGAATGTGTGAAAAACAGGTTATCGCCCAAAGCAAGGTGACAGTAAAACAGAAAGCTCCTAAAGGAGCTTTCTGTTTAACTATGACCTTGCTTTCAGCAGTCACTAGTCGTCAAGACTAAATAATTAATATATTTAAGTGGTCGTAATAGAGAGGTTTTACTGTACTATTTATATTGTACTTTTATATAAAACGATTAAATAGGATATGCTCTGTTGCATTAAGTCATTATAGAATCAAATTAGTAGTGATTTTGTACAAATTATTTTATAGAACTTTTTTATGCTTTTTACAATACAATAAAACACTCTTATAATGAACACTCACACAAAAGCAGGATCGAAATAAAGCATAAAGCTCCTGTAGGGTCTTTCTGCTTTACTTTGATCCTGCTTTTATCTGCCACTTGTCTTAGTTCGTATCTTGCTTGAACTGTATATATTTGTATATCCAATCTTTGCAAACAGTGTAGATCTAGATGAGAGCCTCTAATCTGGGTCTGTACTGTTTGTCATATTCTATATTTTCGGAACATAGCCCTAGATCTTCAATTCAATCTAGTCAATTATCAGAAAAGGAATAAGTCCATTTGAAATTTTAGCATTATAAGGGTTAACTCTTTCCTCCCTGAAACTTTTAATGGACAATCCCTGTTTCCATTTTAGTATAGTCCATTTCTGACTTTTAAGGGTTGTTTTTGTCAATGTTTCGGAGCCCTCTGATCTGGGTCTTCACTGTTTGCATAGGACAAGTGTACTATTCACATGTACACTGTTTGAAAGGACGCCTATATGCGGGACTAGGGTTCAAAAGGTTCCATTCACCCGCCAAAGTCGCATAAAGATGCCTTTGCAAACAGTTTGAATCTAGATCAGACGCCACATAGCACGGCATCTGATCAGGATCCAAACAATATGACACTAGCATAAACAATTCTTAGTCATATTACGATAAATGTAACTTTGAAATGATCTATCTTGCAATCCACACTATTGAAGCAGACAATATAGCAGTGAATGGGGTAAAAATGTTATAATTTATTTGAAGCAGAAAGGGTAAAACATCACCACTGAATCTTAGTTTCAGTGTTCAAAAGAGCAGGGTTTTACTTTATTTATGTACCAATCAGATGTTTAGTGCTTTCTGCAGTGTATTTGTCATATAACATGTTTTCATATATTATGTCTTAACCCGTTACCCCATAAATACACCTTTTTACGCCTCTAGTTTATTTCTCCTTTGAGGAAAATAGTACCAATTTATACAGTCATGAAAATTTACCGAAAGCAATATTTTTATATATCCTAGCAGATGGTAGCTTAAAGCAAGATGAAAGTAAAGCAAAATGGGACATATGGCACATTCTGCTTTACTTTCAACCTACTTTAAGTGGTCACCTATCTTCAAAACTAGAAACAGGCTTTGGGGTGAAGGGTTAAAGTCTAGTACAATCCATGATTACGACCACCAAAGTGTGTCAAATATTAGTCTTTTAAGACAGATGACTGCTTAAAGTATTGTGAAAATGAAACAGAAAACTCCTACAGGAGCTTTTTGTTTTACTTTCACATTGCTTTAAGCTGTCACCTGTCTTGTATACAGGTAATTAGCCTTCTTTTTAGTGGTCGCAATAGAGAGGTTCTACTGTACTTTACAAAGTTACGAAGGGTGTTATGTTAGAGCAGCATTATTGTCTAGCATGGACTAGACATTGCCTTATTTTAACAATAATGAGGTGCAGAGCATTTCTCACAGGTTGTACAGAATGGTGTATGATGAATCGTAAGAACTTGATAGTGCTAACCCTATAACATATCTTTACCAACAGTATTGAGGAAATGAAGCATTTGACTATGTTGTCCTTCTCTGCAGTTCAATTCATTCATGCCTAAGTCAAAAAGTTTGAAACAACTCAGAACATGGCTTGTTTTCTGGGAATTAAGGCAGGTGGCTGTTTAAAACAAGTTGAAGGTAACAGGGCTGCTATAAGTTGATCAAAAAAATCCTAAGATTTCAAATTTTCAATTTTTTAGACGCAATTTTACTAAACGTACCTTTACCCCATAGTCTTTTTAGCTCACCTGGCACGTAGTACCAAGGTGAGCTTTTAGGATCGCTGGATGTCCGTCGTCCGTCGTCTGTCCGTCCACAATTGTTCGTTAACACTCTACCAGGTTCAAATCTAATTGGATCTTGATGAAACTTGGTCACAATGTTTGCCTCAATGAAATCTAGGCCAAGTTCGAATGTGGGTCATGCCCGGTCAAAAACTAGGTCACTAGGTCAAATTATCTAAAAACCTTGTTAACACTCTAGAGGCTACAAATTTCATTGGATCTTCATGAAACTTCATCAATATGATTGCCTCAATGAAATCTAGGCCAAGTTCGAATGTGGGTAATGTCCGGTCAAAAACTAGGTCACTAGGTCAAATCTTCGAAAAACCTTGTTAACACTCTAGAGACTACAAATTTCATTGGATCTTCATGAAACTTCATCAAAATGTTTGCCTCAATGAAATCTAGGTCAAGTTCGAATGTGGGTCATGTCCGGTCAAAAACTAGGTCACTAGGTCAAATTATCTAAAAACCTTGTTAACACTCTAGAGGCTACAAATTTCATTTGATCTTCATGAAACTTCATCAATATGATTGCCTCAATGAAATCTAGGCCAAGTTCGAATGTGGGTCATGTCCGGTCAAAAACTAGGTCACTAGGTCAAATCTTCGAAAAACCTTCATTGGATCTTCATGAAACTTCATCAAAATGTTTGCCTCAATGAAATCTAGGTCAAGTTCGAATGTGGGTCATGTCCGGTCAAAAACTAGGTCACTAGGTCAAATTATCGAAAAACCTTGTTAACACTCTAGAGGCTACAAATTTCATTTGATCTTCATGAAACTTCATCAATATGATTGCCTCAATGAAATCTAGGTCAAGTTCTAATGTGGGTCATGTCCGGTCAAAAACTAGGTCACTAGGTCAAATTATCGAAAAACCTTGTTAACACTCTAGAGGCTACAAATTTCATTTGATCTTCTTGAAACTTCATCAATATGATTGCCTCAATGAAATCTAGGCCAAGTTCGAATGTGGGTCATGTCCGGTCAAAAACTAGGTCACAAGGTCAAATTATCGAAAAACCTCGTTAACACTCTATAGAGACTACAAAATTCATTGAATCTTCATGAAACTTGAACAAAATGTTTGTCTCATTGAAATCGAGGTCAAGTTAGAATGAGGGTCATGCCCGGTCTAAAACTAGGTCACACGGTGTACATGGTTACATGGTTACCAGGTGAGCGATTTAGGGCCTTAGTGGCCCTTGTTCTTGTTTTGGAGACATATGACTGCTTAAAACAGGTTGAAAGTAAAGCAGAATGCGCCTTAAGGCGCATTCTGCTTTACTTTCAGCCTGTTTTAAGCTACGATCTGCTAGGATAAAAATCCGAATACTTAGGAAAAAACCGGAGAAATGGCAGCCTTGAGGTAAAAACAAAAGTAGGAAAGTTTCTGCTTCACTTACATTTTGCTTTAAGCAGTCACTGTTTTACTGAGATGTTGAATCATGTTATAATTTGTAAATCTTGGTATGTAGAATAAAATCTCTATTTAGTTCTGTATAGAATTTAAATCTGGTCATATTTGTGCATGCTGTCGTCACATATAAGAGTGACGTTGTCGTATGTACATATTTCCATAACTTACATGCAGCAAGGTTCGCAGGGAGACTGTCTCTCTTCTAGTTCTGGAATTTATACTCAGTTTTCCCTTCCCCAGCAGTTTGTTGCTGAACTGAGTGATTGAAAATAGTTGGCATCCGAAATCAGTCATTGAGAAAATATAAATATTGCATTTTATAACCACAAAGTAAATGTGTGTGTTTGTGTGTCAATTGCCAATTGAAGTCAGCATTTTATATTATTTGATAAAAATTGCCAGACCAAAGATCTTCTGTGACAAGTAGTGTCGAATAAAGAATTTAAATTTTGACACAGATCAGTCATTGTATGGATACATAGCATTAAGTCATTGTCCGCACATGAATTTGTAGTTGCAAATATGATTCCTGCCAAAAGACAAACTGATAATACCCTGATCAGACACTGTGTTCAACTCTTTATTAATTCTAGGTTTACACAGATGACATTTCTAAAAAGTTTGTATGTTTGTATATAGAGTTTGAATGCTTAAAAATGTATAGAATGTTTTATTAGATATAGATACAGCATACTGCACAATCAAGTTGGTTTTAGTAAACTGTTGATAAGTGCCTGACATAATTTTTATGATATAAACTCTTTAACTCTTAGCATGCTGGCGGATAAACCATGATAACCTTTGCAAGCAGTTTGGATCCTGATGAGACACCGCGTTATGCAGTGTCTCATCAGGATCCAAACTGTTTGACTTTCTGAGTGTACTTTGAAAAGAAAATTTATTTTTAGTACAGTAGCAGATGACATAATGTTGAAGACCAAAAATAATATGCCCAGCATGCAAAGAGTTAATCTGTTGTATTGAAAGAGCATAAACAATAATACATTGTAAACATGTATAAAGCAGCTGCTCAAAAATATACAAAATATCCTTCTTTAATAGGTATGGCTACTTAATACTTGTCAAAAGTTAAGCAGAAAGCTCCTATAGGAAAGCTCCTATAGAGATTTCTGCTTACTTTGTCATGCATTAAGAATTCACATGTCTTTAGATAGATTCATGCTTTTTCAAAGAATATAGATTCATGCTTTTTCAAAGAATCTACACTGAACATACTTTTGACTGTCTACATGAATCTGAAAAAATACTCAGTGTGCATGAAATTTAGACTTTAAAAGTTCCTGTGTATGTCTGTGTATACTCAAATAAATCTTTCCAATTGACTACTCCCGTTATAGGAAGATATGCTATTTGTTGAAGTGAATATATAGATCATGCTTTCTTTGTTCATAAAGGTTCACATTAGTGGGGCTGTACTGTAGTTGAAAACTACCATATCTCATAGCTAACAGTGCAGACCCTGATGAGACACTGCAATCTGTGATATCCCAACAGGGTCTACACTGTTTACGAAATCATTTCAGTGTGTTCCTGTCATAGATGGGTTAAATTTTGTACTCTCCGACATTGTAGCTGTAATTTTGTACTCTCCTACATTGTAGCTGTTTTCTATAGTGGAACATATTGTCCTGTCATTGCACTATGTCATTTGTTACACATAGCTTTTTCTCACTCTTGCTTATCTGCCCTTACCAGTGCAAATCAAGATTTGCCTATATGGCTGTAGTACAGTAAAATCTTTCTATTACGACCACTAAATTGTTTTAACTATTAAGTATTTAAAACATGCTACTGCTAAAGCAAGGTGACAGTAAAACAGAAAGCTCCTATAGGAGCTTTCTGTTTTTCTGTCACCTTGCTTTAAGCTATCACCTGTCTAGTATACAATCAATTAGTCCTATTTTAATTGGTCGTAATAGAGAGGTTTTACTGTATACTTTTTCTTACTCCCCTTTACTTGTCTCTTTATATGAGTGACCCTGTGTCGAGCCACTGTTCAATGGAGCAGATCGTTAAAGCCAAGATGAGCTTTGGTTTGCAGAACAAAATCAATACAAAAAACTTCCAAAGTAAGCTACCTTCATTATATCTTACCTGTAATTAAGCTGCTACCTGTTGTAGACACTGACAATCTTTTGAATGGTTACCCAACACAATTCATGATGTGATGGATAATTTCTGCTGTTACCACAACTCTGAAAAATATGGATTGCTCGTGTTCAAAATTGGCTGAAGGCTTATCCCATTACCCCATAAATACGCCTTTTAACGCCTTTAATTTATTTCTCCACTGAAGAGAATAGTTCTAATTCATACAGTTATGAATACATATCATAAGAAATAATTTCTATTTTCTAGAAGATTGTAGCTTAAAGCAGGTTGAAAGTAAAGCAGAATGTGCCTTAAGGCACATTCTGCTTTACTTTTAACCTGCTTCAAGTTGCCACCTATCTTCAATACTAGAAACAGGCTATCGGGTAATGGATTAAAGTCAGATGAAAGTAAAGCAAAACGCTCCTACTGGAGCTTTCTGCTTTACTTTCATCTGACTTTAAGCAGAAATCTGCAATAAATGACAAAAACAAGTATTATTTTGAGTTGTGGTAAAAGCAATTTTACTGTACTGTAACTTCTACTATGAAAGTTTGTCATAATAATCATACATTTTCAATACTCTGAATGCCTGCATGTTAAATTGTATATACCACAATACATTATGTTACATGTATTATGTTTCCTTCATATACAGAAGGGTTATAAACCTGTATATGACTGGGTACTATACCCAGGTCAACATGCCATATTGTCATCTCTGCTCAAAATCTCATCTGCTGAATTGTTTCTGAATAGAAAAGGATTTGACTGGCAAAAAGTTTGGATCAAGATCTGGTGGAGGATTTGCTCGACATCTGATCAGTATCCAATCTTTTTTTTCCATCAGTGTACACCATTTATACTACTTAATTGATGTTTGCAATTGGTTTGGATGCGGATTAGAAGCTGGGTAACTTGGTGTCTGACTAAGGTCCAATTTATTTGGCATTCATAGATTTATATAAATTTCTTCAGTGCAAATCATATATGTTTTCTATTAGAATTCTTGCAGATAAAATTGAAGCTGATAATATGGCAAGATAAGGTTTAATTATTATCAAGGTCAAACGCTTTAATCTTTAATACGTCTTGGTGTGTGCTTGTTGTGTGATAGTATTGTGACATTTGGTTATAGAATTTGTCTTTTACAATCACGAAAATAAAGAATTATTGATGTTGTTTACAACAGAAAGCAGTTTAAAGCAGAAGTAGAACTTTCTGCTTTACTGTCATTTTGCTTTCAGCAGTCAGAAGTAACCCATTCACTGCTTTACCCGAGTACAATAGTTATTTGGAAACAGTTTGGATCCTGACCAGACGTGACGTAATGCGGTGTCTGATGTTTGACGCTTAAGTCAAAATACCTAAATCTAAATTTGAGAAATAAAAGCAGACACCAATTCTTTTTTTTAAAAATTGATGACGTAATGGCAGTAAAGGATGTGAATTAGCACCGAACACAAACTTTGTTTTGAATGATTGTAATAGCTGGACTCTACTGTATAATATTCATGTTAACCCATTAACCCACCAAGTCAAAATTTGGAAGTATTCATTATCAATAATATTGTCTATGTTACCGCACTATAATTTAAACATGTCTCCCTAAACCCTGGTTCATGTGGCCTGCTATAAATTGTGTTTTCTGAAATGTGTTATTTGACCCATCCTTCTTTATACTTTAATTCTAATTATGCGAGTGACAAACAGTTTGGCTCCAGGTCAGGTTCCACATTTTGTAGGGTCTGATCTTAATCCAAAATGTTTGTATTGAAAGGGTAACTCCTGTTTTCTACCAAAGATTAACCCTTTCCCACATAGCATGTCTCTAGTATTAAATATAGGTGTCCACTTAAAGCAGGTTGAAAGTAAAGCAGAATGTGCCTTAAGGCACATTCTGCTTTACTTTCAGTCTGCTTGAAGCTAAAATTTCCTATGATATAGAAAATATTTCTTATGGTATATAATTTTGAAGGTATTATCTGGAACTATTTTCTTCAGTGAAGGAATAAACTTAATGCGCTAAAAGGCGCTTCTTTGGGGGAATGGGTTAAATGGTGGAATTTGTCAAAGAGTTGAAATCCTTCATTTACTCTTTCAACAGTCAGTAACTTTCGTGGCTTATACTCACCCTTATAGGTTCCCTTATGGATCATTTAGTTACGAAAACATGAACCAGTCTACTTGGAATTCTCGATAATTTAATAAAAACTGGTCTAAATAAGCAAACGGTGTAGACCTAGATCATCTGGGTCTACACTGATTGCAAATTTAATGAGTATATTTTAAACAGGTCCATGGTGTTGAAAGAGTTTAGGGTAAGTTGAACCATGCCAAAATTGATTGAAAGTTTCAAATTTTTTGCTGTACCATGAGTACATGTACATTGTTGTATTCTATTTTATTAACAATGTGTGATAACAAAACAGTAATTAAGTTTTAAACAAGAATATTTTTATGCCCCCAGAGTCTGTGATTCGAGGGTGTTTAGTATTTTTTTTACTATTGGTTTAATGTAAAAAAAAAAATGTTGAAATTGCATTAATTTGTATAAAGTTTTGTAAAAATTTTATTTACTCTTTTTATAGAATTGTTTGATTTATTTAAAAAAAGAAACAGTTACACATCCGTGGAAATATCTGAGTCTTGGTAGCCAGATTGCACAGCATATTTATCTTCTATATTACTCCATAGATTCACCTTTTTACGCATTTAATTAATTCCTTCACTAAAGAAAATAGATCCACTTTATGAATAATTGCTATAAAATATTTTTTACACACAAGCAGATGGTAGATTAATGCAGGCTGAAAGTAAACCAAAATGTGCCTTAACCCTTTACCTGATATCCTATTTCTAGTACTTAAGATAGATGACTACTTAAAGCAGGTTAAAAGTAAAGCAGAATGCACCTTAGGGCGCATTCTGCTTTACTTTCAGCCTGCTTTAAGCTATCATGTGCTTTAATATAGAAAATATTCCCTGTAATACATATTCATTACCGATTAAATTGGAACTATTTTCTTCAGCGGATGAATAAATCATATCCGCTAAAAGGCGCTTCTATTGGGTAAAGGGTTAAAGGCACATTTTGCTTTACTTTTAACCTTCTTTACTTGGTGTTCTGTCGTCTAAACTAGAAACAGGGTATAAAGTAAAGGGTTATAGATAAATTTTCTTTAATTGTTTAGCAATGAATATTAAGATAAGGATTTTTTCCCAAAGGAAAGAGTGTAGACTTGTTTCAGACAGATTGTATAAAAACACATTGCAGGAGTTGTCTGATCTTGGTCTGCATTGTTTCCAAAAATCATCAGTATACACTAATTGCAGGAGAACAGTTAAATTTGCTGTTCAATCTGGTCATCCTTTCTTGTTCTAAGTTTTGAGTGTTGTGATGGACAGTGTAAATGCAGTTACAGTAAAAACCTCTCTATTACGACCACTTAATTGTGTTAATTAGTAGGAGTTAAGAACAGGTGACTGCTTCAAGCAAGGTGACAGTAAAACAGAAAGCTCCTGTAGGAGCTGTCTGTTTTACTGTCACCTTGCTTTAAGCTGTCACCTGTCTTTTATACAACCAATTAGCCTTATTTTTAGTGGTCATAATAGAGGGGTTTTACTGTATTTTGAAACATTTTCCTTTGAGTTGTACATAATGTAAAGTTACTATGCATTTCTTTTGCTGATGATGAGATTATTATGTATATAAAGAACATACTTGTATATTTCTTTGGTCACTTTTTGTTGTAGTTAATTTAACACGAATCAGGGTGAGAAATTTTAGTTTTTAGTTAAAAGAGTTGTTTCTGTTACTCAAATCGACATAATAATGTAAATAATTTACAGGTTATTTGTTTGTTGTTAGATAGTAGGTAAAACCTGGGTCCAACGTTATAAAGCATTTGAGTTGGATCTGAGTTTGTTCTCAAGCCTAGGCTCAAATCTGACCAAATCAAATGCTTGAGAACAACTTTAGACTCAACTCAAAAGCTTTATAGCTTTGAACCTTGCACATTGCAGGTTTAGATCAGGTATTATTTTACAGTATTTGATAGCAGTACGTAGTCAGGCAGTATAATTAATACCTCTGTAAAACAGCCTATAAGTGAGGTGGAATGACTCTCTTAAAGACAGGCCACTTCTTAATGCAAGACAAAAGAAATGCATAAAGCTGCAACCTGTCTATAAGACTGTCCACTCTTCTTACATTGAATGACTGCTTAACAGAGATATAATTGTAATTGTGTGCAGTCCTCTTTTAAATACAGTTAAACTTATGTTTTAAGGAGCTATAGTTAGGAGCTATAGTGATTTCTTAAACCTGTACTCCATAGAGTAACTTTAGGTTTGAAGACAGGTGACTACTAAAGCAGGTTGAAAGTAAAGTAGAATGTGCCTTAAGGCACATTCTGCTTTACTTTCAGCCTGCTTTAAACTACAATCTGCTAGAATGTTGAAAATAATTCTTATGATACATGTTCATGACTATAAATTGGAACTATTTTCTTCAGTGGAGGAATACATTAAATGTGTTGTAATGAGTATCTATGGAGTAATGGGTTAATACAAGTTTGGCTGTAGATTTAAGATGAGACTGTTGTGTAGGGTAGATTTCTTTATGTTACTTTGTGTCGTCCCTCCTCTAAACTCTGTCAGTCTAACTTAAATACAATTCTTTCACTGATCATGGACCTAATTTTAGTCCATTTCTTCTGTAAGTATTTAAATGGAGAACAATGAAAACCCTGGTATAGACATTTTGTGAGTTCATAAAAAAACAAAAAACTCATTTTTATTATGCCCCCAGCATCGACAGATGCGGGGCATATAGTAATCGTCCTGTCCGTCCGTCCGTCCGTCCGTCCGTCCGTGTGTGCGTCCGTAACAAGGTTAAGTAGATTTTACCGTTTCGTCTAGCATCAACACCGCTTACCCAAATGCTTGGATACTTATACAGTTGTTGCCTGGGACCATTCCCTATCCACCAATATCACCAAACTTTGATTTTGACCTTGACCTTGACCTAATTTGGACTTAGAAAATTTTAAATAGGCTATTTCTTGGTTAACTAGATTTTACCGTTTCGTCTAGCATCAACACAACTGACTACAATGCTTTGATACTTATACAGTTGTTGCCTTGGATCATTACCAACTCACCAATATCACCAAACTTTGATTTTGACCTTGACCTTGACCTAATATGGACTTAGAAAAGTTTAACTAGGCTATTTTTTGGTTAACTAGATTTTACCGTTTCGTCTAGCATCAACACAACTGACTACAATGCTTTGATACTTATACAGTTGTTACCTTGGACCATTACCAACTCACCAATAATACCCAAGCTCAGTTTGACCCTGACCTTGACCTAATTTGGACTTAGAAAAGATTCAGAATATATTGTCAAGGATGCCACTGGGGGCATAAGCGTTTATTGAACGCGCAGTCTTGTTTCCTTTGAAATGTCATAAACTGTTTCTTGTAGACAAAGTCTTTTCTTGCTCATCTTCAAAATCCTCCTTCTCAAATCTTAATTTTTTAAACAGGATATAGTAAAAAGCAAAGTTAATAAAAATGTACTTGATCCCTTTCAAAAACATTATCTATAAAGGACAATACTAGGTTGTTTAACATTGAACTTTAAGATTAGTAAAGTTTGGTCGTGCAGACCACTCAAAAGAAGACAAATACATGTAGGATCTGTCACTCCTCTAGATTTGAGACAAGCTGATCTCAACCTCATCTAGAATTGAAATATTATTAAGCGAGCCTTGGCAAGCTTAATAACGTTTTCTATTCTAGATGAGGTTGAGATCAGCTTGTCTCAAATCTCGACGAGTGACATATTCTTTTTCTCGCGTAACCAAATATTCTAAGCTATTTTAAAGCAGTAGGCCTTTTTTTTGGAATCCCCATGACATAAGTTTTACACGCCTTTATTAATAGTGGAGTTATATAGTGACTTCATCAAATTGATCTCACACATGTTGAAGACAAGGATATTCGGGATCGCTGTTTGCTATTGAAAACAGGGGTAGTTATGTGAGAAAAATTGATGAGAGGCCCTAATAACTGGACTTTAATGTACAAAGTAATCATTTAGGTTGCATAGTTATATGGTTTTCATATCTTAACAGTTTTCCTATCTGTAAAGATATACTTAATATCCCATATTGTACAGTTCAATGTTGAATAATCTTCATTGTTTTTATTCTTTATCTTTTGTTTTTTGGTTGAAATATACAAGTTTTATTGAACTACTGATTATTGTTTTTCTATCTCTAAGTCTTGAATAAAAATATATATGAAGGTTGTGTAGCTTCTGGTTGATTTATACCTTACAGTAGTTTCAGGAACCATATTCAACCTTATGTCACCCCTGTTAACCCATTACAAGATAGCCTGTTTCTAGTTTTGGAAATAGGTGACTACTTAAAGCAGGTTGAAAGTAAAGCAGAATGCGCCATATGGCGCATTCTGCTTTACTTTCAGCCTACTTTAAGCTATTACCCTTTAGAATAAGGAAAGTATTAAATATGACACATATTCATTACGGTATAATTTGGAACTATTTTCTTCAGCGAATGAATAAAATGCATGTGCTAAAAGTCGCTTCTATAAGGGAAAGGATTAACCAATGAAATCCTTGTGACTTGTAAACACATTGTGTGCAATTTACCATTCAATTTACCATACATAAACAAAGAAGGAAGGTATCTGTGTTTAAATTCTCAATAAAACATGCACATGCTGTAACGTCTAAATGTGACTTCATATTGCCTCGAAAATGTGTTCGCCCTTGCCCAAGAAATGTAGCACCGTTGAGATGCTGGTGATTTGATTACTACGCATCTCTCCTACCCGTGTTTTATTGCCACGATAAAACACTGGTATAAATGTATTATTTCTTAAGCAAAGGGTAGATTTGTCTTCAGCCTTAACAGAGGAGTACTATACATTTACAGTAAAACCTCTCTATTACTACCAGTGACCACTAAATGACAGTTAATTGATTGTATAAAAGACACCTGTATTGAACACCTAATGATTAACACAATTATGTGATGGTAATAGAGAGTTTTACTGTATATCGAGGGCTTGGTGCAAAACTATTGTAACTCCCTCACAATTGTGAGGGAGTTACAATAGTTTTGCACCAAGCCCTCGATATGCCAAATCAGTTTGATGGACACTGATGTCAATGATGGAGAGTATCCGCTGAAACTTCCAATGGACGATTCCAGGTTGCAATAAAGGCTGATCCATTTTAGATTTTGTAATAAATTGTTAAATGACAAACAGTGAACTTGAAGTCCCTGATCAGAGGGCTCCTGCAGGCACTCAACTGTTTGCATAAGACAAGTGTACTCTTCACAGGTACACTTTGGGTGAAGGACACATATATGCATCACTAGATTTCAATGAGTTGACACAAGTTTGATTGTAAATTCTGGACTGTAAAACTGTGTCCAGTTTGTGTGAACAAGAGTACCTTGGAAAGATTGAAGTGTTTGTTTATGTCTTGAGTGTGTAGATGTAAACATTGGCTGACTATTGAAGGGTCCATTACAACCCAGGCTGAAGTGGGAAATGTTACTAGATAAATACGTTATCTGGTGTATCAGCAACAGTGGTCAATTGTCTTAACCCATTACCCCATGGCCTGTTTCTAGTTTTGAAGACAGGTGATCACTTAAAGCAGATTGAAAGTAAAGCAGAATGTGCCTTAAGGAGCATTCTGCTTTACTTTCAGTCTGCTAGGCAATAGAAAATATTTCTTATGATATACATTTATGGCTATATAATTTGGAACTATTTTCTTAAGTGGAGGAATGAATTAGAGGCGTATTTATGGGGTACTGTGTTATGGACATGCATGACACAGTATGTACAGTCAACCTTGTTTCCAGTGGCCATTCGCTCTAAATGACTGCTAAATGCAGGATAATAGTACAGTGCTCCCTCTCTTCAACGACACCCAATGGGAGACAGAGATTGTGTGCGTTGTTCGGAGGGAGTCGTTATAGAGAGGGAAAATGGCTACATTTGCAAACAGCTTGAATCCAGATCAGACGCCGCGTGACGCGGCGTCTGATCTGGATTCAAGCTGTTTGTCACTCGTCATTAAGTTTTTTTCTGTCAAAATATCAATAATGTAGCTTTTAGAAAGAATAGCAGACGGCAATTTTAAGCAGCCGATATTGCAGAAGGGAAAGCGATAGACATAATTGTCTTGTTTAGGGAACTGCGGCAATGGTCGTTGTAAGGAGGGAATCGTTGGGAGGGCCGTTGTAGGGAGGGAACGCTGTAATACAAACAGTATGCAGTCACTCTTGTGTTAACTCTCCTGCTGAAATTATTCTCATTACATTTGCAAACAGTGTAGACCCAGATCAGAGGAGCCCTCTGAACAGGGTCTACACTATTTGCTAATTAATGCAGTTTTATTAAACTAACCAGAATGGTACGTGTTTTGGTTACTTAATTTAAACCACAAAGACTGCTTAATGCAGGTTAAAAGTAATGCAGAAACTTTAGGCATTCTGTATTTCTTTTACCTTGCATGAATCTGCCATCTATTCTTATACCAGTAATTATTGTCAGTGATCGTTTATTACAAGTTTGTCTACATTTTCAACAATACCAAGACAGGGCTGCCATAATTTGACATGAAAAATCCTAAGATTTCCAAATCTGCATTTTTCAAGTGCGATTTTGCGAATCATACCTTTACTCCATAGCGTTTTCCTTGTTCTGTTGACATGCAACTTCTTAAAGTAGGCTGTAAGTAAAGCAGAATGCGCCTTAGGGCGCATTCTACTTTATTTTCAGCCTGCTTTAAGCTACCGTGTACTGGGGAAAAATCCGGAGATTTAGGAAAAATCCGGAGAAATGGCAGCCCTGCCAAACAATACTCAAAGTGTCCAATAGATTGAATGTTGACAGGGGAAATAACTAATGATAGCTTATTTGCCACTGGATTCCACATTCTGTCCTTCAAACACAGACTCTTTAACCCTTTCCCCCATAGAAGTGCTTTTAAGAGCATTCAATTTATTCCTTCACTGAAGAAAAAAGTTCCAATTTATACAGTCACAAGTATATACCAGAAGAAAGATTTTATAAATTCTTGCAGATAATAGCTTAAAGCAGGCTGAAAGTAAAGCAGAATGTGCCTTAACCCTTTCCCTTATAGAAGCGACTTTTAGCACATTCCCTTTATTCATTCGCCAAAGAAAATAGTTCCATTTTATACTGTCATGAATATGTACCATAAGAAATAGTTTCTATATCCTAGCAGATAGTAACTAAAAGCAGGCTGAAAGTAAAGCAGAATGCGCCCTAGGGCGCATTCTGCTTTACTTTCAACCTGCTTTAATAGGTCACATATCTTAACTACTACAACAGGCTATGGGGTAATGGGTTAAGGCACATTCTGCTTTACTTTCAACCTTCTTTCAGTGGTCACCTATCTCCAATTCTAGAAATGGGCTATGGGGTAAAGGGTAAATATTGTTATTCAGTCACAATCCCCTTTTTGCCAGTATTCGGAATTGACGATTTGTCTTTGACATATTATATACAGTGGAGAATCTGTTATTCTTTCCCGTTTAAACGCAAACGTACGCAAACGCAAAGCACTAAAACGTAGAAAAGAACAACTTTTGGACAATTCTGATAATTCTTGTTTATCTTGGTGGCAAACCGTTTGGAGCCTGATCAGACGCCGGGTTACCCGGCGTCTGATCTGGCTCCAAACTGTTTGCACTGCAAATAATAGTTTTAGCGTAAACGCGTTTATTGGGAAAGAATAACAGATTCTCCACTGTACATGCATATCCAAGATCTAAGCTCTTACACCGTGCAAAGTATTGCAACTGAGTTTGGATTGTGGTCTGACGCCGAGTTTCTCGGTGCATTATCTTGGTCCAAACTGCTGGCATTATTATCACAAATTCGCCTGAAAAGTTAACATTTATCGAGGGTCTGCTGTATTTTGGTGATGAAATACGCGTGGTACATGTGGTACAGTGAATTGGATAAGGGTGATCCAGGACTGCCATAAGTTGGTAGTAAAAATCCTAAGATTTCAAATCTTTCAGACACAATTTCACTTATCTTGTCTTTACCCCATAGTCTGTTTCTAGTTTTGAAGACTCATGTCTGCCTAAAACAGGTTGAAAGTAAAGCAGAATGCGCCTTAAGGCGCACTCTGCTTTACTTTCAGCCTGTTTTAGCTTCCATCTGATACGATAAAAATCCGAATACTTAGGAAAAATCCGGAGAAATGGCAGCCCTGTGATCTTTGGTGGTTATTTTATTGGTGTGAAATTGGCATTTTGATATCATTAATCAAACTATTATACTAGCTCATGAATTTATTTCCCATATATAATAGGCTATTCACACGACTATCTGATAACCCTTGTACTGCTAAATGAGAACTAACCAGGGCTTCCATTTCTCCGGATATTTCCTAAACCATCGGATTTTTTTCTAGTTCATGGTAGCTTTAAGCAGGCTGAAAGTAAAGCAGAATGCGCATTAATGCACATTCTGCTTTACTTTCAGTCTGCTTTAAGCAGTCACGTGTCAACAAAACTAGAAACAGGCGATGGTGAAAGGGTACGATTCGTAAAATCGCACTTGAAAAATGCAAATTTGGAAATCTTAGGATTTTTAATGAACAACTTATGGCAGCCCTGAACTGGCATTTTGGAAACAGCAGGCATTGAGCAAATCGGCGTCAGCTTTTCGGGCATGCTACTTTATGTTTTAAGCAAAAGAAAGTGAAAACTAAATTTGTATATATTTGAAGACAATAATTCTGAAGCAAAATACATGTACGTACTAACAGGATAAAGATTACACCGTCTCTGCCTTGCCCCGAATACAACTGGATATTTGCCGCTATAGTTTGGATCCTGATCAGACGCCGCGCAACGCGGCATCTGATCAGGATCAACTATGATTCATACCTCAATTACGATATGATATATCTTTAGACAATTTCCCTAAAAAAGATTAAAAAATTTTTTAAAAGCAGACGGCAATTTTTTAAAGCAGACGAAGTCATGGCAGTGACGGAGTTAAGCATATTGGATACAGTTTCTGTCGTGTAATTGTATTCCTGTTTATGGATATTTCTTCCTGTTCATTGTGACACGCGATGAGAACCGAAAGACAAACATGTCTTAATCATTCAATAACCTTATTTATTTCTGAACAATGAACAAAACGCTTCTTTGGGAACTTACTTAATTGTTTTTTCGTGATGTTAATCTTATGTTTCATGTATAATTTTTTAGCAGAAGCTCAACCGCCTTTTCTCAATATTTAAAACCGTTCACTGTCATGACGTCATCTGCTGTAAACAATTGTCGTCTGCTTTTGTTTCACAAAATTAAAGTTTAAGTAAATTAACTTAAGTAATACGGTAACGAGTGTCAAACAGTTTAAATCCTAATTTATGTTAGGGTTCTATAGCTCGACACAGTTTTAAAGCAGATTGCATTTATTATATTAAAGACGAACTATTACTGTTTTAAAGTGTTTCAAGTATGTATGGCTCCCTCCCTACAACGACCCTTCGAACAGCGCTCCCCTCCTTACATCGACGCTTGCTGCTGTTCCCAAAACAACCATTTCAATACAGCAATATCGTCTGCTTAAATTGTCGTCTTCTGTTTCTCAAAGTTACATACTGAACATTTTAACATGAGAAACATAATGACGAATGACAAACATCTTGAATCCAGATCAGACACCGCTGTTTGCAAATGTAAGCCAAGACATGCACAACACTCTAAGAATATTGATTTTCCCTCTCCATAACAACTCCCTCCGATCAACACACACACTCTTCGTCTCTCATTGGGTGTTCTTGTTGAAAGGGAGCACTGTATGTACAGTCATGTTTAAGGAAGTATTGTCAAGTATATATAAATTAAGGCAATTTATATTCTTTCAAGGCCAAATATAATATTAGATCGGAAGATTAATATGTCACTTGAATAGTGTCATCTGCTTTAAAATTATACGTCGAAATACAGATATGTTCGACTTCAGCGTGTACGAGGTATTGAAGTTCGACGGTACAGCACTGGACCCAAACTGTTGGCAAAGTCCAGTCTATTAGCAGGCGAAGATGGACTCCGTGGCCTAGCATTTATATAGTCACTGTGACTGGCAATCGCTTATGCTCTAAACCTGATCAAGCTTATGCGGGACTATTAACCTTAGCAGCAACAATAACAACATCACTTATGTTCCTCACCGATGTGGGTTCGTTCTCCGGTCTGGGCACTTCGTATTGTTCATGTGGGGAAGCCTTCCAGCTGACTTGTGAAATACTAAAGTGAGGTAAAATCATAACAAATCAGAAGCTAATGTACAGTATTTTTATTGTTGAAGAATTTGGCACAGGCAATTTCTTTCGAATACTGAAATCCGAAAGCGCAGTCAAAATACAGTAAAAACTCGATTCTACGAACTCGCGTTTGTTCAAACATACCCATATTTCAAAGTTAAAACGTGGCTTAGCCACGTTTTAACTTTGAAAAACGGATATGTTCGACTTAAACGAGATCGGCTTATCAAAATTCAACTCACGAACTTCTGCATGGTAAGATTGATTTAAGCGAGTTCGTAGTATCGGGTTTCGACTGTAGCATAAGCAATACAGTGCCCAGTTCTTGTGTTCTCTCTGTGAAATGCACAATTCGGAAAATATCGCATTGCAATAAGGACATTAATGATAGTTCAGAGGAAATGCATGTATTCTGAAGTTTTAAAATTAGTTTTTCTGGTTCTAGAGCAAAGTTCCGCTGTTACAAGTATTAAGAAGAAGGGTTGTTTCCATGTTTATAGAGACTGAAAACCAGATGGTTAATTGAAAGTGTGTTAGAAAAAACAGAATAAAAAAAATACAGCGCTCCCTCTCTACAGCAACACTCAATGGGATACAAAAAATGGCGTGTGTTGTTGGGGGGGGGGGGGGGGGGGGGCGTTAAGACTTGGCTTACATCTGGATTCAAGCTGTTTGTCAATCGTCATTATATTTCTCATGTCAAGATGTCCACTTACATGTAACTTTGAGAAAATAGAACAGTCGACAGTTCTACGCAGACGATATTATATTGCAACAGTGATTACTTAAAGTATTACACATAAATGTCAAGTTTGCGGAACAGCGGCAAGCGTTTTTGTAGGGAGGGAGTCGGTTTTGGGAGAGCCGTTGTAGGGAGTTAGCACTTTATGATATTATTGTTCGCTTTTCTTTAAGCAGTCGCCTGTCTTAAAGGAGCATCGACTTTTTAACTGTCGCTTTGCTTTAAGCAGTCACCTGTGGTAAACATGTAATAATCATCACAATTTAGTGGTCGTTATAGAGATGTTTTATCGTACTTTATATTGTTAACATGGACTCAGCCTCCACAATGATAACATCCTGGCTATATACATGTTTAACCTTACAACGGTTCATGTCAATGAACAATGAAACATTGTCACTGTCACACGATGCAATGAATAAACCACCAACTCTATACAGATTTAGAGGAGCTGTTGCGAGATGTCTGTAACCCTTTACGCGTCACGCGGCGTCTGATCAGGCTCCAAACTGTTTGCAAACGCGCTTTTCGGCGTCATTGAGAGCGAAATGGTTACGTTCAAATATTCCTAAACGAGCCTAAGAACGTGTTGTCAAGCCAGCCTTTTGACGAGTTTAGTAAAAGTATGTTTTTAATGAGAAACAAAGACAGATAAAAAAAACTACCATAGAAGTTTCCTACATGACGTTTGAACATATGTAGCAAAACACCTCTCTCTCGACCACTAAAAGGAGGGGGACTTGATTGTACAAGAGGGCCAGAGGCCTATATTTCGCCCACCTAAAGACATTGTATCATGGAAGCTGGCTGGGCAAGTAGCTTTGACCCAGGGGTCATAATTTGAATAATCTCGGTATATATAGAACTAGACGACAAATCTATAATTATGTCGAATATTCAGCATCCGGGCCTTACGGTTTCAGAGGTGAGGATTTTTAAAGGTTTACATTTCATATGGAAAACTGATAAGCCCTAGGGCGGATCATTTTTAGCTAGGGGCTCATAGTTTGAACAATCTTTGTTGAGGATCACGATGCAAAACTTTTTGTCAAATATAAAAGATCTAAACCTTACAGTTTCAGAGAAGAAGAATTGTAAAGGGTTTCCATGTACTATTGTTTGACTTGTCGTTGTGCAAATTAATACTTCTAGTTCCCGCATTGTCTGCTCCTGTAGGTCAAATCCAATCTTACAATGCCTTATTGTTAAATTTGCTGTCATGCACATCAGCAGTACATACATGTATATACAGTAGAACCTCTCTATTACGACCACTAGAAGGTGTCAAATATTAGTCGTTTAAAACAGGTGACTGCTTAAAGCAATGTGAAAATGAAACAGAAAGCGCCTACAGGAGCTTTCTGTTTCACTTTAACATTGCTTTAAGCTGTTACCTGTCTTTTATACAGACAATTAGTCTTCTTTTTTAATGGTCGCAATAGAGAGGTTCTACTGTACATTGTATATATTTTCCTGGTTTCAACCAGCCACGCTTTGTTCTAAGTGTTGATTACGTGTCTTCTTCTTCTAAATGGTCGTCTGCTGACACTCAAAAAATAAACAACAGACAAGGAAACTTCAGTCGAAACTCGATACTTTGAAATATGGGTATGTTCGAACTAACGGATACATCTATTGTAACTGTTAGTTTAACCCTTTACCTCATAGCCTGTTTCTTGTTTTGAAGACAGGGGACCACTTAAAGCAGGTTGAAAGTAAAGCAGAATGTGCCTTAGGCACATTCTGCTTTACTTTCAGCCTGCTTTAAACTACCATATGTTAGGCTATATAAAATATTTGTTACGGTAATTGTTCATGAGGGTATAAACTGGAACTATTTTCTTCAGCGGAGGAATAAATTAAATGCGCTAAAAGTCGCTTCTATGGGGGAAAGGGTTAATGAAACTGGTCAATGCCAATTTACCCAACAATTAACCCTTTTCCCCAAAGAAGCGACCGGGTTTCCCAATAAGTTTAAGTTACCAAAACATGAACCAGTCTACTTGGAATTCTGAGTAGTTTAATAAATACTGGTCTGAATAAAGGGACCCTCTGATCAGGGTCTGCACTGTTTGCAAATGTAATGAGTATGTTTTAAACAGGTCCATGGTGTTTAAAGAGTAAAGCAACCATGTACATGTCTTAAACTTTGAAAACAATCCATGGAGGTTAACTTCGCACTTGATTTGTTGATATGTAACAAAACAAATGAGCAACTAGGGTGTATTGTTAGACATTTTATTGACTGTTTGTCTTTGTGTCCATTACACTATATGGCAAAACCTGTGATAAGATACCATTTAATCTAAACAAAATAAACAATTCTTGTTTTTAATAAATTCTAGTCCAGATTTACTATTTTTGTGGCGTTGTTTTTACAATTGATTGCAAAATGGTGAACAGTGAACACCCTGATCAGTGATCACATGACTTCTTAAGAGGCTCTCTGATCCTGATATTCACTATGTGTGCGTAGGACATCTGGTTATGTGGTAATCAAGCGTCTAGGTTATTCTGAGATCGTTCTTAATTTTTAATTGGTCAGATTTTAGCAAAAAAACAACAACCAATCAAAAGCTTGAGAACGATCTCAGACTAAACTATAACGATTTAAAACTGGGCCACACATGTAAATACTCCTCAGGTACATTGTTTATAAAGATTCAAGGTATTACAAGAAAGGTTCAACTCTTTGCATGCCGGGTAAGATTTTTCGTCTGCAACAATTGTCATCTGCTACTCTTCTAAAAATAGATTTAAAAAAAATTCTTTTCAAAACACGTTCCGAGTGTCAAACAGTTTGGATTCTGATGAGACGCCGCGTTACACTGTGTCTCATCAGGATCCAAACTGTTTGCAAAAGTTATCATGGTGGAGAATCTGTTATTCTTTCCCGATAAACGCGTTTACGCTAAAACTTTTTTTTCTTTTACAAACAGTTTGGAGCCAGATCAGACGCCGGGTAACCCGGCGTCTGATCTGGCTCCAAACTGTTTGCCACCAATATAAACATGAGTTATCAGAATTGTCCCAAATTTTTTTTTTCTACGTGTTAGTACTTTGCGTTTGCGTTGAAACGGGAAAGAATAACAGATTCTCCACTGTAGCATGGTAAGAGTTAAAAGAAAGATTTCTATTCACCTACGCCTTGCATTAAAATGTTGCCAAGATACAAGCTACAAGATGGTTTATTTAACGTCGGATAGTTAAAATATTTTGTTTTCATTTGAACACTTGCTTAACAATGTTTATGAAGCATTTGATTTGCCAACTAAAGTAAATTCTATATAGATCTATGTGTCATCAATTTTTTGTTTTAAAAGCCATAAAAAGAATACCGATTAATTGAATTGCAGTCAGGTGGAAGCTAGATGCAAGATGAACATATAATCAGAAAACTAAAGGGGCTTTCTGTTTTACTTATTTCATGTAAAAATACTTCTTTAGTATGGTCATACAATCAATGTATCCTGTTATTAGGAATACATTAACCCATTACTCCACAGATACACATTCTTGCGCCTTTTTATATATTCCTTCACTGAAGAAAGTATTTCCAACTGATGCAATCATGACTATGTATCCTGTGAAATATTATCCATATTCTAGCAGATGGTAGCTTATAGCAGGTTGAAAGTAAAGCAGAATGCGCCTTTATGTGCATTCTGCTTTACTTTCAAACAGCTTTAAGTGTTTGCCTAGCTATCTTCAAAACTAGAAATAGGCTATGGAGTAAAAAGTTAAACCATGGAGAAATCACAGTCTGTGATTTCTCCATGGTTAAACTGAAACTAAACCGCACTTTTTGACAGTACGGACATCTAATAAATAAAGTACAGTAAAACCTGTCTTAAGCAGCCAGTCAAGGGATGCAGTCAAATTGGCTGCTTAATACAGGTGACCTCTTAATCCAGGTGTTGGTATGAGCCAAAGTTTGAAACCGGAAATAATGATACATGTACATGTACCTTTTAAGGAAAGAAACACAAATGTATACTGCACATCTAGAGAAACGTATGTTACAACTGCTGAGTCATATTGCAATACAGCGCTCTCTCTCTCTACAACGACATCCAACGGGAGACAACAATTATGTGCGTTGTTCCGAGTGATATTTGCAAACAGCTTAAATCCAGATCAGACGCCGCGTAACGCGGCGTCTGATCTGGATTCAAGCTGTTTGTCACTCGTCGTTATTTATTTTCTGTCAAAATGGCCATTATGTAACTTTTGAGAAAAACAGCAAACGAGACTTTTTAAGCAAGCGACATTGTAGTCATGAATAGGTTGGGCATAATTGTCTTGTTCAGGGAACTGTGACAAGGGTTGTTGTAAGGAGGGAGTCGTTGTTGGGAGGGCCGTTGTGGAGAGGGAGCGCTGCACATGGTATACTGGTACATATGTATCACGTTTATTTGATATACATGTACAATCTGTTCACTTCCAACTAAGATAAATAACAAATATACATTTATAGCACTAATCAACAACCTTCATTCTGTCAACAGTGACTTCCTACAATGAGTTTTCTGCTCATCTTTCAACTGCCTTTTAAAACCATGTTAACAAAGGTAGCTGGGGCCCGTCTTACGAAACGTTATACGACGTTAAAAACGGTCGTAAGTCAAAACATTAATAAAACAAACTTATTTCTTTTTTCTCCATCTAGCCTGTCTTGTGAATCTCTTTGGAATCGTCGATTCCAAAGAGATGTCACAAGACAGGATTAGCTGGAGAAATAACCAGAAATGGGTGTCAAAGCCACCTGATGCTCGCCTGTTTAAAGTTTAAGTCTAAAAAACATCTTGTATCAAAAGAAAACCAATTTTCAGTTTAGAACTATTATTAAATTAATGTTGAGTCTTAGTCTAGTTTCATTAAACTTTAAACAACCCGTGCAACCTTTAACCTGGTGATTTGAAGTCAAAACAACTAAGTCCAAATCGTGTCAAAAATTGACAAATATTAAAATTATTTTTAAATTTCATCTTCATAACATCAATGTTTGACTCCTAATGAACCTCCATACAAAATTTCAGCACCTTAGCACAAGTATTAAACTATAAAAGCAACCCGTCCAAAAAACTTTAACCTGGTGTTTAGTAGTAAAACACCTAAGTCCAAAGCGTGTCAAATATTTACAAAAATTAAAATTATTTTAAATTTCAACTACATCACATCAATATTTGACCCCTAATGAACCTCCATACAAAATTTAAGCACCCTAGCACAAGTATTAAACTTTAAAACAACCCGTCCAAAAAACTTTAACCTGGTGGTTTGTAGTCGAAAAACATAAGTCCAAAACATGTCGAAAATTGACATAAATTAAAATTATTTTTAAATTCCAACATCATAACATCAATGTTTAACCCCAAATGAACCTCCATACAAAATTTCATAACCCTAGCACAAATATTAAGCTTTAAAACAACCGGTCCAAAAAACTTTAACGTGGTGATTTGAAGTCGAAAAATCTAAGTCCAAAACATGTCGAAAATTGACATAAATTTAAGTTATTTTTAAATTCCAACATAATAACATCAATGTTTAACCCAAAATGAACCTCCATACAAAATTTCATAACCCTAGCACAAATATTTAGCTTTAAAACAACCCGTCCAAAAAACTTTAACGTGGTGATTTGAAGTCGAAAAACCTAAGTCCAAAACATGTCGAAAATTGACATAAATTAAAACTATTTTAAATTCCAACATCATAACATCAATGTTTAACCCCAAATGAACCACCATACACAATTTCATAACCCTAGCACAAATATTAAGCTTTAAAACAACCCGTCCAAAAAACTTTAACGTGGTGATTTGAAGTCGAAAAATCTAAGTCCAAAACATGTCGAAAATTGACATAAATTAAAATTATTTTTAAATTCCAACATCATAACATCAATGTTTAACCCCAAATGAACCTCCATACAAAATTTCATAACCCTAGCACAAATATTAAGCTTTAAAACAACCGGTCCAAAAAACTTTAACGTGGTGATTTGAAGTCGAAAAATCTAAGTCCAAAACATGTCGAAAATTGACATAAATTTAAGTTATTTTTAAATTCCAACATAATAACATCAATGTTTAACCCAAAATGAACCTCCATACAAAATTTCATAACCCTAGCACAAATATTTAGCTTTAAAACAACCCGTCCAAAAAACTTTAACGTGGTGATTTGAAGTCGAAAAACCTAAGACCAAAACATGTCGAAAATTGACATAAATTAAAACTATTTTAAATTCCAACATCATAACATCAATGTTTAACCCCAAATAAACCTCCATACAAAATTTCATAACCCTAGCACAAATATTAAGCTTTAAAACAACCCGTCCAAAAAACTTTAACCTGGTGATTTGAAGTCGAAATACCTAAGTCCAAAACATGTCGAAAATTGACATAAATTAAAATTATTTTTAAATTCCAACATCATAACATCAATGTTTAACCCCAAATGAACCACCATACAAAATTTCATAACCCTAGCACAAATATTAAGCTTTATAACAACCCGTCCAAAAAACTTTAACGTGGTGATTTGAAGTCGAAAAACCTAAGTCCAAAACATGTCGAAAATTGACATAAATTAAAATTATTTTTAAATTCCAACATCATAACATCAATGTTTAACCCCAAATGAACCTCCATACAAAATTTCATAACCCTAGCACAAATATTAAGCTTTAAAACAACCCGTCCAAAAAACTTTAACCTTGGCCACGCTCACGCCCACGCTCACGCTCACGCCGGGGGTATGACATTAGCTCTGCTGTTCTTCGAACAGGCGAGCTAAAAATTAATAACTAAGATTTTTAGAATTTGTATGATGTTAAATAAGATGGGCTCCAGCTTCTTGCAAAACAGCAGCGACTCCAGTGAGCCATACAGCTCATTTTGGAGCCTTCTGTATGCATTACTCGTGTCCTGTATGAAACAATCTTGTCTTTAGATACCACTTTTTGCCATTTGAAGACAGATTACCCCTTAGAGCAGGTTGAAAATTAAGCAGAATACACCGTAAGGGATGTTCTGCCTTACTTTCAGCCTGCTTTAAGCTACAATCTTCTTGGTTATTGAAAATATCTCTCATGGTTCATATTCATGGATGTATAAAGTGGCACTATTTTCTGCAGTGGAAGAATAAATTAAAGATGCTAAAAGGTGTATTTATGTGGTAATCATAATGGATTAAAGCGGACACTATCTCTGTAGATACTTTAGCAGTGAAAGGTTAGTCCATGCGTATACATGTGTGTTATAATAAGCTACTCTTGCGTATAAGAACTATCGGAGCTTACTGTTTTTTTACATCATTTTTATCCTGCATTAAGCTACCATCTGTTATTATGTATAGGTGTCAGGAAAAAGATATAGCAGCTGTCTGCTTTACTATAATCTTTGTTTAATGTATAGCTTTATGTTTTAAGGTAGTGATAACGTTATTTTAACCTTACTAATTGTTTCTGATATACAATATATTCTATTAAACTTTAAATACTGAACCATACTTTTGTGTCCATGTTTATTTAATGTAGAAAGTTTCATGAAAATATTGCCCCATAAAAAGGATAAAATTTTACAGTAAAATCTCATAAAATGTTTAGGTTATTAAGTGTTTACGACAGGTGATGGAGGTGACTGCTTATAGGTCCTTTTTACTGTAACCTGTCTTTTATACAATTAATGAGCCTTCGTTTTAGTAATAGTGGCCTTCGTCATCGTGATTTAATTACTACACATCTCAACTACTACCTGTGTTCTATTACACGATATAACACTGGTATGAATCTATTATTTTCTAGTTAATCAATTTTCCAAAAACATCAGCATGATTAGAGTTAAAAACAGAGACGTAATGACAGTGAATGGGTTAATGCAGGCTTGGTTTTATCATACAACTACAGGCATGGACAAACCAGTCTGTGATATATAACCACAGTATGAGACATTTAGATACAGTAAAACCTCTCTATTATCACCACTAAAAAGACAGATAATTGATTGCATAAAAGACAGGTGATAGCCTAAAGCAAGGTGACAGTAAAACAGAAAGCTCCTAAAGGAGCTTTCTGTTTTACTGTGACCTTGCTTTAAGCAGTCACCCGACTTTAAACGCCTAAAATTTACCACAATTTAGAGGTCGTACTAGAGATGTTTTACTGTACAATTGAAACAGCAACACTCAAGATTCATCTCCGTCAGAATTCCTCCTGTTTTCTGGTTCTATGGCAACCTTTTCATCCACCAAAAATCGCTTGTTGATGGCGACTTTAACACAACTGTCAATCAACCTAGCACTTGGCAATGGAACTTTGGAAATCTCTGCCTCCGTTCCGTTTTCAATCTTAAACACAATCATTTCACGTGTGAGAGAGGTGTCTTCGTTCTCCCCACCCACTATATAGATATTTCCACGGTATTGCACTGCACCGTAGTGAATTCTTCTGAAGTTCTTCACACATCCCAAAGTTGTGCACGTGGCGTTATTTTTGTTCGTTGTATATTCCACCACTTTTCCACTGAAGAAAATAATGAATACCCTATCACCGGAAGTCACTGCCTTTGTCAATTTCGAGATGATATTCATGCTTGCGATTTTTGTACATGAGTTTGATCTGGTGTCGAAACACTGAATAACTCCGGTGTCTGTTTTATCATTTTTCTCTCCACCAAACAGATATATTTTGTCGCCTACAACAGCAGCGGAGAATGAGCTGACGGGGATTTGTAGATGTCCAGCCTCATCCCAGCTGTCCTCACTCATGTCATATCTCTCCACACTCTCCAACATTCTATTGCCCTCCGCTAGTCTATGGTCATAGCCACCTATCACGTACAGAGAGTTGGTCAGTGCCACCATTACATGCCGTCTACGACCTTGACATAGCGGTTTGCCAATTTTCCATTTGTTTTTGTCAGCTCTATACTTTAGCAGTGTTTGTGTTCTAGTACCCCCACCCGTGAGGTATACGTCATTTCCGTAAGTACACGTGGCGAATTCAATACCTGGATCAAATGGCAGTGGTTCCAGTTGGAACCATTTCTCCTGGAGGAAGCTGTACGCGAGGACATCCTGACAGCGCTTGTAGGGCGGGTGCATAGACATACAGCCTCCCATCACCACGAGGACATCATCAAACTGACTGCACTTCCGGTAGTGGGTTATGGGTGCATTGGCTTCCTGTCGCCGTGCAGGCAGCAGCTTGTACTGTATGGCGTCGTCAATGTTTTTCTGTACAGATGGGTTATCAAACACTGGGGACTCGAACTTTTTCATTAAAGCCAAACGCTCCCCAGATATGTGTCCAAGGCGTACACTTGCGAGTATGTCACCTAGTTTTTGTTGTCTGATGTTTGGGTCACCGCGTTTCGCCCATGCCAGGACCGTATCGAGCACATCCTCTTCAGATTCCACAATGAGATTATCGTCTTTTATGAGCTGGATTAACTCATAGGCATCAAGACGCATGAAGGCATCCGTCTTTTTCAGTTCTGAGAAATTCTTCAGTATTTTGCGTTTTGCCTTTGTCTTCACTTTGTCCCATGAGTGTATTAATGACAGTCGCCAAGTGTCAATGCAATTCTCCATATCAATGTAGGGCTCGAGAACAAGTTCGCATTTTTCACAAAGAGCTCGTATCTGCAACAGGGATGAAGCTTTTAGCAATTTGATAACATTTTCCTGTGTGACAACCTCTTTCCCTGTGTAAATATACTCCATCACTAGTTCAAACGTTTCAGCTTCCATTTCCTTGAAGTTAATCTCCCCGCTAACACTCTCCTTCATCCCAGACGCAAACATGGCGTCAAAATATGGCGAGGTCGCGAAAAGCACCGCTTTGTGGCATTGGAACACCCGATTCTCCACCGTGATTTTGATATCCGAATGTGCACCCGTGGTCCATAGTTTTTCCAGACCGTCCGATAGATGGTTGAGACGCGGGGATATACTCGTCTTGTCGTCTGCTAATGACGTCATACTTTCAGCGTCGTCAATGTCCAGCTCGACCTCCAACTCCGATTCATCTGGAAGTAAAATCAAAATCAAACTGTTACATCGACTAGTAAATCCTTATATACATACACTGTCAGGCACTTAGCATCATATACAACCAAACCTGTGTACATCGGCCACTATAAATAAACATGCCCACCTTCAAAGACAGTTCACAGCTTAATGGAGGGCAAAATGATACAGAAGGCTCATTTAGGCGCTTTCTACATACTTTTGTCCTGTATTAAGCAGCAACCAATATTTAACAATGCTATATCTCAACGTAGTTGGCCGTTGAACACACGAGTGTCTTTACTTTGTCATTTATAAATAAATATAATAACATAAGCTTAGGTCACACTAACACAATAGTACAAAGACACGCGGAAGCTGGCAAAGGAAACCATCACTTGAAGACGCATCCGCAGTTTTCAAAGATTCGTATCCACTTTAACTCCTTCACTGCCTTACCCCGAGTACATAGGTTGTTTTGCAAACCGTTTGGATCCTGATCAGACGCCGCGTTCACGCGGCGTCTGATCAGGACCCAAACTGTTTGACACTCATTGCTATAATACTTTAGTCATTTTAACTAAATTTTAAGTTTAAGAAATGAAAGCAGACGACAACTGGATAACGCAGATGATGTCATGGCAATGAAGGGGTTAATGACTAATCATGCTAAATGCTCGTCTGCTTTACTATTGACGTCTGCAAATTCACTCAAATTGTTTTTACACGTATAATATGTATTTTGATAAAAAAAAACATTCCTCAATTTGAGTGCCAAACAATTTTTTGCCTGATCAGATACCAAGATTCTCGAAGTCTGGTCGTGATGTCCAAAATGTTTGAAAATGTTAGCAAAGTCGTACTTAACATGGTAAGGTTTTGCAACTGTGCAGTGAAATCTGTGTTGAGAACTTGAGAGACACTTAAAATGAGGAAGACTTCAAGTCCCTTAGGTCATGAAATCTACATTTAGAAAACGTCTAAAGCACTGTACAAGTAAATAATTAACGTGTGCGCTTATGTGACATATTGCTAGTGGATATGGGCACTACCAAACAGGGGACCGTTTCATAAAACTTCTTACGACAAAATGTTGTCGTAAGTAAAAACTTTAAAATACATTTAATTTCTGATTTCTCTTTCTAATTCTGTATTGTGACATCTCTTTGGAATCGTCTTTTCAAGACGATTCCAAAAGGATGTCACAAGACAGGATTAGCTGGAGAAATAGAAACTAATTGAGAGTTTTATAATCTGACTAACGACAACATTTGTCGTACGAAGTTTTATGAAACGGGCCCCTGGTGTTTAGCGACAATTTAAACCCTCCATTACCATATTCGTCTGCTTTAAGTACGGTTACCGTCTGCTTTGATTCTCTGATTTAAATTGTATATATTTTGACTTAAGAAATGCTGTGAATGAGTGTCAAGCAGTTTAGGTCAAGTTGCTCCAAAATAGTAACACTCAATTAGCTACAATCAAATCGCTCCCAAAATAGTAACAATCAACTATAGCTACAATCAAGTTGCTCCAAAATAGTAACAATCAACTAGCTACAATCGAGTTGCTCCAAAATAGTAACAATCAACTACCAACTAGCTACAATCGAATTATTCCAAAATAGTAACAACCAACTAGCTACAATCGAGTTGCTCCAAAATAGTAACAACCAAGTTATCGAGTGCTCCAAAAATAGTAACACTCAACTAAAGCTACAATCAAGTTGCTCTAAATGGTAACACTCAACTGGCTACAATCAATTTGCTCAAAATTGTAACAATCAACTAGCTACAATCATGTTGCTCCGAAATAGGTATGTTCAACCAACTAGCTACACTCAATTTGCTCCAAAATAGTAACAATCAACAAAGCTGCAATCAAGTTGCTCAAACAACAAAACAATCAACTAGCTACAATAAAGTTGCTCCAAAATAACAGCGATCAACTATCTAAAATAAAATTGCTCCAAAATAGTAAAATCATATATATATTTTTTAATCTGAGTGACAACAGTTTGTAGCCTAATCAGACGCCGGATTACCTATATATAGACAGGAGCATTTGGTCCAAATTACAGACAGGTGTGTTACTTTCGCAGCAGCAGCATGTCCCAAATGTGTTTTACTGTAGGTTTACGAGTTTAAACTTTAATGGCGGTTACGCCGGTTCTATAAAGGTAGACCCACCCATAAATCATGTTCAATGTACAGTGTATTCAGTAAAGTGTAGATCTACTTCTTATTGTTATAAATATATATATTGAAAAAATCTCCAAACATATCTATCAAGATCAAATGGGAATTGTATTCCAATTCTTATACGGATTTAAATTGTACCGGTAGTCGTAGGTAACATATTGTGGCATTGTGATTCTGTACTGCATTAAACCATTTGTGCCAATTAGGATACAGTGGAGAATCTGTTATTCTTTCCCAATAAACGCGTTTACGCTAAAACTATTATTTGCAGTGCAAACAATTTGGAGCTAGATCAGACGCCGGGTAACCCGGCGTCTGATCAGGCTCCAAACTGTTTGCCACCAAGATAAACAAGAATTATCAGAATTGTCCAAAGTTGTTCTTTTCTACGTTTTAGTGCTTTGCGTTTGCGTACGTTTGCGTTTAAACGGGAAAGAATAACAGATTCTCCACTGTAGCACATTGTGATTCTGTACTGCATTTAACCATTTATGCCAATTAGATACTTCATGTTTATATATATATCGGATAGGTCCATCGTTCTCTTTTTTCATATAGAAATTCCTGTTAGCAATGTGTATACTCTGATCAGGTGCCGCATTATGCGGCGCATTATCAGAGTCTGAACTTAGCTAACAAGAAATCCAAATTTATATAATGCGGCGTCTGATCCGAGTCTACACTATTTGCCTATGTCCCATTTGTTGGACGCTAGACACAAATGGATTACGGATTCGTATCAGACGACATTAACGTTACAGCAGAAGTGATAAACATGCATGAATAAATGAAAGTGTTCTCTTATCACTGTATAGTGTATAGGCCTACTATCGTATGCTGCAAAAGTGTCGTCTGCTTTATTTTTTCAAATTATTTTATCATTTTAACTGAGGAAACATTTGATACGACTGTCAGATACTTGAACCCTCGTTAGACACCGAATTGCCTGATCGGCGTTTGGCCTGGATCTAATCTGGCGTGTTTGTGACTTTGACTCAGAAGTCAATAACACGACAAAGGTCAAACAGTGTACACATTGCTATCTCCTCATAAATGTTTAAATGTTTACATTTCTTTATATCCTCTTCCCCTTTACCCACAATTCCTTCATAGTTACTGTTCACCAAAATGTCGTCTGCAAAATATTTGTCATTGGTTTTCGCGGTCTCGAGTAAATAAATGCAAAGCAGGGCCTAATAACGGGGGAAGCTGAGTGCGAGACAGTGCAGAAGTCTTAAGTGACTGTCTCGTCGTCTGGGGTTTTATTGATTATCACTTCAACTATCACGAAATGCGAGTCGTTCATTAGCAACATGCGAAAACTTGACCATGCAACTCGGAAAGCACATGTTACCCCTCAAAGGAGATTTTTTTTTCTCTTCTTAAAAAATCTAGGACAGAAACTGTTACTGACGTGTTGACATCGAAACTGTTTGCCCCCCGATCGGATGTCGGGATAAATCGGCGTCTGGGCACCGTGTTTATTATCCGAAAAAGAACATTAAAGACAATTGAAGCAGATGTTATTCTTGCGTTAAAACGGTTATAGATAGTTTGCTTAGAGGGTTTAATTATATACAGACAGTACACTGCAGGCCCGTAGCCACGTTGAGGCACACCGAGGCACTTGCCTCGGTGAAATTTTGAAAAGTGACAAAAAATAAAATGAAGCAATTTTCGAAATTTGAATTAGAAATCTATTCAAAATGTATTAAAATCACTCAGAGTGATTATAAAACATGTTATTTAGTAAAAAGTATCTTCTCAAGTTACATTCAATAACGTATGATTAGATCAACCAGCCTCTGCTAGGAGATTGGCGTTGTCCTATGTAACGCCATAGAATATGCATCGGATCCGTGACGTCATACAATTTTTTACGCGCGCGCACACCGGTTTCCGCATGGTGGATCAGGAAACTTATCGATGCCGAATCGGTCTTTTTAAAGGTTGCTCGACTACGTTCGATCTGGAAATGCTGAGGTTGATGGGCGTTGTAGGTTTTTGTAGGGCTGCTGTTGTTCATGGCGGGCATACTCAACCAAGGGCCTTTCCCCATTGATCAGGTATTTCAGGGGCGTAGCCAGCGATACGCACTTACGCACGTGCGTAACATCAATTTGAAAAATGAAAAATCAAACAGGGCCAAAAATGTCATAAAAATCGAAAGCTAAGCGGGGTAAGACCATAATGTCTAAATGAAGATTTCAAACACTTCAGAGCTCACCATTTCATTTCTATTTTCCGTTTTTCTCCCGGGGGAGAACCCCCGGACCCCCCACCAGGATTTGTTAATATCCTGTTTCTGAATTGCAATAACTTGATAACTACAAAGACGACGGCTGCATATCTACAGTGCTGCATGTACTCCCTCGTATGTCTAAAGGTCGAATAGCTCTAACAGAAGTGGACGTAAGTGGCAAAATAATGTTAGATCTATGTCTTATAATTATAACGCAGCTTTGGTGAAAATTCTATGGTTTACATCAGTCTTATTCAGTGTCCCAAACATACTTCAGAGCTCACAATTTCTGTTCTATTTTCCAATTTAGCATTTGTCATATTCAAATTTCCGAAACACCTGCGTGTACCATATCGCAGTCTAAAATATAACGTGCTTCATATACCTCTCGTGCGTCTAATAGTTCAATTTTTCTATCAGAAAACACTGTTAGTCATACAAATATATAACAGAGATTAGACAGTTTGGGTTGTACACAAAGATCGTATAATTACTATTCAGTGTCCAAACTCCCTCCAACTACACTTCAGAGCTCACTATTTCAGTTCTAATTTCCAATTTTCTCCCACGGGAGGACCCCGGACCCCAAACCAGCATTTATCAACTTCAAGTTTCAGAAAATCAAGAACTGAGTACTTACAAAGTCGGCAGCTTAAACACAACAGTGTTACATGTACCTCTCGTACATCTAAAAGTTGAATATTTCTAGCAGAAAACAATTTTAGTCACAAAACAATGTTATGTATAATATGACGGAGATTTTAATAAAATTGTATGGTTCACATAAGTCGTATTCAGTGGCCCAAATATCTCCAACTACACTTCAGAGATCACTATTTCAGTTCTAATTTCCATTTTTCTCCCTGGGGAGGACCCCGGACCCCCACTAGCATTTGTAAAGTTCAGGTTTCAGAAATTCAAGAACTAAGTAACTACCAAGTTGGCAGCTTGAAATCTGCAGTCTTTCGTGTACCTCTCATACGTCTAAAAGTTGAATATTTCAAGCAGAAGAAAAAAAAATCCAACTACCAATAAATTTTGTTAATTTCAAGTTTCAGCAGACTCAAACAACTTTCAGAAATTCAAGAACTTACAGAGTTGGCAGCCTACAATTGATGGTGCTTCCGGTACCTTTCGTACGTCTAAAAATTGAATAATTCTAGCAGAAAAGAATGTTCGTCATTAAATTATGTTACGTCTAATATAAGGGAACTTTGAACAAAATTGTATTGTTCAGTGACATCAGATAGATCAGATAGATCGTATTCAGTGCCCCAAATACACTTCAGAGCTCACCATTTCAGTTCAGATTCTCATTTTTCTTGATGAACTGAACTGAATAATTTCAGTTGAATGAAATGCCAAATGCCAAATCCCGAATAATTTCATTCCATTTTCTTCAGTGTCCACTGTCCACCATAGATAAGGTTAAATATTACAAGAAATTTTTAGAATTTTTAAGAAAAAACGCCCCAAATATACAACCTTTTTGCCTGCATGGAAAGGTCTTGTCCATATACACTGGCAAATCAAATATGAAAATAACACTTCAAGGGACATAGGAATTATAAGCATTTTTGAAACCTAAACGCAGATTTCGAAACCTAAAACCTTTCGCGACCTTAGTTCAAGGTCAAGGACACTGGGCTAATTTTTTTGCATGCATGGAAAGGTCGTGTCCATATACACATGCATGCCAAATATGAAAGAAATATCTCAATGGATATATGAGTTAAAGAAATTTTGAGAAACCTAAACGCAGACTTTGAAACCTAAACGCGGGTCCTAAGTTCAAGGTCAAGGTCAGAGGGCTCAAACATTTTGCATGCAAGGAAAGATGTTGTTCATATACACATGCAAACTGAATATGAAAGGAATATTTCAATGGACATAGGAGTAATAAAAATTTTGAGAAACCAAAACACAGATTTCGAAAACTAAACATTGGCCCTAAGTTCAAAGTCAATGTCACAGGGGTCTAAATTTTGCAGTGCCTGGAAAGGTCTTGTCCATATACACACATAAACCAACTATGAAAGCAATTCCTCAAGGGACATAGAAGTAAAAGGCATTTTCAAAACCTAAACACAGGCCCTAAGTTCAAGGTCAATGTCACAAGGGTCCAAATTTATCTGTGCATGGAAAGGTCTTGTCCATATACACACACATACCAACTATGAAAGCAATACCTCAATGGATATAGAAGTTAAATGGATTTTCGAAACTTAAACGCAGATTTCGAAACCTAAACACAGGCTCTTAGTTCAAGGTCAAGGTCACAGGGGTCTAAATGTTTCTGTGCATCGAAAGGTCATGTCCATATACACACACATACCAACTATGAAAGCAATACCTCAAAGGACATAGAAGTTAAAGGCATTTTTCGAAACCTAAACACAGATTTCGAAACCTAAACACAGGCCCTAAGTTCAAGGTCAAGGTCACAGGGGTCTAAATTTTTCTGTGCATGTAAAGGTCTTGTCCATATACACATACATACCAACTATGAAAGCAATACCTCAAGGGAAATAGAAGTTAAAGGCATTTTTCGAAACCTAAACGCAGATTTCGAAACCTAAACGCAGGCCCTAAGTTCAAGGTCAAGGTCACAGGAGTCTCAATTTTTCTGTGCATGGAAAGGTCTTGTCTACATACAAACACATACCGACTATGGAAGCAATACCTTAAGGGATATAGAAGTTAAAGGCATTTTTCAAAACCTAAACGCAGATTTCGAAACCTAAACACAGGCCATAAGTTCAAGGTCAAGGTCACAGGGGTCAAAAAATTTCTGTGCATGGAAAGGTCTTGTCCATATACACACACATACCAACTATGAAAGCAATACCTCAAAGGACATAGAAGTTTAAAGGCATTTTTCGAAACCTAAACACAGATTTCGAAACCTAAACACAGGCCCTAAGTTCAAGGTCACACGGGTCTAAATTTTTCTATGCATGTAAAGGTCTTGCCCATATACACATACATACCAACTATGAAAGCAAAACCTCAAGGGAAATAGAAGTTAAAGGCATTTTTCTAAACTTAAACACAGATTTCGAAACCTAAACGCAGGCCCTAAGTTCAAGGTCAAGGTCACAGGGGTCAAAATATTTCTGTGCATGGAAAGGTCTTGTCCATATACACACACATACCAACTATTGAAGCAATACCTCAAGGGACATAGAAGTTAAAGGCATTTTTCCAAACCTAAACGCAGATTTCGAAACCTAAACGCAGGCCCTAAGTTCAAGGTCAATGTCACAGGGGTCTAAATTTTTCAGTGCATGGAAAGGTCATGTCTGTATACACACACATACCGACTATGGAAGCAATACCTTAGTGGATATAGAATGTAAAGGCATTTTTCAAAACCTAAACGCAGATTTCGAAACCTAAACGCAGGCCCTAAGTTCAAGGTCAAGGTCACAGGGGTCTAAATTTTTCGTTGTATGGAAAGGTCTTGTCCATATACACACACATACCAACTATGGAAGCAATACCTCAAGGGACATAGAAGTTTAAAGGCATTTTTCGAAACCTAAACACAGATTTCGAAACCTAACCACAGGCCCTAAGTTCAAGGTCAAGGTGACAGGGGTCAAAAAATTTCTGTGCATGGAAAGGTCTTGTCCATATACACACACATACCAACTATTGAAGCAATACCTCAAGGGAAATAGAAGTTAAAGGCATTTTTCTAAACTTAAACACAGATTTGGAAACCTAAACGCAGGCCCTAAGTTCAAGGTCAAGGTCACAGGGGTCAAACATTTTCTGTGCATGGAAAAGTCTTGTCCATTTACACACACATACCAACTATTGAAGCAATACCTCAAGGGACATAGAAGTTTAAAGGCATTTTTCGAAACCTAAACACAGATTTTGAAACCTAAACGCAGGCCCTAAGTTCAAGGTCAAGGTCACAGGGGTAAAACATTTTCTATGCATGGAAAGGTCTTGTCCATATACACACACATACCAACTATTGAAGTAATACCTCAAGGGACATACACGTTAAAGGCATTTTTCGAAACCTAAACACAGATTTCGAAACCTAAACGCAGGCCCTAAGTTCAAGGTCAATGTCACAGAGGTCTAAATTTTTCTGTGCATGGAAAGGTCATGTCTATATACACACACATACCGACTATGGAAGCAATACCTTAATGGATATAGAAGTTAAAGGCATTTTTCAAAACCTAAATGCAGATTTCGAAACCTAAACGCAGGCCCTAAGTTCAAGGTCAAGGTCACAGGGGTCTAAATTTTTCTGTGCATGGAAAGGTCTTGTCCATACACACACACATACCAACTATGGAAGCAATACCTCAAGGGACATAGAAGTTTAAAGGCATTTTTCAAAGCCTAAACGCAGATTTCGAAACCTACACGCAGGCCCTAAGTTCAAGGTCAAGGTCACAGGGGTCTAAATTTTTCTGTGCATGGAAAGGTCTTGTCCATATACACACACATACTAACTATGGAAGCAATACCTTAAGGGACATAGAAGTTTAAAGGCATTTTTCGAAACCTAAACGCAGATTTCGAAACCTAAACGCAGGCCCTAAGTTCAAGGTCAAGGTCACAGGGGTCAAAAAAATTTCTGTGCATGGAAAGGTCTTGTCCATATACACACACATACCAACTATGAAAGCAATACCTCAAGGGACATAGAAGTTATAGACATTTTCTTAAAATTGTTTACGCCGTTCACGACGACGCCGACGACGACGACGACGACTACACCGGGGGTATTGCAATAGCTCGTCATGTACTACGTACAGGCGAGCTAAAAAGGAAATGATATTGGTGTGGGTTAGGGAGGCTTTTACGCATGTGTAATACAAACACTATTGCTTATAAACGAGTGCAAACAGTGTGAGTAAATACGGCGTCTGATCAGTTTCACACAGTTCGTCACTCAGAACAAACAAAAACATTTTCAATAAATTACATGTTTTATTATTTGAATTTAACAAAGTTTTGTTTGCGATTCATTTCGCTTGAACAGGAAATAATAACGTTAACAGCACTATAAATTTTGATAAAACAATTTACATGTATGAGTAGAAGACGGTAAAGGCTTAATCTGATATCAGTGTCCATGATTTCAACGCCAAGGGCCTGTTTAATATATACAGTGAAGAATCTGTTATTCTTTCCCAATAAACGCGTTTACGCTAAAACTATTATTTCCAATACAAACAGTTTGGAGCCAGATCAGACGCCGGGTAACCCGGCGTCTGATCAGGCTCCAAACTGTTTGCCACCAAGATAAACATGAAATATCAGAATTGTCCAAAAGTTGTTCTTTTCTACGTTTTAGTGCTTTGCGTTTGCGTACGTTTGCGTTTAAACGGGAAAGAATAACAGATTCTCCACTGTACTCATTACATTTGCAAACAGTGTCAGATCCGATGGCCCATTATAGGAGTCTTCTGATCAGGGTATACGTTGTTTGCTATTTCGAACAGTGTTTATTTCACTACCCAGAATTTCAAATAGACTGGTTCCTGTTTTGTTAACTAAAATGATCCACATGGGAACCTTATAACTCACAATAGTTACTACTGTTGAAAGAGTAAGGTGGCAAAACTGTATATGCACACGAGTTTAGTTTGTTTGTTTGTTTGTTAACGTCCGTTTCTGCAAAATATGGGCTAATTGGACGTCCCAGAGAGAGGGGAGCAGATACAGAGAACCCGGGCGCGATGCCCTACCCTTATTATCAAAAAAAGAGTTTTCTGGTTCTTTCAGATGCCAAGCGTAAAGCACTCATACATCGGACATCAGTTTATAAAGTCTCATTCGAACTCGCAACCCCTGACATCGTAAGCGGGTGGTTTACCCCTCGACTACGAGGTCACACGCGTTTAGATCAAGCAAGTTCGACAGTATTGCAGCTGAGTGTAATTTGTAGATCTTCTATATGATGAAAACTACAATTAGTGAATATGCCACCCTCTACTACGCGCGTAGTATCGAACATGTCCAGGAAAGCCTCTTAAACATGTTCCATTCCAATTTGATAAGAAACTTGTTTTCCTCAATGTTATTGCATTGCCAAATAATGCCACAAATTTGCTTTTATTTGAGTATTTTATTTTATTTTGACAAGTACACCATCCGGTTGCGAGTCCCTTTAAGTTCAATTACTTGAGATTTATTTTTTCTACTGTGCATCTAAAGTTATTTACCGTTAACCCCATCCCCCTTCAAGAAGATAAAACATAATGTTGTCGGCTAAATGCAGTGCATATGTGTCTTCTACAAATTGTGTACCTAAATATAAAAGGTATCATTGTCAAATGTCAACCGTGCAGGCACAGATCAGTCGACTCTCGTGTCAGGGTCTGAAACGTTTGTAATTTAAGCATAACAGAAAATATTTAAGACAATTGCTGCAGACCGGAACTGTCAAATGAATGAAATAAAATGTTCCACTCAAGAAATAGAGAAATACTTATCCCTTTATAACCTGTTTCTAGTTTTGGAGACTTGTAACCAATAAAAGCAGGTTGAAAGTAAAGCAGAATGCGCCTTAAGGCGCATTCTGCTTTACTTTCATCTGCTTTAAGCCACACTCTGCTAGGAAATATAAAACTACTTTCTTCAGCGGATGAATAAATAAAATGCGATAAAAGTCGCTCCTATTGGGGAAAGGGTTAACTTAAATAGCCTACTTACCGGGTGTTGTATTTGCAACCATTTCAGATAATTTATCTTTACTCCTAAAGAACAACGACTTGGCTGGTCGGAGAACCATTTTGAATGATTCATGAATAGTTTCTGACAGTTTATATATTCATTTTGATATGCACTTTAGCCCTTATCACGCCCAAATATCGCCTGTTCCCCAAATCGTTGCTTGCAAAATGCTTCAAATATCATGTTTATTAAATCTATATTAACTGAAGAAATCTTAGCAAGAGTTTCAAATAGTTTGGACCCTTTTCACGAGTGGATTTAATCGGCGTTTGATCTGGAGACAAACTGTTTGAAAATACCAGACCAGTCACGTTTTGTAAAGACGGAGGAGTCTTTTACATTGATATTAGTAGCAACTGATGCCTTCATAAGAAAAAACTTTTAAAACATTTTATTACAAACAATCACAGCATCTGAAATTCTGAGGTCAAAACATAACCAATAGTATTTGAAAACGGTGAGATATGTGTATGATTTGGAGCAAACTCGTCCCCAGACCTCCGCTGGGTATTTTGTAACAGTTCAGCTAAGGGTAAGAACACCCACAAAATCACCTGTCGTTTCACATTTTCCTGAGTAAAAGTGAAAGCTGGGTACCCCACAAGTATATCAGTTACAATTACCTCAGAGTATATCCTAAAATTAAAACCCATCACGTAACCGATAGAGTATCAAGTTTTCTAGGACTTCTGTTTATATCCTTGAATCATTGGGTGTCTGGAGTAATGATTTTATTAAACAGGGCTCCAGATAAGAGGGGGTAAACTGAACAAATCCAGCATTTGGTCAACAATTTCAGCATCAAATCCTATGGTTGTACTACTCGTTAGAATAGTCTCGATGAGACGATTCTAATGAGTAGTGACACCATAGGGCTCAATGTAGAAATAAAGATTTTATTTTTTGAAAAAGTCCCCTTATCTGGGGCCCTGATTACACTTTTAAATTCCATGTACTGCTACAATATCGTCTGCTTAAAATGTCGCTTGTCGGTAAAAAAGGCATTTTGATTGAAGAAGTTTCGATATATGAGAGCCAAACAGTTTGGATCCTGATCAGACGCCGGGTAACTCGGCGTCTGATCTGGATCCAAACTGTTTGTAAATAGATCTACAAGTACAATCGGGTTGGCAGTTGAAAAAGGAAATTCTCGTCTGCAAAATTTGTTGTCTGCAGCATTTCTCAGAACTGTGTTTATCTGCAATTAATTTTAAACAACTTTATCAGAGTCACTCGGTGTCTTTATCTGGATCCAAACTGTTTGCAACGGTTATCAAACATTCGCGCATTGTGTGTTTATTCTGGCCAGTAACCCATTTACTGCCGTGACGTCATCAATTAAAAACAATTGTCGTCTGCTTTTGTTTCTAAAATTTAACTGTTGGGTATTTTGATATCAGAAATATTGAAATGAGTGGCAAACAGTTTGGATCCTGATCAGACGCCGCGTTACGCGGCGTCTAATCAGGATTCAAACTGTTTGCAAATTACTCTTGCACTCGGGGTAAATCAGTGAAGGGGTTAAGAGGTTTTCGAATCAAAATCCGCTGTATACGTATATATATCACGGGGGAAAACCACAGTAAGTAAAAAAAGAAAGTATCCTCCTTCCGGGGTATGTGGCAATGATTAATATTTTCCCGACAGGTAACCACTTTCAATCTGCTTTAAACTATACCACCTGCTAGAATATGGACATATATTGCTTAGGGGAGACCGGGGCTAGTCCGGCCACGGGGCATGTTCGGCATATGCTTTTATCTAGCATGTCAATCAATGTAAAACGCCCCGAACAATATTATGACGTCACCTGTGACGATATTTTCTACGTCAGAATACAATGGCCGCATAGAAGGGAAACGTACATATTTTTTGACCGGGGTCTTATTTTCGAGCTTGATGAGTAAATTTTTCACTAATGTTTCAGTTTTTATTATTCTCCAGAGTTTTGATGTTTTTATTATAATATACCTACGTCTAATACAGTATGACGATGCGTTTTGGTTTAAACGCATTGTTGAGTTCCTTCGGTGCATCGTACTGGACGGTTTCACGTGATGTATTTGCAACGTCCGCCAGGGGCTAGTTCGGCCTATTGAGCTGGGGCATGTTCGGCCGGTAGCCGAACTTGCCCCCATCATAGTAGGTACATGTAATATCGACGAGTGTATTTTTGGTGCGTTTTTAACTCGCTTGTTCGTAGAACAGCAGAGCTAATGCAATACCCCAGGCGTGAGCGTGGACGTGGGCGTGGACCAAGGTTAAAGTTTTTTTGGACGGGTAATTTTAAAGCTAAATACTTGTGCAAGGATGCTGAATTTTTTATGGAGGTTTATAAGGGGTCAACATTGATGTAATGAAGTTGAAATTTAAAAATAATTTTAATTTTTGTCAATATTTGAAATGTTTTGGACAAGTTTTTTGCTACATTAGACCAGGTAAAAGTTTTTTGGACGGGTTGCTTTAAAGTTTAATACTTGTGCTAGGTTGCTGATATTTTGTATGAAGCTTCATTTCGGGTCAAACATAGGTGTTATGAAGTTGGAATTTAAAAACATCTCTTTATGCTGCTGAAGATAAGTTGTTCACAGACGATGATTTGGGACAGTTTCTCGCTAGTGAAATACGTACTAATCAGGCTTTTATAGAGGGTTCACAGAAGCGGTTGGTGCTGGTATAATGGTGACAGTGGAAAAATACATTAAAGAAATACAGTACATTAACCATATTTGTGACATTTTCCTAAGTGTTCTTTGCAATGCCATGAGCATGAAAGCTGTTGTCATTCAAGAAACAAATGACAACAGCTATCGTGTTCATGACATACTCCCTAGCCGACCAGAAATAATTCCAAAGAAAAGTATGTATTTAATTTTGAATGGTTTCTGATGCCAATGCACATTACAGTGGCGCTGTTGGTAAAACAACAGAAACTGCACCCGAATGTCATCAAACGTCGGAAAATTCATCTACCACAATGACTCCATCAAGTAATTCTGACAATACTAGTGAAGAAACTTATGCTGCTGTCATTGAAAAAAAGCTGATAATGCAAAAAGCGCTGATAATGGAATTAAGTTTCCTTCCACTCCAATTTCAAACAAAAAGGACTTTGCTCCAGCTTCAGTTAAACCCCACCCAAGGGCCCCTACGCGCAATATTTCGTCTGGAAAAAGAAAACGTAGAAAGACATCTATCCTCACCGACACTCCCGAAAAAGAAGCCCTAAGATTAGAGCAGTGCCAACGTAAATTGAAAAGTAACAGTTCACAAAGTAAAACAAAGAAAACACAGAAAAAAGAGTAATGTCTAAATCTAAAAAAGCAATACAACAGTTAAGCAAGCCTAAAAGCAGTTTAAAGTGTTAGTCGGCATCAAAACGAGATGAAAACTCAGACAGTGAGGACGAATGTTTTTGCTTAGTTTGTCTTGATAGCTGGGTAAATAGTAAGCCTAATGAGAAATGTATTCAATGCACAAGTTGCAAAATGTGGGCACATGATGAATGTGAAGACACCAGGGGAATGCTGTTCTATAAATGCGACAATTGCAATTCGGACAGGGAGTAGAGGCAGATAAAAGTAACATGCGTTTGTAACTAACGTTATTATTGTTTAGATGAGAAATTTTCTCTTGTATATACATTGTAATGTAAATGTTACAAACGTATGTGGTAGAAATTGGTCAGTATCGACTATCGATATCGGACCGATAGTTAAGCGCTGATATTTCAGACATCAGCCCAACTTTGCACTATTGTTACACGCTTATAGAATTTTAAATGTTTTGTCCGTGTTCAAGTATTAAGATTTTTTGCGGCAACTATTTATCAGTTCATGGTTAACAATGTAGATCCGGGTCAGACAACAGTAATTAGGGGTCTGCACCTTTTGCAAATGATTTTGTGTTGTTTACATACACAACAGGATCTCTTTTGTAAACAGTTTTCTGGGTCTACATTGTTTGTAAGGGACTGGTGAATCTTTATCAAAGTTCCTAAATGAAATATTAAACCTACATTATGATTATATAATAACTGTTCTTGTATTACACCCCCTCCTACAAGCTAGTTCTACGAAATATAATAATAGCTCTGAACAGTGTCTGTATGCCGAACTTGCCCCATGGGTTGACCGGACTTACCCCAATGCGGGGCAAGTTCGGCCTTCTTGACCCGAGATCTGTAACTTAATATTTCCCCATATAGACAGGTGACGCGCGGCGCAGTATATCGTGGCTACTTCGGTCCCATTATGCCTTAATTGCATATATAGTTTTTAGATAGCCATCTGTAATAACCACTGGAAATTTGTTATTTTTCGTAAATGGGGCCGGACTAGCCCCGGTCTCCCCTATTGTGTATATTCATGACTGTATAAATTAGAACTACGTATATTTTGTTGAACAATTCATCAGAGGCGTAACATTGTGTATTTATGGGACAATGGGTTAAGTTAAGCGACATTTAAAAAGATGCAAATACTTAAAAAAAATATATAAAAAAACAAAAAAAGAGCCGTATACGGTGCTAAATCGCTCACCTGGAAACATTGATGTAAATGTAAAATAGCTTGGAAAGCCGAGAAAGTTTGACTTTATGATTGTGCCAATTGCTGGTTAGATGATACTGTGTGCCAAATATCTAAGCTCAGGGTACTGTGGTGTATGACAAGATTTTTTTTAACTTTCATTGAAAAATCTATTTTTAGTTCTTGTGACCTAGATATGCAACATACTGGAACCATTTGAACAGTGTTGGTAATGTTCCTCTAGAAGTGTAACCATGCCAAATATCAAAGCTCTGGCTACATAAGTTTCAGAGTAGTAGATGTTTGAAGATTTCACTATATAACTCTATGTAATTTTGTGACTCCTGGGGCAGTGTCATTTTTTACACCAGGGGCTTAATTATAGAACAATCTTGATAGAGGACTTGTAGATGATACTTGGTGCCAAATAGCTAAGCTCAGTGTACTGTGGTTTGAGAGAAGAATAATTTTGTTTAAGTTTTAAATGAAAAAATCTATTTTGAGCTCCTGTCACCTAGATATGCAACGGACCGGAACCATTTGAACAATATTGGTAAAGTACCTCTAGAAGTGTGACCAGTCCATGCCAAATATCAAAGTTCTGGCAACATTAGCTTCACAGAAGATGTTTGAAGATTTCACTATGTAACTCTTTGTAAATGTGTGACCCCCCTAGGCGTCATTTTTACCCCAAGGACATCATTTGAACAGTATTGAACAATATTGATAGAGGACTTGCAGATGATGCTTTGTGCCAAATATCTAAGCTCAGGGTACTGTGGTTTCAGATAAGAATATAGTTTAAGTTTTTGTTGAAACCATCTATTTTAGCTCCTGTGACCTAGATATGCAACAGACCAAAACAGTTTGAACAACATTGGTAAAGTACCTCTAGAAGTGTTACAATGTCAAATATCAAAGCTTTGGCCACATTAGTTTCAGAGAAGAAGAGGTTTAAAGTTTTCACTATATATCTCTATGTAAATTTGTGACCCTCGGTTTGGGTTCTTTTTAAGCCCCAGGGACATACTTTGAACAATCTTGATAGAGGAATTGTAGATGATGCTTTGAGCCAATTAGCTAAGCTCAGTGTACTGTGGTTTCAGACAAGAAGCTTTTTTAAGTTTTTATTGAACGATCTATTTTTAGCTCCTGTGACCTAGATATGCAACGGACCGGAACTATTTGAATAACTTTGAATGAGGACCATATAAGGATCATTCCTGATAAGTTTAGTACAAATCCAACCAGTAGTTTAGGAGAAGATGTCGTTTATAGAAATTGTTGACGACGGACGAACGGAAGTTCTTACGGGAGGATATTTATGTGGCTATTTTATATTGTTTTCTTTTGCGTGGCTAGCCACACAACAGACAATCTCTAACCTTACCCCTAACCCTATGTTTCACAACTGGCCAGGTTAATGTCACAATAAATGGCCAGTTTAATGTCACAAAAGACGGCCAGGTTAATTTTTTTCAATTATGAGGCTAAGAATTTAGCAAAAAAACTTGATTTCCACGTCGTTTAATTGACTATTTCAGCCATAAATTCCATAAATGGAACGAAATAAGCATATACGAGGCTTGGAAAAACATCAGACTATATGGTGACAATTCAGTGCTACAGTGTTTCTGACAGTTTAGCCGTAAATTACCACTTTGGCGTTCACTTCACCAAAAACATTTTGCAGGATGTACTCATTTGAGAATCCGGGATAAATGGGTACACCAAATACAGTCGAAAAGACCTTATTCGTTCCCAATATACGCGTTTACGCTAAGACTATTATTTCCATTGCCAACAGTCTAGAGCCAAATCAGACGCCGGGTGCCGCCGGGTAATCCCGCGTCTGGTCCAAACTGTTTGCCACACTTATTTAAAATAACTCATGAGACATTTCAAAAAGTTGCAATTTTCTACAATTTAGTGCAATGCGTTTGGGTTTCGTACACGTTGAAACAGGAAAGAATAACACATTCTCCACTGTAAATAGGCTGCTTACAGTGGAGAATCTGTTATTCTTTCCCAATAAACGAGTTTACGCTAAAACTATTATTTCTATTGCAAACAGTTTGGAGCCAGATCAGACGCCGGGTAACCCGGCGTCTGATCAGGCTCCAACTGTTTGCCACCAAGATAAACATGAAATATCAGAATTGTCCAAAAGTTGTTCTTTTCTACGTTTTAGTGCTTTGCGTTTGCGTACGTTTGCGTTTAAACGGGAAAGAATAACAGATTCTCCTCTGTAATTAATTACATCCCAACATACTATACAGCGAGCATCTTAATTACATCGAACGGGGTATCAAATGCAGTAAAACCCCTCTATGACACCCACTTTTAAAAGAAGGCTAATTGATTGTATAAAAGACGAGTGACAGATTAAAGCAATGTAACAGTAAAACAGAAAGCTCCTTTAGGAGCTTTCTGTTTCACTGTCACCATGCTTTAAACAGTCACCTGTCTTAAACACGATTTAATGGTCGTTATAGAGGTTTTACTGTACGTGCCAATTTCACTTGTGATACATGCAAATATGAGACATTGGCTCTTTCAAATTTCTTTTGTTCATACAACACATTGAAGCGACTGGTAATATTATACATTATTAAATACCTGGATACAGTGGAGAAAACGTTATTCTTTCCCGTTTAAACGAAACGAACCCAAAACACTAAATCGTAGAAAAGTGCAACTCACAATTCTGATAATTCATGTTTATCTTGGCGGCAAACAGTTTGGAGCCTGATCAGACGCCGGGTTACCCGGCGTCTGATCTGGCTCCAAACTGTTTGCAATAGAAATAATAGTTTTAGCGTAAACTCGTTTATTGGGAAAGAATAACGTTTTCTCCACTGTAACTAGCTGCATGATATTGAACGTTTTACATGTTCTTCTGACAATACCGCAATGGTATCGAGTATTGGGACACGTAGGCTTGAGTACACAGTGTAAACCCTGATCAGACTGCTCCTGAGTGAACACAGTCTGAAATTCAGTTTGCACCTTTTGGACAAATTACTGTGCGAGACAATTCTGATTATTTATTAGTATTATTTTTAAAAACTTACCGCTGTGTTCGACGGAGTGCGCGTTGTTGTCTTAGTTATTTTGAAATCTATTCATCGATAAAGAAAATACAGACCGGACACTAAATTTATGATAACATTATTGTGCTCAGTATACATTTTAATTAACCTTTTCCTATATTATTTTAGATTGACTGAAATGCCACATGAGATGTCGGTCTATCGCAGAGTTGTTGTGACGGCGCGTAATTGTCGTTACTTTATAAACAGATGTTCAGTAAATCAACAACAGGCAGGAATAGTTGTCTGCTGTTTGTGTATACTTTTCCTACTGAATATTTTGGGAGATCCACCAGTGATACATCAACCATGTAAGCTTCACAAGTTGGATCCGTGGGATAAGGCAGTGACCAAACACATGACCTATTTGCCACCTAACAAGTGTTCCGATCGTATTTCTCTGCTCTATATGGACGATGCTGGATTTATGCAGTACAACGACTCGGCTATTAAGTTGTATTCTTTGACATCGCTACAATGTAAATATCAACGTATATTTAGAGATGGAGACCTCGCTGTGTCTTTTGGAGGGAATGCGAAATTTAAGCCACCAATGTTTATACCATGTCGGGATTTCAGAGTCACATGTACAGCTCAAGCTAAAACTGTCTACGACTTTGTTCATGTAAACATTGCATGGAATGAATCGGAAGCATTTGAAAGTAGCATTGGCGATGAGACGATTGATCATCTAAGTGTAATTTATGTTGGTTTTGACTCGGTGTCGGGGTCAGAAGTTATTCGTAAAGCCCCGCTTAGTTACGAGTATTTGACTAATGTTCTCGGTGCATATAACTTCCAAGGAAACATGAGGGTTGTCCTGAATACTTATCCGAACTGGATAGCTTTGTTGCGGGATAGCCTTGGAGAAGACATGCTGTTTTCCCATTTAACAAACAAGAAGCTTGATGATGAACCCTGGATATGGAAGGCTGCAAAGAAAGGTAACTATGTTACTGCCTTTGTTAATGACGTGCCTAGATTTGTTCCGTTTCGTGGAAAATTCCGTGAGCAGCCTACTGATTATTTCTATAGACCGTATACTCTGGCAATGGAAGCTGTAGAACCAGTGATCGTGGACAAATTAGGAAAGGGTACAGGCAAATGTTATGGCAACAAGGACCAATTCTTACTTGAGGTGGATTATATGAAAAGGTTTTTGACTAAATATAAAAATAAACGAAAGTTTGCGTTTATGTGGCATGAAGGCTATACACACGATTCACCACACTTGGAAAAGGGCGACAAATGCATTTACGAATTCTTACAATGGATGAAGTCACGAGGCCATTTAGAAAGAGCTATATTGATATTTGCGAGTGACCATGGTTTTTGGCTTGGTGGTTGGGCTAGCATCACATATGTTGGTAAAATCGAGATGAATATGCCTGCATTATGGGTTTATTTGCCAAAGTCAATAAATGACAAATACCCAATGCTCCACAAAAGACTTCTGCAAAACTCAGATAACTTGGTTACTCATTATGACGTGTTTGAGACTATGAAGGGAGTTATAGAATCGGATTTTGTTGAGGATAAAGACTTTGTAACAAGTAGGTCTCATAAAGGTCGTAAACTTTACAATCATATTTCTAGCCGACGGTCTTGCTCAGAAGCAGGTATTCCGCCTAACTTTTGCGTGTGTCAAGAGAACCCGTCCGCTGTTGACACGTCACTATCGTTTATTTCATTAATGGCAAATAAAGCTATCGACAAAATGAATGATCTAATGATGAAAAATAATCAATCGTGTGTCACACTAAGGTTATTAAATATAACTGACGCACAAGTGTCTTACCAACACCAAGTCAATGATGGGATCCCTAGACTAAAGGAACTTTATAAATGGGTGTTTGGAAATGATATCAGTGGTCGTTACCGTCTACAGTTTTATACATTACCTAATGTAGGACGATATAATGCTGTGTTCGACTATGATCTCCACCCTTTAAAGAGTATCAAGGAACAAATAACAGTTATTGGCGACCCTTATCGTGTAAACAGATATGGTAACCAATCTCATTGTGTTAATGATTCTTATTTAAAACAGTTTTGTTTGTGTAAAGATGTTACTGTTAAAGTAACATGACATTCCCGCAAAACAGGCTTGAATAGAGTCCACTTGAACCAGCTAACATTTTTAATCATTTTCCCAATATAGTGTTTTCAGTATTAATGACAGATGGTTGTTTAAACAGAATGTTGACATTAAGGAACACTCTTCTTTACTATCAGCCTGTTGTAAGCTACCATCCGGTTAGATATAGGAACTATTTATGGTGGTGTCTATTCATGTCTGTATAAGGTGGAACTATTTTCTTTAGTGGAGGAATAAGTTAAAAGTGTAAAAAGGGGCGTAATTATGGCGTAATGAGCCCATCTTTTACAATTTGGTATTTATATTCAAACAGTAGGAATGACGACTAATTTGTCACTCTTGCCTATATATACATAATGTAATTGCAATTAAGAAGTTGGGTTTAAAGACTTTTCCTCAGTCCATTTAGGGACCACCAGCATATTGTTCTGGAGTTGTCAATGTAACTGTAAAGCACGTACAATACAATCTCAGAATACCTGGTTAGGTCCATGATTATACTCATGCTCTAGTGATTTTCAATGGTTATTTCTAACCAAACTATCAAATATAAAGGTCCGGTCTCACATAAGACGATTCAATGGTTCAATATGCACTAGACCCATGCTTTTTGCAAGGAAATTGACAGTAAATAATCAAGCAAGGCGTTATGACCAAAAGGTCGTCAGGAGATGTCTTTAAGAACAACTGTAAAAGAGTACGCATGCACAGGAAGTGATATGCTTGTTTATTACCTACTTCAACACTGCTGTCTGCAATGTCGTTTCAAAGGTAGATTTTAGGCAGTACTTACGTTATTTAACACAAAAAGCAAACAGTTCTGATCCTGATCAGACGCCGCGTTACGCGGCTTTTGATCAGGACCAAAACTGTTTGCAAATGCATTTCATGACTTCATTGAGAGTGAAAGGGTTAAGTCGCGACCAATCGATAATATGAAAACAATGATTTTATCAATCAAAACGCCTAGGCTGATAATAAACATTTATATATATATACAGCACTCCCTCCCTACAACGGTCCATCCAATAACGACTCCTTCCTTACAATGACCCTTGTCGCTGTTCCCTAAACAGGACACTCATGTCTAACGCTTTTACTGCTGCTATAATGTCTGATTGAAGTTGTCGTCTGCTGTCTTTCTCAAAGTTACACCACTGACCTGTTTACAGAAGAAAACTTAATGACGAGTGACAAACAGCTTGAATCCAGCTCAGACGCCGCGTGACGCATGACCACATTAGAGGTTGTTAACACGAATAATATGTACCCTGAAAGAAGCCGCCATAACCAGATGAGAGCGTTACTTTAGAGTTGTTTGCGAAATTAGCGGCGATTATATATTGAAAATTGAACACTAGCGACGACTTTACTCGTCCTTTAGGCTCTACAATTGAAAGTTGTGCCTGTACAGAGCACAGTTGTCATTTAGTGTTCATAATAGAGGTTTAACTGCATATAAAATTATAAATGATACATTGCAGTTGTACATACAGTATATGTATTTGTGTCATCACTAATCTAGGTACTGTTTCAATGACGTTTTAATGAAAACTATTAGGTTACTTATAAATCGATAAAAAGTCGAATAGATTCAAAGTCATGCCGCCGGTAAATCGTGTGTGTTCAACAGTCATTTTGAATGTACAGTCGGCTGAGCGGTCCTTCGGACTGAAAGTAGACTATAACTTGCTACTTTACTTTTCGTTTTACTTTACTTAAACACGACTCTGAGATAAATTAGTTGTCTCTAATAAAGGAAAAAGCTTAATGCGTGGTAGAAGTATTAACCTTTTACCTAATAGCCTTTTTCTAGTTTATTACTTAAAACAGGTTGAAAGTAAAGCAGAATGCTTTAAGCTACCACCTGTCAGAATAAAGAAAATATTCCTTATGATACATACATGTACTCACAACTGTTTAAATTGGAATTATTTTCTTCAGCGGAGGAATAAAGTGAATCTTCTAAATGACGCTTCTATGGGGGAAATGATTAAAGAATGTTTCCGTTGAGCAGTCGCCTATTTTAGACACCACAATGTTTGTTTAAGAAACTGTCGATACGAGTGTCAAGCAGTTTGATCATGATCAGACGCCGCGTTACATGTACTATAGGGTTCAGGTGGTTAAAACATTGTTTAAGCCACTATAAATTATAGGTAACGATACATGTAAACAAGTATTTGGCGGCGTTATAACTCAGGGCTCCAGATAAGAGGGAGTATTCTGAACAAATGCAGCCTTTTCTCACTCATACAGCACCAAATCCTATTGTGTTACTACTCATTAGAATCGTCTCTTTGAGACGATTCTAATGAGTAGTGACACCATAGGGTTTAAAGCAGAAATAAAGTTTTTAGATTTTGAAATACTCCCCTTTTCTGGAGCCCTGTAACTTATTAAATACTTAACATTTCTATTTTCTCCTATCAAGTCTTGAAAACATGTGTTTGACAGTTTTGGGCGTTTGACAAACTTGATACCGGTATCCGGCCATGCTGAAACACACAGCAGGGCTGCCAAAAGTTGACATGAAAAATCCTAAGATTTCCAAATTGCATTTTTCAAGTGCGATTTTACGAATCGTACCTTTACCCTCAATCCTGTTTCTAGTTTTGTTGACACGTGGCTGCTTAAAGCAGACTGGAAGTAAAGCAGAATGTGCATTAAGGCGCGTTCTGCTTTACTTTCAGCCTGCTTTAAGCTACTATATATACTAGAAATAAATCCGAAGATGTAGGAAAAATCCGGAGAAATGGCAGCCTTGGCACAGAGTCTATGTAGCATGCACTAGTATAGACAGACCCAGGTAATACATTACAACCTCCCTATTACAACCACTGAAACAAATACTAATTGATTGGATACTAGACAGGTGACAGCTTAAAGCAAGGTGACAGTAAAACAGAAAGCTCCTGTAGGAGCTTTCTGTTTTACTTTCACCTTGCTTTAAGCAGTCACCTGTCGTTAACACCTTATAATTAACACAATTTAGTGGTCGTAATAGAGGGGTTCCACTGTACCATACTGCATGCGTGCATACCATTCTTTTCTAAGCAACGAGACCAATAATTGAGGCGTATAGAGTGCATGTCTATAGATACAGGTGGCTGCTAGGTACAGAGCAAAAGGGGGTAAACAGAAAGACCCTGAAGGGGCTATCTGTATTACTGTTGCCCTATAATCAGCTATCGTCACATCTCTGAACTTATCTTCTTTTGAAATGGCCGCTTTAACCACTGCACTGCACTGCCAGGACGTCATCAAACTTAATCAATTGTCGTCTGCTTCTATTTCTAAAAAACATTTGTTCGGTATTTTGACTTAAGAAATACTGAAACGAGTGTCAAACAGTTTAGATCCTGATCAGACGCCGCGTTACACGGCGTCTGACCAGGTTCCAAACTGTTTGCAAATAATTAAAGCACTCGGGGAAAGGCAGTGAAGGGGTTAACATTAGTTTGATTGTGAAATGCAGATCTTAAGAACAATACATTAAAGTTCCGCTAAATTACCACCACTTAGTTCATTCCCCCTAAATTATTAAACGGACAACTCCAGATTCCAATTAGGACTAGTCCATGTTTTGCTATTTAAGATTTTTTCTCTCAATATATAGTAAAATTGAAAACAATGGAGATCCAGATCAGAAGTTTCCTATAAGAGCTTTCTGATCTGGATCTGCACTGTTTGTAGAGGACATGTATACTCTTCACATGTGTGTTTGAATATACTATTTGTCATGGACGAGTATACTCGTCGCTGGGTGCAATGGGTTGACAATGGGGTTTGATTTCGGGGTCTCAGACATATGGTAGGTTTAACCCTTAGAACCCTAGTCCCGCATAGTGTCCTTTGCAAACAGTGAACATGTGAATAGTACACTGGTCCTATGCAAACAGTGAATACCCATATCAGAGGGCTCCTAAAGGAGCCCTCTGATCAGGGTCTTCACTGTTTGTCATAATGCCAAACATTGACAAAAACAACCCTTAAAAGTCAGAAATGGACTTGACTTAAATGGAAACTGGAATTGTCCATTTAAATGTTCAGGGGTGAATGAGTTAAGTAAGAAAATCAAAACTTGATATTTAACATTTATCTTGCTAATCTGTCATATATATTTTTACACCAATTGGCTTAGATCTTTTCTTTTGTTTTAGAGATTGTAATAACAGGATTTTAAATTTCATTTTTAATGAGTTTTTGAGACAATGCCTAATGCCTGTCCTTTACCAGGCCTGGATATCGATTACATGCATGATCGTGTTTTTAGTTTATACGATCTGGGACTAGTGCATTTGGTACACCCCATTGTTTGAATAAAGTAACAAAATATGCGCGTGATACACTCACACTATGTCCGGACCTTGACTAAAACTCGTATACTTCTGCTAATAATTACAATCTGTACACTTAAATATTCAATTATTTTATTAGACGATGAGTAACTCGGTGTCAGGGCAGCATTTACCCCATAAATACACCTTTCGCACTTTTAAGCTACGTGTATTCATCCAATGAAGAAATCAGTTCCACTTTATGGCCATGAATATGCACCGTAAAAAAGTTTCTATATCCTAGCAAATGGTAGCTTAAAACAAACTGAAAGTAAAGCAGAATGGGTCTTGATGTGTGTTTTGCTTTACTTTCAACCTCATTCAAATCACTGGCTATCTGATGTCAAACTGGCTAGTAACAGACTGTGCTAAAGATTAAAAAGAGTTGAAAAACAACAAAACCCAAATGCAGACGACTGTTTTTTATACAGACGACAATACTAGATCTACATGTAGTACATATTTGACCTTTAACATAACCTGGCCACAGGGACCCGGCACGATTGATTTTTGAGAGAAAAAATTGTCAAAAGGTATATATAGAGACAAGGGGTACAACTGATTGTAGGTATATTCTCACCCTATCTCGACAAAAGAGGTCATATCACGTATAATAATTGATGAAACGACACCCTTTTTTCATTTCTGTCTAGCTAATATAATACCCTTCCATAAAAACATAACATAAAACCAATTGTAAGGATGCAATTTCAACAGTAATTGCATTTACTCACAGAAATCAACGACTTTTGGAAAACGGGACAGGTGTTCGTTCACAGCTAACACAGCATTGACCACTACTGTACGCTTGTTTAGGCGGTATTCGAGTGTTACAGTCATTGACAACTACTGTACGCTTGTTTAGGCGGTAATATCGAGCATGACAGTCATACAGTTCCATAAATATACATCTTTGACACCGATCAAAGCTGATTTCTTCTCAAATCATTGTCGTACCAAAACAACCTACATGTACAAGAATAGCTTTACTGCCGATGAAAACATGCGAATTTGTTGTTGGTACATGTATTGCAACGGTTTGAGTATAAATCAGCTTTGATCGGTGTAAAAAATGGATATCCATGGAACTGTATGACTGTCATGTTCGATATTACCGCCTAAACAAGCACACAGTAGTGGTCAATGCTGTGTTAGCTGTGAACGAACACCTGTCCCGTTTTCCAAAAGTCGTTGATTTCTGTGAGTAAATGCAATTATTTTTGAAAGTGCATGCTTACAGTTGGTTTTATGTTATGTTTTTATGGAAGGGTATTATATTAGCTAGACAGAAGTGCAAAAAGGGTGTCGTTTCTTCAATTATTATTTATGATATGCCTGATTTTGTCGAGATAGGGTGAGAATGTACTAACAATCAGTTGTACCCCTTGTCTCTATATATACCTTCTGACGATTTTTTTCTCTCAAAACGCAATCGTGTCGGGGCCCTGTGAACCTGGCAGGACTTAAAGTTATAATAAAATCCCGTGGCGACCATTCAAAGGCAAGGCCCGTTTCCTAAAGTTGATTTCTTATGTACTTTCTGTTTGCTCTTAAATATTCATGTAGATATACACGCTTCTACAGGCCCGGAATAACTTCTTGCAGTTGTGATCGTATCGGTAGTTACCTTTTTCTAGTTTATTTTTTATTTTACATAGCAGTTACAGTGGAGAATCTGTTATTCTTTCCCAATAAACGCGTTTACGCTAAAACTATAATATGCAGTGCAAACAGTTTGGAGCCAGATCAGACGCCGGGTGACCCGGCGTCTGATCAGGCTCCAAACTGTTTGCCACCAAGATAAACAAGAATTATCAGAATTGTCCAAAATTTGTTCTTTTCTACGTTTTAGAGCTTTGCGTTTGCGTACGTTTGCGTTTAAACGGGAAAGAATAACAGATTCTCCACTGTACCTGTCACCAGAGATTGCCATGCCACTCCAACAAGCGGTTGCTTAAAACAAGATTGACTGTATATAATTGCATTATTGTTCAGTATCCAGTGTGTATGCCCAATATCAGGTTTCTGTCTCATATAGGTCAAAAGTTCAAAAGTAATGACTAAGATTAAGTTCTGGTCATGTCGACAAACGAAAATCAATACACCTTTATCAGATCACATCTTTCAGCTCTCTGACCGATCGTTTCTAGTTTTTCTGGTAAGCCAAACAGGTGAATGAAACGTTTAGATACAAAACAAAGCCTAATTTGACAGGGATAGAAATGCAACAATCAATAAATAGTCACGAGATTTCCTTTGTGTCAAGAACACATACATATGTAACTCAAGGGCCTCTGAAACTCAAAATGGGCAATTCCAGTTTCCGAGTTACAAATAAATCATTTTTTTGCATAAAAATTCCGGTTTCAAAATTACAAACAGTTCAATTTTTGCATATGCAGTAGAAACCCGATACTTCGAACTCGCGTTAGTTCGAACATACCAATATTTCAAATTTAACTTTGAAATACGGGTATGTTTGACTGAAGTGTGATCGAGGTATCGAAATTAATCTTATGAAACAATGGTAAGGTCGATTTAAGCGAGTTCGAAGTATCGAGTTTCGATTGTATTTATCTTGTGTTTCACCCAATTTTCTGCCACAGGATGCAAACTGTTTAACCCTTTCGGCGCCAAATTATTTTTGAGTTTTTTACCCCTACACCGTTTTTGTGTCGTCTGCTTCAATATTGTTGTCGGCAATATCATTTCAAAGTTAGATTCAAGAGAGTATGACATAAGAAATAACGAAACGAATGTCAAACAGTTTTGATCCTGATCAGACGCCGCGTTACGCGGCGTCTGATCAGGATCAAAACTGTTTGCAAATTCGACTCAAAGCGACTCCAGCGGTGAAAGGGTTAACATTAATTATCGATGTCCATTCTGTTTAAAAGCTCAAACAAAAATTCAATTTGAGAAATGAAACTAGACGACAATGTTAAGCAGACGACATTCTGGGTATGAAAGAATCTAACAGTTTTCAGGCACCATGCATCATACAGGCAAAACTACAATGCTCCCTCCCTACAACGACCCTCTCAACAACGACTCCCTCCTTACAACGACCCATGCCGCATTTCCATATACAAAACAAATATGTCCAACCTTTTTCGGCTGCATTATCGTCTGCTTGAAATTGTCGTCTGCTCTTTTTCTCAATGATACATAATTGACATTTTGACATAAAACCCTTAATGACGAGTGACAAACAGAGTGAAGCCAGATCAGACGCCGCGTTACGCGGCTTCTGATCAGGATTCAATCTGTTTGCAAATGTAAGCCAATGTCACTCTCTACAACGACTCCCTCCGAACAACGCACACAATTTATGTCTCCCAGTGGGTGTCGTTAAAGAGAGGGAAGGCTACATAGAAACACTTTAGTTTATGTGTGTAGCAACCACTTGACATACTAATATACAAACTTATTTGATCCATCAAAATATCGTCTGCATCATGGGAGAAAAATACAAATATGGTTGATGTCGAATACTTTGGAAACTGATCAGACGCCGAGTTACTCTCCAAACTGTTTTCAGATGAGATTGTAACCTCGTGCAACTACAGCGTGTACAGGGCTCCAGATAAGAGGGAGTATACTGAACAAACCCAACATTTTCCCACTGATTTCAGCACCAAATCCTATGGTGTGACTACTCATTAGAATCGTCTCAAAGAGACGATTCTAATGAGTAGTCACACCATAGAGTTTAATGCAGAAATAAAGATTTTAGTACTTCCCTTTATCTGGAGCTCTGCGTGTATGTTTGTATAGTAGGGAGGCGGTTATGCTCCCATTTTTAAACGAAACGATATAGATCTAATGTTACCAGTACAATGGTAATGTAGAAATTTATTAAGATTTCTGATCATTTTTGTTTATTTCAGTGCCATGGAAAGCATATTGGAGCCTGGTCAGACGCGGGGAAATCCGACTTCTGTTCAGATTTCAAATTGTTTGCAACGAACAATTGTTATTGTTTTTACCACAAAACGTCTATATAGAGTCTAAGGAAGAATGATGTCTTTCCTAATGCATGTCCATAGTTCAACAGGTCAATATCTGGACTATGCAAGCGTTCACAGGCAGAAAAAAATGTACAATCCAAATGCAGGGCTGCCATTTCTCAGGATTTTTCCAAAATCCTCGGATTTTTTTTCAGTATATGGTAGCTTAAAGCAGGCTGAAAGTAAAGCAGAATGCGCCTTAAGGCGCATTCTGCTTTACTTTCAGCCTGCTTTCATTAGTCAAATGTCAACAAAGCTAGAAACAGTCTATGTGGTAAATGTACGATGCGTAAAATCGCACTTGAATAATGCAAAATTGGAAATCTTAGCATTTTTTCATGTCAACTTATGGCAGCCCAGCAAATGAAGTGTCAATAGCCTATCAAATCTCTGAACCAATTTGCGCTGATTATCTTTCAGAGGATGGGAAAAAGATGCAATCACAAAACATTCTGTGTGGCTTCTGCTGCTGATAGGGTGTAATTCAGACGAACTTATCGCAGGATAAACTGTTTTGAATTATGTATGTCACACATCACAATTTTGATCTTTAGCCCGCCATTTTATCGTCTGCATAAAAATTATCGTCTGCAAAATACTTAAAAATTAAGTTTTATGCATTTTCATTGGAGAAGCATTTATATAGGTTTGAAACAATATGGATACTGATCAAACGTCGAAAACTCGGCGTCTGATCGGGGTCCAAACAGTGTGGGGATATCAGGGCTCCAGATAAGGGGAGTATTTCAAAAATTAAAATCTTTATTTCTGCATGAAACCCTTTGGTGTCACTACTCATTTGAATCGTCTCGAAGAGACGATTCTAATGAGTAGTAACACCATAGGATTTGGTGCTGTAGGAGTGAGAAAATGTTGGAATTGTTCAGAATACTCCCTGTTATCTGCATGGAGCCCTGGATATTAGTCATGTCGGGAATTGTTTGAGCAGAAACAAGGTTATGTAATTTGATCCCATCAGTTCTAATTTTGGTATTACAAAATCATTTGAAGTTTGTAACACTGGCCTACTAAGGTCAGAGGAGGTAATGTATGTGAATGGAATTTCGACCAACTTCAGTCTCTGGCAAGCTGGTAAAATGTAAGTAAATTGCTGTAGCTTGGCGTTCCTAAAGCATCCATGTTATATAGAGACAGTGACTGGTCAGATTTGAGCTTTTGCTCAGCACCTCAAACGCTTTACAACCGTATACACTGAGACTCACATGGCTGCCTTTTCTCCGGGGTTTTCCTAAATCTTCGGATTTCTTTCTAGTATATGGTAGCTTAAAGCAGGATGAAAGTAAAGCAGAATGCGCCTTAATGCGCATTCTGCTTTACTTTCAGCTTGCTTTAAGCAGCCACGTGTCAATAAAACTAGAAACAGGCAATGGTGAAAGGTACGATTCGTAAAATCGCACTTGAAAAATGCAAATTTGGAAATCGTAGGATGTTTTATGTCAACTTATGGCAGTCCTGTGTAAGCGGGACGTCGCATCTTGTGGCGTCTTATCTGGGTCTACATGTTTTACCAATGTCTACTAGCATGTATTACAAGCAATAGCGGGCATTAATGAGTTAAGAACGCCAATGACACACACTTGTTGACAAATTAGCATTTCGAAAGAGTGGGTGAATAAAACTAGTATATCATATGTAATTGGATATCAATACTTCAGTAAATTACCGCAAATAGGTATACTCAAAAGACAACTAAAGGCACTGACCTTGCTACAGTGGAGAATCTGTTATTGTTTCCCAATAAACGCGTTTACGCTAAAACTATTATTTGCAGTGCAAACAGTTTGGAGCCAGATCAGACGCCGGGTAACCCGGCGTCTGATCAGGCTCAAAACTGTTTACCACCAAGATAAACAAGAATTATCAGAATTGTCCAAAAGTTGTTCTTTTCTACGTTTTAGTGCTTTGCGTTTGCGTACGTTTGCGTTTAAACGGGAAAGAATAACAGATTTACTCAAAAGACAACTAAAGGCACTGACCTTGTTACGTGTACAGGCATATCTATACCAGCTTCAACTCCTTGACACTAAGCCTTGAAACTTCATATTATGGATCATTCATGTTTTCAATTAAGTTCAGTCCTTTTATTCCCACTATTTAGGGGTTTCCTTGCAATATAATTTACGTATATTGCAAAATAACAAATAGTGCAGACGGTGAGACCCTGTTTAGGACACTTGACTGAGAACCACCTGATCTGGGTCTGCAGGGCTGCCATTTCTCCGGATCTTTCCTAAATCTTCGGATTTTTTCTGATACATTGTAGCTTAAAGCAGGCTGAAAGTAAAGCAGAATGCGCTTTAAGGCGCATTCTGCTTCACTTCTGGCCTGCTTGAAGTAGTCAAATGTCAACAAAACTAGAAACAGGCTGTGCGGTAAAGGTACGATTCGTAAAATCGCACTTGAAAAATGCAAATTTGGAAATCTTAGGATTTTGCATGCAATTTATGGCAGCCCTTGGTCTGTAAGGTTTGCATATTTAAGTCATAATGTATTTTTCTCAACACTAACCTTGCAGAAGCTGTCATTGTTTTAGATACATTACGGTTGTGTTACTTGCATGCTTTTTTGCTTTGTTTCGTTTAAACAGTCAAGAAAAACGTCTTTACCACTGTATTTATAAATACAGTGCTCCCTCCCTACAACGGTCCTCCAAACAACGACTCCCTCCTTACAACGACCCCTGTCGCAGTTCCCCAAACAAGACATTTGTGTCCAAACTTTTCATGGCTGCAATACTGTCTGCTTAAAAGTGTCGTCTGCTGTTTTTTTCAAAGTTACATAATGGACATTTCGATAGAAAAAACTTAATGACGAGTGACAAACAGCTTGAATTCAGATCAGACACCGCGTTACGCGGCGTCTGATCTAGATTCACGCTGTTTGCAAATGTAAGCCAATTTACCCCCTACAACGACTCCCTCCGAACAACGCACACTATGTTTGTCTCCCATTAGGTGTCGTTGCAGAGAGGGAGCGCTATAAAGGCACTGGCCCTATTACATGTAAAAGCTGATACAAGTTTAGCTCACTGACCCCTGAACCTTCAGATAATGAGAGTGACAAATCTAGTTTCCAATTAAGCCCAGTCCAGTTTTTACTATTTCGATGTGGGTTTTTTTCTTGCAATATATGACAAATAGTACAGACGGCCGACGGTGAGACCCTGCTTAGGAAAACTGGGAAACTGTGCGGAAGCTATCATTGTTTAGATACATTGTGGCTGTGTTACTTGCGTTCTTTTTTATTTCGTTTAAACAGACAGGAAAAACGTCTTTGCCAATTTATAATTACAGCCAGTTAGAAGTTGGTTTATGTTTGTCGTATAAACCATGAATAAATATCGTCTGCTTTCAAAAAATCATACTGAAATAGAGTAGTTCGTCTTTTCATTTGCACACGTGCAAATTGTGTGACATGTAGTTTGGATCTTGATCAGACGCCGAGTAAATCCAGACAAATCAAGATCCAGGTAGATTACAAATGTCCAGAAACATATTTTCCGTAGTCAAAGGGTTGTGAGGTTACGACAAGCGAACGCTTTTCCCTAGGTAACTACATATATTAGCTAATATATATCATCTTGTCACATATAATACAAATGTACATGTACAATACCAACACTCCGCCTGCTACAATAGCGCCTGCTTCAAAGCTGTCGTCTGATAGTTTTTTCTGGGTTTTTTTATTTAATGTTTAGTTTCAATAACTTAAAACTGAGTGTCAAGCAGTTTGGATCATGATCAGACGCCGCGTTACGCAGCGTCTGATCTTGATCATAACAGTTTTACGGTTTGCTGCAAGTCCCAGTGAGCTACGACTAGATAAGATGTTACTGGTAACTACATAATTATTTATGTAATGGACATGTTCACCAAGCATTAACACATAATTTAAATTCATAATTACAATAAAGAAAGTCAGAATTAATTCAATTTTATTCGTATTTATATACACAAAGTCAACTTTGCGTTAAGCAGGCTTTCAGATGGCCGATGCCGTCAGGGACAGTATATAACTCATAAAACCATTTACGCAGAAAACCAATTCAAGCACCGCAAACAGTCTAGATCTAGATCAACCGCAGTGCTTCTATATGCGAGTAATACGCGGCGACTGGTCGATCTTCTCTATTTGTCACATATTAAAGTCAGCAATATGTTATCTATGTCCAGTACAGTGGAGAATCTGTTATTCTTTCCCAATAAACGCGTTTACGCTAAAACTATTATTTCCAATACAAACAGTTTGGAGCCAGATCAGACGCCGGGTAACCCGGCGTCTGATGAGGCTCCAAGCTGTTTGCCACCAAGATAAACAAGAATTATCAGAATTGTCCAAAATTTGTTCTTTTCTACGTTTTAGTGCTTTGCGTTTGGGTACGTTTGCGTTTAAACGGGAAAGAATAACAGATTCTCCACTGTAACTGTGCAGACAGATGCCGCCTTCAGACTCGCTTCGGCTGATCTGAGCTTACACAGTTTGCAATGTCAGACAATTTCGGAGATCATTGCTCATATCTTGGTTATCTACCCAGATCATTTCTTTCATGCCAGTTATGTGAATTTACAGTAAGACCACAAAACGAGCTTCATTATTTTAGTGTTAAAGACAGATGCTAGCTTTTGCTGCTTAAAGTAAGATTAAAGTAAAGCAGATTGCTTCAGAAGTAACTTTCGGCTTTACTTTCATTTTGCTTTACATGGCCACGTCTTTAAAAAAAATGACATGTATATTCGTAATGGGGGAAGTTTACTGTATTTCATACGATCATGCGTATAGATCTTTGTCGGGTTTTAACCCCTTCACTGCCATGACGTCATCAGCTTCAGGTTTTATTTCTCAAATTAAAAATTTAGGTATTTTGTCTTTAGAAATATGAAATTGAGTGTCAAACAGCTTGGATACTGATCAGACGCCGCGTTAACGCGGCGCCTGATCAGGATCCAAACTGTTTGCAAATAACCATTATACTCGGGGTAAGGCAGTGAAGGGGTTAAGACAGGCAAATATATATATTAAACGACTAAAGTGAATGTGATATACGCCATCCAACATTCTTTTAAATATGCTGTCGCTTACGGATATCATTCTTATTATACGCCAATATGGTATGTAATATTTGGAGACGATTTTCTATCATTTATACGCCTGTAAAGTATATTTCTATTCGTGATCGAGTGACACCTTCCTCTGCCTTGCTCCGAGTACAATGTTATTTGAAAACGATTTGGACCCGGATCAAACGACGGGGAAAGAGATACATTGTATAGGGAAGGGGAGAGAGGATGGCAGAGAGAATCAGAGAGATAGAGAAAGCGAGAGAGAGAGACAGACAGACAGACAGACATAGAGAGAGATAGAGAGAGAGAGAGAGAGAGACGGAGACAGAGATAGAGAGGCAGAGATAGACACGAACAGACAGACAGACAGATATAGAAAGTAAAAAAGCCAGGCAGACAGTCCCTTTTCCGTTAAACTTACATATTTGTGCATGTTCGTAGCAGTGTTTATGTCATTCGACAAATATCTGTTTATCTGTGTTGAAAATGAAAGTATTTTGCCCAGGGGGTATTGTTTAAATTTTATGGCTCATCACCGCTAACCTTTACTCTGCTGCAAATGTTGTCTGGTTTATTTATTTCGTGGCAAGTAATATTCAAATGATGTTTTGAAGTCATTTAATGTTACAAACATCTTAATTCAAAGATGTGAAACTAATTTGCCCTAAATACTTAATCTGGATGCAAAGTGGTGGTAAAATACAGGGTTCCAGGTAAGGGGAGTACTTCAAAAATTAAAATCTTTATTTCTGCTTAAAGCTCTAAGGTGGTACAGTGGAGAATCTGTTATTCTTTCCCGTTTAAACGCAAACGTACGCAAACGCAAAACACTAAAACGTAGAAAAGAACAAATTTTGGACAATTCTGATATTTCATGTTTATCTTGGTGGCAAACAGTTTGGAGCCTGATCAGACGCCGGGTTACCCGGCGTCTGATCTGGCTCCAAACTGTTTGCACTGCAAATAATAGTTTTAGCGTAAACGCGTTTATTGGGAAAGAATTACAGATTCTCCACTGTACTACTCATTAGAATCATCTCGAAAAGACGATTCTAATGAATACTCCGTAGTAACATCATACGATTCGCTGCCACGACGTCATTAATTTTAAACAATTATCGTCTGCTTTTATTTCGCAAATTTAGATTTTAGGTATTTTGGCTTAAGAAATATTGAAATGAGTCTCAAACAGTTTGAATCTTGATCAGACGTCGCGTTACGCGGGGTCTGACCAGAGTCCAAACTGTTTGCAAAATAACCATTGTACTAGGGTCAAGGCAGTGAGGGGTTAAACCTTCTCATGTCGCTATATATAGTATGCTTTAAAATTGTCGTCTGTAAATTATGTCAACGTGGTTTGTATGCATCATTTACAAAGAGAAATCTAAAGATGAATGTTAGTTTGGAACCAGATCAGGCGGCGGGTTACTCGGAGTCTGATCTGGATCCAAACTGTTTGCAAATATCAATCAAATCGCGATCGGCAGCATGAAGGTTTAAGATTTCCCAGTGATTAATGCACGCACAGCCTTGAAACTGCTCATTTAGTACGAAGGTAGTCCGCTATTATGAATAGAGTTCTTTTAACACTATATATATTGATTAAACTAGTTTATTCACTGCTGTTAAAACAATTCTCTATTCATGATTTATGAACGTGTTGTTGCAGCACGTGCAAAACAAGCGTTGCCTTGATCACTAGAGATTGCTTTGAATTTTGAATTGAATTTGATTACTTTGATAAGTAAACGTGTGTTCGCTGATGTAAAAAGAACTCTGTATTCATGATTTATGCACGAGTTACTGCACGATTACATGGAAGCACGTGTAAAACAAGTGTTGCCTGATCAATGGTCAGAGTGCTAATTTGCTAAATAAACGTTTGTGTTTTCGAGAAGATTCTAGTATGACTTAGAATCTAATTGTTAAGATTTTAATCACTGATGCTAGGTGGTCCTGAAGTCTGTTGTACAGTAAAACCTCTCTATTCCGACCACTACATTTTGTCAATTATTAGGTGTTAACGACAGGTGACTGCTAAAAGCAATATGACAGTAAAACAGAAAGCTCCTGAAGGAGCTTTCTGTTTTACTGCCATCTTGCTTTAAGCTGTACCTGGTCTTTTATACGATCATTTAGTCTTCGTTTTAGTGGTCGTAATAGAGAGGTTTTACTGTCTCTTAGCAAATATTTAATTAACGTGGATACAATGGTCGTATATCTTAAGAGATGTTTAATTAACGTAGATACAAAGCTATCTGTATGATGACTCATCATGCACCTGTAACTGGGACAGTCTCGGATGTTTACTCAACATTTCCTCCCTTTAATGAGCAACCATAAAGGGCTGAAATTAAATCTTTAGTTTAAACGCAGATAAATGCTTAAATGTCTTTATGTATAACAAACGTAATGAAGAAAGCTCCTGCAGGAGCTTTCTGTATCACTTTTGCCATGCATTTAAGCTGTCACCTGTTACTTAGACCGCCAATGAGCCATTTGTTTTTACAATTTTGAGTTTCACGCGCTAAGGAGAGTGCTTTTAAGAACTGTACCTATATATATTCGTTTGTAATTCATTTACAGCTTTAGAGAAGCAAACTCGATTTATGCAAAAGTCCCAAATTAACTATTCCCTCACAGAAACGCATTTTCACGTCTTTACTTGTAAACTGTTCCTTGAAGACGTGTCTGTTACTACTGATACATGCGCCTAAGAATTTGTTCGACCCTCTGACAGGTGGCTGCTAAAACATGCTGAAAGTACAGCAGTATTAGTAATGTCCCTAAGGCGATCGCTGCATCACTTTCAGCTTGATTTAACCAGTCATCTGTCTTATCTCAGTCAATCAAGCCTAGTGCATGTCCACTAGAGAGGACTATATTGGCAAATAGTGTAGACCCTGGTCAATAGGTTAAACACCACAATAGTTTTAGGGTTTAAAGCAGAAATAAGATTTTAATTTTTGAAACACCCCCTCATCTGAAGCCCTGGTAAACAAGTTTCATGTCACAAGCAACTTATGATACAGATCTATACACTATACCCTAATGGCACACGAAGTTCAGCTGTGGCAATAGCCGTTTAATTTGCAAACTTACCTGATTCATTGGAGGTGTCGCTGATCTGATCGTCGTCAGCCATATTACTCCTTAAACTCCCTCAGAGGGGCACAACTTGTAAAATCACTAAACTCCCACCATTAAATTCCAGCGTATCTTGTAGTCCCACAGGTCTAACTAAACATTAATATGCCACACAAGTATTTTTGTTTTCCATGTACGTCGTCACCATTCATTGATCCTATAAGGTTATTTTTAGAAAGTCACGTGATTTAAAGGTGTACATTTTCAGACCAAGTATTTGCCCAGTAGACAAATAAAAGGTTAGCTTGCCTTCTGTTTGCTGTGGGCAATTTGTGATTATCTTTGCAAAAAGTTTGGTCTCAGATGAGACGCCGAGTAGCTCGGCGTCCGATCAGTGTCATTCTGATTTCGTTTTTCTGAAAGAAATTATTTCGATATCACTTGATCAACTTTAACTAATTGTTGCAGACGATAAAGTCAGCAAAATTACAGACGACAATTACATGTACGTAGCGTGCAGATCTACTGACGATATAGCCAATTAACCCCTTTACTGCCATGACGTCATCAATTTTTCGGCGGAGCTGACTGTTTTCTATTTAGACACACTTTAATATTTGGCCACACATTTCAACCAATAATATTTGATCAGAAATTTAGAATTAAGAGCACCTGTTGAAACTGAATAGTCTGATTGGATAGTAGCCAGGGCTCCAGATAAGGGAATTGTTTCAAAACTTAAAATCTTTATTTGTGCATTAAACCCTGTGGTGTCACTATACATATGAATTGTCTCTTCAAAACAATCAAAATGAGTGGTAATACCATAGGGTTTGGTGCTAAAAGAGGTGAAAAAATGTGATTTGTTTAGTTTACTCACTCTTATCTGGAGCCCTGTAGGCTGGTTTATGTCCCATTACAGTTTTACATGATGTGGACTGTGGTGTAAAATTTAGAGATACAGGCTGTCTGTTTACTACACTAGGCCACAGAATTGACAAAATTATGCTATGATCTGAAATCTATCTATAGATATACAGAGGAAGCTAGGTGTTTCATAATTGTTTACAACCAATTTGTTTTAATTGTTAACTATTTGTACACATTTGCCATACATTAAAAGCAATATTTTATATATGAATAGCCTCAAGTGAGTTAAACACAATTGTGTTGTTTCATCATTATTTACAAGAGTGAAGTACAGTAGATTGTTGTATCTGTACATTTGTGTATGCTATAGTTTGTTTCAAGAAACTCTATGAATGGAACAATAGATTAATGTGAGGATCTCCTACCAGTAGCTAGGATATGAGTTAAATTATTGTTTTGTTTTGCATTTCTGTACATGATAGTTTTGCATTTTAAATAAAAGTTACTGTTTCAATTGAATACTTGTATTTTTTGCTTTTCAATCCAAGATATATATTCTTTGAAAACCTCAATTTAATTCAATTTTGCACACCCATCTATATAGCCTTAGTTCAACCACTCATTCCGCCGAATATCTTTTTTAAAGATATTTCTTGTTAACAATTGCCGTCTGCTTCTATTTCTCTGAAACTTAAATTTCAAGAATTTTGACTTAAGAAACATTGAAATGAGTGGCTAACAGTTTGGATCCTGATCAGACGCCGCGTTACGCGGCATCTGATCAGGATCCTACGCGGCATCTGATCAGGATCCTCTCTGTTTGAGGCCAACACTCGGGGTAGTGCAGTGAAGGGTTTTAAACCTGTGTTGAGCAAACATACAAGAGAACGAACACGAAATATATTAATAAGATTAGTGGAAGCCGGGGCCAGCTGTACGCTCTTACTGGGGAAGCTTTTTTCTGTACACGTTTGATGCATTAAGAGCTACACTTAAAGACATATCTTGGCGACCTTTCGGTCATAACACCTAACAAGCTATCAAATCATGCAGCCACGTGCAAGTTTTGTCCTTACTGCTATCTTGTCTAGGGATAAACTCATCCAAGCGCGTACCTTAAACTTGTTAGTTTGGTTAGTAAAACCCATTGAAATGTGAGTATGTGAGGGCCTCTCTAGACAAGATTAGTTTAGTTACCTGATTTTCACACCATCTGAGATTGGTGACACCTTGTGAAACATGCTTTTTCTCACCAATCGATGAATGGGCTGGTGGTCCCTCAATGGACTGAGGAAAAGTCTTTAACATTTTTGTTTTGTGGGTGGACCGTGGGTGCTTAAGGGTGTATGAAACTCATGAATTTGGGAAATTTTTTCAAGTATATGAAAACACTCTATGACGGTTTTGTATTTAAGAACTATTTCAGATGAATGAAAAAATAGAAAAAGTGTACATTTTGGTGAACAACTTTTGGCTCTACGGCCATGTAAAATTTACCCCACCCACTCTTTCTTATTTTGTCCTTTTCAAACAGCCCGCTTCAATAAAATCCATTTCGAATGAAAACAAATATGATAATTTGGTTTTGTGTTATTTATTTCCTGTCTATGGTAGCATTTCTTAATACAAAAACTAATTAAAGAGAAAACAAGCACCAAATGTGAAATTTATAAAGCTCTAAATAGCTTCAATATGGTACTTTTTTGTAAATTTTGTAAAGGGAGATAACTCTTTTTACTTTAATAACTCAAAATTTTCAACACTGACCTTTCAATTTCTTTTCATATTTTGAACTGCCTTATCATGGGCTTTCATCTGGTAGAATATAAGAAAAAGTTTAATACTAGAACTATTTCATTTTCAAACTTTTTTACTTGTTTTCATAAAATAAAAAAATCTAATAAAATCATGCCCTATAAAAGGCATATTTTTGATATTCAAGGATCCATATTGTTTAAACCTGGTGCCTGCTTTGTCTAAATTTGGTTTCTATATGTGAAAAAAACCACCATAGACATGGAATAAATAAAGAAAACCCAAATTACCATGTTTGTTTTGTTTTGAAATAGATTTTACTGAAGCTTGTACACTGAATGGGTCAAATTTGAAAAAAAGTCCAAATTTGACATACCTTTTTCAAATCGCTGTAGCTCAAAAAAAAAAGAGCACCACCATATTTTTTTTCTTCATTTTTTTCATTCATCATAAACAGCTCTTCCAAAAAACATGATAGAAAAAAGTTTAATACTTTGAAAAAATCGCTTATGGGTTTGATACACCCTTAAAGCAAAATAGAAATGCATTCTGCAGGAGAGTCCGCCGCACAGGACGTCTTTGCCACTTCCCCTGCGTAAGTCCACTCATGCTGTTGAATACATGTGGCAGCTAAAATCAAAATAAAGTAAAGAAAGCCCCTAAATAAGATTCTGCTCTACTTATTTCTTGCTTTATGGAGTCATGACCTAGCCTTACAACCGTACCAAATACAGGTGTGTGAAGTTTGCACGACATTCGACAATTCGACATTCGACCTTTCACAAATGAAAGGTCGAACAGCTGTCGAATTTCGACTTTCGACATTTATATAAGCTTTCACATAATGTAACAAATTTTGCCGATCGACAATTCAGCTTTGCCATAATATCGAAATATTGTCGAAATTCGACGTTCGACATTCAACATTTTTAAAACACATTACTTTGTCGAACTGATGTCGAATTTCGACGTTCGACACTTATACAAAGTCGGGAAATTGTCGAACTAGGGTCGAATTTCGAAGTTCGACAAACTGCAAGTAAGGGGAAAAGTCGAAATATTGTCGAAATTCGACGTTCGACATTCAACAGTTTCAATACACATTACTTTGTCGAACTGATGTCGAATTTCGACGTTCGACACTTATACAAAGTCAGGAAATTGTCGAACTAGGGTCGAATTTCGACGTTCGACAAACTGCAAGTAAGGGAAAAAGTCGAAATACTTTCGAAATTCGACGTTCGACATTCAACATTTTTAAAACACATGACTTTGTCGAGCTTATGTCGAATTTCGACGTTCGACACTTATACAAAGTCGGGAATTTGTCGAACTAGGGTCGAAGTTCGACGTTCGACAAACTGCAAATAAGGGAAAAGTCGAAATATTGTCGAAATTCGACGTTCGACATTCAAAATTTCTTCATCACATTCCCTCTGTTTAACTTATTCCGAATTTCGACGTTCGACAATTTGCCGGACCCGGGAAAAGTCGAAATATTGTTGAAATTCGACGTTCGACATTCAAAATTTCTTAAAAACATTACTATGTCGAACTCATGTCGATTTTCGACGTTCGCCATTCAAAACTTCTTAAACAAATTACTTTGTCGAACTTATGTCGAATTTCGACGTTCGACACTTATACAAAGTCGTGAAATTGTCAAACTAGGGTCAAATTTCGACGTTCGACAAATTGCAAGTAAGGGAAATAGTCCAAATATTGTCGGAATTCGACGTTCGACATTCAAGACTTCTTAAACACTATTGAACTTATGTCGAATTTCGACGTTCGACAATTTGCTGGACCTGGAAAAGTCGAAATATTGTCGAAATTCGACGTTCGACATTCAACAATTCTTAAACACATTCATTATGTCGACCTATTGTCTACTTTCGACGTTCGACAAGCGGCCTGGCAGGGAAAAGTCGAAATATTGTCGAATTTCGACATTCGACATTTCAACAAAGCCGGTAAAGTGTCGAATTTATGTCGAAATTCGACATTCGACAAATTGCAAGACAGGGCTTTAGTCGAATTATTGTCGAATTTCGACGTTCGACATTGTCCTTTAACCAAAATGTCGAAAATTTGTCCAAATTCGACGTTCGACTTTCAACATATCTTAAACACATTCACTATGTCGAATTTATGTCGAATTTCGACGTTCGACAATTTGCCGGGCCAGGAAAAAATCAAAATATTGTCGAATTTCGACATTCGACATTTCAACAAAGCCGATAAAGTGTCGAATTTATGTCGAAATTCGACATTCGACAAATTGCCAGACAGTGAAATAGTTGAAATATTGTCGAATTTCGACATTCGATATTGTCCTTTTACCAAAATGACGGAAATTTGACGTATCTTAACCACATTCACTATGTAGAATTTCGACGTTCGACAATTTGCCGGGCCATGAAATAATCGAAACATTGTCGAATTTCGACATTCGACATTTCAACAAAGCCGGTGAAGTGTCGAATTTATGTCGACTTTCGACATTTGACAAATTGCCAAACTGGGAAATAGTCGAAATATTGTTGAATTTCGACGTTCGACATTGTGCTTTTACCAAAATGTCGAAAATTTGTCGAAATTCGACGTTCGACTATTAACAAATCTTAAACACATTAACTATGTCGAATTTATGTCGAATTTCGACATTCGACAATTTGCCGGGCCTGGCAAAATCGAACTATTGTCGAATTTTGACATTCGACATTTCAACAAAGCCTGTAAAGTGTCGAATTCATGTCGAATTTCGACATTCGACAAATTGCTAGACAGGAAATTGGTCGAATATTGTCGAATGTCGTTTTACCAAAATGTCAAAAAATTGTCGAAATTCGACTTTCGACAATTTGCCGGGCTGCAAAAGACGACATATTATCGTAATTCGACGTTCGACTTTCAATATTTCTGAAACACATTCACTATGTAGAGCTTATGTCTAATTTCGACGTTCGACAATTTGCCGGGCAGGGAAAATTCGAAATATTGTCGAAATTCGACATTCGAAATTTCTCAAACATAGCATTTCGAAATTTTGTCGAAATCAGAAGTCAACTCTTTGAAAACACCACAGTCATGTGCGGATTAGATAGTTAAACGTCTATGAAAATCCTACAGTCAAACCTGTGTCCATCGGTTCTCAAAAAGAAGTGCATTTACAAAGACAATAATGGACATGTATTTTGGTGCAGGACAAAAGAAATGCAGAACGCTGTCATAATGTCTATCTGCATCACTTTTGCTCTGCATTAAACAGTCACGTGTTTAATAAAGTGGATGTTTTGTGTCTGCCCGACTTACAAAGTTATAACTGTATGAATTGTGTGTCTATTTAGTTGAAAGATTGATAAATGAAGTTATTAGGTTTGCATGCAGTGTCCATGTATTGCGTATATGATTCACGTGCTGAGTCGATGAACTGAAGCAGTCAGCAAATCAAATTTTCTTCATCCTCATAGAGTTTTTGGCGCCGATATTTGAGAAAGGACATGGTCTGATTGGCTAAGGCTACATATTTCACTGACTGCGGTTTAAAGACTTTTCCTCATTCCATTGAGGGACCACCATCATATTGTTCTGGAGGTGTCAATGTAACTGTAAAGCATGTGCAAGACAATCTCAGTTTACCTGGTGAGGTCCAGATTATACTCATGCTCTAGTGATTTCCAATGGTTATTTTCTAACAAAACTATAAAATATAAAGGTTCGGTCTCACATAAGACGATTCAATGGTTCAATATGCACAATACCCATGCGTTTTGCAAGGAAATTGACAGTAAATAATCTGACAAGGCGTTATGACCAAAAGGTCGTCAGGAGATGTCTTTAAGTTATATATTGCATGGCTTTCACGAGTCTCACACTTGCCACATTCCAAAATATAGGTCAAGGGCGTACCTTTTGTACTTATGCGCATCTGGATACAAATATTGAGCGTTTTGGAGACGACCCATGTTGATAACCAATTTGAACGACGAATCAATGACTGGAACGTTGCCGCTTTAATTCTGCGCAGGTTTGCCCAAATATGGAGCTCCGTGGTCATCTAAGTTTGATCCCACAATACAGACCAATAAATTATTGGAACCTTTACTCACTGATCAATTACATAACTTTCGTGTTAGCATCCCTGAGCAGCTAGTATAAATATCAAGGGCACCAGTCAGAATTCTTACAATGAGTCTCATCTAGTTTGAAGCTTAAAGCAGACTGAAAGTAAAGCAGAACGCGTCTCAATGCGCATTTTGCTTTACTGTTAACCCGCTTTAATTGGTCACCTATATTCAATACTAGAAACAGTCTATGAAGCAAATGGGTTAATGTTCAGGGACAACACATATTGGTTCACCAATTAACCCATTGCTCCATATACGCATTTCAATTCACTCCAACACTATAAAAAATAGTTTCTGCCTAGACAGTCCCCAATATTTATCAAAACAAATATGTTCTATTTACCCATTACCACATAGCCCGTTTCTTCGTTTTTGGCCTAAGGGCCGTTAGGGCCCGTAAGGCCTTAGTCGGTATACCAACTTCGTCCTTCACGTAGCCGTCACGGCACACAACATTTATGCTGCTAAAACCCAAAAATACTTTTTTCAGAAAAAGCTTGTGGCTTTCTGTTTACCTTATTCATTGAAACGCTACACAATATCATGAGAAAATGGCATCAGGCTGTGGATTTAAAAGGATAAATCAAGCTGACTCCGTTTTTATACAGCTGATTGAAGGCTCCCTCGGGGTGAACAAAAACTTTACATCAAAAACACCAAAATACCTTCTTTTTGGGGAAAGATTGTGGCCGTGTATTTGCACTATTCGTTAAAAGCCTTAACAACCATGTGTAATCGACGTTTTTCGTGAATATAACGATAAAGGTTATTTATATATACGCATTAATCAAGCTTGTGGCCTTTTCGTCTTGAGAGTAAGGGCCATTAGAATAAGAAGGATTCCTATTGCCAATCGCCCATTTACCGCCTACTAGCATAGTCCGCGGTAGAACGACAGCGGAGTGATTCCACGTAAAATAATCCCGAATGTTAAGTAGCCAACGTTAAGCCGACAAGAGTATATTCAGCTTTTTTTCAGGATCCAAACTGTTTGCTGAGATCGATCTCGTGGACAGAGGTAAATGGTTAATGCTGTGCAATGCATTAAGGTCTGTAAATATAGAACTGTATTTAGAGACGCCGAGGCTTTTCTCTTTCGACAATACGGCACGGGTAGATCGAGTTATTGAATTGTTAAACTTTACACCTTTTCTACAACTGCCAAAATAAGTTCAAACTGTTTACCATAACTCGTAGCTTATTCCTAAATGTCTATGCCATTCAGCCAGTTTATCCTTTTGTTTCTTACACAGGAGACAGCAGACGGCGCGACAAAGGGAGATCGAGGCAGCGGATTGACACAACACAATTCTATTTTTAGATCGACCCGTCTGCTATAGAATTGTGTATACATTTCCCCAATTCTTGTCTAAATTGACCTTATAAAAATGATGTGCGGTAATCTAATCTAATATGATTAAACGAAATCGCCTGATAAATTTGAGTTTGATAAAGTCCACATTTATTTACAGCAGACGAAATGAAGTACAGAATGAGAACACAGGAGGTTATTTTGAGCAGGGTAGTTAGCCAGTGCAGTTATTTTTACACGTAACAGAAAGTTGACAGCTGTCTAATCAACATGTTGTTTTCAAGTTTGGACAGTAATAGACGGGTCTTTGTCTGACACGTATGACTTGCGAACTGTTTGGATCCTAACTGAACCTGTATCATACGCCAATACTTTTTCTAATAAAGTAAATTCTTTTACTCTACCCTTCGCCTGTTGTTTTGATCGCTACGGCTGTAATTCATGTTGTACTGTTAAAAAAATTCACGATTCACGAAAACGTGTCACAGAACACGGATCCTGATCAGACGCCGAGTTACTCAACGTATGGCCTGGATACCTGCTGTTTGAAACTCAATCATTGCTAAGAAATTTTAAGTGGTTATATTTCATAACGACAAGATTATTAGGTTGTGAAAAACAAACAAAATTGGCAAAGTGCAGGCACGAGGAATGAAACTTTGAAACTTTGAAACTGCACTACAGACATGGTCTAGGTAAAACGCTGACGCTTCGCTGACACTAGTTAAACGATGAACAGAAACGCTGACGGGTGCGAGAAACGCTGACGCCGGTTAGATTATATAGTGGTGAACGGGCCGTGACTTACCTGGATAAGGAGATAAGTATGGGTTGAGCTGTTATGTTAGCAAACAATTTTATTCCGTATTCAATAGTATATATGCAGAATGTAGTCAAGAAAGTACTGGTTTTGCTGTTTAATTATTTTTATTTTTTTTCACTATATAATCTAACCGACGTCATCGTTTCTCCCACCCGTCAGCGTTTCTGTTCATAGTTTAACTAGTGTAAGCGAACCAGTGCCAGCGTTTTTGCATTCTGTCAGCGATTTTGTTACTAGTTTAAGCCTTCACTATTGCTGGCTTCAATCATTCCGTATAGTCACTGTTAGCCCGCTCCATTTTTCTCTAAATCGTATTCCTTTTAAACTTTTTTAGAAATTGAGCAAAATGCATACAATTTCAAATTCAAGTATATATATATGGCTTAATTAAAATTTTCGTTTAAAATTTAATTTTAATTTAAAAAGTAAATAATTTTTACTATAGATTACCTTATAACTTGATATTTCATAGGAAACTGCATTTGCACGTAAAACAAATTTGCTGAAAACATAATTTAAATCACACTGTTTATAATTCCGTATTTGAATCATGATTTGTACTTTAAAAAAAATAAAAAAAATAATTAAACAGCAAAACCAGTACTTTATTGACAACATTCTGCATATATACTATCGAATACGGAATGATAATTGTTTGCTAACATAACAGCTCAACCCATACTTATCTCCTTATCCAGGTAAGTCACGGCCCGTTGACCACTATATAATCTAACCGGCGTCAGCGTTTCTCGCACCCGTCAGCGTTTCTGTTCATAGTTTAACTAGTTTCAGCGAAGCGTCAGCGTTTTACCTAGACCCCTACAGACAACAAACGCAAGAAATAAGCTTCACATTCATATTTTATTTTTTTAAACAGACTATGCCTATACTATATGCTTCATAAAAGATCAACACCAAAACAAATGTTGAATGCAATAAATTATTGATACGTAGATGTCTATAACCCAGTGGAGAAGGCGTTATTCTTTCACAGTTTACCTGTTTAACCTAAAACTATTGGTTCAATTGCAAACAGTTAGTAGCCAGATCAGACGCCTGTTGACGGGCGCCTGATCGCACTACTCACTGTGTTCCGCACTCAAAAGGAAAATATATTTTGTCAGCAATTGTCAATTTCTACGTCTGGGTTTGCGTTTAAACGGAAATAATAACGTATTCTCCACTGTAAACCTTCGCCTGCCTTTCGCAACTATACATTATATAACTTGCAAAACAACATTGATTTGAATCAAATGCCGAGTAACTGAGTTTCGTTTTTCAGTATCATGTTGTTTTTACCTATTCAACTTTATTTTGTTGAGGTTTGTGTAATACCAGCAAATATCAGAATTCGGAGCTTTTCGAATGCATGGGGCAAAATATTTTATATAAGCTGTGTGGATCCAGATAAGACGCCGTGTAATGTGACGTTGCATTTGGATCCGAACTGTTAAAACTACACCTTCAAAATCTAAGCACCGGTGGGTGATAATTGCAGACGATATTACCTTTAGCGCTCAGAGTTAACACTTTGACTGCTGATCGCGACTTAACTGATTTTTGCAAACACTTTTGTTCCAGATCAGACGCCGCATTACGCGGCGTCTGAACTGCATCAAAACTGTTTGACACGCGACATTTCTGAACTTAAAAAATGGATCAATCTAAAATTTAACAAACATCGCAGACGACAATTTTGAAGCAGACGATATCACCGCAGTATAAGGGTTAAATATTCACAATGCAACACAGTCGAACCTAGGTGCGAAATTAACGTAGCAAATTTTGATTTTGTCTTCCGGTGCGCAAAACGCCGGGTCCAGACAACTTGAGGTTGTGACTGGCCACTACCGGGGTTTTCCTCGCCATTTATTTCATTCACTAATAACTATTCCTAATTGATATATGTAATCCAAAAGAAAGCACTCGTCGAAAGCACATTCAAAACCACACCAAATAGCCATATGGCAGAGCAGCACTTTATGATAATCGCGTAACCTTTCCCCTGTTAGATACGCAAATATTATATATATTATTGCAGTATTGTTAAAAAGTGTCAAACATTAATCAAACATAAGAATCGATTAAGCGATTATCAAGCAGTTTGGATCCTGATTAGAAACCGATTTACGCGGCGTCTAATTGGATCCAAGATGCTGTAAGTTGCTATGACGCGCAAAACAGGTGAAAGATTAACGCCTGATCATTCCACACTAAATTCAATCGAACATATCGTCTGGTACATCCTCAGGGCTAAACCCCTCAAACTCTTCCCCATCACTACTCTCACAGTCACTGTCACTGTTGCTACGGGCTAATTCGTCCTGACTCCCACCCAGACTGTTGCTGATCCCGCACACATGAAATGATTTGATCACAAGTGTCCTATTTGCTGCGATGTGTTGGAACGCACCCTCAACCCATGGCACAAGTTCAGCCTTAGAAGCTGTCTTGATGCGTTCCCCGGTGTTTGCAGAATCCCTAGTGGCGTTGCGGATAAAACTAGTCCAGCTCTTCCTCAGCTCCCCCTTGAAAGGCTTGTTGGTGGAAACATACAAGGGTTGGACCTTCGACGTGCAGCCTCCAGGAATCACTGCCGGTACGATGTTGCCATTCCTCATACACTTCTTAACTTTCTCTGTCAGATGAGCTCGGAAACTGCCCATAACAAGCATAGAACGATCCTTCTGGGTAAAAGGTAAGTAGATGTCGGACAGCCATCTCAGCACCAGGGTCTCGTCCATCCACGCCTTCTCCTGAACACACACTATCCATTTTGGTGGGTGAGGTATGTCCAAGGGCCTCTTTCCTTTGAAAATTATCATTGGAGGCAGCATGTCACCGGCTGCAGAGCAGGCAAGCACAATTGTCACGTGACGCTTCTCACTTCCAGTGGTTCTGATTCGTACAGATTTTTGTCCTTTCCTTTCAACTGTCTTACCAGAAACTAAGTCAAAGTACATGGGGGTTTCGTCCATGTTGATAATAAGTCTGTCGTCAAACTCGTCTAGCTCCCGCTGCTGAACAATGAATTCATGGAAGCTGGCGATTTTGGATTCAAGGTCAGCTGGAAGGCGTTGGGCTACTGAAGTCTTTGCGCGTAATACCAGCTCGTGGCGTCTCATGAACTTTTCTGCCCAGGTACGGCTGGCTTTGAACTCCTTGTTCAGAGGCTGTATCAACTCGGCGGCATGCAAAGTCAACCACTTCCCGCTTCTGCTTCAAAGTGAATGCTTTGTACGCTCCACGTTTTGTTGGTGTTGAGGACGTAAGCAGTGGGTCCGAGTGGTCTTCATTGATGTCTCTGTTGTTTGGGCGTTTGGAAGCTCCCTCTAGCTGGTCTTCTGCTTTCCGTTTCTTTGGCCTCCCAACAGGACGTTTTGGCTGACCCTTTGGAATTGGATTATCCTTCCACGCCTGAAGCAAGGCGTCTTCACTACTCTTAAAACGTTGCACAAACTTATCCATTTTGAATAACAAATATGATTTTCCCATCGTTTTTAAACATTTCTGTCGAGTCCGTAGAGAGTTTCATTGGATAATATCTTGCAGAAGAATTGATTGGATTAATTGATAATTAATCTAGTAGCCAATCAAAAAATAATTTACATACAGATTTCAAATATGCTAATTACAGAGAACACTGACAATATTGGTAAATAAAATAGAACGCCGACAACACTTAACACTTAACAAATAAAACAGACAAACTCACCTACTGTTTTCACAGTTTGGTTACGACAAAGGCCGGTGCCGCTAATCACATCACACTGCGTCATTAGTTACTGCACCTGGGAGAGCTCTTCAATTATGCTGTGATGTTTTCAACACATCAGGTGTAAATCATGTATGTGTTTGTCAAGTATGAATAGAGGGGATACTTTATGGATGCTATTAGCGGACATTTAAGGTGATTATCAGATTTAATTTTAGTTGTCACTTCTTTTAACTGCCAGCTTAATAAAACTTTCAGCGGTATCGGAATGCATCAGAATTTCCGTACTTTCGTTTTGATGTACCGCGGCCGCCATGTTGGTCTTAGAAAACATGTGTGAGGGGAAACAATTTTTCGTTTAGAATATACATGTTACAGATTATTATGTCTTCGGACACCACCTAAAAAGAATTGAAATAATTTATAATGAATTCGGACAGCAAAAAAATATAATTATTTTTTTGTGTCCGAACTGTTAGGGTAAATACGGTATTTTCTTTCGTTCATGCCTTGGCTATATATGTGTGAGCCTCCTCAGTGCTGGTGCTCATCCTGGAATTAAAACACAGGACTAATATTAGTAACACCCCAAACTCGACATGCTTAACAATTACCATCTCTCATGGGATCAGTTCAAAACAAATGCAATACAATATAGATCTAATCTATTGCACAGGGCATGTAAGAATCTAAAAATAAGCTCATATTTGAAGTACAGTAACACAAAACACGTTCAATTGTTTTACATATGCAAATTTACACGCAGAGTCGATGAAATATTTATAAAAATGATTAGTATTTAACCAAACACCGCACAAAGAGTGTTGTCATGTCATGTTACCCCTGCCATATGTGTATACTATCGAAGTCTCCTTAAGTACTTTCACTTTCGCCACTACACATGGATAGATGCTCATTCGATACACGTGCATTTCACACCCTTACAACAACTACAAGTAATGCATTCTATCAATGCTAACAAAAACTAACCAAATTTCGTTTCCTGAACTGAATCCTGAGTTGTGAAAATGCCTCTACAGTCTTCATTCGACGGATAATTTCTAAAGCGTCCATATTTTCTTTATTTCGTCCAGCCTTCAGATGGCTAATGGATATACAAACCATTTTTCTGATCAGGGTCTCTTTGAAAGTCGTCCCAGCTAATAGATATACAAACCATTTTTCTGATCAGGGTCACTTTGAAAGTCGTCCCACCTCTCTATCGGCATCCGGGTACTGAGAACAACTGCTTGGCATACTATTGTGATTTTCTTAATAGAAATTGATTTAAAAAATGATGTTTTGTTTCAATATCATCACTACAATTTCTTTAGTTCATTAATCATGCCAGTCCCTAGGCCTTTAGCGCTTTCAGCGCTTTGATTAAGATAGGTGAATAACTGAATACTTAAAGCAGATTGAAGGTAAAACAGAATGCGCCTTAAGGCACATTCTGCTTTACTTTTAGTCTGCTTTATGATACAGTTTCATGATTGTATAAATTGAAAGTATTTTCGTCAGTGAAGGAATAAATTAGAGGCGTATTTATTGGATAAAGCAGTCTTAACTTGAAACAGAACGCGCCCTATAAGGCGCATCATGTTTCAATCTATATCTGCTTTAAGTGATCAGATACAGGAAGGTAAACGTTTGCTTAACTCATTACTCCACAGATACGCATTTTAACATCTTTCATTTTCCACTTTTTGCCAAAAATAGTTCTAGTCTATACATTCAAGACTATTAATTATAAGTAACATTCTCTATAATCTAGCAGATGATATTCTAAAGCTTAAAGCAGGTTGATAGCAAAGTAGAACGTGTCTTTACTTGCATTCTACTTAACTCTAAACCCGCTTTAGGTGGTCACCCATCTTCAATACTAGAAACAGCCACATGTCAATGGTTTCGGATTGAAGACCACCGACCTACACCTAAACAGTTTGTCTTATGAATGTTCTATCTAAGTATAGAAATGGCATTCTACCAGTGTAAGATAATCCGTACATGCAAGATTACTGAAAACAGTGAAGGATCAGCACATTGGCCCTCCCATGTGACCAATATAGTCCTGGTATAATCAGTATATACACCGTATCTATATGTAAAATATTACTTAACTCTATTACATAGTAACTCGTACATTTAAGGTTATTGAAGATTTGATCGTGAGCAATCTTTAATATGTCAATGAACTTACCGACGATACGCCTATATAAAATTACACAAAATACATCATTATTGTATAATTTTTATAGTGTAGAACCAGCCCAGTGGGCCCTGGTAGGAAACATCCGGCCCGGTGTGATGTCTTTGCGGTCTAGCTGTACCAAAATTTACATCAATAAGTTACACAGCAGGTTAGACAACTATAAGATTAACAGTGTAGACCTAGATAAATATAGTTCGGTAGAAGACCTTTAATCTGGATTCAAGCCGTTTTTCGTATAAATGTACAGGTTATACATCTACATACAATTACAAAATATTAGTGCGTGGTACAGTAATTCATACTTGTCAAATACATGTAGTAAACAGTGTATAACTAGATCAAAGGGCTATTCTAGGCACATTCGGTCCAGTCCGCAATTGCGCCCATACGTATACAGAATAAATCGCACGACTCCCGAAGACTTATCCGCACTATCTGCCGTTAAATTGTCGAAATTTGAAATTTGATACTTTTTGTACATTTCCCGACTTTATAGAATTGTTTAATGTTTGACACTTTGGTGAAAGGACAATGTTGAACGTCGAAATTCGACAATTATTCGACTATTTCCCTGCCTGGCAATTTCTCGCAAGTCGAAATTCGACAATAATTCGACATTTTCCCTGCCAGGGCACTTGTAAAACGTCAAAATTCGACATAAGTTCGACATATTGAATGTGGTAAAGAAATGTTGATTGTCAAATGTCGAATTTCGACAATATTTCGACTTTTTCTAGGCTCGCCAAATTATTGAACGTCTAAATTCTACACAAGTTCGACATAGTGAATGTTTTTAAGTAGTGTTGAAAGTCGAACATCGAATTTCGTCAAATTTTCGACATTTTGGTATAAAGGACAATGTCGATCGTCGAAATTCGACCCTAGTTCGACAATTTCCCGACTTTGTATAAGTGTCGAATGTCGAAATTCGACAGCATTTCGACATTTTCCGGGCCGACTACTTGTCGAACGTCGAAATTCGACACTTGTTCGAACTGATGTCGACTTTGGATAAATGTCGAATGTCGAAATTAGACAATATCTAGACATATTCCCGGGCCGGCCACATGTCGAACGTCGAAATTCGACCCTAGTTCGACATAGTAATGTGTTTAAGAAATTTTGAATGTCGAACGTCGAATTTCGACAATATTTAGACTTTTCCCGGGTCCGGCAAATTGTCGATCGTCGAAATTCGACATAAGTTCAACAGAGGGAATGTGTTGAAGAAATTTTGAATGTCGAACGTCGAATTTCGACAATATTTCGACTTTTCCCTTACTTGCAGTTTGTCGAACGTCGAACTTCGACCTTAGTTCGACATTTTCCCGACTTTGTATAAGTGTCGAACGTCGAAATTCGATATGAGTTCGACAAAGTAATGTGTATATAAACTGTTGAATGTCGATCGTCGAATTTCGACAATATTTAGACTTTTTCCCTTACTTGCAGTTTGTCGAACGTCGAAATTCGACCCTAGTTCGACAATTTCCCGACTTTGTATAAGTGTCGAAATTCGACATGAGTTCGACATAGTAATGTGTTTAAGACATTTTGAATGTCGAACGTCGAATTTCGACTTTTTCCCTTACTTGCAGTTTATCGAACGTCGCAATTCGACCCTAGTTCGACAATTTCCCGACTGTGTATAACTGTCGAACGTCGAAATTCGACATCAGTTCCACAAAGTAATGTGTTTAAGAAATATTGAATGTCAAACGTCGAATTTCGACAATATTTCGACTTTTCCCCTTACTTGCAGTTTGTCGAACGTCGAATTTCGACCCTAGTTCGACAATTTCCCGACTTTGTATAAGTGTCGAACGTCGAAATTCGACATGTGTTCGACATAGTAATGTGTTTAAGAAATTTTGAATGTCTAACGTCGAATTTCGACAATATTTCAACTTTTTCCCTTACTTGCAGTTTGTCGAACGTCGAAATTCGACCCTAGTTCGACAATTTCCCGACTTTGTATAAGTGTCGAACGTCGAAATTCGACATCAGTTCGACAAAGTAATGTGTTTTAAAAATGTTGAATGTCGATCGTCGAATTTCGACAATACTTCGACATTATGGCAAAGCTGACTTGTCGATCGGCAAAATTTGTTACATTATGTGAAAGCTTAATCGTCGAAAGTCGAAATTCGACAGCTGTTCGACCTTTCATTTGTGAAAGGTCGAATGTCGAATTGTCGAATGTCGTGCAAACTTCACACACCTGTGAACCGGTTATTTTTGTTAAAGAAATGACCAAGCGACAAGTTTCTCTTCTACTTTGTACTTTATTTCGAATAATTACAGTACTTTGAGAGACAACAGTGATAAAAGTATGCCGTTTACAAAAACATGTTCTATATAGATCTATGTTGACTTTGAACTGCTTTAGCTGAACGTCAAAAGTTGGGGGTCACGTATTATTTAACGACGCGTCAACAATCTTTCGCATGTATTTCTGTTAATATTGGAATAAAATTTAAATATTAACTATTATCATTAAGTGTCAGTTTGATGCTTTCGGGCATCTGTTCTTCAAAGATTGTTTGAATGTACATTTCTATGGAAGATTTCTTGACAACATCAATGTCAATCCCGAGATTAACTTTCTGGACGCTGTGAACTTATTTGTGATAACTGTTGCAAACTGTTTGGATCAAGATGAGACGCCGAGTAACTGGGCGTCTCATCTGGATCAAAACTGTTTGGCACGCTGGTTATTTTGGGGTTGGGGTATTGAAATGTGAATAAATCAACTTTAAGTAATGATGCAGACGACAACAACAGTTGCAGATGACAATTACACAGCGTACAGCACCATTACTGCCACCATTTAATCTTATATTTTCTCTGGTTATGGAGAAATTTTATTGTATAAGAGTTCAGTGCAACTATCCTGACATAATAATAATAATAATGATAATAATAAAAATAATAATGATATTATAATAATAAGTTTATTTGTGCACTAAAGACTAGATTTACATTTTGTGATAAACAAACATTATATCATTTTATAAAATAAATATCACATTATTGAGTAAATGTCACAAATAATTCAGCTGTTGTTACAGTGGAGAAAATGTTATTCTTTCCCAATAAACGCGTTTACGCTAAAACTATTATTTCCATTGCAAACAGATTGGAGCCAGATCAGATGCCGGGTAACCCGGCGTCTGATCAGGCTCCAAACTGTTTGCCACCAAGATAAACATGAATTATCAGAATTGTCCAAAAGTTGCACTTTTCCACGTTTTAGTAATTCTTACAGTATTATAAGAAAAACGTGCCATGATTTTGAAGACATCAACATCTTTTTTTTTAAATCTGGTAGAGTGTCACCCATGGATCATTTGTGTAAAATTATTTTCACTTTGGACCAGTAGTTTCACAGAAGAAGATTTTTAAAGTTTTTACTATACAATATCATAAGGAAAATGTGCCCCACCCTCAAGCACAGGGTCCCGACACGATTAATTTTTAGGGGAAAAAATTGTCAGAAAGTATATATAGAGACAAGGGATACAACTGATTTTCAGTATATTCTCACCCCATCTCGACAAAACCGGGCATATCATGAATAAATATTGATGAAACGACACCCTTTTTGCATTTCTGTCTAGCTAGTATGATACCCTTCCATAAAAACATAACATAAAACCAACTGTAAGCATACAATTTTAACAGTAACTGCGTCCACTCATTGAAATCACTGATTTTCGGAAAACGGGACAGGTGTTCGTTCATAGCCAACACAGCATTAGACACCTCTGTACGCTTGTTTAGGCGGTATTTTCGAGCATTACAGTAATACAGTTCCATAGATATCAATTTTGACACATATAAAAGCTGATTTGTACTCAAATCATTGCCATACCATCAACAAATTAGCATGTTTTCATCGGCAGTAAAGTTATTCTTGTACATGTAAGCTTTTTTGGTACGGCAATGATTTAAGAAGAAATCAGCTTTGATCGGTGTCAAAAATGTATATCTATGCAACTGCATGACTGTCATGTTCGATATTACCGCCTAAACAAGCGTGCAGTAGTGGCCAATGACTGTAAGGCTCGAAAATACCGCCTAAACAAGCGTACAGTAGTGGCCAATGCTGTGTTAGCTATGAACGAACACCTGTCCCGTTTTCCGAAAATCGATGATTTCAGTGAGTGGACGCAGTTACTGTTAAAATTGCATGCTTACAGTTGTTTTTATGTTATGTTTTTATGGAAGGGTATCATATTAGCTAGACAGAAATGCAAAAAAGGTGTCGTTTCATCAATATTTATTCATGATATGCCCGGTTTTGTCGAGATGGGGTGAGAATATACTGAAAATCAGTTGTATCCCTTGTCTCTATATATACTTTCTGACGATTTTTTTCTCTCAAAAAGCAATCGTGTCGCGGCCCTGTTCCCTCAAGCGGTCATGTTTTTTAAGATATCAAAATTATTTTTAGATTTCTGCTAGAGGGTCACCCAAGGATCATTTATGTGAAATTATTTTCAATTTGACCATTTAATTTCTTATATATCAGAAAAGTTTCTTCTAAAATAAATGTTATGTAAGATATATAATTCTATTTATGTAAGATATATAGTTAAAAAAAATCAGATATAGATCTATAGATCTACTTAAAACTCTGAACGTGAAACATTATATTTCAAACGAATTGTTACATACAGTTACATACAAGAGCTGTCAGTAGACAACTTGCTCGACAGCAAAATTTTGCATCGGGGATGTACTTTATAGTTTTTCGGTTCACAGATTCTAAACAAAGTACAAAGGGGTATAATTCCTAAAATAGACCTTACAATTTTTAAATGTTGTGTAGATCTATTAGTATATATTTGAAGATATGTGTACATTTTTGCATACGTAATACATGTATGCATGTTTAATATCATGTCATTTCTAATTATCAGCCATTCTAGGACGGAGGCCTTATATTTAAAAACAAAACAAAAAAACGTATGTTATGTTATTTAAACTAAACGGTTGCATACAATAGCAAAATGCATTTCAGTGTCAAGCTCACCTCCTGATAGGAACAGAATTTAATGAAAACTTTACAATGTTGACCCTAGATGACAAGGTCACCAAATTGTCCTGCAGCCTGGTCTACTCATTGTAGTTGTGTGCAGTGCATCTTGGTCTACTCATTGAGGGGCATCAGCATATGAAGTTTCATGACCATAGGTGCAGTCGGTTGCACTGAACAGACTTTAATGCAAATTCTTAAGGTTGACAATAGAGATAAAAGCAAAAGGTCAAGGTAACCAGACTGGTGGTGCATCGTGATCATCTCTTTGAGGCACATCACCATATGAAGATTCATGACCCTAGGTGCAGTCGTTTGCTCAGAATAGACTTTAACGCAAACAATTAACATTGCCCTAGAAATCAAGGTCAATGTCACTATTTAACTGCAGTGCATCTTGGTCTCCTCATTGGGGCACATCAGTATATGAAGTTCAATGAGCGTAGGTGCAGTAGGTTTCTCAGAACAGACTTTAACCCACAACCTTAAAATTGACCAAAGAGTTCAAGGTCATAGGTCTAAGTCTTCAAACAGTGCATCGTGATCTACTCATTGAGGCGCATTAGCATATAAAGTTGCATGGCCCTTGGTGTGGTCGTTTGCTAGGAACAGAAAATATCAAGGTTGCCAAACTGTGGTGCATCGTGGTCTTCAGCATATGAAGTTTGGCGACCATAGGTGCAGTCGTTTGCCCAGAACATACTTATCTGACTTTAACTCAAAACCTTAAGGTTGACACTAGAAGTCAAGGTCAAAGGTCAACAACATGTGGTGCATTGTTGCCCATCAGCATAAGAAGTTTTGTTATCGTAGGTGCAGTAGTTTGATCAGTTTATGATATCCAGTCCGAATGCCAACGCCATCGGGGTGTAGCATAAGGCCCCTCATTTGAGGAGGTGAGCTAAAAATGTACCTGTTAAAGCCCGGAATAGAACCTTTGCAGTCATGCACTCTGCCATAACAGCGCAATGACGTACAAATGATGACCAACCTACCCACTGTGACACACGCGTAGCCCAAAGGTCTTTATATAATCTGCAAGGCAGTTATCGTTAATGATAATAACTCTAACCTAGTTACTCTAATATACAATTGTCACATTTGAATATCTCCAGGCAATTCTGTGTGACTCAAGCGTATTTGTTAATTTTGTGATTTACCGCCCAGTGACAAATTGAGTTTGAATGCCTAATGGAGTGTCTTGTGTAACCGTTTCCAGACACTAACTTTCTCAGTATATTAACTGAACTAGACCTTCAATGTCTGTTGGTATATGAACCCTTCGACACTTTGAAACATTATTAATTTTTAACCCTTATCATGCTGAATTGTCGTCTGCTTTAAATATATCGTCTGCAAAAAATGTAAAAATCATATTTTATATATTTTTAAAATTGAAGAAACTGAGATTTTATCCACGCAACTATCATTTTGTGAGCACGGACTGACGGGCGACGGACACAGGGCGATCACAATAGCTCACCTTGGCACTTCGTGCCAGGTGAGCTAAAAAGGCATTAAAAGGGTGTTACTATGAAGGACATGATTAATGTGGTGGATGTCTGAGGGCAGAGAGTTTTGTAACATGTTGCAAGAGAGAAAACTTTACTCTTTCCAAATACATGACTGTTTATGCTAAAACAGTTATTTTCATTGCGTCCAGTTTTGAAACTCATCAGACGCCGGGTTAACAAAAAGATTAACAAAAATCTCAATTACGTTTCAAAACCCTATCATTGCATTGTGTTGGTATGTAGCATCTGACATAAACGGTGGTGTTGAATTAATGGCAGAAAGTAGGTTGAACTGAGTGTAAATATATAAGATTGACAAAGACATACTGTTTGAGTAAATTTATAACAAACGTTTAAACTGTTGCAATAATGAATTCCTTTATTTGAGTAAATTTATAACAAACGTTTAAACTGTTGCTAGATTGTATCAATTTATTTGAGTCAGTTTATAACAAACGTTTAAACTGTTGCAAGATTGAATAATAATAACTGATCAATGTTTCATATTAATTAACACTCTGAAACTTTACTAAAATTTGTATATTTATATCATTAAGGTGACATATAGGCCCATGGGGCCGGGTGATTAATCATATGTGTTTACTTTTGATAATTTGTATTTTGTTATGTAAATATCACATGTCACTATAATAAACAATTTCTCTCTCTACTGTTTTCCAACCTATTTCAATAAAATATTGTAACAGGGATGTTGTCCTCATTACACCATTTCTTCCATTGCAAAAAGTGCCAATCACCAAATACACATCTGTGTTTAAGACAGACTACTGCTTGAAGCAAGACAAAAGTAAAGCAGAAAACATCTATTGAACATACTTCTGTTTCATTAATTTCAATCTAGTAGTTATGAAGATGTTATCTTGAAAAATAAATTGAACAGACAGATTATCCTTGCTTCTTGTCAATTCGCCACTTCTTGTCAATTCGCCACCTAAGCAAAACTTAGAATTCCGTCACGAGCAGGCTACCGAGGATGTCCGAAAACTACAGAGGATATCCGAATACTAGGACAGTTTCACTAAGGAAGATTTCAAGCGCCGAAAATGCGAAAGAAACAGGTGAAATAACAATAATTCACAAAAAGTCTCAAATCAAAGGACATGTTGGTAATTTTAACTCTATATTCCCGTTGTTACTTTTTTATTGTTAAGTTGTAAAAGTTATTATTTACTTTTAAACAATTAAATATTTCAAAATCATTAAACAATGTACAAATTTCATGAAACAAACTATATCATACTGACAGAGCCTATATTGACCTAATTATCGAACGACCAATCAGAGGTGGCGAATTGACAAGAAAGTATCCCGGTGATCCAGAGCAATGACCTCGTTCGAAAACGGTAGTTATTTACATTTGCATTTATTTCACAAGTTTTATTTGTATATATTCGTGTTATTGAAGGTTCAGTTCAGAATTAGATCCGTGAACAAGTAAGAAATGTTACATCAGAAAGCGCATGCGCAAAAACAAAAAATATAGCTAAGGGTGGCGAAAACACAGGTAAACAGGCTAGTTAAAATTTTAAATCCAAGAAGTAACCCCACAACAATTGCCAGCTTTTTCTTAAACCCTTCACTGCATTACCCCAAGTACAACAGTTATTTGCAAACAGTTTGGATTCTGATCAGATATAGCATAATGCAGGGTCTACTCCGGATCCAAACTGTTTAATACTAGTACTGAATTTTATATTTTGTAAGTTTAAATACCTAAAATCTAAATTTGAGAAACAAAAGCAGACAACAATTGTTTAAAGCTGATGACGTCATGGCAGTGAAGGGGTCAACTCTTTCAACACTAACTCTTGTGGGATATTAGGTTCCCTTAAGGATCTTTTTAGTCACCAATTCATGAACCAGTCTGCTTGGAATTCTGGGTAGTTAAATAAATACTACTCTAAATTAGCAAAGTGTAGACCCTGAGGAGCCCTCTGATCTGGGTATACACTGTTTGAAAATGTTATGAGTATATTTTAAACAAGTCCATGGTGTTGAAAGAGATAATTTAAAGGTATTCTATACAGCTTTAACAACTTCATCTAAATCCAATAGTTTGATGCATAATCACCCACTAAATTAATGGCAATGACTTTGTCTCGCTTTCCCCCCATCCTCATGCCCAGAAATTACCAACTGCCTAATACAATACTCCCTCCCTACAACGGCCCTCTCAACAACGACTCCCTCCTTACAAGGATCCTTGCTGCTGTTCCCCAAACAAGACAATTATGTCTAACGCTTTTCATGGCTGCAATACCTTCTGCTTAAATTTGTCGTCTGCTGTTGTCCTCAAAGTTACATAATGAACATTTTGACAAAAAAAACTTAATAACGACTGACAAACAGCTTGAATCCAGATCAGACGCCGCGTCACGCGGCGTCTGCTCTAGATTCAAGCTGTTTGCAAATGTAAGCTAATTTCCCTCCCTATAACAACTCCCTCCGAACAACGCACACATGTTTGTCTCCCATTGGATGTCGTTATAGAGAGGAAACGCTGTAATACAATTTGTCCTTGTCTAGTGCTATGAAACAATTACTGTATTGGTAAATACTAATCAAGATAAGGAACAGTGAATCATTGGAGTGAATGGCATTCAATATGTTACTGGTCAGATAGACAACATAAAAGTAATACATTTGTATGGGGTTTTATTTAAATGACAGTAACAGCATATAAATCTCAAAATACAAATGTTTTTTGCCATTTATTCAAAAATAATCAGTAAAACCTGACATTTCAAAAAAAATATACAAAGTAATATTTAAGACAAATGCTTAATTAAAGCAGAAGAAAAGGGCACACGCTTAAAATTACCTATTTCCAGAAATAGTTAGAAGTATGCACATTTTAATGAAAAGGATTGAAATGAAAAAAGTGTGTTCTATCATCTATGTTGTATTAAGGGGCCACTCAATAGAAAACTCTTACAGATTGGGAGATTGTTTAATGAAAGATAAAAAAGAATGCAGAAGCTCTTATCTTTCATTCAACAATCACCTGTTTTACGATATCTCCACACTACTTCCATTTAAGTGGGCAGTATATAGAACATTGACTGTGATGTAGGCAATTCCTGTAGAAGCTTTGTGCACTATTTTTCAGCATTAAGCAGGCACCTGTCTTTATGCCTCCATACCACCTCATTGCATAGTTGTTGGACAGGTTTGGCTGTACAAATAAAATAAGCTTTAATCCATTGAACACCAGCAACATGTATACTCATTCTTTACATCTGTCTGTAAAGATTACATTTATCCTGTGCAGACAATGTAGATCCTGATCAGAGGGCTCCTAAAGAAGTCCTCTGATCAGGGTCTGCACTATTGTTTATTTGGCAAAACATGTACATGTATATTGCAAAAATCATCTCTAGATTGTCAAAAATTGACTTGACTCTATTAGAAACTTAATTTGTCAATTAATTTGATGCTTCCGGGTTAACTCTTTGAACCCTAGTCCCGCATATAGGCGTGCTTTTCAAACAGTGTACATGTGAATAGTACACATGTCCTATGCAAACAGTGAAGACCCAGATCAGAGGGCTCCGAAAGGAGCCCTCTGATCAGGGTCTTCACTGTTTGTCACAATGCCAAACATTGACAAAAACAACCTTAAAGTCAGAAATGGACTAGACTTAGATGGAAACTGGAATTGTCCATTTAAAGTTTCAGGGAGGAAAGAGTTAATGAATTAATGGAAGAACACAGGCAACTGGCCATAATACTTAATATAATAACGATAATGATGCATTAACAATTTCCACCATAGCCTTTTTCAGAGCTCCAGATGTGGTGTTTGAAACAAGCTGAAAATTAAGCCTCTTTACATTCAAATTGCTTTAACCCGTTACCCCATATATGCCTTTTTACGCCTCTAATTTATTCCTCAACTGAAGAAAATAGTTCCACTTTATATAGTCATGAATATACAGTATAACCTCTGTCGATCGACACCTCTCTTGGCCGGAAACCTCTGTTATCCGACGCTGCTGTTTGGTCCCGGCAGTTTCCCTATTTGTTTTATGTAACCAAACTCTCTCTTGATCGGATCCTCTGTTAACCGTTATCCGACATACCTTGACGGTCCAATGAAAGCAAATTAGAAGTTTTTCACACCTCGTTATCCGACGGTATGCTGACCTGTGATCATTGACAGCGACTATACATGCGCAGGTGATAATGACACACATCGTTCGGATGGCCGTGTAAAACAAAGTGTGTTGTTTTAACCGTGAGTAAATGACATGAGTTTAATTAGATAACTTAAGCCAACAAATGTAAGCAACCCATTCAGTGTCGCAGTGCCGAAAACCCAATTCATCCATCCTTTCCAAAAATTCGTGTTTGTGTTTGCCAATCGTCCTCACTGTCAACATGAGAAAGTACGACATATATATCTAATTCTCCCTCCGCATAATTCGAGTCTATATCAATAGTCGCAGGCGTAAAAATATATGTTAGAGTTATATTGAAAGAAAATAAAATTCATTTCGTAATTTTCCAGCGAGTTCGATATAACGACAATGGACTATACTTGTACATAAATACGAATATGCCGATGTTTTCGTCGAAACCTTGATATGTACATGTACATGCGTGTTTACTTCCGATTGCACACTATACCATTTTATGCCTACGCCCTACTGTAGGTTAAAGGAATGTTGGGAAACCAGTGTAGATCCGGACCAGGTGACTCTTAGTTTAATCTGGAACGATCTGATCAGGAGATCATGCTGTATGCTGCAGTCATACATATTGAATACGTCAGTTGGTATCGAAGAATGCCCTCGCAGCGAAAAATGGACTGAATCTTTGGGTGTGTAAACTTAAGAACTTAGGCATAATTCCGTTAACCGACAACCTCTCTTAACCGACTTACAAACGTGGAACCATGGGGTGTCGGATAACAGAGGTTATACTGTATACCATAAGAAATATTTTCTATAGCCTAGTAGATAGTAACTTAAAGCAGGCTAAAAGTAAAGCAGAATGCACCTTTAGGCGCATTCGGCTTTACTTTTAACCTACTTTAAGTGGTCACCTGTCTTCAAAACTAGATACAGGTTATGGGGTTATGGCCACATGTCAGAATTCAGTAAAAATTTCCAACAGCCCTTGATTTGGACATGGTAGAAATATCTACAATACAGTGGAGAATCTGTTATTCTTTCCCGTTTAAACGCAAACGTACGCAAACGCAAAACACTAAAACGTAGAAAAGTACAACTTTTAGACAATTCTGATAATTCATATTTATCTTGGTGGCAAACAGTTTGGAGCCTGATCAGACGCCGGGTTACCCGGCGTCTGATCTGGCTCCAAACTGTTTGCACTGCAAATAATAGTTTTAGCATAAACGCGTTTATTGGGAAAGAATAAAGTTTTCTCCACTGTATGTGTTTGTGAAACACTATGCTCCCTGATGTGATTATGACCTCTAAATGACCTTGACGTTTGTCTGACATGTCCCAACTTGCACTGAGTTCAATGGACTTACAGTGGTAAATACGCTATTCCTACCCATTTACGCGTTAATCTATACGTAAGAAACGCATAGTGAACGGTTAACGAACGCTTAACGCCTAACGATTTTAACGCGTTTAAACACGTTAATAAACGCTTATACCAGAGATGTTGCGATTGCTACGTCAGTTTTCCGTTTCACGTGGAGATTTCGGATCTTATCGTTGAAAAACCCACTAATCCGATAAGTGACACTAGAGTTATCAACCAGACCCATAAATCAATAAACCACCCGTCGCGGCAGACTTGCATTGGACTCGCCGCTACAATAACGACTGCAATCTTTACTTACCGCATGAAATGTCTGAACATTTGATGTTTTGCTCACTTTGTTAATGACTCAAGTCAATATTTCAGGAGTATTCTTTAGAAAATTAAGACCGACATCCGGGCTCTTTTAAACGCGTAAAGAAACGGCTAGGAAATGTGTTTAACGAAACAGATAATAAACGCGTAAGAAACGGTTAAGAAACGCGTAAAGTGGGTAGGAATAGCGTATTTACCACTGTATTAAGTAAAGTACACATGACTAATATTAAGTTATGATTAGGGTTACATTCAGCCTATTTGGTCTCTAAATGTCAGACATGATCTAAGTTGAACTGAGCTCAAGAGCTGCTTGACTTGAGTATACATGCCAAATAAAAGGCAAAGTTAAGGCCAAGGTTAAAGTTGTCATCAGAAAAACAGACATATTATAACCATATAACCATTATGCCCTGACTATGTCAGTTTTATGAGAAAAAGTTATGGCATCAAAAGATGCTGCTATGGAGGAAATGGTTAATTGCTAATGGCTACAAATTTCATGAAGATATATGAGTAATATGTCATAACGTTAACTTTTTCAAAGACCTTGGGAAACTGAAAACATGAATGAATAAATCATCAATATCAGAAGCCAAAATAACAAGAATTCTGTGTCTTGTGAAGAATAATGATAATGAACAGAATCCAAGACTAAGGTATTGAAATAAGATATGAATATTTAAAGATGGAGGTGAATGTAACAGTTTAATGCTGCCGCCTCCTCCACTGATATCACCTAGCCCCAAGATTATAAAGAGTTTGAGTTGAGTCTGAGATCATTCTCAAGCATTTGATTTGTCAGATTGAGCAAACTCTCAAATCTGACATATCAAAAGCTTCAGAATGATCTCATACTCAAGCATTGGATTGGTCATAAGTATAGTGGAGAATCTGTTATTCTTTCCCAATAAACGCGTTTACGCTAAAACTATTATTTGCAGTGCAAACAGTTTGGAGCCAGATCAGACGCCGGGTAACCCGGCGTCTGATCAGGCTCCAAACTGTTTGCCACCAAGATAAACAAGAATTATCAGAATTGTCCAAAAGTAGTTCTTTTCTACGTTTTAGTGCTTTGCGTTTGCGTACGTTTGCGTTTAAACGGGAAAGAATAACAGATTCTCCACTGTACTTTTAGAAACCTTTACCTACTCCTCTACATAAATAGAAGCGCCTTTTAGAGCATCTAACCAATTCATCCACTAAAGAAAATAGTTCCAATTTATCCAGTCATGAACATGTTCCATAAGAAATATTTTCAAACCCCTAGCTGATGGTGGCTTAAAGCAGGCTGAAAGTAAAGCAGAATGCGCCTTTGAGGCGCATTTTGCTTTACTTTCAACCTGCTTTAAGTGACAAAATGACTTCAAAACTAAAAGCAGACTTTGAGGTAAAGGGATAAGCATAAAAAATAGTTACACATTGATGGTGTTGGAAAACAGTTGACAGCTACAAGCAAGATGAAAGTACAGCAGAAAGCTCCTAAATGAGCTTTCTCCTTTACTTTTATCCTTTTTCAGCAGCCACCTGGCTTAACCCAATATTCCATAAATATGCCTTTTAATGCCTTTAATTTATTCCTCCAAAATAGTTCCATTTTATACAGTCAAGGATGACTGTATGCACCATAAGAAAAATGTCTCTATATTCCTAGCCGATGGTAGCTGAAAGCAGGCTGAAAGTAAAGTAGATTTGCTGCAAGGGGCATTCTGCTTTATCTTCAAACCTGTTCAACTGTCTCAAAACCTCGAAACAGGCAACGGGATAAAGGGTTAAACACGGTTTGATCATTGCACATATGGCTATAGAGGAATGGGTTAATGTAAGCAGCAGCTGTAAGTTTAATTGCATGACTTTTACCAGGGCTCCAGATAAGGGGAGTATTTCAAAAAACTAAAATCTTTATTTCTGCTTTAAAACCTATGGTATCACTACTCAATAGAATCGTCTCGAAGAGACAATTCTAATGAGTAGTAACACAATAGGATTTGGTGCTTAAAAGAGGGAGAAATTAGTGGATTTGTTCAGTTTACTCCCCCTTATCTGGAGCCCTGTTTTACAAACATATTCATGGCACGGAAATTTCTCTTCATTCAAGCACTGACATTTACTCTGAAAGACCTTCTGAAACAGCAGTGTCAACATCAAAGTTAACTGAAACTTAACCCATTATCCCATAAATACAACTTTAATTTATTCCAACACTGAAGAAAATAGTTCCACTTGATACATTCATGATTTGATTTAATTTGTTATGATTTTTTGTTGCTTTTAACAGTATTTCAGTCATATCGCGACATCCAGCTAATTACAGGTGGAGGAAGACCCCAGAAGCCCTTTATGCACTGTTTCAGGCACAAATCGGCAACTTGGTAGAACCACTGACCTTTCACAAGCCAGCTAGAACTTAGAAGGCTTCCCCACATGAACAATCCTATTGACCAGACTGGGATTCGAAATCACAGCCTTGAGGAGGTTACTTAGTGATGTAAACCAGTGACTATACCACTCGGCCATGGCGGCCCCCAAAACAGTCATGAATATGTATGATAAAAAATATTTTCTATATTTTAGCATATGGTAGCTTAAAGTAGGCTGTGAGTAAAGCAGGATGTACCTTAAGACGCATTCTGCTTTACCTTCAAATTACTTTTAGAGGTCACCTATCATCAATCTTAGAAACAGGGTTCCAGATAAGGGGAGTATTTGAAAAATAAAAATCTTTATTTCTGCATTAAACCTATGGAGTTACTACTCATTAGAGTCGTCTCTTCGAGACGATTCTAATGAGTAGTTACACCATAGGATTTGGTATTGAATTGAGTGTGAAAATATTGGATGTGTTCAGGTTACTCCTTCCTATCTGGAGCCCTGAGAAACAGACTATGGGGTAATGGGTTAACCCTTTCCCACATAGCATGTCTCTAATATTGAATATAGGTGTTCACTTAAAGCAGGTTGAAAGTAAAGCAGAATGCGCCTAAAGCGCATTCTTCTTTACTTTCAGTCTGCTTTAAGCTATCATCTGCTAAAGTAAAGAAAATATTTCATATGATACATATTTATGACTGTATAAATTAGAACTATTTCCTTCAGCGGAGGAATAAACTGAATGCGCTAAAAGGTGCTTCTATGGGGGAAAGGGTTAAGAAACTGTCCATCCTCATCTTTTACCACTAGGCACGTCTCCTTCTTTAACTGTATCAACACTACTCCCTATCTGTCCTATAACCTTAGCAACACTACTCAGGGCTCCAGATAAGAGGTAGTTATTTAAAAAAAATCAAACATTCTATCACTCATTTCAACACCAAATCCTATGGTGTTACTATTCATTAGAATCGTCTCGAAGAGACGATTCTAATGAGTAGTGACACCATAGGGTTTTATTCAGAAATAAAGATTTTAAGTTTAAAAAAACTACCCTTATCTGTTGCTCTGACTACTCTCTCTTTTTTCACTGGAATCCACTTCTCCTGTATCCATTGAAGTAGATTTGGCGGTACCCTTTGTTGAAAGAGTTTCACTTGTGCTGGTCACTTGATTAAGACTTTCTTCTGGTATAGTTCTTGATTCAGTTACATCTCCATCACCTCTATCACAACTGTCAGCAGCTTCTGAAGTTTTTGAAGATGATTCTTGTGCATCAAGGGTATGTGCAATGCCAGAGCTGTCTTTCTCAAGGTAATCATCATCTTCATCATCATCATCATCTAGATCACCCATACTATCATCTGTGTCTGAATCTGATCCTATCATGGTGAAGACCTCAGCTTCAGTGAACACATAGCGGTGTGGAGGAATAAGGCAATACTGGTTGGCTGAAATAACAACAATATACAGTCAAAAATGAGTACATCTTACTTGGGGGCTAGACACTGCTTTTCCAGTTTAACCTATTACTTCATAAATAAGCCCCTTTATGCCACTAATGCACTCTTCAGCTGAAGGAAATTGTTTCTTTTTATACAGTCATGAGCATGCACCTAAATAAATTCAATACCAGGCAAATGGTAGCTTAAAGCATGCTGAAAGTAATTCAGAATGGCCCTTTAAGGCTCATTCTGCTTTACTCTCAACCTGCTTTAAGCTGTCATTTGTCTTCAACCCAGAACCAGGCTATGGGGTAACCGTTAAAAAAAACCCTTAATGAAATGCAATAAAATGTGAAAGGTTTGCCCGTCATTAAAAAAGATAAAACAAAAAATCTTGGCAAAATTTTGAAAACAAAGATTTTTACTCTAGAACACCGAATGAAATGACTCTTTATTCTATGGTTAGATAAGATCATGAAGATTATGACAAATTTGCAAATCTATTAACGACCCCTCCCCCCAAAAAAGAAAAACAAAACAAAACAAAATAAAAGTTACTTGGAAATGCCTTTCATCCAGTCAAATGTGCAAATAACCTATACCGCCTATACCTGTTTTTAAGGCATGATACTGCTTATTCTCACATAATATAAAATAACTATCCCTGTTTTCTATAGCGAACAACGATGACGAATATCCTTATCTCCAACATGTGTAAGATCACTTTGATGACGTCACTAAAACGTCACTATTTATAACGGCGTTTTGACGTCACCGGGGTTAAAAAAAATGCATATTGCTTTAAAAATTGCTTAATTCGTGGGTAATGTGAGAAAAAGAATCTGTCACTCGTCGATGTTTAAGACATTTCCATTCTAGACTCGTTTGAGATTAGCTTGTCTTAAACATCGACTCATGACAGATCCTATATAAGCAAGTTGAAAGTGAAGCAGAAAGATTCTTTAGGAGAAGTCTGCTTTACTTTCAAGCTACAACCTATTTCCAATACCATAACTGAATCTTAATTTATGGTGTGTATTTGGAGCCGTAGGTCGAAGCACTCTAAGGTAGTTCCGTGGAGAGAAAGGTTGCACAATGTGTGTGAATCATACATCTCATTTTCCTACCACATACATCATATATAATACTTACGTCCAAGTCTCTGGGCTACACTCAACTTGGTATATTTAGGTTGCCACATGGACTTTAAGTCTGGCTCTGTTGATGGACCAGCTTTAGAGTGTTTGCTTGTGTCAGTGTCAGTCTGTGTAATATCCTCAGATCCTGGGTCTACACTGCTACTGTCACAATTCACCTCACTTTGACTTGTATCAATATCACCTATACTGTCTTCAGCTGTGTCTTTTAGTGTCCCTGAGAATTTGTTTAAAGAAGTAGTAGCAGATGTAACAGCAATATCTTTGCTTTTCATTTGTCCATCAGGTGTTGAAGAGTCAGCTGAGGTGTTCCCAGACTGTTCACCATGTTGAGTGCTGCTGACATGTCTGTCTGTAATGTCTTCAGCTGAAGCCTCTCCAATACTGTCACATTCTGATGACCCTACCAAACAATTACTAGTTTCACCTCCTCCCTTCTCTTTAAGACTATCTTTGCCTTCTCTTAAGGAGTGTAAGGCAGTCCCCATGTCTTTCTCTTCAGTTGTTTCTTTACCAGACGTTGCCATTTTGTCATCAGCATTTGCAGTTGAACATGATACTTCCATTGCAGATTGCCCTGAGCTGCCAATGTTATCACCAGACTGATCAGCCTTCGAGGAACTGGTCATAGTTTTGTCAGTATCAATGGGTGTTGCTTGACAGGTTTGGTTTTTGTCAGAAAATGATGCCTGAGCTATCTTGGTTTTGTCAATATCAGTGGGTGTTATTTGAGATGTTTGGGTTTTGGCAGTACTTATATTAGAGTATGATGCCTGAGATGACTTGGTTTTGTCAGTATTGGTAGGTGTTACTTTAGATATTGAGGCTTGGGCAGTTTCTTTGGGTGCTTCCCCAGACGTTTGATTTTTGTTTGGATCAGCAGGTGTTTTCCCAAAGGTTTGTTTTTTGTCTGTTTCTGTAGGTGTTGCTGGAGGGGTCAAGAGTTGATCCACAGAGATCTGGACTAGCGGCTCTCCTGTCCTGGCAAGATGTTTCCAGCCTTCACCCAGGCGTCGGCATAGCTCACTAATGATGGTGTCACAGTCACCCAATAATTCCACATCAAAGTTCAGGTTTCTCAGCGGTTCTTTATTGATCAATATCTGTGGAACTTCAGGAGGTAATGAGTCTGAAAGCAAATACAAACAGCAACTGAATTCTATTGGAATACAGCAAATCTCGCCTGTTGTAAAATTTTCTTAACACTGGCATCTAAACAGTAACCGACACGGACGCAGAGGACGACTACGTCAGCACCCAATTTCTGCCAATACAGTGCTCCCTCTCTACAACAACACCCTATGGGAGACAACGATTGTGTGTGTTGTTTGGAGGGAGTTGTTATAGGAAGGGAAATTTGTTTAAATTTGCAAACAGCTTAAATTCAGATCAGAAGCTGCATTACGCAGCGTCTGATCTGGATTCAAGCTGTTTTGTCACTCGTCTTTATGTTTTTTCAGTCAAAATTTTCAATATGTAACTTTGAGAAACAAGAGCCCCATGGGGCATATGTCGCTCACCTGAGAATAGCTGTACATCAAAATGGAGATAATGATTTATGTCCAGGACGGGGTCATTTTTTACCCGAGGGGCATAATTTGAACAATCTTGATAGAGGACCTGTAGATGATGCTATGTTCCAAATATCTAAGATCAGGGTACTAGGGTTCTAGACAAGAAGATTTTTTTTAAGTTTCCATTGAAAAAATCTATTTTTAGCTCCTGTGACCTACATATGCAACAGACTGGAACCATTTGAACAAAATAGATAAAGGACATCTAGAAGTAACACCATGCCGAATAGCAAAGCTCTGGCCATATTAGTTTCAGAGGAGAAGACGTTTGAAAATTTCACTATATAACTCTATGTTAAACTGTGACCCCCCGGGCGGGGCCAATTTTGACCCCAGGGGCATAGTTTGTAGTTTGATAGAGGACCTGTAGATGATGCTATGTGACAAATGTCTAAGATCTGGCCCTTGTAGTTTCAGACAAGAAGATTTTTTAAGATTTCCTTATTTTTTCACTTGGTTGCCATGGCAACCAGAGTTCTACATTGTTTTTAATTCTTTGAACAATTTTGAAAGAACTTGACCCAAGGAACATTCGTGTAAATTTTGGTTGAAATCTTTTCAGGGGTATATGAGGAGATGTCATTTGAAGCAATTGTTAAAGACAACAATGACTGTATAAAGTGAAATTATTTTCTTCTGTGGAAGAATAAATTAAAGACATAACAAGAGCCCCATGGGGCATATGTCGCTCACCTGAGAATAGCTGTACATCAAAATGGAGATAATGATTTATGTCCAGGACGGGGTCATTTTTTACCCGAGGGGCATAATTTGAACAATCTTGATAGAGGACCTGTAGATGATGCTATGTTCCAAATATCTAAGATCAGGGTACTAGGGTTCTAGACAAGAAGATTTTTTTTAAGTTTCCATTGAAAAAATCTATTTTTAGCTCCTGTGACCTACATATGCAACAGACTGGAACCATTTGAACAAAATAGATACAGGACATCTAGAAGTAACACCATGCCGAATATCAAAGCTCTGGCTATATTAGCTTCAGAAAAGAAGACGTATGAAAACTGTGACCCCAGGAGTGGGGCTAATTTTGACCCCAGGGGCATAATTTGTACAAACTTGATAGAGGACCTGTAGATGATATGCAATCGACCAGAACCATTTGAACCTTATTGGTATAGGACATCTAAAAGTGTCACCATGCCAGATATCAAAGCTCTGGCCATATTAGTTTCAGAGGAGAAGACGTTTGAAAATTTCACTATATAACTCTATGTTAAACTGTGACCCCCCGGGCGGGGCCAATTTTGACCCCAGGGGCATAGTTTGTAGTTTGATAGAGGACCTGTAGATGATGCTATGTGACAAATGTCTAAGATCTGGCCCTTGTAGTTTCAGACAAGAAGATTTTTTAAGATTTCCTTATTTTTTCACCTGTTGAGTTCTACATTGTTTTTAATTCTTTGAACAATTTAAAAAAATAATAACTTATATTTTCTAAATATAAGGAAATATGTTAATGAGTGGCAAATAGTTTAGATCCAGATTAGATGCAGCATTATGTGGCATCTGACCTGGATCCAAACTGTTTGCAAAAATGTTGCATTTAGTATAAGGGTAGCTTCTTAGCCTGGAAGATACAGTGGGTCTGTATAAAAACGGATCATTAGAGAGTTTTTACTGTCAGACCTGCATCAAAAAGCACTGATATGGCCAGGGTTGAGTCAAATTTGACCCTAGGGTTTTGATTTTTTACAATTTTGAAAGTGATTTAGTAGAAGATACTATTCATGCAATATCTAAGGTGTGGGAACAGTGGTTTTTTACAAAAAACTTGTTTAAAGTTTTTCACTTTTTTTAATAAATTTCAATAAGTAGTCCACTTTAAAGTTTCATTTTAACGATTTCTGTAGAGAAGCATCCAAGGAACACCGTGAGCAAATTAGTTTTTTCCTCAGACTCGCGGTTTCAGAGGAGTTAATTTGAACGGACGGACAGACGGACGATCACAACAGTTCACCTTGAGCCTTTGGCTCAGGTGAGCTAAAAAGGAATATGTATGGGTTAATAGGTTAATAAATATCATTATTTACATTTTCTAAATATAAGAAACTATATGTAAATGAGTGGCAAATAGTTTGGATCCAGGGCAGATTAGATGCAGCATTATGTGGCATCTGACATGGATCCATACTGTTTATGGCCAAGAATTAATTGTGGACTGATAGACAGAAAGATAAACAAACAAACAAAACACAAACAAACAAACAGACAGACCAAAAGTAATATGCCTCGAACTAAGTTGTGCTTGAGCATAAAATAGCAGACATCACATTTCTGTTATATATCTCAGTGACCTGAGTTCAGAGCTAGCTATGGGTCAGTTATGCAATAAGAGACGGTCTCAGAGAGAAATGACTATTATCATGCTGAACTGTTGTCTGCTCCAAATGTTTGTATGTGAAATATGTAAAAAATAATAACTTATATTTTCTAAATATAAGAAAATATGTAAATGAGTGGCAAATAGTTTAGATCCAGATTAGATGCAGCATTATGTGGCATCTGACCTGGATCCAAACTGTTTGCAAAAATGTTGCATTTAGTATAAGGGTAGCTTCTTAGCCTGGAAGATACAATGGGTCTGTATAAAAACGGATCATTAGAGAGTTTTTACTGTCAGACCTGCATCAAAAAGCACTGATATGGCCAGGGTTGAGTCAAATTTGACCCTGGGGTTTTGATTTTTTACAATTTTGAAAGTGATTTAGTAGAAGATACTATTCATGCAATATCTAAGGTGTGGGAACAGTGGTTTTTTACAAAAAACTTGTTTAAAGTTTTTCACTTTTTTTAATAAATTTCAATAAGTAGTCCACCAATGAATTTTATTTTAACAATTTCTGTAGAGAAGCATCCAATGAACACCGTCAGCAATTTAGTTTTTCCCTCAAACTCGCGGTTTCAGAGGAGATGTCGCTTGAAGTAAATTTGAACGGACGGACGGACGTTCTCACAGTTGGACATTTGTTGGGTATTTTTTTTGTTTAAAAATACCCAACAGTACACTAAAATACCCAACAATAACAATAGGGCAATCACGGAATGAATGGAATCTATTGTTCTCCCTACCCAACAAAGGACCTTTCATGCGCTCGGACGGACAGACGGACGGACGGACGACGGGCGATCACAACAGCTCACCTTGAGCCTTCGGCTCAGGTGAGCTAAAAATAGCAGACGACAGTTTTAAGCAGAAGATATTGCAGCAGTGAAAGAGTTAAGACATAATTTTCTTGTTGGGGGAATAGCGCCAGTGTTGTTGTAAGGAGGGAATTAATGTAGGGAGGGTGCACTGTAAGAGCTAATAACATCTTATATGACAGACACAGGACATTCAAAATAGCTCACTTTGGTACAAGTATACCTGCAGGTTGAGCTAAGAACTGATCTGTTTTTGAATGGTGTTTAAGCGTTAACCCTATTGGCTGCTAAAAGAGACCTTAAAGTAAACCAGAAACTTCACATAGGAGTTTTCTACTTTACCTTTAATTGTCTTTAACCCTTTAACCCATAGCCTGTTTTTAGTTTTGAAAAGAAATGAACTCTTAAAGTACGTTTAAAGAAAAGCAGAATGTGCCTTAAGGCACATTTTGCTTTACTTTCCACCTGCTTTAAGCTACCATCTGCTAGAGTGTAGAAAATATTTCTTATAATACATGTTCATGACTATAAAATTGAACTATTTTCTTCAGTGGAGGAATAAATTAATTGCGCTAAAAGGCGCTTATATGGGGAAAGGGTTAAGCAGTGTAGTGAAAAATTCCTGCTCTTGGCTCATTCAACTGTTGCAAAACTGATGGAAATGTCGTTCTGGAGCACTGGCTATACTTACTAGGAATAAGAGCAACGGGGCGGACTTTGAGAGATGAACCAATTACTATAAGTAAGTCACACTGATCCTTGTCATTTGACATTTGCTGGTGAAACTCCTCCGGAAGACTCTCGCCAAAAAACACAATGTCTGGTTTCATCACTGACAGAGGGGTTTGTGGGTCACACTTAGGACACATGGGTATAACCTGAAAAATATATGTTAATCTTGTTAAAAAGGTTATTTGCATGATACATGGTACTTATCTTAACTCTTTACTCTATAGGCATTTTTTGTGAAGATCATCTCTATGAAGCCATATTTAGAGCAGGATACTGCTTTAAAGCAATATGAAAGTAAAGCAGAAAGCTCCTAAAGGAGCTTTCTGCTTTACATTCATCTTGCTTTAAACTGGCAACTGTACTCAAAATTGTAATTGAATATTCATGTGTGGCTCTCATGCGTAAGAGTAGGTAGAAGATCTCTTCTGTGAATGAGAGGGTTAATCCCTTTACTGCCTTAACAGTTATTTGCAAACAGTTTGGATCCTGATAAAATGCCGCGTAACAGAGTCTGATAAGTTCAAACTGTTTGACACTCATTTCAATTTTTCTTCAGTAAAAGTACCTCTAAATTTAAATCTGGAAAATAAAACAGGCTACAATTGTGTTTAAAGCAGCTGAAATCATAGCAGTCAAAGGGTTAATATATGTAAATACTCTTAATCACTTCTTACAAGAGTGTAGGTTGTACAGAGTGACCTACATCTTACTAACCTGATGAGAATCTTTGACATTTAAAAGAGTACAATTAGTGAATGACCTTATGTGTCAACAAGAGGGCTATAGGAGCCTTACTTTGTTCACCTGGTTAGGTAATTCTGGAATGTTGAGATGGGTATTTTTTAACAAGAGCTGTCTTAGAACAGCACGGTTGATTATTCAACAAGATGTCAAGAAGACAACACAGCATCGACAATTTTTGTTTTGATTAACCCTTTACTCAATAGCCAGTTTCTGATATTGAAGATAGGCGACCATTAAAGCAGGTTGAAAGTAAAGCATTCTGCTTTACTTTCAGCCTGCTTTAAGCTACCACCTGCTAGAATATAGAGAATATTCCTTAAATCATTATCCTTCATAAATTGGAACTATTTTATTCAGTGGAGGAATAAATTATATGTGCTAAAAGGCGCTTCTATGGAGGAAAAGGTTAACCAATTTACCCCATAAATACGCCTTTTTACGACTTTTATTTATTTCTCCACTGAGGAAAATAGTTCGAATTTATACAGTTATGAAAATGTATGATAAGAACTATTTTTCTTTATTCTAGCAGATGATAGCTTAAAGCAGGCTGAAAGTAACGCAGAATGCGCCTTCTGCTTTACTTTCAATCTGCTTTCACCTATTTTTAAAAACTAGAATCAGGTTAGGGGTAATTGGTTAAGAAGCCATTTTCTTCTGGCAAGAGTTATTACCTGATCCATGATCTGTGCCTTGATGTCATCTCCTGAACATTTGTTTAAACATGTCATGCAGGTCGCTGAGGCAAACGATCCTGAAACAAGCAAGAACCAATGCACAACTTACTCATATCACAATCATCTGCTGCTTAATCTTTAAAACTATTTCCATCTCTTTTGAATTTTATTTTAGTTAAATTGACTACTACCATTTAGAATTTGAAACTTCTCTTAACTAGGGGAAGGTCTTATTTAATGTTGTTAGAACTTGCGACCTAACACTTTTTCCTTTATGTTTATGTTAAGTGAAGAATGAATGTTTGTAAATTGAAATAAAATTTGTTTAAACTAAACTAAGAGACAACAAGCACCTTAGAGCTGATATCCCCTGCCGCAGCGATAGTCCAGAAGAAAGTGGCAAACTTTATTGTGGGAGGAAGGGGCAAATGGTGATCACCTGTCTTTAAAGATCAACATTCAAAAGCTTTTTACAAAGTTTTATAAAATCTATTCAATTTTGTAAGTTTTAAAGCCTAAACAATACAAAAAATAAAGCCGTTTGTAGCATTATAAATCTAAGTATGACAGGGGCAGGTAACTCTCGATTCAAGTTCAATAGTAATTAAACACTTTCAAGAACTTATAATTGTGTGCAAGTATTATTAAAAAAAATTCAGAACTGTAGAATTTACTAGAGTGTAAACACATTTTCATCTCATCAAGGGCAGAGTATTCTTGACTAATTTGCACATTTTCGATAAAAATTGAACTCATTCTATAAATAATAGCCATATATGATTTAATTTTTTTTTCAAAATCCATTCACATTTGTACACAATAGCATGTAAACAATAAAGCCATGTTGAGCATTACTAAGTACATAAAGGGCAGATAACTCTTGCCACAAAGTATCCTATTTTGACAATAATTGCAACCCTTATATTTATATACATCATGTGTAAGTTAAATCAAAATCCATTAAAGACTAGTTTCTAGATGGTAAAAACTGTTAAATATGTTTTTTTTGACTCATCAAGGGCAGATAACTGTTGACTAGTTTCTCCGTTTTCAAAAATGATAACAATTATTTGAAAACTAATAGCCATACATAGTTTAAGAATTTTTTTTATCAAAATCCATGCATATTTTTAGATACTAGGATGTAAACAATATTAAAATAAAGCATTTTCTAGCATTTCAAAGTACATCAAGAGCAGATAACTCTTGCCACAAGTATCCTTTTTTGACAATAATTGCACACCTTCAAGAACTTTTACTTATAGACATCGTGTGCAAGTATCATTTAAATCCATTCATAATTGTAGTTGCCAGAGAGTAAAAACAGTTAAATATGGCTTTTTTTACTTATCAAGGGCAGATAACTCATGACTAATTTCTCCGTTTTCACCTATTCATTTGAAAACTAATAGCCATACATAATTCAAGAAAGTTTTTTCAAAATCCATGCATATTTATAGGCTCTAGTATGTAAACAATACCAAAATAAAGCATTTTCTAGCATTTCTAAGTACATCAAGGGCAGATAACTCTTGCCACAAGTATCCTTTTTTTACAATAATTGCACACCTGCAAGAACTTGTACTTATAGACAATGTGTGCAAGTATAAACAAAATATGTTGAATACTGTAGTTGCTAGAGTGTAAAAACTGTTAAATATGGCATTTTTAACACAAAAAGGGCAGATAACTCATAAATTCCTAAAATTTTCAGAAAAAAAATTGATTTCCCACGGTGCTCCTATGATGACAAATAAGTATACCAAGTTTCATCCAAATCTGTTTATAGGTTTCGGAGATACAGTTGCGGACGGAAAACGTGACGGACGCACGGACGGACGGACAGCATTTTTAACACAAAAAGGGCAGATAACTCATAAATTCCTCAAATTTTCTGAAAAAAATTTGATTTCCCACGGTGCTCCTATGATGACAAATAAGTATACCAAGTTTAATCCAAATCTGTTTATAGGTTTCGGAGATACAGTTGCGGACGGAAAACGTGACGGACGCACGCACGCACGGACAGCAGGACGGACAGACCTAAAACAGTATCCCTCTGCCTTTCGGCAGGGGATAATAAATAACTAGAGGATATCATTCAAGCCTTTCATTAACCCTGCTCTTCTTTAAATTAGCAAATAGTGTACACCCTGATCAGATTTGCTGTTTGCAAATGTTATGAGTTTATTTTAAAGAGCTCCATGGTGTTGAAAGAGTTAATGTTATATAGTCTATTTTAATCAACCTGTCAGGCATGAATAATGCAGATATCTTAGGATATGAGGGAATGCAGGCTCCTTGTTAAAGAAGGATACTCAATACTAGGTACAATATAAGAACTACAGCCAAACTTGTTTTAAACCTTTACTCCATACATACACATTTTAGTAGGTGTACATTTAATTTATTTCTTACGGAAAAAAAGAAAATCCATTTTATACAGTTATGAATATGAATAATAAAAAATATTTCCTTTATCCTAGCAGATGGTATCTTAATGCAGGCTGAAAGTAAAGCAGAATGAGCCTTAAGGTGCATTCTGCTTTACTTTCAACTGCTTAAAGTTGTTCGAAAGTCTTCCAAACTAGAAATAGGCTATGGGCTAATGTGTTAAGCAGCTACTATTTGACAAATCATTGAGGTTTCTTACAATAGACAACAACATAACTCTAAGAGCACTGATAAAATTTTGTTTTCTGCAACAATGATCCTCTGCTACTTCACAAGAAATTAAATTTTCAAAAAATGTCTTCTCAAAATAGGGTCAGTGTCTCAAATTGTTCTGGTTAAGATCATTTGATACAGAAATCTATAGAAATGCAATGACAAGAATTATATTAGAAATCACAGTGATTCTTGTAAAAGTGGAAGACCAAAGTTTGGACTATATTGGTGTAAAGAGATGTTTAACCCATTGTATGCTGGGTAATATTTGGCGGCCATTTTAAAATGTTGTCTGCAGCGGGTATAAGCCCAATATTTGCAAAAGATTTTAGCAGTTTCTGATAGAATATTGACTTGACAGCAAACAGTTTTGATCTCAGTTCAGGCCCCACAATGTGGGGCCTGATCTGAGATCAAAACTGTTTGCCTAGAGGTACACCTAAAAGTGTATCCTGCATAAAATGGGTTAAAAATTACTGCTCTCATACCATGGCACTGTATAACATTGGTGATACCAGCCACCTGTTCTAGGGTGTCTATGTTCTGAGTGTAGTTCCGCAGCAACTTGCCGTGAGTCTCAATAAGCTTGATAAACTTGTGACACTTTGATGGTTCAAACTGACCTGGGAATATCTCCTGTAATCATGAAAGGAACAAATGCAGTCAAACTCTAACAGGGCTCCAGATAAGGTGTAGCATTTCAAAAACTAAAATCTTTATTTTTGCTCTAAATCCTATGGTGTCACTATTCATTAGAATTGTCTCTACGAGACAAATCTGATGAGTAGTCACATGAGTAGTTACACCATAGGATTTGGTGCTGAAATTAGTGAGAAAATGTTGGATTTATTTGGTTTACTACCTCTTATCTGGACTTAATATACTTATGGACTGAAGGCTTCAGAAACCACAGATTTAAAAATGAATTCAGAAAAAATATTATATTTATAGCTATTTCAAAGAATACTAACAACAAGAATGGTGAAACTGACCATCTAAAAGCAGATTACAGAGGTCCAGATAATTTTGTAACCTAATGCTGATTTACCCCCTATTTTTTTTTTCTAATGCTGAAATCTGAAATTACAATGCTTGTTTTCACCCTCAGTCCAAAATACATACACAAGTAGGAGTTTGCTGTTTGGGTTAATATTAGATCATATTTTCCGCCTCGCAATTCTCAATCTTCAATCTACGATCTTTTACAATAACTTGAAACCACGCATGTTATTTCCAAAGCTGAACAGAAAATCAATCCCCTGCGTGTTTCTTCGACGATATTTTAATCTTACTGACACTGTCAGTAATTATTTTGATCAATTTCCTACACACAACTGATTCAGCTATTGTTTTCTTATCGTGTTTAAAGAATTTTAAAACGCCTGTGTTGTCTGTATCGCTTGATTTTCTTCTACATCTCCCGGGTGTGCTTCGGTTTGCCATTTTTACACAAATCGCAGAACGCTTGCAACGCGTGTAGACGATTAGTAATTAGTATGGTACCGTTATTCCTAGAACATTCTCCGATGTCAGTATCAACAGAAACGGGAACCAATCGAGGGGTATGTTTGATTTGCGGGAATAAATTTCGAAATAACGGGAATACAGTTCTGAGATTCTAACCAAGTAAAACGCACTCATATGAATTGTAATGCTGAACGGAGAGTTTCAATGCGTTTTTTCACCCTTGGATTTTATTTCCAATGCGTTTTCAGTGAAATATAATGCTGAAAAATGCTAAAATGCACCTTATCTGGAGCTCTGCAGATTATATACTTAAGACAGCATTAATATCTACCGCAACTTTCAGACATACCCTGTAAATTGACTAATGTCAGCCATTAAAAAAACAAAATTGAAACATTACAATCATCAAAAGGTATCATCAAAAGGTTTATCACTGATACTACTGAAATGCAAACCTACTTCTAGTTGTGAAGGCATGTGACCACTTAAAGCAGGTTGAAAGTAAATAGAATGTACCACAAGGTGCATTCTGCTTACTTTCAGCTGATTTTAACTACCATCTGATAAGATATAGAAAATATTTCTTATGGTTTTAATTCATGACTATATAAATTGGAAAAATTTTCTACAGTGCAGGAATAAATTAACTGGGTATCTAGTGGGTTAGGCCGAACACCTCCCCCCCCCCCCCCCCCCCCCCCCCCCACCCCCTTTCTTAAAAGTACATGTGTAAACCGATTTTCCAAGTATTCCTCAATATCCACTAGAAATCAAACTGTATTTACAGCAAGTTACTGCTGCTTAGATCAAAATGAACAATAAGAAGAGAGCTCCTATATACTAAAAAAATGCTTTCATCTTTGCCACTTGTTTTCAACATCATTAATAAGTATTCATATGTGCACGGAAAGTAGGCAGTGGCTTGCTAATGTGCTTCTATTGATGAATAGATTAACCCATTTCCCCAAAAAGACACCTTTTTAACACATTCGTTCCTAAAACTTTTAATGGACAATTCCAATTTCAAAATAAAACTAGTCCATTTTTTACTATTTAGGGTTGATTTTAAAAATATTTTTCAAATGACAATGTAGACCCTGATCAGAGGGCTCCTTGAAGGAGCCCTCTGATCAGGGTATATACTGTTTGCATGGGACAAGTGTAATCCTCACAGGTACACTGTTTTTAAATGACGAGTATACTCGTCTCTAGGGTTGAATATGTTAAGTAGGCAATGGGGTAACTGGTTAATAGTAAGGAAATCAATCGCGACTTCTGACTACAATATTCCTACTATAAGTTGAGCTTATAACAGTTGTATTATAGCAAAAACTTGTGTCTAGCAAAATGCTATCAAGCACAATATTTCTCTAACATTTTACCTTTGCAAACTTGAAAAAAGGCCTCTGATCATTTTTAAAGTAGTGGATGTCAAACATGGCCTGCGGGTCTGGCAGATCAGGGAAGTCCACAGCTAGCCTGGCATAGACACCGTTTCGTGATCTGAAGTCTGGGATACCACAGGAAACAGACACCTGCAAATAATAACATCAAATAAGCTTGCATTCATTTAGGTGAAAGAAAAATGCAAACTGTGGTAAGTAAGTTGTGTAGCACTTAGATATTTCCTGACCTACTTTCGGTGATAACACCTAGTCAAGCACTTTCCATGCAAAAATCATGCTTTTTATGCATACCTGTAGTACTGTGAATCATTGTAGCGTCTCATGTGAGGCCCAACTGTTATATTTGATACAGTCTGGTTACAAATAACCATTGAAAAACCTCTCGAGTGTGAGTTTGACTGGGCATATGCTGCATGCTTTTACAAGTTACTTTCCGACCTATCAAGAACAATGGGGGTGGATAACCTGAAGTTATCAAAGCTAAGCATCTAGACATATCAAGGTATGGACGATGTACGTTAATTCTGCCTGCACGCTGTTTAGAATTTTAATTGCTTAAAGTTTTTTAGAGTTTTGTAGTCTGAATCCCGTAAGCGTATATGCCTTACCATATGGTCTGTTGAAATTATGAAGCTGTGTGTGTGTTATTTATATTATATCATAAGTTTCATATTGTGAGTATGTGTACATGTATTCAATGTGTTAAACTAACCATAATGTATGAGAAATGGCATTAAACTTTTTTAGGCAACTGTTGGGACTTCAAAACACTATGTGTCAACAGGAAATTCAACACAAGCAAGTTTGACCTAACTGGAGTGGACTGTACAAAATATAAGTCTAAATATTTGTATGAAAGACAGGTACAGTGGAGAATCTGTTATTCTTTCCCCTTTAAACGCAAACGTACGCAAACGCAAAACACTAAAACGTAGAAAAGAACAACTTTTGGACAATTCTGATTATTCTTGTTTATCTTGGTGGTAAACAGTTTGGAGCCTGATCAGACGCCGGGTTACCCGGCGTCTGATCTGGCTCCAAACTGTTTGCACTGCAAATAATAGTTTTAGCGTAAACGCGTTTATTGGGAAAGAATAACAGATTCTCCACTGTAGGAGCTTAAAGCAAAGTAAAAATAAAACAAAAAGTTTTCTGATTTTACTCTCTCCTTGCTTTAAGCAACCACCTGCATTAAACACAAATTAGTTCACTTATTTTAGTGGCAGTAATAGAGAAGTTTTACTTTTACACCATTACCCCATAGGTTGTTTCTAGTAATGAAGATAGGTGACAACTTAAAGTAGGTTGAAAGTAAAGCAGAATGCGCCTTAAGGCACATTCTGCTTTACTTTCAGCCTACTTTAAGCTAACATCTGCTAGAATGTAGAAAATATTTCTTATGATACCGGTTCTTATTCATGACTGTATAAACTGGAGCTATTTTCTTTAGTGGATGAATAAAATACAGGCGTAAAAAGGTGTATTTATGGGGCAATGGGTTAAATACTTTTGTGAAATGACTGAATGTAAGTAACCTACCCCTGCTCCAGTCAACACCATGATTTTCTTACACTTCTGCATGAGGTCTATCACATCCTCTATGGTGTTGATGTTTGACAGTTTCTCACGAGGTGGGGGCTCGGACATGATACTGATCACCAACTTCCACAGTGTAAAATCATCAACATTAGGGATAATATTGGAGTCGGAGATTATCTGCTCTAGGATAGATCTGGGGCTGACCCCTTCTTCCATGTTTCTGTAAACCCATGACATGGCCCCTGTTCAAAAAGAGGAATAACAAGCACAGTTGAAAAAGATAACATTCAGTAAACAAGAATGAACTAGAACTAACACTTAACCATTTCCCCCATAGAATCGTCTTTTAGCGAATTTGATTTATTCCTCTGCTGAAGAAAATAGTTCCAATTTAATCAGTCATGAATATAATTATAATATAGGAAATATTTTCTATATTCTAGCACATGATAGCTTAAAGCAGACTGAAAGTAAAGTAGAATGTGCCTTAAGGCACATTCTGCTTTACTTTCAATCTGCTTTAAGTAGTCACCTATCTTCAATACTATAAATAGGCTATCAGGTAAAGGGTTAATGCAATACCTGTTAACACCCCACTGTTTCACTGTTTGCTTCATATAAGAATCATAATATTGCTCATGTTTTAAGCCACTTCACTTCAAGTTTTAGCTTTATTACTGCACACTGCCTTAGTTACTTTACAGTGCAGGACTAAATATGTGCTTTACACTGGGCATCAAAAAGAAGCAGAGAACTCTGACTAACATAAGGGAAGGGCATCATGGCCGGGTTTTCTGTATCCATTCCCCTCTCTCTAGGGCTTCCAATTAGCCCAAAGATGGCAGAAACAGATGTTAACAAACAAACCAAACCATACAAAATAAGTAATAAAACATCAATTGCTAAAAGAGCTGATCTATACCAGAGTGCTCCTGTTTGTCAAACTTATTAATATTTTGGACACATAAACCCCTCAAGAGTCAATATATAAAATGGTCATTCATCAAAAAATGGAAGAGTCAATTTGAGTAGGGATAAACATGATATATTTAACCCATTACCCCATAAATACTCTCTTTCTTGCCTTTATTTTATTCATCCACTGAATAAAATAGTTCCAATTTATACAATCATGAATATGTATTATAAAAGATATTTTCTAAACAGTATTACTCTAGTAAATAGTAGCTTTTAGCAGGCTGGAAGTAAAGCAGAAAGTGCCTTAAGGCACATTATGCTTTACTTTCAACCTGCTTTAACCCATTACCCCATAGCCTGTTTCTAATTTTGAAAATATGTTACCACTTAAAGCAGGTTGAAAGTAAAGCAGAATGTGCCTTAAATGTGCCTTAAGGCGCATTCTGCTTTACTTTCAGTCTGCTTTAAGCTACCATCTGCTAGAATGGAGAAAATATTTCTTATAATACATATGTATAACTGTATAAATTGGAACTATTTTCTTCAGTGGAGAAATTAATGAAAGGCGTAAAAAGGTGTATTTATGGGGTATGGGGTAATGGGTTAAGAGAGCACCTGTCTTCAAGACTAGAAACAGGCTATGGGGTAAAGTGTTAACAGTTACCTGAGCTTTGGGCTTTCCATGACTCTTCCCCACTGAGGTCAGAAAAATCACTCAAGGCACTAGCACTGTTGTCAGAGTCAGACTCTCCCCCTTGTGGTGACAAATCCTCACTCTGAAATATTCCAATCCTACGTCTAAATCATACTTCATCACAAATAACAGTAAAACCTCTCTATTACAACCACGGAACTTTGTAAATTATTTGGCGTTTTGCAACAGGTGACTGCTTAAAGGGAGGTGACAGTTAAACAGAAAGCTCCTTTAGGAGCTTTCTGTTTTACTGTCACCTTCCTTTAAGCTGTCACCTGTCCTTCATACAATCAATTAGCATACATTTCAGTGTCCGTAATAGACAGGTTCTACTGTACAATCAGTTTAGTATTCAGCAATCAATATGGGAAAATATGTATTTCAAAAAGACTGAAAACCAAATGGTGTATTTGCAAAGAAAAAAGAGAGAAAAGAAATGACCTCAAATAATGTACACAATCCTTTAAAGCAACCATCTGTCTTCAATACTGAAAACAAGCTATAGAAGAAAGGCAATATGAATTATTGCAAACAGTAAAGGAACTGGTTAAAGGGTTTCTGCAAGATCTTATTGGAACCAGAGCCATCGCAAGATGGCACGCTCGACTATTCCAGGGTTTTTTCGTTATTGGAAATTTGATAAGGGTATATAAATATATTGGATAAGCATGTTTGATGGTAGTCATTTGAACACATGACTGTACATGGCTTTTGCAGCCGATTATGGAAGAAGTTGGTATGCATGATAATTTATGTGTAGTATTAGACCCATATTGATTGTTAGTTTACTTTTTAAGTTCTATGGTATTAATGTTGTAAAATTTGCATAGTTTGTTTGTTAATATTATAGATTTGTAGAGGTTTAGAATTGAATAGATGAAGACAGGTCAGAATTTTTATGTTTGATTGGTATTTTCTTGTTGTATAGGCATTGTGACACAGTAATAATTATAATATAACTGTAGAACTGACATGTATGTAGGGAATGGAATGTTGTTTGGGTGATGCAGTTTTACAGAGTGTTACTAAGTAAAACTGTATTGAAGGGCAGTGGGTATATTGTATCTCCTCCCCTCCCCCCCTCCCCCTCCCTCCATACAACATCACCACCTACTCTCAATACGGTTACCACTAGAAGGTGGACAAAATAATTTAAAGTTCATGGACAATACTTTGGAAATAACTTTGCATACTTGACTTGACTTGATCCTGAGTTTATTTGTCATCTGCTGCGGGATTAGTCCCAGTAGCTGGGGTAGGCAGCAGGCGGCTAGAGTGTCTAACCCCTGATTTCCACGCTCCTCTGTTCTGTATTTATCAATATACCGAGTAACAATATCCATTATTAACTTACTTGAAGTTCCAGTCTCAGCTTGGTATTGACAAAAAGCAAACTTTCTTCTTCTTGTTCAAATGTAAAACGTAAACTGAAACCAGAGCTACCTGCCTTGGTTGGGTGAAACAGTGGTTGCAGAGTAGCAGAATTTTTAATTTCTAAGTATAAAATTTCTAATTTAATATATAAGGTAATTTCTAAGTCCATCAAGGGCCATACCTCACACTAAATGCAAACTAGAGTTACCTGCCTTGATTGACTGCACTAGTGGAAAGGTTGTGGTGAAGTTATAATCCCATACAAGCAGCAGCTGCAGAGATATAAGCTTATTTCTAGGTTGCACAAAAAACCTTAACCAAAATTTCTAAGTCCATCAAGGGCCATAACTCACACTAAATGCAAACTAGAGTTACCTGCCTTGATTGACTGCACTAGTGGCAAGGTTGTGGTGAAGTTATAATCCCATACAAGCAGCAGTTGCAGAGATATAAGCTTATTTCTAGATTGCACAAAAAACCTTAACCAAAATGTCTAAGTCCATCAAGGGCCATAACTCACACAAAATCCAAACCAGAGTTACCAGCCATGATTTGCTGCAGTAATGGGGAGGCTGTGGTGAAGTTATAATGCAATACAAGTATTGGTTGTAGAAATACAAGCATATTTGTAGGTTGCACAAAAAACCTTAACCAGTGCAACGCCGACGCCAGAGCGACTGTAATAGCCCTCCATATTCTTCGAATAGTCGAGCTAAAAAGCCTTCAACAATCAACATAAACTAGTAATTTCTCAAATAAGGAATAGTCCATTTTCAAAATTATAACATTGCAAGGGTCTGACCGTTTGAACCCAAATAGCGCATAAAATTATATGCATGTACTTTGCAAACAGTGTCCCTGTGAAAAATACACTTGTCCTATGCAAACAGTGTAGAACCAGATCAGAGAGGCCTTAAAGGAGCCCTCTGATCCGTGTTTGCACTGTTCATCATTTTACGATACTTTGTAACTTTAGGACAACCCTCAATAGTAAAATACGGACAAGACTAAATTGTACAATGCAAGGGTTACTAGTTAAGATTAATCAGACAGGCTTACTTTATATTCCATCCTGATAGTTTCTGCATGAAATATTACCACAGCAATGTAATTCTAATGTTTCAACAGTTTGACATTCTTATTTGTAATAAAAGTCATACCTTGGATGCTTCTGGAGAACTAGCCTGGCTTTTTTCTTGCTCATCTGAAATAAATTCTGAAGGTTAAGCTTAATTTGAATGGCAATTATTCAGAGCTCCAGATCAAATAAGTACATGTATTTCAAACAATAACTTCCTTATGTCCTAACCCATTACCCCATAAATACGCCTTTTTATGCCTTTAATTAATTCCTCTTCTGAAGAAAATAGTTCCAATTTATACTGTCACAAATAAAAATCATAAGAATTATTTTCTATATTCTAGAAGATAATAGCTTAAAGCAGGCTGAAAGTAAAGCAGAATGTGCCTTAAGGCACATTCTGCTTTACTTTCAACCTGCTTTAAGTGGTCACATATCTTCAAAACTAGAAACAGGCTATGTGGTATGGGTTAACCAAGCCCAATGTTGTGATTAATCAATTAAGTCATCCAGAAGAGACAACCCTAGAGACTAAATGAGTACATATTAGTCCCACCAAAGGGTTTGAAAGGAATAAAGGAGAAAAAGATTAGAAATGTTCTGTTTACTCATTTAGTTTAAACATATTTTATTCAGGAAAAACATAACATGAATATTAACATATTTGACAGCATCATAAGGATTAGAATTTGTTTACTCATTTAATATCTGTCCCAGAGTCCATCGGTATATGGCATGTGATAAACAATCATCTTTGATTGTCGAATGTGTGTTTACAAAAGCGCTTAGCACTGGTTTCTAATTCTAATTTATAAGAGAAAACAAGATTGCCAGTCATGATTCTGGAATAATCAATGTAGCGACGGCCTATTAAAATTCTTGGTAGTGTCAACAAAAAAGGAGATAAACCATACTCAAGAAAACTATAGACTGGTCATACAACAGTGGAATTTTACACTGAAAAAGTGAGTATAGTAAAAGGAAAATTGACACTGTAACCTCCAAGATAAACTTCCGTTCTGCTCTGGAAAACCGCATGCAGACACTGAAAACAACTGTTTACTGTTGTGCAAAAGCACAAATATGTGGCTGTTTAACAGAGCCAGTTTTAAAAGCTGTGGTAAGTAATATATTAGATGAGTTGATCAAGGTCTTCAAACCATTGTTTTTGCTATACTCAATGATGTTGTGACCGAGTTATGCCAGTCTCTTGACTGCATGAAAAAGAAAGTAAAATATTCCGGAGATCGATCTTTTTGATTGACATTAGAAACAAAACATGATTGGGAAAAACATTTGCGTGGCCTGTCATAATAGAAGACAGTAACTTTTAGACGAAACTATGATGTAAGGTATGTAGATCAGTGAAAAAAGTGTAAACTGACAAGTGTCTGAACGAAGAGGGTGCATCGAGTAATCAGATTTCTTCTACCTTGATTGAGCATTATTATAATGCTACTTATAATTTATAATTAGACAAAATTGGAGCACCAAACCAGCGACCCTGTTAATATTAATCATTGACAAAACTCAAAAATGCTTGTACACATGAAGAACAGAATGTAAGTATTCAATGTTAAATTGTTTTTAAGTTATGTTTGATATGCAAAGGTATTGTCTGTATAACATCTGTACTGGCTATAATTATGCCATTGTGCTTTTTAATGCCAAATAAAGATTATGTTATGTTATATTATGTTTTAAATAAAGTAAGACCTAGTACTAATCTGCAAATCAACATTTTTCATATTACCCAATTAAGTTTCTTCGGTATCCAATTGTATGCCAAGTCCAGGGGTAATTACCCAATTAGCACAAAAGCTTATCTGTAGCTCTGTAGGTCTTTGAAGACAAGATTGATAAGCACTTGAGACATGAACAGTACCTAGCTACTAGCTAGATCCAAGCATGCGGTACCTGTAATGTATTCCCAAAGATGACTTGAGCAGACGTTATAGGCATCAATTGCCTTTTTTCTGTAGACTGTGAGTGTAGACTACAGTATCAAACCTGCAATGGCTGCATTGCAGTAAATACAATGTTCATGAATTGATGCAATTTTAGTGAAATAAATAAAAATCAATAATTGCCTGTTTAAGAGACTGAAAACCAAATGAGGCCAAAAAAGAAACAATTGTGATGTCAAACGCTTATGTAAACATGTAAATATTAGCCATGAGCTGCATGGTAAAGACATTCTTATGAATATTTGAAAGTTCAAACTGAAGTTTTAGACATTTACGGCACGGCAAGCTCTGTTGGGCCAAACCACGGGAATGCTTCAAATTACCAGCAAAGTATCTTCCGTTTAATCAGGAATACAGGTTCCTGGTTAAATCCAAATCTCATATATTAATTTTGGGTATTATTCGATTAGAATCACAAAATATCATATAAAAACACAAAAAAAGTCGATATTTATAAGTCAACTGGTCAATATGCGTATTTTGTCCAATATGGCAACGCTGTCAATAATTGCGCAGGTGAAAGCGAAGTCATGTGACCACATCGAAATAAGTCACTGCCTCTCAACGGACACCTGTTATAATTATAGGGATGGAAGGAAAACAAAGTGAACCGAACCCGGCGAACCGTGACCAATGAATCACGATATACCGTCCCACGGAGTACCGTGGTACCCTTAATAAAAAATCTAAAATTTGGTGACTTTTCTTGAGGATGTTTTAGTCTGATTATATTCATTTTTATGCAAGAAACACATTGGCTTTTATCTGAATTTTGAGTATTTTCTTTTTACAAACTTACACCATTTGGTTTTCAGTCTCTTTAATAAATTTTTTTAGTGATTATGCAAATCAATGAGAGACAAGAAATATCTTTAAAAAAGATATTCAACGGAATGAGTGGTTGAACTAAGGCTATAGATGGGTGTGCAAAATATAATTGAGGTTTTCAAAGAATTGTAATATCTTGGATTGAAAAGCAAAAAATACAAGTATACAATTGAAACAGTAATTTTTATTTAAAATGCAAAACTATCATGTACAGAAATGCAAAACAAAACAATAATTTAACTCATATCCTAGCTACTGGTAGGAGATCCTAACATTAATCTATTGTTCTATATATCAAACTTCATTCATAGAGTTTCTTGAAACAAACTATAACATACACAAATGTACAGATACAACAGTCTGCTGTACTTCACTCTTGTAAATAATGATAAAACAACACGATTGTGTTTAACTCACTTGAGGCCATTTATATATAATATTGCTTTTAATGTATGGTAAATGTGTACAAATAGTTAACAATTAAAACAAATTGGTAGTAAACAACAAAACACCTAGCTTCCTCTGTATATCTATAAAAAGATTTCAGATGTCACATCTTAAAATAGAAGCATAATTGCATCAGCCCAGTGTAGTAAACAGTCAGTCTGTGTCTCTAAATTTTACACTCACAGTCCATATCTGGTAAAACTGTAATTGGACATAGACCAGCCTACAGGGCTCCAGATAAGAGGGAGTAAACTAAACAAAACACATTTTTTCACTCCTTTCAGCACCAAACCCTATGGTGTTACCACTCATTTGGATAGTCTCGAAGAGACAATTCAAATGAGTAGTGACACCACAGGGTTTAATGCACAAATAAAGATTTTAAGTTTTGAAATAATTCCCTTATCTGGAGCCCTGGCTACTATCCAATCAGACTATTCAGTTTCAACGGGTGCCGGACGTTTCGGTAAATGACCAGTTCGGTAAATTGATTTTATATAGTGAAAGGTTTGGACGTTTCGGTAAAAAGATAAATTATAGTAATTAAAGGTTTATCTACCTGTATTTCACACCTTTCACTTGATCAATAACTGATAGCGTTTGATATGTATCACTTGTATCTTTTAATGCCTTACAAATAGATTGGATCTAAACTATACGATCTAAATTTCTATGCCGTTTTGGGGCAATCAAGTTGCAAGTTGTAATGAAGTTAGAAATGGCAAACGAAAAAAGAAAATCAAAGTGGGCCTTTTCTTGAGAGTCCTTTGAAAGTATTTGCAACCCGATCAGAATCAGTTTAATAGTCTGAGGATCTACTATGTCGACGGTGAATGTTAAAAAAATCAATTAAAAAAAATAGATCTAGTTTGGTTGCATCAGGGAAGTTAGAATGCTAGAATCTGCTTTAAGTTAGGGTCAATCCGGGTAAATACGGACGGTTTTCACAGGCATACCATATCTTCGTCGATGCTCCGTTTGCTTTTTCAACCAAAATTGTGAGCACTTCCGCTTCACGTCTCATGATCTGTTCTTTTGACTTTGCCGTTACAAATATTTAGTTATAGTAGGCCCGAGACGTTGTGAAAGCAGTTAAAACGAAAGTACCCAGCGTCGTCGAAGTACGCACATGGTAGGAAAAAGACGGACAGGGGTTGGAAAAATACGGACATGCGCATTTTAGTTGAGAAAATATGGACATGTGCATCTTTTTTCAAGGTAAATGACATTTGAACACGAATAGAATCTATATCTTGGAAAAGGTGGTTGATTCAATTAAAAAAAAACCATGTAGATACCTGTAATCCTGCTTGATTTGTTCCACGATCGTATATGTACATGAATGTAGAAAAAATGAGCCAAACAGTCTATATCATGATAAGAGATTAGTTTTGAAAGGCGATATAATTATATAGCTTGTCAGTGGCTGCATCTTTTGAAAAGCGTAATAATGAAAGGGTGCTGTGTTGACAAATTAGATGACCAATGCCCCCATGCTACCCTTCATGCATGTAATGCCCGACAGATGCTTGTGAAACTCCACTCACAAAAATGATTAACATTTTGCTACCTAAGCAATTGCTTATGGTATCAGTTTATCACGGTTACCCGAAAAACCGAAAACAGCTGTTTTCGCGAAAACAGGCGAAAACAGGCTGATCTTACCAAAACAGGCTAGAAAAAAGGTTTTATGTACTGGAAACGTATTTAAAAGGATATATTTCAATTTATTGGTTTATAATATATTAATAGTGCTTCTATATATTTAGTTTTCGATAAAAAATGCTTTTTATTGAACAAAATCGGTGACGGTATGAAAAATGTTGGTCTGTAATATCAGACGAAAACAGCATAGAAAATATGTGTTGTGAGCTACTAACGCATTTAAAGACATAAACACTGTTTAATAATAATAATTTGAACTAATAACAGTCATTTAGGCTAAAAAAGTTGTCTTTCATGACCTACAATCGCCAATAAAATTGACCCGAATCGGCGAAGCTATGAAAAATATCGGTCCGTAATAACTAATGTCACACGAAAACAGTAGAGAAAGTATGATTTGTGTACTAATATCATACGTTGAGAAAACGTATTTAAAAGCATATATTCCAATTAAATGTTTTATAATGATTTAATAATGGCCCCTTTCCGATAAAAATGCTTTTTATTGACCAAAATTGGCGACGGTATGAAAAATGTTGGTCTGTAATAGCATACGGAAACAGCATAGGAAATATGTTTTTTGTATTAATATCGCATTCAAAGACAGCTCAGGATAAAAACAGCTCAGAACGGTATTTAACCAGATTTTTGCCCTGTTTTCATCCTGGATCATTCATAAACCCGCATAAGCATAACATTTTGGTTGGTTTACGATCAAGGTAAGAAATAACACAGAAAGATCCGGATGATCTTTCTGAATCATTTCTACTCAGAAGTGTCCATAAACTCGCACTTTGTACAACAATTTAGGATATTTTACAGCAGGACATACAGTTGGGGAGGTACAATGCAGGCCAAAAATGACACAGAAAGGTCCGAAATGAGCCTTCTGCGTCACTTTTATCCTGGATTAACCATAAACCCGCATTTATTACAACTATGTATGGTCGTGTGTAATTCAGGCAAGACACAGCACAGAAAGTTCCTGGATGAACTCTCAGCATTATCTCTATCCTGAGTTATCCATAAAGACCGCATTTAGTATATATAAAAAACCGGAGAAAACAATAAGGATGGTGTGCAATGTAAGTCAAAAATAGCACAGAGAGATCGAAAATGAACTCTCTGCATTACTTTGGTCCCGAGTTATCCACCATCCGTATTTAGTATCAAGATCTAAAAAGATATACAATGTAGATAAAAACCACACAGAAAGGCACTGAATGCCCTTTCTGCATCACATTTAACCCGAATTGTCCATACGCATACATACCCACACACATACAGAGACACACTTATCACTTAATAGCGATAATATTGATAAAATATACTGAAAAACTAGACCACGATAATTGTATTGATGACATAACAAATACGTTTATATCGACCTTACACAATTGTTCCCTTGAGGTATTTGGACACACCAAACAATATAAAACAACAGGAAATCAAAGTAAAAAAACATGGTTTAATACAGACTGCTATACTGCTAGAAAACAGTTTAATAAAGCTAGAAATGCATTCAATAGGAACAAATCAAATGCTACTTTACGCGAAGATTTCTTAGGAGCGAAGTCACACCACAATAAAATAAAACGCACTACAAAAAATAAATACCTAAACAACGAAAAAATAAATTTATCACGTCTAGGTAAATCTAATCCCAAACAATTCTGGAAAAAAATTAAACGGCAATATACAAAAACACAGAAACAAGCGCAAAATCTTGACATAACAGATTTATATGAACATTTCAAAAACCTATACAGTTGTGATAATGACAACAATAATAATAGTGACAACAACAACAATAGTGAAGACGACAACAACAATAGTGATAATAACAACAGTGATAATAACAACAGTGACAATAACAACAACACTGACAACAACAACAACAATAACAATGATTTATTAAATGAACACGTTTTGGACGACGATTTAGACAAAGACATAACTATGCCTGAATTAAGAGATGCTGTTTTTTCTCAGAATAATAACAAGAGTAGTGGATTAGATGATATATGTGCTGAAATTTATAAGCATTCCTTTGAACAAACCTCTCAATTTATATTAAAACTTTTTAATCGATTATTATCTAAGGGAGAGTATCCAAATTGCTTTGGCGAAGGAATAATATGTCCAGTATTCAAAGGGGGAGACATAGAAGATTCCAAAAATTATAGAGGTATAACTTTAATAAATATACTTTCAAAGATATACTCACAAATCATTTTAAATAGACTCACAAAATGGAGTCAGGCACACGATAAAATAATTAAAAATCAGTTTGGATTTCAAAAAGGCAAGTCGACTGTCGACTGTATTTTCGTATTACACGCTATAATTGCAAATACTCTAGCAAATAAAAAGAAGTTATATTGCGCTTTCGTAGATTTTGAAAAATGCTTTGACAAATAGTACCCTAATGTGTTAATTGGTTAAAAGATCGAGCTTATCATCGGGTATCAAACTTTGTGTTGGTTGTTGACAGTTATGATTATGGACGAAAATGATAGGTCCTTAAAGCATGTTGAAAGTAAAGCAGAAGTAGCATTCTGCTTTACATTCAACCTTCTTTAAGCTACAATTTGCCTATATAAAGAAACAATTTCTTATGGTACATAGTACTACATATTCATCCGAGGGACGAGTATACTCGTCATAAACAAACAGTCGAAACAAACATTGCAGATCCTGATCAGAGGATTTTTCGGAAAAGTATAGGTTAACAATTGAAAAACTGACAAGAAGAGGAAATGCCCTCCAGAAGCAGGCTGATACAGAGATGGAGCTGCTGAATATGTACGGAGTAAGTTTGTCAGCGCTGGAGCTTCCATTCACAGATTTTAGTTTTTTAAATACTTCCCTCATATGAAGCTCTGCAATGCGTTTCAATATTTAATGTTGTACACATATTGTAAACATATTAATTTATACTATGATATTTATTTTTTTCATGTCGCCGGACCCCTCCTGTACAGCCTTTGAGCTGTGGATTACGTGAATTCTATCAACACTTGATTCAATTGGATTATTATATGAATGTGTGTTTTGTGTTTTATCTGTGATATATTTATCTGTGATATATATCTGTGATTTATACACGTGAGCATGTAATTCGCAATGCTGGATTATATAAGTGAAAGTGCTTGTGTAATGTTTTCACTCGGATTTATTAAGTGCTACCGGATTTGACAGTGGTTTAGATCTGCAGTAAACCATCTATATAACAACCCTAAACTGTGTATGCTCATTGGGACTGCTTAAAGTATAGCGAAAGTCAAACTGGAGCATTCTATTTTACTTTCACCATGCTTTAAGCTGGCACATATCTTACATAGGACATGCTGACTGAGAATTAATTAACATTCTTTTTAGAGGTCGTAATATGGATGCTTTATCAAATGCTATTTATCAACTCACACAGGGCTGCCATCTCCGCATGTTTCCGATTTTTTGTGTTGGTAATTTTAAGCATGAAGAAAGGATGTAAGGAGTATACTTGTCCTATGCAAACAGTGAAGACCATGTCCAGAATTCATATAATTTTAGATAATTTACAGATTCTGCCCCTGGATAAGAACCACACATATTCAATGAAAGATAGATATTTGTATATACATTTTTAATTCTGGATAAAAGCAATGTGCACATAAATATTTCTTCAATATACCATATAATGAGATTCGAATATAACAAATATAATCTGGATCCAGGCAATACATTTACTGGGCCGCGATATGGCTTTGAAATGTATTTGAGAATGACAAATGTGAACGATAAGTATAAACAGTTAAGAGTTTCGCCAATTATGATTAAAACCACTCATGCTGACATGTTTGAAAAGTTCATGAGTGTCGCTAATTAGTATTAAAGCCACTCGTGCTGACATGTTTGAGAACTTAATTGATTTTCATCTCGCTCGATCCCTATAAAATCTGACCGTTCTCCGTAGTTTCATTATTCACTTCTTGAACATTTGTTGCCGACTTTTAGCCAGACAAATTATATTACCAACTCTATTTCATTTTTCTTTGCATGCCATAACGATATTTTGTTTTTTTCAGGCTGTTTTCGTAAGTTAAGGCAGGTCAGCATTTTTCCATATTGCGCCGATTGCTAGCCGATTTTTGATAATTTGTTAAAATATATTGGCGAATAAACAATATTAATACCGTATTAACGATAAAAAAATGAATACCGTATAATACGATATCGGTACAACATACATATAGCTTCTAAGTGGTGTGTTCGGTTGTTTTCGTATGTCATGTCGGACCGGCACTTTTCATATTGACGCCGATTTTGGGGCAATAAAAGCACCTTTTTGAGTAGGAATGACGATTATTATTTTATAATAGACTAATAAACTGTTATTGATGGCTTTAAATATACTTTCATAACATAAAACCTTTTTTCTAGCCTGTTTTCGTAAGCTCAGCCTGTTTTCGCCTGTTTTCGCGAAAACAGGCTGTTTTCGGTTTTTCGGGTGACCCAGTTTATCAAAGTGATTATTCCACCAGTGTTCTGGCAAAAAGACAGTGTGTCAAACAATTCGGATCCTGAATCAGTGATGAGACTCGATATACATGTATACTCGGCTTTTCACCTGGTCCCACATTGTTTGTAAAGGTAGAAAACTTTAAGTATGACTAATTGCCAATATTGTGCTGAAGGTTGGTGAGATAAAGCTATATTTGAACATAAAACAATAGACTTTTACAGTACACTATTTATTTTTCATAGTCAATAAGCAAAAATGTCGACCACTAACTCCAACAGGAAAGCGTCACGGGGATATACTCTGTTTGCCAAGGATGTGTATTTATATTGGCGAAAGTGTCAACAAAACCTCTTTTTCGGCGTTTTCTTCTTTAAAAGTCTATGCAATTAATTATAATTGGATTTTTGATTTGGTTGAAATATTTTCATTGTGATTTTTCTTTTATACTAATTGTTCTATTTTTTCTATTTCAGGCTTTTTTCAGCACAAACCATTTCTCTTAAACACCAGTAGGCTCACAAAGACCGTATGCTTTTTGTTGATATGGCGTTTCGGTCAAAAGGATATATACCGTACCTGCAGAACCCACTATTTATGACTATGTTGGAACGTGTAAAGGCTCTTCCCATGCCTGGAAAATCACAGGGGACCGTCACAATAGAAGTCTGAACCCCCAAAGAAAAAAAATGTATAAACACTAGATATACATGTATAGACCAGGCCCAAACCCAGACTAGTCATGTGGTTAGTTGTGGGCTAGAGGTTTATGGCAATGACATGGCTTTAAGCTGTGACAACAGCAGCCGATGATACCGCTAGGACTGTCAGGGGATTGACCAACAGAAATATCATACACGGTATCATAGCTAGATATATATCACTATGGACGAAGACACTGACGCACGACTGACATGACCGCCATCCACTGGCATAAGTAAAACAACTATAAAACCTAGACAACTTTTTAATAACAATAATGACATGACGTACATGTATGTATTTAGAATTTTTTAGATTAATATATGACTTTTCAAATGTTGACCAGTCTTGTATGTTTGTCATTTTCCTAGCTAGCCATTTCCGCATTACCTCTTTGCAAACACAGTACTAGACAAGTTACGGTGCCATGCACGGTTCCTATAAAAACCTTGTCTGATAAGGGTCAACTCTGTTTGCTGAATATATGTCACTGTTGGTTTTGACAGCGAACTGTTTAATGTGACACGTACTAGATAGATCTATCTCTTTAGTTTTATCAAATAGATCTAGAATCTATATATAGCTATTCATAATAGACGGCGGGGTACACAAACATGTGTACATTAGGCTATATCTAGATATCCAATCTAATTATTTTTCTTTATAAACATAGTCCATTAGTTCATATATAAGTTTGTGTTTTTGATGTTTCATTTGTTCCTGAAAATTTATATGGACCTTTCACGTTCGCAGTTTTAATACTAGATCTAGAGTCTAGTAGATCTATGCCGAAAATACCCACAGTTGCTGACGATCTAGATCTATTCTTAAAGCTGTAAACTTGATTTCAAGCACCCTAAGATCTAGGTCTACACTTTTCTGCAATCAATAGGACAAGTATACTCAACACAGCAGTCAGAGACCTGACTGTACACCTTTTTTTAAATGACGAGTATACTCGTCCCTAGGGCTGAATATGTTAATTGGTAATAAGAAGGTGCTCACTGACACAACCTTAGTGAAATATGCATCGGCATAAATTCTTAAAATAGACACACTTGCGAAATGTGTAAGGCATTCGGTAGCATCCGTATTTTTCCGTAGTACAAAACAACAGATTTAATACGGACATTTTTTTTATTTTCTTTATTTTGAAGGCAATTTTGATCGTTTCATGAACCTTTTTCATATAAAATTATTTTAAAATTTGTATTAACTCATTCAAAGTATTTATGTTACTAAATATACCCTTTAGTAACCTCGCGTGTGTACATGAATTCTAGTGTTGGAATCTCGCCGCCTTTACATGTTGTGTAGAAACGAGAGAGTAGGGTATGGTAACGTCATGTAAGCATACATATTTCGTCATCAGAAAATGTGTACTGTAAATGATAATGAAAATCGAAGTCTACACATCAAAGAGAAACTAACATGCAGGTTGAGGTAAACAAAAGCTATGATATATAGATCATAACATAGGATTTTGTGAGGCTGTCCGTATTTATACCCTTGTCCGTATTTACCCGTAAGCGAATAGATCTATATAATTATTGCATTTCATCAAATATAAAAAAAAATCTGTTACGATCAGGATCTACTTGACAGGCAGAACATGTGAAAATATAAACAATACAAACAATTACTAAATAAAAAAATATAATTTTTTTTAAAAATAATAGTAGGCGCTTCTACGATTCTTCTTCATTTCCTTTCGTAAGATGTATTTGGATAGTACATTATGCATTACTCATTTTGTCATGTGCATATAATATATAAATGTATGTTTTGTATGTATGACGAGAAATTGTATAGTTTAAGTCAAATAAACGTTCTTCTTCTTCTTTTTCATGTCCATTTATTTCGTTGGTAGATAAGGATCCACACATATTAAAACAACCCTTCAAAAGTGGCACAGACACGGTGACAGGGATTATTCTGTCGCAGAATGCAAGTGAGAGAAATTCTCTCATTTGTAAAAAAAAGTGAGAGATTTTTTTAGATGATGAGAGAAATTTTAATTGGTAGTCTGTTTGTACCAACAAGCACTACTGCAAAATCTATTGCTTGAGAATTTTGTGTAAATAATATTTATATGACATGGAACTGTTATTCTTCTTCTCCTTATCGAAATCTAGTGAAAAGATTTAATCCATACCATAAATTGATAGTTTACCGCACGCGCCATTAGCGTATATGTTATCGCCAGATTCGTTTTCGTCTGTAGAGGGTCAGTTCGCGAAAACTAGTGACAAAAATTATCGCCGCGGTTACGACGATATCTAAGGAATAAAGTGAACGGTATTTTGGTGCATTGTGCAGTTATTTTCAATCCAGTGAAGGGAAATTACATTCCTGTTTTCGAAAGAAAGTACGATCTCATGACAGAGGACATAACGTGTACCGGTCCGACGTTAATCCCTGCCGGTCACCCATCCAGGTTCTAACCGCACAGGACGTTGCTTAACAACGGAATCATAAAAAAGTGTATAATTATGTGGCTTAACTTCGTAACCGAGATAAACACTTAGACAATCTATAAAAGCCTGCTTCCACAGTCAGACTGTAGAAGTGTTTATATACCGTTAATTTCCGTCACATTTATCTGTCTGTAATTGTCAATTAGTCTACGTGCGGTCTGGTACACGTTTTATTCTGAACCGGATGTGTTTTGATTTTATATACAAAATTCGGAACTCTCGGTCCTTTCCGTTTATTGGTTTGCTGTTATACTTATTATACTTACAGCGGGATGCTGCGATTACGATAAGGCGTTCGCAAAATTGATCAGAAATGTTTGTAAATATCGGAAATAAATCGAGAAGAATTACGTTTCGCTCGCAAGTATCTGAGAAATGAGTGCGAGAAATATTTGCGTTATTCAAATTTTGATGCGATATCTGTCATTTTCGTGCGAAAAATCGCGGCCCAGAATGATCCCTGCGGTGACATAGTCTCATTGTTACAGGGAGATAGGGCTGCAACGGTTCAGGTACTTCACGGTTCGGTTCGGGTTCGAGTAGACCCCTTCGGTTTTCGGTTATTTCGGTTCGGGTATTACCTAGGATAAGAACTTGATAAAATCAACCAGAAAAAAACCTCATTTACTTACACATGTCTACGCAGACAATAGATCTAAACACTTTTTCGAAAACGCTATCAATGTCATCTATAATTTTATCATATGTACGAGAAAGATGTGCATTTCTTTCTACCATTTTAGGACAGATTGTAGCGAATTTAAGGCGTGGTTCGTCCCGACCTGTTTTTCATTGAAGTTTCGTAACTAAGCTTTGTCATTCTGGCTGGTATTCCTTAAATGCCTCATCAGCCTTCTATTTATAAGCGCTAAAAATACTACCTAGCTCCAATTATATTATTATTTTACTGAAAAAGTCATTAATATTTCAGTTTAATTATTTACATCGCCATTCGCAATTTGCGGACGCTAAGTAATAGACTGGTTACCCTTTTTCTGATGCTGATTCGACTTTGGTAACTTTGAAGCCGGGCTATCAATCGTGCGCATGCGTTAAGTGCTGGATTTCCCGGAATTATAAATAGCCGATATGAAAAGAATGAGACGGACGAGAAGCGAGCTATTTAAATTACTGCAAGAAGAAAAGGTTAGAACTGTGATTTAAAGGAAAACGGACAGCTGATGACAATATGGTCTTAGATCCTAGATTTTATCCTAAAAGCAACATTCATGAAGGTCCTGCAATTATTACTCATCGATAAGGTACGAAAAAGATCGATTTACTGCATACAGGTAAGCTATCGCTAATTGGAACGGGCGCCGCCATATTGGCAAAGCTATCATTCGGAACCCTCGATTTTTATCCATTTTGTGACGACACAAAGGCCTAAACGCTGATTGGCTCTTTCACTCAACCACTGTAACTTGGACGGACATTTCACACTTCGTCAGTAAGGGTAACGGCAAGCTTAATTCAAGGTCGCATACAGTTAAAAAAAAGATAATAGATAGATGGTATATTCATATTAATGATGATGAACTTGAAATGTCGTGTAGATCCAGAAACGATCAGAAGCTATCGTTAATCGGCTTAGAGAAATGTCCGTTCCAATTCCCAGCTATAGAATCTGGGAAAACAATGCTGCGAAATGGCTAACAGTAGAGTATGGCGACATCCATAATACCTTGATTGATGTTTATAATAATAGATCTAGATCTACAATAAAAAAAATCTGATAATCAGTGCGATATTGTGCTGATCTAGACCTAAATGTTGAACTGGCTTAGATCTACCAACTCGTTTACAAATCAGCATTTTCTAGCTGGTTCGTCTCGGTTTAGGAATTCAACGCTACAGAAATTCTTAATGAAAAAAGTCTCATTACTAGATCTACATATTGTACGGGTAGATCTAGATCGGTTTTTTCTTTCTTAATTTAATCAGCGCGATTCTCTAGATCCCGATCTGATAGAGCGATCTTACTTGAGTCCAAATCCGATTTTGATTGGATCTAGTTTTATCGTTCTTATTTCTGGGTGTAGTTTTACACTCGTCATTTCTGTAGAAAAAATTCAAACAACTTTTAGATAGGCCTAAATGAATTTTAATTTAAGATTTAAATTCGAGTTTTATGGTAGACTCTAGCCTTTTTAAAAAAGCAGCATACACATCTAGATCAATACAAAACCACAAAAGCTAGAAGTGTCCAATATTCTTTTTTTCTTTTTTTTTTTTTAAAGATCTTGGCTTTTTTGTTTTGATGTAACCCTTTCCCCCATAAATATGCCTTTTAACGCCTTTAATTAATTCCTTCATATACTGAAGAAAATAGTTTCAATATCATACTGTCACAAATAAAAATCATAAGAAATATTTTCAATATTTTAGCAGATAAAAGCTTAAAGCAGGCTGAAAGTATTTTCAACCTGTTTTAAGTGGTCACATATTTTCAGAAGTAGAAACAGGGTAAAAGGCTCGTGGCGTGTAATCGCATATTTAAGTAGCCAAATTGCTAGCCTGACCCTGTTTGACAAGTGCGGCTAATTAGATTACGTAATATGGATATTTATGCCCTGCAGGTCTAAAGCTTCTTACTTCTTCACAGAGGGGGTCTTAGGCAGAAAGGGGTTGTGTGTAATTATTTCCGGTCCATATCGTACAATTTGCAAGGCAGCTTAATTGATTAGTGGTTGATGATGAATGTCAGCATAAAATGCGATCTAGATCAAAGCCGCCTGCTGAAATATGTCCTGAATCTGTTTCGATTATGATTTTCATAGATCTTCATATAAGCTCAAGATATATAACGATAAGTAAAAAACGACATTAATACAATAAATGAGCACTCGGGTCACGTTATCTAGAGCGTTCAGTTTTGACCCAGATCAGAATATCAAATACTTTGTTCAGCAGACAATTAATCAGTTTGGATCTTAATCAGACATTGCCAGTCTCAATTGCTAGATGATAAATTGATATTCCACATTTGTCATGTCAATGACTGTGCAAAAAGTTCAGCAACAGTTTGGATCCAACTGAGATATTGAGAAACTCTGTGATTGAAAATCCAAACTAAGGTTTGAATGTATTGAAAAGCTCATTGAAGAAACTTTTATCCGTACGAGAGACTGACAAACAGTTAAGACCCAGATCGGAATCAAAACTGACTGTACTTAAAGGTCAGCAACAGTTTGGATCCAAATGAGATATTGAGAAACACTGTGATTGAGACCTGGATGTACGAAAGTTCCCGGATGTTGCGATACCGAGAATAAATGGTCTATTTTCTAAAACTGTATGTCCGATTGAGGACCAGAACCGATGTTAAACGTCACGGAAAATTCATAACAGACCAGAAAAATAATTTGATCCCCCTTATTTTATTAAATCAAAACGTAATATCTCATCCGTTTTGTACTGGATGCAGAGACAGTATATAGCCATATGGCTATACACTGTCTCTGACTGGATGTTATAAAAATCGGCACATGACTGTATTATCGTCTTTATCTGCTCGTGTTTTAGTCGATGCCTTTATTCACAACCAGTATGCAAATATTATCAAGAGTATCCGTGCCCGATTCCGGTGTCCTATGATATTTGCCTGATATACGCTACCTTCAAGTATGGCTGGATTAAGCACTAATAGCTCGAAATTTTGATGGTTCTGCTATGCACTCATTGTCACCAAGACACCCAATCGTCATTTCATTTGTTCTTCAGCAAGTATTAACCTCCTTTGTAGGCATTTATACACAAGTATTGCAGTCGCAAATTCGTCCGGCGAATGCGCTTTCTCTTCGCCCGACCCGTCGTAGTCTCTGTCTTCTAATATTACATTCTCTGATAATTTATGATCGAAATCGTAACACTGAAGTTCTAAAGTGTTTTTACCTTCCTCCACATGCACAATTTTTCTCAGTATTTCAGTTTATTAATGTTATTGATGTAAATTCCGCGCACTCTACGGCATTCCCGGTTAGACTCGCTATAACCGGAAGGTCGCGGAAGGCCTTAGTTACGTCACACAGGTAAACAAAATGGCGGCCCCCATGGTCGCTTGCACAGTCATATATCACAAAGTTTAAACGGCTCTAACTACTTCATTTTTTATTATTTTTCAAAATTTCAAAGGCAGAATGCGATTTCTTTTCAATATCTTTCATTTAAAAGATATTTATCACCAGCTGTCCATTTCCCTTTAACCTTACATTTTGGAACGTCTGACCATCAAAAATATACACGCAGACTGTACGCTGATTGGTAAATTAGCGGTCTAGTGTAATTTACCATACATCAGTGCACCGAACCGAAAATTTGCGGTGCCGACCCGAAACTCGAACCGAGACAAACGAACCAAAAATAACCGAAATTCGGTGAACCGTTGCAGTCCTACCGGGAGAGGTGCGATATACTTAATCTTTTAATTACTACCATTTACCTTTTTACCGAAACGTCCAGACCTTTCACGATATAAAATCAATTTACCGAACTGGTCATTTACCGAAACGTCTGTAAATCAGGTGCGATTTAATTCTAAATTTCTGATCAAATATAATTGGTTGAAATGTGTGGCCAAAATTGAAACCAGTCAGCTCCGCTGAAGAAAAAAAAAGGTCACACCTTATGGGGCGTTTGGGGGTGAGCGTTGTATTTCTCCACCTGGGAAAGAAGGAAGTGATACTTCCTGACTTTACTAAGGGAGACTACTCTTGGTTACTACTTAGCGATTCAGTACTGTTTCACGATTCTTTTGCAAACTACTGGTTTAATTACTATTTTTCTTACGATTTTCAGAACTTGAAGTTATTGCTTCTGTATCTGCAATTTCCTGTGAAGGCGCTTTGCTCAGTTCATCGTCCAATTTGATCTTTTTGCGGGGATTTGAGAATTCCGCAGAACAATCCGCCATTTTGACGCGTGCTGATCGCCCTATCGTATGTTCGACCGCACACGTACATACTCATACAATATCAATGTAAATTTAGTTCACGACATCTATATTCTTGTTCATATCTGTATTTAGATGAAATTCAAAATAAATTCGTTTATCGGTTACTGCACATACACATATATATGAATTGAAACATAATTGTGATTGACCGTTCTCGATCCCGAAGAAACTCTTAGGTGCGAATCATACCCAATGCGCGGATCAGTAATTGCAATATAGTTATCAGAAATTAGAGATATTGCAATAATTCCAAGTTACTTTAAATCGGAATTTGTATAAATCTTTAATAAAATATTAATACATTTAGAACTTCAAGAATTTATGGAATTTTACTCAGAGAAAACAATTTAGCATATTTTACTAAGAAGTTAAGAACTGCTCCCTTAGATGGTTGAAGTTGAAGATATACATCCAGTGATTTTTAGTTGCATCAACAAAATAATTGTTTGTGTAATTTTGGTAATGGATGCAGCCCTGAATGATATCATACACTACAAGCAGGAAAAAGATGAAGACTTTTATTGTATTTTAGGATGTGATGAACTGTCCTCAGTATGTTAGATTGTGCAGTTCCTGCATTTTCTCTTAACATTAAATTTGTTTATTGAAATTGAATCATGAATGGTCCACACCTAGCTTTTTGCTTTACTTTTGCCAGTTTTGGAAAATGACAAGTTATTTTGATTTTTAGAACTCATTAAGATATGCTTTCCAAAACTTAAAATTAAAACAAACAGCTGATATTAAACCCTAGCTGATTACTATATAGTATTAATGGTCTTAGAAAGATTTACATTGAGACATGTAATAATTATTAATTTGTAGTGTTTTACTTAAGTATACTGCCTGTATAGCTCAGTGGTAGAGCGTCCGCTTGCAGTGCGGGAGGTTGCGGGTTCAAACCCCGGCCGGGTCAAACCAAAGACTTGAAAATTGGTAGTAATGGCTTACCTCCTTGGCGCTCAAGATTTCGGGTTGGCATTACAACTGGTTCGTCGGTGTCAGGATAAAGTGACCGACCGGGTACAGTCCCAATGGTGCAACTTAAAAGTGCCCCTTCTCATAATCATCAGAATTGATGGCGTAGAAGTAATAAATAGAAAGTGAGGGTTAATTACTGTTACAAGTATAAATGTGAACGTCTGTCTAATAAAATTAATTAAATTAAAGCCAGAATTATATTAAATTGCTCTCAAATTACCAAAATAAAGCAATTTTCTATGGCACTCAATATCCTATTATCCTTACATATAAAAAGAAGTAATTATGTGGTGAATTTTGAGGTAATATTGCTTGCAAACCCGTAAGATTTGTGGAAACAAGTAGAGTTTAAATCCAGTTTGTTTATATTTCAATAACAACGAAAGTTTACGGAGATGATTATAATTGGGCAATTAAATTATAGCTATATTTTTAGTGGGAGCAATTTGCGCTGTCAATCAAAGAGAGACAACTCCTATAATGTTGTCCGCTATATATCATACAAACTTATGACAGCACACAATGCCACACATAGTGTGTATGAATTGTCCCTGCAGCTCATGTATCGATCAGGTGCATGCAGACTTTCTGTAAATTCTTGGAACCAAGCTGAAGATTTGACGTTATGCTAAAATATCTCTTATTTTGCTTAGCCATCTATATAAGAAATCAACACACTTATGTATGATTCTTAATGAAATGGAGGTATGTGAAGGCAATTAAGTTACAGCCGATTTCACTTTTATACTATAAAAGTGAAATCGGCTGTAACTTAATTGCATACATATAGAAAATGAACATATATAAGAAATTTCGCGTTTTAAACATAAATTTGGGCAGTATTCTGACTTTAAAAACTTGAATATAAAAAAATATAATAGATCAGGGTAACAGATATTAAGGTTTTGATGCAATTGGGTATTTACTCCTTGATATTTTACAGAATTGGGTTTTTGAAATTTTTATTGGGTATTGGGAGATTTCGTAATTGGGTATTATTCATATTCTGATAAGGTTTCCAAAATTTCTTTGCTTTTTGCTACATTTCTTTGCTTTTTGTTACTCCTTGTTGTGAAAAACAATTGCTTTTTCCACAATTTTGATTGGGTAAATACCCCAATACTCCCCTTATCTGTAACCCTGATAGATTACTAATTAACTTATCTTATTTTGATTGTAAATTTCTATAGATACATGATGTAGCTTAAAAAGGCCAAACATTTCATAAATATGATGGTCTTATAATATCCTGATCAGCAGATCAGGTAAAATGCTCTTATGATCGAATCAAACATGAGTTGTGCAGCACTTAATGCATTGAAATTTATATAGTGACGAGTATATGTGAACTCATCATTTATAAAGAGCGTACCTGTAAAGAGTACATTTGTCCTATAACGCAACAGGGACCCAGATGAGAGGGTTTCAAAAGTAATTTTGTAATATAGCCTGTTTTCACTTTGAAAAGAATTTACTTATTAAAGCAGGTTGAAAGAAAAGCTGAATTCGCCTTAAGGCGCATTCTACTTTACTTTCAGCCTGCTTTAAGCCAAAATCTGCTAGAAAATAGAAAAAAAATTTACGATACATATTCATAACTGTATAAAGTGAAAAAAATTTCTTCAGAGGAAAAATAAATTAAAGACGTAAAAGGGCCTATTTATAGGGTAATGGGTTATGGCACATATTTTGCTTTGCTTACAGCCTGCTTTAAGGGGTCACTGTTGTCTTCAAAACTAGAAACAGTTAGGCTTGGGATAAGGAGTTATAAAGGCACATAAAATATATTTCTTCCTAGGAAACTGTTAACCTTTGTAAGAGGATGGAGATAACAATAGCTCATTTATTGAACATTCTACTGTTTTTTCAGAAGGAGCAAATTGTGACTGAGTATAAAGCCAGGGTACTGAGCTGCCATCCAGACAAACATCCAGGAGATGCAGCCAAGGGTCTGTTTGGTTATTGTAATAGTACTCATTCATTGACCTTTAACCCATTACCCAATAGCCTGTTTCTGGTTTTCAAGACATGTATCCACTTAAAACAGGTTGAAAGTAAAGCATTCTGCTTTACTTTAAGCTACCATCTGCTAGAATATGGAAAAAAATAACTGGATAGATATTCATAAATGTATTTTCTACAGTGAAAGAATAAATTAAAGGCGTAAATATGGGGTAATGGGTTAACTCTTTGAACCCTAGTCACGCTTATATGCGTCATTTGCAAACAGCATACATGAGGACTGTACACTTGTCCTGTGCAAACAGTGTAGTCCCTGATCAGAGGGCTCATTAAGGAGCCCTCTGATCAGGATCTACACTGTTTGTCATTTGGACATATATTATTAAAATCAACCCTAAAAAGTCAAAAATGGACTAGACTAAATTGAAAACTATAGTTCTCTTGAGATATTGCTTCCATATTTGGTATGCATGTGTATAGGAACCAGAACTTGCCATGCTAGCAAAAAAGTTTGACCCCAGTGACCTTAATTTTGAAGCCTACATCTTGGTTTCGAAATATGTGCTTTAAAGGCTTCGAAAATTGCTTATAACTCCTATGTCCCTTGTTATATTGCTTTCATATTTGATATGCATATGTATATAGGGACTTAAGTCCTTTTCCATGCATGCAAAAATGATCTTGACCTTGAACCTAAAGCCCGCATTTAGGTTTCAAAACCTGAGCTTAGGTTTTAAAAAATGCTTCTCCTATGTCCCTTGAGGTATATAATAATTTCTTTCATATTTGGAATGCATACATGTGTATATGGACAAATCTTTTCCATGCACACAAAAAAGTTTGACTCCAGTGACCTTGACCTAGAACTTGAGGCCTATATTTAGGTTTCAAAATCTGCATCTTGGCTTAAAAAATGCATATAACTCCATTGTTCCTTGAGGTTTAATTTCATATTTATGTTTGCATGACATTGTGTATATGGACAGTATATTTGTAAAAAGGTTGAGCTCTGTGACCTTGATCTCAGACTTTGCTTTTTAAGTTTCAAAATATGCCGATGGTGAGCTTTGTTGTCTCTCTGACAACTCTTTGTAACTCCAAGAACTGATGTCCAAATGTTGCAAACAATTTGGAGTCAAACTTGTGTAAAGTTAACTTCACAACTGACCAAGCTCCATTCTATTTTCCACTTGCATTAATGGTAAAACAGATTCCTAACATTTAACCCATTACAGTTACTCCATAGATACTCCTTATTACTCCTTTAATTAATTCCTCCACAGACGACAATAATTTCAATTTGTACAGTCATGGTATATGTACCATTAGAACTATTTCCTATCAGATGGTAGCTTCAATGCAGGCTGAAAGTTAAGGCGCATTCTGCTTTACATCAAGCCTGCTTTAAGCAACGACCTATCTTTATTACTGAAAACAAACTATGGGGGAAATGGTTTAACCCTATAGCCTATTTTTAGTTTTAAAAAAAGATTATCACTTAAAGCATGTTGAAAATAAAGCAGAATGCGACTTAAGGCGCATTCTGCTTTACTTTCAGCCTGCTTTAAGCTATTGTCTGCTGGTATATAGAAAATATTTCTTTTATTACATATTCACAACTGTATAAAAGGGAACTATTTTCTTCAGTTGAGGAATAAATTATAGGTGTAAAAAGGCATATGTATGGGGGAATCAATGGGTTAAAGAAATACTTGGTCTCATTGGGAAGAAGAAGTGAAAGGGACATAAAAATATTGTTTTTCTTGCAGTCACTATTAAGTATTTGTTTTTACACTGTTTCTCATTGCAATTTTCTTTGTTTCCCTTGAACTTGTGGTGTGACATCTAATTCAATTTCAAAGAATTCTTGTTATATACATTTTATTGCCCCAGGTGTTGGCGCTTATTGTTTTTCAAATGGGGAAATAATTATGTTTTCTTCACTGTAACCATGACAACCAGGTTAGCATATATAGTTCATTGATAGAAAGATATATAAAGGAAGCATTTCAATCATTTTAAACTCACTACAGTATAAACCTGTACGGAATAGCCATTCATTGAATTTGAAGAGTAAATTAAAGCAGAATGCTACTAAACTATTATTGTCCTGCATTTATCTGCAGCCTTAATGTAAGTTTTTCAAAATATTGTAATTTGGATGACTGCTTTAACCCATTACCCCATAGCCTGTTTCTTGTTTTTGAAAAACATGACCACTTAAAGTAGTATGAAAGTAAAGCAGAATGCGCCTTAAGGCGCATTCTGCTTTTCTTTCAGCCTGCTTTAAGCTACCATCTGTTAGGATATAGAAAATATGTCTTATATTGCATTTTCATGACTGTATAAATTGGAATTATTTTCTTCAGTGGATGAATAAATTTAATGTGCTAAAAGGCACTTCTATGGGGGGAAGGGTTAAGCCCTTTGGGGGCTGAGTAGTATATACATCTCTGCAAACAGTGTAGACCCAGATAACGGCTCCCGAAGTAGCGAATGTAAACTGGTCATTTATTAGAAAATGGAAGAGTTTATATATGACAACTTAGCATTGTAAGGGTCAACTCTTTCAACACTTAGTAACTCTTGTGGGTTATTAACTTATTAGGTTCCTTTGTGGAATTTTTAAATTACCAAACAATGAACCAGTCTACTTGGAATTCTGGGTAGTTCTAGATTAGAAACAATACGAGCGGAGCCCTCTGATCTGGATCTACACTGTTTTCAAATATAATTAGTATATCTTAAACAGGTCCATGGTGTTGAAAGAGTTAACACAGGATTTATTGAAATTATTGTATCCTTGCTTCTTGTCAATTCGCCACTTTCTTGTCAATTCGCCACCTAAGCAAAACTTAGAATTCCGTCACGAGCAGGCTACCGAGGATGTCCGAAAACTACCGAGGATGTCCGAATACTATGTCAGTTTCACTAAGGAATATTTCAAGCGCCGAAAATGCAAAAGAAAATCAAAGGACATGTTGGTAATTTTAACTCTACATGTCCGTTGTTATTTTTTTATTGTAAAGTTGTAAAAGTTATTATTTACTTTTAAAAATTTAAATATTTCAAAATCTTTAAAAAATGTTCAAGTTTCATGAAACAAACTATAACATACTGACAGACCCTACATTGACCTAATTGTCGAACGACCAATCAGAGGTGGCGAATTGACAAGAAAGCATCCCGGTGATCCAGAGCAATGACCTTGTTTGAAAACGTACAGTTATTTACACTTTGTATTTATTTCACAAGCTTTACTTGTGTATATTCGTGTTATTGAAAGTTCATTTCAGAATTAGATCCGTGAACAAGTAAGAATGTTACATCAGAAAGGCGCATGCGCGAAAATATAGCTAAGGGTGGCGAAAACACAGGTTTCTAGGCTACATATATTTTTATGCCCCCATGACGATCAGTTAGGGGGCATACTGTTTTACCCCTGTCTGTTCTTCCGTCTGTTTGTTGAACTTAGTCAAATTTTTGCCGGCGGGGGCATCATATTTGTCTTACAGACAAAGCTATCCCTCTAGTCTAGATTAATTTCACAGGGTAAATACAAATAGCACCTTAGCAGGCATAATAGAGTCATAAAGCCCTGTAGATTTAATGAGTTTTCTTAGGAATATTACATTTCCACCTGCGACACTGTCTGCACATTCATTTTGTGGGCTGATCAGACTGTCTGTAATATATTAACTAATATATTAACCCATTACTCTATTGCCTTTGAATGCCTTTAACTCTTTGAACCCTAGTCACGCATATAGGCATACTTTTCAAACAGTAAACATGTGAAAAGTGCACTTGTCCTATTTCAAACAGTGAAGATCCAAATCAGAGGGCTCCTTACAGAGCCCTCTGATCTGGGTCTTAACTGTTTGTCATAATGCCAAACATTGACAAAAGCAACCCTTAAAAACCAGAAATGGACTAGACAAAAATGGAAACTGGAATTGTCCATTTAAAGTTTCAGGGAGGAAAGAGTTAATGTACTCCTCCACTAAATAAAGTAGTTCCACTTTAAGATTATAGAGTCATGAATATTGGCACAAAAGAAATAGTTTCTATATCCCAGCAGATGGTAGCTTTCATATATAATAATAAGGCAGGCTGAAAGTAAAGCAGAATTCACCAAATGATGCATTCTGCTTTAGTCTTTACCTTCAACCTGCTTTTAATGGCCCCTATCTTTAAAACTTGAAACAGGCTATGGGGTAAAGGGTTAATGATTTGAAACTAGGTATGTACATTTGTAATGGGGATTTCCACTTTATACAGTCATGATGTAGCTCAGGTTTGATTTTGTGATTGAATGGTGAGAGATTTGTGTAAGCCACCCAGTAGTTCAGTCCGTACAGCACTTGTCCTGTAAGCAAGGGGTGCCGGGTTCGAGTACCGGTCTGGCTACACACTTATCTCCCCATGTTACATTTGGGGCTCAACAAGAGTTTCTTTTTATTATATTTGTACACTCTGCGAGTTACTTATTATATTACGGCTGGGCGCCAAATGAATACATATGCACCACAAAAAATATATTTCGTATCCAGCAGATGGTACCTTAAATCAGGTTCAAAGTAAAGCAGAATGTGCCTAAAGGAATATTCTACTTTACTTTGAATATGCTTTCAGTGGTCTTCAATAACTAGAAACAGGCTATGGAGGAAAGGGTTAAGTGTTTAAGACCCTTTCAGAGCTCAACATTACTCTTCTTTTCAGTAGTAATATTCATTCTAAGTTCTCTATCTCAATAGCTGAAGAATTTGAGAGGATTCAGAGAGCCAAGGATGTTCTTTGTGATGATGAGAAGCGAGAGAACTATGACAAGTGGCTGCATGCAGGGATATCTATGTCTTATAGAAAGTGGTGCAGTATGAGAGACTCTGTCCACACAGTGAGTACTGCCCAGTTGTTACCTTGTCAGGTTTTTTCTCTTAACCCTTTAACCCATGAATACGCCTTTTTACGCTTCTTATTTATTCTTCCACTGAAGAAAATAGTTCCATTTTATACTGTCATAAATATGTACCATATAAAATATTTTCTATATCCTATCAGATGGTAGCTTACAGCAGGCTGAAAGTAAAGCAGAATGCTCCTTAAGGCGCATTCTGCTTTACTTTCAACCTGCTTTAAATGGTCACTTAACATAAATACTAGAAATAGGCTTTGGGGTATAGTGTTATTAAATCCTCTTGGCATACTAATCTGTGATAACTTTTGCAAACAGTTTGGATCCAAAATGAGAAGCTGAGTATCAAGCTTAAAAGATGCATTTTGCTTTAATTTCAACCTGCTTTAATATTCTACCTGCTGGAAAAATACTGGAAGTTCTTTCTGTGTTTCATGTTTAGAACTTCCTAGCTACTTTCCTTAGTATAGAAATAATAAATGGCATAAAAGGTATATTTATGGAGTAATGGGTTAAAACATCATTGGGTTATCATATTCTTAACCCTTAGCCCGCCGAATAAATTGTCGTCTGCTATATTTCTCGTCTGCTTCAAGTTTCAAAGTGCTTCAAAGTTGCTCAAAATTGCTGAAAATGTTGTCCGAGTGTCAAACAGCTTGGATCCGGATGAGACGCCGAGTTACTCGGCGTCTCATCCGGATCCAAGCTGTTTGCATATGGAGCTATAGTCGTGAGTGGCAGGTTAAGGGTTAAGGAGAGCAAGGACAAAACTAGTAAATGTTAATGTTATTGTATTGTCAATGATGTTTGAACTGGCACTCTATGCATATTCCTCCTTTTTCCGTATGCTATTTTTATCTTTCGGAAAACAATTGGAGATTTAGTCATTGAATAATGATGGTACATCATAAATTGTTACGCAGTCGATATTATCCCAGTGGTTGAATCACCATACTACCAATATCAGGGTCGTGAGATCAAACCCCGTCATGGTAGTTTTACATACGTTAGTCTTTTTTAGCTCACCTGAGCCAAAGGCTCAAGGTGAGCTATTGGGATGACCCTGTGTCCGTCGTCGTGCGTTGTGCGTCGTCGTTAACAATTGCTTCAAATGACATCCCCTCCTATACCGCTTGACAGAATTCAACCAAACTTTACAGAAATATTCCTTGGGTCAAGCTCTTTCAAATTTGTTCAAAGAATTAAAAGGGCCAGAGCTTAGATATTTGGCACATAGCATCGCCTACAGGTCATCTATCAAGTTTGTTCAAATTATGCCCTTGGGTCAAAATTGGCCTCGCCCCGGGGGTCACAATTTTACATAGAGTTATACAATGAAATTTTCAAACGTCTTCTTCTCTGAAACTAATATGGCCAGAGCATTTTTGGCACGGTGACACTTCTAGATGTCCTATACCTAAATTGTTCAAATGGTTCTAGTCAGTTGCATAACTAGGTCACAGGAGCTAAAAAAAAAATGTTTTCAATGAAAACTTAAAAAATCTTCTCGTCTGAAACTACAAGGGCCAGAGCTTAGATATTTGGCACATAGCATGGCCTACAGGTCCTCTATCAAATTTGTTCAAATTATGCCCCTGGGGTCAAAATTGTGTTACTTTTTTATTTCCCTAAAAAGTAGATTTTATGTCGTTTCTGATTTAAAGAGAGAATAAAAACACAATGAAAAATATATGTTTAAGAAAATAAATTTCCAAACTAAATGGAGAATTTAAATTAGATTTTACCTAGCTAATGGGTTAGTATATGAGCTTTTTGCTTTATTTTCATCATGCCTTTAATTTAATTTTGTATTTAACTCATTACTCCATTGCCTGGTTTTAGCACATGTATTTCGGAAATGTTTAACTAGCTATATTTGACTGTTAGTAAATTATACATGTACGAACTTCTGATTGTGTTGAATTTGTTCTAGTCCATGCATTGGGCCACACCACGGAAGGAGTGTATGTTGGAGCAGCCTGATGGTGGGGGTGGTAGTGGAACACAGGGGCAAGTCATTATGCAGGGGAAGTATCCACCTGGTGATCTCAGCTTCATGGGATCAGGTATACAACAGAATTATAGTAACTCCTTCTCCTGCAATTAACTTGTATATTATCATTTTTTGAAAACTGTAGATCAGACAGCTACTGTATTTAACCCACTATGGTGACTACTCCATAAATACACCATTTAACGCCCCTAATTCTCTCCTCCACTCAAGAAAATAGTTCCACTTTATACAGTTATGAAAATATTCCATGAGAAATATTTTCTATATCCTAGTAGATAGTTACTTAAAGGAGGCTGAAAGTAAAGCAGAATGTGCCTTACGGTGCATTCTGCTTTACTTTCAACCTGCTTTAAGTGGTCACCTTTCTTCAAAACTAGAAACAGGGAATAGGGTAATGGGTTAATATAAGCTTTGTGCTTTATTTTCATCATGCCTTTAATTTTAATTTGTATTTAACCCATTAATCCATTGCCTGGTTTTAGTTTTGAAATCAAGTTACTGCTTAAAGCATATTGAAAGTAAAGCAGAGTGCAACTAAAAGTGCATTCTGCTTTACTTTCAGCCTGCTTTAAGCTACCATCTGCTAGGATATAGAAAACAATTCTAATGATACATAATTATGACTGTATAAATTGGATTAATTTTTTTCAGTGGAGGAATGAGTTAAAGGCGTAAAAAGGTGTTAGTATGAGGTAATGGTTTAATACAGTTCAATCTGTATTAACTCATTATCCCATAGCTTGTTTCTAGTTTTAAAAGACAGGTGACCATTTAAATCAGGTTTAAAGTAAAGCAGAATGCACTTAATTTGGTGCATTCTGCTATACTTTCAGTCTGCTTTAAGCTACCATCTGCTAGGATATAGAATATATTTCTTAAGGTGCATATTCATTAGGGATGTGCAATAAAACGTGTTTTCCAATATATTGCAATTGTCCTGCAAACAATTCAATACAATTCTGAGCCTGAAGAACCCGAATATTCCCAATATTCATAATTTTGCTTGTTCAAACTAAATAAGCCACTTGCAGAGAAAGGAATTTCCTCCTTGTCGTTTTTAGCACAGGGCATGGTACAAGTTGATGCAGAATCAGTGTACATTACAGATTTAACATCTTTATAAAATATCAAAAAAGTTAACCTATCGGGATGAAAAACATAGTTTCCAACAAATGTGTATCAAATACTGATGTATGTCAGTCATTTTAGAATTGATTTTTTAATTTTTAAATTTTTAAAAAAAAAAAAATAGTTAGAACTTTGTCTGAGTCTGAACATATTTGCCCAGATGCATTGTTTTAGTTCACTTTGATATCACGCAATATAGTGTGATACATATTGCAATACAGTGATAGAGTATCACAATATATTGCAATACAAAATTTCTGGCAATACCCATCCCGAATATTCTTGACTGTAAATAGAGGTGAAAAGGTCATATTTATAGCGTGATGGTTTAAGAGACCTTATATTGAGGAAACATGGGGGTAATCAAAGCCAGCTGGCGACTGCTAAGTTTAGGATAAGTCTAATTCAGAAATGTACTGCAGGAGCTTTCTGCATTATTTTTATCCTACATTTAGTAACTACCTGTATTAAAGATTTCTTATGGGCATTGTTGTGAATGGTTGCTTAATATAGGTTTGACTGTATCATTAAAAACCTTACAGAGAATGGCAATATATTTTCAGGAAGTAATTCCAAAATGGACACAGACCAGCCAGTGGAATGGGCAAGAGATTCTCCCTCTGATATGCTGAAAAAATTCAGAAACTATGAAATTTGACATCATGTTAACCCTTTACCCAATAGCCTGTTACTTGTTTTGAAGACAGTTGACAACTTAAAGCACTGCTTTAAGTTGTCAACTGCCTGCTTTAAGCAGGTTGAAAGTAAAGCAGAATGCGTCTTAAGGTGCTTCACTTTCAGCCTGCTTAAAGCTACCATCTACTATGATATAGAAAATATTTCTTTTGGTATACCGTATAAGTGTTTTTTATGGGAGATGCACATTTAGCGATTCTACCGTAAATGAATTTTTAGCATATTTATTTTTAGCGTAAACGTTAGTGCTGAAACGATTACCCGGGTAACCGTTAACGGTTAAGAACTGCCGATTAACCGGTTACAAAGTCGGTAACCGGTTACTCGGAAGCCATTTTGAATAACAAAAATGAAGCCCCATTTGTCGGGAGCTACAGCCTTCCGATATGATTTCCGTTCACTTGAAGTCTTTTACTCTAAGATATACATGATATTTAAGTTTTAAAATACAGTAGCATGTTGATTGATAAGGTAGTAGGGCATTTCCTGATTTTTGTAAACATGTACACGGAGCTCAATACACAAAACGATGCCGTAAACAAAGTATTTTATGTGCACAATTCAATATACTATACAGCTGTTCTCAACACAGAATACTCACTGCATGGTGTCGTTTTATTATAAGTTGAGTTAAAGAACCCTTATTTCACATGTCTTTACAATAAATGCCGACTGAACAGTTTTAATTTACAACAAACTTGTCTTCGAAATATTGTTTCCTTCGCTACTTTGACAGTTGAACTTGACACGCTTACTAACCTTCTGACCTCGAAATATTCGGTTTGCTTTGGATTTCTACCCTAGTAGCTATATATGACGTTCGTGTAGGGAAAAAACATAAACCAGGGTTTCCAGGAATATACGCATGTCAATTTCAAATATATTTTTAGACCATCCAATCAAAAACGATAAAAAAAATAAAACCCGGTTAGCTGAATCTACACTTCAATCGGATCGTCTCATATTTTGTCAAGGTTTAAAATAAGACAAGAATGGGACCAATTAATTATCTGTAACACAATGCGGGATACAATGTCTTCATATTCGGCCGCGCATAATTATTCCGTGTGTTGGAGTTATTTTACAAATGCAACTTATTTAGAGAAGACATCGAATAGCCGCTTTTTTAAACGATTTATTGATCAACAGATTCATGCAGTATACATGTAAGTTCATTTTATAAGATCAATAGATCTTCTTTTCTTTTTGCAATTTATTAAAGACCTACGTCGGCCTGTATGGTAAAATGTATGGTAAAAAAGTATAACATTCATAAACAATTCTTTGGCACCAAGACTTTATTATTGTTTTATCGTTTACACACACAAAACGGTCTCCAAATTTGTAATTGTTTATAGGTAAAACAGTTGAACGTTACCGTGTAGACGTGCAACGTCCAACCCTTACTGACTAATGATGTGTCAGTCGGACTATTAAAGTTACGATTAACCGGTTAACCCCGGTTACCAGCAACGATTAACCGGTTACTAATTTCTGGTAACCGTTTCAGCACTAGTAAACGTATTGAAAATCTATTTTTAGTGGAAATGGTGTTAAAGTATAATATGTTTTACAGTGTTTGGTTGCTTAAAGAGATTATTCTTATGAGTAGTAACACCATCGGGTTTAGTGCAGACATGAAGGACACAATTTAAGAAAACAGGTGTTCCAGATAAGCTTTGCTACTGAAAATAGGAGCGTTAGCTAACCTTATCTGGTACTGTATTCATCCGCATGATATGGTAAAATCATAGATATCTTAAAACAGACAAAAACAAGGGAAGTAATTTTGACAGAAATAACCTAAACTTAAGATGGTCCACTTGCTAAGTGATCACAGGAAGAATGAGATCAAGAATTGTACAGTAGAATGTAAACTTAAGGCACATTCTGCTTTACTTTCAGTCTGCTTTAAGTGTTCAACTATCTTCAATACTAGAAACAGGTTATGTGGTAATTGGTTAACAATGCAAAGACCCATATGTTAAAGCATGATTTATTTTGTTATTGTGAATGTCAGAGTTTACGTGTAACATTACGTTTCAGGCGTGATGCCACTGAAGTCTGTTGTTGTTGTGATTTGAAAGTATGATCTAAACTGCTTTCTTTTTAAAATATGTGTATACTTAAATATCAAAGCAAGTAAAAAATAGTGTGACCTTAAAACGGCTCTTTGTTGCCATGGGTTATGGAATACATTCTTTGCATTAAAAAGTAGTACTTTACAATTCCATTAAATTTGCTCCCTGAAACTTTAAATAGACAATTCCAGTTTCCATTTTAGTCTAGCCCATTTATGACTTTTAAGGTGGTTCGCGGGTCAGCTTATTCTGTGTCAGAATTCTTTGAAACCTTGATTAAATTAAAATATACCATATGGAGAGTGAAAAATCGTTAAAATAAAAAAAAGTTACAGTGCTGTTTTTTTCTGACAGGACCTTTTGTCGAGAAAAGCTCCTTTTTTAATAAACAGGAATATTTTCTTTATAAAATGATATAACTCAATAATTTCTGTACATTCAAGTAAACTGTACATAGACTATAAGATATTGGGCAAACAAAAGTATTTCATGACATATTTTCTGGAAATATCAATATTTTAAAAAAGTCAAATTCTGAAAATCTCAAATTACAAAAAATCTAGCTGTTTAACATACACTAATGTTACTCTTATTAGATAGATATAACTTAATTCTACTAGTCACAAATTTAATGAAAATCTACAGTAGAATTTACATTTTATACATGATTTCCTGAAATTCTGACAAAATGTTAACACAAAACGAGTAACCTCCCTTGAGTTCAACTTTAAAATGCCGTCAGCTCTAAATAATACCATAAGTCAAACCTGCAATAAGGGACCATTGAATACGGTAGTCTGTAGATCTTTAAAGGCAGGTGACTGCTTAATGCATAACAAAAGTAATGCATAAAGCTCCTTTAGGATCTATCTTTTAGCATTATTTTTGTCCTGTGTTAAGCTGCCAGCTGTCATATAGGCTATAAATCCTCACAAATTTAGCTGTCACTTGACTATACTTGCATCTGATATTATTCATTATTACGTGACTAAACATAGCCTGTCCTTTGATCACTGCGTTACATGAATTGACTAGTCACTAAAATCGGACAATTTGTTAAAAAAAAGTTTTGTAGCGAGTGGGAACCGAACCTAGAACCTTAGGCTTGCAAGTCAATCACCGTACCAACTGCACTAACAGAGAAGACACTGAAGCAGATGAAACTTTTCTTTATCTAAATTTTCTACTATAAGCACGTGCCGCAAAGATTAGGTGAAAGTCATCAGCATTTCCGGAACTCGAGATGCGGGCCGCCCGCTGTCGAACCACCTTAAGGGTTGTTGTTATCAATGTTTGGTATTATGACAAACAGTGAAGACCCAGATCAGAGGGCTCCTTTCGGAGCCCTCTGATCTGAGTCTTCACTGTTTGCACAAGACGAGTGAGCTATTCACATGTACACTGTTTGAAAAGTATGCCAATATGCGGGACTAGGGTTCAAAGGGTTAACTTCAATGCTTCCACCTGTATTTAGCGCTATCATAATATAATTGAATCTCTTCAGAACAGGGTAGATGTATAATAAGGGGCTTATGTATTAATGCCTAGTGACAAAATAGTAAAAAATTTAATAATATACATGTACATATATTGGAATTGTCCCTTTCATGTTTCAGGTTGGAATGAGGCAGTGTATTACGGGGCCAAATATATTCCATGTTAAGGTTCATTACAGGGATCTACATTGTTGTAATGTCTATTTTTTTGTATTTTTATGTTTATCTAGTCAATTCTGTCAATCTCAATAATACTGTTGATATATGAGCCGATCAGGTAAAATATGTCAGTGAAAATTAATGCTTAAATATTTATAAAAAGGCATGTAAGGTCATTTACTTATTTTTACATATCATGTCAATATTTGAAATTGGCAAGATATGGCCAACATCCCCTTTATCCCATAGCCGTTATTTTAGTTTTGCAGACAGGTGACCATTTAAAGCAGGTTGAAAGTAAAGCAGAATGCATCTTAAGGCGACTCGCAACCAGATGGTGCATTAAAAATAGTAATTTGTAAATATGTGTCAAACGCTTATATAAATGGTAAAGAATTAGTTTAGGATAAGAAATTCTGTTTAAAAAAAATGTATTTCAATAAAAAAAAATATTGGTCTCTGGTGGGATTCGAACCCGGGGCCCGGCATTGGCGGACAGAAGGCAAAATAGGGGAAACCGCTTAGACCAATGGACCACGGAACTATACGTTTATCTCGGATCGATTTAACGTATTTCAATGTGTAGCGATCGAAAGTGCATACAACTTCGTAATTCGGCTCGTGTTTATGTCTGACCCCGTGTAGAGAAGCAACAACAACAACTATACCGTTAGCTAACGCTATGGAAAAACGATGGAAAATATCTAAAAAACTCGATTCGGTGACGATTCTTGAGACGTTTTTTGGACTGATCATATTTTTTTAATGTCAAAAGCCAAATAATGCCACAAATTTGCTTTTATTTGAGTATTTTATTTTATTTTGACAAGAACACCATCCGGTTGCGAGTCCCTTTAAGGCACATTCTGCTTCACTTCCAACCTGCTTTAAGCTACCATGTGCTAGGATATAGAATACATTTCTTATGGTGCATTTTCATGATTGTATGAAGTGGAAGTGAATTTTCTTAAGTGGAAGAATAAATTAGAGGCTTAAAAAGGTGTATTTATGGAGTATTAATAGTACTTGACAGTATTACACAGTTTGCTGTGAATATTAGTTTACATATGTAAAACCCCACTATTATGGCCACTAAATAGAATCTTTAAAGGCTGTTGGCAGCTTAAAGCAAGAGAGTTAAACAGAAATCTCCTAAAGGAGCTTTTTGCAATACTTTCAGATTGCTTTAATAGGCAGACACCAGCCTTACACACAGAAAACCTCATAACCTCATGTAGTGGTTGTAATAGAGGGGTTCTACTGTACAATAATATTTATTTCATTTGTTGTTGATAATTTATTATTACTAGAAGTATACATGTTACCAATGTATTTGTTATTGTGAATAAAATATGTAAACATGTCTTAGTTGTAAGATTATTAATCCTGCCTCATAATGTAAGAGAAAGATGGGGAAGAGGAAAACTTAGAGTTTACATTGGAACCTTTGGAAACCATAGGGCTGCCATAAGTTGATCATGAAAAATACTAAGATTTCCAAACTTTCTTTTTTCTCAAGCGCAATTACTTAAAGCAGGTTGAAAGTAAAGCAGAATGTGCCTGCTTTAAGGTATCATCTGCTAGGATAAAATTCCAAAGATTTCAGAAATATCCGGGAAAATGGCAGCCCTGAAACCAAATCCATTGTAACATACCGGGCCAGCGGTACCTCCTGGTGGTCACTCATCCAGTGTACAGTACCTTACTTTACTTCATAACCCATAGAAACACTCAACAACTTGACATTAAAAGTAAAATTCCAGAGTCAGACTGTAGAAGTGTTTATATATACTCCTTTTCTGCCCCCGACCCCATTCAAACTTGACCTTGTCTTATTGATATCTAGGTCAAGTTTGAAATTGGGTTATGTCCAGTCAAAAATTAGGCTACTAGGTCAAATCAGGGAAAAGTCTTGTTATAACACTCTAGAGGCTACAAATCTCATTTGATCTTCATGAATCTTGGTCAAAATGTTTGCCTTATTTATATTTACCGGTAGGTCAATTAAGAATGTGGGTCATGTCTGGTAAAAAACTAGGGCACTAGGTCAAATCATAGAAAAACCTTGCTAACACTCTAGAGGCTACAAATCTCATTAGATCATAATGAAATTTTGTCAAAATGTTTGTCTTTTTGATTTCTAGGACAAGATCCAATGCATGTCATGTCAGGTCAAAAACTAGGTCACTAGGTCAAATCATGGAAAAACCTTGTTACACTCTAGAGGCTACAAATCTCATTAGATCTTCATGAAACTTGGTCAAAGTGTTTGCCTTATTGATAACTAGGTCAAATTGTCTGGTCAAAATCTAGGTCAAATGATAGAAAAACCTTGTGAACACTCTAGAGGCTACAAATCTCATTAGATCTTCATGGAAGTTAATTAAAATGTTTGCCTTATTGATTTCTAGGACAATATCCAATGCGGCTCATATCCGGTCAAAACGTAGGTCAAATCATAAAAAACCTTGTTAACACTCTAAAGGCTGCAAATCTTATTTGATCTTCATAAAACTTGGTCAAAATGTTTGCCTTATTAGCTCGCCTGTTCGTAGAACAGCAGAGCTAATGTCATACCCCCGGCGTGAGTGAGCGTGAGCGTGGCCAAGGTTAAAGTTTTTGGGACGTGTTGTTTTAAAGCTTAATACTTGTGCTAGGGTGCTGAAATTTTGTATGGAGGTTTATTAGGGGTCAAACATTGATGTTATGAAGTTATAATTTAAAAATAATTTAAATTTTTGTCAATATTTGACATGTTTTGGACTTAGGTTTTTTACTACAAAAGACCAGGTTAAAGTTTTTTGGACGGGTTGTTTTAAAGTTTAATACTTGTGCTAGGGTGCTGAAATTTTGTATGGAGGTTTATTAGGGGTCAAAACATTGATGTTATGAAGTTATAATTTAAAAATAATTTTAATTTTTGTCAGTATTTGACATGTTTTGGACTTAGGTATTTTACTACGAAAGACCAGGTTAAAGTTTTTTGGACGGGTTGTTTTAAAGTTTAAAACATGTGCTAGGGGGCTGACATTTTGTATGGAGGTTTATTAGGGGTCAAACATTCATGTTATGAAGTTATAATTTAAAAATAATTTAAATTTTTGTCAATATTTGACATGTTTTGGACTTAGGTTTTTTACTACAAAAGACCAGGTTAAAGTTTTTTGGACGGGTTGTTTTAAAGTTTAATACTTGTGCTAGGGTGCTGAAATTTTGTATGGAGGTTTATTAGGGGTCAAAACATTGATGTTGTTTTGACCTCAAATCACCAGGTTGTTTTAAAGTTTTATACATGTGCTAAGTTTTACGGGTTGTACAAGTTTTATAAATTAGATTGAGACTCATCATTCTTTTAATAATCTTTCTAAACTGAAAATTGTTTTGTTTTGAATACAAGATGTTTCTAGACTTAAAGTTCAAGCAGGCGAGCATCAGGTGGCTTTGACACCCATTTCTGGATGATATCATGGTCAAGTTCGTAAAGTAGGTCACTATGTTAAATCTTAGAAGAAGCGTGTGAACATTCAAGTAGCCACACTTTTGGCCAAATCTTGATCAAACTTGGTCAGAATGATCATTTCTACAAAATCTAGGACAAGCATGAATATCAGTTCTATGGGGTTAAAAAGTAGGTCACTGGGTCAAATCTTAGGGAAATCTTAAGAACACTTTAGTAGCCACAATTTAACCTAATATGTATCAAACTTGGTCAGAATGACCTTCTTGACAAAATCTAGGAAAACTTTAAATGTGGGTCATGTGAAGTTAAAAGGTAGATCACTAGGTCAAATCTCAGAAAAGGTTTATGAACACTATAGTAGACACAATTTGATACCAATCTTTATCAAAAAGGTGATCGCGCTGTGTCCAACTTAATGTGCGTTGTGTGTCAGTGAACATTTTGCTTTTGAACACACTAGAGGCCACACTTTTGGTCCAATCTTTATCAAACTTGGTCAGAATGACCATCATGATAGCATTTAGGTCAAGTATGAATATGAGTATAGTGGGATTAAAAAGTAGGTCAAAAGGTCAAATCTTGTGAACACTCTAGTAGCCACCATTTCATCTAAATCTTTATCAATCTTAGTCATAAGGTCTTGACAAAATCTAGGTCAAATTAGAATATGGGTCATGTAGGGTCAAAAAGAAGATCACTAGGTCAAATCTTAGAAAAAGCTTGTGAACACTCTGGTACCCACAATTTAGCCCAAAAGTTACCAAACATGGCCAGAATGACAATCTTTACAAAATCTAGGTCAAATTTAAATATGGGTCATGTGGGGCAAAAAGTAAGTCGACTTTATCATTTCTTAAAAAAAGCTTGTGAACACTCTAGTAGCCACAATGTTAGCCAAATCTTTATTACAGTCACCAAGTCAAATCTTAGAAAAGCTATTGAACACAATTAGCCGAGTCACAATTTAGGAAATATGTTCTGGACAGGTTTATTGTATGCTTAAGGTCAACAGCTAGTGAACTGAAAATGATTCATGACACTCAGCCGTAACGACCAAGATGTATATTTGCACACAAAATTTGGTAAACTTAAGTGATTATGTAATAGTAAGTATGCTCTAGAAAAGCTTTTCCTAATTGAATTCAAGGTGAAAGGCACAGTGACCTCAAATTCTTTAGTTTGCAATCCCAAGAAGTAGTTTAATTTGGTATGTGGTAGAGTAATATATTTATAACAGAGAAAAACTCCAAAAAATGTAATTTGTATATGTATGTGGTAGAGGAAATATATATGCTTCAAACAAGCTTTGTTATACCCTCGAGACTCAACGTGAGGGTATATATAGGGATCTGCCTGTAAGTGTGTGTATGGTTGTGCATCATACGTGATGCTTTTTTTCCAGAGTATCTTCCTTTACTAGATTAGCTAGAGACACCAAATGTGTTGTGTGAGTACATCTTGGGATTTCGGAGTGTCACATACTACTTTAAGGTCACTGTGACCTTGACCTTTGACTTCAATTTTTTTAAAAAGCTTGTCCTGAGCTTATCTTCTGTACCGTATCAGCTAGGAATAGCAAATTTGGTGTGTTAGTACATCATTGGAAGGACGAGTGTCGCATACTACTTTAAGGAAACTGTGACCTTGACCTTTGACCTCAATTGCAAATTGTGTATGTTTGTGTTACATAACATGTAAATCATTTTGTCCAGAGTATTTCCACATTAACTATAGGGACACCAAATTTGTTGTGTGTGTACATCTTGGGATGTCGGAGTGTTGCATACTACTTTTAGGTCACTGTGACCTTGACCTTTGACCTCAATTGTTTTAAAAGGCTTGTCCCGAGCATATCTTCTATACCATATCAGCTAGGAATAGCAAATTTGGTGTGCGAGTACATATCATGGGATTGCAGAGTGTCAGGTACTACTTTAAAATCACTGTGACCTTGACCTTTGACCTCAATTGTTAAATGTGTGTATGTTTGTATGTATGAAACTCATTTTGTCCATAGTATATTAATTTCCTTCACCATGAAACTTAAATTCACACACAAATTCACATACATCCCTTTTAAAAGGCAGCGATCATCTTTAGTATTAATAAATAGAACTGAGCGAGGGTATTCACAACGTCTGCGATGTCTCGTTTAATAATTTAGGTCAAGGTCAAATTGGCCTCATAATGGTATATACACCATGCTCCTTCATCCCAAGATGCACTCGCACTACAAATTTCACATCTCTTACTCATGTGGTGTATAAAATATGTATTCATGAAGGACAAGTTTTTGCCATTAATGAGGTCAATGTCAAGGCCACAGAAAATGTGATGGTACACGCGATTTTACAGGCCACCATCCCAAGATGTACTGACAACAAATTTGGCATCCCTTGGTGTTGTCAGAGACATAGATTAAAGAGATATACGTTCCTGGTGTTGTCAGGAACATTTCTGGTGTTGTAAAGGAATTATCCTCTAAACAATTTTTTTCTATTTTTTACTATAATTGAGGTCAAAGTTCAAGGTCAGAGTGGCCTGAAAATATTGCAGAACATTTGTACATTACAAGATGTACTCACACGCCAAATTTGGTATCCCTAGATTATATGATTTAGGAATTTCCGAAATATACCCCGGAATAAAGGCACACCTATGGACGGATGCTCGATTATTCTTACCAGTACATGCTCCAGTTCGTGTAGAACAAAGTTCTTCGATTAGTATCAATCGTACACACCATAACAAGGTCTGCAATCCATGCAGGTGGGTAGTGAAATAAAGTCCTTTGGGGTTGAAAAGTAGGATTGTCAATTTGTCAAACGATGCTTTTAATTTCTATAGTCTCTCCATCTGCGTACTCTCTATTCGTGTGTCTCTCTCTTGCATGTTAGTCATGAGACTGGGTCATGAGTTGATATGAACAGTCACCGTTACCTGCCAATAACGGATCACTATACAGAAAGGTTTTGTTTTGTTTATATTTTGTTTTGTTTGTAGTTTGTCTAAAATTTAACTTATCCTATAAAGACTAAAGTTAAATTTAGCTCTATCTTACTGGCTTCAATTCTCTCTCATGTTCCCTCTGTCTGTCTTTCTGTTTCTCTGATTTTGTTTATTTATGTCCATCTGTCTCTGTCCTTATAGCTGCAGTACTGTACCTCTAACTCTAGACCAAGGTACTACCGCCATTGACCCGTTTACCGTGGACATCCTATTACCGGTGACTTCCGAGTATTCCGCATAGCGCCGCTACGCGCATGTGTAAAATCGTAACTTCCGTTTATCTTTCGGCTGCTGCTCAAGACTAATGTGTATAAAGCAAAAAAAAACTTTCCTAAAGGGAAAGTGTGCATTTTTTTATTAATTACGCAAGATAAATCATTTTCTCCCCATATAAAACCATTTAACCTATTTGTATAATGTGACATATTCCATTGCCCCCACTGTGAAAAAATGTGACGGAAAATATTACAACTTTTCAGTTAAAAAATATGTTAACAGATAGCCTTTCTTAATAATGTTTGATAGAAGTTCAAGCCGATACCTGAAAATTATTCCGGATGTCATTTTACCTGATCACCGATAATAGGACGAGTAACCATTGAAACAAACATGGCGGCGCACTCGCTACAGTTGACTATGATTATTTATGTCAAATTATGGGTGTATTTATATATTAAAGCTGAAAATCATAAAGAAATGTTTACTTTATATGTTTAATATATTTTTTAGTTAAAAACCTTATTAATTGATGAGAAATAGTCAGACGAATCCTTAGATCACCGGTAATTGGGTGAACCAGGATACTATCCGCAGGGCTGCCATTTCTCGGGATTTTTCCTAAATCTCCGGATTTTTTCCCAGTACATGGTAGCTTAAAGCAGGCTGAAAGTAAAGCAGAATGCGCCTTAAGGCGCATTCTGCTTTACTTACAGCCTGCTTTAACTCTTTCCTCCCTGAAGCCTCAAATGGATAATTCTAGTTTTCAATTTAGTCTAGTCCATTTTTGACTTTTTAGGGTTGATTTTTACAATATTTGTCAAAATGACAAACAGTGTAGACCCTGATCAGAGGGCTCCTTAAGGAGCCCTCTGATCAGGGTTTACACTGTTTGTATAGGACAAGTGTACTCCTCATAGGTACACTGTTTGTAAATGACGCATATATGCATGACTAGGGTTCAAAGAGTTAAGAAGTCGCTTGTCAATAAAACAAGAAACAGGCAATGGGGTAAAGGTACGATTCGTAAAATCGCACTTGAAAAATTCAACTTTGGAAATCTTAGGATTTTTCATGTCAACCTATGGCAGTCCTGTATCCGCAATACAGTAACGGTATCGCAACTATCTCTGTCCCTCTCTGTCTGTGTGTGTGTATCTGTGTCTCTCTCTTCTTCTTAGCTCTCTCGCTATCTCTCTCTTATGTCTGTCTGTCTGTGACAATGTATGCATGTCTCTCTTTCTCTGTATGTTTCTCGATGTATCTATGACTGTCTGTTGCTCTCTCTCATTCTCATGCTTCATCAATCTGCTTTATGCTTTCAGTCATAATAATATGCACCATTTGTCTCTGTCATTTCTTCTTTAAGTATGAAGGAATTATAAGGTACCTAATTAACAGTCATACACCAGTCATACAATTAGCTAAACTCTTGTAATGAAGCTGCCACCTAAATCGATGCAATTCACATCACTTTAAAATAAAGTTTATAGCTTCCTACTTCATACAGTTTTTGCATATACTGTATACAGTAAAACCTCTCTATAATGAGTACTATAACAAAGGTGAATTGATTGTATAAAAGACAGGTGACTGCTTAAAGCATGGTGACAGTAAAGGAGCTTTCTGTGGTAAACACCTAATAATTAACACAGTTTAGTGGCCGTAAAAGAGATGATTTACTGTAGTGATTTATTTTTTTACTATTTCAGACTGTTAGTTCTGGCTTATTTAAAGAGGATGCTACAGGCACCGGCAGCTGACAGGAACAAGGGTGTAATTCTGGATGTCTTATTAAAGTATCTACCAGAAACCTTTGCAGGCAATGTCTTGGAGGTAGCCTCTGGAACTGGACAGCATGTCACTCATTTCGCACAGAGACTGAAAGGTGCATCTTTCCAACCAACAGAGTTTGACAGATCAAGTTTTGAAAGGTTAACGCCTTTACCCCATAGCCTATATCTAGTATTGGAGATAGATGACACCTTTAAGTATGTTGAAAGTAAAGCAGAATGCTACCGAACTTTCAGCCTGCTTTAAGCTACCATCTGAATGTGGATATAGAAAACAATTCTTATGGAACATATTCATGACTGCATAAATTAGGACTGTTTTTTTCAGTTGAAGTTTAAAATCTAGACATGTTCAATAGAATAAACTTGATGCATAATATAAAACTGTACAATTTTTGTAAGTTGCTATCTGCCATTGCTTAGAAGAATCTGCATTAATTGGTCATTCAGTACAATATCAGGCATATCTTCTCAATGACTCTGATTTTAAAACTTCTAGGCATCTTTTTCGCGCAGGGGAAACAGTTTGTCCTAGAGGGCAGCAGTATAAATTTTGTTACATAGGTACGGAGGGAACAGTCAAATCATGACCCGAGGTAGCAGGGAAGACCTTGAGATCTGTTACCCGAGGCCAATGGCCGAGGGCAACAGTTCTCAAGGTCTTCCCTGCTACCGAAGGACAATGGTTTGACTGTTCCCGAAGTAACTATCAAACAAATGATTTATTACCCGACTCTCTATTTAAGCAAGGCTGAATGAATGTCTAGATCTAGATCGATCTAGATATACAAGGTTTGAACAAAACGTGTTTAGATTTTACATGTATATTTAATCTTTATTAATGAATTCAAAACAACAACGGAATGTGAACATCACTGTTTTGTAAAAAGATTTCTCTACTATATTCATTTTTTCAATTATGATTGAAATTATTATTGTTTCTTATTGACTGAAATTGATTGACACTTTGTTTGGTTTTCCAAATTACGTCATTATGATATGACGTCATTTATTTTTGTAACGTCATAAGAAAGAAGACGTTAGATTTGCAAGTGGCTTATCGAGTTTATTCAGAGTTACTCTTAATACTAGATCTAGAACTATATAGCCTTTTAAGGGGATTGTTCGGGAGAGAAAAAAGACCCGATCAACCCGGCAAAAGGCTAGATCCTTAAACAAAATTCTGTATCATAGCCTTATCCCGTACCGCGATGCAGAAAGTTTTTTGCGCACCATTTTCACGCATGTAACAGTGCTGTGTAACAGTCAACTGTTGCCCCCTGGCCTCAGTCTGGTAAATCTTTGCGCCGAAAACAGTCAAAAATGCTTAATAATCTCTTAAATAGAGAGTTAGGTAATAATTAAAACTGTTTCCCCCAGATTAGGCAATGTCAGAACAACACAGCAAAACAGTCAAACATAGTGAATTACAAGTTTTTCAGAGCGTTAGGTATTAATGCGTATTATTACCTAATGCTCTATATAGATATCAATTTGGATTTGTTCAGTTTGCTCCCTCTTATCTGGAACCCTGCATATATTTGTTATTCTGTAATGTCTGTCCCCTTCGAAGTGATATTAATAACCTTTTTTGTCATCTTAAAAGCCTATATCTAGTGTTTGTAAATACACAGAAATGTTTTATATGTAACAGTTATGTTTGTGGGCTTCTATTTAAAATCAAATCTATTTATTACTAGCCGGAATGCTTCCAAAAAGCCGTAAATTACACAAATATAAGATACTTTAATTTTTGACCTAGATACTAACTCAATTGGCCCATTTACTGTGCACCAGGCACTAGGCACTATATCAATTCGGATTTGTTCAGTTTGCTCCCTCTTAACCGGAGCCCTGCATGTATTTGATTTCATTATCCTAACTACATTTTGATTCTAGTATTGCAGCCTACACCAGCCACTTTCAGCTACAGAATGTGAAGCCACCCCTCCATGTAGATATATCAGCCCCTCCAGACACCTGGCAAGGTGGAGATTTCTCAGACAGCTCATTTGATGTCATTTATAATGCTAATATGATACACATCTCTCCTTGGCAGACATCTCTAGTAAGTGACCATCAAACTCCCTGGTCTATCAGAATCAATGTTATGGACCCTAAACTCTTTTTTATACACAAGGCTCCATTCTGTCTGAGATGGTTTTCAAGTATTACCTTATTTGTTGGTCATATTTGAGCTTACAAGTGCTCAAATCTGACTTACTCTTAAAATCCTTGAGAACAATATCATATTCAACTAAAGTGGTTTATAACCTCCTATAGGAGCCTTCTGCATGACCTTTGCCCTGCATTTAGCTGTCACCTGTAATGAATACATCAAATCGAAATGTATTATGTTTTCACAGTATGCAAACTCCACTCCAGTTTCTGTATGCCTAGTCGTAAGAGCTTTGAAATACTAGTGTAATTTACCATGTCAATTTTAAAGTTTGCGACTAGGAATACAGATACTGTATGCCTAATCGACCAGAAGTAAGTGGAGTTCACATTCTTTTGTTTTAATGGTCACTTAAACCATTACCCCATAGCCTGTGTCTAGTTTTGAAAAAAGCTACTACCTAAAGCAGGTTGAACGTAAAGCAGAATGCACCTTAAGGTGCATTCTGCTTTACTTTCAGCCTGCTTTAAGCAACTATTCACTTGGATATAGAAACTTTTTTATATGGCACATATTTATGGAACTAGTTTCTTGAGTTGAAGAATAAATTAATGGTGTAAAAAGGTGTATTTTTGGTGTAATAGGTTAACACAGGTTTGACTGTACTAGACTAGGAGTTGAATGCCAAGGTGACAAACAGTACAGATCCAGATGATAGGGTTTCTACAGGACCCCTCTGATCAGGGTCTACACTGTTTGCATAAAACAAGTGCATACATACACTGTAAAAAGACACAAATTAAGTTATTTAAATGTCACCTGTGTGTATATTCTGATGTTTCTATTTGATAGTAATTTATCATATTCATTTGAATAACATATAGCCTTTGTTTTCTTCAGGGTATATTTGGGGCTGCTGGCAGCCTTCTCAAACCCAATGGATACATGTTTATGTATGGGGTAAGTTACTATCCATGATGTTGCAAATAATTATTTTAATAAACTCTTTGCAGGCTTAGTACTGTTGTCGTCTGCAACTATTGTAATCTGCTTCTTTTCATAAAATAGATTTTAAGATACTTCATTTTCAAATTAAGGCCAGGGTGTCAAACAGTTTGGATCAGTATCTAAACTGTTTGACATAATGTAATTGGGTATCTCATCTGGAATTTATCTGTTTGAAAAGCTAATCAGTTTCTCCACAAGCGTGCAAATAGTTAAATCAAACCGCTTGCTGCATAGCAATGCTTTACACCATTTCTCAGTTTCCAATTAAATGTAGTAAACTTTTTACTATGTATGGTGGATTTTTACAATATAGTGCAAAATGAAACAGTGCAGATCAGGAGCCCTCTGATCTAGGTCTTAAATGTTTGCATAAAACAAACATACTCTTCACAGGTACACTGTTTGTAAATTATGAGTTTTCTTGTCGCTAGGGTTCAATGGATTCATGTTTATCTTGTTTTCCTTTTCAGCCATTTGCGAGTGATGGAGTACTGGTACCAGAAAGCAATGTCAACTTTAATGCCTCTTTAAAATCCAGGTAAAGTAGTGCTGTTTTGTTTTATAGGCCAAACCAAAGGTATTTTGACCTTGAAAAAATGTGTATTCAATACTTTAGTACTGAAATAAAAAAATTTAAAGGTCAAGGTCCCTATAGACCAAACATTTCCCTAACAAGTGTATTTTATTTTCCCAATTTTCTGTGATACCTTCCTCTATTAAAATATGACAACGTATATTTATCCTTTCAGTCATTGAACCAGAACTGTAAACAGTACATAACGTGACATAAAAGCCCAAAGGGCTGAGAAATGGTGTAAAGCATTGCTATGCAGCATACTAAATTCATGTTGTTGGACTATCTTGACTTTAAGTGATGATATTATGCCTGTTCGGGAGCATAGGTCGTGGATAAGTAGATGAATTGTGATGGCACTCAATGTGCAGTTCATCAAAACAATGTCATATACCAAATTTCAGCTTTAAGTGTCAAAGCATGTTTAAACCAGGTGCAGAAAACCTGGATGGATGGAGAGAAATCACCATACCATAATGTATTCAATCTGAAAAAGGGCATAGTATAAAAATGAGCTGTAGGAAACTTCTACTTCATCAACCCTTTATTCTATAGATAGTGTAAGATACACATTTTGATGCATTTATTTTATTCTTACACTGCAGAAAATACCCAGTAGATCCAATTTATAGTCATGAATATTTATTTTTTCTAAAACATAAAGATGTACAAAACAGTAAAACTCTACTACAACCACCAAATTATGTTAATTATTAGGTGTTTAAAACAAGTGACTGCTTAAAGCAAGGTGACAGTAAAACAGAAAGCTCCTTTAGGTGATTTCTGTTTTACTCTCCCCTTGCTTTAAGCTGTCACTTTTCTTTTATACAATCAATTAGCTTTTTTTCAGTGGTCGTAAAAGAGAGGTTTTACTGTACATAAAAAATGGGGTTATTTTAAAATAATTCTGTATTATATTATGTTTTCAGAGATCCAAGTTGGGGTATAAGAGATATTCATGACTTGAAGAAGCTTGCAGGAGAGAACAGTTTAACTCTAGTGGACATGGTAGGCTGACTGGGGTATAAATCTTACTCCTTAGCCTGTTTCCAGTTTTGAAGACAAGTGACCCCTTAAAGCAGGTTGGAAGCAGGTTGAAAGTAAAGTAGAATGCGCCTTAAGGCACGTTCTGTTTCACTTTCAGCCAGCTACCATCTGCTAGGATATAGAAAATATTTCTCATGATGCATATTCATGACTGTAAAGTGGAAATATTTTCTTCAGCGGAGGAATAAAGTAGAAGAGTAAAAGGGCATATTTATGGGATAATAGTGGAAACCTTGATCAGAGGGCTCCTTCAGGATCTAAGTCTACACTTTGTCATAGGATAAGTGTCTATGGTATATTTGGGTAAATTGGAAAATTAAAGTTTCATGGGGCAATGAGTTAAATTTGATCTTTAGGTAAAATGGGTTAACCCATTACCCCATAAATATTCCTTTTTACGCCTTTAATTTATTCATTCACTGAAGTAAATAGGTCCATTTTATACAGTCATGGATATATTTTCTTTAAAATATGTTCTGTATTCTAGCAGATGCTATCTTAAAGCAGGCTGCAAGTAAAGCAGAATGTGCCTTAAGGCACATTCTGCTTTACTTTCAACCTGCTTTAAGTAGTCACCTATCTTCAAAATTAGAAACAGGCTATGGGGTAATGGGTTAAGACGAAATGGTGCGTCCCCAGTTTCATTAAATGCATTTACGCCATTATTTTGCAAATTACAACTTTATTTAAATTAGCACACAGGTTTGATCCATAGAAAGATGCTTCAGATGATATCCTTTCCACGCCCATAACGTACAAAAACGTTTTGACGTTTATGGCACATTTTGGCTTCAGTAGAATGAAAAATTATGATTCGCACATCGCGTTGGAAGACTTTTCTGAAAGGCCAGGTTCGGCACTTCCTATTTCTAGAATATCAATGGTCTACTGCAAAATGTGACACTTTCAGGCAGCATCGAAAATGGATCCAGACACAAATTTGCTAGATTGGAAAAATGCGAATGCCAGAGGGGCCGAAACGGTCCATCTTTCTACTTTGGGTTTAAAATGTACCCGTACGCGACCTTTTTGTCAAAATCCATTATAATAGCACTCATGCTGGAATTCAGTAACACTGACATGTCAACACAAAGCTCACAAAGCTCAAACTGAGCTCAGGATCATATTTTTTTATTTTTTTTTAAGTCGTTTGGGTATTGCATGAACACGATTTAAATATAGCGCTTCCAAAAATAGATAGTCACTTTCGGTTTCGTTTGAGATGTCAGAGTAGTTTTGAGATGTCAGAGTGTAGTGTTTATTCAGAAAATGAGCTCCAAATTAGTCCGGTAGTGTCCGTGTTATGTGTACCAAATCTGTCAGGCTTGCTAAGGATATCAGAGGAGGATCATTTTTATGCCCACGTGACCAATATACCACGAATTTGCATATTGTCAGGGTTTTGGTTTCTGTCGGATTTGCACAGAAAAACACCATGTTGAACTTAATTAACTCTTTGCACGCAAGCGGCGGACATAGCTGCAAGTCATAACCTTTGCAAACAGTTTGGATCCAGATGAGTTACGCAGCGTTACATCAGGATCAAAACTGTTTGCCATTCTGACCCTGAATTTAAAAGAAATTTTGAAAAAATTCTAATTTTAAAACAAAAGCAGAAGACAACTGTTGCAGAGAGTTAATTCTGTGAAATTTTCCTTATCCGGTACATACTAAATGTCTAACTCCTGGTAAAGTTTTCAAGCTACAATCTTACAATTAATGTAATTCTTGATTATTTTTTTCAGGTGGACATGCCAGCCAATAATAAGACATTAATATGGCAGAAAAAGTCATAACTGTTCCACGTGATACATGTATAGATATTCCAGATTGTAAATACATGTACATGTATTTACATTTACAAGAACTGAACTTATAAGCAGAGAAAATACACTCCAACTAGACCCTGAAGTACTTACTGTAAGCCTTCATTTAAATGCACCTAGTGGCAATGCAAATGATCCAAAAGACCCTCATCAGTTGGTACCTGGATAAAGAGTTAACTTTCAAAAACCTTGAAATTCATCAAAATGTGCCAATGCAACTGAATTTAGAATGATTGTCGTCTAGAATGATTATGATCATTTTGCCTGGTGAAAATAAATTTTAACCTGAAGGATTAAAATGTTTGTTATTATTTTACCTTTGACGACTTTTTTATTTTTGACAATTCAGAAAAGGTATGGGCAGTTATTTTTTGTGTGGCAATGTCAGTTTTGTATTCTTCAACTGTTAAAATACAGCTAGTTTTAGAGATCCCTACTTCAACACTACTTCAGTTAACAGTTTCTCACACAAAGACTGCTTGTATAGAACTTTGTGCAACTCTTATCAGTTAACACAATACCCCATAGCCTGTTTCTAAGTTTGAAGACAGGTGGTAACTTAAAGCACAGTGATCATTCTGGATTGAGTTGCTGGCGGGCCATTGGCCCATCCACCACAAAAGTGGTGGGCCATTTGACATTTTGGAGAGGGCCAACAATTATTTAATAGCTTGAAACATACATCAATTAAAGGTTTTTTTTCTTTCTTTCCTGCATGGTCTTGTGGACAGACAGGGCACCTAAAATTGCCTGTTGCAGCCATGTTACGGACAAACAATGCACAAGATTGGCCCACTGTCAGAATTTTTGATGGGGGATTTACAATTCTAATGGGGGATATTGGCCCACTGTCAGAACTTTTGATGGGGGATTTTGCCATTTTAGTGGGGGATCCCCCACAAAACCCATGCCAGAATGAACACTGAAGCATGTTGAAAGTAAAGCAGAATGTGCCTTAACCCAATACCCTATAGTCTGTTTCTAGTTTTGAAAATAGATGATCACTTAAAGCAGGCACTTACGGCACATTCTGCTTTACTTTCAGCCTGCTTTTTGCTACCATCTGCTAGAATATGAAACATATTTCTTATGGTGCATATTCATGCTAGAATAAATTAATGGCGTAAAAAGATGTATCTATGCGGTAATGGGTTAAAGTATATGCGTTTATCTTATCAGCAAACATTTAACTCCTTTTGCTTCTATATAGGCCTATTGATGTCGCGTCTCAATTATTTTCCATAAGGTTTGACCTGGCAGTGATCACTTTCCATCAAATTTCATTGATCTCATCAAGAGTTTCCTTATACTTTATTTATAGATCAATGAAATCTTCACAAAATATACTTCAGCTGATAATCAAAAGTCAGTGTCGCAAAAGTGTAATGGAAAGTATCATTGGCATGTAGTGCAAAGGTTATGGGTTACGAGTTCTCGGTACTGTACATTATAGTTTTATATTTTTTTTAAAATATATTGGCCTAATTGTATTTTTCCATTTTGTATTAAATATATTTATATTCAGATTGTGTTTTCATATTTTTATGCCCCCAAAGCTAGGCTTTGGCAGCATATGGTATTCGCACCGTGCATGTGTGCGTGTACAAAAGCTTGTCCGGAGCATATCTCCTATACCTTACCAGCTAGGGATTCCAAATTTGGTGTGCAAGTACATCTTGGGATGGCGGAGTGTCGCGTACCACTTTCAAGTCACTGGGACATTGACCTCGATTTAACATAAAGCTTGTCCAGAGCACATCTCCTATACCTTACCAGCTAGGGATTCCAAATTTGGTGTGTGAGTACATCTTGGAATGGCGGAGTGTCGTGTACCACTTTCAGGTCACTGTGCCCTTGACCTTTGACCTCGATTTAACAAAAAGCTTGACCGGAGCATAGCTCATATACCTTACTAGCTAGGTATTCCAAATTTGGTGCGTGAAAAACATCTTGGGATGGCAGTGTCGCGTACCACTTTCAGGTCACTGTGCCTTAACAAAAAGCTTTTCCGGAGCATATCTCCTATTCCTTACCAACTAGGGATTGTGGAGTGTCTCGTACCACTTTCAGGTCAATTAGCTCAGAGCTTTCTGCATTATTTTTATCTTGCATTTACCAGTCATCGGACTTGATATTACCTCCACAATTCCTCAATGAAAGGTCACTTTACTCTTTGCATGCTAGTGGCGGAATCGTGATTATCTGTGCAAACGATGATGAGACGCATTGGTTACGACCTATATAAACAGGATCCAAACTGACGTTCTGACCCCGCTTTAAAACAAACATTTTGAAAATTCTATTTTTAGAACAGTAGCAGATGACAACTGTTGCAGACAAAAAACCTACAAAGCATGCAGAGAGTTATTACAGGTTTGACTAGACACGTATAGGTAATTTTGGTTGGAATGAGTCTTTGAGTAATTGAGATCTGACAATATTTGGCTCTGATATTGTAGTGTCACTACAGGGGCAACACAAACAGATCCAGCTAATACGGTATGCATAATTTTATTTACCAAGTAAGCATTGAACAAGACAAAAAACAAAACAAGTTGATAATTTGAGAGGTCAATTTGATACATGAACAGAAAATCCTACACAACCAACAAATTCTGTGTCCAGAAAAAAGTTTCCATCTATATATGTACAGTGGAGAATCTGTTATTCTTTCCCAATAAACGCGTTTATGCTAAAACTATTATTTGCAGTGCAAACAGTTTGGAGCCAGATCAGACGCCAGGTAACCCAGCGTCTGATCAGGCTCCAAACTGTTTGCCACCAAGATAAACAAGAATTATCAGAATTGTCCAAAAGTTGTTCTTTTCTACGTTTTAGTGCTTTGCGTTTGCGTACGTTTGCGTTTAAACGGGAAAGAATAACAGATTCTCCACTGTAATACTGGCCCCTATTTTGGATGATGACCACCAATTTTACTGCTACATAGTGCTACAGAAACCTAACCTTTCCCCCATAGCCTGTTTACGTGGTAAAGACTGGTGGTTGATTAAAGTAAGTTTAAAATACAGTAAAACCTCTCTATAATGGCCACTTAATTGTGTTAATTATTAGGTGTTTAAGGCAGGTGGCTGATTAAAGCAAGGTGAAAGTAAAACAGAAAGCCCCTTTAGGAGCTTTCTGTTTTAATGTCGCCTTGCTTTAAGCTGTCATCTGTCTTTTATGCTATCAATTTAGCCATCTTTGTGGTCCAAATAGAGAGGTTTTACTTTACAGCATAGAACTCCTTTAGGAGCTATCTGCTTTACTTTTAGCCAGCTTTAAGGTACCACCTGTTAGGATATATAATATATTTCTTAAAGTGCACATTCTGGACTGTATTAAGAGAACGCATTTCTTCAGTGGATGTATAAATTAAAGATGTATCTATTGGGAAAAGGGTTAATAGCCGTTTTTGGCTGATGACACAACAGATATTACTGCTGCATTCTACTACAGAAACAAACATTAGCTGCACTGTCTGCTGTTACTTGTACAACAGTTTACCCTTTACTCCATAGATACACATTTTAACACCTTTAATTTATTCCTCCACTAAAGAAAATTTATACAGTCAAGAATGCGCACCGTAACAAATCAGTTCTTTTTTCTAGAAGATGGTAGCTTAATGCAGGCTAAATGTAATTCAGAATGTGCCTTAAGGCACATTCTGCTTTACTTTCAACTTGCTTTAAGCAATCGCATATCTTCCAAAACTAGAAATAGGATATGGAGTAAAGGCTTAAATGCGTCGAAGCAAAGACTTGAAAGCCACAACAACTATTCAAACTTTCAATTCCAAGACATCACTGTGTCTGTATACCTTTTCACTCTAGTCAAAACCATTTAGGAACTACATACTGCAGCAGAGAATGAACATGCAGTGATTAGGCCAGTTTTATTCCCAGCTTCATTCACCAGTCAAGCAACCACATTACAAACTGTGATTACTTGAAAATGTAAGTGTTCATAATATTTCATTTATACAGCGACCCTCACAATAGTTGTTTCCTAATGAACTTTCTAAGTATGACAACCAACGTAGGCCCAGACCAAATGACTCCCTTTAAGAGCACAGCCCTTTGATCAAAGTCTACTGTTGGCTCTGGCTACCCAACATTCTGTATCTATGATTGTAATCCTACATTCTCAATATCTCGTAACATTTCCATATAACCATGCTACTGATATGCCTACAAAAATACACTTGTCAATTTCTGACAAATAACTACAAAATTGAAAAATCTGTATTAAAAGTAGATTTGCCTCATACAACATAATATTTAAAGTAAAACTGCTATTCCATGGGCTCATAAAAAGAATCAATCATAGATTTAAATTCGAGTAGATGATTAAAGTATAGCAGAAAGCTCCTGTGGGAGCCTTTGATTAAATCACATGTCTTCAAACCAGAAACAGGTAATGGGTTAAATATGATGAAATTCTCTTTTGCATACAAGCTGTCTTGAGAAAATTGGCTTTTGATGTTATGATGTTACAGAGCACCAGATAAGAGTAGTTTTTCAAAACCTAAAATCTTTATTTCTGAATTAAACCCTATGGTGTCACTACTCATTAGAATCGTCTCTTCGAGACGATTCTAATGAGTAATAACAACATAGGATTTGGTGCTAAAAATATCTGGAGCCCTGTGTTACAATCAATGTAGGCTCAGTCATGTTTTTCAAGAGTGCAGCAACAGTGGACATTTAAAGCCTTTCAATGCCATAGGCAACTAAACTTGACTTTGCAAACAGTTTGGATCCTGATCAGATGCCATAATCTAAACTGTTTGACACTTCTATCTACAGCTATTTCTGCTGTCAAACTGCTTAACCCTTTCATGATCATTTATTTGGGAGATTTTTACCCCTTCACCATTTCATTGTCGTCTGCTTCGATTTTGTTGTCTGTAATATCATTTCAAAGTTAAAAAATAAGGCAGTATGACTGAAGAAATTTCGAAAAGAGTGTCAAAAAGTTTGGATCCTGATCAGACTCCGCATTATGCGGCGTCTGATCAGGATCCAAACTGTTTGCAAACGCGCTTTTAAGCGTCATTGAGAGTGAAAGGGTTAAACATTACTTTGAAATAACAATAAAGACAATTTGAATATATTTAGAGCAGATGATACAGTGGAGAATCTGTTATTCTTTCCCAATAAACGCGTTTACGCTAAAACTATTATTTGCAGTGCAAACAGTTTGGAGCCAGATCAGACGCCGGGTAACCCGGCGTCTGATCAGGCTCCAAACTGTTTGCCACCAAGATAAACAAGAATTGTCCAAAAGTTGTTATTTTCTACGTTTTAGTGCTTTGCGTTTGCGTACGTTTGCGTTTAAACGGGAAAGAATAACAGATTCTCCACTGTAGAATGGCATTGTAAGGGTTAAAGCAGATGGTATAATGTTGAGATAAACAGGTTAATGGTTGACCCCAAAACCTGGTTAACATGAACATCATGATAAAACACATTTTAATAGCGGTCACTAATCTAGGTCTACACTGTGTGCTAAGATGGAGAGTCAGTTTGATTTTTTTCTCATGGTGCATCATTCTCAAGATGGAGTTGCAAAGCAAAAGTTCATAATTGTTTTAAATTTCAGCCAAAGTTCTTAATTAAAGGCTTTTTTTTTAGTTAACATGTATAGAGGAAATTAATTCATATCATTAAGCAACAGGTACACTTTACATCTCTCAATAATATATCATATATATATTATATAATAATTATAACATAGAAACTCTATGTGCAAACACATATACAGCGCTCCCTCTCTACAACAGCCCTCCCAACAACGATTCCCTCTTCACAACGACGCTTGCTGCTGATCCGGGAACAAGAAATTATGTCCAACCTTTTTACGCCTGCAATATCTTCTGCTTAAAGTTGTCGTCTGCTGTATTTCTCAAAATTACATATTGGGCATTTTGACATAACAAACCTTAGTGACGAGTGACAAACAGCTTGAATCCAGATCAGACGCCGCGTTACACGGCGTCTGATCTGGATTCAAGCTGTTTGCAAATGTAATCCTATTTCCCTCTCTATAACGACTCCCTCCGAACAACGCACACATTTGTTGTCTCCCATTGGATGTCGTTGTAGAGAGGGAGCGCTGTATACATTATATATTGTAACTTATGTCACATACAGTAAAACCCCATCATTACTACCACTAAACAAAGAAAGCTAATTTGATTGTAAGACAAGAGACAGCTTCAAGGAAGGTGTAAGTAAAACAGAAGCTCCTGAAGGAGCTTTGTATTTTACTTTCACTGTTTTAAGCAGCCACCTACCTTTAACACCTGATAATTAGCATAATTTAGTGGTTGTTATAGAGGGGTTTTATTATCATCACATACACTCAGAGCCAGAGCTGGGGTATTTAAACTAGCAAATACATTTCAAGACAGACAGTGCTTCATGTTATATATTTTATCTGAAGTAGAAACTCATATTTACTGTAGGAAAGGCATTATTTTTTCCCTAATAAACACATTTAGCCAGAAACAATTATTTCCAATTACCATTTGTTTGGAGGAAAATCAGATGCTGGATAACCCACTCGGGTAAAACGAGTTGTCCACCTTTTCAAAAAGGTGTCTTTTTAGCTTTGCGTTTGTGTTTGAATGCATTAAAACGGGAAAAAATAATGTCCTCTTCACTGAAACTTGATCACAAGGATTACTTAAGGATAAACTAATAATTTACTTATACAGTACTATTATGACTACATGACTACATAACTTAACTCTTTCCTCCCTGAAACTATAAATGGACAATTCCAGTTTCCATTTGAGTCCAGTCCATTTCTGACTTTTAAGGGTTGTTTTTGTCAGTGATTGGCATTATGACAAACAGTGAAGACCCAGATCAGAGGGCTCCGAAGGAGCCCTCTGATCTGGGTCTTCACTGTTTGCACAGGACAAGTATACTATTCACATGTACACTGTTTGAAAAGGACTCCTATAGGCGTGACTAGGGTTCAAAGGGTTAACTATGCTAGGTCACACTGTTTGTTATCCACATGAGACGAGAAGTTGCCTGGTCTCTCATCTCCATTTAATTTGAGTGGTGCATATTATGGGCGCATTCTGCTTTTCTTTCAGCCTGCTTTAAGCTTCCATATGCTAGAATAAAGAAAATATTCCTTATGATACATACTCATGGCTGTATAAATTGGAACTATTTTCTTCAGCGGAGGAATAAACTGAATGCGCTAAAAGGCGCTTCTATTGGGGAAAGGGTTAACTCATTCACCCTTGAAACTTCAAATGAACATTTCCAGTTAATTTCATTTTTGACTATGAAGGGACGTTATTTACAATTTATGCAAAGTGACAAGCAGTACAGACCCTAATCAGTGGGCTCCTTTAGGAGCCTCTGATATGGGTCTGCACTGTTTGCATAGGACAAATGCACTCCTTACATGTACATGGTTTGTTAGAAACAGGTATACTAATAGAGAATTAAACCTAAAAATAGGTTTTTTAACCTTTACCCCTCTGTAGGCAAACTTATGAATCCTTAAGGCGCATTCTGCTTTACTTTCAACCTGCTTTAAGTGGTCACCTATCTTTAAAACTAGAAATAGGCTATCAGGTAAAGGGTTAAAAGCTGATGGATGCTTAAAACTGGATGTAAGTAAAGCAGAAAGCACTTTCAGGGGCCTTTTGCTCTTCTGTCATCCAGCTTTGAGCTGCTACCTGTCTTTTACACCATAAATAAGTCAAAATGGTTGTAATATACAGTTTTAAAAGTACACTATCCCAACTCTGGCAATGCCACAAGCTTATCACAAAGTTAATGTCAATCAAATGAAATCAGCTCCGCCTCATTTGGCCCCGGCTGATGTTGAGGTGTCCCCATTCCTTGCTGTTGTTGTTGCGGTGGTGGCCCCTGTTGAACCATGCCCTGGTGTTGATGCTGGGGCTGCCCAGGGCCAGACTGGTAATGCTGACCCTGATTGGGGCCATTAGGGGCTATATACTGTTGTTGAGGCTGTTGAACATAACCTTGTCCATCAGTACTCGGCAATGAATTGGCCATGCCTGCAAAGTAAAGTAAGAAAGAGTGCTTTACTGTCACACTCTCCTGTCTTATTCTTTTTCAGCAAGGGCCATACAATCAGCCTTATTAATTCTTTGAGGCCATTTATTGAAACTGTCTGAGATGGAATACCTATATTAACCCTTTTACTCCATAGCCAAAAGTGTACAAACATGCTTTATTTAAGACAGGACACTGCTTTAAGCAAGGGGAAATTACGGTAGAAATCTTCTTTAGGGGCTTTTTGCTTTACTTTCATCTTGCTTCAAGTTATCAATTGTTTTTACTGCTATAGCGCTAAGACTTCACAAAACTTACAAAAGACCCAGCAAGTAAAGAGTCAATATTATGATACAGACACAGATATTAAATGTTTTTTGTGGGTATCTTTGCAAACTGATTAGATAATTATACTGATATCAAAAGCAGCTGTTAGGATAGTAAAACAGAACTTGTTACAGAACATATATGCCTTAACCCTTATTGTGCTTAGCTTGACTTACAGTGGAGAAAACGTTATTCTTTCCCAATAAACGCGTTTACGCTAAAACTATTATTTACGATGCAAACAGTTTGAAGCCAGATCAGACGCCGGGTAACCCGGCGTCTGATCAGGCTCCAAACTGTTTGCCACCAAGATAAACATGAATTATCATAATTGTCCAAAAGTTGTTCTTTTCTACGTTTTAGTGTTTTGTGTTTGCGTACGTTTGCGTTTAAACGGGAAATAATAACAGATTCTCCACTGTAGCATAATAAGGGTTAAGGCATATAAGGGTAACACAGTGTCTGATCTGAACTGTTTGTTACTCATATTCAACTATTCATCTGTTTAGATAAACAATAAATCTAATTTTGATGTTTTTAAGCAGGCAACAGTTCAGCAGGATAAGGGTTAATATGATTCCACATATGAATAATAAAATTAATTGGAAGGGGAAGGTGGGTTGGAAATTGTTGGAGGAACAATTTATCAATACTGCCTAAAAGTCATTTGCCCCTAACAATTTAAAAGGACAAATCCAGTCTATCATTAGGTCTAGTCCTTTTTAACCCTTTACCCCATAGCCTGTTTCTATTTTTGAAAATAGTTGACCACTTAAAGCAGGTTGAAAGTAAAGCAGAATGCGCCATAAGGCACATTCTGCTTTACTTTCAGCCTGCTTTAAGCTATTATCTGCTAGAATATAGAAAATATTTCTTATGATTCTTTTTTGTAACACTATAAATCTGAACTATTTTTTTCAGTGGATAAATAAATTAAAGGCATTAAAAGGCGTATTTATGGGGTAATGGGTTAAATAGCATATGTAGAGTTGATTGTAACAATATTGTAAAATGACAAACAGTGCAGACTATGATCAGCTGGCTCCTGCAAGAGCCCTTTGATCAGGGTCTACACTGCTTGCACAAGACAAATGTGCCCATCAGAGGTACACTGTATGTTAATGATGAGATATACTCATTGCTAGGTCTGAATGGGTTAACACATTTAACCCTAGCAACGTGCAAACTCGTCATTTACAAACAGTGTACATATGAGGATTACACTTGTCCCATGCAAACAGTGTCAATCATAATCAGAGGGCTACTTAAGGAGCCCTCTGATCAAGGTCTACACTGTTTATCATTTTGAAATATAAATGCTAAAATCAACCCTAAATAGACAAAAATTGACAAAACACATTTTGAAATTGGAATTGTCCATTAAAAGTTTCAGGGCTGAATGGGTTAATACCTTGCATGTTAAAAGCTCCTTGTTGATAATCTGGCATGTTTTGCTGGGGCAGTGAGTAGCCCTGGTTCTGATTATTCATGGCCATCTGCCCAGGTATATTGGGTTGTAAACTCTGTGGACCAGATGCCCCTGTAACAACAATTTGGTACATGTGTATTTAACCTTCTACACTCTGCTGGAGAACTATTGATAATAACTGTGGCAAACAGTTTGGATCCAGATGAGGCTCTGTCTCATCTGAATCTAATATGTTTAACACACTGAAGAAGATTTTATGAAATATATAGACATTAAAGATTGTTGCAGACAACAACTAAACAGAGCTGCCAATTCATGAAAATTTTGGATTTTTTTCCTAAGCAGATAGTAGCATAAAGCAGACTGAAAATAAAGCAGAATGCGCCTTATGGCGCATTCTGCTTTACTTTCAACATGCTTTAAGTAATCGCGATTGAAAATTTGGAAATCTTAGGATTTTTCATGATCAACTTATGGCAGCCCTGACTAAACAGCATGCAGAGGGCTGTCTATATTCCTCAGCAAAATGCGAGATTAGAGATTGTACATTCCCCTCTTTTTCATACTAATGCCATTTCATACATTTACATTTTCCTTATAGAAGTACATTTTCCTGTTTCTACACTGTCATGATAAAGAGAGACATAGAAAATGTTTCGCCCAAAAGAGCTGTCGGAGAACAGCAAAGCTCGCCTAATTAAACCTTTCTTAAATAGGTAACTATCAATAGAAAGGTGTATCAGTACATTGATATTCAAGCCACATCAGCCGAAAAACCTAAGTCCACAAAAGGTAAAATTTTGACTAAATTTAAACTTTTTTTTTATTTTAACTACATAACATCAATGTTCAACCCACAGGGCACCTCCATTCCAAATATCAGCTTCCTAATACAAATATTTCATGTAGTATTAGTGCATTACAACACTTACCCCAAAACTTTAACCATGAAAAACCAATGCCGACGCCGACATGATTCCATAAGCCTCTTTGAGGCCATTTTAATGAGTAGTGACACCATAGGGTTTAAAGCAGAAATAAAGATTCAAGTATTTTGAAATACTCCTCTTATCTGGAGGCCTGCATGTTACCGTATTTCTTCCAAGTCTTGGGCCAGCAAAAAATAATTATTTTTTTCAGTGGCCCAAGAATTAGATACCGAAAAAAAAGTTGAAAATGTTTGGTCCAACATCTATATCAATGTTAAAACGTACCACTACTAGTAAAACTTATGCCAATATGGCGGAACGTCAAAAAGAAATGTCGGCATTTCTAAATGTTTTCCTATACCGTTGACAGTAAAAAGTCAAAAATAAATAATATCACCTTGAATGTTTGCCTCTAATAGCATCCAAAATTATCCTTTTTATACATGACACTTTTCATACTGAGTTACTCAGACACGATGTTAAAACATCACATCAGATTTGAGGAGCTCCGCCCATTTTGATTCAATGACCTTGCTCTGTGTGTGTTCACTTATATATATTTATCTAGATTTATATCTGACACTGGACACAATCTGCAGCTGCAGTTTGACACTGAAATCGACATAAAGTTGTAGACTGTCACCAAAATCTAAACCCTTTGAACTTTACTCGTCACTAGGGTTGAAGACGGTCACCAAATTTTTGCCTTTGATGTTAGCGACAAGCCCCGACTTTTTCAGAATATCGGCCACAAGGGCATGAAACACAAAAATAAGGGAACAGCAACCTAATATAATAATAGACTATATCATAGTAACAGGATACATTTTAAATTTGTCCGTGGCCCCCTGTGGTGAAATTATCAGAACACACAGTGGCACTTGTGTAGCCACACGGATTTTACTAGAAATCATGACACGTGTGTATTCAAGGTTTGTGCTTCTCACTGGAAAATAGAGTTTGGCATGGACAATGTTTGATTACGTAATTGCTTATCTCCCAGCACTGGATGAATCTAGCCAAAGGCAATTTAAGTTGATATTCCGATACACTAATAAAGCTGATCTGTACATTGACAGTCTTGCAAATAACACGCAAGGCTGAGCACATTGTTTGGACTAGCTTGATTGGAGGTAAGAGATCGCTTGGATGAAAAGGCACTCCTTAACACTTACCAGATTAATGTCGCATGGTGTCCGAACGCAAATACGTTTTGGGATAACAAACAACCAACTTGTTGGTTTATTCATTCCAAACAGTTTTAATGACACAATAGGCAGTATTCTTATCCAATTAACTGTTCTGGTTATGGAAATATGCACTCAAAATGAGTCATTGAATAAGATTAATAGAAGCATATGTTACAGTCGCCGATTCTGCGACATCTGTAGAAAAGGTAAAAAAAAAAAATCAAATGCCGATTTTAGGTGGCCCAAAGTTAGAGGCCTGAAAAAAATTATTTTCAGAAATAATTAAGGGTGGCCCAAGATTTGGAGTGGCCCAAGACTTGGAAGAAATACGGTATTTTATTTAAATATGGCATATACTGATTGTGTGTTTCAAGGCAGACATCTTTTGACATGATTATTAATGATAAGGTTTTATAAATGACCCCACTTACCAGTACTATATTGCACAGAACCCTGTGGCTGATATGCCCCGCCCTGTGGTGGCATACCTTCCATACTATGATAGCCACCAGGCGGTACAGGGGCAGGGCCATCAGTCTGACTCAGGTACTGGGGATGATTCATTGACTGGTTAGTGGGAGGCAATGACTGATACATCTGTTGTTGTCCCGCTGGCCCAGCCTGGAAGGAATACACCAATCAATCAGTACAAATAATCTAGTGATTTATTCAACTAAAATGTTAAATCTAAATAATATTAACTGATATGTTAAATCTAAATAATATTAAAACTGATATGGTAACGCTAAACAGCTGTTTACCTGTGGGGCATACATAGGTTGATTGCCTGGCATTTGACCCATATATCCTCCCCCACCCACATTCTGGTGAAGTTGGTGTACAGGTGATCCCTCCATCTGGGCCCCAGAGGCAGGGTTATATCCCTGGGGAACACCCTGAGGAACTCCCTGGGGCATTCCTGGCATTGGGCCTTGTTGGTATGGGCCCTGGAATAGAAACAATCATTGGCCATATTTATACAGCAAGAATAGTTACACAGCAAGACTTGTGTTAAGCAGAAGAAGTCTTTTGCTTTATTTTTGTCCTGCATTAGGCAGTTGTCTTTATTAAAGAGGCCCATATATCATCAAAGAAGCATGGCGCAAGTTTGACTACATGCATATAGACATTTATTTTATAACAACATTTCTCAAAAACAACTGACATATATATTAATTCTATATTTATTTAAATTAAATATGGTTTCCTTCTTTTAAAAACACAGCTCCATTATTACAACAAAACATATTTCATAAAGAGTAGCTATCATCATTTTTCTAAAAGTGTCATCTGTTCCATTTCTGACATTGATTAGTCTTATCAATATTTCCAAAAAGAGTATCTGAGTATGTAACTTGGATCCTTGTCAGTTTTCACAGTAAGTGTGACCTAACCAGAAACAAACATGTTTGCCGAGATCTTCAGTGTTGAAAGGGCTAAATACCATTCATAATCTTAAGCCCCCATCCATAGCTTTTTTTCAGTATTGAATACAGGTGGTTGGTTAAAGAAGACTGAAAGTAAAGCAGAATGCTCCTAAACCCATTTTCCCCATAGCCTGTTTCTAGTTTTGAAAGTAGGTGACCACTTAAAGCAAGTTGGAAGTAAAGCAGAATGCGCCTTGAGGCGCATTCTGCTTTACTTTCAGCCTGCTTTAAGCTAAAATGTGCTAGAATATAGAAACTATTTTTAAACATACATATTTATGACTGTATCACTGGCAACTATTACCTTCAGTGGAGGAATAAATTAAAGAAGTAAAAAACGTATTTAATGGGTAATAGGTTAAAGAACATTCTGCTTTAGATTCATCCTGCTTTAAGCTACCATCTGCTAGGATATAGGAGATAGCTCTAATGGTGGGATATTCATGAATGTATAAACTGGAACCTTTTTTCTTTAATGGAGGCATGAATTAAAGGTGTAAAAGCAGAGCAACAGATAAGGGTAGTTTTTCAAAACTTAAAATCTCTATTTCTGAACTAAACCCTATGGTGTCACTACTCATTAGAATCGTCTCTTCGAGACGATTCTAATGAGTAGTAACACCATAGGATTTGGTGCTGAAATGAGTGATAAAATGTTTGATTTGTTGAAATAACTACCTCTTATCTGGAGCCCTGTAAAAGGTGTATCTATTGTGTAATGGGTTGAAATACCCTACCTGATTGTAACCATAGTTCTGCATCTGTCTCATCTGGGTCAATTGTCTCTGCTGTTCAAACCTCATGTGCATCTCTCTCTCCTGTTCCTGCAAACGCTGCAGTGCTAGCTGTCTTTGCATCTCCAAATATTCCTACAACAATAAGCGACACCTCTAGCAATTGTCAGTAATTTCACACAACTTGAAGGCGAAAAAGAACCCTAAATGTGTGGGGCGGAGTAAATACATCCATTGTTAACAGTGCAGACTGAGATCAGAGGACTCATGCAGGAGTCCTCTTATATTGGCCTGCATCATTAAATTTTGTCATATTTTTGCATGTTGCATGGACTAACATCTCAAGCATCAATGTAACCTTGTCATTTCTCAGAACTGGAGGAGTCCTTTGGAAGTTCAACAATGTATGGCTTAAAAGGCAAAACATTCATAAATGTTTTAACACCTACATGTTTTTTCTGTCTCATGATGTCCAGCTTGAGTTGCATCTGTATTTGCCTCTGTCTCTCTAGCTCTTCCATTTCTCGTCTCTTCTTCTCACGGTAGTCTTCTCTCAGAGCATCCAGAGCTTCACGGGCATCACGCAGCTGAGCCAGCTTGTCCTGTAGAGTCTCATAGTGAGCTGCAAATACATGGCACCTGCATTAATCGCTTAGCCTTACTTGTAATAACTAGGGATGGGACCGAATCTTCGAATATTCGCATAAGGGCCGAATATTCGAATCCCATTTTAGTATTCGAATAGTTGTCTCTGAAATTTTATTTTTATTAAAATCATAATATGGATTATTTGATTTATTTAAGAGACTGTTTCATTTTCTCCAACCAAGCTAATCGTTTGCCATTAATCCTCGTGTGTAGGGTGATTATCACCCCGGCTGGTTAGTGTTTTGATACCACCTGTCAAGTTGTACGCAGTTTGCAAACATTACCCGCTGTGTTATGTAATCGACGGCCCTCCCCTAACATCGGACCAATGGACTCGCAGTTAACACAAAAGATCATGTGGCAAATGAGGTATCCTTAATTGACATGTTGGGGAACCCTAGTTGCCAAACGAAAGAAGGGTGTTTAGCACAGGCCATTTAAGAGCATCCAATAAAAAAAAGACGACTAATGTTAATATCGCCAATCATAGCAGCTCAACTGACGCTTTTCGTAAAAGACTATTCACGCAAACACTATTTAAAATCATCAAACATTCTAGTTAAGACGTCATGAAAGCTTAATATTGAACTTACACAAGACGTAGATCTATAACAATCAAATTCTTACTAAAACACAAGTTTGCCACCGGCTTCTGCCTCGCCTGTGTAAAAGAATTTACTCGTTCTGCCGACAAGAAATCAGAAATCCTGTTTTGTTTGTTACGTCCGTTTCTGACATATGCATGCAGAAACTTGAGAGTGTTGTTCAGATTAATTTTAAAAGCAGATAAAATATAATTTGTAAAGCCGACAAAATATTTTACGCAAAATAAGTTAACTGACTCTACATGACGGAAGACTTAATTTGAAACTAATTTAAATGCAGATATAGATGTTGCGTTAAACACGAGTTGCATCCCTTACATTCGGAGACCGCCATATCTACAAAGATTAACTGTAATAAATGGTTGCAAAAGTTGATAAGTTAACCAAATCAGACGATTGTCACAGAATACACATTCTGCTTACGGTTTGGTCCATTAAAGATAGGTATTTCTACGAAGCAAACTTTGAATAATTGCATTTGATGATGAAATTATACTCGGATAGGATACACCCCCCTCCCCCATCGGACAAAGCGTTTATTCCAGGCGAATTATTCGAATACTTTAAGCGAATATTCGAATAGCAATTTGGGTTCGAATTCCCATCCCTAGTAATAACATGTTTTTCAGGGATCAAAATAAGAGGGAGTAAACAGAACAAATCTGACAATATCTCACTATGTCAGCACAAAATCCTATTGATTTACTCACTCGAAGAGATGATTCCAATGAGTATAGTAACACCATAGGGTTTAATGAAGGCATAAAGATTTTAGTTCTTGAAAGGGTAACTTTTTGGATGGAGAACTCTTCCTTGGTTTCTTCAACTCTTTGTGTCAAGAGTGTCAACTTTCCGTCCAAAATAAGGTCAGGGTGTCATTTGGATCCTGATGAGACATCATGTTACTAGTCATCTCATCAGTATCCAAAACTGTTTCCATATGTAATCACAATTTTGCGCTAGCATGCAAAGAGTTAATTTCCCTCCACCTGCAGCACTTCACAGTCTGATGGTCTACACACTGAGCTATGAAAGACGTTGACACTTCTTGAAGGCATACCATGCATTCCTATAAATAGGCAAAGTTCTCGCAACTAATGTGAAAGTTGATACGAGTCAAAATTATCTAAATTAAAAAATCTCTTTGCGACCACTAAATAGTTTATTTTCAGTGTTTAAGACAAGTGGCTGCTTAAAACAAGATGGAAGTAAAGCAGAAAGCTCCTTTAGGAGCTTTCTGCTTTACTTTCATCTTGCTTTAAGCTGTCACATGTTTTTTATCACCATCCATTACTCTATGTTTCAGTGGTTTAACCAGGTTTACAAATTAACTGTATGTAATGCTCTTGATGTTGGTGACATCATTGCCTGCCTACCTCTCATGTCTTCCTGTGACTGTACATACTTCATCAGTTCTGGGTGCATGTTGCTGATCACGTTGAACAGAGACTGAACTGAGGAGTCTGTAGCAATACTTCTGCCTCTCTGAGAGTTACTGCGCATACGGTTCACAAATATCTCCACACTGCTGTTCAGAGCCTTCAAGAACTGCTCAGGATCCTCATCAGTCTCCCCATTCTGGTAAATCTGAAACATGATTTACAAATCTCCATTAACGCATTACACTATAAATATGCCTTTTAACGCTCTCGTTTATTCCTCCGCTTCAGAAAATAATACAAATTTATACAGTTGTGAATATGTGCCATAAAAAATATTTTCAATATACTAGCTGACGTTTGCTTAAAGCTGGCTGAAAGTAAAGCAGAATGTGCTTTCAGGCACATTCTGCATTACTTACAACTTGCTTTAAGCGGTCACATGTCTTCAAAAACTAGAAACAGGCTATGGGGTATGGGTTAACAAAGCCATATGAAGAAGAAATGATATTATAAAAGTTTTATTTTTGAATAAATTTGTCATTTTTAACATGAATAAGTTTGATGGAAAATATTATGATGATATAACTTAAAAAGAACCACAGTTCAAGTCAAACACTGCTCATATCTAGAAATAGTGATTGGATTCAACAGAAATCTGTTTTAATATACAAATGTACAAAAATGAACAGTACTACACATGATTTACCCATTCTGGGATAAATAGTTAAAAACATCTTTTGACGCCTATGATTTATTCCTCCACTGAAGAAAATAGTTACCTTTTATACAGTCATGAATATGTATCGCATAAATTTTTTTTATATCCTAGCAGATAATAGCTTAAAGCAGACTGAAAGTAAAGCAGAATGAGCCTTAAGGTGCATTCTGCTTTACTTTCAACCTGCTTTAAGTGATCACCTTTCTTTAAAAACTAGAAATAGGCTATAGGGTAATGGGTTAAAACAAATCTGTACCTCCTGTACTTTCCCACCGCCCTGGGTGTTCTTGGGCTCAACCTGGGCTACAGGGGCAGAAGGCTGAGTTGTTGATGATGGCGCGGGTTTGTTAGTCTCAGACTTCTGTTGCCAGTAGTTACGATTCAGATACCTGGCCAACTCTGGGTCAAGGTCCTCAGACTCAATCACAGGGGCTGACACAGTCTAAGGAAGAATCAAACAAATTAACCCTTTTCTACATAGTCCATGCATACAGTGGAGAATCTGTTATTCTTTCCCAATAAAATCGTTTACGCTAAAACTATTATTTGCAGTGCAAACAGTTTGGGGCCAGATCAGACGCCGGGTAACCCGGCGTCTGATCAGGCTCCAAACTGTTTGCCACCAAGATAAACATGAATTATCAGAATTGTCCAAAAGTTGTTCTTTTCTACGTTTTATTGCTTTGCGTTTGCGTATGTTTGCTTTTAAACGGGAAAGAATAACAGATTCTCCACTGTATCACCTCTATCCAACTGATATTGCATAGAGAGTACACTAATGTTGAGTTAAAATTATCTGGGCATGGCACATAAGGCATCTCATCTTGATCCAAACTGTTTGACACTCAGTATTTCAGCAGAAACAGGGAAACAAAAGTAGATATCAGATACATTTAAGATAGAATATTTCAAGAAGACAATATTTTTTTGAAAGTGTCAAATTCTTTTATACATGTACAATAATTCTGCAGAATATTAGACGTCTTGATACAGGCAGAAGATGAACCAAGACATCAGTATTGAAATAAGATGCACAGTTAAACAAATATTTATCATAGAAAATCCATCTGTTGTCCCAGACAGAAAAGTAAATCTTTAGTCTTGCCTTTGCCACTTAGTCAAGGAAAGACAAAAAGAAGAGATACTATGCCTGACCATAAACGATTATTAAACGCAAACACTTTATTAGTGTGAAGTTCCATGAACCTAGCTGCAATACTAAGTCTATAAATGACCTAAATGCAAAAACTTGGGTCACAGAGGTCAAAGGTCAAGGAAATCTAACTGCAATGTAATATGCTATGCTCATTGAGGTGCATCAGCTTATAAAGTTGCATGAACCTAGGTCTAGTACTTAGTCCACACCTGACCTAAAAGGAAAACTTAATCTTGGTTTTACCGACATAAGTACATACTTTTGGACATACAAACAAGGGTAATGCTACAGTGGAGAATCTGTTATTCTTTCCCAATAAACGCATTTACGCTTAAACTATCATTTGCAGTGCAAACAGTTTGGAGCCAGATCAGACGCCGGGTAACCCGGCGTCTGATCAGGCTCCAAACTGTTTGCCACCAAGATAAACAAGAATCATCAGAATTGTCCAAAAGTTGTACTTTTCTACGTTTTAGTGCTTTGCGTTTGCGTACGTTTGCGTTTAAACGGGAAAGAATAACAGATTCTCCACTGTATATCACACTAATTTGTGCTGGGGCATAAATAAATACAAATTGTTTCACTTAGAAATTATCACTTACTGCTGGTTGGTAGTTTTGGACAGGAGAAGAACTTCTCACTGGCTCTTTGGAGCCCCCACCATATATACCATAGCTACTTCTAAGCCTTTCTCTCTGAAATAATATATTGATTATATTTTCATAGTTAACTTATTAACCCATAAATAAGCCATTTTACGCCTCTAATTCATTCCATCACTGAAGAAAACAGTTCCACTTTATACAGTCATAAATTTGTATCATAAATATTTTCTATATTCTAGTAGATGGTTTTGGAGATTATATCTTTTGTCCTGCATTAACCCCTCCACTGTCTGTTTTTATCTCTCCAATTTACAAATCATGCATCTTGGCACATGAAGTATTGATAATGAACACTAACAATTTGGATTCTGATCACGTGCCAAGTAAGTAACTTGGCATCTTATCAAGGTCATGAAGATTTTGAATGCTTGCAAATGATCAGCATAATCATTAGGGGTGTAACGATTCGGCGGTGTACCGATATATTGCGGTGTGAGCTGAATAATATTGCCCCGCGGTTCAGATTCAGGAAAACCGATTTTCTTTGCCTTATTTAAAAACGGTAAAAGAATGGACAAACTTACTTTTTGTTTCGCGGAATTGTTTACGAAACAACGTGTAGACGCATTCCGGTGTTTTATCCATATCCCTAGCCGGTGTTACAGTAATTATTTCGTTTCCGTTTAATCTCGCTCAACGAGACGCTCTTATTATGAAACAAACAGCGAATCAAGGGCCTGGTTGAACAAGATTAATACAGTAAACACGATGGCAGATGCTTGTTCCATACTTACACGGTATATTGCAATATATTGCGATTCGATTTCTCCGTATTGCGATATACTGCGATGCGGGTTTCGGCGAATTGTTACACCCCTAATAATCATGCAAAGGCAGTGTATGTTGTTAAACAGTCATCTGTTTTAAGAGATACTCAAATCACATGAGTTTATTTGTTCATGTGCACAACTGTACATCAATCTAGATTTCATAATATAATTTCTTTTTGCAATATTGTATCATTTGTCTGAAAATTCAATTACAAATTAATCAGTTGTTCATCCTTACAATAGATTTCTTCTGAAAAATTCAGTTTACATTATCTATAACAAATATTTCCAATATCCTAGTAGATGGTAGCTTAAAAGATAATTCAGTATTTTGAACACTGTGACACAGTACAGTGCAGTTAACCATCTCTATTACCACCACTATATTATGTAAATTATTAGGTGTTTAAGACAGGTGACTGCTTAAAGCAAGGTGACAGTTAAACAGAAAGCTCCTTTAGGAGCTCTCTGTTTTACTGTCACCTTGCTTTAAGCTGTCATCTGTCTTTTATGCAGTCACATAGCATTCTTATTAATGGTGGAAATAGAGAGGTTTTACATTAAGTGTACAGGGGAGAATCTGTAATTCTTTCCCAATAAACGCGTTTACGCTAAAACTATTATTTGCAGTGCAAACAGTTTGGAGCCAGATCAGATGCCGGGTAACCCGGCGTCTGATCAGGCTCCAAACTGTTTGCCACCAAGATAAACAAGAATTATCAGAATTGTCCAAAAGTTGTTCTTTTCTACGTTTTAGTGTTTTGCATTTGCGTACATTTGCGTTTAAACGGGAAAGAATAACAGATTCTCCACTGTATATAGGTCTCACAACATCGCTAAACACAGAAGTTCATGGAGATGAAGTTATGGTCTTCTTTAAAATTGAAGGACGAACTTTTATTATTATTATAATAGGTCTTACCTCCTTGGCTTTACTCTCCTCCTCACTCTTAGACAGAGCCAGGGCCAGCTGCAGCTCCTCTTCTTCTTGTATCTCAGCCTCAGACTTCTGCTGAGGAACCTGTACAACACAGGAAAAAACATTGGAGATCCCTTATAGTCTAACCCTTTTACTGCCAAGACATTATCTGATTTAACCCATTACCCCATAGCCTGTTTCTGATTTTTAAGACAGGTTACCACTTAAAACAGGTTGAAAGTAAAGCAGAATGCGCCTAAAGGCGCATTCTGCTTTACTTTCAGCCTGTTTTAAGCTATAATCTGCAAGAATATTGAAAATATTTTACAATATAAACGGAATATTACTATACTTTGCATATCTTATGCACCGGATCACTCGAGTTGTGTGTGTAAAGGCTATATCCAACGAGACCGAAGGTCGAGTTGGATATAGCCTTTACACACACAACGAGAGTGATCCGGTACATAAGATATGCAAAGTATAGTAATGTTCCTTTTATTATATACCTCTTATAAAAAAAATAAAATGAAAAACGATAGAAATGTTTCGAGCGTTACTATAAATAAACGGGATTTCCCATACGTCACACTTCGGGGAATGGCGCGTGAAAGTAAATACTCGCTATTACGACCACTAAAACGAATGCTTATTGATTAAATAATAGAGAGGTGACAGCTTAAAGCAAGGTGACAGTGAAACAGAAAGCTCCTAAAGGAGCTTTCTGTTTCACTGTCACCTTGCTTTAAGCGGTCACCTACCGTAAACACCCTAATACTAAACATAACTTAGTGGTCGTAATAGAGAGGTTTTACTGTAGTTCTGAACTTCCGACTACACAGTAAACGTTCTTTTCCCATTACACAAGGTACATGGGTAATACGGAATTTTCAATCCGTCAAGGTGTATTTGTTCGATAAAATACAGAAATATTTCGGGCAGAACATTGGTAGGTATATAATAAATATCCATAACTGTATAATTGGAACTAATGTCCCTAGATGAGGGATAAATTAATGGCGTAAAAATGTGTATTTATTGGGTAATGGGTTAAATCATTACTCAATAGATATGCCTATTTATTTCATCTTTTACCCTATGATATGACCACATAGGCTATATTGTCTTTTGTCATGTTTTGTTTGTAGCCCTTTTGAAAATGTCTACATACATTTTGTTATATACAGAGCTTATGTTATTTGTATACGACTTGCAGACTCAAAACAAATCTTATCATAAAACAATCGTCTCTTTGAGGCACATTCTGCTTTTCTTTAAACTTAATTTAAGTGATCGTCTGTATTTAAAACTGGAATCAGGTTAGGGGGTTTAAAAACTGTGTGGTTTGTTATCAAATTGTCTATGTTTCTTGAGTTGTTGCCCAATATAGATCTGACTGCAACTCACCTGTGACTGTTTTGACAATGGACTACTAAGGTACTCTGACGGTAAATCATCCTCAGACCCTTTGCCTCCAGCTCTGTGAAAAGAAAATGTGTATAATATTGAAATACTGAACAAGAATTCCAGGGGCCGTATTCTGAAACATTCTAAGTATTTTAATTAGAAATTTCTAAACTCTAACATTTTCAACTAAGATTATTTTTCGCTAACTTTTACTCTAAGAAAATACTAAATTATTTTACTATAAGAGTAAATTATGGCCGTTGTCAGGGACTTTCCCGACTAAAATGACGTCACTCTTCTCGCATACTAACATGTGTGACTGTTTATTTGCGGTGTAGTTTTCGGGTTTGTTTTCTTCTCCCGTTTATAAAGCAGCAAGCATTGTCCCAGAATAAGTAGAATAGATAATTAATTGAATAAAAGTGTTTACAGTAAAACCTGTCTTAAGCGGCCAGTGAAGGGAAGCAGCCAAATTGGCTGCTTAAGACAGGTGACCGCTTAATCCAGGGGCAAGAAAAATGACTACTATTTTGAAAACGGTCACGGTTTTGTTTCGCTATTCATTCCTAAAAAAAATTAAAAAGTCAACAATTTATTAAAAGTCCTCAAACTCATACAGAAGTGTATGACCAGTACACTTTTTGATTATAGAAACATTGACACGAGCATTAGTTACTCGGCGTCTGATCTCCATATCAACATGTGCTGGTAACATAATGTTCATTTTCAGAAAATGGAATACAGTAGAATCTATATGTTGTTTCATTACACTTACGTTTGTACACGTATTTTTCTGTGCCACGGAGGCAGAATCCACGTGCGTGTCTACGGATTTTCCGGAGCTCATTTAAACTTTACAAATGTTGTCAAACGTACTTTCTAGTCAGCATTAGGTTTTTTGACAAAGAGATTAAAAGTCAAAAATCGGTCGACCATTTTGTTCAGTTCTGACTGTTGTGTCGAGGAAATTGCAGGATGGGAAATTTAACACCGGCTATTTTTACACTGGGGGAACACCCCCAGCATCCTCGAATTACGCAAGTTTTGATTGGTGGATAGTAGTCATTTGCATAATAACGCGAGATTTTCTCCGAAGTCACTAAATCTAATTTTAGTGATGTACATTACACATAAGAACGACGCGGGCCGTGTAATTGACGATTAATGAAAGAGTTTGATACCAGTAGCATATGCTGTGTTATTTAGGCGGTTATTTAGAGTGACACGTTCGACAGAAATCATTACACGTGTATTCAAGTTGCCTGACCGTTCATTACAGTGGGTTTGATATGGAAAATGTTGATTACGTAATCGCTAATCACCCAGACAAACTTGTTGATAATAACACGCCCCGCCGAGCACGTAATTTGACAAGTTGAGGTTACAGACGGATCGACGCGAGGATTTGTTGAATGACACAGGTATTCAGGCACATCACACTTCAGCGGGCGGCCACTTGGCCGTTAAATACAGTGTAGAAACAGTGTTTGGGATGAATTTTACTGGCCGCTGGCTGCGTTATACAGGTGACCGCTTAGTCAAGGGGCAATATAGAATGAATTCAATCGGGGGGAGATCGAACTGGCCGTTAAAGCCAGGTGACCGCTTATACCAGGTGACCGCTAGGACAGGTTTTACTGTATACATAAGCGTAAATACATAATTAGGTTCACAATTATAATTAACTAACAAGCCAAATTTCAACGAAGTCGCCGTAGCTCAATCGATAGCGACTCTGCCTGGCATGACGGGGGTAGTCGGTTCGAGCCACACAGGGTACGATCTTTTTTTTCTTAACAACCCCCTTATTTTTTTTAATTATCATCACTAGTTCCATAGATTCATTTCTTTAAATACAAATAACTGCTTTATCCTTCCACTGCCAAACTTTTGTGATAGTTTACTCCTTTAAATGTTCTTGTCGTCTGCTTCAATTTTGTTGCCTGCAATATCGTTTCAAAGCCTTAAATGTAAGGAAGTATAACTGAAAAGAATTCAATACGAGTGTCAAACAGTTTGGATCCTGATCAGACGCCGCGTTTCGCGAAACGCGGCGTCTGATCAAGGTGCAAAATGTTTGCAAACGTTCCTTTAGGCGAGAGTGAGTCTAATTCTCACAGTTTCATTGTTGTCTGCTCCAATTCTGTTGTCTCCATATCTTTTTAAAGTTAATTGTATGACTGAAAAGAATTCAATACGAGTGCCAAATAGTTTGGATCCTGATAATAGATCCAATCTGTTTGCAAACGCGCATTTAGGCGCCAGAGTGAAAGGGTTAAAGCATGCTAGAATTGATATTAAAGTCTCCAATTAGAGGTTTCCTTCTTATTGGCAGCCTGCTTTAAAAGAAACCCTCTTATTATGCTAAGCGCGATTTGGATAAAATTTGTTAACAGTTTCTATACAGTAAAGATCCAGATCAGACGCCGCGTTATGCGGCGTTTGAAATGATCCAAACTTGTTTGCCAGTCATATTTTACTGTTTTTAAGTTTTGAAAGTATCAAATTGATTATGTTGTTTTCTGCAGATGATGTGTTTGCAGCAGATGACAATTCTGCATGACAATGGTTAAACATCAATCTGAAGGACACTTTTCTTAATGCTTTTCAAATATCAAGAAATAGTAGAAACATGAAAGTCATTTCTAGAACTAGCAGGCTGACAATAAGAAGGAAAATTTCTAATTGGAGACTTTTACTTCAATTTTAGCATGCTTTAACCCTTTCACTCTCAATGGCGCCTAAAAGCATGTTTGCAATCAGTTTGGACCTTGATCAGACGCCGCGTAACGTGGCGTCTGATGAGGATCCAAACTATTTGGCACTCGTATTGAATTCTTTTCAGTCATACTGCCTTACAATTTACTTTGAAACGATATTGCAGACAACAAAATTGAAGCAGACGACAATGAAACGGTGAAGAAGTAAACTATTACGAAAGTTTGGCATTGAAAGAATTAAGCAGTTATTTGTATCTAAAGAAACGAATCTATAGAAATAATGATGATTTTTAAAAAAAAAAGAAAGAAAGAAGGGGGTTGTTAAGAAAAAAAAGATCGTACCCTGTGTGGCTCGAACCGGCGACCCCTGACATGCAAGTAAGACTCGCTATCGATTGAGCTACGGCGACTTCGTTGAAATTTGGCTTGTTAGTTAATTATAATTGTGAACCTAATTATGTATTTACGCTAGTTTTGGTACATACAGTGGTAATTTATTACTAAAAATATAGACTTTGAATAGATATCGATCTTTTCCATGTTTTCGCGATGAAGACCGTATGTAATAATGTCTTAAACAGTAATCCCAGTCCTTTGTAATGACGTTACCCCACCCAGACTTTGACCCAATTTCACGAAGCCACTCAAACACAAACGTCGGCTCAAAAACATCCGCTAAACGTATCTATAGGTCTATAAACGATTTTTATTCAATAAATTATCTATTCTACCTGTTATGACTGCTTAATAAACGTTCGTGTTCTAATCCTAGAAAATTCTAAAAAGTTAAGAGAGGGTCACAGTTTTCTAAATTTTTGAGAAAATTCTATAGTAAATTTGGCGAGTTGAGAATTTTCTTAGTTTTTTTCATCTTTCTAAGAGGGAATCCCCAAATACTTAGTTGAAATGGCCGAAAACTAAGACTATATTGATTTTCTAAGAGTATATCGTTATACTTAGTGAAATCTGTCGAGTTTAGAATTATCTTAGTTTTTTTCACTTTCTAAGAGAATATCATCAAATACTTAGACTAAATTGCCGAAAACTAAGAGAATATTGATTTACTTAGAGTAAAAGTTATCTAAGAGTGTTTCAGAATACGGGCCCAGATGCAACTACTGTGTTGATTTCTAAACTGAAACTATAATGCCATTTTTACATTTTTACTTGGTAGTGATACATCTTATAATGTTTCGTACAATTTCAACCAGTCGAAACAGAGCACTAGCCACAACGTGAAAACTAAACACTGGACTTTATAGTTGCCGCTGCTGCTGAGACCAACTGGAAAGCAATTCTTTTGTCTCACTTACGCTCCTTTGTTTTGGTGAAACAAAATGTCATAAGAAACAGTCATATTTTAAACACCTTAAAAGTGCATTATTTGCAATGCAAATCTTTATACAGACAGTAAAACATGCATACACGATAACAATATTAGTTTTTTGTAAATTTGTGAACTGACAGTCTAATATGTTACTACTTGGCCACAGTCCGTATTAGACTTTAAAAATTATAATTTAGTAACACATAACTAACTGTAACTTCCATTTTTGGTATAAACAGTAACACCTCTCTATTACAACCACAAAATTGTTTTAAATATTAGGCATTTATGACATGTGGCTGCTTAAAGCAAGGTGACAGTAGAACAGAAAGCTCCTTTAGGAGCTTTGTTTTACTGTCACCTTGCTTTAAGCAGTCACCTGTCTTTATACAATCAATTAGCATTCGTTTTAGTGGCTGTAATAGAGAGGTTATACTGTACTCCAATCTGACTTACTTGTTGATCTTGTCATAGCAGGAGTCACAGACACGCACTTCTTTCTCAATACCAAACTTGGGGATGATGGAGTTCTTAGAGGAACATTTTTGGCACACAACATCACCACAGGCCCGACAATGGTGCTAAGAAAAGTAACAGCAAAACTGTTGCAGAAAATTCCTCTGATTCACTTCTTTAACCCATTACCCCATAAATACGCCTTTTTACGCCTTTGATTTATTACTCCACTAAGGAAATAGATCCACTTTGATTAATATGTATGATTAGAACAATTTTCTATATCCTAGAAGCTTGTAGCTTAAAGCAGATTGAAAGTAAAGCAGAATGCGCCTTAAGGCGAATTCTGCTTTATTTTCAGTCTGCTTTTAAAAGTGAACACATATCATCAATACTAGAAAGAGGCCATGGGGTAATGGGTTAATATCATATTAGCTGAATCAAAAACGACATTTGCAACACATAGCACAGACAGATTTCACACTCATTTTTATCTCACATATATATCACATTTTTCATATTTTTTCAGTGCCCTGGGAATGAAGGGTTAAAAACGGATAGAATGGATAGAGGATAGTGCATAAATCAAAAGTACATGTAACATGTGGCACAAAATTTACATTAAGATCATAGTTATGGCCATCTTCAATACTTCATTAACCCCTTAACCCTTTGACCCCTAGTCCTGCATATATGCATCCTTTTCAAACAGTGTATGTGTGAATAGTACACTTGTCCTATGCAAACAGTGAAGACCCAGATCAGAGGGCTCAGAAAGGAGCCCTCTGATCAGGGTCTTCACTGTTTGTCATGATGCCAAACATTGACAAAAACAACCCTTTGAAGTCAGAAATGGATTAGACTTAAATGGAAACTGGAATTGTCCATTTAAAGTTTCAGGGAGGAAAGAGTTAACTTACCCTGAGTACAATTGTTATTTGCAAAAAGTTTGCATAACGATTAGACGCAGCATACTGCTGCCTCTGATGAGGATCCAATTTGTTTGACACTCATTTCAATATTCTTTAAACCAAAATTACATTGACATACAAGAAAATAAATTCCAGAGGAAAGAGTGCGGACTCATGTCAGACAGATCCTAAAAGAAAACTTAAGATATGTGACCACTTAAAGCAGATTAAAGGTAAAGCAGAATGGACCTTTTAAATTCTGCTTAACGTTCATCCTGCTTTAAGCTACCAACTGGCAGAATATTAACAAGGGCCACTATGGCCCTAAATCGCTCACCTGGTACACCATGGCAAACTTGACCTATAGTGACCTAAATTATGACTGGACATGTATGTGTACCCACAATCAACCTCTAGAGTGTAAACAAGATTTTCCAATGATTTGACCTAGTGACCTAGTTTTTGAACGGACATGACCCATATTCAAACTTGACCTAGATATCAATGCGACAAACATTCTGACCAAATTTCACCAAGATCCAATTAGATTTGTAGCCTCTAGAGTGTTAACAAGGTTTTTCTATGATTTGACCTAGTGACCTAGTTTTTGACCTGACATGACCCACATTCGAACTTGACCTAGATATCAATGAGACAAACATTCTGACCAAGTTTCATCAAGATCCAATGAGATTTGTAGCCTCAAGAGTGTTCACAAGGTTTTTCTATGATTTGACCTAGTGACCTAGTTTTTGACCAGACATGACCCATATTCAAACTTGACCTAGATATCAATAAAACCAACATTCTGACCAAGTTTCATCAAGATCTAATGAGATTTGTAGGCGCTAGAGTGTTCACAAGGTTTTTCTATGATTTGACCTAGTGACCTAGTTTTTAATCGGACATGACCCACATTCAAACTTGACCTAGATATCAATAAGGCAAACATTCTGACCAAGTTTCATTAAGATCCATTGAGATTTGTAGCCTCTAGAGTGTTAACAAGGTTTTTCTATGATTTGACCTAGTGACCTAATTTTTGACCGGACATGACCCACATTCGAACTAGACCTAGATTTCAATAAGGCAAACATTCTGACCAAGTTTCATTAAGATCAACTGAGATTTGTAGCCTCTAGAGTGTTAACAAGATTTTTCTATGATTTGACCTAGTGACCTAGTTTTTGACCGGACATGACCCACATTCGAACTTGACCTAGATATCAATAAGGCAAACATTCTGACCAAATTTCACCAAGATCCAATTAGATTTGTAGTCTCTAGAGTGTTAACAAGGTTTTTCTATGATTTGACCTAGTGGCCTAGTTTTTGACCGGACATGACCCACTTTCGAACTTGACCTAGATTTTATCAAGACAAACATTGTCATGAAGTTTCATGAAGATAAGATGAAATTTGTAGGCGCTAGAGTGTTAACGAACAATTGTGGACGGACAGACGACGGACGACGGACATTCAGCGATCCTAAAAGCTCACCTTGGCACTTCGTGCCAGGTGAGCTAAAAATACATCTTATGATACAAATTCATGACTGTATAAACTGAAACTATTTTCCTCAGTGACAGAATAAACAAGTAAAAATGTGTGTAGTAATGGAATACCTTTCTCTGCACCATACCAAACGTTGCTCTACACCTAGAGCAGCAATCTGCATCCTTCCACTCTGGGGCTGTCTCTGCAGCAAACATGGCGTCAGATTCCTTCAGTTGTGGGAACGAGTAACCTAGAAACACAGCAATATACAGTCAAACCCAACTTAGCCCATTACCCCATAGCCTGTTTCAATTTTGAAGATAGGCAACCACTTGAAGCAGGTTGAAAGTAATGCTTTACTTTCAGCCTGCTTTAAACTATAATCTGCTAGATTATATATTTAACATTTTCTAAGTAGCATATTCCTGACTGTTTAAAGTAGGACTATTTTCTGCAGTGGATGAATTAACTAAAGGTGTAAAAAATACACATTTATGGGGTAATGGGTTAACTTTTTCTCCACAAGTAAAATTATCTATACCCAGCTGATTATCATATAATATAAATAGTCCAACTATTAACCATATAAAATATACAATACAAGTCATTTTCCAAAAATAGTTTTGCAAACTTTACCCCATAAATACGCCTTTTTATGCCTTTAATTTATCCATCCACTGAAGAAAAAAGTTCCAGTTTATACAGTTGTGAATATTTAACATTAGAAATAATTGCTATTTTCTAGCAGCTGGTAGCTTAAAGCAGGCTGAAAGTAAAGCAGAATACGCCTTAAGGCGCATTCTGCTTTACTTGCAACCTGCTTTATCCCTTTGAACCCTAGTCCCGCATATAGGCGTGCTTTTCAAACAGTGTACATGTGAATAGTACACATGTCCTGTGCAAACAGTGAAGACCCAGATCAGAGGACTCCGAAAGGAGCCCTCTGATCAGGGTCTTCACTGTTTGTCATAATGCCAAACATTGACAAAAACAACCAAAAGTCAGAAATGGACTAGACTCAAATAGAAACAGGGATTGTCCATTTTAAGTTTCAGGGAGGAAAGAGTTAACTGGACACTTGTCTTCAAAACTTAAACAGACTATAGGGTAATGGTTTAATGCATTATTTCTATCATCCATAGGAGCTTTCTGCATTATTTCTATCCTGCATACAGCAGCCCACTGACTTTAGAAACCTCCATACTACTTCAATGAGTGATTGTTTAACCCATTACACCATTATGCCTTTTTACGCCTTGAATACTAAAGAAGATAGTTCTTCAGTGATAGAATTGTATGATAAGAATTATCCTAGCAAATTGTAGCTTAATGAGGGTGAAAGTAAAACAGAATGCACCTTAAGGCGCATTATGCTTTACTTTCAACCTGCTTTAAGAGGACACCTCTCTTCAAACTAGTGACAGGCTATGGTGTAATGGGTTAATACAAGAGTTACTGTACACTGAAAATAAGATCCTTACCTTCCAATTTCATGAGGTTGAAGGTGTCCTGTACAATCTTGTAGTTGCCCTGGTTTCTGAACGCGTGGGACCAAACCTGAATGAGTTCTAGTATCTTGCCTTTCACTGGTTCTCCTCTTGTCTATAACAACAAACACATCAGTAAAGGACTTGTTATATCTTAACCCGTTGTAAGCTGGGTGATATTTGGCGGCCATTTAAAAATGTCGTCTACAAAGGGTATAACTCAAATATTTGAAAAAGATTTTAGCAGTTTCTGATAGAATATTGACTTAGCTGCAAACAGCTTTGATCTCAGATCAGGCCCCATAATGTGGGGCCTGATCTGAGATCAAAACTGTTTGCCTAGAGGTACACCTAAAAGTGTATCCCACATAAAATGGGTTAAATATGCTGAATATCTGCTCCCAAACTGTATTTGTTTTGTTTTTTTGAAGAATTATTTTAAGATTTTTTTAGAATCTTAACTGAAGAAGTATGAATATGAGTGTCTACTAGAAAACAGGTTGGATTCTGAACAGACACTAATAAAACTTGGCATATGATATAAATCCAAGTTGTTAAGCTAGTTTAGGTAAATACGAAACAAGACTGTGTTCCATGCAGCTTGAATGAAATACCTCTTTGCATGCTAGTGGCAAATTGGTGATTACCTTTCCGAACCGTTTGACACCCCATTTTGAAAAGAAAATTTGAATATGTTATTTTAAGAACTGTATCAGTAGCTGACAATAGTTATTGTGATGAAAAAATATTCATCTGCTGATATATTATTTACATGTATGCAGGGCTTCAAATAAGGGGAGTATTTCAAAAATTAAAATCTTTATTTCTGCATTAAAGCCTATGGAGTTGCTATTCATTAGAGTCGTCTCTTCCAGACAATTCTAATGAGTAGTAAGACCATAGGAGTTGGTACTGAGATGAGTGAGAAAATGGTGGATTTGTTCAGGTTACTCCCTCATATTTGTAGCCCTGTGTATGAACACATTTCCATACATTTCTAACATTATTCATCAGAAAAATTGTGTTAATTACTTAATATGAGATTTATCATCATAACAACCAGCTCATTTCATAGAGGACCTTATACAGTGGAGAAACTGTTATTCTTTCCCAATAAACGCGTTTACGCTAAAACTATTATTTCAATTGCAAACAGTTTGGAGCCTGATCAGACGCCGGGTAACCCGGCGTCTGATCAGGCTCCAAACTGGTTGCCACTAACATAAACATGAATTATCAGAATTGTCAAAAAGTTGCACTTTTCTATGTTTTAGTGTTTTGCGTTTCGTTTAAACGGGAAAGAATAACGTTTTCTCCACTGTAACAAATAAGGTACAGTAAACCATTGCTCTTACGCACATGTCTTGTGTTTCGTTTAGGCAAGACAGTGCCCGGCACCCATGTGCTTACATTATATTTCTATATAGGCTGGAGCTGTAGTGTCGCCTTTCGTAATGGAAAGACGATTAATACAGCAACAGCCTGATCGATCAATAAAATGACTAATCCCCCCCCCCCCCATCAGTCCATATACCATTCCTGTTTTTCTTTTCTACTTTTTTTTCTCTTTATTCAAAACGGAACCACAATGTTATTATTAAGTGTACATTTTGATATATCCCCTTGTTGTATGTACATACCTGGGTGAATAAAAGATATGTTCTGTTCTGTTCATGTTCTGTTCTTACAACCACTCTAAAGAAGCATCGTTAGTTGACAAACTTGTGTCGAATCATTACTTCATATTATGCCTTTTATGCTTTTAATTTATTCCTTCATTGAGGAAAACTTTTAAATAGTTTTTCCACTATACAATTTATACAGTCATGAATATGCACCATAAGAAATATTGTTCTATATAGCCGATCAGAAGGTAGCTTAAAACAGGCTGAAAATAGTTTAGCAGAATGCACCTTAAGGCACATTCTGCTTTACTTAACCTGCTTTAAGTGCCATCAAAACTAGAAACAGGCTATTTGGTAAAGAGTTAATCTTGAGAATCTTCATGATGGACAGACAGAGGATAAGACAGTATGACCTGATCATAAACATCCTACAGCAGTTTTCTGATTTAGTTTCAGTCACTTTTAACCTGTTACCCCATGGCCAGTTTCTAGAATTGAAAATAGATGACCCCTTAAGGCAGGTTGAAAGTAAAGCAGAATGCGCCTTAAGGCGCATTCTGCTTTACTTTCACCCTGCTTTAAGCTACCAACTGCTTGAATATATTTCCTATGGTAAATTATTTTGACTGTATAAAGTGGAAATATATACATCCGTGTAGAAATAGTTCAAAGGGGTAAAAGGTGCATTTTTGGGGTAATGGGTTAAGCGACCAGCTGTCATAAATACTGAGCAAATGCTTTAGAGGAAAGGGTCACTAGAGTTCACTTACATTAACAAACGTCTTCAAGAAGTCCATAAACTCCTTGGTGGCAACTTCAGCATGGATCAATGATCCACAATTCTTCATGCAAGACTCCAGCACCTACAAACAACAAGAATGAGAAACATGGAAATCAAATAAGTTGTCACTTTTGTAACCTGAAACATCAGTTATGCACAGCTACAGATAAAAGCAGAGCTCCAGATAAGGTGAGTATTTCAAAAACTAAAATCTTTATTTCTGCATTAAACTCTATAGTGTCACTACTCATTAGAATCGTCTCTTCGAGACGATTCAAATGAGTAGTAACAACATAGGATTTGGTGTTGAAATGAGTGAGAAAATGTTAGATTTGTTCAGTTTACTCCCTCTTATCTAGAGTCCTGTAAAAGGAGTATTTCCAAACTTCAAATCCTCATGTCTGCACAAACTCCATGCAGTGACTGCTCATTAAAATCGACTTGAAGAGACAGTTCTAATGAGTAGTCACACCATAACATTTGGTGCAGACATTATAGGAGAAACATTGAAAATATTAAGTACAGTATACTCCAACTTATCTAGAGTGTTGGTTCGGTTGATTTATACAAGGAATGATTCAAGATGCTGGACATATCTGTGAGGTGACAAAAACTGAATGGCAACCAAACGTTCGCATTGCACAAATCAGTGATTAACCCTTTCCTCCCTGAAATCTCAAATGGACAATTCTAGTTTTCAATTTAGTCCAGTCAATTTTTTACTTTTAAGGATTGATTTTTTCAATATTATATCAAATTGACAAACAGTGTAGATCCTGATCAGAGGGCTCCTTAAGGAGCCCTCTGATCAGGGTCTACACTGTTTGCATAGGACAAGTGAACTCCTCACATGTACACTGTTTATAAAGAACTATGCCTGACTAGGGTTCAAAGAGTAAAGTGAGTTAATACCACCGCTCCTATGATGTGACTCCTTATTAGAATCATTTGAAAGAAACAGTTCTAATGAGTTAACACATCATTATTCATAGTCTTAGAATTTGATTGAGAAATTAACATGTTAGTATACTATATATGACAAATCAAATACCTTATCTAGAGCTCTGGCATTAACAAAATATAGATTTAACCTACCTGTAAAGCATACAGTGATACATGAGGATTCTCTGTAGCTATCTTTCTCTTTATTGAATTTGCAGCGTACTTTGGTCTGAAATGAGAAAAAAAAATTCAATGGTTGTATACTACTTATCATAACAGCACAACAGAAAACTTCATTAAATAAACAGAATGCACCTAATTTTACAAACATGTACAAGTCTCTTTATATAATTTTTATGGTTATTCTAAGCCAAATCAAACATGACTTAACCCATTTCCCCATAGCCCGTTTCTCCTTTACTTTCATTCTGCAGCCCTTTTTCATGATTTTAGGGATGTGTTGTTGGGCCCTCAGACAGGAAAATTTCTCAATGAAAATGGGTTTTGGGGAAAATTCACACATTATTTGGCAAAAAAAAGGGACTATTTTAGCATTGGGGAATTTTTACAAACTTTTGGGAGAAAAAGTACACTTTTTATTGGGGAATGACGCCAAATATAGGCCCCAAAAATGCCATAAAAAGGGTTGTTCTGCAGGGCTGCCATAAGTTGACATAAAAAATCCTAAGATTTCCAAGTTTGCATTTTTCAAGTGCGATTTTACGAATCATACCTTTACCCCATAGCCTTTTTCTTGTTATGTTGACATGCGACTACTTAAAGCAGGTTGTAAGTAAAGCAGAATGCGCCTTAAGGCGCATTCTGCTTTACTTTCAGCCTGCTTTAAGCTACCATGAACTGGGAAAAAATCCGGAAATTTAGGAAAAATCCGGAGAAATGGCAGCCCTGGTTCTGCCCTAAGCTGCCACCTGTATCCAACACCAAAAATAAATATTCATTTGTGCACTTATATGAAGGAGTACTCAGTAGGTAAAGGCACTGTAAAGCACATGCTTTAAGTGGTCACCAATGTTCAATACTGGAAACAGGCTATGGTGTAAAGGGTTGAATGTGATCATTGATTAACTTACTGCACATCTCCCTGTCGTATACAGTCTGTAATCTGGAGAATGGAATCCCAGTCAGGTTCAAGGAGAAGCTGGCTTGTAGCTTTTTCTACAAAACATATGAAACAAGGCATTACAAATAACCATTTAAGTTGCTATCAGCCATTCAGGATTGAAATTAAGGGTTGCAAGTTGCAAATTTGCCACTACCAAAAGTGGCAAATTTGCCACTACCAATTTCATTTTGCCACCAGATCAAAATGTAGGTGGCAAAAGGTTGCCATCAGAAAATTGGGAAAGTTTCAATATATATAAATCAAGTGATATCAACGCTATTTGGATTTTTCAGATTACACTGGTAATATGTATACACCGGTACCGGGTCAAAACGGCCCTTAGTCAAAACGGCCCACCCTACAGTTTTAATACTCAAACTATGCAATGTCGAGAATAATAAATTATATAAAGGAGTAATGTATCTAAGGGTTAATGGGTTAAAAATTTCTATAGCAAAGCTGACCTGCTTATTTAAATAAATAAAAACTTTATAATTTGGAATAGTTTCAATAAATCTATGTCGTTGTTCGCATGAAAATGACAACCGTTTTGAAATACTAACATTTCTGGGTGGAAGTTTGGTCTGTCTATCAATTCTGTAGTTGTTAATTATTATAAGGCTTCAAATGCTGCAGATTGGATTATTATTACGTTGGGGATAAGTGATGATAAGCGTTTTCAGATAGATTAATAGTCATGTAGCTAAGCAATTAATTGTGAAACAAGAGCCCCATGGGTCATATTTCGCTCACCTGAGAATAGCTGACAAAATAGAGATAATGATTTATGTCCAGGATGGGTTCAGTTTTTACCCGAGGGGCATAATTTGAACAATCTTGATAGAGGACCTGTAGATGATGCTATGTGCCAAATATCTAAGATAAGGGTACTAGGGTTTTAGACAAGAAGTTTTTTTTAAGTTTTCTTTGAAAAAAATCTATTTTTAGCTCATGTGACCTAGATATGCAACAGACCGGAACCATTTGAACAAAGTAGGTAAAGGACATCTAGAAGTGTCACAATATCAAATATCAAAGCTCTGGCCATATAAGTTTCAGAGGAGAAGACGTTTGAAAATTTCACTGTATAACTCGATGTAAAACTGTGACCCCCGGGGCGGGGACATTTTTTACCCCAGGGCATAATTTGAATAAACTTGATAGAGGACCTGTAGGCGATGCTATATGCCAAATATCTAAGCTCTAGCCCTTGTGGTTTTTGACGAGAAGGTTTTTTAAGTTTTCATTGAAAAAATCTATTTTTAGCTCCATTGACCTAGTTATGCAACCAACCAGAACCATTTGAACAATTTTGGTATAGGAAATCTAGAACTGTCACCATGCCAAATATCAAAGCTCTAGCCATATTAGTTTCAGAGGAGAAGACATTTGAAAATGTCACTATATAACTCTATGTAAAACTGTGACCCCTGGGGCGGGGCCAATTTTGACCCCAGGGGCATAATTTGAACAAATTTGATAGAGGACCTGTAGATGATGCTATGTGCTAAATATCTAAGCTCTGGCCCTTGCAGTTTGACAAGAAGATTTTTAAAGATTTGCTTATTTTTTCACTTTGGTTGCCACACTTTGGTTGCCATGGCAACCAGAGTTCTGCAATGTTTTTAATTCTTTGAACAAACTTGAAAGAGCTTGACCCAAGGAACATTTCTGTAAAGTTTGGTTGAAATCTGTCAAGCGGTATAAGAGATGTCATTTGAAGCAATTGTTAACGACGACGGACAACGGAAGACGACGGACACAGGGCCATCCCAATAGCTCACCTTGAGCCTTTGGCTCAGGTGAGCTAAAAAGGGGCAACAGATTATTTAAATCATTGTCATGTTCATTTTATATGTTCCACGTTCGTAATAGATCCACCTTTCATAAATGTAATAATACTTATCATAATTAAAGATTGTCCTAATAATACTTGTATCAATATTAATTTACAATATGAGAGGGGCCGTTTAGACCCGGGCCATTTGGGGGGCCGATTTGACCCGGATTCTATACACCTGTATTACCATATTAGGTGATTGAGCATATTAACAGTTTTGACTTACCACTGTTTTTGACGTACTACGTTTCATAAGACTGGCCGAAGATTCATACAAAGATAAAATATGTTGTCTGCATATTTGTAGATTATATATAATCTATTGCCTTAGAAACCGAGACGACAATGATTTTGTAGTAAGTTGCAAGACCACTGATTGACACTCTCTGGGAACGACCTTGCAGAAAATCTACTATCCAATCTCGTATTCTCCCATCAATCCCATAGCTCCTGATCTTATGTGAATGTTGTTCGTCAAACGCTTTCTGGAGATTTACATACGTTTCGGAAAATGACCAGTTCGGTAAATTGATTTTATATAGTGAAAGGTCTGGACGTTTCGGTAAAAAGGTAAATTATAGTAATTAAAGGATTAAGTATATCGCACCTCTGCCTGTAACAATGAGACTTTGTCACGGTATTTGTGCCACTTTTGCAGGGTTGTAGTATGGTTTCTAAAATATATTGATTCCATTTCTTCTACGAGGAGAGGAGATGTTTGTTACTTCTCAAACTAATTAATAACTGAACTTTTTTTTAAATACTTATTGGTACTGTCTTCAATTCCTTTTATGTTTAACATACTTGTATGTATATTTAAAGAATAATACTCAAATGATACATAACATGATATAACAAAAATATTGCATAGTTTAGATCCAACCAATTTGGGAGGCATTAAAGGGTACACGTGATTACATATCAATTAGTTATTGATGAAGTGAGAGGTGTGACATACAGGTACATAAACCTTTAAGGTAGCTTTTTATGAAATAAATGGTAAAATAGTCGTTTTATACTTTTTTACAAATCCTGATAGATAAAGGTATTTTCTACAAGTTATCAAATTCTCTCTTGCTTTCTCGGTCATTTTACCGGTAAATCACGCGTCAGAATCCCCGCTGGGTGCCTCAATTGCGTAGATTACGTGACTAGATAGGTGGTTTATTCCCAAGCTGTCAGAGGTGATTTACGACTTTTACCGCATCAAAATTGTTATTTTTATATGATTGGCTTTGTTAATTTGGGGCGGAGTTTAACGAAATGGTTGATGATCAGCTGGGTCATGTTATTTGTTGAAAAAGAATGTCTTTGTTGAATACCGGGCGGTCACGCGAGCCTAATTGACACATCAGTCAGTTAATTGGAGTTTCCGGCATTATATAATTTGAAGCGAGCGGCATTTTTGAACTCTCCTAACTTTTGCAGTTGGGGTTCGATTTTCATGCGGTTTAAAGCAGATGAAAGGGTATTATCTCCTCCAGGGAACTGTGTCTCAGAATTTTTATAAATAGCTCCAGTGGTCCGTTATAAAGCGTTACGTAATAGTGGTCGACTTTAAACCGTAAAAAAACTTTGATGTTACATAACAAAGGTTTGAAGCGGTATTTAAAAAATCTGAGACACGGATCCCTAGATATGTTTATAAAGAGTATTTTGGGCAATTTTAATCAAGTTACAAATAAAGATGGCTTTGATATCGTTGTTTGAAATTTTTTTAAATGTTCTTATAAAATCGTAAAAAATTAAAATATTTTTTGTAAATTGGCATATTTTGATGGGATGTGTACCATTTTCACCCCTCAGCTATAAAATTGGGGGGAAAATCATCAATCATGACAATAAATTAGAAAAAAACACTTGCAGTATCGATCATATACAGCTACCTTAATTAGGTTAATTTACCTTTTTACCGAAACGTCCAGACCTATTACTATATAAAATCAATTTACCGAACTGGGTACCGTTTTACTAACATTGCGTAAGTTTGAACTTAGGAATTTGTGTAACTTTACGCTTCCGACAATATTTACGCAATTTCTTAAATCGTTTTACTAAAACTTTGTAAGTCGCAGATTTTGCGTACGCAAACTTTTAACGTAACTCTTCAATGGGAGGAAGATCTAGTAACTTTGTGAAACTAATTGGGGCTGATTGATAAGTCCCTATAATGTAAGAAGGCCCGAATGGGGCCGTTTGAACGTAAAATAATTTTTCTTCGATTTACCTCCCTTTATTTACATATATTTATTTTTCCTTTGTTTTAATTTATATGGGTGTTGTACGTGTACTTTTAAAAATGTCGAAAATAGCTTTTATTATGGCAAATATATTGAAGAAAGGGATAAATTTATTATAATTTTTTCAAACAAATATATTTATTTCAAACGTAGGCCTATTATGTTTCTAAAAATATAAATAAGAATTTGTTGGTGGAGATAGGAAAATGTCAAAATCGTAGTGTATCGATATATTTGATTGTGATGACCTAACATTGGGTCGCTCATTGAAGCTCAATTTGCACCAAATCAAATAGATTCTTATTAGATTCTGATAGCCTCTAGAAAGAGACTTTAACCCATTACCCTATAATTACGCTTTTTTACGCCTTTAATCTATTCATAGACTGAAGTAAATAGTTTCAGTTTATAGAGTCATGAATATATTTCATAAGAAATATTTGCTATACCTAGAAGATGGTAGCTAAACGCAGGCTGAAAGTAAAACAGAATGCGCATTCAGGCGCATTCTGCTTTGCTTTCCACCTGATTTAAGTTGTAACCTATTTTCAAAACTGGAAAAAGGCTATGGGGTAATGGGTTAAACCGAGTTCCCATGCAGATCTACCAGGCATGTCAAAGAACATGTGGTTTCTTCAGCAGTTTGATTCCATATGTAGACCTATATCCTTAAAATAGTGCACCTCCCCACCCGAACTAAACTAACAATTTTAAAGTATTTGGTTTCACCTGGCCGGGATTGAACCCACAACCTCCCGCACTGCAAGCGTACGCTCTACCACTAAGCCACACAGCCGTTGTTTTTTTTTTAGATCTAGATCTAATTTATTTAGATTTATTTGGGTTTTACGGCACCGCCACTCATAACATGTTCACATAGGTCTAGATCTAAACAGCGAAAATCTAAGTGGCTTAAAGTTATCTAGATTTAGATCTATGTAGACTGCATATAGTCTAGGCTATTTATAAAAAGAAAAGTTGTGTTGATCTATGCCGTTTTTTTCTTTTATTACCCCCCTTTATGACTTTTTTAGCATCTCGAAATAGCTGTCCAAATTTTCAGTTATTATTTCACATTTTCCTTATTATTGACCTAAAATAATGTGAAATTAATTTTCAAAACTATTACACTATCTTCGATAAATTCGGAAAAATAAAGCCTAATTGATTGTAAATATTGAAGTTTTTATATTAAATTTAAAATGTAATGATAAAAGTCGCTCAAATCACTCTTATCATCACAAAATAATGACGTTTTATTGTTACAAATGCAAAAAATTGCCATTTATATGTAAGGTTTTCTAGTTGACACATAGTTTAAGACCGCTATTCGTTTGCGTAAAGTTACGCTTGAAGTTACGCAAGTTCGAAGCTGAGCAAATGTTAGTAAAACGCTCCATCGTAGAGTTACGTAAAAACTTACGCAATTGTAGAGTTACGCTAGCGTTAGTATATTTTAGTAAAACGGTACCCTGGTCATTTACTGAAACGTCCGGCACCCTTTCTGGAAGTCTAATTAGACACAGCATCGAGTGGGTCACCTCTGTCAAGGACCTCAGTCCAGTCATCCAAACATACTAGTAGCTAAGTCATACAAGATCGGCCAGGGACGATTTGACGAAACCGTGTTGTTCCTCACAAAACAGGTTATTACTTGCCATGTGTCTCATCACTGTCTCTCTTCTGCTTCTGCTCTCTTACCAATGACTCCATCACCTTCCTGTTTTTGGCTCTCCGCTAAAATTTATTCTTTCTCTTGATATTGACATCTTCACTCGAAACTCATCAATGATTTTAGTTTGGGAATGGTCAATCTTGAATCTTAATTCAACTTACTATGTAAATTTACCGAATAACTTTTTTCTCACTTCTTCATTGTTTGTCAAAAGTAGGTCACTTGCACTCTTGCTTTTTTTCCCATGATGCATTGCAATTTTGTAAACATCCTGTTTGATCCTCAATGCTGCTGGTAGTAAGTAAACATGTTTCAGCACTTCATACTCCCGTTTGCAATTGCCTCAGTACTTCTTATTTACAAAATTACTTTCCTACCATGTCACTCAGAGAATTTACCCCCCAATACACCAACCCTCATGCTCCAAAAGGCAAATATCGGTCTCCCCACCAAGTTGATTGTCAGCATGAAAACACACATGAGTAAAGCCAAAGGTCCAGTGTGTCGTAACAAGCTTGTACTGTTGTACCTCTGCTCCCTGTTGCTGGCAGAATCTTATGCACCAGAACCCAACCCTGGACCAAGAACACCAAAGTTCCCATGTGCCATTTGTAGCAAAGCTTGCAAGTGGACCACACCGTGTGTTTGCTGTGATACATGCGATACCTGGTATCATCAAGAATGTATGGGAATGCCAGATGCTGTCTTTAAAGCCATTGCCAACTACAGCTGGGAATGTGTCAAGTGTGGGCTCCCAAACTACTCAACAGGTATCTTTGATACAACGCTCTTTGACACCAGTAATAGCTTCGCAAACCTAAGTTATGCTTCCAACATTGACAATGAGATCAGTTTCAGTTGCCCAAATGCCACATCATCCCCACAACGGAGACATCCAAGCTCAACTGCTGACCAGGGTGGGAAAAAGGCTTGACTTGCCACTTAGAGTTTTGAATGTGAACTGTCAGTCCATAAAGAGCCCCAGTAAGAAAGCACAGCTAGAGAACATGATTGCTTCTACACAAGCTGACATTGTCATAGGTACAGAATCTTGGCTGGACAGCAGTATCAAATCTTCTGAGATTTTCCCATCACACTTTAAACACTACCGACGTGACCGGCAAAGTGGCTCACAAGGAGGTGGGGTGTTTATTCTTGTGTCAGACTTGTACTCAAGCAACGAACCAGAAGAGCTGATGTCACAAGAAGACTGTGAGATGATTTGGAGCAAGGTCAAGGTGAAAGGTATCCAGGATTTGTATGTCGGTGCCTTTTACAAACCTCCATCACAGACTGAGGCTGAGTACCTGGATCAGCTACATGCCTGTCTCTCACTGATTCCAAGGGGAGCACACTTATGGCTAGGCGGTGATTTCAACCTCGCAGACATAGACTGGACCAACGAGTGCCCACAGCCTCAAGCCCTAAACAAGAACCAGTGTCAGCAGCTCATAGACATCACCAGAGATGCCTTCCTTGAACAGATTGTCGACAAACCAACACGAATCACGGAGTATACTAGCAATCTTTTAGACTTATTCTTCACAAACAACAAGTCTCTGATAAACCGGTGTGAAGTCCTTCCAGGTATAGCTGATCATGAAGCTGTGTTCATCGAATCAAGCCTTCGCCCGATGAAAATAAGGAAAGCCCCAAGGAAGGTCCATATATACAAAAGAGCAGATTACGATAGCATCCGTGATGAACTCTCCACCTACTTAGAAGAGTTCACTACAACGACAGCAAACAGCTCAGCTAATGAAACATGGACAATCTTTGAAAAGAAACTACAATCTTTAATCAACGAATTCATCCCAACAAAGACAATTTCAAGTAACAAGACACACAAACCCTGGATCACAAAAAGCGTAAAGACCATCCAGCGGATAAGAAATAGACTATACACAAGACAGAAAACTACAAACAAGCCAAAGGACAGAAAACGTTACCAACAGATACGAAGTGAGACGCAGAAAATGGAACGACAAGCCTACTGGCAGTACATCGAAGACCTTATTGAAGTCGGTGACCCAGACATTGACCAGCCACCATCAAAGCAGAAACGCTTCTGGAACTATATAAAGTCACTGAGAAAGGACAACTGTGGGGTGTCTCCTCTGAAAGACAAAGGTAGACTGTTTAGTGAACCACTTGACAAGGCAACAATCTTAAACAGACAATACCATTCAGTGTTCACTAAGGAAGACAACTCCAGCATCCCAACACCTGAGGGCGACCCTTTCCCTTCCATGCAGGACATCCATATTACGACTGAAGGCATCCTCGCCTTACTAAGGAAACTTAACCCACAGAAGGCAACTGGACCAGACATGATATCGGCACGCATACTCAAAGAGATGTCGCAAGAATGTGCACCATACCTAGGCATCCTTTATAGGAAGTGCCTGTCCAGTGGAGAGATACCAAACGTCTGGAAGACAGCTAACTTGTCCGCCATATTCAAGACAGGGGAGAGGTTCAAGGCCAGTAATTATAGACCTGTATCGCTAACCTGTATACCATGCAAGATGCTGGAGCACATCATCGTCAGTAATATCATGCGACACCTTGACTTCTACAATATACTTACTGATTGTCAGCACGGCTTCAGGAGACGGCGTAGCTGCGAAACCCAGCTCATTACACTCACCAACGAGCTCGTCAGATCCCTAGACCAGAGGAAACAACACGACCTCGCCGTGCTCGACTTCAGCAAGGCATTTGATCGTGTACCACACAGACGTCTGCTATCCAAGCTTCATCATTATGGCATAAGGGGCCACACTCTGAACTGGATAGAAGCCTTTTTGACAGGTCGCACACAGCGTGTAGTCGTTGATGGAGCAACATCCGAGGCAGCACCAGTAATAAGCGGTGTTCCCCAAGGAAGTGTCCTCGGCCCGGTGCTGTTCCTCATCTTCATCAACGACCTACCCCTGCATGTCTAATCCCAGTGCAGATTGTTTGCGGACGACTGTGTGGTATACAGGGAAATCCTTGCTGAACAAGACTGCCAGTCCTTACAGAGTGACCTAAACAGGCTAGCAGAATGGGAGAAGCGTTGGGGAATGACCTTCCATCCGGAGAAATGCAGCATCTTGCGGGTATACAGGAAGAGAAAGCCAATTGTCAACGAGTACTCCTTGAAGGGACACAAACTTCAAACAGAAACTACTACAAAGTACCTCGGAGTGAACTTGTCGCAGACCCTTTCATGGAACCACCACATTGACAAGACGGTTAAGAAGGGTAGCAGCACACTTGGCTTTCTTCGCCGCAACCTGCGCATCAGCAATGAGGAAGTGAAGAGTACAGTTTATAAGACTCTTGTACGGCCCAACCTGGAATATTGCTCAACAGTCTGGAGTCCATACACCAAGGACCAAACCCACAAATTGGAGATGGTACAGAGAAGAGCTGCCAGATATGTGACCAACAGATATCACAACACTAGTAGCGTCACCTCAATGATTAACCACCTGGGATGGGAGACACTGGAATCCCGACGGTCCAAAGCCCAGCTGTCCCTAATGTACAAGGTCACCAATGATCTTGTGGACATTCCGGCTAAAGAGTACCTCAACCCAGCCCAGGGACATACCAGATCCGCTCATTCCAGGAAATTCCGTCTGCCAACTACGTCTACCTCTTACTTCAAGAACTCCTTCTTCCCTAAGACAATATCACTATGGAACAACCTGCCCTCTGAGGTAGCAGAAGCGATTTACAGACGTTTCGGTAAATGACCAGTTCGGTAAATTGATTTTATATAGTGAAAGTCTGGACGTTTCGGTAAAAAGGTAAATTATAGTAATTATAGTATTAAGTATATCGCACCTCTCTCGGTAACAATGAGATTGTGGCACAGTGTTTGTGCCAAGTTTGCAGGGTTGTTTTAGTATGTGTTGATCCTGATCTACCAACAGATACAATTTTTCGGCCTGTTTACAAAACGAAATAAGGGCATGTGAAAGGGGTAAAAATAACTTGATTTCTTCAATAATTTTTTTTTCATTTCTTCTATAAGGAGATGAGATTATTGTTACATCTCAAAATAATTGAGAACTAAAAAAACAAAATTTACATTTCCTTCATAACCGACTTTAATGCCCCAATTCGGCATAGAAATTTTACCAATTCCAGAACTAGATCGTATAGTTTAGACCCAACCCATTTGGAAGACGTTACAAGGTACAAGTGATTAGAGATCAAGCGCCATCAGTTATTGATCTAGCGAAAGGTGTGATATACAGACCTGTACATAAACCTATAATTACTATAATTTACCTTTTTACCGAAACGTCCAGACTTTCACTATATAAAATCAATTTACCGAACTGGTCATTTACCGAAACGTCCGTCACCCGCAGAAGCCCCTGACTTGGTATCCTTCAAGCAGGGGCTATCTCACCTCTCTTTCTAAATAGCTTGTAGGGGCCCAGCAACAAGTACTCACTAATGATTCCCATTGCTGTGCCGGCCGCGGCCACCATAACCGGAGAGGTCTGGGTTGAAGAGACGAAAACGTTGCTGGACACACTTTTGACTTATTTCTACCTTTTAACTATCCAAACTCTTCTTTCTGTCTATCATTTCATTTTTTCTTTTCTGACTTAGCACCACCCATCACGTAATAGTCAAGTGTGACTGAGACGATGTAACATGTAGATGCAGATGTAGACCTTACATATTAGCACTCATGAGAGTCTAAATAAATCCCAGGTCGGGTCAAACCAAGACTTGAAAATTGGCAGTAATCACTTCCCCTCTTGGTGCTCAGATTTTAGGGTTAGCATTACGACTGGTTTTGTCGACAGTCGGTGTCAGGATAAAGTGATCGGCCAGGTGCAGTCCCAATGGTGCACCTAAAAAATGCCCCTTCTTACAAAATATCAATCTTGATGGAGAGAAGTAGCAATAAGAAGATAAATACACTAAAAGAGAACCAAAGTCCACTGACAAGCAATCAACCTTGATAATAACTTGCAGGCGACCTTATCTTATACAGCAAAATATTAATTTACAAATACTTAACTGAAAAACAACGTGTCCGAATATATGGCAGTCGTGTTCTAAATATAAAATATCGATAATCTCAATATCAAAACACGGAACCTAATAATTAACATATTTTCAGCAACATTGTGGTTGCTTTTTCGAGCTGCAGCAAGTGAAAATAACTGTGAGAAATTACTTACCAAGAAGTTTATCAAACTGCGACCGTGATCCAAACATTCTCTTCCGTATTAAAAGAGTTAAAGACGGATAAAAATAGATTTTGACAAAGGTGATTCACCGTCCCGTGAAGGCGACTATGGGTGCTTATGACAAATATAAACAAATTGGACTTGCGACTTACTACAAAATCATTATCGTCTCGGTTTCTAAGGGGTCTGGGTAAAATACTGACGGATTCTACTGACGAGTTAAAACAAGAACAAAACGCTGACCAGTTAAGTTATATAGGCTTTTCTCGATTCTACTGACCACAAAGAATGAGAACGAATATCACTGACACTATGTAAACGTATAGGAAAGTGGCTGACCACAATGGATCTGAATAAATTAGAACATTAATTGAAGTTATTAAAATCAAAATATCTAATATAATAGTAGATTAAATATCTGTCAAAAAAAAAAAAATTAAAATTTGAAAAAAAATTTAAATCAAGGTTTAAGAAGTTAAATGGTATTTTTTGGGTTTTTTTTGGTTTGTTATATAAACACATGAATTTAAAAATTAATTTAAAATTTAAAAATTTAAAAATTTTTTTTTTTTTAATATTTATCTAGATATAGATATAGAATTATAGATTCCATATTAATTTATAAGTGTATAACAAATTCTATAAAAGTTTGAAATAGCTGAAAACGGAGTTGCTGACCAGTTGAAACAAGAACAAAACGCTGACCAGTTAAGTTATATAGGCTTTTCTCGATTCTACTGACGACATAGAATGAGAACGAATATCACTGAATATCACTGACACTATGTAAACGTATGGGAAAGTGGCTGACCACAATGGATCTGAATAAATTAGAACATTAATTGAAGTTATATAAACACATGAATTTAAAAATTAATTCAAAATTTAAAAATTTAAAATAATTTTTTTTATTTTAATATTTATCTAGATAAAGATCTGGAATTATAGATTCCATATTAATTTATAAGTGTATAACAAATCTTATAATAGTTTGAAATAGCTGAAAACTGAGTTGCTGCCCAGTTGAAACAAGATCAAAACACTGACCAGTTAACTTATATAGGCTTTTCTCGGTTCTACTGACGACTTGAAATGAGAACAAATATCACTGACGCTATGTAAACGTATGGGAAAGTGGCTGACCACAATGGATCTGAATAAATTAGATCATTTTATGCGAGTAGAAGTGTTACTCGAGTTTTATTTCAGTGATTTATTATTGTTAACTTTATAGAATAATATCTTTCATTTATTAATGCGTAGGTTAGAAAAGAATAAATATTTTTACGATTTAATTATTGATCTATATAAAGATCTAATACATTTATTAATAAATGTTGACAATTATTTTATTACTTACAAAATTAAAGTGGAATTTTTAAAATTATAAGCCAAATTTTAATAAAGTGGGAAAAGGTCTAAAGTTGTGGTTAACACTCACATATCATATGAGATACATTCGCCATTGAAGTGTAGATCTACATCAATTTAAAATTAAATAGAATCACCAAAGAATTTATATTTAAAGATTGAATTTGATCATGTTTCAAATGACGTTCCAGATCATCGAATTCCTTGGCGTTTGATCAGGTATTAACTTGTACTAATCTAAAGGTCGATAATACTTTAATATAGTGTTTGATATTGAAAGGTAAAGGCATTCCTATATTAAAGGTTACCGTTAATTGTCGGCTCTTTTCTTTGATGTAATTACCACTTAATTAATGATTAATTTATTTGGAAACTTGTCGCAGTTTGTAGTGTAGGCTCGAGCGTAATCAATTAAAAATATTATTATGCTGCCTTTAATTTGATTGGTGGTTTGTCAACAATCCAACAAAAGGTGTGATAAATCCCCTCTTTGCATTATAATCTTGAATTGTCGATCATTATTGCTCTTGTATTGCGTGTGTTAACATCGATAATCGTTACATATTATCTCTGTGCATAAACTCCATATTAGTGAACTTCATTATACTTTGATTTGAGTGTTGGAATAAGTCTGTGCTAAGTGAAATAACTGTGGGTGTTTTATTGTGAGTTTTTTTTTCGGTGAATTGCACATTTGGAATTGAGGATGCCTTTGATCATCGGCCATAGCCAGGTTAAGTATTTTTCCGAGTACCTGGACTCTGCGGAGTTCAGTGTATTTGCTTATCCTGGCTACCGCACGAGACAGTTCTTGAAGGAAGAAGTTCTTCAGGAAGTCATTCCTTATTTCTCGGTAAGTAAACATGTTAACATTATTGTAGCAAATTACTGACTAAATATGTTAGATTCAGAGGGGCCCATTTAAAATTTCATTTCGGTATGCTCTGTTCTATTCTGTTCTGCTAATAGGATTAGTATGTGAGACACGTGTCATTTAAAACACCCGCTGTGCGAATATATTACTCCACACGTTGAGGTACAGTGTAACTGCGTAGCTTCTATTTGATTGCATATCGATAGGGTATACTGTTATTTGAGCTGATATATTTGTTTGTTTAGCGGTTAAAGCTACTGTATATTATATAACATTCAATGTTTAAAGTATGCCTTTGTTTATTAAAGAAGCATTTGCTTTAAGAAGCAGACATGTAAATATTGTTCAATAGTAATTAATAACTTTTTTGTTTAAGGAATTAATGAACGTAATTAAATACATAGTATGATAATAAGTTTGTACTCTCCCAGCAGAGACAAAGAATAATAAATAATTATGTATATCATGTATATTGTTATAGGTTTGTATAAGCATCTTGATTGACGTAACAGTTTGTATAAAAGTTGTAGAACAGAACAGAACAATTCCTTTATTACTCAGATTACATACATGTTTGACGATGGATATTGTGTACAAGTCAAATAAAATGAGTGTTCTGTTCTGTTATGTTCAGTAATGTTAATTGTTCCTAATCATGTATAATTAAACAAATTACGGTAGTTATCACGACTCCAGATATATGTTATTTCATGTAAAGCGCTTTTGAACGCACAACCCCCGTGTGAAAAGAGCGCTATATAAATCTGGTATAATAATAATTTCAGCACCAAATCCTACGATGTAACTACTTATCAGAATCGTCCCTTTGAGACGAAGATAATGAGTAGTCTCACCATAGGGTTTCAAGCAAGCATACAAGTTTCAAGCAAGCATAAATAGATTTCAAAATACCCCCTTTATATGTAGTAATTAATAAAAAGGCAACATTATTTTTATTGCTAGTTATTATTATACCCGATTATTTTTGGTATTAGTTTTACAATTCTTTCAGCATTTACAGTTAAATTTTGAAGGTATAAGTTAAAGTTAATATATGACTATTTTTTTAACAAAAGTGCGATACGAAAGTTTTGCGAGAATTACTGAATCTAAGTAATGCTATTTATTTTGCAAACGAACTACGAAACTCAATTATTATTTAAAAAATCAAAAAACAAAAAGTTAAAACAAAGAAATAAAATAATCACAAACAAAACTCATATTAATTCGTCAGCAACACGATACATTCATCAGGTTTATCCTATTAAATCTCTCAACCAATCCAAATAAATCTACTTCATAAGCCACGCCCTATACCTATAATTGTCTCGGCCCATTAAACCACGTGTCCGTCAGTGACACGAGACAATATTTAGAGTTTACTAGGGCCTAGACTATAGGCTATATTGTTATTGTTCTAATTGCGATTAGAATGTTAAAAGGAAACTTTGCTAAAGCTGAACTTTAGAATTAGATATATGACAGCACAGTTATTGTAAGTGATAAAACAATCGAGTGTCAAACAGTTTTGATTAAGATCTCTTCTGGATATCAACCTATTTATATCAGCGCAAATATAATATAGTTATAAATTACTTAGTGCAACCTCACTGTTGTAATATTAACATCTTCATTGCTTTATCCCGGTGAAATAAAAATTACAGGCAGCTTGGATAATGCACAGACGCCGAGAAAATCGGCGTCTGACCACTGTCCTAGCTGATTGACTGTTCGATATTCATAATTATCGCTATTTATCTGTTCTAATAACAGTTCAAACATTTGAAATTTAAAGAAGAAGAAACCCATTTACCCATAGCTTGTTTCTAGTTTGAAGATAGGTGACCACCTAAAGCAGGTTAAAAGTAAGCAGAATTTGCCCTTATCTTAAAAGACTATTTGAATATAAGTTAGATATTTTAACATAAGTAAAATGGAAAATGTAAAAAAGTCAATTTCTGATAAAATGTCAGTTACGGCCTTTTAAATGTGGCGATATAAGAAAAAAATGACACTTTTTTTTGGTTTCAGGTTGTTGTGTTAGTCGTTGGTGCCAACGACATTGGAAGAGGAAGGCCAGCAAAGGTGATGGGAGATATTGAGGAGTTGTGTGATCTGGTTTATTACTGTTCCCCAAGGTAAAAAAAAAGTACATACTAAAAATCACACACATACGCATAACTACCTATAGTTGCAAACATTTGCTTCAGTTAACTAAAATTAACAACAAACAACCCCACGCGTATAATGTAATGTAGAGAAAATCTCAAATATGCAACAGTCATTGAAAGTAAAGCAGAGTTTTTTTCTTCATTGGAGGAATAAAGGAATTCCGTAAATAAGCTCCATGTAGCATAAAGCAGGCTGAAAATAAAACAATGCGCCTTTAGGCGCTTTGTGCTTTACTTTCAATCTGCTTTAAGCAGTTTCCAATTTTTAAAAGTAGAAAAAGGCTATAAGGTAAAGGGATAAACGTGCGAATTACAGTTCACTGCTTCTTGTGTTACAGCTCAACAATTATGGTGTCTGAGATTCCCACGCGTATAATGTAATGTAGATAAAATCTCAAATATGCAGCAGTCATTGAAAGTAAAGCAGAGTTTTTTTCTTCATTGGAGGAATAAAGGAATTCCGTAAATAAGCTCCATGTAGCATAAAGCAGGCTGAAAATAAAACAATGCGCCTTCAGGCGCATTGTGCTTTACTTTCAATCTGCTTTAAGCAGTTTCCAATTTTTAAAAGTAGAAAAAGGCTATAAGGTAAAGGGATAAACATGCGAATTACAGTTTACTGCTTCTTGTGTTACAGCTCAACAATTCTGGTGTCTGAGATTCTGCCATGCGCACAGAACTGTTTCCCTGGAAGTGTTGTAGATGAGGGGAGGCTGCAGCGTTGGAATCGGGAGGCCAGTGAGGTGAACGGGATGTTGCGCCACTATGCGAGTGGCATGGACGGAGTGGAAGTCATTCCACATACGCAGTTTCACACTACGTTTGGTAAGTTATTTAATTACATGTAACGAATTCATACGAGATACATTTTACAAAATGACATTGACTGGAATTAACATGATAACCCTTTCCCTTATAGAAGCGATATGGCAGATGATAGTTTAAAGCAGACTGAAAGTAAAGCAGAATCTGCCTAGCACATGGTAGTTTAAAGCAGGCTGAAAGTAAAGCAGATTGAACCTGCTTTAAGTGTTCACCTGTATTTAATGTTTTAGTGTTACTTATAAGCCGCCACACAAACCAACTAGTGGAACTGTTTATTTATTTGACGACTCTGGCAACATCGAAAACAAAGAAGACTGGCGCGCAGATGGTTATAGGTGGTCGAATCGCGGTAGAAAAACTTACAAAACTTTGGATGGTAAAGACATAGAGCGTCACTTTTTTGCAATAAGAACGGAGCAAGGTCATGATAATAAATTTTTGAAACATGCATTCAGATTTGTAGGGAATGGATACAATGGTCGTACTGTCATTTCGTACATAGGAGACAGTTCTAAGTTCAAGGATATGCCTCATGGGAATAGAAAGAAAAACAATAGAGCACATAAACAAACACTACCGTCATATCTTAAGAAATTAGAAAATCGATGTAAAGAGAAGTCCAAGCCTGTGACCATTCATAACGAGTTATTAGCAGAAAAAAGTTCAGAAGAAGTTATACAAGGAGTCGCTGTACCAAGAAATTTTCAACAAGTTAGAAACGTTAAAAAAAAATTACGTAACAACAAAATTATTTCTAAAGACCCTTTATATAATACGCACGTACTCGTTCATCACTTAGATAATTACATCTGGAGCATAAAAACGCATCCAGACCTAGAGGTTATGATCGGAAACGATGAGATTTTGGCTGAAGTAAATAGACTTTTGCAGATGAAGATTGATATACAGTTCTACTATGACACGACATTCGATTTGGGTGATTTTTACGTTTCCATAATTTGTTTTCAACATCCAATGTTTAAAGAAAAGCCTACTCTAGCGGCGGCCTATATGTTGCATGAGCGAAAATTTCAAAAGTGTCATGAAAATTTTGTAGATTTATTAAAATCGAAAATACCTAAGTTCGCTGAAGGTAATTTTTCAGTTATCAGTGACAGGGAAACCGGTATACTAAATGCTTTCAGAGAAAAACTGCCCAATGCACAACTACTTGTTTGCTGGAACCACATTTTTAGAGACGTAAAACACTGGGTATCGAAGAAAAAGGGTCTTGTTGACGACAAAAGGGTTTATGACATGCAAGTGCGCGATTTAATGAAAAGCGAAAGTGTTGAAATTTTTGAAGAAAAATTGAGTAGCATGAAAGATTCTTGGAGTCAAGCTTTCGTTGAATATTTTGAAATTAATCTATATGATACTATTAAAAACAATGCGGGTCGCTGGCTTTTGGAAGAAAAAGGTATTTATAACTCATACTCTGGAATCACTAACAATCCCGTTGAAAGTCTTAATGCAAAAATTAAACGTTTGCTAGATGAAAAACTACCAATAGATAACATGATCCTGTTCTTCAATTACATTCAAATAAACGATGTTTCGGAAATTATGAGGGGTTTCTGTTCTATAAACGAATTAACTCTGCTAAAAGAATATTCATATGCGGCACGCGACCCAGAAACAATTGTTTTACCAAAGAATACATGTCATCCAGACAAAATTGTAGCATTAGTGAAGGGGGAACTAGATAAAATTCTCAGTGACTTATCAGAAGAAAAGAAAATCGAAGAAAACGACATTAAAATAAATGTAGAAAAAGTAAGCAACGATACTGAAAAAGATATTTCTAACGATGAATTGCCAAATAATCCAATATTAGAGAACAGATCACAAATTTCTTTAGCGTGTAAAACTATCGCCGATAATGCCATAGTCTTAGTGCCAGAAATGGGCTCATTTATGGTTAAAGGGTCAAATAACAAAAAGTATGCGGTAACATTATTTCCCACAGAAAAATGTCAATGTCCTTCGACAGCGACATGCTATCATATAATAGCAGCAAAGTTATCGATTGGTATGGAGGTTGGTAGTGGTAAAAAAGTATATAACTTAACTCAATTACAGAAAAACGGTCGCACAAAAAGTCAAAAACAAATTGGTACAAAGAAGGGACGCCGTGGGGATAGGGATGGAGATTTTTCTATTAACCCTGCGCCAGATTCGGCTGTAAAAACTCGATGTTTGGAAGAAACTTTTGATACGCCCACGATTAAAAACACTGTAAAAAATAGAGACACTGTTGAAAAAACAAGGAAAAAAATTAATTACGGCAAATCTACACCAAGATCAATACTTAAAGATAGGCCGATTAAGCGCAAAACCCCTAAAAGTACTGGTAAAAAGAGGAAATTACAATTTAAAGACGACGCAAACAATTACGTAAAAACACCGAAATTAGATTTGAGTGATTCAATTAATGACGACTTGATTGATTTAGAACTTTGCTCAGAAATAAAACACATAGAGTGTCAATATTGGTTGGAAAATTTAAAACTCACTACAGACGATAGAGAAGACTTGTTAAATAACCGTAAATTAAATTCCAATCACATGGAGGCTGTCAACATACTCCTCAGAAATCAATTCGGTAAAAACATAAACGGTTTTCAATACACCGATACTGTACCTGTTTATAACGAATCAACTAAAAAATGGCATATGGCCGTTCCATTCGAAAGGGTTGATTCTCCCGCGTGCCAGATTCACCATAACCATCATGATCATTGGGTTTCTTCAATTTATCATAAAAATGTAATATATCTTTTAGATAGTTTAGGTACAGAAAGCAGGAAAAACGACAAACTTATTCCAAACGGATTAAAAATCCAACTTGCGCAATTATATGGCCGGAATGATAAATCTATCCATATACAAATGCCGGTAGTGATGAAACAAAATAACGGTATCGATTGTGGTCTGTACGCGATAGCATTTTTAACTTCCTATTGCTTCCGAAAATCACTCTGTTTTGATGTTATTTACGATACAAGCAAGCTACGTAGTCATCTATTCCACTGTTTCGAGAAAAACGAAATATCCGAATTTCCGTCAACTGAAAAAACAATCAGTGGAAGAAGGCAAAATAAAATGCACAAGATTATTATCGATACATACTGCATATGTAATTTACCAGAATGTGTTGAGAATATGGTGCTATGTACTATTTGTGATCTTTGGTTTCACTATTCATGCGTTAATGCTCCAGCTGATATATCGACTACCAGTAGCGAGTTTGTGTGCGAACTCTGTAAATAATCCTTTTATCTTTAAGTAAGTAGTTCAGAACCACAATAAAACAACAACGTGTCAGATTAAACCGACCATACCGTATCAATTAGCTAAACTCTTAATAAACAGGTACACCAATTAACAGCAGGGTGTTACATTCAATCGGTCACACATTAGGACACGCCCACAATAGAGATAGGCGGCCGATAAACACAGTATATTTTTTCTGATTGGATCCTATGTGCGAAAAGACAAATAACGACCATTTTACTTTCATTGAGATTGACTTTTTCGGCGATATTGCATTTTGGCTTTTTTTGGTAAGTGGCTATTTAATATTATTAATATACGTGCCACCAAAATTCAAAATTATGAGGCTCATGAAAGCAGGGTCCACGATCCCGAGTCTTGGGTACACAATTTATTGTGTAGCGGATGCTTTCAAAACATATTTTTAAATGAATAAAGTAATGGCAAGACATTATTTAGAACTTTTATTTAATGTAATAAAACGACTCAATAATGTATTGAAATTTTCTTTTACTTTAACTTTTATAAAATTTATTTTACACTTATAAATTAAGCCATAAATTAATTTTTAAATTCATGGCTTAACATTCATCAAGTGTATATATAACAAAAAAACATATAACTTCTTAAACCTTGATTTAAATTTTTTTTTAAATTTTTAAAAATTTTTTTTTACAGATATTTAATCTATAATTATATCAGATATTTTGATTTTAATAACTTCAATTAATGTTCTAATTTATTCAGATCCATTGTGGTCAGCCACTTTCCTATACGTTTACATAGTGTCAGTGATATTCGTTCTCATTCTATGTCGTCAGTAGAATCGAGAAAAGCCTATATAACTTAACTGGTCAGCGTTTTGTTCTTGTTTCAACTGGTCAGCAACTCCGTTTTCAGCTATTTCAAACTTTTATAGAATTTGTTATACACTTATAAATTAATATGGAATCTATAATTCTATATCTATATCTAGATAAATATTAAAAAAAAAAATTTTTTTAAATTTTTAAATTTTAAATTAATTTTTAAATTCATGTGTTTATATAACAAACCAAAAAAAACCCAAAAAATACCATTTAACTTCTTAAACCTTGATTTAAATTTTTTTTCAAATTTTAATTTTTTTTTTTTTGACAGATATTTAATCTACTATTATATTAGATATTTTGATTTTAATAACTTCAATTAATGTTCTAATTTATTCAGATCCATTGTGGTCAGCCACTTTCCTATACGTTTACATAGTGTCAGTGATATTCGTTCTCATTCTTTGTGGTCAGTAGAATCGAGAAAAGCCTATATAACTTAACTGGTCAGCGTTTTGTTCTTGTTTTAACTCGTCAGTAGAATCCGTCAGTATTTTACCCACACCCGTTTCTAAGGGTAGCGAATAGTTTCATAAAAGTCATCATCCCAAGCGACGAGTTTATGCGTCATTTGCAAACAGTGTACCTGTGAATATTACACTTGTTTCATGCAAACCATGTAGATCCTGAACAGATGGCTCCTTAAGGAGCCATATGATCAGAGTGTACACTGTTTTGTCATTATGAAACCCTAAATAGATCTAGTCAAAAACGGACTAGGCTTATATTGAAATTGGAATTGTCCATTTAAAGTTACAGGGGTGAATAAGTTAAGCACAATTATGGTGCAGGTGGTTGCATGTTTAAATGCAGAACAAAAGAAATGCAAATTATTATGCTGCATGTTTGTTACTTAAACAGGAACGCATTTACTCTGCCGGTCCCCAAAAAGTCCGGGACTTCAGTATGTACCTTATAGCGCCTTTGAAAACAGAGTAGACCAAAACATATCTACTATAGTAGTATTTAATCGAACTGAAAATTCTCTCTATTATGGCCATTTCTTTTCTTTCTTCTTGGCATGCGGTTTTTAGTTTAAACATATTTTATTTCCAAAGTAATTTACAAACATTCATTCTTAACTTAACATAGAAATAAAGGAAAAAGGGTTAGGTCACAAGTTCTATCAACATTAAATAAGACCTTCCCCAGTAAAGAAAAGTTTCATATGCTAGATGGTAGTAGACAATTTAGTATTTTTAAGATATGGTTTTTCTGGTTACTAGAAAAAGTAGCTATAATTTAAGGTCATTAAAGTGAATTGGTAATATGAAGTCAATTAATCATGTTTCAAATGTTTTTCTTCTTTTTAAATCATTCTGAATGTGGTCAGTGAATACATGTAAAATTGCTAGTTTCCCCCCCAGTGATTTCACTAAAACCCTAAAAAAGTGATTTCATGAAATCCCTAAATTTGCAAGGATTTACGTGTAATCCCTAATTGTCGCAGTGATTTCATAAAACCCGAGTCCCTGACTACACATTTTCCCTGTAACATATGAGCTCGTCTATTTCGAAGAAACAACAAGCTGTTGGCATCACTCACAGGGGCGTAGCCAGCGATACGCACTTACGCACGTGCGTAACATCAATTTGAAAATTGAAAAATCAAACATGGCCAAAAATGGCATAAAAATCGAAGGATAATTAAGGGGGGTTAGACCATAGATCTAATGTTTGAATGAAGATTTCAAACATACTTCCACGAATGAATTACAATTCATTCGTGATACTTCAGAGCTCACCATTTCAGTTCTAATTTTCATTTTTCTCCCGGGGGAGGACCCCCACTAGCATTTGTCAAGTTCTAGTTTCAGAAGTTCAAGAACTTGGGAGATGCTACATCCAGTTGGTACATTGTATTGTTATATTGTTAATTATTTGTTTTGTATGAAATGCCCTTTGTATTATGTACTTGTATATAAGTTGAGGGCCTCAAAGAAGATTGTTTTTTTTACCAAATGAGTTCTCTCGTTAAATAAAGTCTTTATTATTATTATTATTATTATTATTATTATTATTTATATATCTTCAAAGACGAAAGCTGCAAATCTACGCTGCTATAAATCCTCTCTTGTGCACCTAAAGGTCTAATAGCTTAATATCAGAAATGGGACGTTAATTAGTTGCAAAATAATGTTATGTTTTTTATATGATCAAAATTGTATCGTTTACATATTTAGTCTATAAAACACACTTCAGAGCTTACATTTTCAGTTCTAGTTTCCAATTTTCTCCAGGGGGAGGACCCCCGGACCCCCACTAAAATGTATCAAGTTAAAGTTTCAGAAACTCAAAAACTTAGGACATACATGTACCATATCGGCATCCCCTAAAACCTACGGTGCTTCATGCGCCTCTTGTACGTCTGAAAGTTGAATATTTCTAGCAGAAAACTCTGTTAATCATACACAAATATATCAGTGCTTTGGAATTCTTTTTTGTTTTGTTTTACACATATATCGTATTCAGTTTTCAAAATCCCTCCAACAACACTTTGATCAGAGCTCACCAGAACAGTTCTCATTTCCATTTTTCTCCCGGGGAGGACCCCCGAACCCACACAACCACTTTTCAGTAAAAGTTTCAAAAATGCAAAAACTAATTAACAACAAAGTCGCAGCGTACACCAGTTGAATATTTCTAGCAGCAAAAATGTTAGTCAAAAAAATGTAATGTAAGCTATGACGGAGATTTGAATAAAGTTGTATGGTTCACATAAGTCGTATTCAGTGTCCAAAATATCTCAAACTACACTTCAGGGCTCATCGTTTCAGTTCTTTTTTCCATTTTTCTTTGGCACATCAATAGCGCATCATTTTAACGGGGAAACAAAACGACTTCGCGCTACATTCAGTGGAGAATCTGTTATTCTTTCCCAATAAACGCTACTATTATTTGCAGTGCAAACAGTTTGGAGCCAGATCAGACGCCGGGTAACCCGGCGTCTGATCAGGCTCCAAACTGTTTGCCACCAAGATAAACAAGAATTATCAGAATTGTCCAAAAGTTGTTCTTTTCTACGTTTTAGTGCTTTGCGTTTGCGTACGTTTGCGTTTAAACGGGAAAGAATAACAGATTCTCCACTGTATGTGTGTACATGTACGTGATTTTAATCAAACTGACACTCGTCTCAAGCTTACATATTGTATGTGTATAACCCCTGTCAGAGTAATATGTATACATATCTGATTTAGTATCAAATCATCTGCACATCACCGTTATTTTTAACAAGAAATATCTTTAAAAAAGATATTCGGCGGAATGAGTGGTTGAACTAAGGCTATATAGATGAAATTGGGTGTGCAAAATTAAATGAAATTGAGGTTTTCAAAGAATTGTAATATCTTGGATTGAAAAGCAAAAAAAAATGAAACAGCAACTTTTATTTAAAATGCAAAACTATCATGTACAGAAATGCAAAACAGAACAATAATTTAACTCATATCCTAGCTACTGGTAGGAGATCCTCACATTCATCTATTGTTCTATATATCAAACTTCATTCATAGAGTTTCTTGAAACAAACTATAGCATACACAAATGTACAGATACAACAGTCTGCTGAACTTCGACTGCCACTCTTGTAAATAATGATGAAACAACACGATTGTGTTTAACTCACTTGAGGCCATTAATTTTATATATAATATTGCTTTAAATGTATGGTAAATATGTACAAATAGTTAACAATTCAAACAAATTGGTAGTAAACAATTACAAAACACCTAGCTTCCTCTGTATATCTATAAAAAGATTTCAGATGTCATATCTTAAAATAGAAGTATAATTGCATCATCCCAGTGGTAGTAAACAGTGCAGTCTGTATCTCTAAATTTTACACTCACAGTCCACATCTGGTAAAACTGTAATTGGACATAGACCAGCCTACAGGGCTCCAGATAAGAGGGAGTAAACTAAACAAATCACATTTTTTCACTCCTTTCAGCACCAAACCCTATGGTGTTACCACTCATTTTTTTGTCTCGAAGAGACAATTCAAATGTATAGTGACACCACAGGGTCTAATGCACAAATAAAGATTTTAAGTTTTGAAATAATTCCCTTATCTGGAGCCCTGGCTACTATCCAATCAGACTATTCAGTTTCAACAGGTGCTCTTAATTCTAAATTTCTGATCAAATATAATTGGTTGAAATGTGTGGCCAAATAGAAAGTGTGACTAAATAGAAACCAGTCAGCTCCGCCGAAAAACGCTCGTAGAACATCAAGACGGTGGAAATGAGTTTTAAGGTGGTTCGACCACGGAATTATAAAAAATAATTATGTGGTTCGACAGCGGGCGGCCTGCATCTCGAGTTCCGGAAATTCACCTGATATTTGCGGCACGTGCTTATAGTAGAAAATTTAGATAAAGAAAAGTTTGATCTGCTTCAGTGTCTTCTCTGTTAGCGCATTGTGATTGACTTGCAATCCAAAGGTTCTAGGTTCGATTCCTACTCGCTTCAAAACTTTTTCTTTTAACAAATTGTCCGATTTTAGTGACTAGTCAATTCATAACGCAGTGATAAAAGGACAGGCTATGTTTAGTCTAGTAATAATGCATAATATCAGATGCAAGTATAGTCAAGTGACAACTAAATTTGTGAGGATTTATAGCCTATATAACAGATGGCAGCTTAACACAGGACAAAAGTAATGCTAAAAGATAGATCCTAAAGGAGTTTTTATGCATTACTTTTGTTATGCATTAAGCAGGCACTTGTCTTTAAAGATCTACAGGCTAGCGCTACCGTATTCAATGGGCCATTATAATATTACAGGTTTGACTTGTGGTATTATTTAGAGCTGTTGAACTCAAGGGAGGTTACTCGTTTTGTGTTAACATTTTGTCAGAATTTCAGGAAATCATGTATAAAATGTAAATTCTACTGTAGATTTTCATTAATTTTTTGTAACTAGTAGAATTAAGTTATATCTATCTAATAAGAGTAAAATTAGTGTATGTTAAACAGCTAGATTTTTTGTAATTTGAGATTTTCAGAACTGACTTTTTTAAAATATAGATATTTCCAGAAAATATGTCATGAAATACTTTTGTTTGCCCAATATCGTATAGTCTATGTACAGTTTACTTGAATGTACAGAAATTATTGAGTTATATCATTCTATAAAGAAAATATTCCTGTTTATTAAAAAAGGAGCTTTTCTCGACAAAAGGTCCTGTCAGAAAAAAACGGCACTGTAACTTTTTTTCATTTTAACGATTTTTCACTCTCCATATGGTATATTTTAATTTAATCAATGTTTCAAAGAATTCTGAAACAGAATAAAGCTGACCCGCGAACCACCTTAACTCAATCACTGTAGCGTATTGTGTAGTTCCGACCGATTTGTCCCTACCTTATATTCAATAAACTATCCACTACTACCAGACAGGGGAAGCAACTCTAAAAATCAATAATTTGACATCCTCCACGGATCAATTATTTATTTACGTCAGCACACACATTATGCCAACAAAACAGCTGGAAAATGGGGAATGCTGATACAAAACTGAATTTCAGGAAAGCTGTTATTCAGCTTACTACCAAGACTCAGGTAAGATGTATGCATCAACATCTTGATAAACTCTCGAGTTTGTCAATATTGCGCAGGACTGTGGACAGCTTCATTTTGGTTCAATAACTTTTAGTGACAACAAATTGTCAGCAATATATTAATGTTGAAATTTGTTTTATTTACGTTAAGAGTATATACTCTCTCAACATATTTCTAAAATTGTATTCTTTAACCTATTTCTGGATATTGTTGTTGTTGTTTGCAACACACTCTACCTTTGAGTTTACAGGAAGTCTTCATTACAAAAATCTATATGGCTAAAACGCTAGGGTTGAAATGGGTAGTACCAGTAGGGCAAAGATAGGGTCTATATCCATGCCACACACTACTTGCGCGGACGACCTAGCACTACTCTCGCATTCAGACTGGGAGGCAAGGCTCATGCTGCAGACTGTGGAAGATTTCAGCAGGATGCACTCTGATACAACAATTACATTAAACCAGGAATGAAGAACGACCGGATCGGAAGCTACCTATTTACTCATGCATTTTCCCAATAATGCCATCATCGATTCGCCGATCGATACCTGTCCGCCGACTCACGGTTAATTGATCAATAAAACACAGCTGAATTGCGCTCGCTCGCATGGGACGGTTACCTATTGTTAATTAATATTCTGTTAAAACTTAAAAAAACATTTTTATTTAAAGGCACAATCCCGCTCAAATTGGTGTTTAAAACGCGCAATTTCTTATATGTGTGCATTTTCTATGTATTAAAACTAAGTGAAATCGAGTGTAAGAAGCCTGACATATGCACCCACTTCGTAAAGAATCCTACCTAAATGTGTCAAATTCTTATCGTGGTGGTTTACATTATAAGCGGGTTTGTTTACAAATAAGATTACGGGCTGGTTCCGAGAACTCTCGATCGATCGCATAAAGGTCACGTGATTGATTCGGCCGCGACAATGTGTATCATTGCATCAGTTTAACGGCCAAACTTAAAGGAGTTGTCTCTCTTTGGTTGTAAAGCACTCGACTTGTTGTATAGAATTATGCAAATGAGCTTTACCGAGTATGTCCGTAAATTTTCGTCGCTATTAAAAAATAAACAAACTTGATTACTTGTTTCAACAAATTTCACTGTTCGTTAGCAATATTGCTTCAAATATCACCACGTATTACTTCTTTTTATATGGAACGCTTACGATAGTGACATAAATTTCATGTAAGAAAAATGTTTGATTCTGTTTATGTGGGAGTAATATAGTGGCTTTAAATTTTCAATATATAGGGCTTAAATGAGAGCGAGGATATTCAGCTTTCATTTGTGAAAATATCAATGTTCTGTATTGAGCGAGTATTTGTTTACGACAGGTTAAAGAGCATTTAAAAAATTCTCTTTTCCAGTCATCCGGGTATTTAATGTCATACGCATACTCTCGGTCCTTCATTCGGATAGCGACAGTCTTATTCGGAGAAAAAATTAATTCTAATTTTCGGTAAAATCACGCTTTTGCAACTTATGTAAGACCTTCGTAGTATTCATAGGACCTATTCAGATGATATTGAGTAAAAAAAGAATGAGATTAAACGCCCTGCTGCTCAAACTTATGTAGATATCAGGTTTGTTGTCCCCGAGTGCGCATGCTCGCTAAGTGTAAATAAAGGGGGTATGACATCACACTGGAAAAGAGAATGGACCAGCAGGCAATTGACTGCAGATTCTTATGCATACTACCGTTATAAAATCCTATAGAAAACTCGTTTTTCATCTGATTTTTACATTTAATGTCTTAAAAAGAAAGTAAAAATCTGTTTCTTTAAACGGTATAAAAATCTTGATTTCATATTAGTTTAAAACAGAGAAATCGCAAACGAGACTGGAACGCCATTTCTGAATGTGGAAGCATCAATGAAAATCGATTGGCAATTTCAACTAATTAAACGTGTTAAGTGACATAACGAAGTGCCGACGAGTTTGAGAAAGTACCTAATTGTTTTGTTTGTAACATGTTATGTGAAATCTTTTATGTAATTCCTTACATAATTGGTGCTATTCTATCGCTATCTATGTAGAAGTGTTAAAGTTAACCTATGAAAATGGATTCTCAAGCTTAATGCAACGGACAATAAGAGTCATTTTGAAAGAGTGGAACACATAAAAAAGATGATTTTCATATCAGAATTGGGAGATTAATATATAATCACCACATTAGAGTTGTTATTCTTTAAAAAAGTAGGATGTTTTTATCAAAAGGAAACATTTTTCAGTGAAAATAACACAAAATCTAAGGATCTGTAATGAGTTTGAGACAACACATAACAGATCTCAAAATGTCTGCAATGCTCGAAAATTGAAAAGAAAATTCTAAATTCAAAACATGATTAAAACTAGGAAATATCCTTTCAATCCGCACCAAAATTTTAACTAAGAAGCATCAATATGTTCTTATTACAAAACAATCATTTTAAAGTGAAAATCACAAATAGGCTTCAGTTCTATAAAATGGGCATTACAACACCCTACAAATTAAAGCATTCCTTACAACAAACACAAACAAATACGAAAAATCATCGTTTTCACGTGTTGAAGGGACTCACAACCGGATGGTGTACATGTCGAAATAAAATAAAATACTCAAATAAAAGCAAATTTGTGGCATTATTTGGCTTCTGACATTAAAAAAATATGATCAGTCCAAAAAAAGTCTCAAGAATCGTCACCGAATCTTAGTTTTTTTAGATATTTTCCATCATTTTTCTATAGCGTTAGTAGACAGTATAGTTGTTGTTGTTGCTTCTCTACACAGGCTCAGAGATAAACCCGAGCCGAATAATGTACTATCAATCGCTACCAGTGAAGTACGTTAATTCGCTACCATATAGATAGAGAGTGCCAGTAGCCGCGTGGGTAAAGGCGTTTCCTTTTTTTTCAATCCCACCAGAGCTTCTTCTTTTTTTTTTTGAAATGCATTTTTTAACAGAATTTATTATCCTAAACTAAATCTTACCCATTTATATAAGCATTTGACATGTATTTATATATTACTATTTTTAATGCTAAATCCGGTTGCGAGCCTCTGTAAACTCACCAAGAAAGACACAACCAATCATCACCAAATTTTTAACTAAGAAGCATCAGTATCTTATCTTAGTATGTGTCTAAATTTCAAAAAAAAAACCAGCAGGAAATACCTTTCTATGAAATGGGCGGCAACATGTATACACAGAGAAATTCGCCATTTTGTTCCGCTCGCTGCATACAACAGTTTTCTGACCATATTATTTCTTATTTAACCGCTGAAAACAGCTCTTATACTTATATAAAGACACAGTTGAGGAAAGGGGTATTTACCGATTCCGATAGCATATTTTTAAAAATATTTAATGTCATATTTAATGTCACTAAACATGTTTGATTAATTGAAATTATCAATCGATTTTCGCTGATATTTCTACAATCAGAAATGGCGCTTCAGTCTTGTTTGCTGGCGGCGCGCTGATTGGCCGAACAGGCGGCAGCATAATTTCTAGTCTACCTGGATTGATCCGGTCATTCTTCATTCGTTATTAAACCCACCAAGAGTACCTGCATAATACAGAATGCAAAGAAAACCGACAACCCAAAACAATTTGTACTGGAGGGAGTATGTATACCTACGGATGATACAACGACTCATCTGGCGTACATAGAGATACCAAAAGCAAGGTGAAGATGGAAGACCAGATAAAGAGGAGGATTGCATACTCTCTTCTTGGTGCAGGCCTTAATGGGAAAAACGGAAACAAGCAAGACATAAAAGCTCACATATGGGTCACATATGTCATCCCAAGATTGCTTTACGACTTAGATGTCTTACCTTACAACCAATCAGACGTGAAGGCATTAGAAGCTTTCCAGATAAAAACCCTCAAATAAATTCAGCATTAATTAGCAGATCATAGAACAGCCAACGTTGCGGCAACTACATTACTGGGAGTTCTTTATATAACAACTCAACTCCATAAGAATACCCTCAACCTGTTTACAGTGGAGAATCTGTTATTCTTTCCCAATAAACGCGTTTACGCTAAAACTATTATTTGCAGTGCAAACAGTTTGGAGCCAGATCAGACGCCGGGTAACCCGACGTCTGATCAGGCTCCAAACTGTTTGCCACCATGATTAACATGAAATATCAGAATTATCCAAAAGTTGATCTTTTCTACGTTTTAGTGCTTTGCGTTTACGTACGTTTGCGTTTAAACGGGAAAGAATAACAGATTCTCCACTGTACAACGTCATCCAGAGCCCGGGCACAGGGGAATATAGAGTTGCAGTGAGGCAGTTGACATTCAAGACACTATCAGACCAAAGCTTGTTTTCAAGATCACAGCGCCTTCTTCTTCTCTATAATCTACCAGATGCTTATGCACTAATGGCTAACCCACCAGATAAGGAGACGTGGAAGAACAGACTGAGGGAGCCTGTAGATAAAAGCACTACAGAAAGATGGAGTGAAGAAATCCTTGGTAAATCATCATTGAAGTATCTTAATCCAGAGCGAATAACAGTCGGATAAGCTCATCACGTTTACACCACTGTGAAGCCAAAACTGGCTGATGTCCGAAGAAAAGAAACAAAGGCGAAACTTCTAACTGGCACCTATACACTGCAATCAAACAGGGCAGTATTTAACCAATATGCTGTAAATCCTACATGCAAATTATGTAACAAAGAAGATGAGACCAGAGCCCACTTCATTTCAAGTTGCTACATCTTTACACAAATCAGAGAGAAATATAAGGAACAGATACAAAGATGTCTGCAAATCCATGGGAGACCAAATACCTCTAACCTCATAGAAGGGGCAGAAACCTTTACACAACTGGTGCTTGACTGCACTCACTCCAGCGTCAGTCAAGACTATAGACCCACTGATCAAGAAGTTAGTCAGATGGAACCACTTTCCAGAGAATTCATATGGAGCATCCATTTACATGTACTACGATGCCACGAGCAAAGGGTCCATAACTACTATAAGGGTTTAAATCATTAGACCTTAATGACAATTTACAGGGCACGACAAATCCTGTGCCAGGAGCCCAGGGGGCAGACATATTTTGGGCTTGGGCAACCTTATTTTTCAAGCTTAAGTCCGGCAGGCAACCTGTTATGAATAGACCCATTGAAAATAGTGTGAAGAGAACTATTTGTATCAGACTGTGTGGATCTGTATACACAGTGAATTGTTTTTAACTACATGTATAAGGTTTAAACATTTTATACTGTCATATACAGGCATGCTTAATACGCATGTACATATGAAATATATATATATATGATTTAAAAAAAATAGATGATGTATTATAGGCTTTAAAAACACAATTTTATTTCTTCAAACAATGTTTGAAGAAATAAAATTGTGTTTTTAAAGCCTATATAAATACATCATCTATTTTTTTTAAATCATATATACAGCTTTTCCCAGTAGTTTCCGGCATCACGCCGACATTTATTTTTTATATATATATATATATATATACATGTATAATTATATATCCTTTACCAGTGTTAACGTTAAACGGCAACACTTCTTCAACCAAGAGGCCACATCACCAAGGACAACAGTACTTGGGTACTCCGACATATCAGTGGAGGAATCAACACAACAATATGACATTCATTAAATGCAGTACTTTTTACTACCTAATAGCTAAAGTTGCCATGCACAAAATCTACACTATTGATTGTGAATATTCTTGCATGAGTTTGAAAGACGTTTGACAAGGCTATCAAGCTGTGATTGACTCAAATTATGATGGATTGTTATATGAATGAAAAGGTTTAAAATTTACAAAAGTTATTTTGCTGGTTTGTTTTCTTAAATTGACTGATTTGTAAATCTTAAGATGGCTGTGCGTGCGAGAGAGAGTAAGACAGACAGACAGACAGAGAACTTTTCAAAACATATTGTCGGGTAGCAGTTAATAAATTTGTATCCAGATACTGACAGTTTGCTACCCTAGCAGTGGGTACCCTTTAAACATATTTATTCAGTAAATATACACATCACATAGAAATATACAACAGAAAGAAGGGATTGAAACGAAAGACATTAAATTCTTATAGGATTTCTCTCCCTGAACGTGCAATGTACAAGTAATTGCGAAATATATGGTCATTGATGTCATCATACAAGATGTTTCTAAAAGTTTTTAAGAAGATAAATCAATGACATAATGTAATCAACAGTATATTTGATGTTATTGAATTTTGAAAGAATGATAAAGAAAAACAACTACTAACGATCATGTTATGTTCAATAGATACCTCTAGCTGTTATAGCTATTACTGGCATTGGTTAAGAGAATGAGCTACAACGATATTGACTCAGAGCACAGCCTCCTCAGCAAGAAAATACTAACTAGGTGAACCGTTCGCTTCTTACAATAAATGTTTGTACTGCCTTGAATATGTGTGTATTAATATCGAGAGAAAGAGAGGTGTCACCAAACAACATAATATTCAATGATAGCTCACACAGTGCTGAAACTGTATTGAAGAGTACCCTTTACAGCCCTATATACAGTACACTGCAGTGTTTGACCATACTGTAGATCATTTTATATACAATAGCTAACAGTGCAGACCATGATGAGATACAGAGTAAAACAGCATGCCATCAGGGTCCACACTTACAGTGGAGAATCTGTTATTCTTTCCCGTTTAAACGCAAACGCAAAGCACTAAAACGTAGAAAAGAACAACTTTTAGACAATTCTGATAATTCATGTTTATCTTGGTGGCAAACAGTTTGGAGCCTGATCAGACGCCGGGTTACCCGGCGTCTGATCTGGCTCCAAACTGTTTGTATTGTAAATAATAGCTTTAGCGTAAACGCGTTTATTGGGAAAGAATAACAGATTCTCCACTGTATGTAGAGGATAGGCCACATTGATTGGTTAAACAAACTGTGAAATTTTGTGCATACATTATGAAATCTTATTGGAATTTATCTAGGACAAATACTCATATTCTTTCAGTTTCATCTTCCCAATAAAGTTCAGGGTTCTCTGTGATGCCTCAATACACTATTGTTGAAGTTTGATGATACAAAATCAGAGAAAGGTCTAAGGAATCACTTGAATGTATGCAGCCAGTTTGCCAGTCTTAAATCTTTAAAACTGTTTCTAACAGCTTCTAACTTCAGGGCATTGGACAGACACTTTTGCATGGAAATCTGCAGGGGAAAAACTAAAACTTGAATATGTCTGATAGGTTCAAAGGTAATTATTTGTTTTGGAGTGACCCTTTCAGTAAATACCTCTTTTTTCACCTTTCATAGCCAATTGAAGCCAATGATGAAGCATTTTGGGAACAGTTTTGGTCAGACAGTGTGACTTGTGTTCAAGATGTGTTCACACTGATACCTGCGGCAGAAATACGAGCATTACGGGAAGAGTCACCGTCTAACTTAGCTACACTATGTTACAAGGCTGTAGAGAAGCTGGTTGCAGCAGCAGAGAGTGGTTGTCCATCCCAGAGAGAGCAGCAAATAGGTACAAACTTGTGTTAACTCCATCACCCTATAGCATGTCTCTTCTTTTGAAGACAGGTGACCACTTAAAACAGATTTAAATTAACCATTTACCCTATAGTCTGTTTCTAGTTTTGAAATCAGGTGACCCCTTAAAGTAGGTTGAAAGTAAAGCAGAATACGCCTTAACCTAAGGGGCATTCTGCTTTACTTTCAGCCTGCTTCAAGCTTCCATCTTTTAGGATATAGAATATATTTCTTTTGGTACATGTTCATGACTGCAACAGTATAAATTGGAGCTATTTTCTTCAGCAGAGGAATAGATTAAATGCGCTAAAAAGCGCCAATCTATTGAGGAAAGGGTTAAAACAGAATGCACATTTGGACACATTTTTGTTCTACTTTCAGCATGCTTGAGCACATTTAACCCAAGTGATGAGTATGCTAGTCATTAACAAACAGTGTACATGTGTCTGGCTTATTTGTTATAATGAGTCAATCTTAGAGACAAGCTGATCTCAACCGAGTCTAGAATTGAAATAAGCGAACCATGGCAAGCTTTATAACCTTTCTATTCTAGAGAAGGTTAAGATCAGCTTGACTTGAAGATGGATGAGTGACAGGTTCTTTTTTTCACATAACCAGCAATTGTAAGGTATTTTAAGCAATAGACCTTTCTTGGAATAGAGTGACATCATCGAAGTAGAATAGAGTGACATCATCAAAGTGATCTCCAATATGTTGGAGAAAAGGATATTCACTATCATTGTTTGCTATTGAAAACAGGGGTAGTTATGTGTGGATATCAAAGTTTCTTTCAAAAAGCTTGTAAAATATATTAAAATTATTTAGTTACAAGTTTTTCCAGGATGAGAGTTACATGTACATGTATTTGCATTGTTTATATCTAGTGTTGAACTGTTTGCGTCTCCTGACTCGGGTCCTACCTTACATCTTTGAGGACCCTGACTGGCGTGGGTTTTTCTGGTCCACTCTGCCTGGCCAAGGAGAAGACAGTGAGGTAAGACGGAGAATCCTCTCCCACATATTATCCTATTAAAGTTTAAAAAATTATATGGTCACTTATTGGTAACTTAAAGGATGTTGACAGTAAAGCAGAATGCACCTTAAGGTGCATTCTGCTTTACTTTCAGCCTGTTTTAATACATCACCTGGCAGGATATAGGAATTACTTATTATATTGATGACTGTATTAATTGAAACTGTATTTATTTTCTTCTATGGAAGAAGAAATGAAAGGCGTAAAAGGCATGTTTATGGAGTAATGGGTTAAGCAAATGTCATTCGAAAAATATAATATACAACATAGAGAGCTCCAGATAATAAGTTTAGTATTTCAAATACTGAAACCCCGCTTTCACCAAATGTGACTACCAGGGACGTAGCTTGGCCGAAATGAAAGTGTAGGCATATCTTTTCTGGGGGGATCGGGGGGCATGCTCCCCCGGGAAAATTTTGAGTTCTACAACACTGTAGACGCATTTAAGGAGGGTCTGGGGAGACATTTATATGAAGAATTAATGAAATGAAAAGCTTCAAACAGACAATTTTAATTTTTTGCAAAGGAATATGTCTGCATATTTTCTTGAAAAAAAAATCACCAAAAAAAACCAACCCCACGTCAATTAGTAATTCATCGGGTCTGATACCGTAATTTTTTCATTAACATACTCGCTACTTGAAATTATTTGGATGTAACTTTCTTTTCGGGACAAATTGATCGAGCACACTACATGCCCGTATGAAATCCAAAGTAACTATACCAATTTATGAACTCGCTCTTACTAGGAGGGGATTGGGGAGGGTTGATTCCTAGATAGCCTCTGGCTTGTTCTGAGGGCGTTTTTGCGCGTCCAAGACAGGTAAAATTCTGCCATAAATATATGTAAAAACTCGGCTGAAAATGACATAAATTTTCTGTTCCAGGTTATTATAATGTAATTGTTGACAGGTTGTCTTCCATTAATCTCTAAGTTAGACTCTAACACCACCCTATTCCTATTTTATTGCATTTTTTTTACTTTTTGAATTGTCGCAAGTATGAGGGTAGCGCATGTTTTGCATAAGGCAGCTACATTATTAGTTATACAGTTTCTTCACAGTGTACATGAGGATTTCTTTCCGGCTGAGGTAAATCATGTTGCCAGAGCCGTTAGGCGAGGGTTTCATGATTTTACCAGCCGAGGGCTCGGTGACCAATGAAAATTAAGGAATTTACTTTGCAGTATAATAAGTACAATTGTACATGCGTGCCAACGGGGTGATTAGACCAATTAATAAGTGTACGCTTTCTTACAAGGGGGGTCCGGGGGTATGCTCCCCAGGGAAATTGTTATTCCTAGATAGTCTCTAGGTGCGTTCTGAGGTCTTTTCCTGCGTTTGATAATGGCAAAATACTAACATGAATCTATGTAAAAATAATTGGGGCTCACCTCAAACCCCCCTTAGATGTCAATTTTATTGCTTTTTCTGCATTTTTAGCCTTTTTTTTTTTTTGACTTTTGAAAAAAAGTGTAGGCATGTGCCTACTTGCCTAATAGGAAGCTACGCCAATGACTACCTATTAGAATTGTTGGATAACTTCAGTCTAATCGTAGCATAGCTGTAGTCTTATAGGGTTTTGTGAAAGCATAGAGGAGAAAATGTTGATTGTTACAGGATGTTTTTACATATACCGTACCACAGATGTGCATTTTCTCAGGGTTTTCATATGCTACAATTCTTCAAAGAATTATGGCTACTGGAACTTAGTAATTTTTTGCATACTTAGCTCATGCAGCTAGTGGGTATCATATGTGTCTTACACTTTCCGCTTTCATTTCAGCATGCTTTAAGCTACTATCTACTAGATGTAGAAAGCATTTCTTAGGCTACATATTCATAACTGTATAAGGTGGAACTACTTTCTTCTACTTTCTTCAGTGGAGGAATAGATTAAATGTGTAAAAATGTGTGTCTATGTAATAATGGGTTAATTACATGATTGGGTTTAAAACATTTAGAAAACAAATATGATACAGTGGAGAATCTGTTATTCTTTCCCAATAAACGCGTTTACGCTAAAACTATTTATTTGCAGTGCAAACAGTTTGGAGCCAGATCAGACGCCGGGTAACCCGGCGTCTGATCAGTCTCCAAACTGTTTGCCACCAAGATAAACAAGAATTATCAGAATTGTCCAAAAGTTGTTCTTTTCTACATTTTAGTGCTCTGCGTTTGCGTATGTTTGCGTTTAAACGGGAAAGAATAACAGATTCTCCACTGTAGCAGGTGAAATTTATCAACACTGTATAATACATTTTTAGCTCGCCTGTTCGTAGAACAGCAGAGCTAATGTCATACCCCCGGCGTGAGTGAGCGTGAGCGTGGTTAAGGTTAAAGTTTTTTGGACGGGTTGTTTTAAAGCTTAATATTTGTGCTAGGGTGCTGAAATTTGTATTGAGGTTCATTTGGGGTTAAACATTGATGTTATGGAGTTTAAAGTTAAAAATAATTTGAATTTATGTCAATTTTCAACATGTTTTGGACTTAGATTTTTCGACTACAAATCACCAGGTTAAAGTTTTTTGGACGGGTTGTTTTAAAGCTTAACTCTTGTGCTAGGGTGCTGAAATTTTGTGTGAATCTTCATTCTGGATCAAACAATGATGTTATGAAGTTGGAATTTGTCAATTTTTAAGTTTTTTTACTGCAATCACCAGGTTAAAGTTTGTTGGACGTGTTGTTTTAAAGTTTAATACTTGTCCTAGGGTGCTGAAATTTTGTATGGAGCTTCATTTGGGAACAAACATTGAGGCTATGAAGTTGAAATTAAAAATGTTTTTAATTTATTTCAATTTTTGACATGTTTTGGACTTAGTTGTTTTGACTACAAAATCACCAGGTTAAAGTTTTTTGGACGGGTTGTTTTAAAGTTTTATATAACTAGATTAAGTCTCATCATTCATTTAATAATCTTTCTAAACTGAAAATTGATTTGTTTTGCATACAAGATGTTTTTAGGCATAAATTTCAAGCAGGCGAGCATCAGGTGGCTTTGACACCCATTTCTGGTTAAATTATGATCAACTTTAGTATTTGGTGTAACTAAGTGGAATGATAAAGTTTCATTTAACTGGTATTTTCAGAACGAGAGTCCACCATTGGCCCAGACACTCCTGAATGCCATGTGTGTAAGTACAATGGTGATGGGAATTGAATCACCAAACACCTAATAATTAACCCATTTCCCCATAGCCTCTTTCTAGGTTTGAAGACAGGTGACTACTTAAAACAGGTAAAAGGAGTAAAGCAGGATGTGCCTTCATGTGCGTTCTGCTTTATTTTCAGCCTGCTTTAACCTACCATCTACTAGGATATAGAATATATTTCTTATAGTGCACATTCATGAATTTATAAATTGATTAGAGGCACAAAAAGTCTAATTTATGGGCTATGTGGTTAAATACCACTGATAACTGATAATTAGTTGACAGTCAATAAGTAAATGTATAAAGAAGACTCACTCATGGTTGATAACTTTTTTTTAAAAAAAAAAGCCATATGGTAGGTTACAGGGCTGCCATTTCTCCGGATTTTTCCTAAATCTTCGGATTTTTTCCCAGTACATGGTAGCTTAAAGCAGGCTGAAAATAAAGCAGAATGCGCCTTAAGGTGCATTCTGCTTTACTTACAGCCTGCTTTAAGTAGTCACATGTTAACAAAACTAGAAACAGGCTACGGGGTTAAGGTACGATTCGTAAAATCGCACTTGAAAAATGCAAATTTGGAAATCTTAGGATTTTTTATGTCAACTTATGGCAGCCCTGGGGTTAAAACAGAACGAAAGTAAAGCAGAAGTCTATAAAGGAACATTCTATTTTACTTTCACTCAATCTTAAGCAGTCACCTGCCTTTAAAAGGAAAAAGGCACTTTCTCAGATGAAACAGAAGTAAATTGTTTTAAAACTGAAACATTCTTTGAAATTAACAGTTTTAGTTCATTTTCCATTTTTTGCAAATCAACATTAGCTTTCTACTGACATACGGTATGAAACTTGATTCATTATTAATTATGATTGATTAGTAATCTGAACAACTTTTCCATTGACCTGTTACAAAGTTTTCTGTGCATCAGTACATTTGTATTTATATTTACTGAGATATTAATATGAGAGTTTTATGCTTGCAGGATCTGCTGTTTTGTCCAGAATTCTCAGTCGCATCAGGGAGAAAAAGTGGACCAGTAAGTTGAAAGCCATCATCATAAAGATAGGTCCTCATTTTCATAATATTCTTGGTTAACTCCTAGGTGGTATCAGACATATTCTACATGTATATGCTGTTGTTTGAAAGGTCAAAATATTAATTGATAATCAGAGCTCCAGATAAGATGAGTTTTTCAAATCTAAAGTCTTTCACCAAACTCTATATTGTGACTTTTTATCAGAATCAATACTTTGCAAAGATTATAATAAGTAGTCACAACATAGGGTTTGGTGGCTAGCATATAGGCAGGGTACCAGATAAGGGGAGTATTTCAAAAATTAAATTCTTTATTTCTGCTTTAAACCCTATGATGTCACTACTCGTTAGAATCGTCTCGAAGAGACGATTCTAATGAGTAGTAACATCATAGGATTTGGTGCTGAAATAAGTGAGAAAATGCTGGATTTGTTCACTTTACTCCCCCTTATCTAGAACCCTGTATAGGCGAAAATGCTGGAAATAGATGGTCTACACACTCTAGTCTGGAACTCTGATATTAGGTCAACAGCAGAAATTTATTTCAAAATCAACATTAAGTTGAAATAACTTTCTACGTAAATTTGTTATAGTGAATTGAAAGGAAACAATCTGACTTGTTCTAAATAACCATTTAAGCCTTACTTTGCAAGAAGACAATTTATTTGTCATAAAAAACAGCAAGCAGTGTAGACCCTGATCAGAGTGTTCCTTTAGGAGCACTCTGAATCAAGGTCTGCACTGTTTGATTTCATGTGAATATTGCATGTAATTACTGTAATGTATGGTACATATTTATTCACAATTCCTATGTCAACCATTTACATGTACATACATATCTGTTATTCTTTCCCGTTTAAACGCAAACATACGCAAACGCAAAGCACTAAAACGTAGAAAAGAACAACTTTTGGACAATTCTGATAATTTATTGTTTATCTTGGTGGCAAACAGTTTGGAGCCTGATCAGACGCCGGGTTACCCGGCGTCTGATCTGGCTCCAAACTGTTTGCACTGTAAATAATAGTTTTAGCGTAAACGCGTTTATTGGGAAAGAATAACAGATTTTCCACTGTACTTCCAGGACAACCCAGAGGATATGACCAGTATTGATAGTTGTGAGTATATATGGGAGGCCGGGGTGGGGTTTGCTCACTCCCCAGCCCATAGTGTGATACATGACAGTAACAGGACAGAGATCATCAAGCTACTCCTGACTTGCTTCTCCGAGACCATGTATCTACCACCCATAGGTAAGAGTTAAACACTTCTCTTTCAGGAATAAGTTATCATTTTATGAAAGATATGAAGTTAACTGTAACTTGTCTTATGTAGCTTTAACCCTTTGAACCCTAGTCACGCATATAGGCGTCCTTTTCAAACAGTGTACATGTGAATAGTACACTTGTCCTGTGCAAAAAGTGAAGACCCAGATCAGAGGGCTCCGGAAGGAGCCCTCTGATCAGGGTCTTCACTGTTTGTCATAATGCCAAACATTGACAAAAATAACCCTTAAAAGTCAGAAATAGACTAGACTAAAATGGAAACTGGAATTGGCAATTTAAAGTTTCAGGGAGGAAAGAGTTAATCAGTGTTTTAGACAGATGATTGATTAAAACCAGGGCTCCAGATAAGGGGTGTTTTTCAAAAACTAAAATCTTCATTTCTTATTAAACCCTATTGTGTCACTATTCATTAGAATCGTCTCGAAGAGACGATTCTAATGAGTAGTAACACCATAGGATTTGATGATGAAATAAGTGAGAAAATGTTGGATTTGTGCAGTTTACTCCCTCTTATCTGGAGCCCTGATCAAAACAGAATGAAAGGAAAGCAGACAGCTTCTATTGGTTGGTCACAACATGTTGTATTGTAATAGGCTAAGTGTTAGAAGTACATGCCCATTTCACCATTTGGTATGAACACTGTCATGTATCTGACTTTTACAGCTGATGCCCACAGCTCACCAAACCAGTGGATCCATTACTTCACATCTACAGAAAACAGGTACTGAGCATGACATGTGTTAGAATATTTATGAAAATCTAATGCAGTGAAATTTTAACCTTGCATAATTAGTGTTATTACCCAAGTTTTTGTATTTTCAAAGCAAAAAGAAACGGAACGTAGAAACATATAGATATTAGAAATGTATTGAAAATCAATTTACTCTGTATGTTCGTTCCTTGGGCGTTAGACAAGTCAGAGTAAAGTGAAACCTCAGACTTGTTCTTTATTGATCCACCAAATCCTATGTTGTGACTACTCATAATTGTCTGGAAGAAAGCCATAGAACTTGGTCATGATATAAGAATTTAAGTATTTGTAAAAGTCCATTAACCCATTACCCCATAGCCACTTTATAGGTTTGAATATAGGTGACCACTTAAAGCAGGTTAAAAATAAAGCAGAATGCGCCATAAGGCGCATTCTGCTTTACTTTCAACCTGCTTTAAGCTACTATCTGCATGAATCTAGAAAATATTACTTATGCTGAATATTCATGACTACATAAAGGAAAATTATTTTCTTCAGTGGAGGAATAAATTAGAGACATAAAAAGGCGTATTTATGGGGTAATGGATTAACCTGGAGCTATGATTCCTAACGATACAGTCAAACCTGACTTTGTGGAAGTGTACATATATTCAACTACATATGACTGGCACTGACTGCTGAATGCAGGATGATTATAATGCTGAAAACTCCTGCAGAAGCTTTCTGCATCATCTTATCCTGCATTTAACAACCACCTGTTTTAGAAAATGCTAGTGGCCATTGGTTTGAATGGTTGCTTAACCCATTACCCCATAACCTGTTTCCAGTTTTGAAAACAGGTGACCACTTAAAGCAGGTTGAAAGTAAAGCAGAATGTGCCTTAAGGCACATTCTGCTTTACTTTCAGCCTGCTTTAAGCTACCATCTGCAAGAATAAAGAAAATATTCCTTATGATACACATTCATGATTGTATAAATTGAAACTAGTTTCTTCGGTCAAGGAATAAAATGAATGCGCTAAAAAGCGCTTCTATGGGAGGAAAGGGTTGATACAGGATGTTGTGTTCTATTTCAGACATGCTTTGCCTCTGTTCACGTCCCTCATCAATGTGGTATGTGCCTATGACCCTGTGGGCTACGGACTGCCATACAATCACCTCATGTTCACAGACTCTCGGGAGCCACTGGTTGAGGCCGCACTGCAGGTGTTGTGTGTCACACTGGAGAATGAGTCAAACAATCAAAATATATCTGTGGATGGTACTACAGGGGGTACAGCAATGGAGTCACAAGCAGAGGTAAAGTACAGTCAAACCAGCTTTAACCCAATTCTCCATAGCCTGTTTCTAGTTTTCAAGACAGGTGACCACTAAAAGCAGGTTGAAAGGAAAGCAGAATGCACCTTAACCCTTTCCCTCATAGAAGCGACTTTTAGCGTATTTAATTATTTCCTCCGCTGAAGAAAATAGTTCCAGTTTATACCCTCATAAACAATGACCGTAACAAATATTTCTATATAGCCTAGCAGATGATAGTTTAAAGCAGGCTGGAAGTAAAGCAGAATGTGCCTTAAGGCACATTCTGCTTTACTTTCAACCTGCTTTAAGTGATAACCTATATTTAATGTCATAAACGGGTTATTGGGTAAAGGGTTAAGGTGCATTCTTCTTAACTTTCAGTCTGCTTTAAACTACCATCTGCTAGGATATTGAAGATATTTCTTATGGTGTATATTCAATATTGTATAGAGTTGAATTATTTTTGGCGTCAGATGAATAAATTGAAGGCTAAAGAGGTGTATTTATGGGGTAATGGGTTAATTAAAAAAAGATATATTTGTAGTATTAATGACAGGTATCCGCTTATTGCAGGATAAAAGTAATGCAGAAGGCTTCTATTTTACTATTAAGGTTTTTTTTTTGTTCTCTAATTTATTGCAAAAATGCAAAAAATGCTAACTCTACAGATGGCTCCTGTAGGTCTGGGTCTACCCTGTTTGCATAGGACAGATGTATTCTTTACATGTTCATTGTTAGTAAAGGATGCATATATGCATCCAATGTGTAAAAAGGCATTTAGCAAAAGGCTTAATATTATGGAAGATGTTTATATTTGTCTAAGAACTAGACAGTCACTTCCTACTCTTTATGCCCTAATTCAAACAATATTTTGTGTACCGTTGCTGATGTATTTCAGGCTAAACAAAATATGATTGTTTTTATTCCTTGTACAAATCTCATATAGTTAGTGCCTTATTACTACTTAGGTACACAATATACATTTGTAATTATTATTTTGGGAAATAACCATCCTGAATTTTGTTATATATTTATTTAGACTGGTGGACCAGAAAACCTATTTGTGAACTATTTATCCAGAATCCATAGGGAGGAGGTAAGTTTTGACGTCATTAACAATATAATTATTTTGAATATAGAGTCACCAGCAATATAATTATAGAAGGCTATATGAGAATCTAATGTGATAACTCATGCATAGATGATTCAATGATATCCAACTACAGTTTCAGGGCACCAGTTAAGAGGGAGTAAACTGAACAAATCTAACATTTTCTCACTCAGTTCAGCACTAAATCCTATGGTGTAACTACTCATTAGAATCATCTCGAGGAGATGATTCTAATAAGTTGTGACACCATAGGGTTTAATGCAGAAATAAACATTTTAGTTTTTGAAATACTCCCCTTATCTGGAGCCCTGCAGTTTCATGTAATACTGTTAAATTTATGTTGTCAGAGCAGAAATTCTTATACAGTGGAGAATCTGTTATTCTTTCCCATTTAAACGCAAACGTACGCAAACGCAAAGCACTAAAAGGTAGAAAAGAACAACTTTTGGACAATTCTGATAATTCTTGTTTATCTTGGTGGCAAACAGTTTGGAGCCTGATCAGACGCCGGGTAACTCGGCGTCTGATCTGGCTCCAAACTGTTTGCACTGCAAATAATAGCTTTAGCGTAAACACGTTTATTGGGAAAGAATAACAGATTCTCCACTGTAATTAGCATGGATATCTTTTTATGTTGGGTGACTACTTTGTGCAATACAAAATTAAAGCAGAAAACTCCTTTTGGAGCTCTTTACTTAATTTTTGTCCTGCTTTAAGTTGCCACCTGTATGGAAGTTATTTTCTTCCTGGTTGTGTCTTAACCCTTTACCCAATAACCTATTAATAATATGAAAGACAGGTGATCACTTAAAGCAGGTTGAAAGTAAAGCAGAATGTGCCTTAAGGCACATTCTGCTTTACTTTCAGCCTGCTTTAAACTACCATCTGTTAGGCTATATAAAATATTTGTTATTGTAATTGTTCATGAGGGTATAAACTGAAACTATGTTCTTCAGCGGAGGAATAAATTAAATACGCTAAAAGTCGCTTCTATGGGGGAAAGGGTTAACCCTTAACCCCATAGCCTGTTTCTAATTTTGCAGACAAGTGGTTGCTTAAAACAGGCTGAAAGTTTACTTTCAGCCTGCTTTAAGGTACCATCTGCTAGGATATAGAAAATATTTCTTTTAGTACATGTCTATGACTGTATAAATTGGCACTATTTTCTTCAGTGGAGGAATAAATTAGAGGCGTAAATAGGCATATTTATGGGGTAATGGGTTAACATATGTTTGACTGTATTTTAGATTCGGGCATAATTCTAATTGGTCCTTTACATTTTGTTTTGTTCCAGGATTTCCATTTTATCCTGAAAGGCATAACCCGGCTACTTAATAACCCCCTAATGCAGACTTACTTACCTGGCTCTGCCAAGAAAATCCAGTTTCACCAAGAACTGTTAGTCATGTTCTGGAAGATGTGTGATATTAACAAGGTAAGAGAATGTGGGCACCCATTACGGTCAATGCATGCTCAGTATAAGGTATTAAGTTGAAACTCGATACTGCAACATGTGTTTGTTCGAGCATACCCATATTTTAAAGATAAAACGTGGCTAGCCACGTTTTAACTTTGAAATACGAGTATGTTCGACTATAGAGAGATAGAATTATCGAAATTAAACTTATGAAATACTGGTAGGTCGATTTAAGTGAGTTTGAAGTATCGAGTTTCGACTTCATATAACCATTTTATATCAGACACCACTTTACTTGTCCTTATACCTGAACCAGGGATTATTATAATATAATATATTATAGATACAGAGGAGAAGATGTTATTCTTTCCCGTTTAAACATAAAGGAAACGCAATGCAATGAACCATATAAAATACATTTTTTCTTCTTCTAAATTTCTTATGGTGTATTTTAATCTTAGTGGCAAAAAGTTTGGAGCCTGATCAGGCACAGGGCCACCAGACGATTGATCTGGCTACAAATTATTTGCAGTGGAAATCATTGTTTTAGCATTAATACATTTATCGTCTTCATTAAAAAATAATGTCTTCTCCACTGTATCGCTGTACCTAACTTTATAGCTCAACAACTGAACCCTAGTGATGCATATATACAACTTTACAAACAGTGCACATATGAGAAGTACACTTGACCTGAGCAAAACAGTGTAGACCTAGATCAGAGGGCTCCTATAGGAGCCCTCTGATCAAGGTCTACTTTTTTTGTCAATTTGCAGTATATTGTTAAAAAACAGACACACACACCAAAAAACCCAACTCCAAATAGTAAAAGATTATGCCAGACTTAATTTGAAACTTTCCATTTGACCTTTATACTTAGAAAGCCAGAGATGAAGATTGTTTAACCCTTTGAACTCTTGTCCCGCATATTAAGATCTAACTGATGTTGGGTGATATTGGTGAATTGGAAAATGGTCCACGGCAACAACTGTATAAGTATTCAAGTATTGGAGTAAGCACTGTTGATGCTACATAAGCAAGCGTTAAATCTGGTTTTAACCCTTTGAACCCTAGTCCCGCATATAGGCGTCCTTTTCAAACAGTGTACATGTGAATAGTACACTTGTACTGTGCAAACAGTGAAGACCCAGATCAGAGGGCGCCGAAAAGAGCCCTCTGATCAGGGTCTTCACTGTTTGTCATAATGCCAAACATTGACAAAAACAACCCTTAAAAGTCAGAAATGGACTAGACTAAAATGGAAACTGGAATTGTCCATTTAAAGTTTCAGGGAGGAAATAGTTCACCAATTTCTAGGCTGTTTTTGTTTGTTTTTTACTTGGAATGTTTTCTGGTTTGCTTTGCAGAAGTTTATGTTCTATGTATTGAAAAGCAGCGATGTGTTGGACATTCTGGTTCCAATCCTCTACTATTTGAATGATGCCAGAGCTGATCAATGTAAGTCTTCTTCTTGCCTCATCTGTAATTTCAAATTTGAACATCTGGGCATCCTGAAAGTATTTCATGCAGGATTATCAACTTCAGTTTTGGTAACCAGCCAGGTCGCCATAATAACCATTAACATGCTGATACAATCAAACCAGGATAGTTTGAACTGGCTTAAATTGAACTTAATGTATTTCAAAGTTTTAAAAAAGGGTATGTTCGGCTTAATCAAGCTTGTGTTATATTGAATATCAGTTAAAGAATAAATTTGACTTTACCCATTACCCCATAATCTATTTCTAGTTTTAAAAACAGGTTGCCACTTAAAGCAGCTTGAATGTTGAGCAGAATGCGCCTTAACCCATTATTCCATAGCCTGTTTCTTGTTTTAAAGACAGGTTACAGCTTAAATCAGGTTGAAAGTAAAGCAGAATGTGCCTTAAGGCGCATTCTGCTTACTTTCAGCCTGCTTTAAGCTGTCATCTATTAGGATGTAGAAAATATTTCTGATGGTGCATATTCATAACTGTATTACAGTTTTATAATGTGGAACTATTTTCTTCAACTCATGAATGAATTAAAGGCATAAAGGTATCAAAATTGGCCATTGGTTTTTACTTGAATTGTAACTGAATACAATATTATCAGTAAACTTATTCAAAACAGTGCTTTAACCTAGCTGATTTTCATGCCTATTTTATCTCCTTTCAGCACGAGTTGGCTTGATGCACATTGGTGTATTTATATTACTGTTGTTGAGTGGGGAGAGGAATTTTGGTGTTCGTTTGAATAAGCCGTATACTGTCAGAGTTCCAATGGATATTCCAGTGTTTACTGGGACACATGCAGACTTCCTTATTGTGGTATTTACTAAATTATATTTATATTTTTTTTTTTTACACCCCACCACTAAGTGGTGAGGGGTAGATAAGGTTACCCCAGTCTGTCCGTCCATTCTCATACATATGTACAAACTAAGGTTAAGTTTTTTCGTTTAGGTCACCTTGCTTTAAGCTGTCACCTGTCTTTTATACAACCAATTAGCCTTTATTTTAGTGGTCGTAATAGATGGTTTTTAATGTACTGCAGTTGAGGTCATGTAACTTATGTGCCCTAGTGTGTACAGCATGTTGCATGTTTGATGACTTTGATCTCTGTGACCTAGGTTAGGTTTTAATTTATTTTAGTTGTGGACTTAGTACTGCAAATAGGGTTGTGCAACTTCACATACTTGTGCACCTCATTGAATCTTGACCTCTGTAACATAGGTTAGTTTTTATGCTCCCTTTTAGGGGGGCGGGAGCATATAGTCGATGCTTTGTCCGTCCGTCTGTGTATCCGTCCGTCTGTCTATCGTCGCTTTGTCCGTCCGTCTGTGCATCCTTCCGTCTGTCCGCAGGCACGAAAGGTCCTTTGTTGGGTAGGGAGAACAATAGATTCCATTCATTCTGTGATTGCCCTATTGTTATTGTTGGTTTTTTAGCTCGCCTGTTCGTAGAGCAGCAGAGCTAATGTCATACCCCCGGCGTGAGTGAGCGTGAGCGTGAGCGTGAGCGTGGCCAAGGTTAAAGTTTTTTGGACGGGTTGTTTTAAAGCTTAATATTTGTGCTAGGGTGCTGAAATTTTGTATGGAGGTTCATTTAGGGTTAAACATTGATGTTATGAAGTTGGAATTTAAAAATAATTTAAATTTATGTCAATTTTTAACATGTTTTGGACTTAGGTTTTTCGACTACAAATAACCAGGTTAAAGTTTTTTGGACGGGTTGTTTTAAAGCTTAATATGTGTGCTAGGGTGCTGAAATTTTGTATGGAGGTTCATTTGGGGGTAAACATTGATGTTATGAAATTGGAGTTTAAAAATAATTTAAATAAATGTCAATTTTCAACATGTTTTGGACTTATGTTTTTCAACTACAAATCACCAGGTTAAAGTTTTTTGGACGGGTTGTTTTAAAGCTTAATATTTGTGCTAGGGTGCTGACATTTCGTATGGAGGTTCATTAGGGGTTAAACATTGATGTTATGAAGTTTGAATTTAAAAATAATTTAAAATTTTGTCAATATTTGACATGTTTTGGACTTAGAAGTTTTGCTACAAAACACCAGGTTAAAGTTTTTTGGAAGGGTTGTTTTAAAGTTTAATACTTGTGCTAGGGTGCTTAAATTTTGTATGGAGGTTCATTAAGGGTCAAACATTGATGGTATGAAGTTGAAATTTAAAAATAATTTTAATATTTGTCAATGTTTGACACGTTTTGGACTTAATTGTTTTGTCTACAAATCACCAGGTTTCAAGTTATGACGAGTTGTTTTAAAGTTTTATATAACTAGACTAAGACTCACCATTCATTTAATAATCTTTCTTAACTGAAAATTGATTTGCTTTCGATACAAGATGTTTTTTAGACTTAAACTTTAAACAGGCGAGCATCAGGTGGCTTTGACACCAATTTCTGGTTTTGTTGCTATTGGGTACTTTTAAACAAAAGAAAAACCCAACAAGTGCCCAAATGGAAGGACGTCCGTCCGCACAACCGAAATGGGTTAGAGGGCCTTTTCTGGCCAGATAACGGTAAACATAACAAAAGAAGACAATAGAGTTCATTCCGTAACAATAGAATAAGGGGCCGTGGCCCGTTATTCAAACAAAAGAAAATAACAAAAGAAAAGGCCCTCTAACCCATTTCGGTGGCACGTCCGTCCGTCTGTCCGTCCGGTATGTCACGGTTTTTGTCCGGAGCATATCTCTTGAACGGTTCACCGTAGGTTGATGAAACTTGATACAGTAATAGAGAATGACTATAGGAGGTGCAGTACACAAGAACCGTACCTCTTGTCATCTCCTACTATTGAATTATCTCCCCTTTTCTCATAAAAAAATCAATTTTGTCTGAATCTTTTGTCCGGAGCATATCTCTGGACTGTAACACTGTAAGTTGATGATGGTCTGGATTCAAGCTGTTTGCAAACGTAAGCCAAGTACCCTCCCTTTAACGACTCCCTTCCAATAATGCACATAGTTTTGTCTTCCATTGAGTGTCGTTATAGAGAGGGAGCGCTGTATAAATTTCTCAACTGTACATTTACAGTCATAGAATAAAATTTCACACTTTTCTACTTCATCTACTAATACTTGATTAATTTTTTTTTACCAACTACCAATTACCACAAATGCACTGAAGAGTAAGGCATCATCTTGTTTCCTCCCTATCTGCTTCCCTCTCTCTGGGACATCCAATTAGCCCAACGTTCACAGAAATTGCATTGACGAATGTTTATGGAGTAAAAAGTTCACCTATATGTTACACTATTAGCATTCTTCTTATTTTACGATATCCAGGTGTTCCACAAAATCATCACTACAGGTCATCAGAGACTTCAGCCATTGTTTGACTGTCTCCTCACCATCATTGTCAATGGTAAGATGAAACAAGTCTATACAGAATAATCTGCCTTATCCGACACCCTTCTGTACCAACTGATGAAGTCGGATAAAGCAGTGTTCGGGTTAAAGCAGGTTTTAGATACATACGTACTGAAGTGAAACATACCCATAAAATGGGTCAGAAAATCATTGTCGGATAAAGCAGGTTACTGGATTAACCAGGGGTCAGATAAACCAGGTTTTACTGTTATTATCTGAATCAAAGATTTGCAAGTACATACACCCTCCTTTTGCTTACCACATAGGTTAATGTCTTTTGCAAACAAGTTTGATCAAGACCATATGCCAAGACACTTCACATTTCACCCGTAGCCAAACTGTTTGACACACAGATTCTACTCACCCAGCAATATGCATTTAGAGAAGTCTATATCTGTTATCAGATATGTGGAAGATCGCACTTTTCAAAAAGAAAACTCTTAACTCTTTGTATGCTAATACCAAAATCCTGATTACCTTTGCAAATTGTTTTGGTTCTGATGAGACACTGCATAAGGTGGTGTTTTTTTCAGGATACAAAATGTTTGACACTCTGATCCTGATTTGAAAATTTAATATTAGAACAGTAGCAGATGAAAATTGTTGCAGATTTCAATACTACTGAGCCTGTCAATAGTAAAATTATTCAGGAAGGGAACAGTAAATGGACTAAGATTTTTATCAATAAAATTCTCCAAAAATAATTTTAAAAGCATATTTCACTGACAATTATTCAGGGCTGCCATAAGTTGATCATGAAAAATCCTACGATTTCCAAATTTTCTATTTTTAAAACACGATTACTTAAATCAGGTTGAAAGTAAAGCAGAATGGGCCTTAAAGGCGCATTCTGCTTTACTTTCAGCCTGCTTTAAGTTACTATCTGCTAGGATAAAAGTCAGAAGATTTCAGAAAATTCCGGGGAAATGGCAGCCCTGGTTATTTGGATAGTTTTGTTTTATCTTGTGTGTATCCTTTTTCAGTGTCTCCGTATTTAAAGACTCTGTCCATGGTTGCCAGTACTAAACTACTGCATCTGCTAGAGGTAAGCATTGTCATGTATAACAATTTTATTTCTGCAGACCCTGTGAACATTTACATTAACCAGTTGAGTCCTAGTGAAGAGTATTCTTTTCAAACAGTGTACCTGTGATGAGTGCACTTGTCCTATGCAATATATACCCTAAAATAGCCCATTGATCAGGGTCTGCACTGTTTGTCATTTTGCAATGAATTGTTAAAAACAACTATAAATAGTAAAAAATGGACTAAATTTTATTTGACATAGGTTTTTTCCTTTTGATGTTTCAGGGTTGAATGAGTGAAATCCAAAATATATTTGAAATCAGACATTGTGTTACAAAGTGAATGATCTGGATTCAAACTGTTTGCTATTACCAGTTAAGTCTGGATTGGTAGAATAATATTTTTTACACTGCCATGGTACTTTATATTTCAGGCATTCAGCACCCCATGGTTTCTCTACGCTAGTCCGACAAACCATCACCTGGTATTCTTCTTATTGGAAGTATTTAACAACATTATCCAGTACCAGTTTGATGGTAAGTAATATTCTGCTTGATAAATCCCATCTTAGATATTAACCCTTTCCTCCATAGCCTAAAGTGTTAATCTCCTATATCAAAATGTGTTAAGAGCAGGCTACTGCTTAAAGGAAGATGAAAGTAAAGCAGAAACTTTCTGCTTAAAGCTGCAACCTGTAATCACCACCAGCAATGGATATCAACTTGTTGCGCTGAATGCAGGGGGAATTGTCAAGGCGTCCTGTGGGGCTTATGTTGAGGAAATGATGGAGCATATATTGGCATAAAATCAAACCTGTTTTGAGCAGTCAATAAAAGAAAGGTGGCAACTTAATGCATATTGACATACAATACTTTTTTCTACTGTTAGAAGACACTTGTTTAAAAATACCTCCATGAGTCTTTATTGAAAATGCTTTGAACATATGATTTACTGTATATTAACGATTTTAGATATCATGTTTATTTAGGGTAAAAAGACAGTTCATTTATGAAATTTCATTATTTAATGGGTTAATATTAGTTAATATATAAAACTATACCATCAGATATGTTGTTAACATTGGGAAAATAGGTACCAGTATTAGTTTCCATGATTGTTAAGTCTATATTTCTGCTAATGTTCAACCTGTTTAACATATAGCAATGCATGTACACATCATGTACAAACAGTGTGTCTGTGAAGAGTACATTTGTCTTATGCAAACAGTTCAGATCCTGATAAGATAGCTCCTAACCGACAACCCTAAATAGTCCAAATTATTTGTATATACATGTATATGACTGTACAAAATGGTAAAATTGGTAGAGGAATAAATTAAAGGCATTAAAAAGGCATATTGTTTTGGTCATAGGTTAATGGAGAACTGTACTTGTTCATATGAAGTTTCAGGGGTGAATATTTGAGTGCATATTGTTTTCTCACCTATCAGGTAACAGCAATCTCGTTTACACAATTATACGCAAGCGGCAAGTTTTCCACCAGCTGGCTAACCTGCCTACTGACCACTCAGCCATTGCAAAGGCATTGACCAAACGTGGCAAGAAATTGACCACTCCAGCAACCCCTACTGACCACAAGGAGCCCCAGACAATGGAGGGAGCCCTACCAGCTACAGAGGCTGAGCCCGGGACCTTAAAATGCACATTGGCTGCCACTCCAAGTAAGCATGGGTTATTTAAGTATTGGTTGTTAAGGTTTAGCATGTAGATGTCTTTGTAGATAGCTGTAGAGACCAAACAAACCTTCAGTCAATCCTGTACTCAGTGACCACTAATTGAAGTAGAATGGCAACCTTTAACCCTTTCCCTTATAGAAGCGACTTTTAGCACATTCATTTTATTCATCCCCTGAAGAAAATAGTTCCAAATTATACCGTAATGAGTGTCATATTTAATACTTTCCTTATTCTAGCAGTTAATAGCTTAAAGCAGGCTGAAAGTAAAGCAGAATGCGCCTTAGGGCGCATTCTGCTTTACTTTCAACCTGCTTTAAGTAATCACATATCTTCAATACTAGAAACAATGCTATCAGGTAAAGGGTTAAAGTCAGGGGACTATTTTCTGCAGGTTAAAAGTAAAGCAGAAAGCTCTATTATGAGATTTCTGCATAATTTTGCCTTGCATTAAGCAACCACCTGTGTTTAAGGTAACCCAAGACCTAATGAATAGATGCGGCAATACTACTGTTAATTCCGGGATCAAACTAGCGTTATTTATCAGTTATGAAAAAAGTGTTATACAGTACTGCCTTCTTGAGTGACACTAAAAAAGTCTCATATTGATGGTGTTTTAGACAAGTGGGCTGAAGTGGCAGCTTCATGCAGGACAGAGAAGTAAAACAGAAGCGCTATAAGGATCTTTCTGTATTACTCTTGTACTACAGTGGACAAAACGTTATTCTTTCCCAATAAACGCGTTTACGCTAAAACAATTTTTTCCATTGCAAACAGTTTGGAGCCAGATCAGACGCCGGGTAACCCGGCGTCTAATCAGGCTCCAAACTGTTTGCCACTCAGATCAACATGAATAGTCAAAATTGTCAAAATGTTGTCCTTTTCTATGTTTTAGTGCAATGCGTTTGCGTACGTTTGCGTTTAAACGGGAAAGAATAACAGATTCTCTACTGTACATGGAACACCCACTTGCTTTAATGATCCTCATTAAACCTTTAATAAGTTGCTCAATAGAGGCGGTACTGTAGAAATAGCATGACTAATGTTTTAAACTGGGCATAAGTGTAGGTTTAGACTGGGCATATCCAGGCTTAACAGTTTACTGCATAGACTGTTTCTATGATCAATTAAAGCAGGTTGAAAGAAAAGCAGAATGTGCCTTAACCCTTTGAACCCTAGTCCCGCATATTGGCGTCTTTTGCAAACAGTGTACATTTAAATAGTACACTTGTCCTATGCAAACAGTGAAGACCCAGATCAGAGGGCTCCTAGGAACCCTCTGATCAGGGTCTTCACTGTTTGTAATAATGCCAAACATTGACAAAAACAACCCTTTAAAGTCAGAAATGGACTAGACTAAAATGGCAACTGGAATTGTCCATTTGAAGCTTCAGGGAGGAAAGAGTTAAGGCACATTCTGCTTCACTATTTAACTGCTTTAAGGTAATATCTGCTAGGGTAAAGGAAATACTTCTTATATTTCTCATTCATTGCTGTTTAATTTAAACTTTTTTCTTGAGTGGATGGATGAGTTAAATGCATACAAAGGCTATGGAGTATAGGGTTATATATAGTATTTGATGAGGCAAAGGTTTTATGTATCTGAAAAATGTTTTGATTTCATTAAAAAAACAAACTACATTGGCAGTCTTTAACACAAATGACAACTTAATGGAGAATAAAATAATATAGAAAAGATCCATATCCTCTGCTATCAAGTGTTTGTCCCTTCAGTCAGTCAGTCTGTCTGTACAAAGTCAGACTTTGCAATTGGGTATCTTTGGTTAGAGTTTGGGTCTAGTAGGGGCCTGTGTATATATATGTCCTACAAAAATTATATTTTATCATTAGATTGTGGAGGGACCCAGTGATTTGGATCTGCACTCTTTGCCATTTTAAGTCTGTGAATACATAATATACTTCAAAGTCACAGTATGAGTTGGTTTATGATAAACTTTCTAAACAGTTTGGATCCAGTTAAGACAATTTTAATACTAGTTGTATATTCAAGATTGTTTGGACATTAGCTACAGGTGACAATTTGAATGATTAAACAAAAGTCATTCATTATTTATAGAATCAGTGGTGACTTTTGTGACCTTGACCTTTATTTTATTTCTTTGTGTTGTCACTGTTAAATACTGTGTTTTTGTTGATGTAACGGTAAAACTTTTGTTCCAAATGTAATGTTTGTTTTTCTGTTATTGTTATTATTTATGTTTGTTGTAAACTAGTTATTTAAGAAAGCAAATAAAACTTTGAATGTGGAAAATAAATGCTGTTGACTTTTGCAAACTTTTGGGAACTGGATATGTAGTATCCAATCTGCATTCAAAGTGTTTGCAAAAGCTTGCCAGGTCGTGCTTAGCTAAGGGTTAAAGTGTGTATAGATAACTATAGAATATATACAAAAGTTTTACAGAACTAAAATAGTATAAAATTTAGTGATATTTATGTAGGGACTGATACAGTGGAGAATCTGTTATTCTTTCCCGTTTAAACGCAAACGTACGCAAACGCAAAGCACTAAAACGTAGAAAAGAACAACTTTTGGACAGTTCTGATAATTCTTGTTTATCTTGGTGGCAAACAGTTTGGAGCCTGATCAGACGCCGGGTTACCCGGCGTCTGATCTGGCTCCAAACTGTTTGCACTGCAAATAATAGTTTTAGTGTAAACGGGTTTATTGGGAAAGAATAACAGATTCTCCACTGTATATCTTTTATTATGTAAAATATTTAATACACAGAGTTCTTACGGTCGGATCTCGCGGTTGATGAGTATTTTCATCGTTTAACTGGCGACCCACTGTTTCCGATGGAGGATAAAGTGGCCAAGATACACCAAACTAAACGTAATAACCTTCATACACAACAGAGTAGACCTTATAACAATTAACATATCTACAATGAGTCCCCTCATATAGAAAAGGGCTATTGATCATTGCAAAAACTAGTATTGGAGTTTAATGAGTTTTAAGGATGAAATTAAAAATACAGTAAAACCCTCTATTATGACCACTTTGTTGATTGTAAGTAAGACATGGCCCCTCCATCATTGTTCTGTATAAGAGCTTAAAGTAGAAATGTTCCCAAGCTGCAAAATCTGCTTATAGGGTCTGCACAGTTGACAAAATGTTGATGAATTTAATGGAATGTAGAGTAAATTAAATAGAACATCCTGTCTTCAGGACTACCATAAGTTGATCTTGCAAAATCCTAAGATTTCAAAATTGTCTGTTTTTCAAGTGTGGTTACTTAAAGCAGGTTGAAAGTAAGGCAGAATGCGCCTTAGGCGCATTCTGCTTTACTTTCAGCCTGCTTTAAGCTACCACCTGCTAGGATAAAAAAAATCAAAAGATTTCAGAAAAATCTGGAGAAATGGCAGCCAAGTGTCTTAAACAGAGCGGTCTAGATCTACATTGTTTGCAATGCTCAAAGATCCTTTTGCTTTGTGACGTGACTCATTCAGTATACAGTCAAACTTGTGCTTATCAGATCAGCGACTCTTTGAAGAAGAATTGTTTTCTCAAAGACAGGTGACAGCTTAATGTAAGAATTTATTCCTTACCCTTCTCCTGCTGAATAATCGTATACACAACCAGGGCACCAGATAAGAGGGAGTAAACTGAACAAATCCAACATGATCTCACTTATTTCAGCACCAAATCCTATGGTGTTACTACTCATTAGAATTGTCTCGAAGAGACAATTCTAATGAGTAGTCACACCATAGGGTTTAATGCAGAAATAAAGATTTTAGTTTTTGAAATACTTTCCTTATCTGGAGCCTTGACAACCCTGCTCACTATGAATATCTGTCATCTGAACTACAGCGTTCCTTCTCTACAACGGCCCTCCCAACAACGGTTCCCTCCTTATAACGACCATTGCCGCTGTTCCCAAAACAACATAATTATGTCCAACCTTTTCACGGCTGCAATATAGTCTATTTAAAATTGTCGTCTGCTGTTTTTCTCAAATTTACATATGAGCCATTTTGACAGAAAAAAACAATGATGAGTGGCAAACAGCTTGAATCCAGATCAGTCGCCGCGTTACGCGGCGTCTGATCTGGAATCAAGCTGTTTGCAAATTTAAGCCGATTTCCGTCCCTCTAACGACTCCCTCCGAACAACGCACACAAGTGTTGTCTCCCATTGGATGTCGTTGTAGAGAGGGAGCACTGTATTACAATTGGCTAATAACATCGAACTATTTCAATGGAAAGGTTGCAGATTGACAGCTCATTGAGAAGCTGTCTGATCAGGTTCTACAGTTTTCAAGAACATCAATATACACTAGTAGCAAAATGGTTAATTTATGTCCTACATAAAGCTGTCACCTGCAGGGCTGCCATAAGTTGACATAAAAAATCCTAAGATTTCCAAATTTGCATTTTCCAAGTGCGATTTTACGAATCGTACCTTTCCCCATCGCCTGTTTCTAGTTTTGTGGACATGTGGCTGCTTAAAGCAGGCTGAAAGTAAAGTAGAATGCGCCTTAAGGCGTATTCTGCTTTACTTCCAGCCTGCTTTAAGCTATCATGTACTAGAATAAAGATACCGAAGATTTAGGAAAAATCCTGAGAAATGGCAGCCCTGCACCTGTATGATAGAATGGTTATTTTTCTGCTGTTTGATACAAGTTTGACTATATCTTCAATATTTGACAGTAACAGGAACTAGTATAATGACTGTGACTCTTGTACTCGGAAAACATGTACTCTAACAATACATATCTAACATGAGACTCAGTGGGAAATACCAGATCTCTTATATCATGACTAGCATTACTGCCTGCTGTTTTATACTCAGTAATACAGTTTTGACAGTGTTTGCTTCCTGGACATTTTAGACTTAACCCTTTTCCCCATAGCCTGTTTCTAGTTTTGGAGACAGGCGGCCACCTTCAGGTGCATTCTACTTTACTCTCGTTCTTCTTAAGCTACCATCTGCTGGGGTAAAGAAATATTTCTGATGGTGCACATTCATGGCTGTATAAATTTGAACTATTTTCTTCAGTGGAGGAATAAATTTAATTAAGATGAAATGCATATCTATGGAATATTGGGTTAGATTTCAATGCATTTCCCTTTCTGAAAAGTATACATATTTCTCTACATAGAAAACTGTTTTTCATAGAACAACTCTGATTTACCCTTTCCTAAGGTAAATGTACCATAGGAGACTGTTTCTCCACACAAACAGGTGATTAACCTATTACTCCATAGGTACACATTTTTAGGCATTGAATTTATACCTCCACTGAAGGAAATAGCTCAATTTATATAGTCATGAATATGTATTATAGGAAATATTGTCTTTATTCTAGCAGATGGTAACTTAAAGCAGGCTGCAGGTTGAAGGCTCATTAGGGCTCCACCGAGAGGTGGGTGCCCTATATTAATCGCCTTGTCCGTCAGTCAGTCTGTCCGTCAGTCTGTCACACTTTTTCTTGTCCGCTCTCTAACTTGTGTAATTTTTATCCAATCTTGAAAATGTGTATTGGTATAAGATCTAGGCCAAGTTTGATAATTACCAAAATCGCATAAAGCATGTTGGAGTTATTGCCCTTGAATTATTAAAAAATGGCTCTTTTAGCCTTGTCCGATATCTAACTCAAGTAGTTTTTATCCAATTTTCACCAAACCTCATGAAAGTTTGTATTGTTATAAAATCTAGGCCAAGTTCAATAATTTCCTAAATTGCGTAACAATGTTGGAGTTATTGCCCTTGAATTATTAAAAAAATGGCTGTTTCAGCCTTGTCAGCTCTCTTACACAAAGACTTTATAATGGATATTCATCGAAAATGTTTATTGGTATATAATCTAGGTCAAGTTCAATAATTACCTAAATCGCCTATAGCACATCATAGTTATTCTGCAGCCCTTCAATTATTAAAAGATAGCTGTTTAAGCCTTGTCCTCTCCCTTTCTCAAATAGTTTCTATCTTATCTTCACTAAACTTGCTGAAAATTTTTATTGGTATAAAATCTAAGCCAAGTTTGATAACTACTCAAATCGCATAAGGCAATTCAGAGTTATTGTCCTTGAATAATAAAAAAATGACTTTTTAAGCCTTGTCCGCCCTCCTAACACAAACATTTTATATCGGATCTTTACAAAACTTGCTGAAAATGTTTATTAGTATAAAATCTGCAGTTTTTTCTTGTGCCTTCCTCCTCCTGACTCCTTTTGCGGGGCCCTTTCTGACTGGTCAGTATTCTAGTTCTGTTTTACTTTCAGCCTGCTTTAAGTGGTCACCTTTCTCCAGTACTAGAAATATGCTATGGGGTAAAAGGTAATAGCATAACGCTCGCTTCAACAGATTTCTGCTTTACTGTCAGTCATCTTTAACCCATTACCCCATAGCCTGTTTCTAGTTTTGAAGACAGGTGACCACTTAAAGCAGGTTGAAAGTAAAGCAGAATGTGCCCTAAGGCACATTCTGCTTTACTTTCAGCCTGCTTTAAGTTAATATCTGCTAGGATATAGAAAAAAATTCTTATGATACATATTCATGACAGTATAAAATGGAACTAATTTCTTTGGCGGATGAATAAATTAAATACGCTAAAAGTCGCTTCTATAAGGGAAAGGGTTAAGCAAACACCTGTTTTCAACATTCAGTGCCTGTCTAAACTATGGTACTCATATATGTGGAACAAATACACTGAGTCATAACTTATGCAGCTTTGAATTACAAATTACCTAACCCTATACATATGCAGATCTTACTTTTTAGCTATTGTATTTACTTTTCTTGCCAATCTTTTTGTGTTTATAATCCTTGAATTGGTTTTGTTTCAGCATGTGCGATAATTCACTGGTACTTTGCAAGATTTTTAAACTGATGACAGGTGTTGTTTTTTTTAACTAGAAATTGGGAAACATCTAATCTTCATAAATGAGAATTGCCATTATCTCATTTTGAATGTTTAATAAGAAAATTCTAATATGTACATTACAGTGACAAACATTGCAGACCCTGATCACTGGGCATCTGTTGTAGTTCTTGTTCAGCATTGTATTCAATTGCTACAGTGGAGAATCTGTTATTCTTTGCCAATAAACGCATTTACGCTAAAACTATTATTTGCAGTGCAAACAGTTTGGAGCCAGATCAGACGCCGGGTAACCCGGCGTCTGATCAGGCTCCAAACTGTTTGCCACCAAGATAAACAAGAATTATCAGAATTGTCCAAAAGTTGTTCTTTTCTACGTTTTAGTGCTTTGTGTTTGCGTTTAAACGGGAAAGAATAACAGATTCTCCACTGTAGTTGATTATCTCATTAGAGCAGTTCAGAAAGAACTAAAATATGTATTGGTCAGCTATTGGTTATGGAGCAAATGGTAGAAAATATGGAGTTTTAGTAAGGAGTGGAAAGTGGGCCATAGGTGATTTAGAATTATAATCACAGCTCCAGATAGGCTGAGTAATTCAAATACTGAAATTCAAACGTATCCTTTGTTTTGGCTACATAATTAACTACTGAATCTAAGAGTTGTCACTAGGCCTACAAAACAATTATAACGTCTATTCATAACGGAGTGTTTTGCAAAGATTTAAAAGGATAAAGGATCAGATGTTTTTACTATCGATATGTTATCTGGAGCCCTAGTTATAATTAAAGTATTTACAATTCAGTAAAACTCCTCTCTTATAGCCACTAAAAACAAGGCAAATTTATTTTTAAAAAACCAGGTGGCAGTTTAAAGCGAGATAAAAGTAAAACAATGAGCTTTCTGTTGTAAACACCTAACAATTGATACAGTTTAGTGGACGTAATAGATGGATTTTACTGTATATGTATGAATCTTTATTGTTGGGCTTTGCATGAGATTTTCATGGAATGTTCAAAATCAAACTTTTGTGATGCTACTGTAGAAGTGGATGATGTGATGAGTCAAAATTTTGTTTTCCTGGTCCCAAGGTTATAAAGCTGTGGAGCTGAGTCTAAGATCGATCTCAGCATTTGATCAGTCAGATTTGAGCTTTAGCTCAGCAAATCTTAAATCTGACCAATCAGATGCTTTAGAATGATCTCAGACTCAACTCAATTGCTTTATAACCTTTGACTATTTCAGACAGTTCAGTGCAAATATTTAAGAATCTGTGAAAAACCTGAGCAATTACCATTACTATGTGATGAATTTATTATTCAGTCTCTTGACATTTTTAGTGATGAATCATGATTAACCCTTTATTCCATAGATAGACATTTTTATGCCTTTGATTTTTTACTCCAATGAAGAAAGTAGCTCTAATTTATACATGCGTGAATATGTATCAATAGAGATATTTTTACACCCCAGTAGATGGTAGCTTAAAGCAGACTGGAAGTAAAGCAAAATTGGCCTTAAGGCACATTCTGCTTTGATTTCAACCTGCTTTAAGTCAGGTAGCATGTCTTCAATACTAGAAACAGGCTATGATCCAGTATGGAGTAAAGGGTTAAAATGATATACTGACAAAACTATGTATCTATATACATTGTAAATACATACATGGTGATTTTTAGCTGACAGAAATTTTTGCAAATTTTGTAAACAAATTATATTTGCAAACATACCCAGTATCAAACTTTGCCACTTATACAGTTGCTCATGAAACTAATTTGTGTTAATCCTTTCCTCCACACATGGGCCTTAGGATGCTTTACCCCTTTCTCAGCATGAGCCCTATGTGACATCACTGTCTTATCCTGTTAAATGCATTCAATGATATTCATTCATAATGTAAAATACAGGTGGTAGCTTAGAGCAAGATAAAAGTACAACAGAAAACTCCCATAGGAGCCGTCTGCTTTACTTTAATTTTTCTTTGCAGTCCTGTACTTTAAATTTAAAATTTTCATAAACGCTGTATTAGTTGGTTAAAAGTGATTTGTACTGATGGTTAAGGAGTTACGAGTTAACCCAGTACCCTATAGGTACGCATTTTCACGCCTTTAATTTTTATCTCCACTGAAGAAAAAAAGTTTTAATTTATTCTGTCATGAATGTATAACATGCAAAATATTTTCTATGATCTAGCAGGTGGTAGCTTAAAGCAGGTTGAAAGTAAAGCAGAATGTGCCTTAATGCACATTCTTCTTTACTTTTAACCTGCTTTAAGTGGTCACCTGTCTTCAAAACTAGAAATAGACTATGGAGTAAAGGGTTGAACATTCACTGAAACAAGTAAAGACACAAAATTGCATTTCTGTGATAGAAAGGGTTAACGCAGGTTTGATTTTACATATTTTATGCCAGTTAAGGTATATCTGTGATGTATATAATGTGGATATTATACACATACCTATACAGCTTTAATGTTTGTGGCAGTACACTTGCTAACATACAGTGGAGAATCTGTTATTCTTTCCCGTTTAAACACAAACGTACGCAAACGCAAAGCACTAAAACGTAGAAAAGAACAACTTTTGGACAATTCTGATAATTCTTGCTTATCTTGGTGGCAAACAGTTTGGAGCCTGATCAGAAGCCGGGTTACCCGGCCTCTGATCTGGCTCCAAACGGTTTGCACTGCAAATAATAGTTTTAGCGTAAACACGTTTATTGGGAAAGAATAACAGATTCTCCACTGTACATTTGTTATGTATGTTGTAGAAATATATCAAGAAACAACCTTGGGCAAAGTACACAAATCTAAATCAGGTATAGATATTTGGGAAATAAGATGTTTTTATCGGTGATGCAATTGGGTGATACATGCACTAATACATGTTAGGATTAACTTTTATCTCACCTCAACACATGGTGCTCAAAGAGAGCAACTGTGACCTCAGCTCATGGTGCTGAAAGGGAGCAATAGTTATCATCCTGTGTCTGTCCCTTTCCTCCCTGATACTTCAAATGGACTATTCTAGTTTTCAAAACAATTCTACTCCATTTTTAGCTCACCTGAGCCTTCGGCTCAGGATGAGCTATTGTGATACCATTCTGTCCGTCGTCCGTCGTCCGTCCACACTTTCAAAAAACATCTCCTCAGAAACCACTGACCCGATTTCAACCAAACTTTGTCAGAAGCATCAGTGACAAGGGGGAGCGAAATGTTGTTCAAAGATTTTGGCTAGAGTTATTCCCCTTGCTTTGGGACCAGATTTTCTAACATGACTGTATAGACAACTTTTAATGCATAAGAAAATCTTTAAAAATCTTCTTCTCAGAAACCAAAAGGCCCAGACCTTTGATATTTGGTTTGTATCATGACCTAATGATATTCTACCAAGATTGTTCAAATTTTGACCCTGGGGCCAAAAATGGCCCCGCCCCAGGGCTTATCAGTTTTTCTTAGGAAAACCTTTGAAAATCTTCTTCTCTGAAACTGTATGGCCTAGATCATTAATACTTGACATGTAGCTTTGCCTTATGGTCCTCTACCTAGATTGTTCAAATTATGACCCCCGGGTCAAAATTGGCCCCGCCCCGGGCTTATCAGTTTTACATAGAGTTAAATAGGAAAACCTTTAAAAATCTTCTTCTCTGAAACTGTGAGGCCTAGATCTTTAAAATTTGACATATAGCTTTGCCTAATGGCCCTCTACCAAGATTGTTCAAATTATGACCCCTGGGCCAAAAATGGCCCCGCCCTTGGGCTTATCAGTTTTTCTTCAGAAAACCTTTAAAATTCTTCTTCTCTGAAACTGTATGGCCCAGATCATTTATATTTGAAATATAGCTTTGCCTTGTAGTCCTCTTCCATGATTGTTCAAATTATGACCCCCGGGTCAAAATTGGCCCCGCCCAGGGGCTTATCAGCTTTACATAGAGTTATATAGGAAAATCTTTAAAAATCTTCTTATCTGAAACTGTAAGGCCCAGATCTTTCAAATTTGACATGTAGCATTGCCTTATGGTCTTCTACCAAGACTGTTCAGCTTATGACCCCATGGCCAAAAATGGCCCCGCCCTTGGGCTTATCAGTTTTTCATAGGAAAATCTTTAAAAATCTTCTTCTCTGAAACTGTAAGGCCCAGATCATTTATATTTGAAATGTAGCTTTGCCTTATAGTCCTCTACCAAGTTTGTTCAAATTATGACCCCCGGGTCAAAATTGGCCTCGCCCCGGTGCTTATCAGTTTTACATAGACTTATATAGGAAAACCTTTAAATTTCTTCTTCTCTGAAACTGTAAGGCCCAGTTCTTTAATATTTGTCACATAGCTTTGCCTTGTGATCCTCTACCAAGATTGTTCAAATAATGACCCCCGTGCCAAAAATGGCCCCACCCTCGACTTATTAGTTTTTCATAGGAAAACCTTTAAAAAAACTTCTTCTCTGAAACTGTAAGGCCCAGATCATTTATATTTGACCTGTAACTTTGCATTATGGTCCTCTACCAAGATTGTTAAAATTATGACCCTTTGATCAAATTTGGTCCTGCCCCAAGGCTTATCAGTTTTATATAGACTTATATAGGAAAAACCTTTAAAACTCTTTTTATAGCTATATATATCACGATATTGTTTTGCCCAGTCAGCTTAGGTGCAATGTTCTCAGGTGAGCGACTTGTGGGCCATGGCCCTCTTGTTTAGGTAATTAGGGTGGTTTTCTTATGATAAAATGCTAATTGGCAAACAGTGCAGACCCTGGTTTAAGTGGTAACCTGTCTTAAAAACTAGAAACAGGCTCTGGGGATAAAGCGTAAAGTAGTCATCTGGCCACATTTTAATTTCACTTGAGCAAAATACTCGTTCATGTACCGTAGTTATCTATTGTGATCTACTACCATTCTCCATCAATCTGTATGTTCCTGTTTCCTTTGAACATATAATTTGTAAACAATAGGTGAAAGTTTATGAATTTAAGATGTTCCTTGGATGGTTATTTTCAAATATTAATTATTCAGATTAAGTAGAACCTTGCAGAACTCTGGTTACCATGATGACCAAGATGAAACATGTAAAATATATTTTTTATAAAATCCACAAGGCCAAGGCTTTGATTGTTAATATACAAATGTACATTAAATAACATAATCTTTTGCAGAAAATTTAAATAAATGTCTTTATCACCATGACTGGGTATTTTAAGAGTGGCTTTAAAAGCAGATTTTTACAAAAGTATTTATGAAATGGGCCAATATTAACTCATTGAGCCCTAGTGACGCAAATATATGCATTCTTTACCAAATGTGTACATGTGGAGAGTACACTTGTCCTATGCAAACAGTGAAATCTCTGATCAGAGGGCTCCTGCAGGAGCCCTCTGATCAGGGACTTCACTGTTTGTCATTTTGCAATTTATAACAAAAAAACAACCCCAAATAGTCTAAAATGGAACAATGTTTTTTATTGCAAACTGGAATTGTCCATTGGTAGCTTCAGGGGATAATGAGTTAACCCGTACTCTGCACATGTGACAGGCATGGGCAAACTAAGATGAGATGTCAAGTAATTTTTACTAGGGATAATAAATGTCAAAATAGTTAAACTTGTATTAACCCATTACTCCATAGCCTGTTTCTAGTTTTGAAGATAGGTTACCACTTAAAGCAGGTTGAAAGCAATGCAGAATGTGCATTAAGGCACATTCTGCTTTACTTTCAGCCTACTTTAAGCTATAATCTGCTAGGAAAAAGAAAATATTTCTTAATGAACATATGAATCACTGTATAAAATGGAATTACTTTCTTCCATGGAGGAATAAACTAAAAGCATAAAAAGGTGTATTTAAAGGGGTAATGGGTTAAGCAACATTTCAATATACTATAACTTTGAAGTATTTATAACAGGTGGTTGCTTAACCCTTTAACCCCCATATAGCCCATTTCTAGTTTTGAAGTAATAACAATAAAAAAAATCACTTTCTGCATTGATTTACTGCATTTGCAAATGGTACAGGGCATAAGATTATCATGTTTTATTTAACCATATCCCTACTGATGCTTCTCAAAAACTTTCCTAATTTATACCTACCCATATCCCTACACTTGAATTTTGATAACCCACCCATGCTTTGCCATTTCTACACCACCTTACATAATCTTTTGTCTTACATATTTCTACAGTTATATTTGGTAAACCACCCTATAAACTCTTCTAAGTATTGTATTTGTCTGCTTAAATTGTTGCTGTTCAAAAATTAAAAATTTGTAATTACATCTTTTTAAGATATAATCAGTGTCAAACCGCTTTGGTTCAGATAAGACACTGATTTACTCAACAACTCATTTTGTTCCAAGCTGGAAAAATTACCTGGTTCCAGACAAGTTAACCCATTTCTCCATGATAATATGCCTTTATACACCTTTAATTTATTCCTCCATGGAAAGAAATAGTTCAACTTTATACAGTCATGAATATGTACCATAAGAAATATATCTTAGCAGATGGTAGCTTTAAGCAGTCTGAAAGTAAAGCAGAATGTGCCTTAAGGCACATTCTGCTTTACTTTCAACCTGCTTTAAGTAGTCACCTGTCTTCACAACTAGAAACAGGCTATGGGGTAAAGGGTGCAGGCACTGATGCTGAGGAATGTGTAAATGTGTCCTATGGTGCATCAATGAGGGAAATGCCTAACATAAGAATGCTTGTAAAACATTTCTTGTATGTTTATATTATGGCTCATGCCTGCTGCCTATTTTTGATTGCCTATAGGTAAGATAGTGGCTGTCTCAGGTAATGTTTGTATGATTACACAGGGAGTGATCTGATTTTAATATCTGTCGTTTTAATAGATTGAATATAGCTAGGCTTTTTATGCCCCAGGCATCCATGGATACAGGAGGCATATAGTGAATGTCCAGTCCATCCGTTTGTACTGGTTTAACTCTTTCCTCCCTGAAACTTTCAATGGACAATTCCAGTTTCCATTTTAGTCAAGTCCATTTCTGACTTTTAAGGGTTGTTTTTGTCAATGTTTGGCATTATGACAAACAGTGAAGACCCTGATCAGAGGGCTCCTTTCGGAGCCCTCTGATCTGGGTCTTCACTGTTTGCACAGGACAAGTGTACTATTCACATGTACACTGTTTGAAAAGGACGCCTATATGCGGGACTAGGGTTCAAAGGGTTAAAACCAGATTTAACCCTTGCTTATGTAGCATCAACAGTGCTTACTCCAATACTTGAATACTTATACAGTTGTTGCCTTGGACCATTTTCCAATTCACCAATATCACCCAACTACAGTAGGATCTTAACCATAACCTAATTTGGACTTGAAAATATATTAAATAGGCTATTTCTGAGTTAACTAGATTTTACCTTTTCATCTTGTGTCAACACTATTTACTACAATGCTTTGATACTTGTACAGTTGTTGCCTAAGACCATAACCAATTTACCCATATCACCCAACCTCAATTTGACCTTGACTTTGACCTAATTTACACTTGGAAAATATTCAGAATATTTTGTTAAGGATGCAACCGGGGTCATATTATAGCATCTTGTTTACACAGCGATTTGAGGGATGGTTTTGAATTAGCAGAGTTTGTCTCACCAAAATTAAGGAGTAACAGGGAGACTAAGTTTTCCTTTGTGGTCAACAACAATGGCAGCAGTGACTGCAAATTCAAACTTTTTGTTTTTAACCCATTACCCCATATATATGCCTTTTTATGCCTCTAATTTATTCCTCTACTGTAGAAAATAAATCCAATTTATAGTGTTACAAATAAAAATCATAAGAAATATTTTTTATATTCTAGCAGATAATAGCTTAAAGCAGGCTGAAAGTAAAGCAGACTGCGACTTTAGGCGCATTCTGCTTTACTTCCAACCTGCTTTAAGTGGTCATCTTTCTTTAAAACCAGAAACAGCTTTGGGGTAATGGGTTAAATTTGCCATTTTACACTTAGACTATCTCTCTTTGCAATATATTATTCTAACTTTCTCTACTTTGCTGCAACAAGACATCAATTTTTGTTAACAAATTTAACCCATTACCCAATAATCAGTTTCTAATTTTGAGGAACGGTGACCATTTAAAGCAGGTTGGAGTGCAGCAGAATGTGTCTGGAATCAAGTGGTGATGCATTCTGCCTTACTTCCAGCCTACTTTAAGCTGCAATCTGCTAGGATATAGAATTTTTTTTCTTATGGTACATATTTATATAATTAATGTTGAAAATGAAACTATTTATTTCAGTGTAGTAATAAATTAAAGATGTTAAAAGGCATATTTATGGAGTAATGGGTTAACTTTGATGTCTGATTGTGTTAAATTAATGTGGCAGCTGAAAGATGGAAGTAAAGCATAAATCTGCCTCAAACATTTTAAAATTTGAACCCACCTTTTACGCCTCGTGACAATTAGTTGGGAGCATACTGTTTTTCCCCTCTCTGTCTGTTTGTTAAGTTCGTGACCACTTAAAGCAGGTTGAAAGTAAATCAGATTGTGCCTTCAGGTATATTCTGTTTTACTTTCTTCAAATTCTGATAAAAAGGCTATCCATGGGGATCCGATGGTGTTTTGGGGGGGGGGGGGGGGGGGTTCAGTTTGATTTTACATAATTCGTTTGCAGCTTTTTTTTAACCATTGATCTTGAATTAACTATGTAGTTTGGAATGGGTGTTTTGATATTTGGGTAGTTGACAATTCTCGACATATCTTTCGTTTAAAATCTTATAAAATATTTTGTTTAAAATCTTATAAAATTATTGAATTACTCTTGTCTAAAACTTAGACGTTTACTGAATCCAAGGTTATAAGTCTGAGATCATTTGAGCCTTTGTTCAAATCTGACCAATCAAGTACTTGAGAACAGCCTCAGACTCAACTAAAACGCTATACAGTAAAACCCCTCTATTACGACCGCTAAATTTTGTTAATTATTAGGGTGTTTACGATAGGTGACCGCTTAAAGCAAGGTGACAGTGAACAGAAAGCTCCTTTAGGAGCTTTCTGTTTCACTGTCATCTTTATTTAAGCTGCCACCTCTCTATTATACAATCAATTAGCCTTCGTTTTAGTGGTCGTTATAGCGAGGTTTTACTGTATATCCTTGGGGCCAGGCATTTGTAATTGATAATTGATAATCATTTAATGTTAGCATACCGTAATTATCATGACATAAGCCCATAGAGGTAGAAAACTAGAAATATTAGACAAGAGCAATTTAGTTATTTCATATTACCTTTAGAATTCCCTTTTAGGAATATTTTCATCTTCATTGAAAAATTTATATTTTACATTTAAGACCTTCTCATTATTACCGGTTATATGATCTTCTCTTAGTCTTAAGTACCAGACTATTTCATGGAAATTAATCTGATTTATAGTGATTAATGCTTATCCAGCTGATTTAGATTTGAATAGTTTGAACAGTTTGGATCCAGATCAGAAATCATCAGTTTACAAATCCTTAGCATGAGAAATTGAAACAAATCCTAAGCAGTCACGAAGGACCTTCTGTGATTCTGAGTTGTTTACAAAACTTTAAAAGCATGCCTAGATGTAAATGGCAGTATTAGGTTTATACACTATTGCTATATTATGTACTTTTCATGATTTCAGATTTTTGCATTGTGTGCTAGAGTAGAACAAAAAAACACCAGAAATGTCTTTGAAAATAACAATAACACAATACTTAGAAGAACTCAGGTCTGTGTCTTATACCAGCCTTCTATCTCATGTTTGAAGTGATTTGTTAGCTATATATTAGCCTTTACACTGCATGAACCAGTTTAAACATCTTTGAAAGTAGTGTATATCAAGATCAGAGGGTTTCTTCAGGACCTTCAGTAGCCCTCTGGTTAGGGTCTGCTGGAGAATGTCATATTTCAGAATCTTCATGGAACACAAAAAGGGTAATTAAAATGCATGGCGGAGGTAAAAATTGCCTAGCAATTAGCTTTAGCTTATTTAATATTTTAACGCTGTATAAAATTGGAAGTGAATAAAAAAGTCAGGCAGTTAATATTTCATCAAAAGCTGAAATTCGTACAATTAAACTTATATGATGAAATAAGTCATATCTTATCAGTATTGTTAAAGATAACCAAGCAATGAATTCAGTATTCTGTATAGAGTTAAACCTGTTTTAAAGGGCCACACAGAATAAGATGAAGTGGCATTCTTGCAGAAGGTTAACCTATCACCCCATAGCCTGTTTCTTGTTTTGCAGACAAGTGACCACTTAAAGCGGTTTGAAAGTAAAGCAGAATGTGCCTAAAGGCACATTCTGCTTTACATTCGACCTGCTTTAAGCAACTATCTGCTAGCATACAGGAGGTATTCAATGGTGCATAGTCATGACTCTTTAAAATGGATCTATTTTTTATGGTGAAGGAATAAATTAAAGGTGTAAAAAGGCATATTGATGGGGTAATGGGTTAACAGCTTATTGCAGGACAAAGGTAATTTTCTCCTGCATTAAATAGTAACATGTCTTATCCAGTTGCCCATGAATACGCCTTTAATTTATTCTCCACTGGAGAAAATAGTTTTAATTTATACAATCAGTAGTACTCAGTTTAAGAAATATTTTCTTTATCCCAGCAGATGGTAGCTTAAAGCAGCCTGAAAGTAAGCAAAATGCACCTTAAGGCACATTTTGCTTTGTTTAACCTGCTTTAAGTTGTCACCTGTCTTCAAAACTAGTAACAGGCTATGGTGTAATGGTTAAGGCAGTAATTAAGCCAGTAACATGTCTGAGATTTCAATGCTTCTTAACTGAATTGCCACTTACAGAGATACAAAGCAAGTCTTTTCAATTGGTTCCCCTTCTTTCTTTGTGTCTAGGGCTTGAAAAAATGACAGAAGCCTCGCCCCCTGATGAGAACCATCAAGAGACCCTACAGGAGCTTGCCACATCAGCAGGGACTCATAGTATACAGCCCCCTAATGAGATAGAGGACCCTATGGCCTCCAAGACCAATGTGCAGACAGCCTCTCCATCAGCCTCTGCTGGGGCCACTGCTCAGGGCACACTACAAAAGACACACAGTCTCGTAAGTTAACCCTTTGAACCCTAGTCCCGCATATAGGCGTCCTTTTCAAACAGTGTACATGTGAATAGTACACATGTCCTGGGCAAACAGTGAAGACCTAGATCAGAGGGTTTGAAAGGAGCCCTCTGATCAGGGTCCTCACTGTTTGTCATAAAGCAAAACATTGACGAAAACAATCCTTGAAAGTCAGAAATGGACTAGACTAAAATAGAAACTGGAATTGTCCATTTAAAGTTTCAGGGAGGAAAGAGTTAAAGTGATTATTTAAATCCAGCACGTTTTTGCCAAACTTAAGCACCATTCTCCTCTCTTGAAAATATTTGTCTCCCTTTATATTCTCTAATTACTTTTTCCAGAAGAAACAACAAATTTCTCGTGAACAACTAAATTTTACTCTTTCCTTCACCGGTAAATGATCCAAAAAGCGTCTCTTACATTTTAATTGAAGGCTGGTTAAAGTTGGCTGAAAGTAATGCAGAGAGTTTCTACAACATGCAGTAACCAGCCACCTGTTTAAACATTGCACTTATTTAGTACTTTTTCACTTATCAAGAGGCTTTCAAAACATAACCCTGTGATTGGGAAAAACACCGTTGCTTGTATCAAATTGGGGTTGAACGTTTTACACAGGACTCTAGATAAGAGGAGTTTACTGAACAAATCCAACAGTTCACTAATTTCAGCATCAAAGGCGATTCTAATGAGTAGTGACACCATAGGGTTTAATGCTGAAATTAAGATTTTAGTTTTTGAAATACTCCTCGTATCTGGAGCCCTGTTTACACCATTAATCTTTGTTGAATTTTTACAGGGCTCTCCTCCAAACACCCCAACTACCCCTACAACTCCAAGTGAATATTCTCGCCCTCCAATGAGGAGAGCTGGATCTTCCTCCAGCACTGGAAGCAACTGGGTAGCCTCCCCTGAATGGGTAAATTTTGTATTTTGCACTACAACTTTATGAATGTTAGCATCTAGAACAGATTTAACCTGTTTTCTAAAAGCACTCTATTGAGTGTGCTAGATAATAAATAGATTAACCCTTTGAACCCTAGTCCCGCATATAGGCGTCCTTTTCAAACAATATACATATGAAAAGCGCACTTGTCCTATGCAAAAAGTGAATACCCAGATCAGAGGGCTCCTTACGGAGCCCTCTGATCATGGTATTCACTGTTTGTCATGATGCGAAACATTGACAAAAACAACCCTTAAAAGTTAGAAATGGACTAGACAAAAATGGAAACTGGTATTGTCTATTTAAAGTTTCAGGGAGGAAAGAGTTAAAACATTATATAGTAGAATTTCAATACAGGCAAATTTGTGTTAATCTACTACATCATAACTTCGCCTTATTACTCCTTTAATTTATTTACCAACTGAAGAAAACAGTTTCATTTTATATGGTCATGAATATGCACCATAAGAAATAATTTTCTATCTCCTTGCAGATAGTAGCATAAAGCAGGATGAAAGTAAAGCAGAATGCACCGTATTGCACATTCAGCATTACTTTCAATCTTCTTTAAGTGGTCACCTGTCTTCAAAAGTAGAAATTGGCTATGGAGTAAAGTGTTAAACTAAGAGACTGCTTAATGCAGAACAAATGTAGTTCAGAAATCTCCTACAAGAGATTTCCATAGCGTATGATAACAGATGAATGAAAAGTGTTTTGCTTGTCAATGACTTCAGGTGCACTCCTGGAAGCAGAAGTTGCCGTTACAGACCATTATGAGGATGTTGCAGGTTCTGGTACCACAAGTGGAGAAGATCTGTATAGACAAGTAAGTACTCAATGTATTGGCAATATCTAGTTGGACACTGGTCTCCACCATAATGGGTCAATATTGACTAATGGAGGGAGGGAAAAACTTATTAGACGCACACACGCACAATACAGTGCTCCTTCCCTACAACAGCCCTCCCAACAGTGATTCCCTCCTTACAACAACCCTTGCTGCTCTATTCCCCAAACAAGGCAATCATGTTCCAACATTTTCACGTCTGCAATATCTTCTGCTTAAAATGGTCGTCTGCTGTTTTTCTCAGTCACATATTGGACATTTTGACAGAAAAAAACAACATAATGATGAGTGACAAACAGCTTGAATCCAGATCAGATGCTGCATTACGCGATGCTGCATTACGCCACCTCTGATCTGGATTCAAGCTGTTTGCAATGTAAGCAAATTTAAGTGGGGTTAATGCAAGCTAAAAGTTAAGCAAAATTTCAATGATATTTTTTCATGTATAATCGCCATATGATGTCACAATTTACCTATTCCTCCACATAAACACTAAAATGGATGGTGTGGAATACAGCTGGTAGCTTAACTCTTTCCTCCCTGAAACTTTAAATGGACAATTCTAGTTTCCGTTTTAGTCTAGTCCATTTTAAGGGTTGTTTTTTTCAACAATTGGCATTATGACAAACAGTGAAGACCCTGATCAGAGGGCTCCTTTCGGAGCCCTCTGATCTGGGTCTTCACTGTTTGCACAGGTCAAGTGTACTACTTACATGTACAGTGTTTGGAAAGGACGCCTATATGCGGGACTAGGGTTCAAAGGGTTAAAGCAAGATGAAAGTAAAGCAGAACTTTTCCTAAGGAGCTTTCTGCATTACTGTCATCTTGCTTAAAGAAAGATGGATATTAGAGATTAGCACTCTCTGCTTTAGAGGAAAGCATTTCAGAAATATTTGCTCTATTTTCAGCCTGTTTTAAGTATTCACCAATGTCAGGTTATATGAAATTTTTCAGTAGCTATTTATCTGAATTTGTTAAAAGCTTGAAAAGCATTTCTAAGAGGGATAGGTAAAGACATGATAATGGTGATGCTTTAAACTACCATCTGCTAGAATATAGAAAATATTTCTTACTATACATATTCATGACTATAAATTTGAACATTTTCTTTAGTGGAGGAGACTAGATTGGCCATCTAGCGCTAAGCTCCCATTGGTCGACGGTCAGAAAGATGCATTTTGGTGGGTGTATCTTACCTTTTCACTCCGAGGATAGAATATGATTTACTTTCATTTAAGAATGACTTCGTACTACATACATCTTGTAACATAAATATGCACTGTAAAACGACAATAAAACAATAATAAGCACAAAATGCTGGTAACTCCTATTTATCTGACTAAAATCATTGGTTAAGGTGTCTTTATAGCTTTAAAACTGCAAAAATTGTGTTTTTAACCTTTTTTCCGATTTTGATAGCCGACATTCTGTTCTACATTTTACCAAAATCTCAAAAACCAAACCAAACGCATTACACGGCTATCTGATCAATAAATCACACCTCATTAAGCACTCCGTAGTCCAGCCACGTGACAACCTAGAGGAGTTCTCCAGCTGCTGTTGCGTGATTTATGGGTCTCGCATGTTAAAATCATTATTGAATTATGATTGGTATATTTTATTAAGGGTGGAGCTAAGGAAAATCGCTTATGAAATATGTGTCTTCTTATTGGTTGAAACAAAAAGGACATAGTTGAACCCCGGGGGTATTCGCACTGTGTCTGACAGTCAAAATGACACGCTTATCAGTTAATTGACGTTTTCGGCACCTCCTTATTTTCAAACACGCCGCATCTTTGGACAACGATTGTGTTCGCGGTAGGGGTCCGATTTTCATGCGGTTTAAAGCAGATGAAAGGGTATTATCTTCTCTAGTGAACCGTGTCTCAGAATGTTGATGAGGTTCTCCAGCTGTTTACAGCAAAGCATTACGTAATAGAAATCGACTTTAAATGGTAAAATAACTTTGATGTTACTTAATAATAGTTGGAAGGGGAATTTTAAAAATCTGAGACACGGATCCCTAGATATGTTACTGAAGTGTATTATGGGCAATTTTAAAGGCGTTACAAATTAAGACGGCTTTGAAATCGCTGTTTGAATTTTTTTTAAATTTGTCTTATAAAATCGTAAAAAAATAAAATATTTTTTTAAAAAAGACATTTTGTGGTGACATGTGTACCACTTAAACCATTCAGCTATAAAATGGGGGAATAAATTATAAATCATGATGATAAATAAGAAAAATCCGCTTGCAGTATCGAAACTATAAAGCTACCTTAATCGTAGTACCTATGGATAGGTTCTAAGCAACTTCTGTAGTCAATGACGCACCATCAACGTAGACGGGATTACCTGCGCACAGCATGTAATGTCATCAATGTACTGCAATACAACGTACATCAGACCAAGGGAAGGAGAATATCATACACCCACCAAAATGTCTTCTCGATGACCATTGCTGATTGGCCTATAGCCGATTCAGGTTATTTTAAGATATCTATTGTAGAACTTACCATACTTTGCACATGCTCTATGAAAGCAGTGTGAGAACTGGCTCAGCCTTTGTCAGGGTTGACTTGGTGTGGTTTGAATCCCCTCTGCAAACCATTGCCTTACATTGGGCATATAAATAGTATTCAGTAAAACCTCACTATTACGACCACAGAGTTGTGCTAATTATAAGTTGTTTACGACTAGTGACTGCTTTAAGCAAGGTGACAGTAAAACAGACAGCTCCTTTAGGAGCTGTCTGCTTTACAGTCACTTTGCTTTAAGCTGTCACCTGTCTTTTATACAATCAACTAGCCTTTGTTTTAGTGGTTGTAATAGAGAGGTATACTGTATTTGTGCAGATGCAAACAGTTATCCATATCATAGAGCTCCTTATTATAAAGGAGTCATCTGATCAGGGTCTGCACTGTTTGACACTGTGCAATATAATGTAAAATGTAAGAAACAACCCTTAATGGTCAAACATGGACTAGATTAATTATAACCCCCTCCCCCATGAAGTTTTGAGGTGTTATACTTTAATCAAACAGTCCATTTGTAGATGAATTTCCCTTGTCATACTTCAACAGAACTTATTTAAATTGTGCAGTGTTGTTGAACACCGTCGTAAATTTTACACCTGCGATTGTGATTTTGATTCGTAAGTTCATTCTTGAATTATCTCCCCTTTCATGATTTAAACAAATTACATTTTATCTGGAGCTTTTCTCAGGAAAGTTTAAATGGAACTTTTTAAAAGTGTACAGTGTTGTTGAAAAGTCTGAAATTGTACATCTGTGACTGGTTTTGACTAATCACACCCATAGATATCTTATAATAGACTAGATTGGCGATAGGCCAATCGGTGACGGTCATCCAGCCTCCAGCTTGGAGAGAGCATGATATCTACAATATTGATTTTGTGTGTGTCATGTTGTGATAGATTGATAACTTTATATACTGTGGGCAGGTAATCTTGTCTATGTAGACGATTTTTCATTGATGACAGTAACAATCCCTAGATACCGATAAAATGATGATTTGTAGTCAGATGAATAGGAATTACTATCATTTTGCGCTTATTATCATTTGATTTTCATGTTATGATGTAAATTCATTCGTAAATGAAAGTTAATTGTATTTTTGCTGTCTAGGCAAAGATCGCATCTTCCTGCCCATCCACCAATAGGAGCTTAGCACTAGGTGCCTGATCTAGTCTATTTTAAGATATCTGTGGTCATACCCATCTTGAATTATCTCCCTTTTCATAATTTTATCAAATTAATTTTTTTCTGGCACTTTACTCTGTCATGCTTCAATGGAACTTGATTGTGGTTTTGATTTGGCTCTTTATTATATATCTTCTTTTTGTGTGCTTTTAACTTATGGAATTTGATTGGCACCTTCCTATTTCCTGCTTCAACATTTTTTTTTAAATTTTTTTTTTTATAATTATGCGGTTTTATTGAACATTTAAAAACTCCCTTTTTCTAAAAATTCCTAAGGAAACTTTGTCCTGAGCTAAACTATGTCATGCTTCAATAGAACTTTTTTCAATTTTGCTGTTTTATGGAACACAATCTGAAATTGTGCACCTGCGATTAGGGTTTTGATAAATCTTTTTTATTATACTTGAGTTATCTCCCTTTTTAGCTCGCCTGTTCGTAGAACAGCAGAGCTAATGTCATAACCCCGGCGTGAGCGTGGGCGTGAGCGTGGCCAAGGTTAAAGTTTTTTGGACGGGTTGTTTTAAAGCTTAATATTTGTGCTAGGGTTATGAAATTTTGTATGGAGGTTCATTTGGGGTTAAACATTGATGTTATGATGTTGGAATTTAAAAATAATTTTAATTTATGTCAATTTTCGACATGTTTTGGACTTAGGTTTTTCGACTACAAACCACCAGGTTAAAGTTTTTTGGACGGGTTGTTTTAAAGTTTAATATTTGTGCTAGGGTTATGAAATTTTGTATGGAGGCTCATTAGGGGTTAAACATTGATGTTATGATGTTGGAATTTAAAAATAATTTTAATTGATGTCAATTTTCGACATGTTTTGGACTTAGGTTTTTCGACTTCAAATCACCATGTTAAAGTTTTTTGGACGGGTTGTTTTAAAGCTTAATATTTGTGCTAGGGTTATGAAATTTTGTATGGAGGTTCATTAGGGGTCAAACATTGATGTGATGATGTTGGAATTTAAAAATAATTTCAATTTATGTCAATTTTCGACATGTTTTGGACTTAGGTTTTTCGACTTCAAATCACCATGTTAAAGTTTTTTGGACGGGTTGTTTTAAAGCTTAATATTTGTGCTAGGGTTATGAAATTTTGTATGGAGGTTCATTTGGGGTTAAACATTGATGTTATGATGTTGGAATTTAAAAATAAGTTTAATTTATGTCAATTTTCGACATGTTTTGGACTTAGGTTTTTAGACTACAAACCACCAGGTTAAAGTTTTTTGGACGGGTTGTTTTAAAGTTTAATACTTGTGCTAGGGTGCTTAAATTTTGTATGGAGTTTCATTAGGGGTCAAACATTGATGTGATGATGTTGGAATTTAAAAATAATTTTAATTTATGTCAATTTTCGACATGTTTTGGACTTAGGTTTTTAGACTACAAACCACCAGGTTAAAGTTTTTTGGACGGGTTGTTTTAAAGTTTAATACTTGTGCCAGGGTGCTTAAATTTTGTATGGAGGTTCATTAGGGGTCAAACATTGATGTGATGAAGTTGAAATTTAAAATAATTTTAATTTTTGTAAATATTTGACACGCTTTGGACTTAGGTGTTTTCCTACTAAACACCAGGTTAAAGTTTTTTGGACGGGTTGCTTTATAGTTTAATACTTGTGCTAAGGTGCTGAAATTTTGTATGTAGGTTCATTAGGAGTCAAACATTGATGTTATGAAGATGAAATTTAAAAGTAATTTTAATATTTGTCAATTTTTGACACGATTTGGACTTAATTATTTTGACTTCAAATCACCAGGTTAAAGGTTGCACGGGTTTTTTAAAGTTTAATGAAACTAGACTAACACTCAACATTAATTTAATAATAGTTCTTAACTGAAAATTGATTTTCTTTTGATACAAGATGTTTTTTAGACTTAAACTAACAGGCGAGCATCAGGTGGCTTTGACACCCATTTCTGGTTGTCATTTTAACCCATGGACTTTTGTCCAGACTTTCTTCTTTCGTGCTTTGATGGATTTAAAAATAAAATAAAAATGCAATATTATTGAACACTATCTGTTATTTTGCATTGAGGATTGCAGTTTTGATTTTTCACTTCATTCTTGAATTAATTTGAGTACAAAATTTTGTTTAAAACAATAGTCATGTGAATACTAGTAACCCCATCTCTGTCAAAAACATGGTGCTGAGGGCTTTAAATAATCTTTAGCAATAGTTCTAGTTGGAAGCTGGCAATGTCCTTTAAAGTTTTAGGGGTGAATTATTTTAGAACATGTCTGTAAAACATTAAGTTAAATAATTCTATTATATACTGGCTTATAGGAGCTTTCTGCTCTACTTTTATCCTGCTTTAAACAGTCACTAGATTAACAGTTTTTTGCACAAGTTGCTATGGAGAAATGAGTAAAATCATTACCCCACAGCCTGTTACTAGTTTTGAAGATAGGTGACCACTTAAAGCAGGTTGAAAATAATGCAGACTGCACCTTAAGGTGCATTCTGCTTTACTTTCAGCCAGCTCTAAGGTACAATCTGCTAGAAATATATAGAAAGTATTTCTTATTATCTCTTTTCCTTACTGTATAAAGTGGAACTATTTTGATCAGTAATTGAACGGCATTAAAAGACACATCTATGGGATAATGGGTTAACTCTTTCCTCCCTGAAACTTTAAATGAACAATTCCATTTTAGTATAGTCAATTTCTGACTTTTAAGGGTTGTTTTTGTCAATGTTTGGCATTATGACAAACAGTGAAGACCCTGATCAGAGGGCTCCTTTCGGAGCCCTCTGATCTGGGTCTTCACTGTTTGCACAGGACAAGTGTACTATTGACATTTTCACTGTTTGAAAAAGACGCCTATATGCGGGACTAGGGTTCAAAGGGTTAAACAGTCACGGGATTAGTATTTTAACACAGGTGGCTATGGAGGATAGAGTTAACCCCTTTACCTCATAGATAAGACGTTTTATGTCTCTTATATTACCTCCACTGAAGAAAATACTTCAAATTTACAGTCAAGAATATGCACAATAAGAAATATTTTCTTTACCCTAGCAGATTGTAACTTAAAGCAGGCTGAAAGTAAAGCAGAATGTACCTTAAGGCGCAATCTGCTTTAATTTCAACCTGATTTAACCCTTTCCCCCATAGAAGCGCCTTTTAGCGCATTCAGTTTATTCTTGCCCTGAAGAAAATAGTTCCAATTTATACATTCATAAATATGTATAATACAAAATATTTTCTATATTTTAGCAGATGATAGCTTAAAGCAGGCTGAAAGTAAAGCAGAATGCGCTTAAAGCGCATTCTGCTTTACTTTCAACCTGCTTTAAGTGGACACCTATATTCAATACTAGACATATGCTATGTGGGAAAGGGTTAAGTAACCATATGTCTTCAAAACTAGAAACAAATTACGTGGTAAAGGGTCATACATGTGATATTTTCTTGGACCCAAATAGGGAGATCTGGAAATTTTAATAGGGAGATTGGGGTTCCAAATAGGGAGCTTTTTTCGCGACACTTTTTTCGCGACAAAACTAATCGCAGGCGATGAAAATCTAACACATTTATCTATTTTCATAAGTTAATCACTAATTGCTTATTTTTTTTAAAATCAGTGAATAGATAAGTCTATAGACCACTAAGACCACAGGTACTTGACACACACTTTATTATCTATTAACACCCCCCCTATGCCCTGCAAATTATTTTGGTTGGAGAAGGGGGGGGGGGGGGGGGGGGGGTCCAAATTTGATGGCGTAAAAATTGGACCCCCCTCCCTTTTTAACACCCAACTATAAGTCATTTGATTAACACATCTGAAACCAGTAACTTCTACATATGTACTTCTATGATCTGTCTTGTATGATTGAGAAGACAAAGAAAGGGAGGAGAATGAATATTTAATGGCATTATATTTGCACGCCCCACTTAAAATTTCCATTTAGATGCCACCAAATTTGGACCCCCCCCTCTCCAACCAAAATAATTTGCAGGGTTTAGTTACTTCAGGAAAGGAGTAAAACATTACTTAAACAAAACAACTAATGGAAAATAATTAAAATTGATGTGTAAATCAAATGACTTATTGTTGGGTGCTGAAATGGGAGGGAGGGGGGTCCAATTTTTACGCCATCAAATTTGGACCCCCCTCTCCAATTGAAATAATTTGCAGGGCATAGTAACCTCAGATTAGGAGAAAAACATCACTTAAACTTAACAAGTAATGGAAAAGAATTAAAGTTGATGTGTTAATCAAATGACTTATGGTTGGGTGTTGAAAAGGGGGGGGGGGGGGGGGGGTCCATTTTTTACGCCATCAAATTTGGAAACCCCCCCCCCCCCCCCCCCCCTTCTCCAACCAAAATAATTTGCAGGGCATAGTAACTTCAGGAAAGGAGTAAAACATTACTCAAACAAAACAACTAATGGAAAATAATTAAAATTGATGTGTAAATCAAATGACTTATGGTTGGGTGTTGAAATGGTAGGGGGGTCCAATTTTTACGCCATCAAATTTGGACCCCCCTCTCCAATTGAAATAATTTGCAGGGCATAGTAACCTCAAATTAGGAGAAAAACATCACTTAAACTTAACAAGTAATGGAAAAGAATTAAAGTTGATGTGTTAATCAAATGACTTATGGTTGGGTGTTGAAAAGGGGGGGGGTCCATTTTTTTACGCCATCAAATTTGGACCCCCCCCCTTCTCCAAACAAAATAATTTGCAGGTTATTGTAACTTCAGGAAAGGAGTAAAACATTACTTAAACAAAACAAATAATGGAAAATAATTAAAATTGATGTGTAAATCAAATGACTTATTGTTGGGTGCTGAAATGGGAGGGAGGGGGGTCCAATTTTTACGCCATCAAATTTGGACCCCCCTCTCCAATTGAAATAATTTGCAGGGCATAGTAACCTCAAATTAGGAGAAAAACATCACTTAAACTTAACAAGTAATGGAAAAGAATTAAAGTTGATGTGTTAATCAAATGACTTATGGTTGGGTGTTGAAAAGGGGGGGGTCCATTTTTTTACGCCATCAAATTTGGACCCCCCCCCCTTCTCCAAACAAAATAATTTGCAGGTTATTGTAACTTCAGGAAAGGAGTAAAACATTACTTAAACAAAACAAATAATGGAAAATAATTAAAATTGATGTGTAAATCAAATGACTTATTGTTGGGTGCTGAAATGGGAGGGAGGGGGGTCCAATTTTTACGCCATCAAATTTGGACCCCCCTCTCCAATTGAAATAATTTGCAGGGCATAGTAACCTCAGATTAGGAGAAAAACATCACTTAAACTTAACAAGTAATGGAAAAGAATTAAAGTTGATGTGTTAATCAAATGACTTATGGTTGGGTGTTGAAAAGGGGGGGGGGGGGGTCCATTTTTTACGCCATCAAATTTGGACCCCCCCCCCCCTTCTCCAACCAAAATAATTTGCAGGGCATAGTAACTTCAGGAAAGGAGTAAAACATTACTCAAACAAAACAACTAATGGAAAATAATTAAAATTGATGTGTAAATCAAATGACTTATGGTTGGGTGTTGAAATGGTAGGGGGGTCCAATTTTTACGCCATCAAATTTGGACCCCCCTCTCCAATTGAAATAATTTGCAGCACATAGTAACCTCAGATTAGGAGAAAAACATCACTTAAACTTAACAAGTAATGGAAAAGAATTAAAGTTGATGTGTAAATCAAATGACTTATGGTTGGGTGTTGAAAAGGGGGGGGGGGGGGGGGGGGGGTTGTCCATTTTTTACGCCATCAAATTTGGACCCCCCCCCTTCTCCAACCAAAATAATTTGCAGGGCATAGTAACTTCTGGAAAGGAGTAAAACATTACTTAAACAAAACAAATAATGGAAAATAATTAAAATTGATGTGTAAATCAAATGACTTATTGTTGGGTGCTGAAATGGGAGGGAGGGGGGTCCAATTCTTACGCCATCAAATGGACCCCCCTCTCCAATTGAAATAATTTGCAGGGCATAGTAACCTCAAATTAGGAGAAAAACATCACTTAAACTTAACAAGTAATGGAAAAGAATTAAAGTTGATGTGTTAATCAAATGACTTATGGTTGGGTGTTGAAAAGGGGGGGGGGGGGGGGTTCCATTTTTTACGCCATCAAATTTGGACCCCCCCCCCCTTCTCCAACCAAAATAATTTGCAGGTTATTGTAACTTCAGGAAAGGAGTAAAACATTACTTAAACAAAACAAATAATGGAAAATAATTAAAATTGATGTGTAAATCAAATGACTTATTGTTGGGTGCTGAAATGGGAGGGAGGGGGGTCCAATTTTTACGCCATCAAATTTGGACCCCCCCTCTCCAATTGAAATAATTTGCAGGGCATAGTAACCTCAAATTAGGAGAAAAACATCACTTAAACTTAACAAGTAATGGAAAAGAATTAAAGTTGATGTGTATATCAAATGACTTATGGTTGGGTGTTGAAAAGGGGGGGGGGGGGGTCCCTTTTTTACGCCATCAAATTTGGACCCCCCCCCCCCCCCCCCCCCCCCTTCTCCAACCAAAATAATTTGCAGGGCATAGTAACTTCAGGAAAGGAGTAAAACATTACTTAAATAAAACAAATAATGGAAAAGAATTAAAAGTGATGTGTAAATCAAATGACTTATGGTTGGGTGTTGAAAAGGGGGGGGGGGGGGGTCCATTTTTTACGCCATCAAATTTGGACCCCCCCCCCCCCCCTTCTCCAACCAAAATAATTTGCAGGGCATAGTAACTTCAGGAAAGGAGTAAAACATTACTTAAACAAAACAAATAATGGAAAATAATTAAAATTGATGTGTAAATCAAATGACTTATGGTTGGGTGTTGAAATGGTAGGGGGGTCCAATTTTTACGCCATCAAATTTGGACCCCCCTCTCCAATTGAAATAATTTGCAGCACATAGTAACCTCAGATTAGGAGAAAAACATCACTTAAACTTAACAAGTAATGGAAAAGAATTAAAGTTGATGTGTAAATCAAATGACTTATGGTTGGGTGTTGAAAAGGGAGGGGGGTCCATTTTTTACGCCATCAAAATTGGACCCCCCCCCCCCCCCCCCCTTCTCCAACCAAAATAATTTGCAGGGCATAGTAACTTCAGGAAAGGAGTAAAACATTGCTTAAACAAAACAAATAATGGAAAAGAATTAAAATTGATGTGTAAATCAAATGACTTATGGTTGGGTGTTGCCAAGGGAGGGGGGGGGGTCCAATTAAATTAAGGGCGTAAAAAGGCATATTTATTGGATACTGGGTTAAGCTACCATCTTCTAGGATACATAAAATATTTCTTATACAGTAAATGTTTGTGACTGTATAAATGGAATTATTTTCTTCAATGTAAGAATACATTGTACAAAATGGAACTACTTTCTTCAGTGGAAGAATAAATTAAGGGCATAAAAAGGCATATTTAATGGGTAATTGGTTAAGCTTCCATCTTCTAGGATACATAAAATATTTCCTATACAGTAAATGTTTGTGACTGTATAAAATGGAATTATTTTCTTCAATGTAAGAATACATTGTACAAAATGGAACTACTTTCTTCAGTGGAAGAATAATTTAAGGGCGTAAATAGGCATTTTTATTGGGTAATGGGTTAAGCTACCATCTTCTAGGATACATAAAATATTTCCTATACAGTAAATGTTTGTGACTGTATAAAATGGAAATATTTTCTTCAATGTAGGAATACATGGTACAAAAAGGAACTACTTTCTTCAGTGGAAGAATAAATTAAGGGCGTAAAAAGGTATATTTATTGGGTAATTGGTAAAGCTACCATCTTCTAGGATACATGAAATATTTCCTATACAGTAAATGTTTGTGACTGAATAAATTGGGATTATTTTCTTCAGTGGAAGAATAAATTAAGGGCGTAAAAAGGCATATTTATTGAGTAATGGGTTAAAATATTCTTTGGTTTCTTAACTTTTTAGCTCACCTGAGCCAAAGGCTCAAGGTGAGCTATTGTGACCGCTCACCGTCCGTAGTCCGTCTGTCCGTCCGTCCGTTCACATTTACTTCAAACGACATCTCCTCTGAAACCCGCCGATTGTAGGGAGAGTTCAAACTGCTCATGATGTTCCTTGGATGCTTCTCTACATAAGTTGTTCAAAAAAAAGGAAAAAAAGCACAAACTCTGCTTGAAAAAGCAAAAAAGCAAAAATCTTTAAAAAATCTTCTTGCCCAAAACTACTAGGCCCTAAGCTTTGATATTTGTACAGTAGAATCTCCTGGTGGATCCCTCTATAGTTTGTTAAAATGAAATCCCTAGGGTCACATTTGACACCACCCTGCACAGTTTAAGTGCTGCTCTAGGCAGGTTTTACAGTATTTTTGATTTAGGCAGAACTGTATTTACCTGAGTTACCCTTAATATACTATGGGCAAATAACCAATATTTGCAAACAGTTTGGATCCAGATCAGATGCAACATAATGCTGCATCTAATCTGGATCCAAACTATTTGCCACTCATTTACCAACTTAACATTTTCTAAAAAAAAAAAAGTTCATTTTTTACACACAGAAGGTATTTAGCAGACATCATTTCAGTCTGGTAAGGGTAAGCTTCCAGCAGTGCTGCTAATGCTACAGTACTCTTACATAATATTTGACCTCAGTGATCAGGCCAACAGAACTGAACATGTTGTCTGCTATAGTTTAGAAATGGTTCAGTCTGCTTCATACTTAGAGAAACAGGATCTGGAAGTGATCCACTGACAGTTATGTAATTATGTCTTATGCCATATTTATACATATGTTTAATATTGGTTTTGTCACAGTTATCTGCATGTCTTATCATTTTTTCTTGTCCAGGATTCAACCCTTTCCCCCAATAAATACTGACATTTGTTAACCCATTACCCCATAAATGTGCATTTTTAGGCCTTTGATTTATTCCTCCACTTAAGAAAATAATTCCCCTTTAACCCTTTCCCCCATAGCATATCTCTAGTATTGAATGTAGGTGTCCACTTAAAACAGGTTGAAAGTAAAGCAGAATGCGCTTTAAGCGCATTCTGCTTTACTTTCAGCCTGCTTTAAGCTATAATCTGCTAGAATATAGAAAATATTTTGTATTATACATATTTATGAATGTATAAATTGGAACTATTTTCTTCAGAGCAAGAATAAACTGAATGCGCTAAAAGGCGCTTCTATGGGGGAAAGGGTTAAACAGTCATGAAAATGTAAGATGTGAAATAAGTTTCTATATCCTAGTAGATGGTAGCTTAAAGCAGTTTGAAAGTAAAGCAAAGTGTGCATTAAGACCCATTCTGCTTTACTTTCAACCTGCTTTAGGTGGCCACCTATTTTCAAAACTAGAAACAGGCTATGGGGTAATGGGTAAAATGAAATTGCCTATTTGGAAAGAGCCTAATGAGAGGAAGTGCCATTTGCAAAGGCCATAACTCTGGCATCATTGTTTTTTTAGTTATTTCCCTTTGTCATATTTTCTTGTCAAGAAGACAACTCCAGTTCTACTGATGCTATTGTAATGAAATTTTATGTATGGAAAGAAACTGATGAGAGAAAATGCCATGCATAAGGGCAGCAATATTTTGTTTTCCCCTTTGTCATATTTTATTGTCAGGAAAATAACTCCAGTTCTGCTGACGCTAGTGAAATAATTATCATTTACCGGAAATGGAAAAAGCTTGATAAGAGGATGTGTCATGGATAAGGGTCATAAGCTTGGCAACAAAATTCACTTTTGTCATGTTTTCTTGTCCGGAAGATAACTCCATTTATAGCTATATTAAAATGTTGTCTTGCCCAGTCAACTTAGGTACAAACTTCAATGTTCTCAGGTGAGCGAATTTAGGGCCATGGCCCTCTTGTTATTATGTTTTTTTATCATTCTAAATTTTTGCATTGGGGGGTCCATTTTTTACAGGGGGGGTCCAAATTTGATAGCGAAATATGGACCCGCGGGTCCATATTTCGCTATCAAATTTGGACCCGGGTCCATTTTTTATGGGGGTCCAATTTTGATATGACACCGGTATTCAAAATGGCATTCACAATGAAATGAGTCTTTCACTTGTCAATTTCATGCCAAATTACATGTATATTTCATATAGCTGATAGTGAAGAGGGTCATGTTCCGACACAAACGCGTTTGCTCTAATGAAATTAGGTGAAAGTTCCAGCCGTAAAGGCCGTTAAATGTGCAAACCGACTAGATTACCCCTTATTTTGGGCAATAAATTCTGTACCAAGAGAACGACATAAAACTTTTTGATGGTTATTTTCGTTATAATTCACATACTGTGGCGTTATTTGACGGAATTTGATGAAATAAAAAGTAGATATTGATAAATTAATCCTTTCCCGAGGATACCACAAGAGAATATCGACGATTGAGTCTATTTTAGCATCAGTTTAAGTGGATAGTAAAGACTAGGTGTCGAATTGCGCTGTTTACCTTGTATCTATAATAGAAGTATAGTAAAAAAAAAAAAATTTTTTTTTTAGGGGGGGGGGGGGGGGGTGTTAATAGATAATAAAGTATGTGTCAAGTACCTGTGACTAAGACAGAGACAATTTTCACCCAGAGATATAGTTTTTCTAATACTGACATATGGGCCTATTATTCTAGCATCTAGGTTGAAAGTAAAGCAGAATACTCTTCAGGAGCATTCTGCTTCAGTAAAAGCTTAAGCCTGCTTTAAGCTAGATCTACCATATGCTAGGATATAAGAACTATTTCTTATGGTTCTTATATTGTTAATGACTAGTAAAGATAAACTGGAACTATATCTATTTTCTTGAGAGAATGAATGAAGTAGTTTAAATCAGAGACAGAGTATACCATGTGCTGTCTCTGTTCAAATGGTCTAGATTTCTATCTATGGAGTAGATCTAGAAAGAGTTAGCAACTTAACAATCTGTTATTATAATTAAAGTTTGCAGACAGTATGGATCCAGATGAGACGCCGCATCATTTTGTCTAGATACAAAAAGTTTGACATTTTCTGAAAGAAAATACACAAAGATTAACTCAGAGAATTGTTGCAGACGACATTTACTAGCGCCGTAAAGTAGGTGTGGTTTTAACAACGAAATAACGCGTCTAGATTTTCTACCGCGAAAACTGATTGCAAATCAATTTTACGAGCGTAATTGGTTGTAAAATCTAACTTAATAATTATACATTTGCACAAATCCTATGTAACAAACAGAAGAATTTAGGTCCAATGTTTAATTTTAATTGATTGTTAGAAAACGATGCTGGGGAAAACTTTTTGGACTAACAAAATATGCGTGATTCCCGTAGCAAATATTAAGGCGCCCCGTCATTTTGTAACGGTATATTTTTCGAAGTATTTTTCTGTTACGTGAATATTCAAAGTATTATGTGGTGGAAATCAATTCATAAATGTTAAATTCTGATCAGCTTTCATATAAAATGTGTGCTTGTCCAGAACTTACGCAAGTTACGGAGAATTATCTGATTTTAATCCGACCCGTATCGGCGACATAGATCTTTATCCTTCGCATCACCGCTTCTAAAATTTGTCGTTGCTAGGTCTCCGATTCGGGGCGAACCTGTCAATCACTTTTTTTGATAACCAATTATGTATACAATACATCAAAAGCATGTATGTCAAACCCCCACTAGGCGCGTGTGGTCAAACATTGTTTGGCAGCCTGCCATATACATGCCATGTATAGTGCTACACACTCAAACTACCGACGATTGCGTAACGTGTTTACACGCATCAGTAGCGTTTTGTGATAAGCGTGTGTATGGATTAGCCAGAGAACTGTGAGGCCAATTTTAAGATTTTAAGAGTCGGCGAACGAGGTAAATTATATAAAAGTTCATATTGAAAAAAATGAACCTGGTTTCATGAAATATCGGGAGATTTCGTCTCCCGACCGGGAGATCGTGAGTAGAGGTCTAATTTCGGGAGCTCCCGACCATATCGGGAGATATCACATGTATGTAAAGGGTTAAAGACTTGACAGTCATCAGTAAACTGTATTGACATATCAGTAGTCTGTATTGATAGTGTATGTTTTCTATCCCAGGGGACTGACAGATGAGAGTGAGATATTGAAGTTCCTGCAGCATGGTACCCTGGTAGGACTGTTGCCGGTACCCCATCCTATACTGATCAGGAAGTACCAGGCAAACAGTGGCACCACCATGTGGTTCCGTACATACCTCTGGGGAGTCATCTATCTCAGGTGAGTTGATATATTGTCATTATTGTATTAATTGACCACTCAATTTTAAACACAGCTGCATAACTTTTCCTGCATTAACCCATTACCCCTAGTCTGTTTCAAGTTTTGAAGATATGTGACCACTTAAAGCAGGTTGAAAGTAAAGCAGAATGTGCCTTAAGGCACATTCTGCTTTACTTTCAGCCTGCTTTAAGCTATTATCTGCTAGAATATAGAAACTATTTCTTACGATTTTTATTTGTGACAGTATAAATTTGAACTATTTTCTTCAGTAGAGGAATATATGAAAGGCTTCAAAAGGCCTATTTAAGTGGGAATGGGTTAACTGGTTCACCGCTTGCAAATTCAAATGAACAATTCCTGTTTCCACTGAATCAGTTCACTAATTAGGTTGTTTGAAAATATATTTCAAAATTAGAAATAGTGCAGACCCTGATTATAGTCAGTGTTTCATAGGACATGTGTACTTTTTACATGAACAATGTTTATAAAGGACATGTACAAATATACTTGTCACTAGGGTTCAACAGACTAAGCGATTGATTGTCTTCCCAAATCTCCATGTGATTTATTATGCTCCCCTTTAGGGGGAGGGGGGGGGGAGCATATAGTCGCCGCTTTGTCCGTCCGTCCGTATTTCCGCACGCACGAAAGGTCCTTTGTTGGGTAAGGAGAACAATAGATTCCATTCATTCCGTGATTGCCCTATTGTTACTGTTGGGTTTTTTTTGTTGCTATTGGGTACTTTTAAACAAAAGAAAAACCCAACAAGTGCCCAAATGTAAGGACGTCTGTTCGTCCGTCCGTCACGCTTTTTTGTCCGGAGCATATCTCTTGAATGGTTCACCGTAGGTTGATGAAACTTCATACAGTGATAGAGAATGACAGAAGGAGGTGCAGTACACAAGAACCGTAACTCTGTCATCTCCCAATATTGAATTATTTTCCCTTTTCTCTTAATAAAAATCAATTTTGTCTGAATCTTTTGTCCGGAGCATATCTCTGGACTGTTAAACCCTAAGTTGATTAAACTTGTTACAGTGATAAGGGATGACATTAGGAAGTGCAGTACACAAGAACCGTAACACTTTCATCTCCCACTTTTGAATTATATCCTTTTTTCTCATAAAATAAATCAATTTTGTCCGGAGCATATCTCTGGACTGTAACACCATAAGTTGATGAAACTTGTTACAGTGATAGAGGATGACAGAAGGAAGTGCATTACACAAAAGGGTAACTCTGTCATCTCCCAATAATGAATTATGTCCCTTTTTCTTAAAACAACAACAAATTTTGTCCGGAGCATATCTCTTGACTGTTACACTGTAAGCTAATGGAACTTGATACAGTGATAGGTGATGACATAAGAAGGTGCAGTACCTAAGAACCATGACTCTGTCATCTCCCAATATTGAATTATCTCCCTTTTTCTATTAAAAAAAATTCAAATTTTGTCCGGAGCATATCTCCTGAACATTGCATTGTAAGTTGATGAAACTTGATACAGTGATACAGTGCTGTACTCAAGAACCATAACTCTTCCATCTCCCAATATTGAACTATCTTCCTTTTCTTATAAAAAAATCAAAATTTCTGAAGCACTGTAACTTGATGAAACTTGATTATGAGTTAGAGTATGACAAAAGAATGTAGTACGCAAGAATTATAACTCTGTCATCTCCAAATATTGAATTGTCGACCTTTTTTCTTAAAAATTTCATTTTTTGTCTGAAGCATATCTCCTGAACGTTACATCATAAGTTGATTAAACTTGATACTGTGTTCACCTACTAAATATGCTATACCTTGTGGGGAGCATCCATCGTTGGGAACGATATTCTTGTTTTTATAATATATTGCAAAATGACAAACTGTGAAGTCCCTGATTAGAGGGCTCCTGCAGGAGCCCTCTTATCAGGGACTTCACTGTTATCATTAAACAAATGGGCTCTCTATAGGTACACTGTTGGTAAATGGTGCATATATATGCGTCACTGGGGTTCAATGAGTTAACACCCTTAAACAAAGCCTTCGTTTGAGTTGCTGTTATAGACGATGAACTCATTGCAACCTAGTGATGAGTTAACTTATCCTTTACAAACAGTACACCTGTGAAGAGTACACTTGTCCTAAGCAAACAGTGTAGACCCTGATCAGAGGACTCCTATACTTCTGATCAGGGGGCTCCTATACTATAGGAGCCCCCTGATCAGATTTTGCAATATATTGCATTGCATTGAAATATCCCTAAATGATTAGAAATGGACTAGACTTAATGGGAAACTGGAATTGTCCATTTGAGGTTTCAGGAGTGAATGAGTAAAGTATTGGTTTTGGATTAACAATGGTAGCATCAGACATTAACCCTTTGAACCCTAGTCCCGCATATAGGCGTCCTTTTCAAACAGTGTACATGTGAATAGTACACTTGTCCTATGCAGAGGGCTCCGAACGGAGCCCTCTGATCAGGGTCTTCACTGTTTGTCATAATGCCAAACATTGACAAAAACAACCCTTAAAAGTCAGAAATGGACTACATGTATATACTAAAATGGAAACTGGAATTGTCCATTTAAAGTTTTAGGGAGGAAAGAGTTAAGATATATTATCTCAAATGTTGTGTATCATTTATACTTTTTTCTTCAAATGTTTCCAGTCCTTCCTCAAAATCGCAAGATGTCTAATTTAACGGAGTTATATAATCAGGGCTCCAGATAAGGGACGTATTTCAAAAAATAAAATCTTTATCTGCACTCAATCCTATGGTATGACTACTCATTAGAATCATCTCGAAGAGACGGTTCTAATGAGTAATAGATTTTACCATAGATTTTAGTGCGGACATGAAGAAGAAAATGTTGGAAAACTTGAGTTTACACCCTCTTATCTAATGCCCTGTATAATGTGATTTTTAATTTTGTTTGTTTCAGAAATGTTGATCCTCCAGTGTGGTATGATACCAATGTGAAGCTGTTTGAAATCCAGAGAGTATGATACAGCTGACAGTCACACAATGTCACAACATACCCCAGTCTGGGACAGTTGATACATGGATTAAGCCAAATATATAGTTTTGAGTTGGTCAAACTTGTGTTAAGCAGTCATTCTTTAAATAGGAGTAAAGCTGTTTTAACTCTTTGCATGCTGGGTAATATTTTCTTCTCCAACAATTGTCGTCTGCAACTGTTCTAAAAATAGAAATTTCTAAATTTCTTTTCAAAAACAGGATCAGTGTGTCAATCAGTTTGGATCCTGATGAGACACCGGGTTATGCGGCATCTCATCTGGTCAAAACTGTTTGCAAAGGTAATCACTGTTGCACATATATCCCCCGCTAGCCTGGTAAGAGTAAAAGAAACCAACTGCATAATACAGGACACAAGTAAAGCAGAAATCTTTAAAGGAGCTTTCTGCTTTACTTTCATCCTGCATGAACCCATTACTTATTAAAGACACCTTTATTTATTCTTTCACTGAAGAAAATTGGTTCCACTTTATAGTAATGAATATGCATCAAGAAAAATATTTTCATTATCCTAACAGATGGTAGCTTAACGCAGGCTGAGATTAAAGCAGAATGCACCTTAGGGCGGATTGTGCTTTACTTTCAACCTGCTTTAAGTGGTTACCTGTCTTCAAAACCACAAACAGGCTATGGGTTAAAGGGTTAAGCTACACTTTGTTCTAGAGATGTCTTTTAAATGGCTACTTTACACAAGTTTGACTGTTCATGGTTGAAAATTGGCCAACCAGGTAATGCAAACAGTGTAGACCAAGAACAGCCACCTATTAGGAACACAGCATATGATCAGGTTATTCCTCTCTGCCCCTATAGCAGACAAAATATTTAACCCATTACCCCATAGCCTTTTTCTAGTTTTGAAGATATGTGACCACATAAAGCAGGTTGAAAGTAAAGCAGAATGTGCCTTAAGGCACATTCTGCTTTACTTTCAGTCTGCTTTAAGCTATTATCTACCAGAATATAGCAAATATTTCTTATGATTTTTATTTGTGACAGTATAAATTGGAACTATTTTCTTCAGTAGATGAATAAATCATAGGCGTAAAAAAGGCGTATTTATTGGGTTATGGGTTAATGGCCACAACATACCATTGCCTAAGCGTACCAGTCAGAACATACCACTTTCCTAGATTTAACAAACCCCTAAATTAAATGTATTGTAAAACAGTTTTATCTTTACTATTTATGGGATTGGCTACAGAAAATACTCTTATAACATAGTGTAGAGCCTGATCAGACACTGTGTTGCAATAAGGATGTCAGATTGTGGATATTACTTTTTGCATTGTCTGGATTCTGTTTTCCTATGATGAGACCCATATATTATAATGTTACATTTGTAGTTGTATAAACTTACTTTCTCAACTGTATATACTAGAGCCATGATCTGACATTTATTATTGTTGTTGTTCAAGATGCATTTTCGTCCAAGGTATAATATCTAGGGCTGGGTGCAAAACTATTGTAACTCCTTCACAATTGTGAGGGAGTTACAATAGTTTTGCACCAAGCCCTCGAATATACTACATGTTAATATATTCTATCACCTATCAATTTCTATTCTGTGAATGTAGGACAAGGTCTGTAGACATAATAAGTTTATATCAGAGCTCCAGATAAGGTGGGTGTTCCAAATACATGTACTAACTTTCTTACTTCTCAACCTTCGGCTTTATCGAACATTTTGGAAATATCTAGGATTCAATGAGTCCCTAGGTCTTAGATACACTCTTGGTTGTGGTATTGAAGAAAAGGAGTACCTCCATCTACTAAACAGTATCATTAAAAATTCAGTTTCATATCGAGCAGAAACAAAATCCTGCAGAGTCTATTTGAAAAGACTCTTTCATTGTACAGATGGAATAAGACTATTCTCTTTAGTTGTGTTGAATGAATGAGAAGGTTGCAGTATGTTACAATAGAGTATATGAATACTGTGTAATGAGCTGATAGGATTTAATGCTGGTACAGTAGAACCTCTCTATTATGACCACTAAATTGTGTCAAATATTAGTCGTTGAACCATATAGTCCCGTATATAGGCGTCCTTTTCAAACAGTGTACATATGAATAGTACATTTGTCCTGTGCAAACAGTGAAGACCCAGATCAGAGGGCTCCAAAAGGAGCCCTCTGATCAGGGTCTTCACTGTTTGTAACAATGCCAAACATTGACTCAAACAACCCTTAAAAGTCAGAAATGGACTAGACTAAAATGGAAACTGGAATTGTCCATTTAAAGTTTCAGGGAGGAAAGATTTAAGACAGGTGACTGCTTAAAGCAATGTGAAAGTGAAACAGAAAGCTCCTGTAAGCTGTCACCTGTCTTTTATACAGACAATTAGCCTTCTTTTAGTGGTCGTAATAGAGAGGTTTAACTGTACATGAAGACTGTATGTTAACACTTTACCCCATAGCATGTTTCTAGTTTTGAAGACAGGTTACCACTGAAGCAGGTTGAAAGTAAAGCATTTACTTTTTGCCTGCTTTAAGCTGCCATTTCTAGGATGTAAAATTATTTCTGGTGGTACATAGTCATGACTGAATAAAGAGTAATTAAACTATTTAGTGGAGGAATGAATCAAAGGTACATCTATGGAGTAAAGGGGTTTACCCTTTACCTGATAGCTTATTTCTAGAATTGAAGATAGGTGACCACCAAAAGCAGGTTAAAAGTAAAGCAGAATGGCCTTAAGGCACATTCTGCTTTACTTTCAGCCTGCTTTAAGCTTCCATGTGCTAGAACATAGAAAATATTCCTATACTATATATTCATGACTGATTAAATTGGAATTATTTTCTACAGCGGAGGAATAAGTCATATATGCTAAAAGGCGCATCTATGGTGGAAAGGGTTAATGTTGTAGAGGAGTAGGTATCGAAGGAGGTACATGTACAAATGAATATGAACAATTTAAAAGTTCAAGTACCTTTCGAACAAATTTGAAAGTCACCTTATTATCTTATTTACATAAGAAAAGTATTATATTCAGAATTTTTTAAAGCTGCAACTCGAAAGTAAAAAAATATATTACATGTACAGTGGAGAATCTGTTATTCTTTCCCAATAAACGCGTTTACGCTAAAACTATTATTTGCAGTGCAAACAGTTTGGAGCCAGATCAGACGCCGGGTAACCTGGCGTCTGATAAGGCTCCAAACTATTTGCCACCAAGATAAACAAGAATTATCAGAATTGTCCAAAAGTTGTTCTTTTCTACGTGTTAGTGCTTTGCGTTTGCGTACGTTTGCGTTTAAACGGGAAAGAATAACAGATTCTCCACTGTAGTCTATAGCAGGTGACAGCTTAATGCATGACAAAAGTTAGGCAAAAAGCACCTGCATAAAGCTGTCAACTGTCTTGAGAGAGTTCTGTGCATTTTAGCCCATTACCCCATAAATATGCCTTTTTTACGCCTGTAATTTATTCATCCACTCAAGAAAATAGTCCTAATTTATTCAAATATGTATCATTAGAAATATTTTTCTATATTCTAGCAGATGGTAGCTTAAAGCAGGCTAAAAGTAAAGCAGAATGCACCTTAAAACACATTCTGCACATTACTTTCAACCTGTTTGAAGTAGTCACTTGTCTTCAAAACAGGAAACAGGCTATGGGGTAATAGGTTAACACACATTTGAATGTCTATTCATATTATTTTCCATTAACATTCTGTTATACCATCCTCATCATTTTATTCAACTTTGCACACCTTGGACAGCACAAAATTGTTCAAATCTTAAATCATTTAACCCTTTCCCCCCATAAATATGCCTTTTTTATGCCCCCAGAATCTACGATTCGGGGGCATATAGTTTTTTGTCATGTCTGTTGGTCCGTCCGTCTGTGCCAAAAACCTTAACCTTGGCTATAACTCTCGCATTTTTGTACCTGGGCCTTTTATACTTGGCATTTGTCTTCCCTGTATCAAGACCTTTCCAACCATATGAAACTTTTTGACCTTGTGACCTTGACCTTGACATTTGACCTACTTTTGTAAAAATCTTTAAATGGCTATTACATTTGCACCAGTTGGCCCAGGGCTTTCATATTTTGTATGTATATTTCTTGCGTCAAGACCTTTCCAACCATACCAATTGATATATTTAACCATGTGACCTTCACCTTTAACCAAAAATCTTAACCTTGGCTATATCTTTTGCATGTTTGCACCTGGGCCTTTTATACTTGGCATGTGTATTCCTCATGGCAAGACCTTTCCAACCATACACATTTTTTGGACCTTGTGACCTTGACATTTGACCTACTTTTGTAAAAATCTTTAAATGACTATTACATTTTCACCAGTTGGCCCAGGGCTTTCATATTATGTATGTATATTTCTTGTGTCAAGACCTTTCCAACCATACCAACATATTTGACCATAGTTCCATTTTATACAGCTATGAATATGCTGCATAAGAAATATGTCTTATTATATCCTAACAGATGTTAGCTTAAAGCAGGTTGAAAGTAAAGCAGAATGCGCCTTAAGGCGCATTCTGCATTACTTTCAACCTGTTTTAAGTGGTCACATATGTTCAAAACTAGAAACAGGCTATGGGGTATTGGGTTAATGGAACCTACTGACTTGCTCTGTCATATGTAACACTTACATACCTATTTATATAATCATTACCATTTTGTATTTTTTGTATCACATTGAAATCCATTCTCTTGCAGAAAGAATGTAAATACAGCAATCTCAAACTAACTTGTGGATTAATTGCGTAACATGTAAGTTGTGATTTTGTGGATTTATTGTGTAACATCATCATGCAAGTTGTGATTTTTGGTCAGTGGAGCGACTGAAAGAGACTTAAGTGCGTAATCTTTGTATGAAAAACTGATGTAAACTTGGATGTAAAGATATGATATTTTTTGACATCCTTTTGTGGTTGTTGTAATGAAAAACAAAACTGTCTTTAGCAGTATCATTCTAACCCCTTTCAATGCCAAGCTTGACAACTTAAACAGTTGGGATCCAGATCAGACACAGTGTAACACAATGTCTGATAAGGATGTTAGACGCTCATATAAGTGTTTTTAAAGTCAATCTGCCTGAAGTTCTAAAATTTAGAAACAAAAGTAGACATTTTTGCATGCAGATGATATTATGGCAGTTGATGTGTTGAATGGGTTACAGTGGAGAAAACATTCTTTCCCGATAAACGTGTTACGCTAAATCGATTATTTCCAGTGCAAACAGTTTGGAGCCAGATCAGACGTCGGGTAACCCGGCGTCTGATTAGGCTCCAAACAGTTTGCCGTCAACGTTAAAATTAACATTCAGAATTGTCAAAATGTCCTTTTCTGCATTACACTGCAATGTATTTAGTTTGCGTTTTAACGGGAAAGAATAAGGCTTTCTCCACTGTATAAGGTCATAATGGCAGTGAAAGGGTTGATTATGTCTGCTACATTACTGTGAACAGCACTTGTTTTAGGCGATATCAATTATTTTAAACCTTTACTCCATAGATACACTGATACCTTAGAATTATTCTTCCACTGAAGAAAATAGTTCACTTGATACTGTCATGAATAATTATGTAGCATTAGAAAAAGTTTCTATATCTTTGTAGGTAAATGGTAGCTTAAAGCATGCTGGAAATAAAGCAGAATGTGCTTTAAGGCTGCTTTTAAGGGGTTATCTATCGTCAGATTCTTTGATGCCAGAAACAAGCTATGGAGTTAAGGTTTAAGGCAAAGTTTATGCTGTGCAATTTGCACAAAGGTTGTATGATTAAGGTATACATGTATATATTTACACAAAATTATGAAGTTTCAGCAAATATGTTCTTCTTTTAACATTCCATTTACTTGTTCTGAGTTAAATTTTATTAAGTCTCCTTTTAACTTAGTTACCCCTAAAACTTCAAATGTACAATTCCAGTTTCCAATTAAAGGACCTACAGTGTAGACCCTGATCAAAGTGCTCCTGTATGAGTTCTCTGAGCTGGTTACACATTGTCTACACTGGACATTCTTCACAGGTAAACTGTTTGTAAGACATTTATATGCACTGACAAGGTTTAATGGGTTAATTTATATTCAAATAGAATACTCAATTAGTTAATAATATGTATTGGGGATAGGTGGATATTGATACTAGATTAAACAAGAAAGTCACAACATTATAACCACTCAAAAATGAAGACTCTTTCAGTGTTTAAGCCAGATATAAGCTTAACTCTTTCAACACCATGGACCTGTTTAAAATATATTCATTGCATTTGCAAACAGTGTATACGCTGATCAGAGGGCTCCTTTAGGAACCCTTTGATCTTGGTCTACTGTGTTTGCATAGGACAATTGTACTCTTCACATGTACACCGCACATAAATGATATACATAGTCATTACTAGTGGCGAACAGGCATGCCTCTGAGTGGTAGTAAGAACAGGACTTTACTGTGCTAGGATTTAGAGCTAATCTATCTCTTTAGTAATCAAGTTCTCTAGTGAGAATCCATTTAACCATGTACAGTGGAGAATCTGTTATTCTTTCCCGTTTAAACGCAAACGCAAAGCACTAAAATGTAGAAAAGAACAACTTTTGGACAATTCTGATAATTCATGTTTATCTTGGTGGCAAACAGTTTGGAGCCTGATCAGACGCCGGGTTACCCGGCATCTGATCTGGCTCCAAACTGTTTGCTCGGCAAATAATAGTTTTAGCGTAAACGCGTTTATTGGGAAAGAATAACAGATTCTCCACTGTAAATGTAATACTAAATTGTTTTAATAGACTATTCCAGTTTATGTTGTTTGAGGGCTGTAACCAGATAATGTTTAAAACAAAAACAAACTCTGTAGACCCTGAACAGAGGGCAAAGGATACATGTACTTGTTTCACAGTTAGGGTTAATGCTGAACTTGCATTTGATTAGCAGTAGCAAGCATTGTAGATATTGTGCAATATTGTATGTTTGTAGTAAGTTTTTATAGTTTTAAGTGTTTTCTTTCCCCTGTAACCATGCCTTTATTGTTGACCATCAAAGTACCTCGATTCTAGTTCTGAAGAGGAGTGATAACTAAAAGCAAATTGAAAGTAAAGCAAAATGCTCCTTAACTCTTTCCTCCCTGAAACTTCAAATGGAAAATCCCAGTTTCCATTTTAGTCCAGTCCATTTCTGACATTTAAGAGTTGTTTTTGTCAATGTTTTGCATTATGGCAAACAGTGAAGACCCAGATCAGAGGGCTCCATAAGGAGCCCTCTGATCTGGGTCTTCACTGTTTGCATAGGACAAGTACACGTTTTACATGTATACTGTTTGAAAAGGTCGCCTATAGGCGGGACTAGGGTTCAAAGGGTTAAGGCACATTCTAATTCACTTTCAGTCTGCTTTAAGCTACCTACCATCTGCTAGGCTAAAGAACATATTTTTATGGTGCACATTCATGATTGGTAATTGTATACATTGGATTTTAATGAAAATAAATTAGAGGGGTAAAAAAGCATATTTAGGGAGTAATATAGAGCAAACGGTTAATCCTTTTAATGCCAACAAAATGAAGTCAGCTTCAAATTTGTCATTTGCTGTAGGAAAGAGGTCAGACTCACAAGGAAACCGTGCAGACCCTGATGAGGCTGTTTGATCTGGGTTTACACTGTTTTCTAAAATGTCAATATATGCTAATAACAGGAGTAGGGTTAATATTTATTTTTTCATTTATTTCAGTTTAATCAAATAGAAAGTATCAGCAAGATACTGCGGCTCCTTAGGATTTGCGAGTCTGCAAGTTATCAATTTTCCTAATACAGTAAAAATTCTTTATTGTGATCACTAAAATGAAGGCTAATTGATTGTTTGAAAGACAGGTGACAGCTTAAAGCAAGGTAAAAGTACATGTAATACAGAAAGCTCCTGAAGGTACTTTCTGATTTACTTTTACCTTGCTTTATGCAGTCGCCTGCTTTAAACATCAAATAGATAACATTATTTAGTTTTCGTATTAGAGAGGTTTTACTTTTCATAGCATGTTTCAACAAAGAATTTTAATTTTAATGAGGTTTCTCTCTACATGCATTGTCAGATTGCATTTATAAACATATACAAGGCGTGTGTACACATTTATATAGTTAAAGAGGTTTCATATTTATATATATATATATCTGGTTTATTAGTGAATGTTTCAAAAGTTTATCTGGTTCTTGTTGTTGATGTTTTATGTTCATTAGTTGATAAACTGAGGGAGAAGTGAATATTGTTGGAGCAATAAAGACATTTTCAGTGAACTTTGTCTTAATTTTATCATACTTCAGTCCAGGACCCCGTTTCATAAACTTAGTACGACAAAAACGGTTGTAAGTCAAAACTTTAAAATAATTTAATTTCTGATATCTATATCTAATCCTGTCTTGTGACATCTCTTTGGAATCGTCTTTTCAAGACGATTCCAAAAAGTTGTCACAAAACAGGATTAGATGGAAAAAGAAATAGTCGAGACTTTTATAATCTTATGACAACATTTGTCTTACGAAGTTTTTTGAAACGGGTCCCTGTAACCTAGCACAAATACAAGTTATATTTGTAGCGATATCAGTTATTGAAACTGATAAAGTTTTGAACCATCATTCTTCTTCAACCATTACCCCATAAACATACATTTTAACATCTTTAATTTATTTCTCCACTGAAGAAATTTATTCCACTTTATGTACTGCAAGAAATATTTTATATATCCTACTCCTAGTAGATGGCATTTTAAAGCATGCAGAAGGTGAGGCAAAATGTGCCTTAAGACACCTGTTTCTTTACTTTTAACTTGCTTAAATCCTGTACTCCATAGCCTATTTGTACTTTTGAAGATTGGTGACCACTTAAAGCAGGTTGAAAGTAAAGCATAATGCACCTAAGGTGTATTTTGTTTTACTTTCAGCCTGTTTTAAGCTACCATCTGCTAGAATAAAGAAAAAAATTCCATCTGCTAGAATTTCTTGGGATCTATTTACTTCAGTGAAAGAATAGATAAAAAAGTATCAAAATGGAGTGACGAGTTTGGTGATCACCCGTCTTCAAAGTCAGAAACGGATAAAGGGTTGAAAGTACTCTCAATTTACTACGACATTATATGCACATCATGTCCTCCACTTGAAACCCATTTGTATTGCCCTCATTGAACCGAAATACACCAATAATTAACTGCTGTCAATCCACATCACTCAATCTAGAAACAGACATGCTGTTAAATACCCGATTTGCATAATGGGAGTACCTTTAGATGCTTCAGCCTTTCAGTTATATTGTTAACATTACTCCATAAATACACTTTTACGCCTTCAATTCGTTCCTACACTGAAGAACATAGTACATGTACCACTTTATACATGAATATGAATATGCATTATAAAAATCTTTTCTATATCTCAGCAGATGGTAACTTAAACGTTTTACTCCATAGCCTGTTTCTAAGTTTGAAGATAGGCGACTACTTAAAGCAGGTTGATAGTAAAGCAGAACACACCTTAAGATGCTTTAAGCTACCCTCTGCTAGGATATAGAAAAAATTCTTATGGTTAAAAATCATGACTTTATAATTTGGAATTATTTTCCTCAGTTGAGGAATAAGTTAAATGTGTAAAAATGCATATCTGTATGGAGTAAAGGGTTAAAGCAGGCTGAGAGGCTGGTCACATGTCTTCAAAACTAGAAACAGGCTATGGAGTAAAGGATATTACAAGATAGGTCACCTGATTATGGCAAATAATTTGGAGATACAGACGAGTTTAATTCTAAACTAGAATTGTTGCTGTGCTTTGACTAGGCGTTCACATTGACATTGATTGAATGTGAAAAGCATACATTATATGATCCAGGTCTGCTATGCAATAACAAAATCATGTTTGTTGAATTTTCTTTATTTTACAAATCATAATGTTTCAATATTTTGTATTTAAATTAAAACCAAGAGTCAAACTTGTGTTTGTGGTAGCCTTTCAGACAGCTGAACTATTGAAGGCTAAATGCTAAAACAAGAGCGTGTCCCAGTTACACGAATGCCCCCGATGATACAGGGAGGGGAATCCAGACTATCAAATGTAAAATGTACAAGTTAGAGAGCAGAAACTGTCGTGGAGCGCCATAAAAGAGCCATTTTGAGGAATTCATGGGCCATTACTCCAAAGAGCCTAGCATAAATTGGCGCTGCTGGTTATCCAACTTGGTCTCCATTTTATGTCAACAAACATTTTCAGAAAGTTTGGTGAAGATCAGATGAAAAGCAATGTGTTTGTGAAACACAAATGCCCCCAGCCAGCGTCATGTTCTGTAATGTAATGCTTATTTGCAAAAGTAGGTCAAAAGTCATGGTCGCATGGTAAATGAAACATTGGCATGGTTGAAGAAGTCTTAACACAAGAAACATACAATGTACATGTACATACAAAGTATGGAAGCTCTAGACCTACTGGTTCAAATGTTATAGGCGTATAAAGATTTATACAAAAGCCGGTCAGAGGTCGTAGGTATGGTTGGTAAGGTCTTGACACAAGAAATATATAAACAAAATATGAAAGCCGTAGGCCTACTGGGGCAAATGTTATAGCCATTTAAAGATTTTAACAAAAGTAGGTCAAATGTCAAGGTCACAATGTCAAAAAGTTTTGTATGGTTGGAAAGGTTTTGCCACAGGGAAGACACCTGCCAAGTATAAAAGGCCGAGGTGCAAAAATGCAATAGTTATAGCCAAGGTTAATGTTTTTGTTAAAGTTAGATTAAACAGGTCAAAGGTCAAGGTCACATAGTCAAAGACCTTGGTATGGTTGGAAAGGTCTTGACACAAGAAATATATAAATAAAATATGAAAGCCGTAGACCTACTGGTGCAAATGTTATAGCCATTTAAAGATTTTAACAAAAGTAGGTCAAATGTCAAGGTCACATGGTCAAAAAAATTTGTATGGTTGGAAAGGTCTTGCCACAGGGAAGACACATGCCAAGTATATAACGCCCAGGTGCAAAAATGCAAAAGTTATAGCCAAGGTTAAGGTTTTTGGTTAAAGTTTGATTAAATAGATCAAAGGTCAAGGTCAATGTCACATGGTCTAATACGTTGGTATGGTTGGAAAGGTCTTGACACAAGAAATATACAAACAAAATATGAAAGGCTTGGGCCTACTGGTGCAAATGTTACAGCCATTTAAAGATTTTTTCAAAGTAGGTCAAATGTCAAGATCAAGGTCACAAGTTCAAATATGTCTGTATGGTTGAAAAGGTCTTGACACTAGGGAGACACATGTCAAGTATAAAAGGCTCAGGTGCAAAAATGCAAAAGTTATAGCCAAGGTTAAGTTTTAGGTTAAAGTTTGATTAAATAGGTGAAAGGTTGAGGTCAAGGTCAAGGTCACATGGTCATAGACTTTGGTATAGTTGGAAAGGTCTTAACACAAGAAATATGCATACAAAATATGAAAGCCCTATGCCAACTGGTGCAAATGTTATAGGCATTTAAAGATTTTTACAAAAGTAGGTAAAATGTCAAGGTCACAAGGTCAAAAAGTGTTGTATGGTTGGAAAGGTCTTGCCATGAGGAATACACATGCCAAGTATAAAAGGCCCAGGTTTAAAAATGCAAAAGTTATAGCCAAGGTTAAGGTTTTTGGTAAAAGTTTGATTAAATAGGTCAAAGGTCAAGGTCACATGGTCAAAGATGTTCGTATGGTTGGAAAGGTCTTGACACAAGAAATATATAAATAAAATATGCAAGCCGTAGACCTACTGGTGCAAATGTTATAGCCATTTAAAGATTTTTACAAAAATAGGTCAAATGTCAAGGTCACAAGGTCAAAAAGGTTTGTATGGATGGAAAGGTCTTAATACAGGGAAGACACATGCCAAGTATAAAAGGTCCAGGTACAAAAATGCAAGAGTTATAGCCAAGGTTAAGGTTTTTGGCACAGACAGACGGATGGACGGACAGACAAACCAATAGACATGACAAAAACTATATGCCCCCGAATCGTAGATTCTGGGGGCATAAAAATAGTACTCTAGATAGAACTCCAGATAAGAGTGATTAAACTGAACATTTCCAACATTTTCTCCTGTATTTCTCCTCCAAACCCTATATTGCAGGGCTGCCATAACTTGATCATGAAAAATCCAAAGACTTCCCAATTTTCTGTTTTTTAAGCTCGTTTACTTAAAGCAAGTTGAAAGTAAAGCAGAATGCGCCTGAAGGCGCATTCTGCTTTACTTTCAGCCTGCTTTAAGCTACCATCTTCTAGGATAAAATTCCGAAGATTACGGAAAAAGTTGGAGAAATGGCAGCCATGATATTGTCATCACTCATCAGAATAATCTCTAACATACAGCTTGGTGGAGGCATAAGGAAATAAAAGCTTTAAATACTCTCTCACCTCATCTTCAAGGAATGACCACTTGACCCTATTCCTGAGAATATTCGTGTAAAACTCCTTCCTCTATGAACATTTGTTACTGTATATAGCTCATAGGTATTGGGCCACCAAATAGACCGGAAGTGCTTCATGGTGTAGTCGAAAGAAGTCCAGCAAAGAAATAGTGCCAGACTTTTTGCCTCAGAATAGCTTTTTGTCAAGAAATATTTACTGTTTTGAGTCTTTTATGTAATACATGGATGATAGAGAATAGATACAAATACTCTCTGTCATGATAGATGGTTTTTTGAAGAAATTATGTGAGCTGAAGTGACAAGTCCCTGTTTTAGCCGGAGCCTATTTGAAAATGTAGCAAAACACCAGTCATGTCACTGAAGCCAAGAGATTTTTCTTATATGCCACATGACCCCCCGTTTTCTCTGCATTTTTCACTTGTGCAAGGGTGTATCTTTGTGGGAAATATAGGGTAGCACCTGTGGTTGGAATTAAAATTGTATTTTTTTTACCTTGGAAATGACGCATTTTATATTTATTTAAGTTATATAGGAGAGCCGTTTTGGTGTACCATGCCTTCATAAAATACAGCAAATATTACTTATAGGAAAGAGTTGAAAGCTCGTGTTAGATCCTTTAAGAAAACTGCATACCCTGATCAATTAGGTGCTGATTGACCTGGGTCTTCACTGTTTTCAGAAAGTGTAAATATACACTTATAGCAGTAGAATGGTTAAAACATGTTTGACTCTATCTCAAATTAAAAACAAAATCCACATTATCCAGTAACAGTATGTTTCAGTATTTCACATGTAATCATATAATCTTAAACAAAATCTGTAAAAAAACAGTCAACTTTCAAATCATGCAGACATCCATTCATTACATCTGAATAACGCAAACCTAACTAAAACATTATCTCATGATCTGAATGAAAATTCAGAAATACAGGCAGGGCTGCCATTTCTCCAGATTTTTCCAAAATCTTCAGATTTTTATTCTAGCAGATGGGAGCTTAAAGCAGGCTGAAAGTAAAGCAGAATGCGCCTTAAGGCGCATTCTGCTTTACTTTCAACCTGCTTTAAGTAATCACGTTTGAAAAATAGAATATTTGGAAATCTTATGATTTTTCAAGATCAACTTATGGCAGCCCTGAATACAGGTGACAAATCATAGTCAACCTTGTGGGAATTGTTATCTGAAGATAATCGTAACTAGGCATGACCAGTCATGACTAGATGTTTTACATAATTCTCTAATCTTGAAGCTGGCACTGTTAAGAACTTGAGCCAATGTTTCACTGGCACCATATCACAAAGCAAATCTCCTATAGCTTCACTTATGTGGACAAGTTCTTCTTGTATGACCTGAAATATAAAAACTCAACATTAGTTTGTTTATCTAACACTAAAACTATTTTTTGTTTTACAACATTTCTAAATACAGTATAACCAGGTTAATCCAGAAACCTGCTGTAACCGACAATGATTTTCGGACCCACAAGTTGAATGGCATACACAAACTTCGCTATCTCGAACACTTTTAAGTCAAGCTGACCTGTATTTCTTTTCATGAATTTCTATATCTCAAGCTCGCTCAAGTGGAACATAACCATATTTCAAAGTTAAAACATGGCTTAACTTTGAAATACGGGTATTTTGCACTTAAACAAGTATGGAATAGTTTGGCTGTACAGTAAAACCTCTCTAATACGACCACTAAAACAAAGGCTAATTGATTGTATAAAAGACAGGTGACAGCTTAAAGCAAGGTGACAGTAAAACAAAAAGCTCCTACAGGAGCTTTCTGTTTTACTGTCACCTTGCTTTAAGCAGTCACCTGTCGTAGTAAACGTCTATTAATTAATGCATTTTAGTGGTCGTATTAGAGAGGTTTTACTGTATATCTAAAATCTGCACATTAGTTTATCGGACATCATCAGTTGGTACCAAAGGATGTCTGATAAGGCAGGTTATACTGTAAATGGAACACAAAGTACTTCCCTAGATGTTTTTGTACAGTTAAGGTCATTGTGGCACAGGCCAAGGATTCAATGATATCATTATCAGGATAAATACTCGGAAATCTTGCATTCAATTAGCACAGATGCCCATGTTGACATCCTAGTCAATATATTTTTGAATCTTATCAAAGTCCAAATTAAGAAAAGATAAAGGTCAAATCAAGGTTAGGTAATATGGTGGATTGGGAATGTTCCAGTATCTAAGCATTATAGTAAACCGTGTTGATGCTAGAGGAAACAGTAAAATCTAGCTAACTGAGAAAAGGCCTTTTTAAAATATTCAGTTCTAAAACAATCCTAAATAGTCAAATAAGAATATACTAAATAGAAAACTAGAACAGTCTATTAACGTTCAGGAGCAAATGAGTTTTATTTTTATTTTGTATTAACCCTTTACCTCATACAATCGCCTTTTAGCACACTCAGTTTATTCCTCCGCTGGAGAAAATAGTTCCAATTTATACAGTTATGAATATGTATCAGAAGGAATATTTTCTTTATTTTAGCAGGTAGAAGAATAAAGCAGGCTGAAAGTAGAGCAGAATGTGCCTTATGGCGCATTCTGCTTTACTTTCAACCTGCTTTAAGAAGTCACCTATTTTCAAAACTAGAAACAAGATATTGGGTAAAGCGTTAAGACCTCTATTTTACAATCAACAGGTGATATGCTAATATTGTACCCACCTTCAACACCACACAAGCCACACTTCTTGCCCTTCTTTGTTGGAGCTCCTCCATCTGTAGAGGCGTGTCGTTTCTTGCCGCCACCACCACCAGCCCTCGCTCCTCCTCTATTACTTCCTGTAGTTAAACAAAGACAGTAGAACTATGAATTTAACCCATTACCCCATATAAACGCCTTTTTACGCCTCTAATTTATTCCTTCACTGAAGAAAAGAGTTCCAATTTATACAGTCATGAATATGTACCGGAAGAAATATTTTCTATATTCAAACAGATGGTAGCTTAAAGCAGGCTGAAAGTAAAGCAGAATGCGCCTTAAGGCGCATTCTGCTTTACTTTCAACCTGCTTTAAGTGGTCAACTGTTTTCAAAAGAATAAACAGGCTATGGGGTAATGGGTTAATTACAAATATTTATTATATGCCTTCATGTGCTATCCAGCTTTTCCGTGTGTGTATGTAAAGAAAGAGACAAGAGTCTGTATCTTTTTTTTTCCAGGCCTTGTCAAAAGCAAGACCTCGTTTGTTTTCCACGTCATAGGTGTGTAGTAGAAGTGGCTGAATGTCAACTGTTAGTACAATTGTAGCCAAGCAAGGAAAGGGACAGCTTATGCTGATTTATAGTGCGCTCACATTTGCCCTACGGCGGCTGTACGGCGGCCGCAGAATCGGAAAATCGGTAGTTTCCCACGGCCGCCGTAGAAATCCTACGGTGGCCGTACGGCAGCCGCACGGCGTATACCCATATTTCACAGGCCGTAGAGGTCGCCGTAGAATTATAACGCGGAGTTATAACATTTTTTAAATCCTACGGCGGCCGTAGAAAACACTCGCCTCAGAGTGGTTCTACGGCTGCCGTACAGTGGCCGTACGGCCGCCGGAACTCAATTGTCACTTTTCTTATTGTGCATTTGTACTTTTGTTCATACATGTAAAACATGTGTATTATTAAAAATGGGATTAGATGTTCTTAAGTGCTGTCCTAATGTGTCCATTGAGTTCACGGTGTAGTTGGACTGATATGAGTTGCGTGAACATGTAGCAAAACCAAGTTATGTAGCAGGAGCAGCATTTTGATTGCAGAGAATCTGGTGGAGCTTCCACGGTTGCCGTACGGTGGCCGTACGGTGGCCGCAGGTTTTTTAACCTAAAAAAATAGAAACTCGCCGTGCGGCAGCCGCAGCAAATGTGAGCGCAACACACAGCGGCCGTAGGAATTCTGCGGCGGCCGGGGAATTGCTACTCGCCGTAGAAACAACAAGCCGTGCGGCTGCCGTACGGCAGCCGCAGCAAATGTGAGCGAGGCATAACAAACCATGAAGATAACTCAACCTTTTACACCATGGCTTTAAGAAGTGTTTAAGACATTTGGTTGCGAAAGCATAAGAAAATTACCACATCTTAAAAGGGGACTACTGAGATAAGGCAGAAAATAAAACAGAACACTCCCACAGGAGATTTCTACTTTACTTTTGTCCTGCTAGATACAAGATACAAGATACAAGAAACTTTATTTATATATGTTGTGAAAACACCCGACTATAAATAAAGTTTCTTGTATCTTGTATCTAGCAGGACAAAAGTAAAGTAGAAATCTCCTGTGGGAGTGTTCTGTTTTATGTTCTGCCTTATCTCAGTAGTCCCCTTTTAAGATGTGGTAATTTTCCTATGACTATTTCAAGGACAGGGTACCAGCATGGAAAGGTTAACCCTTCAAGCCTAAATATATCTTGTGGGTGGGTATCTATTATCATTTTAAACTCTTCTAGAACAGACATTTTGAACTAGTCTACTGTCGAATTGTTGATATGACAACAACAAGAGCACCGCAAGCCGGGCACATTATACGCCCGTCAAATCGATCTTCGAATGTAGTCATACTAAAACCCTATCAAGGTAAAGTGAACAAAAGGGAAAGAACCCTTAAAGTTAGGGGTCATATGCTGTCCAAGTTTCAAAAGGATTGGAATAAATTTATTTGAGAAAGAATGCGGACAAACAAAAAAATGCCCGTTTTTGACGATAAAAGGGGCATAACTCTTGAATGTCAGGGGCAATCTTGCTGGTTATCGAACTTGACTGAGACATTATGGTCATACACATGCTGACCAAGTTTCAAAAGGATTGGAATAAATTTCTTTGAGTTGGAGAGCATACAAACTAAGAAATGCCCGTTTTTGACAAAATAAGGGGCATAACTCTTGAATGTCTTGGGCAATCTTGCTGGTTATGGAACATAACCGAGACATTATGGTCATACACATGCTGACCAAGTTTCAAAAGGATTGGAATAAATTTGTTTGAGTAACGGCGCGGACAAACTAAAATATGCCCGTTTTTTAAGAAAAAGGGGCATAACTCTTGAATGTCTGGGGCAATCTTGCTGGTTATTGAACTTGACCCAGACATTATGGTCATTCACATGCTGACCAAGTTTCAAAAGGACTGGAATATTTTTGTTTGAGTAAGAGAGCGGACAATTTAAAATATGCCTGTTTTTGACAAAAAAGGGGCATAACTCTTGAATGTCTCGGGCAATCCTGCTGGTTATCGGACTTGACCGAGATATTATTGTCATACACATGCTGACAAAGTTTCAAAAGAATTGAAATAAATTTATTTGAGTTAGAGAGCGGACATGAAAAAGTTAACGGACAGACAGACTTACGAGAGGATACTTATGTGGCTATTTTCTATTGTTTTCTTTTGAGTGGCTAGCCACACAACCGACAATTTCTTTTTGCTCTAACTTGAAAAATAATGATCTGGAGGCTAACCCTACCCCTAACCCTATGTCCCACAACTTGCCAGGTTAATGTCACAAGAGACGGCCAGGTTAATGTTTTTCAATTATGGGGCTAAGAATTTTAGCCACGTAAGTACCCTCTCGTAAGCACGGACAGAAGACAGGCGTATAAAAATGAATGAAAATATCAAACAGTACAGACCCTGATCAGAGGGCTCCTATAGGAGCCCTCTGATCAGGATCTGCACTGTTTGCATATGTAATCAGTAATCTCTACAGAGGGCTGTAAGGTTGAAAGGGTTAAAGAATAGATGAAGGCATGAAAAAACATCACTTTAAATTTGTCAACTGTTTCTTGTTATACATACCACCAAATCCTCCTCCACCACCCCGGCCATCTCCACCATCCTCGTCTGCCCACTGGAAGAAGTTACATCCCTGTCCTCTAGGAGCAGGGCAGGCATAAAACTGTCTCCCCTTGTTAGGTCCTTCTTTATGTACTGTCAGGCTGGAAAACAAAATGCAACTGATAACAGAACTCAAGATCAGTTAAGTAAAGTTGAACATCCATAAGTTACCTCTTTCCACCATGAAACTCCAAATAGACCATTCCAATTTCCAATTAAGTATAGTTTATTTTTGTCTTTTAAAGGTTGTTGTCAATGTATTGCAATGTGGCAAACAGTGCAGACCCTGATCAGGGGGCTCCTGAAGGAGCCCTCTGATCAGGGTCTACATTGTTTGTATAGGACAAGTGTACTATTCACATATACACTGTTTTCAAAAGATATGTACATACAGTGTATGTGACTTAGGGCTCAAAGTCAAGAGTAAAGCTGGTTAAGTGGACCTTACTTGGAGTTCTGCAGCTGAAGTCACTAAAGTCTCAGCATACCCATATTTCCTATATTCTATTAAATTTAAAAGACGTAAGCGACCTCGAAGTATTGAGTTCCATTGTTTTTCACACATAAAAGGTATTGTCTATGCCCATGCTATGTTGTGAGTCATTAGAAGTGTTTTTGAGAGAAATGCTGCAAACTTTTATCTTAAATTTTATTATCTAGAGCTGTCAGATAGATCCCTTTGCATAGGATAAGTGTACTTTACACAGGTCAACTATTTGTAAGACTTGTATATGCATCACCAGGATTGATTTGGTTTAAACAATTTGAATGTACAGCACTCCCTCTCTACAATGACATCCAATGGATGACCAACATTTTGTGCATTGTACGGAGGGTGTCTATATATGGAGGGAATTTGGTTTACTTTTGCAAACAGTTTGAATCCAGATCAGATGCGGCGTCTGATCTGGATTCAAGCTGTTTGTCACTCGTCATTAAAGTTTTTTTCTGTCAAAATGTTCAATATGTAACTTTGAGAAAAACAGCAGAAGACAACTTTAAGCAGATGATATTACAGCAGTAAAGGCGTTAGAGATAATTCTCCTGTTAAGGGAACTGCAGCAAAGGTCGTTGTAAGGAGGGAGTCATTGTTTGGAGGGACGTTGTAGAGAGGGAGCGCTGTATTAGTTTACTTACACATGAACAGTATAAAATAATAATTTGATGGTTTCAGATGACTAACTGACCACTCAGCTAGATCCAATCAGTAAACATTCCTACAGATCATACATTCTAAAAAATTATTTCTATGGGTTATTGGAGTTGTCTATTTAAAAAGCATTCCTATTGTTTAAAATGAAAATAATTTGATTTGATTTTTTGAGTTTACGTCGCTTTTAACAGTATTTCAGTCATATCCCTACGTCCAGCTAAATATAGGTGGAGGAAGACCCTAGAAGCCCTTTATGCACTGTTTTAGGCACAAATCGGCAACTGGGTAGAACCACCGACTTTCCAAAAGCCAGCTGGAAGGCTTCCCAACATGAAAAATCCTAATGACCAGACTAGGATTTGAACTCAAAGCGGTGAAGAGCTTAGTGATGTAAGTCACAGTGACTGTTACCACTAGGCCACGGAGGCCCCTAAAACGAAAATGAACACATACACAATGCAATGATTGGTTAATCATAACTGTTTTTTAACCTGGTAACCCATAGCTTGTTTCTAGCTTTGAAACAGGTGACCCCTTAAAGCAGGTTGAAAGTAAAGCAGAATGCGAATTAGGGTGCATTCTGCTTTACTTCAGCCTGCTTTAAGCTACCATCTGCTTGAACATAGAAAACATTTCTTATGACACAGATTCATAGCTGCTTATATTGGAACTCTTTTCTTCAGTGAATGAATAAATTAAAGCAGTAAAAAGGAGTATTTATGTGGTAATGGGTTAAACAAGAGTGCCTCAAGCACAAGATACAGTGGAGAATCTGTTATTCTTTCCCGTTTAAACGCAAACGCAAAGCACTAAAACGTAGAAAATAACAACTTTTGGACAATTCTGATAATTCTTGTTTATCTTGGTGGCAAACAGTTTGGAGCCTGATCAGACGCCAGGGTTACCCGGCGTCTGATCTGGCTCCAAACTGTTTGCACTGCAAATAATAGTTTTAGCGTAAACGAGTTTATTGGGAAAGAATAACAGATTCTCCACTGTACTCCTGTCAAAGGGTATAGCTCCACCAGACATTGTGGAAATGTACCAGATCATCCAAACTATTTCAGCAACTAAGCATCCTACCAGGTACATCATGAAAATCAGACATATTTTGTCAAAAGTAATCGTGTAAAAACACTGGACAGAAGGATGGACAACACCATTCCATAATAAATCTTGTTTTCAACAGGTTTATAAAAATGTGCATTATTTTTTTGGACATCTGTTTTTACAAGGAAAAAATAGCATTTTCTAGTGTTTATTATTTGCCCATTTTTTAGCACTCTAACCAACCTTTTTGCTGATTGTCCACAGCCACATGCTACAGAGTCACCACCAGAATTTGCCTGGTTGTTCCACGAGCCCTGGCCACCAGTCTGATTGTTCCACGAGCCCTGGCCACCGATCTGATTGTTCCATGAGCCCTGCCCAGTATTCTGGTTGTTCCACGAGCCTTGCCCAGTGTTTGTGGGTGTGTGGGTAGATGTGGGTCTATTACTAGAGTAACTGGAGCTACTGTATCTGTACAACACATGTAAAACAGTCATGATTGCATGCTTTTATCATGCCCTGTTAAAGAGTCATAGAAATTTATATCAAGACAGGTGGATGCTTAAAGCAGGCTGATAGTAAAGCAAAAAGCTCATTCAGGAGCTCATTTAGCCTGTTTTAAGAAACAACCTGTCTTTAACGTTCAAAACAAACCATGGAGAATAAGGTTAAGCAACCTATCTTTGAAAAAGCATTCAAATCGCTAAATAATAATAGTAAAGCAGAAAGCCCCTGAAGGAGTTTTCAGCTTTACCTTTGTTCTGCAGTAAGCTGTTGCATGCCTCAAAGACTGCTAATCTAGCCAATTTATTCAAGTTATAAAGAATCCAACTTTTATTCAATATATACAGTGAGGGCAACAATATGTATGACTATAAATAGTCCAACTAACATTCAACAAGCCCGACCCCAACTGATAGACAGATAAAAGGGTCACTCATGTGCTGCAGTTGACCATAAAACAATGAACTCGGACTGTTAAGAAACAGGCCTGTGTCCTTCAAACATGTATACACTCTTAAATATATACAGTATTGAGTGACATACCTGTAAGAAATTAAAGTAAGAAAGAAAGAAATGGCATATCCTGCTTTACTTTCAACCTACTTTAAGTGATCACCTGTCTTAAAAACTAGAAACAGGTTATGGGGGAAAGGGTTAAGGCAGGTGTAGCTGCAACTTTAATGATTTGCAATGAAGAAATAGAGGATAACTGTTTTTTTCAGTGTAAGATCGAAATTTAATCCATTGAGTAAACATCAGGCGTTATATTTTCATGAGTGGCAAAGCCACAAGTGAAAATATAACAGCCTGATGTTTACGAAATGGATTAAATTCAATCTTATACTGAAAAAATACAGTATATATTTATTTATACTTTTAAGCCACTTTTTAAACAAAGGTGTTCGACAATTGAAAGTGAAAGTATATTATGTATCCCGTGTGGAGCCCCAAGTTAATATCAAACACATTTTTTGTGACAGTTTGCCATACAATGACGTCACTGATTTATTGATTTGACATCATCGGAATTACGTTGTTATTTCCAATCTTGGATTCATGTTCTTCAATTGAGTAGTTCGCGACAAATCGGGCTGCCGGAATTAAACGATAAAACATGATTGACTATGATCCATAGGGAGCCCTACAGGGAAAATTCATAAAAGAAGCAACATGCAACGATCATCTCACTGCTTGAAATAGTGAAATTATCAAGTGATAATCCACTGCTATTTCCTAGTAATCCACCAAAAAGTATAAATAAGTAGAATAATTAACCTGTTGTTATTACTGTTGTTATTACTGTTATTGTTGTTGTTACCGGCATCTCCAGCCTCATCAGCCCACAGGAAGAAATTACACGTTGATGCCTCACACTTGTAAAACTGGCGACCTGGCAAGAAACAAACAACTGAAATCAATATGCCATCAATGAAGACCATTTTAAGATCTTAGTAAACACATTCAACCTCATCAACCAGTATACGTGTCATTGATGATCAGTGTATAAATGAACTAGAACGGCTATCACTAAAGGTGATAAATACCCCCGCTATGCAGCACTCTGTCACACTCTGCAGACGTTTTCAATGAGGTTTGACAATGGCAGGGTGCTGCCACCATCATAACAACTTTAAGGAGTTCGCCGTACAAGATTTTGCCTGCCAATTTCAAGGCCAAAGGTCAAGGTCACAGAGATTTGAAATGTGTGTCTTGCACATCTACTACTCCTGAGTAACATTTATGCAAAGTATCAAGTGAATCAGGTTGAAAGTGAAGGAGAAGTTCAAAGTACAAGATTTTGCCTGCCAATTTCAAGACCAAATTTAAGGCCAAAGGTCAAGGTCACAGAGACCTGAAATTTGTGTCTTGCACATCTAGTACACCTGAGTAACATTTATGCCAAGTATCAAATGAATCGGGTTGAAACTGAAAGAGGAGTTGAAAGTACAAGACTTTGCCTACCAATTTCAAGACCAAAGGTCAAGGTCAAGGTCACAGAGACCTGAAAATTGTGTCTTGCACATCTTCTACACCTGAGTAACATCTATGCCAAGTATCAAATGAATCGGGTTGAAACTGAAGGAGGAGTTGAAAGTACAAGATTTTGCCTGCCAATTTCAAGACCAAATTTAAGGCCAAAGGTCAAGGTCACAGAGACCTGAAATTTGTGTCTTGCACATCTAGTACACCTGAGTAACATTTATGCCAAGTATCAAATGAATCGGGTTGAAACTGAAAGAGGAGTTGAAAGTACAAGATTTTGCCTACCAATTTCAAGACCAAAGGTCAAGGTCAAGGTCACAGAGACCTGAAATTTGTGTCTTGCACATCTACTACACCTGTGTAACATCTATGCCAAGTAACAAATGAATCGGGTTGAAACTGAAGGAGGAGTTGAAAGTACAAGATTTTGCCTACCAATTTCAATACTAATTTCAAGGCCAAAGGTCAAGGTCAAAGAGACCTGAAATTTGTGTCTTGCACATCTACTACACCTGAGTAACATTTATGCCAAGTATCAAATTAATCGGGTTGAAACTGAAGGAGGAGTTGAAAGTACAAGATTTTGCAGACAGACCGACCGACCAACCAACCAACTAACCAACCGACCAACGGCCAACCGACCGACAGGCTGATTCCAGTATACCCCCCTCAAACTCTGTTTGTGGGGGTATAACAAGAGCCTCATTGGGCATATTTCGCTCACCTGAGAATAATTGACATTATGGAGATAATTATTTATGTCCAGGAAGGGGTTATTTTTTACCCGAGGGGCATAATTTGAACAATCTTGTTAGAGGACCTGTAGATGATGCTATGTGCCAAATATCTAAGATCAGGGTAGTAGGGTTTTAGACAAGAAGATTTTTTGTAAGTTTTCATTGAAAAAAATCAATTTTAAGCTCCTGTGACCTACATATGCAACAGACTGAGACCATTTGAACAAAATAGGTAAAGAACATTTACAAGTGTCACCATGCTGAATATCAAAGATCTGGCCATATTAGTTTCAGAGAAAAAGACATTTTAAAATTTCACTATATAACTCTATGTAAAACTGTGACCCCTGGGGCTGGGCCAATTTCGACTCCAGGGCATCATTTGAACAAACTTGATAGAGGACCTGTAGGCGATGCTATGTGCCAAATATCTAAGCTCTTGCCCTTGTAGTTTCAGACAAGAAGATTTTTTAAGTTTTCACTGAAAAAAATCTATTTTTAGCTCATGTGACCTAGATATGCAACAGACCGGAACAATTTGAACAAAATGCCTAAAGGATATTTAGATGTGTCACCATACCGAATATCAAAGCTCTGGCCATATTAGTGTCAGAAAAGAAGATGTTTGAAATTTTCACTATATAACTCTTTGTAAAACTGTGACCCTGGGGCAGGGCCAATTGTGACCCCAGGGGCATAATTTGAACAAACTTGATAGAGGACCTGTAGGCGATGTTATGTGGTAAATATCTACGCTCTGGCCCTTGTAGTTTTAGACAAGAAGATTTTTTAAGATTTCCTTATTATTTCACTTTGGTTGCAATGGCAACCAGAGTTGGTTGCAATGGCAACCAGAGTTCGGCATTGTTTTTAATTCTTTGAACAAATTTGAAAGAGCTTGCCCAAGGAACATTTCTGTAAAGTTTGGTTGAATTCTGTTAAGGGGTATAGGAGGAGATGTCATTTGAAGCAATAATGACGACGCACGACAACGGACACAGGGCCATCCCAATAGCTCACCTTGAGATTATTTCGAAGAGACAAAGTTGAAGGTTCAGGTGGTTTGCTCGCTTATGTAAGAGAAGACATAACGTGTACGCATAGACAAAATCTCGAGTCAAATAACATTGAAGGTTTATGGTTGGAAATATTCCCAAAACATTGTAAGTCTTTTTTAGTTGGTTTCATTTACAGAAATCCAAGCTCAAATGCGCTATGGAATGTAGACTTTGATAATCATATCGAAAATATTCTTGATGAGCAAAAGGAAACAATTATATTGGGAGATTTTAACAAAGATTTGTTCAATGTTCAAATTAAAAGCCAATGGACTGATTACATGAACACATTAGGGTTTACTCAACACGTTGATGTAGCAACAAGAGTTGTTTCTGGAAAAAGTAGTACATTAATCGATCACATATATTCCAATTACACTAATAATATAAAATTTATTGATGTACCGCAAATTGGCCTAAGTGACCATTTTCCAGTATTTCTCACCCGAAAAATTCAGTCTGATGAGCCTAAGTTATCTCACAACACTATCTCATACAGATCTTTTAAGAATTTCAATGATGAGAATTTTAATGATGATTTAAAGCAAGTGCCATGGGATGTTATCAAAGTCTTTGATGATGTTGATGATTCTATGGATTTATGGTACTCATTATTTAAAGAAGTTTTAGACAAGCACCTTCCAATAAAACAAAAAAGAGTTAAGCATCAAAATCAGCCAAAGTGGTTATCATCCCAAATACAAGATGAAATAAAGAATCGAGACAAGTTGAAATCTCAAGGCAAAGAGGCAGAATACAAAATGGCAAGAAATAATGTAACTAAACTCATTCAATCTGCTAAAAAGAAAAATTATGAAACAATTCTTGAACAATCAAGTAATAACCCTCAAACTGTGTGGAAAGTTTTTAAAGAATTTGGAGCAGGAAAAGAGGGTAAAAACAAAAGTAATATATTCTCAATTAACCATAACAATGAGCACATCTCAGATAGCAAAGAAATAGCTAACATATTTAATGATTTTTTCATCTCTGTAGCTAAAAACCTGAAGGAACCTTTGGACTGCACTTCTCATGATAAACTCTCTGATTTCTGTAAAGATAAATTTGCAACTTCTACTAATTGTTGGTTTGAAATCCCTCTATTAAATCAAGAAAAAGTTAGAAAATATCTTTCCGCCCTTGATGTAACAAAGGCCACAGGAAATGACAACATTGGGCCAAAGTTATTACGTACGGCTGCTCCACACATAGCTGAAAGTCTAACCTATCTCTGCAATTTAAGTATTCAAACTAGTAAATTCCCAAATCAATGGAAAGAAGCAAAAGTTAAACCACTGTTTAAAAACGGCTTGCATGAAGATGTAAACAATTATAGACCAATTTCTATTCTTCCAATTTTGTCAAAGCTCATAGAAAAACATGTCCATGACTCCCTGATGACGTTTCTAGAAAACCATAATTTAATATGCATGAACCAATCTGGTTTTCGTCCAAATCATTCTTGTGAAACTGCGCTAATCAATATTATAGAGAAGTGGCGAATGGCTTTGAATGAAGGGGACTTAGTTGGTGTAATCCTAGTTGATTTTAGAAAAGCTTTTGATTTAGTAGATCATGATGTTCTTTTAAGCAAAATGAAAGCATATCAACTCAGCACTTCAGCACTTAATTGGTTCACATCCTATCTAAATAATCGAAAACAGTTGGTACAAATTGCCAATGATTTCTCAGAATATCAAGCTATTACATGTGGAGTGCCACAAGGCTCCATTCTTGGTCCGTTGTTATTCCTACTATTTATTAATGACTTGCCACTCTATACCAGTAATGTAATAACTGATATGTATGCGGATGATACAACATTATATGATGTAAATAAGTCACAACAAACAATAGAAAATAACCTAACTGTAGCTCTGAATGACCTCTCAACGTGGTGCAAAAAAAATGGCATGGTTATAAATTTTGAGAAAACAAAAGCTATGTTAATCACAACAAGGCAAAAACGAGACCAGCTGGATGTGAAAACTCTTAATATAAAAGTAATGAATGGTAAGTATGTAAACATGGTTTCATGTGATAAAATCCTTGGGGTTAAAGTAGATGAAAACTTGACTTGGAATGAACACTTAAAAACTGTAAAGTTAAAAATGTCGAGAAACATATGGTTGTTGTCACAAATTAGCAAATATTTATCAATCAATCATAGAATCACTTTTTATAAAAGCTACATCCAGCCTCATATTGACTATTGTAATATAATTTGGTCTAGCTGCTCAAAAAGTTGTCTTGATAAAATTGTAAGACTACAAAAAAGAGCCTGCAAAGTTATTCTTGACTATGAGTATGATGATATAATGCAGTCCATGAATGATTTTCATATAATGACGATTCATGAACGAATTTTCCTGCGCAAAGCCAAATTAATGTACAAAGTTTCTAACTATGCATGTCCTTTTTACATCAATGACTTATTTAAAAGGAGAGATTTAAGAAATGAAACAGTTCCAGTTCTGCGGTCTACAACTTCAAATAATTTTATACTGCCTCAACCGAAAACAGAGCTCTTCAGAAATAGCATTGCATACACAGGTCCAATTATTTGGAACTGTCTACCGCAAACTATAAAGGCTGCATCATCCATAGAAGCCTTCCACAGAGGCTGTATTCTATGGATGAGGGGTGGCAACTGATATCAATGTACATGTAATCATTGACTACAATGATTTCAGTTACCCCTTTTCATCCTGGTTTTAACCGAATACCCCATTTCTAGTTTTAAAAACAGCTAAAAGCTTAAAGCTAGTTGAAAGTAAAGCAGAATGCATCTCAAGGCGCATTCTGTTTTACGTTCAACCTGCTTTCAGCTTCCATCTGCTAAAATATAGAAATTATTTCTTATGGCACATGTTCATGAATGTTACAAAAGTTAATCAGTGCCTTATATTGTGTGTAATCTTTGTGTAAATATGTGTAAATACAGGTCTCTAGTTAAGAGGGAGTAAACTGAACAAATTCAACATTTTCTCACTTCTTGTAGCACCAAATCATATGGTGTAACTACACATTAGAATTGTCTCAAAGAGATGATTCTGATGAGTGGTAGCACCATAGGGTTTAATGCAGTAATGAAAAAAAAAAAATTTTTTAGTTATGAAATAGCCCCTTTATCTGGAGTTCTGTAAATAATACAGTAAATACTAGCCATATTTGTTACTATTGAAATACTGTGTGAATAATTTGTTCTTTGTTTATGCATTCTTGTAAATATTGTACATTCTTTTGAGGGCCACAAGGGAGATTAGTTTGCTGCCTGTACTAATTGTGTTACCCTCTTGAAATAAAGTCTTTATTATTATTATTATTATTATTATTGAGCCTTTGGCTCAGGTGAGCTAACAAGACACTTTTCTGTGTAAACAGTGTAGACCCTGATCAGAGGGCTCCTGCAGGAGCCCTATGATCAGGGTCTGATCTGTTTGTCATTTTGCAATAATTTGTTTAAAAAAATCTTTGTTTCTTATAACTTTGTTCATTGACAGTACAAGCATTTAAGACTTTCTATATACATATATAATTTGTACTACGAAAAAAGTTTTCCACCACAAATGAGCATATCTTTTATGAGAAATGTTTCTCAGACATAACTGTTTTCTCATTTTATATTAAATTTCTATCTCTGTTACACTATAATATATATGGATAAATAAGAGTTCATATCTACCTGTATTTGGCCCCTCTTTTCTCACTGTCAGCTGTTTGGCATCCTTGCCACAGTTACACACCACCTGATTATCTCCCCCTCCATCATCTGAATTCCCATGCATAGTTGACAGAGGCACTCTAGGATTGGAGTTTCTAGAGTTATCTCCCCTATTGTTCATTGAATTATTAAGAACTGGGTTAACACTGATAGTTCTGTTTTGGTTTGCCTGTGTACTAAGTGTTCTATTTTGATTGGATGAATTGTTTGTAAAACTAGAGTTATTCCTGGACATTGGCATCTGTCTAACAGGCTCTGTCGGTGTGGAGGTGGAATAACTACGAGAGCCAACACTTCCCCCATGACCGCTGTCCCTGGCAGCTGTCCTATTCTCCTGGTTACCTGGAATAAATAAGCCTTAATCAAAGACCCAATAGCCTGTTTCTAGTTTTGAAAATAGTTGACGACTTAAAGGAGGTTGAAAGTAAAGCAGAATGTGCTTTAACCCATTACCCCATAACCTGTTTCTAGTTTTGAAAATAGGTGATCACTTAAAAGCAGGTTGAAAGTAAAGCAGAATGGGCCTTAAGGCTCATTCTGCTTTACTTTCAACCTTCTTTCAGCCACAATCTAATAGAATATAGTAAATATATCATTTCATACATATCCATAATTGTATAAACTGGAACTATTTTCTTCAGTTAGGAAATAAATTAAAGGCGTAAAAAGGCGTATTTATGGGGTAATGAGTTAAGACGCATTCTGCTTTACTTTCAGCCTGCTTTAAGCTACCATCTGCTAGAATATATATAGAAAACAATTCTAAATATACTTTATAATATTCATAATTGTATAAATTGGAACTTATTTTCTTCAGTGGAGAAATAAAAAAGGCATAAAAAGGCTTATTTATGGGGTAATGGGGTAATGGGTTAAAATACTTCTCAACACATAAATAACAGATGAAATTTGAATGTACAAGTTTTTTTGAGCTTAACTGAAATTGTTTGAATAAGTGTTATATCTAGACATTAACCCATTGCTCAATAGATACACCTTTAATTCATTCCTCCACTGAAGAAAATAGATCCATACATAGATTATACAGTCATGAATATGCAACATTAGAATATTTTCTTTATCATAGCAGATGGTAACTTAAAGCAGGTCAAAAGTAAAGCGGAATGTGCCTTAAGGCGCATTCTGCTCTATTTTCAACTTGTTTAAAGTGATCATCTGTCTCAAAGCTAGAAACATGTGATGGGGTAAAGAGCCAAATCCTTTCTTTCAAAGTAATACCTTTCCACATCTTCACCTATCCTTTAAAAATTCCTCTTCGAAACTTTAAATCCAAAATAGAAATCGCTTTCTTTACTTCTTGTTGTTCTTTCAGCCTGCTTTAAGTAACCACCTGTCTAAAGGCAGCTATAAAGGAAACAGACGTTATTTGATTTCATTTGCTAAGTGATAACCGTATATGCGTAGGAGGTAACACTGTCTACCAATAGGACTGTAATGTTTGCCTGTATCTAATTCTAATCAGATTTTTCTCAGACTTACTTGTAGAAGGTCTCGCTAACCTAATACCAACATCTGTTTTCAGTAGGTCATCACATTTTATACAGCCAGTATATCTAAAACATACAAAACTCAAAATATATGTATATCCGATTATCCCATCCAAAATTAAGAGCTGTTATAGAACAGCATAGCTCACCTATTGCAAATATTTCTTAAATACATATCTAATAATACAAAATAGCACACCTTTTATAAGGAACAGAAAACCTTTGCCAGATCAGACAGCTTCTAAAGTGACTGAACTATTTTTGAAAGGATCTGTCTAGCATGAGTCTGCACTCTTTCCTGGGGATGTTTTTCTTATTTTTTTAGCTGGTGGCATCCTTGACAATATATTCTAAATCTTTTCACAGTCCAAATTAGGTCATGGTTTTAACTGAGATTGGGTAATATGGGTGAATTGATAACATTCCAAGACAACAACTGTTTAAGGTTCAAAGCATTGTAGTCAGTAGTGTTGACGCAAGATGAAAAGGTAAAATCTAGTTAACAAAGAAATAGCCCATTGAAAATATTTTAGGTCCAAATTGGGTCAAGGCCAGGGTCAAATCAAGGTTGGGTGATATTGATGGATTGGGAATGGTCTGAGGCAAAAACTGTACAAGTTTCCAAGCATTTGAATAAGGGGTGTTGACGCTAGACGAAAACACAAAATCTAGTTAACCTTGTTACTGACGGACAGTACAATCACTATGCCTCCTTATAGATGTTGGTGACATAAAAAGTTCATTAACCAGATTTACAGCAATTAAACAAGGATGGATCATTTATCTATGACTTACTCTAGAGGAACTGTTGCTGGTACAGATCCTCTCTTGAACTTAAAGCTCATCAAATGTACATCTGGTCCACACTGAAAGTCAATGGAAATGTCATTATTCATATTGATTCTTTACATACATGTTTCTGTTGAAGAATGTAGATTTGTTTCACTTATTTGTATGTACTGATTCTACTGAAGTGTCAACAGACAAACATTTTGTTTTATTGCAGAAAACTATATTAACACTTTATCCCATAGCCTGTTTCTAGTTTTGAAACAAGTGACCACTTAACGCAGGTTGAAAGTAATGCAGAATGCACCTTAAGGCACATTCTGTTTTACTTTCAGCCTGCTTTAAGCTACCATCTGCTAAGATAATGGAAATATTTCATATGTGGCATATTCATTACTGTATAAAATGGAACTTGTTTCTTCAGTGGAGGAATAAATTAAAGACGTTAAAATGTGTATATATAGAGTAATGGGTTAAACTTTTCCTGGTGCCTCACCCTAGAACAGGTGTCCTGTATCACAGCTACAGTCTGTATGCTCTCTGGTAACCATATCACAGACTTACAGTCAGGGAAACCCATACAACCTATAAAGTACCTGCAATACACAAAACAAAATGGAACCTTGGTTATGGAAATACACAAACAAAATGGATGTAAACCTTGGTTATGGAAATGAGCATGTGTCTGAAGGCTGCTTAAAGCATTATTCCATAAGTACATGTACACAATTTTACCCATTTAATTTCATTCCTCCACTGAAGAAAATACTTCTACTTTATACAGTCATGAATATGCAGCAAAAGAAATATTTTCTATATCCTAGTAGATGGTAGCTTAAAGCTGGCTGATATAAAGCAGATGGGGCCTTAAGGCATTTTTCTGCTTTACTTTCAACCAGCTTCAAGTGATCACCTGTCTTGAAAACTAGAAGAAGGCTATGGGTCAAACCATACTTAAAGAGCTCTCTGCTTTACTTTAAGGCTTTGGGTGGGAATAAAAGACATTACTGCAGAGACAAGCAGCAGAATGCTTATTTTGCACACAAGGAATACCTAAATATGCAATAAGCCTAGCAGTCTCAGTGATTACAGTATGTCACCCTGTTAAGAATACATCATCTGGAGTTAATCAAACTTGTTCTTTCCACTCACCCACTCTTGTTTTTCTTTGGTTTCAAGTTCATATCTAGCCCACAGGAAGAACACTTCATCACAGGCAGCATTTCTATCACAGCCTCGTCTTCTACAAACACCACAAGCACATTAACACATTTAACCCTTTACCCCATAAATACGCATTTTTATGCCTTTACTTTATTACTCCACTGAAGAAAATAGTTCGAATTTAAACAGTGATATGTTCCATAAGAAATATTTTCATATCCTTGAAGATTATGGCTAAAAGCAGGCTGAAAGTAAAGCAGAATGTGCTTTAAGTGATCACCTATCTTATATATAAGAAACAGGATATGGGGCAACGGGTTAACACTTTCCCCCAATATAAGCACCTATTAGAACATGTGTTTATTTCTCATAAAGATGTCTGTTCATGTTTCTATCGTGCCCAGTTACACACAGGGAACATATTTCTTGCAGCCTAACAGGCAGATGATTAAACAGGCTGAAAGTAAAACAGAAAGCCACTGAAGGACCTTTGTTTTACTTTCAGGGCTGCTTTAAGTAACCACCTGTCTTAAATATTAAAACAACTTATGGGGGAAAGGGTTCATTATTCAGTGGAGAAGACTTTGTTCTTTCCCAATAAACATTGATGATTGTTTACGCTAAAACTATTATTTCCATTGCAAACAGTTTTGAGCAAGATCAGATGTCCATGACATTATATACTGAATCTTTTTCTTCTTCTCCAAATCAGGTCAAGGTCATTTGTGATTAGGTGATCTAGGGGAATTAAAAATTGTCAAAGTCAACAACACTATAAATAACAAACATTCTAGTAAGCTGTGTAGATGTCAAATGATACCATAAAATCTAGTTAACCAAGATTATTCTAAGTCCAAATTTGGTTGAGGTCAAATTGAGGTTGAGGAATATGGGCGGATTAAGAATGGAGGAAGGCAACATCTGTATAAGGCATGATAATGAGCAGTATTGATGCTAGAAGAAACAGTAAAATCTGCTAAACCTCCAACACATTGACAGACTAACAGACAGGACAATCATTATATATATATACCTCTTGCATAAATAGATGTCAGTAGGCATAAAACTAAATGAGTATGTATGGCTGCTAGCAATGTCCACTTACCTGCAACCTCCTGGGCTTCTTCACCTAGACACCTGGACAGAGCCTCATCTATCTTCAGAGCCTGGAAGATTAAATCATGTGTCATAGGATACCCTCTAACTGCATTAACAGTATATGTGAACAAGATGTGAAACAATATGACCCCTGATGGGACCATGACCTCTTTATAACCTTGACCTTTGTCTTACATGACCTAACTTGTACTGAGTTCAAGAGCCGAAAATTTCGGGGGAAAATCCAGAGAAATAGCAGCCCTGTCTTGGCACAATACAATCACATTCATCTGCAATTCTACATGGTAATTAAGCCACATCTGAAGTTTAAATTAACCCTTAGCCTGCCAAATAAATTGTCGTCTGCTATATTTCTCGTCTGCTTCAAGTTTCAAAGTGCTTCAAAGTTGCTCAAAATTGCTGAAAATGTTGTCCAAGTGTCAAATCTGTACTGTTAAGTGGTTCCTCAGGGAAGATGACATGATAGTCATATATAAAGGTCACAGCTTAATAAGCACAAAGTCAAACAAAAAACATTTATGGAGTTTTCTAAACTACAGTTTATTGCAGTTGGTAAAATACAGTTGAGCCATGACATGAGAAAACATTGAATATATCATACAGCACAACATTGCACACATAGCTTTACCTGTCTACAAGCTTCTACAAAGACTTCTCTGTACTTCTGAATCTGTATTTGTAACACGGCTGTAAACAGATACATGAACAAGAGTTGTAAGATGCCAACAGTTTTAACCCTTTCCTCAATTCAATAGTTTGTTTCTAGTATGGAAGATAGCTGACCACTTAAAGCAGGTTGAAAGTAAAGCAGACTTCGCCTTTAGGCACATTCTGCTTAACTTTCAACCTGCTTTAAGCTATTATCTACTAGAATATAGAAAATATTTTTGATGATACATATTCATGAATATACAAATTGAAACTATTTTGTGCAGTGTAGGAATAAATCAAAGGCGTAAAAAGGTGTAATTATGGTGTAATGGGTTAACCCTTTCCTCAATAGCCAACAATGATTTTCTTATACAAAAGGACAGATTAAGTTTTCTTATGCCATCAAAACGGATCCAAACACATCAATCAAATTGACATTAAAAGGTTTCTGTTTTTAAAATCTGACTCTTAAGTGGGTTAAATCATTGCTGTAGTTTACCTGCTTTGTCCTTCCTTCCTTCACAAATACTGAAACAAAAGAAACGTATTTAAATTTCATAAACAGTACAACTTCTATTATACAACCACTAAAATGAAGGTTAATCGATTGTATAAAAGACAGGTGACAGCTAAAAGCGAAGTGAAAGTAAAACAGAAAGCTCCTATAGGAGCTTTCTGTTTTACATTCACCTTGCTTGAGCAACCGCCTGCCATAAACACCTAATAATTAAAATAATTTTGTGGTCGTTATAGAGAGGTTTAAATGTACATGTCCTAACTATTACAATATTAAAATTGTTCCTGCCTATTTGTCTCTACCAATATCTCTCCTAATGGAGCATTTTCAAATCAAATGACCTCTTCATCATAGTAAAGCCTTTTCACTTATTTATTTTTTCATTGTAAAAAAATATGTTCAAGTTGTTCATGTTTCTACCCTGTCCTGTTTTAAGTTTTGCTTCATATTTCAAGCCAAAATGTTCTGAGGCCTTATAAATATTTCAGACTTGTACCCATACATTCTGAAAACTTACCCCTTTAAGTCAGCCTCTAGCTCAGACCTCAAATGTGGCTTAGACATTTCAAAACCCATAGCATCATAGCCTGCAATAAACAGTATGAGTTGTAAGTTGAATAGTGGCAAGTTTTAGAAATGCTCAGACCTAGTAAGAAAACTTAAGTATTAATCTAAGTAACATTTACAAGACTGTTATTCTAACTTTAGACACTCTTTGAACCCTATTCAGGCATATACAGTACTGAACCTTATTAAATTAACAATTTTTGCGATTCGCTTGCAATTCGATGGCAATTTGCTTGCGATTCGATGGCAATTCGCTTGCAATTCAAAGTAGTAACTTTACCCTCGGGTAAGTTTTCTTGAATTGTGTATCTCACAAATGTTCGCAAATATGCCTCCGTTAATTTTTTTGATTCCATTTTTATCACAACCACTTCGGAAAATTTGCGTAAACATATTCAAGCGTAGGATTTGTTTTTTGAAGCGCCCGATTCGATGGCAATTCGATTGCAATTCGATGGTAATTCGCTAGCGATTATCAATTTAATTTAATAAGGTTCAGTACTGTATGCGTCATTTGCAAACAGCCTACCTGTGAAGTACACTTGCCCTATGCAAACAATGTAGACCTTGATCAGAGGGCTCCTTAAGGAGCCCTCTGATCAGGGTCTACACTGTTTGTTATTTTGACATTTATTGTATAAATCAACCCTATACTGTCAGAAATGGACTAGACTAAATTGGAAACTAGAATTGTACATTTGGGGTTTCAGGGAGGAAAGGGTTAAACAAGAACCCTGTTGTCCCAAATACAATAACTTTAGACCAAGCAAATCACAAAGCTACATGTATCCATCCTGCATGACGAAAACATTTTATAATACATATTAAAGCAATCATTATCATGTTTTTGTCAAGTTTCAAGGCAGGAAAGGAAGAGATGGAACTTAACAAATTCCTTTAATTTATTTCTCCAATGAAGAACACAGTTCCACTTTATACAGTTAAGAATAAGCACTATGAGAAATATTTCCTTTTATTCTAGCAGGTGGTAGTTTAAAGCAGTCTGAAAGTAAAACAGTATGCACATTCTATTTTACTTTCAACCTGCTTAAGTAGTTAGCTGTGTTAAAAATAAGAAACAGGTTATGGGGGTAAAGGGATAAACCAAGAGGCCCAAAATATTATCATTAGCAATGTCACCATTAAAAGGCAAATGCATATCTGATGACAGTATGTCACTCTTAACTGCTTTAGTCTACAATTACATTGACCTGGATACAAATGGCAAGAAATAAGACACTAGCTAAATCTCTATATAAACTTGCTACAAACCAAGTTTGGTTGGAATGTCTATTTGAATTACACTTATAGAATAGAAACCATTCATACATACTAACTTTGAAATAAAATATCTTTAAATAATATAGTCAGAGTCTATTACAGGTTTGGGTCCAAGTTACTTGGGGTCTGAACTGGATACAAACTGTTTACAAAGGTAATCACAGCTTTGTAGCTAGCATGTAAAGAGTTCAGACATGCTAAAACTAGTCCAGTGAATGATTGCTTAACTGATTACTCTATAAATATACATTTTTATGCCTTTGAATTATTCCTCTACTGAATAGTTCCACTTTATACAGTCATGAATATACAAAATAAGAAATATGTCCTATATCTAGCAGATGGTAGCTTAAAGAATGCTGAAAATAAAGCAGAATGAACCTAAAAGTGCATTCTGCTTTACTTTCAACCTGCTTTAGGTGGTCATATATCTTCAAAACTAGAAACAGGCTATGGGGTAAAGGATTAATGCAACATTCACTATACATGTACTGTTGACATTTGGTGCATACTCTAATATCCCTGATAGTGTTTTAGTGTAAAGCTCACCTTCAACCAGTCCCATGCCCAGCTGACCAGGCACAAACCTTCCATCTGGCCTCACCCCCACATAACTTCTAGACTTGATAGTCTCAATATGTTCAGCATGCGTGGCATCAGTACCTGTACAAATACCAGCACACAATATCTGTCAACAGGACCAGAATAAACTAAGTTAACCCATTCTCCCATAAAAACACCTTTTGATACTTCTAATTTATTCCTCCACTGAAGAAAATAGATCAAATTTATATAGTCAAGAATATTTATCATGAGAAATATATTCTATATTCTAGTAGATGGTAGCTTAAAGCAGGCTGAAAGTAAAGCAGAATGCGCATTAAGGCGCATTCTGATTTACTTTCTACCTGCTTTAACAGGTACGTCTACTGTCTTCAATACTAGAAATAGGCTATGAGGTAATAGGTTAAGTTCAAAATAGATCTTCAAGATGGATGCCATGGTGGCCATACATGTATTGGGTTTTAGATTTATATGGAAGTTACAACATTAGGTCAGGATTATGTATCGTAAATTTCTTCACACAACATTAAATGAAACAATGATCAGTCAGGACCATGTACAGATCATTTTAACAAAGTTTCAGTAAAATTAGTCCAGTGTGTTTTGGTCTTGTTTGTTTATGTCAGTTTCTGCCATCTATGGGCTAATTTGATGCCCCAGAGAGAGAGGGGAGCAGATACAGAAAACCTGGGCTGAATGCCTTACTCTTATTATCAACAGTTCTCTGATTCTTTAGGATGCCCAGTGTAAAGCACTGTCTCATCCGAAAGACTTGTTCCGGTGGGGGGCTCGAGCTCAACACCCCTGGTACCAAAGTTGAGCCCATTACCACTTGACAACATCCGCTGGTAAATCAGTCTAGTAAAATCTGAGTTTGAATTTAATGTAGATTTCAAGATGTCCACCATGGAGGCCGCCATATTTGATATTGGATTAGATTCCATCAGGAATATGATCATTTGTACCAAAAATAAAAGTTGCAATGAAATCAGTTAGAAAGAATTTGAGTTCAAGTCTAAAATGTCAAAGTTCACTGAGGACAAATGCTGGACCAATGTGAGCTAAAAACATCCTTTGCAAACAGGGTAGACTCAGATAACAAGGTTCCTTAAGGAACCTTCTAATCAAAGTCTGTACTGTTTGATATACTTTAGTATTGTCCAGTAATATATTAATAATACCATTGTAATGGTTTTACCATCTTAACTTATCTACAATAAATCAAATCCTGCCTTTGCTGCAGTTAGGAAGACTCTAGTGATCTCTAATTCCAAGACAGGAAAGAAATCATCTCAAGTTATCTCAAATTAGGTTTCTTTTATGATAGTCTCTTTGAAAATGTTGAATCATTTTAAAGTTAACTATATGTCTTATGCATCTATAGTTACATGTCTTTTAATTTAGATTTATAATTGTAATGATTATCTATTTCCCACAGATACCTGACACTTCTATCAAGCTTAAACCCTTTCCTCCATAGAAACACATTTTGATGCTTTATTTACTCATCCACTGGAGAAAATAGTTCTAATATATACAGTCATAATGCACCGTAAGCAACAGTTTCTATGTCCTAGAAGATGGTAGCTTAAAGCAGGCTGAAAGTTAAGCAGAATGCGCCATAAGGCGCATTCTGCTTTACTTTCAACCTGCTTTAAGTGGTCACATGTGTTCAAAAAGAGAAACAGGCTATGGCGTAAAGGGTCAATTAATATCAAGAGTACGGACATACCTATGCCATGTTTGTCCATGAGAGCAATTAAGTCAGCTTCATTTAGTAAGGGTGGGGGACTTGTCTCCCCATTGTTTAGCTGTAAAATAAAACAAGCAATATCAACACATGAAGACAGTACAGTAGTATTGTTCAGAAATATCCTTAAAAATTAAAAATCAACACTGAAAGCAGGTTTAATCTCTAACCCAATGCATACAATTTTTATACCTTTAATTTATTCCTACACTGAAGTAGTAGTTCCAAGTTATAGTCATTAATATGTATCATAAGGCGCATTCTGCTTTACTTTCAACCTGCTTTAAGTGGTCACCTGTCTTCAAAACTAGACACAGGCTTTGGCGTAAAGGACTAACTTTGCAGAAAATCTATCAATCTGGACTCTAAAAATATTGAAATCCCAATAGAGCCATATCTGCTCATTACTTATCAAACATGTATTTTCAATATACATGTAGTATTTTGTTACTTTTATGGGTCATCCCAAGTTGAACAAGAGGGCCTGAAGGCCCTGATATCGCTCACCTGTTGTACTGAAGCCTGATAGCTTTACCTTTCTGTTTCACCCATTTTAATCTAAATCCATTCAAATTTGTAGTATAGCATGTAAACAATTTTGGAATACAACCTCTTAATTCTAGTACGGTATAGTAACTCAAGGGCAGATAACTATAGAGCCTAAACAGTACTGAAATGAAGCCTTTTCTAGCATTTCAAAGTATGTTAAGGGCAGATAACTATTGCCACAATGATTAGATTTCAACAATAATTGCCCTCCTTTGAGAACTAATAGCTATATACTTTGTGTGCAGGTATAATCAAAATCCATTGAAAAGTGTAGATGCAAGAGTGTAAACGCTGTTAGAATTGGCATTTTCAGCAATTCAAAGGCAGATAACTCTTGACCTATTCGTCCAATTTCAACCATAATCACACTCATTCAAACTCTTAAAGTAATATACAATCTGAGCAAGTTTGAAAAAAGACTGGATAAAAACTGTGACCCCTAGAGTGTAAACACCATTAAATATGGCATTTTCAGCAATTCAAAGGTAGATAACTCTCGACCTACTCGTCTGATTTCTATCATAATCGAACTCGTCTGAACTCTTATGGTCATATACAATCTGAGCAAGTTTGAGAAAGATTGGATAAAAATTGTGGCCTCTAGAGTTGAACCACCCTTAAATATGGCATTTTCAGCAATTCAAAGGTAGATAACTCTAGACCTATTGGTCTGATTTCAACCATAATCAAACTCATCCGAACCCTTAAAGTCATATATAATCTCAGCACGGTAGAGATAGATTGGATAAAAATTGTGGCCTCTAGAGTGTAAAAACTGTTAAATATGGCATTTTCAGCAATTCAAAGGTAGATAACTGTTGATCTATTGGTCCGATTTCAACCATAATCGAACTCACTTGAACTCTTATAGTAATATACAATCTGGGCAAGTTTGAGTAAGATTAGATAAATATTGTGGCCTCTAGAGTGTAAACACTGTTAAATATGGCATTTGCAGCAATTCAAAGGTAGATAACTCCTAAACTATTGGTCCGATTTCAACCATAATCGAACTCATCTGAACTCTTGATAAATATTGTGGCCTCTAGAGTGTAAACACTAAAATTGTTGACGACGAATGACGCACGACGGACATTCAAGGATTGCAAAAGCTCACCCTGAGCCAGCTCAGGTGAGCTAATAAATAGCACTGTATTGCATAAAAAGCTAAAATGACATTACCTCAATAACAGTTGGTTCAAAGGAGTCCCCTTTCTCAAAAACTGGAATTTCCTACAAAAGAAACAAAAATTAATTATTTTTGTAACAAAAATACTGTAAATGATTGCAAGTGTCTGTGATAACTACTATCTGTAGGGCGTTCAAGTACCGTATCAGCGAACAGTAACGTTAACCGATGAAAACAACCCATATAGTACAACATCTAATGTTCACCGATACTCTTCAATAATAACTCATTGCGCCCCAATGTTTATTAACTATTCAAGGATTAATGTGCGAATCTAAATAACACAAGCAAAAGTGCACTAATCAACTGAAATGCATCAATTTTACCGCATATAAAAATAAGATTTATCTGCTCAGATGTAAGCTGCTTTGTTTGATACATTAAGTATCGAAAAATGTTGGTTTATTGATGAGAAATTAAGTCAGGACTGTTCGCTGGTTTTATTAAATTCATTTGGTAGCCATTTTGTTTTCTTTGTTGGCGAAGGCGAACTACCTCTGAGGCCTTTCGTGTCGTTCGCAATCGGTAACAGCCTAACGGTCGTTAAAGGTAAATTGTTACCGTTTTCTGTTGCAATCGATTGCATCGATACGGTACTTGAACGCGCTACTGAGCATACTTTTTCAGTTAGATGGTTGGAAGCTTCTTTCCAACCACCAGCCTTTTTTTAATCGAAAAAGAATATAAATAGGGTTGAAATAGGTATTAATTCAGATAAGCCTGCATTATTCCATCATAGAGGCCAGAATAACTAAAATAGACACCTTCTATTCATGAGTAAATTATAAGGGACAGGTATGAATTGTTTGCTTGCTTTTATTATTATACACAACAGATATACATCTGAATCTACATGTATGTAGAAAAAAACTATTTGATCTATATGACTGTCATTAAACTGACAAGAAACTTTGTTCTGAATGATCTAACGTTTCCTCTAACTATAAGAAACACTAACGCTACCTTGAAATTTAACAACTGACTTGAAGCTGGTGAACTTTCGATTAAAAGAACAATGTCACATTAAGGCACATTCTGCTTTACTTTCAACCTAATTTAAGTGGTCATTTGTTAACAGGCTATGGAGTAATGGGTTCATCTTATATATGAAACGAATAGTTAAGTCAGTTTACCTTTGCACTCCATTTGTCATAGACATATATTTCCAGGTAGTTCTTGGCAGTTATCATTAGGCCTGTTGCTGTGAACTGAAAAGTCAGGAATACAATTGCTCAAGATTGAGATTAACAAGCATAATGGCCTCCATTTTGGCTAAATTCTTATTGAACTGTTGCAAATACAAACATAATGCAGGGCTGCCATTTCTCCGGATTTTTCCTAAATCTCTGGATTTTTTACCAGTACATGGTAGCTTAAAGCAGACTGAAAGTAAAGCAGAATGCGCCTTCGGGCGCATTCTGCTTTACTTACAGCCTGATTTAAGTAGCTGCATGTCAACAAAACAAGAAAAAGGCTATGGGGTTTTGGTACGATTGGTAAAATCGCACTTGATAAATGCAAATTTGGAAATCTTAGGATTTTTCATTTCAACTTATGGCAGCCCTGATAATGTTCCATGTAATTCTTTTCATTCAGATATAATTAATGTCAGCTACATTAAGCTGCCACCTGTTTTTAAGATTGCACACTCTTCTTTTTTTTTTACATTGCTTTAACAGTGCATTGTACTTTAGTCAATTCTCTAGGTTCAGCTAATTACAGGTACAAGAAGACCCCAAATGCCCTTCAGTTTCAGTACAAAATCGTTAACTGGGAAGATTAACAACTTTTCACATGCCAGCTGAAAGCTTCCCCAAATGAAAAATCCTAAGTTCCAAGAGTGTTGAAGACTGGAATTTTAACATACAGGTAAGGAAATAAAGGAAGTCAGTCACAATGACACTATAACCACACAGGCTAAGAGCCCTCCCCACTCCCCCCATCTTCTTTTGAATGACAATTTCATAGTGTTTGTACAGTGATATATACACACCCTCTCCTCTGCTATATCAATCTCCACAGTTGTTTCAAATCCTTGGGCATCCTCCGATACACAGGCCAGGAAATGGCGCACTACATAGTCATACAACTTCTTCTCATTGCCCTGGTTTAAAAAATAACGTATATAACTTTATACATGTACAACAAAAGAACAGAAGTTAAAGCAAATGAACAATGCTAGCAAACCCTGTCAACTTAATAACTAAATATATCTTTAACCCTTTCCCCCATAGAAGCGACTTTTAGCGTATTTAATATATTCCTCCGCTGAAGAAAATAGTTCCAGTTTATACCCTCATGAACAATAACCATTATAAATATTTTATATAGCCTAGCAGATTTTAGCTTAAAGCAAGCTGAAAGTAAAGCAGAATGTGCCTTAAGGCACATTCTGCTTTACTTTCAACCTGCTTTAAGTGGTCACCTGTTTTTTTAAAACTAGAAACAAGCTATGAGGTAAAGGGTTAAGTATAAACGTATTTATAACCCTTTCCCCCCAACAAAAGTACCATAGAATGCCTGTACCTACACCAACATAAGCATCATATATGATAGTTATTGATGTTGTTAAATACAGGTGACAGCTTAAAGTAAAATAAAAGTAAAGCAGAAAGCTCATTTGGGAGCTTTTTGCTTTCTTTTCATCTTGCTAACTTAAGCAGAAATGTAGTCTAAATAGGTTAGGATATACATTTAAGTGATTTGCACAAATGACTGACTTTGTTGTGGGATTTTTTTTTTCTCAGAGCAATGTGTACTTTAAAATCATTCAACCCATTTCCCCTTAAATATGCCTTCTGACACCTTTGATTTTTTTCCTCCACTAAAGAAAATAGTTCCTCTACAGACAGTCATGAGTATGCATCATAACAAATATTTCCTACATTCTAGTAGAATGTAGCTAAATAAAGGCTTTCAACTTGCTTTAAGTGGTCACCAATCATCAAAACTAGAAACAAGCTATGGGGTAATGGGTTAACTCTAACTTCTGGTTATCTCAAATGTGTCACGAGTGCTGTATACCTGCAAGCTATCTGTGTACTTGGTGGGGTGTATTGGGGGATGGGCATTATCAGTCTTGTTGCCATTCCTAGGCCTTGGCCCTCCTCTCTCTAGCACACGCTGAGCAAAACCTGAAGAAATACCAACCTTATAATTCAACACATTATACAACTGAATCTTAAAGACTAATCACAGTTCTATAGTCAAACTTGCGTTTACAGTGGAGAATCTGTTATTCTTTCCCGTTTAAACGCAAACGTTTGCAAACGCAAAGCACTAAAACGTAGAAAGAACAACTTTTGGACAATTCTGATAATTCTTGTTTATCTTGGTGGCAAACAGTTTGGAGCCTGATCAGACGCCGGGTTACCCGGCGTCTGATCTGGCTCCAAACTGTTTGCACTGCAAATAATAGTTTTAGCGTAAACACGTTTATTGGGAAAGAATAACAGATTCTCCACTGTATGCATAACGTCATAGAAACACCTCCTTACACTTTAATTTGTTCCTCCACTGAAGAAAAAAGTTCTACTTTATAAAGTCATTAATATACACCATAAATAATATTTTCCAAGCAGATAACAGCTTAAAGCAGGCTGAAAGTAAAGCAGAACGCTATGCATTCTTCTTTACTTTCAACCTACTTTTAGAAACTAGCTATGGGGTAAAGGGTTGAAAGGCAGGTGATGCTTAGCTTAATGCAGATCAAAAATGCAGAAACTAAATATCATTTGTCCTATCACCTTTCATAAAACCTACAAATGTATCTTATCTTTGAATGCTGGCCTAATGCAGATGTGGGTTTCTTTACTATCAATGAAAATAAAAGTCAAACTGATTTTTTTTCTCAATAAATAGTGCTTCAAATTAGAAGAAGTTTACAAGCCAATCCCAACACACATTAACTCACACTAGGTAAGCTGTCTTATAAATTAAGCTTGTTTACACTCTTTCATTGCTAATTTGCTATCTGTGCAATTGTCTTTATTAAAAAGTTTGGATCCAGATCAGATGCCACATAATATGACGTCTTGTCAGATCCAGTTTTGAGACTTAAATATGTCTTCAGTCAAAATACTAGGAATTTAAATTTTATGAAATTATGGCAGACAAACAATTCTTTTGCAGATGATAATACTGCAATGAAAGAGATAATTCCTATTAACTCTTTGTAACAAAACACTTCTTATACGATAGAATAAAGCAGGTAATACTTTCCAATACAGTAATTTCAAACGAATTAACCCATAAATACGCCTTTTTACGCCTTTTATTCATTCCTGGGTAGAATAGTTCCAATTTTTACAGCCTAGTATATGAACCATAAGAAATATTTTCTATATTCTAGCAGATGGTAGCTTAAAGCAGGCTGAAGGTAAAGCAGAATGCGCCTTAAGGTGCATTCTGCTTTATTTTCAGCCTGCTTTAAGTGGTCAACCATCTTCAATACTACAAAGAGGCTATGGGTTAATGGGTAAGTAATGAACAATTGCTATGACAAGTATTCCCCACTACCCCCACCTACCTCCCCACTGCTGGTCCCTGGTCTGAGCCTCCACCAGAGAAACAAGATCTATCTCCTTTGTAAACATGTTAGTCTCAGTCCTGGGGTAACTGATGTACCCATTGGTATACAACTTCTCTGCAATCTTCATTGTCTCCTTGGCATTGATCCGAAGTTTTCTTGAGGCAAGTTTTTCCAGTTCCTGAAAGTTTTAACCCAATGCTTCAAACGTTTTTATTTATTGATTAAGACAGCTGGGTACTTAGCGCAGGCATAAACTCCTTAACAACTTTACTCCATGGATACACCCTTTAACACATTTAAATTCTACTCAAAATTAGTTCCATTTTATACGGTAATGAATATGCAGCATACGAAATATATCCTTTATCCTGAAAGATGGTAGCTTAAAGCAGACTGGCAGTAAAGCAGAATATGCCTTAAGGCACATTCTGCTTTACTTTCAGCCTGCTTTAGATGGTCAGCTGTCTTCAGAACTACAAACAGAGTAAAGAGTTAAGGTGTCATGGTATGAAATATTCAACAAAATCAATGGTTTTTTTGACAATTTCTTTTGGACAGATATTATAGACTTATATTACAACAAGACTGCGCATTCAATAAAGGCTTATCCTTAAAGGTGGCATCCTTGACAATATTTTTAAAATATTTTTTAAGTCCAAATTAGGTCAAGGTCAAACTGAGTTTGGGTAATATGAGTCAATTGGTAATAGTCCAAGGTAATTACTGTATAAGTATTGAAGCATTGTAGTTAGTAGTGTTGATGCTAGACGAAACGGTACAATTTTGTTAACCAAGAAATAGCCCATTTGAAATATTCTAAGTCAAAACTAGGTCAAGGTAAAAATGAAGGTTTGGTAATATGGGTGGATTGGTTGTGATCCAAAGCAACACCTGTATAAGTATTTAAGCATTTGAATAAGAGGTGTTGAATCAGTTGATACTAGACAAACAGTAAAATCTACTTAACCTAGTTACGGATGGACAGACAGGATGATTACTATATGCCCCCGCATCCGTCGATGCCTGGGGGCATAAAAAGAAACCGCACGGTTATTTTACAAGTACAACACACCACATACTAGTAAACAACTACATAGTCCAGCCCCTAATCTGCAATCTTTATAGGTTGTTATCTGGACACCCAAGGGGAAATTGATTATAGTCTGCATGCGTACAGTACAAATGTTTTTATAAATAGGTAATAATACATGTACATACCACAGTGTCAAGTGCCACAGGTCGCCATTTACTCTTACTCCGTCCTTTAGTATCAATAACTGTGGCTACAGGGGACTAAAATAACGAGAACACATATTTATAATTACTATAAAAAGTTATTTTCACAGCCGTGGCTTTAACTCATTCACTCCTGAAATTCAAATAGACAATTCCAGTTTCTATTAAGTCTAATCAACATTTTAAAAATGAAAGGTTGTTTTTTTACAATTTATAGCAAAATGGCAAACAGTACAGATCCTAATCATCTGGCTCCTGTAAGATCTTTCTGATTAGGGTCTGCACTGTTTACATATAACGCCTGATTTCAAACATGAAATAGACATTATAAGGATTAAATGATGCTTTATTCATTTCAATGGACAGTAGAACCAATCTATTATGACCACTAAAATGAAGACTAATTAATTTATGAAATACCGATGACCTCAAAGAGCTTTCTGTTTTACTTTCCCCTTGCTTTAAGCAGTCACCTTTGTTACTTTAGCTTAAACACATAAAAATCTTTACAATTCAGTGGTTACAATAGATAGGTTTTACTGTGGTGTCTAGTTAAGTCCATGTTCATACCCACCTCAAGACACTGCTCGTACAGTACAAATGTTGCCATAAAATCAAACAGCCTATTCCTGAAATATATCAAAATATGGAAATTATGTTTGCCTCAGTATACAGATATCTTTGGTCTAGCTTGTCATATATTTGTTAGCTAGAGTGAAAAATCGTTATTCTTTCCCGTTTAAACGCAAATGAAACACATTAAAATGTAGGAAATTGCATTTTTATTACATTTCTCACATAAAAGCTAAATAGTGAACAGTTTGGAGCCTGATCAGACGCCGGGTTACCCAGCGTCTGATCTGGCTCCAAACTGTTTGACATTCAAATAATAGCTTTAGCGTAAAACGCGTTTATTGGGAAAGAATAATGTTTTCTCCACTGTAGGTACACACCCTTTCTATGCTTGAAACCAACTGTCACAATATAGTTACTTATGAAATTGTTGCAAATTAGCCACAGTAAACAGAAAGGTGTCTCATACTGACAGGTGAAATTGTTTCCATCTTTACTGGGTTTTTTTAAACAAAATGTCTCCAATCTTCCTCATCATCATTCATGCTGCCACCTTCTTTATTCCTTTTCTTGATAGCAGTGCTATTCCGTTAATGCTATTCATAAGTCCCTAAGACCCTTTTACTTGCTGATGGTCTTTAACCCTTACAACGCTGATTATGTTGTCGCGATTATCGCGATTCAAAGGTTTTACTGTTAGAAATTAGTTGCAGTTTAGAATAATATCATATTAATTCTTTACTTTGCTCCTAATTGATTTATACATGTATATATTGCTCCTTTGTATATAAGAATGCTCCTTCTGAATAGTTATATATTGCTCCTATATAAGTAAGGATGCTCCTGCTGTGTTATTTAACTTGCTCCTTCTTGTGAGCAAATTAATCATGCAGTTCTTGAGAGGTGCTCATATTTAGGCGGGAAATAAGAGTATAAAGGTTGGAGCTTTCTTCATGATAGTTTAAGTTTTGTAAAGGATTTCCAGTTAACATCTAGTTATTCACATAAAAGAAAAAGTGGATTATATACATATTGGCTAGTGTAAAAAGTATCTCTACAGTGTATAACAAGAGCTGTCGGAGAACAGCAAAGCTCGCCTAATTAAACCTTTCTTAAATAGGTAACTATCAAAAGAAAAGTGTATCAGTACATTGATATTCAAGCCACAGGGAACCTCCATTCAAAATATCAACTTCCTAATGCAAATATGTCATGTAGTATAAGTGCATTCCAACACTTACTCCTTAACTAACTTTGAAATTTCAGTCCCAAAACTCTAAGTCCACAAAAGGTGTAATTTTGACTAAATTTAAACTTTTAAAAAAAAAATAACTACGCAACTTCAATGTTCAACCCAAGGGCACCTCCATTCCAAATATCAGCTTCCTAATACAAATATTTCATGTAGTATTAGTGCATTACAACTCTTACCCTAAAACTTTAACCATGAGAAATCAGCCGAAAAACCTAAGTCCTCAACAGGTGAAATTTTGACTAAATTTAAACTTTTTTTAAATTTTAACTACGTAACATCAATGTTCAACCCACAGGGCACCTTGATTCCCAATATCAGCTTCTTAATACAATTATTTCAAGTAGTATTAGAGCATCGCAACACTTACCCCAAAACTTTAACCATGAGAAATCAGCCGAAAAACCTAAGTCCACAAAAGATGAAATTTTGACTAAATTTTAACTTTTTTTTAAATTTAAACTACTCAACATCAATGTTCAACCCACAGGGCACCTCCAATCCAAATATCAGCTTTCTCATACAAATATTTCATGTAGTATTAATGCATAACAACACTTACCCCAAAACTTTAACCATGAGAAATCAGCCGAAAAACCTAAGTCCACAAAAGGTAAAATTTTGACTAAATTTAAACTTTTTTTTTAATTTTAACTACACAACATCAATGTTCAACCCACAGGGCACCTCCATTCCAAATAGCAGCTTCCTAATACAAATATTTCATGTAGTATTAGTGCATAACAACACTTACCCCAAAACTTTAACCATGAGAAATCAGCCGAAAAACCTAAGTCCACAAAAGGTGAAATTTTGACTAAATTTAAACTTTTTTTTTAATTTTAACTACACAACACCAATGTTCAACCCACAGGGCATCTCCAATCCAAATATCAGCTTCCTAATGCAAATATTTCATGATGTATTAGTGCATAACAACACTTACCCCAAAACTTTAACCATGAAAAACCAACGCCGACGCCGGGGTGATTCCATAAGCCCCCCCTTTCTCCGAATAGGCGAGCTAATAAAAGGAATAAAATGTAAAGGTGAAAACAAACTGGATTTGGTTATTTCGTCTATCCCTTCAATGTTGTCAAAAAGCTCGCTACATTGAAAATGGTCCCGCGAACCGGATGTACCTTATATGTTGGATTTAAAAAAATTGGAGTTACAGTGAAAAGTTCTTCAATACAAAAGGAATACAGTCTGATGATAAGTTATGAAAAATGATTGGATTATACTTATGTGTTTGCTGTTGCAAAGAAAGATAACTAAACAGGTTAGTGTGACATTGTTTGTTTGAATACTTCAACGATGTCTAATATAACTTACTTAAAAGGTGTACGAACCAAGTTCGTAAACACGTTGAATAAAGAGATTAATTATGCAAAAGAATTTCTTCTCCAAGATTCAGACACTGTTGATACTACAAAATTACTTAGTGATGTGAACCGGTGTCTGGTGAAACTCAGATCGTACTCTGAAAAGTTACAGGAACAATCTTATAAGCTTGCAGATGCAATAGCTGATACTGATGATGCCTTTCTTGAAAAGATTATTGATGAAGATTCTGAAATCAGCGAAATTGTTGTTGATATATGCTCATTACTTGAGCAGCTGGTTCAAAGGATAAACGAGCATGAAAAATCCAGTATCAAAGCTTCAGAACTTGGGGAGAAAAAGGTTGAGACTGCCTCTCTCCATGAGGAAATCAGATTTTTATTTGAAAACCAAATAAAGTTGCAAGAAACTTTCTTTGAAAAACAACGTGAAACAGTACAAAACAAGTCTTCATCTGTGAAGCTTCCAAAATTGGACCTAAGGTCATTTGATGGAAACAAGTTTTATTGGATAGAGTTTTGGGATTCTTTTCAAAGTGCAGTGCATAATAACAAATCTCTTCCAAGTATTGACAAGTTCAATTATCTTAGAAGTCACTTGTCTGGAGAAGCCAGACGTGCTATAGCAGGGATAGCCCTTTCCAATGAAAATTATGATGTGGCAATACGAATACTTCGTGAAAGATTTGGAAACCCACAAGAAGTGATTGATCTTCACTATAATGCACTCATTGAATTACTTCCTGCAAAAAATACAACAGAAAGTTTGAGAAACTTGCTAGATAGACTCGAACGACATATGCGTAGCCTACAAGTAATGGGACAAGAAGTAGAGCAAGATGTGTTCATTTCTATGATTCGTAGAAAGTTGCCACAAGAAGCCCTGCTACAACTTGAAATTTTGAAAGGTTCTGACAACAAATGGACAGTTCATCTCCTTCGGAAGTTATTTGTTGAATATATTGTTGCCCGAGAAAAGACGGAAAAAGTGAATACCAGTGATCTGCAAACCCAAAGACTAACAAATAAGTTCACAAACTATAAGGGATTTGCCAATGCAACTAACTTTCATGGCGATTCCAAATCTCAGTCTAAAAGCATTTCAGAAGCTTTTGTGTCAAATACAGATGGAAGAAAAAGTACAAATAACTGGCAGAAAAGCAAGTGTAGGTACTGCAATGGTTTACACTGGAGTGACGAGTGTCAGAAATTCAAGACTATAATAGAGCGTCAAAGACAATTGAAAGGCAGTTGTTATAAATGCCTTAAGGAGGGTCACTATTCTACAGATCAAACAGCATTGACAGATATTAAACATCCAGATCTTAATAACAATGTCAGAGTGCGACTATTGATGGATTCTGGGTCTCAGAGGTCGTATATAACCCAGAGTTTAGCTGACCAGCTACAACTTAAAGAAGAAAGTGAACAGGAAATAAGATTAGTGACTTTCGCAAGTGAGAAGGTAAAAGTTGTTAAGACAAAAGCAACAACATTGGATGTTAAACTCAGCAATGGAAAATACATGAACATTTCTGCCAACATTGTTCCTAATATTACTGGATCAATTCAAAGAAGACCAGTTATTCTTGAACACAAAGAGCATTTTCTAGAATTGACAGAAAATATGAAGCTGGCTGATGAAGTCCCAAGTGCAAAAGAATCAGATACACTGGAACTGTTAATAGGTAATGACTATTACCTTGACTTCATATTGTCAGAGAAGGTTGAAGTGCAACCAGGCTTATATCTTCTTGCTTCAAGGCTAGGATGGATCCTAACCGGACGAACACCAACAAAAGAAGCAGAAGCATTTCCTGATGTCAGCATGTTGATTATGACACCTGGAGTCAATATAGTGAAAACAAATGTATTTTCAAATGTTGACAGCTCACTACCGATAAAACCAGATCTCGAAGACTTTTGGAATATCGAAACAATTGGAATAACTAGTTATGAATGTCAGATTAGTAGCGATCAGAGAGTGTTACAAAAGTTTAAAGACACTGTGAAATTCGAAGATGGAAGATACCAAGTCACATGGCCTTGGAAAGAAGATGTGCCAGATCTGCCAGAAAACCGCGGTCTCGCAATAGGACGCCTTAAGTCATTATCTACAAGGCTTCAAAGACAGCCAGAACTATTAGACAAATATGATTTAATAATACAAGACCAGTTGGAGAAGGGTATAATTGAAAAGGTTGACCGAACAAAGTCTGATGGAATTAAACATTACATTCCTCATCACGTAGTTATTAAACCCCAAAGGACAACCACTAAGCTTCGTGTTGTGTACGATGCATCTGCTAAAACAAGAACTGAAAACAAAAGCCTAAATGAATGTTTGTACAGAGGTCCGGTTTTACTGCATGATCTCTGTGGTATAATTATGCGCTTCAGACTTCACAACATTGGCATTGTGTCTGACATAGAAAAAGCATTTTTGCAAGTAGGTCTACAAAGGACTGAACGTGATGTAACCAGATTCCTTTGGTTCAAAAACGCCAATGTGCCATATGTGGATGAAAGACATATTCAAGAATATCGATTTTGCCGTGTCCCTTTCGGTATTATATCGAGCCCATTCCTACTTGGAGCTACGATTGAAAATCACTTGGACACTTACAAATCAGACCTTGCTGAGAAATTAAAAGGTGACATCTACATGGACAATGTCATTACAGGTGTAGAAACTACAAATGATGCTGCAGAATTGTATAGTGCTTCAAAGAAGATGTTTAGTGATGCTCACATGAATCTTAGAGAGTGGAAAACAAGTTGCCAAGAAGTTAACGAAATGATACCAGAGAAAGACCTCATCAAGGAAGAAAGTATAATGGTCTTGGGTCATAGTTGGAATACGAACACGGACACTCTGTCTTTAAACCAACTTGATGCTTTTGAGGACAATCTGATCTTGACAAAACGGAACATTCTTAAACAAGTTGCTTCACTCTTTGATCCACTAGGCCTTTTTTGTCCAATCAGTCTTCCAGGAAAAATACTAATACAAAAGCTGTGGATTAAGAACATGTGCTGGGACGATGAACTTGATGAAAAGGACAAAAAAGAGTGGTTAGAAATAAAAGTTTCTGTGATGCCTCTAGCAAGGCATATGCAGGGTCAATATATTTACTACAAGAAACAGATGGTGAATCAAGGTCCGATTTAGTGTTTTCAAAGGCAAGACTCGCACCAGTTAAGGAAATGTCTATCCCAAGACTAGAGCTCATTGCAGTACTTATTGGTGTCCGCAGTGTAAACTTTGTGAAAAATCAACTGCAGCTGAAGTTTCAGAAGATTTATATCATTACAGATTCTCAGTGCACTCTTCAATGGATAGTGTCTGAAAAGCCATTGCCTGTATTTATCAAGAATCGTGTTCAGGAGATCAGAAGTCATACTGATGTAACTTTTCAATATGTAAATACAAAAGAAAATCCAGCAGATATTGCAAGCAGAGGATGTTCTTTAAAAAGTCTACAAGAAAACGACATGTGGTGGCATGGTCCAAAATGGCTGACAGAACCAAGTGAAAACTGGCCATTACTGTCATTTTGTGCCACACACAATTCTCAGAATCCAAAGGAGAGTAATGAAGATGAAAGTGAAATGGTGCAAATTTCGGATACTAGTGACAGTTCAAAGCAAGGCGTGAACAACTGTAAAGACAGGTCTTGTGCACCTTTCGGCATCAAAATTAATCACTTTTCAACATGGTCAAGGCTAATTAGAGTAACTGCATGGTGTCAGAAGTTTATTCAAGCCCTGAAAAGAAAACGTCCTGAAAATAAAACATTATCAGCCAGTGATATTGAACATGCTGAAGTTCTGTGGCTGTTACATGTTCAACATACTCATTTTCCGGATGCACTCAATGCGATCAAAAAGATGAAGTCAGACAATTTGGTTAGACAACTTGGATTATATGTCGATGAAACAGGTTTATTACGCTGCCAAGGCAGACTTAAAAATGCAGATATCTGTGAAGCCGCAAAACGGCCAATCTTGTTACCAAAGAAAGATACCTTTACCAAACTACTCATCGAAAAAATACATATGATACTCTTACACAGTGGTACTTCGCAAACATTGGTAAAACTAAGACAAAAGTACTGGATACCGCATGGTAGAGCAACAATCAAACAGATTTTGAAAGCATGCTTAACATGCAGAAGAATGGAAGGTGGTCCATATAAAATGCCACCTATGCCCCCATTACCATACACACGAGTCTCTGAGGCGACTCCTTTTTCATTCACAGGAATGGATTATTTAGGACCACTTTATGTGAAAGATTCTCAGGAAACTAAGAAAGTATGGGTATGTCTGTTCACTTGCATGGTAATCCGTGCCGTTCATCTTGAAATGGTATCAGATATGTCCACATCTTCGTTTCTAAACTGTTTGAGACGTTTCATTGCAACAAGAGGAACTCCAAACAAGTTAATATGTGACAACGCAATGCACTTTAAGCTTGCTAGTGAAACAACCAAACTGGTGTGGTTTGATATTGTCAAAAGTGAAGATGTACAAAGTTATTGTTCTGATAAAGGAATCCAATGGTCTTTTATTGTTGAGTTATCTCATTGGATAGGAGGTTTTTATGAAAGATTGGTGGGCCTAATAAAAAGATCCTTACGGAAAACAATTGGCCGCAAACTATTAAACAATGACCAGATGTTTACGGTGCTTAAAGAAGCTGAATCAGTGATTAATTCTAGACCACTCGTATACGTTGGGGATGACATTAACTCAAACATTGCTATAACTCCCGGACATTTCATTTGTTTAAACCAATATACAGGAATACCAGAATCAGAAGATAGTGATGATCCAAACTATAGTCAATGTGATAGTTCCGCAGAACGTCTACTAAAACTTTGGAAGAAAGGCCAGAAACTGTTGAACTCTTTTTGGTCAATATGGCGCGGGGAATATCTTCTTAGTTTAAGGGAAAGGTATCAAAATAAACTGAAATCAAGGAGAATACAGTCAACATTCTCACCAAGTATCGGAAATATAGTTCTCATCAAGGACGATGTTCCAAGAGGATGTTGGAAATTTGGGAAAATAGTAAGACAACAAATAAGTGTAGATGGCTATATAAGATCAGTTACTGTCAAAACATCGTCTGGCAGAAAAATCAATCGCCCTCTAAATCTGCTATACCCCATAGAAGTAGCAGATCAACATCATACAGACCAACACGAACAAAAAGAAACTCAGAAAATGCCAGGCATTGAACGTCCAAAGCGTAAGGCGTCAGAAGCTGCAAGGCAGAAGATTAAGACCATGACTTAGTATTGTGTTTGCTTTTGGTTTGGGAGTGTCGCTTAAAGCGAAACTGTAATCAAGGTTTTGTATATATGTACCTATAAAAAAAAATCGTGGAAGTGTACCTTTAATGGACTATTTTCTTTGTTTTAACGTGGTAATATATGAACGGAATACTAAATCGTTCTGTCGAATACAATTTTTAATAAGTTATTCAAGAGAGGATCATATATGCGTTGCAAATTAGACGCCGGGTGGCTGATAGTCGATTTAAGCCTTGTTTATCAGAAATCTTAATTTTAAAAGTGATTTAAATATGTTTACATGTAAATAGTGATATTGCCATTTGAAATGCGTTGAAAGGCATAAAAAGGCAATATATGTTTAGAGTTTCTTAAAAGTAAAGTTAAGAAACTAATTTATATAAGGTGAATGTAGTCCCTTTAAAGTTAATTATGCTCCTATCGATACATGTAGCTTCACACACTAGGAGCAAAGCGACAATACGTTGTGCACGGGTAGCCCGTGCATGAACTATAACAAAGCGTGCTATCGGAAAACAGTTGTTAGGAGCATAGATATATATGTATTTATAATGAGATTTGTTTACACATATAACTCACGTTGTTGTGTTTTTAAAGGCTTGAATGATACGTACGTAAATCATATGTTTATTGAGATCTGACAAGAAAAGACCTTACAATTTAATATCAAAGATGGTTCATGTTTGCCATACTTGTGGAAAGATATATACAAGAAAACGGAATTTAAAACGACACATTTCAGAAACACATGAAGTTGTTAAATTTTGGAACTGTTCCTAAGCTAAATGTAAAAGTACATTTGTGCGTAGAAGTTATTTCGTCAGCCATTTAGAGAAATGTCACAAAATATCAAGAATTGAAGCAAGAGTTATTGCAGTGAAATCAACGCAACACTGTCAACCTAAAGACAATAAAGTTAGGAAAAAGTCTGAGTTTGAGACGATAAGTGATGACGACAGCATTTTAGACATGATTGCGGAGATAGAAACCTTGGAGGATGAACCCTTAAAGGAAACATCTAAATTTGTTGACGAAGTACTTGGCGATCTAGATCTAGATCTAGATGTAAACAACAACAGACGAGATACGTACTGCCCGGAAACAGAGTCGATCAGTGACATAAGCGAGGTGGAGGTCGGAGAGGAAGGTCCAAAGGATACTAGTGCTGTTTGTGTGGAAAGTGATACTGTTGGTAAAAGTGAAAATGAGGATAAAGGAGATAAAAGTTTAGGTGATCAAAGTGTAAGTGAAAGTGAAAGTAAATATGAAAATAAAGATAAAGGTGTAGGTGAACAAATTGAAAGTGAAGTAGATGAAGTAGAAATAGAGGAAAATGACAGAGTGAGCAACACAGCTAGTGAAGACAGTAGACTTTCAAAACGACAGGTTCCAGGGGGTAATGACAGTGACGTCATTGTCATAAGTGACAATGAATCCGAAACACAGGTAGACAGATTCTCTTGCAAAACTGTTACAGAATTTTATGAAAATACATTAATCAGAACAACTACGTACAGGGACAATCAAAAGGTCATGGTAACCCATAGAAATGAACAGTGTTATTACAAGATTGTGAAAAATGATAACTAAATTTGTATAACATGGTAAATTTCCCTCAGACCTTAGATGGTATCTATTTTTTGTAATATTAATTTGTATATATTCTGAAATATAAAAGGTGTATTCATGTTCTTTGGTCTGTGGGGAATGTCGCGATTATCGCGATTCAAAGGTTTTACTGTTAGAAATTAGTTGCAGTTTAGAATAATATCATATTAATTCTTTACTTTGCTCCTAATTGATTTATACATGTATATATTGCTCCTTTGTATATAAGAATGCTCCTTCTGAATAGTTATATATTGCTCCTATATAAGTAAGGATGCTCCTGCTGTGTTATTTAACTTGCTCCTTCTTGTGAGCAAATTAATCATGCAGTTCTTGAGAGGTGCTCATATTTAGGCGGGAAATAAGAGTATAAAGGTTGGAGCTTTCTTCATGATAGTTTAAGTTTTGTAAAGGATTTCCAGTTAACATCTAGTTATTCACATAAAAGAAAAAGTGGATTATATACATATTGGCTAGTGTAAAAAGTATCTCTACAGTGTATAATAAAAGGAATAAAATGTAAAGGTGAAAACAAACTGGATTTGGTTATTTCGTCTATCCCTTCAATGTTGTCAAAAAGCTCGCTACATATGTAATTGTATGTAATATATGCATAAACTGAGTTCTTTTTAGGAAATTACTTTTGAATAGGTATGTTTTAATTTCATTGTTCAGTGTATTTTATCATGAATATAAGTATTGAAACCCTACATGAAATTTGTTGCATATTGAATACTGAACAATTTCGTTCAACTTTTTTCCAAAAATAATCCAATTAACACCTGCCCAGGTGTGACAAAGGTATGAAACTGTGGAAAAAAATACATAACTGGATCAATCACCATTTATTTTTGTAATTAGTATCCCCATACTAGGCAAATTTAAACTAAAATCAATAAAACTTCATTTAAATGATAAATAATGATTGCAGGTGGAAAATCATGACCTAATTATTTATTTGCATACCTGTAAAAGTGGTAAAAATCAGTTTGTGATTTTATAGGGTCTATCAGCTTATAGAAACAGAGTTATAGTTAAAATATAACTACATGTATTTTCAATTAATATCCGTCATTGCTTATACCATTTTAAGTTCATACTTTACAGGTGTCTAAATAAGGTGTAAAAATGGAAAATACCCAGGGTTATAGATAAGGTTTTGCATTAATTGGGTATTTACTCCCTCTATTTTCTAAGAATTGGGTTTTCTGAATTTCAATTGAGTATCCAAAAAACCTATACTCCATCAATTTGATATGAATTGCTTTTTTACTCTATTTTTTTTTCGGCGGAGCTGACTGGTTTCTATTTAGTCACACTTTCTATTTGGCCACACATTTCAACCAATTATATTTGATCAGAAATTTAGAATTAAGAGCACCTGTTGAAACTGAATAGTCTGATTGGATAGTAACCAGGGCTCCAGATAAGGGAATTATTTCAAAACTTAAAATCTTTATTTGTGCATTAAACCCTGTGGTGTCACTATACATTTGAATGGTCTCTTCGAGACAAAAAAATGAGTGGTGACACCATAGGGTTTGGTGCTGAAAGGAGTGAAAAAATGTGATTTGTTTATTTTACTCCCTCTTATCTGGAGCCCTGTAGGCTGGTCTATGTCCAATTACAGTTTTACCAGATGTGGACTGTGAGTGTAAAATTTAGAGATACAGACTGCACTGTTTACACTGGGATGATGCAATTATACTTCTATTTTAAGATATGACATCTGAAATCTTTTTATAGATATACAGAGGAAGCTAGGTGTTTTGTAATTGTTTACTACCAATTTGTTTGAATTGTTAACTATTTGTACACATTTACCATACATTTAAAGCAATATTATATATAAAATTAATGGCCTCAAGTGAGTTAAACACAATCGTGTTGTTTCATCATTATTTACAAGAGTGGCAGTCGAAGTTCAGCAGACTGTTGTATCTGTACATTTGTGTATGCTATAGTTTGTTTCAAGAAACTCTATGAATGAAGTTTGATTATATAGAACAATAGATTAATGTGAGGATCTCCTACCAGTAGCTAGGATATGAGTTAAATTATTGTTCTGTTTTGCATTTCTGTACATGATAGTTTTGCATTTTAAATAAAAGTTACTGTTTCAATTTTTTTTGCTTTTCAATCCAAGATATTACAATTCTTTGAAAACCTCAATTTCATTTAATTTTGCACACCCAATTTCATCTATATAGCCTTAGTTCAACCACTCATTCCGCCGAATATCTTTTTTAAAGATATTTCTTGTTTCATTTAATACAAAACACAAGCTGATTGTTTGATGTACTGTACCCTCGTTTGCCCACACTCGATAATTTCAGTTTCGATCTCATTTCAACACAAATGCAACAGCTCATGTTTGTGTAGGAAAACTAGGATTCATTAATTTCCAGCCACGGAAACTTTAAAAGCCATTCCAGGATTCCTTTAAAGTAACTTTGCTAACTTTAGCACTGTCGTGTTTCTTTGGTGACTTACAGATTCGGGACAAAAGATCGTCGATTATGTCGGTAACATTAAACAACCTCTTTTTTGGCTGATACATGCATCATTCAAAATTTCATTCACGACACCGTTACAAATTATTTCTGGTTCGTTCGCGGAAGGCTGAACGTAATTGAATAATGTGGGGTTTTTTGTTGCGCCTTTTCCGTCAGCGCGATGCCATTTTGACAGAAGAAATTCTGGCAGACGATGTGACTGGTTTACTAATTAAACGGGCTAACAAAAAGCGGCGCTGCATAAATCCGATAGGCTATTACTTGGAAATAAATAACCAGTCTAACCGGTGTATCGGTAAAATATTTACCCGGTGTCGTAGTAAACATCCCGTCATTAAACTTGAGAAATGCGACTAATTGCGTACGATACGCGCCTGCTTGAATTCTTTTGCGTAAACCCTTTCAATAATTGATTTTCAGTACGCATGGATTTGAAAGTAATTGCTTTTCTACTGTATTTAATTGCGTATTTACGCAAATACGCGCCTTATCTATAACCCTGAATACCCTAATTACAGGTGTAACACAGGTGTGCCAATAACTATTCGGGTATTTGAAATATGAAACAAGAGCCCCATGGGGCATATTTCGCTCACCTGAGAATAGCTGAAAAAATGGAGATAATAATTTATGTCCAGGACTGATCTAGATATGCAACAGACCGGAACAATTTGAACAAATTATGTAAAGAATATTTTAAAGTGTCACCATACCGAAAATAAAATCTCTGGCCATATTAGTTTCAGAGAAGAAGACGTTTGAAATGTTCTCTATATAACTCTATGTAAAACTGTGACCCCAGGGGCGGGGCCAATTTTGACCCCAGGGGCATAATTTGAACAAACTTGATAGAGGACCTGTAGGCGATGCTATGTGCCAAATATATAAGCTCTGGCCCTTGTAGTTTCAGACAAGAAGACTTCTTTAAGTTTTCATTGAAAAAAAATCTATTTTTAGCTCCTGTGACCTAGTTATGCAACCGACCAGAACCTTTTGAACAATTTTGGTATAGGACATCTAGAAGTGTCACCAGGCCAAATAATAAAGCTCTGGCCATATTAGTTTCAGAGAAGAAGACGTTTGAAATTTTCACTATGTAAAACTGAAACCCCCGGGGCGGGGCCAATTTTGACCCCAGGGGCACAATTTGAACAAACTAGATAGAGGACCTGTAGGCGATGCTATGTGCCAAATATCTAAGCTCTGGCCCTTGTAGTGTCAGAGAAGAAGATGTTTTTAAGTTTTCATTGAAAAAAATCTATTTTTAGCTCCTGTGACCTAGTTATGCAACTGATCAGAACTATTTGAACAATTTTGGTAAAGGACATCTAGAAGTGTCACCATGCCAAATATCAAAGCTCTGGCCACATTAGTTTCAGAGAAGAAAAATTTCACTATATAACTCTATGTAAATCTGTGACCCCCGGGGCATAATTAGAACAAACTTGATAGAGGACCTGTAGATGATACTATGTGCCAAATATCTAAGCTCTGGCCCTTGCAGTTTTTGACAAGAAGATTTTTTAAGATTTCCTTATTTTTTCACTTTGGTTGCCATGGCAACCAGAGTTCTGCATTGTTTTTAATTCTTTGAACAAATTTGAAAGAGCTTGACCCAAGGAACATTTCTGTAAAGTTTGGTTGAATTCTGTCAAGCGGTATAGGAGGAGATGTCATTTGAAGCAATTGTTAACGACGACGGACGACTAACGACGGACGACGGACACAGGGCCATCCCAATAGCTCACCTTGAGCCTTTGGCTCAGGTGAGCTAAAAAGTCAGCAAATTTCAGAAATCCATCCCTTGTCATACCTCATTGAAACCTTGGTAATTACAGGATCAGTAGACTAATACTGAGTAAGCAACAGCTTTTCAACTAATCCCATTACAATAGTCATCCCCAGAAACTTTTTCATTTCACCAACATCAATTTCTTTCAACAAGTTCATTCGAGCAAATGGTTTTGGTCTTTTTACTAGTCTAATTTGCTCATAATAGCGATTAGATTCTGTAGCTATGTTTGAATAATCGTCATCACCGAAGAAACAGTAAAGATAACCTAATGGGTCCAAGTTACCATCAAAATCAACGGTTAAACCAACATTTCCGAACACAGAAAATCTAACCTTAATGGGTGGGGTAAAATTTTCGTCAAGATTTCTCTTTGCCAGCCAAATTTACATCAGATGAATAATCCTGTTCGCATCTATCAATGCTGCATTATATGTGGGTAAATTCCTGCCCATGTTTATTAAGTCAGCTAAGTTAAACTGATTGAATTCTGCCTCGGAATCCGAGTCGCCAAACAGAAAGTTGAAATCGTCTGCCATCTTGAATATTTACTTTCGCATTTCGGAAAATCCGTGTCTAATTTAAGATTTTCAAACCTATGTTTATGAATAACCAACCAATCAGATACGGCAAACTGCTATCGAAAGTGCGTAGAATACGAAAACCGAGGCTAGATAGAGGGCAGTACCAGTTGGTTTCGTAGCAACGGGGATTTCCTTAGCCTATGACTAATACGAGATAACTCGGGTCCCGTCACTAGCGACCGCGATATACGAAAGGAGCTAACTCGGACCCCGCATTGTAAGGGTTAAGGTCAACTACAGTTTAATGCTGGATGAAAGTAAAGCATAAAGTTCCTATAGGAGTTTTCTGCTTTACTTTCATCCTGTTTTAGCAGAAATTTGACAAGAGTTTTGCACAGGTTACCATGGATAGGATTTAAAAGATTTAACATGTACAAACCTTTTCCAGTTAAAGTCAACATTTATCTCATCCTTCTTGTACTGAACTGAAATGTAACAACATAAAATGATTATTTAAACATAGCAGCTGATTAAGATATTAGTAAACACTTTATCAAACTGAGATAAAATATAAACTGTCTCCTGACAGAAGTATGAAAATCTCTAAACCCTTTCCGCCTTAAATACTTATTTATAGGCATTTAATTGATCCCTCTATTGAAGAAAATAGTTCCAATTCATACTGTCATGAATATGTATCATAAGAAATATTTTCTTTATTTCAGCAGACGGTAGCTTAAAGCAGGTTGAAAGTAAATAGATTGCTTTACGTGGTCACTAGTCTTCAATACTAGAAATAGGCTATTGGGTAAAGGGTTAACCCTTTACCCAACATAAGTGTCAAAGGACTCTTTTACCCGTCCTCTGAATAAGCACCACAAATCAATATTCATGTGAGAGCTTAAAGCAATATTTCTGCTTTACTTACACCTTGCTTTAACCAGTATCCTATCTTGAACACATTTAGCTATAGGCGATTTGCACTTTTGGCTATGGACAAGAGTTAAGACATGTGATTGCAGGATGAAAAATAGTGCAGAAACCTCCTATGGGAGCTTTCTGCAATATTTATTTCCTAAAATAAGTAACCAATTGTATTAAATACTGCCTATTGTTCTTCTGTTGAGTGGTTGCTTAACCCTTATAGTGTGGGTAACTAGTACACTCAATATTTGCAATCAATGTAGACCAGCAGGCTCCTGATGGGGCCCTCTGATTAGGGTATGCAATGTTTTACTCTTTTTTATGATAAAAACTTGGGAAAACCCATCAAGAGCCAATGTAAACTGATCTTTATTTAGTAAATGGAAAAGTGCATTTGAAACGTCAGCAGTGTAAGGGTTGAAACGAATTTGCGGGTCTTCCATTGAGGGGAGTGCTAAATGCAACATTTAGTGTAGTCTACAGTGGAGAAAACATTATTCTTTCAAATAAACATCTTTACCCTAAATCTATTATTTCCAATACAAACAGTTTGGAGCCAGATCAGACGCAGGGTAACCTAAAATCAACATTCAGATATGTCAAAATGTTGTCGTTTTATGCATTACACTGCAATGTGTTTGCATTTCGTTTGCGTTTAAAAGGGAAACAATAACGATTTCTCCACTGTACCTCTTAATTTCCAAAATGGTTCTGGAATGAAGGCTTGTACTTGTTTGTATCTCTCCACCACAAACCCAAGAGTGGGGAACTGACAGCTGCCATAGCTGATCAGCTGTTCTGCCAATACATTGGGAAATCTCTTCTGTAATCGCATCGTCTGAAATCTCGTAAAAGCTGCACCTGGAGAATACAGAATTTCTATTTTATCAGAAAGTAAGCTACCAACTATCAAATTTTGAACTTATGCAAAATCCCCAACAGCTTAAAGCAGGCTGAAAGCAAAGAAGAATGCTCCTTAAGGAGCATTCTGCTTTACTTTCAGTCTGCTTTGAGCAACCATCTCTATCAATGCTGAAAACAAATTAATGGAGGGGGAGGGTTAAAGAACGATAGTTTCTGGCAGATGGGTGGTGGCATTTGTTAGAGGCGGTGGGGTGGACTGGATACATCATAAGGATTATGGTTTAGAAATGTTAGTCTTATCTAAAGTTATGACACATTTTTCAGGATACTTTCAAGTCTTCCATTGATGTTTCCTTTGTATTTTTCTGTAGATGGGTTCCTAATCAACAACAAGTTGTCATAGAAAATGCTTGTCTATACAGCTAAGAATTACCAATTTACTGTTTAACCAACAGTTTGAAGAAATTAGTTCCAATTTATAAAGTTATGAATATGATTGATGATAATTATTTCATATATTCTAGCAGATGGTAGCTTAAAGCAGACTGCTTTGAGTGGTCACTGGTCTTCACAACCAGAAACTGGCTAGAATTCCGCAAAATTAGAGGACTCACCTCAATAAAGAAGCAAAAATTAACAGGGCTCTAGATAAGATGGGAGTAAACGGAACAAACCCAACATTTTCTCACTCCTTTCAGCACAAAATCCTATGGTGTTACTACTCATTAAAAATGTCTCTTCAAGACAATTCTAATGAGTAGTGACACCACAGGGTTTAAGGCAGAAATAAAGATTTTAGTTTTTGAAATACTCCCCTTATCTGGAGCTCTGAATAAAACAAACGCAGTGGCTATGTTTACGACGAGTCGTAAACATAACCCAGATTCTATTTTTACGTCAAAAAAAATTTTCGGTCGCGCATGCGCACATCTTAATTTTTTGTCGAAATTTAAACACTGACTAAAAAAATAACAACCGTCGTAAAGATAATTCCACGATCGTCGTAACTATAAGTAATGGTTTTGAGGGATAAAAAGTAGAAAAAAGCTGACGTAAAAATAACAACCGTCGTAAAGATAACCACGAGCGTCGTTACTATAAGCGCACATATTACATATTTTGTCATAGTATAAACACTGCCGTAAAAATAACAATCGCGATCGTCGTAACAATAAGAATGGGCTTTGTCGAACAAAAAGTTTAAACATTCGCAACTTCCTTACAACTGTTGTGTTCTAAGGTTACTTTTAAAAAGAATTTACCAAGTAGAAATGCATTTTCACGCCATTGTTGACTGTTTAGGAGAAAGTTAGTAACTTGTTCGCGGAATGATCTTAAATAACCGATTTAATTGCGATGAGGGTAACCAGGGATAATATATGGTCTAGTTATATATTATCCCTGGGGTAACCCATTTCGCGTTGGTCAACATATCTTTTTCCTGACATATTGATGCATAAAGCAGTCGAAAAGAGAACCAGAATGCTTCTGTAGCATTCTACCTAACCAGATATATATAGATACACGAATGTCTGTGGCATACTTTTCTTTCGCCTATTTAATCACTGTAAAGAGGTTAAAACAAACTACCGTGGCATCGTCCTCAGTCGCTGCTACACCGTAACTCGAGACAAAGGTCTAAATATTCGGCATTAATTCAGTTACGATATCGCAAATAAGTCGACCCAAACACAACAGTCAAACAAAATAATTTCACCCTAGGCAAGTGGCGTTCGATAACAGGCCAATTATCGGATTATGGGGGGCATTTGTTTACAAGCAGCTGTCAATCAATTCCGCGTCACGGACACTTGTTATAACTTATATGCACATCGCGCTGCGATGATCGGTGTGTATAAAGTTTTTTTTACCGAGGCTTATTAGATCAGCAGAATAATTATGCAGATGTTTCACCACATCGTATTTCATTTAGACTAATACATCGGTTTTCTTATGTCTTGATTTAACTCAATTCCGTGTCGGAGTGGGGTTTTTTTATACTCAGAGATTCCGTGAGCATGTTAGCCTAAGCCAGGGATAATATATAACTAGACTAGTTATATATATTCCCTGCCTAATAACAGAATTATACACGTTTCTAGTTGGATAAGTTAGAATAAAAGAATCTAAGAACACTAAATTCGTGAAGAAGTTATGAATTTTTAAACTTTTTCGTCAAAGTTAGTCAATATTTAAAGTTAAGACGATCGCATTTATTTTTACGACGGTGTTTTTACTAAGTCAGAAACATTAACATGTGCGCATGCGTGACTGGAAAAAAAATTTGACGTAAAAATAGAATCTGGTTTATGTTTACGACTCGTCGTAAACATAGCCACTGCGTAAAACAAAGGCGATATATGAGACTCGGCGTAACACACGTGACAAAATAACATAATATGTTCTGACAACATCTAGAAGTCTAGTATCAACACCATCTCTGGAAAAGCAATAACCTCTCTTTTGCTCCTTTTTAGCAGTGAGAAAAAAAATTGTGTTTGAAGGAAATTCACTCACCAATTCTGAGATCTAGCTCTGACCTGACATCAACAGCATCACTTGTCTTTTGGTCTGGAATTGCTAAGTTCCTACAAGCTCTATCAATGGCTCTAAATACAGAATACAAAATTTGAATAATGATTGTAAGACATGTAGTTTATCATAAGCTTCAATACAGCAGATTGTTTACCAAGATCAGCCATTTTAAGTTTTAAACATGGTACAGTGGAGAATCTGTTATTCTTTCCCGTTTAAACGCAAACGTACGCAAACGCAAAGCACTAAAACGAAGAAAATAACAACTTTTGGACAATTCTGATAATTCTTGTTTATCTTGGTGGCAAACAGTTTGGAGCCTGATCAGACGCCGGGTTACCCGGCGTCTGATCTGGCTCCAAACTGTTTGCACTGCAAATAATAATTTTAGCGTAAACACGTTTATTGGGAAAGAATAACAGATTCTCCACTGTAGAAACAAACATGAGTTGAATACGACTGTTCAGTGAATATGCACAGAGATTGACTGCTTAACCCTCTACTGCCTTTACCGCATATTCTTCTAGTTTTGAAGACATGTGGCCACTTAAAGCAGGTTGAAAGTAAAGCAGAATGTGCCTTAAGGCACATTCTGCTTTACTTTCAGCCTACTTTAAGCTACAATGTATTAGAATATAGAAAATATTCCTTATAATATATCCATGACTGATTGAATTGGATCTATTTTCTTCAATGGAGGAATAAATAATAATTATGCGTTAAAAGGCGCTTCTATGGGGAAAAGGGTTCACCAATTGCTCTATAATCTACAAATAACACCTTTTTACTCTTTAATCTATTCCTCCACAATAGAAAATAGTTCCCCTTAATACAGTCATGAATAAGCACCATAAAAATATGATCTATATCCTAGCAGATAATAGCTTAAAGCAGTCTGAAAGTAAAGCAGAAGACGCCTTAATGTGCATTCTGCTTTACTTTCACCTTACTTTAAGTATTAACCTATCTTCAAAACTAGAAACAGGCTATGGGGTAACAGGTTCATGCAGGACATACAGAAACCATTTAGCTGACAAATATTTCAAGTCTGTTTGTAAAAAACTGATTTATCAAAATGAGTATGATAACAATTCAAACATGCTTATCACTTTGTATTATAATTATCAAACCTGCATTAACCCATTACCTATTTCAAGTATTGAAGATAGGTGACCACTTAAAGCAGGTTGAAAGTAAAGCAGAATGTGCCTCAGGGCACATTCTGCTATACTTTCAGCCTTCTTTAAGTTAGCATCCGCTAGAATGTAGAAAATACTTTCTATGGGGCATACACTCATAACAGTATAGATTTGAACTATTTCCTTCAGTGGAAGAACAAAATAGAGAGGTAAAAAGGCATATTTATGGGGTAATGGGTTAACTAAATAAAATAAGGAATAAAACAAAATATGGAAAACATACTTACTGTGGTGTGATCTCTGAGAATCTAGCTCTATGCACTTTGAGGCTTGGTTTTACTGCAAATAAAAAGTTCTTTTCACAATGATGAAACTAGAAAGTTTCTAAAACTATAATGAAGCTAGAGAGTTTCTACAACTAAGTATCAGATTATCTGTATCAACAACTAACCCTCCAATGAAGTTTCATGTTTGAGATAAATACAGTGTAGCTCCATTACTTCGCGGTCCGCTATTTCGCGAAAGCCAATATATCGCGGTCACGGCTTGGACCCCATTTTTTCCAATATGTATACTAAAAGTCAATAAAAGCCGAGTAGCGATCATTTCTGTTTCTTTAATAATTATATCTTCCTTTAACAGGTCGTTATAATTGCGTAATCAGTGTCAATATCACCATCTGTGGACTGCGCGTGTGTCATCCCGCTGCGTTGATTGACAGGTGCACTAACAAACAAACAATAGGCCTACTGAGTGAACTCGCGCATGCGCGGTTTCCCTCATTATTTAGCAAACTAACCTGATTGAGTTATAACTATCAAAGTCGACTAATCCGTATTAATAGCAGTGGAAAGATAACCACAGACATTAAAATCACAGTCATTCATATTTTGATACATCAATCAGACGCTTACAATCATAACTGCGATTCGTACCAGATAACAACATACTCGAACAATGTCGGCCAAGAAATAAATTATATTTAACCTGTGAACTGAAAATTGGTTTCATTGTTCTTTCAATTTCATATACCGCGCTACGTTTTTTGACAATTCAACCGAGAAAATCTCATTTTATTCGCGTTCTAATCGCGATATAGACATTAAGTGTGAGTTCCACGATTAACTGATACACACGCACATTTTATTCAAAATTTCGGACGTTGTCAAAAACGAAAGTACCTTTTGGTATAATACACATGAAAACGCTGATGCTAGATATGACAGTGCATATAAAGACTTGTTTTGACAAGAAATAACAAGGTAATCAACCAAGAAACCGTGTTTATGGCATGACATTGATATAATAGCGTTTGGCAATGGAATATACAGCAGAATATAGTTCAGCTCAGAATTGGGCTATATCGCGATCCGACCACATCGCGGATTTCATTTCGTGGACCCCAACTTCCGCGATATAATGGAGCTACACTGTACATGTTGTAGTTGACATTTACTTGAAGATGTCAAGTAGAGAGTTTGTACCGGCCAACCTGCCTGCTAATGTGATATAATACATCCCGTATAATGAGCCATTAAATACGTAAATTGAAAGATTGACTGAATTAACCCTTAAATACGCCTTTTATCACATTCAATTTATTGCTTCACTTAAGAAAATATTTTATACCGTCATGAATATGCAACATGAAAATTGTTTTCTAAATCCTAGCAGATGATAGCTTGCCTAAAAGTAAAAAGTAAAAGCAGGCTGAAAGTAAAAGCAGAATGCACTTTAAGGTATATTCTGCTTTACTTTCAGTTTCAACCTGCTTTAAGTGGCCATCTATTTTCAATACTATACTGAGCAAAAAATGTTTAGTCATTTGTTTACCATGGGATTTCCCATAGACACCATTCCAAGTTCTATGTAGGTCTAAAAGCAATATCAAAGAAATATGGAACAGCAGAAAATAAAGTATGGTTTACAGTTTAGTGGATTGCTTTGATAGACATTGGTTGCAATAATTTGTTTTCAAGTATTATTTGTTCAATTTTTTACTCTTTATTCAATTCCAAGGTAAGTAATTTGAATAAAATTCCCTTTTCAACGGACGATTGTACACATAGTGCTAAAGAATCCTTCTCCAAAGTGCTGGATTTTTGTTTCTGACTACCTTTTTCCAAATTACTGCCAATTATTAGGAGAATGCCATGGCTGACATCTCGTTTATGACTGGTAAAGCAGTTACAATACAAGGGGAGTTGCCTCCCTATACGCAGATATTTAAAGCACAGTTGATATCTCTCTCTGTGATGTTTGGTTACTAATGTCATTATGTAATGTGAGTGATAAATTGTACCACACAGACGTGGTTTACATCCTTAATGTATGACTAAACTTTTTTCGCTCAGTATAGAAACAAGCTATGGAGTAATGGGTTAATACATATGAGTGCATGTCAAATAGTGTAAACTGTGACCAGATGCCATGTCTGTAAAGCAACAGGGGCCAGGCAGTTTCATTATTCATAAAAACGGTCATAAGTCAAAATTTTATTATACATTTAATTTCTGATTTCTCTATCTAATCCTGTCTTGTGACATCTCTTTAGAATCGTCTTGAAAAGACGATTCCAAAGAGATGACACAATACAGGATTAGATGGGAGAAATACATAATAATTGAGACTTTTATAATCTGACTTACAATAACATTTGTTGTACGAAGTTTTATGAAACGGGTCCCATGTCTGTATTTATAACTGTTTAGTGTCAGCTATGCAATAAGTATGTTTGCACTGCTCAGGTGTATTTCTCTGATAAGAATGTTTGCAGTATTGCTCACCTGCAGTACAGACTTGGATGATCTCATAGCCTATGTTCTCCCCTTCTCTGTCACAATCTGTCCATATCACCAGGTGCTGTGCTCCTCTAACCTCCTTCTCCAAGGTACGCTATATCATTACATAAAATACATCATTTAACCCATTACTCCATAAATACATCTTTTCACGCCTTTGATTTATTTCTCCACTGACGAATATAATTCTAATTTATACAGTCATAATGTATTATAAGAAATGATTACTATATTCTAGTAGATGGTAGCTTAAAGCAGGTTGAAAGTGAAGCAGAATGTGCCTTAAGGCACATTCTGCTTTACTTTCAACCTACTTTTAGTGGTCACCTATCTTCAATACTAGAAACCGGCTATAGGGTAATGGGTTAATGAATTCTACAAAAGTAGATGTTTCCCAACAGTGATGAGGAAGCCTAAGTAAGACTTAGGTATTGCACATTTCAGTCTGATAAAGCAGTCACCTCTCAGGATGTGGGAACAATATCCATAGTTCACACTTTTAAGGAATTAAAATGAAATTAATATGTTCCGTAAAAATATCATTTTCTTCTATAGCTGAATGCTTTTTAACCCTTTCCCCCCTAGAAGCGTCCTTTAGTGCACTAAGTTTATTCCTCCACTGAAGAAAATAGTTCCAATTTATACAAATATTTTTTCTAGCAGATGATAGCTTAAAGCAGGCTGAAAGTAAAGCAGAATGCGCTTAAGGCCCATTCTGCTTTACTATCAACCTGCTTTAACACCTATATTCAGTACTAGAAACAGGCTACAGTGGAGAATCTGTTATTCTTTCCCAATAAACGCGTTTATGCTAAAACTATTATTTGCAGTGCAAACAGTTTGAAGCCAGATCAGACGCCGGGTAACCCGGCGTCTGATCATGCTCCAAACTGTTTGCCACCAAGATAAACAAGAATTATCAGAATTGTCCAAAAGTTGTTCTTTTCTACGTTTTAGTGCTTTGCGTTTGCGTTTAAACGGGAAAGAATAACAGATTCTCCACAGTATGTGGGAAAGGGTTAACAGGATATGGGAAGATAATCTTTTCATAGTCCCCCCCCCCCCCCCCCCCAAATAGTTTGAAAACTAAACTCTGCAAACTATTGATAAAGCTATCAGTTATCATAAACTGTAGAACTGATAGTCTGATGTTCACCCATTACCCCATAAATAAGCCTTTTTTTGCCTTTAATTTATTTCTCCACTAAGGAAAATAGTTTCAATTTATACCGTTATGAATATGTATCATAAGAAATATTTTCTATATTCTTGCAGATGGTAGCTTAAAGCAGGCTGAAAGTAAAGCAGAATGAGCTTTAAGGCGCATTCTGCTTTACTTTCAACCTGCTTTAAGTGGTCACTTATTTTCATAACAGTATCAGTCTATGGGGTAATGGGTTAAAAATTAAGTACCGGTACACAATCAGTGATTACCTTAATGTCTTTATAGTCGTCAGGACAATACTTCTCTATAGGAATCTCAAACAGAGACACAGGGCTGCAACTGTACCTGAAATAAATACCAATTATCTTCTTCATAAATAACTTACTGTTTGTTACCCAGTATCCACAAAGAAATGAAACTATAAGAACTGAGCATACACAGAAAACTATTAGGAACTTCAGAAATGATTTATTGCTTTCAAGCTCTCAGTTTTTTTCTAAAGGCTTTCATAATATCTAAAACAAGATTTAATGAAAAGTGTATACTTAGATCCAAAATGTTTATGAAATGTTTTGAATGTATACAAAAACAACAACAAAGAAATGAAATACATACTGATGATACAAGTACTTTAGAGAAGCTAAAGCAAATAAAACAGTCTTTATTTAAGAAACATACAACGTTGTCCAGTGATCATGTCTTCATGAGGTTATAAACCGCATAGCTTCACATGCAAAGTAAGTGAACCCAATAGGAGTTCAGGTTAACTCTTTCCTCCCTGAAACTTAAAATGGACAATCCCTGTTTCCATTTGAGTCTAGTCCATTTCTGACTTTTAAGGGTTTTTTGTGTAAATGTTTTACATTATGACAAACAGTGAATACCCAGATCAGAGGGCTCCGTAAGGAGCCCTCTGATCTGGGTATTCACTGTTTGCATAGGACAAGTGCACTTTTCACATGTATACTGTTTGAAAAGGACGCCAATATGCGGGACTAGGGTTTAAAGGGTTAAACTTAGAACATTTTCACTTTATACAGTCTAAAACTACTGGGTGTGATTCAATTGATCAGAGGGCATGTTGAAACAAGACATGTTCTTGACATTCATACCTGGTGTAAGTGTGCATATGCGAATAAACAATAAATTTAGGTGTCTGAAACTTCACTACTCCTGGCTATCAAATATATAAAGTTACCATTTCTTGTATTGTCCTGTAAACTCCATACCCAGTAGATGGCCCGACACTGATGTCATGATCATTTGACACTGTTGGTTGAACAGATTATACTGATATTCATAGATTTTGTTAAAACGAGAAAATCCGTCTCTCTGAAATAAATAAAGCTGTATCAATGATGACTTGTTCAACTTCAAGACATGTCAGAACTTTTGAAACTAATTAAATGTTCTTATTATTATGTAATTTATAAGGAGCGTAAGCTTAATACTGAAATAAACAAGAAGAGCCATACAATAAATTATTACCAACTAGAACATGTTAGATAATTGGTCTCTCATTGCATAATAACACTATGCTGAAACTCTGTACTTAACATTACACTGAATCATAATAACCTACTCAAGTGACTTGCATAATTAACTCTTTGCATGCTAGCAGCAGATATATCCATCACAGTGATTGCCTTTTCAAACTGTTTGCCATTCTGACCCTGAATTTAAAAGAAATGTTGAAAATGAAAATTTTAGAACAGTAGCAGACGACAAATGTTGCAGACGACAAAAATTACGCAGCGTGCAAAGAGTTAAGCCATAACTGGATTGATTACGGTATCTGTTTCAGTTCACTTACGTCAATAAAAGTTCCAATCTTGGTAAATGAACAGACTAGCATTATATAATATTACAGCTTTCCCTCTCTACAACGACACCCAATGGGAGACAAAAATTGTGTGCTTTGTTCGGAGGGAGTCGTTATAGGGAATGAAATTTGCAAACAGCTTGAATCCAGTTAAGACGTAACCTCATGTCTGATCTGGATTCAAGCTGTTTGTCACTTTTTGTATTTTAGTTTTTTTCTGTCAAAATTTCCATTATGTAACTTAGAGAAAAACAGCAGACAACACTTTAAAGCAGACGACAAGGTTGGACATAATTGTCCTGTTCAGGGAACAGCAACAAGGGTCGTTGTAAGGAGGGTGTCATTGTTGGGAGGGCCTTGTATGCAGTGTTTTTGCAGTGTTTTTAACCTCAACTTATTTTCAGTATCATCACTCAACTAATATTTTAACAAACTGATCTAGATCCATATCTAATCTTGTTGAATAGTTTTATCCTTTAGATCTCTCAAACTGACAATATTTATTGCCAGGTCCTTTTACTCTTTCTCTTTGCTAACACTCCGATGTGCACTTTTTCCTGCCTATAATACTAGCAAGAGGGGTTCAGAGATAGATAGATAGATATTCTTCTTCCATTAATGTGCCAATCCCACTCTGGGGCAATTTCGCACATGAGTGTATTTACAACCGGTGTGAGTGACGCGCAAATATGTACACGGCAGGTTTTAAAAGTTAAAAACATTCATCTCATGGCCTAGTGGGTAGAGCATATAGGGTAGAGACCAGGCACCTCTTGGAGTTGGAAGTTGGCCGAGTTGGAAATTGGCAGAACTTTATCTGTGCCACAGTTCAAAAATCATAAAATACCGAATCGCTAACTATTTTGTGGTTGAAATGCAAACGGTCAAAAAGATGGTTTGCATACATGTGATAACTCACAGATGCTTGTCAGGTAGATATGAAAATTTTGACAAGTAGATTTGACATCTGTCAGGTAGATTTTTAAAACTCAAAGTTCAACAATCATATTGGCCGTTTTAACCATAGGATCAACAGTTTATAAATCTTTTATTCCTGTTTTTTTTTTTCTCATTCTCATTCTATAGATACACTAAGGATATATCTGCAATAAGTTGAAAAGGCAAATGATACAAGAATTAAGACTGTGAAAATTATTTCAAAGGAAAATAAATCCACTATAATGCGATATTTTAATCAAGAGACCATCAAACATTATAGAATCTGAAATGATTAATAAAACAATCCATCAGAGCATCTGTTCTGTTTCTAGATTTTGCACAATGCCCTCTTATTCATAGTGTCTCTAATCATCAATAAAAAAATCTATCATCACATCTGGTCTGAGTCTACATTTTACACAATGCCCTTAGATTGATCGATAGTGCCATTGTACTTTTAATATGTCACTAAATATTCCTTAATATTTGATTATAAATATTTTCTTTTTCTAATACTGATTAATTAAAGAAAATTCTGAATTTATATTATTTAAAAGCTTATGCGGGACTATAAACCTTAGCAGAAACAACAACAACAACAACCTTGCCTGACGCTCAGCATTGTAGGGGTAGTGCTAGGAAGGTGATTGTAATGCCCAGGTAAGTAGGCATGTTAATGGATACCTTGGAATTACAGTCAAAACGCCCCCATTTTGGTCAAAACGCCCCCATATTTTTTTCAGAACGCCCCCAAACCAAAACGAGTTGAATCTACTACATATAGGCATTCATATGTTTTAACTTTTATAGGTAATGTAATCAAAGTTTATGACCATATTAAAGTATTTTTATCATTTATTCCCCCAAAAGACCAAGCATATGTATATTTATACCTATCATAATCCTGTGTAACACATCTGGACTGTCCGACATCACCCCCCCCCCCCCCCCCCCCCCCCCCCCCCCCAAAAAAAGATGTTGCGTGGCCCTGAACCCAAAATTATTTCCAATTTATAGTAAGTCATTGGACCGTGAAATCTAGGTCACAGTGACCTTGTTACCCACAGCATGTGATGATGACCTCACTATAACTGTACATGCCAAATTTGGATGCTGTAGGACTTAAGCTTTGGCTAAAACTGACACTAACAAAAAGGTCAACCAAAGTGAGGACGGACGGACAGACAGACAGACGGACGGACAGACGGCATTCGCCAATCTATAGACCGCATTTTCAATCCGGCCAAAAAAGAAGTAGATAAAGTATATGGTTGTTAAAAAATGAAGTTATAAAATATGGAGATAGAATTTCAGCCTTAACCTGTTTCTATTTTTAAAGATCAGGTGACTACTTTATATTCATTTTCTGCTGTCAGTGTATATCGGCATTTATTGCAGTAAATACTCATGTATTTATTAACGGCTAACAATGTCCAGGAAATTGAAATCACCTTAAAAATATATGAAAATAACAATTACCGATTTATAGTCGTATAAAAAGCAAATAAAAGTTGAACTGTTCATAATTATATATTATATATATAAAAGATATATTATATATAAGTGGCGGCGTTTTGACTAGGGATTGGGGGCGTTTTGACCAATTGTGGGGGCGTTTTGACCATGGGGCGTTTAGACTTGGGGGCGTTTTGACCTGCAACCGATGCCTTGTTTGTCGCAATAAAAGCTCTACAGAGCTTATGTTGATTGTTTACCATTTGCGACGTTAAAAAAAGCTTGCCTTTGACTTACTCTATTGAATCCTCCTCTTGCCATGACACCTGCAATAGACTTAGCAGCATCATTTTTCTCAGCCACGTTCAAAACCTTCACCATGTTCTCGGCCTTAGAATAAAATCGGATAAGGTTGTATGAAGATCTTAGACTTCGTGCATACATATCTTAAAGCACTTATGATCATAAGATCATGTGTGCATCCCGATACAGATGACATAGGTGACGATTTCCCATTCTCATCATTCTCAAATTGTGCGCCATTTAAAGAGTATCCGAATGGGTCGGGGTAAAATACTGACGCCTTACGCTTACAACAAAGATATCGTTGAATTTTGCTGACAACAAAGGCGTATAGTGATTTGACTGACGATATGAAATATATAGCAAATCGATGACGCTATGTAAATGGAGTAGGAATATTGACTGAATACAATAAGATATGAATAAAAGAAGTCATTTTACAAAGAGTAAATTGACACGGAGTTATTTATATTGAAGTTTAATATCAAATATGGATGTAAGATTAATGTTAAAAGAATGAAATTGTGAGTGTATGAAGAATGAAAATGTGAATTTGTGAATGTATTGTGAATGTATGAATTTTAAAATTATTAAAACGCCGACGACATGAAATTTAAATTTAAATTTAAAATTTAATATTTTTTTTTAGTTTGAATTAAAAAGAAAGAAAAACTTTGACAAAGAGACATTCGCCAGTGAAGTGTGACTGACTCATGAGTTCTAAATTTTAAAATTTTAAAATTTAATTTTTAATTATTTTTTTTTCAAGTCAATATTTTGGTTTTAGCTGACGATGTTAGAGTCTGTGCTACACTTGAACATAATGCACTTGGCCAATGACTAGACCCAAAAACACTCACCACTTAAAGATAGTAGCATTTTGGCTGACGACTTAAGCAAGGCGGGAAAAAACTGACGGCTGTCAAATGACTAGGCTGAAAAACACTGACGACTTAAGATTAGAGCGATTTTTGACTGACGCTGATGATGTTAGAGTCTGGGCTACACTTGAACATAATGCTCTTGGCCAATGACTAGACCCAAAAACACTCACCACTAAAAGATAGTAGCATTTTGGCTGACGACTTAAGCAAAGCGGGAAAAAACTGACGGCTGTCAAATGACTAGGCTGAAAAACACTGACGACTTAAGATTAGAGCAATTTTTGACTGACGCTGATGCTGTTAGAGTCTGGGCTACACTTGAACATAATGCACTTGGCCAATGACTAGACCCAAAACACTCACCACTGAAAGATAGTAGCATTTTGGCTGACGACTTAAGCAAAGCGGGAAAAAACTGACGGCTGTCAAATGACTAGGCTGAAAAACACTGACGACTTAAGATTAGAGCGATTTTTGACTGACGCTGTGTAGATATATTGGGAATTGACGGACTAGATTAGATATGAATAAAACTTGTCATTTAAAATACATACATAAATAATTATAATCAATATGCAAACTTTTAAAAGTGAAATGCCGACATAAAAGAACAACATTTTATCTAGACATGCGCCGTAGAATTGTCACTAAATCTGTCTTTTTTCAGTTATAAAAGTATTAGATTTAAAGTTAATTCCAAAGATTGTTTAAGTTTATGTTTTATGTTATACAGATGTAAATGTATTGGGGATTGATTGACTTCGTTTTATTTGAATAAAACATGGCATGTACCGGATAAGAAACATTTTTGATTTTTCAGTTTATTTAAAAAAAAAATGAAACAAATTCATTATTTGTAAACTGAAACTAAGAAAGATGATCAACACATTATCCAAGAGATATGCGTGATGGAATCACCAAAGAAATATAGAATTGATATTTTAAGATAGTAACTGATCATTTTAAAAGTGACATTCCAGATCATGAAAAAACGCCAATTTCCTTTGCGATTGATCAGGTATTAACTTGTAATAATCAAATGGTCGATAATACTTTAATAACGTCTTTGATATAAAAATTTAAAAAAATCTCCATATAGAAATCGTATAATTAAAGGTTACCGTTGGAATAAGTCTGTGCTAAGTGAAATAACTGTGAGTGTTTTATTGTGGTGTTTTTTTCGGTGAATTTCACATTTAGAATTGAGGATGCCTTTGGTCATCGGCCATAGCCAGGTTAAGTATTTTTCCGATTACCTGGACTCTGCGGAGTTCAGTGTATTTGCTTATCCTGGCTACCGCACGCCGAGACGGTTCTTGAAGGAAGAAGTTCTACAGGACGTCATTCCTTATTTCTCGGTAAGTAAAGATGTTAACATTAGTATAGCCAATACTTCAATAATTCAGAGGGGCCCATTTAATTTTTCATTTGTCTTGTATTTCATAGAACAGAAGGTATCTGTATGCACTGTTCTATTCTGTTCTGCTAATAGGATTAGTATGTGAGACACGTGTCATTAAAAACACCCGCTGTGCGGATATATTACTCCACACGTCGTGGTACAGTGTAACTGCGTAGCTTCTGTTTGATTGTGTATCGATAGGGTATACTGCCCATGCTGAGCTGATATATGTGTTTGTATAGCGTTAAAGTCTACTAACTGTATATTGTCCTTTACAGGGCAGGAGTTTTTCCTTGAATTTTATTCCCGAAATTTACCGTGAGGGTGTGAGGCAGAAAACATAGATAGATAAATAGATTAATAAATAGATTAATAAATAGATTAATAAATAGATTAATAAATAGATTAATAAATCTGGTCGGAGTTTAGCAACGGTTTATGTAATTTAATCGGAAGATCCTGGTGAGGCGCCAAGTAGAATAGAATTTACCATTTACGTGTTTGATACTTTTCAGATATACCTCTTTTCACATAGATGCGCCTTTAAACACAATTAATCTATTCCTTCTGTGAAAATAATATTTCGAATTTAAACATTAACAAACATGTACCAATAGAACTATCTTCTATATTCTAAATGCATGAGTCTACTCAATGTTCACCTGCTTACATGCCGAGTAAAATATAACTAATAATTCACTTGTTTGAATTTTTCACATTTGTTTTAATACGTATGATTCCTGGTCGAAGCATGAAATTGATTGACATCCTTCCTTAAGTATTGTTAATTGTTCCTAATCATGTATAATTAAACGAAATACGGTAGTTATTACGGCTCCAGATAAGAGGGAGTAAAATGTACTAAGCCAACATTTTCTTACTAATTTTAGCACCAAATCCTACGATGTAACTACTCACCAAAATCGTATCTTCGAGACAATTCTTATGAGTAGTTATGAGTAGTCACACCATAGGGTTTAGAGCAAGCATAAAAATTGAAAAGGCAACATTTATTTTTATTTATTTTTATTTATGATTATATCCGATTAATACTGGTATATAAACACTATAAAGTTAATATATGTCTATGTTCTGAACAATAAATGCGATACGAAATTATTAAGCAGTTGTATTTTATAACTGCATATGTTTCATAAATATTATCTCTCGCAAACAGATCTCATATTCATTAGACAGCAACACGATTCATTCATCAGGTTTATCCTATTAAATCTCTCTACCAATCAAATAAATCTACTTCATAAGCCACGCCCTATACCTATTTATTGTCACGGCCCATTACACCACGTGTCCGACAGAGACACGAGATAATATTTAAAGTTTTCCAGGGCCTAGGCTATATAGGCGATCACTTCTCTCGCTAATTGCGATTATAATGCTAAAGGAAATAGATCAATTTTGTTTGTATCATAATAGCTATTAACGTGAAAGTTTTGTTTGATTCTTTCATGTAATGTCATTAATCATTTGTAATTTATATGGATAGAAGCAAAGTACTTTGCTGAAAGCTGAATTTAACAATTAGAATTATATATATGACAATACCTTCAAAATATTTAATGTCAATTTTTTATTTAATTACCTGCGCAAATATTAAATCAAAGATACTATACCCTTAAGTTATTAATATAATAGATTTTATCAAGATCTCTCATATACCTGTATAATATATCAATCCAATTTAGTATAGTCCGTTTTTGGCAAATGAGGGACGATTTTAATAATATTTCACAAATTGACAAACAGATCCTGATCCGACAGGACCCCTCTGTTCAGGATCTTCACTGTTTGCACTGTGTATTTAACCCAAATTCCCAATACCATAGTGAATAGGCGCCAAAAGAAACTTAGAGTATACAAATATGCTGTACCTATATGTTAATAATATGTTAATCTCGGGACACACGTGCAATGGGAATGGTTCCTAAAGGAGCTTTCTGTTTGGCTGTCGCCTTGCTTTAGGCTGTCGCCTATCTTTTGTGAATCAGCAGGCCTTTATTAAGTGGTGGTGGTTGAGGGGTTGTACCGTGTTTTAAATGTAGTTATGTCTTAACGTCCTCACTGCCCTACCAATATTAAAATAACCTGATCAGACGCCGAGTTACGTGACGCATGTACATTACCCAAACTTGATTCTGTTCAGTAAACTCATTGACTAAAATTAACATGGCGCTCGGCAATGCTCGCGTAATATTATTGTAGTCAACGCGTTTTTTTAAATTTCACGTATTTTTAACTCAGTAAATCATTACTTGCAATTGTGCTGTTCTACTATATTCGATCATTTTTAATTTTACAAACTTTGTATACTTATTTATTATAATTATTTTTACCCAAAAAAAATCATGGTGGATATCAAATTTAAATAATACAGGTAACAAGTCTCTATTCTTATGTGGTCCGTGATTTCCGTATATCCTTATGTCGTCAGTTAAATCCAACTATCTTCAGCCACGAGCGTCAGCTATTTTCGACAGTGACATCACTATAATATTATAAACTTAGACATACTTCATCGGCAAATGTCTCTATATCTTCTACTTTTCTTTTCTCACATATTTATCATATATTCGTTTTTGCTATTAAATTTCAAAATAGATAATTAATTTACTACTTACTCTTGTAAAATGACTCCTTTAATTCATATCTAATGTATCCAGTTAATATTCCTACCACAGTTACAAAGCGTCAGTGATTTCACTCAATTCTTATGTGGTCAGTGATTTCTTATTAGCCGCTTACAGCGTCAGTCAAAAATCGCTCTAATCTTAAGTCGTCAGTGTTTTTCAGCCTTGTCATATGTTTTTCCCTCTTTGCTTAAGTCGTCAGCAAAATGTTACACTCTTAAAGTGGTAAGTGTTTTTCAGCCTAGTCATTTGACAGCCGTCAGTTTTTTCCATCTTTGCTTAAGTCGTCAGCAAAATGCTACTATCTTTAAGTGGTGAGTGTTTTTGGGCCTAGTCATTGGCCAAGTGTAGCTAAGACTCTAACATCATCAGCTAAAACCAAAATATTGACTTGAAAAAAAAAAATTAAAATTAAAATTTTAAAATTTTAAAATTTAGAACTCATGAGTCAGTCATACTTCACTGGCGAATGTCTCTTTGTCAAAGTTTTTCTTTCTTTTTAATTTAAACGCAATTTTTTTAAAAATTTAAAATTTAAATTTAAATTCCATATAGATATACACTGCAGTGGTGGATGTATCCCTTAAAGTGTGTGAATTTTTCGTCTTTCGTTTTAATCATTTTAAAATTCTTAAATTCACAATACATTCACAAATTCACATTTACATTCTTCATACATTCACAATTTCATTCTTTTAACATTAATCTTACATCCATATTTGATATTAAACCTCAACATAAACAACTCCGTTTCAATTTACTCTTTGTAAAATGACTTCTTTTATTCATATCTTATTGTATTCAGTCAATATTCCTACTTCATTTACATAGCGTCAGTGATTTGCTATATATTTCATATCGTCAGTCAAATCACTATACGCCTTTGTTGTCAGCAAAATTCAACGATATCTTTGTTGTAAGCGTAAGGCGTCAGTATTTTACCTTTGACTTACTCTATTGAATCCTCCTCTTGCCATGACACCTGCAATAGACTTAGCAGCATCATTTTTCTCAGCCACGTTCAAAACCTTCACCATGTTCTCGGCCTTAGAATAAAATCGGATAAGGTTGTATGAAGATCTTAGACTTCGTGCATACATATCTTAAAGCACTTATGATCATAAGATCATGTGTGCATCCCGATACAGATGACATAGGTGACGATTTCCCATTCTCATCATTCTCAAATTGTGCGCCATTTAAAGAGTATCCGAATGGGTCGGGGTAAAATACTGACGCCTTACGCGGAAGTCAAAAAAACTTGCGAAATGAGCTTGAGTTTTAGCTCAAAGGTCAGAGACCACTAAATCATTTTCCATAGACCTCCATTATAACGTTCAAGGCTGTGTTGACGATATTAGAACTCGATGAGGGGAACGGAATTTTTCCTTCGAAAGAGCTAACCAAGTCTCATCTAAAAATAAACTGTAAGTGACAGATTGACCACACCAGATTTTTGCTACATCCGCCGAAACAGGATGACCCCCGTTTTGCTGTAAATTTCTTAGACCCAACCCGAAATTTACTGCATATTAAATATCGCTCCAAAAAATAACCAGAGTGCATTTTCGCTTCTCTAAAATACACTGAACTTGTGTGAAAATGTCTATCGCAAGTATAGAAAACATTTTCATTACATTATTTGATTTATTTGCTGAATGGAGGCCGCCATTTGCAATTAGCTGTCAGGAGTCTCTACCGTTTTTTGCTTTGACCAATGAAATCACTCGTTATTTACTGGTCTCTCACCTAAAGAGACATCATAGTTTTGAGTATTGTGTTCAAATTTGGAATTCTTGTAAAGGACTCAATTACGAAAAAACCTGACTAAGAATTTTTCAGAGCAACAATCATTTGACCTATTTTTGGAAGTCTAAAGAGGACGCAAACTGTTCAATTTTGGTCAATTTTCGTCCACCTTTGCTAAAAGTTTTTTCTCACATAAAATGTACATGTTTAAGCTCAAGGACAGTTATGCAACCTTAAGTGCAAGTACTCGAGACACTCTATCCAATTAACTTGAGATCTAGGCATAACTGGATATCATGTTCACTCAAGCGTGACGGATTGTGATTTTTGCTCTAAAATCACATTTTTTGACTTTCAAATGTTTCCCTGAGACACGTGGACGGGTCTACAACCTACTAAACGCACTTTAAACGTACATTAGACATTTTTCTACCTTTTATAACCTAAAATTTAGGTTTACATCCAATTCAGGGTCGCTTTTTGATACTCTCAAGGAGCCAACCCATCTTCCATGGCCGCTGTACTCATGTTTAAGCAATACTCCAGTATTACGTCATCAGTGCCTGTAGTTCAATTATTTTTATGTTTGTTTCAGCAGACACTTGTATGCACCAGAAAAGGCTGCTTAAAGCAATATGCAGCCAGTTGGAAGGCCTAAGTAGGATATTAAAGGCAAGAAATGTGACTTTTTTGCAAGAAATTGTTGCCAAAGGGTAGCAGGCTAAAGGTCTGTGAACTGAAAATCATGGTTTTGGCATTCCAAAGCCTTCATTACTGCCTAAGCGTCATGATTTGAGATAAACAATGTATTTACGATGACACATGTGCCTAAATGGGGCAAGAAAAGCCAGCCAGGTGTGTATAAAACATCGATTTTCAAGGTTTTTATACACCCCCTAGCTGTATATATACTGAAATTCATAGTCAAATTCTTATAAAAACGGATATAACCACCTTGTTTTGTCACAAAACTTATTTTATCTGGCGGACAGAGGCAGGGAAAAGCTTCTTGGAGCTGCTCTTTGGATGCAAACAGGGATGAATACGGGACAGACGCATATTCACAATTTCATTTTAACAGCCTTTGACCCTTTGGCTGCATGAAATGTCATTTAGTGGTCTGAAACCTACTCCATTAAGATAAATTGAACTTATTTGTAGTAAACTTGCTAAACCAGGTTCAAAAATGCAGAATCGGGCATTGAAAAAGCTCTCCAGGACCAACTGTTAAGATGCAACTTGTCGTGTTTAGGTCAGAGACCACTAAATCATTTTCCATAGACCTCCATTATAACGTTCAAGGCTGTGTTGACGATATTAGAACTCGATGAGGGGAACGGAATTTTTCCTTCGAAAGAGCTAACCAAGTCTCATCTAAAAATAAACTGTAAGTGACAGATTGACCACACCAGATTTTTGCTACATCCGCCGAAACAGGATGACCCCCGTTTTGCTGTAAATTTCTTAGACCCAACCCGAAATTTACTGCATATTAAATATCGCTCCAAAAAATAACCAGAGTGCATTTTCGCTTCTCTAAAATACACTGAACTTGTGTGAAAATGTCTATCGCAAGTATAGAAAACATTTTCATTACATTATTTGATTTATTTGCTGAATGGAGGCCGCCATTTGCAATTAGCTGTCAGGAGTCTCTACCGTTTTTTGCTTTGACCAATGAAATCACTCGTTATTTACTGGTCTCTCACCCAATAATGGTGATAATCGTGATAATGGTTGTTTAAGGTAAAAAATGAGAAGATCTACAAGTAAGTTAAAGAAATTATAAACGAAGTTTTGACTCAAGATTTAAAAGTCCTACAGCATTTATGAACAATATTTAACCTATTTGAATCTAGATTGAGTTGCTTTAATCACGGAATTATACAAAAGTGTATAATTCTGTGCTTTAATTATGGTGGCATATATCAGCCACCACTGATCAAACATCCATTCGGTGCAATTATATAGAGACCGCTCCTAGATTTGTGACGCTAACGGCACCTCAAACGCAATTGTTGAAAGTATTAGTTTTCTCAGACTGGAAGATATTATGTTTTAGTTATTATTGTATTTTCTTTCTGTCTTATATCACTGCATCAATTGTATCACTAGATACTTTGATACACTCATATTACAAACATCAGCAAAAAGGCAAACTCTACACTTGGCTTTTTAAGACGAAACTTGAAGCACTGCCCAACAGAATGCCGGAAAACAGCTTTCATATCTCTAGTAAGATCACAATTAGAATACGGTTCAATCATATGGGACCCACAGGGACCCGGCACGATTGATTTTTGAGATAATTTTTTTTCAAAAGGTATATATAGAGACAAGGGGTACAACTTATTGTTAGTATATTCTCAACCTATCTCGACAAAAGCGGTCATATCACGAATAATAATTGATGAAACGACATCCTTTTTGCATTTCTGTCTAGCTAATATAATACCCATCCATAAAAACATAACATAAAACCAACTGTAAGGATGCACTTTCAACAGTATTTGCATTTACTCACAGAAATCAACGACTTTTGGAAAACGGGACAGGTGTTCGTTCACTGCTAACACAGCATTGACCACTACTGTATGCTTGTTTAGGCGGTAATCGAGTGTTACAGTCATTGACAACTACTGTACGCTTGTTTAGGCGGTAATATCGAGCATGACAGTCATAAAGTTCCATAAATATACAGCTTTGACACCGATCAAAGCTGATTTCTTCTCAAATCATTGCCGTACCAAAAAAGCCTACATGTACAAGAAGAGCTTTACTGCCGATGAAAACATGCAAATTTGTTGTTGGTATTGCAATGGTTTGAGTATAAATCAGCTTTGATCGGTGTAAAAAATGGATATCCATGGAACTATATGACTGTCATGTTCGATATTACCGCCTATACAAGCACACAGTAGTGATCAATGCGGTTTCAGCTGTGAACGAACACCTGTCCCGTTTTCCAAAAGTCGTTGATTTCTGTGAGTAAATGCAATTACTTTTGAAAGTGCATGCTTACAGTTGGTTTTATGTTACGTTTTTATGGAAGGGTATTATATAAGCTAGACAGAAGTGCAAAAATGGTGTCGTTTTATCAATTATTATTTATGATATGCCCGGTTTTGTCGAAATAGGGTGAGCATGTACTAACAATAAGTTGTACCCCTTGTCTCTATATATACCTTTTGACAATTTTTTCTCTCAAAAATCAATCGTGCCAGGTCCCTGTGATGGGACCCCACCTAAAAAAAGACATTGATAAAATTGAGAGAATTCAAAGAACTGGCGCACGCTTCATTATGAATGACTACAGGACAAAAGAAGAGGGATGCGTAACCCAGATGCTGCACACCTTGAAACTAAGCACACTACAAGAGCGCCGGACCTACAACAGACTGGTGATATTGTACAAGATAGCAGGGGGTACGGTGCCGGCAGTGGACCCAGATTCATACCTGACTAAGAAAAGAAAAAGACGCATTGTAAAAACCAAAATCTATACTGACTGTGAAACAAATAACATACTAGATAGGCACGCTACAAAAAACTATCGTGCATTTGATATCCCAGCTCACACTGAACAATATAAGCGTTCCTTTTTCGTGGACACACTCGTAAAGTGGAACCACCTTGATAACAGTATAGTGTGCGCGCCTACAGTCGAGGTCTTCAAAGAAGCCCTCCCACAGCGCTACTAGAACACTCCACCCCGTAGAATTTATGCCAGCAGTGGCCCTTCTACGTACCAGAACAGATACAGATACAGAGTTTCGGACAGCCTGGTAGTTTCGTAAACTTTACAAATAACATTTCCCCACGGGCCTCCCTAGGACGACCTAAATCAGAGCGTCCGAATCTACCGATAGCGCTTCAGCGATACAGATTGACCAAAGGGCATGTATGTTTATGGTATGAATTTAGGCATTTTTAAATGCATTTGTTAGATTCTCTGTTGACTATTTCAAAGACCCTTTGTTGTGTTTGAGTTTTGGAATAAAAATGTTCCATTCATACAAGATGTAATACGCATGCGTGGATAAATGGGTTTAGTGTCCGAAACTACCCTACTCCAGGCTATAAGTTTTATCATGGAGAAATTACATGGTTTTATACAAGTACAATTACAGAAACATTTATATAGCTCCACAAGTATAAATATTCAATTGCACGTGCTTTACAAAAACTTTCTTTTCAATCGGTAAATAGCTTCTAGCTAATGTTAAACTATGTTTGTAAACACCAACTAAAAATAAAGTTTCTTGTATATTGTATCTTGTGTATGCCCTCAGAATATACCATGTTGGTGTTAATTAGGAAAAAAAACATTTCGAGGGGGGCGGGGGGGGGGGGGGGGGGTACCCCCTCCCTATAAAAGGGGTTCAATCCTCCTCAACTGTAACCCACCCACTGACAAGTCTTGATCGACCCTGATACCTCTGTATCGGGTTATTTAAACTTGCCTTCTCTCAAAGAAGATTAAGTTATAGTTAGAACATATTAATTGAAGTCTTAGTAGTTAAGAAGGGATGGGGCGAGTGTAGCAAGCGAGCCACTTCTTAGCCACCAAGATTTAACTTAATAATTATGTTCTAACATAATAGAGAGGTTTTACTGTGATAACAATCTGAAACTGAATCATTAATTTTTAACCATGAAAATTGGCATTTATTTATGTTTTCGGTGGATTGCTAGGAAATATATAGCAGTGGATTGTCACTTGATAATTTCACTGTTTCAAGCAGTGGGAGTGTCGTCTCTCGTGCTTCTTTTAAGAATTTTCCCCGTAGGGCTCCTCAAGAATCGTAGTCAATCGTGTCTTATCGTTTAATTCCGGCAGCCCGATTGGTCGCGAACCACGTTATAGTTAGAACATATTAAGTGAAATCTTAATGATTAAGAAGGGGCGCAACGAGCGTTAGCGAGTGACCCCTTCTTAACCATTAAGATTTCACTTAATATGTTCTAAATAAGTTAGAATATAACCTATATTTTTATTGGCCGAGGACTACATAATTCCCACATAGCGTAAACAAGGGTGGCTTATTCTGGTTGTGAGATCGCCAAAATATGACATTTTTTACAACTAGTTGCTACGAGGCGGAGTTATCTATACCGCGCGCAAGACACCACGCGACGTCGAAACACAACAACATTCTTAATGATTAAGTGCCGTACTTAATGGGGCGCAAACGGCAGTTTGATTGGTTAAAAATGTAGGTTATATACTAATCAAAGGAAGAACACGAATCCAAGATTGGAAGTAACGACGGATTCCGATGACGTCAACTCAATAAACCAGTGACGTCATTGTACGACAAACTGTCACGGAAATGTGTTCGATATAACATTGGGGCTTCGCACGGGATAAATAATGTACTTTCTCTTTCAACTGTCGTTTTCGTTTAAAAAGTGGCTTAAAAGCATAAATAAATAGAATAACTGTATTTTTTCAGTGTAAGATCGAATTTAATCCATTTCATAAACATCAGATTGTTATATTTTCACTCGTTGCTTCGCCAATCGTGAAAATATATCGTCTGATGTTCACTCATTAGATTAAATTTCGAACTTACACTGTAAGAAACAGTTATCCTCTTTATAATCTAAAATAAAAATCACTGATCAGATAATGCGTGTGAACTGTATACCTGTTTTGGATAACGTTTTCAGCATCTGTTGACAGATATGTTCGCCAAATAAACTTGTTCGCCAAACTAACATGTTCATCTACTTGGCACATTAGTTTGCCTTAACCCATTTGTGCCTAGCGTCCCGTAAATGGGACACAAGCAAACAGTGCAAATCCAGATCAGAGATCTGATCGGAGTTTGCACTCTTTGCTTATAATAGGAATTTTTTTATGAAAATAAAAGGAAAACGGAAAATTAGACCAGGCTGCTGGCACCCCTTGAATTGAGGAATGACCGGTCTCATCCAGCATGGAGGAATTCCCTTGGCATAAATGGGTTAATTTGCCTGTATCATCGGTGGTCGTCGCGTGAGCCAATAACTGCTAGTGTTGACCCAACTCAATATATCAGACATTGTCCAAACAAGCCACTTTTCACGATGTCATACTATTTGATACAAAATATTCTACGTTTTGATCACTTTCATTATCTTTTCAATCGTACTTTTTTCAGAAATGAAAGACAGAAACACATTCCATATATAGTTTTGCAGATATTTGACCGCTTAAAGAAGGTTGAAAGTAAAGCAGAATGCTAAATGTTAATAGATAGCCCTTATTTCATTTCATTCCCACACAGCTTAGAATATAACCTACATTTTAAACCAATCAAACTGCCTTTTTAACCCCATTAAGTACGGCACTTAATCATTAAGAATTTGGTTGTGTTTCGACGTCGCGTGGTGTCTGCGCGCGCTATAGATAACCCCGCCTCGTAGCAACTAGTTGTAAAGACTGCCATATTTGGGCGATCTCACAACCAGAATGATAAGTCAGCTTTGTTTACGATGCGTGGGAATTATGTAGTTCTCGGCCAATAAAAATATAGGTTATATTCTAAGTTAGTTAGAACATATTAAGTGAAATCTTAATGGTTAAGAAGGGGCCACTCGCTAACGCTCGTTACGCCCCTTCTTAATCATTAAGATTTCACTTAAAGCGACTCGCAACCAGATGGTGCATTAAAAATAGTAATTTGTAAATATGTGTCAAACGCTTATATAAATGGTAAAGAATTAGTTTAGGATAAGAAATTCTGTTTAAAAAAAATGTATTTCAATAAAAAAAATTACTGGTCTCTGGTGGGATTCGAACCCGGGGCCCGGCATTGGCGGACAGAAGGCAAAATAGGGGAAACCGCCTAGACCAATGAACCACGGAGACTATCCGTTTATTTCGGATCGATTTAACGTATATTTATGTGTAGCGATAAAAAGTGCATACAACTTCGTGTTTCGGCTCGGGTTTATGTCTGAGCCCGTGTAGAGAAGCAACAACAACAACTATACCGTCTACTAGTCGGTATAGAAAACGATGGAAAATATCTAAAAATCTAAGATTCGGTGACGATTCTTGAAACTTTTTTTGGACTGATCATATTTTTTTAATGTCAGAAGCCAAATAATGCCACAAATTTGCTTTTATTTGAGTATTTTATTTTATTTTGACAAGTACACCATCCGGTTGCGAGTCCCTTTAAAGAGGCTCGCAACCGGATTTAGCATTAAAAATAGTAATTTGTAAATATATGTCAAATGCTTATATAAATGGGTAAGATTTAGTTTAGGATAATAAATTCTGTTAAAGAATCCATTTCAAAAAAACAAATAAGAAGAAGCCCTGGTGGGATTCGAACCCGTGACCCTCCATGCGGAGAGAAACGTGAAAAAATGAGGAAGCTCCTATACTACCTCGGCTACCAACGTCTCTATATCTAGAGTAGCGAATTAACGTACTTTACTAGTAGCGATCGATAGTACTTTTACTACTTTATTCGTCTCGGGTTTGTGTCTGAGCCCGTGTAAAGAAGCAACAACAACTATACCGTTAGCTAACGCTATAGAAAAACGATGGAAAATATCTTAAAAAACTAAGATTCGGTGCCGATTCTTGAGACTTTTTTTGGACTGATCATATTTTTTTAATGTCAGAAGCCAAATAATGCCACAAATTTGCTTTTATTTGAGTATTTTATTTTATTTTGACAAGTACACCATCCGGTTGCGAGTCCCTTTAAAAATTAAGGTTGAAGTAAAGAATGAATGAACCCATTTAAAGTAACCATTTCACTGTCTTACAATACCCTGAGTACAACGGTTATTTGCAATTGCCATTGTAACAAGTCAAAGGTCAAAGATTAATAACACCTTTAATGGGATCAAACAATTAATGTAGTCGCGTGTCCATCAAAGATGGCACACGTTGCTCGCGCGCATATAGCTAATGTTACATCGTGTGTGTGTGTGGGGGTTGGTGGGGGTGGGTTTGTGTGTGTGTGTGTGTGTGTGTGTGTGTGTGTTTAATCAGTTCATACAAATGATAAGGCTTGAATAATAAAACATCAGAGATGCAAGCTCAATTGCAGCCTTTAAAAACGTCTACAAACACACTTCTTTAATATCTGTTATTAGAAGAAAGTAGGAAATCAACGACTGCTACCTCTGGACTGTGTTCTTGCTAAATAAATGCTGTGCGTCTAAATGGGAGTTCTGGAGCTGTACCGATGACCTTGTGTCTGTCTGGTGGATCTTGTTGGTAGGGATTGCCCAATCGCTTTGAAACCAGTTGGCTGGGGGTCTATGGTATAATTCTTAAGAATTGTTTGTAAATTTTAACCTTTTAACTGTTTGTTTCCTGGTGTTACTGGCCTTTATAGAATGGATGCATCGGTCATTTTTTAAATGTTTCAATCAAAATGAAGTTTAAAATGAAGAAATAATAAATTCATACAAGTGTTTTATCGTGCAATCGAACACGGGTAGGAGTTCTTCTTCTTCTTCTTCTTCTTCTTCTTCATGTATACAACACTCTCTCAACTTTGAGAATTATGTGTTGGCGCCAGATTTAATAGAAACAACATTTAAAAGAACATCATGAATGCAAAAGGTTAAAACAAATTAAAATTATATACAAGTTTATAGATTTAGCTGCTGAAAATTGGTGTTAGGACAGTCACAGGAACAAGAGTTCTGAATGTGTCTACTGTGACTGCTGATTGTATAGAGACAGGCAAACAGTTCCACTGGGCTACTGTTCTTGGATAGAATGAATATTTGTAGGTGTCTTTTGACGTTGCGATATGTTTGAAAGATAATGTGTTGCCGTGTCTAGTTCTGGGATCTGATGTCTGGAGAAGTTGGTAAGGTGGGCAGATAGCTACTACATTATGGATAATTTTATAAAACATTATTAATCTACATCTAGTTCTTCTTAATTCTAAAGTGGGCCAGTTGAGACTGTGTAACATATCAGATACTGAGCTAGTGTTGTGGTAACGGTTGCAAACAAACCTGGCTGCACGCCTTTGCACTTTTTCAATTTGATTTTTGTTAGAGTTTGTGTGCGGGTCCCAGACAGATGCAGAGTATTCCAATTTTGGTCTTATGAGAGCTTTATAAGCATGATCTTTTGCTTTCACCGAATTTATTTTCAAGTTTCGTTTCAGAAATCCAAGTGTTTGGTTAGCTTTATTTGTAATGTTGTTTATGTGTTTGTCCCATTTAAGATTGTTTTGAACGGTGAGGCCTAAATATTTAGCATGATCAACTTTTTCAAGATCTTGTGAATGGAGAGTATAAGTAAATTTGTGTGGTTTGCGTTTGTGCGTAACAGAAAGTACAGTGCATTTGTCTGGGTGAAAGTGCATGAGTCAGTCTTGCTCCCACCGTGCTGCAGCGTCAATGTTTGTCTGTAGTTGTTGACAGTCGTTAAGTGTTCTGATTTCTTTATATATGATGCTGTCGTCTGCAAAAAGTCTAAGTGTACTGTGTTTTAGATAGTTGGGAAGGTCATTTATATAAATGAGAAAGAGTATCGGACCCAAGACTGTGCCTTGGGGTACACCCGATGTTACGGGTACTTTATCAGACTGTTCTCCTTCCAAGACAACAGTCTGGGTTCGATCAGTCAGAAAGTCAGTAATCCAGTTGACAATATTTCCATGTATTCCATAGTGCTGTAGTTTGTAGATGAGGTGTTTATGTGATACTTTATCGAAAGCTTTGGCAAAGTCCATGATGATGACGTCTGTTTGTGTGTTGGAGTCGTTTGATTGTACAAGATTATGAAAGAAAGAGATAAGTTGTGTTTCACATGAACGTTTTGATCGAAAACCGTGTTGAAGATCATAAAGAGTGTTGTTCTGTTCGAGGTGAGACATAATATTACTTGAAATGACGTGTTCTAGAATTTTACAACAGATGCAAGTTAACGAAATTGGTCTATAGTTTATTGCATCATGTTTGTCTCCCTTCTTGTAAGCTGGACAGATGTTAGCATGTTTCCAGTCCTGTGGAATTTTACCCAGTGATAATGATATACTGAAGATGTGGGTTAGAATAGGGGCAATGACTGAACTGCATTCTTTTAGGATTCTTCCATGGATATTGTCTGGACCTGCTGCTTTGTATGGTTTGGTGTTTTCTAAAAGTTTATGTATGCCATTTTCAGTTATATATATTTCTTTCATACGTGGATGAGAGCTAGTGCCTTTGTCAGGTATTGGTAAATTCGATGCTGGGGTAAAAGCCTTTTGGAACTGTTTGTTGAGTGTGTCTGCTTTGTTCTTGCTGTCTGATTTCAGTATACCTTGATCTCTTAAAGGAGGGATGATTTGGCTGTCGGTTTTCTGCGTTTTTATGTAAGAAAGAAAAAAGATTCTTTGGAAATTTTGTATGTTTGTGACTGTCTTGTTCTGGTATTGTAATATCAATAATCATGTTTTCTATGTAGTTCCAATAAGCTGTACGTTGTTCTTTCTGGATTTCACTTTTCATCTGTTTAAGCTTTTGAGGTTTAAGATGGTTCTTTTGTTTTGATTTCAGTAACATGCGTCTATATCTGTTCATTTTCTTTCGTAGCTCATTTGTTATCCATGGTAGTTTATTCTTTTGTTTCAGTAATTTGCTTGGGATATTTTTTGAGATAGAAGCCTGAAGATCTGTCTTAAAGGTATTCCAAATAAGGTCTATGTCGGTCCATGGAAATACCCCATACGACTGGCACACTACTGGTATACTACTGGCATACTACCGAGATCCTGCCCATACGAGTTGAATCCATACCCTAGGGTCATTATTATGTGTATTATTCTATCATACATATGAAATATGATCATTATGAAGATATTCCAAGAGATTTTTTTTAATTAATTCCCATTATTAATCATGTAATAACGATAACGATAATTCGCAATAACATCCCATACGACTATGTACCGGGGTTCAATATGAGTGGAATCTACACCGTAAATCCATAGGGGTATTATTCTATCTTGTTTATTAAATATGATCATTATGAAGATATTCCAACTATATTTAATTAAAATTATTAAAAAATTAAAATTAAAAAAAAAATACGAGTTGAATCAGAGACAGTGTATTAACACTGTCTCTGATTGAATCTATACCTTAGGGACAATTATAGGGTTATTAATCTTTCATACATATTAAATATGATCATTATGAAGATATTCTTTTTATGTTATCAAATCCCATTATTAATCATATATTATCGATAATTACAAATAATATCCCATACGAGTATATGAACCAGAGCCCAATACGAGTTGAATCTACACTGTAAGCATCAATTATATGGTTAATATTCGCTCAGAAACAATAAATATCAAGGTTGAGTTAAAGGCCATGTTACCATTTTAACTTCACAAAAAACAAGGTATGTAAAACACAAATAAATTCACAATTAATAGAAACTATTTTAATATATATAACTGAATGTTGACAATAAAAAACGACAATAACACAATAATAACTTTAATTCATAATGACATCATTTTGGTGTATATGCAGATCAGATTTTTACGATGAGGATACATACTATTCAATAAATAATGTGCGATACGGAATTTTTTGATGATCAATTAGACTCGATAATCACCTGTAAAGATTGAAGGGTGTCATGCTGAGACCGTTATAATCACATACCACTAATCCCCTTTAACATACCGCTGTGTGATAGTCGCTCATCTTTAATGTGCCGACATTAACTGTTACCGTTTACATCTATTGTTTGTCAACACACGAGTTAAATCTAATGCAATGCTCAGCATTCAATAAATTGAATCTTCATACCAAAGATATTAAGAAAAGCATTTATAATAAACGAATTATTCGCCAACACATTTGGATCATGACCATACAGATGTTCAAAATATTTGGACATGAATGTTATAAATAAAAGCATACGACGATTTATAGTGATTTGGTGTTAAAGAGCACGCGCCTTTGAGAGTGTGGGGTCAATACACACAAGCATTTTTAAGAATAATTTTTAGACATTGTTAGGTTTTTTGTTTATATTTCGGCTTTTTTCCCCTCCAAATTATGGGGCTCACGAAAGCTGGGTTCTCTTCCCGAGCCCTGAGTGCATCAACTTATACAAAGCATGCAACAGGCGGAATAAGATTTGATGTGGCGGATGCTTTCTTTAAAAAAAACGTATACTGTGTGCAATTTGCGGCGCGTGCTGTTAGCGACACGTGTTAAAGCAACACGTGTTAAAGGAAGTGATTGACAAAGGTGTCAAAACCTCGGCGAGATCAAGCGTGTTTATTCCTTACATAGGAATTATACGTACAAAGCTTGAATGATTGAATGACTCGTTCATTAATTTTATATAAAAGACCTAATAAATTATGTTATTCATATTTACTCTCTGCGAAGGAATAATTAATGTCCGGAAAGTGAACCTACAGTGTAGATTCAACTCGTAGGGGATCAGGTTTATCTGGCAATATTCGTATGGCGCTTTTATACTTTTTTGGGAAGTATTGAATATATACTGATAAAAAAACGGTTTACAATGAAAAAAAAACTTTCTTAAACGTGTTTACAATAATAATATATAACAGAGTGCTGTGGCTTTTCATATATTTATTGGGGAATTTGGAGACTGTGTTATAAATAATGGGGTTGATCTGAATTTTTTTAATATAGCTATATGTTTATCATTTACGACCATTTTTAAAAATTAAATATATACTTGCATCCACACAAATTGACCTATAGTATAGATTCAACTCGTATTGGGCACGGGTTTATATGGGTTTACTCGTATGGGATATTAATAGGTATTGGAAATATCGATATTATAGGATTAATAATGGGATTTAATTAAAAAAATCTTGGAATATCTTCATAACGATCATATTTATTATATAAGATAGAATTATAAGCATAAAAAAGGCCCTAGGGTATAGATTCAACTCGTATGGGCAGGATCTCGGTAGTATGCCAGTAGTGTGCCAGTCGTATGGGGTATTTCCACGGACCCGGTCTATGTCATTTGTATTTTCTATGTTTAAGATATTTTTGTAGGAGTTGAGATACGTAGTAATTTAATTACGAGGCCGTAGGTCTTATGCTATGAAGCAAACTGTTCTCGTGCAAGAATACCGCACTTAAGTGGTGTCTGATATATGCCACCATATAAAAGTCTCCCGGCAATAATAAAGGGAGATCACTCTGCTGAAGTTTCGACGATACAACAAAACTATCATGTCGAACTGTCAATACAGCCTTTTTCGTGTTCTCAGAAGCATGTCAGCATGGAAACACCGTCCTTACAAATACAAGGCATTGTAAGTATTATTTATTACTTATTAACAGCCAGTAATCTATGAACGAAACTTTGCTTTAGTGAGTTAACCTCATTTGTTATGTGTTTTCGTGCGTTATGCAATCGTGAATTTCTTTAATGACCTTGCCAACTCGTTGAAAAAGGGGTTTATTTAAAGTAAAGACACCGCGTAAACAGTGGAATATATGTTTAAAATAAATGTATGATAATCGTCTAACCCTTACCAGGAACGTATATAGATATTTTTTTTTTTTTAAAAATATACGTTCCTGCCCTTACCGGCACTGTAGTTTTGAAGATATGTGTCCACCTAAAGCAATTATCATACGGTTGAAAGAAAAGCAGAATGCAATTTAAGGCACATTCTCATTTACTCTATAGCTATACTTTCCCTGTTTCAACCTGCTTTAACTCATTCACCCCTGAAACTTTAAATGGACAATAAAGGGGACTTTTTTTTCAGCGGAGCTGAATGGTATCTTCGACCAATCATATTTGATCAGAAATTTAGGCTAGGGTTTACAATTAGTCCGCCACCAAAACATAGAGTTAGGAACTTAGGGTTAGGGTAAACTAAAAATACAATCTTTCCGCAGGTCTTTTTGGTATTTTCGTAGAAATTAACTGGCCATTTTGTGACATTAACCTGGCCATTTCTTGTAACATTAACCTGGCCATAAAAATGACATTTTTGGTGGCGTCCGACTAATTGTAAAAGTGCTCCGAAATTTAGAATCAAGAGCACCTGTTGAAAACTGAATTGCCGGATTGGATAGTAGCCAGGGCTCCAGATAAGGGGTGTATTTCAAAACTTAAAACCTTTATTTCTGCATTAAACCCTATGGTGTCACGAATTACAGACGATTCGTCACCATGCAAATTCGTCACCAAAGCGATATATAGTAATGGCAAAAGACGATTCGTCACCAAAGACTTTGTATAGGGTATTTTCTTACCTGGTATATATATCAGAGGCGTAGCTAGATCAATTAGCAAGTGTACGCACCCCTATACTAGGGGGGTCCGGGGGCATGCTCCCCGGGAAATTTTCATTCCTAGATGGTCTCTGGTGCGTTCTGAGGGCGTTTCCCGCATTCAAAACAGGTGATGAAATAACATAAATCTGTGCAAAAATTTGAATAAAAGACATTGACGACAAATTCATCAGGAACGTATAATATATATTTCTGAAATTATAGATGTTAATTCCAAACCAGCAATCAGTAACATTCAGATCGGTAACAGAACCATTTGCATTTACGATCCGTTTTGATAACATGATAAAGCAGGCCCGTAGGAATTTAAGCAAACTGAGATTGAGGGGGCACACGTCGACGTCAGGGGCAAAGCTAATTCAATTGGTGAACGCACTCTTACTGGGAATGCGGAATGCTCGTCCGGGAAAAAATCCTAGATGTTTTTGGTGAGTTTTAAGGGCATTTCGAGCTATCAAAACGGGTTAAATCGAAAAGTACCTAATCATTTTCAATCTTATGTAAAATTCGACTCCCAATAACACAAATCTTACCCCCTCTCATTGGTTTAAGCACTCTTACTCTAGAGGGGTCCGGGGGCATGCTCCCCCGGGAAATTTTTAATTCTAGATGGTCTCTGGTGCTTTCTGAGGGCATTTCCCGCATTCAAAGACTGTGTAAAAATTTGACTCAAAATAACAAATTATTGATTCTAGGATAATGTTTTTTTCTGACAGCTTTTATTCCAGCCTTTGATCTCTACCCCTACCCCCTACGATTTTTATTGCATTTTTGGACTTTTCAATTTTTCTATTTTTGAGGACAATGTGTACGCAGTTGCGTTTTTTGCGTACAGGTAGCTACGCGCCTGTATATGATCAAGATCATTTTTCTGTTAATTGTATAAGTTATATTGTTGAAATTGACAAGTATCGATAAGCCCATATGTATATTCTAGAATTAACAATTGTAATATATAAATGACTATAAGTATAAAAGATGAATCTAGATGCCGAAATTTTTCGAAAAAAAAAATTAAAACTATGACCAAGTTTGTTTATATCTAAATAGATTAAAGTAATTAGATATATAATAGATAAATAGTATTCCACATGTGCATGTACAAACTAATTAGCTACACGGATTGCAGCGGCAAAAACTTATTGTGTAATTAACGTTAATCCCTCCTCCTTAAGGAGGATCATATATGATCACCCTTATTACTGCCATTATGCATGAAAATTGTTGCAGAAAGCTGCTATATGTGTTCCCTTATTAATGCCATCTTGCCTTAAGCAGCCAACTGTCTAAAACCCTAATAAAAGGTAGACTTTTCAATGTAAATATGACTTTATTATCCTAAACTAAAGCTTACCAATTTATATAATCATTTGACATATATTTACAAATTCCCATTTTTAATGCTAAATCCGGTTGCGAGCCTCTTTAAATACTTAATCCCATTTAATGTTGGACAAAAGTAATGCAGTGGTAAGCTTAATGCAAGACCTTTACTATACGTGTGTCGATCAGTGTAAATTAATAATGTCTTTCTATGGTTTAGGTCCTTGGCGGCATTTGCAGAGGATTTTAATTGAGGCATGATTATGATTATTATCTGTCTATACCCTTATCACTGCTGCATTTAATTTTATAAAAAATGCTAATTTTAATTTTATTGCACATCATCATTTATTATAATCTATCTCATTAATCTATACTATCAAATAATTCCATACCGAGTGTTCTATGGACTTATTTATATACATAAAGACCCAATTTTATTTGGGAAAAGCAGCCAGGAAGTAAAGATGAATTTGCCTTCTGCTTTACTTTCATTTTGCTTTAGGCCTACGTACGTGGTCACCTGATATAGTAACTAGGAAGCGGGTGTGAAGTTCTTCAATGTTTAATGTAATAAAGGTTTATATGATATGATATGATCGGTCTTGAGTATTTATTTCACCTATGAAGTTCTAAAAAGATAACACAGTTTCGATCCAAATCTTTTCTGGCTCCGATTTATTTCCAAACAACGCTTAAAAGGATTGGAATAAAATGTCATCTATAGTTTCTGGATGCATTTTATTTCTTCCGCTTGACAAGCATTTTGGAGCCAGATCATATCATTATACCAGATTTATATAGCGCTCTTTTCGTACAGTGGGTTGTGCCATGGAGAAAGGACAAATTTGTCCTTTCTCCATGCATGAAATAACATAAATGTACCTACAAATCGAGAAAAGACAAAATATCTACAATTAGATCTGAAATAAAACACGAATCAACATCATATGTGGATCCAAACTATTTGGTAAAATATTACCAATTTGCCCGTAGCGTAAATATAGCCATAAATAATTACATTTCCCGTATATCGGGCTCCTAACTGTCTGACCAAAAATTGTCCGTATGTATATCGGTATCCAAACAAAATGTAAGTGTCAATTAGATCTACATAACGTGTATATTAACACTACAAAAAAGGTATTTATAACACCTCTATGTGTGAACATTTATACTAATAAAATCAGTATATAAAAATTGTGTACTATATTTCCTTTGGTGACGAATTGACTACCCCTTTTGTACTATAATGCTTTGGTGACGAATCTGCATGGTGACGAATTGTCCATCATCCGTGTCACTGTTCATTTGGATCGTCTCTTTTAGATGATCCAAATGAGTAGTAACACCATAGGGTTTGGTGCTGATATGAGTGAAAAAATGTGATTTGTTCAGTTTACTCACTCTTATCTGCAGCACTGTAGGCTGGTCTATGCAATATTACAGTTTTACCAGATATGAATTGTGAGTGTAAAATTTAGAGACACATACTGACTGTTTACTACTGTGCTGATGCAATCATGCTTCTATTTTAAGATATGACATCTGAAATCTTTTTATAGATATACAGTGTTATTGTTTACTACCAATTTGTTTTAATTGTTAACTATTTGTGCACGTTTTACCATACATTAATAGCAATGTAATAAATGGCCTCAAGTGAGTTAAACACAATTGTGTTGTTTCATCATTATTTACAAGAGTGAAGTGTAAGAGAATCTACAGCAGACTGTTGTATCTGTGTGTTATAGTTTTTTTTAAACTCTATGAATGAAGTTTGATATATTACAATAGATTAATGTGAGGATCTCCTTAGTAACCAGTAGCTATGCTATGAGTTAAATTATTGTTTTGTTTTGCATTTCTGTACATGATAGTTTTGCTTTTTAAATAAAAATTAGTTTCCATTGTATACTTGTATTTTTATGCCCCCGGCATCTATAGATGCGGAGGCATATAGTAATCGTCCCGTCCGTCCGTCCTTCCGTAACAGGTTAAGTAGATTTTACCGTTTCGTCTAGCATCAACACCGCTTACTCAAATGCTTGGATACTTATACAGTTGTTGCCTTGGACCATTCCCTATCCACCAATATCACCCAACCTTGATTTTGACCATGACCTAATTTGGACTTAGAATATTTTAAATGGGCTATTTCTTGGTTAACTAGATTTTACCGTTTCGTCTAGCATCCGCATAACTGACTACAATGCTTTGGTACTTATACAGTTCTTGGATCACTACCAATCCACCCATATTACCTAACCTTCATTTTGACCTTGACCTAATTTGGACTTAGAATATTTTAAATGGGCTATTTCTTGGTTAACTAGATTTTACCGTTTCGTCTAGCATCAGCATAACTGGCTACAATGCTTTGGTACTTATACAGTTGTGCCTTGGATCACTACCAATCCACCCATATTACCCAACCTTGATTTTGACCATGACCTAATTTGGACTTAGAAAAAATTCAGAATATATTGTCAAGGATGCCACAGGGGGGCATAAGTGTTTATTGAACGCGCATTCTTGTTTGCTTTTCAATCCAAGATATTACAATTCTTTGAAAACCTCAATTTCATTCAATAACGGCACACCCATCTATAGCATTAGTTCAACCACTCATTCCGCTGAATAACTTTTTTTACAGATATTTCTTGTTTCTTTTGGAGGAATAAATTAAGGGCTAAAATATTTAAGGAGTTAAATGGATTTTGTTTCCCCCTTTACATGACTTGTAACTCAGTCCTACCACGCAGCTCTCCCTTTTCTCATGAGACTAGCCAGAACCAGTATCAACATGATGAAATAATTATGAAGTTAACCAGTACTTAACAGGTAGAAACTGCCAATTAACATGTTACCCCATAAATACACCTTTTTACGCTTCTAAGTTTTTCCCCAACTGAAGAAAATAATAGCAAATGGTATCTTAAAGCAGGCTGAAAATATTTAGCAGAATGCACCTTAAGGCGCATTCTACTTTACTTTAAATTTGCTTTAAGTGGTCATCTGTCTTCAAAACTATAAAGCGGTAATGGGTTAATAAAATCAATAACCCTTAATAAGACTAATTTCTCTCTATATTAGCAATTGATAGCGGACATTTGTAAACAAGGACGGAAAGAGGGTCTTAACCAGGGTTGGCAATCGACCGGTCAATAAGAGTATTGACCACCCGGGCGGTCAATACTGGTTTTAACCGGTCAATACTGGTCATTAGTGGTCATTAGTGGTCAATTCAAATGACCACTTCGAACCAACTTATAACTTATGTATCATACCCTTAGCAATGTAAATTGTTGTTTAATATATACAGTACATACAAACTGTACTGTTAAGGATCTTTTTAAATAACAGTATGATATTTGGATGTTGTTTTTCAAAGTTTTTCTTTAATGACCACAAGTGGTCTTTTGCCGGGTGGCCATTTGAATTTTGATGTGGTCAATTCAATCAGACTACTTATAAAATAAAGTACTACCCTACTTATCTTATTCATACATTGTCATGATGAGCATACTGGGAATAATGATCATATCAATGATTTAATCTAAAGATTGAATTTGAATTACATTTTGTAACTTTTTGATAAAACCAGGACTACACTTTAAGTGTTTGATTGAAATGACCGGCTTTGTCAATTGAAAATCGACCAGTATTGACCACCTACATGTAGGATCAGTTTGGGAGTTTACCAACCAAAAGGCTAGCTATACTCATAAGCAATCAACCACTAAATACTTCAACTGAATCAACTGTTCACTTACAACTCAAGTGACCATTAAAAACCTCAATCGACCACTCAAAATTTCAATTGACCAGTATTGACCACTTTGGGAATATATTACAGCAAATAATTAACCATTAAGGTCATATACCCATAGTCAATCAACAATTAAATGTTGAAGATTCATTGATGTCTATTATTTACAATCATGGGAAAAGTATTTGCAAGTTTGCAACACCTGTGAATTGCTGTCAAAACAGATTATCATGTGTTAGGTTGCCCCATGTCACTGCATTACTGTGGGAGTGGCATAGATTTGATTGTGACCAATCAAATGTCTTGATACAGGGTGATTATACACTGACAGGGGTATTATACACTGACACTTTGTTTTACTCCTATTTGTGCCCAAGAAGCCATCTGACAATGAGTCTGCTGAGAAGTTTATGGTAATGCTCTGCACACTGGCTGAATCTGCTGGGACAGGATATTACTCCTGACCGGGTGATAAAGCAAGTTGTAGAAGTCAACAAATACTTCAGGAATCACCATACACCTGGTTCAATTGGCCAGGGTGGTCTTTTTCAATCAGTCAGAGTAGTTGATTCAATCCACCGCAAGTGGTCATTTCAATCGACCACAAGTGGTCAGTTCAATCAATAAACGTGGTCAGTTCAATAGACCAGGGTGGTCTTTTCAGATTTGAAAAATCCACTTTGTGCTTCCTATACCCCCTATATACTCTTGAAATAGCTTCCTGTGTATCTGTAATACATCATTACACTATAATTAAATCCTTTTAAAGCTTTAAGAGTTTTATTTTAACAAAAAAAGAGTATTGACCAGTATTGACCACTTCAGGGAGTATTGACCGGGGCGGTTTTAACCGGTTAAAACCGGGTGGTTAAAACCGCCCCGGTTTTTACTGGCCAACCCTGGTCTTAACCCTTTAGCCTGTTACTAGTTTTGAAGACTCATGGGATAATGGGTTAGGCAAATTTTGCTTTTAACATGTTCTTCAACCTTCTGTGGTCACCTGTCTTCAAAACTAGAAATAGATTATTGGGAAAGGGTCAACAACTTTCAAAGGTATATACTTTGAGGGTCAATTAACCCATTACCCCATAGGTTGTTTGTAGTTTTGAAGATAGATGACCACTTAAAGCAGGTTGAAAGTAAAGCAGAATATGGCTTTAAAAAGGCATATTCTGCTTTACTTTCAGCCTACTTTAAGCTTACATTTGCTAGGATATAGAAAATATTTATGAAGGCATAATTTGGAACTATTTTTTTCAGTGGAGGAATAAATAAAAGGCATAAAATGTGTATTAATGGGGTAATGGGTTAAGAGAGATAATGGTCAGTTGTAATTTTTTTCAATTTTTAGTTGCAGGACTGGACCAGCAATGTCTCGTCAAATGCATAGTAGTCATATTCTTAAAGACAAGAAAAGCGTTGAGGAAAAGATGAACGAGGCCCCATATCCATTTATGTCTTCACTGAAGGGTGAAGTTCAGAGTAAACAAGACTCTTACTTTGAATATGAAGAAGATTGGAAATACCAGAATACAGTTATATTTGTCAGTTTGTTATCATTTTTTGTGTACTTTGTGATATTGAGAAAGGAACGAGAAGTGGATGTAGCCATTGCTAAACAGTTGTATCAAGGTCTGCCTGCTCTGGAAGTATATGATTTAAGACAAGAAATTAAGAAGAGAAAGAAAGATGGAAAGGATGTCAAGGAACTAGAAGAAAGACTCAAAGTGGTGTTAACTCCACCACAAAACAGAAATTTATAGTGAAGTGTGAAACAGTCAAACTTATGTTAACTCACTGAGCCCTAGTGGCGCATATATGCATCCTTTACCAAATGTGTACCTGTGAAGAGTACACTTGTCCTATGCAAAAAGTGAAGTCCCTGATCAGAGGGCTCCTGCAGGAGCCCTCTGATCTGGAACTTCACTGTTTGTCATTTTGCAATTTATTACAAGAAACAGCACTTTTAACAGTCTAAAATGGACCAGTCTTTATTGCAAACTGGAATTGTCCATTGGAACTTTCAGGGGATAATGAGTTCACCCATTCACTCCTGAAACTTCAAATGGACAATTCCAGTTCCCAATTAATGATATCTAGTCCATGTTTGACTATTGTTTATCTTGTGTAGCTTTTAAATTACAAAATTAAAAACTGCAGACCTTGGTCAGAGGGTTCCGTTAGGATTATGTTTGCCAACTCTGACTAGTGATGTAGTGTATACCAAAGAGCAGAAAGAATGCCAGGTGACTGGTTTAACAGAAAGCTCCTAAAGAAGCATTCTGTTTTACTGTCACCTTGCTTTAAACTGTCATCTGCCTATTATACAATCAATTAACTTCCGTTCTAGTGGTTGTAATACAGAGGTTTTATTGTATTATAAAATGATTGACCTATAAACTCTCATATGGATAATTTCTGTTTCCAATAAAGTCTTGCCAATTTTTGCAATGCACATGTAGTTTTGTTTAAGCAAACTATTACATATTGTAAAACAGTGCAGACCTTGACCAGAGAGTTCCTGTAGATACCATTTGATCTGGGTCTGCACGTTTTGCACTCTTCACAGAGACACATTTTATACATTTGTGTATTAATACATTGAACCCTTACGTGGAGTAGGCTTGTCATTTACAAATATTGCATAAGAAGAGTCAATTCGCTCAATTTACAATGCAAACAGTGCAGACCCAGATTAGAGGATTCCTATAGAGCCCTCTGAGCAGTCTACCCATTAAGGCATTGTGAAATAGATCTACAATGAAAAAATATCCAAAATTATTGACACGACTTAATTGAAAAGTGACCAACTAGTGTTCAGGGTGAATGAGTTATTAAAGTAATTTAAATGTCATTGAGCTCGTCTTATGAAACGCCGTACAACAAATATTGTCGTAAGTCTGATTCTAAACTTCTTACTTCTCAATAAACACCTTTTCTCCGTCTAATCCTGTCTTGTGATATCTCTTTGGAATCGTCTTTTCAAGACGATTCCAAAGAGATGTCACAAGGCACGTTTAGATGGAGAAAGCAGAAATTAAGTGTTTTTAAGTATTGACTTATGACCGTTTTTATCGTACGACGTTTCGCAAGACAGACCCCGTGTTCCTACAACGTTTTTGAGGATCAGAGTGTAAATTCAGTCAGGGTTTCAGTAAAGAGAGAGTGAAGCATTGTTTTTCTTCTTTCCCCCCCTTTATGTCTTTACCATATCCTTTGGTGTTATTTACTCATTAGACTCTTTTAACCCTTTCCCCCATAAAAGTGCCCTTTTAGTACATTCAATTTATTCCTCCATTGATGAAAATAGTTCCAATTTACACATGAACAAGTATTATAAGAAATAGTTTCTATATCCTAGCAGATAGTAGCTTAAAGCAGGCTGAAAGTAAAGAAGAATGCACCTAAGGTGTATTCTGCTTTACTTTCAACCTGCTTTAAGTGGTCACCTATATTCAAAACTAAAAACAGGCTATGGGTTAAAAGACATGGTTCTAATGAGTAGACACATCAAACGGTTTGTGCAGAGATTCCGATTAGAGTTTTTGAAATTCTTCCCTTATCTTGAGTCCTGAGTTATTTACTGCTGCAGATTTTTTTTATATTAAATTTCTGATCTGTATGCTTTGAATTTGGAAAGACTTTGTATTTTTTGTTCATAGTGTACTCGTAAATAGAGTTACATGTCTGATTGTGTTAAATTATAAATAAACTTGCCAACAACTCTAATGCGTTGTGTCAGTATTTTCCCCAAGATTTTATGTTGGTTTTTTGTATCTAAAGCATGTGGTATATGCAACAGTTCATATGGAAAATAAAGATGCAAGTACAACAAATACAGTGGAGAATCTGTTATTCTTTCCCAATAAACGCGTTTACGCTAAAACTATTATTTGCAGTGCAAACTGTTTGGAGCCAGATCAGACGCGGGTAACCCGGCGTCTGATCAGGCTCCAAACTGTTTGCCACCAAGATAAACAAGAATTATCAGAATTGTCCAAAAGTTGTTCTTTTCTACGTTTTAGTGCTTTGCGTTTGCATACGTTTGCGTTTAAACGGGAAAGAATATAACAGATTCTCCACTGTACTACTACTGCTGCTATTACTGTTTCATTATGATGTTTCAGTCTGCAATAATCGTCGTCTGCTACTACTATTCTAATAACATATCTTTCAAGATTCTTGTGAAAACAGGCTGAGCGTGTCAAATAGCTTAGATCCTGATGTGACGCGGCGTCTCGTCAGGATCCAATCTGTTTGCAAAGGTTATCATGGTTTTACTTCTAGCATGTCCATGTCATGAATTTACAATGCATTTCATAATGCACGTTACAATTTTGATAAGACTCAATAGTATGGCTTACTGTCTTATCAACAAGATGTTTTGTAGATGTATTGGCATTTGTCTTTCTATTTCATGTAGGGTTCAGGAGTTTAATGGGTATACCATTGACTTTGCAGAAACTACTGCCAGAGACCTCAGCTAGCTGTTAATAACGATTTTTTTTGTTCAAATATACACTGCCACAGCATATTCCCTGCAGCCTATGAACTTTGCACAGAGAAATTTATACAAAATTATTTCCCTTTGTAAGTTTTCGGCAGTTCACCAAATCTTCACCAAACTTTGTTTCGGTGTTAACCCATTACCCCATAAAAACCATTTTTACGCCTATAATGTATTCCCCCACTGAAGAAAATATGTCAAATTCATACAGACATGAATATGTATCATAAAAATACTTTCTATATCCTAGCAGATAATAGCTTAAAGCAGGCTGAAAGTAAAGCAGAAAGTGCCTTAAGGCGCATTCTGCTTTACTTTCAACCTGTTTTAAATGATCATCTTTAAAACTATAAACATGCTATGGGGTAATGGGTTAACCCAGTATCACGAAGGTCACCTTTTGTTGCATTAAACAGAATTGTATTCATGCATCTACCATGTGCTGTTAAAGAACCATATTTACATTCGCCTCGCATTGTCCTTATATAACACTATTCTAAAAGAGACTTGCATATTTCAATGAATGCTCACTTGAAATCCAGTTCTAGCCGACTGGTTTAGGGGCGGAGCTATACTGATCACTTTCAAATCGATACAGAGAAGTCCGTATGGTAGGCGCGGTTAACGCGGAGTAATCAAGTATGGCGTGTGAGTAAATCGGTTTTAAAAAACGCGACCTAAATTTAAGATGCTTATCATACAAGTAGGCCTATTTCGTAAATTCGTGCGCTTTTAAATGTCTCAAAAGGGGTTTTAAACATAACGAGAAAGTTTAACGGTTAAAAGTCTAAATGTATCCAGTAATTATAATATGTGATTGGGACTATTTTCAGTCCATATATAGAGATCGTTACTACGATAGCAACGGGCAAAGTGTCTATTAGAACGGTTATGTACATTTCTGGTTTATTTCTCAGCTCACGATGGAATATAAATATAAGAAATAAATTGCGTACTTCCGTCATTCATGAGCTGATGGCACTTCGATGCTTTTACTAGCAAAGTTAAGCGAGAAGCCCTTCGGGCTTCACACACTTTGCTAGTAAAAGCATCGAAGTGCCATCGGCTCATGAATGCCGGAAGTACGCAATTCATTTCTTAAATATGTACGAGTACAATGTCCTGCATGGTACCATATAGGCTTACTTTCATGCATGGTTCAAGTTTGGTGTTTAAAGCGGACTATAAGTAACGCAGAACGATCCTGCTCTACTTTCAGTCTGTTAAAACACTGGAAATGCTATTGGAGGGAAATGGTTAAGTTGTTGGTGGTGGTTTCTAAAAAGGAATAAAGTCTCTCCAAGCCATCATCGCCATACACTAAAACTTCTCTATTACGACCACTAAAACGATGGCTAATTGAGTGTATAAAAAGATAGGTGACCGCTTTAAAGCAACGTGGCAATAAAACAGAAAGCTCATAAAGGAGCTTTATTAAAACAATTAAGTGGTCGTAAGAGATTTTACTGTATTATGGCAAGGACGGGTAAGCCGGCGTCGGACATGGTTCCAAACTGTTTGCTACTTAGGTTAAATTGAGTCGTTCAACCGACCGGAACAATTTGAACACTATTGGTAAAGTGCTCTAAAAGTGACACCATGCCAAATATCAAAGCTCTGGCCATATTAGTTTGAGATGAAGCTGTTTGAAGATTTCACTATATAACTCTCTTAATAAATTTATGACCCCCGGGGCAGTGTCATTTTTTACCCAGGGACATAATTTGAACAATCTTGATAGAGGACCTGCAGTTGATGGTTTGTGTCAAATAGCTAAGCTCAGGGTACTGTGGCTTCATAATGATGCAGACAAGCAGATTTTAGTTTTAATTGTAAAAAATATATTTTTAGCTCCTGTGACCTAGATATGTAATGGACCGGGACAGTTTGAACAATATTGGTAAAGGTCCGCTAGAAGTGTCACCATGCCAAATATCAAAGCTAGATAGATAGATAGATTTATTTCGGTCAAAAGTGTACATAACATGGCAAAGTATAATTAAAGCAAACATATAAGAGCCATGTAATGCGCACTAGAAACCAAGGATAACACAAAAAAGGAAAAATATTTCCCTTATTTCCATTGTGGTCCTCTGGCCATATTAGTTTCAGAAAAGAAGATGTTTGAAGATTTCACAATATAACTCTATGTAAATTTGTGACGCCTTGGGCGAGGTCATTTTTTACCCAAGGGACATAATTTGAACAAGTTTGGTAGAGGACCTGTAGATGATGCTTTGTGCCAAATATCTAAGCTCAGGGTACTGTGGTTTCAGACAAGAAGATTTTTTAAGGTTTTTAGCTCACCAGAGCCGAAGGCTCAGGATGAGCTATTGTGATCCCATTCCGTTCGTCGTCCGGTGTCTGACGTCCGTCCACATTTTCAAACAACATCTCCTCTGAAACCACTGACCCGATTTCAACCAAACTTTGTCAGAAGCATCAGTGACAAGGGGGAACGAAATGTTGTTCAAAGTTTTGGGCTAGAGTTATTCCCCTTGATTAGGGGCCAGTTTTTCTAACATGACCGTATAGACAACTTTTAATGCATAAGAAAATCTTTAAAAATCTTCCTCTCAGAAACCGCTAGGCCAAGACCTTTGATATGTATCATTACCTAATGATCTTCTACCAAGATCGTTCTAATTTTGACCCTGGGGCCAAAAATGGCCCCGCCCTGGGGCTTATCAGTTTTTCTTAGGATCTTCTTCTCTGAAACTGTATGGCCTAGATCATTAATATTTGACATGTAGCTTTGCCTTACAGTCCTCTACCAATATTGTTCAAATTATGACCCTCGGGTCGAAATTGGCCCCGCCCCGGGGCTTGTCAGTCTTACATAGACTTATATAGTAAAACCTTTAAAAATCTTCTTCTCTGAAACTGTAAGGCCTAGATCTTTAATATTTCATATATAGCTTTGCCTTGTGGTCCTCTACCAAGATTGTTTAAATTATAACCCTCGTGCCAAAAATGGCCCCGCCCTTAGGCTTATTTGTTTTTCATTGGAAAACCTTTAAAAATCTTCTCCTCTGAAACTGTAACTCCCAGATCATTTATATTTGACATGTAGCTTTGCCTTATAGTCCTCAACTAAGATTGTTCAAATGATGACCCCAAGGTCAAAATTGGCCCGGCCCCGGGGCTTATCAGTTTTACATAGACTTATATAGGAAAACCTTTAAAAATCTTCTCCTGAAACTGTAAGGCCCAGATCCTTAATATTTGACATATAGCTTTGCCTTATAGTCCTCTACCAAGATTGTTCAAATGATGACCCCAAGGTAAAATTAGCCCCGCCCCGGGGCTAATCAGTTTTACATAGACTTATATAGGAAAACCTTTAAAAACCTTCTTCTCTGAAACTGTAAGGCCTAGATCTTTTATAATTGACATATAGCTTTGCCTTGTGGTCCTTTACCAGATTGTTCAAAGTATGAACCCCGGGCCAAAAATGGCCCCGCCCTTGGGCTTATTAGTTTTTCATATGAAAACCTTTAAAAATCTTCTTTTCTGAAACCGTAAGGGCCAGATCATTTATATTTGACATGTAGCTTTGCCATATGGTCCTCTACCAAGATTGCTCGAATTATGAACCCTATTTAAATTTATACGCAGATACCCCCCGCAAAGCTATTCAAAAAGTGTCCTCTTACGTCTGATACCGGACACTTTTTTTCTGTTACCGGACAGTTTTACTTTCTGTTACCGGATACTTTTTACGGGCGTGGTGCACGTGGTGAGCATGCGGTCATCGGTTTAACTCTTGCACTGCCCGGGAATTGACGACGTAACCCTTGTTATGCTACAGTGGAGAAAACATAATTCTTTCCCGTTTAAACGCAAACGAAACGCAAACGAGTGGCACACAATTTGGATCCTGATCAGACGCCGGGTTACCCGGCGTCTGATCTGGTTCCATAATGTTTGCAATGGAAAATATAGTTTAAGCGTCAAACGCGTTAATTGGGAAAGAATAACGTTTTTCCACTGTGAGTACCGCTTGTCTTACATTTGGAAACAGTTTAGATCCATAGAAGACGCCATGTTACGCGGCATATGATCTGGATCCAAATGTTTAGCACTGATTTTCATTTTTGATTCAATTTGGAAAGTATAAGAAAGATTTTGAGATTCTCCGCAGACGATAAGTTTGATGCAGACGGCAATTCAGCACGATAAGGGATAACGAACTTTCGCAAATAATTTGGATCAATATCAAACACACAGTAACTCAGCGTTTGAACAGGATCCAAACTGATAGACACTTTATTCGTGCAATCAAATCCCGAAACTTTGCGTTGGAAAATAAGTGCATTTCAATTTCAAAGCAGACGACAATATGACAGTGCAAGAGTAAACAACGCTATTTAATAGTGTGCCTGTTCAGGAGAAAAATATCTGGTCCTTGGTTTGGTTATAAGGAGCGGAAAAGGAATTATATCGGGCTAAAATGATAAAATATTTATTGACCTTTAAACTAAATGCTTAAAAAAAGATGTCATCTAAATTGTTAAATACAGCGCTTACCTTATACTAGCTGAATACTCATTCTGAGCGCAGATAAATAAATACGTAGTAGTATATTTTACGGCATGACCCAGCACACAGGCTGCACGGAATGCTCGTGCAAAGTAGAAAAAGGACCAATGAAAATAATAGTTGGTTTACGTGAATTTTAATAGTTTAGAAATAGATATATTAATTTGCTATATAACATTGACCGCAATCATTATTGACTAGGTGTAAGATATTTATTAAAATCTACGTATAAGTCAGATACACGACGGGTTTCGCCTTAAAAGTGTAGGGTATGAATCGTAATAAGACCGTTTCGCTCGGACGAACAACAAATGTGTCCTCGGCTTCGCCTCGGACAATTTGTTGCCGTCCTTGCAAAACAGTCTTATTACGATTCAATACCCTACACTTTTAAGGCGAAACCCGTCGTGTATCTATTACTTAGACCCGCCCTTGGGCTTATCAGTTTTACATAGACTTATACAGGAATACCTTTAAAATTCTTCTTCTCTGAAACTGTAATGCCCAGATCCTTAATAATTGACATATAGCTTTGCATTGTGGTTCTGTACCAAGTGTGTTCAAATTATACCCATATCCGACATGTAGCTTCGCATTGTAGTCCTCTGCCAAGATCAAATTATCACACCTGGGTCATAGCTATATCAAAATGTTGTCTTGCCCAGTCAGCTTCTATGGTACAATGTCTCAGGTGAGCGAAATGTGGCCCTATGGGCCTCTTGTTTTTAAAAAAAATAATATATTTAGCTCCTGTGACCTAGATATGCAACGGACCGGAACAATTTGAACATTATTGGTTAAGGTCCTCTAGAAGTGTCACCACACCAAATATCAAAGCTCTGGCCATATTAGTTTCAGAGAAGAAGATGTTTGAAGATTTCACTATATAACGCTATGTAAATTTGTGACCCCTGAGGCGGGGTCATTTTTGACCCCAGGGACATAATTTGAACAAGTTTGATAGAGGACATGTAGATGATGCTTAATGCCAAATATCTAAGCTCAGGGTACTGTGGTTTCAGACAAGAAGATTTTTTAAGTTTTTATTGAAAACAAATCTATTTTTAGCTCCTGTGACCTAGATATGCAACGAATCGGAACAATTTGAACAATATTGGTAAAGGTCCTCTAGAAGTGTCACCACACCAAATATCAAAGCTCTGGCCATATTATTTTCAGAGAAGAAGATGTTTGAAGATTTCACTATATAACTTTATGTAAATTTGTGACCCCTGGGGCAGGGTCATTTTTATACGCCCGTCTTCAGACAGGACGTATTATGTCGTGGCGCTGTCCGTCCATCTGTCCACACGCACGAAAGGTCCTGAACAATAGATTTCATTCATTCCGTGATTGCCCTATTGTTATTGTTGGTTTTTTTTTGTTGCTATTGGGTACTTTTAAACAAAAGAAAAACCCAACAAGTGCCCAAATGGAAGGAAGTCCGTCCGTCTGTCCGTCCGTTAACCTTTTCATGTCCGCTCTCTAACTCAAACAAATTTATTTTAATCCTTTTGAAACTTTGTCAGCATGTGTATGACCATAATATCACGGTCAAGTTCGATAGCCAGCAGGATTGCATCAGACATTCAAGAGTTATGCTCTTTTTTTAGCTCACCTGGCACGAAGTGCCAAGGTGAGCTATTGTGATCGCCCTGTGTCCGTCGTCAAACTTTTTGTTCAAAGATCTTCTTCTTGGAAACCACTGGGCCAATTTCATTAAAACTTCATAGGATTGTTCCTTGTAGGGTACTCTCTCAGATTTCTTCAAATATAGGTGATCCAATTGAAATTGTGGTTGCCATGGCAACCAATTGAAAAAACTTTAAAAATCTTCTTGTCAAAAACTACAGGTCCGAATACAAATTAATTTTACCCAAATGTGCCATTGGTGACCCTCTATCAGATTTCTTAAAATAATTTCCCTATCTTAAAAAACATGGCCGCTAGTGGGTGGGGCAGATTTTCCTTATATGGCTATATAGTGAAAACTTAAAAAAAACTTTCTTGTCAAAAACTACTGGTCCGATTTGAAAGTAATTTTATGCAAATGATCTATGGGTGACCCTCTACCAGATTTCTTAAAATTATTTTGATATCTAAAAAAACATGGCCGCCAGTGGGTGGGGCAAGTTTTCCTTATGTTACTGTATAGTAAAAACTTTAAAAATCTTCTTCTGTGAAACTACTGGTCCAAATTGAAAATAATTTTACACAAATGATCCATGGGTGACTCTCTATCAGATATTTTAAAATAATTGTGATATCTTAAAAAACATGTCCGCCAATGGGTGGGGCAGATTTTCCTTATATGGCTATATAGTGAAAACTTTAAAATTCTTCTTGTCTGAAACCGCTGATCCGATTTGAAAATAATTTCACACAAATGATCCATGGGTGACCCTCTACCAGATTTCTTAAAATAATTTTGATATCTAAAAAAACATGGCCGCCAGTGGGTGGGGCACGTTTTCCTTATGCTACTGGATAGTAAAAGCTTTAAAAAATCTTCTTCTGTGAAACTACTGGTCCAAATTGAAAATAATTGTACACAAATGATCCATGGGTGACCCTCTTCCAAATTTCTTTAAATGATTTTGATATCTTAAAAAACATGGCCGCCAGTGGGTGGAGCAGATTTTTCTTATGATACTGTATAGTAAAAACTTTAAAAATCTTCTTCTGTGAAACTACTGGTCCAAATTGAAAAATAATTTTACACAAATGATCCATTGATGACTCTCTACCAGATTTCTTAAAATAATTGTGTCATCTTTAAAAACATGTCCGCCAGTGGGTGGGGCAAGTTTTCCTTATATTTCTGTATAGAAAATTTTTAAAAATCTTTTTCTCTGAAACTATTGGTCTGATTTAAGAATATTTTTACACAAGTAATGATGGGTGACCCTTTGCCAGTTTTCTTCAAATAATCTTCCTAGTTCAAACAATATGGCTGCCTGTGGGTGGGGGTTAATTTACCGGTGATGGCCTATAGTGGAAAATTTAATCATTACTAGTCCATTACCATGACCGTAAACATGGGTACCAGGTGAGCGATTTAGGGCCGCATGCGGCTCTTGTTTCGTAAAAACGGGCATATTTTAGTGTGTCCGCTCTCTTACTCAAACAAATTTATTCCAATCCTTTTGAAACTTGGTCAGCATGTGTATGACCATAATGTCCGGGAAAAGTTCAATAACCAGCAAGTTTGCCCCAGACATTCAAGAGTTATGCCCCTTTTTTCGTAAAAACGGGTATAGTTTAGTTTGTCCACGCCCTTACTCAAACAAATTTATTCCAATCCTTTTGAAACTTGGGCAGCATGTGTATGACTATAATGTCTCGGGTATGTTCCATAACCAGCAAGATTGCCAAAGACATTCAAGAGTTATGCCCCTTTTTCATCAAAAAACGGGCAATTTTTAGTTTGTCCGCTCTCTACTCAAACAAATTTATTTGAATCCTTTTGAAACTTGGTCAGCATGTGTATTACCATAATTTCTAGGTTATGTTTGATAACCAGCAATATTTCCACAGACATTCAAGAGTTATGCCCCTTATTTTGTAAAAAACGGGCATTTTTTAGTGTGTCCGCTCTCTAACTCAAACAAATTTATTCCAATCCTTTTGAAACTTTGACAGCATGTGTATGACCATAATGTCTAGGTCAAGTTTGATAACCAGCAAGAGTGTCCCTGACATTCAAGAGTTATGCCCCTGTTATTTAAAAAAAAAACCGGTGTCAGATCAAATTTGGACCCCCGTAAAAATGGACCCGCGTGTCCATTTTTGATAGCGAAATATGGACCCCCCCTGTAAATTTTGGACCCCCCCTAAAAAGTTGGTAATGCTTCTCCCTAATGCAAAATATTGATTACTCCTATCTTGAGGTTGTTATGCCCATAAAAAAAATTAAATAAAATAAAAAAAAAAAAAAAAAAAAAATTTGATTGGAGAGGGGGTCCAAATTTGATGGCGTAAAAATTGGACCCCCCTCCCTTTTCAACACCCAACCATAAGTCATTTGATTTACACATCAATTTTAATTCTTTGCCATTAGTTGTTAAGTTTTAGTTATGTTTAATCTCCTAATCTGAGGTTACTATGCGCTGCAAATTATTTCAATTGGAGAGGGGGGGTCCAAATTTGATGGCGTAAAAATTGGACCCCCCACCTCCCTTTTCAGCCCCAACAATATGTCATTTGATTTACACATCAATTTTAATTATTTTCCATTATTTGTTTTGTTTAAGTAATGTTTTACTCCTTTCCTGAAGTTACTATGCCCTGCAAATTATTTTGGTTGGAGAAGGGGGGGTGTCCAAATTTGATGGCGTAAAAAGTGGACCCCCCCCCCCCCCCCCCCCCCCTCCCTTTTCAACACCCAACCATAAGTCATTTGATTAACACATCAACTTTAATCCTTTTCCATTACTTGTTAAGTTTTAGTGATTTTTTTACTCCTAATCTGAGGTTACTATAGGCTGCAAATTATTTCAGTTGGAGAGGGGGGTCCAAATTTGATGGCGTAAAAATTGGACCCCCCCCTCCCTTTTCAACACCCAACCATAAGTCATTTGATTTACACATCAATTTCAATTCTTTTCCATTACTTGTTAAGTTTTAGTTATGTTTTTCTCCTAATCTGAGGTTACTATGCGCTGCAAATTATTTCAATTGGAGAGGGGGGTCCAAATTTGATGGCGTAAAAATTGGACCCCTCCCTTTTCAACACCCAACCATAAGTCATTTGATATTCATATAAATTTTAATTCTTTTCCATTAATTGTTTTGTTTAAGTAATGTTTTAATCCTTTCCTTAAGTTACTATGCCCTGCAAATTATTTTGGTTGGAGAAGGGGGGGGGGGGTGGTTCCAAATTTGATGGCGTAAAAAATGGAACCCCCCCCCATTTTTTACGCCATCAAATTTGGACCCCCCCACCTTCTCCAACCAAAATAATTTGCAGGGCATAGTAACTTCAGGAAAGGGAAAAAACATTACTTAAACAAAACAAATAATGGAAAAGAATTAAAATTTATGTGAATATCAAATGACTTATGGTTGGGTGTTGCCAAGGGAGGGGGGTTCCAATTAAATTAAGGGCGTAAAAAGGCACATTTATTGGATACTTGGTTAAGCTACCATCTTCTAGGATACATAAAATATTTCCTATACAGTAAATGTTTGTGACTGTTAAAATGGAATTATTTTCTTCAATGTAGGAATACATTGTATAAAAAGGAACTACTTTCTTCAGTGGAAGAATAAATTAAGGGCGTAAAAAGGCATATTTATTGGGTAATTGGTTAAGCTACCATCTTCTAGGATACATGAAATATTTCCTATACAGTAAATGTTTGTGACTGAATAAATTGGAATTATTTTCTTCAGTGGAAGAATAAATTAAGGGCATAAAAAGGCATATTTATTGGGTAATGGGTTAAAATATTCATTGGTTTCTTGTTTCTTAACTTTTTATTATGTTTTTTTATCATTCTAAATTTTTGCATGGGGGTCCATTTTTTACAGGGGGGTCGAATTTTGATATGACACCGGGCATTTTTTAGTTTGTCCGCTCTTTTACTTAAACAGATTTATTCCAATCCTTATGAAATTTGGTAAGCATATGGCCCCTAACTTTCACAGTTCTTTCCTATTTGTTCACTTTACCTTGATAGGGTTTTAGTATGACTACATTCTAAGATCGATTTGACGGGCGTATAATGTGCCCGGCTTGCGGTGCTCTTATTTACCCCAGGGACATAATTTGAACAAGTTTGATAGAGGACCTGTAGATGATGCTTTGTGCCAAATATCTAAGCTCAGGGTACTGTGGTTTAAGACACGAAGATTTTTTAAGTTTTTATTGAAAGTTTCAGAAACAATCTATTTTTAGCTCCTGTGACCTAGATATGCAACGGATCGGACATTTTTGAACAAATTTCAAAGAGGATCATATAAGGATCGTTCCTGCCAAGTTTGGTAAAACTCCTTACAGTAGTTTAGGAGGAGATGTCGTTTAAAGAAATTGTTGACGACGAACGAACGTACGACGACGGACACAGCACGGTCAAAATAGCTCACCTTGGCACTTTGTGCCAGGTGAGCTAAAAAGCGGATGTGAATTCCCAACCCTGTCATTTAGCCTCCTCAAACACCCATGTGAGCACATCATTATCAAACCCAACTCGTTCCTTAAGCTCTTGTTTTAAAACTAATTAAAACGCTTCTTGAGGGTAGCACAAGGTAACCACTGTCTCGCACATGTAAGTATGATTGCGGGCTTTTGCAGTACCACTGCAAGCAGAATGTCATCATTGATTCACTCCAGCGTCTTGCTTTTGGGTGCTTGTTTGCATTTTCAGTCTGACTTAACAACATGTCGATCAATTCTGGCTTTGCTTCCGGAATCATTTTTTCTAGCTCATTCCTTGTGGCATTCTGTCTTGTGTGTGATTTGTCATCAGTGTTTTGAACATTTTCTATTTCACTTTCACTTTCACTTTTTTCATTGTCAGTATTTTCACAAGGGACATTGATTATCATTTTGCTACATTTTCTGCAAGTTTTATTGTGATATGTAAAAGGGACGACCTTACTGCAGACTGCAGAGTGAAGTTGTCTGCTTACAGATTCTGGTGTTGTCCATCGGTTGAGAACATGGAAGCGGGAGGCAAGTACAGAGTGTGTTACATTCACACCATTACAAAGTCGAATGATGCTTACACTCTTTACAATGTTCTTTAATATTTCTAGTGTTGGCTCGTAATTTTCGCTGATGTTTAGTGATATTAAGTTTATCTGTGTGACACCAACACTTAATGACCATGTTCCATCCTTTAGTAGCGATACATCTTTCATAATTTCATTGTCATCACTGAATGTATTTGTTGACACGGAAAAGTTGACACTGTCAGCATTTTTTACAAGGTTTTGTATTGGTAAACTTTCCAATTCATTGGATGACAGAAGGGCGAAGACTTGATCTAGGTTCCATGTGAAATGTTGGATTGGCTCTGTTGCATCTATTCGCCTCAGCCGAATTCCCTTGTATTTTCGATCTGTACGAGATTTACATTTTACAGCATTTGGGAAGACTTTCAAAATATGATCTGCGAAATGTTTCTTTGTTGGTATATTTTCACTCCCTCTATCACTTTCCAACATTTCAAAGTGAAAGGCATTATATAATGTGTTAAATTTTATTTTCTCATTGTCGTCTTCAGCAACTCTTAACAGCAACCTTGAAAAAGAGAAAATAGAAAACATTCACATTAATAATCATTAATGTGCAATCAATACATTCATATCTATATACATTGTATTTTGTATTAAAGTTTTGTGGCTTATATTTGTATAAATAAAATCAATTTTACCATTTCAGTTATCTAAATATACATGTATTTGTGATAGGTCAGATGTTAAGGTCACATGCTCCCAATGATATTGCTATAGACCTCTATACTTCATTGAAAATTTGGAAAATTGTAAGCAGGAGCATTTTCAGGTTTCATTAACCCCATTCCTTGTTGCATGAGTGGTGAAGTTATGGCAATAGGCACTCTATTGCTTGGGTTTTGCATCAAAGTGTCAAAATGTGGCAGGACCTGGTATTTTTTGGCAAAATACAAGCTGAACATGTTGTATATGCCTCTTAGCTGGTTCTTTAACATCACATCTACTTGTTAAGCCAAATTTTGTTTTCTTCAGCAACCAAGATTGATTATAAAAGCAAGATTAGTCTCTTCAATCAGAACCAGTTACAAATAACCATCTATTAACAGGTTTATACTAAGCCATGTCAGGCCCCCCTGGCTATGCAAGACCTTTAGCTATACGTTAGCCAATTTAGTAAATGCTTGGAGCTTATTTCGAGAAAATCGAGACACATCACTGAATGCGACTAATTTCTCAAAAATAGCTCCATTTCGAAGCATTCTTTGAGTAAGAAATTTAGCAAAACTAATATTTTTTTAAACTTACTTGTCTTTTTGGAGCACCTGGCTCTAGAAAAAGGGCTCAGGGGAGACCCTGCATGATGTAGAGATTGTACTAGACTCAACTGTCCCAGGTTTTGACACAAGTAGAGAAACTGATGTGATACGACCAATGACATATTAACTTATAAGGGAGCAGCTACAGTCAAAGTGGAAGAAATGCTAGCTATGGGTGACATGTGGTGTTCTAATCAAGGCGACAACGCTGATTCTGAAGACGAGGATGAGTTCGATGCAGAGTTTGACGCTGATATCAGAACGAAAGCACCCCAAGCGGGTGCCAATATTCGTCTGTTTTGTTATCCTAATAGATTAAGAATGAACAGTGAGCTATTCTTATTGCCCTTGTCTGTATTGACTATTTGTCTGTCAGTCTACTGTGTGACTCTAAATGAACTTGACCTTTGTCTGCATGACATCACCAAACTTGTACTGAGCTCAAGAGCTACTTGCATTGAGTTACCATGCCAAATGTCAAGTTTCTATCACATGAAGTTCCAAAGTTATGGTCAATGTTAAATTCAACCTATTTGAGCTCTGAATGACCTCTAAATGACATTGCCTTTGTCCGTCATGAACAAACTTGTACTGAGTTCCAGAGCTTCTTGCATTAAGTAGACATGCCAAATATGAAGTGTCTATCACATGTTGTTTCAGAGTTATTGGAAGTGTCAACTTTTAGCTGCAAATAACCTTGACCTTTGTCTGACATGACCCAAGTTGTACTGAGCTCAAAGGCTTCTTGGGTTAAGTGCACATGCCAAATGCCAAGTCTGTATCACATTCAGTTCCAAAGTATGGCCAATGTTAAAGTCAAACTTATACTGAACTCAAGGGCTTCTTGCGTTGAGTAGACATGCCAAATAATTATGAAGTCTGTATCACATGTAACGATGTTGTTTCAGAGTTATGGGAAATGTTAAATATACCCTATTTTACCTGTAAATGACACTGAAATTTGTCTGACATAACCGAAGTTGTATTGAGTTCAAGAGCTTCTTGACTTGAACACAGTTGCCAAATATCAAGTCTCTTATCACATGCAGTTCAAAATATATGGCCAATATTGAAACACCCTATTTTACCTGTGAATGACCTCTAAATGACATTGACCTTTGTTGGACTTAACCCACATTTTACCCAGCTGAAGAGGTGAGTACACATACCAAATATAAATATTGTATAAGTAAACACCGAGCAGTGAACCATAATATTTAGCGTAGTCCACTTTATGGGGGAATCGGCATGCTGTCAGCGTATCGACAGCTTAGTTAGATAGACTGCACTGCAGCAATAAAACACCCCTAAATCGTGGAAAGTGCCAAGTTGTAAAGTACATTCACGGTTCACTGCTCGTTGTTTACCTATATCACGGGTAGTTTTAAAGTTATGGCCAACGTAAAGAATTCGGACGACGACAATGATAACGACAACGCAGACACCGGAGAGATGACAATAGCTCGTAGTTTCTTCGAAACAGACGAGCTAATGATAGATGAAGATGTTGAGCTTCTTGCTGATATAGACATCACGAAAATCGTACACGATCTCCATTTTGAGCAAGCCATAACCCAAAAGCAATATCAAATTAACAACATTTTGAACAAAAGTCGAAAAAATTCTCAAAGGGGAATACATGTATATGAAAATTGGTAGTTTTCTGGAGGATCAAGCAAAGGGCACAGCTTTCTCTGCCAGCAAACAGTCGGACTATCACAGAAAAGTCTACCTTTACCAAGTACAACATGAGTTGTCTCTCTCTGTTCAATTCAGAGACATTCACGGACGTATCGGCTCCGGTTAAAAATGGCGAAAGTTGTCAAATCGACACATGTGAGTATACAAATATGATGTTTGTCCTTGGATATTGCTTTAAATGAAAACCAAGACGACCCGGGAGTGTCTCACACACTGATGCATGCAAACGTACAACTTATTTACAGGACAAATGCTTGAGGTCGATGTTTATAACTCGAAAAAGTTTCGACTGTTACGGCGGTTTCTGTAGAAAGTACTAGAAACTGATGCTAATTGACCATAAATTGTTCTGCTTCAAATGAGATCCAAGACGACTCTTACGGAGTGTCTCACACACTGATGCATGCAAACGTACTACTTATTTATAGGATAAATGCTTGAGGTCGATGTTTAACTTGAAAAAGTTTCGACCGTTACGGCGATTTCTGAGGAAATTGATGCTCATTGACCATATTTTTTTCTGAATGGGCAACAAAATCAGCTGTCATCGAAACGGGAACTGAAGCGTTAAGCGGGAGCCCGTTCGTTTTGCCATACCAGTGTGACGGAGGAACATTGGCACACCTGCTACAATCTATCCTGCGCTTTTTTAAACATTTCTTTTAGAAAATGGTTGCAGCACTACTGTGCCTTAAAGACATCCCTAGATGCACCCGCATACAACTCCGTTACAATGGGGCGCGCTTCAGAACGAGTTTTGGTACAGATTCTTTTCGATGTGTGTTACGGCTTCTGCATCGTGCAGCATGTGTAAACAGATTTAGGTACACAACTGTTCCCATTTCCGCAAAATCCCCAGGCGAATGCACACCCAAAAATAGGTATTGCGTTTTGATATATATTTCTCTAGGTTCAATGACCACTGTCGCTTTTGAAATTTGTATAATTGCCGATTACGGAGCGATTGTTTGCATGTACACTGCACTATTATTAAGACAACTTTCACTTTCGGAAGAAATGCCGAGCGCCTTCTGGCTTTTTTTCTCATTTTCGTGTATTTATGTATTGATCTTAACATACCGCGACTGTTACATCTGCTATCCTGTATTTTGGGAATGGTTGTTTTTATTGATTTTCATCATTGCTAATCGTTCTTGACAATGTTACGGCTCCGAAAGGATTGTTTTGTGAATGCTACAGATTCTTTCTTACATGGTTACAGATTCTGACGGGCGTTGACATTATATGTAACCCTGATGGAACAGTGGTGACGAACGCGATCTAAATCTTTAAAAACAATCCACGAACTTGTGATGCGCACATTACATCTAATTTGTTTGTTTGTAAGCATACAGTTATGTGTTTTTACGACTTTCATGCAAATACAGTTCATATTGTCAGTTCATTTGTTCCTTTTTAAACCATTTTATTTGGGTTTGCAAGCTTCTTCACCCGGGCAACAGAAGAAATTTTTATAAGATATAAAACACCCTCAACTGTTTTCTTTTCTCATTGAATACACATGCATCTGTTAATAAATATTCAGTCGAACTTGGATTGTTTAGATTGTATGTGCATCACCCCTGATGTACCCATATACCGACATAAATGCTGTTTTCATCATATTAAAGGAAAAAGAATATCATATTCGTCAATACTGCACATCCTTTTTATCAGCTGCAGTTATTCTTATACAATTGCGAACAGAGTGTACAGATTATGCCACTGGAGTCGAAATTGGCCCATTCCCGGGGTCACAAACTTTACATACAAACATCATTCAAATTGAGCGATACCAATTAGTGCGGGGTGTTTTACTCGTTTGAGTAATATTGTTTAAGCCATCAATTAGAATTAAAAGATCTTAACAACATTTGTCTAAAAAATGTCACATTGTCAATGTATCTCTATGACTCAGGTGAGCAATTAAGAGTCAATGTGGCTCTTGCTAATCTTGACGTGTTGCTTATTACCTGCCAAAGTCACAGTTATGCGCCATTGAATATAATTCAGTCTTACAGTCTTTTCCGTTTAAACCTACCTAAACGCCAGCGCATTAAAGTAAAATGTAGAAAAATACATTTATCTGAGTGTCAAACAGTTTGGAGTCTGATCAGACGCATTGTTACCCGGCGTCTGATCTGGCTCCAAACTGTTTACAATGGAAATAATACGGTATCTCAGACACCGTTTTTGAGAGGCGGTGTCTTAGATGGGTGTACACTATTTTATTTAGCCCATTCAAAAGGAAGTACAAGTAATCAAAAGAAATCATACATCATACTTTCTTATTCTCGTCATTTTTATTTTACACAGTTGTTTTCGACAACAACACTTATAAATGACACCCTCTGTGACTTTATGCAGTGACGAATAAAATGGTCATAGGCATCAAACGTTTCTTTACAGTTGGTACACCTCAGGTCCATTATCTGAAATGGAAGACAAATGTCGGTAAGAATCTGTATCTTTCATCATAACCTCTGTCAGAATCCGTAACGCTATATCTGTCCGAATCTGTACCGAAAGGCGCGATCAAAATATCGATAAATTCAGGAGTTTTACAAATTAATTGAAGTCGACAATCTCTGGAAGTATTGATCAAATATATACCTTACTACTTAGGCAATTGAGAAAATAACCGTGACATGCAAATTAATAGGCCTTGTTTCGAAAATTCAAAGAAATCATTTCAGAAAACTCGATATTCAATGTAGTTCATCACTTTTACTGATTGCTGGCATATATTCAACCAAAATAGACATACAACAGGCTTGGAATTAATCGGAAAAACAGAAATACACAATGATTATAACACATTTGCTTGTTATAAGGCTTGAATTACCTGTTTTATATACCACCGCTCTATATTTACAACCGCCATGGACGGAATCTGTAACACTTGTATGTCTGAATCTGTACCAAAACTCGTACTGAAGCTCGCCCCGTTGTAATGGAGTTGTAAGCGGGTGAGATGACCTTTCGATCATAACAAATTGCCAGACCATTTCCTTGCAAAAATCATGGATCTTATGGCCATGTCGCTAGCAAAGAACCATTGAAGCTTCTATTGTGAGACTGTACCTTTATATTTGGTTATAGTTTGGTTAGAAATAACCATTGAAAAGCACTAGAGCGTGAGTATAATCTGGTTCTCACCCGGTAAACTGAGATTGGTATTGTCAATACACCCACCGGCTGCACGTGCTGAACATGTTTTGACAGTTACATTGACACCTCAAATTCAATGGGGGGACTCTTTCAAAGGACTGAGGAAAAGTCTTTAAAGGAACATTGCCAAACGCGAATTAAGTAAACGCATCAGTGTCAAGGGTATGTTATGTTGGTGATTACTGCGTTGCTAAAGTACACCGATTCTCATTAACATATTGAAGCCTAGCGACGAGTATACTCGTCATTAACAGATCATATACATGTCAAGAGTACACTTGTCCTATGCAAACAGTGTAAACCCTGATCAGATGGCTCTTCCAGGAGCCCTCTGATCAGGGTATACACTGTCATTTTGTAAAATATTTAAAAAGCTTCCCTAATTCTTCAACAAAAGCTATCCGTAAGACAGCAAGCTCGACTATCTGCTCCTTTGTACTAAAAGCAGTTATGGAATACAAGCTGGTTAAAGAACTTACTGGATCCAAGGTGGAAAACCCCATGCCAACTGACGAAAGCAACCCTAACCTATAGCAGAGAAATTTGCCGATTATTTCATGGAGAAAATAAGACAAAATTCGTGACTCCCTCAGTAATTGTCAAAGTTTCGTTCCAGATAACAAAGACGTTCCATGTTTTGATTCTTTCAAAGACCTGAATGAATGTGGTTGCTCAGAGGAAGTTTGAAGAAGTATTCCGAAGATCTATTCAAGGAGTTTGTTGAGCCGAAAGTAATGAGAGTTTGACACTAACTCAAATAACCAGGGATCCCGCAGGGATAAAGAAAGAAAATGTAGCAGGTTTATTACAGTTTTATTGTTGCAACTATATATTTTAGCTAGACATGAAGGACAGGAGAAGCCTGTACGATTTCTGCTGGAGCTGCACGAGGTCATGGCATCTTCCTCCTTGTCATCATCATTGCTGCTCTCAGCTTGGCTAACAATGTTCATTTCTCCTCCTCAAACCACTCTTTTCTACTACACTGAAAATATAAATGGAACATTATTGTTTAACCTGGTGTATTAAGTTTTAGTTTATAAAGTTAGTTTACAAAATAATTCAACCATTTATAGCACATCAAAACTTACCTTTTGTCTCCCCTTTGTCTTCTATGTAACTTCTATAGGCTAAATCAATCCCTTTAAATTCTACTTAATAATAAATTCTCCTCCTTTTCCAGGCCGATCAATTTGAAAGATCAATAAATATCTCACCACAGTTTATCTAGGTTTGTTTTAAGAGAGTTCACTGATGTACAGTTGACAATATTTCCTGCAAGGTTATTCCACAGTGTGATGCTGCAATGGATGAATGAATTTAAATTTTAATCAAAACTTATTATCTCATCAGATATTTCTAAAAAAATTGCTTTAATAATTGATTAACTCATATTTTTCGTATTCACGTTGGCTTTGCAGATGCTCTTTAGTCGTTTTTAGGCTTGGGTTTCTCAACCCACGGAATGCGATTCCACCTTTTCCACCCGCGAAAACCAATGAAAAACGGGATAGCTCAAAACAATAATGCGCCAAACTTCTCCCTTTACCGCTTAAATATCCAAAACTACCTATAAAAGAAGCAATGATTCAAGAAATAATCTTCATTCCATAACTTAGAAGTAAATATCTTACCGATAATTGCTCCGACGTAAATTCTCGCAACTCGACTGTCAAAGAGATACGGTAAATATCCGGTTAAATTGATCTATAGAATTAGTGTAGTGAACGAAATTTTCCCGCTTCATTTCGTCGCTAAACACGAAATTATTCGTTTAAAACATTCTGTATACAACGCGTATACCACGCATGCGCAAATACCACAGTACTTCCGATGTAAACAGAAAGTTGAATGTTGGCTCAATCACCGTTAACTCACGGCGATTTTTGGTCATTTTTTTCCATTTTTGTATGGTTTGAACCCAGGAAAAATAGGGTTCCCGCCGGAATCCCCGACTGCCGGCTTCCCTCAGGAAAATCTGGGTGCTGCGGGAAGCCGGGAACCCGTTAGTGTCGAACACTGGTAATTGTGCTATTAATTAAAACAATTCAGGATAGACTTGCTAGAGGTCCTAGCGGTAGAAAAGAAAATGCCGAATCGAACATAAATTCAAGTTTCAACAGGAAAAGGCAAGGGTGAGGAAAAATGCAAAGGAAGCAAAACAGACAGTATGAAAAACAAAGGAAGTAACAGACATGACGAAAGCAAAGAAAACTAGCCAAGGAAGAAAACAAGTGTCAATAGATAAAACCAGAGAATCAATAGATAAGGGTGAAGGAATAGGAAGTGATGACGTGACAACAGAAGAGCAAGCCGAAAAATAAGGGGGAAAAGGACAAGGAAAATGGAAGAAGGGTAAAGGAAAGGAGAAAAGTATAAAAGAAGTGACATCAGAAGAAACACCAAAAGTGCCAGGGCCGGGATAATGGAAAAGCAAATTTAAGGAAAGAAAGGCAAGGCAAAGTAAGAAAGGATGTTGCAACAGAAGAAACAACAGAAATACCAGACAAACAATTAAGCCAAAGGGAGAGAGTAAAGAAACGCAACATAACTGAACAGACAGATGCACTCTGTATCATGACTCAACAGACATTGAAGCTTAAGAAGTAATAAGACAATGGCCCAAAAGGAAAAGAAATGGATTGATTTAGAAAAAAAAGCTGATCCTCTCTTCTTCCTCCTCTACAACAGACTCGTCCAAACCTGGACCTTCTGTGACAGTGGAGGAAGAGTCAGACAATGGTATCCACATTACCGATACGATATCGCAACTAGTTTATTTCTCAACGTTCAACTTTAAGTATCTTGACTCAGACTGTGTAAAAATTATGAGAATCAAACAGTTTGTATTGTGATCTGAAACCGACATGCGCAGCGTCTGATCAATATCCTAACTGTTGGCAAATAACATTTGTACTGAGGTTAAGGCAATGCATTAGATCATTCAAATGCAATTTTTTCGCAGAGTTAATACTAAAAGTTATAATGCACGAAATGCTGAACAGTTGGATACCCGAACAGATGCCATGAACTGTTTGCAAATGACAGTAAGACAGTAAAGATGTTTATTTGAAGAGGTTAATTTACTTCTCAAAGTTAAATTTCAATTTAACTAACTAAGAGCGTGTTCGATTATCAGTTCGGAATTGACGGTATTGACGGAATCGAAATCGAATGGTCTGGAATTCAATTCCAGAACTGTTCTATCAGTTCTGTTCAAGGAGGTGGTGTGAGCAGAATTGTGACGTATCATCATGGTTCCCGGCACAATTTGCCAACGCTTCGACAGCAAAGATATACTAAGCAGGGAACCAGACTACCATATTTTGCAAGGGTTTAATTCCGTTTTTACTTGATTTACTAATTCCACGGAATCGTTCCAAACAGTTCTGGAACTGATAATCGAACACGCCCTAAAGTTATAATTGAAAGTCGAGTTAAGTTTTATTTTTATTTTTTTTCATGAACTACGCCAGTTGTTTTTCGTCAGCCAACTTTCTGGAATAATAAATAAAGATAATATCATCAGTATAAGAATTTTTAAGCAAACATATAGAGGATAATTGTTTTTTTCAGTATAAGATAGAAATTTAATCCATTGAGTGAACATCAGACGTTATATTTTCAAGAGTGGCGAAGCCACGAGTGAAAATATAACAGTCTGATGTTTACGAAATGGATTAAATTCGATCTTATACTGAAACAAGAGCGTGTCCCAGTTACACGAATGCCCCCGATGATACAGGGAGGGGAATCCAGACTATCAAACGTAAAAGTTAGAGAGCTGAAACTGTAGTGGAGCGCCATTTTGAGGACTTCAAGGGCCATTACTCCAAAGAGCCTAGCATAAATTGGTGCCGCTGGTTATCCAAATTGGTCTCCATTTTATGTCAACAAACATTTTCAGAAAGTTTGGTGATGATCAGATGAAAAGCAATGTGTTTGTGAAGTACAAATGCCCCCAGCCAGCATCATATTCTGTAATGTAATGCTTATTTGCAAAATTAGGTCAAAAGTCATGGTCGTAGGGTAAATGAAACATTGGCATGGTTGGAGAAGTCTTAACACAAGAAACATATAAAGTATGGAAGCTCTAGGCCTACTGGTTCAAATGTTATAGGCGTATAAAGATTTATACAAATAAAGGTCAAAGGTCAAGGTCACAAGGGCAAAAACGTAGGTATGGTTGGAAATGTCTTGACACAAGAAATATATAAACAAAATATGAAAGCCGTAGGCCTACTGGTGCAAATGTTATAGCCATTTAAAGATTTCAATAAAAGTAGGTCAAATGTCAAGATCACAAGGTCAAAAAGATTTGTATGGTTAGAAAGGGTAAACACATGTCAAGTATAAAAGGCCAATGTGCAAAAATGCAAAAGGTTTTTGGTTAAAGTTTGATTAAATAGGTCAAAGATCGAGGTCAACGTCACATGGTCAAAGATGTTGGTATGGTTGGAAAGGTCTTGACACAAAACATATACATACAAAATATTAAAGCCCTGGGCCAACTGGTGCAAATGTTATAGCCATTTAAAGATTTTTACAAAAGTAGGTCAAATGTCAAGGTCACAAGGTCAAAAAGTTGTGTATGGTTGGAAAGGTCTTGCCATGAAGAATACACATGCAAAGTATAAAAGGCACAGGTTCAAAAATGCAAAAGTTATAGACAATGTTAAGGTTTTTGGTTAAAGTTTGATTAAATAGGTCAAAGGTGAAGGTCAAGGTCACATGGTCAAAGATATTGGTATGGTAGGAAAGGTGTTGACACAGAACATATACATACAAAATATTAAAGCCCTATGTTAACTGGTGCAAATGTTATAGCAATTTAAAGATTTTTACAAAAGAAGGTCAAATGTCAAGGTAAAGGTCAAAAAGTTTTGTATGGTTGGAAAGGTCTTGCCATGAGGAATACACATGCCAAGTATAAAATGCCCAGGTGCAAAAATGCAAAAGTTATAGCCAAGGTTAAGGTTTTTGGTTAAAGTTTGATTAAATAGGTCAAAGGTCAAGGTCGCATGGTCAAAGATGTTGGTATGGTTGGAAAGGTCTTGACATAAGAAATATACATACAAAATATGAAAGCCCTGGGCCTACTGGTGCAAATGTTATAGCCATTTAAAGATTTTTACAAAAGTAGGTCAAATTTCAAGGTCAAGGTCACAAGGTCAAAAAGTTTTAAATGGTTGGAAAGGTCTTGCCATGAGGAATATACATGCCAAGTATAAAAGGCCCAGGTTTAAAAATGCAAAAGTTAGGGCCAAGGTTAAGATTTTTGGTTAAAGCAGGGCTTGAACTTTAGATTTTTTCCCACTTGCATTTTTTTGCAAGTGCCCATATTTTCTACTTGCAAAACCAGGTTCCAACTTGCTTTTTCAATACGATTATCTACAAATTGACGTTTCACATCATTTTGATCAAAATTATAAGATAAAGTTCATAAACATTACTTTGTTGAACTTTCATTCTGTATCTCATTCTGTGCTAGATTACTCATGTAAATAAAGTTTCAAAAATAATAACTAGTGTGTGTCTTTTTGTGTATAAACTGTACAGTTACTTACTATTCTTAACTCTAAATAACTCTTTATTTGCAGTCCATCCCATATAGTCAATTTTCATTCAAAACAGCAAGGTTCGCAGATTAATTAATTATTAAACACAGACTATAGCTGAAACTTTGTAACTGGGTCGTTTTGTCAAGGGGGCGAAAGGCCTGTGTTATACTTTCAGAGTTCGATGTTTATGAATGATTTTTTTTATCTTTGGTGAAGACAGTCAGCAGACAGTTCACTATATTTCGAAAACGCTTTCACTATAGTCCATAATATTATGTTCGAGAAAGATGCGCATTTCTTTCTACCATTTTAGGACAGATTTTAGCGACGCCGTGGTTCGTCCCATTTTCGCACAAAGCAATAAAACCCAATTACTTCGTGAGTTTCGTAACTTGGTTTGGGCTAGCTTTCAGTCTGTTTTCGGCTGTTCTTCCTTAAATGTCTCGTCAGCCTTCCGTTTATAAACCCTAGAAGGACGAGTCGACTGGAAAACGTTGTAAATTAGTTTAATTTACATCAACATTCGCAGTTTGCGGTCACTAGCTAATAGACTGGTTCCCCTTTTTCTAATGCTGATTCGGCATTGGTACGTAGGAAGCCGGGCTATCAATCATGCGCATGCGTTAAGCGCTGGGTTTCCCGAAGTTATAAATAGCCGAGATATGAAAAGAACAAGATGGGCGAACAGCGATAATTATTTAAATTACTGCAAGATTAGAAGGGTTAGACAGTATTCGTCTTTACCATTATAACCTTACATTTTGGAAAGTCTGAACATGAAAATATACACTCGCAATTTTTTTCAAGTGCTGAAATTTTCAGCTCGCATTTTCAAAATTCCACTCGCATTTTGCGAGTTCGCAAGAGCGAAGTTCGAGCCCTGGTTAAAGTTTGATTAAATAGGTCAAAGGTCAAGGTCACATGGTCAAAGATGTTGGAAAGGTCTTGACAAAAGAAATATACATACAAAATATGAAAGCCCTGGGCATACTGGTGCAAATGTTATAGCCATTTAAAGATTTTTACAAAAGTAGGTCAAATGTCAAGGTCAAGGTCACAAGGTCAACAAAAGGTTTGTATGGATGGAAAGGTCTTGATACAGGGAAGACACACGCCAAGTATAAAAGGTCCAGGTACAAAAATGCAAGAGTTATAGCCAAGGTTAAGGTTTTTGGCACAGACAGACAGACGGACGGGCAGACCAACAGACATGACAAAAACTATATGCCCCCGAATCGTAGATTCTGGGGGCATAAAAATAAAATTATTCTATTTATTTATGCTTTTAAGCCACTTTTTAAACGAAATTGTTCGACAATTGTGAAAGCGAAAGTACATGATTTACCCCGTGTTGAGCCCCAAATAAATACGAAAGACTCAAGCAGGAAACGTAACACAAACAATACACCACCTCTCAAGCAAAACACACACACACAGTCATACCACAACAAACACACACACACCCAATACCATTCCCTCATCTACACACTAAAAAGAAAACAACACGAAAGACAAACATAAAGCAAAGTGAACATAGGAGCCCGCCTTGGTACGGTCAGTAGCAATCAATAACCAACTATAAATTAATTAATTATTAACAACCACTGGGGGGTTAAACCTGGGTTTAGGGGCGCCCAACCTCACACTTATCTCCTATATTCACCTATAAAGACAAACAGTGTACATAAAATATAAACCCTGTTCCACAACCTCACAATCAAAAAGACCGCCAGCACAGTAAGTAAATACATGTAAAACATTTAGCAAAAATTCTATGACAAGATCATTAGTAACATGGGAAAGAATTAAACATTCAAGCCCGTGTTAAAAATAACCCACTATGGCAACGGTCAAATTGTACTCAAGCGACTAGTCTGTAGTTACGAGTAACTGTAAGACATGGAAGGGTCTAGGGTACGACAGAGAGGGAGAGAAAAAACAAAGCACGAAAATCCGACATAACTCTCCCTGTTAAGGACGGCTTTAAAGATACATCATCATGTAGTGCTAAGCCCTGTCTGTCGTCGCACAACCAAAGAGGAAAGCATAGTTATCAATTGTAGATTGATCGATAACCAAACGTGAAGTGCGCAGCAATATAGTTGGATCATAATCTTTTTTGAGGAAAAATCTAATACGTTTCACAAATAGGTTTTGAAAATGTATATGTCCAAGAATCTTACGAAGTCTGTAAATCACATCACCATAAAACTCCGGATGTGAAATACCCTGCCGCAGAAAAGACTTTAAGTTACATTTATACTTGTTAATGAGAGGAAGATTTCTATAAAAGAATTTAGAAAATGTTTTACGAGGTTTATGAAATCTGTACCCCTGTTTAAGAAGCTTTTCAGTAATAGTTTTATTACGAATGTGGAAGTCCTCAACAGAGGTACAGGCCCTAGCAAAGCGAATAAGTTGTGAAATATAAACCCCGTAAGATGTGGAACGGGGAACATCGCCATCTAGATGAGGATAATTTACAATACTAAAATCAAAATCATCTCGTTTATCGTAAATCTTAGAAGAAACAATTCCGTTATTTATAAAAAGATCCAAATCTAAAAATGGTGCCGACAAATTTGACTCGTTTGTTTTATTAAGACGTAGTTCTTTTGGGTAAATAAAAGAAAACAACGTATCATAATATGGGTTGTCTATATTAAAAATATCATCTAGATAGCGCGATGTATTGTTAAAGGCTTCGATCATATCTACCTGTGTATCAGGTTTTAGACTAAGCATAAAGTCCCTCTCATAACAGTACAAAAACAGGTCTGCGACAAGGGGCATCGTTTACAAAGTTTACATCGAACACATTAACGAAACAGTTTCCCGTACGATGACGTCACTTATTTATTGATTTGACGTCATCCGAATTACGTCGTTGCTGCCGATTTTGGATTCGTGTTCTTCCGTTGAGTGGTTCGCGACAAATCGGACTGCCGGAATTTAACGATAAGACACGATTGACTACGATTTGTGGGGAGCCCTACGGGGAAAACGGCGATTGGTGATAATCCACTGCAGTGGATTACCAAGTGATAATCCACTGCTATTTTCCGGTAATCCACCGAAAAGTATAAATAAATATATTTAATCAAACATACTAAGTTTATAAAATAGGGGACGAAACGACTAGGCCTAAGGGGGCGAAACGACCCGGGAGGAAACGGTTTCGGGGCGAAACGGCTTGTCAGTTGTCACCTCTATATAGTACCCTCCATCAATACTATTCTTATTGTTATCTACTTACCAAGATACAATGGCCATATTGGATGTCACTTGATCAAAAACGATCAAAAACGGCTGTTTTGAAACAATTGTCCCAATTGTCTTCGGCCGCTACGGGTAAGCGGAAGTAGGAACTGAACTGAATTGAACCGGTTGGCCTAAAACACGAGATGGTTATTTTATGGGGAAATGGACGGACATTTAAAATATAACGGCGAAATAGAAATTTGTTTAAGAAAATATGCTATGTATCAAAGTTCATTGTTTCTGTATATATAGAAACTCATTTTAAAGACAGATGGGAATGATTAAAAATCGTTTTTTTTTTTCTATTTGAAAATAGATATAGATCTATTAGAAAAATAACAACGTCAACAGTGAAGTGTGAAACCAGAGACGAAGTATTAACGAAGCAAAGTCTTGTCAATTTCTGCTAAGTAGCTTTGTTTAAGCAAATATTACATAATGTCAAACAGTGCAGACCTTGATCAAACAGTTCCTGTATGTACCTGTCTTTAACACTGAGTAACCATCTGATCTGGGTCTGCACGTTTTGCACTCTTTACAGATACACATTTTGTAAAGGGTGTGTAGATCTATTAGGGTTTGTGCAGAGATACGGATTTTAGTTTTGAAAATAATCCCTTTAACTGGATTTCTGAGATCAGGTTATTTACTATACTGGAGATTTTTTTTATTATTATTTCTGATCTATATGCCTTAAATTTGGAAAGAGTGTACCTGGTAGAAGTAGAAGTAATTTTCTTGATTCTTGTGAAAACAGGTTCAGAGTGTAAAAACAGCTTGGATTCTGATGAGACGCCGCGTCACTCTGCGTCTCGCCAGGATCCAAACTGTTTGCAAATTGCAAAGGTTATCATGGTTTCACCTCTAGCATGTCCATGTCAGGAATTAAAAATGCATTACATAAGGCAGTATTTTGGGTAGTTGCCCTAAGCTTCTATTTCACGAACTTTGCACAGAGTATTGACCCTTTGATTAAATTAACTTTGTCGGTTTGTCCCAGTATCATGTAATTTACTTTTACTTGTTGTATTGAACATGAATGTATTCGTGCATCTACCATCTCCTTATAAAGAACCATAAGTACAATTTCCTGCATGGTACCAGTTGGTTGTTTAAAACAGACTAAAAGTAAAACAGAATGATCCTGAATTACCTTCTGTTCTACTTTCAGTCTGTGAAAACACCGGTTTAAATACTGGAAATGCTATCGGAGGGAAATGGTTTACCAACTATCCCATACTCTGTTTCTAGTTATGAAAACAAGTGACCACTTAGAGCAGATTGAAAGTAAAGCAGAATGTGCCTTAAGGCACATGCTGCTTTACTTTCATCCTGTTTTAAGCTACCATCTGTTATAGTCGTAATTATGACTGTATCAAATGGAACTATAACCCGGCGTCTGACCAGGCTCAAAGCTGTTTGCACTCAGATTCAAACAGGTAGTCAGAATTGGCAAAAAGTTGTAATTTTCTATCTTTCATTACAATGCGTTTGCGTGTAAACGGAAGAAAACCTTTTTCCCCCTGTATTTCAGACCGATAGCAAACTCGCAATCGATGGCCAACGACAGCCAACGATTTCTTAACTGACCTCATGGATAGACTTAATAAAGTTTATTTATTTAAAGCATTTGTCACAGACTTTATTGTGTACACAGCCATTCCCCTAGTAGAACGTTCAACATTGTGAATGAAATGTTGATCGCGAAATTTTGACATATTTCTATAACTGTTGTAAATTATAGTATGTTTGGTATACAGTGGAGAATCTGTTATTCTTTCCCAATAAACGCGTTTATGCTAAAACTATTATTTGCAGTGCAAACAGTTTGGAGCTAGATCAGACGCCGGGTAACCCGGCGTCTGATCAGGCTCCAAACTGTTTGCCACCAAGATAAACAAGAATTATCAGAATTGTCCAAAATGTGTTCTTTTCTACGTTTTAGTGTTTTGCGTTTGCGTTTAAACGGGAAAGAATAACAGATTCTCCACTGTAGCTATTGGACATGTGCAGCCAACCCTGTATTAAACGACCACTCAATGAAGTACCCAGGCGATCTTTAAAGACAGTGAACTGCTTAATGCATGATAAAAATAATACAGGAGTCTTCTGTATTATTTGTATCTTGCATCAAGATGTCGCCTGTATCAAAGACTAAAGATGGACATTGTATTGTGTTGTCGCTTAAAACAAGACGGACTGTTTCTATACAGAGTTTATGCATGGCACGCAGAAACATAAAGGTTACAATACAAATTTGACTTTTTCAATATAACCTTAATCTAACTTTAGAACAGACAGTTGCTTATTCAGTTGTAAAAAGGCGACCATTAAATAATAGGACGACTTACATATTTGTTATTCGTACTCCCGTTACGTTTTATGTTAAAAGTTGAGTCGTTTGAAAAAGGATATAGTTTACTGGACTATTGCAAGGCTTTGGCCACTGCAGCAGTTGAGTATAGAGATCTACGGAGATCAGGATTCTGGAGTACACGCATAATGTCCAGTGCTAAAACACTGCTGAAAGCTGTAACAGCGGGAAGAACACGTCAGGTAGGGTTGATTGCTTTCGCTCATGACATCAGGGCTGCCATAAATTGACATGAAAAATCCTAAGATTTCAAAATTTGCATTTTTCAAGTGCGATTTAACGAATCGTACCTTTACCCCATAGATTTTTTCTTGTTTTGTTGACATGCGACCACTTAAAGCAGGCTGTAAGTAAAGCAGAATGCGCCTTAGGGCGCATTCTGCTTTACTTTCAGCCTGCTTTAAGCTACCATGAACTGGGAAAAATCCGGAGATTTAGGAAAAATCCGGAGAAATGGCAGCCCTGTGACATTACTTAAATATCACTTTCCTCTATGACCAAAAGCACACATAACCTATATCCTAATGTCTTTAAGACAGTGTCAGCTGAAAGCAAAGTGAAAATAAAACCCCAAAACTCCCTAAAGCTGTCACCTATATCCAACACTGACAATGAGTATACATTTGTTGAGTGTAATTGCGGTCTGAAGCTCCAACTACGCTTCTGTATAGGGGAGAAGAGTAAAGCTTTCTTCTGTAGAAGTGCTTTTTGGCACTTAAGTATGTTGGGTGTTTTATTGTCTTTTTTTTTAACACAGAACGGTTTTTCATGCTACGACTCTGGCCTGTTAAGAAGCCATAGAAAACTCTTTTTTCCCTCTATATTCAGCCAGGTGGGTGCTTAATACAAGCTGAGAGTAAAGCAGAAATATATAGGACAGTTTGCTTTACCTTCAGTCTGCTTTAATAAGCGCACAGCTATATATCTTAAACACTATGCGCAAACTGCTGGGGAAATGGTTATATAACTGTTTCGCCTGCTATGATATATTAATCTTAAAAATGCATCGGTACTCTTTAAATATATCTTTCAACTCATTTACTATTGAAAAATCATTTCCTTCTAAATTATAATATGCTATAATTTCTCAAATATATACTCTTGATATATCAAATAGAGCAATCCAGTTTCTAATTTAGTATTGTCTATTTCTGACGTCTTAGGATTGTTTGTTGCAATAATTTTGCAAAATGACAAACAAGGTAGACCCTGATCAAAGGGTTCCGGCATGATCTCGATGTTCAAACAGTTTGCATCCTGATCAAACGCCGCGGATCTGGAGCCAAACTACTATAAACATTTAGTCAAGTTGCCATCAGCACTCTAAGGGTCACGGTAGTTTTATGTGAAAGAAATTCAGTTTCTTCATGTTGAACATTCTTTAGAAACTATAATCCAGGGCTGCCATTTCTCCGGATTTTTCCTAAATTTCCGGATTTTTTCCCAGGTCATGGTAGCTTAAAGCAGGCTGAAAGTAAAGCAAAATGCTCCCTAAGGCGCATTCTGCTTTACTTACAACCTGCTTTAAGTAGTCGCATGTCAACTAAACAAGAAAAAGGCTATGGGGTAAAGGTACGATTCGTAAGATCGCACTTGAAAAATGCAAATTTGGAAATCTTAGGATTTTTTATGTCAACTTATGGCAACCATAAGTGGACCCCTTAGATACCTTAGCCTTTTATCAGGATAAATCTGCAAAGACGTGCTCAGGATTTTTCCATTGAACGAGTAGATCTACCGAATATTTCTATAATATAACAACCACAGACACAATACTAGCAATAAGGAGATATACATGTAGTAATATACCGGTATTCACTATACAGTTTAATTTTATGACAGGTTCGTCTACTGCTGGACCTGGGGTCGTCCACTGAGGAGCAAGATGACTGTGGTCAGACCCCACTCATTCGGGCGGTGTTCGTGGAACATGACAGGAACAGAGAAAAGATAATGCGCATGCTTCTCAAGAAAGGGGCGCTTGTTAGCAAGGCAGACGTTGTAGGACGCACTGCTCTGGCCTGGGCGTGTCTGTATGGCCGGGATAGTGATGTGGCATTGCTGATTGACTATGCAGACGTGGACCTGGACTATAACAAAGTGGATATCAACGGACAGACTGCACTGTTCCACGCCGTGTCATCAGGCAATGCTGCCACTGTGAAACTAATGGTACAGGCGGTGCTGAGGTATGACCTGTCTGTCGATGTTCCTGATTATAATGGTCTTACTCCTCTAATGCACGCATCGCGGCTAGGGCACGACGTGTGTGCCAGTATTCTCATTCATAACGGAAACGCACGAGCTGGAATAGGACAGGCGAACACCAACAGCTTCGTCAAGAATGAGAAATGGGCTGTTTCCAGTCTCCGAGAAAGGTCAAAGGCAAAGCATTACAGACAGAAGCGCTCGCAGTTTCCACCCATATCTAGACAATATCAAGAAACCCGGGAAGTAGAGCGCACTCAGCGCGGAGATACTCGGCGAAGACCGCGGCATTGGGCTGACCAATCAGGATCCGACCTGGATAGCGGGTCGTCATCGGACGAGGCGTCATCGGTTTCGTCGAAAGCGCAGAACTCTATACAAACTCCTCGACTGAACAATTCCAGTCAATGTATCAGTGAACCGGTTTTAAATTGTTTACAGAACATTCCCCCGTGTGGAATCCCGCCATCAATATTAGCATTCCCGACATCGAGCACACTGGGCAATGTCTCTAGTGACGAGGAATCGGAGGTTGACTCTGTAGCTAGCACTATTATCGAGGGCAAGGCTCGACACTCCAACATGGACCTGACAGTCATGTACAAGTGCAAGCAGGACCAGATGACAAACTCATTTAGACATCATGCTGTTCAGGGGATTGAGCCGGACCCCATACCCGAGCCCGTGGATGTATCAGAGAGCGTGTCCGTAAAAAGTGACAAATCAAAAGGTAAGTCTTCACTCGCCGATTCATAACATGTAAAACACTATTACGGACACTGAAAAGAAAGCCATAGTAGTACAGTGGAGAATCTGTTATTCTTTCCCAATAAACGCGTTTACGCTAAAACTATTATTTCAATTACAAACAGTTTGGAGCCAGATCAGACGCCGGGTAACCCGGCGTCTGATCAGGCTCCAAACTGTTTGTCACCAAGATAAAAATGAATTATCAGAATTGTCCAAAGGTTGTTCTTTTCTACGTTTTAGTGCTTTGCGTTTGCGTACGTTTGCGTTTATACGGGAAAGAATAACAGATTCTCCACTGTATGCCCTACAGATGACAGCTTACAGCAAGATGAAAGTAAAACAGAAAGCTCGTTAAAGAGCTTTCTGTGTTACTGCCACTTTGCTTTAAGTAACCACCTGCCTTAAACACCTCATAGCGGTTGATACAGTGGAGAATCTGTTATTGTTTCCCGTTTAAACGCAAACGAAACGCAAACGCAAAGCACTAAAACGTAGAAAAGAACAACTTTTGGACAATTCTGATAATTCTTGTTTATCTTGGTGACAAACAGTTTGGAGCCTGATCAGACGCCGGGTTACCCGGCGTCTGATCTGGCTCCAAACTGTTTGCACTGCAAATAATAGTTTTAGCGTAAACGCGTTTATTGGGAAAGAATAACAGATTCTCCACTGTACATGTTTTGTATTGGCAGAGGATTTTACACTATTTTAGCACTATAATGTTAGCTCAACTGCTTTCACGAACTGTTTCGCAAGGGAACACAATTCTGTTAATCATAACAGTGTAGACAACGGTCGGCAGCTGCATTGGAACGGCGACCTCTGATCTCGGTGTTAATTGTTTGATACTCGCCAGATGCAACGCAACTCATGCCTGCTATGATGATGCCTTACAATTGTCTATTTTTATAATTGTAATTGCAATTTTTTTATGTCTCCACTGTTCAATATTCATGTTGGGTCTAGAAGCACGGCGGGTTAACTCTTTGAACCCTAATCCCGCATATAGGCGTCTTTTAAAACAGTGTACATGTGAATAGTATACTTGTCCTGTGCAAACAGTGAAGACCCAGATCAGAGGGCTCCGATAGGAGCCCTCTGATCAGGGTCTTCACTGTTTGTCATAATGCCAAACATTGACAAAAACAACCCTTAAAAGTCAGAAATGGACTAGACTAAAATGGAAACTGGAATTTTCCTTTTAAAGTTTCAGGGAGGAAAGAGTTAACGTACAGTGGAGAATCTGTTATTCTTTCCCGTTTAAACGCAAACGAAACGCAAACGCAAAGCAATAAAACGTAGAAAATTACAATTTTTGGACAATTCTGATAATTCATGTTTATCTTGGCTCCAAACCGTTTGGAGCCTGATCAGACGCCGGGTTACCCGGCGTCTGATCTGGCTCCAAACCGTTTGCATCTGAAATAATAGTTTTAGCGTAAACGCGTTTATTGGGAAGTAATAACCTTTTTATCCACTACATACGTTTGGAATGGTTGTTGTAACAGGATTGCATAAAACTATTTGTGCAGTGAAATTGTAATTATTACGATATTGGATATAACGAAATTTTGTGTATAACGAAACAAAATTTACTCTCAATCACCAATCAACATTTAGTAAAATGTACCTGCCATAACCAAATTTGGATATAACGAAATAGATGAGATGGTCCCGACGATTTCGTTATGTATACAGTGGAGTAAACGTTATTCTTTCCCAATAAACGCGTTTACGCTAAAACTATTATGTCCATTGCAAACCCGGCGTCTGACCAGGCTCCAAACTGTTTGCCACTCAGTTAAAAATGAAAAGTCAGAATTGTCAAAAAGTTGTCCTTTTCTACATTTAAGTGTTTTGCGTTTCGTTTGCTTTTAAACGGGAAAAAATAACGTTTTCTCCACTGTAAGTGAGCTTCACTTTATCAATACACCACAATCTCTCCACTCCGACCACTTAACTGTATTAATTGTTAGGCATTTTACGACAGATGACGGCTGAAAGCAAGGGGGTAGTAAAACAGAAGACTTTTTAATGAGCTTTCTGTTTTACTATCACCATGCTTGAAGCTGTCACTTGTATTTGAAACACCAATTAGCAATCGTTATAGTGGTCACAATAGAGAGGTTTTACTGTAGTTACATGAAATGTTTAATTAAAAAGAAAAAAACCTGCGATAATAATCGCTCCACAGGGATGTTATCTATAATACATGTATATTAAAACCATTCAACCCTGTAATTTCAAATGAGCACATCCAGTTTTCAATCTACTTTAGACCATTAAAAAAAAAATCCGCGTGAAAAAATTGCAAACGGTACATCGCGTAGACTCTGATCAGAGAGCTGTTTCTGGAGCCTTCTGATCTGGGGATACATTGTTTTCATAGCACGAATGTTTCTCTTCACAAAACCCCGACCATTTTGAGCCAGCGACATTGTGTGAAAAACTCCTCATTCATAAAGTATTCAATTTGTAATTTAAATAACCTATAGGATACAATCAGCTGTGTATATTACTTGTTGTTCGCAATTTAGACTGTGTTTCAATCATATGCAATGTCGACATATTGTATTGTTGGATGAACCCTTATCGTACAAAACCCTTATAAATCAGCCATTGTAAAAGACAAACAACTAGACTTTTCTGGATTGCAAACAGTGTATATATAGACGTAACTGTACCGTGACTGTAAATAAAATAAGTTGACGTTCATCAGTACAGTGGAGAATCTGTTATTCTTTCCCGTTTAAACGCAAACGTACGCAAACGCAAAACACTAAAACGTAGAAAAGAACAACTTTTGGACAATTCTGATAATTCATCTTTATCTTGGTGGCAAACAGTTTGGAGCCTGATCAGACGCCGGGTTACCCGGCGTCTGATCTGGCTCCAAACTGTTTGCACTGCAAATAATAGTTTTAGCGTAAACGCGTATATTGGGAAAGAATAACAGATTCTCCACTGTATGCTAACTGCAGTGCATCCTCTCTAGAACGGACCTCCAAATAACGACTCCTTCCTTACAACGACCATTGCCACAGTTCCCTGAACCGAACAATTATGTCTTACGCTTTTACTGCTGCAATATCGTCTGTTTAAAATTGTCGCCTGCTGTTTTTCTCAAAGTTACAAAATGGACATTTTGACATAAAAACCTCAATGACGAGTGACAAACAGCTTGAATCCAGATCAGACGCCGCGTTACGCGGCGTTTGGTCTGGATTCAAGCTGTTTACAAATGTAAGCCAATTTTCCTCCCTATAACGACTCACTCCGAACAACGCAATACTTTCTGTCTCTCAATGGGTGTCGTTGAAGAAAGGGAGCAATGTATATTGTTAGCTAACGTGTTTCCATTGGTAGTTTGTGATCAGGCGCCATGCCTAGGATGAAGGTAATGCTTGTCCTACCCTGTTTTGCAAAGTAGTAAGTCTGGTTTTATCATGGCAGGCTCAAACACATGTTTTTTAGAAAATGAAAAACTAATTCTTAAATATAAGTCTAGTCCTTTTTTGACTATTTAGGGTTGATTTTAACAATATATTTCAAAATGATAAACAATGTAGACCCTTAAGGAGCCCTCTGATCAGGGTCTACACTGTTTGCATGGGACAAGTGTAATCCTCACAGATATACTGTTTGTAAATGACGAGTACACTCGTCGCTAGGGTTGAATGTGTTAAACAGAGAATTACGTCTTCCCCACCTTTACCACAAGTATTAATCCCTTCACTGCCATGGCGTCACCAGCTGGAAACAATTATAGTCTGCTTTTATTTATCAAATTTAAATTTTAGCTATTTTAACTTAAGAAATATAAAAATGAGTGTCAAACAGTTACGCGGGGTAAGGCTATTTGACACACTTAAATAGGAAGATCGATCGTTCATGTCATGGATATGAGCTGAGTCTTGTGAAAACAAGACTCATTGCAATGCAAACGGTGCAGAACCACTCTCGGTTGGTCTGGGTCTACACTGTTTGACGCTCCCAATTATAAAAAGTATTTTATTATTTTACATCTTGTCCACATACAGTATACCTTGATTAGACGCCGTGTCTCGGGTGCCAGATTTATATATACACTGTTTTGAATACATGTACAATCAGGCCATAAAGAGTTGAGTCTGAGTTCGTTCTCAAGCATTTGATTGGTCAGATTTTGAGCCTAGGCTCAAATCTGACCAATCAAATGCTTGAGACGATTTAAGACTCAACTCAAACGCTTTATAGGCATGGACCATGGTTTTCTCATGGCACGGTGTCATGTACATTCCCTCGTATTTCCGTGATTACATGAAACATCTCCCCATTTTTCAGGCCGAAAGGACCGAGAGGCCATGAAGTGGTTCCATTTGAAGAAAAGCCTTAAATTGACGGGCCTCATAAAGGCCAGCCAGCCGACGAGTGACGCAAAGATGGCTGATTTGAAGCAGCCACCGGAATTTAGAAAACCTGCAACCCTTCCAAACATTACCTCAGACCGCAAAGCCGACGCCGCCAGAAATTCACCAACAGAAATGCCGAAACAAAGGACAATGAAGAATTCAGACACCGGCATTAATAAAAGCTACTCAGAGGTGTGAGGATACCACATACTGTGGAAACAGTGGATGTTCTTCTAGACAGTTGATAAGCTTATTTCTAAAATGATGCAATCAAAAGACGTCTTCTAACAAACAACGTAGGCTTTCTGACATTTAAGTTATGGAATACATCTACGGTGGAGAAGACGGTTATTCTTTCCAAGTAAACGCTGTCCATTGTAAACAGATTGCTTCCGGATCAGACGCCGGGTTATCCGGTGTCTGATCATCCGGCGACCATCCGGCGTCTGATCATATTGCAAACGGTTTGCCCCTCAAGTTAAACGAATCGTCAACCTTTTAAAAACGTCGCTTTCTTCATATTTAATGGTAAGTTGAGTTAAGTTTGGTTTAAACAGGAAATAATGGCGTGCTCTCCACCGTACAATTATTTTTTATTATTGAATAAATAATTGCCCTTCCATTGACATTCTGAACATTTGTATCATTTTCTCGATGAACCTATGTTGCACCCCTTAAATGTTTTATAACACTGAATAAAATATTGAAATAAAACAAATAGTGTTTTGTAACAATCTACTTTTGATTGCTTTAATTTACACTGCCCTTTTAACTGAGTGTTAAAACTCCTTTTCGGGTCGTCAAAACGTGTTGTTTAGCTACATCACTTCTTAGCGTTGATTTATATTTAGATCTATTTACATGTACTGTACTCACTTGAATCCAAACCCGCAGCATACACAATGCTATGAAATATTTACCCATTCACTTCAATTAGGCAATCTTTCGCGCCAACTTATTCGTTAGGTTTTTACCCTTCATCGTTACTTTGTCGTCTGCTTCAACATTAGAGTCAGTTAGATCGTTTGAAAGTTAGATTTATGGAAGTATGACTTAAGAAATATCGAAACGAGTGTCAAACAGTATGTATCAGGATCCATACTGCTCGCAAAGTCACGTTTTGACGCAATTGGCAGTGAAAGAGTTAAGTCTATTCCATTATGAAATTTTAAGGCTTGATTTTAACAGTGTTAAATGTATTGCTCCTTTATTTATATGAGCCCCCTGATCAGGATCTACACTATTTACACAAGACAATTGTACTCATCCCATGTACATGTAACTTGACGTCTGATCTGGATCCAAACGTGTTTCACTACATATGTTTTTCATAAAAAAACCCCGTACATTTGGACATTTTAGAGCAGGTGTTTTTAGTAGACGATGTTATTGCGATTTTGTTAATCCCTTGAGCACAAACGTCTGCTTGGATTTTGTAATTGGCCATTTCTCCTCTATATTTGCAGATAAACAAGTTTGGATTCACAGACAGTTTGGATCCTGATCAGATGACTTTGTAAGCCACATTTTCAAAGCCTTATTTTTAAATACGGATACATTTAACCTAAGCGAGCTCTAGGTGTCGACATTCAGTCGTAGACATACAGTTGAGAATCTGTTCTTCTTTCTTGTTTAAACGCAAACGTACGCAAACGCAAAGCACTAAAACGTAGAAAAGAACAACTTTTGGGCAATTCTGATAATTTTTGTTTATCTTGGTGGCAAACAGTTTGGAGCCAGATCAGACGCCGGGTTACCCGGCGTCTGATCTGGCTCCAAACTGTTTGCACTGCAAATAATAGTTTTAGCGTAAACGCGTTTATTGGGAAAGAATAACAGATTCTCCACTGTTTGAATACATTTTTATGGTTCGAATGTTTTTGGGGTTGTTTTTTTTGGGGGGGGGGGGGGGGGGGGGGGGGGTTATTGTCCGATTTTTCTGACCTGTCGGAGTTATTTTTAGAACAGAATAGTTCATAATGGTAAATAGATAACAGGGTAACATCGGATCTATATAGTCGTACACTTTCCAACGTGAGATAAGCATGATCTTCGTGCAGCACGAGACAGCTGCGCTAATTTTACTGCTATGATATTCATTCTAAATAAACGTGTTTACATGTATGCTAAAACTATTATGTCCATTGCAAACAGGTTGGAGCTAGATCAGACGCCAGGTTACCCGGCGTCTGATCAGGCTCCAACCTGTTTGCCACCCAGATTAAAAAGATAAAATTATTTTTCTGCTGTTTTGTGCATTGTGTTTGCGTTTATTCGGGAAAAAATAATGTCTTCTCTACTGTACATTACGCACAATAGATACAGCTTTCCGTATCCCTGGCTGGCTATACGGAAATCAACGAGTACGGTGATCATTCCTTTAAAAAATTTTTTTAGAATGTTCCAATCTAAAAATAACCCTGAGAGGTCAGAAGAAAACACACTAATATCTTTTTCAAAATATATTTTGATCACGTGATTCCTAGTCTTTGTCATACTGAAATGAGCATGTAGAACTTAACACTATGGATAAAAGTGATATTTTATTGGTACATGTAATATAAACATACGCATACAGTAAAACCCCTCTATTACAAACCTTAAAAGAAGGCGTATGATTTCATGAAAGACAAGCGGCAGCTTAAAGCAAGGTGAAAGTAAAACAGAAAGCTCTTAAACGATACTGCTGTTTTACTTTACATTGCTTTAACCCTTTGAACCCTAGTCCCGCATATAGGCGTTATTTCCAAACAGTGTATATATAAACAGTACACTTGTCCTGAGCAAACAGTGAAGACCCAGATCAGAGGGCTCCTAGGAGCCCTCTGATCAGGGTCTTCACTGTTTGTCACAATGCCAAACATTGACAAAAACAACCCTTAAACGTCAGAAATGGACTAAACTAAAATGGAAACTGGAATTGTCCATTTAAAGTTTCAGGGAGGAAAGAGTTAAGCAGCCACCTGCCTAAAACACAAACAATAATTTAGTTGTCATAATATAGAGGGATTTCATTGTATTTTTTATTTTGCAAAAAAATGAAGCTAATGGCCAATGGAATATAGACTTGGTCCTTTGGCGCTGGTCTACTATGCACAAATACAATTTAATCATGCTATATGCAGTCCCATAGATTATAGTTCCTCTTGAGCCTTTTTAACACAGGCACAGGCGTTCTTCTGTCCAGTTTTGTACGCATCACATCCAAGGGCTATCACCGAGGTATACATCAACATCGCAGCTTGGTTGCACACTGAAATGTAGGACAACTGGCTACAGTGGAGAATCTGTTATTCTTTCCCGTTTAAACGCAAACGTACGCAATGCACTAAAACGTAGAAAAGAACAACTTTTGGACAATTCTGATAATTCTTGTTTATCTTGGTGGCAAACAGTTTGGAGCCTGATCAGACGCCGGGTTACCCGGCGTCTGATCTGGCTCCAAACTGTTTGCACTGCAAATGATAGTTTTAGCGTAAACGCGTTTATTGGGAAAGAATAACAGATTCTCCACTGTAGTAATGATATCTAAAAAAAGCTCCCTGTTTCTGTTAAAGACAGTGTAACTCACCCACTGACTTATCATGAGTAAAATAATTGTTTGCAAACAGTTTGGATACTGATCAGACGACGCGTACTGCGGCGTCTGATCAGGATCCAAACTGGTTGTCACTCGGCACGAGCCTACTTTTGCTACATTTTTCAAATTAAGACTGAAATAAATGTTAAATAAATATCCTAATTTAACGTAGACATAATAGAACCTTTATTTATATTTCCTCATTGCACATCCCATATACACAATGACATATACAATCTATCTAAAAAAATCTATCTATACAATACATAATAAAATCAAAATAGCGCAGCGCCATTCTTAAACGGAACACTACGAGATGGTTATATAACATTACAGCAGTGCTTCATGTTGTATGCAATGAGTATGTACTCGCACAATTTTTACTGCAATGCTGAAAATCGAAATCAAATGCTGAAAATCTACGGAGAATATAAATAGAAAACTTGATATACCTTTAGGCTGAATGAGCCATGTAGGCATGTACACAATTCTAAATCGTGTATTGTCATCAGCTGAGCAAGATATTGTGGAATATGTATTCTGTACTACCCATGCCTTTCAAGAGTATTTCTTTGCACGATTCTTTGAGCCTTCAACAGCCCACAAGATGTCAGCAAGTCCTCCATAAAAGACTCATGTTTATAATATCATATATATATTTTTTAAATCTACATGTATAAAGCACACAATGTCGATACCGCATTGTCTTCCTTTTATCATACATGTATCAGTTAAGTTGAGTTAACGAGGCAATTTGTTTCATTGTGCTTCTACAGTGGATAAAACGTTATTCTTTCCCGTTTAAACGCAAACGAAACGCAAACGAAACGCAAACGCATTGTAGTCAAATTAAGAAAATTACAACTTCTTGACAATTCTGAATGTTGATGGTAACCCGGCGTCTGATCTGGCTCAAAACTGTTTGCAATGGAAATATTAGTGTTAACGTCAACGCGTTTATTGGGAAAGAATTACCTTTTCTCCACTGTACCTTTCCTGAAGACAGTTTGCAAATCAGAACTATCGTTCTCTTCAGACCTGGAACTAAGTCTATTATTTGAAACATGACAATATGTTTCATATACAGTGGAGAATCTGTTATTCTTTCCCGTTAAAACGCAAACGTACGCAAACGCAAAACACTAAAACGTAGAAAAGTACAACTTTTGGACAATTCTGATAATTCTTGTTTATCTTGGTGGCAAACAGTTTGGAGCCTGATCAGACGCCAGGTTACCCAGCGTCTGATCTGGCTCCAAACTGTTTGCACTGCAAATAATAGTTTTAGCGTAAACGCATTTATTGGGAAAGAATAACAGATTCTCCACTGTAAGTCTATTATTTGAAACATGACAATATGTTTCATATATTGATGAGGCATGATTATACGCTGCAAGACAACATTATTATACCTTTTATTTGACCTGGACGAGTTTGATATTGTAGTAATGCTATATTTACCTCATATTGTAAGTACATGTATACCTTTATCAAACATAAATTATATTGAATAAAACATACAGAAAAGAAAAGGTAGTTAAACCACATACCTGAGACTAAGATTTTACGTATATAGAATACAGAAATATGCTAATTAAAATATATGTAGTTTCTTTGTTTAAAATACTATCTGGTACCTTTTGCCAGAATCTGTAGTTCTAGCCAAGGACCTGAATGACTTTAAAACCAAAATTGACAACCACTGGAAAAGTGAAACTACACGTATGTGTATAAATCAATTATATGTATAAAAGTGACTGAAAAACATTAAAAATAGCTAAATGGCAGCTAAACAAGTTAAGAGACCATAAAGAAGACAGTAACAGAACCATTGCAGAAAGACGAGGGGTTTAAAAGGGAGTTATTCCCTATCTTCGAGCCCAACAACCATCTTCCAAGGTATCTTCCACGGTACCTCATTATCCATTACTTCTACATTTGATGTGTGAAAGAGAGAGCTAAAATCTTCCACCGTCTTGCAAGAACGGTTAATTGATATAGACTCATCTGGCATAACAACTTCCATTGGGATAGTTTTGCTCGAGGAACAATTTAGACCAATATTACCTATGATCTTCCAAACGTTCGAGACTTGTCAACTTTACACTAATCTAATGACTGTTTAAGGTACTTCGCATATGCGCGTAGTTTCCATACGATTGTTATGAAAATTGTCATGAAGAATGATAATAGCCTAAGAAACAATGTGTATAAATATAGGCAAAATTTATAGTGTGGTTTGTCTTTAAGGTCTTTTTTCTGACAAAAACCGAGAATTTTGATGATTTTATTTTTCTTAAAAATGAATAAAGCTAATGACTATAATTCTCGCCCAATAAGTAGTCCATAACATTCATCACAAGAAAAGCTAAAAACATTGTGAATAAAGGTGTTCAGAAAGATGTTATCAGCTATTTAAATTTTGCAAAATGCTAAAAAATTGAATTACAAAAAACTGACTCATTCAATGTATATTTGTTTTCATTTTATTCAAATATATGGTTGATGAACTAGTCAGTCTGAAAAAATTAGAAATTATTACAGTCAGGATTTGTTGTAATAACATATTTTCTTATTAAAATGTGGGATATTTATTGTTTAGATACAGTTACCTACCTTAGAATTAAAACTTTGTCATTAAAATGCATTATTATTTATTCATGGACTTGCATACAAGGTTTATTATATTGTTTGAACATAATTATAATGGGCAATATCGATCTTGAAAAGGTTAGCGTATTGATAAGCTTCAAGGTGTGGCTTTATAGTTCGATCAAATCGTTTACATGTATACCGATTTAATTGACTTGTAAGTCATTAAACTAAAACGTACAGGTAAGTGGACATATACTTGGACCGTAAACATCACTAGTACTAATCAACGAAGACTAAACATAACATGTCTCTTGATTACTGCGTTATGGATTGACAAGTCAAAAAATCGGACACTAAAAATTTTTTTTGGATCGGATGGGTCTCGAACCTATGACCTTTGGATTGCTAGTCAACCACTATAGTCAACCACTATACTAACTGCGCTATGAAGGATTACACTAAATTATATCAACATTTCCTTTATATAAATTTTCTAGTATAAACACGTACGAAAAAAGTCTGTGTCGTCCAGACGCATATCCGCTCGCCCGCAAGACCGACTTCCGGTAGCGAAAGGCCTTAAGTGGCTTTGGCCACTTTTTAAGAACTGCAGAACAGAACATGGTTTATTTTTTACTTGTACACCGTTCATCGTGACACAAAGTCATAATACAAATGTACATAACTCTTAAGTCGTGCTACAATGTCTGTACAACCATAGGTAATTAAAGAAATAAAACAGTACCAATTTACTCCACAATAATATTATGTTAAGCCAAATTGAGATTTGCGCTAGAAACATGGTTAGCCTCTTCACTGCCTTATCACGAGTGCAATGGTTATTTGCAAACAGTTTGGATCCTGAACAGACACCGCATAGCCAAACTGTTTGACACTAAGTTCAATAGATTTCATGCCAAAATACCTATTATTTTAATTTGAGAAATAAACGCAGACGACAAATGTTTAAAATTGTTGACGTCATGACAGTGAAAGAGCTAAAACAGAATAAAAATGAAAAACAGATTCTTACCTGCTTCATCCTTTAATCCTCCGCAAGGCTTTTTGATACAATCATTAAAGGCCTTATCGCACGAGACTTTGAGCTCGTTACACGTTCCATAACACGTGGTGTGTTCATCGCAGCATGACTTAACTCCAGACAATCCCTTCATGATCTTAAACTACAAGGACAAGAATTATACACTGTATTATAATAGTCAAGAAACAATATACATGTCCATGGTGATTATCCAGTCGAGTCAGTGAGTAAAGAACACTTTTTCAATCCATTAAACACTAGAGACAAATAGATGTCCCATTTAGTGTTAAAACTGTCGGTTTTATGTACAGAAACATATATTATTCGATGCCAAGATAATACACAAGTTTATCAATATATATATATATACTAAAATATCAATATCTAAACCATTATCATAAGAGCTATAAAACACTCACTATGCATATCTCTCTATCTCCCTCTCCCTTTCCCTCTCTCTTTCTCTCTCTCTCTCTCTCTCTCCCCCCTCTCTCTCTCTCTCTTTATATCCCCTCTCTTTTCCATATTTTGTTTATAAGATTTAGAAATATTGGGTCTTACCTTTGAACCAAGTGGCCCACAGCCATTTAACTTTGGTTTCGGTGTGGGCTTTTTGGCTTCCGTTTCCATACCTGTAAAATGAACAACCTTTTTGTAACCCGTTACGGACGATAGTTGCTTTATTATCGCCTGCTTAAAAATCCGCCGCTTTTTTCAGGCCTTGTCAATGAAAGTCCTCGTTTATTTTTCGTCGTCATACGGTATGTCGGGGTCGGAAACCATCCTCCTACACGCCTTACAAAGCATGCATTCCATTATTGCATACATATATTTACTAAGATGCTATTCTTACATTGACTACATTGACTAAGCATCCACCTGTCTAATGCATGTAATTACTAAATATTCAGTTAGAAATATGTGGAATGCACTGGTGAATGTGTGGGACATAGGTATATTCGCTCGTATATTAAGAGCTTCCGTTAGGCAGAATAGTGGACACCGATAGATTATCGATAAACTGTCCTACGCTAGCTTGCGTGCCCGTCAATGTTCGGCTCTTACCGCTCGGTATTTACGGAAACTCCCGACGACTCTTTGAACATATTAATTTTATTTTCAATTTGAAAAAGGACCAAATTAACATTAACTTACAATTCTTAAATTTATATCAAAAGAAAGAACAAATAGTCAAGTATACGAGCCCGTTTGCACAGAATTGATATCGATTTGTATAAATGCACAAGGTCGTGTTATATTATCCGTGTCGAGGCTTATTTTCAGCATTTTACTCTTTGTTTAATGTGATTTAGAGGTGTCTTTTTAAACTTAAAAAAGGACCAAAATCTTATTAAAATATTTTTTCAAAACAAATTCCATCATAAAGGAAAATGTTTAAACTAACACAGGCCGTTTGCACAGGAACGATATCTGTCCAGAAAAAAAAGTTATTACAAGTTATGTAAAAATGCCCTTCTTATTTTAATGCTCGAAAATGAGAGCAAGTGGGCCACCTGCGTGTCCACTATTCTGCGTAACGTCTTGTTTGAAACTGTCACCTGTTTTGTAACAATCTGCGACTTCGTGGTCCATGCTTATAAAGCGGTTGAAATGAGTCTGAAATCGTTCTCAAGCATTTGATTGGCCAGATTTGAGCCTAGGCTCAAATCTGACCAATCAAATGCTTGAGAACGAAATCCGACTCAAGTCAAACGCTTTATAAGCATGGAGCCGTATTTGAGCTTTTATCATGGCAACGTAGACCTCTATGCGTCAAACGGCGCATATGCAGAGGACGGGGTATGAGGCAAAGGGTTAAAATGAAGAAAAAAAGTTTATTCAGTTCAGTTCAGTATCTTTTTAAATAGTTAGCATTTTAAAGAGACTGTCATTTTGTACTTTTTATTGCATTGCGTTTTTGTTTAGATTTGTTTAAACGGGGAGATAAGCGTCTTTCCCTGGTACATGAGCATGAAAATAAACAAGCTGCTTTCATTTCGTATTCATATGTTTCTTTGAAAGTGATAACAAAATAGCACCCTATTTACAAATCTGATCAGGATCCAAACTGTTTGACACTCACACCTAAATTCCTTTACTCAAAATACCTAGAATGTAATATCAATGTGTATACTTATGTGAAGATTACACTTGTCCTATGCAAACATTGAATTCCCTGATCAGAGGGCTCCTGCAGCCTGCAGGAGCCCTCTGATCAGGGACTTCACTGTTTGTCATTTTGCAGTTTATTACAAAATTCAACCTTAAATAGTCTAAAATGGACCAGCCTCTATTGCAAACTGGAATTGTCCATTGGAAGTTTCAGGGGATAATGAGTTAAGCAGATAACGTCATGGCATTGACGGAGATAATATGTTTATACGTACCTTTTTTGCATTTATATTCACATTTTTCTTTGAACATGTTCATGAAATCCACATCTTCAAGGCTATCGTTAGTAAAGTAATCCACGGAGAAGGCAGGGTTAAACAAAGCTAATATTAGAACGTACTTTTCGAGGTGAATCATTTCTGCACTTAGTTGTGGTGTAGACCTAGTCGCGAGTATTCAAGGTACACTGATATTAAAATAGTCAATGGGACCTAGAGTCAACCAAAACACACGTGTCGGTATAACATTGAACATATAATCTTTATAATGCTATTTTACCGTCAATCAGTGTTCATTGGTTACGTTTTTTTGCGATTTTATTTAAACAAAATATCAATTGTGTCTAAAATCAAAATAGACAAAGGATGGTGTAAACCAGTTTGGGTACATATCAGACTTCGAGCGACTCTATTTCTGATCTGGATCCAAACTGTTTTTAAAGTCTAGATTAACAATTTAAGGGTTACGGACAGGTAACGTTCACTGATTGGTTAGAGTAAAGTCTACAAACCCTACAGGCATTCAAGGTTAATTAACATCGAAATGTATTTCAATTAATTGCGGAACAATGCATATCGCCATCTTTTATTAGAAAGTAGTAAAACCTCTCTACAACGGCCACTAAAACGAGGGCCAATTGATTGTATAAATTACAGATGACAGCTTAAAGCAAGGTGACAGTTAAACAGAAAGCTCCTAAAGGAGCTTTCTGTTTACTGTCACCATGCTTTAAGCAGTCACCTGTCGAAAACACGTAATAAATTATCACACTTTAGTGGTTGTTATAGAGAGGTTTTACTGTACATGGTGACGGTACACGAATGAATTGATCAGACACAGATTAGATTTTACAACAGATTCAATGTCCTGTCAAAACATAATATCTGCTTTAGTATTGTCGACAGCAAACACGGTTTACACGAGTATTTAATTTGAAGAAAACTTATTTAACCCTTTACCCAATAGCCTGTTTCTAGTTTTGAGGACAGTTAAACACTTACAGCAGGTTGAAAGTGAAGCAGAATGCGCGTTTAGGCACATTCTGCGTTACTTTTAACCAACTTTAAGCTATCATCTGTCTATAGAAATATATAATATAGGAAGTACTTCTTATGCCACATGTTCATGACTGTGACAATTAGAACTATTTTCTCCAGCGGAGGAATAAGTTAAAAGCGCGAGAAAGCGCTTCTTTTGGGAAATGGGTTAATGAGTGTATACCTATTTGGACACCGGGTTACTCATCGTCTGATCTGAATCAAAACTGTTTGCAAACGTGCTTTCGGGCGTCATTGAGAGTGACAGGGTTAAATGTGTTTGTAATAAAACAATAACAGGGCTGCCATTTCTCTGGATTTTTCCTAAATCTTCGGATTTTTTTTCTAGTACATGATAGCTCAAAGTAGACTGAAAGTAAAGCAGAATGCGCCGCAAGGCGCATTCTGCTTTACTTACAGTCAGCTTTTAACAGCCACGTGTCAAAAACAAACTAGAAACAGGCGATGGGGTAAAGCCACGGTTCGTAAAATCGCACTTGAAAAATGCAACTTTGGAAATCTTAGGATTTTTCATGTCATCTTATGGTAGCCCTGCAATAATGTCCACTGCAGTCCATTGCAATCAGAAGCCTGGGCAGATGGAGAGTAAATACAGTGTCTGATATGTTCCAACATGTCTGCCTACCTAATTCAGATAAATTGTCAACACTTTCAAGAGCTTGTCAATATCCTAATTTATATTATTTTGTTTTGCCAAGTACATGTATGTTTTTCAGTAGGCTCTTTAAACCGCCACTCAAAACAAGGACACATTTATAGTCCTTAAGATAGGTGTCTGCTTAATAAAGTGCAAACGTAATGCAGAACTCTACTTTAACCAATTACATGTACCTGTCTTCGCCGTTTAAATTGAAATGTGCCTGTGGCATGGGTAACTACTAATGCAAATACTTTATTAGTCCGTATCTGATCAAAATGTACAAACTTTACTAAGGTCACTAGTCAATATCAAAAGACACTGCCACCAAACTGCGATGCAACGTGCTGTACCCATTGAGACATAAACATACGAACTTACATGACCCTAGCTGCAATATAGTTAGTGGACACTTGAACTCAGTGCAGGAAATTCAACATATGAATGTGCGAATGTACGTAGGTATGCTGGTAGATATATATGTACGTACGGACGGATAAGGGTAACACTAGATCTATATGTCCCGCACCATTTCGTGGCGGGGGATAAAATAGCTATGACCGAAAAGGTTAACACATTAATGGGTCATATGGTACCAGAGTCCGAGATTGTCAAGAAATGTTTCCTCAAACAAAATGATGCCGACTTTGTAAAGCTAACGGTCTAGATGAGCTCCTCCCGAATATCCAGCTAAAGGTTTAAGCTTCTCAATAAACGAAACATTAGATTGATACAAACGGAATATTACTATACTTTGCATATCTTATGCACCGGATCACTCGAGTTGTGTGTGTAAAGGCTATATCCAACGAGACCGAAGGTCGAGTTGGATATAGCCTTTACACACACAACGAGAGTGATCCGGTACATAAGATATGCAAAGTATAGTAATGTTCCTTTTATTATATACCTCTTATAATAAAAATAAAATGAAAAACGATAGAAATGTTTCGAGCGTTACTATAAATAAACGGGATTTCCCATACGTCACACTTCGGGGAATGGCGTGTGAAAGTAAATACTCGCTATTACGACCACTAAAACGAATGCTAATTGATTAAATAATAGAGAGGTGACAGCTTAAAGCAAGGTGACAGTGAAACAGAAAGCTCCTAAAGGAGCTTTCTGTTTCACGATCACCTTGCTTTAAGCGGTCACCTACCGTAAACACCCTAATACTTAACATAATTTAGTGGTCGTAATAGAAAGGTTTTACTGTAGTTCCGAACTTCCGACTACACAGTAAACGTTCTTTTCCCATTACACAAGGTACATGGGTAATACGGAATTTTCAATCCGTCAAGGTGTATTTGTTCGATAAAATACAGAAATATTTCGGGCAGAACATTGGTAGGTATATAATAAAAACAGTTTTTAATGTACTTTCACATATTTTATTCAACAGTAAAAATGACATGATATGTTTCAAACAGTTATGATTTGATGACCATTATAAGTATTATCTATGCTGTCATACTTTCAATTCTAAAGCTGATCTTAGTACATTTTACCAATATCAGTCAGTCATACTGACTGTAATATCGTCATCGTTCATTTCAAAATTCACAATATTTGAAGCTGTGGCACTGTCCATTTTTAACCAATTTGTACCTTGCGTCCCCTAAAAAGGACATAGACAAACAGTGTAGACTCTGATCAGACGCCGCATAATGCGGCGTCTGACCAAAGTCTACACTGTTTGCTGACAAGAGTTTCAATACAAAACGAAAATGAAAATTTAGACCAGGCACTCCTTAGATCAACAAGAGCCCCATGGGGCATATTTCGCTCACCTGAGAATAGCTGAAAAAATGGAGATAATGGTTTATGTCCAGGACTGACCTAGATATGCAACAGATCGGAACCATTTGAACAAAATATGTAAAGGCTATTTAAAAGTGTCACCATACCGAATGTAAAAGCTCTGGCCATATTAGTTTCAGAGAAGAAGACGTTTGAAAATTTCACTATATAACTCTATGTAAAACTGTGACCCCCGGGGCGGGGCCAATTTTGACCCAGGGGCATAATTTGAAAAAAACTTGATAGAGGACCTGTACGCAATGCTATGTGCCAAATATCTTAGCTCTGGCCCTTGTAGTTTCAGACAAGAAGATTTTTTAAGTTTTCATTGAAAAAATCTATTTTTAGCTCCTGTGACCTAGTTATGCAACAGACCAGAACCATTTGAACAGTTTTGGTATAGGACATCTAGAAGTGTCACCATGCCAAATATTAAAGCTATGACCATATTAGTTTCAGAGAAGAAGACGTTTGAAAAGTTCACAATATAACTCTATGTAAAACTGTGACCCCCGGGGCGGGGCCAATTTTCACCACAGGGGCATAATTTGAATAAACTTGATAGAGGACAGGTAGATGATGCTATGTGTCAAATATCTAAGCTCTGGCCCTTGCAGATTTTGACAAGAAGGTTTTTTAAGATTTCCTTATTTTTTCACTTTGGTTGCCATGGCAACCAGATTTCTGCATTGTTTTTAATTTTTTGAACAAATTTGAAAGAGCTTGACCTATGGAACATTTCTGTAAAGTTTGGTTGAATTCTGTCAAGCGGTATAGGAGGAGATGTCATTTGTAGCAATTGTTAACGACGACGCACAACGCACGACGACGGAGGCCGGACACAGGGCCATTCCAATAGCTCACCTTGAGCCTTTGGCTCAGGTGAGCTAAAACTGGAATAATATAACATATAAGAAGAATCTACTGGGCGCAACTGGGTTACATCCACTCTGAATGGTGAGTATGCCATTGCAAATTTCAAGCTGTACATAAACTGATGTCAATACTCATGTCAAACTTCACACTCCATGTTGATACCTCACTGCTCAATTCTTAACCCATTCACCACTGAAACTTCAAATGGACTTTTCCAGTTCACTATTAAATCTAATCCATTTTCGACTATTCATGGTCGTGTTTACAGTGAACATGTATTGCAAAATGTAAAACAATGCAGACCGTGATCAGCGGGCTCAGACAGGAGCCTTCTGATAAGGGTATATACTGTTTGCATAAGTCAAGTGTACCCTTTCACACGTATACTGTTTGTAAGCACTAAGTATCACTAGGGTTCAATCAGTTATTGCTTCATACTGTAAATGTACATTGTTATGCCACGGCTTATCTCAATAGCTTACTGCAGTTTACAAAGTGATGTAGTTTTTATCTCACAATTCTTCATGATATCCCGGAAGTGGGTTATTCCTTATATACTCTTCCTCATCCTCGTGCTCTGGCATGAGATAAAACTGTTTATTGTCCTCGGTCCCTCTTTCAACTACTTTTAACTTCGGTTTGTGCGTTTCCCACGGGGATTCCTCTTCTGGCTTCTTTGGCGACTGTTTAACGTCCTTGACATTGCTTTCTTCCTCCTCTAACGTCCCAGGTTCCTCTGCTTCACAAGAGCAGACCTTCGTTTGTGCATTTATGAAAGCAGTACACGGGGGTGTCTTCACTATTGTCTTGTACTGCGCTAGGTTTACATCTGAAATAGAACAGAACAGAAAATGTATTCGCAACTTGTACAGTGTACTTCATTGTACACATATCAAATGCAAAATAAATCAAATCAAATGAAGTATTTTATAAGAAATATACACATGTCTGCATTATATGGTATCTTGTACAATATTTATCAAAGTAATACGGAAGCTGATAGCTTCCTTCTGAAATAGAAACCCAGTATACAGTTGAGAAGCCGTTTTTGTTTCCCAATATACAGTGGAGAATCTGTTATTCTTTCCCAATAAACGCGTTTACGCTAAAACTATTATTTGCAGTGCAAACAGTTTGGAGCCAGATCAGACGCCGGGTAACCCGGCGTCTGATCAGGCTCCAAACTGTTTGCCACCAAGATAAACAAGAATTATCAGAATTGTCCAAAAGTTGTTCTTTTCTACGTTTTAGTGCTTTGCGTTTGCGTACGTTTGCGTTTAAACGGGAAAGAATAACAGATTCTCCACTGTACGCATTTATGCTAAAAATCTTATATCCATTGCAAACTGCCTGAAGCCTGATCAGAATTCAAACTGTTTGTCATTCAGATTAAAATTAATCGTCAACACATAATTTATCTGATTGCATTACAGTTTTTTATTTGAATAGAATACCGTCTTCTCTACTGCATATAGTTTACCATCTAACACAACACTTGTTGAGCTTACTGACAAAAGGCAGCTTTTGTCAGTAATCTATGTCATCTGAGGCAAGTCCAAGAGTAGATGTAACTGGTACAGTGGAGAAAACGTTATTCTTTCCCTATAAATGCGTTTACGCTATAACTATTATTTCTATTGCAAACAGTTTGGAGCCAGATCAGACGCCGGGTAACACGGCGTCTGATCAGGCGCCAAACTGTTTGCAACCAAGATAAATATGAATTATCAGAATAGTCTAAAAGTTGTACTTTTCTACGTTTTAGTGCTTTGCGTATGCGTTTCGTTTGCGTTTAAACGGGAAAGAATAACGTATTCTCCACTGTATGTCCATGAGTAGTACTATTTGAAATACAGAACAGAACAGACCAGAACATCTTTTATTCAGACTTGTACATAAGTACATCATCTTAAAACATAAGTAACAAAACCTTATATTATGTCATATTCAATTAAATTCTAGTAATTACTAATGGTAATAACTGTTTTTTGAAATACACATGCATGACTACAGTCAAATAGGGGTAACTTTGAAACTTCTTTTGACAATAAATTATATTGTTAACTATAAACCTTTTTTGCCATAAGTGATAGTTCGGTCACACGTTAGATCACTGAACAAAAGTTATATTGAAAGTGTTTCTGGTAATATGCAGATTAATGCAAAACAACAGCAACAACTCAACATATTTTTTCTATATTACTTTAGTCTTGCATTTGGCAGTCAAAAGTCAACATGCTTTTTCATCAGTGGTCGTTTAATGATCGTAAGCAATTTCAAACGTCTTAGATCATTTGCTATTTTTCGGTTGATTCCATACACATGACCACATTTGGGACGAGGGCAGATGCTTGTACGTATAGTTTGTTAAGAATTCCGAAAATGATACGTACAGTGGAGAATCTGTTATTCTTTCCCAATAAACGCGTTTACGCTAAAACTATTATTTGCAGTGCAAACAGTTTGGAGCCAGATCAGACGCCGGGTAACCCGGCGTCTGATCAGGCTCCAAACTGTTTGCCACCAAGATAAACAAGAATTATCAGAATTGTCCAAAAGTTGTTCTTTTCTACGTTTTAGTGCTTTGCGTTTGCGTACGTTTGCGTTTAAACGGGAAAGAATAACAGATTCTCCACTGTACGCATTTATGCTAAAAATCTTATATCCATTGCAAACTGCCTGAAGCCTGATCAGAATTCAAACTGTTTGTCATTCAGATTAAAATTAATCGTCAACACATAATTTATCTGATTGCATTACAGTTTTTTATTTGAATAGAATACCGTCTTCTCTACTGCATATAGTTTACCATCTAACACAACACTTGTTGAGCTTACTGACAAAAGGCAGCTTTTGTCAGTAATCTATGTCATCTGAGGCAAGTCCAAGAGTAGATGTAACTGGTACAGTGGAGAAAACGTTATTCTTTCCCTATAAATGCGTTTACGCTATAACTATTATTTCTATTGCAAACAGTTTGGAGCCAGATCAGACGCCGGGTAACACGGCGTCTGATCAGGCGCCAAACTGTTTGCAACCAAGATAAATATGAATTATCAGAATAGTCTAAAAGTTGTACTTTTCTACGTTTTAGTGCTTTGCGTATGCGTTTCGTTTGCGTTTAAACGGGAAAGAATAACGTATTCTCCACTGTATGTCCATGAGTAGTACTATTTGAAATACAGAACAGAACAGACCAGAACATCTTTTATTCAGACTTGTACATAAGTACATCATCTTAAAACATAAGTAACAAAACCTTATATTATGTCATATTCAATTAAATTCTAGTAATTACTAATGGTAATAACTGTTTTTTGAAATACACATGCATGACTACAGTCAAATAGGGGTAACTTTGAAACTTCTTTTGACAATAAATTATATTGTTAACTATAAACCTTTTTTGCCATAAGTGATAGTTCGGTCACACGTTAGATCACTGAACAAAAGTTATATTGAAAGTGTTTCTGGTAATATGCAGATTAATGCAAAACAACAGCAACAACTCAACATATTTTTTCTATATTACTTTAGTCTTGCATTTGGCAGTCAAAAGTCAACATGCTTTTTCATCAGTGGTCGTTTAATGATCGTAAGCAATTTCAAACGTCTTAGATCATTTGCTATTTTTCGGTTGATTCCATACACATGACCACATTTGGGACGAGGGCAGATGCTTGTACGTATAGTTTGTTAAGAATTCCGAAAATGATACGTACAGTGGAGAATCTGTTATTCTTTCCCAATAAACGCGTTTACGCTAAAACTATTATTTGCAGTGCAAACAGTTTGGAGCCAGATCAGACGCCGGGTAACCCGGCGTCTGATCAGGCTCCAAACTGTTTGCCACCAAGATAAACAAGAATTATCAGAATTGTCCAAAAGTTGTTCTTTTCTACGTTTTAGTGCTTTGCGTTTGCGTACGTTTGCGTTTAAACGGGAAAGAATAACAGATTCTCCACTGTAGCCGACGATCGCTATGAATTTGTTAGCCGAGTAAAAAGAGAACAGTTCAATAACCAGAAAAATGTCAAGTGGTGAAATGGGTAAAACATTCCTCCCCGTTTAAATAACACTTTTACGCAAATACAATTTAACTACATATAGATAATGACATATTGAAAACGTTGACGTTTTTGTTAAATCTGACTCCCGAAAAGTTTGAAGTCTGAGCAGGCACTGAGTTAATAGGCGATTGAAACAGTTATATTTTGTTTAGATAGATACCGGTATAATTTGTTTCTCACAAAATTGTTTGTTGGGAAAGATTGTGTTTTCCCTTGGTACAGTGGAGAATCTGTTATTCTTTCCCGTTTAAACACAAACGTACGCAAACGCAAAGCACTAAAACGTAGAAAAGAACAACTTTTGGACAATTCTGATAATTCTTGTTTATCTTGGTGGCAAACAGTTTGGAGCCTGATCAGACGCCGGGTAACCCAGCGTCTGATCTGGCTCCAAACTGTTTGCACTGCAAATAATAGTTTTAGCGTAAACGCGTTTATTGGGAAAGAATAACAGATTCTCCACTGTACCATTCTGGGAATACAATTTGCAATATTAGCAATATGCTGGGGTCACTTTTCCAATATTACTGTTAGGCTTAATGCTGAGCGTGATTTCACTAATATTTACAAACAATTTGGATCCAGGTCTGATCAGGATCAAACTTGTTTGTCATTAGTATTGATGTTACAGCGACTTAGTATGCTTAACCCATTTCCCCATAAATACGCCTTTTCACGCTTTTAATTTATTCCTTCACCAAAGAAACAGTTCTAATTTACACATTTATGAATATGAACCATAATATATTTTCTTTATTCTTGCAGATGGTAGCTTAAAGCAGGCTGAAAGTAAAGCAGAATGCGCCTTAGGGCGCATTCTGCTTTACTTTAAACCTGCTTTAAGTAGTTACCTGTCTTTAAAACTAGAAACAAGCTATGTGGTAATGGGTTAAAATCTATCTTTGCAAAATTAAACCAGCTGAAATTTTCTAAGCATGCGACTTTACAGCAGTCTCATGAATAACTCCCCAAACCATTCTTTATATTCGATTATATAATGGCCATACCGTCTACACCACGAGCCTTTAAACACTTGGAGAAAGCTGCTTCACACTCTATTAACGTTTTCCCACACGTCTGGAAACACTGGTCACGTGCGTTACAGCATGGCTCAATCTTCTTGAACTTTTTCACATGGGGCTCAACCTGTGGTAACAACAAATCCACAGATGTACAGTGGAGAAAACGTTACTTTCTCCCGTTTAAACGCAAACGAAACGCAAACGCAAAACACTAAAACGTAGAAAATGACAATTTTTGGAAAATTCTGACTTTTTATTTATATCTGAGTGGCAAACAGTTTGGAGCCTGATCAGACGCCGGGTCACCCGGCGTCTGATCTGGTTCCTAACTGTTTGCACTGCAAATTATAGTTTTAGCGTAAACGCGTTTATTGGGAAAGAATAACGTTTTCTCCACTGTATTCGTTTTCAAAGTTTATAAATAGAGGATATTGAATGAGTGTTTTTTCAGTAATGAATTTATTGAACGAGTTGGATAAAAATGATATTTTGCGAGCCTTGGCGAGCAACATATCATTTTTATCCAACGAGTTCAATAAATGTATTACTGAAAAAACACGAATTTGATATCCTATTTATCACAGAAACACCAAATGACACGAAAATCCGAACGGTCTTACTTTCACTTTTGCCCTCGGCTCTATGGAAAACGATTCGCCATAGGAGTTATTCGGTTTTATTCATCCGAAGGTAAAAACACCTACCAAGCTAAAATAAAGAAAATCAACATCCATGTGTTGCGAAAAGACTTCTCCGATACCATATTCAAATTTTAAATTAATATTTAATTTAAAACTGTTCTAACTGACTAAAATTGATCATTTGACAGTTAGAGTCAATTTTTGTTTTCAAATAACGTCGTTATAGCAACACGACGTCATCATCATTGTAACGTCTAAATTTGAAAAACTGTCTGAGCCACTGTTGTAACAGAGCTCTACATAGTCTAATTTGCAGCCTGAGTTTGCGGGACTGCTCGGGATAATGTTTTTAGGACACTTGGAAATGTTTTAAAACCCTAGTGGTGATATTATTTTGTCTAGATTTTCTTAACTGATTTAAAGTCGGCGTAGTAATACAGTACTTTGGTGATTCGAAAATTAGTATAATTTTTTTTTTTTAGATGGAACACTACTGATTTTATTTGTATCATTTTAGTCATTCTGGAAAAAACTGTATTTCTTGAAAAAAAACCAGTTGTAAACACATTGTCTTTAAGACGGCCTTAAGAGAAACGCTTATACAGTGGAGAAAACGTTATTCTTTCCCAATAAACGCGTTTACACTAAAACTATTATTTGCAGTGCAAACAGTTAGGAGCCAGATCAGACGCCGGGTAACCCGGCGTCTGATCAGGCTCCAAACTGTTTGCCACCAAGATAAAAATTGTCCAAAAGTTGTACTTTTCTACGTTTTAGTGTTTTGCGTTTGCGTACGTTTGCGTTTAAACGGGAAAGAATAACAGATTCTCCACTGTATGTACTATAAGTAAGTACGAGGGTATTTTAAAAAGTAATAGAGGATAATTGTTTTTTTCAGAAATTTAATCCATTGAGTGAACATCAGACGTTATATTTTCACGAGTGGCGAAGCCACGAGTGAAAATATAACAGTCTGATGTTCACGAAATGGATTAAATTCGATCTTATACTGAAAAATACAATTATTCTATTTATTTATGCTTTTAAGCCACTTTTTAAACGAAATTGTTCGACAATTGTGAAAGCGAAAGTACATGATTTACCCCGTGTTCAGCCCCAAGTTTAACGAAACAGTTTCCCGAACGATGACGTCACTTATTCATTGATTTGACGTCATCCGAATTACGTCGTTGCTCCCGATTTTGGATTAGTGTTCTTCCGTTGAGTGGTTCGCGACAAATAGGACTGCCGGAATTGAACGATAAGACACGATTGACTACGATTTGTGGGGAGCCCTACGGGGAAAACGGCGATTGGTGATAATCCACTGCAGTGGATTACCAAGTGATAATCCACTGCTATTTTCCGGCAATCCACCGAAAAGCATAAATAAATGAACTTAATCAATAACTTCAACATAATAAGTGCAAAATGCATGTGTGATATATCATTTTAAAGAGCAATTATTTGTCTACACGATGATATAACGCACGATAAGATCACATAAGTCAATAAGTCACAACATGGGCCTAACTTACCCCAAATCAAGGACAATGAACATGTGTATTATTGAAGTTATTTTTTTAGCAAACTTTAAAATTATAATTATCATAATTGCGGCTATATTATTTTGAAAAAGTTCCAAATAAAATTAGATAATTATGCACACACAACACAATTGTAAATGCTATTATTTGATAAAATAAATAAAATACTAAACACGTACTTAAAACGGCATAAAATAATCTACCGTTATGTATAATATCGGCCCAATGGAATCGAATAAGGCGTTTCTGTTTTACCTGTTCCGACTCGTGTCCGCATCTGCCAACTACGGGAATATAGGCTCTACGTTGTTGTGGTTCGCGACCTACAATGAAACAGACAATTCTCATTACCTAGATATCGTTTAACTCATTCACCCCTGAAGCTTTTAATTGGCAATTCCAATTTCAAAATAAATATAGTTCATATTTTACTATTTAGGGTTGATTTAACAATATAATTATTTCAAAATGACAAACAGTGTAGACCCTGATCAACGGGCTACTTAAGGAGCCCTCTGATCAGGGTCTACACTGTTTGCATAGGACATGTGTAATCCTCACAGGTACACTGTTTGTAAATGACGAGTATACTCGTCGCTAGGGTTGAGTGAGTTAAGCCAAACTTGTTCATGTTTCATAGATAAAACTTGACAAAGCAAGATTTAAAGTTTAAATACGGATAGGTTCGACTTAAAACATTCGTATATTAATCATTAATAAAGATTGCACATGTGAAGAGTACACTTGCCTTGTGCAAACTGTGACGCTCCTGATAAGAGGGCGCCTGAAGGAGCCTCCTGATCAGAGGCTATGTAACGCGTCGTCTGATTATGGTCCACCCTGTTTGACACTCATAAGAGATTACTTTGGTAAATTTTCCTAAATTTTGAATTTGAGAAATAAAAGCAGAAGGCATTTGTTTAAAATTGAGATAAATTTTTTGTTTGAAAGGAAATAGGTCTTTTCCATATACACATGCATACTAAATACGAAAGCAATACCCAAAGGGGCATAGAAGTTATAGACATTTTCTTAAAATTGTTTACGCCGTTCACGCCGGTGCCGACAACGACTACGCCGGGGTATAGCAATAGCTCGTCTTTTACTTCGTACAGCTAAAACGGTGACATTTTGATTGCTATTTATCCAAATGCTAATGACAGTTTTGAACTTGATCAAATGCCGAATAACTCTCTTCCGATCTAGTTCAAAATTGAAAATCTTGAAATTGGCATCAGTTTTGGAGCACAAACAACCTCCACCCAACAGTTATTTGATGACGCTATTGCTACTATAATCGGTTTGTCACGATGATAAATCGGCTCCACGTGTCATGCAATAGGAACTTGTTTACAGTGGAGAATCTGTTATTCTTTCCCGTTTAAACGCAAACGTACGCAAACGCAACACACTAAAACGTAGAAAAGAACAACTTTTGGACAATTCTGATAATTAATGTTTATCTTGGTGGCAAACAGTTTGGAGCCTGATCAGACGCCGGGTTACCCGGCGTCTGATCTGGCTCCAAACTGTTTGCACTGCCAATAATAGTTTTAGCGTAAACGCGTTTATTGGGAAAGAATAACACATTCTCCACTGTACAAACATCTGTCATAATTATAGTGCTATTGAATGTTCCATAAAAATACAGCGCTTCCTCTCTACAACGGCCCTCCCAACAACGACTCCCTCCTTACAACGACCCTTACGGCTGTTCCCCAAACAAGACAATTACAGTTGTTGGCCATAAATAAGTTCCCACCCTGGAAATCTGTCATTAGTTATTATGAATTTGACCTGTTTAAGGTAAACAGGAACCTGTCGATTAATTTAAAAGTCAATAAAGGTAAATATCTATCAAAAGCTGAAACAAGATCCGACCAGACTGAGAGGTGAAATTTGATTTACTTCTGATTTGATTGCTAAGCAACTTTAGAATACGAGGGTAGTTCAAAAAGTTTTGATACTGGATCAATAACTTCATTATTATAAGTGCAAAATGCACGTGCGATATATCATTTTAAAGATCCATTTTTTGCCAACACGTTGATATCATGCACGATAAAATCGCATTACTCGACCAGCCCCAACATGAACCTAAATGACCCCTCCTCGAGGACACTGGACCTTTCTTGTGTATATTAGAGTTAATTTTCTAAACACAATTTGATACTAAAATTATTATAACGGCTTTATTATTTTGAATAAGTTTATGAAATTTTCTGTCAAATACAATATGACCATTATGCAAACACTACACAGTTTTAAATGTTATTATTACATAAAATATAAACAAGAGGGCCATGGCCCTTAATTCGCTCACCTGAGGTCATTGTGCCTTAGCTTAATAGGCAAGACAACATTTTAATATAGCTGTAAATGGAATTATCTTCCAGACAAAAAAAACATGACAAATTGGAATAACTTAAAAAAATATTGTTGGCAGAGTTATGGCCCTTATCCATGACACTTCTTCTTATCAAGCTACATGTATTTCCATATGATTATTTATTGCGCACTCTGCTTTACTTTCAACCTGCTTTAAGTTATCATCTACTAAGATATAGATACTATTTCTTATATCTTACATGTTTATGACTATATAAAGTGGAATTATTTTCTTTAGAGGAGGAATAAATTAAAGGCGTAAAAAGGCATATGTATGGGGTAATGGGTTAACATCAGTAGAACTGGAGTTATCTCAAAGACAAGAAAATATGACACTGGGAAATATCTCAAAATTGACATTGACCTTTGTACGACATGACCCAAGTTATAAGGTTTCTAACTTTAACAAAGTTATGGCTAAGATTAAAGTTGTGGACTGACAGACAAACAAATGGACAAACAGACAAAAAAGCAGACAGACAAAAACAATATGCCCCCAACTGCAGGGCATAAATATATAGCAGACACTCATCAGCTGACCAGCTGACCTGAGTTCAGTTATGTAACTCTGCCAGTAGGAAATTTGGCTAGGGTCTAACTCTTATTATGCTGAATTGCTGTCTGCTATACATATTTTGAATATTAAACATATGTATAAATATGGCAAAAGACATAATTACATAACTGTCAGTGGATCACTTCCAGACCCTGTTTCTCTAAGTATGAAGCAGACTAAACCATTTATAAACTTTAGCAGACAACATGTTCAGCTAAGACCATCAGTTCAGTGGCTGAGGTCAAATACTGGGTAGTATGGTAGAATTAGCAACTGCTCTGAAGGCTTACCCTTAACAGACTGAAATGATATCTGCTTAAAACCTACTGTATGCGAAAAGTGACAAAAAAAAGAATTTAGAACATGTTCAGTTGGTAAATGAGTACCAATAGTTTGGATCCAAATTAGATGCAGCATTATGTTGCATCTGATCTGGATCCAAAATGTTTGCAAATATTGGCTATTTGCCCTTAGTATATTAAGAGTAACTCAGGTAAAATACAGTTCTGCTTTTGCTTCATCAAAAATACTGTAAAACCTGCCTAGAGCAGCACTTAAACTGCGCAGGGTGGCGTCAAGTGTGACCCTAGGGATTTCATTTTAACAAACTATAGAGGGATTGACCAGGAGATTCTACTGTAAAAATATCAAAGCTTAGGGCCTAGTAGTTTTTAGCAAGAAGATTTTTTAAAAAATTTTGCTTTTTTGCTTTTTCAAGCAGAGTTTTTGCTTTTTCTCTTTCATTTAGACAACTTCTGTAGAGAAGCATCCAAGGAACATCATGAGCAGTTTGAATCCGCCCTACAATCCCCGGGTTCAGAGGAGATGTCGTTTGAAGTAAAAGTGAACGGACAGACGGACAGACGGACAGACGTACTACGGACAATGAGCGGTCACAATAGCTCACCTTGAGCCTTCGGCTCAGGTGAGCTAAAAATAGAGCTAATTTTAAACACGTCCTAAAAATATGATAAAAATTTGATCTCCTGTTATGTATAAAAGTTGTTAGAGAAACTACAAACTTTTTTTATTATTATTAAACCAGGCTATAATTGAAGTCATTGAAAAATGGTTTCATGTTTTAAAATCAATATGTAGATATACTGATCTAGAACATTTTCATAGCGTTCGAAAAAACATGTCCACTTTCGCCATTAGCAAAATATGAAATGTTGATTTTGAAAAAATGAGATTTTAGACAGTTAACCCTTTCAATAGAAATAAAATTTAATTTACATTAAAATTTAGACATAAACTGATATATTTCCAAAACGAATACGAAAATTGTACTTTTGAAGAAGTTTTTACGTCAAAAAGTAATGTCTGAAAAGTGCTATAAATGTGCCAATGTCCTCGAGTAGGGGTCATTTAGGTTCATGTTGTGACTCATCGAATTATGTGATCTTATCGTGCATTATACCATCGTGTAGGCGAAGAATTGCTCTTTAAAATGATACATCACACATGCATTTTGCACTCATTATATTGAAGTTATTGATCCAGTATCAAAACTATTTGAACACCCCTCGTACTAGTGAAAATCTATGACTGGTGTCCTTAAAAATGTTGCCATGGCAATGTGAACATCACATGACATCAAGACATGCTATCATTTTAAAGAGAAATCGTTAATGACTATTAAACATTTTCAACTGTTAAGCTAAATCAGAACTTTGTAAAATGACAGATATGTAAAATCGGATGAGAATGAATATTATCAATGAAATGAGTAATTAGTACATTTACTCTCTCTAAATATTCATTTTGGTATTTAATACCATTTATGTAACTTAATCATAATTTACATTTACTTGTTTATTGTAATGACTTTGACTATTTTGTATAACTTGTATATGGATGAAAAACGAAATGTTTAAATCCGAAGAATAAAATATCTGTTCTGTTCTGTTCTGTTCTGTTCTGTAATAATGAAACTGAAGTTGTTGAAAATGCCATCTGCTTTCTATGTTAATCTTATGGAAAGCAATGGAGATGGTGTTTTCAACAACTTTTAAGTTTCATTATTACACATCTGTCATTTTACTAAGACTTGATTTAGCTGAACAATTCCAAATGTTTAATAATTATTAATGATTTATCTTTAGAGTGACAGCATGTCATGATGACATGTAATATTTGCGTTGCCATGGCAACATTATTAAGAACACTAATCATGGATTTTCACTAGTGTTCTAAAGTTGCTAAGCAGCCGAATCAAATCAAAAGTAAATAAAATTTCACCTCTCAGTCTGATCGGAAATTAATTCAGCTAGCTATTTACCTTTAGTGCCTTTTAAATTAATCGACAGGTTCCTGTTTACTTTAAAAAGCTCAAATACATCAAAAATTTATGCCACGTTTCCAGGATGGGAACTTATTTATGACAAACAACTGTATGTTTAACGTTTTTACTGCTGCACTATCGTTTGCTTAAAAATGTCGTCTACTGTTTTTTCTCAAAGTTACATATAAGTGGACATTTTGATAGAAAGAAAATAATGACGAGTGACAAACAGTTTGAATCCAGACCAGACGCCGCGTTACGCGGCGTCTGATCTGGATTCAAGCTGTTTGCAAATGTAAGCCAAGTCTTAATTCCCTCCCTGTAACGACTCCCTCCGAACAACACACACACAATATGTGTTTCCCATTGGGTTTCGTTGTAGAGAGGGAGCACTGTAGAACCAATAAAAATAGGTTTTTCAAAATTTACAGCTACGTACCATTTTCACATGTGAAAACTTTACAGTCCTCCAGTCGTGCAATGTAATCAGCATGGTGTACATTGTCTACACTAGCACTGCGCTTCTCCTCCTTGACACTGGGCACCTTCTCACTGAGCTTCCCCTCAGATACACTGCTTACTTTTGAGTAGGTGACGAGAAGGCAGAACGTGACGACGACAGATGTTAGTATAACAAAATATAAATTCGAATACGCCATTGTCTTTGGTAAAATACGACCAACTACTTTCCTTAATACTAGTCCACTTGTTTGTGTTATAAATGGAAACGATTGAACTGATGGGTATCTACAAATTAAACAGGAGCGGATCTATAGATTACAGCGGGGCGAAACTAGGCGTTGCAACAAAATCTGATCCACATACAGTAGAAACTCTCTATTACGACCACTAAGTTATGTTAGATATTCATCGTTTAAGACAGGTGACTGCTTAAAGCAATGTGAAAGTGAAACAGAAAGCTCCTACAGGAGCGATCTGTTTCACTTTCACATTGCTTTAAGCTGTCACCTGTCCTTTATACGGGCAATTAGCCTTCTATTTAGCGGTCGTAATAGAGAGGTTCTACTGTACATGTATAGTAAAACTTATTTATTACGATCATTAAAAAAAAGGCATAATTAATTGTTCAAAAGACATGTGACAGTAAAACAGAAAGCTCATACAGGAGCTTTCTGATTTACCGTCACCTTGCTTTAAGTAGTCACCTGTCTTAATCACCTAATAATTAACACAATTTTGTGGCCGTAGTAAAGGTTTGTTGAGCCGAATTATTCACACTACGAATTCTTCACACCTGTGAGGAATTCGTAGGAATTTCATACGAATATGTCACACATTTGTGAATAATTCGTACTTACTCCAAGCCCCCCCTGACAGTAGATACGAATTCTTCACATGTCGATTTTTTTTAAAAACGAATGTAAAAAATTTGTGCATACGAAAACGTCACACTTTCCAAAACGCTTTTAGCCACCAGATGGATAGGGGGACATATTAGGTTTGCTTTACTTGATAGATGTCTTATATTTCACATAATGACAAAACATATGTACTAGACTGCCTGTTTAAATTGGGTCATAAGGTAAAAGGTCAAGGTCACATGGGGTACAAATGTCACATTTTCGGCACACGATATAATTAATTATAGACACATAAAACTGAAAAATAGCATGGTAGTAATAGCACTTTGGTGACCATATAATTTACTCGATTCCGTCGTATCGGATATTATTCGGTCCGTCTGTACGATGCATTCTAAGAACTTTATAAATGTATGGACCGGTTTCTGTGTCACCAGCTGAAGGCAATGATGACACGTCGGGGTCGGTCAACTTACCGTAGACTGTCTGTCCGATCGTCCGACTGTCATGGTTTTGATTTTTACTGAAGTTTTAAAGGTGAAATTTCATTTAAAGAGTTTAATGAGTAGACGTGAATTGCAAACACAGTTCATAATTATTGTATAAACACCATGAGAGGTATTCCCCTTTCTACTATTTTCCGAGAGATTCTGCCATTCCGAAGCTTTTGAAATTAAAATTTCATTAACGACTATCGCGGCAGTTTGTTCGAATTTTCAAACCATTCAGATTTTTTTCAAATTCTGCATGTTGCTAGTATATACCCTGTTGTGCAGAAATATGAAATAAAATAGGGAGTCCCCGAACTGGTTCTTTTCTTAATAGCTTGTTTTTTGGTATACCCCTAATTATCCAGAGACACGTGCTGTTGATAATAAAATCTCAGAACACCCTCTTCAGCTTTGTAATTTTCCTTAGATATTGGGTTATTCATATGTTTTCATAAAAAAGAAAAGAATATGAGGAAGTAGCATAAAAACATGGAAACAACATTTTATTCGTCAATAAAGGGAACACATCAAATAGTTATTTTTCAAAAAATTTCTCCTACAGTTCTTACATTCAGATTTTGCCAATATGTTTCACAAATATTAATAAAGCATTAATTTACTGAAATCACTAATTACAGTTATGGTTACCCGAACTATTTTTTCTACAAAATACAAAGTCTGCATGTAGAGTAACGCATGTCTATCCAATTACATATAGGGCTATCTATAAATTATATATGTTAACCACTTTTAAATGCTAAAATGTGTCAAAATCCACTGTTTAATCGTCAGCAATATATCACTTTACAAGCATTATTAGTATATATTAACTTATCGTGGACGCCAAATTATATGACCACACCATTAAGCTTTTTGAGGTAGGAAAAAATACAAATTTCAAATATAAACTATATTGAATTGGTTAAAGGGAGACAGCACATCAGAAGTTTTGCAAAAGTTGCTTCCCTTTGACTGTAAAAAAATTGAAACTGGCGCGATATTCCTTAATCGAAAGAGATTGATGTATAAAAGTGTTTTGCATGAGGATCATAACTCCTGCATCAGTGCGGTGAGAGTAATTCCTTCTTTCCCTGTTTTCTGCCTATAACTCCGGTTCTACTATTGTTTATCAGATGAACTTTCATTTATGGAAATAGTTTGGTGAGGGGAAGTGCCTTGCACATGGTTCATAACTCTTGCATCAATACCATGAGATAATAATAATAATTTCCTTTTTATACAGTTTATTTTCTGGCAGATAACTTCTGCTGTACTGAAGCTGGGATTTTTAGTTGTTCGACTGATCATTGCTGGCAGTTGACACATGTTTCCCGAAGAACACGCTTCTAGTTATATAACTCGGAACACGTAACAATCACAGCACGACCATACGTGATGTGCAAAACTCAGGTCTAATCAGCACAAAGACCAATAGCACAGATAACTTTGAACTTGTTGATTTTCAAAATATAAGTATTGGGGTGGTGTTACTGGTGGCAGTGTGGGGTATAGGGTGTCCTGTATTCTACAGGATTATAGAACAATTTGGAAAAAATCTTACTGTAAAATGAAAACGTTTCGATGCAGACTAAAATCCGTAGCTCAACGGACACGGTCACAGTGCACGTTTGAGCTATATTGATTTTAAAGTATGGTAATCGGGTTGTTGAGTATTGCCTTTGGCTTTGTTATTGGAAGCGTCCTTCAGTGCTCATGACCAAAGTGGTCATTTTCCCAGAAGAAACTTCTGCTTATGACGAAACGGTAAAAACAATTCTTCAAAGAAGTCATGCTTCATTTTTATATAACACTTCTTGTTAGTCTGTTTGTTAGTTTGTCTGTCTGTCCTCAAATTTAACCTTTTCCATATTTTTTTTAAAAATAAAGGGACAGGTATTGGAAAAAATCTGACGATTTGTTTTATCTGAGTGGCAAATAGTTTGAGTTTGTGTCTGACCTGGCTCTAAACTGATTTCAATGAACATACTCGTTTAAGCACAAACATGTAAATTGCAAATGAGAACGTGATAACTCTATTTCCGTTGTCCGTCGTCGTTGTGTTCGCGAATTGTTCTTTAAAGACCTCCTTGGAAACAACTGGGCCAATTTCATGAAAAAGACTTCATAGGATTGTTCCATGTATGGTTCCCCTTTAGATTTTATCAAATAAAGGTTATGCAAGAAAGTGTGTTACAGCATTGTGACCAAGAATGAGTCATCTAGCGCTGATTAATGATGAGATGAGGGATGGTTTCAGGAAGATGAATTAGGCTAAGCTCATTTGCTTACAAGCAGCGCATGAGATCAAAACCACCAACATGTTTTTCTTTAAGTTCATAACAGAGGTGATTATCTCTGTCCAATAAACTAAAGCCCTTAAATAGTGTTAACATAGGGAGGTCTTTGGGGTTACACAAATGATACAGTTTTGACCATCTACATGCACTTGTACATGATTGGTTTCTAGTATTCTAGCTTGAACAATAAGGCCATGAGTAGGTGGGATAAGTTTAGATATGAGAGCTTAGTGAAAACTTGCCCAATTTTAATGTCGCCATTACAGTAACCATGGGCTGCAAGAAGAGCGACTCCGACCATCATGGCCCTCTTGTTTGAGGCTGATTGCAGATCTGAACATTTACACATGTATACACAACAGATGAATGTGTTACGCGATACTCTGTCATTCAATAAGTAGCAACAGCGCTAACTTTGGTATCTGTTGCAGATGTTGTATAGGAAATATTTAAGTATTTTTGAAAATTCGAACAAACTGCCGCGATAGTCCTTAAATACCGGACGGGCAACGGTTTTAAGTCGGGCGACCATCATCGCCCGATATTGGTTATCGTGGGTTCAATATATGAATGAGGTTTACAAAGACGCACTGATTTCACTTCTTTGTTATGTTGCTCACTTTCTTACATGGAACCATACTACCGATTGCCTTATCGTGTAGTCCAGATCATGGGCATTCAGTAAAAACGTACAATACTGTGGGAGACCGAAAGGAAACCGGTGTTATCCGGTTGCCAGTCGGGTGCCGGTGTAAAGACGAAATGTGCCCCCCCCCCCCATTCTAAAGAGTGACACATGAGGACAATTTTTGATGTAGAAAACTGTCCTTGGGACTTGCTTTGGCATAATACATGTAAAATGACCCGGGAGGTTAATTTTCTGAGTCGAAAAATATCCCGGGGTCACAATTCTGAGTAGTAGGGTCACTTTTCGTCATTACAACGGCCGGTATATGATAGACAAACGCCGGATGGAGACGGCCTTGTCCGACTTCTGAAACGCTTGTATACGTTTGTATATTTGGTCAAAAGCTTTCTCGGGTCTGATCGACGTGTAAGGTGCCCGGAATGGACCGATTTTAAGGCGATGTCGTTTCTATGACCGTCGTTGAAACTAGCTTTTAACTCCACTTTAAAATCAAACCGAGGCCCAGAATTCTGAGTTCATACTATGTTAACAGTATTTCAGTCATATCTCGACATAAAGCTAATTGCATATGGGAGAAGAAACAGGATGCACGTCATAAACTGTATCAGGTAAAAAATTGCATCTGGGTAAAAGCACCGAATTTCCGATAGCCAGCTTGAAGGCTCCTCCAAATGAAAAAGCCCAAATGTTCAGATTGAGATTCGAATCAACAGCAGTAAGGAGCCAATTGAGTGTAAGTTATAGTCACTATGAGCACTGGACCACGGCCACGGGTCCCATCTCTCCCCATCCCGTTAAGAATACCAACAATCTACCAGCATTCGGCAAGCAACCTGTCGGTTGTCTGCCTATTATGCCTCAAAGGAAGCCGGGAACTAAGCATAAACTCAACGGGACTTAAGTTTGATCATTGGATAAAAAAGGCTGTACTTATCCACAGATAATTCTTCGGATTTAGGTCGGCTGTTAAAGAGCATTTTTGATCAAATCGTAAACACTGCATGTAAAAGTGAATAACACAGTTTTAGCGCACCCGCTTCTTAACAATGCATCCCGAGTTCGATCCCGGGTCATGACAGTACGTGAAAGGGTCGCCTGTTTTCCCTAGTACTCTAGTGTCATCCCACAAAACGACGCAATACACCATCTTTTGCGCTATGGAAAGTGATTTGCCTAAAGAAATGTTAAACGAAAGGTGATGTGTGAAGAATCCGTAGGTACCAACAGGTCGTTCAAAAAGGGGGTACGAAAATCTCACACTGCCATTGTGTGACATATTCGTACGAAATCTTCACACATTGGTCACACGAGTGGAAGAATTCGTACCCTTTCGTACGAATTCTTCACACCTCTAATTACGGTGTGAAGAATTCGTAGTGTGAATAATTCGGCTCAACAAAGGTTTGTATCGGTAAATGTTTTACGGTAGAATTGGGCTTTTCTGAAATCGAAAACGATATGAATCACACAACGTTTGGTCTGATCTACACTATTTGCAATGTCCGAGAATATCGGCCTTTAGATTTAAATAAAATACTAAAGTTGGGATTGGGATGGTAGATCTGCCGTTGCGTTACCAGGTAGTGACCGTGTGCAATACGTGTTCTATACTGTTTGGACTTTGTGGTACCGGTATTTCCCCTATTGACGTGTATGTTCAGACGTCAGTATTTACTTTTATTTGTTAACCCTTCTCATGCATGCTTAAATATCGTCTGCTTTGAATTTCTCGTCTGCAAAATTGGTAACCATTAGAATTATACAATTTTTATGTTTAATTGAAGAAACCTAAAAAAAGGGATCAAACAGCTTTGATTAAGATCAGACAACGCGTTAAATAGCCGTGGCTATCTTAGGTCATGTAATTGTAAGACAAATGCATTTTCTTGTTCAAGTCTTTGTCAATAATATTCTATTTTCGCCAGAGGCAAGTTTGCACATTTCATCATAGCGACGAATATACTCGTCATTAACAGTGTACAGTGGAGAATCTGTTATTCTTTCCCGTTTAAACGCAAACGTACAGTGGAGAATCTGTTATTCTTTCCCGTTTAAACGCAAACGTACGCAAACGCAAAGCACTAAAACGTAGAAAAGAACAACTTTTGGACAATTCTGATAATTCATGTTTATCTTGGTGGCAAACAGTTTGGAGCCTGATCAGACGCCGGGTTACCCGGCGTCTGATCTGGCTCCAAACTGTTTGCACTGAAAATAATAGTTTTAGCGTAAACGCGTTTATTGGGAAAGAATAACACATTCTCCACTGTACCTGTGAAGAATGCACCTTTTCTATACAAACACTGTAGACCTTGATCAGAGGTATCTGAGCAGGGTCTACACTGTTTGTAATTTTGCATTATATTGTTAAAACCATAAATCGGGAAGATTGGCTAGACTTAATTGAAAAGTGGAGTTGTCCATCATAAGTTTTAGGGTGGTATTTAAACAGATACAGTGGAGAATCTGTTATTCTTTCCCGTTTAAACGCAAACGTACGCAAACGCTTTAAGCACTAAAACGTAGAAAAGAACAACTTTTGGACAATTCTGATAATTCTTGTTTATCTTGGTGGCAAACAGTTTGGAGCCTGGTCAGACGCCGGGTAACCCGGCGTCTGATCTGACTCCAAACTGTTTGCACTGCAAATAATAGTTTTAGCGTAAACGCGTTTATTGGGAAAGAATAACAGATTCTCCACTGTAGAATGCCCATTGGCAAATTTAATAATTTAAAATTACATTCTATTGAAACAGCTCATTCGAAATATGGGAGACTAATATTTGTTGTTAAAATGCTGGTGTCACGTATAAAGTATGATCTTGGTGTACAGCTGAGGAAAACGTTACTCTTTCCCAATAAACCACGGCTTAACCCCTTCACTGCATTACCCGAGTACAGTAGTTATTTGCAAACAGTTTGTATCCTGATTAGACGTCGCGTAACGCGGCGTCTGATCAGGGTCCAAACTGTTTGACACTCATTTCAATATTTCTTAAGTCAAAATACCTAAATTTTAAATTTTAAAAACAAAAGTAGACGATAATATGTTAGAATTGATGACGTCACGGGCAGTGAAGGGGTTAAGCATGATTGATTTGCAAAGTTGGGATTCAGAGCAGATGTCGGGTTACCAACCGTTTGATCTGGATCAACACTATTTGCCATTAGATTAAAAAGGCTCGTCAAAATTTTCAAGAAAGGACTATGAGCATGGTATTGCATTGCACTTATGTTTATTGCGTTTGCGTTGAAATCGGGAAAATTACGTCTTCTACTCTGTAATACATGTACATATATAATTATCATGTCAACAGTGACTTGACTATAGCATTAATTCGTGAACAGTTTGGAAAGACATATGCAGTGTTACTCAGGATCCAAAGTATTTGACACTAGTGTCCTCCTCAAGTGACTTTTCTAGTATTAAAGATAGGCGAAAGTAGAACAGATTGGGCCTTAAGTTAGACTATAGAAAAATGTTTTTCATGTTGCATATTCTTGACTGTATAAATTAGAACTATATTTTTCAGTACTGGAGTAGAGTAAAGGTGTTAAGCTGAGTAGCTATTGAGTAATGAGTAAAATGTCGTAGATCTATGTGAAATTGTTCGAAATAATATTTTAGAGCGGCAAATAATTTTACGCCTGCGTCTGATCCGACTCCAGACAGTTTTCAATGAAAAAAGTGTTTAAGCATAACTATATTAATTGTAAAAGATAACGTCTTCTCCACCGTACATTATTAGTTCTTTTCCCCAGGGTATGTGAGAATTTATTTCCGCCTGAGTAAAGTGATGTTACATGATTTTATCAGCCAGGAATATCGGTAAATCCTAACGTACCCTGGGAAAAGTGTATAACGTATTTATTTTGCTGCAAAACTTTCACTATTCAAACGAATTATTTCCAACTAGTTCGGCATTTGTCGTATACAGCGCACAGTAAACAGAAACTAGAATACTGACCAGTCAGAAAGGGTCCCACAAAAGGAGTCAGGAGGAGAAAGGCAAAGAGAAAACTGCAAAGTTCAGCAAATAGTATTACTGAACGAAAAAAGTTGAAAACAGTTGAATGAATATCCATAAAGAGGTAAACGAGACATGTAGTGGTACGTAACTATTACAAACATAGCCAGGATGAAGCACATGCAAACATTGTCCATAAATTTGGCTACAATGGGATACAATTGTTCCTGTTACAGAGTGGACTGGACTAAAATAAGGGTGAAGCAGCACACATTTAAAAACAAGGGCCACTATGGCCCTAAATCGCGCACCTGGTAACCATGTAACCATGTACACCGTGTGACCTAGTTTTTGACCGGGCATGACCCTCATTCTAACTTGACCTCGATTTCAATGAGACAAACATTATGTTCACAAGTTTCATGAAGATTCAATGAATTTTGTAGTCTCTATAGTGTTAACGAGGTTTTTCGATGATTTGACCTAGTGACCTAGTTTTTGACCGGACATGACCCACATTCGAACTTGGCCTAGATTTCATTGAGGCAAACATTTTGATGAAGTTCCATGAAGATCCAATGAAATTTGTAGCCTCTAGAGTGTTAACAAGGTTTTCGAAGATTTGACCTAGTGACCTAGTTTTTGACCGGACATGACCCACATTCGAATTTGGCCTAGATTTCATTGAGGCAATCATATTGATGAAGTTTCGTGAAGATCCAATGAAATTTGTAGCCTCTAGAGTGTTAACAAGGTTTTTCGATAATTTGACCTAGTGACCTAGTTTTTGACCAGACATGACCCACATTCGAATTTGACCTAGATTTCATTGAGGCAAACATTTTGATGAAGTATCATGAAGATCCAATAAAATTTGTAGTCTCTAGAGTGTTAACAAGGTTTTCCTATGATTTGACCTAGTGACCTAGTTTTTGACCGGACATGACCCACATTCGAATTTGGCCTAGATTTCATTGAGGCAATCATATTGATGAAGTTTCGTGAAGATCCAATGAAATTTGTAGCCTCTAGAATGTTAACAAGGTTTTTCGATAATTTGACCTAGTGACCTAGTTTTTAACCGGACATAACCCACATTCCAACTTGACCTAGATTTCATTGAGGCAAACATTTTGATGAAGTTTCATGAAGATCCAATGAAATTTGTAGTCTCTAGAGTGTTAACAAGGTTTTTCGAAGATTTGACCTAGTGACCTAGTTTTTGACCGGACATGACCCACATTCGAACTTGGCCTAGATTTCATTGGGGCAATCATATTGATGAAGTTTCATGAAGATCCAATGAAATTTGTAGCCTCTAGAGTGTTAACAAAGTTTTTCGATAATTTGACCTAGTGACCTAGTTTTTGACCGGACATGACCCACATTCGAACTTGACCTAGATTTCATTGAGACAAACATTGTGACCAAGTTTCATCAAGATCCAATGAGATTTGAACCTGGTAGAGTGTTAACGAACAATTGTGGACGGACGGACGGAGAGACGACGGACGACAGACATCCAGCGATCCTAAAAGCTCACCTTGGCACTACGTGCCAGGTGAGCTAATAATTCAAGGGCAATAACTCCAACATGCCTTGTGCGATTCGGAAAGTTATAAAACTTGACCTAGATTTTATACTAATCAACATTTTCAGCAAGTTTATTTAAAAAAGTGTTTGTGTTAGACAGCAGACAAGGCTAAAACAGTCATTTTTTATATTTCAAGGGCAATAACTCTGAATTGCCTTATGGGATTTGAATAGTTATGGAACTTGGTTTAGATTTTTTACCAATAAACATTTTCGGCAAGTGAAAATAAAATAGAAACTGTTTGAGAAATGGAGCGGACAAGGCTGAAACAGCTATTTTTTAACAATTGAAGGGCCATTACTCCGACATGCCTTAGGCGATTTGGGTAGTCATCGAACCTGACCAAGATTATATACCAATAAACATTTTCAGTAAGTTTGATGAATATCCGATACAAAGTAATTGTGTTAGAGAGCGGACAGGTTTTTATTAATTCAAGGGAATAACTCCAATATGCCTCGTGCAATTTGGGTCGTTATCAAACTTGACCTAGATTTTATACCAATAAATAGTTTCAGTTAGTTTGGTGAAGATCAAATAACAAGAGCTGTCGGAGAACAGCAAAGCTCGTCTAATTAAACCTTTCTTAAATAGGTATCTATCAATAAAAGTGATATTCAAGCCACAGGGAACCTCCATTCCAAATATCAGCTTACTAATGCAAATATGTCATGTAGTATAAGCGCATTCCAACTCTTACTCCATAATTAACTTTGAAATTCCAGTCCCAAAACTCTAAGTCCACAAAAGGTGAAATTTTGACTAAATTTTAACTTTTTTCTTTAAATTTTAACTACGCAACATCAATGTTAAACCCACTGGGCACATCCATTCCTAATATCAGCTTCCTAACACAAATATTTCATGTAGTATTAGTGCATTACAACACTTACCCCAAAACTTTAACCATGAAAAACCAACGCCGACGCCGACACTGGGGTGATTCCATAAGCCCCCCCCCCATTCTCCGAATAGGCGAGCTAAAAAGTGTGTGTGTAAGAGAGCAGACAAGGCTTAAACAACCATTTTTTTTAAATTATTCATGGACATGCATTGTGCAATTTAGGTACTTATCAAACTTGACCTAGATTTTATACCAATGAACATTTTCAATAAGTCTGGTGAAAATCCAAGTTAAACTGTGTGTTTGAGAGCGGACTAGGCTGAAACAGCCATTTTTTTAAAAATAATTCAAGGGCAATAACTCCAATATGCCTTGTGCGATTTGGGTAGTTATCAAACTTGGCCTAGATTTTATACCAATACACATTTTTATAAAGTTTGGTGAAGATTGGATAAAAATTCTTCAATTTACAGAGCGGACAAAAAAGTGTGACAGATAGACGTACGGACGCCGTCCGTGCTCACAAAATGATAGATACGTGGCTAAAATTAGCGTCCATAACGAGACACATAATTGAAAAACATTAACCTGGCAGTTTCTTGTAACATTAACCTGGCCATTTCTTGTGACATTAACCTGGCCAGTTGTGGGACAAAGGGTTATGGGTAGGGTTAGCCTCCAGATCATTCTATAACAAAGTTAGATTTCATTTATGTGGCTAACCACATTCATTTTAACCACATAAAAGAGATACAATAAAGAAGGAGATGGCCACTTAAATGAAGATTGTGGGTACGTGACTGACGGACAGTGCGATTACTTCAGGGCACCCACCTCTCGCTGGGGCCCTAACAATATCGCATAGTTTGTAAATTAATTTTTGTTCTAGATCATGTGGTACTTAGAGGGCTTAGCTCAGCTTCAGGTTCATGGCCGAGTAGTACCAACCATTTTAAAAGGTGTTCAGTGGAAAATATGTTATGTTCAAAATTATTGTTTTAATGCTTAAACAAATTGTTCAACTTGAAAACAAATTGTAACCAAATAAAATGCCTGGTAACATAGCTCAATACTGTTTGCCACTTAGGTTAAACTAATTGCTCAGTGTTTAAGAGAACTCTAATTTTACATTTTATTAGATTACTTACTTTCGTTTAAGCGGGAAAGAATAACGTCTTTTCCATTGTACAATAATCTCTCTTGCTTGAATCTGGCACTACTATCAAGCTTCCGTATAACTACAAAGACATGCAATTGGCTTATCTATATTACACTTTATGTTAATTTTTTAGGATTGCATGTTAAATATTCAAGGGCGTTTCTTGAATTTTCAAGATCATATCTTATTTATCTTGAACTTTCAAGATAACATCTTGAGTTTTCAATATACATGTAGATATATGAACTTTCTAGTTAACACCTTTAATGTTCAAGTAATGTCTCGACTCCAGGATACATCTTTACAAACGGCGCTTTTTAGGGCCACACCAGCCGATGTTGGTCAAGGGTTCAGCCACTGACTAAGTCTGCCACACTTAGTCATGGACTGAACCCCCGTGCCTCTCCGTGACTTTGGTTTGTCATAGTGACCCAGTTTTTGACCAGACATGGCCCATATTTGAACTTGACCTATCAATTAGGCAAACATTCAGACTAAGTTGCATTAAAATCCAATGAAATTTGTAGCCTATTGAGTAATCAAAGGTTTTTCTATAATTTGATCTAGTGACCTAGTTTTTGACCAGACATGACCCACATTCACACTTAACCTAGATATCAATGAGGAAAACATTTTGACCAACTGTCATGAAGATCGGATGAGATTGTAGCCTCTAGAGTGTTAAGAGGTTTTCCTATGATTTGACCTAGTGACCTAATTTTTTACCCAACAGGACTCATACTGGAAACTTGACCTAGATATTAATAAGGCAAAGAATCTGACCAAGTTGCATAAAAATCCAATGAGATTTGTAGCCTCTAGAGTGTTCACAAGGTTTTTCTATGATTTGACCTAGTGACCTAGTTTTTGATTGGACATGACCCTTATTTCAACTTGACCTAGATATTAATTAGGCAAACATTCTGACCAAGTTGCATAAAAAACCAATGAGATTTGTAGCCTCTAGAGTGTTCACAAGATTTTTTATAATTTGACCTAGTGACCTAGTTTTTGACCCAACATGACTCATACTGGAACTCTACCTAGATATTAATTAGGCAAACATTCTGACCAAGTTGCATAAAAATCCAATGAGATTTGTAGCCTCTAGAGTGTTCACAAGGTTTTTCTATGATTTGACCTAGTGACCTAGTTTTTGATTGGACATAACCCTTATTTGAACTTGACCTAGATATTAATTAAGCAAACATTTTGATCATGTTTCATTAAGATCCAATGAGATTTGTAGCCTCTAGAGTGTTCACAAGGTTTTTCTATAATTTTGACCTAGTGACCTATTTTTTGACCAGACATGACCCACATTCGAACTTGACCTAGATTTCATCAAGACAAACATTGACATCAAGTTTCATGAGGATTGGATGAAGTTTGTAGCCGCTAGAGTGTTCACAACCAATTGTGAACGGACGGACGGACGGGCCACCGAAATGGGTTAGAGGGCCTTTTCTTTTGTTATTTTCTTTTGTTTGAATAATGGGCCACGGCCCCTTATTCTATTGTTACGGAATGAACTCTATTGTCTTCTTTTGTTATGTTTACCGTTATCTGGCCAGAAAAGGCCCTCTAACCCATTTCGGTAGTGCGGACGGACAGACAACGGACATCTATGGATCCTAAAAGCTCACCTTGGCACTTCATGCCAGGTGAGCTAAAAATTTAACCAGACCTTTTATCTCATATAGGGTAAACTAAGTGTGAAAAATGAATTACAATGGAGGAAAGGTAATCACACTAATCGACAACCACTCATGTTTCAAAGTTTAATACATAACAATGACACACCCGAAGAATCCAACCATCAATGTCAGTTCATATTTCATTCATCAAAATAATCCCTCTTATTATGGCCACTCAAGCGAGTTCTATTTTATTGTGTTCAAGGCAGGTGACCAGTTTAACCCTTTCCACCATAGAAGTAACTTTTGGCATATTTAATTCATTCCTCCGCTGAAGAAAGTAGTTCCAGTTTATACCCTCATGAACAATTACTATAACAAATAGTTTTATATAGTCTAGAAGATGGTAGTTTAAAGCAGGCTGAAAGTAAAGCAGAATGTGCCTTAAAACACATTCTGCTTAACTTACAACCTGCTTTAACCCTTTGAGCCCTAGTCCCGCATATAGGCGTCCTATTCAAACAGTGTACATGTGAATAGTATACTTGTCCTGTGCAAACAGTGAAGACCCAGATCAGAGGGCTCCGAAAGGAGCCCTCTGATCAGGGTCTTCACTGTTTGTCATAATGCCAAACATTGACAAAAACAACCCTTAAAAGTCAGAAATGGACTAGACTAAAATGGAAACTGGAATTGTCCATTTAAAGTTTCAGGGAGGAAAGAGTTAAGTGATCACCTGTATTTAAAGTTATAAACAGGTTATTGGGTAAAGGGTTAAGCAGGATGAGTGTAAAGCTGAAAACTTCTGCATTGATTCATTCCAGCATTAAGTTTACACCTATCTTTAATCAATCAAAGTCTACACTGTTTGGCTTGAGACTGCTTAAAGCAGAAAGACAGTAAAGCAGTAAACTCATGTTTGAGCTTTCTGTTTAACTTTCATCCTGCTTTAAGCTGTCACTCTTCAGAGTGGATAATGTAAAAAAAATTGTTTATCTTACTACATGTACATTATTTTTTGAAAGATTATTTAGGCAACAATTTCATCCAAAAAATTAGACATTTCTGTTTCACATATTCAAATCAACCAACCAACAAGCACTATTTATGCATCCTATACCAACCCTGTTCCTGTGATGAGTAAACTCTAATAAGGGTCTGCACCAGGGCTGCCATATCTCCGGATTTTTCCGAAATCTCCGGATATTTTTTAAAAAAAAATTTCGGATATGGGTGTCAAATAGTTTGGATCCTGATCAGACGCCGCATTATGCGGCGTCTGATCTGGATCTAAACTGTTTGCATAATTATGTTGATGTCATAAAGCCTGGCAGCTAAAGGGTTTTAGGTACGTTCCTAAAATCGCGCTTGAAAATAGGGAAATCTAAGGATTTTCTTTAGCAAATTATGGTAGCCCTGCTGCACTGTTTGTCAATTTGCAATATATTTCAAAATAAACCTTCACCCTAAATAGTCAAATAAGGACTAGACTTCTTTGGAGACTGGAATTGTACACTTGAAGTTTCAGGGGTGAATGAGTTATATTATCAATCTAGGACAAGACAGCATGATTCTGTTTTCCCCACTGTATCACTTTACTAACAAAGTTTCTTTATCTTCTACCTTTCTGCAATGCCTTTCTTGGTCATGTTATGGTGAATTGCAGTTATCCACCGTCTTACTCATTTCTTTCCTGAAAAAAAAGACTCATTCTCAATTTATAACTGAAGTAAATGATTTACTTAAATTAAACATTCATAATTTTTTAATGAATCAATTTTTAATGTTTATCCATTACCCCTAAATATTCCTTTTCATGCCTTTAATATATTTATCCACTTAAGAAAGTAATTCTACTTTATGAAGTCATGAATTAGTACCATAGGAAATATATTTCATATCCTAAACCAATTGTAGCTTAAAGCAGGTTGAAAGTAAAGCCGAATCTACCTTAAGGCTGCTATATGTGGTCATCTGTCTTCAAAATTAAAAGCATGCTTTGGGTAAAGGGTTAAGTACTTTAGCATTCTGGGGCCCGTTTCATAAAACTTCGTACGTAAATTGTTGTCGTAAGTCGGATTATAAAAGTATCAATTTTTATCTATTTCTCAATCTAATCCTGTCTTGTGACATCTTTTTGGAATCGTCTTGAAAAGACGATTCCAAAGAGATGTCACAAGACAGGATTAGATAGAGAAATCAGAAATTAAACGTATTTTAAAGTTTTGACTTACAACAACTTTTGTCGTACAAAGTTTTATGAAACGGGCCCCAGTAGCATAGATTGTACAGTTTTTCTGTCCAATCAAAAGAATTATAATCATTACAAGCAAGTTGAATTCGTGTTGAGTGGTCAACCTTTGAAAAAACATATGGCTTTTTAAAGACAGATGTCTGTTCAATGCAAGACAAAAGTAGCAGAGCTCTTATAAGAGCTTTCTGCTTTACTTTTGCTCTGTATTAAGCTGCCACCTGCATAAATGGCTGATAATTAACACATTTTCAAGTGATCACTTATCACAAGCCTTAAGTTGGACAGTATTTCAGGAATTTAAGATGCTGAAATTATTGTACGTAGACTTTCTGTCATTATAGGATAAAACAACATCTTTTTACCGCGTGAGCAGCAAAACAATGTTGTTTATTCCTTATATTTATATTTCTATTTTATGTCTTGTCCATTTAATGTGTATTTTGACCAGATATTTTTTCATGTATATGAATATATCATATACCAGCCAAATAGGTTTGATAGATGTCATCCTGGATGTAACAGCCATTCGATCTTTATATTATACGGTATGAAAGAAGTCCAAAATACATGTTTCGGAGTAGATTACAAAGTCAAGCTTTTACCCAGTAAACTGTCGCAGTGTGCTTAACGAACACTTATAAGACATTAAAAATAAACAACCAGCTTAAATATCAATTATTAAAGCACATTTTAAAAATTAGGTCGCACATTTTTTTTTTTAGCCTAATTACACGCCATAGCAACCATTAGCTGGTCGCTAGGTCGATATCTCTCCGGCGGAGACTCCACCCCCTTTCTAACTGGCTGGAACCAGTTTCGATGTGTAGGTTCATCGAGAATTGACCTGCATATTTTTAATAAGATTACATAAAGACTTTACAGGGTGAATGTAAATATCTAAAAATGAACTTCATTTATATATAAACCGAAGTGTATTCTTTAAAGAAATACTTTTTCCTGACAGCAAATACAAACTTATTTACTCCACCATACAGTTAAAGCCCATACCAAATAAGACTTGTTGACATAATATAGGTGGCTGCATAAAGCAAGACAAAGGTAAAGCAGAAAGCTCCAAATGGGGAGCTTTCTGCCTAACTTTTATCTTGTTTAATGTAACCACCTGATTAAAACTGAAGTCATACTTAAGTCTATACATGTATTTACATTATTAAGTACAACAATGTACCTTTCCTTTCAATTGGCATACAGTGTGCATTTAACTGTACTGCAAATGACTTGTCATTTAGATGTATTCACAGTACAGTGGAGAAAACGTTATTCTTTCCCGTCTAAACGCAAATTTGCGTTTCGCAAATGCTAAACACTAAAATGTGTAGAATGACAACATTTTGATAATTCTGTCTATTCATTTTAATCTGAGTGGCAAACAGTTTGGAGCCAGATCAGACGCCTGCTTTAAGAATTTGCATGTCAACAAAACAAGAAAAAGGCTATGGAGTAAAGGTACGATTTGTAAAATCACACTTGAAAAAAGCAAATTTGGAAATCTTAGGATTTTTCATGTCAACTTATGGCAGCCCTGTATTTATCTACATACCCATTTTGAACCACTTTGGTACAGGTTTGCCACCACTGGAGCTGCTTGAGGACTGTGTTGATGTAGAAGGGGTGGGGTCACTAGACTGAGCCTTCATAGGCTGTTTACCCTTGGAAGAAGCTCCCTTTTGATTGGGGATAGGGGGTTGTTCTTCATATTTAGATGTTCCTAAACTGAAACAAGAGGTAACAATTACTTCCTAAGCATTACAAGGATATTTTTAAAAGTGGTATACTGTACTATTCCACATTTCAACAAATGGCCAGTTAATGTAAATATTGTAAGACTAGTTATAGACACAATTTATAGGTAAAGCCAACAATGCAGACTGTAATCAAATGGGTCCTTCAAGACTGTTTGAAATAGATTAACAGTAAAATCTACCTATTGTGACCACTATCTGAGGTTAAATGTTTGGTGTTTAATGCAAATGGTTGCTTAAAGCCCGATGAAAGTAAACAATAATTCTCCAATAGGAGCTTTCTGCTTTACTTTCACCTTGCTTTAAGCTGTCACATGTCTTAAAGTTTGTACTTGAACTCAACGCACAAAACTTAAACAAGAATCACAGAGGTCAAAGGTCAAGGTCACCAAACTGAGATGGTCATCCTGCACTCTTCAAGGCACTTTAGCATGTAGAGTTGCCTGATCCTAGTTGATGTAGTTTGTCTATGACTGACTTAACCCATTGCATGCTGGGTAATATTTGGCGGCCATTTTCAAATATCGTCTGCAGCGGGTATAACTCAGATACTGGCAAAAGATTTTAGCAGTTTCTGATAGAATATTGACTTAGCTGCAAACAGTTTTGATCTCAGATCAGGCCCCACAATGTGGGGCCTGATCTGGGATCAAAACTGTTTGCCTAGAGGTACACCTAAAAGTGTATCCCGCATAAAATGGGTTAAACTTAAAACTTCACTGGGATTTATGAACTGACAAATCTATGTACAAACAAGGATATAACTATATGCCCTACTACACTTCCTTGCTGGGCACAAAACACATGTAAATTGACAAAATGCCTACAATACTATATCTAAGTTATCAAAAGAAGAGTTTTGAAGAGATGATTAATCAAAAGTCACAATAAAGGGTTTGGTGGAAATATAAAGGAGAATTTGTAGGAAATGTTCAGTTTACTCTCTCTCTCATGTGGAACCCTGAATTAAAGACATCTCCAGAAGACCTTTCGCTCATATAGCCTTGCCAGACAATTTCCTTGCAAAAAGCATGGGTCTTGTGGTAGCAAAGAACCATTGAAGCGTCTCATGTGAGACCCAGCCTTTATATTTGATAGTTTGGTTAGAAATAACCATTGAAAAGCCTCTAGAGCATGAGTTTATCTGGGCCTCACCAGGTAAACTGAGATTGGTATACCTGCTGGCAGCTTATGCTGCAAGCTTTTTCTCGCCTATCGAGAACAATTGGGGGGGGGGGGGGGGGCTCCATCAATGGACTGAGGAAATATCTTTAAGCATTGTAAGGGTTAAAATTAATATAAGATACAATAATGGCTTTATCCCTTTACTCCATAGATACACATTTTCAAGCATTCGATTTCAACTAAAACAAAGTTCCAATTTATACAGTCATAAATATGTAAGATGAGAAATATTTCTTATATTTTAGCAGATGGTAGCTTAAAACAGAATGAAAGTAAAGTAGAATGCACCTTCAGGCACATTCTGTTTTCTTTCAACCCGCATTAAGTGGTCACCTATTTTCAATACTAAAATGGAATCTAAAATGGTTCTATGTAATATAGGGTTAAATAATATACTGCCCTATAAATTTCTACGGTATAAACATTATTATACAAACTTACCATTCAGCTATAATTTGTTCGGCTTGTATCCTGGGGCGCACTTCTGATAAAACAGCCTCAGACAGGTAATGATCTGTATAAATATAACAAATATCAATGTCAATGTCATTATTAATATCAAAATTAATATCAATAATGCTTGTATTTTTGTTCAAAGACTTTAGAAATTCTGAAAAAGAAACTTACTTCAAACAGACATTCGCTTTAAATTACACTTGATCTTCAAATCTTATTCACCCATTACCCCATAAATACGCCTTTTTACGCCTTTAATTTATTTCTCCACAGAAGAAATAGTTTTAATTTATACAGTCATGAATATGTATAATTAGAAATATTTTCTATATTCTAACAGATGGTAGCTTAAAGCAGGCTGAAAGTAAAGCAGAATGCGCCTTATGGGGCATTCTGCTTAATGCCTCGCTCACATTTGCTGCGGCTGCCGTACGGCGGCCGCACGGCTTGTTATTTCTACGGCGAGTAACAATTTCCCGGCCGCCGCAGAATTCCTACGGCCGCCGTGTGTTGCGCTCACATTTGCTGCGGCTGCCACGCGGCGAGTTTCTATTTTTTTAGGTTAAAAAACCTGCTGCCACCGTACGGCCGCCGTACGGTCGCCGTGCGGTCGCCGTACGGCAACCGTACGGCAGCCGTGCAAGCTCCACCATATTCTCTGCAATCAAAATGCTGCTCCTGCTACATAACTTGGTTTTGCTACATGTTCACAAAACTCATATCAGTCCAACTACACCGTGAACTCAATGGACACATTAGGACAACACTTAACTTAAGAACATCTAAATCCATTTTTAATAATACACATGTTAAACATGTATGAACAAAAGTACAAATGCACAATAAGAAAAGTGACAATTGAGTTCCGGCAGCCGTGCGGTGGCCGTACGGCAGCCGTAGAACCACTCTGCGGCGAGTGTTTTCTACGGCCGCCGTAGGAATTAAAAAATGTTATAACTCCGCGTTATATTTCTACGGCGACCTCTACGGCCTATGAAATATGGGTATACGCCGTGCGGCCGCCGTACGGCTGCCGTAGGGCAAATGTGAGCGCACTATTACTTTCAACCTGCTTTAAGTGGTCACATTTTTTCAAAACTAGAAACAGGCTTGGGGTAATAGGTTAAGATGTTCATCTACAAATATTTAGAAATTTTACCTTTCTGCTTCTCACTTCCAAAGTATACCACAGATGCAGGAACAAGTCGGGCCTGAAAAAAGTACAAGTACAATCAACTCTCTATGAAAGGTCACATATTATTACTATTTAGCATTTACATAAAAGCATTAACTCTCTAAAGAAATAAACATTATTAAGAAAAGAAATAAGATTAAATGCTGATTGCTTCTTAATGCACAACAAAATAAAGCAAAAACCTCCTTTAGGAGTTTTGACATGACTTTTTTACTACATTAAGCTGTCACCTGTCTTAACTCTTTACTCCAAAGTACAGTGGAGAATCTGTTATTCTTTCCCGTTTAAACGCAAACTTACGCAAACGCAAAGCGCTAAAACGTAGAAAAGAACAACTTTTGGACAATTCTGATAATTCTTGTTTATCTTGGTGGCAAACAGTTTGGAGCCTGATCAGACGCCGGGTTACCCGGCGTCTGATCTGGCTCCAAACTGTTTGCACTGCAAATAATAGTTTCAGCGTAAACGCGTTTATTGGGAAAGAATAACAGATTCTCCACTGTATGTTTCTAGTTTTGAAGACAGGCAACTACTTACAGCAGCTTAAAAGGAAAGCAGTAATGAATGTGCAACATAAGAAATACTTCCTATACCCTAGCAGATGGTAGCTTAAAACAGGCTGAAAGTAAAGCAGAATGCACCTAATTTAATCAGTAATGAATATGTATTTTAGGGAAAATTTTCTATATTATAGTACATGATAGCTTAAAGCAGGCTGAAAGTAAAGCAGAATGCGCCTTAAGGTTTTACTTTCAACCTGCTTTAAGTAGTCACCTATCTTAAGTACTAGAAATAGGCTACCAGGTAAAGGGTTAAGAGGTCACCAGTCTTCAGAACAAGAAATTGGCTATGGAGTAATGGATTACTTTTATCCTGCATCACAAAGTTATCTGCACCAGAGTTTGATACATGTAGATCTAGTATGTCTTCAGTTGAAAGTCAGCTAAATGCAGTTAAACTACAGTGCTCCCTCTCTAAAACAGTACCCAATGGGAGATAAGGATTGTGTTTGTTGTTCAGACAGAGGGAATCATTGTTTGGAAGGCCATTGTAGAGAGAGAGCAAGTTGTATGTTCGTGTTTCGTAAAAGAATAAGCATGATCATAACTGTCCTGAAAAATTAACATAAACTACATATTTTTCAACAGTTGAACAGTCTATTTAAAAGAATCGCAGATTCTGGAGGCGTAAAAAGATCAGGACTGTAACTTTTTAGAAATTATTCTTCATAAATGTTAAAAATTTATTGCACAAACAAAATATACACATACTTCCAATAAGGTTTGTGACACATCCTTCAGAACAGTCTTTGGTGGTGAGGTGTCTGAAATAACAACAAATAATGAGTCAAAAGTTCTATGTAGAAATACTTGAATAACCCTTTCCTCTATAGTCAAAAGCCTAAATCACCTACACATGTATATGTATATCCTATTGTGTTTAACCCTTTACTCCATAACCCATTTGTAGTAGGCAGGTGACCCCTTTAAACAGGTTGAAAGTAAAGCAGAATGTGCTCAAAGGCCCATTCTGCTCTACTTTCAGCCTGTTTTAAGCTACCATCTGCTAGGATATAGAAAATATTTTGTATAGTACATGCATATGACTGCATAAATTGGAACTATTTACTTCAGTGGAGGAATAAATAAAATATGTAACGAGACCACCGCAAACGGGTGCTGGACATTTGACTTTCACATACTTGAGATGGATACATATTCCAAACTTAAAGAATGTATATGGGTGTTTGATGCTTTCTTAATCATAGAAGTTTGTAAGCAACAACAACTAATACATACTTGGACATACATGTGTTTAATTTTTCTATGCAAGGAAAGGTCTTGTCCATACACACACACATACCAACTATGAAAGCAACACCTTTAAGGGACATAGAAGTTATAGGCATTTTTCGAAACCTAAACACAGATTTTGAAACCTAAACGTGGGCCCCAAGTTCAAGGTCAAGGTCACAAGGGTAAAAAATAATGTCTTGTCCATATACACACACATATCAACTATGAAAGCAATACCTCAAGGGACATAGAAGTTATAGGCATTTTTCGTAACCTAAACACAGTAACCAAAAACCTTAACCAATGCAGACGACAGGGTGACGACAATAGCTGATTTTTCGGAAAAGTCAAGCTAAAAATGAGTATCTATGGAGTAAAGGGTTGCAGAAAGCAGCTGAAAGCAAGATGACAGTAAAGCAGAAAGTTCCTAAAGGAGTGTTCTGTTTTACTTTCATCTTTTTTTGAACAGACATAAGTATTCACCTCCTTCAATACATGCTGATCTGTGGTGCTTATGTGAAGGTATCGGTAAAGGCGTGCAAAGAGCATTTCTGTGAACAGATTTAACATAGGAAATGATAGGAGTATTGGTATCCCGACATTTTATGTCCAACCTACACATTAACTTTGTACCTACTTGACAAGAACTTAATTTAAACGAGAGCACTGCAAACGGGTGCTGGACGCTCGACTTTCATATACTTGAGACGGCTACATTTTTCAAACTTAAAGAATGTATATGGGTGTTTAATGCCCTATTGATCATAGAAGTTTGTAAGCAACAACAACTTAAACATACTTGGACAGTTTACATTCCATTTAAAGTAAATTATAAGTCAAAACAAGGAAAATATCTTTGCCTGCTTTACCTGCCTTGTTGTAATGAGTTGCCCTTTTGAAACTAAACAAGTATTCAAATATAAATGGAAGTTTGAAATCAATAACTTTCTACAGTTACTGAATAATTTCATATACAAATTCTTAGTCAAACAAGGGCAATAACTCTGCAATGACAAATCACATGGTTATCTGCCTTGTTGAAAGGTGATGCTCTTTTGAAACTGAACAAGTATTCAAAGTTTCAAGTTAATACCTATGGTAGTTATTGAGAAATCTAATTAACTTCTAAAAAGTCAAACAAGGGCAATTACTCTGGAATCACAAAACCCAGGGTTACCTGCTTTCTTGTAATGAGTTGTCCTTTAGATACTAAACAAGTATTTAAAGTTTCAAGTAAATACCTATAATAGTTATTGAGAAATTTCAATTAACAAGTTTTATGCAAATAAAAACAAGGGCAATAACTCTGAAATGGCACATTCCCAGTCACCTTTCTTGTTTGAATGAGTTGCCCTTTTGATATAACACAAGTATTTAAAGTTTCAAGTTAATACATTTAACAGTTATTAAGATACTTCAATATACAAGTTTTATGTAAATAAAACAAGGGCAATTACTCTGGAATTACAAATCACAGAGTAACCTACCTTGTTGTTATGAGTTGCCTTTTGAAACTTAACAAGTATTCAAAGTTTCAAGTTAATATCTGTCATAATTATTTAGATACGTTAATTTACAACTTTTAAGTAAATAAAACAAGGGCAATAACTCTGGATTCACAAAACTCAGGGTTACCTTTCTTGTTGTTATGAGTTGCCCTTTTGATACTTAACAAATATTCACAGTTTCAAGTTAATATCTTTCATAGTCATTAAGATATGTTAATTTACAACTTTGAAGTAAATAAAACAAGGGCAATAACTCTTGAATCACAAATCTCAGGGTTACCAACCTTGTAGTAATGAGATGCCCTTTTGATACTTAACAAGAGTTCAAAGTTTCAAGTTGATATCTTTCATAGTTATTTAGATATGTTAATTTACAATTTTTAAGTAAATAAAACGAGGGCAATAACTCTAAAATGACAAATCCCAGGGTTACCTGCCTTGTTGTAATGAGTTGCCCTTTTGATACTGAACAAGTATTCCAAGGTTCAAATGGATACCTTTGATAGTTATTGAGAAATGAACTCTTACAAAAACCTTATTCTAAAAACTTAACAGACGCAGACGCTGACGCAGACGCAGACGACAGGGTGACGACATTAGCTCGACTTTTCGAAAATTACTTCTAATGATGGCAAACCAACAAAGTACAAAAGCACAAAAACTATTTGTTTAAACAAATGATGATAGTGTGCAATTTACAATGGAAACAACATGTCAGGGCTAACATATCAAATGTTATACCTATACTGTTTATTTTTACATACATAATATAATTATAAGGCAAATCCTAGCTTTCAACACCATGTCACTCTTGTGGGTTATTAGGTTCCTTTGTGGATCAGTTTAGTTACCAAAACAGGAACCAGTCTACTTGGAATTCTGGGTAGTTAAATAAACACTGCTCTAAATTAGCAAACAGTGTAGACCCTGTTCAGAGGGCTCCTACAGGAGCCCTCTGATCTGGGGCTTCACTGTTTGCAAATGTATTCACTATATTTTTAAACAGGTCCATGGGGTTGAAATAATTAACGTAAAAAAGAGGAAACTCAATTGTTTAAACCATTTCCTGTGTCAAACAGTTTGGCTACTAATAAGTTGAGGAGTTACTAGCATCTGATAAGGATCTAAACTGTTTTCACATAGCAGTGAAATTGTGATAGGCAGTGAAACAGAATAATGGATCTACTTACATAAATAAAATGCCATACTCTTGTCCTCTAAATAGTCTTTTACAAATTTTTGAACAGCAAAAACTGAAATAAAAAATATACAGTATTACAATATCAGTGTTGTGCCTAGGCCCCACATTGCGGGAATCCCGCATTTTTTTCAGGAATGTCCCTTAGAAATTTACCTCGCGCGGGCAGATGGGTGCGCCGAGAAAAATCGCATTTTCGGCAATTTCCACTAGTTTCTGCTCCATTCCGGAGAATAGAGAGATCACAAAGGGAGATTAATCTAATTATTGAATATAGACTGTGCCCGTATAATATACGTGAAGAATATCGGCATATAGAATCGGTATGTAAACCAATCTGTTCCGCTTTGTGATAATGGCGTCAAAGATGCGCTTGACATATTTTCTATCTGATTAAAATAGATAACTAGCAGAAGATGCTTCGTCTAAACAAAGTGTTGAGGAAACTCCTCAAACATCGTCTGAACCAAGACAATCGCTACCACATACAAGGGCCACTATGGCCCTAAATCGCTCACCTGGTATACCATGTAAACTTAACCTATAGTTACCTAGATTATGACTGGACATGACCCACAATAAACCTTTAGATTGTTAACAAGATTTTTCTATGATTTGACCTAGTGACCTAGTTTTTGACCAGACACAATCCACATTTGATGTTGACCTAGATTTGATGTAGGCAAATATTCTGACAATATTTTATTCAGATCTAATGACATTTGTAGCCTCATGAGAGTTAACACTGTTTTTCTATGATTTAACCTAGTGACCTAGTTTTTAACCGGACATGACCCACATTCGAGCTTGACCTAGATATCAATGAGGCTAACATTTTGACAAAGTTTGATTGAGATCCAATGAGATTTGTAGCCACTAGAGTGTTAACAAGGTTTTTCTATGATTTGACCTAGTGACCTGGTTTTTGACCAAGCATGACCCATATTCAAACTTGACCTAGATATCAATAAGGCAAACATTTTGACTTAGTTTCATTAAGATCCAATAAGATTTGTAGCCTCTAGAGTGTTAACAAGGTTTTTCTATGATTTGACGTAGAGTAGTGACCTAGTTTTTGACCCGACATGACCCACATTTGAACTTGACCTAGATTTCATCAAGACAAACATTGTCATCAAGTTTCATGAAGATCCGATGAAATTTGTAGACGCTAGAGTGTTAACGAACCTATTGTGAACAGACAGACGGACGTTCTCACAGTTGGACATTTGTTGGGTATATTTTTTGTTTAAAAGTACCCAACAGTACACTAAAATACCCAACAATAACAATAGGGCAATCACGGAATGAATGGAATCTATTGTTCTCCCTACCCAACAAAGGACCTTTCGTGCGCTCGGACAGACAGACGACGGACATCCAGCGATCCTAAAAGCTCACCTTGGCACTTCGTGCCCGGTGAGCTAAAAAGACGAAAATCAGATTTCCCGTTGTGAACAGAGACCGCTAAAGATCGTAAACTATATTCTAACTTAAAGGTAGGCCTATCGTGTTTTAAAGTTTTTTTTAGTGTGTCTCCTGAAAATATCAAATGTCCCCCTGAAATTTTGGCAGGGGGGACACAGTGTCCCCCAAAATTTTGGACCTAGGCACACCACTACAATATAATTAAAATATTTAAATACCAGCTTTAATTGTCTGTTCTTGATAGTAAGCATACAATATAACAAACACAAATGGACTACTGGTAATCGTAGTGTAATTGTTTAAATATTATCTTTATTTGATTTGCTTTATGTGTGAAACATGTATATGTCAAAAACTTAAGGTTAAAATTAAACTTCGATTCATTCTACATTTACTGCCAGCTGGGGCACTACAGTAACTGCCTCTTGATGTCTGAATACACATTTCCACTAGTTTTGTAGACAACAAGGGCTTAGAAAGGGTTTAGAAAGGGCTCAAGAAATACTGAAATCCGTATCAGTCATTATCAATGACAACCTAGTGAAAATACATAACATACATGTAGTCTACTACTACAGTCTTTAAACAGTTTAATTCATGTAAAATGACCGCTCTTCAGAGAATCAGTTAGGTCTACCATTAAACAGGTGATTGATTCATGCGCTAAGCTGCCACCCGTTTAAACCCTTTACTCCATAGCCTGTTTCTAGTTTTGAAGACAGGTGATCACTTAAAGCAGGTTGAAAGTAAAGGAGAATGTGCCTATGGTGCATTCTGCTTTACTCTCAGCCAGCTTAAAGCTACCATCTGCTAGGATAGGGTGAATTTCTTATGCTACATATTCATGACTGTGTAAATTGGAACTTTTTTCTTCTGACAGTGAAGGAATAAATTAAATATGTAAAATGCTTATCTATGGAGTAATGGGTTAAAAACATGATAAATCACATATGAGTGTCTGCTGTAACAAAAGTCTAACTGTACTATTGATATCCTACACTGACGTATAAGTTATCTGTATTCTGTAAAAAAAGGTATTTTTCGTGTAATGAATATTTTGCGTAATGCGATTTTTTATTAATTCACGACATCATGCAATATTTCTAGCAGGTGGTAGCTTATAGCAGGCTGAAAGTAAAGCAGAATGTGCCTTAAGGATGTCGGCCTGTCTTTTTGAGCATTATGAAATTTCCGAAAAATTTTACGAACTCGTTTTCAAAAAAATGGTAAGAACTCATTTTTGGTGAATGCATACAGTAATAAAACACTATTTTCCCGGGAAAAAAATGAAATTTCCGTTCCGGAAGGGACTTTTTAAGTTTTATGTCCTATTCGTAGTTAACGGCATACACTGTTTTAATAGGTAGGTTGTATTTTGTTACATCCGATTTCATTTCAATTTCTCAGAATATAAGCTTGAAATTTTCATGGTAGTACAGTTTTAGTATAAATTATAGATAACTCAATAGATAAAATGAAATTTTTTGGAAAAAAATTTTTTTTTGGTAATAGTACACAAAAAATTGAAAAAAATGAGAAAAAATGGATTTTTTAGATCAAATGATCTATATCTTTTTTAAAAGGTACGGGACCCTGTGTTTTTATTGGCTATTTCACTAAAACTTTTTGTTTGCAAGGCTAAAAACAACAAATAAAAAATTTGGTATTTAGTTTGCTACAATTTGTAGGGCAATTTTCACAGTGCCTTATTCTCCCATTATAAAAAAGTGGGTGGGGTAAATGTTACTTTTTTCTGGTGAAATCAAATATTTTTATTTTGGATCTTGAAAAAACATTATTTTCAGGGTTTATTCTTACTATGGTAATATAAATTAGGATACTTTTGGTACAAATAGATTGTTTAAATAAAGATTGAAAAACCGTAGTACAAAAAAGTAGGAGTTTTTATGAAGCTTCAATTTTAGGGGGGTAGCCTTGAAAAATCTCAAATTGTGAAAAAGAAAGGTCCGGTACCCCCACTTTTTTCACCAGTTTTGTCATAGAAACTAATTTTACTATCAGAATGCAAAGTTTGAAGAATTTGGTATTTACCAAGGTGCACCTACCCCCTTAAGGCACATTCTGCTTAACTTTCAACCTGCTTTAAGAATTCACCTTTTTTCAAAACTAGAGACGTGAGGCAACACATTCACGAATTAACGCGTAAATTATTTTCTCGTGAATAAAACCGGTTTTACAGTATACCTGTTTCCCTAGGCCTAAAGAGGCCTTGTAGCACCAATTTATCATGGAACTGTACTCTGATCACCACTCTGTCATACTTGTTGTAGGCTGCCTCAAATCTTGCCTGTCTCATGGATGATGTCATCAGTGGCTGGTTCTCCATTTCATCACTGATTTACATAAACAACATTGAAATTAGTCACACCTGGACAGGGCTCCAGATGAGCGGAGTATTTCAAAAACTAAAATCCTTCTGTCTGACTAAAAAAAGAACAAACATTTTCCCCAGGAAAGAATGCAGACTTATGTAAGACAGACACTATAAAAAAAAGTGCAGACTCTTCACAAGCTATTTGATCATGGGGCTACGTTATTTGTGTGTGTTTTTTTTTTAAAGTCAATATATACGCTAATAGCAAGAAAATGGTTAAGGTCTGGCACATTCTGCAACACATTTTTTATGTTTGAGGCTCAAGAACAATCATTCATGCTACGATTGACTCCCAGCATCTGACAGAGGTTGTAGGCTGAACCATTGCTCTAATTATTTTACATTTTGAGAATATTAATAAATAGCTATCATCTGATTGCAAATACAGTAAAACCTCTCTATTACGACCACTAAAAAGAAGGCTAATTGAGTGTATAAAGAACAGGTGAGAGCTTAAAGCAAGGTGACAGTAAAACAGAAAGCTCCTACAGGAGCTTTCTGTTTTACTGTCACCTTGCTTTAAGCAGTCACCTGTCATAAAAAACTAATAATTTACACAATGTAGTGGTCGTAATAGAGAGGTTTTACTATAATGTCAATATTCTTTAGCAGATAATTTGAAAGATAAAGAAGCCAGTTATACATTTGTATAATAATCTTAAATACAAGAAACTGCTACCAATGGTACCAGATTGACTGCAGAGTACATTTACCCATTACTCCATAGATACTTGTTTTTACAACTTTAATTTATTCTTACACTGAAGAATATAGTTCAACTTTAAACAGTCATGATATGTAATAGTGTTCCCTCCCTACAACGACTCCCTCCTTACTACGACCCTTGTCGCAGTTCCCCCAAACAAGAAAAATATAGCTAACCTACACGGCTGCAATGTCGTCTGCTCAAATTTGTCGTCTGCTGTTTTTCTCAAAGTTATTTAATGGACATTTTGACAGAAAAAACTTAATGACGAGTGACAAACAGCTTGAATCCAGATCAGACGCCGCGTAACGCGACGTCTGATCTGGATTCAAGCTGTTTGCAAATGTAAGCAGATTTCCCTCCCTATAACGACTTCCTCCAAACAACGCACATAATTTTTGTCTCCGATTGGGTGTCGTTGTAGAGAGGGAGTGCTGTACATGTATAAGAAATGTTTTCTATTTTCAAGCAGATGGTAGCACAAAGCAGGCTGAATAGTGCATGAGTACAATCAATAGAGTTCATTTAACTCTCTCCTCCCCGAAACTATAAATGGAAAATTCCCAGTTTCCATTTTAGTCTAGTCCATTTCTGACTTTTAAGGGTTGTTTTTGTCAATGTTTGGCATTATGACAAACAGTGAAGACCCTGATCAGATGGGCTCCTTTCGGAGCCCTCTGATCTGGGTCTTCACTGTTTGCATAGAACAAGTGTACTATTCACATGTTCACTGTTTGAAAAGGATGCCTATATGCGGGACTAGGGTTCAAAGGGTTAATAGTTAATAGAAGTACAGTAACAGGTAGAATAAATCCTTACAATTGTCTTTTTTGATCCATCACCATTTTCCGGATATCATTCTCATTCAGCTCAAAAAAGTCATCTGGCAGTTCTGAAATAAATATTCTACATCAGTCACTTTTGTCAATGAAGCTACTCTATCACAGAATGATCACATTTCAACTATGCCATAAATAAAACACAGTTTAATAAGTGTAGTTTTAGAACAAGATCATGCTGGCCCTATAAGACTCTCCTGAGACACAAGGATATATTATTGCTGATTTGTGTCTCATCAATGTACATAATGTCAAATACTAATATATATAGCATATACACACAATCAACTGCACATTACCACTCTGTACAGAGTTATCCCTTTACCCCATAGCCTGTTTCTAGTTTTGAAGACAGGTGACCACTTAACCCATTACCCCATAAATACGCCTTTCTATGCCTTTAATTTATTCATCCACCGAAGAAAATAGTTCAATTTTTAAACAGTCACGAATATGTTCTGTAAGAAATAGTTTCTATATCCTGGCAGATGGAAGCTTAAAGTAGACTGAAAGTAAAGCAGAATGTGCCTTAAGGCACATTCTGCTTTACTTTCAGCCTGCTTTAAGTGGTCACATGTCTTCAAAACTAGAAATAGGCTATGGGGTAATGGGTTAAAGCAGACTGAAAGTAAAACAGAATGTGCCTTCAGGCACATTCTGCTTTACTTTCAGCCTGCTTTAAGCTATCACCTGCTAGGATTGAGAAAATATTACTTATGGCCCATTTTCATTACTGTATCCATTGGAACTATTTTCTACAGCAGAGGAATGCATGAAATGCTAAAAAGGAGCTCCTATGGGGGAAAAGGGTTATAGGACAGTTTTGATATAGGTCTATATCACATGAATACCATCAACTCTTCACCTCATGAATGTTCACAACAAACCCCACCCTCCATAATTGTCTAACAAACCCGCACAATCATAACAAGACCTAAATTGACCAAAGACTTTATTACAAACAGTGATGACCTTGATCAGACAGCTCTAACACAAGCTGTCTAACACAAGCTGTCCGATCTGGTTTGACACCGTTTGTGAACATGAAAACAGGTTTATCCATGAAGTAATGGGTTAGATTAGGTCTCTTTCAGTTAATGCATTTATACAGTTCAGACAAATATTAAAAGCTGCAAGAAAACGGATTTACAACCAAAAACATGGATATAAGACAACACATCCCCACAGGATCAGATCATGTGTACCAGTAGTTGGATTAGCAAAGAAGTTTTATAGATAAATGTCTAAATGGAAGTTTATCTATGAACTATAATGAACATTTGATTCATTATTGATACAAGGTTCATATATTAAAAGAACTAGATAAGAACATGTTCCTGACAGAATTCTAGATTAACAGCACTCCAGTAAAGATGCATACATGTACTTCATGATTAGATGATGTCTGATCTAAGTTTATGAAAATAAAAGCAGGTTTTGGCTGATAATATTTGTCTGATTAGAGAAGACAAATCAAAAGTTATCATCATCATTTCAGCTGAGAACAAGAGTTGTTAGAGAGACAACAAAGCTCGCCACCGGCACCTTAAGAAACTTAAAAGCACACTCAAGGTCACTGGGGTCAACCTTTTTGCCTGCATGGAAAGGCCTTGTCCATATACACATGCAAATCAAATATGAAAGTAACACCTCAAGGGACATAGGAATTATAAGCAAAAACTGTAATGCGGCATACATCGGTGAAACAGGTAGAAAGCTCGAGACCAAGATAAAAGAACATATAAAAGACTCGGATAATTGTCCACAAGTGTTCACAAGGTCAGAGCACAAGGCATCCCAGTCTACAAAACATGCTAGTGCAGTGACAAATCATATTGCCAGACACAACCATGTTATAGACTGGGAGGGTGTAAAAGTGATAGACAGAGAGAATAACACATCCCTGAGGAGGTTAAGAGAATCGCTATGCATCGTACAGGAGGACAGAGTCATGAACAGGGACGAGGGGGATATCTAATGAGCCCCATCTACCGGCCGCTGTTTACTACGGGAAAAATGCCCAGTAGTAAATAAAGCTTATGACGTCATCCTCCAATGGTCAATTTCACAGTCTGAAGAAGGCACTCCAACGGAGTGCCGAAACTGTCATGTAAGTAAAAACTTATTTGGATATGCGAGTAGAAAATACTTTTAGAAGATTTTTTAAAGAAAAAAATAATCTATTTTTAGCTCCTGTGACCTAGATATGCAACGGACCGGAACCATTTGAACAAAATTGGTAAAGTACCTCTAGAAGTTACACAATGCCAAATATTAAAGCTCTAGCCATATTAGTTTCAGAGAAGAAGAGGTTTGAAGATTTCACTATATAACTCTATGTAAATTTGTGACCCCCGGGGCGGGGTTATTTTTTACCCCGGGGACATAATTTGAACAATCTTGATAGAGGACCTGTAGATGATGCTTTGTGCAAAATATCTAAGCTCAGGGTACTGTGGTTTCAGAGAAGAAGATTTTTTAAGTTTTTATTGAAACAATCTATTTTTAGCTGTGACCTAGATATGCAATGGACCGGAACCATTTGAACAACTTTTAAAGAGGACCATATAAGGATCATTCCTGCCAAGTTTGGTTAAAATCCATCCAGTAGTTTAGGAGGAAATGTCGTTTAAAGAAATTGTTGACGACGGACACAGGACGATCAAAATAGCTCACCTTGAGCTAATAAAACAAGATCTGTATATACTATTTATATCTCTTACCTTCATCAGTATGCAAGTCTTCTGGCATAATGTTTTCTTCTAGAGAATAAATAATGGTTTGTCTATCACAAGGCTGAAATAAGGAAAATCTTTGATTAAGTACTTCACAGAAATAAGAGATAACAAGCTAGAGTAAATTTGGATATATATCCATGCCGTCACCATTTCCTTTGTATAATTGCCATAGGTCGCCTTTACCTTTTATCCTTTATCCCACATAAGTGTCATATGACACCTCTACTCTGTATTGATAATGCAAACAAATCAGGGCTGCAATAAGTTGACATGAAAAATCCCAAGATTTCGAAATTTGCATTTTTCAATTGCGATTTACGAATCATACCTTTATCTCATAGCCTGTTTCTAGTTTTGTTGACACGTGAATACTTAAAGTAGGCTGGAAGTAAAGCAGAATGCGCCTTATGGCGCATTCTGCTTTACTTTCAGCCTGCTTTAAGCTTCCATGTTCTCGAAAAAAAATCCGAAGATTTAGGAAAAATCCGGAGAAATGGCAGCCCTGACAAATGAGGACTTAAAATGAAGTTTTAAATGAAGACGGAAGCTTAACCCATTATTTCATAAATATGCCTTTTGACACCTTTAATTAATTCCTTCACTGAAGAAAGTTTTTTCAATTTATACAGTCATGAATATGTATCATATCAAATATTTTCTACATTCTAGGAGATGGTAGCTTAAAGCAGGCTGAAAGTAAAGCAGAATGCGCCATAAGGCGCATTCTGCTTACTTTCAATCTGCTTTAAGTTGTTGCCTATTTTCTAATCTGGAACCAGGCTATGGGGTAATGGGTTTAACCAAGATTAAATTAAACCAGAAAGCTCTTGTAGGAATTTTCTGAATTACTTTTATCCTGCTTTAAGCAGTCATCTGTCTTAAAACACAGAAGGTCTAAATATGTTGTATCAGATTAATGTAGGTGATGAGCTCCAACGGTTAAGGAGAAAAGGTTTCAGCTTTAATGTTTTGTACCAATATGCCTGTCAATTAATTCAAAAGTGATTCATGAAGATCAGTTCCAAAAATTACCAAACACTTTATTGTGTCAGGAAAGAATGAAACAGTACCAGTTGACCAGGGAAGGATAGCAATAGTATGGATTGTGCTGCAGATTGTTTAGACACAGATCCCTGAATTCAACATTTATAACTGGTCCAGTCTGTGTATATTTCATATATCTAAAGTTCTCAATATTTATATTGCAATTTAAGCCTCAAGTTGAAAACTACCATCTCAGGACATATATTTAAGGCAATTTCAATAAGAAAGTAGTTCTAGGAATTCCTACAGTTTGAGCAGTTTGACTTTCGGTCGCCTCCTAATGCACTTGATTTCTGCCTTTGGGAGAGAATACATTTTGTACTTGAATCTGCTGTTCATACTTAAAGACATTTACATGACCAAGCTTGGGTGGTATCACCTACACCGTAGAAAGTTTGAGTCAAAGAATGGAGCCCATGCACTTACTCGGCTAGCGTCTAGGCAAAGAATCATTCAGGCGTCTCATGTGAGGCCCGCACCTAATATTTGATAGCTTGGTTAGTAAAACCCATTGAAAAACATATTGAGATCTATTATGTAAGGGCCTCTATTCAAAGCTTCAGATGGCTGAGCCGTTACCTGAGCAATTTTCACGTGATCTACCTGTATTTTCACACCAAGTGAGAACAATGAGGGGGGAATCAGTGAATGGACTGGCTTAATGTCTTTAACCCTTACAATACTTAATCTTAACACATTACCCCATAGCCTGTTTGTCATATTGAAGATAGTTGACCACTTAAAGCAGGTTGAAAGTAAAGCTTTACTTTCAGCCTGCGTTAAGCTACCATCTTCTAGGATATAGAAAAGATTTCTCATTATACATACTCCTGACTATATATATTGGAAGTTTTTCTTCAGTGGAGAAATTAATAAAAATCGTTAAAAAGACATATTTATGGGGTAATGGGTTAATATGACTTTTCCATTTTCCAATAAATGACCACTTTACATCGACTCTTGAGGAGTGTGTCCCTAAAATTATTTAAAAGTATGACAAACAGTGAAGAACCAGGTCAGAGGACTCTAAATTAGGTCTACACTGTTTGTAAAGGATTATATACATGTTCCCTGCACTGGAAGATTTAATTGTTAAGACTAAATCTAAAACTTACCTTGAAATCTTCTCGTTTGGCAGTGCTGAAACACAGAAGACAGACCTTGAGTCATATTACTCACACAAGTTTTAACCCTTCTTCTGCCATCAGTGTATGTTCCCACTTGTAGGAAACAATGTAGACCCAATAGAAGCGACTATTAACACGTTTAATTTATTCCTCCACTGAAGAAAATAGTTCCAATTTATTCAGTCATGAATATAATTCATAAGAATTATTTTCAGTTTCCTTGCAGATTATAGCTTAAAGCAAGCTGAAAATAAAGCAGAATGTGCCTTAAGGCACATTCTGCTCTACTTTCAACCTGCTTTTAGTAGCCACCTAACTTCAAAACTAGAAACAGGCTATGGTTAATTAATCAGGTTAAAGTTCAGCTGATAGATGTTCATAGTTTTCTGAGTTTATATGTGAATAAAAGTATATGATAAAAGTAATGCATCCAATCAGTTATCACTATACACAATTTCACTGTATGTATAAGTCCCATCACCACATACTGCATAAATACACCTTTATACACATTTCATTTATTCCTACACTGAAGAAAATAGTTATTATTATTATTAGTTCCACTTCATACAGTCATAAATATGTGCCTGAGAAGTATTTTCTACATCCTAGCAAATGGTTGCTTAACATAGTCTGATAGTAAAGCAGGATGTGCCTTGAGGCATATTCTGCTCTACATACAGCCTGTTTTTAGTGTTCACCTGTATACAGACTATGGGGTAATGGGATAATTTGAGAGGACTATGATGTATGTCTTACCTTAACTCGTTTTCATACAGCTTTTTGCCTTTAGACTCTTCAGGAAACTGAAATAAAGTGACAGAATGACTACAGTAAAATTTCTCCATTCTCAAAAGAAAACTAATTGATGGTATTTAAGACAGGTGACTGCTTAACCAATTACCCCATAGCCTGTATCTAGCTTTGAAGACAGGTGACTTCTTAAAGCAGGTTGGAAGTAAAGCAGAGTGCGCCTTAAGGTGCATTCAGCTTTACTTTCAGCCTGCTTTAAGCTACCATCTGCTTGAATATAGAAAATATTTCTTTATGATAAATATCCATGACTGTATAAATTGAAATAATTTTCTTCAGTCGAGGAATAAATTAAAGGCGTCAAAATGTGTATTTATGGTGTAAATGGCTAAAGCAGTCAGATGGCTTGAAACACTGAAAAAGAACCCTTACTTAGTGGTTGTAATGAATTACTGTATACAGTGGAGAATCTGTTATTCTTTCCCAATAAACGCGTTTACGCTAAAACTATTATTTCCAGTGCAAACAGTTTGGAGCCAGATCAGACGCCGGGTAACCCGGCGTCTGATCAGACTCCAAACTGTTTGCCACCATGATAAACATGAAATATCAGAATTGTCCAAAAGTTGTTCTTTTCTACGTTTTAGTGCTTTGCGTTTGCGTACGTTTGTGTTTAAACGGGAAAGAATAACAGATTCTCCACTGTATGAGTTGGAGCTGTGAACGACAGGATGGATATTTAACCCATTACCCCATAAATACCTCTTTTGACGCTTTTGACTTATTCATCCACTGAAAAAAACAGTTCCAATTCATACAGTAATGAATTTGTATAATAAGATATACTTTCTATATTCTAGCAGATGGTAGCTTAAAGCAGGCTGAAAGTAAAGCAGAATGTGCCTTAAGGTACATACTGCTTTACTTTCAACCTGCTTTTAGTGGTCATCTATCTACAAAACTAGAAACAGTTTATGGGGTAATGGGTTAATGTATAAAGATTATCTTGCTGAACTTACGTCTCTTATAATTCTTTTATGAATGGCATGATTGTGAAAATGGAAATTATGTTATATGTATTACTTGTTGAAATCATGATGAGACTCAAATAAAGATATAAACTACATCTGTCACCAATACAATAATTTTAGCACAATTATAAATAATTATTATATGCATATATACCATCATGAAGTATTAAAATAGTATCACCATCTTTATCACCAAATACAGTACACTTCACCCAGCATTTAACACCGTCAACCCATTACTCCAGCTGCTCAAAATTACCCGTGAGGGTGTGCAGCAGTAAAAAGAGATAGATAGATAAATAAATTATTTTACTCCACTGAAGAAAATTGTTATAAGTTTTACAGTCGTGAATATGTACAGTAATAATTATTTTTTACATCCTAGCAGGTGGTAGCTTAAAGCAGGCTAAAAGTAAATAGTCACCTGTATTCAAAACTTGAAACAAGCTATAAGGTAATAGACTGAAAATGGTGAGAAGTCAAACTGCAAACAATATGCATAACATCATGACAGCATGCTTGACAGAGTTGCTCAGCCACCTGTTGTTCAATGAACCATGACTACATGTTTGGATGTATTAACCAGAGTCCCCTACTGCTCACTAGGCCATGACAGCATGCATGGCAGTGCAGTTCAGATTCTCTGTTGCTCAATGAGCCATGACAGCATGTTTGACATATTTAATGAGTATCCTACTGGAGTGGCATGAGCCAGCTTATTAACTTGAGAAAGCTGTTAACTAATGAGTGACAACAGGACTGTTCTCTGTAGAAATATAATGTCCCCTACCCTAACATACAGCAATCATTCTCTAACTATAGCATACAATCTAACAAGCAATCAGTAACAAACACTAGATTTCAAGATGGCTTTAATTGTTGGACACAGTCATGTGAAGTACTTCCATCAGTATCTGTCTACTGACAACATCCAGAGTTTGTCTTGGTCAGGATCCAAGATTGAAGAACTCTGGCCAAAGATTGAGGACATTGTGTGTGACTACAAGGTAACAATTCTTTAAGAATTAAATTACTTAACATTTTAAAAGAAACAGTACCATGGACTCTAATTTCAAATGACACTTGCTTTAAAATTTTACATTTTCTTTTTAAGTTCTTAAGTTTAAGAATATATTTTATCAACATCATTTTCATTGAATTGTAATCAAAAGGATTTTCTATATGATGTAGATGTAGCGTAAAGCTTGCTGAAAGTAAAGAGGCACATTCTACTTTACTTTCAACTTACTTTAAGTAGTAATCTTTTTGAAAACTTGAAACAGGCTATATTTTGTATAGGGTAAAGGTTTAATGAACTTCTTTAAAATAACTCATTGTATTAACTGCTAGAGTCTGTCATAGTTAACAATGGTTTGCCGCTTTGTATTTCTAGGTGATAGCTATTCACACTGGAGCCAACAACATTCCAAGAGATGGGACAGATGAGGTGTTGGAGAAACTAGAAGATCTGTGTAACAGAATCCATGACATCAATCCTAGGTAAGTTTGGTGTCTGTAATTGTAGCATATTAACCCATAGCATGCTGAATGTGCCATCTGCAGCTAACACTGCTTTAAATGTATTACGGGAAAAAAATAAGTTTTTATTTTTTTTAAAAAGTACATATATTTTCACACAGTTTGGACCCAGGTCAGACGCTGCATTACATGACACCTGATCTGGATCCAAACTGTTTTCAAATATAAGCCAAGTCATCCAAAGTATTGTTTCTTTATTCAGACATAACAAAGGCACAGTTAAAACTTTGAATAGACAATTCCTGCCTGCAACTTATCTAATATACTTTTGATGCTTTAGAGCTGTTTTTTGCAATATACAATTACATAATGACAAACAGTGCAAACCCTGATCAGAAGGCTTATGAAGGATCCCTCTGATCTGGGTGTACATTGTTTGTATAGGACAAAGGTACTCATCAATGGTACACTATTTGTAAAAGATGTGCATAATTTATTGCAAGTTTTTATTAACAGAACTGAATATCTAGATCACTGAAGGTAATTGATATTCCCCACCGTCACATTTGATTCAGGAAATGGGTTAAATCTCTTCTGCTAAATATTTATATTTTAAAGTCCGCCCAATATGAATCATCAACACTAATATTCGCTAGTAAAATTGAGGAGGAAAGAATACAGACTCATGCCATACAATTCTGAAAATAAAACAATACAGACTGTGATCAGAAAGCTCTATCAGTTCTCTGATCTAGGTCTACACTGTTTGAAAAACTCTTAATAATATGAGAAGAGATAAATTCTAAATTCAATTTAAGCTAGAATCTAACATCACATAATATAATATTTCAAATGCATGTTTAATGCAAACATGCTTCTTATTTGCATGAACTATTGGCAAGGAAAGATGACTCAGGGCTTCAGATAATAGGGAGTAGACTGAACAAATCCAACATATTCTCACTTATTTCAGCACCAAATCCTATGGTGTTACTACTCATTAGAATTGTCTCAAAAAGACAACTCTGCTGAGTATCGAACCATAGGGTTTAATGCAGACATAAAGATTTTAGTTGTTGAAATACTCCCCTTATCTGCAGCTCTGATGATGTTCTTGAACAGAGTATTCATTACTTTGCTCTATAATTTAACTTATTGTTATTATATTTTTTTCTTTCAGCTGTCAGATTCTACTCTCAGCCATACTACCACGAGCACAGTCAGGTTTTGACAACAACCAGAAAAGTGAGGAGTTTCTACAGAGGTTCAACAACATAGCCAATGAAGTCAACCAGACCCTGAAGAGAGTCACACAGAAAATGTCGACCACATCATTTGTAGACTTCCCCCAGTATGTTATCAGAGGTCAGGTACAGAGACAGTTACTGAGTAAAGACGGCCTTCACCTCAGCTTCCAGGGTACCAAGTATGTTGTCAGCACAATAGAGGACCAGATGTACAGGACATTGAGGCAGAAAAGACGCTCATATTTGTGAGGAAGAAACTTTGATCAAGAAACAGATTTAAATATTCAGTATAACTCAACCTTGACTGACTGATCATTAATGAAGCATGTGACTGTTATGTGGAGTATTACAAGAGGGTGTTACAATGAGAGTTAACTTTTCTCTTGCTGAATATACATGTACAAGGCTATTCACTAAAAAAACATTTATCAACTGGGTAATGACTAATGACCCAGAAAGGAAAGAGAACAAAGGAAAGGGAACAAGAATATCTTATTTTCATAACGAATGTAGCATGTCTCCATATGTTGAACTGTTAATGTCATGTAAATAGTTCTGTTATACTATTAGTGCCAAAATTGTACAAAAAGAATTGAATGTATGTATACATGTATATAGTGCAGAAATAAGTATAAAACAGAAATAAACAACAACCAAACAAGTGTATTTTGTGACTCCTTGTCCCACTGTCAAGTTAATGAGAAGATGAAACATGAGTAGCCCCTTTACCCAATAGCTTGTTTCTAGTTTTGAAGACAAGTGACCTTTAACAGTAGGTTGAAAGTAAGTAGAATGTGCCTTAACTCTTTCCTCCCTGAAACTTAAAATGGACAATTTCAGTTCCCAATTTAGTCTAATCCATTTAAACTATTTATGGTTGTTTTAGACAATATATTGTAAAATGACAAATAGGGAAGATAAAGATCAGAGGGCTCCTAAAGGAGCCCTCTGATCTAGATCTTCACTATTTGCATAGGACATGTGTACTCCTCACAGGTACACTGTTTGCAAATGATGCATGTATGTGTGACTAGGGTTCAAAGGGTTAAGGTGCATTCTGCTTTCCTTTCAGACTGTCTTAAGCCATTGTGTGATACGGTACAGTACTTTTTTCTTATAGAGCATATTCATGACAGTACTAAGTGGAAATATAGAGGATATTGAATGAGTGTGTTGTCAGTCGTGAATTTATTGAACTCGTTGGATAAAATAATATGTTGCGAGCCTTGGCGAGCAACATATCATTTTATCCAACGAGTTCAATAAATTCACGACTGAAAACACAACAATTTGATACCCTATTTATCACATAAACTCCAAATGACACGTTAATCCAAACGGTCTTACTTTCACTTTTGCTCTCGGCTCTTAGGAAAACGATTTGTCATAAGTGTTATTCGGTTTTATTCATCCGTAGATAAAAACACCTATCAAACTAAAATAAAGAAAATCAACATCAATGTGTTGTGAAAAGACTTCTCTGATACCATATTCAAATTTTAAATTAATATTTAATTTAAAATTGTTCTAATTGACTAAAAATGATCATTTTACATTTAGAATCTAGTTTCGTTTTCAAAATAACGTCATTATAGCAACACAACGTCATTATCATTGTAACGTCTTAATTTGAAAACTGTCCGAGTCACTGTTAATACTAGAGCTCTACGAAGCCTTATTTGCAGCCTGAGTTTGTGGGACTGCTGGAGATAGTGGTTTAGGACAACTGGAAATGTTTCAATACCTAGTGTTGATCTAAGGTTGTCTAGATTCTTTTAGCTGATTTACAGTCGACAGTAGTAGTACAGTATTTTGGTGATTCGAAAAATTAGTATAAAATATATGCCCAGTGGGTCATACATTTTTTACAGACCTCTATATTTTGAATGTTTATGTGATAAATTTTGTTATCAGTGCAGGAATGAATTTAAGGCGTTAAAAGGTGTATCTATATAGTAATGGGTTAACAAGGAAACATGCTCTTCAAAGTAGTAAACAATATCAACACTGATTAGTCACTGATCGGTATGCACAAGACATTTAATAAGTCTGCACAGCTTATTACCCACTGAAGTAAATACAAGTTTCATTTACTACCACTGCAATTAGTGAAGACACCAATCAGGCACCAGGCTGGAAATGTGGTGATTGATCTGGTTCTTCACTCTTTTCAGTGCTTATTGGTTCATTAACAGCTGATGAAATTAAAGAACTAAAAACAAAAACCTCAGAGAACATCAAGACAAAAGCATGTCAAACAATCAACTTTATGTGAGAAATTCAAAGTTACAATATAAAATGGTTTATTACAGTAAGCTTCTTACTTTGAACTCTGCAAATGGTGCTGGTTTAGGCTGCTTTGGTTTCTGTTTTGGTTTTACTCCTCCTGTAGTTGCACCTCTCTGGCCGGTCTGCTGGGCCTGTAGTCCTAGCCTGGGCATAATGGCTTCGGCCAGTCTCTGAGCTATCTACATAGAATAATAATATGAACAGTGACAAGCTGATATATTAGCCCATTATCACATAAATACACCTTTTTAAGCCTCTAATCTATTCCTCTTACTTACTTACTTACTTTACTTAATCCTGATTTCATTTGTCATCTGCTGCGGGTGTCCCAGCATCTGGGGTAGGCAGCAGGTGGCTAGTATGTCTGATACTTGATCTCCAAGCAGCTCTGTCAAGTGGATCTACATCAACAAGGTTGTACACATTAATGTCAGCCTTCACACAATCTGACCAAGTCTTTCTTGGTCTCCCACACACTTTTGGTCTTTGAACCTCCATATTGGTGATGGACTTTATTGACGATGAGGATCGAACGACGTGTCCGTACCATCTAAGACGCCTGGAGCGTAAGGCAGCTGTCACCTCCTGTACCCCCAGCCTGGTACACAACACATCGAACGGGATGTTGTCATGGGGCTTAGCACCATAGATCCATCGAATCATCGATCTATCATTTCTGCGGAGTCGCTGTAGGTCTGCGGCTGTCGGGGCCCATGTTTCGCTACCATGAAGAAGAGCAGAGCGGACACAGGTGTTAAATACTTTCCCACGGTTTGTGAGGGTGATGTGTTTGGATGTCAATATTGGCAGAAGCTTCTTGAATTTACCCCAGGCATAACAACATCTGGTTATTATGGCAAGTGAGCAACCACCAGCAGCACACAACATGTCACCAAGATAGCAGAAGCTGGCTTCAACATCAAGCAGGGTTCCATCTATGTCTACTTGTGTGACTGGTCTGCCATCGATTGGACGTGCTTGTCCACAACACCTAGGACAAACGTAATTTGGGTTGGCAACAAGTCTCCCTTCGATACCACTGCACTTCTTGTGTACCCAGAGTGTGCACTGCGAACACTTGATGGCATTCACTCCAACGCCGCGCCGACAGACAGCACAGGGGGAGGCACCAGTGTCACGAAGGACATCAAGGCCGGGTCCTGTGATCATGAACTTGGTCTTCCTCATGTTAACTCTAAGCCCCTTGCTCTCCATCCCCTCCTTCCAGGATTTGAGTTTTGCCACGCATTCCTCCAGAGAGTCGGCCATGATGGCAAGATCGTCAGCATACAGGAGTTCCCAAGGCACACCGGAGCGGAATTCACGCGACAGCGCCTCCAATACCAGGACGAAGAGCAGCGGACTCAGGACTGAACCCTGATGGACTCCAACTCCTACACTGAACTCCTCGCTGTATTGCCCACTAACTCGCACACGACTCCTTCCATTGGCGTACATTCCCTGGACAACCCGTACGGCCCACTCCTCCACCCCCAGGATCCTCATTGCCCACCAAAGGACTTTCCTTGGTACTCTATCGAAAGCCTTTTCAAGGTCGACAAAGGCAAGATACAGTTTCTTGTTTGCAGCAATATGTTTTTCCTGAAGTTGGCGGATGATGAATATTGCATCTGTGGTTCCCTGGCCAGGCACAAAGCCAAACTGCATCTTGTCGATGTCAACCATCCTACGGATAGAGGTATCCAACACACGCTCAAGAAGCTTCAACACTTGATCAGTAAGCTTTAGCCCCCGGTAATTTCCACGGTCTAGGGCATCACCTTTACCTTTGTAGAGGTTGAGAATAAAGCTCTCCTCCCAAACCTTCGGAATAACACCAACCCGGAATACCGCCTCTGCCAAGTCCCTCAGCATCGCTATGCCCTCCTCGCCAGCCGCTTTTAACATCTCAGCGATGATACCTGATGGTCCCGCTGCTTTTCCGCATTTCATTTTGCTGAGAGCATTCTGGATTAGATCCAATGTGACTGGTGGTGAAGGGCCTTCCACTGGTGCAACCTCAGGAAGTAGGTCACTCGGCCACTCAAACTCAATGTTCAGCAACCTAGCATAGTGCTCCACCCAAGCCTTCATCTTATCATCCTCACTAAGGGATAACTCACCGGCATCATTTTTGACGCACTTCTCGCCCACCACATCCTGATTTGACCTGTCCATCTGTTTGGCAAGTTTGAAAATGCTTCCATCATTAGGCGAGATGTTGGCAAACTTATCCTTTTCAGCTGCCAGCTTTGCCTGCCAGACTGTCCTTTTGGCCACACGCTTAGCCTCGTTGTAGGTAGCTTTGGCCTCATTTGCTTCAGTCAGCTTGCCATCCTTGACCAGAGTTTTGTAAGCTCTGAAACATGCCCGCTTTGTCTTGACCGCCTCATCAACCTTGTCATCCCACCACCATGTTTCACGTTTCCATTGGTGGCTCTTGGAGAGACCGCACACCTCTGTGGCTGCATCAAGGAGTGTGGTTTTAAGTTTTGACCACACATCTTCCACATCACTGTCAGATACAGTGGTAGCAGTAGCGGCTACTTTATGCTGAAAGGTATCACAGTACTCCTTAGCCATAGCTGGATCCCTGAGTTTCCATATGCGGATACGTGGAGTGAAGCTGCGCTTTTTTGCCTTGGGTACGCTGACTTTGAAGTCACAAACAAGCAAGTTGTGTTGTTTGGCGCATTCTTCACTCGGGATAACCTTGACGTCGTAAACTGCTGTGCGAAAGCTCTGACGGTAGAGAATACAATCAATCTGAGTCTTGTGATTGCCAGAGCAGTAAGTGATTAGGTGGGACTCTCTCTTGGTAAAACGGGTGTTGCCAATGACCAGGTTGTTAGCCACGGCGAACTCTACTGAAGAAAATAATTTATACACTCATAAATACCAACCATACATAATATATTCTATACCCTTGCAGATGGTAGCTTAAAACCATTCTGCTTTAATTTCAACCTGTTTTAAGTGGTAACATGTCTTCAAAACTAGAGACAGGCTATGGCCTATGGGGTATTGGGTTCAAACAGCACTATAAATATAAACAGTATAAAATCCTACAGAATAAGATAATTTGCTGTTGTAACAAAGGATACAATACAGTCGAGCACCAGTATCTCGAACGTCAGAATCTCGATTGCAATGCCTATCTCGACGATTGTCTCAAGTCCCGGAAATATTTGTTCTTATTCTAATGTAATCTTACCTGCCCTATTTCGACTATGGCTAGTCTCGATTACCCCCGGTATTTCGACTATAAATTTTGGCCATATTCATTTAATTGTTCTCAATTAACACCCAGTATCTCGACGACTGTAGGTTTTCATGCATTGGTACGCTCGCCGACTTTGATCGCGAGTATCGGACTGTGGAAATCACAGGTAAAATCATTAACTGGAACTATCGGTAGTATGACACGTTGGCTGAATGGGTGTTAGGTGATAATTGTCAATCAACAGTAAATTATCGCTTAAAGTTTGGTCGCCGCATCCTTAAAATCAGTCTCCTAATAACGGTCATTATCCAACGAGAGTGGTAATAAAAAGCTATACATAGCGTATGTTACATGTATATTGTTATGAAATGTCCGACAAATAAATAATGAGCCGAATCAACCCAGATGTCTTGCGGAATCCAGGTCAATGTCTCATGAATATTCAATGAGGTCAAATGCATGAAATGTACACAATTGACCCACGTGTCTTAAATACTAAATATAAGGATTTTTTACGAATTATGCTTATCGCAATTACTTTTTCTTAACCTAGGGTGATTTTTCACCAGCTTCAATGAATTTCACTGTGATTTCCTAAGTAAAACGAGGTTTTCGTGAGTATTTGACAGCCGGAAGTAAACCGGTTTGTTGATGCGCAGCTTTACCGGACGCGCAGACTTACCGGACCAAAACAACCCATGTATATTTCCATGTTCGGTGATTGCAAAATAAATATATTGCTGTTCAAGTACTAAATAAAATGTGAATTATTGATTGTCTTTATCGTCCGTGTTTTGTGCACAAAAAAATACAGTAAACGTGTTACATCGAAATCGGCATTTAAAGTGTTAAAACGTTACGGCATTTCACAAACACACGAGAGTGCATACGTACAGCGGTTTTATTGTTCACAGGCTTACTTTCTGTAAGTTTTGAATTTTTTACCAGTTTGGCTATCTCAAGCCCATGCTTATCTCGATGCTATTTCGATCATCCCGAGACCGTCGAGATACTGAAGTTCGACTGTAATTGAAATGAGGAAAAACCTATAAACCAAAAACTTTACTTTACACCCATTACATGATGGCCTGTTCCTAGTTTTACAGATAGGTGACCCCATCAAGTATGTTAGAAATAAAGCAGAATGTAGGTAAAATGCAGAATTTGAAGCTTAACCCTTTACCACATAGCCTGTTTCTAGTTTTGAAGATAGGTGACCACTTAAAGCAGGTTGAAAGTAAAGCAGAATGTGCCTTAAGGCACATTATGCTTTACTTTCAGCCTGCTTTAAGCTACCATCTACTAGGATACAAAAAACATTTCTTCTGGTATGTGTTCATGACTATATAAACTGGAATTATTTTCTTCAGTGGATGAATAAATTGAATGTGCTAAAAGGTGCTTCTATGGAGGAAAGGGTTAAGTTATCACAGTACCTGTTGCTGCTCCGGTGAAAGCTGGGCAAAGTCATCAGGGGTGAAGATTTCAACGCCAGGGATATTCATGGCCTTTAACCGTTCTGCTGACTCTCGATGTGATCTTCTCCTGGCCTGTTCTGAATCTGGTTTATAGGAATACAAATATATCCATTTCTTGTTATAACTTTTTAAAATATTTCTTATGGTGCATATTCTTGACCATATAAAGTAGAACTCCAATTGATGTCTTTTCTTCCGTAGCCAAGTAAAATAAAGGTGTAAAAAGGCATATTTGTAGGGTAACAGGTAAAGCTATGTTTTGTATAGCCTCTAATTTAACCCTATACCCCAAAGCTTGTTTCTAGTTTTAAAGAAAGATGATCACTTAAAGCAGGTTGAAAGTAAAGCAGAATGTGCCTTAAGGCACATTATGCTTTACTTTCAGCCTGCGTTAAGCTACATGTACTATCTGCTAGGATATAGAAAATATTTCTTATGATACATATTCATGACTGTTTAAAAGGGAACTATTTTCTACAGTGGAGGAATAAATTATAGGGGTAAAATGGTGTATTTATGGGGGAATGGGTTAAAGATGTTCACTTTACCTTCAGTGGAGCTAGAACTGTCTGCTTGAGCTTTTTGTACATCTTCAATATCCATTGCTGACTCCGTGGAGTCTGAGTGCTCCACTTCCATAGGCTCTATCCCAGGCTCTGTCTTCTCTAGTTTTCCAACCTTTGGTTTAGGTTCCTCTGTCTTATCTGAGCTCTCAGCTTCTCTTATTGTTGGTGTACTGTCATTTTGGATATTAACATTAATATTAAGGGAAATTGCTGTGTTGTCTGTTTTCACAGCTACACACTGAGGTTCTGAACTAGGGGATTCTTTAACTGTCTCTGTAGTTTCTACTGGTTGAGTTTGAACACTGACTTCTGAAGTCGACTGTTTCACATCTTGAGAAGATTTTTGTTCATCACCTTTCTCAAGCTTAGCTTTACGCCGCTTTTCTCTTTCAATTTTATTGAAGATTTCTGAAATTGTCTTTTCATCAACATGACGGTGAGCTAGTCTGCAATAGTAATAAACTTATTATACAGTCCTCCCTCCACATAACATAATAACAGCCCTCCAAACAACGATTCCCTCCTTACAACAACACTTGTAGCTGTTCCCCAAACAAAATAGTTATGTCCATCGCTCTCAACGTCGAAATATCGTCTACCTAAAATTTTCCACTGCTGTTTTCTCAAATCTATAATTATATTAGACATTTTGACAGAAAATAAACATAATGACGAGTGACAGACAGCTTGAATCCAGATCAGATGCCGCATTATGTGGCGTCTGATCTGGATTCAGGCTGTTTGCAAATGTAAGCCAATTTCCCTCCCTAAAACGACTCCCTCCGAACAACGCACACAATCTTTGTCTCCCATTGGGTGTCACTGTAGAGAGGGAGCATGGTACAACATAAATAGAATATACATGTAGGCAAGTGTTACCTTTTCTTTTCGATAATTTATCATATTCTTCACAGTTACACATAATTTTGACTTCCAAATAAGGAACAATCTCAATTTTGATGTGTATATTATAGAACAGTTACATATAGTTTGTTTTCAAAGTCTGGACGCAAATATATAGCCCTTAACCCCAATGCCTGGATCTAATACTAATTACAGAAGGAATACACCCGATGCCCTTCAGACACTGTTTCAGCACAAACTGGCAACTGGGTAGAACCTTCCACCAGCCACCTAGTGCCCAGACCAGGGGTCCGTTTCATAAAACTTTGTACGACAAAAACGATAGTAAGTCAACAATTTAAAAAACTTTTAATTTCTGATTTATCTATCTAATCCTGTCTTGTGGCATCTCTTTGGAATCGTCTTTTCAAGAGGATTCCAAAAAGATGTCACAAGAAAGGATTAGATGGAGAAATAAATAATAATTGAGAATTTTAGAATCTGACTTACGACAATAATTGTCGTAGGAAGTTTTATGAAACGGGCCCCAGGATTCAAACACATAGCAGGGAGGATTTAAGTGATTGTCAGTCACAGTGACTGTAAACACTTGGCCATGGTGGCCCATCCTTCTAGTTTTGAAGACAGTTGATCACATAAAGCAGAATGCTCCTTACCGAACATACTGCTTTACTTTCAACCTGCTTTAAGCTAACATATACTAGAATATGAAAATCTCTAAAAATGGACAAATCATGGTTTAATGCAGGATACAAATAATGCAGAAATCTTCTCAAAGAGCTTTCTGCATTATTTTAACCCTGCATTAAGCAGTCACCTGTGTTAAAGGGGACAAAAAGTTTCATCTTTTGAATGGTTGCTTTAACACAAGACTGACTATATTTCCTTTCAAGTGTGTGCCTCTATGTCATGAGATGTTGCAGGTGTCAGGTGCTAGCTTTTGAGCCATAAATGAGTATTTTAACTCTTTTCTCAATACTGAATATATATATCCATATTTATACATTTAATTAATCCCTCTGCTGAAGAAAATAATTTCCTTTTTTAAAGTGATGAATATGCATAATACAAAATATTTCCTATATCTTAGCAGATGTTAGCTTAAAGCAGGTTAAAAGTAAAGCAGAATGCACCTTAAGGTGCATTCTGCGTTACTTTCAACATGCTTTAAGTGGTCACCTATCTTTAAACCTAGCATTCTGCTTTACTTTCAACATGCTTTTAATGGTCACCTATCTTTAAACCTAGAAACAGGCTATGGGGTATAGGGTTAACATACCTGAGGGCAGCTTTACCACCAGTGAGACCAAGAGTTCTGAGCCTGGTCTCCTTCAAGGCCACTTCCCCAATCACTTCTTCCCGCATGTAGATACATACTGGATGTACAGCTGGTGTCTTGGAAGTGTCAACCTTGGTCAATACATCCTTGTGTTCACTGACAAAAGGGTGAAATATATTGGTTATACTAGATACAAGATACAAGAAGATTTATTTAACGTCGGATACAATATAACAGTAAACATTAGCTGTAACAGCTATTTTCCGACAAAAACAAGTATAATATAAACAAGGTTAAAAAGGCTGTAAAAAAGAAAGGCTGTAAAAGAAAGAGTTTACATATAAGGGGGATGCAAGCTAGGCATATAAACTATTTAGGTTGTTTTGTTCTGATACTTTTCTATGAACAGGGTTCCAGATAAGAGGGAGTAAACTGAACAAATCCAACATTTTATCCTTCTACAGTATAACCTCCGTTATCCGACACCCCATGGTTCCATGTTTGTAAGTCGGTTAAGAGAGGTTGTCGGTTAACGGAATTAGGCCTAAGTTCACAAGTTTACACCCCCAAAGATTGTCGCTGCGAGGCGAATTTCTCGATGCCGATTGACTTATTAAATATGCTTGCATGACTGCAGCATATCCTTGTCAGGTTCTTCCAGTTTAAAATAGGAGTCCCCTGCTCCGGATCTACATGGTTTTTCCATTGCTCTTTCTACAGTAGGCATAAACGTGTAGTCAGTGTACAATCGGAAGTAAACACGCACACATGTAGATATTAAGGGATCGACTACAACACCGGCATATTCATATTTACATTTTATATACAAGTACAGTCTTCTCTCGTTAAGTCGAACTAGTGGGAAATTAACAAAAACTTCAAAACGCGAGAATGTTTTTATTTTCTCCCAATATAACTTGAGCATACATTTAACGCCTGCGATTATTACTATAGACTCGACCTATGCGGAGGGCGCATTAGATATATATTTCGTACTTCTAATGTTGACAACTTGACGGTGAGGACGATTGGCAGATACCTGTTCAATTTGAACAGGAAATAATGGTTAGCTATTGTTGGAGAGGATGGATGAGTTGGTCTTTTTGGCACTGCAACCCTGAATGTTGGCTGAAGTTATATAATTAACCCTCACATTATTCACTCATTGTTTAAACAATACATTTTGTCTTACATGGCCATCCGAGCAATATGTGTCATTATCACCTGCGCAAGTATAGTCGGTCAATGATCAAAGGTCAGCATACCGTCTGATAACGGGGTGTGAAAAACCTCTAATTTGCCTGTTTTGGTCCGTCAAGGTATGTCGGATAACGGTTAACAGAATATCCGATCAAGAGAGAGTTAGGTTACATAAAATTAATAGGGAAACTGCCGGGACCAAACAGCAGGGTCGGATAACAGAGGTTTCCGGTTAAGAGAGGTGTCGATCGACAGAGGTTGTACTGTACTAGCATTAAATACTATGGAGTTATTACTCATTAGAATGAGTAGTAACACCATAGGGTTAATGCAGACATAAAGATTCTAGTATTAGAAATACAGTAAAACTTCCATAATTCGATGTTAAAAGGACTGTAATGAAAACTTTGATATAACAGGACTTTGAATCTTGTGTAGGCTTCAATCATGTGAAGACCTCTGTTAAGTTTTAAAGGTTAATACCATGTAGTTGTCTACATGGAGGAGGTTATGACTACTGTTGATACAGTTTATGTAGATCTATTACCCTACAGTCTAGGAGTTTTAGAAATACAATGAAATAATTGGCCTCATTTGTCACTTATTCAGACAATGTTGATTGTTATTAAATTTGAAGAATCAATGCTCGTAATTTGTGAAAAAAAATAGCAACTTACATTTCTAAATGCAATTGAATAGTGTTACTGAATCTCTCTGTACCTCTAAGAATAAGCTAGGCCTTCTTGTAGCACTATCATGTCCACAGGGAAATGGTGCATTCATTTCATAAACCAGCAAACATTTTGTACCACATTATACTAATATTTTGCTGGTTAATGAAAATGTATTTCATGATATTTTATGATATTTGGATGATGTTCTTCAACGCCTCTAAAGTTCAATGTAAATCTTGACTTTACATGAATGAAGCGTGAAATCAGCAATTGTTGTACTATAACTAGAATTAAAGTGTCAGCCAGAGCTCTGATATTAGCAGCTGCGTGTTACTTCACTTTACATGATTTACATTCAGTGTTGTTGTGAGTACACATGTATAGCAGAGCACTGCAGCCAGTACAGGTGTCTTGTAGTGATGTGTTGTCCCAAAACTTCACCAACTTTACCCATTACCCCATAGCCTGTTTCTAGTTTGGAAGACAGATGACCACTTAAAGCAGATTGAAAGTAAAGCAGAATGCTTTACTTTCAACCTGCTTTAAGTGGTCACCTATCTTCAAAACTAGAAACAGACTATGGGGTAATGGGTTAATGCACATTCTGCTTTACTTTCAACCTGAAGTAAGTGGTCACCTGTTTTTCTAACTTGAAACAGGGTTATGATTGAGTAAAGGGGTACCTATCTGGAGTATTTTCCCAGTGCAGCAAGACGTCCCAAAGAGATGTTGCAGGTTGGAAGGTGTGTTGAAGCCTCTCTCCTGTCTCCAGCTGTAGAGCTATCACCACTTCACTCTCTGCTCGGGACTTCTCAGACTTCACCAACTCCAGCTTGGCATTGTTGGCCAGGTTTGCATACCTCACTGACAAGGTAAGGTCTAGAGTATTCCTACCGTGACTGAAAAAATATATATACGAAATAGTATAAGTACATGCAGCTCAGTTTCACTGACAAATTTCAAGTAGTATAAGTACATGTATCTCAGCTTCACTGACACATTTCAAGTACATGTAGTTTAAGTATATGTATCTCAGTTTAACTAACAACTTTCCAAATAGTATATGTATCTCAGTTTAACTGACAACTTTCAAAATACATGTACATAGTATAAGTATATGTATCTCAGTTTCACTGACAACTTTCAAAGTAGTATAAGTATATGTATTTCAGTTTCACTGACAACTTTCAAAGTAGTATAAGTATATGTATCTCAGTTTCACTGACAACTTTCAAAGTAGTATAAGTATATGTATCTCAGTTTCATTGACAACTTTCAAAGTAGTATAAGTATATGTATCTCAGTTTCACTGACAACTTTCAAAGTAGTATAAGTATATGTATCTCAGTTTCACTGACAACTTTCAAAGTAGTATAAGTATATGTATCTCAGTTTCACTGACAACTTTCAAAATACATGTATATAGTATAAGTATATGTATCTCCGTTTCACTGACAACTTTCAAAGTATTATAAGTATATGTATCTCAGTTTCACTGACAACTTTCAATTTCAAAGTAGTATAAGTAAGTTAAGTAAATGTATCTCAGTTTCACTGACAACTTTCAAAGTAGTTTAAGTATATGTATCTCAGTTTCACTGACAACTTTCAAAGTAGTATAAGTATATGTATCTCAGTTTCACTGACAACTTTCAAAGTAGTATAAGTATATGTATCTCAGTTTCACTGACAACTTTCAAAGTAGTATAAGTATATGTATCTCAATTTCATTGACAATTTTTGAAGCATAATTTGTCTTCAGATAAGGAGAATACCGTTATTGAAAACGAGAGCACTGCAAATGGGTGCTGGAGGCTCGACTTTCACACACTTGAGATGGATACATATACCAAACTTAAAGAATGTTTATGGGTGTTTGATGCTTTCTTAATCATAGAAGATTGTAAGCAACAACAACTAATACATACTTGGACATTCATGTGTTTAATTTTTCTGTGCATGGAAAGGTCTTGTCCATACACACACATACCAACTATGAAAGCAATACCTCAAGGGACATAGAAGTTATAGGCATTTTTCAAAACCTAAACACAGATTTCGAAACCTAAACGTGGACCCTAAGTTCAAGGTCAAGGTCACAGGGGTCCAAATTTTTCTGTGCATGGAAAGGTCTTGTCCATTTACACACACACACACATACCAACTATGAAAGCAATACCTCAAGGGACATAGAAGTTATAGGCATTTTTCAAAACCTGAACACAGATTTCGAAACCTAAACGTGGGCCTTAAGTTCAAGGTAAAAGGAGTCCAAATTTTTCTGTGCATGGAAAGGTCTTGTCAATATACACACACACACACCAACTATGAAGGCAATACCTCAAAGGACATAGAAGTGGTAGGCATTTTTCGAAACCTAAACACAGATTTCGAAACCTAAACGTGGGCCCCAAGTTCAAGGTCAAGGGGGTCCATATTTTACTGTGCATGGAAAGGTATTGTCCATATACACACACACACACACATACCAACTATGAAAGCAATACCTCAAGGGACATAGAAGTTATAGGCATTTTTCGAAACCTGAACACAGATTTCGAAACCTAAACGTGGGCCTTAAGTTCAAGGTCAAGGTCACAGGAGTCCAAATTTACTGTGCATGAAAAGGTCTTGTCCATATACGTGTACACACACACATACATACCAACTATGAAGGCAATACCTCAAAGGACATAGAAGTTATAGGCATTTTTCGAAACCTAAACACAGATTTCGAAACCTAAATGTGGGCCCTAAGTTCAAGGTCACAGGGGTCCATATTTTACTGTGCATGGAAAGGTCTTGTCCATATACATACACATACCAACTATGAAAGCAATACCTCAAGGAACATAGAAATTATAGGCATTTTTCGAAACCTAAACGCAGATTTCGAAACCTAAACGTGGGCCTTAAGTTCAAGGTCACAGGGCCCAAATTTTACCGTGCATGGAAAGGTCTTGTCCATATACATTGTACATACACATACCAACTATGAAAGCAATACCTCAAGGGACATAGAAGTTATAGGCATTTTTCAAAACCTAAACACAGATTTCGAAACCTAAACGTGGGCCCTAAGTTCAAGGTCACAGGGGTCCACATTTTTGTGTGCATGGAAAGGTCTTGTCCATACACACACACATACCAACTATGAAAGCAATACCTCAGTGGACATAGAAGTTATAGGCATTTTTCGAAACCTAAACACAGCCTTACAAAAACCTTAACCAAACAAAAGCCGCATGCGGCTCTAAATCGCTCACCTGGTACCCATGATTACGGTCATGTAAATGGACCAGTAATGATTACGTTTTCACTTATTCACCCCACCCACTGGTGGCCATGTTATTTGAGCTAGTAAGATTATTTCAAGAAAATTGGCAAAGGGTCACCCATGAATCATTATTTGTGTAAACAATTTCTTAAATCAGACCAATAGTTTCAAAGAAATTTTATTTGAAAGTTTTTCTATACAGAAATATAAGGAAAACTTGCCCCACCCACTGGTGGCCATGTTTTTTTAGATAACAAAACGATTTTAAGAAATCTGGTAGAGGGTCATCAATTAACCATTTGTGTAAAATTATTTTGAATTTGGACCAGTTAAAGTTTCAGGAGAAGATTTTAAAAGTTTTACTATACAGTAACATAAGGAAAACGTGCCCCACCCACTAGCGGCCATGTTTTTTAAAGATAACAAAATCCTTAATGATTTTAAAAAATCTGGTAGAGGGTCATCAATTGACCATTGTGTAAAATTATTTTGAACTTGGACCAGTAGTTTCAGAGGAGAAGATTTTTTAAAGTTTTTACTATACAGTAACATAAGGAAAACGTGCCCCACCCACCAACGTGCCCCACCAACGCACACGCTGACGCAGACAAGAGGGTGACTTTTCGAGAAAGCCGAGCTAAAAACTAAAATGTTTATGTTTCTTTTAACCCCTTACTCCATAGATACACATTTTGAAGCATTTTATTTATTCCTTCACTGAAGAAAATAGTTCCAATTTATACAGTCATGAATATGTATTGTATCATAAATCATAATTTTTTTATTCTAGCTAATCTTTATCAATAGCTTAAAACAGGCTGAAAGTAAAGCAGAATGCACCTTAAGGCACATTCTGTTTTACTTTCAATCTGCTTTTAAGTGGTCAGCTATCTTCAATACTAAGAAGCAGGGTTTAACTCTTTCCTCCCTGAAACTTTAAATGGACAATTCCAGTTTCCATTTTAGTCCAGTCCATTTCCTACTTTTAAGGGTTGTTTTTGTCAATGTTTGGCATTATGACAAACAGTGGAGACCCTGATCAGAGGGCTCCCTTCGGAGCCCTCTGATCTGGGTCTTCACTGTTTGCACAGGACAATTTTACAATTCAGATGTACATTGTTTGAAAAAGACGCATATATGCGGGACTAGGGTTCAAAGGGCTATGCAGTAAAGGTTTAAATACTTGTGACTGGTCACTTCTCATTTGAATTGTCTCACAGAGAAAAGGGAAATGAGTAGTCACAACTCACCAGATATGGTTTGGTGGAGATATAAAGTAGATACAGCGCTCCCTCTCTACAACGACCCTCCCAACAATGACTCCCTCCTAACTCTTTTACTGCTGCAATAATGTCTGCTTAAGATTGTCGTCTGCTGTTTCTCTCACAGTTATATATAAGTGGAGATTTTGATAGAATACATATACATGTATTGACTAGTGCCAAACAGCTTGAATCCTGATCAGACGCCGCATTACATGGATTCAAGCTGTTTGCAAATGTAAGCCAAATCTTAATTGTCCCTGTCTATAACGACTCCCTCCGAACAACACACACAATATGTATCTCCAATTGGATGTGATTGTCGTTGTAGAGAGTGAGCACTGTATTGTTGAAAACAAATTGCCCCCACCCTAACTGAATCCAAGCTTCCCTGATATAGAAAACTACCGGTATATGAGTATAAAAATAGCCAACAAGAGGGCCTGAAGACCCTGATATCGCTCACCCTTTGTAATGAAGCCTGATAGCTTTACCTTTGAATTTCACCCTTTTTATTCTATATCCATTCAAGTTTGTCGATCTACTCTAGTATAGTAAAGTACATCAAAGGCAGATAACTAGAGCCTAAACAATACTGAAATGAAGCCTTTTCTAGCATTTCAGTCTATCAAGGGCAGGTAACTACTGCCAAAATGATTAGATTTCAACAATAATTGCACTCCTTCGAGAACTTATAGCCATATACTTTGTGTACAAGTATAATGACAAGAGGGCCTGAAGGCCCTGATATCACTCACCTGTTGTACTGAAGCTTGATAGCTTTACCTTTCTGTTTCACCCTATTTTTTTTCTAAATCCATTTAAGTTTGTAGTATAGCATGTAAACAATTTTGGAATACAACCTCATAATTCTAGTATAGTAGAGTACATCAAGGGCAGATAACTAGAGCCTAAACAATACTGAATGAAGCCTTTTCTAGCATTTCAAAGTATATCAAGGGCAGATAACTACACAATGATTAGATTTCAACAATAATTGCACTCCTTTGAGAATTTATAGCTATATACTTTGTGAGCAAGTATAATCAAAATCCATTTAAAACTAGTTGCAAGAGTGTAAACGCTGTTAGATATGGCATTTTCAGCAATTCAAAGGCAGACAACTCTTGAACTATTATTCCGATTTAAACCATAATCACACTTATTCGAACTCTTATGGTCATATAAAATCTGAGCAAGTTTGAAAAAGACTGGACAAAAATTGTGGCCTCTAGAGTGTAAACACCGCTAAATATGGCATTTTCAGCAATTCAAAGGTAGATAACTCTCAATCTATCAGTCCGATTTCAACCATAATCGAACTCATGTGAACTCTTACAGCCATATACAATCTGAGCAAGTTTGAGAAAGAGAAAAATTGTGGCCTCTAGAGTGAAAACACTGTTAAATATGGCATTTTCAGCAATTCAAAGGTAGATAACTCTTGATCATTTAGTTTGATTTCAACCATAATTGAACTCATCCAAACTCTTAGGGTAATATACAATCTGGGCATGTTTGAGAAAGATTGGATAAATAATGTGGCCTCTAGAGTGTAAACACTGTTAAATATGTCATTTTCAGCCATTCAAAGGTAGATGACTCTTGACGTATTAGTCCGATTTCAACCATAATCAAACTCATCCAAACTCTTATGGTAATATACAATCTGAGCAAGTTTAAGAAAGATTGGATAAATATTGTGGCCTCTAGAGTGTAAAAACTAAAATTGTTGACGAAGCACGACGGATGACGCACGACAGACATTCAAGTATTGCTCAGGTGAGCTAAAATTCCATTGAAAACAGTAGTTGTAAGAGTGTAAACACTTTAAATATGGCATTTTCAGCAATTCAAAGGTAGATAACTCTTGATCTATTTGTCCGATTTCAACCATATTTACCCTTTTTCGAACTCTTATGATCGTATACAATCTGGTCAAGTTTGAGAGAGCTTGGATAAATATTGTGGCCTGTAGAGCGTAAACACTGTTAAATATGTCATTTTCAGCAATTCAAAGGTAGATAACTCTTGACCTATTGATCCGATTACAACTATAATTTAGCTCATCCATAGTCTTTAATATAACAAGAGGGCCATGGCCCTAAATTCGCTCACCTGAGGACATTGAAGTTTGTACCTAAGTTGACTGGGCAAGACAACATTTTAATATAACTATAAATGGAGTTATCTTCCAGACAAGAAAACATGACAAAAGTGAACTTTGTTGCCAAGCTTATGACCCTTATCCATGACACATCCTCTTATCAAGCTATTTCCATTTCCAATAAATGATAATTATTTCACTAGCGTCAGCAGAACTGGAATTATTTTCCTGACAATAAAATATGACAAAGGGGAAAAACTAAATATTGCTGCCCTAGTGCATGGCATTTTCTCTCATCAGTTTCTTTCCATACATAAAATTTCATTACAATAGCATCAGTAGAACTGAAGTTGTCTTCTTGACAAGAAAATATCACAAAGGGAAATAACTCAAAAAACAATGATGTCAGAGTTATGGCCTTTGCAAATGGCACTTCCTCTCATCAGGCTCTTTCCAAATAGGCAATTTCATTTTACCCATTACCCCATAGCATGTTTCTAGTTTTGAAAATAGGTGGCCACCTAAAGCAGGTTGAAAGTAAAGCAGAATGTGTCTTAACCCTTAGCCTGCCACTCACGACTATAGCTTTATATGCAAACAGCTTGGATCCGGATTAGACGCCGAGTACTCGGCGTCTCATCCGGATCCAAGCTGTTTGACACTCGGACAACATTTTCAGCAATTTTGAGCAACTTTGAAGCACTTTGAAACTTGAAGCAGACGAGAAATATAGCAGACGACAATTTATTTGGCGGGCTAAGGGTTAATGCACCATTTGCTTTACTTTCGCATCTTACATTTTCATGACTGTTTAAAGTGGAATTATTTTCTTAAGTAGAGGAATAAATCAAAGGCCTAAAAATGCACATTTATGGGGTAATGGGTTAACAAACGTCAGTATATGGGGGGAAAGGGTTGAATCCTGGACAAGAAAAAATGAAAAGACATACAGATAACTCTGACAAAACCAATATTAAACATATGTATAAATATGGCATAAGACATAATTACATAACTGTCAGTGGATCACTTCCAGATCCTGTTTCTCTAAGTATGAAGCAGACTGAACCATATCTAAACTTTAGCAGACAACATGTTCAGCTGATCATGACCAGTTCTGTGCAACCAGTTCAGTTGCATAATAATTGACCTCAGTGGCTAGAGCTCTGTGGCTTACCCTTACCAGACTGAAATGATGTCTGCTTAAAACCTACTGTATGTGAAAAGTGTACAAAAAAACAATTTAGAAAATGTTAAGTTGGTAAATGAGTGGCAAATAGGTTGGATCCAGATTAGATGTAGCATTATGATTATGTTGCATCTGATCTGGATCCAAAATGTTTGCAAATATTGGCTATTTGCCCTTAGTATATTAAGAGTAAAATACAGTTCTGCTTTTGCTTCATCAAAAATACTGTGAAACCTGCCTAGAGCAGCACTTAAACTGCGCAGGGTGGCGTCAAGTAAGACCCTAGGGATTTCATTTTAACAAACTATAGAGGGATCGACCAGGAGATTCTACTGTAAAAATATCAAAGCTTAGGGCCTAGTAGTTTTTAGCAAGAAGATTTTTTAAAGTTTTTTGCTTTTTTAAGCAGAGTTTTTGCTTTTTCTCTTTCATTTGAACAACTTCTGTAGAGAAGCATCCAAGGAACCTCATGAGCAGTTTGAATCCGCCCTACAATCCCCGGGCTCAGAGGAGATGTCGTTTGAAGTAAAAGTGAACGGACAGACGTACTACGGACGGTGAGCGGTCACAATAGCTCACCTTGAGCCTTTGGCTCAGGTTAGCTAATAATATACAATCTGGGCAAGTTAAAGAAATGTAAAACCCCTTAAATATGGCATTTTCAGCAATTCAAAGATAGATAACTCATGACCTAATTGTCTGATTTCAGCCATAATCAAACTCATCCAAACTCTTATAGTCATATACAATCTGAGCAAGTTTTAGATAGATTGGATAAAAGTTGTGAACTCTAGAATGTAAACACTGTTAAATATGGCATATTCAGCAGTTCAAAGGTAGATAACTCTTGATCTATTTGTCCGATTTCAACCAAAATCGAACTCATCCCAACTCTTATGGTGATATACAATCTGAGCAAGTTATAGACAGATTGGGTAAATATTGTGGTCTCTAGAGTGTAAACACTGATAAATATTGCATTTTCAGCAATTCTAAAATTGTTGACGCCGCACAACGGACATTCAAGGATTGCAAAAGCTCACCCTGAGCTAGCTCAGGTGAGCTAAAAAGCCTTTGCATACAATGTCGACCCTGATCAGAAGGCTCAAGCACATTTTGTTTTCATTTGGAACATTGTCTAGAAACTGTCTTAAAATAGTAAGGAAAGAACTGATAATTTCTATAAAGTGCCCCCCCCCCCCCTTCCCCTCAGCAATCAGAATTATAACTATTTGTCTTCTAATGAGCATATGGAGTTACAAGCATATCTATAGTGACAGTCTAATACCTTTCTTTATTTCTCTAAATACAGTCGAACTTGGATATCTCAAACTCGTTTAAGTCGAACATACCCGTATTTCAAAGTTAAAACGCGGCTGGGCCGCGTTTTAACATTGAAACACGGGGTATGTTTGCGTAAACCAAGCTTGAAATAAGGCAAATTCATGTTTCAAAATATCGGATAGTTCGAGTTAAGTGAGTTCGAGATATAGAAGTTTGACTGTATTATGTCTAGTACATATCCCTTAAACCTTTCCAGAAGATTCCATTTTCACAGTTTATTCTTGTTTTTTACAATAAGAAAAAGAATATCCAGAATATAAAACTGTTAAATCTGTCATACTCTGACAAATAAGAAGTTTTATTAATTGGACTAATGTGTAAGCAACAAAATAATATTAGTTCAAATTAAAACAGAACTAAAGGCCCAATCTGGTTTACTTTCAACCTGCTTCAAGTGGTCACATATTCTCGAAAATAGAAACAAGCTATGGAGTAAAGGGGTAAGGTGCATTCTGGTTTACTTTCAACCTGCTTTAAGTGACCACTAATCTTCAAAATGAAGAAACAGGCTATGGGGTACAGGGTTAAACTTGTCTTACATGAGCTTATAGTCCTCTGCTGGCTGAAACTTTTGCTTCTGGCAAACATCTTCCAAAACCTAAAACAAATAAAATATTGAATATTATAAAATACTAGTACTCCAGATAAGAGTCACTGAGTGCATAAACCATTAATTCCCAGCCTTTTTCTTTTATGCCTCAACCAAACCCTATGTTGCAAAGCAACAATTCTAGTACAGTGGAGAATCTGTTATTCTTTCCCGTTTAAACGCAAACGTATGCAAACGCAAAGCACTAAAACGTAGAAAAGAACAACTTTTGGACAATTCTGATACTTCTTGTTTATCTTGGTGGCAAACAGTTTGGAGCCTGATCAGACGCCGGGGTTACCCAGCGTCTGATCTGGCTCCAAACTGTTTGTACTGCAAATAATAGTTTTAGTGTAAACGCGTTTATTGGGAAAGAATAACAGATTCTCCACTGTAAGTAGTCTAACCATACTGTTTGATGAAGGCATAATGACTTTAGCTTTAAAATACCCCCCCCACACACACACACTTTTATCTCAAGCCCTGGATAAGGCCTTGTAGCTTAAAGCAGGCTGGAAGTTAAGCCTGCTTTTACAATCATAGATCTGTCTTCAATACCAAAAGATTAACAGACATAATCCTTCACCTGCTTACAATGACTTAACTGGAATTTGCAAACAGTGCTTTAGATCTAGATCATACAACAACAAGATCTGATTTGTATCCAACTGCTTGATATCTTGACCCATAAAAAGCTTGGTAATTATATTGAAAGAATTTCCCTGGTTCGGAATTTGTTTCCATGTTAATCTATAACTTACCATAAGGTATCATGTTTATTCTAGATCTATATGTAGTTATTTGTCTTTCCTCGCTTTGTAGGCACATAACGCACCACTTCCTCTGTGTGAAAAGAGTGCTAGATTTAAAAAAAATAATAAAAAATAACCCTATGTAAAACTGTGACCCCGGGGCGGGAATTTTGACCCCAGGGGCATAATTTGAACAAACTTAATAGAGGACCTGTAGGCGATGCTATGTGCCACATATCTAAGCTCTGGCTCTTGTAGTTTCAGACAAGAAGATTTTTTAAGTTTTCATTGAAAAAAAAAAATTTTTAGCTCCTGTGACCTAGTCATGCAACCGACCTGAACCATTTGAGCAATTTTGGTATAGTACATCTAGAAGTGTCACCATGCCAAATATCAAAGCTCTGGCTGTATTAGTGTCAGAGAAGAAGACGTTTGAAATTTTCACTATATAACTCTTTGTAAAACTGTGACCCCCGGGGCGGGCCAATTTTGACCCTAGGGGCATAATTTGAACAAACTTGATAGAGAACCTGTAGGCGATGCTATGTGCCAAATATCTAAGCTCTGGCCCTTGTAGTTTCAGACAAGAAGATTTTTTAAGTTTTCATTGAAAACAATCTGTTTTTAGCTCCTGTGACCTAGTTATGCAACCGACCAGAACCTTTTGAACAATTTTGGTATAGGACATCTAGAAGTGTCACCATGCCAAATATCAAAGCTCTGGCCACATTGTTTTCAGAGAAGAAGACGTTTGAAATTTTCACTATATAACTCTATGTAAAACTGTGACCCACAGGGCGGGGTCAATTTTGACCCCATGGACATAGTTTGAACAAACTTGATAGAGGACCTGTAGATGATGCTATGTGCCAAATATCTAAGCTCTGGCCCTTGCAGTTTTTGACAAGAAGATTTTTTAAGATTTCCTTATATTTTCACTTTGGTTGCCATGGCAACCAGAGTTCTGCATTGTTTTTCATTCTTTGAACAAATTTGAAAGAGCTTGACCCAAGGAACATTTCTGTAAAGTTTGGTTGAATTCTGTCAAGCACCCAGAAAATGTTACATTTACAGTAAAGCGGACTGGAACTCGATAAATGAAGACCTAACCAAAACTAAAACTAGAATTGAAGACGAACATAAGAACGGAGAAAATGTTCAAAAACTATGGGACACCTTTAAAAACCAACTCTTTGGCTCAATGAACAAAAACATACCCAGTAAAGAAATAAAATCGAAAAATAAGGTACCTTGGATAAGGAAGAAGGAACATAAAATGATAAAAAAGAAACAGAGACTCTACAACCAAGCCCGCAAAACAAAGAAATGGTCAAACTATAGGGCTTTCCAAAAAGAATGCAAAAGGCACATGAGAAAGGCTGAGCAAGACTATATAAACTCAAACATTATTGAAGGCTTAAATAATAACAACACAAAGCCTTTCTGGAAATATGTAAAATCTAAAAAGCAAGATGCAGGGGGCATTGCTCCTCTAAAAGAAGGGACATCACTGGTATCAGATAGTAAAGGCAAGGCAGAAATCCTTCTGAAACAATTTAAGTCCGTATTCACAAAAAACACAAACCAAGAACTACCATACATGGAAACGAAATCAAAAGACACAGTAAAACCCATCCAAATTGATCAAAACGGTTTACAAAAATTACTAGAAAAAGTTAACCCGTCTAAAGCTTCAGGTCCTGACAACATACCAAATCGTATCCTAAAAGAATGTGCAGTCCACCCTAAGCTCCAATCCTAAAAATCATTCTACAGGCTTCACTAGATACAGGTGAGCTCCCAAGTGACTGGAGAGCAGCAAATGTCTCCAGTATCTTCAAAAAAGGAGATAAGCATCTTGCTGAAAATTACAGACCAGTGTCATTAACATCAGTTATTTGTAAAATTTTAGAACACATAATATGCAGACACCTAATGATACACCTCGAAAACAACAAAATCCTTACAAACCTGAACCATGGATTCCGAACAGGCTACTCCTGTGAGACACAACTCCTAACTACACTAAATGACTTCCTCCAAGAACATGACAAGGGGAACCAGACAGACGTCGCCATATTAGACTTCTCTAAGGCCTTTGACACCGTACCTCACGACAAACTACTTTATAAATTACGACAATACGGAGTCCAAGGAAGTATTCATACCTGGCTGACCAATTTCCTGACCACTCGTAAAATGCGAACCATTGTGGAAGGGGATCAGTCGGGTGAAACATCAGTGGACTCCGGAGTCCCCCAAGGAACTGTTCTTGGCCCAATCCTGTTCCTTTGTCACATAAATGACCTCCCAGACAGTGTGAAATCATCTGTTAGACTGTTTGCAGATGACTGCCTACTGTACCGGACAATCAAAAGTAGTACAGACCAAGAAAAACTACAGACAGACCTAAATAGCTTGGAAACATGGGCACGCAAATGGGGCATGAGATTCAATACAAAGAAATGCTACATACTCTCCATAAACAAAAAGATAACCAAATTCTATCAACTTAATAACCACTTTCTACAAGAGGTACAAGATAATCCGTATCTAGGGATACAGATATCCAAAGACCTCAAATGGAATGTGCACATAAACAATGTATGTAAGAAAGCTAATTACACACTTGGATTCCTTAGAAGAAATCTTAGAAACGTACCCGAAAAATGCAGAAAAACAGCATACATTTCAGTAGTACGATCAATAATGGAGTATGGAGCAACAATCTGGAATCCTTACCTCAAAGGGGACATCGACAAACTAGAAAAAATCCAAAACCGAGCAATCAGATTTATAACAAAGAACTACAAAGACAGAGAGACAGGAGCTATCACCAAAATGAGAGAACGGCTGGAACTAGAGACCCTTGAAGACAGGAGACTAAGCCTTCGTTTAATACTCATGTACAAGGTAGTAGAAGGTCTAGTACCAGCTCTACCAACACAAACATTTACCAAACCAGCAAAACCAAGAAGAAACATTAAAGCTACTAAATTTAAAGATTACAGTACGAATAATATAATTGAAAACCAGGTATGCAACAACACAGTCCCAAATAGCAAAACCCAACAGTACAGACATTCCTTCTTTGTAGACACTATGATGCAGTGGAACAAACTGCCAGACAGCACAGTGCATGCTGATTCCGTAGAGGCTTTTAAGACAGCCCTACGAGATCATCGCCAATAAAATGGCGTATCTTCACATCCGTCGTGTAAAAGCCTAGGATTCTACGACGTACTATATTCAGCGGTATAGGAGGAGATGTCATTTGAAGCAATTGTTAACGCCGCCGGACACAGGGCCATCCAATAGCTCACCTTTAGCTCAGGTGAGCTAAAAACGACAGATCAAACATAAAAAATTCACTGACTTCACAGCTAAAAACATTGTAGACCGATACGACAATAATAATAGCAAGTGTTTTCAGGTTCTTAGTGACCAACTGCAAAATACATGTACCTCTTTCTTTTATAGAGCCACTGTTGAGTGGAACCAACTTGAAGAAGGCATAGTATGTGCAGACAGTGAGGAGAGCTTTAAGTCAGCTCTCCAATAGTGCTACTAAAGCAACTCTTTCTCTCCCGGTGCATAAATGCCGTAGCTGGCCCTGCACTGAATTAATCAGATTCAGAGAGAGTTCATGTCTTTACCATGGGGTAATGGGTTAAAAAAGCTACAGAATCATTAGTAAAATATAAAAAAAAATTTTTTTTGGGTAATAGATCTAGATATATCTGTCAAGTACCTGTCGGCACGACTAAACATGTTTTTTACTCAGACTCCGAGGTGAAGGGGTATAAAAGCCGGTACCGGCCCGAACTTTGCCGAACCGAAACGTAAAATGCCGTACCGAACATATTTTGGGAGTTTGAATACAAGCAAAAATAAATCTTAAACTTGAAAATTCTGGTACGATTGGTTCTAAAACATATTATTTACATTCTGAATAAATATTGTAACCGCCAGAAGGCTGGACGTTGAGAAAAATGTGATTTTGTAATTTCAGGGGGTATAAAAGCCGGTCCCTTATATATTGTATTTATCCTGTTTTTTTCTTTAATTTCAAAATAATGTTATTATGTCTGTTGATACATTTGATCAAAGTGTGTTTCTTTATTACATTTACCAAAAATTTATTATATATGGTGGAATATAACTCTTAAAATCACATTTGAAGTGATTTTATAAAAGCCGGACCTGAATATAGCGGTCTCCCGTAATATTTACCTTTCCGTAAGAGTTTCACAATCTGTATTTTCAGTCGTTTTTTTTTTATAGATATGATTGAAGTATGTTTATAGAATCATATATTGGATATCAAAAGTAAAAAAAAACATTTGATAAGTTTAAAATTGATTTATATTATTAAAAAGTTATTACGAGTGCTTAGAGTGGAGAACATAATACGAAATGTGAACAATCATAGCAATTATCGACCATGCGTCTAATTATAGCATGCTATCAAACAATGCAAACAAGTTAACAATTAAGAAATTAAGAACCAACTGTTAAAGGCACACTTTGAAATCACTTTATGCTTTGAAATATTTAAGTAATTAACAGTTATGGTGCAAACAATCTTCATAATAAGCAGTTATAGTAGCTTCATTAAAGAGTATGCCGCTGAACTGAAACTCACCAAATTACCCCAATTATTGACACTTCTTTAATAGTTCCAAACAACAAACAACAGGCATTTATGTCCTATATAAACATGTGGGTAAAAAACGTCTTCACACACAAATACTATTTGTATCAAACCGCACGTTTGAAATTATGACTTTCTTTGATTTTGTCTGCAATTCATTCACGCGGCAAAATGACATTGATCGGATTGCTCCTTCACTAGCCATATGATCTGGGTCTACACGGATTGCACAGAACACGTTTACTCTACGTAGTCGTGTATATAGCAATCACTATTGATTGCCGGTATATGCCTACAGATTGATAGAAATGAGGCAGAGAACTGCAATAACTTAATGCTCGCTTGATACAAGATTGACTGTACATGAATGAAATTTAGCCTCACATAGTGATTATACAGGTTGTGTAACTCTTACGGAACTGAATATATTACGGGGAACCGTTATAATCTGTTATATTCAGGTTCGGCAATCACTGCAACGGTAAATTTAAGCGCTATTTTGATATTACATGTCTTATTTTTCAAGAACATACCAAAAAACATATTTTGATAAAGTTTATCATCAAGTAACATAATAAAATTCGGTAATTAAGGAAACAAACAGGATAAACTGAAATCTATACGGGACCGGCTTTTATACCCCCTGAAATTACAAAATCACCTTTTTCTCAACGCCCATGCTTCTGATGGTTATAATATTTATTCAGGATATAAATAATATGTATAAGAACTAATCCGTACCAGAATTTTCAAATTTAAGAATTGTTTATGCTTGTATTCAAACTCCCAAAAAATGTTCGGTACGGCAATTTACGTTTCGGTTCGGCAAAGTTCGGGCCGGTACCGGCTTTTATACGCCTTCCTCCGAGGTTTATAAAAAGAGCATAATTTTAACTGCACTTTTACAGTTGTGCTCGCTTTTAGGATGTGCCTATTTCATATTAGACTAGTCTACTAAGGCAAAACACAAGCGGTATAGAAGTTAAGTGTTAAGAAAGTTTTTAGTAAAGAGACATGACAAGAGGCATTGATGATGATGGACTGGGTGCCTAAAAATTTTTTTTTCCCAGTTGTATTTTTTGTAATTTCAAAATTTAGGACAGTTAGTATGCTATAAGGCACCACCCTTGCGTTTGCTAATCAACACACCTGTAGTAATTTTGTATTTGGGTTTATTTTCACGTTCTGTCTTCGTCCATTTGGGCAAAGAATCTGCAAAGTATTCATGTTCACTGTGAATTTGCAATCTAATGTTTACACCGGAAACGGAAATCAACATGTGCATATTGTGTGCACCTGTGAGGACTACACAATCGTGAGTTTCAAAATCAGCCAGACCTAGAGGGGTTCATAAAGTCCTTACATTCTCTCTTTTCAAATCGCCCCTGAGGCTCTGGAACAATGTTTTTAATCTGATTTTATTTTTCATCTTGTTTTAATTCCTGTCTCACTTTACTCTTTCTCTCTATCTCGCTTTTGAAGCATCACTCTTCACAACTATATATACTTTTATTCTTGCACGACGCGCACTTCACATGCCATTAATACACATAAGCGGTGTTAGGCATCATATATAGAAAGAAAGAAAAAGATGATTTAACAATGATTTTTATATTCTTCTGGAATAACGCTTAACAATTATCTATTTTTTAATTTTTTTTTAAAATCCAACCAATAAACCAAAAAAACAAACAAACAAACAAAACAAAAACAAAAACAAAAAACAAACACCAAAACAAACAAAACAACAAAAACAACAACAAAAACAAACACCCCCAACCCCACACAACAAAAAACCCAAAATTAAAACAAAAAACGAAAAACACACACCAAAAACAACCAAACAACCCAAAAATGAAACAAAATAAACAACAAAAAAACCAGTTCAATATCACTGTCTATCTCAATTTCTTGATACTGCATTACACCATCAGTTCACCAGTAATTTTGAGCAGTTGCGCGTGAAGTATGTGTCTGTTACTAAAAAAAGTGAAAGACAAAAGTAGAATAATTCTATGATATTTGATCTGTGATAATCTCCTATAATCCTGCAAAGTATTCAAACAGGTAACAAGATATCATCATTTGAACGTGCATCAATTTGTTCTTTCCGCCAATGTGTTCAGAAATCATTCAAGCGATAAGTGTCTCTGACGCAATCGGTGAAATTCAAATATTTCCACGTACACATTTTTCCACGTGGTACTCAGCAATACTTTAATTCCGAATGAACGTTAGTTCATACTAAAATTGAAAGGTTATTTCAAATGATAAGTTTGAGACATTAAGCATGCTTTAACACCAACATAAATAACGCTTATTGAAGCTTTATATTTAAGCACAATTCATTAGTAATTGTCTTTAAAGTCTAGGTCTCACTGTACATAATATAACGTCATGAAGCGTGTGCAGTTCACCTCTGACCTCAGCTGTTTTTAGAATTGTGACGTCAAATTGCCTTGAGATGACGGAAGCGTGGAATAAGTGAACAGTTTGTTAGTTATTCCATGGTTTGTTGAAATAAACGATATATTCACAGGTTTTTGAGGCATCTGATTGGCCGAGAGCTCCAAGCCATGTGCTAATGTCAATTAGCACATGGCTTAGAGCTCTCGGCCAATCAGATGCCTAAAAAACCTGTGAATATATCGTTTATTTTACAAAACCATGAAATAACTAATACACTGTTCACTTATTCCTCGCTTCCGTCATCTCAAGACAATTTGACGTCACAACCCTAGCAATCCTCCGAGCGGGCCATCGCGAAAACCTTTTGCCTGCACTGTAGGCTTAACGATAAATAATCGGAATAAACACCAGATCAAGGATTCAAACTAAAGCAATACGGTAATTCCCCAGTATCAATAATAGTTCTAGATCTACCCCATCCCTTTGGACCTAGATATATACATTGTTTCAGCTCTAGATGTAAAAACCGCGATATGCATGTCTAGATTGTCTTTACTATAAAGCTAAGATCGGAGGGGAACTGCATTCGCTTGATGACGTCATATTATGTACAGTGAGACCTAAACTTTAAAGGCAATTAATAATGAATTGTGCTTACATATAGAGCTTCAATAAGCGTTATTTATGTTGATGTTAAAGCATGCTTAATGTCTCAAACTACACATTGAAATAACATTTTAATTTAAGTAAAATATTACAAATAAAATGACTTTTTCGTCTAAAAATAAAAAAAGCAGAAACGAAGGGTCTTCATGTTTTCCTCGAGCCCAAGCCAGTGCTAAATAGGTTAGACCATGGACTATTTAGGGTTTTTTCTGCAATATATTGCAAAATGACAAACAGTGCATACTCTGATGAGAAGGCTCCTTAATCAGGGTCTACATTGGAAAACCGTACAATTTGCATGTACAGACTTTATAAATGACTCACATTTGCCAAGAAATTTGAATCTGACCAGACGACGGAAAACTCTGCATCTAATAAGGATCCAAACGCATGTTAGTGACATTGTAATTACAAGCAACACGAATTCGAGTATTTTCGCATAGTCTCGGTAAGTTCGTTGTTTATCTCTGTGAATTGAAGGTGATTTTCTTTTCGTTTAAAATACACCTGTACTATTATCCCATTCAAAACTTTTCCATTTTTTTTCAGGAATGGAGAGTTTTGAACAATAGGTATCCATTACTTTTCCCTACACAAGTGTGTAGAAGCTAGAGAGACTTATGATGTGTAGAGACTTATTTTCCGGTAACTCTCCATTCCTGAATACAAAGAGACTGTGTTAAGCGACCACGGACCGAAGATGCAGGGTGATCTTTAAAGAGAAGTTCCCGTTAATGCAGGACAGAAGTAATACATGAACCTTCTGCATTAGTTTTATCTTGCATAAAGCCGCAACCTCTCTTGAATACTACAAATACATGTACATCGATTTAGTGGTAGCTTACAGTAAAACCTCCCTATTACTACAACTAATTATTTGTTTACTTTTTGGTATCTAAGATCGGTGACTAGATATATCTAAATGAAAGTGAAAGAAACACTGATCAACTTACACTTTGCTTTAGCTGTCACTTGTATTTTATTCGCCGTCAGCATGCTACAAACCACTAGTCACTAAAGGCGAATACCCTTACAAAAAGCTTGGACTTTAATAAGACATCGACAAAGGCGTCTTAACAGAATCGCCTTAATCTATTTGATATCAGATTATAATTTAATTTGCCAACAGCTCAGATCCGGCCCTGAAACCAAAAAATCCGGTGTCTCATGTGGATCCATACTGGTCTATACTTTATTAATATATCCATATCCTTAAGTATACATGTAACTGGTATTTGTTAGCTTTCAAAGTGAAGCAGACGATAACTTTACATGTAGCAGACACCACTGGCTTTGATATACAATTACACCACTCTATTACGACCACTAATGCTGACATAGTTTTGTGGTTGCTCTGCATAGTTATTTATGGGGCGGGTTTTTAGGAATAAATAACTTATGTCCCATTGTAGCATGATAAAAAGGAAATTTCATTAAGATAAGCAATTGGTTAACACACTGTTTATCTTTAATCCAGGGCTGCCATTTCTCCGGATTTTTCCTAAATCTCCGGATTTTTTCTCAGGACATGGTAGCTTAAAGCAGGCTGAAAGTAAAGCAGAATGCGCCCTAAGGCGCATTCTGCTTTACTTACATCCTGCTTTAAGTGGTCGCATGTCAACAAAACAAGAAAAGAGCTATGGGGTAAAGGTACGATTCGTAAAATCGCACTTGAAAAATGCAAATTTGGAAATCTTAGGATTTTTCATGTCAACTTATGGCAGCCCTGTTAATCACTTCTGCACAAACGGAGCAAATAAGCGATTTACCGTTTATTTATAATTTAAAGCAAGATTTAAGGCCCAATGACTGAAGAAGTATCAACATGATTGTCAAACAGATTTTAGTTTGCATTATGCGGCATCTTATAATGGTCCAGACTGTTTGCACAATAAACTGTACACTTTTTTCATTAATCTGAAATAGCTCTTCAATACAAAACCATCATAGAGTGTTTTCATATACTTTGAAAATTTCCCAAATTCATGACTTTCATACACCCTTAAGTAGTCACATGTCTTCGAAATTAGAAACAAGCTATGGGGCAGTGGGTTAAACTAGGGGGTTTCTCTAACAAAGCATTCATCATACATACAGGGAGCAATATTAGAATATTAATTGTTTTTGGGAATGCTGAAAAATATTATCCATTTAAAGTTTCATCTTCTGAAGTACTCTGAAGTACTGAAAATTGACATTTTTACTGACAACTGAAAATTTTATAACATCCGCACCCTAATAGCAAATGGATTGACTAGAATATAAGCTTTGACTTTTTTCACTTTAGTGTGTGCGTTGTTTGGTGGGAGTTGTTATAGGGAGGGAAATATGGCTTACATTTTCAAACAGCTTGAATCAAGATCATACACCGCGTAACGCGGCGTCATATCGGGATTCAAGCTGTTTGTCACTCGTCATTTCTTTCCTGTCAAAATGTCTTTCATGTGACTTTGAGAAAAACAACAGACGACAATTTTAAACAGACGATGTTGCAGCCTGGAAAAGATTGTACAAAATTATCTTGTTTGGGAAACAGCGGCAAGTGGTGTAAGGAGGAAATTGTTGTTCAAAAAGGGCTGTTGTGGGGAGGGAGCACTGTATGGCGAGATGTCACAGTTTTGGTCATTGTGTACTGCACTCAGTTTTGTTATACTGTATTACTGCGTAAAGTTTATGTTTTGTTTATTTTACCTTTAGTCATTCAAGATATAATATTTATGTGTCAGACAATATTGTATGTAATGCAATAAAGATAAAACGCTAACTGTTAATATTAGAAAAGGTAGATACAGTCGAACTTCGATATCTCGAACTCGCTTAATTCGAACTATCCGATTTGTCGACACATGAGTTGCATTATTTCATGCTCGATTAAGCCAAACATACCCGTATTTCAAAGTTAAAACGTGGCTTAGCCACGTTTTTACTTTGAAATACGGGTATATTCGACCTAACAGAGTTCGAGATATCGATGTTCAACTGTAATTTAATTTTGGATACAGGTACAGCTATAATTATTGTGCACTGTACATCCTTATATATTCTTTTATCTGTTTCCAAAATGTCGGTGAGTAACATATTGTTTTTCTGGAGATATCATGCAGATAAAATTGGAATCAAGAATGAGAAAAAGGGAGATGCTTAAATATTCGGAGATGACAGCGTCATACCTCTTGTTTATTGCACTTCCTTTGTATTTCTCTAATACAGTATAAAGTTGTATTGATGCATGTATACATTGAAGCGCTCAGGAGATATGCTCCGGACGAAAATGTGTTGCGAACGGACGGACGTACTCATAACCTTTGTGTTATGTGGCTATTTGCTTTGAACTGTTTTACGTGGTTCGTCACACAGTAGAACTTTCTCTCTATTCCCACTAATGTTCAGGTTAATGCCACAGGAAATAGACTGGTTAATACGACAAGAAATGGTCTGGTTAATGCCACAAGAGATGGACATGTTAATGTGGCAAGTTATTTTGTGTTTTGTACAAGCTCTTACAAAAAAATACAAATTATACATCGTGTGTTTTATTGCTTTTACAAATTTTCAACTGACCTTCTGTGCTACCGATTTATTGCCTCGGAAAGACGGTCGGTGGGCGGAAATAAGGACGGACGGACAAAAATGCAATTGTATACTCCCCTAATGGGGAGTATCAAATGTAAACACCTACATATTTAAAAATTCAACCAATTCTATATCCTGTCCTTTTAAGTGAAATTTATGTAACGAAGGGCGATATCAATTTTCAAATACCATAAGTTTTGTTTTGTTTATATAAATATTAATTCTTAAATCCCAAGTATCACAATAGTTTTGTACATCATTTAGCATTAAAAGGAAGGATGGTGCTGAAAAACTAAACAAGATACGGTCATCTGAAACTATTAATATGTATAATTCAGGGCTACCATAAGTTGACATGAACAATACTAAGATTTCCAAATTAGCATTTTTCAAGAGCGATTTTACGAACCGTACCTTTACCCCATCGCCTGTTTCTAGTTTTTTGACACGTGGCTGCTTAAAGAAGACTGGAAGTAAAGCAGAATGCGCCTTAAGGCGCATTCCGCTTTACCTTCAGCCTGCTTTAAGCTATAATTTACTAGAAAAAAATCCGAAGATTCAAGAAAATTCTGGAGAAGTGGCAGCCCTGATAATTTCAAATCATCAATCGAACAGATATCTTCCACATCTGAATTTATGTTTTCAACAATATCATTTACGAACATCATGAACATTATTGGTGAGATGGGGTCGCCTTGTTTTATCCTAGCTTTTAAATATGCCCACTACTTTGACACTCCTTTATTATGTTTAACACGATCTCACAGACAAATACATGTACATAGACTTTACTGCCTTTACAAATTTTCCACTGGCATTTTGTACTAACACTTATTGAAACAAAAAGGATCTATTTATACAATCATAGCAATATTTGTAGTCTATAAATGCTGCATACATGTATATGTTTTTAACCATGGATAAAGCCTTTATGATTATTCAATGAAAGACGAAAATGCAATAAACGATGTTCTTATGGTTTTGAAAAACAACTTGGCATTTAGTAATTTTATCATATTTTCGTCCAGGAATTTAAATCATATTAAGTATTAAGTTCTGAACAAACATTTGACAAAACATTACTGATATATCTATAATTACCGGTGATTCCATTATCACCACCTTTAATATAGGCACAATAATGCCCTTACCACGCCTATCTGGATATTCTACGTTTGTGATATTTTGTACAACGCCATGGCAAATGACGTCATTTGGCGCCCAGCGCCATGCAGCGCTCGTGGACGAACAGGTAGGGCCGGAGCCCAACTATTGATATTTCACTATAGTTTATTGAATGGCTTTATAACACTCCCAGAGTCGGTTTTATGTGATAAAATCTAAGTAATAAAGGAGATTGGTGGTATTTGAACGATTCAACCCTACCTGGTACGTTGACTTCAAAGCCGCGATGATGTTAGATCTTTACAAAATCAAAGTCTGTTTTTGAAAATAAGCTGAAACAGGTTTAGATGATTACGAAAAGTAGGGTCTAATTATTTTGTTTATCTTTACTCTTCCTTTTTTGTGTACGAGTATAAATTTCTTGTAGAAAATTCAAGCAGAATTTCAAACAAAGTGCGTACTGAATAGGCGCCGAACGACTTGGCGACTCCTCCTTGTATTTTCTTTAACCCATTTGTGCCAACGGTCCTATATATGGTACATCGGCAGACAGTGTAGACTCTGATCGGACGCCGCATCTTGCGGTGTTTGATCAGAGACTACACTTTTGGCTGATAGGAATTTCAATATAATACAAAACGCAAATGAAAAAATACGTCGGAGACCAGGCACCCCTTACATCAAAACAAAGGACTAATCCAATATATAACTATGGTAATATTCACCGGACGCAAATGGGTTAAAAGCGCAATGTTCATGATTAACCCTTTCAAACCAAATTTATCTAGGGTATTTACCCCTTTATCTGCATACTGTCGTTTGCTTCTATATTGTTGTGTGCAATATTCGTTTCAAAGTTAGATTTAAGGCACTTTGATAAACGTTATTGGCAAACGAGTTTCAAACAGTTTGGATTCTGATCAGACGTCGCGTTACGCGGCGTCTGATCAGAATCTTAACTGTTTCCAAACGCCCCTGTGTTTATTGGGAATTAGTAACGCATTCCCAACGTATCACTACAGTGGAGAATCTGTTATTCTTTCCCAATAAACGCGTTTACGCTAAAACTATTATTTGCAACAACAAAAAGTTGCAAACAGTTTGGAGCCAGATCAGACACCGGGTAACCCGGCGTCTGATCAGGCTCCAAACTGTTTGCCACCAAGATAAACAAGAATTATCAGAATTGTCCAAAAGTTGTTCTTTTCTACGTTTTAGTGCTTTGCGTTTGCGTACGTTTGTGTTTAAACGGGAAAGAATAACAGATTCTCCACTGTATACACGGGCTTTCATGATGACTTTCCCCTTCTTTGATATTCAATATATGGTGATTTTGATATGTTCGACATCTGCGGGCCTTTATCAAAGATAATAATGCCTATTTACACGTCAGTTTTGTTTCATGTATTCAGTTATAATTTTGTGAGGAGTTTTATCCAACGTCTTTAATTATCTTTGATAAACGCCCTTTAATAAGAGCAATTTAACCCTTTCGGCGTCAAATTAATAGTGAGAACGTGAGAAGGTTACCCCATTTACCGCTATATTGTCGTCTGCTTCAATAGTGTTGTCTATAAGATCATGTCAACATTAGATTTAAGGTTGTATAATTTAAGAAGTTTCGACACGAGTGTCAAACAGTATGAATCCTGATCAGACGCCACGTTACGCGGCGTCTGATCAGGATCCAAACTGTGTGCAAAGTCGTCTTCATACGACTTCTGTGCGAAAGGGTTAATACTTTAATACATTCTATAGTTAGTGCCAATCAGTGCCGTTTTTTGTTTTTTCAGTGTTTTAAGGGTGTATCAATGTCATGAGCCATTTTTTCAAAGTATTAAACTTTTTTTCTATCATTGTTTTTTTGGAAGAGCTATTTATGATGAATGAAAAAATGAAAAAAAATATATATGGTGGTGTCCTTTTTTTTTAGCTACAGCGATTTGAAAAAAGTATGTCAAATTTGGATTTTTTTTCAAATTTTACCCATTCAGAGTACAAGCTTCAGTAAAATCTATTTCAAAACAAAACAAAAATGTTAATTTGGGTTTTCTTTATTTATTTCATGTCTATGGTGGTATGTTCACATACATAAACCAAATTTAGACAAAACAGGCACCAGGTTTGAACAATATGGATCCTTGAATATCATTGAATGCTTTATATAGGGCATGATTTTATTAGATTTTTTATTTTATGAAAAAAAGTAAAAAAGTTTGAAAATGAAATAGTTCTAGTATTAAACTTTTTCTTATATTCTACCAAATGAAAGCCCATACTAAGGCAGTTCAAAATATGAAAAGAAATTGAAAGGTCAGTGTTGAGTCAGTGTTGAAAATTTTGAGTTATTAAAGTAAAAAGAGTTATCGCCCCTTACAAAATTTACAAAAAAGTACCATATCGATGATATTTAGAGCTTTATAAATTTCACATTTGGTGCCTTTTTTTCTTAAATTAGTTTTTGTATGAAGAAATACTACCATAGATAGGAAATAGATAACACAAAACCAAATTATCATATTTGTTTTCATTTAAAATGGGTTTTATTGAAGCGGGCTGTTTGAAAAGGACAAAATAAGAGGAAGTGGGTGGGGGTAAATTTTACATGGCCGCAGAGCCAACTGTTGTTCACCAAAATGTACACTTTTTCTATTTTTTCATTCATCTTAAATAGCTCTTCAATACAAAACCATCATAGAGTGTTTTCATATACTTTGAAAAATTCCCAAATTCATGACATTGATACACCCTTAAGTCAATCACCCCTGAAAATTCAAATAGACCATTCCAATATCTTATAAAGCCTATCCCTTTGTTTTGCTAGATAGGGATGTTCTTTACGATTTATTGAAGAAAAGACAAACAATGCAGACTGATCAGAGGGCTGCTAAAAAGCCATTTGATATTGGTCTACACTGTTTGCACAGGACAAGTATACTCTTCGTTGTTACACTGTTTGAAAAGGACGAATCTATTCGTCGCGAGGGCTTAATGAGTTAATATTGCTTAAGGGCAGTAAATTTAGTTTCTGGCTGGTATAGGTATTCCATTTTAATGCAGTATGTACAATTGTTTTCAGAGACTCTCAGGTGATAATTATGATATTGTTTAATCATCTCTTACAACTCCATCGATCAAAGGTACAGTGGCGAATACGTCATTCTTTCCCGTTTAAACGAAACGAAACGCAAAGGCAAACACTAAAACGTAGAAAAGTACAACTTTTGCACAGTTCTGATAATTCATGTTTATCTTGGTGGCAAACAGTTTGGAGCCTTATCAGACGTCGGGTTACCCGGCGTCTGATCTGGCTCCAAACTGTTTGCTTAGGAATTAATGGTTTTAGCGTAAACGCGTTTATTGGGAAAAAATAACGTTTTGTCCCCTGTACATTAGACGTTTATATGGAGTAGTGGGATAAACGAATACTGTACATTACAAGCTATCTAAAAACTGTTAAACTACTATATTACGACTATTAAAAAGAGTACAAATTGGTTACATGATGACAGGTAGCAGCTTAACGCAAGTTGAAAGTAAAACAGAAAACTCATGAAGGCGCTTTCTGTTTTACTTCCACCTTGCTTTAAGCAGCCACCTGCCTTACACACGGAAATGATATATGCACTTTAGTGGTCGTAATAGAGAGGTTTTACTGCATGTCTACATGAGATGTTCCAGCATTAGTGTTAGAGGAGACGTTCAGGTTTGACAGCAGAGTGTCAAAAGATTTCCCTAACTTTCCCTGATCAAATATCATTCATGTGTAGCGCTCACACGTCCTAGGCAAGCAATGTACATGTATACCAAAATCAGAGGGGCTCATATATGAGTTCGACGATCAGGGTATGCACTGTTTGTCATGTTGCTATGCGTTATAAAATTCAACCCTAAATAGTCAATAATGGTGGTGACAAAAACTTATTAGGAACTAAATTTCTTTATTTGAAATGTCAGGAGTGCATGAGTGCATCTAGTATAGTTTGGAGTATTCGGGGTTGTTTTGGATATATACTTGTGTTGCATACTGATAAACAGTATAGCTACTGATCATATTTTCTTAATAGAACCATTTGATCAGGGTCTACAATGTTTGCATATGACAGACGTATTTAGAAGTGGAGAAAACGTTATTCTTTCCCGTTTAAACGCAAACGAAACGCAAACGCATTGCAACAAAACTGAGAAAATGACAACTGTTTGATAATTTAGACTATTAACTTTAATCTCAGTGGCAAACAGTTTAAAGCCTGATCAGACGCCGGCTACCCGGCGTCTGATCTGGCTCCAAACTTTTTGCAATGGAAATAATAGTTTTAGCGTAAACGCGTTTATTTGGAAAGAATAACGTTTTCTCCACTGTAACTGTTACACGCATATGGGTTCAGTGGGTTTAACCCATTCACCACACGGACATCGTCGGTTTAAACTTTTAACCCTTTTACTGTCATGGTGCCATGATAGTGGCGTCAATACCCGTCTAAACCTATCGCTGCTACAGTGGTAAATCTGTTATTCTTTCCCGTTTAAACGCAAACGTACGCAAACGCAAAGCACTAAAACGTAGAAAAGAACAACTTTTGGACACTTCTAATAATTCTTGTTTATCTTGGTGGCAAACAGTTTGGAGCCTGATCAGACGACGGGTTACCCGGCGTCTGATCTGGCTCCAAACTGTTTGCACTGCTTCGCGGTTTCATACAGTGTGACCAGGTTTTTTTCCATACCTCCATGAATATAATAAATGTTCGAATTATTCCTTAAATAGCACTGGTGATTGTTTGAAACTGAAGTACAGATAAACGGAGTAAAAAGAAAACCAGGAGTTTACCAATAAAGAACATTCTGAGAGAACAATATTTGTTTTAATTGTATTTTGATAGTAAGATTTGAAACTATAGAAAATAAGTTCGCTTGTAAAGAGTCTGATAACCGGAGTTGGACTAAACCCTATTTTGTTTAAATGATTTCATGAAACACGTGAAAATCCTTTTAAGTATATCGGGGTAGTTGGAGACTATCTATACATAATTATAGCCTTTAAATGTCATTAAACAATCCCAACATCCGCGGAAACTACCGCACTGACACCATCGGTACAGCCACATTTTAAAGCAGAATGTCACTTTCCTTGATCCGAAATTATTCGTACAGAAAAGAAAGCGAAATTAGATTATACTAATTTTATGATCATATCTACTCCAGCGTGTAATGTTTATTCAATAGAAGTTTATTATTTTAAATCGTTTTTTCTAATACAGTTCTCAAAACTATTCAATTTATCGTGCTTTCTTGAGAGCAGGTGAAGATACAGTAGAAGTTATGGAAACTCAGATGGTTTCAAAGATGTAAAACCATTAATAATAATACAAAATTTTAATATTAATTTGTATAACCCCCAAATATGGACAGCATTTAAAATGAACATTTTACAAATTAACCCATTACTCATAAAATACGCATTTTTACGCTTTTAATTTATTGCCCACAAGAGGAAATGAGTTCCATTTTAAACAGTCATGAATAGGCACTAGAAAAAGTATTTTCGATATCCATGCAGATGGTAGCTCGAAGCAGTCTGAAACTAAAGCCGAATGCGCCTTTAGGCACATTCTGTCTGACTTTCAACCTGCGTTAAGTGGTCACTTGTCTTTGATACTAGGTACACTCCATACAGTAATGCGTTATATGGAAAATAAGCATTGTGAAGCTAAGGACATACACAAGTATACAACACATGGGTACTTAAGTGGTCGTAATAGAGAGGTTTTACTGCATGTCTACATGAGATGTTCCAGCATTAGTGTTAGAGGAGACGTTCAGGTTTGACAGCAGAGTGTCAAAAGATTTCCCTAACTTTCCCTGATCAAATACCATTTTTCAAAGGTCATTCGTGTGTAGCGCTCATGCAATGTACATGTATACCAAAATCAGAGGGGCTCCTATATGAGTTCGACGATCAGGGTATGCACTGTTTGTCATGTTGCTATGTGTTATAAAATTCAACCCTAAATAGTCAATAATGGTGGTGACAAAAACTTATTAGGAACTATATTTCTTTATTTGAAATGTCAGGAGTGCATGAGTGCTTCTAGTATAGTTTGGAGTAGTCGGGGTTGTTTTGGATATATACTTGTGTTGCATACTGATAAACAGTATATAGCTCCTGGTCAAATGGTCCTTAATAGAACCCTTTGATCAGGGTCTACAATGTTTGCATATGACAAACGTATTTAGAAGTGGAGAAAACGTTATTCTTTCCCGTTTAAACGCAAACGAAACGCAAACGCATTGCAACAAAATTGAGAAAATGAAAACTGTTTGATAATTTAGACTATTAATTTTAATCTCAGTGGCAAATAGTTTGAAGCCTGATCAGACGCCGGCTACCCGGCCTCTGATCTGGCTCCAAACTTTTTGCAATGGAAATAATAGTTTTAGCGTAAACGCGTTTATTTGGAAAGAATAACAGATTCTCCACTGTAACTGTTACACGCATATGGGTTCTGTGGGTTTAACCCATTCACCACAAGGACATCGTCGGTTTAAACTTTTAACCCTTTTACTGTCATGGTGCCATGATAGTGGCGTCAATACCCGTCTAAACCTTTCGCTGCTACAACAGCGTATGCTCACAAACCTATCGTCAGCTTTTATTTGGAAACACATTGGACTACGGTACCAGGGGTCGTGAGTTCGATCCCCCGCCGGACCAGCGGTCTGACTAGGGGATTTTTCTGAATCCCCGATGATGTACAGGAATGTTCTTGAGCAAGACATGTACCGCGAATTGCTCCTCTCCACCCAGGGGTTAAAATGGGTACCTGTGAAGGGTCCGAGTCGGTACTGCGGCTGCATTTGACTGCGCCATATGTTAGCAGTGCTCATAGGCAAGATGGCTCGATGATCAGGGGAGTATATGTACAGTCGGCTGAGCGGTCATTCGGACTGAAAGTAGACTTTAACTTGGTATATTACTTTTATATTATTAAAGTTCAGAGGGTTTGGTAATTTACTTAAAAAGCATGTATGTCAGTGTCAAACAGTTTGAATAGTTTTACAATATGCTACAAAAGGACAAACAGTTTTAACTCATTCACCCCTGAAACTTTTAATATATAATTCAAATTTCAATATTAGTCTAGTCCATATTTTCTTTTTTAGGGTGGATTTTAACAATATTTTACAAAATGACAAAGAGTGTAGACCCTGATCAGAAGGATCCTTATGGAGCCCCTCTGATCAGGGTCTATACTGTTTACATAGGGAGGGCAAGTATACTTTTGACAGGTATATGGTTTGATAATGACGGGTATACTCGTCGCTAGGGTTCAATGCGTTAACCCTGATCTGAGTTTACCTTTGATCTTGGTCTTAATTGTTTTATAGGATACGTTTACTCTTCACAGGTACACTGTTGGTAAAGGATGTGTGTACTCGTCACTAGGGTTCAGTGTGATAACCCATTCGCCCCTGACACTTTAAATGGACAACTCCCGTTTCCAATTAAATCCAGTCGCATTTATGACAAATTAGGGTTGGTTTCTGCAATGACTTGCATAATGACAAACATTTACAAACAGCTCTTAAATGAAATGCAAATTGATGATGCTATTTAGACCTGGTGTTTTGTTTTGTTAGAATGTATTAATGAACTCCAATGAATGCATTAATGCCTATATGAAGCCACTTTGGTTTTCCTAGCTATCTGATTACATCTAGGTACAGTGGATAATCTGTTATTCTTTCCCAATAAACGCGTTTACGCTAAAACTATTATTTGGAGTGCAAACAGTTTGGAGCCAGATCAGACGCCGGGTAACCCGGCGTCTGATCAGGCTCCAAACTGTTTGCCACCAAGATAAACAAGAATTATCAGAATTGTCGAAAAGTTGTTCTTTTCTACGTTTTAGTGCTTTGCGTTTGCGTATACGTTTGCGTTTAAACGGGAAAGAATAACAGATTCTCCACTGTACATGTATAAGGTTCAAACGGTGGTCATTCTACGAATTTCGTGACAGTTGCATGTATGATCTAGTTTTAATTTGCTAATTTATCTAACCCTCTTTATAACGGCACTCGGTATATCCGAAATTCAGCATCTAAAGTGGAGAAGATAATATAACTTTTCATTTGTGATTTCTTTATTTGATTTTTTTTATGATTTTAAATCGCTTTTAACAGTATTTCAGTCATATCGCACGTCCTGCTAATTACTGGCGGAGGAAGACCCCAGAAGCCCTTTATGCACTGTTTCAGGCACAAATCGGCAACTGGGTAGAACTACCGACCTTCCGCAAGCCATCTGGAAGGCTTCCTCACATGAAAAATCCGAATGCCCAGACCGGGATTCGAACTCACAGCGGTGAGGAGCTTAGTGATGTAAATCACAGTGACTATATTACTAGACCATGGTGGCCCCTATTATTATTTTTATTTTTCAATAAACGCGTTTACGCTAAGACTATTATTTTCATTTGCAAACAGTTTGGAGACTGACCAGACGCCATCTGATCAGGCTCCAAACTGTTTGCAACTCAGATTAAAATAGTTGTCAAAATAAGGTTATTTTCTACATTTTATTTGCAATTGCGTTTGCGTTCGTTTGCGTTTAAAAAGGGGAAAGACATGTGTCTTCTCGTCTGTATGACTGAAAACATAACAAGTACTGTCATTGTTCTGATATTAGCCCAACTTGCAATAATTATGTGCTTTTTAACAGAAGAGGTACATGTACATTGTATTAGTAGCATTTGTGATCAAACTAAAGCCTTTTTCTATTACTTTTACCCTCCATTAACTCTTTGCATGCTAACGGCGGATATATCCGCCACAGTGCTTACCTTTGCAAACAGTTTGAATCCAGATGAGACGCCGCGTAACGCGGCGTCTCATCAGGATCCAAACTGTTTGACACTCTGACCATGTTATGAAATGAAATTTAGAAAAATCTATTTTTAGAACAATAGCAGACGACAAAGGTTGCAGACGAAAAAAATACCCAGCTTGCAAAGAGTTAAGTAACAACCTATTTTTAATTGTATCAACTATTCCTTGTTGATCGGTTGCTTAGCACAGACAGCAATATCAGTTTAGCGTCACAAAATATAAGGAACAAAACCTTCATTGAAATGAGGGTTTTATGTGTTGTACATGTCCTGCCCACTCTGGTCCATTTATGTATGTGTTGAGTCTGAGGTCGTTCTCAAGCATTTGATTGGTCAGATTTGAGCGAAAGCACAAATCTGACCAATCAGATATCGATGTTTGAGAACGATTTCAGACTCGACTAAAAAACTTTATAACCTTGGACACTGTATGAAAAAAAAACCTGGTCACACTTTTGTATGAAACCGCTTCGCGGTTTCATACAGTGTGACCAGGTTTTTTTTCATACCTCCATGAATATAATAAATGTTCGAATTATTCTTAAAATAAATATCGATAAGAGTGTCAAACAGTTTGGGTCCTGATCAGACGCCGCGTTACGCGGCGTCTGATCAGGACCCAAACTGTTTGCAAACGCGCTTTAAAGCGTCATTGAGAGTGAAAGGGTTAATGGCGCGCTTGTAGGGAATAAATAACGACTGCCCAATTGTAGCATGACATATCAAAGTACTCGAGAGCACTGGTGATTGTTTGAAACTGAAGTACAGATAAACGGAGTAAAAAGAAAACTAGGAGTTTACTAATAAAGAACATTCTGAGAGAACAATATTTGTTTTAATTGTATTTTGATAGTAAGATTTGAAACTATAGAAAATAAGTTCGCTTGTAAAGAGTCTGATAACCGGAGTTGGACTAAACCCTATTTTGTTAAATGATTTCATGAAATACGTGAAAATCCTTTTAAGTATATCGGGGTAGTTGGAGACTATCTATACATAATTATAGCCTTTAAATGTCATTAAACAATCCCAACATCCGCGGAAACTACCGCACTGACACCATCGGCACAGCCACATTTTAAAGCAGAATGCCACTTTCCTTGATCCGAAATTATTCGTACAGAAAAGAAAGCGAAATTAGATTATACTAATTTTATGATCATATCTACTCCAGCGTGTAATGTTTATTCACTAGAAGTTTATTATTTTAAATCGTTTTTTCTAATACAGTTCTCAAAACTATTCAATTTATCGTGCTTTCTTGAGAGCAGATGAAGATACAGTAGAAGTTTTGGAAACTCAGATGGTTTCAAAGATGTAAAACCATTAATAATAATACAAAATTTTAATATTAATTTGTATAACCCCCAAATATGGACAGCATTTAAAATAAACATTTTACAAATTAACCCATTACTCATAAAATACGCATTTTTACGCTTTTAATTTATTGCCCACCAGAGGAAATGAGTTCAATTTTAAACAGTCATGAATAGGCACTAGAAAAAGTATTTTCGATATCCATGCAGATGGTAGCTCGAAGCAGTCTGAAACTAAAGCCGAATGCGCCTTTAGGCACATTCTGTCTGACTTTCAACCTGCGTTAAGTGGTCACTTGTCTTTGATACTAGGTACACTCCATACAGTAATGCGTTATATGGAAAATAAGCATTGTGAAGCTAAGGACATACACAAGTATACAACACATGGGTACTTTATAAAGAATGACATAAAACCACAAAAAGTGAAACTATGATAAAAGTACAATGTACACTAATATGATATGCCATCTTGGACATAAATAGAAACAGAAGAAGTAGCTTGATATTAATACGCATTTTTTTAAAGACAAGCGATTGATTTACTAACCGTTCAATCCCTTCTGCACAAACGGAACAACTAGGTGATTCGCCATTTCCTTTAACTCAAAGCTAGATTTAAGGCCCAAATGACTGAAGAAGTATCACCATGATTGTCCAACAGATTTTAGTTTGCATTATGCGGCATCTTATAATGGTCCAGATTGTTTGCACAATAAACTGTAGTCGCCTATGACAGAGAAAGCGTTATTCCCTTCGGCACAAACGGAGCACGTATTGCTTTATTTCTTTCATCGCCTTCTTGAGCTCACTTCTAAACATGGATCCACTGAACACATACAGCAGAAAGTTAAAAGAATAGTTACAGCATACAAGAAGAAATGCAAAGCATTGAATAAGCTGCAATCTAGCATTCATCTGTATGTCCGTAACGTTCTTAAACATAACGCCTTTTATGACAGCGAACATTGCAAATGGTGAGGTAGTTATAACAAAGCATGCACATAGAACGAAGAGTATTTTTGCAGATGAACGCAGCCTGTTGTCAAGAGTGTCCGGTTGTCCTGACTGCGGATGCACTCTGATGTTCCTGTTTCTCTTTTTGAGGCACAGCGTGATGGCAATGGTTATATTTCCAGTAGTTATTAAAATTAAAGGAAAAAGATTTAACAAAACCAAAACCAAAACCCTGAAAGTGGAATTTAAATAGTCCTGATATCGTTCCGTCTTTGCTTGACAAACCTTTCCGTTCTCGGTAAAGTCGTGTGTTCCATTGAATGTCAAATTGGATTTCGGCATAACACTTAGTTCAAACATAAATAACAAATGAACGGATAAACCTATTATGATAATAAACAGAGTGTTTACGGCTATTATTGACCCTTTTATAGTAAGTTTTTGACGTGCCCAAATCGGCCAAACTGTACGAAGTAATCTTTCAACTGTCAACAATACCAAAACCCAAACCGAAAACGCTGCCGCAGTGTAGGTTAACCACACATGGACAATGCAGTTAAAAGTAGATATATTCTTTATGTCAATGTTGAATCGAAGAAAATACTGTCGGCACAAAAAACATAAAAGTGTGATTATGTCTGACACTGTCAGACATAACAAGTATACTGTTATCGAAAGAGCTCTCATCTGTTTACGAGTGAGCACAATCAGATTTAAAATATTCCCAGTAATTCCGATGATAAATAGAAGTGGGTACACAATCCTCCATAACCAAATCGTAATTGTACACTCAACTTGTACTGGCTCCTCACAGAAAGGTGATATTATGTATGTGTCTCTACTCATTGTACACGGTCAGTCCAAAATGTGTTGGATCCTATGGGCCCGTTTTACTAAACAACGTACGCAAAATTTTTGCGTAAGTCAAATTTTTAAATTTTAAATTATATTTTTCATTATCACTTGCTACAAACAGCAAATAGCCAGATCAGATGACGCGCTTTTAGCGCGTCCTCTGATCTGGCTATTTGCTGTTTGCAAACGTTTATGATCGAAAAATAAGAGTTAAACGATTTTGACTTACGCAAAAATATTGCGTAAGTTGTTTAGTAAAACAGGCCCCTTGTGCGTAAAGTCAAACAAAAGATAGAGTCCTTGAAATTGCAAACGTACGTTTAATATATCGGTATATTCACTATGTAGAGTGCAGAAGACGTTTTGCCGTATTAGCCGTTTCAAAAAAACTATTTAACACAAACTGTGCGACAAAATGTGAAAATGCCTTTAAATATTTTAATAAGCCAGATCAGACGCAATGTTTTCCAGCTTTTGATCTAAAACTAAACGTTTTGCAATAAGGATTTTAAGCATAAACAGTTAATTTGGAAAGAAAAAATGTCCTTTGCAAAAGCTGTCGTTTGCAACAACTCTGATGGTTCATTTTTCTCCATTATATTTTAGGAAAATGGCACCATATTGTCAAACAGTTTTGATCCAGATGAGACACCGAGTTACTCGGTGTCTCATCTATATCCAAACTGTTTGCAATAGTAATCACAAATTCGTCTGCAGAAGGTTCGTACGAATACCACAGAAACATGAACTACCCAAACTGACTGAATATAACTACTACATGTATATAATTGTAATTATATAGTACATCTCCAGCGGAAGTCACGTGAGAAGAATCAATATAATTGGTATGGTATCAAGCACGCCTTGTTATTTTCCCCTTGCAAAGTGGCAATATCAGAGAACATTTGGTAAACATGCCATTCCTCTTAGATAATACAGAACAGAATCTGTATTTCAACGTGTATAGATGAACTTTGTGCGCTGAACCGTGACTGAGCTTTTCTATTTATAGAAGTTGCAACCATTCCATGTTATGGGTAAGTTAGGGTTCAAACCTTAACTTAATATTTTAAAATAAGATTTTGAGAGCTATATGTCATCGTGGTCGAGGTAATAGAGTAGTGTTTTACTGAGTAAAGTCATGAGTTCGATACCCAGTGAATTATTTTTCTTTCTTTTTTGTTGGGAAAGGCATTTTTATACTACACATGACGATAACCACAATGAATCTTTAGTAATTGGTCAGTATTTGAATAATATATATTATTCAATTTCTTATTACATTTCGGTATAACTACATTATTCAAACTAAAGATGCCACGACAGACAAAACCATCGCATCAATATTCTAAAATTCCATGACAAGGAAACCTGTATAAAACGTCTACGAGCCTGTAAGAAGGAGAAGCAGAAGCAATATAAAATCCCATTGGATCTTATCCGAATCCCATATAACTTATATGGGGTAACCTTAAAGGGATTCCTAAGTTACCTAAAAGTCTAACACATTGAACCCTAACGACAAGTATACTCGACATTTAGAAAGAGTGTACTGAACTTGTCCCCTAAAAACTGGGAATACCCAGATGGGCTCCTGAAGGAGCCCTCTGATCAGGGCAACATTGTTTGTCATTTTTCAATTGCCATTCATTAACTAGACTTGATTGGAAACTGCAATTGCCCATTGTCATTTCGGTGATAATTGCATTAATGCAATTGTTTTCTAGAAGTGAGAATCGAACCCACAGCCTTTAACACTAATGAAAGTAACCTAACCCGCTACCTACTACTCTAACTCGATTATTGATTAAATTTCAATACAAAAGGCATTATAGCCTTAGTATAACATGAAAGGTAGGTAACTCCTGAACAAATTCATGATTTGTGACGCGTTTTACCTCTACGGGTGGACTCGTCCTAAAGGTCACAGCGCACGGGTCAAAATCCGACTATACATAATTTGCCAGTTAATTAGCCACAATGATACGTTTATGTATGAGATGCTGTTAATAAGACAAAAGTGGGTACTTTCTCTCTTTTTTGCTGATTATATGATATTAAAGAAACACATATCTGTATTTGCATATTTTGTCGGCCATTCTTTATGCAATTTTCAAATTAACAGTTTAATTTTCTCTATGTTTTATTGTTTTAAACATCTGAAAAGTATTGAACTACTTTTAATCTTGATTACAGTTGAAAGTGTACCTCATCAACACTGAAAGGAGTTTCGTTTTATTCTCGCAATCATCTTGGACGTCACCTTAATACTTTGTCGGCCATTTTTGACGCCATTTTGAATAAAGCATTATTATTATTTCCATTTTGATCTTAAACAATGTCGAAATTCATGACAGTGAACTATTTTATGCTGAAAACAATCCTTTCAAATGCATTGCATCAAACCCAACAGCTAGTCAATTTACATCGTTATGCATGGACTACCTCAATGTAAACTTAAGGTTATGGGTTTTATGTAAACTGCATTATGGTGACAGTCTTTTATAATTCATTTATGAATGAGTTAATTGCCAAGTTGATCTTTTCATGCTTTATTATTTATTATGAACACTTATATGATCACGACGGGAAACATCTGAAAAAATCGTAGCCTTGTTAAGTGTCATTTTCATTTTATTTTACATAAAAATGGTACGTTGTCGGCCATTTTGTACGCCATTTTGAATTATAGATTATTTTTATTTCTATTTAGAACTTAAATATAGTCATCCAAGATTAAACTGAGCTATAATTTGGTGAAAAATCCGTTAAAGCTTATTGAATCAAACCTAACAGTTAGCCAGATACATGCCGGTGGCCATCTTGGACGCCATCTTGAATATCTTGAAATGCTCAAGAATGACCGGCGGTCATACATCGGATCCTTGATGCTGAGGGTCTATTCTACCAAAAACCACAAAAACATTTTCTATACAACTCCAAGCAAGGTTAAGCTAAACTATCCCTGTCTGCTACCAGACTATAAGGTTCAGGACTGTTCACCCCCGTCGTCAGTGTTATACAATTGTTGTCTGATTTTACATTTCAAATTTACGCGACGACAGATCAGGATTCGAATGATATGCAAATAATCAATGTTCTTGGGATAAGGCGGTGAAGGGGATAAAGGGGTAAAGTGTAATGTAAATGGGTGTCAGGAGCCTTATGCCTCGCTCACATTTGCTGCGGCCGCCGAGCGGCGAGTTTTTATTTTTTGGGGTTAAAAAACATGTGACCACCGTACGGCCGCCGTGCGGTCGACGCACGGCCACCGTTCGGCGCCTCTTCGCTGACTGTAATTTCTATAAAAAAAAAAACCCACACGGGTTGAATGTTTTAACTTACGAAAATCTAAATTTGTTTATACGAAAACACCCTCTAAAATAGGTGTTTACACACTCATATTTTTAAAAAAAAAATGCACAAATGAAAATTTATAATTATATTTTGATCATATCGTCGAAATGCCGACTCAAAATTTTTATTTGATCAACTAAAACTCGGTGTATGTACTCTTACCATATGAAATATTTGCTATATAATAACAGATGTCCGCTTAAAGCAGGCAGAACTTAAAGCAGAATGTGTACAATGAACTAATCATCTAAAATCCCGTTTAAAAAACTGTTTTGACCTTGACGTTCGCAAACGCCTCGAAATATAATATACATTTATATATCGGCAACCTAAATAGACCCTGGTGAGGCAAATCATAAAGGAGCATCTTGATCTGGGTTTACCTGTTTGCAGAGACGAAATGCGTATTCATTTGGTAAATGGTTGAGATCACATATCGGACAGCCGAAAATGCCCAAAATTGGCTTTCAATACTTCTATAAGTCGATATATATGTGTATAATTAACTAATCATCAAATAATCCCGTTTAAAAACTGTTTTGGCCTTTACTCTCACAAACGCCTCGAAATATATTATGAATCTATGTATATGGGCAAAATGAGTAGACCCTGATGAGGCAGATCGTAAAGAAGCATTCTGGTCTGGGTTCACCTGTTTGCAGAGGCGTAAGGCGTATTCATTTGGGAATTGGTTGAGACCGCGCATCGGTTGAAAAACTTAATTCCCAAATAAATGCCGATGGTAAAAGTTTCTTTTGTTTAATTAAATTTAGGCTAAATTTGAAAAATTGACTTAAAAGGTCAATAATTAAAAACAATGTTGTAAACTTGTCTGAAATAAGTCGGAATTAGTTAATAAATCCGAATATGAGTAAATTGTACATAATTACCAAAACGATAGAATAATCCAATAACGAATAACTGTAACAATTTTTTCCTGTTTGGATTCCACACATACAGCAAACACGTTAGGACGAGTAATTTACAGGACCAGGTTGTATGAAGTGTGTCAGTACCACCGCTGACACGCGTCCACCGCGGACACGTGTTGCTCAAACAAACACGACCCTTCTCTGATGGCTGGCACGTGCAAGGATAGCCTTTGATGTAGCCGTCACATTCTTCATAATTTCACATAGGTGTAAAATCTTAAAATTTATAAAAACAAAGGATGGGTCTGCTGTGTCATTCTTAGTTTGGTTTGGGTTAGATACGTTACAGTCTAAATTAGCAATGGAAAACACCAAGCTTCATTGTTTCTTCTGTAAGTCGTTGTCTGGTCAAGTAATGTTCGACGAAGATGCCAGCGCTGCCCTGGTTAGGTACGTACTACTCATATAATACTTTTATCCTGTCTCGTTTCCTTCTTGTCAAATCAACTATCGATTAAGCCATTTCCTTATTTACCATATGGCATTTGTCTATTGAAAAGAAGTGACCTAGCAGGTTGAAAGTAAAGAAGAACGTATCCTAAGGCATATATTCTGTTAACTTTCAAATTGCTTTAAGTTACTATCTGCTAGGGATAATGATTTAAGTCTATATGGTCTAAGCACGAATGAATATTGTATTGTATTGAATAACACATCTGTTATTCATTCGTGGTCTAAGTCGTTGAAAATATAAAAATGTATATTGTCGTCTGCTGAATTGCCATAGCTGAAAAGTACATGAATGTACGTCCGTTTCATCCTTTTACTCCATGATCTTTGACTATTTTTGAAGAACATCAAATCATGTTGAAAGTAAAGCAGAAAACACCCAATTTATAATGCTTTACTTTTCTGTTCTGCTTTAATGTACCATCTCGTATGATAAAGAATAATATTCATTATAGTGGACATTATAAACATATATAGTTTTCGTCCTTGGGCAAATTAAATGCGTGAAATGAGCCTGATGTTTACTGTGTATGCAGAGGATTAACCCATTCCTGTTTCTAGTTTTGAGTTCAATTCAAAGTTTAATTGAAGTTGGTGCATATATAACATTTAACATTTGCTATGAATATAGCTTTTTACCGACACAGGCCTTTAATTTGATCACAGGTGACCACTGACCACTTAAAGCAGGTTGAAAGTAAATCAAAATCTGATTTGCTTTCAGCCTGCTTTAAGTTTATGGTGCATATTGAAGACTGTATTAAGAAGAATTATTTTCAAAACGTTTTGCTAATAATTTTGTTTCAAGCTATCTTTTGGCTACGGAGTAATTAGACCGCTCTAATTACTCGGTGCTATTGCCCAAGGAATAATGAATTAAATCAGTATTTTCGTAAAAGGGTCGTCGGCAAAAAGTATTTAACTAAGGTTTATGCATACTTTATTTAAGACAAGTCTAAGACAATTGTACAACAGTTTGGCCCCAGATCAGACGAGACATTATGCAGCATATGCTGTTTGCGCGCCTATGCCAGACCACTACTAGTAATATAATTGTCTCATGTATTTGCATATATTTATGTAAACTGAGATTTGAAATAAAGCAATTTGAAAATATGATCTGAGTTATAATCCCCAATATTTGTCTATCAATTAGTACCCTAATGTGTTAATTGGTTAAAAGATCGAGCTTATCATCGGGTATCAAACTTTGTGTTGGTTGTTGACAGTTATGATTATGGACGAAAATGATAGGTCCTTAAAGCATGTTGAAAGTAAAGCAGAAGTAGCATTCTGCTTTATATTCAACCTTCTTTAAGCTACAATTTGTCTATATAAAGAAACAATTTCTTATGGTACATAGTACTACATATTCATCCGAGGGACGAGTATACTCGTCATAAACAAACAGTCGAAACAAACATTGCAGATCCTGATCAGAGGATTTTTCGGAAAAGTATAGGTTAACAATTGAAAAACTGACAAGAAGAGGAAATGTCCTCCAGAAGCAGGCTGAGACAGAGATGGAGCTGCTGAATATGTACGGAGTAAGTCAGCGCTGGAGCTTCCATTCACAGATTTTAGTTTTTTAAATACTTCCCTCATATGAAGCTCTGCAATGCGTTTCAATATTTAATGTTGTACACATATTGTAAAAATATTAATTTAAACTACGATATTTATTTTTTTCATGTCTCCGGACCCCTCCTGTACAGCCTTTGAGCTGTGGATTACGTGAATTCTATCAACACTTGATTCAATTGGATTATTATATGAATGTGTGTTTTGTGTTTTATCTGTGATATATTTATCTGTGATATTAAGTTAAGGCAGGTCAGCATTTTTCCATATTGCGACGATTGCTAGCCATCAAAAGTATCTTTTTTGATAATTTGTTAAAATATATTGGTGAATAAACAATATTAATACCGTATTAACGATAAAAAAAATATGAATACCGTATAATACGATATCGGTACAACATACATATAGCTTCTAAGTGGTGTGTTCGGTTGTTTTCGTATGTCATGTCGGACCGGCACTTTTCATATTGACGCCGATTTTGGGGCAATAAAAGCACCTTTTTGAGTAGGAATGACGATTATTATTTTATAATAGACTAATAAACTGTTATTGATGGCTTTAAATATACTTTCATAACACAAAACCTTTTTTCTAGCCTGTTTTCGCCTGTTTTCGCGAAAACAGGCTGTTTTCGGTTTTTCGGGTGACCCCGGCGACCGTAAGGCGACCGTACGGCCGCCGTACGACAGCCGTGGAAGTCCCACCAGATGCTCTGCAACCAAAATGCTGCTCCTGCTACACAACTTGGTTTTGCTACATGCAGGGCTGCCTATTCTCCGGATTTTTCCTAAATCTCCGGATTTTTTCCCATTACATGGTAGCTTAAAGCAGACTGAAAGTAAAGCAGAATGCGCCCTAAGGCGCATTCTGCTTTACTTACAGCCTGCTTTAAGTGGTCGCATGTAAAACAAGAAAAAGGCTATGGGGTAAAGGTACGATTCGTAAAATCGCACTTGAAAAATGCAAATTTGGAAATCTTAGGATTTTTCATGTCAACTTATGGCAGCCCTGTACATGTTCACAAAACTGTTATCAGTCCAACTACACCGTGAACTCAAATGAAACAATTGGACAGCACTTAAGAACATCCAAATCCATTTTTTTTTAAGATAATATACATGTTTTACATATATGAACATAAGTACAAATGCGCAATAGGGAAAGTGACAATTGTGTTCCGGCGGCCGCACGGCGACCGTACGGCAGCCGCAGAACCACTCTGCGGGGTGTATTTTCTACGGCCACCGTAGAAATTAAAAAATGTTATTACTCCGCGTTATAATTCTATGGCGAGCTCTACGGCCTATAAACTATTGGAATACGCCGCACGGCCGCCGCAGAATATCTGCGGCCGCCGCAAGATTCTCCAGAGTTCAAGTTTCTGCGGCCACCGTAGAGCAAATGTTAGCGCACTTTTAACAAACACGTTAATATTGATTTTGGAAATGATTGTTATGTTTGACAAAATTTCCTTTCGAACCGAAGTTTTGGCCGGTGATCACCCATACTGGAATTTGACCTAGATTTATCACAGTGCAATAGTTTTGACCTGACATAACCCACGTTCAAACTTGATCTAGATTTGAAAGAACCTAACATTTTGACAAAGTTTCATTAAAATCAAATGAGACTTCTAGCCTATTAACGGCGAACATTCAGCGATCCTAATTGCTGACTTTGAGCTAAAACTCTACCCCGTCTATAGGCGAAGTATATACAATGGAAAAAACTAAAACAAAATTAAGATTCAGTTATTTGGTAGGTCTTAAATTCAGACTGCACGACAACATCACAAATTTTACTTATAATTGGGTACGTTTGCAAGTAAATCATCTGGTTTTCAGACTTTTCAAGCAACTTATCTGGATCCCAACTATTTACTATTAATACCACAAATGTGTCATAAGCGTATTTGATTTGTTCATTAAGCCTGTTTCTGGTAATCGCTTACCGACTGCAAACAGTTTGGATGCCGATCAGACTTTTAATTACTCGTCGTCTGATCACTAGCAATCTGAGATTCGTATTTACATCTCCACTGCCTTAAAAGAGGCTCGCAACCAGATTTAGAATTAAAAATAGTAATTTGTAAATATATGTCAAACGCTTATTTGAGCGGGTAAGAATTAGTTTAGGGATGAGAAATTCAGTTTAATAAAAAATGCATTTTAATAAAAAAAAATATTGAGCTCTGGTGGGATTCGAACCCGGGACCCGGCATGCGGGGACAGAATAGCAAAAATAAGGCAACCCCTTAGACCACTCGACTATAGGTCTATTCATATCTTTGGGATCGAATAAACGTACTTCAGTGTGTAGCGACGTAGAGTACTTAATTCGGCTCGGGTTTATGTCTGAGCCCGTGATCAATTTCTATAGCGTCTTTCGACGCAATGGATAAAGCGATTGAAAATATCTCAAAAATTAAGATTTTAAGACCTTTCTTAAGGATGTATTTAGACTGATCATATTTTTCTAATGCCAGATGCACGATAATGCTACACATTTGGTTTTATTCGAGTATTTTCTTTTATTTTTGCAAGTACACCATCTGGTTGCGAGTCGCTTTAAATTTCTGTTGCGTCTTTCGACGCAACGGATAAAACAATGGAAAATATCTAAAAATGAATATTTGAAGACTTTTCTTAAGGTAGCTGTTTATGATCGATACTGCAAGCGGATTTTTCTAATTAATTGTCGAGATTGATGAACCCCCCCCCCACCAATTTTATAGCTGATGGATGAAAATGGTACACATTCCATCAGAATATGCCAATTTACAAAAAATATCTAAATTTTTTACGATTTTATAAGAACATTTAAAAAAAAAATCAAACAACGATATCAAAGCCATCTTTTTTTGTAACATGATTAAAAGTACCAAAATACTCTTTATAAACATATCTAGGGATCTGTGTCTCAGATTTTCAAAATACCGCTTCAAACATTTGTTATATAACATCAAAGTTTTTTACGGTTTAAAGTCGACCACTATTGCGTAACGCTTTATAACGGACCACTGGAGCTACTTATACAATTTCTGAGACACGGTTCCCTCGGGGAGATAATACCCTTTCATCTGCTTTAAACCGCACGAAAATCGAACCCCAATTGCGAAAGTTAGGGGTGTCCAAAATACCGCTTTGTTCAAATTTTGTAATGCCGGAAACTCCAATTAACTGACTGATGTGTCAATTAGGCTCTCGTGACCGCCCGGTATTCAAGTAAGACCTTCTTTTTCAACAAATAACATGACCCAGCTTATGATCAACCATTTCGTTAAACTCCGCCCCAAATTAACAAAGCCAATTATATAAAAATAACGATTTTTATACGGTAAAAGTCGTAAATCACCTCTGACAGCTTCGGAATAAACCACCTATCTAGTCACGTAATCTACGCAACTGAGGCACACAACGGGGATTCTGACGCGTGATTTACCGGTAAAATGACCGAGAAAGCGTTTGTTTAAGCAAGAGAGAATTTGGTAACTTGTAGAAAATACCTTTATCTATCAGGATTTGTAAAAAAGTATAAAACGACTATTTAACCAATCATTTCGTAAAACGCTACCTTAAGGATGTTTTTAGACTGATCATATTTTATTAATGCCAGATGCACGATAATGCTACACATTTCTTCAGCTAAACCTATTAATACTTAATTTGATCTTTTTTTGGAAACGATACATTTGCAGCAGACGACAATTCATCATGATTGAGTTAAACGAAACTAACCCCAAACGTAATGCAATGAAATGCAGAAACAGAACACATTTTCGAAATGTTCGAATATATATTCTCATAGTGGCAACCGGATTATCCAGGGTCAGAACTGGCTCCATACTACTTTCAGGGGTCAAATTTATCGTGATGTTTTACCCCTTCACCGGCATATTGTCGTCTGCTTCAATATCGTCGTCTGCCATATCGTGTCAAGGTAAGATGTAAGGCAGCATAACTGACTTATTTTCAAAACTAGTGGCAAAGTGATCCTGCTAAGACGCCGCGTTACGCGGTGTCCGATTACGATTAAAACTGTTTGCGAATGCGCTTTATGACGTCATTGAGAGTGAAAAGGGTTTAAAACATTTTGGCATAAAGGCGTTGTGAAAGAATAACGTTTTCTCCATGCGATCATATATTTTTAAAGCGGTCCATATTGATCAAAAACTGTACAGTGGAAGAGATATTCTGTTCAGTTCAAACAAAACTAAACCTAAGACAACTGTAGACAAATACCATTTACTGGAAAGGCAAATAGGCTGGGCCCTGGCCAGATGCTGTTTAGTTTTGAAATTGTCTAATTTCCATTTTAATCATTGGCCTTTTAACAGTACAGTATTCTCTCCCCATAACGGCCCCCAACAACGATTCCCTCGTCACAACAACGCTTGCCGCTGGTCCCCAAACAAGACAAGTATGTCCCACCATTTCACGGCTGCTATATCGTCTGCTTAAAATTCTCGTCTGCTGTTTTTCTCAAAGTCACGTGATGGACATTTTGACACAAAAAAAATTCATAACGAGTGGCAAACAGCATGAATTCAGATAAGACGCTGCGCTACGCGGCGTCTGATCTTGATTAAAGCTATGTGTAATTGTTAGCCAATTTCCCTCCCTATAACGACTCCCTTCCAACAAGGAATACAACCTTTGTCGTCCAATAGGTGCTGTTGTAGAGAGGGAGTACTGTACATGAATATTAACTGCGTCAGCAAATGTCTCAAGTGGTCGTCTTGTCTTGTCGTATCAGATGATAATAGTTTATTATTTCTTCTGATTATGTTTTTTCTTGATCTCTCTATCACCCTTTCACTGTCAACAATTTCGTGAGAATTTTAGCCCTTCACCGTTTCATTGTCGTCTGCTTCAATTTTGTTGTCTGCAATGTCGTTCCAAAATTAAACAAGAAAGGTACTTTGACTGAAGAAATGTCAAAACGATAGTCAAACAGTTCGGATGCTGATCAGACGCCGCGTAACGCGGCGTCTGATTAGGATACAAATTGTTTGCAAAAACGCCTCGAAGCGTCATTGAGAGTGAAAGGCTAAATGGGAATTACAATACATGTACCATACAAACATGAAATCACCCAACAACACTAAAACTACAGCATATACAGTCGAGTATTCTTTCCCGTTTAAACGCAAACGAAACGCAAATGCACAAATATATATAAAATGACAACTAAATCTAATTTCACTTTTCAAATTAATCTGAGTGGCAAACAGTTTGGAGCCTGATCAGACCTATGGTTACCCGGCGTCTGATCTGGCTCTTAATTGTTTGCATTGAAATTAATAGTTTTATTGTAAATGCGTATATTGGGAAAGAATAACGTCTTCTCAAATTGCGAAAAAGCTAAAAAAAAAGAAAAAAAGAAAAGAAACAAGAAATATCTTTAAAAAAGATATTCGGCGGAATGAGTGGTTGAACTAAGGCTATATAGATGTGGTGTGCAAAATTGAATGAAATTGAGGTTTTCAAAGAATTTTAATATCTTGGATTGAAAAGCAAAAAATACAAGTATTCAATTGAAACAGTAACTTTTATTTAAAATGCAAAACTATCATGTACAGAAATGCAAAACAAAACAATAATTTAACTCATATCCTAGCTACTGGTAGGAGATCCTCACATTAATCTATTGTTCTATATGTCAAACTTCATTCATAGAGTTTCTTGAAACAAACTATAGCATAAACAAATGTACAGATACAACAATCTACTGTACTTCACTCTTGTAAATAATGATGAAACAACACAATTGTGTTTAACTCACTTGAGGCTATTCATATATAAAATATTGCTTTTAATGTATGGCATATGTGTACAAATAGTTAACATTTTAAAACAAATTGGTTGTGTAAAAAAATTACGAAACACCCAGCTTCCTCTGTATATCTATAAATAGATTTCAGACAGGTAAATTAAGTAATAGATACACGACGGGTTTCGCCTTAAAAGTGTACGGTATGAATCGTAATAAGACTGTTTTGCAAGGACGACAACAAATGGTAATTCAGCGACACTCTATTTTAAGGAAAACGATATCCTTCTACAGTTTGAAAGAAAAAATTAAAATAGTGCACCTCTCTGAAACCCCAAACCGAAATTGTTCGACAAGGAGAAAAACGCACAAAATTAATTACGGCATATGCCCACAAAATATTCAGCGGAAAAAGTAAGGTTGTTTGTCAGGCAGGTAACCGATTAATACAGTGGAGAATCTGTTATTCTTTCCCAATAAACGCGTTTACGCTAAAAACTATTATTTGCAGTGCAAACAATTTGGAGCCAGATCAGACGCCGGGTAACCCGGCGTCTGATCAGGCTCCAAACTGTTTGCCACCAAGATAAACAAGAATTATCAGAATTGTCCAAAAGTTGTTCTTTTCTACGTTTTAGTGCTTTGCGTTTGCGTACGTTTGCGTTTAAACGGGAAAGAATAACAGATTCTCCACTGTATCAGCGAATAATGCATGATATTGCAAAACACAGTGCTCCCTCTCTACAACGACACCCAATGGAAGACACTGGTTGTTTGTGTTGTTCGGAATGAGTCATTATAGTGAGGGAAAATTAAAACTAGTTATCATGCGTCTGATCTGGCTTCCAACTGTTTGCACGGGAAATAATAGTTTTCGTGTAAACACGTTTATTGGGAATGAATAACGTCGTTTCCACTACATACAATTTACTAACGATTACCATACTTGCACTCAGTTACAAGTATATACAGTGGGGTAAACGATATTCTTTCCCGTTTAAAAGCAAACATAACGCACACGCAACAAACTCAAATGCAGAAAATGATGAAATTTTGACAATTACAGCTAACCAAGTTAGTCAGAATGGCAAACAGTTTGGAACCTGATCAGACGCAGGGTTACCATGCGTCTGATCTGGCTCCAATATGTTTGCAATGGAAATAAACGCGTTCATTGGGAAATAATAACGCTTTCCCTACTGTATCCCCAAAATGCGAGCACCATCCCTATGTCTGTATTACATTAATTGAGGAAAAACAAAGGTTACTAGTTTGTCGCTCAAATCACAAAATTGTGACTTAAAGTGCATCAGCCGTTTTAAACATGTATCCCAAGTTTAACAGGTGTTTCTGTTTCAAAGAAAGAAGTTGTTTTGATAAATATTTAAAGACATTTAAAACCAAGGATAGTTATTCTGAACTGAGTTCATTTAAAACGTTTCGCATGCATTTATTTACATCTGAAACTTTATTTGGAGATTCAAGTTTTCAATTAAGTCTAGTCCATCTGTGGTTATTTATGGTATTTTTCACAACGTTTTTCAAAATGACAACTACTGAAAACCCTGATCAGGGATCCAATAGACCTCTGATCATGGTCTTCACTGTTTGCAAACAACAAATGTACATATTGACACTGTTTGCAAATGCCGAGTATACTCGTCACTAGGGATCAATGGGTTAAAACAATCATCTGCTTCTATAGGTACAAACATAGCTCAATAAGATATTGTTTTCATGTACATTCATGTACAATCAGACAGCCACAGAACACATTAAGATTATACAACAATTAGGTAACTAATACACTAATCAATCTTGTATACCACAGGTATATTTAAGAAATAATCTATGTTCTACCGTTGTGAAACGGTATTTTACAACGGTCGGGAGTTGTGGTGCGCAGGAATTGACCACTCAGGCTTTCGGCCTGAGTGGTCAATTCCTGCGCACCACAACGACCGACCGTTGTAAAATACAGTTTCACAACGGTAGAACATAGATTATTTCGATTCTAACATGACCAGATGTAAGGAAATTCATTAGAAAGGAATTCAGATGTTCCATACTTATTTCCTCAGCGGATGAAGTTTTTCGACCGAATAACTTTTTCCGCGGTATTACAAGAATCTAACACCCATAAGCAAATTTACAATTACCGATCCATAATCTGGCATAGAACAAACATTACATCAAACAAGACAGAAGAATGAGAAAATTACTGTAACGTTACTGGTTAAAAGTATATGGTCTTTACGGGCTATATGAATAACGAAAGAAATTTAAAAAACATAACGTATGAACGCACGTGGTCACGTCATGTCATATAACCGCGGGAGGAGCGGGGTAGGTAAGAGCGTGGTATACCGTCTCAGGTATACCACGATAGACCTGTTCTTTGTTTATAGAGACGAATTCACGTGTCATGTTAGAATTAACATTATGCAGTACATAAGCTGATTAGATGTTTGTTATATCTGAAGAGGGCCATTCTGCATTGTATGATGTAAGTTGGTCAATAAACAACAGACAGTGTTACAAAGCCGCCTGAAAAGAACACAATAATTCCATTTAATATGAAAAACATTCTCGTAACACCAGGTGAATTAACCCATTCAATTAAATGACGTGGCTAAAGTGGACATAGCTAAATCCCGGCTAAATTGCGGGATATACCTTGGACCACCCTAGTACCCACTAGAAATAGCAATTTTAAAACAAATGAATGCTGTTCTCTTCCGTTCGAAGTTAGCTAACGGTTAAGAAACTATAACTGATGTTTCTATTATAAAATATGTACCTGACCTAATGTTTTGAATGTGTCAGGCACCGGGTAACAAGGCGTCTAATCTGGCTCCAAACTGTTTGCTATGGAAATAGTAGTATAAGCGTAAACGCGTTTATTGCTCCTCTGTAGCAAAATTGCGTTATGCAAAGCACTCTCTGGAAAATAGCGCTCTTTGTTACTTCTGTATTTCGTTAAGCAGCATGCTTTTCTTTCAAATGAAACGCAAACGCATAGCATTAAATCATACAGCAGGACAATTTTCGACAATTTTTGCTATCCACGGCCATGGATTATACAATACTCAACCAAACAACACGGAGAGTATTGTTTTAAACATTCGTTTTACGACTTGTGAACTGCTCTCCATCTCTACACTGAAACAAACAAACAAACAAACAAACAAATTCAACCAAACAACATGGAGAGTATTGTTTTAAACATTCGTTTTACGATTTGTGAACTACTCTCCGGCTCTACACTGAAACAAACTAACAAACCAACAAACAAAAAAAACCACTTAATTATTTGACTCATTTTAAAAATGATTTTACAAACTTACTATAACAATTTTATAATCTTGGTAATAATATTGGAAGAATTTCAATGTTTCCATGCATCTCAATATTATTGTGAATGTAGTTATTTGTATTTCTCGCTTTGTAGGTACATTTATATAATTTCATGTGAAGCGCTTTTGAACGCACAACTCCTGTGTGAAAAGAGCGCTATATAAATCAGGTATAATAATAATAATAATTCATGTTGATCTGAATGGTAAACAGTTTGGAGCCTGATCAGACGCCGAGTTACCAGGCGTCTAATCTGGTTCCAAATTGTTTGCTATGTACATAATAGTTTAGTGTACAAGCGTAATTTGGAAAAGAAAAACGTTTTCTCCACTGTAGCAACATAACGTTATGCAAAGCATTCTCTGGCAAAAAGCACTCTTTGTTAAGTAAAATATATAATTATCGAAAAAAAACCAATACAACTGAAGCCGACGTTTACAAAACAGTGCCTAGAATAGAACCAACTACCCTAGCACTACGAGTCAATGACACTATCCACTAAGCTGTTGCGACAGTGGCGTTAGATCATCGACTGAAATATACTACCTGAAGTTTTCATTGATCTATAAATAAAGTATACGGAAAGTTCCGATGGTGCCAACGAAAGTTGACGGAAAGTGATGGACTGACAGGTCAAACCTTATGGATAATACCAATGTTCCCATGCACGCTTCGCAGGTGCAAAATACCTACATGTAAATCGTCGAACTTGGAGATGTGACGTAACGTAGAGAGAGACTCAAAATTCAATAATTCGATTCAATGCACATTCAACCTAGTATTTGAAATAAAACTGATAACGGCAGTGTACCAGTTCCTGTTTCGAAAAATATGAGTTTAAAAAGTGATCGGTTAGAAGATCCTCTGAGTGTATATGAGGAGCTCGTCCACTACCTAAGCGAATGTATTGAAAGCCACGACCTTAGAGAAGCTTTAAAGTCAGAAATTGGAGCTAATCAAGGTACAACATTCTTAAACGACCTCTCTGAGCTTGACAACTACGCCTGTACCTTAAAGATTCTGGGATCTCCAATTGCGCCAATCTTAGATAACACGCGAGAAAAACAGTTTCTCATAACAACATTTCAGTATGTTGTATCTAGCCTGAAAGAGTGCCATATCTTATATTATCATCACGAACATCCAACGACATGGCCTTCAAAATACCATACTGTAGAACAACCGCCCTGAAAGAGTCTTACTATCCAAGGACAATAATCCAGTGGAACACCTTGCCCACTGTCACCGTGTCAGCTCCGAGCCTAGATGCATTCAAGGCTCGTCTGAAATTTTAATTCAAAATTTATTTATTTTGACATTAATGCGCACACCCAATACGGCAGAATAGTCAGCAAGATGACGGCGGCCGTTAATTGGTAGAAGTAGAAGTAGAAGTATAATAACGTACTCACCATACTGATACACTGATACAGTGAGGTAAACGCTATGTTTTCCCGTTTAAACGCAAACAGAGTGGCAAACAGTTTGGAACCCGATCAGACGCCGGGTTACTCGGCGCCTGATCCGGCTGCAAATTGTTTTTAATGGAAATAATTGTTTTATCGCAAACGCGGTTAATTGGGAAAGAATGGAGTCTTCTCCACTGTACTCGTGTCGACTCATGAATAGTTTCTGTTCGTACTTGTATTCATATTACGTTACCCGTTTCACACTTACAAGTTACAACATGTGCATATTTGTAAACTCGGTCTTTCTATTGTCTCTATACTCTTAGTTTTATATAGTGTATGAAATATAGCTATTTTTATATGATATAAAACGTGAGTAAAGCGAGACAACACATTAGGAAACACATACTCTGCCGTAGGAAACCATGCATTTCGTTCGTGCAAGTTTGTATGACGGCCAACTATGAACCGCCACACGATTTACTGTAGCTACTTTCATCCTGAATCTGACGTTAACATAAGTACGAATAAGAAGGATTATGATACATTTAAACGATATAGCAGAACCTCTCTTCAACAACACTCCAACATTGCCGACTTTTCCTGTTTAAGACAAGTCAGCCTAATATGGGAAACACATTTAAGTATTCAAACAGTTAAATACTAAACTGGGAAACACGCAGTGTAGAAAAACCTCCAAAGAAGCATTCTGCATTGTTTGTATACTGCATTTAACAGCAACGTAGTTTTTAGAATACGTTTTACACGCGTGTTGCTCAAGAGATGGAGTACTTGTAGTTTAGTTATGTAAATACTGATTTGTCACATATCTTGTAGAATGTTATTTGCCATGTTTGTGTTGATCATGTTGTACTATTACACATATCTCCTTCCTGGAGGAAATAAAACATTGAATTGATTGAAGTTAACCATTTCACTTCCAGGCCCAACAACACTTACATTAGCAAACTATTTGGATCTTGATGAGATGTCACGTAACACATGGGTGAACAACCTTGGTGCTAGATTTGATTCCCAAATGGATATGACACAGCACATCAACACTGTGTGCAGGTCTAGCTACGCACAGCTGCGGCAAATAGGTCATATTAGACAGTACCTTGCTCCAGAAGCTACAAAGACTTTGGTCAATTCTCTGGTCACATCAAAAATTGACTACTGCAACTCACTGCTATATGGGATTCCCCAAAACTCACTACGAAAACTACAGCGTGTGCAAAATACAGCAGCCCGCATCATTACCAGGACTCCTCGGTACAATCACATCACTCCAGTCTTGAAGGAGCTTCACTGGCTTCCAGTTCAACACAGAGTTGATTTCAAAATTCTGACACTCACATACAAAGCCATGTGCAATGATTCTCCAATGTACATTGTTAGTATGCTGGACGTGTATAGACCTCGAAGAGAGTTGCGGTCTGCGAGTAAATCAGTATCGCTGGTTGTGCCGAGAAGTCGTTTGGTGAAGTTTGGAGATAGAAGTTTCATGCATGCAGCCCCAAAGCTCTGGAACTCTCTACCATCAGACATCAGAGATGCGAGCTCAGTTGCAGTCTTCAAAAAAAGTCTGAAAACACACTTCTTTAATATTTATTATTAGAACACATTAGGAAATGGATGACCGCTACCTCCGGGCTATGTTCTTGCTGTAGATATTGTGGGTCTAAATGGGAGTTCTGGAATTGTACCGTTTGCCCATGCCTGTTCGGTGGATCTTGATGGTAGGGATTGCCCCTGATCTCTTTGAAACCGACTGGCTTGGGGTTTGCGGTATAATTCAGGGACAGCTTCTTATCTTGATGTTTTATAAAGTAAGGGTGTAATTTCAGCCATGGAACATGTAGGTCCCGCGGGTGTTGGGTGGAGAGGGTAGATGACTGCTACCCCAAGGCTGTGTTCATTCTGTATATGTTATGGGTCTAATTTTTAGTTCTGGGGTTGTACCGTTGACCAGTGCCTGTCTGGTGGATCTTTGATGGTAGGGATATGGCTCTGATCTCTTTTGAAACCAGCTGGCGGGGTATGTGGTATAATTCTTGGACAGCTTTCACCATTTTTAATCATGTCATTGATCTTCTATAGAGTTTTTAGTTATGGTCTCATGCTATTTTTCCTAGTTATGTTACATTAGATGGCCTGCATTGGGTGCTCTGCTATTATTTCTATTGGTCGGCAATCTTTAGCCGGTTGGTTCATTGCTGATTGATGGGGGTAGTGTGATCGCCGTTTTGGGGGCTGTCTTTTGTATGTTTATTCTTATTTATTTTAGATCTAATTATAGTTATTTGTGTTTTGTCGATGGCCTGCATTGGGCGCTCTACCATTATTTATATCAGTCGGCAATACTTAGCCGGTCGGTTCATTGCTGATTGATGGGGGTAATGTGATCGCCGTTTTGGGGGACTGTCTTTTATATGTTTATTCATGTTTTATTTCAGATCTAATTGTAGTTATTTGTCTTTTCTCGATTTATAGGTACATATGTGTTATTTCATGTAAAGCGCTTTTGAACGCACACTCCCTGTGTGAAAAGAGCGCTATATAAATCTGGTATAATAATAATAATAATAATAATAATACGGTGTCTAATAAGGATGATTAAGACTAATTAATGCTCAAATCAATAATTCTTCCAAAATATTGCATGGAATCCCAAATTTTATTAAAAATAATTTCAAAACAATATTAACATTTAAGTGTGATAGAATATATTCATTATCAAGCTTTAAATGGTATACTCGTCCCAAATCCTTAGTTATATAACTTTATGTCTCCAAAGTAAAAGCTGCAACTTTGATAACATGGACAATGGGGAGTAACTACATTTGTACTACTAATACCTTTCTTGTTTGGGATTATCACACCTTGATTATGGTGCACGGGCCAATTGCGGTCAAACATTCAAACAATGACTTCACAATTTTCATAATTGAACAACATTACAGGAATAGATTTATTATTGACGCAGGTTACTGCTTCAACTCTATGACTGTAATACCTAATTGTTTGTTTCATGTATGTATTGTGTTGAAATGTCATTGAATTTGTACGCAGTCGACACTTTAGCTAAGCTTGGCCCGTACCTTTCTTAGTTCTTGTTGACTACTTACACGGGCTATTTGTATTTGTACAGTGGTAAATATGCTATTCCTACCCATTTACGCGTTAGTCAATGCGTAAGAAACGCATAGTGAACGGTTAACGCCTAACGATTTTAACGCGTTTAAACGCGTTAATAAACGATTATACTAGAGATGCTGCGATTGGTGCGTAAGTTTTCCGTTTCACGCGGAATGTGCATTAACTGAAAGCGTATTTTGATTTACTTTTCAACCCGCTTTAAGTGGTCACCTGTCTTCAAAACTAGAAAAAGGTTACGGGTAAAGGGTTAATTAAACCACGCTTCATGGTAACAGTCAATGATCTATATTTGTCCTTGAAAGAAATTAACCAGACATATATGTCCATGGTAACCAAGTTACTGAGGGTCTGAGTAGGGAACTAACTTGCGTATGGCATCTGTCAAAACACTGATCAGAATCCACTAAACGCTTGCTAGGTAGTACATCGGTTGTGACACCAAGCGTTTAGCTGACATGGTAAAACCAGTACAGAGATCCTATCAGTGTCCCCCACTTCTGTTGTCAGAATTATGTACACTCAGAAGAGCACCTGTTTAACGAAACGGATAATAAAAGCGTAAGAAACGCGTAAAGTGGGTAGGAATAGCGTATTTACCACTGTAATTAGGGGGGGGGGGGTCGCATCTAACGTTGTGAGAACTTGTGACTCGACCCCATTTCCTTATGAATATGGAAATCAAATATGTTTAAACTAATAAGTGTAATTGTTTGTATTTTCAGTCTATTGTTTTGATTCTGCTGAGAAATGCCATAAACCCTTTCACTCTAATTACGCCTTAAAGCGTACGTGCAAACAGTTTGGGTCCTGACCAACAGGACCCAAACTGTTTGACACTCTTTCTGAAATTTGTTCAGTAATACTGCCTTATTTTTTAACTTTGAAACGACACTGCAGATAACAAAATTGAAGCAGACGACAATGAAACGATGAAGGGGTGAAAATCTCACGAAATAGTTGGCAGTGGAAGGGTTAAACCACATTGTTCACCCACTAATACATTTAGTTGTGATCGAACACGTATACATTCTACAGAACCAATAGAATGCCCCGTCAAATAAGCGGACGATGTTACAGTGCCCCTCCCTTAAACGGCCTTCTGTACAACCATTCCCTCCTTACATCAACGCTTGCCGCTGCTCCCCCAACAAGACAACTATGTCTAACGCTTTCAGTGCTGCAGTATCGTCTGCTTATAATTGTATTTTGCTGGTTGTTTTCCCTCAAGATTACGTACTGGATATTTTGACAGAAGAAACATAAAGACGAGTGACAAACAGCATCCACAGTTGGCGGTGTCTGATCTGGGTTCAAGCTGTTTGCAAATGCAAACCAAGTCATGTTCAAAATTCATTAAATTCTGATTTCTCCATCTCATCCCGTTTTGTGACATCAGTTTGGAAGCGTCTTTTCAACACGATTCCAAGGAGATGTTACAAAAGAGGATTACACGGAGAAATAAATAATAATTGAGAATTTTAGAATGTTGCTAACGACAATATGTGTCGCACGACCTTATGTAAGACGGACCCCAGGCTGATGAGACATTTAGGCAGCTATACGCACATGCCTTTAAATGAGTGTTGAACAGTTTAGATCCAGGGGCTCGTTTCATAAAACTTCGTACGACAATTGTTGTCGAAAGTCAGATTATAAAAGTCTCAATTATTATTAATTTTCCAATCTAATCATGTCTTGTGACATTTCTTAGGAATCGTCATGAAAGGACGAGTCCAAAGAGATGTCACAAGACAGGATTAGATAGAGAATCAGAAATTAAACGTATTTTAAAATTTGACTTACCGCCGTTTTTGTTGTACGAATTTTTATGAAACGGACCCCTTGTCCGTCTGATCATGATCAAAACCTTTCGTATGTTTATATTACTGTTGTTGTATTCAGCAATGAAGGGGTAAAACTATTTTCAAAATGCATGTGAGATCTCCTTTTACAGATAAATTCAAATGATTGTAATGTTCTTATTTAGCAGGCAAGCACAATCAGAATTTCATTTCTTACAGTCTGACAAGTAAGCCAAGGGTCGCCTAGTTCGTGTCCGGCATCGGTCGAAAATTGTCAGAAAATGTTCTGACGTCATTGTTTTCCCAATAAAGGCGTTTAATATTCATGCCCAGTAACTCGAGCTCACAAATTATTTACCACACAGGGTTTGATAATGAAACATTTTCAAGAAAGCTGCCATTTTCTCAATTTTATTGAACTTTGTTTTATATTTGTTTTCTTTGAAATGGTAAGGAATGATGTTTTCTCCACTTTAAAAAACAATTGTATACCATACAGTGTACATCGGGTTGGCTAAAAGCCTTAACCAATAGCCCATAAAAACGCCTTTATACGACTTTAATTTATTCCGCCACTAAAGAAACTAGATCAACTTTTAACAGTCATGAATAGATCTATATACCATAATATTTTCTTTATCCTAGTAGATGGTAGCTTAAAACATGCTAAATGTAAAACAGCATGCGCCTTAAGTCGCATTCTGATTTACTTTGTACATGCATTAAGTGGCCACATTTCTTCAAAATTAGAAATAGATTATGGGTTAATTGGTTAAATATGCGTCCAAATTGACGATACAATACACACTACATTTCACTATGCATATGTGATCAGCTTATTTTACATTACTCAAAAATGCATTTCACACTCCATATATTGTTTTATCATAAATACATGAAGCGTATACAAAACATCTTATCATACTGCAAAGTTAATTCCTTACTATTGATTGGCCATCGAGCCGTAGACGTGAGCCGACGTACCATGTGAGCTGGCAGGGCACGTAGAAATGCAACTATTTCATTGGCTAAGTCAGTCTTGCTTTACAAAAAAAGATGGCCGACTGCCCGATAGGAATGTGCACCTTCAATCGTGCATTCTCCGTTATTTATTCCATCTTAGCTAAGAACCAACCGCGGTTTGGATGTTTGAACAGCCAGCTGTTTCTCTGTTCTGGAATATTTGACGTCGACGTCTACGAGCTTGGGCATTTTTCTTTTGAATATATACAACTGCACATCATCTCTTTTGGCGTTGTGAGTTAGAACAATGCTTACGATTTAGGAGAAACGGGCTACGATATACCAAACGGTCCACAATTTTCAAATCGGCCAATGAGCTTGGACCGGTCGTTGGTATGCGTCGTATAAACTTAATCCCTCTTAGTAGCAGAGCCTCTTTGACATATCACACTTTTAAAACTATGCGACTGGGCGCTGTCTACACGACAAATACCAAAATGGATTGAATTTTTTTGTTTGAACAGCAGTTTCTTCCCAGTGTACGTGGGGATTTATTCCCGGCTGGTGAAAATCACGTAACCCTCGCCTAACAGCTCTGGCAACATAATTTGATTTGTCAAGTAATACGTTATATACACTGTAACACAATTAACTCGATCTACATGATGCATAAATAATGTATCTATTTTGAAATAAAACAAAAACCGTTTAAACTACATGATACATATAATTGTACATACTTATATCGGTTCACTATGTACACTTCTAATACTAATTACACACTTTACACGGTAACGGATTATTATTATATAAAGGAGCCTTGCACTGTTTGCCACTCAGATAAAAATAAATAGACAGAATTGACGAAATGTTGTCGTTTTCTACATGTCAATACAAGTTCTTAAGTTTTATTTATAATTTCTCAGTTTGCATAATTACATAAACAAGAGAATACATTCTACAGTGGAGAATCTGTTATTCTTTCCCGTTTAAACGCAAACGTACGCAAACGCAAAACACTAAAACGTAGAAAAGAACAACTTTTGGACAATTCTGATAATTCTTGTTTATCTTGGTGGCAAACAGTTTGGAGCAAGATCAGACGCCGGGTTACCCGGCGTCTGATCTGGCTCCAAACTGTTTGCACTGCAAATAATAGTTTTAGCGTAAACGCGTTTATTGGGAAAGAATAACAGATTCTCCACTGTATATATGACGACGAATAACATCTTCTCCACGATGATGACGCCGAATAACTCAGTTTTTAATAATTCTTCATTCATCTCCATACCATGTAATATGTAGGGCAATATCCCGCCACACCCGTCTGTGGTTTTAACCCTTTCGGCGCCAAATCAATCATGGAGTTTTAATCAAATCACTGTCATTTTGTCACCTGCATCAATGCTGCTGTTTGCAAGACTGTTGCAAATTTGGATTTAAGGAAGTGTAATTAAAGAAATATCAATACCACTGTCAAACATTTTGGATCCTGATCAGACGCCGTGGTACGCGGCGTCTGATCAGGATCCAAACTGTTTGCAAAGTCGCATTTACGCGATTTCGGCAGTGAAAGGGTTAACTCCAAACATTCGTTACACAGGCTGTCATGTCTTCTTCACTACACTGACACTATTTAATGAATATATAGGTATACACTATACAGTAAACTCCTCTATTACGGGTGAGAATCATTTAAGGGATTTCTTTTTTTGAATTTCACCTTGTTCTCATTTAAGGGGTTTCTCTTTAGATTTCACCTTGTTCTCATTTAAGGGGTTTATCTTTAGATTTCACCTTGTTCTCATTTAAGGGGTTTCTCTTTAGATTTCACCTTGTTCTCATTTAAGGGATTTCTTTTTGAGTTCCGACTTGTTCTCATTTAAGGGATTTCTTTTTTGAATTCCACCTTGTTCTGATTTAAGGGATTTCTTTTTTGAATTCCACATTGTTCTCATTTAAAGGATTTCTTTTTTGAATTCCACTCTGTTCTCAGCAGCTATCTGTCTTTAGCACCGAATGATTAACAAAATTGGTGGTCGTAATATAGAGGCTGTGCTGTTTAATAAAGCATCCAGCTGAGTACGATGAACAGGAGACTGGTATACTGGTACTTGGATACATTTCCGTCACTGGTCTTGTCTGTACAACATGGAAATATAAAACACAGTAAGTGAGGAGTATAGCATAAAAAGCGTAATGCAATTAGATTTTGAAAATGATGTGTTTTTGAAAATACATGCACAGTGCTCCTTCTCTTCAACGACACCCAATGGGAGATACCGATTGTGTGTTGTTTGGAGGGAGTCGTGATAGGGAGGGACTCATAATATTTGGCTAAACTTTGGAAACAGTTTGAATCCTGATCAGACGCCGCGTTTGTCACTCGTCATTATATTTATTCTATCAAAATGTCCACTTATATGTAACTTTGAGAAAAACAGCAGAATTATTTAAGCACACGGTATTACAGCGATGAAAAGATTGGACGTAATGTCTTGTTTGGAGAACAGCGGCAAGGGTCGTTGTAAGGATGGAGTCGTTGTTGGGAGGGCCGTTGTAGGGAGGAAACACTTCAACACTGTATTATCGATTGTGTGACAGAAACTTGGGAGCATGATCAGTCGACGTTATACAGGCTCCTAACTGTTTCCAAACAGAATTCGTTTAGTTATCAACAATTTCATTAAAATTTCAACGCGGGACCTGAATCAAACCTTTTGACACTCTTATCAATGCATCAATATGTCAAACACACACAGTTTATAATTAAATATAGACAAAACATATGGCAGCGACTGTGTTGAACGCTATATCCGTCATAGTGGATTCTTCCATGTTTATATATTGGATAAGTCCATTCTTTATCAAAGGGGTGCCTAGTCAAAATTTAATTTTCGTTCTGTTTTATATTGAAATTCCTATGCGGCGTCTGATCAGAGCCTACACTGTTTGCTGAAATGCGGCGTCTGATCAGAGCCTACACTATTTGCCTATGTCCCATATATGGGATCGTGGGCACAAATGGGTTAAACTGTATCGGCGCCGAGGTCGCATAAAGACGACTTTGCAAACAGTTCGATTCTGATAAGACGCCGTGCAACGTTACTGTTTTACACTCGTATTGATATTTCGTAAGTCATACCACACTGAATCTTACTTTGAAATGATCGTGCGAACAACAATATTGAAAAAGACGACAATAAAGCGGCGATGAGGTTAAACATCTCACGATTAATTTGGCGCCGAATGAGTAAGTAATACAAGAAAGGGATAATTCCAAATGCGAAACTACATTAACAAGAGTTAATTCTAAATTCAAATAGGCCAGCTTTGTAAAGAACGGCTGGATACACAGAAGAAAATGTTATTCTTTCCCAATAAAAGCGTTAAGCTAAAATTATCATTGCCTATGCAAACAGTCTGGAGCAAGATCAGAAACCGGTAACCGTCAGATCAGGCTTCAAACTCTTTGCCACTCAGATAATTATGAACATTTATCAATGTCATAAAGTTGTCAAATATTTTATTGTAATGCGATGCGTTTTTGTATTTCATTTGCGTTTAACCGGGAAAAAATAACGTGATAGTACAAAGTACCTTCGAGGAGATGAACATGTCTACTCTCTCGTAGTCCATCGGTTGATCTGTAATAGAGTGAAAGTCTGTAAGTTCTAGACATCGTAAAAACTGCAGATAAGATCTATCTAATTTAGACTACAAGAGTATATAATAAATTGTCCTTCGAATTCGAAGAAGACCATAACTTCATCTCCATGAACGTCTGTGTTGAGCAATATTGTGGGTCCGAAGGTGGCTGACCAATCCAATTCTTGCACTGAACGTTCCACCACACTCTGGACATGATGGGCCTGATGGAACAGCCACTGAAGCTTCTTTCGCTTTATGTTGAGCTCTCTTTTGTTTTGTCGAACATATACGTTCTTCCTCATATACGTTTGCTCCCTTCTTAATACTTGAGCGCCAGGAGCTTCTCTCGTTTGCCAGGTCTTCCCAGTTGTCAGGTCCGATATTAAACAGCTTCATGGATAATTTCAGCGAATCCCTGTACCTCTTTTTCTGGCCACCTTTTGATCGTGAGCCTTTTTCTAGCTCGCTATACACAAGCTGTTTTGGAATTCGGGTTTCGACCATTCTTCTGATATGACCAGCCCATAGATGTGGACCTAAACGTAGCATGGTGTTAACGCTGTACAGATGGGCACGGCCTAGCACCTTAGTGTCTGTGATCTTTTCTTGCCATTTAATGCCTAATAACTTCCGAAGGCACACTGTGTTGAAATGGTTAAGCTTCTTGGCATGTATTTGGTAAACCGCCCAAGTCGCACTTGCATATAGTAGGGTTGTAAGTACAACTTCTCGGTAGACATTGATCTTTATCTCAGTGGTAACGCCTCTGCGACTCCTTACATACTTGTTTTGACGACCAAATGCTGAGCTGGCTTATGCTATGCGAGAGTTGACTTCGTCATCGATTTGGACATTTCTGGACAGAATGCTACCAAGATATGTTAACTTCTCCTCAGGATTAAAGGCTTCTGGTTCTGTGAAAGGTACATTTGGTGCTGGTTGAAACATGATCTCTGTTATCTTAGTGCTGATTGTCAACCCAAAGTTTTCACTGGCGGTATCTAATGCCAATACCAGGATCGCTATCGGAGAAGGCATTGGCTAGCATAGCAGTAAACATCATGTTGAATAGTGTAGGAGCACAACCTTGGTGACGCCATTTGTGACCTCAAAAGGTGAAGATTGATTGCCATCATCTAGAACGTGAGCTTGCATGCCATCGTAAAATTGGCAAACTATTGAAATGAATCGTGGTGGGCAGCCGAATTTCTCCATGATTTTCCATAGGTTAGTCCTGTTAACGGTATCGAATGCTTTTGTGAGGTCTACAAATGTTGTGTAGGGGTTGGTGTTTTGTTATAAGCATTTCTCCTGAAGTTGCTTGGCAGTAATGGTCATATCTTAGACAACTTTGGCGGAAACCGCACTGGCATTCAGGCAGAGGATCATTCTCAAGATGCTGTAAAAGTATATTCAGTAGTATGCGTGCTAGGATCTTTCCTGCAATGGATAATAGTGATATTCCTCGATGGTTGTCACAAGACTGTATGTTTCCCTTACGTTTGTAGAGGTCAGCTCATTCAACCCTTTCATTTTAAAGTGACAATACCACTTCCTGATTAAGTCTATTCAATTTATAAACATTACAATATTTAAATACTTTAATCAACACTTTGTTGTACATGTATGTACACCAACAGTTCTACATGCATATTAAAAGATATGGTTATATATACAGTGAAACCTCTCTATTACGACCACTAAATTGTGTCAAATATTAGTCGTTTAAGACAGGTGACCGCTTAAAGCAATGTGAACGTGAAACAGAAAGCTCATATAGGAACTTGCTGTTTCACCTTCACATTGCTTTAAGCTGTCACCTGTATTTTACACTGACAATTAGCCTTCTTTTTAGTGGTCGTAATAGAGAGGTTCTATTGTATATTGTTTAACATTTACTCAAGTACAGTAATTCTGCAAATACGACCATTCAGAAACAGATTTATATTTATCATGTTAGAGTATGTAAAAGAACCCCATCAATGTCGATCTTCTACACACGTAGCCAATAGGATAATGTGTAGACCCTGATTAGATGCTACAAGTTTCAGTGTCTGATCAGGGTTTGAACTATTTGCCATATTAAACAAGAAGTACATGTACCACACCGTCTTTATATCAACCTTCTATATCTATGACGACGACAGTTGTGTCTTGCGTGTTGTTTTCTATTTAGTGTGAAGATGAAGGAATGGTATTGCGTGTGTGATTTAAGACTCAACTCGAACGCTTTATAAGCATAGACCCTGGTGTTGTACTCACAATGTTCTCAGGTAGAAGCTTTCTTGCCATGTAATGCCAAGTTGGTCTGTGATGTGTTTCCACTGTCCCTTTCCCACCCTGTACTGAACGGGCAAACCAGGAAACGTGGTACTGACCTTGACTTTGGTGTTTTCAATCCTGAAATACAAGACATACACTGTCTCACACTTTTGTATTTAATATATACTACTCAAAATTTGTTAAGGGTCAAAGGTACACACCTTCATAGGTTCCTATGCATTGACCCTACCACTTTCTCACAGCTTAACTGTCAACATTTTTATCGATACCTTCAATACCGGTATATGGAGATATGTGTGTCAATGGTTCACTTTAAATATTGTGATAACATTTATTCTGGTTCAGATCATGTAGGTGAACCTCGAGGAAATTACCAGAATTTGATATATCTGCGATTCCTCCCCCATAAAAAAATTCAAATCCATTGAGTTTATACATATTAATATTCTTAGAGGTGCTTAACGCTGGAAATTGTACCTGATATTGAATTGTAAAGCATATTCATTAACTCAAAAACACAATTTGTAACTTTTGCTGTTTTCTGCAAAGGCGATATTTTATGTTATTTACAAGTGCACCTGCATATAACATTTACATGTACAACTCACATTAGAACACGTAGAATGATCCTTCAGCTTCAACTTCTGAACATTTTGTTAAAATTGAACAAATCTTTAGAAAATTATTAAGTAATAAAGTGATATGGTCGATGCATTGGTTCCTATGGAGGTATACACAATTGACCCTTAGCAATTTTTGCTCAGTGTATTCCGTATTCCATAGCTATCTATTAGAAATATATTTACCATACCAAATACCACTTTCACTATCTAACACTTGTTTGGTTGAACAAAATATAAGGCGGCAGATAACAACGTGTAAACCACTTATTTTCGACGTTTTCTCTGTTACAATGGAGAAAACATTATTATTTCCCAATAAACGCGTTTACGCTTAATTTATTATTTCAATTGCAAATAGTGTGAATATAGATCAGACGTCGTGTAACCCGGTGTCTTATCAGGCTCCTAACTATTTGCCATTGTGACTAAAATAGATAGTCAGAACATTAAAAAGTTTCCATTTTGGTCATTTTATTGCAATTCGTTTGTGTTTCGTTTGCGTTTAAATTGGAAAGAATAACGTTGCCTCTGTTATATCATAAACTACTCTATGCGGTGACCACTCTCATTCCAAACTTGTCCCAAAGCGACGACTCTAATGATTGGACACAGTAAGGGGTTTGTTGATGGCAAGACTAGTTTAGTATTTGACAAACTCCTATGAGACAGAGCTCTGAATAAACCCTGTTCGATATAAAACACTTGCATATTCCGCAAGTGGGTATCAGTAACTCTTGTTCTGTTTTGTACAGTTACCTGGCGCCAGGGGGCGGCACTCTGTATGCTACACCCATACTATCGAGGCGCTTCAACTCCTTGTAACCAAGTGTGTTAGCAAAGTCTGCCCATTCCTTATTCATCATAGTTTTTCTATTAGCAGCGCTGATCCCCGAGGCTTCAAAGTCAGCCTTGTGCCACGCCCTCTCGGCCAGAGCCAACAGCCTTGGAAAGATCATACTATCCGAGTGTTCACTTTTCCTTATAGTCTGACTCCATAAATGGCCTTGCATTCCTGCATGAAAATAAAAAGGAATTATCAAGACTGTAACACGTGTAAACCATTTACATGTACATACTATTCTATTTTTATCTGTAAAGTTTGGAGTATGCAACTGTACTTAAAGATGTCTAATTTATATTTTCATTTCAAAACTTGCATTAAGACATTCAACCCTAGCGACAAATTTACTCGTCATTTTACAAACAGTGTACCTGTGATGATTACACTTGTCATACACTGTTTGTCATTTTGCAATATATAATAAATAAAAATTAACAATAAATAGTCACAAATGGACTAGACTTATCTTGAAACTTGGAATCGTCTATTCAAAGTTTCAGGGGTAATTGAGTTAACCTTTCCGCTGTCCATGACACCACAAAGCGCCATGGCAAAGAATTTTGATTCAAATGAAACGCCATACAACGTGGCATCCGAGTAGGGTCCAAACCATTTGACACTTTTAAGGGAGTATCAAACCCATAAGCGAATTTTTCAAAGTATTTTTTTTCTTTTATTTTGAAAGAGATGTTTATGATAAATGAAAAAAAGGAAAAGAAAAACACATGTTGGTGTGCATTATTTTGCACTACGGCAAATTGGAAAATATTTGTGTAATTCAGACTTTTTGTCAAATTTTGTCAAATTTAAAGGATAAGATTCAATTAAATATATTTAATTGTATTTTTTGTCATTATGTTTCATGTCTGTGGAAGTATTTTGACATAAAGAAACTAAATCAAGAGCAAATAGGCACCAGATTAGGAAAATAAGATTTTCTGAGTCAACAACATGGTTTTTATGGGTAATGATATTTTTTTAAAACAACAAATTATGAGAAATAGTAAAAATAAATATTTCTAGTATTTGCCTTTATCTTATATTCTACAAATGCGAATCAAAATATGAAAAGAAATGATAGGTAAGTGTTAAAAGTTTTGAGTTATTGAAGAAAAAGGAGTTATCTCCCTTTCCAAAATTTACAAAAAAGTACCATATCGATGATATTTAGAGCTTTATAAATTTCACATGTGGTACCTGTTTCGTCTTAAATTAGTTATTGTATAAAGAAATACTACCATAGACATGGAATAAATAACTCAAAAACCAAATTATCATGTTAGTTTTCATTTGAAATGGATTTAATTGAAACAGGCTGCTTGAAAAGGACAAAATAAGAAAATGTGGGTGGTGTAAATTTTACACCTTTTGAAATGGCCGTAGAGCCAAAAGTTGTACACCAAATGTACACTTTTTCTATTTTTTTTTATTAATCTTAAATAGCTCTTCAATACATCATCATATAGTGTTTTCATATACTTTGAAAAATTCCCAAATGCATGAGTTTGATACACCCATTAGTCATACTACACCGAATCTTACTTTGCAACGATATTGCAAACAACAAATTGAAGCAGACGACAAAGAAACGATGAAGGGGTTAAACAATCGCAGACAATTTGGCAGTGAAAGAGTGAAGAGCACATCTAAATAGTTTTACAAGGCTTTCTTGATGAGAATGTTGTAGAAGTTTGACTATTCGTGTCAATGAAAAAGAACTTGATTTACCGATGATGTTTTCTGGCTTTATAAGAGGATCACACTTGGACAAGTGAGCGCCACATACGTCAGCTTTGGAGAGCAACTTTCCGCTTCTCTCTACGTCAATATTGTCGTACAGTGAGTCCGGAAGGAAGCCAAATACTTTGTAGGTGTCCGTAAATCTAGTTGCCCAGTAAAAACCTCTCTCTTCAGGGTCTGGCTCATACGGCTGGTCAAAGTACAGATCAGTGGCCTGGGACATCACCACCTGCAAAAATCACATATTCGCTATCAAATATATTCAGAGGTTCTTTCAGCAGTGAAGTCGGTATGCTTTCAACTTTGAATGAAATAAAAAAGCCATTTACTCAAGCAATAACATGTTTTTTTCTTTTTTTAACGCGGGTATAATTATGATTATAGTGCGAGTCCAATGTTCTGAAAATCAACTGCGGTAAAGTTTGACGTAAGATAGCTCAAGTGACCGAGGTTCAAATGTATTACACACAAAGTCACAATAAAGAAGAGTTCTCTTTCAAATCGACGCTTGTTTATGTTTACACATAACATACACTGAAAATACGTTATTGCCTTAAAATAAACGCAATCATGCTAAACATTTATTAAATTTTAAACAGTCTGGAGCCAACCCGTCCTCTGATCAGGCTTTATCCCTTTCACTGCCATTTTGTTCGTGAGAATTTTACCCCTTCACCGTTTCATTGTCGTCTACTTCAATTTCTTTGTCTGAAATGTCGTTTCAAAGTTTAATATTAGGCAGTATGACTGCAGAAATTTCAAATGAATGTCAAACAGTTTGGATCCTGATTTGACGCCGCGATACGCGGCGTCTGATCAGGTTCCAAACTGTTTGCAAACGCTTGTTTAAGCGGCATCGAGAGTGAAAGCTTTAAAAAGTATGTAAAGGCTCGCGACTTATCTTTTTATCAAACCCGTAGTTCAAAAAATTAAATACTGAAACACACTTATCCAATATCATCTTCCTATTGATTTATGCTACAACAGTTGTATGAAGCTGTAACATCGATATGATATTTTGACTGTTTTGACAAAGAAACAATTCCAAAGTAACTAAGACTAGCATCAGTTTCGCTAGTCTTGATAAATGCGGTGACAGGGAAGAACATTGTTTAGTTGTTCTGTGTTCTTACAGCATTGATATATCTAGCAATAGTGCTGAATAACGACACATATCTGTATATTGGAGAGCTACAGAATACATATGACCTTTGTCATAAGACAACCTGCCTTATTGCATTGAAAACAGTTTAAGCTCAAGGCCAGCGCCCGTGTCAAAGACTGACCTTGATCCACACTGTTTGACACCCATATGTATATAAAGCATTTTATGTAGCTATAGTATATACATTATTTGGTAGTGTAGACAAAGCCCAGGTACAGAGTATGGGATGACAACGGTGTTTGGTCTGTACAATGTTGCAATGCAATTAGGCAAGTTTTTCATGGCACGGCTCATATATAGTTTTATAGAATTTTCACTTACCTTATGAAATAGTGGAACTTAATCTTAGAAACAATCTAAGTTCCTGAAAACAACATGTGTGTCAATATCTCTGAAGATGTTAGCTGAGTGTTTTAAAAATCAACCTATTCATGAATAATATCGCATATACGCGTCTAAGCAGTTAAGACTTGGCATATACAACCATTGTACATGTAGATCCAGATCAGCTCGCTTCTTCAAATGTGTCATCTTATCGCAGACTGCACAGCTTTTTATTTTGCTCGCATATTCTTTAAAGTACATACATAATGGATTATAGTCCTTAAGGAGCCCTCTAACCAGGGTCTACACTGTTTGTGATATTGTTATTCACTGACAAAACAACCCTAAATAGTAAAAAATAAACTAAACTCAACTGGAAACTGAAATGTTTATTTGAAGATTCTTGGAGGAAAGGGTTAATGTTTTATGATAATTGTAAAGTTAGGTTAGTAGTAGAGTAATGTTTGCAGAACGTATAATGATATAAAAATGTCTTACCTTGTAACCAGCATTGGCCAGTTTATAGGCTCTAGCAGACACACCCCTTTCCCAGATATTGTCCCATGGATTGGCCGACACATCCATATTATTCATACTGTCTAAAGAGAATGGATTTCCACTGTCGTCCATAAACCCGTCTTCCCATCCTCTCATTCCGACCCCATGGCGGGCGGTGATCTCAGAAACTCGTTCAGCAAAATATTTCTTTAGACCTTGAGTAAAACCAGAGTAAAATTCTATAAGTGCATTACCATGCGAGTACAATGGTTATTTACAAATAGTTTGAATAAATACGAAAGACTCAAGCAGGAAACGTAACACAAACAATACACCCACCTCTCAAGCAGAACACACACACACAGTCATACCACAACAAACACACACACACGCAATACAATTCCTACATCTACACACTAAATAGAAAACAACACGCAAGACAAACATAAAGCAAAGTGAATATAGGAGCCCGCCTTGGTACGGTCAGTAGCAATCAATAATTAACTATAAATCCCCCGTAAAACCCCGTCTAGTAATTGAATTTGTGCTTAATGTTTTGATTGAATGTAGGCATTTTATTTTCAAGTGATTGAATATGGGTTTATTTATAAGATGATATTTAGAAATCAATGTAGTGCGTGTAAACAGTAAGTAAATGCTTTCAAGCTTTGTACCTTTGTTAACCCTTTTCACTCTCTGTGACGCCATGAAGGGCGCCGAGTCATGCGGCGTCTGCTTTGGACCAAAACTGTTTGACACTCGTTTCGAAATTTCGCCGTCAGTAATATTGCCTTAAATCTTATTTTGAAACGATATTGCAGACCAAAATTTTGATGAAGACGACTATATGGCGGTGAAGGGGTACGAATCTCACTATAAATTGTATCATGAAAGAGTTAAAACAAGTCAACAAGCTCCTACTATATAGTATTTGATTTATTCAATTCTTGCTTAAAACAGCCGTCTGCCTCAAATTAAACTAAACAAATAAATGTTGGATTTTAATTTGACAGTAACTATCTTTCAAAGGATCAAATGTAAACCAAAGTACCTTTTGGAACATCATATTTCGGATTCTCTCGCAATAAGGTTTTGCATAGTGGGGATTCTTCCCATGCCCCCGAGGCCACTTCGTGTCCACCAAAATGATATGTTTTAAGTGGTTGAACGGTCGCATGCAGTTTCTTTACCTCTTCTAAAACCTTGTCAACGAACGCGTATGTTGACTCAATGCATGGATTAATAGCATTGTCCATCCATTTGTGCACTGATAGATACACGGACTTGTCATTCGGGTCGACCAGCCTGTATTCTTGGGCAGCTTGGGCATTCCCAATCTTTACATAATTCTTGTAACGATTTTCCATGGCAATTATGGCAGCATGTGCATGGCCTGGCATATCGAATTCTGGTATGATTTCTATGTGTAGGGAATTAGCAGTCTGTAGAATGTCTTTGTACTCAGCAAGAGAATAGAAGCCACTGCCATAGGAAGTATCAAATGGACCAGAACCCAACTGGGGAATGATACAGGTCGATTCAGTTAGGTCATTGCATCTTTTCGAACCAATCTGAAAATAGAATAAATGCTAGTTTAAATGTAGAGACAAATTGGGTCATTTGATTTAGCCATTTTGCTTTCATACCTATGACGTGTCTGGTTTGGTCTGTTTTTGAACGGGTCTTATGAATGTACAGTTACCTTCACGCCTATTTTGGAACGATGTGGGTGAATCATACATAACACCGAGAGTAATGCCTTCAAATTTGATCTAAAATAGTAATTAAGATGTAATGGATTTCAGTGGCCTACATGTATAGTTTGAATGTCTGTAAGACGCCGCGTAATACAGCGTTTGATCAGAATCTAGACTGTTTGAAACTCATCACAATGTCACTATACTAAAATTTAAAAGTATACGTCATGGCAGTGAATTGAGTAAGAGCTTAAGAGTATATTTATAGTGTTATTTTATTTTTCGAAAAATACTTCATGAATGTCAAACAGTTTGGATACAGATGAGTCACAACAGTTGTCACAAATACAGTTCTCCGTCGCTACAACGACACCAAATGGGAGACACAGATTATGTGTGTTGTTCGGATAGAGTCGTTATAGAAAGGAAAAATACAAGACTTGCCTAGTATTTGCAAACAATTTGAATACAGATCGTAACTCGGCGTCTAACCTGGATTGAAGCTGTTTGTCATTCGTACTTATATTTTTTCTATCAAATGTCCACTTATGTGTAACTTTGAGAAAAAACAATACGCGACAAGTATTTCAGCCATGAAAAGGTTGGACATGTCCTGTTTGGGGAGCAGCGGCAAGGGTCGTTGTAACGAGGGAGTCGTCGTTTGGGGCCGTTGTAGAGAGAGATCACTGTACGTCATTGATAACTATAGATCCAAAAATCAACTCCTTTGGATGGCTTTGAAAAATATATCACTCGAATGAGTTGTTCTCTGGATAAAGAACTCGTCCTTCGGACTCGTTTTTAACCAAATAACAACCCATTTTCGTAATATATTTTTCATATAAATCCAACGTAATTGATTATCCTCTATTTACAATACACGAGGTCACGTGAAATACTGTATATGGCTTGATGACTTATGGTCATAATTATATACACTTGTAAGTAAGTTTTACCCTTTCAGCGCAGTAAGTGACTGAAGTTAATTTTGCAAACAGTTTGTATCCAGATGAGACGCCGCGTTATCGTTTGGCACTAGTATCAATATTTATTCATGCTGCCATAAATTATAAGTAAAACAATATTGCATACAGCAATACTGAAGCGGACGAAATATGGCGGTGAAGGGGTTAAAAAATAAGATGTGGCGATAAAGGGTTAATAAATGTCTATACTTAACGACACTTATAACTGTGCCAGAATAAAAATATCCTTTATTTGTTTATTTCTGGTTTATTTTCAACCAGAATTATATCAAATGTTAAAAAAGCGCGACAAATTCACGTTCCAATGCGCAAATAAATTAAAACAAAAATACACGTTGAATCCGGCGTAGTGTGTAAAATGATATCCCGCACGGAGACGTAGATATGGGTTAGATTTAAGCCGGTGTCAATCAATGCGAGAATTGTATTTTAGTTTTTGATTTGCAAATCAATCTTTTGTACTAAAATGATAAACTCACCAGTGAATAATAACATGTATTTGTTGTACAGACTGGTATAATTTAATTTTCAAAATGGTCTCACCTATTGCATAAAAAAAGAGATTTACTTGCTCTTGTATCGTGCCATCTTACTAGATACATAACTCATGTAGGTAATTAAATTTTAACACAATATTTTTTAAAAACATTTTTTAATCAAGTTGAAACTTTTTTATGCAATATCGCGTTCAGGAAAAATTCCACATGGTTCTGATATCAATTTTAATTATATACCGTTTTATAATACCGGCGCTAACATACGCCAGCATCCAAAAATCGATAATCAAATGTATATTCAAATAATGCCTCCAGGATAAAGGGCGCAAACACTGTATTATATGATATTTAACCCTGTGCTAAAATTCGACACATTGTAAGTTTTTGATATTATGAATAAACCCTGGGTCAGTAATTATCGATCCCGTTGGGTTCATTTTCAACGTTAAAAATCGACCCAGTGTGTGAATCAGCTTGTTCTATTGCTTATAAGCTTTTTGAATTTTACGCGTGATTTATCAGTACTATTTGAACCTCTGTTAGCTATTCATTTTTATCAAATGAAATATAAATCAGTGTAAGTCATGATCTCTTAAGTACAAAGTCTAAATAAATTACTAAATTCCGTTGATGCGTTTAGAAGATGTTTAAAAATTAATACTGGCACACTTATAAGTATCGTTGAGTGTATATTGTTTTATACAGTTTAAAAAAGATTGTTCTTTTATGAAACTTGTCAGATATTACAACATATACAGTATATTATAACATATATAACAACAGATTTGTTCCAAACAATAGTGCAGAGACATGAAGAGATTACTAACCAGAACTTGCACTTCTTGTTGATACTAAATTAAACTCAAACCAATAACGCACTTTATGTATGTATATACACCTTCTCTGAAGAGTGTCTTTGTTGTATTTTTTTTGTTGCATGGTTATTAATTTACCGATATACTGCCAGTCATATTTTTACATAATATCTGTCCTCATGGGCTTTAAACCTGTCTCTCTCAATGACGGTTAAAAGCGTTTGAAAACAGTTTGGATCCTGATCAGACACCGCGTAATGTACAAACTGTTTGACACTCTTATCGATATTTACTAAGTCATACATTCTTAAATCTAACTTTGACGAACATATTGAAGCAGACGACATTCAAGCAAATAAGGGGTGGACATTTTCCGAATAATTTGATCATGAAAGGGTTAAAGCTTATCAAAATTATTTGAATAAAACTTCAAACGTTAAACAGCTAGAATTACGCTAGAGTACTACACTGTATACAGTGGAGAATCTGTTATTCTTTCCAAATAAACGCGTTTACGCTAAAACATTTATTTGCAGTGCAAACAGTTTGGAGCCAGATCAGACGCCGGGTAACCCGGCGTCTGATCAGGCTCCAAACTGTTTGCCACCAAGATAAACAAGAATTATCAGAATTGTCCAAAAGTTGTTCTTTTCTAAGTTTTAGTGCTTTGCGTTTGCGTACGTTTGCGTTTAAACGGGAAAGAATAACAGATTCTCCACTGTATATCGGTTACTCATCGTCATCTCTACTACAGTTTGAAAGGCGTGTAAACTTATCTATTTTGACCATTTAAAAGACGGCTGATTGATTGTATAAAATACAGGTTACAGCTTAAAGCAAGGTGGCAGTAAAACAGCCACCATGCTTTAAGCTGTCACCGGTCGTAAATCCCAAATTATTAACACAATTTAATGATCGTATTAAAAAAGCTTTAATCTATATATATTGAGCTGAGAGAAATCAAACATCTACTGAATGTCTTTATCGCTATAATCAAACAAACCTGTGTAAGCTCAGGAAGTCCAGGGATTTCAAGCCTCCAGCCTTCATCATCAGCGAGGTGAAGATGCAGTTTGTTCAGTTTGTACATTGCCATAACTTTCATCAATTTCTTCACATCATCAACAACGTGGAAATTTCTGGCGACATCGAGGTGCATTCCTCGATAACCAAATCTAGGTTCATCCATCACAGACATCGTTGGAATACCAGTGTTTTCATAATGTGTCAGAATACTAATCAAGGATTGGGCAGCGTAAAATAGCCCACTTGTGTCAGCCCCGGTCAGTATAATGCCATTTGCGGCATTGATGTTGATGGTGTAGTGTTCTGGGACAGAGTTTTCCGATGAAACAATTGACAAGGAGATAGACTTTTCTTTATTTGTAGGAAGAACATCGGTGGTCGCGATATTAGTTGCCGCTGAAAAGGAGTAACAAACAGTTACTTTAGAAACGTAGTAGTACAGTAGAATGGAACATGGTATATTCACGTAATCTTACTCCATTACTTAGTCTGGAACCTGCAATTTTTAGTTTTTAACGTTTTATATATTGACAAAAAGTTTTAAGCAGTATAAACTTATTTGACGATTTTCTTATACATATTAAGAAAGTTAGAGCTATTTGAATAGAGAGTTTATCTTCGATTTGAGCGACGTTACGTACGCGACATAACACAGTACGTGCATTGAACATGCATTGCGGAACAACTCATTGATTGATTTATATTCGATAGGATATGTGAGCAAAAAACAAATCTGATATTGAGAATAAACACAATAACGGACGACTGAATGAGATATTTTCCAAAGGTAGTTATACAGAATACATTTATGATCTATGATCCTCCGAACCAAAAATAATATGGAAGTTTCATCCTGTATATAGTCAAATTTGCTCAAAGAATGATCACTAAATGGACGTTGAGTGTACGAGGGTCGTTATTGATTAACATAAATCGTTCCATTTGGCATCTTTAGGTTCTAATGGTGCCGGAGGATAACTATATGCCGGACACCCCCCCACACACAAGAAAATAGTCGCAACCTTACATTCTTACCATGGAGGTAGTTAACGGCGCCCTTGGCGTTTTGTTCGCCATATATTTTCCAGGTGTTATCTACATTAAGCTTTGTCTGACTGTCATCAAATTCCAATAATTGTGGTGTTGGTATGATCACATGAACAGCCTGAAATGTAATCGAAAAATTTTGTTATACTATAATTAGCATTTAAATGCAATCGGAGAATAATTATGCCAAGATTCAATGATACAATATGTACTTGGTATGTTTTAAAGTCAATGCTTGTAGTTCAGTGTTTCATAATTTTGGATGCATGCTTTTAAAAACGTGTATAGAATAGACCCGTTTAGTATAAAAAAACAACAATTATTCCAAATGGGTCAATCAGCATCATGGAATTGACTATTAACGAATGGAAGATCGAACGAGCTGTTCAGCATTACCTGTTTCGCATCCGTCACAGTAAGACGGTTCATTCTGTCTTCGGCTGTGAATGGGTTATACTGGTCGTTTTTATATCGTTTCCACTGTTTGGGTGTCGCAAACGGCTGAACGTAGTCCAGTGACTTTGTTGAATCCAGTATACGTGGCTGTGCACTACCTTCCGTTGGTGCAATATACCAGCAAGGCATGAAGTCTGTCCTTGAAACCGACCACATTAATGATATCAAAGTTATCACACGTTCCTCTCCTGGCTGAATCGCCCTGAATCCAGTAACAGGCTCGAATGTATAAAGGTCACCTTGAATCATACTAACTTTTAAATTGTCAAGAATTACAATTTTAGTTTCTGGGAACACATCTGGAAACAGTAAGAAGGTGTGATGGAAGAATACTCTCCAACCGGAAGTAGGTATCGGTGTGGTTCCGGTGTTCTTGATTGACAGTTTGACGTCGTGGGATTCGCCATCTCTAATGAGATTGTCCACAACTTCTACCTTGACATTCATGTCTGTAGCTAGCCGATCAATGTCGCCTTGATTCAAACTGATGACGCCTGAAAATTGATGTACATGTATTATGGACTGATACCTGCACATGAGAAGTATATAAAATACACACTTCTTTATGTCAATATTTACTACATTGCTATAAGGACATGATATTAATCCAGACAGCTTTGACAACTGAGCTGTTTGCTTGATCACTGGCAGTTGATCCTCGGGAACTTGTATTAATAACCTTGCTGCTACCGGGAGTGGTAGCAAACAATTGATTGTATACCTGGCTTAGCATGAAAGCCCCATTGACACGGTTCAAGACATTAGACAAAGTGAGTTACAAGCGAACGAGGCTTATCAAGGAAGCGATAAGCATCCGATCGAATCCGAAAGTGATGATCCGGGTCCTGTTGGACTGGGGATCAGCATAAAAGAAACAGTGATTGGGCAAGACTATGAACTGATCATTTCTACTAAAGTTAATCAAAATTTGTTGCAGAATTTGAGGTTACTTTCAAACTGTTACACACAATGCAAGACGGGAGACACAGTAATAATAACATATAAGGCAGTGCTTCCTCCCTTCAACGGCCCTCCGAAACACGATTCCCTCCTGACAATTATTTTAGCCGTTGTACCTTAAACAAGACATTTAGGTATAACGCTTTCACTGCTGCAAAATTGTCTACTTAAAATTGTCTTTTGCTGTTTGTTTTGATGTTTTTTTTTCCAAAGTTGCGTATTGAGTGATTTGACAGAAGAAACATTCACACATTCAACCCTAGCGACGAGTTTACTAGTCATTTACATTTAAAAATGTCAAAAAGTATTCCATTTTAACGGATGAATTTGCGTTCCGTTAGCCTTTAATCGGGAAAAAATGATACAAAGTACCTTCGAAGAGCTGAACATGTCTACTCTCTCGTAGTCCATCGGTTGATCTGAAATAGTGTGAAAGTCTGAAAGTTCTAGATATCGTGAAAACTACAGATAAGATCTATCCAATTTAGACTAAAAGAGTACATAGCAGTTCATGTAACAGTATAAAATTGCATGGATCCTGAGCAGTGAGCACACGCTTAGATACTCAGCATCAAAACTTTGCCAAAACTGTCAAAGATGCTACTGAATGCGCCAATGCCATGATAGAGTTAAGGCACAATTTACAAATGTAAACTTCGTAAGAGAAGCGGGAGATATACATGTAGTTAACACATTAAAACCCCGCGACGAGTAAATTCGACATTTACAAACAGTGTAGAGTATACCTCTCTGTTACGACAACTAAACGATGGCACATCTAGTAAATAAAAGACAGGTGACAGGTGCACCATTTCACTGCCAACATGCTCGTGATAAATTTACACCTTCACCGTTTAAGCGTCGTCTGCTTCAATTTTACTGTCTAAATGTCGTTTCAAAGTTAAATCAAGGGCAGTATGGCTGAGGAAATTTCAGAACGAGTGTCAAACAGTTTTGACCTCGATCAGACGCCGCCATTAACGGTGTGGATCGGGATCCCAACTGTTGACAATTTCACATTTAAGCGTCATTGAGAGTGAAAGGGATAAAGCAAATTGAGGTAAAACATAACCACTTTAAGCAGTCACCTGTCGTAAACACCTAATAATTTCACGACATTTAGTGGTCGTTAAAGAGAGGTTCTATTGTATATATGAAGAATAAACACGCCTTATGCAAACAGTGTAGACCCAGAATTGGTTGCTTCTAACGACGCCTTATGATCAGGATCTGCACTGTTGTTTATTACATTTATAAGCACTACAATATTAAAATACTTTAATCAACACTTCGTTGCAAGTAGACCGATAGTGCTACATGTATATTAAAAGATATGGTTATATACTCAGCAAAACTGCTAAGTACCCCAACATAAATATCATTTCTTTTTTTAGTTTTAATCAAATAAATTTTGTTTGCACGCCAAAACGTGTGCATGTAGAATAATTAAAATATGTTTATATTTCATAAATCCAAAAAGCCCTTTACATAATCACAATCCATGAAAAAAAAATTTCAACATTGTCCCTGGGGTACTTAGCAGTTTTGCCAAGTATATATATATACAGTAAAACCTCTCTATTACGACCACTAAATTATGTTAATTATTAGGGTGTTTACGGTAGGTGACAGCTTAAAACAAGGTGACAGTGAAACAGAAAGCTCCTGTAGGAGCTTTCTGTTTCACTGCCACCTTGCTTTAAGCTGTCACCTGTCTATTATACAATCAATTAGCCTTCGTTGTAGTGGTCGTAATAGTGAGGTTTTACTGTATATCTATTTTTAACATTTACTAAAGTGCATTAATTCTGCAGAAACAGACTCATATGTCATATTAGAGCATGAAAAAGAAACCCTATCAATGTCGATCGTAGCCAATAGGAAAAGGTGTAGACCCTGATGAGAATCCACAAGTGTCAGTGTCTGATCAAGGTTTGAACTAATTGCCATATAAAATAACAAGTATCACACTGTCTTTAAACCAATCTTCTATATATATGACGACGACTTTCAGGAGGCATATAGAGAGAGTTCTTGTATATTTTGCTTATTCCATTACTCCATATATACGCCTTTTTACGCCTATAATTTAGTCTTCCTCTGCAGACAATAGTTCCCTTTTATACAGTCATGAATATGTATCATTAGAAATATTTTCTAAATCCTAACATATAACAGTTTAAAACAGGTTAAAAGTAAAGCAGAATGTGCCTGAACGCACAATCTGCTTTACTTTCAACCTGCTTTAAGTAATAATTATATTTCTTAAAAACTAGCAACAGGCTATGGGGTTCTGGGTTAAGGATGACACATACTTTGACAAATAAATAACATAAATCCTGTTTGCAGACGTCAGTCATCACTCCTGTTATCACTGAGTGAACGGAGTTACTAGACGTCTCATCTGGCCCAGCGCTCATAAAGCGTTTCAGTTCAGTCTGAGTTCGTTCTCAGTATAGGCTCAACTCTGACCAATCAACTGCTTGATGACGATTTAAGACTCAACTCAAACGCTTTATAAGCATAGACCCTGGTGTTGTACTCACAATGTTCTCAGGTAGAAGCTTTCTTGCCATGTAATGCCAAGTTGGTTTGTGATGTTTTTCCACTGTCCCTTGCCCACTCTGTACTGAACGGGCAAACCAGGAAACGTGGTACTGACCTTGACTTTGGTGCTGTCAATTCTGAAATACGAAACATACACTGCCTCACACTTTTGTCTTTGATATATGGTACTCAAAATTTGTTAAGGGTCAAGGGTATACACCTTCATAAGTTCCTAGGCATTGACCCTATCACTTTCTAAAAGCTTAACTCAAACATTTTTGTTCGATGCCTTCCATATTTAGAGATGTGTGTGCCAAATATCCACTTTACATATTCTGATATCATTTAATCTTGTTCAGGCGAAACCTGAGGAAATTATCAAAATTTTACATTTCTGAGATTTCACAAAAACTTTTAAATCCATTGAATCCATTTTAATATTCTTAGAGGTGCTTTTCGTTTGAAAAACTGTTTTATCTTTTACTGTTTAATTGTACCTGTTATTGAATTGTAAAGAAAGTCATTTACTCAAAAACACAATTAAAATACAATTTGTAACTGTTGCAGTTTTCTGTGAAAAGTGATATTTTATCCTTTTTTACCAATTCACCTGCATATGAAATAAGAATGTGCAAGTCACATAAGAATACGTAGAAAGAACCTTAGGCTACAACTCCTAATATTTTTGTTGCAATTGAACAAATCTGTGGAAAGTTATTCAGTGAGAAAGTGATAGGGTCGATGCATTGGTTCCTATGGAGGTGTACACCTTAGCAAATTTTGAGTAATGTATTCCGTAGCTTTCTATTAGGCATATATTGCCCTTACTAAAAACCGCTTTCACTATCTAACACTTGATTTGTTGAATAAAATATGAGGCTCCAGATAACAACGTGTAGAACAATTATTTTCAGTTTTCTCTGTTACATTGGAGAAAATGTTATCCTTTCCCAATGAACGCGTTTACGCTAAATCTCTTATTTCAATTGCAAAAAGTTTAAAACAGGATAAGACGCCTAGTAACCCGGCGTCAGATAAGGCTTCAAACTGTTTGCCATTCAGATTAAAATAATATTTAGAACAATCAACAAATTGTCATTTTGCTCATTTTATTGCAATGCGTTTGTTTTTTGTTTGTATTTCAACGGGAAAGAATAACGCTTTCTCTGTTATATCCTAAAATACCTTATGCGGTGACTATTTTGATTCCAAACTGGTCCCAAAGCGATGACTTAAATGAGTGGTCACAATAAGGGATTTGTTGGAGACAAGACTAGTTTAGTATTTGACAACCTCCTATGAAACAGAGCTCTGAATAAACCCTGTTCGATATAAAACACTTGCATATTCCGCAAGTGGGTATCAGTAACTCTTATCCTGTTTTGTACAGTTACCTGGCGCCAGGGGGCGGCACTCGGTATGCTACACCCACACTATCGAGGCGTTTCAACTCCTTGTAACCAAGTGTGTTAGCAAATTCTGTCCATTCCTTATTCATCATAGTTTCTCTATTAGCAGCGCTGATCCCCGAGGCTTCAAAGTCAGCCTTGTGCCATGCCCTCTCGGCCAGGGCCAACAGCCTTGGAAAGATCATACTATCCGAGTGTTCACTTTTCCTTATAGTCTGACTCCATAAATGGCCTTGCATTCCTGCATGAAAATAAAAAGGAATTATCAAGACTGTAACACGTGTAAACCATTTAAATGTACATACTATTCTATTTGTATCTGTAAAGTTTGGAGTCTGCAACTGTATTTACAGATGACTAATTTACATTTTCTTTTCAAAACTTGCAGAAAGACTTTCAACCGTAGCGACGAATTCACTCGTCATTTACAAACAGTGTACCTGTGATTCTTACACTTGTCCTACATTCTTTGTCATTTTGAAATATATAATATATAAAAAAAAATGAATCAAAAATAGTCAAAAATGGACTAGAACTATCTGGGAAATTGGAGTTGTCCATTAAAAGTTTCAAGCCTAGGGTGAATGAGTTAAGCCTTCCGCTGTTCATGACACCACAAAGCGTATTGGCAAATAATTTGGATTCTGATGAAACGCTCGAAACGCGGCATCCGGGCAGGATCCAAACATTTTAACACTCGTATTGGTATGTTTGAAGTGATACTACATTGAATATTACTTTGCAACGATCTTGCAAACAACAAAATTGAAACAGACAAAAAGTAAAACGGTTGGGGTAAAAATGTTGAGGACAATCTGACAATGAAAAGGTTAAGAGTACTTCAACATTCGTTTGCTAGACAATTTAACAATGTTTCTTGATGAACATGTTGTAGAAGTTTGACTTTGGTTGTCAATGAAGAAGAACTTGATTTACCGATAATGTTTTCTGGCTTTTCAAGGGGATCACACTTGGACAAGTCAGCACCACATACGTCAACTTTGGAGAGCGACTCTCCGCTTCTCTTAACGTCAATGTTGTCGTACAAGGAATCTGGAAGGAAGCCGAAGACTTTGTAGGTGTCCGTAAATCTAGTTGCCCAGTAAAAGCCTCTCTCTTCAGGGTCTGGCTCATACGGCTGGTCAAAGTACAGGTCAGTGGCCTGGGACATTACCACCTGCAAAAAATCACATATTCGTCATCAACTATTTTCAGAGGTTCTTTCAGTAGTGAAGTCGGTATGCATCTACCTTTGAATGAAATTAAAAAGTCATTTACTTAACCAGGTAGTGTCGTCTTGTAACGCTGACATATGGTTATAGTGGAGACCAATGTTCTGAAAATAAACTGTGGTTAAGTTAAGCTCAAGTGACAGAGGTTCGAATCTATTACACACAAAGTCACAATAAAGAGATGTTTACATATTACAGACAGTAAAAAAACGTTATTTTTGTCAACATTAACGCAATCATGCTAACAATTTATTTAAACTTCAACCAGTCTGGAGCCAACACGTCGCTTGATCAGGCGTTTTCCCTTTCACTGCAATTTTTGTCGTTAGATGTTTACCCAATCACCATTTCATTGTCGTCTGCTTCAATTTATTTGTCTGAACATTTAAACATAAGTCAGAATGACAGCAGAATTTTCGAAAGTAACTGAGACTAGCGTCAGTTTCGCCATTGTTAATAAATGCGGTGACAGTGTAGAACCTTGTTTAGTTGATTTGTGTTCTTACAGAATGATTATATCCAACCACAGTGCTGCATAACGACAGATATCTTTATATTGGAGAACTACAGTATAAATATGAGCCGCGTCATGAGAAAAATCGCCTTATTGCATTGCAAACAGTGAAGATCAAGGCCAGCTGCCTTGATCCACGCTGTTTGACACTCATATGCATATAAAACATTTTATGTAGCTATATTATCCCTTTACCTGATAGCCTATTTCTAGTATTGAAGATAGTTGACCACTTAAAGCAGGTTGAAATTAAAGCAGAATGTGCCCTAAGGCACATTCTGCTTTACGTTCAGCCTGCTTTAAGATAAAATCTGCTAGGCTATATAAAATATTTGTAATGGTTATTGTTCATGAGGGTATAAACTGGAACTACTTTCATCAGCGGAGGAATAAATTAAATACGCTAAAAGTCGCTTCTATGGGGGAAAGGGTTATATACGGGTTTGGTAGTGTAGACCAAACTCATACAGTGCCTGGGATGACAACGGTGTTTGGTCTATACAATGTTACAATTCAATTAGGCAGGTTTTTCATAGCACTGCTCATATATAGTTTTTAGAATTTTCACTTACTTATATGAAATCTTGAAAATAAATCTTAGATACAATCTGAATTCCTGAAAACAAACTATGTTTCAGTGTCTCTGAAGATGTTAGCTAACTGTTTAAAATAAATACGAAAGACTCAAGCAGGAAACGCAACACAAACAATACACCCATCTCTCAAGCAGAACACACACACAGTCATAATCTCAACTTATTTATCAATAATGTCGCATATGCGCGTCTAAGCAGATAAGACTTGCTATATACAACCATTGTAGATCCAGATCAGCTCGCTTCTTCATATGTGTGATCTTATCGCAGACTGCACTGTTTCTTATTTTGCTCGTATATTCTTAAAAGTACCTACATAATGTATAATAGCTCTTAAGGAGCCCATAAATCAAGGTCTACGCTGTTTGTGATATTGTAATTCACAACCCTAAATAGTAAAAAATAAACTATACTCAACTGGAAACTGGAATGTATATTTGAAGTAAAATAATAGGGGTTTACCCCCCAAAGGTTACCCCCGATTCCGCGAGAAAATAACAACAGAACAGAACAGAACACACCAAGCTAAGCAATGAAATCCCGAGTGCTGTCTCGTGTGTACCACATGACATACGGGATTAAAATTTCGGCACACTCGAATTTACTACAATCGCAGCGTTTCGGTCCATTTTTATATATTTTTTTGTTTGGAATTGTAATTTAAAAACCCATCGTCGTTTATTCGTTTCCCGAAGGGAAACGAAATTGTACAGAGCTGTTTAAAAAATACTGGTTGAAAAAAACGACACCAGAAAAGAAATACAAAATTTTACGTAAAGACTCGGGAATTTCCGTAGTATTCGTCTGCAAAATCACAGCTCGATTGACACTTGAATGAGTCTTGACAGACATCTAATTAACGAAATACAGGCTACAAGACTACAAGTCATGTAAATTATGTATTGGACATCAGAAATAAGAGTGAGTACATCTTTTTGGAATTCTGTTTATTGTTCTTTGTAAGTCATGGTCGTCGCTGAAGAGGTGGTTGTTTTATAATGCAAGAACATTACATATTACCGGACAGTATCCGGGTCCCGGACAACGCAGCAACAAACCATATTTTTGTCCCATGTATCATTTTGTACCCACGACATGACGTTTTCGTGCAAGTTTTTCTAAAATAAGTATGACCAGGGCTCATTTTGACACAAATTCCAAGTGACCATGGTGACCTGGCTTCAAATGTAAACATTTTAGCACGGTGACACCAAACTGTTCAATGTCCAGGATCTCTGTAATTTTTTCATGCCTACAATATTGAGCTCTGCTAACATATGGCGGGTAGGCATCGGTAGTATTCAGTGCTGCCATTTCTCCGGATTTTTCCTAAGTATTCGGATTTTTATCCTAACAGATCGTAGCGTTAAGGCGCATTCTGCTTTACTTTCAACCTGTTTTAAGCAGTCATGTGTCTTCAAACAAGAAACAGGCTATGCGGTAAAGGTACGATTGGTAAAACTGCGTCTGAAAAATTGAAATCTAAGGATTTTTATGATCAACTTATGGCAGCCCTGAGTATTGGCTCAGACCCCTCATGGGTACCCATTTTAACCCCTGAGTAGAGACTAGAGAGGAGCAATTAGCGGTGCATATCTTGCTCAAGAACATTCCTGTACATCATCAGGGTTCAGAAAAATCCACTAGTCAGGCCGCTTGGACGGTGGGGGATAGATCTCACGACCTCTGGTACCGTAGATGAGTACGTTACCACTTGACTTCTACCACCGTAAATGAAAATGTTTTAAAATTCTGCAGTAAACACTAAACAATCATAAAAGTGTTACGCGGCCACTTGAAAATGTACAAATAGCAGTGTTTGATACATGTTATTGCTTAATACCTGTAGGACAAAAGTAAAGCAGATGGCGCATAAATCTTTTCATTGGAGTAGTTGATTCATTTCCACAGCAAGAAACTGTATTATAGTATGAGGTAGCTTTCAGTGGGTTTTTTTCACCACTTTTGGAATAAGTTGGTACCCCTCCAATTGGGCGTAACGGCGTAAAATACTTAATTTTTGGGGGAAAATTGAGTCGTAAAAAGCTCATTTTTTGGGAAAAAATTGTGCCGTGAAATGGGAACAGGTCCCTCAAAAAAACACTGGTTTGACAGTGTTTAAACGATGATCGATTATTTCCGATTATTGATTATTATTATTATACCAGATTTATATAGCGCTCTTTTCACACAGGGGTTGTGCGTTCAAAAGCGCTTTACATGAAATAACATAAATGTACCTTCAAATCGAGAAAAGACAAAATAACTACAATTAGATCTGAAATAAAACATGAATAAACATATAAGAGACAGTCCCTAAAACGGCGATCACATTACCCCCATCAATCAGCAATGAACCGACCGGCTAAAGATTGCCGACTGATATAAATAATGGTAGAGCGCCCCATGCAGGCTATCAACAATTGATTGAAAGTGATCATTCGATAGAGTTTAGAGAATAGATAATAAAATCAAATAATTGATTTATTGAAATAATGAATTTTATTCTAAAAGCGCTTTACATGAAATAACATAAATGTACCTACAAATCGAGAAAAGACAAAATAACTACAATTAGATCTGAAATAAAACATAAATAAACATATAAGAGACAGTCCCCAAAACGGCGATCACATTACCCCCATCAATCAGCAATGAACCGACCGGCTAAAGATTGCCGACTGATATAAATAATGTTAGAGCGCCCATTGCAGGCTATCAACAATTGATTGAAAGTGATCATTCGATAGAGTTTAGAGAATAGATAATAAAATCAAATATTGATTTTATTAAAATAATGCATTTTATTCTATTCCAAGTAAAATAGCAATGTTTGTATTAAAGGCAGAATACTACGGAAATGTGCGTCTAAAACGCGCAATTTCTTAAATGTGTGCATTTTCTATGTATTATTAAAATTAGTGAAATCGCGTGTAAGAAGCCTGGCATATGTCCCCACTTGGTAAAGAATCCTACTTAAATGTGTCAAATTCTTATCTTGTTGGTTTACATTTTAAGCGGGTTTGTTTACAAATAAGACTAACGGTTTGGTTCGTAGGATTGCGTAAAGGTCATGTGATTAGTACGAAGCGCGGCGATAATTCATATACACTGTGTGACGTCATCCGAACCAAGCCGGAACATTTCCGTTATGATTCGTCTTCGATCGAATGTCAACAAAACAGATTTAAAAGTCAATTTGTTTCCACCAATTTCATGGGTTTGTAAGCAATGTTGCCTCCATAATCATCGGGCATTACTTCATTTTATAGGTTTAGATTACGAATGTGCCTACATTTTCAGGTTTTAAAATTGCAGGATTTTGGATAATCCGATTGCGGGATTTTGGCAATTGACAGTTATGTTGGGATTTTAATCTTCAGATGTGCAATTAAAGTCAAAAAAATATAATCTGATTTTTTTATTGTCAACTTTAAGATTTTAGTTACTAAATTTATATTAAAATTTAAATTTCTCTTTTTTTTAGCTCACCTGGCACGAAGTGCCAAGGAGAGCTTTTAGGATCGCTGGATGTCCGTCGTCCGTCGGTCCGTCTGTCTGTTCACAATTGTTCGTTAACACTCTTCCGGCTACAAATCTCATTGGATCTTCATGAAACTTGATCACAATGTTTGTCTAGTAGAAATCTAGGCCAAGTTTGAATGTGGGTCATGTTGGGTCAAAAACTAGGTCACTAGGTCAAATCATAGAAAAACCTTGTTAACACTCTAGAGGCTACAAATCTCATTGAATCTTGATGAAACTTGGTCAGAATGTTTGTGTCATTGATATCTAGGTCAAGTTTGAATATGGGTCATGTTTGGTCAAAAACTAGGTCACTAGGTCAAATCATAGAAAAACCTTGTTAACACTCTAGAGGCTACAAATCTCATTGGATCTTGATGAAAATAGGTCAGAATGTTTGTGCCGTTGATATTTAGGTCAAGTTCAAATATGGGCCATGTCCGGTCAAAAACTAGGTCAATAAGGTTAAATCATAGAAAAATCTTTTTAACACTCTAGAGGCTACAAATCTCATTGGATCTTGATGAAACTTAGTCAGAATGTTTGTCTCATTTATATATAGGTCTAGTTTGAATATGGGTCATGTCCGGTCAAAAACTAGGTCACTAGGTCAAATCATAGGAACATCTTGTTTACCCTCTAAAGGTTGATTGTGGGTCATGTCCAGTCATAATCTAGGTCACTATAGGTCAAGTTTGCCATGGTGTACCAGGTGAGCGATTTAGGGCCATAGCGGCCCTTGTTTTGTATAATCAATGATTAATCGAAGTGGTTTGTCCAATTACATGTATATATGTTGATCGATCATGAAAATCAGTTGATTATGAAACCCTTTGATGAGGACATAATTATTATGCAAGAAAAAAACAATGACAAGCCTTGAAAATTGAAAATTCTGCATTAAACAATAAACAGCCAATATTGTGTTAACCGGCCACTTAAAGTGTATTAGTAGCAGTTTTTGATACAGGTTATAGCTTACTTAATACAGGACAAAGGTAAAGCAGATGGCCAACAGGTTTGTTTATTGAAGTATTTTGATAAAGGTTGTGATTTAATCCTTTTACTCCATCTATATGCCTATTTACACATTAACTTCATTTCTACACTGGAGAAAATAGTTACATTTTATACAGAAATATTATTTCATGTGCAATATTTCCAATATCCTAGCAGATGGAAGCTGAAAGCAGTTTATATATGTTGATTATACTTTGGTACCACCAGTGTTTAGACCTCAGGATCCATTTACAAGAAAGTGTATTTCAGGACATACTTAAAAAAAACACCTGAAAAACTGAAAAATGTGTAAAAAATCAGTATAATGTGACTTGGAAAAATTAAAAAATTGACAATTCAGTATAATGTGACAACTTGGCAATACCTCAGTTACCATTTTCAACACTTTCTGAGAGCCTGCTTGCACTTCTTCTAAAGCGACCTAGTGTTAGCAAAGAAATCTGATGGAATGATTGGACAAGTTGGAAGATTAGCATCTACTGCTGCTCTGTTTTGTTGCAGTTGACAGAGGTAGGGAATTTGAATTTGAAGCTACAGACAAAAAATATGCTATTCGCTGACTTTGGTGATTGTTTATGGCAATGTATTGAACTGTTGATTAAATACACATATCTGGTATTATCTTTTAGCCGTGATGTCCTAATCTGTCAGTTTCTGCACCAATCTATATAAAATGCCAGGAATTGAAATTGATAACAGCACTGACTTACTCTACAGTCAACACAACTTCAAATCAGGAGAATTGCTGCTATGTAGAGACCTATAATAAACACATCAACCTGTTTTTGTGTAATTGGACAAGAGAGATAGCCTATCCCTTCAGAAGCATGCATTTAGTAACTCATTATGTAAATATCACTATGATGAGTTCTTTGCTGTGTGTTTTTGCTTGGATGATTCCGCCCAAAGAGAAATGAATTCAACAACACCGGCAGAGGACACAATAATTGGATGAATGACAAAAAATGGATAAAACTGATGACATCAGTTTAACAAATTATAATGAGACAAGTGGACCAAGGAGGATAAAGTAAAGGAATTGAGACAATGGACACTTAAAGCTGCTGTCAAGACATTGTTTTGTTATCATATTATGAACATTCTCAAAATGGCATTGTCAGTAAACTGTCTGTAAACTACACTAGACAGATCTGACAATGCATGATATGATATCAGATTCTTCATCACATCATATAGAAAGATAAAAGTATATCTTGAACTGATATCTTGGCAATGACCAATTGATACTTTCTATGCACCCAGAATCTATGATTCGCCGGCATATACTAACGGAAAAACAAACAAACAAACAGACATGACAAAAACTGTAATATCGTTTTTGTCCTGTTTGTCCATCTGTCTGTCTGTCTGTGCCAAAAACCTTAACCTTAGCTATATCTCTTGCATTATTGCACACGTGCCTTTTATACTTGGCATATGTCTTCCCAGTGGCAAGACCTTTCCAACCATACAAACCTTTTAGAACTTGACCTACTTTTGTAAAAATCTTTAAATGTCTATAACATTTAAACCCTTAGGCCTAGGGCTTTCATTTTTTCGTATGTATATTTCTTGAATCAAGACCTTTGCAACCATACAACGCTATTTGACCATGTGACCTTGACCTGGACCTTTGACCTATTTAATCAAAATTTAACCAAAAACCTTAACCTTGGCTATAACTCTTGATTAATGCAACTGGGCCTCTTAACTTGGCAATTGTCTTCCCTGAGTCAAGACCTTTCTAACCACACAACTCTCTTTGACCTTGTGACCTCGACCTTTCACTTACTTTTGTAAACATCTTTAAATGTCTATAACATTTGAACCAGTAGCCTAGGCCTAGGACTTTCATATTTTGCATTCGTGTATCTGGGACACAGTCTTTTTTTATCGAAAAAATATGATTGAACTGTTTTGGATAATTACCCAATTTGGCAAACTGTTTTATTTTCATTTCCAACATCTCACATAACCTTAAAAAGTCAATGTCTTTCATTAATATCCATTTTGCTATGCTCTTGCTTTAATGAGTAACACTCAAAAGAGCAAATCACAGCTTATTGAACAACAATTTGACTTAGCAGAAGACACTTTACATGGGAAATAATAGTGTTTGGCATTATTATTCAAATTAAAAGGAGGTACATTTGTAATAGAAAAAGTTAGCTTGGGGAAAAATAGTTCCTAAAAGTTATAATTTACTGAAGATTATAATAGTATAATATACTGAGAAAACTCTATAATTCACTGCTTAGCATAAAAAAAGTTAAATTTCAAAGCTCTATATCTTTTAAAGTAATATCACATACAGATTGAATGACACATGCACTTAAGGTTCATTCTTATTTCAAATCAAAGAGAGGTAATTTTGTATTATAAGACTTTCTAGTCTTGATAACACCTTGAATATTGCAATGAACGATTGTCTAATGTGATTTTATTTCCTTTAAGAAATAAAAATAGCTGCTGAATATGAGCACCATTGTTTTTCTTCTATGAAAAACATTTCTAATCAAAAATGCTCTTTTCAGACGAAAGAGTTTTAGACCTTTGTTTTTAGCTCACCTGGCACAAAGTGCCAATGTGAAGTATTTTTAACGTCATGTGTCCGTCGTCAACAATTTCTTTAAACCACACCTCCTCCTAAACTACTGGATGGATTTTAACCAAACTTGTCAGGAATGATCCTTATATAGTCCTCTTTGAAAGTTGTTCAAATATTTCCGATCCGTTGCAAATTTACATAGAGTTATATAGTGAAACCTTCAAACCTCTTCTACTCTGAAACTAATATGGCTAGAGCTTTGATATTTGGCATGGTGTAACTTCTGGAGGTACTTTACCAATAGTGTCCAAATGGTGCCGTTCCGTTGCATAACTAGGTCATGGGAGCTAAAAATAGATTTTTTCAATAAAAACTTAAACAATCTTCTTGTCTGAAACCACATACCCTGAGCTTAGATAGTTTGCACAAAGCATCATCTTCAGGTCCTCTATCAAGTTTGTTCAAATTATGTCCCTGGGGTCAAAAATGGCCCCGCCCCAGGGGTCACAAATTTACATGGAGTTATATTGTGAAATCTTCAAACCTCTTTTCCACTGAAACTAATATGGCTAGAGCTTTGCTATTTGGCATAGTTTAACTTGTAGATATTCACTCTACCAATATTGTTCAAATGGTTCCAGTCCGCTGCATATCTAGGTCACAGGAGCTATAAATAGATTTTTTCAATAAAAACTTAAAAAAATCTTCTTGTCTGAAACCACAGTACACTGAGCTTAGATATTTTGCACAAAGCATCATCTTCAGGTCCTCTATCAAGATTGTTCAAATTATGTCCCTGGGGTCAGAAATGGCCCCGTTCCGGGGTCACAAATTTACATAGAGATATAGACTGAAATCTACAAACCTCTTCTTCACTGAAACTAAATAGCTAGAACTTTGATATTTGACATGGTGTAACTTCTAGAGGTACTTTATCAATATTGTTCAAATGGTTCCGGTCCATTGCATATCTAGGTCACAGGAGCTAAAAATAGATTTGTTCAATAAAAACTTTTAAAAATCTTCTTGTCTGAAACCACAGTACCCTGAGCTAAGATAGTTTGCACTCAGCATCATCCAATCAGCAATTGGCACAATAGTATTGTCATAATTTCTCAGCTTTCCAAGGTATGTTACATTTACATCAACGGTTTCCAGGTGAGCGATTTAGGGCCGTATACGGCTCTTGTCACTACAATTTGCCAGTTATTTAGCCACAATGAGATCGATGTCATGTCGTCTGCAACTTTCTATAAAGCAAAAAATAAATGCAGTATTTATGTGACGCTGATAATTTAGAATACACAGTGGGTACTTTCTTTTTTGGCTGAGTATATGAGTCAATATTTTTTTATGTAACAATTCTGATGTCAAGGATGAGATTATTTTGATATTCTCTCTGAGGTTAATGGCTTACACTATAGCACCATGCATGTCTGTAATGTGGAAATATGTTACATAAGGGGCTTAAATGTACCCAGGTTGTAGAGGTGTGGCGTATATTTAACACCATTGCAAAACTATTTCCTTGATGTAACAATCCTTTAAACAAGTACAATGTCATTAAATGAATCAAAACAATTTTATTAGGTGTTTCATCACAATAAATAGCATCTAATAGATTTCCTTAATAGTAAATTTTGCAAATTATATCAGCTGATTTTATTTTCCGATCATGTACGGTTTGCGCCTAAAAAACTGTCATAATTGACATTTTGTTTTCACACTGACAAAACATTCAGAACTTGAACATGATTCCTCTGATATTCCATGCTGTAGTATAATAAATACAATCATTTAGAGCAAAAGTTACACCAAACTGCCATTGCCTGTGAATTTTATTTGTTAAAAAGAAGATGGTTACATCAAGGAATCTGCAGCTACAGCAATGTTACATTAAGGAAAATACAAAGATATATCAAACGTCAAAAGTTTGATAAACATTAACAAACTGTAAATAAAACAATTAAACATTTTATTACACTGATTAGCCATTGCTTGCTTAGTATCAAAACTAGGGTTATTTGAAAGTTATTCCATATTATTAGTGACAGGCTGTTACAGTAAAGAAGCAACTATGTTACATTAAGGAAATAAGTGACTCTTCTGATTCATAAACCTTAAAGAAGAGTTTGAATGCCAACTTAGTATACATGTAGTCTCTTCAAGTATAAATGCTTTACTATGACATTCATTTCGGGAACTAAAATACCTATGCAACTATAATTTTACATTCCTGTTACATCACTGAATTTATATTGTAACAGCGAGGATTACAATATCAGTGTGTACTTGATTTGCCAATTTCTAAATGAAAACGGATGCATGATATATCCAACAATGAGCAGAATACATGAATCAGGATTTCCTGTCTAGTTTGCACTTATTTTTAAAGACTTGGGGTTACTGTAGCTTATAAGAAGCAACAAATAGTATAAATGTGTTACAGAAAATATATAGATATATTAATTCTTTGATGTAACACAAATTAGGCTCTGAAATAAAGGCTTACAATACAAAATGTATGCCATATGTTTAGTTTCTTGTAAAAAATAAATGGAAAAGTTTAGGTATTTACTAATCCAACATAAAAATGAAAATATTGAACTGTTTTGCAATTTGTTTTCCTTTATGTAACATTGTAACTTTCCTTTATGTAACAATATATTTTCCTTGATGTAACAGCTAAGGAAAATAGCAAAGTTTTAGGAAGAATATGTAATGATTTCCATAATAATAACTGTTGAAATAATGTCTACCAACTTCAAAAAGTGAATTTTAAAATTCTGTATAAAGTTTTCCTATTTTATTAATATCTTACAGCTGTTTTCCTTCATGTAACGAAACACCTCCTTGATGTAACATACGTTTAACAGGATTTGTCCGGTGACTAAGACTAGTAAGCAAAAGCAGCTTTTTTTTCTTTCATCACATGCTGCCCCTTATAAAAAGTATTCATTTCAATGTAAAATACCCGTTTACTTGAAAAATATTTTCTTTTATTAATTTTTGGTCTCTGGTTTCCTTGAAATAACGGTTTCTGGTCCTTTATGTAACAATTTCACTGTTACATCAAGGATCGTTACATCAAGGATGTATTTCACCTAAATGACATTCTAACCATACTAATTTACACTAAATACTGGAACCTTATGACACAATTTATCATATCTCAAATGCATACATTTTGTGCAAAAAGAGAATAATGATTATTGCAGTCAAAGGCAGAATAATACATCGTTACATCAAGGAAGTGTTCAAAATGTATGGTACCAGCCTCAGTACTAAAATGGTCAGTGATTCCTTATTTCAAATCACGATCTTACAAATTCTTTCTGCCATTGTTGCCTCAATGTTCACTCTTCAAAATGGAGATGTTTTGCTATAAATACCTAAGGAAAGCAACTCTGTACTTAACTATAATTGGCAATTGTTACATCACTGAACAGGATTCCAGGTACAGTGATTAACAATGAAAAAAAGTATTTAAACTGAGGAATTCCCACAATTTTATGGTTTATATGAAGTCAGATATAGTTAAAGTTACCTATATTGGCACACTACTGAAATATTTCAGATATTTCATAGAAAGTCTATTGATTAAATCAAAATAACTACTTTAGGGACACTGCAAAACTGACTTTTCAGCTGTTTCAATGTCAAATAATTAAAAGATTCTGCATATCTCTTGCACTTTTTTTGATAAAATGTGAATATAAACACGTAAGTATTAGTTTAAGATGACAATTATCCCTTGTCCGAGTATGATCTTTCAAAAATTTACAAGGACATGATTTTGTTACATAAAAAAATATTGACTCATATACAAATATTAGAGATCAATTTCTTTAATTCTGTTTCCAGATTTTAAAAACGATCGTGGGTAAACCCCATTGAAGGCCATGCCTTATTTCATATTAACTGTTTTACAATATTTGTATAGTATGTCTAGAGTTAGGTTTGTAGAACGTATAATGATATAAAAATATCTTACCTTGTAACCAGCATTGGCCAGTTTATAGGCTCTAGAAGACACACCCCTTTCCCAGATATTGTCCCATGGATTGGCCGACACATCCATATTATTCATACTGTCTAAAGAGAATGCATTCCCACTGTCGTCCATAAACCCGTCTTCCCATCCTCTCATTCCGACCCCATGACGTGCGGTGATCTCAGAAACTCGTTCAGCAAAATATTTCTTTAGACCTTGAGTAAAACCAGGGTACAATCCCATAAGTGCATTACCATGCGATTACAATGGTTATTTGCAAACAGTTTGAATCCCGTCTTGTAATTGAATTTGTGCTTAATGTTTTGATTGAACGTAGGCACTGTATTTTCAAGTGATTGAATGTGTGTTTATTTATAAGATGATAATTAGAAAATCATTGTAGTACGTGTAAACAGTAAGTAAATGCTTTCAAGCTTTGTACCTTTGTTAACCCTTTTCACTCTCTGTGACGCCATGAAGGGCGTTTGCAAATAGGTTTGGTCCTAATCAGACGCCGAGTGATGCGGCGTCTGATTTGGACCAAAAATGTTTGACACTCGTTTCGAAATTTCGTCGTCAGTCATATTGCCTTAAATCTTATTTTGAAACGATATTGCAGACAAAACATTTGATGCAGACGACAATACGGTGGTGAAAGGGTACAAATCTCACTATAAATTTGATCATTGGCGGCTGTAAAAAGTCGCCCCGTACTTCATTCTCAGTGTTGTTATACTTTCTGGTCCTTTGGAATCATTGATTTCAGCGCATTTACAGTTGAAAGTTGAATTCCGCTTAAGCCGGTGCTAGGGGGCGTGAGCACTGTTGCATATTTCAGTATTGCTCATGAACAGACTCAATCAAACCGAGTCTGCGATTTTCGGTATTTGCTTTGTTTTCTGTGCTTTCAAAGGATCTCCCCTAATTTAGATTTTTTTTAAATAAGTTTACAAGCTCCTACTATACAGTTTTTTATTAATTCAAATCTTGATTAAAACAACCGTCTGTCTGAAATTAAACTAATCAAATAAATGTTGGATTTTAATTTGACAGTAACTATCTATCAAATGATCAAATGTACCTTTTGGAACATTATAATTCGGGTTCTCTCGCAGAAAGGTTTTGCATAGTGGGGATTCTTCCCATGCCCCCGAGGCCACTTCGTGTCCACCAAAATGATATGTTTTAAGTGGTTGAACGGTCTCATGCAGTTTCTTTACCTCTTCTAAAACCTTGTCAACGAACGCGTATGTTGACTCAATGCATGGATTAATAGCATTGTCCATCCATTTATGCATTGATAGATACACGGACTTGTCATTCGGGTCGACCAACCTGTATTCTTGGGCAGCTTGGGCGTTCCCAATATTTACATAATTCTTGTAACGATTTTCCATGGCAATTATGGCAGCATGTGCATGGCCTGGCATATCGAATTCTGGTATGATTTCTATGTGTAGGGAATTAGCAGTCTGTAGAATGTCTTTGTACTCAGCAAGAGAATAGAAACCACTGCCATAGGAAGTATCAAATGGACCAGAACCCAACTGGGGAATGATACAGGTGGATTCAGTTAGGTCATTGCATCTTTTGGAACCAATCTGAAAATAGAATAAATACTAGTTTGAATGTAGAGACAAAATGGGTCATTTCATTTAGTCATTTTGCATCATACCCATGACGTGTCTGGTTTTCAAACGGGTCTTATGAATGTACAGTTACCCTCACGCCTATCTTCGAACAATGTGGGTCAATCAAACATAACACCGAGAGTAATGCCTTCAAGTTTGATCTACAATAGTAATTAACCCTTAGCCCGCCAAATAAATTGTCGTCTGCTATGTTTCTCGTCTGCTTCAAGTTTCAAAGTGCTTCAAAGTTGCTCAAAATTGTTGAAAATGTTGTCCGAGTGTCAAACAGCTTGGATCCGGATGAGACGCCGAGTTACTCGGCGTCTCATCCGGATCCAAGCTGTTTGCATATCGAGCTATAGTCGTGAGTGGCAGGCTAAGGGTTAAGATGTAATGGATTTCAGTGGCCTACATGTAGATTCTATAGTTTGAATGTCTGTAAGACGCCGCGTAATACAGCGTTTGATCAGAATCTATACTGTTTGAAACTCATCACAATATCACTATACTAAAATTTAAAAGTATACGTCATGGCAGTGAATTGAGTAAGAGCTTAAGAGTATATGTATTGTGTTAAATGTTTTTCGAAAATTCTTAATGAATGTCAAACAGTTTGGATACAGATGAGACGTTGAATTTCCGAGAGCATCCAACCTGTTGGCAACCGTAGGGCGTTCAAGTACCGTATCAGCGAACAGTAACGTTAACCGATGCAAATAACCCATATAGTACGACATTGAACGTTCACCGATACTCTTCAATAATAACTCATTGCGCCCCAATGTTTATTAACTTTTCAAGGGTACGAACGATTTATGTGCGATTCTAAATAACACAAGCAAAAGTGCACTAATCAACTGAAATGCATCAATTTTACCGCATATAAAAAGAAGATTTAGCTGCTCAGATGTAAGCTGCTTTGTTTGATACATTAAGTATCGGAAAATGTTGGTTTGTTGATGAGAAATTAAGTCGGGACTGTTCGCTGGTTTTATTAAATTCATTTGGTAGCCATTTTGTTTTCCTTGTTGGGAATGGCGAACTACCTCTGAGGCCGTTCGTGTCGTTCGCAATTGGTAACAGCGTAACGGTCGTTAAAGGTGAATTGTTACCGTTTTCCGTTGCAATCGATTGCATCGATACGGTACTTGAACGCGCTACAGTTGTCACAAATACAGTTCTCCTTCGCTGCAACGAAAACAAATGGCAGACACAGATTGTGTGTCTGCTTAAATTGGTCGTCTAATGTTTTTTCTCAAATTTACACATAAGTTGACATTTGATGGAAAAAAATAATTAGGAGTGACAAACAGCTTGAATCCAGATTAGACGCCGAGTTATGATCTGGATTCAAACTGTTTGGAAATTTTGGGCAAGTCTTGATTTTTCCTCTCTTTAACGTCTCCCTCCGAACAGGGAGTTAAGCTAGAGTACTACACTGTATATCACGTTTACGCATCATCATCATCTCGTATATCTATTGAGCAGAGAGAAATCAAATATCTACAGGATGTCTCTATCGCTATAATCAAACAAACCTGTGTAAGTTCAGGAAGTCCAGGGATTTCAAGCCTCCAGCCTTCATCATCAGCGAGGTGAAGATGGAGTTTGTTCAGTTTGTACATTGCCATAACTTTCATCAATTTCTTCACATCATCAACAACGTGAAAATTTCTGGCGACATCGAGGTGCATTCCTCGATAACCGAATCTAGGTTCATCCATCACAGACATCGTTGGGATACCCGTGTTTTCATAATGTGTCAGAATACTAATCAAGGATTGGGCAGCGTAAAATAGCCCACTTGTGTCAGCCCCGGTAAGTATAATGCCATTTGCGGCATTGATGTTGATGGTGTAGTGTTCTGGGACAGAGTTTGCCGATGAAACAATTGACAAGGAGATAGTATTTTCTTTATTAGTAGGAAGAACATCGGTGGTCGCGATATTAGTTGCCGCTGAAAAGGAGAAACAAACAGTTACTTTAGAAACGTAATAGTACAGTAGAATGGAACATGGTACTTTCACGTAATCTTACTACATTACTTAGCCATGAAACTGTTTGCCACATAGATTTACATAATTTGTAAGCTTTTCTTTAAGGAGTTCTCATTAGTTGTCGGCCGTTCCATGCAAAAACCTTAGTTCCATATCGACACCCAGTTTTGTTTTGTTTTCTTAGAAATATAAAAGTTATTTGACGATTTTCTTATACATAAAAAGAAACGTAGATCTATTTGAATTGAGAGCGTATCTTCGTTTTGAGCGACGTTACGTACGCGACATAACCCAGTACGTGCATTGAACATGCATTGCGGAACAACTCACTGATTGATTTATATTCGATAAGATATGTGAGCAAACAACTAATCTGATATAAAGAATTAACAAAATAACAGACGACTGAATGAGATATTTTCCAAAGGTAGTTTTACTGAATACATTTAGAATTTATTATCCTCCGAATCCCAAAAACAATTGGAAGCTTTGTGTGTTTCGTTCGTCCGGTATATAGTCAAATTTGCTTAAATAATGATCACTAAATAGACGTTCAAAATGTGAACGAGTTACGAGAGTCGGTATGGTTATCATAATTCGTTCCATTTGGCATCTTCAGGTTCTGATGATGCCGGAAGATAACGATACCTCGGACCCCCCTCCCCCCCACACACAAGAAAATAATCGCAACCTGACATTCTTACCATGGAGGTAGTTAACGGCGCCCTTGGCGTTTTGTTCGCCATATATTTTCCAGGTGTTATCTACATTAACCTTTGTCTGACTGTCATCAAGTTCCAATGATTTTGGTGTTGGTATGATCACATGAACAGCCTAAAATGTAATCGAAAAAATTGTTTATACTATAAATAGCATTTAAATGCAATCGGAGAATACTTATGCCAAGATTTAATGATACAATATGTACTTGGTATGTTTTAAAGTCAATGCTTGTAGTTCAGTGTTTCATAATTTTGGATGCATGCTTTTAAAAACGTGTATAAAATAAACCCGTTAAGTTATCAAATAAAACAACAATTATTCTAAATGGATCAATCCGCATCGTGGAAATGACTCTTGTCGAATGGAAAATCAAACGAGCTGTTCAGCATTACCTGTTTCGCATCCGTCACTGTAAGACGGTTCATTCTGTCTTCGGCTGTGAATGGGTTATACTGGTCGTTTTTATATCGTTTCCACTGTTTGGGTGTCGCAAACGGCTGAACGTAGTCCAGTGACTTTGTTGAATCCAGTATACGTGGCTGTGCACTACCTTCCGTTGGTGCAATATACCAGCAAGGCATGAAGTCTGTCCTTGAAACCGACCACATTAATGATATCAAAGTTATCACACGTTCCTCTCCTGCCTGAATCGCCCTGAATCCAGTAACAGGCTCGAATGTATAAAGGTCACCTTGAATCATACTAACTTTTAAATTGTCAAGAATTACAATTTTAGTTTCTGGGAACACATCTGGAAACAGTAAGAAGGTGTGATGGAAGAATACTCTCCAACCGGAAGTAGGTATCGGTGTGGTTCCGGTGTTCTTGATTGACAGTTTGACGTCGTGGGATTCGCCATCTCTAATGAGATTGTCCACAACTTCTACCTTGACATTCATGTCTGTAGCTAGCCGATCAATGTCGCCTTGATTCAAACTGATGACGCCTGAAAATTGATGTACATGTATTATGGACTGATATCTTCAAATGAGAAAAGTATATACAATACACACTTCTTTATGTCAATATTTACTACATTGCTATAAGGACATGATATTAATCCAGACAGCTTTGAAAACTGAACTGTTTGCTTGATCACTGGAAATTGATCCTAGGGAACTTGTATTTATTAACCTAGCTGCTACCGACAGTGGTAGCAAACAATTAGTTGTATACCTTGCTTAGCATGAAACCCCCCTGAACACGGACATTAGACAGAGTGAGTTACAAGCGAACGAGGTTGATCAAGGAAGCGATAAACATCCGATCGAATCCGAAAGTGATGATCCGGGTCATGTTAGACTGCGGACAGTGATTAGGCAAGACTATGCACTGATCCTCCTACTTAAGCTTGCAGAAATTGAGGTTAGATTCAAACTGTTACACATAACGCACGACGGGTGACACAAGTAATAATAACATATAAGGAAGTGCTCCCTCCCTTCAACGGCCCTCCGTAGCACGATTCCCTACTGACAATTATTTTAGCCGTTGTTCCTTAAACAAGACATCTAGGTATAACGCTTTCACTGCTGCAAAATAGTCTACTTAAAATTGTCTTTTGTTGTTTGTTTTGATGTTCTTTTTCAAAATTGCGTATTGTGAATTTTGACAGAAGAAACATTCACACATTCAACCCTAGCGACGAGTTTACTAGTCATTTACATTTAAAATGTCAAAAAGTATTCCATTTTAACGGACGAATTTGTGGTCCGTTGGCCTTTAAAAATGATACAAAGTACCTTCGAAGAGCTGAACATGTCTACTCTCTCGTAGTCCATCGGTTGATCTGAAATAGTGTGAAAGTCTGTAAGTTCTAGATATCGTGAAAACTGCAGATAAGATCTATCTAAAGAAGCCACTGAATGAGCCAATGCCATGATAGAGTTAAGGCTCAATTTAAAAATGTAAACTTCGTAAGAGAAGCGGGAGATATACATGTAGTTAACACATTAAACCCCCGCGATGTGAAAGTTCGTCATTTACAAATAGTGTACAGTATACCTCTCTGTTACGACAACTAAACGATGGCAAATCTATTAAATAAAAGACAATAAAGGACAGGTGACATGTTCACCCTTTCACTGCCAACATTCTCGTGATAAATTTACACCTTCACCGTTTAATTGTCGTCTGCTTCAATTTTACTGTCTGCAACGTCGTTTCAAAGTTAAATCAAGGCAGTATGGCTGGGGAAATTTCAAAACGAGTGTCAAACAGTTTTGACCTTGATCAGACGCCGCGCTAAACGGTGCAGATTGGGATCCAAACTGTTGGCAAATGTACATTTTTAAGCGCCATTGAGAATGAAAGGGTTAAAGCAAGTTAAAATAAAACATAAAGCTCCTTAAGCAGTCACCTGTCGTAAACACCTAATAATTTCACGACATTTAGTGGTCGTTATAGAGAGGTTCTACTGTATATGAGGAGTAAACACGCCTTATGCAAAGAGTGTAGACCCAGAATTGATTGCTTCTATCGACGCCTTCTGATCAGGATCTGCACTGTTAATTATAACATTAATTTTTATAAACATTACAATATTTAAATACTTTAATCAACACTTCGTTGCATGTACACCAATAGTGCTACATGTATATTAAAAGAAATGGTTATATATCTATTTTCAACATTTACTCAAGTGCAGTAATTCTACAAATATGACCAATCAGAAACAGACTTATATGTCATCTTAGAGCATTAAAAAAACGTCAATGTCGATCGTCCACACACGTAGCCAATAGGAAAAGGTGTAGATCCTGATGAGATGCCACATGTTTCAGTGTCTGATCAGGGTTTGAACTATTTGCGATATAAAATAACAAGTATCACACTGTCTTTATACCAACCTTCTATATATATGACGACGACTTTCAGGAGGCATATAGAGAGAGTTCTCGTATATTTTGCTTATTCCATTACTCCATAAATACGCCTTTTTACGCCTATAATACATTCCTCCACGGCAGAAAATAATTCCCTTTTATACAGTCGTGAATATGTATCATTTGAAATATTTTCTATATCCTAACATTTAACAGTTTAAAGCAGGCTGAGAGTAAAGCAGAATGTGCCTGATTGCACAATCCGCTTTACTTTCAACCTGCTTTAAGTTATCATATTTCTTAAACAGGCAACAGGTTAAGGGGTTCTAGGTGAAGGGTGACACATAAGTCATCACTGCTGTTATCACTGAGTGAACGGAGTTACTAGGCGTCTCATCTGGCCAAGCTCTTATAAAGCGTTTCAGTTCAGTCTTAGTTCGTTCTCAGCCTAGGCTCAACTCTGACCAATCTGATGCTTGAGAATAATTTAAGACTCAACTCAAACGCTTTATAAGCATAGACCCTGGTGTTGTACTCACAATGTTCTCAGGTAGAAGCTATCTTGCCATGTAATGCCAAGTTGGTCTGTGATGTTTTTCCACTGTCCATTGCCCACCCTGTACTGAACGGGCAAACCAGGAAACGTGGTACTGACCTTGACTTTGGTGCTGTCAATTCTACAATACGAAACATACACTGCCTCACATTTTTGTCTTTGATATATAGTACTCAAAATTTGCTAAGGACCTTCATAGGTTCCTATGCATTGATCCTATTACTTTCTCAAAGTTTAACTTCCAACTTTTTGTGCGATTCCTTCCATATTTAGAGATGTGTGTGCCAATTTTCCACTTTAAATATTGTGATAACAGAGAGAGAGAGAGAGAGAGAGAGAGGGAAATTGTTTATTATAGTGACATGTGATATCTACATATCAAAATACAAATTATCAACAGTAAACACATATAATCACCCGGCTCCATGGGCTTATATGTCACCTTAATAATATAAACATACAAATTACGGTAAAGTTTCAAAGTGTTAATTAATATTAAACATTGATCAGTTTTTATTTGACATTTCTGAGATTTCACAAAAACTTTCAAAGCCATTGAATCCATTTTAATATTCTTAGAGGTGCTTTTCGTTTGAAAAATAATGTTTTATCTTTCAATATTTAATTGTACCTGTTATTGAATTGTAAAGCATAGTCATTTACTCAAAAACACAAGTTGTACCTGTTGCAGTTTTCTGTGAAAAGTGATATTTTATCTTTTTTTACCAATTTACCTGCATATGACATTAACAGGTGCAAGTCCCATTAGAACACGTAGAATAAACCTTAGGCTACAACTCCTGAAAGTTTGTTGAAATTGAACAAATCTTTGGAAAGTTATTCAGTGAGAATGTGATAGGGTCGATGCATTGGTTCCTATGAAGGTGTACACTCTTGACCCTTAGCACATTTTGAGTAATGTATTCCGTAACTATCTATTAGGCAAATATTGCCCTTACTAAAAACCGCTTTCACTATCTAACACTTGTTTTGTTGAATAAAATATGAGGCTCAAGATAACAACTCGTAAACCACTTATTTTCAACGTTTTCTCTGTTACAATGGAGAAAACTAATTCTTTCCCAATAAACGCGTTTACGCTAAATCTATTATTTCCGTTATTACCCGGCGTCTGATATGGCTTCAAACTGTTTGCCATTCAGATTAAAATAGTCAAAACTTTAAAAAAGTTGTCATTTAGCTCATTTTATTGCAATGCGTTTGTGTTTCGTTTGTTTTTAAACGGGAAAGAATAACGTTTTTTCTGTTATATCCTAAAATACCCTATGCGGTGATTATTTTGATTCCAAACTGGTCCCAAAGCGATGACTTTACTGAGTGGTCACAATAAGGGATTTGTTGGAGACAAGACTAGTTTAGTATTTGACAATTTCCTATGAAACAGAGCTCTTAATAAACCCTGTTTGATATAAAACACTTGCATATTCCTCAAAATGGGAATCGGTAATTCTTGTCCTGTTTAGTACAGTTACCTGGCGCCAGGGGGCGGCACTCGGTATGCTACACCCACACTATCGAGGCGTTTCAACTCCTTGTAACCAAGTGTGTTAGCAAAGTCTGTCCATTCCTTATTCATCATAGTTTCTCTATTGGCAGCGCTGATCCCCGAGGCTTCAAAGTCAGCCTTGTGCCATGCCCTCTCGGCCAGAGCCAACAACCTTGGAAAGATCATACTATCCGAGTGTTCACTTTTCCTTATAGTCTGACTCCATAAATGGCCTTGCATTCCTGCATGAAAATAAAAGGGAATTATCAAGACTGTAACACGTGTAAACCATTTAAATGTACATACTATTCTATTTGTATCTGTAAAGTTTTGAGTCTGCAACTGTACTTACAGATGACTAATTTACATTTTCTTTTCAAAACTTGTATTAAGACATTCAACCCTAGCGACGAATATACTCGTTATTTACTCACAATGTACATGTGATGATTACACTTGTCCTACACTGTTTGTCATTTTGAAATATAATATAAAAAAAATGAACCATATATAGTCAAAATAGGACAAGAACTATCTCGGAAATTGGAATTGTCCATTAACCCTTTCCCTTATAGAAGCGACTTTTAGCACATGCATTTTATTCATCCGCTGAAGAAAATAGTTCCAGTTTATACCCTCATGAACACTTACCATAACAAATATTTTTATATAGTCTAGTAGATGGTAGTTTCAAGCAGGCTAAAAGTAAAGCAGAATGTGCCTTAAGGCACATTCTGCTTTACTTTCAACCTGCTTTAAGTGATCACATGTATTTAAAGTTATAAACGGGTTATTGGGTAAAGGGTTAAAAGTTTTAGGGGCGAATGAGTTAACCATTCTTCTGGCCATGACACCACAAACCGTATTGGCAAATAGTTTGGATTCTAACGAAAAGCCCGAAACGCGGCATCCGGGCAGGATCCAAACATTTTGACACTCGTATTGATATGTTTTAAGTGATACTACATTAAATATTACTTTGCAAAGATCGTGCAAACAACAAAATTGAAGCAGACAAAAATAAAACTGTTGAGGTTAAAATCTTGAGGAAAATTTGACAATAAAAAGTTAAGAGCACTAACAACATTCGTCTGCCAGACAGTTTAATAATGTTTCTTGATGAGTACATTGTAGAAGCATGACTATGAGTGTCAATGAAGAAGAACTTGATTTACCGATAATGTTTTCTGGCTTTTCAAGAAGATCACACTTGGACAAGTCAGCACCACATACGTCAACTTTGGAAAGCGACTCTCCGCTTCTCTTGACGTCAATGTTGTCGTACAAGGAGTCTGGAAGGAAGCCGAAGACCTTGTAGGTGTCCGTAAATCTAGTTGCCCAGTAAAAACCTCTCTCTTCAGGGTCTGGCTCATACGGCTGGTCAAAGTACAGGTCAGTGGCCTGGGACATTACCACCTGCAAAAAATCATTTGTTCGTCATCAAATATATTCAGAGTTTATTTCAGTAGTGAAGTCGGTATGTATTCATCTTTGAATGAAATTAAAAAGCCATTTACTTAACCAGGTACAAGTAGTTTCCTTTTTTAACGCGAGCATATGGTTATAGTGCGAGCCCAATGTTCTGAAAATCATCTATGGTTTAGTTAAGCTCAAGTGACAGAGGTTCGAATGTCTTACACACAAAGTCACAATAAAGAAGAGTGCTCTTTTAAATCATCGCTTGTTTATGTTTACATATTACAGAAAGTGAAAAACGTTATTTTTGTCCAAATAAACACAATCATGCTAATAGTTTATTTAAACCTCAAACAGTCTGGATCAGGCGTTATCCCTATCACTGCAATTTTTGTCGTGAGATTTTACCCCCTCACCGCTTCATTGTCGTCTGCTTCAATTTCGTTATCTGAAAATTCGTATCATAGATAAACATAAGTCCAAATTATTGCATAAATTTCGAAAGTAACTGAGACTAGCGACAGTTTCGCCATTGTTGATAAATGCGGTGACAGGGAAGAACCTTGTTTAGTTGTTTTGTTTTCTTACAGAATGATTATATCCAACCACCGTGCTGTATAACGACATATATCTGTATATGGGAGAACTACAGTATAATTATGAGCCTCGTCATGAGAAAAACCGCCTTATTGCATTGCAAACAGTGTAAATCAAGGCAAGCCGCCTTGATCCACGCTGTTTGACACTCATATGCATATAAAGCATTTTATGTAGCTATATTATATACGGGTTTGTTAGGGTAGACCAAACTCATATACAGAGCCTGGGATGACAACGGTGTTTGGTCTATACAATGTTACAATTCAATTAGGCAGGTTTTTCATAGCACGGCTCATATATAGTTTTTAGAATTTTCACTTACTTTTATGAAACCTTGAAAATAAATCTTAGATACAATCTGAATTCCTGAAAACAACCTGTGTGTCAGTATCTCTGAAGATGTTAGCTGAGTGTTTTCAAACCTCAACTCAATCATCAATAATGTCGCATATGCGCGTCTTAGCAGATAAGACTTGATATATACAACCATTGTAGATCCAGATCAGCTCGCTTCTTCATATGCGTAATCTTATCGCAGACTGCACTGTTTCTTATTTTGCTCGTTTATTCTTAAAAGTACCTACATAATGTATAATAGCTCTTAAAGAGCCTCTAACCAAGGTCTACACTGTTTGTGATATTGTAATTCACTGACAAAACAACCCTAAATAGAAAAAAATAAACTATACTCAACTGGAAATTGGAATGTCTATTTGAAGTAAAATAATAATTGTATTATTATAATTGTATACTGTATAGTATGTCTAGAGTTAGGTTTGTAGAACGTATAATGATATAAAAATGTCTTACCTTGTAACCAGCATTGGCCAGTTTATAGGCTCTAGAAGACACACCCCTTTCCCAGATATTGTCCCATGGATTGGCCGACACATCCATATTATTCATACTGTCTAAAGAGAATGCATTTCCACTGTCGTCCATAAACCCGTCTTCCCATCCTCTCATTCCGACCCCATGGCGGGCGGTGATCTCAGAAATTCGTTCAGCAAAATATTTCTTTAGACCTTGAGTAAATCAAGAGTAAAATCCCTTAAGTGCATTACGGTTATTTAAAAATAGTTCGAATCCCGTCTAGTAATTGAATTTATGCTTAACGTATTGATTAGACGTAGGCATTTTATTTTCAAGTGATTGAATTGTGTTTATTTATAAGATGGTAATTAGAAATCATTGTAGTGCGTGTAGTGCTTTCAAGCTTTGTACCTTTGTTATCCCTTTTCACTCTCAATGACGCCACACAGCGCGTTTGCAAACAGTTTTGGTCCTAATCAGACGCCGAGTCATGCGGCGTCTGATTTGGACCAAAGCTGTTTGAAACTCGTTTCGAAATTTCGTCGTCAGTCATATTGCCTTAAATCTTATTTTGAAACGATATTGCAGACAAAAATGTTGATGCAGACGACAATATGGCGGTGAAGGGGTACACATCTCACTATAAATTTGATCAACAAAGGGTTAAAACAAGTATAGTATTTGATCTATTCAAATCGTGCTTAAAACGGCCGTCTGTTTGAAACTAAACTAATCAAATAAATGTTGGATTTTAATTTGACAGTAACTATCTATCAAAGGATTAAATGTTAACCAAAGTACCTTTTGGAACATTATGTTTCGGATTCTCTCGCAGAAAGGTTTTGCATAGTGGGGATTCTTCCCATGCCCCCGAGGCCACTTCGTGTCCACCAAAATGATATGTTTTAAGTGGTTGAACGGTCTCATGCAGTTTCTTTACCTCTTCTAAAACCTTGTCAACGAAAGCGTATGTTGATTCAATGCATGGATTAATAGCATTGTCCATCCATTTGTGCACTGATAGATACACGGACTTGTCATCCGGGTCGACCAACCTGTATTCTTGGGCAGCTTGGGCATTCCCAATCTTTACATAATTCTTGTAACGATTTTCCATGGCAATAATGGCTGCATGTGCATGACCGGGCATATCGAATTCTGGTATGACTTCTATGTGTAGGGAATCAGCAGTCTGTAGAATGTCTTTGTACTCGGCAAGAGAATAGAAGCCACTGCCATAGGAAGTATCAAATGGACCAGAACCCAATTGGGGAATGATGCAGGTGGATTCAGTTAGGTCATTGCATCTTTTGGAACCAATCTGAAAATAGATGATGCCTGTCATATTTATACATATCTATCTACAGTCAGGACTCGATACTACGACACAGTTCGTGCCCAACAATTTTGTCATTATAACGAGTTTGTCGTTATATTGAAACTCATATATAAAGCTTTGTGCAGGTTCGTTCCCACGGAATTTGTGTCGTTAAGTGAGTATTCCATTGTAACGGATGTCGTTGTATCGAGTCCTGACTGTATCTATCTATTCACTTAGTCATACATTCTTAAATCTAGCTTTGAAACGTGTCTTGCAAACGAAACTATTGAAGCAGACGACATTAAAGCAGTGAAGTGGTAGACATTTCCCGAATAATTTGATCATGAAAGGGTTAAAGCCTATTAGAATTATTTGAAAAAAACTTTAAACGTTAAACAGATTGAATAAAGCTAGAACCACAGTTTGAAAGGCGTGTAAACCTATCTATTTTAACCACTTAAAAGACGGTTTATTGATTGTATAAAATACAGGTTACAGCTTTAAGTAACGTGACAGAAAAAAACAGCCACCATGTTTTAAGCAGTCACCTGACGTAAATTCCTTATAATTAACACAATTTAGTGATCGTATTAAAAAGGCTTTAATCTATATCTGTTGAGCAGAGAGAAATCAAATATCTATAGAATGTCTTTATCGCTATAATCAAACAAACCTGTGTAAGCTCAGGAAGTCCAGGGATCTCAAGCCTCCAGCCTTCATCATCAGCAAGGTGAAGATGCAGTTTGTTCAGTTTGTACATTGCCATAACTTTCATTAATTTCTTCACATCATCAACAACGTGGAAATTTCTGGCGACATCGAGGTGCATTCCTCGATAACCAAATCTAGGTTCATCCATCACAGACATCGTTGGAATACCAGTGTTTTCATAATGTGTCAGAATGCTAATCAAGGATTGGGCAGCATAAAATAGCCCACTTGTGTCAGCCCCGGTAAGTATAATGCCATTTGCGGCATTGATGTTGATGGTGTAGTGTTCTGGGACAGAGTTTGCCGATGAAACAATTGACAAGGAGATAGTATTTTCTTTATTTGTAGGAAGAACATCGGTGGTCGCGATATTAGTTGCCGCTGAAAAGGAGAAACAAACAGTTATTTTAGAAACGTAGTACAGTAGAATGGACCATGGTACCTTCACGTAATCTTACTCCATTACTTAGTCGGGAAACTGTTTGCCACATAGATCAACACAAATTGTAAGCTTTTCTTTGAGGAGTTCTCATTAGTTACATATAGGTCGTTCCATGCAACTTTTAGTTTTTAACGTTTTATATATTGACAACCAGTTCTTAGCAGTATAAAAGTTATTTGACGATTTTCTTATACATATTAAGAAAGTTAGAACTATTTGAATTGAGAGTATATCTTCGTTTTGAGCGACGTTACGTACGCGACATAACTCAGTAGTGCATTGAACATGCCTTGCGGAACAACTTACTGATTGATTTATATTCGATAAGATATGTGAGCAAACAAGAAATCTGATATTAAGAATTAACAAAATAACGGAATACTGAATGAAATATTTTTCAAAGGTAGTTATACTGAATACATTTATAATTAATTATCCTCCGAACCAAAACAAAATATGGAAGTTTGTGTGTTTCGTCCTGTATATAGTCAAATTTGCTTAAAGAATGATCACTAAATGGACGTTCAACACGTGAACGAGTGTACGAGGTTCGGTATAGTTTTCATAAATCGTTACATTGGGCTTCTTCAGGTTATTTTGATACTGGAGGATAACGAATCGTCGGACACCCCCAACACACACATTCTTACCATGGAGGTAGTTAACGGCGTCATTGGCGTTTTGTTCGCCATATATTTTCCAGGTGTTATCTACATTAACCTTTGTCTGACTGTCATCAAATTCCAATGATTTTGGTGTTGGTATGATCACATGCACAGCCTGAAATGTAATCGATATAAATGTTTATACAATAAATAGCATTTAAATGCAATCGGAGAATAATTATGCCAAGATTCAATGATAAAATATGTACTGGGTATGTTTTAAATTCAATGCTTGTAGTTCAGTGTTTCATAATTTTGGATGCATCCTGAACGTGTATAAAATAAACCCGTTATGTATCAAATAAAACAACAATAATTCCAAAATGGATCAATCAGCATCGTGGAATTGACTCTTGTCGAATGGAAGATCAAACGAGTAGTTAGTTCAGCATTACCTGTTTCGCATCCGTCACTGTAAGACGGTCCATTCTGTCTTCGGCTGTGAATGGGTTATATTGGTCGTTTTTATATCGTTTCCACTGTTTGGGGGTCGCAAACGGCTGTACGTAGTCCAGTGACTTTGTTGAATCCAGTATACGTGGCTGTGCTCTACCTTCCGTTGATGCAATATACCAGCAAGGCATAAAGTCTGTCCTTGAAACCGACCACATTAATGATATCAATGTTATCACACGTTCCTCTCCTGGCTGAATCGCTTTGAATCCAGTAACAGGCTCGAATGTATAAAGGTCACCTTGAATCATACTAACTTTTAAACTGTCAAGAATTACACTTTTAGTTTCTGGGAACACATCTGGAAACAGTAAGAAGGTGTGATGGAAGAATACTCTCCAACCGGAAGTAGGTATCGGTATGGTTCCGGTGTTCTTGATTGACAGTTTGACGTCGTGGGATTGGCCATCTCTAATGAGATTGTCCACAACTTCTGCCTTGACATTCATGTCTGTAGCTAGCCGATCAATGTCACCTTGATTCAAACTGATGACGCCTGAAAATGGATGTACATGTATTATGAACTGATACCTTCAAATGAGAAAAGTATATAAAATACACACGTCTTTATGTCAATATTTACAACATTGCTATAAGGACATGTTATTAAATTTCCAGACAGCTTTGAAAACTGAGCTGTTTGCTTGATCACAGGCAGTTGATCATCGGGAACATGTATACAACCTTGCTGATACCGGCAGTGGTAGCAAACAATTGGTTGTATGCATTGCTTAGTATGAAAGCCCCCTGGACACGGTTCAAGACATTAGACAAAGTGAGTTACAAGCGAACGAGGCTTATCAAGGAAGCGATAAGCATCCGATCGAATCCGAAAGTGATGATCCGGATCATGTTGAACTGCGGATCAGCATACAAGTAACAGTGATTGGGCAAGACCATGCACTGATCCTTCCTACTAATGTTAAGCAAACTTGGGCTGGCAGAATTTGAGGTTAGATTCAAACTGTTACACATAATGCACGACGGGTGACACAAGTAATAATAAAATATAAGGAAGTGCTCCTTCCCTTCAACGACGGCCCTCCATAGCACGATTCCCTACTGACAATTATTTTAGCCGTTGTTCCTTAAACAAGACATTTAGGTATAACGCTTTCACTGCTGCAAAATTGTCTACTTAAAATTGTCTTTTGCTGTTTGTTTTGATGTTCTTTTTCAAAGTTGCGTATTGTGAATGTTTACAGAAGAAACATTCACACATTGAGACCTAGCGACGAGTTTACTAGTCATTTACAAACAGTGTACATGGGTGGATTACACTTGTCCTATGCAAAAAGTTTGGACCCCGATCAGAGGAATCCTTAGAGGATCCCTCTGATCAGGGTCTACACTGTTTGTCATTTTGAAATATATTGTTAAATATATAGTCAATAATGGACTATATTTAATTGGAAATTGGAATTATACATTAAACGTTTAAGTTTTTTCTTTACTTTCTCTAATATTTTTAATGTGCTCATTAATACTTATGAGTATGCAAATAAGGTAATTTTTAAGTAGAAGTTGGAAATAAAACTAATTTAAGTTAAATTTTGGTTTTTAAATAAGATTGTTTTTCATTTTAAACTGCATTTGAAGTTGTTTTCTGATACTTGTAGGATAAAAAGTGAGATGTTTACTTTATTTCATCATTGTTTTACTTTTGTTTATAATGTAAACATTAATATTCATGAATATGCAAAACATATATTCAAAAAAAAAATTATTGGAAGTAAAAGCCGAATGTCTTATATTCAATTTGGTACCATTTTGATATGTTTAGGACAACAACTGGCTGTGATATTGTGATATGGATGCTTCTTTAGATATGGGTAATCATTACAGATATGGGTAATCGTAAAAAAAATGGCGGGGGGGGGGGGGGTCTGCCATGGAAACGGTTAAAAAACACATAGCCTAAAAGTGTTTATTTTTTTGTACATTCGCGATTCTAATTTAGAAGATACTTCTGCGTTTTTTTTTGGTTCCCATGAAAAAAGTCTAGGGGTGCATGGTAGACCCTACTGGCCCCCAGAATATTATCAGTGCTAAAGTGGCATAAAAATGACTTTGCAAACAGTTTTGATCCTGATTAGACGCCGTGTAACGTAACTGTTTGACATTCGTATCGATATTTCTTAATTCATACTACATTGCATCTTACTTTGAAACTATTGTTATCAATGCAACAGTCTAGAGCCAGATCAGAAGCCTGGTAACCCGGCGTCTGAACAGGCTCCAAACTGTTTGCTCCTTCGATACAAAAGAACATTTAAAATGTCAAAAAGGTGTCAAATATTCCATTTTAACGGATGTATTTGCGTTTCGTTTGCATTTAGTCGGGACAAAAAACGCGTTACAAAGTACCTTCGAAGAGCTGAACATGTCTACTCTCTCGTAGTCCATCGGTTGATCTGAAATAGTGTGAAAGTCTGTAAGTTCTAGATATCGTGAAAACTGCAGATAAGATCTATCTAAAGAAGCCACTGAATGCGCCAATGTCATGATAGAGTTAAGGCTCAATTTACAAATGTAAACTTCGTAAGAGAAGCGGGAGATATACATGTAGTTAACACATTAAACCCACGCGACGTGAAAGTTCGTCATTTACAAACAGTGTACAGTATACCTCTCTGTTACGACAACTAAACGATGGCACATCTAGTAAATAAAAGACAGGTGACAGGTGCACCATTTCACTGCCAACATGCTCGTGATAAATTTACACCTTCACCGTTTAATTGTAGTCTGCTTCAATTTTATTGTCTGCAATGTCGTGTTAAAGTTAAATCAAGGCAGTATGGCTGAGGAAATTTCAAAACGCGTGTCAAACAGTTTTGATCTGCAGATCGGGAAAATGCACATTTAAGCGTCATTGAGAGGGAAAGGGTTAAAGCAAGTTGAGGTAAAACATAAAGCTCCTTAAGCAGTCACCTGTCGTAAACACCTAATAATTTCACGACATTAAGTGGTCGTTATAGAGAGGTTCTACTGTACATATGAAGAGTAAACACGCCGTATGCTAACAGTGTAGACCCAGAATTGGTTGCTTCTCACAACGCCTTCTGATCAGGATCTGCATTGTTGTTTATTACATTTGTAAACATTACAATATTTAAATACTTTAATCAACACGTCGTTGCATGTACACCAATAGTGCTACGTGTATATTCAAAGATATGGTTACTTTTTAACATTAACTCAAGTGCATTAATTCTGCAAATACGACCATTCAGAAACAAACTTATATGTCAGGCTAGAACATGTTTCAAAAACCATCACTGTCCATCGTCCACACGTAGCCAATAGGAAAAGGTGTAGACCCTGATGAGATGCCACAAGTTTCAGTGTATGATCAGGGTTTCATAAACTTCGTAAAACATTTTCTAAATTCTTTTTTAGAAATCTTCCTCTCATTAACAAGTATAAATGTAACTTAAAGTCTTTTCTGCGGCAAGGTATTTCACATCCGGAGTTTTATGGTGATGTGATTTACAGACTTCGTAAGATTCTTGGACATATACATTTTCAAAGCCTATTTGTGAAACGTATTAGATTTTTCCTCAAAAAAGATTATGATCCAACTATATTGCTGCGCACTTCACGTTTGGTTATCGATCAGTCTACAATTGATAACTATGCTTTCCTCTTTGGTTGTGCGACGACAGACAGGGCTTAGCACTACATGATGATGTATCTCTAAAGCCGTCCTTAACCGGGAGAGTTATGTCGGATTTTCGTGCTTTGTTTTTCCCTCCCTCTCTGTCGTACCCTGGACCCTTCCATGTCTTACAGTTGCTCGTTACTACAGACAAGTCGCTTGAGTACAATTTGACCGTTGCCATAGTGGGTTATTTTTAACACGGGCTTGAATGTTTAATTCTTTCCCATGTTACTAATGATCTTGTCATAGAATTTTTGTTAAATGTTTTACATGTATTTACTTACTGTGCTGGCGGTCTTTTTGATTGTGAGGTTGTGGAACAGGGTTTACATTTTATGTACACTGTTCGTCTTTATAGGTGCATATAGGAGATAAGTGTGAGGTTGGGCGCCCCTAAACCCAGGTTTAACCCCCCAGTGGTTGTTAATAATTAATTAATTTATAGTTAATTATTGATTGCAACTGACCGTACCAAGGCGGGCTCCTATATTCACTTTGCTTTATGTTTGTCTTGCGTGTTGTTTTCTATTTAGTGTGTAGATGTAGGAATTGTATTGCGTGTGTTTGTGTGTGTGTGTGTGTGTGTGTGTGTTTGTTGTGGTATGACTGTGTGTGTGCGTTCTGCTTGAGAGGTGGGTGTATTGTTTGTGTTACGTTTCCTGCTTGAGTCTTTCGTATTTATTTGAACTATTTGCCATATAAAATAACAAGTGCCACACTGTCTTTATATCAACCTTCTACGGAGAGGGCCGTAACTAATGTTGGTAGAACTTGTGGCTCGACCCGATTTCATGAATTTGAAATAAAATATGGTTTAACTAAACTAAACCTTCTATATCCATGACGACGACATTCAGCCGGCACATAGATGGATTTCTCGTATATTTTGCGCATTCCATTACTCCATAAATACGCCTTTTTACGCCTATAATTCATTCATCCACTGCAGAAAATAGTTCCCTTTTATACAGTCATGAATATGTATCATACGACATATTTGCTATATCCTAACATATAACAGTTTAAAGCAGGCTGAAAGTAAAGCAGAATGTGCCTAAACGCACACTCTGCTTTACTTTCGACCTGCTTAAGATACACAAATGTATAATATTTCTTAAAAACTAGCAACAGGCTATGGGGTTCTGGGTTAAGGATGACACATAATTTGACAAAAAAGCACACAAATCTTGTTTGCAGACGTCAGTCAGCACTTCTGTTATCACTGAGTGAACGGAGTTACTAGACGTCTCATCTGGCCAAGAGCTTATAAAGCGTTTGAGTTCAGTCTGAGTTCGTTCTCAGTCTATGATCAACTCTGACCAATCAAATGCTTGAGAACAATTTAAGACTCAACTCAAACGCTTTATAAGCATAGACCCTGGTGTTGTACTCACAATGTTCTCAGGAAGAAGCTATCTTGCCATGTAATGCCAAGTTGGTCTGTGATGTTTTTCCACTGTCCCTTGCCCACCCTGTACTGAACGGGCAAACCAGGAAACGTGGTACTGACCTTGACTTTGGTGTTGTCAATTCTAAAATATAAAACATACACTGCCTCAAACTTTTGTCTTTGATTTATAGTACTCAAACTTTGCTAAGGGTCAAGGGTATACACATTTATAGGTTCCTATGTATTGACCCTATCACTTTCTCAAAGCTTTACTTCCAACAGTTTTGTTCGATTCCTTCCATATTTAGAGATTTGTGTGAAAACCGTCCAAATTGTCCAAAACTTTTATTCTGGTTCAGGTCCTGTAGGCGAAACCCGAGGAAATTATCAAAATTTGACATTTCTGAGATTTCACAAAAACTTTTATTCAAATCCATTCAATCCATTTAAATATTCTTAGAGGTGCTTTTCGTTTGAAATTCATTGTTTTGTCTTTCAATGTTTAATTGTACGTGTTATTAAATTGTAAAGCATAGTCATTTACCCAAAACCACAATTTGTAACTGTTGCAGTGTTCTGTGAAAAGTGATATTTTATCTTTTTTTACCAATTGACCTGCATATGACATTAACATGTGCTAGGTACAAAAGAACACGTAGAATGAACCTTTAGCTACAACTCCTGAATGTTTTGTTGAAAATGAACAAATTTGTGGAAAGTTATTCAGTGAGAAAGTGATAGGGTCGATGCATTGGTTCCTGTGGAGGTGTACACCTTAGCAAATTTTGTTTGAGTATTCCGTAGCTATCTATTAGGCATATATTCCCCTTACTAAAAACCGCTTTCACTATCTAACACTTGCTTTGTTGAATAAAATATGAGGCTCCAGATAACAACGTGTAAACCACTTATTTTCAACGTTTTCTCTGTTACAATGGAGAAAACGTTATTCTTTCCCAATAAACGCGTTTACGCTAAATCTATTATTTCCATTGCAAATAGTTTGAAGCCGGATAAGACGCCGGGTAACCCGGCGTCTGATAAGGCTTCAAACTGTTTGCCTTTCTGATTAAAATCAATATTCAAAAAGTTGTCATTTTGCTCATTTTTTGCAATGCGTTTGTGTTTCGTTTGTATTTCTAAATACGGGAAAGAAATATAGGATCTGTCATGAATCGATGTTTAAGACAAGTTTATCTCAAACGAGTCTAGATTTGAAATGTTATTAAGCGAGCCTTAATAACATTTCTATTCTAGACGAGTTTGAGATCAGCTTGTCTTAAACATCGACGAGTGACAAATTTTTTTCTCACATTACCAACAATTTAAGCTCTTTTTAAAGCAATATGCATTTTTTTAACCCCGGTGACGTCAAAACACCGTTATAAATAGTGACGTTATAGTGATCATCAAAGTGATCTTACACATGTCGGAGATAAGGATATTCGTCATCGTTGTCCCTATAGAAAACAGAGGCAGTTATGTGAGAATAACGTACTCGATCTCTGTTATATCCTAAAATACCCTATGCGGTGACTATTTTGATTCCAAACTGGTCCCAAAGCGATGAATTGAATGAGTGGTCACAATAAGGGATTTGTTGGAGACAAGACTAGTTTAGTATTTGACAATCTCCTATGAAACAGAGCTCTGAATAAACCCTGTTTGATATAAAACACTTGCATATTCCGCAAGTGTGTATCGGTAACTCTTGTCCTGTTTTGTACAGTTACCTGGCGCCAGGGGGCGGCACTCGGTATGCTACATACATACTATCGAGGCGTTTCAACTCCTTGTAACCAAGTGTGTTAGCAAAGTCTGTCCATTCCTTATTCATCATATATTCTCTATTAGCAGCGCTGATTCCCGTGGCTTCAAAGTCAGCCTTGTGCCATGCCCTCTCGGCCAGAGCCAACAGCCTTGGAAAGATCATACTATCCGAGTGTTCACTTTTCCTTATAGTCTGACTCCATAAATGGCCTTGCATTCCTGCATGAAAATAAAAAGGAATTATCAAGACTGTTTTACGTGTAAACCATTTACATGTACATACTATTCTATTCTTATCTGTTATGTTTGGAGTCTACAACTGTCATTCCAGATGACTAATTTACATTTTCTTTTCAAAACTTGCATTAAGAAATTCAACCCAAGCAACGAATATACTCGGCATTTAAAAACAATGTACCTGTGATGATTACACTTGTCCTACACTCTTTGTCATTTTGAAATATATATAACAAATAAAAATGAACCACAAATAGTCAAATTAAAATTGTCCATTAAACGTTTCAGTGATGAATGAGTTAACCCTTCCGCTGTTCATGACACCACAAAGAGTATTGGCAAATATTTTGGATTTTAATGAAACGCCCGAAACACGGCATCCAGGCTGGATCAAAACATTTTGACACTCATATTGATATGTTTTAAGTGATACTACATTGAATATAACTATGCATCGATCTTGCGAACAACAAAATTGAAGCAGACAAAAAATAAAACGGTTGGGGTAAAAATCTTGAGGACAATTTGACAAAGAAAAGGTTAAGAGCACTTAGAACATTCATCTACTAGACAGTTTAACAATGTTTCTTGATGAAAACGTTGTAGAAGTTTGACTTTGGTTGTCAATGAAGAAGAACTAGATTACCGATAATGTTTTCTGGCTTTTCAAGCGGATCACACTTGGACAAGTCAGCACCACATACGTCAACTTTGGAGAGCGACTCTCCGCTTCTCTCTATGTCAATGTTGTCGTACAAGGAGTCTGGAAGGAAGCCGAAGACTTTGTAGGTGTCCGTAAATCTAGTTGCCCAGTAAAAACCTCTCTCTTCAGGGTCTGGCTCATACGGCTGGTCAAAGTACAGGTCAGTTGCCTGAGACATTACCACCTGCAAAAAAAATCACATTTTCGTCATCAAATATATTCAGAGGTTCTTTCAGTAGTGAAGCCGGTAGGTATTCATCTTTGAATGAAATTAAAAAGTCATTTACTTAACTAGGTACATGGGGATTCATTTTTAACGCTGACATATGGTTATAGTACGAGCCAAATGTTCTGAAAATCAACTGTGGTTAAGTTAAGCTCAAGTGACAGAGGTTCGAATCTATTACACACAAAGTCACAATAAAGAAGAGTGCTCTTTCATATCATCGCTTGTTTATGTTTACATATTACAGACAGTGAAAAAACGTTATTTTTGTCAAAATTAACGCAATCATGCTAACAGTTTATTTAAACTTCAAACAGTCTGGAACCAACACGTCGCTTGATCAGGCGTTATCCCTTTCACTGAAATTTTTATCGTGAGATTTTTACCGCCTCACCGCTTCATTGTCGTCTGTTCAATGTCTTTGTCTGAAAAGTCGTTTTGAAGATCAACATAAGTCAGAATGATTGTATAAATTTCGAAAGTAACTGAGACTAGCATCAGTTTCGCTAGTGTTGATAAATGCGGTGACAGGGAAGAACCTTGTTTAGTTGTTCTGTGTTCTTACAGCATGAATATATCTAGCAATAGTGCTGAATAACGACAAATATCTGTATATTGGAGAGCTACATAAAACATATGACCTTTGTCATAAGACAGCTTGCCTTATTGCATCGAAAACAGTGTAGTGTTTGATCCACACTGTTTGACACCCCTATGTATATAAAGCATTTTATGTAGCTATATTTTATACAGTATTTGGTAGTGAAGACCAAACTCAGATACAGAGTCTGGGATGACAACGGTGTTTGGTCTGTCCAATGTCGCAATGTAATTAGGCAGGTTTTTCATGGCACGGCTCTTATTTAGTTTTTAGAATTTTGACTTACCTTAAGAAATGGTGGAACTAAATCTTAGAAACAATCTAAATTCCTGAAAATAACATGTGTTAATATCTCTGAAGATGTTAGCTGAGTGTTTTTTTTAAAAAAAACCAACCCATTCATGAATAATATCGCACATGCGCGTCTAAGCAGATAAGACTTTCTGTATACAACCATTGTAGATCCAGATCAGCTCGCTTCTTCAAATGTGTCATTTTATCGCAGACTGCACTGCTTTTTATTTTGCTCGCATATTCTTTAAAGTACATACAAAATGAGTTATAGCCCTTAAGGAGCCCTCTAACCAGGGTCTATACTGTTTGTGATATTGTAATACACTAACATAAACAACCCTAAATAGTCAAAAATAAACTAAACTCAACTGGAAAATGAAATGTTTATTTGAAGATTCTTGGAGGAAAGGGTTAATGTTTTATGATAATTGTAAAGTATGTCTAGGGTTAGATTTGTAGAACGTATAATGATATAAAAATATCTTACCTTGTAACCAGCATTGGCCAGTTTATAGGCTCTAGCAGACACACCCCTTTCCCAGATATTGTCCCATGGATTTGCCGACACATCCATATTATTCATACTGTCTAAAGAGAATGGATTTCCACTGTCGTCCATAAACCCGTCTTCCCATCCTCTCATTCCGACCCCATGGCGGGCGGTGATCTCAGAAACTCGTTTAGCAAAATATTTCTTTAGACCTTGAGTAAAACCAGAGTAAAATTCTTTAAGTGCATTACCATGCGAGTACAATGGTTATTTGCAAATAGTTTGAACCCCGTCTAGTAATTGAATTTGTGTTTAATGTTTTGATTAAACGTAGGCATTTTATTTTCAAGCGATTGAATATAGGTTTATTTACCGTTTGCCCTAGATTACCAGCCAATGGTAGGGCTCCATTTCAGGGAGAAATGAAAAAATATATCGCATATTCGTTCAATTTTGTACTTGGGTATGGCAGAGAAATAAACAAGTGATGAACCGGTCAAGGACACCGCGTGCTAAGGAGGAGCGTAGCGCATCATTACGTCATACAGCAACCGCTCAGCTGCGAATTACAGTATAACCTATGTACTGCGGCCTTTCAATGAAGAGGCCCGAATAAATCAAATATTTCTGTAGACAGGAGACTATAGTTAGTGCATAATGAAATTAATATGAAACGCATTAATCATGTCCTGCATTAACTCATTGAACCCTAGGTGACGAGTACACTCGTCATTTAAAATGTACCCGTTACACTTGTCCACTGCAAACATTGTAGAACCACATCGTAGATCTCCTATTACAAAATGGCCTAGACTCGAATTGTTCATTGTATAAGTGTTGGGTTGAGAGGGTTAAGCAGTCGACCTGTGGGTATTGTCTTCTTTTGTGTAATCGTTTTACAAATATGACTGTAAAACGTCTCGAAAGAAATGTGCTTATTTTCAATATTGTACTAAAATACGGTTGCTTTTCATCAATGCAGAAGGCAAACAATACAGAGGCTCCTATAAGCGTTTAATTCTTGCGTTAAACAGCCACCCGTCTTCAACCCCTTCGGTGACATGTGCATTTTTGTCATTTATAGTATAATGCACTAAACAACACAGTCCAGATGAATGTCATTTAAAAACCAAGAATGCTCTTGACTTAGGATGTTTTAACCCAATAATTTGTGGGGGGTTTTCTAAACTGAATTTAAAACAATTATTGCTTGGCTCCATTAGTGCATGAATGAAGAAAGGACTCGAATCTTGGTTGATCAGGTGCTGCTTAATGCTTGGTATTTTTTAGCAAATCAATTGATGAAGCATTTTCATGTCACGCCAGTCCACAGCAGCTCTTTCACGCCAGTTTTCAACACTTTACTGTCGGAACACAAATAAAAATCGTCCTCAATTGAATCTATTTTTAATTTCCATTTGGGTGACACGCTAGCTCATGCTCGGTTTTGTTTCTAATTGGAAATGCCTACAGCGAGCTCTACACGCGTACAGGGTTCCCGGTCGATTTTCTAGTTTTTCGTGTGACGTCATATGTAAAAGTGAACTCGCCGGCTTCCGAAAATACAAAGCACCGCCCATCGCCCTTTCATTGGCTGACAAACTAGGTCGAGCGGTAATTTGGGTTGAGCGATAACTTAGTATAGGTAAAGTAGGTTGAACGGTAACTGCCATACACTAGCCAACGTGCCATATTTGAGGCAAACGGTAAATCAGTTATAGTTCATTTGTTTGAAAATTATACAACATAACCTGTTCGCTCCCTACGGTCGCTCCAGGTTATATTGCATAATTTTCAAAAAATGAACTATAACTAATACTTATAAGATGATAATTAGACATCATTGTAGTGCGTGTAAACAGTAAGTAAATGCTTTCAAGCTTTGTACTTTTGGTAACCATTTTCACTTTCAGTGACGCCATGAAGCGCCTTTGCAAACAGTTTTGGTCCTAATCAGACGCCGAGTCATGTGGCGTCTGATTTAGACCAAATCTGTTTGACAATCGTTTCGTCGTCAGTCATATTGCCTTAACCCTTTCCCTTATAGAAGCGACTTTTAGCACATTCATTTTATTCATCCGCTGAAGAAAATAGTTCCAAATTATACCGTAATGAATATGTGTCATATTTAATACTTTCCTTATTCTAGCAGTTAATAGCTTAAAGCAGGCTGAAAGTAAAGCAGAATGCGCCTTAGGGCGCAGTCTGCTTTACTTTCAACCTGCTTTAAGTAGTCACATATCTTCAATACTAGAAACAATGCTATCAGGTAAAGGGTTAAATCTTATTTTGAAACGATATTACAGACACAAATTTTGATGCGCAGACGACAATATGGCGGTAAAGGGGTACGAATCTCACTATAAATTGTATCATGAAAGGGTTAAAACAAGTTAACAAGCTTCTACTATATAGTATTTGATTTATTCAAATCTTGCTTAAAACAGCCGTCTGTCTGGAATTAAACTAATCAAATGAATGTTGGATTTTAATTTGACAGTAACTATCTATCAAAGGACCAAATGTAAACCAAAGTACCTTTTGGAACATTATATTTCGTGTTCTCTCGCAGAAAGGTTTTGCATAGTGGGGATTCTTCCCATGCCCCCGAGGCCACTTCGTGTCCACCAAAATGATATGTTTTAAGTGGTTGAACGGTCTCATGCAGTTTCTTTACCTCTTCTAAAACCTTGTCAACGAAAGCGTATGTTGATTCAATGCATGGATTAATAGCATTGTCCATCCATTTGTGCACTGATAGATACACGGACTTGTCATCCGGGTCGACCAACCTGTATTCTTGGGCAGCTTGGGCATTCCCAATCTTTACATAATTCTTGTAACGATTTTCCATGGCAATAATGGCAGCATGTGCATGACCGGGCATATCGAATTCTGGTATGATTTCTATGTGTAGGGAATTAGCAGTCTGTAGAATGTCTTTGTACTCAGCAAGAGAATAGAAGCCACTGCCATAGGAAGTATCAAATGGACCTGAACCCAACTGGGGAATGATACAGGTGGATTCAGTTAGGTCATTACATCTTTTGGAACCAATCTGAAAATAGAATAAATACTAGTTTGAATGTAGAGACAAATGGGTCATTTCATTCAGTCAAATTGCTTTCATACCCATGACGTGTCTGGTTTGGTCTGTTTTCGAACGGGTCTTATGAATGTACTGATACCTTCACGCCTTTTTTCGAACAATGTTGGTCAATCATACATAACACCGAGAGTAATGCCTTCAAATTTGATCTAAAATAGTAATTAAGATGTAATGGATTTCAGTGGCCTACATGTATAGTTTGAATGTCTGTAAGACGCCGCGTAATACAGCGTTTGATCAGAATCTAGACTGTTTGAAACTCATCACGATATCACTATACTAAAATTTAAAAGTATACGTCATGGCAGTGAATTGAGTAAGAGCTTAAGAGTATATTTATCGTGTTGTTTTATTTTTCGGAAAATACTTCATGAATGTCAAACAGTTTGGATACAGATGAGTCGTTGAATTTCCGAGAGTATCCAACATTCACATATACAGTTCTCAGTCGCTACAACGACATCAAATGGGAGACACAGATTGTGTGTGTTGTTCGGAGGGAGTCGTTATAGAGAGAAAAAATCAAGACATTCCTAACATTTGCAAACAGTTTGAAACCAGATCGTAACTCGGCGTCTAGTCTGGATTCAAGCTGTTCGTCACTTGTATTTTTTTCTATCAAATATTCACTTATATGTGTGACTTAGAGAGAAAAAACAGCAGACGATAAATTTAAGCAGACAGTATTGCAGCCATGAAAAGTTTGGACATATCCTGTTTGGGGAACAGCGACAAGGGTCGTTGTAATGAGCGAATCGTCGTTGGGGCCGTTATAGAGAGAGAGACCACTGTACGTCATTAGCATATATCCACGAGGTTAAAACAAGCTTTAGAAGAGCGATCAGCGGACTTAAAGTACAAATGTTGGAAATCAAGAACAAATGACAATGGAGATAAATATACAAATCAGACGTAAGTAAGGTGTATATTGAGCGTGTAATAGACACGCTTATTTTATACCTATCTATTATTTATATATAGAGACAGATCAATTTATTTCTGAAGAGATTACTAACAAGAACTTGCACTTCTTGTTGATACTAAATTAGACTTAAACCAATAACGCACTCTAATGTATGTATATGAACCTTCTCCGCAGAGTGTCTTTGTTGCATTTTTTGTTGCATGGTTATTAATTTACCGATATACTGCCAGTCATATTTTTACATAATATTTGTCATCATAGGCTTTAACCCTGTCACTCTCAATGACGCTTAAAAGCGTTTGAAAACAGTTTGGATCCTGATCAGACGCCGCGTAAAGTACAGACTGTTTGACACTCTTATCGATATTTACTTAGTCATACGTTCTTAAATTTAACTTTGAAACGTGTTTTTCAGACGACAATACTGAAGCAGACGACATTAAAGCAGTGAAGGGGTAGACATTTCCCGAATAATTTGATCATGTAAGGATTAAAGCCTTTAAGAATTATTTGAATAAAACTTTAAACGTTAACCAGTTTGGATTAAGCTAGAGTACTACACTCAGTACACTGTATATCTCGTTTACGCATCATCATCTCTACCACAGTTTGAAAGGCGTATAAACCCTATATCTGTTCCTGTCAATCTGTGTAATCAGTCATTACGCGTAATGACTAGTCAATCTGTGAAATGACTTTTGCACATAGTCCTCTAATGTTACAATTTATGATATTTATACGATGATATTTTTCAAAGGTCAAACGGTTCATGCACAAAACACCACAATCTCACTACAAAACCACTCAATTTGTCACAATTATTTAAAAAAAAAATTATAGCCTGTAGCTTTACATGAAAATTATTCAATTCTTTCATTTCTTTCAGCGTTCAATGTCTTAAACATCATTTCACAAAATGACTGAAATAAGGTGTGAAATAAATGTGGTGTTTTGTGCAGGAAATCTTTGAACTTTTAAAAAATATCATTGTCTATCATTATAAATAGTATCATTAAAGAACTATGTGAAAAAGTCATTTCACAGATTGACTAGTCATTACGCATAATTACTGATTACACAGATTGACTGTAACATATCTATTTTGACCACTTAAAAGACGGCTTATTGATTGTATAAAATACATGTTACAGCTTAAGGTAGCTTTTTATGAAATAAATGGTAAAATAGTCGTTTTATACTTTTTTACAAATCCTGATAGATAAAGGTATTTTCTACAAGTTATCAAATTCTCTCTTGCTTTCTCGGTCATTTTACCGGTAAATCACGCGTCAGAATCCCCGCTGGGTGCCTCAATTGCGTAGATTACGTGACTAGATAGGTGGTTTGTTCCGAAGCTGTCAGAGGGGATTTACGACTTTTACTGCATTAAAATCGTTATTTTTATATGATTGGCTTTGTTAATTTGGGGCGGAGTTTAACGAAATGGTTGATGATCAGCTGGGTCATGTTATTTGTTGAAAAAGAATGTTTTTGTTGAATACCGGGCGGTCACGCAAGCCTAATTGACACATCAGTCAGTTAATTGGAGTTTCCGGCATTATATAATTTGAAGCGAGCGGTATTTTTGAACTCTCCTAACTTTCGCAGTTGGGGTTCGATTTTCATGCGGTTTGAAGCAGATGAAAGGGTATTATCTCCTCGAGGGAACTTTGTCTCAGAATTTTTATAAGTAGCTCCAGTGGTCCGTTATAAAGCGTTACGTAATAGTGGTCGACTTTAAACCGTAAAAAAACTTTGATGTTACATTACAAAGGTTTGAAGCGGTATTTCAAAAATCTGAGACATAGATCCCTAGATATGTTTATAAAGAGTATTTTGGGCAATTTTAATCATGTTACAAATAAAGATGGCTTTGATATTGTTGTTTGAATATTTTTTTTAAATGTTCTTATAAAATCGTAAAAAATTAAAATATTTTTTGTAAATTGGCATATTCTGATGGGATGTGTACCATTTTCACCCCTCAGCTATAAAATTGGGGGGAAAATCATCAATCATGACAATATATTAGAAAAATCCGCTTGCAGTATCGATCATATACAGCTACCTTAAAGCAAGGTGACAGTAAAAAACAGAAAGCTCCTCGAAGAGCTTTGTGTTTAACTGCCACCATGCTTTAAGCAGCTACCGGTCGTAAATCCCTAATAACTAACACAATTTAGTGATCGTATTAAAACGGCTTTAACCCTTTACCTGATAGCATTGTTTCTAGTATTGAAGATATGTGACTACTTAAAGCAGGTTGAATGTAAAGCAGAATGCGCCCTAAGGCGCATTCTGCTTTACTTTCAGCCTGCTTTAAGCTATTAACTGCTAGAATAAGGAAAGTATTTAATATGACACATATTCATTACGGTATAATTTGGAACTATTTTCTTCAGCGGATGAATAAAATGTATGTGCTAAAAGTCGCTTCTATAAGGGAAAGGGTTAATCGATATATATTGAGCAGAGAGAAATAAATATCTACAGAATGTCTTTATCGCTATATTCAAACAAACCTGTGTAAGCTCGGGAAGTCCAGGGATTTCAAGCCTCCAGCCTTCATCATCAGCGAGGTGAAGATGGAGTTTGTTCAGTTTGTACATTGCCATAACTTTCATCAATTTCTTCACATCATCAACAACGTGGAAATTTCTGGCGACATCGAGGTGCATTCCTCGATAACCAAATCTAGGTTCATCCATCACAGACATCGTTGGAATACCAGTGTTTTCATAATGTGTCAGAATACTAATCAAGGATTGGGCAGCGTAAAATAGCCCACTTGTGTCAGCCCCGGTAAGTATAATGCCATTTGCGGCATTGATGTTGATGGTGTAGTGTTCTGGGACAGAGTTTGCCGATGAAACAATTGACAAGGAGATAGTCTTTTCTTTATTTGTAGGAAGAACATCGGTGGTCGCGATATTAGTTGCCACTGAAAAGGAGAAACAAACAGTTACTTTAGAACCGAGTAGTACAGTAGAACGGAACATGGTACATTCACGTTATCTTACTCCATTACTTAGTCTGGAAACTGTTTGCCACATAAATTTACTTTAATTGTAAGCTTTTCTTTAAGGAGCTCTCATTAGTTACATACCGGTCGTTCCATGCGAAAACCTAAGTCAATGACAAAAATGCAATTTGATTGTTTTTAACGTTTTCTATATCGACAACCAGTTCTAAGCAGTACAGACATTATTTGACGATTTTCTTATACATATTAAGAAAGTTAGAGCTATTTGAATTGGGAATGTATCTTCGTTTTGAGGGACGTTACGTACGCGACATAACCCAGTACGAGATATCGAAGTTCAACTGTAGATAAGAATATGCATTGAGGAACAACTCAATGATTGATTTAGATTCGATAAGATATGTGAGCAAACAAGAAATCTGATATTAAGAATTAACAAAATAACAGTAAATGAATAAGATATTTTCCAAAGGTAGTTATACTGAATACATTTAGAATTTATTATCCTCCGAACCAAAAATAATTCTTGAAGCTTTGCGTGTTTTGTTCGTCCTGTATGAAGTCAAATCTGCTTAAAGAATGATCACTAAATGGACGTTCAACACGTGAACGAGTGTACGAGTGTCGGTATGGTTATCAAAATTCTTTCCATTTGGCATCTTCAGGTTCGGTTGATGCCGGAGGATAACGATCGTCGGACCCCTCCCCCCCCCCCCACACAAGTAAATAGTCGCAACCTTACAATCTTACCATGGAGGTAGTTAACCGCGTCATTGGCGTGTTGTTCGCCATATATTTTCCAGGTGTTATCTACATTAACCTTTTTCTGACTGTCATCAAATTCCAATGATTTTGGTGTTGGTATGATCACATGAACAGCCTGAAATGTAATCGATATAAATGTTTATCACATAACTTGCGGTCAGGGAGTGACATAAAGCCATTATGTAAATATTGTAATCCATTAGTGGAATATCGATTTATGGTCCAACATGTTTGTCTACAAGCGCTGCATGTAGCGGGGCGCCAGACGACGTCATTTGTGACGACGTTAACGTAAACAACGTAATTTTTGGCGGAAAATCGATATAGCGGAGGGTCTACAAACTACGGCTTCAATCAATTTTATAGGTGCTTAAACTTGTTATGTGATAAATAGAATCTCACATTCATGCTCATTATTCCAAGGCTCGCGTCATATTATTTTAGTCAACTCGTTAATTAAAAATGATAGATAATGAGCACTCATGTAAGATCCTCTATTTATACAATAAAAAGCATTTGAATACAATCGGAGAATAATTATGCCAATATTCAATGATAAAATATGTACTGGGTATGTTTTAAAGTCAATGCCTGTAGTTCAGTGTTTCATAATTTTGAATGCATGCTAAACGTGTATAAAATAAACCCGTTAAGTATCAAATAAAACAACAATTATTCCAAATAGGTCAATCAGCATCGTTGAAATGACTCTTGTCGAATGGAAAATCAAACGAGCTGTTCAGCATTACCTGTTTCGCATCCGTCACTGTAAGACGGTCCATTCTTTCTTCGGCTGTGAATGGGTTATACTGATCGTTTTTATATCTTTTCCACTGTTTGGGTGTCACAAAGGGCTGTACGTAGTCAAGTGACTTTGTTGAATCTAGTATACGTGGCTGTGCACTACCTTCCGTTGATGCAATATACCAGCAAGGCATGAAGTCTGTCCTTGAAACCGACCACATTAATGATATCAATGTTATCACACGTTCCTCTCCTGGCTGAATCGCTTTGAATCCAGTAACAGGCTCAAATGTATAAAGGTCACCTTGAATCATACTAACTTTTAAATTGTCAAGAATTACAATTTTAGTTTCTGGAAACACATCTGGAAACAGTAAGAAGGTGTGATGAAAGAATACTCTCCAACCGGACGTAGGTATCGGTATGGTGCCGGTGTTCTTGATTGACAGTTTGACGTCGTGGGATTCGCCATTTCTAATGAGATTGTCTACAACTTCTGCCTTGGTATTCATGTCTGTAGCTAGCCGATCAATGTCACCTTGATTCAAACTGATGACGCCTAAAAATGGATGTACATGTTTTATGTACTGATACCTTCAAATGAGAAACACACGTCTTTATGTCAATATTTGCTACAATGCTATAAGGACATGTTATTAATCGAGACAGCTTTGACAACTGAGCTGTTTGCTTGATCACAGGCAGTTGATCATCGGGAACTTGTATTAATAACCTTGCTGCTACCGGCAGTGGTAGCAAACAATTGGTTGTATATCTGGCCTAGCATGAAAGCCCCCTTGACACGGTTCAAGACATTAGACAAAGAGAGTTACGAACGAGGCCTATCAAGGAAGCGATAAGTACCCGATCGAATCCAAAAGTGATGATCCGGGTCATGTTGGACTGCGGATCAGCATAAAAGTAACAGTGAATGGGCAAGACTATGCACTGATCCTCCTACTTAAGTTAAGCAAACTTGGGCTTGCAGAAATTGAGGTTAGATTCAAACTGTTACACATAACGCACGACGGGTGACACAAGTAATAATAACATATAAGGAAGTGCTCCTTCCCTTCAACGGCCCTCCGTAGCACGATTCCCTACTGACAATTATTTTTGCCGTTGTTCCTTAAACAAGACATTTAGGTATAACGCTTTCACTGCTGCAAAATTGTCTACTTAAATTTGTCGTTTGCTGTTTGTTTTGATGTTCTTTTTCAAAGTTGCGTATTGTGAATTTTTACAGAAGAAACATTCACACATTCAGACATAGCGACGAGTTTACTAGTCATTTACAAACAGTGTACATGGGTGGATTACACTTGTCCTATGCAAAAAGTTTGAACCCCGATCAGAGGAATCCTTAAGGATCCATCTGAACAGGGTCTACACTGTTTGTCATTTTGAAATATATTGTTAAATTAAATCCCAAAATAGTCAATAATGGACTATACTTAATTGGAAATTGGAATTATACATTAAAAGTTGAAGTTTTTTCTTTACTTTCTCTTATATTTTAAATGTGCTCATTAATACTTATGAGTACGCAAATAAGGTAATTTCAAAGTAGAAGTTGGAAATAAAACTAATTTAAGTTAAATTTTGGTTCTTAAATAAGAATGTTTTTCATTTTAAACTGCATTTGAAGCTGTTTGCTGATACTTGTAGGATAAAAAGTGAGATGTTTACGTTATTTCATCATTGTTTTACTTTTGTTTATAATGTAAACATTAATATTCATGAATATGCAAAAAATATATTTTAAAAAAAAATTATTGAAAGTAAAAGCCGAATGTCTTATATTCAATTTGGTACCATTTTGATATGTTTAGGACAACAACTGGCTTTGATATTGTGATATGGATGCTTCTTTAGATATGGATAATCATTCCAGATATGGGTAATCGTTAAATATCCTAATATCTGAAGTCTATGTTTTCATTAAAAACTCCATTTTAAGTTTATATTTTAGGACCAAAACTTACTGTGATACGAGTTTGTGTTCTGGTATTGGCCATTACAACGAAAAATTCGGGGGTTTCCATGGAAACAATTAAAATAAATTACTTTAAGTTAAATTTTGGTTCTTAAATAATTTTTTTGTTTTCATTTTAAACCGCATTTGAAGTTGTTTTCTGATACTTGTAGATACAAAATGTGAGATGTTTACGTTATTTCATCATTTCTTTTACTTTTTTATAATGTTAAAGTCCCATTGTGTTTTCAGACCTTTTTTAACGTCCGAAATACAATAACGGTTAATAATAATGTTTCAATCTTCTTATGGGCCAAACTGATCTATGAAATGTTAAAGACAGACCTAATTCATCAAAAGTGGCAGTTTAAAACCATAACAAACCGAAAGTATAGTCAAACAACTAGGTCTGACGTGTCACGGGGTCGCCGAGTCTATTTTTATGGGAGATCAGCATTTCGGATATCCTCGTCTCATTCTTTTAAAAATCAAGGTTGAGTTATAGGTATAAACAATGAGCGGATTAGTTATCAGAAACATAGCGTAATGGATAGGTCGTAGGCCCATAATCGAGTATATGATCGGGGAAATTTTATTTGGCGTGGGTTCGAAACTCGCATCAACCTAAAACTTTTTTTTTGCTAAAATATATTAAGGATTCTATAATTACTTTATTTCCAATTTCATTTCAACCATCATATACTTTCATTGTAATGTAGATCTATGTAGATGATTATACGGTGAAACATCTCTATACATAAGTCATTGTTGGCCTTTAAGGCAGGTGACAGCATAATGGGGGAATAATGCATAAGGCAGTCTCCATTACTTTTGTTCTACATTCAGCAGCAGCCTGTCTAAAAAGACAACTTTAATAGTCCTTAATGAGTGGTCGATTCCTATGTGTTTCACCGTAATTAAGGCTCCAGACAAGGAGAGTATTTCAAAAAGTAAAATCTTCATGTCTCCTTCAAACCCCATAGTGTGACTACTAATCAAAAGCTTCTCGAAGAGACCATTCTAATTAGTACATGCAATCAAACCATAAGGTTTAGTGCAGACATGAGGAAAATGTTGGAAAACTTGTGTCTATTCCCCCCCAAACAAAAAAACCCGGGTAACACATAACTATAACAATGAACTAATTCTGTACAGTTCATTATTAATACGTAATTGGTTGTCAAATCACATGCAAATGTGGTTAACAATGTACTAGTAACAATGTACTAATAATGAACTTCCAACAATGAACTAATAAAGAACTAACAATGAACCAATTGTGTACTGTCTATCACAACCATGCACTGTTAACAATGTACTAATTATGTACTTATAACAATGTACTAATCATGTACTCATAACAATGTACTAATGCTGAACTGTTAACAATGTACTAATTCTGCACCATTTCTGAGCTACATAGGCATGCAGATTTCATTGACCCCTTTGTCAATTTAAAACAAGCAATTTTCCTTCAATGAAACTTTTGATTTGTAAAAAGAATATGCGGCAGCCTATAACAAAACGATAAACTTCTATCTAGATAAACAGTACATGTATTATTCTATAGTTTAGAGGTCGAGTTAATTCGGGGTCGATTTGACGAGGGACCGAATTGACCCGGGATCTTCTAAATTTTGTAAACAATCACAGAAAATTCTCATGAACTAACCTTCATCGGCTTCGCTAACAAAACACAGTTGAAAATCCAAGCATCGTCGACTGCGTGTATTAATTAACGGTTCAACTTCACACTTTATGCAAGATATCTTGGACTCGCTGTTGGTTACAATTTTCCAGATTTGAATTTCTGCCGAATTCTCCCGAAGTGGAGAGTAGATTCAAAAAGGGGAATAACCGCACGTAAACAATGATGAACTATTAATGTACTATCCAGATTGTTCAAGTTTAATTATGAACCAATGCTGAACAGTTATAGAAGAACTATGTTAAATGATGAACTATTAATGTACTATCCAGATTTTTTAAGTTTAATAAAGAACCAATGATGTACAGTAGAAGAAAGTTAATGTTCAATCCTGAATTAATAATGAACTGTCTGCTTAATGCTGAACTATCAAAGTACTCTGGTGAATCTGAAATATAGTACATTGTTAGGGGTCTAATCGTGTACTTTTCAATGATGTACTAATACTGAACCACAACTATGTATTAAACAGTACAGTATTGGTTCATTATTGGTTCATAATTAGTTATTTGATTCATTTTATTTTTGTTTGGGGCCCTTATCTGGAGCCCAGTAAACAGATCATGCTTGTAACTCATTACATTTCAATATTATAGAAGCCTATATGTATATACATGTACATGTATGTATTTTATCATCGATTAATTGTTTAAAATATGACTAATATCGGACTCGAACTGAAACAAAGCAACCCTTCTCCAACACTGGCGAACGTGTTCATAAATGGTCAGCTTATATTATACAGTATGGATAGAATATAATGCTTTACTATTCATGCCAAGATTTATATAAAAAAAAGTGAAAGGTCGACGTGGGATTCGAACCCACGCTTACTAAAAATACTGCTATTTGCCTTTGCATACCTAACCTTTGCCTACTGCGCTAAACTGCTCACAATAATTCCGCCTTCATTATTTCACCTCATATACGAAACTCGGCTGTTTAAAATATGGTCCGAGAACATGCGGAATGCTGTGTTACCTAAACAATGGACTCGGCTGACCTTTGATTGGTCAGACCTAGTTGTTTGACTGTTTGAATCTCGAACAGACGCCGCGTAACTCGGCGTCTTATCTGGATCCAAACTGTTTGACAATCGTCTTAAGGTTCTTTTAATTAAAACTATGAATAAATATAAACTAAACAAATTTTGCACATGACAATTTCAAAGCAGACGTCTGTGCAGCAGAATAAGGGTTAACCACTTCATTCCTGTGCTCCAGCAAATCCGAAGTAAAGTGAACAAATCCAAACAGTTTATCACTCATTTCAGCACCGAATGATATGGTGTTACTACTCATTAGAATTGTCTCTTGGAGACGATTCTGATGAGTAGTGACACCATTGGCTTTAAAGCAGAAATAAAGGTTTTAGTTTTCGAAATACTCCCCTTATCTGGAGCCCTGTATTTACAGAGTTGTCTTTCTTTCCGTTCACAAGGTCAAATTAATGGATGTTAACACCCATAAATTAAAAACATAAATAAAAAGCGAATTTCTTAGGTAAAGCCGCTTTTTGTGAAAGAATCACGTCCCATGTAGTTCTAATGGGATCCCAAGCAACCGTTTTATGCAGGTTTCCCAAAAGCACAATGCGGCTTTAACATTAATATTCATGAATATGCAAATCAGATATTTAAAAGAAAATAATGTGAAGTAAAAGGCTTATGTCTTATATTCAATTTGGTACCAGTTTGATATGTTTAGGACAACAACTGGCTGTGATATTGTGATATGGATGCTTCTTTAGGTATTGATAATCAAACAAAAATGGGGGGGGGGAGGCTTGCCATGGGTTACACATGGCCTAAAAGAGTTTATTTCTGAGTACATTCGCGATTCTGATTTAAAAGACTCTTCTGCCTATTTTGGTACTCATGAAACAAGTGTGGGGTATATGGTAGACCCTACTGGCCCCCAGAGTATTATCAGTGCTGAAGTGGCATAAAGATGACCTTGCAAACAGTTTTGATTCTGATTAGACGCCGTGTAACGTAACTGTTTGACACGCATATCGATATTTTAAGTCGTACCACATTGAATCTTGCTTTGAAACTATTGTTATCAATGCAACAGTCTAGAGCCAGATCAGAAGCCGGGTAACCCGTCGTCTGATCAGGCTCCAAACTGTTTGCCACTCAGATAAAAAAGAACATTTAAAATGTCAAAATGTTCTCAAATATTCCATTTTAACGGATGCATTTGCGTTTCGTTTGCGTTTAATTGGGAAAAGATAACGTGATACACAGTACCTTCGAAGAGCTGAACATGTCTACTCTCTCGTAGTCCATCGGTTGATCTGAAATAGTGTGAAAGTCTGTAGTTTTAGGTATCGTGATTACTGCAAATAAGATCTATCCAATTTAGACTAAAAGATTACAGAGCAGTTTATGTAACAGTATAAAATCGTATGGATCCTGTGCACACGCTTAGTTACTCAGCATCAAAACTGTGCCCAAACTGTTAAAGATGCCACTGAATGAGCCAATGCCATGATAGAGTTAAGGCACAATTTACAAATGTAAACTTCGTAAGAGAAGCGGGAGATATACATGTAGTTAACACATTAAACCCCCGCGACGTGAAAGTTCGTCATTTACAAACAGTGTAGAGTATACCTCTCTGTTACGACAACTAAACGATGGCACATCTATTAAATAAAGGACAGGTGACATGTTCACCCTTTCACTGCCAACATTCTCGTGATAAATTTACACCTTCACCGTTAAATTGTCGTCTGCTTCAATTTTACTGTCTGTAATGTCGTTTCAAAGTTAAATCAAGGCAGTATGGCTGGGGAAATTTCATAATGGGTGTCAAACAGTTTTGACCTTGATCAGACGCCGCGCTAAACGGTGCAGATTGGGATTCAAACTGTTGGCAAATGTACATTTTTAAGCGCCATTGAGAGCAAGTTAAGGTATATCATAAAGCTCCTTAAGCAGTCACCTGTCGTAAACACCTAATAATTTCACGACATGGTCGTTATAGAGAGGTTCTACTGTATATGAGGAGTAAACACGCCTTATGCAAACAGTGTAGACCCAGAATTGATTGCTTCTATCGACGCCTTCTGATCAGGATCTGCACTGTTGTTTATAACATTGATAAACATTACAATATTCAAATACTTTAATCAAAACTTCGTTACATGTACACAAATAGTGCTACATGTATATTAAAATTTATGGTTATATGTCTATTGTTTAACATTTTCCCAAGTGCATTAATTATGCAAATACGACCATTCAGACACAGACTTATATGTCATGTTAGAGCATGTCAAAATAACTCCATCAATGTCGATCGTCCACACACGTAGCCAATAGGATAAGGTGTAGACCCTGATGAGATTCCACAAGTTTCAGTGTCTGATCAGGGTTTGAACTATTTGCCATATAAAAACAGGTACCACACTGTCTTTATATCAACCTTCTATATCCATGACGACGACATTCAGCAGGCATATAGACAGAGTTCTCGTATATTTTGCTTATTCCATTACTCCATAAATACGCCTTTTTACGCCCATAATACATTCCTCCACTGCAGAAAATAGTTCCGTTTTATACAGTCGTGAATATGTATTATTAGAAATAGTTTCTATATCCTCACATATAAATGTTTAAAGCAGGCTGAAAGTAAAGCAGAATGTGCCTGATCGCACAATCTGCTTTACTTTCAAACTGCTTTAAGTAATCGTATTTCTTAAAAACTAGCAACAGGCTATGGGGTTCTGGGTTAAGGATGACACATAATTTGACAAATAAATCACATAAATCCTGTTTGCAGACGTCAGTCATCACTCCTGTTATCACTGAGTGAACGGAGTTACTAGGCGTCTCATCTGGCCCAGCGCTTTTAAAGCGTTTCAGTTCAGTCTGAGTTCGTTCTCAGTATAGGCTCAACTCTGACCAATCAACTGCTTGATGACGATTTAAGACTCAACTCGAACGCTTTATAAGCATAGACCCTGGTGTTGTACTCACAATGTTCTCAGGTAGAAGCTTTCTTGCCATGTAATGCCAAGTTGGTCTGTGATGTTTTTCCACTGTCCCTTGCCCACCCTGTACTGAACGGGCAAACCAGGAAACGTGGTACTGACCTCGACTTTGGTGTTGCAAATTCTAAAATATAAAACATACACTGCCTCACACTTTTGTCTTTGATATATGGTACTCAAAATTTGTGAAGGGTCAAGGGTATTCACCTTCATAGGTTCCTATGCATTGACCCTATCACTTTCTAAAAGCTTTACTTCCAACATTTTTGTTCGATCCCTCCATATTTAGAGATTTGTGTTCCAAGTGTCCGCTTAACATATTGTGATAACATTAAGTCTGGTTCAGGTCCTGTAGGCGAAACCCGAGGAAATTATCAAAGTTTTACATTTCTGAGATTTGACAAAAACTTTCAAATCCATTGAATCATTTTAATATTCTTAGAGGTGCTTTTCGTTTGAAAAACAATGTTTTATCTTTCAATGTTTAATTGTACCTGTTATTAAATTGTAAAGACATAGTCATTTACTCAAAAACACAATTTGTAGCTGTTGCAGTTTCCCGTGAAAAGTGATATTTTATCTTTTTATACCAGTTCACCTGCATATGACATGAGCATGTGCAAGTCATATTAGAACACGTAGAATGAACCTTTAGCTACAACTCCTGAATCTTTTGTTTTAAATGAACAACTCTGTTGAAAGTTATTCAGTGAGAAAGTGATAGTCGATGCAGTGGTTCCTATGAAGGTGTACACTCTTGACCCTTAGCACATTTTGAGTAGTGTATTCCGTAACTATCTATTAGGCAAATATTGCCCTTACTAAAATCCGCTTTCACTTTGTTGAATAAAATATGAGGCTAAAGATAACAACTCGTAAACCACTTATCTTCAACGTTTTCTCTGTTACAATGGATAAAACGTTATTCTTTCACAATAAACGCGTTTACACTTAATCTATTATTTCCATTGCAAATAGTTTGAAGTCGGATAAGACGCCGGGTAACCCGGCGTCTGATAAGGCTTCAAACTGTTTGCCATTTAGATTAAAATCAATAGTCAGAACATTAAAAAAGTTGTCATTTTTGCTCATTATATTGCAATGCGTTTGTGTTTCGTTTGTATTGAAACGGGATATAATAACGTTTTCTCTGTTGTATCCTAAAATACCCTATGCGGTGACTATTTTGATTCCAAACTGGTCCAAAAGCGATGACTTTAATGAGTGGTAACAATAAGGGATTTGTTGGAGAACACAAGACTAGTTTAGTATTTGACAACCTCCTATGAAACAGAGCTCTGAAAAACACTGTTTGATATAAAACACTTGCATATTCCGCAAGTGGGTTTCGGTAACTCTTGACCTGTTTTGTACAGTTACCTGGCGCCAGGGGGCGGCACTCTGTATGCTACACCCACACTATCGAGGCGTTTCAACTCCTTGTAACCAATTGTGTTAGCAAAGTCTGTCCATTCCTTATTCATCATATATTCTCTATTAGCAGCGCTGATTCCCGAGGCTTCAAAGTCAGCCTTGTGCCACGCCCTCTCGGCCAGAGCCAACAGCCTTGGAAAGATCATACTATCCGAGTGTTCACTTTTCCTTATAGTCTGACTCCATAAATGTCCTTGCATTCCTGCATGAAAAAAGGGAATTATCAAGACTGTAACACGTGTAAACCATTTACATGTACATATTATTCTATTTTTATCTGTAAAGTTTGGAGTCTGCAACTGTACTTACAGATGACTAATTTACATTTTCTTTTCAAAACTTGCATTAAGACAATTAACCTTAGCGAAGAATAATACTCGTCGTATACAAACAGAGTACCTGTGATGATAACACATGTCCTACACTGTTTGTCATTTTGAAATATATAATAAATAAAAAATGAACCATAAATAGTCAAAAATGGACTAGAACTATCTCGGAAATTAAAGCTGTCCAGTAAAAGTTTCAGGGATGAAATCGCAAAGCATCTTGGCAATAAAGTATGATTTAAATGAAAAGCCAAATAACGCGGCATACATGAAGGATCCAAACTTTTTGATATTCGTATCGAAATATCTTAAGTCATACTACATTGAATATCACTTGACAGTTGTAGTATTGTTACCATGTAACTGTCTATCAAATATGTAGCCCCGCCTACTAGCAGACTAATGCCTCCCACATAGCATGCAATTAATAGGGGTCAGTTCCCATTAGAGTTCCGATACACAGAGTTTGATATTAAGATGTATAGAAATGTAGTTACCTTTAGACATTAAATAGTTAGTACTTTAAAGAGCCTTCCTTATGCATCAACCCACTGACGCACCGATCTTACAATGGCGACGAGGATAAAAATGATAAAAAGGATTAAAGTGGATTTAAAAGACAAAACAGATTTTAGAAGGAAGTGCTAAAATGGATTATATAGTGCAATATGCAATTCAGGCTAAGTTTAAACAAAGACGCACACAAGTGGAAATAAGACCAATAACCTTAACTGGAAAGTACAGTGACATTAAACAAAACAATGGCACAAGGACTGCCAGTATTTTCTAGCTTCAGCGTCAGTGATCCAGGGGTTGACCAGAGATGGAAGAAATGGTGCACTCGACTGGATAACTTACTTCTTGGTTTAAACATACAGGACACCAAAAGAAAAAGAGCATTACTTCTACATTACGCAGGCGAGGATGTAGATGACATCTTCGAAACATTGCAAAATACGGGAAACGACTATGAAACGGCTAAACAGAAACTAACAGAATATTTTGTTCCAAAGAAATCTACGGCGTTCGAAGTGTAAATATTTCGCCGAGCCAACCAAGAGCCATCAGAAAGCATGGACAGTTACCACACCAGACTGAGAAAAGTGTCTGACAATTGTGAATTTGCCGACATAAATAAAGAAATAAAGTCGCAAATAATACAAAGCTGCTCATCTACAAGACTGAGAAGAAAGGCTTTACGAACAGAGATGTCCCTAGATGACCTAATCAAAGAAGCCCGAGGTCTCAAAATATCGGAACAGCAAGCTTCCGAAATTGAAAACAGCTATAGCGAAACAAACCGGGTCACAAAACAGCACAACACGGTACAGCCTAGATATCAACCGAGAAAGAAGCAACCAGCAAATCGCGGACTTACAAATTGCAGAAAGTGTGGTAAGGACTATCCACATTACAATTCAATTTGTCCCGCTAAAGGAAAGCAGTGCAACTTCTGCAAGAAATTCAACCATTTGGAAACAGTGTGTCGTGCAAAGCAGAGACATTCCAAACCAAAAACTGTGCATAATGTTGAAAGCTCTGATAACGGCGAAAGTGAAGAACACTATTGCTGTGGGTTGATAGAAACAGCAAACGTAAATACAGTAACGTCAAAACCAAAACTTAAACTTCAAATCAATGGATATCCGATAAACATACTGATAGACACTGGAAGTTCAATCAATGTTATTGGTGAAATTTCTTACAACATGAAACAGAGGCCAAAACTGAGCAAAACAGACACAAAAGTTTACGCGTACGGAGCTAATAGTACAGTCAACTTAATTGGTAAATTTCAAGCAACAATCGAAACAAGAGACAAAATGACAACAGCACTGTTCTATGTTACAAGAGTAGCTGTGGGAATTTATTGAGCTACATGACCTCAGTTGAACTCCAAGTAGTACCTGAGATTTTATCAATGCAGCCCGATAGCACCAGTAAGTTATGTGCTAAATACAAACAGGTGTTTACTGGAATAGGAAAGTTGAAAGATACACAAATCGACTTACACATTGACCCGAATGTACAGCCAGTATCACAACCACACAGAATAATTCCTTTTCACCTAAGAAAGCAAGTTGAAGCAGAATTAAAACGTCTTGAGGGTCTTGACATAATAGAGTGTGTAGACGGACCGACAGACTGGGTGTCACCAATCGTTGCAGCGCCCAAACCAAAAAGCAAAACAAACGAAATTCGCATATGCGTAGATATGAGACTACCAAATCAGGCAATTAAACGCACGCGTCACATAATTCCAACAATTGATGACATGATCTTGGACTTAAATGGAGCAAAATTCTTTTCAAAACTAGATCTTAATCAAGGTTACCATCAGCTAGAAATATCAGAATCATCACGTAATATTACATGATTCACAACACACGTTGGACTACGTCGATACAAAAGACTAAGTTTTGGGATTAATTGTGCTGCTGAAATATTTCAAAACACATTACGCAATGCTCTGCAAGGTCTAGACGGTGTGCGCAATATCAGCGATGACATAATAGTGTATGTATCTACACAACAGGAGCATGACAGTAGACTTGAAGCAACACTCATGCGACTTCAGGAAAAAAAATTGACACTAAACCAAAACAAATGTGAATTCAACAAACGAAAGCTTGGGTTCTATGGATACATATTTGGTGAAAATGGCATGTCTGCTGATCCGAAAAAGTGTGAAACAATAAAGAACACTCCATCGCCGATAAACGGCTCGGAAATACGCTCATTCTTAGCAATGACCAACTATGTATCAAGATTTATACCGAATTATTCAACAATCACTGAACCGTTACGGAAACTCATAAAGAAGAATGCAAAATGGCAATGGGAAAAAGAGCAGCAGACTGCGTTCGAGCAATTGAAAGCCAGTTTAAGTAGTTAGACAGTGATGACCATCTTTGACCCAAGGAAAGAAACCCAAGTTATTGTGGATGCCAGTCCCGTGGGACTCGCGGCAATAATGCTACAGAATGGAAAAGTAGTCTGCTTTGCAAGCAAATCTCTCACGGATGTAGAAAAACGCTACTCGCAAACGGAGTAAGAAAGCCTGGCAATGGTATGGGCAATCGAGCATTGGCACTTATACCTGTTCGGACATAGATTTATGCTGATAAGTGACGCAAAAGCCTTAGAAACGATTTATAACAATCCGAAATCTAAACCGCCAGCCCGTATCGAACGTTGGAGACTCAGACTTCAAGCCTATGACTTTATGGTGATCTACAAACCTGGCGAGTCAAACATGTCAGACTATCTAAGCAGACATCCGGACTTAAACAGCAAGGACACATGTTCGTCTTCAAAAATAGCTGAAGAATATCTGTCTTTCATCGCAAATCATAATGTACCCAAAGCAATGAAACTAGAGGACATTATCAGCGAAACACAGAAGGACAGCGACTTACAAACGGCAATGTCAAACGTTAAAAACGGCACATGGAAAACAGTGTACCGCCAAAACAGTACACTTGATACTCTTTCGCGCTGCAAAAAGGACTTAACAGTTGTCACATTGGACACATGTGAATTGTTACTCAAAGCTTGTGATTCCGAAATCTCTACAGAAGAAATGCATATCGATCGCTCATGAAGGACACCAAGGCATAGTGCGTACGAAACAATTGCTTAGGGAAAAAACTTATTTTCCAGGCATTGACACATTAGTGGAAGAGACATGCAAAAGCTGTATACCCTGTCTAGCATCGGTAAACAAACAAACGCCCGAGCCGCTGCAAATGAGTAAAATGCCCGAAAATGCCTTCGATGAAGTCAGTATGGACTTTTGTGGACCATTTTCAGATGGAAAATACCTACTCGTGATCATTGATGATTATTCAAGGTTTCCAATAGTTGAAGTAATGAGTTCAATAAACGCTAACTCAGTTATTCCGGTATTGGATAAAATCTTCTCTGAATTTGGAATTCCGAAAGTTGTACAAGTGACAATGGCGCACCAATGAACTCTCATAGATTTGAACAATTTGCAGAATATTTGGGATTTAAACATAGAAATATAACACCTTTATGGCCGCAAGTTAATGGTGAATGCGAGAGATTTATGCGTTCAGTTGGCAAATCAATTCGCGCCGCTCGTACACAAGGCTCATGCTGGAAACAGGACATGTACGCATTCTTGAGAAATTATCGTGCAACGCCACATTCAACAACCAAACAAACCCCATCTGAACTGTTTTTCGGCAGACCAATCAATATTAAATAATTTGCCAATCAAGTCGAAGAAAACAAAGGTTCACAAACAAGCAATACGTGCAGACCGGCAGGCTAAAGACAAAAATGAAACTTTATGCTGACAACCGCAGAAAGCAAAGCCATCAAACTTCAAAATTGGTGACAAAGTTCTAGTCAAACAGGATAAACACAACAAGTGGACAACACCGTTTGATCCAAAGCCCTATGAAATAATAAACAAAAAGGGAACATTAATCACCGCCAGACGACAGGACAAACAAATAACAAGAAACTCATCAAAGTTCAAACATGTGTTAAATTCACCACCTATTTATGATAGCGACGGGAACGAAAACATTGCAGATCCAGAAACACAGCTGCGTAGATCAATAAGAAGACGCAGAAATTTAGAATATTCACTATGGATTACATGCATCTAAATCTTAACCAAAGTGAAATGTTGTGTATGTGTTTATAACATATAAGCAATGGCACAATAATCCATTTTGTGTATGTGTTTATCAAGTGGTTATAACAGTTAAGCAATGGCATAATAATCCATTGTTATATGTGTGTATTAATTAGAGTTGTTCAATAGAAGTAAATTGTATTGTGAATTGAATAGAATGTGTAGTGCAACATTTAGTATATTTCATGAATTGAAAATGTGTTAAGCATCATTTACAAAATTTTACATTTAGTTTGTAGTCATCATAATTCTTAATTCATTGAACTAAAATAGCCTATTTGAGCTATCTCTAATTTCTTCAAATGCAAAATCCGCATTGCAGACAATAACACTGTGTACTGGAATTTACAACCAGATCGTAAACTGGACAGCCACGTGTTCCTAATGACTTTAACCAACCCGAGTAATCAGTTGAATGGACATTAACCCAGAACGAAGACTGGCCATTCTTCATTACTCAGCCAGTCATGGACATAACTTTGACAGTCTGTGTTGATAGACCGTAAACAGGATTAAACTAATTGCAGTGTTAATGTTTATACTTTCTGACTGTTCAAAAATTTACAACCGATTTTAAACAGACGTCCACTAGTTTAATTCTAAGTAAAGAGGGGATGTAGTGTTGTTACCATGTAACTGTCTATCAAATATGTAGCCCCGCCCACTAGCAGACTAATGCCTCTCACATAGCATGTAAATAGTAGGGGTCAGTTCCCATTAGAGTTCCGATACACAGAGTTTGATGTTAAGATGTACAGAAATGTAGTTACCTTTAGACATTAAATAGTACTTTAAAGAGCCTTTCTTATGCATCAACCGACATACGCACCGATCTTACAACAACGATCTTGCAAACATCAAAATTGAAACAGACGACAATCTTATGGTAAAGGGGTAAAAATATCGAGGACAATTTTGCAGTGAAAAGGTTAAGAGACCTTACAGCACCAGTCTGCTAGACAGTTTACAAATACTTTTATGAGTACATTGTAGAAGCATGACTATGAGTGTCAATGAAGAAGAACTTGATTTACCGATGATGTTTTCTGGCTTTTCAAGAGGATCACACTTGGACATGTCAGCACCACATACGTCAACTTTGGAGAGCGACTCTCCGCTTCTCTTGACGTCAATGTTGTCGTACAATGAGTCTGGAAGGAAGCCGAAGACTTTGTAGGTGTCCGTAAATCTAGTTGCCCAGTAAAAGCCTCTCTCTTCAGGGTCTGGCTCATACGGCTGGTCAAAGTACAGGTCAGTGGCCTGGGACATTACCACCTGCAAAAAATCACATATTCGTCATCAAATATTTTCAGAGGTTCTTTCAGTAGTGAAGTCGGTATGTATTCACCTTTGAATGAAATTAAAAAGTCATTTACTTAACTAGGTACATGTATTTTATTTTTTCAACTCAGGCATATGGTTAAAGTGCGAGTCTTATGTTCTGAAAACCAACTGTGGTAAAGTTTGACGTAAGCAAGCTAAAGTGACAGAGGTTCGAATGTCTTACACACAAAGTCACAATCAGGAAGATTGTTCTTTCAAATCATCGCTCGTTTATGTTTACCCATTACATACAGTAAAATACGTTATTTTCTCCAAACAAACGCAATCGTGCTAAAGTTTATTTAAACTTCAAACAGTCTGGAGCCAACACGTCGTTTGATCAGGCGTTATTCCTTTCACTGCCATTTTTGTCGTGAGATTTTTATCCCCTCACCGCTTCATTGTCGTCTGCTTCAATTTCGTTGTCTGGAAAGTCGTTTCAAATATAAACATAAGTCAGAATGATTATAAATTTCGAAAGTAACTGAGACTAGCATCAGTTTCGCTAGTGTTGATAAATGCGGTGGCAGGGAAGAACCTTGTTTAGTTGTTCAGTTTTCTTACAGCATGATTATATCCAACCACAGTGCTGCATAACGACAAATATCTGTATAATGGTGAGCTACAGAATAAATATGAGTCGTGTCATGATAAAACCTGCCTTATTGCAATGAAAACAGTGTAGATCAAGTCCAACCGACGCGTCAAAGACTATACAACAAGTGTAGATCCAGATCAGCAATGTTTTCAGTTTGCTCGTTTATTCTTCAAAGTACCTACATACTCAATTATAGCACTTAAGGAGCCCTCTAACCAGGGTCTACATTGTTTGTGATTTTGTAATACACTGAAAAATACAACCCTAAATAGTCAAAAAATAAACAATACTCAACTGGAAACTGGAATGTCTATTTGAATTTTCTGAGAGGAAAGGGTTAAATGTTTTATGATAATTGTAAAGTTAGGTTAGTAGTAGAGTTAGGTCTTTAGAACGTATGATGATATAAAAATGTCTTACCTTGTAACCAGCATTGGCCAGTTTATAGGCTCTAGCAGACATACCCCTTTCCCAGATATTGTCCCATGGATTGGCCGACACATCCATATTATTCATACTGTCTAAAGAGAATGCATTTCCACTGTCGTCCATAAACCCGTCTCCCCATCCTCTCATTCCGACCCCATGACGGGCGGTTATCTCAGAAACTCGTTCAGCAAAATATTTCTTTAAACCTTGAGTAAAACCAGAGTAAATCCTTTCAGTGCCTTACCATGCGAGTACAATGCATATTTGCAAACAGTTTGAATCCCGACTAGACTCCACGTAATGCGTCTTCTGATAGGACTTTAACCGTATCGTCTAAAGACCCCAAACCTCCCTAAACCTCTCCAAATCACCTTTAAATACAAGTTTTCCATATTCTAGCAGATGGTAGCTTCAAGAAGGCTTAAAGTAAAGCAGGATGCACCTTTAGGTGCATTCGGGATTTTTACTTGCTTTAAGTGGATACTTGTCTTCCAAACCAGAAACAGGCTCTTTGATAGAAGTAACTGTGTATAGCTATCTTAAGTTATGTACGAGGTGCTCCCCTTGAAATAAAAATCATGGTAGAATAATTTTAATTTTAGCTTAAATTCGCTATTTATAAATTTTAATCGATTATATATTAAGGAATTAAAGTAGTTTGAGTTGTTTTTTTTGAAGTGGTTTAGGTTGGTAAGGAGAGGTTTAGGGTAGGTTTGGGAGGTTAGGGGGTCTTAAGACGGACCCGACTTTTACTGCTTGACACTAATTTCAATATTTCTGAAGTCAAAATATCTTAACTTAATTTGAGAAAAAATGCAAATGGCAGTTGTTTAAAAGCGATGCCGTCATGGCAGTGAAGGAGTTAAACTTAAGAACAGGATGTTTGTATTACTTCTTTAGTTTTTTACATTACTGATACGTCTGAAAAGCTAAAATTTAATTCCAAAGAAATTAACACTAAAACAAACAAATATAACAAGCAAACAAATAACAACAACATAAGCAACAGCAAAAACATCTGCAACTACTACAAAATGTACAATAACAACAAAAGAATTCTAAAAACAATTTGTCATTATCATTTTATCATGTTTTTGTTTTTCTCTATTACGACATCTAAGTCAGCGAAACATAACAGTCGTCAAGAAAGCACATTTTTGCTGCTTTCAAGTAATTGAATTGTGCTTTTTTGTGATTGGACGTAGGCATTATATTTACAAGTGATTGAATATATAATTATTTATAAGATGATAATTAGAAATCATTTTAGTGTGTAAACCGTAAGTAAATGATTTCAGGCTTTGTACCATTTATTAATACCTTTACTTTTAATGACGCCATAAACGTGTTTGCAAACAGTTTTTGTTCTGATCAGATGCCGCGTAACATGGCGTTTGATCAGGACCCAAACTGTTTGACACTCGTTTCGAAATTTAGTCACTCATATTGCCGTAAATCTTACTTTGAAATGATATTGCAGACAACAATATTGATGCAGACGACAATATGGCGGTGAAGGGGTACAAATCTTACTATATATTATATCATGAAAGGGTTGAAACAAGTTAACAAGCTTCTACTATATAGTATTTGATTTATTCAAATCTTGCTTAAAACAGCCGTCTGTCTGAAATTAAACCAATCAGATAAATGTGAGATTTTATTTTGACAGTAAATGCCTATTAAAGGGTGAAATGTAAACCATAGTACCTTTTGAAACATTATATTTAGGATTCTCTTGCAGAAATGTTTTGCATAGTGGGGATTCTTCCCATGCCCCCGAGGCCACTTCGTGTCCACCAAAATGATATGTTTTAAGTGGTTGAACGGTCTCATGCAGTTTCTTTACCTCTTCTAAAACCTTGTCAACGAACGCGTATGTTGATTCAATGCATGGATTAATAGCATTGTCCATCCATTTGTGCACTGATAGATACACGGACTTGTCATTCGGGTCGACCAACCTGTATTCTTGGGCAGCTTGGGCGTTCCCAATCTTTACATAATTCTTGTAACGATTTTCCATGGCAATAATGGCAGCATGTGCATGGCCTGGCATATCGAATTCTGGTATGATTTCTATGTGTAGGGAATTAGCAGTCTGTAGAATGTCTTTGTACTCAGCAAGAGAATAGAAGCCACTGCCATAGGAAGTATCAAATGGACCAGAACCCAACTGGGGAATGATACAGGTGGATTCAGTTAGGTCATTGCATCTTTTGGAACCAATCTGAAAATAGAATAAATACTAGTTTGAATGTAGAGACAAAATGGGTCCTTTGATTTAGCCAGTTTGATTCATACCAATGACATGTCTTGTTTGGTCTGTTTTCGAACGCAATAATATGAATGTTTTATTAAGCGGTGTAATGATTGAAATATTTAAATACAGTGTCTGGCCTAGTTTCGGTGATTAAATCAACTCACCGAAAAGTCATGCAAAACGAGCTGACAATTGCGATTATGTCTATGCAACGAATCAGTTTAAAAGCGTCCCTTGTGAGGTTTTTCTCTTACATTTTGTTGTATAGTACAGTGGAGAATCTGTTATTCTTTCCCGTTTAAACGCAAACGTACGCAAACGCAAAGCACTAAAACGTAAAAAAGAACAACTTTTGGACAATTCTGATAATTCTTGTTTATCTTGGTGGCAAACAGTTTGGAGCCTGATCAGACGCCGGGTTACCCGGCGTCTGATCTGGCTCCAAACTGTTTTGCACTGCAAATAATAGTTTTAGCGTAAACGCGTTTATTTGGAAAGAATAACAGATTCTCCACTGTACCACTTGAGTGTGATAATGTCAGAGCCTTTCTAGACAGAATGAGATGACTTTGCCATCTTTTGCACGCACGTCTTATGAATGTAGTTACTGTCACTCCTATTTTCGAACAGTGTGGGTGAATCATACATAAACCCGAGATACATGCTTATAATGGTAATTGAGATTTAATCCATTTCAACGGACTACGTGTATAGTTTGAATGCCTGTAAGACGTCGAGTAATACTGCGTCTGATCAGAAACTATACTGTTTGAAACTCATCATTATATCACTTTACTTAAATTTAAATACGTCATGGCAGAGAATTTATTGAGAACTAAGAATATTGTCGGAAAATATCTCATGAATGTCAAACAGTTTGGGTACAGATCAGACGTTGAATAACTCAGAATATTCAACATGTTTGCAACAGTTACAGTGGAGAATCTGTTATTCATTCCCGTTTAAACGCAAACGTAGGCAAACGCAAAACACTAAAACGTAGAAAAGGACAATTTTTCGACAATTTTGACTATTCATGTTGATCTGAGTGGCAAACAGTTTGGAGCCTGATCAGACGCCGGGTTACCCGGCGTCTGATCTGGCTCCAAAATGTTTGCAAAGGAAAACATGGTTTTAGCGTAAACGCGTTTATTGGGAAAGAATAACGTTTTCTCCACTGTATCACAAATTCAGTGCTCCGTCGCTACAGCGACACCAAATGGGAGACACATATTGTTGTGTAATCAAAATTTCCACTTAAATGTAACTTTGACAGAAAAAACATTTTAAGACAAATTTAAGCGGACAGTATTGCAGCCATGAAAGGGTTGGACATATATGTCTTGTTAAGGGAACAGAGGCATGGGTCGTTATAAGGAGGAAGTCGTCGTTGCGAGGGCCGTTGTAGAGATTTATGTACGCCATTCGCATATATCAATGAGGTTAAAACAAGCTTTAGAAGAGCGATCAGCGGATTTCAAGTACAACTGTTGGAAATCAAGAACTAATGATCATGGCCATAAATATATAAAACATACGTAAGTAAAATGTATATTGAGCATGTAATAGACGACATTTGTATATACCTATCTATGATTGATACAGATTTCTCAGCTGGATAAATGTCATATGCGTCACAGTTGATATCATCACGTGTGATTATATCACTTTTGTAGTGACGATATCATTTTGTGACGTTATTTAACAATATCTTTTGTGACGTCGCGCGTAAACAATTTGAATTTTTATCTTTTTTATTCAGAATGTATATTATAAATAGAATAATCAATTCCTTTGGATGGCTTTGAAAAATATATCACTCGAATAGGTGAATTCGTCTTGCGGACTCGTTTTTTAACCAGATTACAACCCATTCTCGTGATATATGTTTCATATCAATCCAACGGAATTGATTATCCTCTATTTACAATACACGAGATCACGTGAAATACTGTATATGGTTTGATGACTCATGACCATAATTATATACGATTATCAGTACGTTTTGCTTCGGCGTCTGATCAGGACCCAAACAGTTTGACACTCTTATCGATATTAAATTTAAAAGTCATACATTCATTAATCTATATTTGAAACGTGTCTTTCAGAGAACAATACTAAAGCATACGGCATTAGTCGATGAAGGGGGTAAATATATCCCGATCATGAAAGGGTTAAAAAACATTAATACACATCTACAGTTGATTTCAAAAGGTAAATGCAAATATATGGCGGAAAAAGTATATTTTATGGCAGCCATTTTGTTTCCCCTTTTTGACCCCTTACAAGTAAAAATCAAGTTTGGTATCTACTTAATTTGGAATACCACTCTTCAATTAGTTTATAAAACTAGTAAACTTTTTTAGCTACGTGCAATGAACCTTCCTAAATGCATACATACTGAAGTTTGTTGGAACCAAACATATGGCGGCCATTTTGTTTCCCAATTTTGACCCTAAAAAGTCAAAATCCAACTTAGTTTCTACTTGTGTTGGATTCAGCATCCTTCAATTAGGTTATAAAACTTGACATCTTTTTAAGCTACGTGTAATGAATCTTCTTTAACTAATACAAACTCAGCTTGGATGTGAAAAGTTATGGCGGCCATTTTGCTTCCCGTTTTTGGCCCCCTAAAAGTCAAATTCCGGCTTGGTATCTACTTGTGATAGATTCAGCACCTTTTAATTAGGTTTTACAAGTTGCAATCATTTTAAGTTACATGCAATTTACCTTCCTAAACTAATACAAACTCAGCTTGGATGGAAAAAAAATAATTTATTGCGGCCATTTTGTTTCCCCTTTTTGGCCCCTTTAAAGTCAAAATCCAGCTTGGTATTTACTTTATTTGAATTCAGCACCCTTGAATAAGATTAAAACACTATGACACCAAGCATTACCCCTATTTGCCTTCACAACTATTTAGGAGCACATCTTCTCAGTTTTGGTCTAGTCTATAAAATTATTCGAATAAAACTTTAAAGTTTGAATTAAGCTTGAGTACTACACTGTTTATCTTGTTTACGCAACATCATCTCTACCACAGTTTAAAAGGCGTATAAACCCATATTTTATGACCACTTAAAAGTCGACTAACTGATTGTATAAAATACAAGTTACAGCTTTAAGCAAGATGACAGTAAAACAGAAAGCTCCTAGAAGAGCTTTAATTTCTACTGCCACCATGCTTTAAGCAGTCCCCTGTCGTACATACCTTATAATCAACACAAGTTGGTCGTGTTAAACACGCTTTACCGTATATCTATTGAGGAGTGAGATTCCAAATATCTACAGAATGTCTTTATCGCTATAATCAAACAAACCTGTGTAAGCTCAGGAAGTCCAGGGATTTCAAGCCTCCAGCCTTCATCATCAGCGAGGTGAAGATGCAGTTTGTTCAGTTTGTACATTGCCATAACTTTCATCAATTTCTTCACATCATCAACAACGTGGAAATTTCTGGCGACATCGAGGTGCATTCCTCGATAACCAAATCTTGGTTCATCCATCACAGACATCGTTGGAATACCCGTGTTTTCATAATGTGTCAGAATACTAAGCAAGGATTGGGCAGCGTAAAATAGCCCACTTGTGTCAGCCCCGGTCAGTATAATGCCATTTGCGGCATTGATGTTAATGGTGTAGTGTTCTGGGACAGAGTTTGCCGATGAAACAATTGACAAGGAGATAGTATTTTCTTTATTTGTAGGAAGAACATCGGTGGTCGCGATATTAGTTGCCGCTGAAAAGGAGAAACAAACAGTTATTTTAGATCCGTAGTAATACAGTAGAATGGACCATGGTACCTTCACGTAATCTTACTCCATTACTTAGTCTGGAAACTGCTTGCCACATTTGTCACCTTTTACTTGGGACAGAATGAGGTCTCCACTGTAATTACCGATATTATAGGGTATTTTATATAGCTTTTACAGTAGAGAAAACGTTTTCTTTCCCAAAAACGCTTTCATGGAAAAGCTATTATATCCATTGCAAACAGCTTTAAGCCAGATTAGACACCAGGTGACTCGTCGTCTGATCAGGCTCCAAACTGGTTGCCAATCAGATAGAAGTGAATATGTGAAATTTACCAAATAATGCAAGTTTCTTCATAAGTGTTCTGCGTTTGCGTTTCGTTTGCGTTTGAACGGGAAAGAATAAGGTTTCCTCCAGTATATGAGGGAGGGCATTAGTTCCTGATAAACCCGTTGTACTCAAACGGAGACATGTTTTGGTGGTAAGATGCCATCAGACTTAAGATATATTGATATCCTATTAACATTAGACCCTAGCTACGCGTATACTACAGCGCTCCCTCTCTACAACGACACCCAATGGGAGACAACAAGTATGTTCGTTGTTCGGAGGGAGTCGTTATAGGGAGGGAACTTTGTTTACATTTGCAAACAGCTTGAAACCAGATCAGACGCCGCGTAACGCGGCGTCCGATCTGGATTCAAGCTGTTTGTCCTTTGTCCGTAATTATGATTTTTTTCCGTAAAATGTCATTTTTGTAAGAAAAACAGCAGACAACAATTTTCTGTAGATGAGGATGCATCGGTGCAAGCATAAAATATAATGTTCGTGGGAACAGCGGTGAATGTCGTTGTAAGGACGGAGTCGTTGTATGAAGGGCCGTTGTAGAGAGGGAACGCTGTACTAACAACCCCTCTGATCCAAATCTGCACCGTTTATCGTAATGTAATACAGTAAAACCTCTCTGGCTAAGCCACGTTTAAACTTTGAAATACGGATAATGTCGACATAACCGAGTACGAGATATCAAAGTTCAACTGTAGATAATAACATGAGGAATAACTCAATGATTGATTTAGGTTCGATATGATATGTGAGCAAATAAATAATCTGATATTAAGAATTAACAAAATACCGTACGACCGAATAAGATATTTTCCAAAAGGTAGTTATACTGAAAACATTTAGAATTTATTATTCTCCGAACCGAACAGCTTTGTGTGTTTTATTTGTCCTGTATATAGTCAAATATGCTTAAATATGCTTAAAGTCTGATCACTAAATGGACGTTCAACACGTCTATGAGCTCCGTGTACGAGAGTCTGTATGGTTATCAGAATTCGTTCCATTGATCATATGTGGGTTCTGTTCGGGTTCTGTTGATGCCGGAGGATAACATTTCTTCGGACCCCCTCCCCCAAACACACACATACACACAATAAAATAGTCGCAAATAAATACGAAAGACTCAAGCATGAAAGGTAACATAAACAATACACCCACCTCTCAAGCAGAACACACACACAGTCATACCATAACACACACACACACACACACACATTAATTATGAACAACCACTGGGGTGTTAAATCTGGGTTAAGGGGCGCCCAACCTCACTCTTATCTCCACGCTCTTACCATGGAGGTAGTCTACGGCGTCCTTGGCGCTTTGTTCGCCATATATTTTCCAGGTGTTATCTACATTAACCTTTGTCTGACTGTCATCAAATTCCAATGATTTTGGTGTTGGTATGATCACATTTACAGCCTGAAATATAATCAAAATAGATTTTTATACAAGAAATAGCATTTAAATGCAATCAGAGAATAATTATGCCAATATTCAATGGTAACATATATACTGTGTCAAAGTCAATGCTTGTAGTTTTGTGTTTCATAATTTTGGACCCATGCTAAACGTGTATAGAATAGACCCGTTAAGTATAAAAAAAACCAAAATATTCTAAATTGGTCAATCAGCATCGTGGAAATGACTCTTGTCGAAAGGAAGATCAAACGAGCTGTTCAGCATTACCTGTTTCGCATCCGTCACTGAAAGACGCTCCATTCTGTCTTGGGCTGTGAATGGGTTATACTGGTCGTTTTTATATCGTTTCCACTGTTTGGGTGTCGCAAACGGCTGTACGTAGTCCAGTGACTTTGTTGAATCCAGTATACGTGGCTGTGCACTACCTTCCGTTGATGCAATATACCAGCAAGGCATGAAGTCTGTCCTTGAAACCGACCACATTAGTGATATCAATGTTATCACACGTTCCTCTCCTGGATGAATCGCTTTGAATCCAGTAACAGGCTCGAATGTATAAAGGTCACCTTGAATCATACTAACTTTTAAATTGTCAAGAATTACAATTTTAGTTTCTGGGAACACATCTGGAAACAGTAAGAAGGTGTGATGGAAGAATACTCTCCAACCGGAAGTAGGTATCGGTATGGTTCCGGTGTTCTTGATTGACAGTTTGACGTCGTGGGATTGGCCATCTCTAATGAGATTGTCAACAACTTCTGCATTGACGTTCATGTCTGTAGCAAGCCGATCAATGTCGCTTTGATTCAAACAGATGACGCCTGAAAATGGAAGTACATGTATTATGTACTGATACCTTCAAATGAGATTAGTATATAAAATAAATACTTCTTTATGCCAATAGTTGCTACATTGCTATAAGGACATATTATAAATCAAGACAGCTTTGAAAACTGAGCTGTTTGCTTGATCACTGGCAGTTGATCCTCGGGAACTAACTTGAATTTATTACCATTTGCTGCTACCGACAGTGGTAGCAAACAATTGGCTCTAGACCTGGCTTAGCCGGAAAGCCCCCTGGTCACGGTTCAAGACATTACAAAAAGTGAATGACAAGTAAACGAGGCTTATCAAGGAAGCGATAAGCATCCGATCGAACCCGAAAGTTATAATCCGGGCCATGTTGAACTGTGGATCAGCAGTTTCAGCTTTATTAGCATATCGGCAACAAAATTTCCTTTGGCTAATAACATACAGATAAAGAACATGGCATAATGCAATAAATATGCTTAAACAAACATAGAAACTTCTTCCAATAAGATAACATGTAACCAACAGAAGTACGAAAGAGTTAACGATTCTAGGGTTTTTTGGCGTAAAATATTTGCCTTCTTCACATATATTGAAAGCTTATTTAATATAATTCTATTTTTAGAACTGATCAATGAATTAAATTTTCCTATAGATGGCCATGAATCATTTCCTATGTACTGTCGACGTAAATTTGAATATTTTGGACAACATAATACAAAATGATATTCCGACTCAACGCAGTTAAATTACACATCCTGCAAAAACGATCCTCTCTTACAATACCTCTATATCTTCCTGATTCTATTTCTAATGAATGAGACGATAGTCTTAACCGAGTAAGTTGAATTCTGTTAGAGTCGTATCTTATTTTATCAAGATATGGCTCGGAACAGAATTCTTTTTTAAATTTGCAATAAAATGACAGTTTGGACATATTTGTTATTGAAGTATTCCATTCTTGAATAATTTGATCTCGTATGCGTCTTTTAATTGAAGGTAGATAGGACACATTCATTATAATAGTGTGTCTTAATTCAGTGTATCCAAGATGATCAACTATTGAGTTGATTCTTTTAGACCAACATTTACCATTAACATTATTACATTGATCTATATACATATGATACATAGGTGAATCAATATTTTTCATTATTTTTAACAAAAACTTAATCGATCTTTCCTTTGCGATAATAGATAATGGAAATCGACCGAGCTCACCGTATACAGCATTGTTCGGGGAAGATTGCTTAACACCAAGTACATATTTACAAAACTTAAGATGTAATTTATCCATTTCAGTATAATTGTATACTCCCCATACTTCAGCCCCATATAATAATATAGGTGCACCTAACGAGTCAAAAAGAGATAATTTAGTTTTCAAATCAAATTTAACCCTGTCAAATAAAGCCACTAGATTATAATAAGCTTTTATGGCCTGTTCTGACAGTGTTTTAACTGCCAAGGACATGTTTCCAGTGTATGTGAATTTTACTCCTAAATATGTAAATTGATCAACAATTTCAATACGTTCATTGTTTATGAAAACATTGCATTGTGAATTGTCTTTTTTGTTTCAAAAATACAAACTTTTGTTCTTAACATTGATTGTTAGACCACATTTTACCGAATACCTTTGCACACTGTCAAGTTGAGCCTGAATACTAACAGGATCTGTAATCAGAACAATATCATCAGCGAACAAAATTAAATATCGAGATAAAAGATTAAGATCATTTTGGGTTAAAGAACCGAAGTCAATAGAAGTATTTGTCATTTACAAACAGAATAAACAATAACAGAGAGAGCGGTTCCCCTTGTTTCAGTCCAACTGTAACATAAAAAAATTCTGAAAGATTCATACTAGACGAGATTTTCACACATGATTTAACTACACCATAAATAGATTTGATCATATTTATCATTTTACAACTTACCCCTGACTGAACTAACTTAATCCATAATGCATCCCTTATAACAGTATCAAAGGCTTTTTCGTAATCTATAAATACACACCACAGACGTTTATTGTTTAACAAAACCTTTTGTATAATTGCATGTAACATGAAAATAGCATCAGCAGTTGACCGATTATCCCGAAAACCAAATTGAGAATCATTGAAAATTTCATTACTTTCACACCATTTGTTGATACGATTTCTCAAGATAAGTGAACATGTTTTAGCTAAGATATTTACAAGAGTTATCCCCCTGTAGTTAGAAGGGTTTTCAACATCACCCTTTTTGTGAATAGGAACTATAACACCCATGCATCTGAATAAACTCCAGAGTCAAAAATGTAATTAAAAATAGAACAAAGATATGGACTGATAGGATAGTTAGTGTCAATGAAAAAATCGGCAACATTACCATCGAAATCAGCACTTTTGTTACGTATCAAGGTAGAAATTGTTTTTTGTATTTCGTCTATTGAAAATGGGCTATCAAGCTGTGCGATATTTAATTGTTCATCTCGAGAAACATGCACGTGGTCGTCCGTGTCGAACTGGCAATGTGGTGTATTCGAGATGTCACTAAAATGACAGGTAAAGTCATTCGCGATTATATTATGATTTTGATTTGTTTTACTTTTAAATTTATTGATATATTTCCAGAATTTTCTGGGTGCAGATTTACTCAGTAATGATGAATTATCCCTTTCTTTAGAATAAAACGCAGACTTTGCATGCCTGTTTTCCTTGCAAAAACGTGATCTGCTGGAGAGAAACTCGAGTTAACAGATTTCATTTTTATGTTTACTAAAGGATCGTTTCGCCGATAGAAAAGCATGCTTCGCCTGTCGACAGTCTTCGTTGAACTAAGGGACCCGTTTTACTTTTTTCGGCTTACTCGACGAAAATGACTTTCCAAAGTTTTCAAAAGAAAGTTTATGTACAGTATCCGAAAATGAATGTATACACTCGTTAATGTCACTTGTTCCAGATAACAATTGATTTGTAATTTCATCGAACACATTTATATTACTGTAGAAAGAGTTTAAAAAGGATTCTGATTTGGACGAATCCCATATAAGTTTATCGACTGAGTCATTTTTAAGCTTGTTATGTAAATTAAGACTGTAAGACAATGCAAAATACAATGGGCAGTGATCTGAAAACTCCGTTATGTCACGCACTGACATGGATGATATATGTTTAAAATTATTATAACTAGTGATTAGATACTGTAAAATCCGGTAAGTAGGCGTATAGTTAAATTTAAGCGCATAGCTAAAATAGGAGCAGTCGACCCTTCACGATTTCTTTCCCTATAAAATAAGCGTGTACATAATTTGCTTACAAAAGTCCACTGTACTTTGCGTTGTCTTATTTCTGTATACAGAATGAAAAGTACATAGACCGGATTCAAGTCGCCCGTTCGCTATGAATATATCATTTTCTTTACAAAGAGTCAACAGTTTGGAGCCATAACTATTCAATGTAGTATCACAATTGACGCGCACGGGTAAACCGACCAATTGCTGTGTAGGAAGTGTATCCACATAACGGTCAAGATTAATGTCCGGAATAAAGTAACTGTGTTCACCCGTGCGTGAATTTAGATCGCCCGTCAAATACACAAGGCCAAGGTCACTGAAACGGCGTAAATCTTTACTCAGTTCGTCAAAAAAGTGAAACTCAAATAGTGTGGAATTAACATTCGAATATACTTTGGAATTTTCGGGAGGAATATAACATACACAGAAATATATATCTTCTTCTGCACCTGTAAATTGATTTTGCAATTTGAACCAAACAATACCATTAGCGTTTACAGATATAAGCTCGAATGCTTTACGAAAAAGCATTACTGCTCACGAATGTAAACAATAACACCGCCGCTGCCACGCTTAGCCCTGCGATTGAATTTAGGACGAGAACAAATATAGTAATCATACCCTTCAATTTTTACATTGGCATTTTTAGGACTCCAAGTTTCAGTGAACAATAATATATCGAAGTCATTAATGAAATTCATAACGTCACAGTCATCAAGTTTGGATTTAATACCCTGAACATTCCACAGCAAAAATGTTAACTGTTTCGCAGGCGACCCCTAGTGATCTACAATACTGGCGACGGTATCTGCTGTAAATTCCTGGCCATTGATGAAAAGTTTGTCATATGACATGTAAGCCGATTTGCCATTGTTTTTTGCTTTGATGTAGGCTGGGATAAGGGCTTTCCTACGCTCCTGGATAGTATTTGGATACTGGTCGGAAACCTTGAATGATGAGTTTCTGTCAAATGTTTCGTACGCTTTACGTTTGATCGAAAGTTTGTCCTGATGGTAGTTGAATTTGACAACTATAGGTCTGGTTTTACCCATATTAAATCTCCCAACACGATTAGCACGGTCGATCTTAATAGTAGACTTGTCGGATTGGAGATGCTCTTCGCAGAAAGAAAGGACTTTAGAGGTACAATCTTCTGATCTTCTCTCTTCTTGAGTTGCATGTTCTAGTAGACCGAAAAACAGAAGATTATCCCTTATTGGTCGGGATTTCAGGTCCAGAATATCTTCGGATAGGGTAGAATTTACCTGTTGTAGTTTGTTTACATCACGTGACAACTGTTCAACACGGGTGGATTCGTCCTTTAGCTTGCTGTCAATGGACACTTGTTTAGAATTAATGTCTTGGCACAATTGAGCATCATAAGCACGACTCGCTTCTATTTTGGTCAGTTTTTTGTTTGTGTCTGATAGTGTAATTTCAAGGGAGGTAACGCGGTTGTTCATAGTTGACAATTGTGTAGACACTGAAGATAACTTGTTTTCAATGGATTCCAGTTCTTCAAGACGTCTGCTCATTTGCTCAAGTTTGTCCATAATTGTTTGTTGAAAGTTTGGTTGTATCACGGAGGGTAATGGTTGATTAGGTGACTGGATGAATTGATTTGGAGACCCGTAGAATTGAGGATAAGATGGCGGATAAGGGGACATATGTGGCTGTGTACTCTGTTGTTGAGACTGATTTGGCATAATTTGCGATTGCTGGAAAGACTGAGCCATATCTGGAGATTGTTCGGGACATTTCATTCGTTTGCCCGGAACGTCACTAACTGAACTTGGAGAAGACTGAGATTTCTTCCGTTTGTTCCTTCCCCCACCCATTCAAGCCAAGATTGTACTCACGTAGATTCACGTATAAACCAGTTCCAAAATCTTCCAAATTAGTCCAAAATTCCATTAAAACTTTGTCCAACACATGTAAAATCTAATCGTCATTCTTTTTGGCAAATTAGATGTTTCTCTTTAACTTAAAATACATTATTTTTGGCGAAAATATTGGAGAAGTATTTTTTTAAACCGTCATGTTCGACGCATGCGCATTGATCAGCATAAAAGTAACAATGATTGGGCAAGACCATGCACTGATCCTTTTACCAAAGATAAACAAAATTGAGTTTGGAGAATTTGAGGTATGATTCAATCTGTTACACATAACGCATGACGGGTGACAATAACACACGTCATAATAACATATAAGGTAGTGCTCCCTCCCTACAACGGCCCTCCGAAACATGACTCCCTCCTGACAATAATGTTTGTCGTCGGTCCTTAAACAAGACATTTTGGTTTAACGCTTTAACTGCTGCAAAATTGTCATCTTAAAATTGTCTTTTGCTGTTGCTTTGGTAGGTATTTTTTTCAAAAATACGTATTTTCATTTTGACAGAAGAAACATTAAGACGAGTGACAAACAGTTTGAACCCGCGTTATCTAGGTTCAAACTGTTTGCAAATGTGAGCCAATCATATTCAGCACACTAAGGTTATTAATTCCCTCTTTAATACAACTCGGAGTCTCCTTCGAACAACACACACAATCCATGTCTCCCATTGGATTTTGTTGTAGAGAAGAAGCACTATAGCACTCTTTTAGCAGAATTGTCTATCGAGCTTATTTGTACATCACACACAGAGGCTAATTCTCCACAAAACAGCCTCAAGCCTTAACCCATTTAACTCTTTGAACCCTAGTCCCGCATATAGGCGTGCTTTTCAAACAGTGTACATGTGAATAGTACACTTGTCCTATGCAAACAGTGAAGACCCTGATCAGAGGGCTCCGAAAGGAGCCCTCTGATCAGGTTCTTCACTGTTTGTCACAATGCCAAACATGGACAAAAACAACCCTTAAAAGTCAGAAATGGACTAGACTATAATGGAAACTGGAATTTTCCATTTAAAGTTTCAGGGAGGAAAGAGTTAACCCCTTCACTGCCACGACGTCATGAATTTCAAAGAATTGTCGTCTGCTTTGATTTCTTAAATTCAAAGTTTAGGTTTTTGAGTTGAGAAATATTGAAATGAGTGTCAACAGTTTTTCGCGGCGTCTAATCAGGACTCAAACTGTTTTCAAATAAACGTTGTTCTCGGGGTAAGGCAGTCAATGGGTTAAACATATTGTCTACTAAAATGATACTGACAAAAAATGTAGAACCAGGGGGCCGTTTTACTAAACTACTTACGCAAATTTTTTGCGTAAGTCAAAATCGTTTTACTCTTATTTTTTTTATCTTAAACGTTTGCAAACAGCAAACAGACAGATCAGAGGACGCGCTAAAAGCGCGTCCTCTGATCTGGCTATTTGCTGTTTGTAGCAAGTGATAACTGAAAATATCAATTAAAATTTAAAAGTTTGACTTACGCAAAATGTTTTGCGTAAGTAGTTTAGTAAAACGGGCCCCTGATGAGACGCCGCACACTTTGTCCTTTTTATATGAAATGCTCTGCTGTATGGACACAATCTGCATTGTTTAGATTATAATATAAAATCATCTTGCAAACGCATATGGATAGTACATTGCAATACAGTGCTTTATCTTTAACAACATCCATTGAGACCCAAAGATTGTATGTGCTGTTCGGAGGGAGTTGTTATACGGAGAAAAAAATTGGCTTACATTTGCAAATAGCTTAAATCCAGATCGTAACGTGGCGTCTAATTTGGTTTCAACCTGTTTGCCACTCGTCAATATGTCTTTTGTTTTGTGTCAAAATGTCCATTAAAACAGCAGACGGCAATTCTAAGCAGTCGATATTGCAGCAGTAAACATATTAGGCATATATGTATTGTTTTGGGAACAGTGATATACGTTGTGTAAGGAAGGGATCATTGTTCAGAGAACAGCTGTAGGGAGAAAGCACTGTATTCAGGTACAGTGGAGAATCTGTTGTTCTTTCCCGTTTAAACGCAAACGTACGCAAACGCAAAGCACTAAAACGTAGAAAAGAACAACTTTTGGACAATTCTGATAATTCTTGTTTATCTTGGTGGCAAACAGTATGGAGCCTGATCAGACGCCGGGTTACCCGGCGTCTGATCTGGCTCCAAACTGTTTGCACTACAAATAATAGTTTTAGCATAAACGCGTCTATTGGGAAAGAATAACAGATTCTCCACTGTATGTATGTGTTAAGAACAATACTTAGCATGCAAGTCTCAATTCTCACAAAATATTTACCACCGACACAGTCCTCCCTCCCTACAACAGCCCTCATAACACCTGCTTGATGCTGTTCATCAAACACGACATCTATGTCTAACGCTTCCATTGCTTAAAATTGTCGTCTGCTGATTTTCTTAATGTTACATATTAGCAATTATGAAGAAATATGATAACAAGTGCCAAATAACTTGAATCCTGATCAATCGCCGGGTTACACGGCGTCCGATCTAGATTCAAGCTGTTTACATATGAGCCAAGTCTAAATTTCCCTCCCTATTACAACTCCCTCCGAAAAATACACACTCTTTGTATCTCATCGGGTTTTGATGTAGAGTGGGAGCATAATATAATGAAAAATTATGTTTTTACATCGTGAGAAAACAAATTATTACAGCTTATATGAATCACTCTAGATGGCGTAAATGGTTGCGTACAATTATAGAAAACCCAGGTTTCAGACCGGGCGAGCAATGAACCATCTTACATACTCCCCCCCCCGGTTCTAACTCGGGACAGGACAGCATTGGCGACAAGTGTTTGCGCTAACACCAGGACATCCGCCGGTACAAGATAATATCGCTATGAAGCTGTTTTCTTCTTAAAACGCATTTAAACTTATTTGCATATTTCATTTATTTTGTCTGCTTCAAATGTGTTGTCATATTTATTATGCAATGAAACCCCTCTAAACCTGACATGTATGGGGACAGCATAAATAACCGGTTCAGAGGCATTTCCTGTTTATAGGGTTTTAACCCATTACCCCATAGCTTGTTGTAAGTATAGAAGAGAGCTTACCACCATTCTGCTTTACATTCAACTGTAAGTTATCATCTACTAGACTATAGAACATGTTTCTGATGATCCTTATTCATGAATATGTTTTCTATAGTGTAGACATATATCAAAGGTGTAAAAAGGATATTTGTAGTGTAATAGGATACAATAACACAGGATTGGAAACGTGACCATAGTTGTTATCCGATTTAGAGAGAATTACGGTATTTAGAGGTTCCGGTTAAAAGGGGTTCAACTGTTAAATAATCACATTCAGAAACTAGGCTCTACGTTCGCCAATAATGTAGCTTAGAGTGAGGTAGGTGGGTTTCACAGCACTTCGACACTAAATAGGTCATAATATTAGATACATCATAAAAACGATACTGTTTTACGATATTAATCAACATTTAAATGTCACCTATATTTTTATACTAGAGCAAGTATCTATATCAAATTTCCACACCACGCTGCGATTGTAAAGATACTACATATTTGAAAGTTTTTACAGTGAAGAATACGTTATTCTTTCCAAATAACTATTATTTCCATTGCTAACAGTTTGGAGCCAGATCAAACGCCGGGTAACCCGGCGTCTGATCAGGCCCCAAACTGTTTTCCACTCAGATTAAAAATTAAAAAAAAACAAAAAAACAGAAATGTTAAAAAATGGTTATTACCGCTATTTCAGCGATTTGCGTTTGCGTTTCGTTTGCGCTTTAACGGAAATAATAATGTTTTCTCCACTGTACCGTAGCGGAGACGTAATTCTTTACCATTAAAATATTACCCTAACATGTCTTGACCATAACAACCAGTTAACAACTAGATCAAACACCGAGAGACCAACTTCCAAGGCTATTAAGATTTTGTGTTGAGACTGAGTTTGTTCTGAAACATTTGATTGGTCAGATTTGAGACCGACTTTAGACTCAACTCAAAAGCTTTATAACCTTGAACCTCCATGATTAATTAGGCTCCAGTCGACATGTTTAGCACACTTACACTTCCTACAGTTCATTGCTTTTGTGTTTAGTCTAGGTAGACCGGTATTATGATGATTAAGCACACACTTCTACATTTGCTGTATAGATTTCCAAACTAAATACTAAATTCTATTAGTATTAAATTGATCTATCAATCTCGCTGTTTCAATGTTTACTTTACCCTAATAAAGTTCTGGTTATTAATATTATTATTAATAATGTCTTACAACATTCATATGATTGCCAATTGTGATATAAAAAGATGGTTAAAGTCAAATTGTGTTTTCAGACCTTTTTAAATGTCTGAAATACAATAACGGTTACTAATGATAATGTTTGAAAATTCTTGTGGGCTAAATTGATCTATGAAATGTGGAAGACAGACCTAAATACCCACAAATGGCGATTTAAAACCATAACAAACTGAAAATAGAACTTCTGACATAAACAATGCCACATGGCTCAGTGTCTCTTGATACGGCCAGGATGAACTTCACCGTGTGCAGACGTGTCCAGGATATTGCTATAAAATGAGCCACATTTCGACACAACGGTAGTAAAACGAAATCAACGAGGATAAGTATATATGCGCATTTAGGGCCCATCATGTGGCCCTACAGTAAAGGCTCTGTTCGTCCCTCTGTCCGTCCCTCCGCCCGTCCCTCAGTCAGCCAGACTGTCACATTTGTTGTCCGTTCTCTAACTCGCATATTAGCTAGTTATCTGATTTTCCACAAACTTGCTGAAAATGTGTATTGGTATAAAATGTAGGCCAAGTTTGATAACTACTTAAATTTATTAGGCATGTCGGAGTTATTACCCTTGAATAGTTGAAAAAGTGACTGTTTCAGCCTTCTACGCTCTTTAACACAAACATTTTGCTCGGATCTTCACTAAACTAGCTGAAAATGTTTATTAATATAAAAACTAGGGACAGTTTGATTACTACTAAAATCGCATAAGGCATGTCTGCCTTTTTACCTTTTAAGTATCGAAACAGATCAAAACCAAACGTGCTGAAAATGTTCATAAATATAAAATCTAGGTTTAGTTTAATTACTACTAAAATCGCATAAAGCATGTCGGAGTAATTGCCTTTTAAATATCAAAATTGACTTTTCCGCCCGGATCTGCACCAAACTTGCATCAATAGTTTATTAATATAAAATCTATGTCCAGTTTGATGACTACTTATATCGCATCAGACTTGTCTGAGTTTGTGCCCTTTATGTATTAAAAAAATTAAGCGTGCCACGGTACTCCGTGGGACGGTATATCGCGGTTCATTGGTCACGGCCCGGTTTACGGTACAGGATTTGAAAACTTATTGTACGTACCGTGGTCACGGAATAAATGAAACAATCAAAGCTATTGCCTCAGATAAGCTCTGTTACGGCGTAGTATTTGAAAAAGACCAGATACACTTTAAATATCAATTCAGTGCTTATAAATAGTGACAAGCTATTTATAAATACTCCCAACATATATCGTACATTCGTACAAAAGCCGATTCCGCTAATGGCTTCAAGTTCAATTTTCTTCGATGATCGTTACTTCTCGGCTGATTACAATGTTTTTATTTGTGTGAGGTGTAATGCCGTAATCGGTGAGGTATTCCGATTTTCGTCTCGATGAATTTGGCACCAGTCCGTTGCGAGACGTTTGGCGCTATTTATAACCTAAGGCGTCTCGATAACCTGGTAAACGAGGCTAATTGACACTAGTTTTCGCGTTTTCTGCTAAATGTCGCACGACAACCAAAAGGTAAAGTAAAGGGTGAAACTTGCTGAATATGTTTTTAGTATAAAATCTAGGTCCAGTCTAATTAATACTAATATCACACAAGGTATGTCTGATATTTTTACCTTTAAGTATTAAAAATGAATGTTTCAGCATTTTTGTTCTCTAACACAAACAGTTTAATTGGATCTTCACCAAACTTGCTGATGATGTTTATTAATATAAAATATATGTTTCCTTTGATTACTACAGTGATGCTCACTTATAACGAACTTGAATAAGATTTAAATCTGCTCAATACAAAATAAAAATAATTCCCCGACTGCCTCCTTCTTTATTTCAACGGACTCCTGCTTGCTTAAGATGAACTGGAATCACTGGATATAACGAAAAACTGGATAAGACAACATGATTTTTAGGTCCCTAAACTGGATTTTACGAGTATGACGTGTCACGTGATACAGGTGATGTTTTTTTTATTTTTCGTACGGAAACATTTTACGTGATTATGGTGTGTTTACTCGGATATTAAAACTTAAATTTTAGTGACGACTATCTGTGAAGGTATTGTCGAACCTTTGATTATCAAGACTTTGCATTTTCTGCAAGAACTTTGCTGTAAATTGTGAAAATAAGTTATTTTGCCGATGTTTTTCTGTAGCGTGTAAAGAGTTGGTATCGATTTATTTGCATCGACGCTGCATAATTGGTCAGTCGTCATGCTTCACGGCACAAGATAATTGAGGTGTGTATTATATAGACTTGAGTGGTGACCAGCGAGCCGAGAGAAGAACAGGATAGAGACCACCAAATTGCAGTGTGAGCTTGACCGCTGTCGCAATGAGTGGCGGTGGAGACGGACGGGGAGCAAAATCCGAGGGACTCTGCAAGGAGGCGGAAGAGTACGTTAATGAAGTTTTGTGCTCGCAGCAAACATCAGTGGTCCTCAGAACATCTCTTTCCTCTAGTAGGAAGCGGCGGGCATCGACATCAGATGTGTCGGTGTTAACAGAGACAGACTTGAAGAAGCACAAGGGAGAGGATGAAGATAGACGGCCTGTAGCAAGAGCTAGGCGACATCTTATGAACGGTCCAAATGCAAGGCAGGAAATTGTGGATAAATCGTGTGATCGCGATAATCTGAGCAATGGGAAGGATACCAATCGTTCCGCGAGGGACAGTGTGACAGGTGAAGCGAGTACTGATGAAGATAAGAGTATCAGATCAGAAAATAGTGACCGTACAGTAGAGAAAGGTGACAGTGTGACATATACGGCCAACAGTGGAGCGGTAGCTGAGATGACGCGCCTACTGAGATCGAAAACTCTAATCAGCAGATGCTAAGTGATATAATTGACCTGTTTAAAGCACACATGAAAAGAAACTTTCAGACCGTGTAGCCCATATAATTATATAACTCGCGTGTTGGAGAATTCAAAGGTGAATTTCAGGCCGACGTAAATAACCTGACTGCCAGAGTTGACAGTCTCGCTGAGTCTATCACTTGTGCTGGAGGTTCATTGGCACCTGACATAGCCCTGACAAGTGCCTTTCGCGACATGCCGGAGCACGACGGAGAGAATACCTTGGCAAAGGTGAATTCCATGATAAAGGATAAACTGAAAATTCAAGATGTGATAGCTCTTTCGGCGATTCGGAAAAACAGTTCTGGGCCTAAGGCTGGAGTCGTGATAGCCTCTTTCCAGTCTTGAGAAGATAAAGCCAAGGTAATGGGTGCTTAGAAGGAATTACGCTCAACTGACTACAAAAACGTGTACATAGACAATGACCAGACACAGTCAGAGCGTTTGCTCAATGCAAACATACGTCAGTTGATCAACGCAATAAACAAAGGTGACAGGGACGTTATGTTGAGGGGAAATCGTGTCGTGAGAAGGTCGGAGAGGGTAGACCATGGTGATCAGGAGGCATCCAGCACTAGTCGGGATTCTGTTGAAGGACAAGGATCCGGCAATGCGATTGGTGGAGGATACCGCAGAGTTGAGCGTGTGGTGTTCCGCGGGGGAGAACGTAGTGGTTATCGTGGGGTGAACATTTGAGGTACCGTGGGGGAGTGAGTGACGGAAACCGCGGGGGAGAACATGGTAGGCACCATGGAGCAGACCGTGGTAGACACAGTGGGGGGAAGTGGGGCATAACGTAGGGGTGAGTGGGGCAGAGACAATAGAGCGCATGATAGTTATCGTAGGGGAGAGAGGGGTGCAGAGCGTGGAAGAGAGAGGGACGAAGAGCACATGGGATTTCAGAGGAACGGGTACAGTGGGGCACAGGGGTCAGGTCGACTGGACTACAGCAGCATGTTCCATAGTTACAATAGAGGGGGTGCGAGTGGATCAGGTCCCAGAGGGGGACGGTACAGGGAGGGACATTAGTTAGGCGCAGGGTGTTTGAATGTAAATTGGTGGAGTACGAATATCTTGTCTGATAATAATTTAATTCGATCTATGTGTGTTGTTAACTTAGACACTGATATAATTGGTATCGTTGAGACCCATCTTTATGGCTCTCAAAATCTAGCCGTCGAGGGATTTAAATGGTTTGGTAGAAATCGTGGCACTCAACATATCAGAGCTCGAACTGGTTCGGTGGGGTAGGATTTTAAGTAAAGGAATAGCTTCTTTCTTCCTACTCTGTTAGTGTACTTGATGATGAGATAGAAGATATGTTATGGTTGCAATTGAAATGTAATAACTATGAATATAGTATTATAGCATGTGTATGCTACCTCCCACCAGAAAACTCATAAAGACCAGTTGATGTTCACTCATTTTTTGATAATCTGTTAACTGGAGTTTACAGATATCAGGAAATGGGCGAAGTATTTATCTGTGGTGACTTAACTCTCGTTGTGGTGAAGACGAAGACTATATTGCTGGTGTAGATAATGTTATACCCCGTGAAGTTGTTGACTTTACTATTGATAAGTATGGCCATATTTTCATTGATTTCCTCATCAACTGTAACTTCTGTTTACTTAATGGTCGTAAAACAGCTAAAATGACTTTACTTCAATATCTTCCAAGGGTTGCTCGGTTGTCGATTACTATATAGTCAGTTACGATAAAATTGAATTGTTTGATAATTTTACTGTTTTAAGATCTTCAGATATTGTAAATCAGTGGTGCACTGAACGGGGGTTTTCACCGTCTGCAGTCCCCGACCACTTCTGCTTAATCTGGAATGTAAATGTACCATAAAAACGAGATGAGGGTATCGAGTCACCTCATGACGAGGCACCTGGGCCTTTAAGACATAAATTTGATGTCACTACAATTCCAGATACATTTCTTGCAAAGCACTGTGTTCTGCAAAAATAGTATCTGCAATTGATAAATTAGAGACAGGGCATATATTGCAGTCTGATATTGATAAGGCTTATACTGACTTTACAGAGGTTGTTAAACTAGATATGGAGGCTAAGCTTAAATATAAGAAGCAATATGTACAGTTTGGCTCTTCCAAAAAGCGACGGAGAGTCGGTTAGCCATGGTGGAATAATTCACTGTCGTTATTGTGGAATGAGGTTTGTGAAAATGAGCGTCTTTGGTTACGGTGTGCTGAACGATCCAACAAGTCGTCCTATAAGGCGACGTATGTCAGCAAACGTAAACAGTTTGATCGCCTAGTACAACAATCGAAACGATAGTATTGGTCCCAGCTTCAGAATGATTTATTGACAAATCTAAACACTGACCCTAATACATTTTGGAAAGATATTGGTAACGTGGGTATTGTAAAGTACCAAAAGTAAATCTATACCCATGGAGGTTATCCTTGAGGATGGTTCAGCTACTCATGATAGGAAACATGTTCTTGAAAAATGGAAGAATGAGTTTTATGCACTTTATAATATTTTGCCTGACTCTACAACGGATCAAATGTTAAATGTAAAGATAGGTAAAGCTGTTGGTACGGATGAAATTGCTAGTGAGGTATTGAAAAATGACACCACACTTATGTTTTTACACGCCCTTTTTATTGTGTGTTTTAGCCCGGGTATTATCCCATCTGATTGGGGAAAGGAAATTATCAATCCCATTCCAAGGTCAAATGGTGCTGACCCGAGGGATCCGTTGTCTTATAGAGGTATTACCCTTACAAATAGTATGTACAGACTGTTTTGTTCTGTTATAAATTATAGACTTGCTGTATTGAGTGAAAGAAATAACATTATTGTTGATGAACAGAACGGTTTTCGGAAGAAGCGTAGTACAATTGATCATGTGTCGTCACTTACAAATGTAATTGATACTAGGGAAAAGATGAAAAGGTCAACTTTCTGTGCTTTTATAGACTTTAAAAAGGCCTATGACTCTGTTAATAGAGATATTTTATGGGGAAAGCTAGAACGATATGGTAAAATGTTATGTGCTCTCAAGTCTCTATATGCTAATGTGTCCGCCTGTGTTAGCCTGAATGGACATATGACAGAATGGTTCAATGTTTCTTCGGGTCTTAGACAGGGATATTCGATATCTCCGATATCTTTTTATTAATAACCTAACCCTAAGAATAAAGGGCTTAGGGAAGGGTGTGAACACTGGAGATGATGTTATTAGTATATTAATGTATGCTGATGATATAATGCTTATTGCTGATAATGATCTACAAGAGATGTTAGATGCGCTGTCGCTATGGTGTTGTAGCAATGGATTGTGTATTAATACGTCAAAGAGTAATATTGCTCATTTCAGACCGGCATCCCTGCCTTGAACTTCATTTCAATTTAAGTGTGGTACTGATAATATATCGATTGTTAGCAAGTATAAGTATTTGGGATTGGTGTTAAATAATTTTTTAGATATGCAAATTACGGCTAAAACGGTGGCTCAAAGTGCTAGTAGAGCCTTAGGACTTCTAATTGCTAAGTCAAAGATTTTAGGTGGAATGCCTTATACTGTATATACCAAATTATATGATGCTATTATGTGGCCTGTAATATCCTATGGAGCGGCTGTCTGGGGAGTTAGAACTTTTTCTTGTATAGATGTCGTCCAGAATAGGGCAATGCGCTTTTTTCTTGGCACTGGCAAATATACCCCTACTGCAGCCGTTTCAGGGAATATGGGATGGACAAGTTCGTTTACGACGCAATGGAAATGTGTCTGTCTTCATTGGCATAGATTAATGACGATGAGCACATCAAGACTGAACAATCGTATTTTATGTGGTGTAAGACTACAATGTAACAGTAATGTGAGGTGTAAGAACTGGTGCTACTCTGTTAAAAACATGTTATCAACTCTTGATGTACATCAATATTTAAATGATTGTAGCCATGTGAGTGGTAAAACGTTTGCCAACAAGGTAGTCCATAAGCTAACAATTAAACATATGTATGACTTGCAAATTAGTATAGACCAGGAAACAGGACCTAGTCGCAAAGGCAGAACTAAGTTGAGGTCCTATAAACTGTTCAAACGTTTCTATGAGGTTGAAAAATAGTGTAAACTTAATATGCCTTTACCCCATAGGGCGCCCTTGCTAAGTTTGGGTGCGGGGTGGCGCCTCTTAATATAGAAACAGGTCGTTATATCAACCAAAATGTTGAAATGAGAGTGTGCCCCTTTTGTCAAAATACTGTGAAGGATGAGATGCATGCATGCGCTTATCGTTTGTCCCGAGTATAATGACCAAAGGAAGCAACTCATGGATTTAGCGAACGATGCATCTGATGAGTTTTTAGATATGTTCGACGCAGACAAGTTTATATTTGTAATGTCCACCGATTGTCTAGTGCGAATTGTTGCCACAACCTGTGATGCAATTTTAAAACATAGAACTTCTGGTCTTTACCATTAAGATAGTGTTTTGATACGTCTATGTATAGCGTGTTTTAGTCAATTTATTCAAGTTTATATATTTTAATGTATAAAAGTTATGAACCCAATTTTATAAATGTACGTTTACTAGGCATTTTTATTGTAAAATTATATGATATGTGTTAACCATGTTGATATTTTAATATAGTCTCTTATAATTCAAATCTGAATGACATAGTGTCTTTTAACCATGTGTTGTATTTATGTACATATTGACTCTGTGTAACTGTGATGAGACTCGAATAAAAAATAAATCTCTACCAGTAAAATGGTTCTGTTAATACAACATGCCGGTCATTATCACAGTTTGACAAGTGGCTTACAAAGGTGACTAGATGCTCATCACCTCTGATAACAAGACATTACCCAACCAACATTGTTTTGTATATATGCTATTGATAGGATATGCAAACAACTCGAACTAATTCGTTTACTGGGCACCTTATTTGTTATGATCCAGGTCAGATGCTTAATAACTGGGTGTCTGATCGGACTTCTTTCTGTTTGACACCCGTATTCTGCAAAAAAGATAACAGCCACTGATGCTATATCAACATAGTAGAGCTATATTAACAAAAACTTTTTATGTTAATAAAGTTTACTTATTAAATATTCATTATAGTTTGAGTTTTCTATTTATACAAACAGGTAACAGGTTAAATTTTCAAGAAGAAAAATGGCATTTCTTATGACATAGCCAATCTTATATTGTTATCATTCATTATATTTGGTAACATTTAAAAAAAATATTTCAGATTTAATTTCTATGCCGTTCTTATCTTTCTTTCTTTCTAATCAATTTTGTACTAAAAGTATCATAAGTAAAAATTCCTTTATATGCAAACTATTCACAAAGAAATTTCGTTGTTTGGATAAGTCGAAATTTGGATAGGACGAAATAATTTGCAAGTTCCCCTGAATTTCGTTATAAGTGAGCATCACTGTACATAAATCGCATAAGGCATGTCGGAGAAATGGCCCTTAAACTATTTAAAAAAAAACTGTTTCAGCGTGTATTGCTCTCTATCACAAATAGTTTATATCGGATCTTTACCAAGCTTGCTGAAAATGTTTATCAATATCCAAACTATGGCCAGTTTGATTACTACTGAAATTGCATGACAGAGAGGGAGTTTGTGCCCTGTATGTTTTTACAAAATGACTGTTTCAATCCTTTTAGTCTCTTACACAAAAAACTTTTATTGGTTTCTCAACAAACTGGCTGAACTGTTTAGTAATATAAAATCAAGGTAAAGTTTCATTACTTCTAAATCCGAATAAGGTATGTCGGAGTCATTGCCCTCTAAGTATTGTAAAATGACATCTTCAGCATTTTCTTTGCTCTCTAAAATAAACAGTTTGTAGCGGATCATCACCAAACTTGATAAAACTATTAATGAATATAATAGTTAGGTCCTGATTTATTACAACTAAAATCGCATGTGGTATGTACATGAGGTTTTCCCATTATGTATTTAAAAAATGACTGTTTCAGCATTGTTTGTTCTCTTACACAAATAATTTTATTGGATGTTCATCAATCTTGCTGAAAATGTTCAATTATATAAAATCTAGGTTTAGTTTGATTACTACGAAAATCGATTTAAGCATGTCTGAGTTTTTGCACTTTTATTAAGAATTAAGCCGTTTTTGCTCTCTAACACAACCAGTTTTTATCGGATCTTCAGCAAACTTTTAGTTTTCGAAATACTTACCTTATCTGAAGCCCTGCATTTACAGAGTTGTCCTTCTTTCCATTCAAAAGGTAAAAATTATGAGTGTTTACACACATAAATTCAACCAATATATTAAAAAAAGCGAATTGCTTTGATAAAGCCGCTTTTCGTGAAAGAATCGCGTCCCACGTAGTTCAAATCAGATCCAAAACAATCGTTTATGCAGGTTTCCCACAAAAACAATGCGGTTTTAATTGTAGCTAAGACTTATGCTTGAATGCTTCATAAAAGCTGGGCAGATTCCGATGTCAAATTGTAAAGCAATCATGTATACAAATACAGGCCGTATTACGTAAAAATACACAGGAACATCCCCCGCAATGTAAATAAATACAAAAAGAGATTACATTGCGAGATACAATACTTTCAAGGCTAAAGGTGAATATATTCAATATCTAACCTGGATCCGAGTTTTCAAGTAAAGTTAAAAAAACATCGTATAAAAATACTTGTACTCGGATAACGTAATAAATTGTAAATAAATACAATGAAAATATGACTTTGCGAAAAACAATACTTTTAAGACTGAAGGTGAATATATTCAATATGAATCCGACTTTTCAGGTAAAGTTCAAAAACATCGTATAGAATATACGTGTAACCGGATAACGTAATAAAGTAAAATACTCGAACCACCACTTCAGCCAAACTTAACCTTACGCCATTCATATACAGAAAAACCTCTCTTTAACTATACCAAAATCATTATGTGTTTACGACAAGTGACTTCTTAAAAGCAAGCAGACAAAAGCTCCTTTAGGAAACTAACGGACACTGATCTACTAAATGAACACATTCAACGAGCTCCTTAAGAAGTTGTCTGTTTTATTGTCACTTTGCTTAACCCTTTACCCCATAGAAGCGACTTTTAGCGCATCTAATTTATTCCTCCGCTGAAGAAAATAGTTCCAGTTTATACCCCCATGAACAATAAACATAACAAATATTTTTATATAGCCTAAAAGATGGTAGTTTAAAGCAGGCTGAAAGTAAAGCAGAATGTGCCTTAAGGCACATTCTGCTTTACTTTCAACCTGCTTTAAGTGATCACATGTCTTTAATATTATAAATAGGTTATTGGGTAAAGGGTTAAGCTGGCACTTGTCTTTTATACAGTGCTCCCTCCCCACAGCGGCCCTATGAACAGTAAACAACGATGCCCTCCTTACAACAACGATTGTTGCTGTTCCCTTAACAATACAAATATGTAAAACCTTATCGCGGCTGCAATAGTGTCGGCTAAAAATTCGCGTCTGCTGTTTATCTCAAAGTAACATATTGGACATTTGGACAGAAAAAACCCAACATCATAACGGCTGACAAACAACTTGAAGTCAGATCAGACGCCACATAATGCGGCGACTGACTTGGATTCCAGCAGTTTGCAAATGTAAGCCAATTTCCCTCCCAATAACAAATCCCTCCGAACAACATATACCATCCTTGTTTTCGACTGGATGTTGTTGTAGTCAGGAATCACTGAACAATTAGCTTTCGTTTGAATGATCGTATTACAGTGGAGAATATGTTATTCTTTCCCGTTTAAACGCAAACGTACGCAAACGCAAAGCGCTAAAACGTAGAAAAGAACAACTTTCGGGCAATTCTGATATATCATGTTTATCTTGGTGGCAAACAGTTTGGAGCCTGATCAGACGCCGGGTTACCCGGCGTCTGATCTGGCTCCAAACTGTTTGCACTGCAAATAATAGTTTTAGCGTAAACGCGTTTATTGGGAAACAATAACACATTCTACACTGTAGAAGGGATTACTGTAGTTGAATTTGAGAGGTCGAGCTCGCTTAACACATTCAAATCTTGCAACGTGTATACTCGTCATTTACAAACAGTGTATCTGTGTTAATTACACATGTCCTATTCAAACAGAGTAGACCCTGATCAAAGGACCCCATATGTTGTATTTCATTGTTTTTCAAACAATTTTTTTCGGCGATTTATTTACGTCGAAAAAATATGCGAGATTGCAGGTACGATCTCGCATCTTTTTTTCGATGCATTTTGTCCACGTATCCTATTGTAAGCAAATGTTAAAAACGTCAAAAACATATGCAAGTTTGCAAGGGGACAATTTCGCATCTTTTTTCGGGGTTTTACTCGTGACGTTAAAAAGATGCGAGATTACACTGGTACACTTTCGGATTTTTTCGAGTTTATTTCTAGATTACAAATGCATAGAAAAAATGCACCTTTGCAATCTTACATCCTTATCGATGTTTTATACAACACGAGTAAACACAGAAAAATATGCGATCTCGCATCATTGTTCGACGTGTTTTACAATAGAATACACTGTATTTGATGACCAGAAGTACCGAAAAAATGCGAGATTGTACACTTAAAATTGTTAAACAGAAACATTGTTGACGCTAACAGGATTCTATAGCAAATAATTTGAGGCTTGATCAGACGCCGATGTTCCTGAAAATGAAAATTTTGACCAAGCATCCCTTTGATAAAAACTGAACTAATCCAATATATGAACGTGGATGAATCCACTGGGCGTAAATGGGTTAAATGAATAAAAGCCCTACTGGCGCTTAGATTCTGACGGCATTTTAGTTCACCTGGCACGACATGCCACTGTGAGCTATTATAACCGCACTGTGTCCGTCGTCGTCGAGTAGCCATTCTCTTAATAAATTATACTACATGAGCTCGACATTTTCAGAAGCCGAGCAAATATATTTTTATAACATTTTTTATAACATTTTTTTGAGTAAACATGATAAAACGAACGGAACCTCTGATCTCAAGTTTCAAAGTTTCACATTTTAATAACATTTTTATACAGCTTTCCCTCTCTACAACGACACGGGAGACAAAATCGTGTTCGTTGTCCGGAGTGAGTCGATATGGAGAGGAAATGTGCAAACAGCTTGAATCCAGATCACGCGACGTCTGACCTAGGTTCAAGCTGTTTGTCACTTGGCATTTTTCCCCATCAAAATGTCCATTATATAACTTTGAGAAAAAAACAGCAGACGACAATTTTATGCAGACGACATTGCAGTCGTGAATAGGTCATGCATAATTGTCCTGTTTAGGAAACTGCGACAAAGGTCGTTGTAAGGAGGGAGTCGTTTTGGGGAGGATCGTTGTACGGAGGGAACTCTGTTACTTTTTTTTTTAAAGATAAACATGATAAAACGAACGGACTCGAACCTCTGATACAGTAGAGAAAACGTTATTCTTTCCCGTTTAAACGCAAACGTACGCAAACGCAAAACACTAAAACGTCGAAAAGAACAACTTTTGGACAATTCTGATAATTCTTGTTTATCTTGGTGGCAAACAGTTTGGAGCCAGATCAGACGCCGGGTTACCCGACTGATCTGGCTCCAAACTGTTTGCACTGCAAATAATAGTTTTAGCGTAAACGCGTTTAATGGGAAAGAATGACGTTTTCTCCACTGTATCAGGTTTCATAGTTTCACAGTCGAAAGCGTTAGCCACTCCACTATTTCGGCAGATGTTATTTGACTTGCTTTTCCTTTAACTCATAGCTTGTTTATAGTTTTGAAGACAGGTGACCACTTAAAGCAGGTTGAAAGTTAAGCAGAATGTGCCTTAAGGCACATTCTGCTTTACATTCAGCCTGCTTTAAGCTAAAATCTGCTAGGCTAGATAAAATATTTGTAATGGTAAGTGTTCATCAGGGTATAAACTGGAACTATTTTATTCAGCGGAAGAATAAATACGCTAAAAGTCACTTCTATGGGGGAAAGGGTAAAGATGTATGACTTCTATTTATAATCAAGTGAAATCATTCAACAGGTTGTTACCATGCGAGGGTGAAATTTTAAAAAATGTGATTTAATAAAAACATGTTTAAAAATAGAAGAAATAAAGCTAAACTAGATTTGGTTTAAAAGGCTTATCTAATGGTAGGCTCTATCTGAAAGTCAAGTACAGTGGAGAATCTGTTATTCTTTCCCGTTTAAACGCAAACGTACACAAACGCAAGCACTAAAACGTAGAAAAGTACAACTTTTGGACAATTCTGATAATTCATGTTTATCTTGGTGGCAAACAGTTTGGAGCCTGATCAGACGCCGGGTTACCCGGCGTCTGATCTGGCTCTAAACTGTTTGCACTGCAAATAATAGTTTCAGCGTAAACGCGTTTATTTAAGGTAAATGCGTTTATTTAAGGTAATAGTGCACGGCCATATTGAATTCTGGCTATTGTAGCCAACTTTGAGGTCAAATGCTACTCATGCTTTACAGAGATGAGTCTCAATCAAAACACACAGTCTAATTCAAAGCATGTGTATATGTTCTAACACTGACCGAACTATGGCGACAAAAGCTGCCTCGCTAATCATTTACAAGCATTAAAACAAAGGGATTTTTTGGGCACGTGCACCGCACTGTATAGCAAACAATTCAACAGAAAAACTATGACAAATTGCAACCCGGTTCTTCATTGAGATGACAGGAATATTATTTTCAAGCATTTCTTTCTGAATAGGTGTTTTGAATATATTTACCACGTGTAGTGAAACAAATCCACCGCCATTTTGAAGCCAAAACACGACATGTATAGTGAAATGTGGTACGAGTAATTTGGATCTAAAGCTCTGTTCCTACGTTGATCATACACTTTAACTTGCTTTTCTACAAGGCGAGAAATGAAAATCTGTTCGCTTTTGTTTACATACAGGCTAAAAGATGACACCGAATCACTCGTTATGGAAGAAATATATTAATGCGCTCCAAAACTATTTTCGCGAAAAGATCGTATTTATTTTCATAAACATGAACGTCATTGTTTTAGATACAATTTTTCTAATTCAGATTCAACTGTTTTAAAGACGAAGTCCCAATTTATAGCGTTTTAGATAATTATGTCGTGATTTTTTTTTCATAGCCGAATAACCATTTAAAATACAAACGACAATACTGACCCCGGCTTTGCGCAAAAAATACACATTCATACCCTATAGATTATAACATATATGCGAATTAGACAATTAATTTCCAAGCATAAAATCAGAAACGTATGCTAACATTTCTATAATCGCACTATGATCTGTCTCAGAACCAATAATATAATACATGTAAGATCTAATTATATTGGCGTCAGTTAACGATCTTCGTTCGATAAGGGCGAACTCTCATTGTTGTTAACAAATGGGTTACCTTCGGAAATCTTGAAAATCCCGTGCAGATTGTGTGCAACCACCAGGTATAAATATCTTACCTACGGTGTGTTGTTTGCGTCCGAGTTAAGAATTTTCGCAAATTTCTCTGGAATATTCATTTGAAATATAATGATAAATCGATCTTCCTTCCAATGGGGAATATAATTTTGGCTGCCTATAATTTTTTCACTGGGGATAATAAACGGGGTTATGGTCAAAGCGTACCATAGTCAAAACGTACCCTTTTTGGTTGAAGCGTACCACATAAAGGATATGTACGGGAAAAGTTCAATACGGTATTAAGTGACAGTTAATTGATTTTCGCACATTTTTTACCTGTAAAATGCGTAATTAGTGTATTTTTCATAAACCTTGGTCGGTTTCACCCATACACCTACTTATCTAGCACACGATGAACAGTTATGGCATGTGCATGCATGTATATCTTATTGTTACATTAAATATACATGCCAAACTGCCAACGCAAGACCTCCAAGTTCCCTTTAATTTTTATATAAGAGCGTTTATTTTAAATCGATGGAAAATATGACACAAAATTATTCAATACTTTTATTTGTGTTTTTAAATTGATGTACTGTCCTCAAAGTTGTTAATATTGGCAACGAATTCTGACGAATAATAACTATCTATCCAAAAGAATCGCTAATTTCTGGTTAACATTCCCCATTGTGTCGGAATTTGCCGGTTCCTCGTGATAAATACCAAAAAAAGCGTCCGCTATAGAGAATCGTGAATTTCCGTAATCGACATTTATTTTTAGCTCCCTTCATGCCATTTAGTTTGGAGTGAATGACGAAAAATGCCACGCCTACATACGAGACAAAAGGTTTCTAATCGCTATAAGTCTAATGAAAAATAAATATCATGTTTAAATCAAACAGACGTCGCGCTGCCGCATATCACCATTAGATATAATTTAAACAAAGAAGGAACGTATCTATACATGTAAGCGTAAATGTTTTTGTTGACAGTGCATCAATTGTTTCTATAAATCGTACACAAACATTTTGTCATCAGTTTTCGCGAATTAACGATAGCACTCAGCGTATTTCAATAGAATTGAAGCTTATCGCTAATCATTTAGAAAGAAAACATACAGTTTAAGAATGACAATCCAATTCCATGACAAAATGCTATTTATTTAAGCATTTTGGTCATGTTTGTACGTCCGTGAATTGATTAGACCAAACATTTTATAAGTTTTATCGGAATTATGAAAGAATTAGCAGAAAGAAATGCCTTTGAAACAAGCCATGCTAAAAAGTCAAAATATTATGGAGTAAATACAAATGACATTCTGATTTAGGATTATGATAGATTTACATCTACAAAACATGTCTGCATACAGGAATTAACATGGGAAAACAGTTCAGACTACAGACCCAGATTTTAGAGATCTTATGATCTAGTACTGCACTGTTTGCAATTTTCTTTTTCAAATTATTATAATGCTTATTCATCATCATGATAATCAGAAAGCAAGTGATTGTAGGTAAACTGTTTCCTTTACCTCTCTGTCAAACCGTGCATTGAATTTGTTTCAGAGGTTGACTGAGATATTAGTCCTTTTTGTATCTACCTATTTACATACAGATTCTAGCAAGGATTTCTTTATATATCATAGTCAATTTAGTCACACAGCAAGATTGATAAATTTAAAAACAAAGTTTTAGCAGGCTCTTTATCTTTATAACACCGCTGAAGAAATACTTTAAATTCACACAGAGAACACCATTTATACATTAAAACTTTAAAAAAAATTCGACACGCGGAAGGGGGTAACACTCCCTCCCGCATCCCCCCCCCTGCCCCAGCGCCTTCCAGTTTTTCTGGGGAGAACCCTGGAAATGTAGATCTATTACGGCGAAATCTCGAAAGGTATGGCTCAATTGCTTAAAAACTATATGCTAATACATACATATATGATAAGCATCGACAATGGAAAAGGACAGGTATATAGCTGTGTCATTACCGAATAGGTGAGTTACATTTCCGCGGAGATCATTAATGTAAATGTTGAATAGTAACGGGCCAAAAACGTTACCCTGGGGGACACCCGATGGAACTGGGATGGTGGAGGATATGGAAATATTTGCAGCTACTGGCAGAGACCTGAGAGACTTGTCCTCTTATGTCATAGTGCTGTAGCTTGATCAGTTATTTTTCGTGATTGACCATATTTAACCTTGTCCGCTTACTAACTCTTATACTTTTCATCCAAGTATCATTACCCTTGAAAAACTATAATTTGTCAATTTTAGCCTTGTCCTATTTGGGACTCGAGAAGTTTTAAGCTGAATTGTAAAATATTTCTGAACATGTTGATATGAATGTGTAAGACCTTGACCAACTTTGAAAACCGGCTAAATTGGATAAGGCATACTCATTTATAACAAGAACAACACCATTTTAGCCCTGTTTTCTCTGTTACTGAAATAGTTTTCATGGGATTTAGCCAGATTTTCGGACAGTGTTTGCAATAGTTCAGTACTTGTAATGCTGGTAAGAAGGTCACGAATGACTACGTCATATCCTCTTTACCCCTTGAATGATTTTCATTTAACTCTAACTTTTGGCTTTTAAAACTATGCGTTGAACTTAAGCAGTTTTCTCATTGTGTCTTACTCCTCCTTTTGTGGGATCTTTTCTGACTTGGTCAGTGTACTAGTTACATTTGGAATCCACAATGGTTTATACAGGTACTATGTAGCATTCATTTGATGTTTTTAACTTTGACAATGTTTGACCACCATACTTTTGAAAAGACTTATTTCAATTACATGTGCTAGCCAATATGGAGAATTGAAATTCTTGGTGATAATGGGTATAACGTGAGACTACATAGTGTTCAAATGGACATTCTAAAGAGAAAATAAGGATTCCTTGCACCTCGGGAACAGTTTGAAAATTACTATGCCATAGATAGTTCTGGAATTAGTTAGCCGCAGATGTTGGTGGACGTGCCCAAAATTTGGTAAATTTGGAGGTAATTTCTTTTCACTATAAAAACGTTTTATTAATTTCTATAAATGCAAATGAAAAGAGGGATATATTTATCAGTTGTATAGAGTGACAGTTTTAGGGGTTGAGCAATATCTGTGCCGTTTTCACCATAAATGCACCGCCACTACTTGATTTGGTGGCTATCTTGATTTGCACTGCACTATTACCTTAAGCTGCCACCTCTCTATTATACAATCAATTAGCCTTCATTTTAGTGGTCGTAATAGCGAGGTTTTACTGTATTTACACGACAGTTCTCAACCGTAAACTGGTGTATCCAGGAAACACAAATATGTAACACAGTTTATCGATAAAAGCATAAGAATACACGAAGTACATCTATTCTCATTATTAACTCATTTACATGTACCCTCACTATTAATGATATGTGTGCGATAAGGTGTCTATTGAACTATGTTTTACTGTGTGATTTTTAAAAAGTGGGTGTGATATGAGACAGGATTTACCTTTTTTAAACTACGGAAGCCGTTTCTTGCCATAAATCTATAAACAGTAAATTTGGTGTCCTTTTTTAAATTTCTTAATTGTGCGATTTCCTGTGTTATTTTCTACGCGGTATTTTTTGTTTGGTCACTTATAAATCATAAAACTCAAAACAGTGGATGAATGGAGAAAACTAACTAAATAATATAGCAGTAGAATATGTAAAATATTTCTCTAAACACGTTTTTTTCTTCCCAGCATGACAAGTTCTAGAACCGCCAAATATGCTTCGTCACAATGTGTGGACTGAAAAACAGTAACTCACTGTCAACTGTCTGAGAAATAGGTTTTCACAGCATCAGACTGTCATGTGCATAAAAAGTTGCGACATATAATATTATAAACTTCAAATTTATTACAGTGTTCAAGCTGTTTGTACTCGTCTTTTAGTTTTTTCTGTCAAATGCCAATTATGTAACTTTGAGAAAGACAGCAGGCGACAAATTTAAACAGACGGTATTTCAGCCATGAAAAATGTCTTGTTTGGAGAGCAGCGGCAAGGGTCGCTGTAAGGAAAGGGTCGGTGTTGGGAGGGCCGTTACAGCGAGGGACCACTGTTAAATCAATGTGTATGTTGCCAACAGATTGTGGTTAAAACGAATTTCTCCCAATTTTTTAAATGATAAATTAAATAAATGGAGCCGTGTCATGAAACGAACCTGACTAATTTATAACAAACAGTGTATATCAAGACCAGTCACCACGTCAAAGACTCGGCGGCTGCCTTATTTACACTGCTTGACACCCACGGGTATCTAAAGCAATTTATGGAGGTGGTTTTTTTACGATATACAGTGGAGAATCTGTTATTCTTTCCCGTTTAAACGCAACGTACGCAAACGCAAAGCACTAAAACGTAGAAAAGAACAACTTTTGGACAATTCTGATATTTCTTGTTTATCTTGGTGGCAAACAGTTTGGCTCCAAACTGTTTGCACTGCAAATAATAGTTTTAGCGTAAACGCGTTTATTGCGAAAGAATAACAGATTCTCCACTGTAACATAGGCGTTTGGTCTGTACACTGTTGCAATGTAATAAAGCTAGTTTTGTCATGACACGGCTTATTATATTGTTCATGTTCGAGAACCTATTATTTCCTACATTTTGGTGCATTGCGTTTGCATCTCATTTTGCCTCAAACGACAGAAAATAATATCTGCCGCTCAGGATACAAGTAAACAGTTAAAGTAAATATTTTCCCATTACAAATTCAAAACTGTTATTGATTATCTCCTTTATTTAAAGGCAGTATGTAAGCCAAAATAGCGCATTTTTTAAACCTGAATATTCAGACAGATACGTAATCTAAACATATAAAAAGAAGTAATCCGCGATGATTATGGAGGCAATAAATCTGACAAACACACCAATTTGGTGGAAAAAAGTCTACTTTTAAATCGGTTTGTTGACCTCCGATCAACGACGGAGATGTTCCGAGTTCGTTCGGCTTGCGCCCGGTAAAGATATTTTCATAGCTAATTATTAGTGTTTTCTTCTGACTTGACATAGTTATTTTTAGATTGGAACATTCTAAAACTTTAAAAGTATTCCCTACATCCAGCAAGAAACATTGATAGCTGTATTTATTGTGCGCAGTATACAGTAGAGAATACATTTTTCTTTCCCGTTTAAACGCAAACGCAGTGCACGCATCTGTGGAAATTTACTTTTAGAAGTTTTAACTATTATTTTTTAATCTGAGTAGCAAATAGGTTGGAGCCTGATCAAACGTCGGGTTACGCGGCGTCTGACCTGGCTCCAATCTGTTTGCAATGGAAATAATAGTTTTGTATTGTTTGGTTTTATTGACCTGTCAAAATTTGAATATTCATACGTCACTGAAAGGATATATTTAGCTTCCGTATAAAGTCGATACTTTCCGTTTTGATTTACGGATAGGAACTGAAGGATATTATGCACTCTTTGTCGAGTTTATATCAATAATCAAGTTAGAGTAATTGGTAGCGAGTACGGATACTTGTAAAAGGATTAAAAGTTATGGGTTCGATCCCCGTCAGGTTTTTTTTGTTGATGTTTTTTTCATAATTTCTTTTTCAAACAGTTAGTTTACTTGAATTGTTCAACATAGAGATATATAATGCGAAATGTGCCATAGATAGCCTAAACATTACACTTTGTAAACTATTGAAAAAATTTAATGTATGTAAAATGTTGCCCGATTTGGCTAGATAACAAATGCCTTAACTTACGTATCAGTGAAGCTTTTAATGGACTCTTCCAGTTTCCAATTATTCTAGTCAATATATGACAACTAAAAACTGGCAAACAGTGTACTCCTTCAGGACCCCTCTCATGGTGGTAGTAACGGTTAGTAAAGGCTCAGTCACACCTTACCGGATAGCGTAAACGGACGTCCAACGGAGTACCAAATTTCCAATCCGTTCGTCTCCGTTCGCCTCCGTTTCTTGTCCGTTTCTTATTCGGTATATTCGCTCATTGTCCGGCCATGTCCGGTGATGTCCGTTCAATCCGGTTGAAAGTTTTAAACATGTTGAAAACTTGAAAACGGATTCCACCGGATAAATTTGTACGTTAGATATACGGTAGATGTGCGTTTGTATACGTTTTGTTCGGAATGCATACGTTCATTGTCCTGTACGTGTCCTGTTCGTATTCGTTGATATCCGGTGAGCTGGATTCACGGACCGGAGTATTACCTGACACCTACCGGACCAACCGGACATGTTCCGGTAATCAACCGCAGGTTAAACGGACACCTACCGACGAGGAAACGGAGGTCCGTGTGACCAAACTGATGGCATACATCTTATCGGGAAAAGTAAAACGTGTTTTTCGTGTAGATTATTTTCATTATATGCATACATGTCATTGCTGATACGAGTTGAGCTTTCATAAATCTCTCCATTTTCAGACTGTGATATGTCGTGTTCATCTTGGGCTTCTATGCCTTCTTGGTTTCTCGTCCTTTCAGCATCTCCAGTGTCGCTTTTGATAGAAGAAGGAGATGGGCATATAGAGACATTTCGCTGGGCCCCGGTTTTTCTCTTCCTCGAAGTCTTGAATTTCGGTGATACTGAGAACTTTCGATTAATCCGTTACGTGACCGTAACATATACGTTTATCGAACGTTCCAAGAACGTTACGTCAGTTATCCATGCGTTGCACTTTCGTTTTATCCGGTATTTGTCCGTTTCACGTACGGGTATATCCGTTAAGTTACCGTTAGTTATCCTTTACTCGTTCGGTAAGTGTTCGTTTACCATGCGTTTTATCCGGTCCGGCACCAAATCTGAGCCCCTCGCGAACAAATTTTGCCACCGGATATCTTTCTGTGACACATTTCTTTTCCGTTTGAAGTCCGTTTGTGTTATCCGGTGAGGTGTGACAGCACCTTAAGGGACGGGTGTATGGGTACACTCTTCGTGAATGACTATGATGCATAAATCAGATCCAAAGAAATTTTCAATCCATTCTGCTTCTCCCTCTAGCAGACTCCTATAAACTAAATAGTAAAAATAATAATAAAGCCTCCACTGGGTATCGAACCCATGGCCATACATGTACCTAGTAACACAACTACTGTACTGTCTCGACCAAGATGGCATATAGGTATCAAAATCTTATTCTAAATATGATAGTTATGTTTCAACACTGATCTACCCGTAAAACGTAGCGGAAACATTCGATATCGACCGAAGCTATATATATAGCGTGTTCAGCCAGCGTATAATTATTTAAATTTTGACAGGTTAATAAAACGCAACAATATACAAATGCGTTTATTGGGAGAGAATAAAATATCAGTAAAGTTCTAGTGCTGCACGGGAACCATACTTATTTCAAGTAGGAAAGTGTACGATGATGTAGTCGATGGTACGTAACCTTGCTTACAGTGGAGAAAATGTTATTCTTTCCCAATAAACGCGTTAACGCTAAAACCATGCATGGTCAGAATTGTCTAAAGGTTGTCCATTTATGCGTACTATTGCGATGCGTTTGCGTTTCGTTTGCGTTTAAACGGGAAAGAATAACGTTTTCTCCACCGTTACCTTAATGATTATGAATTATTCTGTTCTAAAAATAACCCAGACAAGTCAGGAAAATCGGATCGATCTCGTGACTTTTATTCGACCTTGCGGAAACTCTCGGAAGCCGACACGAAGATTTGTTATGTAAACAAAAAGCTTATTTTTCCAACCATCTCGATAAGAAATCGGCACATTTATGTATGGTTCTTAAAGAAAGGGGGGCATGTTTTAGGCACCTGACAACGGATTTCGCTTAGTTTTAATACATAGAAATGTTCTTATATAAGAAATTGCGCGATTTAAACATAAATTTGGGCGACAATCTGGCTTTAATCCCTTTCCCATATAGCCACAATGGCAAAATTCATGATTGTGTCAACCCTGTTTAAGGAAATGGATATACATATAGTCCATGCAAATACTTTATCAATCCATAACTAATCTAAATGCAAACCCTAAAACAGTTCACAGAGGTCAATGTCAAGAGTAAATATCATCATACATGTACTGCAATACGAGGCGCATAAATGTATGTGAAATTGTCACGTGTGACCCTACCTCAATTATTTGTCTCAAGGACACACGCAAAAATCTTATCCTTGGTTTATTAATACAATACTAAACGTCTCTAATTTCTCTACGGTGGAGTATAAAATACTAACTTTCATCAGTAGTTTTGTTCCCATGTGCATTGTTTCGATAGTCTGTAATTTGAGAGAAAATTTATATTACATGCTGAAACATACGTTTATATCTACATGCGCTCTGTATAACTCTAAGGAAAATACGAGGTTTAATTTTCAGTGAATCCTCACTACAGATTTGGTTCTGACTAGTTTTAAAAAATCTTCCAATCGTTGGAGAGATACCGACCAAGTTAGGATCTACTTTTAGATTATCCATGTTGGTATTTTGAAACCCCTATTTAACGTCGGCGACAGTTCAATTAAAATCAAATTGCGATAAAAAAATTAAATGCTGTTTTAAGGGAGATTAATCAGATTATCATATTACGCTCCGTCATTAAAGCTGTACGCTTTCTCTCCCTTGAAAATCCGGCGGAGTGGCTTTCTATTTATAGATTTGACAAGTTATCTTCTAGCTACGGTTTGAAAGTGTTCACCAGAATTACATAGGAAAGTCGCTCGAACATAAAGCAAAATAATGCGTTCACACTTTCTAAATTGGGAACGTAATGTTCCATTCTGATATATTTAAACTATCCTATGTGTATCGGCCGAAAGTGTTCTAATTAACAAATGCCTCGGATAGCTGTGTAGTCGCATTTCAGCGTTGCTATTCGCGTTGCTATGAGTAAAGCGTGTATAAAAACAAACGCCACCGAATTGTTTAAAATAGGCTTTGATAATGGATAATCAGATTGAATGTTTTGTTTTAGTTTCTTACGAGCGTTCTTAAAGCACAGCGAGAAAGTCTACTGGGTAAAACCCTGAATTTATAATGCAAATACAGTACATGTAGTTAGGACTGCTTTTTACACCATATTTAGAAACTGGAATGGCTATTACATCGATATTACATCTATCAAGCCTATTTGGCCGGTATATGATATATTCATATACATGAAAACAAATCTGGTCAAAAAACATATTAAATGGACAAGACAGAAAATATAAATATAAATATAAGGAATAAACAACATCTTTTTGCCGCCCACGACGGTATGAATACATTAGCTTCGGAGGTAAGATTATCGTAAACGCACTTCTGGCGTTTACGAAACTTACCCCCTGCGAAGCTAATGTATTCATACCGTCATGAACGGCAAAAAGATGTTGTTAATTCCTATAATGATTTTAGAAACATGAGTGCTGAGACAGGTGCCAACCTTTCACTTTGAAATACAACGATTAATCAGAGCGAGCTTGAGGATTAGAATTTAAACAAAACTAAATTATACTTGTTATTAAGATTTCAACTTAAGTTTGAGCTATCGCGGTTCATCTTCCATTAAAGTTTAGGGGTTAAAGTAAACAATTTACAAATTATGAACAAAATTATATAAATATTAGACGGAAGTTTGCGTGACATTCAAATTGTCAACCCGAGAAACAGAATGTCACCCCGAGGTGAAGACGATGGTGACATTCTTGTTAACAGTATTCAAGGGTTGACAATTTAGCATGCTTCTCAATGCGTTTTGGATAAAAATAACATATCAATAAATTAAGCGCATCAGTCTCGCGCTGCACGAGAGTCGAGCTTATCTCAAGTTCGAAAACGTACGAATATATATCCGATATACATAAATAACATTGCGTTAGCGTTGAGTTTCATTTACTTATACAGTGCTCCCTTCCTAAAACGGCTTTCCGAACAACGATTCCCTTCTTACAACAGCGCTTGTCACAGTTCCCCCAAATAAAACATTTTATGTCTTACGCTTTCACTGATGCAATATCGTCAGCTTAAACTTGCCGTCTGCTGTTTTCCTCAGTCATAGTAACATATTGGACATTTTGACAGAAGAAACATAAAGACGAGTGACAAACAGCTTACATTAACATCTGGGTTCAATCTGTTTGCAAATGTTAGCCAAGTGTTTTAATGTTCCCTCCTTATGAAAACTCCCTCTAAACAACACACACGACTTATGTCCCCATTTAGGTGTCGTTGTACAGTGGAGAATCTGTTATTCTTTCCCAATAAACGCGTTTACGCTAAAACTATTATTTGCAGTGCAAACAGTTCGGAGCCAGATCAGACGCCGGGTAACCCGGCGTCTGATCAGGCTCCAAACTGTTTGCCACCAAGATAAACAAGAATTATCAGAATTGTCCAAAAGTTGTTCTTTTGTACGTTTTAATGCTTTACGTTTGCGTACGTTTGCGTTTAAACGGGAAAGAATAACAGATTCTCCACTGTAGAGAGGGAGCACTGCAGGTGAGAAAACATCTTACCAGTAATTAGGGTGGCTAAAACCATCCACCTACTGCCCATCATGTCCATCATGCTGTCAATTCACCCAACTTGTCTAAGGTTGTCTAACCACTGTTCCGCTCGTGCACCTTATTTATAGGACATAGTTTTCACCTGACAGGGTGGAGCTAACCTTTGGCAAAAATAAACTAACTTGATTTTGGTTTTAGAGGTGACAGGTATATAGTTCCGTAATATATCGTTATTGTCAGACACTTTTAATATGGATAAAAACAAGTCATGCATGCAGCTATATCAACGTGAAAAGGGCATACACAGTGCTACCTCTCTACAACACCATTCGATGGGAGACAAATATCGCAAGTGTTGTTGGGAGGAAGTTGTTATAGGAAGAAAATTTAATACTTGTCTTACATTTGCTAACAGTTTGAACCCAGATCAGACGCCGCGTAACGCGGGGTCTGATCTGGATTCAAGCTTTTTATTCTTCGTTATAGTCCTTCTGTCAATATTTCCACTAATATATAATGTTGAGAAAAAAACAGGCAGACGACAACGGTAATCTCTGGTGATGAAAGAGCTTGCTGCAGCCCCTAAAGTTGTCATGCAACGGTCCGCATCGAAACTCCGCCTTGCCAGGTTAATAAAATCGGTCTATAGCAAATTACAGGTACGTAGACATTGAGCTAGTAGTGTTTTCTTCTGACCTGTCAGAGTTATGTTTAGATTGGAACATTCTAAAACTTTAAAAGGGATGAGTTTTCCATACATCCAGTTAGAGATACGGATAGCTGAATTTTTTGTGCGTAATGTACAGTAGAGGACCACGCTTTCTTTCTCTCGCTGCACGTCTTGTTACCTCCTGTAGCGTTTTGTTACGAACCAAATAAGATTAATATGAAGATCTGCTACGATTCCATCACGTTCTCTCAAGCTCTCTTACGGTAACCACGATACGCTTTCACGTTTTATCGCGTTCTGTTATTAAGATCTTCCACGATAAAACGTTCTGTTAAGCTCTCCCGCGTTCTATGGCACATATTTTACCAAAAGTGCTGCGTTTTGAGCACGAATGGGGGTAGAAAAGGAGGCATGGGCCATGCAGTCATTCTCAGGATGCTGGTTTCAAATTCTGATGACATTGGGACGACGCATCTGAACAATTGTTGTGGAAAACTTAATCTGTCACTCGTATTTATATATATTCTATCAAAATGTCAACTTATATGTAATTTTGAGCAAAAACAGCAGATGGCAATTTTAAGCAGACAAACTGGCAGCAGTGAAATACGGTTATTGTCTTGTTTATAGGAAACCCATCTGTTATTCATAATACAGTCGCAACTTGATACTTCGAACCCACTTAAATTGATCGTACCAGTAGTTCATTAGTTGAATATTGTTAAGTCGATCCGCATAAATCGAACACACCCATATTTCAAAGTAAAAGTTAATACAGCCATGACACTCATCATTATATGCCAAGGATAACAAGAAAAAGAGTAAGAAATGCTTTTATTTCCATTGTGGTCATTAAGATATTGCATTGTATGACATAGGACGGTAACACAGTCAGATTCAAAATCACAGCATGCTACTGAAATGTAAAACCAGATATATTTAAAGTTTAAATTAATGGGTCTGAAACTCAAATTGCAAATCATGCTAAATAGTCTCATAAGATTTTTGTCATAATTAAAATCTAGGTCACATATTGGGAAATAGCATATTAAGTCTTAACTGGATGCCTATTGCAAGCAGAGTAAATCATATTAGTTTGTGTCATGCTCTTAAACTTAAATCAAATTTAGCTCCTTCATATCTTGGTGAACATTTTACCCCTATCAGTACTTTGCATAAGTATCCAATCAGATTTAGGGTACATGTAGTCACTGCACCAGTAGTATGTATCAATGAGTTTGAGAGAGTGCATGGTGCATATGGTGCTGTCACGTGACCAATGACGTCACAATGTGGTGACCTCTCATTGACCTAGAAACAATAGAGACACCACCCCAGAACAATAGAGGGGCACCACCCAGAACATTATGCTGACCATCCCACATTCCGTACGGTATATCGAAATCCTGCTGCCGTCACATGACGTCTCGATTGGAGGGTGGCATAACAATAGATCAATAGGGGTCATGCCGGCCATAACAATACATCAATATGGGTCATGCCGGCCCTCCCACTTTCCAAAGAGGCAGTAGGGCAGCCTCTTCGCGAGTCTTCTTTTATAATCGGTAGTATCCCATACAAAAAGTTGTAATCAATTTGGATACCGATAGCCTCTATGGAATGTGACGGTAAACAATGTCGTAACCGCACCCCATTCTATTTAATCTTCGACTCATCGGTCGAAAACAATGAACGAATCGGATTCATTATAATAGCACCATTAGATCTAACAGCATTATTCGAATTACCCCTGTCTATTTTCTTCGAGGGTCTCAATGACCCGGATACAATTACAGACGTGTCGACTCGAGTTGTTTTGAAACGCGATACTTTTGCCCACGCGACTAGATACATTAATAGGACCTTCACCTGCCTAACACAGTAACCCTTAATCTGAATAAGGGGAGATCCTTTGAAAGCACAGAAAACAAAGCAAATACTGAAAATTGCAGACTCGGTTCATGAGCAATACTTAAATATGCAACAGTGCTCACGCCCCCTAGCACCAGCTTAAGCGGAATTCAACTTTCAACTGTAAATGCGCTGAAATCAATGATTACAAAGGACCAGAAAGTATAACAACACTGAGGATGAAGTACGGGGCGACTTTTTACAGCCGCCACACAAGCACTTAACACCTGCTGTTGTGAATTATATAATCTGAATAAGGGGAGATCCTTTGAAAGCACAGAAAACAAAGCAAATACTGAAAATTGCAGACTCGGTTTTTTTTAGTCTGTTCATGAGCAATACTTAAATATGCAACAGTGCTCACGCCCCCTAGCACCAGCTTAAGCGGAATTCAACTTTCAACTGTAAATGCGCTGAAATCAATGATTCCAAAGGACTTGACCGATATTGGCAACCAGTTTGGATCCAGATCTTTTCGCCACATCTAATCTGGTTTCAACCCGTTTGACCGTCATCATTTGGTTTTCCTTAAAATTAAGTCGGACAGACATTGTATTTTCGAAGCAGACGTTACTATGGCGTGAACAATTTTACTTATGGGTACACGTTTCTTACTCCTATATGGAACAAGAGGATAAGGCTCATCGCTTTTGTCAAACGGTATTTGTTACATTATATCCAACCCGTTTGACTGAAAAAGTATGTAACAAAGGCCTGTTGTGTAGTTTTGACATACAGACTGTCACACACAGTTCACATCAAACCTCTTGTCGTTTAATGCATGTTCATGAAAACTAATTTATGCATGTTGCAGCTTCGAGAGCAGGATGACCGATGGAAGTTGTCAAGCAGAAAGTATCTATCAGTTTTTGGTTTGATTGCACATATTGTTTATTTTGTATTGACCAGATAATGTGTGTTTAAGTCAAAATGAAATACTTTCTGTTCTGTTATGATAAAAACTCAAATATGATTACTTAGAAAGTGTATTTTATGCCTATATTTAACATGTATGACTTATTCTGCAAGATACAAGCCTTTTCGAAATTTTAAACTAATGTTGAATTAACTCTATTTGACCTCTAAATGGCTTTAACATTGACAAGACCCAATCTCTATTGATATTAAGCGTTTCTTAAGTTGAATTCACATGCCAAATATGAAGTTTCTATCACATGTTGTTCCAGAGTTACGGCCAATCTTAAAATAACCATATTTGACCTCTAAATGACACTGGCCCTTGATGCACATAACCCAAGTTATACCAGGCTCAAGAGCTTCTTGAGATAAGTACACGTTTCAAATGTAAAGTCTATATCTATGCAGCCCCAAAGTTATGGCCAATTCATCGGATTTTACCTCTAAATGACTTTGACATTTGTCGGACATGACCAAAATTGTACTAACTCAAGAAATGCTTGAGTTGACTAAAGATACCAAATATACACTACGTAACAGTCTCTATCCTATTTAGGTCCAGAATTATGGACAAGGTTGAAGTTGTGGACAGACGGACAAACAAACAGAGTAACAGACAGATAGACAGACAGACATACCAAAACAATATGCCCCTTACTAAGTAGTGCGGGAGCGTAACATTATCGACACATCGTTACTTTTCAATAAAACCCTTAAGAAAAACGTATGCTGTCTGCAAAGCACGGTCGCGAAAATATGTGACTTTAAATTTTAAAAAACAAAATACACAACTAAATTACTAATAATTGTCATATGAATCATATGTTAAGATATTATACGCGTTCCATCATACTTAAAATGTGTCCCTTCTTGTGTTAACGCAACTGGTAAAATCCATGGCCGCCGCCATTATCTGTGTATGCCTGACCTAATAATCGAAGTTATATTAGGCAGGGAACAATACTTGGCATTGGATGTGGAGTATAGAATCATATGGTTATTTCTATTAAATATTGCTTACCAGGCTAGCCACAAAACCGAATTATCTCTAGCCAGAATAGCATGACATAGAAATTACATGTAACTCTTTGGCCTTTTATGACAAATTTTATAGTAAATTTTGCCTGTTTAGAAATTTCTTAGTCTTTTTATTTTTCCAAGAGGTAATCCGCGAATACTTGAAATGGCCGAAAACTAAGACAACAATGATATTCCTAGAGAATAATAATAAACTAAGTTAAGTTGTTGAGTTTAGAATTTTAATAGTTTTTTTTGCTTTTTAAGAGCAAATGATCAAATACTCATAGAGAAAATTGCCGAAAAGTAAGAGAATATTGATTGTCTTAGAACAATATTTAACTAAGACTGTTTCAGAATACGGGCCAAGGTTAATGACACAACGCATGGCCAGGTTAATATCTTCTACTATCAATTGAGATATTATATTTCGAGGATGAACTCTTTCAACATTTAGTAACTCTTGTGGATTATTACATTCCCTGGTGGATCATTTTATATACCTAAACATGAACCAGTCTATTTGGAAGTAGATATATTGGTAGCTTAATAAATACTAGACTAAACAGCAAACAGTGTAGAACCAGATCGGAGGGTTTCTACATGTATACATTTAGGAGCACTCTAATTTGGTCTTCGCTATTAAGGGGTATAATTTTAACAGAATTAATAATCCGTGCCGTCACACCCGCTGTCGTGTTATACTTGTTTAATTACACTGAACACAGTGTTTAGTATTTATTCTATGGCAATTTGGGTTATTAATCACAGTACTGGAGGTCTAGGCCAGGCATGAAAGTTTTTATAACTTGGCCAAATTCGGCCTCTGATATGGATCCAAACTGTTTTTTAAAATATCAGCATAGACGCGATCTGATATGGATCCAAACTATTTGCAAAAATCAGTAAAATCGTTATCAGCAGGCAAAGGGCTCAGGGTGAAGTTTTTGGACAGTTAACAACAGTAATAACAACAAAAACTTTTATTTCTCAGATCATTATCAGGACATATGAGAAAGGGAAATCCGTGACAATATCAATGTGAACAAATTCTTTTCTCCCATCCAAGATCGGATATCGAATGAGGTTTCAAAAAAGGACTGTGTTATTTAATATTGCTTACTCGATTCCGACCTGTATGGACCAACAGAGTTCCGTATCATTTAGGTGCACAAACAGCAAACGTATCACTAGTAAAAGGAAAAGATGAATGCATAAGTCGGTATTGAAATGAATTGGGATCAATTAGTAGATACTTAGACAACTTATTTAAAGGAAGGAAAGTGTTTACATAAGAACCATATTAAAGCAGTGGTTGCAAATTAGACCACTTCTTGAAAGATATGAGTAAAAGTGCAATTTATTTTGATTATTATTATTATCTTTATTATCATAATTATTATTATTATTATTTATCAAATAATTGCGTTCGGCGTACTATTTGTTAGACGATGTGAGACCCGGATATTGTCTGCACTGGCATCTACTTAAATGATTTCACATCGTCTGGAAAATAATACGCCGAAGACAACATTATAGGTTTCGTTTGTTAGTTTTTTAAATACTCGGTTGCTGTTTGAGTTTACATAAAAATTACAGTTCAACATAATACAAACACGTGAGTATAATGGCTCATTGGAGTATACACCCCAAAAGAAAAAGAGGCAGCGACACATACAGTCAAACCCGAGTAGAGCGGCCACGCATAAAAGTGACGATTTAGTTGACCTGTAGATAATTGGCAGCCTAGTGCAGAACGGAAAACTGCAGCCAGATTCCTTTCTGCAGCGCCTCTGTACTACTCCAGGACTTGCCGTCCAAGACAGGTTCGACTGTGTCGTCCTCACCGAAAATAGTAGGGAAGTTTTTACATAATTATAGTTACAATTTCCTGCATGAATACATAGACAACATAATGAAAGAGATGTATATATATTCAAGGTTTAAGACACATACATGTACTACTTTAAATTCTTCAATGCCAGATTTTAAACTACTTGGAAAAGTTAATAATATTGATATTTATCTATTTTTATCATTATGACTGGACATTATATGTGCATAAATCCAACGCAATTTTGTGTGAAGTAGATTGGAACCTGAGTAGACGCCTCGTGGCGCGGCGACTGGTCTGGATCCAAGCTGCAAGCAATTACAAGTACATGTTTACTATTGAGCGATGGAGCCAAACTATATCCCGATTATTAGTGAGCATGTATGTAGCAGATGATCCTAATAAAATGAATTTAGATGCTATCTCTGGAACCAACCATACATGTAGTAACGATGACAATAACAACAACGACAATACTAGATAACTGCCATTATTATCGTTATTAACACACTCATCAACACAATAATATAAACTTGTATGTACCCAGACTGATCTCTCTAACAAAACGAAGTTTAGATAAGAGCGTCCTAGAGATAATGTTCGTCCAAGCAAAACCGTCTTCTAACAGCTGTTACAAGGAACTTTTGAAACAAAACCCGTAATGTATCTGACTTAAACACCGAGTCAATAACGATTGTGGTCAATGTTTTAAAGCAAATTAATCTAACCACTTCTAAAATATTGAAATACACGTGAACCAACTATTTTTTCCATTGGTTCAATGTCGAACTTGCACGAGCATACTGTACAGCCTCTGTGCTAGATCTCGTCGTAAAATAACTACATATTTGTTTGTCTTCGCTCAGATATAGACTATATTCAACTAGTAAGGTTAGCGCTATGTCTCCTGTATATTTTCTATTTATCAGTTTAGGCCACATTATATAGCATTAAGATCAATAAATAATTTAACTTTATCATTTTAGCCCGATATCCGCCCCTTTATAATCAAACCAAGGACCAGAGACACCCCCCCCCCCCCCCCCGAAACAGGCAAAATAATATCCCTTTCACTGTCATATAGAAATCTACTTTAAAATTGTCGTCTGCATTTATTTTCAAAAGCAAAGTCTCGGAATTTGACTGCATGAATGTTAATACAAGCATTATACTTTAAGCTGGCACCTGCTTTAAACAACTCATAATTAACATATTTGAGTGTTCGTATTAACCCTTTACCTGATAGCCTATTGCTAGTTCTTAAGATAGATGACTACTTAAAGCAGGTTGGAAGTAAAGCAGAATGCGCCTTAGGGCGCATTCTGCTTTACTTTCAGCCTGCTTTAAGCTATCATGTGCTATAAAATAGAAAATATTCCCTATAATACGTATTGTTTACTGATTAAATTGGAACTATTTTCTTCAGCGGATGAATAAATCATATCCGCTAAAAGGCGCTTCTATTGGGGAAAGGGTTAAAATGGGTTTACTGTACTATTACATTGTATAATAAGGGAGTTAACCAGTGAGATCTTGCAAGGATAATAGTATCGCCCTAGATGCTCTTAATTAAGGGAAACCCCTGAAGGGGGTCCCTCCGCATAGGGGGCATTCCGTCCTGAGATCTCGCGTACGGTAATAATAGGTTCCAGTCATATTGACCGGAACCGAAAAATATGTACATTTTAATTTCGATGTACAAACACAGAAGAATGGGGTTGGTGATTCCATGTTAATGTTAATTATATTTTGTTATGTATTCAAATGGTTGCATTTCAGAAAAGTCCTCGTCTTTTTCCGGTTGTTCTTGTTGTAAAGAGCTCAGGTATTCATGAACAGGGGTTAAGGTGGGGTCGTCCCCCCCTTCCAAAACAAATGACAATACTAGTGGCAAAATGTTTGCACATATTTATGCTAGTTTTTTTACTTGTCTTTGATATGCGAAATATGCGAAACGCACCAAGAACGTACCAAAGGTAATCTATAAAACAACATTTCCCGAGGAACATGATCCCGGACACCCCTGGTAAGGGTGTGTACACTAATCAGAAGGGGTAGGACAAGTGGTTAGAGATTAATGGCCGGCATATGATATTGTAAAAAGAATGTCCTATACTTGTTGTATATATTACATAGTTTGTTAGTTAGAGTAGATTTTTATATAGATTTATGTTAGTAATTTACCTGTTTGGATGCGCGAAACGCCCTCAGAACGCATTAGAAACCATCTAAAAAATACAATTAACACAGGGGAGCATCCCCAATCCGCTATAAAACGTTTATAGCCTGATCATGTGCAGAGTAATTCGGCGTCAAACCGGTTCCTAAATGTTTGCCACTCAGAATAAAACAATGAATAGTCTGAAATGTCAAAAAAGGTGATTTTCTATTTAAAAATGATAACGGCTTTCCCCTGTATTTAATGTTTCCAGACTTACACCTGTGTACCTGTTTTGGATCTTGTTTTATTCATCACTAATGAAGTACTGGACTCAAGGGCCACTATGGAACCAGGACGGATTCGAGGAAAACAACTGTGACGACATGTGGAGGAACGTACTGTACATCAACAACCTCGTAGACTCCAAAAATCACGTAAGCAAAATTCAGTACAAGAAACAGAACTCCTTAGCCCCCACAAGCCTCTAAAAACATGCAAGATGATTAAATCATTCAAACTTTAAATATGATGGTCAACAACATACAGTAAATAGAGGATATTGAATGAGTGTGTTTTCAGTCGTGATTTTATTGAACGAGTTGGATAAAATAAGATTTTGCGAGCCTTGGCGAGCAACATATCTTTTTATCCAACGAGTTCAATAAATTCAAGACTGAAAACACGAATTTGATATCCTATTTATCACATAAACACCAAATGACACGAAAATTCGAACGGCTTTACTTTTACTTTTGCCCCTCGGTTCTTAGGAAAACGATACGTCATAGGTGTTTTCGATTTAATTCATCCGTAGATAAAAAACACCTATCAAACTAAAATAAAGAAAATCAACATCAATGTGATGTATAAAGATTTCTCTGATACAATATTCAAATTAAAAAAAAAAAATATTAAATTTAATATTGTTCTAATTGACTAAAAATGATCATTTGACATTTAGAACCTAGCTTCGTTTTAAAAATAACGTCATTATAGGACCATGACGTCATTATCATTGTAAACGTCTAAATTTGAAAAACAGTCTTAGCCACTGTTAATACTAGATCTCTACGAAGCCTGATTTGCAGCCTGAGTTTGCGGGACTTACTTATGTTTTAAAAATTTAGTAGAATAAACCTGTCCTAAAACCGTCCCAAATCGTAAATCATGTATCTTATTGTCTTCAAAATAGACGTTGCAACTCTTGCACTCACATTTCTAACATTGGTCAATGGGAAGTAACTAGTACTAACACCTTTCTTGTTCAAGGTAACCTCACCTTGATTACGTTGCATGGGCCACTTTTGGTCAAACATTCGAACAAAGACGTGGCCATTTTTATTTTTAAACCATATCACTGGAATAGATTTATTTTTTATCCAGGTAACTGAATTATTTTGTACCTTTATTGTTGTTACAGTAATTACTGATTATGTGTTTCATGTACTTATTGTTTTGAATGTCAGTGAATTTGAACGACCTATCACATTTTGTAATTTAGTATACTTTATGAAATAACCAAATGTTCAAATTTACCTCCAGTATCTATGGAAATTAAACATCACCCAGGGAAAGTTGCGCACACCACCTCGCTTCATGCCACTGAAAAACAAAATATAATTTCGTGGCATAAACAATGCGTTGGATGCAGGTTGTGAATCCGGGGAGTCAGAAAAGAAAATGTACCAGAACAATGCATAACTTCAAAAGTCATGCAAAAGTCATGCAAAAAAAACCATTGACAGTTGGCAGTCATTGCTTTTTTAAATTTTACCTCATGAGTTGAAGCGTAAATTATGGCCTATTTCAGTTGAACTTTTCAAATTTAAATATACTTATTATTCTATTTACATGTTATTGTCATTATTTCATTCTTAGCGTTCGGTTGCTGCCTTTTTCTGTCATGTACGATTAACGTAGAAACAACGCCCAGTTCGGTCTTCTCCCCCGCGGTTATTATTTGTATTTCAGAAATAACGTAAAACATGTCCAATTTAGTGTTAATTTAAATTTAAGAGGCTAAACTGACGGGATAAATCGAAAACCATCTCATTGTATGAGCTAGGAGGGAAAAGCCTCTTGGTTACTGGTTCTTCCCCTCGAAGAATAAACCTCTTCTAGCTCATGCGATTATTTAAAATTATCTTTATCTTATTTCCTGTTAAACGCATAGGAAACGCGATGTAATTTTATTTTGTAAAATATACAACTTTTTGACAGTTCTTACTATTCATTTTTATCTGAATGACGAACAGTTTGGACATAATGTTATTGCATTTTTGCGTTTGTGGGAAATACTAACGTCTTATCCACTGTATGTAACTTTAACTATGACTTGCTATAACTAAATTGTACAGCCTCTATGTAAATGTAAAACTATAAAAGACTGCTTACAGTGGATAATCTGTTATTCTTTCCCGTTTAAACGCAAACGTACGCAAACGCAAAGCACTAAAACGTAGAAAAGAACAACTTTTGGACAATTCTGATAATTCTTGTTTATCTTGGCTCCAAACTGTTTGCACTGCAAATAATAGTTTTAGCGTAAACGCGTTTATTGGGAAAGAATAACAGATTCTCCACTGTACCTTAGCGCAAAGAAAACGTCAACAGCGAAACTGCTGTTTGCAAAAGGTGACATTGTGAACCGTTTAAACAGGACTTCTATCATAAATGGGTTACCTGTATAGTTTGTAGTTGAGTCATTCAATCTAATTCGGCACTATATTATTATGACTACATAACCATTTCACTGCCAAAATCGAGCATTTTACAATTAATTTATGTTAACGGTTTGGAACCTGTGGGCACCGATTTAATTTAAGCTTTATGATACCATGTTCATATTCATAGTTAAACTATTGAATGGTGGCGCTTTCAATAAAACACAACGTTTCGCAGTAAAAAGGTATTGATGAAATAATGGTCAAAACTTACACGGGAACTACATGACTACTTTAACCCATTACCCCATAACCTGTTTCTAGTTTAAAAGAAAGATGATCTCTTAAAGCAGGCTGAAAGTAAATCAGAATGCGCCTTAAGGCGCATTCTGCTTTACTTCCAGCCTGCTTTAAGCTATAATCTGTTAGGATATAGAAAATATTTCGTATGATACATATTCATGACTGTATAAAAAGGAAATATTTTCTTCAGTTGAGGAATAAATTATTGGCGTTAAAAGGCGTATTTAAGGGGGAATGGATTAATCATGTACATGTACATGCTATGAGAGATTTCATTAAAATAAACTACTTTGCCGATAAGTTTAATTCCGATGAGACGACCATTAAGTCGGCGAAATATAGGAACCAAAAGTGTTTGACACTCTTATAATATTAAGAAGAAAGAAGGAGCATTTTGGTTAGAACAAAAATAAAATAAAACCCGTAGTGAGCCGTACTACTCCTAACTATAGCTTAAACGACTTGGTCTGAACGAGGCAATACATTATTAGTTATACAGTTTCTTTCCAGGGTACTTGAGGATTTATTCCCGGCTGAGGAAAATCATGTTGCCCGAGCCGTTAGGCGAGGGTTACATGATTTTACAAGCCGGGAATAATTCCTCAAGTACCCTGGGAAGAAACTGTATAATTAATTTAGTGGTTGAAATTATTTTTTGACCAATGAGAGTTTAGTATTTTTGAAATATTTTCGAGGATTAATTTTTGTAAGTCAGTACTATCAAACACTAATCAACGACTAAAAAATGTAATCCTGCGCATGCGTATTTGGGTTGATTCGCAGGTGTTTCTTTGGGTACAGCCTATGTCCATTTCCTTTGACATCTCTTTGTCGGTACTATTTAAAAAGGTTGTTTCGGGAAGAACAAACGTTTTGTTACTTCCAATTGACGGTATAGCTCTTTGTCGGTATCAAAAAATAATTTCAACCACTAAATTGGTTAGTGTCTATTAGTCTATTTTAACAAAAGATTAAAAGTCGATCGGGTGCCCCTCGCTTGACTTTTAATTTTTGTTAAAATCGACTAATAGACACTAACCTATACTTATTATACTGTCAAAGATTTTACGGTTTAAACGCTTTAAATAATTATAATGTCCACTCCTGTCAATTTTCATAACGCAACACTAATCCCCCGTTGGGCACCCCAAAACACTATGTAGCTGACGTCACATCAACCTACGTCAGAAATTAGATGTCGTCATGAGAGCAGCCAGCTGATCGATACTGCAGTAGCGCTGATACCTTTGTTTGGGAAATAAAGTCAATTTTCCGGGATATCATTTTTAGATAAGTTAACAAGAACGTTTTTGTGATTATTTTTGTTTGAATATTAGTTTGTGGAGGCAGTATATTGTCGCGTTAAGATAATTATCATGTTCTCACGAAAAGATTCCATTTTCCATGTGCAAGACATTTATGTTTAAATGGTGGTGACTTATAGTCCCACTGGACCGGGTGAAAATTATTTGTATATAAACAATACTTTCTTAAAACATCATGTATTATGCACATGTCACAAAAATAAAATATTTACTAACTTACTTACTTCCTTACTTACTTTCCGCTTACAAGATAATAATGTCAGATGTTATCTGGCATTTTTTCTTTAGAAAAGCGAAGTAGTAACTGGTGTCAGAAATATGCCACCATAGATTTCGTTCCTGATTAACTTAATACAAGCAAGATTAAAGCAGATAGCTGTTCAATACAAAATGACCATAAATGGATGTTAAACCCAAAACAAATCGAGCTTAGTGTACATCGAATTATTGTTTTTATCTTTCATCTTCATTGATCAACGGAGATATTCTTCTTCTCACAATAAACACATTGACGATTAAACCTTACATCTTTTGCAAAAAGGTAATATGAGCAAAATCAGAAGCCGCGTACACGTAACCCGGCTTCTGAATAGGTTCCAAAACAAATCATTTACGTTTTCAAGAAACTGGTATTTCCTACATTTTATTGTAACTGCGTTTGCGTCTGATTTCGTTTAACTCTTTTCCTGCCAAGTTTAGTAGTGTCGTCTGCAATACAGTGGAGAATCTGTTATTCTTTCCCAATAAACGCGTTTACGCTAAAACTATTATTTGCAATGCAAACAGTTTGGAGCCAGATCAGACGCCGGGTAACCCGGCGTCTGATCTGGCTCCAAACTGTTTGCCACCAAGATAAACAAGAATTATCAGAATTGTCCAAAAGTTGTTCTGTTCTATGTTTTAGTGCTTTGCGTTTGCGTACATTTTTGTACGTTTGCGTTTAAACGGGAAAGAATAACAGATTCTCCACTGTACGAGTGCCAAATAACCGTTACGCGGCGTCTGATCAGGATCCATCATTCAACATCTTCCCCAACGTAGGAGAAGGTAACCTTGTTGCATAAACCCCTTTGTGAAATAAGCAGTTTCTTCCCTTATTTTCTATTAATCCACATTTAATTTCAGAAACCCCGTTTATACGACCGATCAACAGTTTTTTTTTGTTTCAGAAAGGTGGCCGCTACTGACACATTAACAGTTATAATAGAAATCCCTTAAATTGTTTTCTACTTTAATTTTACTCTGCTTTATCATTTTTTTTTATTATATTACCACGTGGCATTGAAACCGTAATGTGCATTCAGCTCTTAACTCGGCGACCACTAACAACTGGGTATGTTTATACAGTGGAGAATCTGTTATTCTTTCCCGTTTAAACGCAAACGTACGCAAACGCAAAACACGAAAACGTAGAAAAGTACAACTTTTGGACAATTCTGATAATTCATGTTTATCTTGGTGGCAAACAGTTTGGAGCCTGATCAGACGCCGGGTTACCCGGCGTCTGATCTGGCTCCAAACTGTTTGCACTGCAAATAATAGTTTTAGCGTAAACGCGTTTATTGGGAAAGAATAACGTTTTCTCCACTGTATCATTTATTTATGGTGTAATTAAACTGCAACATAACCATTTTACTGACCAGACCAGCAAAACTAACATTAATAAACCGTTTGGATTCTGATCAATTGTTGACATCCATATCAATGTATTCTGTAGTCAAAAAAACATCGAAGTCTTAATTGTACAGTAAAACCTCTCTATTACGACCACTAATTTTTGTTAATTATTGAGTGTTTAAGGCAGGTGACTGCTTAATGCAAGATGACAGTGAAACAGAATGCTCCTATAGGAGCTTTCTGTTTCACTGTTATCTTGCTTTAAGCTGCCACCTGTATTTTATACAATCAGTTAGCCTTCGTTTTAGTGGTCGTAATAGAGAGGTTTTACTGTATAAACAAAAGCATTCACTACCTTATCCCGAGTACAACAGATATTTGCAATTTGTTTGGATCCTGGCCAGACGCTGCGTCACGTCCAAATTGTTTGACATTCATTTCAATACTTCTGAAGTCAAAGTAGCTACATTTTTAAACATGATAGAAATATGACTGCAAAAAAGGTAACAATACAGACGTACATCAGCATTGAAACATTTCTTGACATAATAACTTTCACTGTTTTGAAGATCTGATTTTCTGGTGAGAATGTGACACCAACTAGACTTTGATTGTGGTGAAAGAGAGTGAATTTTACCCTCATATGCTGTTTATATATTTGCAATTAAATGATGAATAAAAATAGCTTTCTTATGACTTATGACATGACCTTATAAAGTCTAACTTTAATACCGTTGAGACGACGTTACTTTTTCCTACTAATCGTGTTTGTCCTAAACCAAGTATGTTCATTGCAAAACAGTTGCATCCAGATTAAACACTAGGTAATCTGGCATCTGATGAGGATTAAAAGTGTGTTCCACTCAGATTGAAAACATTATCGTTAGGATTTTCAGGAAGCAGTCGTTTTCTATATTCTATTGCACTGCGTTTGCAAAAAGTTTCGTTTAAACGAGAAAAATTCACGCCTTCTCCACTGTAAAAAGGGAAACATGTCTCGATATAAAAATATAAATACGGTACACTGAACGTTTATACAGTGGAGAATCTGTTATTCTTTCCCGTTTAAACGCAAACGTACGCAAACGCAAAGCACTAAAACGTAGAAAAGAACAACTTTTGGACAAATCTGATAATTCTTGTTTATCTTGGTGGCAAACAGTTTGGAGCCTGATCAGACGCCGGGTTACCCGGCGTCTGATCTGGCTCCAAACTGTTTGCACTGCAAATAATAGTTTTAGCGTAAACGCGTTTATTTGGAAAGAATAACAGATTCTCCACTGTAACCGCATTAATATATTCAATTCTAAAAGAAACTGTGTACTTTGTTTTCTGTGATAATTTATTGACTATATTCCTGAAAGTCTATATATTTGGTACCACAATTTAGATCAGTTCATGAACAATATGGAAGTCATTTCAGATTTTGAGATGCGGTCGTTTAAAGTGGATGTTTTTAAACGAGAAAAGACGAAGTGTTAAACTCAAAGTTGCAAAGTAACTCTGAAAGTCAGACTGCGTTCAGTTGGGAATTTTATATAGGTTCAGTTGTAATCTTATGATAATTTTAGTCAGTATCGTATGTGCCCATCTTTGCTCATGATGTAAGCGACAATGAGACATAGCGTAGACCTTAAGTGACGTCTGATAACGACATCAGGAATAAACCGTCGTCCTATCCCTGAGTTAGGGCATATGCAAGGTCCATAACAACTTTTCTCCTAAAACCTCGCGTGGGACCATTATGGTGACTAAGAATATTGTAAGACCTATCAGAAAAAGACACGAGTCCACTACTGTTGACCCAAACGGAAATGACGTCATGCTCGCTGCAAATAAGCAGCCTAATGACGTACTCTCAATGTCTGTCCCTCAAAGCCCCCCCCCCCCTCCCTAGCCCGGATGGATGTCCGAGCTTGCTGGAGACAACACAATATAGAGGTATGTCTGCTAATACCACACTGTCTTGCCGAACTAGACACTGTTTGAAAACGACGTCGAAGTAACGTCGACGTAACACATTCGTCTCTAGGTATCTGTGCAATGTCTGTGACGATCTACCACTCCACTTGTATGTTGAAAACGTTTGAGCAGCCGAATGAGTGTGTTTCTTTGGTACCCATAATGTTCTACTCACGTTAGTGACGTTGTAGTTATGAACAAGCATTGCAAAGACTCAAGTTTGCCTATTTTCATTCAATCTCAGCAATTTCTCTGTGTACTGATGTGAAGTAAAATGTGTTTTTCTTTGTATAAGGCATACGAATTACACTCATGTACGTTTCCGGTGGCATGTGTATTTTCCTTAAGCTGCACGTGCAAAAATGCAAAATAACGCATTTCCCAATAAACTAAAAAAAATCATACTAAGTAATAGATTTTGTTACCAATGGATGTTTAATAAAAATAAGATATTGTGTTCGAAATTTTAAATCATTACGTCTTCTAGATATTAAAGTATTTGAAAATAAAAAGTGCACAGTTTCTTTTGGAATTGAGTATAGGTGCTATGTACATATTAGGAATTTACCGGTAGATATTCTAATTGTGATCTGTATATGTGCAATTTAGAATTGTGCCAACTTACATGTATCACAAGTGCAATTGAAATACATATTTTATTTCTTGCATAATTTTAACTTTAACTTATGCCTACCTGTGGTATCGGACTTTTCCGCGTGTATTTGTACCATACGATACAATAGTCTCTATCTTACTACTTGAATTGCACCGTTTGTATTTTACTCCGACTTCGTTTTCGATGCACGTGACGTCATGTCGTACAGGTACCACATTATTCTTTGTAGCATTAGTCAATTATTGTACTGCTTCCAAAAGCAAGTGTCTTTTGATACTTTTTAAACAACTATTTACATGTTGGTGGTGAATATGGTAGGCATAGAATGAACACATCAATCGTAGGCGATTCGCTAAAGGGCGTTGTATTCAGCTTCCGGCGTTCAGCCTATTTAGTCGGCTAAAAAACATTGAAGCTTATGTTTATTGTTATATGTCTTGCCGAATCAAAATAAAATTTATTTGATATTTGACTGACTGTTTCCGCCGAAAACGTCTCGAGCTGAATACACCGACCCGCTATGTGTTTCAGTTGCCACTGTTTGTGGCTTAGGTTAGCGGGTTGTGCCCCTCGTGCAGCGTGCAGAGTATTTCAGACCAGGAAGCCAACTTGCCATTGATGGCCATCGACGGCAGTAGTGAGTTCAGTAAAGATATCGGAGGCCAACTAAGTTCGCCGATGCAAACAACCTTTTATAGTACGGCCTCTAACGTTCTTGGATACTTTCCAACAATAGTCCATTACGCCCCATGTTTATGTACTTTCCATGAGTACGAACGAATTACATGTATTTACGAATCGAATCACACAAGCGAAGTGCATTAATCAATTGAAATGCATCAATTTTACCACATACATAATTAAGGTTTAAACATAATATTAGTGTTTGGCCTACTTTTTCAGCCAATCAGCAAGCCTCAAAATTCAAACTTTCGCTCGGTTTAATTATTAAGTCAACGGGATTTAACGAGATTTGGCAATTTAATTATGAAGTGTTCGAGACTTGGATTTAGACGTTAGCAAGCATTGCGCATATGTTAATATTTCGGTCAGCTCCGCCCATGGCGTGACTTTTAAGCTTTACGGGAAATCCATCACACAGCAAAATGCATATAGATATATCTACATGTACAATTCAATTTCGAGAAAAATAATGACATTTTGTAGCTCACTAGTCGGAAGAAATTGTGGAAATCATTCAAATTTTATTTAATCTTTAGGAGGGGAGAAAAAGAAAACACAATATAATTAAAACAGAATTCTTACCGTAATTAACAAAACCAACATCTACAAACCATTGTCAATGGCGGCGAAATCACTATATAAAGACAGGCGTCTGCATAATGCAAGATCAAAATAATGCAGAAAGCTCATCATTATGAGTTTTCTGCATCATTTCAGGGCTCCAGATAAGAGGGGGTAAACTTCACAAATCCAACATTTTCAAACTTCACAAATCCTATGGTGTTACTTCTCATTAGAATCGTCTCTCCTAGACGATTCTAATGAGTAGTGACACCGTAGGGTTTTAAGCAGAAATAAAGATTTTAGTTTTTGAAATACCCCTTATCTGGAGCCCTGTATTTTGTGCTGCATTAAGCATTTAGACGTCAATAACTATTCTTTTTCCATCGTTTTTTAAGATAACCATTTTCTTCCAAATCGAATCCGCTTAAATCAAAATTGCCATGCGCCATGTTGCTGCCTAATAAAACACACAATATATATGTAACAGGCTGTGTAAACATCTGTCGGCGGAGAAAAATATATAAATAAAGTGAAGTGACGTCATATGTGGGCGGGTCAAACACTAAAATGGTTAGAGTTTATTTCAACGCTTCTTAATTATTAAGAAGCCAAATTCGGTCGCAGGCTCCCTCATTTGTTGGCTTCTTAATCATTAAGAATCATTGAAATAAACTCTAAGTATTACTTGTAAGCTGCTTTGTTTGAAACAATAAATATCGAAAAGGGTTGGCTTATTGAAGAGAAAAAAATGCACTATATATTTAAAGGACAAGACGACAATTCATTTGATTGCCTTTTTTGGTTTTTATCGTTACAATTGACGAACTACCTTCAAGTCTTGTTCGCGTAGTTGGCCATCAGTACAGTGGAGAAAACGTTATTCTTTCCCAATAAACGCGTTTACGCTAAAACTATTATTTGCAGTGCAAACAGTTTGGAGCCAGATCAGACGCCGGGTAACCCGGCGTCTGATCAGGCTCCCAACTGTTTGCCACCAAGATAAACAAGAATTATCAGAGTTGTCCAAAAGTTGTACTTTTCCACGTTTTAGTGTTTTGCGTTTGCGTACGTTTGCGTTTAAACGGGAAAGAATAACAGATTCTCCACTGTACCTTCAAGTCTTGTTCGCGTAGTTGGCCATCAGTAAATGTAAACAGGTCATTATTGTTACACTCGGTCACGGACATTGTCACACATTGCCCTCCGATTTATTTACTGAACTCACTGCTGTATTTCATGGCCCACCGGTAATGTGTATTGATATTCATTTTCAATTTAAGCTTTATTATAGACGCAAGGGGTACGTGATCCTTATCTAAATATGACATCCTACTGTACGCGTAGAGAATTACACACGTTTGTTAAGTCAATGCACATGAATTAACCCTTTCATGATCAAATTTATCGTATGATTTTTTATTTTACCCTTTACCGCCATATTGTCGTATGCTTCAATACTGTTGTCTACAATATCGTTTCATAGTTAGCTTTTTTAGATAGAGTCTGATCAGGATCCAAACTGTTTGCAAACGCGCCTTATGGCGTCATTAACCCATTATACCCAGAAACTTACAATGGACAATTCCTGTTTGCAATAATTGCTAGTCCATTTTAGACTTGTTAGGGTTGTTTTTTATAATATATTGAAAAATGACAAACAGTGAAGTCCCTGATCAGACGGCTCCTGTATGAGCCCTGTGGTCAGGGACTTCACTGTTTTCATACGACAAGGGTACTATTTACATGTACATCTTTGGTAAAGGACGCATACATGCGTCAGTATGGATCAACGAGTTAATAAAGAAAGGGTTAAGGATATAGTGTTACATGTACGACAGTTGCATGTGCCGATCCAGCTTTATTCCTCTTTACGAAGACTTAAATTATTCACTTTGGTCAATAATAGCAGCAGGTTTATTTGGAAATAGGAAGATGACTGAAAGTTTCTGTTAGGTATATCTTCCATGAAATATCGACATTTATTTTCAGTTAATAAATTTCAAATTTTATCATGTAAAGTAACATTCTAACAGTCAAATTAAAACATAAAACGTCACACTACCATATATACTAGTACAGTGGAGAATATGTTATTCTTTCCCGTTTAAACGCAAACGTACGCAAACGCAAAGCACTAAAACGTAGAAAAGAACAACTTTTGAACAATTATGATAATTCTTATTTATCTTGGTGGCAAACAGTTTGGAGCCTGATCAGACGCCGGGTTACCCGGCGTCTGATCTGGCTCCAAACTGTTTGCACTGCAAATAATAGTTTTAGCGTAAACGCGTTTATTGGGAAAGAATAACGTTTTCTCCACTGTACGGTAAAAACATCCACCGATTATATAATCACACAATTATTTGCGGTTTAACATACGACATGTTGTAGGTATATGTACTTAAATCAAGGTTGAGTGTTTGAATTGTATTTGCACACCACTGTGTAATAAACCTTTCGCTTTCTATATTCAAATACTAGACTTTTCAAAAAGTTTGGATCTAGAATAGAAACCTAAAAACGAGGCGTCTGATCACCAACCAAACTATTTGACAGTTGTGGTAAAGTTATCAAGAGAAAATGTATTTGTAATCACCTTAAAGATACATGTATATAATTGCAGACGACAACCACGAAACAGACGATATCTTATATAGCTGACGAGGTGTTATCTCATTTGCTCATAACGTCCTACAAACAGGACATAAGCAAACATAGATTTCTATCAAAAGTAAAAAAAAAAAGAAAAAAAAAGATAAAGCACCCTTTGTGAAGCATGGATTTTTTCAATTATAAGCATGGGAAACTCCACTTGGAGTCAGTTGGTTAAAGCAGAATATTTGGGCTTTTATCTTTACCATGATTGTGTTTGTTAATCTTAATAGGTTAGCTATGCGTAATCATAGTGTGCATTATACAGTGGAGAAAACGTTATTCTTTCCCGAATAGACGCTAACAAAACGCAACCGCGAGGCAAAAACCTGTAGAAATGTTCACTATATTTAAATTTATATTGATTTAGTCTAATGTAAGCAGCAAACAATTCCAATCCTGGTCAGATAACTGTATGCATCGACATAGTAAGTTTGGCATAAACGCGTTTATGGGGAAAGAATAACGTTTCTCCACTGTGACTAGATAAGGATATGTCCCAATTACAAGTCAGAAAACACACACCAGCAAACCGAACAACATGATGGACTTATACAATGTAGTGGTCTTTCTTGCAACATTTATAATTTGCACATTGTTTGCCAATTTATTCAAATTAGTTGGTAAAGAGAACTTGCCAAATGGACCTTGGACTGTTCCGGTGTTTGGAAGTTTACCTTTCATCGGCGATTCGATACCAAAAACCTTTCAAAAGTGGTGGAAGTCATACGGAAATATATTTAGACTTCAATTAGGGAGTATGGACACAATCGTTCTTAACGGATATGAAACTCTAAAGGCTGCGACAGAAGCTGGCAACGATGCATTTTCAAGTAGACCTGAATCTGTTGCGTCTTCAATTTTAAAGGAGGCTAACGGTGGAATTGAGCAAGTAACATTTTGTCCCTTTAACACAACGTATCTTAAAAGTCGAAAATATATTGCTACTATGTTACGTAAGGTAACCGACAGTTCCGGCAGCTTATCGTTTCATGAAGCATTGAGGGAGGACACTGACAAACTCTGCCATAAGCTACTGCTGAAGGCGAGTAAAGGAGAGTCAATATCCATGAACGCGGACTTAAAGTTTGCAGTTGCATCAGTCAGTTATAAAGCGTTCTTTGGATCAAAACAGAACCAAGAAGACAGAAAACGAAGAATTAAAGAATTGATTAAATTCGATGATGACTTTGAAATACTTGCGGCTACAGGTAACCCCTTGAACGTTATGCCCTGGCTTCGTTATTTTTTATCATCAAGAGTTGCCCGTGTTCAACAATTTCTTAAGCACGTGGTTGGTCTTGAAGACAATCAAGTGATGGATCATCGGGATGTATTCAACGAGGAAGATCTTAGAGATGTCACAGACTATTTTATAAAGTTTGAACAAGAGAACGGCCACACTTCCGATGGAGTTTTGGTGAGCAAATGTTTGTTTCGAAGCTTAAAAGACCTGTATTTTTCTGGTATTGCAACCACATCAACGACGATCAATTGGATGCTTCTATATATGATCTCTTATCCAAATATTCAGCAAGAGGTCCATAACGAAATAGATAAGGTTATTGGTGACACTCCCTACATTGTACTGGATGACAAACACCGTTTACATTTCACAATGGCAACCATAAATGAGACACTACGAGTATCAAGTATCGTTCCCTTTGCTTTACCACATTCGGCAACCAGCGATGTGAACTTCATGGGCTTTGACATTAGAAAAGACACGCCTGTTACTTTTAATCTGTACTCGGCAAATCATGATGAGACCGTCTGGGAGGACCCGTATACATATCGCCTTGAGCGCCTTCTCAATGAAGTGGGAAAACTTGATGAAATCCGATGTCGAAAGATCGCAGCTTTTGGGTTTGGGCGACGAGCATGTGCTGGTGAACGCTATGCACGAATGGAAGTATTTGTCATATTTACTACTCTGATGCAACGCTTTACATTTTTGAAACCAGCGGATGACGAACTTGACTTGACACCCGTGCCTGGAATTACGTATAAACCAAAACCGTTTCGCGTTCTCGTCAAAGAAAGGAGGTCACGTGTATAAAACTCTGAACGTTTGACATCGGAGAAGTGGTGTTACAGTAGAGAATCTGTTATTCTTTCCCGATAAACGCGTTTACGCTAAAACTATTTTTTCTTTAACAAACAGTTTGGCGCCAGATCAGACGCCGGGTAACCCGGCGTCTGATCATGCTTCAAACTGTTTGCCACCAAGATAAACATGAAATATCAGAATTGACCAAAAATTGTTCTTTTCTACGTTTTAGTGTTTTGCGTTGCGTACGTTTGCGTTTAAACGGGAAAGAATAACATTCTCCACTGTATCACGTCTTATCGAAGTTAACACGAACGCAATAACATTGGGAAGATGTCAGTTTTTGAAAATGTAGACGGCTCATTTTAATCTGAATGGCAAACAGTTTGGATCCTGATCAGACGCGGGGTTACCAAACTGTTTGCAACGGACATAAAGTTTTTTTAAATAAATGTATCCTCAACCGTACTGTGCTTATACTTTTCGGAACCTTTTTCTTGGATGTGTGATGCTTTGATTTTAAGAGAACTGCATGAACATTCGCTGTGTATTCAATGAAACTGGCTCATCTAATATTTCGGTGAAAAGCAGCGTTATAGCTTTAGGACTTGCTAATGTTACAGAGAACCGTTTCGACAAAACTAAAGCAAACATAGGGCAAATAACTGTAGAAGATGGCGTCCTTTTGAAAATGCTAATAATTTGTTTTAACCCATTGCCTCACGAAGAATGTGTTCTTCTACACTAAATGCAATGTGCTAAATAATTTATTTTTATTGCAAACAGTCTGGAGCCAGATCAGATGATGGTAACCCGGTGTCTGATCAAGCTTCAAACTCTTGCCATCCAGATAAAGATATATCGTCAGAAGCCCGTTTCATAAAACTTACGACAAAAAACGGTCGTAAGTCAAAACTTTAAAGTACATTTAATTTCTTATTTCTCTATCTTATCCTGTTTTGTGACATCTCTTTGGAATCGTCATTACAAGACAATTCCAAGGAGATATCACAAGACAGGATTGGATGAAGTAATAAATAAAAATTGAGACTTTTATAATCTGACTTACGATACCATTTGATCTGAATCCGAACTGTTTGCAATGATCATAATAGATTTAGCATGAACGCGTTTACTACAGTGGAGAAAACGTCATTCTTTCCCGTTTAAACGCAAACGCAAACGCATCGCAATAAATCGTAGAAAAAGACAACAATTTGACAATTCTGACTAATTATGTTAATCTGAGTGGCAAACAGTTTAGAGTCTGATCTGGCTCCAAACGGTTTGCAATGTCAATAATAGCTTAAGCGTAAACGCGTTTATTAGGAAAGACGTTCGTTTTCTCCACTGTAGGAAAGAAAAGCGTGTAGTCCACTGTACAATGCTTAGTTCTTGCTTTTTTTTCTTCAATACGTTCTATGAGACATTCAGACATATAGCTACTGTCGATGTATAATTTTATTTTAGATGCTGTTCTGTGGTAAAACTTTTAGCGTTCCCTTTTGTTCTAAATTTCCCTGTAGGGTTGATATAAAAAGGATGGGCATAGTTTCATATTTGCTCTGACGTAATTATACATCCTGCTGTACTTGTATGAGAATTCTGTTTTCCAGAAATAGTTTTAATTTTATTCGATACAAAAACGTTTAATCAACCGTGCATCCGGTTACAATGGAGAAAAAAACGTTCTTCTTTCCAAATACATTGCCGTGTATTTAGATCACTCTTGTATGTTTATAATGGAATACAGTGGAGAATCTGTTATTCTTTCCCAATAAACGCGTTTACGCTAAAACTATTATTTGCAGTGCAAACAGTTTGGAGCCAGATCAGACGCCGGGTAACCCGGCGTCTGATCAGGCTCCAATCTGTTTGTCACCAAGATAAACCAGAATTATCAGAATTGTCCAAAAATTGTTCTTCTCTACGTTTTAGTGCTTTGCGTTTGCGTACGTTTGCGTTTAAACGGGAAAGAATAACAGATTATCCACTGTATATGCGCTAAATCTATTATTTCCATTGCAAACAGTTTGGAGCCAGATCAGACGCCGGTTAACCCGGCGTCTGATCAGGCTCCAAACTGTTTTCCACTAAGTTTAAAATAAGTCGTCAAAATTGTCAAAAAGATGTCATTTTCTGTAAATCTTCATTGACTTATTACAATTGAGATGGCGTTATTTTTTACCAGTTTACATGAGAGAACGCGCAAACGTTATACAGTGGAGAATCTGTTATTCTTTCCCGTTTAAACGCAAACGTACGCAAACGCAAATCACTAAAACGTTTAAAAAGAACAACTTTTGGACAAATCTGATAATTCTTGTTTATCTTGGTGGCAAACAGTTTGGAGCCTGATCAGACGCCGGGTTACCCGGCGTCTGATCTGGCTCCAAACTGTTTGCACTGCAAATAATAGTTTTAGCGTAAGCGCGTTTATTGGAAAAGAATAACAGATTCTCCACTGTAGTACATTAAAATGTTAAATCAGTATTTTGATTAACTTTTACCTCTGAATAGAAAGCAGCTTGAACCTTGTTCAGATACAAAGTGACTCGGCATCTGAGCTGACTCATAATTCTTTGCAATGGAAGTTACAGTGTTCCCTCCCTACAACGGTCTTCCCAACAATGACTCCCTCCTTACAGCGACCATTGTCACAGTTGCCTAAAAAGCACAAGTGTGTCCAACCTATTCACGACCGTATGCTGTTTTTCTCAAAGTTACACAATGGACATTTTGACAGAAAACAAACTTAATGACGAATGGCAAACAGCTTGAATCCAAATCAAAAGCCGCGTAACGCGGCGTCGGATCTGGACTCAAGCTATATTTGCAAATGTTCCTCCCTATAATGACTCCTTCCGAACAACGCACAAATGTTTTGTCTCCCGTTGGATGTCGTTGTAGAGAGGGAGCACTGTATTGCTTTATCACAAACGAGTTTTTCGAGAAAGAATAACGCTTTCTTGGGCATTAGATCGCATTTTTTCAATGGCATAACATCAACAACTTAAAGTTTGAATTTATGGCAACTTATGGTAATATCAACAAGAGTGTGAAACGGTTATGATCCCGACCAGATTCCGAGATACAGTGGAGAATGTGTTATTCTTTCCCAATAAACGCGTTTACGCTAAAACTATTATTTGCAGTGCATACAGTTTGGAGCCAGATCAGACGCCGGGTAACCCGGCGTCTGATCAGGCTCCAAACTGTTTGCCACCAAGATAAACAAGAATTATCAGAATAGTCCAAAAGTTGTTCTTTTCTACGTTTTCGTGCTTTGAGTTTGCGTACGTTTGCGTTTAAACGGGAAAGAATAACAGATTCTCCACTGTATATTTGATTGGTCCAATTTTTATCTAAGGGTGCCTGGGCTAACTTTTCTTTTTCTTTTTGTTTTATATTGAAATTTCTATCAGCATACAGTGAAGACTCTGATCAGACGCCGCATTATGTGGTTTGAATTTAAGACAACTTATGGTAATATCCTCACGAGTGTCCAACCTTGTCTGATTTTAACCAATTTATGCAAAGTGGATTCTTCTATGTTTATATAAATGATTGGTCCAATTTTTATCTAAGGGTGCCTGGTCTAAACTTTCATTTTCGTTTTGTTTTATATTGAAATTTCTATCAGCAAACAGTGTAGACTATGAGTAGAGTCTACACTGTTTGCCTATGTTCCTTTTAAAAAAACGCCAGGCACAAATGGGTTAATCAAATTAGTATATATATTGGTTCTTGTCGCAATTCAATATCAGTGTATTGCATGTACAAATTGTATTGATGTTTTCAACTGTTACTGTAGTTCTCGTTTGAACGAATGTAGTTTTATAATTGTAGAAAATTACAGGGATTGAGAAATGCGGAAAAATCATCATAAATTGAGTGGCAAATGATGAGAAGCTGATTTCCTTGGCGTCTGATCAGGTTCAAAATGCAAGAAATATACAGTGAAGCTCGCTAATAACGAAACTTGATATAACGAACTATTTGATATAACAAAACTTATCTTATATACCATCTCTTATTAACATAGTAAAATGGACCTGATATGACAAAATTTGGATATAACGAAAGACATCAGACTGTCCCTACGACATCGTTATAAATGGATAATCTGTTATTCTTTCCCGTTTAAACGCAAACGTACGCAAACGCAAAGCACTAAAACGTAGAAAAGAACAACTTTTGGACAATTCTGATAATTCTTGTTTATCTTGGTGGCAAACAGTTTGGAGCCTGATCAGACGCCGGGTTACCCGGCATCTGATCTGGCTCCAAACTGATTGCACTGCAAATAATAGTTTTAGCGTAAACGCGTTTATTGGGAAAGAATAACAGATTATCCACTGTAAGTGAGCCTCAATGTTACTGTTTAAGCACAACTTTTATTTTATGTGTCTTCCCCGCTGAAATGACAGCCCTTTGTTTCACTAGATATGAAACAAAAATGTAAGGAACAATACAGAAAATAACTGTTGATCCTCCCTCCTACGTCTTTTCATAATCCTAAAAAAAATTCTGTATGACTTGATAGTTTCTTATGGGAAACATGCAGTATCGTAACAACAGCCTATTTAGAGCAGTCTTAAAAAACAAAAAATAGAAGACGATCATCCCCTTGGAGATTTATGCAGTACTGTAGACTTTCTTTAACCCTTATCCTGCGGTGATATCGTCTGCTTCGAAATTGTCGTCTGCAAAATTTATTAAATGTAGATTTATACATTTTTTAAGTAAAGAAACCTTAAGAAGAGTGTCAAACAGTTTGGATCCAGATCAGACGCCGCGTTACGCGGCGTCTGATCTGGATCTAAACTGTTTGTAAAAATCAATAAAGTCGCGACCAGCAGGCAAATGGTTAAAGTCAGTTTCGCTAGGGAAACCTGTATATAATAACTATTTCAGATTCCGTTAGAACATGGAATAATATACATCATGATGTCATATACAATTGTCAGAAATGGTTGTACAGCGTCCCTCTATACAACGACACACAGTGGGAGACAAAATTGTGTGCGTTGTTGGGAGTGAGTCGTTATGGGGAGGGAAATAGGCTTACATTTGCATTCGCGGCGTCTGATCTGGATTCAAGCTGTCTGTCACTGGTCATTAAGTTTTTTTTCTGTAAAATGCCCATTGTGTAACTTTGAGATACAAACATGTAAACAGCGGACGACAATGTTATGCAGACGTTATTGCAGCCGTGAACAATTTGAACATACTGCTCCTTTTTGGGGAACTGTGACAATGGTCGTTGTAAGGAGGGGGTCGCTGTTCGGAGGGCCGTTGTAGGGAGGGAGCACTGTATCCCTGAATTCGGTCGTGTCACGTGACTCATCTTAGTATCAGCATTTATGCTTTCAGTTTGTTACGATTTCAAATCGACCCCTGCTTGTGATTCAGATATGTTAACTGATCTAAAACCGGTAGAGCCAATAGTTATGTTTCTTTTTCATGGTTATAATTCAGATACAGTGAAGAAAACAGTTTTCTTTCCCAATGAACGCGCTTACGCTAAAACGGTATACGTTTCCTTCAAGATTTTAATGGAAAGTAACGATGTATTGGTATTTTTATGCCCCCACACTACTTAGTCGGGAACATATTGTTTTCGTCTGTCTGTCTGTCTGTCTGTATGTTGGTCTGTTTGTCTGTTTGTTTGACCGTCTGTCCACAACTTTACCTTGTCCATAACTTTGGAGCTGCAAATGGTACATACTTTATATTTGGAATGTGTACTCAACTCAAGAAGCTCTTGAGCTAAGTACAACTTGGGTCATGTCGGACAAATGTCATGGTCATTTAGAGGTAAAATCGGGTGAATTAAACATTGGCCATAACATTGGAGCTGCATGTGATACAGACTTTATACATGTATTTGGACTGTGTACTCAACTCAAGAAGCTCTTGAGCTTGGAACAAGTTGGGTTATGTCTAGCAAAGGTCAGGGTCGTTTAGAGGTCAAATATGGTTAATTTAACATTTGCCGTAACTCTGGAACTACATATAGGGTCCTATATATGTCATTTTCATTCAGGTGCTATTTCATATATTCTCACGAGATAGGACCAACTATGCCACAGCAGTTGTGAAAAAATAAAAGTTACTGAAAGTTAGCCCTTTATTTGTTTTCTACACGACAAATATGTTCTTATGTTGTTTGTAAAATTTCAACACTCAACTGAATCTACATTTTTCTGCACAGCTGTTTTCATACAACATGTGCTGAATGCATTAGTAAGTTACGTTACCATTCCTATGTTAATTTCTATGAGTTTTCAAATGGGTGAAATTGCCTTGCTTTGTAGCACTAAATATTGAACTATTGTAGAACCAAGTTTTAAATAATTCATGAAATAGTTACATTGCATCCTGTTTTAAGCTTTAATATGGTATAAAACTTACTAGGTTACACAAAGTCGCATAGTCCCCGAATATATGTTTCTTAATAATTAACAATACAGACATAAAGCGTTACAGATAATGAACATTACTTATTAAAACATAAAAACCATGTGTTTTAGAAAATAGCCACAAACAAAATACAGAGTAAAATGTTATTCTCTTGAACCTGTAGGATGTGAAACTATTAGCTGTGGAAGTAACGTTGATTACAAAAAGTTTTCTTACACACCACTGAACCACTATCCTGAGGCCAGATACCCAGATGAACTTACCATTACAGTTTCAATCTTTTATTTATTGATTACTGTGGTGAAATAACCAATTTATGGCGTTGTCATCTTTCTAGAATGCCTCTAGTAACAATTATTATAATGAATGTTTTAAAACTTCTACCAATGAGGTGACATAAAATAACCCAAACTGTCTTTATGCATTTTCCAGTCATTTTCTGACACTTTATAACCGCTATTACGCAACCCGAAAGCGTTTTGAGCACTTCATATGGATTTTCATTTGATATGGAATAGTGAATACTGAATAAATTCTACGATTGTATGTAACGTAGATTACATTTGTTTTGAAAATGTTGTCCTATCAAATCAATAGCCCCTCTTCTCGGTCATGTAAAACAAGACAAATGAACCTAGCCAACTATAAATTTCTATAACGTATCATCATAATAATGTATAGCTTTTTCGTCTGCCATAAATCGGACGGACTTCGCCATTCAGTTGAATGAATCAAGGCAAATTGACTTTTATCTATGAACTTTGGATTTTTTATTCGTGATACGCCTGCATAATTCAGATATTCTGAAACTCTTAGTCTTGGCACAGTACTTGGATACATTTCACATTTGCCAACCGGAGAACTTATTTTTTCAGTTTTGTGTTTTTGTTAATCTAAAGTCAGTTTGAAGATGTTTTACACGTGCTTTGAAGATTTTTTTCTGTTTTCTAACTGCCAATTTGTTATGATACAGGACAACTCACTCTCATTCTGGTCCACTGTTTTAGATTAAACGCAGGAAATTTTACAATCAGTTTTGGATTAGTTTCACCTTCAACTAAATCCTATTTACAACTTTCATCTCTATATTGTTCAAGCCGCATTAGATCACAGTTATTCAGGCTCTCATCTAGCTTCTATCTCGTGTGATGTCCTTTCACACAATGATCAACTTGCCCCCTTCGATGTTTTTAACCTTCTTTGACATAGCGTCAATTGGCACATATATCCAGTTCTAGCTCTTGATCAGCTCCCATTCGCGTACTAAGAAACACCCTTTTTCTTTTCTCAATATCTCTGGCTGTAAGCCTGCTGTATCTCGAATCTACTATTCCCATATTGCCTCTGGAAAAAGAAGTAATTTACGTTACCATTTGAGTAATCAACGTTACTTCAATAAGATGCAATTTCAAACATAAAACAATTATCTGATTTTGAAAAAGAATAGTCAGTATTGTGAATGTGTATGTAATACACTAAACAGTTTGCATTCTTAACAGCAGAGACCTGTAATTACATTAGTACCAATGAGGTATACCATTCAACCCTTGTGAAAATGTAAGCTACGTTACCATACATAAAATGCTTTGTTTTCTGTGCTTTCAAAGGATCTCCCCTTATTCAGATTTATATAATTCACAAAAGCAGATGTTAAGTGCTTGTGTGGCGGCTGCAAAAAGTCGCCCCGTACTTCATTCTCAGTGTTGTTATACTTTCTGGTCCTTTGGAATCATTGATTTCAACGCATTTATACTTAAGCTGGTGCTAGGGGGCGTGATCACTGTTGCATATTTCAGTATTGCTCATAAACAGACTCAATTAAACCGAGTCTGCGATTTTCAGTATTTGCTTTGTTTTCTGTGCTTTCAAAGGATCTCCCCTTATTCAGATTGTTAATAATATATGTTCTCATAAATAATAAATATCAACGATAACATATTGAAAACCATGCAAAGAACAGCATTTATCTAAACAGTTTCAAACGTACAAATGCGAATTACGAAGTTTCTAAGGTTGATAATGTAGATATATTTTGGGGAATTTATTCAATGTTGCGACATGATGAGCAATGCGACTTCAATACCAGGTCTTTGGTTTGGCTTTTATGCATTCAAAATGTTCTTGAAGTAATAAAAATTGATTATTATCTATCATACATACCTAGCACTACTTCCGCTCCAATATCTTATGCATTTTGTGTTTTTACAATGTACACAAATAAACATGTAGAGACGTCTTCATATCGTAATTAGAAACTCTCAAAGGGCAACCACTTAATTACGAAGGTTATATGTGAAACTCCTCGTGTTTTGGACTAAAACCCATGCATTTTCCATCATTTTTATCAATACAATAAGCAGAATTCGGTACTTTTGCAAAACTATGGTATCGTAGCTTACATCTTGTAGATTACATACAGCAGTTGTTTAACGGCTTATCTTGTCAAAATTGTGCTTGAACATATGAAATACTGGGTATTTACCAGCACTTTTGCACAACAATACTACGCCAATGTAGTTATTTGGTTATATATACAGCGAGCTGTAATATCTATGCAACGTAGCTTACATCGTTAACAATACTATCTATTACTATGGCTTAATCTGGTTGTTTGGAGAATATCATGGCAATTAGATCATTTTTTTGGTTTCCATATTTAATTCAATGTGTTTTCGAGAACTTTTACCCATTTTTTTTTATCAGAATGACCATGTGATTAGGCATTGTTGTTGTAAGCACTTTAATGGTATCGTAGATTACAACAGTTTTGGCGACACTGCAACGTTGAGGTGTGTAAATCTAAAACTAGTTCAACACTAGAAACCGTTTGTAAATTTGAAATGATTGACATTGGGCAACATACTAGCCCAAAAAATTCACATGAAAAATGTATTTTGTGATTGCAAGATGACATGTTTTTAATAACACCCTGCCTGGCGACAGCCGATTTTTGACTAGTTTAGTACATTCAAAGAGTTCCCTCTAACACCAAACACCTTCAAACACTTAAACTAGCATGTATTTTTTAAGAGTATATATATACCCTGTGAAAATAATTTGATCTGACAGTCTATGGATATGTTTACTAAGAGTTATATGCAAGCGACATGGATTTTGTAGACATGGTCCTATCTCGTGAGAATATGTGATTTGTTCACACAAAAAATATTTTTGTAGACAAAAAATACACCACATTATGTTAAAATACTTACGTACTGCTGAAAAAGGTTACTATATAATTGTTTTGATTGATTTGTAGATTCTATATGGACAGCCCATATGGGTACAAGCTTTAACCGGTGCACTTTCGGCATGGGACCAATATGGGCTTCCCATATGGGTCCCTTTAAGCAATGTTTGCTGGGAATGTAGGCAACGGCTGAGCTACTGCCTACATTATTATTGATGGGCAAGCATTTCAGGTTGCCATTGTGAAGACACAACATGGTTCTACATTTGAAGATCTTATTGTTATTTTAATAAACATGGCAGGTACTATAGGATGTCAATGAAATCTGAGGCGTGTAAGAGAAGTGCCAAGGGCATCAAACCCAGTTTGGGTGTTATTTGCTGTTATAAGGCACCCCTGCCAGTTGATTTGAGCAATTCCCGGTAACAAGACTGACCTGTCAGGAGCTATCTCTGAGCAGGCTGTAGAGCTTGATCAACATGACCAAGTCTTAGTTGTGGCTGGTGGGTTCCCTGATGGGCAAAAAGGAAAAAGCCGAATCAAACAAGCCTGATGTAGACACGTAAGTACCCGAGCTTGACATGAGGAGGATATCAACGGATTATTTTACTCTTGTGTTACAAGCGAAGTTGATAAAATAGTTGTTCTGGTCAGATACACTAATGTTTTGAGTCTTCTATTGTCTCACTTCAATTCAATGTATTACACCAAACTCTGGCGCAAGAGAACCGGGGTCACAGAAACGAGTATAATATTCCTGCTCACACTATGTTTTATGACCAAACTGTCCTAGAAACCATTTCAGTCGTGCATGCTTTAACTCAAGGTGATTGGCATCCTTCTTCTCTAGCCAAAGCAAATAGAGTGCATGGAAAGTTTTGCAGAGCATCATGGAATGCTGAAAAGCTTTGTAAATAGAAATTTTCAAGAAACAAATGCTTAATATTTATCTGATAAAAGGTACAATGTGGAACACTTTGACTCGTTAAACAAGTGTCAATCTCGTCTGTTTCTCGAGTCTCCTTCTCCAGAGTCAGTCACAACAAGTGATGCACGATCATTATATGTGAAGCGTTAACATTGCCAGACATTAGAGTAGAGTGAATACCAATGGCTTTTGATCTTAATGAAATTTACACCAATACCCACACCAATACCAAAGTTGTGTTTGAAACTGACAACCTGTAACTACTATACTAACTATATGATTTTACAGTGCAAACTTGTGCGGGATATCCGTATTCTGTTAAGTGTCCACATCACAATGCAAATCCAAGAATGACGACAACTGCCACTATGAATAGGAACTGTATGTGATATTTTGAATGCACTATCTAACAAAGACGTCCAAGAGTGACTACAGTAGTGACAACTGTATTCTTAAAAACCATGTTTGTGCCAAAACAATGATGTCCATGGTAAACAAATTGAGACCAGATTAGACACCAGTTTTATCAATCTTCAAAATATTTGCCACTAAGATTTAAATACATTGTCAAAATTTTCCAAAATGAGTTATTTTCAACATGTTATTGAATTGAAATAGCATTTATTTCCGGTTAAACAGGAAAGAAAACAGTTTCCCACTGTAACAGCAGTTAGTTACATATAAGATAGTAACTTTAGTAAATCATGATGCATTGTAAATACAGTGGAGAATCTGTCATTCTTTCCCGTTTAAAAGCAAACGTACGCAAACGCAAAGCACTAAAACGTAGAAAATAACAACTTTTGGACAATTCTGATAATTCTTGTTTATCTTGGTGGCAAACAGTTTGGAGCCTGATCAGACGCCGGGTTACCCGGCGTCTGATCTGGCTCCAAACTGTTTGCACTGCAAATAATAGTTTTAGCGTAAACGCGTTAATTGGGAAAGAATAACAGATTCTCCACTGTAGTAATCGTACATAACTTTAAATGCAAAAGTGCTCCTTATCCGCCAATTTCGCTTTGGTTATTTTGTATCTAAAAATGATGTATAAATGACGGAATATGTAACGAAATACTTAATGTATAAGTTACGAATAAACTATGTTCATGTCTATGTCTATGTATGTATCCGCTTTCCTCTCTCTATGATGTCCAATTAGCCCAAAGTTATAAACAAAATATAAACCAACCTGATTTTCACTTCGGTTGCCATGGCAACAGAAAGTCTGCACGAAATCTTTTTTTAAAGAGATTGGCCCAAAATATAGTATTTTACAGTTGGTTGTAATCAGCCATGTGGTTTAGTAGAGGACAATGTATTGTGTATTTGATCCCAGAAAGACTGCATAGAATAACGACAATTTAGCGTTTTGGTGGCCATTTTGTGTTGGTTTTTTACCCATGTTTGGCCTTCAACTTCATTGGAGATGGGGACAGGCAAAGAACTGGATTCAAATCACTTTAATTATGGTTAAAAGGGGGTATGTTAGTTGTCAATAAAATATCTTAGCTTTGGGCCATGTGATTTGTTTTACAAGATTTTTTTTTAAAGATACCTTGGTTGCCATTGCAACCAGACATCTTCATTTTATTAATTGTTAGAAGGAGAATCACTCCAGGGACATTCCTGTAACGTTTTGTTGTGATAAACCATATATATTAGGAGAAGCAGGTGTATTAGGTATATTTGATCCCAGAAAGACCGGATATATAGCGAAAAATAGCGTTTTGGCGGCCATGTTGTTTTTTACCATTTTGGGGCTTTTAAGGCATCGGAAAGGATGACAGGCACCCTAAATGGATTCAGCACACTTTAATTATGATAAAAAGGTGACCTGTCAACTTTTCCCCAAAGATGCCTCTAACCTTTTTAGGAGGATATTTATGAGATTTCCGACTAGTCTATACTTGCATCGCAAACAATGTGCTACTCAGTTTCTTAACTCATCTATTACATTTTCAAAAATATGCCATTTACTACATTTTATAGTATTGCTTTTTTTGTTAAGTTTCGTTTAAACGTGAAATAATAATGTCTTTATCCGCTGTATTAGTAAAAGTGTTGGGATTAACTCTTTGAACCCTAGTCCCGCATATATGCGTCCCTTTCAAACAGTATACATGTGAATAGTACATTTGTCCTATGCAAACAGTGAAGACCCAGATCAGAGGGCTCCGAAAGGAGCCCTCTGATCAGGGTCTTCACTGTTTGTTCTGTTCTGTTCATCATGCTAAACATTGACAAAAACAACCCTTAAAAGTCATAAATGGACTAGACTTAGATGGAAACTGGAATTATTTATTGAAAGTTTGAGGGAGGAAAGAGTTAAACAGGATTATTCTCTTTTTTAGTACATGTACAGTGTACCCTCTCTACAACGGCCCTCCCAACAACGACCCCCGCCTTACAACGACCCTTGTCGCAGTTCCAAAAAAGGATCAATTTAGTCTAACGCATTTACTGTTTCAATGTCGTCTGCTTAAAAGTGTCGACTGCTGTTTTTTCTTAAATTTACATATAAATGGAGATTTTGATAAGTAAAATATTAGGACTAGTGACAAACAGCTTGAATCCAGATGAGACGCCGCGTAACTTGGATTAAGTTATGAATCAAGTTATCTTTATCTCCGTTATTAATACTGGGTGGTAATGTCTCTACTTTCAAGGACTTTGGTAATCGAAATTTCATATGGGTCTAACTATGACTGATTCTACTTAAAAGTTGGTTAATGCATTACTTAAGCTGTGCATCAAAGGGATCGAAAGAATTTCTTAACTTTGCCATATCATTCTTAACCCGTTTTGAGAAAGTTTACATTACAGTTTAATGACTACCAGTGTTGATTCTAGTCAGAGAGCTCATACAGGAACCTTCTGATCTGGATCTACACTGTTAGTCTCAGGAATATGACATAGCTACAACGGTATCTAATTCGATAAATCATCAAAGGAAGCAATACACAACTTACTCATAAATGGGTACTTACCAATATCACAATCGTTTGCTGCTTACGTTCTAAAACTATTTCCATATCTTAAAAATACTAAATTGTCCACTACCATCTAGCATATGAAACTTTTCTTTACTGGGGGAAGGTCTTATTTAATGTTGTTAGAACTTTTGAACTAAACCTTTTTCCTTTATTTCTATGTTAAGTGAAGAATGAATGTTTGTAAATTACTTTGGAAATAAAATATGTTTAAACTAAATTGCAAATGTAAACCTATTTCCCTCTCCATAACGCCTCCCTCTGTACAACGCACACAATCAGTGTCTCCCGCTGGTTGTCGTTGTAGAGAGGGAGCGCCGTACTTTTGAAGTGATATTCACTACAAACAGATACAGGGTACAGTAAAACCTCTCTATTATGAACACTCAACTGTGTTTATAATAAGGAGTTTAAGTTCACCTTGCTTTAAGCTGTCACCTGTGTTTTATACAGTGAATTAATCTTCCTTGTAGTACTCTTAAAAGAGAGGTTTTATTGTACATGTATATGAGCCTGTTCGTACCGCCGTTTGACCAGACTCCAAACTTTATGAAAGTCAAATAAGAACTAAACGTTAAGACTTCCAATTCACAACGACGTTCTGCATTTTATTTTGTATTGTTTCATGGTATTAAAACTGGAAATACAGTCGAACTTCGATATCTCAAAGTCGGTTTTGTCGTACATACCCGTATTTCAAAGTTAAAACGTGGCTAAGCCACGTTTAAAGGGTGTATCAAACCAATAAGCGAATTTTTTAAAGTATTAAACTTTTTTCTATCATTATTGTTTTGGAAAAGCTGTTTATGATGAATGAAAAAATGAATAAAAATATATATGGTGGTGTTCTTATTTTTGAGATACAGCGATTTGAAAAAGGTATGTCAAATTTGGACTTTTTTCAAAATTGTACCCATTCAGAGTACAAGCTTCAGTAAAATCTATTTCAAAACAAAACAAACATGGTAATTTAGGGTTTAATTATTTATTTCATGTCTATGGTGGTATTTTCACATATAGAAACCAAATTTAGACAAAGCAGGCACCAGGTTTGAACAATATAGAGCATTGAATATAAAAAATATGCTCTTTATAGGGCATGATTTTATTAGAGTTTTTATTTTATGAATAAAGGTAAATAGTTTGAAAATGAAATAGTTCTAGTATTAAACTTTTTCTTATGAAAGCCTATGCTAAGGCAGTTCAAAGGTCAGTGTTGAAAATTTTGAGTTATTAAAATAAAAAGAGTAATCTCCCTTTACAAAATTTAAAAAACAGTACCATATCGATGATATTTAGAGCTTTATAAATTTCACATTGTTTGCCTGTTTTCTCTTTAATAAGTTTTTGTATGAAGAAAAACTACCATAGACAGGAAATAAATAACAAAAAAATCAAACTATCATATTTCCTTTCATTTGAAAAATACTGAATAGTGGGCTGTTTGAAAAGGACAAAATAAGAAAAAAGTGGGTGGGGTAAATTTTACATGACCATTGAGCCAAATGTTGTTCACCAAAATGTACACTTTTTATATTTTTTCATTCATCTTAAATAGCTCTTCAATACAAAACCATCATAGAGTGTTTTCATTTACTTTGAAAATTTCCCAAATTCATGATTTTCGTACAACTGTAACTTTGAGAATGTTCGACTTAACCGAGCATGAAATAATGCAGTTCATGTGTCAAACTATCGGATAGTTCGAGTTAAACGAGTTCGAGATATCGAAGTTCGACTGTAATAACATTTCCATCAATAGGTCTGAATTTAGATAGAATTAAAGCCTCCTACAATTCTTTTGTCTATTAAGCTTCCTCATTTGTGCAGGATCAAGAAATAATCTTCCTATGAGTCGCCACATATCTTAACATTTATAGCAAAGAATTTACTCCTTAACCACTTCACCGCTTAAATCACCTAAAGTCGACTTTGCAAACAATTTGTTTCCAGATCAGACGACGCATAGCGTCAGTGATTTAATTTACTTAGAGTGGAAAACAGTTTGAAGCCTAGTCAGACATCGGGTTGCCCGGCGTCTGATCTGACTCTAAACCGTTTGCAACGGACATAATTGTTTTACAGTGGAGAATCTGTTATTCTTTCCCAATAAACGCGTTTACGCTAAAACTATTATTTGCAGTGCAAACAGTTTGGAGCCAGATCAGACGCCGGGTTACCCGGCGACTGATCAGGCTCCAAACTGTTTGCCACCAAGATAAACAAGAATTATCAGAATTGTCCAAAAGTTGTTCTTTTCTACGTTTTAGTGTTTTGCGTTTGCGTACGTTTGCGTTTAAACGGGAAAGAATAACAGATTCTCCCCTGTAGCACACACTCATTAAAAGGGGAAATGCAGACAATATCTTTGAGACCTGTTTGGTTTATTCAACATTTAATACAGCTCCACAAGGGCTCGTTTCATAAAACTTCGTACGACAAGAACGGTCGTACCGTAAGTCAGATTATAAAAGTCTCAATTTTTATGTATAACTCTATCTAATCCTGTCTTGTGACATCTCTTTGGAATCGTCTTTTAAGACGATTCCAAAGAGATGTCACAAGACAGGATTAGATGGAGAAATAAGAAACGCACATGTATCTTAAAGTTTTGACCCCCCCAATGAAAAAATAATTGAGACTTTCGACAACATTTGTCGTACGAAGTTTTATGAAACGGGCCCCTGATTACTACGTAATGAATATGCCAAGAATCTGCGATTGAGATAAATTCTTGATATTCTGGTTACCGTGGAGAAGACGTTACTTTCTCTGTTTAGACGAAACTAAACTAAATGTAATAAAACGAAGAAAAAAAGATGATTGTTTTTAAACAATATAGGATCAGTTTTAATCTGAGTGTCAAACAAGTTGGATTCGTTCGTGTTAACAACCTCTGATATGGATTAAACATACATGCATGCTAATAAAATGTTTATTTGATATTCGAATTTACAGCAACTATAAGGTAAATTATTAAACTCTTTCAAAGAGCACGACAGGAATGTTTCATTGAAATGATTTTGGCTAAATAGGTACAGTGGAGAATCTGTTATTCTTTCCCAATAAACGCGTTTACGCTAAAACTATTATTTGCCGTGCAAACAGTTCGGAGCCAGATCAGACGCCGGGTAACCCGGCGTCTAATCAGGCTCCAAACTGTTTGCAACCAAGATAAAGAAGAATTATCAGAATTGTCCAAAAGTTGTTCTTTTCTACGTTTTAGTGCTTTGCGTTTGCGTACGTTTGCGTTTAAACGGGAAAGAATAACAGATTCTCCACTGTAAAGTTGGGAAGACGTTATTATTTCCCGTTTACACGAAACATAACGCAAATGCAATGTAAAAACAGGAAGTAACTGACTTGTGGAAAAATTTTGATTATTTCTTTTTATCTAAATTGCAAACGGTTTGGATCCTGATCAGACGCCGGGTGATCCGGCGTCTGATCTGGCTCCAAACTGTTTCCGATAGACATTTACTTTTACTGCAAATGCTTATACGAATGCTCGTACAGTGGAGCCTCTCCAAACCGGAACCTCTAAATACCGGAATTCTCTCAAAACCGGACAAAAGCTTTGATCCCGTTTCCAATTCTTCTTTATTTTTACCCATTACACCAAAAATCAGCATTTTTACGTCTTTGGTTTATTCCTACTCTAAAGAAAATAGCTTATACATTCTAGCAGATGATAGCTTAAATCAGGTTGAAAGTAAAGCAGAATGCGTTTTCAGGCGCATTCTGTTTTACTTTCAACCTGCTTTATGTGGTCAGCTATCTTCCATATTAGAATCAAGCTATTTTGAAATAGGTTTAAGCCCCTCTAAACTGGAAAACCCTCTAAACCGGACATTTTGTTGTCCCCACACATGTCCGGTTTAGAGGGGCTTTACAGTAGTTTGAAATAATTTAATGTTTCCCAATGCATTGTACTTTGTATACAATGTAGCTACACCTTACAATAAAATCTTTCAAAGCGCACAACAGGAATAGCCCATTGAAAAGTCTTGCGTAAACGTTTTAGTAATGGACCGCCTGTTGATGGAACCTGATTAGTTTGCAATAAATATGCCAAGAATCTGCGATCGAGATTTATTCTTGGTGGTCTAGATATAAAAACAAACCAGCTTCATACTGTTCTGTGTAATGACCAAATTATTCAATAAATCAACCGATTTACATTTTCCCTTCGCTTCCTAGTGCGAGTGCAGCAATGGCAATGTAGACCTAGATTACTAGACGCTTATCGAGAAACCAATCAGTTTCACAAAATGCCTAAATTCTGAACTTGTTTTTCTTCATATTTTCTTCTGTTTTATAGTATTAGTTTTCTTTTAAAAAGACAATAAAGGCGATTAATGTGTCTTACCCGGTTCGTCGTTACTGGAGACTACAGTCCAATTTGCAAACAAATTTCATATCTTATCAGGCGCCGCACATCGCGAAGTATGATCGGAAATCAAACTGATTTACAATTATATCGGTATGTTTTGAGTTATTTTACTTTAATTTATTTTGGTCGCAGTGCCGTATAACCCAACCCACCCATCCATCCATTCCTTAAATCTAGCTTAGAAACAAAAGCAGACCACAGCATTGTAGCATTTGATAGCATGGCGACGAAATGAGTATCTCTTCACTGCCTTACCCAGAGTACAATAGTTGTTTGCAAACAGTTTGGAGCCTGCTCAGATCTTAGCTGCTTTTCGTTCATTTCAATATTTCTTCCATTCAAAATATTTAATATTTAAATTTGAGATATAAAAGCAGTAGACAATTGTTTAAAATTGATGACACCTTTCCAGTGAATAGGGTTTAAAGCAGACACGAAAGTGTTACAGAGGAGAATCTGTTATTCTTTCCCGTTTAAACGCAAACGTACGCAAACGCAAAGCACTAAAACGTAGAAAAGAACAACTTTTGGACAATTCTGATAATTCTTGTTTATCTTGGTGGCAAACAGTTTGGAGCCTGATCAGACGCCGGGTTACCCGGCGTCTGATCTGGCTCCAAACTGTTTGCACTGCAAATAATAGTTTTAGCGTAAACGCGTTTATTGGGAAAGAATAACAGATTCTCCACTGTATTATGCCATAAAGAACAAATGGAATTCTAGTCAAACTTTACCACAGCAACGTAAAGGTTTAAATCTCGTTTATTTCGATAACGCACATCCCAGGTTGTGGTAGGTCTGTTTCAGGTACTTGATGGGCTAAGAATAAATGAACTATAATTGGCTCTGATTGAGAGTTAGTTGATTGTACAATAAACCCTCCGAAAACCAAACAGCTTCCGGGTTGACAAAAATTATCACGAAGGAAGGAATATAGCTCAGATCCCGTGGTAGTAAAGTGTTTTAGATGAGTCTAAGGTCATTCTCAAGCTTCTGGATGGCCAGGTTAAACTTTGAGCAATGGCTGCTCAAATCTGACCTATCAAAAGCTTGAGAACAATATCAGACTTATCTCAGACGCTTAATAACCTTGGACTCAGATGTACAATAAAATTGCGTCAATTGGTCATTCAAAAATGCTAAAAAGACTATTTTAACTCAGGATTAATGTACGCTCGTATTTTAGAAAATAATTCCCCAGATACATTCCTACCTAATTGTCAAAGGGAATGTTTTCTGTTTATTAAACCGAGATTATCCCCTCTGCCAAGGACTAAAAGGAAGGCAGGTCGGTGGTTTTGATCCAATGCGCTGCTTAACCCTTTACCCAATAACATGTTTCTAGTTTTGAAAATAGGCGACTACTAAAAGCAGGTTGAACGTAAAGCAGAATGCTTTACGTTCAACCTGCTTTAAGGTACGACCTGCTAGAATTAAGAAAATATTCCCTCTGATACATACAGTGGAGAATCTGTTATTCTTTCCCGTTTAAACGCAAACGTACGCAAACGCAAAACACTAAAACGTAGAAAAGTACAACTTTTGGACAATTATGATAATTCATGTTTATCTTGGTGGCAAACAGTTTGGAGCCTGATCAGACGCCGGGTTACCCGGCGTCTGATCTGGCTCCAAACTGTTTGCACTGCAAATAATAGTTTTAGCGTTAACGCGTTTATTGGGAAAGAATAACGTTTTCTCCACTGTATTAATGACTGTAAATATTTGAATTATTTTCTTCCGCGGAGGATTAAACGGAATGCGCTAAAGGCGTTTCTATAAGGTAAAGGGTTAACAACGAATGAGATTAGCCGAAATCAACTTCTTTAAATCATCATCATCTCTACATCTTATCATCCCCTCATATTCATCGGCGCTATACGGCCTATTTTGTGTCACAGAGCCGTAAAACCCAGTTAATTATCAACATCATCATCAGAAAAAAAATGTAAGGAAATCAAGCCGTCTGCCTTAATAAACTTGTATTGTGTTTGTTGAATAGCCATAACAAAAAAAGGGCCCCGTGCTTATAAAACGTATGGTTTGCGTCGTCTGATATCGTTCTAAAGCATTCTGCTCAAATCTGACCAATCAAAAGCCAGCAAACAATCTCAGACTCGACTCAAACGCTTTTTCAGCAGAGACCCAGGCTAATCTTTACTTAACTTCTGGTTTTTAGCCTTTTCACAGCCATTATGGCGTAATGCAGAGATATCGTCTGCTTTATGTTTTCGTCTGCTTTCATTTATGAAACTTGAAAAATTTCATGTGTTTGAACTTATTCAAATATTGATACATGTATGCTGGTCAATTAGTTTGGATCGTGATCAGATGCCGCGTTTCGTTGCGTCTGATCAGGAACCCAACTGTTTGCAAATATCAGAGTTGTCGGCCTTGGCAGTGAAATGATTACAGTGGATAATTTGTTATTCTTTCCCAATAAACGCGTTTACGCTAAAACTATTATTTGCAGTGCAAACAGTTTGGAGCCAGAATAGACGCCGGGTAACTGGCGTCTGATCAGGCTCCAAACTGTTTGCCACCAAGATAAACAAGAATTATCAGAATTGTCCAAAAGTTGTTCTTTTCTACGTTTTAGTGCTTTGCGTTTGCGTACGTTTGCGTTTAAACGGGAAAGAATAACAGATTCTCCACTGTAAGAAATTCGGCTACTCAAGGTATCACTGTATCCCTAATTACATGAAATGATATTTATAAACAACTTGAAATTGGTTTTCGATGCTACTGCGCTTTGGAAGCACCGTTTTACACTTCCAAATTCAATCAATCAAGACCAAGGGTAAAAAGCGGTCATTCCAAACCAATAATACGCAAGCTATTCACAAGAAGTCAGCTTAAGGGTGTATCAATGTCATGAATTTGGGAACTTTTCAAAGTATATGAAAACACTCTATGATGGTTTTGTATTGAAGAGCTATTTAAGATGAATGAAAAAATAGAAAAAGTGTACATTTTGGTGAACAACAGTTGGCTCTACGGCCATGTAAAATTTACCCCACCCACTTCCTCTTATTTTGTCCTTTTCAAACAGCCCGCTTCAATAAAACCCATTTTAAATGAAAACAAATATGATAATTTGGTTTTGTGTTATTTATTTCCTATCTATGGTAGTATTTCTTCATACAAAAACTAATTTAAGAAAAAAAAAGGCACCAAATGTGAAATTTATAAAGCTCTAAATATCATCGATATGGTACTTTTTTGTAAATTTTGTAAGGGGCGATAACTCTTTTTACTTTAATAACTCAAAATTTTCAACACTGACCTTTCAATTTCTTTTCATATTTTGAACTGCCTTAGTATGGGCTTTCATCTGGTAGAATATAAGAAAAAGTTAAATACTAGAACTATTTCATTTTCAAACTTTTTTACTTTTTTTCATAAAATAAAAAATCTAATAAAATCATGCCCTAAATAAAGCATATTTTTGATATTCAAGGATCCATATTGTTCAAACCTGGTGCCTGCTTTGTCTAAATTTGGTTTTTATATGTGAACATACCACCATAGACATGAAATAAATAAAGAAAACCCAAATTAACATTTTTGTTTTGTTTCGAAATAGATTTTACTGAAGCTTGTACTCTGAATGGGTAAAATTTGAGAAAAAAAATCCAAATTTGACATACCTTTTTCAAATCGCTGTAGCTCAAAAAAAAGGACACCACCATATATATTTTTTTTCATTTTTTCATTCATCATAAATAGCTCTTCCAAAAAAACAATGATAGACAAAAAGTTTAATACTTTGAAAAAAATGGCTCATGACATTGATACACCCTTAAAGCAGGTTGAAAATAAAGCAGAATGTGCCTTGTAGCTACCAAACGCAGGAATATTTACGCATGAAATTCTAATGAGATTTCTGCACTATTCTTGTCAAGGATACATGCATACTCTGTCTTTAAATATCTCTATATTCGTGTTGGTCGTTAAACACGAGTTTGATTCCACTCGAAGTGAATACAATTCCACAACATGCTTTTTTGCATGTCATTTTATGATTAACAATCAACCTTGCATTGAGTGGTCACTATTTTAAAGCAATATTCAAAGAATGCTGACTGCTTGATGCAAGGCATAAGTAAATCTACAAAGGCTGTTTTGCAAATTACCCTTTCACTGTAAATGGCATCAAAACGTGCCGTTGCAAACAGTAGAATCCTGATCAGACGCGGCGTCTGACCAGGATCCAAACTGTTTGCCACCAAGATAAACATGAATTATCAGAATTGTCCAAAAGTTGTTCTGTTCTACGTTTTAGTGTTTTGCGTTTGCGTACGTTTGCGTTTAAACGGGAAAGAATAACATATTCTCCACTGTACCACTAAGATTAAAACACTTCGTCAACATTTTCAAAATAGTTGTTATTTTCCCAATCATACTGCACTGCCTTACGTTTAGTTTCGTTTAACCCTTTCCCCCATAAATTCACCCTCCTACGCTGAAGAAATAGTTCTTATCTATACAGTCATAAACAGGTACCATAAGCAATATTTTCGTTATTCTAGCAGATTGTAGTTGAAGCAGGCTGAAAGTAAAGCAGAATGCGCCTTAAGGCGCGTTCTGCTTTACTTTCAACTGCTTTCAGTGGTCATCTGTCTTTAAAATGAAGACACATGCTATGGAGTAAAAGTTAAACGGAAAATAAATCAACTTATATGCACATTGTGATAAAAACTACTGTTTCGTAGTATTCTTTTTCAGTGGCTACTTTGACAAATGTTTAACAAATGTTTGACTGTATTCAAACCAATTGGGTGTGTAAATCCTATTAAAGCCGACCACACCTTCCAGACATTCAATTCCATTCAGTTAAAGTGCATACGCCCACATGCCTGGCGTTTCCTAATCCGTCTCTGATTGCTTTTTTTCTCCTATCCTTCCTGTGCCCACTGCCATGGTCCCGGTGGAAACCAAACAAGCGATGCACAATAGATGCCTTGTGCAAATGATTTCCATTGCAATCACTTTGGGAGAAATTCAAACGCCAAATTACTCGGCGTCTGAATGGACTGCATACATGTATGTTTTTCTAATCCGTCTTTGAGTACCTTCTTTGTATCCTTCTTTTGTCCGCTGGTACATGTATCGGTGGAAACCAAACATTTCTTGCACGATAAAGTATTGGTGCAAATGATTTTCATTGCAACCATTTTGGAATCCAAATCAGGCTCCAAGGTTATAATGCGTTTGAGCTGAGTCTGAGTATGTTCTCAAGCATTTGATTGGTCAGATTTGAGCCTAGGCTCAAATCTGACCAGTCAAATGCTTGAGAACGACTTTAAACTCAACTGAAAAGCTTTATAACCTTGGATCTAGACACCGAGTAACTTGGCAACTGTTCAAGCTTCAAACTGTTTGACTTTCAGATTAAAATCAGTTCTATAACGTATTCTTTCAAAACTCGTTTTATGGGTCAAAACAAATATTTCCATAGCAGAAGGTTTGGAGCAAGATCGGACCGTTACGCGGCGTCTGTTCAGGATCCAAACTGATTGCAAAGTCTCCTTTTTGGCGACGTTGATAGTGAAAGAGTTAAAATGGCTTCTACAGATGCATCGATAACCTAAAAGATATTGAATAATAATTTTACAGTCAATCTTGCATTCAGCTACCACTTAATAGAATACACGAGACTTGTGCAGTATTTGACGATTGTGGTTTTTCGAAAACAGGTCAACTTTAAGCATTTTTCTATTCTGCATTTAGCAGTCACATCTTTAAAGAGTTTTCCACTCTACTTTAGCCCTTATTCTACCTATAGCGACTTTATGGTATTTGGATTTACCCATTTATAGTAGTTTTGGTAAAGTCCAGACGTCACGGGACCCTGATCTATATCAAAACTATTTCATACTCGAATTTAGTATTCACAATTTCAAAATGTATAATTTTGAATTTTACGAAAATTTCAGACGACAATTTCAAAGCAGACACCATTTTGGCAGGTTAAGGTTTAAGGGCAAACGCGCCAAATTCTTGCGACACCATTTGGCTTTAATAAAGACCGATAATTAAAGAATCGTTACTCAACGAAATCGTGCGTATTGGTTACCTCCCTTTGGAATAAAAAACATTCGGTTTCAAACAATTTCTATTAATCGCAAATTGTAAACGGTTAACTCATAAAAATTGCACTTGGTAAATGAAAGTACACTTAAACTTGGAAAATACTCTATCTAATAAGACTAAGGTACAGTGGAGAATCTGTTATTCTTTCCCAATAAACGCGTTTACGCTAAAACTATTATTTGCAGTGCAAACAGTTTGGAGCCAGATCAGACGCCGGGTAACCCGGCGTCTGATCAGGCTCTAAACTGTTTGCCACCAAGATAAACAAGAATTATCAGAATTGTCCAAAAGTTGTTCTTTTCTACGTTTTAGTGCTTTGCGTTTGCGTTTGCGTACGTTTGCGTTTAAACGGGAAAGAATAACAGATTCTCCACTGTAATAACCCAGGACTTCAATCAAAGTGAACCCGATAACACATAGAAAAAGCCGTCTGCTTATTTAGGCCATTGGTATATTTATGAAAGAGCATATAGTTTTGTTTTACCATTTTCTGATTATTCACACCTAAAGCATTTATTTGTGAAGTTTGGTCAATTTCTTACAGATATATTTTGATTGGGAGAGTGATTTCATTGAATTTACAGCCAAAAACAATTTTAAAAAATGCATATATTTCAGGCAACAAACTATACAGTTTGCATCATAATTTTAGTAAGCCAACTTTCAAATTGTTTAATATTTGTTTGTGCCAATTATTACAAATGCCCATATAAACAAAAAGAACAGTATAACCAATGTTTTTCTTTTTACCATGGTACCAAGATATGTTTGAAGAAACTATGCAAAAACTTTCATAGAGATCATACGGATATTTCATGTGGGCGCGTATGACCTTAATTGTGGCCACTAAATGCAAAATTGGTTGTATGTTATTTTAGACATGATATTTTTGCAATTGCTTGTTAAACAGTCTTCCCTTCACTGCCAGAATATCGTATGGTTAAAATATTGGTACCATATCACCTTATTGTATTCCTCAGCTGTACAGGTAGACCGTTGGTGACGGTTTGAAGACGCGTCAATAGAAACGTTTGTCAAACAGTTCGGACCCTGTTCAGACACCAAGACACCCCAATGTGCTTGCAAATACCAGTGCATTCGGCACATGACATTGAAGGCGTTAACATTGATTATCACAATTAATCTCCCAATTTAGAAAGTTGATGAACCAGAATAGGTGGAAACTAACAACGTGTTCTATTATCGCAATAATACTGCCTGATTAACCCATTTGTGCCCACGATTCCATATATGGGGCATATGCTAACAGTGTAGACTCTGATCAGACGCCGCATAATGCGGCGTCTGATCAGAGTCTACACTGTTTGCTGATAGGAATTTCAATATAAAACAAAATGAAAATGAAAATTTTGAACAGACATCCCTTTGATAAAAAATGGACAAATCCAATATATAAACATGGAAGAATCAACTGGGTAAAAATGGGTTAAAAACATGACATTTGTCGTTTGCTTTCAAATTCAGATATTACGCCATTCGACGGAGTCAATATTCAAACGATAGGGAAATACAGTGGAGAAAACGTCATTCTTTTCCAATAAACGCGTTTACGCTAAAATTATTATGTGCAGTGCAAACAGTTTGGAGCCAGATCAGACGCCGAGTAACCCGGGGTGTGATCAGGCTCCAAATTGTTTGCCACTCAGATTAAAAAAAAAATAGTGAGAAATATCAAACATTTGTTATTTTCTACATTTACTTGCAATGCGTTTTTGTTTCGTTTGCTTTTAAACGGGAAAGAATAACGTTTTCCACTGTACAAATGTAGCTTGCATCCAAATCTGACGCCGATTTACTAAGTGTCTGATGTAAATACAATGTATCAAATGTATTGAAATAGCCATTAAAGTAATTGTTTTCTGTGAAATATACTGTTAAACCGGTTTTACTCGAGAGAATATCATCTACACTGTATCTATACTACGCGTTAATTCGCGAATGTCTCTGGTTTTAAAAATAGGCGACTTCTTAAAGTAGGTTGAAAGTTAAGCAGAATGTGCCTTTAGGCACATTCTGATTTACTTTCAGCCTGATTTAAGCTACCACCTGCTAGAAATATTGCATGATGAAGCGAATTAATACAAACTCGCATGACGCGAAATATTCATGACGCGAAAAATACCTGTATTACAGTAACTGACTCTTTCATTGGCAGTATGACGTAAGGACCCGTTCAATACTGCCACTGTCGTATTATCCTCTGCTTAAATTTGTCGTCTGCGTTTTTGGCGAATTTAGAACTATTTGAATAACGTCTTTTTTTACTTAAGACACATCGGTGTATCTGTCAAACAGGTTTGATCCTGATCAGACGCCGCGTTACGCGGCGTCTGATCTGGATCAAAACTGTTTGCAAATGTCAATGTTGTCGGCCCTGATAGTGAAAGGGTTAGAATTGATAAAATAAAATAACGTAGGAAATAATAGCCGTTCGATTGTAAATTTAAAATCATATGACGCACGGCATTTTATTGATGACCAAGATTGACTTGACTTGCAATAAGGCGGTAAATATGTCGTTTGGTCGGGAATCGAACTGTTTGCAAAGATAATCACATACGATTTCAATCAATACTTCGTCGCCAACTTTTGTCGTATGCGTTGGACTTCTTAACTCCTTAATTTCGACTGCTTTGAATTGTGATCAGACGACGTTTGATCCGATTTTTTAAGTGTTTACAAGTATAATCGACTGTAGTCGTATATGGAACTGAAAAGGGTTAGAGAAATATTTCAAATATCGTCTGACACTGAGTGAAAGGCAGACGATATTAACCCTTATCCTGCGGTGAAAATCGTCTGCTTCGAAATTATCGCCTGCAAAATTTGTTAAAATCTAGATTTATACATTTTTAGTAAAGAAACGTAGAGACGAGTGTTAAACAGTTTGGATCCAGATCAGACGCCGCGTTACGCGGCGTCTGATCTGGATCCAAACTGTTTGCAAAAATCAGCAAAGTCGCGACCAGCAGGCAAAGGGTTAAAACATGCAGTGGAGAAAATCATTTCGCGATAACAAGTTTGTGCACAAATAAGTACAACAATCCCTCTCTACAACGACACCAAATGGGAGACAAAAAATGTGTGCGATGTTCGGAGGGAGTCGTTATAGGTAGGGAAAGTGGCTTTTATTAGCAAACAGTAACGCGGCGTCTGATCTGGATTCAAGCTAATTGTCAATCGTCATTAAGTTTTATCTGTCAAAATGTCCATTATAAAACTTTAGGAAAAACAGCAGACGACAATTTTATGTAGACGACACTGAAGCAGTGAAAGACATTCTTAGGTTTTTTTTCGGGAACAGCGGCAATAGTTGTTGTAAGGAGGGTGTCGTTGTTTGGAGGGTCGTTGTAGAGAGGGAGCGCTGTACCGGTAGATCTATGACTATTGCAATTGGTTTTCAGCCAGACCAGGCGCCAAATAACGGCCAGGATCAAAACTATTATTTCTCAAAATTAAATCGCGTTTATGTGTAAAGGAGTATGACCATTGCGAACATTAAAGACCCAGACTATTTAAAACCTTTCATTTCCTACATTTACATTGGAGAAAACGTTATTCTTTCCCGTTTAAACGCAAACGAAACGCACGCGAAAAGCACTAAAAGGTATAGAATGACAATTTTTTTTATAATTCTGCCTATTCATTTTAATCTGAGTTGCAAACAGTTTGGAGCTTGACCAGACGCCGGGCAACCAAGCGTCTGATCAGGCTCCAAACTGTTTGCAATTGAAATAATAGTTTTAGCGTTTTTTTTGGAAATAATAACGTTTTCTCAACTTTATTGTATTCTGTTTTGTGTTGTGTCTTATTTATAAGCCTTTTACTGCCGAAGTCGCCTAAAATCGAACCATGCAAATAGTTTTGACCCTGATCAGGCGACGCGTCCTTTTTTTAACGCGACATCTGTTCATAATCCTCACTGCATTCATGTCGATATTTCTTAAGTTATACAACCTTAAATTTAACTTTTAAACAACCTTGGCAAACAACAATATTGAATTTGAAGCAGGTTATTATATGGCGAATAGGGGGTAAAAACTTCAAGATTAATTTGGCGATCAAAGGACTTAAGAGCCTGATACAGTGGATAATCTGTTATTCTTTCCCGTTTAAACGCAAACGTACGCAAAGCACTAAACGTAGAAAAGAACAACTTTTGTACAATTCTGATAATTCTTGTTTATCTTGGTGGCAAACAGTTTGGAGCTTGATCAGACGCCGGGTAACCCGGCGTCTGATCTGGCTCCAAACTGTTTGCACTGCAAATAATAGTTTTAGCGTAAACGCGTTTATTGGGAAAGAATAACAGATTCTCCATTGTATATAAAGTAGCGGGGAGGGAGAAAAGCAAAGCTCTATAGGTAAGAACATGCGATAAAAATGTAATTCAGTGATGTTTCTCAAGCTAACTTTATGTCAATAATTAACCTTTCATCATCTACATGTACGACGGTTTAAGAGTGAAATGCACTTTGCACGATAATATCATAATAAAATGTTTTTGTTTTACAAATGTATTCTCGACTGCAGTTTTCCTTTTTTGCCATTTTCTCATCTAAAGTTTTAGTCTCTTTTACAATTTCACTGCCAAATGTTACGTCATTCGCTTAAAATAAATGTCGTCTGCTTCTATTTCTCAAATTTAAGTCTTTTTATATAACAAATATGAAATTGAATCTAAAACACTTTATCGTCACGCGGCGTCTGATCAGGATCCAAACTGTTTGCAATTAATCACTGTACTCGAGGTAAGGAAATGAAGGGTTTGCCGTGGTGAAGACCGTTGTTCTTTCCCGTTCAAACGCAAACGATACGCAATCTAATTTGCAATTAAATGGACGAAATGACCAAGTTGACAATTCTGACTACAGTCAAGCTCACTTATAACGAAGTCGTCGGGACCGTCTGATTTTTATCGTTATATCCGAATTTCGTTATATCAGGGGCCCGTTTTACTAAACTACTTACGCAAAATTTTTGCGTAAGTCAAAATCGTTTTACTCTTATTTTGCGATCATAAACGTTTGCAAACAGCAAATAGCCAGATCAGAGGACGCGCTAAAAGCGCGTCCTCTGATCTGGCTATTTGCTGTTTGTAGCAAGTGATAATGAAAAATATAGATTAAACATTAAAACTTTGACTTACGCAAAAAATTTGCGTAAGTAGTTTAGTAAAACGGGCCCCAGGTCCATTGTACAGTGGAGAAAACGTTATTCTTTCCCGTTTAAACGCAAACGAAACGCAAACGCATAGCATTAACACATAAAAAATGACAACTTGTTGCAAATTCTGAACATTCATTTTAATCTGAGTGACAAACAGTTTGGAACCTAATCAGACACCGGGTTGCCCTGTGTCTGATCTGGCTTCAGACTGTTTGCACTGCAAATAATAGTTTAAGCGTAAACGCGTTTATTGGGAAAGAAAAACGATTTCTCCACTGTACGACGGTTTAAGAGTGAAATGCACTTTGCACGATAATATCATAATAAAATTATTTTGTTTTACAAATGTATTCTCGACTGCAGTTTTCCTTTTTTGCCATTTTCTCATCTATAGTTTTAGTCTCTTTTACAATTTCACTGCCAAATGGTACGTCATTCGCTTAAAATAAATGTCGTCTGCTTCTATTTCTCAAATTTAAGTCTTTTTATATAACAAATATGAAATTGAATCTAAAACACTTTATCGTCACGCGGCGTCTGATCAGGATCCAAACTGTTTGCAATTAATCACTGTACTCGAGGTAAGGAAATGAAGGGTTTGCAGTGGTGAAGATGTTGTTCTTTCACGTTCAAACGCAAACGATACGCAATCTAATTTGCAATTAAATGGACGAAATGACCAAGTTGACAATTCTGACTACAGTAAAGCTCACTTATAACGAAGTCGTCGGGACCGTCTGATTTTTATCGTTATATCCGAATTTCGTTATATCAGGTCCATTGTACTTTACGTTAAGTAGCAAGGGGGAATACATTTTGTTCTGTTATATCCAGTATTTTGTTATATCGAATTTCGTTATTAGCGAGTTTCACTGTATTTTTCTTAATCCGACTGGCAAACAGTTTAGAGCCTGATCAGACGCCGGGTTACCCGGCGTCTGATCTGGCTCCAAATTGTCTGCAATGGCAATAAGTTTTAGCGTAAACGCGTTTATTGGAAAATAATAATATATTCTCCACTGTAACGGTAAATACTGATTCATGTTTTCCCGATGGTAGCATAAGGGTAAGCCCACGCTGAATCACTTAGTTCGTTGGAAACTCTGGATATGCAGAATAGAACAATTCGCTGGAAATAATCACAGAACAAGAAAAAAGAAAGAACAAAGAATATCGATATCACTGTGTCAACAAAACGTGCGTCAATAGTTTTGCACATTCATAGCCATTTTAATTGTCTGTTTAAACTGTGTCGCCTGATTTGTTTTGCCAAATTAAGATAATACGAATTTTAAAGAAATACTTATTCCTGTACGAGGATCAAACAGTTTTGATACTGAATCAGACACCAGTGTCCAATGTTATAAAGAGTTTGAGCTGAGTCTAAAGTCGTTCTCAAGCATTTGATTGGTGAGATTTGAACCTAGGCTCAAATCTGACCAATCAAATGCTTGAGAACAAACTCGGACTCAGCTCAAACGTTTTATAACCTTGGACCCTAAACGTCTGGCATTTGATCTGGACTAAATGTGTTTGTAAAATAATGTAAAGTAGCATTTCCAGGTGAAAAGGGGAACATTCTTTTAAAAGAATCTCAATCTTGCCGTGGCATGGAAAAACCAACATTATTGCAATTGCAATATTGTACAGACCAAGCACCACAGTCATCCCATGCTCAGTGTCCGAGTTTTTTCTACACTACCAAATACAGCGGAAAATCTGTTATTCTTTCCCGTTTAAACGCAAACGTACGCAAACGCAAAATACTAAAACGTAGAAAAGAACAACTTTTGGACACTTCTGATACTTCTTGTTTATCTTGGTGGCAAACAGTTTGGAGCCTGATCAGACGCCGGGTAACCCGGCGTCTGATCTGGCTCCAAACTATTTGCATTGCAAATAATAGTTTTAGCGTAAACGCGTTTATTGGGAAAGAATAACAGATTCTCCGCTGTATATGTACTGTATACAGTGGAGACAACGTTATTGTTTCCAGTTTAAACGCAAACGAAAAGCAAACGCATTGCAATAAAATGTAAAAAATAACAACTTTTTGACAATTTTGAAGACTCATTTTAAACTGAGTGGCAAACAGTTTGGAGCTTGGTAAGACGCCGGGTTACCCGGCGTCTGATCAGGCTCTAAACTGTTTGCGATGGACATAATAGATTTAGCGTAAACGTGTTTATTGGGAAAGAATAACGTTTTCTCCACTGTATGATATGTAGCTATACATAAATACCCTTAGATACATGTGGATGTAAAACAATGTAGATCAAGACCCGCATTTGACGCGGCGGCTGACCTTGATCTACACTGATTGCAATGCAATAAGCCAGGTTTCCACATGGCACAGCTTATATATATTTGAAAAACGTGTTGTTCAAGATCAGTCGCCGATAAATTCGATGGCCAATCAGTATCCGAACTGTACGACATTCTATACTTGAAATATAGGGAAACATTATTCAGCTTTTAAATGACGGTCAAAGGTCTTGCAGACAAAACATCTCAAAATCAAATTTTATCGAAACGAAAAATTGATAAAATGAATAAAAATATTTTTCTAGTTCTGTTAGAATATTTTGTGATAGCCTCACCCCCATCCCGAGATCGGTTGGGTCCCTCTGAATTTGTCACAAACCCTGTAATTAAGTACGAAAACAACGAAAACGCATTGATTAAAGTTGATAACAAAAAGGTCATCAGAACCCCCCCCCCCCCCCTTAAAAATAGTCTTGATCGGCGCATGTTATCAATTAGATTTCTCTCAGGAAGAGGGTCCAAAATGTTGATGACTTTTATTTTAAGTGATCGATTTTTGTAGCTATCAGCTATTTTCAGAGGGTCCAACCAATCTCAGAAGGGGGGTCCATCATTTGGGGACGGTATATTTACAGTACACAAATCACTACGGACCGCCGGAACCCCCTCCTCCTCCCTCGGGATCCGCGCAGAAAAAATCGACATTTATTTAAATAATGCAGCATTCAGTATGACCAAACCATCTTTCAAACCGAAGCTTTCGGCCAAGGAATATGCCTTTAGATCCACCATCCAAGTACAAATTAATCAAACAGCATGTTGCATTAGTACCAGGGTTGGGAGTTAGATCTCCTGCAGGACCAAGACCTTTGGATGAGACTTTATAAACCGAGGTCCGGTATCTGAGTGCTTTACACTTGGCATCTAAAAGAACCAGAGAACTCTTTCTACAATAAGAGTAGGGCATCGCGCCCGTGTTCTCTGTATCCGCTCCTCTCTCTCTCTCTTTCTCTCTCTTTCTATATCTCTCTCTTTCTCTATATCTCTCTCTTTCTTAAAAAGGGAATTTACTTGTGTATAATGTAAATCGTTTACGGTTCATGTAAAGACTTTTTTGGTGCATTTTTGAAAGGTGATATTTTGGTCATTTATGGAGCAATGTTGCATAATTTCATATCAAAATGTTCGTATTGAAATGAACAAGCTTATGAGATAGCTTACAATTTGAAAGGAAAACTGTATATCTTGATTTTGAACAATATGTTTGGATTTGCACCAAAATGTGAAGCAAATTTTCTGTACTGAAATTCAACAAATCCTTCCTCTATATTGAAGAATATGCTTTACATGAGGTAGTAGGACCAAAATCCTGACGAAATCCACTCAAATAACAACAGAAGAAGTCATGGAATATTTGACAATTTTCAAGGACAACACTATTTTGCAATGGGGGACTACTTATTTTTTCCAAAGTATGGTGGGCAACACGACCCTCTGTCAAACATTATTACATGTATAAATATGCATGCTGTATTATTTTTTTCATCCTTTTTTAACTGAATTATACCTTGAGAATATATTGAGAATCGTTGTTGGGCTCTCGCGGGAGGATCTGCTTCTCTATAACCCCATCCTCTTCCTAGAATTCTTCTATAACTGTGTTTTAACGCATGTTGCAAGATACATACATGATTATAATGCCTTCATTGCGTATAACGATTACACAATTGCTATTCAAATCCCAGGTCTCTTTATGCGTCTAAGCTTGCCAACGTGTTCCTTACTTTGCACGTGCGCAGATACAGGTGTTTCACTGTAAACAGCGCTACATTCATTACCGCGAAGGCAAGAGAATCTCTCGACACGGTCCGCTCGCCTCAATGCGCAAAAAGGAGGAGTGACCGTGGAGAACGATATGTTTGAGAGAGACATAATGGGTGGTGGCAGCGCTATGGTCTGGTTTGGGAAAATTGGAACTCTGGAAATTTATTTGGTTATTATTCAATAAAATGCCAATGCTCAGCGTTACATCAATGTTTTAAATAGCACAGTGATTCGATTCATGCAAAAGAAAGGAAGGACCTGGTATTTTCAGCTTGACAATACATGTACATGTATAAAGCATCACACGGCGCGTATCACCACACACTTTCTTGCTAAAATACATTAACGTTCTGCCTTGGCTTGTTTTATCCTCGGACATGAGCCCCATAGAACACATTTCGGATGTATTTGATAACAAGGTCGGGTCAAATCATCAAATTTATACCATAATGACCTCCAAGTGCATTTTGGTTGGAATGGCAACGTATTTGAAACGTTACGTAAAATCAATGAGGGGACGTATTCTGCAATGTATCCGTAAAATGGAGGGAACAGTGGTTACTAGTGCTTTTTTAAACATCATTTTAAATACGCATCAAGTAAATGTTTGTTTCCAGATGCTGTGTGGTCATTCTAATTATTAAGAATATTCCATTTCGACCCCTCTCACTGACTGAATTATTCATTAAACAGTATGCAATATTTGATTCTAATCCAATGAAGTACACAAACACATGACTATGACATTGAAGCTTCGATTACAAAAATAATTCACCCGGCATATAAATGTATCAACAAAATTTATTATTTTTAATTCTATATAAACTGAAGTGAGATCCGGTTGTTTATAATTCTCTGTGAAAAGTGTTGTAAACTTAATGATGTTTTTTTAATTCGAAAAATATTTTTAAGGTAAAATCTTTCTATATGTATATCCTCCATTTCTTAAAATAATTTTCAACATTGTATCATATCACCACGGCTTCGTCGATGACCAAGCAATTTTTGAAAACCAATCTTTCGGTACATGTAAGGTTGACAATCCAGGAGACGCTTATTGGTAGGCTTACATAATTTTTAAGGTAAAGGTAAAGGTGATAGGTTTATCAAGTCTGAAATTTATATGTCATATTCTTCCGACTTTTACAATTACCTCCCTGTTCATCGAGTTACAAGTCGGCCATTTACATTCGGCGCTACTAGCAGCCATGACACATTGACTTATTTCCCTCTCAGGTACCCATTTAAATCACCTGGGTGAAGTGGAGCAATGTAGGGTTAATTTTTTGCTCAGAAAAATTTCAGTGATCCTGACAGGGCTCGAACCAGGAACCTCTCGCTTCCTAATCGAGCGTCCTACCATTGGGCCACCGACACCTAAACACTTCTTTTAAGAATATATACCATAATACATGATAATAGTGTTTCCATATTGACCTGACGAGTGCTTTGTACAAAAATATGAAATAGCTTTTCGAAATATAATCATACATTCTGATTATTAAGGATAATACACTGTTGGATTTGTTATCTTTTTCAGCTATATGACTACTTACTTTTTAATCCTAATATTACCCCTAAATCCCCCTTTTAACTAGCAGACTCAATGTCCGCAAAGTTCAAAGTTTACTGGTAGTATCGGTTGTCTCTTCCAAAGTGTATGGTTCTGTAATGTTTCAGATTAAAACGCAACAGCCACTTTGACTATGTGTAAGGCATCTAAGTCGTGCTGGATAATATCAATTTTAATGTCTTTGTTGTATAGTTTGGTACCATAAGCGAATAATTTCACAATACTACGTATAACTTCAGGGGTAGGGGTCATCTATTATAAACATATGAATACTATGGGTCCCAGGACACTTCCCTGGGGTACCCCACTTAAAATGTCTTTCCACGAAAAAGACCAGGGTCCTTTCACAGATACATATTGCCTACGTCCAGTAAAAAGTCACGTTTCCATGACAAAACTGGCCCTCTGATACCAAATACTGATACTTTGCGAGAAAACGTTAATGTACTATGCTCTCAAAAGCTTTGACAAAATCTAAATATACAATATATTTTCCCAAATTCTATCACCCTCAATGTAATGTGACTAATCATCTATGCATTCAATTAACTGTAAAACGCAGGATCCCCTAGAACGAAAACCAAATTGAGCATCAGATAAACTAATATATGATTGTTTCTGACTAAATTTTCAAATATCTGTGCCCTTATGATTGTTTTTAAATTCTTACAACTACTGAAGTAAGGCTATCAGGGTGGTAGTTGCATAATTATACTCATGAACTATTACAGTATTTTAATGTGTGTGTATGTGTGAAATGCAGAAGCAGAATATACGTGAAAAAAGTAGTAAGGACAAAAAAGAATTGTGTGTCTCTGCCCAACGAAATCGTCGGTTGTGTCCCTACTAGGACACCATAGAAAGCCATGTCCAAATCGTGCAATAGCATATACAGTGGAGAATCTGTTATTCTTTCCCGTTTAAACGCAAACGTACGCAAACGCAAAGCACTAAAACGTAGAAAATAACAACTTTTGGACAATTCTGATATTTCATGTTTATCGTGGGGGCAAACAGTTTGGAGCCTGATCAGACGCCGGGTTACCCGGCGTCTGATCTGGCTCCAAACTGTTTGCACGGTAAATAATAGTTTTAGCGTAAACGCGTTTATTGGGAAAGAATAACACATTCTCCACTGTACATGAGCATTTACCCCTGAACCTGCCAAAGGCTTGAATAGTTTCACAACAAATGTAAGCTTTATATAATAGAGATCGCAATGCAAAGTGAAATATTAATCAACATTACAATAGCCGGAAAGATGTGGAATACTTGAATGTGTGTAAAAAGGTGATTTAAAGGGACAAACTCTTGATTTTCCTGAAACAAAGGTCAGCTGTACAGGGACGGATTTACTTTCCCGACAAGTAATCCGCTGAAAAATCGTGACATTCGGAGAAATTTATGATCGAAAGTAATGCGCAATGCACTTATTTTATTGTTTATGTATCAAACAACAATAGTGTACAGAAATAAAAGTTGAAAATATGGATATTAAAAAATGAGAAAATGCGGATTAATCGGAAAAGTCGACAAATGACATATTTCGGTGACCTTGATATAATTGAACGGATATATTGTCTAACAGCAGTGATTCGGGTGAGTGACATTCCATCAATCATATTGCTTGTTCTTTTCTCTGTCCGCACGTATATAACAATTGTCAATCGGTTTTGTACATTTGGAGTAAATGGACTTTAAATGTTAGCACACTTCTACAAATTTGTAAAATGCAAATGGCTGCCCTTGAATCAAGCATGGGGTATTCTAAGGGCCAATTACAAGGGTTTTTTCTGACTTGTGTAAGACCTTCTGTGTAGGAGTACCCAGTATGTAATGTGTTCTTTGTATGTATTCTACCAGATTTCCGAAAATACGTGCCATTAAGTGATTTGATATATTCTGTTGAAGAGGCTATTTTCACTCCAAGTTCGTTACTTTTGGATCTTCTGACATCACAAGTACACTTATATTAATGAAAATTTAGGCATGCTCCTTTTCATTGACTAATCATTTATGCTGTGTGAAAATATTTTTAGCCAATGTGGTATAGTTATTGAGTATTGCAACTTTTCAAATTTGGGTATTTTTTTCTCGTACATGGACGTTACATGAACCTTAATAGATAAAATATTATTGTGATTGAAATTATTTAATGAGAAAACATTTCACAGCATATCTGCGCACACCATGCACACATACTAAAGACTAGTTCAAGAAGGTACCAAAATTAGAACAAACAAACAACCAATCTCCCTTGGGGACCCTCTCCCTTGTGACCCTCAATGGCAACATTTTAAGCGGAGTATTTGACAGATAAATTATCTGAAAAATATCGAATATTTTTTATGTTCCCTTGATTTGGCCTGAGAAAATGTTTTCTTTAATGGATGTCAGACGCCTATACAAACAGGTATATACTGTAAAGTTATTTAATTGCTCTTCTCTAATATAAGAAGAAGAAGAAGAAGAAGAAGAAGAAGAAGAACGTTTATTTGACTTAAACTATACAGTTTCTCGTCATAATACATAAATATTTACAATATAACATATAATACAAGGTCAAATTTGATATGTAGATCTAGATCTACTAACTTTTAGCCAGAATAATTTTACATGAAGTAATTTCGAAAATATCACGAGGATGGTATCAAAAGCATCGATTCATTTTTTATTTTTATTTTTTTAGAATACTAACGTATAGAGAAAGAGAAAGAGGCAGTCTTTCACACAATTAAGGTCCAAGTGAAACGCCGAGTTACTTGGCGTCATTAATGGACCCGAATCGCTTGAATCAGTCATAACAATTGTTCACCGCGTGCAGAATATTTGACCCAGGCCTAGATCTGCATAAGTTATTTACGAATGATACAAATGCAAACACGATTTAACCCTTACTGTGCGTGAAGCAAGTATATTCTATCTGCGCAAATAGTATAGACCCAGATCAGAGGGATCATGATGGATCCCACTTATTTAGGTCTTCAATACTTGCAGTAGGGGTTCAGAACAATAAATAGTAGATTAGGTAACTGGTCATCATTCCAGAATCTGGAATAGTCAGTTTGCATAATCGGCATAGTAAGGGTTAAGTCTCGCAGAGAGTGACAGTCGTCACCATGAACACATGCGAATCGAGCATACTGTCCGTTTCACTCATAAAAATCAATAAGTCCAAACGCCCAGTCAATGACCGTGTGGCGTCATCACATTCCTGTCCTGTCCCAAACTCATTGATTGGTGCTATTTTCGCGCTTGAATTTAACAACCAATCAACGCTTGAGACACCGATAGTAATAGTATAGATGCCAAATATGGATTATATAGTGCGACGCTAAATGCAAGTTCTGTGCAACCTTTTGCGCAGCTCGGCATCAAGTATTAGTCTTTCCTTCTGTTTTGACTGGGAGCCGAATACACCAATTATGTCTGGCGCTATCAGTTTGGAATAAAGTCATTTAGGAAAGAAATCCACATGACAAGTAAGTGCAATTAAGTGTACCAATATATAAAGGACATATATGTTACTAACAATTATGATGTCACAAACCTCAATTGGCAGAATATCGAGATATAGTCACGAGACCACGTGCTGTTTTTGTGTCACACATGTGACAATATCAGGTTACACAGTAGGTCAACACATTTTTTACCAAAACAAAAACAAACACGTTCTTGTCCAACTTTAGTAAATTCCTGCGCCAGCTTAAAAGCAAATTGAAAGACAAGCTGAAAGCTTCTAAGGAAACTTTCTACTTCACTTTCACTCAGCTTCAAGCATTCAGACTCGGTTACAAAATCACAGCCGTGTAAATATAGGTCATTTGATACAATGGTCAATGGACTGTTAATATCCCAAGATCTATCTTGAATAACTATTTGTACATTTTATACAAAGTTAACACAAAACCCGAGTTTCCTCATCTTGGAATCAGATCTTTACATACAATAAACATTATATACAAATATGGATACAGTACGAATCAAAACATAATTAACGCCCTAGACACAACAGTTGAGGACCTGATCAGTCCCCATGTAATGGCTTCTGTTTTGGTTCAAATACTGCTCACAGACATATTATGAGCAGGCACATCATAATATTATGTGCTCTACAATCATAGCAGAGGTAGCTTAAGGCAGGCTATAAGTAAAGCAAGACACACCATGTGTACACTCTGGTCCGTCTGGATTACTTTGAACCTGTCATAAGTGGTCACATATCTTCATAACTAGAAGCAAACCATGGTAGGTACCTTGAAGTAGATCCAAAGTAAAGCAGAACACACATTGATGTGCCTTCCACTTTACTTTCAATCAACCTTAAGTGATTATCTGTCTTCCAAACTGGAAGTGTCCATTCAAGACTAGTTTCCTAGCACCTCACATTAATTCTCCCCTTAATGCAAATGCTTCAAATATGAATGTACTTAAATTCCTTACTGTGGCATTACCATCAGATTTCATTAACTCAATAAACTTATGTACACTTGGATTTCTGTAGTAATAAGGTTTGATATATAAACTTCTGAGAGGTTGATATGCCTCACAGATTAAAGTGAAATGGTATTCATCTTCTATATCTCTTTTGTTACAGATTGTGCAGTACCGCTGGTGACGCTCTGTTCTGTTTCGAGCATATCGACCAGTTTCAATATGAAGTTTGTGAGATGCTAATCTTAATCTTGTCAATGGGATGCGAAACTTGCTGGTTAATACACTCAGGTATGGTTCATATGCAAATGTATTCTTAAAATTTCTGTACAGAGATAGAGAACTAGAATTGTTTACACCATTGACCCATGTCTGTACAAATACATCATAAACTCTCTGTTTGAACAACAAATGAAATGTGTTCAAATTTACAGACTGCGGATTATTCCATACATATGAAAAACCATAATCATTTAGTAATGTCTTAATATTTGATGCCCAGTTTCTATTGTTCACACCTCCGATCATATTACACAACTCATTATACAGTGTGCTAACAACTACATTTTCAGATTGAATTACCTTGGTCCAAAACTTTATCATTCTTGTATATCTATTTATGTACAGTGGGTATCTCCCTAATTCTCCATATACAGCCATTTTACTTGTTGAGCTTTTAACCTGTAAGAGTTGTTTACAAAACTTTAAATGGATTCTTTCAATCTCTTTTGACTTGGAGTAACCCCATATTTCGCATGCATAACTTAGAGTTGCTCCAACAAATGCATCAAATAATTGACACTTAGTCTTAGGGTTCAGCTGGTACTGTTTAAGTTTAGACATCAAAATATTAAGTGCTTTAAGCCCTTTGCCAGCCAGGTACTCTTGATTCAATGAATAATTTCCTGTATAGTTAAAAATGGTTCCTAAATAATTAAAATCATTTACATTTTCTAAAATACATCCTCCATAACTCCATCTTTCATTTTCCCTTGTACTGCCACGTTTTCTAAAAACCATGTAGACCTTTGTTTTGTTTATATTAACAGCTAATCCCCATTTATCACAATACACTTTCAGCATGTCTAAGCTATTCTGCAAGTCCTGTGGTGACTTACCAAAGACGACCATGTCATCGGCAAACAACATTAATATAAAGGTAATATCATCAAAAGAAAGACAATACTAATTTAATTATTTCATATTGTCAATACTCTTCTCTTGATTTCTTTTTATGCCCCCAGAATCTACGATTCGGGGGCATATAGTTTTTGTCATGTCTGTTGGTTTGTCCGTCCGTCCGTCCGTCTGTCCGTCTGTCTGTGCCAAAAACCTTAACCTTGGCTATAACTCTTGCATTTTTGTACCTGGACCTTTTATACTTGGCATGTGTCTTCCCTGTATCAAGACCTTTCCATCCATACAAACCTTTTTGACCTTGTGACCTTGACCTTGACATTTGACCTACTTTTGTAAAAATCTTAAAATGGCTATAACATTTGCACCAGTAGGCCCAGGGCTTTCATATTTTGTATGTATATTTCTTTTGTCAAGACCTTTCCAACCATACCAACATCTTTTACCATGTGACCTTGACCATGACCTTTGACCTATTTAATCAAACTTTAACCAAAAACCTTAACCTTGGCTATAACTTTTGCATTTTTGCACCTGGGCATTTTATACTTGGCATGTGTATTCCTCATGGCAAGACCTTTCCAACCATACAAAACTTTTTGACCTTGACATTTGACCTTCTTTTGTAATTTTTTTTAAATTGCTATAACATTTGCACCAGTTGGCCCAGGGCTTTAATATTTTGTATGTATATTTCTTGTGTCAAGACCTTTCCAACCATACCAACATCTTTGACCATGTGACCTTGACCTCGATCTTTGACCTATTTAATCAAACTTTAACCAAAAACCTTAACCTTGGATATAACTTTTGCATTTTTGCACCTTGGCCTTTTATACTTGACATGTGTTTTCCCTTTCTAACCATACAAAACTTTTTGACCTTGTGACCTTGACATTTGACCTACTTTTGTTGAAATCTTTAAATGGCTATAACATTTGCACCAGTAGGCCTACGGCTTTCATATTTTGTTTATATATTTCTTGTGTATGACCTTTCCAACCATACCTACGTTTTTGCCCTTGTGACCTTGACCTTTGACCTTTATTTGTATAAATCTTTATACGCCTATAACATTTGAACCAGTAGGCCTAGAGCTTCCATACTTTATATGTTTCTTGTGTTAAGACTTCTCCAACCATGCGAATGTTTCATTTACCCTACGACCATGACTTTTGACCTACTATTGCAAATAAGCATTACATTACAGAACATGATTCTGGCTGGGGGCATTTGTGTTTCACAAACACATTGCTTTTCATCTGATCATCACCAAACTTTCTGAAAATGTTTGTTGACATAAAATGGAGACCAATTTGGATAACCAGCGGCACCAATTTATGCTAGGCCCTTTGGAGTAATGGCCCTTGAAGTCCTCAAAATGGCGCTCCACTACAGTTTCAGCTCTCTAACTTTTACGTTTGATAGTCTGGATTCCCCTCCCTGTATCATCGGGGGCATTCGTGTAACTGGGACACGCTCTTGTTATTTTTTATTTTTATCGTAAATACATGAATATATATACAGCAGAACCTCTCTATTACGAACACTAACAAGGAGGCTAATTGTCTGTATAAAAGTCAGGTGACAGCTTAAAGCAATGTGAAAGTGAAACAGAAAGCTCCTGTAGGAGCTTTCTGTTTCACTTTTACATTGCTTTATGCAGTCACCTGTCTTAAACGACTCATATTTGGACACAATTTAGTGGTTCTACTGTATATACATGTATTAACGATGAAAATTAAAAGATTCAAAATAAAAAGGAATCAAGAGAAGAGTATTGAAAATATGAAAATATATAAAAAATTATATATAAAAAATATTTGTTAAGAAAGCAAAATATTTAAGCTCGGTCGGGAATCGAACCCGTGCGGAGAACGCAAAACAACGTGTGTGTGTCCTTACCTGTGATGTGACCACTGGACTACTCGAGAAATCTTACCAGACCTCTTTTTTATCCGATTAGTATTTCATAAAACCATAGATATCACCTTCATGGTTGCCGTCTGGAAATATAGCTACTTGGAGATGTTATGAAATCTTTATGATTTTTATTTTTCTTGCAAAATAAAAGGAGACGATTCGAACAACTCGCTTTACTTTTCTTTATTCCAACAGAACCGGTCTAAATTCGAACAATTTGGTCTGTTTAAACGCTAGATACTGAACACTAACAGTAAATACCCCCATAACTCTACAAACCACCCGATAACAGAACCAACTACCGAACACTAAAGTTAAGTACCCTACGACGCTACAACTACCCGATAACGACTCTAACTACTAACTGCGCTATCTATCTGTCTGTCTATGTCTGTATGTTTGTCTTCATGTCTGTGTCTCTATATGTCTCTCTCACTTTTTCTGCCTCTGGTTCGATGTCCCTCTGTCTCTCTATGTGTTTCTCTGTCTCTCTGTCTCTCTCTCTGTCTGCCTGAATGTCTGTCTCTCTCTGAGTGTCTCTCTATTTTTGTCGTATTATATGGTTTGCTTTTAAATTGTCGGATTCCTCGGCGTCTGATCTGGATCAAAACTGTTTGCAAATACATGCATCAGTCATGTTATTGTCGTAATTGCAAATCTTTAATTTACACTTAGATCTAAACTACGTGTCGCATTGTTGGTCTTTTAATTAAGACAGGCTCCATGGTTATAAAACCTTTGAGTTCAGTCTAAAGTCGTTTTCTAGCATTCGATTGGTAAGATTTGAGCCTAGGATCAAATGCTTTAGAACAAGCTCAGACTCAACTCAAAAGTTATATAACCTTGTACCGTGGTCATATAAAATAATCCTTTTAACCCATCCACAGTTTTGTTTTGTTTTAAACAGTTGTTGTTGAAGGTACATGTACAGAAAAACCTCGATGAATCCTAACTCGACCAAGTCGAAGGTATCAGTATTTCTTCAGTTAAAAAATCGGAAACTCGTTTTTGCTTATATCGATTCACTCTTATTTCGATGTTAAAACGTGACATAGCTACGTTTTTTAACTTCGAAATAAGGGTAAATTTGACTGAAGCGAGTTGAAGTTACATATTCAGTAAATAGCTTTGATGTAGATAATGTTATTTGTTGCAAACCCGACTAAATATAAAGCTTCTTCTTTCTGTATCTTGCATTTTGTGCATGTACAGTGGAGAATCTGTTATTCTTTCCCGTTTAAACGCAAACGCAAAGCACTAAAACGTAGAAAAGAACAACTTTTGGACAATTCTGATAATTCTTGTTTATCTTGGTGGCAAACAGTTTGGAACCTGATCAGACGCCGGGTTACCCGGCGTCTGATCTGGCTCCAAACTGTTTGCACTGCAAATAATAGTTTTAGCGTAAACGCGTTTATTGGGAAAGAATAACATATTCTCCACTGTACATGAAGTTTAAAGTAGGACTAAGGGAATTGTATGGTTTACTTATTTAACCCTTTACCTCATAGCCTGTTTCTAGTTTTGAAGACAGATGGTCACTTAAAGCAGGTTGAAAGTAAAGCAGAATGTGCCTTTCAGCCTGCTTTAAGCTAAAATCTGCTAGGTTATATAAAATATTTGCAATGGTAATTGTTCATGAGGGTATAAACAGGTGCTATTTTTACTATTTTCTTCAGCAGAGGAATAAATTAAATACGCTAAAAGTCGCTTATATGGGGGAAAGGGTTAAGAAGTCGCCTTTTCCTGAAAGGCGCTCGCAACCGGATTTAGCATTAAAAATAGTAATTTGTAAATATATGTCAAATGCTTATATAAATGGGTAAGATTTAGTTTAGGATAATAAATTCTATTAAAAATGCATTTCAAAAAAAAAAGAAAGAAGAAGCTCTGGTGGGATTCGAACCCGTGACCCTCCATGCGGAGACAAACATGAAAAATGAGGAAACGCCTTTATCCCCTCGGCTACCAGCGCTCTCTATATATTAAGTAGCGAATTAACGTACTTCACTGGTAGCGATTGATGGTACTTTATTCGGCTCGGTTTTATGTCTGAGCCCTTGCAGAGAAGCAACAACAACAACTATACCGTTAGCTACAAAAAAAACGATGGAAAATATCTAAGAAACTAAGATTCGGTGATGATTCTTAAGACTTTTTTGGACTGATCATATTTTTTTAATGTCAGAAGCTAAATAATGCCACAAATTTGCTTTTATTTGAGTATTTTATTTTATTTTGACAAGTACATCATCCGGTTGCGAGTCCCTTTAAGGTATCCGTGTATTGAGGTTTAATGGCCGCTTTACATAGGTTCGGTTGTACATGTATAGCATTCTTTATCCGCCCATGTTATTTCGGTTACGTTTCGAAAAGAGAGACTCGTCTCTTAAAATAGAATTTAATTGACAGAACTATGATTTAATACAGATGCGCTTTACAGATGTATGCGCTGAATGTAATATTGTTATGAATAATGATCATTAAAATATAGCGAGATTTTAATGTTTTGCATGCAGGTGGTGCTTAAAGAATAATGCCTATAAAGCAGAAAACTCAAGCTGAAGGTTTCTGCTTTACTTCCATCATTCTTTAAGCTGCTTTCTTGCTTTTAACATTAATAATATATTTTTGCTATCGAAATAGCTTGATTTCACTGTACAGCACATCCTCTGTTACCACCATTAACCCATTTGCGCCCAGTGGATTATTCCATGTTTTATATTGGATTAGTCCATTTTTTATCATAGGGATGCCTGGTCAAATTTTTCATTTTCATTTTATTTTATATTGAAATTCCTATCAGCAAACAATGTAGACTCTAATCAGAAAGAATTGGCTTACAATTGCAAACAGCTGGAATCCAGATCAGACGCGGATCTGGATTCAAACTGTTTGTCACTCGTCATTATATTTATTCTATCAAAATCTCCAGTTATATGTGACTTTGAGAAACATCAGACGACTATTTTAAGCAGATGATATTGCAGCAGTAAAAGCGTTAGACATAGTTGTCCTGTTTAGGGAACTGCGGCAAGGGTCGTTGTAAGGAGGGAATCGTTGTTGGGAGGGCCGTTGTATAGGGAGGGAACACTGTATCAAAATCACCAGAAATACTTCTAAATTTCGTAAATCTTTTTGGTGATGCCCTTTTACTGTTCCCAAGAAAGATGTAAAGTCGAAACTCGATAAGTACATTTCGCTTTAATCGAACAAACCCGTATTTCAAAGCTAAAACGTGGGTGAGCAAGATCGAAGTATCGATATTCAGAAATTGCAACTTATGAAATACTGGTACGATCGATTTAAGCGAGTTCGAAGTATCGAGTTTCTACTGTATTCTATATGTTCATTGCAGTTGAGAAGTCGTTATTCTTTCCCAATAAAACTGTATACCAATTAACTGTTAAGTCCACTCCTAAACATGTTAAGAGCAAGATCAAAGGCCGAGAAATCCGGTGGCTGATCAGGTTCAAACCTTTTGCCACTCACATTAAAATAGATACTCAGAATTGTCAAAACGTTACCCTTTTCTACAATTAATTGCAATTGCATTTGCATTTCGTTTACGTTTAAACAAGAAAGAATAACGGCTTCTCAACTGTATGGCATACAGGGATAATCTCTATGAGATTCTATGAAGTCAATAACGATTTATTGTCCACCCACGCAGGCGGGTTCATATATTTCGGATAACCTTCGGACCCCCCACAATAAACGCGTTTTGTGCTCAAGCAATTACAGTGCTCCCTCTCTACAAAGACATCCATTGGGAGACAGAAAGTGTGTGCGTTGTTCGGAGGGAGTCGTTATAGGGAAGGAAATTGACTTAAATTTGCAAATAGCTTGAATCCAGATCAGACGCCGCGTAACGCGGCGTCTGATCTAGATTCAAGCTGTTTGTCACTCGTCATTATATTTTTTCAGTGAAAACTGCTATTTTGTCACTTTGAAAAAAATACAGACGACAATTTTAAGCAGAAGACATTGCAGCCGTGAATAAGTTGGACAGAATTGTTCTGTTTAGAGACCTGCGGCAAGGGTCGTTATTAGGAGGAAGTCGTTGTTGGGAGGGCCGTTGTAGAGAGGGAACACTGTATTTCAACTACCAACAGATCAGATGCAGGGTAACCCGGCATCTGATAAGACTCTAAACTGTTTGCCACTCACATAACTACAGTGGAAAAAAACGTCACTCTTTCCCGTTTAACCGCAAACGAAACCTAAACGCACGCAATGTACTTAAACGTAGAAAATTACAACTTGTTGGCAATTCTGACAATAAATTTTAATCTTAGTGGCAAACTATTTGGAGATAGATCAGACGCCGGATTACCCGGCTTCTGATCAGGTTCCAAACTGTTTGCAATGGTAATTATTGTTTTAGCGTAAACGCGTTTATTGGGAACGAATAACGTCTTCTCCAATGTATATATCCTTTAGAGTTGTTAAAGCCTCTCATACTACTACTACATTTTTACTCCATTGGTTGTGTGATTTGTTTAGTTATAATTTCCAAACAAACGCGCTTGTACAGTGGAGAAAACGTTATTCTTTCCCGTTTAAACGCAAACGAAACACAACGCAAAACACTGAAACGAATAAAAGTACAACTTTTGATCAAGTCTGATACATGTAGTTCATGTTTATCTTGGTGGCAAAAGGTTTGGAGCCTGATCAGACACCGGACAACCCGGCGTCTGATCAGGCTCCAAACTGTTTGCCACCAAGTTAAACATAATTTATCAGAAATTTCCAAAAGTTTCGTTTAAACGGGAAAAAAACGTACATTGTAGTCTCCACTGTATCTTAAAGTACTGTTTGTTGTTCTAAATCTATTACTGTTTCCTCACAGGATTTATACACCAATTTTCTCGATAACCTAATCATTCTGACAAATATTGCCCAACTGATCAAATACGCCAAATTTACATACAATGGAGACGACGTTATTCTTTCCTGATTAAACACAAACGAAACGCAAACGTATTGTAGAAAAACCATAGAAAACGAAAACGAATACTTGTAAACATTTCTGACTACTTATTTTAATTTGAGAGACAAACAGTTTGAAACCTGGTCAAACACCGGATTACCCGCCGTCTGATCAGGCTCAAAACTGTTTGCACTGGAAATGATAGTTTTAGTGTAAATGCGTTTATAGGGAAAGAATAACGTGTTCTCCACTGTAATACTTTGCTTAACGAAACATATAGATATACTTCATATAGAAATATTAACCTACAAATATATCACATATAAATATATATATGGAGAATATTTATTTTTATGACCGCATTATACAAACAACATATTGGTCATTATCTGTTTTTCTAGGTCAAAGTATAGCAATAAACACAGATATATAACTGATTCAGGATAGAACATTTTATTATCAACGGACTCCCTTGATATTTTATGAATATGCCATAGATTTATAGTGTAATTTCCGAGGCCAACGTCCAAAAACTGGGCGCGTTTGAAACCCGAATACATTTGCTTGATTTCGAAGTTATGTACAGTGGAGAACCGTTACTCTTTCCCTATAAACGCGTTTACGCTAAATCTATTATTTCCATTGCAAACAGTTTGGAGCCAGATCAGACGCCGGGTAACCCGGCGTCTGATCAGGCTCCAAACTGTTTGCCACAAAGTTTAAAATAAGTCGTTAAAATTATCAAAAAAATGTCATTTTCTACATTTTATTGCAATGCTTTTGCGTTTCGTTTGCATATAAACGGGAAAGAATAACGTTTTCTCCACTGTTCGTAGACATACAAATAGATTGGAACTTGTTACATGTATCTGTTTGAAACCAGAAAGCGAACCAGATTCAGGTCAGATAATTTAACCTCCCCATAACTTTGGAAAGAAACCTAAACATACGCATGCAATAGTCCTTGCTAGTGTACTAATGAGAATACAATTTTCTTTACCCTTTAAAATGTTACCTTAATAAATGTAAGCGAAATTTAATAAAATTGGGCAAATTACAGATTCTGCAAAATGTTGTCGATACATTCTAAATCTGAGTGACAAACAGTTGTAAGCCTGATCAGACCCTAGCTTACATTGCGTTTAACCAGACTCTAACGATTTGCAATTGACTTACAGTATAAGCTCGATACTTCGAACTCGCGTTAGTTCGAACATACCCATATTTCATAGTTAAAACGTGTCTTAAGCACGTTTTAACTTTGAAATATGGGTATGTTCGACTTAAACGAGATCGAGTTGTCGAAATAAACTTATACCATACTTGAAAGGTCGATTTAAGCGAATTCGAAGTATCGATTTTCGAATGTTTTTATTTTGACGCAAACGCGTTTATTGGAAGAGAATAACGTCTTCTCCGTGGTAGAATACATTGTTTACCAAAAAAGAATTACTTTCTCCGTCAAACAAACGTCTGAATGAATCATGATCTGAGAGTCTAGATTGATGAACCCTATCGGCGCCAAATTAATCGTAAGATTTCTACCCCCTAACCGCTTTATTGTAGTCTGCTTCAATATGATAGTCTGCAAACACGTATGAAAGTTAAATTTAAGAAAGCATGACTTGACAAATATCGATACGAGTGTACATCAGTTTGGGTCCAGATCAGACGCCGCGTTACGCGGCGTCTGATCTGGATCCAAACTGTTTGGAAAGTCGCACCGCCGTTTGGTGCCGTTGGCAGTGGAAGAGTTAAATTGTCAAATTATGTGTATAGATCTACTCGCGAATATTTACGACGACTTAATGATATAAATATTTGTACATCGTTTCCAAATATCCTTTATAGCATGGTTCCGTATACTTGACCTATTTCCCCCATCAAACGAACATTGACCTTGTTCACGCTATCACTATAAGAGATACTCCAAATATTCTACTGATTTTTATTCTATAATTTAGATACCACACCTTTTTTGTCGAAACCAAACTATTGATATAAATATAGAACAGTTTGTTCACAGACCAGATACCGAGTTACTCGGCGTTTGATCTGGATCTCCATTATTTTCAACTTCAATCGGAGCCGGGCCAGTTTGGTTAAAGGATTAATTAGTCTGTCTTTTACATCAATAATAGCCAATAAATCAATGGAATAAGGAGATAATAAAGACAAGGTTTGCGTTATCATTAATAATTATACTAAAAGTACATCCAGTCTGAAAACAAAAACAATGCTCTTTATCAGCACTAATAAATATAAAAGTACATCTGACTCAATTCAAAGGACGACTACTGTCCGATTATAAACATACAGTGGAAAAGACGTTATTCTCTCCCGTTTAAACGCAAACGTACGCAAACGCAAAGCACTAAAACGTAGAAAATAACAACTTTTGGACAATTCTGATAATTCTTGTTTATCTTGGTGGCAAACAGTTTGGAGCCTGATCAGATGCCGGATTACCCGGCGTCTGATCTGGCTCCAAACTGTTTGCACTGCAAATAATAGTTTTAGCGTAAACGCGTTTATTGGGAAAGAATAACAGATTCTCCACTGTACAGTGGAAAAGACGTTATTCGTTCCTGTTTAAACGCAAACGAAACGCAAACACATTGCAAATTCAACTTTTTGACAATTCTGCTCTTTTTTTCTAATCTGAGTGTCGAACAGTTTGGAGCCTGATCAGACGCCGGGCTCTAGACTGTGTGCATCGGAAATAATAGTTTTAGTGCAAACGCGTTTATTTGAAAAAGAATAGCGTCTTCCCCAGTGTAACGACGTAATATACAAAACCCATCAATAACCCAATCCTCTAAAATACGAAACAAGAGCACCATGGGGCATATTTCGCTCACCTGAGAATAGTTGACAAGATGGAGATAATGATCTATGTATATTATTAAATTTGAACAATCACTTTTTTTTTTTTTTTCATTTCGGCTGACATGCAGCCCATTTATTGTGTCCCCGCCATAGGTGTGAGAAGGTCGGGGGACCCATCCTCATACCCACCTCACATTAATCATGTTATTTATCATTTACAAAGCAACAGAAAAGAAGGCTTTCCGACCCTTTTGGTGTTGAATATTGTTCTCGAGTATTGTTTGAGCATATTTGTGATTTTCAAGAAATGTTTTTGAAGAATGACTATATTTTTCAAATTTATTAGACTTTGTCTTGTAGTTATAAAACACAAATAATGAAGACCCAGGACCAACCACCATCTCTATGAGCTGCATAGTTATTCTCTGGGACTGCACTATTTGACTATATTGGCACCAAAAGCGTCGACACTTACATGCTGTAAACAATAAACACTAGAATTAACTATAAGGGGTTTTTCAATTTTTTAAGTGCTTACTCAAAATAGACTTGCCCATCCAAAAGTAAAGAAAAATGTGCACGTTGAACAAAAGTTTGTCTGACCTCCAGATGGGTTTCCATGTAAAGCATAAAGCATATTTTTCTTTTCAGCAATAGTTTTGTACCTGGTGAAAACAAGTTTTATATATTAACCTGATTTCCCAATTAATAATATTAATAACAAAAAATGTCACTTAAGATGACAATGCCCCTCTATATATAAAATGCAATATGTCTAAATACATGTTAGTTTTCCATCTAATTTGACTGTAAAGGTTATAGTTATTTAGGGGTCGAGGTCAAGAAATCCTATGTCAGCTGTAAGGATTGTCCCAAGGGGTGCTGTGTCCCCAGTATGTAGTAAATCACTAGTAAACGAGTTTAGTGGTTTTTTAAGCAGGTATGGCCATTGAGGGGTCAAGGTTAAATTGACATGTAAGTTGATAGGTGTTTTCCCAAGGGGTGTTGTATCCCAGTTATAAGTAAATAAACTTAGTGAGAAGGAAATTATTAGCAATGATGATGTTTATTCGTAATATGTGATTTTGAGGGTCCATGTTATTAGGGTTTTGAGTTAAAATAAATAAATGTCAGATTAATAGGCCTTGTCTCCAAGAGTTGTTGTGGCCAAGTTGATCCGCTGACTAATAATTAGGTTATGACCAGTGTTTATAGTTTTTTTTTAAATTTTTTAGATTGGTCACGGTCAAGGTCAATGGGAGGTCAAGGTCAAATAGGTATATGTCAACTGAAAGGTCTTGTCTCAAGTGGTTTTATTTCAAACAACACGTATCATTTAGATCCATTCACTAATAAGAAAGTAATGGCCAATCTTGGATTTTTTTGGGAAATTAGCTTATCAAGATCCTTGAGAGGTCAAGGTAAAAAAATATATCATCCTAAAAGTGTTCTCCAAAGGGATGATGTATCCAAGATTGAAGTAAATCACTTCATTAACGAAGAAGTTATGCACAGTGTTAAAGTTTTCAGACAGAATGACAGATAGTTAGACTGACTGACTGACAAACAGTTCAGACACTGTAATTATGCCTCGCTTCGGTGCTAAAAAGAAATCTAAGGTAAAGAAGTTAGGGGGAACATGCGTATATTATTTATATTCTGTCGGATATGTGACATCAATTAAAGTTCTAGAGGCCACACAATAGGCTTCAACTTAACCCATTACTCCATACTAAATATGTGTCTGATGCACAATCTTGATAGAGGGCCTGTAGATGATGCTATATGCCAACTATCTAAGATCAGGGTTCAAAAGGGTTTTAGAAAAGAAAATTCTTTTAAGTTTACATTGAAAAAATCAATGTTTAGCTCCTGTGACCTACATACGCAACAGACTGGAACCATTTGAACAAAATAGGTAAAGGACATCTAGAAGTGTCACCATGCCGAATATCAAAGCTCTGGCCATATTGGTTTCAGAGGCGAAGACGTTTGAAAATTTCATTATATAACTCTTTGTAAAACTGTGACGCCCGGAGTGGCGCCAATTTTTACCCCAGGGGCATAATTTGAACAAACTTGATAGAGGACCTGTTGATGATGCTATGTGCCATATACCTTAGCTCTGGCCCTTGCAGTTTTTGACGAGAAGATTTTTTAAGGTTTTTATAGAAAAAATCTATTTTAGCTCCTGTGACCTAGATATGCAACAAACCTGAACCATTTGAACAAAATGCGTAAAGGATATTTAGATCAATTTTGATCCCAGGGGCATAATTTGAACATTGATAGAGGACATGTAGTCGATGCTATATGCCAACTATCTAAGCTCTGGCCTTTGTAGTTTCAGACAAGAAGATTTTTTAAATTTTCATTGAAAAACATCTTTTTTTAGCTCCTGTGACCTAGATATGCAACCGACCAGAACCATTTGAACAAAATAGGTAAAGGACATCTAGGAGTGTCACCATGCTAAATATCAAAGCTCTGGCCATATTAGTTTCAGAGGTGAAGACGTTTGAAAATTTCACTATATAACTCTATGTAAAACTGTGACCCCGGGGCGGGGCCAATTTTGACCCCAGGGGCATAATTTGAACAAACTTAATAGAGGACATGTAGTCGATGCTTTATGCAAAACATCTAAGATCTGGCCTTTGTAGTTTCAGACTAGAAGATTTGTTAAGTTTTCATTGAAAAAAAATCTATTTTTAGCTCCTGTGACCTAGATATGCAACCGACCAGAACCATTTGAACAAAATAGGTAAAGGACATCTTGGAGTGTCACCATGCTAAATATCAAAGCTCTGGTCATATTAGTTTCAGAGGAGAAGACGTTTGAAAATTTCACTATATAACTCTATGTAAAACTGTGACCCCCGGGGCGGGGCCAATTTTGACCCCATGGGCATAATTTGAACAAACTTGATAGAGGCCATGTAGATGATGCTATGTGCCAAATATCTAAGCTCTGGTCGTTGTAGTTTCAGACAAGAATATTTTTTAAGATTTCCTTATTTTTTCACTTTGGTTGCCATGGCAACCAGACTTCTACATTGTTTTCAATTCTTTGAACAAATTTGAAAGAGCTTGACCCAAGGAACATTCCTGTAAAGTTTGTTGAAATCTGTCAAGCGGTATAATACTACTACTAATAATAATAGTAATAAAGACTTTATTTCAAGAGGGTAACACAATTAGAACACACAAGCAACTAATCTCCCTTGTGGCCCTCAAACATTTGTATAGATATTTACAGAACACATTCAATCCTATCTACGAGCACTATATATCTACTTGTCATTTATTATTAATGTACAGGAGGAAAGTGTACTTGTTGAAAACTAACAGTGCAGACCCAGACCAGAGGGCTACCTAAGGAGTCCTCTGACCAGGGTCGGCATTGACAGCGTTTATGAACAGAACAGATGTTCAACACATACATGTATATTAGCCTTTATCCAGATTAGACTCTATCATTTTCACATTAAGACCCGCAATTTAATGCAAAACCGTAGGAGTAGATGTCATTTGAATCAATTGTTAACGACGACGGACGACGCAAGACGCACGACGGACGACGGACGACGACGGACGACGGACCCAGGGCCATCTCAATGGTTCACCTTGAGTCTTTGGCTCAGGTGAGCTAAAAATGCAAGGTTGTCCTTTTTTATAGATGAGTCTTAATTCAAATCTGAGTAGATAACAGTTTGTAGTCCTGTTTGATCGGAGTCTGGTCTGGTCTGCTTCCAAACTTTTGCGATTGGTATAATAGAATTAGCCCAAATGCGTGTTTTAACAGTTTAATGTTTTCATCACCACAAATAAGGGTAGATCTGAAAATGAATCATGGATCGGACTGTAGTCTGAGTATGTGAAACAATACTTTAAATCATCAGAACTACAAAATAAGGGTTTTCTCATGGTAAACCCTTGCGAAAAATCCTTAATCTATATTCACGTACAAAGTGTGGTTAGTTTTGTAGATTAATAAAGAGAAAGTTTACCGATATGGGTTCCCGTTAAAAGTTACATGCTATACCATACATTGCGATATCGCTGTGATATCATGTTTGTACGTTCATATTTCCGAGCTTTTCCAAATTTGTGAAAAGGTGTTTAACCCTTTACTCTATACAGTGGAGAATCTGTTATTCTTTACCAATAATAGCGTTTACGCTAAAACTATTATTTGCAGTGCAAACAGTTTGGAGCCAGATCAGACGCCGGGAAACCCGGCGTCTGATCAGGCTCCAAACTGTTTGCCACCAAGATAAACAAGAATTATCAGAATTGTCCAAAAGTTGTACTTTTCTACGTTTTAGTGTTTTGCGTTTGCGTACGTTTGCGTTTAAACGGGAAAGAATAACAGATTCTCCACTGTAGCTTGTTTCTAGTTTTGAAGACCCGTGAAGTGGCCACTTCATGCAGGTTAGGGCGCTTTACTTTCTGGTCATTACCTTGGTCCTGCCCTATGCTATTACAGTGGAGAAAGTGTTATTCTTTCCTATTTAAACGCAAACGAAACGCAAACGCATTGCAATAAAACTGAGAAAAAGACAACTTTTTGATAAGTCTGACTATTCATTTTAATCTGAGTGGCAAACAGTTTGGAGTCTGATCAGACGCCGGGTAATCCGGCGTCTGGTCGGGCTGCAAACTATACTCAATTCCAAAAGAAAATATGCCCTTTGTTTTCTGTTATTATTCATTGACTATTTTCCTAAAAGCCTATGTATTTGGTACCAAAATTTAGATCAGTTCACGAACAATATGACAGTTATTTCAGATTTTGAGATACTGTCGTTTAAAATGGTTATTTTTAAACGAGAAAAGATGAAGGGTTAAAATCAAAGTTGCAAATTAACTCTTAGAATTCGACCATTTTCAGTTGGGAATTTTATGTAGGTAAAGTTGTAATTTTATGACATTTTTATCATTATCGTAGTGTGTCCATCTTTGCTCATGATGCAAGCGGCAATGAGACATCGCGTAGACATTACGTGACGTCTAATTACCGCGTCGGGAATGAAACGTTGTCCTATCCCTGAGTTGGGGCATTTGCAGAGTACATAAGGTCTTTTCTCCTAAAGTGCCGTGTGCGAGCCTCATGGTGACTAAGAATATTATTTGACCTATCAGAGAAAATGCACAAGTCCACTACTATTGCCCCAAACGGAAATGACGTCATGCTCGCTGCAAACAAGCAGTCCAACGACATTTTCCTTGAGCTGCACGTGCAAAGTATGCAAAAAGACGTTTTTCTCGATAAACTAAAAGTTTTTTCACACTATGTAGTGATTTTGTTATTGATGGATGGCAAAAAAGCATGAGATCTTGAGTGCGAAATCTTTAATCGATACGTCTACTAGATATTAAAATATTTGAAAATAAAAAGTGCACAGTTTCTTTTGGAATTGAGTATATTTGCAATGGAAAAAAAAGTTTTAGCGTAAACACATTAATTTGGAAAGAATAACGTTTTATCCACTGTATCCGCTAGGGTATATTTACTTTGATATCATGTCGACACACTGCAAACAAAGCTCCATCATCAGGCCATGGAGACTCCTTCATTGGACATTTCGGTGCTTTCCACAACATTTTCAAGGTGATCAATCTTGGCCAGGAGCTGGTTAGCTCTGTCATCGCTGCCCTCCCTTTTGCCACAGCCACTGTGAGGCTGATTCTCCTTGCCTTCCTGTGCCACCTATTGCTTTCACTGCTGGTGGCTACTGTGAGGCCAATAATACTGAAGGCTTTCCAAAGTGACTCTCTCGCAAATCTTCGGCAACCGACTTCAACAGGCAAGAACCAAGTCGTCCAACCTCTCTACTGGTACTCTTCCATCAGAGGCTGATACTTTGTATTATTCCTTTCATGGGCTTCTGCCATCCTTTCCTCTCATACAGTGGATAATCTGTTATTCTTTCCCGTTTAAACGCAAACGTACGCAAACGCAAAAACGTAGAAAAGAACAACTTTTGGACAAATCTGATAATTCATGTTTATCTTGGTGGCAAACAGTTTGGAGCCTGATCAGACGCCGGGTTATCCGGCGTCTGATCTGGCTCCAAACTGTTTGCACTGCAAATAATAGTATTAGCGTAAACGCGTTTATTGGGAAAGAATAACAGATTCTCCACTGTAGTACAGTCAGTTCCAGAACAACCTGTTGTTTTGTGCCTTCCTAGTGCAACAGTACATCTGGTCTGAGTCACAGGTGCCAGACACATGCTTTGTCCCAATATATCACCTCAAAACACAAATAAAGAGAATAAAACCATAAAAACACCCTCTCCTATGACCAAACACCATATTCTGACCTAAAGCTCATTTTAAAAAAAAATTATTATTTTTATAGTATATACCTTAGAAGAATACCCGTGGTCCGGCAATGGAAATCTGTGGCATTATATTGGGTTCGTTTATCTCATACAAACACGTCACGTCTTAATAAGCGTATTGCGTTATGGTCCTTGGAGAAAGCAACCCACTGTAGAAACTGGTTTTATTATGCCCAAATGCAATTGAATAACTTGGGCCTTGGTCAGTTTAGCAATCTGTCTGTGCCTATAGCCAAAATGTCATTTGTTCTTCAAATTGAAACCCTTACCATGGAGAAATATTTGGCTGAGTGGTCGCGTTTGATTAATAGCACAGTCGGGGCGTCAGGCAGGGGTCGAACCAAATTGAGGACTTATAAGACTTTTAAGCAGGACCATTCTACGGAAGATTACTGCAAGATGATTCTACCCCCTAGACATAGGTCAGCGTTCTGTAAGTTTAGGTGTGGGGTAGCCCCAATTCGCATTGAAACGGGTAGATACGAGAACTTGAGACTAGATGAACGCCACTGTCCTTTCTGTCACGTGATTGAGGATGAAATGCATGTCATTTTAGACTGTCCGATGTATTGTGACATTAGATCAGATTTATGCTCAAAAGCTGGTTTATATGACCCTAACTTCTCTAATTTGAGTAAAGATAACCAACTCAAGTTACTGTTCTCTAGTCAACCCTTAGTTAGACAATGTGCCAAAACCTGTTTTAATATTCTTCAACGTCGTCAGTTGTATCTATGTAAGTAATTAATATACTGTTGTTGTTGTTTTTTTCATTTGAATGTCTCTGTATTTTTAACCATTACAAGTTTCAGCTGCTAATAAGTTTTTTTTTTTTTTTATATCAGATCGATAGAGATATTTGGATGTTTTAGACAATTTCTTAAATGCTTCTTTTAATCTAAGGGTACTGAATTCCTTTTTTAACTAATGATTTTCTTTGTTTTTAATTAGCGGCTGATACTTGGTTTTTACTCTGTAATTAATCTTTATGCATTTCATTCATGTAATGATAATAGATTATGATACTGTTGTAATGTACTTGTAGATAGTCTCTTATAATTCTAATTATGAATGGTCATGTACTAATTGTTTTAGTTTTAAGATATGTATTCAATGTTTGTACATGAATGAGACTTAAATAAATAAACATATATATCCTCAGATTTATTATCAAATTCATTCATGCATGAAAGAGTAAGAGCCCAATCAATTTTTGGCCTGAGGAGAATAAAAGTTACTTAACACCTCTTCTGGATCCAAACTGTTCAAATATTCGGACGAGAACCGGTGTTTTCAACGTGATATGGCCGTAGACAAATATATACATGTATACTCGCAAAAAAAAAGTACCCTTTTTTATTCTATACATAAACTGTGTATAATTTTTGTTATGTAGAAAGTATCAGACGACATGAAATTATTGTGGCTAAATAACATGCACATTATATTGAAAACAGCATTTTTGCTTCGAAATATTTTCTATAAAAGAAAAAAATTAAGCTCAAACTCAGCAGCTGTTTCTTAAAGAAAAGAAAATCACATATAAACTTTCATTCATCTCACATATTACAGGTTCCCGACCTGCCGCGATTTCTTATCGTATGCGTTGGGTACCTGTCTATGTTGACGGTTTTCCACTTCCGGGTCACGGAAAGAAGATGGCCAAGGCGATTGAAAATTGCCGAATCGGTTCGAAACACCAGCCGTTGCGCGATAATGCAGAGTAGTTTGGCTTTGACATGTATGGTAAGTAACTTCTTTTAAATGACTTGATCGAAATATGGAGGACATGAAGAGCATGTCGTAGATTTAAGGTGTAAATTTAAGACCTGAGGGGTAAAGAGTGCTGTGTGTGTATCGGTAGAGACTTGTTTGACCTAAATGTTTTGCGACTTCCGAGGATCGGAATGGCTTATTATCAATGGAAATTGATCTTATATGGAATCCTATGGTGTACAATAGGGTTTTCCGCGTACGATGATCTCTTTGTATTCACAATCGACCGAGAATTGACTGCGCAACAAGACTCGGAATGAAGTCGGTGCGTTTCGCGAAGCAGGTTTACCGCGGGAGTTGGACACCTTTCTAAGGTATATACTATAAAAAAAAAAAAAATTAAAATAAGCTTTAGGTCAGAATATGGTGTTTGGTCATAGGAGAGGGTGTTTTTATGGTTTTATTCTCTTTATTTGTGTTTTGAGGTGATATATTGGGGCAAATCATGTGTCTGGCACCTGTGGTCTGAGTCTGGTGATGGCAACATTAATTTTGTTGAAATTTTCAACTGGCTCTTGAGATCCACTTGAAAGTCCCGGTCCCTTTCAGTAGCTAGGATATAGAATTATGTTTCTTAATGGCTGTATGAATTTAAACTATTTTCTATACAAAGGCGTTCAAACGTGTACATGTATCTATATAGTATAGCATGGGTTAAAATTTGCTATTCTTGCAACTATATGTACGTCTAACGACGCACATCAGGACATATTTACGTACGCAAGAACGATGTATCATTTAAGTCAAACCGCCGACGACAAAACTTTCAGCTGACGAGACAGTTTTAACCCTTTCGCTCTCAATGACGCTTAAAACGCGTTTGCAAACAGTTTGGATCATGATCAGACGCCGTGTTACGCGGCGTCTGATCAGGACCCAAACTGTTTGATGCTTGTTTTGCAATTCCTTTAGTCATATTGCCTTATTCTTTAACTTTGAAACGACATTGCAGACAACAAAATTGAAGAAGACGACAATAAAACTGCGAAGGGGTAAACATCTCACGAATAATTTGGCAGTGAAAAAGTTAAGACAGTTGAAACGCGTTCGTGTGAAGTGAATGCGTCAGTCTTTCACACTTAACACGTTCATGTTTAACTAATTACGTCCAGTGAAAATACTTTGCCGCCTGTTCAGATGTCGGGTAACCCGGCGTCTGAACAGGCTCCAAACTACTTACAATATTAATCAACAGGCTCGAAACTATTTACCATTCGAATTAAAAAAGAAACATTCCATAATGTTAAATAACAATTAATTTTCTCCATTCTATTGCATTGCGTACAGTGGAGAATGTTATTCTTTCCCGTTTAAACGCAAACGTACGCAAACGCAAAGCACTAAAACGTAGAAAAGTACAATTTTTTGACAATTCTTATAATTCATGTTTATCTTGGTGGCAAACAGTTTGGAGCCTGATCAGACGCCGGGTTACCCGGCGTCTGATCTGGCTCCAAACCGTTTGCACTGCAAATAATAGTTTTAGCGTAAACGCGTTTATTGGGAAAGAATAACAGATTCTCCACTGTAAGTCTTGTTTAAATTGGGAGAATAAAGACGTCTCAGGTGAAATTTTGAAGTGTCAAAGTGGTAAATTATTCATTTCTCGGTGATCTATTTTTCATTTCTCACCTGGACCAAAATGAACACCAGCCAAATATATCAACTGCTGTGAACGGAAGAGGCCGTTAACCTGTTCATTTATAGATGTTGTTGTACATGTAATTTGATATACATTGCGCACTTTTCAAATATTTAAAAAATAATTTTGACTATCAATTTATTGAAGTATTATGATTTTTATTATTATTATTATACTTATTATAATCATCATTTCTATTTTTAACAATATGTATCATCATTATTGTTATTAGTCATAGTATTATTATTCGTATTATTATTAGTCTTGCTGTTGTAATTATTATTTATCATTAATATTAGTAGTAGTTGTATAAGTATTGTTGATGTTATTATTATTATCATTATTAGTATCATTATTAGTCTTGTTGTTATTATTATTATTAAAAAGTATTATTAGTTTTGTTGTTGTTATTATTATTATTATTAAAAAGTTATTATTACAGTGGAGAAAACGTTATTCTTTCCCAATAAACGCGTTTACGCTAAAACTATTATTTGCAGTGCAAACAGTTTGGAGCCAGATCAGACGCCGGCAAACTGTTTGCCACCAAGATAAACATGAATTATCAGAATTGTCCAAAAGTTGTACTTTTCTACGTTTTAGTGTTTTGCGTTTGCGTACGTTTGCGTTTAAACGGGAATAAATAACAGATTCTTCACTGTAGTTTTGTTGTTATTATTATTATTATCATTATAATGTTTGGTAAAATGGACTTAATATAGGTCCATTTGGGTACATTAAGTAGTCTTAATGTATCGAAATTTAGATATAAGAAATCAGACGGCCCCGATGGCTACGTTATGAGTCGGTTTGTTTACACAATCCAATGAAACATAGGCAACTACAGTGGAGAATCTGTTATTCTTTCCCAATAAACGCGGTTACGCTAAAACTATTATTTGCAGTGCAAACAGTTTGGAGCCAGATCAGACGCCGGGTAACCAAGATAAACATGAATTATCAGAATTGTCCAAAAGTTGTACTTTTCTACGTTTTAGTGCTTTGCGTTTGCGTACGTTTGCGTTTAAACGGGAAAGAATAACAGATTCTCCACTATATGTAGTAAAACTCTCTCTATTCAATAAAAAGATTTTACTGTATAGCTGCCGACCGCTATAGTATGGCCAATCGTTTGGATGAAAACAGGTGGCAGCTTAAAGCAAGATGAAGGTAAAACAGAAATCTCCTAAATGAACTTTCTGTTCTTAATTCACTTTGCTTGAATCCATTACTCATTAGCCTGTTTCTAGTTTTGAAGACAGCTTGGGTGTATGAAAGTCATGAATTTGGGAAATTTTCAAAGTATATGAAAACACTCAATGATGGGTTTTTTTTTTATTGAAGAGCTATTTAAGATGAATGAAAAAGAAGAAAAGTGTACATTTTGGTGAACAACTTTTGGCTCTACGGCCATGTAAAATTTACCCCACCCACTCATTCTTATTTTGTCCTTTTCAAACAGCCCGCTTCAATAAAATCCATTTCAAATAAAAACAAATACATGTATGATAATTTGGTTTTGTGTTATCTATTTCCTGTCTATGGTAGTATTTCTTCATACAAAAACTAATTTAAGAGAAAACAGGCACCAAATGTGAAATTTATAAAGCTCTAATAATCATCGATATGGTACTTTTTTGTAAAATTGTAAAGGGAGATAACTCTTTTTACTTTAATAACTCAAAGTTTTCAACACTGACCTTTCAATTTCTTTTCATATTTTGAACTGCCTTAGCATGGGTTTTCATCTGGTAGAATATAAGAAAAAGTTTAATACTAAAACTATTTCATTATCAAACTTTTTTACTTTTTTTCATAAAATAAAAAATCTAATAAAATCATGCAATATAAAAAGCATATTTTTGATATCCAAGGATCCATATTGTTCAAACCTGGTGCCTGCATTGTCTAAATTTGGTTTCTATATGTGAAAATACTACCATAGACATGAAATAAATAATTAAAACCCAAATTAGCATGTTTGTTTTGTTTTGAAATAGATTTTACTGAAGCTTGTACTCTGAATTGGTTAAAATTTGGAAAAAAGTCCAAATTTACATACCTTTTTCAAATCGCTGTAGCTAAAAAAACGGACACCACCATATATATATATATTTTAATATTTTCATTTATCATAAACAGCTCTTCCAAACAATAAATGATAGAAAAAAGGTTTAATACTTAAAACGTGGCTTATGCGTGTGGAAGAATGAATAAAGGGCGTAAAAGGCGTCTTTGTGCGGTAATGGGTAGCAGCCACCTGCCGCAATCACAAAATGATGTATTTACAGTGGAGAATCTGTTATTCTTTCCCAATAAACGCCTTTACGCTAAAACTATTATTTGCAGTGCAAACAGTTTGGAGCCAGGTCAGACGCCGGGTAACCCGGCGTCTGATCAGGCTCTAAACTGTTTGCCACCAAGATAAACAAGAATTATCAGAATGCTCCAAAAGTTGTTCTTTTCTACGTTTTAGTGCTTTGCGTTTGCGTACGTTTGCGTTTAAACGGGAAAGAATAACAGATTCTCCACTGTATTGATAGTAACGTACGTATATAGAGAAGTTTTACTGTACTTGCAATCAGTTCTTCTATTCGTGGATTTTATCGGCAAAGTAAGTACATTATGGCGACATATTTTATTACGTAATTCACCTTGTGTGAGATAAGTAAATCTTGTTTATTGTGTACCATCAGTACTGTGGAGACGACATAATTCTTTCCCAATAAACGCGTTTACGCTAAAACTATTATTCTCGATAACAACAGTCTGGGGCCAGATCAGACGCCGGATAATCCGGCGTCTGATCAAACTCAAAACTGTTTGCCATTCAGATAAAAATAAATAGTCAGAATTGAAGAAAAAAACCCAACCCCTGTCTTTGTGTAAGCAGTTTTCATTACAACAGTGTATAGATGAGTCAACTCACTACACAGAGACATCTTCTTCTATTTTTGACTTGATTTTTGTTAGTAAAGATGTTTCATTATTACTATCCGGGGTTGGGGAACCATTTTTAGACCAAAATGTTCGTTATCATTGTCCTGTTTATGGAATTCTAAATTACATTTCTAACAAACCAAAATCTTTTAAACGACGTGTATGGAACTTTAATACTGGTGATTATGATAGGTTACGATCAATAGCTAGCGCGTCCGATTGGAACTTACTTTATGACAATGACATAACTATACACGCAAACCAGATTACAGACTTTATTTTATCTATTTCAAAACAATGTATTTTTAACAAAATGGTAAACATAAAACCAAATGAACCAACTTGGATTACATCTTCTATAAAACGTAATATTCGAAAACGTAAGCGGGCCTACAAAAAAGCAAAACGGACAAATAACGCCTATCACTGGGAAACATTTAGAAAAATTAGGAACGAAACCATAGCCATGATCAGGAAGCGTAAACTTGAATGTAATGAAAAATTAATTCATAATTTATCAGCTGAAAATCGTACTTCGAAATGTTGGTGGAATTCCCTAAAACAATTTATCTGTCCTGGTCGCAAAGCGTCTATTCCTCCTCTCCAATATAATTCACTTGTTCTTTCTGACGATTTGGAAAAAGCAAATCTCTTAAATAATTTCTTCCAAGAGCAAACTCTGATAGACGATGAACATCAGGTACTTCAAGATCTCCCCGTCCCTAATTACAGCCTCTCGTCAATCATAATTACTCCTGAAGAAGTAAATGAAACTCTAAAAATCTCCAAACAGGTAAAGCTGTAGGTCCTGATGAGATCAACAACCGTATCTTACGGGAGTTAGCCAACGAAATATCCCTACCATTAAGTAAGTTATTTAATCAAAGTCTCGAAACTTCCAAGGTACCAACCTGTTGGAAAGAGGCCAATGTGTGCCCAATATTTAAATCAGGGGATCCCTCAATGGTATCAAATTATCGACCTATTTCATTGCTCAGTGCCGTAGATAAAGTCTTTGAAAAGATTATTTTTAAACATCTCTACAACTTTTTTCATGATCATAATGTCATCTCAGATGTCCAGTCTGGTTTCACTCCAGGAGACTCAACAACAAACCAATTGTCCTATTTATATAATACTTTTTGTCGAGCTGTTGATTCTGGTTTAGAAATTCGAGTGATCTTCTGTGACATCAGCAAAGCCTTTGATAGAGTTTGGCACAAAGGTTTAATTGAAAAGCTGAAGGCTGCTGGTGTCACAGGAGGTCTGCTTGAATGGCTGACAAACTATTTAACCAACAGAAAACAACGTGTTGCTTTGCCAGGAACATTTTCTGACTGGAAACATATGAAAGCTGGGGTACCACAGGGTTCAATCCTTGGTCCTCTGCTTTTCCTTGTTTTTATAAATGATATTGTCAATGATATTGGTACTAACATTCGTTTATTTGCGGATGATACGAGCTTGTTTATTATAGGGAATGATCCAGTACTCATGATATCTCAGATCAATAGAGACATATCAAAAGTTAGTGTATGGGCGGACAAATGGCTCGTGAAGTTCAATCCGAAGAAAACTGAGTCCCTAATTATCTCACGGAAGTCGGTTAAAAACAACCATCCATCTGTATTTATGCAGAATCACATAATTCCAGAAGTAGACTCGCATAAGCATTTAGGAATGTTTCTGTCAAATGATTTAGCATGGCAAAACCAGATTGATTATATCACAACAAAAGCCTGGAGTAGAATAAATGTTATGCGTAAACTTAAATACACATTAGACAGAACATCTCTTGAAACAATTTACATGTCATTTATTAGACCTATTTTGGAATATGGAGATATTATTTTTAGTAACTGTACTCAAAACCAAATGTATGAACTTGAAAAAATCCAATACGAAGCAGCTAGAATAGTCACAGGAACAACTAAGCTGGTTTCAATTGAAAAACTCTTACATGAAGTTGGTTGGGACAATCTTGAATCCAGGCGAAGAAATCACAAATTAATACTTTTCTTTAAAATGGTCAATAATTTGACACCACAATATTTAACAGATCTCGTACCAGAAGTAGTTGGTAATGCATCACGCTACAACCTGAGAAATGCTAATGATATTCAATCTGTGACGTGTCGCACAAGTTTTTATCATAAAACATTTCTTCCCTCAACTATACAAGAGTGGAACAACCTTCCGGAAACAACAAGACAGTCACCTAGCCTTTCTATATTCAAATCTTCCCTGATTAACAAACATAGTGTACCTAAACATTTCTATCATGGACACAGAAAAGTTCAAATTCTACTCACAAGACTTCGTACTAACTGCAGCTCCTTGAATCATGACCTCTTCTCAAAGAACATGTCTGATACCCCTCTCTGCACAGTTGGCCAAATTGAAAATGCAGCACATTTTTTCTTATATTGCAATCATTTTGACATACAAAGAATTGAACTTCTAAATAAAGTATCTTCTTACACATCTCCGTCGTTATCCGTTTTCCTGCAAGGTGATCCAGAACTAGGTTATGTTTTAAATGTTAAAATTGTCGAAGCAGTTCATCGGTATATTCAAAGCACAAAGCGTTTTTAAGAAATTGATAACATTGCTATATACATACCGAAACTACGTTTCAATCTGCCTATTTTTGTTTCGGAACCTCACCCCCCCCCCTTTCCCCGTGTGTCATTTCTTATCAAAACAACTCTTTACTATTAATTGTTTGTATCTAAATTCTATTCATATTATTTTTTATCTTATTCTCAAAACATTAATTATTATCTTTATTATCATATTTATGGTAACTTGAAACATTTCGTTAAGTTGGTGCTGCCTCTCTTGATCGACGGGCTTAGTATCAATGTGAGTGTTAACACAGGCGGGGAAATATGGTGTATAATTAATGCGATGAGCAAGTAATATGCATTCTGCATTACTTTTGCACTACTCTGGGCAACTGGTGTTCCTTATATCGCCTTTCCCGAGTGTCTTTTGAGAGAGATAGCGCCATTTTATGAAATAGCTACATTATATTTATAACACATTTTGCTGTTACATAAGTTTTCATAAAATATATTACAGTTATAGATAGAGCATGTGTATATATAACGGTGCAAGGAGAGAAACTCAATAAGCTGTTTTGCTTTCGTTTCGATCCTAAACTTTGTTGTATGTTTGTAAAATACATGTAAATTATTGAAATAAATATGTTTAAACTAATCCCTGTCGTTTTCTCCATTGTACATGTATTGCATTTCGCCAATTTTGCGTTTTATTTGCATTAAAAACGAGAAATAATGATGTCTTCTCCTCTGCAACATCCGTCTACAATCCGTCTGCATCCATTAAGTCCCCATTTTTGTAATAAGACGTTTTTAACATATTTGAAATATCAACCAAGTTAAATAACCAGGGTACATGCACAGGTACTTGACACATACTTTATTATCTATTAACCCCCCCCCCCCCCTTTTTAAAAAAAAAAAAAAATATATTTTTTTTTTTATTATACTTCTATTATAGATACAAGGTAAACAGCGCAATTCAACACCTAGTCTTTACTATCGACTTAAGCTGATGCTAAAATAGACTCGATCGCCGATATTCTCTTGTGGTACCCTCGGAAAATGATTAATTTATCAATATCTACTTTTTATTTCATCAAATTCCGTCAAATAACGCCACAGTATGTGAATTATAACGAAAATAAGCATAAAAAAGTTTTCTGTCGTTCTCTTGGTACATAGCAACGAATGTACATGTAGGGTGATCTGTTATTTGTCCACAATAAACGGCCTATGCCACTGGAACTTTCACCAAATATTATAAATCATCTTTAAATGAAATATTATCAGTTTTATATAATTTACATAGAATGCAAAATTAAAAGAAACTTTACCTGTTTAATTTTGACCAATGAGATCGCTCCGTTCATTCAATTCATTCCGGTATTCAAAATGGCATTCACAATGAAATGAGTCTTTCACTTGTCAATTTCATGCCAAATTACATGTATATTTCATATAGCTGATAGTGAAGAGGGTCATGTTCCGACACAAACGCGTTTGCTCTAATGAAATTAGGTGAAAGTTCCAGCCGTAAAGGCCGTTAAATGTGCAAACCGACTAGATTACCCCTTATTTTGGGCAATAAATTCTGTACCAAGAGAACGACAGAAAACTTTTTTATGCTTATTTTCGTTATAATTCACGTACTGTGGCGTTATTTGACGGAATTTGATGAAATAAAAAGTAGATATTGATAAAATGTTGATTATGTATATAATCAGAGTTTATTTTCCCGAAATACAACAGCTCTGTCTCGGACTGCAAATCTTTCTAACCATTTTGTGTATAACAAGTTGCAGGGCCTCATAGTAGCAATAGAATTCGCGATCCCGTAATGAGCCTCATCATATTTTTGTCATGTGACCAAAATTAACCAATCATAGTTAGTTCTAACTAAAACTGGATGCTGCAGAAGCGGTATCTTTGTGTGCAGTCAGTTCTTTGTGTGCAGCTAGTCAAGACAGTATCTCTAAAGTATGCTACAATAAAGTTATATTTGTGTGGTATAAGATTTATGTACTTAGAAAAGGGAATACCAAACCCATTTGAATCAAAATGTCAATCCATGGATCGTTTAAATATGATTTTAAACGGTATACGAAAAATGCAAGCTAATTCATGTACTTCTCAGACACGGCTACCAATCACAGCTGGGATTCTGAAAGGTATATGCATGGCTTTGAGAAAAGGTGTTTTTGACAAATATACTGATGCGCTATTAGAAGCTATATATACAACAGCTTTCTATGGGTTTTTCAGATGTGGAGAACTTACTGTTCAAACCACGTTTGACCCCACTTGTCATTTAGCATGTGCTGATATCTCTGTTACAGCTACAAATGTCAGAATCTTTTTAAAAAATTCAAAGACTGATCTGTTTCATAAAGGTACCACAGTTGTGTTACATATGAATGATACAGAAATATGTCCAGTCAAATCATTATGTAAATATATGAAGATTCGCAATTTTTATAAAGCTATGCCAACAGAGCCTTTCTTTATCACAAGTTACAGTATGCCTGTAACTAGAAATTACTTTATTCAATGTCTAAAAGACATTTTACAGCGTATAGGCTATGATTCAGGCAAATACAATGGCCACTCTTTCCGTATTGGTGCTGCAACATCGGCAGCATCAGCACGCATCGAGGACCACTTAATCAAAACTTTGGGAAGATGGTCATCCGATTGCTATACACGTTACATTCGAACACCACAGGCGGTGTTAAAAGATGCTCAATGCAGTTTGGCCACAGGTACTGAAACACGTGACTACGGAAATAAATGAAGGAATATGGACTATATATTATCTGTTTATACTCTAGCTATCAGCTATCAAGACATGTATCTCTTTTCGGTCTGCAGACCTGTGGCCAATGTAGCATTGGATGTTCTTTTATTTAACATTATTATGTTTTCAGGTCCAACTTCGTTAAAGGCATGTCATACCATAGCAAAAGACGTGATAGGGGATATTTAATTCATTTCTCTCCCATTCTTGGGGTTTATGCAGCTGTATACATCTGCACGTATACATCTGCAAAAATTTGGCATTTTATCATGGTATTTCTACCATTTCATTCTCTCCCAAGCATGGGACAGTTGCTGTCTATTGGCCCGGCAGTGTTCTGGGGTGCTCGTGCTATGATTCAAGTGACCAGCCTCTCCTAGGCAAGCATTTCTTGCCCCGATTAGGAACGTCAGGATGCACTTCAGGTGTCCGATTCTCTCCTAGGCAAGCATTTCTTGACCCGAATAGGAAGAATCACACTTAGTTAAGACTTTACAGTTACTCTGCGATGTGCTCAGGCAATATCCGACATGACTCATATAGGCAAGCATTACTTGCCCTCAGCCTGCACATACAGAGTGATTTCGTTCTTACATTCGTCATAGCACGGGAATCAGGTTTCAGTGTTGGGATTTAGACAGCAAAACCTTTTAAACTTATATAATGCCAACTTATTCTGCTGCATGAACCCTAAAGGCAAAATTAGTAATAATTAGTTTATATTAAATGATGAAACTAAACACTGGTGTTGTGCTGTATTTTTGGGTAAATAAAATGTTGATTATGTATATAATCAGAGTTTATTTTCCCGAAATACAACAGCTCTGTCTCGGACTGCAAATCTTTCTAACCATTTTGTGTATAACAAGTTGCAGGGCCTCATAGTAGCAATAGAATTCGCGATCCCGTAATGAGCCTCATCATATTTTTGTCATGTGACCAAAATTAACCAATCATAGTTAGTTCTAACTAAAACTGGATGCTGCAGAAGCGGTATCTTTGTGTGCAGTCAGTTCTTTGTATGCAGCTAGTCAAGACAGTACCTCCTCCTCCCCAACCACCAACCTTTTGCTATGGTACAAGACATGAAAAAGGGTTCATGTAACTTATAATGCATTTATCATGCATTTTATCATGGTATTTCTACCATTTCATTCTCTCCCAAGCATGGGACAGTTGCTGTCTATTGGCCCGGCAGTGTTCTGGGGTGCTCGTGCTATGATTCAAGTGACCAGCCTCTCCTAGGCAAGCATTTCTTGCCCCGATTAGGAACGTCAGGATGCACTTCAGGTGTCCGATTCTCTCCTATGCAAGCATTTCTTGACCCGAATAGGAAGAATCACACTTAGTTAAGACTTTACAGTTACTCTGCGATGTGCTCAGGCAATATCCGACATGACTCATATAGGCAAGCATTACTTGCCCTCAGCCTGCACATACAGAGTGATTTCGTTCTTACATTCGTCATAGCACGGGAATCAGGTTTCAGTGTTGGGATTTAGACAGCAAAACCTTTTAAACTTATATAATGCCAACTTATTCTGCTGCATGAACCCTAAAGGCAAAATTAGTAATAATTAGTTTATATTAAATGATGAAACTAAAAACTGGTGTTGTGTTGTAGTTTTGGGTAAATAAATTAATCCTTGCCCGAGGATACCACAAGAGAATATCGGCGATCGAGTCTATTTTAGCATCAGTTTAAGTGGATAGTAAAGACTAGGTGTCGAATTGCGCTGTTTACCTTGTATCTATAATAGAAGTATAGTAAAAAAAAAAATTATTTTTTTTTTTTTAAGGGGGGGGGGGGGGGTTTAATAGATAATAAAGTATGTGTCAAGTACCTGTGGGTACATGTAGAACATTCTTGTAGGCAATACTGGAAAAGTAGACAAACCACTAAAACCGTAACAAAGCGAAAGTAAAAAATGCTACTACATGTATAAATACAGTGGAGAATCTGTTATTCTTTCCCAATAAACGCGTTTACACTAAAACTATTATTTACAGTACAAACAGTTTGGAGCCAGATCAGACGCCGTGTAACCCGACGTCTGATCAGACTCCAAACTGTTTGCCACCAAGATAAACAAGAATTATCAGAATTGTCCAAAAATGGTTCTTTTTTACGTGTTAGCGCTTTGCGTTTGCGTACGTTTGCGTTTAAACGGGAAAGAATAACAGATTCTCCACTGTAGCACACCGCTGCAGTAGACACGTGCCACGATCGAAGACGCGATGAATATTTGTTGATTGTAAAGAAAAGGTTTGTAAGTTTCACTGTATGGCTTTTTAGCATGGTCAAAAGTTATATTTCTATTTTGATTACTTATTTTTCAGTCATTAAACCATAACGTATACAGTGGAGAATCTGTTATTATTTCCCGTTTAAACGCAAACATACGCAAACGCAAAGTACTAAAACGTAGAAAAGAACAACTTTTGGACACTTCTGATAATTCTTGTTTATCTTGGTGGCAAACAGGTTGGAGCCTGATCAGACGCCGGGTTACCCGGCGTCTGATCTGGCTCCAAACTGTTTGCACTGCAAATAATAGTTTTAGCGTAAACGCGTTTATTGGGAAAGAATAACAGATTCTCCACTGCATAGGACGATGTATATATCGGACACTAATTTTGATCAGCAAATACTAAAAATAACTTATCCCTTGATATCTGCGTTATTTAAGACTGACAGGTCAATAACATTAGGTAGAACTTCGCGATAAAAATAGGTGAACCGATTGGGTCTCGAACACGCAGCCTTTGTTGCTAGTCACTCGCTCTATCAACTGAGCTACTAAGGTAGACAATGAAGCTTACATGGAATCAGCCTTTTAATTATGTACATGTAGCATACACAAAATAGAGTTAATATTCCGTTGTATCATCCAGAAATTACAAAACGAATTTTAAATTTGATATCATAAATAAAATCGCTTTTTGTGAAAGAATCACGACCTGGGTACAGTGGTTCCGCTCTACAATGACACCCAATGGGAGAAACAGATTATGTGTGTTGTTCGGAGGGGGTCGTTATAGAGAGGGAAAATTAAGAATTTACTTACATTTGCAAACAGCTTTAATCCAGATCAGACGCCGCGTAACGCGGCGTCTGATCTGGATTCAAGCTGTTTGTCACTCGTCATTATATTTATTCTATCAAAATGTTAACTTCTATGTGTAGCTTTGAGAAAAACAGCAGACGATAAGTTTAAGCAGACGGTATTGCAGCCATCAAAAGGTTCGACATAAATGTCTTTTAGGGGGAACAGATGGAAGGGTCCTTGTAATGAGGGAGTTGTTGTTTGGAAGGCCGTTGTAGGGAGGAATAGCTGTTGTTCTAATGGTGCCAAAACCAACCAACCGTTTTATGCAGGTTCCCCAATTATAAATTGCGGCTTTAACTCGTTCACTCTCAATGGCGCTTAAAAACGCGTTTGCAAACAGTTTGGGTCCTGATCAGACGCCGAGTCACGCGGCGTCTGATCAGGATCCAAACGGTTTGACACTTGTATCGATATGTTGTAAGTCATACTACAGGGAATCTTACTTTGAAACGATCTTGCAAACAACTAATTGAAGCAGAAGAAAATGAAGCGTTGAAGGGGTTAAAATCTCCGGAATAATTTGATCCTGAAACTTATTCACTGCCATATCGTCATAAATTTCAATCAATTGCCTGTCTACATTTTTCTCAAATCTAAAGTTAAGGTATTTTGACTGAAGAAGTATTGAAATGAGTGTCAAACAGGTTTGATCTTGGTTAGACTGCATCGCGTAACTCGGCGTCTGATGCGGATTTAACCCTTTCCCTTATAGGAGCGACTTTAAGCGCATTCATTTTATTCATCCGCCAAAGAAAATAGTTCCACTTTATACTGTCATGAATATGTACTATAAGAAATACTTTCTGTATACTAGCAGATATTAACTTAAAGTAGGCTGAAAGTAAAGCAGAATGTGCCCTAGCTTTCAGCCTGCTTTATTAGGTCACATATCTTAAATACTAGAAACAGGCTATAGGTTAGAGGGTTAAACTGTTTGCAAACAACCATTGTATATCAACTTGAAGAGAAAAGGTTGAATACAAATGTATTTGGTTAATTCACCCGTAAGGTATTTCAGAAAACTTAACCGAAATACCAAACAGTTTGGAGACAGTTTAGACACCGAATTACTCTCATCTGGATCTTAACTGATTGTAACAGATACCTAATTCATCCAGCTCGCACAGAGGGTTAAAATACAGTACTTAATTGACGCTAAAAGTAGAATACAGTAAAAACCTCTCTATTACGACCACTAAAATGCGTGAAATATTAGGAGTTTACGACAGGTGACTGCTTAAAGCAAGGTGACAGTGAAACAGAAAGCTCCTTTAGGAGCTTTCTGTTTTATTGTCACCTTTCTTTAAGTTGTCACCTGTATTTTATATAGTCCTTTAGCTTTCGTTTATGTGGTCGTAATAGAGAGGTTTTACTGTATAAAATAAATTCTGTAAAAGACAGAAAAGATCGAGAATTTATTATACAATACACAATCTTGGCCATACAAGAATAAAAACAAAATTCAAAATAACAAATACGAGTTACATTTCACTGCTTAACCAATACAGGAAATCAGATTTCTGCTTTACTTTTTTTCTATATTAAGCTATTACCAGGAGGGCAGTATGAACATATACCATTACATGTATAGAAGTGACCGCTCTTTAGGGATGAATTGTGTTATATATGTAACTGTAATGATGAGTTTGGTTGTCATGTAGACTCCTGTAACTAGAGCATCAGATATAAACTAGGTAAGTTATCATTGTCGTTTATTTGCATAATTACCAAGTGCTACCAACAGGTGGTCTATTTATAAAGTGTTCTATTAACCTGATCTGGCACTGAGGTTATAAATAATCAAATTTAACGCTTTGTTCAAAACTAAGATATTTTCTCGACGCATAATATTTCAGCAAAAATGTTATATATACAGTGGAGAAAACGTTATTCTTTCCCAATAAACGCGTTTACGCTAAAACTATCATTTCTATTGCAAACAATTTTGAGCCAGATCAGACGCCAGGTAACCCGGCGTCTGATCAGGCTCCAAACTGTTTGCCACCAAGATAAACAAGAATTATCAGAATTGCCCAAAAGTTGTTCTTTTCTACGTTTTGTGATTTGCGTTTGCGTACGTTTGCGTTTAAACGGGAAAGAATAACAGATTCTCCACTGTAACTAGTTTTACATGTGGGTATTTGTTTGTAGTAAGTTACTTAATATGCTTGTATCAGTATTTTATGTTATCATAATATGATTTATATACTCGAAATAATATTAATCTCCAAGTTTTGTTTCGTTGGAGAAATTGGTAAACATGTACTACTCTTGGTTATGGACTGCTGCATGTACCCGTATTTCTTTTCCAATTTCGTATAGCTGGAAAAGCTTATTGCATGGGTGTCCCAGCAATACTTATAGCATAAAATGAACCAAGTAGACGAGTATTTACAGTGGAGAATCTGTTATTCTTTCCCAATAAACGCGTTTACGCTAAAACTATTATTTCCAGTGCAAACAGTTTGGAGCCAGATCAGACGCCGGGTAACCCGGCGTCTGATCAGGCTCCAAACTGTTTGCCACCAAGAAAAACATGAATTATAAGAATTGTCCAAAAGTTGTACTTTTTTACGTTTTAGTGCTTTGCGTTTGCGTACGTTTGCGTTTAAACGGGAAAGAATAACAGATTCTCCACTGTAGTAGAGTTTGGTATGTACTTGTATTCTTTTTTCTCCTTGTTCAGCATTATGACAAATCAATATCAAAAGTGAAATAGAAAATTTGAGGCAGCATATACTATGAACAGACGCCGAGTCACCTTTGACCTACTGATGATCTAAACTGCCAGATGCTATATAAATATGACTATCTATGGAACGAATTTTGGAAAATATCTGTATATTCAAGTGTAAATCTTTTTATTAAGGCTTAAGATAGATAATGAAAAATTCAGTTATTTCACAACTAATGAACTCCCATTTCATATGTATCTGATATTTGTATATTGTTTTTATGTCCATGGTAGTGGTCCTCATAACTTTATAAAAAAATAATTCAAACTTTCATAGCACTGTGACAATATCCGAAAGAGATTACAAAAATCTGGTATGTAAAAACTTGAACCTGTAATCGTAAATGTGTTTTGAGCACATAGTTCGTTTTAAGTTTTATAACCTGTTATACGTTCCTTAACACATCTCACTGCCATACCCCGAAAACAATGGTTATTTGCGATGTCTGATCAGCATCCAAACTGTTTTGACACTAGTTACAATATTAGTTTGGTCAAGTTACCTTGCACCTCAAGTTATTTCTATTAGTATGTCGATATTTGACCTAATCAGTATAGCTGTCTGATTGTTTTGCAATGAACATCATTCATTGTTTTACTCGGAAATACCTTTTTCCTACGTTAAGCTTTCATCAGTAGTAAATAATACAACGTGGAATGCATTTTTGTTTTAACTTTTTATATATATATTTCATTGCATTGCGTTTGCGGTTTTGTTTTAAAGTATCCCCCCTTAAGTATGTGTTAGGTAACGCATTTAACCTTATGTAAGCTATGGGCGTATTTCAGATAATTTGTGCAACCATGTTTAGGACCATGGATTTATCTTGCATACGCAGGGCAACTATTTGACATAATTCCGCCATCTTTTTCTGTATACAGATTCGCAGATGACAATATAGTGCGCAAACTGTTCCGGCCAACATCCCATGCCACTGAATTCATGGCAATTAACCCTTTCACTCTCAATGACGCTTGAAAGCGCGTTCGCAAACATTTTGGATCCTGATCGGACGCCGCGTAACGCGGCGTCTGTTCAGGATTCAAAATGTTTGACACGCATATCGATATGTTTTAGCAATATAACATCAATCTTACTTTGGAACGATCATGCAAACAACAAAATTGGAGCAGACGACAGTGAAACGGTAAAGGGGTAAAGATCTCACGGACAATTGGGTAGTGAAAGGGTTAAAGACATCGAAAAGTGTTCCATTACAATCAATAATGGATGAACCAGGATAAACTGAAGATAAATACCTCTAAAACTTAGATCATCATGTTCTATAGTAGACAACGAAAAGTGTTCAACTACAGGAATTGACATACAGTGGAGAAAACGTTATTCTTTCCCAATAAACGCGTATACGCTAAAACTATTATTTGCAGTGCAAACAGTTTGGGGCCAGATCAGACGCCGGGTAACCCGGCGTCTGATCAGGCTCCAAACTGTTTGCCACCAAGATAAACATGAATTATCATAATTGTTCAAAAGTTGTACTTTTCTACGTTTTAGTGTTCTGCGTTTGCGTACGTTTGCGTTTAAACGGGAAAGAATAACAGAGTCTCCACTGTAACAGGCGACGTTATAAAGTATGTTGAGTGTTCGCGTTACATACGGTCTTTTCTCGTTGATATTTGGACTTCGAAGAATATATTAAAATGAAATGTCGAACTGCTACAACATATATTTAGAATAAGGAGCATACCTGATTATTACACCTCGCTTTGAGTTACAATGTTAAATTCCCATAGACCTTCAGTTAATATTTTGCATGTCTTTTACATCTATACTGTCACTCTTTATGATATTCTTTTTGTGACGTCATTCTAAAGGACATTACTTTTTTACTACGTCCGAAAACGTACTGTCAGCCTTGACATGCCAATCGCTATTGGATACATTGGAACGTTTTAAAGAGTGGTAACTTATAATCAACTTTTGTTATTTTCTGTACAAGTTGCTTCCTTTTGTCCATTCCTTAACGATTTGCCATAATTTCGGAAGAGGATATGTGCCACCTAGACAATGTAAAGACACTGTTTCTTCAATTTACTTATCATAACGTTCTTCTTTGTTTACTTGTAATATAATTATAAACAATGTGACGTCGTAAGACGGCGACGTCATTTCCCGCGTTATGTACATGTCCGCGCTAAATTGGTGTTCACAACACATTTTATAAAAGACGAATAAAACGATTTCAAAGCCAGGGTTGATAATAGGCTCGGTGTAATAAAATAAATATTAGATGTCAGTTTATCGGACCAAAACGCCACAGAAACTCTTGTTTTGTAATCACACTAGTGATGTTACACTTTGCTTATTTTTGTTATGTGATGTTATGGTATAGATGTGCAAGACAATCGCAGATTTCAACGTATCCAAAACATACAGTGGAGAATCTGTTATTCTTTCCCTTTTAAACGCAAACGTACGCAAACGAAAAGCACTAAAACGTAGAAAAGTACAACTTTTGGACAATTCTGATATTTCATGTTTATCAATGGTGGCAAACAGTTTGGAGCCTGATCAGACGCCGGATTACCCGGCGTCTGATCTGGCTCCAAACTGTTTGCACTGGAAATAATAGTTTCAGCGTAAACGCGTTTATTGGGAAAGAATAACAGATTCTTCACTGTATATGCAAAACTGGCGTTAAAGTGGAAAAATATGACTGTGTCAAACACAAACTGTGTCAATCATACATGATTTATTGTTGGCTACCAATCAAATCAAGAATAACCCCAAATTTTCTGATATTTATTTACCAGTATTCTGTGGCCAATAACGACCATTCTAAATCTTAACTGTTTTGTCAGCATGTTCCAAAACGACAAGACCTCAGCTCAACTGACTTGACTAACAATGACTATACTATGCCATTCAACACATAAAAAACGTTTGGTGACAGAAGTTTTAGTACAGTGGCTCCGAAACACTGGAACTAATTGCCAATTGATATAAGACAATCACAATATCTTGATATGTTTAAAAACAAGTTCAAAACTAACTATTATAGTGATTTTAACTCTCTCTTTCAAATTTAGTCAATGATATTCTTGCACTGCGGCGTTCAATTAAGAAATGAACTAAATTTTTTGGCGTTTAAGCGAAATAAACGACAGAAAATGATCGGCAAATTACATGAATCGCGCAATTAGTTCATTTCTTATATTTACATTATATTTCCTTGATTTCTAATATAGAATGAACATTTTATATAAGTATTCATGTATGTTCAATCCATACATGTACATGTAACATGAATAATGTGTACTCTGAATGGAACACCCATAACCGAATAACTGAAGCGGTGGTTCGCGGATAAATGATCCATAAGCCCCGCCTATTTTGCAAAAGATATCCACAAGTCCCGTCCCCTAGATCAATTGCGTCTATACAAACTTAACATCCCTTTCCAATGGATTTGATATGGGCGAATGGAAATATTCAAATAAAACAGTCAATTCAGTTTAAAAAAAAATGCGTTCAGCTGACAAAATTATAGCGGACAGAAAGTGAAAAAATATCACGATTCTCTATTACATTTACCGGTACGTGGTCACCATATATAAGCTTGACTGTATACACTGGAGAAGACGTTATTTTTTCCGTTTAAACGCAAACGAAACGCAAACGCAACGCACTAAATGGAGAAAAATACCACTTTTTGGTCATATTAACTATTTATTTTAATCTAAGTGGCAAACAGTTTGGACCCTGATCAGACGCCGGGTTACCCGGCGTCTGATCTGGCTCCAAACTGTTTGCAGTGGAAATAATATGTTTACGGTAAACGCGTTTATTGGGAAAGAATAGGGTTTTCTCCACCGTATCAAATATGCTGTCCCGGTGCTGGCCCCGGTACGTCCTGGTGGAGATAGCCGGTGAACCGGGGTGGACCGGGATGAGCCGAGGCGTTTGTTATGAACAATTAAATTGCGATCTCACATTCCCGGTGTCTCCCCCGGTGAAGCACCGGTTATGAAGCCGGATCTCCCCGGACCTTCCCGGTGAGTTCCCGGTTTGGCCCGGCGTAGTAACGGTGCAGGGCCGGTCTGTTCCCGGTTAATCCCGGTATAACACGGTGTAACCCCGGCCGTCGCCGGTGGTATCCCGGTGACCACCGGTGTCGTCCCGATCAACCCCGGTGTTCGCCGGAAAGGACATAAACCGGGGCAGACGTGAATTAGTATATATTTATTTATTTATTTATTATACCAGATTTATATAGCGCTCTTTTCACACAGGGGTAGTGCGTTCAAAAGCGCTTCACATAAGATTACACAAAAGTACCTACAAAGCGAGAAAGGACAAATTAACTACAATTAGATTTAAAATAAACATGAATAAACATACAAAAGACAGCCCCACAAAACGGCGATCACATTACTCCCATCAATCAGCAATGAACCGACCGGCTAATGATTGCCGACTGATAGAACTAATAGTAGAGCGCCCAAAGCAGGCCGCCGAGAAATGACTATAACTACAATTAGATCTTAGATAAACATGAATAAAAATACAAAAGACAGCCCCCAAACGGCGATCACATTACCCCCATCAATCAGCAATGAACCGACCGGCTAATGATTGCCGACTGATAGAAACAATAGATGAGCGCCCAATGCAGGCCGTCGAGAAAAGACAATAACTACAATTATCTAAGATAAAAATGAATAAACATACAAAACACAGCCCCAAGAGACGATCACATTACCCCCATCAATCAGCAATGAATCGACCGGCTAATGATTGCCGACTGATAGAAATAATAGTAAAGCGCCCAATGCAGGCCGCCGAGAAAAGACAAAGAACTACAATTAGATTTTAAATAATCATAAATAACTATACAAAAGACAGCCCCCAGAACGGCGATTACATACATGTATTCTCTTTTGCCTCTCTGGGTATACGAGATGAAATACAAACGAAATGCAATAAAATAGAACGTAATAATGTTGTAGACTGCTCAAACTTCCTTTTAAATGATTTTCGAACAGTTTGCCCGGCGTCTGATCTGGTTACATACATGTACTGTTTGTAGTGGACATAAAGACTTAAGCCTGAAGCCATTTATTTATAAAGAAAAACTAGATTTACCCTATACAATAGAGAGGACGATATTATTTCCTATCTAAACACAGACGAAACGCAAACGCTAAAAACAAAATGTAGAAATCTGCATTTTTTAAAAAAAATAATCAAATTAATCCTCGCAAACACCCCGGTTGTTCACGGTAGAGACCCGGAGCTGCCCCGGATGTGCCGGTAAAGATCCGGCGTTGCCCCGGCATACATCGGTTTTGCTCCGGCATTCCCCGGATGAAGCCGGTTCTGGTTACTGTCCCGGTGACTCCCGGTGACCCCCGGTTGTATTAAACATTTTAAAGCATCCGGGGATGTAAGCCGGTGGCAGCCGGTAGAAGCCGGTCGATCCCGGATCGAGCCGGTCGTCCCCGGCGCCGCCAAGGTTGTACTCCCGGTGACTCCCGGCGACTGTCGGTGACTGCCGGTTTGCTGAACCGGGACTCACCGGGGACCCACACCGGGACAGTGAGGCCGTGGCTTTAACAGTGGGAATCGCCTGATTATGTCGCATCGAAACGAAACAAAAGGCAATCGAAAAGCGGTAAAATGTAGAAAATTACAAGTTTGACAATTAAGTTTTCATTTAGATTGGCAAACAGTTTAGAGTTTATCCAAGTTACGCGCCCTCTGATCTGGCTCCAATTTCTCTACGGTGGAACTCCTTGTTTAAGCACTAAAGTGTTTATTGTGAAAGAATAACGTCTTCTAACCTGCAATATTTCAAACGCATATTGTTTCTCTGCCCTACATGTAATGTTTTTATGCCTTAAAAATTCGTTATCATTTTAATCTCATGTTATGCTAATTATTTCATAAATAGTTTTGATAATAGCAGTACCTTGTTTACAGAACAAAACAACATTTTCCTAAATATTCTTTTTGCTGAAGATAGTTTCCATATACATCGGCGAAGACATTTTTTTTTAGTTAATGCGTTTATTCTAAAACAATGCCGGTATCTCCATAGCAATAATTTTGGAACCCGGCGTCTGATCAGACTCCAAACTTTTTGCCACTCAGATAAAAAGTAAATCGTAAGAATTTTCAAATACTGCAATTATTTTAAATGTACTGTATTGCGAACGTCCCTCGAGCGTACCCCGTTATAAAATGGCAGCCGAAATGTTTTTATTTTCAATTTTAGATTTTATGTGGTTGTTAATTTTATCGCTTTTGAATTACCACATACATATCCAGGAAGTATTGGAGACAAAGATTTTGGAAACTGGTTTTAAGTATTGTATGTAGGCGCTAACCCCTTCACTACCATGACATTATCAGGGCTCCAGATAAGAGGGAGTAAACTGCACAAATCCAGCATTTTCTCACGTATTTTAGCATCTCAAGTATCTTTGAGACGATTATAATGAGTAGTGACACCATAGGGTTTAAAGCAGAAATAAAGAGTTTAGTTTTTTGAAATACCCCCATTATCTGGAGCTCCGATTATCAATCTAAAACACTTAACGTTTGCTTTTAATTATCAAATTAACGTTTTATGTATTTTATCTTAAGAAATATTGAAGTGAATGTTGAAGATTCTGATCAGAATCCAAACTGTTTGCAAATAACGTACACACTCGGGGTAAGGCAGTGAATGGGTTAAGCAATTATGACTGAAGATTCAACATCTCAATTGCTGCACGCACGCTTCATTGCGAATTCTTTATTTTAATCAGTTTGTTTGAAATTCCCTTTTATGTAATATTTTAATTGCTATTTTGTTTAGAGGTAATATCGTGTATTCTTGTGTCTAATGCGATCAGTTCGCTGCTATGGAATGCAAACAAATCAGCAAAGAATCCAACTAAAAAGCTGATAAAGATTCATAACTCAACCGTACATTATATACATGTAATGTAAGCAATGTATTTAGGGAGGAAATTGTTCAAACTGGAATGAAAATATAACATGTCTACCATTTGTCTTTATTAACTAAAACATACACTTATTCACTAACAATCTTTATTCATTGATATATCTTTGTATAGAATAATTATATTAGTAGATATATAACTAATAACAGCTACAAGATATCTCAGGAATATTACGAAATACGTCCATGCTGATTTAGCTTTGTCTATGACTTGGAAAGCGTCCCTTGAAAATACAGGCTCCTTGAACAATATGCGCTTTATGGCAAAACTTTTGTGCAAGCCGCTAGGAACCACTATTTAATGCCCAAATGCAGCTTCATGGTAACTGACGAAGTGTCCCACGTGGTGTTTGACTGTCATCCACTAAGAAACTTTGTCTTCTTTCAGGCATTTGTGCAAAACATTTCGAATTGCATATCGGGATGGTTCGCACCCATGCTTGGCAGAGTAGACAAGGGCACAGTACTTGTCTATATTTTGGGACGCATCGACACAAATGTGACTAACATGATAATGCCGGAATTATTCTCTGGCTATTTACAGATCTGCGCAAACTTTCTGCAACGATGACATTCGTAATAATGACACATAGCCAACGAAATTCCTGTGCTTCTGACCAATCATTCTTCTAATGTAAGTGCTTTTATTTCGTTTCGAGAAGCCTTCGACTACCCAGGAGAATGATGTTTCTTATATAACGTATGCATATTTGTTCCTCCTGATATGAATACAAATTCTAAAGCTAAAAGAGATACAGCATTCCCTCCCTACAACGGCCCTCCCAACAACGATTCCCTCCTTACAACGACGTGTGACGCAGTTCCCTAAACAAGACAATGATGTCTAATGTTTTTACTTCTGCAATATCGTCTTCTTAGAATTGTCGTTTGCTGGGTTTTTTAAAGTTACATAATGGACATTTTGACAGCAAAAATACCCTTAATGACGAGTGACAAACAGCTTGAATCCAGATCAGACGCCGCGTTACGCGGCGTCTGATCTGAATTCAAGATGTTTGCAAATGTAGTCACTTTTCCTCTCTATAACGACTCCCTCTGAACAACGCACACAATGCTTGTATCCCATTGGATGTCGTTGTAGAGAGGGAACGCTGTAATAAAAACATCGATATAACAACAATATATAATCTTAAGTACATTGGCGGCTTGATTGCGGAAGGACTATGGGGTGTATAAAATGGGTACGTCATGTCGTCCTTATGCAATGAAACCAGCATTGTATATATCTTCCCGTTGATTTCAAGGGTACATTGACAAACAGTTTGGATGCAATCCAAGTAGTCGATTCGATATCTGATTGAATTTACCTACAACCCTCATTTGTATTAATATGTATTTGGTATGCTCGTATTTAACTTTGTTCGTATGCTCATGTATTTTCTGTATGCTTTGGTGTTTGTATGCTTACAGTGGAGAAAACGTTATTCTTTCCCAATAAACGCGTTTACGTTAAAACTATTTTTTCTATTGCAAACAGTTTGGAGCCAAATCAGACGCCGGGTAACCCGGCGTCTGATCAGGCTCCAAACTGTTTGCCACCAAGATAAACAAGAATTATCAGAATTGTCCAAAAGTTGTTCTTTTCTACGTTTTAGTGCTTTGCGTTTGCGTACGTTTGCGTTTAAACGGGAAAGAATAACAGATTCTCCACTGTATGCACTACTTCGTTTATATGTTTTGGTACTCACCAATGATGGTGGAATAAAAGATGAAATATATACAAAATGTCCCATATTCCAATATTGGATAGCACGGTCAGTTTTCCAAGACCAAGACTCTGAAATAAATAAAAACTGGAACAATGGACATTTTGCAAAAATGTAAATTGTCCACGAAGTATCAAACGTCAGTAATACGTACATGTATATGATTTTAAATTCTTTTTGTATATGAAAAGAGTTATACGGAATATTTAATACATTTGATTTAAAAGAAATAACAATAAATTAACATGTTTTGTGTTAATCGTGCCTTTAACCCTGTCACTACAGGCCGATAGCACTGACAAATTCGAACAGCTTGGATCTTGATCAAACGCCGCGTAACGCGGTATCTGATCAGGATCAAAACTATTTGAAATTTTATATCAATGTTTCTTTAATTCAATCAGAACTGTAAACAGTACATTCAGCGGGACAGAACTAATGCAAAACTTAAATTTTAACGAATCGCGAACATGATATGCAGCTTATCAAAAGAAAATCATAATACAAACTTCCAGCTCAATATGTGAAAGCATAATATAAGGGGAAAAGTGGTACACGATGAACATATAATATTCTAAATTAAAAGGTGGCATAACTCATGGAAAACTAGATACATTTTAAAGACACTCAAGGCAGACGGACAACACAAGCAGATACAGTGGAGAATATGTTATTCTTTCCCAATAAACGCGTTTACGCTAAAACTATTATTTGCAGTGCAAACAGTTTGGAGCCAGATCAGACGCAGGGTAACCCGGCGTCTGATCAGGCTCCAAACTGTTTACCACCAAGATAAACAAGAATTATCAGAATTGTCCAATAGTTGTTCTTTTCTACGTTTTGGTGCTTTGCGTTTGCGTACGTTTGCGTTTAAACGGGAAAGAATAACAGATTCTCCACTGTAAGTACAGAGAAGAAAACGTTATTCTTTCTTAATAAACGCGCTTACGCTAAAAACTAGTTTTTCTATTGCAAACAGTTTGGAGCCAGATCAGACGCCGGGTAACCCGGCGTCTGATCAGGCTCCAAATTGTTTGCTACTCAGATAAAAACAAATAATGAAAAATATCAAAAAGTTGTTATTTTCTACATTTAAGTGAAATGCGTTTGCGTTTACATGTGAAAGAAAAACGTTATGTTTGAAAAGTTACACTCTGGACAGTATGGGTAGGTCAGTTTAAATTAGTAAACATGTTTTATATGGTAGAGAAATTTCATAAAATATTGCAATTAGCAGTGGGACAGAATGTAGATTACATTGTAACGGAGTCATTGTCATGCTGTCATCTATTTTAAACGATTTGGAAGACTAATATCATTTTGTACTTGTTCGCCCGGTCTATGATGATATACGTCGTATGTTTATCAAGTCATTCTATCATAATAGACCTAGTGTTTTTAAATTTATTTCACTGATGCAATTGAAAATTCTAAAGAGCTATTCAACTTGAGTAGGTTTTTATCCTAAGTGTTTAAACGACGATTGTCAATATCAAATACTATTTAAGCATCTCTATTGTACTTAGTTCATCAACTTTGTGTAAAAACCTACAAAGATTGAAACAAATTTAACTGTTTAGAGTTCAACCTCTTTTTGTTCGATACAACATGAATTGACATACATATATATGTTACTTTAAAGTACAAAATGCAAGTGATGATTGTTTTGATGTTCTTGACATGTGACTATGTTTATATTATTATGATTATATTGATGTAATAAGAAACAGTATGTGTTTACATTACTGAATAAAGAAATCTTGAATCTTGAATCTTGAATCAATTTTAAACAATAGGTCGAGTTAATTTCGTTTAAACGAGAGATATTAACGTCTTTTCCACTGTAACATCTAAACTAACGATGCTATTCTCTAATGGATTATCCATATCATACTGGTTAGTGGTTCTATTCTGAGACACTTCAACCAAAAACCTTCATAAAATTTTGGCATATTTTGGAACAAAACTAAATGCGTTCTCAATAGGTTTCAGTCGAGGTAATTGAAGAAGACGTTATTCTTTCCATATCAATACGTAAATGCCAGAACTATTATGTCCATTGCAAACAGCTCGGCGCCTGATCAGACGCCGGGTTACCCGGCGTCTGATCAGGCGTCGAACTGTTTGCCGCTCAGGTTAAAATTAATCGTAAGAAATTTCTGAAAAAGGGCATTCTCTACAATTCATTGCAATGCGTTTTAACGACAAAGGACAACGTCTTATCCATAGCACTACCGTCAGGAATGTGGCCCCATGTGGATGCCGCATCTTCACAATGTAATGAATCTACAAAGAATGCTTGCCCGCATTCCGTGTGTATTGCTCTGTAAAGAACAGACAGTGTTTTATACCGAGACACACCCGGAAAACGATTCGTAACAAAAAATACGATACGGATAGTTCTCGCTATCACAGTGGGAAAGAAGTTCTTCTTTCACTTTTATACCATCGATCAATAGAAACACCATGCAAAACAATCCAAGTTGTCACTACTCCGGATTTTTTCCAAAATCTTAATGTTTTCTATATTTCTCCGGACCTACGGATTTTTTTCCGAAATCTTTTGATATCTGCTTTTACTTTTAAAAAATTAATTTTTTCTGCGTATTTTGACTTAGGAAACATTGATATGGGTATATGTATCAAACAGTTTAGATCCAAATCAACCTGATCTGGATCCAACTGTTTGTATAATTATGTAAGTTGTGCCTGGCAGCGAAAAAGTTTAACGTACGATTCCTAAAGTGGCGCTTGAACATTTGGAAATCTTAGGATTTTTATAAGCAACATATGGTAGCCCTGTAAATTTAACCAGATAAGGCGAGAGGGAATCATGTGTCATATCAGGCTCTAAACTGCGTGTCTATCAGCTAGATAGTCAGAATTTTCATAAAACTTTTTTCTTGTAGTTTCGTTTATATGGGAGCAAGCAGAATCAATTGAATTACACGTATATAGTTGAGTACATTTGTACTTCTATTCTGTTTTACTTGGCCTTTGGTTTTTTCTCTATTGTTTGGTTTTCTCATTAGCAAAAATAAGCGACATTCTGTACCAAATGTGTAACAGGTCGATTTGGCCCGTCGTATTTCGAAATACAAGGCATTTGAGCTAAATCAATTATGACAGCGTGGAAACAGATTAGGCGCTGGGAAAACGGGCATCTGATCAGATTCTAAATTGTTGGCAGGTAAGAGTTTTACAAAACACCATCAACATGTTTATGTGATAAAATAATTTATCGTCTTCAACTGATCACCTCAAGTTTTGCTTTTTTATTTTATTTAAACGGGAAAGAATAACATATTCTCCATTGTATTAGTTCGACTTACCTGTATTTGTTACATAATGGTAAATGGCACTGCTGGAATTCATGTTATGCTGAGAATATATTTGACCTACATTTCGAGTTCAGTCTCTGTTTTTTACATTTCTTCTTGTCGTCACTTTCAACTTTTTTATTCTACTTGCTGCGTCAAAGTTTATTCCAGGTGCAATTTAGATGAGTTGGCACGCATTTACAATGCTGTGAGCTGCCTTTTCATCGCTTAAGTGATTCAGCATAACTGTTCGACTAAGCAAAGCATTTAATATTTTGCATGCTGCTGGTGAAGTTTTAAATTCTATAAATTAACAAACAACTACTGAGTTTAAAGTTATAAAGCTTTTGAGTCGAGTCTGAGATCGTTCACAAGCATTTGATTGGTCAAATTTGAGCTTTTTCTTAGCAAAAGCTCAAATCTGACTAATCAAATGCTTGAGAACGATCAAGGCTCAACTCGAATCTTTCACCACGGGACTGATCTGGATTCAAATGTTTTGACACTTAGATTCAATTTCTTCAACATAGGGTAAAATGTATTATGTTATAAAAGACTTTGATATAAACCTGGCAGGATGATTGGAAATACTTTAACATGTAAATGGTTAATGTATTTGACAGAAATGGCTTCATCTAGCAAGTGTTGTACTTTTCCCTTGTTACAGTGCTCCCTCACTACAGTGGAGAATCTGTTATTCTTTCCCGTTTAAACGCAAACGTACGCAAACGCAAAGCACTAAAACGTAGACAAGAACAACTTTTGGACAATTCTGATAATTCTTGTTTATCTTGGTGGCAAACAGTTTGGAGCCTGATCAGACGCCGGATTACCCGGCGTCTGATCTGGCTCCAAACTGTTTGCACTGCAAATAATAGTTTTAGCGTAAACGCGTTTATTGGGAAAGAATAACGTATTCTCCACTGTATAACTTTGAGAAAAAAGCAGCAGACGATAATTTTAACTTTCTTGTAAGGGGGAATCGTTGTTCAGAGGGTCGTTGTGTAGGGCCAAGGCTCGACGACATATTATTTTATCTAACTCGTTCAATATATTAAATACTGAAAACACTCTCATTCAATAGCTTCCATCTATTTTGAAAGAGTTTAATCATGCGGTACTACAGCGTTCCCTCTCTACAACGACCCTCCCAACAACGACTCCCTCCTTACAACGACTCTTATCGCAGTTCCCTAAACAAGACAATTATGTCTAACGCTTTTACTGCTTTAATATCGTCTGCTAAAAGTTGTCGTCTGCTGTTTTTATCAAAGTTACATATTGGACATTATGAAAGAAAAAAACTAAATTACGAGTGACAAACAGCTTGAATCCAGATCAGACGCCGCTTTACGCGGCGTCTGATCAGGATTCAAGCTGTTTGCAAACGTAAACCAATTTCCCTCTCTATAACGACTCCCTCCGAACAACACACATAATTGTTGTCTCCCATTGGATGTCGTTGTAGAGAGGGAGCGCTGTACTTACTAGTGAACTATTTAAGGAGTGAAACGTTTTAGTACTGATAATTACAAGTTTGTCAAAGAATCCTGGCTGTTTCTACCCTTCAACAGTGACTGTGACATGTGTTTCTGTTAGTCAGTTTAAACGTATTTTGTTTCGTAATAATGTACACAATCATAAATTACATACAAGTGAAAGAATGATTTGATCGAAAGTATTGCTGTTTATTATGATCATCACCCAGGCAATAAAGTTCATATCTTTAATGACAGACATTACTACTAGTATATATACACGATTGATAATTGTTTCTGTTCAACACAAACGCAGTTGTACTTAAAGAACTCATATGTACATCTGTTATTCATTCCCTTTAAACGCAAACGTACGCAAACGCAAAGCACTAAAACGTAGAAAAGAACAACTTTTGGACAATTCTGATAATTCTTGTTTATCTTGGTGGCAAACAGTTTGGAGCCTGATCAGACGCCGGGTTACCCGGCGTCTGTTCTGGCTCCAAACTATTTGCACTGCAAATAATAGTTTTAGCGTAAACGCGTTTATTGGGAAAGAATAACAGATTCTCCACGGTATTGCTTATAGATTAGAAACCGAGTAACTCGGGACCAAGTTCCAAATTAGATGACAGATTTCAGATTAAAATAACTTGTCTGCATTTGAGATAAGATGGCAACTTTCTCCATTATATTGTTAGGCTCCTCCGTTTCATATCGTTTAGTTTCGTTAAAACGAAAATGGATAACTTTTCTCCCATAGAATCACGATTCGCTTGTAACGTGCTTAACCCTTTCGGCGCCAAATTAATCGTTAGGGTTTGCCCCTTCACCGCCAGATTGTCGTCTGCTTTAATTTTGTTATCCACAATGTCGTTTTAAACATAGATTTAAGGCAGTATAACTGACGTAAATTCAAAACAAGTGGCAAAGAATTTTGATCGTGATCAAAACTATTTGCAAAAGCGCTTTATGACGTCATTTAGAGTGAAAGGTTTAACTCTTTGAGCGCCTTCTATTATTTTCGTCAGCAACAGTTTTCCTCTGCTACTGTTCAATAAATATGTTTACAGTCACAGTGTTACATGTACGCAATTTTGGTTCTTGTACATGTATTACGTTGAGTTACTCGGAGTCTCAATTGGATCCAAACTGTTTGCAAAAGTAACCACTTATTCGCCGTGAGCGTGCAAAGAGTTGCGGTTCTCTTGTGTCCGACTAAACAGACCTTTGGTTAAAAGGCAATCAATTTATATATCTTTTGAACCCAGTTGACTCATGTTCTAAATGTTATAGTCCTTTGATGTGGGTGCATTCGGAGATGTTTTCCGTAATTAAATATATGTCCCCTTTTTACTTACTTTATCTACTAAGAAAGGTTATCACAGAATTGAGCATTTATTCTTTCATGTGAAATACAAACTTTGGTACATTTCTATAACATTACATGTGACCCTTCAACTGCTACAGTGGAGAATCTGTTATTCTTTCCCGTTTAAACGCAAACGTACGCAAACGCAAAGCACTAAAACGTACAAAAGAACAACTTTTGGACAATTCTGATAATTCTTGTTTATCTTGGTGGCAAACAGTTTGGAGCCTGATCAGACGCCGGGTTACCCGGCGTCTGATCTGGCTCCAAACTGTTTGCACTGCAAATAATAGTTTTAGCGTAAGGCGTTTATTGGGAAAGAATAACAGATTCTCCACTGTAATGCCGACAAGAATGACATTTCCAAACAGTTTGGACCAAGATCGGACGTAGCATAACGCGGAGTCCGATCAAGATTCAAACTGTTTGACCATCATATTAATGTTTCCTATTAAGTGAAAACGTATCTATTTCCTTTTTATATATAAAATAAATATATAATGTAAGCAGACGATAATATTGCAGCATCTGTGTTAGACGTTATTACGTCAAAATGACAGTAAAAGGGTTTATACCTTAACAGACATTCAACTACAGCTAAGTCCATCTTTTATGACCACTGAAACCAAACCAGATAGTGCTTACATACATGTATTAAACATTGGCCGCTGATTCAGATGAGAAATTTCTGTTCCAAGTTAAGTCTGGTCCATGTTTGTCTAGTACATGTAAACATTGCAGCTGAAATATAGTGCAAAATGACAAACAGTGCTGACACTAATCAGAGGCCTCCTGTAGGAGTATATGCTCTATGTCTGCACTGTTTACCTAGAATATAGGTGTTCTCTTGTACATAATGTACGCGTAAACTGAGGTTAACCCCTTCACTGCCATGACGTCAACAATGGACGTCTGTCTGCTTTTATTTCTTATATTTAAAATAATTTAGGTATTTTGACTTAATATCGAATTGAGCATCAAATAGTTTGGATCCTGATCAGGCGCCGCATTACGCAGCGTTTGATCAGAACACAACCTGTTTGGAAATAATCATTGTACTCGGGGTAAGGCAGCGAATTTAGGGTTAAATGGTTTTGCATGTAAAAAAACAACAATTTAAGATCAAAATAAACTGTCATATTATACAACGACTTATATTTAGAGTATGCATTGCTTGTTACCGACATAATTCTCTCTCTACCCGCCGAGACGTGCACGTCGTGGAAGATACACGGGGATCCAGTCCATGGCTAAGCGTGGCAGGCTTAGCCAATGGCTGTGTCCCTGGCAAACATCGGCGGGTGTGGCCCTTAAAAGGGCCGTTTTGGAAGATGGTACCTCGGTGATGTCTTTGTTATTTTTCCACTTCACCGCCGGATCCAACTACAACATTGGAAGTCAACAGATGGATGCTAGTCTCCAGCGAAACTTATCTTTAGAAGAACATCATTTGATGTCGAAAACAGCCACTTCGGAATCCCAACATTAGATCTCTCCGCCGGCTGAGGAGACGTTCAAGCGACAATGTGACATCTGTGGACCACTACGTGGGAAAAGGCAAATTTTTGATCACCCGCGGGACGCTAAACCTTATCGGCAAACAACAACAATATCGACAAAACCGCTCAATAAACGAACAAGCAACATATTACAGTGGAAAAGACGTTTAAATGTAAACGAAATGCAACGTATTGCAACAAACTGTAAGAAATAAAAGCTTGTTGACGATTTTCGCCATTTATTTTTCTTCGAAAGGCAATTAGTTTGGAGCCTGATCAGACACCTGGTTACCCAGGCGTCTGACCAGGCTCCAAATTGTTTGCAAAGGAAATAAACGTTTTAGCGTAAATGCATTTATTGTGAAAGAATAACGTCGTCTCCACTCAATATAGATCACAGCTTATTACATTACATTATTAGTGCAGATACAGTGGATAATCTGTTATTCTTTCCCGTTTAAACGCAAACGTACGCAAATGCAAAGCACTAAAACGTAGAAAAGAACAACTTTTTGACAATTCTGATAATTCTTGTTTATCTTGGTGGCAAACAGTTTGGAGCCTGATCAGACGCCGGGTTACACGGCGTCTGATCTGACTCCAAACTGTTTGCACTGCAAATAATAGTTTTAGCGTAAACGCGTTTATTGGGAAAGAATAACAGATTCTCCACTGTACATGTATTAAACATTGGCCGCTGATTCAGATGAGCAATTTCTGTTCCAAGTTACAGTGGTAAATACGCTATTCCTACCCACTTTACGCGTTTCTTACGCGTTTCTTACGCGTTCGTTAAGCGTTCGTTAAGCGTTCGTTACCCGTTTCGTTTAACGCGTTTACTACCCGTTTCTTAACGCGTTTCTTAACGCGTTTAAACGCGTTTAAAAGAGCCCGGATGAAAGGGGAGTAATCATGGAGAAAGGGAGGTAATCCATGTATGACATGCGGGCCGCTCTTATCCTACTTAAGAATTTAGTAAATATTGTTACTGTGGAGTAAATATAATCTTATAAAATTTTATGAAATCATTTTTTTTAAGAAGAAAGGTTATCCTCTGAGAGTTTTATGAATATACATTTATTTTCCCATATAAAGGATACGGTTTACTAAAAAGGATTATGTAAATTGTGTATATTACTATTACTATGAACATGCGGAATTCCCAAATGCCACATGTGGCATGCAGGGCTAGCCGCTAACACTGTTGCGTCACAAGCCGGACAGGGGGGTAATAAAACTGCGGCTTATCAAAGTAAGTATCCTAATGCCCCATTGGGGTTGATTGGAATATCAACCAAATAAACCAAACCTTATATGCGAGTATGTGTCAGTTATTATACTCTCTCATCAAAGTAAAAGATATCTGTATAGTTTGAATATGGATGAGACTCCCGTAACTCGGCATTTCATCTAGAGCCAAACTGTAAAAATGAAATCAAGACCGTATGCTTCATTCTTAGCTGTAAAACATAAGAACCGAACTACTCGGCGTCCCATCTACATCTAAATCGATAGTGTTAACTATTATGAAAGTAATTGGGTTTATTCAAAGCTGTCCGTTTGGATCCTGATGCTATGCCGATCTATACAGCCAGGCGTTTGATCTGGATTCAAACCGTTTGAATAGAAATCAACATGGAAGGAATTATTCTAATACATATCAAACAGAAATAATCTCGATGAAACGCCGAGTCACTCAGCATTATGATCGAGATCCAAACTGTCTATATTTATTTAAATTCTATAAGCGAAACCAGTTTAGATCCTGATAAGAGGCGTCTCATTTACAGAAAATGTTTTCAAAAATCGCATTACAATATGAGTTTTATCGCGAAAATGCTCCAGTGACAAATCGATTCTTGTTTTTGATAAACCCGTTTCATTCGGATTTTTCTAAAACGGCAATCATCGATAAGATCCGAAATCTCCGCGTGGAATGGAAAACGGACGCCCCAATCGCAGCATCTCGGGTATAACCGTTTATTAACGCGTTTAAACGCGTTCAAACCGTTAGGCCTTAACCGTTCGTTAAGCGTTCATTAAGCGTTCGTTAACCGTTCACTATGCGTTTCTTACGCATAGATAAACGCGTAAATGGGTAGGAATAGCGTATTTACCACTGTAAGTCTGGTCCATGTTTGTCTATTAAACATTGCAGCTGAAATATAGTGCAAAATGACAAACAGTGCTGACACTAATCAGAGGTCTCCTGTAGGAGTATATGCTATATGTCTGCACTATTTACAAATGTACCTAGAATAGGTGTTCTCTTGTACATAATGTACGCGTCAACTGAGGTTAACCCCTTCACTGCCATGACGTCAACAATGGACGTCTGTCTGCTTTTATTTCTTATATTTAAAATAATTTAGGTATTTTGACTTAATATCGAGTTGAGCATCAAATAGTTTGGATCCTGATCAAGCGCCGCATTACGCAGAGTTTGATCAGAACACAACCTGTTTGGAAATAATCATTGTACTCGGGGTAAGGCAGCGAATTTAGGGTTAAAGGGTTTTACATGTAAAACAAAACAATTTAAGATAAAAATAAACTGTCATATTATACAACGACTTATATTTAGAGTATGCATTGTTTGTTACCGACATAATTCTCTCTCTACCCGCCGAAACGTGCACGTCGTGGAAGAGACACGGGGATCCAGTCCATGGCTAAGCGTTGCAGGCTTAGCCAATGGCTGGGTCCCTGGCCAACATCGGCGGGTGTGGCCCTTAAAAGTGCCGTTTTGGAAGATGGTACCTCGGTGATGTCTTTGTTATTTTTCCACTTCACCGCCGGATCCAACTAAAACATTGGAAGTCAACAGATGGATGCCAGTCTCCAGCGAAACTTATCTTTAGAAGAACATCATTTGATGTCGAAAACAGCCACTTCGGAATCCCAACATTAGATCTCTCCGCCGGCTGAGGAGACGTTCAAGCGACAATGTGACATCTGTGGACCACTACGTGGGAAAAGGCAAATTTTTTAACATCCGCGGGACGCTAAACCTTATCGGCAAACAACAACAATATCGACAAAACCGCTCAATAAACGAACAAGCAACATATTACAGTGGAAAAGACGTTTAAATGTAAACGAAATGCAACGTATTGCAACAAACTGTAAGAAATAAAAGCTTGTTGACGATTTTCGCCATTTATTTTTCTTCGAATGGCAATTAGTTTGGAGCCTGATCAGACACCTGGTTACCCTGGCGTCTGACCAGGCTCCAAATTGTTTGCAAAGGAAATAAACGTTTTAGCGTAAACGCATTTATTGTGAAAGAATAACGTCGTCTCCACTCAATATAGATCACAGCTTATTGTATTACATTATTAGTGCAGATACAGTGGAGAATCTGTTATTCTTTCCCGTTTAAACGCAAACGTACGCAAATGCAAAGCACTAAACCGTAGAAAAGAACAACTTTTGGACAATTCTGATAATTCTTGTTTATCTTGGTGGCAAACAGTTTGGAGCCTGATCAGCCGCCGGGTTACCCGGCGTCTGATCTGGCTCCAAACTGTTTGCACTGCAAATAATAGTTTTAGCGTAAACGCGTTTATTGGGAAAGAATAACAGATTCTCCACTGTAGCTCATAAACAACAGTAGAATTGAATTCTGTGTCCACTTTAAAGGGATCCATTGGAAAACTAAACTACATGTGTATAGTTATTTACGATATATAAGCAACTTGCGTTATATGTTTAAGTCATTTAGATATTTACAGAATTAACTGCCCATTCGAAAAATAAAAAAAATAAATCCAGGGGTTAATTTGGGTGAAAAGTGCTCCATCCCGACAAGACCCTCCGAGAAATGAATCCCTCCTAACAACAACGCTTGCAGCTGGTCCCCAAACAAGACAAGTATGTCCTACCTTTTTCACGACTACATTGTCGTCTGCTAAAATGGTGCTTTGCTGTTTTTCTTAAAGTCACATATTGGACAATTTTGACAGATAAAAACACAATGGCGAGTGACAAAAAGCTTAATTCCAGATCTCCCAGTACAGTGGAGAATCTGTTATTCTTTCCCGTTCAAACGCAAAACACTAAAACGTTGAAAAGAACAACTTTTGGACAATTCTGATATTTCATGTTTATCTTGGTGGCAAACAGTTTGGAGCCTGATCAGACGCCGGGTTACCCGGCGTCTGATCTGGCTCCAAACTGTTTGCACTGCATATAATAGTTTTAGCGTAAACGCGTTTATTGGGAAAGAATAACGTTTTCTCCAATGTAGGTGTTGTTGTAGAGAGGGATTGCTGTACATTCAGTTTTTGCCTCTGAGCAGAAAAACAAAATACCTTGTAGTTTTATTTCATTTTATTCAGTCATGCATGTTACTCCAATCTTACTGGCCATTTATAAACATATAAAACAAATATCATACAAAACGAAACCTAGACTTAAAGGTGTAGACACCAGGCTTCAAGTTTATAAAGTTTTTGAGTTAAGTCTGAAGTCGTTCTCAATCAGTTGATTGGTCAGGTTTGAGCCTAGGCTCAAATCTAACCAATCAAATGCTTGAGAACGTTCTTAGACTCATCTCCAGTTATTGGTTGTGACTGACACGGTGCATCTGGTCATATTCGTCCGTGCATTTAGGAGATAGTGTACATGTATAACAGTATATAGTGTATTTAACGACCACCGAATACAAAGGTAAATACGACACTTTCAAGTATTTGAGAGAGAGAGGCAGCTTTTAGCATGACAAAAATGCAGAACGTTCCTAAAGAAGCTTTTTGTATGACTTTTGTCTTGCATGTAGGAGTCAGCTGGTCTTTTTCTAAAAGGTTGCCAGGCCTCACTATTCGGTGGTTGAGAATCTGTTATTCTTTCCCAATAAACGCGTTTACGCTAAAACTATTATTTGCAGTGCAAACAGTTTGGAGCCAGATCAGACGCCGGGTAAGCCGGCGTCTGATCTGGCTCCAAACTGTTTGCCACCAAGATAAACAAGAATTATCAGATTTGTCCAAAAGTTGTTCTTTTCTACGTTTTAGTGCTTTGCGTTTGCGTGCGTTTGCGTTTAAACGGGAAAGAATAACAGATTCTCCACTGTAACGGAAGAACAGTGCTTAAACTGATCAGGCATGTAGCTTTTAACAAGAGATAACTCAGATAAGTCTTTTAAAAATACAAGGAGAGCGTTTGGTGAGCATTTAACCCTTTGATGATCAAATTTATCGTGAGATGTTTACCCCCTTCACCACCAAATTGGCGTCTGCTTCAATATTGTTGTCTGCTCTATCGTGTCAAAGTTAGATTTAAGGCAGTATAAATAACGTAATTTCAAAACAAGTGGCAAACATTTTTTATCCAGATCAGACGCTGCGTTACGCGACGTCTGTTCAGGATAAAAACTGTTTGCAAAATGCGCTTTATGACGTCATTGAGAATTTGAGAGTGAAACCATTAGTGTCTATTGTTCCATAAAGGGGCATAGGCAAACAGTGCAGACTCATATCAGACGCCGCATAAGGCAGCGTCTAATATGGGTACAAATACATTGTTTGCTAACATAATTTAAAAAGGACTTATCTATGGAATGAAATCCATAGACGAATCCACTTGGCATAAAGGATGAACAAGTGTGTAATAATAATTCAAGCGAAAACAAGTGTTAGTCTCTTTTAACAAAAACAGTCTGTTATTCTTTCCCGTTTACACGCATACGTACGCAAACGCAAAGCACTAAAACGTAGAAAAGAACAACTTTTGGACAATTCTGATAATTCTTGTTTATCTTGGTGGCAAACAGTTTGGAGCCTGATCAGACGCCGGGTTTGGCGCCAAACTGTTTGCAATAGAAATAATAGTTTTAACGTAAACGCGTTTATTGGGAAAGAATAACGTTTTCTCCACTGTAGTAAACAGTACGGTGGAGAAGACGATACTCTTCTTTAAAATTTGTTAACGAAATTAAACTATGAAAACGCAATGCCGTGAAATGTAGAAAATCAAAGATTTTTTAACAAAAAAAAACAGGTTTTTTTGTAATTTTGTGGCATACAGTTTAAAGTCTGATCAGACGCCGAGTTAGCCGGCGTGTCAGCTGGCTAAAATTGTTTGAAATGGAAATAATAATTTTAGCGTAAATGCATTTATTGGGAAAACAATACCGTCTTCTCAATTGTATTTTGTTATATTTACCATACTTATAGCTTGTAGTAATTTTTTCTAACGAGGAAAATGACCATAGAATTATTTAGGCATACTCGTAAATGGGTTGAAGAAATATTCTCAAATTAATGGTTTGACAAAAATGAAACATTTTGATATATAGACGATAACAATTTCTTTGAATTGATCACAAGAATGTTAAATCGTGAGTTTCTTTAAGAACACATTCGATTAACAAAATCTAACAGCAATACAAAGACATTGATTATTTTATTTATCGTAAACATTTAAGCAAAACATTTTACATGTAGACAACATAAACGAACGTTGAGATTATGTGGCTGCAATATATTTCTGCACAATGCAGCAGCCACTTACAGTGGAGAAAACGTTATTCTTTCCCAATAAACGCGTTTACGCTAAAACTATTATTTTTATTGCAAAGAGTTTGGAGCCAGATCAGACGCCGGGTAACCCGGCGTCTGATCAGGCTCCAAACTCTTTGCCACCAAGATAAACATGAATTATCAGAATAGTCCAAAAGTTGCACTATTCTACGTTTTAATGTTTTACGTTTGCGTTTCGTTTCGTTGAAACGGGAAAGAATAACGTATTCTCCACTGTACAGTAGAGAAGACTTTATTGTTTCCAAAAAATGCGTTTATGCGGAGAAAATATTTCAATCGCAAACAGTTTGGAGATAGAACAAACGTCGGGTAACGCGTCTGATCAGGAAAACAAACTGTTTGCAATGAATACTCGTACATGTACATGTAGTTATAACTGCCAAAGGTTGTCCTTTTCTACAGTTTTGCAACGCGATTCCGTTTCATTTGCATTTCAATGCGAAAGAATAACGACGTTTCTATTGTAGGAAATCTATAGAAAGTAGTTTCAGCAAATATGATATCGTCAACAATATAGTGATATCGTCACTTATGACGATTTCAACTGTAAATATGAAATTTATATAGCCGCGAACTCTCTATAACTCATTAATACATTGTATAACTCATTAATAGGTACAGTGGAGAAAACGTTAATCTTTCCCAACAAACGCGTTAACGCTAAAACTATTATTTCTATAACCCGGCGTCTGATCAGGCTACAAACTGTTTGCCACCAAGATAAACATGAATTATCAGAATTGTCGAAAGGTGCACTATTCTACGTTCTAGTGTTTTGCGTTTGCGTTTTGTTTCGTTGAAACGGGAAAGAATAACGTATTCTCCACTGTATATAAGAAACATTATCTTACCTCCTACTCAATTCTAGTCATGCCATTGGTCAAATGAGGTCATGTGAAGAACCGATACAAACCATACTGGATGCCTAAAATCAATATGGGGTTCCTAAAATACTTAATAGACATTTACAAAAGATAATTCCCTTGCTTGACAGTCATTGTTGAAATAGGGTTTTAAGTTGCTTTAACAGTATTTGAGTAATAATGCAACTCCAGGGGACAAGTTGCCAGATAAGCATCTCATTTACATTGATCTAAAAATATGAGGTATTGATCTAGATATTTGAACCCTGACAAGAATACCAGAGTTACAGATATTCTGGATTTTAACCTTTTCAGTAATTGGATTGGTGTACAAATACACCGATTTATGATGAATTTATCCATCAATCAAATCATTGAAAAGAGTACACCTTTCAGCAGCCTTCTACTGTGGCATGCCAGGCTATTGCAATGGTTCCTATTCTTATCTGCCAGTTGACCGAGTTGGCATGCCCCAGAACCGCATGGGGTTGCTTGACAGCCATATTCTTTTCTCAAAATTATATAATCTTTAATTAATATTCTAATGTAGTTTCTAAAGATGCATACATATAATTTATGTTTTACCGGCATGGTAATATAAACATTTGTTTGTTTTATAATGATAAAAAACAAAACACAAAATATATAAATGACATTTGAGTAATAAAACAGTTTCTTTTTGCTATTAAAGGGAGGTAGTTGATGAAATTTCTATCACAAGGAATATAATTCTGTTTCTTATTTTCATATTAAGTGTGCAAATTTATTTTTCGATGAATAGTTTTGAGGACCATAACAACCAGTTAGGATACATATATATGTGTTGCCTGATCAAGTCCCAAGCTGTTTGTCACCTTGACACGGTTTCCTTTAACCCTTTCACTCTCAATGACGATTGAAAGCGCGTTTGCAAACTGCAGTTTGGATCCTGATCAAAGGCCGTGTAACGCGGCGCCTGATCAGGATCCATACTGTTTGCCACTCGTTTTTAAATTTCTTCAGTCATACTGCCTTATTTATTAACTTTAAAACGACATTGCAGACAACAAAATTGAAGCAAACAACAATGTCACGGTGAAGGGGTCAAGATCTCACGAAAAGATTGAAGATGAAAGTATTATAACAGTTAAACCTTTTTTCTAGCAGATTTATTGTGTTTAAAACGTATCTATGGAGAAAAGGTTTAGAGTATATACAGAATTGTTTACGAAATCTGGTCTACTGTTTAAATATTGTGTGAGACAATCATTATTCTATATCCTTTATTGATTGTTTCTACGAAGGATTTACGTCCCCACAAAGTCACACATGTACGATGCAATCATGCGTACAAATGCTTGAAGTTAAAGGTACAGTGGAGAATCTGTTATTCTTTCCCGTTTAAACGCAAACGTACGCAAACGCAAAACACTCAAACGTAGAAAAGAATAACTTTTGGACAATTCTGATAATTCTTGTTTATCTTGGTGGCAAACAGTTTGGAGCCTGGTCAGACGCCGGGTTACCCGGCGTCTGATCAGGCTCCAAACTGTTTGCAAAGGAAATAATAGTTTTAGCGTAAACGCGTTTATTGGGAAAGAATAACGTTTTCTCCACTGTAGTCGGTGAGATAAATTCGTTATACAGTGGGTAGTTCCCCTGGGGCCCGTTTCATAAAACTTCGTACGGCAAATTTTGTCGAAAGTCCATCTAATCCTGTCTTGTGACATCTCTTTCCATAGAGATCTCACAAGACAGGATTAGATAGAGAAATAAGAAATCAAATGTATTTTAAAGTTTTGACTTACGACAATACATGTATGTGTCGTACACAGTTTTATGAAATGGACCCCTGGTGTGGAATATACATGTACATGTACACTGCCAGTAAATTGCATATGGAGTTTACTGGCAGTGTTCATTCCATATTAGGTACGCTACCCACTGTATAACTAATGGTATCCTGGTACAGTGGAGAATCTGTTATTCTTTCCCAATAAACGCGTTTACGCTAAAACTATTATTTGCAGTACAAACAGTTTGGAGCCACATCAGACGCCGGGTAACCCGGCGTCTGATCAGGCTCCAAACTGTCTGCCACCAAGATAAACATGAATTATCAGAACTGTCCAAAAGTTGTACTTTTCTACGTTTTAGTGCTTTGCGTTTGCGTACGTTTGCGTTTAAACGGGAAAGAATAACAGATTATCCACTGTAGGTACGCTACCCACTGTATAACTAATGGTATCCTGGTACCCGTAAAAGACAAAGGTAAAGTGTAAGTATCGATCCTTAGCAAAGTAAGTATGTTGTTGAGGCCACGTGTGTATCATTTTAAAACAAATCGCGACTCCTCTAACAGTGGCGAAGAAGTTATTCTTTTCCGTTTTCACGCCAACGCAATACAGTAAAATGTAGAAAAAATCCTTTTTTAAAACACATAAAAATCTAACGAATAATTTCAGTCTGATCTGCAAATAGTTTGTGCCTGATCAGACCCAGGGTAAAACGGCGTCTGATCTGGCTCGAAACTGTTTGCAATGGGAATCACTGTTTTAGCATAAACTCTAACCTCTTAAATGCCTTACCCCGAACACATTTTCTTTTGCAAACCGTGTGGATCCTGACCAGGGTCAATTCAATACGACTTACAATGCGGTCAGTTTAAAATTGACATCGGTATATATATCATATTGCACATTTCACTAACAAAACGTTTAACTACGAACATCGAATAAGATGGGTACATTCATTATAAGAAGAAATTATCATTCTCCTGATCGCACATAAACATTAAGTACAGGCAAAGAAAGTGAGACTTTAAGTAATTGATATAAACACAATTCGGTGGCATGTAGATGTATTTTTATTGTTCACATAGGAGAAGTGTGTGCGTTTTAAACCCTTTTCACTCTCAAGACGCCATAAAGCGCAAACAGTTTTCATCCTGATCAGACGCCGCGTAACGCGGCGTCTAATCAGGATCACAACTGTTCGCCACTTGTTTTGAAATAACGTAAATTATACTGCATTAAATCTAACTTTGGAACGATATTGCAGACAACAATATTGAAGAAGGCGACACTATGGCAGTTTAAGGGTAAAAACCTCACGATATATTTCATCATGAAAGGGATAAAGCTATAAAACCGTTTGTGCGTTCGGCAGGATAAGGGGTAATGAAAGAATAGCAAGGTTATCTCCCTTTGAACATATCCATTAACACTGCCAAATTAGTCGTGAAATATTTACACCCTAACAAATTTATTGTCACTTGCTTCAATAGTGCTGTCTGCAATATCATTTCAAAGTTAAATTTAAGGCGGTATGACTGAAGAAATTTTAAAAAGAATGTCAAACAGTTTGGATCCTGATTACACGACGTGCTAAGTGAACCTTAGTAATCAGTTTAAGCGTCTTTTCTTCTTTGCTTCCATCTGCTTTAAGCTATCAGTGACGTATCTTTAACATTAGAAACAGACCATGAAAAAAAGTCGAAATTGTCCGTACAGATTAGGTACAGTGGTTAATCTGTTATTCTTTCCCAATAAACGCATTTACGCTAAAACTATTGTTTGCAACTTGCAAACAGTTTGGAGCAAGATCAGACGCCGGGTAACCCGGCGTCTGATCAGGCTCCAAACTGTTTGCCACCAAGATAAACAAGAATTATCAGAATTGTCCAAAAGTTGTTCTTTTCTACGTTTTAGTGATTTGCGTTTGCGTACGTTTGCGTTTAAACGGGAAAGAATAACAGATTCTCCACTGTATCAAAGTTAAAACGTTGTAAATTAACAAAATGTTCATTGGTCGCTTGGTACACATTTGACTGTATTTGGTTTTACTCAATTTACTGAACTCTCTATAATGAACACATTAACAAGTTTGCATTGACATTGAATGAGACGTGAGTGAATTGTAACATGCTTAAATAAGGTTAATATTGTCATGGATGACGCCATATTGTATTGAAGTCAATAAAGACCTGTAAAATCGGTATTGCATTCTCCTGTTGTGAGTTCTCTACAATGGAGAAGACGTTATTCTTCCCAAATAAACACATTTACGCTCAAATTAAATTTGTAATTGCAAACAGTTTGGAGCCGGATCAGACGCCGGGTTACCCGGCGTCTGATCCGGTTCCAAACTGTTTGCCACTCAGATTAAAATTAACGACAAGAATTGCCAACAAGTTGTAATTTGTTGTTTTTTCTACGTTTTATAAACGGGAAAGAATCACGTCTTCTCCACTGTACAAACATGTACATGTTATTCTTTCCCAATACACGCGTTTAAGCTAAAACTGTTATTTGCAGTGCAAACAGTTTGGAGCCAGATCAGACGCCAGGTAACCCGGCGTCTGATCAGGCTTCAAACTGTTTGCCACCAAGATAAACAAGAATTATCAGAATTGTCCAAAAGTTGTTCTTTTCTACGTTTTAGTGCTTTGCGTTTGCGTACGTTTGCGTTTAAACGGGAAAGAATAACAGATTCTCCACTGTACATGTACAAACATGTACTCCCTGGTCCTTTACTCTAACAACGTTGAGATGAAAGAGACAGTAACGCGACATCTTAACCAAGGAATGTTGCTGTACAGTAAAACCCAGCTAAAACGAACACTCAATCATTGATAATGGTAAACACAAGTTTCATCTTAACTTATTGGCCCCTTTAGTGACCCGTTTATACATGCGTTTCCTTTACAATCAGCGTATATGTGAAGTGTAAAATTGTCCTATGCAAACAAGATAGACCGATATCAGACGGTTCCCATCAGAGCCATCTGATCTGGATCTGTACTGGTTGCCGTTTTGCAATTAATTGTTAAAACAACTTAAATTGCCAAAAAATGGGCTACATGTATCTGTGAAAAGTATATGTGTCGGACACTGTCCTATGCAAAATAGGTAGATCGATATCAGACGGTCCCCATCGAAGCCCACTGATCAGAGTCTGACCTGTTTGCCATTTTGCAATTAATTGTTAAAAAACATAAATTGCCAAAAATGGTCTACACGTTATTGGAAACTAGAATTGCCATTTGAAGTTCCCGGGGTAAACGAGTTAAGTCAGGATAAAAGTGAAGCAAAGGTTCCCAAATGAGTTTTCTGCTTTGCTTTTATATTTCTTTAAGCAGCCATCTGCTTAAATCGTCATTGCAAGACTTCTAACGAGTGATCTTTATAACGGGCCTTTACTGTACAAAATATCTGAGGTCAGTCGAGACAAATCAATGTCAATGAGTCGATATGACGTCATTAATCCAATCAATATATTTTCTAACTTTTGTGTAAATTCCGAATTTTCCCTTTTCGCCACAGCCTTCTCCATAACTCGTGACGCCATACACCATCCATTTCTGTTCGCCATTAACAGTCTTTGGACAGAGTAATGGTCCCCCGCTGTCTCCCGCGCATGAATCATGACCTCCGTGCTTTGACCCAGCACACTGCTGCGTGTTATGGATTGGATAGTCAAACACTTTCTGACACTTCCGTCTGTTTACCAGAGGAACTTCCGCTTCCTGTAACACAGCGGAACCGAACACGTGAGTATTTTTCTCCTTACCCCACCCAACAATTTTACATGGGTAATTCTCCGGAAGTTTATCGTCTATTTCCGGTAAACACGCATAACCTATATTCTCAGAAGGAGTCACTGGTCTTTCCAGTTTAAGTAAAGCTATATCATTAGTTATAGTATCAGGGTCATAATTTGGATGGGGGAAATCTTTGGCTAATTTAAAACGTTCTTCACCCTTGTCGTATCCATATTTATCATGTTCACCAACTTTTACAAACACTTTCCTCTTTCTGCGTTTCTTGCGTACGCAATGGGCGGCGGACAGAACCCACTGGGGCGCTATCAGAGTGCCACCACAGAACTGCTCCTTAAATCTCTCTAGAATGGAAACCTGAAAGTAACCAATAGTAAAACGTTGTTACATGTACATAATTCACCCCGTTCTTTCCCAATCATCACTTTGTTTTCTGAATCAATCAAGTCCATTTCAGTAAGGAGCCAAATCAGACGCAACGTAACTAGTCTAATTACAAAATGGGACTTTAACCATTTCACCACCTAGATACCAGGCTAAACCCTTTCATCATAAACTTATTCGGGAGCTTTTTACACCTTCACCGCTATATTGTCGTCTACTTCAGTAGTGTTGTCTGCAAGACACGTTTCAAAGTTAGATTTAAGGCTGTAGGTCTTAATAATTATCAAAAGAGTGTCAAACAGTTTGGATCCTGATCAGACGCCGCGTTACGATCAGGACCCAAACTGTTTACAAACGCGCTTTAATGCGTCATTGAGAGTGAAAGGGTTAATCAAGATGTCTGACAATTGATTCCCACAAGATTGAATGCTGTTATGCTGAAGAAATACCAGTAGAAGACTGCATGTACATGTAATAGTGTATGGTCTTACCAGACGCGTAGTAACTCGACGACTGGTCAGGCTCCAATCTGTATTTGACACTCAATAATAAACTATTTAAAACAAACTACATGTACAGTGGAGAAAACGTTATCTTTCCCAATAAACGCGTTTACGCTAAAACTATTATTTGCAGTGCAAACAGTTTGGAGCCAGATCAGACGCCGGGTAACCCGGCGTCTGATCAGGCTCCAAACTGTTTGCCACCAAGATAAACATGAATCATCAGAAATGTCAAAAGGTTATTCTTTTCTACGTTTTAGTGTTTTGCGTTTGCGTACGTTTGCGTTTAAACGGGAAAGAACAACAGATTCTCCACTGTAAGGTTTTCTGCATGTTACTGCATTTCAATTACGTTAAGTTTCGTTTAAGCCATAACTTCATAAATACGCATTTAAACGCCTCTAATACATTCTTTCATTGATACAAGAACATCGCGTGCGGTTGCCAACGCTCGTCTGTAGCCAATGTTAAATTCACCCTATTTTTACTGTAAATGACCTCTAAATGACCTTGAACTTTGTCGGAAATGAACCAAGTTGTTATTCTGAGCCCAAGAGCTTCTTAGGGTGAGTAAACATACCAAATATGAAGTCTGTATCACAATTTATTTCCAAAGTTATGGCCAACGTTAAGATTTCGGACGACGACGACAAACGACAAACGACAACGACGCAGACACCGGAGTAGTGACAATAGCTCGTTGTTTCTCCGAAACAGACGAGCTACAAAAGAGTCCCAATTTATGCAGTCATGAAAATGCACCATAAGAAATATACTTGATATACTTTATATCCTAGCAGACGGTAGCTTAAAGCAGGCTGACAGTAAAGCAGAACGTGACTTAAGTGCATTCTAATTTACTTTCAACCTACTTAAAGTGCTTACCTGTCTTCAAAACTAGAAACATAGGATTTAACGGCTGTTACACTGTCACTTTGCAGCAGCAACAACAACAACAGTATCGGCGACAGCTATACATGTATACCAGTTCAAAACATTGACAATTCCTTGTCAACAGTCATAAAATAATCGACGACTGACGCATGTTTAAAAGCAAACATCGCTAAATACGTTTGTTTGTTCTATACTTTTGACAAGATAACAAAGGGTGCACAATTTCCACAACAGGCCAATTGTCTGACTTCAAAGAGTTTAAAATTGATACTTGAAATGTGATGAAATTGAGATGGTTGTTACAGTGGAGAATGTGTTATTCTTTCCCAATAAACGCGTTTACGCTAAAACTATTATTTGCAGTGCAAACAATTTGGAGCCAGATCAGACGCCGGGTAACCCGGCGTCTGATCAGGCTCCAAACTGTTTGCCACCAAGATAAACAAGAATTATTAGAATTGTCCAAAAGTTGTTCTTTTCTACGTTTTAGTGCTTTGCGTTTTGCGTACGTTTGCGTTTAAACGGGAAAGAATAACAGATTCTCCACTGTATGCAATGGGCATCTGCAAAATTGTTTAGTCTGCAAATATTAATATAATTATTTCGTTATATGTACCTGCATTTTCTTTCATAAATATTACCAGAGTGTTAAAAATTATTAACTAAATAATTATCGAGCATTGTCTTCTTACAATTTATCTGGATATACACTTAACGAATCTTCTAACTGTGCACTTATATATGTTATCATATCTCCGGCGCTTATGGCCAGATCGTGTAAAAACTTTGCAGAAATCATGGAGACATATTTTTTATGGTACATGTAATATATTTACTTTATTTAATACAAAACAAAAAATATATAAATTTGAACGAAAACTATGAGTGAGTAAAAAAAGTTGGTTTCTCAAAAAGAGAGAGGGGACGTATACATAAAACTCAGGAGCGATTCTCTACTGGTATTCTCTGGTTATTTCAGATACCCTGTGTAAAGAACTGTTAATACATTGGGCTTCGGGTTTTATTATAGGAATAAACAACATATTTTTGACGTTCATGACGGTATGACTACATTAGCTTCGCAGGGGGTAAATTCCGTAAACGCCCGAAGGGCGTTTTCGATAAATTTACCCCCGAAGCTAATGTAGTCATACCGTCATGAGCGGCAAAGATATGTTGTTTATTCCTTATATTTATATTTATATTTTCTGTCTTATCAATTTAATGTGTTTATTGGCCAGATTTGTTTTTCTGTATAAGAATTTATCATATACCGGTCAAAGAGGTTTGATAGATGTAATGTCGATGTAATAGCCATTCCAGTTTCTAAATATGGTGAGAAAGTAGTCCCAACTACATGTACTGTAACTGTATTAAAAATTCAGGATTTTTTCCAGTAAACTTTCTCTCTGTGAATGGAAATGACTTACAAGGCAAACAAATAACAGTGCAACTTGAATATCTATTGCCAAAGCACATTCTAAAATTACAGGTCGCAGTTGTTTTCTTAACCCATTTACACACATAGCAACGCGATGGCAACGACCTATGGGTCTGTATCACTCCGCTAGTGTCATATTACCGTCGACCAATGGGAGCTTAGTGTTAAGTGCCCGATGTAGTCTATTTGAAGAAGTCCACGGATAGCACGGGGGAAATCCGAACTGGTTAAATCCAGATTCGAAGTGTAGGTTCATCGGCAGATGACTGCATATTTTTTAATAGGATTACATAAGGACTTTACAGGTTGAATGTAAATAATATACTAAATATAAAGTCTTATCTGAAGGAATTGGTCGGGCAGGGGATCGATTGCACGACCCCTGGTTTCGTAGTCGAGCGCATTAGTCCTCGACCGCGTCCGACGGTGAGTGTAACAAAAAGTCATTTAAACAGAATGTATCGTCAATTTAGTCAAACAAACAGTGTTTATTCGGAAACGCCTTTGTCCAGCATCGTTTATAACAGCCTGCCGTCGACGTCATATCGACGTTACGCACAGTTGAACGGCTATTTAACGTCGCTCGATCAAGATATTCGTCCAACAACATGTTTTCCGAATGTGAGGCTTGATAGTAAATGCACGAGAAAAGTTTCGAAACAATTTCCAGCCAGTTCACGATTTTCTCGAGCAAATTGAGTATTTTGTCGTTTCATGGTTCACTGGGTCTTCCAACATAATTTAATTTTTAAAATTTGATAACGATTTGACAGACCAATGTCCGTCAATAGCCTACACGCAAACAATTGTATAGAAATTCTTATAAATAAAAGATATATAGCGAAAAGAAAAGTGCAAAGTTGGAAGATTCGTTAAGTGTATATACTGTGTTCAAGTTATTACAATTTTGTATGTTGCGTGAAGAAATCAATGCTGATCCAGATGGGGTAGGGGAGCAACTATGTAATTGTTAAAACAATTATCCAGATCAGAAGTAAGATAACACGGGTCGGCGTCTGGTCAAACTCTAGAATTTTCAAACAGAACTTTCTTTTTTTTTCATTCTATTTCATTGTGTTTGCGTTTCTGTCGTTTAGCCATTTCACTGCCACCCTTTTCGTAAGATTTCAACCCCCCCCCCCCCCCCCTTCACAGTTTCATTGATCAGGATCCAATCTGTTTGCAAATGCGTTTTAAGCCTCATTATGAACGAAAGGGTTAAACATGAACTAATATAACGTCAACTCCATTGTACTATGACGTCATTCATTGATGCCAACTCTACACAAGATTCATGTTAAAGATATCACATGACCAAGCTTGGGTGGTAACACCTACCCCCGTATATAGTTTGAGTCAAAGCATGCAGAGCATGCACTAACAGTGGTAGCGTCTAGGCAAAGAATCATTCAGGCGTCTCAAGTGAGGCCCGCACCTAATATTTGATAGCTTGGTTAGTAAAACCCATAGAAAAACCTATTGATATCTATTATGTAAGGGCCTCTATTCAAAGCTGAGCCATTGCCTGAAGACTTTTCTCATGCTGTATACCGGTATATACCTGTATTTTGACACCAACTAAAGAATGGGGGGGGGGTTGAATCAATGAAAGGACTGGCTGGACGTCTTTAAGTATAGGTATCATGCCTCTCTTATCGAGATTAATTGACTTACAAAAGAGAAGGCGTTTTATGATTATACTGTACCGTTTAAACGAGATGGGACGCAAACACAATGCAACTCAAGGTTGGAAAATGGGAACGTTTTGATTTTTTTATTGGTTTGGTTTTACGGCACCGCTATACATGAAATGGTCATAAACGGCTATAATAGCGACGAGAAAGCTTTTTGGAAAAACTCTTACGTATCATTTTTATCTTAGTGACAAACAGTATGGATCCTAGTCATACGCTCGGCGTCTGGTCTGGCTCCAAACTGTTTGCAATAGAAACGAATGTTTTAGCAGAAAAGCGTCTATTGGGGAAAATAACTACATCTCCTCCACTGTACAACCCATTCTCTTTTCCAGTGTGACGTGATACCCCCTTTATTTACACTTAGCGAGCACGCGCACTCGGGGACAACACACCCGAAATCTACATAAGTTTGTGCAACAGGGCGTTTAATCTCATTCTTTTTTACTCATTATTATCTGAATAGGTCCTATATGAATACTACGAAGGTCTTACATATAAGTTGCAAAAGCGTGATTTTACCGAAAATTAGAATTATTTTTTTCTCCGAATAAGACCGTCGCCATCCGAATGAAGGACCGAGAGTATGCGTATGACATTAAATACCCGGATGACTGGAAAAGAGAATAACTCCATAGCCTGGTTCTAGTATTGGAACTAGGCGACCCCTTTAAGCAGGTTGAAAGTAATGCAGAATGCGCCTTAAGGCGCATTCTGCCTTACTTTCAGCCTGCTTTAAGCTGCCATCTGCTAGAATAGAGAAAATAGTTAATATCATACATATCATAACTGTATAAATTGGAACTATTTTCCTCAGTTGAGAAAAAATTAAAGGCGTAAAAAGGCATAAATATGGGTTAATGGAATAAGTCACGTGGTTAGACCTACCTGCCAGGGCCAACTGTGTTTCTGGGCTTCTCGTCCACCAACGATTCGGGTAGTTTTCAATTTATCTGAAGGTCGGATACCACAGGTAAAATTTGTCAATGTTGGCGAATTGGATTTCAGGCGATCATCTGCAAAAAATAATGAAATTAAATGTTAGCTTAATGTGAAATAAAAAAGCATAAAACGTTCAATGAATTACAAAAAAAGCACACCATAGTCTGATGCGTGATTTCTATATATGTTGCACAGTAGGGAATACGAATAATATTTTCCCCATTAACACCCACGCACCTCCTTGCCCTAAAAACAATGGTTATTTGTGGGCAAAATTTATTTGCCCAAAGTACACTGGGTCAGACGCCAAGGCATGTGACTCCAAGCTGTTTGACACTCATCTCAGTAGTTCTGAAGTAAAACGAAACACCAAACGTTTACATCTGAGAAATAAAGACAAACGACAATTGTTTAAAGATGATGACGTCATGGCAGAGAAAGGATTAAATGGGTTTTCATGTTGAAACAAATATATCATAAGTATGTACATTAATATAAAGCGTTTGAGATAACTCTGAATACATTATAAAACTTTTGATTGGTCAGATTTAAGCGTTCTCAATGCTTTATAATCATGGGCCCAGAACAGGGTCCAGTCTGTTTGACATACGTCACAGTGCTGCTTTAGCCCAAATTATGTAGCAAATAAATCTGAGTTAGATAAATGTTTCATAGCACAATTTTAAGCAGGCGATAGTTAGTGCTTTACTATGACATCGCGTGGATAGTTTGGAACCAGATAAGATGCCCGACAACTCGGCAATTGATGAGGCTCACCATTGTATGTCACAGAGATTTTATAAAATGTTGTTGCTTTTTGTCTGTTTGTTGTTGCTGTTTGGGTTTTCTTTTCAAGAAAAAACAAACATGTTTGTCATTATTTTATAGCAACTGCTTAATTGACTGACGATTGCAAACAGCGGCGTCTGATACAAGGTTCCAAACAGTATTTTGCTCATATTACAGTGGAGAATCTGTTGTTCTTTCCCGTTTAAACGCAAACGTACGCAAACGCAAAGCACTAAAACGTAGAAAAGAATTCTGATAATTCTTTTTTATCTTGGTGGCAAACAGTTCGGAGCCTGATCAGACGCCGGGTTACCCGGCGTCTGATCTGGCTCCAAACTGTTTGCACTGCAAATAATAGTTTTAGCGTAAACGCGTTTATTGGGAAAGTATAACAGATTCTCCACTGTAATTGTACAGTGGAGAAGATGTTATTCGTTCCCGTTCAAACGCAAATAAAACGCGAAAGCAGTTCTATAAGATGTAAAAAATGTCATTTTTATAACTCTATCTATTCGGTTTGATCTGATATGAAAACAGTTCGGAGCCATATCAGACGCCAGTCAAAACTGATAGCACTGAAACATATTGTTTTATAGAATACACGCGTTTATATGGAAAGAATAACGTCTTCTCCACTTACTGTAGCAGACGATAACTCAACATGATGGGAGTAAAGAGATCAGGAATGAGTTTGCTTTTTGCCAGCCATACCACCTGTACCACTTTACAACTACATGTATCCTAATTAACCTTCCCCCTGCTGCGATATCGCCTGCTTCACAATTGTCGTCTGTTTGAATTTCTCAAAGCTAGATATAAAACATTTCAACCAAATATATCTATACAAGCACCCCGGTTGTCAAACAGTTTGGATCCTGAACAGACGCCGCATAACGCGCCGTCTGATCAGGATCCAAACTGTTTGAAAATATTAATTTAGTCGCGAATCAGCAGTCTTAGGATTAAACTTCATATCTTCTGGAAAAAATAATGACTGATCCCCTGACGGGAGAAGCTGTGTCTGGTCGGAATTACCATGAACCTACTATAGGAGGGTGGAGTGGGAGAGGGTTAGAAATGTTTCAACACTAAGTAACTCTTGTGGGTTATTAGGTTCCCTTACGGATCTTTCTAGTCATCAAAACAGGAACCAGTCTACTTTGAATTCTGGGTAGTTTAATAATTACTAGAGTTATCTAAATACGAAACAATGCAGACCCAGATCAGAGGACTCCGGTAGGAGCCCTCTGATCTGGGTCTACACTGTTTGCATATGTATAATGAGTATATTTTAGATACGTAGTTCCATGGTTTTGAAAGAGTTAATTATTTATACATTTTGGTTATTATAATGCGTTTGCGTTTGGTTTCGAATAATATCTTCCCCACTACAGCCTTTCCTGTGATTGGATAATTACAGTGGAGAATCTGTTATTCTTTCCCGTTTAAACGCAAACGTACGCAAACGCAAAGCACTAAAACGTAGAAAAGAACAACTTTTGGACAATTCTGATAATTCATGTTTATCATGGTGGCAAACAGTTTGGAGCCAGATCAGACGCCGGGTTACCCGGCGTCTGATCTGGCTCCAAACTGTTTGTAAAAGAAAAAATAGTTTTGGCGTAAACGCGTTTATTGGGAAAGAATAACAGATTCTCCACTGTATCAAGGTTTTCCTGTGATTGGATAGTTAAAATACAGTGAAATGCATTTACTGCAACCACTAGAATGAAAACAAATCACTAATGATGTTACAGACGTCTCAGCTTCAAGTATGATGAAAGTAAAGCAAAAATCATTAAAAAGGGGATATCTGCTTTGCGTATATCATGCTTTAGGTAGCCGTCAAACTGAAGACAAAATGTGTGGCTGTTGTAATTGATTGGTTTCTCTTTGTGAGTCATCCATTTTGAAATATAGACTATAGACTATAGATCTTGGTTATAAAACCATTAGATTCCCATGACCTCGTCTGCTTTAACCCTCTGAACCCTAGACCCGCATATAGGCGTCTTTTTCAAAGAGTTTTAATGTGAATAGTACACTTGTCCTATGCAAACAGTGAAGACCCAGATCAGAGGGCTCCGAAAGGAGCCCTCTGATCAGGGTCTTCACTGGTTGTCATAATGCCAAACATTGACAAAAACAACCCTTAAAAGTCAGAAATGGACTAGACTAAAATGGAAACTAGAATTGTCCATTTGAGGTTTCAGGGAGGAAAGGGTTAAACAATTGTCTGCTGGGTTTGCTTCTCAAATTGAAATTCAGGCAATTTCTTTTGCGAAAACATCGTTACGAGTGCCAAACAGTTTGGATCCTGATCAGACACTGCGAGTCGCGGCGTCTGATCAGTATCGAAACCATTTGCAAACAGCAATTGTGCTCGGGGTAAGACGCTGAATGCTACGTGCGAATTTATCATAATTGTATGACATTCGACACCCAGATGAAACGCTGAATACCTCGGCGTCTCATCTGGAAACTTCGGATATATTTTCTGAGCAAAACCAACCCATTCTGAGTGTCGTAACCAAGGACAACTTTCTCAAACGACATAAAACAGCCTGCTAAAGGTTCCAATGTTTACCATACGATCCACAAATAACAGACCCTGTTTAAGGATAACCCTAAGCCTGCAATACATTATTTGATTATTTGCTAGCAAACCGTTAATATCAAGAAAAAACGCTGAGCTTATTTGTGTCTTCTCAGGTCCAAGAATATGATACATTCCTCTTCCGTAACAATAATTAATAAGCTCTGAAGCAGTCGAGATGTAGATACATGTAGATCTAACAATTAAAATGCAGACGGTAATAAGATATGAAAAGGGAGGACTCTGTGGATGCCAATGAGGCTTGCGATCATGTTTGTAAAACAGTTTGCATCCAGACCAGACGCCGAGTTACTCGGCGTCTAATCTGTAAACGTTTTTTACATGTTTATCAATATTTCAGGTAAATTCCAAAATTTTAAATTTCCAAAATATTCACAGACGATATTGTTTAGGCAGACGAGAGTGAATCAGTAAAAGAGTTAATCATGTCTGTCTTACAAAACTTTGGCCTTGAACTCTTCATCGCTTACATATGTTTTCCGCCGACCTTGATGCTGTCCGTTCATTGATAAATCTCACATAAAAACATTCCAATATTAGTGGAGACTCTGTTATTCTTTCCCGTTTAAACGTGCGCAAACGCAAAGCACTAAAACGTAGAAAAGAACAACTTTTGAACAATTCTGATTATTCTTGTTTATCTTGGTGGTAAACAGTTTGGAGCCTGATCAGACGCCGGGTTACCCGGCGTCTGATCTGGCTCCAAACTGTCTGCACTGCAAATAATAGTTTTAGCGTAAACGCTTTTATTGGGAAAGAATAACAGATTCTCCACTGAAACCCTTTCATGATCAAATTTATCGTGAGGTGTTTATCGCTTAACCGTAATATTTTCGTCTGCTTCAATATTGTTGTCTGCAATATCATTTGCAAAGTTAGATTTACTTAAATATTACTGACGTAATTTCAAAACAAGTAGCAAACAATTCCGATCCTGATCCGACGCCGCGTTACGCGTCGTCTGAACGGGATCAAAACTGCTTGCAAATGCGCTTTATGACGTCATTGATAGTGAAAGGGTTAAAAGCCTTCTATCTGACAAGATGGTTGTTTTGCTATATCTATTTCTTGGGATAGTTTACAAACAAGATTTAACATTTTATAGCGGGGAAGACGTTTTCCTTTCCCAAACTAAAAGCAAACGTAATACAATAAATAGAGGATTACAATGGAGAATCTGTTATTCTTTCCCAATAAACGCGTTTACGCTAAAACTATTATTTGCAGTGCAAGCAGTTTGGAGCCAGATCAGACGCCGGGTAACCCGGCGTCTGATCAGGCTCCAAACTGTTTGCCACCAAGATAAACATGAATTATCAGAATTGTCCAAAAGTTGTACTTTTCTACGTTTTAGTGTTTTGCGTTTGCGTACGTTTGCGTTTAAACGGGAAAGAATAACAGATTCTCCACTGTATCAATTCCTTTGGATTGATATGAAAAATATATCACGGTAATGGATAGTAATCTGGTTAAAAACGAGTCTGCAGTACATGTTATTTAACCGAATAACAAACCATTCATATCTGAATGCTATACAGAAAGCCTGATATACGTTACTGTCTCTTCCCATGTTGTGGTCGGACATTCTTTGCTGATACTTGCAGTCTGCTAAATGTTTTCATATTACATGTGTTTTTAATTTCTCACAGAATTAATAATGCTCTACAAAAGATTAAATTCCAAATTAAAGAGCCGTATACCCAGATACAGCCTGTTGGTAACTAAAGTATAGACTTTTAAAAATAAGAAGAAGAAGAAGAAGCATAGAAGTAGTCTTGGCTGACCTATCTAAACTCGTACATGTAGGGGATTTTCATCAGTGCATGTATTTTGGCTATAGAAATTATTCTAAAAAGTCGAATGGTGACAAGTAGTTTATTACTCAGCTTAAAACTCAGCTTAAAAGTCGAATGGTGACAAGTAGTTTATTACTCAGCTTCTTATCGCGTGCAATAAGAAGCTGAGTAAAAATTTACTCAACTGATATATTTGTCATATCCATCCAAAGGAATTGATTATTCTATTATTATATACATGTACATGTACCTTCCAATTACAGAGAAAACGCAAAACAATTTTTTTACGCGTGACGTCACAAAATATAGTTTCAGCAAAAATGATATCGTCACTGCAAAAATGATAACGTCGCCAGTAATGATATCAAATGTGACGCATTTCAAATTTATCTAACTCAGAAATCTCTAAATCATCAAAAGGTATACATTGTATACATGTACAGGGTGTCCCAAAAAACGTAACCCTAGTTCAAAGGTATATTTTTCCTAAAGTAGAAATATATTTTAAAAGATAAATACGCAGTTTTGTAGATACATCCGTTTATCATATTTCTGCCAAATGGTATTTATAAACATACATTGGTTTTAAAGTTATGAGTATTTTAATGAAGAATCCTAAAATCCGTTTGTCCATGATATTTGTTTTTGTGATTACACACGGCAGCTTTTTGCATTGTTTAAGCATAGTCTAAACAATCGTGCAACTGTTTGTTTTTTTTCTTACATGTATACATATCAATTGTCCCAGAAATCAGTAAATATACATGCTGCACATGCAAATTGAATCTACTAAAGTCAGCTTATAATTTAATATAAATTGCCTGTCATTGGAGCGTGTTTCAACATGCTGGTCAGTGCATATGGCAACAATGACGGTTATGAAACCCTACACCTGTTTAATTTATGTCACACGTCGTCAGATTATTCCTGTCAATCATTTTAATTTGCGCTGTTTATTTCATAACCAATTAATCCCGTACAGTTAAATATCTATGTTGGAACTATATTTAGAACATTTATCCATACATTGCCAAATTATTTTCAAATACTCGTGTCATGCAGAGCCGCTGTGATAGAAATGACTTTAATATGTTCCGGGTTTTTTTTCATCTAAAATAGTAGAAACTTTTTACTAACCGATAAAACAATTTTTTAAATTACATTATAAACAATAAAATAAATCAAAATAAAATCGTGTAATGTTTGACTCAGTACCAAAGGCGAACAATGTGGAAGGACGTCAAATCACTGCACAGTGACAACCTACATGTACATGTATTTACCTATGCGCGCCAAGTGTAAAGGAAATTCGATATCATGGACAAACGGGCCTTCGATTGATTCCTTTACAATGCTCATATCTTAAAAACTGCTGAATATTTTTAAACCAAATTTGGACGACATAATTATGGCAAAATGTTGACTCTACTTATCCATATTTGACCCATGGTTCCTGGTTTTTTGGGACACCCTGTAATGCAATGTAAGAATCGACATACTCTTAAAAAGTCTGACGATTAATTCATATCAGAGTGGCAAACAGTTCGGAGCCTGGCGACTGACTTGAGTCCAAACTGTTTGCAATGGACGCAAATAACTGTTTTAGCACAAATACGTTTATATGGATCCAAACTTTTTACAGCAGTCATCATCATACATTTCCTCTACGAAAACATCAAAAAATGTCTTCCCAATTTTAAGATTTGCTATTCAAAACTGTTTGATTCTTGCTGATAGGCCGGGTTTTCTAGGCCTCTAATACAAATGGTTTGGCACTCCGACAATACAAGCATTTTCGAATGAAAACAAAAAATTGATAATCCACAAAGATAAGTAAGAAGATTTTGCAGACATGTGGTTTGGATTCTGAACAGACGCCACTGTTTGGCACTCATTTAATTATTTTTTCTGTCAAATTATTTAAAGTTTAAATCTAAACAATAAAAGCAGACGACAATTGTTTAAAATTGATGACGTCATGGCAGTACAGGGGTTAATATTCTGAAGACCAAGCTAACTACAGTGGAGAATCTGTTATTCTTTCCCAATAAACGCGTTTACGCTAAAACTATTATTTGCAGTGCAAACAGTTTGGAGCCAGATCAGACGCCGGGTAACCCGGCGTCTGATCAGGCTCCAAACTGTTTGCCACCAAGATAAACAAGAATTATCAGAATTGTCCAAAAGTTATTCTTTTTTACGTTTTAGTGCTTTGCGTTTGCGTACGTTTGCGTTTAAACGGGAAAGAATAACAGATTCTCCACTGTAGTCTAAGTCTAGCAGCAGACACTCTAATGTGTCTAGGCTGTTTCATCCCCGTATTTATAACCATTTACAGTGGAGAAGACGTTTTTCTTTCCCAATAAACGCGTTTAATCTTAAAACAATTATTTCAAAGTTTCAATTACCACTCATTTTCTACTTTTCAGTACATTACGTTTGCGTTTAGTTTCGTTTTAATCGTTTAAAAAAAGTGCTCTCAAATATACATGCACATATTAGCCCCCTGGTTGGGGTAGTCTGCTCCAAAGTGCTTGGCAGTCGTTTCGAAATTTCGTAAGTCATACTGCCTGTAACTCTTTCAACACAATGTACCTGTTTAAAATATACTCATTACATTTGCTAACAGTGTAGAACCAGATACGAGGGCTCCTATATGACCCTTCTTATCTAGGTCTACACTGTTTGCTAATTTAGACCAATATTTAACCTACCCAGAATTCCAAGTAGACTGGTCCATGTTTTAGTAAACAAAAGTATCCACAAGGGAACCTAAAAACCCACAAGAGTGACTTAGTGTTGAAAGAGTTAGTTAATTCAACTTTGAAAACGATATTGCAGACATCAATATTGAGGCAGACGACAATGTAGCGGTGAAGGGGTACAGTGGAGAATCTGTTATTCTTTCCCAATAAACGCGTTTACGCTAAAACTATTATTTGCAGTGCAAACAGTTTGGAGCCAGATCAGACGCCGGGTAACCCGGCGTCTGATCAGGCTCCAAACTGTTTGCCACCAAGATAAACAAGAATTATCAGAATTGTCCAAAAGTTGTTCTTTTCTACGTTTTAGTGCTTTGCGTTTGCGTACGTTTGCGTTTAAACGGGAAAGAATAACAGAGTCTCCACTGTAAAACCTTAACGATAAACTTGGCAGTGAAAGGGTTAATATTTAAAATCCAATCTCGTGACTAGCCTTGCGAGAATCTCTGTTAAAACTCATTTCATTATCCAGACAACTTCTCGAGGAGATTTAGAAAAAGCAGACATTTTGCTAAACCTGATTAAGCCTTAAAGGCGCGTTATTTTTCAAATGAACGTCTGTGCATTTGAAAACAGTTTTGCTCCTTATCAGACGGCGAGTTACTCGGCGTCTGATATGGAGAAAAACTATTTTGTGTAATTCTGGTAATATGAATTATGATATAAAGAAATTTATGTCGTTTACGTAATCATTGCAGACGACAGTTTGGGCAGACGATATTTTACACAGACGATCAAAGGAATCAGTTCAATCACGTGCTGGGGACTATTCGTGATTTACTGGCTGCTGAGATAACTACCGTAGAGAAGATGGTATTATTTCCCAATAAACGCGTTTTTACGCTTAAACTATTATTTCCATGGCAAACAGTTTGGAGCCAGATCAGACGCCGGGTAACCCGGCGTCTGATCAGGTTCCAAGCTGATTATCACTCGCATGAAAATAAATAGTAAGAATTGTCAACATTTTGTCCTTTTCTCCATTTTATTGCAATGCGTTTGAGTTTCGATTCGTTTTAAATGGGAAAGAATAACGTCTTCTCCACTGTATATTTTCATTTTTATCTATAGTATATACAGACTCAATAATTCGAGCTTGCTAAAAAATACCCGTACTTCTGAGTTCAAACGTGACTGAACTACCGTATAACTTTGAAATGCGCATCTACTCGACTTAACCCATTATCCAATAAATATGCCTTTTTACACCTTAAATTTATTCACCTACTTAAGAAAATATCTCAAATTTATACAGTCAAGAACATGCTGGATAAGAAATACATGTATGTTCTATACCCTAGCAGATGGTAACTTAAAGCAGGCTGAAAGTAAATCAGAATGCGCCTAAAAGGCGCATGCTGCTTTCAGCTTTGTAAATATGCGCGAGCTTAACTCAAGGGAGCTAGAGACATCGTTACATGTATCACACTGTATTCAATCGCAATAGTGTCGTTTCACGATGTGCGTTACAATGGTCACCTGCAACAAGTTAAATACTAAATATAAACCAAAACCTCTGATATAAGTTTCAAGCAGTTTAGAATCTGATCGGGATTAGAATTATCGGGTGTCTTATCTGAGTCAAAACAGAAATGCAAATGTGTTCGCGTTTAGGTATGCAGTGGAGAATCTGTTATTCTTTCCCGTTTAAACGCAAACGTACGCAAACGCAAAGCACTAAAACGTAGAAAAGAACAACTTTTGGACAATTCTGATAATTCTTGTTTATCTTGGTGGCAAACAGTTTGTAGCCTGATCAGACGCCGGGTAACCCGGCGTCTGATCTGGCTCCAAACTGTTTGCACTGCAAATACACTAATAGTTTTAGCGTAAACGCGTTTATTGGGAAACATTAACAGATTCTCCACTGTAAGAATGGTTAACAGAACTCGTTCCCAGACTTAAACATTCGGAACATGTCGGTTTTTCCCGTTAGGTTGAAACTGTTCCATATACAAACTAAAAGTACATCATTCCAGTATTGTATCGAATATCTTCAAACCTTTCCCAGAATCTTTAGTGATTTGAGTGTTTATACTACGTGATTATATGAACTCTAAACAGACTGAAAGTAAACAGACAACAATTTCAGTCTGCTTGAATCATACAGTGGTTAACAGACGTTAATCCTACCCATTTTAAATACAAAAGAAATGCAATGCAGCGAATGTACATGTATTACTACTTATTTCAATCTGAGTGACAAACAGTTTTTGAGCCTGACTAGACGCCGGATCACCTAGCCTCTGATCTGGCTCAAAACTGTCTGCACAGGAAACAACTGTTTTAGCGTAAACGCGTTTATTTGGAAAGAATAACGTCTTTTCCACGGTACACTTGTCTTGATACGGATAACCGTTTCTCTGGCTCTTAGCACTTTCACTGCCAAATTTTCCGTGAGTTTGTACCCATTCACCGTTTCATTGTCGTCTGGTTCAATTTTGTTGTCTGCAAGATCGTTTCAAAGTAAGATTCTCAATGTAGTATAAATTAAAACATACCGATACGAGTGTCAAACAGTTTGGCTCCTGGTCAGACGCCGCGTAACGCGGCGTCTGATCAGGATCCAAACTGTTTGCAAATGCGCTTTTAGGCGTCATTGAGATTGAAATGGTTAATAAAGACAACCTGAACCATGAAAAAACGTTTCTATGTGTAAGAATTCTGTTTTATGTAAAGGCATGCATCGAAATGCATTCTCTGTTTGCTAAGTCAACGGTAGTGGCCGATGGTAGGAAATAATAGTTATCTATGAAGACATGCAGCTTTGTGGTTAACCAATGCTTTGGCATTGCAAAATGTTACTAATTCTTTATTGATGTGGCCAAGACATACTCATTAGCAAGACGCTAAAGCAATAAACCAATTAAACCATATAATCACGTTCTGTACAAGCATTATACCTGTGATAAGTACACCTGTTTATGTCTAACGAAAATGAATATATAGACCCAGATCAGAAGATAGGGACTTTGTGCAATATTATTATACTTTTTTTTTATAAAATAACCAAAAACTAATCAGGTACAGTGGCGAAAACGTTATTCTTTCCCAATAAACGCGTTTACGCTAAAACCATTTTTTCCTTTGCAAACAGTTTGGAGCCAGATCAGACGCCGGGTAACCCGGCGTCTGATCAGGCTCCAAACTGTTTGCCACTCAGATCAACATGAATAGTCAAAATTGTCGAAATATTGTCCTTTTCTACGTTTTAGTGTTTTGCGTTTGCGTACGTTTGCGTTTAAACGGGAAAGAATAACAGATTCTCCACTGTACAATGTATCGGCTAGACTTAATTGATAAATGGACTTTTAATTCAAAGTTTCAGGGGACATTGAGTTAAAGTTTATCATGTGCCTTTGTCATGAACCTCTAGTGCAACTATTATAAAAACAAATTATGTCTATAAACTTCAAGGAGAGGGTTGTAATTAAGTGGTACATGTAAGCACTTGAAGCAAGCCCTTATTTCTATTCAATATCGAAATAGAATAAGTTTAAACTAAAACTAATATAGTAGGTTCCTACGTAAAGCAAGACTAGAGCTAAGCAGAAAGATCGCGTCGGAGGTTGATGATTTCCTTTCACCCTTGAAGCTTTTGGTGGACAATTCCAATTTCAAAATGAGTCTAGTTCATTTTTGATTATTTAGGGTTGATTTTAACAATATACTTCAAAATGACAAACAGTGTTAACCCCGAGCAGATGGCTCCTTAAGAAGCCCTTTGATCAGGGTCTACCCTGTTTGCATAGGACAAATGTAATCCTCACAGGCATACTGTTTGTAAATGACGAATCATCTGGTCGCTAGGGTTTAATGTGTAAATGTTTGCCACTCAGATTAAGAGTCAGATCTGTCATAAAAATGTTATTTTTTCATTTTATTGCAATGCTTTTGCGATTCGTGTGCGTTTAAACGGGAAAGAATAACGTCTTCCCCAAGCACTGTGCCGCCATAGAATTCCTAAGCCACTGGGGTATTTATCATACTAAATATTTCAGCTAAAACGCGCCTAGTCTCATGAAAGAATAACGTCTTTTCAAACATTACTCTTCAGATTCATCATCATCGGTAGTACAGTGGAGAACACGTTATTCTTTCCTGTTTAGCCCTTTCAACCCTAAATTTCTCTTGTGTGTATTTTAAATTCGTTTGGACTCTTCTAGTACAGGTATTTTGAACCAGTCTACTGTTATATGTTTGGTATGACCACAAAAACAATGAACATATGCAAACAGTGCAGACCCTGATCAAAGGGCTCCTATAGGAGCCCTCGGATCAGGGTCTACAATGTTTACATATGTAATTAGTAATCTCTACAGATGACTGTAAGGGTTAAACGCAATCGAAACGCTTACGCATTACATAAAATTGGGTAAAGTGACATTTGTGCCAATTTTACAACTTATTTAACTGAGTGGCAAACATATTGGAGCAGACGCCGGGTAACCTTATCTGGCCCCAAACTGTTTGCAATGGAAATAATGGTTTTAGCGTAAAGAATAACGTCTTCTCCACTGTAATTGTGTAGGACGCTCGGATTCAACCGGAATTGATAGAAAGTGCATTCGAATCTCAATCTTCCAAATGCATTGACTTGTGCGTAACTAGAAGTGCATGCACTGTGTACAGTGGAGAATCTGTTATTCTTTCCCAATAAACGCGTTTACGCTAAAACTATTATTTGCAGTGCAAACAGTTTGGAGCCAGATCAGACGCCGGGTAACCCGTCGTTTGATCAGGCTCCAAACTGTTTGCCACCAAGATAAACAAGAATTATCAGAATTGTCCAAAAGTTGTTCTTTTCTACGTTTTAGTGCTTTGCGTTTGCGTACGTTTGCGTTTAAACGGGAAAGAATAACAGATTCTCCACTGTACCTATGCGTAGCGTCCTAGAACAGCGCCTGAATTAAAATTTGCAATTAATTTGGATCCAGATCAGATGCCAAGAAATTCGACGTCTGATCAGGTTCCAAACTGATTACAACTGATAAAAGTCGTTTGAGGAAAGACGAGATTATTTTGGTATTCAGTAATACCATAACACCGTACCAGATTAGAAAACATATGTTTTCGTTTCCTGCACAGTATGTACTATGTATAAAAGTACAAATCACATACAGTTGAGAATACGATATATTTTTTCCTGTTTAAACAAATTTAAACCTTTCCCCATAGAATCGTCTTTTAGCGCATTCAGTTTATTCCTCCATTGAAGAAATAGTTCCAATTTATACATGAATACGTATCACAAGGAATATTTTCTTTATTCTAGCAGTTGTTAGATTAAAGCAGGCTGAAAGTAAAGCAGAATGCTTTAAGTAATCACCTATTTTCAAAACTAGAAACAGGCTATGGGTAACGGGTTAAACGCAAACTCAATATCGATAAGGTGTAGAAAATGACAGTTCTTTGAAAACGTTGCCGATTCATCTTAATTTACGTTGCAAAAAGTATGAAGGCTGACAAGACGCCGGCTTTCTCGGCGTCTGATATGGCTCCAAATTGTTTGCAATTGACATAAAGTTTTTTAACATTAATGCGTCTATTGGGGAAAGTAACGTCTGCTCCATTGTGCGTCAAACATATTAGCGACCAATGTACTTTGTAAGAAAATAAAGTTCTAGATAGGATGCATTTCATATTCTTATTTTTTCCACCAAACCTGAGGTCGTAACCACAAAACACTATAATTATATATAGCATGTCGTTTAAGTGTTGCTTCGTTGAAACGTGAAATAATAACATTTTCCCTGTCTCATATTCGTGTCCCTGTTATTACAATCACTACAAACGGATATGTATGTCTATGATAGAAGTGATTTAAACAGTGCCTCCTACATATAAGAGATGGAATAAAAACTTTATCCCTGGTTACAATATTTCCCATTTTAAAACGACCATGACTGGAACAATACAATGTTGAATAAGAAGTAGACATTAGCATTTTTTTTGGAAAATGTTGACGAACATTTTAATATCGGCCCTTAACAGGGAAGACAGATAAGTTGCCGAATTGCACGACGGTTAATACGATGGAGAAGACATTGTTCTGACCAAATAAAAACTAGAATGTTTACTGCAAACAGTTTGTAGCCAGATCAGACGCCGGGTAACCCGGTGTCTAATTTGACTACAAACTGTCTGCGACTCAGATTAAAAAGAAGCCTTTTACTTGTTACACTTTCTACATTTTAGTACATTGTGTTTCTACATTTTAGTACATTGTGTTTCTACATTTTAGTACACTGCGTATGTTTTAATAGTTTTGTTTAAACGGGGAAGAATAACGTATTCTCCATTGTACCTCTTTAAATCGTTTGCAAATTTGAGAACGCTTTTGGTGGGAAACAATGACGTTAACAGTATAGAATACATCAATCAGGCTCCAAACATTGCCACTCAAATAAACAACAGTGTCAGAATTTTTAAGAAAATGTTACTTTCTACATTTGAATTGCAATGTGTTTTATTTAAATGGAAAAGAACGATGTTTTCCCATTGCAACCGTATGAGAATATTTGCAGGACAAACGTTAAACAATTGAGAAGACCTTATACTTTCCCATTTAAACGCAAACAAAATACAAACAAATTGCAATAAAACGTAAAAGATGTTAAATTGAAGAAATGTTGAATGATTCATTTTGCTTTCAGTGTAAAACAGTTTGGAGTCTGATCTGGCTGGAAACTGTTTGTAATTAACATCATTGTTTTGCAAAACCGCGTTTAGTTACAGTGGAGAATCTGTTATTCTTTCCCGTTTAAACGCAAACGTACGCAAACGCAAAGCACTAAAACGTAGAAAAGAACAACTTTTGGACAATTCTGATAATTCTTGTTTATCTTGGTGGCAAACAGTTTGGAGCCTGATCAGACGCCGGGTGACCTGGCGTCTGATCTTGCTCCAAACTGTTTGCACTGCAAATAATAGTTTTAGCGTAAACGCGTTTATTGGGAAAGAATCTCCACTGTAACGTCTTCTCCATTGTAGATGAATACCGGGCCCAGCCAGAGCAGACAATAAATTGCGTATAAGATTCTAGTCTGGAACCAAACTTTAGTAGTTTTGCACGTGCACTTAATTATTGCATTACAAGCCCTATTGCTTCTTATTTCATTGACGACCATTAGACACATGCCTTTTGTGCACCAAAGCGGTGGATTACTTGATCTTGTTCCAAAAGGTCAACGAAGCTCAATTTAAGTATTTAATTCATTTTAAGTATTTCATTAATTTACAATGTTCCCTCCCTATAACGGCCCTCCCAACAACGACTCCCTCCTTACAACGACCATTGCCGCAGTTCCTTAAACAAGACAATGATATCTAACGCTTTTACTACAGCAATATCATCTGCTTAAAAATGTCGTCTGCTGTTTTTTCTCAAAGTTACATTATAAGTGGACATTTTGATAGAATAGATATAATGACGACTGACAAACAGCTTGGATCTTGATCTAGACTCAAGCTGTTTGCAAAATGTAAGCCAAGTCGTAATTTTCTCTTCCTATAATGACTCACTCCGAACAACAAACACAATTTGTTTCTCCCATTGGGTGTCGTTGTACACAGGGAGTAAGCACTGTAATTCAACGACTTATGGACTGCAATAAAAATGTGGTACATTGTACGCAGCTACTCAATTACAAGGCAAGTGGATCGCCTACGACACGTTATTGCTTAATGCAGGACAAACGTAGTACAGAAAACTTTCTTCTGCACTATAGTTATTTTAACTTCTGAATTAACCGTGGTGACGCGACGTCTGATCAGGCTCTTAACTGTTTGCACTGCAAATACTAGTTTTAGCGTAAACGCGTTTATTGGGAAATAATAACAGATTCTCCACTGTAGCGTAAACGCGTTCAAATTGGGAAAGAATGACGTCTTCTCCACTGAACGTTCACCCATCACCCCATAAATACGCCCTTTTATGCCTTAGATTATTTCTCCACTGAGGAAAAGAGTTCCAATTCATACAGTTATGAAAATGTATGATAAGAACTATTTTCTATGTTCTAGAAGATGGTACATGTAGCTTAAAGCAGGCTGAAAGTAAAGCAGAATGTGCCTTCAGGCACATTCTGCTTTACTTTCAACCTGCTTTAAGTTGTCATCTTTTTTCAAAACTAGAATTAGGCTATGGGCTAATGGGTTAAACAGGGAGACAGGAGCGGCTCCACCATATCAGTGGTGGGAGGGTTCTAGGAGTGCATCCATTCATTTTAACAGTGACGCGTGAGTCTGAGTCCGACAGGGAGTGTGACTTATACAGTATGTGGGTTGTACTTTTAAAAAATCTGGTACACTTAATCTTAGATTGGGGCAAAAATATAATGATGCAAACAACTTAATAACCTATGATTCCGTGATATTTTACTTGTTTTTAAACCGATTTATTGTGTTTATGCCATATGCACTATAATGCAACTGTTTTACTTTTATTTGATTTTTTTCTCTTTTTCTTTCTGTTTGCAAGTACGTCATTTTGGTTTTAAGTCTCTATAAAGGACATGAAACTTTAACAGTGGTTGTCACATACAGTGGAGAAAACGTTATTCTTTCCCAACAAACGCGTTTACGCTAAAACTATTATTTGCAGTGCAAACAGTTTGGAGCCAGATCAGACGCCGGGTAACCCGGTGTCTGACCAGGCTCCAAACTGTTTGCCACCAAGATAAACATGAATTATCAGAATTGTCCAAAAGTTGTACTTTTCTACGTTTTAGTGTTTTGCGTTTGCGTACGTTTGCGTTTAAACGGGAAAGAATAACGTTTTCTCTACTGTAACGCTCTGAATCCAAATTGCTTGAAATTCTGATGAAGTTTGCTAAAAGGAAAGTGAACTGGGTCAACTTTGCAGGCGATGATTACACATTGTGTTTAAATTACACTTAAAGTGTCCCTTCATAGGTGCCACTGACGTAAATTATGCTGTAAATTGGGTCGTACGTGTGAATACTATTCTCGTCGACTTGTGATCCGTTATAATATTGCCTGATTGGGTCTATGACAGAACGTCGACAGACAAAACGCCGACACGACAAAATGCCGACGCGACATAATACCGATACGACAAAACATTACTGCTGGGGAAAAGACGTTATTCTTTCCCGTTTAAACGCAAACGAAATGCAAACACATCGCAATAAACAGTAGAAAATGACAACCTTTCGACAGTTCTGACAATTCATATTAATCTGACTGGAAAACAGTTTAAAGCCTGATCAGACGCCGGGTAACCTAGCGTCTGATCAGGCTTAAATTGTTTGAAATGGAAATAATAGTTTTAGGGTAGGTAAACGCGTTCATTGGGAAATAAAAACGTCTTCTCCACCGTAATTTGCAGACAATAGAATTTTTTTTTTCTTTGCGCCCACTCGAAAAGTACTTGTTGACCATTCACACACTACAGTTGGCTCGAGTTCACTTTCATTTGCAAACAGCTTGAATTAGGTGGGTCTAAATCAGACACTGAGATGCTGTGAAGAAGGCATACTTCGTATCCAATTATCAAGTTTGCGCTAAAACAATTCGGCGCTTTGAAATAATCGTCAACATTTTACAATAACCTTTCACTTTCTATAATTTATTTCATTGCGTTTGTATTTAGTTTCATTTACACGGGGAATACAGCCGAAACTCGATACTTTGAACTCGCATAAATCGACCTTACCAGTATTTCATTAGTAGAATTTCGGTTTTCCGATTTCGCTTAAATCAAACATACCCGTATTTCAAATACAGCGCTCCCTCTCTACAACGGCATCCAGTGGGAGACAATATACATTTGTTTCATAGGTACTGAGGGAACAGTCAAATCATTGACCCGAGGTAGCAGGGAAGACCTTGAGAACTGTTGCCCGAGGCCAACGGCCGAGGGCAACAGTTCTCAAGGTCTTCCCTGCTACCGAGGGACAATGGTTTGACTGTTCCCGAATTAACTATCAAACAAATGATTTATTACCTGACTCTCTATTTAAGCCAGGCTGAATGAATGGCTAGATCTAGATCTATCTATACAAAATTTGAACAACACGTATTTATAAATTCTAGAGATGATCTTACGTGTATATTTAATCTTAATTCAATCCAATACAACAACTGAATGTGAACATCACTGTTTTGTAAAAAAGATGTCTAACATATTCATATTTTCAATTACGATTGAATTATTATTGTTTCTTATTGACTGAAATTGATTGACACTTTGTCGAAATTACGTCATGTATAATATGACGTCATTATTTTTGTAACGTCAAAATGTGTTTAAAAAAAGGAAGACGTTAGATCTGCAAGCGGTTTGTCGCTTTTATTCGGAGTTACTCTTAATTTTAGGTCTAGCACTATATAGCCTTTTAAGGGGATTATTCGGGAGAGAAAAAATGACCCGATCAACTCCGCAAAAGGCTAGATCCTTAAACAAAAATCTGTATCATAAAGACGCCTTATTTGGTCCCGCGATGCAGAAAAGTTTTGCGCACCATTTTCGCGGATGTAACAGTACTATGTAACAGTCAACTGTTGCCCGCTGGCCTCAGTCTGGTAAATATTTCGGAAAACAGTCAAAAATGCTTAATTTTCACTTAAATAGAGAGTCAGGTAATAATAAAATATGTTCGTTGTTCGGAGGGAGTCGTTGTAGGGAGGTAATTTGGCTTACATTTGCAAACAGCTTGAATCCAGATCAGACGCCGCGTAACGCGGCGTCTGATCTGGATTTAAGCTGTTTGACACTCGTCATTATATTTATTCTATCAAAATGCCAATTATGTAACTTTGAGAAAAACAGCAGACGATATATTTAGGCAGATTGTATTGCAACCATGAAAGATTTGGACATAAATGTCTTTTAAGGGAACTGCGACAAGGGTCGTTGTAAAGAGGGAATCGTTGTAGAGAGGGAACGCTGTATGGGTACATGTATGTTCCAACTATAAAGCGAGTTCGAATTATCGAGTTTCGACTGTAATAGAATGGTTTCAGAATAAACGCGCGTTTATTAAATAACGTCATCTCTACTCTTACTGTAAAGGACTGTTTTTCTTATTTGGATGCTAAGATTGGAGACCCCTAATGAAATCGGGCCAATTTTGGTAAATAACGGTTCGCTACGGAGAACGATCGACCATTCTCGTCAAGTCTCTGTACGTAACGAGCCATGTTAAAACATTGTTCGGAACAGTCCGTTAGTTAACGAAAATGTCCGATCGCTGTTCGTAGAGTTCCGAATTTGGTCCGATATCATAACATAAGGGGTCTTCAGTCTTAAAAGTGTGCACATACTTGAGTTCATGGTGTGCAGCTGCGTTTGTTAGCAGAGTAACGCTATATACTGCAGGGCTGCAATTTCTCCGGACTTTTCCGAAACCTTCGGATATTTATCCTAGCAGATGGTAGGTTAAAGCAGTCTGAAAGTAAAACAGAATTCGCTTTAATGCGCATTCTGCTTTACTTTCAACCTGCTTTAAGTAACCGCGCTAAAAAATAGAAAATTTGGAAATCTGAGGATTTTTGATGATCAACTTATGGAAGCCCGGGCACTGAATGGCACCAGCCACTATCTACCCACACAATTGCAATTAAAACTAACACCGTCGTGAAATGTTTAGAATATTTCCGTAAATACTACACTACTTGTATCAAATTGTATAATTATATAGTTCGTCAGAATAATTACGTCTTCGTCATTTTTTTATAAACTTGATAATTAATTCAGTAGGAAATTAAATATCGGTATATACAGTAAAACACTGATACAGTGGAGAATCTGTTATTCTTTCCCGTTTAAACGCAAACGTATGCAAACGCAAAGTATTAAAACGTAGAAAAGAACAACTTTTGGACAATTCTGATAATTCTTGTTTATCTTGTTGGCAAACAGTTTGGAGCCTAATCAGACGCCGGGTTACCCGGCGTCTGATCTGGCTCCAAACTGTTTGCACTGCAAACAATAGTTTTAGCGTAAACGCGTTTATTGGGAAAGAATAACGTTTTCTCCACTGTATTTGATCACTTTTTAAGACGGGTACCAGCGTGACAGCGAAATGAAAGTACAATATTAAAGAAAAACCCGACAAGAGCTTTCAACTAATTATTTCGAATTTCATTTAAAGCAGGAGTCTGATATTTTCAATTGGTTTAAACTTTAAAGTACATGTACATTTTATAGCTACACGTACCTACGAAACGTAACAAAAATGCAGGGCAATACAATGTAAAAAAATGAGGACTGTTTGAAAACGTCGACATTTATTATTTATCTGAGAGTCAAGCAGTTTGGAGCCTGATCAGACGCCGAGTTACCTGGAGTCTGATCTGGGCCCAAACTATTCACAATGGAAATAATTGTTTCAGAATAAATGCGTAAAATTTATAACAAAATGTCTTCTCTACACTATAAATGAGTGTTTTGTTATTTAGGAGCACTCCTTTCTAATTGAGGTTTGCCGTTACATTATCAAAGATAAGCACATTGGCCAATACGATATTCTTTCCCGTTTAAGCACTAACGAAACGCAAACGCAATGCAATAATATGTCAAAAATTGACAAATTGTTTGCAGTTCTGACTGTTTATTTCTATATGAGCGGCAAACAGTTTGGAGCCTGGTCAGACGCCGGGCTACCCGGAGTCTGATCTGGCTCCAAACTGTTTGCACGGGAAATAATAGATTTTAGCGTAAACGCGTTTATTGGGAAAGTTCTCTTCTCTACTGTAACAGCCCACAGACTCCAATTAGTGCAGGAGAAAACGCTGAACATGCCAATCTTTCGATATAAATACAAACGAACTAGTGTAACTCGAGTTCGTCTAAGCCAATCTTATACGTAATTAAACAGCTGAAATTTTGATTTCTTGAGCTTAAAATCGAACATGGTGGTACTTCAAATTTAGATCGTAACCCAGAGTATGTTTTAATTTTGAAATACGCGAAATGTCGATTTATCAAAGCGAGTTGGACTCGTCGGGCTCTACTGTAGTCGTTGTGGGAAGCAGATACCAAAGCTCACAAGCCGACATTCTTTGACTTTTCTACAAAACATGCATTTTACTACTTGAAGCACTCGCGATTTCTGACGTTGCTTATTCAGTGGAAAAGATGTTCTTTCATCCTACCATCAGTTGTAGGCGACCTATATGGAAAAAAAAACTTAAAGAAGAAATACTGCGTCGCATGACGGAGCAGAAAAAGCAATGGAAAAATCTAAAAAAAAACACAAGATTCCGTTATTTTTATTGAGACTGTTTTTTATACCGACCAAAATTTAATGCCATGATCACGATAATGCCACAACATTTGCTTCTTATTGGATAAGTTTCTCTTTTATGTTTTTTATAAACGCATCACATGGTTTTCAGTCTCTTTAAGATTGACCCAATCCTAGTCAAACGTCACGTTTACCTTAAGCATACTATATGTACATGAATTTGCGTCCGCAAAAGTTATTGCCGACAGTTTTGTTTGCCGACGTTTTGTAAGTTGCACTACAAACAGACCACATTTTTATGTAAACCACCGTAACGTTAAAACCCACATCATACGTACGAATTTAAGCAGACTGACGTCAACGGCTGCTGAAAAAACCCTGATAATTAACCTCTTCACAGCCTGACCCCGAGTACCATAGTTCTTTGCAAACCAGTTTGGATCCTGATCAGAAGCCGCGTTACGCGGCGTCTGCATGATCAGGGTACAAACTGTTTGACACTCACTTTAATTTGCCTTAAGTCAAAATATCAAACATTTAATTAAAGAAATAAAAGCAGACGACAATTGTTTAAAATTTATGACGTCATGGCAGAGACGGGGTTAAAGGAATGACAGCCACCAAAGGAAGGTCAACTTTCTTTTTATGACTAGTACAGTTACAGCAGCATTCCGGTTTTACGACAACAAACATTTTTGTTTTCAGTGTTTATGGCAGGTGGCTGCTTTAAAATACATATAAAATTATGATAAAGTTAAGGCAAAACGCTCCAACAGAAGAGGCCTTTTCTCCGCCTGCTTAAAGCTGTTATTGGCTATGAAGGAACCAATGCATTTGTTTTGAAGTTGTCGTAAACAGGTTTTACTTAATGTCTGTCAGTGTCGTAAAAAGGTTTTACTTATACATGTATCTGTCAGCTACCGTTGGGCAAACTATATACTTATCAAAGTGCACACTAGACGGTAGTTAAAAAGACGTGTGACGCGAGATGGCATTTATTAGTTGTTAATTGTTAATCAACCTAGATATCCTTGTTACAGTTGTACAACTAAAACATTCACTAGGAAAGGGAAGAAGTGTTTGTTTCCCGTTTATACGAAACTATATGCAAACGCAATGCAATGCAATAAAATAAAATAAAATAAAATAAAACAGTATATTTCTACCTACTAGTATTTAAATTTTTACGGATTGTGTTAACCCATTTGTGCCCAGTGGATTCGTCCATGCTTATATATTGAATTAGTCCACTTTTTATCAAAGGGATGCCTGGTCAAAATTTTCATTTTCATTTTATTTTATATTGAAATTCCTTTCAGCAAACAGTGTAGACTCTGACCAGACGCCGCATGATGCGGCGTCTGATCAGTCTACACTGTTTGCATATGTCGCATATATGGGATCGTGGGCACAGATGTGTTAATCTGAGTTGCAAACAGTTTGGAACCTGATCAGACGCCGGCTGACCCGACGTCTGATCAGGTTCCAAACTGTTTATAACGGAGATAAATATTTTAGTATAAACGCCATTATTGTGAAAGAAAAACGTCTTCTCAACTGTCAGAGAAATTGTCTGAAACATCGTTTACTACAAATATCTGAAGACACGTGCTGAACTCTGCGTCCTAACTGCATTTGAAACTCTGCCAATGAAACGTATGATGAGATATTTACGTATATCACAGTTTAAGCGAACCTAAAAACAAACATACATCAAGCGTTCCCTCTGTTCTACGGCCCTCCCAACAACGACTACTTCCTTACAACGACCCTTGCCGCAGTTCCCAAAATAGGACAGTTATGTCTAACGCTTTAACAGCTGCAATGTCGCCTGCTAAAGTTGTCGTCTGCTGTTTTACATAACGGACATTTTGACAGAAAAAACTTAATGAAGAGCGACAAACAGCGTGAATCCAGATCAGACGCCGCATTACGCATTACGATCTGGCTTCAACCTGTTTGCAAATGTACACCAATTTCCCTTCCTGTCAGAGCAGACACTACACTACAAGGTGTCTGATCCAAATCTGTTTGAAATAGACATACAGTTGAGAAGACGGTATTCTTTCCCAATAAACGCGTTTACGCTAAAACTAATATTTCCTATGCAGACAGAGTTGCGAGCCTAGATCACAGGGAACCGACACGATTGATTTTTGAGAGAGAAAAAATGTCAGAAGGTATATATAGAGACAAGGGGTACAACTGATCGTCAGTATATTCTCACCCTTTCTCGACAAAACCGGGCATTTCATGAATAATAATTGATGAAACGACACCCCTTTTGCATTTCTGTCTAGCTAATACAATACCCTTTCATAAAAATATAACATCAAGCCAACTGTAAGCATGCATTTTCAACAGTAACTGCGTCTACCTACTGAAATCACCGATTTTCGGAAAACGGGACAGGTGTTCGTTCACAGTCGACACAGCATTGGCCGCTACTGTTCGCTTGTTTAGGCGGTAATATCGAGCATGCCAGTCATACAGTTCCATATATATATGTTTTTGATACCGATCAAAGCTGATTTCTTCTCAAAGTAGTGCCGTACCAACAACAAATTCGCATGTTTACCTTACAGGGCAACCGAAAGTTTTGACTTTTTGAGAAAAAAATGCATAAGGTATATATAGTCTTTAGAGTATCTATATATACCTTCTGACAATTTATTTCACTCAAAACTAAATCATGTCGGGTCGTTGTGGTTAAAAACGTATATATATGGAACTGTATGACTGGCATGCTCGATATTACTGCCTAAACAAGCGAACAGTAGTGGCCAATGCTGTGTCGACTGTGAACGAACACCTGTCCCGTTTTCCGAAAATCGGTGATTTCAGTAGGTAGACGCAGTTACTGTTGAAAATGCATGCTTACAGTTGGCTTGATGTTATGTTTTTATGAAAGGGTATTGTATTAGCTAGACAGAAATGCAAAAGGTGTGTCGTTTCATCAATTATTATTCATGATATGCCCGATTTTGTCGAGAAAGGGTGAGAATATACTGACGATCAGTTGTACCCCTTGTCTCTATATATACATTCTGACATTTTTTTTCTCTCAAAAATCAATCGTGTCGGTTCCCTGTGGCCTAGATGTGGCTGTTTTGGTATTGTAAACATTTTTATTTGGAGAGAATAACATTGTCCTTATGTAACATCGCAAAGTGGACTTTGTCTATTTAATTATAGTTCGTTTGATGTAATAGAACTATTGATACCGAGTTCCATCTTTACTTAAATTAAGTTTTAACTAAGTGACATTTTCAAATACAGTCGAAACTCAATACTTCGAACTCGCTGAAAGGCACAATCCCGCTCAAATTGGTGTTTAAAACGCGCAATTTCTTATATGTGTGCATTTTCTATGTATTAAAACTAAGTGAAATCGAGTGTAAGAAGCCTGACATATGCACCCACTTCGTAAAGAATCCTACCTAAATGTGTCGAATTCTTATCGTGGTGGTTTACATTATAAGCGGGTTTGTTTACAAATAAGATTACGGACTGGTTCCGAGAACTTTCGATCGATCGCATAGAGGTCACGTGATTGATTCGGCCGCGACAATGTGTATACATTACATCAGTTTAACGGCCAAACTTAAAGGAGTTGTCTCTCTTTGGTTGTAAAGCACTCGACTTGTTGTATAGAATTATGCAAATGAGCTTTACCGAATATGTCCGTAAATTTTCGTCGCTATTCAAAAATAAACAAACTTGATTACTTGTTTCCACAAATTTCACTGTTCGTTAGCAATATTGCTTCAAATATCACCACGTATTACTTCTTTTTATATGGAACGCTTACGATAGTGACATAAATCTCATGTAAGAAAAATGTTTGATTCTGATTATGTGGGAGTAATATAGTGGCTTTAAATCGATCTTACCCCAAGTATTTTGTAAGTTGATGTTTGATAAGTCAATCTCGCTTAAGTCAAATATACCCATATTTCAAAGTTAAATATGGGTATTTCTCACATAACTACCCCTGTTTTCAATAGCGAACAACGATCGCGAATATTCTTGTCTCCAACATGTGGGAGATCACTTTGACTGACGTCACTATATAACGTCACTATTTATAACGGCGTTTTGACGTCATAGGGATTCCCAAAAATGCCTATTGCTTTAAAAAAATAACTTAAAATCGTTTGTTATGTGAGAAAAAGAATCTGTCACTCGTCGATGTTTAAGACAAGCTGATCTCAAACTCGTCTAGAACAGAAAAGTTATTAAGCTCGCGAAGGCTCGCCTAATAACATTTCAATTCTAGACTCGTTTGAGATCAGCTTGTCTTAAACATCGTCTCATGACAGATCCTATATGTTCGAACTAACGTGAGTTCGTAGAATCGAGTTTTTACTGGGTGTAGATAATGCAATGTACGAACTCTTTTCATGTTCGATGAAAGTGGAAACGCTGAAGAGTTCTCTCTTTTACCTTTAAATATTCATATAATAAAATAGTCCGTTCACTTTGAACATCTACCATATCAACTACTGAGCTTGATGTTGGCTATTAAAAATGAAAAACATCTCCCAGGAGAGCTTGCAGACTCATATCAGACATACAGTGGAGAATCTGTTATTCTTTCCCGTTTAAACGCAAACGTACGCAAACGCAAAGCACTAAAACGTAGAAAAGAACAACTTTTGGACAATTCTGATAAGTGTTGTTTATCTTGGTGGCAAACAGTTTGAAGCCTGATCAGACGCCGGGTAACCCGGCGTCTGATCTGGCTCCAAACTGTTTGCACTGCAAATAATAGTTTTAGCGTAAACGCGTTTATTGGGAAAGAATAACACATTCTCCACTGTATCATGTAAGAAAACAGTACTGATCTTAAACAGACAGTTCCTTCAAGAACTAAAGTTCTGTCTGTCATGGATCTACACTACAGTTCTCCCTCTCTATAACAACGCCCAATGGGAGACAATGCTTGTGTTCGTTGTTCGGAGAGAGTCGTTATAGGAAGGGAAATTGATTTACATGTGCAAACAGTTTGAATCCAGATCAGACGCCGCGTAACGCGGCGTCTGATCTTGATTCAAGCTTTTTGTCACTCGTCTTTATGTCTTTTTCTGTCAAAAGATCCAATAGGTGATTTTGAGAAAAACAGCAGAGGACAATATTGATCAGACGATATTGCATCAGTGACATAGTTGTCTTGTTTAGGGAACAGCAGCAAGCTAAGTATTTCTTATGACTGTATAAAGTGGAACTGTTTTCTTCAGTGATGGAATGATTTAGAGGCGTATAAAGCGTATTTATGGGTCAATGGGGTTTACAGTTAAACACCTACCTGGGACTGGCTGTTTCTTCTCCTTTTCTTTCTCCACATGTTCTGTTACTGCGTTCGTATCTCTATCTTTACGCTTACTTTTAGTTGCAAGTATATAATGTTTTCTACACAGTGCTCTGGATTTTTTACATTTCTTTTCCTCCTGAATATAGCTCACCCCGCACATGACCGGTAAAACGCACTTTCGGATCCGCCGTTTCCGACAACGTCGTGAACACGAGCTCCATGGTGTCCATGGACCATACAACAGTTTGTACAAAATGTCCTCCATTAACTGATCTGTTTTACGTACCCCTAATAGTTTAAATGAATTAGATGAGCATGAGCGTTTCGACTTGCATGACCGTCTGTCTTTGAGCCAGCTACCCATGCACCTGCCCTTGTCTTTACACTTGCGAACACGTGACTGCTGGCATTTGTTCGAGCACTTGCCCCACTCTGACCATTCCGTGTAGACGTCAGGCAGTAATTCGGCCTTTGTAGAGGACGTTGCGTCGTCTTTAGGGTCTGGCTTAAGGACCTGGGTCAGATCCGTTATCTGAAATGGATAAAAGGGTTTTAAAAGGCCAATGAACGACTCTTCAAGTGCAGTGAATTCTTTCCCAACAAGCGCGTTTGGGCTAAACAATAAACTCTGTTCATTAAAAACAGGTTGTTGCCATATCAGACGACGTATACTGTAAAACCAGTTTTATTCGCGAAAATATAATTTACGCGTTAATTCGCGAATGTCTCTAGTTTTGAAAATAGGCGACTTCTTAAAGCAGGTTGAAAGTAAAGCAGAATGTGCCTGAAGGCACATTCTGCTTTACTTTCAGCCTGCTTTAAGCTACCACCTGCTAGAAATATTGCTTGATGTCGTGAATCAATACAAAATCGCATTACGCGAAATATTCATGACGCGAAAAATACCTGTTTTACAGTAACCCGGCGTCTTACCAGGCTCCAAACTGTTTGCCACACATATTAGCATGAGAAATTAACATTTTCAAAATTCTGTCATTTTCTCGCTTTTTATTTCATTGCGTTACGTTTAGTTTCGTTTAAACAGGGAACAATACATGTTTCTCCACTAGACAGGATGTGACTCACAGTTAATTGGGAAAAAGTTATACGGTCCCGTTTGAACATCTATTAAGGCAAACAATGGTACTGTGTTCAAACAGCAATACATGCATGAGTGTCTAAACGTTGGGACCAGTCTTACATGTACCAAACGTTGTTCGACAAATTGTCACTTAAACGCCAAAAGGGCTCCACAACATATTTGTCGTGAGTCAGAAACCAGATGTATTTTAAAGTTTTGACTTAAGACAGTTTTTGTCGTGCGACTTTTTGTAAGACAGGTCCAATGTTTGCATTGGAACGCTGTCTCCTGTAGCAGTTTTGGCAGCTTTTCCATTAGGAAATACAGTGGAGAAACTGTTATTCTTTCCTGTTTATGCATACGCATGTGTAAACGACGCGCAAACGATACGCAAACTAAACGATAAACGCGTTTAAGCGTTTATAAGTGGATTTTGCATTTTTAGCCGATTTTTGCGTTTTTAAATGCGTTTCAGTCGGCATACCTTTTTAATTATCGAGACCGATTATCAGCGTCTGATCTGGATCGAATCATTAATACAGACCAGATTCTGAGTAACTCTGCATATGATATGGATCCAAGCATTGGTTCAGATCAATTGATTAGTAACTCGGCGTCTGGTCTGGCTCCAATCAATGATACGGTTTGAAAATCTCCTCCTTGCTATGATCCGGTCTAAATTGCATCACTTATGCAGCTAGTTACTGCTCTTCATTTACGGGGAGATCAAAGCGAGGAAATCGCAGCGGGGAGACTATTGCGCAATCTACCCTTAGTAGGGATTTTATGACAGGAAGTTGCTGTGATTTTCCATCGTCACGTTGCTTCGGGCTAAAGTGGGCACCTTTAGAGTGTTAGAACACAGTGTGTCATCTTTCTTATATGGGATTTATAGGGATTTATTTTGCAGAAGGTACGTGTAGAATTCAATATCTCAAATAGTATCTTTCTTCCGGTATTATGATCTTGATATTACAGCGCAGAAATTAAATTATACTTTATAAATCACAAAAGGAGTTTTAATAACGAAAAGTAAAGAAGATGACACATATTCAGCAGCTTAACATATGCTGGATTTTAGGTTGAAGCAAATTGTATAACACGTTTAAGTGAAAGAAATGAAGCTGAATAAGTTTTTAACAAACGGGTAGATATTGTTCCTTAACAATGTATTAACGACAGGTAACTACTGTACATTGGCCAAAAATAGCTCATGTATATAAAAGATGGATAAACGCTATTTTTGCTGAAAAAAGGATTAAGTTCTGAATTGGAAAACCTGACCTCCCTTGCGTTTATAAACGGAGTAAACGCGTTTATATGCGCATGTTAACGCATAAACGCTTAACGCGTTTCAAACGCGGTAAGTGGTAAAGAATAACAGTTTCTCCACTGTATCACCAGAGTGCCGAACAGTTTGGATCCAGATGAGACTCTGGTGCCCGTTTGATAAAAATTCGTACGAAAAACATCGGTCGTAAGTCAAAACTTTAAAATACATTTAATTTCTTATTTCCCTTTCTAATCCTGTCTTGTGGCATCTCTTTGGAACCTTTTCAAGACGGTTCCAAAGAGATTCACAAGACAGGATTAGATGGAGAAATACATACTAATTGAGATTTTTATAATCTGACTTACGACAACATAAAGTGAGTAAAGTGAGTCCCAACATAAAGAATAGAGCCCTGTTTTTAAGTTAATAAAGAGTTTGAGTTGAGTCTGAGATCATTCTCAATCATTTGATTGGTCAGATTTGAGCACAAGCTCGAATCTGACCAATCAGATGCTTGAGAACGATATCAGACTCAACTTACAAACTCTTTATAACCTTGGGGCCCGGACATGCAAACAGTTTATACATGTAATACTTTGGCTGCTGTCACAGGTGGACAAAACGTTATTCTTTCCCAATAATCGCGTTTACGCTAAAAACTGTAATTTCTATTGCAATCAGTTTGGAGCCAGATCAGACGCCGGGTAACCCTGCGTCTGATCAGTCTCCAAACTGTTTGCCACTCAAATTAAAATAAATGCTCAGAATTGTCAATAAGTTGTCATTTTTCTACGTTTTAATGCAATGCGTTTGCATTTCGTTTGTGTTTAAACGGGAAAGAATAACGTTTTTCTTCACTGTACATTTACAAAATATAATCAAGACGCTTACTAAGTCTACACTCAGTCTGTTTGCCGAAATCAAAATTAGCATGCACTGGTAAGGGACTAACTGTGTCCGTTGTATATATGATATTTTCCTTATGTGCATGTTGTAATCTTTTATGCCACGTCTCTCTCAAATTACCGTAACAGAATTACTGTCATCGGCTAGATTTGCTTGTCAACGGATCACGTGATTTATAGCAAATAGTTCGGACAATGTACTTTAAACTTAAATACGGTATGAAATTATCGCCTGCAACCATTCTCAATTTTGATCAATCTGTCTATTCTTTCAGTAAATGTCATCAGAGTGTCCAAGATCAAGATGTATACTAACGTGACGTTATTTTGGGTAGTTAGTCGTCGTACTGTTGAAAAAACGATATTCTTTCGCAATAAATGCGTTTACGCTCAATCTATTATTTCCATTGCAAACAGTTTGGAGCCAGATAAGGCTCCAAACTCTTTGTCATCAAGATTAAAATCAACTTTCAGAATTGTTAAAACGTTGTTATTTTCTGCATTTTAGTACAATGCGTTTACGTTTTGTTTGCGTTTAAACGGGAAAGAATAACGTTTTCTCCACTGTAGCATGACGTAATTTTTGGTATTCGTCGTAATAGTATACATTGGCAAAGCCATTTTATGTTTTCGTCCACTATTGAGTGAAATCTAAATCACCCCACTGTCAAGGTCGCCAGCACTTAATTTGCAGTTTGGTCACGGAGTCTGGTCAGAATCTAAACTCTTGGACACTCATTTCATCTTTTTTTTAGTAAAGAAAAATCAAAACATTCTTAGTTTTATAAAGTATAAACCGACGAGCAATAAGCAGATGATAATACAGTGGAGAATCTGTTATTCTTTCCCGTTTAAACGCAAACGTACGCAAACGCAAAGCACTAAAACGTAGAAAAGAACAACCTTTGGACAATTCTGATAATTCTTGTTTATCTTGGTGGCAAACAGTTTGGAGCCTGATCAGACGCCGGGTTACCCGGCGTCTGATCTGGCTCCAAACTGTTTGCACTGCAAATAATAGTTTTAGCGTAAACGCGTTTATTGGGAAAGAATAACAGATTCTCCACTGTACCAGTATGGCATCGACTGTGTTAGGGTAGACGTAATAGCAGTAAAAGGGTTTGATAGAAAAATGAACTCGTTAATTTATTTTCTTGTTGATGAGTAATTTTTTCACCAATCGCTTAATTCTTTTTATGTTTTGATAAACTAATTTGAAGGGAAGTAGTTGGTTTACCAAGGACCAAGTGTACGTGGGATATGATAAACGAAACATTATCAAAAGTACAGTCCCGTCGTGTTCAAACCTTTTTAGGATTCTACGACGTATTAGATACAGATACAGACAGATGTAGTTAAACTTGTGTTAATGTTTTACCCTCAAAGCTTGTTTCTAGTTTTGAAGATAGGTAACCACTTACAGCAGGTTGAAAGTACAATGTAAAGCAGAATGCGCCCAATTTTCAGTCTGCTTTAAGCTACAATCTGCTAGGATATAGAAAATATTTCCTATGGTTCATATTTATTTATGGCTGTACATGTATCATGTGGAGTTGTTTTTGTTTTTTCAGTGGAGGACAACATTAAAGGCGTGTACAGTGGAGAAAACGTTATTCTTTCCCAATAAACGCGTTTACGCTAAAACTATTATTTGCAGTGCAAACAGTTTGGAGCCAGATCAGACGCCGTGTGACCCGGCGTCTGATCAGGCTCCAAACTGTTTGCCATCAAGATAAACATGAATTATCAGAATTGTCCAAAAGTTGTATTTTTCTACGTTTTAGTGCTTTGCGTTTGCGTACGTTTGCGTTTAAACGGGAAAGAATAACGTTTTCTCCACTGTAGATGCGTATTGGGTAATGCGACAATTCAACAAAAGATTATATAAGATCTATTATAAACAGTATCAACTCAAAGTATGAAAAGGAATGTCCAAATAGGAGGCCCTGATTTTGTCTTGCATTATAAGCCTTCTTTAGAAACTCTGAAGCAGGCGTCATCTCGTCGTGAATACAGTTATAACATTTTGCATCAAAGTATTTAAAATTCCTCCAATATCACAAAACCCCAATGACTGATTCAACTCATAATGTTAGGAAGGACTGGTTACACCACTGAAATATCTTTGGTTGAAACCAGTTATCTAACCGCTTGTTTTTGTGTGTTTTTTCTTAAATATAACTATACAATGCAGCACGTACGTACCCTTTGGTCAAGTGTTTTTTAGGCAAACCTATAAAAACTAAACCTCAATACCTCGAGAACACTTATCTTAAACCCAACCCTTTTCCAACAGTGAAATAGCGATAAACCGAGTATTCGCTAACATTCGCTAACATTCAATAGTTAGAGCTCGCTTACGTATGTCGAACATCCTCGTAATTAAATAAGCCACGTTCAACTGTGGCATACGAGTAAGTTCGACTTATCCGAGTTTATCAATTTTGGACTGCATATATTAAGGAAAATATTTTGCTTTTTTTAAATAAAGAATGAAAGAAAGAAAACAGATGCCGGGGTCTTAACACAATGCATTGTCGTATTCGGAGGTAAACGATCAAACGACGTACATGTACATGTACAGTGGAGAATCTGTTATTCTTTCCCGTTTAAACGCAAACGTACGCAAACGCAAAACACTAAAAACGTAGAAAAGTACATCTTTTGGACAATTCTGATAATTCACGTTTATCTTGGTGACAAACAGTTTGGAGCCTGATCAGACGCCGGGTTACCCGGCGTCTGATCTGGCTCCAAACTGTTTTCACTGCAAATAATAGTTTTAGCGTAAACGCGTTTATTGGGAAAGAATAACGTTTTCTCCACTATAATCTGAGTAGTGAATATAGAACATCGATGAACACAATTTAATGCACTGTAGTATTTCAGTTAGGCAAATATGCGGCTTTTGCAAACCGTATACCTGTGATGAGTACAGTTGTCCAATGAAAAACAGTGATGACCCAAGATGGCTCCTAAAGGGACCTACTGATCAGGGTCTGCACTGTTTGTCATATTGCAATACATTGACAAAAACAACCTTAGATTGTCAACAATCGACTTGACCAAATTGGAATTGTTCACTTGACGGTACAAGGAAGAAACGGTTCAGCGGAATGCGAAACGCGGCAAGTGATCAGGATCCAGACTATTTGACACTCATGAAAATGTAAAGCTTCAGAAAAAACAGCCATCATTTTAGCAAGATTTATGCAGCGTTTTATTCGGGCGCAAGCTTTTTGTTCTAGTTTTTACAAACCTGCATGTGGCGTGCTGAACCCTTTCATTATCAAAATTATCGTAAGATTTTTACCCCTTCACCGCCATATTGTCGTCTGCAGTAATACTGTTTTCTGCAATATCGTTTCAAAGTTAAATTTAAGGCAGTATGACTGAAGAAATTTCAACAGGAGTGTCAACCAGTTTGCATTCCCGGCATTACGCGGCGTCTGATCAGGATCCAAGCTGTTTGCAAACGCTTCTTTGGCGTCATTGAGAGTGAAAGATTTTATGTTCACCACCCATCTGCTAATCGCAATTTTACGAGAATTTGTAAACATTTCGGATCCAGACCAGACGCCATGAAACGCGACATCTTGTCAAATTCGAAACTGTTGGACAGTTGTTTTGTTTTTCTAAAACTAAAATAGCTTTAAAATTAATATTTTAGAAAAACAAATGCAGAATACAACTGTGGAGCAGACGGTTGTAAATAGTAGCAGGCGTGGGATTAGATAAACTACAACAATAGTACATTACACGTGATGGAACTCATATGTGCGTGTTTAAGTGAACATGAAAATAGCAGTTATTACATAATCATCAGTAATTAGGACTGGTGTACTTTAAGATGCATCATCCCCCTCTCGTCTGCAACAGTCTTCGATAGTTGTTAGCAAATTCGTCTGTTTAAGTAGTACACCGCTCCCTCTCTTCAACGAAACCGAATGGGAGACAAACATTGTGTGCGTTGTTCGGCGGGAGTCGTTATAGGGATGGAAAATGGTTTACATTTGCAAACAGCTTGGGTAGATATCAGACACCGCGTAACGCGGCGTCTGATCTGGATCCAAGCTGTTTGCCACTCGTCATTCAGTTTTTTTAAGTTGTTTACGTCAAAAGGTCCATTATGTGACTAGCAGACAACACTTTTAAGCAGACGACAACGTAAGACATAACTGTCTCGTGTAGGGAATTGAGGCAAGGGTCGTTGTTAGGAGGGAGTCGTTGTTGGGATGGCCGTTGTAGGGAGGGAACAATGTAATAAATACCCTGACGCATTACGTGGCGTCTGATCACGATCAAAACTGTTTGCAAATGCGCTTTATACCGTCATTGAGAGTGAAAAGGTTAAATCAGTTTCAAAGGCCCTGTAAATAACTCTCGGAAATAGGGCTTTGTTCTGGTGTTACACTGGAAGAAACTGTTTTTTCGAACGAAACGCAAACGCCGGACAATCAAATGAAGAACAATAACAGCTTCTTGGAGATTATGACCATTTATCTTTAACTTAGTGGCAAAAAAAATTGATTTAGCAAAAATCGCGTTTACTGGGAAAGAATTATGCAATCTTCACTGTACTGTTCACATTGCCAGTCCGGGAAACGATTGCAAAAAGTGTAGATGCAGCTCAGAGGGTTTGAAGGAAGCCCAAAAACATGAATCTTGCATTTTCGGACAAAAACATTTCGAGTGTCAAAGTTAGCTGATCACTTGTAGTCGACGGACGAGTCCGTTAGACCAATCAGCACGGAAAGGGTTAAACTATATTACAGTGGAGAAAACGTTATTCTTTCCCGTTTAAACGCAAACGATACGCAAACTCATTGCAATCAAATGTAGAAAATGACATCTTTTTGACAATTTTGACAACTAATTTTAAACTAAGTGGCAAACAGTTTGGAGCCTGATCAGACGCCGGGTTACCCGGCGTCTGATCTGGCTCCAAACTGTTTGCAATGGAAATAATAGATTTAGCGTACATGTAAACGCGTTTATTGGGAAAGACTAACGTTTTCTCCACTGTACGAATTAAGGTACGTCACGATTTTAGGTGTAAACTGCCAAAATGATAACGGGGACGGTAATGGAAGGAAAGATTGATTATTTTGTTACATGTACCTCATTTCTGGAGATAAAACGGAGAGCGTGTTTTTTCACCATTGATCACACGTACAATAGATAAGAGGTTACTCTTTCCCAATTAACGCATTTGCGCTGAAATTTGATTCATTGCAAACCGCTTGGAGCCAGATCAGACGCCGGGTACATGTAACCCGGCGTCTGATTAGGCTCCAAACTGTTTGCCACTGAGATAGAATAAAGCCGTCAGGGTTTTTGTAACAAAACGTTTTCATTTTCCACAGTTCATAACGTTTAATAAAGTCTTTATTATTTTTATTATTAATATAATTATTATTAATTTTATAACATTGGGTGTGTATTTGCTATCGTTTGACTGGGGGTATACAGTGGAGAAGACGTTATTCTTTCCCGTTTAAAAGCAAACGAAACGCAATTAAAAGTAGAAAATGAAATCTATTCGACAGTTCTAACAATTCATCTTGCTCTGAGTGACAAACATTTTGGAGCCTGGTCAGACGCCGGGTAACCCGGCGTCTGACCAGGCTCAAAACTGTTTGCACTGGTAATAATAGTTTTAGCGCCAAACGCCACTGTAATAACGTTTTCTCCATTGTACGAAGCTTAAGTAAAAGAAAATGCCGGGTCTTTCAATCAGAACAGAACATCTTTCTATTCTAACCATATCAAAGAAAGTTTGTAATCAATGTTTAATACAAGTGGTTGCTTAAATCATGATGAAAATAAAGCAGAAAGCTCCTGTATGAGCTTTATGCTTTACGTCACCCTGCTTTGAACTGCACACCTGTCTTAAACACTATAACTGGGTAGTGTTTAAAGGATCTTAGGGGCGTGTTACTGTACAATGGAACAAAAAGGTTATTCTTTCCCAATAAACGCGTTTACGCTAAAACTATTATTTCTTTCGCAAACAGTTTTGAGCCAGATCAGACGCCGGGTAACCTAGCGTTTGATCAGGCTCCAACTGTTTGTCATCAAGGTTAAAATCAACTTTCAGAATTGTTAAAAAGTTGTTATTTTCTGAAACGGGAAAGAATAACAGATTCTCCACTGTATGTGGGGAAATTCCTGAAAGTCTTTGGGTTTTGCGTGTCGTTTCATAGTTCGCTAAATACCTGACGCGGAAAGAACGTAGCTAATAAGTTAAGTACGTGAAAACGATTCAAGCTATTCTTGGACCGCTTGGAAGGAAATCCCAACATTCCAGAAACCACGCCAAAGTGAGATGAAACTAAAGTAGGACTTGTGTGAAACAAATCTAGAGCAAGACCTTTGAAGTCCAAGACATGCATCGCATATACCCCAGTGTGAAATTCCGCAAACGATTAACCTTATGAACTATAGACTGCTTAAAGGGACTCGCAACCGGATGGTGTACTTGTCAAAATAAAATAAAATACTCAAATAAAAGCAAATTTGTGGCATTATTTGGCTTCTGACTTTAAAAAAATATGATCAGTCCAAAAAAAGTCTCAAGAATCGTCACCGAATCTTAGTTATTTTAGATATTTTCCATCGTTTTTCTATAGCGTCAGCTGACGGTATAGTTGTTGTTGTTGCTTCTCTACACGGGCTCAGACATAAACCCGAGCCGAATATATGTATAAATCAATCGCTACCAGTGAAGTACGTTAATTCGCTACCATATAGATAGAGAGCCCCAGTAGCCGCATGGTTAAGGCGTAAGCCTTTGTTTTCATTTTGTCTCCGCATGGAGGGTCACGGGTTCGAATCCCACCAGAGCTTCTTCTTTTCTTTTTTTTTGAAATGCATTCTTTAACAGAATTTATTATCCAAAACTAAATCTTACCCATTTATATAAGCATTTGACATATATTTACAAATTACTATTTTTAATACTAAATCCGGTTGCGAGCCTCTTTAAAATGGCGCCTGCTTAAACACTTTCACTGTTGTGACGTCATCAATACAAACAATGGTCAGCTGCTTGCTCTTTTTTAATTAAATGTTAATCTGAGGCACCTACAAGTCCTCCGGATGAGACTTTATGAACCGAGGTCCGATGTATCAGTGCTTTACACTACAACACTGTGTTTCCTGGGAAAGAATATTTCTTCACGTTACCATTGACTTATCAACATGCACTGTTTTAACAATGTTAAAAAGTTTTGATCAGGACCAATTTTTCTTATGTCTCATCCGAATCCAAATCGTTCGCAACAGTTACAGTGGAAAAGACGGTATTCTTTCCCGTTTTAGAAAATGTTTAAACTTTAAAAAAAAAATTATGAAACAAGACGTTTGCAGGTGATGAAATTATAATCAACTTTCAACTTCCCATCCACTAAGGTAAGTCTCGGTTAATTGTTAAATCACTCTATGGCTCGAATGGTTGCGTATTTTGATTTCGTCGGGAAACCCACGTGTACGGGCGTGTGGCCAATGTACCCTCTCACATACTGCCCGACCCGGGATCGAACTCTAAACCGCATTGGTGAGAAGCGGAGCATCCGGGCATTTTCCCCGTTTAAAGGCAAACGAAACGCATTGCAATAAAACGTAGAATACTTTTTTATTTTTTTACGATTCATTTTAGTCTGAGTAGCAACCAGCAGTTCGGAGACTGATCAGACACCGGTTGACATTTCATTCTCACATGATTTGTGTTGTACATATGTTATTGTTGTTTGTGGCCCATATTGAAAATTGGTTGGTTTGTTTGATACCAAATATGTAATCCACATGAAATAAAGTCGTACCCACAAACACAGGGCAATAAATAATACAAAAAAACAAGTCCCTGAACATGCTGACGATATGTTTTATCTCAATGGTAAACTGTTTGGAACATGACCAGTCGCCGAATGACCAGGCATCTGACCTGACTCAAAACTGTTTGCTATACAGCACTCCCTCTCTATATATAACGACACCTAGAGGAAGACAAAAATTGCGCGTGTTGTTCGGAGGAAGTCGTTAAAGGGAGGTAAATTGACTGAACTTTGCAAACAGATTGAATCGAGATTAAACGCCGCGTAACACGACGTCTGATCTAGATTCAAGCTGTTTGTCACTTTTCATTATGATTTTTTTCTGTCAAAATGTCCAATAAGTGACTTTGAGAAAAACAACAGACAACATTTTTAAGTAGACGATATTACAGTCGTGAAAAGGTTAGACATAATTGTCTTGTTTTGGGAACAGCGGCAAGCGTTGTTGTAAAGAGGGGATCGTTGTTCGGGGGCGTTTTAGGGAGGGAACACTGTAGTATAGAAATATATTTTGAGCACAAACGTGTTACAGTGGAGAATCTGTTATTCTTTCCCGTTTAAACGCAAACGTACGCAAACGCAAAGCACTAAAACGTAGAAAAGAACAACTTTTGGACAATTCTGATAATTCTTGTTTATCTTGGTGGCAAACAGTTTGGAGCCTGATCAGACGCCGGGTTACCCGGCGTCTGATCTGGCTCCAAACTGTTTGCACTGCAAATAATAGTTTTAGCGTAAACGCGTTTATTGGGAAAGCATAACAGATTCTCCACTGTAATTGGGAAAGAATAATGTCTTCCCCCACTGTAACCTTTGGCTAATAACCTGGATGACCAAAAACATGTGGGTGGGCCTACTCCCCAATGAATGTTTGCAATCGTGCGTTACTCGTTACCCATAATTAAAAGTTGAGGCAGTGCGATTCCACTCACTGTATAGTAAATGTCAGACTGATAATGAAAACGATGTAAAAATCATTTCTTATAACCAAAGCAGACGCAGCTTATGAGTCAAAGAGCTTCCGGGATAGTCTGTGGTTTGTGCTAACCCCATTTAATCTTCCAGTTCGAGATGTTCTTACGTATTTTCCTTGTATCTTGAGTGCGCTAGAAATTAAGTGTGAGTGAAAAACGGGTTGGAACCTGGTCATAGTAACCCGGCGTCTAGCTAAGCTCGAAACTGATAGCTACTCAGATAAAAAAGATTCGTCAACATATTTGATAAAAACATTCATTTTCTACATTCTGCTGTGGTTTTATTAGTTTCGTTTCGTTTAAACGGGATGAATAACGTCTTCCCTCACTGTAGATGTCATTATCCACTAATTTCCCATTACAGTGGAGAATCTGTTATTCCTTCCCAATAAACGCGTTTACGCTAAAACTATTATTTGTAGTGCAAACAGTTTGGAGCCAGATCAGACGCCGGGTAACCCGGCGTCTGATCAGGCTCCAAACTGTTTGCCACCAAGATAAACAAGAATTATCAGAATTGTCCAAAAGTTGTTCTTTTCTACGTTTTAGTGCTTTGCGTTTGCGTACGTTTGCGTTTAAACGGGAAAGAATCACAGATTTTCCACTGTAGCATGTACATGTAGCATTAACCCTTATCGTGCTACAGTGGAGAAAACGTCATTCTTTCCCGTTTCCACGCAAACGAAATACAAACGCATTGCACTAAAATCAGGTAAATAACAACGTTTTAATATTTCAGACTATTCATGTTAATCTGAGTGGCAAACAGTTTTGGACCTGATCAGACGCCGGGTTACCCGGCGTCTGATCTGGCTCCACACTGTTTTCAATTAAAATAATAATTTTTTAAGGAATGAATATTGTTCTCTGTACGCGCGACTTGGCTAACATTTGCAACCAGTTTGGATTCAGATCAGATGCCGCGTAACGCGGCGTCTGATCTGGACCCAAACTGTTTGTCACTCAAACTCAATTTTTTTCAATTTAAAAAGGCATAATAACTAATTTTGATTCTTTTCGCAGACGATATATTTGAAGCAGACGACAATTCACCATGATAAGGGTTAACCTTACAAGTGGTTTATCTGTTACATGCAGTTACAGTTGATATGACGTCATTACTTTCCTTTTCAAACGAAACGCAAACGCAGTAAATTGTAAAAAATGAATGATTGTCTTTAAAACGCAGGACTGGTTTTATTTTATTATGAGGGGCAGTTAGTTTGGAACATGTGTTACCCGGCGTCTGATCTGGCTCCAAACTGGTAACAATTGACAATAATCGTTTAAGACAAATACGTTTAGTGGGAAATAATAACGCTCCCTCCACAGTCATTCAATAATGGCTAAGGCAACCAGAAACATGTACTGCTAATTGCAGGAAATAAAGTAATACAGAAAGCAGCAATTGGAACTTTCTGCATTACCCTTATCATGCATCAAGCTTTCAGCCTTCTGTGCCAAATTTCTCCAATTGAATGGCTTGTGCTTACCGCGGAGAAGACATTCTTTCCCGTTTAAAACGCAATCAAAACGCAAATTTATGCATCCCAATAAAACGTAAAAAAATGAAAAATGTTTCGACAAGTCTGACAGCTTATGTTTATCTGAGTGGCAATCAATTTGGAGCATGATCATTGATCAGACACTAGGTAATCTGGCGTCTAATCAGGCTCAACTTATTTTGCTATGGAAATAATACTTTTAGCATTAACACGTTAACGTCTTCTCTGTTGTATATAGATTTGACTGTGAGCCTAGGGTTAGATTCATCTCATTATCTGAAGAATGTTAGATGAGCTAAAGAGAAGCTGTGAGATGAAACACCATGCATTCTTTGATGACATGTATACAGCAACGTACAGACAACTTTCCTTCTACCGAACTCTCTTTTTTAAGTCGAACATATCCGTATTTTAAAGTTAAAAGTTGACTAATTAACCTTTTGAAATTTGAAATTAGGATATTGAATAATGAAAAAAGAAACAAAGCGAGGTGAGCGAATTCGAATTATTGAAGTTCGACTGTATCTGTTATAGTGAAGACGTTATTTGTCCCAATAGACGGAGTGTCTGTGCTACAGTGATCCCTCCCTACAACGGCCCTCCCAACAACGACTCCCTCCTTACAACGACGCTCACCGATATTCCACAAACAAGACAATTTTGTCCAACCTTTTCACTGCTGCAATATCGTCTGCTTAAAATTGTCGTCTGCTGTATTTCTAAAAGTTACATATTTGACCATTTCAGAGTGAAACACTTAATTACGAGTGACAAACAACTTGAATCCAGATCAGACGCCGCGTTACGCGGCGTCTGATCTGGATTCAAGCTGTTTGCAAATGTAAGTCAATTTTCCTCACTATAATGACTCCTTCCGAACAACGAACACATTTTTTGTCTCCCATTGGGTGTCGTAGAGAGGGAGCGCTGTATATCAATTACAGTAAAACTTCCCTATAACGACAACAACAATTCTATTAATTATTAGGTGTTTACGACAGATGAAAGCTTAAAGAAAGGTGACAGTGAAACAGAAAGCTCATCCAGGAGCTTCCTGTTTTACGGCCACCTTGCTTTAAGCTGCTCCTGTCTTTTATACAACCAATTAGCCTTCGTTTTAGTGGTCGTAATAGATAGAGTTTACTGTATATCAAAAGTGAACAGTTATGGGTCAGATTAGACGCCAGATATCTTGGTGTTTAATCTGGTTCGAAGCTGTTTGCTACTCTGATTGAAATAGATTGCTTACATTACAAACACGCTCGTCAAGGGTCATACTTCCAGCAAAGACAGTCGAAATATCGTAAGTTACGAACTCGTCCAAACTACATGTATTTATAGGTAATGTATGGTGGACAAACGGACAAACGGGCGGACGGAGGGCGTGTAGACGAACGAATTGACAACGCAATACCATAATGTGTCCCGTTTTTAACTAGCCTATAAAATCATCTCTAATATAAGATCACGGCATTTTGAGAAAGAAGCGACCACAATTCTTACCATGCGACGCTTATTGAATAATGCAATGCTTTCCATCAAGACATTACTCAATTGGAGAGCATCGTTGTCTGGTTCATTTGTCCCTTTAACCATTATCCCGTTTAGCACGATATTACAATGTATAAAGTCTTGAACCAGACCTGACCGAAGACGCACAGTGACTCGGCGTCTGATCTTGATCGAAACCGTTTGACACTCGTATGATGTTTGCTCATCTATAAATATCAACATACATAAGCTGAATTTAGACTTTTCTGTGCTTATGACTTATTGAAGCAGATGAAAATGAGTTAAAAGGGGCGATAAGGGTTAGTGCTTATTATGCTAAGCGTGATATTGCTAACATTTGCTAACAGCTTAGATCCAGTTCAGACAGTGCGTAACGAGGTGTCTGATCTGGATCCCAACTATTTGACACAAATCTTTATATTCTCTTCATTTTTTAAAAAGCATAAAACTATTTTAAGTTTTTTCACGGATGGTATATTTGAAGCATATGGAAATTCAGCATAATAAAGGTAAAGGCGATTTTGAGCTTTATAGGATACATGTATACTGTCTGTGTAAAAATGTCACATGTCAGCATTAAGTCTCAGTAGAAAAATGTTTAAAACTACGTCGTCACGAATACACCTTTTGTGCATATTCAGCAAGAACTTTCTTGTACTCCATATATTGACCATGGTATGTACCATTCCTATACAGTATACACTGTCATTATTTACCGCTTGAACGAAACTTGACATAAACACAATGTCGAAGATGAACTCTTTTTTTTAATTGATGTAGAAAATGAATATTTTTCTAAATCTGAATGGCAACCAATCCATGCAGTTTGGTGGCTAAGCAGAGGCAGGTTTACCTGGTATTGCATCTAGTCAAGCACAAAACAATTTGCAATGGAAATAATTATATAAACGCACACGCGTTAATTGGAAAAGAAAGGCTCTTCTGTGATGTGAAATCGCGAAATATCAATATTATGCGAATGAAATGTTAAGTGCATGCAACAAGCCACATTCAATTAAATCCAATCATGAATAGATACATTTGTACATGTACATATTTAAGCGAAACGAAACGCAAATGCCATGTAATAAATTGTAGAAATGCATGGACTTTTTTTAAATATTGAATAACTTTGACCTTTTTATCTGAGTGGCAAACAGTTTAGGGGCATGCGGGTATATCCGGAATTTGACCAGGCTCCAAACTGTTTGCAATTGGCATTATTGTATTAGTAGTGGAGAATCGTTATTCATTTCCAATAAACGCGTTTACGCTAAATCTATTATTTCCATTGCAAACAGTTTGGAGCCAGATCAGACGCCGGGTAATCCGGCGTCTGATCTGGCTCCAAACTGTTTGCCACTCAGATTTAAATAAATTGTCAGAATTGGCGACAAGCTGACATTTTTCCATTTTACTGCGATGCGTTTGCGTTTCGATTGCTTTTAAACGGGAAATAATAACGTTTTATTTACTGTAGCACAAACGAGTTTAGTGGAAACCTTGTACGTTATTCTTCCCATCAACCATGCTTATCTACATGTATATAAAAACATCCCCCGCCCGTATAGCTGAACTAGCAAATATTGATGATTAATTAGAGAGAGGAAAGAAGAAAGAAGACGTGTACGTAGTTATCAAAATAGTGTCCACTTTCATAAACACGGGGGGTGCGTTACATGTATATATTACTATCAAAAACGTGTGCACTCCATTTAAAATCGTTTGGAGCAAGATCATGTGCCGGATAACTTGGCGTCTTGTCAGTCTCCAAACCTTTTAACATTCGGATAGAATTTCACTTCAAAGTTGAAACGGTCATTTTCAAATTTGTATTACACTGTATTTCTGTTTCGTTTCGGTTAAGCGGCGAAAGGCCTTGTAAGCCCAAAATGTCAATAAACGTAGCACAAAGTAGCTATTGATACGGGTGCATTGCAGTTGGTGAAGGTCTGTCATTGACCCTCTTGCACTATTTATTTGTGAAATCTCTCTATTACGACCACTAAATTGTGTTATTTATCATGTGTTTAAGGCAGGTACATGTAACTGATTATAGCAAAATGAACGTAGGAGCTTTCTGTTTTACGTTATCCTTGTTTTAAGCTGCCACCTGTCTTTTATGCAATCCATTAACCTTCTTATTAGTGGTCGTAATAGAGTGGTTGTACTGTATTTGTGAAATCCTTTGATCATCTTTTTATGTGGGAGACTAACAAAGGCATCATTTTAAGCAAACTAAATTTGCACTTAAACTATCAATTTGCTGATCATTTTCAAACAATGTTCAAGGCTTACGTGAAATTGAATATCACAATTCAGCATTTAGGCCCAATGTTACAGAGTTAGTAAGGATCAAATAACTTCTCAAGCGTCTTAATTAATACGACATTTAGGTTCATATTGTGACTTATCGATTTATGTGATCTTATCGTACATTATACCATCGTGTATGCAAAGAATTGCTCTTTACAATGATATATCACACATGTATTTTGAACGTACATGCATGATAGTGAACATAATGGTCAAGTAACCTTTTCTTTTTGCAGCAGCCTTGTTTACTAGGGAACATTGCACATGAGCGTCAAACAGTTTAGATCCAGATCAGACGCCGCGGTTTTTTTCATAATTATGTACATGTTATACAGTGGAGAATCTGTTATTCTTTCCCAATAAACGCGTTTACGCTAAAACGATAATTTGCAGTGCAAACAGTTTGGAGCCAGATCAGACGCCGGGTAACCCGGCGTCTGATCAGGCTCCAAACTGTTTGCCACCAAGATAAACAAGAATTATCAGAATTGTCCAAAAGTTGTTCTTTTCTACGTTTTAGTGCTTTGCGTTTGCGTACGTTTGCGTTTAAACGGGAAAGAATAACAGATTCTCCACTGTATATAGAGCCTGGCAGCGAAAGGGTTAATTGTACGATTCCTAAAATCGCGCTTTAAAATTTGCAAATCTTAGGATTTTTATGAGCAACTTATGGTACATGTAGCTCTGCATTACATACATGTATATGGAAAATGTCGTCTCTTCTTATCTTTTTTATTTTTATGTGTATTTATTCATAGGAATTGGATAAAATGTATTGCAGATTTGACCTCGGGTTCCGGTTTTTGGGACACCCTATATATGAATACAAAGCAAGTCCTGCGAAATACGATTGCTAAAATCGACTTTGTATGTTCGTACTTTTTATGTAAGTCTACTGTGAAAAAAATCCCTCGTAAAAAAAGTTTATTTAATTTTGAGACGGTATTTTCTTAAGCAAAAAGCAACTGCATTAACACCCACATTACTTTGTAGACGACAAATTTAATAAATGAGAATCACAAAGCGTGCTTCATTGTGGGTTTTACATTTATCGTATTGCAGTAATAATTGCTTGTTGTGTATAACAACGATGCCGCCGTCTACACGCAATGAAATATTGGAGGCAAATGACCTAATCAGAATATAGGACATCCAATGACACATGCACTGGCACGACTCTACATGTACACGTACAAGACGTGGTGTCCGTTTCATAAAACTTCGTACGACAACAACGGTCTTAAGTCAAAACTTTAAAATACATAAAACTTCTTATTTTTCTATCTAATCCAGTCTTGTGACATCTCTTTGGAATCGTCTTTTCAAGGCGATTCCAAAGAGATTTCACAAGACAGGTCAGATGGAGATATAAATAATAATTTGAGACTTTTATAATCTGACTTATGACAACATTAAATTTGTCGAACGAAGTTTTATAAAACGAGCCCCTGGCTACTTCCCGTTTATCTCAAGGTCTTACCCCGAGAACAAAAGTAGTTGCAACGTCCGTTTCTGCCATCTATATATGGACTAATTGGGCGCCCCAGAGAGAGGGGGCGGATATAGAAAACACGAGCGCGATGCCCTACTCTTATTATCGACAGAGTTCTCTATTTCTTTAAGATACAGCGGACCTCGGTTTTTATCAAGTCTCGTCCGAAGAACTTGGTCCAGAGTGGAATCGAACTCGCGACCCTTTGTAATCGTAATCGAGTGTGCTACCACTGAACCACGTCCGCCGGTCACCAATATCAACAAATCTCTAAATCTGGTAGTTTCCTAATGCAGGTTTTAACTGTTTTTTACAATCAATTATTTGATGGAGATGCACTGGTGGCGGATTAAACTGTGAGATTTTCTACTTGCATATATTAATCCTCATAAAGGTTATGGAGGCACCTGTACACACACCCTCTATCTCTCTCTCCCCCTCTCTCTCTCCCTCTCTCTCTTTCACTCTCACTCCCTATCTCTCTCTCCCTGCTCTCTCTCTCTCTCTTTCTCTCTCTCTGGCTGACTAACGCCCGTTCTCTAAAATAATTTGTATTTGTTGATGGAGAAGGGCCGTCTCTAAGTTGGTACAACTTGTGGCCAAACCCCATTTCATGTATATAATTGAAATGAAATATGTTTAAACTAAACCGTGCGACTTCTGGTCAAACGCCGCGTAACGTGGTGTCTGATCAGGATTCAAACTCGGTTTGACACTTATTTCAATAATTTCTTTTAAACATTTCACTTAATGTCACTAAGATTAACAGTTTTAGCACTATGAAAGCGTTTAAAGGAAAAGAATAACGCCTTTTACATAGTACCCCTGTGTCTTTGAAAGAGGACAACTGTTTCGATAACCACATGTGTTTGCCATCCTCCCTAATTGATCATCAATATTTGCCAGGTCAGAAAGACGAGTGTGTGTGTTTATAGATAAGCGCTGGATTTGTAATATATCCCTAATCTGTCAAACTTGTGTTAAGCAACATATCGATGCAGACAAATAATGGCTTTATGAAGAGAGGTCATTGAGAATATAAATAGGAAAGTGGTTTTTTTTCTTAAATAGTTTGTTTCTACATTACGTATTTGTGTGCTGTTTCGCTTAAATGGGGCACAATAATGTGTTTGCCACTCTCGGTGTATTTTGGTTTTTACATTATTATTTTGTTATGATTTTACTCCGCTTTTAACAGTACAATGTATTTCAGTCATATCACGCCGTCCAGCTTTTTCCAGGTGGAGGAAACCCCCAGTTCTCAGTCCGTTTTGTACTGTTTCAGGCACAAATCAGTATAGACTGGTAACTGTAAAGAACCATCGACCTTCCGCAAGCCAGCCTGTCGGTGTATGTGGGCTTATATCTAATACATGTAGTCACTTTATCCAAGTGTCTGTTTATTAAGATGTTTGGACTAACTGCACTCTTGTTTACTACCGAAATGAAATGCTATACTGTTGTTATTGTTGTTGTTTATGATGTATCGCTGCCAATGCTGCCAATGCCGCGATATTCTGCTTACTTAGTACTTGTAAGTTAGTAGGCTAGTGATGCAACGGTAGTAGTGAGTAACAGGCAAACATAGTGGGCGGAGAATAACAAGGGCGAATCCGAAATAACCCCATTTAACTCTTTCGCCTCCATAGGCGCCCCTTGTAGTGAGTCAAGCACCGTGGGCGAAGAGCACAGAGGCGAAACTGCATGCTTTCCAAGATTTACTCTTTAACTTAGATTGGTTTAAGTAGTACCCTGTAATATTTTATTATTATTCCACTTTGATTCATACAGCCAATATAGACTAAACAACTAGTGCAGCAGGTACAGTGCGATTTACTCATATTTCGATTAGATCTTAAAACGACTCGCAACCAGATGGTGCATTAAAAATAGTAATTTGTAAATATGTGTCAAACACTTATATAAATGGTAAAGAATTAGTTTAGGATAAGAAATTCTGTTTAAAAAAATGAATTTCAATAAAAAAAAATATTGGTCTCTGGTGGGATTCGAACCCGGGGTCCGGCATTGGCGGACAGAAGGCAAAATAGGGGAAACCGCTTAGACCAATGGACCACGGAACTATCCGTTTATCTTGGATCGATTTAACGTATTTCAATGTGTAGCGATCGAAAGTGCATACAACTTCGTAATTCGGCTCGTGTTTATGTCTGAGCCCGTGTAGAGAAGCAACAACTATACCGTCTACTAGTCGGTATAGAAAAACGATGGAAAATATCTAAAAATCTAAGATTCGGTGACGATTCTTGAGACTTTTTTTGGACTGATCATATTATTTTAATGTCAGAAGCCAAATAATGCCACAAATTTGCTTTTATTTGAGTATTTTATTTTATTTTGACAAGTACACCATCCGGTTGCGAGTCCCTTTAAACTCGTTCACTGCGGTCATCAATTTTAAACAAATGTCGGCTGCTTTTATTTATCAATTTTCAATATTAGGTATTTTGATTTGAGAAATATTGAAACAAATGTCAAACAGTTTGGATCCTGATCAGACGCCGCGTTACGCGGCGTCTGATCAGGATCCAACATATTTGAAAATAAATATTGTAGATCTACTGTGTCATCTTATCGTCTGTTTAAACAATTTTGTATGCTCATTTTAAAACTTAAGAGAGTTTAATGTGAGTATCAGACTATTTCCGTCCTTGTCAGGTGCTGTGTTTATAGAAGTCTGATCAGCATCCTAACGGTTTGCGAATACTATATTGGGGCACCAATTATTATGATTCAAGTATTTTTTTCTTAATGGCGTTAGTCGCTAAAAAGCTTACATTTTATAACGGTATGGGTACACACCAGACGCCATGTTACTATGACTCGGATCTGGATACTAACTACAGTGTTCCCTCTCTACAATGGCCCTCCCAATAACGACTCCCTCCGTGCAACGACCCTTTCGTCTGCTGTTTTCCTCAGAGTTACTTAAAGGACATTTTAATAGAAAAACAAACTTAATGACGAGTGACAAACAGTTTGAATCCAGATCAGACGCCGCGTGACGCGGCGTCTGATCTGGATTCAAGCTGTTTTCAAATGTAGGCAATTTCTTTCACGATAACGTCTCCCTCCGAACAACGCACACTACTTGATTTTTTATTCCCATTTGATGATGTTGCAGAGAGGGACGCTGTAGTTGACACGTGTTCCAAGGTTTGAGCAGTCAAAGCTAAAAGAATTTTAAACATTTGAGAAGTAAAAGCAGACATTATTTTAAAACCCGACGATACTACTACCGCAAGGTATTACATGTAACAGTGAAACCTATATTTCACTATCATTCCATACGAGCTTACATGGGTATTATTTGAAGATTGACAAAAGCTTAATGAAGAACGACAGTAATGCAGAAAGCTCCATAAGGAGCTCTCTGAATTACATGTGTTCCTCTTTAAAGCGACTCGCAACCGGATGGTGTATTTGCAAATAAAAAATATATATTCAAATAAAACAAATGTGTAGCATTATCGTGCATCTGGCATAAGAAAAATATGAATAGTCTAAAAACATCCTTAAGAAAGGTCTTCAAATCTTATTTTTTGAGATATTTTCCATCGCTTTATCCATTGCGTCGAAAGACGCTAAAGAAATTGATCACGGGCTCAGACATAAACCCGAGCCGAATGAAGTACTCTCCATCGCTACCAAAGATATGAATAGGCATGTGGTGGAGTGGTCTAAGGGGTTGCCTTATTATTGCTATTCTGTCCCCGCATGCCGGGTCCCGGGTTCGAATCCCACCAGAGCTCAATGAAATCTTTTATTGAAATGCATTTTTTAAACTGAATTTCTCCTCCTTAACTAATTTTTACCCGCTCATATAAGCGTTTGACGTATATTTACACATTACTTTTTTAATGCTTAATCTGGTTGCGAGTCTCTTTAAGCCGATATCCTACTTCTGTTTCTTTAATGAATCTATGCTTAACATAGACTGTTGTTTCCTGTCTAAGCTGTAAACAGGTGTGCGAGAACTGTCCCAGATTTTGCCCTGCAGTTGTGGCACTGAGCGGGGAAGATGCGCGGCTACAGTGGATATGTTATTCTGCCCCAAAACATGCATTGACCCATTTTATGCGGGATACACTTTTAGGTGTACCTCAAGGCAAACAGTTTTGATCTCAGGTCAGGTCCTACATTGTGGGGCCTGATCTGAGATCAAAACTGTTTGCTGCTAAGTCAATATTCTATCAGAAACTGCTAAAATATTTTGGAAATATTTTGGTCATACCCGCTACAGACGACATTTTAAAATAGCCGCCAAATATCACCCAGCATACAATGGGTTAACGCTTAAATTATTATTTAAATTTCAATCTGTTGCATCTCACATAAAATGAAGTCAGAATGACCAAACAGTACTTTCTTACAATTAATTGAAGAACGTTTCCGTTCTGATTTTCGTTTTGAACGGGCAAGAATACCAGGGTTACCATTTCCAAATATTCAAGTGCGATTTTAGGAAACGTAGTTTTAATCCTTTAGCTGCCAGGCTTTATAACACTAACATACTTATGCAAATGGTTTGGATCCAGATGAGAAGCCGCTTAAAAGCGTAAAGCGGTGTCTGATCTGGATCTTAACTGTTTGACACTCATATCCGGAGAAATTTTTTAAAAAAATACTGAAGATTTCGGGAAAAAATCTGGAGATACATGTATGGCAGCCCTTGAATACCGTTTTCTCCAATATTTCCACAGTCTAGAGCGAAGAAGATGCTGTATTCACAATTCAGTCAAACGTGTAGCTACGCGGCAACTCACATGTGTCTTTTATTCCATTACTCCACGCATACGCCTTTAACGCCTTTGATTTATTCCTTCTCTGAAGAACATACATGTACAGTGGAAAATCTGTTATTCTTTCCCGTTTAAACGCAAACGTACGCAAACGCAAAGCACTAAAACGTAGAAAAGAACAACTTTTGAACAATTCTGATAATTCTTGTTTATCTTGGCTCCAAACTGTTTGCACTGCAAATAATAATTTTAGCGTAAACGCGTTTATTGGGAAAGAATAACAGATTCTCCACTGTATCTCCACTAATGTGTATGATAAAATAGTTTTTATATCCTTTGCAGATGCTAGCTGAAAGGAGGCAGAAGGTTAAACAGAATGTGCCTTAGGGCGCTTTCTACTTTATTTTAAACCTGCTTTAACAGTACTGAATCTTATTAAATTAACAATTTTTGCGATTCGCTTGCAATTCGATGGCAATTCGATGGCAATTCGCTTGCAATCAAAGTACTAACTTTACCCTCGGGTAAGTTTTCTTGAATGGTGTATCTCACAAATGATCGCAAATATGCCTTCGTTATTGTTTTCGATTACATTTTTGTCACAAACGCTTCGGAAAATTCACGTAAAAATATTCAAACGTAGAATTTGTTTTTTGAAGCGCGCGATTCGATGGCAATTCGATGGCAATTCGCTTGCGATTATCAATTTAATTTAATAAGGTTCAGTACTGTAAGTGTCCACTCGTCTTCTAAACTAGAAACAGGTTATGGAGTAAAGGTTTCAAACAGAGGATAATGCAGGATATAATTAAAACAGAAAAGCTCCTACATGTATAATTAAAACAGAAAGCTCCTATAGGAACTTTAAGCGTTGACTCTGTTCTGCAATTAGGTTGCAACCTGTGTTAAGGATTGTGTACATGTATTCATCTTTTTCTTCATTGGCCTTAAAGTGACAATTTCAATTTTTGGAATACTTAGGATTGTTTTCTTTTACAGATATTAAAAGACAAGTATACTATCCACAGGTACATTATTTGCTTGGACGCATGTACTTATGATCAGGGATCAATTGAATAACGCGGACACATTCCCAACATCCAGAAAACGCTTATTACAGTGGAGAATCTGTTATTCTTTCCCGTTTAAACGCATACGTACGCAAACGCAAAACACTAAAACGTATAAAAGTACAACTTTTGGACAATTCTGATAATTCATGTTTATCTTGGTGGCAAACAGTTTGGAGCCTGGTAACCCGGCGTCTGATCTGGCTCCAAACTGTTTGCACTGCAAATAATAGTTTTAGCGTAAACGCGTTTATTGGGAAAGAATAACGTTTTCTCCACTGTATTCATCTACAGTGGATTAGACGTTATTTTGCCAATAAACGCGTTTACGTAGATCAGACGCCGGGTGACCCGGCGTCTGATCTGGCTCCAAACCCTTTGCACTGGAAAAAGCAGTTTTAGCGTACATGTAAACGCGTTTTTTAAAAAGAATAACATTTTCTCCCCTGCACCATGCTCTTGTATGATGCAAGTCGATAAAAGCGCCTTTGGTACAATTTGTATATCGTTACTGATTCTTAATGAATATTATAAGTGTGTATTTCAGTTGTGTAGAACCTTTATTAGGACTCATATGCCTGTGTGAAGGAGGATGTTTTCTGCAATGAATATGGCCGAACATCACCAAATCCGGGATAAGTTAACAAGATTTGTTTTGCGAAAAGTTTTGTTGTATTATCTAATTGTGGTGATAGTATATGGCACTAACAGGTCATTTGACGCGTTAAGATAATTATCAGGTTTTCACGAAAAATATCCACTTTCCACTTATTAGATAATGTCAGATATAAACTGGAAGTCGTAAGTGGTATCAAAACCATGCCACTTTCGTGACTTCCGCGATTAATTGATTAATATCATTACGCAATATATATTTTCGACCAATGAACCTTCTCCGCCGAGAGCAATGTTACAACTTCCGGTTACAATTTGGAACACTTCCTACCATTCTTGTTTTTCGTTTACAAAGACGTTAGTTCCTGTTGTGCTCTTATCTCAATATTATTGAAATCCTTGTGGTATAGTGCACCGTTTGTTTAGACTGACGGGTATGTAGAGAGACGACTAGGCTGCCAGGACATGCAGTGGAGACAAACGCTATTCTTTCCCGTTTAAACGAAAACGAAACGCAAATGCATTGCAATCAAATGTAGAAAATGACATTTTGGACGATTTATTTTAAACTTAGTGGCAAACAGTTTGGAGCCTGATCAGACACCGGGTTACCCGGTGTCTGATCTGGCTCCAAACTGTTTGCAATGGAAATAATAGATTTAGCGTTAACGTGTTTATTGGGAAAGAATAATGTTTTCTCCACTGTATTTGGACCTATGAGGCTTGTTTTCGATGATAGAACACAATGGTGTCATTCTACATTTAGTGCATTGCGTTTCGTTTTACAGTGGAGAATCTGTTATATATCGCGTTTACGCTAAAACTATTATTTGCAGTGCAAACAGTTTGGAGCCAGATCAGACGCCGGGTAACCCGGCGTCTGATCAGGCTCCAAACTGTTTGCCACCAAGATAAACAAGAATTATCAGAATTGTCCAAAAGTTGTTCTTTTCAACGTTTTAGTGCTAAATGCGTTTGCGTACGTTTGCGTTTAAACGGGAAAGAATAACAGATTCTCCACTGTATGTTTAAACGAGAAAGAATAACATCTTCACTGTAGGACTTGCGTTGCCCTTGCAGCAGCAATAAGTCTATAATTCATTTATCACTCATATCAGGGTTCCAGATAAGGGGAGTATTTCAAAAATTAAAATCTTTATTTCTGCTTTAAACCCTATGGTTTCACTACTCACTAGAATCGTTTCGAAGAGACGATTCTATGAGTAGTAACACCACAGGATTTGGTGCTGAAATAAGTGAGAAAATGCTGGATTTGTTCATTTGACTCCCCCTTATCTGGAACCCTGTCATATGACACTTTTTTCCCCAACAGTAACGAATAATAAGTTCGTTAATTTGCGCTTGACGCATTTATGTCGATTGCAAACAGTTTAGCCCAAGATCAGAAACTAAAATTATCCGGTTTCTGATCATGTTCCAAGCAGTTTCCCATCCGCATTTTAAAAATCGGCAACGGTTTTCAATAACAATTCATTTTCTTCTTTTTTTATTGAATAGAGTTTGCGGTAAGGTTCGTTTACTGTCTCCCCCATGATGCACGTACAGTGGAGAAAACGTTATTCTTTCCCAATAAACGCGTTTACGCTAAAACTATTATTTCTATTGCAAACAGTTTGGAGTCAGATCAGACGCTGGGTAACCCGGCGTCTGATCAGTCTCCAAATTGTTTGCCACCAAGATAAAAATGAATTATCAGCATATCCAAAAGTTGCACTTTTCTACGTTTTAGCGTTTTGCGTTTCGTTTTGTTTAAAAGGGAAAGAATAACGTATTCTCCACTGTATCCAATGACAATGTTCTGGCATAACCACGTCTACATGTCAAGGCAGATTGTCAAAATTCTTCTGACATGGGGTATACAATAGAGAACATATCGTCGTCATTTCCTGTTGAATGAAACAAACGCAAACGCAATGAGTACAGTGGAGAATCTGTTATTCTTTCCGTTTAAACGCAAACGTACGCAAACGCAAAGCACTAAAACGTAGAAAAAGAACAACTTTTGGACACTTCTGATAATTCTTGTTTATCTTGGTGGCAAACAGTTTGGAGCCTGATCAGACGCCGGGTTACCCGGCGTCTGATCTGGCTCCAAACTGTTTGCACTGCAAATAATAGTTTTAGCGTAAACGTGTTTATTGGGAAGGAATAACAGATTCTCCACTCGCCCATTTATTTTCGTCTAAATGGCAAACGTTTTCGGTGCCTGTTCAGACGTCAGGTTACCCGGCGTCTGATCTGGCTCCAAACTGTTTGCACTGCAAATAATAGTTTTAGCGTAAACGTGTTTATTGGGAAAGAATAACAGATTCTCCACTCGCCCATTCATTTTCGTCTAAATGGCAAAAGTTTTCGGTGCCTGTTCAGACGTCAGGTTACCCGGTGTTTGGTCTGGCTCCAGACTATTGGTACAGTAATAACTGTTTTAGCATGAATGCGTTTATTGGGAAAGAATAACGCCAAAGTAGTAACGAACGTAGACAATTTGACATCCTAAGAAAGATTGAACCTAAGGTAAGCACCTGACAAGATGCCTTGATGTACTGCTTGGCAATCAGCTTTCATACTATGTTAGAAAATCAAAGACAATTTCAGGATTGAAGATTTTGGAATTTTATAGCAAATTGCAAATTGTAATATCAGTCTTGACGAGAGAATACACTTCTTTAAGGCTATTAAAGTGTTCATTGGAAAACGGTGAGACTGCTGTATTGTTATTCTTTGTATATTGGCCTATTCTTCGCCATAGACGATGAAAGTCGACATTGCCAACAATCTGAAACCAGATCGCGGCGATCAGATGACGTATAATGCGTCCGTGATCAAGGACGTAACTGTTTGGCACTCATACATGTATCAATATTTCAACGGTCAAACACTTCAGATAATTGAATTTGACGACAATTTTAGCAGACGATAATTAAACAGGAAATGGTTAGTTTAACGTTTTCATAATTCCATGACGTCAGCATGTAACGTGCTAATAGACTACATGTATAAAAGTTGTTCAAAGCTTTTTAATCGCGAATTCACTAGAATTTGCAAAGAGTTTGTACTATGATCTAGATCAAGACGACACACTGCGAAATATGGCTTTGATCAAGCACCCCGACTGTTTGACCCTCTTTATGTATATTTCTGAAGTTAACATTGCTTAACAATTAATTAAAACCAAACAGACGATAAAAAAATGTGACGCAGACGATATGGCAGCAGGCGAAATATGCTGAATTGTCGGCTGCTTAAAATATACCGTCTGCTTAAAATGTAATCATTCGTTTTGATATTTCTTAAACTCGAAAAAATATAAACATGAGTGGCGAACACTTTGGATCCGGATCAGACGCCGCGTTACGCGGCGTCTGATCTGGATCCAAGCTGTTTGCGAATAGCCTAGTGGCGATTGCCACGATAAGGATTAAAGGATTGTACGTGGACATTAACAAGCATTCCTGTGACAATGGCAATTAAGAACAGTTTAACATGAGGTGAAACAAAAGTCGGCTATGACCTACTGAGTGACGTGCTGTTGAAATGTTTATACACCTCATCACGTTCAATCATTGGATCCCAAGTGACGCATGTACAGTGCGCGCCATTTACAAACTACGTACATGTGATGAATACACTTGTCAAAAGAACACTTTCAGTTTCAATACAACGTGTGCCCCTTATAAATCATGCGAATCTGAGTGACAAACAGTTTGTAGCCACAGGGCCGCGACACGATTAATTTTTGAGAGAAAAAAATCGTCAGAAAGTATATATAGAGACAAGGGATACAACTGAGTGTCAGTATATTCTCACCCCACCTTGACAAAACCGGGCATATCATGAATAAATATTGATGAAACGACACCCTTTTTGCATTTCTGTCTAGCTAATATGATACCCTTCCATAAAAACATAACATAAAAACAGCTGTAAGCATGCAATTTTAACAGTAACTGCGTCCACTCACGGAAATCATCGATTTTCGGAAAACGGGACAGGTGTTCGTTCATAGCTATCACAGCATTGGCCACTACTGTACGCTTGTTTAGGCGGTATTTTCGAGCATTACAGTCATTGGCCACTACTGCACACTTGTTTAGGCGGTAATATCGAACATGACAGTCATGCAGTTGCATAGATATACATTTTTGACACCGATCAAAGCTGATTTCTTCTTAAATCATTGCCGTACCAAAAAAGCTTACATGTACAAGAATAACTTTACTGCCGATGAAAACATGCTAATTTGTTGATGGTATGGCAATGATTTGAGTACAAATCAGCTTTTATATGTGTCAAAATTGATATCTATGGAACTGTATTACTGTAATGCTCGAAAATACCGCCTAAACAAGCGTACAGAGGTGTCTAATGCTGTGTTGGCTATGAACGAACACCTGTCCCGTTTTCCGAAAATCGGTGATTTCAATGAGTGGACGCAGTTACTGTTAAAATTGTATGCTTACAGTTGGTTTTATGTTATGTTTTTATGGAAGGGTATCATATTAGCTAGACAGAAATGCAAAAAGGGTGTCGTTTCATCAATATTTATTCATGATATGCCCGGTTTTGTCGAGATGGGGTGAGAATATACTGAAAATCAGTTGTATCCCTTGTCTCTATATATACTTTCTGACAATTTTTCCCCTAAAAATTAATCGTGTCGGGGCCCTGTGTTTGTAGCCTGATAAGGCTCCGGGTAACCCGGTGTCTAATAAGCTGCCGCTCCAAACTGTTTGCAATGGAAATAATAGGTGTAGCGTAAACGCGTTTATTGAGAAATAATGACGTCTCCTATACATCAACTTAGGGTTACAGTGGAGAATCTGTTATAACTTTTTGACAATTCTGATAATTCATCTTTATCTTGGTGGCAAACAGTTTGGAGCCTGATCAGACGCCGGGTTACCCGGCGTCTGATCTGGCTCCAAACTGTTTGCAGTGAAAATAATAGTTTTAGCGTAAACGCGTTTATTGGGAAAGAATAACGTTTTCTCCACTGTATGTTTGCATCTGCAAATATTTGATCATCCGCTAAATACTGTCTTCTGCATTTCTTTCCTTAATGTTTTTTATAAGGAACAATTTATGTTTAAGATATCAGGGGCCCGTTTCATAAAACTTCGTACGACAAAAACGGTCGTAAGTCAAAACTTTAAAATACATTTAATTTCTTATTTCTCTCTCTAATCCTGTCATGTCTAATCCTAATTCTTGTGACATCTCTTTAGAATCGTCTTTTCAGAAGAGATAAATAAAACAAAATAAGTCTCTTCTGTCAACCACTTAGACAGCTGGCTGCGAGGTTATAAAGCGTTTGACTTGAGTCTAAACTCGTTCCCAAGCATTTGATTGGTCAGATTTGAGCCTAGGCTCAAATCTGACCAATCAAATGCGTTGGAACACACTCAAACTCAACTAAAACGTTTTATAACCTCGGAGTCTGGCATCCAAATGCAGGGCGAGAAACCAATGCAGACAGCTCTTCAAGAGTTTTCTGCATTTCTTTTGAAATGCCTAAAGAACCGACCTACCTTTAAAGATCTCTGTTTTAATTGATACTGATTGTTCACCTATTATCATGTAGACGTACTTAAACTATACCAGCCGTCTATATTAACACCAGTGATTCATGGAAATGTAGGATTGGTAGTGGACGTAAGCACCAGATATGGGCATAAGCAAAATAATGCTGATGTAATTTTCCAAATGTTTGCAATGACATCAGGTAACCAACACGTAATACTTAAAGCTTATTGCGTTCGTTCATTCCTAAGTTTTGCTGCATGCTTGTGAAATCCTTGTAAAATATTTGACAATAAAAATGTTAAGAGTCACTCCAGTAGTAAACCCGCCATGTGACGTCACTTTATAATAATAATAATAATAATAATAATAACGACTTTATTTCCCGCGGATATCACAGTCTGATGAAGGTGCTCCAATAGAGAACCGAAACTGTCACTTAGGTAGAAATAATTTGGATAAGTCACGTGAACTTCATAAATTTAGAAATGTTTAACGTAACATGAAAGTAATAGTTGAATAAATGACTATAGTGAATAAGCTAATGAATGAATTTATTATATACATGTAATTAAAGAGAGGATACTGCAGTTCTTATATCCGTAATATGTATTCTTCATCATTATCAATATTCATGTATACATAGGGGCTGATATACCCAGGTTTCTGGGACGAACTGTCACTTTTAGCGAAACAATTATGGGTATGGGAAACGATTAAAAAGACGTGCAACCCCTCTTTGTCTCTCACTACCGATTCACGAATTCACCTCTGTCTTAGGCTAGATATATTTACTACTTGTACTTTTGGCGAAGTGTTATTATGGTGTCTCTGTCAGCGTCCTTTACTACAAACTGTAGCAAAACACATTTAAAAACATTTCTAATCCCTTCAAGTGGTTGGGTGATTGTGTTCAGTGTTTACCTACAATAGATGTGTGAATATTATCAAATATCTAAAAGGGTTTACCGGTAGTTTCAAAATATACGAAAATTCTTATCTTATTCTCTAGTATTTTATGTATACACACACATTAATTTTAATTTTAGTCAGGGTATTTTATTGCTTACAAATTGTATTTGAAAAGTAATGCCAAAACTCTTTGCATTTGGAGCAGTATTCTGTGACATAGATGTATGTTGAGGAACGAATGAATACCAACTTCCGTTTCTTGGCGAAAAGGAAAACAATGCCACTGTTTGTATTTATATTAATACTTCTGTAACTTTGTACGGACCATTTGGCCTAGTTTTTCCGTGTTTTGGGAACCGTTCAATTCTTTTAACCTCATTTTAGCACATTCAAAGAGAGAAATTGATTGATTTGCAAACAGTCTAAACAGGTAAAATTCGGACAATCTCCGGACCGTTTCCGCTGACACCGAAAGCTCTCTCACATAGTTTGCCACTGTGCCTCCCGTTTGTCAGTCTCTTTAATCTTTGCCACAATTTTACGCCGTTATCGTTAGGAGCATGCGTACAGGAGAATAAGTACTGAATACATTCCCGTATATCTGTTACACCCTTACCGTGATAAGACAGTATCTTGACATCTACAAACAGTTTGGCTCTCGATCAGACGCCGATTAAATCGGCGTCTGATCAAGAGCCAAACCGTTTGTTAATCATACTTTCCTTCTTAACTAATTTGTGAATAATTGCAAGCATGTACGATAATGTTGCGGCAGGCGGTGATATAGCATTACTTTGGTTAATAATTTGTCTGATCCGTGGATGTCAGAAAAAATAGTAACAAATGTATATACACACGCTACGGGAAAAAAACAGACTTGCATACCAGGTTTACTATGTGTACCATACGTATTTACGCTACATTTTTCACCAGGAATCTACAGCTTCAGCTACAGTGGAGAATCTGTTATTCTTTCCCAATAAACGCGATTATGCAATTATTTGCAGTGCAAACAGTTTGGAGCCAGATCAGACGCCGGGTAACCCGGCGTCTGATCAGGCTCCAAACTGTTTGCCACCAAGATAAACAAGAATTATCAGAATTGTCCAAAAGTTGTTCTTTTCTACGTAAATAGTGTTTTGCGTTTGCGTACGTTTGCGTTTAAACGCGAAAGAATAACAGATTCTCCACTGTAGCTGTTACAACGAAGAAACAAGAACATAACTAGTCGACATAAAGACAGGCTAACTGAACGGAGGACTGGAAGAACAGAAATAAAGATAGATATACTAATAGATAGAAACATACGTGTATAAAACAAAGAAGACAGACATACACAAATACATAATGATATACAGACAGGCAGAAAAGCGAAGCCAGACAGACAGACAAACAGACAGATAGAAAGACAAAATAAGCCAAGACGGGCAATATGACGGACGTTTAACACTCTGATAGACAGATAGGGGCGTAGCGGAGAGAAAGGGTTACAGAGCAGGGTCATCGAGGCGAAATTCAAATGAACTACACATCTGCCGCTACCCAACATAATATAGATAATGAAAGTTTTGTTGAAGATTTGTTAAATCTAATGGGACATACAGTTTTGAGTCTGATCAGACGCCGGGACACCAGAAGTCTATTGTTGGCTTTAAACTGTTTCCTGATATAATTGTTTTAGCTCAAACACTCATGGTAGAACGGAATACGGTCTTCCTAAATGTATTAGAGAGTTTAAAATGACGAGAGAAATCCTTATCAGCGGTGCATTCCCCTTGCCACAGGTGATCAAAGGTTTGTTAACGAAAACAGTTTAGATGGCCTTCAACAGTTTGGCACAGCCCCTGCCAAAACTATTAATTCGTGTGATTCGTGATTTTAAACATCATTAACCCCTCCAGTGCCATGACGTCATCAATTTTAAACAATTGTCGTCTGCTTTTATTTCTCAAAGTAAATATTTATTTATTTTGACATATGAAATATTGAAATGGGTGTAAAACAGTTTGTATCCTGATCAGATGTCGCGTTACGCGGCGTCTGATCAGGATCCAAACTGTTTTCAAATTACTAGTGTACTCGCGGTAAGGCAGTGAAGGGGTTAATCTGAAATCAATTCAGAAATAAGTTACATGTTCTTAGCAACCCTTTAAAAATAGACGACGTATTGTGATGCTGCCGGGTTTTTTCCTCTTTTTGTCTCCAAAGATACGCGTTCATACTAAAACCATATATGTATTGCAAACAGTTTCGATCCAGCTGGCGTCTGATAAGGCTTCAAACTGTCTGTCACTCATTTTTTTTAAAGAATCAACAATTTTCAATAACCATTTTATATTTTATTGCACCGCGTTTGCGTTACGTTTTTAAAAACGGAGAAGAGAAGCATTCATCACTGTAGTTCATACAATCTGTGTTTTACCGCCTCTCACGGTACGTTTGGGTGTATAAGACAATGAAAAATGTGACCCCTTTTCCTTTCGTATAGAAACTATTACATATTCCCTGTCATGCTTATACTATACGATATACATGATATGAAACTTTCTGGCACGGTGCATGGAGAACACGTTATTCGTTCCCTTATAAACCCAAACGAAACGCAATTGCATTAAAACGTAGAAAATGACAACTTGTTGACAATTCTGAACATTATTTTTAATCTGAGTGGCAAACCGTTTGGAGACAGATCAGACGCCGGGTCCCCGGCGTCTGACCTGGCTCCAAACTGTTTGCACGGCAAATAATAGTTTAAGCGTAAATGCGTTTATTTGGAAAGACTAACGTTTTCTCCATTGTACATATATCATGACAAGTTATTGTTTAAAAACGCATGCAAGTGAAACAGATTGTTTCTATTGAAGCTCTCTGCTTTACTTTCAGTCTACCTCAATTATACATCTGCCTTAGATACTAAAATAAATCTGATTAAAGCAGTATGAAAGTAAAGCAGAAAGTCTATCCTAACACCATCAGTATGATTTCTTTTGATTGGTCACATTTCAAAAAAGAAGATGGTACATTTAATCTTAAACTCATTCACCCCTGAAAATTTTAATGGACAATTCCAATTTCAAAATAAGTATTGTCCATTTTTGACTATTTATAGTTGATTTTAACAATATATTTCAAAATGACAAACAGTGTAGACCCTGATCAGAGGGCTCCTTAAGGAGCCCACTGATCAGGGTTCACACTGTTTGCATAAGACAAGTTTGAGCATAACAGGTACACTGTTTGTAAATGACGAGTATACTCGTCGCCAGGGTTGAATATATTAAATTAAGCTTACAAACTTTGAATGGCAAACAACAACGAAACCATGCGTGCTTTTCTTTTGTAAAATATTGTCAATTCATTTTAATAAAAGTAGCTAACAGTTTAGAGCTTAATGGGACACCAAATTATTCGGCGTCCGATCTTGCTCCAAACTGTTTACAATGGACATTACTGTTTGAGTTTAAGCGCTTATATTGGGGAAAGAAAAGGAAAAGCGAATTATTCACTGTAGCTTTTTTGTACTGAATCTTGAATGTTGAACAAAATGATAATTTTAGCCTATTTATGCATGGACATTGCAGTGACTTGTCTCTTTGTGCTTGCGTGAATATTAATTTATTTTCGTAACAGATATACACGGATGATCTAAAGACACTGTACATGTCTAGTGCGTGTCCATACAGTAGAACACTTCATACATGTATGCAATAGAAAACAGTGTAGACCCTGATAAGATGCCGTTTTCCTGTGTCTTCTTTAGTAGATACTAATTTTATTGAGTTCAAACGGGAATTATTATTTTCAAATACGGGGGGTTTGCAACAGCATTTGACACGTTGTTTTATCAAGATAAACTGCATGTAACTTGGCTCTTCATTGATGAAGCCAAAACTATTATAAACACTTATGTCGATATTGAATCTGTATTCAATCTGTCAGACACTCTGAAACTTATACTACATGTAAAACATATTACAAACGGCGGTTTGCAAGACAGAGGAATTAGAGGTTTACATGTATACATACGTCTTAAATAACGCACTGCACGCTATACGGACGAAATTGTGATAATCGTTGAAAACTGTTTTAAGCCAGCTAAGACGCCGAGTTACTTTAGGTACGAGTATAAACTGTTGAACACTGTGGCGATATTTTGTTAGAGAACATGAATATTAATTTATTTGACCCATTTGTGCATAGAGTTCTATAAAATGAACAAAGGCAAACAGTGTAGACTCTGGTCAGACGCCGCATTATGCGGCGCCTGATCAGAGTCTACACTGTTTGCTGATAGGAATTTCAATATAAAACAAAATGAAAATTTAGACCAGACACCCCTTATATTAAAAATGGACTAATCCATTGTATTAACATTGAATAATCCACTAGGCATAAATGGGTAAGTAGATTTGTGCAAGGTCATGCTCGAGGACACACTGTATAAGTATATACATAAACGGGAGAGACGTTATTATCTACCGTTTAGCCCATTTATAGCCAACTTTTACCGTCTGCTTTAACTATTTCTCTTCCAACGGCGCCAACTGGCGACTTTGCGAACAGTTTGGATTCTGATCCGACGCCGCGTGACGCAGCGTCTGATCAGGATCCAATCTTGATTTTGTCGAGTGTAGCCATCTAGGCTGGTTAAAAGGTTAAAGTGGTCACATTTAACCCTGTACTCCATAGATACACCATTCGACACATTTAATTAATTCCTCCATTGAAGAAAATAGTTTTATTTTCTTACTGTCATGAATATGCATCGTAAGACATATTTTCGGTATCCTAGCAGATGTTGAGCTTAAAGCAGACTGAAATTAAACCAGTATGCGCCTTAAGACGAACTCTGCTTTATATTTTAACCTGGTTTAAGTGGTCACTTGTCTTCAAAGCTAGAAACAGGCTATGGAGTACAGGGTTAGCACTGAATATAAAGTTTATGGCAAAACGGTTACTAAAGACGTTACAATATACCTGGCAAAAGAATAGCTGTTTAAATATACATGTAATTTTTATATTTACAGTATGTAGATTATTTACCTTGCTAGCCGGGGCAACCGGAAGTAATCCAAGAACAAGCATTCCTGCTGCAGTGATGCACACCGTGCTCATATAAGATTCGAACATAGTTCCTGTATAAGAATGTCACCAATTTCCTACTTTCGGAATGATTAATCTCTTCCAAAATAAATAGTTAGTTTATGGTCCAGGCACAAAGTACGCTAGAATGTAGCCTTTTCTGATTTCTGAAAAGATTGTATAAATGTATTAGATTTATAGTATTATCATACAATATACGAATCCCCAAAATGTAAACATTAAATAACTATGTATTATGCTTTCACTCTATCTGATTTACGTCTATAATTATACTGTCGTTTATGTAACATACATATTTACATATATATCTATATTATATTTAAAAACCCGTTTTAAACCGAACTTGCTATACATAAAATATGTACCACGCGGTGAATGAATACAACTGTTCTAGGCCTTTTACACTTGTATTTTGTCATTCTCACTGAACGCTCTTCACCATCGCTAGTAGTAAGCTAAACCTCTACCCTTATCCAGTTTATACCGCGACTCAAATAGAAATATACGAACAGTTTGGATCCTGATCAGACGCCGAGGAACTCGGCGTCTGATCAGGATCTAAACTGTTCGACATTCGTATTAATCTCTTATCATTATTGAATAAAAGTCAATATATTTGCAGCCGACAATATTGAAAGCAAACGAAAAATGTAGCCTGTTACAGTGTTAGAAGATTTGGCACATCTACTACAGTTTACGTTGTAGCACGGTGTATAGCCTAGTAGTAAATAGTGGTTGAGGAAACAGAGTTCTGAGAATCTTCTCTAACAGGTCTGGTACTACTCGTCAATAAACGGATGGCTACCACAGACCAAGCCTTTATAGCAAACGCTCTCTCCCACGTTAAAAGTACTACGGTCTATATTGAAAGTTAAAATACCTATAGGCTGTCTAATACGCATGTTTAACCATTAATCAGAAGTGTGTCAATAATTCATATTTCACAATTTTCGAAATTGGGGCTCACTCCTTTCAATTAGAGCTAATTCTATTTCTAATGAGTAACCGATGACACAGATTTAAATACTGTATTTATCGGAAAACCTTAATTGCTATATTTTGAGAACGTAAATGAGGCTCGAAAATATTACCTATCTATAAAATTTATATTCGTTTTCGTTTACCCTCATACTCAACACTACGTTTAATCGTCTCGGAAAAGCCAATATTAGTGTATACATCATGTACCCTACTAGATATGTCAATCTAAAACCCAATGTCAAAAAGTTTGAATCCAAATCAGACGCCGTGTTACTTGGGGTCTGATTTGGATGCAACCCGTTTGTAGTTGCCTATTACCTGTTTACATGTATGCAATTGTACCTGGGTCTCGCTCTAGTTATTTGTCTATTTATAAATTTGACAACTGTAAGCCAGAGTGGGGTTTTACCGAACAAAATACATGTAGCTGTATTGAGAAATGGCTGACGATTTCGAAAAGCCTTAATTTAATTCAAGAGAAACTGCACTGTTTGTCATTTTGCAATATATTTTAAAATCAACATTCGATAGTCAATTATATACATAATTGGAAAATGGAATTTTCCATTTGAAACTGCAAGTGTCGATGAAATAACACTTGCTGAAAATATCTTCTGATTAAATTCTAAATTCATCTCTATCTTATGTATTTGTAGAGATACATGTAATAACAATAGGAAAGACATAGTGTGGGTCTCGATCTGGATCTAAAAATAAAAACGTTTATCATACGTGCCTCCAGTATCTGATGTGTTAGCTACATTTGAACAGTTGTGCGAAAGCCGAATGCCAAACAGATTGTACCAGCTACATGTAAGTCTTGATAGACAGGAAAACGATAAACCCTTTAATGTCTATTGACGTAAGAAACTAGCAAACAATGAAGACTCTGAGGATACGCCGCAACCTGTGGCGTCTCATCAACATCTGTACTGTTTGCTATATAATATGAAAACGATCTGCTGTATGGATGGAGGAGACATGTAGCGTCTTTAAATCACCGTTGTATATGTATAATGAGTTTGGGTTTAATTCGGGGTTTACGGCACTGCGACCCAATATTGATCATTCAGCGCCGGTTTGTATTTCTGTCGTGAATGTATGAGTATGTAGGTGATACAGTTGTGAACTCTTCCAGTTAGCGCATAGGGAGAGATAATTGAATAAATGCGTTAACCCAATTGTGTCTACAACCCCATAAATGGGACATAGGCAAACAGTGTAGACTCTGATCAGACGCCGCATTATGCGGCGTCTGATCGAGTATGCACTGTTTGCTGATAGGAATTTCAATATAAAACAAAATGAAATTTTGATAAGGCATCCCTATGATAAAAAATAGACTAATCCAATATATAATCATGAAAGAACCCACTGGGTATAAATGGGTTAATGAGCTTTTATTCAAGCCGTCGTTGTCAGGTTGTACACAAATGTAGAGGGGGAATACTGAGAACACGGAAGCGGAAGTTGAACAGTTTTTGAGCAACAATTGCGGAAGTGATATTTTCGATCCTAGAGAGTCGGGAGTAAAACAAGAACTATTTCACGGTAAGTGGATGGTGCCAATAAAACGTTTATTGTTTCTGATTACATGTACCGTTTCTTTGTTGTTCACAGACTCGTACACAGCGTTTGAAAATTGTACTCATCACTCCGTTATTCAACCTAACACCAGAGTTTGTATTTCTAGCTCATGTGGTATAGTTAAAGATGCTTCAGAAAAACGTTTTCTATAAAAGTGACCAAAGGTCAAGGCCAATGTGACCTAAAAAGGTTAGTAACACACACACAATGCACACACACAATTTTGAAATCTAACTACCAATACTGATGAAGCATAGGGTATAATAATATTGCAGGTTCTTGAATATAATGACGATTTGTCTAAATCTGTTTAACAAACATTTTTAGAGCCTGATCAGACATCGAACGGTAACCTTATTTCTGATCTGGTTCCAGACTGTTTGCAATGTACATACATGTACATTAAAACCTCTCTATTACGAATTCTTAATTGTGTCAAATATTAGATTTTTACGATTACAAGAAGACAGTAAAACAGAAAGCTTCTGTAGGAGCTTTCTGTTTTACTGTCACTCCTTGCTTTGAGTTGTCACCTGTCTTTTACACAATCAATTAGCCTTCGTTAAGTGGAGGTTTTACTGTAATAACTTTAGCACTAGAGCGTTTTTTGGGAAGGAATAACGTGAGTCCCTCTGTACGTATATCTATAATACTTATCTCGTATTTTCATTAGTTCCTTGTCCTATTTAAACCAGGAAGGTAGTTTTGTCTGGTTTAATATATTCCTCTTTAAACTTTATAGATACGGTCATATTTTCCATATACAGTGGAGAATCTGTTATTCTTTCCCGTTTAAACGCAAACGTACGCAAACGCAAAGCACTAAAACGTAGAAAAGAACAACTTTTGGACAATTCTGATAATTCTTGTTTATCTTGGTGGCAAACAGTTTGGAGCCTGATCAGACGCCGGGTTACCCGGCGTCTGATCTGGCTCCAAACTATTTGCACTGTAAATAACAGTTTTAGCGTAAACGCGTTTATTGGGAAAGAATAACAGATTATCCACTGTAGATACGGTGATATTTTCCATATACGGTAATCGTTTCCATTTTCAAAGAAACTTTAACGTAAATGCAATGCAATAGAATGTTGAAAATGATAGCATCTTAAAATACATGCGATTTATCTAAATCTAAGTGGCAAATAGTTTGGAGCCTAATCGGACGCCGATGACACTGTATAGATCATATATCCGTATAGATTTTTTGGCTGATTGTTAAGTAATTCCCATTACCCACTTAGATCTCCTTTTTATACTTTTTCATTTTAATCACAACTTTAATAATTATATGAGTAATAGGTATGCTTAAAACCCTTAACTACCATGGAGTCGTCTGATTTAAACAATTGTCGTCTGCCTTAATTTCTAGAATTCAAGTCCATGCAAATTGACTAAAATAAAATCGAAATGAGTGTCAAACAATTTGGATCCTGATCAGACACCACGTGACGCGGCGTTTGATCAAGGTCCAAATTGGTTGCAAATAATCATTGTGCTTGGGTATGGCAGTGAAGGGGTTAAACCCCCGTCCTAAATTGTAAAGAAATACAGTGGATAATCTGTTATTCTTTCCCGTTTAAACGCAAACGTACGCAAACGCAAAGCACTAAAACGTAGAAAAGAACAACTTTTGGACAATTCTGATACTTCTTGTTTATCTTGGTGGCAAACAGTTTGGAGCCTGATCAGACGCCGGGTTACCCGGCGTCTGATCTGGCTCCAAACTGTTTGCACTGCAAATAATAGTTTTAGCGTAAACGCGTTTATTGGGAAAGAATAACAGATTCTCCACTGTATATATATGTCATAACGAAATGAAGGGCACGTTCCGCTGACCATCTCACACCAGTGTTTAACCTTTCACCAATTAACTATTGTCTGCCTCAAAATATGCGTCTGCACCTTATTTTCATTTCAGTTTAAGTCCTTCTGAATTAAAGGAACGTTACATGTACATGTAAAACGAGTGCTAAACAGTCTGGGACGCGGCATCTGATCAGAATCCAGTTGATGAGGTTCTCGATTTTAGGGGGTTTTAGGATGAAAACACATAACTTTCATCTAATTTTCTTATATTTTGGCCAGAGAAGTATTATACCTTATCATGCTTTAGTGCAATTTAGCTTACATTTGCAAACAGTTTCGATCGCCCCGTAACGCGGCGTCTGATCTGGAACCAAACTGTTTGTCACTTATATTCAACATTTCTTCAGAACAAAAACCTCTAAAACAAATTTTGTTTTTTTCTTCGTAAATGCAATATTTGAAACAGACGACAATTCAACATGATAAACGTTAACAATACATGTAGGCTACGTAATTGTCGTCTGCAAAATGTTCGTCTGCAACGATTCTTATTATAAAGATCGGTTTTATTTAGAAACTACTATTAGAGTGTCAAACTGTTTGGATTCAGATGAGACGCCGAGTAACTCGGCGTCTCATCTGGATCCAAACTGTTTGCGACAGTTATCACAAATTTGCCGTGAGCGTACAGAAGATTAAAAGCCCATAACAACCATTTTTCATACAAAACATAAAACATGCTCGACAGTCCCAACAATAAATGTCACTCCGTTAGGATATCTTCAAAGATATACAAACATTTCACGTTTGAGCAGACGTCGTTTTTACGCAGACGACATAAGTTATATCTTTATAGCAGTTAACCCTTTCATGCCTAATATTGTCAGCTGCTTGAACCACTTCGCTGTCATATGTTCGTCTGCTTTGAATGTTGTATTAACTATAATTTCAAAGTAAGATTGCAAACAGAAATGTTCGGTACCGGCGTCTGATCAGGCTCCAAACTGTTTGCCACCAAGATAAACATGACTTATCAGAATTGTCCAAAAGTTGTACTTTTCTACGTTTTAGTGTTTTGCGTTTGCGTACGTTTGCGTTTAAACGGGAAAGAATAACAGATTCTCCACTGTACCCTGGCGACGAATATAGTCGTCTGTAAAGAAAAAAGTGTGCTTGTAAAGAAAACACTTGTCCTATACAAGCAGTGTAGACTTAGATAAGAGCCTCCGAGGATTCTTGAAGGAGTCCTCCGATCATCTGCGTTGTTTGTTAATTTGCAATTAAGAACGTAGATCTAGTGAACTTGTGAATTTTTCAAAGTTTTTTTCTTTTTTTAGATAAAAAATATCACGGTCTTTTTTTCGAAGAGCCATTTGTGATTAATGTAAAAAAAAAACCAACAACATAATGTTGTTTTACAATTTTTTGGCACTACAGCCATTCTTAAAAGGTTGTCAGATTAGGATTTTATATTTTCTTATTTTGAAGTATTCAAAGAGCACGATTTACTCAAATCTATTGCGATTGAAAACAATAATGGCAATTTGGGTTTGCATTATTAAAACCATGTCTATGGTAGTATTCATTCATAAAGAAAATAAATTAAGTCAATATAGATACCAAATTTGAAATATATGAAAAGCTCTATCAATATGAACTAATTTCGCAAGGACAGATAACTCCTTTTCTTTCATGACTCAACATTTTCAACACTTAACTATGATCTATTTCTTTGCATATTTTGTATTGCCTTAATACGTTCTTACATCTGGTAGAATATTAGAAAACGTTAACTACATGACTCTACTAGATTTTGTTTTCAAAGAAATTTACTATTTTTCATAAAATAAAAAACAATTCAACATGACCCATAAAAAACATGTTCTTGAATAGACCTGAAATACATATTGAATTTGTTTAGAATCTACCATGTTTTGTTCGTTGATTTTTTCTTTTCTACAATTGAAATAGATTTACTGTGTTTTTTAATTTGAATGGGGTACACTTTTTTAAAAACGTCCTAATTCAACACACTTTTGTGCAAATAACCTTAGTGCAAAAACAATGTACACCAACATAAATTATGACTTCTTTTCATTTATCATAAAACAACTCTTCCAAACAAACAAAAGACCATGAAGGAAAAACACTTTCATCTGCTAGGGTATAGAAAATAGTTCTCCATAATACATATTCATGAAATCAGAATGTATAAAGTAATACTATTTTTCACTTGAGGAATAAATTAAAAGCTTACAAGGAAGTATTTATGTTGGAACGGGTTAAGCCAACATAACATTCCATTTCGTATGTCTGAAGAATAAATCAGTGTTAATTATTGATGGTTATAAGATGGTTTTAAAAAAACTCTTATCTGAGTCTATACCGATTGAAAAATGAACAATTAACATTTTCTCCCATGGATAGTCTATCGATTTGAAGATAAAGGAATCATTTCAAATATGTTTAAAGTAAAGCAGACTGCGCCTTAAGTTATTTGTATTAAGTATAGTTGAGAAGAAGTTATACTTTCATTCCAAAGGCGTTTATAACCATTGTAAACAGCTCACGAAAACAGTACAGTTTACGATACAGTAATAGCGTTCCAAATTAGTGATTAATTAATCTGTTATTTTTAAAAAAAATTATCTTCAACCACCATTTATATTGATAAGCTTTTTTTAGCGTCACGCCACTGCAACAATGTGAATGTCCTTTCTATAAAGAGCATAAAACACATCGAGACATATGTCAAATTGTTGTGTCTTCGATAGTTATCTTTCTTTATATTACAGTCACTGTGGGTCTATAGAGTTGTCTTTCTTTCAACTTTGAAGTATCAGCGGAAATCGTGTTGCTTGTACTGCTCTCCCTCTCTACAACGACCCTCCAAACAACGACTCCCTCCTTACAACGACCCTTTTCGCAGTTCCCTAAACATAACAGTTATGTCCAACCTATTCACGACTGTAATGTCGTCTGTTTAAAATTGTCGTTGGCTCTATTTTCTCAAAGTTATAAAATGGACATTTTGACAGAAAAAAAATCTTAATGACGAGTGACAAACAGCTTGAATCCAGACCAGACGCCGCGTTACGCGGCGTTAGATCTTGATTCAAGCTGTTTGCAAATTTAAGTCAGTTACCTCCCTATTACGACTTCCGAACAACGCACATAAGGGTATTGGGTGTCGTTGTAGAGAAGGAGCGCTTTATCAATACAAAGGGACATGGATATCTCTAGCTCACTTCAATCGAGTTAAAATGATGCTTTCTAACTCATTCACCTGTGCAACTTATAATGGACAATACCAGTTTCCAATTAATTATAGTCCGCATAAGACTAGTTAGGGTGGGTTGTGTGCAATACATTACAAAATTACAAACAGTGCAGTCCCTGATCAAAGGGTTCCTTTAGAAGCCCTCTGAACTGGGTCTACACTGTTTGCATATGACAAATGTACTACTTACAGGTACACTATTTGTGTATTCTCGTTGCTAGATCTAAATGTGTAAATTGAATGGTATACATGTATAAACGTCTTGCAAAGAAATGTCACAGGACAGGATTAGATGGAGAAATCAGAAATTAAATGTATCTGAAAGTTTTAACTTACGATCGTTTTTGTCATGCGAAGTTTAATGAAACGGGCCCCAGAAGAGTAGAATATAAGGTCTAGAAATGAGATGGTACCGAAGGATTCTAAACATCTCCTACAATTGCCATATTACTAAATAAGAGGGTCGCAATCAGGTCCGGGTACTGATTGACCCTTACGAAGAACTTCTCACAACAGTAAAGAAAATGAAATTGAGACGGTATGGCCATGTCCTCCGCTCATCCTGCCTCACCAATACAAAACTCCAGGGTACAGTTAATGGAGCAAGAAGGCCTGGGCCCGGGTGCATGACACATAGTTAGTAACTACCTGTATGCTAAGTCCATCGCTGAGAGTTAAATATTGATTTTTACCACTATACTCAGTATAGATAAACTAACTGGGAGAGACTTAGCATACAGGTAGTCACTAACTACGTGTCATGCACCCGGGCCCTGGGCGACAAAGAAGAAATGGGAAGATAATGTCAAGGAGTGGACAGGCTTGAAATGTTCAGGAACTCAGAAGGTAGTTGAAGACAGGATCAAATGGAGTGAAATTGCCATGAAGTCAGATAAGATGCACATACGACCTGGCCAGGTTTCGGGACAAGTGAAGTGAAGCTATAATGGTGATCTAAAAATATTACTGCGTTTATCCAATATCCATACAGCAAATCATTTTATATGAAGTAACAAATAATACATTGTCGTACGAAAGAAATATTTGAATAATATTATTATGTAAGAACACGTTTGGCTACTTACTAGAACTGTTTCTGAAAACGGATGAAAGGAATGTGTTGAATAATCTGGAAAAAGACTATGAATTGGCACTTTCGTCCATATTTACGTATATGCCTTATGGTGTTTAAATCTCACTCTTAGAACAATCACAATCCTGTTTTCGAAAATTACGTACTCCTTGCATAATAAAATACTTTTTAACTAATTAATAGTATCTAAATCTATTATTCCCAATAGAAATGACTTGAATTTAACTGACTTTGACGATACTACGTTGTATTCCTACCTTATGTTATATGATGATGAACTTGTGTACATGTTTGAATAAAATATGTTCTGTTCTGATCTGTTATATAAAAAGTTATTTATATTCACCATTTATAGATCTACGTCTAAGTTACTAACACGTGTGTCATTACATGTATGAATCACACCCACCGAATCATCATTCGGAAAAAAGAACGTTGGTTTACAGATCTGTGACCGATGCAAATCCCATATAGAAAACCTCTCTATAACGACCACTCAACGGACTCAAGTGTGATAATAATTAGGTGTTTTTGACAGATGACTGCTTTTAAAGCACGGTGTCAGTAAAACAGAAAGCTCCTTAAGGAGCTTTCTGTTTTACTGTTACCTTGCTTCAAACTGGCACCGTCATTATAAATTCAAGTAGCCTTCATTTTAGTGACCGTAATAGGGAGGTTTTACTGTAAATATATTAGAGAAGATGCCGTTGTTTCCAGCTAAATAGTTTGTAGCTAATTGAAATGCCGAATAACTCAGTTTCGGTTTGTTATTCAGATTAGAGACATTGTTCAACGTATTTCTATAACATTCATTATCTTCATTATATTGGAATGATTTTATGTTTAGTTTCGTTTTAACGGAGAAAGAATAACGTATTCCCCAAATGTATTCACTTATTTATCAAGGCTATAATCACCATGTCATGTTAATGTTTAAATAACACGTATAGATATACTATTTATAAATATGTATTCACAGCAAACGCTACATGACCCATGTATACCCCCTTCTTCTACTTACGAGTATGACCTGACTGGACTTTGCGAATGGTTTGAACTCGGATCAAGCGCCGAGTAACTCTGCGTCTGATCAGGTCCAACCTGTTTGACATTAGTACATTGAATATGGGCTTCTTTAGATAGATAGACATTGAAACTGGTTTTGTACGATAACTTTATAGGTGGTGAAATCATTACAGGACAACGATAGTAAGGGTGCCTGCACTCGATTTGAAAATCAAATTTAATCATTCTCATGCTTTAAGCAAGTACAGTACAGACTATGTTATCATTTCTCGTTTATTTGGAACATAACGCAAACGCAATAGATATACTATACAGAAAATAACAATTGTTTTTCAAAAGTGATCACGATGTTTTAAAATCTGAATGGGTTACCCGACATCTAATATGCCTCAAAACTGTTTGCAATGGACATGAATGTACTTGGTTAAGCACAGGCACGTTCATTCATTCACTCCCTGAAACTTTTAATGGACAATTCCAATATCAAAATAAGTCTTGTTGACTATTTAGTGTTGATTTTAACTATATATTTAAAAAGAGCAAACAGTACAAACCCTGATCAGAGGATCCTTCAGGAGCCATCTGAACAGGATCTACACTGTTTGCATATAGGACACGTGTACATGTAATCCTCACAGGTACATTGTTTGTAAATGACGAGTTTACTCGTCGCTAGGGTTTAATGTGTTAAATGGGAAAATAACGTCTTCTCGACTGCAATATTGTTTACACACGAGTTGAATACATAATTTAACATTTAGCACGACCGAGTAGTATTTTGTGAATTCAAAAGCCTGAATCTAAGATTATAAAAAGTTTAAGTTGAGTCTTGTATCGTTCTTAAGCATTTGATTGGTCAGATTTTAGCAAAAGCTCAAATCTGACCAATCAATTACGTGAAAACGATCTCAAATTCAACCGAAAAAGTTTTTATGATCTTGGGTTCTGTATTTCTTCAAAACATTTATTAGAGTGTTAAACAGTTTTACTCTTTATCCAATTGCAGTTTCTAGCACTGAAGATAGGTGATCACTTTGAGGAGATCAAAAGTGAAAGAGAATGAGCATTAATTAATGCGCATTCTGCTATACTTTTTAGCATGCTTTAAGCTACCACCTGCTATAATATAGAAACTATTTCTTATGATACATATTCAAGTCTGTACAAATTAGAATTATTTTCTTCAGCAGCGAAATAAAATAAGTTGCTACAGTGGAGAATCTGTTATTCTTTCCCGTTTAAACGCAAACGTACGCAAACGCAAAGCACTAAAACGTAGAAAAGAACAACTTTTGGACAATTCTGATATTTCATGTTTATCTTGGTGGCAAACAGTTTGGAGCCTGATCAGACGCCGGGTTACCCGGCGTCTGATCTGGCTCCAAACGTTTGCACTGCAAATAATAGTTTTAGCGTAAACGCGTTCATTGGGAAAGAATAACAGATTCTCCACTGTAAAAGACGCATCTATGACGTTTATCAACGTAGTTTTACTCAGAGTTTCATCTGGGTCAACATTGCTCGTGTGGAAATATCTCAAATCGGCCCCTCTCAAGAGGCGCTTTAATGGACATTAAATGGTATATAAATAGAACGTGAATAGTCACTGTATGTAGCCTCTTTCGTTCTCCTTTTCCTTGCAAACGAATTAATACGCAAATGAATTGAAATAAAACGTAGGAACTGACAGGTTTTCGAAAAGTTCTTACGACTTATCTAAATCTGATCGGCTAACAGTTTAGAGCCCGACGTCTGATCTGACTGGAAATTGTTGGCAATTGAAAAACAGTGCTCCCACCCTACAACTGCACTCCCTACAACGACTCCCTCCTTACAACGACCCTTGTCGCAGTTCCCTAAACAGGCCAATTATGTCTAACGCTTTAACTGCTGCAAAATCGTCTGCTTAAATTGCGTCTGCTGTTTTTTTCAAAGTTACAAAAATAGGTGGACATTTTGATAGAATAAATATAATGACGAGTGACAAACAGCTTGAATCGATATCAGACGGCGTGTTACGCGGTGCCTGATTTGAATTCAATCTATTTGCAAATGTAAGCCAATTTCCTTCCCTATAACGACTCCCTCCGAACAGCGCACATATTTTTGTCTCCCATTTGATATCGTCGTAGAGAGGGAGCGCTGCAATGGTTTTCGAAAAGTTCTTACGACTTATCTTTATTTGATCGGCTAACAGTTTAGAGCCCGACGTCTGATCTGACTCGAAACTATTAGCAATGGAAATAATGGTCTGCGAAATGTTTTTACAACTTATCTTTATCTGAGCGGCTAACAGTTTTGAGCGGACGTCTGATCTAGCTCCAAACTGTTTTAGCAGTGGAAATAATGGTTAAGCACGTGAAACCGCGTTTATTGGCGGAGGGGCACCCCCCCACCCCACCCCTCTGTACATGTACCTGCCTAACCCATTCTCCATTTAACAAATAAATTACAAAAATACCGCTTACAAATAAGAAGGTCAGGTCAAATGTATTCACACTTTTGAAAATGCAAACACGTTGTCAATTCAAACATTTAAATCATGACCGTAAAAAGATTTAATGTCATTTTGCTATTTTAGTCACATGCATAATCAAACATTCACATAACCCTTTCATGATCAAATTATTCGGGAGATTTTTACCCCTTCACCGCTTTATTGTCGTCTGCTTCAGTATTGTTGGCTGCAATGTCGTTTTAAAGTTAAAAAATAATGTAGTGTGACTGAAGATTTTTTAAAAACGAGTGTCAAACAGTTTGGATTCTGATCAAAAGCCGCGTTACGCGGCGTCTGATCAGGATCCAAACTGTTTGCATACGCGCTTTTATGCGTAACTAAAAATGAAACGGTTAAACCTACTTGAGCCTAGCGTCCCATAAAAGGGACATATGCAATCAGTGTAGAATCTGATCAGACACCGCATAATTCAGCGTCTGGTCAGAGACTTTTGGCTGATATGAATTTCAATATAAAACAAAACGAAAATAAATGTATAAAAATGGATCAGTTAACAGTGAGAATTATTGTCAAGAACACATTTCGCATACGGCAGTTACATAATCGCTTAACTCGAACTAACCAATATTTAAAAACATGAATTACAATATTCCTTGTTCGGTTAAGTCGAAAATACCCGTAGTTCAAAGTAAAAACGTGGCTAAGCCACGTTTTAACTTTGAACTACGGTTATTTTCGACATAAACGAGTTCGAGATATCGAAGTTCGACTGTAGTATAATTATGCACTGTACAGTCACGTAACACAGTTTAAAAATAGACTATGACAACACAATCTGTTTTACTTTCTCAATGTATAGAAAAAAATGCGTTTTCTGATAAGAAAATAATTGCAAATAATTGGCTTTTCTGTCCTTTCATTTGCCAGGAATAAATTACATGTGTTTCAGTGAAATAGATTACAGAATTCAGTTTTAGTTATTAGATTTAAAACGTTACACTTTCACTGTGACGGTCAAAGTTTTAAGCAGATGATATTGCAGAACTAAAAGTGTAATCCATAATTGTCTTGTTTAGGGAACTGCAGCAAAGGTCGTTGTAAGGAGGTAGTCGTTGTTGGGAGGGCCGTTGTAGAGAGGGAACACTGTAATTCTTGTTTGCAAGGTAGATTTAAGAGAGTATGACTGAAAATTCAGTCCCCCTCTGTACCTGATTTGAAATGTTTTATAAGAGAAAGTCAAATTTGTAATTACATGTCACTTAATTTATACTCATTTTTATATAACTACTTAAGTACAAATGAATTACCTATTTGAAGCCTGAGCATTTGGGGTACATGGATAATATATTTGAGTAACCAAAATGCACTCTCTTCAAATACACATGTACTAGGGATTAATATAATTTGAAAAAGTTACCTATATTTAAAACCTACAGATAGACTTTGGGGGATATATTTTTTAACTATGCATTTTTAAGCATTTATATACCTATGCAAAAGTTAAATGTGATATCTGCTAAGTACATATGATCTCATAAAGTATTCTATAATTGATACATACATAGGTGATCACAATTGATGATACATTTAATATTTAACATACATGACCTTTCATGGTTTCAGCCACCACTATCAGGGACCACAATGGAAGTAAGGGAAAATTATTTTCTCTTTTTTGTGTTATCCTTGGTATTGGTGTGCCTGTCATGATTCTCTTCATTTGTATACATGAATTGATCTGTGTATACTTATTGTTGGTTGCCATGATATGCATATTGTTACCTGAATAAACTCTATCTATCTATCTAACTATCTATACGAGTTCCAAACAGCCTGTATCCTGTGGCGGTGTTTGGTCTGCATACATACTGGTTGCAAAGTCAACCTTTGTAGCCGATATAACCGAAATTGTAAACACCTATACGATCATCCCGAATACACTGACATTTGCAAACAGTTTTGATCGTGATCAGACACCGTATAACACTGGTTACAATGTTTCAACAGTCAAAAGATCTATAGGATCGAGGAATTAACAATTTCTCGCTCAATGACGTCATAAAGCGTATTTGCAAACAATTTTGATCCTGATCAGACGCCGCGCGACGTGGCGTCTGATCAGGATCAAAATTGATTGCCACTTCTTCTGAAATTACGTCAGTAATACTGGCATGAATCTAACTTTGAAACGATATTGCAGATACCTATATTGAAGCAGACGACAATATGGCGGTGAAGCGGTAAAAACCTCAGGATAAATTTGATCATGAAGGACCAAAGTACACGACAATAAATAGATAAAATATATTAACGCGGTTACAGTGGGAGAAGACGTCATTCTTTCTAAACTCAAATCTGTTTGCCATTCAGGTAAAAATGTATCGATAGAATTTTTCAAAAATTGTATATTTTCTACAATTTATGAAAGTGCGTTTAGTTTCGTTTAAACGGAAACAATAACGTTTTATCCGCCATATAAGTTACCAAATTGCCAACGACATTTACGAAGAATGTTGAAACAGCAGAACGAAGTGTTTTATTTTCCGTAAGTCTTTAGCTGACGTAACATACGAAACCGCGATATCAGTGTCAAATAGTAGCGTGTTCAATTACCACTGTTTGCTGTTTAGGTTAGCAGCTTATGCCCCGTGTGCAGTGTGCAGAGTAGAGTAGAGAAAACATTTTCTTTCCAAATAATCCCGGTTACGCTTAATTTATTATTTTCATTGCAAACAGTTTGGAGCCGGATTAGACACCGGGTAACCCGGCGTCTGATCAGGCTCCAAACTGTTTGCCACTCAAATTAAATTGGTAGTCGGAATTGTCAAAAGATTCTTATTTTCTATATTTCATTGAAATGCGTTTGCGCTTAAAGGAAATAATTACGTTTTCTCAACTGTATTTCAGACCGGTAGCCAATTCGCAATCGATGGCCATCGACGGCCATCGATTTCTTTACTGAACTCATCACTGTTTGCAAAGGTCAGTGTTGTCGGTCCTGACAATGAAAGTGTTAACTCATTCACTCCTGAAACTTCAAATTGACAATCCAAGTTTTCAATTAAATCTTGTCCATGCTTTTACAATTTATGGTTGTTCAAACAATATATTACAAATCAGGAGACTATTGAAAGGATACCTCTTAAATGGGTCTACACTGTTTGCAAATGACAATTGTACTATTTACAGGCAAATGGTTCGTAAAGGACGCATATGTGCGTCACTATTTTTTAGTTGATTAATTGAAACTGATAATGTAAGTTTATAATTGACTAGGCTCTTGAAAATGTATCGAGTGAAGCGGTGGTTTCAATCAGTTTAAGATATTTTCTGTTCCAAAAAAACAGCCTTCAGTTGAAATTATGACTCTTTGGCAGTCCTACATAAATTTCGCACGCAATAGTGAAATATTGACAAAGAGGAGGTTACTTTCAGGGCGGCGGCACTTCAACCATTTGAACCCTACAGCCCTCTGTAGAGAATACTGTTTACATATGCAAACAGTGTAGACCCTTGTATTGTCATACCAAAAAACGCAACAGTAGACTGGTTCAAAACGCCTGTACTAGAAGAGTCCAAAAGGATTATAAATACCCACAAGAGACATTTAGGGTTGAAAGGGTTAAGCTTAATAATAACGTACCTTTTCTCCTCTGAATATCTTCACTGTGTGGAGATGTTTACATTCAGATGGTAAAATAACGAGTCTATAAAAAGCTGATGACACCATGATAACAGCCAAAGTCCTTTGCAACATTGGTTTACTTTGAAAAAAGAAAACAATTCTGACTGGTACATGTATGGTTGGTGTCTGTTTCTAGAAAAGCTTTAGAATGTGAGAATTTTTTTAAAGCTAGTTTATTTTATACAAACTAGAAACTACCTTCCATTCACTGGGGAAAATTCTCGCAAGTCTTTTACTTTTGCAAGACAGTCTTCATGAAGTTTTCATAACGGATATTTTTTTCATAAAGACATTTGTTGTGAACGAAATTAAATATAACAAACTCAAACGTTTCATTTGTTGAAAAATGGCACTACCAATGAAAATTGTTTATCCATATTCAGTTGAACTTCGTACTTGCGAAAAGATAAAAACAATTCATTATGCACGTTTCGCTTTAAACCATATCAGTAAATTTGGTATCAATCCAGCCCAAATGTCGCGTATTTTATGCATGCGCAATCAGTGTTTAGGATCGAGAAACTGATTATCAAGCCGATTGCAATTATGATAGTTTAACAAGAAGCAGCTTACACCAAGAACAAGTAAGAAGTTTTGCTCCGGAATATCAATGGCCTAGAATTGTATTAGAAGCATTGGTATTGCTTTCTCCGAGCTGGACATGTCGGTGAATCTGGGACACTATTTGTATACTCCTGAAATTATCAACGAAACTTTATATAACAGGTTATTCGGCAGTTTGATAATGTCAACAAACAGTCGTGTGACAAGGTGTCAAGTTACAATAAAGTACATGTACCACGCAATTTGAAAATCTACAACCAAAGTGTGTCTTTTGGTGTGCAAGGTGTGTCAAGCCTTCCGTCTTTTTTACGCCCGGTGTCAATGTAAATGCATTTCATAACTTCAATAAACTGTTGATAAGATACGGTTACTAATCTAGTATCACAAGAAAGGCTGATGAATTTGCCTTTATAAAAGAAGACCAAGTTATTTTCCAAAAGTACACCCATATTGTTTTCTAACCTAAGCATATGCAAACTTCGAAACGTCAACTAACTTAAAACGATAACTCCAATGTCGCTGAAATATTTAATAAGTGTTTCGTATTTAGACACATTTGTTTTCATGGCATTCTCATTGGATTATTGTCATAAAGTGTTCTACATAACCATTTGCTGTCAGTTCACAAGAATGGACGAGTGGGAGGCATAGCGGCCACAAACATTGCCGTGCCCTGTTTGTACATGATTTAAAAACATTTTTATTGCTGTAAAGGTGGAAAAAGTTAGTAGAATTGGTAGCTAAGCGACGAACGAGAGGATTTTTTGAACCCGCCCCCATGCTGTCACCGAAAATTTCATCGTTTCTCGGCCGATTCAAATCGCATGACCGAGTGTTTGAACAAACGGGTAAGAATTCCTTGGTATAATTAATACCAATATGCGCAGTATTTTGTAGAGCAGGTTTGTTAAACTATTTCAGTGTAAAAAGGGGTCATTATAAGTTAAAATCAGCTTTTTACATGGGTGCCGCCATCTTGGATGGGTGGCAGCAAGTAGATCGGTTACCCAGCCTGAGCTCAAAACAGATTAATATAATTCGTTAGATATCCACAACTCTGTACTGTTCTACATAGCGTTGTATTTCATGTGAATTTTGTTTAGTATAACTAAAATATGTGTTGTTGTTGTTGTTTGTTGCCGTAAATATTCACTATAGTGTTAAAGCGTTGATTTTCCCGTTCAGATAATACTAAAGCAAATACAATGAAAACAAATGTGGAAAATGAGTAGTTATTGAAATTTGTTGACGACGTAATTAATAAAAAGTCTGCAATCTGACCAGGCTTAAAACCTTTTGAAAAAGACGTTATTATTTATCACAAAGGCGTTTATAAATTGGGGAAGGATATTATCTTCCCCACTGCGTGTTTATGTTCCGTGTTTAAAGACTTAAACCTGTGTTGTAAAATGTTTTTTAAAGTAGTAGATGTGAAGATTTGATGTCCACAGATATTGCACGGTTGTTATCAACAACCGTGCAATATCTGTTGACATCAAGACTTATACTATTAAACGGCACGTTAACTTAACGTGCCGTTTAATAGTATACATATACCTTCGGTGGTGCGATTATGTATAGATGTTGTTTATTTCACTGTTGTTAAACGTACATACAGTGGAGAAGACGTTATTATTTTCCCCTTTAATTGCAAACAAAACTCAAATGCAAATGTTTAGAAAATTTAAATATTTATGTTAATCTATAACCCGGCACCTGATCAGGCTGTTTGCAATGGAAGTAAAACAATTAGCGTAAACGTGTGTACAGGGAAAGAATAGCTACTGTCTGATGCATGCTAGTTTTTTTGCAAATGTTGGTCAGCAAGATTTCAAGTAATGCAAACAAATGTGTTTTCTTATTACGTCAACATAATCATGATAAAATAAGCATATTCACATGTCAACTTTTAACGGTTTTCAGTTCCATGTTTCACTTTAAAGTGACATATGTACAATTCAAATTAAAATAGAAGAAAGAGGTTTGAATCTAAACTATTTAGTTCCTTCCAGTTTTGCAAGTTTTACACTTAGTTCATGATGCTATGACATATCGAAATATTTAAATCGTGTTTGATAAAAACAGTCCCATCTTTAATAGTTCTACATGTAGAACTTAAAAGACAAAAGAATCTATTAAATTGTTTGCTCCTGATAAGGGTTTTTTTCCGTCGCAGACTGAATAATTTCTATTTCGACTTTGAATTTGTCAATAATTTAAAGCAATCAGAAATGATCAGAAATCTAGGTCAATGCTCACTTACCTGAAACACAATACATGTGCTCTCATTGGCGAATGACACAGGTTGGTATATTGATTTTCAAATGAAACTCGGATTCAAAATCTTGCAAAAAAATGAGACACATTCTAATTCATGGCTGTTGATTTGGGGTCATTTCTAAGTTTAGCGTGTGGGGAACCAGTTTTCGGAAATTCTGTTTATATAATGAAACAACACCATTGACATAGACATGTTTACACAATGAATGATGTATCTAAAACAACTAATGGCATTGAAATGTTACGGGAAGCTCCACCATGCCAAGATGTACTTACACAAGAAATTCGATATACCTACAGTGGAGAAGTTATTCTTTCCCAATAAACGCGTTTACGCTAAAACTATTATTTGCAGTGCAAACAGTTTGGAGCCAGATCAGACGCCGGGTAACCCGGCGTCTGATCAGGCTCCAAACTGTTTGCCACCAAGATAAACAAGAATGATCAGAATTGTCCAAAAGTTGTTCTTTTCTACGTTTTAGTGCTTTGCGTTTGCGTACGTTTGCGTTTAAACGGGAAAGAATAACAGATTCTCCACTGTAGTTGGTGTTGTCTCTTTAACCCCATTCACTGCGTTATCCTGAGTACAAGTAATATTTCCAAACAGAGTTGACCCTAATCAGAAGTACTTAAGGCAGTAACAGTGTTAGTGAAACCAAAAACATCAGTCATTAATAATCTTTCGTGTGTTGTGACTAGATTACAGTATCTAATTTTTAGCACGTTATGGGTTAATTTGTGATAATGAAAATAAATTTTACCTGGATTAGACGCTGAATAACTGGACGTCTTTTCTGCACAGAAAGTTCACATTTTACTTCTTCCTTCCTAAAAGAAATGAAAAACAAGTATGCCAGGTCATGAGTAAACGAGCATGAAAGTGTTAATCGTAGCCCTGGGTTCAAGGTTATAAAGCGTTTGAGTTGAGTCTGAGATCGTTCTCAAGCATTCGATTGGTCCGATTTTAGCTTAACCCTGGGGCTAGCTGTCATCTCAGACTATGCGTCAGGAGTCCGTTTCTTAAAACTTCGTATGACAAATGTTGTCGTAAGTCAGATTATAAGAATCTCGATTGTTATTTATTTCTCCATCTAATCCTGTATTTTGACATCTCTTTGAAATTGCCTTGAAAAGGCGATTCCAAAGAGATGTCATAAGACATGATTAGATAGAAAAATCAGAAATTAAATGTATTTTAAAGTTTTGACTTACGACCGTTTTTGTCGTACGAAGTCTAATGAAAGGACCCCTGATCATGGTATACGCTGTCAATCTGTACACAATCCTCTACTTTCTGATGAGCACATCGTAAACGCTGTCGGCAATGGCATAATCACATTGATATGTTATGTGGTCGACATGTCAATGCGTAAATACTGCTCCCTACAATTTCAATAATATCATTCTGTATAATTATATATGTTTGTTTCTAATTGTCATGTGTATATGTGGCTTGTCTGTATGTCTGATTCTTTAATATTTGATCAGTTTGATTGGTTACGATTTTAAGTCGCTTTAACAGTATTTCAGTCATATCTCGACGTCCAGCTATTTTCAGTTGAGGGAAGATCCCAGAGGCCCTCTATGCACCGTTTCAGGCACAAATCGACAACTGGGTAGAACAACCGACCTCCCGCAAGCCAGCTGGAAGGCTTCCCAACATTTAAAGGCCAAAGTGCACAGACCGGTATTCGAAGTTTAGTGATGTAAATCACAGTGACCATACCACTAGGCCACAGAGGCCCCCTCTTTAGTATTGGGGGAAATAAAGAAATTTACATTACCCACACTAACGTCTCGTGTCTGACGCGGCGGCTGATCTCGGGGTACACTATATGCAATGCAATAAGTCTAGAGTTTTCAATTGCACTGATCAACTATATATAGAGAATTACTGTCGACATTTAATGTTATAGGTTACAAAAAGTGCTAAATGTTCAATTCGATAAGGGCAATCCGAACTTTGAACAGTACGCGTAGTTAAGGTGGCTAGACCCCGGATGTTGGCATCCAGAAGTTCCAATTCCAATAATTTATACCAAAGCAATCGACGGTATCACCGAATAAAACACTAATTACGACAGTTACGTTTCCTTGAATACCCTATATTCCGTGCACCCCGGTCAAATGCAAACGGGTTTTGAACCAAGATTGTTTGTTTACAATCCTTGCAAGCATGCACTCTCGGTTAGTGGTTCGCTAATATAAACCATGTTTAGTTCGACTATTTTGATTCTGGTTACCTTGGGACCAAAAACGCCACTGTGTCACCGAAATAACAATTACCACGTAGTAATCATGCGACTGTATAATTCTTTACCTAAATTCCAGAAAATCGTGTATAAAAGTAGTATACGTTGTAGAATTAAATAATACTTTTGCATCTAGTAGATTGTATCAGTATCTGTCTACTAACACCAAAATATGATAGATAGATAGATACTTTATTCAGTACAAAAGCCATCGGCTTATCAGTACACAGTTGCTACATACATATAATAATGGTCATGTCAATGGTGGAACAGTAATATGTATTGATCTCAATTAAAGCTAGTACGATGCATCGAAAAGTAGTTGCAAAATGTAAACTTTTAAATGTAGAGTTTTGACTTGTAAACGCTTATGTGTATGTTATACTTTTACATATTTTGCAGTTTCTTATTTGGTGATTTGTTTCAGAGTTTGATTATTTTTAAGTATTGTATTTCCAGTAAAAAAGGTATTTTTTTATTTTGACAGTATCTTGATTTGTATATAAAATATACCTTATTTCATGTTGTTTTATTAATATATACAGTGGATAAAACGTGATTCTTTCCCAATAAACGCGTATACGCTAAAACTATTATTTCAAATGCAAACAGCTTGTAGCCAGATCAGACGCCAAACTGTTTGCCACTCAGATTAGAAAACAATTATCAGAAATGTCAAAAAATGGTAATTTCCTACATTTTAGCGATTTGCGTTTGCGTTTAAACGGGAAAGAATAACGTTTTCTCCACTGTAGAACATTTTTGCTCATTGATATGAGGTTTTCCTACGAAATATCATGTCAGGAACACCGAGATGGTAGTTTTCTTGTGATCAGAATCTCCATGTGATCATTTTCAATTCAATTCAGGTTTTATACGACATTTGACAGGACAATAGGCACGCGGAACATCTTAACCCTTATCCTGCGATGATTTCGTCTGCTTCGAAATTGTCGTCTGCAAAGTTTGTAAAATTGAGGTTTATACATTTTTTAAGTAAAGAAACCTAAAGAAAAGTGTCAAACAGTTTGGATCCAGATAAGACGCCGCGTTACGCGGCGTCTTATCTGGATCTAAACTGTTTTCAAAATTCAATAAAGTCGCGACCAGCAGGCAAAGGGTTAAGAAAACTTAGCAATTCCTTAAAGTTAACAAAAAGAAAGGGAAATTGCAAAGAGCGAACTCATAAATAATACAAAAGGTGAAATGTTATTATTTCCCAAGAAAAGCGGTTTTTTTTTTAAAACTTAGGTCATTTGCAAAGAGGTTGGACCCATATGAGACGTCGGTTGTCAGATCAAGCACACAGTTGTTAAAACTATTCAAAAACAATGTCTAAACACAGTTACAGTCTGTTTTAGATCGTATGGCACATCAACATAACCTGCATTTTGTACATCCTATTACATTGCCTTTGTATTTAGTTTTAACAATTCGCCGGTCCTAATTTCGTCTGCTTTGAAATTAACGTTTTCTAAAATTGTTCAATTAGGTTAAAATTGCGCATTTAAATTAAAGAACCTATACTATGAGCGTTAAACAGTCGATAAATCCATGTCAGAAGACGCATAACGTCTGTTTGATCTGAAACAAACTTGCTTCCCAAATTGATCGAAGATGTTTGCAAATACATGTACCAGTCAATTATGCAATTAGCAGTGATTAACAGGAAGAACTTTTTTCCTTATTGTACACGTTTTCCTTATATGTGCAAGAACGTTATTCTTTCCCAAATAAAGGCATGTAGGCTAATCAAATTATATACATTGTAACCCGGCGTCTGATCAAGCTCCAAACATTTTGCCATACAGGTAAAAATGAATCATAAACGTTTCTCAAGAATTCGTCATTTTCTCTATTTTTGTTTCATTGTGTTTCAGTCCGTTTAAACGGGAAAGAATAACGCCTTCTCCGCTGTTATACAAACCGGAGGAAGCGCTGTATATATCCTGATTTTGTTGATGCCACAGATTAAAACATATAACTTAAATGCAATTTTTGTATGATACCCTAGGAAAGGCCACAATGAAACATTTACGACATAGTATATGTCCGCATTGAATCAAATGATGAAAGAATTAACTTCCTCATATTGTAACTTTTTACTATCATGACAACATCTACTTTAAACAATTGTCTGCTTTTGTTTCTAAAATGTGAATTTTATATCCCTTAACCTTAGAATTATTGAACTGAATGTCAAGCGCTTAGGATCTGGACCAGACGCTAAAAACACTGCGTTTGATCAAGATACAAACTGATTGCAAATGACATTGAAGGGTTTAAATTGCATTTTTAACTGTTTAGAAGGATAAAAATACAGCAGTGTGACTTGTTTTTACGTTAAATATAGTGAAACTAAATGGCAAAATTACTTGTTTTTAACAGAAATATAAATAGATAGAGGATAATAAATTTCTTTGGATTTATATGAAAAGTTTATCACGAAAATGGGTTGTTATCTGGTTAAAAAACGAGTCCGCAGGACCTTAATCAGCTTTCGCGTATACGGCTCATGCAAATAGGGCGAGGTGGGGATGGAGTCATAACGTGTCTTTTTTTTGTTTAGGTCATAATCTTGTTCTCGGTCCTATTTAAAGATTTTTTTAGAATAGAATCTTTATTATGCAATAACTCTAACATGAGCCATAAGAATTGCAACAATAAACACAAATTAGAGAAAACGGTATGGCAAGATGGCATTGGACAGAAAACTTTTTTGTCTACATAAGTAGCTGAATATGTTATTAAATGTTATTCAAGAATGAATCAATGCCTCGAAGTTCAAATTGTAATTTCCCATCGTAATCTGTTCTGGATACCGATACATTCATGGTATTTTACCGACGGTAGATGTGCATGTACAGTGGAGAATCTGTTATTCTTTCCCGTTTAAACGCAAACGTACGCAAACGCAAAGCACTAAAACGTAGAAAAGAACAACTTTTGGACAATTCTGATAATTCTTGTTTATCTTGGTGGCAAACAGTGTGGAGCCTGATCAGACGCCGGGTTTCCCGGCGTCTGATCTGGCTCCAAACTGTTTGCACTGCAAAAAACAGTTTTAGCGTAAACGCGTTTATTGGGAAAGAATAACAGATTCTCCAGTGTACATGTAACACATCATAATTATATATTTTGCCAGAACACCCTATCTATCAGTTTCGAAACTAATGTTTTCATAAACACATGTTTTAAAATTTGTTTTCCTTATAGATGGCATTGCATTTTGAAAATATCATTTGAGCCCCATAGTAGTATTTAATGTGTAGTTTTGTAAGTATGGTAAAGCTATGTGTAGTATGTGTATGTACAGTATAGTACAATTTAGTACAGTACAGTTTAGTTTATTACAGCAAAATATAGCACAGTGAGTATAGTATATAGTAAACTGCAGTGCATTAAAGTAACCTCTAGTCTTAATCATTTGCCTGCTGATCACGACTTAACTGATTTTTGCAAACATTTTGGATCTGGATCCAAACTGTTTGACATTCGTCTTTAGGTTTCTTTACTTAAAAATGTATCAGTCTAAATTTAACAAATTTTTAGACGACAACCTTAAAGCAGACGATATCACCGCAGAAGAAGGGTTATATAACATCAGAAGCAAACGCCATGGTACAAATAACACTATCGTGGTTACGTTTATTCATTTGTTCCCATGTGCAGATACACTACCATCTTCGGTACGATGACGCATTGAAGGAGTGGATCAAGCGAGAAACCATGGACGTTTCCAAGAACGAGTCGATCCTCGGTGTTACAGCTATTCTTTCCCAATAAAGATGTTAATGCTTAAACAATAAAGGCCATTACAATCAAACTGGTGCTCTATGAGACGCATAGTAAACCGGTATCTGATCAGGTCAAGCTGTGTGCCACTCAGATTAAAATGAATTCATGTCACTTTATTAACATTACGTTTGCATTTAGTCTATTTAAATATTGTATTCTTCAGTGTACAAAACGATATACATAATTTTCAGTTATCGTTTCTTTATTTGTACATGTACAGTGGAGAATCTGTTATTCTTTCCCGTTTAAACGCAAACGTACGCAAACGCAAAACACTAAAACGTAGAAAAGTACAACTTCTGGACAATTCTGATAATTCTTGTTTATCTTGATGGCAAACAGTTTGGAGCCTGATCAGACGCCGGGTTACCCGGCGTCTGATCTGGCTCCAAACTGTTTGCACTGCAAATAATAGTTTTAGCGTAAACGCGTTTATTGGGAAAGAATAACAGATTCTCCACTGTATCTACACATCAGGTTCCAAGGTTATAAAGCTTTTGAGTTGAGTCTGAAGTAGTTCTCAAGCATTTGATTAGTCAGATTCGAGCCTAGTTTCAAATCTGACCAATCAAAGGCTTGAGAACAATATTAGACTCAACTCAAAAGCTTTATAACCTTGAACGCTGGGATATGGCATACAGTGCAGAAAACGTAATTCTTTCCCGTTTAAACGCAAACGAAACGCAAACACGTTGCATTAAAACGTAGAAAATGACAACTTGTTGGCAATTCTGAACATTCATTTCAATCTGAGTGGTTAACAGTTTATAGCCTGATCAGACACCGGGTTACCCGGCGTCTGATCTGGCTCCAAACTGTTTGCACTGTAAATAATAGTTTTAGCGTTTATGGGAAAGAATAACGTTTTCTCAACTGTATGTGTGGATAATGCTTTAATATTTTTTTGCTTGAAGAACATTTGTTATTGCCTGACTATCCCTTGTCTTGAAATCCGAGAGCCTTTAGATGGAACAAATATTGAGAATGACGTCATACTACGCCCACGCCATTGAGGAGCATCGCCAAAAACCTTCTGCATCTGATAGTTAATCTATAATTATGAATGAATGTTAGTATTTGCACTCTAGTACTAGTCATAGCCTTGTACTCCAAAAGGAGCAATTGATTTAGATTGATTCGCTCTCATATGATAAATGATGGCTGGTCCCAACCCAAAGTTTACCTTTCCCTTAAATATGAAGAATAACTCTTTCACCGTCTGATACAGTGAATTTGCGAAAATTTTGGATCCAGATCACACGCGACACCTGATCAGGTTCCTCATTATTTGACAATAATGTCGATGTGACTTCAGTTATTATGCCTTAAATCTAGATCTGAAACAGTAGTACATATGATTTATTTCTTCATTGAAGGAAAGAGTACCACTTTTTACTGTCATGAAAATGCACCATTAGAAATTTTGCCCATATCCTAGTACATGTATATTGTAGCTTAAAGCAGACAGAAATAAACAAGAGGGCCAGAATGGCCCTTGATCGCTCACCTGACCATGGTGACACTAGGATGGGTCGCGTGATTTCAGAAAAGAAGATTTGTAAAAGGTGACCCCCAGGGCGGGGCGAATTTTGACCCCAGGGGCAAAATTTGAACAACTAAGATAGAGGACCTGTAGACGATGATATGTGCAAAATATCTAAATTCAGTGTACTATGGTTTCAGACAAGAAGATTTTTGAAGTTTTCATTGGAAAAAATCTATTTTAAGCTTCGGTGACCCAGATATGCAACAGACCAGAACCAATTCATCCATATATGTGAAGGACCTCTAAAAGTTACATCATGCCAAATATCAAAGCTCTGGCCATATTGGTTTCTGAGTAAAAGATGTTTGATCATTTCCCTATGTAACTCTATGTAAAACGGTGACCTCCGGGGCGGGGCCAATTTTGACCCCAGGGACAAAATTTGAACAAATTTGATAGAGGGCCTGTAGACTATGCTATGTGCAAAATATCTAAACTCAGTGTACTATGGTTTCAGACAAGAAGACTTTTTAAGTTTTCATTGAAAAAATCTATTTTTAGCTCCGGTGACCCAGATATGCAACAGACCATAACCAATTCAACAATATTTGTGAAGGACTTCTAGAAGTTATACCATGCCAAATATCAAAGCTCTGGTCATATTGGTTCCAGAGAAAAAGATGTTTGAACATTTCACTAAATAACTCTATGTAAAACTGTGATCCCCGGGGCGGGGCCAATTTTGACCCCAGGGACAAAATTTGAACAAATTTGATAGAGGATCTGTAGACGATGCTATGTGCAAAATATCTAAGCTAAGTGTACTATGGTTTCAGACAAGAAGATTTTTTAAGTTTTCATGGTAAAAAATCTATTTTTAGCTCCGGTGACCCAGATATGCAACGGACCGGAACCAATTCAACAATATATGTAAATACCTCTAGAAGTTATACCATGCCAAATATCAAAGCTCTGGTCATATTGGTTTCAGAGAAAAAGATGTTTGAACATTTCACTATATAACTCTATGTAAAATGGTATCCCTCGGGGCGGTGCCCATTTTGACCCCAGGGGCAAAATTTGAACAACTTTGATAGCGGACCTATAGATGATGCTATGTGCCAAATATCTTAGCTTTGGCCCTTGTGGTTTCAGACAAGAAGATTTTTTAAGATTTCCTTATTTTTTCACTTTGGTTGCCATGGCAACCAGAGTTCTACATTGTTTCAAATTCTTTGAACAACTTTGAAAGAGCTTGACCCAAGGAACATTCCTGTGAAGTTTGGTTGCAATCAGACAAGTAGTTTTGAAGAAGATGTTTGAAGAAATTGTTGACACACGACGAACGACGAACGACGCACGACGACGGACGCCGGACAAAGACCGACCACAAAAGCTCACATTGAGCACTTTGTGCTCAGGTGAGCTAAAAACAGAATGCGTCTTAAGGCGCATTCCTATTTACTTCCGTGATGCTTTATGTGGTTACCTATATCCACAGAACTACAGACAGGCTATGGGATAATGGGTTAAGGGCAATATCGACATTGAATGATAAATGTATGCGTGTGGTAAGCGCCCACACTCAAATGATGGTGAACTGACCGTCCTACATTAATAAAGAATACAGAGAAATCCTTATTTAAAAGAAGCTGCTGTAATACTTTTGCTCTGTAAGCGCAGAGTTCTGCCATGTTTTTTATTGACATGTGACTCATGTGCCAATGTGATGAAAGACATTAACGAAATTCAACGTGAATGTGATCTTATCAAAATATAATATTTGGCGATTTTAACGCAAGATGTGGGGAGGAAAGTGACTTGAATATCCCCCGAGAGCCGTTGTTTATAATCACACGAATAAGTATGGGCTTCATTTTATTGACTTTTTAATAGATTGCAACCTATGTATTAAATGACATAGGCGGGGAAACCAATTACACATGTGTATCTCCGTTAGATACATCTATATATTATATTGTTATACCATATTATAGTTTAGCAAGATGTACGGAATGACAAGATACGTGATTTTTATTTCCATGGCTATGAACACCTACCAGATCATTCACTTAAAACAAGGTACTGTATAATACATACGTTAATTGCCCTGCTTGACACCAGACAGGTTAGACAAATACTTTATTGGCCTTTATTGTAAATAAGGACATTTGATTAGTCATTTGCAAATATTTGTGAGGGAGTACATGTACCAGCTTTAGAATAAAGCATCCGAAACCGGAAACTTTGTATGCCAATAATGTTTACTTCCTGGGTACGAAAGTTTATAAGCAAAATGTTTATTTAACCCTTTTACTGTCTTGCACATTTATTGTCATTGTTGTTTTCTTTCAAATTTATAGTAAAGTCATTATACGTCGCCATGAGATTCAAATAGTTTGTAGCCTGATCAGATGCGCATTTCAATCTGCGCCTGCTCTAGATCAAAATTATTTGAAATTGTTCAATTAGTTGGATGTGGTCATTTGAAAATGTAAACAATCAAATACGTCCTTGTTTGCTCTAAATTCTATATAAACTCAGTCACTTTCAACGTTTTTTCATAAGTTGTATTCGCTTGTTTAGCGTGTTGAACGTTTATACTTTCGCATGCTTTTATTGCAATATCTTGATATCTTTTGCTAACAGTATTGATCCGCGTGATATGCCGAGTAACCCGGCATCCAATGCGGATTCAAACTGTTTGACGCTCAGATTTAACGTCCACAGCCACTGTGTAGGGAATGCAAATTCTCTTCAGATATGTAGAATACACCATTTACCAGAAGATTGCTTGTTTAACTCACACACACCCCTCCCCAAACTTAAACGTTAAATGGGCAAATCCAGTGTAAAATTAAGACTCGCCCATATTTGACTATTTTGCTTGCTTTTCACAATTTAATGCAAAATAATAATACTACAATACACTGTTTGTTAATGACGAGAATTCCCGTCGCTAGGGTTGAATGGGATAATATAAAACACTGTTTTAGTATTTAGCATGAGAACATTTGAAAATAAAACGTAATGCCTACCAAACGCGTTAAGGCCAAAGCTATTATGGTCATTGCAAACATTTGGATCCAGATAAGATTCCGAGCAACTAAGCATTTAATCAGGCGCCACTCTCGTAAACAAGTATACCATTGCACTTGCCTGTAATATGCGAACAAGAATATCCGTTGTACTTAACGGATACCTTAAATATGCGAACAGTGATACCAATTGCACTTGACTACAATATGCAAACAAGAAGACCCGTTGCACTTGCCTTCAATATGCGAACAAGTATGCCCATTGCACTTGCCTTAAATATGAGAACAGAGATACCAATTGCACTTAACTACAATATGCAAGCAAGAATAATCATTGCACTTGCCTTCAAACAAGTATACATATTGCATTTTCCTGTAATATGCGAACAAGAATACCCATTGTATGAAGAGTGACTGTAAGAAAGATTCACTGCACATACAGTGGAGAAGACGTTATTCTTTCCAAATGAACGCGTTTACGCTAAAACTATTAGTTCCATTGCAAACAGTAACCCGGCGTCTGATCAGGCCCCAAACTATTTGCCACTCAGATTAAAATAAACACTGAGAAATAGCAAAATGTTGTTATTTTCTACATATAAGTGAAATGCGTTTCCGTTTCGTTTGGGTTTAAACGGGAAAGAATAACGTTTTCTCCGTTGTAGCCGTTTTAGACAACTATGTACAGTGAAGCTAACTTATAACGAAGTCCTCGGGACTGTCTGACTGTTTTCGTTATATCCAAATTTCGTTATATCCAGATTTCGTTATATCAGATATATTTTACTATACGTTAATTAGTGATTGGAAAAAACTTTGTTATATTCATTATTTCGTATTATTATAAACATGTACCTATCGATGAATTATAAAGAGTTCTCGGTTAGATAAATTTCATATCGTCACAGTTGATATCATCACTAGTGATGATATCACTTTTTGTGACGTCACGTCACAATATCTTTAGTGACGTCGCGCATAAACAATTAACTTTGTGAGTTTTTCTGTAAAAACTTCAATAAAATGTATATAATAAATAGAATAATCAATTCCTTTGAATAGATATGAAAAACTATATCATTCGAAGGGGCTGTTATCTGGTTAAAAAAACTCGTCATGCGGACTCGGTTTTTAACCAGATAACATCCCATTCTCGCGATATATTTTTCATATCAAACCAAAGGAATTGATTATCCTCTATATGTTCTAATTCGTTGTAAGTGGGCATCGCTGTATATGAACGTTGAGAGTATGGCATGATTCATCTTGCGAGGGAGCGACTCCCCGCAACTGTCTTTGCGCTAGACGGCTTGTCAATAAACTAAATATTTGCACAACTATCTATCAGGGTGTGGGTGATTTCTGCAAGAAAATTAATACAGTGTTCCCTCCCTACAACGGCCCTCCCAACAACGACTCCCTCCTTACAACGACCCTTACAGTTCCCTAAAAAGAACAATTATGTAAAACGATTTTACAATATCGTCTGCTTAAAATTGTCGTCTGCTGTTTTTTCTCAAAGTTACATAAAAGTGGACATTTTGATAGAATAAATATACTGACAAGTGACAAACAGCTTGAATACACATCCAATTACGTGGCGTCTGGTCTGGATTCAAGCTGTTTGCAAATATAAATCAAGTATTAATTTTCCCTCTCTATAACGACTCCCTCAGAACAACACACACTATCTGTGTCTCCCATTGGGTGTCGTTGTAAAGAGGAAGCACTGTAGCATCCCTGGTCCATTTATTATACCGTTTCTAATGTGTTGTGTCTGTTTCTTATTTAATATGCTTCATACGTATATATCGTCTGCTTCCAAATTGTCGTTTGCAAATTTGCGAAAATCATTTTGTGTGCTTGTATTTTAAATGTATACTCAATTCCAAAAGAAACTGTGCACTTTTTATTTAAAATTTCGCACACACTATCTCATGTATATTTGCCACCTGTCTATAGCAAAATCTATTGTTTAGTATGAAGAAATGTTTAGTTTATTTGGAAATACGTTATTTTGCATGTTTTGCACGTGCAGCTCAAGGAAAATGCACACCCCACCAAAAACGTGCATAAGTGTAATTTGTATGCCTTATACAAAGGAAAACAGCACATTTTACTTCATATCGGTACACAACGAACTTGCTGAGATTGAATGAAAATAGGCAAATTAGAGTATTTGCAATGCTTGTTCATAACTACAACGTCACTAACTAGGGGAACCTTTGTGGGACATATCTTGACAGCACACCATTGGGATGCTCGTTTGCAGCGAGCATGATGTCATTTCCGTTTGGGGCTACGGTAGTGGACTCGTGTATTTTCACTGATATGTCTAATAATATTTTTAGTCACCATGATGCTCGCACGTGGGGCTTTAGTAGAAAAGACCTTATGGACCATGAGTATGCCCTAACTAAGGGATAGGACAACGTTTTCATTCCCAACGTCGTTTTAGACGTCACTCTATAAGGTTTATGCGATGTTTCATTAACGTTTGCATCATGAGCAAAGATGGACACATACGATACTGACAAAAATATCATAAAGATACAAATAAATCGACATAAATTACCAACTGAAAACAGTCTGACCCTTAAGGTTACTTTGCAACTTCGATTTTAACAATTCGTCTTTTAAAAACATCCACTTTAAACGACCGCATCTCAAAATCTGAAATAAATGCCATATTGTTCGTGAACTGATCTAAATTTTGGTACCGAATACATAGGCTTTTAGGAAAATAGTCACTGAATAAGGCCAAAAAACCTGAGTTTCTGGTAACCCGACCGACCCTAGTTTTTTTCCCCCGACCTTAAACTTTTTTTTCGTTTTTCGAAAAATATATTGGCAAATGTCGGTCATTTTGCGACAATCGCTTTTTGAGGATTGTGTAAAAGAAGATTTTCTCCATTTAATTGTTTAAAAAGGTTTTTTATAGACGTTTAAGTGTTTTAAAATTGGATTTTAAAATAAGATGAAGAAAATATCAAAGTGAAATTTGTTCTAAATCTGTCATAAAGTAGCTTCCTTGAAGATATGATATGCAAGTTAACCACTGACACATTCAACATGCAGACATCGCATTTTAATGACACATTTGACATGCATACTACACAATGTCATGTCAAAACATTATTAATTCCATCTGTCATATACAAGTCACTACTTTGCCGTCTTTGTGTATCAATATCATAAACAATCATACCAGTTTAGATTTTTAAGATAATTTTGGTGATGTGGCTCTTTCAACAATTTCAATACATATTTATAAGGTTTTTTATGTATGGCCCAGGGCTCTGCACAATAAAATACATTTATATAGTTTCCTATAAAATACTCCATTAAAGTTAAATGTTTTATTGTATGTGTTTAAAAAAATAAAAATAAATTCCGACCGTCCGTCCCTAATTTATTTTGGGCATGTAATAGGAAACACATGTAATTTTTTATTTGGCCTAATTACAGAAAACAAAGTGCACAGTTTCTTTTGGAATTGAGTATATAAAACCCTTAATGTTGACACATTTAATCATATAACTGTTTATATGTGTCCCTTCAATGCATCACAACGGTAATTTTAACTCTTTGCATGCTAGTGGCGGATATATCGGTCACAGTGATTACCTTGGCAAATAGTTTGGATCCAGATGAGACGCCGCGTAACGAAAATTAGAAAAGCCTATTTTTAGAACATCTGCAGACGACCATTTGTTGCAGACGAAAGTCTACCCAGCATGCAAAGAGTTAAACTCTATAGATATGCATGGTTTCGGTGTCATTTATAATTGTGCGATGTTGTATAAAACAGTTAAATCGTCCAGAATAAGAATATTGACTTGCGTAATACATCTTCCAATCCATAAGAAATAGACCTTTCCAACAATGTACCATAATTATCATCCTACATATACACTGTTCGCGTGCGACACGTACATTCCATATATGGTGTTTGGTTTTTTTCAAATACGAGTATACCGTAGCTAGAATTGAATATGTTTGCAAATTAAACTCCAACGATGAGCATACTCGACATTTACAAACAGTATATATGTAAAAAGTATGCCTGGCCTATGCAAGCAGTGCAGAACCATAATATGTTATATTAAAGCAAATTATTGTAAGGACAATTATAAATAGTTGACAATGAACTAGACTGAATTTGAAACTGGAATCTATTATTTTGAAACTGAACATTTCCATTAATAGTTTCACGGGTGAATGAGTTAAAGATATTGCATTGCAGACGACAATTTGGAAGCAGACTCATTGGTGGCGCAAAAGAGTAACAAGTGCATGCTGGGATAGCCAACGCCCACGCGGCATGACACACTGAACCAGAAAAGTCAATACAGGTAATTAATCAGAATGAATGAGTTTCGACCGCACCAACTCTATTTTCATTCTTATTTAACACTTTCGTGATCTAATTAATCGGAAGATGTTTGCCTCTTCACCGCTTTATTGTCGTCTGCTTCAGTATCGTTGTCTGCAAGACACGTTTCATAGTTAGATTTAAGGTTGTATAACTTAATAAATATTGATAAGAGTGTCAAACAGTTTGGGTCCTGATCAGACGCCGCGTTACGCGGCGTCTGATCAGGACACAAACTGTTTGCAATACCCTTTATGACGTCATTGAGAGTGAAAGGGTTAACACCTTCACTTCCCTGATGTCACTTGCTTCGAACAATTATCGCATGCTTTTATTTTTCAAATTTATATACATGTACTTATATTAGGCAATTTAACTGCAGACACATCGATACAAATGCCAAACAGTTTGGTTCCAGTTCAAAATTCGTCTTTAAGTTGCGTCCGATTAGGATTCAAACAGTTGCAAATAAGCATTGCATCCGAGGTATAAACAGTTAATTGTAAAGAAACGCGGACATAGGTGTTCATTAACGGGATGTCACTTTATTTTCACAATAATATTGTATTTCTCTCTAATAGGAAACTGTTTTATAAAATCTGGTTCTCAGTCTGTATGGAAGTAGATCTACGTATAAGTATGAACTATGTGAAAGTTCATCCTTTGATTTGATTTTTTTTTCTAAGAAATGTGTCCTTTATACAAAATAGTTTCAGTTTGAAAAAATGATAAGTTCAGATTTTCTTTTTGTAAACTGCCTTTTGTTTATATTTTAGGAGTATAAGTTCCTGTTTTAAAACTGTTTGTCATTGTGGTTATAGATAGTTAGATACAGTGGCGAATGCGTTAATAACTCACAATAAATACGTTTACTCTCAACTCAACTCAGCTCAACTCAATTTAACATAACTATTTATGGCAGCCATGTCCGAGACCTGGCTTCTGAAAAAAAAGTTGTTTGTCACACAGATTAAAAACCATCGTCAATATTGTGATTAAATTGTCACTTTTTTACATTCCGGTGCATTGCGTTTGCATTTAGTTCATGTTAACTGTTTCATTGTCAAGTTTTTTCGTCAGCTTTAACAATCTGATGGCCAAGTTATCGTCTGCTTTCATAGTGTATTTTGCAATATTTTGTCAAGTCTGATTTAGGGCATTTTAACTTAAGAAAGTTCGATACGAGTATCAAAAAGCCGCGTCTGATCAGGAGCACGTTTCATAAAACTTCGTACGATAAATGTTGTCGTAAGTTAGATAATAAAAGTTTGACTTATTATTTATTTCTTCATCTAATCCTGTCTTGTGAGATCTCTTTAGAATCGTCTTTTCAAGACGATTCCAAAGAGATGTCACTGTCACAGGACGGGATTAGATAGAGAAATCAGAAATTAAATGCATTTTAAAGTTTTGAATTATGACAGTTTTTGTCGTACGAAGTTTTATGAAACGGGCCCTAGGATTTTGCAATGTACAGTGGAGAAAACGTTATTCTTTCCCAATAAACGCGTTTACGCTAAAACTATTATTTGCAGTGCAAACAGTTTGGAGCCAGATCAGACGCCGGGTAACCCGGCGTCTGATCAGGCTCCAAACTGTTTGCCACCAAGATAAACATGAAATATCAGAATTGTCCAAAAGTTGTTCTTTTCTACGTTTTAGTGCTTTGCGTTTGCGTACGTTTGCGTTTAACAAATTCTCCACTGTATGACGCAATTGGCCGGAAAGGGTTAAATGAAGAAACTCAAAATGTTTTGAAATCATTAACGAAGTTTTAATCTGAGTAGCAAATGTGATAACTGTGCAAAAGAGTGAAGATCCATGAATCATCAAATAGCATTGCATCCCATCTGTATCGAAAATATTTAACCCTTTCATGGTCAAATTATTCGGGAGATTTTGACCGCTTCACCGCTTTACTGTCGTCTGCTTCAGTATTGTTGACTGCAAGACACGTTTCAAAGTTAAATTTAAGGTTGTATGACTTAATCAATATCGATACGAGTAACAAACAGTTTGGATCCTGATCAGACGCATCGTTACGCGGCTTCTGATAAGGACCAAAACTTTAAGGCATCATTGAGAGTGAAAGGGTTAAGGCCATGCGTCCACTAGGGCGCGGACAAGACGCGGAATACAAATTTACTGAATCCGCAACCCTTCCATATTTTCTTGAAAGCTTCTTTTTATTGTCCGTATTATTCCTAAACACTTCCCAATGATTCCGCACCTTCCGGAAGGGTAAAATTATCCGCATCGAAATTTTGGTCGAGAGCAAAATTTGGACGCGGAATTGAACTTCCTGACACCTTCTGCAACCAGTCTCAATTGTCCTGCCGACATCGCCACTTTGCCAAGACATCCGGCCTTTCCTGAAGCATTCCTGCTCTTCCGTAACCGCTCCTGAAAGCTTCCGCGGTAAAGAGATCTTCGCGCGTCGGTATGAAGACAGGCGGAAGACAAGCGGAAGGTACCCCGATACCTTCAGGAACGTGCGAAGCCGGTGCGGTAAGTGCGAGGAACCGACGCGGACAAAGTATCACGTGGCTATTTTTTGTCCTACAACATGTACGATCGGCATGTTCGGTGAACATTATGTGTCTGTCCTGTTTAATTCCTAGGACTGTCTCAAGTAACCCAGAGCCCGGTGTCAAAGGTTCACAATATTGCAAAAAATCGGACATTGATTCGTACCTGACGCGGAAGCTATGCCGAACTGCCATTTTTGATTCCGCAACAATTCCTAATCTTGGGCGTGTTCGATTATCAGTTCCAGAACTGTTTGGGACGATTCCATGGAATTAGTAAATCGAATAAAAACGGAATTGAACCCTTGCAAATGTGGTAGTCTGGTTCCCTGCTTAGTACAACTTTGCTGTCGAAGCGTTGGCAAATTGTGCCGGGAACCATGACGATACGTCACAATTCTGCTCACACCACCTCCTTGAACAGAACTGATAGAACAGTTCTGTAATTGAATTCCGGACCATTCGATTTCGATTCCGTCAATCCCGCAGATTCCGGACTGATAATCGAACACGCCCTAAATAAAAACGGAATTGAACCTGGTTCCCTACTTATTACAACTTTGCTGTCAAAGCGTTGGTAAATTGTGCCGGGAACCATGATGATACGTCACAATTCTTTTGGACAGAACTGATAGAACAGTTCTGGAATTGAATTCCGGACCATTCGATTTCGATTCCGCCAATCCCGTCAATTCCGGACTGATAATCGAACACGCCCCAAGTCAGCACTCTAGTGGACGCCTAGCCAGGCATAACAGGCCTATGATTTTTTTATGATTTTTATTTTTATTTTTTAGGACAAAACTGCAGATGAATCACATCTGACAATTGTGGCTGACAGAATTTGCAAACGACAACTCTAACAAATTATAGGGTGCTTAAAGTCCCATTGTGTTTTCAGACCTTTTCTCAATGCCTGAAATACAATAACGGTTAATAATAATGTTTGAACATTCTTAAAGCCCAAACTGATCTATGAAACGATGAAGACTGACCTAAATCACCAAAAAGGGCGATTTAAAATCATAACAAACCGAAAATAGAACGTCTTGCATAAACATTACCACACGGCTTAGTATCGCGTGATACAGCCGAAATCAAATTCACTGGGTGCAACCGTATCTACCTCCGCCCGTCTATCCATCAGTCAGTTAGACTATCACACTTTTTTGTCCGCTCTCTAACTCAATTATTTTTTATCCGATCTTCCACAAACTTGCTGAAAATGTTCATTGATATACAATCAAGGTTTAGTTCCATTACTACTAAAATCACATAAGGTATTTTTGAGTTATTGCCTGTTAAGGATGTCGGCCTGTCTTTTTGAGCATTATGAAATTTCCGAAAAATTTTACGAACTCATTTTCAAAAAAATGTTAAGAACTCATTTTCGGTGAATGCATGCAGTAATAAAATATTATTTTCCCGGGAAAAAATTGGATTTTCGTTCCGGAAGGGACTTTTTAAGTTTTATGTCCTATTCGTAGTTTACAGCATACACTGTTTTCATAGGTAGGTTGCATTTTGTTACATCCGATTTCATTTCAATTTCTCAGAATAAAAGCATGAAATTTTCATGGTAGTACAGTTTTAGTATAAATTATAGATAACTCAATAGATAAAATGAATTTTTTTTGAAAAAAATTTTTTTTGGTAAAAATACACCAAAAAGTGAAAAAATGAGAAAAAATGGATTTTTTAGATAAAATGATCTATATCTTTTTTTAAAGATCCGGGACCCTGTGTTTTTATTTGCTATTTCACTAAAACTTTATGTTTGCAAGGCTAAAAACAACAAATAAAAAATTTGGTAATTAGTTTGCTACAATTTGTAGGGCAATTTTCACTGTGCATTATTCTCCCATTATAAAAAAGTGGGTGGGGTAAATTTTACTCCTTTCCGGTGAAATCAAACATTTTTATTTTGGATCTTGAAAAAACATTATTTTCAGGGTTTATTCTTACTATGGTAATATAAATTAGGATACTTTTTGTACAAATATATTGTTTAAATAAAGATTGAAAAACAGTAGTATAAAAAAGTAGGAGTTTTTATGAAGCTTCAATTTTAGGGGGGTAGCCGTGAAATATCTCAAATTGTGAAAAAGAAAGGTCCGGTACCCCCACTTTTTTCACCAGTTTTGTCATAGAAACTAATTTTACTGTCTGTATGCAAAGTTTGAAGAATTTGGTAATTACTTTCCAAAGGTGCACCTACCCCCTTAATTAATAAAAAATGACCGTTTCAGTCATTTGTGCACTCTAAAACAAACAGCTTTTATCGGATATTCACCAAACATGCTTAAAATATTTATTCATATAAAATTTAGGTCTAGTTTGATTATTACTAAAATCGCATGTGGCATATCTGAGTGTTTGCCCTTTATGTATTAAAAAATGACTGTTTTCAGCAAGTTTTGCTCTCTAACACAAATACGTTTTATTGGATCTTCACCAAACTTGCTGAAAATGTTTATTGATATAAAATCAAGGTTTAGTATGATTACTACTAAAATCGCATAAGGTATATCTGAGTTATTGCCTGTTTATTAGGTAATAAAAAATGACTGTTTCAGTCACTTTTGCACTCTAACACATACAGTTTTTATCGGATATTCACTAAACTTGCTGAAAATGTTTATTTATATAAAATCAATGTTTGGTTTTAATACTACTAAAATCGCAAAAGGCATGTCTGAGTGTTTGCCCTTTTAGTATTAAAAATGAATTTTTCAGCATTTGTTGCTTTCTAACACATACAGTTTTTATCAGATATTAACCAAACTTGTTGAAAATGTTTATTAATATAAAATTTAGGTCAATCATCTTAACTACCAAATTCGCACAAGGCATGTTGGAGTTATTGCCCTTGAATGACTAAAAATTAACTAATTCAGGCTTGTCAAACAGTTTTAATTGGATCTTCACCAAATTTACTGAAAACAATATTTGTATAAAATCTTGGTCCAGTTCTATTTATACCCAAATCGCCGAAGGCATGTTGGAGTTATGGTTCTTCAATTTTTAAAATTTTACTATTAATAAATCTAAACTGAACAAATTTTGCAGACGACAATGTCAAAGCAGACGTCTGTGCAGCAGAATAAGGGTTAACCAGATGCTCCAGATACACATGTAAGCGGGAGTAATCTGAACTAATCTAACATTTTCTCACTCAATTCAGCACCGAATGCTATGGTGTTACTACTGATTAAACCGTCTCTTCGAGACACTTTTAATGAGTATGACACCATTGGGTTTAAAAGCAGAAATAAACATTTTAGTTTTCGAAATACTTCCGTTATTTGGAGCCCTGTATTTACAGAGTTGTCCTTCTTTCCATTCACAAGGGAGGCTTTTTAACTTGTGCAGCACAAAAATATTATAAATAAAATTTAAAAAGCGAATTTCTTATATAAAGCCGGTTTTGTGAAAGGAAACGTCACACGTAGTTCAAATGGGACCCCCAAACAACCGTTTTATGCAGGTTTCTCAAAAACACAATGCGGCTTTAAAAAGGGACTCGCAACCGGGTGGTGTACTTGTCAAAATAAAATAAAATACTCAAATAAAAGCAAATTTGTGGCATTATTTGGCTTCTGACATTAAAAAATATGATCAGTCCAAAAAAGTCACAAGAATCGTCACCGAATCTTAGTTTTTTTAGATATACATTTATTCCATCGTTTTTCTATAGCGTCAGCTGACGGTATATTTGTTGTTGTTGCTTCTCTACACGGGCTCTGACATAAACCCGAGCCGAATAATGTAGTATTAAGCGCTACCAGTGAAGTACGTTAATTCGCTACCATATATATAGAGAGCGCCCGTAGCCGAGGCGGTAAAGGCGATTCCTCATTTTTCATGTTTGTCTCCGCAATGGAGGGTCACGGGTTCGAATCCCACCAGAGCTTCTTCTTTTCTTTTTTTTGGAAATGCATTTTTTAACAGAATTTATTGTCCTAAACTACATCTTACCCATTTATATAAGCATTTGACATATATTTACAAATTACTATGTTTAATGCTAAATCCGGTTGCGAGCCTCTTTAAGATTTAAATGACATTAGCAATCATGACACTTCCTTGTCTTTATCTGCACTGTTTGCAATTGTCATTATACGTTGCTATTTCAACTTAAGTGAAAACCAATCTTTTTGGGCCTTCAATCCTTTCGCTGTGGCAATGTCGTCTGCTTCTTAATTGCCTTCTGGTTTTATTTCTCAACGTTTGAATTAAGACAGTTTGACCGAAAAAACACAACTACAAGTGACAACAATTTGGATCCAGATCAGACGCCACATCATGTGGCGTCTGATCTGGATCCAAACTGTTGCAAAATTAAGGCATGTCCCGATCACAGGGCCCCGACACGATTGCGTTTTGAGAGAAAAAAATCGTCAGAAGGTATATATAGAGACAAGGGGTACAACTGATTGTTAGTACATTCTCACCCTATCTCGACAAAACCGGGCATATCATAAATAATAATTGAAGAAACGACACTCTTTTTGCACTTCTGTCTAGCTAATATAATACCCTTCCATAATAACATAACATAAAACCAACTGTAAGCATGCACTTTCAAAAGTAATTGCATTTACTCACAGAAATCAAGGACTTTTGGAAAACGGGACAGGTGTTCGTTCACAGCTGACACCTCATTGACCACTACTGTGTGCTTGTTGAGGCGGTAATATCGAACATGACAGTCATATAGTTCCATGGATATCCATGTTTTACACCGATCAAAGCTGATTTATACTCAAACCATTGCAATACATGTACCAACAACAAATTCGCATGTTTTCATCGGCTGTAAAGCTATTCTTGTACATATAGTTTGTTTTGGTACGGCAATGATTTGAGAAGAAATCAGCTTTGATCGGTGTCAAAGATGTATATTTATGGAACTGTATGACTGTCATGCTCGATATTCCGCCAAAACAAGCGTACAGTAGTTGGCAATGACTGTAACACTCGAATACCGCCTAAACAAGCGTACAGTAGTGGTCAATGCTGTTTTAGCTGTGAACGAACACCTGTCCCGTTTTCCAAAAATCGTTGATTTCTGTGAGTAAATGCAATTACTGTTGAAAGTGCATCCTTACAGTTAGTTTTATGTTATGTTTTTATGGAAGGGTATTATATTAGCTAGACAGAAATGCAAAAAGGGTGTCGTTTCATCAAATATTATTCGTGATATGACCTCTTTTGTCGAGATAGGATGAGAATATACCTACAATCAGTTGTACCCCTTGTCTCTATATATACCTTTTGACAATTTTTTCTCTCAAAAATAAATCGTGCCGGGTCCCTGTGGTCCCGATCAGCAATCTAAGGGTTAGCTATACGGAACCCCGGGTTTCAGCATTCATTCAATGCAAAAGTTTTGAAATTTCTTAGTATAAGTTATGGTTTAATACAGCACCAAAGTAATGCAGATATTTTCTGTCCAACATCAATGTGACATTTTGTGTCAAACTGTCAATTTATCTAAATTTGGGTGAACACTAGACACTGGTTACCCCGTTTTTCGTTTTAATTAGTTTATGGTGGCTGACTTCAGACGTCGTTCTTTCCAGTAGAAACGAAAGTAAACGTAATGTAATTAAATATAGAAAATACATGTATATATAACATTTTCTGATCTCGCTTCAAACTTTTTGCAATAAATAACTTGTTTTCTGCACAAACGCTTTTAATGTGAAAAAAGAATGAGGTTATGCATCCTGTATAAGGTTAATTAGATCTATATTTCGATTTTGATTTTATCCTTTCTAAGAAGCAAGTCCATTATATAACCTATAACAAGAAATGATATAGAAATAAAGTTTTCATAGAACAGGGACATTAACAACCAGATTTAGACATTTATCTTTCATATCTTTCAATAAAATTAAACCTGTATTATATATCTAACCCTTCGCGCTTATTTGCGACTTTTCTCGAATTTGCATACAGTTGGGATCCAGATCGGACGAAGCAAGACACGAATCTGACCAGAATCCAAACTGTTTAAGGTTACTCAAGCTAAAATCGAAATGAAATTGAATTTCTAAAACAATTGCAGACGACAACTGTGAAACAAACTACATTGTAGCAGACGATGAGTTAAGCGTTCAATAAACGACGATGAAGAGTGATACATGTAGCAGACGATGAGTTAAGCGTTCAATAAACGACGATGAAGAGTGTTACAGTGGAGAATCTGTTATTCTTTCCCAATAAACGCGTTTACGCTAAAACTATTATGTGCAGTGCAAACAGTTTGGAGCCAGATCAGACGCCGGGTAACCCGGCGTCTGATCAGGCTCCAAACTGTTTGCCACCAAGATAAACAAGAATTATCAGAATTGTCCAAAAGTTGTTCTTTTCTACGTTTTAGTGCTTTGCGTTTGCGTACGTTTGCGTTTAAACGGGAAAGAATAACAGATTCTCCATTGTAGCAGACGATGAGTTAAGCGTTCAATAAACGACGATGAAGAGTGATATCATACAGTGGAGAACACGTTATCCTTTCCAGTTTAAACAAAGCGCAAACGCATTGCATTAAAACGTAGAAAATGACAACTTGTCCAAAGGGACATATTATAGGCAAACAGTGCTGACTCAGATCATTGGCCGCATTATGATCTGAGTCTGTATTGTTTTCTTACAGGAATTTATATCAAAGACGCAATGAAAATTAAACATTAATTTTGATCAGCCACCCCTTAAATGGAAAATGAGCTCATCCAATACATAAGCATTAAAGAATCAACTCGGCGCAAATGGGTTTAAGAAACCCAATCTGTAAATTCCATTAAGTTTCTCTCATTGGATAATACATGTATATCGGTAGTACGGCTATATATGCAGATTTAGTCACCAAACATTATCGTAATATGCACCAAGAACATTAAATGAATCAGCAATTGAACATAAATGCATGTAACATTTAAGAAACACATTCTGTATTCGATTAAATGTCTCTCCTAGTGAATATATCAGTTATATCATCAGTGCGCTATGCAGATTTCACGTCCATATTGTATCGTATGCACCATTCTTAGCCTACAATTATATAAAAGGCAACTTTGCAACGCATCCAGATCAGACGCCACAAATTGCGGTGTCTGATCAGGATCCAAACTTTTAAACTATCGTTATAAAGTGTGTGATTTTAGTAACAATGAATTTGCAATTGAAATTGAAAATACAGTTGCAGACGAGTAACATAGAGTGTATGCAGTGATTTGTCTTCAGTCTGCTTAACAAATATGTTGCTGTTGTATCCACCGCATTTAAAGGAACTCGCAACCGGATGGTGTACTTGTCAAAATAAAATAAAATACTCAAATAAAAGCAAATTTGTGGCATTATTTGGCTTCTGACATTAAAAAAATATGATCAGTCCAAAAAAAGTCTCAAGAATCGTCACCGAATCTTAGATTTTTAGATATTTTCCATCGTTTTTCTATACCGACTAGTAGACGGTATAGTTGTTGTTGTTGCTTCTCTACACGGGCTCAGACATAAACACGAGCCGAATTACGAAGTTGTATGCACTTTCGATCGCTCCGCATTGAAATACGTTAAATCGATCCGAGATAAGCGGATAGTTTCCGTGGTCCATTGGTCTAAGCGGTTTCCCCTATTTTGCCTTCTGTCCGCCAATGCCGGGCCCCGGGTTCGAATCCCACCAGAGACCAATATTTTTTTTTATTGAAATACATTTTTTTAAACAGAATTTCTTATCCTAAACTAATTCTTTACCATTTATATAAGCGTTTGACACATATTTACAAATTACTATTTTTAATGCACCATCTGGTTGCGAGTCGCTTTAACCCCTTGGCTCATATAGCGTCATCTGTTTAACTCATTCACCCCTAAAATTTTAAATGGACAATTCCAGTTTACAATCAAAATTAGTCAATTTTCGAATAATTAGGGAGGTTTTTAACAATATTCTACAAAATGTCAAATAGTGTAGACCCTGATCAGAGGGCTCCTTAAGGAGCCCTCTGATCAGGGTCTACACTGTTTGCATAGGACAAGTTTTCTCTTGACAGGTATATGATTTGTTCATGGCGAGTATACTCGTCGCTAGGGTTCAATGTGTTAAAAGTTAAAACGATTTTCGATCGACTGCTCTAATACATGTTCCAAATCTAAATAAATTGACTAAAGTCATATTGTAATGAGGACATATCAGTTTGTCCCACTGTGCGTTTTGATGTCTGATCTGGATCCATATTGTTTTCAAATCTCAGAGATGCTAGAGCTAAGCAGGATAAATATTTGAAAACTTAATGCAGACCAAACAGTTTAACAAAATGCTCCTACAGAAGCTCACTGCAATATTTTTGTCCCGCAATAAGCAGCCACTAAACGTCTGTATACAGCGTTTGGTTATTACAAGTTTCACTGTAAATGAATGCTAGAGGTAATGGGTCCACTAGACAAAGAATACATCAATCTTACAATTACATGTACAGTGGAGAGTCTGTTATTCTTTCCCAATAAACGCGTTTACGCTCAAACTATTGTTTGCCACCAAGATAAACATGACATATCAGAATTGTCCAAAAGTTGTTCTTTTCTACGTGTTAGTGCTTTGCGTTTGCGTACGTTTGCGTTTAAACGGGAAAGAATAACAGATTCTCCACTGTAGTAGTAGAGACAATCTTTGACCCATTAAACTCTAGTGACTTATAAACTCACACTTTACAAAAAGATAAACGCGTTTATTCCGAAACCATTCTATTAAAGTCGAAACTCGATACTTCGAACTTGCGTTAGTTCGAACATACCCATATTTCAAAGTAAAAATGTGGCTAAGGCACGTTTTTACTCTGAAATACGGGTATGTTCGACTTAAGCGAGATCGACTTATCAAAATGAAACTTATAAAATACTAGCACATACGATTTAAGCGAGTTCGAAGTATCGAGTTTCGACTTTAGTTATTTTAGACTTAATGTTCAGTTTGAAGTTTCAGAGGTCAGTGGCAATAAGTTTAACCGTAGTAGAGCATAGGGGTTTCTGAACTGTCTAGTCTAAACGAGCAGTGTCTTGAGAAATACGCATTTATCAATCCGGTTTATACGAATGGAAACGCAAACAAAATGCATTTAAATGTTAATGTGACAGTAGTAGAGACAATCGTTGACCCATTGAACTCTAGTGACACATAAACTCACATTTTACTAAAAGGTAAACGCATTTATTCTGAAAAGAATCTATTACAGTCGACACTCGATACCTCGAACTTGCGTTAGTTCGAACATACTTTTTTTACTTTAAAATATGGGTATGTTCGACTTAAGCGAGATCGACTTACCAAATTGAACATATAAAATACTAGCACATACGATTTAAGCGAGTTGGAAGTATCGGGTTTCGACTTTAATTATTGATGGACTTCATTTTCAGTATGATATTACAGAGGTCAATGACAGTAATTAAACTAGAGTACATGGGTTCTTGAACTCTCTAGTCTTTAACGAGAAGTGTCTTGAGAAAAATGCATTTGTCAATCAAGTTTAAACGAATGGAAACGCAAACAAAATGCATTTAAATGTTAATGTGACAGTGTCTTAAAAGATATTGCTGTTCTTGAGTAATCCGTTATCCCATTTTAACTCTGGTAATGCAATCCTTCACCCAAACAAGAGGGCCATGGGGCATATTTCGCTCACCTGAGAATAGCTGAAAAATGGTTTATGTCCTTGACTGACCAAGATATGCAACAGACCGGAACCATTTGAACAAAATATGTAAAGGATATTTAAAAGTGTCACCATACCGAATAAAAAAGCTCTGGTCATATAAGTGTCAGAGAAGAAGACGTTTGAAATTTTCTCTATATAACTCTATGCAAAACTGTGACCCCGGGGCAAGGCCAATTTTGACCCCAGGGGCATAATTTGAATAAACTTGATAGAGGACCTGTAGGCAATGCTATGTGCCAAATATCTAAGCTCTGGCCCTTGTAGTTTCAGACAAGAAGATTTTTTAAGTTTTCATAGAAAAAAAATCTATTTTTAGCTTCTGTGACCTAGTTATGCAACCAACCAGAACCATTTTAACAATTTTGGTATAGGACATCTAGAAGTGTCACCATGCCAAATATCAAAGTTCTGGCCATATAAGTTTCAGAGAAGAAGACGTTTGAAAATTTCACTATATAACTCTATGTAAAACGGTGATCCCCGGGGCGAGGCTAATTTTGACCCCAGGGGCATAATTTAAACAAAATTGACAGAGGACATGTAGGCAATGCTATGTGCCAACTATCTAAGCTCTGGCCCTTGTAGTTTAAGACAAGAAGATTTTTTTAAGTTTTCATAGAAAAAAAATCTATTTTTAGCTCCTGTGACCCAGTTATGCAACCGACCAGAACCATTTGAAAAAAATTCGTAAAGGACATCTAGAAGTGTCACCATGCCAAATATCAAAGTTCTGGTCATATTAGTTTCAGAGAAGTAGACATTTGAAAATGTCACTATATAACTCTATGTAAAACTGTGACCCCCGGGGCCGGGCCAATTTTGACCCCAGGGGCACAATTTAAACAAACTTAATAGAGAACCAGTAAATGATGCTATGTGCCAAATATCTTAGCTCTGGTCCTTGCAGATTTTGACAAGAAGATTTTTTTAAGATTTCCTTATTTTTTCACTTTGGTTGCCATGGCAACCAGAGTTCTGCATTGTTTTTAATTCTTTGAACAGATTTGAAAGAGCTTGACCCAAGGAACATTTCTGTAAAGTTTGGTTGAATTCTGCCAAGCGGTATAGGAGGAGATGTCATTTGAAGCAATTGTTAACGACGACGGACGACGCACGACGGACAACGCACGACGCACGACGACGGATGCCGGACACAGGGCCATCCAAATAGCTCACCTTGAGCCTTTGGCTCAGGTGAGCTAAAAACTAAGTCTAGTTACATGTACAGCGTTCCCTCTCTACAGCGACACACGATGGGAGACAACAAATGTGTGCGTTGTTCGGAGGGAGTGGTTATAGGGAGGAATTCCGGCTTACATTTGCAAACAGCTTGAATCCAGATCAGACGCCGCGTAACGCGGCGTCTGATCTGGATTCAAGCTGCTTGTCACACGTCAGTAAGTTGTTTCTGTCAAAATGTCCATTACGTAACTTTGAGAAGAACAGCAGACGACAATGTTGCTGCTAGATATATTTGTCTTGTTAAGGGAACAGCGGCAAGGAACGTTGAAAAGAGGGAGTCGTTATTTGGAGGGTCGTTATAGAGAAGGAGCCCTTTATATGTAGTTCACAGAAGTCATTTTCGATCCAGACGAAAATGAGTTCGAAATTGCTGAAGTGATTTTCGAAGAACGTTGATTTTGTTTTCATATAAATTTTCAGCCGTCGATACATTTTCTGATTATACATAATAAACACACCCTTAAATTAATCTACCATAATCTACATTTTTAAGAAAATATCCTGGTGAATACCCGAGAAGCGAGAATTCATAGAAAACAAATAAAATTGAATATTTAATTCAATTTTAGGTTAAGCGTAAATTTCAAAGAGTCTACATTGCTTACAGTCAAATTCATATCAAGCAAACTTTCAATAGAATAAGCGTGGATTGTCTTTACCAATTTCTCCATAAATATTCCTTTTTACGCCTCTAATTTATTCCAGTATTGAAGAAAATAGTTCCTATTTAACTCTTTTCTCCCTGAAACTTTAAATGGACAATTCCAGTTTCCATTTTTGTTTAGTCCATTCTTGACTCTTAAGGGTTGTTTTTGTCAATGTTTGGCATTATGACAAACAGTGAAGACCCTGATCAGAGGGCTCCTTTCGGAGCCCTCTGATCTGGGTCTTCACTGTTTGCATAGGACAAGTGTACTTTTCACATGTACATTGTTTGAACAGAACGTCTATATGCGGGACTAGAGCTCAAAGGGTTAAACAGTCATGAATCTGCACGATAAGAAATATATTTTACATCCAAGCAGATTGTAGCTTAAAGCAGGCTGAACGTTTCATGCACATTCTGCTTTACTTTCAACCTGTTTTTATGTGGTCTCCTCTCTATAAAACTAGAACGGGGGAATGGATTTAAAAGTGTAGCAGCTTTATACAGAACGAAAGTTTATAATGCATAAAGCTCCTACAGGAGCTAATAACTATCTACTGCATTAAGATGACACCTGCATTTTAATTATTTCACCGTCGAAGTCGCATAAAGTCGACGTGGCAAACAGTTTGGATCCTGATCAGACGCTGCGTTACGCGGCGTCTGATCAGGGTCCAAACTGTTTGACACTCGTACAGTGGATAATCTGTTATTCTTTCCCAATAAACGCGTTTACGCTAAAACTATTATTTGCAGTGCAAACAGTTTGGAGCCAGATCAGACGCCGGGTAACCCGGCGTCTGATCAGGCTCCAAACTGTTTGTCATCAAGATAAACAAGAATTATCAGAATTGTCCAAAAGTTGTTCTTTTCTACGTTTTAGTGCTTTGCGTTTGCGTACGTTTGCGTTTAAACGGGAAAGAATAACAGATTCTCCACTGTATCGACATAATCATTCTACCTTAAATCTTTTTTTATTAATCGTGCAGACAGCAATATTGAAACAGACGACAATATGAAGATGAAGGGGTAAAAACCTCACGATTAATTTGGCCCCGATGGTTAAGATACTATTTGAAACCTTCATCGATGAACTGTAGCTTAGCACAAGTTCGACAGTCTTATCGAAAATGAAAACATTTCAGTGAACAGTTTTGGGAAATCCAAAAAAAGTCGATGACTTAACATTGAAGCATGAATAAAGTAATAAATGTATCTGGTATTTAACTGAAATAGTTCACAACCAAATTCAAGTAATCTTTTCACAGCTATTTATTATATCGTTTACATTTAAAAACATTACCCAAGCTATAAAATTAAAGCAAGATTTAAATCAGTTTGACCGAAGAAAAGGCTATAAGAATGTCAAACGGTTTGGATACTGTTCAGAGGCCGCGTAGCATGGCGTCTAATCTGGATCCAAGCTGTTTGCAAAGTCGATTTTAATCCTTTATGGCAGTTAATAAGTTAATCGTGACATCAATGACATGCTTTGAAACACACTGTATATGATATGTATAGTAACAACATAGGTATATGGAATGCCGGTCACGACATGCCAATTGCTAAATGCTAAATGCTTGTTTGCCAATTACTAATTTACAATTTGCTAAATGCTTGCCAATATGCCATTTGCCAGTTGCTTAATGCTAATTGCCATTTGTCATTAATTTAATATCTTTTAACTGAAGAGTGTTTTTTCGGGGTCAAATGTTTACTGTACCACCGTCTAATCGACTAGATGGTGGTCATGAGTGTAAACAATAAACCACAATACTTCGTTTGCTGTTCTGACCAGTTAAGTCAGTTTCTAGATGCTAAATGCTTGTTTGCCAGTTGCTACATTGTCATTTGCTAAATGCTAATATGTTCTATAATGCTAATTTGCCAATTGCCAATATGCCACTTGCCAGTTGCTTAATAATGTTATACATGTCTGCATATATTGTGAGGGACAACATGCTACAATATTTCACTTTACCTCCACGGCAATGTCTAAGGACAATATCTGGTGAAGCCTGGTGCTGTAGTTTGATCTGACAACTTCATTAAAGTAAGCTATTTTGGATGTATTGGCATTTAGCAACTGGCAAAGCAGCATTTAGCATTTAGTAATTGGCATGTCGTGACCGGCATTCCATAATATGTAGGTATAGCTAAGTCAGTCAACTGTACCAAAATTGTTGGTCGATCATACATGTATTTGGCTAAGTTTGTAGTTCGTGAGTTTAGACTTTTTTCAGTCGCTATCATGTTATGCAACAAAAGTATCTAAATAATGTTCATTGAAAACGGTATAGTCAAAGTTAAAAAGGTACATAACTCATGACAAACTAAATAAATTTTGACAAATCGCAACTTTGATATGCAAATCATCTACACGATAACAGATATCGTATACAACATTTCTGCTCAACATGTGAAAGCATGTGCGAAAAAGAGTTTGGCAAACGACAAGTTTCTAATACTTTATTTAATATAGAAAACGGGTATAACTCATGGAAAACTGGACGAAAATTGACGACACTCGAACTCAGTGTGAAGTTTATCAACACAATGACATTGCTTGAAGGCATGGATTTCATCATGCAATTCCTAAAACTCAAACTAAAGCTCTGTTTGAACATACAAAACGTTTTGCATGTAAAGTATAGAGTGTAGTCTGTGTCATTCGACATTAATACCGTAGTCCACAGGCTAAAGGCCCGTGTTTGGCCGGATTATGCCTATGAAATTTGGCGCACACTTATAGATCGTTTGCAGTTCAAAAAAACACGATAAATCTTAGATAATTTAAAACTAATGGACGTATTTAAATTAAATGTTGCATACACTTATGATGTGCCTATACCATTTCTGACAAGGAAATTCAGAATTTTTTATAGTCTGACTAAAAACTTTTCTTCTTTGTTTTATATAAAGTTTGTGTCGCTGAAAATGGTCAATTACGTGGGGTGTTATTGGCTATTACCTTGATCACGTTTGTTTATATTGGAGAATATCCCTAGGTAAAATCCCGTGCAAGTTACATCTGTCTGAAGGGTGACTCCCGTGCTGATATTGGTTGTTTAGTTGTACAAAATTAATTGTGAGGCCCCATAATCCATTACATTTTACTGTGCCTAAATCCATGAATTCTTCACCAGGAATAAAGAGAATTGCAATTACTTTTCAAACCGAAGCTCTAACATTTCTACATAACTACAGAGCTCCAGATAAGAGAGAGAAAAATAACAAATCCAACATTTTCTCACCCATTTCAGCACCAAATCATATGGTGTGACTACTCATTAGAATCGTCTCAAAGAGAGACAGTTCTAATGAGTAGTCACACCATAGAGCTCAATTCAGAAATAAAGATTTTAGTTTTGGAGATACTCCCCTTATCTGGAGCTTAGCAATGTTCGAGTTGTATTGCAGTACGTTTACGTTACGTTTCCTTTCAACGATAAAATAATAAATTTTTTCGAACTGCTCTGGAAACATTCTGTTGAAAATGTGATAATGGTAAGTTGGTGTAGATCGGCTGGTATGAACATGTCTATTCTGGTATTTATCACATTTAGTTAGTTTGCTTTTATTGATAAAACTTCCGTATGAGTGGCACATGGTTCGGATCCTATTCAGATACGAAATGGCTACGGTGTCGGATGAGGATCTAACATGTTCGCAAATAACAGTATGGTCGGTTAATACGTTTAACGTACCCTAGTCAGGGCCTCGTTCGGTTAGTTGTAAACTGCTATGGTATGCGATGGCTTAACGGTGAGGCGTTACCGGGTCGTGAAAGATAGGCTGTTGAATAGCTTGAAATCACCCTTCGGAAAAGTGTCCCTTGGAAGTGTAAACTTTATATAGAAGTTATGAATAAAACTTTTTTATATCAAAGAGAAAAAAAATGTTATTTTTTGTCAGAGTTGGTATAGGTATATCATAAATTTTTGAAAATTATCGTGTTTTTTTAACCGCAAACGACCTATACATTGATTTACAAGTCCGAAGGACTTTCTCCGGCGAGGAAATGAACCCAGGACCTTTGGAGTCGTAGTCGATCGCATTACTTCTCGACCACGTCCGCTGGTATCTACGTATAGAAGTGTTCATTTGGAAGATGATAGTAGTCCTTCTCTGGGGCTGTAGATAACATTCATTGGTTTAACCTTATATACTATAAAGCTGATACTTAGCGATTGTTTACGTCTTGTAAGTGTGTCAAATTTGAAAGTCAATGAAGACACGTTTTGTTGTTTCGGTCAATTAAAGGTAGTACAAGCTTCAGTAAAATCTATTTCAAAACAAAACAAAAATGTTAATTTGGGTTTTCTTTATTTATTTCATGTCTATGGTGGTATGTTCACATATATAAACCAAATTTAGACAAAGCAGGCACCAGGTTTGAACAATATGGATCCTTGAATATCAAAAATATGCTTTATATAGGGCATGATTTTATTAGATTTTTTATTTTATGAAAAAAAGTAAAAAGTTTGAAAATGAAATAGTTCTAGTATTAAACTTTTTCTTATACTCTACCAGATGAAAGCCCATACTAAGGCAGTTCAAAATATGAAAAGAAATTGAAAGGTCAGCGTTGAAAATTTTGAGTTATTAAAGTAAAAAGAGTTATCGCCCCTTACAAAATTTACAAAAAAGTACCATATCGATGATATTTAGAGCTTTATAAATTTCACATTTGGTGCCGTTTTTTTCTTAAATTAGTTTTTGTATGAAGAAATACTACCATAGATAGGAAATAAATAACACAAAACCAAATTATCATATTTGTTTTCATTTAAAATAGGTTTTATTGAAGCGGGCTGTTTGAAAAGGACAAAATAAGAGGAAGTGGGTGGGGTAAATTTTACATGGCCGTAGAGCCAACTGTTGTTCACCAAAATGTACACTTTTTCTATTTTTTCATTCATCTTAAATAGCTCTTCAATACAGAACCATCATAGAGTGTTTTCATATACTTTGAAAGGTTCCCAAATTCATGACATTGATACACCCTTAAAGGGGAATGGAAACCAACTGTTGTACATGTCAGGGCTTTTTCACCTTCTATAATAGAGGCCGATTTTCGGTGACTTCCCAATTGCAGAAAGCCTCTTTTTTCCCAATTTTTGTGGAGAATTTTCCAAAAAAGTTTAATTTCTTTTCTTCTTTTTTTTTTTTACAATTTTGTTCTTTTCAATTACCAGTCCCTCTTTAGTGTTAATTATTTCATTCCTGGTACATGTATTAGATTAATGAAACTTTCTACTTCCTGTAAGTAAGTAGACTTCCATTCAGTTTGTATGTACATTTGTATTTTGGAAGTCAGACTGAACTTTTCCCAATTTGGTCGAAAATCGCGCTTGAATTTCCCAAATGGAAAGGCTAAGGCCCCTTCCCAAGTTTTGGAAAAAAGGCCCAGCATGTATTTTCAAAAAGAAAGAAAGAAAAAACCTCAATAAAAGCCAAATTGCGACATTATCGTCAATATCGTGCATACCGCATGAAAAACATATGATCGGTATTAAAATAACATCATCAAGAAAAGACATTTCCAATCTCTGAAAGGCATAATAATATCGTTAGAGCATTTGTAATCTTTTTTTTTACTCGGATTCTGAAATGCATACGAAATGTATATCGTCATCAAATACAGTTTAAATACCTCGTCCGAGTTGTCAATTGTAATAGTCGTGATTTTCAACATCTCTACTTTATATCCCCATTCCACGAGACGGCGCTCAATGGCGATCTCCGCGCTCCGCCAGAGCGCCATAGGTCGCCTCAGGATGAGGCAATCTAACGGCATTTACGATCCGATTGCGTTCAGATTACGCTCCGGTGGCGATTCGTTAGCGATCTGTAAGATCCGATAGCGACTTCATGGTCATTGGTCGCCACCCAATTCATAAAAATGTTGCGCTCTTGTATGATCAGATTGCGCTCCGTTGGCGCTCAAAGGCGACTAAGATGCGATCTATTGCGCTCTATTGGCGCTCCGAAGGCGACCACTGCGACCTATGGCGCTCAAAAGAGATCCGATAGCGATGTCGGCAACCGATGGAGATCCATTACCGCTCTGTTAGCGCTCTACTTGATCTGATTAGGGAGATATCCTATGAAGACCTGTGGCGCTCTGCCGCGCTCATTAGTTTAATATTCGCTAGCACCTTTTTGGGCATTTAATTTATTCATCAACTAAAGAAAACAGTTCCAACTTATACAGTCATGAATATGTACCATAACAAATATTACCTATATACTAGCTTAAAGGTGGCTGAAAGTATTAAGCAGAATGCACCTTAAGCTGCATCCTGCTTTAATTTCAACCAACTTTAAGTGCTCAACTGTTTCTAAAATATGGAAACAAACTATTGAGCAAAAGGGTTAAATGAATTATCCCAGTTTGCAATCAATTTGTGACCAAGTAGGGTTATTTCTAAAAATTTATTGCAGTTCAGTTCAGTATCTTTATTTCCTCCATTCAAGGAGATTTCATGGAACATTTAAACATGCATGCTAATTAACATTTCAAGATAGATAATGGTAAACAATGGTAAACATAATGTGTATTTACATGGCACTATACACATATCCATGTGCATCACTGAGTATGAGTCACTTCAACGTTTAATTTACATTCTGCCCATTCAATTCAATTAAAAAAATGTTTATTTCGTATAGACTCAAGTTCACTAGGGGGCGGGACTTGTAGATACCTTTCGCAAAGGAATCAGGGCTTATGGATCTACTCTCCACAAATCATTTTGTTGCGTTGCTTCAGTAATGCAGTTATGGCTGTTCCTTTCAGGGTACACATTATTCGTGTTAACAACCTCGAATACGGATTAAACATACATGCATACTAATTACATGTTCATTTAATATTATGTAGTTCAAGGAATTTGCAGATCCTTATCTGTTGTGTATTTGGCATAAACGCCGGAAAAATTCAGTTCATTTCTTAAAAATATATTTTATTCCTTCATATATACATGGAATTTGGGTTGGGTATAACATGTGAAGCTCCTGATTAGACGGCTCCTATAGAAGTCATCTGATCTGGATCTACACTGTCGGCATAGGATAATTGTAGACTTCACAGGTACACTGTTGGGAAATGACGAGTATACTCATCTCTGAGGTTGAATCTGTTTAAAACAGAAGAATGACAACACTACAAATAATTATAAAACTTTTACTCATTTACTCTTTAACATTTTGTATACAGTAAAACCTCTCTATTGTGACATCTAAATTGAGTGAATTATAATATGTATAAGGCAGGTAACTCCTTAAAACAAGGTGACAGTAAAACAAAAAGCTCCTTTAGGAGCTTTAAGTTTTACTGTCACCTTGCTTTAATCGGTCACCTGTCTTTTTATGCAATAAGCATTTGTTTTAGTTGTCGTAATAGAGAATTAAAACAGAGGTTTTACTGAATCTGTTATATCTACCCTATTACCAACCCAGAAACAACAGAAATAGTTTTTCCCTTTAGTAACTATTTGTGTACAACTTTCTGATTAACAGTTAATGCAAAGACATGGCTCATACTGTAACTGTATAAATCATGTGCTTACAAGCCACTAAATTATTAGTTAATATCTCATCAGGGCTCCATAGAAAGGGAGTATTTCAAAAACTAAAATCTTTATATCTGCACCAAACCTTATGGTGTCACTACTCCTTAGAAACATCTCTTCAGTAAAATTCTAATGAGTAGTAACAACATAGAGTATAGTGCAGACATGAAGAAGAAACTGTTGGAAAGCTTGATTTCACTCCCTCCTAACCCCTACAAGAGCCATCAGAAAATATTGAATAAGGTAGACCTCATTCACCCCTGAAACTTTCAATGGACAATTCCAGTTTACAATTAAATTTAGTCCATTTTTTAATAATAAGGGTGTTTTAACAATATTGAACAAAATGACAAACAGTGTAGACCCTGATTAGAGGGCTCCTTCAGGAGCCCTCTGATCAGGATCTACACTGTTTGCATAGGACAAGATTTCTCTTGATAGGTATTATGATTTGTTTAAGACGAGGTTACTCGCCGCTAGGGTTCAATGTGTTTATGTTTTTTGCATATACATGTAGTGATATTTTACGTAAACAGTGTAGACCCAGGTCAGAGAACTGCTGAAGGAGCTGTCTGATTAGGGTCTTCACTGTTTACTTATAGGATCTGTCTGACATGAATCTTCACTCTTTACTGGAGAAAATTTACTTATTTTATTTGCTAATGCAATAGTTCATATGACAGATTTTCATAGTGGGCAGAGTTATATACATAGTTATGGGGAGATGGGTTAAAAACAATGCAATGTTTAACTCTTTCCTCCCTAAAGCTTTAAATGGACAATTCCAGTTTCCATTTTAGTCTAGTCCATATATGGCTTTTAAGGGTTGTTTTTGTCAATGTTTGGCATTATGACAAACAGTGAAGACCCTGATCTGGGTCTTCACTGTTTGCATAGGACAAGTGTACTTTTCACATGTACACTGTTTGAAAAGGACGCCTATATGCGGGACTAGGGTTCAAAGAGTTAAGTAGCATAAATAGATACAGTGAAACCTCAGAAAATCAAAACTTTCCAGACTAAGTTAAACGTTCCGGTTAACCCATTTCTCCATAAATATGCCGTTCTACACTTTAACTTTATTTCTCCACTTAAGAATTTATTTCCACTTTTATTAAAATTATACAGTTGTTAATATTCAACTAAAGAAATAATTTCTATAATTATCATAGCAGATGGTAGCTTAAAGGTGGCTGAGAGTAAAGCAGAAAGCACCTCATGGTGCACTCTGCTTTACTTTTCAACCTGCTTTAAATCGGTTACCTGGCCTCTGATCTGGCTCCAAACTGTTTGCAATGAATGTGTTTATTGGGAAAGATTAATATCATCTCCACTGTACAGTGGAGAATCTGTTACTCTTTCCCAATAAACGCGTTTACGCTAAAACTATTATTTGCAGTGCAGACAGTTTGGAGCCAGATCAGACGCCGGGTAACCCGGCGTCTGATCAGGCTCCAAACTGTTTGCCACCAAGATAAACAAGAATTATCAGAATTGTCCAAAAGTTGTTCTTTTCTACGTTTTAAAGCTTTGCGTTTGCGTACGTTTGCGTTTAAACGGGAAAGAATAACAGATTCTCCACTGTATATGCAGTCATTCAAGTTGCTTCCAGTCGTCAGGATGTAACTTTTGTCACAGAGTCACTTTCACTACTGCACTTTGAACTGATTAATGTGTTTCCAAATTTATCTACAAGCACATTCTCCTCTTCATCTTCTTCTTCAGAGCTTTCTCCACTGCTGGAAAAGAAATGAACCATGCTATGAGAAAAACAGATTTGGCTATGAGAAAAATAGAATGTGAAGACCAAGCAAAGCTGTAATCTCGAGTTCCTAAAATTAAGTAAAAACGTAAAACAGTACAACCCCTCTGTAACAATCACTATACAGAAATGTATGAAAGACAGGTGGCATCTGTTAGCTTTTAGCACCAACCTGCCTTAAACAATTAACCCATTACCCCATAGTCTGTTTCTAATTTTGAAGACAGATGACCACTTAAAGCAGGTTGAAACTTTCAAAGTAAAGCAGAATGCACCTTAAGATACATTCTGCTTAATTTTCAGCCTGCTTTATTAAAAAATTTAAGCTACCACCTGCTAGGATAAAGGAAATATTTTTTATGTTGCACATTCATTACAGTATTGTATTAAACAGAAATGTTTTCTTCAGCCAAGGCATAAAGAAATTGCATAAATGTGCATATCTATGGAGTCAAGTGTTCATAATTATCCCCATTTAGTTGAAGTTATATAGAGGTTTTACCATTCTGTAGATGTTGGTAATTATCAAATAGTGTAGTTGCTGTGTCTTTTATCTGGGTAAAACATGTTTGCAATACAATGTGTCTAATTTTCTAAAGGCACAGATGAAGTAATTACAGTTTCAATTGCATGTGTTACTATATACAGTGGAGAATCTGTTATTCTTTCCCGTTTAAACGCAAACGTACGCAAACGCGTAAACGCGTTTATTGGGAAAGAATAACACATTCTCCACTGTAGGAACTGAGATAGTCTACACTGCTTGCTATACATGTACTTTTAAATATTGTACCTACACATTCTCCATAAATACACATCTTTATGCATTTAACCCATTACCCCATAGCTTGTTTCTTGTAATGAAGATAGTTGACCACTTAAAGCAGGCTAAAAGTAAAGCAGAATGTGCCTTGAGGCGCATTCTGCTTTACTTTCAGCCTGCTTTAAGCTACAATTTGATGAGATATCGAAACTTTTTCTAATGGTACATATTCATGACTGTATAAATTGGAACTATGTTCTTCTGTGGAGGAATAAATTTAAGTCGTAAAAAGGTGTATTTATGGGGTAATGGGTTAATTCATTCCTCCAAACAATCAATTGAGAGCAGAGGATGTTATCGCAGTGAATATGTTAGACCGGTTATAATGTCAAAATGAAAATGAAAGGGTTTACCCATTATCCCATAAATACACCATTTTACGACTTTGATTTCTTCCTTCACTAAAGAAAATAGTTCCAATTTATACATTCATAAATGTGAACAATAAGAGATATTTTCTTTAGCCTAGTAGTGGAAGCTTAAACCAGTTTGAAAGTAAAGCAGAATGTGCCTTAAGGCGCATTCTGCTTTACTTTCAACCTGCTTTAGTGGTCACCTATTTTCAAAACTATAAATATATGGGGTAATGGGTTAAACAGGTAATAGTATTGCACTGAAAGATTTTAGGAGTGTCGGAAACTACCTTTCTGGTGGCATATCTCTGTCAGGGGGTCTATTTGGGTTGAACTGATCCTTGGACAGATCTATATCAGCAATGTCTGAAATAATTACAGAGATACAATATTAGTGAATACATGTATACTTTGAGTCATATACAGTTATACCTTACTTTCAATACCACTAAAACAAAGGCTAATAGATTGTATGAAAGACGACAGGTGATCCCGTAAACACCTAATATTTATCACAATTTAGTGGTTGTAATAGAGAGGTTTTACTGTAGTTGTTATGACCTCTATGTATAACCTCCTACGACTGGCAACTGCCACACTTATGAGAACCTTGATAACCCAAACTAGCTTAACCCATTACTCCATAAATATGCCTTTTGACGACTTTCTTTTATTCCTAAAGAAAATGTTCCCACTTTATACAGTCATGAATATGTACAATAAGAATCATGTTCTATTACCCTAGCAGATGGTAGCTTAAAGCAGGCCGGAAGTAAAGCAGAATGTGCCTTAAGGCACATTCTGCTTTACTTTCAACCTGCTTTAAGTGGTCACTTGTCTTCAAAGCTAGAAACAGGCTATAGAGTAAAGGGTTTAACAATACAGTAGACGCTTGCTCACTCAAACTAGCTTAAACCCTTTTAACCCTAGTCCCGCATATAGGCATCCTTTTCAAACAGTGAACATGTGAATAGTACACTTGTTCTACATAAAAACAGTGAAGCCCTAGATCAGAGGGCTCCAAAAGGAGCCCTCTGATCAGGGTCTTCACTGTTTATTATAATGCTAAAAATTGACAAAACAACCATTAAAAGTCAGAAATGGACTAGACTTAAATGGAAACTGGAAGTGTCCATTTAAAGTGTCAGGGAGAAAAGAGTTAACTTGAAATTTTCTGTAGTTCTTCAGTTAACCATTTCCATCATTGCCAAAAACTCTTTTCTCCTCTATCCAACTGTGTTTCAGGCAGGTGATTTCTTGACACAAATTTCGCAAAATGAAAGTAAAACAGAGACCTTCTTTAGGAGCTTTCTGCTTTCCTTTCATCTTGTTTTAAAATGTGTTTATGAAACTCTATGTCCCCTGATGCAACCATGACCTCTTAACCCTTTCCCTTATAGAAGCGACTTTTAGCACATTCATCCGCTGAAGAAAATAGTTCCAAATTATACCGTAATGAATATGTGTCATATTTAATTATTTCCTTATTCTAGCAGTTAATAGCTTAAAGCAGGCTGAAAGTAAAGCAGAATGCGCCTTAGGGCGCATTCTGCTTTACTTTCAACCTGCTTTAAGTAGTCACATATCTTCAATACTAGAAACAATGCTATCAGGTAAAGGGTTAATGACCTGGTCGTATGTCTGACAGGACCCTGTCTGACATGACCCAACTTGTACTGCACTAAAGAGTTTCTTGAGTTCTAAAGTTATGACCAAGTTAAACTCTTTGCATGCTGGGTAATTTTTTTTCGTCTGCAAAAATTGCCGTCTGCTATTGTTCTAAAATTAGAATTTTCAAAATTTCTTTTAAATTCCAGGTCAGAATGGCAAACAGTTTGGATCTTGATGAGACGCCACATCTGGATCCAAACTGTTTGTAAAGGTAATCACTGTGGTGGATATATCCGCCGATAGCATGCAAAGAGTTAAGGGCAAAAACAATATGCCCCCAACTAAGTTGTGCAAGGGCATAAAAATCTAGATTCCTATGCCACCAGGTGATCCACTCACCATTATAGTCTTTGCTTTTTTCTCTCTCTGTCTGCTCTACAGTGTCTATATACTTCTTCTGCTCTGCCACCACCTCCTTGCCATCTTTACACTTACAGTAGATGTCCAACAGGTGCTTGTTGATACGGATGAATGTCTGACCCCAGTTAAATGGCTCAAGAATAGTATCACAGTCTTCATTAAAACCTGACAGAGAAAACAAACCAACTTAATGAATTTATATGTGTATAACCAATAAAAAAGAAAACTCATCTATTGTGTTGAAAATGGTAGCTGTTGAAATCAAAGCAATAGTTAACCCTTTCTACCATAGCTTGTTTCTGGTATTGAATATATGTGTCCACTTAAAGCAGTTTGAAAGTAAAGCAGAATGTGCCTTAAGGCGCATTCTGCTTTACTTTCAGCTTGCTTTAAGCTATCATTTTCTAGAATATAGAAAACATTTTTTATGATACATATTCATGACTGTATAAATTGGAACTATTTTCACCAGTGGATGAATAAATTAAATGCCCTAAAAGGCGCTTCCATGTGGGAAAGGGTTAACCTATAGCTCCATATGCAAACAGCTTGGATCCGGATGAGACGCCGAGTAACTCGGCGTCTCATCCGGATCCAAGCTGTTTGACACTCGGACAACATTTTCAGCTATTTTGAGCAACTTTGAAGCACTTTGAAACTTGAAGCAGACGAGAAATATAGCAGACGACAATTTATTTGGCGGGCTAAGGGTTAAGAATAAAAGTAATTCAAATTCTACTTCAGGGGTCCATGCAAGAGTGTGTAGACCACTAATTTTCTGCCACTTCTCAATTAAGCCTCCAACAAAAAATAAATGTGAAGCAAAGCGACGATTCTAATGAGTAGTCACATTGAAGAGTTTGGTAGAGGCATAAGCATCTTAGCTTCCTAAATACTTTGCTTATCTTAAGGTGCATTCTGCTTTACTTTCAACCTGCTTTAAGTGTTAACCTATGGCTATAGGGTAATGGGTTAAATGGTTTCATTATGAAGTCCTTGTATAACTGTGGCAAGAGTTCTCTCTTGTCCTACTCAGATATGTAGTATTCAGCTATGTGTTCAGTAACCAAAACGTCTGCCAACAAAAGTTTGCCGCTTACAAAGCCCTAATTGAACAACCGCTAACACTCTTGAATACTTGCTAACAGTAACATCATTGTGGCCAAAGTCTGTGTGCTTCAGTGGGTAAGAACAAATTATATACAAATCAAATCACACACCCAAAAGTGAATTAATCAACTGAATTGCATCAATTTAACAACATGAAAAAATAAAATTTTACAAAAACTATTGTAAGTTGCTTTAGTTGATACATCAAGTATCGAAAAACTTTGTTTATTGAAGAGAATTGCTCTTTACAGCTGAAGGGCAAGTCTTTTACTCTTTTTATTATATCATTTTAGTTGCCATTTGGAATTTTATTTTTGTCGTCTGTGCACTACCTTTGAGACTTGTTCGTGACCAATGGCAATTTATTTCGACTAACTGTAAGCAGGCAGTTTTGTGTAAAATGTTTGTGAGGATGGCCAGCTTTGGCAAACAATTTCTTAACTGAACTCATTTCTGCTGTGTGGAACAAGTCAAAGGGAGGCAAATCTTGAAATTGTTTTCTTAAAATATAATTATGCAGCTATTCCCCTTATAGGACATTACTCTTAGTTTAGTGTACACATGTGTTATCCTGTATTCAGCAGCAACTCAGTAAAGAAGCAAAGACTTTTGCATAAACAAGTTGTGCTTGATGCAGGACAGGAGTATCTACAGTGGAGAATCTGTTATTCTTTCCAGTTTAAACGCAAACGTACGCAAACGCAAAACACTAAAACGTTGAAAAGAACAACTTTTGGACAATTCTGATAATTCATGGTTATCTTGGTGGCAAACAGTTTGGAGCCTGATCCGACGCCGGGTCTGATCTGGCTCCCAACTGTTTGCACTGCAAATAATAGTTTTAGCGTAAACGCGTTTATTGGGAAAGAATAACGTTTTCTCCGCAGTCCTCTGACCTGGGTCCACAGTCTACACTAGTTGCATAAGACATGCAGTAAAACCCCTCTATTATGACACCGGACCACTAAATTATCTTGACTATTAGGTGCTTAAGACAGGTGACTGCTTAAAGCAAGGTAAGAGTAAAACAGAAAGCTCCTGTTTTACTTCTATCTTGCTTTAAGCTATCACCTGTCTATTATACAATCCAATAGTTTTCTTTTCAACAGTATTAGTAAGTAGAGAAGTTTTACTGTATTCTTCGGGTACACTGTAGTGTTTATAAAGAACTAGTATGAGACACAATTGCACTTCTCCTCATACTTTCCCCACCCACACTCAGTGTCTGATTCTTATTACTGTATTGTCTCATATGTACATGTTATATACATGTAGTGAGAAATAAAAAGTAATAGTTGTAGTTGTTGTTAATACAAGTTTTTCAAATATCTGAGAGATTTCAAACCTGTTAATAACATTGCTGCCGCAAAGGCCTCTACACAGCTGAGTTTACAGGGTTTCCCATAGTTAACTGGGTTTGTGGCCACTAGGTAAGGTAGCAATCTCAGGTTGTTGCCCTTCATACGGAAGAATGGTGTGAAATCTAGTTGAGCCCAGGAGCAATCCACCACTGCTATCCCATGTTCCTCAACAATATGTCTGAAAACAAAACCATAATTTGCATTATCTCTTTTGAACATCATACAATAATGTAACTTACACATTACCCAGTAATGTCTTTCATGGTATTTAGAAGGGATGGCATCAACCATGAAAATTGATAGTCGATTAATTGATTGCAAATTAATCCATTAATCGACTAATCGAAAGATTGTGTGTTACATTTGATCAAAAGCAATGTTAATATATACAGTAAAACCTCGCTATTACGACCACTAAAACGAATGCTAATTGATTGTATAATAGAGAAGTGGCAGCTTAAAGTTACCTTGCTTTAAGCGGTCATCTATCGTAAACACCCCAATAATTAATAAAATTTAGTGGTCGTAATAGAGAGGTTTTACTGTATATATATCTGGTAAAATAATGTAAATAGCACCTGTCACCGACACAGAAGTACATATGATTACAATTATACATGCTAACGTTATTATACAATACTTAGGAAAAGGATTGAAACGAAAGAATAAACTTATTGAGTTATAAGCTAAACAGTTAGTCTTATGTTCAGCGGCTTCCTAGAAATCTTTCTTACTAGAAAAAGTATAGTTTCATATTGTATTACTTCAGTTGCTGGATACAGAACAGAAGTAAAGGAGAAAGTGCAAAGTGTCTTTCTGATTTACTTCTGCAATGCACCAATTTATCAACATTTTAGAGACTAAAAAAAAAAAAGACTATTTTCACACATTGTTTGATGCATGCCACGCAAATTTGCTGCTGGTTTTGGTGAATTCCAAAGTGTTTATCTACAAATGAGTAATTAATTTTTAATGAATTTAACTGTATAAATTCTAAATAAATTTTGCAACTGCCTTGCTGTTTTGAAGACAGTTGATGATACTTAAAGCAGGTCCTCAGGTTGGAAGTAAAGCAGAATGCAAGTCAAGTCAAGTAATATTTATTTATGAAGTCAGTGTAACAAACATGGTAACACAAGCTCTAGTGAGTTTTTAAAGCCGACTTAAAAGTGCACCTTAAGGCACAGTCTGCTTTACTTTCAGTCTGTTTTAAGCTATCATTTGCTAGGATTTAGAAAACATTTCTTATAGTAGGTTTTCATGACTGTAAAAATTGGAACTATTTTCTTAAGTGGATTAATAAATTAAATGCGCTAAATGGCACTTCTATGGGGGGAAAAGGGTTAATTTAATACAATCAACATGTCTTCTTTTGAGTGGTTGCAATAGAGGGTGTTTACTATAATATGATTCAGGGCTCCAGATAAGAAGGAGTAAACTGAGCAAATCCAACATTTCTCATTCAATTTAGCACCAAATCCTATGGTGTTACTACTCATTAGAATCGTCTCTTGGAGACGATTCTAATGAGTAGTGACACGATAGGGTTTAAAGCAGAAATAAAGATTTTAGTCTTTGAGATACTCCCCTTATCTAGCAACCTGTGATTTATCTTATCTTATCTCACCTATCAGCTGGTGAAACACATTGTTTACCAATTGGAGACAAGATGATGCCGTTAAACCGTTGCCCTAGTTTCAGGGGTTTGACCCGTCCTTGTCTGACAAGCTTCCTTCCTGTGCACTTCTTTGGGTCACACTGTTCCAGGTCCCACATGGCCAGTGGGAAAGACAACTCTCTTACATGTAGCTCTTCATCTTCACAACCACTCTCTGTAGAAATAAGATAAATCACCTACTATGAATGTCAATGAAGGCTCCAAATAAGGTGAATATTTCAAAAGCCTGAATCCTTGTGCCAAACCCTATGCTGTGACTACTCATTAGATTAGAATCAATGCTTTACAATTATTGAGACATTTAACCCTTTGAACCCTAGTCCCGCATATTGGCATCTTTTGCAAACAGTGAACATGTAAATAGTACACTTGTCCTATGCAAACAGTGAAGACCCAGATCAGAGGGCTCCTGAGGAGCCCTCTGATCAGGGTCCTCACTGTTTGCCATAATGCCAAACATTGACAAAACAACCCTCAAAAGTCAGAAATGGACTAGACTTAAATGGAAACTGGAATTGTCCATTTAAAGTTTCAGGGAGGAAAGAGTTAAAGGATAAAATGTTGCAGGGCTTGAGATAACGGGAGTATTTCAAAAACTAAAATCTTTATTTCTGCTTTAAACCCTATGGTGTCACTACTCATTAGAATCGTCTCAAAGAGACGATTCTAATGAGAAGTAATACCATAGGATTTGGTGCTGTATGAGTGAGAAAATGTTGGATTTGTTCAGAATACTCCCCGTTAACTGGAGCCCTGATGTTGGAAATAAGTGGTTTACACACTGTTATCTGGAGCCTTGCAACTTATCATCTGCACCAAATTGTTTGAACAAAATGTAACTCAATACCAATTTTCAGCATCCTAAAATGCTTATTAAATGAAGGAATTGAATATAGATTGTTGTTGTTGACTGTGGCACCAATCTTGAATCTGGTCCTTTGAAGAGCGACTGTGAGTAAAAAATATTTTTTAGCAAAATAGAGATTAACAACTTTTCAAGTAACCTATTACTCAATAAATATGCCTTTAAATTTTCCCTCCACTGAATAAAATAGATCCACTTTATAAAGTCATAAATATTGAATATGCACAATAAGAAATGTTGTCTATTTCTTAGGCTAGCAGATGGTAGTTTACCCATTTAACTCTTTCCTCCCTGAAACTTTAAATGGACAATTCCTGTTTCCATTTTAGTCTAGTCCATTTCTAACTTTTAAGGGTTGTTTTTGTCAATGTTTGGCATTGTGACAAACAGTGAAGACCCTGATCAGAGGGCTCCTTTCGGAGCCCTCTGATCAGGGTCTTCACTGTTTGCATAGGACAAATGTACTATTCACATGTACACTGTTTGAAAAGCACGCCTATATGCGGGACTAGGGTTCAAAGAGTTAAGCCTAATGTCTTCCAAAAAAAAATTGACAAAAAGTGTAGATCATGATGTGATACTGTGTTATGCAGCATCTCATCAGGGTCTGCACAGTTTCCTATATAACATGAAATATTTTGCTGCAGAGACAAACACTGCAATGTCACCCTTGACAGTTGTATATCGGCAATTAAATCTTCCAACAAATACATAGGGAGAATTCATTGCAATATCCAGTCATAAATTATTTAAAGCAGGCTAAATGTAAGGCAGAATCTGACAGTGCATTTCACCTGCTTTAAGTGGTCACCTGTCTTAAAATCTAGAAACAGTTTATCGAGTGATGTTGTAAATTTGTAATACATTTCAATGAATAACTAACATACCACTTGAATTGCTGTGGCGATCATCTGTTGGAGTGTCTGCGTCATAACCATGTGAAAATTGTTTCTCTCTATCAGGAAAGTAATTTGATGAAGTGTCATGTGTTCGTCTAGATTTCACTCTCTTTTGTTTATTCATATTGGATTTAGGTACACTGGTACAGTCACCAAGATTTTAAAGCACAGGAATTATACCCAAACACACTGTAAAAGATCATCATTGGAATTATAAATCATGATAATTATATTTTTTTTTCTGACAGGATTTTTTAATAGACTCATTCTTCTTAACAAAATTGATGAAAATCTGATATATCTAAAGAGCTTCAAATGAGAAAAAGCGAAATGGAAAGATTTACCATTTTATACTGACTCTTCATTAGAATCATATGGAAGAGAGGATTTTGCTGAGTAGTTAGATAGATAGATAGATTTATTTCGGTAAAAAGTGTACATAACATGGCAAAGCATAATTAAAGAGTAGTTGCATTGTGTATAGCAGTGATAATTTTACCTGTGCATCCCGAGTCCTATACTCATTAAATTTGCCAGGGACTCATTATTAAAAAGTTGTGAGTCCCATATTATAAGCAAATATTTACAATCGCCCCATTCAATTCCATTGACAAAAAGTGTGTTAATTTCATATAAACACCAATTTTCGAGAGGGCGGGACTTGTGGAAAAGTTTCGAAGGGGAGGCGGGGCATATGCAGTTTTCATTTGCGAATTAATCTTTGGAACTTGGGGCAGCAAACATTTGGCGGATTTTTTCAAAATTTGTTCTCAACCGATCTATGCCTTCCTACTAGTGGAAACCATGATTCCCGACTAATATTCTTCTTTATAAATGAGATAAATTGCAAGAAAATTGACATAAGAATCTACCTTATAAACAGCAGCCTATATCTGCGTTTCTTTATGACAATAAAACCCCGATATACTTATCCTACTTTAAAATTACGTCACTTCTAATGACGTCATAAATCGGCATTTTTCGCGCCAAACTGTCAAGTTGTTGACAATGGAACTTATTTTTTCTGCTTTCGAAATCGGAATGTACACAGATTCAGTAAATCGGTCATGGCTGTTCCTTATAGGGTACACATTATTCGTGTTATCGACCTCTAATATGGATTAAACATACATGCGTACTGACAAAATGTTTATTTAATGTTAGAAATTACAGCAAATATATTGTAAATATAAGAAATGAACTGATTTTTTTCGGCGTTCAAGCGAAATGAACGACAGAAAATTATCTGCAAATTTACCATGAATGCTAGCGCGATTCTTGGTATTTGCCGAAATTTTCTGACGTTCATTTCGCTTGAACGCCGAAAAAAATCAGTTCATTTCTTAAATAGTAGCTTAAAGCAGGTTGAAAGTAAAGCAGAATGTGCCTTAAGGCACATTCTGCTTTTCTTTCAACCTGCTTTAAGTGGTCACCTGTCTTCAAAACTACAAATAATGGGATATTTGGTTAATTTTTCACCTCAAGGACTTGATGTTTGTCTCAAGGACTCATTGTTTAACAGAATGTGCATCCCGAGGACTCATTCATCTGATTTCTAAAATTATCACTGCAGGATTTAGCAGAGAGAGATATATACAACCCATTTCTAGTTTTGAAGACAGTTGACCACTTAATGCAGGTTGAAAGTAAAACAGAATGTTCCTTAGGGCACATTCTGCTTTACTTACAGCCTGCTTTAAGCTCCTATCTACTAGGATACAGAAAATATCTCTTATGGTACATGTTCTATAATTGAATGAATTGGAACTTTTTTTCTTCAGACGAGGAATAAATTGAAAGCTCTAAAAAAATAATACAGAAATTTTTTTGAAACTTATGAAAGCCTAAAATTTAAGCTAAAGCCACAGGAACTTGACAAAATATTATTTTTTTTCTTTTACTCTACTGTAGATAAAGAGAAAAGGAAAAGAATGGAAATAGAACAGGTAGTCTAAACTTTCAACTTGAACTGCTGCTAAAATTGACCAGGTCACTGATATTCTCTTGTGGTACCCCTACATTTACACAATTTCGTGTGGATATCAGAAACAACATGACCAACTTTTATGCACATTTTCATTATAAATTCATGTATTTTGGCATCATTTGACGGATCTTGATCAAATAAAAAGTAAAGAATGATAAACTAGAACTGTGTTATCACAAAGGTGATGTATACCCACACCAGCACATTGACAAATCAACATAATCACAGAATTAAATATCATGAAAAGGGAGGTAATTCAAAAAGGAAATTACAAACCAAAACCACCATAATCACAGGTGATAAAAAATACTGCAAAATTTAATAGAATTTTGTTGAGGCATGAGAGCTAAGCTCAGGATTTTATTAAATATAATAAAATTAAAAACAAGGGCCACTATGGCCCTAAATCGCTCACCTGGTAACCATGTAACCATGTACACCGTGTGACCTAGTTTTTGACCGGGCATGACCCTCATTCTAACTTGACCTCGACTTCAATGAGACAAACATTTTGTTCAAGTTTCATGAAGATTCAATGAATTTTGTAGTCTCTAGAGTGTTAACGAGGTTTTTGGATGATTTGACCTAGTGACCTAATTTTTGACCGGACATGACCCACATTCAAACTTGGCCTAGATTTCATTGAGGCAATCATATTGATGAAGTTTTATGAAGATCCAATGAAATTTGTAGCCTCTAGAGTGTTAATATTGTTTTTCAATAATTTGACCTAGTGACCTAGTTTTTGACCCGACATGACCCACATTCGAACTTGACCTAGATTTCATTGAGGCAAACATTTTGATGAAGTTTCATGAAGATCCAATGAAATTTGTAGTCTCTAGAGTGTTAACAAGGTTTTTCGAAGATTTGACCTAGTGACCTAGTTTTTGACCAGACATGACCCACATTCGAACTTGGCCTAGATTTCATTTAGGCAATCATATTGATGAAGTTTCATGAAGATCCAATGAAATGTGTAGCCTCTAGAGTGTTAACAAGGTTTTTCGACAATTTGACCTAGTGACCTAGTTTTTGACCGGACATGATCCACATTCGAACTTGACCTAGATTTCATTGAGGCAATCACATTGATGAAGTTTCATGAAGATCCAATGAAATTTGTAGTCTCTAGAGTGTTAACAAGGTTTTTGGAGGATTTGACCTAGTGACCTAGTTTTTGACCGGACATGACCCACATTCGAACTTGGCCTAGATTTCATTGAGGCAATCATATTGATGAAGTTTCATGAAGATCCAATGAAATTTGTAGCCTCTAGAGTGTTAACAAGGTTTTTCGATAATTTGACCTCGTGACCTAGTTTTTGACCGAACATGACCCACATTCGAACTTGACCTAGATTTCATTTCGGCAAACATTGTGACCAAGTTTCATCAAGATCCAATGAGATTTGAACCTGCTAGAGTGTTAACGAACAATTGTGGACGGACGGACAGACAGACAACGGACATTCAGCGATCCTAACAGCTCACCTTGGCACTACGTGCCAGGTGAGCTAAAAAGGGAGATAATTCAAGAAGGTTATAACAAAACAAAACAGCAATCACAGGTGCACAACTATACACATGTAAATGGTGATTAACAATATTCAGGGCTCCAGATAAGGGGAGTATTTCAAAAACTAAAACCTTTATTTCTGCTTTAAACCCTATGGTGTTACTACTCATTAGAATCGTCTCGAAGAGACGATTCTAATGAGTAGTAACACCATAGGATTTAGTGCTGTATGAGTGAGAAAATGTTGGATTTGTTCAGAAATCTCCCTCTTATCTAGAGCCCTGAATATTGCCTAATCAAACAAGAGCACAGCATCCAGCCAGGTCCCCAAACTTATGTTTTGTTATCCTAATACATTTAGAAGGAACTGTGAGATATTTTCATTGTTTTCGTCTGTCTTGACTACATGTATTTATCCCTCTGTCTACTGAATAACCTTGACCTTTGTCAAACATGACCCACTTGAACCGAGTTCAAAAGCTTCTTGTGTTGAGTACACTTGCTAAATATGAAGTATTTAACGCATGTTGTTTAAGAGTTATGGCCAATGTTAAATTATCCCTATTTAGCTCTACCTTGACATTTGTCAGACATAACCGAAGTTGTAAAAGAGCTTCTTGAGTCAAGTACACATGCAAAATAGAAAGTCTCTATCTCAATCACATGCAGTTCCAAAGTTATGGCCAATGTTGATTTCACCCTATTTTATGTCTAAATGACCTTAACCTTTGTCAGACATGACCCAAATTGTACTGAGCTCAAGAGCTTCTTGAGTCAAACCCCCACCCCCGGGTCGATTTCGCCGGGCGGAAACGAGCCCCCCCGCCTGTTTTGCGCAGGGGGACATGAGCCCCCCTACCCACCCTATGATAAGATACATGTTTTATTGTGTAGAATTGTGCATATAAAACTTCAAAACGTGTTCTTAAGTGTTCTTTGGTCATTAAATCACTTAAGTAGTATATGCTTTAAACCCCAAATGTTTGAGAACTTTGATAGTATATCATTATCTTTTTTCCTTCTAGGTATCATGATTAAAAAAAAAAATGAAACAATTGATAAATAGCGAATTATTACTAATAAGCAAGGCAATATTTATAGCCAAAGAAAAACTTCATTGTTTGCAAAACTTATTAACAAAACACTAGTTAATTATCTGTCCAACCAGGGGGGCTTATGTCCGCCCTCGCAAAACAGGTGGGGGGCTCGTGTCCGCCCGCGCACAATCACTTCTAAAATTATGGCCTATGTTGAATTAAACATTTTTTACCACTATGGCACTAAATTTATGTATTAAAATTTCGAAAAGGGGAGATAATTCAAGACCAAAAAGACAGATCCAAACTGCAATTGCAGACAAGTGCACAACTTCAGAAAGACAGATGGTGATCGACGGTCGTATTCCTATCAGCCCTTTGGTTGACAACGAAAAGTGGGCGGAGAAAATGTGCGCAGATTACGGTTGACAACTATTTAAAGTATTTTGCCCCAACTCGAATAGAAATTGTGGTCATTACTAAAAAGATTTTGTACTTCCGGTTGCGCACTGGAATACGGAAGTATGTTGTTGCACTATTAAATATTGACATGAGCGGACAAGGCCTGGGCACTTCTAGGTTGGCGCCAGCCAAAAATTTTTAGTAGCCAAAATTTGTTGGAGAAAATATTGAGCGCCGAGTGCCGAAGGCACGAGGGGGGAGAGTATGAGAGGGGGTATCCCCCTCTCATTGGTGGGGGTACGGGGGGCCTCCCCCGGAAAAATTTAAAATCTACATTGCAGGAGGTGGCTTCTGAGGCATTTCTGGGATTATTTTTAGGTAATTTTTTCTGAATATTTTTTATCTAAATTAGCCTCAACTTGAATTTACCAGACTTTTTTGTAACTTGTCCCTATAAAATTCATAAACTAGATCTATGTTGTCATTTGAAAGCAAATTAAGTTAAACAAAACACAGTTACAACAATGACAGAGAAATAAAGAAAATTACTTTACCAACATTTCCAACAACTCCTTTTATCTATAGCTCAGCCAGCCAAAAATGTTTAGTAGCCAAATTTTTTGCATCGCTAACATTATATACATAAAGTGGGAGAGGGGGCTACATGAAAATTTGGCGAATATGACAAAAAAGAAATCCTTGCCATTTTTAAGCTGCAGATAAAAGAAGTACTGATATGTATAGATCTTATATCTCAAACACTGAAATAGATATAATACATTACAGGGTGTGACAGAAATAAAGAAAATTATTTAACCTACATAATACACATTTCCAACAACTCCTCTTATATAGCTCTGCATATAGCATTATCATTTTATCAGAATTTGAAAAAGAAAATTGCAAACAGTGCAGTACTAGACCAGATGGCTTTTGTAAGAGCTCTCAAATCTGGGTCTGCATTGTTTTACTATGTCCCTAACTCCCTTTATGTAGATACGTTTTGTACAGAAATGCTGAATGTCATTTGTATTTCCTCTTAAATCTTTTGATTAGATCTATATCTTTTATTTCTGTCTGCTAGATGAAGATCTATAATATTTTAGAGAAAACTATGTTTTGCCCAATCACGGATGTACAACGTGACTAAAATGTTTAAATAAACCATAAAATCGGATTATCATTATTATTTCTTCTGCTATACTTTCTTTCATATTGGTCGGGGATACATTTAAAATTTAAGTAGAATATTATTTCTATTGAAAAATGCTGCTATCGTTAATTCGCGAAAACTGATGACAAAATGTACGTACACGATTGAAGGAAACGGATGAAAAGGTAACAAAAATATTCACGCTAACTTTGAAGTTACCAACACAGCGATATTTCGGGAAAATATATAACACTCGTATTTCAAACAAATAGATCTACGTGATAATTGTACGTGAAATAGGTTTGATCGAATTTGATTTCATTAGGCACAGAACCCATTTTTAATTGTGGGCGTGGCATTTTCATTGCTACAAACAATAAACGTCAACTCGCACGTTGAGTACGGAAATTCACGATATAGTGGAAGCTTTGTTTGATAATAATCGTCACTTACCGGCAAATGCCGACAACCTCCGAGTATAAATTATGAATTACGTAAAGCTGCAAGAGGCTATGATAGGTTATCGTAATTGCTTGGCTTATTCATAAGGATAATAGGCAAGGTGTTCCGATTGTATTGACACCGTTGTAAAATGGCTGTCAGTTGACATGTGACGGTATTGTAATCCCTGCCTCAGGGGCACAGCGTAATCAGAGGTACGCAGATCACTGACCCCTGCTGAGAGGCACCCAATTACCCCACGGATTAATTAGCAAACTGATAAGAATAGTGTTACTAACCGCTAGCGTCTTGGATAATCGCAATGACTGGCGAGTGGCGACTAAATTTACCGATTTTCATTTTTTTGACTGTCCAAAATTTTCAATCGCCAAATTTGATGAAATTAATTTTTTAGTCGCCGACGGTAAAAAGTAATGGCCAATGGCGATTTTGGCGACCGGTAACGCTAACCTAGCACTTCCGTCTTATACACTTTTTTTGACACCGACAAGTCTAGCAGTGAAAGTCAGAGTGCGAGTATGACCAGCCCTACCATATCCTTGCCTATGTTCCCTTGGTCACATAAACGTAGTATACCTTTTCTCTATATCTACGGTAGAGTGAAAACAAAAATATTTTTTTAATGTGTCAAGTATAGTGGGACCCCATGATACCGGTGGCTCCATGGTACCGGTGTATTTTACAAATCGCGTGTCATTTTGTCACGAGCTCCAAACGAGCCGCCAATACTTTTTGAAAATGGGCATGTCTTTTCGCTGCATTGAAAATACGAAAGTGCAAAGAGAATAAACCGATTATTAACATTAAATGAACTTGTTACCTTTAAAAATGTATTTGAGATACAATTTCTCTATGTTTTTAACCATTCCTTCAAACTACTACGCATACACAACACTTTGTTTATTTTCTGAAAGCGACTTTGACATGTATGACGTCATTCTTGGTTCTCCGAAATAATCACGTGACACCATGCCAACCGGAAGTGGCGGGAAATGTATTTTTGGTATGGTGTAACAAACGGAACATTGCTTGATATGTTAGGTAGAGCTAAACCTGTTGATTAAATAATTCATTCACATATTTTTGTATTTTTTCAAGACAAATATCGAAAGAAAATGGTCTAGGCCTAGATTGAGATATAACGTTTTATTTAAAATGTTTTCATTATCATATTCAAGGATTTCTCTGAAAATAAAGAAAGAAAAATAAAGAGAAAAAAGATCGATCTAGATACGATACTCATGTGATTTTTTTCATTCAAAATTGTTGTAGACTTACAGTGTTTCCTATTTATATGGTATTATTACGTTCTGAACTACTTTAATTTAGTTCAAATTTGTAGATAAGACTGTAACATTGCTTTGGTGAATGTTTGACAGTATGTTACATATTGGCTTCCATACCATTGATTGTTTTAGACATTACACCGGTACCATGGAGTGATTCCCCTTTGCGCCTGCTGTACAAGTATGGGATTAAACAATTGTTATGAAATTAACAAAATATTTATTTTTATCAAATTTTAGCATTTTCTGATAGCATGCACTTCTTTCAAAAGGTGAACATTAAATTTTAACCAGGTGAGTTATTTTCTGTTTTATTATCGTAACGTAAACACTAAGTACACCGGTATCATGGGGTTCCAGGCTACCTATGCCTACAGTATGCCGTAACACATGCTTTCTAAAATAGTAAACAACTGCAAGTTGTGTTCAAAACAGTCACTTTTTGACATCCCTATAATCCACAAAATACTTCTATCAGAAACAATATAAAGAGTATTCGTATGTTAGGGCCTAGGCCTTTATGAAAAGTATAGTATTTCATACAGTATCGATTAAACTTTCAAGTAACGTTTCACAATTTCCATGGGGGCTGCCATTTTAGAGTAGGGGTAAAACTCTGACCAGACCAATCACTCTAGATAGAAAATTAACGAGCCGCTGAAATGCATCTGGTATGAAGACACTCAGAGTGGAAAACCTTAGAATATGTTTTTCAACAAAATACGTGTTATTAATTGTGTATATTGACTTTCTGCGGTATTTATTGAGCAATTAAGGTGTCGACCGGTAGAGCAAGCACAGCTCGTGGGTGGGGTATAAAACCCCATACCACCGTGCCCGTGCCCGTGCCGACGACAAATTACGGAAATTACCGAGTGTTTTCCTAAGTTCATTTTTCGATTTTTTTCGGATTTTTTTTCTTCATATGATACATTATGATCATATCTAATTGGTGCTGAAATAAATTTGGGCTGTAATAAGTATTTTCCGAGAAAATCCAATTTTTGATTTTTAGGGGGTATAAAACCCCATACCAATATATTTTCACAAATTTTCGTTTTATAAAGCATCAAAAGTTTCTAGAAACTTTTTTTTTGTCAGCGGCTGTGTGTTTTATATATGTTAACAACATGTTGGTCTTTTTAGGGTTTTATAAATTATATTTTTGTTTTTTAAAGGATATAAGTGAATCCGTGCCAACCCCGTGCCGTCCCGTGCCACTGACAAACGATCGAATATCTAAGCATAACAAGTTAACTGAAACTTTTTTTTGGTCAGCGGCTGTGTGTTTTATATATGTTAACAACATGTTGGTCTTTTTAGGGTTTTATAGTTTATATTTTTGTTTTTTACAGGATATAATTGAATCCGTGCCAACCCCGTGCCGTCCCGTGCCACTGACAAACGATCGAATTTCTTAGCATAACAAGTTTACTGAAGCTATTTTTTGGCCCGTGGCTGTTTGAATTGTGTTTATTTACACTCATGTTAGTCTATTCAGTGGTTTATTGTTAATATTTTGTATTCTACAAGATATAATTGATTCCGAGCCAGGATATAATAAGCCCCGTGCCATCCCGTGCCACTAATACGGCTGATATATGGGAATTATTTATTTCATGTTTCTGCTTTTTTGTCATCAAATGTGTTTATTTACACCCATGTTAGTCTATTCAGTGGTTTATTGTTAATATTTTGTATTCTACAAGATATAATTGATTCCTAGCAAGGATATAATAAGCCCCGAGCCACTAATTAATACGGCTGGTATATGGCAATTATTTATTTCAATTTTCAGCTTCTTGTCTTCCGGTGCGTTATAATAAACATAAGAAAACTTTAATTTTTTAAAAACTTTGCTATTGTTTTTTTTTTTGTTATTTGGTTTTTTGCTGTTGGTATAGTACAATGGAAAATCCTGAACATCCTTACCTACTGCGGACCACCCGAGCGTGAATGAATTTAGATGTAACCACATATATTGATAAATATGGTAGCCAAAACGTTAGTTGCTTAATAAAAAGAAATTATCATATTAATAGTTATAATTTTAAATATAAAATATTGCTCCTAATCAATAAGATTAGTTTACTGAATTGTATTGATTGTTTGTATAGATTGGGCATGAGCCGACAGGTGTTAATTATTGCAAATGTTTATTTGTGTAGAGTCGATAATTGCATTGATATTAAAGTTTTGATTAGCTTTATTTATTCCTTTGCCGCTGAACTCGTGCTCACCCATTCCGTGTTTGTACTTTTCTTTCATGTATTGTCATTATTGTCATTAATGATTTGTACTTTATATGGCTAGAAGCAAAGTACTTTGCTTAAAGCTGAAATAAAGAATTTGTATTTGTTTGCTGTGGGGATGTCAAGGCTGTAAAAACTGGAAATATATTTTCAGTGGCGTATTTATGGGGGAAATTGTTTAACGTTTCAATAGCTAAATGTTCTTGTCATGTTCTGATATTAACCTAATATTCATATCTACATTAGCAAAGAATGAAACATGAGATATAAAAGAGAATTATTCAAAAGAAACGATATATAATAATTAATCCACCACTCCAAACCGGTTGCTAGTTTTAAAGCAGTTTGACAGCAAAGCAGACGTTCGGTTTCGTATTAGACTGATTCAACCTACTTTTCTTTAGATGAATAATTGAAACGGCGTGGGATACGCTGGATACTGGATGGATAAAGAATGTGTAGCTTCTATCTGCTTTACCCAATTATTTTGTGCTTTTATTTATTAATATTAATATTGTGTTGTGTTGAACAAAGAGTTTGGTACTGATTAATAAGAACAGAACAGAACACCAATCTTTTATTACATCTCTGGCATACAAACATGCAGTACGAGGTATTGTTATATATCAAATTGTTAATGTTACGTGACTAAATGGCGTGTTAAAGTTCATATTATATAAAGTGCTAATAGTAGTATGAACTAGTATAATTCCAAACAATATCTTGATAAGGAGTATATCTACTGAATGTTTAGGTGGAGTTTCAGGGGCCGGATCCAGAAATTTTTCAGTGGGGGGGGGGGGGGCACAGGTGGGGAGGGTATGGGAGGGGTATAACCCCTCCCATAGGTGGGGGTCCGGGGGGCCTCCCCCGGAAATTTTTTAAAACTTACATTATCAAATGGTGCATTCTGAGGGAATTCTAAGAAGAAAGTTAACATCGATAAAATGATGTAAATACCCCCAATGAAACACCCAAAAAAGTGGTTTCATAAGACAAAAAGAAAAAATAATCATAATCTGGAGAATTTTTTAATAGCTTTATCTCCATTCTCAGAAATCTATTATTCCACACCATGGTCATACAAAGATTTTCATCAGTGCATTCAAAACACAGGCCTTCAATTGATCTCAATGCAAAAAGTAGGAAAAAAGTAGGAGTTTTTGAAGTGGAAAAGTAGGAAAAAGGAGGAAGATTTCCGATAAAATAGTAGGAACTGTTTGATACAAAATACCACACGGAGTCATTGTGCTCATATAAATTTAAGTAATCCGCAATCTTGATTTAAAGACATTCTCACCCAAAGCCATTTTATTCTTTGGTTATAATCTATTCAACAGGCCGAATATGCGATCCAACAGGTTTAGGGGGGTCCGGGGGTACTTCCCCTGGAAAATTTTGAAATCAAGCGCTTCATTTCCTGCATTCTGGGCCATACTGAGGGTGCTTGAAGACTTATTAGGGAAAAAGTAGGAAAAGTAGGAGGTTTTGGTAGTAAAATAGGAAAAAGTAGGAAGATGATCAAAAGTTGGAAAATAGTAGGAAAAAGTAGGAACGGTTGAAGGCCTGAAAACAGGTAAAATACTAACATAAATCTATGTAAAAAATCGACTCAAAATATATTGTTATTTAATCATTCTATGGTGAAAGGTTGTCGTCCAGTCATTAATCTCTAACCCTACCCCTCCTATTCATATGCATACTGTTACAAGGGGGGTCCGGGGGCATGCCCCCTCCTCCCACCCCCTGGAAAATGTATTCCCACATGATCAATGGTGCGTTCTGATGGGAGTTTTTTCGCATTCAAAATAGGTAAAATACTACATAAATCTATGTAAATATTCGATTCAAAATAGCATATCAAATTCTTTAATATAGGATAATACCTTTGACAGATTGTTTTCTGGCCATTAACCTGAAACCTACCCCTATCCCCTCTGATTATTGTTCACACTGTCACTAAGGGGATCCGGGAGCATGCTCCCCGGGAAATATTTAGTTTCTAGATGGTCTCTGGTGCATTCTGGGGCGTTTTGCACATTCAAAACAGTTACAATAATAATATAAATACAATAAATATATATAAATATTCTGCAACTAATATTGGCAAAATTATTGGAGGGGAAGGGGGCTGGTCCTACATGCCTCAGTTAATTGGGTATTATTCATCATCTAGTTAGCATCTTTTTGTTACCCTTAAGTATTTTCATCAAATTTAATTGGATTAACAGGCCTGTATGATATGCAATTTGGGGGCACAGACATGAGGCATAGCTAGACCATTTGTGTACGCGCTGAATGCTTTCGCACATTCAAAACGGGTAAAATACTTGCATAAATTTATATTAAGATCTAGGTAACATTTACTTACATATGTATTGGCAAAATTATTGGGGGGAACAGGGGCATTTTTAATTTTTGGTTGGGGAGGGGGGGGGGGGCACACCGTCCTGCCCCCATCCTTGTTACTACGGGCCTGTGTCAGGTTCGAACACAGACTAGGCATGCTGAGGATTTGAGGGGGCACAGGGGCAATTTTGGATTTACTGGCCTGTAGGTTATGCAATTTGGGGGCACATGCATACTGCTGTGCCCCAATCCATGTTACTACGGGCCTGTATTGGTTGGGGGAGGGGGGCACACAGCCGTGCCCCCATCATTGTTACTACGGGCCTGTGTCGGGTTCAAACACAGACCAGGCATACTAAGGATTTGAGGGGGCGCAGGGGCATTTTGGATTTACTGGCCTGTAGGATATGCAATTTGGGGGCACATGCATTTTTATTTTTTTGTTGGGGAGGGGGCACAGGGGGCACACTGTCGTGCCCCCATCCTTGTTGCTATGGGCCTGTGTCCAGGCATACTAAGGATTTGAGGGGGCACAGGGGCATTTTGGATTTACTGGCCTGTAGGATATACAATTTGGGGGCACATGCATTTTTATTTTTTGGTTAGGGAGGGGGCACAGGGGGCACAATGTCGTGCCCCCCATCCTTGTTGCTACGGGCCTGTGTCGGGTTCAAACACAGACCAGGCATACTAAGGATTTGAGGGGGCACAGGGGCATTTTGGATTTACTGGCCTGTAGGATATGTCATTTGGGGGCACAGCCATTTTTATTTTTTGGTTGGGGAGGGGGAGGGGACACCCGTACGTGTGGATAACTTAAAACAACAATCAAGTTAATGTAATTATCAACGGCATACGTACGATGGAATGTCGTGCTGTCTGATCTACCATGTGTCGAACAGTATAGATACTAATCAGACGCATCATTAGGCGTGTCTTAAGTTTGAAAAATGAAAATAAACGAACTAAATTTAAAACTACTTAAAATATATGATTTTATTATATAATCATTATTCCCCTTTTAATAACGAAAGGCGTTGGGAATAATAGTTATGTATTCATGATTATTTCTTCTCTCTCTCTCTTTCTGTCTATCTATTTTTGTTTCTCAAAGAGAGAGAATGAAAGACTTCCTCTTTTTCTCTCTCTATCTCGCTTTGAGAGACAGATATAGAACTAGAGAATATGTGGATTTTTCTTTCTTACAGGACGTATATGTACCTATATATACCGTACTATTGATATTATAAGTGTGCTAAACATTGTAAATAAAATATATATGATATATATATATATACACTTGTTATTTATTGATTTTTCATTACCTTAATTGTTAGCAAATATGTCCATCCATGTCATTGACGAAGTGGCACGGGACGGCACGGGGCTTATTATATCCTGGCTCGGAATCGATTTATATCTTGTAGAATACAAAATATTAACAATAAACCACTGAATAGACTAACATGGGTGTAAATAAACATAATTCAAATAGCCACGGACCAAAATATAGCTTCAGTAAACTTGTTATGCTTAGAAATTCGATCGTTTGTCAGTGGCACGGGACGGCACGGATTCCATTATATCCTGTAAAAAAACAAAAATATAAACTATAAAACCCTAAAAAGACCAACATGTTGTTAACATATATAAAACACACAGCCACTGACAAAAAAAAAGTTTCTAGAACTTTTGTTGCTTTATAAAACGAAAATTTGTGAAAATATATTGGTATGGGGTTTTATACCCCCTAAAAATCAAAAATTGGGTTTTCTCGGAAAATACTGATTACAGCCCAAATTTATTTCAGCATCAATTAAATATGATAAAAATGTATCATATGAAACAAAAAAATCCGAAAAAAATCGAAAAATGAACTTAGGAAAACACTCGGTAATTTCCGTAATTTGTCGTCGGCACGGGCACGGGCACGGTGGTGTGGGGTTTTATACCCCACCCAGCTCGTGTTTTATTCTCATACAAAATGGCGGATTGTGTCCAGTTTGCGACGTTGTCAACGCTTCTCTTTATCATTTTGGCCATCTCTTCAGGTAATCTTTGTCAGTTGTGCCAGATTTAGGCATGTGGAACTCGTGCTTATAATTGTCTCCAGATTATACATAAGGTTAAGCTCAGTCGGTTTGAGCGCCGGTTTGGTCGGGTGTTCAAACCTCAATCCAATTGAAAACAAGTTGGCTTCTTTAAAAAGTCAGAGATGCCCAGCAGGTTTATGAAGTCACATGCAGAGCTCCAAATAAGTGCAGTTTTTCAAAACCACTAATGGAAGCCGTCATATTATTGGGTCAGTGGATAACCGCTCTACATCCGAAATGATATGACGTGACCCCATCAAGGGTCGCGTGCCAAAAGGTCAAAATACTCATTCATGAGTGGTCGACATTAATGGAAGAAAGAAAGAAAGTCAACATGGAAGGGAGAGGTTGATATCTGCATCTGTATCAATACGTCGTAGAATGATAGCCTCCTTTTATTTTTTCAGGTGCAAGACATAATATCAAGATCGTTGATGAGCCATCTAACTATGGGTTTGTACTATAGTATAGATTGTAGGCAGTGGCTAGACGTCCGGAACCGGACGGCTAGCCAACCCTCACAGGACGGACTAGACGTCCGGAATAAATTTCTTTCAGGAAATATACTGCTTTATACGTGGGTTAGTGTCTGGGTATATTTGAAACAAGTTAAAACAAACTTAATGCATTTAATTTTCCAAAAATCAATAGAGGGCATAAACAAATCACATGCATATATTAAATTAAATTACCTTCACTTAAGACCGACGTTCGCATCTGCCATTTTAATTGGTTATTGACTCTGCTGCCCTGACTTTGTCGCTATTAGATTAGGCCGCAGGACATTTCTGTTGATTTTGTTGTAATTTATGCATGTAAATATCAACTGAATGTTATAATTAGAGATTGAAGATCAAATGCCCAAAATATTTCAAATGGATTATATGATATAAATACGTTGATTTTATATGATATAAATACGTTGATTATCGCCATATCTAATTATCGCAGCGGGTATCTCCATGTATTGTCGCTAGAAGCAAACTGTGAATGCATCGGAAATAACAAAGCCATGCAAACAAAATCCATTGTTAAGCATCGGCATAAAGTGGCATTTGGAGTAAAAAATTGAGTAATACATATATTTATGAATGTCTTTATTCTTCGAAAAAAGAAGACCTGTTCAATACCAAAGTTCGCTGTGAAATTCTAAGTCGGAGATATGTCTCTGACATTAAGGAAATCAATTAAAAATGGAAACATTCTAACGTAGACGTCATGTACTGTCTCGAAAAGTGGCAGTTTAGCGAAACCTACAGGTATTCAATCATCAATTAAAAATGCTTGCGAGAGTGCGGTTCTCCTACTAGGTGGGGAAAGAATACGGCAACAACAACAACAGCGGATGCGAACGTAGCTCATAGTGACGATAACTTAGTTCCTTAAAGTGTGGCTTGTTTCTGTTCTAACTGATTTTCTGAAGTTCAAAATTGCATTTAAGGTTGCTTGCCATATATTATATATCCAGGCAGTGTTGCACCTAGGACGCATGATTGCGCGATTCACACATATTTTCGAAAAGTCGCGCATAAAATTTACTACAGTAAGCGAAAAGTCGCGCGCATAAATTATAATTCTCAAATACCTTCCGTAAATATTTCAAAGTTTGAGCCGATTATTCTCAGTAGCGATCACTCTACGAGACGCCATCTTTGTTTTAGACTATGTATAAATCATGGACCGGTATGCACCGGCTCGGCTATATAAGTAATACAGCTCAATATTTGCGGCGCCGCATTGTCTGTGTTTTATATTAGCCTAATTAACATAAATTATTCAGCATCTATAGTAAATCAATATTGATGTTTTCGTCTGCTAAAACGGTTTAGTTAAGATGTCCAAGAGAAAAATTAGTGATTCTTTTGGAGCATCTATCATAACAGTATGATCAGCCTACGAGTAGTAGTCAGTCTGGTACCGAACAAGCCGATTTTCGTGAAATTTCATCTGAGTGTTAAAGAAATAAAGAACCCCTCAACCAAAAAGAAAGTAGACCTAGATTCTAGATATACGCAGTTTCGAAAATCGTGCGCAATGGGAAGACTGGCCTTGGCTAGAACAAAATGAAAATTGGACAATGATAAATTGATTATGTAAATTATGTCAGTCCCATTGTATGAAAAACAGTTTTACCGATAGAATCTAGTTGAACAAATTACCGTAGCTCAACATGTCAACAATAAGTAGACATGCGGATACGAATTATAGATATCCTTGTGTTTTCATGAGAGCTCCCCTATTTTTAGCTCACCTGGCACGAAGTGCCAAGGTCAGCTATTGTGATCGCCCTGTGTCAGTCGTCCGTCGTCAAACTTTTTGTTCAAAGATCTTCTTCTTGGAAACCACTGGGCCAATTTCATCAAAAATTCATAGGATTGTTCCTTGTAGGGTACTCTCTCAGATTTCTTCAAATATAGGTAATCCAATTGAAATTGTGGTTGCCATGGCAACCAATTGAAAAAACTTTAAAAATCTTCTTGTCAAAACCTACTGGTCCGAATTGAAAATAATTTTAACCAAATGTGCCATTGGTGACCCTCTATCAGATTTCTTAAAATAATTTTCCTATCTTGAAAAACATGGCCGCCAGTGGGTGGGGCAGATTTTCCTTATAAGGCTATATAGTGAAAACTTAAAAAATCTTCTTGTCAAAAACTAGTGGTCCGATTTGAAAGTAATTTTATGCAAATGATCCATGGGTGACCCTCTACCAGATTTCTTAAAATTATTTTGATATCTAAAAAAACATGGCCGCCAGTGGGTGGGGCAAAATTTCCTTATGTTACTGTATAGTAAAAACTTTAAAAATCTTCTTCTCTGAAACTACTGGTTCAAATTAAAAATAATTTAATACAAATGGTCAATTGATGATCTTCTACCAGATTTCTTAAAATCATTTTGTTATCTAAAAAAACATGGCCGCAAGTGGGTGGGGCAAGTTTTCTTTATGTTACTGTATAGTAAAAACTTTCAAAATCTTCTTCTCTGAAACTACTGGTCCAAATTAAAAATAATTTTGCAGAAATGGTCAATTGATGATCCTCTACCAGATTTCTAAAAATCATTTTGTTATCTTAAAAAACATGGCCGCCAGTGGGTGGGGCATGTTACTGTATAGTAAAAACTTTAAAAATCTTCTTCTCTGAAACTACTGATTCAAATTCAAAATAATTTTACACAAGTGGTTAATTGATGACCCTCTACCAGATATCTTAAAATCATTTTGTTATCTAAAAAACATGGCCACCAGTGGGTGGGACAAGTTTTCCTTATATTTCTGTATAGAAAAACTTTCAAAAAAAATTCTCTGAAACTAATGGTCTGATTTAAGAATTATTTTACACAAATAATGATTCATGGGTTACCCTTTGCCAGTTTTCTTCAAATAATCTTCCTAGCTCAAACAACATGGCCACCAGTGGGTGGAGGTGAATAAGTGAAAACTTAATCATAACTGGTCGATTTACATGACCGTAATCATGGATACCAGGTGAGCGATTTAGGGCCGCATGCGGCTCTTGTTTTCAATTCCCCCCACATTTTCACAGGCAGGGGGGAATTTCCCCCCTGTTTTTGAAATCCTGGGTGCAACACTGTCCAGACACTAACTTTCGTAAATTATGCAGTATATGCTCTGACGAAAATCTATTCCGGACGTCTAGCCTTCCCTCACAGGGCAGGCTAGCTGTCCGGAACCGGACGTCTAGCCACTTCCTAGATTGTAAACTTGCCTCCTAGAAAGCCATAAGTCTCTGAAATTAACCAAACAAATAAATATTAGGTTCCAAAATATTTGTTCTTTTTTGCTCACTGATCATTCAACTAAGCCTAACAGATCAACAAACTGGTTGCTGCTTAACCCTTTGAACCCTAGTCACACATATTGGCATCCTTTGCAAACAGTGTTCATGTGAATAGTACACATGTTCTATGCAAACAGTGAAGACCCAGATCAGAGGGCTTTAAAAGGAGCCCTCTGATCAGGCTCGTCACTGTTTGTCATAATGCCAAACATTGACAAAAACAAGTCTTAAAAGTCAGAAATGGACTTAACGTCAATGGAAACTGGAATTGTCCATTTAAAGTTTCAGGGAGGAAAGAGTTAACCCTTTGAACCCAATTCACACATATACACTCATCCTTTGCAAACAGTGTACCTGTGAGCGTGAAGAGTACACTGGTCCTACGAAAATATTGGAGGCACATATCAGAGTGCTCATAAAGGAGCTGTCTGATGTTGGTCTTCTCTGTTTGTCATTTTACAATGCATTGACAAAAACAACCCAAATAGTAAAAAATGGTCAAGACTAAATTGGAACTGGAATTGTCCAGGGAGGAAAGTTTCAGGGTTAACCCATTACCCCATAGCTATTTTATAGTATTGAAGACTGGTGACCACTGCAGGTTGAAAGTAAAGCAGAATGTGCCTTAAGGGGCATTCTACTTTACTTTCAGCCTGCTTTAAGCTACCAGCTTCTAGAATATAGAAATTATTTCTAATGTTAAATATTCACAACTGTATCAATTGGAACTTTTTCTTCAGTGGAGGGATAAACTAGAGGTGTAATTATTGGTTAATGGGTTAATGTAGGACAGCAGTAATACAGAAAAATCCTAAAGAAGCTTTCTGCATTAGTTTTTAGCTCACCTGAGCTAGCTCAGGGTGAGCTTTTGCAATACTTGTGTCCGGCGTCCGTCGTTCGACGTTAACAATTTTAGTGTTTACATTCTAGAGGCCACAATATTTATCCAATCTTTCTCAAACTTGCTCAGATTGTATATTACCATAAGAGTTCGAATGAGTTTGATTATGGTTGAAATCAGACCAATAGGTTTAGAGTTATCTACCTTTGAATTGCTGAAAATGCCATATTTAACAGTGTTTACACTCTAGAGGCCACATTATTTATCCAATTTTTCTCAAACTTGCCCAGATTGTATATTACCATAAGAGTTTGAATGAGTTCAATTATGGTTGAAATCAGACCAATAGATTCAGAGTTATCTACCTTTGAATTGCTGAAAATGCCATATGTAACAGTGTTTACACTCTAGAGGCCACACTTTTTCTCCAATCTTTCTCATACTTGCTCAGATTGTATATGACTGTAAGAGTTCAGATGAGTTTGATTATGGTTGAAATCGGACCAATAGGTTGAGAGTTATCTACCTTTGAATTGCTGAAAATGCCATATTTAAGGGTGTTTTCACTCTAGAGGCCACACTTTTTATCCAATCTATCTCAAACTTGCTCAGATTGTAATATATGACCATAAGAGTTCAGATGAGTTTGATTATGGTTGAAATCGGACCAATAGGTTGAGAGTTATTTACCTTTGAATTGCTGAAAATGCCATATCTAACAGCGTTTACACTCTTGCAACTACAGTTTTCAATGGATTTTGATTTTACTTGCACACAAAGTATATACCTATAAGTTCTCAAAGGAGTGCAATTATTGTTGAAATCTAATCATTGTGGCAATAGTTATCTGCCCTTCATATACTTTGAAATGCTAGTAATGGCTTCATTTCAGTATTGTTTAGGCTCTAGTTATCTGCCCTTGATGTACTCTACTGTATATACAAGAATTATGAGGTTGTATTCCAAAATTGTTTACATGCTATACTACAAATTTGAATGGATTTAGATTAAAACGGGTGAAACAGAAAGGTAAAGCTATCAAGCTTCAGTACAACAGGTGAGCGATATCAGGGCCTTCAGGCCCTCTTGTTACTGTTGTCTTACATTAAGCTTCACTATGCCTTAACCCTTATCCTGTTTGAAATTGTTTTCTGCAAAATTTGTTAAATTTAGATTTATATATTTTTAACTTTAATAAAACTAAAGAAGAGTGTTAAACAGTTGGATCCAGATTAGACACCGTGTGATGCAGCGCCTTATCTGGTTCCAAACTGCTTGCAAAAAAACTGTGAAGTGGCAATCTGCAGGTAAAGGGTTAAATGATTACCAATTCAACTGCTTTTGAATAATTGTAGATAGTGGTTTTCCAGTTAATCAATTTCATCAAGCATCGGTTGATTTGCACCTAGGTAATTGATTAATGGAGCAGACATTTCCATAATTGATTGTTTTGAATTGATATTCACAGCACAGTGTAAAATATGTAACATTAGGATTCCAAGCCTGGTCGTTCAAGTTTGTTGTGTTGTTTTGGGTTATATATTGCAAAATGACAAACAGTGTAGACTCTGGCCAGAGAACTCCTAAAGGAATTTGTATAGACCAAGTGTACTTTTCAAATGTACACTGTTAATAAATGATGAGTATACTCATAGCTAGGGTTGAAAGTGTTGATACTAGTACTATTGTGTCTGCTTTAACCCTTTCACTCTTAATGATGCCATAAAGGGCGTTTGCAAACAGTTTGGGTCCTGATCAGACACTGCGTGACGCGGCGTCTAATCCGGACCCAAACTGTTTGACACTCTTATCAATTTTTATTAAGTCATACAACCTTAAATTTAACTTTGAAACGTGTCTTGCAGACAACAACAATGAAGCAAACGACAATAATAAAACTGTGAAGGGGTAAAAATCTCCCAAATATTTTGATAATGAAAGGGTTAATAATTTATCCACAGAAAATATGTTCATATAATCTTTGAAGTAGGAAGTAAGAGCCAGTTGCTTCAATGTTAATTTGTTCAATTTTTATTTCAGGTTAATGAACAGCTACCATGGCAACAGTTATGCTAGTTCCTCAGAATCCAAGTTAAAAATGAGAATAACTCCATCAAATTTCTCAGGACCAACATTATTTCGGAGGTTTATTGGAAAATGTTTTTCAAAAAGCGATGAACAGTATGTATATTTGCTTGTTATTCCTTGCTAGAGGCTATAATTATATAAGAATATGATTTTTAAATTTGACTCGGCGTAAGAATTTATTTTCTCACATAACTTCCCTTATCTCCAGATAAGAACAACAGGTTAAGATTCCTTTAGCAGTACAACACATATAAGAACACTACAGAACATATAATATGACATCATGTATATGAACTCATATGTAATTCAGTACAGGAAAACCTTCATATTAGGACCGCCAAAAAGAATGCTATTTAATATGTCAGTTGGCAGCTTACAGCAAGGTGAAAGTAAAACAGAAAGCTCCTAAAGAACCTGCCTTAACCCATTCCCCTATAGAAGCACCTTTTAGCGAATATGATTTATTCCTCCGCTGAAGAAAATGGTTCCAATTTAATCAGTCATGAATATACATTATTGGGAATATTTTCTATATCTTTGCACATGATAGCTTAAAGCAGGCTGAAAGTTAAGCAGAATGCGCCTTAAGGCGCATTCTGCTTTACTTTCAGGCTGCTTTAAGTGGTCACCTATCTTCAATACTAGAAAAAGGCTATCAGGTAAAGAGTTAAACATGAAATATTTTATGTAATTTAAGTGGTCGTAATAGAGAGGTTCTACTGTAGTTCAATGTAAACATGTCATTAAAGTGGCAGAAACACACAGTTTTGGCTATGTGAGAAAAAGAATCTGATGCTTGTTGTCTTTTAAGATCAAAATTAATTAAATGTTCCTAAATTCACCAAGAAAATTTTATTAAAGCTCACCGAAAGACTAGCTCAATAAACTATTCTTAGGCTTGTTTGGGAACATTTGATCTTAAAAGACAACTAGTGACAGATCCTCTATAAATCTTCCCACATGCCTGGATAAGGTTTTGTAAACGAATGATTCCTTAAAGCAGAAAACATTCACTTGTCAGAAAAAAGGAAGCTTTCCAATGGTTCATTAACCGGACATAATTGGCCAAGAGGCTCATAGCACGATAAAGGTTAAAGCAGGCTAAAAGTACCTGTAAAACAGAACGTTCTTCTTAACCCTTTCCCCCATATAAGCGCCTTTTAGCGGATATGATTTATTCCTCCGCTGAAGAAAATAGTTCGAGTTTAATCAGTCATGACTATTTAGTATAGGGAATATTTTTTTTATTCTAGCATATGAAAGCTTAAAGCAGGCTGAAAGTAAAGCAGAATGCGCCTTAAGGCGCATTCTGCTTTACTTTCAACCTGCTTTAAGTGGCCATCTATCTTCAATACTATAAAAAGGCTATCAGGTAAAGGGTTAAAGGATCATTCTGATGTACACTCAGTCTGCTTTAAGGTTACATCTGCTATGATAATAGGAAATATCATGCATTATTTATGACTTTATAAATTTGAATTATTTTCTCTAGTATAGGATTAAAATAAAGGTGTTAAAAGGTGTATCTATTGGGTAATGGGTTGAACAGTACTGTACTGGTATGTTCTTGTGAATTTTTCTTTCAGCTACAAATATGAGTTTTGTCCATTTTCAAATGTTACCCAGCATGAGCAGTCCTTGCGTTGGAACCCATACAGTGGAATCCTCGGGTGAGATATACAGTGGAGAATGTGTTATTCTTTCCCAATAAGCGCGTTTACGCTAAAACTATTATTTGCAGTGCAAACAGTTTGAAGCCAGATCAGACGCCGGGTAACCCAGCGTCTGATCAGGCTCCAAACTGTTTGCCACCAAGATAAACATGAAATATCAGAATTGTCCAAAAGTTGTTCTTTTCTACGTTTTAGTGCATTGCGTTTGCGTACGTTTGCGTTTAAACGGGAAAGAATAACAGATTCTCCACTGTAAATGTGTTTCCTCGTTAGCAAAAAGAATTGTTATTGTCCTGATATTTTTTAAAAAGCCAAGTTTACAGATTGATATAATTATCAAAAACATAAAGTACATATAATCTGTACCTGTAAATGGTACATGTATTTCGGTTAAAACTTAGAATTGTGTTTCAGTTTAATATAGTAAAACCTTTATTACGACCAAATGAAAGCTTTTAGATTGTATAAAAGAGAAATGACAGCTTGAAGCAAGGTTACAGTAAACAGAAAGCTCCTAAACTTCAAACAGTCACCTGTTGTAAATACTTAATATTTAACACAATCTTGTGGTTGTAATAGAAAGGTTTTACTGTACATGGTCAACTTTTCCAATTGATTAACCCATCTATGCTTGGATATTGCAATGAACATTCCCTAAGAGATTGCTAGAAGATGTCATTATATAGATACTCAAGGGTGATCTATAGGCCCTGCATTGTTTGTCCCTACATCAGATCAGACCCTGATGAGATGCCGTAAATTGCATCTTAGTCTACATTGATTACTAATGTCTACTTTTTTTTCACGTATAGACTAGATAAAGAAAGTTATAATTTAAATGTATATTTGCTTAACCCGTTACCCCATACGCCATAGTATGTTTCTTACTTTGAAGATGGGTGACAACTTAAAGTAGGTTGAAAGTAAAGCATAATGCGCTTTAAGGTGCATTCTGCTTTACTTTCATCCTATAGTAAGCCACCATCTGCTAGGATATAGAAAATTTGTATTGTGGTACATAGTCATGCCTGTATAAAGAGAAACAACTTTCCTCGGTGGAGGAATAAATGAAAGGCCTAAAAAGGAGACTGAGGGGATGGGTTAAATACATGTAGATATGATAGCACATATCAGGAAGTTATAGAAGCATCCAAGGGCAGCTATTTGAAGGAAAGGAGTAGCAACAGACAACAGTATTTTGAATTAACAGTCTTTTATTGAATCATTGTATGTATAACCCATTACCCAATAGCCTCTTTCTATTTTTGAAACAGGTGGCCACTTAAAGTAGGTTGAAAGTAAAGCAGAATGTGCCTAAGGCACATCCTGCTTTACTTTCAGCTTGCTTTAAGCCACCATCTTCTAGAATATAGAAAATAATTCTTATAATATATATTCATGACATCATATATTGGGAGTATTTTCTTGAATGAAGGAATAAAGTAAAGGCTTTAAATGGCGTATTTATGGGGGAATGGGTAAACACAAATTAATGCTTTGTTTTCTGACAATTCTTGCAGGGTTTTTGAGGAGTGGGAAATTGCTAACAACACATTTATAGCCATGATGATGAGAGAGGGTGAGAAGTGTGGGGACCATTACAGAACAGTCAAAGTAAGACATTGCTGTAGAAGACTCGTTCACCCCTCAAACTTTTAATGGACAAATCCAATTTCAAAATAAGGCTAGTCCATTATTAACTATTTAGGGTTGATTTTTAGCTCACCTGGCACGTAGTGCCAAGGTGAGCTTTTAGGATAGCTGGATGTCCGTCGTCCGTCGTCCGTCCGTCCGTCCGTTCACAATTGTTCGTTAACACTCTAGCAGGTTCAAATCTCATTGGATCTTGATGAAACTTGGTCACAATGTTTGCCTCAATGAAATCTAGGTCAAGTTCGAATGTGGGTCATGTCCGGTCAAAAACTAGGTCACTAGGTCAAATTATCGAAAAACCTTGTTAACACTCTAGAGGCTACACATTTCATTGGATCTTCATGAAACTTCATCAATATGATTGCCTCAATGAAATCTAGGCCAAGTTCGAATGTGGGTCATGTCCGGTCAAAAACTAGGTCACTAGGTCAAATCTTCGAAAAACCTTGTTAACACTCTAGAGACTACAAATTTCATTCGATCTTCATGAAACTTCATCAAAATGTTTGCCTTAATGAAATCTAGGTCAAGTTTTAATGTGGGTCATGTCCGGTCAAAAACTAGGTCACTAGGTCAAATTATCGAAAAACCTTGTTAACACTCTAGAGGCTACAAATTTCATTGGATCATCATGAAACTTCATCAATATGATCGCCTCAATGAAATCTAGGCCACGTTCGAATGTGGGTCATGTCCGGTCAAAAACTAGGTCACTAGGTCAAATCTTCGAAAAACCTTGTTTACACTCTAGAGACTACAAATTTCATTGGATCTTCATGAAACTTCATCAAAATGTTTGCCTTAATGAAATCTAGGTCAAGTTCGAATGTGGGTCATGTCCGGTCAAAAACTAGGTCACTGGGTCAAATTATCGAAAAACCTTGTTAACACTCTAGAGGCTACAAATTTCATTGGATCTTCATAAAACTTCATCAATATGATTGCCTCAATGAAATCTAGGCCAAGTTCGAATGTGGGTCATGTCCGGTCAAAAACTAGGTCACTAGGTCAAATCATCCAAAAACCTCGTTAACACTCTAGAGACTACAAAATTCATTGAATGTTTATCATGAAACTTGAACAAAATGTTTGTCTCATTGAAATCGAGGACAAGTTAGAATGAGGGTCATGCCTGGTCAAAAACTAGGTCACACGGTGTACATGGTTACATGGTTACCAGGTGAGCGATTTAGGGCCATAGTGGCCCTTGTTTACAATATATTTCAAAATGACAAACAGTACCCTGACTAGAGGGCTTCTTAAGGAGTCCTCTGATCAAGATATACACTGTTTGCATGGGACAAGTGTAATCCTGCCAGGTACACTATATGTGAATGATGTGTAAACTCCTCGCTATGGTTGAATGTGTTAACCCATTATCCAATAGACTGTTTCTAGTTTCGAAAACAGGTTACTACTGAAAGCGGGTTGAAAGTAAAGCAGAATGATCCTAAAGGAGCATTCTGCTTTATTTTGAGCCTGCTTTTAGCTACTGTCATGAAAGGTGTGTGGAATGCCTTTTATGTTTCATGTGCAGTACTACCTTTAAACTTGAGGACTACTTTTCTTTGTTTATAAATAATTAGAACGTTGAAAAATTATGGGGTAAATGGTTAACACAGTGATTAAAATAAAAGCGGACTACTACCTATTATGCCTACATTGAAAGATTTCAGCTTTCAGATGCATTTTTTATCTGCATTTGAATTTTTTGTTCAATGCTGTAGAATATATTCAAACTTCAAACAATCACAGCAGATACAGAATCTTATATTAATGCTTTATCCAATAGTCTGTTTCTAGTATTATAGATAGATGATCACTTAAAGCAGGTTGAAAGTAAAGTAAGTAGTTCCGTTATATACAGTCATGAATATGTATCAAAAGAAATATGTTCTGTATTTATGCAGTTGATAGCTTAAAGCAGGCTGAAAGTAAAACAGAATGTGCCTTAAGGCACATTCTGCTTTACTTTCATTCAGCCTGCTTTAAGTGGTCACCAGTCTTCAAAATTAGAAATAGGCTATGGGGTAAAGGGTTATTTATGTCTCAACCAAGCCATATGTTGTGACTCTCATTTGAATCATATCTTCAAGATGATTGTAATTAGTAGTCACTTCACAGCATTTGGTCAAGACAGAGGGATGTTTAACCCTTTGCCACATAGCATGTCTCTAGTATTGAATATAGGTGTCCACTTAAAGCAGGTTGAAAGTAAAGCAGAATGCGCCTTAAGCGCATTCTGCTTTACTTTCAGCCTGCTTTAAGCTATCATCTGCTTGAATATAGAAAATATTTTGTATGATACATATTTATGACTGTATAAATTTGAACTATTTTCTTCAGTGAAGGAATAAACTTAATGCGCTAAAAGGCGCTTCTATGGGGGAAAGGGTTAAATTTGAAATATTCACTTTATCTGGAGCACTGCAGAAAGTTGAAGTGTTTTTGTGTGTGTTTTTTGGGGATTTTTTTCTTCAAAAATAGCTTTTCAATTTTACATGCATAACAGCTACATACATGCTAATAGATTCTTGGGTAACATTAGGTTTTTTTCATTAATTTCAGGTATTTTTCGTCTGTGGAGATAAAAATAAAATACTAAATGTGAGTGAGCCAAGTCGGTGTAACTACCACATGAACTTCAGTACACCCTATGTTTGCCATAGACAGGCCATGCTGGTCTACCCAACTCTGTCGAAGGAACTACAGACTGAGTGGGGTCTACTTAAAGGAGAGCTAGAGAGAGGGGAAATAACAGAGAAGGTAAGCACTAAGGACTGTCAAAATATGTTACGGTTAGCTGCTCTTATACAATAAAATGACATCCGTGTTGGATTAGCTTTAAGCGCAAATATTGAGATTTTCTAACTCAAAATATTTTAATGTACACTGTGTTTTTCAAATGATTGATGCTTGATAAACACTTTCCTACATAGCTTGGTTATCAGTATTAAAGCGACTCGCAACCAGATGGTGCATTAAAAATAGTAATTTGTAAATATGTGTCAAACGCTTATATAAATGGTAAAGAATTAGTTTAGGATAAGAAATTCTGTTTAAAAAAATGAATTTCAATAAAAAAAAATATTGGTCTCTGGTGGGATTCGAACCCATGGCCCGGCATTGGCGGACAGAAGGCAAAATAGGGGAAACCGCTTAGACCAATGGACCACGGAACTATTCGTTTATCTCGGATCGATTTAATGTATTTCAATGTGTTGCGGTCGAAAGTGCATACAACTTCGTAATTCGGCTCGTGTTTATGTCTGAGCCCGTGTAGAGAAGCAACAGCAACAACTATACCGTCTACTAGTCGGTATAGAAAAACGATGGAAAATATCTAAAAATCCAGGATTCGGTGACGATTCTTGAGACTTTTTTTGGACTGATCATATTTTTTTAATGTCAGAAGCCAAATAATGCCACAAATTTGCTTTTATTTGAGTATTTTATTTTATTTTGACAAGTACACCATCCGGTTGCGAGTCGCTTTAAGACAAGTGCTTGCTTAAAAGGGTCTGAAAGTAAAGCAGAAACTGAATGTGCCTTTATAATAGAGCTTTCTGCTTCACTTTCAGTCTGCTTCAAGCAACCATCTGTCTTTAACCCTTAGCCCGCCAAATAAATTGTTGTCTGCTATATTTCTCGTCTGCTTCAAGTTTCAAAGTTGCTCAAAATTGCTGGAAATGTTGTCCGAGTGTCAAACAGCTTGGATCCGGATGAGACGCCGAGTTACTCGGCGTCTCATCCGGATCCAAGCTGTTTGCATATGGAGCTATAGTCGTGAGTGGCAGGCTAAGGGTTAATAGTGGAAACAAGTTATAGGAAAAGGTTAACCAAACCCAATGTTGTGACTAGTCATTAGAATTGCCTAGAAAAGATTATTGATGGTGGCCACGTAAGATGTTTTGCATGTCCAATACTCAACTTGCCTTAGTCTAAGGGTATAAAACTTTTAAGTTGAGTCTGAGATCATTCTCAAGCCTTTGATTGGTCAGATTTTAGTTTTTGCCCAAGCTGTTAAATTCAGGAAAAGCTCAAATCTGACCAATCAAATGCTTTAGAACGATTTTAGACTCAACTCAAAAGCTTTATAAACTTGGGGCCTGGAACCATTGACACTGTTGCAATGTGAAGCATACATGTGATATTTTCTTGGACCCAAATAGGGAGATCTGGAAATTTTAATAGGGAGATTGGGGTGCCAAATAGGGAGCTTTTTTCGCGACACTTTTTTCGCGACAAAACTAGGCGCAGGCGATGAAAATCCAATACTTTATATATTTTCATAAGTTAATCACTAATTGCTTTTTTTCTTTTTAAATAAGTGAATAGATAAGTCTATAGACCACTAAGACAGTCTTGTCAGAGACAATTTTCACCCAGAGATATAATTCTTATAATACTGACATGGGCCTATTATTCTAGTATCTTAGAACTGCAGAGGGATGGTTGTGTAAAGCAGGCTGAAAGTAAAGCAGAATACTCTTCAGGAGCATTATACTTCCAGTAAAAGTTTAAGCCTGCTTTAAGCTAGATCTACCAACTGCTAGGATATAAGATGTATTTCTTATAGTTCTTATATTATTATTCATGACTAGTAACTAAAGATAAAGTGGAACTATATCTATTTTCTTGAGAGCATGAATGAATTAGTTCAAATGGTCTAGATTTCTCTCTATGGAGTAGATATAGAAAGAGTTAGCAACTTTATAACTATCTGTTATTGATTTTGCAAACAGTATGGATCCAAATGAGACGCCGCATAATCTCATCTAGATACAAACTGTTTGAAACTGATATTTTCTGAAAGAAAATGCACAAAAATTAACTTAGAGAATTGAATTAAAGTCTGCAGACGACATTTACTAGCGCCATAAAGTGGGTGTGGTTTTAACAACGAAATAACGCGTCTAAATTTTCTACCGCGAAAACTGATTGCAAATCAATTTTTAGAGCGTAATTCGTTTTAAAATCTAACTAAATAATTATACATTTGCAAAAATCGTATTTAACAAACAGATTAATTTTAATTGATTGTAGAAAACGACGCTTGGGAATACTTTTTAGACTAACAAAATATACGTAGTTCTCGTAGCAAATATTACGGCGCCCCGTCATTTTGTAACGGTATAATTTTTGAAGTATTTTTCTGTTACGTGAATATTCAAAGTATTTTGTGGTGGAAATCAATTCATAAATGTTAAATTCTGAATAGCTTTCATCTAAATTGTGTGTTTGTCCCGAACTTACGGAGAATTATCTGATTTTAATCCGATTCGTATCGGGGACATAGATCTTTATCCTTCGCATTTCTGCTTCTGAAAAGTGCCGTTGTTGAGGTCTCCGATTCGGGGGGAACCTGTCAATCACTTTTTTGATAACCAATTAGATCTACTCGGCACGTGTGGGTAAACTTTTACCCAACATAGTTATCACGCAGCCTGCCATAACAATAGTGCCACACAACTCCGTGTATACAATCAAAGTAATCGACGATTGCGTAACGTGTTTACACGCATCACTTAGCGTTTGGTGATAAGCGTGTGTAGGGATTAGCCAGAGAACTCTGAAGCCAAATTTTAAGATTTTTAGAGTCGGCGACCGAGGTAAATGATATGAAAGTTCATATTTAAAAAAATGAATCTGGTCAAATGAAATATCGGGAGATTTCGTCTCCCGACCGGGAGATCGTGAGTAGTGGTCTAATTTCGGGAGCTCCCGGCCATATCGGGAGATATCACATGTATGATGTGAAGTGTTGTGTGTTAAACTTTCAGAACTCCAGATAAGAGGGGGTAAATTGAACAAATCAAACATTTTCTCAATAATTTCAGGTCCAAATCCTTTGGTGTTACTACTCATTAGAATCGTCTCGAAGAGACGATTCTAATGAGTAGCAACACCATAGGGTTTATTTCGGAAATAAAGATTTTATTTTTAAAATTGTCCCCTTACCTAGGGCCCTGAACTTTATTTTGTTTCTTGAAGGGTTATGACAAGTACCTGTCCAAAGTGTTTGTGAAGGCGGGCTACATGCTGTCAACTGAGAATAAACAGAGTATAGCAGACCACGCTGTAGAGAAAGAGAAACTGTTAAAGGAAACGGGTGGCCAGTTTGATAACCTACACACCTGCTCAGAGGTACATCTTGGAACTGTTTAAAATATACTTAGTACATTTGAAAACAGTGTAGACCCAGATCAGAGGGCTCCAATAGGAGCCCTCTTATCAGGATCTGCACTGTTTTCTAATTTAGACCAGTATTTATTAACTACCCATAATTTGAAGAAGACTGGTTCATATTTTGGTAATAAAACAGAATCCACAAGGAAACCTACATTAATAACCAACAAGAGTTACTTAGTGTTGAAAGAGTTTAACTTTCCCCTTTAATTTAATATCAGTGTTTAAAACAGGGTGCTACTTTAAGTAGGCTGAATGTATAGCAGAACTCTTCAACGGAAAATCCCTGCTATACGTTCAGCCTGCTTTAAGCGGTTACCTGTTAGAAGAGAGAATAAAGTATGTCATGGCTCTTTTTCAGAAGTTAAAAAATATAAAAGCTTAATACTTACACCGTTAAATTTCTAAATGGACTCTCCCATTTTCTAGATAGATTAACAGTTTACAATGATTCTTACAGAGTTTGTTCCAAAACTATATTTGATAATGGCAAACAGTGCCGACCCCATTTAGATGGCTGATTCAAGAACCCTCTTAACGTTATCTACACTGTTTGCAAAAGACGTGTATACTTGCTTTCTGCACAGTAAGGGTTAATGCAGGATAAAAAATAAAGCACAAAGTCTACATAGGAGCTTTTTCCTTTACTTTCATCTTGCTATGAGCTATAATTATACTGAAAAGTAAATTCCTTACTTTTCATTGGTCAACGAGCCCTAGACGTAATCCCATGTACCCTGTGAGCTGACAGGGTACATGGAAATGCAGCTGTTTTCATTGGCTGACAGGTCCCTGAGTCTTGATTTGCAAAAATAAGATGGCCGATTGACAGGATTGAGTGCATTCAATCGTGCATCCTCCGTTTTAAGTCCATTTTGGCTAAGAACCAATCGGTGTTTGAATCTTTCAACAGTCGCATTATTTCTGGGAATGTTTGACGTCGAAGTATGCCGAGTATGCCCATTCTTTTGAATAACAACCATCAGACGTGACGACGTGACGTCATTTACGCTCAACGTTATCTGCTTTGGCGCGATTTTGTTATAGTTTATTATGAGCGCTGTACACGACAAATTCCGCAATATTTCGTTTGAACAGTGAAAACTTTGCCGTATAATAAATTCGTTGTACAGTTTCTTCACAGTGTACATGAGGATTTCTTCCCGGCTGGTAAAATCATGTAACCCTCGCCTTTTACCTCAGCGGGGAAGAAATCCTCATGTACACTGTGAAGAAACTGTATAACTATACTGTATAACTGTAATGCTCATTATCAGAAAATTCACTTTTGAGTAAGCTTATCATAACAAGGTAGAGTTGTCTTAACCCATTTTAACATGGCGGAAAGTGCAAATCAAGCATCTCCAACTGTATTTAACCCTTTACCCCATAGCCTGTTTCAAGTATTGTAGATAGGTGACCACATAAAGCCGGTTGAAAGTAAAGCAGAATGCACATAAGGGGCATTTTGCTTCACTTTCAGCCTGCTATAAGCTGGGATGTAGAAAATATTTAGTATGGTGCATATTCATTACTGCATAAAAGGGAACTATTTTCTTCGGTGGAGTAATAAATTAAAGGCTTTAAATGTGTCTCTGTGGTGTAAATGTGAAGGGATGATACTGCATAGAGCAAGATGGAAATAAAGCAGAAAGTTCCTGAAAGAGGTTTCTTCTTTAGTCTTTACTTTAATGTTGTTTTTTTAGGCTGACACCAGTATTCATTAGCATCCATGAATATTGCTCAAAATATGTTTTGGTTTGGTTCAGTAATCAGTCTTTTTGTCTCACTTTCCCTTTTTCGTTCCAGCAAGACATTTAATTTCACAGAATTCTTAATGGCATATGTTGTATCTTTCAGGAATATAGAAAGTTGCAAAAAGAGATAGAGGAGTTGCAGGCAATGGTTGACACCTATAGAGGAGGTAGGGTTAACCCATTAAACCATGACAATGCACATACAGTGAAAAACTCTCTATTATATATTGCAACTACTAAACCAAAGGCTAATTGATTGTATAAAAGACAGGTGACAGCTTAAAGCAAGGTGACAGTAAAACAGAAAGCTCCTAAAGGAGCTTTCTGTTTTACTCTCACCTTGCTTTCAGCAGTCACCTGTTTTGAATTCTGAATAATTCACATAATTTAGTGGTCGTAATAGAGAGGTTTTACTGTACACATCATTTACAAACATTGTAACTGTGAAGAGTACACTTGTCCTATGCAAACAGTGTCTGCAGTGTTTGTTATTTGCAATATATTGTTAAACACTCCATAATTATATGCATGTTTAGCAAAAGTAGGTAAAAGGCACTTCTATGTGGGAAAGGGTTGTATGACCATTGGAAATAATGTATTCAATGTTTTCAAATAATAAAAAATCAAAAACAAATCAAACAATTCTCCTTTATACCTCTTCTAAATCTCATGTTGTGATCACTCACAGGGCTCCAGATAAGAGGGAGTAAACTGCACAAATCCAAAATTTTCTCACTTATTTTAGCCTCAAATCGTATGATGTTACTACTCATTAGAATCTTCTTTTCGAGACAATTCTAAGTAGTGACACCATAGGGATTAAAGCAGAAATAAAGATGTCAGTTTTTGAAATACTCCCCTTATCTGGAGCCCTGGGTCACTCATCAGACATATATTGAAAAGATTATTTTAATGAGTAGCAGCAACATGCGGTTTAGTTAAAAGTTAACTCATACACCCCTGAAACTTTAATGGACAATTCCAATTTCTAAAAAAGTGTAGTCCATATTTGACTATTTAGGGTTGATTTTAACAATATATTTGAAAATGACAGTGTAGACCCTGATCAGAGGGCTCCTGAAGGAGCCCTCTGATCAGGGTCTACACTGTTTGCATGGGACAAATGTAATCTTTACAGGTACACTGTTTGTAAATGATGAGTATACTCGTCGCTAGGGTTAAATGTGTTAAAGAAGATAGTATTTCAAATACTCACCTTACCTATGTTAGTTCAAAACTTGTTTCTTCGTTTTGAAGACAGGTGACCACTTTAAGCAGGCAGAGCACCAGATAAGGGTAGTTTTTCAAAAACTAAAATCTTTATTTCTGAATTAAACCCTATGACGATTCTAATGAGTAGTAACACCATAGGATTTGGTGCTAAAAATAGTAAGAAAATGTGGGATTTGTTGAAAAAACTACCTCTTATCTGGAGCCCTGGCAGGTTGTGCATTCTGCTTTACTTTCAGCCTGCTTTAACCTACCATCTGCTAGGATATGTTTCTCACAGTACATATGCATGACTGTATAAAAGTAAACAATTTTATTAATTGGAGGCATAAATTAAAGGTTGAAAAAGGCCTTTTTTATGGAGTAATTGTTTGACACTGATTTATATTTGTTGCAGAACATGACCAGAATATTGGGGATTACAACATGATGGATTGAGCTGTCTACAGCCTGGATAAACGACCGCAGAATGAAATTGACAACATATATACCGATCATACTCTTTCAACTTTATAAAGTAGTTCTTTTGGGTTATTAGGTTTTGTTGTGGATCGTTTTAGCTACCAGAGCATGAGCCAGTCTACTTGGAATTCTGGGTAGTTTAATAAATACTGATCTGGGACTTCACTGTTTCAAATGTACTGAGTATATTTTAAACAGGTCCATGATTGAAAGAGTTAAGAGCAGTAAAATAATATGAAATATGTGTTAAATCACTACGTGAAAGATCAGTTGATGGCAGCACAGTTATGGGGTAATGGGTTAACAACAAAGGTGTTAGCTCCTCTATGCTGTATGTGTCAAAACTGAATCAAGTATTGCTTCTCTGCTATGGGGCTTTATGTCTGCAGGTGATATTATGTTACCCCTGTCTATTGGTCCATCTTTTCATTCATACATTTGTTCTTCCATCCATCACATATATACAGTACATACATTCATGATTGTCTTACAGTTTGCAAGCTACAACCTTAAAATTGTACAAAAATGTTTTCTCCTATTCCAAAAATGTGTCCATTGGCAGGCTTTTGATATGCATCCATTATCACAGATAAATGGGTTTTTGAACTTAGTTATTTTTTGCATATATGGTACATGCAACTTTTAGGCATCATAACGGTCTTAACCCTTTACCCCGTAGCCTATTCTAGTTTTAAAGATAGGTGACCACTTAAAGCAGGCTGAAAGTAAAGCAGAATGTGCCTTAGGGCGCATTCTGCTTTACTTTTAGCCTGCTTTAAGCTATCATCCGCTAGGATTGACAAAATATTTCTTAGTATTCATTTTCATGGCTGTAAAAATTGGATTATTTTTTTCAGTGAAGGAATATATTAAAGGCCTAAAAGGGTGTATTTATTGGGGTATAGGTTAAAGACACAGCAAGTTTTGTTTAAGCTCTGTATTAACCATGCCATTTAGGGGTTCCACATTATCATAATTAATAGAGGAACACTCTTTGGTTCTTCTAATAAACGTAGTAGGACTGGGTGACTGATACTGACTGAATGACTTGTTACATTCCTTGTTAACTCTAATACCTCCCCCCAGGCCCCCAATCACTCCACCTCACTATTTTGTTTTCAATGTTTAACCCATTACCCTTTAGCCTATTTCTAGTACTGTAGAAAGGTGACAACTTAAAGCAGGTTGAAAGTAAAGCAGAATGCGCCTTAAGGCGCATTCTGCTTTACTGTCAACCTGCTTTAAGCTCCTGTCTTCCCTAATAAAGAAACTATTTCTTATGATACATATTCATGACTGTATGTCGTGTATGAATTAGAAACTATTGTCTTCAGTGGAGAAATAAACTAAAGGCGTAAAAGAGTGTATTTATGGGGAAATGGGTTAATACAGGTGCTTGCTTAAAGTGGGCTGAAAGTGAAGCAGAAACTTTTCAGGAGCTTCTGATTTACTGTCAGCCTGTCTTGAGCATGCTGTGCCTGTAATGATGCACAACCAAATAATTATATGTCTATTACATTTGCATGATAGGGCATAAGTATGTGGAATAAATCTGTGCATTAAAAGGAGCTTCTATGGGGGCAAAGGGTTAAATTCTATACAATGACTTGAAAGTTGCTGTTTAAATGTAAACTATGGTCATGGAATTCCAGTAAAGCTGCATGTGATTGATGGAAGTTGCCTTTCAATGTTTCTATGGCAGATCACGGTTTTCTGTAGTAATGGGGCAGGGCTGCCCTAAGTTGATTATGAAAAATCCTTACATTTCCAATTTTTAATTTTTTCAAGCTCAAATACTTAAAGCAGGTTGAACGTAAAGCAGAATGCACCATAAGGCACATTTCTGCTTTACTTTCAGCCTGCATTAACACATTCAACCCTAGCGACAAGTATACTCGTCATTTACAAACAGTGTACCTGTGAGGATTACACTACTCATATGAAAACAGTGTTGTGACGTTGTATGGCTTCGAAAATGCATAAGCCAAGTAATGTAGCGCTGTTGCATCGGTGTATATTGTGGTTAAATTGAAGTATTGGAATCGAAATAATAAATTAATAACAGTGTTTTATTGTGCAATAAAACATAGGTAGTCATTGAGATGCTGGTAATTAAATCACTCCACCCTCGTGATTTAATTACTATGCATTTCAACTCCTACCTGTGTTTTATTGCACGATAAAACACTGTTATGAATTTATTATTTCTGAATTATTGTATTAGAGACATTCCATAATTTTAGATATGTTCAACTAATTATACATTGATTGCTTATGGTATGAAAGTAGTGCATGCTCCATAATCATGATGTATATGCTAGACTTCTAGTGAATCATGATTGTATAGTAGAGAAGACATTTTTAGCTCACCTGAGCTAGCTCAGGGTGAGCTTTTGCAATACTTGAATGTCCGGCGTGGGGTGTGCGTCCTCCGTCGTGCGTCATCAACAATTTTAGTGTTTACACTCTAGAGGCCACAATATTTATCCAATCTTTCTGAAACTTGCTCAGATTGTATAAGACCATAAGAGTTCGGATGAGTTCAATTATGGTTGAAATTCGACCAATAGATCAAGAGTAATCTACCTTTGAGTTGCTGAAAATGCCATATTCAAGGGTGTTTACACTCTAGAGGCCACAATTTTTATCCAATCTATCTCAAACTTGCTCAGATTGTATATGACCGTAAGAGTTCAGATGAGTTCGATTATGGTTGAAATCCGACTAATAGGTCTAGAGTTGTCTACCTTTGAATTGCTGAAAATGTCATATTTAAGGGTGTTTACACTCTAGAGGCCACAATTTTTATCCAATTTATCTCAAACTTGCTCAGATTGTATATGACGATAAGAGTTCAGATGAGTTTGATTATGTTTGAAATCCGACCAATAGGTTGAGAGTAATCTACCTTTGAATTGCTGAAAATGCCATATTTAAGAGTGTTTACACTCTAGAGGCCACACTTTTTATTCAATATATCTCAAACTTGCTCAGATTGATCATTGTATATTATTATAAGACTACAGATGAGTTCGATTTTGGTTGAAATCAGACTAATAGGTCCAGATTTATCTACCTTTGAATTGCTGAAAATGTCATATTTAATACTGTTTACACCCTAGAGGCCACACTTTTTATCCAGTTTCTTTCAAATTTGCTCCGATTATATATGACCATAAGAGTTCAAATAAATTTGATTATGGTTGAAATCGAACCAATAGGTCAAGAGTTGTCTGCCCTTGAATTGTTGAAAATGCCATATCGAACAGCGACTACAGTTTTCAATGGATTTTGATTTTACTTGTACACAAAGTATATACCTATAAGTTCTCACAGGAGTGCAATTATTGTTGAAATCTAATCATTGTGGCAATAGTTATCTGCCCTTGATATACTTTGAAATGCTAGAAAAGGCTTCATTTCAGTATTGTTTAGGCTCTAGTTATCTGCCCCTGATGTACTCTACTATACTTGAATTATGAGGTTGTATTCCAAAATAGTTTACATGCTTTACTACAAATTTGAATGGATTTAGATTAAAACGGATGAAACAGAAAGGTAAAGCTATGAAGCTTCAGTACAACAGGTGAGCGATATCAGGGCCTTCAGGCCCTCTTGTTCTATGCTGTTGAACTGAAATGAAAACATATTGTCATGAAATGTAGAAAATGGAAGTAATTTGAAAATGTTAAACGATTTGTTAAATTCTGAACAGCAGTTTGAAGCCTGATCTAGAGTGTAAGCTCCAAGTTGTTTGCAATGAACACAGAATGGTTTTAACCCTTTACTCCATAGATACTCATTTTAATACCTTTTATTTTTTCCTCTGCTGAAGAAATTAGTTCCAATTTATGAAAATGTATCATAATATATATCTTAGTAGATGGTAGCTTAAAGCAGGCTGAATTTCAACCTGCTTTAACCATTACCCAATAGCCAGTTTCTAGTTTTAAATAAAGATGACCACTTAAAGCAGGTTGAAAGTTAAGCAGAATGTGCCTTAAGGCCCATTCTGCTTCACTTTCAGCCTGCTTTATGCTACCATTTGCTAGAATATAGAATATATTTCTTATGATACAGTGGAGAATCTGTTATTCTTTCCTGTTTAAACGCAAACGTACGCAAAACACTAAAACGTAGAAAAGAACAACATTTGGACAATTCTGATAATTCTTGTTTATCTTGGTGGCAAACAGTTTGGAGCCTGATCAGACGCCGGGTTACCCGGCGTCTGATCTGGCTCCAAACTGTATGCACTGCAAATAATAGTTTTAGCGTAAACGCGTTTATTAGGAAAGAATAACAGATTCTCCACTGTACATACTCAGGGCTTTATAAATTGGAACTATTATCTCCAGCGGAGAATAAACTAAATGCGCTAAAAGGTGCTTGTATCAGGGCAAGGGTTAAGTGGTCACTTATCTTCAATATTAGAAACAGGGTATGGAATGTAGGGTTAACAAACATATTTATAAGGAAAGAATAATGTCTTCCCCACTGTAATTTGTACCATTCTGTTTTATGTCAAGTGTAGATTATGTATTTTGTTTACTGCATTGCCAAGGATTGCTTGGTTTTTTTTATTTTCATAGTTTAATTACTTTGATATGAATCTGTTGCTTGTAGAAAGTAATCATGTCATGGTCTTCACTCTTTATTATGATTTAACCCGTTTCCCCATAAATACACTTTTTTACGCCCTTAAATTTATTCCTCCAGGGAAGAAAATAGTTTCAATTCATACAGTTGTGAATAAATATTATAAGATAATTTTTCAATATTCTAGCAGATTATAGCTTAAAGCAGACTGAAAGTTAAACAGAATGTGCCTTAAGGCACATTCTGCTTTACTTTCAACCTGCTTTAAGTGGGCAACTATTTTCCAAAATAAACACAGGCTATGGGGTAATGGGTTAAAGTATAGTCAGCACAACCCTAATAACTGCAGAAAACAGTATTATTAAGCATTTAAAGACTCTAAGAATGTTAATTGTCATCTACAACAATTAACATCTTCTACTGTTTCAAAAATAGTAGAACCTGAACAGATTGTGTTCTAAATGTGTATGATAATGAGCAGGGTGTACTCCGTAAACACAACCCTAGTGAAGAGTATACTCACTATTTATAAGCATTGTACCTATAAAGAGTACACTTGTCCAATACAAACAGTGTAGACCCAGACCAGAGGGCTCCTACAGGAGCCCTCTGATCAGAGTCAGCACTGTTTGTCAATTTGCAATATATTGCAGAAATATCCCTCTAAAACTGTCATAAATGGACTAAACTTACTTGGAAAATGGAACTTTCCATTAAAAGATTCAGGGTTGAATGAGTACAATATGTGAAGGAGATACTTGGTAAGTAGCAGTTCATTTCTTTAAATATTATGTAGTTCTTTGTATACACATTTGTAGCAGCTGTTTTGTTAGCTCACCTGAGCCAAAGGCTCAAGGTGAGCTATTGGGATGGCCCTGTGTCCGTCGTTCGTTGTCCGTCGTCGTTAACAATTGCTTCAAATGACAACTCCTCCTATACCGCTTGACAGAATTCAACCAAACTTTACAGAAATGTTCCTTGGGTCAAGCTCTTTCAAATTTGTTCAAAGAATTGAAAACAATGCAGAACTCTGGTTGCCATGGCAACCAAAGTGAAAAAATAAGGAAATCTTAAAAAATCTTCTTGTCAAAATCTGCAAGGGCCAGAGCTTAGATATTTGGCACATAGAATCATCTACAGGTCCTCTATCAATTTTGTTAAAATTATGCCCCTGGGGTCAAAATTGGCCCCGCCCCGGGGGTCACAGTTTTACATAGAGTTATATAGTGAAATGTTCAAACGTCTTCTTCTCTGAAACTAATATGGCCAGAGCTTTGATATTTGGCATGGTGACACTTCTAGATGTCCTATACCAAAATTGTTCAAATGGTTCTGGTTGGTTGTATAACTAGGTCACAGGAGCTAAAAATAGATTTTTTTCAATGGAAACTTAAAAAATCTTCTTGTCTGAAACTACAAGGGCCAGAGCTTAGATATTTGGCATATATCATTGCCTACAGGTCCTCTATCAAGTTTGTTCAAATTATGCCCCTGGGGTCAAAATTGGCCCGGCCCTGGGAGTCACAGTTTTACATAGAGTTATATAGTGAAATTTTCAAACCTCTTCTTCTCTGAAACTAATATGTCCAGAGCTTTGTTATTTGGCATGGTGACACTTCTAGATGTCCTATACCAAAAAAATTATTCAAATGGTTCTGGTCGGTTTCATAACTACATTTGTAGGTCACAGGAGCTAAAAATAGATTTTTTTCAATGAAAACTTAAAAAATCTTCTTGTCTGAAACTACAAGGGCCAGAGCTAAGATTTTTGGCACATAGCATCGCCTACAGGTCCTCTATCAAGTTTGTTCAAATTATGCCCCTGGGGTCAAAATTGGTCCGGCCCTGGGAGTCACAGTTTTACACAGAGTTCTATAGAGAAAATTTCAAACGTCTTCTTCTCTGACACTTATATGGCCAAAGCTTTTATATTCGGTATCGTGACACTTTTAAATATCCTTTACATATTTTGTTCAAATGGTTCCGGTCTGTTGCATATCTAGGTCAGTCCTGGACATAAATCATTATCTCCATTTTTTCAGCTATTCTCAGGTGAGCGAAATATGCCCCATGGGGCTCTTGTTTATTTTAAAATGCTCAAATATGAATGTTGCTTATTTTATTTATATATGTACAAACGTAAAGTGTGTTAGTTGTTATGATAATGCCGTATTTTGTATATAGCTGGGGAACTGAAATAAAAGACAAAACATGCGTTTGTGGTATTGGATTTGTTTTGCATGTGGCATTCCCTTCTGTGACTTGTATGAGATATTCATTTTAGGCATACAATCTGACTAAACCTTCAGTTTCGAAATACAACCTGACTAAACCTTCAACCATAAGTTTGGGAATACAATCTGGCTAAACCTTCAGTTTGGGAATACAATCTTGCTAAACCTTCAGTTTGGGAATACAATCTGGCTAAGCCTTCAGTTTAGAAATACAATCTGGCTAAACCATCAGTTTGGGAATACAATCTGGTTAAACCTTCAGTTTGGGAATACAATTTGGCTAAACCATCAGTTTGGGAATACAATCTGGTTAAATCATCAGTTTGGGAATATTACTTCTACTATTTATTACTAATATAATCTGGTTAAACCTTCAGTTTAGGAATATAATCTGGATAAACCTTCAGTTTGGGAATACAATCTGGCTAAAATATATTCTGGCTAAACCATCAGTTTGGGAATACAATATGGCTAAACCATCAGTTTGGGAATACAATCTGGTTAAACCTTCAGTGTGGGAATACAATCTGGCTAAACCTTCAACCTTCATTATGGGAATACAATTTGGCTAAACCATCACTTTGGGAATACAATCTGGCTAAACCATTAGTTTGGGAATACAATCTGGCTAAACCTTCAGTTTGGGAATACAATCGGGCTAAACCTTCAGTTTGGGAATACAATCTGGCTTAACCTTCAGTTTGGGAATACAATCTGGCTAAACCATCAGTTTGGGAATACAATCTGGCTAAACCATCAGTTTGGGAATAAAATCTGGCTAAGCCTTCAGTTTAGAAATACAATATGGCTAAACCATCAGTTTGGGAATACAATCTGGTTAAACCTTCACTTTGGGAATACAATCTGGCTAAACCATCAGTTTGGGAATACAATCTGGTTAAACCTTCAGTTTGGGTATACAATCTGGTTAAACCTTCAGTTTTGGAATACAATCTGGTTAAACATTCAGTTTGGGAATACAATCTGATTAAACCTTCAGTTTGGGAATACATTCTGGCTAAACCATCAGTTTGGGAATACAATCTTGCTAAACTATCAGTGTGGGAATACAATTTGGCAAAACAATCAGTTTGGGAATACAATCTGGCTAAACCATCAGTTTGGGAATACAATCTGGTTAAACCTTCAGTTTGGGAATACAATCTGGCTAAACCATCTGTTTGGGAATACAATCTGGCTGAACCATGAGTTTGGGAATACAATCTGGTTTAACCTTCACTTTGGGAATACAATTTGGCTAAACCATCAGTTTGGGAATACAATCTGGTTAAACCTTCAGTTTGGGAATACAATGTGGCTAAACCATCAGTTTGGGAATACAATCTAGCTAAAGCTTGTTCGAGCCCCTAGCACACCAGTAATATTCCAAGGGATGGGGTGATGCATATGTAAGAGGAATCTTTATAGTACAGTAAAAAAGACGTTATTATTTCTCAATAAACGCGTTTATGCTGAAAACTGTTGCTTACAGAAGGTATTCTCCAGTGTTCGACTACTATATACTATTCGTAAGAAAGCATCTCATTACTAATAAATTTAGTATAACACGGTTGCTGCAGTATGTGCATGCATGTAACCGCTGAGACTAAAAATTCGGGCGTTGAATGATATATACTATGTCAAAGTGCCAATTAACGCAACACATCCGAGTTCCCTTCTATTTTCATATCAGAGCGGGTGTCTTAAATCGATGGAAAAGTTGATACAAATTATTAAATGTTTTTATTTGTGTTTTTAAATTGATGTACTGTCCTCAAAGTAGTTCATATTGGCAACAACTTTTCATTGACACTTCTGACGAATAATAACCATCTATCCAAACGCATGGCTACTTTCTGGTTAACATTTCCCATTGAAAATGCATAGGAATGAGATTTCTGAAAACTTGTTATCAGAAAATTCCATATTTTTGGCACCAAATGCCAATTCATTTTGTTTTTGTTAACCAAGAGTATTGTCCATTGATCACTCTATGAATTGCAGAAGAAATTTATTCAGGATAAGCACACATTACAGAATTTACCAGACTAACTTAAGACATGTTTAACATTGGAAGTAATGGGAATATCCGGGGTGTTGCGTTGAAAGTTTGGCATAGTATACATATAATCTGGATATTATTCAGATTATAAAATTTTTATTCAACGTCCGAATTTTTAGTCTCAACGGTTGAATAATGCAAGTACCGTACTATAGTAAATAACATTCTGAAATTTGCCTTTTCATTTTATTTGCAGATATAGCGACCCGACTGGCAGTATAAACATTTATCAGGTGTATGGTTTACTTGTCTTTAAATATGGATCCAACCCAGATATATTTGCTGTAAGGAATCTCGTTTTCAGCACTGAAAAGTGTTTTATACGCGTATACATGGTATTGCCTTAAAATAGTTATTACATTTTATCAAATTTAGGTTAATGCATTTTTGAATTGAAAAAAAAAACTACCTAAATAATGATTTGGATCCAGACCAGATGCTGTATTTTGAGGTGTCTGGTCTGGTTCAAAACTGTTAGGAAATAGTCAGATCGTAATCAACAGACAAAGTGTTCAGATTGAACAGACCCCATGTTAAGCAGACGCATGCATGTAACTTTTATATAATACATTTAAATTATATCAATGACCCCAAAGACTTTCCTGCCTTGTCGTGGTTCTGGTTCTTAATTGTCAGAGGGAATTGTTTCTCTTTAATAGACCGATACAATCCCCTCTGCCAAAGAAATAAACGAAAGGCAGGTCGGTGGTTTTGATCCCATGCGCTGCTGTAAAAGAATAATACTATACGAAACAATCTTCCTAAAACCGTTCCCATACGTGTAAAATGGTAGAGTGTTAATGTTTGTCGTGTTGTTATTCGTGCTTTTTTCTAGCTCACCTGAGCTCAGGTGAGCTTTTCCAATCTTTGAATGCCCGGCGTCGGTCGTAAGTCGTTCGTCGTCAACAATTTAAGTGTTCACACTCTAGAGGCCGCACTTATTATCAACTCTTCTTTCAAACTTGCTCAGATTGTATATGACCATAAGATCTCGAATGAGTTCAAATTTGGCTGAAATTGGATCATTAAGTAATGAGTTATCTTCCCTTGATGTGTTGAAAATGCCAAATCGTACAGTGTTTATACACCCTAGAGACTACACCTTTTATCAAATATTTTTCAAACTTGCTCAGATTGTATATGACCATAAGATCTCGAATGAGTTCAAATTTGGCTGAAATCGGATCATTAAGTAATGAGTTATCTTCCCTTGATTTGTTGAAAATGCCAAATCGTACAGTGTTTATACATGTGCACCCTAGAGACTACACTTTTTATCAAATATTTTTCAAACTTGCTCAGATTGTATATGACCATAAGATCTCGAATGAGTTCAAATTTGGCAGTAATCGGATATTTAAGGAATGAGTTATCTTCCCTTGATGTGTTGAAAAAGCCAAATCTTACAGTGTTTATAAATACACTCTAGAGACTACACCTTTTATCCGATCTTTCTGAAACTTGCCCAGATTGTAAATAACTATAAGGTTTCGGATGAATTGGAAAATAGCTGAAATTGGTCAAGAGTTATCTGCCCTTGATGTGTGTAAAATGCCATATCTAATACATGTAGTGTTTACACTCTAGCAACTACAGTTTCTAATAGATTTTGGTTTTACTTGCATTAGTCTAGCAGATATGTGAAAGTATCGTGCATTTCATGATAAAAGCATGCAACTTGGTACACTGGTACTACACATTATGAGAAACATTTTAAAGATTGGAGGCATTCTAGATCGGTCATGTGTCGACCATGGCGGCCATTTTGAAAATGGCCGCCAAATTAGAACATTTTTATGCAGTCTAGAGGCAATGTGTCTCAAAAATACATGCTTATTCATATTTCAACAGGGCTAAATCACTTAAAGCAGCTGCAAGTATACATAAAAAAGCAATATTAGAATATTTTGGATGGATATATGGGTGATTTTAGGTAATTTAAATCCTCAATACAAACCCCCCCCCCCCCCCAAAAAAAAAAGAATCAAAATACAAAATTTAAGTACAGTAGAGAACACATTATTCTTTTCCAATAAAGACGTTTCAGCTGAAAGATTATTTCTATTGCAAACAGCTTGGATCCAGATCAGACACTGAGTTACCTGGTGACTGATCAGACTCTAAACTGTTTGCAAATCAAATATATATAAATCGTCAAAATTTGAAAGAAGTTGACATTCTACATTTCATTGCACTATTGTATTTAAGTTTATCTCATTTAAATGGGAAAGAATAACGTCTTCCCCACTGTATAACACAAGCTTAATTACTTTCATACTGTCAGATGTATTTTTGGTGTTTTATTGTCTTTATTCGTGAGACACCAAATTTGGTGGCACAGTGTATCACCATTGCGCTCACAACCACCGCACTTGCAGAGTAATGTACAGAGAACATTTTCTTTCGCACATCTACATATTCTTCTACAGCATATCTGATAACAACACGGTATGCTGAACCAGCAGGTGACAGATTCATCCACATTACTTCCAACTCGGCGGAATCATTATTTTATGTTCAACCTTATTATGCTGGATTTTGAAAATGTGGTGCTTTCAGCATGCTTTGATCCCATACATGGCCAGGCTGGTATCCCACTTCTTAGGAGATGTTGATGAGGAGCATCCTGTGCTGGCGGTATATGTTCAGTAGATCTACTCCTGCCTTTTTGGGTGAACGCCATATATCTGGCAATGTTAACATTGTTTCAGAGCTTTCATACATCAATGCAAGGTACCTTGTATGACATCCAGGCTGACCAAGCTGTTGGTTTGCCTATACCACCCAAATATGATGTTAGTGTCATATTTGGTTAGAGCATGAAAAGCAGGAAGTGCACTTGTCACCTCCTACATGTAGCATCTGTGCCATTGATGTAATGTCCAAGTAGTGGAAAGAGTTCCCCCTTCAAAGGAAACACACAGCTGTTTACACCCGATCGTGTGAACAAGACTGACTGCTAGCACAACTACTTCTGTGTAAAGCAGACCATTCTCCAGGAAAGATATTTTGGCAACCTTATTTGGTCCCATCTGCAGCATTAAGCAACGTCCTTGTATCCGTTTCCTTTTGTATAGAAGGTAATAACGATTTGGTGTCAATTGTCTCTAGCAAGGTCATATTGGAGAGAATTAAGGCTGATGGCAACAAACTCGTCAGAGAAGAGCAGGCATGCAGGTTTCAGAACAGGAAGATCATGCACAAACCAGATAGCAGCGCTCCGAATCATCATCGAGCAATCCATTGATTCGAACTGTCCCCTTTATGTCAACTTCATGGATTTCAAGAAAGCGCTTAACTTGGTGTACAGGAACACGATCTTGGAGATACTGAGGCACTACGGCCTCCCCAGCAAGATAGTCAAAATAATTCGGAGCCTGTACAACAACAACCTCTGCCAGGTCATCCGCGACACGGACCTCTCCGAACATTTCGAAGCATGCACCGGCGTCAGACAAGGGTGTTTGCTCTCTCCTATGATCTTCTCGATAGCCATCGACTGGGTGATGAAGAAGACTTTGGATAGACCAAGAGGGATACAGTGGACTCTGACAAGCAGGCTGGAAGACCTCGACTATGCTGATGATATAGGTCTCTTGTCCCATACCTGCACCCATATACAGGAGAAAACAGATATACTTCAAGAGGTAGCCAGATCAAAGCTAGAAGTCAACGTCAGTAAAACAAAGGCCTCTAAATCAACCCAGGCAACATGCAAAGCCTCAACATAGATGGACAGGCAATTGAAGCACGGAGACTTTTACTTATTTGGGCAGCATTGTCAGTAAGACAGGAGGCACAGAGGAAGATATCAAGGCCAGGATAGGGAAAGCCTCCATTTTTTGCGACCTTGAGACCAGTGTGGAAGAACCATAATATCCACCTCAAGACAAAGCTGAGGCTCTTCAATGGCAATGGGAAGACTGTCCTGTTGTATGGTACCGAGCCTTGGAGAAGGACCAGATGCCTGGATCAGCGCCTGCAAGTCTTTATCAACACATGCTTGAGATAGATTCTGCAGATACGGTGGTCAGACAGGATCTCCAACCAGGAGCTATGGGCAAGGACAAGACAGCAACCAGTCACAGACTCCATCCTACAGAAGAAATGGAGATGGATCGGCTATACGCTGTGCAGACCACAGCCCAAAATAGCAAGGCAGACACTAGATTGAAACCCTTAAGGCACCAGGTGAAGAGGAAGACCAACAAAGCTATCCTGGAGAATGGCCTGATTGACTTGTTGACTGTAATCTTTCCCTAACAAAGAGCTAAAAATACATATGGATGTTTGTCTGGAAGTGCCATCATGTCCCGCAGATGTATGGATACTGCTCTAGCATAGTTGTGGTGACCAAGAGCATGGAACAGCCATTCTAGATGTTTAAGTGCCTCAACATACACAAGGAAGCTCTGTTCTCAGCTAAGGTCAGCAAAATTAACCCTGTCTCCAACACAAGCTACAAGAAATGGAACTACAGGCTTTATTCTGATCTTCGACTGCACCAGTCATAAAATTGTCACAGCTTCAGGGTTCTTGGGATACTTGGTATTTGTTATACGATTCATGAATACGTTTATAAAGTTTGCATGTTGTCAACTGACTGGTGTGCATGAGCCGTTCTCTTGGCACGAGCTGCTTTCAAAATGAGTTTGTGATTCCTGTTGTGGCTATGTCAGCTTGTATGAGTGCCGATGTCCAACCACTGTCAACCAACAGATTACCTAGCACTTTATATAATGTCATTTTGATATGTAGACTATCTAACATGGTCACTACCAAATCTTCCATGATTGTTTTTGGCCATGTCCACTGAATGTTTTAACGTACTTGAACAAGGGCTGGTCACGTGAAATAACTGGAATGTGCCCGGGATTGAGAATTATCACAGATTCTTTCACAACTTCTATAGAATGACGAATAATTGAAATTGATCTTGAATTATCGTTACGAGTGTTGATGTCTACACCGTTATGGTGTATCAATTATAGTCTAAAACATGCTGTCGATTACATCACATAGTTTTGTCGCATCCTATCTGTTGTGACGTCTCTGGAGTTGTGCAGAGTTTGCCTAATAGTCAGCAGCAGTGGCTCCCGTGTAACTCTGATCCGTCATAAAATGGGAGATAACAACCCTTTTTGAAATTGCAAATATAAAAGACGAGTCATTCAACCCATTGCTCCATCGCTTGTTACAGTATTGAAGACATACAGTTGCTGAAAGCAGACTGAAAGTAATGCTGAATGTTCCTCAACTGCTTTACTTTCAGACTGCTTTTAACTTTTAACTACCATCTACTAGGATACAGCATATATTTCTTAAACTGCAACTTTTAGACTCTTAACTATTAAGGTGAAACTATTTTTTTAGTGGAAGAATAAACAGAGAGTTGTCAGAGAGACTGCAACGCTTGCGTTACATTTTGAAACGTAAAAGCAAAGTTTGAGGTCACATATCACAGGGGTCAACCTTTTTGTGTGCACTGAAAGGTCTTTTCAATAGGCAAATCTTTTCAATATATGCCTATCAAATATGAAAGCAATACCTCAAGGGATATAGGAGTTATAGGTATTTTTCGAGAGTTAAACATAATTTCGAAACTTAAACGCAGTGGCTAAGGTCAAGGTCAATGTCACAGGGACCAAATTGTCACATGGTCGGCAAGGTAGTGTCCCAAGGCATGTGTGGTGCAAGTATGAAAGATGTAGGTGAAAGAGCATAGAGGTTGTCACAATGTGAGCACTTTCTTAAAACTGCAAACGGGAACGGCAATGAGAACAGAAATTTGAACGCCGATGACAACGACCTGGTGACAGCATAAGCTCTCCTGGACATTCGTCTGGAGAGCTTATTAAATTCGTAAAAGACGTAAAGGGTTATTAAAAGATATATTCTTGATATCTTGCAACTTTGTAACGACACTTATTATGAATTTCCGGTGATGGTTCATATGTGACAAGTGATAACAATTAATTGTCACAGTGATAATTGGGATATTTGTTGATTTTTGTCTATTTTGACCTTCAAATGACCTATATTTTACAAAATACATTCCTTTATAGCATATTTATAATAAAAGTAATATTACTAATTGATATAAACATGATAAAGCATGGCAAAATTGACAAGAAGTTAAGAGAATTGGATTTTGTCATTTACCTATATCCACAGAAATGCCTTGATGGCAGCCATTTTGGAAAATGGCCGCCACGGGTGACATATGGCAGATAGAGAATGCCTCCAATCTTTAAAATGTTTATAATGGTGTCTAGAATAAGTGTACCAAGTTTCATGCTTTTATCATAAAATGCACGATTGTTCCACTTTTGGGCACATATCCGCTGGACTACATACACTGTACGAGGGGTGTTTCATAATCAATGCAACTCAATAAGTAGCTTCGATATAATAATTGTAATATGCGTGTGTGATATATTGTTGGAAAGGGCAATTTCTCATCTACACGATGGTATAATGCGCTATTAGATCACATTACTGGATAATTCACAATACTTATTTAAATGACCTCAAGGGCACTAGAACATATATAGCACTTTTCAGACTTTACTTATTGACCTAATAACTTTTTTAAAAGTAAAATTTCTTTCTATTCTTTGTTTTTTTAAATATATCAGTTTATGTCTGAAATTTGATATAAATAAGATCTCATTACAATTAAATAACTCAGCTGTTTTAAATCTCATTTTAAAAAAGATAAAATTTCTCATTCAAGTTGCTAATGAAAAACGTTGACATGAATTTTCGAACGCTATGAAATTTTTCTAGTTTCGTATATCTATAATTTGATTTTAAAACATGAACATCTGCTTTAACCCTTTCACCGCCAAATTATTTTGAGTTTTTTACCCTTGCACCGTTATTGTGTCGTCTGCTTCAATATTATTGTCCGCAATATCATTTCAAAGTTAGAATAAAGAGAGAATGACATAAGAGATATCGAAACGGGTGTCAAACAGTTTTGATCCTGATCAGACGCCGCGTAACGCGGCGTCTGATCAGGATCAAAACTGTTTGCAAATTCGACTTTAGGCGATTCTGGCGGTGAAAGGGTTAATAACTTCAATTATAGCATGATTTGATATAACAAAAAGTGTTCTAGGTTTCAACAAAACATCTGGAACATAACAGTAGTGTCATGTTTATGATTTTTTCAGTATAAGAGTTCAATATTACCTATATATTTGTCATTTTGTAAAAGAGTATAATTCTAAATTGCGTAATGTGTGTATAATTGTCTAAATTAATCTGACCGAAAGTTTCATAAAATTATTTCAAATAATAAAACCTTCATGGTAATTACATTATCAAAATTTGTTCGAAACATTACCTCAAAAATACATAAACGGTCCAGTGCCCTTGACTTTGGTTCATTTAGGCTCATGGTGTGACTTGTCTAGTCATGTTATCATACTGTGCATTATACCATTATGTAGGCGAAGAATGACGTTTTCGAATAATGCATCACACATGCATTTTGCATTTATATTATTAAAGTTATTGATCTAGTTGCATTAATTATGAAACATCCCTCGTATATAGTTCTATGTCCTCGAAGGAGTGCAATTATTGTTGAAATCTTGAATTGATAATTTTGGCAAGAGTTATCTGCCCTTGATATACTTTGAAATGCTAGAAAGGGCTTACTTTCAGCATTGTTTCGGTTAGTTATCTGCCCTTGATGTACTCTACTATACTAGAATAGGTCGTATTCCAATATTGTTAACATGCTATTCTACAAATTTGAATGGATTTAGATTAAAATGGGTGAACCTCAAAGGTCAAGGTATCTGGCTTCATTACAACAGTTGAGCGATATCAGGGCCTTCAATGCCCTCTTGTTTTTTCTAGTTTTTGTTTTTGTTTCAGTGTTTGGGTCGTTTCTCGGCGGCTTATGACCATTTTACCTGTCGCGGTGCCGTTAACCCCAACTCTATCAATTAATAGTTAACATGTATATCAAAAATGATAATATTATATATGTGTAGTAAAACATTTTAAATACAACCACTACAAAGAGGCTTAATTTACAGCGTAAAATAAGGTGAAAGCTTAAAGCAAGATGACCGTAAAACAGAAAGCTCCTAACGGGGCATTCTGTTTGACGTTCACTTTGCTTTGAGCAGTCACCTAGCTGCCTTAAACATCTGATAAACAACGCAAATTAGTGGTTGCTATAGAGATGTGTTACTGTATATTGTATTTACATTTTGAGAAATCTCTTTATCCAGACAACATATTTTGAATATGTTTACGAGGTCAACGTGAGTGAATAATCTGAACCTTCTTGCACGCTACGAATTATTGTTAGCCCAAAAGTGTCTGCTTTAAGTATATCGTCTGTGTTACATTCAAAATCCGTTTATATGTTTTTTCAAAGCGGAGTTGAATTGAATATGAGTGCAAAACAGCTTGGCTCCACATCAGACGCGGCGTCTGTTCTGGATCAAATATGCAAACTACAGTCTACTAGTCGCGTGTTACATAACAGAGGGTTACGTTACACGCGTGTTGAACCTTATATGTCACAAAAACTTATATGTCACAATTGTGACGTATACGTTTTGTGACATATAAGGCTCTACGAAGAGAACCTTATATAAGGCTCTACGAAGAGAACCTTATATGTCACAAAAAATAAACGTCACAATTGTGACGTATACATGCAAATTCACCACAATGAGGGTTGCGACAGCCACGTACCCTATCAAAAAGTCACGTTGTGACATATACGTGGCTGTCGCTACCCCCTTGTGATGAATTCGCACGTATACGCCATAATTGTGACATATAAGCTTTTGTGACATATAAGGTTCAACACACGCGGTTTAGAACTAGATGAACGTCGATCTTAATTCAAACTGTTTGATACTCTTACAATATTGTCAAGAAAATGCAAAGCCTATATGCGTCATTTCTGAGCAGATGACACATTGTTGCAGATGACACGTATGGAGATTTTAGTGCGTGCTTTAGGGTTAAATATGATATTTTATAAGACAGTAATGTTTACAACTCGTCTAACATGCTCTTTCCTGGTTGGTCACATGTGCGTCACGGACCGCAGACGCTGACTGATCGCCATCAGTTTAGTGATTTAGAACTGTTATATCATGCTGTGACATTATCATAGATTGCGTACGTATAATGAATGCATCACAACAACATAATAATTATTAGTCACTGCAGCATTGAAATAAAACCAAAAATCCCTACTGTTATATGTGCGGTCACTCAAACACATCAATGGCGTTAAAACACACTCGTCTACGTTACGCGGCATCTGATCATAGTCCAAACTGTTTGCAATTAACCATTGTTCTCGGGGTAAGGCAGGGAATGTGTTTTAAAGGCTGGTGACAGTAATCAAATCGGTGTCTTACATGTACCTAGCTCCAAACTGTTAGCACTTGACTTTATATAGTTCTTGACCTATAAAACTTACCCGCCAGTATATAATGAAGACGACGTTTTTTCTTTCCCACTAAAAGCGGTTGTGCTAAAAATATTACATGTATATTGCAAACTGTTTGGAGCCAGATCAGACGCCGAATAACCCGGCGTCTGATCTGACTTTAAACTGTTTGCTGCTAAGATTAATATATTTTCAACAGTTTACAATATCTTTCTTTTTTGATACTTTTTTAATTGCGTTCGCTTTATTTTCGCATAAACTTGAAAGAAGAGGGCTTCCACTAATATGGACAACGTAAAACGTTCAGCAAACCATAGTACAGTGGAAAAAACGTTATTATTGGGAAAGAATTTAACGTTTACTCTGGACACTACATACATGTATAAACGTAGACCCTCTTCTGGAAAAGTTTATAACCATCAAAGTGGGGTTTTGTGAAGTTAATAAAAAATTCACAAAACAAATTGATTTCCTGTTCCTGAGGTTTTTATCTGTCACGAACAATGATATGTTATTAATGAAACGGTTACGTGAATCGAACGGCTTTCTACACGTGTATGATACTAACCACTTCGCTCAAATGCTTGAGTAACTTGACCCAATGATTTCCGCCTTGAAACAAAAACATTAATTAACCCTTCATGATCAAATTATTCGGGAGAGTTTTACCCCTTCAACGCTTCTTGTCGTCTGCTTCAGTATTGTTGTCTGCAAGTCACATTTCAAAGTTAGATTTAGGGTTGTTTGACTTAATGAATATCGATAAGAGTTTCAAAACAGCGCGGCGTCTGACCAGGACCCAAAATGTTTGCAAACGCGCTTTAAGGCGTCATTTAGAGGGAAAAGGTTAAAACAGCTCCGTTACGAACGCATAAATCAATATGGAAGTAAAGCTGGAAGCGTCTTGCTTTAAGCGACCACCTATCTTAATGACCGAACAATTCAGCCCAGGCTCTAAACAATTTTTATAAACAGTTTTGGGTCCTGATCAGACGCAGGATAACTGGCTCCAAACTGTTTGTCCTTCAGAATTTAATACACATGTTACATGTACAGTGGAGAATCTGTTATTCTTTCCCGTTTAAACGCAAACGCAAAGCACTAAAACGTAGAAAAGAACAACTTCTGGACAATTCTGATAATTCTTGTTTATCTTGGTGGCAAACAGTTTGGAGCCTGATCAGACGCCGGGTTACCCGGCGTCTGATCTGGCTCCAAACTGATTGCACTGCAAATAATAGTTTTAGCGTAAACGCGTTTATTGGGAAAGAATAACATATTCTCCATGTAAACTTTAATATTTATAAGAGACTGACAGCCGGATTTGGCCTAAAATATTTCTACAATAATTATTTAAACACCTAGAATTTTGGAATAACGATTTAAGTTCAAAGAAAAACAATTCAATAAAGTAAAACAGTTGTCATCGAGCAAGAACGTGTGAACCGAAGTCAAGAACTAATTGGCAAACACCGCAGACAAGTGCAGCAATGTTGAAACTGTTAACAATACAAAAATTAAAACCTTCGTTTAACGGCACTCTAATTAAATGTAATAAACATAGCCATAAACATAGATAAAATGTTTTGAAGACGATCTCTCAATAAGTTTTAAGCTTTTAATCTAACCCTTTACATTGCCGCTTTATGTATTTTTCAGCATGTCAATTTGTTATAATTATAATAATAGTATATGTTAACATGTCTGTACTTTCTGGACGGAAATATTACAGTCCCGCAGTACACTTTTGCTTTTTAAAAAGGCTTTTTTTACAGATCACTCGCCAAACTGTTTACCACTCTGATTTAAAGCTACAGTGGAGACTCTGTTATTCTTTCCCAATAAACGCGTTTACGCTAAAACTATTATTTGCAGTGCAATCAGTTTGGAGCCAGATCAGACGCCGGGTAACCCGGCGTCTGATCAGGCTCCAAACTGTTTGCCACCAAGATAAACAAGAATTATCAGAATTGCCAAAAAGTTGTTCTTTTCTACGTTTTAGTGTTTTGCGTTTGCGTACGTTTGCGTTTAACCCTTTCCCCAATAGAACCGCCTTTTAGCGGATATAATTTATTCATCCGCTGAAGAAAGTAGTTCCAATTTAATCAGTAATGAATATGTATTATGGGGAATATTTTCTATATTATAGCACATGATAGCTTAAAGCAGGCTGAAAGTAAAGCAGAATGCGCCCTAAGGCGCATTCTGCTTTACTTTCAACCTGCTTTAAGTAGTCACCTATCTTAAGTACTAGAAATAGGCTATCAGGTAAAGGGTTAAACGGGAAAGAATAACAGATTCTCCACTGTATCACATTTCAATAACCATTCATTTTCTACGTTTTATATTGCATTGCGTTTACTTAAAGTTTTGTTTAACCCTTTGGCTCTCAATCACGCCATAGAGCGCGTTTGCAAACAGTGTGGGCCCTGATCAGACGCCGCGTAACGCGGCGTCTGATCAGGACCAAAACTGTTTGACACTTATCGATATTCATTAAGTCATACAACCTTAAATCTAACTTTGAAACGTGTCTTGCAGACAACAATACTGAAGCAGACGACAATAAAGCGGTGAAGGGGTAAAACTCTCCCGAATAATTTGATCATGAAGGGTTTTAAACGGGAAAGAATGGCGTCTTCTGCTCTGTATAGCCTATACGTCTTCCTGGGAGTAGCCATAATAGCGAGTTTTTATTAGCCTTCCAAAACATTTAACCCCTTCACTGCCTTACCCCGAGTACAGTAGTTATTTGCAAACAGTTTGGATCCTGATCAGACGCCGCGTAACGCGGCGTCTGATCAGGATCCAAACTGTTTGACACTCGTTTCAATATTTCTTAAGTCAAAATACCTAAAAATAAATGGGTTTTTTTAGAAATTTAAGCAGACGACAATTGTTTAAATTTGATGACGTCATGGCAGTGAAGGGGTTAAGCATTTCCTGCTTAGTGGTCTTTGTCAGGATAGTTGATACAGTTAATTCTCTCCATTACGACAACTCAATGAAGTCGTTCTTGACAAGCACCAGCGTAAAGCAGGATGGCAGTAAAGAATAAAGCTCCTTCGTGAGCTTTCTGCTTTACGTTCACTACTCTAAGCAGCACTATGACTTCAACACCGGGCACAGTCGATTTGTCTCAGTAGTTACAACTGCGGGATTGCTCTGTAAAATCTACCGTTGACGATGCATCGTAAAATATGTGTCTCGTTTTGATTGCTGTTTAATATAACGGAGATGGCCTTGTCAGAAGGTTAGACGTGATCCGACTGCTCATACCGTACCAAATAGCCTTAAATCAACATATGCTTCTATAAAAACACATGTTATACACCACAAGTCTCAGTTTTGTCGTATACAGTAAAACCTCCCCATTACGACACAGAAATTGTGTTAATTATTAGGTGTTTACGACAGGTGACTGCTTAAACAAGGTGACAGTAAAATAGAAAGCTCCTTTAGGAGCTTTCTGTTTTACTGTCACATTGCTTTAAGCTGTCACCTGTGTTTTATACAATCGTTTCATTGGTCGTTATAGAGAGGTTTTACTGTACAAACAAAAAGGTATAGTCTCCTTTGAACCAAAGACAGATTAATATCAAAAAGGTTAAAGGTCTTTTTTCAGACTTCTTTTTACGCACACAGGCACAAGACCTATGTCCTTCGATTAAATACAATTCCTTACAACATATCAATTCATATGGAATAGCAAGCAGTACAGACCTCGACGAGACACCGCAAATTGCGGCGTATCGTCAGGGTCTACAGTTGCTGTTGAGATTGATAAGGGATTGTGACGCCATGTGACTCGTATATACGATGATAAAACATCATAAACAAGTGTTGGACACTTGTAACTCAGCATCTAAGCTGTTTGTAAACGCTTGTAGGATTTGACATGTACTATCTATCGCATTGAGTATAGTGGAACCCCTCAAAACCGGAACCTCTATATACCGGAATTCTCTCTAAACCGGAAAAAAACCTTTGGTCCCGTTTCCAACTTTGTTTATTTTTACCTATTACACCATAAGTACGCATTTTTACGTCTTTGGTTTATTCCTACATTGAAGAAAATAGTTTATACATTCTAGCAGATGATAGCTTAAAGCAGGTTGAAAGTAAAGCAGAATGTGCCTTAACCCTTTCCCCCATAGAAGCGACTTTTAGCGGATATGATTTATTCATCCGCTGAAGAAAATAGTTCCAATTTAATCAGTAATGAATATGTATTATAGGGAATATTTTCTTTATTATAGCACATGATAGCTTAAAGCAGACTGAAAGTAAAGCAGAATGCGCCCTAAGGCGCATTCTGCTTTACTTTCAACCTGCTGTAAGTAGTCACCTATCTGAAGTACTAGAAATAGGCTATCAGGTAAAGGGTTAAGGCGCATTCTGCATACTTTTAACCTGCTTTAATTGGTCATCTATCTTCCGTACTATAAACAAGCTATTTGGTAATGGGTTAAAAGTTAAAAACCCCTCTAAACTGGTAACCGCTCTAAACTGGTAACCCCTCTAAACCGAAAACTTTTGTTGTCCCCACACATGTCCGATTTACAGGGGTTTCACGGTATGTACAGTGTAGACTCCGTTTAACTCTTTGCATGATACCGGAATAAAACATTAGTATAGTTTGCTACAACGTTAATGTTTGAATCTAGATGAAACTCCGAGTAGTTTTGGAGTCTTATCTGGATCCAATCTGTTTGATACTCTAGCCAAATCTTGAAAACTTATTTTAAAAGATGTATAATGTTAGAATAGTAACAGACACACTATTTGCCGAGGACTTTATATACCTTGGATTTCAAACGGTTAAACAGATTGAAAACTAAATAGCAAATTAGCAAACTATGAATAAAAACGTTCAGATTAAAGAAACGAATGCCTGAGACAGGTTGCATCACATTGCTGCCATTTCTCCAGATTTTTCCGAAATATTCGGATTTTTATCCTAACAGATGGTATACAGTTTAAAGCAGGCTGAACGTAAAGCAGAATGTGCCTTAAGATGCATTCTGCTTTACTTTCAACCTGTTTTAAGTAAACGCGCTTGGGAAAAAGAAAAGAATGAAACCTTTAGGATTGTTCATGATCAAGTTATGGCAGCTCTGGATCTGGTAAACGGCCTTTTGCCCCTTCGGCCTTTTGCCCCTTCCTCAAAAACAGCCGTGCGAAAATAGGGAAGGGGCAAAAGTCCGCACCTTTAAAAACTGAAAGGGGCAAAAGTCCGTGTTGGAAGGGGCAAAAGTCCGTGTTGGAAGGGGCAAAGTTCCGTGTTGCGATTTTTGACGAAGGGACGAAGGGACAAAGGGCCGGAGGGGCAAAGTTCCTGTATTCCTGGATCTTGATCTACCGAAACGGACAAGACTCCGTATAATAAACGCTTAATGCCCCCGATGACGTCTTTGACAAATACATTCTGAATCTTTTCTCAGACCAAATTAAGTTAAGGTGAATGTTATCTTGGGGTAAAGTAATTGGTAATGGTCCGAGGCAACAATTGTATACATATCGAATATATTGGTCAGTATAGTGTTGATGCTAGACTAAATGGTAAACTTTGATCTGGTTAACCAAAAAATAGCACATTTAAACTATTCTTAGTCCAATTAGGCCATGGCCATGGTCAAAATAGAGATTGGTTTCTATGTGTGGGAATGTAGTGGGTCCAAGGCACTACTATAGTGTCAGAGCATTGCAGTCAGTATAATTATGTTGACGCTAAACGAAACGGTAAAATCTAGTTAAACAAGAAAAAACTCAATGACAATATTTCAAGTCCAAATCAGGTCAAGGTCAATGTCAAATATGGTTTGTGATATAGGGTGGTTTGCCGGAAAATGGTCCAGAGAAAGAAATATATAAATTTCAAATTAGTTAAATGAGTGGTGTTGATTTTAGAAGAAATTTAAATTACCCACTCCTTCATGGATACAGTGGAGAATCTGTTATTCTTTCCCGTTTAAACGCAAACGTACGCAAACGTAAAGCACTAAAACGTAGAAAAGAACAACTTTTGGACAATTCTGATAATTCTTGTTTATCTTGGTGGCAAACAGTTTGAAGCCTGATCAGACGCCGGGTTACCCGGCGTCTGATCTGGCTCCAAACTGTTTGCACTGCAAATAATAGTTTTAGCGTAAACGCGTTTATTGGGAAAGAATAACAGATTCTCCACTGTATCAATTTCAATCCCAATTCCCTTGTTATCAAACGATGAATGTTTAACGAGTTTGTTTAATTATACATGTAATACCATACTCCAAACTGAAACCGGCGGATATGGTCAAGTGGTAGCACACTCGACAACGATACTATGGGTCGTGAGTTCGACCCCTCGCCTGACCAAGTCCTTCGGCTGAGGCTTTATAAAAACCGAGGTCCGATGCATAAGTGTTTTACACTGGGCATCTAAAAGAACCAGAGAACTATGTCGATAATAAGAGTACGGCATCGCGTTTGGGGGTTTTGTATGCGCTCCCGTATCTCTAGGGCGTCCAATAAGCCCATAGATGGTAGAAACGAACGTTAACAAACAAACAAAAATCAAACTGAAATATCTGTGGAAACTGTTTCTTCTACAGTGGTTGCAAAAAGAGGAACAATAGTTGTCAGAGAGACAACAAAGCTCGCCATTGGCACATTTAGAAACTTAAAAGCACACTCAAGGTCACCTTGGTCAAGCTTTTTGCCTGCATAGAAAGGTCTTGTCAATATACACATGAAAATTAAATATGAAGTTACACCTCAAGGGACATTGGAAATATAAGCGTTTTTCGAAACCTAAACACAGATTTCTAATCCTTAAACTCTGGATCTAAGTTCAAGGTCAAGGTCACAGGGGTCCAAATTTTTCTTTGCATTGAAAGGTCTTGTCCATATACACACACATACCAACTATGAAAGCAATACCTCAAGGGACATAGAAGTTATAGGCATTTTTCAATACCTAAACACAGATTTCGAAACCTAAACGCGGGCCCTAAGTTCAAGGTCAATGTCACAGGGGTCCAAATTTTTCTGTGCATGGAAAGGTCTTGTCCATATACACACACATACCAACTATGAAAGTAATACCTCAAGAGACATAGAAGTTATAGGCATTTTTCAAAACCTAAACACAGATTTCGAAACCTAAACGCGGACCCTAAGATCAAGGTCAAGGTCACAGGGGTCCAAATTTTTCTGTGCATGGAAAGGTCTTGTCCATACACACACACATACCAACTATGAATGTAATACCTGAAGAGACATTGAAGTTATAGGCATTTTTCGAAACCTAAACCCAGATTTCGAAACCTAAACGCGGGGCCTAAGTTCAAGGTCAAGGTCACAGGGGTCCCAATTTTTCTGTGCATGGAAAGGTCTTGTCCATATACACACACATACCAACTATGAATGCAATACCTCAAGAGACATAGAAGTTATAGGAATATTTCGAAATCTAAACACATATTTCGAAACCTAAACGTGGACCCTAAGTTCAAGGTTAAGGTCACAGGGGTCCAAATGTTTCTGTGCATGGAAAGGTCTTGTCCATATACAAACACATACCAACTATGAAAGCAATACCTCAAGGGACATAGAAGTTATAGGCATTTTTCAAAACCTAAACACAGATTTCGAAACCTAAACGCGGACCCTCAGTTCAAGGTCAAGGTCACAAGGGTCCAAATTTTTCTGTGCATGGAAAGGTCTTGTCCATATACACACACATACCAACTATGAAAGCAATACCTCAAGGGACATAGAAGTTATAGACATTTTCTTAAAATTGTTTACGCCGTTCACGACGACGACGACGACTACACCGGGGGTATTGCAAAAGCTCATGTACTCCGTACAGGCGAGCTAAAAATGCAACGTTTATTGAGTATTGGATTAATATATCTGGAAGGGCAGGTAGCCCAAAAAGAATGTAAAGTTACGGCAAAATTAAACTTAGACATAAATTTCGGAACATCTCTATAATTTAGTATAAAATGTAGGTCAAAAGTCAACGTATGCAGCTCTGTAAATAATATTATGGCATTCAGATTGAAGCTTGGTCAGACGCCGGTGAATCCGTGGTCTGATCTGGCTCCAAACTGTTTGCAATGGAAATAATTGTTTCGCATAAACGCATTAATTGGGAAAGAAAACGTGACGTCTTCTCAGATGTATTTTCAATGATTTGTTTTATGTTTTATTTTATTTTAAGCTTGTAAAATGTGAAGTCGTTTATCATAAAAACTTCTTTTAAAAAACTCTTTCGATACTACATGTATATGGCGTTTTTAATGGTGATCGCAAACACTTTGGACCAATATTAGACTCCGAACAACCCGACGTCTGATTTAGATTCAAAGTTTTCGACACATACTAAAGTATCATCAGTCAAGATGGCAAACATCGAACTTTTTCGAAATCACACGGCCTCTTAAGCTGCAGTGAAATACTGTACTTAAGGGTGTATCAATGTCATAAGCCAATTTTTCAAAGTATCAAACTTTTTTTCTAACATTGTTTTTTTGGAAGGGCTGTTTATGATGAATCAAAAAATGAAAAAAAATATATGCATGGTGGTATCCTTTTTTTTTTAAGCTACAGCGATTTGAAAAAGGTATGTCAAATTTGGACGGTTTTTTTTTCAAATTTTACCCATTCAGAGTACAAGCTTCAGTAAAATTTATTTCAAAACAAAACAAACATGGTAATTTGGGTTTTCATTATTAATTTCATGTCTATGGTGGTATTTTCACATATAGAAACCAAATTTAGACAAAGCAGGCACCAGGTTTGAACAATATGTATCCTTGAATATCAAAAATATGCTTTGTATAGGGCATAATTTTATTAGATTTTTTTTTATGAAAACAATTTAAAAAGTTTGAAAATGAAATAGTTCTAAAATTAAATTTTTTTTATAATCTACCAGATGAAAACCCATTCTAAGGCAGTTCAAAATATGAAAAGAAATTGAAAGGTCAGTGTTGAAAATTTTGAGTTATTAAAGTAAAAAGAGTTATCTCCCCTTACAAAATTTACAAAAAGTACCATATCGATGATATCTAGAGCTTTATAAATTTCACATTTGGTGCTTTTTTTCTTAAATTAGTTTTTGTATGAAGAAATACTACCATAGATAGGAAATAAATAACACAAAACCAAATTATCATATTTGTTTTCATTTAAAATGGATTTTATTGAAGCGGGCTGTTTGTAAAGGACAAAATAAGAGGAAGTGGGTGGGGTAAATTTTACATGGCCGTAGAGCCAACTGTTGTTCACCAAAATGTACACTTTTTCTATTTTTTTTTCATTCATCTTAAATAGCTCTTCAATACAAAACCATCATAGAGTGTTTTCATATACTTTGAAAAGTTCCCAAAGTCATGACATTGATACACCCTTAATATGCTTTTAATGATACAAAAAGAATGGCTATTAGATACAAAATGGATTGGCTTTCAACGTAGCTTTAACTGGTTATCATCGTAATTAACTTTGCAAACAGTTTGGATACAGATGAGACGCCGCGTTACGCGGCTTCTCATCAGGATCCAAACTGTTTGAAATTCGGAAACTATTTCGAAAAAAATAAAAATGTAAATTTCAATTTCAATTTTAGAATAATATAGCAGACGACAATAGTTGCAGACAACAATATTACAAACCGTGCAAACGGCATTGACATTCGTCTCAGGATGTATCGTACACGATCTCAATCAATCACAAGTATGCAAACGAACGTGTACCTAAGGGCCATTTAAAAAAAAAAAAAAAGAACAACACGCATTGATATTTCTTTAGACTGGTCTCTTGAATCGGTTTTTTGCCGGTTTGCTTATTTCATTTCAAACCTCATATGAAACCTTAATCAAAATGAAATATACCACGTGGATAGTGAAACAATATTTAAATAGCAAAAAATACAACACGTTTTTTTTCCTGACCGAACTTTTTTTTGAGAATACATTTTCATAAAATAATATACCTCAAGCAAAAGCTTTCTGACTTGTCAATGTCTTGCATTTAGCTGTCATCTTTCTTAAAGATCACATATATCATACGTTCCTGCTAATATTAACTATTCGGCTGCTAGTGCTGATTTTACTATAACTATAAACAGTTTGGACCCTGATCTGACGCCATGAATACTGCGTCTGATCAGGATCCAGACTGTTTTACCTTCATGTGACGATTTCTTAAACTAGATGGTTGAAAAAACATTAAAAAATTAAAACAGTTGCAGATGACAATTTAACAGCAGACAATACGAACATATCCTGATGATCCAAACGGTTTGACACTCTGACCCTGTTTTGAAAAGAGGTTAAGAAAATGCTATTTTTAGAGCAGCTGCAGATGAAAATTGTTGCAGACGAAAAAAACATGCAAAGAGTTAATTTTCCGCTCAGCGCAAGTTTTACTGTATCAAAATTGTTTGCCCTAGGGACCGTGTACAAATTGGCTTTACTTTGCTACGTAAGCTGCTCTTGTGCGTTATAAATAGTGGAGAAGTTGTTTTTTAAGAATGCCCAAGGCAATGACAATTGTGATAAATTATGTCTGATAGGGATCGTTTTTGTCCGTGGCAATGTTTCAAAGCTTAAATCAGCTAAGCGCCTATTCGGAACTCTTCGGGATACTTCGGTCATCTCCGGCAATCAAAATCAGGTAACAAATTAATGATGTAAGTTGGTGTAATAAAAAAAAAGTGGTGTGAAGTATTGATGTTAACTAAACTCAGATGAAAGAGTTAGACGAATGTTACATTTCAGGAAACGTGATATCTAAAACAAAATGAAAATATTACCAGAATGTCAAACATTTTGGATGCAAAGTGCTCAGATACATGTGTCATAAATTTGCATAAAGCGTGTTGAAGGTTGACGATGTAAACAGAATGCAAATTTCCTGAATACTTTAAAATCATACAGTGGAGAATCTGTTATACTTTCCCAATAAACGCGTTTACGCTAAAACTATTATTTGCAGTGCAAACAGTTTGGAGCCAGATCAGACGCCGGGTAACCCGTCGTCTGATCAGGCTCCAAACTGTTTGCCACCAAGATAAACAAGAATTATCAGAATTGTCCAAAAGTTGTTCTTTTCTACGTTTTAGTGCTTTTCGTTTGCGTACGTTTGCGTTTATACGGGAAAGAATAACAGATTCTCCACTGTAGCTACGCTAAATGTACAGTGGGGGAAGACTTTGTTATTTTCCATTACCCCATAAATACCCCTTTTTACACCTTTAATTCATTCTTCTACTGAAGAAAATAGTTCTTATTTATAAATCCATGAATATGCAGCATACGATATATTTTCTTTACCCTTCAGATAATAGCTTAAAACAGACTGAAGGTAAAGAAGAATGCGCCTTAAGGCGCATTCTGCTTTACTTTCAACCTGCTTTAAGTGGTCAACTATCTTCAGAACTTGAAACAAGCTATGGGGTAATTGGTTACACGAAACTATGCTGAAAAGGAATGGTTCTGAAAAGTCTTCATAATTTTCTGATCTGAGTGGTACATGTAATCAGGTTCGAGACGGGTTATCCGGCGGCTGCCCTGGCTCTAAACTGTTTGCATTGGGTATATATAGGATATTACATGAGTGTTCATAATTTATTGGATTTATTAAACGAGTCTTTTAGAAAACGATAAAAACGAGGCTCTGCCGAGTTTTTATCGTTTTCTAAAACGACGAGTTTGATAAATCCAATAAATTATTAACACGAATGTTATATTCTTTTTATAACATAACCTAGAAATGTTATTTATCGCAGCCTTTAAGGTCAGGTGAATGCTAAGCGCGATATAAGTAGATCTATACACGAAAAAAGTTGTTCCAAATTAACCCCGTTCACTAGCGTAATGTTTATGTTGTTATATGCATTAATAAACACTTTCATGTAGATCTAATATTGATTAATTACACCAAAAATCTATAAATTGAATCTACATGATGGAATGAAGACGTTGGAAATCGAACGCATAGAACGCATTTTAATGACTTCACAAGTAAACGACGTCGTGGCGTACCTCATTTGCATAGTTATTTAACTAGTTATATATGACATTTAAACAACGGGTGTTATTCAACGCTCACGCCGTCTGTTATGTTATAAAATTGTTTTGTTTTTTATTGGAAAAGAATAGTTACGTCTTCCACACTGTTTTTGCTGCTGTAGGCAAATATGACACTTGGGGATCACTTATCCGTAGTCTGTCAGTGCGTCCGTTCGTCTGTCTGTCTGTCACACTTTTATTTCTTTACTATAACTCCTGTTCTACTTTAGCTTTAAAGATGAAATTTCATTTATGGACAGGGTTTGACAAATGGAAGAGTCTTGCACAAGGTTCATCATTGTTGCAGCCATACTTTAAGAGTGATTGCCCCTTTCCATATTTTCTTTTCGCAGATTACTTAATTGTTTAATATACTGAAGCTTTAGAAATGAAATTTCATTAAAGGAGAGAGATTGATGAGTGAAATTGTCTTGTCCAATGTTCTTAACTCTTGCATCAATAATATGAGAGTTATTTCCATTTCCTACATATTTCTCCAGAGTTTGATTAGTGCAAGTGTGTTTTGCACAAGATTCATTACTGTTGCATCAACACTGTGAGAGTTATTCCCCTTTTTCACATGGTTTGCTTGCAGATTACTTCTGTTGTACTGTAGCTTTTGAAATGAAATTTCATAAATGGAAACAGATTGATTCCTGGGTGAAATTGTCTTGCACAAGGTTCATTATTACTCTTTCATCAATACTGTTAGAGTTATTCCCCTTTCCCATATTTTTTATAATTTTCTGCGTATAATTCCTGTCCTATGCCCAATATGTTTTTCAATTGATGGAAATATGAGTGGAAGTGCCTTGCACATGGTTCATAACTCTTAAATCAGAAACATGTTTCTACACTTTCTTTTCTGGCAGATAACTCTAGTTCGACTGATACTTGCTGGCAAGTCGTCAAACACATGTGTTCCCAGGAACATCATTCTAGTTTAAAAAATCGCTGGAAATATCTAAAGAACTAAGATTCGGTGACTTTTCTTGGGGCTGTTTTTAGACTGATTAAATTTTTATTCCAGATTTCACGGTCATCCCACATATTGGCTTTTGTTTGAGTATTTTATTTTTATTTTCGCAAATGCACCATTTGGTTTTCAGTCTCTATAAACTGCTGGAGTTCTCTTGCAACTTTTATTTTAAAGAAGTCAACTTGTTTACAGCAGAAATTATTAAACCACCCAGAATCATTTATTTTTATTTTTGGTAGCTAAACGATCTACAAGGGGTTCTAAAATCCCAATAAGTCACTTAGCGTTGAAAGCGTTAATAATTTGGTGTCCAATTGCAAACAGTCTAGAGTTTCATTAGGCTTCAAAGTATTTAACCCTTTACCTCATTAAAGAAGCGCCTTTTAGAACATTCGGTTTAATCCTTCACTGAAGAAAATAGTTCCAGTCATGAATATGTATCAGAGGGTATATTTTCTTTATTCTAGCAAGTGGTAGCTTAAAGCAGGCTGAAAGTAAAGCAGAATGCGCCTTAAGGCGCATTCCGCTTTACTTTCAACCTACTTTAAGTAGGCATCTATTTTCAAAACTAGAAACAGGTTATGGGATATATTTGAATCGTCATTTTTTCTAAAACAAGATGTAGTATTTTCCAAGTTTACTGCGTTCGGTTATTTTTAAAGGGAAAAGTACTAGAATCTACTAAAGATTGTATAGTAGATCTATATATACTCTTACCATGCTAGCGGCGGATATGTGCCACTGCCGTGACTTTGCAAACAGTTTGAATCCCGATGAGACGCCGTGTAACGCGGCGTCTCATCAGGATCTTAACTCTGACCATCTGACCCTGCTTTTAAAAGAAATTTAGAAAATTCTGTTTTTAGAACATTAGCAGACGACAATAATTGTTGCAGGCGAACATATTACCCAGCATGCAAAGAGTTAATATGAAACAAGAAGATGCACAGAAATAATACAGTATACTTAGACCTTTCCATCCGACACTATGTAAATCTAAACTTTAAAAAAAACACGCTTTGGTGATAAATCTATATGTTTTCATTGCTGAACAGGTTTGCTAGATCAGATACTGGGTAAACCTGTCTGGCCAGGCTCCAAACTGTTTGCTTTTCAGATGTAGTTACAGTGTTCCCTCCCTACAACGGCCCTCCCAACAACGACCCTCTCCTTACAACGACCTTTGTCGCCGTTCCCGAAATAGGACAATTATGCCCCACCTTTTCGCGGATGCATTGTCGTCTGCTTAAATTTGTCGTCTGCTGTTTTTTCTCAAAATAACATATTGGACATTTTTACAGAAAAAAAACTTATTGACGAATGACAAACAGCTTGAATCTATATCAGACGCCGCGTTACGGTCTCCCATTAGGTGTCGTTGTAGAGAGGGAAGGCCGTATTTTCATGAACCTGTGATTTTCGACATGTAATTACATGCGTGTGTTTGCATTTCGTTTCGTTTAACCATTTCCTCCCTGAAACCTCAAATGGACAATTCTAGATTTCAATTTAGTCTAGTAGATTTTTGAATTTTTAGGGTAGATTTTTACAATATAATATATCAAAATGATAAACAGTGTAGACCCTGATCAGTGTACTCCTCACAGGTGCGCTGTTTGCAAAGACGCATAATTATATTTGTGTATAGTGTTCAAAGAGTTAATCATAGGAATATGGGGGGGGATGAGAGATCTCCGAAAATTACACCAGGTAAATAACAGCTCAGAGTTATGAAAAACAAATCAGAACATCTTCATTAGGTTTGACACAAATGGTTAAGGAACCTACCCGAGAATGTGACGTTTCGAAAACCTTGATTTATCATATTTACTCCGACAACCCCCAGAATTTAATATGGACATCGGTTCCAAAAATTGGTATAAGCGACCATTTTCCAATATTTTGTGCTAGGAAAATAAATAGTAAATGTGTGAAAAAGACACATCATCAGATAAAATACCGGTCTTTCAAAAATTTAGATGAAAAAGCTTTCATAGCAGAATTGAACAGTGTTGATTGGTCCGAATTTATGAAAAACATTGATGTACATGTAGATATAACTGTAAAAAAATTTACTGATACTTTCACATCTATTATAGACAATCATGTTCCTATAAGACAACACAGAGTAAAAAAGATCCGTCAACCTGACTGGATAAACTCTGATATTTTAGATGCAATGAAGGATAGGGACAAATTCAAAGCAAGAAATGATATGTGTAATTACCGAATTTATAGGAATAAAGTTAATAAATTAATAGATGAGGCAAAACAAAATTCATATGAAAAGAAAATTTCTGACGGTCAGAATAACCCATCTACTGTCTGGAAATTATTCAATGAGTTGAAGTCAGGAAACCACTCTAAAGATAGCATTAATAGTCTAAATATTAATGGCAATGTAATAAATGATGCAAAAAGGATGTCGGACGAATTTAATTCTTTTTTTACTAATGTTGCTTCTAATCTAAAGGAGGATATTCCTCCGAGCAGTTTTGAAGATGTGAAGAACTTTGTAGATTCTCATGTTCCAAAACCTATGTATTTTAATATTCCACTTACAAACAGTGCTAAAGTAAAAAAAAAAATGCTCTTAAACTTAGACACTTCTAAAGCTACCGGCCTTGATGAGGTCGGCCCGAAACTGCTAAAATGTCGGCGCATATAATTTCCCCTGTTATTCACTTTATTCTTAATCAGAGCATATCGCAATGTATTTTCCCAGCTGCATGGAAATCGGCTAAGGTAACCCCAATATTCAAGGCCGGGTCTAAGAATGACGTTAATAACTATAGGCCTATTTCTATCCTACCAACTCTATCAAAACTCCTTGAAAAACATGTACACGATACTCTTATTGACTATTTGAATTATTACAATTTAATTGTTGAAAAACAAAGCAGTTTTAGGAAAGACCATAGCTATGAAACAGCTCTTGTTCATTTAATTGATAAATGGTTAACAGCAGTAAATAATGGATACATTGTTGGAGTAATAATGATAGATTTTAAAAAAGCGTTTGATCTTGTTGATCACAGTGTTCTTATCAAGAAACTTGGGTTATATAAATGTTCGTATAGAACGGTAAGCTGGTTCACATCTTATCTAAGCGACAGAAAGCAAATGGTTAGTCTAAATGGTAGTATGTCAACAGAGCAAAACATTTCATGTGGCGTTCCTCAGGGTTCCATTCTCGGGCCTCTTCTTTTCATTATGTTCATTAACGATCTTTCTCTCGCACTTTCAAAGTTTGTTAGTAGCACTGATATGTATGCAGACGATACAACTATATGTGACATTCATCGATCAAAACTTGTTATTGAAAATAATCTCCAGCGTTCATTAAATGTTTTACAAATCTGGTGCAAAAATAACGGTATGGTTCTAAATACTGATAAAACCAAGGTTTTATTCATAACTACTCCACAAAGAAGGTCTAAATTTCAAGGAAACTCTTTCTCTCTAATTTTCAAAAATGCCAAATTGAAGATGTCAAAAGGAGAAAAATTATAAGGCGTCTTCATTGATGAAAATCTGAAATGGAGTGACCATGTCATCAAAATTAAAAAGAAGGTGTCGACAAATCTTTGGCTGTTGTCTCGTATCAAAATGTTTATCCCTCTCAGTGCAAGAATTCTGTTTTACAAAGCTTATATACAACCGCATTTTGATTTCTGCAATATTGTTTGGGGTGGCACCACCTCAGCTAATCTTCTAAAACTATACAAATTACAAAAAAAAGCTTCTAGAATAATATTTGGCAATGAGTATACATCTGTAGCAGATGCATTAGAAAATATGAATTGTCTTAATATCTATGAAAGAATCAAACTAAACAAGGCAAAATTTATGTATAAAGTTCACAATAGCGTTGTGCCTGGTTATATCGCAAATATGTTTGAGAAAGACAACAGACCTTACAAAACAAACTTAAGATCTTTCAGTCATACGAATTTAAGAATACCAATACCAAAATTGGAACAATTAAAGAAAGCATAGGATATTCAGGTCCAGTGTTATGGAATACAATACCCAATTCAATCAGGGATTTAAAGACCATTGAGTCCTTCACCGTGAACTTAATTGAATGGCTTAAAACAAAGAGGCTCTAGTTTATTTGATATCCCTCCACCCACATTAGATCTAATAACTTTTTATATATCTGTAGATCTATTTATGGAGTGTCCGGTGTTATGTAAAATGTGTGGTGTATATCTAGTCTACTAGATCTACAGACGGATTTTGATATCCCAAACTCGCCTGACCCGAATTTTCTTGCGTTTCTGAATTTTATTATTTCTAGATTTTCTAAGTCGAACATGTCCGTGTTTCAGGGTTCAAACGTGCTTAGCAACTTTTGGGCTTTGAAATACAGATATACTCGACTTAAGCGAGTTCGGAATATCGAATTTTGACTGTACATAATTGCGTTATTGTACATATTATTTGTTACGGTTTACTAGTATTAGATTTCTGATCTTCTTGTAGCCCATACGGTGATTGTGTAAATCCTGATCAGCTAGTATGGAATTGTCTGGCAGATTATTTTGATTTACACCTTCTCCGTAACTTTCATCTGGCTGGCGGTTTTGGTTCAAGGTGGGATCTCATAAGCTTTGGAGACACGTTCTTGTGGTAGAACCGTCAGCGGGGTGTCAGTGCATGTGTTTTACATGGTGTAGATCTATATAGTGTTCAAGAGTTGCTTTCTTTTGTGTTATAGCTAAATCTTATTAGCTGGTTAATATTTACAGTTCTTGTTTATGATATTAAAACAATTTGCTATTGCTGATTATCTTAGTAGATATCTACCGACCTTCATACGTTCTGAGCTGCTTATAACTGAAGACTGCAGTGACAATGGATAATTTCCAATTACCAATTAAGTCTAGTCCATTTGTGAATATTTAGGGTTGATTTTAAAAATATACTGTAAAATGACAAACAGTGTAGGTCCTGATCAGAGTGCTCCTACAGGAGCCCTCTGATCACGGTCCACACTGTTTGCATGGGCCAAGTGTAATCCTCACCAGTACACTGTTTGTACATCACAAGTATATTCGTCGCTAGGGTTAAATGTGTTATAAAATATGGTGCTCAATATAACCACAGCAGGTGCTGAGACACTCAGGGTCTGATGTGTTGGTGAGCTGTTTGCATAAAAAGCGGTCTGTCGTCTTGTCTTATTTGGAGCTCGAACATGTATTGATACTATATAATTATATTACAGTTAAACGTCTGAAATCTGGACACTTTTGTGGGTTGAAAGAGGGATTTAATGACGAACTATTGCGTTGTGGGTTATGATGGTGTTGCAGAGAGCTCTTATATGAGCTTTCTGTAATACCATCGTGCTGCTCTGTGCGTCAGCCTGTCGGGGAACCGCTGGTGTTTGTGTCCGGTTTTCAGATGTGTTACTTCAATCTTCAATCCACGGACTCTTCGTCACTAATGACTCAATGGTGAGTAATGGTCTCTGGTGTGTAAGTTCCTCTTCGGTAAATTTCTCTCATGTAAGATTATGTGTATCTTAGTTGTGGATTTTGGATTGAGATTGGTCGCAGTCTGTTGGTATCGCCGCGAACCTGTCTGTTGCGTGTATATAGTGCGCTACTTCTTTCTTAATAGTTTCCCTCCAGCCTTGTAAATGTGTGTGATCTTCTGTGCCGAGCAGTGTTTGTGCATCTAGGGATGAAATGCCACACTGCCTATTCAGGGATGACAGCAGGGCTGTATTTTAAACTATTCTACATACGACCGTGGGAAATTTCTACATTCCATAGCGTCATCATTATGACGTCATATAACTACGATTATGTGATGTCATAATATGTCGCATGCTTGGCTTAGTCTGGTACCCGTTGTGCCACGATAAATGGCGTTTTAACTTCTATATAATTATAGACTCGAACTCAGTTTGTAATAGATTTAGACTGAGTATTTAATTTTCTTTCTGGATCTAGATTATATTTCGCTTTTGCTGTTTTCAGGGGTTTCTAGCCTGTCCTGGAATATCTGTTTAAGTGTTGGATATCTTGATGATTCTTCTGCTGTGGAAATCTCACTGCGTCATGTAGGGTTTATAATATTTTAGTATTTTAAAAGTATGTTTCTTTAATCTGCTATTGAGCTGTTTTCGTCTGTACATATTTAACCCTTTACCTGCTAATCCCGATTTTTATTACAATATGCAAACGGTTCAGATCCAGATAAGACGCTCAGTCAGGCAGCGTTTCATCTTGATACAAACTGTTTGACACTCGTTTTTGGTTTTCTATAATTAAAAATTGCATAATCTGAATGTTACGAAATTTGTAAACGACATTTTCAAAGGAGTCGATATTATAGATCTAGCAGGATAAGGGTTAAAACTATAGAAAATGTATGTATGTAATACTTTAATGGAGGGCCTCATGGAGGATTAGTCATTAGACTAAATGGGCTACACTCGGTAAATAAAGTCATTCATTCATTCATTGTCTACCAATGAATAATGGTCATCCTAGTGCGTCAGGTCTGCCATTAGTTGATAAAAAAATTCTTAAGGTTTCAATTTTTTTTCAGTTTTTTCAAGCCCGATTTTCCTGATTATACCTTTAACCCATAGTCTGTTTCTAGTTTTTAAGACACGTAATGCTTAAAGCAGGTTGAAAGTAAAGCAGAATGCGCCTTAAGGCGCATTCTGCTTTACTTTCATCCTGTTTTAAGCTTCCATCTGTTGGAATAAAAATCCGAAGATTTCGGAAAAATCCGGAGAAATGGCAGCCCTGGTTTGTTCAATTTGAAAGTGACGTAGTTTGACTAAAGAAATCATTGACAGAAGTGACAAACATTTTGGAGCCTTATCAGACACCAACTCACCGAAGTACCCGTCGTCTGATCGGGATCCTAACTGTTTGCTAATGCCTAATCACTCGGGCCATGGACAATGATTCATGGTCAAATTTATCATTAGTATTTTACCCCTTCATAGCCATATTGTAGTCTGCTTCAATGTTGTTCTCTGCAATGTCGTTTCAAAGTTAGATTTAAGACTGTATGACTGACGAAATTTCGAAACGAGCGTCAAACAATTTAGATCGTGACAAGACGCCGCGTCAGTCGGCATCAGATCAAGATCCACTAGCTGTTTGCAAACGCGTCATTTGGCGTCATTGACAGTGAACGGGTTAACCACACGATGATACAGTGGATAATCTGTTATGCTTTCCCAATAAACGCGTTTACGCAAAAACTGTTATTTCAAGTACAAAAAGTCTGGAGCCAGATCAGACGCCGGGTAACCCGGCGTCTGATCAGGCTCCAAACTGTTTGCCACCAAGATAAACATGAATTATCAGAATTGTCCAAAAGTTGCACATTTCTACATTTTAGTGTTTTGCGTTTGCGTTTCGTTTCGTTTAAACGGGAAAGAATAACAGATTCTCCACTGTAACAAAATAAACTGTTTGAAGGCTGGGAGAAGGTTTGAAGTCATTCAGCTGTCTGAATGGGATGACGGATCGCGTTATTTGAGCGTGTTTCCCATTTATTACCGTCACGTGACAATCAACCACATCACATCTTACAAGGGACCTTTCCGTTTCTTTGTTTTATACCGTAGTCAAGAACAGCTGGAGTCACCGTAAAAGCGTGTTAATTACATTTATATAATTGTGTGGAATTAGCATAGCTTAAATTCTAGATTAATTTTCCCCCGAAATAATCTTATAAATCTTTGAATCTTACGATGATGTTTCGTGAAACGCTGATTATCGTGTTCTGCAGTGTTGTCCATACGGCGATTGGCTATGAAAGGTTTCGTGCTCAGATTCCAAATGGAAATAATGTTCCTAATCCTTGTGGTGGACCATGGGGTGCCGTTGGACACACTGATCCTCAAAATTCAAATCGTGGAAGGAGCGCATTTGGTGAGGTAAGGGATAACATTTTCAGTAATAATCAGGGCCCGGGTGCATGACACATAGTTAGTGACTACCTGTATGCTAAGTCCATCGCTGAGAGTTAAATATTGATTTTTTATACGCCCGTCATCGACGAACGTATTATGGTATACCCAGCGCTGTCCGTCCGTTCGTCCGTTATCTTTTCTTGTTAGCGCTCTCTCACCTTCATTTATTTACCGATTCTGATTAAACTTCCTACAAATATTCCATAACACAATAGTTCGGACGAGTTCGCATTTCAGACGTTGGTGGCTATTTTAGCAGAGTTATGCCCCTTTATTGTCAAAAATTGGCATTTAAAAAAAAAGCAAAAAAAAAACTTTTTATTTTTTTATTCAATTGATTTCAAATTTGATATTGTGATACAATGAATGAAGTTACTTAACATTTTATGCCCCTTCACACAATTTTTTTAACAATATATTGTTTCCTGATAATAATTTTACTTACATTTTGTCTATTGTAACCAAATTTCATATTTATCTTTCTCATCATGCAGGGAAGGTACCTGTGAATTTTGGTTTCTGTTAAATTATTTTTCTATGAGTTATGCCCCTTTACATACTTAAAATTTAAAATAAGCCACACTTCGTCCGTTAACTTTTCTTCTTAGCGCTCTCTCAACTTCATTTATTGACTGATTTTTATTAAACTTCCTACAAATATTCCATACCACAATAGTTCGGACGAGTTTGCGTTTCAGACGTTGGCGGCTAATTTTAGCAGAGTTATGCCCCTTTATTGTCAAAAATGGGTATTTTTTAAAAAAAACAACAGAACTTTTTTTTTTATTATTCAATTGATTTCAAATTTGATATAGTGATACAATGAATGAAGTTACTTAACATATATTACGGGTTATTGGTTAGACTCCGTATTTTTTAGAGTTATGCCCCTTCACACACTTTTTTTAACAATATATTGTTTCCTGATAATTTTTTACTTACATTTTGTCTATTGTAACCAAATTTCATATTTATCTTTCTCATCATGCAGGGAAGGTACCTGTGAATTTTGGTTTCTGTTAAATTATTTTTCTATGAGTTATGCCCCTTTACATACTTAAAATTTAAAATAAGCCACACTTCGTCCGTTAACTTTTCTTCTTAGCGCTCTCTCAACTTCATTTATTGACTGATTTTTATTAAACTTCCTACAAATATTCCATACCACAATAGTTCGGACGAGTTTGCGTTTCAGACGTTGGCGGCTAATTTTAGCAGAGTTATGCCCCTTTATTGTCAAAAATGGGTATTTTTTAAAAAAAACAACAGAACTTTTTTTTTTATTATTCAATTGATTTCAAATTTGATATAGTGATACAATGAATGAAGTTACTTAACATATATTACGGGTTATTGGTTAGACTCCGTATTTTTTAGAGTTATGCCCCTTCACACACTTTTTTTAACAATATATTGTTTCCTGATAATTTTTTACTTACATTTTGTCTATTGTAACCAAATTCCATATTTATCTTTCTCATCATGCAGGGAAGGCACCTGTGAATTTTGGTTCCTGTTAAAAAAAATTCTATGAGTTATGCCCCTTTACATACTTAAAATTTAAAATAAGCCACACTTCGTCCGTTAACTTTTCTTCTTAGCGCTCTCTCACCTTCATTTATCGACCGATTTTGATTAAACTTCCTACAAATATTCCATACTACAATAGTTCGGACGAGTTCGCGTTTCAGACGTTGGCGACTATTTTTAGCAGAGTTATGCCCCTTTATTGTCAAAAATGGGCATTTAAAAAAAAACAGAACTTTTTTATTTTATATTCAATTGATTTCAAATTTGATATGGTGATACAATGAATAAAGTGACTAAATATATATTACGGGTTTTGGTTTGACTCCGTATTTTCAGAGTTATGCCCCTTCACACAACTTTTTTAACAATATATTGTTTCCTGATAATAATTTTACTTATATTTTGTCTATTGTAACCAAATTTCATATATTTCAAACAGTTGGTAGAAAAACTATCGTGATAGTATTGCAATAGTTTCTTGACTATCGCAATACTATCGGGATAGTACTTGAGCTATGGCAATACTACAGCATAGTCTTTTTGAGATCGATAGTCGGGCCTATACTCCGGGTGACTTTTTCCAGTCGGCCTGAGTCCGGACGACTTTGCCACCCGCCGGCCATGACGGGCGTATTTTGCCGCACTGCGGTGCTCTTGTTACTACTAAACTCAGTATAGATAAACTAACAGGGATGGACTTAGCATACAGGGCCCGGGTGCATGACACATAGTTAGAGCTTACCTGTATACTAAATCCCTCGCTGAGAGATAAATATCGATTTTTAACTACAAGATAAACTAACTGTGTTGCATGACACGCCGCTAAATTCTAGTAACATACTAAAGTTTTAGTTGATAGTTAAATATTGATTTTAGTAGACAGGTAAGATAACCAGTGTTGCACGAGCGCAAAATTGACTAACTACAAGTTAAGTTTCACCGCTAAATTTAGAGGTACTCAGTGCAGCGATAAATCCTCTAGTAGCCAGTTAAGTCAGCTTACATAACCGCGTTAAAGAAACATTTGGGATCCAGATCAGAAACTTAGCATCTCGGTGTCTTATCAAGGTCAAAATTGTTTTATTATTTTTGTTATTTTATTTCATTTTGCATTTTCTCTGTTTGAGATTTACATATTACTAAACGCCAACACAATGCATTAAAATATTTTAATTGACAACGGAATATGCTTTATATTAATCTGAGAGGCAAACAGTTTGGAGTTTGATCAGACGCCGGGTCACCCGTTATCTGATATGGCTCAAACATTGTAAGCAAAGAAAATAAAACAATTTAGCTTAAGCGGAATGGAAATACACACGTATTGTCCACTGTATGGATGTAATACGCCATAAATATGTCAACCAATTCCACGCTTTAAACCTGTTTTTTGGAAAAGCGGGTCCTGATCAGGGTCTAAACTGTTTTTACCGAGATCCTGTTTTCTGTAACATAAAGAAGTACGAACCAATTTCAGAATACAAATACGAATCTACAATACATAATAATAATTGGTACATTATCGCAGAAAGATCTGTTACATGTAGTAACAACGAAACAGTTTAGTGTGTGTTGCCATAATGTTTTCTTTTAGCCCTTTCGGCGCCAATTAATCGTGAGTGATTATCCCTACACCGTTTTATTGTCGTCTGCTTTAATATTATTATTTGTAATATCGTTTCAAAGAAAGCTCCAATGTAGAATGACTTAGAAAATGTCGATACGAGTGTAAAACAGTTTGGACCCTAATCAGACGTCGCGTTACTCGGCGTCTGATCTGGATCCAAACTGTTTGCGAAGCCGACTTTATGCGACTCTGGCGGTATAAGGGTTTTTGAAAAATTTCTATCAAACAAGATATTCCCATAAAGCTCATCTTTAAAGAAGAATACAATAATATCAATATACTAATAACTCTATAACGGATTAACCTTCAGAACTGAATATCGATACGATCATTTAGGATCTTGATCAACTACGGGTCAGAACAAGAATATTTAAAATGTACCAACCTTTTAGCGTCAAGTGTAATGCGTAGTAACAGCTTAGGAACCGTCTGTCCGCACGTCTGTCTTTCTGTCTGTCACTGTCTACCATCCCATTTTCTCTCCTCCCTCTCTCTCTCTCTCTTTCGCCCGTTTACTCAGTCTCTTCCTGTCCGTATGTACATGTATATCTACCTCTCTATCTCGTTCTCTCTCTCTCTCTCTCTCTCTCTCTCTATCACTCTCTCTCGTTCTCTCATTCTCCTAACCTCTCAAGTTTGATTCCTTTCTCTTTCCTTTCTCTTTATGTCGAAATTCCCTGCCTGTCGTCTTTCTGTCCCTCTTTTTTACTGGTTTGTTGATTTTTTAATCTGAATAGAATCTACTTTCATATGATAGTTTTGTTTCTACTCACCTTTTCAACCCATAATTTCGTCTGAATTTTACTGCATGGTTTAGATCTAACGGAACATGAGTGCCAAATAGTTTTGATCATGATCCACTGCCATGTCTAGCTGTCATATCATGATCCAAAATGATTAAATTGTTAAAACTAAACTCAGCAATTAAGGTTTATGATTTGCTTGATGCGTCACAGATCCTAAATGTTGGAATTAAAGTGAACAAGAAAACGGGTTCGGATCACAAGTACTTTCAACATTAGATTCTCCCCCCCCCCCCCCTTTTGGTTAACCCACCCCACCCCATTTTCAATATACAAATGTATAAACACAATGGAGAACAAAGTATGAAGTGCATTTTAGCCAAAAAAGCTTATGTTCACTCATGTTCAATGCATTCACCAAATTTAACCCGACTTTAGCTTCTTACTAAGTGTACTAGCTACAAGGTAACTACCTACAAGGTAAAATGGACATGTGCACGCCAGTTAGTGGGTCGCTCTAGTTGACAGGTAACTAACGGACAGGTAGAATTTATCGGATAGTTTAGCGCGGAGATTTAGCGGTGTGTCATGCACCCGGGCCCAGGGCCCGCTTAATCTCCTCGCTAAACTATCCGATAAATTCTACCTGGGCCCGGGTGCATGACACACCGCTAAATCTCCTCGCTAAATTATCCGATAAATTCTACCTGTCCGCTAGTTACCTGTCAGCTAGTGCGACCCACTAACTGGCGTGCACATGTCGAATTTACCTTGTAGGTAGTTACCTTGGAGCTAGTACACTTAGTAGCCAGCTAAAGTCGGGTTAAATTTGGTGAATGCATTGAACATGAGTGAACATAAGCGTTTTCGGCATTCTGCATACTTTTAACCTGCTTTAATTGGTCATCTATCTTCCGTACTATAAACAAGCTATTTGGTAATGGGTTAAAAGTTAAAAAACCCTCTAAACTGGTAACCGCTCTAAACTGGTAACCCCACTAAACCGAATACATTTGTTGTCCCCACACATGTCCGATTTACAGGGGTTTCACGGTATGTACAGTGTAGACTCCGTTTAACTCTGTGCATGATACCGGAATAAAACATTAGTATAGTTTGCTACAATGTTAATGTTTGAATCTAGATGAAACTCCGAGTAGTTTTGGAGTCTTATCTGGATCCAATCTGTTTGATACTCTAGCCAAATCTTGAAAACTTATTTTAAAAGATGTATAATGTTAGAATAGTAACAGACACACTATTTGCCGAGGACTTTATATACCTTGGATTTCAAACGGTTAAACAGATTGAAAACTAAATAGAAAATTAGCAAACTATGAATAAAAACGTTCAGATTAAAGAAACGAATGCCTGAGACAGGTTGCATCACATTGCTGCCATTTCTCCAGATTTTTCCGAAATATTCGGATTTTTATCCTAACAGATGGTATACAGTTTAAAGCAGGCTGAACGTAAAGCAGAATGTGCCTTAAGGTGCATTCTGCTTTACTTTCAACCTGTTTTAAGTAAACGCGCTTAGGAAAAAGAAAAGAATGAAACCTTTAGGATTTTTCATGATCAAGTTATGGCAGCTCTGGATCTGGTAAACGGCCTTTTGCCCCTTCGGCCTTTTGCCCCTTCCTCAAAAACAGCAACACGGAACATTGCCCCTTCTTGATTTTACGTACACGGCCTTTTGCCCCTTCCTGTTTTTTCATACACTGAACTTTTCCCCTTCCATAGCGGAATTCTGCCCCTTCCGTATCGAAATATTGCCTCTTCTATATTTAAATGTTGATTTATAAAGTATTATTGTCTTTTAAATTTCAAATTTCTTACTACATTTGAATTAAGATTTCAGTAATCCCAATCCGATTTTGTGTTGAGGTGAACTTAAAATTTATGTAATCATCATTATCGCTAATCACACTTTGTTGGCGATTATACCGAGAGTTTCTATTGTAAAAGATAAGAGGACAATTTAAACGTTAAGGAACAAAAAGGACACCGACAAAACCGTATCACTCTTTATTCTTTAATTAGCAATTGACACATATGTAGTTAACATCAAAGCAGCAACTGCTGTAAAGCAGTGTTCGATTTCAGTTAAAATTGATTGACAATAAGTTTGTTTGCTAATTACTATGTCATTTTGACCAAATTGACGAGATGAAAATAATTAAATTCATATTATTAGCCTTTCGTCGGATAATGTTAAAATTTGACACATCAGAACAGAAAACATATTTTATTCACCCAGGGTTTTTAATATATAACAAGAGGATGTATTAATATTTGTAAGTAACAATGACTTTATGTTTCCGTTTTAATAACAAGAAAAATAATAGTGTTCGGGCCTAAAAATAAATATATACATGTACACGGAACACATTAACGGATTTAACAGGAAATGACTCCGTAAAATCAGTTGATTATTGGAATTAGCCATAAATAGTATGGGCAGATTGGACAAACTTCCGTCCGTGCGAAAATAGGGAAGGGGCAAAAGTCCGCACCTTTAAAAACTGAAAGGGGCAAACGTCTGTGTTGGAAGGGGCAAAGTTCCGTGTTGCGATTTTTGACGAAGGGGCAAAAGGCCGGAGGGGCAAAGTTCCGGTATTCCTGGATCTTGATCTACCGAAACGGACAAGACTCCGTATAATAAACGCTTAATGCCCCCGATGACGTCTTTGACAAATACATTCTGAATCTTTTCTCAGTCCAAATTAAGTTAAGGTGAGTGTTATCTTGGGGTAAAGTAACTGGTAATGGTCCGAGGCAACAATTGTATACATATCGAATATATTGGTCAGTATAGTGTTGATGCTAGACTAAATGGTAAACTTTGATCTGACCAAAACATAGCACATTTAAACTATTCTAAGTCCAATTAGTCCAAGGCCAACATAGAGATTGGTTTCTATGTGTGGGAATGTAGTGGGTCCAAGGCACTACTATAAGTAGCAAAGCATTGCAGTCAGTATAATTATGTTGACGCTAAACGAAACAGTAAAATCTAGTTAAACAAGAAATAACTCAATAACAATATTTCAAGTCCAAATCAGGTCAAGGTCAAATGTCAAATATGGTTTGTGATATAGGGTGGATTGCCGGAAAATGGTCCAGAGAAAGAAATATATAAATTTCCAATTAGTTAAATGAGTGGTGTTGATTTTAGAAGAAAATTTAAATTGCCCACTCCTTCATGGATATCAATTTCAATCCCAATTCCCTTGTTATCAAACGATGAATGTTTAACGAGTTTGTTTAATTATACATGTACATGTAATACCATACTCCAAACTGAAACCGGCGGATATGGTCAAGTGGTAGCACACTCGACAACGATACTATGGGTCGTGAGTTCGACCCCTCGCCTGACCAAGTCCTTCGGCTGAGGCTTTATAAAAACCGAGGTCCGATGCATAAGTGTTTTACACTGGGAATCTAAAAGAACCAGAGAACTATATCGATAATAAGAGTACGGCATCGCGTTTGGGGGTTTTGTATGCGCTCCCGTATCTCTAGGGCGTCCAATAAGCCCATAGATGGTAGAAACGAACGTTAACAAACAAACAAAAATCAAACTGAAATATCTGTGGAAACTGTTTCTTCTATTTACAGTGGTTGCAAAAAGAGGAAAAATGCACGTTTATTGAGTATTGGATTAATATATCTGGAAGGGCATTGTACCCATTCAGAGTACAAGCTTCAGTAAAATTTATTTCAAAACAAAACAAACATGGTAATTTGGGTTTTCATTATTGATTTCATGTCTATGGTGGTATTTTCACATATAGAAACCAAATTTAGACAAAGCAGGCACCAGGTTTGAACAATATGTATCCTTGAATATCAAAAATATGCTTTGTATAGGGCATGATTTTATTAGATTTTTTATTTTATGAATTTTTTTTAAAAAGTTTGAAAATGAAATAGTTCTAGTATTAAACTTTTTTATATATATTTTACCAGATGAAAGCCCATGCTAAGGCAGTTCAAAATATGAAAAGAAATTGAAAGGTCAGTGTTGAAAATTATGAGTTATTAAAGTAAAAAGAGTTATCTCCCCTTACAAAATTTACAAAAAAAGTACCATATCGATGATATCTAGAGCTTAATAAATTTCACATTTGGTGCCTTTTTTTTCTTAAATTAGTTTTTGTATGAAGAAATACTACCATAGATAGGAAATAAATAACACAAACCCAAATTATCATATTTGTTTTCATTTAAAATGGATTTTATTGAAGCGGGCTGCTTGAAAAGGACAAAATAAGAGGACGTGGGTGGGGTAAATTTTACATGGCCGTAGAGCCAACTGTTGTTCACCAAAATGTACACTTTTTCTATTTTTTTCATTCATCTTAAATAGCTCTTCAATACAAAACCATCATAGAGTGTTTTCATATGCTTTGAAAATTTCCCAAAGTCATGACATTGATACACCCTTAATATGCTTTTAATGATACAAAAAGAATGGCTATTAGTTTCAATTTATACAAAATGGATTGGCTTTCAACGTAGCTTTAACTGGTTATCATCGTAATTAACTTTGCAAAAAGTTTGGAAACAGATGAGACGCCGCGTTATCAGGATCCAAACTGTTTGAAATTCGGAAACTATTTCGAAAAAAATAAAAATGTAAATTTTAATTTCAATTCCAATTTTAGAATAATATAGCAGACGACAATAGTTGCAGACAACAATATTACAAACCGTGCAAACGGCATTGACATTCGTCTCAGGATGTATCGTACACGATCTCAATCAATCACAAGTATGCAAACGAACGTGTACCTAAGGGCCATTTAAGGTACTTCGCATATGCGCGTAGTTTCCAAACGATTGTTATGAAACTTTTAATGAAGAATGATAATAGCCTAAGAAACAATGCGTGTAAATATAGGCAACATTTATTGTGTGGTTTGTCTTTAAGGTATTGTTTCTGACAAAAACCTAGAATTTTGATGATTTCATTTTTCTTAAAAATGAATAAAGCTAATGACTAGAATTCTCGCCCAATAAGTAGTCCACAACATTCATTACAAGAAAAGCTTAAATCATTTTGAATAAAGGTGTTCAGAAAGATGTTATCAGCTATTTAAATTTTGCAAAATGCTAAAAAATTGAATTACAAAAAACTGACTCATTCAATGTATATTTGTTTTCATTTTATTCAAATATATGGTTGATGAACTAGTCAGTCTGAAAAAATTAGAAAATATTACAGTCAGGATTTGTTGTAATAACATATTTTCTTATTAAAATGTGGGATATTTGTTGTTTAGATACATTTACCTACCTTAGAATTAAAACTTTGTCATTAAAATGCATTATTTTTTATTCATGGACTTGCATACAAGGTTTATTATATTGTTTTAACATAATTACAATGGGCAATATCGATCTTGAAAAGGTTAGCGTATTGATAAGCTTCAATGTGTGGCTTTATAGTTCGATCAAATCGTTTACATGTATACCGATTTAATTGACTTGTAAGTCATTGAACTAAAACGTACAGGTAAGTGGACATATACTTGGACAGTAAACATCACTAGTTCTAATCAACGAAGACTGAACATAACATGTCTCTTGATTACTGCGTTATGGATTGACAAGTCAATAAATCGGACACTTAAAAAAAATATTTGGATCGGATGGGTCTCGAACCTATGGTTTGCTAGTCAACCACTATACTATAGATGCGCTATGAAGGATTATACTAATTCGTATCAACATTTCCTTTATATAAATTTTCTAGTATAAACACGTACGAAAAAAGTCTGTGTCGTCCAGGCGCATATCCGCTCGCCCGCAAGACCGACTTCCGGTAGCGAAAGGCCTTAAAACAAAAGAAAAAAAAGTACAACACGCATTGATATTTCTTTAGACTAGTCTCTTGAATCGGTTTTTTGCCGGTTTGCTTATTTCCTTTCAAACCTCATATGAAACCTTAATCAAATTGAAATATACCACGTGGATAGTGAAACAATATTTAAATAGCAAAAAATACAACACGTTTTTTTTCTTGACAGAACTTTTTTTGGAGAATACATTTTCATAAAATAATATACCTCAAGCAAAAGCTTTCTGACTTGTCATTGTCTTGCATTTAGCTGTCATCTTTCTTAAAGATCACATATATCATACGTTCCTGCTAATATTAACTATTCGGCTGCTAGTGCTGATTTTACTATAACTATAAACAGTTTGGACCCTGATCTGACGCCATGAATACTGCGTCTGATCAGGATCCAGACTGTTTTACCTTCATGTGACGATTTCTTAAACTAGATGGTTGAAAAAACATTAAAAAATTAAAACAGTTGCAGATGACAATTTAACAGCAGACAATACGAACATATCCTGATGATCCAAACGGTTTGACACTCTGACCCTGTTTTGAAAAGAGGTTAAGAAAATGCTATTTTTAGAGCAGCTGCAGATGAAAATTGTTGCAGACGAAAAAAACATGCAAAGAGTTAATTTTCCGCTCAGCGCAAGTTTTACTGTATCAAAATTGTTTGCCCTAGGGACCGTGTACAAATTGGCTTTACTTTGCTACGTAAGCTGCTCTTGTGCGTTATAAATAGTGGAGAAGTTGTTTTTTAAGAATGCCCAAGGCAATGACAATTGTGATAAATTATGTCTGATAGGGATCGTTTTTGTCCGTGGCAATGTTTCAAAGCTTAAATCAGCTAAGCGCCTATTCGGAACTCTTCGGGATACTTCGGTCATCTCCGGCAATCAAAATCAGGTAACAAATTAATGATGTAAGTGGTGTAATAAAAAAAAAGTGGTGTGAAGTATTGATGTTAACTAAACTCAGATGAAAGAGTTAGACGAATGTTACATTTCAGGAAACGTGATATCTAAAACAAAATGAAAATATTACCAGAATGTCAAACATTTTGGATACAAATGCAAAGTGCTCAGATACATGTATCATAAATTTGCATAAAGCGTGTTGAAGGTTGAAGATGTAAACAGAATGCAAATTTCCTGAATACTAAATCATACAGTGGAGAATCTGTTATACTTTCCCAATAAACGCGTTTACGCTAAAACTATTATTTGCAGTGCAAACAGTTTGGAGCCAGATCAGACGCCGGGTAACCCGGAGTCTGATCAGGCTCCAAACTATTTGCCACCAAGATAAACAAGAATTATCAGAATTGTCCAAAAGTTGTTCTTTTCTACGTTTTAGTGCTTTGCGTTTGCGTTTAAACGGGAACGAATAACAGATCCTCCACTGTAGCTACGCTAAATGTACAGTGGGGGAAGACTTTTTTATTTTCCATTACCCCATAAATACCCCTTTTTACATCTTTAATTCATTCTTCTACTGAAGAAAATAGTTCTTATTTATAAATCCATGAATATGCAGCATACGATATATTTTCTTTACCCTTCAGATAATAGCTTAAAACAGACTGAAGGTAAAGAAGAATGCGCCTTAAGGCGCATTCTGCTTTACTTTCAACCTGCTTTACGTGGTCAGCTATTTTCAAAACTTGAAACAAGCTATGGGGTAATTGGTTACACGAAACTATGCTGAAAAGGAATGGTTCTGAAAAGTCTTCATAATTTTCTGATCTGAGTGGTACATGTAATCAGGTTCGAGACGGGTTATCCGGCGGCTGCCCTGGCTCTAAACTGTTTGCATTGGGTATAATTGTTTTGTTTTTTATTGGAAAAGAATAGTTACGTCTTCTACACTGTTTTTGCTGCTGTAGGCAAATATGACACTTAGGGATCACTTATCCATAGCCTGTCAGTGCGTCCGTCCGTCTGTCTGTCACACTTTTATTTCTTTACTATAACTCCTGTTCTACTTTAGCTTTAAAGATGAAATTTCATTTATGGACAGGGTTTGACAAATGGAAGAGTCTTGCACAAGGTTCATCATTGTTGCAGCCATACTTTAACAGTGATTGCCCCTTTCCATATTTTCTTTCCGCAGATTACTTAATTGTTTAATATACTGAAGCTTTAGAAATGAAATTTCATTAAAGGAGAGAGATTGATGAGTGAAATTGTCTTGTCCAATGTTCTTAACTCTTGCATCAATAATATGAGAGTTATTTCCATTTCCTACATATTTCTCCAGAGTTTGATTAGTGCAAGTGTGTTTTGCACAAGCTTCATTACTGTTGCATCAACACTGTGAGAGTTATTCCCCTTTTTCACATGGTTTGCTTGCAGATTACTTCTGTTGTACTGTAGCTTTTGAAATGAAATTTCATAAATGGAAACAGATTGATTCCTGGGTGAAATTGTCTTGCACAAGGTTCATTATTACTCTTTCATCAATACTGTTAGAGTTATTCCCCTTTCCCATATTTTTTATAATTTTCTGCGTATAATTCCTGTCCTATGCCCAATATGTTTTTCAATTGATGGAAATATGAGTGGAAGTGCCTTGCACATGGTTCATAACTCTTAAATCAGAAACATGTTTCTACACTTTCTTTTCTGGCAGATAACTCTAGTTCGACTGATACTTGCTGGCAAGTCGTCAAACACATGTGTTCCCAGGAACATCATTCTAGTTTAAAAAATCGCTGGAAATATCTAAAGAACTAAGATTCGGTGACTTTTCTTGGGGCTGTTTTTAGACTGATTAAATTTTTATTCCAGATTTCACGGTCATCCCACATATTGGCTTTTGTTTGAGTATTTTATTTTTATTTTCGCAAATGCACCATTTGGTTTTCAGTCTCTATAAACTGCTGGAGTTCTCTTGCAACTTTTATTTTAAAGAAGTCAACTTGTTTACAGCAGAAATTATTAAACCACCCAGAATCATTTATTTTTATTTTTGGTAGCTAAACGATCTACAAGGGGTTCTAAAATCCCAATAAGTCACTTAGCGTTGAAAGCGTTAATAATTTGGTGTCCAATTGCAAACAGTCTAGAGTTTCATTAGGCTTCAAAGTATTTAACCCTTTACCTCATTAAAGAAGCGCCTTTTAGAACATTCGGTTTAATCCTTCACTGAAGAAAATAGTTCCAGTCATGAATATGTATCAGAGGGTATATTTTCTTTATTCTAGCAAGTGGTAGCTTAAAGCAGGCTGAAAGTAAAGCAGAATGCGCCTTAAGGCGCATTCCGCTTTACTTTCAACCTACTTTAAGTAGGCATCTATTTTCAAAACTAGAAACAGGTTATGGGATATATTTGAATCGTCATTTTTTCTAAAACAAGATGTAGTATTTTCCAAGTTTACTGCGTTCGGTTATTTTTAAAGGGAAAAGTACTAGAATCTACTAAATATTGTATAGTAGATCTATATATACTCTTACCATGCTAGCGGCGGATATGTGCCACTGCCGTGACTTTGCAAACAGTTTGAATCCCGATGAGACGCCGTGTAACGCGGCGTCTCATCAGGATCTTTACTCTGACCATCTGACCCTGCTTTTAAAAGAAATTTAGAAAATTCTGTTTTTAGAACATTAGCAGACGACAATAATTGTTGCAGGCGAACATATTACCCAGCATGCAAAGAGTTAATATGAAACAAGAAGATGCACAGAAATAATACAGTATACTTAGACCTTTCCATCCGACACTATGTAAATCTAAACTTTAAAAAAAACACGCTTTGGTGATAAATCTATATGTTTTCATTGCTGAACAGGTTTGCTAGATCAGATACTGGGTAAACCTGTCTGGTCAGGCTCCAAACTGTTTGCTTTTCAGATGTAGTTACAGTGTTCCCTCCCTACAACGGCCCTCCCAACAACGACCCTCTCCTTACAACGACCTTTGTCGCTGTTCCCGAAATAGGACAATTATGCCCCACCTTTTCGCGGATGCATTGTCGTCTGCTTAAATTTGTCGTCTGCTGTTTTTTCTCAAAATAACATATTGGACATTTTTACAGAAAAAAAACTTATTGACGAATGACAAACAGCTTGAATCTATATCAGACGCCGCGTTACGGTCTCCCATTAGGTGTCGTTGTAGAGAGGGAAGGCCGTATTTTCATGAACCTGTGATTTTCGACATGTAATTACATGCGTGTGTTTGCATTTCGTTTCGTTTAACCATTTCCTCCCTGAAACCTCAAATGGACAATTCTAGATTTCAATTTAGTCTAGTAGATTTTTGAATTTTTAGGGTAAATTTTTACAATATAATATATCAAAATGATAAACAGTGTAGACCCTGATCAGTGTACTCCTCACAGGTGCGCTGTTTGCAAAGACGCATATTTATATTTGTGTCTAGTGTTCAAAGAGTTAATCATAGGAATATATGGGGGGGGGGGGGTGGGCCATGAATAATGGTCATCCTAGTGCGTCAGGTCTGCCATTAGTTGATAAAAAAATTCTTAAGGTTTCAATTTTTTTCAATTTTATCAAGCCCGATTTTCCTGATTATACCTTTAACCCATAGTCTGTTTCTAGTTTTTAAGACACGTAATGCTTAAAGCAGGTTGAAAGTAAAGCAGAATGCGCCTTAAGGCGCATTATGCTTTACTTTCATCCTGTTTTAAGCTTCCATCTGTTGGAATAAAAATCCGAAGATTTCGGAAAAATCCGGAGAAATGGCAGCCCTGGTTTGTTCAGTTTGAAAGTGACGTAGTTTGACTAAAGAAATCATTGACAGAAGTGACAAACATTTTGGAGCCTTATCAGACACCAACTCACCGAAGTACCCGTCGTCTGATCGGGATCCTAACTGTTTGCTAATGCCTAATCACTCGGGCCATGGACAATGATTCATGGTCAAATTTATCATTAGTATTTTACCCCTTCATAGCCATATTGTTGTCTGCTTCAATGTTGTTCTCTGCAATGTCGTTTCAAAGTTAGATTTAAGACTGTATGACTGACGAAATTTCGAAACGAGCGTCAAACAATTTAGATCCTGACCAGACGCCGCGTCAGTCGGCATCAGATCAAGATCCACTAGCTGTTTGCAAACGCGTCATTTGGCGTCATTGACAGTGAACGGGTTAACCACACGATGATACAGTGGAGAATCTGTTATTCTTTCCCAATAAACGCGTTTACGCATAAACTGTTATTTCAAGTACAAAAAGTCTGGAGCCAGATCAGACGCCGGGTAACCCGGCGTCTGATCAGGCTCCAAACTGTTTGCCACCAAGATAAACATGAATTATCAGAATTGTCCAAAAGTTGCACATTTTAGTGTTTTGCGTTTGCGTTTCGTTTCATTTAAACGGGAAAGAATAACAGAGTCTCCACTGTAACAAATGTACGCATGTATAAACTGTTTGAAGGCTGGGAGAAGGTTTGAAGTCATTCAGCTGTCTGAATGGGATGACGGATCGCGTTATTTGAGCGTGTTTCCCCCATTTATTACCGTCACGTGACAATCAACCACATCACATCTTACAAGGGACCTTTCCGTTTCTTTGTTTTATACCGTAGCCAAGAACAGCTGGAGTCACCGTAAAAGCGTGTTAATTACATTTATATAATTGTGTGGAATTAGCATAGCTTAAATTCTAGATTAATTTTCCCCCGAAATAATATTATAAATCTTTGATTCTTACGATGATGTTTCGTGAAACGCTGATTATCGTGTTCTGCAGTGTTGTCCATACGGCGATTGGCTTTCGTAGCTATCGTCATCAGATTCCAAATGGAAATAATGTTCCTAATCCTTGTGGTGGAACATGGGATGCCGTTGGACACACTGATCCAATAAATCCAAATCATGGAAAGAGCGCATTTGGTGAGGTAAGGGATAACATTTTCAGTAATAATCAGGACCCGGGTGCATGACACATAGTTAGTGACTACCAGGGCCCGGGTGCATGACACATATGTATACTAAATCCCTCGCTGAGAGATAAATATCGATTTTTAACTACAAGATAAACTAACTGTGTTGCATGACACACCGCTAAATTCTAGTAACATACTAAAGTTTTAGTTGATAGTTAAAAATCGATTTTAGTAGACAGGTAAGATAACTAGTGTTGCACGAGCGCAAAATTGACTAACTACAAGTTAAGTTTTACCGCTAAATTTAGAGGTACTCAGTGCAGCGATAAATCCTCTAGTAGCCAGTTAAATCAACTTACATAGCCGCGTTAAAGAAACATTTGGGATCCAGATCAGAAACATAACACCTCGATTTCTTATCTAGGTCAATATTGTTTGACTCTTTTTGTTATTTTATTTCATTTTTCATTTTCTATGTTTGAGATTTACATTTTACTAAACGCAAACACAATACAATAAAATATTTTAATTGACAACGGAATATGTCGATGATAATGATTTATATTTATCTGAGAGGCAAACCGTTTGGAGTTTGATCATACGCCGGGTTACCCGTTATCTGATATGGCTCCAACATTGTTAGCAAATAACATAAAACAATTTAGCTTAAGCGGAATAGAAAGACAAACGTATTATCCACTGTATGCCATAGGATGTTGGTTGCATTGAAATATGTCATCCAATTCCACGCTTGAAAGCTGTATTTTGGAAAAGCGGGTCCTGTTCAGGGTCCAAACTGTTTTTTCTGAGATCCTGTTTTCTGTAACATGAAGTAGTACGAACCAATTTCAACAAGTATGAATTTACAATACATAATAATAAGTGGTACATTATCGCAGAAAGCTCTGTAACATTTGTAGTAACAACGAAACAATTTATTGTGTGTTGCCCTAATGTTTTCTTTTAGTCCTTTCGGCGCCAATTAATCGTGAGTTTTTACCCCTACACCTTTTTATTGTCTTCTGCTTTAATAGTCTTATTTGTAATATCGTGTCAAAGAAAGATCCAATGTAGAATGACTTAGGAAATGTCGATACGAGTGTAAAACAGTTATGGTCCTGATCAGACGTCGCGTGACGCGGCGTCTGATCTGGATCCAAAGTGTTTGCAAAGGTGACTTTATGCAACTCCTGTGGTGAAAGAGATGCTAAAGCATGTCTATGAAACAAGAGTTTCCCATAAAGCACATCTTTAAAGAAGAATGCAATAATAACAACTCACTAATATAATGGAATAACCTTCAGAATTGAATATCGGTACATGTACGAGATTCAATCATTTAGGATCTTGATCAACTACGGGTCAGAACAAGAATATCTAAAATGTATCAACTTTTCGTGTTAGGTGTGATGCGTAGTAACTTAACAGCTGAGGAACCGTCTGCCCACACGTCTGTCTACCCTCTCTTTCCCTCTCTCTCTCTCTCCCTCTCTCGCTATATCTCTATTGTCTGCGCTAGGCCTACTTCTGTATATGTATACCTGCCATTTAAAAGCCCCTCTCTCTCTCCCTTTCTCTTTTTCTCTCTCTCTCGCTCGTGTATCTCTCCCTGCATCTCAGTATACGCCTGTCCGTCTGTACATGTATATCTACCCCTCTCTCTCTCTCTCTCCCTATCTATCTCTCATTCTCCCAACCTTTCTTGCTTCCTCTTTCTTTCCTTTATATTTATGTCTTTGATTTCCTGCCTGTCGTCTTTCTGTCCCTATATATGTATGTCCTTCCTCTTTTTCTCTTTTGTAGTTTTTTAATCTGAATAAAATCTACTTTTATAAGACAGTTTTTGTTTCTTCTAACCTTTTCAACCCATAATGTCGCCTGCTTTATGAATTCATTGTTAAAGGGACTCGCAACCGGATGGTGTACTTGTCAAAATAAAGTAAAATACTCAAATAAAAGCAAATTTGTGGCATTATTTGGCTTCTGACATTAAAAAAATATGATCAGTCCAAAAAAAGTCTCAAGAATCGTCACCGAATCTTAGATTTTTAGATATTTTCCATCGTTTTTCTATACCGACTAGTAGACGGTATAGTTGTTGTTGTTGCTTCTCTACACGGGCTCAGACATAAACACGAGCCGAATTACGAAGTTGTATGCACTTTCGATCGCTACACATTGAAATACGTTAAATCGATCCGAGATAAACGGATAGTTCCGTGGTCCATTGGTCTAAGCGGTTTCCCCTATTTTGCCTTCTGTCCGCCAATGCCGGGCCCCGGGTTCGAATCCCACCAGAGACCAATATTTTTTTTATTGAAATACATTTTTTTAAACAGAATTTCTTATCCTAAACTAATTCTTTACCATTTATATAAGCGTTTGACACATATTTACAAATTACTATTTTTAATGCACCATCTGGTTGCGAGTCGCTTTAAGATCTAACGTAACATGAGTGCTAAATATTTTGGTCCTGATCAGCTGTCAAGTCTATCTGTCGTATCATGGTCCAAAATGATTACATTGTAAAAACTAAACTCAGCAATTAAATTTTATGATATGCTTGATGCATCACCATATCGTATATGTTGGCATTTTAATGAACAAGAAAACGGGTTCAGATTACAAGCTTTGGCAACATTAGAATCGGCCCTCTCCCTCGAATACCCCCCCCCCCGCCCCCCGCCCACCATTTTAGTACACAAACGTATGAACACAATGGAAAACAACGTATGAAGTATAGTTTTAGCCAAAACGCTTATGTTTACTCGTGTTCAATGCATTCACCAATTTAACCCGATTTTAGCTTGCTACTAAATGCACTAGCTGCAAGGTAAATACCTACAAGGTAAATTCGACATGTGCACGCCAGTTAGCGGCTCGCTCTAGTTGAATGGCCCGGGTGCATGACACATAGTTAGTGTCTACCTGGGCCCGGGTGCATGACACATAGTTAGAGCTTACCTGTATACTAAATCCCTCGCTGAGAGATAAATATCGATTTTTAACTACAAGATAAACTAACTGTGTTGCATGACACACCGCTAAATTCTAGTAACATACTAAAGTTTTAGTTGATAGTTAAAAATCGATTTTAGTAGACAGGTAAGATAACTAGTGTTGCACGAGCGCAAAATTGACTAACTACAAGTTAAGTTTTACCGCTAAATTTAGAGGTACTCAGTGCAGCGATAAATCCGCTAGTAGCCAGCTAAGTCAGCTTGCATAGCCACGTTAAAGAAACATTTGGGATCCAGATCAGAAACATAGCACCTCGGTGTCTTATCAAGGTCAAAATTGTTTGATTATTTTTGTTATTTTATTTCATTTTCCATTTTCTCTGTTTGATATTTACATTTTACTAAGCGCAAACACAATACAGTACAATATTTAAATTGACAACGGAAAATGATTTATATTTATCTGAGAGGCAAACAGTTTGGAGTTTGATCAGACGCCGGGTTACCCGTTATCTGATATGGCTCAAACATTGTAAGCAAAGAAAATAAAACAATTTAGCTTAAGCGGAATGGAAAGACACACGCATTGTCCACTGTATGGATGTAATACGCCATAAATATGTCAACCAATTCCACGCTTGAAACCTGTATTTTGGAAAAGCGGGTCCTGATCAGGGTCCAAACTGTTTTTACCGAGATCCTGTTTTCTGTAACATAAAGAAGTACGAACCAATTTCAGAATACAAATATACATAATAATAATTGGTACATTATCGCAGAAAGATCTGTTATATGTAGTAACAACGACACACTTTAGTGTGTGTTGCCATAATGTTTTCTTTTAGCCCTTTCGGTGCCAATTAATCGTGAGTGTTTATCCCTACACCGTTTTATTGTCGTCTGCTTTAATATTCTTATTTGTAATATCGTTTCAAAGAAAGCTCCAATGTAGAATGACTTAGAAAATGTCGATACGAGTGTAAAACAGTTTGGACCCTAATCAGACGTCGCGTTACTCGGCGTCTGATCTGGATCCAAACTGTTTGCGAAGCCGACTTTATGCGACTCCGGCGGTGAAAGAGTTTTTAAAACATGTCTATCAAACAAGATTTTCCCATAAAGCTCATCTTTAAAGAAGAATACAATAATAACAATATAACGGATTAACCTTCAGAACTGAATATCGATACGATCATTTAGGATCTTGATCAACTACGGGCCAGAATAAGAATATTTAAAATTTACCAACCTTTTAGCGTCAAGTGTAATGCGTAGTAACAGCTTAGGAACCGTCTGTCCGCACGTCTGTCTTTCTGTCTGTCACTGTCTACCATCCCATTTACTCTCCCCCCCTCTCTCTCTCTCTCTCTCTCTCTCTCTCTCTCTCGCCCGTTTACCTCTCACTGTATCTCAGTCTCTGCCTGTCCGTATGTACATGTATATACACCTCTCTCTCTCCTCTCTATCTCTCTCTCTCTCTCTCTCTCCCGTTTACCTCTCACTGTATCTCAGTCTCTGCCTGTCCGTATGTACATGTATATATACCTCTCTCTCTATCTCTCCCTCTCTCTCTCTCTCTCTCTCTCTCTCGCCCGTTTACCTTTGTATCTCAGTATCTGCCTGTCCGTATGTACATGTATATCTACCTCTCTATCTCGTTCTCTCCCTCTCTCTCTCCCTCTCTCTCATTCTCTCATTCTCCCAGCCCCTCAAGTTTTATTCCTCTCTCTTTCCTTTCTCTTTATGTCAAAATTCCCTGCCTGTCGTCTTTCTGTCCCTCTTTTTTACTGTTTTTTTTTAATCTGAATAGAATCTACTTTCATATGATAGTTTTATTTCTACTCCCTTTTTCAACCCATAATTTCGTCTGATTTTTACTGCATGGTTTAGATCTAACAAAACATGATGCCAAATAGTTTTGATCATGATCCGCTGCCATGTCTAGCTGTCATATCATGATCCAAAATGATTAAATTGTTAAAACTAAACTCAGCAATTAAGGTTTATGATTTGCTTGATGCGTCACAGATCCTAAATGTTGGAATTAAAGTGAACAAGAAAACGGGTTCGGATCACAAGTACTTTCAACATTAGATCCCCCGCTTTTTGGTTAACAACCCCCCCCCCCTTTTTTTCAATATACAAATGTATAAACACAATGGAGAACAAAGTATGAAGTGTATTTTAGCCAAAAAAGCTTATGTTCACTCATGTTCAATGCATTCACCAAATGTAACCCGACTTTAGCTTCCTACTAAGTGTACTAGCTACAAGGTAACTACCTACAAGGTAGTAGTAGTATCTTTATTTCCATCATATTTGATGAGCAAATACAAATAATGAACAATATAGAAACAAAAATAAATAAATCTAGAAAGGAACGTGATAAAGAAAATAAGGAATTAACCCATTCACGCCCAGTAGATTGTTCCAAGCTTATATATTGGATTAGTCCATTTTTAAGTAAGGGTTGTATGGTCTAAAGTTTCATCTTCATTTTGTTTTATATTGAAATTCCTATCAGCAAACAGTATAGACTCAGATCATACGCCGCATAATGCGGCGTCTGATCAGAGTCTACACTGTTTGCCTACGTCTAATATATGGGATCGTGGGCACAAATGGGTTAAGCAAACATTGAAAAGAGGAAAAATGATGATAATACAAAAGACACACATGTCAGCTAATCCTGTATTAAGCGACCATTAAACAGAAGATGCGCGGTCTAAAACAGGATACAGTTGACCGCCGAGTGCTGGACATTAAAGATGCATAGAGTTCCAACTGGGACTCCCTACATCAGTTCTATCCCTCACCAAGCAGCCAGCGGCCACCAGAGATGTCCAAGGTACATCCAATAGTGGTCAATAATAACAGATTAGCTTAATACAACACTATAATATACAACTTTTATATCATGTTAAACATGACAGCTATGTATCTGCTTGTCTTTTTGTAGAAATACAAATTTTGTCGGTCACTCGCCATAAGTGTACGGAAACCCGTCAACAATGCTATTACCCTGAGCCTGGGCTGGAGGTCGAAGAATAATGCCAACCTTTCCCTGCCCCACACAGAAATGATAACATTATATACTTCTATTCTGGATACCAGTGTATATTTACATGTACACAGAAAATGCTCAACAATAGAATTCACTTCAGATAGGCAATTGGGACACTTATGAGTAAAAGTGTCAGAAAATAGTTTGCAGAGTATTTGCAAGTATACATTTGCACATTTATTATAGATAGGAATATATCTACTAAAGTATAGTAAATCTAATGGGTATTGGAGAACAGGTTTCACCTGCAGAAAATCATGGAGTATTAAACTTGAACTAACACGATCAAACCAGTCTTTCTCAGCAAGATAGCTTACTGCTTGGCGGAGAGTTACCTTCCATACACCTTTTGATGGGTAAAACACCATTTTCTAAAAAAAACTTGATAGAAAGTTCTGTAACTTGTATTTTTTTAGCAAACGATTAATTTCGCAAGCAAAGCCCGTTTGAATAGTATCACTATCTTTGTATGATGCAAGCCTGTACATGAATACCCTTTGAGAAATGTGGTTGTTATCTAAGCGACATAGCTGTCCCAAAAAGGTAAGCTTCTTCAAGTCAATGTCATATTCAATATTCCTACTACCTATAAGGCTCATACAAATGTTCGTTTTTGTGTACACAGGCACACGTTCAATGTATTTTATACAAAATCTGTGTGCTTGTTCAATTAGCAGCTGCTTACTATGTGTTAAAGAGGGCCAAAGTTCACAGACATATAAGGCTTTTGGAACTACAATAGATTTATATAATATATATCCTGTCATAGTAGTCAGTCCATTAGGGTGTAACCCAGCATTAACTAGACCTAAGAGAGTGCCGCGAAGCTTCATACAACTTGTCTGTACATTTTCAGAAAAGTTAAGGTACTTATTTAGATTTATACCTAGGTGGTTGTATTGATCTGATTCACATATTAAGTCCTGACCTAATGACCAAGATCTTGATTGGGATTTGTAAGCATGTTTAGTCTCGTTAAAGACTATTACTGAACACTTGCTATGGTTATATTTGAAACGCCACTTCAGTGAATACTGATAACATATGCTTATCATAGCTTGAAGGCCTGATTTTGAAAATGATAACAATGCCATGTCATCGGCAACGCTTAAGGAACTACAGCCGTGACCGGTTATGCAAAACCCATGACCAGATTGTTCTAGTTCAGTAATTAGACCTTCAATGTACAAGAGATACAGGGAAGGACTGCTTACACCACCTTGTCTTGTTCCTTGCATACTAGAGACTGGTGACGAAAGCATACCCTGATGCCCAACAACACTTGTTGAGTTTTTATACATACTCATAAAACAGTTTATCGTGCACCTGTCGACATTTTTCTGAAAAGTTTATAGAAAAGGCCTTCTAGCCATACTCTATCAAAGGCCTGTTTACAGTCGAGAAAGCACACATACAACTTGCTATTGTTTTCCTTAGCAAAGTATATACTTTCTGTAAGAGCAAAGGATGTCATAATACAGCCCAATCCCTTTCTAAAGCCACCCTGTAAATGATGAGTCACATTAGTAGACTGTTCGAGCCGTTTGACAAGAACTTGTTCAAACAGTTTCAATATCGTTGACGAAAGAGTTATCGCCCTGTAACTATTTGGATCCTTTCTATTTTTGGAACCCCCTTTATATACAGTAAAAATGATACCTTCCTTCATTAAAATTGGAACATGACAATAGCGCAGCATGGCAGAGAAAAGCTTATTTAAGAGTTCCAAAATTATACTACCTCCTAAATGCATATGCTCATAAGTAATAACATCCTTACCAGGAGCTTTATTGCTTTTCATTTTTTGGAGAATGGACTGTAAGAAGCTAGGTTTTATATTGCAGTTATTGTAAGCCTCGAGTGGATGTTGTTTGTCAGACAAATATTCGGACACATATTTTGCAAATGAATTATCAAAGCTTTTGTCATAGTCTATACTGTATAAATTACTGAAATAACCATGCCAGCCTTTAAGACTGGATTCAGTGCTATTGCAAGAATTGCCGTCAAACATAATTTCTGCGCCTATTGCCCTATTTGAATTACTCCTTTTTTGATTGACTAGATGCCAGAATTTCTCTTGGTCAACTTATGCCGCTTCATCGATTTCGTCATACAACCTAGAAAAATATGTATCTACTGCTGTCCTGTGGGCATTTTGGAATATTCGTTTTGAGTTTTTGTACTTGTCAAAAGTATAACCATGTCTCGGTCTGCCAGCCAAGATCCAAGAGAGTCGACACTGTTTCATATATTTATGATGAATGGAAAGGGTCTCACACCAGTATGGTTTAAGAAAGGGCTTGAAACGCTTCCTAGGAACATATAATGAAGCGGTGTTTTTCATGGCGCTAACTATGACATTGTATAGAGTGTCTATATCAGAGCTGCTCGATATGTCTAAAGACATAGCTGCTTGCAGGCCTGTATCACAATTTAATGCATCGCTATAACATTGCTTCGCCTCATCAGAAACATTATGCCATTTAGTATGATAGAGAAAATCCGCATTAATAGGAGTCGAGAGGCATGGAAGGTTTAGCAAACAGATGAGAGGGCGATGATCGGAATAACAGAGAGCATCGTCATCAATAACCTTGCACGATGTTACCCAGTTTAAATCATCCTTTGGGATAAGAATGTGATCTACCAAGCTCTGGCCAGTCTTGCAATCATAAGTTGATCGTGGACCAGTACAAATATCTAAGGTAGGGACCGAAACCAGACTCGATGTGTTTAGAAAGCTTTGAAATTTAATATCTCTACTGTCTAGCGTTTTGGTAAATTTACTGCAATTAACATGGCGGTTCATATCCCCCATAAAGATAACTAAACCCTTGGTGCTATATTCATCGTATGTATTAACTAGGTTATCAAAGTAACTGCAGAAAAGATCAACTGTATTATTCTTTGATGGCAAGTATGTTTAGGAAAATAAAAACACTATTATTTGGACTAATCTCTAACTGTATGCCTATAATCCTGTCACTCAACAATGGTAATCTAAACACACGCTTGTCAAATGATTTGTTCCATAAAAGGGCAACACCGCCTTTACCAACTTTTCTTGTGTCTAGTGAGCTAAGGTGTTTATCTGACACTGCATAATAATTGAAGGAGTTGTTAATACGACCAAGAAAGTGTAAATCTCGCTCGAACAGCCAGTGTTCGGATATACCACAAACGTCTATTTCGTACTCAAACAGTTTTTCAGCAAGGTAAGAAGAGCTTGTTGTTATGCATGCTGCATTCCAAGAAAATAATTGAAGTTTAAAATCCACAATGAGAGAGTAATTAGTCTACTTCGTTTTGCGTTAGAGCATTGTATGGATTATAATCAGTCCTCTCGTCTCTATTTCGATTGTCTAAGTTTCCACCACGTGAATCTCGCGGAACTCTATTACCTGCTTCACCGTTTCGCGATCTGTATCTTGGCTTTGTTATCCAAGGTCGACATACAATGCCTTCTGGCCAAAAGTCATCCTGCAAAACTAGTGACGCATTCCCGTCATCTTCTAGGTTCAGTCTAATAGCAAGCGGCTTGTACTTACTACGAAAGATGTTTACCTTTGAGACTTTAGGTCCTCTGTCCTGTACATGAAATGCAATTGCGCTTTCTGTTACAGATGACATGAAGCCTCCAAGGTAAAACCGTTTTGTTTTCTTTCTCACATAGTCTGACAGGAAATTACCACGGTCTGTCGAGTTATCATTTGATTCATATAACTGATTCAGAGATCGCCCTGAAGCTTCTATGTAAGAAGGCCTAGTATGTATTTCATTACGATCTATCTGAGCACTACTATCTGAATTAGTAGTATTGTAAGTGGGCCTAGATATGGCGGGTTTCTTGAATGAATCACATTGGTTAACACTGTGGGGTGGAAACTCATTGCTCTCTGACTGATAATTTGACTCTAAGGGAATTGAAATGGTTTCCCTGGGGCGACCGGAGGCTACCGGTAGAATAGGGAATTCATTCAAACTATGAATATCAACCGGACCATGTGAATGATGGGTGGGGAAATGGTTTGGTTGACCGGTCGATAGTCTCCTGTTCACAAGTGGTGACATAAGGGTTTGCTCTGGGAGTTTGACTACTGTGTGACAAGTCTGATTCATATGCATTTCGGTATCATTGACACAGTCTGTATTAATAGAAGAATTGGGCATATGATCCTCTATGGTTCGAATCGTAGGCCCATTCTGTATATGATTCACATTTGTCAAACTATAGTCAACTGTTTTACTAACAACCCTACCATTCATATTTCCTGGGTATAATGGGACAGCAGTATGTGTGATGTGTGACACATTAGTACAATCAATCGACGAATCTGCCCCACCGGTGTCGAGGTTAGGACCTGTAGTGATGGCGGAATGACAGACAGGTTCCAGATCTCCTAACGTCGAACCAGTGTGGCAGGAAGTACCGCCGTTACGTTCATCTACACGAGTGTCCATAAAGTCACATTGGCAACGGACAGGTAGAATTTATCGGATAGATTAGCGCGGAGATTTATCTCTCAGCGAGGGATTTAGTATACAGCTAAGCTCTAACTATGTGTCATGCACCCGGGCCAAGGTAGTCACTTACTATATGCCATGCACCCGGACCCAGGTGGGCTCCAGATAAGGGGAGTATTTCAAAAACTAAAACCTTTATTTCTGTTTTAAACCCTATGGTGTCACTACTCATTAGAATCGTCTCGAAAAGACTATTCTAATGAGTAGTAATACTATAGGATTTGGTACTGTATGAGTGAGAAAATGTTGGATTTGTTCAGAATACTCCCTCTTATCTGGAGCCCTGAGTATTGTATCTAGGGCTGACTATTGCGACTAGAATTGCTATCACGATAGTTACATGTATCGATAGTTGAAAACACTCATGATTGCACGAATGAAGATCATTCGTGATGATAGACTATCGATAAATGAATTCATTAATACAATACAATCAGTATTCACGATAGTTAATTACACATCAAACTATTATGAATTAATGTTTTCTATATCCTGGCATGTGGTAGTTTAAAGCAGGCTAAAAGTAAGGCCGAATGTCTTACTGTATTAATGCGCATTCTGCTTTACTTTCATCCTGCTTTAAAGGGACTCGCAACCGGATGGTGTACTTGTCAAAATAAAATAAAATACACAAATAAAAGCAAATGTGTGGCATTATCGGGCTTCTGACATTAAACAAATATGATCAGTCCAAAAAAAGTATCAAGAACCGTCATCAAATCTTAGTTTTTTTTAGATATTTTCCATCGTTTTTCTATAGCGCCTTTCGACGGTATTGTTGTTGTTGTTGCTTCTCTACAGAAATTGAACGCGGGCTCAGACATAAACCCGAGCCGAATAATGTACTATCCATCGCTACCTAATGAAGTACGTTAATTTGGTACCATCCAAATAGAGCTTGTAGCCGAGTGGTCTGAAGGGTTGCCTTTTCGTGATTGTCTCCGCAATGGAGGATCACGGGTTCGAATCCCACCAGATCTTCTTCTTCTTTTGTAAATGCTTTTTTTTTAAACAGAATTTCTTATCCTAAACTTAATCTTACCCATTTATATAAACATTTGACATATATTTACAAATTACTATTTTTAATGCTAAATCCGGTCAATGAGCTTCAATTTCCTCAGAAATCGCCGTAACTGTCGAAACTTTTTCAAGCTAAACATCGAACACAAGCATTTATCCTTTAAATAAGTTGTATGTATGCATGCATCAGTATGTGAGACACTCGGTAAGAGTCGTCTTGGTCTTCATTTAAAGCAATATCCAAGGACAAACATAATACATGTATTTGTATACTCACATGTGTCGATTTGACAACTCACGCCATTTTTTAACGGGAGCCGATGCGAGCCGAACCGTTAAGCGGGAGCCCGTTCGTTTTGCCGTACCAGTGTGAAAAGTGTCCTCTTACACTTTTTTCAGTTACCGGACAGTTTTACATTCTGTTATTCTGTTATTATACGCAGATACCCCCCGCGGTGCTATTCAAAAAGTGTCCTCTTACATCTGATACCGGACACTTTTTTCTGTTACCGGACAGTTTTACTTTCTGTTATTGTATACTTTTTACGGGCGTGATGCACGTGGTGGGCATGTTGTCACCTGTTTAACTCTTGCACTGCCCGGGTATGAACGAGGTAACCCTTGTAATGCTACAGTGGAGAAAACGTTATTCTTTCCCAACAAACGCGTTTACGATTAAACTATTGATTCCATTGCAAACAGTTTGGAGCCTGATCAGACGCCGGGTAACTCGGCGTCTGATCGGCTCCAAACTGTTTGTCACTCAAATTAAAACAAATAATGAGAAATACTAAAAAATGGTAATTGCCTACATTTGTACATTTTAGCGATTTGCGTTTGCGTTTAAATGGGAAAGAATAACGTTTTCTCCACTGTAAGTACCGTTTGGCTAACACTGGCAAACAGTTTGGATCCGAAGAAGATACCGCGTAACGCAACATGTGATCTAGATTCGAATTGTTCGGCACTCACATTCAATTTTTATTCAATTTGGATAGCATAGGAAAGATTTTGTGTTTCTCCGCAGACGATATATTTGAAGCAGATGGCAATTCAGCATGATAAGGGATAACGAACATTTGCAAACAGTTTTGATCAATATTGACACACAGTAACTCTGCGTTTGAACAGGATCCAAACTAATAACACTTGTATCAATATTCATGCAGTCAAAGCCAGAAAGTTTGCTTTGGAGAATAAATGCAGACGGCATTTTCAAAGCAGGCGACAATATTGCAGTGAAAGAGTAAAAAACGCAATTTAATAGTGTGCCTGTTCGGGAGAAAAATCTTTGGCCCTTGGTTTGATTATAATGGGGTGGAAAATGAATAATATCGGGCTAAGATGATGAGTTTAAAATATTTATTGAACTTATTACTAAATGCTTAAAAAGAAATACCACCTAAACTGATAAATAGAGCGCTTACCTTACTAGCTGAGTACTAACGCGGAGCGAAGACAAACAAATACGTAGTTATTTTAGGCATGCCCCAGCACACAGGCTGCATGGTATGCCCGTGCAAGTTAGAAAAAGGACAAATGAAAAATAAAGTTGGTTTACGTGTAATTCCATATTTTAGAAGTGGATATTTTAAATTACTATATTAAATTGACCACAATCATTATTGACTCGGTGTAAAATATTTATCAAAATCTTCGTATAAGTCAGAAACCGATACTCGTTCGCTTTAAAAGAGTCCGCTAACAAGGATAAGAGTATTGTTTCGCTCGGACGAACAACAAAGATGTCCTCGGCTTCGCCTCGGACACCTTGTTGTTCATACTCGCAAAACAATACTCTTACCCTTGTTAGCGGACTCTTTTAAAGCGAAACTCAAACGGTATCTATTACTTGTATATTTTTTACGGGCGTGGGGCACGTGGCGAACAAGCTGCCACCTGTTTAACTCTTGCACTGCCTGGGAATTGACGAGGTATACGTAGATGAATTTTGTGCGCTGAACCGTGACTGAACTTTTCTATTTATAGAAGTTGCAACCATTCAATGTTATGGGTAAGTTAGGGTTCAAACCTTAACTTGATATTTAAAATAAGATTTTGACACCTTTATGACGCATCTGATAAAGCTTATGCGGGACTATATATATTATTCAATTTCTTATTAAATTTCGATATAACCACAATATCCAAACTAAAGATGCTACCGCGTCAAAAGTCTAAATTTCCATGGCAAGGAAGCTTGAAGAAAACGTCTACGAGCCTGTAAGAAGGAGAAGCAGAAGCGATTTAAAACTTCCTTGGATCTAATCCGAATCCCATATAACTTACATGTATATGGGATTAGTACCTAGCACATTGAACACTAACGACAAGTATACTCGTCATTTAGAAAGAATGTACGCAACTTGTCCCCTGAAAACAGTGACTACCCAGATCAAAGGGCACCTTAAGCAGCACTCTGATCAGGGCAACACTGTTTGTCATTTTTCAATTGTCATACATTAACTAGATTTAATTGGAAACTGGAATGTCGAAGTGGAGTTGAGACCCGGGCCATAGGTATTCCAACCTCGGAAAAAACGGGTGTTTCTTCAGAAATTGGACTCTCGTACTCGCTGAAAACAGAAGTTTCAGTGCAATATATGGTATCAATGTGAAGAAAAAACATTTCTCTTTCTACCGTAACCGTGTTTATTTGGAAGTTCTGCGTGATTAGCGAAAAAAGTACGATAGATTCGTCCCGGTCAGGGTCGCCCTGTCCGTGAAGTTATATACCTTCTCTTATATATGATACATCTAGCACTACAGTATACCAAAAAAAAATTACATACGATTGATTTTATCACAATGACGATTTGAAACGAAAAACAAAATAATTATTTGACTATACATTTCTGTATCTCATGTGTTTATGTTCTTCTCATTAACATAACCGCCCAGTTTAGGGCTATGATCTGTAAAGATTAGCCGAAATAAAGATTTTGAGTTGACAAAATCGGTTAAAGGGCATTTTCCTTTGTTATTTTCTTTTGTTGAATAACGGGTCACGGTCCCATATTCTTTTGTTACGGAATGAACTCCATTGTCTTCCATTGTTATGTTTAGGGCTAGCTGGCCTTCTAACCGTCTTTAGTAGAGCGGATAGTCAAAAATTCAAATTCAAATTTCCTTTATTTCTCTTAGTTCATGATTTACATGAAAACACGAGGACGGACGGACAGCACAAAAATAATGTCTCCACGGTAAGGGGCATACATATACTAAATCATCTGTTTTGAACAATTATAGTCTGATTTTATTTCTCAAATTTAAATTTTGAAGTATTTTGACTTAAGAAATGGTAAAAAAAGCTTCAAACTGTTTGTACCCTGATCAGAAGCCGCACTACGAGGAATCTGACTAGTATACGAATTGTTTACAAATAACATTTGTACATTGTACTTGGGTTAAGGCATGGAAATGGTTATATACGAGGGTAGTTAAAAAAGGTTTGATACTGGATCAATAACTTCATTATAATACATGTGCAAAATGCATGTGTTATATATCATTTTAAAGAACAATTATTTGCCGATACGTTGGTATAATGCACGATAAGATCACATTACTCGATCATCCCCAACAAGAACCTAATAAATGACCCCTCCTCGAGGACATTGGAACTTTTTTGTGTATTGTTGAGTTATTTTTCTGAACGCAATTTGATACTACATGTAGAATCATTATTACGGCTTTACTATTTTGAATAAGTTTATGAAATTTTCTGTCAAATAAATTCAAACAATTATGCAAACACTACACAGTTTTAAATGTTATTATTATTTAAAATATCAAAAAAAGAGCTTATAATAGACACGTACTGAAAATATAATAAACTAGAACTATCACTAAAGGTGATTGATACCCCCACAGGAAACCTCCCTGTCACAAGGCGCCAATATAACGTAATATAACGTTTTGTTTGTTTAATTGATATTACTAATATATGGTTAATTCCAAGACAACGCACGTGGAAAAATACGCGAATTCATACAACGTTAGAAAATGACATACCAATTCGCGCCCGATTCCAAGACAATGCTCGTGGAAAAATATGCGACTTCATATAACGTAAGAAAGTGACATACCAGATTGTGGAAAAGAACACTGAACTAATCCAGAGAAAATCAAATAATCACATTTTAAAATTGAGACAATACTACTCTCAACGGAAAAAAATTCACAACAGAAAAGGGAAGTCACTCAACAAAACTAAACCGGAAGTTATTTATTCGTCCCATTACCTGAACGTAACTACCACCCTTCCTAGTTATCTCCCTTCCTACTCACTTCTTAGTCACTGGAAATAATATAGGATGAGTTATCTCCCTTTCCACCAGAGTAACCGCTAAATGACCACTAAATGACCTTTACCTTTGTCGGACATGACTCAAATTTTACTGAACTCAAGAGCTTCATGAGGTGAATGCACATACCAAATATAAAGTATATATCTTAAGTAATCAAAAAGTTATGGCCAAGGTTAAAGTTGTATACAGACAAACAGACAGACAGACCAAAAACAATATGCCCCCGACTATTGTGTTTTGTCACTGCAGTGTATTCATTTGGCTTTCAAGTAAAATCATACAGCAGGTTATAATTGTACTCCTTGTTGTTGTTGTGATGGAAATGTACAAAGAAACAAGCTTTTTCTAGATTTTTCAAATGCATCATCACCATAGCATCATGATGTCATCATGACGTCATGATGACGTCGTTGTCATAACAAGGTTTGTCATATGTCATATTGAGGAATTATTTCTAAATTTAGAAATGATCACATGATCAGTGAACTCAAAAGCTTCTTGAGGTGAATGCACATACTAAATATAAAGTCTCCATCTTAAGTAATCAAAAAGTTATGGCCAAGGTTAAAGTTGTATACAGACAAACAGACAAGACAGATCAAAAACAATATGCCCCCGACTATTGTGTTTTGTCACTGCAGTGTATTCATTTGGCTTTCAAGTAAAATCATACAGCAGGTTATAATTGTACTCCTTGTTGTTGTTGTGATGGAAATGTACAAAGAAACAAACTTTTTCTAGATTTTTCAAATGTATCATCACCATAGCATCATGATGTCACCATGACGTCATGATGACGTCGTTGTCATAACAAGGTTTGTCATATGTCATATTGAGGAATTCAGGGTCAAACATTGATGTTATGAAGTTAAAAATTAAAAATGATTTAAATCTTGGTAAATATTTGACATGTTTTGGACTTAGGTTTTTTGCAACAAAACTCCAGGTTAAGGTTTTTTGCACGGGTTGTTTTAAAGTTTAATATTTGTGCTAGGGTGCTGACTTTTTGTATGGAGGTTCATTAAGGGTCAAACATTGATGTTATGAATTTAAAATTTATAGATAGATTTTAATTTCTATCAATATTTGACATGTTTTGTACTTAGGTTTTTTGCTACAAAACACCAGGTTAAAGTTTTTTGGACGGGTTGTTTTTAAGCTTAATACTTGTGCTAGGTGGCTGATATTTTGTATGGAGGTTCATTAGGGGTCAAACATTGATTTAGTGAAGTTGTAACTTAAAAACAATTTTGGACTTAGATTTTTTGACTAATGTACAATCACCAGGATACATTATTTTGGACTGGTTGTTTTAAAGTTGAATATGTGTGCTAGGGTGCTGAAATTTTGTATGGAGCTTCATTTTGGAACAAACATTGAGGCTATGAAGTTGGAATTAAAAATTAAATTTATTTCATTTTTTGATATGTTTTGAACTTAGTTGTTTTGACCTCAATTCACCAGGTTAAAGTTTTTTGGACGTGTTATTTTAAAGTTTAATATAACTAGACTAAGGCTTATCATTCATTTAATAATCTTTCTAAACTGAAAATTGATTTATTTTCGATACAAGATGTTTTTAAACTTAAATTTTATACAGGCGAGCATCAGGTGGCTTTGACACCCATATTTCGAATAAGTTTATGAAATTTTCTGTCAAATAAATTCAAACAATTATGCAAACACTGCACAGTTTTAAATGTTATTATTATGTAAAATATCAAAAATCGATCTAATACTAAACACGTACTGAAAATAAAATAAATATAATATAATAGTAGTTAGTGAAATCACAAACTCATTTATTTTATATCAAACCAGGCTATAATTGAAGCCATTGAAGTAGAGTTCCATTTTTTAAAATCAAAATAGATATACTGATCTAGAACATTTTCATAGCGTTCGAAAAAACATGTCATTTTCGTCATTAGCAAAATAAGAAATGTTGTTTTTTAAAAAATGAGATTAAAGACAGTTAACCCATTCAATAGAAATAAAAAAAAAATACATTAAAATTTAGACATAAACTGGTATATTTCAAAACAAAATCTGGAAATGTGCTCTTTAAGAATTTATTACGTCAAAAAAAGAATGTCTGAAAAGTGCTATGTTCCAGTGTCCACGAGTAGGGGTCACATGCATTTTGCACTTATTATATTGATGTTATTGATCCAGTATCAAAAGTATTTGAACAACCCTCGTAGATTAAAATGAGAAATTTGTTCCGAAAACAATGCATTTTAAGCGGACGAGTATTCAGCATGATAAGGTTTATTCCATTTTTCCTTTTTACCCCGACAGGCATTCAAAAGAAATGAATTTCGATGGACAATCGCATTGTGCCGAGAGGATTCAGACGGTGACGGCCTGACAAATGGGCATGAACTGGGTGATCCGAACTGCCAATGGCAGTTCAATGGTGTACCGGTAGATCGTTTTGGAGAAGGAGCAACTGGAAATCCCGGTAAATAAACCTCCCGAAAAAATGGATTTTATTCAGTCTTGAAACTTTAACCCTTTCATGATCAAATTATTCGGGAGAGTTTTACCCCGTTGTCCGCTTAATTGTCGTCTGCTTCATTATTGTTGTCTGCAAGACACGTTTCAAAGTTAGATTTAAAGTTGTATGACTTAAAAAATATCGATAAGAGTGTCAAACAGTTTGGGGCTAATCAGACGTTGCGTTACGCGGCGTCTGATCAGGACCCAGACTGTTTGCAAACGCGCTTTAAAGCGTCATTGCGTGAAAGGGTTAAATGGAAAATTCCAATATACAGTGGAGAATCTGTTATTCTTTCCCGTTTAAACGCAAACGTACGCAAACGCAAAAAGCACTATTAAAACGTAGAAAAGAACAACTTATGGACAATTCTGATAATTCTTGTTTATCTTGGTGGCAAACAGTTTGGAGCCTGATCAGACGTCGGGTTACCCGGCGTCTGATCTGGCCCAAACTGTTTGCACTGCAAATAATAGTTTTAGCGTAAACGCGTTTATTGGGAAAGAATAACAGATTATCCACTGTAAGACTAGCCCATTTTTTACTCTTTAGGGTTTTTTCGCCTTCTCTTCAAAATGGTAAGAACAGCATACAATGTCCCAGTCTCTATTCTGTTTGCACAGAACATGTGTACTTTTCACAGGTACACTGTTGGTAAACGACGAGTATACTACAGTAAAAACCTTATAATAACTATCACCAAAACGAAGGCTAATTGATTGTATAAAAGACAGATGACATCTTAAAGCAAGATGACAGTAAAATAGGAAGTTTATAAAGGATATTTCCGTTTTTACTGTCACCTTGCTTTAAGCAGTCAATTGTCGTAAATAATAATAGTAATCAACATAGTTTATTGGTCGTGCTAGAGAGGTACGTTGCTGGGACACAGCGACAGGCGAGACAGTAACTGTAAAAGCATGCAGCATATGCTATACCAAATTCAGTTTGACTAGTGAGGCACAGACATACTCATACTGAAGATGTTTTTAAATGGTTGTTTCTAATCAAACTATTAGATATATCAGTTGGACCTCACATGAGACGCTTCAATGACTCACATTAATGCAGGTATGCATAAAAATCATAATTTTTGCAAGGGAAATGCCTGACTAGGGATTAGCTACGAAAGTAGGTCGGAAAATGTCTTTAAATACATTTCCTGACCTAGTTTCGGTAATTACACCTAGCCGGACACCGGGCAAAATACTGTGTTGCACAAGCTTATAACAGTTGCAAAGAACCAGTGAAACGCCCGTTACTCATATTTGATGACTTGGTTTGAAACAAGTACAACATATGCCCCATAAGTGTTTGACACCAAAATGCGTTTTGGCGGAAAATTAATACAGACAATGTGATGCAGGTGTAACATAAAATATTGATTACTGTTGAAAATGACCAAGGAGTCCATTCTTAACATTAAAAGCAGAACAGTTCGCGACACTCCTAAATAGAGATATGCTCCAGACAAGCATTTTGTAAAACTGAGGTCAAAGGTCACAGTGACCTAGAAATGCTTTGCGACACTCCGCCATCCCAAGATAAACTTACACACCAAGTTTCGTATTCCTATCTGGAATGGTTAAGAAGATATGCTCCGGACAAGTTTTTTGTAAATCCGAGGTCAAAGGTCAAGGTCACAATGATCTAAAAGTGGTATGCGACACTCCACCACCCCAAGATATACTCACACACCAAATTTAGAATCCCTAGCTGGTAAGGTATAGGAGATATGCTCCGGATAAGCTTTTTGTTAAATCAGGGTCAAAGGTCAAGATCGAGGGCACAGTGACCTGAAAGTGGAACGTGACACCACGCAATCCTAAGATGTTCTCACACACCTAATTTGGAATCCCTACCTGGTTAGGGATGAAGAAATGTCCCAGAGAAGCTTTCTGTTTAATCAAGGTAAAAGGTCATGGTCAAGGGGCACAGTGACCTAAAAGTGGCACGTGAAATTCCGCCATTCTAAGATGTACTCACACACAATGCTGGCAAGGTATATGAGATATGCTCCAGACAAGCTTTATGTTAAATCGAGGTCAAACGTCAAGGTCTGAGTGACCTGAAAATGGAAGGTGACACTCAAATACCAAATTTGGAATCCCTAGCTTGTAAGGTATAGAAGATATGCTCTGGACACGCTTTTTGTTAAATCGAGGTCAAAGGTCAAGGTCAAGGTCACAGTGACCTCAAAGTAGTACGCCTTACTCCACCATCCCAAGATGAACCCACACACCAAATTTAAAATTCCTAGCTGGTAAGGTATAGGAGAAATGCCCGGACAAGCTTATTGTCAAATTGATGTCAAAGATCAAGTCACAGTGACCTGAAAATGGTACGTGACACTTCACCATTTCAAGATGTACTCACACACTAAATTATAATTCTCTAGCTGGTAAGTTATATGAGATATGCTCCGGACAAGTGTTTTGTTAAATCGAGGTCAAAGGTCACAGTGATGTGACCTGAAAGCGGTACGCGACACACCGCCATCCTAAGATGTACTCACACATCACATTTGGAATCCCTAGCTGGTAAGGTATAAGAGATATGCTCTGGACAAGCTTTTTGTAATATCGATGTCAAAGGTCAATGTCATGGTTATGATGACCTATAATTGGTACGCGACACTTCACCATCCAAAAATGTACTCACACACCAAATTTGGAATCCCTGGCTGGAAAGGTATAGGAGATATGCTCCGGACAAGCTTTTTTATTATATCGTGATCAAAGGTCAAATTCATGGTCACAGTGACCTTAAAATATTTCGCAGCCCTCCGCCATCCCAAGATGTACTCGCACACTAAATTATGACTCCCTAGCTGGTAAGGTATAGGAGATATGTCCGGTCAAGCTTTTTGTTAAATCGAGGTTAAACGTCAAGGTCACGGTGGCCTGAAAGTGGTACGCGACACGGTTGATAGTCACAAGGCCGACCCTACCTAAGGCCGACCTTAATTTGTAAAGTAGACCTATAGTCACAAGGCCGACCTTATCTTTACATAGCAACACCTATTTTACAGGTATGTTAGGCGCGTGGTGACAATTATCGATAGACGCATAATTATTGTTCATACCCAGATCATAATCGCTTTATATTTGATGCAAATGAGTGTCATTGCAGAATTTCATTACCGTATTTATGGGTAATTAACCAGAGACAGTGTATACCACGGGAATGCTTCGAACTTACCAGCAATTTTATCATATATGTTACCTAGGGCAAGGGTTAGCATTAAGCTGCCACGTTTCAACACTTATGGTTCTTAAAGAAAGGGGGGCATGTTTCAGGCACCTGACAACGGATTAGTTTTAATACATAGAAAATGTTCTTATATAAGAAATTGCGCGATTTTAACATAAATTTGGGCGACATTCTGGCTTTAATGTATAGACGAGTCGCGCGTCTGGCACGTGGCGATAGAGATACTCCAATTTCAGATTTAATAAATATTGTAACCGGACGGCCCGATTTTACTCCTATGGGTCTCCAGATCACACAGTCTGACGGATCCACACTTACTCTGGGGGTTATTTACAATTACCGGAATTGAGAAACACGACACAATGCAAAGTAAAGTTAATGAATGTTTAATAATAATGTATCAATCAATCTTCTATATCAGGCTGGACACACCAGACGTAAAGATTAACAGGCAATACTTAAAAGAGCTATAGTTCTCTTAATTAACAGCTTCTACAACAGTGACGTAGATCCAGATCCTCTAGCTTTAATCCTGAATGCCTTTAGTTTACTTAATAATACAGAAATAAGAAAATGCGTTTGTTCATGTGACGGGACTTCCTGTTCTAAATGTGAACACCGTCTTAAAATGCAAGTTTAGAGATTTGGAAGTTAGAGCCAAAAGTCTGAGTTCGACAGTTCTCAGACGTGCCGAAAGTGGAAGTGCCAGAACGCTAAGCTTCTCTCATATTTATAAACATTAGCGCCAGAATACTTTGTACGTAAAGCGGCTCCTTTTACCCACTAGAAATACAAGGATGCTGTCACGTGACAATATTGATCAATCAATATCAGGAACGGAAAAATCCGTTAACCGCTTCACTGTTGCAAATCAATAAGCTATCGCCGTTAAAACGTAACAACAATTATAAAATGCGAATTAACTTCAATATTAAAGGATGTATCTTATACATCTTGATATGAATTATCACACACACACTAAATATAACCATTGCTGACAGTGATTACTGTATAAGCTGCAATTCTGCTCGGATTTAGAATATCTCCATTGACACAAGGATGGAGAAGTGTTTACAGATAAACAACCGAGAACTGACTGAATTTACAGAGTAACCACACTATGTCAGCTTAAATCATGGATATCACTTAAACAAATGACCTACGAAGAAATGCAAACTGTAAGTAAACAGTGTTATTAACATGCATACTTTCTACAATAACTGTTAGAAATGAGCAAAGTATGAAAAGTCATGGGTTTCCGCGGAATCAAACAATCGTTAAAAGATCGCTCCAAATCGCATCAAAATCGATGACTAACATCATTTCCTTATGAAAACCTTGTACAAATATATGATCATCATTGAAACTTTGGTGTGTCCTATAAATTAAGACATAAACAACAAATACATGTAAATGAATCAGCTTCCCAAAAGCAATGCAACTGTACATTCTGTTACACTTCCCCCACCCTTGCATTAGGTAATTCTCCCGAATTATTAAAATGGCAATTTGCCAATTATGAAAACATCTTAATGAAAGATTACTTTTTGGAAGCTATATTCATGCGTTAAATTAATAATATTACACAAATATTTTTCTTTCTCTTTTAGGTTGACACAGATAAAGTTATTGACCATCAAAGAACTTGTTTGTTGTCTTTTATTCCCTCTAAATGGTAATGTTCGCATACAGCTCTCAGATTTGAATATGTACAGTCATTGTCCACACATAGTTTCTTGAATTTTATGAATTATGAAACTTCACATTTTGATACTGGCGTGCCAATTAAAATTTGTTTTCAATAAAACAAAGATTGATAAATAGAATTATTTAATACAACAATTACATAAAATCTCATTGCTAAACAATGAGTAATTAATTAAATTTGTAATGAAAAAAATGCATTAAAACAGATTAGCACACCAAGATCAAGAGTCCTTAATTGGTATTTACTCATTAACACTTGTTCATTAAAAGCACAGTTATTCTTCGTTGTTCTCAAGTCACAGAGGTACCAGGCACCAGTTTTCGTCAATCCCAGAAGCTTGTGTCCTCATTGGGTTCTTTTGTTCCTCCAATCCATACTCCCCATCCCCAAAGTCATATGGCCACGTCCCGGCAGTGATCCTTCCTAAATGTCCTCTAGTCCAAGGCACCATGGACAATCTTCACGTGTAGTCTTATAATCTTTATAGATTTATGTCTATACAGTAGTGTCAAACACATTGAACGTCTTCATGGAATAAAGTAGTCATATTTTTCTTTTCTGAATGTAATGAAAGGAAACAAATCGGTTTCCTATAGTCAATCAATGCAGCTTTGTTTAAACATTATCCTAACTTAGATCCATCTCCACTGTTTCCTTAGCAAATCGCCTCGACCTGACGTGCCCAAAATAATAAATAAATAAACAAAAATGTTCGATTCCAGGCTAGGGTTGATCAGACCGTTACTGGCAATCCGATCCCAGGCTAGGGTTGATCAGACCCGTACTGGCGATCATGGCACCTATTTCAGTGCATCCACTTATATCCTCACTGACAGCACCACTGTGCGTCCACTAGAACCCACGTCCACAAAAGGTCCGTAAAATTCACCTATAGAAAATTACTATTTGCTCTCTGAAACATCTCTTTACAGATCTCAAGTTAATCTGTCTGCTCCAACAAAGCTGAAATTTCAAAGTTCTGAATACCTATACAATCACATCAGTACTGTTTACTAATATCTGTTAATTTGTGAACGTTTTTCCTATATTGCTGTCCATCCGTGCAGTACTTTCATCACTTTGATTTGCTAAATTTCCCACTGTGCGTTTCCATGCCACATCATAACTCATAATGTCTATCCAGTGTCCTAGTTCAGCAGTTTCCAACATGTGATATGTACTGATCCCACTCGTCTTCTCCGTTTTATATAATGTAGGATCCAGCTTAATTGTTATATATCTCTCCTCTGCCGGGAACCGATGTAATGAGCAGGTTTGTATATTTCCCGCTTTTGAATTTGATTGCCATTGTCCCTATATATAGAGTTTATAAATGCGTGCCATACTGATGTACCTCCCAAAAACCTCTGTTAATTGCGTATCTCCTTGATCCAAGTCTCCCTGACAAGGATCTGTAACAGGTAAGTCATCATCTACCTAAGGGTTTCCCTCTCCCTCAATCTAGCTGTTTAATATTAAAATCCGTTTCCGGGTCAGACAATACAAACATCCTTACTTTTACAATGTAACAAAATAACAAGCAACTGTATTAAATACATTAACTCTTTTTATAACAAGTAGATCTATAATCTATCTCCATATACGATCCAGAAACTAAGAGGTGTAGCCTAAATATCACACCTAGTGCTAATAGATATACATGTACTTTTTCATATATATGCTTAATTAAACTGCCGTCACATGAACAACCAATTGCACTTTACAAAATCCGTCAAGAAATCCGTTCAGATTTCCGTTAAAATCAGCTAAAAAAATCCGTTCAAAATTCCGTTTAGAGAAATCCGGTAAGAAAATCCGTTCAGGTTCCGTTCAGATTTCCGTTAAGCCAAATCCGTTAAAAATCCGGTAAGAAAATCCGTAAAGAATCCTGTTAAAATCCGCTCAAAATCCGTTACGATGAATCTGGTGAGAATCCGGTCAAAATCCGTTAAGACATTCCGCTAGACTTCCGTGAAACGGGATTCCGTTAATAAAAAAAATCCAGTAAGATTCCGCTCAAATATCCGCTAAGGGTTCCGTTAAAGAAATCCGGTAAGAAGCCAGTTTTAATTCCGGGAAGAAAATCCGTTTAAGTTATCCGTTGCAGTAGTAGTAGTAGTAGTATTCTGGTAAATTCCTCCGCTTGTTCTTCGGAGCACTCCTCGGTGAGGATATTGTTGTAATTCGTCTAGAAGTAATCACAGGTATGTACACTTCACATGGAATCAATCACTCGCGTTTAGCAGCATATATACGTTATTACGCGCGATGAAAGTTACTATGTACGAACGATAATGTTAATCGGTAGTTACCGGTACGGCTATAAATATGATACTCAGAACTAGGTCACTGGTTCAACTTGTAATTTACTGAGTCTATACTGTTCAATAGCTCTGTTATCGTACATATAACTATACTAGAGGACCACTTACAACGCCCTACCCAATGAAGCTACATAACACTAAGGACCCTGGTTCTCTCAGCCAACAGTCTCTCACAGTAAATCTGTGACCATCTCTCTACATCAACTTCCTGCTGGTTACTTAGTTTCATGTTTTCATTGACACTACTGTGGGTGCAGTCCATCACTATTTGTGTGAGGAGATTACTGTCTGCATTATCTAGCCTATACGTGTCTTGGAGTATCTGTTGGAGAATCGGGAGAGCTGTATCTCTAATTGGGTTGAGAGTTGAGCAACTTGCTACCAGGTGTTCTCGTGTTTCATCTTCCTGTCCACATAATTTGCAGGTTGCAGGGACTGCATTTTGGTTAAACTTGGCCGTATTTGACTGTAGAATGTAAGTCCCTGTAAGAAGCCTTGATTTTATCTCAGCTCGTCTAACTTCATGTGGGTTTGACTTGGCAGAATTCCAGACATTATGGGGTGTGCCAATTGGATTTGGTTGCATCTGTAGGTACTTTGTTGTTGATTTATTGGATAGGTTTTCGGTCCAAACGGTGGTCCAGTGCTTATTGGCGGCCATCTTAAAGGTTGTTTTCCATTTGTGTTTTGAGGGTAAATCTCTGATAATTTGTTCAGGCGTAGGTAAGTTGTACTTTTCAAGTATTCGTCTGACTTTGGATGTGAAGCTGGGTCCATCAATGTTAGACATGGCAAACTGTCTTTCTAGAAGCTTGTATTCAACTGAGTTTGGAAGATGTATGATGTTTAAAAATAGTGACAGGCATGCTCTGTCGATCAGCATTTCAATAGGTTCACCGCCTATGAGAATGTAGACTGCTGCAGTAGATGTCCGTTCAGGAAGGCCTTGTATGTGCTTGAGTATCTTCTTCTGGTAGTTTTCAAGTTTCTGTTGGGCAGTCTTGGAGATCTGCTGTACTTCTATACCATATAGAAATCTGGGGGTTACATACGTCCTCCATATTTTATACGAGATAATTGGTGAATTTCCCCTTCTGGCATGCAGGCCAGGGCCTAAAAGCGAATATACTGTATTTTGCGCGATCTTGATTCTTCCCTCGGTGTCTACATTGTTTTTCTCATTTCTGTTGATGCCTAAGTGTTTCAGCTTTTGGACTTCATGTACACATTGATTGTTGATCGTCACAGCAGGAGTCTTCTTTGAATTAAATGCTAAGATTTCAGATTTCTCCGGATTAATTTTAACCAAGTCCCGTTTTGTGTTGAAGTCAACAACATCCAGCATTGCTTGTAGTTCTTCCGCCATGTTGGCAAGGAGTGCTGTATCATCCGCACAGTTCCGTGAAGGAAATCCGTTAAAAGTTTTCCGTCAGTGGAAATGTCTAGTTTCGTAAATTCCGGCAAATGTAAATGGACCTATCAGGGTTCCGTGAAAACGTATCCTGCTATAGATATTCCGCCATCTAAATGATCTGTTGACAGTTCCGTAAAATCCTGAGCTAGACGTTAAGTCCGTTTTCCAAGTAAGAACTTGAAATATCCCTATATTCTGACACCAATTGTAACCGGACGGCCCGATTTTACTCCTATGGGTCTCCAGATCACACAGTCTGACGGATCCACACTTACTCTGTGGGTTATTTACAATTACCGGAATTGAGAAACACGACACAATGCAAAGTAAAGTTAATGAATGTTTAATAATAATGTATCAATCAATCTTCTATATCAGGCTGGACACACCAGACGTAAAGATTAACAGGCAATACTTAAAAGAGCTATAGTTCTCTTAATTAACAGCTTCTACAACAGTGACGTAGATCCAGATCCTCTAGCTTTAATCCTGAATGCCTTTAGTTTACTTAATAATACAGAAATAAGAAAATGCGTTTGTTCATGTGACGGGACTTCCTGTTCTAAATGTGAACACCGTCTTAAAATGCAAGTTTAGAGATTTGGAAGTTAGAGCCAAAAGTCTGAGTTCGACAGTTCTCAGACGTGCCGAAAGTGGAAGTGCCAGAACGCTAAGCTTCTCTCATATTTATAAACTTTAGCGCCAGAATACTTTGTACGTAAAGCGGCTCCTTTTACCCACTAGAAATACAAGGATGCTGTCACGTGACAATATTGATCAATCAATATCAGGAACGGAAAAATCCGTTAACCGCTTCACTGTTGCAAATCAATAAGCTATCGCCGTTAAAACGTAACAACAATTATAAAATGCGAATTAACTTCAATATTAAAGGATGTATCTTATACATCTTGATATGAATTATCACACACACACTAAATATAACCATTGCTGACAGTGATTACTGTATAAGCTGCAATTCTGCTCGGATTTAGAATATCTCCATTGACACAAGGATGGAGAAATGTTTACAGATAAACAACCGAGAACTGACTGAATTTACAGAGTAACCACACTATGTCAGCTTAAATCATGGATATCACTTAAACAAATGACCTACGAAGAAATGCAAACTGTAAGTAAACAGTGTTATTAACATGCATACTTTCTACAATAACTGTTAGAAATGAGCAAAGTATGAAAAGTCATGGGTTTCCGCGGAATCAAACAATCGTTAAAAGATCGCTCCAAATCGCATCAAAATCGATGACTAACATCATTTCCTTATGAAAACCTTGTACAAATATATGATCATCATTGAAACTTTGGTGTGTCCTATAAATTAAGACATAAACAACAAATACATGTAAATGAATCAGCTTCCCAAAAGCAATGCAACTGTACATTCTGTTACACTATATATCTTTTAAGTATCCTTTAAGCAATACTACTACTACTACTATTACTACTACTACTACTTATAATAATAATAATAAGGAAATATTACTAACAACACTACTATAACTGGATATTTGAAAAAGGGTACCTGTTAAACATACGTACACTGGTCCTATGTAAGCAGTGAATATCCAAATCACAGGACTCGGTCTCCTAATTGGGTCTGCTGATCAGGGTCTGCACCGTTTGTCATTTTACAATGTTTAAGAAAATTAAAACCTTTCTGTTACGACATATTACCTGCTTCAAAGGTCGGGAAAGTAACAAACTATATTGAATCGTAATAGAGAGATTTTACCCAGGGTATAGATATAACATATATTTCATATATTACAACTTTAATTATGGAACAATCCTTCTCACTTTCTAGGCAATCGCAAATATAACCAAGATCACCTAATCGTTCGACAATTACACATAATCGTGACATTATATTGATGCAATATACATTGCAGATAAAACATGCAAATAGTAATGACGTTTCAAACCATTAGCCATGGGAACTAAAAATGTCAACCCCCGAGTGACCAACAGTGCAGACCGTGAACACATTCAAGATTTAAAGTGTCTTTATTCAGTAATGAAAACATACAGTGTTGTTTCATCAACATAATCATAATTATTAGGCCTATACACTCACAGACATATGCCAAGAGCATCATTACAATCTCTATTTATAATAAAAAAAAATGTACAAATAATGCTGAAATCAATCAGAGGACTCTATTAGAGAATATTTTAAATCAAAATTGTTCATAAATTTCTATATTAATATTTTAAAAGACTCACAAATCGTTTGTATAATACATAATTATTATCCCTTTACCACCATTATTCGAACACAACCAAGAATCGAACACCTAAATCATTTCACGTGATATCTATGGTTACTAACAGTTTTGCATAACCGCGCGTGACATTTTGACAGCAACATCTGTAGAAACGTCAAGAACACAAGATCGGCAAGAATTATCAGTAAACAGGTAAAAGGGCATTTGTTTAACTTCACTGACTATAAATATTGCATTTACACCTAATCCCAAATTTCCCAATGCATAAATATGCCTTAGACTACATTTTCTGCAAACAAAAATGACTAGTGGTGTGTCGGCTGCATAACTTTTACATTTACCTCATTCCTAGTGGTCCGGACAAATTATATTTAGGGTTCAGACCACTAAATCTGGTCAAATCTCAAACTAGGGTCCTTTTAATTTTCTCTCTCACTTTTTTATATTCTAAACAGTGTTTCATATAAGGAGTAACAAGAAATAAATAATACAAAAAATATTTTGACAGGTTCGAGTTTACTAAATATTTATAAAAAATCTATTTAACAACTTTTAGAAATTTCTTCTTGATGGCTGTGTGAACTTTAAAGTGTGCAGCTCTGCCAGGGTCCCTTCTGCTGCCCTGCCTGTAGCCATTAACGATTGATAGTTTATGTCTAAACTACTGTAAATTATATGAAAAAAGTTGACTTTTACTTTTTATGAGGCTTTAGACTCTTGTTTTATGTTTTTTCTGACATTATATGAACAAACACCTACCCTGGACTATAAATAGTAAATATTTCGTGGTGTCAAACCTACTGTTCGAATTTAGGTTGGGGTCCCACTGAGAATGAAGTAAGTGGGCCACCATGCTTTGTTTACATTGTTAGAGAACCGATTTGAGTTGCAACAAATTTCCCATCGTATTTTACGTTGAAAACGCCCAGTATATCCAGTATTTATGTAAAAATAACTTTTATTCACATAACAATTTGAAATTGACTAGAAGATGCTTAGGTGTTCGAATAATGGTGGTACCGGGATATGTGCAATAACAATACGAGGTGCTCATGTTTATCTAGTGTAAAAAAGGAAACTCTTATATGTGTATAAATATAACATGTTGTTTAAATATATAACTTAATATTATCTCTTTCATACGGTGGCACTGAGGTGACATGCAAACTTTTTTTTTTTAATTTTTATCTCGTGCGCACGACTTAATTTGTAAAAAAAAATCTTTACTTTTTTATCTACCATCAAATACATGCCGGTAAAAGAGGTGTGAAAACCTAATTGCTATATAAACATAAGGTCGGCCTTGTGACTATAGGTCTACTACATTGGTTTTCAAAAAGGAAACTCTACTATAGACTGCATTTTCATTCTCCACTCTCTAATAAGTAAAACATTATCTGAAAAGAAAAAACTTTACGTTGCATTTCTCGATTGGGAAAAAATGTTTGATAGAATCGACAGAATATACTTATGGCAGAAACTTTTAAGCGAAAATATCAGTACAAAATTCATAAAAGCAATACGATCAATGTACTCTGTAGTTAAAGCAATCGTACATTATAATCATACAAAATCGGACCCTATCACGTCATATATCGGAGTCAAACAAGGGGATCCGGCAAGTAGTATATTATGTTTATTTTTTCTAAATGATATATTGAATAATATAAATAGTAATATCAATGGTATTATTAATATTGATGATGTACATGTATTTTTACTCTGTTTTGCTGATGATGCTGCTGTTTTTACACAGGACCCAATCTCTTTAAAATGTATACTAAATGACATAGAGAATTATTGTAACACATGGAACTTAAAGCTGAATGTTGGAAAAACAAAAATTACGATATTCGAGAAAGGGCGACATACGACATTTGATTTTTATATATATAATTCACGTATTGATATTGTAGACTCCTTTAAATATTTCGGGGTGTATTTTTACAAAAATGGTAATTGGAGCCGTACTCAGCAAAGGATTGCTCAGCACGCCTTTTTTTCACTTCACAATCTTTTCATAGTTTGCAATCAATTAGAATTACCTATCTCTCAGAAATGTAAATTATTTGATACACTTGTTTCTCCAACATTAAATTATGCAGCTGAGGTCTGGGGTTCCCATAAAGGCCCCAGCGTTGAAATTATACACAACAAATTTTGTAGAAAAATTCTTGGTGTCAAACAATCTACAAACACAAACGCATTGTATGGAGAATTGGGTAGAGCACCTTTGTATATACATAGAAAACTGTTGATGATAAAATATTGGATAAAAATTCTTACAAATAAGAATAATTCTTTACTCTATAAAACTTACAAAATGCTAAAAAACGATTTAGATAATGGTTCGAACTATAAAAAATCAAACTGGGCCTTCCAAATAAAAAGCATTCTGGAAGAAAGTGGCTTATTTCATATATGGCAGGACCAGTTTGACATACCTATATTAAACTACAATTTAATTAAACAACGGATCTTAGATATTTACCATCAAACGTGGTATACCGAAATCAATAACTCTAGACGTCTTGAAACTTATGCATTATTTAAACACTCTTTTGAATTTGAAAAATATCTAGACTTTGTGAAAGAGCCAAAATATCGAGTTGCTTTAACGAGGTTCAGGATGTCATCTCATGACCTTGCTATAGAAAAAGGAAGATATATCAATGTACCGAGAGAAGAAAGAATTTGCATTAATTGTACTTCTAATTTAGTTGAAAATGAATTTCATTTTCTGATGACATGTAATAAACACTCAGAAATAAGATCTAAATACATAAAAAGGTATTACTGTACATGGCCTACAATACATAAGTTTACCAGTCTACTAGCATATTCCTCTAAAATGAAAATCATAAATTTGTCTAAATATATATATTTCGCTAATTTACAGAGATTGTAACTCTATAATGATATACATGTATATCGCAAATTTGATTTTTATCTAAAATCGGTCTGACTGCGGATAATTGAGTATCATGGATACCGACTTATCTACAGTCAAACGGTTTGGAGACGCCTGGCCATGCGAAGTTAGACCTACTTAAACTGTATAGTTTACTGTATATGTGTAGATATAGTTACTTACTAAGTTAAGTGTATAATCCGATCAAAACAGCAACGATAAAATTCCTTGTTTCAACAAATTTTCAATGAATACCACGTGACTTTTTTTACATCCGCACGGCTAAAACGAGCAACATTGGCTGTTTTGATTGGATAACACTCGTTCGTTCATTCATTCGTTTACAATGTATATAGCGTCTGACAACGGATACGAGTCAAAAGACTAATCTTAAAAATTCTGAATAAGTAGATGTGACATGATTAAAAGAAAATAGTGTTGATCGGATCCAAAAGTCTGCGATTGCTGTAATTCTGGATAGCAATAGCTGATTTTTGAATACAGATACACGACAAAGGCTTACAAATCATATATTTAAGACACTTCTGTAAACCATACATAACCGTTCACGACTATATAGCTCTTCTGTAAATTCATGTTTTGCTTGTTATATTTGATCTTGCTCTAAGCATGCTGATGTATGTTTTATGCAATAGATGATTGAATTGAATTGAATTGAATACAAATTAAGGTCGGCCTTAGGTAGGGTCGGCCTTGTGACTGTAAATCCGCGACACTCCACCATCCAAAGATGTTCTCACAACCCAAATTTGGAATACCAAGTTGGTATGGTATAGGAGATATACTCCTTACAAGCTTTTTGTTAAATTTAGGTCAGAGGTCAAGGTCAGAGTGATCTAAAAGTGGTAGCGACACTCCACCATCCCAAGATGTACTCACATGCCAAATATACTCCGGACAAGCTTTTGTACCTCCCACCCACCCACCCACCCACCCCCACACACACACACACGATGCGATTACTATATGCCGCCAAAGCCTAGCTTTGGGGCATAAAAAGACCTTGAATATGTGTTTTCAGGGCTTCTCTTGACAGGATTAGATGGTTTTAAACCAACAGTTTCTGCATATATAAAATTCTCATTTTTTATTTATTTCTCAATTTAATCTTGTCTTTTGACATCTCTTTGGAATCGTCTTGAAAAGACTATACAATGTGTATATACTAAAAGTTTGCCAAGCACCGGTATAACACTTTTATAGGAACCAATGCATCAACCCTATCACTTTCTAAGTTTATAACTTTCCACAGTTTTGTTCAATTTCACCAAACTGTGCCGGTGTTATAGATAGAGGTCCTTTCTAATCTGACCTACACATGTAAATGTCTCATGCAGGTGTTGGTAAAAAAAAGATAAAATATAGCATTTTATAATATCAGGGTTAACACCGTTTGCACAGCATCTTAATGCAGGTCTGAGTTTATGCGTTAGATATTAATCTAGGTAATAGAAATGTTAGGCCGAAAATGACCCACCAAATACATGTAGGTCGAAACTAACTATCCCTGAAATAGGCGGAAACAACCTAGGTCGAAACGGCTAACGGCCGAAACGACCCGTTATCATTTGACAGTGGATTCTTATGTTATTATCACAGGTACTTGACACATACACCTATTACCAAAAAAAAAATCTATAGATCTACTTCTATTATAAATACAAGGTAAACAGCGCAATCCAACACATAGTCTTAACTATCGACTTATAGCGACTCGCAACCAGATGGTGCATTAAAAATAGTAATTTGTAAATATGTGTCAAACGCTTATATAAATGGTAAAGAATTAGTTTAGGATAAGAAATTCTGTTTAAAAAAAATGTATTTCAATAAAAAAAAATATTGGTCTCTGGTGGGATTCGAACCCGGGGCCCGGCATTGGCGGACAGAAGGCAAAATAGGGGAAACCGCTTAGACCAATGGAGCACGGAACTATCCGTTTATCTCGGATCGATTTAACGTATTTCAATGCGTAGCGATCGGAAGTGCATACAACTTCGTATTTCGGCTCGTGTTTATGTCTGACCCCGTGTAGAGAAGCAACAACAACAACTATACCGTTAGCTAACGCTATGGAAAAACGATGGAAAATATCTAAAAAACTAAGATTCGGTGACGATTCTTGAGACGTTGTTTTGGACTGATCATATTTTTTTAATGTCAAAAGCCAAATAATGCCACAAATTTGCTTTTGTTTGAGTATTTTATTTTATTTTGACAAGAACACCATCCGGTTGCGAGTCCCTTTAAACTGATGCTAAAATAGACTAGATCGCCGATATTCTCTTGTGGTGCCCTCGGGAAATGATTAATTTATCAATATCTACTTTTCATTTCATCAAATTTCGTCATATAACACCACAGTACGTGTGTGCATCAAAACGTTTTATGTCGATCTGACGGTCCTCAGGACTCATCACTCTTTAGCAACGGACCTACATGTATGTAGGTGCCATCTGTTAGGTGTTCACAGTAAACGGTCTATGCGACTGGAACTTTCACCAAATGTTATAAATCATCTTTAAATGAAATATTTTCAGTTTTTTATAATTTACATAGAACACACTGTATAGACGTAACGGGGGTGCTGCCGTCATTACGTTGAAACTCGAGTCAAGTCAACGTTGATGCTGGTAAACAAAGATGGCGCTGCCCATGCATTTGGACGAGGTTAGCACATAATTTGGTTATTTGAGAGAGTGTTTCTTTGAAATATCAAAAAAGGAACAGTGTCACGGAATGACCCGGTTCTATCTCCATGCTCTGGTGTTGTCGTCTCGTTGGATAAACGCTTGTTAACGAAGTTTAGCCAGAAAAAGTTTTGACAGATACGGGAAATCTTGAAACACTTGGTGTCTAGAAAGATGTTGTTTTTTCATTTCTGGATTGCTATGCTTACCAAAAGATCCCCAACGTACTGTTTTAGGTGAAAAGAAACACTCTCTCAAATAACAAATTTATGTGCTTACCTCGTCTATATACATGGGCGGCGCCATCTTTGTTTACCAGCATTAACGTTGACTTGACTCGAGCTTCAACGTAATGACGGCAGCATCCCCGTTACGTCTATACAGTGTGTAGAATGCAAAATTAAAAGAAACTATACCTTGTTTAATGTTGGCCAATGAGATCGCCCCGTTCATTCGATCCATTCCGGTATTCAAAATGGCATTTAAAATGAAATGAGTCTTTCACTTGTCAATTTCGTGCCAAATTACATGTATATTTCATATAGCTGATTGCGAAGAGGGTCATGTTTTGACTAAAACGTGTTTGCTCTAATGAATCAAGGTGAAAGTTCCAGCTGTAAATAGCCCGGGACATAATGTCGATATTTTGCCAAAATACTTCAAATAATGATGCAAGCAAGGGACTTTCTACAATAAGTGTTAAGACATATATCATCCTAAAAAACCCGTTAGCCACTTCAATTTCCCTGGCAGATTCAAGATGGCGGCCATTTTCAAAATGGCTGCCATTTCAAGTTTACATAATTATGTCGTTATTGCCAGTCTTATGTACATACAAAAAGGCACGCAAAACTAACACTTATGAGATGTAAAATATAAATCATCAATTGTGGATCGCGGAATATTGCTAATTATTCAAGATGGCCGCCAAAAGTTCAAAATGGCGGTCATTTTCACTCTTTTTTCATTGTTATAAGAGCACATGGATTTCTGAAGGATTATTAAACTACATTTCCACGGATTGTGTGTTCATTGTTCTGTCCTAATACTATGTAAAGCTATTGAAGTATATACATTTGTTTTATGCATGATACCCGATACAATTTTAACGTTCAAAAGTTCTTATAATACTAAAATTTCATTTTGTAACATTGCTTTTTTATCTAAAATAGACTTGTCGGATTTTGGAGAAATAACATTCATAGAGGCATTTTTGGGAAAAGTTGACAGATCACATTGTTGCCATAATGTAGGCATGCATGCTAAATCCGTTTCTATTGTCTTTCACTCTCTCCCACGAGGCTGAAAGCCCCAAAAATGGTAAAAAACAACAAAATGGCCACCAAAACACTTATTTTCGTTATTATTTCCGATCTTTCGTGGTTTGATCACGTGACTACGCTGTTTGTTTTGATTTCGTCGTCCGCTTGTAATTTGTTATAAAGTGTTTAAAACGCAACGCAATGTGGTGCCGCTTTTGGGAATATTTCCGTGAGTGTTTGGACGTCTTCCGGTAGAACTTTTTTGTATTTGAAAGATCGATTTGTGACTTTGTGACATTATATTCAGTGTTATGCTATCTGTAGTGGGTGGGGTAACAAAGACGTTGTGAAAATCGCTCAGCTCGAAAAAATTTCGTCACGCTCTAGTGATTATGTTTGACACTAGGTGTACATATGTACGCGTCTTTCGTGATGTGATGGTGAGCTGATGTGTGCTTATTCTGGTAGTGATTGTCATTTGACTTCTGGGGTGTACTGACCCGGTGACAATGGCTAGTTCACAGACGAGAAGAAAATCGTTATTCAATGGTGTTGATAGGGGTGAAGGCTCCGACAGTATGGAGCAACTTGGTATTGCCGATGAAAGTGACACAGATACCCAGATTCCTAATGGTCAAGTACCTAAGGATGATGACGATTACAACGTGGTATCATCTTTACTTGACCTTGCAAACAACCTAACGCAAGACATGTTTATCAGCCAATTACTTACAGATACAAAATCAGACATCTTAAGTCTTGAAGACATGCGCCTCATTATGTATGAGGCTGTCAAAAATGCAGAAGGGTATCCGTTTGACCAGAAACTAGAACTGAAGAAGAGAAAGCAAACTAGGAGTGGAGAAAGCGTTACTCAGAAGTTAGCGCGAGACACATATGTTATAACTGTTGTAGTAGATGGTGCCGATTTCAATGAAATGAAAGAAGTTATAAACATGCGATCAGCAAAGTCGACCTCGCTTGACACTAGCATACTTAATGCTTGTACAGTTAACACTGCAGACCTGGACATCGTCAGACAAACGGTTGAGAAGCTTGGAGCAGACATGATAGCGATGAAGCAGATGCATAGAGATCTACGTAATGAATGGACAGTGGAAATAGCAAAAGTGAAATCAACTGTAGATCAGATAAAATATGAAACAGATAATGAGATTTCAGATCTACGGGAATTGGTGAAAATCAATGCCTTGTCAGTTGAACGTGTTTGTTCTGATAAAAGCAACGGGAATGCAAGCTTAAGAAGTGACATCAAACTACTCAGAGATGAGATGAAATGTCTCAACGACGAATTAAATAGAAAGGTTGATCACAGCAAACTTGAAAGAGAAGTTGATAAACTAAACTCCATGTTAAAACGAGTGTCGAAACTGGAGAAAGCATCAACGGGATCACCTGCCAAAACCACAGAATTAACTGGTGCGCTAAATGGAGTGCCATTGCCACTAGCTGGCCAGCCTGAAAAGACTTCTGTTAGAACATTTGCTGACACTGTTTTGAATAGAGAGCCTGCATCTGTTTTCCCGGAAGTGAATGTAAATCGTCACGCTGACTTCAATGATATGACCGAAGTACACAATCGGTCATTTCCAGTGTTACCCAGGAATAGTGAACCGGTCAGTGGAAATAACGCTACGGCGACAATGCGAACTCCAGTTAGTGATAGGCATCTCAGCCCGCTCAGAAACGCTCAACCAGCTATAAATAAACACGCGCGGAGCACATACAATAGTGTGAATACAGTAGAAGGTGACGGTGTTCGTACGTCACGTGATAGAAACGGATCTAATGTAGCCCGTGATATGGCGGTTTCGCAAACTGTAGAAGCACAGTTACCGTTACCAGATCGCGTGCCTGCTGAGCGATGCTCATACAGACAGACTATTCCCGTAAGAACTAACGGTAGAACACACAAACCAGTGGAAGACAGCAATTTTGATAACCATGTTAGTGAGAAACGTACTGCAGGCACACGTTGCCACAATGTTGAAGAAGAAGACTTTTCTGTTTATGTGCGTCGTAAGGTTAAGCGTTATTATGTAGGTGGGTTTAAATCGAGTATGACTGAAGAGAAATGTATAAGTTACGTTGAACGGAGAGGTGTTACCGTTACGTGGGTAAAATTTTTCCCTGTAAAAAACAGTAATCGAATCACGATTAGGCTGAATGTAGAAGATGACGGAAAATGTGATTCCGTTCTTTCCGAAGGATTTTGGCCTAAAAACGTTAATTGTCGCCCATGGATGTCATGGAATGTCTATAAAAATCAGGGTCCGCGTCGTCGCTATGACGCTCAAAACAACACGTCCCCCGTAGATGTTGATTAGCTTTATAATATGAATTTTGCCTTCATGTATATGTATTGTCTTTTATTATTGTTCCAAATGGCTTTGAATATTTTAACATGGAATGCTACTGGAATTATGTCAAGTAGTATGTATTTAAGTGATATTTTACAATCACGTGATATTGATATATGTGGTATATCAGAACACTGGCTGCTAAATAGAGACAGTCATTTTTTAGACTCTATACACACTGGTTACGTTAGCCTTTGTGTCTCAGACCAGTCACTGACAGGTAGGAGATATGGTAAAGGGGCGTGGCATTGCTGTGGAAAAGAAAGTATTCGAAAGTTATTGTACCCTTATCACTTGAAGATGACCGTTTAGTAGGGGTACAAATGCAATTACCAGATAATACCTTTATATTTTTCATACAAGTGTACTTGCCTAGTAGTAACAATGGCATTGTTTGCTACCAAGAGTATATTGATAAAGTAAATGAGGTTATATATAGTCTGTCTGATAGAGGCAAAGTTATGATTTTAGGTGATTTTAATGCTCACCTTCAAGGATCAAATTTCATTAAAAGTAATGATAAGAGAAGCGTGTTATTGGTTAACTTGCTAGAGCGTAATAACTTGGTAGCAGTAAATACACTACCCTTATGTAAAGGCGCTAATTCTACTTTTGTGTCTTATAACGGGAGTAACGAATCTCTTATCGATCATATATTATGTCCGTTAGAGATGTTAGATTTAATTCAGTCATGTGAAATACTAAGTGATGCTGCTCTAAATGTATCCAATCATAGACCAGTTCAATGTACTTTTACTATACCTTCATATTTTGATTCTCTCGATAGCGATCTTAGCTCTAAACCGATAAAATGGAAATGTGTTACTGAAAATGAAATAAGCAATTACCAGGCTGTTTTGTCTGATAGGCTTGATACTATTGATAGTCACATGGTATCAAACAGTGAAGACCTCAGGGCAAATGTTGATAGAGCTTACTCTGAGATGTGCTGTGCAATAAAAGCTGCAACAGACTGTTCGTTTAGAAAGGTTAATTTTAGACCCTATCTTAAACCTTATTGGGATGATCAAATTAAACTTTTACATTATGAGATGCGTGTTGCTCGACTTGCATGGATTGAACAGGGTAGACCTAGACATAATGGAAATGATTTCTATAAGGTTTACAAAAACTGTAAGCGCAAATTTCGCAAATATCACCGTATATGCTCCGAAAATTATCTGAAGCAGTTGAATGAAGAGCTTGATGCTGCTGCTGGTATTGATTCAGTATATTTTTGGAAGAAATTTAAAGAGCGTCAACAAAATTCGCTCGGCAACCAGAACCCAGAGATGAAATTTAAAGGGGTTACATACCGTGACCCTAGAGATATTGTTTATCATTGGGGGCAGTATTTTAGTGAACTATACTCAGATACTGATCTGCCATTTTATGGCGCAAATTTCCGTAATGAGGTTGATGCTGCCGTTTCGGGTTTGAAGCAACACGCGTCTGATGACGTCATATTTGTTCCTATTTCTGTAAGTGATATTATTACGGAGCTAAAATCCTTGAAAAAAGGAAAATCCTGTGGCCCTGATTCCGTTTATAATGAACATATATTGCATGGTGGTGAACGTTTACATAGCTCGCTAAAAGATTTATATAACCTGATGTTAAGATTATCTTATGTTCCCGCAAGCATGAAACGTGGGACTATTATTACCCTGTATAAAGGAGGTCGGAAAAGGAAAGATGACCCGTCTAGCTACAGAGCTATTACCTTGTGCTCGTCAATTTTAAAGCTCTATGAAAGGTTATTGTTAAGTCGAATCCAATCTGAAACAGATATTAACTTAAGCCCATTGCAAGGTGGATTTCAGAAAAGTATGAGCTGTACGATGTCATCTTTCCTACTCCGTGAATGTGCATATTATACAAAACAGTTTAATTCAAAACTGTTCCTTTGTTTTCTCGATGTGAAAACTGCCTTTGATAAGGTATGGCATAATGGTTTATTTTATAAACTGCACTCCATGGGTTTAAATGTTCTTTCATGGAGAGCAATAGTTAGTTTATATGAACATTTGGAAAGTTGTTTACTGTATAGTGGTTTTAAGTCAGAGCCATTCTGCATGGATGTTGGAACTAGGCAAGGTGGGGTAACCTCGCCGTTCCTGTATTTATGCTTTATAAATGATCTTCTTCTTGAACTTGAAGAAAACTATATGTGTTTTACTGTCAATCAGCTTCGTGTCCCTGCTATTGCTTCAGCAGACGACATGGTTCTATTGGCACTGACTAAATCTGGTTTAGACAGAATGATGGAGCAATGTTACAGGTATGCTTGTAAATGGAGATACCAATACAATGCACAGAAATCAGCTGTTATTGTATGCAATGAATCGAAAGGTGCTTTTAAAAATTCAAGGAGAAAATGGTATTTGGGTAATGATGTTGTACATGAACCTGAGAATTATACACATCTAGGAATTACATTTAACAAGTATCTTAGCCTGTCAGAAAACATTAAAGAAGCAAACACAAAAATTAAGGGAACATTGTTAAGTTTAGAACCATGTGGTATTGGTCTTGATGAAGGGATTCATCCTTTTACATGTCGGAAAATTTACAAATCTGTGATATTACCAAAGGGTTTATATGGCTGCGAAATGTGGTATAATCTTACTGATTCTGATAATCTATTTCTTGAAAGAAGTCATAGGTTTTGTATAAAGTATATGCAGGGTATCAGTAAAAGAACTCGAACTGACATTGCACTGAGTTTGTTAAAGATCTACTCAATTCGGTCCCATATCGACAAAATGAAACTAACACTGTTTGGGCAACTCTGTAGACTACCTGTTAAGTCACGTATCAAAGATATATTTTTGGCTCGCATGTTTTCGAGTTATTTGTCTAATCATGTGCAGCCAGGATATTTCAATGATATTGTTGCAGTGCTCAGTAGGTATGATTTGTTGTATGTTTTGAATACATATGTTAATTCTGGAGAATGTCCCTCCAAATACATGTGGAAGAATGTTGTGTGTAAAGGCATTAGCAATCTTGAAGAGAGTTCCTGGTATGAGAGAACGTCTTCAGAGGAGTACATTCAGTTTTTCTGGATCCATCCAACTTTCGAAGATAGTATTATATGGCAACTTTGTAGACAACAACCGCACATGACACGGTGTTGCAGAAATGTTATAAACATGATATCTAGAATGTGTTCATACAGACAAGAAAAACTATGTTCAAAATGTGGCCTTGTTTTTAACTATGATGTTAATCACTGTCTGTTTGAGTGTAATTATTTTGATCACGATCGAAGGAAACATATTGCCAATATCGAGGTCCTGTTTGGCAGTGCTGTTATTGTACGATTGAGTGTGCTAGACGACAATGCCAAACTAGGTGCTCTACTTGGCTCGCTTGGAATTGATTTATCAATAGAATTGGGCATTCATGCTCAAGATTTTGTGAAAGCAAATGTTACGTTCATCGGTGATCTTTGGGCGAGGTTCTGTGATTGTTAAGTTACTCCTTATAGTATTAAAGTATGCCGTTAAGTGCATTGGTAGCTAATTTAACTACAGTCGAACTTCGATATCTCGATGTTGGTTTTGTCGAGCATGCCCGTGTTTCAAAGTTTAAACGTGGCTAAACCACGTTTTGACTTTGAAATATGGGTATGTTCGACTTAACTGAGCATGATATTATGCAGTTCATATGTCGAACTATCGGATAGTTCGAGTTAAACGAGTTCGAGTTATGACTGTACTTTGTAAAAAGGAAACCGTCAGCTTTTGTTAAGTTTCTAAAATTTGAGCTTAATTAGCCTGTTCTCTTAGTACATTATTGCTGGGTTGATGTACTTTCTATATGCGCTTCATGCCAAATCTTGGTGAAAGATTGTTTCAATTTTTCCCCAGACAATGCATTTGTATGTCTTTGTCTTTGCGTATGTACCATAGTTATTCTCTTTACTTCCATGTGTCTGTACCTTTGTATATAGTGTGCTTAATGTATTTGATTGTATGTTCCTATATGTAAATCTTCAATATTGGAGGAAATAAAGATATATATAGAGCTCTGATTGCCATGGCAACCAATGTGAAAAACTGGTAAAATCTTTAAAATATTTTCTTGTAAAAACACCAGACACAGAGGTTAGATATTTGATATATTGTATTTACTAGCAGATCTCAATCAAGTTTATTCATATCATATTCTTTCATCTAAATTGTAATAGGGTAACAAAACGCTGAAAGCAATATTTTAATATATTGCAATATGCAGAAACTGTATTGCAACATATAGCAAAAAACTAGCGTCCTTCAAAATGTGTGTTACTTTGGCATTTTCTTGAAATCTATATGTAAGATTTTTGTCTTAATACATCATTTTAAAGGCCAATTTCGTGCGGATTTGACAACTTATCATGCAAGTCAATATTCTTATTTTACACGGTCTAAATTTGGTGAAAATAACACAACACGAATGGCACTACAACCATGCATTTTATAGAGTTTGAAGCTACTATCAGACATGAGACCGATTACTTTGAAATGTATTCGATTACGATTACAGCAAATGCAATTACGATTACGATTACTTTTTAAAAATTAGAGAGTCTGTAATCGATTAAATTACGATTAATTGAAAAATGTAATCGCAATTACATTTCGATTACATCGATTACATTTAAGAATATGTTCAGACATACACTGACTATAATACTAGTAAACTATTTTATTTATGTAAGGTTTCACTTTCAATTGAGTCATTCAGGGTCAGACAGTTTATGTACATATAGTCTACTGTTCAGGGTCTATATTTGCTTTGATTTGCATTTTATCATCATCATCATTTCAAAAGTTTCATCATCTCATGAGTGTCCATGGGTATCTAAAAAATATTGATATTAAAAGTTAAAGCAGCAGCTACACATACAATGACAATGACTTTTCTAATCAGTGGTTTATATAAGGTCCTACTAAACATTAGATTGAAAACCAATAAGTGTTGTCATCGTTATAGTTGAACTTACATCGAACAAAAAGGAAACAAAGAATAGAAAGAGTGAATTAAAGTTTGTGAAACTATATTATAAAGATAATTTAAAAAGCTTGCTGTTTTACCATAACCTTGCTTTAAGAAGCCACCTGCGTTAAACACAAAAAACTTAATTTAGTGTTCGTAATAGTGGGTTTGTACTGTATAGGTTTCACACTGTGCCATATTCAAACACTCATCACTTTTGTTAAGGGTGCAGGTAGTGGTAAACTCTCATTGTTATTGATTATCCACCCATTATAATTATAGGCATTGTATTGTTATTGACTTCTCACCTCTTTAATTAATACAGATCTTCAAGCAAAATGTGGCACTCATAAAGTGTCATTGCAAACAGATTGTGTATGGATGTGTTAAAAAGTGTAGACCCAGATCATAAGATTGGATGTGCTAATAATGTAGACCCAGATCATAAGACTGATCATAAGACTAGATATGTTTATAATGAAGCCCCATATCATAAGATTGGATGTGATGATAATGTGGATCCAGATCATTTATACTGGATGTGATGATGTAGACCCTGGTCATGGGATTTAATATGCTTATAATGTAGACCCTAATCATAAGACTGGATGTGCTAATGATGTTGGCCCAGATCGTAAGACCAACTAGAAACCCATGATAACATTCCAAAGTAATCGAAATGTAATCGAAATGTAATTGCTGATTACACCACTTTTTGGTCCTGTAATGGTTACGATTACGATTACATGTAATCGATTTTGAAAAAGTAATCAAATACATTCGATTACTTTGAAAAAATGTAATTGATTGCAATCGATTACGATTACACGATTACGATTACCTCATGTCTGGCTACTATTGTGATGCATTGAAGGGACAAATATAATTTTATACTTTAATGTGTCAACATTTATGTTGTTTTGTTGTTATGCGAACGTTTCAAAACAAAGTTATCGAATTTAGTACAGTGTGTCGATGAATACTATATTCATATACATTTCATAGTTGATAGATTAACAACTGAGTTATTAAGAAATATAAAATATTTTAGTTTGTTGTAAAACTGTATCCTGTTTAAGATGAAATTGAAATATAAACCACTTATTCGTAAACAAGTTGATATAATCAATAAACAAATGTAATTTATTGCATTTATCAAGTTATATTATACTTTTTTAATGCATGCTTTAATTTTACAAATAAAAGTTGGTGAAACACACATCTCAAATTTATTAATACTATTCAATCCAATGTATTAAAGGCAGTATGTAAGCCAAAATAGCGCTTTTTTTAAACCTGAACATTCAGGCAGATACGTAATCTAAACATATAAAAAGATGTAATCCGCGATGATTATGGAGGCAATAAGTCTGACAAACACATGAATTTGGTGGAAAAAAGTCGACTTTTAAATCGGTTTGTTAACATCCGATCAACGACGGTAAAGATGTTTTCATAGCTCATTATTAGTGTTTTCTTCTGACTTGACAGAGTTATTTTTAGACTGGAACATTCTAAAACTTTAAAAGGGATGAGTATTCCCTACATCCAGCAAGAAACATTGATAGCTTTATTTATTGTGCGCAGTATACAATTGAGAATACATTTTTCTTTCCCGTTTAAACGCAAACGCAATGCACTAAACTGTGCAAATTTACTGTTAGAAGTTTTAACTATTAATTTTTAATCCGAGTAGCAAATAGGTTGGAGCCTGATCAAACGCAGGGTTACCCGGCGTCTGACCTGGCTCCAATCTGTTTGCAATGAAAATAATAGTTTTGTATACAAATGCGTTTATTGGGAAAGAATAAAATATCAGTAAAGTTAGCGCAGCGGTCTCGTGCTGCACGGGAACCATACTTATCTCAAGTAGGAAAGTGTACGATGATGTAGTCGATGTTACCTTGCTTACAGTGGAGAAAATGTTATCCTTTCCCAATAAACGCGTTAACGCTAAAACCATGATTTCAATTGCAAACAGTTTGGAGCAGATCAGACGCCGGGTAACCCGGCGTCTGATCAGGCACCAAACTGTTTGCCGCTCAGACTAAAATGAATGGTCAGAATTGTCTAAAGGTTTTCCATTTATGCGTATTATTGCGATGCGTTTGCGTTTCGTTTGCGTTTAAACGGGAAAGAATAACGTTTTCTCCACTGTTACCTTAATGGTTATGAACTATTCTGTTTTAAAAATAACCCATACAAGTCAGGAAAATCGGATCGATCTCGTGACTCTTATTCGACCTTGCGGAAATTCTCGGAAGCCGACACGAAGATTTGTTATGTTAAAAAAAAGCTTATTTTTCCAACCATCTCGATAAGAAATCGGCACATTTATGTATGGTTCTTAAAGAAAGGGGGGCATGTTTTAGGCGCCTGCCAACGGATTTCGCTTAGTTTTAATACATAGAAAATGTTCTTATATAAGAAATTGCGCGATTTAAACATAAATTTGGGCGACATTCTGGCTTTAACCCATTACCCCATAGCCTGTTTCAAGTAATAAATATAGGTAACCACTTAACGCAGGTTGAAAGTAAAGCAGAATGTGCCTTAAGGCACATTCTGCTTTACTTTCAGCCTGCTTTAAGCTATAACCTGCTAGAATAAGGAAAGTATTAAATATGACACATATTCATTACGGTATAATTTGGAACTATTTTCTTCAGCGGATGAATAAAATGTATGTGCTAAAAGTCGCTTCTATAAGGGAAAGGGTTAAGTGTTGGTGGCCTAAAACATAAGTAAAGTTTCAGCTAGTTCGACATTTAAAAGCGTTATGGCACTTTTCTAAGCTATATGATATAACAATATGATTGAATTCTCTAGCAAATATGGCCAGTACCTATGACTGTCAAACATTGGTGCCTATCTTCCACAATGAAGAGAACTGTTGTTGTCAATTTATTATGCATCGATGTATCCGCAAGAAATGCGCTTTTCAACGATGTATTACACATGAGTATTATACATGTGTGCAAAGGTAAAATAATTTTGGAATGACCCTCGTAAGTAAAGAGGCCCTGCCTCGGGGTCAATAGCTTGACATAGACTTATCGCATATAGAAAAATAAAATATGTTTCACAAAATTCATAAACCCAAAGCTCAAATATTTGATGTAAAGCAAAGCATAGTAGACATCTACACAGTTTGTTAAAACAAGTATTGTAGCCCGGAAGTAGTAAATGACCCCGCCATTTACATATATTTAAAAAGGAAACTTAAAGAAATCTTATCTAAACCTTATAGCCAAAGCTTCATTTTTAGTGCAGAGCTACATGTCAAATATAAATTATCTAAGCCTTACAGATTCAGAGAAGATGATTTTTAAAGGTTTTCTTATGAAAAACTAATAAGCCCGAGGGCGGGCCAGTTTTGGCCCGGGGGTCATAATATGAAAAATCTTGGAAGAGGACCACAAGGCAAAGCTATATGTCAAATATTAAAGATCTGGGCCTAACAGTTTCAGAGAAGAAGATTTTTAAAGGTTTTACTATACAAGTCTATGTAAAACTGATAAGCCCCGGGGCAGGGCCAATTTTGACCCGAGGGTCATAATTTGAACAATATTGGTAGAGGACTATAATTCAAAGCTACATGTCATATATAAATGATCTGGGCCTTACAGTTTCAGAGAAAAAGATTTTTAAAGGTTTTCCTAGAAAAAACTGATAAGCCCGAGGGCGGGGCCAATTTTTGCCTTGGGGTCATAATTTGAACAATGTTGGTAGAGGACCACAAGGCAAAACTATATGTCAAATATAAAAGATATGGGCCTTACTGTTTCAGAGAAGAAGATTTTTAAAAGTTTTCCTATATAAGTCTATGTAAAACTGATAAGCCCCGGGGCGGGGCCAATTTTGACACGGGGGTCATAATTTGAACAATCTTGGTAGAGGACCATAAGGCAAAGCTACATGTCAAATATTAATGCTCTAGGCCATACAGTTTCAGAGAAGAAGATTTTTTTTAAAAATCCTAAGAAAAACTGATAAGCCCCAGGGCGGGGCCATTTTTGGCACCAGGGTCAAATTTGAACAATATTGGTAGAAGATCATTAGGTTATGATACATACCAAATATCAAAGGTCTTGGCCTAGCGGTTTCTGAGAAGAAGATTTTTTTAAGATTTTCTTATGCATTAAAACTTAAAAGTTATCCATACGGTCATGTAACTCATGTTAGAAAATCTGGTCCCACGGAAAGGGGAATAACTCTAGCCAAAAACTTTGAACAAGATTTCGTTCCTTCTTGTCACTGATGCTTCTGACAAAGTTTGATTGAAATCGGGTCAGTGGTTTCTGAGGAGATGTTGTTTGAAAATGTGGACGGACGACGGCAGACGGACGACGGACGAAGAGAGGTCACAATAGCTCATCCTGAGCCTTCGGCTCCAGTGAGCTAAAAATTAACAGGTTTAGTCGAGGCCTGTGAACAAATGTCAACATTCGTGGTTAAATCTAGACGCTATATCCGATAATCATACAGTTCGTTTATAATGTACATTGTGAACACTGTTAATGTAAGTGACATTTTGAGTTCTACCAATTCTGTGTTATTCAATGACTCTGTGGTGTTTGAGGAAGAAAGTTTACCGCCAAAAGAGCTTAAATCTTCATCTGATTCTGGGTCAATAAATGATCTTCAGGGACCTGCATCACCGTCAACGGTGTCTGATTCTGTTTTGAACTGTTCTATCATGGCAACAAATAAACAAACTAGTGAGACGATGGCTTCTAAAAATGCCGACATAATGGCATTTCTACAGAAAATGGATGCGAGAATAGTGAATGTGGAGACTAGGCTTCAAACCCTTGATAGATTGGAGTCCAAAGTTGACAATTTTGAAAAAGATCTCAGGAACCTGTGGCTCTATGTTAATAAAGTCAGTTCTACATGTATTATGAAAGATAAAATCACTATGTTGGACGATCGGATGGACAATATAGAGCTGGCAGAGGGACAACAACAAAGCAAACTGCAGCAACTTGAGGATGAGAATACCAAACTCAAGGACTCTATTTCATATCTTCAAAGCCAGTCGATGCGTAACAACCTTGTGTTCTGCAACGTCGAAGAAGAGCAAAATGAGAAGCCTGCCGATACAGAAATTATATTGAGACGCTTTATGTCAGAAAAGTTAAAATTCGCACAGGATCAAGTGGATTCAATGAAAATTGAACGTGCACACAGGAAGGGAAGCGCGCCTAATGGGTTACATGGTAGAGGCCCAAGGAAAATTGTGTGTAAGTTTAACCTGTTTAAAGATCGGGAAGCAACTAGACGTGAAAGCTACGAACTCAAAGGGACAAATTATTTCGTACATGAACAATTTCTGCAGGATGTCGCAGATAAAAGACGCACATTGGTACCATTGCTAAAGAAAGCTAAATTTGAGAAGAAAAACGCCTGGATTTCTTATGACACTCTCTACATTGATGGCAAACCAGTTAGAGCTGATTAGGAAATACAGGAGAAAGGGCCGCATATTTTGGTGTGGAACTGTAATGGACTTACTGAAAGTAAATTAAGTGATGAGGCCTTTGTAAAAACTCTATCTGAAAATGATATTATTATCTTATTAGAATCTTGGACTGATGAACACTCGAATATTGATATTAATGGTTTTACTTGTTTTAGCACATGGCTTGGAGCTCTCGGCCAATCAGATGCCTCAAAAACCTGTGAATATATCGTTTATTTCAACAAACCATGGAATAACTAACAAACTGTTCACTTATTCCACGCTTCCGTCATCTCAAGGCAATTTGACGTCACAATTCTAGCAATCCTCCGAGTCAGCCACCGCGAAAACCTTTTGCCTGCAATGTAGCCTTAATGATAAATAATCGGAATAAACACCAGATCAAGGATTTAAACTGAAGCAATACGGAAATTTCACAGTTACAATCAAAGATCTAGATCTACCCCGTTCCTCTTGACCTAGATATATGCATTGTTTTAGCTGTAGATGTAAAAACCGGAATACGCATGTCTAGATTGTCTTTAAAAAACAGCTGAGGTCAGAGGTGAACTACACACGCTTCATGACGTTATATTATGTACAGTGAGACCTAGACTTTAAGACAATTACTAATGAATTGTGCTTACATATAGAGCTTCAATAAGCGTTATTTATGTTGGTGTTAAAGCATGCTTAATGTCTCAAACTACACATTGAAATAACCTTTCAATTTAAGTCAAATATTACAAATAAAATGACTTTTTCGTCTAAAACAAAAAGCAGAAACGAAGGGTCTTCTTGTTTTCCTCGAGCCCAAGCCAGTGCTAAATAGGTTAGACCATGGTTGCGCGCGAATGAACGACATAGTTCTCGGGGGGTACGCCCCACGAACTATATCGTTTATTCGCGCGCAACCATGGTCTAACCTATACATAATTATTTTCGAAAGTTTAAACATAGATGGGCAAAAAGAAACAGTGGGGTATTTGTGTATATGTAAAAATTGACATTAAGTCGGGCATCTCTATTGTAAGAAATCATTTTGATACTATTATTTGGTTAAAATGTCATAAAGAGTTTTTTAATTTGGTTGATGATGTATATTTATGTGGTTTGTATTTATGTTCTGATGAATCCCCAGCCGCCCGTATTATTGACTCTGATTTATTGTATTCGCTCATGCAAGATATTGATTATTTTGATCAGTTTGGTACTGTTTTAACTGCAGGTGACTTTAATGCAAGGGTGGGCTGTAAACATGATTATGTCGTTTGTGACAAGACTGTCACACATATAGATGCTCATGAATACAGTCCAGACCAACCCCTTGATAGGGCCTCAATTGACAATACTTGTAATACACGGGGAGTAAGATTGCTAAGATTGTAAGTAAGCAATGTCATTGAGAATATTTAACGGTCGGCTGGGGTCAAATTTTAGCACAGGTAAGTATACATACTATAGCCATCAGTCAGGTAGTGTAATCGAGTCTTCGCTATACTTCAAATAAAGAACAACACAATATTGTGTGCAAATACCTTACGAGCGGTTTATTGTTGGTAAGGCAGTACAACAGATGTCTACGCACATACGAAAACGTACCATATCCAATACAACACGTCCAAAATAGACATTATGATAGCTGCTAAACATTATACTAGTCAACCATGTATCAGCGATAATAAAACCAACGCAACTCTTGACGCCAAATACTTAATAGTATGTAAATTTGGAAAAAAAAACAAGTGCAGGAGCACTTGAAAGCGATATTAAACTCAAAAACCTTAAATGCGAACTGACTCGCCCAGGCAAAAAACAGAGAATTTACTCTGAAAAACCTGTGTCCGACTTGTCACTATCTCATAGACACAGGCTAAAACTAACCTTAATGACAAAATGAGATAGCTGTCAGATCGCCAGAATGTCGGACCTCATTCCTTACGGATATATGGTTATCTCAAAAACAGAAAATATGTGGTCCTGATATCGGTAAATCTGATGCTGATCACAAAATCATGCTAAAGTAAAAATAAAATGTCCAGTGTCAAATGAAATAATCCCTGATCCGCTACTGTAATCCGAAACAATCATGAAATTTGCAATGAAGATCAGAGACCCCAAGATAACATGTAACATAATACGATTATTATTATTGTTATTATTACTATCATTATTTAAATATAGTCAAACAACTAGGTCTGACGTGTCAAAGGTCAGCCGAGTCCATTTTTTAGGGATAACAGCATTCCGCATGTTCTCGGACCATTTTTAAACAGTCGAGTTTAGTATATTAGATACAAATGAAGGTAGAATTGTTGGCAGCAGTTTAGTGCAGTAGGCAAAGTGTAGGTACGCAGAGTGCATTGTGATAATAGTATTTTTATTCAGCGTGGGTTCGAATCCCGCGTCAACCTGAAACTTTTTTTTAATTTAGAATGAATAGTAAAGCATTATCTTATTTCATACTGTATTATACTGACTATTTATGCACATGTTCGTCAATGTTGGTTAAGGGGTGCATTAGTTTGAGTTCGAGTCCTATATTAGCCATATTTTCAAAAATAAAGGGATGATAAAATACAAATATCAATACAAGTTTTAATTGTTTTCTTCAAGGGGCTTTCCGCATTACCTTAATGCAATGTAATTATAGAATCCTTAATATTGTTCTAGCCAAAAAAATATTTTAGGTTGAAGACCTCGAACCCGCGCTTGATAAAATGTTTCTCTATCATGCTTCCTTTTAGCCCTACGTCTTATCCGCTACGGTATGTTTCCGATAACTAATTCGTTTATTGCTTGTACAAATAACTAAAACTTGCCACGAGGATATCCGAAATGCTGATCTCCCTTATAAATGGACTCGGCGACCCCGTGACACGTCTAACCTAGCTGTTCGACTATAGTAAATCAAATTTGCCGTGTAAACGGTTCTGCGTTGTCTGGTAGAATGAGCGAGAGCAGACCAAACATTCAATACACTTATTACCCATGATAATCCCGTGCAAATTCACTTGACATTCACCCTAGTGAAACTCCTACGCGTTCAATTTTCTCTAAATGCAAAAGACAAATATTTCACGCTATACTAACGAAACGCGTGAAATAGATAGTCTTCGTTATACTTCAAATAAAGAACAATACAATATTGTGTGAAAATACCAGACGAGCGATTTAGACTACGAAAAGAACGGGCTTGATGAAAAAGTATGAATTGTTACCATAAAGACAAAGATCTAGAAACACCCAGTCTGCTCTCTAGGGAATCTGCAACATAGCCGTCTTTACTATTTTCTCCCTTCCACCTTCCGTGTCTTTTCCAACAACGATCATTAACCCCAGCATTTGCAGCCGCTGTAGCTCCCCCAGAGCGCAGACTGTGTAAACCAATATTCAAATCTCCAACTACTTCCCTTAACCTTGCCAAAACAGTTTCTCTAGTACGTGTGTAACTTAAAGATTTGTATTTACCAATCAATCGACATACACCTTTAGAACGAAAGCAAGGCATGAACAAATCTACCTTATCTAAAACACTAAGCTTTGTAAGATTCATATAACGGCTTAAAGGGACTCGCAACCGGATGGTGTGCTTGTCAAAATAAAATAAAATACTCAAATAAAAGCAAATTTGTGGCATTATTTGGCTTTTGACATTAAAAAAATATGATCAGTCCAAAATAAGTCTCAAGAATCGTCACCGAATCTTATTTTTTTTAGATATTTTCCATCGTTTTTCTATAGCGTCAGCTGACGGTATAATTGTTGTTGTTACTTCTCTACACGGGCTCAGACATAAACCCGAGCCGAATAAAGTACTATCGATCGCTACCAGTCAAGTACGTTAATTCGCTCCCACATATAGAGAGAGCGCTGGTAGCCAAGGTGATAAAGGCGTGTCCTCATTTTTCATGTTTGTCTCCGCAATTGAGGGTCACGGGTTCGAATCCCTCCAGAGCTTCTTCTTTTTATTTTTTTACATTCATTTTTTAACAGAATTTATTATCCTAAACTCAATCTTACCCATTTATATAAGCATTTGTCATATATTTACAAATTACTACTTTTAATGCTAAATCCGGTTGCGAGCCTCTTTAAACAACGTGTAATTGACAGTTTTTGCCAAAAATGGTATTCTGATGTAGAGACAAATAGAGTTCTCTGTACTTTATATATACATATTAAACCCAGCTTTTGCTATGCGATTTACCTCAATGTCACAGTGTACGGACTCCTACTGTATCCCACCGGAAGTCGGTGGCTATTAGGCATACAGTTTCGCCAATTAGGCATACAGACGTGTTATTTGCGTTGTACACTTGCTGATATATTCGTTTTTCTGAACGATTTCCAGTTTAATAATTGTCAAAACTGTTTAACCAACAAACACATTGATGTATCTAAAGGAAAATGGTCAAATTATTGCTTGGAATGGCTCGTATTGAAAACATGCACTGTCAGCCTAATAGCCGATATATTTTCAGCAATGTATGCCTAATCGAAAACGCACTGTACCATAATTGGCTAATTGCATATACTTTTCTAAAATAATTTGGTAATCGTACAGCTTGCTTTGATGCAATTTTTATGAACATGGCTGTCAAAGGGTTTTAGACATCAAGTATTTTGTTCTTGTACATCTTCCAAAGTGGACGTTTCTTGAATTTCTGTCAAAACATGCACTCAATTCCCTTTCTTGGTCTGAAGTATACACGAGCAGCTGTCCGTTTTGGTTTCAATGGTGTTGATGTAATTTTTTGTATTGTTATGCCCCAGAATATATGATTTTGGGACATATAGATTTTGCCCTGTCTGTCTGTTTGTTTGTCCGTTTGTCGGCCTGTCTTGTGTAAAAAACTTAACCTTGGCTATAACTCTTTCATTATTGCACATGTGCCTTTTATACGAGGACATTTTTAAGTAGTGACAATTGATCAGTAACTTCAATATAATAGGTGCAAAAAGCATTTTTAAAGGGCAATTCTTTGCTGAAACGATGGTATAACACACGACGATAAGATCACATAAGTCGATAAGTCACAACATATGACCCTTACTTGAGGACACTAGACCTTTTTTGTGTATTGCAGAAGTACTTTTTTAAACAAAATTTGATACTATAATTATCATTGTGGCTTTATTATTTTAATAAATTTATGAAACTTCTGTCAAGTAATATCAGACAGTTATGCACACATTTCACAGTTTAGAATTATATTACTTAAAAAATATAAAAATTATTTAATAAAATAAGATAAATAATAAATAAAATAAATAATAATAATAAATAAAATAAATTAATAAAAAACTTTAAAAATACTCAAATTTTATTTTAAACCAGGCTATAATTGAAGTCATTGTCTTTTGAAGTATATTTGTATTTTCAAAATAAAAAATTTGACATTCCGATCTAGAAAAAGATTATAGTGTTCGAAAGCACATGTTGGGTTTTTTCTTAAGCAAAACAAGAAATGTTATTTTTGAAAAAATATAGATCTATATAAGTCAGATAAACCTTTCAATGGTAATGAAATTTTATTTACATTAAAAAAGAGACTCAAACTGATATATTAAAACATTTAAAAAAAATTGTTTTTTAAAGAAGTTACTACGTCAAAAAATCATGTCTGACAAGTGCTATGTTCTAGTGTCCTGAAGTAAGGATCATTTAGGTTCATGTTGTGACTTATCGACCTATGTGATCTTATCGTGCGTTACACCATCATGTCGGCAAAAATGATATATACACATGGATTTTGCACTTATCATATTGAAGTTACTGATCATTTGCCACTTCATGTATTTAAAAAATGCCCCTCGTATTTTGCATGTGTCTTCCCTGTATCAAGACCGTTCCAACAATACAAACTTTTATTATATGCCTTCTAATGATATCGAGCGTTTCCGCGTGTATCTGCACAGTAAAATACAAGAGTCTGTATCAGCCACCTTGTATCAGCCACCTTGTATTTTACTCCAACCTCGTTTTCGATTTAGCGTGACGTCGTTTACGTTCAGGTACAAGTCCCGCGTTATTCTTTGTGGCCTACAATAATTCTTTGTTCTGCTTCAAATAATTAATGGTTCTGGATATAAAATGATTTAAACAACTTTTTAGTTGTTTCTGGAGTGTATTCAAGGCATATAATAAACACATCACCAGTTGACAGTGCGCTACATAGTGTTGCATTTAGCTCTCGGCGTTTTTGGCGGAAACAACCGATCAGACTCGCGCCAAGGCGCTCGTCAGATCGGCTATTTCCGCCAAAAACGTCTCGAGCTAAATACATCACTCTGTATCGCACTGTCAACTGGTAATGTGTATTTATTACTTTGTGACCTTGACCTTTGACCTACTTTTGTAAAAATCTTTAAATGTCTATACTTTTGAACCAGTAGGCCTATAGAGCTTCCATACTTTGTATGTACATTGTATCTTTTTGTGTTAAGATTTTTTCAACTATGTCAATGTTTTTTAACCATGCGATCTTGACTTTTGACCTACTTTTGCAAATAAGCATTACATTTCCGAACACGATGCTTGCTAGGGGTATTTGTGTGTTCACAAACACATTGCTTTTCATCTTTGTTGTCATAAAATGGAGACCAAATTGATAACCAGCGGCGCCAAGCCACACTATGCCCTTTGGAGTTATGGCCCTTGAATTCCTAAAAAGGGTGCTTTCATGGCGATCCACGACGGTTTCCGCTCTCTAACTCGAACAGTTTTATAGGATAGTCTGGATTCACCTCCCTGTGCCATCAGGGGCACCCGTGTATCTCATGCACGCTTCTTGTTTTATCTTGTGACGCAAATGTATCTTTAAAATATAGGCATGACGAAGTTGCAATCTTATATTCTGCCGACATCTTTTTACGGGGCAATCAACTTGTTTTCCACGAAAATTACTGAAAGTAAAGTCTGATATATTTTTATTTGAAGAAGAATGTGTTGCCTCCTACATGTGTTTATTATTTCTTCTCTGATAACGTTGTTTGAATGATTGTAGACAGCGTGGTTGATAGTTTCTCCGAATGACAACGAAGAAAAACTGCAGTTATTGCACAGCCATTTATCCATGTCTCCATGAAATAACTAGATCTATACGTGAAATTGGAATTGTGTGATTAGGCATACAGTCGTTTTATCAAATTTGCGATTAGCATACAGAAATTAGCGATTTATCATACAGTTTGGTCAATATACACATACATGTATGCTCTACACAAAAAGCTTTCGATTTCGACTATTTGCAAGAAAACGGAAGACAGCGTCTGGTTTTTATATATAAATATGGTAAATTCGGCGATTAGCCGCTTCAAAATTTGCATTATAGCCCAAAATTGTGAGAAAATCTATAAAATATCTCAGTTTTTATACAAGCGATGAGGAGCGACCCAAAGTTTGGTATGTTTTTAAGAAGTTAAACGTGTGATAGACTTATACTTGACACTCGACTAATCCCGATTACCATTGTTAGATCTAATATAATGCAAAGTTACTTACATTTCCTTGTAAAAGAGAAATAATCCAGTTGTTTTAGCTGCGATGGGCAACACAATAACACGTCTGTATGCCTAATTGGCGAAACTGTATGCCTAATAGCTACCGACTTCCGGTGGGATACAGTAGGAGTCCGCACACTGTGAATGTTATCTCCTCAAAACGCTTAAGACAATGCCTTACAAGAATTCGCATATCTGCGCACAACTTACGTATTCAGACTGGTAGATACGGTAGAGATAGATTAGAACGGAATTTAAGAATATGCCAGCTGTGTAATGTATACGATGTTGAAGACGAGTATCATTTTATTATTAAGTGTCAGGCGTTTGAAGAGTTAAGAGTAAAGTACATAAAACCCTACTATAGAGTTAGACCAAATATGCACAAGTTTGTCGAATTACTTTTGTCAGACAGTAAAACAAAACTTACGGATCTATGTAAATTTATCAGTTTTGCAAATGTTAAACGGAATGAAATGTTACTAACAATATCATTATTAGTGTTATTTGTTAGCTGATAACTCATTGACTTCTGATTCTTTACTGCATTTAGCCCAGCATTTTATTGAAAACCTGTGAGAGGGTATTATAGTGTTGTTTGTGTTTTGCAATGTGTTTGCATAATGTCAGACATTGCAGATCCTGATCGAATGCTCATGTGGGAGTTATCTGGTCTGGATCTGCACTGTTTGCATCAAACAAACTATTTGACAAACTATGTGTCTTTATATATTTGTTCAGCTGAGCAGGACAATACTGTACTTATCGTCTGCCAGTGTTATTATGTGTATAAGTTACCAAATAAACCACATAGTCTATGTCTATGATGTTAAACTCGTATGCCTTGTTACCTGCTCTGTAACCATCGTAACGCGGCATCTGATCAGGACCAAACCTTTAGGAGCCCTCTGTTCGGGATCTTCACTGTTTGCATAGGACAAAAGTACTATTCACATGTACACTGTTTGAAAAAGATGCCTTCATGTATATGCGGGACTAGGGTTCAAATGGTTAATATATATATCGTCTTGTCTGGATCTAAAGAGTTGTAGATGTTAGTGATTATACAATCTTGAATCTTATGATTGGGCGAATTGGATTATAGCATTACAATTTTGTATTGTTTTCATCGAAATTGGCCCAATCATACAGTCCCCTGCTTTCAATAATTAGTCAGAAATATATTAACGTCTTATAACTTTGTCAATGCATTTTAGAGTCAGAAAATATGTAGTTGCTTTAGACTGTCATGTTTTCAGTCACTTACTATCAGTCGGTCAGTAAGTAGTTGTTTCTTGTTGGTTCTAGTAACTAGTAGTTTTCATACTATTGCCACGAACCCTCAATCTTGTATATATAAATTTACTAACGAAAGCCTTTTATTTGCAAAATATGATGATCTTGATTTGTTACAGAAATTAGGGTATATCCCAAGTTTGGAATGAGGGACGTGGCAATAGAGAATTAATGGTATAGAATTGTTTAACTTTGTTCATTAACTAGAAGAAACGGTTTAAATGCCTTCTCCAACAAAAACAAACGGTTAGTGATTTAGTTTTCTAGGGATTTCCCCTGTTACGATAAAAGCATAATTATTCAGGAAAAAGGTGAAGTAATAAGGTGAAATAAAAACTTCACACAGCAAACAGGGCTGACCACGATTGGACTTTTCTGGTAAAGGACGTCTTATCTTGGGCTGCACTGTTTGAAGTTACCGTTACTTGTGGTGATATTAGTGTGGTTTATATAAGCTTCAAGTAATTACTCGACACACCTTTATATAGTCGCCATATTATATTTGTTTGTTTATAAATTTTTTGTATGGACATTGTATGTTTATAACATAACTATGTAACGCTTAATGTTGTCCTCATGGGCTTTCAAGCCCACTGGATTTATGAAATAAACTGAAACTATAACTTATTTGTTTCAGGTATGTGCGAACCAGGACGTCAATGCAAGCATCCAAGATATAAAGTAAGCTGCCCTTCCAGACCTGCCAGACCACCTGGGACTCAACAGTGGCCCTTTCCTGGTGCAAATGACCATCCTCAAAATTTTTTATCCAAACAAATGTCGAGTCGTCCCGGCCCCGCTGGTATTAGAACAGAGGGCATGGTTGGGGCAGGTCCCCGAAGGCAGCCCTCTTTGCCTCGATCAGTGTCTCAAGGCGGAGGTGAAATGTTTCAGGGTAGAGGTGCAATGCTTCAGGGTGGCGGTGCAATGCTTCAGGGTGGCGGTGCAATGTCCCCGGGTAGAGGTTCAATGAGCTCCGGTGGCAATGGAATACCGAATACACATTTTAGACCTGAAGCTCCTCACACCTTGCAACCCAACCGTTTTCCAAGCCGTGAAATATTCACAGAAAGTCTTCAGCAGTCAAATATTCAAGGGATAGATAGGTTACAAGGATTTGCTCCTGCCATGGCGCAACCACGTCAACAATTTGGCAGTGCACAAAATATTCAGGCTCAGGTCCAAGCGAGGCTTCAACGAGAGCGCATGAGCATTCCGTCTTCCGGTACAATGTGGTCTATGGGAAACAGTGGTACACGTATGGTATCCCCATTTAGGTCAGACACTTTCGCACCTATGGCGCCAATGGGATTTGCCTTAAATAGGGGAGGAGGCGCGGGTTTCATGATGCCGAGCGGGATGGGTTATCCTATGTTTTAATATTTAGCAAGTTGTATAACTGTTGTCTGCATTTACTGTGCAGCAGTTCTCAAACATTTGTTGACCCACTCACTGCCATGACGACATTAATTTTAACTCTTTTATGGTCAAATTTATCGTGAAATGTTTACACCTTCACCGCCATATTGTCGTCTGCTTCATTATTGTCGTCTGCAATATTGTTTTAAAGTTAGATTAAAGGCGGTATGACTGAAGCAATTTCAAAACGAGTGTCAAACAGTTTGGATCCTTATCAGATGCCGAGTCACGCGGCGTCTGATCAGGATCCATATTGTTTGCAACCGCGCCTTTTGGTGTCATTGAAAGTGAAATGGTCAAACAATTGTCATCTGAGTTTAAATTGTTGGTGCAGTGGTCCCTCCCTACAACGGCCCTCCCAACAACGACTCCCTCCTTTGCAACGACCCTTTACGCTGTTTGCTAAACATGACAAGTATATGTTCAACCTATTCACGGCTGCAATGTCGTCTGCTTAAAAATGTCGTCTGCTGTTTTTCTCAAAATGACATAATGGACATTTTGACGGGAAAAAAATATTAACGAGTGATAAACAGCTTGAATCCAGATCAAACGCCGCGTCACGCGGCGTCTGATCTGGATTCAAGCTGTTTGCAAATGTAAGCCAATTTCCCTCCCTATAACGACTCCCTCCGAACAACACACACATTTTTGGTCTCCCGTTGAATGTCGTTGTGGAGAGGGAGCGCTGTACAGTTTTATATCTCAATAAGTGTCAAACACTTTTGGGATCCTGATTAGACATCGCGTAACGCGGCGTGGGATCAACATCAAATCTATTTGCAAATAACCACTGTACTCTGGGTAAAGCAGTAAATGGGTTAATCTACCTTCTGCTTAAGAAATAAGCGTCTAAGCGTCAAACACTTTTGATCCAGATGAGATGTCGTTCTATTAGGCGTCACACCTGGATAAAATTGTCACAAAGCAGCACGTGGCGTGCATGCAGAAGCTGTTATTTTATGAAATGCTCTGCTGTTATTTTGTATTGAAAACCCCGTTTTATGTAAACTACAAACAAGTGTTGTTTTTAATATCCGTATTGGTCAGTGTGACTTCTCCTATAAAAAACCTCTCTTAACTCTCTCACTGCCAACGGCGCCTAAATGCAAATACAGTCATGGGACATAATTAATCGTCACCCCACGAAATGTTGGGTAATTTTTCACACATTTTCTACATTTCTGGTGATGCCACAAAATTATCGAACACAAAACTACACCACAGTGCAGGCCAGTTTTAAAGCTAGGGTGTTAACTTTCCAAATACAGTACTGTAGTGTAATCTTTATTTGAGTCTCTTCATGGTTACACAGTTTAAAACATCATCATATACATATATATACATGAACCATGCCATTTATTATTGAAATACAACAGACTGTGGAAATTTTTATCAAGACAATAAAATATATAAATCACAGATAAGTTCATATGTGAGCATTTTATGCCAAATACTTTCACGTACATTGTATATTGTCCATTGGCTTGAATACAAATGCAATATACACTTATGGTGTCTTGTGTGTCGAATGGCGGTGGATGTCCCGGCACATTCAAGCATCCACTTCCATCGCCATTGTACACTTAGACAGTTTATTGTACCGGCATCATATAATGCCAGACACCTTTTTGAGTAAACCGGAATTTATAAATCACAGCCTGGCAATTGTTTTACAATCACATTGCACATATCCTTATCAATGAATAAGATCAATTTATCAGTATTAATGGTTTAACTCATTCACCCTAAATACATGTATAGATGTATTTATTGCTGTTTGGGCACCAGCCTCTATTAATACGCAATTTTAGAATATACATGAAAAAGTTGACTCGTTCAAATCAACTGGTTGCTATGATAACAAATGGGACAAATAACTACAATTGAAGAACGTTTTAATTAAAAAAATATATTCTCCCTCACAAAAGTGCCCTTTCAAAACGAAACTAAAGATATGTACAGAAATTGTTAATGTACAAGTTTATTGACATGCGATAAATGCTAAAATAACATGGGAGTTTTCTTATTTTACTTTTCATCGCATATGTATATGGTGCGCGTTAATTTGGTGTAGTTATACATAGATTTCATCTACTGTTACCATGGCGACCGTTTAATGTGAACATGGTTTAAATTTTGCATGTACATGTACATTCTAAAATTACCTTGCAAAAAGAACAAAATAATCACATGATCAGTTTGAGACTGATCTTTGTTTCAACTCTTAAAAACCAAACAGAACTGCAATGAATGTTGTCTAGAGTTTTAATTCTTTTATTAACAATTAAAAAGAACTGATAAAAATAAGCAACTTTTCCACAGGGTGACGAATAATGATGTTCATTGACTGTAGTTTGCATCCTTATCAGACGCAGCGAAAGACACCGTCTGATCAGGATCTGAGCTGATTTACACAGTATTCCTAGGCATATGTCCCTGAAGAGTATGATTGTGTTATGAGTATTCCTGGCCAATTAACATAGTACATGCACATCAAGGTGTATAATTGTATATGTCTAGGAGTCTTTTCCGTTCTCCCCCTCCCTTATACATGTTCATCCCAAAATTTCCTTCAAAATGGAGACTAAGTTATTTGACGAAGATACACTTTTGACATGTCTGTGTCAGGGCTGCCATTTCTCCGGATTTTTCCTAAGTCTTCGAATTTTCATCCTTGCAGATGGTAGCTTAAAACAGGCTGAAAGTAAAACAGAATGCGCTATAGGGCGCATTCTGTTTTACTTTCAACCTGTTTCAAGCAGTCAAGTGTCTTCAAAACAAGAAACAGAAATGGGGTAAAGGTACGTTTAGATTAGTAAAATTGCGTCTGAAAAATTGAAATCTTAGGATTTTTATGATCAAGCTATGGCAGCCCTGCTGCGTGTGGCCATCATAACTGCAGCAATAAAGCATTTCCGTGGTAAACAATTAATTGGTACAGTGGAGAAAACGTTATTCTTTCCCGTTTAAACGCAAACGCAAATGTATTAAAACGTAGAAAATGACAAATTGTTGACAATTCTGAACATTCGTTTTAATCTGAGTGGCAAACATATTGAAGCCTGATCAGACGTCGGGGTAACCCGGCGTCTGATCAGGCTCCAAACTGTTTGCACTGCAAATAATAGTTTTTAGCGTAATCGCGTTTATAAGGAATGAATAAAGTGTTCTCCGCTGTAGGCTTTGGGTTAGCCATTAGTTTGACAGAAGAGATTACTCTAGAGCATAGTATTCTCTCCTAAAAGAACTTGAATATGAGAATCCAGGTGCTTTTAAGATATTTTTAAGAATGGACAGAGCTTCATTTATTGAAATAAGCAAAATAGTGACACCCCTAATTAAACAGAAAGATATGCACATGACAAATTCCATCTGGCAGATTCATTACAGATACAAACGGAATATTACTATACTTTGCATATCTTATGCACCGGATCACTCGAGTTGTGTGTGTAAAGGCTATATCCAACGAGACCGAAGGTCGAGTTGGATATAGCCTTTACACACACAACGAGGGTGATCCGGTACATAAGATATGCAAAGTATAGTAATGTTCCTTTTATTATATACCTCTTATAATAAAAATAAAATGAAAAACGATAGAAATGTTTCGAGCGTTACTATAAATAAACGGGATTTCCCAGACGTCACACTTCGGGGAATGGCACGTGAAAGTAAATACTCGCTATTACGACCACTAAAACGAATGCTAATTGATTAAATAATAGAGAGGTGACAGCTTAAAGCAAGGTGACAGTGAAACAGAAAGCTCCTAAAGGAGCTTTCTGTTTCACTGTCACCTTGCTTTAAGCGGTCACCTACCGTAAACACCCTAATACTTAACATAATTAAGTGGTCGTAATAGAGAGGTTTTACTGTAGTTCCGAACTTCCGACTACACAATAAACGTTCCCATTACACAAGGTACATGGGTAATACGGAATTTTCAATCCGTCAAGGTGTATTTGTTCGATAAAATACAGAAATATGTCGGGCAGAACATTGGTAGGTATATAATAAAAAAAATATCACACACATGGAAACTGTCTTAACCATAATCGCGCTAAACGCGACTTGGCTAACATTTGTAGAACAATTTGATTCAGATCAGATGATGCGTAACACGACGCGACGTCTGATCTAGATTCAAAAGGGGTTGTCACTCATATACAATTTTTCTTTTGTTTAAAAAATCATAAAAACTCAGTTTTACTTTTTTCGCAGACGGCATATTTGATTTGGAGCAGACGACAATTTAGCACAGTAAGGGTTAAAGGGACTCGCAACCGGATGGTGTGCTTGTCAAAATAAAACAAAATACTCAAATTAAAGCAAATTTGTGGCATTATTTGGCTTTTGACATTAAAAAAATATGATCAGTCCAAAAACAGTCTCAAGAAATGTCACCGAATCTTAGTTTTAGATATTTTCCATAGTTTTTCTATAGCGTCAGCTGGCGGTATAGTTGTTGTTGTTCCTTCTCTACACGGGCTCAAACATAAACCCGAGCCGAATAAAGTACTATCAATCGCTACCAGTGAAGTACGTTAATTCGCTACCATATTTATAGAGAGAGCGCTTGTAGCCGATGGGGTAAAGGCGTTTCCTCATTTTTCATGTTTGTCTCCGCATGAAGGGTCACGGGTTCGAATCCCACCAGAGTTTTTTCTTTTCTTTATTTTTGAAATGCATTTTTAACAGAATTTATTATCCTAAACTAAATCTTACCCATTTATATAAGCATTTGACATATATTTACAAATTACTATTTTTTATGCTAAATCCGGTTGCGAGCCTCTTTAACTTCAAGTCAAGCTAAAAGACAAAGATATTAACTTTAAACAAATATATTAATTATTATCATAATCTTCCTCTTTGAAAGCAGAAAATGTTGACCAGTGTAAATGTTTTCCATAACTTCTGAAATTTTCTCCAGTGCTCTCAGTCTGCAGTCTTTCTTCGGATAATCAGCGCTGATTATATTCCATAAATCATTTTCATTTTGAAAGTGTTCAATCAAAGCTTCTCTGTCTTTCACTGGCCAGTTTGCTTGGGCAGCCATTTTTATTGTTTACAAATTCACACATCTGTGGAATTCCATCCAAATACATGTATATCTCCTAATCATGCAGGGGCATACATTATTAAAGATAAACGTGGGGAGTACGGCCACGATTTTAAAATACAACATGTCTATTTCAATGCTGAGATGTATGTCTGGGGAAAAAAGGTGTATAGCAAAGGGTTTCCCCAATTTACCCATAACATTTTGATTTGTATGCCGAAAAACATGTCAAGGAATACTGTGTAAATCAGCCTTTAACTCATTGAGCCCTAGTGACGCATATATGCGTCCTTTACCAAAAGTGTACCTGTGAGGAGTGCACCTTAATGCAAACAGTGAAGTCCCTGATTAGAGGGCTCCTGTAGGAGCCCTCTAGTCAGGGACTTCACTGTTTGTCATTTTGTAACATATTACTAAAACAACCCTAGATAGTCTAAAATGAACCAGCCTTTATTGTAAATTGGAATTGTCCATTGGATGTTTTAGGAGATAATGAGTTAAAAACAGACGATATAACTTGGCAGTGACAGAGTTAACCCCTTGCAGTGTATGCTCATTTAAACTTTAGTATATATATTTTTTTCATCTGCTTTAAAATAAAAAAAAAACTCTTACTGGGAGGGGGTCTCGGGGGCATGCTCCCCCGGATTTTTTTTATTTCCAGATGGTCTCTGCTGCATTCTGAGGGTGTTTCCAGCATTCCAAACAGGTATAAGGCGAAAATAAATCTATGTAAAAAAATGACTCCAAATGACCCAAAATTATAAATCTTAGGCAAAATAAAAAAGTACCTGAGCTGTGTTTCCGGTAACCCGACCAACCCTAGTTTTTCCCCCCGATTCAAAATTTTTTTTTCACTTTTCGAAAAATGTGTTTGCAAATGTCGGTCATTTTTGCGACATTCGTTTTTTGAGGAGCGTGGTTTAGATTTTTAAGATTATTTTGGTAACGAGACCTATCAATAAAATCAACAATTTGAATGGATATTTATAAGGTTTGTTATGTATTGTCCAGGGCTTTGCACACTACATGTACATTCATGCATGTCCATGTAAAAAAAACTCCATCAGAAAGTTATATGTATTATTTATTATTATAACAAAAAATATTTTCCGACCGTCCGTCACATATATTTTTTGGCATGTAATAGGAAACACAGGTATTTTTTATTTTGCCTAATATAACATTTTTGGCAGGTTGCCTTCCAGCTATTAAACTCTAACTCATATCCTTCCCACTCCTATTAGTGTACTCACTCTTACTAGGGGGTACGGGGGCATGCTCCCCCTGGAAAATGTTATTCCTAGATGACCTCTGGTGCGTTCTGGGGGCGTTTTGCGCATTTAAAATAGGTAAATTACTAATTAAAATCCATGTAAATTTTCAACTTAAAATAACAAATTATTAATGATATAGGATATTTTTTGACGTTGTCTTCTGGCTATTAGCCGAAAAGCCTACCCCTACCCCCTCCGATTAGTGTAGACACTGTTACTAGAGGGTCCGGGGCATGTTGCCCGGAATTTTTTTTTATTTCTAGATGGTCTTTGGTGCGTTCTGGGGGCGTTTTGCTCATTCAAAACGGGTAAAATACTAACATAAATCTATGTAAATAATCTGCAACCATTATTGGCAAAATTTTTGGGAGGGGGGGGGGGGGGGCATTGCCCCCAAGTTACAGGGGGGAACGTTATAGTCATTTAATCTATTATAATTTGAATTGAAAAACAGTGGCTCGACACTGTTAGCAATTCAATAAATCGAGTTTTTTCATGACACAGTTCAGTTACTGTCTAACCCTTATCATGCTGAATTGTCGTCTGATTCAAATATATTGTCTGCAAAATATAATGTAAAATAAAAACCGTATTTTATATATTTTTAATTCAAGAAACTATAAATAAGAGTGGCTAACATTTTGGATCCAAATCAGACGCCAAATACGCGTCGTATGATCTGGATACACACTGTTTGTAATATTAGTCAAGTCGCGATTAGCACGATAAAGGATATAATAGCCCTACTAATTTCGACCACAGGTACTTGACACATACTTTATTATCTATGACCCCCCTTTTTTTTTTTTTACTATACTTCTATTATAGATACCTTGTATCTATAATAGAAGTATAGTAAAAAAAAATTATATATATATATATATTTAAAAGGGGGTGTTAATAGATAATAAAGTATGTGTCAAGTACCTGTGATTTCGACTACTACCGAAGCTTAAGCTTTCTGCACTTTAGGCAGATTGTTGCTTAAAGCAAAATCAAACTTTCATAATGTTTTAAGAGGTCTCGTGTTTATAATACCACTATTAAGTCTTAAATGCAGTAGTCGTTATAGAGATATTTTACTGAACATAAAATTAAGGGAATAGGAATTTTGATATAAGTGACAAAATAGGTAGATTGCGAAACATCGCCGAATGGCGATTATTTTAAGTTTTCGATGGCGGAATTGAATATCGTTCAAAAGATAATAAATGCATGTAGATCTATAACTAAATAAACTACATACAACAACACCCATTTGTTGACACCAATTGTTGCTCGGAGGAATATGTTGTAGGGTGGGACATTGGCTTACAGTTGCAACCAGCTTGAATCTAGATCAGACGCCGCGTCCCCTAAGCCTTATTTGACAGAGTATTTTCCAGGTTTCACATACTTCCTTTTCCAGTGCCATTTCATGTTTTTTCGTTAATTTAACGCGTTTAACAGAGATATAGAACCGAAAGTACCTACAGGGGGAAACTGATATTTCGTTAAAACAAAGAGTGGGCGCGAATACCATCAACTGTCAGTTTGGCGATTAAATGGTAAAATCAGTCGCCTGCTTGAGATTCTAATCGATTACACCACTAACAATGTGTCTCCTTACTTTAAGTCTTTCGTGTTATCATTAATGGCGTTTGAAATTAGTTTTGCTGTAATCGATTAGTAACTGACTTGGTCATTAGGTTAGTCATCTCTAACTTTCGATCGCTCAGAAACAAATTCAAATTCAAATTACTTTGGGTAACAAAGGCGCTTACAAGTACCAGGGCTGCCACAAGTTGACATGAAAAATCCTAAGATTTCGAAATTTGCATTTTTCAATTGCGAATTTACGAATCGTACCTTTACCCCATAGCCTGTTTCTAGTTTTGTAGACACGTGACTACTAAAAGCAGGCTGGAAGTAAAGCAGAATGCGCCTTATGGCGCATTCTGCTTTACTTTCAGCCTGCTTTAAGCTACCATGTTCTAGAAAAAAATCCGAAGATTTAGGAAAAATCCGGAGAAATGGCAGCCCTGAAGTACACATTACACAATCGGGTCAATTTTATACTGCATGTGAAAGGTCAATTTCCAGAGACTCGCTACACGTAATAAACATTTAGAGTTATTCTAAATCATTTTACAAAGGGACATTAAACAATATGGTACGTGATCAATTTTATTTGTCGTTTTTTGAAAAATTAGTTTTCTTCAAAGTTTCACTATCATTCCCATTTTCCGCATTTTTAGCTCACCTGAGCCATAGGCTCAGGATGAGCTATTGTGATACCATTCCGTCCGTCGTCCGTCGTACGTCCACATCTTCAAACAACATCTCTTCTGAAACCACTGACTCGATTTCAACCAAACTTTGTCAGAAGCATCAGTGACAAGGGGGAACGAAATATTGTTCAAAGTTTTTGGCTAGAGTTATTCCCCCTGCTTTTGGACCAGATTTTCTAACATGACCCTATAGACAACTTTTAATGCATAAGAAAATCTTAAAAAATCTTCTCCTCAGAAACCCAAAGGCCCAGACCTTTGATATTTGGTATGTATCATTACCTAATGATCTTCTACCAAGATTGTTCAAAGTTTGACCCTGTGGCCAAAAATGGCTCCGCCCTGGGGCTTATCAGTTTTTCTTAGGAAAACCTTTAAAAATCTTCTCCTCAGAAACTGTATGGCCTAGATCATTAATATTTGACATGTAACTTTGCCATATGGTCCTCTACCAAGATTGTTAAAATTATGACCCCCGGGTTAAAATTGGCCCCGCCCCGGGGCTTATCAGTTTTACATAGACTTATATAGGAAAACCTTTAAAAATCTTCTTCTCTGAAACTGTAAGGCCCAGATCTTTAATATTTGACATATAGCTTTGACCTGTGGTCCTCTACCAAGATTGTTCAAATTATGACCCCGGGCCAAAAATGGCCCCGCCCTCGGGCTTATCAGTTTTTCATAGGAAAACTTTTAAAAATCTTCTTCTCTGAAACTGTAAGACCTAGATCATTTATATTTGACATGTAGCTTTGCCTTAAAGTCCTCTACCAAAGTTGTTCAAATTATAACCCTTGGGTCAAAATTGGCCCCGCCCCGGGGCTTATCAGTTTTAATAGACTTATATAGGAAAACATTTAAAAATCTTCTTCTCTTAAACTGTATGGCCTAGATGTTTAATATTTGACATATAGCTTTGCCTTGTGGTCCTCTACCAAGATTGTTCAAATTATGACCCCTTGGCCAAAAATTAGGAAAACCTTTAAAAAATCTTCTTCTCTGAAACCGTAAGGCCAAGATCATTTATATTTGACATGTAGCTTTGCCCTATGGTACTCTACCAAGATTGTTCAAATTATGAACCCTTCATCAAATTTGGCCCCGCCCCGGGGCTTATCAGTTTTACATAGACTAATATAGGAAAACCTTTAAGCCTAATAGTTTTTCATAGGAAAACCTTTAAAAATCTTCTTCTCTGAAACTGTAAGGCCCAGATTCTTAATATTTGACATATAGCGTTGCCTTGTGGTTCTCTACCAAGTGTGTTCAAATTATGACCCCCGGGCAAAAAATGGCCCCACCCACGGGCTTATCAGTTTTTAGAGGAAAACCTTTAAAAATCTTCTTCTCTTAAACCGTAAGGCCCAGATCATTAATATCTGGCATGTAGCTTCGCATTGTGGTCCTCTACCAAGATCAAATTATGGCACCTGGGTCATAGCTATATCAAAATGTTGTCTTGCCCAGTCAGATTCTATGGTACAGTGTCCTCAGGTGAGCGAAATGTGACCCTCTGGGTCTCTTGTTTCGGCAATGTTGCTGAAACCTTTAATACGAAACCTGAACAGCAGATCGCACGCGCTATAGCAAGCGTTTTTGTGAGGCTTCCGAATGTAGGAAGGGTCCGGTGTATGAGAATCAAAGATAGGCCTACTTCAACTATTGAACCGGAACAACTTTTCTAATTCAAGGGGCACTACTCTAAACCCACTTTCCATGCGGAGTAACTGTATATCGGAAGGGCACCATTTGATAACCTGTTTATCACATAAACACCAATTGACACGAATACTTTTACTTTTGCCCTCGGCTCTTAGGGAAACGATTCATCAAAGGTGTTATTCGGTTTTATTCGCCCGTAGATAAAAACACCTATCAAACTAAAATAAAGAAAGCTATATTCAAATGAGCTTTCTGCATTATTTTGATCTTGCATTATGCAGACGCCTGTCTTTAGTGTTTTCGCCGCGATTGACGGTTTTGTTAATTACGGTAAGAATTCTGTTTTAATTATATTGTGTTTTCTTTTTCTTATTCCCCCTCCTAAAGATTAAATAAAATTTGAATGATTTTCACAATTTTCTTCCGACTAGCGAGCTACAAAATGTCATTATTTTCCTCGAAATTGAATGTAGATATATCTATATGCATTTTGCTGTGTGATGGATTTCCCGTAAAGCTTAAAAGTCACGCCATGGGCGGAGCTGACCGAAATATTAACACATGCGCAATGCTTGCTAACGTCTAAATCCAAGTCTCGAACACTTCATAATTAAATTGCCAAATCTCGTTAAATCCCGTTGACTTAATAATTAAACCGAGCGAAAATTTAAATTTTGTGGCTTGCTGATTGGCTGAAAAAGTAGGCCAAACACTAAAGCAACATGACGTCATTATCATTGTAAATTACAGTCGGCGTAGTTGTGCAGTATTTTGGCACGAATGAATAACGACGCTCTTTTGCACGGGTCGAGCAACTTCAAATGTTACTTTGCTGTTTGTTAATGTTGACTTTTGACGATGATTAAATTACTTAGTGTGTCATTTCTCCATGGTTTTGTGATCTGTTGGTAGCTGCTTAACAAATTTACTACCATTTGACGCTTTTACTTTGTAAAGAAAATTGAAAGTAAAGCATAAAGCTTCACCAAAAACTTTCTGCTTTACTTTAAACCTGCTTTAGGCAACCACATGTCCTTAAATTTGGAGAAGCTGAAACAGCCACCAACCTGAGAAATGAAGTTGTGAATATATAGTAAAGGGATATGTCTAACTATTGTGTTCCGATGTTGCAAAATTAAAATAAACTTCTCTGAATAAAAAATAAATTGTTTTGTTTCTTTACACTATTCATGCCAGTGCCTAGGCTTTCAGTGCTTTGATTATATCAGAAACAAGAGGGCCATGGCCCACAAGTCGCTCACCTGAGAACATTGTACCTAAGCTGACTAGGCAAGACAATATTGTGATACGGAAAAAAGGCTTGCCTGCCTTTTTTCCGTTCTTAAGTAATGCACGATAAAATCAAAGGTATTCCAATTCTATTTAATCACTGATAGACTTTGAAAAGTGTTTGATTTGCGCGTGAATAATTTCCTCAAAACTAGGCAACTACAAAACATGGGGGCTGACATATTGGATGATGATGTCACGGCTTTTACGAAGAGTTGTGCGTGACGTTTCGGAATGCCCGATTTCGGTGATATTTTTAAACCATTTTAAGAATGAATAAACCACAACACTCACTTGTAATGATTTCCTCCAAATGACAAACTTTCAAACAGTTCAATCCATACCCTTTAACGCTAAAAATGAACGTTATTTGCAAAAAGCTACTTCTCAATCGAACCGATAAAAATAACGGATTACCATACGTCATCAATACAAAATAATGACGTCATTATTGGTGGTCAGATGACTTCCAAAAATAGTTTCAGATTGCATTATAATACAGGGCTGCCATAAGTTGAAATGAAAAATCCTAAGATTTCCAAATATGCATTTTTCAAGCGCGATTTTACGAATCGTACCTTTACCCCATAGCCGATTTCAAGTTTTGTTGGCATGTGACTAGATCTACTTAAAACAGACTGGAAGTAAAGCAGAATGAGCCTTATAATGGCGCATTCTGCTTTACTTTCAGCCTGCTTTAAGCTACCATATCCTGGGGGAAAATCCGGAGATTTAGGAAAAATCCGGAGAAATGGCAGCCCTGATAATATAGCTACATACGGAGGAGTTTTAACTTTTAACATTGTATACACGGGTGCTTATATAATTTATTATCTATTTGATTATTGGGTAACAATATATGATAGATCTTGTCCCTTACAATTTAGGTTTATAATAAAAGTTCGAGTCGGTTGTGTAATCCAGATCTCAGTCACGAGAGGCGTAGCCTCGAGTGTGATCTGGAATACACAACGAACTGATACAAGAGCGCTGATCACACACTGGCGATAGATCTATTCCGTTTTCATTAATACAATTTTGCTTTTTTTCCGTCCATAGGCAAAGCCTAAATACATATTATATATACATGTAGCTATAAAAAGAGTTTTAAAGGTTTTCCTATATAAGTCTATATAAAACTGATAAGCCCCGGGGCAGGGCAAATTTGACAAGGTGTCATAATTTGAACAATCTTGGTAGATGACTATAAGGTTAAGCTACATTTCAATTACAAATGATCTGGGCCTTACAGTTTCAGAAGAAGATTTTCAAAGGTTTTCCTATGAAAAACTGATAAGCCCAAGGGCAAGGCCAGTTTTGGCCCAGGGGTCATAATTTGATCAATCATGGTAGAGGTCCATAAGGCAAAGCTATATATCAAAGCTGAAAGATCTGGGCCTTACAGTTTCAGAGAAGAAGATTTTTAAAGATTTTCCTATATAACTCTATGTAAAACTGATAAGCCCCGGGGCGGGGCCAATTTTGACCCTAGGGTAATAATTTGAACAATCTAGGTAGAGGACCATAAGGCAAAGCTACATGTCAAATATTAATGATGTAGGCCATACAGTTTCAGAGTAGAAGATTTTCAAAGGTTTTCCGAAGAAAAACTGATAAGCCCAAGGGCGGGGCCATTTTTGGCCCAGGGTCATAATTTGAACAATCTTAGTAGAGGACCATAAGGCAAAGCTATATGTCAAAGCTGGAAGATCTGGGCCTTACAGTTTCAGAGAAGAAGATTTTTAAAGATTTTCCTATATAACTCTATGTAAAACTGATAAGCCCCGGGGCGGGGCCACTTTTCATCCGGGGGTCATAATTTGAACAATCCAGGTAGAGGACCATAAGGCAAAGCTAGATGTCAAATATTAATGATCTAGGCCATACAGTTTCAGAGAAGAAGATTTTTAAAGATTTTCCTATATAACTCCATATAAAACTGATAAGCCCAAGGGCGGGGCCAATTTTGACCCGGTGGTCATAATTTGAACACTCTAGGTAGAGGACCGTAAGGCAAAGCTACATGTCAAATATTAATGATCTAGGCCATACAGTTTCAGAGAAGAAGATTTTTAAAGATGTTCCTATATAACTCTATGTAAAACTGATATGCCCCGGTGGGCGGGCCAATTTTGACCCGGGGGTCATAATTTGAACAAGCTAGGTAGAGGACCATAAGGCAAAGCTACATGTCAAATATTAATGATCTAGGCCATACAGTTTCAGAGAAAAAGATTTTTAAAGATTTTTCTATATAACTCTATGTAAAACTGATAAGCCCCGGTGGGCGGGCCAATTTTGACCCGGGGGTCAAAATTTGAACAAGCTAGGTAGAGGACCATAAGGCAAAGCTACATGTCAAATATTAATGATCTAGGCCATACAGTTTCAGAGGAGAAGATTTTCAAAGATTTTCCTAAGAAAAACTGATAAGCCCAAGGGTGGGGCCATTTTTGGCCCCAGGGCCAAAATTTGAACAATCTTGGTAGAAGATCATTAGGTAATGATACATACCAAATATCAAAGGTCTGGGCCTTTTGGTTTCTGAGAAGAAGATTTTTAAAGATTTTCTTATGCATTAAAAGTTGTCTATACGGTCATGTTCGAAAATCAAGTCCCAAAGCAAGGGGAATAACTCTAGCCAAAAACTTTGAACAAGATTTCGTTCCCCCTTGTCACTGATGCTTCTGACAAAGTTTGGTTGAAATCGGGTCAGTGGTTTCTGAGGAGATGTTGTTTGAAAATGTGGACGGACGCCGGACGACGGACGACAGACGCCGGACGACGGACGAAGAGCGGTCACAATAGCTCATCCTGAGCCGAAGGCTCAGGTGAGCTAAAAACGTGTTTAGTCAAAGGGAGCGAACTCATGCAGAAGATAAAATTAAGTGATACATGAATTGCCTCCCTACACTTGTGCTCATGTGGGCTCTCAAACAGGGACCATCTCGGTTATATATGTCCCTGGATCAAATAAGCAATTTCGATGAAAATAACTTGACCAGCCTTATATATTGACTGCAAGGCCAGGTCCCGATGGACACTATTATTTTTTAGCAAAACGAAAAACGAGGTATCTTATTTTCAACATATTACATATGGGGAAATCCCCGTTTTTTACCCAGCTATTTATAGTAACGTGTCGAAAAACTATTGAAATTCCGAGAATGATGGTACCCGGTTTTCGAAAGTTGAGCAATACAGAACACGGAAAATGAAAGTAGGGCCGCAAACCAACAGAAGGCCTAGTGGGTTTTCCACTGGTGCTGCATATTTCATGGTCAGCTGTATCTGCAGTTAATGTGTCTTTGGATCCCGAAAGGTATGTTGGTTGATTGTTTTTATTTCGCTTTTCTCTCTGATTTTTTTTTTATATATAAAGACGAGATGTCAATACTCCAATAAAGTAGATGATGCTTGTTGGTGCATGTTTTTCTTTGAGCATGTCAGAAGGTCATGTGTAATAAGACAATAATTATGCTTTTAATTTAATAAAGTTGTGTGTCTTTTTGTTCCCCAAATATAATTATCTTTTGTATATCGTTTAAAGATTTAAATATTTACTAAATATCTTTCTTTCTTTTTTTTAATAATTTGAAGTATAGATCTACTTTCGTTTTGCAAATCTCCTGAATTTGATCATAAAGTCTACTTTCGTTTTTGAATAGTTCCTGAATTTTGACTTTTAAGATAACTCCAAACTATATGTATATTGCCAATAGAACAGGTTAATTAATATTGAGTCTTAAAAGAGTGAAAACCAGATAGCAAATCAACATTGTTTTTGTAATAAACTGATTAAAATCCCAATATGAATAATACAAATTTAAAATTTCATTTAAATTTTATTGAATTTGAATTGATTGCTTAATCTTTGTATAAATAGGTGAACTATGCCTTTTTACACTTTAATTTACTTCTCCACTGAAGAAAATAGTTTCATTTTATACAGTCGTGAATATATAAGTATCATAAGAAATATTTTCTATTCTCTAGCAGATGCACCATGGTGACTTGAAGCCAACTGAAAGTAAAGCAGAATGCACCTTAAGTCGCATTCTGCTTTACTTTCAACCTGCTTTGAGTATTCATTTGTCTTCAAAACTAGAAACAAGTTATGGGGGTATATATGGGTTAAGAACTTACAAGACAAGATTATTACAGCTGACTTGCATTCAGAGGAACATCACTGATGCATTTTATTTTAACTTTTAGACAAAGACCATGTATACTATTAATCATTGTTTTAGACAAAGACATAGACAAACTTTATTTTACATCGGATAGGTTATAACAAATTAACATGTATAAGCTCTGTACTGGGCTTTTACTCCAACACACATATAGGTAAATGATATAAGAAGCAAGCAAATAAAACAAATTTAACCCTTTACCCCATAGCCTGTTTCTAGTTTTGAAGATAGGTGACTACTTAAAGCAGGTTGAAAGTAAAGCAGAATGTGCCTTAAGGCACATTCTGCTTTACTTTCAGCCTGCTTTAAGCTATAATCTGCAAGGAAACTGAAAATAATTCTTATGAATTATATTTATGACTGTATAATTTGGAACTATTTTCTTCAGCGGAGGATTAAATTAAATGCGCTAAAAGTCGCTTCTATTGGGGAAAGGGTTAAGCAGGATCAAAGACATGCATAACTTCTGCTCCGTTTAAATGTGATGTCTCATCTAATGTCCATTCACTCTCCATACTGGACAACAATTATTAAAGAATCAGCCTTAGACTCATCAATATTTTAACCTTCGCCTGAATAGCAATTACAAACAATACATATTTATTGATAAGATAAAATACTAAGCAGTTAAAAAATTGAAGGCCTAGCTAGTTCAATGCGCAGAGCATCGGTCAGTCAAATGAAAGCAGACTGAAAATAATTGCATATTCCCCTTTACTTTCAACCCGCTTTAAGTGGTCACCTATCTGCAAAACTAGAAACCGGCTATTTCTTGTTTTGAATTAAGACATATGATATGGGGTAATGCTCACTAAATATTTCTTGTTTTGAAGACATATGATTCAGCTCTAAATGACCTTTTTGTGGCAATGGGCCGTAAAACACCATTCATTCATTTAAAGACATGACCACTTAAAGCACATGAATATTATATTAAAATAAAGGCACATTCTGCTTTACTTTCAGTCTGCTTTAAGCTACTATCTGCTAGGATAAAGAAAATATTTATTATGGCTCATATTTATTTAAACTGCTAGAGCCAAAAAAAAAATTACCTGTTTCCTATTACATGCCCAAAATTTTAGGGACTTGTTTGACCTTGATAAAATATTGTAACGATTCTCTTGGTTTGCCGAGCGGTAGCAAACTATTTTATCTGAATAGAAAATGACTTCGGGTCTAATGCTTTTAAACAATGGAATCCTCAAGTTATCTGACTTGAGGTTCAATGATATATTAATTTTCCTTTAGCTACTTAGCTGAATGATTAGTAAATAAATGAAAGAACAAGTTCAACAAATGATTATAAAAATGATTGGGCATATAAGAATCACAGTGTAAAATTAACGCATAAAACAATCAACTTTGTTCAGGGCGTGAGCCTACTTGCTTGGGGTCTTGTCTCAAGTATATGACCTGAAGCAATTCAACTTGGGGTTTGACTCGAGGTCTCCTTCTTGATATCTATGTATCTTATCTGTCAATTTGAGGCAGTTAGTTGGAAGCTATATACAGGTAGGCGTATATGATCTATTAGAAAGATCCAATTGTGCTTGAGGTCAAGATCCGGGGTAGTGACCTAAAATCAGGACCTGGAGTCACTCCAGGTATATGTATACTTAATATATATTAATATACTGAGCACGTAAAGGTAAAGCACCAGCCTACGACCCGGACACTTGTGTACGCCGAGGAAGTCAAGCAACTCTGTGCCGAAGCAGCAACTCTGTTGACAACCTGGAGCAGTACACCTCTAAGATCCAAAGTCCCAGGTGATAGTGCAATACCAATAGCCTTCAAGTAGCTTACTCAGAGCCAGCAACGGAGAGAATCAGTTGCTGAGCTCGGTCTGTAAATATTAATTAATACTAGCTACTATATTATTAAAAGCGTCTCTTCTGTATTTCTTACGATGTGATCAGTACGACGGTCGGCTTCCAACTAACTAACAAAGTGAAACATCGGCTTATATACTCTTACACCATTCGGATTACTTGGATACCTACGCTGTGTATCGCTTTATTAAGAGTGGGGATTTCCAACGTGTATCTATTTTTAGAACATGATTCTCGGCAATCAAGTAAATATCTGCGTAAACAATGCCTTTCTGGTTTATATAACAATTTGGCTAAATTCTGTAGGATTCATAGAAAAGGTCTGCATTTATATATAAAAGAATTACTTACATTTGGTGTGATTATTTCGAAGATTTAGTCTGTTAGACGCAGCGCTAATTATCATAAATCGGTGTTCTGAAATATCTACTATGTTGTAAGAATGGCCCTAGGATTTTCATCACATTACCCACGCCTCTGATTTCGGAGCGTCCCGCTCCCTTTATTCTTGTTAAACAAATACCAAAAACATATCAAGTAAAAACATGAACGATAACAATCTTAACTTCTGAATCGATCAAAGTAAGTCCTGGTGACTTATCCCTGAGGTAAAATCTCTAACTACACAGTCACTTGTGGGAAACATGGCCCATGGTCAGGTGGATCAAAAAGTCCATCTTGTCAACACACTCTTTTGCACAAATGTTGCACTTAAAGTCTTGGCCTACTGCGTGCCATCCACGATGGATATACATCATCGTAATGTCTTCAAAATGGATGCCGCATACTTTACAGCTGTGGAAGTTGGATTCAGAGCTCGGTGGCTCTACACTAGTTTGTGTTTCTTGGTTACATAGACCAACTCCAACCTGTATCTCCTTTGAGAACTTACTTGGCCTTTTCTCAGCATCATACTTTTCCTCTATCCTCTTTCTTTTTCCAGCAAACACTGGTCCTGGTGCTGTGTTTTTCCTGACCGTTCGTCCAAGCATTAGGCTATTAGGGACGGTCTGAGCCTCTTCATTTATCTCGATATCTGGTTCTTGTTCCCAGTCACTTTCATCTGTGCTGCTGTCAGCAATGACTGATCTGCCTTTCTCCATAGCTGACGTGCTTTGAGTTGACTCTGAAGGTAGGGCGGTTGAAGCATTGGCTTTTGTGAGATCAGATGTATTCTCGTGCTTCAACTTCAAATGCCTGCGGAGGTATAGTTCCTTCTTAAATGTCACATTGCAGTAATCACATGCAAGTCTTGACTTGCTGCACTTGACCACGTGCTGTTCCCAGTTTTCATTCTTTGAGATTCTCTCTTTACATGAAGGACAAAGAGGCTGTAACCTTGGAGTGGTCTTGGTCTTCGCCATTTCAGACCTGAAAATAGAAAAGACAAAGTCTTGACTCCAAACTGGCATCTTTATTCGTCGCCCAGCCCGTGTGAACGTACCTTCATTATCTTCGATTTGAGGCTGCTCTATATCAGCATCTACTGGCATAGTCTCTTTCTCTATCGTCACCCCATCCTCGGGCCCTTCGGGTTCATCTGAAAGTGCCTGACATCTTACCTTTTTCATGCGATCAACATGAATAACTTGGAATGCCCCTTGGTACCCACAGTTTACCTTATAGAGAACATCGGATAACTTCTCTTTGACCTCGAAAGGTCCTCTCCAATATGATGTAAACTTAGAAGAGGTACCTACCTTTCTTACCGGAAAGAAGACATAGGTCTTGTCTCCGGCAATGAAATGTTCATGGGACAACTTAGCATCATGATTTCTTTTCTGTCTGTTTATAGACTGGCCAGTATATGTTCTTACGAACTTATGTGCAGTCTCCATACTGTCTTGAAGTTCCCAAACCCACTGGTTGCTTGGAGTTGACTTGATGATTGGAGGCATATCATAAATGATATCTAATGGCGTTGAGGTTTCTCGCCCAAGCATCATCAAGTTAGGAGTCATACCAGTGGTTTCATGTTCCGCTGACCGATACGCCATCATAACGTAGGGAAGCTGCTGGTCCCAGTCTCTGTGGTTTTCGTCAACAAAGGCACTAAGCATAGTGCACAAGGTCCTGTTGAATCTCTCTACCATACCATCAGATTCGGGATGGTAGGGTGTTGTTCGGGTCTTTTCAATCTGAAGAAGTTTACACATCTCCATGAAAACTTTACTGACAAATTGCCTTCCCTGGTCTGAATGGATGTGCCTGGGGACCCCGAACCTAGATATGAACTCTTCTACCACAACTTGTGCAACTGTCCTTGCCTCGATGTTTCGCAGGGGATAACTCTCGGTCCACTTTGTGAAATAGTCGGACACGACGAGCACATATTTGTTGCCTCTCTCGGTTTGAGGTAATTCGCCTAAGATGTCCATAGCTATTCTTTCTAAAGGGTACCCACTGCGTGTGACCTGCATGGGAGCTCTTTTTGTCTTCCCAGGGCTCTTCCGTTTTGCACATACTGAACATCCATTGACATAAACCTTCACGTCACAAGACATCCCTGGCCAATAATATCTCTGGCGGACTCTTGCCAAAGTCTTCTTAATGCCGAGGTGGCCTGAAACCTTTATGTCATGGGAGTACATAAGAATTGATCTCCTGTGCTTAAGTGGGATTACTACCTGCCAACGGACCGTGTTTGTTTCAAAGTGATCCCATTTTCTTAGCAGCAGATCATCGTGTACTTGGAGTCGATCCCATTGACTCCACAAGGACTTCACATAATAACTTTCTTCCAGTATGTCCTTACGCTTTGGTCTGGAACCTTGCTCCAGCCATTTTCTTACTTTCTGAATACTCTCGTCTTCAGCCTGCATTATTTTGACGTCAACTTCGCCTTTAGTTTCTGTCTGTCGATCTGAGCAATCAAGCGGAGCAACTTGTTGGAGTATTCTATCTGGCATCTGACAGTTCAAGCCACACTGTTTACATTGTCTTCTGCTTAATGAATCTGCGTTCTGGTGAAGACGCCCTGCCCGGTGTTCAATCTTCATGTCATAGGATGACAATACCTCTAGCCACCGGGCCACCTGACCTTCAGGATTTTTGAAGTTGGTTAACCAGCGTAAGGAGCCATGGTCTGTCCGTAGCAGAAATTGCTTTCCATAGAGGTAGTGCCGGAAGTATTTTACAAAGTGCACTACTGCCAATAACTCCTTTCTGGTAACGCAATATTTCCTCTCAGACTTGGTGATGGTCCTGCTTGCATATGCTATTACTCTTTCAACTCCATCTATATTCTGAGACAAGACTGCGCCTATAGCTTGGTCGCTTGCGTCTGTGTCCAAGATGAAAGAGTGTCTGAAGTCAGGGTGGGCCAATATTGGCGCCTCACACAACTTTTGTTTCAGTGTTTCAAAAGCTTCTGTGCAGTTCTCGGTCCATTTGAAATCGGACCCTTTTTCAGTTATCTTATGCAGTGGTTTAGCAATATCTGAGAATTGAAAAACGAACTTCCTATAGTAACTGCATAGCCCAAAGAAAGACCGAATATCCCTAACACACTTTGGTTCAGGCCATGACCTGATGCTTTCGGTTTTCTTGGGGTCAGTTCTGACGCCATTCTCAGAGACTAAGTATCCCAGAAACTCTACTTCTGTGGCAAATAATGTGCATTTTCTTGGCTTTAACTTCAAGTTAGCAGCCTGTAACCGATCTAGGACGTCGCTCAGGTTCTTCAGCATATCCTCAAACGTTTTGCCTACGATGATAATGTCATCGAGGTACACCAAGCAGGTCTGCCAGTGAAGGCCTGCAAGTACCGTCTCCATTAACCTTTCAAAGGTTGCTGGCCCATTGCATAAGCCAAACGGGAGCACGGTAAATTCAAAGAGACCTTTTCGACTATTGAATGCCGATTTTTCTCTGTCTTCCTCATCTAATTCGACTTGCCAATATCCTGCATTCAAATCTAAGCAACAGAACCATTTGTTCCCAGACAATTGGTCTAGGGATTCATCTACTCGAGGTAGAGGATACGCATCCTTAATGGTTACATCATTCAATTTTCTGTAGTCTATACAGAATCTCTGGGACCCATCCTTTTTCCGCACTAAAACTATGCTACTAGACCAAGGGCTTTTTGACGGCTGTATGACGCCCTTGCCAAGCATATCTTCAATTTGGTCATCAACCTCCTTATTCATATGAGCGGGAACACGTCTTGGAGGTTGTTTAATTGGTCTTGCATCTCCTGTTGAAATATTATGTTTAATTATTCCTGTTCGGCCTATGTCAGAGTCATGCTTAGAGAAGACGTCTGAGTATTTATTCAACAATCTAGCAACATCTTTTTGCTGATCTGATGTCAAGCCATGTATTGCTCGATTATAGAGATCTTGCAAATGCTCGGGCACTGCAGTTTTTGGCTTTGGGTGTTTGTCTTGAGGTTTGATCTTTTGAACCTCAGAGACAGGAGTTGCATTAGCTATGTGTGTCCCGGGATAAAATACTTGAGTCTCGTTCGAAACGTTCATCAATCGTACTGGTACTTCCTGATGACGACCAGCCACTAAACCTCGGGCTACCAGTCCCTTTTCAGACTGTAACAACTTCTCTGAAGACTCTACCAGGCACATGCTATCTTTAGATTGGCCGTTGTTCTCTACCTTTGCCTTTAAGATCATTTCTGACCTTGCAGGAACTTCTGTTTTCTCGGCTACAGTTAAGCGAAAACACCCAAAGTTCCCAGTTGTGTTTAGTTTATAAGTGCCCTGTCCTAGTGTCAGGGTATTTGCCTCGACATCTACTTTGCCTTTATTCTTCTTCAAGAAATCCAAACCTAGGATTACTTCACTTTGTATGTCAGCAACAAGCATTTTGCACTTGAACTGACTTCCATTGAGGTCTAGCCATATGTTGGCGACTCCTTTGACGTCGAGTGGATCACCTGAGGCAGTGATAATTTCCCTGGTATATTCAAATACCTGAGGCTTTGTCTCAAGTTTGTCCCAAGTATCATTTGACAGAAGAGAAAGGGTTGCTCCTGTGTCCACTAAACAGTTAACAGGGACTCCATTTAATTTTGCCTCTACATAGAGCCCTGAGCCTTTTAAGCTACTGTTATTTACTCCCTTTCCTTGTGGTGACTTGGAGTTTGAGGTCGCTTCACTCTGGGTGCTATTTCCTGAAGCATGCCTTGGATTAGAATTGCCTTGCTTCTGGTTCTGATTAGTTCTATTTCTTTGCTGATTAAAACGATTTTGACCAGGAAATCTGCCCCCACGTCCATATGACCCTCTACCGCCTGAAGGTCGATAGGGGTATTCGTTTCTGAACGGTTTTCGTTCTGTCCGGCTCTGTTCCGCAAACTTCTTAAACTCTTCTCTCAGATCATCAAGAGCCGTTTTCAGAGATTGTATCTCACTATCTGTCTTTTGAATAGGGCACTTTGCTTCTGCTTGGAGCACGTTGCCCGTTCCTTCAAGTCGGTTTCGCTCAGCCTTGTCATAAGCCTCAAATTCTATAGCATGTCTGACCGCATCATTGAGACTACTTGGCCTTGCCTGCTTTGTTCTAATACGTATCTCAGAGCTGAACAAGGAGTCAATAAACTGTTCTTTAGCTAAGGTTTCCTTCAAGTCACTCGGGGCTGTAGGGTAGGCTAAATTTGTGAGCCGCCGAATGTCTTGAGCTAGCTCTGAAAGACTCTCTTTAGCCTTCTGTCGCCTCTCCCGTAGTTGTACCCGATATAAATCGGTTTGATTTGGAGGCTGAAATCTCTCTTGGAGTGCATTGACCAACTCGTGGTAGTCATTTGAATTGGAAGCTAAATTTCCGAAGACACCCTGAGCTTGTCCCCGTAGGGAAACAGCTAAATAAAGCCCCTTGTCCTTTTCTGTCCACTTGTTTATCGCCGCACATGCGTCGAAGTGGGCTTTATAGTCTAACCATGACCCCGTGCCATCGTAAGTGGCAGGTTTAATCATTGCACCTTTCCTTCCATGCTCCTGGGAGTTACCCTCGAGCAGGTCTTGTGGAGTTTCTTTTCTTCTCCTTACTATAGGATCATCATCAAAAGAAACTCTGGAGTCATGTCCTTCCCCTCGACCATGCTTCAGAATGGGTGTTAGCAATGTACCTTGTGCCATAGACTGACTATCAGTCCATCTTGGGGTATGAAACTCTGCCTGCTTGGTAAGAACTGGTATGTTAAAGCCAGAGTCAGATGCAGGAGTGGACGTTACTGGCCTTCGAGGTATTTCATTCTCAAACAATGTTATTTCTTTCTCCATTCTGAGATTCTCATTCTCGAGTCTCAATGCATGAAGCTCTGCTTGTAATCTAGCAAGTTCATGCTCATTTATGTTTACCGAAGCCATGATTTCAAAGCAGTGAGTCTTGACAACTGTCTGAAGTCAACTTTATCCCACCGCTGCCACCAAATTTGTAACGATTCTCTTGGTTTGCCGAGCGGTAGCAAACTATTTTATCTGAATAGAAAATGACTTCGGGTCTAATGCTTTTAAACAATGGAATCCTCAAGTTATCTGACTTGAGGTTCAATGATATATTAATTTTCCTTTAGCTACTTAGCTGAATGATTAGTAAATAAATGAAAGAACAAGTTCAACAAATGATTATAAAAATGATTGGGCATATAAGAATCACAGTGTAAAATTAACGCATAAAACAATCAACTTTGTTCAGGGCGTGAGCCTACTTGCTTGGGGTCTTGTCTCAAGTATATGACCTGAAGCAATTCAACTTGGGGTTTGACTCGAGGTCTCCTTCTTGATATCTATGTATCTTATCTGTCAATTTGAGGCAGTTAGTTGGAAGCTATATACAGGTAGGCGTATATGATCTATTAGAAAGATCCAATTGTGCTTGAGGTCAAGATCCGGGGTAGTGACCTAAAATCAGGACCTGGAGTCACTCCAGGTATATGTATACTTAATATATATTAATATACTGAGCACGTAAAGGTAAAGCACCAGCCTACGACCCGGACACTTGTGTACGCCGAGGAAGTCAAGCAACTCTGTGCCGAAGCAGCAACTCTGTTGACAACCTGGAGCAGTACACCTCTAAGATCCAAAGTCCCAGGTGATAGTGCAATACCAATAGCCTTCAAGTAGCTTACTCAGAGCCAGCAACGGAGAGAATCAGTTGCTGAGCTCGGTCTGTAAATATTTATTAATACTAGCTACTATATTATTAAAAGCGTCTCTTCTGTATGTCTTACGATGTGATCAGTACGACGGTCGGCTTCCAACTAACTAACAAAGTGAAACATCGGCTTATATACTCTTACACCATTCGGATTACTTGGATACCTACGCTGTGTATCGCTTTATTAAGAGTGGGGATTTCCAACGTGTATCTATTTTTAGAACATGATTCTCGGCAATCAAGTAAATATCTGCGTAAACAATGCCTTTCTGGTTTATATAACAATTTGGCTAAATTCTGTAGGATTCATAGAAAAGGTCTGCATTTATATATAAAAGAATTACTTACATTTGGTGTGATTATTTCGAAGATTTAGTCTGTTAGACGCAGCGCTAATTATCATAAATCGGTGTTCTGAAATATCTACTATGTTGTAAGAATGGCCCTAGGATTTTCATCACATTATAACCCTGTCCCGGGGGTAACACTTTTATTTAGAGTTATATAGTGAAACCTTCAAACCTCTTCTTCTCTGAAACTAATCTGGCCAGAGCTTTGATATTTGGCATGGTGACACATCTAGATTTCCTTTACTGATATAGTTAAAGTGGTTCCGGTCTGTTGCATATCTAGGTCACAGGAGATAAAAATAGATTTTTCAATGAAACAAAAATATTCTTGTCAAGCACCACAGTACCATGAGCTTAGATATATGGCACACGGCATCATACATTTACTCAGCAGTTGGCTCAAGGGTATTGTCATAATTTTTTAGCCTTCCAAGATATGTTACAATTTTACATCAACAGTTCCATGTTAGCGATTTAGGGTGGTTTTGTTTAATGTGCCGGCCACAAGTGTTTTTTTGTTTGCCTAAATCTTGTACGTCTTTTATCCAGGAAAAGTGAAACATTTCATAATTGTTGACCCATGGATAGGCAGGGCTCCAGATAAGAGGTAGTTATTTCAACAAATCAAACATTTTCTCACTCATTTCAGGACCAAATCCTATGGTGTTACTACTCATTAGTATCGTCTCTTCGAGACGATTCTAATGAGTAGTGACACCATAGGGTTTAATTGAGAAATAAAGATTTTAGTTTTTGATAAACTACCCTTATCTGGTGCTATGGATAGGATTTGGTTGAGATATAAGGAGTTTATAGTATTGATATAATTTTATTAAGTCGAGTCCATTTATCATATGACTCATGATTTTGTTTGACATGTACATGTTAACCCTTTACCTTATAGCCTGTTTCTAGTTTTGAAGACAGGTGACCACTTAAAGCAGGTTGAAAGTAAAGCAGAATGTGCCTTAAGGCACATTCTGCTTTACTTTCAGCCTGCTTTAAGCTAAAATCTGCTAGGCTATATAAAATATTTGTAATGGTAATTGTTCATGAGGTTATAAACTGGAACTATTTTCTTCAGCGGATAAATAAATTAAATACGCTAAAAGTCGCTTCTATGGGGGAAAGGGTTAACACTGTTTGAAAAGGATTATACTGACATCACTATGGTTCCAAGTGTTAAACACACACATATACAGCAAACCCTGTGTAACTGTGGCCGTTGCAGTAAACAAACACACAGATCTCAGGGCCCCAGATAAGGGGGGTATTTCAAAAACTAAAATCTTTATTTCTGCTTTAAACCCTATGATGTCACTACTCATTAGAATCGTCTCGAAGAGACGATTCTAATGAGTAGTAACATCATAGGATTTGATGATAAAATAAGTGAGAAAATGATGAATTTGTGCAGTTTACTCCCTCTTATCTGGAGCCCTGGATCTTCTTTTTTTTTATTACTCCAGATCTCTGAAAATAATGTAGCTGTCATGACTGCTTGATACAAGATCTTTCTGTATTATCAAGAGGTGTCACCTTTCTGTGAGACAGCTCATTATCTAATACAAGGAAATGTAAATGTTTTATTCCTTCATTAATCCTTTACCCCATTGAAGTGCCTTTTAGCACATTTAATTTATTCTTACACTGAAGAATTTTTTTTCAATTTATACAGCCATATACATTATATATAAAATGTTTTCTACATCCTTAAAACTGGCTAAAAGCAGAATGTCCCTTTTTGAGGCACATTCTGCCATAATTACTTTCAACCTGTTTTAAGTAGGCTGTGGGATAAAGGGTTACTCAGCAGCAACCTTAAAGACTTTTCCTCAGTCCATTGAGGGACCACCAGCCCATTGTTCTGGAGGTGTCAATGTAACTGTAAAGCACGTGCAACACAATCTCAGTTTACCTGGTGAGGTCCAGATTATACTGGCTCTAGTGATTTTCAATGGTTATTTCTAACCAAACTATCAAATATAAAGGTCCGGTCTCACATAACACGATTCAATGGTTAAATACATAGGCATTCGGCCCGTTGGCTATGACACTACCCCTAGCTGCTATAACCCCCCCCCCCCTCCACCACCACCAAACGTGGATAAAATACCCCAAAATCTATCCATACATTCAATAATCATCATAAAAGAACATTTCCTGAAGTTTCATGAAATTTTAAAAAAAAAATTTTTTTGCTAATTTATAAGTAAATAGTACATGATACGAAAAAAAAAATTTTTTATTTAAACTTCTTGAAACTTCTTGAAACATTTGTTAAGGATGTTTGTTGAACATATGGATGTATTTTGACTCATTTTGAAAGATTTATGGGGGGTAGCAGCGAGGGGGGGGGGGGGGGGGTCATAGCTTACGCGCCGAAAACCTGTGGTTAAATATGCACAAGACCCATGCTTTTTGCAAGGAAATTGACAGTAAATAATCTGGCAAGGCGTTATGACCAAAAGGTCGTCAGGAGATGTCTTTAAACTAATGGTATACAAACAGACAGTTCATCATCTTTAACCCTTTCAACCCTAAATTTCTCATGTGGGTATTTGTTATCCTTTTGAACTCTTCTAGAACACAGGTTAATAGAACCAGTCTATACTGTTGAATGTTTGATATGACAGCATAAACGAATAAAAATATCAAACAGTGCAGACCCTGATCAGAGGGCTTCTACAGGAGCCCTCTGATCAGGGTCTGCACTGTTTGCATATGTTATCAGTGATCTATACAGAAGGCTGTAGGGTTGAAAGGGTAACAACTTAGCACAAGTTAGACTGTACAGTAAAACTTCTCTATTATGGTCACTAAATTGTGTTTCCTATCAGGTGTTTAAGGCAGGTGACTCAGCTTAAAGCAAGGTGAACATAAAACAGAATGCTCCGTTAGGAGCTTTCTGTTTTACGTTCACTTTGCTTTAAGCTGTCACTTGTCTTTTATGCAATCAATAGCCTTCGTTTTAGTTAACATAAGATAGAGGTTTTACTGTACAGTGGTACCTCTGAGTCTCTACAACGACACCTGGTGGGAGACAAATATTGTGTTCGTTGTTCGGAGGGAGTAGCTATAGGGAGGGAAATTGATTTACATTTGCAAACAGCGAGGAACGTATCCCAAGAGAATGGGAAGAAAGCTACATCATGAGCATTTACAAAGGGAAAGGTGACGCACTGGACAGGAGTAACTACCGAGGCCTGAAACTGACCGATCAAGTCATGAAAGTCTTTGAAAGAGTTGTGGAAATTTAAGTGCTATCAGACAGCAGGTCAAGATTGACGAGATGCAGTTTGGCTTCATGCCAGGCAGGGGTACCACTGACACTATCTTCATTATCCGACAGCTGCAAGAAAAACACCACTTGGCAAACAAGCCATTGTATATGGCTTTTGTTGACCTTGAAAAAGCCTTTGACCGGGTTCCAAGGAGAGTCATTTGGTGGGCTATGTGGAAACTAGGGGTTGAAGAATGGCTGGTATGGACCGTACAAGCAATGTACACACTGTATAGACGTAACGGGGGTGCTGCCGTCATTACGTTGAAACTCGAGTCAAGTCAACGTTGATGCTGGTAAACAAATATGGCGCTGCCCATGCATTTGGACGAGGTTAGCACATAATTTGGTTATTTGAGAGAGTGTTTCTTTGAAATATCAAAAAAGGAATAGTGTCACGGAATGACCCGGTTCTATCTCCATGCTCTGGTGTTGTCGTCTCGTTGGATAAACGCTTGTTAACGAAGTTTAGCCAGAAAAAGTTTTGACAGATACGGGAAATCTTGAAACACTTGGTGTCTAGACCTCTAACAAAGATGTTGTTTTCTCATTTCTGGATTGCTATGCATACCAAAAGATCCCCAACGGACTGTTTTGATAATTTGATACAAAAAGGCCTGCTGTAGTGCGCAGTAAAACATATTTGGTCAATTGTAATAGGGAACGCACTCCGCTGCCGAACACGTGGCAACGTTGATACTGCTGGATGAAAAAATGGCAATCTAATTTAAGTGGTTTTTGTCTGTTTAAAGACCTTTTTTAATGCTGTGCACCTATTTATATATTTAAGAGTATATTTCACCAAACAACGAGTAATAATTAGTGTGTAACATTGTGTTTTATGCATTCTAAGATCGAAATTAATTGTACAGAGAGAGGATGGCGGAATAAAGCGCGTTCTTTCGCCCTAGCCCCACGCTCAATCGATGAATTATATATTATTCAATAGTTAAAATAAACAAAAAATTGCCCTTAGGTTGGCCTAAAATGATTCCTTTCAATTATATTGTTCTAGAAAATATCAGACACGAATAATTACCCCCGCTTGGTACCGCAAAATTAATTTCTGATTGTTGAGTATCTATCACTCCATATCGTTTATTTTCTGAAGTTAACTTTCCAACAGACTTCGGTCTCGACATGAAACAAAGAAATTGACTGTGAAATAGTCGATATCCGGGACGCCAAAACCGCTTTGTTTCTTCAAAGTACCACATTGACTGGGTGGTCAAAAAATTATACCATCGTACAGTTTCTCGCCACAGTAGAAGCGCGATGTTTTTCATAGGGTACCTGTTTTCTTTAACTAAAGTAAGGAACTGAATCAAGTATATCAGTAATCCCTCGCTCGACAAGTTTTTAAGCACGTCGAAATCACTTGCTAATTCAATGAATTCTTTTGCGCCTTATGGAATCTACGTTTCAGACACAAAATGTTTTTCAACTTCTTCGAACTCTAGATTAAGTTTTTTTCTGCATTAATGTCTTGAATGTGGTGAAAGGGCGTGTTTCGATGTCTTTCTTGATGGGGTTTATTTAACGGTTCCATGTGGTTTGAATGGACTTGCGCCATATTTGATAGTGCTTGGAGTTCTTGGGCGACTAGCACAAATGTTTTTTCGAGGTGTCGTGAATGTCACTGGACGTGTCTTTGGCCTGTTCAGCCAAAGGCTGACTTTCTGTTAACGCTTCCCCATCTGCGTTTGTATTACTATACCTGAATTTAAAAAAAAAATCCTAATTTCATATCTTTAACACATTCAACCCTAGCGATGAGTTTACTCGTCATTTACAAACAGTGTACCTATGAGGACGACCACATGTCCAATGCAAACGGTGTAGACCCTGATCAGAGGGCTTCTTAATGAGCCTTCTGATAAGGGTCGACACTGTTTGTCATTTTGAAATATTATGCTACATTCAACCCTAAATAGTCAAAATAGACTAGACTTATACTGAAATTGGAATTGTCAATTAAAAGTTTCAGGGGTGAAATAGTTAATAGCGACAACAAGTTCATTTTGCTATACCAATATGTTTAAATTTTGATTCAAAGACATATGGTTTAGAAGCTGCTTGTATTCACAAATAGACAAGAGTGAGTTGAGACAAATGATAACCAATAATTGCAAGAAGACACTCTTTATTTTACATTACATAAATAGTGACATACAGGAACAGATAAGTCTAGCTTATTTATGGTATATCCTATATGACAGCGCCAGTTTAAAAGATAGAAGGCGCACATGTGCGTCGTAGTCCAAACTAACAAAGATAAATCTTTTACATGTCTCAAACAGACAAAATACACTTAGACTAGATTGCCATTTTTTCATCCAGCAGTATCAACGTTGCCTGGTGTTCGGCAGCGGAGTGCGTTCCCTATTAACATTGACCAAATATGTTTTACTACGCACTACAGCAGGCATTTTAGTGTCAAATTATCAAAATAGTCTGTTAGGGGATCTTTTGGTATGCATAGCAATCCAGAAATTAGACAACAACATTTTTTTTGAGGTCTAAACACCAAGTGTTTCAAGATTTCCTGTATCTGTCAAAACTTTTTTCTGGCTAAACTTCGTAAACAAGCGTTTATCCAACGATACGACAACACCAGAGCATGGAGATAGAACCGGGTCATTCCGTGACACTGTTCCTTTTTTGATATTTCAAAGAAACACTCTCTCAAATAACAAATTTATGTGCTTACCTCGTCCAAATACATGGGCGGCGCCATCTTTGTTTACCAGCATTAACGTTGACTTGACTCGAGCTTCAACGTAATGACGGCAGCATCCCCGTTACGTCTATACAGTGTGAATGTACAACAATGCAAGAAGCCATGTGTGTGTTGGCAATGACTACAGTGACGAGTTTGGTGTTGGAGTAGGCGTCCACCAGGGCTCAGTATTAAGCCCTCTGCTTTTTATCATTGTCCTGGAAGGATTGTCACGGGAATTTCGCACCAGCTGTCCCTGGGAGCTTCTACCCTGATGACTGGCTATCATTGATACCTCTCTAGAAGCACTGACTGAGCGACTGACCATCTGGAAGACAGGAATGGAAAAGAAGGGGCTTAGAGTTAACATGAACAAGACCATGGTAATGATATCTGGTCCCAACCTTGACTCACTGAGAAGATCAGGAAAATACCCCTGTGCAGTATGCCTAAGCGGAACAGGAAGAAACTCAATTCTTTGCTCATACTGCTCAAAGTGGGTCCACAAGAAATGCAGTGGAATCAAGGGACCACTCAGACCTGATCCACAGTACAAATGAGGATTCAGTCAGACCAACAGATGGTAGGCCTATGGCAGAGGTAGAGGCTGGAAATGAAAAGCTCAATGTCGTAACAGACTTTTGCTACCTTGGTGACACACTGTCGTCTGGAGGAGGATGCGATCTTGCAGCAATAACACGCTGCAAATCAGCCTGGAAAAAGTTCAGAGAGCTTCTCCCCATATTGACAAGCATTAAGTTTCTGCCATCTGCAACCAGAGGAAGAGTCTACTCAGCCTGTGTAAGGAGTGTTATGCTCTACGGATCTGAGACATGGGCTGTATCAGCAAATACACTCAGACGTATGCAGCGAAATGACAAAGCGATGATACGATGGATCTGCCTGGTCAAGCCAGATGAAGATGTCCCGTTTGACTCTTTGTTAATGCAACTGCACATAAGAGGCGTTGCGGAGACCCTGCAATCAAATAGGTTGAAATGGCTTGGCCATGTAGAGAGAAGCTCTAGCTGGATCTCTCAAATCAGATGCCTGAACATCCCAACACAGCGGGGTCCAGGTAGACCAAAACTATCTTGGGAGGACCTTGTAAAACGAGACCGTGAAGCTCTAGGGTTGGAAAACATCAACCCACAAAACCGCCAAGCTTGGAGAGGGAGACTTCGTTCCAGGCTGGACAGCCAGGCCTCACCCTTATAAGAAGGATTAATCAATGGCCTGGTTAAACTAAACTGGATGATGATGATGATGATGATGATGATGAAACAGCTTGAATCCAGATCAGACCCCGCGTAACGCGGCGTCTGATCTGGATTCAAGCTGTTTGTCACTAGTCATTATTTTATTTTTTTCTGTTAAAATGTCCAATATGAAACTTTGAAAAAAAACAGCAGATGACAATTTTAAGCAGACGATATTGCAGCAGTAAAATCGTTAGACATAATTATCCTGTTTAAGGAACTGCTGCAAGAGTCGTTGTAAGGAGGGGGTCGTTGTTGGGAGGGCTGTTGTAGGGATAGAGGTTTTACTGTACAGTAGAACTTCAATACCTTGAACACACTTAACTCGAACTATCCTATACTTCGACACATTAATTTTTGTACGGTAAAGCTGTACATACCCGTAGTTCAAAGTTAAAACGTGTTCTCAACCGAGTTCGAGATATCGAAGTTTGACTGTATTTTTTTTATTTTTATGTTTTTCAGATTGAAGAATAGCAGATCTAGTTCAAGATGTCCTGCCAAGCTGTATTCACCCACCTGTACAGGAAGATGAGGGATCAGTTAGGGATGAAAGAGGAGGACGATGATGACCCAGATATCAGGTGCACATTCTGTACCAGGAAAGAGAGAGTGAAACATTTAGAATATTTGAAACCAGGGGATCATATTTCCATGGGAGGACAAAACTATATGCAGAATTTGAGAGGTCGCCAGGTATCATTCTACACACACCATGCCATTATAAAAGATGTGGAGAAGATAGATAGTACAAATTATGCAGTGACAATGATACACTTTTATTCAACTTCTTTCAATGATGATATCAAAATCCAAGAAACCACAGAAATGATTAACCTAGGTTACTATGAGATATACAAGATCAGCTACTCCCATGCAACTCATAGTCCTGAAAAGATTATTGAGCGTGCAATGAGCTTGACCAAGTCTGAAACAACTTACAAATTGTTCTCTTGTAACTGTGAGCACTTTTGCCATTGGTGTTGTATTGGAAATGGAGACAGTTACCAGGTTACTGATATGTTCCTAACCCTGCGGCAGATAGCAACTGGTGCCCTTAACATTGGTGGAAAAGCTCTGAAAGCCGTGACTAGAGTTCTTATGGTATCACTGGATGATGTTGCGAAAGCAGGCGTAGGAGCAAAGGCTTTAATTGGTGTACCGTGGGGTGTGCTTGGAGTCATGGCGTTAGCATATCTCATCTTCTGTATTTATCGTCATGTGAATCTTAACAAAGACTTAGCAATGGGTCGGATTTGTTCAAGATGTTGTAAAAGAGAGAAACTCGACCTTTGGATGAAGTTTTTCATTTATTGCGGCACTCAGGTTGGGGGAATAGGTCTCATATCTCTGGTGATAGGTGCTGGTGTTTGTAACGGGGTTGTAGCTGGCTGTGTCGTACTAGTGTCAGTCCTTGCCATTCTGCTAATGTGGGGAATACCAAAACTGAAAAACGCACTGTCGTCTCCTTTCAAAGGAAAACTGATTCGTGTCAGATCAACAGACAATATTTGGATTGGAGATGTCATTTCCTTTAAGTATATGGGAAAAATGCATGATGGAATTGTTTCAAGAACCAAGAATATCTCGGACACCAAGGCTGAAATCTCTGTGATCCACTACTCACTTCCACGGCTGTTTGGGCGCAGAATTGTTGAAGAGGAGGACTTGACTATTGACCTTACCAAGGACGTCATTAAAGGACATGATTACTCAAGCTTTGATGTTCATTCTCCAGAGGTGGTGGTGCAACGAGCAAGACAGAGACTGGGAGAAACAAAGTATGGAGTAATGTCCAACAGGTCGTGTCATTTCTGTCACTGGGCCAAAGTAAAGGATATTCAAGAAGAAACAATCTTAGCTTGTCCTTCCCCTGTCACAACATTTGACAGAGAGCTTCGGCAAGGAGAGGATATATCAGGGTTGAAACAAATAAACATTGATCACAGAAGAGGGAGAAAATATTCAACTAAGAAACCAGAATGTATGTGGGCACGCATTCCAGAAGAGGTGCAGGCAGGTGACGTTATACAGTTCAAATACGGGAAACTGCGGCGATGGCATTATGCCATATCTACAGCTGTACATCATTCTGAAGAAAAGACACCAATTCTTCATGTCACTGTTGTACACTATGGACGAGGCAGCAAGCCATGTGAGGAAACATATGCGTTTGATCTGCGATACGAAGACGTATGGATTTACAAATACCATCCAATCCACCGCTTTTGCAGAGAAGATGTAATAAGACGAGCTAGAGACAGGCTTGGAGTGGATACACCAAAAGTGATATATCAAAGATCATGGAAATTGGTACAAGACATTGTGCCCAAAAATGAAGACCAACGTGTTACCAATTTTGATGAGATTGATCCTGGCGATGTGATCATTTTCTACTACTGGTCTTTGAAACATGCCGCTGTTGTGACCATGATTGGTACAAGTGATTCCAAAGCAAATAACAGAGCATTTGTCACCATCATACACTACGCACTAGAGCATCTCTTTGCAACCAGGACTGTTATACAAGAGACCGTTCTGATGGATTTGAAACGGGATACAGTCTACAAACGTAGCTATGATGGTTATGTCACATACCCGGCCAAGATTGTCGTCAAAAGAGCAAGGAGTAGGCTGCTTGAGCAACGCTTTTCTCCAAGTGGCAACACATCCTGGGACCTGGTCCACTGGGCTAAAGTTATTCAAAACCCTTCTCTGGTGACAAAATCAAACACTGACATGGATTTAAAACTGCATGAAGCCAAAAGAAAATCAGCTGAAGCAGGAGAAAAGATGGTTCTTCTACCAAAAACTGGAAAGCAGTATGAGCGGTTCCAGAGGGTGCGTATTCATGCCTGGCGTGATCTTCAACCTGGCATCATTATAGACTACCTATATTACTGGATATGGCATCAGGGTATACTGAGTGATGTTGATTACAAAGCAAAGAAGATCAGTGTTATACATTATGGCACTAACACCATCTTCTCCAAGAGAACCATCATGGAAGACACTTTCCGAATCAACTTGAGCCGCGATGAACTATGGATGTATAAATGTGATCCAAATGCGAGTAATTCTCCAGAGCTGACAGTTGCTCTAGCTAGAGAAAGACTTGGTGAACAGAAATGGAGTTCCGAGAACAAATCATGGCATTTTTGCAAATCGTGCGTTTTGAAGAAACGACCACATAGTGCAGAGAATGTAAATTAACTCATTGAGCCCTAGTGACGCATATATGCGTCCTTTACGAAATGTGTACCTTTGAAGAGTGCACTTGTCCTATGCAAACAGTGACGTCCCTGATCAGAGGGCTCCTGCAGGAGCCCTCTGATCAGGGATGTCACTGTTTGTTATTTTTGAAATTTATGACAAAAAATAACCCTAAATAGTCCAAAATGGACCAGCCTTTATTGCAAATTGGTACTGTTCATTGGAAATTTCAGGGGGTAATGAGTTAAAGACATCTCCTGAAGACCTTTTGGTCATAACACCTTGCCAGACAATTTCCTTGCAAAGAGCATGGGTCTTGTGGACATACCCTTAGCAAAGAACCATTGAAGCTTCTCGTGTGAGACTCTACCTTTATATTTGATAGTTGGGTTAGAAATAACCATTAAAAATCACTAGAGCATGAGTATAATCTGGACCTCACCAGGTAAACTGAGATTGTGCTGCACGTGATTTGCACATGATTTGACAGTTACACTGACACCTCCAGAACAATGGGCTGGTGGTCCTTCAATGGACTGAGGAAAAGTCTTTAAATGCGAGTCATGTACAGACACAGGAGGGACAAACATGTGGTTATGCAAGCTGGGCTCCAGTCAAGCATTAGTTAACCAAATAATTTCAACATCTTAGCTTTTTTCTGTTTCGAACAAACAACGAGTTATTGTCTTCATTCCAGCATCTGCATTGCTGTTGTCATTGTCAGCATTGTCCGCATCTGAAATCTTAACATTGGCCATAACTTTTGAGCTGCATGTGATACAGACCCTATATTTGGTATGTGTACTAACCTCAAGAAGCTAACAACTTGGTTCATGTCTGACAAAGGTCAAGGTCATTTAGAGATCAAATATGGAGAATTTAATGTTGGCCATAACTAGAATAACAAAACAGACGAGCATTGGCACCGCATGCGATGCTCTACGGTTTCAATCATCTCTGCATTCAAATGTGATAGTGTGACAATTTTTAACTAATTAGAATCATCTTTGAGAGACAATTCTAATGAGTTGTAACACCATAGAGTTTGGTGCAGCCAAATAGGCGGAATTTAACTATGGCCGTGACCTTTGGAACTTCATGTGATAAGAGATTTCAGTTGGTTGTGCTTTTAATGTTATGTATGTATAATTACAGTGGAGAAAGCATTATATTTTCCCAATTAACACATTTACGCTAAAACTATTATTTCATTTGCAAACAGTTTGGAGCCAGATCAGACGCCGGGTAGCCCGGCGTCTGATCAGACTCCAAACTGTTTGCCACTAATTTAACATGAATAGTTAGAATTATCAAAAAGTCATAATTTTCTCAAATTTAGTTTGTTGCATTTGCGATATGTTTGCATTTAAACGGGAAAGAATAAGTTTTTCTCCACTGTATGTAAAGGTAGAATATCGATCCCTACAGTGAAGGGGTACAGCAGAACTTGTCATTTGCAAACTGTTTGGATGCTGATCAAACACTGAGTATCTCTATGTCTGATCGGAACCCAAACTGTTTGACACTCAAAATTTATCAATTTTAGACTGGTTTTTTTTATTGTTTATTGTTGTTGTTTTTTAACAACAAATGATGTTATTATCAAAAGCTAACACATGTATATGTATATGTTGTGATTATAGTTGTGGGCATTGTGACATAATTTTACATTAAATTTTATATTTATTAATGTATTTTATCTAGATAAAATCAAATAGTTTATTTTTCTGAGTGATCATTTCGGAAAATATATTAGCTTGTGCATGCGGATGTTTCAAACCACTTTGAAATCAACATTAAGTTTTATTTTAAAGAGGCTCGCAACCAGATAAAGCCTTAAAAATAGAAATTTGTAAATATATGTCAAACATACGCTTATATAAAGGGGTAGGAATTAGTTTAAGATAAGAAATTCTGTTTAAAAAATGTATTTCAATAAAAAAATAAATTGAGCTCTGGTGGGATTCGAACCCAGGACCCTACATGCGTAGACAGGAAGCAAAATAAGTCAACCCCTTAGCCCACTCGACCACAGACTATTCCAATCGTAATAATTTAACGTACTTCAGTGTGTAGCGATGGAGAGTACATAATTCGACTAGGGTTTATGTCTGAGCCAGTGATCAATTTCTGTTGACGCAATGGGGACAAAGCGAATGGAAAATATCTAAAAAATGAAGATTTGAAGACTTTTCTAAAGGATGTTTTTAGACTGATCATATTTTCTAATGCACGATACTGCTACACATTTGGTTTTATTTGAGTATTTTCTCTTATTTTTGCAAATACACCATCTGGTTGCGAGTCGCTTTAAAGCAATTCTCTCTATACAGGGAATGACGGTAGAATTTATAAAATCAAAAACAATTTGAAATTAGAGAGAAAGTCTGAGGTGCTTTGGAGGAAAGGGTTAATACACAAAAAGAAATGTCCTAAGCTGTATATTTTACGTTGAGAAATTGAATGTTTACATCTTACATAATTGATTGTAGATTTGATTAACTCATTGAGCCTATAGTGACACATGTATGCATCCTTAACCAAATGTGTACCTGTGAAGAGTACACTTGTCCTTTGCAAACAGTGAAGTCCCTGATCAGAGGGCTCCTGCAAGAGCCCGCTGATCAGGGTCTTCACTGTTTGTCATCTTACACTTTATTATAAAAAACAACCATAAATAGAATAAAATGGACCAGCTTTTATTGCAAACTGGAATTGTCCATTGGAAGTGTCAGGGGATAATGAGTTAATACATTAACCCATTACCCCTTAGACTATTTCTAGTTTTGAAGATACATGTAGTTGACTTTTTAGCTCACCTGAGCTAGCTCAGGGTGAGCTTTTGCAATCCTTGAATGTCCGTCGTGCGTCGTCAACAATTTTAGTGTTTGAACTCTAGAGGCCACAATCATTATCAAATCTTTCTCAAACTTGCTCAGATGGTATATTGCTATAAGAGTTCGAATGAGTTCGATTATGGTTGAAATCGGACAAATAGGTCATGAGTTATCTACCTTTGAATTGCTGAAAATGCCATATTTAACAGTGTTTACACTCTAGAGACCACAGTATTTATCCAATCTTTCTAAAACTTGCCCAGATTGTATATGACTATAAGAGTTCAGATGAGTTCGATTTTGGTTGAAATCGGACAAATAGATCAAGAGTAATCTACCTTTGAATTGCTGAAAATGCCATATTTAACGGTGTTTACACTCTAGAGGCCACAATTTTTATCCAATCTATCTAAAACTTGCTGAGATTGTAAATGACTATAAGAGTTCAGATGAGTTTGATTTTGGTTGAAATCAGGCATATAGGTCGAGAGTTATCTACCTTTAAATTGCTGAAAATGCCATATTTACGATGTTTACACTCTAGAGGTTACAAATTTTATCCAATCTTTCTCAAACTTACTCAGATTGTATATGACCATACGACTTTAAATGAGTTCAATTATGGTTGTAATCAGATCAATAGGTCAAAAGTTATCTACCTTTGAATTGCTGAAAATGATATATTTAACAGTGTTTATGCTCTAGAGGCGACAATATTTATCCAAGCTCTCTCAAACTTGCTCAAATTGTATATGACCATAAGAGTTCATAAAAAAGTGATTATGGTTGAATTCGGACAAATAGATCAAGAGATATCTACCTTTGAATTGCTGAAAATGCCATATTTTACAGCATTTTCACTCTTGCAACTACAGTTTTCAATGGATTTTGATTATACTTGTACACAAAGGATGTAGCTATACGTTCTGGAAGGAGTGCAATTATTGTTGAAATGTAATAATTGTTGCAATAGTTACCTGCCCTTGATATACTTTGAAATGCTAGAAAAAGGCTTCATTTCAGTATTGTTTAGGCTCTAGTTATCTGCCTTTGATGTACTGTACTATACTACAGTAGGTCGACAAACTTGAATGGATTTAGAATAAAACGGGTGAAATTCAAAGGTAAAGCTATCAGGCTTCATCACAAATGGTGAGCGATATCAGGGCCTTCAGACCCTCTTGTTAATCTAGTGAAAATTTGAGTATGTGTGGCAAACAATTTGGATCCAGATCAGATGCTGCATTCCGTGGTGTCTGACCTGGATCCAAATTATTTGCAAATGTTAGCCAGGTGGCGCTTAGCACAATAAGGGTTAATAGGTTTGTACAATAGGGCTCCCTCTCTACAACAACACCCAATGGGAGACAAAGGTTGTGTGTGTTGTTCGGAGGGAGTCATTGTGTTTGATCTGGATTCAAACTGTTTGTCACTCATCAATAAATATATTCTATCAATTATATGTAACTTTAAGAAAAAACAGCAGAGGGCAATTTTAAGCAGAGGATATCACAGCAGTAAAAGCGTTAAGACATAATTGTCCTGTTTAAATAGCGAACTTCGACAAGGGTCATTGTAAGGAGGGAGTCGTTGGTAAGGCCGTTGTAGGGAGGGCACACTGTATAGGGTAATTTTGTGACAGTCTCACTGTGGTGTGATATACATGTATGTAGTGATATTGTTTTGGGTTTGCTTTTTAGCTCACCTGGCACGTAGTGCCAAGGTGAGCTTTTAGGATCGCTGGATGTCCGTCGTCCGTCCGTCCGTCCACAATTGTTCGTTAACATTCTACCAGGTTCAAATCTCATTGGAACTTGATGAAACTTGGTCATAATGTTTGCCTCAATGAAATCTAGGTCAAGTTCGAATGTGGGTCATGTCCGGTCAAAAACTAGGTCACTAGGTCAAATTATCGAAAAACCTTGTTAACACTCTAGAGGCTACAAATTTCATTGGATCTTCATGAAACTTCATCAACATGATTGCCCCAATAAAATGTAGGCCAATTTAGAATGTGGGTCATGTCCGGTCAAAAACTAGGTCACTAGGTCAAATCTTCGAAAAACCTTGTTAACACTCTAGAGACTACAACTTTCATTGGATCTTCATAAAACTTCATCAAAATGTTTGCCTCAATGAAATCTAGGTCAAGTTCGAGTGTGGGTCATGTCCGGTCAAAAACTAGGTCACTAGGTCAAATTATCGAAAAACCTTGTTAACACTCTAGAGGCTACAAATTTCATTGGATCTTCATGAAACTTCATCAACATGATTGCCCCAATAAAATGTAGGCCTAGTTAGAATGTGGGTCATGTCCGGTCAAAAACTAGGTCACTAGGTCAAATCTTCGAAAAACCTTGTTAACACTCTAGAGACTACAACTTTCATTGGATCTTCATAAAACTTCATCAAAATGTTTGCCTCAATGAAATCTAGGTCAAGTTCGAGTGTGGGTCATGTCCGGTCAAAAACTAGGTCACTAGGTCAAATTATCGAAAAACCTTGTTAACACTCTAGAGGCTACAAATTTCATTTGATCTTCATGAAACTTCATCAATATGATTGCCTCAATAAAATCTAGGCCAAGATAGAATGTGGGTCATGTCTGGTCAAAAACTAGGTCTCTAGGTCAAATCTTCGAAAAACCTTGTTAACACTCTAGAGACTACAAATTTCATTGGATATTCATGAAACTTCATCAAAATGTTTGCCTAAATGAAATCTAGGTCAAGCTCGAATGTGGGTCATGTCTGGTCAAAAACTAGGTCACTAGGTCAAATTATCGAAAAACCTTGTTAACACTCTAGAGACTACAAATTTCATTTGATCTTCATGAAACTTCATCAATATGATTGCCTCAATGAAATCTAGGCCAAGTTAGAATGTGGGTCATGTCCGGTCAAAAACTAGGTCACTAGGTCAAATCATCGAAAAACCTCGTTAACACTCAATAGAGACTACAAAATTCATTGAATCTTTATGAAACTTGAACAAAATGTTTGTCTCATTGAAATCGAGGTCAAGTTAGAATGAGGGTCATACCCATTCAAAAACTAGGTCACACGGTGTACATGGTTACCAGGTGAGCGATTTAGGGCCATAGTGGCCCTTGTTTGTTGAAAGCTCCTTAATGCATAACTTCAAACTTGCTTTACACTTAATTGACCAGCAACCTGGTTAACTACATGTAAATATTAGTCACAAACTAAGTCATTGTTGTACATAGGATTTATTGTACAGTAGAACCTCTCTATTATGACCACTAAATTGTACTTAATAACATGTATTTAGGGCAGGTGACTGCTTAAAGCAAGGTGACAGTAAAACAGAAAGCTCGCAAAGGAGCTTTCTGTTTCACTGTCACCTTGCTTTTAATGCACAGGGACGCGACACGATTGATTTTTGAGAAAAAAAATGTCAGAATGTATATATACTATATAGAGACATTGTCTCTATATATATACATTCTGACATTTTTTTTCTCTCTTTTTCTCAAAAATCAATCTTGTCGCGTCCCTGTGGCTTTAACCCTTTACCCCATAGCCTGTTTATAATTTTGAAGACATATTATCACTTAAAACAGGTTGAAAGTAAAGCAGAATGCGCCTTAAGCGCATTCTGCTTTATTTTCAGCCTGCTTTAAGCTTCCACTTGTTCGAATGAAGAAAATATTCTTTATGATACATACTCATGACCGTAAAAATTGGAACTATTTTCTTCAGTGTAGGAATAAATATGATGTGCTAAAAGGCGCTTCTATAAGGTAAAGGGTTAAGCTGTCACCTGTCTTTAAACAATCAATTAGCCTCAGTTTTAGAGGTGGTTATAGAGAGGTTTTACTGTTGCACGGTATCTACTAAGTTCATTACTTTTATTTGGTGAACTTGTTTATTTGTGTTTATTTGTGGCATTATGTAGGGTATGTGATAAGGAAATTTGTGGTAGGTGTATCAATCCCCTTGAGTGAAATTTCTAGTTAATAAACTGTGTACATGTGGAGAGAAATCCTTTCCAATGCAAACTCTGTTTCTTGTAGACCCAGATCAGACCAGGGCTCCTGCAGAAGCCCTCTGATCAGGATCTAAACTGTCTGTTATTTTACAATATATTGCAAGACCCATGCATTAAGCAAAATTGGGCTAGAGATGATTTGAAACTGGGACAGCATGTGCATTATGAAATTTAAGGGGTGAGTGAGTTAACCATTTACCCCATAGCCTGTTTCTAGTTTTAGAGACAGGTGACCATTTAAAGAAGACTAAAAGTAAAGCAGAATGCGTCTGAAGGCGCATTCTGCTTTACTGTCAGCCTTCTTTAAGCTACCAGCTGCTAGAATAACAAAAAACAATCTTATGATACATATTAATGACTGTAAAATTGGAACCATTTTCTTCTGTGGAGGAATAAATTAATTGTGCTAAAAGGCGCTTTTATGAGCGAAAGGGTTAAGTACCTTAGGCTGGAAGCAGCTCTCTGTTGGTATAATAAACAGATCAGGGGTGGCGGTTATATGCTTAACCCTTTACCCCATAGCCTGTTTCTATTTTTGAAGTTAGGTGACCACTTAAAGCAGGTTGAAAGTAAAGCAGAATGTGCCTCAAGGCGCATTCTGCTTTACTTTCAGCCTGCTTTAAGCTACCATCTGATGGAAAATAGAAAATAATTCTTGTGATGCATTTTCATGACTGCATAAATTGGAACTATTTTTTTCTGTGGAGGTTTAATTTCAATGGGCTAAAAGGGGCTTCTATTAGGGAAAGGGTTAAATAAAGCAGAAACTCTGTCTTTGTTGTTATTCTGCACAAAATGGTACTCAGTTTGTTAAATTAATACCTTCAATGGGATTTAATCATACCACGAGGTTGAATTTTTACTGAACTAAATATATAACTGGCATTCAAGTGTTTAGTGGTCTTTTAAATCACCAGAGCACAAAGTGCTCAAGGTGAGCTGTGAGTGAGTATTGTGTCCTTGTCCGTCATTATCAGACACTTTGCTTCTTGTGTCATTCTAAGGCGCTAGTGGGGGTATTAATCACCTTTAGTGATACAGTCTGATAAAATCTGAGAGCTTTGTACTCTAGGGAGCTCTTTAGTGACAATTGGGCTTTTGTTCTACTTTTACATATGTGTACATGTATCATTTTTAAAAGTTTATATGTTGAGTACTGAAGTAGAAACAGATCTTAACCCATTACCCCATAGCATGATTCTAGTTTTGAAAACAGATTACCACTTAAAGCAGGTTGAAAGTAAAGCAGAATGTGCCTATGGCATATTTTGCTTTACTTTCAGCCTGCTTTAAGCTACCATCTGTTATAATATAGCAAATGTTTCTTATAATATAAATTCATGACTGCAAAAATTAGGAGTATAATTTTAGGTAAAGGAATAAATTAAAGGCGTAAAAAGGTGTATTTATGGGGTAATGGGTTAAACTGGTATTTTTACAGGGTTTTATTACAGGGTAATCATGATTACTGTAAAAATTCTAACATTGGGACGCCCTGTGTATCTGCTGTAATTATCATAAGTACAGTAAAACCTCTCTATTACGACCACTAAAGTATATTAATTATTAGGGTGTTTACGATAGGTATCCGCTTAAAGCAAGGTGGCAGTGAAACAGAAAGCTCCTTTAGGAGCTTTCTGTTTCACTGTCACCTTGCTTTAATCTGTCACCTGTCTATTATATAATCAATAAGACTTGGTTTTGTGGTTGTAATAGCGAGGTTTTACTATAATTGCTTTACGGTAATAATCACACAGTAATTTGTCCAAAAGGTGCAAACTGAATGGTGAACAGTGTAGAACCTAATCAGACTGCTGCACTGTTTTCTCTGGCCCCGAGGTTACAAAACTTTTTTGAGTCTAGACTCAGGGTTTTCACTCAAACCGGAGTCTGGACTCAAAAAGCGAGGTTACAAACATCCTGAGTCCAGATTCACGCTCATTTATTGAGTCTAGACTCAAGATTTGTGAGTCATACAATGACCAGACTCAGACTCAGACTCAAGGCGCGTTTTACAGACTATCTGACAGTTATTCTAGTTTTATTGATTAAATCAAGGTATCTTAAATTAAAATGATTTTATTATACATTTATATTGAGTTTCTGAAACAAATAGTAGAAAAAAATCTATGAAAAAAAAGAGTCCGGTCATGGGTATCGAACCAACGACCCCTCGCTATATTGATCTACCTGCATACATGTAGTTCTAAATTTAGACGTGTGACGTCACAAAAATTGTAAATACATGTAACTTGAATGATAGCTTGACGTTTATAAAGGCGTCTTTTTTGCCTAGAATCAGGCAAACACGTTAGATCTAGGCTACTTATCATTCAGAGTCATAGAATATAAATACGTTTTATTATGCCCATTAAATCTAATGAAGCAAAAACAACAACCCAATACTAGTTCAGATCAAAATCTGAAAATTATGACGAACGTCAAACTTTTTTTACCAGTGTAGATCTAGATCTTTACTGTTTATTCGGTAAATATAATCCCGAACCGTAAAAAGCTTGCGTTTTCAATACTCCGATCAAAAGAGATCGCTTAGGATAATGAAAAATAATAAACTCAGCTGAGTCTAGACTGAAATAGTTTTGTAACCTCCAGTTGAGTGAATACCTCAACTGAGTCCAAAAGTTGAGCCTGAGTGTGAGCGTGAGTCTGGACTCAAACAAAGTTTTATAACCTCGGGGCCCGGTCAATCTATCTCAATGCTTAGGATCATTTACGGTATCATTTTTTTCGAAAATATAACTTCCATGCAAAACGATTATATTTATGTCTTATTCAAATTATGTTAAGATGGATTCAAAGGGTACACAGACCGGAGGTATAAATATAACCTATTACTCCAAAGATATTATGATTTTAGACCTTTAATCATTTCTACACCAAGGAAAAGTCTTCACCTATGAAATGCTGGTTATGGGGCATGTCAGCTTGGTCAATTGGCAGAAAAGAATGGGGACCACTGCCATAGCCTGGCACGATACAGTAGAAGGCTGCCAAAAGGTGTAACCTTTCCAGTGAATCGACTGATGGATAAATCTATCTTAACCCTTAGCCCGCCAAATAAATTGTCGTCTGCTATATTTCTGGTCTGCTTCAAGTTTCAAAGTGCTTCAAAGTTGCTCAAAATTGCTGAAAATGTTGTCCGAGTGTCAAACAGCTTGGATCCGGATGAGACGCCGAGTTACTCGGCGTCTCATCCGGATCCAAGCTGTTTGCATATGGAGCTATAGTCGTGAGTGGCAGGCTAAGGGTTAAAATGATGTGTTTTTTACCTCAGTCCAAGTCCTGAAAAGGTTAAAACCCAGAATACTCTGGTATTCTAGTCTGAGTCCAAACTAGATAAACACCTCATTTACATCGATCTAAAATATGAGGTATTGATCTGGCAACTTGTCTCCTGGAGGGGCGATATGACTGAAATACTGTTAAAGAGACTTAAAACGTTATTTCAACAACATTACAGGCAAAAACCCTTACCCCATAGAAGTGCATACAAGTACATGCATTAACCCTTTACCCCATAGAACCGCCTTTAATTTATTCATCCACTAAAAAAAAACACTTCAAATTTTTAGTTGTGAAAATAATTCATTAGAAATATTTTCTTAATCCTAGCATATGATAGCTTAAAGCAGGCAGAAAGTAAAGCAGAATTTGTGCCTTAGGGCACATTCTGCTTTACTTTCAATCTGCTTTAAGCGGTCACATATCTTCAATACTTGAAACTAGGTAGATTTCTTTGATCAAATACAAACACTAATGTCAATAAGGATGAGATCCAAAGCATAAGCTTATTTAAGATCCTCTCCTTCACAGATTATGGAATATTGGGTTAACCCATTACCTCATAGCCTGTTTTCTAGTTTCTAAGAAAGATGATCACTTTAAAAGCAGGTTGAAAGTAAAACAGAATGCACCTTAAGGCGCATTCTGGTTAACTTTCAGCCTGCTTTAAGAATAAAGCAAATATTTCTTGTGGTTCATATTCATGGCTGTATAAAGTGGAACTCTTTTCTCTAGTGGAAGAATAATTTACATGCGTTAAAAAGCGTATTTATGGGGCAATAGGTTAAGCAGTTACTTGTCTATAGAGTTCTCCACACTGCTTCAATTGGTGCTATCATCATACATTACAAGATTGACTGTACAAAGCTCATTGAGGAAATGCTTAGTATAATGTTGTTCGACTCATTAGAATTGTCTGGAAAGATTATTCCAATGAGTTGTCAAAACATAGGGTTTAGAGGAGGTATACAAGAAGTGAAGTGACTGTGTTAAATTTTTAGAAACTAATCAAATGTTTGCATTTATGGTCAAGTGTTTATAGAGTGGGACATTCAAGTGTTTATATAGTGGGACATTCATGTTTTATAGAGTGGGGCATTCATGTTTTATAGAGTGGGACATTCGTGTTTTATAGAGTGGGACATTCAAGTGTTTATAGAGAGGGACATTCATGTTTTATAAAGTGGGGCATTCATGTTTTATAAAGTGGGGCATTCATGTTTTATAAAGTGGGACATTCATGTTTTATAAAGTGGGACATTCATGTTTTATAGAGTGGGGCATTCATGTTTTATAAAGTGGGACATTCATGTTTTATAAAGTGGGGCATTCATGTTTTATAAAGTGGGACATTCATGTTTTATAGAGTGGGGCATTCATGTTTTATAAAGTGGGGCATTCATGTTATACTAACACATATCTAGTCTTAGGACGTAACCCTTTAACCACATATACACCTTTTTACGCCGCTTATTTGTTCCTCTGCTGTAGAAAATTATTAAAATTTATAGTCAAGAATGTGCACTATAAGAAATATTTTCTTTACCACATCAGATGATAGCTTAAAGCAGGGTACGAGTTAAACAAAGTGCTGGTTTAACCCATTATCATTATGAAAGGCTTTTTTACACGAAGCAGGCTGAAAGTAAAGCAAAATGTGCATGAAAGGCTTTTTTACACGAAGCAGGCTGAAAGTAAAGCAAAATGTGTCTTAAGGCACATTCTGCTTTACTTTCAACCTGCTTTAATGGTTAGCTATCTTCAATACTCGAAATAGGCTATGGGGTAATGGGTTTAGCAGTCACAGGTCTTTAAAACTAGAAACAGACCATGAAGTAAAGGGCTAAATCAATGATTTATATTAGCTATATACACTGTCTCTGGTTAAATTAAGTGCTGCAGTGGGAAATCCTGTTTGAGGCTACCTCGTGTTAATATTGTGTTGGTTGATTTAGATTTAGCTTTTACAACTGCCTTGTTACGTTTTACTATGTAGTTTCCTTGTAATGTCTGTTTTAGAATTACATGTAGAATGCATAGATTTCTTGTCTTTTGTTGTGAATTGGTTTGAATCCATAGTCCAAAATATATTATTTTTTGTACGCCTTTAACATGTATATTACACTGTTTGCAAACTGTATAGACCCCATTCAGGGGACTCTGAAATGAGTCTGAACAGTTTGTCATAATTTAAATATTTTTCGGACTCTTCACTTGAAAGTCAACGTATAAACTACCTGTAGTCATTTAACCCATTTTATGCGTGATACACTTTTAGGTGTACCTCTAGGCAAACAGTTTTGATCTCAGATCAGACCCCACATTGTGGGGCCTGATCTGTGATCAAGACTTTGCAGCAAAGTCATAATTTTTATCAGAAACTGCTAAAATCTTTTGCAAATTTTTTAGTAATACCCGCTGCAGACGATATTTTAAAATGGCAGCCAAATATTACCCAGCATACAATGGGTTAATACAGGAACATAGCTTATATCTAATATACGTTCCTGGTTAATAGAACAAGATGTCTTTGTGAAACACTATCCCCCCTGATGAGACCTTGACCTCTAAATGACCTTGACAGTTGTTTAACAGGACCAAACTTGCACTCAGTGCAATGAGCTTCTTGAGTGTAGTGATCACCTGTCTTTAAAACTAGAAACAGTTCCTAGTTCTGAAAACAGGTGATCACTAAAAGCAGGTTGAAAGTAAAGCAGAATGCACCTTAAGGTGCATTCTGCTTTACTTTCAACCTGCTTTAAGCTACAGTGGAGAATCTGTTATTCTTTCCCATTTAAACGCAAACGTACGCAAAACACTTAAACGTAGAAAAATAAAACTTTTGGAAAATTCTGATAATTCATGTTTATCTTAGTGGCAAACAGTTTGGAGCCTGATCAGACGCAGGGTTACCCGGCGTCTGAAATGGCTCCAAACTGTTTGCACTGCAAATAATAGTTTTAGCGTAAACGCGTTTATTGGGAAAGAATAACGTTTTCTCCACTGTACCAGCTGCTAGGATATAGAAAATATTTCTAACGGTAAATAGTCATAACAGTATAAAGTGGAACTATTTTCTTCAATGGAGGATTAAATTAGGTGTATTTTTTTTTTTTTTTATCATTTTATTTCTCATATTGCATCGTACAGCACAAACACATACTTTGTGTAGTATTCTTACATAAACGTATCTGGAGAGATAATAGACCATAAACATCTAAGCTTAAGTAAATGTGCTATTCAATATAACATAAGTCTTGGAATAGTTGAAGAAAAAAAAAGTAGATAACAAAGAAAGAGAAGAAAAGGAGGAAGACGAAAACAGAAAAGCAGTAAAAGAGAAAGAAAAATATATGAAGAGGTGAGAAAACAGCTATTGTTTTTTAAGCTACAGTAAAAAATCCATCCCATTTTGCACGATGCAGGGCAAGTTTGTCTTTTCGTTGGGCAATATGTCTCTCTGTATGAACTTTGTCCTGCATGTATTTTTTAAAGAGTTTGAAGTTTGGTCTTTCTTTTAAACATTTGCATCGAAAAATGTAATATTTTGCCAGTAAGATGGAATAATTTACAGGTGTTTTGTATACTTTTTGTTCTGGTAGCCCTAATGAAATTGTTTCAAAATTTAAATTTATAGATAGATTATTTGCTTTGAACATATTCAGTATGTTTGACCAGATCTCTTGTGCGTATCTACATTCCCAGAAAAGATGGTAAATGTTCTCTGTGTTTTGGCAACAGAAATCACACAAAGTAGAATTTACTATGTTGTATTTAAAAAGTTCTTTATTTGTTTTAACTATTCTCATCAAATATTTATAATTGAAGTTTCTGAGTGTGTTGTCTATTGTTATATCAATGGCTAATTTATATGTTCTGTTCCATGAGATATTATTTTTTCCAAGACTTTCTTCCCATTTTTGTTTTTGTTTTATTTCAGGTATTGTTTGACTAATTTGGTATGCATATATAAATTTTGATGGCTTTTGGCAAGTTAAGATATCGTTCAATGGTGATGGTGCAATTTCAGCATTTTCATTTGCTAGCCTTTGTTTTATATCTACTGGAATACTGTTGATTAAGGATAGGTATTTTAGGTAATCAGTGTCAGGTAGATGGTACAGATATTTCATAAAGTCGAAAGTGTAAAACCAGGGGCGTAGCTTGGCCAGAATGAAAGTGTAGGCATAACTTTTCTAGGGGGGTCCGGGGGCATGCTCCCCCGTGAAAATTTTGAGTTCTACAACACTGGAGACGCATTTAAGGAGGGTCTGGGGAGACATTTATATGAAGAATAAATGAAATGAAAAGCTTCAAAAACCAGTCAATTTTCATTTTTGCAACAGATAATGCCTGCATCTTTTCTTTAAAAAAAAAACCCATCATAGGGTCTGATTCCGTAAGTTTTTCATTAACAAACTCGATACTTTAAATTAATTGAACGTAACTTTCTTTTCGAGACAAGTTGATCGAGCACACTACATGCCCATAGGAAGTCCCAAGTAACTTCATGTATACTAATTTACGGAACACACTTTTACTCGGAGGTGTGTGTATGTTTGGGGGGGGGGGGTAGTTGATTGCTAGATGACCTCTGGTTTGTTCTGAGGACGTTTCGCGCGTTCAAGACAGGTCAAATTCTGACAAAAAATCTATGTAAAAGTCGACTGAAAAAAACATACAGAACAGTACATATCGAACATAAATGACCCGTTTCATAAAACTTCGTACGACAAAAACGTCTTTGGGATCGTCTTGAAAATTTGAGAATTTAATAACCTGACTTACAACAACATTTGTCGTACGAAGTTTTATGAATCGGGCCCAGGTTAATACAATGTATTTGTTAGCAGGTTGTCTTTCACTAATCTTTAAGTTAGGCTCTAACATCATCCCACTCCGATCTTAATGCACTATTTTTACTTTTTAAATTGTTCCAAATACGAGGACAGTGTGTACGGAACCAATGATTCATATTAACTATGGTTCATGTATACACGGTCCCTGACGCAAAATAGCGTTTGTTTTGCATAAAGACAGCGAAATGGACGTGCCTGCCAAGGGAGTGGCTAGACCAATTAATAAGTGCACGCTTTGTTACTAGGTGGGTCCGGGGGCATGCTCCCCCGGGAAAATTTTATTCCTAGATAGTCTCTAGATGCGTTCTGAGGTCTTTTCCCGCGTTTGATACAGGCAAAATAATAACATGAATCTATTTAAAAATGATTGGGGTTCACCCCTAACCCCCCTTAGACGTCAATTTTATTGCTTTTTTCTTCAATTTTAGCCTTTTTTATACGCCCGTCATCGACGGTCGTATTATGGTATACCCACCGCTGTCCGTACGTCCGTACGTCCGTCCGTACGTCCGTCCGTCCGTCCGTCCGTTAACTTTTCTTGTTAGCGCTCTCTCACCTTCATTTATTTACCGATTTTGATAAAACTTCCTACAAATGTTCCATACCACAATAGCTCGGACGAGTTCGCGTTTCAGGCTTGGCGGCTATTTTTAGCAGAGTTATGCCCCTTTATTGTCAAAAATGGGCATTTTTAAAAAAAAAAACAGAACTTTTTTTTTTTTATTCAATTGATTTCAAATTTGATATGGTGATACAATGAATGAAGTTACTTAACATATATTACGGGTTTTTGGTTTGACTCCGTATTTTCAGAGTTATGCCCCTTCACACAATTTTTTTAACAATATATTGTTTCCTGATAATAATTTTACTTACATTTTGTCTATTGTAACCAAATTTCATATTTATCTTTCTCATCATGCAGGGAAGGCACCTAAGAATTTTGGTTCCTGTTAAAATTATTTTTCTATGAGTTATGCCCCTTTACATACTTAAAATTTAAAATAAGCCACACTTCGTCCGTTAACTTTTCTTCTTAGCGCTCTCTCACCTTCATTTATTGACCGATTTTGATTAAACTTTCTACAAATATTCCATACCACAATAGTTCGGACAAGTTCGCGTTTCAGACGTTGGCGACTATTTTTAGCAGAGTTATGCCCCTTTATTGTCAAAAATGGGCATTTTTAAAAAAAAGAAAAGAACTTTTTTATTTTTTATTCAATTGATTTCAAATTTTATATGGTGATACAATGAACGAAGTGACTTAATATATATTACGGGTTTTTGGTTTGACTCCGTTTTTTCAGAATTATGCCCCTTCACACAATTTTTATATTGTTTCCTGATAATAATTTTACTTACATTTTGTCTATTGTAACCAAATTTCATATTTATAAGCTTTCTCATCATACAGGGAAGGCACCTGTGAATTTTCGTTCCTGTTTAATTTCAGACGTTGGCGACTATTTCTAGCAGAGTTATGCCCCCTTTATTTTCAAAATTCCGTGATATATCCAAAGTATGTAAATACGCCAAAAGAGCATTTGTTTATGAGAAAACAGTTGGTAGAAAAACTATCGTGATAGTATTGCAATAGTTTCTTGACTATCGCAATACTATCGGGATAGTACTTGAGCTATCGCAATACTACAGCATAGTCTTTTTGAGATCGCTAGTTGGGCCTACACTCCGGGCGACTTTTTCCAGTCGGCCTGAGTCCGGACGACTTTGACACCCGCCGACCATGACGGGCGTATTTTGCCGCACTGCGGTGCTCTTGTTATTTTTTGACTTCTGAAAAAAAAGTGTAGGCACGTGCCTACTTGCCTAATAGGAAGCTACGCCAATGAAAACGAATTTGTTCTCTTATCGAAAATATCTTCAAGATTTTTTATACCTTTTTGAAGCCAGCTTTGATAAAACAGTGGTTTGCCTCCGGCTTTTATCACAGAGTTATTCCAAATTATAGACTTTGCATTGACTTCTTTATTTTGGTTTGAAAATATATCTGTCCATGCATTAAGGATATCATTTAAAAACACAGTATTTTTGAAATAATGGTTTAAGTCGCCTTTTTTCAGTTTACATTCAAATAATATTTTCCCACCAAATTTATCTAGCTTACCAGCATATATATTTTTAAGTGTACTATTATTGTTAGAATTGAATATACGTTTAACCCAACTGACCTTCAAAGCATTGATAAACTTATTAATGTCAATCATTTTTATCCCACCGTTTTCGTAGTTTTGTATTAGTACATTTCTTTTTATTTTTGCTGGTTTTTTATCCCATAGAAATTCATACATAGTATCATCTATTTGCCGTATTAATTGTAGCGGGGGAGTTTTAAGAACAGTTAATGGGTAGACAAGTTTTGGTAAAGCAAACGTTTTTATTACAGTTACTTTGCCTAAAAGTGTAAGTTTCCGGTGTTGCCATTGCTTCAGACATGTCTTAAATTCTTCTATCTTGGGATCTAAGTTAAGTTTAAGGGTAAGGTTTCTTTTAGTAGTAAAGATGATACCAAGAGCGCTAGCTTTATCTGATGACCATTGAAAATGTTTATGTTCGAGGAATACTTCTTTTTTCTTTTTTGTTGATCCAGCCTTTAGTACAGTACATTTTGAGTTGTTCAAAATCATCAAGTACTTCAATAAGATTTTCGAAAGACTCTTTTGATCCATCTGTTATAAAGGTTGCGTCATCAGCATATAAAGTATTCTTGGTTTCTATATTATCTATGTCAATTCCTTTTATATTTGGGTGGTTTGAAATACAAGACGATAAAAGCTCAATTGAAATAATAAATAGGTATGGGGAAAGAGGACAACCTTGTCTAACGCCTCGCTCAATATTAAAGAAATCGGTCATAAAACCATTATTTAAAACACAGCTTGTTGCATTTGAATAGAAAACATTAACCCACTTTATCAGAGATTCTCCAAAGTTGAAATGATTTAAAACATTGAATAAATATTTGTGATCTACACTATCAAAAGCTTTTTCAAAGTCAGAGAAAAACATCAAACATTATATAAATATTAGATGGCAGTTTGCGTGACATTCAAATTGTTAACCCGAGAAACAGCATGTCACCCCGAGGCGTAGCCGAGGGTGACATTCTTGTTTTCGAGGGTTGACAATTTGAATGTCACGCAAACTGACATCTAATATTTATTTTATTACACCGAGCTTATCAATTCCAGCTTTAGAATCGTCTCATTTGTATTTTATAAAATGTGTTGTGAATACTAATTTAGCGCAGACATGTACGTAACGCGGGAAACGACGTCGCCGTCTATGACGTCACATTGTTTATAATTATGTTACCACTCTTTATAACGTTCCAATGTATCCAATAGCGAACTCAATGTCAATGCTGACAGTACGTTTTCGGACGGAGTAAAAAAGTAATGTCCTTTAGAGTGACGTCACAAAAAGAATATCATAAAGAGTGACAGTATATTTTGAATAGATGTAAAAGACATGCAAAATGTTAACTGCAGGTCTATGGGAATTTAACATTGTAACTCAAAGCGTTACGTACATGTCCGCGCTAAATTGGTATTCACAACACATTTTATAAAATACAAATGAGACGATTCTAAAGCTAGGGTTGATAAGCTCGGTGTAATAAAATAAATATTAGATGTCAGTTTGCGTGACATTCAAATTGTCAACCCTCGAAAACAAGAATGTCACCCTCGGCTACGCCTCGGGGTGACATGCTGTTTCTCGGGTTGACAATTTGAATGTCACGCAAACTGCCATCTAATATTTATATATTATTGTATTCGACATTATCTAAAATTTCTTCTATTATACGGACATTTTCGCCAATGTATCGACCTTTCATGAAACCTGTTTGAGCGTCGCTTATTATAGATGGAATTACAGCCTTCATCCTATTTGCGATTGCTTTTGTTGCAATTTTATAATCAATGTTTAGAAGGCTAATAGGTCTCCAATTTTTTAAAAAGGTAACATCTTTATCTCCTTTTGGAAGAAGTGTAATCAAACTTTGTGATTGAACTTCACTTAAACTACCGTTATTATATGAGCTGTTTAAAGAATCTATCATGATTTTTTTTATGTCATTCCAAAATATCTTGTAAAACTCAGTTGTTATACCATCTGAACCAGGGCTTTTGTTGTTTTTCATTTCTTTTAAGGCTTCGGCACATTCATGCTCTGTTAATAGTCCATCACATTTATTTTTCTCAGTCTCGTTTAATTTTTTTATATTTTGATCAAAGAAATTGTATTTTGTTCCTTTACAGGCTTTTTGCTGATATAAGTTGCTGTAGAATGTTTTTATAGCTTTTAAAATTTCAGTTTGATTTGTTAATGTTTTATCATTTACATTTAATTTATACATAGTTTTGCGTTCTGCGTTCTTTTTTTCTAAGGCCGCAAAGTATTTATTGTTTTTCTCGTTGTATTCAATGAAGTCTGCTCTCGCCCTAAGTATAATTCCATCTAGTTTTTTATTTAATATTTTGTTTAATTCTGTCTTTTTGTTAGTTAATTCTTGTTTAATATCGTCTAGGCTTGTCAGTGGAGTGTGTGCTATAAGATTTTCTATGGCTTCTATTTCTGAAATAAGTTTATTTTCAGTTTGTTTTTCAACTTTCTTTTTGTGTGATGCGTATTTAATCGTTTCATTACGAATAGATCCTTTTATAACTTCCCACAAAGTTTTTGGTTCGGCCTGTTTATTTAAGATTGCAATTTCTTTTATATTATTTCTTATTGTGGTTTGATAATCTGGCTCAAGTAGTAAGCTATTATTTAATTTAAAAACGCCTGGTCCTCTTTTTATTACATTGAAATTCATAGATAGCAGTACGGCAGAATGATCACTTCGATAACCCGGTTTAATACAACTGTTGTTTGCACGATTAGAAAGGTTACTTGAAATAAGAAAATAATCCAGTCTTGATGATATGTGAGGCGTTTTACTTGAATGCCAAGTATACTGTTTTTTGTCTTCATGATGGATACGCCATATGTCTACTAGATCGAATTCTTCAATTGTATTAAGTAAATATTTTCTAATCTTAGGGTGAGTATTTTTGATACCTCCTTTTTTATCAGCATTACTATCTAGAATTGTGTTAAAATCACCCGCTATTATAAATGATTTTTCAACATTTTTTAAAAGAAAAGTTTTTAACATTTCGAAAATAAAGGTACTGTCATTGTTTGGCCCATATATATTTATGAGCACAAGAGGTACATTTTCTAATATAATTTCAACTGCTTGTAATCTTCCTGGTAGTATATCTGTGTATTCTATAATATTATAATTCTGTAAATTTGGGTTAATTAAAATCGCAAGCCCTTCACTGTTAGAACTTGTACCGCTAAAATAACATGACTGTCCCCATTCTTTTTCCCAGAGTTCCTTTTGAGTAGATTTTAGATGTGTCTCCTGTAAGAAATAAAAACTTTGATTCTGTTGTTTTAGCCAGGAAAAAACTTTAGTTCGTTTTTCTTTTTTACCAAGTCCTCGAACATTTAAAGTTGTAAAATTATTTGGCATATTTGAATAATGTAGTGTTATCTAAGTGATGACATAGATCTGTTAACAGTAGAACATAAGATAGCAAAACGACGTTATAAAGAACAAAAGCTGTTAAGACAGAGGAGAAGGAGAGAAGGGAAAAGAACAAAATATATATTACACAAAACAACATTTCGAGATTGCCAAAAGGCAAGCAAACCAATCCACGTATGCACAAACTTGGGTCATATACAGCATCCGTGCAAGACCAAGTACAGAGCTGTTTCCTTCGGGCGCACAGCGTTGCACCAATGCCGAAACAACGTTGCAATGTTTGAATCAACGTTGGAACAACGCTGCGTGCCCGCTGGGTTATTACTATTTTCAGCAGTGAGTTCGCAGCACAAGACTGTACGAACCAGCAAAACGACGCCTTTTGTGTTTTTGTATTAGGTTATAAAATCAAAAAGATAGTGTTACGTAGACAATATCAACAATAACCTGTCCCGTGTTAAAAATACCAGCACTTACCATTTCAACATAAATATTGTTATAGTGAATATTATTACGTCACTCGTTTTAAAAAAATAGATATGAGTGCCATACCGTTTGGATCGGTATCAGAGTCCGCGTAACGCAGTGTCTGGTATAGGTCCAAAACCGCCTTTAAAGTCAAATTTAGTCACTACTGGCGTATTTGCTAACATCTGTTAAAACGATTGAAATGCTTAACGCTTTTTATACTGGACAGGCTATAAATATATGTACATATGTATTCAAAACACACAACAGTATGATTCTGATTGACGTCTATAAACCAAGCTTGATCTGATGATGAAAATGAAAATATATTTTATGTTACATATGTAAAGTAAGTAAGGCAGTATAGCTAACTTCAGGTTCAGATACGGTACATATAATATACATGACGTCAGCCATATTTAACACCATTATAGTCAATCATCTTCATTACTGTTGTCGTTCTCATTTACCATTCTCATCGGCGTCGCCACATTCAACATACATGTATTTACAAGAATAATTATCACCGACATCTCCTACCAACATCACCCCAATCATTAAGTACATTTATAATAATCAGCATCATCATCAACAACAACAACAACATCAGTAAGTATGTCTAAAATAGATCATGCACACTTCCTAATATTTGGATAAATGAACAAACAGAGTACTCATATTATACTGAGACAATTTAGCAAGTTTTTCTATGACACAAGTCGTAGTAATCAGGGCTCATCTCAAGCAACCTCGCACGACAAAAACCATCGCAAGTCGGATTCTGAAATGCTCCATTTTTATATAGTTCTCTATCCTATCCTGTCCCGCTACATCTCCCCGATATCCTCTTGAAAAGACGATTCCAAAGAGATGCCACGAGACAGGATCAGCTTGATAATCAGAATTGTATAGATGCATTTCAAAGTTTCGACCTACGATGGTTTTGTCGTACGGCGTATCTGATTTTGGTCTATACTGCATGCATACGACAAAGGTATTCTTTATGGGTACACTGGTTGCAAATGATGAATACACTCGTCATTAGGGTCCAATGTATCAGGGAATGACCATTTCCATTATCATATACTTCATAACAGTGGCACTTGCAAACACCGTCAAACTCATTATTTCATCTTAAGTTCTTAACATTCAACATATTTAAGTGTCATCCATCATTAATACATCATCATTAGAACAAGTTTGACTACCAAATTAGAAGGAAAACAGAAAGTAGCTTAATTTCCGTTTAACAAAATCTATAGGAACATAATTTTTTCATTTAAGTGTAAGAGTTATACAGGGCTGCCATAAGTTGATCGTGAGAGATCCTAAAATTTCCAGAGAAAAGAAAAAAAACGCTATTACTTCAAGCAGGTTGAAGTAAAGCAGGATGTGCCTTAAAGCGCATCTTGCTTTACTTTCAGTCCGATTTAAGATAGCATCTGCTGGGATAGAAAATCCGAAGATTTCGGAAAATTTCGGACATATGGCAGCCCTGTTTATTTGAAGTTGAATTATAATCGCCATAGGCCGACTGGAAACATCACAGATAGCCTCCACTGGAACTCTGCTCCGCGTTGAATACAGGTAAAGCGTAGAGCTCCTAAACGAGCTCTCCGCGTTATCTATATATCTCGCATTCGAACAGGCGTCTTAACTCAAGCAGCATTATATATTTCCTATTGATGACAACTCATTTGCTCTGACATATCAGTTGGCATTTACTATAATAGACTAAGCCAATATACGACTAGGCCTGTGTCAGTTCAAGGTAAAACACATAGAAACCAAATACGGTGCGAGCTCATAAAAGAGCTCTTCGTGCTGGTTTATATCTAGCAATGATTTATAAGATGTTAAGCTTATAACGCCAGGTATTATCCATACTAAAAGCCAGAAATAGGTAACGCAAAGAGCTCTGTTGCGAGTCCTCTACATTATCTATATTTCACATTAAATGACCATCCATATCTCAAGAAACCTTTAGCTTGTCGTCTTATGTTCGCTCAGTACAAAACCGACACTTTAGTTTATAGTAGAAAACCGATGTCATCTCATTTGCTGTAATACGTCAATAAGTACTCATTATGTTTCAAAATGAATTAATCTGACACAAGCCCAGTCTCGTTCCTGTTCAATGCCGAATCAATACAGCAAGAAGAGGAGAGAAAGCTCCAAGCAGAAACGCTCAGCGTCATTTGCATTCCGCGTCAAGCAGACGACAATACACCAAACAGCTTTCAGACTCTAATATGTGGTTAGTTTCAACCGTTTCACTGTCAATGTGCAATGCGTCTCTAGCCATGATACATCCAGTTTGTCCTTTGTACCAGTGTGTCCTAAGCCGAAATAAAAGCATATAATTTTGAAAAAGAATATAAATAAAAGCAGTCGAAAGCAATGTGTGTGCGATGGCAGTGGACACACTGGACTAATCCTTTCGTAATAATGGCAGTGAAAGGGTCAAAACCAATTATGATATACGCATCTCGTTCCAATGAAATGTTAAGTTTTTTCAATTCACATGTATTTACTTCATTATAGATTAAGCTTCAATATATCTGAGACCAAAAACCGAATACAGTTAACAGAGACAGCTCGCAGACGAGCTCTCTGCGTCAACTTAACTCATTGAATTTGTAGATCATCGGGTGAACAATCCGAATATTTACTTAAGTTCGTATTTAACGTTTTGGGTTGTTTAACCATATCTTTAAACATTACAAGCCTTGCAGGTCCTGATCAAAGGACTCGTTTAGATGCTCCTTGATCTTGGTCTACACTGTCTGCATAGGCTACTCATCAGAATTAAAATGTTTGCAATTGACGCCCCTGCTCGTCATCAGGGATCCATGGGTTAACCTATCACAGATATGCATAACTCATTTATATAATATAAATATTATGACACGTCAACGCAAAGGATCCTCAATACTTCTATTGACCAAAATTGCAAAGTATTCTGCTTTATAATAAAAGAAATAAGTAAAAACGGCTGACATAAGCTAGTTGAAAAAGGTCTGTGTCGGATAAGGATATAACATAAAGCTCTAAGATGAGCTTTCTGCTTTATCTGTATCTGAAGCTCATTTGCTATACAACATACCAGTGCTTTTCTTTAACCCTTTACTCCATAGATACTCATTATAAACCATTTAGTATTTTTCCTTCCTCAAACATTTCACTCTCGATGACGCCTTAAAGCGCGTTTGCAAACAGTTTTGGTCCTGATCTGACGTCGCGTAACTCGGCGTCTGAACAGGGCCAAAAACTGTTTGACACTTTATTCGATATTTATTCAGACAAACAACCTGAAATCTTACTTTGAAACGTGCCTTGCAGACAACAATAATGCAGCAGACGACAATTAAGCGGTGAAGGGGTAAAATCCCGAATAATTTGATCATGAAAGGGCTAAACAAAGTAGTTCCAATTCGTACAGTCATGAATATACATCATAAGACGTATTTGCTTTATTCTAGCAGATAGTAACGTTAAAGCAGGTGGTTGCTTGAAAGCACGTCGGAAGTAAAGCAGAATGCGCCTCGATGCAAATTCTGCTTCAATCTCGACTCGTTTCAAGTGGTCAGACGCCGAGAAATTCAGGATCCAATATGATATTAATTCGGCAGGGAGATTCTTAGCTAAATGTATATAACAAATCCGTATAGATATACCACAAGGTTTCAAATAACTATTACATAGCAAGTCAAAGGTAAACGATATGTGGTTGAGGTAAATAATGTCCACACGAACAGGTTTCTGTAATCTCGTATTAATTGTTCAAAAGATCAAACACGGTGTATTGAAGAGTTGTCATTTGTTTACGTCCATTTTGCACGTGCGATATTTTCAGTTGTGTCCAGTGTCATGTGATGTGTACAGTCCATTTACCGACATGTACTGAAACCGGTTTTTGTGCCGTAAAACTTGTCTATTATTACTACCACAAAAAGGAAAGTTAACTTTTTGTATGAAAGACAGATGACATCTCAAAAGCAAACCGAAAGCAAGACAGAAAGCTCCGAAAGGAGCCCTCAGTTTTACTTCAACCCCTCTTCAAGCGACCATCTGTATTAAACATGAACTATATAAGTATAAATAACTAAGTGGTCGTAATAAATAGGTTTCACTGTATATATCTATTCACACTGTATAGCTATACTGTCCATGAAAGTCAAGGTGTCACATCTTAGCGTCTTGTAGGCCAAGGTAGATCAAACCAGGCCTGGTACTCGTCAAAGTTCAACGTATGGAGATTCCCTGCTTTGTTCTTATACTTGACACGACCGTCTCGTGTCCATGCACTCTCTATTTCGTCAGGAAGCTTCTTTTTGACGCAAGATAATGCTAGCTGATTCGCCTTCGTCAGGTCCTCGTTGACATAGATCCCTGTTCCTTTCAACAGCTTTCTATTTCTCATGATGGATTCTTTAAGGGTGTATCAATGTCATGCATTTGGGAATTTTTTAAAGTATATGAAAACACTCTATGATGGTTTTGTATTGAAGAGCTATTTAAGATGAATGAAAAAAATAGAAAAACTGTACATTTTGGTGAACAACAGTTGGCTCTACGGCCACGTAAAATTTACCCCACCCACTTCCTCTTATTTTGTCCTTTTCAAACAGCCCGCTTCAATAAAATCCATTTTAAATGAAAACAAATATGATAATTTGGTTTTGTGTTATTTATTTCCTATCTATGGCCGTATTTCTTCATACAAAAACTAATTTAAGAAAGAAAAGGCACCAAATGTGAAATTTATAAAGCTCTAAATATCATCGATATGGTACTTTTTTGTAAATTGTGTAAGGGGAGATAACTCTTTTTACTTTAATAACTCAAAATTTGCAACACTGACCTTTCAATTTCTTTTCATATTTTGAACTGCCTTAGCATTGGCTTTCATTTGGTAGAATATAAGAAAAAGTTTAATACTCGAACTATTTCATTTTCAAACTTTTTTACTTTTTTTCATAAAATAAAAAATCTTTTAAAATCATGCCCTATAAAAAGCATAATTTTGATATTCGAGGATCCATATTGTTCAAACCTAGTGCCTGCTTTATCTAAATTTCGTTTCTATATGTGAAAATACCACCATAGACATGAAATAAATAATGAAAACCCAAATTAACATGTTTGTTTTGTTTTGAAAAAGATTTTACTGAAACGTGTACTCTGAATGGGTAAAATTTGGGGAAAAAAGTCCAAATTTGACATACCTTTTTCAAATCGCTGTAGCTCAAAAAAAAGGACACCACCATATTATTTTTTTTTCATTTTTTCATTCATCATAAACAGCTCTTCCAAAAAAACAATGATAGAAAAAAAGTTTAATACTTTGAAAAAATCGCTTATGACATTGATACACCCTTAAGCGAACGTGATACAAATCTCAGAATAATCTGTCTTTTTCCATCTTGTTTTTTGCCGAGTCTATGGGCGATATCTATGTCGCATTTCTTAAGGCGTATGTCTTTCATATGTCTATTTATAAATTCGACCACTTTGCTGGATGATTCATCGCTGTTTTCGTTTTCAGATTCTTCTAAGCCGGTTATCCTGACATTGTTTCGTCGGCTGTACTGCTCTTGCTCATTGAACCTTCCTTGCATTTTAACCTCGTTTTTGTCAATTTCTTTCATAATCTGTCTATGTTTACTTTCTTCTTGCTCTACCTTTTTCTCTAATTTCTTTATAGTGTTTCTCAACACATCATTTTCTTGTTCCTTCTCAAGAAGTTTGTGCTCTAACATATCTATCCTGTGTGAGATTGACTTAAGAAAGTCTTCTTTCATTTCTTTAAATGTTTCTTTGATCAAGGCTTTGAAGTTTGGGTCGTCTTTTGTAAGCATATTTGCCATTTTATCATTCATACTTCTTAACTCTTTGTTGATACTTTCCATGGTTTGTTCTTCTGTGTTTTCTTCTATACTGTCAGGCTTTGTATGTGGCGTATTATATTTCTTCTTTTGTCTCTTCTTTTCTTTTTTTATATTTGGACTATCTCTGCTAGAGTCTAAATCGCTTACGCTTGATTTTCCGCTTCGTTTGCGTTTCTTCTGAATGTCGTCTTCAGTATCGAGCATTCTTTTTTGAACAGTATACTTTCCAAACGGTCGAGCGTCACGCTTTTATACACTGTATGTTATTGAAAGTTGCGTGTTATAACAGCCTATCTGTACTGTACAGCTAGTATAGTTAGTTCATTATACTGTATAATATCTCCAGTTCATGCATACGTTTGCGGGTTACATAGTTTTCATAGTCAAACTTCTCGAAAATGCAGCAATTGCAAAATTGTTTGTAGATAGAAATGTATTTACCAGTGTTCCATTATCCTCATATCCAAAATTTAAATCACAAATCCTTTTAATCCAGTGAAAAAACTAAATTCTTTTTGAGACAACGGAATGTTTACATGTTGTCCTAGCTGGTTCCCGTTCAAGCTAGCTAAATTAGGTGTATTTATGGGTTAAAGGATTAAAGGATCTGTTTTTACTTTCGTCTTGCTTAGAAATGTCTCCAATGACTCTAGACCAGGATACAGAAGGAACATGAGGAATAGTGTTTCTTGGAGGGAAATGGTTAAAAGTACAAATTACGGTTAATACCTTAACCCTTTCCCCCCAATAGCCTGTTTTTAGTATTGAATATAGGTGTCCCCTTAAAGCAGGTTGAAAGTAAAGCAGAATGTGCTAAGGCACATTCTGCTTTACTGTCAGCCTGCTTTAAGCTATCTTCTGCTAGAATATAGAAAATATTTCTTATTATACATATTCATGACTGTATTAATTGAAACTATTTTCACCAGTGAAGGATAAATTAAATGCGTTAAAAGGCCTTTCCATGGGGGAAAGGGTTAAAAGTTGCAAACAGTTTGATTCCACATCAGACCCAAAGTTATTCAGAATACAAACTTGACCACACAAGTGTCATATTTCTGAAATAAGAATCAAGAGTTGTATGCGGCAAAAAGTCGCTCACCTGAAAAAAACCGCCTTCTGCTGTGTTATTTTTTCACCAAAAGGGGAATGATTTCTATTTACTCGATAGGAGTTGTGGATTTTGCTCCTAGGTTCTAAAAAGTTTCAATGAAAAAAATATATTTTTAGCTCCTGTGACCAAGATATGCAACAGACTGGAACCATTTCAGCAATACTGCTATAGGGTCTCTAGAAGTGTCATCATTCCGAATATCAAAGCTCTGGTCATATTAGTATCAGAGAAGAATTGGCACTATAAAACTCTTTGTGAAATTTTTAACCCCCGGGGCGGGTCATTTTTTACCCCAGGTGCATAATTTATACAATCATTTTAGAGGACCTGTAGATGATGCTTTGTGCCAAATATCTAAGCTCAGGGTACTGCTATTTCAGACAAGAAGATTTAAGTTTTCATTGAAACAATCTAGTTTTAGCTCCTGTGACCGTGATATGCATCAGACCCGGTGTAGCAGTCAATTCTTTCCTCCCTCAAAAGTTTCCCCGGGGAAAGAATTGGCTAGCCAAAACCTTCCCCGGGGAAAGAATTGGCTAGCCAATTCTTTCCCCCCCTAGTCAAAAACTTCCCCGGGGAAAGAATTGGCTAGCCAATTCTTTCCCCCCCTATAATTTCGCAAGTGGGATACTTTTAGCTAGCTAATTCTTTCCCCCCCTTAGTTGAAACTTTCCCCCCCTATAATTTCGCACTGTAGGATTTCTTTCTCACTATCTGGCTGAATTGTATGGTTTGACTATCTTGGAGGGGGAAAGTTTTGGCTAGCCAATTCTTTCCCCCCTTTCTGACAGTGTGCGAAATTGTATGCTTTGACTATCTCGGAGGGGGGAAAGTTTTGGCTAGCCAATTCTTTCCCCCCCTATCTGTCAGTCTGCGGAATTGCATCATTTGACTATCTTGGAGGGGGGAAAGTTTTGGCTAGCCAATTCTTTCCCCCCTCTCTTTCAGTCTGTGGAATTGTATACTTTGACTATCTTGGAGGGGGAAAAGTTTTGGCTAGCCAATTCTTTCCCCCTATCTGACAGTCTGTGGAATTGTATACTTTGACTATCTTGGAGGGGGGAAAGTTTTGGCTAGCCAATTCTTTTCCCCCTATCTGACAGTCTGTGGAATGGTGTGTTTTGACTAGTAAGAGGGGGGAAAGTTTTGGCTAGCCAATTCTTCCCCCCCCCCCCCCCCCCTATCTGTCAGTCTGCAGAATTGCAACATTTGACTATCTTAGAGGGGGAAAGTTTTGGCTATCCAATTCTTTCCCCCCTCTCTGTCAGTGTGTGGAATTGTATGCTTTTACTATCTAAGCGGGGGGAAAGTTTTGGCTAGCCAATTCTTTCCCCCCTCTCTTTCAGTCTGTGGAATTGTATACTTTGACTATCTAGGAGGGGGGACAGTTTTGGCTAGCCAATTCTTTCCCCCCTATCTGACAGTGTGCGAAATTGTATGCTTTGACTATCTCTGAGGGGAAAGTTTTGGCTAGCCAATTCTTTCCCCCCTATCAGCCAGTCTGCAGAATTGCAACATTTGACTATTTTGGAGGGGGGAAAGTTTTGGCTAGCATATTCTTTCCCCCCTATCTGACAGTCTGCGGAATTGCATCATTTGACTATCTTGGAGGGGGGAAAGTTTTGGCTAGCCAATTCTTTCCACCCTATCTGTCAGTCTGCGGAATTGCAACATTTGACTATCTTGGAGGGGGAAAGTTTTGGCTAACCAATTCTTTCCCCCCTATCTGACAGTCTGTGGAATTGTATACTTTGACTATGTTGGAGGGGGGAAAGTTTTGGCTAGCCAATTCTTTTCCCCCTATCTGTCAGTCTGCGGAATTGCATCATTTGACTATCTTGGAGGGGGGAAAGTTTTGGCTAGCCAATTCTTTCCCCCCTATCTGACAGTCTGTGGAATTGTATACTTTGACTATGTTGGAGGGGGGAAAGTTTTTGCTAGCCAATTCTTTCCCCCCTTATCTGCCAGTCTGCAGAATTGCAACATTTGACTATCTTGGAGGGGGGAAAATTTTGGCTAGCCAATTCTTTCCCCCCTATCTGACAGTCTGTGGAATTGTATCATTTGACTATGTTGGAGGGGGGGGAAGTTTTGGCTTGCCAATTCTTTCCCCCCTATCTGTCAGTCTGCGGAATTGCATCATTTGACTATCTTGAAGGGGGGGAAGTTTTGGCTAGCCAATTTTTCCCCCCTCTCTGACAGTGTGCGGAATTGTATGCTTTGGCTATCTCGGAGGGGGGAAAGTTTTGGCTAGCCAATTCTTTCCCCCCTATCTGTCACTCTGCGGAATTGCATCATTTGACTATCTTGGAGGGGGGAAAGTTTTGGCTAGCCAATTCTTTTCCCCCTATCTGTCAGTCTGCGGAATTGCATCATTTGACTATCTTGAAGGGGGGAAAGTTTTGGCTAGCCAATTTTTCCCCCCTCTCTGACAGTGTGCGGAATTGTATGCTTTGGCTATCTCGGAGGGGGGAAAGTTTTGGCTAGCCAATTCTTTCCCCCCTATCTGACAGTCTGTGGAATTGTATACTTTGACTATGTTGGAGGGGGGAAAGTTTTGGCTAGCCAATTCTTTTCCCCCTATCTGTCAGTCTGCGGAATTGCATCATTTGACTATCTTGGAGGGGGGAAAGTTTTGGCTAGCCAATTCTTTCCCCCCTATCTGACAGTCTGTGGAATTGTATACTTTGACTATGTTGGAGGGGGGAAAGTTTTTGCTAGCCAATTCTTTCCCCCCTTATCTGCCAGTCTGCAGAATTGCAACATTTGACTATCTTGGAGGGGGGAAAATTTTGGCTAGCCAATTCTTTCCCCCCTATCTGACAGTCTGTGGAATTGTATCATTTGACTATGTTGGAGGGGGGGGAAGTTTTGGCTTGCCAATTCTTTCCCCCCTATCTGTCAGTCTGCGGAATTGCATCATTTGACTATCTTGAAGGGGGGAAAGTTTTGGCTAGCCAATTTTTCCCCCCTCTCTGACAGTGTGCGGAATTGTATGCTTTGGCTATCTCGGAGGGGGGAAAGTTTTGGCTAGCCAATTCTTTCCCCCCTATCTGTCACTCTGCGGAATTGCATCATTTGACTATCTTGGAGGGGGGAAAGTTTTGGCTAGCCAATTCTTTCCCCCCTCTCTTTCAGTATGTGGAATTGTATACTTTGACTATCTTGGAGGGGGGGAAAGTTTTGGCTAGTCAATTCTTCCCCCCCTATCTGACAGTCTGTGCAATGGTATGCTTTGACTATCTTGAAAGTCAAAGCATACAATATCGCACACTGTCAGATAGGGGGAAAGAATTGGCTAGCCAAAACTTTCCCCCCTCCGAGATAGTCAAAGCATACAATATCGCACACTGTCAGATAGGGGGGAAAGAATTGGCTAGCCAAAACTTTCCCCCCTCCGAGATAGTCAAAGCATACAATCTGCACACTGTCAGATAGGGGGGAAAGAATTGGCTAGCCAAAACTTTCCCCCCTCCGAGTTAGTCCAAGTATACAATTCTACAGACTGTAAGATATGGGGGGAAAGAATTGGCTAGCCAAAACTTTCCCCCCTCCAAGATAATGAAAGGATGCAATTCAGAAGACTGACAGATAGGGGGGAAAGAATTGGCTAGCCAAAACTTCCCCCCCTCCGAGATAGTCAAAGCATACAATCTGCACACTGTCAGATAGGGGGGAAAGAATTGGCTAGCCAAAACTTTCCCCCCTCCGAGATAGTCCAAGTATACAATTCTACAGACTGTAAGATATGGGGGGAAAGAATTGGCTAGCCAAAACTTTCCCCCCTCCAAGATAATGAAAGGATGCAATTCCCCAGACTGACAGATAGGGGGGGAAAGAATTGGCTAGCCAAAACTTTCCCCCCTCCGAGATATTCAAAGCATACAATCTGCACACTGTCAGATAGGGGGGAAAGAATTGGCTAGCCAAAACTTTCCCCCCTCCGAGATATTCAAAGCATACAATCTGCACACTGTCAGATAGGGGGGAAAGAATTGGCTAGCCAAAACTTCCCCCCCTCCAAGATAATGAAAGGATGCAATTCCGCAGACTGACAGATAGGGGGGAAAGAATTGGCTAGCCAAAACTTTCCCCCCTCCGAGATTTTCAAAACATACAATCTGCACACTTTCAATTTGGGGGGAAAGAATTGGCTAGCCAAAACTTCCCCCCCTCCGAGATAGTCCAAGTATACAATTCTACAGACTGTAAGATATGGGGGGAAAGAATTGGCTAGCCAAAACTTTCCCCCCTCCAAGACAATGAAAGGATGCAATTCTGCAGACTGACAGATAGGGGGGGAAAGAATTGGCTAGCCAAAACTTTCCCCCCTCCGAGATAGTCAAAGCATACAATCTGCACACTGTCAGATAGGGGGGAAAGAATTGGCTAGCCAAATCTTTCCCCTCTCCAAGATAGTCAAAGTATACAATTCCACAGACTGACAGACAGGGGGGAAAGAATTGGCTAGCCAAAACTTTCCCCCTTCCATATATAGTCAAAGGATACCAAACCACATACTGAAAGAGAGGGGGGAAAGAATTGGCTAGCCAAAATTTTCCCCCCTCCTAGATGGTCAAAGTATACAATTCCACAGACTGAAAGAGAGGTGGGGGGAAAGAATTGGCTAGCCAAAACTTTCCCCCCTCAAAGAGAGCCAAAGTATACATTTCAACAGACTGACAGATAGGGGGGAAAGAATTGGCTAGCCAGAACTTTCCCCCCTCCATATAACGTCAAAAGGATACAATTCCGCAGATTGACTGAGAGGGGGGTGAAAGAATTGGCTAGCCAAAACTTCCCCCCCCCCCTCTGAATTGCGAAAATATAGCGGGGGGGGGGGGGGGGGGGAAAGAATTGGCTAGCCAATTCTTTCCCCGGGGAAAGTTTCAACTAGGGGGGAAAGAATTGGCTAGCTAAAAGTATTCTCAATTATGAGTTTTTAGGGGGGAAAGAATTGGCTAGCCAATTCTTTCCCCGGGGAAACTTTTGACTTTCCCCGGGGAAGGTTTTGGCTAGCCAATTCTTTCCCCGGGGAAACTTTTAGCAGGGGGGAAAGAATTGGCTGTTACACCGGAACTGTTTCAACAATATTGGTAAAGGATCTCTATAAGTGTCACCATGCCAAATATCAAAGCTATGGTTTCAGACAAGAAGATTTTTTAAGTTTTCATTGAAACAATCTAGTTTTAGCTCCTGTGTCCGTGATATGCATCAGACCACAACTTTTTCCTAAAATAAATGGGATCCTCGCAACACGTGTCACCTCCCAGCAAGCATCAGTGGAACATTCTCTTTCCATAAAAGAAATTTCATTTCAAAATCTTCAGTAAAACAGAAGAGAAATTGTTGAAAAGGGAAATAACTCTCACAATATTGATGCAAGAGTTATGACCCTTGTGCAATACACTTCCACTTGTCAAGCTCTTTCCATAAATGAAGTTTCATCTTAAAAGCTTCAGTAGAACGGGAGTTATGAAGCGTGATGGACGGTCGGACGTTCTCACAGATGGACATTTGTTGGGTATTTTTTGTTTTGTTTAAAAGTACCCAACAGTTCACAAAATGCCCAACAATACACAATAGGATAATCACAGAAGAATGGAATCTATTGCTCTCCCTACCCAACAAAGGACCTTTGTGCACTCAGACAGACGGACGGACACCGAAAAGTGATCCCCAAGTGTCACATCTGCCTACAGCGGGTGACACAAAAAATTAGTAAAGGGCCTCTAGAAAAGTCACCATGCCAAATATCTAAGCTCTGGCCATTTAATATTAGAGTTTCAGAGAAGAAGTTTGAAGATTTCACTACATATATATAACTCTTTGTAAAACTGTGACCCCTGGGGAAGATGATGCAAAGTGCCAAATATCTAAGCTCTTGCCCTCATGTTTTTATACGCCCACCTCTAGAGGTGGTCGTATATTGGCGTGGCCCTGTCCGTCCGTCCGTCCGTTCGTTTGTTCCTCTGTTCGCACACACGAAAGGTCCTTTGTTGGGTAGGGAGAACAATAGATTCCATTCATTCCGTGATTGCCCTATTGTTATTGTTGGGTTTTTAGCTCACCTGAGCTAGCTCAGGGTGAGCTATTGCAATACTTGAATGTCCGTCGTCCGTCGTGCGTCATTCGTCGTCAACAATTTTAGTGTTTACACTCTAAAGGCCACAATTTTTATCCAATCTTTCTCTAACTTGCTCAGATGGTATATTACCATAAGAGTTCGGATGAGTTTGATTATGGTTGAAATCGGACTAATAAGTCAAGAGTGATCTACCTTTGAATTGCTGAAAATGCCATATTTAAGGGTGTTTACACTCTAGAGGCCACAAATTTTATCAAATCTATCTCAAACTTGCTCAGATTGTATATGACCATAAGAGATTGGATGAGTTTGATTATGGTTTAAATCTGATCAATAGGTTGAGAGTTATCTACCTTTGAATTGCTGAAAATGCCATATTTAAGGGTGTTTACACTCTAGAGGCCACAATTTTTATCAAATATATAGCTCAAACTTGCTCAGATTGTATATGACCATAAGAGTTTGGATGAGTTTGATTATGGTTGAAATCTGATCAATAGGTTGAGAGTTATCTACCTTTGAATTGCTGAAAATGCCATATTTAACAGTGTTTACACTCTAGAGGCCACAATTTTTATCCAATCTATCTCAAACATGCTCAGAATGTATATAACCATAAGAGTTCAGATGAGTTCGATTTTGGTTGAAATCAGACTAATAAGTTGAGAGTTATCTACCTTTGAAATGCTGAAATTGTCATATTTAAGGGTGTTTACTCTCCAGGGGTCACAATTTTTATCCAATCTATCTCAAACGTGCTCAGATTGTAAATGACCATAAGAGTTCGATTGAGGTTGATTATGATTGAAATCTGACCGATAGGTTGAGAGTTATCTACCTTTGAATTGCTGAAAATGTCATATTTAAGGGTGTTTACACTCTAGAGGCCACAATTTTTATCCGGTCTTTTTCAAACTTGCTCAGATTGTTTATGACCATAAGAGTTCAAATAAGTGTGCTTATGGTTGAAATCTGATCAATAGGTCAAGAGTTGTCTGCCCTTGAATTGCTGAAAATGCCATTTCGAACAGCGTTTACACTTTTGCAACTACAGTTTTTAATGGATTTTGATTTTACTTGCACACAAAGTATATACATATAAGTTCTCAAAGGAGTGCAATTATTGTTGAAATCTAATCATTGTAGCAATAGTTATCTGCCCTTGATAGACTTTGAAATGCTAGAAAAGGCTTCATCTCAGTATTGTTTAGGCTCTAGTTATCTGCCCTTGATGTACTCTACCATACTAGAATTATGAGGTTATTTTCTGAAATTGTTTACATGCTATACTACAAATTTTAATGGATTTAAATTAAAACTGATGAAACAGTAAGATAAAGCTATCAAACTTCAGTACAACAGGTGAGCGATATCAGGACCTTCAGGCCCTCTTGTTTTTGTTGCTATTGGGTACTTTTAAACAAAAGACAAGAGCCGCATGCGGCCCTAAATCGCTCACCTGGTATCCATGATTACGGTCATGTAAATGGACCAGTAATGATTAAGTTTTCAATTATTCACCTCCACCCACTGGTGACCATGTTGTTTGAGCTAGGAAGATTATTTGAAGAAAACTGGCAAAGGGTCACCCATGAATCATTATTTGTGTAAAATCATTCTTAAATCAGACCAATAGTTTCAGAGAATTTTTTTTGAAAGTTTTTCTATACAGAAATATAAGGAAAACATGCCCCACCCACTGGCGGCCATGTTTTTTAAGATAACAGAAAGATGATTAAGACATCTGGTAGAGGGTCATCAATTAACCATTAGTGTAAAATTATTTTGAATTTGAACCAGTAGTTTTAGAGAACAACATTTTTTAATTTTTTACTATACAGTAACATGCCCCACCCACTGGCGGCCATGTTTTTTAAGATAACAAAATGATTTTAAGAAATCTGGTAGAAGATCATCAATTGACCATTTGTGTAAAATTATTTTTAATTTAGACCAGTAGTTTCTTCTAAGAAGATTTTTAAAGTTTTTACTATACAGTAACATAAGGACAAGGGCCACCATGGCCCTAAATCGCTCACCTGGTACACCATGTAAAATTAACCTATAGTGACCTAGATTATGACTGGACATGACCCACAATCAACCTTTAGAGTGTTAACAAGATTTTTCTATAATTTGACCTAGTGACCTAGTTTTTGACCAGACACAATCCATATTTAATTTTGACCTAGATTTGATGTAGGCAAACATTCTGAATATATTTCATTCAGATCTAACGAGATTTGTAGCCTCTAGAGGGTTAACACTTTTTTTCTTTGATTTGGCCTAGTGACCTAGTTTTTGACCTGATATGAACCATATTCGAAATTGACCTAGATATCAATTTGGCAAACATTCTAACCATGTTGCATTAAAATCCAATAAGATGTGTAGCCTCTAGAGTGTAAAAAAGGTTTTTCTAAGATTTGACCTAGTGACCTAGTGTTTGACCTGACATAACCCACATTCGAACTTGTCCTACATATCAATGAGGCAAACATTATGACCAAGTTTCATTAAAATCCATTGAGATTTGTAGCCTCTAGAGTGTTAACAGATTTTTCTATGATTTGACCTAGTGACCTAGTTTTTGACCGGACATGGTCCACATTAGAACTTGACCTAGATATCAATGAGGCAAACATTCTGACCAAGTTTCATTAAGACCCATTGAGATTTGTAGCCTCTAGAGTGTTAACAAGGTTTTTCTATGATTTGACCTAGTGACCTAGTTTTTGACCAGACATGACCCACATTCGAACTTGACCTAGATTTCATCAAGGCAAACATTGTCATGAAGTTTCATGAAGATCGGATGAAATTTGTAGGCGCTAGAGTGTTAATGAACAATTGTGGACGGACGGATGGACGTTCTCACAGTTGGACATTTGTTGGGTATTTTTTTGTTTAAAAGTATCCAACAGTACACAAAAATACCCAACAATAACAATAGGGCAATCAGGGAATGAATGGAATCTATTGTTCTCCCTACCCAACAAAGGACCTTTCGTGCGCTCGAACGGACAGACGACGGACGACAGACATTCAGCGATCCTAAAAGCTCACCTTGGCACTTCGTGCCAGGTGAGCTAAAAACTTGCCCCACCAACTGGCGGCCATGTTTTTTTAGATATCAAAATAATTTTAATAAATCTGGTAGAGGGTCACCCATGGATCATTTGCATAAAATTACTTTCAAATCGGACCAGTAGTTTTTGACAAGAAGATTTTTTAAGTTATCACTATATAGCCATATAAGGAAAATCTGCCCCACCCACTAGCGGCCATGTTTTTTAAGATACGAAAATTATTTTACCAATGGCACATTTGGGTAAAATTATTTTCAATTCGGACTAGTAGTTTTTGACAAGAAGATTTTTAAAAAAATTTCAATTGGTTGCCATGGCAACCACAATTTCAATTGGATGACCTATATTTGAAGAAATCTGAGAGAGTACCCTACAAGGAACAATCCTATGAAGTTTTGAAGAATTGGCCCAGTGGTTTCCAAGAAGAAGATCTTTGAACAAAAAGTTTGACGACGGACACAGGGCGATCACAATAGCTCACCTTGGCACTTCGTGCCAGGTGAGCTAAACAAGAGGGCCTGAAGGCCCTGATATCGCTCACCATTTGTAATGAAGCCTGATAGCTTTACCTTTGAATTTCACCATTTTTATTCTAAATCCATTCAAGTTTGTCGACCTATTCTAGCATAGAAGAGAACATCAAAGGCAGATAACTTGAGCCTAAACAATACTGAAATGAAGCCTTTTTCTAGCATTTCAAAGTATATCAAGGGCAGGTAACTATTGCCACAATGATTAGATTTCAACAATAATTACACTCCTTCGAGAAGGTATAGCTATATACTTTGTGTATAATGAAAATCCATTGAAAAATGTAGTTGCAAGAGTGTAAACACTGTAAAATATGGCATTTTCAGCAGTTCAAAGGTAGATAACTCTTGATCTATTAGTCCGATTTCAACCATAATTACACTTTTTGGAACTCTTATGGTCATATACAATCTGGGCAAGTTTGAAAGAGCTTGGATAAATATTGTGGCCTCTAGAGCGTAAACACCGTTAAATATGTCATTTTCAGCAATTCAAAGGTAGATAACTCTTGACCTATTGGTCCTATTACAACCATAATTGAACTGATCGGAACTCTTATGGTCATATACAATCTGAGCAAGTTTGAGAAAGATTGGATAAAATTTGTGGCCTCTAGAGTGTAAAAACCTATAAATATGTCATTTTCAGCAATTCAAAGGTAGATAACTCTTGATCTATTGGTCCGATCTATTGGTCCGATTTAAACCATAATTGAACTCATCCGAAGTCTTATGGTAATATACAACCTGAGCAAGTTTGAGATAGATTGGATAAAAATTGTGAACTCTAGAATGTAAACACCGTTAAATATGGCATTTTCAGCAGTTCAAAGGTAGATAACTCTTGATCTATTTGTCCGATTTCAACCAAAATCGAACTCATCCGAACTCATATAGTGGGCAAGTTTTAGAAAGATTGGGTAAATATTGTGGCCTCTAGACTGTAAACACTGATAAATATGGCATTTTCAGCAATTCAAAGGTTGATAACTCATGACCTAATTGTCAAATTTCAGCCATAATGGAACTCATTCGAATTCTTACGGCAATATACCATCTGAGCAAGTTTGAGAAAGATTGAATAAATATTGTTCACGCCGCACGACGGACGCCGGACATTCAAGGATTGCAAAAGCTCACCCTGAGCTAGCTCACCCTGAGCTAGCTCAGGTGAGCTAAAAACCCAACAAGTGCCCAAATGGAAGGACGTCCGTCCGCATGCACGAAAGGTCCTTTGTTGGGTAGGGAGAACAATTGATTCCATTCATTCCGTGATTGCGCTATTGTTATTGTTGGGGTTTTTGTTGCTATTGGGTACTTTTAAACAAAAGACAAGGGCCACCATGGCCCTAAATCGCTCACCTGGTTGACTATGTAAAATTAACCTATAGTGACCTAGATTATGATTGGACATGACCCACAATCAACCTTTAGAGTGTTAACAAGATTTTTCTATAATTTGACCTAGTGACCTAGTTTTTGACCAAACACAATCCATATTTGATTTTGACCTAGATTTGATGTAGGCAAACATTTTGAAAATATTTCATTCAGATCTAACGAGATTTGTAGCCTCTAGAGGGTCAATTAACACTGTTTTTCTTTGATTTGGCCTAGTGACCTAGTTTTTGACCCAACATGACCCATATTCGAACTTGACCTAGATATCAATTGGGCAAACATTCTAACTCAGTTGCATAAAAATCCAATAAAATTTGTAGCCTCTAGAGTGTTAACAAGGTTTTTCTAAGATTTGACCTAGTGACATAGTTTTTGACCAGACATGACCCACATTCGAATTTGACCTAGATTATATCAAGACAAACATTTTGATAAAGTTTCATAAAGATCCATTGAGATTTGTAGCCTCTAGAGTGTTAACAAGGTTTTTCTATGATTTGACCTGGTGACCTAGTTTTTGACCAAACATAACCCACATTCGAACTTGACCTAGATATTAATGAGGCAAACATTCTGACCAAGTTTCATGAAGATCCATTGAGATTTGTAGCTTCTAGAGTGTTAACAAGGTTTTTCTATGATTTGACCTAGTGACCTAGTTTTTGACGGGACATGACCCCCATTCGAACTTGACCTAGATATCAATGAGGCAAACATTCTGACCAAGTTTCATTAAGACCCATTGAGATTTGTAGTCTCTAGAGTGTTAACAAGGTTTTTCTATGATTTGACCTAGTGACCTAGTTTTTGACCGGACATGACCCACATTCGAACTTGACCTAGATTTCATCAAGACAAAGATTGTCATGAAGTGTTATGAAGATCGGATGAAATTTGTAGGCGCTAGAGTGTTAACGAACAATTGTGAACAGACGGACGGACGACGGACATTCAGCGATCCTAAAAGCTCACCTTGGCACTTCGTGCCAGGTGAGCTAAAAAAACCAACAAGTGCCCAAATGGAAGGACGTCCGTCCGTCCGTTCTCGCGAATGATACATTGTGCAACTTTTTTTTCGCCCAGATATACACTGTGTGTCTTTTTTTCATTGTGCAACTAGTCACACAAAACATGTTGTCAAAGTATGTTCAAAATTTGTCTTTTACAACATAAAACCTATTGGTAGAAGTTGCACAACATTTTTGTCCAAAGTGATGTCCATGTCAAAATGTCCATCAATTATTTCTTACGAATGATACATTGTTTCATTTTTTTTATGCCCAGATATACACTGTGTGTCTAAGAAAACAAGACTGCGTGTTCGATAAACGCTTATGCCCCCGGTGGCATCCTTGACAATATATTCTAAATCTTTTCTAAGTCCAAATTAGGTCAAGGTCAAGGTCAAACTAAGCTTGGTGAGTTGGTAATGGTCCAAGGCAACAACTGTATAAGTATCAAAGAATTGTAGTTAACAGTGTTGATGCTAGATGAAACGGTAAAATCTAGTTAACCGAGAAAGAGCCCATTTAAAGTATTCTAAGTTCAAAATAGGTCAAGGTCAAGGTTAAAATCAAAGTCTGGTGATGTAAGTGGATAGGGAATGGTCCAAGGCAACAACTGTATAAGTATCAAAGCATTGTAGTCAGTTGTGTTGATGCTAGACGAAACGGTAAAATCTAGTTAACCAAGAAATAGCCTGTTTAAAATATTCTAAGTCCAAACTAGGTCAAGGTCAAGGTCAATTTTGGTGATATTGGTGGGTAGGGAATGGTCCAAGGCAACAACTGTATAAGTATCCAAGCATTTGGGTTAGGGGTGTTGATGCTAGATGAAACGGTAAAATCTACTTAACCTTGTTACGGACGGACGGACTGACGTTCTCACAGTTGGACATTTGTTGGGTATATTTTTTGTTTAAAAGTACCCAACAGTACACTAAAATACCCAACAATAACAATAGGGCAATCACGGAATGAATGGAATCTATTGTTCTCCCTACCCAACAAAGGACCTTTCGTGCGCTCGGACGGACTGACTGACGGACAGGACGATTACTATATGCCTCCGCATCTATCGATGCCGGGGGCATAAAAAGAGAAAAGCCCCACAATACGATTTTTATAGTCCCACAAAATATCAGACACACAATGTATCATTCGTAGGCCCGTCCGTCCGTCAACATTTTGTTTGTCCGGAGTTTTTCTGGAAAACTGTTACAGGGATATTAATGAAACTTCACACAAATGTTATATGAATCAAGATCTAAAGCTGATTCATTCCAATTTTCGTTACAGGGTTATCTGCACTTGATGTACTCAAATATGCTATAAAAAGCTTGTCCTGAGTTTTCTGGGAAAACTATCATAGGGATATTAATGAAACTTCACACAAATGTTATATGCATCAAGATCTAAAGCTGAGTTGAGTTTGAGGTTCATTCGAAATTTTGTTACAGAGTTATCTGCACTTGATGTACTCAAATATGCTATAAAAAGCTTGTCCAGAGTTTTAAGGGAAAACTATTGAAGGGATATTAATGAAACTTCACAGAAATGTTATATGCATCAAGATCTAAAGCTGAGTTGAGTTTGAGGTTCATCTTAATTTTCGTTTCAGAGTTATCTGCCCTTGATGTACTCAAATATGTTATAAAAAGCTTGTCCAGAGTTTGATGGGAAAACTATTGAAGGGATATTAATGAAACTTCACAGAAATGTTATATGCATCAAGATCTCAAGCTGAGTTGAGTTTGAGGTTCATCTTAATTTTTGTTTCAGAGTTATCTGCCCTTGATGTACTCAAATATGCTATAAAAAGCTTGTCCAGAGATTTCTTGGAAAACTATTGAAGGGATATTAATGAAACTTCACAGAAAGGTTATTTGCATCAAGATCTCAAGCTGAGTAAAGTTTGAGATTTATTTGATATTTCATTGCAGAGTTATTTGCCCTTGGTGTACTCAAATATGCTATAAAAGGCTTATTTGACAGTGTTAACACACTTAGCAACTACAGTTTTGAATGGATTTTGAGTCTTTGCCCACAGTATAATTATAGAAGTATAAGTTCATGAAAGGGTTGATTATTATTGAAATCGGATCATTGTGTCGAGTTATCTGCCCTTGGTGTACTCAGATATGCTAGAAAAGGCTTTATTTCAGTATTGTTTATGCTCTCAGAGCTCTAAGTGTCTACACGTTAAAATAAATTTTGATAAAACTATATATTTCTTTGCCAGTGGGCATATAATGTACCGTTTGTGGTGCTCTCGTTTTAAAATTTCATTGAAACAATCTATTTTTAGCTCCTGTGACCTAGACATTCAACTGACCGGTAATATTTGAACAACTTTGAAAGAGGACTAAGTCACTATATAAGGATCATTCCTGCCAAGTTCGATAAAATTCCATCCAGTAGTTTAGGAGATGTCGTTTAAAGAAATTGGCGACGATGGAAGACTGACATAGGATGATCAAAATAGATGATAAAAATAGTTAATTTAAGAATTTCTGAAAAAGACAATTTTTAGCAATTTTAATTAATTCAGCAGAATCAGTTGTAACCACCTTATTCTTTTGCTCTGCAAATTACAAAATTAAGCTTTGTGGTAGAAAAAATAAAAATAACTATATAATATAAACATATCTTTAATCTTGGATTACGCAGTACACTCAATGTCAGCTTCAGAATTAACTCTTTGCATGCTGGGTATTTTTTTTGTCTGCAACAATTTGTCATCTGCTATCGATCTAAAATTACAATTCTAAAAATTTCTTTTAAATTCAGGATCAGAATGGCAAACAGTTTGGATCCAGATGAGACGCCGCGCGGCGTCTCATCTGGATCCAACCTGTTTGCAAAGGTAATCACTATGGCAGATATATCCGCCGCTAGCGTACAAAGAGTTAAAACACTTGACATGTTAGCTCTGAAACAGTGCTTACTTTTACAAACAGTTTGGATGTAGCTGAGGCCTCTCATTATGCAACGTCTCATCAGAATCCAAACTTTAACCAAACTGACCCTATTTTTTGTCTTTGTCAAATCTGGTTTTATGGTCTTTAAAGCAGGATGAAAATATAGCAGAAAACTTTTGGAGCTTTCTGCTGAATATTCATCCGGCTTTAATCAGAAGGACCAGGACCTTCTATTGATAATTTGGGATAGGGGTGTTAACTGTACATGTATTGCCAATTGGGAGGTATTTTAATATTAGAAACTGCAGACCCTGGTCAAAGGGCTCTTATAGAGTACATTTTTTGTAAACAACAAGTACAGTGGAGAATCTGTTATTCTTTCCCAATAAACGCGTTTACGCTAAAACTATTATTTGCAGTGCAAACAGTTTGGAGCCAGATCAGACTCCGGGTAACCCGGCGTCTGATCAGGCTCCAAACTGTTTGCCACCAAGATAAACAAGAATTATCAGAATTGTCCAATAAATGTTCTTTTCTACGTTTTAGTGCTTTGCGTTTGCGTACGTTTGCGTTTAAACGGGAAAGAATAACAGATTCTCCACTGTATGCTTGTCACTGAAAGTTCAATGTGTTAAAATGTCTAATCCTGGCTATAAGTTGAGTTCAGAGATTTCGTCCATCTTGAGGGAATATGGTTTGATTGCTGGTTTGACTTCTTGCTCAAGGAATTTCTTCACCTGAAGTGGAAATAAAACTCAAACCTTAACCCATTATCCCATATCCTTTTTCTAGTTTTAACCCTTTCAACCATAAATTTCTCTTGTGGGTATTTATAATACTTTTTGACTCTTCGAGTACAGGTATTCTTAACCAGTCTACTGTTACATTTTTGATATGACAACAAAAACCAATAAAAAAATCAAATAGTGCAGACCCTGATCAGAGGGCTCATAAAGGAGGGTCTACACTGTTTGCATATGTTATCAGTAATCTCTACAGCGGGCTGTAGAGTTGAAAGGGTTAACACAGGTTACCACTTAAAGCAGGTTGAAAGTAAGGCAGCCTGTTTTAAGCTACCATCTTTTAGCCTAAGTTAAGGTACCATCTCTATGAAAGTAAAACCATTTCTGATCGTGCATGTTCATAACTGTATAAAGTGGAATTGTTATCTTCAGTAGAGAATTAATGTAATGTTATCATTTTAAGTCACTTAAAAGTATTTCTATCATTTCACGATGTCCACCTAATTACAGGTGGAGGAAGACGCCAGAAATCCTTTATGCACTACATATAAAAGTGGAACTATTTTTTTCAGTGGAGGAATAAATTGAAGACGTAAAAAGAATATCTATGGAGCTTGGGTCAAAGAAATAATAGGATCCATGAAGTTATGTACCTGCTTTAAGGAAATTCTGCCTAACATTTGTTAAACTGTTGACTGCAAATATTGAAATTCATCTTATCTTCAGTAAATTCATCTTATCTTCAGTAAATTCATCTTATCTTATCTTCAGTAAATGCATCTTATCTTCAGTAAACACATCTTATCTTATCTTCAGTAAATTCATCTTATCTTATCTTCAGTAAATTCATCTCATTATCTTCAGTAAATACATCTTATCTTCAGTAAATTCATCTTATCTTCAGTAAATTCATCTTATCTTCAGTAAATACATCTTTAATCTTATCTTCAGTAAATTCATCTTATCTTCAGTAAATACATCTTATCTTATCTTCAGTAAATTCATCTTATCTTCAGTAAATACATCTTATCTTATCTTCAGTAAATTCATCTTATCTTCAGTAAATACATATTATCCTATCTTCAGTAAATACTTCTTATCTTCAGTTGATTTGAGTGGCAACCTAACACAAAGTTCGCTGTAGGCCATTACCTGCTCTGGTGCTCTGCCAGTAAAGGTGGTAGGGTCAAGGATCTTGGTCAGCTGATTGTGTATAGGGGCAAAGTATGATGAGCGCTTTATTCTTTCTACCAAGTCATTGTCTCCACCTTCTTGTTTGACGACCATGCCTGCCTCCTGAGACAGTACCCGAATCTCTTCATGACATTCCTGTGAATGAAATGTTATACCAAGAACTTATAGTCAACTCATTGACCCCTGAAAATTATAATGAACAATTCCAATTTCCAAATAAGTCTAGAGCCAACTTTGCCTATTTAGGGTTCATTTTAACAATATGTTGCAAAATGACAAACAGTGCAGATACTGATCAGAGGGCTCCTAAAGGAACCCTCTGATCAGGATCTACGCTGTTTGCATAAGACTAGTGTACTCTTCACAGGCACACAACTAGTTAATAACGAGTATGCTTGTCGCTAGAGTGTGTTAAAACCAATGTATGGTTAAACCTGCATGGTTGAACCTAAGCCAGTTTGAGATATCAACAGGGATCCAGATAAGTGGAAGTAAACTGAACAAATCCATAATTTTCTTGCTCATTTCAGCACCATATCCTATGCTGTTACTACTCATTAGAATCTTCTTGAGTAGTAATATCATAGGGTTTAATGCAGAAATAAAGATTTTAGTTTGTGAAATACCCCCCTTATCTGGAGCTATGTATCAGTTATGTTACTTATGTACCTGTATGGTTGAACCTAAGCCAGTTTGAGATATCAGCAAGGATATCAACAGGGATCCAAATAAGTGGGAGTAAACTGAACAAATCCATCTTTTCTAAAATAAAGATTTAAGTTTGTGAACGACTCCCCTTATCTGGAGCTATGTATCAGTGTTTTACTTCATTGACAGCGAGCCCACCATATTCCTGACTATGGTCATATATCAGCATTCAATTGTTGTTTTTGTCAGGGCTGCCATTTCTTCAGATTTTTTCCCAAATCTTCTGTTTTTATCCCAGCAGATGGTAGCTTAAAACAGGCTGAAAGTAAAGCAGAATGCGCTTTAAGGCGCATTCTGCTTTACTTTCAACCTGATTTAAGTAAACATGCTTGAAAAATAGAAAATTTGGAAATCTTAGGATATTTCATGATCAAGTTATGGCAGCCCTGTTTTATTCCCTACCTGTCGACTGGCTCCAGCTTTTACCATTGCCATTATAATGTTCTCAGTGGCCATGAAGGGCAGCTCCAAACTCACTCTTCTCTCTATTACCTATACCATAGAATATTTCAGTGTTTGACTCTTTGTACATTCAGTAATTTTTGGTCTGCAACAATTGTCGTCTGCTATTGTTCTAGCAATAGAATTTTCTACATTTCTTTCCAAAACAGTGTCAGTTGGAATTCTGATGATATGCTACATTTGGCTGCTCCTCTTATCTGGATCCAAACTGTTTGCAGAGAGAATCACTGTCGGACATATCCACGCTAGCATGGTAAGAGTTAAAAGACTCATGACCCCACTATAAGCAAACCCTAAGTAATCAGAGAACTGTAGATAAATGCTGTATGTTGAGATGTTATATAGACAGACAGGCAGAGAGGGCAAACATCTGGCTCAGTGCTTATAAAGCTCTGGTCCTAATATCCCTCCACAATCGTTGTTTGGCCATAAACATGTGATGAAACCTGTGTTTAAGAACTATTCACTGATGACCTCTACAGTCAAAGCAATTATTCCATGAAAAAACAGTTGTTGTTTTTATATACTTCAACGTGCTTTGAGTAAGTTTTTAGTGAAAAAGATCTCTTAATACATTAAACGCAGCTTTCTTCATTAAAGGAAACTAATAAATTTACAACAAGTAGAAAACAAGGTAACTGTTAGTAGAATAAGTGATCCTATAGAATTGTCCTTAACTTTATTAGTCCAAACTTTATGTTTTCAGCACTTCATTAGGGTTAAAAGCGATTTACAAAATGGACAGACACCCATTAACACATTCAGTTATACATGTATCAAGTGACTGTTCAATACCATGCCAATAAGCAGTCAATCTCTTACACAAATCGTCGCTAAAATGAAGGATAACATATAATGCAGAAAGCTCCTGTGTGAGCTTTCTGCAAGAGTTTTAGCCTGCATTTAGCAATCAGGTGTCATTGATTTCCTGCACACTTCCTCAACACATGTTGGACTGTACAGTAAACTGCTGTTAGGGCAATAAGTTCAGTGTCAGCATTAGGACACTTCACAGTAAATTGCTGAAGCTACAGTAAAACTTCTCTAATACAACCATTAAAACGAAGGCTTATTGATTGTTTAACCCTTTGAACCCTAGTCCCGCAAATAGGCGTATTTTCAAACAGTGTACATGTGAATAGTACACTTGTCCTTTGCAAACAAGTGAAGGCCCAGATCAGAGGGCTCCAAAAGGAGCCCTCTGATCAGGGTCTTCACTGTTTGTCAGTAATGCCAAAATTGACAAAAACAACTTTTAAAAGCCAGAAATTGACTAGACATAAATTGAAACTGGAATTGTCCATTTAAAGTTTCAGGGAGGAAAGAGTTAAAAGGCAAGTGACAGCTAAAAGCAAGGTAACAATAAAACAAAAAGCTCCCAAAGGAGCTTTTTGTTTTATTGTCACCTTGCTTTAATCTGTCAGTTGATGTAAATACATTAAATCAATTTTGTGGTTGTAATGGAGAAGTTTAACTGTATTATGTTTACCTTAGGATACACAACCATCCCCTCGGATATATTCTGTAAGGTTCCTAGTAATATGTCAGCCGTAAGGAAAGCTTCAGCTAAACTTATCCTCCTGCAAAAACAGTATACAGTCAATTAATATTAACCCATTTAAGCCTAGTGTAAACTAATGGTTTGGTTTGTTTGTTGACGTCAGTTTCTGCCATCTATGGGCTAAATGGACTCCACAGAGAGAGGGAAACGGATACAGAAAACCTGAGCGCCATGTCTTTCTCTAATTCTGGTTCTTTTTCATGCCCATTGGACCTCTGTTTATAAAATCTCATCGGAATGACTTGGTCAGGCTGGTGTTCTAACTCACGACAGAGCAACAGATAACATTTTATGTCAATTAGTTATATCTACACGCCTTTTTAAACAATTAGTTTTTCACTAACACTTTCCAAGATCAATTAGTTTTTCTGCACTTTTAAATAGTTTTTCTGATTTATCAATTACAATTGGAAAATGCAATCAGTTTTGTACAACAAACATATCGAAGTGTGCCTGACAGGGTCAAGTACACAAACAGGGCTCCAGATAAGAGGGAGTAAACTTCTCACATATTTTCACCAAATCCTATGGTGTTACTACTCATTAGCATCGTCTCGAAGAGACGATTCTAATGAGTAGTGACACCATAGGGTTTAATGCAGAAATAAAGATTTTAGTATTTGAAATACTCCTCTCATCTGGAGCCCTGCACAAATGTATATAATATCAGACTGACCTATTAGCACTATCATCCAGTGTACGCTCCATCCACTGTACAGAGGCCGTCATCAAGGGATTCTGTATCAATGTCATCAGGTGTCGGGCCAGGGCACAGCAGCGCTCACTACGCATCGGATTTCTCTTATAAGGCATCGCACTTGACCCTGAATCGAAGAGAACATGTTAAGGTACAGTCAAACTACGATGAATTGGACTGGCTTAACAAATTATCCCATATATACACCTTTTTACGCCTTTAATTTATTCTTCCATTGAAGAGATAAGTTCCATTTTAGACAGTTATAGATTATGCACCATAAGAAATATAGTATTATTCTAGCAGATGATAGCTTAAAGCAGGCTGAAAGTAAAGCAGAATGCGCCTTAAGGCGCATTCTGCTTTACTTTCAACCTACTTTAAGTGGTCACTTGTCTTCAAAACTAGAAACAGGCTATGGGTTAAGTCCAACATATCCATTTCTCTCCAGTTAATATTGGATAACTTAAGCTCCCTTAACCCATACATACCCATATTTCATAGTTATATTCTTTGGAGTTAGAGCAACAGGTTTACAAAATATGAAGTCCCTCTCAGCTGAAGGTCTTAAGTTATCACCATTTTAAAATTTAACCTTTGGAACTCTGTGACATTGACCTTTCACCTGACATGTCTGATTATTTTTTAAGACAGATAGTACAAAACACTATGCCAGCAACTTAGTCGTGCTGGAGAAAATTTGACCTTTTGACTTCTGTGACCTTGACTTATGAGCTGACACACCCAAAACCTACATTATATAAATATTAGATGGCAGTTTGCGTGACATTCAAATTGTCAACCCGAGAAACAGCATGTCACCCCGAGGCGTAGCCGAGGGTGACATTCTTGTTTTCGAGGGTTGACAATTTGAATGTCACGCAAACTGACATCTAATATTTATTTTATTACACCGAGAGCTTATCAATTCTAGCTTTAGAATCGTCTCATTTGTATTTTATAAAATGTGTTGTGAATACTAATTTAGCGCAGACATGTACGTAACGCGGGAAATTACGTCGCCGTCTATGACGTCACATTGTTTATAATTATGTTACCAATCTTTATAACGTTCCAATGTATCCAATAGCGAACTCAATGTCAATGCTGACAGTACGTTTTCGGACGGAGTAAAAAAGTAATGTCCTTTAGAGTGACGTCACAAAAAGAATATCATAAAGAGTGACAGTATATTTTGAATAGATGTAAAAGACATGCAAAATGTTAACTGTAGGTCTATGGGAATTTAACATTGTAACTCAAAGCGAGGTGTAATAAATTCATATACCTCATCATAATTATAGGCAACATATTTACCAAGCACTAACTCTGTATTAATAATAGTTCAAAAGTTATTGGCAATGTAAAGGTTGCAAATAAGACTGACCTTAAGAACTCTGTGACCTCGAATTTTGAATTTAAAAAAAAAATGAATGAAATATATATATACCTCTTAATTAGAGTGATAAGTATACCAAATATGAAGTCCCAATCACGTCGAAAGTTATTGCTATTTCAAATATTTTACCTTAGGTCTTTGATCCAACATATCTAAAACCTGCATACATAAAATATATTCATATACCTCTTCACGTGAGCAACACGTGTGCCATGTATTGATTGTGTATTAGTTATATATTAAGTTCAAAAGTTATTGCCAAGGTTAAGGTTGCGGACAAACAAACAAACAGGGCAAAAACGATATGGCCCTCAAACGTAGATCTGAGGGGCATACACATTCTCTTGTCAAGAACAATCCAAAAGGAAACCACCTATTAACCCATTACCCCATAAATACGCCTTTATATGCCTCAATTTTATTCATCTACTGAGGAAAACAGATCCAATTTATACTGTCATGAATATTTGCCATAAAAAAATAATTTCTATACTCTAGCAGATCTTTGCTTAAATCAGGCTGAAACTAAAGCAGAATGTGCCTTAAGGCACATTCTGCTTTAATTTCAACCTGCTTTAAGTAGTAACTTGTTTAAAAAACTAGAAAGCGGCTATGGGTTAATGGGTTAACAGTGACTTGGAATAAACTGATGGAACAGCTAGCATGAACAAATGAGTAGGTCTTGACAATGATTTATGATGTCATGTGCCTGTACATCATGGCACTATTTTCTATACAGTAAAACCTCGCTATTACGACCACTAAAAAGAAGGCTAATTGATTGTATAAAAGTCAGGTGATAGTTTGAAGCAAGGTGACAGTAAAACAGAAAGCTCCTGCAGGAGCTTTCTGTTTTACTGTCACCTTGCTTCAAGCTGTCGCCTGTCGTAAAGGCCTAATAATTAACACAATTTAGTGCTTGTAACAGAGAGGTTCTACTGTATATTAATGAATAAAACTTTTTAACAGTTATGACCTGTCTATAAAAATAATTCAAACAGCTGAGACAAAAGTGACGGTATGAACTTCATTTATGTGATTCTGGTCAATAGAATATTTAATTTGTGCTTTTCAGTATTGAAATTATTGAACTACAGTAAAACCCCTCTAAACCGGACATGCTTGGGGACAACAAAAATTCCCGGTTAAGAGGGGTTTCCGGTTTAGAGGGGTTTTAAGGAAGCGTTTTACGAAATAAATGGTAAAATAGTTGTTTTATACTTTATTACAAATCTTGATAGATAAAGGTATTTTCTACAAGTTACCAAATTCTCTCTTGCTTTCTCAGTCATTTTACCGGTAAATCACGCGTCAGAATCCCCGCTGGGTGCCTCAATTGAGTAGATTACGTGACTAGATAGGTGTTTTATTCCGAAGCTGTCAGAGGTGATTTACGACTTTACCGTATTAAAATTGTTATTTTTATATGATTGGCTTTGTTAATTTGGGGCAGAGTTTAACGAAATGGTTGATCATAAGCTGGGTCATGTTATTTGTTGGAAAAGAAGATCTTAGTTGAATACCGGGTGGTCACGAGAGCCTAATTGACACATCAGTCAGTTAATTGGAGTTTCCGGCATTACATAATTTGAAGCAAGCGGTATTTTTTAACACCCCTAACTTTCGCAGTTGGGGTTCAATTTTCGTGCGGTTTGAAGCAGATGAAAGGGTATTATCTCCCCGAGGGAACCGTGTCTCAGAAATTGTATAAGTAGCTCCAGTGGTCCGTTATAAAGCGTTACGTAATAGTGGTCGACTTTAAACCGTAAAAAATATTTGATGTTACATAACAAAGGTTTGAAGCGGTATTTTAAAAATCTGAGACACGGATCCCTAGATATGTTTATAAAGAGTATTTTGGGCAATTTTAATCATGTTACAAATAAAGATGGCTTTGATATCGTTGTTTGATATTTTTTTAAATGTTCTTATAAAATCGTAAGAAATTAAAATATTTTTTGTAAATTGGCATATTCTGATGGGATGTGTACCATTTTCATCCGTCAGCTATAAAATTGGGGGGAAAATCATCAATCACGACAATTAATTAGAATAATCCGCTTGCAGTATCGATCGTCAACAGCTACCTTAACATTTTCACTAAAAACTTGCCTATATATACCATTATTCACGAAAGAAATTCATCAGGATAGCTTATGTTAACTTATACAATAATTTTCTACTCGCATATCCAAATATTTTTACTTACAATGACAGTTTCGGCACTCCATTGGAGTGCCTTCTTCAGACTGTGAACTTGACCGTTGGTGACGTCATGAGTTTTGTTTACTACTGGTCATTTTTCCCGTAGTAAACAGCGGCCGGTAGATGGGGCTCATTAGATATCCCCCCTCGTCCCTGTTCATGACTTTGTCCTCCTCTACAATGCATAACGATTCTCTTAACCTCCTCAGGGATGTTTTATTCTCTTTGTCTATCACTTTTACACCCTCCCAGTCTATAACATGGTTGTGTCTGGCAATATGATTTGTCACTGCACTCACATGTTCTGTAGACTGGGATGCCTTGTGCTCTGCCCTTAATTTTTTTTATCCGAGTCTTTTATATGTTCTTTTATCCTGGTCTCGAGCTTTCTACCTGTCTCACCGATGTATGCCGCATTACAGTTTTTGCACGGTATGCGATAAACACATTCACATACTTCCTCGGTTTTTGTTTTGTCTTTTGGGTGCACCAGTGCTTTCCTAAGGGTGTTTATGGGCCTCATAGCCACACTTATATCATGTTTACGAAACACCCTCGCCAACGCCTCTGATACATTTTTAACATATGGGATAACCACATTCCCTTTATACTTTTTTTCCTCTCTCCTCCCATTACACTTCCTTTGTTTGTCTCTATTCCTGTTCTCTACCTGATTTTTCACCTTTTTAATGGTCCATTGTGGATAACCACATGCTTTGAGTGCATCACTTATGTGTTCAATCTCCTTCTTCTGGTCTACTTTTTCTGTTATAACCGAAAAACACCTGTCTATAAGCGTCCTAATAACACTGAGTTTATGCACTAATGGGTGATGCGAATTAAACTGCAGGTATTGGTCTGTATGTGTAGGTTTTCGATAAACTAGTAACTTCACCGTTCCATCTTCCTTCCGCACAATCAAAGTATCCAAGAAAGGAATCTGACCCCCACTCTCCTCTTCACTAGTGAATTTGATACTATTCGTTGTATCAACTGTATTTAAATGCTCGGTTAGATTATTCACTTGTCCTTTTCCAATGATCTCCAAGATATCATCTACATATCGCTTTCAGAGTTTAGGAGCACATGTAAGAGGTGATGTAGCTATTGCTTCTTGTTCTAACCATTCCATGAAAAGATTTGCCACCAACGGGGAAACAGGAGAACCCATCGCCGTACCAAATTTTTGTTGAAATATCTGTCCACGAAACTGGAAATATGTAGTGGTGAGAATGAACTCCAATAACTCCATAACATCTTTCACTTCTAATTTTGTACGATCCTTGAGAGTTGTATCCTGTTCTAGTCTTTGTTCTATGATGTTAAGTGATTTATCTATGGGAGTATTAGTAAAAAGCGATACAACATCATGCGAATTGAAAATATCTTCTTCCTCTATCAACACCCCTGCCATACATTCACTGAAATCTTTTGAATTTATAACATGCTTATCAGTTTTTCCAACTAGGGGCCCAAGTATGTCTGCAAGGAAACGAGATGTACTATATCCGATCGAGCCAGTATAATCCACTATGGGACGAAAAGGTGTATTTGGTTTGTGAATTTTAGGTGTGCAATATATCTTAGGCACATTCTCAGCTGTTGGATATAACCTATCATATTTTTCATTAGACAATTTCTTTTCCGATTTCAACTTACGTAAGACAGATACAAATTTTCTCTTATATTTACCAGTTGGATCACTGGGGAGCTTTTCATATGTTTTGTCATCACTCAACATGTCTAAAACTTTCTTTTCATAATCGTCCCTATCCAGTACTACAGTCGCCTTTCCTTTATCGGCTGGAAGAATAAGAAGATCCTTATCCTTGCTAAGATCTTTAAGAGCTTTCTTTTCGCCTTTCGTTAAATTTGAAGGGGCAACTTTGCACTTCTTATAAGACCGGTTACTTCCGCTCGTAAAGTGTCAGCCTCATCACGTCCCAAATTCCAAGTAGCCTGCTCTGTGGCAACAAGAAAATCTTTAACCGGTATTTTGTCAGGCGCAACAGCATAATTCAAACCTTTAGACAACAAACTCTTTTCCGACTCGTTCAACTGTTTACTAGAAAGGTTTCTTACCCATTTTTCACTTGTCTGTGTTTCCTCCTGACCGTACGTAGATTTTTTCTTCTCCACCCACCTTTCGATTTTCGCTTGTTGCCGCCATTTTGTTTTTATGTGCACTTTCTCGCGAGATTTCTCAAGGTGTGAGCGAACAGTTTCTGCACGGTCGCTAGGCAATTTATCAAACAATTCACTTTCCAATTGATCCTTTGTATTACGTAAACTTACTAATTTGTTGTTTGTCACTCTTAGACGTTCCCGTACTAATCCTAATCGAGCTCTTTTCACTATCTCTCTCGCCCTCGCTGTATCCACAGGACATTTAATATTCAAACTAGGAGGTGTAATGCATTCGTCCCTGCATCTCAATGTAAACACTATGTGATTGCGAGTCCGTGCAATCTTTTCTTCAGTGAAAAATGACCAGTAGTAAACAAAACTCATGACGTCACCAACAGTCAAGTTCACATGAAGAAGGCACTCCAATGGAGTGCCGAAACTGTCATTGTAAGTAAAAATATTTGGATATGCGAGTAGAAAATTATTGTATATACCATTATTGCTCTGATTATATTTGGTAATAGAAAGGAAAAGATGAAAACCAATTTATAGACATACATTTAATGCATTTAATACTTTTAACATGTTTTCTAATTTCATTATGATTAATATGTATATGTCGTAATGAAAAAATCTAAAAACAAATGGAGCAGTTCCTGAGTGTTTAATTAACTTAATCTTGTCTTCAAGAGACAGCTCTATTCTTCGACGTTTTGCCGACAGTCTAGACATGATGATAATTTGAAGTTTTAGATTAAACTAATAAATCAAACAATTAATGCCAGAAATCAATCTAAAATTGTTTAATTAAGCATATCTTCCATATTAGTTTGATTGGTCAGATTACGGACTCGTTAAATTGCGTCATTCACAGAACGTAAATTTACTGGTCATCAATGTTTATTTACCTGTCAAACATATCATCGTCATTAAAGATGACAGTTTGATTTACCAAACTGCAATACCTAACACCTCTCGTGTTAATTTCGCTGCCCAGTTCTATTTCCTAACGCTGATTGACGAATTAAAATTGTTTTCATAACGCCCATTATCACTCGTTCCTTACTTCCAATGCACACCGCTTCTTGTATTTTTCACACCTATGTTGATTACACAATGCACCGACAGATGCAAATGGCGTCGTTTCACAACACACACGCTAATTGCTCCCTGCAATTTGATGTTTTCAGTGGGTGTGTATTCGCGGGATGTCAAATCCCAGACACACGTCCGGTTTAGAGAGGTCATTTCCGTTGGTATGAAATAAATTCGCCATAAAACTCGTCCGGTTTCCGGAATGCAGGGGTTCCGGTTTTATGAGGTTTTTATTACATTAAATAAAGAAGGGCTGGAAACGGGACCAAAGTTTTTGTCCGGTTTAGAGAGAATTCCGGTATTTAGAGGTTCCGGTTTGGAGGGGTTTCACTGTAATGGAATAAAATATGTTACTTGCCAAAGGCTCGCTACATATTTTATCCAACTCATTCAATAAACTTAATACTGAAAATACACATACGGTATTTGATATCCTCTATTTATTGTATACCTATTTGCTCAGTCTCGAATGGTTCCTCAAGCTCCTTAAAACTAGCCAACAAACGGATATCTGTACAGATCTGAAAAAAAAGCAGAGACACTTTAACCCCTACCAAGCTGAATTTACAAATGCACTCATTGGTTTTCTGATACAGTGGAGAATCTGGTTTTCTTTCCCAATAAACGCGTTTACGCTAAAACTATTATTTGCAGTGCAAACAGTTTGGAGCCAGATCAGACGCCGGGTAACCCGGCGTCTGATCAGGCTCCAAAATGTTTGCCACCAAAATAAACAAGAATTATCAGAATTGTTCAAAAGTTGTTCTTTTTTACGTTTTAGTGCTTTGCGTTTGCGTTTAAATGGGAAAGAATAACAGATTCTCCACTGTTCATGACAAGTTTACATGGACTCTCCTGGAAATTGTCCACAAGATGGTAAAAGTGTGACAAACAGAGCAGACCCAGAAAGTGTCCCCCCAAAGTATTCATACAAGAAGACAACTAGTGGAAACCCTGATCAGAAGCCCTCTGATCAGGATTTACACTGTTTACAAAATATCTCAGTTTAACCCTCGCCCAGCAGCAGTATTGTGATCATCTGCTTAAAAATGTTGCCTATTTTTATTTCTCAAATTTTAATTTAGGCATTTGGACAATTAACTGTTGGTATGATTGTCAAACAGATTAGATGCCAAGTCATGTGATGTCTGATCTGAACCCAAACTGTTTGCCAAAGTTTGACAAGTCACTCTCAGCGCACTAGGGGTTAAAAACAAAGAACAAACTAGCAAAAGGGACATAAGGGTCAAGGTTAAAGACAAATTACTGCATTTTTGAACCCTTAAGAAATGTATACACATATACAAAGTATTTACAAAGAGTGTACCTGTTAAAGAGTATTCTTGTCCTATGCAAACAGTGTAGACCCAGATCAGATGGCTCCTAAGTTTTGTCATTTAGTAATACATTGCAAAGAAGATGTGTTGGTGGAACACTATATATGCCTTGATGTGTCCATGACCTCTAAATGACATTGACCTTTGTCTGATATGACTTAAGTTGTACTGAGCCCAAGAACTTCTTTAGTCGAGAACACATGCAAAATATGAAGTATGTATCACATGTAGTTCAAAAGATATAACCTCTAAATTACCTTGACCTTTTTGGGACATGGCTGAAGTTGTAGTGAGCTCTAGAGCTTCTTTAGTTGAGTACACATGCCAAATAAGAAATCTCTATCACATCTTATGACCGAGGCTAAATTCAGCTTATTTGACCTCTAAATGACCTTGACCTTTGTCGGACATGACCTAAGCTCAAGGGCTTTTAGAATGTGCTACACATGCCAAATATCATTTGTCTCTCTGATATGCAGCTCGAAGTTATGGCAAAGGTTAAAGTTGTAGACAGATGGACAAACAAACAAACAGACTGGCAGACAGATAGACATCTAGCAAAATCAATATGCCCTGGACTAATTCATGCAGGGGCATAAAATTACCCTAAATGGTCAAAACTAAAATCGTCAAAGTAAACTTTCGAAGGTCAACGAGTTAACACATTCAACCCTAGCGACAAGTATACGTGTCATTTACAAACAGTATATCTATGTGGATTACACTGGTCTTATGCAAACAGTGTAGACCCTGATCAGAGGGCTCCTTAAGGAGCTCTCTGATAAGGATCATCACTGTTTTGTCATTTTTAAAATCATCCCTAAATACATGTAGTCAAAAATGCACTACGACACATTTTGAAATTGGAATTGTCCATTTAAAGTTTCAGGGGTGAATGAGTTAAAGTAAAGACTGTATGACCAGCCAATTACCTTGTGTATTGAGGCAGCCATACTGGCTAGGGTACTCAGACTGTCTATATCCACCTTCCTTGTGTATGTCTGACCACAGATCAAGAAATGGCTGAAAATGACAATACAGTAAAACCCCTCAGTACATAGATTCAAACCAAAGTGAATACCTTGGGTGTGATATTACATAAAGATATATACAGTAAAACCTCTCTATTATGACCACTTAATTGCATTAATTATATGGTGTTTACGACAGGTGACTGTTTAAAGCAAGGTGACAGTAAAACAGAAAGCTCCTTAGGAGCTTTCTATTTTTCTGTCACCTGGCTTTAGGCTGTCACCTGTATTTCAAACACTATGTTAGCCTTCATTTTAGTGGTCGTAATAGAGAGGTTTTACTGTTGCCTTGCTTTAACCCTTTACCCAATAACCCCTTTATAACATTAAATACAGGTGATCACTTAAAGCAGGTTGAAAGTAAAGCAGAATGTGCCTTAAGGCACATTCTGCTTTACTTTCAGCCTGCTTTAAACTACCATCTACTAGGCTACATAAAAATATTTGTTATGTTAATTGTTCATGAGTATATAAACTGGAACTATTTTCTTGAGCGGAGGAATAAATTAAATACGCTAAAAGTCGCTTCAATTGGGGAAAGGGTTAAGCTGTCACCTGTCTTTTATACATTCAATTAGCCTTCGTTTTAGTGGTTGTTATAGAGAGGTTTAACTGTACTCTGATTCAGTCTAAAGATCAGAGTGGTTAAACGGGACATTTTTGACATATTCACCTTATGTCTCAGCCAAACCCCTTTGTTGTATACCATTCATTAGAATCGTCTCTGAGACAATTCTTATGAGTTGTCACTACATATGGTTTGACAGAAACATAATGGAATTAGTATTTGAAATAAACACTTGGAGATCGGAAATCTTGAACTTGGTTGGTATGTTTTACAAATATTTCACACGATTTGATTTGATTTGATTTGATTTTATTTGATTTTACGTCACTTTCAACAGTATTTCAGTCATATCACGACGTCCAGCTAATCACAGGTGGAGGAAGACCCCAAAAGCCCTTTATGCACTGTTTCAGGCACAAATCGGCAACTGGGTAGAACCACCGACCTTCCGCAAGCCAGCTGGAAGGCTTCCCCACATGAAAAATCCGAATGACCCTACTGGGATTCGAACTCACAGCGGTGAGGAGCTTAGTGATGTAAGTCACAGTGACTATACCACTAGGCCACGGAGGCCCCCAATATTTCACATGAAGCGGTAGACATGTTGATATACAGAAAGTGTGACTAAAGTGAGTACCTTGCATGGGGTATCATAAAGACACATACAGTAAAACCTCTCTATAACGACCACCAATTTGGTGTTAATTATTAGGTGTTTAAGACAGGTGACTGCTTGAAGCAAAGTGACAGTAAAACATAAAGCTCCTTTAGGAGCTTTCTGTTTTACTGTCACCTTGCTTTAGGCTGTCACATTCTTTAATACAATCAATTAGCCTTTGTTTTAGTGGTTGTAATAGATAGGGCTGTAAGGATTCACCGGTGCACTAGTGATTCGAAATCGTGAACGGACGAATCAGCCGTATCGTATCGCGTACGAAAAAACGATCCATATCGCGATTCACTTTTATACATTACATCGCAACAGAAGTGTTCTAAAACACTATTTTATGGAATAAAATCGGACATTAATTAGATTCTTTCACAAGACATTCGATCTAATAGCCTGCAAACATTAATAGACCGTACCAAAAAGTTACTAGGCTAAACCTTAGGTTATCTCTATATAAATAGTATGACGTTTCGATAAACCAAAAGCTGATCGCTCAATGTCGCATCTGTACTTGGCATAAATAATAACGAAACCCTTACAGATATTTTCGTTAACAAAATAAAGAATATATAAGAATTAAATTGGTGTGAGATTCGCATGTAAGAAAGGATACAATATGTGTTTAGATGGAAAATTGCAATGGATATACTTAAGACAATGGATGTGAAGCGTGCGTGAATGTCATACATGTACCAAAAATATCGGTTCCCCACTTCTTTGAATCAAACTGAGACTGCAGTTACCTTTTCGAATATTGTATCTTAATAATTAAAAAATGAGATCTACTTAAGAATATTTGAAACAAAATCGTAACAGCGCAATCAAGTTTTTTAAGTAGAATGTGGTATGAAAAATGAATCACATGTCACCGATTTTTTCCGTTACTGAACCGGATTTTACTTCCCATTCTTGTTACTGTGGGATAGTTACTAATTTTAGAATGAGGATTCCCCGAGTTTCATTTCGATGCGAAAACCGCGGAGTAATAGAGTACTCCGTGGAAAAACGAAACAACAGTGGCGAACTGTTACAAGTCTTTGCATGCTTCAATTATGCTAACAAAAAGGGGGAAATACAAATTTATCTTTTAAACTGAGACTTGTTATTTATTAAAAGAATCGGGATACGTATCGAGATTCGCATGTCAGTATCGCAATACGTATCGTATCGTCACCTGACTCAAGATACACAGCCCTAGTAATAGAGGGGTTTTACTGTACATGTATGTCTATTCTACGAACTTTTAACAAATGTAAAATACCCCTGTACTTGAAAATTTTATATTTTTATTAATGATTATTACTCCTCTCAGATTAAATTTTACTAAAATCATTTCAGTGTCTGATCTGGGTTCAAACTGTTTGTCATTGTCTTTATGTTTCTTCTGTCAAAATGTACAATATGCAACTTTGAGAAAAACCAGCAGACAATGTTGCAGTAGTTAAAGCTTTAGACATAATTGTATTGTTTTGGAGGGTTGTTGTGAAGGGTCTTTGTAAGGAGACAACACTGTATATCTTCCTTACAGTTTGTTTGTTTTCATACAGTGGACAATCTGTTATTCTTTCCCAATAAACGTGTTTACGCTAAAACTATTATTTGCAGTGCAAACAGTTTGGAACCAGATCAGACGCCGGGTAACCCGGCGTCTGATCAGGCTCCAAACTGTTTGCCACCAAGATAAATAAGAATTATCAGAATTGTCCAAAAGTTGTTCTTTTCTACGTTTTAGTGCTTTGCGTTTGCGTACGTTTGCGTTTAAACGGGAAAGAATAACAGATTCTCCACTGTAAGTTACTTACTCTTTAAATCCTGCCATCTCTGTGACCAACTTATCCAGAATATCCACCTGAAGAGAAAACAGACAATACTTTTTAGCATTTTACTCAAAAGTCTGTTTGTAGTATTGAAGACCACATAAAGCTGTGAGGCCAATTATGGAGGCCCAGCACAAGGGATTCTAGGACAAGGAGGATTTGATTTCAGGGTCATGTCTTGGACAAACTAGCTAAAGAATTACTAGATAATGCCACATTCCATATATCCAAGTTTTGCACAATGTAAACAAATGTTTTTTCTTCTGTTTACAATGGTTACTATATTTCAGCCCTGGAATCCAAACCAGACTTTTGTTTTAAATGTAGCAAGTGGTTTTGGAGAGGTAGCTCCAATATGAGAAAATTTAACAGACAACGAATGAGGATTGCATTTGTTGCATTTGGTTACAAGTATGAAGACTCTGGTGACCCAAAAATCTGTACCTTTTAGTATAACCCCCCCCCCCCCCCCCCCGCCAAGAGAGGTTGTCCAGTCAAACCTGTATTAAGCTATTAAGCTACAATTCAATACAATGCCCATAATCAATACAGGTGCCTGCTTTAGGTATTGTTTTTATCCTGCATTTACCAGTCATCTGTCTGTGATTTCTTATACAGTAGTGAAAACGTTATTCTTTCCCAACAAACATGTTTATGCTTAAGCTATTCTGTCTAATGCAAATAATTGGGAGCTAGATCAGACAACGCGTAAACACAGTGTCTGATCATGCTCTTAAATATTTGACACCCAGATAGAAATAATTGGTCAGAATTTTCAAAATGTTGTCATTTTTACACTGTATGCTTTCTTGAAGACAAGAGCCCCATGGGGCATATTTCGCTCACCTGAGAAAATAGCTGAAAAAATGGCGATAATAATTTAGGTCCAGGACTGACCTAGTTATGCAACAGACCAGAACAATTTGAACAAATTATGTATTTAGTATATTTAAAAGTGTCACCATACCGAATATAAAAGCTCTGGCCATATTAAGATGTTTGAAATTTTCTCTATATAACTCTATATACCCCAGGTGCATAATTTGAACAAACTTGATAGAGGACCTGTAGGCGATGGTATGTGCCAAATGTCTAAGCTCTGGCCCTTGTAGTTTCAGAAAAGAAGATTTTTTAAGTTTTCATTGAAAAAAATCTATTTTTAGCTCCTGTGACCTAGTTATGCAACCGACCAGAACCATTTGAACAATTTTCGTATAGGACATCTAGAAGTGTCACCATACCAAATATCAAAGCTCTGGCCATATTAGTTTCAGAGAAGAAGACGTTTGAAAATTTCACTATATAACTCTATGTAAAACTGTGACCCCCGGGGCGGGGCCAATTTCGACCCCAGGGGCATAATTTGAACAAACTAGATAGAGGACCTGTAGGATATGGTATGTGCCAAATATCTAAGCTCTGGCCCTTGTAGTTTCAGACAAGAAGATTTTTTAAGTTTTCAATGAAAAAAATATATTTTTAGCTCCTGTGACCTAGTTATGCAACCGACCAGAACCATTTGAACAATTTTCGTATAGGACATCTAGAAGTGTCACCATACCAAATATCAAAGCTGTGGCCATATTAGTTTCAGAGATGAAGACGTTTGAAAATTTCACTATATAACTCTATGTAAAACTGTGACCCCCGGGGCGGGGCCAATTTCGACCCCAGGGGCATAATTTGAACAAACTAGATAGAGGACCTGTAGGCGATGCTATGTGCCAAATATCTAAGCTCTGGCCCTTGTAGTTTCAGACAAGAAGATTTTTTAAGTTTTCAATGAAAAAAATCTATTTTTAGCTCCTGTGACCTAGTTATGCAATTGACCAAAACCATTTGAACAATTTTCCTATAGGACATCTAGAAGTGTCACCATGCCAAATATCAATGCTGTGGCCACATTAGTTTCAGAGATGAAGACGTTTGAAAATTTCACTATATAACTCTATGTAAATCTGTGACCCCCGGGGCGGGGCCAATTTTGACCCCAGGGGCATAATTTGAACAAACTTGATAGAGGACCTGTAGATGATGCTATGTGCCAAATATGTAAGCTCTGGCCCTTCCAGTTTTTGACAAGAAGATTTTTTAAGATTTCCTTATTTTTTCACTTTGGTTGCCATGGCAACCAGAGTTCTGCATTGTTTTTAATTCTTTGAACAAATTTGAAAGAGCTTGACCCAAGGAACATTTCTGTAAAGTTTGGTTGAATTCTGTCAAGCGGTATAGGAGGAGATGTCATTTGAAGCAATTGTTAACGACGACGCACATACGCACGACGCACATACGCACGACGCCGGACGCCGGACACAGGGCCATCCCAATAGCTCACCTTGAGCCTTTGGCTCAGGTGAGCTAAAAAGGTGGCTTAATACACCGTCCATGCTAATATAATGTGTTTAGAGTTGAGCCCAAGTTCATTTTCAAGCATTTGATTGATCAGATTTGAGCCTAGGCTTGAGAATGATTTAACCCATTACCTCATACATACACCTTTTTACGCCCCTAACTTATCCTTCCACTAAAGAAATTAGTTCCAATTTATACAGTTGTGAATATTCAATATTAGAAATAATTTCTATATTCTAGCAGCTGGTAGCTTAAAGCAGGCTGAAAGCAAAGCAGAATGCACCTTTAGGCACATTCTGCTTTACTTTCAACCTGCTTTAATTGGTCACCTGTTTTCAAAACTAGAAACATGCTATGGGGTAATGGATTAAGACTCAACTCAAACGCTTTATATATAAGCATGGACCCAGGTGTGTCCCCTGTGGGTGTGGCTGTACTGTACAAACCTTTTCACCATCTGTTTCAAACAGGGCCAAGAAGCTAGCCTGGGTACCTGTAGTGCCCTTGGCCCCTCGGAACCTGAGATTATCCTTAGCCCTCTGGATGTTTTGAAGGTCAATCACAAGATCTTGAATCCAAAGACAGGCACGCTTACCCACTGTTGTTAGCTGGGCTGGTCTAGAAAATAAATACATCGACCAGGGTTCCAGATAAGGGGAAGTAAACTGAACAAATCTAGCATTTTCTCACTTATTTCAGTACCAAATCCTTTGGTGTTACTACTCATTAGAATCGTCTCTTTGAGACGATTCTAATGAGTAGTGACACAATAGGGTTTAAAGCAGAAATATAGATTTTAAGTTTTGAAATACTCCCCTTATCTGGAACCTGCCTCGACTGATAATAAAGATCATACAGTAAATCATTAACCCCTGAACTTTTAAATGGACTACAATGTATTCCAGTTTCAAATTAATCATGTCTAGTCCATTTTGACTACTATTTTTGAAAAATGACAGACCCAGCAGACCCTGATCTAAGGGCTCCTTCAGGAGCTTTCTGCTTTACTTTCAGTTTCCTTTAAGCAGCAACCGATCAGAATGTAGAATATGTTTCCTTATTACGTATTTACTCTTTTAGAGATTACTAAAATCTAGTACACACTTCTCACTGAGTATGCAATTAAAAACAATATGTTTTAGAACATCCATTTTAAAATCTGTGGGAAAAACATACATCCTGATATTGGTACCCTGCTACGATATTGATACAGTGAAAACGTTATGCTTTCGCAATAAACACGTTTATGTTTCAACTTTTTTTTATTGCAAACAGTTTCGAGCCTGATCAGATGCCGGGTAACCTGGTGTGTGATTAAACTCGAATCTGTTTGCCACTCTGATAAAAATTAATTGTCAGGATTATAAAAAAGTTGTCCTTTTCTCCATTTAATTGAAAGGACGTGTTTGCGTTTCGTTTGCATTTAAACAGGAAAGAATAAGGTCTTCTCCTCTGTACTTACTGTAAATGTGTGTAGGCAAGACATGGTAGTGATCTGTGGTCTTCTGCAAAAACAGACAACCTCTGTATACACCTAGCCAGCTGTAAGCACAAATTAATACAGTTAAACACCAACAAGCAATGCTCGTTTCATTAGAATGCCAGTAAAACGGTGAACAATAATTCCATAGAATTAACTTATTACTTTGTAAATATGCCTTTTTACATCTCTAATTTATGCATTTAATTTACTCCTTCACTGAAGAAAATAGTTACACTTTAACCCTTTGAACCCTAGTCCCGCATATAGGCGTCCTTTTCAAACAGTATACATGTGAAATGTGCATTTATCCTATGCAAACAGTGAAGACCCCGATCAGAGGGCTCCTTACGGAGCCCTCTGATCTGGGTCTTCACTGTTTGTCATAATGCAAAACATTGACTAAAACAACCCAAAAAAGTCAGAAATGGACTAGACTAAAATGGAAACTGGGATTGTCCATTTGAATTTTCAGGGAGGAAAGAGTTAAACAGTCATGAATGTGTACCATAATAGATACTCATGTACTTTCTATATTTAACAGATGGTAGCTTAAAGCTGGCTGAAAGTAATGCAGAATGTGCCTTTAAGTGACATTCTGTTTTGCTTGCAACCTATTGTAAGTGGTCACCTGTCTTCAAAACTAAAAACAGACAATGGTGAAATGAATTAACATATAAAAGTCTGCTAAATTAGCAGTGGTCCAGTTGCCTAAGATGACTAAAATGTAGACAACCATTTTGTGATAGAACAGCTGTCCAATTCAGACAACCATTCACTGTAATTGAAGACAGGTGATCACTTACAGCATATTGAAAGTAAAGCCGAATGTGCCTTAACTCTTTCCTCCCTGAAACTTTAAATGGATAATTCCAGTTTCCATTATAGTCTAGTCCATTTCTGACTTTTAAGAGTTGTTTTTATCAATGTTTGGAATTATGACAAACAGTGAAGACCCTGATCAGAGGGCTCCTTTCGGAGCCCTCTAATCTGGGTCTTCCCTGTTTGCATAGGACAAGTGTACTATTCACATGTACAATGTTTGAAAAGCATGCCTATATGCGGGACTAGGGTTCAAAGAGTTAAAGTGCATTCTGTTTTACTTTCAGTCTGCTTTCTGCTAGAATAAAGAAAATATTTTCTATAGGAGCCTTCTTATTAGGATCTTTACTAACTATTTCTATTTGTCAGTTCTTTGCGGTTTGAAAAAGAGAAAAAAAATCCAATGATGAAAGTCAAAAAATTAAATTGGCTTAAATAAAAACTGGAACAGTCCATTATCAAATTCCAGAATTCAGTAAATTAAGTATTAACCCAAAACCCCTTCAATGTGCCTTTTTATGCTTTTAACTTATTCCTCCCCTGAAGAAAATAGTTCAACTTTACACCGTCATGAATATGTACCATAAAAATATCTTCTATATCCTAGCAGATAATAGCTTATAGGAGGCTGAAAGTAAAGCAAAATGCGCCTTTCAGCACATTCTGCTTTACTTTCAACCTGCTTTATGTGATATCCATTCTATACAACTAGAAACAGGCAATGAGGTAATGGGTTACAGTGGAGAATCTGTTATTCTTTCCCGTTTAAACGCAAACGTACGCAAACGCAAAGCACTAAAACGTAGAAAAGAACAACTTTTGGACAATTCTGATAATTCTTGTTTATCTTGGTGGCAAACAGTTTGAAGCCTGATCAGACGCCGGGTTACCCGGCGTCTGATCTGGCTCCAAACTGTTTGCACTGCAAATAATAGTTTTAGCGTAAACGCGTTTATTGGGAAAGAATAACAGATTCTCCACTGTAACCTATCAGTAGTGACCTTCATCTTTCTCTATTTAACTGTATTTCAACCCATTACCCCATAAATACGCCTTTTTATGCCTGTTAATGTATTCATCATATGAAAAAAACAGTTCCAATTTATATAGTCATGAATATGTACTATAAGATAAAAGTTTCTATATCTTGGCAAATTGTAGTTCAAAGCAGGCTGAAAGTAATGCAGAATGTGCCTTGAAGGTGCGTTCTGTTTTACTTTCAACCAACTTTGATACATTACCCCATCGCCTGTTTCTAGTTTTTAAAACACGTTATTTACTTAAAACAGGTTGAAAGTAAAGCAGAATGCGCCATAAGGTGCCTGGCGCATTCTGCTTTACTTTCAACCTGTTTTAAACAAAAATCTGCTAGAATATTGAAAATATTTCTTAAGGTTTATATTTCTCAATTTTGTCTATATTGGAACTATTTTCCTCAATGGATGAATAAACTAGAGGCATAAAAAGGCGTAATTAAGGGGTATTAGGTTAAGTGGTCATCTCTGTATTAAAAACTATAAACTGTCTATAAGGGTTAATGGGTTTAACACAGTTTTGACTGGTATCATTGCCATCACAATAAATGTCAACATACCTTAGGGAGAATTATGTCAAAGGCATCTCTCATCACAATCAGATCCTGCAAGTATAAATCATTGTATCACACAACACTTCCACTCATCTGACATTTCACATCCAGCATGATTTGAGTTTTTGAGAATATATGACTTGACAAATGGTGCAACTCAACAAAACAACAAACAAGGCAGTGGAGACGAAACATTTGACAGGCTCCAGATAAGAGGGAGTAAACTGAAATCAAACATTTTCTCACTATTTTCAACACCAAATCCTATGGTGTTCTACTCATTAGATTATAATCATCTCGAAGAGAAGATTCTAATGAATAGTGACACCATAGGGTTTAATGCAGAAATATAGACTTTAGTTTTTGAAATACTCTCCGTATCTAGAGCATGTGTACAGTTTGTATTCTAACTCTTTCCCTGTTATAGGCATACATTGATGCTTTGCCAAAACAGTGAAGACCTCGATCAGACAGCTACTTCAGGAGCTGTCTGGTCAGAGTCTGCACTGTTTTCATATGACATTGATCTAAACCTAGCTTTACCAAGATCACAGAGGATAATATAATCAAACTGTGATGCAACATGCTGTACTCATTTAGTCACATCAGCATGAGAAGTTGTGTGACCCTATATTGTGACAGCTAATTACAGGTGATGAATTTGATTTGGTGATTTTCACTCTAACATTATTTTAGTCATCATGCCTTGGTTGTTGGTTCTATTCCTCCTTGTCTTGTTTACAGCTTAATGTATTCCAAAAGCACAAGTCAAGTTACAAACAATCTGAATCCTGATCAGATGTCAAGTTACTCTGTGTCTGATCAGGATCACAACTGTTTGACAGCATGAACACTCTAAGCATGAACTCAAGCTAATAAATAGAGGATATTGAATGAGTTTGTTTTCAGTAATGATAAAATAATTATTTTAACATGACGTCATTGTGGTGTAACGTTAGGAAATTCAGAACAAAAACAACAGATTAATACTATCTAGAGCTCTACAGAGCTTGATTTGAGGGAAAACTTTCGGAAGAAAAAACTGATAAAGACCAGTTGGACATTTGGAAATGTTTTTATCACTGGTGGATGTCATGGTGATCCAAGTTTATGGAACTAGATTTTCTAAACTGTTTTACAGTCCGTGTAGTAATACAGTATTCCAAAAATAAGTATACTATATGAACAGTGTGCCGTATGATTTTTATTTCACTCTGTATTTTTCATGTTTATGTGATAAAAGTGAGTATATCAAAGACAAAAATCCTTATATGTCTCCATCAAACCCTATGATGTGACTATATTTGTTAGAATAGAAGCTTTACGACAATTCTGGTAAGTAATCACAACATAGAGTTTGGTGGCGGCAGAAAACAATGGCACACACTCTTATGTAGAGCCCTGACATTAACACAATCAACCCTAGCAACAAGTATACTTGTCATTTACAAATAGTGTACCTGTGAGGATTACACTTGTCCTGTGCAAACAGTGTAAACCCTGATCAGAGGGCTCCGGAAGGAGCCCTCTGATCAGGGTCTACACTGTTTGTCATTTTGAAATATATTGTTAAAATCATCCCCAAATAGTCAAAAATGAACTAGACGTATTTTGAAATTGGAATTGTCCATTAAAATTTTCAGGGGTGAATGAGCTAAGAGTTAAAGGCTGAGTTACCTAAGATACATTACTCACAGTATTATCACCAACAAATGCTGATGTAGCTCCCAAATGAATTATGGGTGCTGCTTTAGGGCAACAGGCTCCGAACGTGTGAACATGTGCCATGACATCATGGCGACATCGCTTCTCCTCTGCTGCAGCTTTGTCAAAGTCTATTTTGGTGAGGTTAGCCTCCATTTCTTCAATCTGCTCATCTGAGATGTCTAAACCAAGCGTCTAAAATACAAAATACAAGTATCATGCATTTTTCATCCAAAATGCTACCGGTACAGGATTATTCATTCTACTGAAAATTTCACATGTCTTCAACTTAGCTATAAGAGATTGATTGAATACAATACACCTCTCTTCTATGATATCCATTGTCATTTTAACCCCTTTAGTTTTTTGCAATAGAACAGGCTAAAGTTGAAGCACAAGGCTCCAGAAGGAAAGTTCTGCTTTTAACTTTCAGCCCATGTTAAGCATCCACCTGTCAGGATGCAGGGAACGTTTTTCAATTCTCTTGAACAGCAGTCATCATGCATATATGGTAGAAGGATGAAAACTATTGAAAGGCATTTCAAATAAAGAACATGTACATATGTCTGTCAAAGATATAAAGAAATCCTTTAGGAGACATCTGCATTTACATATCATTTATCCATTCTAGTTACAGTGGAGAATCTGTTATTCTTTCCCAATAAACACGTTTACGCTAAAACTATTATTTGCAATGCAAACAGTTTGGAGCCAGATCAGACGCCGGGTAACCCGGCGTCTGATCAGGCCCCAAACTGTTTGCCACCAAGATAAACAAGAATTATCAGAATTGTCCAAAAGTTGTTCTTTTCTACGTTTTAGTGCTTTGCGTTTGCGTACGTTTGCGTTTAAACGGGAAAAAATAACAGATTCTCCACTGTAGTCATTCAAATTCAAAATGAACACCAATAATTGATACAGTATATGCAAGACTTGAGATGTGTCTGTGCCTGTAAACCACATAGGATACATCCGATAGTGTATCAATACCAGAATATGTATTACAGTGCTCCCTCTCTACAAGACCAACCAATGGGAGACAAAGATTGTGTTTGTTATTCGGAGGGAGTTGTTAGAGGGAAGGAAGTTGCCTTACATTTGCAAACAGCTTATATACGAATCCTGGTCCAGATAAGACGAGTAAGCTGTTTTTCACATGTCATTTATTTATACATGTATGTTTGTTTTCTGTCAAAATGTCCAATATGTGACTGAGAAAAACAGCAGACGTTGCAGCCGTGAAAAGTTTGGACATAATTTTCGTCTTTAAGGGGAACAATGGCAATCATTGTTGTGGTGAGGGAATTGTAGTTCAGAGGGCTGTTGTAGGTGAACACTGTACAACCTATCCTGGCTGCACGAACCATTTTATGTGAAGTTTAACCCAGTAACAGTTACATGTCACAGTCTCAGAAAAGGAATACTCAAGCACTACTTCAAATAGCCTATAGGCTATAGGTATTTGATACATTCTTGGCTCAAAAAGTAAACAACAGAAAATTGTTTCAAGTACATGTACCTGTCAAACAAGGATGATAATTTACAGACCAATTCTTTAGATTGCAAAGTTTATTGATATGAATTCATTTAGACCAGGGTCTGCATGATGGCTGAAATCCAAAACATATGTTGTGACTATTGATCAGATACTCAATAGAATTGTCTCTTTGATTATAAATGATACGATTCTGAGTAGTCACAATTCGGTATGCTTAATTGAGTGTAAAAGAAAAAAAATCAACTTAAAAACTTAAAATGTGTAATCACCTTTACAGTAGGCTTTACCTTAAAACTTGCCTTAAAACTTAAACTCTGAATTATCTTAAAATTTAAATATAAAAATTGGAATATTATATATTCTTGTAGTTCCCATTTAAAGATCGATTGAGTCCAAAAATTCATGTAAAATATTATGTGCAAATGACAGTCTAGGTAAATTTTGAGATGTTCCCTCACCTTTTCTGCCCTGGCCAGCCAAGTCCACAACTGTCGCCAAGTTGTGAATTTCTTCATGTCGCTGAAGTTGTATGCCATTTCTGGACTGGCATATCTTGAAACAAGAGGAGTCCGATACTTTGACATCTCCGGTGGAATGTCAACATTCTGTCCTTGATTCAATGTATTTGCCGCCATCCTTTTGTCAACATAACCATGTGTTTGTTTTACTTCCGGTGAATACCGAGAATATCCGTGGTAACCCGGAGATCTTCGAGACATGTTCGACTATTTTCAGGGATTCCCTCACTAATATCGTAGCCCTAAAGTGTATGGCGGGAAGCAAAACGTTTATTTAAACAATCTTAAGGCCTTTCGCTACCGGAAGTCGGTCTTGCGGGCGCGCGGATATGCGTCTAGACGACACAGACTTTTTTCGTACGTGTTTATACTAGAAAATTTATATAAAGGAAATGTTGTATAATCCTTCATAGCGCAGTTAGTATAGTGGTTGACTATAGTGGTTGACTAGCAATCCAAAGGTCATAGGTTCGAGACCCATCCGATCCAAATATTTTTTTTAGTGTCCGATTTATTGACTTGTCAATCCATAACGCAGTAATCAAGAGACATGTTATGTTTAGTCTTCGTTGATTAGTACTAGTGATGTTTACGGTCCAAGTATATGTCCACTTACCTGTACGTTTTAGTTTAATGACTTACAAGTCAATTAAATCGGTAAACATGTAAACGATTTGATCGAACTATAAAGCCACACCTTGAAGCTTATCAATACGCTAACCTTTTCAAGATCGATATTGCCCATTATAATTATGTTCAAACAATATAATAAACCTTGTATGCAAGTCCATGAATAAATAATAATGCATTTTAATGACGAAGTTTTAATTCTAAGGTAGGTAACTGTATCTAAACAACAAATATCCCACATTTTAATAAGAAAATATGTTATTACAACAAATCCTGACTGTAATATTTTCTAATTTTTTCAGACTGACTAGTTCATCAACCATATATTTGAATAAAATGAAAACAAATATACATTGAATGAGTCAGTTTTTTGTAATTCAATTTTTTAGCATTTTACAAAATTTAAATAGCTCATAACATCTTTCTGAACACCTTTATTCAAAATATTTTTAGCTTTTCTTGTAATGAATGTTGTGGACTACTTATTGTGCGAGAATTATAGTCATTAGCTTTATTCATTTTTAAGAAAAATAAAATCATCAAAATTCTAAGTTTTTGTCAGAAAAAAGACCTTAAAGACAAACCACACGATAAATTTTGCCTATATTTACACACATTGTTTCTTAGGCTATTATCATTCTTCATGACAATTTTCATAACAATCGTATGGAAACTACGCGCATATGCGAAGTACCTTAAACTAACCACAGAATTATACACTGAATATTTTTGTATAATTCCGTGAACTAACCCTTTTACTGCCAAGGGACCAACAATGACATTTGCAAACAGTTTGGATCCTGGATAACTGATTTAAAAACTGTTGAACAAATCAATTTGCGCCCAGTGGATTTTTCCATGCTTAGCCTATGCCTTGTCCTTTCTCCATGCCTATGCTTAGATCTAGTTCACTAATTATGTAAGGCAATGATTTATATTAACTATCATGGTCTCTGTGCAATGCTTGCCCCGTCTAAATGTTCATTTTCGTTTTATTTTGAAATGACCATTAGCAAACAGTGTATGCTCTGATCAGACGTCGCATTATTCACAGTGTTCCTTTTATGCATGTCTTTTGTATCTATCCAAAAATATACTGTCACTCTTTATGATCACTGTTATCATGGAGAAAGGACAAATGGAGAAGTAACTTATACTCAAATCTGCATTTTCCCGAAAATGGTGTCGTCCGTTACCTGTATGTGCGATAACGCTTAATCGATCGATAATTCAACTGCACCGGTACGCCGATAGCGGGCTATCGCGTTTTTTATCGTGTTGAATGGTTACCTACTGTTAGTTTAAGTTACATAAAATCCTTAATTTTCACCCGATTTTCATTATAATGGTCTTAAAAGAAGGCTAAGATATTTATCTTTCACTTGTAAAAATAACAGATTTTATTGTTTAAAATTGATCCGTTTTATGGCGAGTTAAAGAGTGGTTTCCAAATGAATTTGCCGATAAAAGGGAGCAAGCACTCGGGCATAAATATATCACGCCCCGTTACAAAACCTTTCATAAAACCCTCAATTTTCCACCGATTTTCAAAGAAATGGTCTTAAAGGAAAGTTTAGATATTTTTCTTTCAGTTGTAAAAATGCAAGTGTTTATTTTCGAAATCGACAAATTTTATGGCGAGTTAAAGAGCGATGGCCAAATGAAATAGTCGATAAACGAGAGCAGGCGATCGCGAAATATATACTACGTCCCGTTTCAAAAACTTGAATTTAATCCATAATTTTCGTCCGATATATATGATATATTTAAAAAAAAAAAGGTCTTGATATAAAGCCGTGACACTTATCTTTCGGTTGTTAAAATACCAGGGTTTTTCTTGAAGCGAAAAAAGTAATGATGACCTACAAAGGTTGCTGGCTAATGATATGACTAGACCAACTCGCGTAAGAAAAGAATTCCTTCCGTATAAAAACTTAAGCAAACTTCTAAACTTCTAAAAATGTGTTCATGCATTGTTACAATGTTCTACATGGAGGAAATATTTCCTTGGAAGCAAAAATAAAAATCCATTTTGTATGTAATGAGACATTTGAAAGGAGTGCGCGTCAAACGGCCAAAATCCAAAACGGCCAAAGTTGTAACTGTATTATTATGTCGTATGTGATCATTATTATTATTGAAAGGAAAATTAGAATTATTAACATATTACTTCAAAAAAATGAATTTAGGGTTAGTTTTACAGCCAGACTAAAATATACATATTATCCGTCCCATTTCTATGAAAGAGGTAACAGTTTGCATTATCTTCAGAAATTAATTGCAAACATGATAACATGAGATCTCCGTTTCTTTCTGCTTTACTTATGTCTTATATAACGGAGTAAATTATAAAGCAGCCAATGCCTTAAGCAATCTATTTTACTGACTGCTTAACTCTTTGCCTGCTGATCGCAACTTTACTTTTTTTTTTTGCAAACAACTTGGATCAAGATCAGATGCCGCGTAACACGGCGTCTGATCTGGATCCAGAATGTTTGACACTCGTCCTTAGCTTTATTTACTTACAAAATGTCTACCATATTACACATCACAAAGGAATGTGACACATTACGTAACCGTATACAGGACCCGCACCAAATTAGCAGGACAATTATCAGCGTCATAAAACTGTCCCAGCATGAAGTCCATGCTTCTTGAACATGCCGATTATCTATGAAGATGGACAGTCACACCAGCGGGTTGCTACTTTAATGAAAAAGATCAATGCTACCCGTGCGTGTAACTTGAACATGTGTTCTTGACTTCTGTAACCGCATGATGTTCATATATTATACAAATCACAAAAAATAAAGATAATAGAATTGAATTAAAAAAAAAAACAACAAAAAAAAACAACATCAATGCACCTGGTTTGGTTGATGACTGGATTAACCCTCTCATTACTGAATACCAGTAACATGATGACTATTGCAATTGCAAACAGTTGTAATCCAGACCAGGCTGCAAAAATGTCGGATTCATAGAGTATGTCTCTTGAAATATAGTTTACCCCTTTTTCAAATTAAGCTCTTTATGACACACTTTACCTTTTCTCCGCATGAGGATCATCACAGAGAGAGAGAGACAGACAGACAGACATTCATACAGAAAGATGGAGACAGAAAAGAAGAAGCGAGAGACTGACAGACAGAGATAAGAGAAAAACAGACAGACAGAGAGACAGTCACAAAGAGAAACAGAGACATAAATACAGACAGTGGCAGAGAAATATAGACACACACAAACTTCGTAGGTAAACGAAAAAATACGTTTTTCTCTCGTTTTCAAAACCTCACTAAACTATCAATTTATAAGCTATCGCCTCAAATTTTGTACTACGCGTAAGATAATGGTCTAATAAAACATCTATATTAAAATTTATAACGATAAGATGACATTAAAAGCATTTATATTAACACCAAACTTCGTAGGTAAACGAAAAAATACGTTTTTCTCTCATTTTCAAAACCTCACTAAACTAACAATTTATAAGCTATCGCCTCAAATTTTGTACTAGTCGTGAGATCATGGTTTAATAAAACATCTGTATTAAAATTTATAACGAAAAGATAGCATTAAAAGCATTTCTATTAACACCAAACTTTCGTAGGAAAAACGGAAAATACAGTACTGTACGTTTTCTCTCTCATTTTCACAAACTCACTAAACAAACAAATTATAAGCTATCGCCTCAAATTCTGTACTAGTCGTGAGATCATGGTCTAATAAAACATCTGTATTAAAATTTATAACGAAAAGATAACATTAAAAGCATTTCTATTAACACCAAACTTTCGGAAAAACGTTGTTTTCTAGCCGCCAGCGAGCGCCGCTGATTGAACGACACGATAAATCGCGAGCAGGCCGGATACTTCTCCATTTGTCCTTTCTCCATGCTGTTATGATATTCTTTTTAAGACGTCACTCTACATGATATTCTGTTTCTCTATTCTTAAAATACTGTCAGCTATATGATATCATTTCTGTGACGTCACTCTATATAAGCGCTTTTGAACGCACAATCCCCGTGTGAAAAGAGCGCTATATAAATCTGGTATAATAATAATATGATATTATTTTCTCTACTGTTGAGTTGAGTTGATATCTGTGACGTCGTTTCTTGACGTCGTTTGGCGCGTTAATTACGTCGTGCATGGCGGCTCTAAATTGGTATTTACAATATATCTTAAAAAATACGAATGAGACTATTCTACAGCCAAGGTTGATAAGCTCGGTGTCACGACTGAATAAATAAATATTAGATGGCAGTTTGCGTGACATTCAAATGGTCAACTATCGAAAACTTAAGGAGCTTTCTGTTTATCTTTCATCTTGCGTTAAGTTGTCATAAACTGTCTTTAAACCATTAAATAAACTGTATTTTAATGGCGGTAATATGTGGGTTCTAGATCTACTGAGCATACATGTACGCAAAACTGTTTTTAAAAGACTCACACGCCACGTTTATTATTAAAGCGACTCGCAATCAGATGGTGCATTTGCAAAAATAAAAGAAAATACTTAAATATAACCAAAAGGGTAGCATTATCGTGCATCTGGCATTGGAAAAATAAGACTAGTCTAAAAACACCCTCTAGAAAAGTCTTCAAATCTTAGTTTTTTAAAAATATTTTCCATCGTGTTATCCATAGCGTCGAAAGACGCTGTAGAAATTGATCACGGGTTCAGACATAAACCCGAGCCGAATTATGTAGTTGTACGAGGGTAGTTCAAATAGTTTTGATACTGGGTCAATAACTTGGTTATTATAAGGGCTAAATGCATGTGTGATATATCATTTAAAAGATCCATTGATCACCGTGTCGGCAAAATCATGCACGATAAGATCGCATTACTCGATCAGCCCCAACATGAACCTAAATGATCCCTCCTCGAGGACACTGGACATTTTTTTTTGTATATTTGAGTTAATTTTCTAAACACAATTTGATACTATAATTATTATTACGGCTTTATTATTTTGAATAAGTTTATGACATTTTCTGTCCAATACACTAAGACAATTATGCAAACACTACACAGTTTTAAATGTTATTATTACATAAGAGAGGTCACGTGATTGAATGGAGAGTCGGTCAGTTTTTTTCGAGCGGAGATAGAATTATTTAATTTTGCTGTGTAATACCGTCTATTTAATATTTTTGTAACGGACACTACTAGAGATTTGTGCTAGTGATAATCTGGATGTAATCAGTAACTTAAATGGGAAGGCACAAAGCTAACAAGAGGAAGAAAAGTAGTGAATCGGATCTGGACACATCGAAGGTCGCTAAACATGGCGGGAGCTCGGAGTCGTCGGGCATTGACAGTTCTAGTGGTACAGTGAGTAATGACAATGTAACAGTCAGTCAACTTTTGAGAGCATCTAACGATGTATTATATAACGACGCTCCATCGCAGCCACCGAATCCTCTAGATATGAGTATGAACTCTGTTTTTGATACAACGGTGGGTGGGGGGGAAGGTGGCGGTAAACAACGGAATGTAAACAATGCAGATCCGACAAATGCTGAACTCTTATCGTATCTTGTAAAAATAAACACAAAGATTGAAAGCATAGAAACGAGGATGGTTGAACTTGAGGGTCTACAACAGAAAGTAAACAGTATTGAGGCAGATCTAAAAAAGGTATGGACTTTTCTACATGATAGTGTGAAGAAGGTAGAAGATAGAGTGAATAGAGTAGAAGAAAGACAAGACAATGTAGACCTAAGTGTAGGGCTAATAACTGACAGAGTAACACAGTTAGAAAAGCAGCAAGGGGAATTAAAGGACGATCTTGTGTATCTGCAGTCGCAGTCAATGCGAAATAACCTGCTGTTCGCCGGGTTAACTGAGGCCCCGAATGAGGTTCCAGATCAAACGGAACAAACCCTTAGGACATTCATGAAGGAGAAATTAGAAATGGCTCAAGACTTGGTAGATCAGATAGCGTTTGAGAGGGTTCATCGAATCGGGCGTAGTACAGGTGGCCGTAGCAGACAGATTGTAGCCAAATTCACCTTATTCAAGGATCGAGAAAATGTGCGTAAATTACGAAGTAAGCTGAAACACACTAACTTTTATATCAACGAGCAATTTCCGAGAGAAGTAGTGGAGAAAAGGAAGCAATTAATGCCCAAAATGAAAGCTGCTCTTCATGATGGTAAAAGAGCTTGGATAGCTTACGATAAGCTTTACATTGACGGTAAACAGGTCAGCGACAGAGGCTGAGGGGACGCTGGAGATGGGCTTAGAGTGTTGTCTTGGAACTGCAACGGTTTAAATGACATAAAAAAAGAAAGTGAAGAATTTATCGAAATTTTGAGAACAAATGACATTATATTTCTGTATGAAACCTGGGCTAATAAAGACAGTGACATAGATATTAACGGTTATACATGTAAGAATTATTATAGGAAATATAGACACAAAAGCGCAAAAAGGCATAGTGGTGGACTTGCAGTTTATTTAAAGCATTCTATAGAGAAAGGAGTTAGTATTGTTAAGAATCATTTTGATACTATTGTATGGCTAAAGTTATGTAGACATTATTTTCAGCTTGAAAGAGATATTTATTTATGTGGGGTTTACATTTGGTGTGAAGACTCGCCTGCTTATAATGTTCACAGTGTAGATCTCTTTCAGATATTGCAGAATGATATAGATGATTATGGAGACTTGGGGTCTATATTTATTACAGGAGATTTTAATGGGCGTGTTGGACATAAACATGATTACATTGTTTGTGATAGAGAAAATAGTTTTGTAGATGAGTACGATTATGTTCCCGATAACCCCCTTGACAGAGCCTCTATTGATAAACATAGTAATTCGCACGGGCATAAGCTTATTGATCTGTGTAAATCTACATGTTTACGGATAGCAAATGGTAGACTGGGCAATGATTGCAGGGAGGGATCGTTTACTTTTTGTAATAGGAACGGGGCAAGCGTGATTGACTATTTATTGATGAACGAGTTTGATTTTAGATATGTCACTGATTTTACAGTGGGGAGTTTCAATGAATGGTCAGATCACGCGCCTTTGTCATTTGTTATAGATAGTAACATTCCAGTTTGTTCTACGCCGGATGAACCGCAAATATCGTGCAAATGGAAAGATTCGATGAGAGAAATATTTCGTAGTAAGTTAATGGGACAGTTGACTGATTTTAACCACGTTGTAACAAACGTGGATAGAAACAGTCGATTGGCGATTAATAACATGATTTCTGAGTTTACAGGGTTAGTGCGTCAGGCTGCTGATCCATTATTCTGTAAAACTCATAAAATGTCTGAAAATACTTGTTTTAACGATACTATTTACAGGTCATCTAAGTGGTTTGATGAGGAATGCAGAAATGCTAAGTTTAGTTATAAAACTGCATTAAATGTTTTTAACAGGTGTAAAAGTGAAGAGAATAGGAAGTTATTGTGTGAGCAAAAGAATATATATAAATTGCTTATCAAGAGAAAGAAGAGTATTTTTTTAATAAATAAACAAAAGGAATTAGAAAATATGAGACGATCTAGGCCAAAAGAGTTTTGGAAATATTTTAAAAAGAAGAGGCATAGGAAAAGGGAAAATATTTCATTGCAGCAATTTCGTAATTATTTTTCAAACATGGCGGACGATTTTGTAAAGGCGAACAGTGAAGAATCGGCTACATTTAGCTCATCGCATGATTTTAACGATTTAGATAGTAGCTTTGGTGAATTGGATATACCTATTAGTATCGCAGAAGTGACGTCTGCTATTTCGAATTTGAAAAGATCAAAGGCGAGTGCTGGTGATTTTTTAATAAATGAATACTTTTTAGAAAGTAGCGATATCCTGGCTGCACATATGTGCGATATATTTAATATTATTCTTGATTCGGGTGTTTTCCCTGACAGTTGGTCTGAGGGAATAATTGTTCCCCTTTTTAAAAAAGGAAATACAGATGATGTTAATAATTATAGAGGAATAACCTTAGTGAGTTGTTTGTCAAAAATATTTACGTCAATTTTGAATAAAAGGATAGTTACTTTCTGTGAGCAGAATACAGTTTTATCCGATGCTCAATTTGGATTTAGAGAAGGGCGGTCTACCGTTGATGCGTTGTTCACGCTGCAGTGTATTGTGCAGAAGTATTTGAATAACAATGATAGACTGTACTGTGTATTTATTGACATGAAAAAAGCGTTCGACAGTGTTGATAGAAACTCACTTTGGTTGAAATTGTATAGGACAGGTATTCAAGGTAAAATGTTAAGGATAATAAGGGATATGTATACAAAGATTAAATCATGCGTTAGACATTGTGGTTCTTTTTCAGACTTCTTCGAATATTCAGTAGGGTTAAGACAAGGGGAGATAATTTCGCCGATAATGTATTCTCTTTTTATTGAAGACCTTGAGTTATATTTACAAAGTGGGGTAAATTCGGGATTAGATATTGATGATTTAGTTGTTATTCTTTTACTCTTCGCGGATGACATGGTTTTACTTGGAAAGACGCCAACAGATTTACAAAATAGTTTAAATTCATTGCACTCTTATTGTACTCAGTGGGGTTTGGAAGTAAACACATCTAAGACTAAGTGTATGGTATTCCGGAAAAGGGGTGGGCTAAAAGTTAACGAAACTTGGACATACAATGGGCAGCAAGTAGAAGCTGTAAATGATTTCAATTATCTTGGAGTAGTTTTTAATTATACAGGCAACTTCATTTTAAATCAAGAACATTTAGTTGGTAAAGGGCTAAAAGCTTTGGGTGTATTAATAAATAACTGTCGTAAGTTAAGAATAAACCCGAAACTTGCATGTCAGTTGTTTGATGCTTTTGTCGGGTCTACTATAAGTTATTCTTGCGAGATATGGGGCTTTACTAAATCTAAAGAGGTAGAAAGAGTGCATCTGAAATTCTTAAAATCAATTCTTGGGGTGAGAACTAATACCAGTAATGTTGGGGTTTATGGTGAATTAGGTAGATATCCTTTGTATATTCAACGATATGTTAGGATTGTCAAGTACTGGTGCAAAATTGTGAATACAGATAACATTATTTTATCTACTGTTTATAATTGTGCTAGAGAAGATTGTAATAAAGGTTATATAAATTGGGCATCAAAGGTAAAAAACTTATTATATGAATTTGGATTTGGGTACATTTGGGAGACGCAGGGTATGGCCAACTTAAAGAAATTTCATTGTGTTTTTAAACAAAGATTGATAGATTGTTATATGCAAAACTGGATAACTGATGTTAATAATAATAAAGTTATGGATTTATATGCGTTATTCAAAATTAATTTTGAATACGAAAGTTATTTGGAAAGATTACCTGGTAACTTAAGGTGTTTTATATCTAGGTTGAGATTGTCATCTCATTCGTTAAGGATTCAAACCGGACGTTACGGTCCGAATAGGCTTGACAGAAATCAAAGGTTATGTTTGATATGTAATTCGGTCGATATCGAAGATGAGTATCATTTCATTTTAATTTGCTCCAAATATAAAGAACTGAGAAATACATATATTAAGAGACACTTTTTTATCCGACCAAGTATGTTTAAATTTATACAATTAATTCAAACCAGTAATAAAACATTGCTTTTCAACTTAGCAAAGTATATACAGGAAGCTTTCAGCTTACGAAATACAGTTATAAATGAGGTACAGGATGTAGCTTTGCTTAACTTGAATTAATACTTACCAATTAATAATGTTAACATTAACAGGTCGTTATATATGCATTATGCTATTTTCATAGCGCATTTAACGAGTTCGATGTATAGAAGTTGTAAAATACAATATTTGTTTGTATATGGATTGCGCAGTCCAGGATAAAAGTGGTGCAGAGAGCTCATGCAGAGGCTCTCTGTGTTGGTTTTCACCTGCATTGTACAACGTACTGTAAGAAGGATTAACTTACGTGTATTATATACTCTTAAATCTAAAAACAGAAACTGCCTAATTTAGGATAGAAATTGCACAGAAAGCTCTGCTAGGAGCTTACGGTGTTATTTCTGACCTACATAGTGCGGTGAGAAGTAATAGAGTTGTATTTATCAAATTTCATTTCAAAATAATATTTTTCATACGTATACTGATATGAAGAATATAAATGTATTATGTTGTGAATATTGTTACAATAGTAATTGTTAAAGTTCATACCAATTAATATACTTGCGCAATTCAGGATAAAAGTAATACAGAGAGCCCATGCAGAGGCCCCCTGTGTTGGTTTTCACCTGCATTGTACAACTTACAATAAGAAAGAAACTATGTGTTATATATATACTTATATATCTAAAGACAAAACGACCAATGCGGGATAGAAATTACGCAGAAAGCTCCGTCATGAGCTTTCTGTGTTGTTTCATACCTTCATTGTGCAGTGTATAGTGTTACAAAAGTAATAAATAAAGTTTATCTCCAATTAAAATAATTACATATGTATACTGATACGATTACTCTAAATGTATTCTTATGATATTTGATCCAGTAATGGATTACGTGACAATTGTGAATATTATTTATTTTGTATTGACGAGATACTGTATGTATAAGTCAAAGAATAAAATATGTTCTGTTCTGTTCTGTTCATAAAATATCAAAAATAGAGCTAATTCTAAACACGTACTGCAAATATAATAAGAAATTGATCTCCTATTATGTATAAAAGTAGTTAGGGAAACTACAAACTCTTTTTTTTATTATTATTAAACTAGGCTATAATTGAAGCCATTGAAAAATGATTTCATGTTTTCAAATCAAAATGTAGATATACTGATCTAGAACATTTTCATAGCGTTCGAAAAAACATGTCCACTTTCGTCATTAGCAAAATAAGAAATGTTGATTTTGAAAAAATGAGATTTTAGACAGTTAACCCTTTCAACAGAAATAAAATTTCATTTACATGAAAATTTAGACATAAACTGATATATTTCCCAAAAAATCTGGAAATTGTACTCTTTAAGAAGTTATTACGTCAAAAAGTAATGTCTGAAAAGTGCTATGGTCCAGTGTCCTCGAGTAGGGGTCATTTAGGTTCATGTTGTGACTCATCGAGTTATGTGATCTTATCGTGCATTATACCATCGTGTAGGCAAATAATTGCTCTTTAAAATGATACATCACACATGCATTTTGCACTCATTATATTGAAGTTATTGATCCAGTATCAAAACTAATTGAACACCCCTCGTATGTACTTTCCATCGCTACATGTATACTTAAATACATTAAATCGATCCAAGATATATGAATAGTTCCGTGGCCCAGTGGTCTAAGCATCCCTATTTTGCCTTCTGTCCGTCCATTCCGGGCCTCGGGTTCGAATCCCACCAGAGCTTTATTTATTTTTATTGAAATACATTTTTTAAACAGAACTTCTTATCCTAAACTAATTCTTTACCGTTTATATAAGCGTTTGACACATATTTACAAATTACTATTTTTAGTGCTAAATCTGGTTGCGAGTCTCTTTAAAAAACGGTTCAAAGAGTTCGCTGTCTCAAACTATTGAAATGGATGACAGAGGAAAACTTACAAACGACTGCACACTTTGTACAAATCAAACAAAATAAATGATGATCTCCATTATCTTGTCAGTTGATCATGCGTGTAGTCTGTAAACATCAGAGGAAAAATGTGTTCTGTCTATGAATTTCTACGAGAGGAGATGCATTCCAAAGGCAGGGCTGCCATAAGTTGACATGAAAAATCCTAAGATTTCCAAATTTGTATTTTTCAAGTGTGATTTTACGAATCGTACCTTTACCCCATAGCCTTTTTCTTGTTTTGTTGACATGCGACTACTTAAAGCAGGCTGTAAGTAAAGCAGAATGCGCCTTAGGGCGCATTCTGCTTTACTTTCAGCCTGCTTTAAGCTACCATGAACTTGGAAAAAATCCGGAGATTTAGGAAAAATCCGGAGAAATGGCAGCCCTGACATCAGAGGAAAAATGTGTTCTGTCTATGAATTTCTACGAGAGGAGATGCATTCCAAAGGCAGTAAATTCACCGTATTGCACATGTGTGTCCTATGCAATAATTCGCAATGTTAAGTTTCAAGCATTGTCTCTTTTAAAAACAATCACTGAGTATCAAACAGTTTGGACCCAGATGAGGCATTGAGTTACTCGGCGTCTCATCCGGGTGCAAGCTGTTTGTGGTGTGTATCATACATTCGCCCGCAGCACCTAGAAGGTAACAGTGCCCAATCAAAACAATTATGTCTAACGCTTTCAATGCTGCCCCCCCCCCCCCCCACACACACACACACACACACACACTTGTAATGTTCAACTCCCTCCGAACAACACAACTTTTTGTCTCCCATTGGATGTTGTTGTAGAGTGGGAGCACTGTAATCTAGTTCTCCGAGCCTAATATATTGTCTGTGCTCGCATTGCATTGAACAACAATCTATCATATACCGGTATATAGAAATTATTGAATATGATGCATTTCTCTCCCGCATGGTACAGTATTGTATCGATCGGCTTCGTATCTAGAATGTAGTTTGTTCACTCAATCATATCGATATGCATAAAAGCACATTATCAATCCGACACCAATTGTAGAGCCAGTGGCGATTTCAAGACCTATACTGCTTGTTTAAGATATGCAAAATATACAAATGACCCTCCTTAACCCATTTGTGCCTGGGTTTTGTAATAAACTCTACCTATGTGCTTGCTGCCAGTTGCTTCATTTCATTATACATGTAGATAAATGAAGGTCACTGGTGTACATGTATAAAGGAAACTGCCATGTTTTCCATTCGTCATTTCTCTTGTTTCTATTTTTCTACTGTTTCTGAAGTTTCCTATAATTATAATTTTGAATTACTCTCCTTTATCTACAACAGACCAATGCGCTATAATAGTCAAGTGTGACGGCATCGCGAACCATGTAGATGTAGACAGCAGAACATTTCATATGAAATAGCAAACATCACATGTAGACCCTGTCGAGACGCAGCCTAACTCGGCGTATAATCAGGGTCTACCCTGTTTTCAAATTTCCCATTTAATAGACACTATAGCCTTAAATGTGTTAACCCTTTGAACCCTAGTCCCGCATATAGATGTCCTTTTCAAACAGTATGTATATGTGAAAAGTGCAGTTGTCCTATGCAAACAGTAAAGACCCAGTTCAAAGGGCTCCTTAAGGAGCCCTCTGGGCTGGGTCTTTACTGTTTGACATAGTGCAAAACACTGACAAAACAACCATCAAAAGTCAGAAATAGACTAGACAAAAATAGAAACTAGGATTGTCCATTTAAAGTTTCATGGAGGAAAGAGTTAAGCTATCACGTTGGTGGGAGAGATATTGTAAATGCCTTCTGTGTTTTACAGTGGAGAATCTGTTATTCTTTCCCGTTTAAACGCAAACGTACGCAAACGCAAAACACTAAAACGTAGAAAAGTACAACTTTTGGACAATCTTGGTGGCAAACAGTTTGGAGCCTGATCAGACGCCGGGTTACCCGGCGTCTGATCTGGCTCCAAACTGTTTGCACTGCAAATAATAGTTTTAGCGTAAACGCGTTTATTGGGAAAGAATAACGTTTTCTCCACTGTATATGCAGGACTTCCTTGGTGGGGACTATAGCGGAGAAGGCGTTATTCTTTCCCAATTAACCCTTTCGGCGCCAAATTATTGTGTCGTCTGCTTCAATATTGTTGTCTGAAATATCATTTCAAAGTTGGATTTAAGAGAGTATGACATAGGAAATATCGAAACGAGTGTCAAACAGTTTTGATCCTGATCAGACGCTGCGTAACGCGGCGTCTGATCAGGATCAAAACTGTTTGCAAATTCGACCTCGGCGGTGAAAAGGGTTAAAAGCAAACGAAATGCAAACGCATTTCATTAAAATGCTGAAAATGGCAAGCTTTCAACAATTATTAATGTTCGTTTTGATCTGGAATGCAAACAGTTTGGAGCCTTATCTGGCTCCAAACTGTTTGCATTTGGAAATAATAGCTTTAGTTTACAGTCTTCAACCATCTGCACACGCAAGCAAGTTGCGTGCGAATTCATGACGACCATTGCAAACAGTTTGGGACAAGATGAGACGCCGAGAAACTCGTTGTCTCATTTTGCCCTAAACCGTTTAAGACTCAGATGATATTTTCTGGAACGAAAACGCAGATCAAACAAAATCTGAGATTTGTTGCAGACAACATTATTTTGCAGACGAAAATTTCATAAAGCGTTCGTCATCAATTTTAAACAATTGTCGTCTGCTTTTATTTTCTTAAATTTTAATTTATGTTATTTTGACTATTAGAAATATTGAATTGAGTGTCAAACAGTTTGGATCTTGATCAGAGGCCGCGAAAAAACTGTTGCTCTGAGTAAGGCAGTGGAGGGGTTAAATGTTGGTCACTGTAAGAAGCTTTCTGCATTATCTCTATTCTGCATTAAACAAGGACATGTCTTACAGGGATTCCCATCGGATGCCAGGGTCGTTTAACCTATTTCTCCAGAAAGAAAGAAAGAAGTCGCCATCAAGGACGTCCTGAACATACCTGACACAGATAGCATTTCCAAAACATTTACAGATGGTAAGAAGCATTCTTCTTTACTTTCAACCTGCTTTATGTGTCACTTTTCTTTAGAACTAGAAACAGACTATGGATTAAAGGGTTAATCAAAATTTTGCTTTTCTAAAAAGTCGATATATCAAGTTTTATTCGCAGAAATTATTTTAATTTTACAGTATTATTGCAAAGAATAATTTTACAATATTATTGAGAGAGAAAACGCTTACCTGTACGAATCTTCCGTTGAATTCTAAGCAATGATCGATACCTTTCCTATTTTGCTACAACTAATTATATCCGGGTACTACGCTCCTGTGATCACAACGTACTATACCACACTTAACCCTTTCCCCCCACAATATCGTCAGCATTAAAATTGTCGTCTGCGACAGTTTTTTCATATCTCAATATTTATGTTTTTCAAAGTCGATGAAACTAAAATACGTCTCTTATATAGTTAGAGGTCCTTATCAGACGCCGAATAACTCAGTGTCTGATCTGGATCCAACGGTTTGCAGATGCTAGTCAATATATCCACGGCAGTGAACGGGATCATAGTTGTATACGGCTATTGATCGCTAAGTTATATCTCTAATTAAATAATTGTCGAAGAGGACACATTTTAGGGAAACAATTTCAACAATTAAAATCCGTAAACTAAAGCATTGCGTTGTGCATACAATCCAGAATTAAATTGATTTTCATTTATCAATGTCAATTCTTTTGATAACATACACCAACTCAAACTAAATTTAGATTGATAGACGGCCTAACTTTAACATCTTCACTGCCTAACCTCGATCACAACAGGGTCCATGCTTATAAAGCTTTTGAGCTGAGTCTGAACTCGTTCTCAAGTATTGATTGATCAGATTTGAGCCTAGGCTCAAATCTGACCAATAAAATGCTTGAGAACGCACTCAGACTCAACCTAAACGCTTTATAAGCGCTGGGCCAGGACTTCCATTCCTTCGGATTTATTCGAATTTTTATCCTAACAGATGATAGCTTAAAGCAGCCTGAAAGTAAAGTCGCAGTCTGCTTTACTTTCAACCTGATTTAATAGTAATCGCCTTTGAAAAAAAGAAAATTTGAAAACTTAGAAAAATGTTCATGATTAAATATGGCAGCCCTGACACAATGGTTACTTGCAAACAGTTTGGACACTGACCAGTCACACGGCGTCTGATCAGGATCCAAATCACTCACCGTCCTGAAACCTTTATTAGACAGTTCCAGTTTTTATTTAATTGTAGTCAATTTCTGACTATTCAAGTTTGAATTTATCAATTTATTGCAAAATGGCAAACAGTGCAGGAGCCTTCTGACCAGGGCCCGAGGTTATAAAACTTAAAACGAACTCTGTGCTCAAAACTCAGTTTTGATTACATGCTCTAGTTTTTACAAAACATGCTTGAGCTGATTTAAGTAACCTGATTTGGATATATTTTTACAATAGACTTATGGTATGCAAATACTTGTTATTCACAAAACTTTTGCTGAAGTGTTATGAGCTGAGAAAAATTCTGAGTTTTGAGCACAGAGTTCATTTTAAGTTTTATAACATTGGGGCCGGGGCCTAGGTACACTGTTTATTAACCCATTACCTCATAGCCTGTTTCTAGTTTGAAAACCATGTGAACACTTAAAGCAGGTTGAAAATAAAGCATAATTCGTCTTAAGGTGCATTCTGCTTTACTTGCAGCCTGCTTTAAGCTATAATCTGCTAGAATATTGAAAATATTTTTTATGATTCTAATTGTAACAGGTAAAATTGGAACCCATTTCTTCAATAGATGAATAAATTAATGGTGTAAAAGGCGTATTTATGTGGTAATGGGTTAATAACGAGTGCACTAATTGCTATTGAGTTGAATATGTTAACTGTGATATTGCTAAGCGCAATTGATTCGATCAAAATCAGACAAGGAGTTGCGCATGATCTACTGTCAGCGGTTCGAAACTGAATTTTGGACTTCTTTAGTAATTAAGACTTTTAAACCCATAACCCCATAAATACGCCTATTTACGCCTCTAATTTATTCTTCCACCTAAGAAAATAGTTCCAAATTATACAAATATGAATTTTTATCAGAAGAAGTATTTTCTTTTTTTTAGTAGATGAAAGCTTAAAGCAGGCTGAAAGTAAAGCAGAATGCGCCTTAAGGCGCATGCTGCTTTACTTTCAACCTGCTTTAAGTGGTCTTCTATTTTCAATATTAACAATAGGCTATGGGGTAATGGGTTAAGAATAATCTGCCTTTTCTATCAGGTATCATTACAACAGTAGCTGGAGTCCGTTTCATAAAACTTCCGACAAATGTCGAAAGTCAGATTATAAAAGCCTCAATTATGTTTTATTTCTCCATATAATCCTGTCTTGTGACATCTCTTTGGAATCGTCTTGAAAAGACCATTCCAAAGATATGTCACAAGACAGGATTAGATAGAGAAATCTGAAATTAAATGTATTTTAAAGTTTTGACTACGACCGCTTTTGTCGTACGAAGTTGTATGAAAAGGACCCCTGATGCTTGAACAGGATATTGCATACAGTAAACCCTCTATATCACGACCAACAAAAATAAGGTTAATTCAGGGCTGCCATAAGTTGATAATAAAAATCCTAAGATTTCAAATATTTCAAACGCCATGTTACTAATCGTACCTGTATCCCATAGTATGTTTCTGGTTTTGAAGACACATGGTAGCTTAAAGTAGGGTGGAAGTAAAGCAGAATGCACCTTAAGGCGCATTCTGCTTCACTTTCAGCCTATTTTAAGCTACCATCTGCTAGGATAAAAATCCAAAGACTTAGGAAAAATCCGGAGAAATGGAAATCCTGTAATAATTGCTTGTGTGACTTCTTAAAGCAAGGTGACAGTAAAACAGAAAGCTCCTAAAGGAGATTTCTGTTTTACTGTCACCTTACTTTAAGAAGTCACCTGTCCTAAACACCTATTAATAGACACAATTCAGCGGTCGTTATATTGTGGTTTTACTGTAAATTTTAATGAAAGTCTTGCCAGATTATCGACGTTTACTCCGTGTTTGACGTTCAACTTCAATTACTATATATGAAAACTATCCAGTGGGTCAAATATTTACTCACGAATGCCCGATAAAACCATTGAATTTTCATTAAACATTTTACAATTTAAATTAATGTTATCTTTTACCAGCCTAACTTGATAATTTCGACACGCATGCCGTCGGCTTTACTCATCCACCCTTAAACATTTAATGGACAATTCTAATTTAAACTTAATCCTAGTCCGTTTTATTTCTATAGATCTGTAAGGGTTTTTTTTCTTTTTACAATAAAATGCAAAAAATAACAAACAGTGCATATCGTGTTGAGAGGACTTATGCACGAGTCCGCTGATCAGGTTCTACAATGTTTGCACAGGACAAGTTTACTCTGTTTGTTGATAACGAATATACAAGGGCATAATTAAAGGTTTTTAAACCAATCTCTACAAGTATAGTCACATGTATACTTGACACATAGATCTAGATCTATTACCAAAACAAAGAAGGGTATTTTTTACTCGACTTCTATCATAAAGACAAGGTATACAACGGGATCCAACAGGTAGTCATAACTATCGACTGATGCTAAAATAGACTAATCCGCCGATACTCTATTGTGTTACCCTCGGGAAATGATTAATTTATCATTATCTACTTTTTATTTCATCAAACTCCGTCAATAATGCCACAGTACGTGCATTTATAACGAAAATGTGCATCAAAAAGTTTTATGTCGTTTCGGACATCCAGTTTATATTGGCCAAAATAAGGGATAGTCTAGTTGGTTTGCATATTTAACGGCGTTTACGGCAGGAACTTTCATCTAATTTCATTAGAGCAAATGCGTCTGAACGAACTTGATAAAGGACTTGTATAGATGATGCTATGTGCCAAATATCTAAGCTCTGGTCTTTGTATTTTTTGACGAGAAGAATTTTTCAAATTTTCATTAAAGAATCTATGTTTAGCTCCTGTGACCTAGATATTCAATATACCGGACCATTTGAACAAAATAAGTAAAGGACATCTAGAAGTGCCACCATGCCGAAAATCAAAGCTTTGGTCATATTAGTCTCAGATGAGAAGACGTTTGAAAAATACACTATATAACTCTATGTAAAACTGTGACCCCCGGGCGGGCCAATTTTTACCCAAGTGGCATAATTTAAACAAACATGATAGAGGACCTGTATGTAGATGACGCTATTTGCCAAATATGTAAGCTCAGGCCCTTGCAGTTTTTGACGAGAAGATTTTTTGTAAGATTTCCTAATTTATGGCAACCAGATTTCTGCATTGTTTTTAATTCTTCGAAAAAATTTGAACGAGCTTGACCTAGTAGCATTTCTGTAAAGTTTGGCTGAAATCTGTTTAGTAGTATACTATAGGAGGAGATGTCATTTGAAGCAATTGTTAACGACGACGCATGACGGATGCCGGACAAAGGACCATCCCAATGGCTCACCTTGAGCCTTTGGCTCAGGTGAGCTCAAGTATAATTATATTAGAAAATACCTGAAAACAGTATCGAGAATCTAACCTACACCCTAAACATGTGAGTCAATTACACTATCCATTAAGCTGTTGCGACACAGTGACGTTTGTTTATCGGCTAAAGGAAATCTCTTCAAGTTTTCATTGATCTATAGAAAAAAACACACAAGATCATCTTGCTGATAACCCTTTCCCCAATAGAAACGCCTTTTAGCGCATTCAGTTTATTCCTCCGCTGAAGAAAATAGTTCCAATTTATACAGTTATGCATGTGTATCATACGGAATATTTTTTTATTCTAGCAGATGGTAGCTTAAAGCAGGCTGAAAGTAAAGCAGAATGCGCCTTAAAGCGCATTCTGCTTTACTTTCAACCTGCTTTATATAGTCACTTATTTTCAAAACTAGAAACAGGCTATTGGGTAAAGGGATTAACACACAAATGAAGTGTTCCGTCAAATATCCAAGCTCATGACTTTGTGCCTGGTTTCAGACAGTAGGACTATTCATTGAAAAAAATCTATTTTTTATAAGAGGACCAATAGATAATGCCATGTGCCACATATCTAAGCTCTGGCCCTCTTTGTTTTTTACAAGATTTGTTAAGTTTTCGATGAAAAAATCTATTTTTAGCTCCTGAGACCTAGATATGCAACGAACCAAAACTGTTTCAACAATTTTGGTAAAGAGCCTCTAGAAGTTCGATCTTAGAATGTAGTCATACTAAAACCCTATCAAGGTAAAGTGGGAAAAAGGGAAGATCCCTGAAAGTTAGGGGTCATATGCTGACCAAGTTTCAAAAGGATTGGAATAAATTTGTTCGAGTAAGAGAGCGGACAAACTAAAAAAATTGACCGTTTTTGACAATAAAAGGGGCATAACGCTTGGATGTCTGGGGCAATCTTGCTGGTTATCAAACTTGACTGAGACATTATGGTCATACACATGCTGACAAAGTTTAAAAAAGATTGGACTAAATCTGTTTGAGTTAGAGAGCGGACATAGAAAAGTTAACGGACGGACAGACAGACATACGGACGGATGGACAGTGCCACGACATAATACACCCCGTCTGATGACGGGCGTATAACAAGAGCCCCATGGGGCATATTTCGTTCACCTGATAATAGCTGAAAAATAGAGATAATGATTTATGTCCAGGACGGGGTCATTTTTTATCCGAGGGGCATACTTTGAACAATGTTGATAAAGGACCTGTAGATGATGCTATGTGCAAAATATCTAAGATAAGGGTACTAGGGTTTTAGACAAAAAGATATTTTTAAGTTTCCATTGAAAACATCTTTTTTTAGCCCCTGTGACCTACTTATGCAACAGACTGGGACCATTTGAACAAAATAGGTAAAGGACATCTAGAAGTGTCAACACGCCGAATATCAAAGCTCTGGCCATATTAGTGTCAGAACAGAAGACATTTGAAAATTTCACTATATACATCTATGTAAAACTGACCCCCGGGGCGAGGCAAATTTTGACCCCAGGGATATAATTTGAACAAACTTAAAGAGGATCTGTAGATGATGCTATGTGCCAAATATCTAAGCTCTGACACTTGAAGTTACAAACAAGAAGAGTTTTTTTTAAGTTTTCATTGAAAAAAATCTATTTTTAGCTCCAGTGACCTAAATATGCAACAGACCAAAACCATTTGAACAAAGTAGGTAAAGGACATCTAGAAGTGTCACCATATCGAATATCAAAGCTCTGGCCATATTAGTTTCAGAGGAGAAGACGTTTGAAAATTTCACTATATAACTCAATGTAAACTGTGACCCCCGGGGCGGGGCCTATTTTTACCCCAGGGGCATAATTTGAACAAATTTGATAGAGGACCTGTAGGCGATGCTATATGCCAAATATCTAAGCTCTAGCCCTTGTGGTTTTTGAAGAGAAGATTTTTTAGCTCCTGTGACCTAGATATGCAACAGACCTGAACCATTTGAACCAAATATGTAAAGGATATTTAGAACTGTCACCATGCCGAATATCAAAGCTCTAGCCATATTAGTTTCAGAGAAGAATACATTTGAAAATTTCACTATGTAACTCTGTAAAACTGTGACCCCCAGGGCGGGGCTAATTTTGACCCCAAGGGCTTAATTTGAACAAACTTGATAGAGGACCTGTAGATGATGCTATGTGCCAAATATCTAAGATCTGGTCCTTGCAGTTTTGACAAGATTTTTAAAAATTTCCTTATTTTTTCACTTTGGTTGCCATGGCAACCAGAATTCTGCATTGTTTTTAATTCTTTGAACAAATTTGAAAGAGCTTGACCCAAGGAACATTTCTTTAAAGTTTGGTTGAAATCTGTCAAGCGGTATAAGAGGAGATGTCTTTTAAAGCAATTGTTAACGACGACGGACGACGGACAACGCACGACGGACGACGCCGGACACAGGGCCATCCCAATAGTTCACCTTGAACCTTTGGCTCAGGTGAGCTAACAAGAGCACCGCAAGCCGGGCACATTATACGCCCGTCAAATCGATCTTAGAATGTAGTCATACCAAAACCCTATCAAGGTAAAAACAAAAGGGGAAGAACCCTGAAAGTTAGGGGTCATATGCTGACCAAGTTTCAAAAGGATGGGAATAAATTTTTTTGAGAAAGCGAGCTACAAACAAAAATAATGCCCGTTTTTGACGATAAAAGGGGCATAAATCTTGAATGTCAGGGGCAATCTTGCTGGTTATGGAGCTTGACCGAGACATTATGGTCATACACATGCTGACAAAGTTTCAAAAGGATTGGAATAAATTTATTTGAGTCAGAGAGCGGACAAACTAAAAAATGCCCGTTTTTGACAAAATAAGGGGCATAACTCTTGAATGTCTTGGGCAATACTGCTGGTTATAGAACATTACCGAGACATTATGGTAATACACATGCTGACCAAGTTTCAAAAGGATTGGAATAAATTTGTTTGAGTTAGAGAGCGGACAAACTAAAAAATGCCCGTTTTAGATGAAAAAAGGGGCATTACTCTTGACTGTCTGTGGCAATCTTTGCTGGTCAAAAAAGAAGATTTTTAAAGGTGTTCCTATGAAATACTGATAAGCCTGAGGATGGGGCCATTTTTGCCCGGGGTCATGATTTAAATAATCTTGGTAGAGGATCACAAGGCAAAGCTATGTGACAAATATCAAAGAACTGGGCCTTACAGTTTCAGCGGAGCAGATTTTTAAAGGTTTTCCGATATAAGCCTATGTAAAACTGATAAGCCCCGGGGCGGGCCAATTTTGACCCGGGGGGTCACAATTTGAACAATCTTAGTAGATGACTATAAGGCAAAGCTACATTTCAAATATAAATGATCTGGGCCTTACAGTTTCAGAAAAGAAGATTTATAAAGGTTTTCCTATGAAAAACTGGTAAGCCAAAGGGCGGGGCCATTTTTGGCCCAGGGGTCATAATTTGAACTATCTTAGTAGAGGACTATAAGGCAAAGCTACATTTCAAATATAAATGATCTGGGCCTTACAGTTTCAGAAAAGAAGATTTATAAAGGTTTTCCTAGGGGTCATAATTTGAACAATCTTTGTAGAGGACCATAAGGCAAAGCTATATGATCTGGGCCTTACAGTTTCAGAGATGAAATTTTTTCTATGTATGTCTATCTAAAACTGATAAGCCCCGGGTGGTGCCAATTTTGAACCGGGGTTATAATTTTAACCATCTAGGTAGAGGATCATAAGGAAAAGCTACATGTCTAATATTAATAATCTAGGCCATACAGTGTCTGAGAAGAAGATTTTCAAAGGTTTTCCTAAGAAAAACTGATACGCCCCAGGGCGGGGCCACTTTTGATACATACCAAATATCAAAGGTCTGGGCCTTTTGGTTTCTGAGCAGAAGATTTTTAAAGATGTTCTTATGCATTAAAAGTTGTCTACGGTCATGTTAGAAAACCTGGTCCCAAAACAAGGGGAATAACTCTTGAGTCATAAACTTTGAACAAGACTCTGTTCTCCCTTGTCACTGATGTTTCTGACAGAGTTTGGTTGAAATCGGTCAGTGGTTTCTGAGAAGATGTTGTTTGAAAATGTGGACGAACGACGGATGACGGACAAAGAGCGGTCACAAAAGCTCATCCAGAGCCGAAGGCTCAGGTGAGCTAAAACGGTTTGTATTATTGGAAAGGTCTTGGCGAGGAAGACACATGCCAAGTGGAACCAACAAGAATATCGTTCCCAACGATGGATGCTCCCCACAAAGAAAAAGCCCAAGGTAAAGCATGTTTAGTAGGTGAACACAGTAACAAGTTTCATCAACTTACGATGTAAGATTCAGGAGATAAGCTTCGGACAAAAATGAATTAATTATGAAAAAGGATGGCAATTCAATATTTGGAGATGACAGGGTTATAATTCTTGTGTACTACACTTCTTTTTGTCATCCGCTAACACAGTATCAAGTTTCAAGTTACAGTGCGGCAGAACATTTATTTTTAAAAAACTTATGTAGAAAAAGGGAGATAATTCAATATTGGGAGATGGCAGAGTTATGGTTCTTAAGTACAGCACTCTTTCTGTCATCTCGTATCACTGTATCAAGTTTCATCAACTTACAATGCAATGCTCAGGAGATATGCTCCAGAACAAATTTGATTTTTTTTAAATAGAAAAGGGAAGATAATTAAATATTGGGAAATAATAGAGTCATGGTTCTTGTGTACTGCACCTCCTTATGTCATCACCTATCACTGTATTAAGTTCCATTAACTTACGGTGTAGCAGTCAAGAGATATACTCCAGACACAAAAAAATGTATTTTTAGAAAAAGGGAGATAATTCAATATTGGGAGATGACAGAGTTACGGTGTACCGTTCAAGAGATATGCTCCGGACAAAAAAGCGTGACGGACGGACGGAAACACGGACGGACGGACAAAGCGGCGACTATATGCTCCCCCCTAAAGGGGAGCATAAAAAGTGCCCAGGTGGAACAAAACAAAAGTTATAGCCAAGGTTAAGGTTTTATGGTTAAAGTTTGATTAAATAAGTCAAAAGTCATGGGAATATGGTCAATTCACGTGGAACTATAGTCCGGTCAGTCTATAGTCGTCAATAGTGACTATAGATCCAACAGAACACCGGGCAGTTCGACCCGCAGATGGATTCCATTCTAAGTTTTCATTGGTTCAACAAAGTGTTCTTTTTCCAACCTTAATGCGCATGTGCCGGTCCCACTTTTGCTTGACTAGAGGTTCTAACTATAGTCCCACGTGAAGAAGCCCTTAGTGAAATCTTTATGTGCACCACGCCCATAAAACGTGTAAGATAACAGAAAGTGAACAATATCAGACGTAAGGGGACCCTGTTTGGATGTCTGCAGAGGGTTTATAAGTTAAAATAGCTTAATTGAAGTATTCGGGTGAGCTGAACAGAAAGTGAACAATATCAGACGTAAGGGGACCCTGTTTGGATGTCTGCAGAGGGTTTCTAAGTTAAAATGGCTTAATTGAAGTACTCGGGTGAGCTGAACAATCTACCAAAAAATATTAATATCAGTTCTGCCTCTTTATTTATTTAAATAGATTTAAAAAACAAAAAAGAAAAAAAAACGCCTTTTCTTCTTTTTAACACAATTGTTTTTTCTCATAGGAACGTTGATTCATTGGTGGCTCTCTTGTTCCTCTTCAGTTTTCTACCAGTGGTACTTCACGTGTTTATCATGGGCTGAAATAGATCGAAACACACTTAAAGTCCCAACATTACTGTTAAATTGTCAAAATCGCGCAATTTTAAAACCTGAAAATGTAGGCACATTCGTAATCTAAACCTATAAAAAGAAGTAATTCCCGATTATTATTGAGGCAACATTGCTTACAAACCCGTGACATTGGTGGAAACAAATCGACTATTAAATCTGTTTTGTTGACATTCGATCGAAGACAAATCATATTTCCGGCCGATGACGTCACTAAGTTTATATAAATTATCGCCGCCCTTCATATCAATCACGTGACCTTTACGGGGGGTAGCACACGACAGACACCTGTCCCATGTTCAAGATCATCGAGCGGAAACCTAGCGCTTGCTGTCTGCTCGCTATCGTTCAACAAGCACAGCTTGCGCCCCATAGAGTATACTGTAATACAACTAGCAACTTTTACGTACTGATACCTTCCGCTCGCATACTAAATTTAATTAACCGCTACATGGGCTTCCTTACATGCTCACTCAGACATCGTGTGATCTCAATATCTAGTCAATCAAAACCGGGCTCCCAGCCAGGGAGCTATTGTTTTAGAATCACACAGTTTGTGGAATTTTGGAGAAACAGTTCTGTTAAATCCATTTTTAATGCTAACCATAATCCTGAGCGCCAAAGAGGGAAGCCAAAACTACCAATTTGTATGTCTTTGGTTTGACTCGACCGGGGATTGAACCTGTCACCTCCCGTACTGCAAGCAGATGCTCTACCACTGACTTATGCAGGCGGTCTGAGCTATGAAGGATCACAAGGAAGCTGATTCCATAACAATTATATAACAGAAATCTCAGCTGATTTTGAGGTTTTTGTCTAGTTTTCCGAATAGTCTTGACCTATTTGCCTGATTTTAACCAGGATCAAACTCATCTGAGAACTTACGGTTATATACAATCTGAGTAAGACTGCTATAATTTTGGCCTCTAGAATGTAAATTTAATACTTAACTGTTGACACCTGACATTCAAGTATCGCAAAGGCTTACAATAAATATGAATCATAATATTAATATATTTCTTACCTTTTGCGGGTAATTTCATCATCTGTCTTATAAAGTTCACCAGAAAAACCATCTGGATAACGTTCCTAAATCCAGTTTTACGGCAACCAAACCAGGCATACATGTATCTCTGTAAGCCTGAAATAAGATCAAAACATTGAACAGTCAAACCTGCAATACGAAGCCATTCAATTCAGAGACTTTCACTAATATGAAAATTATAGTAGAGTCGTTTACAGTGTAAAGACAGACAAGTATTCAGTGTTTGAGAAAGGTTGCTTCTGAAAGTAAGCTTACAAGATGTGTTTGTGAAACAGTACCGTTGCGAAACTTCAGTTGGAATTTCTTAAAATTCCTTGGAATTCCAAGAGTCATAGGATTTTTCTCAAGATGTACATAGCAAACATCCTGTAACAGTATATGTCTCTTATTTTACAAATGTGTAAACGTAAGTAGAGTAGCCTTGCTGCTACATCAGACTATTCGATTTTAAGCAGACCTGTACCATTAAGCCTACATTTCTGTTCATTATCCATTGGTTGGCTAAATATGGAAGTTGTGCCAAATAAGATCCCATGCAGCTCCGCCAAAAAAACTTGCTCTACCCACTGGCGGCCATATATTGTTAAAGCTAAGAATATTATTTGAAGAAATCTGGTAGATGGTCACCAATGGGCCATTTATGTAAAATTATTGGAAGTCCCCTTCAGGGGGCTTCCTCAGTGTTTAGGTTGAATGTAGCCATTTTCTTAGAAGGAACTTCTGCTAATTGTGAAACGGTGAAAATAATTGGCGCACTATTGTACAACCAGTCAAAAATGCATTGTCTGCGCATGATTGAAAATAGGCTGCATACGTTTTCGCAGCAAATTTTACGAAAATTAAATATTGTGGTTAGGAATAAAAACCGTACCGGAACTTATCACTTCGATAAGGAATAAAACTCATACCTTCACTACATAAGATGTTAAATGCTTGTGTGGCGGCCGTAAAAGTCGCTCACAACTACTTGATTGTATGAATGACAGTAGGCAGCTTAAAGCAAGGTGAAAGTAACATTGAAACCTTTTACTGGAGCTCTCTGACGTCTCGGTTTACTTTCACCTTGTCTTATAAGCAGCATTGTGTTAAACAGCGAACTGTCTAAAACAAAAGTTATACTACGTTTGAATACACCACCCTGCATAATCTAAATCAGTCAAATGTTTTTTCAGAAATCCAGACGGCTTGGATCCACATGAAATGCCGAATTACTCGACCCCTCATTTGGATCTCGACCGTTTGCTTCAGTTATCGTAAACTTACCAACAACGTGCAGAAGGTTTCAAACTGCTTCTCCAATGTAACTTTATTGTCAAAGAGAAGAACTTAATAAGCTTTAGCTTTCGTTCCAATCATATAATAGATATGTTGTATATTGTATGTATTTGTACATCTTCTGAAATAAATATGTTTAAACTAAATGTTTCCCCGTATTCTAGGGCCTTCTGATTGATGGTCAAGGTTTTTTGCTATGGAGGGGGTAAGCTCTTTCAGTTCAGATAAGTATTTTTAGAGTCAATTAAATCTATCATATGGAAAATTTCTGCATCTATGGCATCATTTTTTGTTTGTTTGAAAAAGTGTTAAATAAATGCCAATGTGCAGCAGGTTTTACATGAGAAATTTAGAAAATAAAGAATTCAAATCCAATTGATGATTTATGGGTCCATTCAACATTTCCCAACAGAAATTTATCGGAGGAAAAAAGTCTATTTCTGGATGTCAGGAGTGTCCATTTCATCTGATTTTGTTAGGCACGAGATTATGAGAAACCCTGAGAATACGAGAATTGGCGTTAACGCAATTTACTGGTCGCTATATATAAAGAGGTTCATTTTATATAAAATATCTTCTCAAATACCTCAAGTATACCTTTCACCTATATTACTCTTTTTCCCAACCCTACATAGCTTTGTTTCCTACCATACATGTCACATCATTTAAACTGCTCGGCTTCCCTGGCTTCTTTTTTAAAGAAGCCAACTTGTTTTCAACTTCGGTCAGTAGACATCTAGTTTCAGAAGTCTTTTTTTTAAGTTTTCAATATGAGCCATCATAGATTAACTTGCCCAACCAATTTTTTTTCTTCAAATTAGCCTAATTTAGGAAAGTACTTTCAGAGAAGATGTTTTCTTTACAGTAATACAATGTATAAGGAAAACTTGCCCAACCCACTTACAGCCATATTTAGGAAACCATTTTTAAACGCCAACTTCTAAACGTGGTCGTATATTGGCGTGGCCCTGTCCATCCAGTCGTGAATACGTTCGTTCGTTCGTCCGTCAATATTGTATGTGTCCGGAATTGAAAGGATATTAATGAAACTTCACACAAATGTTATATGCATAAAGTTCTGAAGCTGAGTCGAGTTTGAGGTTTTTCATTACAGAGTTATCTGCCCTTGATGTACTCAAATATGCTATAAAAAGCTTGTCAGGAGTTTTCTCGGAAAACTGTTTGAAAGACATTAATGAAACTTCACACAAATGTTAAATGCATAAAGATTATTATTATTATTATTATTATACCAGATTTATATAGCGCTCTTTTCACACAGGGGTAGTGCGTTCAAAAGCGCTTCACATAAGATTACACAAAAGTACCTACAAAGCGAGAAAGGACAAATTAACTACAATTAGATCTAAAATAAACATGAATAAACATACAAAAGACAGCCCCACAAAACGGCGATCACATTACTCCCATCAATCAGCAATGAACCGACCGGCTAATGATTGCCGACTGATAGAAATAATAGTAGAGCGCCCTAAGCAGGCCGCCGAGAAATGACTATAACTACAATTAGATCTTAGATAAACATGAATAAACATACAAAAGACAGCCCCAAACGGCGATCACATTACCCCCATCAATCAGCAATGAACCGACCGGAGTCGAAGCTGAGTCGAGTACGAGGTTCTTTCGGCGTGTGATTACAGAGTTATTTGCCCTTGATTTACTCAAATATGGTATAAAAAGCTTGTCCGGAGTTTTTACTGAAAATTATTGGAGGAATATTAATGAAACTTCACACAAATGTTATATGCATAACGATCTGAAGCTGAGATGAGTTTAAGGTTCATTCGATTTTTCGTTACAGAGTTATATGCCCTTGATGTACTCAAATATGTTATAAAAAGGGTGTCCAGAGTTTTCTCGGAAAACTTTTGGAAGAATATTAATGAAACGCCACACGAGTGTTATATGCATCAAGAGCTGAAGCTGAGTAAAGTTTGATGTTCATTTGATTAGTCGTTACAGAGTTATCTGCCCTTGATTTACTCAAATATGCTATAAAAGGCTTATTTGACAGTGTTAACACACTTAGCAACTACAGTTTTGAATGGATTTTGATTATGTTTGCCCACAGTATAATTATAGAAGTATAAGTTCATGCAGGGTTGATTATTATTGAAATCGGGTCATTGTGTCATGAGTAATCTGCCCTTGGTGTACTCAGATATCGAGGGTTGCCCGCTATACTGTACTAACTACATTTTTTTTTTTATCAAAAATGACTTTTTTACATTTTTCAAGTTGTCTTCATACATTACTTATTCTGTATAAATTTTATCCTTTTATTTCCATCTTTTACAAAGTTATGCTATCAGAGCCATAATCTACTAACTCAAAACTACCTTAAAGTTGCCCGCTAAACTGTACTAAGTCAAGTTACTACAGTTTAGCAGTCTGAACTGATGTTAAAGATGGTACTATTATTGTAAAGCAATACTGTTGTAACTCAATACAAATATCTCAGTGAAGATGTTCTTTAGTTTAAATTAATTAAATCTCATGTCTATACTTTCGCATGCCTCTGACCTCCGAGATTTAAGATTGGAGGTGGGTGGGGCATATTGTTTTTTTCTGTGTTTTTGTTGGTTTATCTGTCCATCTACAACTTTAACTTTGGCCATAACTTTGTTATAGAGACTTCATATGTTGCATGTGTTCTACATTCAAGACAACCTTGAGCCAAGTACAACTTGAATCATGTCAGACAAAGGTCAAAGTCATTCATTTAAAGGTCAAACAGACTGAATTTAACTGAGTTCAATCTTGGCCATACTTTTGAAACTACATGTGATAAAGACTTCATATTTATCATGTATACTCCACCCAAGATGCCCTTGTGTTCAGTACAGCTTCGTAGTTGTTGGATAAATGTCAAGGTCATTTAGAGGTCAAATAGGCTGAATTTTAATCTAAATTTACCTGTATCCTTTACTTTTCAACTATTTGCAATATAGATCAACTTCATACTTGTGTACTCCATCTAAGAAGCCCTTGAGCTCAGTACATGTTGGGTCATGTCTGACAGAGGTCAAGGTCATTTAAAGGTAAAAAAGACTCAAATTAAACTTTGACCTGAATTTTGGAACAAAATACGATAGAGAATTCATACTTGGTAAGTGGTACTCCACCCAAAAAGTCAATGAGCTCAGATCAACTATTTCAAACAAAGGACACGGTCATTTTGAGGTCATGGTCACATCCGGATGCACATATAATCTATATTGTGTTTCACAAACACATCTTGTTACATGCATTATTTTGCCAAAATATTGATAATCAGGTTAATATAAGTTTAGGTTTATTCTTTCTATCAGGTTTTAGTTTATCCGCCAATTTAACCTTTGCTGCAATTTGTCATTCAGTATATGAAATAATCTTCATTAATTAGATGCATGTTTTACAAGATAAATTCTAGTGCAGGGTGCAAGTCTGGTAATGTCAGGTTAAGGTTATCTTCATACTAAGAAAGTCGATATTCAAGTGAATGATCGTCTGGCCAAGTTTTCTTGAATGTATAATACACACCCAATTATTTTGGCATGTGTATAATTTATTTCTAATAAAATACATATGTATAGTCATAATGTATTTCCAAACAAATTTCTATTCATAACATATAGCCTTATTGAAGTCATGCTCAGCAGACACAGCATCTGTAGCAGACATATTGTTTCATTGGGACAATTTAGATGCATTGTTGTTTTTTTCTCCAATTTTGTCTTACATAAAAACAGTGAGTTGATGTAATTTAATCAGTAAGATACAAAATTTTCTTCAAGTATGAAATCCAAAATACTTCCCATGCAGTGTTTCTGCTTAATATTAAATAGGAATACTATTTTTAATATTTTGAATTTTAGTTGCATTGGTGATGATTTTGATGACAATCTTGATTTCTTAATATAGAAAAAAATTCTTGCAAGATATTGATGATCTAACCAAGCTTTCATTTCCTTCACTGTAACAAAATATAGATGTCTCTGCAAAAGCCACATGTATTAGCTGTAGCTGTTAAATGTATGAATGTAAACTTCAAATTATTACAAACCAAATTAAACAGTCTCAAAATGATGTCATTGCATGACTTGCATCTTATTTCATTCTTATGATTCATAACTTACATCCTGCCTTGTACACTTGCCAGCAATGCAACACAATATTCTTTATGAATTGAGCTAAACAAATGACCATACACACATTTTGTTGAAAGTTCACAAGTTGATTTAGTGTAAATGAAAAGGCAAACATGAACTTCTAAGAATGTTTGATAATGTAAGACTATATATTTCCAAGTTTGTCACTATTACAATGAGAGATATTGATAGTTTCTGATACCAAAACGCACATGGGCTTTGAATATGATATACTAAGACATGACTGATAAATAGGTCAACAGGAATAAATGTTTTAAACAATAATCAGGTATTTATTATAATGAAAATACTATATTTAGCTTTTTCAGTATATCCAGTAGCCAACAGTTGTTCACAATACTTGGGACTATTTTCAAATAAAAATTTATGTCAACACATATCTGATTAGATTGCAAGTTGATACTTAAACTTATCTGTGACATCTGCTCGTCTGGGAACAAAGGGAAAATGCTAATGTGCAATATCTCTATACATTATGATTAGTATACAATATAATTATTTAAGATGTATGATCTTACATGAGAGTATGAGCTACAGAAAATTGACAGATATTGTTTCTGTGGCTCAACATCTCTTTTTACAATAAAATCATATCAAGATATCCGAAACTGTGGGATTTGGATATAGAAGAACTCTCTTTGCATGTCCAAAACAAGAATGCACGTTCAATAAACGCTTTTATCCCGTCACTACAGCCTCCGGTGACATAATAAAGGGGTAGCATAATAAACTATAGGTTTATCTGTACAGTAGCAGGTTTATCTGTATAGTAGCTGTATGAATACACCGGAACTATTTTTATTTTCATTACTCAAAGCAAATAGCGAAGACGTTGATTTTAGACGCAAAAAACACCCTTAATATGTTTGATAACGATTTAGCATCCACAAAAATAGAAAAAAATAGATCTATTAACCCAAAAAAAAGTTTGGATCAAGTGGGTTTTGAACGCGGATCGCCGTGATGGGAGACGTCGATGCCTAACCGCTGGACCATAGGGGCACATACAAAGCGACGTCGATTTAAGTTATATAAAGTTTGTATATTGACACGTTTTTTAAAAAAAAATCATTTAGATAGAAACTAACCAGAATAAACATTGTTTTTTAAAAACAAGTTCACAAATCAAGCTACATATCCATACATTATTTCTATTCTCATATGGACCTACGCTTTTAGGAACCATTCTGCAATCGTCTCTGATTCTATTTTTAGCCTACTTCTACTAAAGTAAAGCCACAGGTACTTGACTTCGTTTTCCGAGGGCACCACAAGAGAATACCGGTGATCTACTCTATTTTAGCATCAGTTTTAGTTAATAGTTTAGACTACCTGTTAGATCCTCGTTGTATACCTTGTCTTAATATATACGGTAATAGAAGTCTAGTTTTTAATAGATCTAGATCTATATGTCAAATACCTGTGGCTAAAGCAATACATGTACTGTGTAAAGTAGAGCAACAAGTTGAAGGAAACTTTAGGTAGGCTTATAAACAAAGCAGAAAGCCAGCTTTAGTAGCAAATTACAACATAATCATTGGATGGGATGTAGAGTTTGAATCTTAGCGGTCAGAAAAGAAACTGTTCCAAAACAATAAACAACCTTGACGAGTAACGCGAAAACTGGTGACAATTTCCAGTCGTTATTTTTGGCAATTTTAACTTCTGAGTTGAAGCATAAAGTATAGCCTATTTGAGTTAAAATGTATAACTTGTCAAATTTGAATCGACTCACTTTTCCAGTTTGTTGCCAGTTTGTCACTCCAAGCATTTTGTTATGGTCATTTTTTTCTGTTGTGTAAGTATAACTAAGCGCAATTCGGCTGGGAGCGGTTATTATTTTTTTGTATGTCAGAAATTACACAAAACTTGTCAAATTAAGTATTATTGTACATTTGAAAGGCCAGAATCAGTCAGTGACGGGATAAATCGAATAATATGTCATTGCAGGATATAGGACTTGTTTATTCTGCTCGAGGAGAAATCACTGACCACTCGGCAAGCCTCGTGGTCAATGATTACTCCTCTCGCAGAATAAACAAGTCATATATCCTGCAATGACATATTATTCTCTATATGTCCCCGGTGGCATCCTTGATAATATATTCTGAATATTTTCTAAGTCCAAATTAGGTCAAGGTCAAGGTAAAATTGATGGTGAGTGATATGGGTGAATTGGTAATGGTACAAGGCAGAAACTGACGTACAAGAATTAAAGCTTTGTAAAGTCAATAGTGTTGATGCTAGAAGAAACAGTAAAATCTAGCTAACCAAGAAATGGCCAATTTTACAATATTCCAAGTCCAAATTAGGTCAAGGTCAAAATCATGGTTGGGTGATATTGGTTGATTGGGAATGATCCATTTATCTCAGTACCGGATAAACTGTCTTATCACAGCTCTCATACTCACCATGCAGTGAAGCAGCTAGTAATTCTTTTTAAGACCTTATTATAATAAAAATATCCTTATTCTTAATGCAAAATTGGAATGTTCAAAGAAAGAGGAAATTTCAGAAATAGTTTTTTTAAGCCCAAAAACCAGACCATGTCTGCACCATAGTTGGCATGAAGCATACAGCCATATCATGATATATAATTATAATATCACTTCTGTGTGATCCTTGACTACTTGATATTGGCCTGACATGACTGAAAGTTGACCTGTGCAATTGGACTTCATCAGTAAAGTATTCATGCAAATAAAAGTACAGTTTTTCATATATACTTCAAACATATTGATCGTAACTATGTCCATCTACAAAACCAGCTAACTTGACCTCTAAATTATTTCCCTTGACCTTTACTGGTATGGCAAGATGTTGCATAATGTACAATTTAGGCTTCATTAGTGGAGATTGCAAATATGGAGGTTCTTTTCACAATCCATATGTGTTAGACAAAACGTGTTCGTCTGGATAATTCTCTAAAACAGCCTATTTGGCATTTCAATATGACCTTTGACCTGACCTAGTTGAAAGTTGTAGTCTGCATAATGTTTTATTTATAGGGTAAGCATTGCAAATATGAAGGTTAGTTTCAACAAGCCATATAATGTATAATGGAAGATAAAATGTCACAGTATAGATGATTCTCAAAAATCAGCCCATTTGACCTCTTGATAAAAATATTGCCTATCTGACCTCTGAGTATGACCCTTGACCTTGAACTGGCATGACCAGATGTTGCATGATGTATCACAGACTTCATTAGTTAGAATGCATTACAAATATGATCGAAGGTTCTTTCACAAGTCATTTACCAGTAAATAAAGCGTCAAAGTCTGGATAATTCTCTAAAACAGCCTATTTGACCTCTAAATATGACCTTTGACCTGACATTAATTTAACTTAAAGTCTGCAGAGGGTCTTATTTGTAGAGTAAGCATGTCAAATATAAAGTCTCTATCACATGTAATTTTCAAAATCATGTGTGTTGTAAGTTTAATATTTCCCTGCTAAACTGTTGTCACTCAAGTTACTATAGTTTAGCAGGGAAAAAATCCCAAGACTTCAGCCAAATATAGCGCTAAACTGTTCTAAGTCAGCAATGATCAATTATCTCATTAAATATAAAGTTTACTACTAATTTCATCAGTCTGGACTGTTTTACATGATATTTTAAGCAGTTGCTCTGACATGTTTGTGTAAAATACATTTAAAGGAAATTATGTTGTTTTTTGTTGTTCCTGTAAAAAATGCTGAAATGTAGTTAGTACAGTTTAGTGGGCAACCCTCGATATGCTAGAAAAGGCTTAATTCCGGTATTTCTCAGAGAAGAAGACGTTTGAAAATTTCACTATATAACTCCTTGTAAAACTGTGACCCCACGGAGCGGGGCCAATTTTGACCCCATGGGCATTACTTGTACAAACTTGATAAAGGACTTATAGATGATTATATGTGCCAAATATCTAAGCTCTGGCCCTTGTAGTTTCAGACAAGAAGATTTTTTAAGATTTCCTTATTTTTTCACTTTGGCTGCCATGGCAACCAGAGTTCTTCATTGTTTTTTTATTATTTGAACAAATTTGAAAGAGCTTGACCCAAGGAGCATTCCTGTAAAGTTTGGTTGAAATTTGTCAAGCGGTAATTAGGAGGAGATGTCATTTGAAGCAATTGTTAACGACGACGGACAACGCACGACGCCGGACACAGGGCCATCCGAATAGCTCACCTTGAGCCTTTGGTCCATGTGAGCTAAAAACAAAACAAAAGTTTATTGACACAAAGCTTTATTACTTTAAAATGTATCTCAATAACAAGTCTTCAAACACCCTCAAAATGACTCTGAATTACAGGAAATGAAGAGCTCGATTCCAAAATTTTCCAGGACTCTGCATAAGAATGAGTATTATGACTCATCGCTAGGATTGAATGTGACTTTGACAAGTGAGTTTCTTCAACGGTTTACATTTTGTCCTGAAACAAATACCAATTTTTATTATTTAACAATTCATTGCCTTAAAATATATCTCAATAACAAGTACTCAAACACCCTCAGAATGACCCAGAAATGCAGGAAATGACACGCTTTACCAGAGTCCAAAATTCTACCTACAGCGAACAAAATGTTTGGTCTAATCAAGTCTTTTTACTGCAGGGTATCCCTGTGGACGAGATCTCCAAAATGTTGAAGATTTCGGAAGGAACGCCACCAACCTTGATGATATTCAACGACGAAGCACGAGAAACTGCAGCTTTCATTTAACTGGGGATGAGGTGGTACGGAAAATGTTCGATGGTGAAAATATTGCAGCTGATTACGACCATGTACTACATACTTGATTTAGACTACCTCAAAGCATATGCCATGTTTTTGTGTACTACAACAGTTGGTAATGGACAGAGATTTGCCAATCGTCCTCCAACAAATTATTTCTGAAAAAGATCAGACCTGTGTTTGAAAAACTGTCAAAGGAACACAACAATTTAGCTGAACATTTATATAAACAGAAGGGAATTTCTAAAGCAAAGTGTAGCTGTGGTGTCGCCGATGCAAGTATATATGTGTTGATGTTGCTTTTAATTGTTTGACATGTTTGAAGCGTGACTGAAAAAAGTGTCACGTCCCAGTAAAAGAGCGTATGAAGTGTGTACATTGTACATTATCTAAACAATGTTAACAGTCATATTGTACTTGTAAAATTAAAGCCTAGAAATGTAAGTAAATAGATGAAGGCTCTGAAAATAATGTATCTATTTCAATCATATTTTACATTTACAAACAAGGATATAATTTACAACTCATAGAAATAGTTTAATGTGAAGCTATGCTTTACATTTTGACAATGGATTGATGGATGAGGTGGGTTTTACAGCACTGCGACACAAAATATGTCGTATAGCGGGATAATAGTGCCGATGAATGATGAGGGGTGATAAGATGAGATGATGATGATTTCAGGAGGATGATTTCGGCTAATCTCATTTGTTGCTATGCAGCACATAAAGAACTGACCTGCCTTCCTTTTAGATCTTGGCAGAGGGGATAATTTTGGTCAAATAAACAGAAAAGATTATTATGACAATTAAGCCCCAGAAGTGCGGCAAAGTAGGAAAGGTCTCTGAGGCATTTATGATAATGATCGAGGCCTGAAGACAAACAGCTCTAAATTGAAGTTGAAATCTAAAAATTGCAAAAGATCAGGGTCCATGCTTATAAAGCGTTTGAATTGAGGCTGAAATCGTTCTCAAGCATTTAATTGGTCAGATTGAGCCTAGGCTCAAATCTGACCAATCAAATGTTTGACAACGCACTCAGACTCAACTCAGGCGTCAATATCCGCAGAAGTTTCTTGAATTTACGCCAGGCAGTACAACATCTGGTTATTATGGCAAGTGAGCAATCACCAGCAGCACACAACATGTCACCAAGATAGCAGAAGCTGGCTTCAACATCAAGCAGGGTTCCCTTGTGTGACTGGGGCCCGTTTTACTAAACAACTTACGCAAATTATTTGCGTAAGTCAAAATTTTAAATTTTAATTTATATTTTTTATTATCACTTGCTACAAACAGCAAATAGCCAGATCAGAGGACGCGCTTTTAGCGCGTCCTCTGTTCTGGCTATTTGCTGATTAAAAAGCGCGTCCTCTGATCTGGCTATTTGCTGGTTGCAAACGTTTATGATCGAAAAATAAGAGTAAAACGAGTTTGACTTACGCAAAAAGTTTGCGTAAGTAGTTTAGTAAAACGGACCCCAGGGGCCCCATCGATTGAACGTGCTTGTCCACGACACCTAGGACAAACGTAATTTGGATTGGCAACAAGTCTCCCTTGGATACCACTGCACTTCCTACTGGTCAAAAGTAGGTCGAAGGTCAAGGTAAAAAAGGTTTGTACAGTTGGAAAGAGCTTGACACACTGGCCCTGGGAAGACACATATCAAGTATAAAAGGCCCATGTGCATAATGCAAAAGTTATATCCAAGATTAAGGTTTTTCGCACAGACAGCTGGATGGACGGACAAACCAGAAAGGACAAAAACTATATTCCCGAATCATAGATTCTTGGGACGTAAAAAGAGAAAATTTGGATAAATGTAGGGTTATAATTCTAGTCCACTGCACAACTTTTTCTCCTCCTTTATTTGTATAAGAAGGGTCATTGGGCAGCATGGACAAAATGGGAAAATGGAGATAAGACAATTTTTAAAGACGATAGAGTTTTTCATTTTCTCAAGTATGGGTCATGATATATGCCACGGACAAACAAGAGCACCGCAAGCCGGGCACATTATACACCCGACAAATCGATCTTAGAATGTAGTCATACTAAAACCCTATCAAGGTAAAGTGAACAAAAGGGGAAGAACCCTGAAAGTTAGGGGTCATATGCTGACAAAGTTTCAAAAGGATTGGAATAAATTTATTTGAGTTAGAGAGCGGACAAACTAAAAAATGCCCGTTTTTGACAAAATAAGGGGCATAACTTTTGAATGTCTAAGGCAATCTTGCTGGACATCAAACTTGACCGAGACATTATGGTAATATACATGCTGACCACGTTTCAAAAGGATTGGAATAAATTTGTTTGAGTTAGAGAGCGGACAAACTAAAAAAAGCCCGTTTTAGATGAAAAAAGGGGCATAACTCTTGACTGTCTGTGGCAATCTTGCTGGTTATGTATTATAACCGAGACATTTTAGTCATACACATGCTGACCAAGTTTCAAAAGGATTGGAATAAATTTGTTTGAGTAAGGGCGCGGACAAATTAAAATATGCCCGTTTTTTACGAAAAAGGGGCATAACTCTTGAAGGTATTGGGCAATGTTGCTGGTTATTGAACTTGACCCAGATATTATGGTCAATTTTGCTGACCAAGTTTCAAAAGGATTGAAATAAATTTATTTGAGTTAGAGAGCTGACAAACTAAAATATGCCCGTTTTCCGTTTTTGACGAAAAAGGGGCATAACTATTGAATGTCTGAATCCCCAATCCCCCCGTACATAAAAATAATAACATACACCAGATATAATATCCCGCAAAAACTGATCACCATAGTCCAAGTGAAAAGTCATTTTTGACCCTATTGTGATTGTGCTTTATATCTAAGCTTAGGACACTGTAGTTTGAGACATGAATATTCTTATATTTTCATTAAAACAATCTTTTTTCAGCTCCTGTGACCTAGATAAATAATGAAATGAAATGAATGAATGACTTTATTTAACGAGGGTGTCTCATTTAGTCAAACGACTAATCTCCCATGAGGCCCTCCATAAATGTTTTACATTCATCTATAGATCTATAAACAAAACAAGTTACAACAGAAACAAATAATAGTGAATATATATATACATGTACACAAAGGTCCAGTAGTTTAGAAGATGTCGTTTTAAGAAATTAATGACAACAAAATAAGGGACGGAGAAAGGACAATGACAGACACAACGCCATTAATGTAGCTCACCTTGGTACTATGTGCAAGGTGAGCTAAAAAATGGATGCAAATAATACCTCTAATAGTTAACCTATATGCACCACTGGTAACCTTCATATATATGTCTTTTTACACCTGTATTTTACTCATATAATCAAGAAAATAGTTCCACCTTAAACAGTCGAGAATATGCAAAATAAATCTTTTGTTAATGCCTTGAAATTTTATCCACAGTTGATTCAGCTTACTTTTGCTCGCAATATTTCTAATGTTAGCAGGAGACTTGTCTGATTGCCAAAAGTGACTCCACAAATGTCCAATTCTAAGATCCCACATAGACGGTCCTGAAATAAAACAAATGCATCAAATTAAATAATAATAATAATAGTAACAATAATAACGACTTTATTTCATGTGGGTTACATAGTTGGTGTCAAACAAACAAACCAATTTTCATTATGGTCCACAAACAACATTAACATATACAACACGAATCATGTGAGAAGGGAACAAAATCACAAATCAGCATTTTTTAAACCTTTGCAAACAGAGTGGAACAGAAAAGACAGTTCATGCAGGAGCTCTCCACAGGAACTACTCTGTTTAATTAGAGATTTTTAAACATCGAGGTAAACTAGACCTTTCACAAATGGTGATTCATACCCCCAGCAGCCAGGGTCTTGTAACAAGAGGTAAATGTTTCAAGAGAAAGTTGATGTGTGCACTAAAGTGCTTCTAACTTGGATAACAATAACAGGGCAACAACTCCATAAATACTGATGACAAAGTTATGGTTCTTGTGCACTGTACTCCTGGTTAATGAGATCTTATAATCTGTATATGAAGTTTGAAGTCAAAAGCACTTAAATTTTGGTAGAAATGTTCCGGACAAGCCTAAATTTGATAGAAATAACAAAGGGCTTTAACTAAAAAGTACAGATGACAGAGTTATGGTTCTTATGCACTGCACTCCTGGTCAACGAGATATCTCTGTATATGAAGTTTTGAAGTCAGTAGCTTTTATACTTAAGAAGATATGCTCCGGACAAGCCTATATTGGATAAGAATATAACAAAGGACAATTATTACTCAAAAACTACTGATGACAGAGTTATGGTCCTTGGCACTGGTCTCTTGGTCAATGAGATGTATCTGTATATGAAGTTTGGCGTCAATAGCTTTTATACTTTAGAAGCCTAAATTGGATAAAAATATAACAACAAAGGGCATAAATTAAAACAAGAGCCGTATACTGCCCTAAATCGCTCACCTGGAACCGTTGACGTAAATGTACAATATCTTTGAAAGCTAAGAAATTATGACAATATGACAGTGCCAATTGCTGATTAGATGATGCTGTGTGACAAATACCTAAGCTAAGGGTACTGTGGTGACTATTATGACAAGAAGATTTTTTGAAGGTTTTATTGAGAAAAAAATCTATTTTTAGCTGCAATGGACCAAAAGCACTAAAAGATACTGGTAAAGTGCCTCTAGAACTTTCACCATGCCAAGTATCAAAGCTCTGGCCATATTAGTTTCAGAGAAGAAGCTGTTTGAAGATTTCACTTTACAACCCCGGGCTGGGTCATTTTTGACCCCAGTGACATAAGTTGTACAACTTAGAAGATTTTTGAAGTTTTCATTGAAAATAATCTATTTTTAGCTCCTGTGACCTACATATGCAACAGACCGGAACAATTTGAACAATAGTGGTAAAGGCCCTCTAGAAGTGTCACCATGCCTAATATTAAAGCTCTGGCAATATTAGTTTCAGAGAAGAAGAGGTTTGAAGATTTCACTATATAACTCAATGTAAATTTGTGACCCCCGGGGTGGGGTCATTTTTTACCCCAGGGACATAATTTGAACAACTTTGATAGAGGACCTGTAAATGATGTTTTGTGCCAAATATCTAAGCTCAGGGTACTCTGGTTTCAGACAAGAACATGTTTTAAGTTTTTATTGAAGCGATCTTTTTTTTAGCTCCTGTGACCTAGATATGAACCCAACTGGAACCATTTCAACAACTTTGGAAGAGGACCATATAAGGATCATTCCTGGTAAGTTTGGTAAAAATCTGACTAGTAGTTTAGGAGGAGATGTCGTTTAAAGAAATTGTTGACGACGGACGGACGGACGAACGAACGGACGACGACGGACACAGCACGATCAGAATAGCTCACCTTGGCACTTTGTGCCAGGTGAGCTAAAAAGCCGTTTTTGACAATAAAAGGGGCATAACTCTTTAAATCTGTGGCAATCTTGCTAGTAATCAAACTTCACCGAGATATTATGGTCATACAGTAAATGATTCACATGCTGACCAAGTTTCAAAAGGATTGGACTAACTTTGTTTGAGTCAGAGAGCAGATAAACTAAACAAGAGCCGCATGCGGCCCGAAATCGCTCACCTGAGGAACTATTGTGTTATTCTCAATGCGTAATGAAGTTTGTCATTGCATGTATGTGGACTGTTGCATGAAACTGAAACAACTCTGAATTAGGTTTTCCTGTATAAGTCTATTTAAAACTGATAAGCCCCGGGGCGGGTCCATTTTTGACCCTGGGGTTCTTGGTAAAGGATCATAAGGCAAAGCTAGATGCCAAATATAAAAGGTCTTGGCCTTACGGTTTCAGAGAAGAAGATTTTTAAAGGTTTATTCCTATATAAGTCTATGTAAAACTGATAAGTCCCGGGGCAGGGCCATTTTTGATCCAGGGGTCATGAATTGAACAATCTTATTAAAGGACCATAAGGCAAAGCTAGATGCAAAATATAAAAGTTTTGGGCCTTAGGGTTTCAGAGAAGAAGATTTTTAAAGGTTTTCCTATATAAGTCTATGTAAAACTGATAAGCCCTGGGGCGGGGCCATTTTTTACCCTGGGGTCATGATTTGAACAATCTTAGTAGAGGTCCATAAGGCAAACTTACATGCCAAATATAAAAGGTCTAGGCTATACAGTTTTAGTGAAGAATAATTTTAAAGGTTTTCCTATTGAAAACTGATAAGCCCCGGGGCGGGGCCATTTTTTACCCCTGGGTCATTATTTGAACAATCTTGCTAAAGGTTTACAGCATGATGCTACATATGAAATTTGGTTGTCCTAGGACTTATAGTTATTGACAAGAAGATTTTTAAAGTTTTGACTTTGGTTGTCAATATTACGTAAATACGGAAAATGACCACGCCCTGCGGCGGCCATGTTTTTTGACGGATCAAAATTCTTTGAACAATTTTGAAAGTATATTAATTGAGAAACATTTTGGTGAAAACCAAATTGAAATCGGACCAGTCGTTTTTGAGAAGAAGATTTTTTAGATATTGTGCATGGTTGCCATGGCAACAAGACCGATGGCCCCACCCACTTTTTTGAAGCTCACAACTACAGTATGTATCTGACCAAGTTTGGTTAAAATTGGGCCATTGGTTTCAGAGAAGAAGTTATTTGAACCAAATTGTGAACAGACGACACGGACACCGACGTACGACGGACGGCGACCGATCACAATAGCTCACCTTGAGCACTTTGTGCTCAGGTGAGCTAAAAATGCCCATTTTTGACGATAAAAGGGGCATAACTCTTGAAAGTTTTGGGCAATCTCGCTGGTTATCAAACTTAACTGAAACAGTATGGTCATATACAAGCTAAGTATAAAAGGCTTAGGTGCAAAATACAAGATTTATAGCCAAGGTTGAGGTTTTTTGCACAGACAGACCGACAGATGGACTTCCTAATGACCTTACATTTGGACACCTGTTGGGTTTTTCTTTTGTTTAATAGTACCCAACAAAACACATAATACCCAATAATACAAACGAAATGAATGGAATTTACTGTTATCTATTGTTCTCCATTCCAAACAAGTAACCTTTCGGACGGACGGACAGCACAAAAACTATATGCCCCCAAATCGTAGATTCTGGGGCAAGTCTCATCAATGAACCCCTGTGACGACAAGTTAAATTTTGACGGATGCCGTCCTCAGGGTCTCATGGCAATAGGCCAAAAACAGGGAGGAAAATAAGGTTTGCCTCATTCCTTAAACTCTCAGATTGAGTCACATTTATTAGTTAAAATCACACAATTATTGCTAAAAGTCATTTTGAAAACAATGTCTGACCTCAAATCAAGCTTCAGGTTGCTATTCATCTAATTTTAAACTTTTCAAAATCACTGGTTAGGAGCTTGGTTACAGTGGGCGAGGGTCCTTACGACAGGTGGTATAGGGGTCGTTTCGAAAAATGTTTCAGAGTCACGACTCTTTCTCGCGTGTACATGTAAACACATACTTGCTCAGCGAGTTTACACAGCCTCATGACAAGGATCACACCAACGGCGAATGCCGCGCTTTAAATCGGCGAGCAAAGCGTCGTCCTTTTTGTCAATTTTTCAAAAAATATCACGATCTCTTACGCTCTGATAAGCTCTGATACGAATTGGTTGCCGCTTTGGGACGAATTATTTCCCGACTTGTTACGGTTCCTCGCGCTTAGGTCCCGGATCCGCTTTCATCAGGCTTTGTTACGTTTGAAGTCACACTTTAATAAGCTTTATTACGCTTTGATGCGATCATGGCGCTTTAAATCAAGCTCTGATACGATTATCAAGCTTTGTTGTGCATTGTTACGCTCTGTTCAGCTCTGTTACGCATTGGAAAATGTCAAGATCGCCGATTCCATGCCGATTTTTATCCAGAGCCTACATAAAGATGCAGAAGTTCCAAACTATCATTGCATCTTTGACTCCAGAACACGATGGCAGAACAACAAGATCCAACAAGTTCCAGATGAACCAGAGCATGATCTATCTGAAGAAGACATGATGTTTGTCTCCTTGTTGTATAACTACATCCTAGCCCTTTACAGCGTGAAAGAGCGTGAGAGAGCGTGAAGAAACTTGCCAAGCGTAACAAAGTCTAACAAAACGTGTCAATCCTTGATCAAAGCGTCTCAGTTCGTGGGAAAGCGTGAGAGTCCTTCATGAAAACGTAACAAATCGTATCAATGCGTGTCAGATCTTGATGAAAGAGTCTGACCTCGTGTCAGATCTTCATGCCAGAACGTAACAAATCTTGAGACATCTTAACGAAGCGTGTCAAGTGGTGACAGACCGTGAAGGATGGGTTCCCCGCTTTGAACCAAGCTCTGTTAAGCTTTCCTACGCTTTGAATCAAGCTTTGCTGAGCTTTGTTAAGCTTTTAGAAGCTTTGATACGCTCTAGGCGCTTTAATCAATTCGTGACAGAGCGCCCCAAAGTTTTAAACAGTTTAAAAAAATTGGGCGCTCTTGCCGAATGTCCCGCTTTACTCCAAGCTTTCCCACGATTTATTACGACCCTGACGCTTTAATCAAGCTTTGTTACGCTTTGGTGCCGCTTTGCATGCCGCTTTAAAGCGCCATCAAAGCGCCGTTGGTGTGAACCTAGCATAATAAAAACGTGGTAAGAGCTTTTGGCTTCTTTTTAAGAAGATACTTAACACCGGCTGCGTTGGAATTCAGGTAAAAAGAGGAAATAAAGGCAAGTGAGTCTGACTGCCTACATGAAGATGCACAATTTTTTTTTGTAAGTTAACGTTACGTAAGAAATTGCAGCATTTAACACAATAAGATAATCTATTTGTTCGTGTTTTTCTAATATTGAAGCGTTTTTAAAAGAAATATGTCCGATTTTTAATGTTATCATAAGTTTGGTGTTACCTATCAATGTGATGTAGATGTTACAGACGACTGTTTGATAAGTGTTACAGGTCCTCCTCAACAGTGTTACAGAGTCTTAACGAATCTCGAAATGGACGAGATCTCGTTAGAAGACTCGAGTTTACTCGATATAAGCCTGGATATTGAAGTAAACGGCAATAACAATACACGCGGTACTTCCAGCAGCCGGACTCCCGTGCCAATGTTGTAAACGCAGAAGGAAAAAGCAGTTTCTTTGTAAATAATATCAGTACATTCTTTGATAAAAATATCAGTACATGACCACAAGTTCAGGCATTATTTAGCGGCATGAACATACCCCTGTGGGAAGGTGTCGAATTATTCTAGAACTATTTCTGAATGATTTCTTGAATATTCATGAAAAGTAATAGAAGCGGCCATTTAACGTTCATGAATATGCTGCAATAATTCTAGGAATTTGATGTTTTTAGATCTGTCACAGTGTGTTGGTTTATCATCACTTGTACGGCCTTGCTGTAACAGCGCGCTTTTATGGCGACGTGGTAGAATACATGACTGCGAACCTGACCACCCGGGTTCAAACCCTGGTCGGAGCGGATGTTTCTTAATAAGAGCACCCGGCTACATTTGGCGCCCAACGAGGGACTGTGACTGTATATGCTCCGAGTTCGATTCCCAGTCGTTCTCATACCCATGCGGAAATTCGGGACTAATTTCAAGTCGTCGGGGGAGTATGTCACAGTGTGTTGGTTTATTATCACTTGTATGGTCTTGTTGTACAAGCGCGCATTTTAGGCGAAGTAATGGAATGCATGACTGCGAACCTGGCGACCCGGGTTCAAACCCGGGTCGGAGCGGATGTATCTTTATAAGAGCACCCGGCTACATTTGGCGCCTAACGTAAATAACCCGTAGGATAATATGTAACTCGTGGAGTGTACAGAAATAATAATAAGAAACTCGTGGAGTGTTCTTTAATAAAGAATTCGGGACGAATTCTTGTGTAGAGGAGTGTGGCCGGGTTGAATTTATAATTAAATTGTGAGAGATTTGTGTAAGCGGCCAGGTGGTTCAGTCGGTAGAACACTTGCCCTGTACGTAAAGGGTCCCGGGTTCGAGCCCCGTTCTGGCTGCATATTTTCTCCCCATGTTACAGAACCATTGTTTTAGAATTGCAGAAGTTCTTGTACACCTTTTGTGGAATGTATAACGTAATTTTTGAAGCTCTAGCTAGACCGATTCTATTTAATGTTCATGAATATTCTAAAAGTCCTGAACACTTTTCACAGGAGTAGTTTTCACCGAAAAGAAAAGGTAAATAAATCTTTGAGTTTAGTCTATGACTTTAATTAACACGTAATAGCGTATCACAACAAAATCAAACTGCTTTATTTATTATTCAGCGGACGGTTCAATAATCGGACATCTCTGGCAAGGCATCGGCATGTTTATCATTCTGGGCAAATGTGACACTTGCGAAGCAGAACTCAATTCGAAAGCCTCGCTCATTGAACATGTCAAAGACAAACATGGACCAAAGAATCTGGTATTTGTTTGTGGAACTCATTTTCATGTAGTTCGTCGTTTGGACGACACCAGAAAAAAATCCAGTTTATCACGCATGAGAATTGAAAATTGCTCAAGTCCTTACATGTATTACTTATTAAACTTTGTAAAGCTGATAATATGCACGGGTTTCAGTGCGGTTCAATCCTATTCTTGGTGGAAGATCTATAACGCATTCTGTTTTATAAGTTAACAGACTAACAGTCGTATTTGCAAACAGTTAAGATCCTGGTGCGGCACCAACTTTCTCGATGTCTAACCAGGCTCAAATTCGAAAAAGGATCTCTAAGAAAGGCTAACAGCTTTGATCCGATTCAGACGTATAGGTTAGACCATGGTTGCAAGCGAATAAACGATATGTCTCACTGTACATAATAAAACGTCATGAAGCGTGTGCAGTTCACCTCTGATAAACACACTTAGCACATGGCTTGGAGCTCTCGGCCAACCAGATGCCTCAAAAACCTGTGAATATATCGTTTATTTCAACAAACCATGGAAAAACTAACAAACTGTTCACTTATTCCTCGCTTCCGTCATCTCAAGGCAATTTGACGTCACAATTCTAAAAACAGCTGAGGTCAGAGGTGAACTGCACACGCTTCATGACGTTTTATTATGTACAGTGAGACCTAGACTTTAAAGACAATTACTAATATTTACAATCGCCCCATTCAATTCCATTGACAAAAAGTGTGTTCATTTCAAATAAACACCAATTTTCGAGAGGGCGGGACTTGTGGAAAAGTTTCGAAGGGGAGGCGGGGCATATGCAGTTTTCATTCGCGAATTAATCTTTGGAACTTGGGGCAGCAAACATTTGGCGGATTTTTTCAAAATTTGTTCTTAACCGATCTATGCCTTCCTACTAGTGGAAACCATGATTCCCGACTAATATTCTTCTTTATAAATGAGATAAATTGCAAGAAAATTGACATAAGAATCTACCTTATAAACAGCGGCCTATATCTGCGTTTCTTTATGACAATAAAACCCCGATATATTTATCCTATTTTAAAATTACGTCACTTCTAATGACGTCATAAATCAGCATTTTTGGCGCCAAACTGTCAAGTTGTTGACAATGGAACTTATTTTTTCTGCTTTCGAATGTACACAGATTCAGTAAATCGGTCATGGCTGTTCCTTATAGGGTACACATTATTCGTGTTATCGACCTCTAATATGGAATAAACATACATGCGTACTGACAAAATGTTTATTTAATGTTAGAAATTACAGCAAATATATTGTAAATATAAGAAATGAACTGATATTTTTCGGCGTTCAAGCGAAATGAACGACAGAAAATTATCGGCAAATTTACCATGAATCGCTAGCACGATTCATGGAATTTGCCGATAATTTTGTTGTTGACAATGGAACTTATTTTTTCTGCTTTCGAATGTACACAGATTCAGTAAATCGGTCATGGCTGTTCCTTATAGGGTACACATTATTCGTGTTATCGACCTCTAATATGGAATAAACATACATGCGTACTGACAAAATGTTTATTTAATGTTAGAAATTACAGCAAATATATTGTAAATATAAGAAATGAACTGATATTTTTCGGCGTTCAAGCGAAATGAACGACAGAAAATTATCGGCAAATTTACCATGAATCGCTAGCACGATTCATGGAATTTGCCGATAATTTTGTTGTTGACAATGGAACTTATTTTTTCTGCTTTCGAATGTACACAGATTCAGTAAATCGGTCATGGCTGTTCCTTATAGGGTACACATTATTCGTGTTATCGACCTCTAATATGGAATAAACATACATGCGTACTGACAAAATGTTTATTTAATGTTAGAAATTACAGCAAATATATTGTAAATATAAGAAATGAACTGATATTTTTCGGCGTTCAAGCGAAATGAACGACAGAAAATTATCGGCAAATTTACCATGAATCGCTAGCACGATTCATGGAATTTGCCGATAATTTTGTTGTTGACAATGGAACTTATTTTTTCTGCTTTCGAATGTACACAGATTCAGTAAATCGGTCATGGCTGTTCCTTATAGGGTACACATTATTCGTGTTATCGACCTCTAATATGGAATAAACATACATGCGTACTGACAAAATGTTTATTTAATGTTAGAAATTACAGCAAATATATTGTAAATATAAGAAATGAACTGATATTTTTCGGCGTTCAAGCGAAATGAACGACAGAAAATTATCGGCAAATTTACCATGAATCGCTAGCACGATTCATGGAATTTGCCGATAATTTTCTGTCGTTCATTTCGCTTGAACGCCGAAAAAAATCTGTTCATTTCTTAAATGAATTGTGCTTACATATAGAGCTTCAATAAGCGATATTTATGTTGATGTTAAAGCATGCTTAATGTCTCAAACTTATCATTTGAAATAACCTTTCAGTTTTAGTAAAATATTACAACCAAAATGACTTTTTCGTCTAAAACAGAAATCAGAAACGAATGGTTTTCTTGTTTTCCTCGAGCCAAAGCCAGTGTTAAATAGGTTAGACCATGGTTGCGCGCGAATAAACGACATAGTTCTCGGGGGCTACGCCCCCTCGAACTATATCGTTTATTCGCTTGCAACCATGGTCTAACCTATACTTATTCAGCTTCTCGTACTAATCTAAGCTGTTTATCTGTGCTTATACGGTCAGAGTAAAGCAGTGAACGGGTTAAACTTATATTTGATAAATGACGGATCGTTTTGCACATATGATTTATTTGTTTGAGAAATAGTTCGCCTGTGGCAAGATATGAGACTTGCCTATTAGGAAGAATTTACCTTCAAGACACAATAATATCTAAACTAAAGGTGGCTTTCAGTGTTTGCATTAAGTACTATGCTTTGGTTGACAAGTCATGTAATGGACTGAGATAACCATACACTAAATTTGTAGGTTATTTTTTTATCATTATTACTTATACCAGTTATGTTTTGCCTTTGGAGCTGTTCTACATGTTTTCGGTGATCACTTTAGAGATATGTGCAAGTATAATCAAATACGACGATGGCTCTTTACATATGATAGAATATCATGCAGGCACTAACCGAAAGCAATAATACGTAATGATTACAGTAAATCTCATTTACAACCACTAAAACGAAGGCTAATTGATTGTATGAAAGACAGGTGACAGCTTAAAGCATTGTAAAAGATAAAGGACCCCTTTCAATACTGCACTTTAGATCCATTCTCTCTCAAACAAAAACAAAAATGTCGATAAGAACCTGTAACGTTTAATAACCTATCGTTAGAGAACCTGTAATACTCTCTGTTAGACTCTGTAACATTACGTATCACATAATAATCCAGTAAATTTCATTGATATTTTATATTATTAATGCGAGTCTCTTGCATATATGTTATTTAAGTATTAATCTTGCCAGAAACTTTAACGAACATTGAATACAGGCGAATTTCTACAGTCATTTTACAAGATTTTACCGTTGTGTACAAAAAAAGTGATTTCCACGTCGTTTAATTGACTATTTCAGCCATAATTCCCATAAATGGAACGAAATAACCATAAACGACGCTTGGAAAAACATCAGACTATATGGTGACAATTCAGTTTTACAGTGATTTTGACAGTTAAGCCGTAAATTACCACTTTGGCGTTCACTATAGGAATAAACAACATATTTTTGACGTTCATGACGGTATGACTACATTAGCTTCGCAGGGGGTAAATTAAGTAAACGCCCGAAGGGCGTTGATGTTAAATTTACCCCCGAAGCTAATGTAGTCATACCGTCATGAGCGGCAAAGAGATGTTGTTTATTCCTGATATTTATATTTATATTTTCTGTCGTGTCAATTTAATGTGTTTATTAGCCAGATTTGTTTTTCTGTATAACAATTTATCATATACCTGTCAAAGGGGTTTGATAGATGTAATGTCGATGTAATAGCCATTCCAGTTTCTAAATATGGTGAGAAAGTAGTCCCAACTACATGTACTGTAACTGTATTAAAAATTCAGGATTTTTTCCAGTAAACTTTCTCTCTGTGAATGGAAAAGACTTACAAGGCAAACAAATAACAGTGCAACTTAAATATCTATTGCCAAAGCACATTCTAAAAATACAGGTCGCGGTTGTTTTCTTAACCCATTTACACACATAGCAACGCGATGGCAACGACCTATGGGTCTGTATCACTCCGCTAGTGTCATATGACCGTCGACCAATGGGAGCTTAGTGTTAAGTGCCCGATGTAGTCTATTTGAAGAAGTCCACGATTAGCACGGGGTAAATCCGAACTGGCTAAAACCAGTTTTGAAGTGTAGGTTCATCGGCAGATGTATTGCATATTTTTAATAGGATTACATAAAGACTTTACAGGGTGAATGTAAATATTTCAACATGACTGGTTTTGCTTCACGAAACGACTCCGAAACATGTGTAGGCAGGACTTCTATACCACCTGTCGTGAGGACCCTCTTCCCACTGTAACCAAGTTCCTACCCAGTGAAAATACCCGAGCTGTGGTTGTTTTTATGTTGTTTACATGGCAGAAACGATTCTATTTTCGATAATTAGACGGCCGCCATTATGAGTCACGTGACCTAGCCGCCATTATACGCTGCACTTTAAGCAATCGGAGAGTGAATCAGTTAATACATATATAGTGACACAATCACTAGTAATATATCATTTCTTTCGAAATTAAGTTCGCTTTAGACACCGAAACTTCTGTTTCTTCGGTTGGAGACAATAATGCTAAGAATTAGAGAATTTTATGTAGGCTGGTATAATAAGAGTTAATTTAGATTAAATTGATCATCTACAAAACAATGATCTCGCCGCCTCCATCCTTTTTCCTATACGATGAAATGAAAACGACTGACCCAAATTGTTAAAAATAATCAATTACATATACAATACAATACAATACAATACAATACAATACAATACAATACAATACAATACATTTTATTGGCCTTTAGTACAAAGTAGCTACTTCTAGCCATCCAGTGTCACTGGAGTGAACATGTAAATTACACATGTATACAAATTACAGTTTATCAGAGAAGCATAAATAATTCATCAAGTAATAGTTAGTCAAAGCTCAATGGTAATTAGTTTTATTGTTAATTTAGTCTTGTAGTAAACTTGTAAGTATTAAAACAGCTTATTTGGAAGCTCTATGGTTACTTACTGTTGAGTTAAAACGACACAGGAAGCTACTGCTATAACCTTCTGTATGCTTTCACTCCACCACAAGTATTTGTCTGTTTTAGAGATTACTAATACACATGTTAATTTGCGTCATGCAGTAATCGCTTAGTTCAATTTTGAGTGTTTCAAAAGTCCGATATACCACTAACGTTAATTCAACATCCCATATAACAAGTATCGAAACTATCGATGCAAAGAGGATTGACTGTATAACTATACATGTACGTAAGAATGTACTGCCGCCTTTTTCCCGATATTGTCGTAGATCTAGTTCTTTATTCAACATCTCCGAAATGTACAAGTATAGGTTAGACCATGATTGCAAGCGAATAAACGATATAGAATTAGTTCGAGGGGGCTTAGCCCCCGAGAACTATGTCGTTTATTCGCGCGCAACCATGGTCTAACCTATTTAGCACTGGCTTGGGCTCGAGGAAAACAAGAAGACCCTTCGTTTCTGCTTTTTGTTTTAGACGAAAAGGACATTTTATTTGTAATATTTTACTTAAATTGAAAGGTTATTTTATTGTGTAGCTTGAGACATTATGCATGCTTCAACACCAACATAAATAAGGCTTATTGAAGCTCTATATGTAAGCACAATTCATTATTAATGGCATTAACTATGTCGTTTATTCGCGCGCAACCGTGGTCTTACCTATTTAGCACTGGCTTGGGCTCGAGGAAAACAAGAAGACCCTACGTTTCTACTTTTTGTTTTAGACAGGGATAATATATTACTAGACTATTACTGTCTATAAATTATCCCTGTGCCTTGAACATTACAATAACACGAGCACGTGCTCCGACCACACCACGTGACTGCGACATTGAACCCGATAGGATATTAGCGTGGGATAATTCACTGATCAATGACTTTCGCGCCAAACTTACTACACATGTAAATACTATGGAATGTCTTACGACGAACGTGAATAACACTGCTATAGAGGATTCGGTTCGACAATTTACTTTATTTATGCAAGATAATGCCTTTGAATTATTTGGTAAATCTCGTAGCTCCAATAATAAATCTAAACCACAAAATAACCAGTTTAATAAGAAAAAATGGTTTAATCGTGAATGTTACGAAAAACGGAAAGAATTTAAAATTGCAAGAAATTTGTTTAACAGAAACAAAACTGACGAAAATAGACGGACATTCGTTGTAAAGAAGCGAGAATATAACAAATCAAAAAAAGAAGTTTAAAAAGATCTTTATGCAGAATGAAAGAGATCGTTTGAAAATTGAAGCAAAAGCACAGCCGAAAAGATTTTGGAAAACTGTAAAAAGTCAGTACAAAACAAAGTCACCTGTGTCAGAAACCCTATCAGTATCTGATATTTATGATCATTTTCAAACTTTATATGGCGAACAGACTCAAACACAGACACCAGACCCGAACATTCCAGAGATTTCCACTGACGAACTAGATTCATCAATCACAGAACTAGAAATACACAAGGCAGTTATGTCACAAAATAATGGAAAAAGTCTTGGCACCGACCAATTGATTGCTGAGGTTCTCAAACATTCACCAGACTTTATTTCTCCATATTTGCTTAAATTATATAACCGCATTTTTGATACAGGAGAATACCCAGAATCGTGGGGTGAAGGGATTATTATCCCGATATTCAAGGGAGGTAATATTAATGAAGCAAAGAACTATCGAGGGATAACTCTTATCAACATACTAGGTAAAATATATTCGCAAATACTTCTTAATCGTCTAACTAACTGGTCAAACCATCATGAGAAAATTATACATAATCAATTTGGATTTCAAAAAGGCAAGTCAACAACTGACTGTATCTTCATTCTACATGCAATAATATCAAAACTAATGAATGAAAAGAAAAAGTTATACATGTACTGTGTCTTCTTGGACTTTGAAAAAGCATTTGATAAGGTTGATAGAAATTTTCTCATACAAAAACTTATAAATGAAAACATTAGCTCAAAACTTATAAAAGCCATTAAAGCTATGTATAGCGTAGTGAAAACGTGTATAAGGCACCAATCAAGCACGTCTCGATTTTTCAATTCAAATGTTGGGATAAAACAAGGGGACCCGAGCTCCAGTCTGATGTTTTTATTCTTCATAAACGACATTGTACAGAGCATTAATTCTGATCTAGATGGAATATTTACAGTTCAAGAAATCAAGTTGTTTATGATCTTATTCGCTGATGACGGAATTTTATTTAGTTACAAACCAGAATCTTTACAGCTAATGCTTAACGACATCCACCATTATTGTGAAACATGGAATTTGAAAATTAATACCAATAAAACAAAGGCAGGGCTCCAGATAAGAGGTAGTTTTTTCAACAAATCCAACATTTTCTCACTCTTTTTAGCACCAAATCCTATGGTGTTACTACTCATTAGAATCGTCTCGAAGAGACGATTCTAATGAGTAGTGACACCATAGGGTTTAATTCAGAAATAAAGATTTTAGTTTTTGAAAAACTACCCTTATCTGGTGCTCTGCAAAGGTGATGATATTTGAAAGAGGCAGACATACCCGATATAATTTCTACATAAACAACACATTATTACAAATTGTTAACTCTTTCAAATATCTAGGAGTACACTTATTCAAAAACAATAACTGGCACAGGACACAAAAACAGCTAGCGCAACATGCATCTTTCTCCATGCATAATCTATTCATTGTATTAAATCAAATAGGACTACATACATCTGAAAAATGCAAGCTATATGACAGTCTGGTTGGTCCAGTACTAAATTACTGTGCAGAAGTGTGGGGGTATCACAAAGCAGACGACATTGAAAAACAACACTCTAAATTTTGTAGAAAAATACTACGAGTCAAATCGTCCACGAATCTCGACTGTTTGTATGGAGAATTGGGTCGATTACCAATGCATACTGTGAGAAAAATTACAATGATTAGATACTGGATAAAACTTTTAAATTCTGACGAAAACTCACTTCCACTAAGAATGTACAAAATGTTAAAATGAGATGCTGATAACAACATCAATTACAACGATTCTAATTGGGCATATCAAATTAAAACTCTCTTAGACACTATCGGAATGACACATATATGGATTAATCAGTTTGAAATGCAAATAAAACTGTCACCAATAAAAACGAGAATCATTGAAATTTACAAACAAACATGGTATACAAGTATAAACAACTCAACCAAACTACAGACATATAGCCTAATAAGCATAATTTCAGTTTTGAAACATACCTTGATTTTATTAAAGAAGACAAATTTAGAATTGCACTTACAAAATTAAGAGTCTCCTCACACCACCTTAACTGTAATATGAATGTTATAGAAAACGAATTTCATTTCATGCTTGTGTGTCCTAAATACAGAGATCTAAGATCTAAATATTTCAAACGATATTATTGCCAATGGCCAACCATACAAAAATTTCAAAACCTGTTTTCAGAAACATCAAAACGCGTAATATCCAATATCGCTAAATACGTTTATTTCGCATCAAACATGAGAAGTCAACAATAATATAGATATATATAATCTCAAATATAATATAGTTATATATTATCCCGTGCAACCTCACTGTATAAATTGTATAGCATGTGTATGATATTAACCTCTTCACTAGTAATCACTACTTTACCCCGGGTGAAATGAAAACTACAGGCAGCTTGGATAGTGCCCAGACGCCGAGAAAATCGGCGTCTGATCATTGTCCTAGCTGGTTGACTGTTCGACATTCATATCGCTATTCATACACGCAATTATCATATTTTAAGAACTTAAGAAGCATACAACACATTATAAGCAGATGACATCCTAGCAGTGAAGGGGTTAACACCTGTTCTTTTTACCACGTGAATGGCTCTAGACAAGAGGAGTATGTTAAAAACTAAACTCTTTGTGTATGCGCTGTATACTGTGGTGACATTACTCGTTAGAATCGTCTCGAAGAGACGATTCTAGGGAGTGATCACGCAATGAGGTTTGGTGCAGGCACAGAGAAAGGAGTTGGAAACTTGAGTTTATACTCTCCCTTATCTAGATCTATGAATGCCTGTAACACTTCAGCCACCAAATGTATATTATACAGTATAATTTACAAGCGGGTTTCATCCAGATCCGATACTGAATAACTCAGTCCCCGATCAGAAAATGAAAAATTGCTTGTCTAATGCTAGTATTCAAAAGTAACAGACAAAACATAAAGAATAGATATTACATTCTATTATATAATGTCACAAATGTTCCTCTGAAAATGCCGATAACTTGTATCTACTGTTCATAAACATTTTGCTTTGCTATAAGCATCCTGTATGATGTTTAATGCAATAAAAGATTGATTGATTGATTGATTGTTTTAGACGAAAAAGTCATTTTATTTGTAATACTTTACTTAAATTGAAAGGTTATTTCAATGTGCAGTTTGAGACATTAAGCATGCTTTAACACCAACATAAATAACGCTTATTGAAGCTCTATATGTAAGCACAATTCATTATTAATTGCCTTTAAAGTTTAGGTCTCACTGTACATAATATGACGTCATCAAGCGAGTGCAGTTCCCCTCCGATCTAGGGTTGTGACGTCAAATTGCCTTGATATGACGGAAGCTTGGAATAAGTGAACAGTGTGGTTTTGTAAAATAAACGATATATTCACAGGTTTTTGAGGCCTCTGATTGGCCGAGAGCTCCAAGCCATGTGCTAAAAACGCTTACGGGGTGCGAAAAACGCTGGCGCTGGTTAGATTATATAGTGGTCAACGGGCAATGACTTACCTGGATACGGAGATAATTATTGGTTGAGCTGTTATGTTAGCAAACAATTTCATATCGTGTTCAAAAGTATATATGCAGAATGTAGTCAATAAAGTTCTGGTTTTAATTATTTTTTTTGTCATTTTAATGTGTCCTTGCTTAAAGTACAAAACATGATTTAAACACGTGATTTAAATTATGTTTTCAGCAAATGTGTCTTACTTGCGACTACAGTTTCCTATGGAATATCAAGTTATAAGGTATTCTATAATAAGATTTATTTATTTACATTTTAAATTAAATTAAAATTTTAATCGAAAATTTTAATTAAGCCTTATATATATATATTTAAATCCCATTGTTAATGTTGTCGAAATTGTATGCATTTTACCCAATTTTTAAAAAAGTTTAAAAGGAATACGATTTAGAGAAAAACGGAGCGGACTAACAGTGATAATACGCAATGCTTGAAGCCAGCAATAGTGAAGGCTTCAACTTGTAACAAAATCGTTGGCAGAATGCAAAAACGCTGGCACTGGTTAGATTATATATATATAGCGTTCAGCGGACCGTAACGCTTGCGCCGGTTAGATTATATAGTGATCACCAGCCCGTAACGCTGGCGCTGGTTAGATTATTTAGCGAGGAAGACTTGCGAGCATTAAATTATGAACAAAAACGCTGGCACTGGTTAGATTATACAGCGGTCAGCGGGCCGTAACGCTTGCGCCGATTAGATTATATAGCGATCACCGGGCCGTAACGCTGGCGCTCGTTGGCGAGGAAGGCTTGCTACAGTCAGTGGACATAATTATTCGCCACCCTGCGAAAAAGTTGCTTATTTTTATCAGTATTTCTCAACTATTTATTAGAATTAAAAATCTAGACAACATACATTATAGTTATGTTTGGTTTTAAGAGTTTGAGCAAAGAGCCGTAAAATATTTTCTAGTCTCAAATTGAGCATGTGGTTCTTTTGTTCTTGTTGCTAGGTAATTTTAGAATGTACGTGCAAAATTTTTACCATGTTCACATTATATGGTTGCCATGGTAACAATAGATGAAAATTATGTAAAACTACACCGGATTAACGAACATCTTACATATGCGATTAATGATAAAATAAGAAAATGGCATTCTATTATTCTGTAACTTCATGGTCAGTCACACTGTTCTAAAATTTAATCGGTCAAGTTGATTTCCCAGTAGACTCCCATGTTAATTTTATCATTTATCGCATGTCAGTAAACTTGAACATTAACAATTTCTTAAACTTTTTTTATTTCCCTTTTGAAAGCGCACTATTGTGCGGGAGAATATGTTTTTAAATAAAAACGTTCTTCAGTTCTAGTCATTTGTCCCATTTGTTACCATGGTAACCAGTTTAGTGGAACGAGTCGACTTTTTTCATTTATATTCTAAAGTTGCCTAGCAACAGATGTACTGGTCCGAGCAGCAGAGAATAAATCTATATTTGAAAAGTCAACACCCTAACTTTTAAACTGCCCTACACTGTTGTGTAATATTTTGTTCGACAATTGTGTAGCATCACCGGTAATGTAAAAAATGTGTGGAAAAAATGCCAAAAATTCGTAGGGTAGTGAATAATTATGTCCCATGACTGTAGCATTAAACTATGAACAAAACGCTGACACTGGTTAGATTATATAGGGGTCAGCGGGCCGTACTACGTAACGCTTGCGCCGGTTAGATTATATAGCGATCACCGGGCCGTAACGCTGGCGCTTGTTAGCGAGGAAGGCTTGCGAGCATTAAACTATGAACAAAAACGCTGGCACTGGTTAGAGTAGGCCTATATAGCGGTCAGCGGGCCGTGACCTATAGCATTACATGAATTATTAGGAGGTTAAAATATGACCTAGGCGTGCCTTCTGCCCATAATGGCACAACTGGTGGCATAATAATGGCCCGAGGGCTATTGTGACACCAGGCGTGTCATTATGGGCAGAAGGCACGTCTAGGTCATGTTTTGACCTTTTTATTGTATACCTTTAAGCAAATGACGTATTTCAAACTTAAACTGCCATCAACTGCTCACAAATTTGAAACGATAGGGGTGACAAAGTATCGGTCGCTCTAGATCTATTAGAAATGCTCAGATCTTAAGATCTCGAACATATAGTAAGGTATACAATAATATACAGTTATTAAACGGCCGAGGGCGGGCCGTTATTGCTTATTGGCACAAGTGAGCCATAATGGCACGAAGGCCTTGGCCCGAGTGCTAATGTGGCTAAAGAGTGCCAATAAGCAACGACGGCCCGCCATCGGCCGTTTAATGACTTGTTTATTGTATACCTGGTTCAAAATCAACGAATATGTAGATTGTTTGAATGTTTACATAAGCGCGGCCGTTATTATAGAAATCAAATGACGTCATCTTCAACGAACGTTGGCCATTTTGAACGTTACGTTGCTAACGTTTTCACGTTCATAAATTCTGTTGCCCCCGGGCCAATAACCGGATGCAGTCCAAATAACCGGTTATTAGACTGCATCCGGTTATTGGCCCTCTCAGCAAGGGCGTATTGCATTGTCATCAAAGCAAAATATGTTACTATTTATAGTAAGGTATACAATAATAATAAATTATTATCCTTCTGGGTACTGAATCACTTAAATTGAATTACTCAGTTAATATTTCAGTCAAATTAAAGAAAATCAAATATAGCAATCACTACTTCTACTACTTATAATATAACTATAGGTAAAACCTATATACGGCCGAAAGCTGTTTCTACAAAGTATAGGAATAAGGTTATTTAATTTTTCAAGGGTACGAAATGACAAAAATAGGGTGCGAAAATGCGAGGGTACGAAATGGCCCGTTGCCGCGAGAACAACAGTGGCGGCTAGTCTGGTTCTCTGCCTCCTATATCTCGATCAAACATCCGGGGACCTGACTACACTGGCGGCCATTTGGAATCGCCAGCCGGACTACTCGATTCAATAATCCGGTGTGGCGTACCAATCACATGATAGGGAAATGTCTATCGGTATAAGCCTGTGTACTCAATCGTGTTCACCAAATATGCACAGGTAAATTATGTACGACTTTACTAAAATATTTCCATAGAGGAGAGGCTAATGAGCCGCCGCTACGGAATTCCCGAACGCTCGGTTGGTTGGTGAATTAGGCATTCCCTTGCCGGAAGTGAAATCGTGACAGACAAAATGGCGGCGCCCTTAAATTTGCGATAATATTTTGACTTCACTAGTAGATGAAAATTATTTTTTTATTCCTTGTTTTATTCACGCAACGCATACACATGATCTATAGGCGACCTGCGCAAAAAGCTGGCCTACCTACGGCCAGCTTTTTGTTTCGGCCGTATCATTTAAAAATCTCTTACAGAATGATACCGAATGAGTATGTGACATAATACAAAATTATTGAAATCGCATAAGAAATAAAAAGACAAGAATTAAGCCTGCAGGCAAGCATTAGAGAAAGACTGCTGACAGGATGTAAAAACGCGCTGGTTAGATTAGTTAGAGGTCAGCGGGCCGTGACTTACCCAGGTAAACAGGCATTATAGGAAGACTTGCGATATGATTTATTAATTTTAAATTACCCCGTTAATGTTTCTTTCAATTTAAAAACAAAAACAAATATAAAGCGAAATTTATATATCATTTTAGAATCCCTATATTAATGTCAACGAATCAGTATGTGACATTTCCCAAAATGATTGGAATCCCAAAAATGTATGTGACATTTCACAAAATGATTGAAATCGCAAAGATAATTAAAGAAACACAATGACAAGTAATAAGCATGCAGGCAAGCATTCGAAAGAGACTGGGGTGAATTAAACTATTAATGAAAGCGCTGGCAATGAGTAGAAATGCTGGCGCTGGTTAGATATGTAGCGGTCAGCGTACCATGACTTAGATGACTAGAAATACTATGAAGTAACAATGTTTTTATTGGTAATATACTAAGATATATTGCATGAAAGTGTTTTATAAACACAAGCATTCGCAATACATTTTTAATATTTTTAATACCGAGTTTACCAAGAGCTATTGTTATCACAACGGGTCACATCAGCAGTTGCCTAATACCGGGTATTCAATTAACGGCCCGCTGACCACTATATAATCTAACCAGTGTCAGCGTTTTTGTTCATATTTTGACCAGCGCAAGCGTTACGGCCCGCTGATCGCTATATAATCTAACCAGCGCCAGCGTTTTTGTACATAGTTTAATGCTCGCAAGTCTTCCTCGCTACACAGCGCCAGCGTTACGGTCCGGTGACCGCTATATAATCTAACCGGCGCAAGCGTTACGGCCCGCTGACCGCTATATAATCTAACAAGTGCCAGCGTTTTTGGTCATAGTTTAATGCTCGCAAATCTTCCTCGCTAAATAATCTAACCAGCGCCAGCGTTACGGGCTGGTGATCACTATATAATCTAACCGGCGCAAGCGTTTTTGCATTCTGCCAGCGATTCTGTTACCAGTTTCAGCCTTCACTAATGCTGGCTTCAAGTAGTGCGTATTATCACTGTTTGTCCGCTCCGTTTTTCTCTAAATATTATTCCTTTTAAACTTTTTAAAAAAAATTGGGTAAAATGCATACAATTTCGGCAACAATAACATAAGGATTTAAATATACTTAAAAGGCTTAATTAAAATGTTCGATTAAAAATTTAATTTAATTTAAAAAGTAAATAAATAAATTTTAATATAGAATACCTTATAATTTAAGATTTCATAGGAAACTGTAGTTGCAAGTAAGACAAATTTGCTGAAATCAAAATTTAAATCACAGATGTATACACGTTGTTGATAATTCCGTGTTTAAATCATGATTTGTACTTTAAACAAGGACACTTTAAAATGACCCAAAAAACCAACAATTAAACATTAAACAGCAAAACCAGTAATTTATTGACTAGCTACTTTCTGCATATATACTTTTGAACACGATATCAATTTGTTTGCTAACATAACAGCTCAAACCATACTTATCTCCGTATCCAGGTAAGTCACGGCCCGTTGACCACTATATAATCTAACCAGCGCCAGCGTTTTTCGCACCCCGTAAGCTGTCTATTCATGATTGGCGGACACGAGCCCCCCGCATGTTTTGCGCGGGCGGACATAAGCCCCCCTGGTCGAACAGATAATTAACTAATGTTTTGTTATTATTTTTAGCAAGGAAATATACAGAAGACAGTGAAAGTGTATAATTCCATGTTTTTAGCAATAAATAAAGTTTTTCTTCGGCTGCAAATATTGCCTTGCTTGTTGGTAATAATTCACCAATTATTAATTGTTTCATTTTAATCATGATACCTCTTAGGAAAAATATAATGCTGATAGATCTAATCATTTATATTGTCAACTTAATTACACAATAGCGACAAAATAAGATAATCGTTGCCTATTAGCGAAGCCCGCGCAAAATCGGCCGGTCAGCTCACCATCAGTGATTGTCTGTTGGACTGATTAAAGGGAGGTAACATCTGAAAAAACATAATGCAATGTAAATTATTGTTATCTCCCTTGGATTATACGCTGCACTTTGATTTGTATCTAGCCTACATATTTTCTACCAGTTTAAACATATTTTATTGCCCAATATTTGTACAAAGGTTAATATAACAATTCAAATTTACAAATAATGTTATCTTACATACAAATATATGTGCAAAAGGGTCGGGCTACAAGTTCTTACAACGTTAGTAACAGCCCTCCCCTTCTAATAAGTTTACATCATTATTATGACGTGTGCGTGTCTACAATTGCTTTACATTATATATTTTGTTGAAAGACAATAAATATGAAAACAAAAATAGCATTGAAAAAGAAAAGAACAATGAAAAAATGTTATGAGAGGTTCCAGAAATAGACAACTGAATAATCATTTTGGTAATATCTTAAATTTAAGAAGAAGAAAGAAATAAGAAATGAAAGAGGGAATAGATGTTTGTTCTGTCTTAATGGTAAGGGGTTAGCTACGCCAACTTAAGAGGGCGCAAATCTGTTTGTATCCTTAATGTATGTCTGAACAGAGGAAAATATATATCGATTCTCGTCGTCATTGAGATTGATAGAGCCAGAAAGAAGTAAATGAATGTTTAGAGGATGAAACTTGTGGGTTGAACGGAAGAGTCTGAGTCTTGCATTTACATAGAGATGACATTGGAAGAAATAGTGCTCAGCATTTTCATTTACAAAACCACATTCACAGGTTCCTTGATCTCTCAGATGATTTTGAAACAGGTCTTGATTCAGATTACTGCAGTTATTACGGAGTCTGGCATGGATAACAGCGAGTTTTCTTTCACCAGATCCATAGTAAGTGGGCACAATAAAAGGTTTGAAAAGGGCATTATTTAGATAGTGTTTAAACGCTGACAGAGAATGTAAATCTTTGATATCAAAAGGGAGTGAATTCCAAAGAGATATTGCAGACGGAACGAACGATTGAGAGAATAGTTCTGTTCGTCTGCTTACCACGTTGAAATTTTCTGAATTTCTTAGATTATAATCTGTTGACGTTTCAACTGAAGGTGGAAAAAGATCATTGAAATAACCAGGTGTAAGACCTAATTTTACCTTTTGGACTAAAACAAGTTTGTGGTATTTGCGTCTATCTGCTAGTGACAGCCAGCCTATTTCCATATACAAATTTTCTAATGAACAAGATCGCGTTAGACCAGTGACGATTCTGGCAGCTTCATGTTGTATTTTTTCTAACGCATCTTTTTCGTAACCAGTGCAACCGTCCCAAACGACTGAAGCGTATTCAAGGATAGGCCGTATAAAAGAAATATATATTTGATTAAGTGATTTACGTTTTATAGTGAATTTTATGCTCCTCATCATTCCTAGAAGTTTAGTAGCAGAAGTGATTAGAGTATCAATATGAGTGTGCCATTTTCCATCATCACTTAAAGTAAGACCTAGGTGCTTGTGATCGTTGACGAACTGGACAGGAACATTATCAAAGAGTAAATTGGGTCGATTTTCAATAGAACTAAGAGAAAAGAATAGAGCTTCAGTTTTGTTCGGATTGAACGTAACTAACCATTGTTTAGCCCAAGAAGATACAATTCTGAGGTCCTGATTCATTATGGCTTCTATATCATGAATATTACGTGAACTAAATGCAAGCGATGTATCGTCAGCAAACAGACGGGATAAACTTAAAAGCTGGTGGACTATATCGTTCACGAAAACGAGAAAAAACAGAGGGCCGAGTACAGATCCTTGAGGAACACCTGCATTTGTTGACCGAACCTCTGACATAGAAGAGCCTACAAATACTTTTTGTTTACGACCAGACAGATAACTTTCGATCCAATACAGAACAGGTCCCAGGGCTCCAGATAATTTTTCTTCTAATCAGTACAGTACTGATCAATTTTGAAAACAATCAGTCCCCAGATTTTTCAATCAGTACACATGGATTTTCAATTCATCGGCAGATCGCGGGTTAAATTTTCAACTTTTGAAGAAAGGAGAAACAATGCCTCAGTAATAATGCTATACAAAATTTCAAATAACCTAATAGTTGTAGACCATACATCTCCATCCATCAAGAAATCTCAACTTTGTCATACCTTTCTCTACTAGGACACAGTATCACTCAAACTCTTTCCACGTACCATCAGACTTTGGAATAATCTACCACACAGCACTAAGGCCAGTCAGTGACAGTCTCACAAGCTTCACTGCCAGCCTCAGATCTCACAACCCCTAACTTATGCTAACTGCATAAGTTGTTTTTAAACTTGTTTAACCTCTGTTTAAAAACTTTTTAACCTGTTTATAATTGACCTTTAAGCTCTGCATTGTTTATCATTATGTTTTACATTTTTTAACACTGTCCCCGACCTCACTGCCATTGTCAGATATTGACAGTACTTAGGGAATAATAAAGTAGAAGTAGAAGATACATGTATGTAAATTACGATTTTCAATAATCTTACATTTTAGCCGCTTATGCAGGGGTTTTTCTCCGCGGATGAAACAATGTTCGAGTTTATATAATCGTTCAACATACCACAAGTTTCATTAGGTGTTAGTTCCTTTTAAATCAGATAGCGCACAACCGACGGTTTTCAACTTTCTATCGTTTTTCTGACTCTTCCATGCTAAGATTTTGACATTTTGTTGCGAGGTTTTCAACCAAAACACTTTTCGGAGAACTTGGATTTTATCGTGGTTCCATATATCAATGAAGATATAGATGTATATGGGTGTGCAGTAACCTCCCTTTTCTAACGGTGCGCAAGTAAACAATTACCATACGATGAAAAGAAGCTTCATTACGAGACCGCCAATCAATAACATTTGACTTGCAAATCTCGGTATGACAAAAACTCGGCTTTTGAATTGATACACACGTCCCCGGGAATTTCTCGCGTACACAGTACTTCAATATTTTGAAATTAACGCGTACACGGTCAAAACGTTCGCGTATTTCACTGAGTACGCGGGCTTATCTGGAGCCCTGGGTCCACTAAATCCATTTTGTTTTAATTTGAAAATTAAGCCTTTGTGCCACACTTGATCAAATGCTTTTGATATATCACAAAATACCATACAAGTGTTCATCCTATTATCTAATGATAATGCAATTTGATGGTATATATCGACTAACTGATGAACTGTACTATGGCCGTTAAGAAACCCTGATTGTTTAGCATAAATAAGTTTGTTAGATATCAAATGGTTATAAAAGTGTTTATACATTACCCTTTCCATTAATTTAGCAATACAACTAAGAAGTGAGATAGGTCTGTAGTTCGATACAGTATTAGAGTCGCCCTTTTTAAATAATGGCATCACAATTGCAGATTTCCATGAGTCTGGGAATACTCTGTCAGATAAAGATTTATTGAAAAGTCTACACAGGGGTTTAACTATTGTATCTTTTGTGTTCTTTAAAACTCTGTGACTTATTGAATCTTCACCGACTGCCTTATTAAGTTTTAAAGATTGTATTATATCTGCAATTTCATCTTCTTGAATTATAATTTCATCAATGGATGAATTAGTTAAAGACCGAAAGGGGGGAAGAGAGACATGACTGTCATTTATAGTTGAAATAGATGCAAAGTATTCGTTTAGTAAGTTGGCCTTTTCATCATCTGTGAATGCATAAGTATGTATATTGTTAGGTTGTGCAGAAGTTAATGGAGGAATGGAATTAAGAGGTTTATTGCATTTCATAAATTGACGGAGAAGTTTCCAATAGCTGTTATGGTCGTTTTGAGATGAGTCGAGAACTATGTATTCGAGATTACTGTAAAATTGTTCTTTTGCATGTTTTTTTAAATTACTTACTTTATTTCTAAGATGTTTATATTTAGCCCATTGTAAATTGTTATTTATTTTAATTGCAACTCGTTTTTGTCTATCACGTTTTCTGGAAAATTTTCTTATTTCTGAGTCATACCAAGGTTTATCGTTTTTTCTAATAGTGACTTCTTTGTATGGAATGCATTGTTTCAGTAACAGTAAATATTTATTAGTAAAGAGATTTGTTGCTCTGTTAACATTTTCTTGTTCTATAAAACTCCAATCTTCGGCTTCTATTAGTGAGTTTAATTTGTCATAATCAGCTCTTTTATATAACCAAACTTTTCTTTTCAATGTTAAAGTTTTACTGAAAGGAAATTTGGCATAGACGAAAGTTGTCTTATGGTCACTTATTTCTGAGGGGGTGTCAAATGTACCGCTATTAATGTGTTCTAAGTTATTAGTTATTAAAATTGGGTCAATTAATGAAGATGACGTAGAAGTTATGCGTGTTGGAGAAGTAATCACATTTGTAAGATTGTTTAATAGGGCAATATGTTTCAGTTTAGTATTATTATTATTCAATTGGTTTTCGTTTATATCACCTACTATTATAACTGAATCTTGGATTTCGAGTGCTTTTTCAATTGAAGTATTCAAAATATCCCAGAATGAAACTAGCGATGAGGGAGGGCGATAAACATTACAAATAAGAACAGTTTTTTCTTTATATTTTATCTCAGTCCAGAGAGTTTGAATTGCTGGTGATTCTAAATCAATTCGTCGTTTTGATACAAAATCACTCGAAATATATGTAACAAGTCCACCTGAATGATTTGTATTATCACGTCGGAATATATTATAATCGTCTAATGTTATATTATCGTTTTTAATATCTACAGAGAGATGCGTCTCTGACAGGCATATGATATCAAAGTCTGCTAAACTTGTCTCTATAAAGTTCATTTTGTTCCTTAAACTGCGTATGTTTAAATGTGTTATTGACAGAGAGCTAGAATTTATAGTGGAATTTTGATCTGGACCTGGGTTAGGTTCTATATCACCGGCAATAAGCAGCATTAGAAGTACAATTGCTAAGACATTTATATTTAAAACCATATCTTTAAGGGAGAAGTTTATGGCGAGAATAATAGTTTTAAACATATACAGTATCAAAAACAACTTATAGAAGTGTCTAAAAGGGTACCAGGTAAAACATTGTTTCCGTCTACAGAGATGCGTCCTACAGTAATGTGTTCCTATGGCTGATCTCCATTGAATTAAATCATTACCCATTAGGCAACAAAAACAAATTAACTTTCCATTTTACAAGAAGAAACAGCCAAGGATTAAATACATACAGGGCACTTCGACAAAGCTGGTATAGCAAAGTCCTTACCACCAAGACAGAACTAGAGCTTAAAGTAGTATACAAAGAGGAAAAGAATGAAATAAAAAGTTGAAAAAACACACATAGATTCATTGTCAAGCAATATTTTCTACCTAGAACATATAGATCTATACAACATGAGAATTATTTGACACTATGAGATTACTTTTCTGCTGGTATTGCACTTACCGGGAAAAGTTGATAGACTAGTATGGTAAATCAGAGTTTCTGATATAAATAACAATACTTAAATAAAGACACTGTTGAAATATTAAATTATAAAGGATTAGTGGGCTGGCCAGCAGCATAGTCAAGGCAGAGTTAGCACACATAAGCACAAGTAAAATTTGGAGCCAAACCAAAAGCAAAACGAAGACTGTCAGACTACAAAAGTACAAAATTCCTGTATTCAGCTTGATTGTTGTTAACAAGATGAAAGCAAAGCAGAATGTTTATATAAGAGCTTAAAGCTGAACTTTCATTTTGCTTTAGAAAACAATGTGAAATCAAGACCATCACAAGATATCTAACAAATTGTCAAGCGTACCGGGCCTTAGAACAATTGACAGAACGAGTTTCGACAAGATCAACACCTTCACTGCCATGCCGTCATCTGCTTTAACCCTTTTCTCCATCGGTAGAATCTACCAATTTTTTACGCATTTACGAAATACTTTCTATATCACTGCAGATGATTGCTTAAAGCAGAGTGCGCCCTTAGGCTCATTCTGCATTACACCGAATCTGCTTTAAGTGGTAATCTGTCTTCAAAACTAGAAACAGGCTACGAGTAAAGGGTTATAACAACTGTCGTTTGCTTCTAAATTTCTCACTTTGAAAGTTCTAGGTAAGGTTACTTAAATAGAACTTATATGGTTATGAGTGTAAAACAGTTCGGTTCCTGATCAGAAGCCGAGTAGTGCATCTGATCAGGATCTAAACTGTCTGCAATAACCTTTGTATAGATCTATTCAGGGTAAAGCGCTAATGATTGACCCTTTAGTTATCAGGGGAGATCTTTTAAATAGAATCGTCTATAAAATGAGCCGTATTTCGAAACGTTCCTGTTTTTGAACAGAATGCGACTCGAACATAGAACCTTTGGGTTGCTAGTCGTTCACTCTACTGACTGAGCCATTTAGGAAGCCACTGGAATTTATCAAACAATTCTTTATGTAAAGTTTCTAGTAAACTACTTATACTGTAAGAACGTGCCGAAAATGATCATGTGAAAACATAAGCATAGCCGGAACTCGAGATTAGGGGTGCCCGCTTGCGAGTCACCTTAAGAAACAAAAACCGGTAATTTCCGTAACGTCGGTTCGGGTGTTTCATCATCTTCATCAATCGCATCACTCTGCATACTATAAGTCTATATGTCTGGGTTAAAGCACATCCGATATCTGTAATGAGTCTATGTCACTCTGGAGTTGTCTTGCATCCTCCTAATAGGCTACTGGCCAATAATGTGAACCCTCCGCCCATAGGGGGACTTTTGGTCACTATGTTTTTCTGAAAGTGCAGGGTCTGTAGGTTCAGATCCTATTTTCTGCACTTTGAGCGTTGGGGCTTTGGTCAGAAATCTGACTTTGAAGATTACCTCCCCTTGCATAAATCGAGAAATACGTAATTTTATGTGTAGTTGTTGCACTAATATAATTTTTTTATAAACTTACATATCTAACACAAAGTGATTCATTTATGTGACATTATCCAACTGAAAGTAAAAATGCAAAACAACTGGACATAACTCATCATTTAGTCAAGTTATCTCCCCTTTAAAGTACAAAATGCAATTTTAATACAAAACAAATCAGTTTTCCCTTTATAAATGTTGAATATATACATCATAGAAACACGTTCTAATCATGATATATTCTTAACATGAAAGCCTTATATATTCACAAACCAAATATATAACCCTTGGCTTATAAAAGCACAGTCTTTGAGTGAAATTAAAAAAAATAATTACCTCCCTTTTTTAATTTCTGTCATATTGTTACTATGTCGAACATTTTTGCGGGCAGAAAAGGATACTTCAATTAATAAATCTTAACTAGAAATTCTGGATTTATACATAATTGATAGAATAGGATAATGTTTGCAACTAAAAGTCTTCTTTTGTTTGAATTGTCTGCCCTTGATTTAGGGTAAAAAAGCAGTTTTATGATATATATGTACATGTATATTGTTAGTTGCATATTAACATAGGCCTTTTGTTGCCAATTACATGTTATTTTACAACATTACCAAGTGAAAAGCACTCAAGTTGATCGTTTCTTTTAAAAAGTTTTCATGTGAGTAAGGTAATTGCCTCCATTTCGGGCAAAACAAGAAACACATTAGATTGAAAAGCGTGTTTTGGTAATGATTTAGATACTACATACTAGCAATCAAGATTTGCTTCCATGGGATTTTAATCTAAGTTGTGTAAAACAACCTTGCCTTGAAAAACTCATTTCAGTTATCGGATAGTACTCGTTGCCTCAGCCCAATACAAACGTAACTCAATATATAAATTCGTATTGAGTTACGATTGTATTGCCCTGAGGTGACGAGTCATTTCCCATGCCCTGTTCTTCATTTCCGCTTTCTCTTTTTTTCAAAAGATGAATACACATTATCCTACTTGGTCAATTTGAGCATTGTGTACAGCAAAAATTCTTCAAATGATCATCACCAAGTTTCCCAAAAAGGGATCTAAATGTACATGCTCATATCGATTCAATAGCAAACAGAACTTTTTAAGTTGGGTTATGATCGTTATCATCGTTAACATCGTCAAATATTTCGTCAATCAACTTGATTTCTAGTTCCACCATTTAATCTTGCAGGATCTCATATTTCTCTCTCTGCATATGTCTCCTCTTTCCCTCTCTATCTCTCCCCCTCTCTCTCTGTCTCTCTCTCTATTGATCTCTCTCACTCTCTCTTCCTCTCATTCTCTTTATTGTCTCAGTCTACTTTACATATCAAACCTTCTTCCCCATAGGCATCAGTGAAAAATTAATGAAAGTAAATCTTAACCTTGCTTTAGGACCTTTCAGCATGATTTCCACCCTGCTTTATTAAGTTACCTTTGCTTCACACCATCGTCTGCATGCATTCAGAATTCTTAAGACAGTGTAGAAGCATCCTTATGTCCTTATGCGAAGAGATAGATTCTATGAATCCAATTTCTGTACAGCATGATCTGGATAAAATTGTTTGCAATAGTCATCATTACTGGTGTTCAGTGTTGAAAGGGTTAATCAAAAGTCATCAACCAAACCAGGTGCTTTAACTTTTTTATCTTAATTTATTTACTTATTTATTTATTTATTATTGTGATCTGTATCAAAAACATAATGCGGATACAGTAGTCAAAAACTCATGTTCAAGTAACGCAAGTAGATTTGTGTTTTCATTACGGCAGTAGATCTATCATGTGGATAACAGTACCCAGATATGCATTTCATTATTAATCGGCTTGTAAAAGAAGTTAAGCACCGTTCTCACTGTCGCGGTGTAGGTCCCGGTAAAAGATAGCCGTGAACCGGGGTGAACTGGGACGTTTTTCATGAAAAAAATATATTGCGTTCTCATATTCCCGGTGTCTCCCCCGGTGGACAACCGGCTATGAAGCCGGATCTCCCCTGACTATCCCGGTTAGTTCCCAGTTTGGCCCGGTGTAATTACGGTGTAGAGCCGGCCTGTTCCCGGTTAATCCCGGTATAACACGGTGTAACCCCGGTCATCGCTGGTGGTATCCCGGTGACCACTGGTGGCGTCCCGTCATACCCCGGTTGTTCAAAGGTGACGTGCCGACGTTACCCGGTGTTCGCCGGAAAGGACTTAAACCGGGGCGAACGTGAATAAGCATCAGTTCTCTTTTGTCTCTCAGGGTAAATGAGATGAAATGCAAACGTAATACAATAAAGTAGAACACTATAATGTTGTAGACTGTTCAAACTTCATTTTAATTTGAGTGGCAAACAGTTTGCCTGGCGTCTGATCTGGCTCCATACTGTTTGAAGTGTACATAAAAATTTAAGCATGAAGCCATTTATTTAGAAAGAGTAACTTCGTTTTATGTATTATATGTACTCTATTCAATAGAGAACTTAGAGAAGATGATATTATTTCCTATTTAAACGCTGACGAAATGCAAACTCTAAAAATGAAATGCAGAAAATTGCATTTTTGTAAAAAAAAAAGAAATCCATTTCTATGCCTCCAACACCTTGGTTGTTCACGGACCTGCCACGGATGTGCCGGTAATGGCGTTGCTCCGTCATTTCCCTGCGTTGCACCGGTGTTCCCAGGAATAAGCCGGTTCTGGTGACTCCCGGTGACCCCCGGTTTTATTATATGCCTTCGAGTGATATCGAGCGTTTCCGCGTGTATTTGCAATTAGTAAAATACAAGAGTCTGTATCAGCCACCTTGAATCAGCCACTTTGTATTTTACTCTGACCTCGCTTTCGATTTGACGTGCCGTCATTTACGTACATGTACGAGTGCCGCGTTATTCTTTGTGACATACAAAAAATCTTGTTCTGCTTCAAACAACTAATAAATTTTGGATATAAAATGATTTAAACAACTATTTAGTTGTTTCTGGTTTGTATTCAAGGCATATAATAAACACATCACCAGTTGGCAGTGCGCAACAGAGTGTTGCATTTAGCTCTCGACGTTTTTGGCGGAAACAACCGATCAGACTCGCGCCAAGGCGCTCGTCAGATCGGCTATTTCCGCCAAAAACGTCTCGAGCTAAATACATCACTCTGTATCGCGCTGTCAACTGGTAATGTGTATTTATTAAACATTTTAAAGCATCCGGGGCTGTTAGCCGGTGGCAGCCAGATGAACACGGTCGATCCCAGATCGTCCTGGGCGTCGCCAAGGTTGAACTCCTGGTGACTCCCGGCGACTGTCGGTTTGCTAAACCGGGACTCTCCGATCACCAAATCTGGGACATTGAGAACGGGGCTCAAATCATGATCGGAGTGTTAATGGCGCTTATGTCTTGCTATGTAGGACTGCTGTGTTGGGTTACGTAATGTCACGTTCCTTTGTAATGTGATATGGCAGACCTGTGCTGTTCGTCCATCGCCATGCGAACATGACCGCACCTTCAAGTTGTTGAGTTTCTGGGATGATTGCGTATGTGGCTAATAAGGCCTATCCTGACACCAAAGGTACGTCCACAGTAGATACACACGTTGTCGGGTGGTGTTGTTCAGGTACTGGCTTCTCGAGCCTTCCGGTCCATACGTTTCTTCCTGGCATGCTCTAACCTACTTGTCTCTGCTTCAACAAAGCCTTTCCTCACAGCTGATCTCCATGCAGGACGGTTCTGAGCCAGGTCTTCCCAAGTGTCTGTGTGAAGGTCCATCTTGCGAAGCGAAGCCTTCATGCAGTCTTTGAACCGTTATTTTCTGGCTGCTTACTTTCCTTTTACCAGTGGAGAGCTCTCCGTATAAGAGCTGCTTTGGGAGTCGCTCATCTGACATGCGACACACGTTACCTGTCCAGCGCATCTGTGACTGTTGAAGGAGCATATGTACAGTTGGGAGTTTTGCTCTTTTGAGAACTTCAGGGTCAGGAACCTTGTCTTGCCATCTAATACCAAGAAGCTTGCGAAGAGTGCTTCTGTGGAAGTGGTTGAGTTGTCTGGCATAACACGCATAAACTGTTCATGTTTCACTGGCATACAGCAAGGTGGTTAGAACCACTGCTCGGTACACTGACAGCTTGATCTCAAGGCGAATGCCTCCTTGCAGTTACAAACGGATTTGATCCAGATAAATAGTTTGTCATTTAGCACACTATTTACTTGATCATTTTATTCTTAAGTGAACATCCATTATTTTCATTGAATTCATTAATATAATAGTATTAAGTAAAAGTAGCCAACTTCACTTCATTTTTAAATCGCCTTACACAATGAACAGTTGTGTAATGTACTAGAATTAAAGAAATATAATATTACAATATAACCCATATTGGCTCTTATCTTGCGGTGATATCGTTTGCTTCGAAATTGTGGTCTGCAAAAGTTGTGAAATTTTGGTTTGTACATTTTTAAGTACATAAACATAAAGATGAGTGTCAAACAGTCTGGATCCAGATCAGACGCCGTGTTACGCGGCTCCCATCTAGATCAAAGTTTTGGTTTTGCAAAAACAGTAAGTCGCAATCAGCAGGCAAAGCGTTAAGCAGTCACTAAAATAGATCGCTTAAGACATTGACTGCTTTATTTAGGACATAAGTAAAGCAGAAAGAAAAGAAGAATCCGCATGCAACTTTATTATTTCCTTTCTTTTAATCTTTATTACGCTCACAATCCCTTTGGAAATGGTAACTTAGAATAAATTCAACTGTATCTGAAAGTACGTTTTACGTTTAAAGTATAAAACATCACATTGCTCAAGTGTGAATTAAATGCAATGCCAGAGGTGGACATTTTACTGTGCAACAGGCCTAGATCCTCGTAATATACAGCCGTTATACTGCAAAACAGTATTTTAAACCGACTTCAATATTCGTTTCTAAGTTGTTACACAGTCAATATTGAGTGATCTTAACCCGAAAGCTTCTCAACAATTATCAGGGGAGTTCACTCATGACAGAAATTGGGATAACTCTGTATATCGGTAGACCCAAATTAGAATCGTTAGACCCTAAGAAATAAAATTGTGCACACCCCATCATCATGATGTTTTATGGTAATCAGTTCCATGATCCATGACTGCCTAATTATCCTCATTTTATTTCTTACTGTTATTCACAGTATGTAAGTCTTTGTCGGTATTTTTGTTATTTCATAATTTAAGACGATATTTTCCGCGAAAATATATTTAATGTATGCTAGAAAACACCCTCACTATACCCAGTTGAATATTTTATCATAGTTTAAAGAAAAACTAGGTTTTCAAATAAGCTTTAAATGTAATAAAACTATGAATTAGCTAATGTGTATGGTATTATGGCCCATGTCTCTTTCTCGCCTACATAAACGACTTACCGGACAGCATCAAAAGCCGTGCACGACTCTTCGCGGATGACACGATCGTGTATACCTGACGGTTAAATCCCAGGGCGACGCGTCAGACTTACAAAAAGACCTTGACAGACTAGAACAGTGGGAGAGGGACTGGTCAATGGACTTCAACGAGGACAAATGCGAAGTCTTACGCATCTCAAGAAAGAAAAAGACAGTCATTTATCCCTACAGACTCCATAACACTGTTCTAAAGGACACAGACAATGCCAAGTACCTAGGGGTTAACATAAACAAAGACTTGAAATGGACTGGACATATTGACAATACTGTTGCAAAGGCAAAAAACACACTACGATTTATTAAAAGAAATGTTAAGACATCCAAACAAAAGACCAAAGAAGCTGCATACATGACTTATGTTCGCCACCAACTGGAATACTGCTCTGTCATTTGGCACCCCTGGCAAAAACACCTCACCAACAAGATAGAAAGTGTCCAACGTGCAGCAGCCAGATACATTTTCAACGACTATGATTATACAAGTAGCGTGTCACAAATGATTCTTACACTTCACTGGAACACTTTAGAACAACGTCGAATTCATAACTCCTTACTTAGGCTATACAAAATACAGCGCCAACTAGTCTATGTCGATCACCACCACCTCACTCCAACCAGATACCTTAATTTCCTGATACCACAGTCTCGTACCCAATACCACATGAACTCGTTTTTCCCCAGAACTATACGATATTGGAATAACCTCCCAGGTCAAACTAAATCAAGCCCCAGTCTAGATGCCTTTAGGGTGGGACTGGGAGCAGTCACATTCTAAGCGCTGAGAGCTTGCTTTTATCTTTTAACTTAACCTTGCACCCTATTTCTGTACATTCTGTAAACTTTGTTTTATCTATCTCTTATCTATGGTCTTTTAATTTAACACTTTACTAACACTGTCTTTCCCAGACAACGCGCCTCCCAATCATAATCTGTTTTGATTGTTCGGGAGTATACAATTGATGTACAATTGATGTTGATTTGATATTTTCAAGGGGAGATAATTCAGTAAAAAGTATGGAAAACACTCGTTTAGATCGATTCTTGTGGTGAATAGTGTGTATCGATAAAAACAATGGTGATATTTGTGAAGACCAGCTATTTTGCAACTAAAAGAAGTCATCAATACATAATCTATCAGAATTTAATTTTCACAAAGGGGAGGTAATTTCAATTTGCTCTGATCGGGTAAAGCCCCAACGTACAAAGGGCAGAAAATCAGAATGTACTCAGAAGACCATGAGGTTTCAGAAAAGTAGGTCAAAAGTCCCCACATGGGGGAGGGGGGTCTTCAGTAGCTCGAAGTCCATCAGGTCTTATTTGTCTATACATCAGTCAGTTTGTACCCCACCCTTCCGAAAGTCGGCTTATGTGAAGGTCACGGAGCGGGACTGACAAAGAAATCCAAAGATTTGGATTTGCAAGTTTACTAACGAGAACTAAATCAAGAAGACATAATAAAGTCTACTAGATCTACTAGTAGCCACTACTAACTTGGCTTTTTTCCATAGTATTTGAAGGGGTAGTAAGGTCCATGTATTCTGACATTGTACTCAGGTTCGTATGCTCGATAGCCGCCATATTGGCTCTTTCCTCCAGTCATTTTTCACGTAAATATGCTGCCAGTTTGTGTTGCAATGGCCGCTCTACGCAGGACGGTCAACAACTTTAATTTTTGAGACCATGTGACCACAAACAATCACATCATGCAATACGTCATCATCTATTTGATGACGTATTGTCTTGTTCGCGACTCACGAGTGAGGACGTGTTTGGTGTTTCACACCCGTTATCCGGATAACTCTACCACAGACGGGTTTAATAACACAGATATACAAGAAAACCCGATAAGACATGTATGTATGTTTTCAGTACAGACTTTGATTTGAAAACTACAATCAACCGATCTAGAGCGTGTGTATGAAGGTAACTATTTGTTTCACATCTTGGCGAAATTCCGGAGAATAATATTGCTCACCAACGTATATTTTAGTGGTTTAAAGTTTGATTTGTCGACATTTAGCCCGAATTCGACACCAAAACCATTCAAAATAGACACTTAACAGGTTAAACTGCCATACATGTGATATTGTTTAACACTAAAACATTTATCTACCACATATGTGAAGCATACCAACCAGATTAATCAAATTAGGATTAAGTTTTGAGTTTTCTTTGACGATGGGTAATGTCATAATAGCCACAACTTACCACAGATTCTCAAATATCGAAGGTAATACTAACACAGATACAAAGGTATTACGTACCACAGACAAACGATAAATGAATAGCAGCAAAGTTTATGTCTTTTAATGGATTGAGGGTGCAACTAACTGAATGTTTGATAGACTATACAATAATATTCATCGCCCCAATTATTATTTTACTTTTCCCTAAAACCACGCAAATGAGATTGCTCTCTATTGAAAAAGGGTTTCAGATCGCTTCACATAACAGTGTTTGTCCCGTCACTAGCTAGTCTCCCTGTAATGGAGTTTTGCAATAAGTCCATTGACTAAACGGCACCGTGGCAGATAAACTGGTCATATGGCAACGAAATGAAATTCTCGTAGCTGTCGGAGATGGGTATCTCTAGAAGGACGTGTCTTCTCGTTGACAATGTAAGGTCCCGTGTGCTCCACGATTCATCTGTTTGAGGTGTCACAACCGTGCAAGACAGAAATTCCAAGACAGGCCAGTGCATTTTTTCCAAAAATTGGGAAGAGAACTTAGCCTTTCATTTTGGGAAATTCAAGTGCGATTTTCAGCCAAATTGGGAAAGTAAATTGACTTTCAAGACACTTGAAAAACCTTATAATTACAGTAAATAGAAAGTTGCTTTAATTAAATAATAGTTATTTAAAGGGACTCGCAACCGGATGGTGTACTTGTCAAAATAAAATAAAATACTCAAATAAAAGCAAATTTGTGGCATTATTTGGCTTCTGACATTAAAAAATATGATCAGTCCAAAAAAAGTCTCAAGAATCGTCACCGAATCTTAGATTTTTAGATATTTTCCATCGTTTTTCTATACCGACTAGTAGACGGTATAGTTGTTGTTGTTGCTTCTCCATTGGTCTAAGCGGTTTCCCCTATTTTGCCTTCTGTCCGCCAATGCCGGGCCCCGGGTTCGAATCCCACCAGAGACCAATAATTTTTTTTATTGAAATACATTTTTTTAAACAGAATTTCTTATCCTAAACTAATTCTTTACCATTTATATAAGCGTTTGACACATATTTACAAATTACTATTTTTAATGCACCATCTGGTTGCGAGTCGCTTTAACATTTAACCATGACTGGAAATTGAATAGGACACTTCTAACGTAGTTTCATCCTCATAATATGCGTTCTTTTCGTGAGATTCATATAATGCATTGTATTTTTGGGAAATTCTTTCAGCAAAATTTGCAATTGGGAAGACATATGTAATAGGCCTCTGTTATAGAAGGTAAAAAAGCCCTACAGGCTTCACATTCTTGTCAGTTAACCGCTTAACATTTCCTTGTAAGTCTTTAGCTACTTGTAAGAAACGATTCGGTCTTAGTTTTTCCGGTTCCCCGTACACGCCAACAGCTGTCCAAAATGTTCTTATCGATTTCGACGTAGAAGACTATCATAGACTGTTTTGTTCAGCAAGAAAACAAACAGTTCAGCATGCATCTCACACAAAACCTGAGTAACATAATAGTATGGACTTGCTAGTTGATGGATACATTGGAGAATCTGTTATTCTCTCCCGTTTAAACGCAAACGTACGCAAAACACTAAAACGTAGAAAAATACATCTTTTGGACAATTCTGATAAGTCATGTTTATCTTGGTGGCAAACAGTTTGGAGCCTGATCAGACGCCGGGTTACCCGGCGTCTGATCTTGCTCCAAACTGTTTGCACTGCAAATAATAGTTTTAGCGTAAACGCGTTTATTGGGAAAGAATAACGTTTTCTCCACTGTATGCATTTGGTGCATTACGCTTATTCTCATACGCCATAAGAGGTGTTTTACTTGCATGTGTCTGACTGGGCTTACAACCATAACATTTGGATCTCTTCCCTATCTTATCTGTGCACATCTCTCCCCTCCTCAAAATAATTGTGACCTGATAGCAAGAATGTTTTTATACCGTACTTTCCCTGCAAGCGATGACACTGAATCAAATTTATGAACTGTACCGTAATCCATTCTCCTTTGTTTTTCAGAGCTAACTGTTGGTTTATCCACTTTCATAAGGACTTGATCGTAGTGTTGCTGCTGTTTCTTAAGCTTACTTAGTCACAGAGCCTTGTGGCATGTGCTGCAGTTGACTTGTTGCGGCGTCTCTTGTAAACAACATGCGTTGCCTCTTTCCTATGCTGTGTGTACCCTCGGTTATGGATCTGATAGTTTATATCCGGGTGAAAAAGGATTCGGTTCTCAGTAAAAATGACCTTGCGAACAATGACTGTTACCTGTTCAATGTAGCCCTGTGGTGCGAGGTTGTGTCTGTGATGTCCAGTCCTTCTTCAACTTGGTTTTCGCCTTACACTGGTTGACTTGAAGGGAAAATCTTTATGACTTAATTCTTACAGAATAAATTCTTCAGTGTACTGAAATAATACAGTAATTCTAATGCCCAAGTCAGGACTCGATACAACGACACAGTTTGTCGTCGTTGTAACGAGTTTGTCGTTATATTGAATCTCATATATATATAATTGTGCAGGTTCGTTCCCACGGAATTTGTGTCGGTAAGTGAGTATTCCGTTCTAACGGATGTCGTTGTAACGAGTCCTGACTGTAGTGTGTTATTTTAAGCAATATAATTTACCTCTTCTTTTAGACTACTCACAGTTTTTGAACGCTATGTTGTGGTAAGTCAACCACGTCTAAGCAGCCATGTCCTTCAATTTGATCTACCGCTTCTGGTAGCAGCTTTACAAATTTTGTTTAATGTATGTGACGCTGCTTTCTTTCTTGAACTGTCGGTTTACTCTCAAAGCCCAAACAGTCAATATCTCCTAATTTCTCCCTTTCCTATGCGGATTATTTTGCCGTCTACTGCTTCATGTAATTTTAATGATTTTTCTCCTAACTTCGCCATAATATGTCTCTATTGATGACTTGTATATTCCGGGGTAAAAGTATTTTAAGTCGTTTCTGTTTGGATATAGTCAATTCAGGCTTCCATAGATATACGTAGGTCATTTCGACTAGGATCCGTTGGCAAGGTCATGTCCGTCGTATGGAGGTGTACCTGTTTACTACCGGTATGTCTATCAATATTGGCTAATTGTCCTTGCAAATATTAGCATTTGTATTTCTTTATTCTATGTGTCTTTTAACACCCAGAGATGTGTGAGAGAGATAGAGAGGGCCTGGTAAGTGTGTGTGCTATAGTTAATAGTTGACAGCAGAAAAGCAGATGTAAACGTATACTCCGTCAAGCAATTCATGTGATTGGGCTTGTAAAACTGTTCGACGCAATCTTCCATGACGTTCTCACCGTGTACTGAAACCTGTAACTAGTTTATAGAATATCCAGATTAGCAAATCTGGTGGCATGTACTACTTAGCTTTTCTGAAAAGTTTCAAGTAAATATCTCACATAATTATCTAGTAAGTGGAAAAAGGAATATGTTCATGAAAACCTGATAATTATCGTATCCCGTCAAATGACCTGTTAGTGCCACATACTGTCACGACATAATATCTAAGTTAACTGAAACGTTTCTTGAAAAGTTTCGGGTTAACTTATCTAAAAATAGATATATTGTCCCTACCGAAGGCATCCGAATGCAATTTTCTACTTTAAGATACCGGGTAACAGGTAACACGAAACTTTTCTAGTTAATTATCTAGTTAAGTAACTAGATAAATTCGTTAAGTGGAGGCTGTTTAAAGCAGTATCATGACAAAGTTCGTGTTCAGATATTTATCTGGTTATCGTGAAAAATTCCCACATTCCACTTTACAGATACTTATCTGAAAAATAACGCGAAAGTTTTTGCGAAAACTAATTTGTTGAGTATTTATGTGAGCTATTAACAGGAATCTATTATGATAAATAAGTGGTTAACTGGTGTCAGAAATATGCCACCATACAAATCTACTAAATATAAAGGCTTTTAAATCATTAATATTGCGGACTACTCAAAATATATCCACTTATCTAGCTTCAAAAGTATGTGTTTGTCTTTACCCGTTGCCGTGTGCGTTCTGTGTCGTTCAATATCAATCGTCCTTTAAAGGGACTCGCAACCGGATGGTGTACTTGTCAAAATAAAATAAAATACTCAAATAAAAGCAAATTTGTGGCATTATTTGGCTTCTGACATTAAAAAAATATGATCAGTCCAAAAAAAGTCTCAAGAATCGTCACCGAATCTTAGATTTTTAGATATTTTCCATCGTTTTTCTATACCGACTAGTAGACGGTATAGTTGTTGTTGTTGCTTCTCTACACGGGCTCAGACATAAACACGAGCCGAATTACGAAGTTGTATGCACTTTCGATCGCTACACATTGAAATACGTTAAATCGATCCGAGATAAACGGATAGTTCCGTGGTCCATTGGTCTAAGCGGTTTCCCCTATTTTGCCTTCTGTCCGTCAATGCCGGTTCGAATCCCACCAGAGACCAATAATTTTTTTTATTGAAATACATTTTTTTTAAACAGAATTTCTTATCCTAAACTAATTCTTTACCATTTATATAAGCGTTTGACACATATTTACAAATTACTATTTTTAATGCACCATCTGGTTGCGTAATGCATGATAAAATCAAAGGTATTCCAATTTTATTCAATGACTGACAGACTTTGAAAAGTGTTTGATTTGCGCGTGAATAATTTCCTCAAAACTAGGCAACTACAAAACATGGGGACTGACATCTTGGATGATGACGTCACGGCTTTTACGAAGAGTTGTGCGTGACGTTTCGGATTTCCCGATTTCGGTGCTATTTTTAAACCATTTTAAGCATGAATAACCCCCAACACTCACTTAAAATGATGCTTCAGTTCAATGAACGTTATTTACAAAAATCTACTTCTCAATCGAACCGATAAAAATAACAGATTACCAATACGCCATCAATATAAATAATGACGTCATCATTGGTGGTCATATGACTTCCAAAAATAGTTTCAGATTGCATTATAGTTTTAACTTTTAACATTGTGTACACGGGTGCTTATAGATCTATTTGATTATTTGGTTTAACAACATATAGCCTGTTTACCTGTGTTTTCGCCACCCTTAGCTATATTTTTCGCGCATGCGCTTTCTGATGTAACATTTCTTACTTTTTCACGGATCTAATTCTGGACTGAACTTTCAATAACACGAATATATACAAATAAAACTTGTGTCGAACCACCTTAAATTTTATTAATGTAGCGCCGTTGCAAATTGTGGAAACCTAGTTAAATTGAAGTTGTTAGAATCGAAATAATAAATTAATACCAGTGTTTTATCGTGCAATAAAACACGGGTTGTCGTTGAGATGCTTGTAATTAAATCTCTCGGCCTTCGGTCTCATGATTTAATTACAACGCATCTCAACTCATACCCGTGTTTTATTGCTACGATAAAACACTGGTATCAACTCATTATTCTTTAAATAAAATTTGAAAATGTTCTGCCGTTTAAGATCACCGTACATCAAACTAACATCATTTACATTACACAACTTAGACTTTGTATGAAACACCAGGAAAAGCACTGAAAGCAAGTGAAACACATTCCACTGAATCCTGAAACCCTCATCAGTGATGGAAAGCACAGAGAATGGAAGAGAGTACCTTGGGCCTGTTTTACTAATTTTAGTCAAAATTTTGATTTTTTTTTTTACTAGAGTTAACACTTGCTACAAACAGCACTAGCTTTTAGCGCGTCCTCTGATCTGGCTATTTGCTGTTTGCAAACGTTTATGATCGAAAAATAAGAGTAAAACGATTTTGACTTACGCAAAAATTTTGCGTAAAAACGGGCCCCTGTTGAAGAAGGCGGGAGAGCTAAGATGGTCACTCAGATTGTTGAATGCATGTGAGCTAGCAAAAGAAGACTCTAAATATGTTTGAAAAGCAAGTTGACGAGTTCACATCACATACTGCAAGGGTGAAAAGAAATTGTAAACAATGAAATAAGAAAGCACTACAGTGTTCCCTCCCTACAACGGCCCTCTGAACAACGATTATCTCCTTACAACGACACTTGCCGCAGCTCCCTGAACATGAAAATCATTTTAAATAACGCTTTAACTGCTGTTCTATCGTCTGCTTAAATTTGTCGTCTGCTGTCTTTCTTAAAGTTACATACGCGGCGTCTGATCTGGGTTCAAGCTGTTTGCAAATGTAAACCAATTTCCCTCCCTATAACGACTCCCTCCGAACAACGCACACAATTTGTGTCTCCCATTATTTAAAAGGATCATTCCAGAGGTCAAGGCCATTGTACCTAAAGTAAATGATTCACTACTGGGCAGATATTTCAACAAGCCAATATCGGAACAAGTCTACAGTAAAAACCTCTCTATAACAGCCACTAAAACAAGGGCTGTTTGATTGTATAAATGACGGGTGACAGCTTAAAGCAAGGTGACAGTAAAACAGAAAGCTCCTAAAGGAGCTTTCTGTTTCACTGTCACCTTGCTTTAAGCAGTCACCTGTCTTAAACACACAATAAGCAACAAAACTTAGTGGCTGTTATAGAGAGGTTCTACTGTATATTCCACATACATAATTGAAAAATATGAGTCTGTCTACGGGGTGATGGTTATTTGGCATTTCTTCGAGGCCGGGCATGGGAACGGCTCATGCGACGGACTCGGAGGAATTACCAAACGCCTTGCAGATGAAGCTGTTCGAGCAGGCAAAACAATGATTCAAAGTGCAGATGGGTTTTACAAGTGGACTCAGTCACCTGCATGTACTATGGCAAAATTCATCTTTGTATCATAGGCTGAATGTCAGAAAAAAGCGCAACAACAAACTGATTAAAAGTCATAAAGGCACAATGAAATACATGCGGTTGTCGGCCAAAGAAACAACCCTATATTGGTAGCTGATATCTATCAGTTGTTATTGTGCCTGCCTTGTTTCAGATTACAGTTGTTCTAAATGGCAATTAGACAGGTTAACTCTTTTTCTCCCTGAAACTTCAAATGGACAATTCCAGTTTCCATTATAGTCTAGTTCATTTCTGACTTTCTTTTTCAACAGGCTTTAGTAAGTACTCAGAGTTCAAAGAACTAACCCATTCACTACGTTACCCTAGGTAATATGGTTATTTGCAAACAGAGGGTTGTTTTTGTCAATGTTTGGCATTATGACAAACAGTGAAGACCCTGATCAGAGGGCTCCTTTAGGAGGCCTCTGATCTGGGTCTTCACTGTTTGCATAAGACAAGTGTACTAATCACATGTACACTTTTTGAAAAGGACGCCTATATGCGGGACTAAGGTTCAAAGGGTTAATCATAACATCGGCTAGTCAACAAACTAATCTTCAAGAATCCGAAGCTCCAATAACAACAAAGAAAAATTCAGAGTCAAAATTTGTTGGTGCCAAGTATGGCAAAGTATGGTATGTGGGACACATTTTACTAATTGCTACAGAAGATGCGGCTTTGGAAGTGACATTCATGCAAAAATCAAAGGACCTGTTTTAATGGCCCAAACATGAAGACTAAATATGGAATAACCTTTCCGATGTTTTATGCAGTGTGCCTAAACCAGAGTCGATTGATAGAACACAACGCATTATAAGTTGGCTGAACGTGATAAATAGAGGATCTTACACGAGTTCTCATTAATTTTCATTTTTAATAAACGAGTTGACTAAAACAATATGACGAGAGCCTTGGCGAGCGTTATATTTATTTTAGTCAACGAGTTTATTAAGAATGATAAATAATGATCACGAATGTTAGATTCTATTTATCACATAAACATTTTAAAACACTATTTAGTCAACTGAATCCGTAGTTTATTAGTCTCTCCGCCATATGTATTTTCCGCCAAAACTTGATGTTGTTTATAGTAGCGCCATGACAAATGACGTCATTTGGCGCCCGCGTCATGCAGCGCTTGTAGACGAACTGGTAGGGCCGGAGCAGAAATATTGATATTTCACTATAGTTTATTGAATGGCTTTATTACACTGCCAATGGCGGTTTTATGTGATAAAAATGCATATTTGCTAGGCTGTTAGTGAGCAGTAAATAATTAGGTATGGAAAGGCACATAGGCTAATAATTGTTTTGTACTTGGTATAAAGAATCTCTGTACACATAATCAGACATTCCCTCAATACCTAATAAAGAAGTTTAAGTGCTTACCTTAACATTTGTTAAGAAATGCTGATTTTTCTCTTGAGATGGAAGAGTTCTAAATTTTGCAGTTTTAGAGTGAAAGGTTCGTCACATGTTAACTACAACCATTTTTATGGGGTTTTCAACTTTCAAAATGCTATAGTTATATAGGTTTTCAGTAGTTATTAATAAAATAGTGTATAAACAATAACATTGATTGAATGACATTAATTTTGTTTCACTTGAAATATCTTCATATGACAGACAGGTCCGGGTTTTTTTGCTTACAATAATATCAATGAGACAACTGTAAAAGTTTATTTTTTCATTGACAGGTATTTTTCTGTTTCATGTTACATTACAGCTTAAGCAAATGTACTAGGCAACTGGAATGTTTAACCCTTTCATAAGCAAATTATGCGGGAGATTTTTACCCATTCACCGGTTTTTTTTACGTCTGCTTCAGTATTGTGTAGCACCGATAAGTATGAAATTTCTCATTTGCAGTGTTGCTCCAACGCTTTTTGTTTAAAGTCAATAATTCTGGCCATCAGCTGTTCGCTAAGCCAAGTTTGTTGTTATTACTGTGACAGCATGTTTAATCATCGCAATCATGGTTGGACATGTGCATTACGTTTCTTATCATCAGTAAGAAGGAAATCACAGTTGGAAGTAGTTAGTGTCTTCATATGTAAGCAGGGATTTACATATGGCACTTCCTACAAAAGCTGTCACCCTTCTTAGTCTCACTACATGAGATCAGTGTCCATACCGCTGGGGTCACGTGATGAGAACCAGGCGTGATTTAGCCGGTGTAGACACTAGAGAGTTTAGATTCAGATTTCGGCGAGTAAAGATGTAAAATTAATAACGCGGGTGGCATCCGCCACCCGGCGTCGGTCGGAGATTTCCCGACGAAACTAAAATATAGTTCGGACATTACCTTAACAAATGCAACTATTGAACAGTTCGTGTTTAATATACACGTGTACTTATGTTGGATTACCACGTATGTTTATAACGGTACACTGGATTTCCAGGATTAAAATAAAGCAATCAGAAAACTACATCAACCCAGTTTTCATTTACAACCCCAACCAGAAATGTTACTCAGGGACACACGCACAGAACACCCTTAGTACAATTGTTGTCTGCAATGTCGTTTCAAAGTTAGAGTCAAGATTGTATGGCTTAATATATATCGTTAACAGTGTCAAATAGACTGGGTCCTGAACAGACGCCGCGTTACGCGGCGTCTGAGGACCCAAACCATTTGCAAACGCGCTTTAAAGCGTCAATTAGAGTGAAAGGGTTAAAGCCTATTATTCACAACATTGACGCAACTGTTGTAAAAAAAAATACTTCAATGATGGCATGTTTTAATCATTATTTTGTAAATGGTCAAGAGTTTATAAAAGTTCAAGCAATGTTCTTATTGTGTTAGTTATACTGTTCACAAAAAGTAGGGGATATTATGGTATTTTGATACGGTATGGGAAACATACATTTTTATTGACCATTTTTATGTATATGTTACAACGATCCGTCATGTATAGATAGCATGGTCCCTAAAATTTAGAAATATCGTGCAAATTTGTGCTGCAAGTACAACTTTAAGTCATGAGGGGTAGCAAGTAGAAGTTAGCAAGTGGTAATTGTGACTTAAGTTAAGCAAAACTTTCAGAATATTGTGTTGTGTAGATGTCAAACGCAGATTCACAATAAAATTTGTAATTGGAATAATGAGACGTCAGATATGCAGGACATTCTTGGTAAGTGTGTTCGACGACGTGATCATTCACCTAGAACATTACGTAAGCTCGGTGCGACAGGAAGAGTCGGACAGAATCCCTCAGAACACCAACAGTCGTCTTATTGAAAGTATTGTGCATCGTTTCATTATAGGAATAAACAACATATTTTTGACGTTCATGACGGTATGACTACATTAGCTTCGCAGGGGGTAAATTCCGTAAACGCCCGAAGGGCGTTTTCGATAAATTTACCCCCCGAAGCTAATGTAGTCATACCGTCATGAGAGGCAAAGAGATGTTGTTTATTCCTTATATTTATATTTTCTGTCTTGCCAATTTAATGTGTTTATTGGCCAGATTTGTTTTTCTGTATAAGAATTTATCATATACCGGTCAAAGAGGTTTGATAGATGTAATGTCGATGTAATAGCCATTCCAGTTTCTAAATATGGTGAGAAAGTAGTCCCAACTACATGTACTGTAACTGTATTAAAAATTCAGGATTTTTTCCAGTAAACTTTCTCTCTGTGAATGGAAATGACTTACAAGGCAAACAAATAACAGTGCAACTTGAATATCTATTGCCAAAGCACATTCTAAAATTACAGGTCGCGGTTGTTTTCTTAACCCATTTACACACATAGCAACGCGATGGCAACGACCTATGGGTCTGTATCACTCCGCTAGTGTCATATTACCGTCGACCAATGGGAGCTTAGTGTTAAGTGCCCGATGTAGTCTATTTGAAGAAGTCCACGGATAGCACGGGGGAAATCCGAACTGGTTAAATCCAGATTCGAAGTGTAGGTTCATCGGCAGATGACTGCATATTTTTAAATAGGATTACATAAGGACTTTACAGGTTGAATGTAAATATACCTTGTTGCATCAGTAGAGATGGTCCAACACGTTATCGAGGCCGTGTGAAAATTAACGTAAGGAATTTTGACGCTGTTTAAGGGTGTATCAATGTCATAAGCCATTTTTTCAAAGTATTTAACTTTTTTTCTAACATTGTTTTTTTGGAAGAGCTGTTTATGATGAATGAAAAAATGAAAAAAAAAATATATGGTGGTGTCCTTGTTTTTATAGCTACAGCGATTTGAAAAAGGTATGTCAAATTTGGACTTTTTTTTTCAAATATACCCATTCAGGGTACAAGCTTCAGTAAAATTTATTTCGAAACAAAACAAACATGATAATTTGGGTTTCCATTATTTATTTCATGTCTATGGTGGTATTTTCACATATAGAAACCAAATTTAGACAAAGCAGGCACCAGGTATGAACAATATCGATCCTTGAATATCAAAAATATGCTTTGTAACTAGGGCATGATTTTATTAGATTTTTTATTTTATGAAAAAAATTTAAAAAATTTGAAAATGAAATAGTTCTAGTATTTAACTTTTTCTTATATTCTACCAGATGAAAGCCCATGCTAAGGCGGTTCAAAATATGAAAAGAAATTGAAAGGTCAGTGTTGAAAATTTTGAGTTATTAAAGTAAAAAGAGGTATCTCCCCTTACAAAATTTACAAAAAAGTACCATATCAATGCTATTTAGAGCTTTATAAATTTCATATTTGGTGCCTTTTTTTTCTTTAATTAGTTTTTGTATGAAGAAATACTACCATAGATAGGAAATAAATAACACAAAACCAAATTATCATATTTGTTTTCATTTAAAATGGATTTTATTGAAGCGGGCTGTTTGAAAAGGACAAAATAAGAGGAAGTGGGTGGGGTAAATTTTACATGGCCGTAGAGCCAACTGTTGTTCATCAAAATGTACACTTTTTCTATTTTTTCATTCATCTTAAATAGCTCTTCAATACAAAACCATCATAGAGTGTTTTGATATACTTTGAAAGTTTCCCAAAGTCATGACATTGATACACCCTTAAAGTGCCTAAAGCCGTTATGAACAAGTTAAATTTTCGATTAAAGTGTGTGAGTAAATACTTTAAATAGATTCAATATACATTGATAGGTAACGATTTTCTCGCAATAACAATATTACGCATATTATCCCCTACTTTTTGTGAACAGTATATATACCCATGCAATGAAACGCACCACTCCTAAAATATGAATATTTTTCCAACTAGGTTTAGTTTCTGATTTTCGTTATTTAAGGCCTTTCGCTACCGGAAGTCGGTCTTGCGGGCGAGCGGATATGCGTCTGGACGACACAGACTTTTTTCGTACGTGTTTATACTAGAAAATTTATATAAAGGAAATGTTGATATAAATTAGTATAATCCTTCATAGCGCAGTTAGTATAGTGGTTGACTATAGTGGTTGACTAGCAATCCAAAGGTCATAGGTTCGAGACCCATCTGATCCAAATAATCTTTTTTAGTGTCCGATTTATTGACTTGTCAATCCATAACGCAGTAATCAAGAGACATGTTATGTTTAGTCTTCGTTGATTAGTACTAGTGATGTTTACGGTCCAAGTATATGTCCACTTACCTGTACGTTTTAGTTTAATGACTTACAAGTCAATTAAATCGGTATACATGTAAACGATTTGATCAAACTATAAAGCCACACCTTGAAGCTTATCAATACGCTAACCTTTTCAAGATCGATATTGCCCATTATAATTATGTTCAAACAATATAATAAACCTTGTATGCAAGTCCATGAATAAATAATAATGCATTTTAATGACAAAGTTTTAATTCTAAGGTAGGTAACTGTATCTAAACAACAAATATCCCACATTTTAATAAGAAAATATGTTATTACAACAAATCCTGACTGTAATATTTTCTAATTTTTTCAGACTGACTAGTTCATCAACCATATATTTGAATAAAATGAAAACAAATATACATTGAATGAGTCAGTTTTTTGTAATTCAATTTTTTAGCATTTTGCATAATTTAAATAGCTGATAACATCTTTCTGAACACCTTTATTCAAAATGTTTTTAGCTTTTCTTGTAATGAATGTTGTGGACTACTTATTGGGCGAGAATTATAGTCATTAGCTTTATTCATTTTTAAGAAAAATAAAATCATCAAAAGTCTAGGTTTTTGTCAGAAAAAAGACCTTAAAGACAAACCACACGATAAATTTTGCCTATATTTACACACATTGTTTCTTAGGCTATTATCATTCTTCATGACAATTTTCATAACAATCGTATGGAAACTACGCGCATATGCGAAGTACCTTAACAAAGCGTATGTCTTGCATAGGTACACACTGCTAATGTTTTTTTTGTTTATTATGTAACAACACAATGACGTCAACGTGCCGTCCGTGCAAATGCCCATATTTGTATTATCCGTGTAGTATTCATGTGTATTGATTCATTTTAGCCCTAAAATAAACTTCTGCCTATACATGAATAAAAAGCCGCGAAAATTAGATACCAACGTCAAAGTTATGGGACATTAAAATGACGCCCAACGTCAACGTCACCCTTACGTCATGATTTAGCAGCAAGATAACGCAACATCGCATTCAGCTAGAGTGACTTCAACGAAAGTTATTGGCTACAAACGACGTTGTAGCCAATTAACAATATCAATATTCTTCATTGACTGGCATTTTCGCCTGATCTGAAGCAATTGAGTACATTTGGGACCAGTTTGGACGTCGTGTGTACAACGGCGTTCTGCGAATTCAGAGATTGGCGCACTAGTACAGGAGTGGATTGGTATTCCACAATACCGAATACAGCGTGTGCATGGTCCGCCGTAAACGCTCCGGTATTTGCCAGGCTGTGGTTAATGAAGTGGGTAGTGTTACCAGAATCTTAGATTTGTGACTTTTGAAATTCGACCCGTCTTGTTTAAGACATTACTTTGTAGAACCAGGGATACTGCTGGCGGTCTTTTTTATTGTGAGGTTGTGGAACATCTCCTATATTCACCTATAAAGACAAACAGTGTACATAAAATATAAACCCTGTTCCACAACCTCACAATCAAAAAGACCGCCAGCAGTATAGTCTAGTAATATATTATCCCTGGTAGAACTTACCATGGATTTAACAGGTACTGTTGTGACAATGTGTGTTAAAATGCTTCACCATTGTCTTAGTAAAAAGAAATTTCAAAAGTCCTTTCACAGAAACAAATTAACTAAACTTTTACGGCTGGTGCGTTTTCATTGCGTTTGAGTATATAAAAATGTATTCAATTACAGTGTTCCCTCTCTACAACGTCATCCAATGGGAGACACAGATCGTGTACCTTGTTCGGAGGGAGTCGTTATAGGGAGGGAAAACTAAGGCGTGGCTTACATTTGCAAACAGCTTGAATCCAGATCAGACGCCGCGTTACGTTTGTCTATTTGTCACTCGTCATTATATCTATTCTATCAAAATGTTCACTAAAATGTAATTTTAAGAAAAAAACAGCAGACGACAATTTTAAGCAGACTACAGCGTAAGACATGAATTTTCCGGTTTGGTGAACTGCGGCAAGGGTCGCTGTTAGGAGGGAATCGTTATTGGGAGGACCGTTGAAGGGAGGGAGCGCTGTAATTTCAATTTCATGTTGCATACATCCCTTTCAATGTATATTGGGTATATAAAACTGAGGCATAGAAATTTCAGGATAGAGCCGGATGTTGATTGAATCACTTTGGATGGTGATTATATAATAATGTAATTCCAAATTGCAAACTCTGAAAAAATGGTTATCTTTAAGGGGTTTTTAATCTATGAGTGAATTTGGAATTGCACTGGCTAACTGAATATGACCGATTAATATTTTCAAAGTAAAACAAAACGGATAAAATTCAAAATTTAACAAGGGTTTCCATGGCCCGAAATCGCTCCTGGTACACCATATTAAACTTGACATATAGTGACCTGACTATAACTGGACATGACCCACAATGAACCTCTAGAGTGTTAACAAGATATTTCTATCAGGCCCGTAGGAAGCAAAATGGGATTAGGGGGCACACTCTTAATCTTTACATTGACCACGCTTCATGGGGGGGGGGGGGTTGTTTTTTTTTTGGTTGTGCGCTAAAATTTGCGTAAAAACAACGTCTGAAAAGCGATTTCTGGCCTTTTTTTATTACTAGAAATAAAATTTTGTTTGGTTACTATAATTGGCAAAATTATTGGGGTGCCCCTCGGGCCTGTCTATGATTTTACCTAGTTTTTTGCCAGACACAAGCCACATTTGATTTTGATCAACATTAGATGAAGGCAAATTCATTGAGATTTAATGAGATGTGTAGCCTTTAGAGGGTTAACACTATTTTCTTTTATTTGACCTAGTGACCTAGTTTTTACCCGACATTACCCATATTCGAATTAGGCCTAGATATCAATTAGGCAAGGGTTCTGACCAAGTTGGCTTAAATTCCAATTAGATTTGTAGCCTCTAGAGTGTTAACAAGGTTTTTCTCTATGATTTGACAAAGTGATCTAGTTTCTGACCGGACAAAACCCACATTCAAACTGGACCTAGATATAAAGGCAAACATTTTGGCCAAGTTTCATTAAGATCCAATGAAATTGAGAGCCTCTAGTGTTAACAAGGTTTTCCTATGATGTGACCTAGTTTTTGACCGGATATGACCCACATTCTATTTTTACCTAGATATCAATGAGGCAACCATTTCGATTAAGGTTCATTAATATCACATGAAATGTGTAGCCTCTAGAGTATTAACAATGTTTTTCTATGATATGACCTAGTGACTTAGTTTTTGACCGGTCATGACCCACATTCGTTCTTGGCCTAGATTTCATCAAGACACACAAATTACGACCAGGTTTCATGAAGATCTAATGAGAGTTGTAGTTTCTAGTGTTAACAAGGTTTTTCTATGATTTGACCTAGTGACCTAGTTTTTGACCGGACATGACCCACATTCGAACTTGACCTAAATCAAATTTCTTCAAGACAAATATTTTCATCAAGTTTCATGAAGATCGCTAGAGCGTTAACAAACCAAATGTGAACGGACAGACGACGGACTGACAGACGACGGACATACAGCGATCCTCCTAAGAGCTCACCTTGGCACTTCGTGCCATGTGAGCTAAAATTCCGAAGATTTCGGTTAGCCTCGGAGAAATGGCATCACTGATAAAACCCTTCAAGTCTTTAAGGATCGTAGGTCATTTGTTGAGTAGGGAGAACAATAGATTCCATTAATTCCGTGATTACCCTATACTATTGTGTATTGGTGGGTATTGTGTGTACTGTTGGGTACTTTTAAACAAAAACAAATGTCCATCTGTGAGAACTTCCGTCCGCCTGTTTGTCCTTTGTCTGTCTGTCCCGATTTGGTTTCCGGACAATACCTTTAGATCGTATGGGCCGATCTTCATCATTTCTTTAGAATTGGTTGCTTAATTGGTGCTTGGGATTGCATGCCGGTAGTATATTTTTGACTTCGCTTTGATTTCCTGACAATAACCCGGGGGAGACATGCGTTTCTCTCAAAAACAAATTCTAGTTTAATAGGCCTAATTAATTAAATGGAAATACATTTACACATGAAGGGAAATGATGTGTCTGAATTTACCAACGAAATGAAATGGAATAAAACGTTGAAACTAAACAGATCTTATGAAATATATCTACAGTGGAGAATCTGTTATTCTTTCCCGTTTAAATGCAAACGTAAGCAAACGCAAAACACTAAAACGTTGAAAAGTACAACTTTTGAACAATTCTGATAATTCATGTTAATCTTGGTGGCAAACAGTTTGGAGCCTGATCAGACGCCGTGTTACCCGGCGTCTGATCTGGCTCCAAACTGTTTGCACTGCAAATAATAGTTTTAGCGTAAACGCGTTTATTGGGAAAGAATAACAGATTCTCCACTGTACGTATGTTCACTGGAAGGGATTACGGACTAGTCAATAGTTGAAATGACATTTGAAATGGGTATGGTATGCTCCCGAAGGCGGACATATTGCATTTCCTTTTTTCTGCTCGTCTTTCTGCTTCTGTCCGTTCGTCACAAAGTTCGTGTCCGGTCTGTAACTTTCGTATCGGTCAATGGATTTCTTAACTCCCTTGTCCATGAACCAAAGGTCAATGTCACAGGGTACGATTATATTGTCACAAATTTCGTGTACGGGCTGTATTTTTCATATCGGACAATGGGTTTCAAAATAACTTGGCACAAATGTTCAACTTGCAAAAATGATTTGTCGAATTTAACTCGCTTGCCAATAATTCAAAGGTCAAGGTCACAGGTTACGATCAGTAGGCAAAGGGTTAATATGGAAATGTGCTTATACATGTACACCCTTGTTAGTGTTTTGAAAATGCTTACATTTGTACACTTATAAACAAGCTTTTGTGTACCACAGGCTCTCCAGATCAAGTCAGTAATCGATATAAATGAATGAATGATACTACTGTGACCCGATCTTACAATAGATTTTTCAAAAATCCAGTTTATCACATAAAACCCCCTCTGGCAGTTTAACTCAGTGTGTCCTAATGACGCATATGTGCGTCATTTACCAAAATTGTACCTGTACAGAGTACACACTTGTCTAATGCAAACAGGGAAGTCCCCGCAGGAGCCCTCTAACCAGGGACTTCACTGTTTGTCATTTTGCAATATATTATAAACAAGAGCCCCATGGGGCATATTCGCTCAACTGAGAATAATTGGAAAAATAGAGATATTGATTTATGTCCAGGACTGACCTAGATATGCAACAGACCGGAACAATTTGAACAAAATATGTAAAGTATATTTAAAAGTGTCACCATACAGAATATAAAAGCTCTGGCCATATTAGAGTCAGAGAAGAAGACGTTTGAAATTTTCTCTATATAACTCTATGTAAAACAGTGACCCCCGGGGCGGGCCAATTTTGACCCTAGGGGCATAATTTGAACAAACTTAATAGAGGACCTGTAGGCGATGATATGTGCCATATATCTAAGCTCTGGCCCTTGTAGTTTTAGACAAGAAGATTTTTTAAGTTTTCATTGTAAAAAATCTATTTTTAGCTCCTGTGACCTAGTTATGCAACGGACCAGAACCATTTGTACAATTTTGGTATAGGACATCTAGAAGTGTCACTATGCCAAATATCAAAGCTCTGGCCATATTAGTTTCAGAGAAGAAGACGTATGAAAAATTCACTATATAACTCTTTGTAAAACCGTGACCCCTGGGGCGGGGCCAATTTTGACCCCAGGGGCATAATTTGAACAAATTTGATAGAGGACCTGTAGGCAATTCTATGTGCCAAATATCTAAGCTCTGGCCCTTGTAGTTTCAGACAAGAAGATTTTTTAAGTTTTCATTGAAAAAATCTATTTTTAGCTCCTGTGACCTAGTTATGCAACGGACCACAACCATTTGAACAATTTTGGTAAAGGACATCTAGAAGTGTCACCATGCCAAATATCAAAGGTCTGGCCAAATTGGTTTCAGAGAAGAAGACGTTTGAAAATTTCACTATATAACTCTATGTAAAACTGTGACCCCTGGGGCGGGGCCAATTTTGACCCCAGGGGCATTATTTGAACAAACTTGATAGTGGACCTGTAGATGATGCTATGTACCAAATATCTAAGCTCTGGCCCTTGCAGTTTTTGACAAGAAGATTTTTTAAGATTTCCTTATTTTTTCACTTTGGTTGCCATGGCAACCAGAGTTCTGCATTGTTTTTAATTCTTTGAACAAATTTGAAAGAGCTTGACCCAAGGAACATTTCTGTAAAGTTTGGTTGAATTCTGTCAAGCGGTTTAGGAGGAGATGTCATTTGAAGCAATTGTTAACGACGACGGACACAGGGCCATCCCAATAGCTCACCTTGAGCCTTTGGCTCAGGTGAGCTAAAAACAAAAAAAACAACTAAATAGTCTAAAACCTACCGGGGGGGGGGAGGCATAACGTTACCATTAACGTAAACTTTTGGTGGAAAATATTAGAGCCCGGACAAGCCAAAAAATCATGTTTTTGACCTTAGACCTAATAGTATGACCTTGACCTAAAAGCAACGGACCTAGTTGTTTGCACGCGACACACCGCACCTGCGTAACAAACATTTATTCTTAGTCTTTTCATAATCACTTATCCATGATAGAATTCCGAGTTAGAGCCCAGACAGACGTACGGACATATGCAGGCACGGACTGACGCATTAAATTACACCCGCCATATGAGGACATTGTGGCAACAATGTCTTCAGTGGAGGCATACATTATAGGCGTATAAAGGTGTATTTATGGGGGAATGGATTAAAAACGCCTAATTGGAGCATTTTGTACTCAGGTGAGTAAAGATTGTATCAAAAAGCATCAATAACTTTTCTGGCACTTTATTTACTCAAAAAGCTAAAAATAGTCAAAGCCTTTCCACTTTTTAACACAAAAAGTCCTTTTTCTGTAGGGTCACATCACATAGCAATGTTGATTCATTGATGCCTTTCTCGTTTCTCTTCATTTTTCTACCAATGGTACTTGACTCTTCTTTCAGCAGCTGAAATAGACAGAAACACAATCAATAAACCTTGAATTAAGTTATACACCCTTTACTCCATAGCCTGTTTCTAATTCTGGAAACAGATGACAACTTGAAGCAGGTTGAAAGTAAATCAGAATGCTTAAGGCACATTTTGCTTTACTTTCAGCCTGCTTTAAGCTACAATCTGCTAGAATATAGAAAATGTTTCTTTTGGTACATGTTTATGACTGAATAAATTGAATTGAAACTGTTTTCTTCAGTGGTGGAATAAATTAAAACTTGACCAGCTATGTCATATGGGTATACATGTAATCTATTAATAAGAAAAACTTTCCAGAGAGTAGAGTGCAAATTGTTGTTCCACAGATCATTTAAAAACAACAGTGCAGACCCTGATCAGACAGCTCCTTTAGGAACAAAAGTGACTGATCTAGGTCTATACGGTTTAAAACAAGAGTTGTCAGAGAGACAACAAAGCTCGCCACCGGCACCTTTAGAAACTTAAAAGCACACTCAAGGTCACAGAGGTCAACCTTTTTGCTGCATGAAAAGGTCTTGTCCATATACAATGGCAAATCAAATATGAAAATAACACCTAAAGGGACATAGGAATTATAAGCATTTTTGAAACCTAAACGCAGATTTCGAGACCTTAGTTCAAGGTCAAGGACACTGGGCTAATTATTTTGTATGCATGGAAAGGTCGTGTCCATATACACATGCATGCCAAATATGAAATAAATATCTCAATTGATATATGAGTTAAAGAAATTTTGAGAAACCTAAACGCAGACTTTAAAACCTAAACGCGCGTCCTAAGTTCAAGGTCAAGGTCAGAGGGCTCAAACATTTTGCATGCAAGGAAAGATGTTGTCCATATACACATGCAAACTGAATATGAAAGGAATATTTCAATGGACATAGGAGTAATAAAAATTTTGAGAAACCAAAACACAGATTTCGAAAACTAAACATGGGCCCTAAGTTCAAAGTCAAGGTCACAGGGGTCTAAATTTTGCTGTGCCTGGAAAGGTCTTGTCCATATACACACACATACCAACTATGAAAGCAGTACTTCAAAGGATATAGAAGTTAAAGGCATTTTTCAAAACCTAAACACAGGCCCTAAGTTCAAGGTCAAAAGGGTCCAAATTTATCTGTGCATGGAAAGGTCTTGTCCATATACACACACATACCAACTATGAAAGCAATACTTCAAAGGATATAGAAGTTTAAGGCATTTTTCGAAACCTAAACGCAGATTACAAACCTAAACACAGGCTCTAAGTTCAAGGTCAAAGTCACAGGGGTCTAAATTTTTCTGTGCATGGAAAGGTCTTGTCCATATACACATACATACCAACTATGAAAGCAATACCTCAAGGGACATAGAAGTTAAAGGCATTTTTCTAAACCTAAACACAGATTTCGAAAACTAAACGCAGGCCCTTAGTTCAAGCTCAAGGTCACAGGGGTAAAAAAAATTCTGTGCATGGAAAGGTCTTGTCCATATACACACACATACCAACTATGTAAGCACACACACATACCAACTATGGAAGCAATACCTCAAGGGACATTGAAGTTACAGGCATTTTTTGAAACCTAAACGTAAATTTCGAAACCTAAACACAGGCTTAAGTTCAAGGTCAAGGTCACAGGGGTCTAAATTTTTCTGTGCATGGAAAGGTCTTGTCCATATACACACACATACCGACTATGGAAGCAATACCTTAAGGGATATAGAAGTTAAAGGCATTTTTCGAAACCTAAACGCAGATTTCGAAACCTAAACGCAGGCCCCAAGTTCAAGGTCAAGGTCACAGGGGTCCACATTTTTCTGTGCATGGAAAGGTCTTGTCCATATACACACACATACCAACTATGGAAGCAATACCTCAAAGGATATAGAAGTTAAAGGCATTTTTCTAAACCTAAACACAGGCCCTAAGTTCAAGGTCAAGGTCACAGGGGTCTAAATTTTTCTTTGCATGTAAAGGTCTTGTCCATATACACATACATACCAAATATGAAAGCAATACCTCAAGGGAATTAGAAGTAAAAGGCATTTTTCTAAACCTAAACACAGATTTAGAAACCTAAACGCAGGCCCTAAGTTCAAGGTCAAGGTCACAGGGGTCAAAACATTTCTGTGCATGGAAAGGTCTTGTCCATATACACACACATACCGACTATGAAAGCAATACCTCAAGGGACATAGAAGTTATAGACATTTTCTTAAAATTGTTTACGCCGTTCACGACGACGCCGACAACAATGACGACTACACCGAGGGTATTGCAATAGCTCGTCATACACTACGTACAGGCGAGCTAAAAACTCATTTAACACTACTTGCAGGAGAAGGGTTATGACACCATTAACCCATAAATACACCTTTTTACGTCTTTATTTCATTCATCTACTGAAGAAAATAGTTCCACTTCAAACAGTCTTGAATATGTAACATAGGAAATATCTACTATATTCTAGAAGATGTTCACTTAAAGTAGGCTGAAAGTAAAGCAGAATGCGCCTTACTTTCAACCTGCTTTAAGTTGCTCTTGTTTTTAAAACTAGAAACAGGCTATGAGGTAACCCATGGGTTCTTAGTGACGAGTATACTCCTCAATTACATTTACCATGTACAACGTATATGTAAAGAGTACACTTGTCCTATGCAAACAGTGTAGCCATAGATCAGTTAAGGAGCCCTCTGATCAGATTCTGCACTGTTTGTCATTTTACAATTTATTGGGAAAACATCCCTAAACAGCCATAAATGGACGACATGTAGACTTAATTAGAAACTGGAATTGTCCATTAACCCATTACCCCATAAAACACGTTTTTACGCTTATAATTTATTCCTCCACTGAAGAAAATAGTTCCAATTTATACAGTTGTGAATATCTATCACTAGAAATAATCTCTACATTCTAGCAGCTAGTAGCTTAAGGGCTACTTGCGTATTTGAAAAAAACGACAGAATCTCATGAAAAGTTCTACAAGTTGAATTAAGGTCTATATAAGCAAATTGCTGAACAAAAATATTGGGGGTTGCCATGCTTTATTCAGCTCTAGCTGGCTTCGAAAAGTGTGACGTTTGCCGCATTTGCTCATTGTCAGAGCAAAAAACGTCATAAGGGACAAATGCACTTATATTACAACAAAATAACATATTTCTAGTACACTTTTTAATTTTCTAGCATTCATTCATCACAAGCAAGTGTGAAATAAACTTTTTTAAAGCACTTTCTTGTGTTTTTAATGAGCTTTTGGGCTAAAATGAATGCTGAAAACTGGAAAAATAAGACATGTTTTCTTGCCAATGACTCACAAAAACATCAATTAAGTGAAAAGTTTCCCTAAAAAATTCTGTGAACTTTCTAGTCATTTAGGTTAAAGTATTCCTTATCAAATGGTGCAAAGAAACCTAGGTGTCACCATGCTCATTTACGAAATATGGTCAAAATTCTAACCCTACCCCTTAGATTTTATGCAGAAAATATACCTCCCCAATAGCCAAATTGGGTCTCTGTTGGCCTAAAATTGAGAAATATTCATCCAATATTTGCTTAAATTGGTAAATATATGAGTGTTTGTGAATACAACAGCATTTAATAAAGTTTTAGTTACTTAAAGCTTTTACAGTGCTGCTGATAAAAACATAAACATAATTTCTACAAGAACTGCTACTCGGGACAGTTTTTTCAAATCTTGAAACAGTGCCTGTACGGAGAGGTCTATATTTTACATAATTTACCAATGAGAACTTTTCAAAATTCATTTTTATGCAAATCAGAAAATATATAGAAATCAAGGTATTTAAGAAATTTATTTTTCAACATTTTTAATATAGGCGAGTATGTCTTTAAAGCAGACTGAAAGTAAAGCAGAATGCGCCTTATGGCGCATTCTACTTTACTTTCAACCTGCTTTAAGCTGTCACCTATCCTCAAAATTAGAAACAGGATATGGGGTAATGTGTTAAAAGTATCAGGTATGAATGAGCTAACTGTTACGCAGCTGAAATAACTTGTGCTGTAACAATGGTGTCTGCCATCATTCCTAAAATCTAAATTTTAGATGCAAAATAATTAAATGTCAGACAAGTTGTACTCAAAACACCCATAGGCATTGTCTGCATTACATCTATAATGCATTCAGGAGTCACCTGTCTTTAGCAATTACAATTATACAACAATAAATTGTAAAACCTCTCTATTACGACCACTTAAACGAAGGCTAATTGACTGTATAAAAACAAGTGACAGCTTAAAGCAAGGTGACAGTATAACAGAAAGCTTCTGATTTACTGCCATATTGCTTTAAGCAGTAACCTGTCGTAAACACCTTATAACAAGAAGTGTGTCCCAGATACACGAATGCCCTCGATGGCATAGGGAGGGGAATTCATACAATCCTATGAAAACTGTAGGAAGTTAGAGAGTGGAAACTGTTGTTGAGCGCCATTTGAGGAATTAAGGGCCATAACTCCAATGGGCCTAGTGTGAACTGGAAATGCTGTATTTGCTTAAATTGGTAAATATATGAGTGTTTGTGAATACAACAGCATTTAATAAAGTTTTAGTTACTTAAAGCTTTTACAGTGCTGCTGATAAAAACATAAACATAATTTCTACAAGAACTGAGGGGAGATAATTTAACTTAATGTTTCTTGCATTATACATGTAGTTCTTAATCCTTATAAGCGCAACTCCTCCTACACTGTTCATTCGATTTTAACAAACGTCACAGGTTGATAGAGTACCATTTACAGATATGCATGAATAACTATTTTTCCATTCCACCATTTACAAGGGGAGATAATTGTTTCACAGAAAGGTGGCCAGGGAAATCAGTTGGCCCCTACTTGACAGTTCTTGTTGACCTTTGACCTACTTTTGTAAAAATCTTTAAATGGCTATAACATTTGAACCAGCAGGCCTAGGGCTTTCATGTATATTTCTTGTGTAAATTATCTCCCCTCAGAAATGACAGAATGGAAGAAGACCGTGGTCAGTAAACACATATGCCAGCGGGGCATCCTTGCCAATATATTTTTAATCTTTTCTAAGTCCAAATTAGATCAAGGTCAAACTGAGGTTGGGTAATATGGGTAAATAGGTAATGGTTCAAATTTGTTAAAATCGAATGAACAGTGTAGGAGGAGTTGCGCTTATAAGGAATAAGAACTACATGTATAATGCAAGAAACATTAAGTTAAATTATCTCCCCTCAGAAATGACAGAATGGAAGAAGACCGTGGTCAGTAAACACATATGCCAGCGGGGCATCCTTGCCAATATATTTTTAATCTTTTCTAAGTCCAAATTAGATCAAGGTCAAACTGAGGTTGGGTAATATGGGTAAATAGGTAATGGTTCAAGGCAGCAACTGTCATCATCATCATCATCATCATCATCCAGTTTAGTTTAACCAGGCCATTGATTAATCCTTCTTATAAGGGTGAGGCCTGGCTGTCCAGTCTGGAACGAAGTCTCCCTCTCCAAGCTTGGCGGTTTTGTGGGTTGATGTTTTCCAACCCTAGAGCTTCACGGTCTCGTTTTACAAGGTCCTCCCAAGATAGCTTTGGTCTACCTGGACCCCGCTGTGTTGGGATGTTCAGGCATCTGATTTGAGAGATCCAGCTAGAGCTTCTCTCTACATGGCCAAGCCATTTCAACCTATTTGATTGCAGGGTCTCCGCAACGCCTCTTATGTGCAGTTGCATTAACAAAGAGTCAAACGGGACATCTTCATCTGGATTGACCAGGCAGGTCCATCGTATCATCGCTTTATCATTTCGCTGCATACGTCTGTGTGTATTTGCTGATACAGCCCATGTCTCAGATCCGTAGAGCATATAACTTTTATAAGTATAAGTATAAGTACCAAAACTTTGTAGTCAATAGTGTTGATGCTAGACGTAACAGTAAAATCCAGTTAACCAAGTAAGAACCAATTCAAAATATTCTAAGTCAAAATTAGGTTAAGGTCATGCACATCTTTCCATGGTACTGTATCAACCTGTGAAGTTATTTTGTAAATCAGTTGACCGGTGTTGGAGGAGTGGCGTTTACCAGAATGGACAGACCAGCTGACGGACAGTGATTACTATATTCCCAACCCAAACTGGTGATAGCCAGGTTAAAGACTTTTCCTCATTCCATTGATGGACTAACACCCCCCCCCCCCTCCCCCAATCGGGTCTAACACAAGATGCTTCAATGGTTCAATATGCACAAGACCCATGCTTTTTGCAAGGAAATTGTCTGACAAGGCGTTATGATCAATAGGTCGTCAGGAGATGTCTTAGGTTTTTGGTGAAGATTTGATTGATTAGGTCATAGGTGAAGGTCACATGGTCAAAAGAATTGGTATGTTTGGAAAGGTCCTGACACAAGAAATGTACATACCAAGTATGAAAGCCCTATGCAAACTGGTTCAAATGTTATAGACATTAAAATATTTTTACAAAAGTAGGTCAAAGGTCAAGGTCAAAAAGGTGTGTATGGTTGGAAAGATCTTGACACAGGGAAAACTCGTGCCAGGTATAAAAGGCCCATGTGCACTAATGCAAGAGTTATAGCCAAGGTTAAGATTTTAAACACAGACAAGACGGCCTGATGCATGCATGAGCAGGTATTTAAGTTTTTGCCCGCTAGCAAGTGCAGACAGACAACATCCGTAAGTACATAAGTTACATGTGGGGTGCTTGCAGCTCAGGAATACCTTCTGTACACAGCAGCTCACAATTTATGGTCGTTTTTGTCCACAATGGAAACAGGAGGGCCTGAAGGCCCTGATATCGCTCACCTGTTGTACTGAAGCTTGATAGCTTTACCTTCCTGTTTCACCCGTTTTAATCTAAATCCAATCAAATTTGTAGTATAGCATGTAAACAATTTTGGAATACACCCTCATAATTATAGTATAGGAAGAGTACATCAAGAGCAGAGTACATCAAGAGCAGATAACTAGAGCCTAAACAATACTGAAATGAAGCCTTTTCTAGCATTTCAAAGTATATCAAGGGCAGATAACTAATGCCACAATGATTAGATTTCAACAATAATTGCCATCCTTTGAGAACTTATAGCTATATATACTTTGTGTGCAAGTATAATCAAAATCCATCGAAAACTGTAGTTGCAAGAGTGTAAACGCTCGCTGTTAGATATGGCATTTTCAGCAATTCAAGGACAGACAACTCTTGACCTATTAGTCCGATTTCAACCATGATAACTCTCAACCTATTATTCCGATTTCAACCATAATCAAACTCATATGAACTCTTATGGTCATATACAATCTGAGCAAGTTTAAGATAGATTGGATAAAAATTGTGGCCTCTAGAGTGTAAACACCCTTAAATTTGACATTTTCAGCAATTCTAAGGTAGATAACTCACGGCCTATAAGTCTGATTTCAACCAAAATCGAAATCAATTGAACTGTTATAGTCATTTACAATCTGAGCAAGTTTAAGATAGATTGGATAAAAATTGTGGCCTCTAGAGTGTAAACACCCTTAAATATGGCATTTTCAGCAATTCAACGGTAAATACCTCTTGCTCTATTGGTCTGATTTCAACCATAATTGAACTCATCTGAACTATTATGGTAATATACAATCTGGACAAGTTTGAGAAAGATTGGATAAATAATATGGCCTCTAGAGTGTAAACACTGTTAAATATGGCATTTTCAGCAATTCAAAAGTAGATAACTCTTAACCTATTGGTCCGATTTCAACCATAATCGAACTCTTCGAACTCTTATGGTAATATACAATGTGAGCAAGTTTGAGAAAGATTGGATAAATATTGTGGCCTCTAGAGTGTAAACACTAAAATTGTTGACGACGGACGACGGACAATCAAGTATTGCAAAAGCTCACCCTGAGCTAGCTCAGGTGAGCTAAAAACTTGTGCAAACATGTTATTGCATAATTTATGCACCCCCTAAATCAGGATTCATTTGGATAGGTGATCATTGTGGGGTGCAAACAATAAGTCAATTTTTCCCAACAAGTCTGTTCCATACACATGATGCAACTCATAACACCCCTCTCACCAGAGCAGACAGCAGCACGAGCGGGTGTTGTTGTTTTATCACCCCACAAATAATTGGGGACAGACAACGTCCACATGAACATAAGTTACATGGTAGGGTGCTTCCAGCTCAGGAGTACCTTCTGTACACAGCAGCTCACAATAAATGGTTGTTTTGTCCATAATGGAAAAACTTGTGCAAACATGTTGTTGCATATGCACCCCCTAAATCAGGATTCTTTTGAACAGGTGATCATTGTGGGCTGCAACCTACAAGTCTACAGCACCCAGTTATATGCTCTAGACAAGGATTTCACTAAACAAGATCAAATATCTGAGTTCAACCCTCATTGAACTAATCTAAAAACAGTTTTAACTTATTAATAATTATCCAATAAAATCTGGGAGAATGGATAAAAATTGTGTACACACTAAAATTGTTGACACCGGACATTTTAGTATCACAAAAGCTAACCCCTGAGCTAAAAATATATAATTATTGATATAGATATAGATCTACATGTATTTCTTACCATATTCGCCAAATTTTAATACAAACAGGATACTTGAACCAACAAAAACCATCTGCATGAAGCCCCTGAGTCCATGCCTCTGGGGTCCGAATTTGTTATATGCTGTTCTCATAAAAGCTGAAATATAAGATAAAAACATTGTACAGTCAAACCTGTGATATAGGCCGATTTTATTCAACTGGCAGGGAGGAGCTAACCTTTGGCAAAGATAAACTTATTTACTTTTTATTTAGGGTTGATAGGTATAGTTCCGTATCATATCATTTGTGTCTGATACTTTCAACTAGGAAGAAACACAATTAATGCATGCACCAATATCCACGTGCAATTGGTATATACAGTGCTCCCTCTCTACAACAACATCCAATGTAAGACACAGATTGCGTGTGTTGTTTGTAGGGAATTGTTATAGGAAGAGAAATAAAGACTTGGTTAACATTTGCAAACAGCTTGAATCCAGATCAGACACGGTGTAACGCGGCGTCTGATCTGGCTTCAAGCTGTTTGTCATTCTTCATTATCTTCCTTCTGTCAAAATGTCCATTGATATGTAATATTGAGAAACAAGAGCCCCATGGGGCATATGTCGCTCACCTGAGAATAGCTGTACATCAAAATGGAGATAATGATTTATGTCCAGGACGGGGTCATTTTTTACCCGAGGGGCATAATTTGAACAATCTTGATAGAGGACCTGTAGATGATGCTATGTTCCAAATATCTAAGATCAGGGTACTAGGGTTCTAGACAAGAAGATTTTTTTTAAGTTTCCATTGAAAAAATCTATTTTTAGCTCCTGTGACCTACATATGCAACAGACTGGAACCATTTGAACAAAATAGATAAAGGACATCTAGAAGTAACACCATGCCGAATATCAAAGCTCTGGCTATATTAGCTTCAGAAAAGAAGATGTTTGAAAACTGTGACCCCCGGAGTGGGGCTAATTTTGACCCCAGGGGCATAATTTGTACAAACTTGATAGAGGACCTGTAGATGATATGCAATCGACCAGAACCATTTGAACCTTATTGGTATAGGACATCTAAAAGTGTCAACATGCCAGATATCAAAGCTCTGGCCATATTAGTTTCAGGAGAAGACGTTTGAAAATTTCACTATATAACTCTATGTTAAACTATGACCCCCCGGGCGGGGCCAATTTTGAGCCCCGGGGGCATAGTTTGATAGAGGACTTGTAGATGATGCTATGTGACAAATGTCTAAGATCTGGCCCTTGTAGTTTCAGACAAGAAGATTTTTTAAGATTTCCTTATTTTTTCACTTGGTTGCTGGTTGCCATGGCAACCAGAGTTCTACATTGTTTTTAATTCTTTGAACAATTTTGAAAGAACTTGACCCAAGGAACATTCGTGTAAAGTTTGGTTGAAATCTTTTCAGCAGTATATGAGGAGATGTCATTTGAAGCAATTGTTAAAGACAACAATGACTGTATAAAGTGAAATTATTTTCTTCTGTGGAAGAATAAATTAAAGACATAAAAAGGAATATGTATGGGTTAATAGGTTAATAAATATCATTATTTACATTTTCTAAATATAAGAAACTATATGTAAATGAGTGGCAAATAGTTTGGATCCAGATTAGATGCAGCATTATGTGGCATCTGACCTGGATCCATACTGTTTATGGCCAAGAATTAATTGTGGACTGATAGACAGAAAGATAAACAAACAAACAAAACACAAACAAACAAACAAACAGACAGACCAAAAGTAATATGCCTCGAACTAAGTTAAAATAGCAGACATCACTATCATTTCTGTTATGTATCTCAGTGACCTGAGTTCAGAGCTAGCTATGGGTCAGTTATGCAATAGGAGACGGTCTCAGAGAGAAATGACTATTATCATGCTGAACTGTTGTCTGCTCCAAATGTTTGTATGTGAAATATGTAAAAAATAATAACTTATATTTTCTAAATATAAGAAAATATGTAAATGAGTGGCAAATAGTTTAGATCCAGATTAGATGCAGCATTATGTGGCATCTGACCTGGATCCAAACTGTTTGCAAAAATGTTGCATTTAGTATAAGGGTAGCTTCTTAGCCTGGAAGATACAATGGGTCTGTATAAAAACGGATCATTAGAGAGTTTTTACTGTCAGACCTGCATCAAAAAGCACTGATATGGCCAGGGTTGAGTCAAATTTGACCCTAGGGTTTTGATTTTTTACAATTTTGAAAGTGATTTAGTAGAAGATACTATTCATGCAATATCTAAGGTGTGGGAACAGTGGTTTTTTACAAAAAACTTGTTTAAAGTTTTTCACTTTTTTTAATAAATTTCAATAAGTAGTCCACCAATGAATTTTATTTTAACAATTTCTGTAGAGAAGCATCCAAGGAACACCGTCAGCAATTTAGTTTTTCCCTCAAACTCGCGTTTTCAGAGGAGATGTCGCTTGAAGTAAATTTGAACGGGCGATCACAACAGCTCACCTTGAGCCTTCGGCTCAGGTGAGCTAAAAAACGGCAGACGGCAACGGTAAATTACGATAATAAAAGAGCATGCTGCCAGCCCAAAAGTTGAAATGCAAAGGAATGTATCGAAACTCCGCCCTGCCAGGTCAATAAAATTGATCTATACAAGGTATTCAATACAGAGACTTTCACTAGTACGGACATTATGTTAGGGTCATTTACAGGATTAAGAAAGACAGGTATATGAGGTATTTTTCAAAGTTGGCTCCCGAAAGTAGACTAAAATCTAGAGCGATAGCTGTATATGTGGTGCCCCTGCTATTAGTTACTGTAATTTGTGGCCCAAATGCATATGACAACAGGTTCAAACCAGAACGGGTTACAAAGCTCACCTCCTGCAAGGAACAGACTTCAACGCAAAGCCTTAACATTGACCCTAGAGGTCAAGGTCACCAAACTGTGGTCTACTTATTGAGGCACATCAGCATATGAAGTTTCATGACTGTAGATGCAGTTGTTTGCAGTTTGCAGTTGTTTGCTCAGAACAGATTGCAACGCAAATCCTTAAGGTTGACCCTAGAGTTCAAGGTTAAGGCCATTAAACTGTGGTGCATCATGGTCTACTCATTGAGGCGCATTAGCCATATGAAGTTTCTTGACCATAGGTGCAGTCTTTTGCTCAGTTTATGATATCAAAGTCCCTGACGCTGACTGTATAGCATAAGCCCCCCCTCACTATGTGGAGGTGAGCTAAAAGGTCAAATTACTATCATAATGCTGTAATTCAGTGAAAAGCTAAAACAGAGCAAAGTCCTGTCAACATGCACATCTGTGGTATATCAGTTTTTAGGCCAGACCTGAAAACAGTGGGTCAATATGACCCATTAACATCAAAACAGAGGAGTCAATATAGGTTTTTATGGGTCATGGAATTTAAACAAATGTTTTACTGAAAGATTGACTAAAAATCACTAGTATTAGTAGTAATTTTTATGATCTGCAAATAATACTTCTTTAGAGTTTAGAGTTACATGGAGGCGAACCCTTCATACTGAACACCAGAAAACACGGATGTCATGGGGAGAAGCAAAGCACGCGGCCCAAGACCGAGTCCGATGGAGAGCTGTGGTGGAAGCCCTATGCCCCAGGTGGGGTGAAGAGGATTAAGTAAGTAAGTAAGTGAGAGTTTATGTTTCGGTCAGAGCTGAAAATTGGTGGGACAAATTGACCCATTACATTTTCAACAGGGGGTTCATTTTGGAGAGGGTCAATGGCACAAGGGCCCCCTCTTGCCTAAACACAGTATATGTGCAAACACTCTTTTAAATCATAAGGTTGTAGCATTAAAACTGTAAGAGGAGTTTGACACACAAAGTATGTCCTGTACCATTGCATGAACCTTTTAACAAGAGCTGTCACAGTCAGTAATAACAAATGCCCCCAAAGAAAATTCCTGATATTAAAACATAGTGACCTGAAAATGGTTTGCAAAACTCAGCTATCCAAAGATATATTCAAACACCAAATTGGCTATCCCTAGCTAATAAGGTATTTAAGATAAGCTCTGGACAGGCTTTTGTACAATTGAAGTCAAGGTCAAAGATCAAGATCACAGACAGTAACTTAAAAATGGTCTGTGACACTCCCGCCATCCAAAAATGTATCCACACACCAACTTTGGCATTCCTACCCAAAGTTTTACAGGAGATAAGCTTCAGACATGCTTTTTGTATAACTGAGGTCAAGGTGACCTGAAAATGGTACCCGACATTCAGTCATCCCTGTAAAGTTTGGTTGAAATTGGTCAAGTGGGTATAGGATGTCTTTTGAAGAAATTGTTAACGAGGCCCCAAGACGGACAACGCACGACGACAGACACAGTGCCATCACAATAACTCACCCTGAGCCTTCGGTTCAGGTGAACTAAAAATAACAAAAGTTTTTAACAACAACAATAGTAACAATAACGACTAACAAGTACAATCATTACCGTTACCATCACCATTCCTATCCTCACTTTCACAATAATTATAATATTACTGTCATAATCATCATTTCGTCTTGATCAATAACCATTATCGTCTTTCCCTAAAATCATCACCACAAAACACCATGGTTGTTTATTACAATAGTAATACCAATATAAGAAGTAGACATAACTACAATGTTGGTGTACCAAAATAAAAGCTCCCTATCAAAACAAAAGATGAAATGTTAACGTTAAGGTACATCTACGAAGATAATAACCAAGACAAAAGAGAAGAGAAATATTTCAAGAAGACATGAACTAAAATCTTAACGCTTTATCTGATAGCCTATTTCTTGTATTGAAGATAGGTGACCACTTAAAGCAGGTGGAAAGTAAAGTAGAATGTGCCATAAGGTGCATTCTGCTCTACTTTCAACCTGCTTTAAGCTTCCATGTGCTAGAATATAGAAAATATTCCCTAATCCCTATACTATATTTACATGACTGATTAAATTGGAACTATTTTCTTCAGCGGAGGAATAAATCATATCTGCTAAAAGGTGCTTCTATGGGGAAAAGGGTTAATGTCTGCACAAAAAGGTTTGCTGGTCAATTAATGTAAGTTTTAAACTATTCAGAAAGGAGCTTGCAACGAAATTTTGATTCAAAATTAAGAAACCCCCAACATCTAGATCATTTAAAACATTAAAAGAGGTCTTGTTATTGACAAGTTCTACAATTCAAGAAAGTGGCATGTCCCAATTGTAGACAACTTTCAAGTTGAAAAGGGACATAATTCTGCCAAATGTGTAAGAGTTGTGAAAATGTTTCCCAACATAATAGTAATACCCGGTAATGTGTTCCAAGTTTGTAGACAATATCATAACTAGTTTTCAAGAAAATGATCTGTCCCATAAATTCAAGTTAAAAAGGGGCATAATTCAGTCAACTTTTGTGCAGGAGTTATAAAACCTATGGAAAGGTGTCTAAACACTAGTAAACAGAACATTTATAATCATAAATGTGTATATGTACCAAGTTTAAAGGCAATATCATAATAAAGTGCTCTTAAGACAAGAGCCCCATGGGGCATATTTCGCTCACCTGATAATAGCTGACAAAATGGAGAAAATGATTAATGTCCAGGACAGGGTCATTTTTTACCCGAGGGGCATAATTTGAACAATCTTGATAGAGGACCTGTAGATGATGCTATGTGCCAAATATCTAAGATCAAGGTACTAAGGATTTAGACAAGAAGATTTTTTTAAGTTTCCATTGAAAAAATCTATTTTTAGCTCCTGTGACCAGTCACCTACATATGCAACAGACTGGAACCATTTGAACAAAATAGGTAACGGACATCTAGAAGTGTCACCATGCAGAATATCAAAGCTCTGGCCATATTAGTTTCAGAGGAGAAGACGTTTTGAAAATTTCACTATACATTCTTGTATAACTCTATGTAAACTGTGACCCCCGGGGCGGGTTTAATTTTGACCCAAGGGGCATAATTTGAACAAACTTAATAGAGGACCTGTAGATGATGCTATGTGCCAACTATCTAATCTCTGATCCTTGTAGTTTTTTACGAGAAGATTTTTTAAGTTTTTATAGAAAAAATCTATTTTTAGCTTGTGACCTAGATATGAAACAGACCGGAACTATTTGAACAAAATACGTAAAGGATATTTAGAAGTGTCACCATACCAAATATCAAAGCTCTGGCCATATTAGTGTCAGAGAAGAAGACTATATAACTCTATGTAAAACTGTGACCCCCGGGCCGGGCCAATTTTGACCCCAAGGGCATAATTTGAACAAACTTGATAGAAGACATGTAGGCGATGCTATGTGCCAAATATCTTAGCTCTGGCCCTTGCAGTTTCAGTCAAGAAGATTTTTTAAGTTTTCATTGAAAAAAATCTAATTTGATCTCCTGTGACCTAGATATGCAACCGATCAGAACCATTTGAACAATATTGGTATAGGACATCTAGAAGTGTCACCATGCCAAATATCAAAGCTCTGGCCATATTAGTTTCAGAGGAGATGACGTTTGAAAATTTCACTATATAACTCTTATGTAAAACTGTGACCCACGGGGCAGGGCCAATTTTGACCCCAGGGGCATAATTTGAACAAACTTGATAGAGGGCTTGTAAATGATGCTATGTGCCAATATCTAAGCTCTGGCCCTTGTACTTTCTGACAAGAAGATTTTTTAAGATTTCCTTATTTTTTCACTTTGGTTGCCATGGCAACCAGAGTTCTACATTGTCTTTAATTCTTTGAACAAATTTGAAAGAGCTTGATCCAAGGAACATTCCTGTAAAGTTTGCTTGAAATCTGTCAAGCGGTATAGGAGGAGATGTCATTTGAAGCAATTGATCACAACGATGCACGATGCACGACTGACGCCGGACACAGGGCCATCCCAATAGCTCACTTGAGCCTTTGGCTCAGGTGAGCTAAAAATGGCAAGGAGCAAAATTTCAAGTTAAAATGGGCATAATTCTGTCAATTTTTTGTAAGAGTTATGAAACTTACAAAAGATTCTCCAAACATCACAGATAATGTGAACCAAGTTTGAAGACATTATCATAAATAGGAGAATAGGTTCATTTAGCAGGAATGATGCATATAAAGAAGTTCTTTTTACACTGCTAAAGAAAAGTATTTACCTAGACAGTTTCCAGACAGGGGAAGTAATTCTCTCAGTAATCTCACAGTTCACCAGTGACCAAGCTGACTGACAGTCGGTAAAACTGTCTGGGTAAATACCTTTCTTTAGCAGTGTAAAAAGAACTTCTTTATATTATCATAAATAGTTTTCCAGAAAATGGCATGTCCCAGAAAATATCAACATGATTAAGGAACAAATCTTCAAGTTTTTAGAGAGTGGACAAGCAAAAGTTAACTGAAGACAGCAGTATAAAAATAGGTTCGCTTAATCAGTCATTCAAGAATATACACAATTTAGCAAATCTTTCGTTTATGCTTTGACATTTTATCCACTCACCTTTGCTCACAATTTGTCTCATGTTAGCGAAAGACTTGTCTGATTGCCAGAAGTGACTTCCCAAATGTCCAATTTTAAGATCCCATATAGACGCTCCTGAAATAAACATATGTATATATCAAATAATTTGATCCAATGGAAAACAATCCAATCTATTGAAAGGGATGGATGCTACCCCAAATTATGCTTGATCCAGGGATGGTATTGTCTGTAAATTGTAATTATTGGTAAGCTTCACTGAATTATAACTGAGCAATGCACAGAATTCCCATGACAAATGTATGTATGCTTCTGCTTCCTTAAACCGGTGTAATCCGAAATATCCAAATAGCGTTGATGGCACGTCATTTACATCCCTAATGTTAACATAAAGAACAATTAATACTCAAATGTCAACCGACAAATCCATCAAAATGGACTATTGTGAGCTTTTTAACTCTTTCCTTGAAACTTCAAATGGACAATTCCAGTTTCCACTTACATGTAATTCTAGTCAATTTCTGACTTTTAAGGGTTGTTTTTTAAATGTTTTGCATTATGACAAACAGTCAAGGCCTGCACTGTAGGCTTAACGATCAATAATCGGAATAAACACCAGATCAAGGATTTAAACTAAAGCAATACGGTAATTCCACAGTATCAATAATAGATCTAGATCAACCCCATCCCTCTGGACCTAGATATATGCATTGTTTCAGCTGTAGATGTAAAAACCGGAATATGCATGTCTAGATTGTCTTTACTAAACAGCTGAGATCAGAGGGGAACTGCACACGCTTGATGACGTCATATTATGTACAGTAAGACCTAAAATTTAAAGGCAATTAATAATGAAATGTGCTTACAAATAGAGCTTCAATAAGCGTTATTTATGTTGGTGTTAAAGCATGCTTAATGTCTCAAACTACACATTGAAATAACCTTCAATTTAAGTAAAATATTACATTTAAAATGACTGTCGTCTAAAACACAAAGCAGAAACGAAGTGTCTTCTTGTTTTCCTCGAGCCCAAGCCAGTGCTAAATAGGTTAGACCATGGTTGGGCGCGAATAAACGACATAGTTCTAGGGGGCTACGCCCCCCTCGAACTATAATTTATCTTTTATTCGCGCACAACCACATGTGGTCTATACTATACGTAAAAAGGCATATTTATGGGGTAATGGGTTAAGGATGATCCATCCTACACCTGAACTATCTTTATTTACCTATTTTTCATTGGGACAAAATTAAAATCAATTTATAAGCTTGACCCATTACTCCATAAAAATGCCATTTTATGCCTTAAATTTACTCCTTCGCTGAAGAAAATAATTCTGATTTATCAGTCATGAACATGCACCGTAAGATATTATTCTATATTCTAGTAGATGCATTTTAAAGCAGGCTGAAAGTAAAGCAGAATGTGCCTTAAGGCACATTCTGTGTTACTTTCAACCTGCTTTAAGCGGTCACCTGTGTTTAAAAACTTAAAACAGCCTATGGGGTAAGGGGTAAAGCAATGGAACGTTACTCAGCAACTGACCTTAAAATTTAAGGCACTACAAGTGTGCATTGATCATTATAATTTATTATAATATTTTGACTATACCTTTGAGTAGCGTTGCAAAATCAGCTCAAAATATTTAATACACAGCCACTATGCTTATGACATGTCGTAAACCAGTCTCTGATTCTTGTTTTATGTAAACAAATTGTATCAAGTTGCACATGTACAGCAGTGCACTAGGGATGTCAACATGTGCGACAATACTCCGAAATGCTTCGAGTATCCACCAGTACATCGGCGACACTGACAAGATTGAAAAGGTGCAACGTAGGGCAACAAAGTTATGTTCTTCAATAAAAGACATGTCATATGAAGAGAGGCTGAGAGTAATGAGACTGCCATCAATGAACTACAGAAGTGAACGTGGAGACATGATTCAAGTGTACAAGATCCTGTCAGGCAAAGATAAGGTCAACCAAGAGAGGCCATTACCCCTAAATGAGACCAATATAACAAGAGGACATAACTTCAAACTGTCAAAGAAGCGAGTTAGGCTTAACATCAGGAAGCATTCATTCGGGCTAAGGGTTGTTAACCACTGGAACGCATTACCAGACTGGGTAGTAAATGCAAAGAATGTGAATACAGAATGACTAAGTATGAGGGGCAATTTTAAGTAGTGGCAACAGATCAGTAACTTCAATATTATAAGTGCAAAATGCATGTGTGATATATCTTTTTAAAGAGCAATTCTTTGCCCACACAATGGTGTAACGCACGATAAGATCACATAAGTGGACAAGTCATAACATGAACCAAGACACTTACTTAAGGACACTAGGACATAGCACTTGTCAGACATTATTTTTGACGTAAAAGCAACTTTTTCATTTCTTTTTTTTCTCATGAAACCTTTCAAAATGTGCTTTCGAACACTATATCGAACAAACTAGATAAGCATTGGGCATATGGGCAATACTCAGTCCGACCCACGCATGTGCTAGAATCAGTAACAAGAAGACTTGGCATGGAGCGGGAGTTTAAGGCGGTTGCTGATGAATTCGCCTAGAGACGAACTCGCCTACAATTAGAAATATAGTAACCCAAATGGTGAATTCGTCTAGAAAGCAATTATATAGTGATTGTATTTCACAGTGAATCACACCTTATAGTACAGGTATATCTACCGATTGCAAGTGAATAAAATGAAAGATCAACTTGCCTTATTGTTTTCTGATATTAAAGAGACTCACAACCAGATTTAGCATTAAAAATAGTAATTTGTTAATATGTGACAAACGCTTATATAAACGGGCAGGAACAGTTTAGGATAAAAAATTCTGTTTAAAAAAATGCATTTCAATAAAAAACAAGAATATCGTTCCCAACGATGGATGCTCCCCACAAGGAAAACCCCCATAGTATAGCATGTTTACTTTTTTGTTTAGTAGGTGAACACAGTTTCAAGTTTCATCAACTTATGATGCAACGTTCAGGAGATATGCTTCAGACAAAAAATGAATTTTTTATGAAAAAAGGTCGACAATTCAATATTTGGAGATGTCAGAGTTATACTTCTTGTGTACTACACTCTTTTTGTCATACTCTGACTGATTTAATCAAGTTTCATCAAGTTACAGTGCTTCAGAAAATTTGATTTTATATGAGAAAAAGGGAGATAATTCAATATTGGTAGATGAGGTTATGCTTCTTGACTACAGCACTCCCTCTTTCATCCTGTATCACTGTATCAAGTTTCATCAACTTACAATGCAATGCTCAGGAGATATGCTCCGGACAAAATTTGATTTTTTTTAAATAGAAAAAGGGAGATAATTCAATATTGGGAGATGACAGAGTCATGGTTCTTGTGTACTGCACCTCCTTATGTCAGCATCTACCACTGCATCAAGGTTCATTAGCTTACAGTGTAACAGTCAAGAGATATACTCCAGACAAAATTTTGGGGTTTTTTGTTGTTGTTTTTTTAAAAGGGACATTATTCATTATTGGGAGATGACAGAGTTACCCTTCTTGTCACAAGTTGTGCAATGCACTTCCTTCTGTCATCCTCTATCACTGTAGCAAGTTTCATCAACTTAGGGTGTAACAGTCCAGAGATATGCTCCGGACAAAAGACTCGGACAAAAATTGATTTTTTTAAGAGAAAAGGGGAGATAATTCAATAGTGGGAGATGACAGAGTTACGGTTCTTGTGTACTGCACCTCCTTCTGTCATCCTCTTAGTGATTCCCCTAAAGCGGAACAAAAGGGCGGCCCGCCCTGCCGCCTTTGATCCCCGCCCTGCCCTTTGATCGGGCCGCCATCCTTACAAACAACCCGCCACGCTTGCCCCTCTCAGTTTCCAGATTATGGAGTATCCTGCAGTGTCACTAATTAGTGTTGTGATACCGCTGCTGGTACCCTGCTTTATTGATAAGACCTTATCGTGTGTCAGCAATACACAGGTAACCATCGCTATGTCCCGCCATCTTTAAGTTTTGACACTTGATACACAAACACTTCACGAAAGCGCTAATTGGGGCTTATTATCAGACAAACATCGTATTGGATGGGATGATGAAAGGTTTGTGTTAATCTCTTTAATTGTAGCCAGTATTTTATTACCGGCGTTTTTAAGATGATTTTAAGAGTGAGAAGATATACGATAATTTTTACCGATTTTCAGTTGTTGATTTTGAGGTAACAAAAATCATAGAAATTGACAGAATGGTATTTGTTCTATCATTTCTCATTTGATGATTATCTATGAAATCTGATTTAAAACATCAAAATAAAGAATCAATTTGTAAATTTTGCCATGGAAGCTACTGGAAAAAGACCGTGAGAGCGAACTTTGTAATTTACTCTTTTTAAAGGACATTTTCAGTCAGCATGCTTATCTCTTCATTTTGACCCCATAATGGTCATGTATGTCAATTTGTAAGGCATAACATGCTGAAAAACAAAATGTTGACAATCGTCCTTGAATGAAATAAGTGGGTGGGAAAATCGTTCATGGCAACTCCAAATTGATAGATTCTTATCTAATATGGGAATGCAAGTTAATTTTGTAATTAAATTTGTTATGTGATCTGTTAAGACTGTACACTAATGTTTATGTACATTTTCTACAATTTCAGGTTGTAGGGAGAATGGGTCAATGTCAAATTCCCAACACCTGCTGTATGGTCACCTAGCTTGGTGAGAAGGGGTGATCAGAAGGCTAAAGACACAAGAAATGGGAGCCTTGCAGAGAGAGGAAGAGAACTCACAGAAAAGAGAGACACAAATTCATTTGATTATAATTATATAGTGGTGTGAATAAATATATTTGTTTTAAAAATATCTTGATTTTTGTGTACAATTTCACAGAAGGCCCTAAATACCCAATAAATACGCCTTTTTACACCTTTGATATATGTCTCGAGCAGTGATTTATATTAACTATATGGTATACATGGTCGCTGGCCTCGAGTGAAGAAAATAGTTCCAATTTATATGTACAGCCATGAACATGCAGCATCAAAAATATTTTCTTTATTATAATAAATGTAAGCTTAAAGCAAACTGAAAGCAAAGCAGAATGCGCCTTAAGGCACACTCTGCTTTACTTTCAAACTGCATTAAGTGGTCACCTATTTTCAAAACTAGAAACAGGCTATGAGGTAATGGGTTAAAGACAGTAATTGAAGCGTAAATATGATATAATGATAATTTTAATCAACCCCAATAGATCGGGGGCATATTATTTTTGCCCTGTCTGTTTGAATATTGTCTGCAACCTTAACCTTGGCAATAACATTTGGACAATAAATCAAAATCTGAAAACAAGGTGTGCTGTAAGTCTCCAAAAAAAACTCTTCTACAGTCTGAACATAGCTTCAATACCATGAAGATTAGAGAGCAGTTCACATATGATAACACTACAACCACACTTTTTAATTCTCCAGCTTGGCAGACCATTCTGTCAGTGTACCAAGCTGTCCTATGAGTGCACAGGTACTCCAACAACATCACTTTTAAAGATAATTAATTCAAAATGATTATCATCTTTAAACATCTGCAAAAAGTTTGACCATCACAGATCAGCAGGTGCTAGAATGAAATTTTGATGCTGATTGATTAATATTCTATTAGCAAACAGAATAGACTTATTAAAAGTTATTTCATCCATTTCTATATACATGTACAGTGTATGCATATGTTTGGCTAAATATATGTATGCATCTGTATATAGCTAAAATGCACTACAAGTATGTATCTGAATAGCTAAAATGCACTACATGTATTTCATTGGTCAAACTGCAAAATTTTCGCTGCAGTGCGGATCCTCCCCCTATGTCCAGCTTGCAATATGCCTAAAGAAAAAAGGAAAAAACTGGGTTTCAACCCTTTCATGCGCACAAACAAATGCGGTACTAAATCTAAAGATTCAATCAGCCTTTGATAAGGGTGCTCTTTATGCTATGTCGTGCAAAAAAAGTGCCCTTTTTATTTGTTGCACCCTGCCCTTTTTTCATCCTGGGGGAAACACTACCTCTATCACTGTATCAAGTTTCATCAACCATGGTGAACCGTTCAAGAGATATGCTCCAGACAAAAAAGCGGGACGGACGGACGGACGTTCTTACAGGAGGATACTTATGTGGCTATTTTCTATTGTTTTCTTTTGCGAGGCTGGAAACACAACTGACAATTTCTTTTTGCTCTAACTTGAAAAATAATGATCTGGAGGCTAACCCTACCCCTAACCCTATGTCCTACAACTGGCCAGGTTAATGTCACAAGAATTGGCCAGGTTAATGTCACAAGAGACGGCCAGATTAATGTTTTTCAATTATGGGGCTAAGAATTTTAGCCACGTATAAGTACCCTCTCGTCTACGACACAGGGAATCGGCTCATAGTTAAAGTGCTCTATATATAGATAATATAATAAAGGGAAATAACACGGATTTTCACCCACCACGTTTGATCGCATTTTTTTTCAAACCCAGGCGAAGCCTGGTCAAATTTTAACCTATCCACGTATCAAGCAATAAATTATTATTCGAATGACACCAAACATTTATATTTACCCCAATCACGATAAAGAGAAATGAACTCAAAAGTTGCCGTTTTGCGTTTTTTTATTTTCTCGGAAGAGAAGTTGTCGGCGCAGCGGTCACGAATTGCCAAGACTTAAAGAGGGCACAACCGCATTTTGCACACAAATGACTGTCTGGGATAGATACATTATCGATAAATATCACATTTACTTACATCAACAGTCATCAAATCCGGATCATTATTGAGGTTTATCACTCGCTTTCGGTTCTGTCAAGCAATAAAACGCATGACATCCATTTTATGTAAATCAAATCGAGGCTTGGAAGTGAAACGATCGCAGTGATTGGTCAGTCAATAAAAAACAGTGCTTGTTACCATCGCTAGAATTCATTGTATTAACAGCGGGGGGAACCAGTCTATATGCTTTTTGACAGATCGCGGGAAATGCAAGTGCCAACATACTGAAATTGCCAAATAATAAGAAAAAGGAAGCCTTACCACTTTTTTGAGGGTCATTAGTATTGTTGAATGTTATCTACCAAGAGACAATCATGTTTTACTTGTTAAATCGCTTTCAAATGAATTCCTGAATTTTGACACTTTGTGTTTATACTGGAGATTGCTGATCTAAATTTAGCGCATAAACCAGCCAGCCAATGAAATCGCTCCATATCTCAGAGTAACATAGCCAGGGCTCCAGATAATTTTACTTTTAATCAGTACAGTACTGATCAATTTTGAAAACAATCAGTCCCCAGATTTTTTAATCAGTACACATGGATCTTCAATTCATCGGCAGATCGCGAGTTAAATGGCCAACTTTAAAAGAAAGGAAAAATAATGCCTCAGTAATTATGCTAGATACAAAGTTTCAAATAACCTAATAGTTGTATCTACCATAAACATCTACATCCATCCCAAAATCTCAACTTTGTCATACCTTCCTCTGCTATAGGACACAGTATCACTCAAACTCATTCTTTCCACGTACCATCAGACTTTGGAATAAACTACCACACAGCACTAAGGCCAGTGACAGTCTCACAAGCTTCACTGCCAGCCTCAGATCTCACAACCTAACTGCATAAGTTGTTTTGAAACTTTTTTAACCTCTGTTTATAATTGATCTTTCAGCTCTGCATTGTTTATCATTATGTTTTACTTTTTTACCACTGTCCCCGACCTCCCTGTCATTGTCAGAAATTGACAGTAGGGAGTAATAAAGTAGAAATATAAGATAAAATGTTAGATTCTTGAAAATCGTAATTTACCAGTACCTACATTTATTAAATTACGTTTTCAGGAATCTAACATTTTAGCCGCTTATGCGGGTTTTTTCTCCGCCGATGAAACAGTGTTCGAATTTATATTGTTCAACATACTACCACAAGATTCATTAGGTGTTAGTTCCTTTTTAAATCAGATAGCTGACAACCGACGGTTTTCAACTTTCTATCGTTTTTCTGACTCTTCCATGCTAAGATTGATATTTTGTTGCAAGGTTTTCAACCAAAACACTTTTCGGAGAACTTGGATTTTATCGTCCGTATATCAACGGTGACGGGTCAAAACGGCCCAAATCCTTAACGGCCCAGGTCAAAACGGCCCACTTTTGGGCCGTTTTGACCCGGATTCGGAAGTTAAATAATTATTGGTGAAACTTGCGTTAATGGATAGAGAAAGCGATGTGTACAAAAATATAATTATTACGAAGACAAAATCTACTAGATTGATAGGTTTACGAATGAAAGTAAGAATGAATCCTGGTGAGCTGTATAGTGAGGTGGCGTTTCATCTGGATCCACACTGTTTGCAATGGTTATTAGAGTTTTTCACATTACAGACATAACTACTAAACTATTCATTACTGGGTGTTTAAGGCAGGTGGATACTTAAGGATTATACATAAATATTAATCTGCATCTATGTGTAAACTATTATATCTGTTTAACTTTAGCTGGATCCAAACTGTTTGCAAAGCCGGCTTTATTTAGATGAAACGAGTAACTTTATATGGTATACATATAAGGGTATTCATTTTAATACGCCCAACTGTCAAAATACGTAACAGAAACTTGCGAAATGAAAGCAGACATCGATTCTGCTTAAACGTGCAAAGTGTGCCGCAAACGTGTGCCGCTAGAGACACAAGACTACTGTACATAATTGTTTGATTGCATTAAAGGTGTTAATCTTTGCTCTTTGACCTGCTGTTGTGACAGTTTGTTATATTAACACCTCACTGCCTTGCCTCAGGTACACTGGGTATTTGCCAACAGTTTTGATTCTCATCAGATCTGTAAAGCAGGTTCTGATCAAGATCGAAAAAAACCTGATTTTAAAACACATAAAAGAATCTAAAGAAATTGAAGCAGATACTTGTTTAAAGCAGATGACATCGTGGTAGTTAAAGGAGTTAACTTTTTTTTTAAATTATTTTCAATAATCATATAATAATCATAATACAGTATAATATTACATTCACGAGTTGGGCCGTTTTGACCTGGGCCGTTTTGACCCGGGCCGTTTTGGATCTGGGCCGTTTTGACCCTGGGCCGTTTTGGTTTTGGGCCGTTTTGACCCGCATTCATATCAACGCAGATATACAGATGTATATGCAAGTGAGTAGTAACCTCCCTTTGCTAACGGTGCGCAAGTAAAAAAATTACCAAACGATAAAAGGAAGCTTCATTACGAGACCGCAAATCAATAACATTTGACATGTCGCGGTTGACTATTTGCAAATATCGGTATGACAATAACTAGGCTTTTGAATTGATACACGCGTCCCCGAGAATTTCTCGCGTACACAGTACTTCAATATTTTGAAATTAACGCGTACATGGTCGAAACGTTCGCGTATTTCACTGAGTACACCGGCTTATCTGGAGCCCTGATAGCCTCGTTTTGAATTACACAAAATGGAACACAAACGTGTTATGAATAAAAGAACTGAAAGAAACTAACATACCTCAATAAAAAGCATGATCTGGTGAGTGTCAATGTTAGTGAATGTATTATTTATTGATAATTAATCGATCCCAGTCAGTCGTCCGTGTGCAGAAGGCGCATGTGTCCGTGTTTAGTCTTGGCAAATCGTGATTGAGTAGACAACGACTTCTCTTCTGAGATCAAGAAATCACCGCAAAACCGAAACGTTCCGAGTCCATTCCGCTTTACTATGGTGAGAGAAATATAAACAAGAGGGCCATGGCCCTTAATTCGCTCACCTGAGGTCATTGTGCCTTAGCTTAATAGGCAAGACAACATTTTAATATAGCTGTAAATGGAATTATCTTCCAGACAAAAAAAACATGACAAATTGGAATTACTCAAAAAAAATATTGTTGGCAGAGTTATGGCCCTTATCCATGACACTTCTTCTTATCAAGCTACATGTATTTCCATATGATTATTTATTGCGCATTCTGCTTTACTTTCAACCTGCTTCAAGTTATCATCTACTAAGATATAGATACTATTTCTTATATATTACATTTTTATGACTGTATAAAGTGTAATTATTTTCTTTAGAGGAGGAATAAATTAAAGGCGTAAAAAGGCATATGTATGGGGTAATGGGTTAACATAATGGGAAATAACTCAAAAATGACATTGACCTTTGTAGGACATGACCCAAGTTATAAAGTTTCTAACTTTAACAAAGTTATGGCTAAGATTAAAGTTGTGGACTGACAGACAAACAAATGGACAAACAGACAAAAAAGCAGACAGACAAAAACAATATGCCCCCGACTGCAGGGGCATAAGAATGTAGCAGACAACATATGCTGCTGTTACAGTGAACCTCAGCTGACCTGAGTTCAGTTATGTAACTCTGCCAGTAGGAAATGTCGCGAGAGGGGTCCCCAGTATCCGAAAACCGGGTCCATGGGGTGCATTTTCTAAATTTCTGCCGGTGGCCAATTTCAAGGTCACTAGCAGCTGAATAAAAAATTGAAGAGCTTTGAAACAGTTTCAACATGATTTCAGTGGTTACTTGTACAATACCAATTGTATATTCATTTATAGGAAAGATATTGATAGTGAAAGTCTAATGATTTAGCATTTCCACGCCTTCGAGTCTGATTAAAAAAAAAAGAGTGTCCCCCACCCACCCTAGGCTCTACTTCTAAGAGAAGTACGCTACTAACTTGGAGCTTTTCCATAGTATTTGTTGGGGTAGTAAGGTCCGTGTATTCTGGGGTTGTACTCAGGTTCGTATGCTCGATAGCCGCCGTAGCGGTTGTTAGAGGTTTCTCCTCCAGTCATGTTGAGGTCAACCTGCTGCCAGTTTGTATTCGGATGCAATGGCCGCTCTAGGGTACAGAACACCAAATAGACCGAAAGGGTCCGTACATTCACCCAACAAAACCCAACAGATACCAAAACAAACCAATACATATGGAGCGCATTCGTTGCCAAAATTCCAGACATGCAATCACCCAGTTTTCAATTATTGTTTGGCCAAAAACGATATGTATTTGTATAAATGTCGTTTAGAATCATGCAAACTTAACATGTAAATGTCTGTTTACATGTGTATACTGTATTCCATAAAAAGGTATTTATAGTTTATACTTTAAACACTTGCAATTCTTTCATGTAAAGCTGTTAACAAGGGAACCAAAATCCACGATTTAATGTTACTTTCTAAGACAGAACTACATATAACCAACATTTGAAATAAACATTTTCCGCCTGGAAGAATTGAAAGTACGCTTTGCGAAAGACGTTTCACCTTTTGCAAACAGACACCATACAATGAACTTCGGATATTCGCCAATGTACAACAGACAATGTAGAAAGTAACAAATGAGTCACGAGGGCGTGTCTTAGCTACATAAGCCCCTCCTTCGACGCGTCAATTTTCCTTCGTGAAGTTTCGGTATTTCCTAGAACGTATGCCAAGAACTCTGAGGTGTTCCGAGTGACTATAATTCTGCTTTACTTTCAACCTGCTTTAAAGGGACTCGCAACCGGATGGTGTTCTTGTCAAAATAAAATAAAATACTCAAATAAAAGCAAATTTGTGGCATTATTTGGCTTTTGACATTAAAAACATATGATCAGTCAAAAAAACGTCTCAAGAATCGTCACCGAATCTTAGTTTTTTAGATATTTACCATCGTTTTTCCATAGCGTTAGCTAACCGTATAGTTGTTGTAGTTGCTTCTCTACACGGGGTCAGACATAAACCCGAGCCGAATAATGTTCTATTAATAGCTATCATTGAAGTACGTTAATTCGCTACCACATATATAGAGAGCGTCCGTAGCCGAGGGCGTAGAGGCGATGCCTCATTTTTCATTTTTGTCTCCGCATGGATGGTCACGGGTTCGAATCCCACCAGAGCCTCTTCTTTTTTTTTTGGAAATGCATTTTTTTACAGAATTTATTATCCTAAACTAAATTTTACCCATTTATATAAGCATTTGACCTATATTTACAAATTACTATTTTTAATGCTTGATCCGGTTGCGAGCCTCTTTAAGTAGTCACCTATTTTCAATACTAGAAATAGGCTATCAGGTAAAGGGTTAATGTTACTAAGTCTTCACAGGTACACTGTTTCAAAGGACCCATAGATGCACCAATAGGGTTCAAATGGTTAAAGAAGCTGAGCCCACCTTAAAGCAGGATAAAAGTAAAGCAGTTAATCAAAAGCTGCCACAGGAGATTTCTGCTTTACTTTTATCTTGCTGTAAGCAACCACTTTAACCATTTCACACATAGATGCACATGTTTGCAGTTTTTTTTTAATTATTCCTATTACAAATTTAATGCATGTACCTTTTCATACTTCTACAAATATTATCCTGATAAAGAGTCATTGGAAACCTTGAGTCGTTTTATAAAACTTTGTACGACGAATGTTGTCGTAAGTCAGATTATAAAAGTCTCAATTATTATTTATTTCTCAATCTAATCCTGTCTTGTAACATCTTTTTTGAATCGTCTTGAAAATGTCACAAGACAGGATTAAATAGAGAAATCAGAAATTAAATGTATTTTAAAGTTTTGACTTACGTCAACAATGTTTATGAAACGGGCCCCTGCCCTGCATCTGGGCAGATGGATGTTTAAAGCAGGCACATGTAAAGCAGAAAAGTTCTTTCAGGAACTATCTGCTTTACTTCAGTCTGCTTAACCTATTACCCCACAGCCTGTTTCTAGTATTGAAGACACGTGACCACTTAAAGCAGGTTGAAAGTAAAGCAGAATGTGCCTTAAGGCACATTCTGCTTTACTTTCAGCCTGCTTTAAGCTACAGTCTGCTAGGAAATAGAAAACATTTCTTATGATACATATTCATGGCTGTAAAAATTGGAATTAATTCTTTAGTGGATGAATAAATGAAAGGCGTAAAAAGGTGTATTTATGGGGTAATGGGTTAAGCAAGCACCTGTGTGTCAAACTGGCTACATACAGTGGAGAAAACGTTATTCTTTCCCAATAAACGCGTTTACGCTAAAACTATTATTTCTATTGCAAACAGTTTGGAGCCAGATCAGACGCTGGGTAACCCGGCGTCTGATCAGGCTCCAAACTGTTTGTCACCAATATAAACATGAATTATCAGAATTGTCCAAAAGTTGCACTTTTCTATGTTTTAGTGGTTTGCGGTTTGTTTAAACGGGAAAGAACAACGTATTCTCCACTGTAAAATAATAGGGCTAGGTAAACCCCCGGCGAACGATTCCGGTAAGATCCGATTTAGTTTACTCCGCCCAAATTAATATTCGTAGTATTCCGTAAAAATTCCTTATAAGGTCATAGCAAAATTCGCTAGTTTTGCATTTGGAGAAATGTAATTCTCGACTTGCAAGAGTCAACTGTACACTGGAGAAATGTCAATGACGGTCGTCAATCCGCAACTTTCGGTTTATATCTGTGTTCAAGTTTATTGAAAACAGATGATTTCAGTTGGATTTTCGGATGCAGTTCTTTGCTTGTGACGGTTTGAGGAATTTCATTCTGATCTGTAGGATTAATTTGTCAATTTCATGAAATGTAAAGCGGGTGTTTGCTTTGAACAAAGCAGAAAGTCAATTCTAAAAATAGCATTGTATGGTCATGACTAACGTATGGACAAGTCACATTTATATTTTGTACAGTCGGGTTTGTATTTTATACAAACTACAAAATAGATGTAAGCATTTACATGTCTAGATTATTGGCAACGATTGCGCTCCATAAATACATACCAACAAAACCAAATATGAATTGAATCTACTACATATCAACATCAACATCAACAGTATATACGTCTACGTGATACTCCCAACGATCAATTGCTGATCATGACAGGGAGGTCAGGGACAGTTATTATAAGGTTAAAAACATGATAGTGATGAATACAGATATGGCTAAAAATAGGTTAAAATGGTTAAAACAAAGTGCATGATTACTGACTGTAAGTGCTGAGGCGCATAGTGAAGCTTTCTAAGCTGTCACTGGCCTTGATGGAGTATGGCGGGTGATGGACAATTCGTCAAAGTGCAAACTCGTCAAGTACAAAAGGGGTAGTCAACTCGTCAAAAAGGAATTGAGGTACAAAATTTTAAGGGTGGTCAACTCGTCAAAAAGGTTTTTGTATACTGATTTAATTATACAATAAATATAACGATATTCCAGATAGGGAATTGAAATAGTATTAATATATAAACTGCTATTTTCTAATATGTTCGATCTCTAAGGGCAACCTTTCGTCTAAACAGTGTAGACCCTGATCATAAGGCTTATCAGATATGGGTGATGGACAATTCGTCAAAGTGCAAACTCGTCAAAAAGGAATTATTGCACAAAAGGGGTAGTCAACTCGTCAAAAAGGAATTATAGTACAAAAGGGTATAGTCAACTCGTCAAAAAGGTTTTTGTATACTGATTTAATTATACAATAATATATAACAATGTTCCAGATAGGGAATTAAAATAGTATTAGTATATAATCTGCTCTTTTCTAATATTTTCGATCTCTAAGGACAAACTTTCATTTATAACAGTGTAGACCCTGATCATAAGGCTTCGGCGCTATCAGATAATTATAAGGTTACACACGAATGAAGAACCCTCATTCGTGGTCCACAGTAAAATCGTGCAAAATGACAATGTATTAATCTATATAGAGAAATCAAAAACTGTCGGGAGCCCTTTGGTCCGGGTCTACATTGTTAACAAATTAAATGTTTATCATCTACATATTTACATTATGGTGCAAACTGTCAAACAGTGTAGATAATGATCATAGAAGGCTTCGCGCTATCACATAATTTCTTATCAGTGTAACGTGTACCGGGTATGTTTAACTCAAACTGACTAAACCACAAAAAGGGGTACAAGACATTTAATTTTCCTCGGGGCTACCTAGCCTATGATTTACAAACAAAACCACCGAAACCCAATATTTGGGTTTGAGGTTTAAAACAGGACAATATATATACAGAGTATTAATAAAATAAATGAAACAGGCTATCTGCCTCTGAATTAATCAATGACAAAACCAATAATTAGTACCAATAACTAAAGAAAACGTTGCCGGTTATTTCTACCTGGAACCTCAAATTATGGCTCCAAACCAGAAATGATGACTTCAGACCACAAAATCCGACCTGGAGTCGATTTTGTTCCCAGAGCTATACATTTTGATCTCAGACACACTAGCACGGTCTGAGCACCTCCAAACCTGCTTAGGTATTGGTGGACATAGCTCTACGTAACCTAGATCTACTAACTGTTTAGATCTAACTCTGAAGTAAGTCTCAAACTAAATATTGGGAAGTGACGACCCGGAGCTAGTTTTTGGTGTTTCTTCGCATTGCAATAATGCCTGAAGGTTCCAAAACACTTGTCCAAAGCCCTCGTTCTCCCACAATATTCACAAGTAATAACCCTTCTGGATGTTAACTGGCCGGCTGGCAGAAACCTTCTGCCCAGATTGCTTGCTTTATTCGTTTTTACGTCTCTTTCCCGGGGTACTCTCTTATAGAGATCTAACCCATGGTCGGGGGAGCACTATTGCCCAGATTGTAGAGCGACAGGGGTTTATATAACCTTGGTTTGTACGTGGCGCCGCCTGGTTATGTTTGCCAGGAAATCATGGGAAGCTACTCTAGACAACTTCCTATCGCTTTAAAACCGTTCTGAAAGCGCCCACTGATCAAAACATGATCAATAAACAATATCACTATAAACTCAATGAATAAACAAATACTACATGTATTAGACGTACAAGCTTGGGCTGGGTAATCTTTCCGTAAAGTAACATTCCAAATAATTGATATATCTACCTTTAAAAGAGTCTATTTGAAGCCGATTTCGAAATTCTGTATCTAATAACAAATGGCGTAATTAATTCAAGGGAGGTAACATTTGAAACCTTGGTAAACTATATATTTGTCACATTACCCACGCCTCCGGGTACAGTCGTCCCGACTGACAAAATATCACATCAAAGGTATAAAAAAAACACTTCTTGATTTAATCATGTTGTAACCTAACATTTGTATGGAAACTTAAATAAAAAAACTGCAAAAACAAGTTTGGAGCCTTGTAAACGAGGCTTTGATCAAAGTGTCCTCGTCTTTGGTTTTACTCTAGCATCACAAAGTGTGTCTCGGGCAATATCAGCTGTTCAGGGCTGACTTTTAAAAATAGGAGTCAGTAAATGTGACTTGCCACGCATATTAGCTTGGATGTTGTACCTGGGTTGTTCAAAGTCAAAACCTTGAGCCTGACCCTTTGAAATAATGTCCGAGTCATGTTTTGACGCACATGGATGCTGGGCAAAATAAGATTTCTGCTCCAGTAACGAAATTTCGTTTTGTAGCTTTGTCAGTTCAGCTTTGGTCTGAAGCTCCTGTAGTCTGGTATCTAGGCACTCTTTCATCTACATACTCGGGGTCCGTTTTAATTGTCTGTGGGTAAGATATAACTGGTGTTTGTTATAATAATTATCCCACCGCTGCCACCAAATTTGTAACGTGTACCGGGTATGTTTAACTCAAACTGACTAAACCACAAAAAGGGGTACAAGACATTTAATTTTCCTCGGGGCTACCTAGCCTATGATTTACAAACAAAACCACCGAAACCCAATATTTGGGTTTGAGGTTTAAAACAGGACAATATATATACAGAGTATTAATAAAATAAATGAAACAGGCTATCTGCCTCTGAATTAATCAATGACAAAACCAATAATTAGTACCAATAACTAAAGAAAACGTTGCCGGTTATTTCTACCTGGAACCTCAAATTATGGCTCCAAACCAGAAATGATGACTTCAGACCACAAAATCCGACCTGGAGTCGATTTTGTTCCCAGAGCTATACATTTTGATCTCAGACACACTAGCACGGTCTGAGCACCTCCAAACCTGCTTAGGTATTGGTGGACATAGCTCTACGTAACCTAGATCTACTAACTGTTTAGATCTAACTCTGAAGTAAGTCTCAAACTAAATATTGGGAAGTGACGACCCGGAGCTAGTTTTTGGTGTTTCTTCGCATTGCAATAATGCCTGAAGGTTCCAAAACACTTGTCCAAAGCCCTCGTTCTCCCACAATATTCACAAGTAATAACCCTTCTGGATGTTAACTGGCCGGCTGGCAGAAACCTTCTGCCCAGATTGTAGAGCGACAGGGGTTTATATAACCTTGGTTTGTACGTGGCGCCGCCTGGTTATGTTTGCCAGGAAATCATGGGAAGCTACTCTAGACAACTTCCTATCGCTTTAAAACCGTTCTGAAAGCGCCCACTGATCAAAACATGATCAATAAACAATATCACTATAAACTCAATGAATAAACAAATACTACATGTATTAGACGTACAAGCTTGGGCTGGGTAATCTTTCCGTAAAGTAACATTCCAAATAATTGATATATCTACCTTTAAAAGAGTCTATTTGAAGCCGATTTCGAAATTCTGTATCTAATAACAAATGGCGTAATTAATTCAAGGGAGGTAACATTTGAAACCTTGGTAAACTATATATTTGTCACATTAGTATCCAAACTGCTCGACACATGTTGGATCACTGAGCAACACATTCCAGTGTACTTTTGCCTATGATGATTACATTAATTGGTTTGTTGTTTTAACAGTTTAATACCAGTGCAGATATCTTAGGTCGAGTAATTGCCAATTAACTTTTTGCACCAGATAATCAACAATGCCCAGCCAATTAAAGTGATTTGCACGTGGGGCTAGAGATCTACCGTTTCTTATTAAAGCATTGCTTGTGTGTTAATTTTAGCATTAGACCAGTGTCTAAACCATATATACCCATACTCAATTTTTAAATGATTTTAAATAACACATTCTATCAAGGATACGTCACGGGATATTCTAATAGAAGTTACTATTGCTTAATGTATGGGCGAGGGCAAAGCTGATTTCTGCATTACTTTTGTACTGTCTGGTTTAAGCTAAACCTTTCTCTTGTAAATCAATTATGCTCAAACACTAAATAAAATGTACACTCAATATAATACATAGAAAACTCTCCCCATTATGGTAAAGTTTAATTTTATTTGGACAAATCGGCATCAATATTCATCTTACCATGAAATTCCTCCATGATCTTACATATATTTAAATTAGATCTAGTAATTTATATGTTACAACTTTAAATGCTAGAAAATCCCCTCAACGTCTTGATAATCGTAAATTTTACCAATATAAACCTATTCATTTAACAAAAAAGTATTATTTTATATATATTTAAACAGGTTAGTATATACCCTCAACACAAAATCCTTTTTGACGAATCGTCTTTTGTCATTACTATATATTGCCTTTTTGACGAGTTTACACTTTGACGAATCGTCCGTAATTCAGTATGGCAACTGGTTCCAGAGTCTAATAGTGCGTTTAGTTTAAACATATTTTATTCCATAAAAATATACATAGAAATGGGGTTGGGCCACAAGTTCTCACAACATTAGATTCGGCCCTTCCCATTGTATGTAAACATTCAGACAATTTATACAATGGCTCTAAACATATATAACTATTTAGTGACAACAAATAGAAGGAGTGGTAAGTAAGAGAAGAGAAGGAGAAGAAAAAAGAAATAGCTTACTAATGATACTTATAAAATAACTTATTTTATTTGAGTGACATCATTTGGATCAGTTGGTAGCAGCTGAACATGAACAGTTTGTCTTGTATCCAAAAGAAGATAACAAAGTAGTCTAATAGATGATGTAGCTCAATGCAGAACAAAACAACAATACAGAAAGTGGTTTATGTAAAAAAAAAACAGCAACTAAAAGTAAACAGAACAAATCACATTTGGTTAACATTAATCAAATGTGAAACGCTTTGTTTCTTTTATATATCGGTGTACATCATCAAATATAACCATATTTTCATCATTAGTTAAGTTGTTACACCCGTGCATTAGTAATCTTGGGTTTAAAGGATGAAACGCTCTAATAGCATTGAAAAGTTTTATTCTTTGAGCATGGTATTTAGGACAGACAAAAAGGTAATGCTCTGCATTTTCTATTTGGTTACAGTAGGTACAGTTTGGATTGTTTGATATGTGATTATCATAAAGATCGCTGTTCAAATTACTACAATTGTTTGGCAGACGTGCAAGCACGACTGATAAATATCGGCTTCCATGTAAAAAGAAACATGGTATTTTGATTATGGCATGTTTAGTAATGTTTTCTTTAAAACTTGAAATTGAAGGAGCATTCTTGAGAATATGTGCTGTATTATTCCATAATGTAATTGATGACGGAATACATGATTTACGAAATATTTCTGTCCTAGCAAAAGGAACAGGAATATCATTAGCGTTTCTTAAGTTATAATTTCTTTCTATTGGGATTTGAGGAAACAGTTCATTTAAGTAATCAGGCAGCATATTGTGAGTTGCTTTATACATGAAACAGAGACGTTTTATTTCGCGACGCTTTTCTAGAGATTGCCAACCACATTATCTATACAAATTTTCAAGAGAAACAGAACGTGTTAGTCCTGTAACTATACGAGCAGCCTCATTTTTGGAGCTTCTCAAAGGAATTTGATTGCTGTATTGTACAGCAATCCCAAACCTCAGAAGAGTATTCCAAAATTGGTCTCACGTAGGACATATAAATCTGGTTTAACGCATGTCTATTTAAATTAAATTTCAATCTACGCATTATGACTACTACCTTTGAAGCAGATTTTAAAATGTTATCTATATGAGTATTCTAGTGTCCATTTGAGTCAAGAGTAACGCCAAGATGTTTATGGCTATCAACAAAATCAATATGTGTATTATCAAAGCGAAGTGATGGGAGGTTTTCATAATTTCTAAGAGAAAAAAACATAGCTTCTGTCTTAGAAGGATTAAAATTTACGAGCCATTGATTAGCCCAGTGTGAAATAATATTGAGATCATGGTTTATAATACCTTCAATATCTTGAATTGAAGAAGATGAATAGTATAATGAACTGTCATCTGCATATAATCTGGTTAAACTTAAAAGTGATCATCTGCAATGTCATTAACATAAATAAGAAATAAAAGAGGGCCTAACACTGACCCTGGGGTACACCAGCACAAACATACTTCGTTGATGAAGAATGGGAATTTATAACAACTTTCTGCCTTCGTTTAAACAAATAATCGGAAATCCAATTTAAAAGTTTGCCTTTTATGCCGTTTTGTTCCAATTTAAGAAGGAGACCATTATGCCATACCCTATCAAACGCTTTTGAAATATCACAAAATACCATGCAACTGAATTGTTTGTTTTCAAAGGTTTGACATATATGGTGATATATATATCTATTAATTGGTAAGAAGTAGAGTGCTTAGGTAAAAAGCCTGATTGATATTTATATATAAGATTATTATCAATAAAAAAAATATACATATATTTAAATACTATTCTTTCAAAAATCTTTCCACAACAACTTAATAAAGCAACAGGCCGTTAGTTTGAGACGTTGTTTTTATCACCCTTTTTATAAAGCGGAGTTACGTTGGCTAACTTCCAAATATCGGGAAAAATTCCTTCTTGTAAAGATCGATTAAATAACAAAGAAAGAGGTTTCGAAACTGAGTGCAACACATTTTAAGCATACGGTGACTAATTTCATCTGGTCCGGATGCTTTATTTAATTCAAGACTACCGATTATATCTTCAATTTCTTCCCTTGTAATATAAATATCACTTAAACTTTCAGTTGTTTTACCTATAAAAACAGAGAGTTCGGCTTTACTGTCGTCAATACAAGAGATAGAGGAAAAATATTGGTTTAAAACTTCGTCTGATGTATGAAGATACGGCTCACCACAAGAAGATACAGTACATATTGGAGGTATATTTGCCGAGGAATCATTATTTTTAACAAAATGACGTATAATTTCCCAAAAACCACTTATGTCATTGTTTTGCAAATTCGAGAGGGAAGATTCAAGATTTTGGAAAAATGTTTCTTTAGCATGCTTTTTCAAATTATTTACTTTATTTCGTAATTTTTTATAACTATTCCAGTCATTCTGTTTCCCTGATTTAAGAGCATTACGTTTTTGTCTGTCTCTTTTCCTACTAAAAGCTCTCAGAGTAGAGTCAAACCACGGTTTGTCGTCTCTTCGAATAAAGATAATTTTTGATGGCACACATGTTTCAACAAAGTGGATAAAAATATCGGTAAATATTTGACATGCATCATTAACATTATTATCTAAAAGACAGTTCCAATTGTACTCTAAAATATATTCGTTCAGTTTATCAAAATTAGCGTCCCTATATATCCAAATTTTCCTTTCAAATGTATTATTGATATGATATGAAAGAGGAAGTGATATCAAGGTAGCTTTATGATCGCTTATTTCATTTGGGACATTCAAAACATCAGCTTTATTAAATGGCATATCAAATGGAACAATGATTGGATCGAGTAAAGCATTAACTCTCGTAGCCTCAGCAATGACATTTCTCAATGAATTATTTATAAGTATATGTTTTAGATTTCTATATGATTGATTAAATAGATCTTCATTTAAATCTCCAACAATAACAATATTATTTGATAACTCAAAGGCTTTTTCTATATTTAGATTAAAATTATCGAAAAAAATTCGATCTGCTGTTTTAGGACTGTAGAAAACTCCTAATAAATAACTATCGCGTTTATTTTCTATTTTCGTTACAGAAAACTTCCAAAATTAGAATCTGCGAATGCTTTAGATCATTTGAAACGTAAACAAGAATACCCCCACCATGATTAGACCTATATTTTCTATAAGATAAACTGTGATAGTTGGATATTTGCAATGCATTATCTGATATGCTGTGGTTTAAATGGGTTTCTGTAAAACAAAGAATATCAAACTCTAATAACGAATCCGTAATAAAGTCCAACTTGTTTCTTATACTTCTTATGTTTAAATGCAGTATTGTTAAATCATTCGAGGTTGGACCTGCGTTTAATTCCACATCACCCGCCTGTATCAGTAGCAGAATCATGACAATGCAAAAGTGTGAGGAATACAAAATTTCGCTTAAAAACAGGCTGAAATGTTAAACATGTGAGCTAATACATCTGAAAAATCGAACCATCAAACAGAAACTATACAAAAATGAAAACTTACAGTAGACTCTACTGCAACCTATGTATAGTCTGCAGCAGCAGAACAAACCAATGGAGGCTCTCCAGGAAACTAGGTCATTACCCATTGGGCATTAAATTTTCAGATAAACTTGTTATGGTATGGCTGTGTGTGTGTTCTGCTTTAGAGATGGGTGTATTGTTTGTGTTGCGTTTCCTGCTTGAGTCTTCTTTCGTATTTATTTGAACACTCCTCCATAGAGTCTGCTCCGCTGCATAAAACACTGTAGATCCATAATGCCACACTGTCTAAGATGCTATTCAGAAAGCTATTTGAAATAAAAGGCGAAAAGATTGAAACAGAATAAGTAGAAAGAAACAAAGAAATAACACAAACATATGCACTATACACAGGTAACATAGAAATAAAGTTAAGTTGTAAAGTTAAGTTTTGAAGGAAGCTGTGTTTCGAGGTTCAATCAGACCTGCGCTCATCGACCGCTTTTATACAAAGGCACATAACTCTGCAGACGGCAACATATTGCATGACAAAAATAAATATGCCAAAAACTACTGTTGCAACCAGTTGCACAATTTGTTATTTTTATTATTGTTGTTGTTTTATTAACTGCGATAAGTATATCCGGTCGATTAACAAAGGTCCAACTGTACACCAAAAGGTATATTCATATTATATATTAATACTTTCATAAACTAAATACACGGCTATCAAAGTAGTATAACTTCAGAACATTTAGCTATTTATTTGAACATCCATTGTTGAAAGAAAAGGTAACATCAACAACTATAGTAACATACTGTATGCTATATTTTTATAGAATGGACCAGCTGTTTGAAATTATCTGTAGAAATGTCAAGCATCTTTTATTCTTGCAATTTCATGAGACAAAAACAAAACAAACAAAAAAATACACTATCCGGATCCAAATTTCTTGAAACAGATACACAAATTTGCAAGCAGCTTGATAACGGCACATCAATAATAGTGCGTGGGAAAAATGAGTTGGCATGATACTGTGTCCTTGAAAATGGTAGCAGGTAATTGAAGTTTCTAAAGGGGTTAAGGTGTTTGTGATCAACAATGACAGTTCCGTTTGCAGCATGATGACAGAGGCTTTATTTCTTTTTTCTTCAAGAGTTGGCCAGTTAAGAGAGTTAAGCATGGAGGTTACACTAGAGTAGTAAGAGAAGTCGTTCATAACATATCTGGCTGCAGATCTCTGGACACGTTCAAGTTCATAGGTTCAAGACTTTTGCCAGGGATGCCATACAGCGCTACAATATTCAAGCTGTGGAAGAACATAAGTTTTATAAGCAGTTTCCTTAATAGATTTATTGTTGGACTTGATGTTTCTTTTTATGAAGCGTAGGGTGCTGTTTGCTTTAGATGCTATGTTTTCTATGTGTGTATTGAAAGTAAAATCGTTGCTAAGTGTGATTCCAAGGTATTTCTTTTAGTTCCTGGTTATGAAGTATATAAGGAAATTTGGAGACCTTTTTCTTTTTGGAGATCCTAATTACTTCACATTTGTCGGCATTAAATTCCATAGACCAAGTCTGTGCCCAGGATTCAAGTCTAGATAAGTCGTCTTGTAGTAGGTGTGAGTCAGTGTCAGAGTTGATGGTAAGGTAGACTATAGTATAATCAGCAAACAGGCGTACCCTACTTTTAACAGAATCCGGTAAATCATTTATGTAGCATAGAAATAAGCAAGGTCCGATGACTGAGCCTTGAGGAACGTCAGAGAGAACTGGGACAGAGTCTGAATGTGAGCCATCAACAACTACTGTTTGTGATCTGTTGTTAAGAAAAGAGTGAATCCAGGAAATAACATGAGAGTTTATACCAAGTTGACTGAGTTTATAAATAAGGAGGTTGTGGTCGACTTTGTCAAAAGCTTTACTAAAGTACATGATTATAAGATCAGACTGCTTACCAGAGTGGAGATTGTCATAAATTTCTTGGGTGAAAGAAAGGAGTTGGGTCTCACAACTGTGTTTTGATCTAAACCCATGTTGGAAAGGTGTGAGAAGATTTTCTGAGTCGAGAAAAGTCATGATATTTGACACTAGGACATGTTCCATGAGTTTGGATGAGATGCAAGTCAGCGATATAGGCCTATAGTTACTAGGCTTGCACTTGGGGCCCTTTTTGTATGCTGGGGCAATTACCGCTGTCTTCCAGTCATCAGGAACAATACCTGTGCGCAGAGAGGAATTAAAAATCTTTGTGAGAAAAGGAGCAATTTCAAAACTAAGTTCTTTCAGAATTCTAGGTGATATTTGATCAGGCCCAGATGCCTCGTGTGGGCTAAGGTTATCAAGCAGTTTTTGTACACCATTTTGAGTAATAAGTACTTCGTTCATATAAGAAAAGACAGATTGAAATTGATTGTTTAACACACGGGCTTTATCGACCGGCTTTGTGTAGGTCATACGAACAATCAAGCTTTAGAATACTGTTTGCCTTATTTATCTTTGTATAAATGTGAATTCTTGGCTACCTTTCAAAAGTTTTGTTGGGTAAATTTCGGATTTTGCGCATTAGTGTTATAACTGTTATAATTGTATATATAGTCGATTTTTAAAAAAATTAAATCATACATTAAACCCTCTTGGATTATAATTCTCTAATATCAATATAAAGACCTATATCTATTTATTTATTTATTTATTTACATTTAAGGTCGACTGCATAATACAACACATGTAACAAAGTTAAATATATCACAGCAATAAATGAGAAATTTAGTTAAGTTATAGAATATTGACTAAAAGAAAGCTAATAAGAATAAAATATTGCATACGTTTGATAAAACTGATTACTTTAAAGGATAATGTGTGTTGAATTAGTAATTTACCTGCAGAGGGTCTATGGATAACCCAATTAAGTTGAAAGCTTATTTCCAATGGGGTCCAACTTATCTAGACTAAAACTACTAAAAAATAAACTAATTAAGCCAAAGATTTAGGTACAAAACGGGATTATTAAAAGTATGCATTCATTTACTGCATCATATATATATATATCACTGAGGATTAAGCAAATTATCACAGATACATTTATCACATTCAGATTACCCTTCACAGTGCTGAATTTTAAAATGGACTCTTCCATTTTCGAACAGTTTCCACTTTACATAAATTCAGAAATATAATATTTCAAATAATGGCAAACAGTGGTGACTCATTTCAAAGGATTCATCCACTGTCCCTCTGAAATGGGTCTACACTGTTTGTAAAAAATGTATAAACTGTTTCCAGCAATGAGAATGTTAATAATATAGAAAGTCACTTTTGCTCTCTAAGACTTGCACATCAAGTAGGTGCTTTTTAACTAACTGTTAGAATTTTCTGATGTTTTTTACACATTTAATGTAATCCGGAAGAGAAGTCCAGTCTCTTGATCCAGTATACAAAAAAGAATGTTTACTTAAATTGTTACTGACACTAGGTAACATAAAATTATTTTGGCTAGAACCCCTAGAACTTTTTCCAAAGTTTTCCAAAAGATATGAAAGACAAGTTTTATAATGGACTTTATGCATGTGACTAAGTCTAAGCTGTTTAGCTCTGTTGTCAACTCTCAACATATTCAAATGCACATAGTCTTGCCAAGTGATGGATTCTCTTGGAGAATACCCTTGAATAAATCTTATAATCTTGTTCTGCACCACCTGGAGCTTATGTTTTAACCCCTTATTTAGACCTTCATACCAAGCTGAACTACAGTAGTCAAAATTACACTGCAGAAGTGCGGAGCATAAAAGTTTACGTGTGTTAGAATCCAAACATTTGTTTTGTCTGTATAAAAATTTAAGTTTGCCATTAATCTTAGATATAATGTGCTGTACTATAGCTTCACCTGACAAAAAATTGTCTAAAAAAAGACCTAGGTACTTTACTTGCTTATTACTTTTTATGGTATGACCATTACAGGTAACATGAGAGGATCCTTGCTTACTTAAATTGCGCTTTGGACCAAAAACAATGTATTCTGTTTTCCCTAAATACAAGGATAATTTGTTATCGACTAACCACTCCGAGCAGTTTTCTAAAACATGACCAAGTTTGACTGGAATACTGGCAGGGTCCTGATGGCTAAACAATATTGTAGAAGATTCAACTCGTTTTGTAATGATCGAATTTAAAAAAAATAAAATAAATGATACATAAACTTTGATTATAATACTCTTATATCGATATAAATACTTCTACTTCTAATACTTTTAATATATAGTGACCACCTTCAACTAGTTGAAGTTTCTGTCACTGGTTTTGTAATGATCGAATTTTAAAAAAAAAATATAAATGATACATAAACTTTGATTATAATACTCTTATATCGATATAAATACTTCTACTTCTAATACTTTTAATATATAGTGACCACCTTCAACTAGTTGAAGTTTCTGTCACTGGTGGTGTGTGCACAACAAAAACTGTGTTCACGAAATGTAAATAACAATTTAAAACTATGTACAATGGATCATTTGTTTATGGACTATATGTTTTGATGGCAGTTTGAAGGAGTCAATAGATTCTTTTGTTGCCATTTCCTGGGGGATGTTATTCCAGTCTCTAACTGTCCGTGGAAAAAAAGATTGTTGTCTGATTTGTGTTCTACAAGATGGAATTTGATAACCTAGTGAGTGGGTGTTTCGAGAATGTCTAAGTAAAGGGCTTAAGTCTGTCATTTTTATGCCCCCAGAATCTACGATTCGGGGGCATATAGTTTTTGTCATGTCTGTTGGTTTGTCCGTTCGTCCGTCTGTCCGTCTGTCTGTGCCAAAAACCTTAACCTTGGCTATAACTCTTGCATTTTTGTACCTGGACCTTTTATACTTGGCATGTGTCTTCCCTGTATCAAGACCTTTCCATCCATACAAACCTTTTAGACCTTGTGACCTTGACCTTGACATTTGACCTACTTTTGTAAAAATCTTTAAATGGCTATAACATTTTATCAGTAGGCCCTGGGCTTTCATATTTTGTATGTATATTTCTTTTGTCAAGACCTTTCCAACCATACCAACATCTTTGACCATGTGACCTTGACCTTGACCGTTGACCGTTGACCTATTTAATCAAACTTTAACCAAAAACCTTAACCTTGGCTATAACTTTTGCATTTTTAAACCTGGGCCTTTTATACTTGGCATGTGTATTCCTCATGGCAAGACCTTTCCAACCATACAAACCTTTTTGACCTTGTGACCTTGACCTTGAAATTTGACCTACTTTTGTAAAAAAAATTAAATGGCTATAACATTTACACCAGTAGGCCCTGGGCTTTCATATTTTGTATGTATATTTCTTGTGTCAAGACCTTTCAAACCATACCAACATCTTTGACCATGCGACCTTGACCTTGACCTTTGACCTATTTAATCAAACTTTAACCAAAAACCTTAACCTTGGCTATAACTTTTGCATTTTTAAACCTGGGCCTTTTATAATTGGCATGTGTATTCCTCATGGCAAGACCTTTCCAACCATATAAAACTTTAAGACCTTGTGACCTTGTCCATGAAATTTGACCTACTTTTGTAAAAAAAATTAAATGGCTATTACATTTGCACCAGTAGGCCCAGGGCTTTCATATTTTATATGTATATTTCTTGTGTCAAGACCTTTCCAACCATACCAACATCTTTGACCATGCGACCTTGACCTTGACCTTTGACCTATTTAATCAAACTTTAACCCAAAACCTTAACCTTGGCTATAACTTTTTCATTTTGCACCTGGGCATTTTATACTTGGCATGTGTATTCCTCATGGCAAGACCTTTCCAACCGTACTAAACTTTTTGACCTTGACCTTGACATTTGACCTTCTTTTGTAAAAATCTTTAAATTGCTATAACATTTGCACCAGTTAGCATAGGGCTTTAATATTTTGTATGTATATGTTTTGTGTCAAGACCTTTCCTACCATACCAATATCTTTGACCATGTGACATTGACCTTCACCTTTGACCTATTTAATCAAACTTTAACCAAAAACATTAACATTGGCTATAACTTTTGCATTTTTGAACCTGTGCCTTTTATACTTGGCATGTGTATTCTTCATGGCAAGACCTTTCCAACCATACAAAACTTTTTGACCTTGTGACCTTGACATTTGACCTACTTTTGTAAAAATCGTTAAATGGCTATAACATTTGCACCAGTTGGCCCAGGGCTTTAATATTTTGTATGTATATTTCTTGTGTCAAGACCTTTCCAACCATACCAACATCTTTGACCATGTGACCTTGACCTCGATCTTTGACCTATTTAATCAAACTTTAACCAAAAACCTTAACCTTGGATATAACTTTTGCATTTTTGCACCTTGGCCTTTTATACTTGACATGTGTTTTCCCTTTCTAACCATACAAAACTTTTAGACCTTGTGACCTTGACATTTGACCTACTTTTGTTGAAATCTTTAAATGGCTATAACATTTGCACCATTTGGCCTACGGCTTTCATATTTTGTTTATATATTTCTTGTGTCAAGACCTTTCCAACCATACCTACGTTTTTGCCCTTGTGACCTTGACCTTTGACCTTTATTTGTATAAATCTTTATACGCCTATAACATTTGAACCAGTAGGCCTAGAGCTTCCATACTTTATAGGTTTCTTGTGTTAAGACTTCTCCAACCATGCCAATGTTTCATTTACCCTACGACCATGACTTTTGACCTACTTTTGCAAATAAGCATTACATTACAGAACATGATGCTGGCTGGGGGCATTTGTGTTTCACAAACACATTGCTTTTCATCTGATCATCACCAAACTTTCTGAAAATGTTTGTTGACATAAAATGGAGACCAATTTGGATAACCAGCGGCACCAATTTATGCTATGCCCTTTGGAGTAATGGCCCTTGAAGTCCTCAAAATGGCGCTCCACTACAGTTTCAGCTCTCTAACTTTTACGTTTGATAGTCTGGATTCCCCTCCCTGTATCATCGGGGGCATTCGTGTAACTGGGACACGCTCTTGTTCTGAATAGCAATTTGGTTATGTGAGATTTTATACATCATGACTAGGCGGGCATCAGTTCTTCTGTCTTCAAGGCTTTTCCAGTTTAGGTTGTTAAGCATGTCATTTACACTAGAGAGGTTCATATATCTGTTTGTGACATATCGAGCGGCTCTTCTCTGTACTTTTTCAATGTTGTTTATATCTTCTGCAAAGTAAGGGTCCCAGACTGTACAAGAGTATTCAAGTAATGGGCGGACTAAAGACTTGTATGCTTGTTCTTTTATAGAGGTTGAGTTTATATTTAAGTTTCGTTTTAGAAAGCCCAGAGTGTTATTGGCTTTGTTGCAGGTGTTGTGAATGTGACTGTGCCATTTTAAGTCAGATTGAATTGTTAGTCCAAGGTATTTAGCTTTATCAACATGTTCAAGTGTATGGCCGTGGGGAGAATAAGTGTTGTTTATAATCTTTTGATTTCTGCTTATGGACATAACTTTACATTTGTCCGGGTGAAACGCCATTTTCCAATTAGTTTCCCAGATACTGAGCATGTCTAGGTCATTTTGAAGGAGTATACTGTCAGTGCTTGATTTAATAGTAAGATAGGCTATGGTGTAATCTGCAAAGAGGCGTACAGTAGAGTTAAGACCAATAGGTATGTCGTTAATGTAAAAAAGAAACAGACTGGGGCCGAGTACAGAATCCTGGGGGACCCCAGACTGTACAATGACACGTTCTGACGTTTCACCCTCCAGGACAACAGCTTGAGTACGATTTGAAAGGAAGCTCTGGACCCATCTAATAGTTTGTCCTTGATTTACCTTTGATTTACCTTTGATGAGAGGTCTTGTAGAAGCATCAATGCTTATGTTGACCCGTTTATATCCATAAATTCACTCAGCTGTGCGCCAGTTTAAAAGTTATAAAAGAACTTGTTATCTTTCTGTTTCCAGACATAATTTAGTTCTGACTTGAAACTATTCACTGTTTTACTATGAATGCAATGTTCTGGTAAGTTGTTCCAATTATTCACACTCCTTGGGACAAATGAGTTCATGGTACTTTTATACTTATGATGACTTTTCACTAGTCTGAGGTCATGGCCCCGAGTAACACTGGAATTGTTGATAATGATACTTGGCATGTGTATTCACGAATTAATAAGCACCAAACCCTATGGGGTCACTACTCAGATTTGTCTCGAAGAGACGGTTCTAATGAGTAGTAACACCATAAGATTTTTTGCAGCATTAGCTTGAAAATGTTGGATTTGATCACATTACATCCCCTTATCTGGAACCCTGTGTTGTTAGATGCTTACTCTGAACATGAAAATGAAATGTTTATAAGAAATAAAAATTAATTATTCACTATATCTTTGTTTTATATGTCCTTTCAAATAAGTGCATCCCATACATGTGCAGGGCCAGTATTGAAGGCAAAATATATCCCTGATCACTTACACTTTCAATTCAATGTTAATTATCAATGTTTTAGGAGAATTATTTTCATCTTAAATGTACTTTTATGGTTGTTTTGCATTGACAGTTTGTGGTACAGTCATATCTATAATACCTTGATTAATCCTTTACCCCGTAGCCTGTTTTTAGTTTTGAAGACTGGTGACTACTTAAAGCAGGTTGAAAGTAAAGCAGAATGCTTTATGGCTTAAGGCGCATTTTGCTTTACTTTCAGCTTTCAGTCTGCTTTAAGTCAACATCTGCTAGAGAAAAGAAAATATTTCTCAATATACTTATTCATGAATGTATAATATGAAGCTATTTTCTTCAGTGGACATGCTGAACATGCTTATTCATTCGTGATTCTACTACTAGTAATGCCAATTTATTTAGAGTTAAGAATCGCTCCCGACATTTCGATTATCCGGATTCCCCAATCAATTTCAACAATTCCTATCAATATCATTTTTATTAAATAATTAATCAAATCCACGAATGAAGAACGACGTTCTTTATTCGTGTCAAAATTGAAGAAAAATGATTTCATCAGTTCTTTAGTACGAGAAAACTGTCCATCCTCTTTCTACTGCAATAACCGTGTCCGGTCTGCATTATTTCCTTACGCTCATATATGATTCGCGATTGCTCTGGTTTAAAATAATATGAATTCATGGTTTTTACACAGTTTGAAGATACAGATTTCTGCTTTCTTTTAAGACATTGACTGTAAAAATCGGTTGAAAAATGAGTTGTCTATAGGTTTCTTTATTACGGTAGGCAACCCTTTCTTGTGCGAGAATCTGCGGTCAAATACCTGCTGGTTTATTAGGTTTATACTCTTTAACCTGTCGTAAACAATCACTCGCTCAATACAGAACGTTATTATTTTCACAAATAAAAGCTGAATATCTTAGCTCTCATTTGAGCCCTATATTTTGGAAATCGGGTGAAAATTAAAGTTTTAACGGACTTTTTATTAACAATAGGTAGCCGTCCCAGGCGAACGCGCGCGCTTATGACGTGTTTATCGATCGATTAACCGCGAGTCGGCGGACAGGTATCGATCGGCGAATAAACGACAGCATTATTGGGGAAATGCATGGGTAAATAGCTCATTTCAGATCCGGTGCTTAATTATTCGTGGTGTATTTCATCATATTTGTTGAGGATTTAATACCATAATGACTTAGTTTATGAGTGAGTAGATTATGACTGACTTTGTCGAAGGCCTTGGAAAAATCCATGATTAAAATATCGGTTTGTTTAGAATTTTCGATGTTGTTTGTAATGTCGTCAATAAATTCTAATAATTGTGTTTCACAGGATCTCTCTTTTCTAAAACCATGTTGTAGTGGATACAAAATGTTATATGTGTCTGCATGTGTCATGGTGGCGCTAACAACTACATGCTCAAGAATTTTGCAGCAGCTGCATATGTCAGTGAGATTGGTCTATAATGTTCTGAAGGTAGTGACTAGGGGTACGTGACCGTACCTCTAATATTTGAAATTAGCGGTACGGTCACGTACCCCTAGCGAGCCCTGTGAGGGTTGACTAGGGGTACGTGAGTCCAAAACACTATATAGCAACACTTTATTGTGTCTGCAGATACCTTAATATCGATGCTATTGTTAATTATATCTCATTTGAACATTCTATTCTGACTGTTTAACGTATAAAAGCAAAGAAACTTCATTAAAAAAAATTCCAATCGGCATTTTTTTTCACGGCATCGAAAACTATATAGATCTACCTATGAATAAACAGCCTTCACACATTTTTAAAAACATGTATAAATATCCAATGCTTTGTTTAGAATAATTGCACTGTTTCATTGCGATCAATTGTCAAACGTGTTTTTCAAGTTGATTTGTGTAGGTCATTAACCAACATGTCTCGATACTTGATGGGAGCCGAAGCTTCGATAGTTTTATATTCATTTTCTCAGATCTACCACTTTATTTTCAAAGCTAAGTTAGGAAGCTACACCAGCAGTAATTTCCAACAAACGTATTATATAAAGTAACCTTTGAATCAAATTAAAAAAAAAAAAACCTTAACATTGGTCACGGATTTTCAGATAGCGGGCGTATCTGACGATAATTAACCCTATAGTCATGTATGCGGAATACATCTATTCTCATCGCTTCCATGAGAACAAGTTGGGTCGGGAATAGTTATCGAAGTTTCTTTGTTTTTCTCCAATAAATATCCACAAGTAAAGGTAGAAATGGGAGATTATTAATATTAGCATCAAAAAACGTATCTGCAGGCAAAATAATGTGTTGCGACATAGTTTAAACGACTCACGTACCCCTAGTCAACCCTCACAGGGCTCGCTAGGGGTACGTGACCGTACCGCTAATTTCAGATATTAGAGGTACGGTCACGTACCCCTAGTCACTACCTTTTCGGAATTGTACTTGGACCCCTTTTTGTAAATCGGTGTGATGTGTGCTGTTTGCCAATTCCTTGGTACTTCTCCAGTGTTTAGCCACTTTTTAAAGATTAAGCACAGTAAAGGAGATTTTTCAGACTGACTGGAACTCCTTATTTAGTGTATCAGCTTTTGATTTTGGGTCCGTGATAAGCCTCCCATCCTGTTTTATTGATGATATACCGGTAGAGTCACTTTTTATATTTTATGTGCGACCAGAATTTGTTCATGTTAGAGAACCCTTGCTTCTCTTCACTTGGTGTAACAATATCCTCAATGTAATGCCAATATGCCTGTCGTAGTGTCTTCTGTGTTAAGCCTTTGATTTCTTTAAACTTTTTCCTTAATTTTTCATCACCTGATTTTTTCATTTTCTTGTAGAGTCTGTCTCTTGCTTTTATAAGCTTCTTGATTTCTAATGTTATCCAGGGTGTCTTTTGCTTTGTTGTCAGCTTTTTTAGTAGATTCAACTCGTTTTGCGTTCATGACCACATCTCAAAAGTTTCGTTGTGTAGTAGCACGGAGTAAATAGTCAACGTACGATGTAGATGTAGAAATCCGTGGTAGAAGTAGTCCAGATTTGGAGGGTCTGGGTAAAATACTGACGGATTCTACTGACGAGTTAAAACAAGAACAAAACGCTGACCAGTTAAGTTATATAGGCTTTTCTCGATTCTACTGACCACAAAGAATGAGAACGAATATCACTGACACTATGTAAACGTATAGGAAAGTGGCTGACCACAATGGATCTGAATAAATTAGAACATTAATTGAAGTTATTAAAATCAAAATATCTAATATAATAGTAGATTAAATATCTGTCAAAAAAAAAAAAATTAAAATTTGAAAAAAAATTTAAATCAAGGTTTAAGAAGTTAAATGGTATTTTTTGGGTTTTTTTTGGTTTGTTATATAAACACATGAATTTAAAAATTAATTTAAAATTTAAAAATTTAAAAAAATTTTTTTTTTTAATATTTATCTAGATATAGATATAGAATTATAGATTCCATATTAATTTATAAGTGTATAACAAATTCTATAAAAGTTTGAAATAGCTGAAAACGGAGTTGCTGACCAGTTGAAACAAGAACAAAACGCTGACCAGTTAAGTTATATAGGCTTTTCTCGATTCTACTGACGACATAGAATGAGAACGAATATCACTGAATATCACTGACACTATGTAAACGTATGGGAAAGTGGCTGACCACAATGGATCTGAATAAATTAGAACATTAATTGAAGTTATATAAACACATGAATTTAAAAATTAATTCAAAATTTAAAAATTTAAAATAATTTTTTTTATTTTAATATTTATCTAGATAAAGATCTGGAATTATAGATTCCATATTAATTTATAAGTGTATAACAAATCTTATAATAGTTTGAAATAGCTGAAAACTGAGTTGCTGCCCAGTTGAAACAAGATCAAAACACTGACCAGTTAACTTATATAGGCTTTTCTCGGTTCTACTGACGACTTGAAATGAGAACAAATATCACTGACGCTATGTAAACGTATGGGAAAGTGGCTGACCACAATGGATCTGAATAAATTAGATCATTTTATGCGAGTAGAAGTGTTACTCGAGTTTTATTTCAGTGATTTATTATTGTTAACTTTATAGAATAATATCTTTCATTTATTAATGCGTAGGTTAGAAAAGAATAAATATTTTTACGATTTAATTATTGATCTATATAAAGATCTAATACATTTATTAATAAATGTTGACAATTATTTTATTACTTACAAAATTAAAGTGGAATTTTTAAAATTATAAGCCAAATTTTAATAAAGTGGGAAAAGGTCTAAAGTTGTTGTTAACACTCACATATCATATGAGATACATTCGCCATTGAAGTGTAGATCTACATCAATTTAAAATTAAATAGAATCACCAAAGAATTTATATTTAAAGATTGAATTTGATCATGTTTCAAATGACGTTCCAGATCATCGAATTCCTTGGCGTTTGATCAGGTATTAACTTGTACTAATCTAAAGGTCGATAATACTTTAATATAGTGTTTGATATTGAAAGGTAAAGGCATTCCTATATTAAAGGTTACCGTTAATTGTCGGCTCTTTTCTTTGATGTAATTACCACTTAATTAATGATTAATTTATTTGGAAACTTGTCGCAGTTTGTAGTGTAGGCTCGAGCGTAATCAATTAAAAATATTATTATGCTGCCTTTAATTTGATTGGTGGTTTGTCAACAATCCAACAAAAGGTGTGATAAATCCCCTCTTTGCATTATAATCTTGAATTGTCGATCATTATTGCTCTTGTATTGCGTGTGTTAACATCGATAATCGTTACATATTATCTCTGTGCATAAACTCCATATTAGTGAACTTCATTATACTTTGATTTGAGTGTTGGAATAAGTCTGTGCTAAGTGAAATAACTGTGGGTGTTTTATTGTGAGTTTTTTTTTCGGTGAATTGCACATTTGGAATTGAGGATGCCTTTGATCATCGGCCATAGCCAGGTTAAGTATCAGAATCGTCCCTTTGAGACGAAGATAATGAGTAGTCTCACCATAGGGTTTCAAGCAAGCATACAAGTTTCAAGCAAGCATAAATAGATTTCAAAATACCCCCTTTATATGTAGTAATTAATAAAAAGGCAACATTATTTTTATTGCTAGTTATTATTATACCCGATTATTTTTGGTATTAGTTTTACAATTCTTTCAGCATTTACAGTTAAATTTTGAAGGTATAAGTTAAAGTTAATATATGACTATTTTTTTAACAAAAGTGCGATACGAAAGTTTTGCGAGAATTACTGAATCTAAGTAATGCTATTTATTTTGCAAACGAACTACGAAACTCAATTATTATTTAAAAAATCAAAAAACAAAAAGTTAAAACAAAGAAATAAAATAATCACAAACAAAACTCATATTAATTCGTCAGCAACACGATACATTCATCAGGTTTATCCTATTAAATCTCTCAACCAATCCAAATAAATCTACTTCATAAGCCACGCCCTATACCTATAATTGTCTCGGCCCATTAAACCACGTGTCCGTCAGTGACACGAGACAATATTTAGAGTTTACTAGGGCCTAGACTATAGGCTATATTGTTATTGTTCTAATTGCGATTAGAATGTTAAAAGGAAACTTTGCTAAAGCTGAACTTTAGAATTAGATATATGACAGCACAGTTATTGTAAGTGGTAAAACAATCGAGTGTCAAACAGTTTTGATTAAGATCTCTTCTGGATATCAACCTATTTATATCAGCGCAAATATAATATAGTTATAAATTACTTAGTGCAACCTCACTGTTGTAATATTAACATCTTCATTGCTTTATCCCGGTGAAATAAAAATTACAGGCAGCTTGGATAATGCACAGACGCCGAGAAAATCGGCGTCTGACCACTGTCCTAGCTGATTGACTGTTCGATATTCATAATTATCGCTATTTATCTGTTCTAATAACAGTTCAAACATTTGAAATTTAAAGAAGAAGAAACCCATTTACCCATAGCTTGTTTCTAGTTTGAAGATAGGTGACCACCTAAAGCAGGTTAAAAGTAAGCAGAATTTGCCCTTATCTTAAAAGACTATTTGAATATAAGTTAGATATTTTAACATAAGTAAAATGGAAAATGTAAAAAAGTCAATTTCTGATAAAATGTCAGTTACGGCCTTTTAAATGTGGCGATATAAGAAAAAAATGACACTTTTTTTTGGTTTCAGGTTGTTGTGTTAGTCGTTGGTGCCAACGACATTGGAAGAGGAAGGCCAGCAAAGGTGATGGGAGATATTGAGGAGTTGTGTGATCTGGTTTATTACTGTTCCCCAAGGTAAAAAAAAAGTACATACTAAAAATCACACACATACGCATAACTACCTATAGTTGCAAACATTTGCTTCAGTTAACTAAAATTAACAACAAACAACCCCACGCGTATAATGTAATGTAGAGAAAATCTCAAATATGCAACAGTCATTGAAAGTAAAGCAGAGTTTTTTTCTTCATTGGAGGAATAAAGGAATTCCGTAAATAAGCTCCATGTAGCATAAAGCAGGCTGAAAATAAAACAATGCGCCTTTAGGCGCTTTGTGCTTTACTTTCAATCTGCTTTAAGCAGTTTCCAATTTTTAAAAGTAGAAAAAGGCTATAAGGTAAAGGGATAAACGTGCGAATTACAGTTCACTGCTTCTTGTGTTACAGCTCAACAATTATGGTGTCTGAGATTCCCACGCGTATAATGTAATGTAGATAAAATCTCAAATATGCAGCAGTCATTGAAAGTAAAGCAGAGTTTTTTTCTTCATTGGAGGAATAAAGGAATTCCGTAAATAAGCTCCATGTAGCATAAAGCAGGCTGAAAATAAAACAATGCGCCTTCAGGCGCATTGTGCTTTACTTTCAATCTGCTTTAAGCAGTTTCCAATTTTTAAAAGTAGAAAAAGGCTATAAGGTAAAGGGATAAACATGCGAATTACAGTTTACTGCTTCTTGTGTTACAGCTCAACAATTCTGGTGTCTGAGATTCTGCCATGCGCACAGAACTGTTTCCCTGGAAGTGTTGTAGATGAGGGGAGGCTGCAGCGTTGGAATCGGGAGGCCAGTGAGGTGAACGGGATGTTGCGCCACTATGCCAGTGGCATGGACGGAGTGGAAGTCATTCCACATACGCAGTTTCACACTACGTTTGGTAAGTTATTTAATTACATGTAACGAATTCATACGAGATACATTTTACAAAATGACATTGACTGGAATTAACATGATAACCCTTTCCCTTATAGAAGCGATATGGCAGATGATAGTTTAAAGCAGACTGAAAGTAAAGCAGAATCTGCCTAGCACATGGTAGTTTAAAGCAGGCTGAAAGTAAAGCAGATTGAACCTGCTTTAAGTGTTCACCTGTATTTAATGTTTTAAACGGGTTATTGGGTAAAGGGATAAACAATGAGTACTCATGTAAAATCTTCTGTATAAATCAACTGCTAACATTATTCTCTGGTTTTGTAGGTGTGAATCGAGGACTTCTGAGCCGGGACGGTCTGCACCTCAGTTTGCATGGTAATGAAACGTTTGTAGAAAACGTTGAGGTATCAGTTCGCAACTGCGCTCGTGCAACCGTCTCTGTTGTGTCTGTCCGTTCTCTTGCTCCCGTCACCGAGAACGTCGAGTCTGTTGTGCCTTTCCGTTCTGTTGGACCCGTGAGTTCTTTGCAGTCTGATACTGTACTGATGCATGTTCCGAAGTTATATTCCGAAGCATTGAAGGAACAGGTCGATCTTCGATCTGATTTTCCTTGTGCTTCAGATATTTCATCTGTTCGTGCATCAGTACCAGAATCAGTGCCGCGAAGAACGTCCGGATCTGTGGTTGTTTGTGGTTCTGCGCCCGTGTCTGTGTCTGTGTCTGTGTCTGACCCAGGTCAGTGGCAGTATGTTTCTTATCGTAAGAAACATTCTGCACCTGAGTCTGGGTCTACAGGTCAGCGTCAGTCTGTTTCTTCTCGCAAGAAACAGCCTGTCACTGAGTCTGGGTCTGCAGGTCAGCGTCAGTCTGCTTCTTCTCGCAAGAAACAGACTGCCACTGAGTCTGCCGCAGGTCAGGTACAGTCTGTTTCTTCTCGCAAGAAACAGACTGTCACTGAGTCTGGGTCTGCAGGTCAGCGTCAGTCCGTTTCTTCTCGCAAGAAACAGACTGCCACTGAGTCTGCCGCAGGTCAGGTACAGTCTGTTTCTTCTCGCAAGAAACAGACTGTCACTGAGTCTGGGTCTGCAGGTCAGCGTCAGTCTGTTTCTTCTCGCAAGAAACAGACTGCCACTGAGTCTGCCGCAGGTCAGGTACAGTCTGTTTCTTCTCGCAAGAAACAGACTGTCACTGAGTCTGGGTCTGCAGGTCAGCGTCAGTCCGTTTCTTCTCGCAAGAAACAGACTGCCACTGAGTCTGCCGCAGGTCAGGTACAGTCTGTTTCTTCTCGCAAGAAACAGACTGTCACTGAGTCTGGGTCTGCAGGTCAGCGTCAGTCCGTTTCTTCTCGCAAGAAACAGACTGCCACTGAGTCTGCCGCAGGTCAGGTACAGTCTGTTTCTTCTCGCAAGAAACAGACTGCCACTGAGTCTGGGTCTGCAGGTCAGCGTCAGTCTGTTTCTTCTCGCAACGTTAAACTTTATGGGGGAGGTGAAGAGTCTGAAATTTTCGTAGAACAGAATATAAGATTGCTCCCAAACGAGGCAGCCGATATCCTAATGCAAAATATTAGTGTTACTTATAAGCCGCCACACAAACCAACTAGTGGAACTGTTTATTTATTTGACGACTCTGGCAACATCGAAAACAAAGAAGACTGGCGCGCAGATGGTTATAGGTGGTCGAATCGCGGTAGAAAAACTTACAAAACTTTGGATGGTAAAGACATAGAGCGTCACTTTTTTGCAATAAGAACGGAGCAAGGTCATGATAATAAATTTTTGAAACATGCATTCAGATTTGTAGGGAATGGATACAATGGTCGTACTGTCATTTCGTACATAGGAGACAGTTCTAAGTTCAAGGATATGCCTCATGGGAATAGAAAGAAAAACAATAGAGCACATAAACAAACACTACCGTCATATCTTAAGAAATTAGAAAATCGATGTAAAGAGAAGTCCAAGCCTGTGACCATTCATAACGAGTTATTAGCAGAAAAAAGTTCAGAAGAAGTTATACAAGGAGTCGCTGTACCAAGAAATTTTCAACAAGTTAGAAACGTTAAAAAAAAATTACGTAACAACAAAATTATTTCTAAAGACCCTTTATATAATACGCACGTACTCGTTCATCACTTAGATAATTACATCTGGAGCATAAAAACGCATCCAGACCTAGAGGTTATGATCGGAAACGATGAGATTTTGGCTGAAGTAAATAGACTTTTGCAGATGAAGATTGATATACAGTTCTACTATGACACGACATTCGATTTGGGTGATTTTTACGTTTCCATAATTTGTTTTCAACATCCAATGTTTAAAGAAAAGCCTACTCTAGCGGCGGCCTATATGTTGCATGAGCGAAAATTTCAAAAGTGTCATGAAAATTTTGTAGATTTATTAAAATCGAAAATACCTAAGTTCGCTGAAGGTAATTTTTCAGTTATCAGTGACAGGGAAACCGGTATACTAAATGCTTTCAGAGAAAAACTGCCCAATGCACAACTACTTGTTTGCTGGAACCACATTTTTAGAGACGTAAAACACTGGGTATCGAAGAAAAAGGGTCTTGTTGACGACAAAAGGGTTTATGACATGCAAGTGCGCGATTTAATGAAAAGCGAAAGTGTTGAAATTTTTGAAGAAAAATTGAGTAGCATGAAAGATTCTTGGAGTCAAGCTTTCGTTGAATATTTTGAAATTAATCTATATGATACTATTAAAAACAATGCGGGTCGCTGGCTTTTGGAAGAAAAAGGTATTTATAACTCATACTCTGGAATCACTAACAATCCCGTTGAAAGTCTTAATGCAAAAATTAAACGTTTGCTAGATGAAAAACTACCAATAGATAACATGATCCTGTTCTTCAATTACATTCAAATAAACGATGTTTCGGAAATTATGAGGGGTTTCTGTTCTATAAACGAATTAACTCTGCTAAAAGAATATTCATATGCGGCACGCGACCCAGAAACAATTGTTTTACCAAAGAATACATGTCATCCAGACAAAATTGTAGCATTAGTGAAGGGGGAACTAGATAAAATTCTCAGTGACTTATCAGAAGAAAAGAAAATCGAAGAAAACGACATTAAAATAAATGTAGAAAAAGTAAGCAACGATACTGAAAAAGATATTTCTAACGATGAATTGCCAAATAATCCAATATTAGAGAACAGATCACAAATTTCTTTAGCGTGTAAAACTATCGCCGATAATGCCATAGTCTTAGTGCCAGAAATGGGCTCATTTATGGTTAAAGGGTCAAATAACAAAAAGTATGCGGTAACATTATTTCCCACAGAAAAATGTCAATGTCCTTCGACAGCGACATGCTATCATATAATAGCAGCAAAGTTATCGATTGGTATGGAGGTTGGTAGTGGTAAAAAAGTATATAACTTAACTCAATTACAGAAAAACGGTCGCACAAAAAGTCAAAAACAAATTGGTACAAAGAAGGGACGCCGTGGGGATAGGGATGGAGATTTTTCTATTAACCCTGCGCCAGATTCGGCTGTAAAAACTCGATGTTTGGAAGAAACTTTTGATACGCCCACGATTAAAAACACTGTAAAAAATAGAGACACTGTTGAAAAAACAAGGAAAAAAATTAATTACGGCAAATCTACACCAAGATCAATACTTAAAGATAGGCCGATTAAGCGCAAAACCCCTAAAAGTACTGGTAAAAAGAGGAAATTACAATTTAAAGACGACGCAAACAATTACGTAAAAACACCGAAATTAGATTTGAGTGATTCAATTAATGACGACTTGATTGATTTAGAACTTTGCTCAGAAATAAAACACATAGAGTGTCAATATTGGTTGGAAAATTTAAAACTCACTACAGACGATAGAGAAGACTTGTTAAATAACCGTAAATTAAATTCCAATCACATGGAGGCTGTCAACATACTCCTCAGAAATCAATTCGGTAAAAACATAAACGGTTTTCAATACACCGATACTGTACCTGTTTATAACGAATCAACTAAAAAATGGCATATGGCCGTTCCATTCGAAAGGGTTGATTCTCCCGCGTGCCAGATTCACCATAACCATCATGATCATTGGGTTTCTTCAATTTATCATAAAAATGTAATATATCTTTTAGATAGTTTAGGTACAGAAAGCAGGAAAAACGACAAACTTATTCCAAACGGATTAAAAATCAAAACTTGCGCAATTATATGGCCGGAATGATAAATCTATCCATATACAAATGCCGGTAGTGATGAAACAAAATAACGGTATCGATTGTGGTCTGTACGCGATAGCATTTTTAACTTCCTATTGCTTCCGAAAATCACTCTGTTTTGATGTTATTTACGATACAAGCAAGCTACGTAGTCATCTATTCCACTGTTTCGAGAAAAACGAAATATCCGAATTTCCGTCAACTGAAAAAACAATCAGTGGAAGAAGGCAAAATAAAATGCACAAGATTATTATCGATACATACTGCATATGTAATTTACCAGAATGTGTTGAGAATATGGTGCTATGTACTATTTGTGATCTTTGGTTTCACTATTCATGCGTTAATGCTCCAGCTGATATATCGACTACCAGTAGCGAGTTTGTGTGCGAACTCTGTAAATAATCCTTTTATCTTTAAGTAAGTAGTTCAGAACCACAATAAAACAACAACGTGTCAGATTAAACCGACCATACCGTATCAATTAGCTAAACTCTTAATAAACAGGTACACCAATTAACAGCAGGGTGTTACATTCAATCGGTCACACATTAGGACACGCCCACAATAGAGATAAACACAGTATATTTTTTCTGATTGGATCCTATGTGCGAAAAGACAAATAACGACCATTTTACTTTCATTGAGATTGACTTTTTCGGCGATATTGCATTTTGGCTTTTTTTGGTAAGTGGCTATTTAATATTATTAATATACGTGCCACCAAAATTCAAAATTATGAGGCTCATGAAAGCAGGGTCCACGATCCCGAGTCTTGGGTACACAATTTATTGTGTAGCGGATGCTTTCAAAACATATTTTTAAATGAATAAAGTAATGGCAAGACATTATTTAGAACTTTTATTTAATGTAATAAAACGACTCAATAATGTATTGAAATTTTCTTTTACTTTAACTTTTATAAAATTTATTTTACACTTATAAATTAAGCCATAAATTAATTTTTAAATTCATGGCTTAACATTCATCAAGTGTATATATAACAAAAAAACATATAACTTCTTAAACCTTGATTTAAATTTTTTTTTAAATTTTTAAAAAAAAAATTTGACAGATATTTAATCTATAATTATATCAGATATTTTGATTTTAATAACTTCAATTAATGTTCTAATTTATTCAGATCCATTGTGGTCAGCCACTTTCCTATACGTTTACATAGTGTCAGTGATATTCGTTCTCATTCTATGTCGTCAGTAGAATCGAGAAAAGCCTATATAACTTAACTGGTCAGCGTTTTGTTCTTGTTTCAACTGGTCAGCAACTCCGTTTTCAGCAATTTCAAACTATTTTAGAATTTGTTATACACTTATAAATTAATATGGATTCTATAATTCTAGATCTATATCTTTATCTAGATAAATATTAAAAAAAAAAAAATTAATTTTTAAATTTTAAATTCATTTTTAAAATCACGTGTTTATATAACAAACCAAAAAAAAACAAAAAATACCATTTAACTTCTTAAACCTTGATTTAAATTTTTTTTCAAATTTTAATTTTTTTTTTTTTGACAGATATTTAATCTACTATTATATTAGATATTTTGATTTTAATAACTTCAATTAATGTTCTAATTTATTCAGATCCATTGTGGTCAGCCACTTTCCTATACGTTTACATAGTGTCAGTGATATTCGTTCTCATTCTTTGTGGTCAGTAGAATCGAGAAAAGCCTATATAACTTAACTGGTCAGCGTTTTGTTCTTGTTTTAACTCGTCAGTAGAATCCGTCAGTATTTTACCCACACCCAGATTTGGAGCGGTATGGTTCTTCTTCTTCTTTCGGTACACGACCACACTCTGGTGTATAATCGTACCGTGACTAATTATAAATGTGCGTGCGCAGAAACAAAAAGTCGGTGATGAATAAAATTTCCTTTGTACAGTGCAAATAAAAGATAAAAGCTGGTACGGACGATTAACGGAGCTGGGCAGCCAGCACCCACCTGAAGATATCGATGGATGGGCTGTCAATGACTGTCTGAGGTAGAGCGTACCAGAGTTATGACTTATATAAATACATTTATCACATAAAACCGACTCTGGGAGTGTTATAAAGCCATTCAATAAACTATAGTGAAATATCAATATTTGGGCCCCGGCCCTACCTGTTAGTCCACGAGCGCTGCATGGCGCTGGGCGCCAAATGACGTCATTTGCCATGGCGTTACTGTAAACAACGTCAAGTTTTTGCGGAAAATACATATGGCGGAGAGACAAAAAACTACGGATTCAGTTCACTTAAAAGGGTTTTAAAATGTTTATGTGATAAATAGGATCTAACATTCGTGCTCATTATTTATCATTCTTAATAAACTCGTTGACTAAAACAAATATAACGCGCGCCAAGGCTCGTTTATTAAAAAAAAAATTAATGAGCATTCATGTTAGATCGATTTTTTTACACTAAATGATACATTTAACGCAAATATAGCCATAAACTCTTATCATAATACTTTTAAATCGATATAAATGCCTTTATGTTACATTATGTAGTAGATTTAACTTATGTTTGGTTTGTGTTGGTATTTGTTGGTTTATATTGGGTTTTGTTTGGTGAATGTACGGACCGCGTCACCGTTACGAACGATAACTCTTCATGGATGGTGTATGTATCACGCATAAATTCGTCATCTGTTGCACCGTAAGAAAGGAAAATGGGCGATCCTTGGTAAATATTCTGTCATACATAAATATGGACTAGACTTTAGAATCTATACGCAGGTATTTTTGGTATTTTCCTAGAAGTTAACTGGCCATGACTTGTGACATTAGCCTGGTAATTTCTTGTGGCATTGTCATTACACTGACCGGACCCGGGAATCGAACCTGGCCAGGCTGTTGCCAGTTTCATAAAACTTAGTATGCTTCTGTCTCCTATTACCGGTGGTCTTAGTGTAATCGAAAACTTAAATAATTACAAAGACCTTTTATACTTGCTTCCCTGATTATTTTCAGTTGCTGGACGTTTTATTTATGAAATGCAAACGTCAAAACAGCAAGAAATTCCATATGTTTTCTGATGTTTTACCTAACTTCAGCCGATACACACTAAAGGGTAAACATCATTTCTTATGTATTACCGGTGCATCAGCCGAAAATTCCTATAGAAAAATGTCTTCGTGTAAGATAATGTCCAAGATGTTGGGATTTTAGTCAATGACCGGAAACAGTTTCGTAAGATGTGCAGCAGCAGACAGAACTTGTATGCTGAGAATTTCTGGCATAACAACAAAATGGACACTTGAAAATTTTAGAAACGTGTTGGAATTTCTTTGCAAATGTGACCTTTTATCGAGAAAAGTGTACATTTACATGTAAAAGCTCATAATAGACACTTTTGATGGATTTGGCAGTTGACGCGGGAGTTTTACTGTTCTCTGTGTAAATTTCCAGTATGTAAATGAAGTGACGTCATTTCTATTTGAATTTTTCGGATTACACCGGTATAACATATACACCGGTATTAGGTTGCTTGACTATACGACAAAACAGTCGTAAGTCAAAACTTTTAAACTACATTTCATTCCTGATTTCTCTATCTAATCCTGTCCTTTTCAAGACGATTCCAAACAGATGTCACAAGCCTTTATAGGATTCTACATCTACATTGTACGTCAAACAGTCAACCTTGACTATACTATGACAGTGCGCTAAGAAGAGAAAGAAAAACAAAGCGAAAATAGTAAAGGTTACCTGGTAGAAAAAGTGCAGTCTAGAAAACGGACTGCAAAAGTTAAAAGGTAGAAAAGGAGAGATCATCCAACTAAAACACCCCATCAGAGAGACCAATCCGGCTTGCGTGGCGCTACCAGGACACAAGGTCCCGCCGGCACAGCTCACTCCAAATACTGAGGTGCTTTAGTTGGGATGGGAGTTCCCCTTAGAAGGGCTGGGTTGACATCTCCCTCTTCATGGATGCCAAAGAGGGAGCCTCACGACGTGTTGATACAGATACAGACAGGATTAGAAGATAAAGATAGATAAGCTTTATTTTGAGTCGGCAAGACATATACAAATAACATAAGCTCTCAAGAGCTTTTATAACCGTCTAAAGGAGAATAACTTAGACTTTTATAATCTGGCATAGGATAATCTTTATTGTAAGAAGTTTTATGAAACAGGCCCCTGGGACCTCCTGCTTGGAAGGCGAGAGTTGTAACCATTGACCCAATATGAAAAGTACAGGTGTTAGGCTGGAGGGCCTTAGACATCCTTTATTTCACTACATCATTAACCTGGGCTGGTGATTTCTTGAAGTTTCGTAAGCCTACCCTGTAGCATTTGCGCCTGTCAAACATATGGTCAAGTGTCTGTCAACTCACTTTGTCAGTTCACTAGTAACAAAGCACAGCAGAATAATCCAAATTGGGAATTATGAAAATCCCCGGTCGGGGATCGAGGTTTATGGTGAATTCGCCTAAAGACAAACTTGCCTACAATTAGATATATAGTAACCCAAATGGTGAATTCGACTAGAAAGCAATTATAATTATAGTGATTGTATTTTGGTATTTTGCACCTATTTTTAGGTACCGTTAACATAACAAAACATGTTTTCAGGTAATGTTGACTAAGATTGGATAATGAGTGTAGCCCCTGATCATCATATGCATGTGTGAATTTTGTGTTTAATATGTAGTAGCCCGGGGCTTGGACTTACTATACGTTAAGGGTTATTTAATATTCTGGCCGAGATCTTAAATTAACCCTTCACGTCTTCCAGGCTCGTAAATAGTACAAATCGGTTACTTAGTATACAATATTTTATTTATATAAATTACAGACTATTTCAGATGTTGTGTTCTTAAACTTAATAAACCATAATTAATGAAATAAATGTTGAAAATAAACTAAACAGATCTAAACAGAATTGAACTATGAATTATATAAATTACCTTTTAAGTATGTAGTCGGTGCTGCCCAGAGAGGGTAAAGCTGGACTAATATCAGACACGGGAGTTGTCTTGCTTCCCAGAAAGGGTATAGCTGAATTCCCCCGAAATCAGGGAAGACAGCCGTTTATATAGGAAATTACACGTCGAAAGCGACGTGTAATTAAAGTAAAGCATGGCCCACGAGATTTAACATTAAAAGGCTTGACAGGTGAAACAGATACGTGTACAATACCTACGGAGGAGTAAAAAGGTTATCAGATAAATAGATAAAGTAAAGTATGGTAGCAGAATAGGGCCGGCTACTACAAATATAAGAAAACAATAAGGCAAGTTGATCTTTCATTTTATTGACTTGTAATCGGTAGATATTAGTGGTGATCCGATTGTCGCTACGTCACCGACAATCAGTTGTTAACTTCAAACACAGCGACAAGCGATTGACATTTTCTCTCTTTCGCGACATCGCAAATCTATTTATAATGTTCAAAGATAGAAAAGATTTTCAAGAATGTTTTTGAAAATATAGGAAATTAACGTTTTGCTCCGGAAGAGCAAATCCTCAACGTCCGGCTCCCATTATATTTTAAAACATCTTGTGACATTCACATTATAGCACGCTGTAGTTGAGTTGTTAATTCTTTATGTTGTAAGCGTCTATGACATAAATATGGCAGCCTCCATGGTAGTTGATGTTGTCATATACATGCACTGACTTCTTAGATACTGTGTCGCTGAAGACTGTAAGTTTGTTATACCAAATGGTTAATTTGTTGCTTTAAACGGTACAAATGACATGCTATTAAACATATAAGCTGAAGTTAGCCTTGGTTGGAAATGATTATAAAAGCATGGAAAAATGCAATTCCGTGAACGTAGAAAACAAGAAATGTGTCAAACAATGCAAGCTAGATATGTCTTTAGAAACTATGATTTAGGCTTACTCTAAGTGTGTATATATTTTATTCATGTCATTTTTGGACAATGAGGAACATCAGTTTGTGTATGCACCTAATCACATGTATAAACATAGTGCATGTATAGCGTTGATTCATTCTTGCTTCATATTGCCATAACGTAGGTGCTCAATGTGTATTGAAACCATTTTTGTATCATAAACTAAGGATAATGGAGTAGTGTATTTTCAATGAAAATATTTATCTCACATTATGTTTATGTAGTTAGTAAGTGATATAAGCATTTTGTTTTTCATTTTCCAAAATTAATGTTAAATTTGTGTTGATGAAGAGTAATGTTGGTCTATTATTACTGTGTTTAATTTAAAGGTACTGGATGCTAATGTTGGAGACAGTCTCAAAGGGTTTAGTTAATTTCTCAAATGTACCTCACATTTGCAAAAGTTTCGGTCCATTTTAATTTTTTTATGTGATTAATCAAATTTCAGGAAATATATTTTGTCCTAAAATGTTTTTGAACATTATCTTTGAGATGTATTCCCTTAAAAATGATGATGTGTACTGCTTTAAATAGCGTGATAAAATAGATAATATAGAAATCCAATCATCCAATTAAGACAATTTTTATTTTTAACTTCATGACAATATACTCTTCATATAGACTTTTACGCTACAATATTCTTACAAACATATATAACAAAAACATGTAGCTATATCAATATATTTACTTTTTGTATTTTGACGACACGTGGCGATTAGTGGTGGCACGTGCCAAGTGATTAATTGCTTTAACGCTCGGCTGTTACAGATTAATGTGTTTGTTATCCGCTAAGGCATGCCACTTAGTTAAATTATACGATTTCATCTTATTTGGATTATCAGAAATATTTGTTCAGCGTTATTGTTGGTATTGTTAAATAACTGAAAAAATAATGTTATATACATATTGCAAATATACTCAATTTCCACCAAACTCTTCTAAAACATTACTCATAAATTACGTTTGCCTCCGCACCAGAAGCCAAAAGAAGCCGGTCTCCCGGCTTGTGATTTGAATTCAACCAGCATCAGCCTTATTTTGATGATGAGAAACAATATTTGGACAATTGTGGATTTATACGAGTCGTCTTATTACTATTTAGTTCTTTCATCCAATAACCCATACTTTGACCTGAAATGCACCTTAATGTGCATTTTTTGCTTCACTTACAGCCTTAGTGAACACATTCAACCCTATGGACGAGCACAATCATCAGTAAAGTAAAATAAATCAAAAAGAATCAGAGCAGCGTTTACACTTTTGTCATTAAGACCTTTACATAACAATACAATTCAAAACATTTTATTGGCATTAAATACAACCCTGTTATTAAGACCTTTGCGACTTTAAGTACTATTTATTACATATTAAACTTAAATACTCTTTATTTGTGTTTAACACTTTCAAGCCTAGAGAAGATTATGAGCGTCATTGCTTTAATAAGTGACACTTGAATTCAATTCAGTACACGTTATCTATGCAAATAGTATATACCTTGATAAAAACGCTCAAGAAGGAGCCCTACGACCACGGTCTAAATTGTTTGTCATTTTGCAATATATTCTTCAACTGGGTCATGGCTAAAAATAAACTAGACTTAAATGGAAAGTGGATTTGGTGGTTCAGGATAAGGGTGCTTTTAAAGACATTACATCAATTCAATTTTATTGCTGTAAAATTATTAAATTAGATCTACATATTTTATGTCAAATTTATCAGATCAGGGTCTACTCTGTGTTTACATTATGTTGATGAGGGCACGACCAGGATCTACCCTGTTTTACAGTATGTTAATGAGGGGACGATCAGGGTCTACTCTATTTTTACAGCATGTTCGTGAGGGAACGATCAGGGTCTGCTCTGTTTTTACAGTATGTTGATGAAGGGACGCAGTTGTGCTTCATATGTAAATATACCTTACTAAATAGTAGGGCGAAACGACTCACCAAATGGGCCGAGGCCGAAACGACCCACCAAAAGGGCCGAAACGACCCACCCCTAAAATAAGGCCGAAACGACTCAGGGCCGAAACGACCCGTTACCAAATTAAAAGTATGCGGACAGGATGACACAGACACATTTGAGGACTTTTTATCATTCAGAAACCTCGAAAGATTGTAATAATTTTTGTTCTGCATTACGTAAGCCATTACTTCATAGATACACATTTTTCCGCATTAAATTTATTCCGGTAGTCCTACTGTAAAAATCAATCAAGTTCCAATTTTTACAGTCATGAATATGTAGAGTAAGAAATTGATATTTTCTAATCTGTATCTAAGCAGATGGTAGCTTAAAGCAGGCTTAAAGAAAAGCCTTAAGATGCATTCTGCTTTACTTTCAACCTGCTTTAAGCAGTCACTTGTCTTCAAATACATGTAGTTCAAAACTAGAAACAGGCTATTGGGTAAAGGGTTAAGCAGCTACCTGTTTTGGCCCAAGCATCTGAAATGTTTCACTCATTTACACTTTTTCATTTTACAGGCTTTCAGATTATGAGAAATGTGCCCGTCTTGGGCAGGACATTATGGAAAAGATCAATGAAAGAAATAAACACAACAGAACTAGCAATCCTTATACAAAGGTAAAGATGAATAACCCTTTACCCCATGGCTTGGTTTCCTTCTTAACCCATTAACCCATAAATACGCCTTTTTACGCCAATAATTTATTCCACCACTGAAGAAAATAGTTCAAATTTATACAGTCATAAATATGTTTGATTTTAAAAATATTTTTTATAATTTAGAAGATATTAGCTTAAAGCAGGCTGAAAGTAAAGCAAAATGCGCCTAAGGCTTATTTTGCTTTACTTTCAACCTGCTTTAAGTAGTCTCCTATTTTCAAAACTAGAAATAGGGTATGGGGGAATGGGTTAAAGACAGGTGGTTGCTAATGTTTAAAGCAGACTAAAAAAAGCAGAAAGCTCTTTAAAGAGCTTTCTGCTTTATTTGCAGCCCGCTTTAAGTTACTATCCATGTAAATATCTCCAAAAACTATGAATGTCATGGTTATTTGGTAGAGTGTAACACTGTAAGTGATGTGCGCAATGCATTGTGATTTCCAAGTCTTAAAAGCTATACTCTTTTCATTATCACTAAAAGCTGAGCTATATATACAAACAGCGCTCCCTCTCTACAACGACACCCAACGGGAGACAAAAATTGTGTTTATTGTTCGGAGGGAGTCGTTATAAGGAGGAAAATTGGCTTACAATTGAAAACAGCTTGAATTCTTGATATAAGCTATTTGTCACCCCTCATTAAGTTCGTTTTCTGTCAAAATGTCCATTATGTAACTTTGAGAAAAACAGCAGACGACAATTTTAAGCAGACGGTATTGCAGCTATGAAAAGGTTGGACATTCATGTTTTGTGTGGGGAACAGCTGCAAGGGTCGTTGTAAGGAGGGAGTCGTTGTTTGGAGGGCCGTTCTGGGGAGGGAGCACTGTATATATCAAGTTTGCAATTAGCTTGTATTTGCTCCCTGAGTAGTGAATTGAAAACAATTCATTACCTGAAAGAGTTTAAGCAATTAGCCCATTAAACCATAATTACACCTTTAATTTATTTCTCCACTGTAGAAAAGAGTTCCGTTTTACACAGTCATGAACCTGCACTATCAGAATATTTTCTATATCCATGCAAGTGATAGCTAAAGACAGACAGAAAGTAAAGCAAACGCATCTTAAAACACATTCTGTTTTACTTTCAACCTTAATACTAGAATTAACAGGTCATAGGGTAATTGGTTAAGCAAACGAAGACACAAGCTGAAGTTGAATTGTTTTATTGTAGTCTTCTTCATATTTTGTTCTAATTAATTGCTCACTCATGTTTCACCAGGTATTCTGAAAGACAAGTAACACTGAAATTTTGATTACATAATTAAGCAAACAATCACTTGTGTTAGAGAGTATTTATACTTGCACGCAAAAGAAACTGTGCATACCTCAATCCTTTATATCGCATAAATTAGGTATCGGGTCTGCTTAAAATGTTGCGCAGTGCATTGCCTATCATCAGTAAATGGTAGGGATGGGAATTCGAACCCAAATTGCTATTCGAATATTCGCTTAAAGTATTCGAATAATTTGAATAATTCGTCTGGAATAAACGCTTTGTCCGATATATGGGGGGGGGGGGGGGGGGGGGGTTATCCGATCCGAGTATAATTTCATCATCAAATGCAATTATTCAATGTTTGCTTCGTAGAAATACCTATCTTAAATGGACCAAACCCTGAGCAGAATGTGTATTCTGTGACAATCGTCTGATTGACTGGTTAACTTATCAACTTTTGCAACCATTTACTCCAGTTAATCTTTGTAGATATGGCGGTCTCCGAACGTAAGGAATGCAACTCATGTTTAACGCAACATCTATATCTGCATTTAAATTAGTTTCGAATTAAGTCTTCCGTCATGTTAAAGTCAGGTTTTTTTGCGTAAATATTTTGTCGGCTTTACAAATTATATTTAATCTGCTTTTAAAATTAATCTGAACACACGCTCTCAAGTTTCTGCATGCAGATGTTACACTCAGAAACGAACGTAAAAAACAAAACAGGTTGCTGATTTATTGTCGGCAGAACGAGTAAATTATTTCACACAGGCGAAGCAGTAGCCGGTGACATAGTTGCGTTTTAGTAAGAATTTGATCGTTATAGATCTACCTCTTGTGTAAGGTCAATATTAAGCTTTCATGACGTCTTAACTAGAATGGTTGATGATTTTAAATAGTGTTTGCGTGATATTGGTCGTTTACGAAAAGCGTCATTTGAGCCGCTATGATTGGCGATATTAACAATTATTCGTCTTTTTTTGATTGGCTGCTCTTAAATGCCCTGTGCTAAACACCCCTCTTTTGTTTGGCAACTAGGGTTTCCCAACATGTCAATTAATTAACTGCGAGTCCATTGATCCGATGTTAGGGAGGGCCGTCGATTACATAACACAGCGGGAAATGTTTGCAAACTGTGTACAACTTGACAGGTGCTATCAAAACACTGACCAGCCGGGAGTGATAATCACCCTACACACGAGGATTAATGGCGAACGATTAGCCTGGTTGGAGAAAGTGAAACAGTCTCAAAAATAAATTGAATAATCCATATTATGATTTTAATAAAAATAAAATTTCAGAGACAACTATTCGAATACTTAAATGGGATTCGAATATTCGGCCCTTATGCGAATATTCGAATATTCTGTCCCGTCCCTAGTAAATGGAATGAAATGAAAACAACTTTGACTTTTGTGAGAAAAATGAAATGAAAAACAAAAATGAAATGCATGTAGAGCGTATTTAGTCAATTCTAATCATCCAAAACATAGCGTGAACCATAAATCTTTGTTCCGTTGGCAATAAAAACACAATAACATGTATTGTAAAAAGGAACTTCTCTAGCGTATATCAAAACAGTTAACTTTCTAAAAATTGACGTTGATGACGCTGGCAAAATCTTATTGTTCAGCCAATATACCCTAATTTCTGCATTTGTACATGGCTAACAAATACATGGGCCTTGGCTACATTGGCTACTATGGTGTAGCATAACAAGTAGAAAATATAATTTGCGCTCTAGACGTTGACATCAATAGCCATTACGTTATGTCAATGTAATTGACTATCAATATGCATCGGATAACAAAGCTCATTTCTTTTTACAGTTGTCTGCTCAGATACGGTCTTCAGTGAAACAGTTTTCCGGGGACTTGCAGAAATTACGAGAAGGACTCATAAGGGCCACTGCATCATATCACATGTATCCTTTAACCCAATACACCATAAATACGCCTTTTTACGCCTTTAATGAATTCCCAAACTGAAGAAAATAGTTCCAATCTATACAATTTTAAATATGTATAATAAGTAATATTTACTATATTCTAGCAGATAATAGCTTAAAGCAGGCTGACAGTAAAGCAGAATGTGCCTTCAGGCACATTCTGCTTTACTTTCAACCTGCTTTAAGTGGTTACTTATTTTCAAAACTAGAAACATGCTATGGGGTAATGGGTTAACATTACTGCAATACAGTCGGGCTGCATTGATAATCATTTTATTCTATTGAGCCCTTTGACTGCTGAACATTTGCAGCTGTTGATCTATTTCCCTTTTTGTAACTTAACTTTTTCTTGCTTGTGAGGTTTGTTTCACAACCTTTTAGCAGGGCTCCAGATAAGGGGAGTATTAAAAAAAAATTAAAATCTTTATTTCTGTTTTAAACCCTATGGTGTCACTACTCACTGTGTTACTACTTATTAAAACACCATAGGATTTGGTGCTGAAATAAGTGAGAAAATGTTGGTTTTGTTCAGTTTACTCCCCCTTATCTGGAGCCCTGTTTGAGGAATGGGTAAAGAAAGGCAAAAAAGGGTGTTTCTGTGGTGGAAACTTTTAGCACATTCAAATTTAGCCTTGATTATACTTGTAATTTACAAATAGTGTACTTAGACAAAGTACACTTGTCCTATGCAACAGTGTAGACCCTGATAAGAGGGCTGCTGCAAGAGCCCTCTAATCAGGGTCTACACTGTTCGTCATTTTGCAATATGCTGTTAAAATCAATCCTAAATGCATATAGTCCAGAATGGGCTAAACTTAATTGGAAATTGGAATTGTCCATTAAAAGTTTCAGGGGTGACTGAATGAATGAAATCTGGTTTTGTCCTTGACATTTTAATTAAGAACACAAAGAGAGGTTGACAGGAGACAAGTTTTGGTTGATAATTTAACAACGAAAGAAAAACAAATTGAACAAGCCAGTAGAAACGAGGACGGTACTGCAAGGTAATAAAACAGATACCTTTTCAGTGGTGAAGACATTATTCTTTCCATATAAACTTATTTATGTATTGCAAACTGTTACAGTGGAGAATCTGTTATTCTTTCCCAATAAACGCGTTTACGCTAAAACTATTATTTGCAGTGCAAACAGTTTGGAGCCAGATCAGACGCCGGGTAACCCGGCGTCTGATCTGGCTCCAAACTGTTTGCCACCAAGATAAACAAGAATTATCAGAATTGTCCAAAAGTTGTTCTTTTCTACGTTTTAGTGCTTTGCGTTAGCGTACGTTTGCGTTTAAACGGGAAAGAATAACAGATTCTCCACTGTAACAGTATCTAGCCAGATCAGGCACCGGGTTACCAGCGTCTGTTAACCCTTTACCCCATAGCCTTTTTCTAGTTTAGAAAATAGGTGACTATTTAAAGCAGGTTGAAAGTAAAGCAGAATGCGCCCTAAGGCGCATTCTGCTTTACTTTCAGCCTGCTTTAAGTTACCACCTGCTAGAATTAAGAAATATTCCTTCTGATGCATATCCATGACTGTACAGATTGGAATTATTTTCTTCCGCGGAGGATAAAACAGAATGCGCTAAAAGGGGCTTCTATAAGGTAAAGGGTTAATACTCCAAACAGTTTGCCACTCAAGTTAAGATAGATTGTCAACATTTTAATAGAAATTCTGACATTTTCTACATCTTATTGCAATACGCTTTACTTGGCAATTAGCTTTGTTTAAATTGAAAGATTAATGTCTTCTCTACTGTTTTAGCTCACTAGGAATTAGCTGGATGTCGTGATAATTATGACTGAAATACTTTTATAGTGAAGTAAAATCATAACAAATCAAATAGCTCACTTTGCACGAAGTGCAAGTTGAGCTTTTTAGACCGCCTTGTGTTTGTCATCGTCTGTTGTCAACTTTTTCTTTAAAGAACTTCTTGGAAACCACTGGCCAATTTTATTAAATCTTCATAGAATTGTTCCTTGTAGGTTATTCTTACGAAATTCTTCAAATATAAGTCATCCAATCGAAATTATGGTTGCCATGGCAGCCACTTGAAAACTTTAAAAAAAATCTTGTCAAAAACAACTGGTTTGAATTGAATTTTTTTTACACACAAATGATCTATAGGTGACCTCTATCTGATTTCTTCAAACAATTTTCCAAACTTAAAAAACATGGCCGCCAGTGGATGGGGTAGATTTTTCCATAGATGGCTTTGTAGTGAAAACTTTAAAAGTCTAAAACCACTGGTCGGATTTGAAAGTAATTTCACACAAATGATTCATAGGTGATCGATCCTCTACAAGATTTTTGAAAATAATATTTCTAGCTTAAAAGTCATGGCCACAAGTGGATGGAGCAAGTTTTCCTTATTATGGTTAAAGTGAGAGCTACATACAAATCTTCTTTTTTCGAAACCACTTGCCAAATTTTAATGTCACCATGACCATAACCATTGGTACCAGATGTGCCATTTAGGGCCGTCATGGCCCTCTTGTTGGCTATATCTTTATCAGATTTTGTCAGTGTCCTTGATAAAAATATAGGTCATACATGAGTATAGACCATGTTTGGTTATAAAGTAAGTCAGTAGGTCAAATCTTCTTGAAATTTTCTGAGAATGATCATCTTGACAAAAGCTAGGTTTCAAAATCTGCACTTAGGTTTTTTGAAGAATGCTTATAACTCATTTGTCCCTTGAAGTTGAAGTATTGCTTTCATATTTGATATGCATGTGTATATACAAGACCTTTCCATGCCCACAAAAGTTTGACCCTTCTGACCTTTACCTCAGACTCTTCTTTTAATTCTTCGAAATGTGGTGCCAGCGAGCTTCGTTGTCTCTGACAACTCTTGTCTTCATGTTGACCCTTGTTTGTGTTCCTATAGGTACAGTTTAATGGCTGGAGCAGACAGAAGTGATCCTTGGGGAGTCAGGGAAGAACCAGAGGAATTCAGAGGAATGGAGAACCTTGACATAAGACAACAACAACAATCAATAATACGAGGTATAAGGGAACAGACATCTTTGTCATTATCACCTAACCTTTTCCCCAATAGCTTGTTTTCAATGATTAAGACAGTTGGTTCCTTAACCCATTACCCCAAAGCATGTTTCCTGTTTTGAAGACAGGTGACCACTTAAAGCATAATGAAAGTAGAGCAGAATTTGCCTTAAGCACATTCTACTTTACTTTCAGCCCGCTTTAAGCTACCATCTGATAGAATATTGATAAAAATTCTTATGGTACATATTCATGACTGTATAAAGTGGAACTATTTTATTTGGAGGAAGAAATAAACTAAAGGCAAAAAAGGATTATTTATTGGGTAAAGGGTTTAAAAAAGGCTTACAGTAAAGCAGAAAGCTCCTGCTTTAATCCTTTCTTGCTTGAAACTTCAAAGAACCCTCTGATCTGGGACTTCACTGTTTGCATAGGACAAGTATGTAAACGTGACTAGGGTTAAGCATCCACCTGTCAGGATACAAGAACACTATTATTGGATCTTACAGCAGGTTGAAAGTAATGCACCGTCTGTCATGCGGCCTCACAGGATCCACCTTATGGGGTCTTAACTTGGCTGTTTTGGGTCCTTTACCTGGTCATTTAGTGATTGTGGGGTTGAAATAGAGTGTTGCTGTGTTAAAAATGGCCCATGTGGGGTTAGTTTTAGGGTTAGGGTTAAATATAGCATCTAACCCCATAAAACCATAACAACTGTCTGTCAATGAATAATTGGTTAAAAGGGTCTTGTAAGCACAAGTCCTTCTACACCGTTCATCGGATTTTAACAAAACTTCACAGGTTGATAGAGTACTATCTATAAATATGCCTGAAGAAATATTTTTCTTTTCCACCATTTCCAAGGGGAGATAACTTAACTTTAATGTTTCATACATTATAGTTCATAAATGCAACTTTGGACAAAACTACAAAGGTTGATAGAGTACCATCTACAGATTTGCATGAAGAGATTCTTTTCAATTTACAAGGGGATCTTTTTCAAAGGGGAGATAATGGTTTCGTGCATTACGTATGTCATAAGCGCGGTGGGGTTATTACTTAGCCCCAAGGTGACAATGGTTGTTGTTTATTTGGTGGTTTTGTTTCTATTCAAGAGCAAGATCGTGGTCTCGAGGCCTTATCTAATGTGATTGCAAGACAGAAGAATATGGCTGTGGACATTGGCAATGAAGTAGAGTCCCAAAATGGTAAGTGTACATTCTGTTATTTTCTTCCTTCTGTATTCGCAGATGCACAATCCAAGTGACAAACAGTTTGGATCCTGATCAGATGTTTAGTTACTCCTTATCTGATCTGGATCCAAACTGTATGCAAAGGCCTAGAAAACTAGCTTTAGTTCAGGGCTTCAGATAAGGGGAGTATTCCAAAAATTAAAATCTTTATTTCTGCACTAAACCCTTTGGTGTCACTACTCATTAGAATTGTCTCGAAGAGACGATTCTAACGAGTAGTAACACCATAGGATTTGGTGCGGAAATGAGTGAGAAAATGTTTATATTGTTCAGTTCACTCCCTCTTATCTGGAGCCCTGTAGGTTCTTACAGCTGAATATCTAATCAGTAGTAATTGACAATGACAGTTTTCAGTTTTCATTGGTCATGTGCTAAGTCAATGATATACCCCCGCCAACGATCTAATCCTGTCTTGTGACATCTCTTTTCAAGATGATTCTAAAGAGATGTCACATGACAGGATTAGATGGTGAAATAAATAATAATTGAGACTTTTATAATCTGACTTACAAAAATTGTTTTCTACATTGTAACCCATTACCCCCATAGCGGCATAGCCTGTTTCTAGTTTTGAAGACAGGTGACCACTTAAAGCAGGTTGAAAGTAAAGCAGAATGTGCCTTAAGGCGCATTCTGCTTTACTTTCAGCCTGCTTTAAGCTACCATCTGCTAGAATATAGCAAATATTTCTTCAGATATAAATATGTGACTGTATAAATTAGAACTATATTCTTCCATGGAGGAATAAATTAAAAGCGTAAAAAGGCGTATTTATGAGGTAATGGGTTAATGCATTGTGTTTGTGTTTAATTTTGTTTAAATGGAAGAGAACAAGGTGTTGACTGTAAAGCTTGCCTTATATCTTCCCTATAGAACTGATAGATGATGTAGCCGATCACACAGACCGTACCAAAGAAAGACTGATCAAGGAAACTAGACACGTGAGAATTGTCGACAGGAAATCAGCATCATGTGGTGAGTTTGCTTAAAGCAAAGTGAAAGTAAAACAGAAAACTCCTTTAGGAGCTTTCTGTTTTACTTTCATCTTGCTAAAACTCTTTCCTCCATGAAACTTCAAATGGACAATCCCAGTTTCCATTTAAGTCCATTTCTGACTTCTAAGGGTTGTTTTTGTCAATGTTTTGCATTATGACAATAATGCTTTAATTTCAGCCTGCTTTAAGCTATCATCTGCTAGGATATAAAAATATTTCTTATAGTGTGTATTCATGACTGTATAAAGAAGTATTTTCTTCGGGGGATAAATAAATCTAAAGGAGTTAAAGGGGTGTATTTATGGGGTAATGGGTTGAATATTCACCATAATAAGGGTTAAACACAGCCAATGTGGATGATATCTTTATACAATGTAACAGTGGAATAGGTTATATTCTTCACTGGACAAGGAGAAAGGGGGATGTGCAGGTGGTATAAAAGTAATGCAAAAAACTATCCAGGCAATGCTTTTGTCCTGCATTTAGTAGTCACCTGCCTACAGTGGAGAATCTGTTATTCTTTCCCAATAAATGCGTTAACGCTAAAACTATTATTTGCAGTGCAGACAGTTTGGAGCCAGATCAGACGCCGGGTAACCCGGCGTCTGATCAGGCTCCAAACTGTTTGCAACCAAGATAAACAAGAATTATCAGAATTGTCCAAAAGTTGTTCTTTTCTACGTTTTAGTGCTTTGCATTTGCGTACGTTTGCGTTTAAACGGGAAAGAATAACAGATTCTCAACTGTATAAAGATCTAGTCACCCTGTCTTTAAAGATCTCCACACAACTTAAATTAGTGGCTGATTTATATAAGACTGGTAGTATTTGTTTCTCCTTTTCTCTCCTGCACAAAGTAAGTCAATATATAGGTAAAGTAGTAACATGTCCTTGGTCAATGTTCGTTTTTATTTTTGACTGAAGATTTTATAATCATATCTTTAGCTGTATGAAATTGAGATATAGCTTAATTTGAATTTACCCATATGACAAATGTAAAAGGAATCATAATTACAATTTACTCATTACCCCATAGGCTGTTTCCAGTTTTGAAGAGATGTGATTACTTAAAGCAGGTTGAAAGTAAAGCATAATGCCCCTTTAATGTGCATTCTACTTTACTTTCAACCTGCTTTAAGCTATTTTCTGCTTGAATATAGAAAATATTTCTTATGATAAATATTCAGGACTGTATAAATTGGAACTATTTTCTTGAGTGGAGGAATAAATTAAAGGCGTGTTTATGGTGTAATGCGTTAAAAAAGGGCAAGTTTGATAAAAGGTTATTAGGTTTGATAAAAGGTTATTAGGTATCATCATTTTGTTATTGAAATATTCAGAACTTTGACCTCAGTTAGTTTGAATTAATCAAGACTTGATTTTATTTTATGGTTATATTCAGTGAAGATTGTTTTATAAATATATCGTCCATTATGATGTATGTTTTTCTGTTGTAGCTTACTGGGTGGTCATTGTTCTCCTACTGGTTGCCATTATTGTCGTGGCTGTGGTTCCAACATGACCTGTGGAAACAAAGAGAATCCAAGAGAATATTGTAACAGTACAGGGCCCAAGTTAAATTCCGCGATAACTGGATATTGTTCAATACAGTAAAACCAATGACCACTAAATTATTAGGTGTTTAAGACAGGTAAATGCTTAAAGCAAGGTGACAGTAAAACAGAAAGCTCCTAAAGGAGCTTTCTGTTTTACTGTCACCTTGCTTTAAATTGTCACTTGTCTTTTTAAAATAAATAAGCCTTTGTTTTAGTGTTCGTAATAGAGAGTTTTTACTGTATTTGTAGCCATTATGCATGCAGGAAAGGTTGATTATGAACCACAGTGTAGTTACATGTACATGTACAGTAAAGCCATGTAGTGCGGTTACAGCTAACCAAAAGAGTACTGCTAAAGACAGGAGGCAGCTTAACTCATTCACCCCTGAAACTTGTAATGGACAATTCCAGTTACCAATTAAGTCAATTTAGGACTAATTAGGGTTGTTTTCTGCATTATAATGCAAAATGACAAACAGTGCAGACCCTGCTTGGAGAGGTCTTTATGAATCCCTCTGATCTGGGTCTACACTGTTTGTACAGGACAATTATACTCTTCATAGGTACACCGTTTGTAAAGGGCGTACTCATGACTTTGACTCAATGTGTTAAAGCAAGATGAAAGTAAAGAAGAAAACACCAGGGCTGCCTGCTTTACTTTCATCTTGCTTTAAGCAGCTGTCTGTCTTACACATTGAAAACAGTTTTTGAATGGCTGTTTAACTGGGGGTCTTAATGCTTATAGATACTATTAATATCATACTGCTTTATACAGTTTAACACTACATTTAGCACAGTAGAACCTGCTTAATGCTGGTTCTCATCTTGGCCTTTACATTAATTTCTTTTGAATGGATGCAGGGTTGTAGTAGGGTTGAATTATTTGTGTTAAATCACATAAAACTGTATTTCATTCTGAATATGCAAGATACCATATACTACAAAGTGATAGTCATAAATAGTTTAACTCTTTAGTCCATAGGTACGCATATTTACACATTTAATTTATTCTTACCCTGAAGAAAATAGTTCCAATTTATACAGACATGAACATGTATCCTAAGAAATATTTTCTTCATTCCAATAGATGGTAGCTTAAAGCAGGCTGAAAGTAAAGCACACTGTTTTACTTTCAACCTGCTTTAAGTGATCACCTGTCTTCAATACTAGAAATAGGCTATGGAGTAAAGGGCAAAGCAAAGAATTCCATGTTAGAAGTAGCTGACACACCATTGAACATTAGCTACGTTAATTCACTATTGATGAAATTAGACTTTGGCTATTGTGTATCTCCAATGAAGTAACAGCCAAACAATTTGTTGAACCAAATTCAATCGAATCGTCTTTGAAGAGGAGAAAAGTGTAGGTAGAAATTATCTATGATATAGTAGAATATTAAATGAATTTTGTTTTTCTTTTGAATTTCATATTTTATATCAACTTTGGTCTGGATGTATCATAAGTTGATAATGTGTAAATATTCTGTACATTGATTAAGTGCAATATATTTCCAATGCTTGATTCTCTTTCTGTTGTTATGCCCCCTGGCATTGATAGATGCAGGAAGCATAATATAACATGTATAGTGATTGGTTTGTCTGTATGTGCAAGGTTAACCAGAATTTACCATTTCACCTAGCATCAACACCACTTACTAGAATGCTTAATAAGTTAAACAGATGTTTCCTTGACCATTACCAATTTTCAAACACAATCTTAGAGACTAAACAATAATCTACAACATATTGGTTTGGAATATCAAGCAGATTATGTTGAATAACACAAAGACAGTTTATCTACCAAAGCTTTCTCTTTCCTTCATGAACCCGTTATTCCATATATATGCCATTTTAGGCCTTTAAATTATTCCCACTGAAGAAAATAGTTGCTCTTTATATAGGCATGCACAAGTACCATAAGAAACGTTTTCTTAACCCTAATAGATGGTAGCTTAAAGCAGAGCCTTAAAGATCAGCCTGCCTTACTGTCAGCTTGCTTTAACCCTTTCCCCCCATAGAAGTGCATTGAATTTATTCATCCACTGAACAAAATAGTTCCAATATTAACAATCATGAAAAAGAATATTAAGAAATATTTTGTAAATCCTAGCAGATGATAGCTTAAAGCAGGCTGAAAGTAAAGCAGAATGTGCCTCAAGGCGCATTCTGCTTTACTTTCAGCCTGCTTTAAGTGGTCACCTGTCTTCAAAACTAGAAATAGGCTATGGGGTAAAGGGTTAAGTGATCACCTGTCTATAAAACTAGGAATAGGCTATGGAGTAATGGGTTAAATCACTGGATATGTAGGTACTATATATATATATAGTATTTCAGGGCTGTCATTTCTCCGGAATTTTTGGAAATCTTCAGATTTTACCAGCATTGTGAACATGACAAACTCTGCGGTACATGTCTGGTTAAGTTTAGTAAATACTTTCATTGTACTACAGTGCTCCCTCTCTTCAACAACACAATGGGAGACAAAGATTGTGTGTGCTGTTTGAATGGAGTTGTTATAGGGAGGGAAAATTAATACCGTTAGAGTGCTTACATTTGCTAACAGTTTGAAACTAGATCAGTTGCAGTGTAATGCGACGTCTGATCTGAGTTTAAACTGTTTGTCACTTAATTGATTAAAAAACTTTAAAAACAAAAATGCATATCTAGATTAGATGCTATATTTGCAGCATTTTTAGCTCACCTGGCACGAAGTGCCAAGGTGAGCTTTTAGGATCTCTGAATGTCCGTCGTATGTCGTCCATCCACAATTGTTCGTTAACACTCTAGCGCCTACAAATTTCATCCCATCTTCATAAAACTTCATGACAATGTTTGTCTTGATGAAATCTAGGTCAAGTTAGAATGTGGGTCATGTCCGGTCAAAAACTAGGTCACTAGGTCAAATCATAGAAACACCTTGTTAACACTCCAGAGGCTACAAACCTTAATGGATCTTTATGAAATTTGGTCAAAATGTTTGCCTCATTGATATCTAGGTCAAGTTTGAATGTGGGCCATGTCCGGTCAAAAACTAGGTCACTAGGTCAAATCATAGAAAAACCTTGTTAACACTGTAGAGGCTACAAAATCTCAATGGATCTTATTGAAACATGGTCAGAATGTTTGCCTCATTGATATCTAGGTCCAGTGCGAATGTGGGTCATGTCCGGTCAAAAACTAGGTCACTAGGTCAAATCATAGAAAAACCTTGTTAACACTCCAGAGGCTACAAACCTAAATGGATCTTTATGAAATTTGGTCAAAATGTTTGCCTCATTGATATCTAGGTCAAGTTTGAATGTGGGTCATGTCCGGTCAAAAACTAGGTCACTAGGTCAAATCATAGAAAAACCTTGTTAACACTGTAGAGGCTACAAAATCTCAATGGATCGTATTGAAACATGGTCAGAATGTTTGCCTCATTGATATCTAGGTCCAGTTCGAATGTGGGTCATGTCCGGTCAAAAAACTAGGTCACTAGGTCAAATCATAGAAAAACCTTGTTAACACTCTAGAGGCTAAAAATCTCAATGGATCTAAATGAAACTTGGTCAAAATGTTTGCCTCATTCAGATCTAGGTTAAGTTCGAATGTGGGTCATGTCTGGTCAAAAACTAGGTCACTAGGTCAGATCATAGAAAAACCTTGTTAACACTCTAGAGGCTACATATCTCAATGGATCTTAATGAAACTTGGTCAGAATGTTTACCTCATTGATATCTAGGTGAAGTTCGAATGTGGGTCATGTCCGGTCATAAACTAGGTCACTAGGTCAAATCTTAGAAAAACTTTGTTAAAACTCTAAAGGCTACAAATCTAATTAGATTTTAATTCAAGTTTGTTAGATTGTTTTCCCAATCGATATCTAGGTCAAATTCGAATATGGGTCATGTCAGGTCAAAAACTAGGTCACTAGGTCAAATCAAAGAAAAACAGTGTTAACCCTCTAGAGGCTACAAATCTTGTTAGATCTGAATGAAATATTTTCAGAATGTTTGCCTACATCAAATCTAGGTCAAAATCAAATGTGGATTGTGTCTGGTCAAAAACTAGGTCACTAGGTCAAATTATAGAAAAATCTCTTAACACTCTAAAGATGGATTGTGGGTCATGTCCAGTCATAATTTGGGTCACTATAGGTTAAGTTTACATGGTGGACCAGGTGAGCGATTTAGGGCCATGGTGGCCCTTGTATTTCGATCTACACAGTCTGTAAATTTTGCAACTTTTTTCGATTGCTCAATATTTTTAATAACTTTAAATTGTTTTATTCTCAAAAGTGATGTGTAGAATTTGTTATTTGCTTAAATGTGTTAAAATGAGAGAAAATTGGTGATAATCATGTGTCAGATGAAATAAAGTAATATATATTTTTGTATACAAGGAAACTTTGTTTTCTATCAAGAATCTTCTCTCATTCACCCCTGAAACTTTTAATGCACAATTCCAATATCAAAATAAGTCTAGTCCATTTTTGACTTTTAACGGTTGTTTTTTACAATGTATTTCAAAATGACAAACAGTGTAGACCCTGATCAGAGGGCTCCTTAAGGAGCCCTCTGATCAGGGTATACACTATTTGCATGTCCTAACAGGTACACTGTTTGTAAATGACAAGTATACTCGTGGCTAGGGTTGAATGTGTTAGGTGGCCAATTGTTAGTTCTTTTAGCGTGCTGATCACAGCTTGACTGGTTTATGCTGTTTGGATCCAGATCAGATACAGGGTTATTTGGTTCTGTAATGTGTGTTAAATAATTTATTTTGGTTTTATAACAGCTTTAACGCTTTCACTGCCAATGGCGCCAAACAGGTGCCTTTGCAAACAGTTTAGATCCTGATCAGAAACCACTAACACAGCATCTGACCTGGACCCAAACTGTTTGACACTCATTTCAACGTTTCTTCAGTCAAAACAGCCCTATATCTGACTTAAGAAAAATTGCTGACAACACTACCAATTAGTGGTGGTAATCGGTTGCGAAAATGACCAACCGATTATCGGTTCTATCGGTTGGGTCTCAATCGATAACTTTCCGATTATTAATCGGTTGACCGAAAGATGGCCTTACAGCACAAATATTCTGTTACAAAGGTGAAGTCACACATAAATGTAGCTTATTTTTGCATCCAGTACCTTTAAATTAAACAAAGTAATAGCAGACCAACTCTTCATAAGCACAATTTAACATTTGGAAAATGAAAAAAAAAATTACATCACTTACTAACTACATAATCATAAAGTGAGATAAACATTTTCACTGAAATTACACTGCTCCATTATCCTTAGTTTATGATACAAAAATGGTTTCAATATACATTGAGCACCTGCGTTATGGCAATATGAACCAAGAACGAATTAACGCTATACATGTACTATATGTTTATGCATGTGATTTGGGGCGTACACAAACTGGTGTTCCTCATTGTCCAGAAATATGACTGACATGAATAAAATACATACACACGTAGAGTAAGCCTACATCATAGTTTCTAAAGTCATATCTACCTTGCATTGTTTGACGCATTTCTTGTTTTCTACGTTCACGGAATTGCGTTTTTCCGTGCTTTTATAATCATTTCCAACCAAGGCTAACTTATATGTTTAATAGCAAGTCATTTGCACCGTTTAAAGCAATGAATTAACCATTTGGTATAACAAACTTACACTCTTCAGCGACACAGTCTATCTAAAAAGTCAGTGTATTTGACAACATCAACTACCATGGAGGCTGCCATATTTATTTACGTCATAGCCGCTTACAACATAAGGAATTGGAGGCTGCCATATGTATTTACGTCATAGCCGCTTACAACATAAAGAATTAACAACTCAACTACAGCGTGCTATGATGTGACCGTCAAAAGATGTTTTAAAATGTAATGGGACGTTGAGGATTTGCTCTTCCGGAGCAAAAGGTTAATTTCCTATATTTTCAAAAACATTCTTGAAAATCGTTTCTATCTTTGAACTTTATAAATAGATTTGCGATGTCGCGAAAGAGAGAAAATGTCAATCGATTGTCGCTGTGTTTGAAGTTAACAACTGATTATCGGCGACGTAGCGACAATCGGATCACCACTACTACCAATGCAGAACATATTATTCTTTCCAATTTTAACGCATTTTGTGCTGGGGCCTCCGTGGCCTAGTGGTATAGTCACTGTGACTAACATCACTGAGCTCCTCACCGCTGTGAGTTCGAATCCCAGTAGAGTCGTTCGGATTTTTTCATGTGAGGAAGCATTCCAGCTGATGTCAAGTGTAATTTACAAGAAATTAAAGGTTCCTTATTTTTCAGTTTTACATAGAGTTATACAGTTAAATCTTCCATCATCTAAAAAGCCACAGGGGCCCGAGGTTAGATATTTGGCACATAACATAACCTACAGGTCCTTTTTAGCTCGCCTATTCGGAGAATGGGGGGGGGCTTATGGAATCACCCCGGCGTCGGCGTTGGTTTTTCATGGTTAAAGTTTTGGGGTAAGTGTTGTTATGCACTAATACATCATGAAATATTTGCATTAGGAAGCTGATATTTGGATTGGAGGTGCCCTGTGGGTTGAACATTGATGTTGTGTAGTTAAAATTAAAAAAAAAGTTTAAATTTAGTCAAAATTTTACCTGTTGAGGACTTAGGTTTTTCGGCTGATTTCTCATGGTTAAAGTTTTGGGGTAAGTGTTGTTATGCACTAATTAATACTACATGAAATATTTGTATTAGGAAGCTGATATTTGGATTGGAGGTGCCCTGTGGGTTGAACATTGATGTTGTGTAGTTAAAATTAAAAAAAAAGTTTAAATTTAGTCAAAATTTTACCTATTGAGGACTTAGGTTTTTCGGCTGATTTCTCATGGTTAAAGTTTTGGGGTAAGTGTTGTTATGCACTAATTAATACTACATGAAATATTTGTATTAGGAAGCTGATATTTGGAATGGAGGTGCCCTGTGGGTTGAACATTGATGTTGTGTAGTTAGAATTAAAAAAAAAAGTTTAAATTTAGTCAAAATTTTACCTTTTGTGGACTTAGGTTTTTCGGCTGATTTCTCATGGTTAAAGTTTTGGGGTAAGTGTTGTTATGCACCAATACTACATGAAATATTTGTATTAGAAAGCTGATATTTGGATTGGAGGTGCCCTGTGAGTTAAACATTGATGTTGCGTAGTTTAAATTTAAAAAAATGTTAAAATTAGTCCAAATTTTACCTTTTGTGGACTTAAGTTTTTCGGCTGATTTCTCATGGTTAAAGTTTTGGGGTAAGTGTTGTGATGCTCTAATACTACTTGAAATAATTGTATTAGGAAGCTGATATTGTGAATCAAGGTGCCCTGTGGGTTGAACATTGATGTTACGTAGTTAAAATTTTAAAAAAAGTTTCAATTTAGTAAAAATATTACCTGTTGAGGTCTTAGGTTTTTCGGCTGATTTCTCATGGTTAAAGTTTTGGGGTAAGAGTTGTAATGCACTAATACTACATGAAATATTTGTATTAGGAAGCTGATATTTGGAATGGAGGTGCCCTTGGGTTGCACATGGAAGTTGCGTAGTTTTTGTTTTTTTTAAAGTTTAAATTTAGTCAAAATTACACCTTTTGTGGACTTAGGGTTTTGGGACTGAAATTTCAAAGTTAGTTAAGGAGTAAGTGTTGGAATGCACTTATACTACATGACATATTTGCATTAGGAAGTTGATATTTTGAATGGAGGTTCCCTGTGGCTTGAATATCAATGTACTGATACACTTTTCTTTTGATAGTTACCTATTTAAGAAAGGTTTTTTCGGCGAGCTTTGCTGTTCTCCGACAGCTCTTGTTATACGCCAGTCTTCAGACGGGAAGTATTATGTCGTGGCTCTGTACGTCCGTCCGTCTGTCCGTCCATTAACTTTTTCATGTCCGCTCTCTAACTCAAACAAATTTGGTCCAATCCTTTTGAAACTTGGTCAAAACGTGTATGACCATAATATCTCGGTCAAGTTCAATAACCAGCAAGATTGACCCAGACATTCGAGAGGTATGGTCTTCTTTTTTTTGTCAATTTGGCTGAAACTTCAAGTTTTTGACATATCTTCATGAATTATCACTCTTATTTATCATCAAAAGGGCCATAACTATATCATGCACTTTATTCATGTTATCCCCCTGTTTAGCTCACCTGAGCCAAAGGCTCATGGTGAGCTATTGGGATGGCCCTGTGTCTGTCGTCGTTTAACAATTGCTTCAAATGACATCTCCTCCTATACCGCTTGACAGATTTCAACCAACATTTACAGGAATGTTCCTTGGGTCAAGCTCTTTCAAATTTATTCAAAGAATTAAAAACACTGTAGAGCTCTGGTTGCCATGGGAACCAAAGTGAAACAAGAGCCCCATGGGGCATATTTCGCTCACCTGAGAATAACTGACAAAATGGAGATAATTTTTGTAGTTTCAGGCAAGAAGATTTCTGAAGTTTTTATTGAAAAAATCTATTTTTAGCTCCTGTGACCTAGATTTGCAACGGACCAGAACCATTTGAACAATATTGGTATAGGGCATCTAGAAGTGTCACCATGCCGAATATCTTAAAAAATCTTCTTGTCAAAAGCTACAAGGGCCAGAGCATAGATATTTGGCACATAGCATCATCTACAGGTCCTCTATCAAGTTTGTTCAAATTATGCCAAATTGGCCCGCCCTTGGGGTCACAGTTTTACATAGAGTTATATAGTGAAATTTTCAAACGTCTTCTCCTCTGAAACTTATATGGCCAGAGCTAAAAATAGATTTTTTCAATGGAAACTTAAAAAAATCTTCTTGTCTAAAACCCTGATCTTAGATATTTGGCACATAGCATCATCTACAGGTCCTCTATCAAGATTGTTCAAATTTAATAATGCCCCTCGGGTAAAAAATGACCCCGTCCTGGTCATAAATCATTATCTCCATTTTGTCAGCTATTCTCAGGTGAGAGAAATATGCCCCATGGGGCTCTTGTCTGACTTGTGAAACAACTATGCAATTTCAATTCCTTTAAAACTACCGATACCAACTGTGTTGTGCTTGCAAAGATTGAACCTTGTATTTGAATTCTAGTAAAGGGCAGATAGTTCTGGTTATCAAACTTTCCCTAGCTCTCATGGCAATAAATCTTCCTATGGAGGTGCGAAGTAATTAATTATTGAGCAGAAACTGTTTCAGAAATTCTACAAAGGGCCATAATTAATAGTCACATAATTCTTGTTATGAAAATTGTCCCACTTCTCATAGCAATAAACCTTTCTATGAAGTTTTGTAGTAGTCTATTATCAATCACTCAAATTATTGAGCAGAAACTATTTTGGCAGCAATTCTACAAAAGGCTATAACTCTGTAAACATTCTGAGCAACAGGTTATTGATTTTTTTCCAACTCTCATGGCAATAAACTTCCAATGAAATACTGGAAATAATCCATTATAAATTACTCATGTTATTGTCAGAGCAACAACTGTGTGCTTGCCGGCCCACGTGAAAACAATACGTCCCGTCCCGTCTTTTGACATGTCTCTGGGCAGGATTTTCTTTGACAAAGGCCCAGAGAGTTCAAAATATTAGAAAAGAACAATTTTTTAATTTACTAAATTTAGTGTTCAGGGAAGATTATATATAAGAGAACATAGTTACCATCTCATAACATTATATTCAACTTCATATACGTATATATAAAAAACGAAAACAAAAAAACAACTTGTAATTAAATCAACCTGGAATGCTATTTAACAGAATTTGCTTTTGACACAGCTGATAGAAACTTTGAACATTGATAAATAGAAATAACGACTTAGTTACTGCACAAATTAATACAAATAGACAGATTCAAATACAGTACACAACACATTTGTTTGATATCACCCTGGCTTAACTCATTCACCCCTGAAACTTTTAATGGACAATTCCAATTTCAAAATTAGTAAAGTCCATATTTTACTATTAAGAGTTGATTTTAACAATATATTTCAAAATGACAACCAGTGTAGGCCCTTTCAGGTCAAAAAGTAGATTATTGTAATTTTAAAATGATGTCTTGTCCATTTAGCTTTGGTATTATATTCTCAGGTGAGCCTTGACCCTCTTGTTGACTATTTAGGGTTGTTGTTTGCAATATTTACAGAATGACAAACAGTGCAGACTGTGATCAGAGGGCTCCTGAAGGAAACCTCTGATCAAGGTCTACACTGTTTGCATAGGACAAGTGTAATTTCCACAGGCACACTTTTATTAAATGACAAGTATACTCATCCATAGGACTGAATGTGTTAACTCTTTCCTCCCTGAAACTTCAAAAGGACAATCCCAGTTTCCATTTTAGTCAAGTCCATTTCTGACTTTTAAGGGTTGTTTTTGTCAATGATTTGCATTATGACAAACAGTGAAGACCCAGATCAGAGGGCTCCGTAAGGAGCCCTCTGATCTAGGTATTCACTGTTTGCATAGGACAAGTGCACTTTTCACATGTATACTGTTTGAAAAGGACGACTATATGCAGGACTAGGGTTCAAAGGGTTAAAGCTTACAACAAACCTGTAATGCTGAATTACATAGATAAAGCATATTTATACGGAAGTTGCTTCAGGAACTTATTTACTACTATACAATACATTTTGGCATACAATTTTGTTTGGCAACACAAAACTAAACCTGTTTGAGTAAGTTTTTATCTAAACTGAAAATGACAATATTGTCGTTTGGGTGAAAATTATGCTATTAAGGTACTTCGCATATGCGCGTAGTTTCCATACGATTGTTATGAAAATTGTCATGAAGAATGATAATAGCCTAAGAAACAATGTGTGGAAATATAGGAAAAATTTATCGTGTGGTTTGTCTTTAAGGTCTTTTTTCTGACAAAAACCTAGAATTTTGATGATTTTATTTTTCTTAAAAATGATTAAAGCTAATGACTATAATTCTCTCCCAATAAGTAGTCCACAACATTCATTACAAGAAAAGCTAAAAACATTTTGAATAAAGGTGTTCAGAAAGATGTTATCAGCTATTTAAATTTTGCAAAATGCTAAAAAATTGAATTACAAAAAACTGACTCATTCAATGTATATTTGTTTTTATTTTATTCAAATATATGGTTGATGAACTAGTCAGTCTGAAAAAATTAGAAAATATTACAGTCAGGATTTGTTGTAATAACATATTTTCTTATTAAAATGTGGGATATTTGTTGTTTAGATACAGTTACCTACCTTAGAATTAAAACTTCGTCATTAAAATGCATTGTTATTTATTCATGGACTTGCATACAAGGTTTATTATATTGTTTGAACATAATTATAATGGGCAATATCGATCTTGAAAAGGTTAGCGTATTGATAAGCTTCAAGGTGTGGCTTTATAGTTCGATCAAATCGTTTACATGTTTACCGATTTAATTGACTTGTAAGTCATTAAACTAAAACGTACAGGTAAGTGGACATATACTTGGACCGTAAACATCACTAGTACTAATCAACGAAGACTAAACATAACATGTTTGATTACTGCGTTATGGATTGACAAGTCAATAAATCGGACACTAAAAAAAATATTTGGATCGGATGGGTCTCGAACCTATGACCTTTGGAATGCTAGTCAACCACTATAGTCAACCACTATACTAACTGCGCTATGAAGGATTATACTAATTTATATCCACATTTCCTTTATATAAATTTTCTAGTATAAACACGTACGAAAGAAGTCTGTGTCGTCCAGACGCATATCCGCTCGCCAGCAAGACCGACTTCCGGTAGCGAAAGGCCTTAAATAACCAAATTATGTTCTGGTACACTCACTAAAATTTGCTTCAGATTATTTACCCCTTACACTTCAAATTAACAATTCCTGTTTCCAATACAGTCTAGTCCATGTTTGACTATTTAGGGTTTGTTGGTTTTACTTCACTATATTGCAAAACGTTACAAACAGTGCAGATTCTTATTCATGCTATGCAGCATGCTTGACCATAAATGCAAGTCATTATTAGTCCATATATATGCCCCACACCACAGTGTGGAGAGGCAAAAACAACACAATCATTATCTTTCATTCAAGTACTATTTCTAAGAAAAAATAGAATAACTAAAATAGTTTTAGTTACACATTACAATAACCAGGCACTTGTCTATAAAACAAATCCAAATTACACACATGGAAGATCAATCAAAAGCCATAAAATATGTCAACATTATGAAGTGCACATCATCAATGTGTTTGTGCCTAATGTTGCAATTTTTATGTTGAAATCATGGTCATTACAAAATACAGCAAACGTTCTGCAGAAAGATGTGCGTCATACAAGAATTGCTTTGTTTAGAAAACAAATGACATGCATGTAGTGCTATGCCAAAACCTAATGACAACTATTAAGTGTACACACCTTCTATGTGTACTAACAGGTTTATCCTCCACTATGAAGAACAATGACATGATTTCAAACAGGACAGTACTAGGATACAATACTATACAGTTATTTAACAGCCAGGGTGGGCCGTCCTGGCCGTTTAATGACTTGTTTATTGTATACCTGGTTCTAAATTAACGAATACATAGATTGTTTGAATGTTAACATAAGCGTGACTGTTAAAGAAAGCAAATGACGTCATCTTCATCGAATGTTGGCCATTTTGAACGTTACGTTGCTAACGTTTTCACATTCATAAATTCTGTTGCCCCCGGGCAAATAACCCGATGCAGTCCAAAAACCGGTTATTGGACTGCATCGGGTTACTGGCCTGCTCAGCAAGGGTGTATGCATTGCCATCAAAGCAAAATCTGTTACTATTTATAGTAAGGTATACAATAAATGACTTTAAACCTTAGCCAGGATAACCCAACTGGGTGAGATGGAAATGCTGTAAACTGACTTTGCCTTTGCTGCACAGGTTCAAAAACTGAACAATGATAGAACACTGACAAAGTCAGAAAGGGCACCACATAAAGTTGTCAGCAAGGTAACAGATTGGAAGTTCTGCACTTACTGTCACTACAGCATTAAAACCAGGGTCCAAGGTAATAAAACTTTGAGTTGAGTCTGAGGTGGTTCTCAAGTATTTGATTGGTCAGATTTGAGCTTTTGCTCAGCAAAAGCTCAAATCTGACCAATCAAATGCTTGAGAATGATCCGAGACTAAACAAAAGCTCAAATCTGACCAATCAAATGTTTAATGAGAATAATCTCATACTCAACTTAAAAGCTTTCTAACCTTGGGGCCAGATAGCCTTTTAAAAAAAACGTGCAATGTACTGTTTGGCACATAAAAAAATGAAAAAATTTAAAGTATGAAATAAGAAAATGACCACAATATGACTGATGGCATCCTTAACTATTAGTCAAAATTAGGTTAATGTCAAGATCATGATAATTGAGGTTGGGCAACATGGGTGGATTGATAATGATCCACGGCAATAAATGAATAAGTATCCAGGTATAGTAGTAAGCATTGTTGATGCTAGACAGAACGATGAAATCTAGTAAATAAGAAATAGCCTGTTCAAAGTATTCATCAACCAAAATAAAGCTAAGGTCAAAGAGGTAATTGTATAATGATGGAATGGAAATGGTCCCAGGCAACCAATTGTATAAGTATTCAAGCGTTCTAGTAAGTGGTGTTGAATGATTCTACATGTTTAAACATGAGAATTAGCCCATTCAAAATATTCTACGACCAAAATAAGACCAAGGTCAATGAGGTTAGTTGATACAGGAGGAATGGAAATGGTCCCGATCGTATGGATACATGCATTGAATGATCAGTCACTACATGCTCCAGGATCAGTAGATGCCGAGAGCATAGAAGTTTCATAATTACAAATTATTTATATCCATGAGAAATGTTCGAATAATGATAAATAATAATCAGTGGGATAAATAACTACAGGCTACCTTTTTTTCTAACATTCAAGCATGAAACATTTCATGGACCTGCACTTTAAGATCAGAAAGTGTACAAAGTTAATATTGTGTTAAGTGACCATTTACTATAACATTTTCATTAATGTATTCTCTCAATTTGAAATGCACCTACAGTGGAGAATCTGTTATTCTTTCCCGTTTACACGCAAACGTACACAAACGCAAAGCACTAAAACGTAGAAAAGTACAACTTTTGGACAATTCTGATAATTCATGTTTATCTTGTTGGCAAACAGTTTGGAGCCTGATCAGACGCCGGGTTACCCGGCGTCTGAACTGGCTCCAAACTGTTTGTAATAGAAATAATAGTTTTAGCGTAAAAGCATTTATTGGGAAAGAATAACGTTTTCTCCACTGTAACAATCACTACATCAGTAGCGCGTTCAAGTACCGTATCGATGCAATCGATTGCATCGGAAAACGGTAACAATTCACTTTTAACAACCGTTAGGGTGTTACCGATTGCGAACGACACGAACGGCCTCAGAGGTAGTTCGCCATCCCCAACAAGGAAAACAAAATGGCTACCAAATGAATTTAATACAACCGGCGAACAGTCCCGACTTAATTTCTCATCAATAAACCAACATTTTCCGATACTAAATGTATCAAATAAAGCAGCTTACATCTGAGCAGCTAAATCTTATTTTTATATGCAGTAAAATTGATGCATTTCAGTTGATTAGTGCACTTTTGCTTGTGTTATTAAGATTCGCACATAAATCGTTCGTACCCTTGAAAAGTTAATAAACTTTGGGGCGCAATGAGTTATTATTGAAGAGTATCGGTGAACGTTAGATGTCGTACTATATGGGTTGTTTGTATCGGTTTACGTTAATGTTCGCTGGTACGGTACTTGAACGCCCTACAGTATGAACTTTCTCTAGTGCTATTTAACTTATTACTCCATAAATACGATGTTGTTCATGATAATATGTAAATATTAGATGGCAATTTGCGAGAAATTCAAATCGTCAATCCGAGAAACAGAATGTCATCCCAAGGTGAAGCATAGGGTAACATTCTTGTTTTCGAAGATTGACAATTGGAATTGTTTTGATATATTTAACCTATTACTTCATACACTTTTTAACGCTTTTAATTTGTTACTTCACTGAAGATAATAGTTCCACTTTATAGTCATGAATATGCAATATAAGTAATATTTTCTTTATCCTGGCATATGATAGCTTAAAGGAGGTTGAAAGTAAAGCAGAATGTGCCTTAACCCATTACCCCATAAATACGCCTTTTTACGCCTTTAACTTATTCCTCCACTGAAGAAATTAGTTCCATTTTATACAGTCATGAATATGTATCATAAAAAATATTTTCTATATTCTAGCAGATAGTACCTTAAAGCAGGCTGAAAGTGAAGCAGAATGCGCCTTAAGGCGCATTTTGCTTTACTTTCAACCTGCTTTAAGTGGTCACATGTCTCCAAAACTTGAAACTGGCTATGGGGTAAAGGGTTAAGGCACATTCTGCTTTCCTTTCAACCGCTTTAAGTGGTTACCTATATTAAAAACTAGAAACAAGCTATGGCTAATGGGTTCAAGGTTTAAAGCTGGATTATAAATATAAAGATCTTTTAAAACTTTCTCTATTACATCTACATTTAGTGCCTTCTGAACTAAAGAAACTAATCAGAAATATAAACATTCTCCCATAATCCTATTAACCCAACTTTGATAAAAAACTAACCTATTTTATTGCTTATAATCTATCAATTATAACAAATATACAAATTAACTATAAATAACATTTTCAAATCTGGTGCACTACCCTTAGACACATTTCAAATACAAAGACTAAGATCTTCTCAAATACTAGCACAAACACTAAGATTTTCTCTGACACAGTACAAGATCCGCACATGCGATTAAAATTATAGCCACTTTTAAATACTGCTATTTTTGTAAAATTATAATTTTTTAAAAAAAATAATGAAATTATACCAAAGTTATGATAAAATATGAATCGTTTTTATAATTGTAAAATAAATAAAATTTGAATACATTCAGATGTCTTTATAAAGATGTTGCACACTTAATTTGCCTACTAGACTATCAACTCTTAGCTGCTTCTCAAGCAATATTGAATGCTGCCATAGAGCATCTACATATAAGCATTGTTTCTAAGTTTTAGCTGACTAATTCAGTCCGATTCATATACATCCTTTAGCCCTTTCATGATCAAATTATTCAGGAGATGTTAAACCCTTCACCACTTTATTGTCGTCTGTTTCAGTATTGTTGTCTGCAAGATATGTTTCAAAATGATTTTAAGGTTGTATGACTTAATAAATATCAATAAGAGTGTCAAACAGTTTGGGTCCTGATCAAAGGCAGCGTTACACTGCATCTGATCAGACCAAACTGTTTGCAAACACTCTTTAAGGTGTCATTGAGAGTGAATTTTAGAGTTAATTCATTCGACAACTTAAACAAGAGCCGCATGCGGCCCTAAATCGCTCACCTGGTATCCATGATTACGGTCATGTAAATCGACCAGTTATATATATGATTAAGTTTTCACTTATTCATGTCCACCCACTGGTGGCCATGTTGTTTGAGCTAGGAAGATTATTTGAAGAAAACTGGCAAAGGGTAACCCATGAATCATTATTTGTGTAAAATAATTCTTAACCCATTACCAGTTCTAGGATCCTTAAATAAGGTTATGAGTGTGCATGCTGTATGTAAGAAACTGTTATCTGATAGCCAATACTGTATTGACACAGTGCATACGCTGTATCAATACCAAATATTGGAAAAATGCTGCACTGCTGACACCTGTGTTATTCAAACCATTAAAACTGCATTTTTAATATGTTTGAGCCTATTAGTGTCTGTGTATTGTTTGTAGGAAATTAAATTCTCTATTTCATGGTGTAATTTTTATAGCGGTAAGTTAATATACAGTGAAGATACAGAAGCTTATATGATGGCTTCAGGTGAAAATTCTCACTTTTTCTCCATACATCACAATTTTCATTGACATTTCAGGGCTTTTATAAATAAAAACATACAGAAAGATGACCGAAACTTATGGGTTCATTAAATTCAGAATTAGAGTTTGGAGAATCAAAGTCCAAATCAACATTTTTGTACATTGGATCTAGACGTGTTGAAAGCTATGAAACTACCGTTGATAAAAATTTCGCGGGAAATCAAGAAATGTCGCTGCTTATTCATTGTCTGTAAGAGTAAGGGGGTGATTTATTAGTATGTGGCATTGTCATCTTCGTTCTACGAGTGCTACTAACTTGAATCAGCATGTGTTTTATGACCCCTTTCCCGTCGGTTTGTTTTGACAGCCATCTTCAAAGCGTGGAAGTCGGTATCCCAAAAACCACATGGGCGTTACATGTAAATGAATGACACCCGCGTGATATATGGAATTCCCCCGTTTCATTGGATGATAAATTTAAGTTTCGACCTTGGTGACATTGGGAGAAAATCTAATTTGAATACGGGGACGACGAAGATTGCCGAGCATTTGGAAACTTATTTTTTATTGGTAAACGAGAATCTTCCGGAATATATCGTATACAATCGTATGAAATAGGAAATTTTCCTCTGGCACATAGCGTCTCCGATCGCTTCTTACGCAATATTTTAAAATAGTAACACCATGATTTGATACGGGTTTCCCCATTAGAAAACAACTTCCTTTCGGATGGTAAACATCTGGAGTTCGAACTTTGGTAGGAAAAACGAGCAAATTAATCCTTAATATCAGACACGTCAAAAGTCGTCAATATTGAGCTGCTGATAAACCCGTCAGAAGCCGTCTAGATGGAGCGGCTGATAATCCCGTCAAAAGTCGCCTAAAACAGGTGAGCGGACGAGCCGTCGAAAGCCGCCAAAAACCAGTAATGGGTTAAATCAGACCAATAGTTTCAGAGAATTTTTTTTGAAAGTTTTTCTATACAGAAATATAAGGAAAACTTGTCCCACCCACTGGCGGTCATGTTTTTTAGATAACAAAATGATTTTAAGATATCTGGTAGAGGGTCATCAATTAACCATTTGTGTAAAATTATTTTGAATTTGAATCAGTGGTTTCAGAGAAGAAGATTTTTAAAGTTTTTACTATACAGTAACATAAGGAAATTTTGCCCCACCCACTGGCGGCCATGTTTTTTTAGATATCAAAATAATTTTAAGAAATCTGGTAGATGATTATCAATTGACCATTTGTATTAAATTATTTTTAATTTGAACCAGTAGTTTCAGAGAAGAAGATTTGTAAAGTTTTTACTATACAGTAACATAAGGAAATTTTGCCCCACCCACTGGCGGCCATGTTTTTTTAGATATCAAAATAATTTTAAGAAATCTGGTAGAGGGTCACCAATGGATCATTTGCATAAAATTACTTTCAAATCGGACTTGTTTTTGACAAGAAGATTTTTTAAGTTTTCACTATATAGCCATATAAGGAAAATCTGCCCCACCCACTGGCGGCCATGTTTTTCAAGATAGGAAAATTATTTTAGGAAATCTGATAGAGTGTCACCAATGGCACATTTGGGTAAAAAAAATTTCAATTCGGACCAGTAGTTTTTGACAAGAAGATTTTTAAAGTTTTTTCAATTGGTTGCCATGGCAACCACAATTTCAATTGGATTACCTATATTTGAAGAAATCTGAGAGAGTACCCTACAGGGAACAATCCTATGAAGTTTTGATGAAATTGGCCCAGTGGTTTCCAAGAAGAAGATCTTTGAACAAAAAGTTTGACGACGGACGACTGACGACAGACGACGGACACAGGGCGATCACAATAGCTCACCTTGGCACTTCGTGCCAGGTGAGCTAAAAAACTCATTCGACAACTGTAAACAAGAGCCCCATGGGGCATATTCACTCACCTGAGAATAATTGGAAAAATGGAGATATTGATTTATGTCCAGGACTGACCTAGATATGCAACAGACCGGAACAATTTGAATAAAATATGTAATATTTAAAAGTGTCACCATACAGAATATAAAAGCTCTGGCCATATTAGAGTCAGAGAAGAAGACGTTTGAAATTTTCTCTATATAACTCTATGTAAAACAGTGACCCCCGGGGCGGGGCCAATTCTGACCCTAGGGGCATAATTTGAACAAACTTAATAGAGGACCTGTAGGCGATGATATGTGCCATATATCTAAGATCTGGCCCTTGTACTTTTAGACAAGAAGATTTTTTAAGCTTTCATTGTAAATAATCTATTTTTAGCTCCTGTGACCTAGTTATGCAACGGACCAGAACCATCTGTACAATTTCGGTATAGGACATCTAGAAGTGTCACTATGCCAAATATCAAAGCTCTGGCCATATTAGTTTCAGAGAAGAAGACGTTTGAAAATTTCACTATATAACTCTATGTAAAACCGTGACCCCCGGGGCCGGGCCAATTTTGACCCCAGGGGCATAATTTTAACAAACTTGATAGAGGACCTGTAGGCGATTCTATGTGCCAAATATCTAAGCTATAGCCCTTGTAGTTTCAGACGAGAAGATTTTTTAAGTTTTCATTGAAAAAATCTATTTTTAGCTCCTGTGACCTAGTTATGCAACCGACCACAACCATTTGAACAATTTTGGTAAAGGACATCTAGAAGTGTCACCATGCCAAATATCAAAGCTCTGGCCACATTGGTTTCAGAGAAGAAGACGTTTGAAAATTTCACTATATAACTCTATGTAAAACTGTGACCCCCAGGGCGGGGCCAATTTTGACCCAAGGGACATAATTTGAACAAACTTGATAGAGGACCTGTAGATGATGCTATGTGCCAAATATCTAAGCTCTGGCCTTTGCAGTTTTTGACAAGATTTTTTAAGATTTCCTTATTTTTTCATGGCAACCAGAGTTCTGCATTGTTTTTAATTCTTTGAACAAAGGCACAGGTTCAGAAACTATACATTTCAGCCCTACAAAAATCTAATTTTTAAACATCAGAGTTTTAACATTTAAAACACGCAGGTGATACAAGTAGACATTTTATTGTCATATACAAATTAATTTTTGTTAATAGAAGACCGAGTTCTTTTCGAAATAAAGCATTTATTGACCATGATTTTGCCTTTTTCATGTAAAAAACGAACAAAATAAGAGTTAGAAAGACGATTTTTTCTATGGCGCCACCCTTCGACCAAATTTAATTTTTGTTATTTGTTATTCTTATTTTCAAACAATTAATTTTTTATATTTATATTTTTGGTCGAGGAGTGGCGCCTATGCCAAAATCAGTGAAAATGTTCCAAAATATGGAGAGAAAAACACCATTTGGAGATTTTCTGATAGCTGGTTGCTATAGCAACATACATATTTCTCTATCAATTTTACTATTTTTTAAATAGTATCATCAGTGTTTGATTATCATTACATCAATTATGCTCAAATACTATGTTTTCCTATTGATATGATAAAATTTTGAAAAAATAAGCCATTTTTATGTTATTATAAGTACATTGTATTTGGTTGCTATGACAACATGGAAGTGAATATGGAGAAAATAAAGTTGTCTTTTCTTATACCACATACCTATCTATCATCTGTGAAAATTTGGTGTACATTTGACATAGGGCCAATTTCACCCCTTTTTGAACCTATGCCTTTGAAAGAGCTTGACCCAAGGAACATTTCTGTAAAGTTTGGTTGAATTCTGTCAGGCGGTATAGGAGGAGATGTCATTTGTAGCAATTGTTAACGACGACGGACAACGCACGACGACGGACACAGGGCCATCCCAATAGCTCACCTTGAGCCTTTGGCTCAGGTGAGCTAAAAACAGTTTCAGTTTTATTTATGCAGTCCTTAATATGCAACATAAGTATTTCCTATATCATAACAGATGCTTAAAGAGCATTTTGCATTACTATCAGCCTGCTTTAAGCTACCATTTGTGTTCAATACTGAAAACGAGCCTGGTCGGAAAGATATTGAAGTTGAGTAAACAGTTCAACCCCAAGTGACCTTACAGGCAGTCCTAATTAGGTAGAAATCAGATAGACAGTCACCATGTATTTGAACATCTGAACATGATCTAAACTGTCACTGGAATATTTATGGAAAACAATAAGAAACTCTCACTAACGTTTGAATTTCAAAAGACAACAAATTTGAGACACAGGTGACATATTTTTTTAGACATAAAAACACTTGGAAAATACTGAACTCTTACCATACTAGACACAGATATATCCTACAGTGATTACCCTTGCAAACAGTTTGGATCCAGATGAGACACCGTGTAATGCTGCATCAAATCAGGATCCAAACTGTTTAATATTCTGACCAGGCTGTTTTGGAAAGAAATTTTGAAAATTCTAGAACAGTAGCAGACGAAAAAATTACCCAGCATGCAAAGAGTTAACAGAATCTAATACACAGAATAAACAAATCACAGTCGCAGTTTTCCATCAAATGACAGTCAAACTTCTATACCTCAAACTCTCTTAACTCGAACTATCCAATATTTCGACATAAATTTCATCATTTCATACTCATGTTAAACTTTGAAATGCGGGTATTTTTGCCATTTAACAGAGTTTGAGATATCGAAGTTCAACTATAGCTAAAACTCACTCATTCCTTTAACCTACGTTATATGAGCAAAGAATATCTTCTGCACCACTGAATCTAATATCTAATAACCCTTATCATGATAAGCATGAGTCAACTCCAATCTGCATCAAGACCAGGTTCCAAGGTTATAAAGCTTTTGAGTTGAGTCTGAAGTCCTTCTCAAGTACTTGATGGGTCAGATTTGAGCCTAGGCTCAAATCTGACCGATCAAATGCTTGAGAACACACTCAGACTCAACTCAAATGCTTTATAACCTTGGAGCCTGGCACTAAGTAGCTTCTGGCATCTCATCTGATCACACCCTTTCTCCCATAGAAGTACCTTTGAGCACATTTACTTTATTTCTCATAGAAACATGTTTTCATGCTTTCACCATGCCCAGTTGAAAGAGCCATAGAATAGTTTCCTGCAGCCTGACAGTTGGCTAAAAGTAAAGCCAAAAGCTCATCAGTGTGCTCCAGGCAACTATCTGTCTTCACGCACTGGACAAAGGCTATGGGAGAAAGGGTTAAAAGTGTTTGACCCACATATTGATTATTCTTGTTAGTGTCTTTCATTTCTTATAAATTACATGTCTCAAACCGATGAAGAAAAGAAAGCGAGAGTAAGATACAGCAATTAGAAAAACAGTAAAATCTCTATATTAAGACCATTAATTGTATAAAAGACAGGTGACAGCTTAAAGCAAGGTGACAGTGAAACAGAAAGCTCCAAAAGGAGCTTTCTGCTTTACTGTCATCATGCTTTAAGCAGTTACCTGCCTTAAACACCCGATAATTAATCAAATTTAGTGGTCATAATAGAAGGTTTTTACTGTAATGTAAACACTACAATTAGACATGACTGCTATATCAAACTCTATGAAACTGCCCTGTGGATGCAGCCATAAAGGCAAAACTTAATTAAATTTGAAGAACAATTTGCAGACATTAATTTTCCAGCAAACAGCACGATAAGGGTTAAACTAGATCTCTGCTCCTCCCTAATAGTTATACAATATTTGGCAAGCTTCATTTCTTCTTCTTTTTGGCTGTCTTTTCATCTACAATCATTTTCTTGCTAGCAGGCTACAAGAAAAAGATCATTACTTCAGTATGAAGTCATAATCACAAGTAGCCATGATGACAAGAGTTGTAAGAGAGACAACAAATTAACTCATACACCCCTGAAACATTTAATGGACAAACTCAAATTCAAAATATATCTAGTCCATTTTTGACTATTTAGGGTTAAATTCTAACAATATATTTCAAAATGACAAACAGTGCAGACCCTGATCAGAGGGCTCCTTAAGGGATTTACAGTCACAAGGCCGACCCTACCTAAGGCCGACCTTAATTTGTATAGTAGACCTATAGTCACAAGGCCGACCTGATGTTTATATAGCAATTAGGTTTTCACACCTCTTTTACCGGCATGTATTTGATGGTAGATTGTAATAACCGACACGAGCCGGCAATTGTTGCAAAGATCCAAATAATAGTTCAGATCCTGATAACATTAATATTTTTTATTAAAAAATCATGTAATTTAAAAATAGACATTCATTGTTTATAAATAAATATTAAACATTTATGTTTTTATATAACCGACACGAGTCGGCAATTGTCGCAAAAAACGTAATAATAGTTCAGATCCAGATCATGATCACCATAATATTTTTCTTTTAAAAAGGATGTTATCTAAAAAAAAAAAAAAAAAAAAGGTATGTAAATGTTTATAAATAATTCTTAAACATTTATGTATTTATCAATGTTAGCCTATTCCATTAGGGCGTGATGGCAATTAGCCTGCAGATTTAATAGTTTCGATCCAGATCCAGATCCAACATTTTTTATCCAAAAAAAAAATTATTCTCAAGAGCCCATGAGAAAAATGTGACTGACAGTATATGATATGCCGAGTTATTAATTAATTACTCATAAGAAGCTAAATATAAAAGAAAATATAAATGCATGTTTTTATTTTATTCTATTTTCAGAGTGTACATTTTACATAGCAGTAATTTGAGTTGTTCAAATTGAGAAAAGATGCTTCAGGAAAAAGTACAGATTCAGATCATATGGAGCTGTTCAAGAACAATTTTAAATAACTAGCTGTTACCGATATTTTATGGTTTTATGTTGAAGGTCATAAAAATAAGAGGAATATATTAGAAATCGATGTAGAATAAAATGAACCATTTTTTAATTTAAAATATTTTCTTATAGAGTCCTCTGATTGATTTCAGCATTATTTGTATATATTTTTTATCATAAATAGAGATTGCAATGATGCTCTTGGCATACGTCTGTGATTGTAAATATGATTTTGTTGATGAAACAACACTGTGTGTTTACATTACTGAATAAAGACACTTTGAATCTTGAATGTGTTCACGGTCTGCACTGTTGGTCACTGGTTGAAAAAATTATGCGTCTATCGAGAATTGTCACCACGCGCCTAACATATACCTACTAAATTGCTATATAAAGATAAGGTCGGCCTTGTGACTATAGGTCTACTATACAAATTAAGGTCGGCCTTAGGTAGGGTCGGCCTTGTGACTATCAACCCCTTAAGGAGCCCTCTGATCAGGGTTTACACTGTTTGCATGGGACAAGTTTAATCCTCACAGGTACACTGTTTGTAAATTACAAGTATACTTGTCGCTAGGGTTGAATGTGTTAAAGCTCCCCAGCAGCACATTTTAAAACTTAAAATCAGATTCTGAGGTCAAGGTCACAGGGGTCAATTTATTTTTCGTGCATGGAAAGGTCTTGCCCATATAAACATGCAAATTAAAATACTAAAGCAATACCTTAAAGGACATTGGAGTTATATACATTTATTGAAACCTAAACGCAGCTTTCCAAACTTAAACATTGGGCCCTAAGTTCAAAGTCAAATGGGTCATAATTTCCATGTGCATTGGAAAAATCTTGTCCATAAATCCATGCAAATCAAATGTGAAAGCAATACCTGAGGAGTTATAACCCTTTTTCAAAACCTGATCGCATATTTTGAAAATTAAACATAAATGCACAGGCAAATTAAATATTAAAGCAATACCTTAAGGGACATTGGAGTTACATGCATTATTGAAACCTACACACAGCTTTCAAAACTTAAACATGGGCCTATGTGCATGGAAGAGTCTTCCCCAAATGTTGTACAATGTATAATTAGTTGGTTTTGACTACTTACTGGCAGTATTTTGAATGAACAGGTGAGATCATCTGTGATGGTCATAGTGGCAGCAGCGTTGTCAAACTCCCCACAGTAGTTAGGTGCTCCAAACAATGTCACAAACTGAAATAACAATACGTCACAAACTAAAATAACAATACAACATTACAAACTGAAATAACAATACAATTAAACATGCATTGAGCAACCATTTAACCCTTTACACAATAAGCTCTGCCTTTTAGTGCATATAATTTATTCCTCCACCGGAGAAATTAGTTCCAATTTATACATGCAGTTATAAACATGTACTTAAAGAAATATTTTCTATATCCTAGCAGATGGTAGCTTAAAGCAGGCTGAAAGTAAAGCAGAATGCACCTTAACCCTTTTCCTCATAGAAGCACTTTTTAGCGCATATAATTTGTTCCTGCACTAAAGAAAATAGTTCCAATTTAATCAGTCAGGAATATGTATTAATATGAGAAATATCTTCAGAATTTTAGCAGATGGAAGACTAAAGCAGGCTGAAAGTAAAGCAGAATGCGCCTTCAGGCCCATTCTGATTTACTTTCAACCTGCTTTAAGTAGTCACCTATCTTCAATACTAGAAACAGGACATTGGGTAAAGGGTTAATGCGCATTCTGCTTTACTTTCAACCTGATTTAAGTGGTCACCTGTCTTTCAAACTAGAAACAGGTGATGGAGTAAACAGTTAATATCACAAAAGGTCCCTTGGACTTAACAGTCACATTTTAGTATCCTGCACTAACTTTTCCCTATCTATCAATTTAAAAAGAAATATTGCTGTCTTTACAAAAATAAAAGTAAGGCTAACCTTAAATTACTGTAAAAAATATGATTGTACATATTACTTTAACCCTTTTTTCCATAGCCTGTTCATAGTATTGAAGATAGGTGACCCCTTAAAGCAGATGGAAAAGTAAAGCAGAATGTGCCTTAAACTATTTTTAAACTACCATCTGCTAGAAAATAGATTTTTTTTATGGTGCATGTGTATGACAATATTGAGTGGAATTATTTTCTTCAGTGGAAGAATAAATTAAATGCTTAAAGATGATCCCTCATCCAAGATTTAGTGCAGGGTGAAGAGCATTATTGAAGTAAAGCCGGAGGCTGAGCAAGTATAAGATAGCATGTCATTCTGAGCAAATGCAACAGGACCGCACGATCAAAGTCGCGTTTTATACCATATCGTATATGCAACCGAAAGTGTAACTCACAGGTTCTCATATTCTATGGAGTAATGGATTGACCAATATGCACATCGAAAATTGCATAGAAGACAACAAGCCCTGATAATGTACTACAAATATGTACTAGTTAATATTATTAGAAAGAAAATAGTATCTCTACCAAGATCATATTCATGACAGATTTTCCAATTTTCCTTACATACAAACTTGCTTTGTTACTGCAGAAGAAATAAAAGTTTAAAACACCTGTCTCTTTTGGAAAAACTGATATCCATCTTCAACAACCTACAAAAACAAACAGATAATGGTTAAGGCAAATATATTACAATATCAAATTAACTTCATGTATATACAAATGAAAATAATCTGAAGGCCATGATTGCCCTAAATTGTATGTCTGGCAGATCAATCATTTGTACAAAATTGTTTTCAACTTGGGCCAATAATGTACAGCGCTCCCTCTCTACAACGACATCCAAGGAGAGACAACAATTGTGTGCGTTATTCGGAGGGAGTCGTTATAGGGAGGGAAATTGGTTTACATTTGCAAACAGCTTGAATCCAGATCAGACGCCGCGTAACACGGCGTCTGATCTGGATTCAAGCTGTTTGTTATTAAGTTTTTTTCTGTCAAACTGTCCAATATGTAAATTTGAGAAAAACAGCAGACAACAACTTTAAGCAGACGATATTACAGCAGTAAAAGAGTTAGACATAATTGTTTTGTTTAGGGAACTGCGGCAATGGTCATTGTAAGGAGGGAGCCGTTGTCGGGAGGGCCGTTGTAGGGAGGGAGCACTATAGTATCAGTGAAAAAGATATTTAACCCTTTACCCCATAGTATGTTTCTAAGTTTGACGACAGCAGTATTTAAATTTTATAAAATTATTTCAAAATGTGGCCAGTACTTTAAGATGATTCTTTTTTAAAATTTTACATGTTTTAACAAAGCATATCAGGCCTTGTCAGCAGATGACTTGTCTTGCAATGTCTTCTTGGCATTGCCCTACACAGTATACAAACCATTCTGTTTCTCTAACTCTACAGTCTGAAAATTAACCATTTCCTTCACAAAAGCACCATATATGTAGGAACCCTATACCTTTTCTTCTGCATAAGCACTGCAAATCAATATGCATTGATGCTGTTGAATACAGGGTCCAGGGTTATAAAGCTTTTGAGCTGAGTCTGAAGTCGTTCTCAAGCATTTGATTGGTCAGATTTGAGCCTAGGCTCAAATCTGACCAATCAAATGCTTGAGAACAAACTCAAACTCAACTCAAACGTTTTATAACCTTGGACCCAGGTTGCAAGTTAATGCCAGATGAAAGGAGCTTTCTGCTAGACATTCATGATGCTTTAGACCTAACCACTGGAGATTGGCTTTTTTAGCTATAGAGGAAAGGATTATATTGGAAAAAAATAATGATCTGCTGAAAAATCATACCTGATGCGCCCTGACAATGAGGCTAAGATCATGCTGCTGGCAGAACTCCCTGACTACATCACCTCCAAATGTAAAAGACACGCCTCGGTCATTCTCCCCCCAACCTGTGATATCCTGTATAGGAAAAATACAAGTTACTAATCATTTACCCATAGCCTGTTTCTAGTTTTGAAGGTAGGTTCAAGGCGCATGCTGCTTTACTTTCAGCCTGATTTAAGCTACAGTCTGCTAGAATATAGAAAATATTTCTTCTGGTACATATTCAAGACTATTTCTTCAGGTGGAATAAATTATAGTCATAAAAAGGCATATTTATGGAGTAATTGGTTAAACTGCTAATGCCAGATATGTTAATGCCTATTGAAGGACTAAAAGACCACAATGTTTCCCGTTTGAAGTATTTAAGGTTGAAACGCACTAAGGTGAAATTTGGATTGAATACATACATAGTATTTTAAGTCAAAGCTGGCAAATATGATAGCATCTGCTATTAACCCTTTCCCCCTTTTAGCGCATTTAATTTATTCCTCCACAGAAGAAAATAGTTTAAATCTATACAGTAATAAACATGCACTGTAAAAAAATGTTTCTTTATTCTAGCAGATGGTAGCTTAAAGCAGGCTGAAAGTAATGCATAATGTGCCATAAGGCGCATTCTGCTTCACTTTCAACCTGCTTTAAGTGGTCTCCTGTCTTCAAAACCAGAAACATGGTATGGGGTAAAGGGTTAAAAGATTGACAAACTGTACCTCATCTGGGTCTGACCACAGCATATCACAAACTAATCCATGATCTGGGACATCCATAGGCCGTTCCATATCAATAATCTGTGAAAACAAAAGGAAAAACATCAACTTTTCATACAACATTACTATCTTACACACATTCTGATTGTTGACATAAACACAGATTATTATGATCAAGCCATGACAGCTTTAAATGTGTTTCATTTTTTACTTTCATCTTGCTTTGAGCAGATACCTGCCTTTAACCCATAGCGATGAGTAAATTCACCCTTTACAAACATTATACCTGTGAAGGCTGAAGAGTGCACTATTCAAAGGGTGTAGACTAGGTTCAGAGGACTCCTATACAGCAGAGAAAACTTTATTCTTTCTCAATAAAGACGTTTACTCTAAAACTATTATTTGCAGTGCAAACAGTTTGGAGCCAGATCAGACACCGGATAGCCCGGCGTCTGACCAGGCTCCATCCAGTTTGCCACTCAGATTAAAATAAATGTTCAGAATGGTCAACAAGTCATTTTCTAAGTTTCAATGCAATGCGTTTGCGTTTCGTTTGCTTTTTTATTTGGGATGGAATAACGTTTTCTCCACTGAAGGAGCCCTCTTATCATGGTCTGCACTCTTTATCCTTTTTTGCAAAATATCCCCAAAACAACTTTTAGGTTTGTTGCGTGTCAATATATATCTTTAATCTTCTAAAAGTTCTTACTAGAGATGAAAGCGAGAGGCTAAGATATAATAGAGAGCAAGGTCTGTAACTTTAATAGCTACTTAGAGGTCCCAAAAGAAATTAATTATTCTCAATAAAAAGTTATGTACATGTACTGACAATTGTTAAACTACATATATTAGGAAATGGTGTACTAATCAATGTTTTGCCACTGTGCTATGTGATATAATAACAATATACAGTCAAACTTGTATTAAGCGACCACCCAAGGGACGGCTCTAAAGTGGTCGCTGAATAAAATGGCCGCTGAATACAACATGATTGATTTGGGTTGTTATCTTTTTCGTCCTTAATCTGAACAGGGATAATAGTTATATATTATCCCTGATCTGAATTGAATAACTTGACATAGTCCATACAGTTGAACTTACCCTTTTTACATTTTAATATCAATCGATTTTTTATCCGTAATTGCATAAAAACGCCGATATATGTACGAATTTATCAATAGCACAATAAAAACGCTGATATACGACTCGCTATTTCAATGTCAAATTAACAGATAGCATGTGCGTTAATTCGCTGAGAAATTGACATGATTCACGAGGAATATGATCTTTGTTACTATTTATAGATTTCGGTTCCTACTATGTTAGCAGGTATTCCGTGAAAAATTGAGAGACGGAGCATGCGCGAAAGAACACAAAACTTGGGCTAACTTCTATTTTTGTTCAGTTGTTGTTTCTGCTAAGGTTTATTGTCCCGCATAAGCTTTATCAGATGCGTCATCCCGTTGTCTCAGGATTGGGACAATTGTCAGCATCATGCCTATTGTTGAATGGACTTTTCTTTAAGTCTACGGTACCCGGTATTCCCAGTCAGTCACCCATCCAAGTACTAACCGGGCTCGACGTTGCTTAACTTCGGTGATCGGACGAGAACCAGTGTTTTCAACGTGATATGGCTTGTTATTATTCGGTATAGCCCGGACGTAAAAGGCGGGAATACAGTTTCTTTGTTTACAAGAGACCAACCATTAAACACGGGATTTCCGACACACCTTCTCGAGAACTTCACACGTGACGTATGGGTGATTCTTCAAAAAAAAAAATGGCTGTCGAACCGGAGTTGACAGGAAGTCGCCATAAAAACAGCAGAGGGTCTACGGAATCAAATTAATAGATGTCAAACCTTTAGATTCCTTTTAGAATATTCATAGCGGCAATCGATTTCGAAACAATTTACTTAAGTTCCGTGCTTGACGGAGTTTGTCGAAGTTTCCCGTAAAAAATAACTTTCGATTTTGCGTACGTTTTCACACCTTTCATGAAATTGAGAAACACCGATCTTAATTGCGAATAAGTGTGAAAAGATGTCAAATGTTTGGACATAATTGATCAATTATGACCTTTTAACCCCGAGGCGGTCGTTTATTAAAACGAAAAGTGTTGTTTGGGACGAAAAAACACCGGTCGCTGGACGCGTTAGGCAAAAGTCGTTGAATACACTCAATTTGTATAGTAAAAACGATCCGGCGGGATTTAAACCGGCTGCTTAACACAAAGGTCGCTTAATACACGTGGTCGTATCAGCAAGTTTGACTGTAGTCTATATTACATGAGCTGCTGCCTTATTTTATCTGACATTTTTTAACACCTTTAAAGATTACCTTCTATTGAGTTTAATTATTTAATTCATACAAGACATTTCTATTTTCTATATTGTAAGGGGTCGTCGGAAAATATCTGGGTCCAAGGTTATACAGCCAGTGTTCTGCCGAGGCCGCGTATCTGCGACATTGTTTCTAAAAAATTACGATTGTCGCTTTTATTTGCGTCCCGGTGGGCGACAATTGTCGCGGTCGAAATGTCTGGGGCCGAATATTGATGGGGCGTGAAATTCTCACGAGTCAGCGATTTTGACGGTGCCTGCATCAAATTTACTCAACTGGTTCTATAATTATTACGGAAATAAATAGTACATGACACGGCAATGGATAAACCTGTCATATTATAAAGCATGTCTGTCGTCAAGCGCAGGACATTTAAAAATGGCGTCTCCCATGAAGAAAAAGCCGAAAACAATTCTAAGTTTCTTCAAACGGACAGAGTCAGATAAGGCCGATTTATCGTCCGGAATAACTTTTGAGCCCTAACCCATTACTCCCGAATCCACCTCTACGCTTTTAAAGCATGCAGAACCGCAATGTTCAAGGGAAAATCAAACCTGATTCCTCTAAAAAGGCTCATCGTCAGTTTCAAGATAAGTGGTTACGCGATTATTCTGTGAAGATAGCGGGAGGGGAGATTGGAAACTTTGATTTTAACAGGGCTCTGAAAGATTGGAAATCATCCAAAGCAAGAAAGCTCTTTCAATGATGGGTAATACCATACATTTAAGCACTTAACTTCGAATGTTTCTCCTTTGTCCCCCTTTTTTTGAAAATGTTGCCAACTTTTCATGCGCACTGCGACATGTGTCCCCAACTTTTTGATGTCTTGGCAGATCACTGTAAAGCGTCTGAGTTGAGTCTGATACTGTTCTCAATCATTTGATTGCATGGTCAGATTTGACCAATCAAATGCTTGAGAACTACTTTAGACTTAACTCAAAAGCTTTGCAACTTTGTTGTTATGATGTTGTTGAAATAGGGTTTTACGTCTCTTTAACAGTATTTCAGTCATATTAGCCCGACTCCAGGAGACAAGTTGCCAAATCAACCCCTCATTTACATTGATCTAAAAATATGAGGTATTGATCTAGAAATTTGAACCCAGACTAGAATACCAGCATTACAAATATTCTGGATTTTAACCTATTCAGTTCTTGGATGTACAAATACGTCATTTTAAGATTGACTTATCCATCAATCCAAATCACTGAAAATTTTGGCGGCCTTCTACTGTATCATGCCAGGATATGGCAGTGGTCCCCATCCTTTTCTACCAGTTGACCAAGCTGGCATGCCCAGGGCCACATGGTGCTTTCTTAAAGCAAGCATTTGGCAATCTCAATATATATCCACACACCAGGTTTGGTAATCATATATGGCATAGTAAAGGTGTTTTGCTCCGCACAATTTCGTGACGGATGGGCGGACAAAGTGATTCCTATGAATAGCCCCCACTACCTAGTGGGGGTATAAAATTCAATCAAATAGTCATAGTACAGTAGCATCTATGAAATGGTACAATTAAAAGTGACAGCATATACATATACATGTAGAAACAAATAAAACAAGCACCTTAGAGCTGATATCCCCTGCCGCAGCGATTGTCCAGAAGAAAGTGGCAAACTTTAATGTGGGAGGAAGGGGCAAATGGTGATCACCTGTCTTTAAAGATCAACATTCAAAAGCTTTTTACAAAGTTTTATAAAAATCCATTCAATTTTGTACATGTTAAAGCCAAAACAATACAAAAAATAAAGCCGTTTGTAGCATTATAAATCTAAGTATGACAGGGGCAGGTAACTCTTGATTCAAATTCAACAGTAATTAAACACTTTCAAGAACTTATAATTGTGTGCAAGTATTATTAAAAAAATTCAGAACTGTAGAATTTACTAGAGTGTAAACACATTTTCAACTCATCAAGGGCAGAGTATTCTTGACTAATTTGCACATTTTCGACAATAATTGAACTCATTCTATAAATAATAGCCATATATGATTTAATTTTTTTTTTTCAAAATCCATTCACATTTGTACACAAGAGCATGTAAACAATAAAGCCATTTTGAGCATTACTAAGTACATAAAGGGCAGATAACTCTTGCTACAAAGTATCCTTTTTTGACAATAATTGCAACCCTTATATTTATATACATCGTGTGTAAGTTAAATCAAAATCCATTAACCTAAAGACTGTAGTTTCTAGATGGTAAAAACTGTTAAATAGGGTTTTTTCGACTCATCAAGGGCAGATAACTGTTGACTAGTTTCTCCGTTTTCAAAAATGATAACAATTATTTGAAAACTAATAGCCATACATAGTTTAAGATTTTTTTTATCAAAATCCATGCATATTTATAGATACTAGGATGTAAACAATATAAAATAAAGCATTTTCTAGCATTTCTAAGTACATCAAGGGCAGATAACTCTTGCCACAAGTATCCTTTTTTGATAATAATAGCACACCTTCAAGAACTTTTACTTATAGACATTGTGTGCAAGTATCATTTAAATCGATTCATAATTGTAGTTGCCAGAGAGTAAAAACAGTTAAATATGGCATTTTTTACTTATCAAGGGCAGATAACTCATGACTAATTTCTCCGTTTTCAACAATAATCAAATTCATTTGAAAACTAATAGCCATACATAATTCAAGAAAGTTTTTTCAAAATCCATGCATATTTATAGGCTCTAGTATGTAAAAAATATCAAAATAAAGCATTTTCTAGCATTTCTAAGTACATCAAGGGCAGATAACTCTTGTCACAAGTATCCTTTTTTTACAATAATTGCACACCTGCAAGAACTTGTACTTATAGACATTGTGTGCAAGTATCAACGAAATATGTTGAATACTGTAGTGGCTAGAGTGTAAAAACTGTTAAATATGGCATTTTTTACACAAAAAGGGCAGATAACTCATAAATTTCTAAAATTTTCTGAAAAAAATTGCATTTCCCACAGTGCTCCTATAATGACAAATAAGTATACCAAGTTTCATCCAAATCTGTTTATCGGTTTCAGAGATACAGTTGCGGACGGAAAACGTGACGGACGCACGCACGGACGGATGGCATTTTTAACACAAAAAGGGCAGATAACTCATAAATTTCTAAAATTTTCTGAAAAAAAATGCATTTCCCACAGTGCTCCTATGATGACAAATAAGTATACCAAGTTTCATCCAAATCTGTTTAGCGGTTTCGGAGATAAAAGTTGCGGACGGAAAACGTGACGGACGCACGCACGCACGCACGTGCCACCAAAATGGGTTAGAGGGCCTTTTCTTTTGTTATTTTCTTTTGTTTGAATAACTGGCCACGGCCCCTTATTCTATTGTTACGGAATGAACTCTATTGTCTTCTTTTGTTATGTTTACCGTTATCTGGCCAGAAAAGGCCCTCTAACCCATTTCGGTTGTGCGGACGGACAGCCGGACGGACAGACCTAAAACAGTATCCCTCTGCCTTTCGGCAGGGGATAATTATCACTCTGGACTCAGGTGCTTCTAAAGTTCTGTTTATACCTCATAACCATATGTGGTATTGCGGCAAAATAAGTGTTAAATGAAGTGATTTGTTAAAACTTAGAAATTTATTTGACTTTTTTCATCCCAAATTTATTCTGAAAAATTTCTCACCCAAAAACTTATGTTCTTGAGGCACACAAATAATGAAGATATGTTGAAAATCCAGTCTGGATTACTCACTTCTGATATGCTTCATTGCATGCTGCATTAAGTCTATAAATTTCAATGACCATATAAATAATACAAACATATTAAATTATGTGCAGTGATAAAAACAAGAAAGCAATGATGACCATGAATAGCTCACCCGGTAGCCCATGGTTGTTGTCAGGGTGACATTAAAATTAGACAAATTGTTTCAGAAAAAAGTTTGTACGCTTTCACTGAAGCCATATAGATAACCTTCCCCATGCTTTTTAAGCTAGGAAAATTATTTTTACCACAGAGGCTCACACAACCAGCAACGGAAAAATGCAATCACAATCCCTCACATTGGCACTTCGTGCTAGGTGAGCTAAATATTGAAGTGTATCAAAATCCTGACAACATACACATATGTGAAAACATCCTGCAACTTTATAAGGTTGTAGCTTGCAAACTGTAGACAGATTTAGACCGACAAAGTATGTACCATATATGCAGATGGATGGAGGTAAAACAGTATGCCCTTGACTAATCATTGCAGACATAAAAATATAAATACAGTGCTCCCTCCCCACAACGACCCTCTGAACAACGATTCTCTCTTTACTACAACGCTTGCCGCTGTTCCCTAAACAAGACAATTATGTCTAACCTTTTCATGGATGCAATATCCTCTGCTTAAGATTGTCTTTCTGCCATTTTTCTCAAAGTCATATAATTGGACATTTTGACAGAAAAAAACCATAATGACTAGTGACAAACAGGTTGAATCCAAATCAGACGCCAAATCACATGGCATCTGATCAGGATTCTAGCTGTTAACAAATGTAAGCCATTTTCCCTCCCTGTAACAACTCCCTCTGAACAACACACACAATCTTTGTCTACCATTGGATATTTTTGTAGAGAGGGAGCACTGTAGAAAAGTTTTGGGCATCAAATAGTATTACATTGTCTGACACAAATCGGGTTATACTTCACATATATGTACAATATAAATCGCACTTGTATTAAAATCTATAAATTGTTTGGATTTTTTAAATTCTGAGTGGATTTTACTTGTGCATTACAAACAAACAAAATTTAGTGTTCAAAGACTATTTAAAACTGCAGGGTTCGAAATAAGCAATGACTGACACTCACATTTAATAATGTGAGTGTGAGTGAAATTTGAAATGAGCCAAAAGTACATGACTTTTTTCTGATCGCTAGCAAAAGTTTGCTAGTGGTATGTGAAAGTTAATTTCGAACCCTAAAACACGAACAAAAGCAATACAGTCAAACTTCGATATCTCGACTCGGTTAAGTCCAACATACCCGTATTTCAAAATTAAAACGCGGCTCAGCCGCATTTTAACTTTGAAACACGGGTATGTTCGTCTAAACCCAGCTTGAAAAAAGGCATTTCATGTTGCGAAATATCGGATAGTTCGAGATTAGTGAGTTTGAGATATCGAAGTTCGACTGTACTGTGATTTTCTGCTTTTCAAAATTAATGTTGGTGGATTGTAATACCTCTAACTGGATAATAGATCTGAAAATACATTTCAAACAGTTAGTCAAATATTACCCTCTAAATTTGGGAACTGAGTCTTGACCATTGCAAACAGTTCTGATCCTGACATCGAAAAATTAGTCTTATCATTGTTGATTGGACAATTTCAGATTATGCCTTTTCTCCGTAGAAATGCCTTTGACACCTTTACCTGTTCCTAATTAAATCCTATAGCGCTTATGAAGAGGAAAGTGTGTATTAGGCGAAGGAAAGGGTTTATGTGCCAAACAAGTCATTGTAAAGTTAAAAGATACAAATGCCCAGTGTGACATATACAATAGGACAGACCCCAACCCCCACCCCTCCTCACATTAGCTCACTAAATGAGGTAAGATAAGTGGCTTTAAGGAAAGTGCCTTTAAGGAAAGTGGCTACTTAAAACAAGATGAAAGTAAAGTAGAAAGCTCCAATATGTGCTTTCTGCTTACTTTTATCTTGCTTCAATTTGTCTCTTATCTTTAAAACCATCAAATAGACTTCATCTTAGTGGTCACAATAGTGAGGTTCTATTGTACATGAAATATAGACTTACTTGATTCATGTCTACCAGTTCTGGAGACAGGCCTCCATGCATTCCAAATATTGTTCCTTCAATTAGTGCAGCTAAAATTGAAACAAAACAGGCAATGAACTAATGACAGTAAATGTCCATTTTGTCACAGTAATATACAAATTACTGAAATATCATTTCAGACAATAATCCCCTGACAATATTTGAGTTCATCAAAGGCAGATAACTGACAGACATAATGATCTGGTTATAGCCTGAATTCAGTTGACTGTTCTTAGAAATTTTATTGACATGCCTAGCAAACTCCTGTATCCTATCAAGGAAATGCATAATGCAGCGACTGCGTCTGATCTGAATCCAATCTGTTTGCTTTTGGTAGCGTTATAGAGCCTAGCAACTTATTATCATTAAATAGGGATATTTAAAAACGGTACTTCATATAAACTCACCTATTGGTAAACAGTTGAAGCAATCAGTGAACGTCTTCCACAACTTAATGTTGTATCTCCTCTTACATTCATCATAAAACCCATATATTCTGTAATAAAAGGTAAATGAAACTCTCTTGATGTTGTCACAATTAACAAATTAACGTCTCAAAATTATGATTTTTAAAATCATGAGGACTTAACCCATTACCTAATATACAGGGTTGATAAGCCTTTTTACGCCCTTAATTCATTTCTCAACTAAAGAAAATAGTTCCACTAAATACAGTAATGAATATTCACCAAAAGAAATATTTCCCATATCAAAGATGATTAGATCCTAGTTTTGCTTATGACGAGAAGCCTAAATGTGTTAAATTTTCGCCCATATACTAGTGACACTTGGGATGATAGGGGCCAATTTTGATCTGGGGGCTGTGACTTTATCAAATTTTGTAGAGGTTCACTAGGTGATGCTATATACTAAATATTTAAGCTTTCACTCTTGTAGGTTTTGACAACAAAATTTTAAGTTTTTCCTACATACAAGTCTATGTAAAACTAGAATGGCTATCCTTAAAGGTGATAAATATCCCCACTGTACAGCACTCAGTCACACTCTGCAGACGTTTTCAATAAGGTTTTTTTTTTTAAATGACTTAAAAATGGTATATGACACCCTGCAACTCCTGAGTAACATTTATGCCAAGTATCAGGTTGAAAGTGAAGGAGGAGTTAAAGTAAAAGATTTTGCCTGCCAATTCCAAGACCAAAGGTCAAGGTCAAGGTCACAGAGACCTGAAATGTGTGTCTTGCATATATACTACTCCTGGGTAACATTTATGCCAAGTATCAAGTGAATCAGGTTGAAATTGAAGGAGGAGTTCAAAGTACAAGATTTTGCCTGCCAATTTCTATACCAATTTCAAGGCCAAAGGTCAAGGACACAGAGACCTGAAATTTGTGTCTTGCACATCTACTACTCCTGAGTAACATTTATGCCAAATATCAAGTGAGTCAGATTGAAACTGAAGGAGGAGTTCAAAGTACAAAGATTTTGCCTGCCAATTTCAAGACCAAAGGTCAAGGTCAAGGTCACAGAGACCTGAAATTTATGTCTTGCACATCTACTACTCCTGGGTAACATTTGTGCCAAGTATCAAATGAATCAGGTTGAAACTGAAGGAGGAGTTCAAAGTAAAAGATTTTGCCTGCCAATTTTAAGACCAATTTCAAGGACAAAGGTCAAGGTCACAGAGACCTGAAATTTGTGTCTTGCACATCTACTACTCCTGAGTAACATTTATGCCAAGTATAAAGTGAATCAGGTTGAAAGTGAAAGAGAAGTTCAAAGTACAAGAATTTGCCTGCCAATTTCAAGGCCAAAGGTCAAGGTCACAGAGACCTGAAATGTGTGTTGCACATCTACTACACCTGAGTAACATTTATGCCAAGTATCAAATGAATCAGGTTGAAACTGAAGGAGGAGTTGAAAGTACAAGATTTTGCAGACAGACCGAACGACGGCCGACGACCAACCGACAGGCTGATTCCAGTATACCCCCCTCAAACTCTGTTTGTGGGGGTATAACTAGCTACTTACACCATCAAGATTTTTAAAGTTTATCATTAATTTAAACACTGTTCATACAGAACCACCAATGGAACATCAATGCTAAATTTCATAAACTTCCATCCGCAAGTTTCAGCAAAGATGCCACATGAGAGAAGTTTGAATGGTGGTCAGACAGATAATCATTGTGTGGATTGCCTGTAACAATGAGTCCTATTTCCTGTAAAACTTTGCCAATTTCCTTGGACTATTTACTAGGGATGCGCAATAAAACCGATTTACCGGTTTATTGCAATTCGTTCTGAAAACAATAAAAACCGGTTCGTTGCCGCAATAAACTGTTTTTTTTCCTATATGATGAATTGATTCAATTTGCTTCGTCTCATGCCTGAAAATGTTCATAATCTTGTTTTCTTGGAGCTTTATACGCCGCTTACAGAGAACAGGAAGTATCCGTTGTTGTTTTCAGCACATGGTATGGTATAAATCGCTGCCGAATCAGCGTATATCCCAGATTTAACATCTTTATAAAAAATCAGAAGAAAAAAAATATTTCTGAATTTAAAACGTATAGTTTCCGATAGAATCTAGATATATATCAAATACTGACCAGTGTTGGTTATTTTAGAAACGCTTTCTATATTTTCAAAATGTTACAAGAAGTTTGTCTGATAATGTCAACTGGCTCCGTTTTATACCATACCCTGTCTGTTATCATTGGAAACCATCATGGCGGACAATTTCATAACGTTGAAAAATCCGAAGGGAAAATCAGCAGTGTGGGCCTATGTCGATATTCTAAAGAACACATCAACGAACGAAATAATCGAAAATAGTGCCATTTGTCTGAAATGCAATGCAGTTGAGAAATCTAGGCGGTACGACAAATTTGACTTCGCATATTCGCCGGCATCTCCCGAATATAAGTTTGACTACTGGTGCAGCTAGCAGTTCAACGCAAACGCTCTTGTTTTCAGAGCACTCATTGTCACAAAAACGGATTGAATTCAAGTTCATGTAGTTCATGAATGTCATGTAGTTTCGAAGCCAAATATGGCATTCACCATTAGGGCTGCAACGGTTCAGGTACTTCACGGTTCGGTTCGGGTTCGAGTAGACCCCTTCGGTTTTCGGTTATTTCGGTTCGGGTATTAGGACAAGAACTTGATAAAATCAACCAGAAAAAAATTCTCATTTACTGTCACATGTCTACGCAGACAATAGATCTACACACTTTTTCGAAAACGCTATCACTGTCATCTATAATTTTATCATATGTACGAGAAAGATGTGCATTTCTTTCTACCATAATAGGACAGATTGTAGCGAATTTAAGGCGTGGTTCGTCCCGACCTGTTTTTCATTGAAGTTTCGTAACTAAGCTTTAAGCATATTTTGTTTGTCATTCTGGCTGGTCTTCCTTAAATGCGTCATCTGCCTTCTATTTATAAGCGCTAGAAGAACTACCTAGCTCCAATTATATTATTGAAAAAGTCATTAATATTTCAGTTTAATTATTTACATCGCCATTCGCAATTTGCAGTCGCTAAGTAAAAGACTGGTTACCCTTTTTCTGATGCTGACCTTTGAAGCCGGGCTATCAATCGTGCGCATGCGTTAAGTGCTGGATTTCCCGGAATTATAAATAGCCGATATGAAAAGAATGAGACGGACGAGAAGCGAGCTATTTAAATTACTGCAAGAAGAAAAGGTTAGAACTGTGATTTAACCAGGGTGCCCACAGAAATTCAAAATTGAAATTCCCTGATAATTCCCTGATTTTTCCCTGACTGAAAGGTAGTTTTCCCTGATCTTTTTCGCGGCCTACACTGCTAAAATACAACAGTGTAAGATGGCTTCCAACCTCCCCTTATAGCCATACCTTCAACATCATAAAGTCACACTTATTCTTTACTCTTACCTTTTGAGTTTTGCCATGCCTTGTATAAATTTATCTTTTTCTAATGTAACATGTCACATTTACAGAAGCACTGCATGCAGCAGTGTTCACAGCTAGGTCTAAAAAATCCAGCACCTTAATTGCATTTTATCACATGTGTTGCAGGCCCGTAGGAAGCATTTTGCGACTGGGGAGCACAGGTATATTTGTGAATGTAGTCTTACTAGAGGGGTTCGGGGGCATGCTCCCCCGAGAAAATTTTATTTCTAGATGGTCTCTGGTGGCGTTCTGAGGGCGTTTCCAGCATTCCAAACAGGTATAAAACCAACATAATTCTGTGTAGAAAAATCGACTCAAAATGGGCAAAATATTTCCCAAGTATATAAAGTTTCATTTAGATATGCTAATACTACTGATGCTGATATTGATCATTCTCCGATTTGGTTTTGTGGCTGAAAAGGGTACATTCAATTACTTTTACTTTTCATCTGCATAACAATCTCTGACTACTTTGACACTTGAGTTCTAGGACAATGGTTACTAACTCCATTATCCTTTAAGCTGATTATTTCAACTAGTTAACAGAGTAGGCACTGATGAATAATGTTAACTAACCCATCAGATATGGATAAACATTAAGCTTAATAGATATTGTAAATTGCTTAAGTACTACATGTTCCTAACATGAATCAACACAGCTTTTAAATAAAGACAGCAAGAGAGGCTATAAGTAGTCAAGATTTTCTCTCTCCAATTTTTGCCAAATTCCCTGATAATTCCCTGATTTTTAGCAAATTTTCAAATTCCCTGATTTTTCCCTGCAGGGAATTTTTATGAACCATTTTCCCTGTTTTCCCTGTTTTCCAGAGTCCGTGGGCACCCTGTTTAACCTTACATTTTGGAACGTCTGACCATAAAAAATATACACGCAGACTGCACGCTGATTGGTAAATTAGCAGTCTAGCGTAATACACCATACATTGGCGCACCGAACCGAAAATTTGCGGTGCCGACCCGAAACTCGAACCGAGACAAACGAACCGAAAATAACCGAAATTCGGTGAATCGTTGCAGTCCTATTCACCATATAAACATACGTTTCTTAGGCTCTTTTGAAAGCGTTTTCCCATATTTTACAAACCCTTTGTTGCATCTCCAAGATAACATCCAGATTTCAACACCCATATACACTTTTTAAGTTCACTTTATTAACATGCGATATATTGCAATACGTATTGCAATACGGAGATAGAGTATCGCAATATATTGCAATACGAAATTTCTGGCAATACCCATCCCTACTATTTACCCATTACTCAATAGATACATATTTTTATGCATTTATTTTATTCCTTCACTGAAGAAATTAGTTCCAATTTATACATTCATGAATACTTATCATAAGAAATAGTTTCTATATCATAGCAGATGGTAGCTTAAAGCAGACTCAAAGTGAAGCAAAATTGGTTACAAAAAACTTAGCTTCAAACCCATTTCTTTATAGATAGCGCATTTTTAGGCCTTTACTATATTCCTCCACTGAAGAATATTTCCCAATCGATACAGTCATAAAAATGTATAATAAGATATATTTTCTATATTCTAGCAGATGGTAGCTTACGGCAGGCTGAAAGTAAAGCAGAATGTGCCTTAAGTCATGTGGTCAACTTTACTTTAAGTGGTCATCTATGTTCAATACAAGCTATGGATAATGGTGTAAAGGGTTAATAAAGGTAGCTGTGTCCCCTAAAGAAGCACCTGTTAGCGCATTTAATTCATTCCACCACTGAAGAAAGTAGTTCAAACTTATACAGCCATGAACATGTACCATTTAAGAAATATTTTCTATATCCTAGCTGATGGTAGCTTAAAACAGGCTGAAGGCACATTCTGCTTCACTTTCAACCTGCTTCAAGTGGTCTACTATTTTCAAATCTAGCAACAGGCCATAGGGTAATGGGTTAAGCCGGTGATCTGTTTAAGAGATTTCTGTGCTTCTTAAAACAGAAGTCACTTACATGTAACATAATGTGTTCTTTTTACATACCTGTTGACAGATGCACATTCATGATTTCCACGTAGCAAGAAGATATTCTCTGGGTATTTCACTTTATATGCTAACAGAAGACATATAGTCTCTAATGATCTCTTTCCTCTGAAAAATACAAGCTAATTATAAATAAATAGGAAATAGTGCATTCTATAACCAAACAACCTCTTACAGAGCAGAAAACTTTTTTCTTTCCTTTTTAAATGAAACTAAACACAAACACAATGTCATAAAATGTAGAAAATGCATGATTATTGAATGAAAGGCCTGAGAGGACAGATAGTGCTGGGTTATTAGAGGTTTAATTTATCTGAAATGGTGAATAATAAGGGATTTTTCTTTGAGTGTTTTTGGTTTGAATCTTTTGTATATGAATAAGCTACTGTCAGGACTGGGCTGAAACATAAACAGAAACCAAACGATCTATTCTGCCGAAACTTCGCGGTGACTTTCTTGACATGTAGGACTCTATGCATACGAGGGGTGTTTCATAATTAATGCAACTAGATCAATAACTTTAATAATATAAGTTCAAATGGCATGTGTTATACATCGTTGGAAAGAGTCATTCTTCGCCTACACAATGGTATAAGTACAGTAAGATCACATAACTAGAAAAGTCACACCATGAGCCTAAATGACCCTAAGTCAAGGGCACTGGACCGTTTTTGTGTATTTTTGAGGTAATGTATCGAACAAATTTTGATACTGTAATTACCATGATGGTTTTATTATTTGAAATAATATTATGAAACTTTCGGTCAGATTAGTTTAGACAATTATACACACATTATGCAATTTAAAATTATTTTATTTCACAAAATGACAAAAATATAGGTGATATTTAACTCTTGCTGAAAAAATCATAAAAAATGACACTACTGTTATGTTCAAGAGGTTTTGTTGAAACCTAGAACACATTTTGTTATATCAAACCATGCTATAATTGAAGTAATAAAAGCAGATGTTCATGTTTTATAATGAAATTATAGATATACGAATCTAGAAAAATTTCATAGCATTCGAAATTCATGTCAATATTTTTCATTAGCAAAATGAGAAATTTAATGTTTTTGAAAAATGAGATTTAAAACAGCTGAGCCTTTTAATTGTAATGAAATCTTATTTATATTAAAATTCAGACATAAACTGATATATTTCAAAAACAAAGTATAGAAATTTTACTTTTAAAAAAGTTATTAGGTCAATAAGTAAAGTCTGAAAAGTGCTATGTTCTAGTGCCCTTGAGGAGGGGTCATTTAGATAAATAGTGTGATTTATTCCGTTATGTGATCTAATAGTGCATTATACCATCATGTAGGTGAGAAATTGCCCTTTCCAACGATATATCACACATGCACATTACAATTATTATATTGAAGTTATTAATGGAGTTGCATTAATTATGAAACACCCCTCGTATAGTTTAAAGAAGGGCAAAATGTGCATAACAAACCGTTTTTTGTTCAGATAAAAATTTATTGATAATTGAAATAAACTGACTAAACAGAGATAGAGAAAGCAAATACCTGTTTTATCAACAAGAGGACATTGAAGGCCCTTATATCGCTCACCTGCTGTAATGAAGCCTGATAGCTTTACCTTTGAATTTCACCCGTTTTAATGTAAATCCATTCATATTTGTAGTATAGGGCCTAGCATGTAAACAATTTTTGGAATACACTCTCATAATTATAGTATAGTGGAGTTAATCAAGGGCAGAAAACTAGAGCCTTTAACAATACTGAAATGAAGCCTTTTCTAGCATTTCAAAGTATATCAAGGGCAGATAACTATTGCCCCAATGATTAGATTTTAACAATAATTGCACTCTTTCCAGAACTTATAGCTATATACTTTGTCTGCTGTTGCAAGTATAATCAAAACCCATAATTGAAAACTGTAGTTGCAAGAGGATAAACGCGTACGCTGTTAGATTTGGCATTTTCAGCAATTCAAGGGCAGATAACTCTTGACCTATTCGTCCGATTCCAATCAGTAATCATACTTTTTCAAGCTCTTATGGCCATATACAATCTGAGCAAGTTTGAAACAGACTGGATAAAAACACCATAAAATATTGCATTTTCAGCAATTCAAAGGCACAAAACTCTTCACCTATAGGTCTGATTCCAACTGTAATCGGACTCATCTGAACTCTTATGGTCATATGCAATCTGGGCAAGTTTTAGAAAGATTAGATAAAAATGATGGCCTTTAGAGTGTAAACACCCTTAAATATGGCATTTTCAGCAATTCCAAGGTAGATTACTCTAGATCTGTAGTCCGATTTCAACCATAATCAAACTCACCCTAACTATAAGAGTTAATATACAATCTGGGCTAGTTTGAGAAAGATTGAATAAAATTTGTGGCCTCTAGAGTATAAACGCTGTTAAATATGGCATTTTTCAGCAATTCAAAGGTAGATAACTTGATCCTTTGCTCCGATTTCAACCATAATCGAAAACATCCAAAATTTTATGGTAATAAACAATCTGAGAAAGTTTGAGAAAGATTGGATAAATATTGTGGCCTCTAGAGTGTTTACATACACTAAAATTGTGGACGACTTATGACGAACATTCAAGGATTGCAAAAGTAGCTCAATTGAGCTAACAATCTATTGCACAGTAAATGCTTTAAGCAACATATAGTTTCAGACTGATAAAATTGTCATGGCAATCATATCAGTGCTTTTAAAATTTAACACTTTAAAGAGACTCACAACCAGTTTAAGCATTAAAAATAGTATTTTGTAAATACATGTTACTGTACCGGTATATGTCAAACGCTTATATGAGCTGGTAAGAATTAGTTAAGGATTAGAAATTCAGTTTAAAAATGCATTTCAATAAAAACAAGAATGATCAATAATCAATAAACGCTTATGCCCCTGGTGGCATCCTTGACAATATATTCTGAATCTTTTCTAAGTCCAAATTAGGTCAAGTTCAAGGTCAAACTGAGCTTGGGTATTATTGGTGAGTTGGTAATGGTCCAAGGCAATAACTGTATAAGTATCGAAGCATTGTAGTAAACAGTGTTGATGCTAGACGAATCGGTAAAATCTAGTTAACCGAGAAAGATCCCATTTAATATATTCTAAGTTCAAATTAGGTCAAGGTCAAAATCACTGTTTGGTGATATTGGTGGATAGGGAATGGTCAAAGGCAACAACTGTATATTTAGTATCAAAGCAGTCAGTTGTGTTGATGCTAGACGAAACGGTAAAATCTAGTTAACCAAAAATAAGCCTATTTAAAATATTTTAAGTCCAAATTAGGTCAAGGTCAAGGTCAAATCAAAGTTTGGTGGTATTGGTGGATAGGGAATGGTGTAAGGCAACAACTGTACAAGTACCCAAGCATTTGGGTAAGCGGTGTTGATGCTAGAAACGGTAAAATCTACTTAACCTTGTTACGGACGGACGGACGCACACACACACATGGACGGACGGACAGGACGATTACTATATGCCTCCGCATCTATCAAGACCTTTCTTATGGATGTTTTTAGACTGATAATATTTTATAAATGCCAGATGCACGATAATGCTACACATTTGGTTTTATTTGAGTATTTTATTTTATTTTTGCAAATACACCATCCGGTTGCGAGTCGCTTTAAGCCTGAATATGACAGCCCCTATCTCTATAAGTAGACAGCCTATTGAAACACTTTTGAACAATAATGTAATACACTTATCACGGTAATTCTAGTATATGCTTTGTAGTGAAATGAAAGGCATGAAAGGACAGACGGGCAAGGGTTTGTTAACAGTTTGTTACAGAAATGATTAATAACTTGACTAGATTTTGTAATGCTGATATAATACTCAGCTAACTTCATGAAATTATGGCAAAACATGTGGGCCCTAGAGTACTCTGAAGCTTTTCCTATGATTTGACCTACTGATCCACTTTCTGACATCAAGTAATGCATATAATTTGATTTGATTTGTTATGATTTTACGTCACTTTTAACAGTATTTCAGTCATATCACGACGTCCAGCTAATTACAGGTGGAGGAAGACCCTAGAAGCCCTTTATGCACTGTTTCAGACACAAATCAGCAACTGGGTAGAACCACCGACCTTCTGCAAGCCAGCTGGAAGGCTTCCCCATAATGAAAAATCCGAATGACCCTACTGGGATTCAAACTCACAGAGGTGAGGAGTAATGCATATAAATACATTGCCTTAAAAGGTGATAATTATGGCTAAAAATATGGCTCATTGTGTTTAAAAGCTATTCTATGTTTTGACCTACTGACCTAGTTTTTGTCCTTTATAACCAATATTCACACACTGCCAAGATTTGGCCAAGATGGTCATTCTATGCTGTTTCAAGAAGATTAGGGTAAAAAATACTACCTCTGGAGTGGCCAAAGATTTTTCTGCAATTTTACCTACTGACCTACTTTATTACCTGATATGACCTAGATTCATGAGGGATCTTAACTTTAACAAGGACGCAACACTGACAAACCTCATAAAGGTAATTTTAGCTACAAATATATCTTCTAGAAGATATTTAACTTCTAATTCCATATAACTGAACGCAGAAAATGACCACGCCCACTGGCAGCCATATTTTTTCATGGATAAAAATTCTTTGAACACTTTTAAAAGTCAATTAAATGAGAAACAATTTTGTGGAAACCAAACTGAAATCAGACCTGATGTTCTTGGGAAGAAAAATCTAGATTTTGTGCATGCTTGTCATGGCAACCAGAATTAAAACAGGTATTCATTGATTACGAAGCTCATCTCCCGCAAAGTTTGAAAATCAAACCAAAAAACCTAATGTGTATGAGGATCATACTGTGAAAAAGCAGCTGAACAAAATTATAGGTAAAGGTCACCAAACTGCAATGTATCTTGGTCTACTCATTTAGGCACACCATCATATGAAATTTCCCATTCCTATGTACAGAAGTTATGCCAGAACAGACTTTAACGCAAAACCTTAACCCGAGAGGATAAAGTCAAAATCTCCAAACTGCAGTGCAACACATTCTATTCACTTAGGCTCATCAGCAGATGGAGTTTCGTGACCTTAGGTGCAGTTTTTTTCTCAGAACAGACTTTAATGCAAAACCTTAACGTTGACTCTAGAGACCAAATCATAGGTGAAGGGCATAAAATTGTGATGCATCATGGTCTACTCATTGAGGCACATCAATATATTAAGTTTCCTGACCCTTTGTGCAGTATTCATGCCAGAACAAACTTTAATGCAAAACCTTAATGTTGACCCTAGAGGTTAAGGTCAAAGGTCAAGAACACCTGCATATGGTGTATCTTGGTCTATTTTATTCAGGGCATCATCATGTGAAGTTTCGTGACTGTAGATGCAGTTGTTTGATCAGGAGAGACTTTAAAGCAAAACCTTAACGTTCACCCTAAAGGGCAAGGTCATCAAACTGCGATGGATCATGGTCTACTCATTGAGGCACATTAGCATAATTATGAAGTTCTGGGTTGTACATACAGTCCTTTGCTCAGAACAGACTTTAACGCAAAACCTTAATGTTGAACCTACAGGTCAAAGTCACCAAACATTGTCCTGGGATAGATCAGCTGCGAACTATTTTTGGGGCTGTGCAGTAAAGTGTACATGCATACACGTTTATACCAAATCACCCCCTGAGCTCAACGGAAAACAGCCGAATCACAAAATGATATAGAATTAAGAAGGGAAAATAGTTTTTCAAAAATTGCGTAGCAATTTGTTTGGTCGTGTTTTTTAGAAATGGTCTCATAAGTGCTGGATAAAACCCAGCACTAAAAATGATGACATATTTTTGGCGATATTGAGTGGCAAACAGTTTAGGGCCAAATCAGATGCCAGGTACTGGATTTTCCTCCAAACTATTTGTAATTGGACATCATAAATACGGTACCTGTAAGTGCCTTTGCACAAATGCATCAAGTGGAAAGAATAACTTTTTCCCTATTGTACAATTCTAATGGTTTAACATATCTAGTTTTTATACGCATATGCATTTTCAGCTGCCATAGCGATACCTCTTGAGTTTAAACATTCAAATGAAACTGTAAATGTGTTTCTATCATCATGCCTCGCATCAATTTTTGCATGCTTTTTTATTATTATTATTATTATTATTCATATAGTATGTGGTGCTTTGTTTCTACAAAAACATGATAACCCATCTAGGGGTGTCACGATATCGGAAAACCATATCACGATTTATCACATAAACGTGCAAAATATAGAGGGCCGTAAAAATCGTATGGCCCACTGGGCATATATTTTATACTAATTTTCGAATCACCAAAATACTGTATTACTACGCCGACTTTAAATCAGTTAAGAATATCTAGACAAAATAAGATCACCACTAGGGTTTTAAAACATTTCCAAGTGTCCTAAAAACATTATCCCGAGCAGTCCCGCAAACTCAGGCTGCAAATTATGCTATGTAGAGCTCTGTTATAACAGTGACTCAGACAGTTTTTCAAATTTAGACGTTACAATGATAATGACGTTGTGTTGCTATAACGACGTTATTTTGAAAACAAAACTTGACTCTAACCGTCAAATGATCAATTTTAGTCAGTTAGAACAGTTTTAAATTAAATATTAATTTAAAATTTGAATATGGTATCGGAAAAGTCTTTACACAACACATTGATGTTGATTTTCTTTATTTTAGTTTGATTGGTGTTTTTATCTACGGATGAATAAAACCGAATCACACCTATGGCGAATCGTTTTCCATAGAGCCGAGGGCAAAAGTGAAAGTAAGACCGTTCGGATTTTCGTGTCATTTGGTGTTTATGTGATAAATAGGATATCAAATTCGTGTTTTTTCAGTAATGAATTTATTGAACTCGGATAAAAATGATATGTTGCTCGCCAAGGCTAGCAAAATATCATTTTTATCCAACTCGTTCAATAAATTCATTACTGAAAAAACACTCATTCAATATCCTCTATATATTGCGATATATTTAAAATTATCGCGATATATTGCTTTTCATGTTCCTATGCTTATATAACAATTTGTATAAGAAAATAATATTGTATCATCTCTGAAACATTTTCCTTTTAGATGGGAATTGAGTACACTAACAAGAATAAACTTTCCATGTATATTTGTAATCTAGTAATCAAACAACACGAAATGCTGAACTATGTTAAATGTCTTCATAAGGGAGATGATGGTTTGTAAGTACTGTGGAAAATTGGTTATAAATAAATAAATTGATAAAACAGATTACTCTGAGTTAATTTCTTATTTCTTCTTCTTAACTCTATCTGTTCATCATTTGTTAGTCTCAGCAAGACACATCTAATGAAGGGTAAGACTGTTTTGTTTTAGTTTTTGTAGAGCAAAAAGCAATTAGCTGTTGTAACTTATAAATTTATCATATTCCACGTGTCATTATAGAACACTTTTTATTTTAACTATTTCTCTCTGCTAGACTGTAACACGAATGAATGAAGAACGACGTTTTTCATTCGTGACTGCCGTAACTGTAATTACTGTATCTGTATAAAGGATATGCATGATAGGACAGAAAAAACAGTAAAACAGTTACTGAAACACTTTCTGAAGGAAAATAAGTGTATCCACGATTCCAAATGCTAAATTGTGTGATCTGATAAAGAGGTGTTAAGCTGAGAAGGTGTTGCCTTTTCCGAACTTCAAACGGTAATGAGTTGGTATGCGAACGGAGATTCGAAGTACGCCCTTTATTTATTACCAATTCACAACAGTACTTACAGACCGTCACCTTTCCTAAGCTGTTTGATTTTTTTACGTAGAAAGCGATCTCAAATGTCTTTTTTTTCTTATCTGGAATAAATTCGAACTCCGCATCGTCGATAATTGCTAAGGACGCCTTACAACAGTTTATGTCAACACCGGTTTGGATAGGTATAAAACACTGGCAGAGCGAATTTGGACTGAGAACAGAGAAACCGACTATGTTCTAGTTGATCAAATACGTTTTAACAGTGTTACATATTTTCATTTTATATTTGCTTACGTTGATATACACTAACATGCATATCTTAACCTCAGTGCAGTACTTTTTTTCCAGATAGTTTTTCATACAACGGGAAGAGATTTACACCCGACCACTGAAATATATATACATGTATAAGTACCAGACACATGTGCGTATGAGTCGGCCATTGTGTTGGCTATTATGTTTCATCAATATTTCACTGTCATTTCGTGTTGGAGTAAGGAATTGAGAAAACTACAACTAAGAAACAAGAGCATCACTTAGATAAGTATAATACCGCCAAATACCGGTATGAAATTTTAATATCTCGATAATTTATCGCACAGCTTAATATTGTGATATACCGGTATATCCCTACACCCCTATACCCATCTACAGCCAAGTGAACAGGCATGAGTATTTCTGCATGTTATTTGGTTTTGCAATCTTTTAGCAGTAAATTTAATTTGCATATGAACAGATCTTTGAAATTTTTCTATGTCAGTTGTATGTGTTCCTTTAATTGAACCTCCCACAGAAAGGGAAGCTGTCATACTGAGAAACACTTTTTTTGATAGAGCCCTCCTGTATTTGTATGCCCAGTGTATAGCTCTGATATACCTCTGATATATACTAATACATGGGATCTCAGTTTAAAGTCTCATCAAAAGGACATGATTTTTAAAGAGATTCTTTCTTTTTCAAGAATGAATTGATGAATTCACACAAGTTTTACTGGCCCAATATTCATAACGGATAATTACATGAATAGAAATGAAAAATAAGACGAAAATGATTCAAATTCTAAGGAAATAAAGAAATTCAATGTCTGGTTGAAACAAACTGAATGTTTGGTTAAGTTATCAATTCAGTTATTAGAAATGAAATGTAAATATGATACCTGTCAACATAATCACCGAGAAATAGGTAGTTTTTATTTGGTGGGAAGCCATTCTGATCAAAGGTTCGAAGAAGGTCCTCATATTGTCCATGAATGTCTCCACATACATTGACAGGACTGCTTAGTTCTAGAAGATTGGGCTGTTCTAAAAACACTTTCCTTGACAGTTGACATAGCTGCCTTATCTGGGTCTCTGGAAGCTGGACCTACCATAGGTAAAAGCATGTGATACACGACAAATCAAACATAGCCACACATGTGGTTTCGTCAATTTCTTCAAAACTAAACAAAGCATTGATGCAGTCACAGCTGGAAAAAGTTCATTTGATGCTCAAATATGTACAAATTAATGTTGCATGTAATAATTAATGGTGTGGTATTAAAGCAAAAAGTCCCAGGGAGGCGTCTTGAGGGACAAGTTATGGGGTTAAACCCAACAGCTGAAAGCTACAGCACAGTATATTAGAAGTATGTCACGTCTTAGTATCTGATGACATGACCATGTTTAAACATTTGAACGCAGAAGAAGAAGAAGAAGAAGAAGAAAGGTAATTTGAGAGCAATATCCTGGCCTCAAGGTATTTTAATGAGGATAACGGCCCTCCAAATGATGGGCAGGTGAGACAGTGAGTATATTTCTATGATAGAAATAGTTATCAACTATTTGTTGCAAAATATTTTTACTATGTGCCTTGAATACAGACACAATGCTTCTTTGAGTGGGTGTTCACTGTACAGTCAAAAGGATGCTCATATTCTTTCCTAATAAAGATGTTTATGCTTAACAAAAATATTTCCAAACAGTTTGGAACCAGATTAGACACCATGTAACCCAATGTCTGATCAAGTTTCAATTTTTTGCCACTCACACTAAAAAGAATCATAAAAAATTTCAATGAAGTGCCATTTTCAACATTTTAATGCAATTTGTTTCCTTTACACAGGAAAGAATAGTGTCTTCCAGAGCTCTAGATTTATCATGTGGGAGTAAACTGAACAAATCCAACTTTTTCTCACTAATTTCAGCATCAAATCCTATGGTGTTACTACTTATAAGAATCGTCTCTACAAATTGATTCTAACTAGAACTGCTATCACTAAAGGTTATAAATACCCCCACTCCAAACTGACCTGTCACAAACACCACAATGACATGTAGAAAGAATTATACATGCATATTAAGGAACTAAATTTCAAGTTGGAAAGGGGGATAATTCTGTCAAATTTTATGCAAGAGTTGTCATACTTGAAGAAAAGTCTCACAATATAACACATATATAATGTGTACCACTATGAAGACAATATCATGAATAGTTTTCAAGAAAATGGCATGTTCCAAGAAAATAGAAAAAAAAATCAAGATAAAAAGGGGCATAATTCTGTAATTTGTTGGCAAGAGTTATGTAACTTCAAGTAGAGTCTGCAAACATCACACTTATAATGTGTACCAAGTTTGAAGACAATGTCATTAATAGTTTTCAAGAAAATGACATGTCCAAAGAATAAATGCATATTAAGGAACAAAATTTCAAGTTATAAAGGGGCATAATTCTGTCAAATTTTGTGCAAGAGTTACAAGTCAAACTTAATGAAAAGTCTAACAATACAAATCTTATAATGTGTACGAAGTTTTAAGACAACATCATGAATAGTTTTCAAGAAAATGGCATGTTCAAAGAAAAAAATTATCAATTAAGAGACAAAAAAAATCAAGTTAAAAAGGGGCATAATTCTGTCAAATTTGGTGCAAGAGTTATGAAACCTGTCCATGAGTGTCCCCAAATAACATTTATAATGTATATCAAGTTTGAAGATGGTATCATAAACAGTTTTCCAGAGCTCCAGATAAGGAGAGTATTTCAAAAATTAAAATCTTTATTTCTGCATTAAACCCTATGGTGTCACTACTCATTAGAATCGTCTCTTCGAGACAATTCTAATGAGTAGTAACACCATAGGATTTGGTGCTGAAATAAGTGAGAAAATGTTGGATTTGTTCAGTTTACTCCCTCTTATCTGGATCCCTGAGTTTTCAAGAAAAAGGCAAATGTCCCGGAAAAATGTGACGGACGGACATACGGACCGACCGACCGACATACGGAAAAAACGGACATCGTGATTCCTATTCAGCCCCCCACCACCGGTGGTGTCGGGGCATAATAAGTAGTGACACAATATGGTTTAAAGCGACTCGCAACCAGATGGTGTTTTTGCAAAAAATAAAATAAAATACTAAAATAAAACCGAATGTGTATAGCACAATCGTGCATCTGGCTTTAGAAAATATGATCAGTCCAAAAACACCCTCAAGAAAAATCTTTAAATAATTTTTTATATATTTTCCATCGCTTTATTCGTTGCGTTGAAAGACGCAATAGATATTGATCATGGACTCGGACATAAACCCGGGTCGAATTAGACACTCTCTAGAGCTCAATATATAATTTTTTTGAAGTGCATTTTTTAAACAGAATTTATTATCCTAATCTAATTCTTACCCATTTATATAAGCGTTTGACATATATTTACAAATTACTATTTTTAATGCTAAATCTGGTTGCGAGCCTCTTTAAAGCGGAATTAAAGATTTTAGTTTTTGAAATGCTCTCCTTATCTGGAGTCCTGGCTCCGAGGTTGAAAAGCTTTTTACTCGAGTCTAAACTCTTCCCAATCATTTGATTGGTCAGATTTGAGCCTAGGCTCAAATCTGACCAATCAAATGCTTGGGAACACATTTAGACTCAGCTCAAACGCTTTGTAACCTCGGAGCCTGGTCTTCTCCACTGATGGTTTTACTGTACCTGCTTTCCTGGAATATCTTTAACTGCCAGGAGCTGCTCAATGATTCTATCTAAGTCCAGTTGTGGTTGTGTCGGTTGCAAATCTGTCTTATTAGTAAAAGATCCAGTTGCTGAAGGGGTCTTTTCCATCATATTTAAACGATGAATGGGTGATTTTCCAGCAGTAATTTAACCCTACCTTTATTAAGTTAGTCTATATGCAAAATCCCTCACGATTATCCTGATGGCTTATCTGTTCACTTTATGAAGCTGAAAATACAATTATTGTACAGTATTATAAAATAAAAATTCAATAAATGTACCAGTACCTGAAGTTGAACAAATTAAACTTTAAAAAAAAATTAAATTAAATACCTCAATTTATATTAAGTTTAGCATTTGAACATAATTACATATGCATTCTTCTAAGCACTAGGTTTAACCAATTAAAAACTTCATCAAATAGTCTATCAATCACATACCAAAAAAGGCTAGATGTAAATAAACTAAAAGGGGAGATAATTCAGTAGTGGGAAAAAAAGAGCTATTATGGTTCTTGTCTGTTGCAACTGAATTCACAATATTGGTATTTGATATTTCATTGAATTATATTGATTCATTCAAGAGATGACAATTGTTGTTATTATTTCTGCAAAGGGCCTTTTTCCAAAAATTGGGAAAGGGCCATAGCCTTTCGATTTGGGAAATTCAAGCGTGATTTTCGACCAAATTGGGAAAAGAAGACTGACTTCCAAAATACATAAAAACTGAATGGAAGTCTACTCACTTACAGGAAATAGAAAGTTGCATTTATTTAATATCAGAAAATAAGTTATTTAACACTATAAAAGGACTGGTATTTGAATAGAAAATATTTGAATAGAAAATATTTGAATTTTTTTTTATATATTTTTGGGGAAAATCTTCCACGAAAATTGGGGGGAAAAAAGAGGCTTTCTGCAATTGAGAAGTCACGGAAAATCGGCCTCTATTATAAAGGGTAAAAAAGACCTCCCCCAACAAAGATAAGATTATAGTTCTTGAACACTAGAAATGGGAAATAATTTAATATTGGGAAGGGAACTAACTGAATTATTGCTGTTGTGTAGAGTTGTACTTCATTTTATAACCCTTGCCTGGCCTAGCTCTCTTACCCTGTCATATTTCACTGACAGTTACTTAAAAACTTTCAGGAGATATGCTTCCCCCCCCCCCCCAAAATGCTTCAACGTATTTTCGACATGTACACTTTTTCAGCCTCGGTTTGAAAATAGAAATCTCGGAAACCCGGCGATTGCGTAGAGTGAAGTAAGAAACTGACTTTAACTCCAAAGAAATCATTCACCATTTCAATGCCTTGTTATTCAAGACCTAGTAAAAACAAAAACTGAGTTACTGTTTGTCTTTAAAGTATTTTATTAGCCCTGTGATAAACGCTAGTGCAGTTGCCAATAGCGGATGAAGGTAGACGCTAAAATGGCTGCAAAATTCGAAGTGTTTAGGGGTCGTCTCCAGCTGTTTGCGAACTGTCAAAATTGTGTTTTTGACAATTAAAAATACAAGTATTATCCTTTTTTATGATCCAAAATTATTTTTTTTAAACTACAATCTGTTTTTTATGTTATATGGTGGATAAAATGAGTCAGGAGATATGCAAACTTTACTTTTTTTCTAGCCCTTTAGCTTTATGCACGGATCTAGATAGTCTATTATATAACACACCTAGATATATAGATGTTGATAAACATGTATATGTATGCAGTATATTCAGTGCTAACAAGATTGATAATAGAATACACACTCCGTAGTAAGTTTTAGAATTTATTTTTCAGATCATGGGTCTGAAAAAGCAAGATTGTGCCTAAAACAAGGGCTCATCTAGCTGTCATCTCTACACTCAACACCAAAGAAAAGAAATGAAAAGCCCAGACACTTAAATAGAAATATGGGAGAACGTTCTCTTTTCAACAACATGATTTCAGAACTAGATCTACACAATTCTGATAAATTATTTTTCACCACTTATTACTCCACAGTAGATTCATACACTGAGGCGGTGTCTGAAAGTAACATTATTTAGAAGTATATCTATAATTATATAGCTACAATGGGTAATGGACATTTCATTTCTTTCTAGATCTAACTGTAGAAACCTCACTTGTAGAATATTTATACTTTTGCAAAAGGTGTAGATCGAGGGAAGACAGCTTTTGAAGGACTCCCATTTGGGTCTGCACTGTTTAAAAATTCAAGAGGCCCAGAGAGCCACATTTCGCTCACCTGAGGACATTGTACTATTAGGGCTGCAACGGTTCAGGTACTTCACGGTTCGGTTCGGTTTCGAGTATTAACCTTTCGGTTTTCGAGTATTCGGTTCGGGTATAGGATAAAAAAAAACTTGATAAAATAACCTGAAAACAATTCTCATATACTGGCACATATCAACTAGGATATCCACGCAGACAGTTAACTATTTTGGAAAACGCTATCATTGCCATCCCTTTATTTTATGTACGAGCAAGATGTGCATTTCTTTCTACCATTTTAGGACAGATTTTAGGGATGCCGTGGTTCATCCGGACATTTTATTCATGGAAGTTTCGTAACTTGGTTTGAGCACGCTGTTAGCCTATCATTTTTCGCATGCGATTATTATTTTTTCATTTACATTCTGGCTGGCCTTCCTTAAATGCCTCGCCAGCCTTCCGTTTATAACAGCTTGAAGAACTAGTCAGCTGGGGAAAGTCGTTGATATTTGAGTTTAAATTAAATTTACAGTAGCATCGCCATTTGCAGTATCGGGTCGCTAGGTGTAATAGACTGGTTCCCCTTTTTCTTATGCTGGTTCGACATTGGTACCTTTGAAGCCGGGCTATCAATCGTGCGGATGCGTTAAGTGCTGGGTTTCCCGGAATTAAAAATAGCCGATATATGAAAGAATGAGACTGAGGAGAGGCGAATTATTTAAATAACTGCAAGATAAACAAGTAAGAATCTGACATTTTTATTTCTGACAATCAAAATATACACGAAGACTGCACACTGATTTGTAAAGTAGTGGTCTAGTATAATTCACCATACATCGACGCACCGAACTGAAGACTTGTGTTGCCGACCCGAAACTCGAACCGAGACAAACAAACCGAAAATAACCAAATTCGGTGAACCGTTGCATTCCTATGTACCATAGAAGCTGACTTGGCAAGACAACATTTTGATATAGCTATGAGCTATGTATCAAAATTTGATCTCGATAGAGGACTACAATGCGAAGCTACATGTCAGATATTAATGATCTGGGTCTTACAGTTTAAGAGAAGAAGAATTTTAAAGGTTTTCCTATATAAGTCTATGTAAAACTGATAAGCCCGGGGCAGGGCCAATTTTGACACGCAGGTCATAATTTGAACAATCTTGGTAGAGGACTATAAGGCAAAGCTACATGTCAAATAAAACTGATCTGAGCCTTACAGTTTCAGAGAAGAAGATTTTTAAAGGTTTTCCTAGGAAAAACTGATAAGCCCGAGGGCGGGGCCAATTTTTGCCCGGGGGTCATAATTTGAACAATCTTGGTAGAGGACCACAAGGCAAAGCTATATGTCAAATATAAAAGATCTGGGCCTTACAGTATCAGAGAAGAAGATATTTAAAAAGTTTTCCTATATAAGTCTATGTAAAACTGATAAGCCCCGGGGCGGGGCCAATTTTGATCTGGGGGTCATAATTTGAACAATCTTGGTAGGGGACAACAAGGCAAAGCTATATGTCAAATATAAAAGATCTGGGCGTTACAGTTTCAGAGAAGAAGATTTTTAAAAGTTTTCCTATATAAGTCTATGTAAAACTATTAAGCCCCGGGGCGGGGCTAATTTTGACGGGGGTCATAATTTGAACAATCTTGGTAGAGGACCATAAGGCAAAGCTACATGTCAAATATTAATGATCTAGGCCATACAGTTTCAGAGAAGAAGATTTTTAAAAGTTTTCCTAAGAAAAACTGATAAGCCCCAGCGCGGGGTCATTTTTGGCCCCAGGGTCAAAATTTGAACAATATTTGTAGAAGATCATTAGGTAATGATTCTACCAAATATCAAAGGTCTTGGCCTAGCGGTTTCTGAGAAGAAGATTTTTTAAGATTTTCTTATGCATTAAAAGTTATCCATACGGTCATGTTAGAAAATCTGTTCCCACGGCAAGGGGAATAACTCTAGCCAAAAACTTTGAACAAGATTTCGTTCCCCCTTGTCACTGATGCTTCTGACAAAGTTTGGTTGAAATTGGGTCAGTGGTTTCTGAGGAGATGTTGTTTGAAAATGTGGACGGACGACGGACGCGGTCACAATAGCTCATCCTGAGCCTTTGGCTCAGGTGAGCTAAAAATACATGTACAGAATAAAAAGCTGAGTAAAACTTTTAAATAAGGCTACCCATACGTATTGAGGAATTCTACAGGGACATGCAGTTATACTTTCCAGTATGGGATTGTGATATTCAATGGGTTAAGAAAGGTTGCAGCTTAATTATTGCAGGAAGAAATCACCGTACAGAAGTACCCCATAAAGAGGCTTTTCCTGCATTCGTTATTCCTATATAGAGTAGCTAGTCAGTAGTCACCTGTCTTGGCAACATTCTATGCTTTGCCAAAATGTGGTGTATCTATACTTTTGTATTAAGCAGTTTTTCATCTTATCCAAGTTCGTTATAAGTGAGCTTCACTGTAGATGATTTAATTTACATTGAGCATGATGTCCATTCTAGCTGTATACATGTACCATACTTACTTTTTCCAAATAATCACATCATTTGGATACTGCGAACAGTATAATGTAGACGTAGATCAGACTACTCAGAAGTGTAGTTCTTTTGATCTATGTGTGAACTGTGAGACTGTACTATTTGCCTTCACATCTTGATACCACTATAAATCATTGGGTTGAATTTATTTTGAAGAAAAGGAAGGAGTGTGATTATAGAAGTAACATGTCTCCTTTTAACATTGATAATGACTCAAAGCAGATCTAGAGTGGTTTTATGTTCTTAAAAATATCGAATAAAATTACAAAACTTCAAGATATTATATCCAGCTGTGACTTTTGATTTTCTGTCCTCACATAAATATGGTTCACCGTTGCTAACTGAACCTAGCTGTTTATCTAATATTAGATCTAGATCTGTATCTCGATTTCTATAAACTGTTAAATCAAAGGATATCCAATTCAACTACCTAAAACCTTCCCACCATTTTAGCTTAATATTGATATATCAACAGAACACAAACATACACTACGAAAATGCATTTCTTGTCAATTTTGTGTGTTACCCACCTTTGGAATCATTTCCTGGAGAATTTCACAGTATTTCCACCAATGAATAGAGGAAGTTAATGTTAAGAGATGAGGCCGGTTGAATTACCCGTGGTCCATATGCCTAAATGTCTGCATGCAAACTATTATTTCTGTCAAATTATGGACAAATGGTGGTAAAATCCATGCAGAAGTCACAGATTAGTCTATGCCAAGCTTCAGATCAGGATTTGATTGTGTGGTGATGTCATGTGCTTACACAGCCTTAGTACAGAATGTATGGGGAAATCCAAGTGCAGCATGAGCTTCATCGTGGCTTGTGTTCTTTGTACAGTAGTTATATAATGACTGACTCTTTTTTAAGAATTCATTGCATTTATTCAGAAAACGTTACCAACGGTAATTCTTATAGTACAGTTTGTCATTGCAAGGCACACACACACTCTCTCTCTCATTCTCTTTCTTTACTTTTCTTCAATGCAATTGTCAGTGTAGAACTTCTGGGTTTAGAAAATATCAAAATAAGAGCTAAAACCCCTAGAATACATGTATACAGTATTTACTGATACTTTTCTGTTTACCTTTTTTAATAAGAAACACCTGGGATGCCACCCGGCCGTTTCGGTACACTACATTTTAAATACCAATGTGTACACACGTGTAGGGCTATATTTGACTTGCACACGTCCTTAAGGCTTTACTTTGTGAAAATATGAAGTTTCTAAGTTCTTGTGGTCTGTAATATCTCGTGTCTAATAAATCAGCTGACATCTGTCATTTTCGTATGTTTTGATACGGTCCCCGAGTACAAACGTCACGTGATTCGGTAATGGCGAATATGGTTCTCTATAGTCTATTGGGGAAATTGGCGATGGCATAAACATCCCTGAAACTAGTTAAAGAGAACGCTTTCCCGATAAGATTTACCTTGAAGAGTTAAGTTAGTAAACAAGTTATTTAAGTAAAATTATGGTTAATATTTATTTACGTTGTGTATATAATAGACCAAGATTTATTCCAAAGTGATTCGTTATTGGCGACCAATCTGTACTATATAGTAGATCTATAGACAAGACAATTAGACACCCATTGTATATACTAAGTGCATTTTTTAAAGGTCAATGTCCCAATGCTTTACACGATGCAACCGAAATATTTCTGCTCAGCAGCTGACAGTTTTTCATAGATGAATGAAGATTTATTATTGAAAACTCAACACGCATCTCTGGGTCCAGTCACATGTTAGCCCATAATTATGAATATTTATAATTTAACAAAATGCAAGACGCCTTCTGTTGCAAGGAAATGCTTATAGCCTTTAAACATCTTCCCGGGCTTTTTGCATGCGAGATCTATGAATAAAAAAAAACAATATCTGCGCTGCGCTGCGTAACAAATAACATGATTCATTCAGACTTCTGCTTCTTTTCCTCCAGTTTATCAGTCGCAATTAAGTGTGTTTGCTGTCGATATGTAATCTAAAACAAATGCCAATAAAGCATCAACCTTTTAGCACTTTCTATCAAATTTACCAATAATGTTAGTCTGTCTGAAACATCTCCAAAACATCCTGTTATTCTGCATCTTTTCCGCCATTAAAATGACGTCATATGTCATGTATCTAATAGCAACGGGTACTGATGCGACAAGTGCCCGAGCAGCTAAAATCGATAATTATCCTACACCGCAGATACTACAGTAGCACTCGGAAAAGAGTCGCAAGCTCGGCAATCAACTTGCAAATTGCCTACATTGGATTTTCCCTTGTTCAGTTTGCTTGATTGTTTTGAATTTCTCGTCCTTTAAGACTTATGAGTTAACCAAGGCATATGTAATTTGTTAGATATTAATTTGTACATAGATAATTACATTGTCTCTTATAATTCTGATTTGAATGGGTTTATGTGAATTGAAATGAATTTTATATATTATTTTAATGTTCAAATCATGATGAGACTCTAATAAATAGATAAATAAATAAATATAGATATATATCTTTCCTTAAGATTTAATATTAGGCTAATTCCTCTGTACCCGCTTCCCTCTCTCCGGAGCGTCCAATTAGCCCAAAGTTGGCAGAAACGGGTGTAAATTAAAACAAACTAGGACCATCTCAACCAACTGAACAGGAGTATAATGCAAACTCACCTATCTTATTCGTGACTTTTGGAGACTTCAGTGTAAATTCGAAACTTAATTGGATCATATTAAGCTACTGCCTTTATATAAGCCAGCCAATAAATCGTGTAAACCACCATTATATTATATCCCTATTTAAATACAAATACAAATACAGAAACACTTATATAGCGCAAAAAGTATAAATATTCAATTGCGCTTTACAATTGATCATACTAATTATTACATAATTACAATATCAGGCAATAGGTATCAAAGTCACTAAGAACACTAATAAACACTAGTCATTCATTGTAGAATTGACTGAACAAGTGTGTCTTAAGTTTTTTCCTGAAAGCAGTTTCAGTTTTTACTGCTTTTAAGTCTCTAGGAATCATATTCCACCATTTTGGGCCAACCATCGCAAGTGACCGTTCAGCGATCTTCGTCCTATGTCTAGGTACAACAAACTGAATGTCGCTAGACGATCTCAGGCGGTAATTCCCTCGCACCCTAGTGAACAAGTCTCTGAGATAACTCGGTGCGGTCCCATGTACAACTCGGAAAACAATGACAAGCACTTTGAACATGATCCTCGCACGAACAGGCAACCAGTGTAACTGTTTAAGAATGTCATAGCTATGCTGCTCATATGTTGCTTTCATTACTAATCTGGCAGCATGATTTTGGACTTTTTGAAGTTTATCTAGCTGATATGCTGGAATGTTAGCAAATAGTCCGTTACAAAAATCGAGGTGTGAATGAATAAGTCCGTGTATGAGAGTCTCAGCTGACTTTTGTGATAAATGTTTACGGATACACCTCAAATTTCTTAGCTGACCATGTGCTATTTGACACTTTTTACGAATGTGCAAATCAAAATTCAGAGTACTTGTCATATAAACACCAAGGTCACGCACATGATCGACACACTTCACCTCGCAGCCACCAACAGTCATACTAGTAATATTCAGTTTATTTAATTGTTGTTTTGTTCCATATGCGATAATTTCAGTCTTTGCATTATTCATTTTAAGCTTATATTTTGTCATCCACGAAATAATGTCATCAAGGCAGTTGTTTAGATCGTGAAAGATAGAGGATTCACTCTGATGATCACCAGCTTGAACCCTAAAAGCAACTTTGTGGTCATCAGCGTACCCATAAAGATCTGCTGTATAGTTTTTAACAACTCTATTAAGAGCAGCAATATACATTGTGAAATAACTGGGCCAGCACAAGAGCCCTGTGGAACGCCAAATTTTAACGGTTCGGTGTCTGAAGCTGAGTTTCCAATCTTAACCTTCATTGTCCTATCGGTCAAGTAGGATTTAATCCAATTTAGAGGAGTATTGATAATGCCAAATTCATCACGGAGAAGTTGAAGTACTATAGGAATGTCAATAGTGTCAAATGCTGCACTGAGGTCAATCATCACAACAATCGTCACTAGATTCAGTTCAACTGCTTTCAGGATATCGCTGTGCATTTTTAACATTGCTGTTTCTACGCTATGAAATTTGCGATAAGCGCTTTGGTATGGTGGTAAGAGATTATTGGTTTCAACATGGTCAGTTATTTGTGATAGTGCTGCTTTTTCGAGAATTTTCGAAAGAAAGGACAAGTTCGATACAGGCCGATAATTCTGGAGTTGTAAAAGGAGACCTTTCTTCTTCAAAAGTGGATTAATCAAAGCACCTTTCCATTCTTTTGGAAAAACACCCGATGCCAAAGACCTATTAACAATGTCAGTTATAATAGGTGCAAATTGGGATAAGTTTTCCTTTAACCTTGACGTAGGAATGATATCTAGTTCACATGTCGTTGCTTTAGAGTTTTTAATCAGTTTGACAACATCATTCTCTACAAGAGGCCGAAATAAACTGAATGTTGTTGACAATGGCGTTGTGTTAGCCAAGTCTTTGTATGAGTTAATTTGCGGTATGTTGTCAAGAGTGTCTCGCAATTTGTTGATCTAGTCTTACTTCATCCAAAGCGACTATAATGTGTTGTATTAAATTAATGCAAACAAAGAATAGAACAAAATCAAATAATATCGATTTATCGCCGGGACGGCGATGTCGTCTTTAAATAAAAGTGCTGGACAAACCAAATTTGGAATACAGATGTATCGAGTCTAAATGTGTTGACTGATCGACAAAGTGGGACTGCCAAGATATTCACTGTTGCGTATTCCTTGCATAAGCATATATACATGTACAGCGCTCCCTCTCTACAGCAACACCCAATTGGAGACACAGATTGTGTGCGTTGTTCGGAGGGAGTCGGTATAGGGAGGGGAATTATTTTACAATTGCAAACAGCTTGAATCCAGATCAGACGCCGCGTATTGCGGCGTCTGATCTGGATTCAAGCCGTTTGTCACTCTCATTCAGTGTTTTCTGTCAAATTGTCCAATAATTATGTAACTTTGAGAAAAAACAGCAGACGACAACTTAAAGCAGACGATATTACAGCAGTAAAATCGTTAGACATACATGTAATGGTCCTGTTTAGGGAATTGCGACAAGGGCCGTTGTAAGGAGGGAGTCGTTGTTGGGAGGGCCATTGTACCACCTTAAACTTTCCCTAACAGAGTAGGCTATGTTTTAATTGTTCAAAATATTTTGTAAACAGTGTAGAGACCCAAACCAGGCGACTCTTGAAGGCGAAATCTCTGAGATGCTACACTATTGGCCCATACAATGATTTTGTTTCAGCGTGTCTTGTTCTTATAATTGTATATCTTACAGAGAACTCATAGTCAAAGTTTATAAATCGATTGAGATGGGTCTGGAATCGTTCTGAAGCAAAACCGAAAATCTGACCTATCAAATGCTTGAGAACGATCTCAGACTCAACTCAAAATATGTATAACTTGGGGTCTGATGTCCGTTCTGAACTCTATTAAACTCATTTCAAACCTTTACGAGGAGTATACTCGTCATTTACAACAGTGTAGCACTTAAGAGTACACGTATCTTGCGCAAACAGTGTAGAACCAATGCCAGGGGGCTCCTACGGGATCAATGTCTGCACTGTTTGTCATTTTACAATATACATTTTGATAGTAAAAATCAACCCAAAATAGTCACTTTATGAACTTTATTGGAACTGAAAATTGCCATAATTATGATGTTTCAGGGATGACCGAGGTTAGGCACAAATAATGGATCCGGATTAACTCATTCACCCCGGAAACTTTAAATGGACAATTCCAACTTCAACGTACCTGTACGTCTAGTTCATTTTGCCTATTTGGGGAGGATTTTAACAATATATTTCATAATGACAAACAGTGTAGACCCTGATCAGAGGGCTCCTTAAAGAACCCTCTGATCAGGGTATACACTGTTTTCATTGGACAAGTTTAATCCTCACGGGTACACTGTTTGTAAATAACAAATATACTCGTCGCTAGGGTTGAATGTATTAAACACGCAAACTTCAAATAGATGTGTGTTTGTGTTTAATACATTTGCAGGTAGACCAAGAGCATGCATGTGACCCTTGAAGTAGGTTTTCTCATTCGATATGTTTGGTGTTACGCAGATAATGTTTCTAGTTTTGAAAACAGGTTACAACAGGTTGAACGTAAAGCAGAAGGCCCACAAGAAGCATAATTATTCTGCATTACCTTAACAAGTTCTAAGCTCCTCTCTGGAAAAATACTGAAAAAGCCTTTTTATAGTTCATGCTCAGGACTTCCTAGCTGATGAATGCATTTCATAGTGTATCAATGATTAAAATAAACGCGTTTACACTCAAACTATATATATGATATCCCCTCCATTGCAATCAGTTTTGAGCCGGACCAGATGCCGGGTTACAGGCCTCAAACTGTTTGCCACTGAGATGCAAATACATGTAGATCGTCATTTAAAAAAAAGTAATGTCATTGTGTTACGCTTGCGTTTAGTTTCGTTTAAATAGGAAATATTGGCGTCTTCTCCACTGTAAGTATCAACCAGGCTGAATCCAAATCAGAAGCTGCGTGATTTGATCTCTGATCTTGGTCAAAACGGAAAAGGCAACCCAGAAGTCAAAACCTTTGAACTCTGGAGGTAGCAATACGTGTTATCAGTTTTTATTGTGTGTGCGTGTTTTTGTTTTTTGTTGTTGTTGTTGCTAGATCTTCATAAGTTTAAGCAACAAAAACTAAGTGCCGACCAGACAGGAGTCTGCGCATGGTTTCAACCAGAGTGTCTTGTCCATTTGAAGTTTTAGGGGTGAAAGGGTTAAAACAAGTTCGACTTCAAGTCGAACAATACTACAGTGAAACCCCTCTAAACCGGAACCTCTAAATACCGGAATTCTCTCTAAACCGGACAAAACCTTTGGCACCGTTTCCAACCCTTATTTTTTAAACCCATTACACCATAAATATACCCTTTTACGCCTTTGATTTATTCATACACTGAATAATGTATCATCAGAAATATTTTTCTATATTCTAGCAAATGATAGCTTAAAGCAGGCTGGAAGTAAAGCAGAATGCGCCTAAGGCGCATTCTGCTTTACTTTCAACCTGCTTTAAGTAATCAGCTATCTTCCATACTAGAAACAAGCTATGGGTTACTGACATCTATAGTGGCAAATATTTTGGAGCGTGGTCAGATGCCGGGCTACCCAGCCTCTGATCTGTCTCAAAATTGTTTGCAGTGGTCTTAAGGTTTTTAGCATAAACGCGTTTCCTGGGAAAGAATTACATATCCACCTACATAATGCAACCCAATTGTACGTATTCGCCGATTTACGCTGAATAGTATATTCTATACATGTAATCAATGTAAAAATTGTAAAAGTTTCAATATTTTTTTTATTATTGAGAATGGCAGTTACTTAACTAAAACATACTTACTGAGAGAGGGATTGTAAGTCCTTTATATCCGCCTGTTACCAAGTCGACTATCAATTATAGAGAGAAGGCATCAAAAGCAGGCCGAGGCGCTGAATACATTTTCATGATACAGTAGAGCTTTTATATTGCGACCACTTCGTGATATTTCTTTTGGGATGGTAAAGGCAGGTGACTGTTTAAGGCAAAACAAACGAAAATAAGCATACAAACTCCTTTGAGAGCTTTCTGCATTACTTTCATCTTGCTTTACACTGTCATCTGTCAAAACTAAATCAGATAGACATTTTAGTGGCCGTAATAGAGGGGTTCTTCTGTACATATACATGTATGCAAAATATACAGTCATTTAGTCATTAAGCTGCACTTCTGTGGTATGACTGAACGAATATCAAAAGTAAAAGCAAACAATTCCTATATCGACTTTCAGATTTACTTTTGCTCGACAATTCGGGGATCTTTTAGTCATTTTATTCATCTATAAAAGTTTTTGTTTGAGCGGCCGCTTAACATAAGTTTCACTTTACGACGAAACACCGAAACATGCATATTTCCTTTGACACTTAATTTTACCAGGACTACAAAATCTTACCTTTATCCATATGGTGTTAGTTTCCGTTAAAAGAGAAAAGGAAATTTAATATAAAGGTTTACGTTTCATGATAGTGTAGGAAAGATATTCTGAGAAAGGAAGTCTTCTTTGAGCGCATGTTATCTTTCAATTATTTCAATTTCATTGTATCTTCAATGAGTAGAAACAGCATATTATTTAAGTTTAGCGTGGAGCAGTTTCAAGGATACATTCCTTGTTTATATTGACACACTGCTGTTAAAACCCGATCTGCTCAGATGTGAAAATAAAGAGCACGGCTTTCAATACCGCCTGGTAAATAATCAAAACTAGAGAGCAAACAAATGTTTAAATAACCATTAAACGAAAACATAGGAACAAACATAGACCCATTTCATTGAGGAGACCTTAGCATTACCTTACAGCAAGACCCTTAGTTGTATGTGGTTCTGTCGAGTCGAGTTTTATATGCTTATACTATAAATATAAATAATATATATAAATATATATTGTATATTATATGCTTATAATTCATACAGTTGTACGGTCGTAATATAGAGGTTTTACTGTAGTAAAACCTTTCTATTACGACCACACAACTGTATGAAGTATTAGTTGTTTACGACGTGAAGTGACATGCTTAAATGCGCTTTCTGTTTTACTGTCACATTGCTTTCAGCTGTCGATCACCGGTCTTTTATACAATACATTAGCTATCGTTTTACTGGTCGTTAAAGAGAGGGTTGACTGTATAAATAAACAATGTACAGTAAAGTATAGACTAGTGTAGTGTAGTATAGTATAGTATATAGTATAGTATAGTACACTACAGTATAGTATAGTATAGTATAGTATAGTATAGTACAGTACAGTACAGTACAGTACAGTACAGTACAGTACAGTATAGTATATATGTACGGATATTTATAAAACTCTATCCGAGAGAACCACCTATGGTTATGCAGACTGCCCAGTCCATTACATGTATATGATCCCCGTCCCCCACTACCCCCATTGTTCTCACTAGGCATGGAGTTGCTGTAAAAGCATGAGACATGTGGCAGAGTCATCTCAAATTGTCTAGAGAGGCTTTCAAACCAAACCATAAGCGCTCAACAGTGTACAAAGTTAACAACTTTAACTAGACTTGTAACACGGCTGCGGCATTTTTCTATAGAAAAGTACCCCAGTTTAAGTTGAATACCGCACACTTTGTAGTGGGCGGAGTTTCCCCGCCCATGCAATAACTGGTAGAAAACCATGCAGTTAACTAGTTAACCGCACAGTAATGGCGGACATCTAGTTAACCGCACAGTCTGGCGCACATCCGGTGTTGCAGATATAAAGCCCCAGATAAGAGCGAGTAAATGGAACAAATCCAAATTTTCTCACTCATTTCAACATTTAATCCTATGGTGTTACTATTCATTAGAATCGTCTCGAAGAGACGATTCTAGTGAGTAGTGACACCGTAGGGTTTAATGCAGAAATAAAGATTTTAGTTCTTGAAATACTCCTCTTATCTGGAGCCTTGGCATGGTAATAGCAGCACAAGTCACAATGGAGAAATTACACGATTTGTTTTGAACAATAAACGATTTTGTGCAAAATTGATAATTCCTTTTCAACCAGTTTGGATCCAGACCAGACGCCTTGTACAAAGCGTCTTATCTGGGTCCAAATATTGTGCAAAGGAAAAATTGCTAAATATTTGATTGAGAAATGCAATCGTGTTCTCTACTGCAAATCGTCCCGTCATCACTGTGCCGATATCCATATTAATCATTTTAAGTAAACACGCGCGAAAGCTAGTGACGAAAATACAGGGCTGCCATAAGTTGACAAAAAAATCCGAAGGTTTTTCAAGTGCGATTTTACGAATCGTACCTTTTCCCCCGTCGCCTGTTTCTAGTTTTGTTGACACGTGACTGCTTAAAGCAGGCTGAAAGTAAAGCAAAATGCGCCTTACGACGCATTCTGCTTTACTTTCAGCCTGCTTTAAGCTACAATGTACCATGTACTAGAAAAAAAAATCCGAAGATTTAGGAAAAATCCGGAGAAATGGCAACCCTGCAAATATTCCCAGAAACTAGAACATTCGTCTTTACAGCAAAACTTTAACACACTGCCCGCGAAAGCGATCTATGCTGGAAGTTGTCGGATTGGTTAACGAGTATACGTTCCAGTCTTTGATTGGTCTCTTTTATGGGGTTTACACTACCTTTGATTAGCAAAGCGCTCAACATTTGGTATAACTTGCGCAGATAGCGATGTTGTTCCTGTCACTGATTGGTCGTTCAAATGGGGATTCTAATGGATGTCAAAAGCGCTCAATAGTTGATGTAAATTGCACAGAGCCCAACCTCTTGGTCTATATTTAGCCATATTACAAGCAATATATTGCAGTATCTCCAACTCGTTATCTAATTAAACACGCCCACATACACTCGTGCGCATGCGCGCACTCATGTACAGTGTGCGCGTTTAATTGAGATAACTCGTGGGAGCTATGCAATATATATAACTTATCACTAAGCGTGATAAATACCCCCCACCCCCCCCCCCCCCCCCCCCCCCCCCCCCCCCCCCCACTGGAACCTTGCAACAGGGCAAAACTAATGTGTCATGATAATGATGATGTGTGTACTCCATATGAACTACAGCAGCGTCCATAATACTTTTCTATGATTTGACCTAATGATCTTCTTTTTGACCTGACAAAACTCATATTAATACATTGCCTAGATTTTGTCTAGGTGATTATTTTGAGCAAGTTTCGTGAATTTAGCCCCTAAAGTGTTCTGAAGCCTTTTTTATGATTTGACCTACTGACCTACTTTTTATTCAGAAATAACCCATATTCAGAACTGACCTAGATTTTTTTTCAAGGTGATCAATCTGAGACAGTTTCCTGAACTTATGGCAAAAGATGTGGGTCCAAGGGTACCTTGAAGCTTTTCCTATGATTTGACCTACTGACCAACTTTTTGACCCCCAGTAATCCATATTACATGGACTACATTGTCTAGATTTTGTTAAGGTGATCATTCTTAGCGGGATTTATAAATTTATGACTCCTTCAGTGTTTAGAAACCTTTTCTATGTTTTGACGTACTGATCTTCTTTTTAACTTTATGTATCCTATATTTACACAAAGCCTAGCTCTTGTCAATTTAGTAATTCTATGCAAGTTTTAAGAAGATTGGACTAAAATATAGCCTCTAGCTTTTTCTGCGATTTGACCTACTGACCTAGTGTATGACCAGACACGACCTATATGGCAGTATGACCTAAACTTTATCAAGGACATGACACTGACAAAATCTAATCGAGATATATCAAACTAGAGGGATTGCTTTGTAAGACAAATATGATGCCCCTGTCAGTAAAAGTTCTACTGACTGTAATTTTGTGAAAACTTAAAGCAGATCAAAATCCTCTTTTACATGCATATCTATAGTATACACTGAAAGGATTTTCTAAACGTCCAGTTAGATAAAAAAAGATGCTACTCTAAAAACTAGTTAATCCGGATGCCAGAAATTACATTTTCCATGAGATGAAGATGTTTTATAATAGGAAAAAAAGTTTCAATAAAATTGACCACGAATTACGGAAAATATGAATGAAATTGTAACCTAACCCGAAAATGATAAGTCACAATGTCATGAAGTACATTTGTCTGGTGGGCTACATGCTTTCAACGTGCCATATGTAGCACTTAAATGATTAGTTTGAAAAAAATAATACAATGTAAGTATTGATGGAGTATTGTTCAAATGGCACTGAAAAAATAGGCAAATCATTGTCTGTTTTCTTACAATATGTAAAATACCAAAAATGCCACTAGCTGTCAGCGGTGGCTTAGTGACAATTACAGAATACATGTATTTACAATTCGAACTTGAAATCTGTATGTTACCGTGGCCGAGATAGTAGCGAGGTGTCCAAATGAAAACGTAAGGTCATGAGTTCGATACCCAGCAGAGGTTTTTTTTATTTATTTTCTTTTACCTTATTTTAGTGAAAAATGGTATTTTTATACATACACAACGACTATCACAAGAATTTATGCACCGCACGTGCTGAAGGAAGAGCTTCTTTACATTTGTAAGCAGCATAAACAGCTGCCGGGTACGCTGTGGACGAGGTTCTGGCACGCCATGAACATCAAGAAAATATGACTTCCACCTTGCCACGCAGATCGTATATGGGGTAACCTTAAACTGGGGTGCCAGTGAAGGGGACGATTGAATTGTATTCATATGAATTGAAAATTTTAATATTAATAAATTGTAAATACGCATGAAATAAATGTGAAAAAAGAACAAGAGGCCCATGCGGGCCTAAATATCGCTCACCTGGAATACCAACACAAGGGTCAAGTGACCCCTGGGGTTGGATCACTTTTCACCCCAGAGACATAATTCCAAAAATCTTACTGATGAACTTTAAAAAATATTTTGTACATGGACGGTTTCAGACAGGAAGACTTTTTATTGAAAAAAATCTATTTTTAGCTAATATGACCTAGATATGCAACATACCCAAACCATTTCAGCAATATTGGTAAAGAACATCTAAAAGTGTCACTATGCTAAATATCAAAGTTCTTGCCATAGTAGTTTCAGAGAAGAATATTTCACTACATAACTATGTAAAACTGCGACCCCTAGGGCCTTGGCTGTTTTAGCTCCTGTGACCTAGATATGCAACTGACCTAGATATGCAACTGACCAGAACCATATTTACAATATTGGTTAAGGGCTTCTAGAAGAGTCATCATGCCAAATATCAAAGCTCTGACCATATTAGTTATAGAGATAAAGATGTTTGAAGATTTCACTACATAACTCTATGTAACATTTTGTAACGACTCCCAGGGCGGGGTCATTTTTTACCCCAGGGACATAATTTGAACAATCTTGATAGAGGACCTGTAGATGATGCTTTGTGCCAAAAATGTAAGCTCAAGGTACTGTGGTTTCAGAGAAGAAGATTTTTTAAGTTTTCATTGAAAAAATCTATTTTTAGCTCCTGTGACCTAGATATGCAACGGACCGGAAATGTTTGAACACTTTGAAAGAGGATCATATAAGGATCATTCAGGCCAAGTTTGGTAAAAATCTATCCAGTAGTTTCGGAGAAGATGTCGTTTAAAGAAATTGTTGACGACGAACGGACGGACGAACGGACGGACGAACGACGACGGACAGAGGACGATCAAAATAGCTCACCTTGGCACTACGTGCCAGGTGAGCTAAAAACAATAATTGTAAAAAGACAAGTTTGTAAATATGAATATCTAGAGAAAGAATGATTTGATCAGTGAAACAAGAGCCGCATGCGGCCATAAATCGCTCACCTGAGGAACTATTGTGTTATACTCGATGCATAATGAAGTTTGTCATTGCATGTATGTGGACTGTTGCATGAAACTGAAACAACTCGGAATAAGGTTTTCCTGTAAAAGTCTATGTAAAACTGATAAGCCCCGGGCGGGTCCATTTTTTTTATCCTGGGGTCATGATTTGAACAATCTTGGTAGAGGACCATAAGGCAAAGCTAGATGTTAATTATAAAAGGTATTGGCCTTACGGTTTCAGAGAAGAAGATTTTTAAAGGTTTTACTACATAAGTCTTTGTAAAACTTATAAGCCCCGGGGCAGGGCCATTTTTGATCCGGGGGTCATGATTTGAATAATCTTGGTAGAGGACCATGGGGCAAAGCTAGATGCAAAATATAAAAGGTCTGGGTCTTAGGGTTTAAGAGGAGAAGATTTTAAAGCGACTCGCAACCAGATGGTGCATTAAAAATAGTAATTTGTAAATATGTGTCAAACGCTTATATAAATGGTAAAGAATTAGTTTAGGATAAGAAATTCTGTTTAAAAAAATGTATTTCAATAAAAAAAAATATTGGTCTCTGGTGGGATTCAAACCCGGGGCCCGGCATTGGCGGACAGAAGGCAAAATAGGGGAAACCGCTTAGACCAATGGACCACGGAACTATCCGTTTATCTCCGATCGATTTTAACGTATTTCAATGTGTAGCGATCGAAAGTGCATACAACTTCGTAATTCGGCTCATGTTTATGTCTGAGCCCGTGTAGAGAAGCAACAACAACAACTATACCGTCTACTAGTCGGTATAGAAAAACGATGGAAAATATCTAAAAATCTAAGATTCGGTGACGATTCTTGAGATTTTTTTTGGACTGATCATATTTTTTTAATGTCAGAAGCCAAATAATGCCACAAATTTGCTTTTATTTGAGTATTTTATTTTATTTTGACAAGTACACCATCCGGTTGCGTGTCCCTTTAAAGGTTAATTCCTATATAAGTCTATGTAAAACTGATAAGCCCCGGGGCGGGGCCATTTTTGACCCGGAGGTCATGATTTGAACAATCTTGGTAGAGGACCATAAGGCAAAGCTAGATGCCAAATATAAAAGGTCTGGGTCTTAGGGTTTAAGAGGAGAAGATTTTTAAAGGTTAATTCCTATATAAGTCTATGTAAAACTGATAAGCCCCGGGGCGGGGCCATTTTTGACCCGGAGGTCATGATTTGAACAATCTTGGTAGAGGACCATAAGGCAAAGCTAGATGCCAAATATAAAAGGTATGGGTCTAACGGTTTCAGAGAAGAAGATTTTTAAAGGTTTTCCTATATAAGTCTATGTAAAACTGATAAGCCCCGGAACGGGGCCATTTTTTACCCGGGTCATGATTTGAAAACTCTTAGTAGAGGTCCATAAGGCACAGCTACATGCCAGATATAAAAGGTCTAGACCATACAGTTTTAGAGAAGAAGAGTTTTAAAGGTTTTCCTATGAAAAACTGATAAGCCCCGGGCGGGGCCATTTTTGACCCGGGGGTCATTATTTGAACAATCTTGCTAAAGATTCACAACATGATGCTAATTGTGAAATTTGGTTGTCCTAGGACCTATAGTTATTGACAAGATGTTTAAAGTTTTGACTTTAGTTGTCAATATTACGTAAATACGGAAAATGACCACGCCCTCTGGCGGCCATGTTTTTCGACGCATCAAAATTCTTTGAACAATTTTGAAAGTATTATTAATTGAGAAACGTTTTTGGTGAAAACCAAATTAAAATCGGACCAGTAGCTTTTGAGAAGAAGATTTTTTTAGATATCGTGCATGGTTGCCATGAAAACAAGATTAATTGCCCCACCCACTTTTTTTGAACTGTTTTTGAAGCTCACAACTACAGTATGTATCTGACCAAGTTTGGTTAAAATTGGGCCATTGGTTTCAGAGAAGAAGTTATTTGAAACAAATTGTGAACAGACGACACGGACATCGACGTACGACGGACGGCAACCGATCACAATAGCTCACCTTGAGCACTTTGTGCTCAGGTGAGCTAACAAAAAGACATGGCAACAACTATATGCCCAGGAATCACAGATTCTGGGGGGTATTAAACAAGAGGGCACTGAAGGCCATGATATCGCTTACCTGTTGTAATGAAGCCTGATAGCTTTACATTTGAATTCACCCATTTTAATCTAAATACATTCAAATTTATAGTGCATGTAAACAATTTTGGAATACAACCTCATAATTCTAGTATAGAAGAGTACATCAAGGGCAGATAACTAGAGCCCAAACAATACTGAAATGAAGCCTTTTCTAGCATTTTAAAGTTTATCAAGGGCAGATAATTATTGCCACAATTATTAGATTTCAACAATAATTGCACACCTTCGAGAACATATAGCTGTATACTTTGTGGGCAAGTATAATCAATATCCATTGAAAACAGTAGTTGCAAGAGTGTAAACGCTGTTAGATATGGCGTTTTCAGCAATTCAAGGGCAGATAACTCTTGATCTATTAATCTGATTTCAACCATAATCACACTTATTCGGAATCTTATGGTCATAAACAATCTGAGCAAGTTTGAAAAAGACTGGATAAGAATTGTGGCCTCTAGTGTGTAAAAACCGTTAAATATGGCATTTTCAGCAATTCAAAGGCAGATAACTCTTGATCTATTGGTCAGATTTCAACCATAATTAAACTCATATGAACTCTTGTGATAATATACAATCTGAGCAAGTTTGAAAAAGATTGGATAAATATTGTGGCCTCTAGAGTGTAAACACCAAAATTGGACGACTAACAACGGACATTCAAGGATTGCAAAAGCTCATCCTGAGCAAGCTCAGGTGAGCTAAAAAGCAGTCATTTCTTCAAGTTTTGCGTTTAGTTTCATATGAACAGGAAATAATAATGTCTTCCACACTGTATTGCCAATATCATTTCCCCAGGGCTCCAGATAAGGGGAGTATTTCAAAAACTAAAATCTTTATTTCTGAATTAAACCTTATGGCTTCACTACTTATTAGAAATGTCTCTTAGATACAATTCTAATGAGTAGTCACACCATAGGATTTTGTGCTGAAATGAGTGAAAATATGTTGGATCAACACTGTATCACTATTATCATTTCATTCCAATAACTTTCACGTTTACTCAGATTGAGTTGTAAAGGAAAACCAAATGCCCCATAGTCTTTACGTTTATTTTCAACTCACATGAAAACTCATAATAACAACTGACATATCAATGATATAAAATGATATATGATGTTACTTCATCATATATATTTAGTGCTGTCCATGTTTTAAAACAATTTAAATATTTCCAAAGTCTATCTTTAGGGTCTCCTTGTTAATTAAACACAGGCTTATCTGGGTTGGAAACCTCGTCCCTTCGCACGACTGAAAAAGAGAAACAGAGACATTGAGATATTTACATGTAGTAATAAAGTAATTTTCAGAAAAGCTCTTGAGCCCTTTACTCCATAGCTGTTTCTAGTTTTGAAGATAGGCAGCCACTTAAAGCAGGTTGACAGTAAATCACATTTTGCTTTACGCTCAGCCTGCTTTAAGCTTCCAGTCTGCTAGGATATAGAAACTTTTTCTTTTGGTACATATTCATGAATGTATAAAATTGAACTAGGCTCTTCAGTGGAGGAATTAATTAAAGGTGTTAAATGTGTTATCTATGGAGAAATGGCTTATTTTGACTGCTTATACAAATCAACGCCTTTATCTATTCCACACACCATTAAATCCATTACCCTATAGCCTGTATATAGTTTTAATGATAGGTGACCACTTAAAGCGGTATCTTAAGGCACATTCTGCTTTATTTTCAACCTGCTTTTAGCTATCATCTGCTAGGATATGGAAACTATTTTAGTGTATATTCATGACTGTATAATGTTGAATTATTTCTTCAGTGGAGGAATAAATTAGAGGCGTAAAAAACTTATCTAGGGGGAAATTGAATAATGCTTCTTATATCCTGTCCTGATAACAAGAGCCACTATGGCCCTATATCCTTCACCTGGTACACCATGTAAAATTTGACCTATAGAAACCTAGATTTTGACCCGACATGACCCACATTCAAATATGGCCTAGATCTCTATGAGGCAAACATATGGAGCAAGTTTCATCAGGATCAAATGAGAAAAGTAGCTTCTAGAGTGTTAACAATGTATTTTGATGATTTGACAAAATGACCTAGTACTTGACCCGACATAACCTATATTCAACCATGACCTAGAAATCAACATGGCAAACATTTTGACCCAGTTTCATTAAGATCTAGTGAGATTTGTAGCCTCTTGAGTGTTAACAAGATTTTCCTATGATTTGACCCAGCGAACTAGTTTTTTTACCGGACATGACCCACATTCAAACTTTACCTAGATATTAATAAGGAAAACTTTTTGACCAAATTTCATGTATATATATGTAGATCAAATGAGATTTGTAGCCTCTAGAGTGTTAATAAGGTTTTTCTATGATTTGACCTAGTGACCTAGTTTTTAACCCCACATGACCCACATTTAAAATTGACCTAGATTTCATAAAGACAAACATTGTCATCAAGTTTCATGAAGATCGAATGAAATTTGTAGCCACTAGAGTGTTAACAAACAATTGTAAACGGACGAACGGACTTATAGTCTGAAGACGGACATCCAGTGACCCTAATAGCTCACCTTGGCATTTGGTGCCAGGTGAGCTAAAAAGCAAAATTAAAACAAGTTTTTAACGACAGGGCTCCAGATAAGAGCCAGTAAACCAGTATTTTCCAATGCTTTATCCTTTATGCCTCTATTGAACCCTATGTTGTGACAACCATCAGAATAATAGCAAAGCAATGATTCTTATGAGTGGTCATATCATAGGGTTAGGTGGAGGCATAAGGATATCAGGAGTTTGAAATACTCACCTGATCTGGAGCTCTGTAACATTCAAGTGAGATCAGTACATTTGTACTGATACTGTTGCAAACTTTCTCAATAACATATTAGCGTATTTTCAAATATTTCATGTTTGCTTCAAAGAAAGGAATTGCATATTGATGTGCACTTCTTCAGTGAAAAGAACAGTATATGTATTACAATATCTATTTACTGAGAAATACACTCAAATACTGTTATAAGAATGCTACATACATGTTCAAACGTATTGCAATACAAATTGCATATTGTTACACCCAAAGTAAAGACGAACACTGAATGGCCCTCCACTATCAAAGCAGTTGATAAAAATAAGGTACATTAAAACCTCGCTATTACGACCACTAAAACAAATGCCAATTGATTGAATAAAAGGCAGGTGACAGCTTAAAGCAAGATGGCAGTAAAACAGAAAGGAGCTTTTTGTTTTGCTGTCACCTTGCTTTAAGCAGTCACCTGTCGTAAAATCGTAATAGTTAACATAATTTAGTGGTCGTATTAGAGAGGTTTTACTGTATAGTAGTACAGTGCAGACTTTTCCATATTTCAACACCAAATAAGTTGCCAACAAGTAAAAGTCAAGTTACCAATAAGTTACCAATAAATTACCTGTATATCTAGGCTTGTATTGATACAGCACTTCAGGGTCTTGTTGACATTGATGGTAGTATCTCCCAAACATAATACAAGTACCTTAAAATAAATTAGATTAATAAGATATTTGTTGACAATACATCAGGGTTCCAGATAAGGGGAGCATTTCAAAAATTAAAATCTTTATTTCTGCTTTAAACCCTATGGTGTCACTACTCATTAGAATCGTCTCGAAGAGACGATTTTAATGAGTAGTAACACCATAGGATTTGGTGCTGAAATAAGTGAGAAAATGCTCGATTTGTTCAGTTTACTCCCTCTTATCTGAAACCCTGATATATGTACATACATTTCAGCTGTCATGGTAGATATTTCCTGTGGACATTAGTTTAATCCTTTCCCCCATTAAATAGGCCATTTCACCCCTTTAATATACTGCTACATTGAAGAAAATAGGTCCACTGTTATACAGTTATGAAGATGTATCATAAGAAGTAGTTTCTATATTCTAGCAGATTTTTATAGCTTAAAGCAGGCTCAAAGTAAAGCAAATTCGGCCTTAAAGGCGCATTCTGTTTTACTTTCCACCTGCTTTAACCCTTTGAACCCTAGTCCCGCATATAGGCGTCTTTTCAAACAGGGTACATGTGAATAGTACACTTGTCCTGTGCAAACAGTGAAGGCCCAGATCAGTGGGCTCCGAAAGGAGCCCTCTGATCAGGGTCTTCACTGCTTGTCAGTAATGCCAAAATTGACAAAAACAACTCTTAAAAGCCAGAAATTGAGTAGACAAAAATCGAAACTGGAATTGTCCATTTAAAGTTTCAGGGAGGAAAGAGTTAAGTGGTCACTAATCATCAAAACTAGAAACAGGCTATGGGGTAATGGTTTAATCAATTAACTCATAGTTAATTAGTTATGCCTTATTAACCCTTAGCCTGCCACTCACGACTATAGATCCATATGCAAACAGCTTGGATCCAGATGAGACGCAGAGTAACTCGGCGTCTCATCCGGATCCAAGCTGTTTGACACTCGGACAACATTTTCAGCAATTTTGAGCAACTTTGAAGCACTTTGAAACTTGAAGCAGACGAGAAATATAGCAGACGACAATTTATTTGGCGGGCTAAGGGTTAAACCAATACTCTTAGTCTATTTCCTGTACTGAAGAAAAGTTCCAGTTTAAACAGCCATAAATTTAATACATGTATATGCAATATGAGAAATAAATTATATATCCTCATAAATGGTAGCTTAAAGGGACTCGCAACCGGATGGTGTACTTGTCAAAATAAAATAAAATACTCAAATAAAAGCAAATGTGTGGCATTATTTGGCTTCTGACATTAAAAGAATATGATCAGTCCAAAAAAAGTTTCAAGAATCGTCACCGAATCTTAGATTTTTAGATATTTTCCATCGTTTTTCTATACCGACTAGTAGACGGTATAGTTGTTGTTGTTGCTTCTCTACACGGGCTCAGACATAAACCCGAGCCGAATTATGAAGTTGTATGCACTTTCGATCGCTACACATTGAAATACGTTAAATCGTTCCGAGATAAACGGATAGTTCCGTGGTCCATTGGTCTAAGCGGTTTCCCCTATTTTGCCTTCTGTCCGCCAATGCCGGGCCCCGGGTTCGAATCCCACCAGAGACCAGTATTTTTTTTATTGAAATACATTTTTTTTAAACAGAATTTCTTATCCTAAACTAATTCTTTACCATTTATATAAGCGTTTGACACATATTTACAAATTACTATTTTTAATGCACCATCTGGTTGCGAGTCACTTTAAAGCAGGCTCAGAGTAAAACAGAATGTGTCTTATGGCATATTCTGCTTTACTTTCAACCTATTTTACACAACCATGGTGGCACCTGTCTTCAATACTGAAAACATGCTGTAGGTACATGGGTTAACCCTTTAATCCATTACCCCATAAATATGCCTTTTTACTACTTTACGTTATTCCTGCACTCAAGAAAATAGTTTCAATTTATTCAGTCAGGAATATGCAGCATAAGAAATATTTTCTATATTCAACAGATTATAGCTTAAAGCAGGCTGGAAGTAAAGCAGAATGTGCCCTAAGGCGCATTCTGCTTTACTTTCAACCTGCTTTAAGTTTTCGCCTGTTTTCAAAACTAGAAACAGGCCATGGGGTAACGGGTTAATTGCAACAATAAAGTTAAACCTGGAAAAATTTCCATGAGTTGAACTTAGTGGAACTTACCGGTACCTGTCTTTCAAAGGTAAACTATGGCTTAGCCATGTTTAATCTTTGAAATACTGGAATGTTCGACTTTAGCAAGCTTAAGTTGTTGCATTTAACTGAAGAAATATGGGTAAGTTTAAACTAAGTGAGTTAATGACTGTAAAGCTTTGTGGTGTTAAAAAAGTTGCAATTAAAGACAGCTGTAAGATTACACCACTTGCCCTATGGCCTGCAATAAAGCTCCTAAATGTTGCGTAGCAGAAATTGTTTGATTACATGGTAAAAATCTTTGAAGAACAAGAGGGCCTTGAAGGCCCTGACATCGCTCACCTGTTGTAATGAAGCCTTATAGCTTTACCTTTGAGTTTCACCCGTTTTAATCTAAATCTATTCAAATTTGTAGTATAGCATGTAAACAATGTTGGAATAGGACCTATTCTAGTATAGTAGAGTACATCAAGGACAGATAACTAGAGCCTAAACAATACTTTTTTAGCATTTCAAAGTATATCAAGGATAGATAACTCTTGCCACAATGATAAGATTTCAACAACAATTGCACTCCTTCAAGAACTTAAAGTTAAATACATTGTGTGCAAGTATAATCTAAATCCATTGAAAACTGTAGTTGCAACTTGCAAGAGTGTAAACACTGTTAGATATGACATTTTCAACACATCAATGGCAGATAACTCATGACCAAATGATCTGATTACAGCCAAAATTACAGTCATTTGAAAACTTATGAGTTCTATACAATCTAAACAAGTTTGAAAAAGACTGGACAAAAAGTGTGGCCTCTGGCGTGAACACACCGTTAAATATGGCATTTTCAGCAATTCAAGGGTAGATAACCCTTGAACTAATCATCTAATTTCAACCATAATCAAGCTCATTTGAACTTTTATAGTCATATACATTTTGAGCAAGTTTGAGAAAGATTGAATAAAAATTGTGGCCTTTAAAGTATAAACACTGTTAAATATGGCATTTTCAGCAATTCAAAAGTAGATTACTTTTGAGGTATTCGTCCAATCTCAACCATAATCAAACTCATTCTGAGCAAGTTTGAGAAAGATGGGATAGAAATTGTGGCCTCTTAAGTGTAAACACTAAAATTGTTGACGATGCACGAGGAACATTCCAGGATTGCAAAAGATCATCCTGAGCTAGCTCAGGTGAGCTAAAAACAAAGGTGCTAAGAATATAGTTTTACAAGCAAACAAACAAACAAATATACCAAAACAGAGCTGCCATAAACTGATCATGAAAAGTCCTAAGATTTTCAAATATTCTACTTTTGAAGAGAGATTACTTAAAGCAGGTTGAAAGTAATGCAAAATGCACCTCAAGGCCCATTTTGCTTTAATTTCAACCTGCTTTAAGCTACCATCTGCTAGCATAAAAATCCAAAGACTTCGAAAAATTTGGAGAAATGGGCAGCACTTGCAAAAGCAATATGCCCCCTGATCACAGAGCTTGGGCATAAGTATGTAGAAGTGAGCCTATACTTACTAACGGCAGTGATGACGCCAACCACAAACATTGTTGGATTTGCCCGAAACAAGTTTTTCGTATAACCAACTGAAAAAAACAGTGTAAAGTACAAAAATTAATTATTTATGTCAAGCAACTTACTTCCATAGTCAGCCTTATCGAGCCTAGCAAACAATTTTTAATTTATTTTTTTGGTTGTACATAGAGCTACGTGTATATAATTTTATAATTATGTACAGCCAAAAGACAAAAAGAATGTTCTCTAGGCTTGATATCCGTGCCTATGCTTAATGCCACAATGACCTTTAGCAAAATGCTTCATCAAATGATCAATACCTTGTAAGCATGCCTGAATTCATAATCCAATTAAATACCCCTTTTTAAGCCTTTAAATTATTTCTTCACTGAAGAAAATAGTCGCTTTATACTGTCATATACGCTATAATAATACATTTACGATTTTGGTCATTTTGACCTGGGCTGTTTTGACTCAGGGCCATGTTGGTTTCAGGCCATTTTGACCCATCACCATGCTGAATTACCCCATATATTGACATGTGGTTCTCCCAACAGTTACCCTTATATATGATTAAAATAATGTTAAAATAGAATTATCTTAGTGTACCTGTCCTGTTTTCAAGTATAGAATTAATGCCAATTTCTATTTATTGTAAAATACCATGTACCTTAGATCTTTGATAATTGTCATATGTTTATTGATGTATCATGAAAGTCATTCTACATTTTGTCATTTTCCCACCTTGGCTGAAAATCATGCTTGATTTCCCAAAATGAAAGGCTAAGACCCCTTCCTAATCTTTGGAAAAAAGGCCCAGAATGCACAGTTTTTAGCACCCATTCAAATCATTAGATTAGTAATTGCGGCAGTTTTTCACCAAAGCATTGAATGTGTTCCATTTTATGGAATTTGTAAAGCATCCAAAACTACCCAGCTGTCTGTAACAACCAGACTAGAGGACTCTAAAAACAGAGCTCAAGATAAGGGGAGTTTTTAAAAAACAAAAAGCTTTATTTCTGCATTTAACCCTATGATGTTACTACTCATTAGAATCGTCTCTTCGAGACGATTCTAATGAGTAGTAACACCATAGGATTCAGTGCTAATATGAGTGAGAAAATGTTGGATTTGTTCAGTTTACTCCCTCTTATCTGGAGTCCTGTAAATAGTGAGCTACATTTGAATTGGATACTACCAGTCCTGAGGACAGCCACTGCCACAAAATTAGCATGCTGTCACGGGGGGTGACAGACGTTTCGGTAAATGACCAGTCCGGTAAATTGAAATATATAGTGAAAGGTTGAGACGTTTTGGTAAAAAGATAAATTATAGTAATTAGGTTGCTTGATCAATAACTGATACATTTTGATCTGTAGAGGCTGGAATATTGAGTGCCCTTTGAATGTATTTAATTGCAAACCTGATAAGAAACAGTACTATGATCAGGATCTACCATTCAGACAGGGAATATTTTTCTTTTTTTTAAACTAGATAGATCTTGTTTGGTTGAAAAAGCTAGAATCTACTTTTATTTAAATGACAATGTTTACATTTAATGATTTTGAAAAAGAAATAATCTAAATACGATAAGGATCTACCATGCAGACACAGCATGTCTATTTTGGTAGATAAAGCTAGAATCTATTTCTATTTAAGCCAGTTAACAATTTTTGGTCAAATGTAAAAATTAAACCTTTAAGAACTACATGTACCTTATCATTAAAGGAAAATGGACAGCTGGTGATGAAAGATATTGAAAAAAAATCGCCTTCTGCCTTTGAATTTTTGAAAAATAATAAAAAATGAAGTAGTTATGGCCGTTTAAACTATGTGATTTCAGCATTAGGATTTATACCAGCTTTTGGCTTGTGGGGGTCTCCCCACAAGGCTACATGGAATTATAAGATTGAAACTGTGTTCCACTCTAGTGCCCCCTACAAATCACTGACTGTTCTGGGGTTTTCCTAGGCTTCTAAAAGAGCTTCTGGCTGAGTAGTCTGGTTCCCTGTCTCCTATATACTGTTGTCTCCTTTTCTCGTGTGACTAAGCCTTAGAATATATATAAGGCACATACATTGCTTTTAAGAATTCTTCTTTGTGGCTTAAAAAACAGTTGAAACTCCGAATAAAATATAACATCCATAAAAATAATAATAAAAAAATAATATCTAGGTCATTTCTACGTTTGAATACACCTCCCTGCATGATCTGAATCAGTGAAATGTTTCTCGTATTCACGTGCCTTCTGATTGGTTGTCAACGTTTGTTGCTATGGAGGGGGTAAACTCTTCAGTTCAGATAAGTGTTTTTTAGAGTGACTTTAAATCTATCATATGGACAATTTTTGTGTCTGTGGCATCAATTTTTGTTTGTTTATTTAGATTTAACTATGCACTAGTATTAACACTCATTCTCCCTTAACCAGGACAATTGATGTCTCCACTATTCAATTAGTTATATTTGACACGTAGCTGTTATGATACTTGTCACTAATATCTAGCCATGAATAGAAATATGAATGAAAACAATGAAAACAGTTTTTAACGTACAATGTGTTCCCTGTTGTTCACCTTAGCCCTCCAAAGATGACAGGGGTGTCACATTTTGCATGTCTCCAGACACGTTATATCCAGAATTGTGATGCAAATACTAACGAATAAATGTTATTCTATCATTTAAAGTCATTACTCGTTTAGTTCTGGCTGATATCCAGTGCAACACAACTGAATTTGAGACTTACTGCAAGATGCAAAATAATTGGCTACATTTTTGCATGTGTCTCACATTCTGTGAAATGAACGGGACAATTAACTAACGATTTACTTAGACACTGAATACATCTGCAATATATGATAATTATTGCATAAAATACATCAGGGGTCGTATTAGTTTTAGACATGCTTCAACTTAACGTGTACTGTATACATACAGAATTTTATTTGAGACCAAAATTCCATGACAAATGCGTAATTTTACAAAAATAATGAACGAGTCCATTACAATATCTGTATTAAAATTATAGGTGTAGCCAAGTTAAGAGTGAATCATGCGGAGTTCTTTCCCTTGACCCACCTGTAAGTGCCGAGTCATTCAAACGGTTTGCTGCCATACAATCCAAGTGAAAATAATAAACGGGACGTAATAAACGGGACCAATGCATTTCCATTAAATTAGCAAAAATATCTTATTGAATGACAAATTTGGTAATGATTTATAACTAATTGAAACTAGAGTAGATCTAATGTCTTGCTTAATTATGCACGTATTCTAAAAAGATATACAGAGAGTCTTAAAATATCAAAACATAGATGTCCCGTTGATTACGGGTGCTTTGACCCGTTGATTATTCCATAGGATATGAAAGTTTCTCTTTTACACAAGTGACAAATGTTCTTATGATTTATTAGCAACCCACTTATTCAGATAAAAGAATATGAACTTATGCCATGACGTAACTTGTTTCTTTTCGGGACATTGTGACGTCACATTAAATATACAGGTGAGAACGAAATATTACGTCATATACTTATGTGACGTAATATCACACAGTACTGGTCAAGTGAATACTACATGCACATACTTTGTACAGGGTTGTCATTTCTCCAGATTTTCCGAAATCTTTTGATTTTATCCTAGCATATGGTAGCTTAAAGCAAGCTGAAAGTAAATCAAAATGCATCTAAAGGAACATTCTGCTTTATCTTTCAACCCGCTTAAAATAAATGCACTTGAAAAATAGAAAGTTTATAATCTTAGGTTTTTGCAATCACATTATGGCAGCCCTGTTTGTGCAAGTTCTAAACATATTTGTACCTCATGCTGCATGTAACAATGCCTGAGATGAAAATAAAGTTTTGTTCTGTGGATTAGCCGCCTTAATAAGTGAGATTCTACCAGCAGCTTAACCAATTACCCCATAGCCTGATTCTAGTTTTCAAATTAAGTGGCCACTTATTAAAGCAGGTTGAAATTGAAGCAGGATGTGCCTTAAAGCGCATTCTGCTTTACTTAATTTTCAGCCTGCATTAAGCTACCATCTTCTAGAATAAGTGGTAGAACGTTTGTTTTTGACGAAGATGTACTAAACTAAAGTGTCTAAAAGACTAAAGGTTAAATGTATCTTACTATTACAGTGAGGTCTTCAGTATATAAAAATATTAGTGGCCCTTGGTTAAAATGGTATCGATAAGATAAGATACCAGTAATGAACTGGACATAACCAACATAATTATCATCAGTTGCATAATCAGGAAATTTCCTGATAGTGATACCAAAATCTACTCTTTTGAGTCCGATATATTTGAAAAACAAACCAAAATCACTCTGCAATTTGAAAACGCTTAGTTTATTTGCGAAATAGTATCTCAATGAAATACGTTAATTAATGTTGATGACTACGGTTAATGTGTTGTTTGCGTCAAACTTGTTAAAGACCGAAGCGTTAGATTTGCTTTACTTTTTGTCAGAGGTTATCGAATCCAAACAATTGTAAAAGTTATCAGACGTGGAATTTCTTGAAACATTTCTGTTTGCAAAGCAATGTTTATGTAATTTACGGGACAGTGACTTAGTAATGAACGGGACAATTATGAATTGTTAAACATTCATCTGTAGAGTAATAATTTCTGGCAAATGTTTGGGTTTTTATCAAAAGCACATTTGCGTGTACAATTGACGTATATTGATTCCATTTGTTGCTATTTGTTACCATTTCATCAAAATTTTAAAGTGTTCCATTTACAATTTAAATGTATTTTCATCTTATATTTTATAAATAACCCCAAGATATAACACATTTTGAAGTTCAGAATCTGAAGGAATCTACATCGAGGTCAAAGTTATATACTGTGTTGAACATCTTAACATTTCTTGACTTGTCTAGTACCCTACTTTTCATTTTACTATATTTGTCTATAAAACCTTTATTTTCAAAATCCTGCGCTAAAAGATGCAATAGGCTAATACGCGAATGTATATATTTCGAAAACCACTAATGACGAGTTGATGAATTTTTTCATAACAACTCACGATAATTTTTACTTTGCAACTAAGACATAAGCATGCAGATAATTCCTTGACTTTTTCTACGACTAATTGTCCTGGCTATCAGAGAATGAGTGATAATGAATTACAATATCCAACACGTTTTACATGTGAAATTTCGAAACAAGAGGGCCATGGCCCTTAATTCGCTCACCTGAGGACATTGAAGTTTGTACCTAAGTTGACTGGGCAAGACAACATTTTAATATAACTATAAATGGAGTTATCTTCCAGACAAGAAAACATGACAAAAGTGAATTTTGTTGCCAAGCTTATGACCCTTATCCATGACACATCCTCTTATCAAGCTATTTCCATTTCCAATAAATGATAATTATTTCACTAGCGTCAACAGAACTGGAATTATTTTCCTGACAATAAAATATGACAAAGGGGAAAAACTAAATATTGCTGCCCTTGTGCATGGCATTTTCTCTCATCAGTTTCTTTCCATACATAAAATTTCATTACAATAGCATCAGTAGAACTGAAGTTGTCTTCTTGACAAGAAAATATCACAAAGGGAAATAACTCAAAAAACAATGATGTCAGAGTTATGGCCTTTGCAAATGGCACTTCCTCTCATCAGGCTCTTTCCAAATAGGCAATTTCATTTTACCCATTACCCCATAGCATGTTTCTAATTTTGAAAATAGGTGGCCACCTAAAGCAGGTTGAAAGTAAAGCAGAATGTGTCTTAACCCTTAGCCTGCCACTCACGACTATAGCTTTATATGCAAACAGCTTGGATCCGGATTAGACGCCGAGTAACTCGGCGTCTCATCCGGATCCAAGCTGTTTGACACTCGGACAACATTTTCAGCAATTTTGAGCAACTTTGAAGCACTTTGAAACTTGAAGCAGACGAGAAATATAGCAGACGACAATTTATTTGGCGGGCTAAGGGTTAATGCACACTTTGCTTTACTTTTGCATCTTACATTTTCATGACTGTTTAAAGTGGAATTATTGAAAAGACATACAGATAACTCTGACAAAACCAATATTAAACATATGTATAAATATGGCATAAGACATAATTACATAACTGTCAGTGGATCACTTCCAGATCCTGTTTCTCTAAGTATGAATCAGACTGAACCATATCTAAACTTTAGCAGACAACATGTTCAGCTGATCATGACCAGTTCTGTGATACCCACTACCAGTTCAGAGTTGCATAATATTTGACCTCAGTGGCTAGAACGCTTGGGCTTACCCTTACCAGACTGAAATGATGTCTGCTTAAAACCTACTGTATGTGAAAAGTGTACAAAAAAACAATTTAGAAAATGTTAAGTTGGTAAATGAGTGGCAAATAGGTTGGATCCAGATTAGATGTAGCATTATGATTATGTTGCATCTGATCTGGATCCAAAATGTTTGCAAATATTGGCTATTTGCCCATAGTATATTAAGGGTAACTCAGGTAAATACAGTTCTGCCTAAATCAAAAATACTGTAAAACCTGCCTAGAGCAGCACTTAAACTGTGCAGGGTGGTGTCAAATGTGACCCTAGGGATTTCATTTTAACAAACTATAGATAGATCCACCAGGAGATTCTACTGTACAAATATCAAAGCTTAGGGCCTAGTAGTTTTGGGCAAGAAGATTTTTTAAAGATTTTTGCTTTTTTGCTTTTTCAAGCAGAGTTTGTGCTTTTTTTCCTTTTTTTTGAACAACTTCTGTAGAGAAGCATCCAAGGAACATCATAAGCAGTTTGAACTCTCCCTACAATCGGCGGGTTTCAGTAGAGATGTCGTTTGAAGTAAAAGTGAACGGACAGACGGACAGACGGACAGACGGACAGACGTACTACGGACGGTGAGCGGTCACAATAGCTCACCTTGAGCCTTTGGCTCAGGTGAGCTAAAAAGATAACTCAAACCCAATTGATGTTTTATTTGTCCTTACAACATTTTCCAACATAGATTTATCGGAGGAAAAGAGTTGATATATTTCTGGATGTCAAGAGTGTCCATTTAATCTGTTTTTGTAAGACACGAGATTATGAGAAACCACGAGAATTGACGATATCTCAGATTATGAAATAATCAACATCAGGGAACCTGACCAACAGCTGAGCAGAACTATTTATAACTCTCAAAGTCGAACATACCAGTATCATCTCTGTGTACAGCGTGTAATACACTGGGGGGGGGGGACGTTTCTTTCGTTTTGCCACCGTTGTGTCGAAATACGGCTCATTTTATAGCATTATCCGGAGTACGTTTCCAACCAGTGTACTAGCTGCCATGTAAACAACCGCTGCTCGAGTATTTTGAATAGTTTAAAATTAGATGAATAGCAATCTGAAGCTTGATTTGAGGTCAGAAATTGTGTTCAAAATGACTTTTAGCAATAATCGTGTGATTTTAACTAGTAAAACTAAATGTGACTCAATCCATGGAGAAATTCTGTCATTTCTCCATGCGCAATCTGAGATTTTAAGGAACGAGGCAAAACTTTTTTTCCTCCCAGTTTTTGGCCTATTGCCATAAGACCCTGAGGACGGCATCCGTCAAAAGTTAACTTGTTGTCACAGGGGTTCATTGATGCTAACAGAACGAATTAGGGACGATGTGAACCACCGCCGATGTGAACCACCGCCGATGTGAACCGATTTAGCAGACGATGTGAACCACCCAATAAGACGATGTGAACCTAATTTTTTTTTAGTTTTATAAATGAAATATCAGATTTATTTGTAACAATTGGAAATTGTGTATACTTTTTAATGTTCATTACGGAATTCCGTTAGTGCCATTTCTTCTTCTTCTGTTGATGTGCAGGGCCGCTCTACGAAAGCTAAGCATTTTCGCACATTTATATACATGGGTGACGGAGGGTACCGAAGATTAAAATCAGGATAAAAACATCTGGTATATTTACAAATGGACAGCTACGATCCCAGACTTGAAGGTCTCCAAGTTGGGTGCTGTCACAAGGCTGACTGGAAGGTCTCTCCAGATCTCAGTTGAAGTGTTGTATGTCGCGGTTTTGAGGTCGACGCACGACACACGATACAATTCATCCGACGTACGACACGAAGCACGACAATGCGATACGACGCACGACATTTGAACACTAACATTGTGCTCCGTCGCTCTCCCCTGGTTAATCATTTGACCTCGACAAAATGAATTGTCGTGTCGCGTTGTCGTGCGTCGTATCGCGTTGTCGTGCGTCGTGTTGTGTGTCGGATGAATTGTCATGCGTCGTATCGTGCTCCGACTTCAAACCACGACATGCGACGCACGACAAATGAAGCGACAATTGATATTATGTTGCGCAATTAAATTGAGTTTACAACTTTAAAATGGCAATGGTGACAAGTTTATAACACTATTTTACATAACATTTAACAGTGAAATGCAAGAAGTTTAAAACGTAAGCATACGTCGGGTTACCCGGCGTCTGATCTGGCACCAAACTATTTGCAATGAAATTAAGGGTTTAGCAAAAACGTTTCATTGAATAGATGTTGGTTAACTTTGCTTAAACGGGGCTACAAATAAGGTGAGATTTCAAAACTAAAAATTCTATGTGTAAATTAGAATAGAACAGAACAGACCTACGGTGTAACTATTCATTGGAATCGTCTCGAAGATACGATTCTAATAAGTAGTTGTACCGCGCGTTTTGTTGCAGCTTTGAACGATAAATGTCTAACAACTTAATTTAAACCCTCTTGTTTGGAGCCTTGTTGTGCATTACTGTTCGTTTCATGTTGTAACGTGTATATATATATTTTTTTTGTTTATGTAAAATGCTCTCCTTAAAAGATACTACTACTACTACGTCGGGTTACCCGGCGTCTGATCTGGCACCAAACTATTTGCAATGAAATTAAGGGTTTAGCAAAAACGTTGTATTGAATAGATGTTGGTTAACTTTGCTTTTGCACGTGTCACTTTTCCCGCGCTTTTATATCATAGATGGGGCCTAATGGAATTACTATGAATAAACTTATCAAACTTATGTCACAGGCAATTGCATGCTGCTTACCCTTCACTTCCTCACCACAAGCTATGCACAAATCGCACTACCTTGTGCAACCGCACACTTACCACTTAATCACTTTCTTATATCACTTATACTTATATTAAAACGGCACAATAATCCCTTTATCACTTTCAAATATCACATATATTTAAATTTAAACGGCACAACTAAAACACTTTATCACTTTCGAAATTTGGTACACAATATCACCGTGGTAACGTTTTAAGACACTCAAATAAACAGATAAGCAATGTACATGGTATTTAATCTCTGCTAAAACCAAACAGAGATCATAATACAATTACCAATCAAATTCATTCAAACATTTATCAATCCAATTAAATGAACATATTTACTTCATCCAATAATATGCGTTCTTCAATCAGAGATCATGATACAATTTCCAATCAAATTTCATTCGCACATTTATCCATCCAATTAAACGATCATACTTACTCCATCCAAAAATATGCGTTCTTCCATCTTAAAGATTTTTGCCGTTCACATTTGTGCAAACTGTCAAATTCTTCAACCTTCGCCAGGTGCGTCGTTCATATACATCAAAAGCTTGTGCCGACTTAATGACTTAATATTGTTAAAACCATGCTTGTAAATATTTCTAATTGGAGCAATTATATTCACACCTTCTTAATGAAATGAACAATCAGACTTATTCATGTAATTAATTCTTTCATAATAGTATACCAAATTGGAGTATGGTTATGCAATTTAAAACTCTATAATCATGTATGCATTTGATGGGTAGCCAATCTGTAATTTTTAGTCTGAGCATTTTTTTCATTTGTTTTTGTTAATTTAAAATTTTCTTTTCAATATTTATATAAAATCTCCTGTATAAAAATACTATTATGATTTGGGTGAATTTGTTCTGGGCCGTTTTGACCAGGGCGGTTGGGATCTAGGTCGTTTGGATGTGAACACTGTTCACTTTTGAAGGAGTATTTTTTAATACAAGGAAAAAAGAAAAAGACTTGGGTTGTTTTATTTTGGAAAAAAATATAGGTTCACATCGTCCAATAGGGAGGTTCACATCGTCCTGAAAATCGGTTCACATCGTCCAAAAAACCGGTTCACATCGTCGTGGTTCACATCGGCGGTGGTTCACATGATTTACAGACGTTTCGGTAAATGACCAGTTCGGTAAATTGATTTCATATAGTGAAAGTCTGGACGTTTCGGTAAAAAGGTAAATTATAGTAATTATAGGATTAAGTATATCGCACATCGCACCTCTCTCGGTAACAATGAGATTGTGGCACAGTGTTTGTGCCAAGTTTGCAGGGTTGTTTTAGTATGTGTTGATCCTGATCTACCAACAGATACAATTTTTCGGCCTGTTTACCAAACGAAATAAAGGGCATGTGAAGGGGGTAAAAATAACTTGATTTCTTCAATATTTTTTTTTCATTTCTTCTATAATGAGATTATTGTTACATCTCAAAATAATTAAGAACTAAAAAAAACAAAATTTATATTTATTGGCATGTTTATAATATACATATTTACAGAGTAATACTCAAATGATAGATCTGCGTAACACAAGAAGACCAATGTAGAGCTCTACGCAATTAACTACCATTGCTTTGTTTTTATTTAAGATGAAGTATCTGTAGATTAAAATCATTTTGAGATGCTTCTGATATGTCTGAGCAGGATTCATACTGTTCGTAAGTAACTTTGACTGATTCCAGATCAGGTTGTCAGTGTATACGTATGTGTGTCTAAGAATCGACTGATGAACAACGTTTTCGATCCAGTTATATACATGATTGTGGTCAAGTGACATCGTTCACTTTCATTACAAACTGTCTCATGGCTGGGCTAATTAATGGCAAACTTTAATTAATGATTATCACTTATCTGTGTTTTTACTGTTAGTATTGCTCATCTTATTATATTGTTTTATGGTTGTTACTTAATTGATTACAAGCGACGGCCCAATTAAAGGCAATCAATACTTAAAGGCAATTAATAATTAAAGATACTCAACTCACTTAATTATTAGCGCACAGGCGCGTGTCGCATTTACAGAACGCAATTAAAGGTGGGGATTATTGTTTACATGCATGATGGGATAACAGGATCCAGACTGAATAATGTTCTAATACAGAACAAAATGGTATAAATCTGTATGCTGAAATGACATAAATTTTAAAATAATGATTATAATAGTTAGATAAAAGATCTTTTAAATTTCTTTATTTTAAAAAAGGCAAAAATGTGCACTCGATTAAATAAAGTTAGATTCTAAATTTTTCATTTAACATAAGGTTTATTTGTTGTTTTTTTACACATGTTCTGGCTACCAAATAGATCCTGATCGTAATATATTTTTTTCTATATTTGATGAAACGCAATAATCAGATATATCTATGGTATAAATCTGTATGCTGAAATGACATAAATTTTAAAATAATGATTATAATAGTTAGATAAAAGATCTTTTAAATTTCTTTATTTTAAAAAAGGCAAAAATGTGCACTCGCTTAAATAAAGTTAGATTCTAAATTTTTCATTTAACATAAGGTTTATTTGTTGTTTTTTTACACATGTTCTGGCTACCAAATAGATCCTGATCGTAATATATTTTTTTCTATATTTGATGAAACGCAATAATCAGATATATCTACACGCTGAACTTAAACCATATTCTAGAATTTTACCTTCGTTACCCAACAAAATTAAACCATGGTTTTTTTTTGTATAAAGTCACCGTCTACGTAGTAGTTCCTGATCATATAACTGATCCTATCGGGGATTGCAAATACTTACACAGGATTCTCAATTTTCATTTTTATTGTTTTTCCGTTTTCCATTTCCCACTTCATAACCGACTTTATTGCCCCAATTCGGCACAGAAATGTTACCAATTCCAGAACTAGATCGTATAGTTTAAACCCAACCCATTTGCAAGACGCTACAAGGTACAAGTGATTAGAGATCAAGCGCCATCAGTTATCGATCTAGCGAAAGGTGTGATATACAGGTACATAAACCTATAATTACTATAATTTACCTTTTTACCGAAACGTCCAGACTTTCACTATATAAAATCAATTTACCGAACTGGTCATTTACCGAAACGTCCGTCACCCGTTCACATCGTCCATATACCAACAGAACATCGGGTGTTTTTTTAAGAAGGAAAACCATTCTTTACCAAACGTCCTTTGTTAATGTGACCTTATCCATTTAACATCTAGTAACTTGATAGATTTGACAAAAACTTATCATTTTATGATTTATGATTAACTGTTATCAATATCCGAAATATAGCCTTGTCCGAATTACAGAAACCAAACTGTTTTCTTTAACCTTCACGTAAAACCTTTGCAATATAAAGACAAAGATTACGTTCGCATTTGTATTACCTCCTTCGACAAACCCTTTAGTTAAAGGTGGGTCTTTTGTGAAGGGTCGACCTGCCATGAATTTCTTGTACTTCATTTTTCTGTGAATGTGAAAGAATAGACAGAAGAAAACGTTTCGGATTGTCTTAAATCCCGGTAGCCTCCCTTTATTTTGCAATCGGAATATCTTCAACTTTTTCCTTAAATTGTTGCTTCCCGGCTTGAACTATCAACAAACATGGCCGCGCCCAACGAGAAACAAGGACATGAACATTCAGATCATTTGAATGAACATTTAGGTGTTGGCCCGTACAAAAAACCTTGCCGAGCATGTTTTGATTCACAGACTTGGATAAAGATGTACGGCTCAAAGCAAAAGGTAGACTACGTAACCTAATGCAACCGAGCTGTGCTAATTTGTTACGTAAAAACGGTAAATTTCATCAGCCTGGTTCAACTCGGTGTTGGGTTATTTCGGACCCAAGTTGTTTCGGATCCAATCCAATTTTATAGTACCTTGGTCTGTACCTGTATAGTGCTCGAAAGAAGCTCACTGAATGATAGCTTTCAGACCGTCTTTATTTTCATAGAAATAGTTGCTCCATTCGTTTGTTAGGGGATCTTAGTTCATCTATAGGCAATATCCTGGAATAGCCCCAGCATGACACCACTGTGACTGCTGGGGCTATTCCAGGATATTGCCGAAAAGAGTAACAATTTAACGTAAACGAGTGTTTGGCTGTTACCGATTGCGAACGGCACGAACGCCCTCGGCGTAGTTACTAAGTTAGCCATGGCGGGTGACAGACTAAGCGTGCCACTGCCTTAGTGTCCCACTGCCTAAGTGTACCATTTCTAGACTAAGCGTGCCACCTATGAAATTATATAGGGGAGATCTGTTGGGTGGTCAACAATTATGTGCTAATTACATTTAATAGATAATTGTTAGCTAGTGTGGTTTTAACAGGTATCCAAACTGCGACCAAGTTAGGATCCTAATGAGGTAACGGGTCGTTTCGGCCCTGAGTCGTTTCGGTCCGGGTCGTTTCGGCCTGGGTCGTTTCGGCCTGTTTTTAGGGGTGGGTCGTTTCGGCCCATTTGGTGGGTCGTTTCGGCCTCGGCCCATTTGGTGAGTCGTTTCGGCCTATTATTTCCTTAATTTATATTTACATATGAAGCACAACTTCGTTCCAAAATCAACATACTGTAAAAACAGAATAGACCCTGATCGTGCCCTGATTCACATACTGCAAAAACAGAGTATACACTGATCGTTCCTTCATCAACATACTGTATAGATCCTGATCATTCCTTCAACATACTGTGAAACAGAGGAGACCCTGATCTGATAAATTTGACATAAAATATGTAGATCTAGATTCTAATTTAATTAATTTTACAGAAATAGTAATAAAATCGAATTGATGTAATGTCTTTTAAAAGCACCCTGATCCTGAACCATCATCGATTTTGCATAAAGGCACGAATCTGCAACTTAAGCAACATGTGTTCATATAAATAAGTAGAGTATAGTTTAACTCATTCGACCATGAAATTGTTAATGGACAATTCCCATATCCAATTAGTATATTGTCTATTTTGTGTTGATTTTAACAATAAATTGCAACATGACAAACAGTGCATATCCTGATCAGAAGGTTCCTGAAGGAGCCCCAGCTGCTCTGGTCAGGTTCTTCACTCTTTGCATAGAACAAGCGTAATATTCACAGGTGCACTGTTTGTAAATTACAACTATACTCGTCCATAGGGTTAAATGTGTTAACTAAGGCTGAAAGTAAAGCAAAAATGCACATTAAGGTGCGCTTCAGGTCTATATTTAAAGACAGAAATAAAGTATGGGGTATTGGATTAAAGAACTAAATGCATGTACATGTAGTATGAAGAAAAACCTAAATCTTGTAGTAATAGAGCACAATGAAAGAACGCACGTACTGTATATGAAAATTGCAGATACTAACTATATCCTGTTTTGATCGTATTAAATAAATCCAGCATACTTACTATTAATATATTCTAATAAGCGTTCGTGTGGTACAAAATTGACTGTATATAATGGCACTCGTATGTAGCCTGTACGTAACACGACGACTCTTATAAATCCACAATTTGTGGAAATATTGTTTTCATCATCAAAATAATGCTAATGCTGGTTGAATTCAAATCAGAAGTCGAAATTATTGACTTGTGGTGTGTAGGTAAACGTAATTTATGAGTGATGTTTTAAAGGAGTTTAGAAGAGTTTGGTGGACATTTTTGTATATTTGAAATATGTAGATAACGTTTTATTTCCCCAGTAATAATGCTGAAAAACTATGTTTGATAATAAAAAAAACCACCTAAAATAGTATAGAGTAATTTAAGTAAGTGTCCTACCTTAGCGGATAACAAACACGTTAATCTGTAACAACGGGGTGTTAAAGCAATTAATCACTTGCCACGTGCCACCACTAATCGCCACGTGTCGGCAAAATACGCTGTATATGAGACAGACACCGCGTGTTGACACCTTCATTAATTGACTAACAGCTGTATATCAAAAAGGTAGGCATCTGTAGCAGAACAGAACAGAACAGGCCAGCGTAAGTTTTAACAATAGTTAGTAAATATACTGAAGTAGTTATTTGTTATGTCTTAATTGGATGCTGGGATTGAAATTAAGAAGTTTCAGGGGGAAATTGGTTCAGTTAACAGTATGTTAATAGTGACTTGAAAACATGTTCTGTACAAACAGTGTAGACCCAGATCAGAGGGCTTATAAACATGATATCAAGGTCTGCGGTGTTTGGCATTTTACATGATAAACGTTATAGCTAAAAATGCAATAAAATCAACAACTGTGAAGGATTAAAAAAAGATGTCGAAGCACTGCCTATTTTAACATTCTGCTAAAAAGTGTTTTGAAAGGAAATTACAAAACAATGTCGATAGCAGTGTCTGGCAGTTTGCACCAAGATCAGTCAATAACGTGCTGTATGCTCAGGATCCACACTGCAAAATTTAGGATTATCGCCTACGGCGTGTTAAGAAAAACCGAAGTAACAGTAAAATCTCTACATTACATTCACTAAATTCTATCTTATAGAAATAAATCCATTAATAGACCTTCGTTAAAAGGTCGTAAAAAGAGGTTTTACTGTATTTGATTATCATTTGATCTGTATTTTATCTATAACACCTCCTCGATTGTGCCAACTGGAAACACTGTGGTGAAAAACTTTACATCAATGGCTGACGTGACAGTGCGAACTGATTCTATAATATCTACTTGTCTTTACCACTCTAAAACAGTGCAACTCATCATTTTTATGGAACACATCGCACAGATAATGTTCAAAACACGTTTAGGACAACAGGTTTTCCCTGAAATTTGATTAAATCACATAAAAAAAAGTGAATTGGGCCGAAACGACCCACCCCCTCAAAAAGGCCGAAACGACCCAGGCCGAAACGACTCAGGCCGAAACGACTCACGGCCGAAACGACCCTAGGGCCGAAACGACTCACGGCCGAAACGACCCGGAATCTCCTAATGAGATTTAACACATATAGGTGTGCAATAAAACAAATTCTAAAATACTTTTTATTTTCAATTCCTGTGCTGTTCTATATGGATTAGATTTATAGTGTTGGATATATCATATTCTTTCAAGGAGAAAATGAATAACTGTGATAAAATGGAACATCTAATTTCCAAGTTTGTACATATAACTTCATGTTTTTAACATCTAAGGGTTCAATAGTTCCCTGTTTGGGAGCGCGACAAAACGTCGACAGACAAAACGCCGACACGACATATCATCGACAAGACAAAACGCCGACGTGACAAAACATCGACAAAAAAGATCGACAAAAAGACCGACAAACGTCGACAAACATCGACAAAGTTTATTTACCTAAAACTCATCTTTGAATATACATGTGTATATGTTACAGGGATTAAGTGTAATCAGGAATTATGAGTAATCCCTTAACATTTTAGGGGTTACGCGTAATCACTTGGCGTTTTATGGAATTGATGAAATGTCACATTTTTCATGGAATAAATACATTTGTTCTATCATAACATTTCTATTGATTTTAAACATCATGCTTTCTTGAAATATCATGGTCTAATGAATATTCATACAAAGTTTCTTGCACAAGTGAATAAAACTAAGTTAACAGTGTGCATTTAAGTCAGGGCAATTAAAAAACCAAGACATCTGTCTTGTTAATAAGGTTAACAACATATTTTATGCCTTTGAACTAAATGAACTAAACGAGGTTAGATTCATTATTTTACCCAAAAGTAATTACCAAATATTTATAAAAACACAACGAAAAGCTTCAAAATTACAGGAAGAATACCTGTAAAATATACTTACCTGTAAAAATGCGACAAAAGATCGACACGACAAGTCGTTGTTTTGTCGTATCGGTGTTATGTCGCGTCGGCGTTTTGTCCTGTCGGCATTTTGTCGTGTCGGCGTTTTGTCTGTCGACGTTTTGTCATAGACCCCCCTGTTTCCCTTCTTTAATACATTATTATGAAAAATAGAATGTGATAATATAATATATGGTACAGTATTAAATATTCCTCTATATAATTCATATGTGGCACACTTAGTCCTGAAATGGCACACTTAGACCTTGTACGCTTAGTCCGTGGCACGCTTAGTCTATAACTCGCCATGGCCAACAAGGATAACAAAATGGCCCCCAAATGAATTTAATAAAATCAGCGAACAGTCCCGACTTAATTTCTCATCAATAAACCAACATTTTCCGATTCTTAATGTATCAAACAAAGCAGCTTACATCTGAGCAGCTAAATCTTATTTTTATATGCGGTAAAATTGATGCATTTCAGTTGATTAGTACACTATTGCGACGCGTGTGTTATTCCGATTCGTACATAAATCGTTCGTACCCTTGAAAAGTTAATAAACATTGGGGAGCAATGAGTTATTATTGAAGAGTATTGGTGAACGTTAGATGTCATACTATATGGGTTGTTTGCATCGGTTACCGTTGCTGTTCGCTGATACGGTACTTGAACACGCTACTGATCAGAAGATTTATACATGGAATTATACACTCAAGGAATTTCAACGGACCATTGCGCAGGTGGAATAAGGGACAATGTGTACCATGTTACCAGATGATGGAAACCACCAAATATTTTATTTAAATGTTTATAAGTTGACTAGCATCAAACACGGCACAATGTCATGAGTTTTTATTACCATTCACACACATGCCTTTTATTATCTAATTACTGCAAACTGTGGCCATTCCATACTTCATTCTTCAATTATAATTACAGTGACATTGCGAGACTGTTATCTCATACAATGGAGAAAAAACTAGCCGGCTGCAATTTATCTTGTTGTCCAAAATGACCAATCAGCGTACCGCAGTTGCAAGATACAATACCCAAGAAACTTTATTTATAATCCGGTACGTGTTTTCACAACATATAACATTAGCTAAAAGCTATTTACAGACACTCTCTGACATAATAACATAAGTTTCTTAACAATAAAATTAACTAACAGCCTGTAAAAAAAATACATTATCAAGTTAATACAGTAAAATTCTACAAAGTGTATTATAAAATACATTCATACATCACAGAATTTTGATATCATATTATGAGATAGTATGCTTTAGCTGCTGCACAAATAGAGAATAAATAGTGAACAGGGGGTTATAAGCAGACAACATAGATCCAGATCAGACATCAAGTAATTTGTTGCCCCATTTGGGTGAGTGATTGTCTGCATATACCACACCTAATAGGCTATATAAATCTATAATTTTGTCGTACACATGATTGATAAACTTCTTGTGTAAAATTAGAAACTTCAATGATTTCCTAATTTTTCTTCTGATTCTTTAAATAACGGTATCAATAGAAAGCCAAGGCTGCTGGCAATTGTCGTTCGGTTGTAAAAATACCAGAGTTTGTTCTTGAAGTAAAAAAGAAAGTTATGATGACATTAAAGAGGCTCGCAACCGGATTTAGCATTAAAAATAGTAATTTGTAAATATATGTCAAATGCTTATATAAATGGGTAAGATTTAGTTTAGGATAATAAATTCTATGAAAAAATGCATTTCAAAAAAAGAAAAAAGAAGAAGCTCTGGTGGGGTTCGAACCCGTGACCCTCCATGCGGAGACAAACATGAAAAAAGGAAACGCCTTTACCCACGCAGCTACTGGCGCTCTCTATCTATATGGTAGCGAATTAATGTACTTCACTGGTAGCGATTATTCGGCTCGGGTTTATGTCTGAGCCCGTGTAGAGAAGCAACAACTATACGGTCGAGTAGGCGTCTACTAACGCTATAGAAAAACGATGGAAAATATCTAAAAAACCCTAAGAATCAGTGACGATTCTTGAGACTTTTTTGGACTGATCATATTTTTTTAATGTCAGAAGCCAAATAATGCCACAAATTTGCTTTTACATGTATTTGAGTATTTTATTTTATTTTGACAAGTACACCATCTGGTTGCGAGTCCCTTTAATGGCTGTTGGGAATTAAGTGTGTAAAACACATAAAGAACCACTCTGTAAAATGGCTAATTTAAAATTATTTAGGATTGTGAGAGTGTACTGTATACTGATAATACTCCAAAATAATCTATTTAAACAAGCCCCTCATCCATCCCTAAATTGCTCACCTGGAAAAAACACCGTCTGCTGGGTCATTTTTCAACAAAGGGGAATAATTCGTTATTAACTTGATAGTGATAGAAGTTGAGGATTTTACTCCATGGTTTTAAACAAGACAAATTTTCATTGAAAACAATCTATTGAAAACAATCTATTTTTAGCTCCTGTGACCTAGATTTGCAACAGACGCCACCGGAACAATTTCAGCAATACAATGTACTGGTAAAGCCTAAAGGGTCTCTAGAAGTGTCAAAATGCCAAATATACTGAAAAAAACCGAAAGTTTAGTCAGTTGACTTTACAAGTCAATGACTTGTTTAACCCATTACATCATATATACGCCCTTTGACGCCTCTAATTTATTCCTCTACTGAAGAAAATACGGTAGTTCAAATTTATAAAGTCATAACTATGCAGCATGAGAAATTTGTTCTTTATTCTAGCAGATGGTAGTTTAAACCAGGCTTAAGGCGCATTCTGCTTTAAATACTTTCAACCTGTTTTAAGTAGTCACCTGTCTTCAAAACTAGAAATAGGGTATGGGGTAATGGGTTAACATGGAATTTCCCTTACACAACATTTCCCATTTTCTGTAGGTCTGAAAATCAATATAAAAAGACGCATGGACCAGTAGAAAAAAATGTAAGGTACTTTTAAAATGAAGGAAATCGCATTGAGAGACCTAGATTACAATTATTGGTTTTCGAGGGTTTAGTCTTTCTTTTAATGCAAAGGGAGGTAATTTGAAAATTTGCTATTGCACATAAGTGCTATAGAATGGTAAGAATGATTCTCCAAATTTGCGGCTTTTTGTTGTTTGCTACTTTTTCAATATTATTGCCAAATGTTATGAGAAAAATATGACTGACATCTCGTTATAAAGCAGTTACAATGAATGGGGAGTTTCCCCCCTTCATAAAAATGTTCAATACACTGTTGGTGTCTCTTTCTGTATTATAATGATGTTTTCTTGTTTATGTCATTATGCAACATGAGTTATAAAATGTACCACACAGAAGTCAAGGTTTCCATGATGAAGTTCCATCCTTAACGTATGACTAAACTTTATTTTTTCAGTATATCAGAGCTCTGTCCATATTAGTTTATGAACAATCTTCAAACATGTAGAGGACCTGTAGATGACCCCGGGCAAACTGTTTGCCACTCAAATTAAAATTATAATAGTCTACATCATTATCATGTTCTACTTTTATTGCATTTCGTTTGCAGTTCATCTCATTTACCCTGAGAGACAAAAAAGAATTGATGCATGATCATCATGCTAATCCACGTTTGCCTTATTTATGTCCTTTCCAGCAAACACTGGGAAACATCAGCACGTCACCGGTGAACAACCGGGGTAGAATGGGACATTACCGGTGGTCACCGGGATACCATCCGCAAAGACCGGGGTTACACTGTGTTATACTGGGATTAACTGGGAACAGGCCGGCCCTGCATCGTAATTACACTGGGCCCAACCGAGATAGTCCGGGGAGATCTGGCTTCATAACCTGTGGTCCACAGGGGAAGACACAGGAAGATGAGAACGCAATTTATTTTTTCATTAAAAGCTATCTTTACCAGGATGTACTGGGACAAGCACCTTGACAGTGAGAACTTTAGGTCTTAGTATACACATGGGACATTTTTATGCTAACATGGAGTAACTCAAAATAGAATCTAACTCAATATTAAAGTATCAAACACAACACATTTCAGTAAGAATAATATGGTTCACATCGTCTTATAGGATATGTCGCATGTGGTTCACTTCGTCTGAAATATATGGTTCACAATGTCCAAAAACCTGGTTCACATCGTCCTGGTTCCCATTGTCCGAAGTTCACACCGTCCGTATACCTCACAGGTGAACAAGTGGACTTATTTTGTAAGTGTACCAATTTCCCAGACTTAGCTTATCAATTATTTCATGTACGCTTTGCTCTACAGGTATATTATTTTTTACTTGACAGAGAGCTAAAGAAGGACCAGATTCATCAAGCAAAAGCAATGTCTCAACTGTTGAAGGTCACAAAGAATGTCCGCTTGATAAAGATGAACTAGGCAGGAGGACTTGGTCCTTTCTCCATACAACTGCTGCTTACTATCCTGAAAAACCAACAGAACAACAGCAGAAAGATATGAAGACAATGATGTACACTTTCTCCAAGTTCTACCCTTGTGACTTCTGTGCAAAGGATTTACGGAAAAGGTTACTACAGTCGAGCTTCGATATCTCGAACTTGGTTAAATCAAGCATACCCGTATTTCAAAATTAAAACGTGTTTAACTTTGAAATATAGGTATGTTCGACTTTACAGAGCATGAAATAATGCAACTCATGAGTCAAACTATCGGATTTTTTTAGTTAAGGGAGGTCGAGATATCTAATATCATCCAACAAAGTAATACCGAAACAAACCATTATCCATTTTTTTATGCCCCCCCAGAATCTTGATTTGGGGGCATATAGTTTTTGCCCTGTTTGTTTGTCTGTCCGTCTCACTGTCTGCAAAACCTTAACCTTGCCTATAACTTTTCATAGGTGGTCTGTGTCTTGCTTGGGTCAAGACACCTTACCGAGCACACCAACATTTTTGCCCTTGTGACCTTGACCTTTGACCTACTTTTGTAAAAAGCTTTAAATGCCTATAACATTTGAACCAATAGGCATAGGCTTACATACATGTATTTAATATGAATCTTTCGTGTGCTAAGACCTTTCCAACCATACCAATTTTTTTCACCATGTGACGATGAACTTGATCTTTGACCTTCTAGTATTTAATCAAACTTTAACAAAAAAACGTATTCTTGGCTATAACTCTTGCCCGTATACACATAGGCCTTTTTATACTTGGCATATGGCCCTTGTGACTTTGAACTTTTACCTACTTTTGTAAAAATCTTTAACTGCCTATAACATTTGAATAATAGGCCTAGGGCTTCAATACTTGGTATGTATCTTTCTTGTGTTAAGACCTTGAAACCATACAAATGTTTTTACCATGTGACATTGACCTGTTTTTGCAATAAATACATGTAATGATTTTTTTAAAGTCCAAATTAGATCAAGTTCAAGACTTGATTGAGGTTGGGTTATAATAATGAGTGAATTGGTATTGGTTCAAGACAACAACTGTGTATGTATCAAAGCATTGGAGTCAGTAGTGTTAAATGCAAGATACAACGGTAAAATCTAGTTAACCTAGAATTAACTTATTTAAAATATTCTAAGTCCAAATTAGGTCAAGGTCAAGATCAAGGTTGGGTGATATTTATATATTGGGAATGGTTAAAGGCAACCACTGTATAAGTATCCAAGCATTTAAGTTACCGCGGCCAGTGTTGACACTAGACTTTGAAAAAATACAGTATTTATTATCAAGGCTGCCACCGGTGGGATAAGCGTTTATTGAATGCTCAGTCTTGTATTATATTGTTATAATTAGTATTATTATATATTAAAAGAAATATTTTCTATATTCTAGCAGATGGTAGCTTAAAGCAGTTGAGAGTAAAGCAAAGTGTACCTTAAAGTGTATTCTGCTTTACTTTCAACCTGCTTTAAGTTGACACCAATCTTCAAGACTAGAAAAAGGCTATGGAGTAAAGGGTTAAACAGTATCTCCATTGTTTACTGAACAGAGGACATTTTATATTTAGGATCTAACTGGTTTTTCTGAATCTTTAACACCTTCCTCCACATAATGCCACACGGCACAGGTTGCCTTTTGCCTGAGTATTCTGTGATGCTGTTGAATAAAGTAAGCAGCTGTGGGCAGGGTTAAAGTAAAGTCGCTTTGGCACTTTACTTTCATCTTGCTTTAAGCATTACACTGCCTTAACACATGTTAGGTGATTTTCACTTTTGACTATATGATGGAAAAGGTTAAAACAGACTTTTAGTGAGCTTTATCCTTTTCTCCATATCATGTTCTTGGTTTTGAAGATAGGTGACTACATAGAGCAGGTTGAAAGTAAAACAGAATGCACCCATAGGCCAAACTAGGTAAAATCATAGAAAAACATTCTACAAATCTAATTGAATCTTAATGAAACTTGGGTCAAAATGTTCATCTCTTGGCCTTTTGATTGATATCTAATACATGTCAGGTGATTCCCATTCATTGATACATCTGACTCGCAGTTTACGCTCACAGTCACAAAGTTTTGAAGGGGAAAATGACAGTTTGGGAGAATTTAGCGTTGAAAAAATGTATTATACAAGGCTTGTATCTATTGTTGTGAACTAGCCATTAAGTCTTTCAACATCAAGTAACTCTTGTGGGTTATTATTTTCCCTTGTGGATTATTTTAGTTACCAAATCATAAACCAGTCTACTTGGAAATTCTGGGTAGTTTAGAAATACTGGTTTAAACTAGCAATCAGTGTAGACCTAGATCAGAAGGCTCTGATAGGAACCCTGTGATCTGGGTCTACACTGTTTGCAAATGTAATCAGGTACATGGTGTTGAAAGACTTAACTTTGGTACATAACATGGTATAATTCATTTGCTAAAAAAAGCAGGACCATGTTTTTTAAAAACTGTTTTTCGCAGGGCTGCCATTTCTCTTGATATTTCTGAAATTGTCCGATTTTTATCATAGCAGTTGGTATCTTAAAGCAGGCTTAAAGTAAAGCAGAATGTGCCTTAAGGTGCATTCTGCTTCACTTTCAACCTCCTTTAAGTAATCACGCTTGGAAAATAGTAAATTTGGAAATCTTAGGACTTTTCAAGATCAACATAATATGGCAGCCCTATTTTCATATTTAGACAGCTGTAGTAAAAAGCAAACAAACTGTCTGTTTCAGCATGAAAACCAATGCACCTGATACGTCCAGCGGGCACAGCTTCTCCCAGTGGATGTGCCAAATGCATAATGAGGTGAACAGAAAGCTGGGCAAACCTGAGTTTGACTGTAGCACAGTCAATGAACGATGGAGGGATGGATGGAAGGATGGCAGTTGTGACTGATCAGTGATTACAATGAGGGAACATGGCTCCAAGTTTATAAAGCTTTTGAGTCAAGTCTGAAGTCATTCTCAAGCATTTGATTGGTCAGATTTGAGCCTAGGCTCAAATCTGACCAATCAAATTGCTTGAGAACAAACTCGGACTCAGCTCAAAAGCTTTATAACCTTGGACCCCGATATCTATTTCTGTGATACAGACCAGTGAAAACAAACTGACTCAGATTCAAAGTACAGTAAATGACTCAGATTCAAAGTACAGTAAATGACTCAGATTTGGAGTAAAGTAAATGACTCAGATTCAAAGTACAGTAAATGACTCAGATTCAAAGTACAGTAAATGACTCAGATTTGGAGTACAGCAAATTGCTCAGATTTGGAGTATAGTAAATGACTCAGATTTGGAGTACAGTAAATTACTCAGATTTAGAGTACATTAAATTACTCAGATTTGGAGTATAGTAAATAACTCAGATTCAAAGTAAAGTAAATTACGGTACTCAGATTTGGAGTACATTACATTACTCAGATTTGGAGTATAGTAAATGACTCAGATTTTGAGTATAGTAAATTACTCAGATTTGGAGTATAGTAAATGACTCAGATTTGGAATACAGTAAATTACTCAGATTTGGAGTACATTAAATTACTCAGATTTGAAGTATAGTAAATGACTCAGATATGAAGTACAGTAAACCAGTGTGATAACTCTTTCAACATTAAACCCATTACCCCATAGCCTATTTCTAGTTTTGAAATGAGGTGACCACTTAAAGCAGATTTAAAATAAAGCAGAATGCGCCTTAGGGCTCATTCTGCTTTTCTTTCAGCCTGCTTTAAGTTAACATGTACATGTACTAAAATAAAGAAACTATTTTTTTATCATCCATACGTATGACTATATACATGATTGCAAATATTTTCTTCAGTGGAGGAATAAATCAAAAGTGTAAAAAGGTGTATTTATGGGGTAATGGGTCAAGTAACTCTTGTGTGTTATTAGGTTCCCTTGTGGATCTTTTTAATTACCAAAACATGAACCAGTCTACTTGGAATTCTTAGTAATTTAATAAAAAATGCTCTTAATTAATTAGCAAATAGTGTAGACCCTGATCTACACGGTTTGCAAATGTCATGAGTAAATTTCAACAGTTCCATGGTGTTGAAGGTCATTCACTCCTGAAAGTTCAAATACATATACATGTAGACAATTCCTGTTTTCAATAAATCTAGATATTTTTTTACTATTTACGGGTGTTTTTGGTTTTTTAGCTCGCCTGTCAGCGTTTTTTTTCCTTCTTTGGACGGTACCCGGGAAAGGACCCGTTCCCAATTGGAACAGGACCCTTCCCAATTTGAACAGGACCCGTTCCCAATTCAAAGAAAGGACCTGGCAATATAGTAAAAATAGTATTTTCAGTGAAAAAAAGAGAATTTCTGTTACTATTGTTAGCATTGCCTGTTGATATGAACTGTATAATTGCTACTTGATAAGTTAGATCAATATAGGCCTACATATATTATAAAACATAACTTCAAATTTCTTTTTTGTCATCATTTCACGACTCGTTTTTTCCCAATTTGAAGTTTACGCGACAAGAAAAATTCCCAATCTGAGGGGAAAAAATCCCAATCTGAGGGGTACCGGACCCGTTCCCAATTGGGTGAAAAAAAACGCTGCCTGTACGTAGTACATGACGAGCTATTGCAATACCCCCGGTATAGTCGTCGTCGTCGTCGTTGTCGTCGGCGTCGTCGTGAACGGCGTAAACAATTTTAAGAAAATGTCTATAACTTCTATGTCCCTAGAGGTATTGCTTTCATAGTTGGTATGTGTGTGTATATGGACAAGACCTTTCCATGCACAGAAAATTTTTGACCCCTGTGACCTTGACCTTGAACTTAGGGCCTGCGTTTAGGTTTCGAAATCTGCGTTTAGGTTTCGAAAAATGCCTTTAAACTTCTATGTCCCTTGAGGTATTGCTTCCATAAATGGTATGTGTGTGTATATGAACAAGACCTTTCCATGCACAGAAAAATTTAGACTCCTGTGACCTTGACCTTGAACTTAGGGCCTGCGTTTAGGTTTCGAAATCTGCGTTTAGGTTTTGAAAAATGCCTTTAACTTCTATATCCATTAAGGTATTGCTTCCATAGTCGGTATGTGTGTGTATATAGACAAGACCTTTCCATGCACAGAAAAAATTAGACCCCTGTGACCTTGACCTTCAACTTAGGGCCTGCGTTTAGGTTTCGAAATCTGTGTTTAGGTTTCGAAAAATGCCTTTAACTTCTATGTCCCTTGAGGTATTGCTTCCATAGTTGGTATGTGTGTGTATATGGACAAGACCTTTCCATGCACAGAAAAATTTAGACCCCTGTGACCTTGACCTTGAACTTAGGGCCTGCATTTAGGTTTCGAAATCTGCGTTTAGGTTTTGAAAAATGCCTTTAACTTCTATATCCATTAAGGTATTGCTTCCATAGTCGGTATGTGTGTGTATATAGACATGACCTTTCCATGCACAGAAAAATTTAGACCCCTGTGACCTTGACCTTGAACTTAGGGCCTGCGTTTAGGTTTCAAAATCTGCGTTTAGGTTTTGAAAAATGCCTTTAACTTCTATGTCCCTTGAGGTATTGCTTCAATAGTTGGTATGTGTGTGTATATGGACAAGACCTTTCCATGCACAGAATTTTTTTTTACCCGTGTGACCTTGAACTTAGGGCCTGTGTTTAGGTTTCGATATCTGTGTTTAGGTTTAGAAAAATGCCTTTAACTTCTATGTCCTGTGAGGTATTGCTTTTATAGTTGGTATGTGTGTGTATATGGACAAGACCTTTCCATGCACAGAAATTTTTTGACCCCTGTGACCTTGAACTTATGGCCTGTGTTTAGGTTTCGAAATCTGCGTTTAGGTTTTGAAAAATGCCTTTAACTTCTATATCCCTTAAGGTATTGCTTCCATAGTCTGTATGTGTTTGTATGTATACAAGACCTTTCCATGCTCAGAAAAATTTAGACCCCTGTGACCTTGACCTTGAACTTAGGGCCTGCGTTTAAGTTTCGAAATCTGCGTTTAAGTTTCGAAAAATGACTTTAACTTCTATGTCCCTTGAGGTATTGCTTCCATAGTTGGTATGTGTGTGTATATGGACAAGACCTTTCCATGCACAGAAAAATTTAGACTCCTGTGACCTTGACCTTGAACTTAGGGCCTGCGTTTAGGTTTCGAAATCTGCATTTAGGTTTCGAAAAATGCCTTTAACTTCTATGTCCCTTGAGGTATTGCTTTCATAGTTGGTATGCATGTGTATATGGACAAGACCTTTACATGCACAGAACAATTTAGACCCCTGTGACCTTGACCTTGAACTTAGGGCATGTGTTTAGGTTTCGAAAATGCCTTTAACTTCTATGTCCTTTGAGGTATTGCTTTCATAGTTGGTATGTATGTGTATATGGACATGACCTTTCGATGCACAGAAAAATTTAGACCCCTGTGACCTTGACCTTGAACTAAGAGCCTGTGTTTAGGTTTCGAAATCTGCGTTTAAGTTTCGAAAATCCATTTAACTTCAATATCCTTTGAGGTAATGCTATCATAGTTGGTATGTGTGTGTATATGGACAAGACCTTTCCATGCACAGATAAATTTGGACCCTTGTGACCTTGAACTTAGGGCCTGTGTTTAGGTTTTGAAAAATGCCTTTTACTTCTATGTCCCTTGAGGTATTGCTTTCATATTTGGTTTATGTGTGTATATGGACAAGACCTTTCCAGGCACTGCAAAATTTAGACCCCTGTGACCTTGACTTTGAACTTAGGGCCAATGTTTAGTTTTTCGAAATCTGTATTTTGGTTTTTCAAAATTTTTATTTCTCCTATGTCCATTGAAATATTCCTTTCATATTCAGTTTGCATGTGTATATGGACAACATCTTTCCTTGCATGCAAAATGTTTGAGCCCTCTGACCTTGACCTTGAACTAAGGACCCGCGTTTAGGTTTCAAAGTCTGCGTTTAGGTTTCTCAAAATTTCTTTTAAATCATATATCCATTGAGATATTTCTTTCATATTTGGCATGCATGTGTATATGGACACGATCTTTCCATGCATGCAAAAAAATTAGCCCAGTGTCCTTGACCTTGAACTAAGGTCGCGAAAGGTTTTAGGTTTCGAAATCTGCGTTTAGGTTTCTAAAATGCTTATAATTCCTATGTCCCTTGAGGTGTTATTTTCATATTTGATTTGCCAGTGTATATGGACAAGACCTTTCCATGCAGGCAAAAAGGTTGATCTCTGTGACCTTGAGTGTGCTTTTAAGTTTCTAAAGGTGCGGATGGCGAGCTTTGTTGTCTCTCTGACAACTCTTGTTTAACACATTCTGATGCAAAATGACAAACAATGCAGTGCTTTCTGCAGACTGCAATCTGTTTTAAGCAACTTTTTGCATAAACCTATTACCCTAGTAAGCAAGTTATCACTTAAAGATGGTTGAAAGAAAAGCAAAATATTGTAAGCAGTAAAGCTACCATCTGCTAGGATATAGATAAGATTTTTTATGGTGCTTATTCCTGATTATATAAAATGGAACTATTTACAGGCATCAAAAGGTGTACCTATGGGGCAATGGGTTAAATACAGAGCACACTTTGGTGGAGAGTATTATGCCCTTACCACTTCACTGCATTACCCAAAGTACTAAAATCTTAATTTGAGAAATAAAAGCAAACCTTTCAGTGCCAAATTAACCCTAGTCCCGCATATAGGCGTCCTTTTCAAACAGTGTACATGTGAATAGTACACTTGTCCTGTGCAAACAGTGAAGACCCATGTCAGAGGGCTCTGATCAGGGTCTTCACTGTTTATCATAATGCCAAAAATGGACCAAAACAACCCTTAAAAGCCAGACATGGACTAGACTTAAATCAAAACTGGAATTGTCCATTTAAAGTTTCAGGGAGGAAAGAGTTAACCATGAGGATTTTACCCCTTCAACATTATTTTGTTGTCTGCTTCAATACTGTTGTTTGCAAGATCGATTCAAAGTTAAATTCAATGTAGTATGACTTAAGAAATATTGATGCGAGTGTCAAACAGTTTGTATCCTGTTCAGACACCACATTATGTGATGTCTGATCTGGATCCAAACTGTTTGCAAAGTGGACTATATGCGACTCTGGTGGTGAAAGGGTTAAAGCAGATGACATCATAGCAGTGAAGGATGACATCATGGCAGTTACTGATGACATGGCAGCGAAAGGGGTTTGGTTTTTACTTCTAGCCTGCTATAAACCATTCACCTACACCTATAATCTGTTTCCAGTATTAAATGAATATAGGTGACCACTTATCCCTTTACTCCATATATAGGTATTTTTGCACATTTAATTTATTGCTCACTTAGGAAAATAGTTCCACATTGTACAATCACAAATACGTACCCTGTACCATAACATATAGTTTCTATATCCATGCAGGTAGATATCTAATAGCTTAAGGCAAGCTGAGCATATCGCAAAATGTGCCTTTAGGCACATTCTCCATTACTTTCAGTCTGCTTTAAATGGCCACCTGTCTTCAAAACTAGAAACAGGCTATGGAGTAAAGGGTTAAAGCAGGTAGAATGTTAAGCAGAATGCATATCAAGTTGCATTTTGCTGAACTTTCAACCAGCTTTAAGCTACTATCTGCTATGATATAGAAAATATTTCTTGTGGTGCATACTCAATTCATGACTGTATATGTTGTTCAGTGGAGGATTAATTAAAGGCATTATAAAAGGGTGTACTTATGGGGGAATGGGGAACGTTTGGCAGTACTTTAGATACATTGATAGATTGACAAAGTAATTCAAGTTTTAGCTTGTGAGCTGTTGGAAGCACAGAACATTGAAAATAAGACTTGCTTCAAAGAAAATATCATGTCTTGTATGAATGATAATATATATGATAAAGATTGTTATGGCTTTAGCGTCTTATATTATGTACATGTATAAGAATCAAGTTGCCAAAACAGATTTTCATTGTGAGTTGCCCTCTTCAATGCCTAGCCTGACTACTCGTGCATTTACAGGCGGTTTTGATCAAGAGTTACAAAGCAACTGATCGGGATGAAAACTGTTTTAATGTAATATCGATTTTTAATCAGTCAAAATGCCTAAAAACTACACTTCAGAAATATGGGTTTTTTCCAAGACCATCCCAGCTTCATGCAACACCATTTTGACCCATTACCCCATAACCTGTTTCTAGTTTTGAAGACAGGCGACTACTTAAAGCAGGTTGAAAGTAAAGCAGAATGTGCCTGAAGGTGCATTCTGCTTTACTTTCAGCCTGCTTTAAGCTATAATCTGCTAGGATATAGAAACCATTTCTTATGGTACATATTCATGACTATTAATTGGACATATTTTCTTCAGTCAAGGAATAAATTAAAAGGTGTAAAAACGTATTTAGGGGGCAATGGGTTAAGTTCTATCAAGTATAGTCCATTGGGTATCTTGAACTTGTACATGGCTAAGCCACTTTTAACAAGTACATGTACATGTATGTTTGACTATGGCAAGTTTTATATAATTAATTTCAACCGTAGAAAATTCGGATAAGTTTAACTGAACGCTTTACCCCTTAACCTGTTTCTAGTATTTGAGATAAACAACCATTTAAAGCAGGTTGAAAGTAAGGCAAAATCTGCTTAAAGTGCATTCTGCTTTTTTCAGCATGTTCCAATTAAGCCATATTGACTCATTGCGCAATAGCCTCATACTAACTCATTTTGACACACTTTAATCTACTAGCTTGTATTGAGATAAGCATTGATAAGTGTTTATCGCTTATGAGTTAATGGGTTAAGCTAATATCTGCTAGAATATAGAAAACATTTCTTATAATACATACTGGTATTCATGGCTGTTTAATCCATTACCTCATAAATATGCCTTTTTACGCCTCTAAATTTTCCCTCCACTGAAGAAAATAGTTCCAATTTATACAGTTGTGAATTTTCAACATTAGAAATATTTTCTGCAGCTGGTGGCTTAAAGCAGACTGAAAGTAAAGCAGAATGCGCCTTAGGGCGCATTCTGCTTTACTTTCAACCTGCTTTAAGAGGTCACCTGTCTTCAAAACTAGAAACATGCTATGGGGTAATAGTTTAAAGTAGAACCATTTTATTAGCTCGCCTATTCGGAGAATGGGGGGGCTTATGGAATCACCCCGGCGTCGGCGTTGGTTATTCATGGTTAAAGTTTTGGGGTAAGTGTTGTAATGCACTAATACATCATGAAATATTTACATTAGGAAGCTGATATTTGGATTGGAGGTGCCCTGTGGGTTGAACATTGATGTTGCGTAGTTAAAATTAAAAAAAAGAGTTTAAATTTAGTCAAAATTTCACCTTTTGTGGACTTAGGTTTTTCAGCTGATTTCTCATGGTTAAAGTTTTGGGGTAAGTGTTGTTATACACTAATACTACATGAAATATTTGTATTAGGAAGCTGATATTTGGAATGGAGGTGCGCTGTGGGTTAAATATTGATGTTGCATAGTTAAAATTAAAAAAAAAGTTTAAATTTAGTCAAAATTTTACCTTTTGTGGACTTAGGTTTTTTGTCTGATTTCTCATGGTTAAAGTTTTGGGGTAAGTGTTGTTATGCACTAATACTACATGAAATATTTGTATTAGAAAGCTAATATTGGGATTGGAGGTGCCCTGTGGGTTGAACATTGATGTTGCGTAGTTTAAATTTAAAAAAAAGTTTAAATTTAGTCAAAATTTCACCTTTTGTGGACTTAAGTTTTTCGTCTGATTTCTCATGGTTAAAGTTTTGGGGTAAATGTTGTGATGCTCTAATACTACTTGAAATAATTGTATTAAGAAGCTGATATTTGGAATCAAGGTGCGCTGTGGGTTGAACATTGATGTTACGTAGTTAAAATTTAAAAAAAAGTTAAAATTTAGTCAAAATTTCACCTGTTGAGGACTTAGGTTATTCGGCTGATTTCTCATGGTTAAAGTTTTGGGGTAAGAGTTGTAATGCACTAATACTACATGAAATATTTGTATTAGGAAGCTGATATTTGGAATGGAGGTGCCCTTGGGTTGAACATTGATGTTGTGTAGTTAAATACTTTTTTTAAAAAGTTTAAATTTAATCAAAATTTCACCTTTTGTGGACTTATTAAGTGTTGGAATGCACTTATACTACATGACATATTTGCATTAGGAAGTTGATATTTTGAATGGAGGTTCCCTGTGGCTTGAATATCAATGTACTGATACACTTTTCTTTTGATAGTTACCTATTTAAGAAAGGTTTAATTAGGCGAGCTTTGCTGTTCTCCGACAGCTCTTGTTGAATAGAGGAATAAATTAAAAGCATAAATATGCGCATCTATGGAGTAATACAGTTTAACTTACTTCGAGATGCTGAGGTTCGACTTCATGTTGATCCCATCAACTCAATGCCCTAAGGTTACCGGTATAAAGCTTTTGATTTAAGTCTGAGATCCTTATCAAGCATTTGATTGGTCAAAAGCTCACATCTTACCAATCAAATTCTTGAGAACAATCTCAGGCTCAACTCAAAAGCTTTATAACCTTAGACCCTGCTGTGTTGCTCTACCAGTTTAACACATCTCCTGCTATCAACCATTATTGACACTTACCGTATTGAAGCAGTGTAGATCCAGATCAGACTGCTCTGTCAGAAGCTGCCTGATCAGGGTCTGCACTGTTTTCTGATAGGGTCTGTCTGAAATAAGTCTACACTCTTTCAAGGGGAAATATTTTCTTGTTTTATTAGCCATGTAATACAGGCCTGAGAGGACCGATGGTGCAATATGGCACTGAAGCTTGTTTATCATATTACTATAATTACTTGGCACATTTCTTTCTCAATGTATTGTAATACTGGGCTTTCAAGTATTGTGCTATTTAAAACATCTGCATGATTCATGGCATTTTCTCTCATCAGTTTCTTTCCATATATGAATTTCATTTTAATAGCACCAGTAGAACTGGAGTTATCTTCCAGACTAGAAAATATCATAAAGGGGAATAACTCCAAAAATAATGATGTCAGAGTTATGGCCCTTGCAAATGGCACTTCCTCTCATTAGGCTCTTTCCATATATACAGTTTCATTTAACCCATTACCCCATAGTCTGTTTCTAGTTTTGAAAATAGGTGACCACCTAAAGCAGGTTGAAAGTAGAGCAGAATGCGCCTTAAGGTACATTTTGCTTTACTTTCAACCAACTTTAAGGTATCATCTACTAGGATATATAGAAATTATTTCTTGGAATTATTTTCTTCAGTGGAGAAATGAATTAAAGGCATTAAATTGCATATTTATGGGGTAATGGGTGACCTAACATCAGTAGAACTGGAGTTATCTCCCGGACCTCGAAAAAATGACAAGACAGACAGATAAACAGCTCTGACAAAAACCAATATTAAAGATATGTATAAATATGGGATGAGACATACTTACATAACTGTCAGAGGATCACTTCATAATCCTGTTTAGAGGTAAGTATGAAGTAGACTGAACAATTTATATTTTCTAAATTGAAGAAACTATGTAAATGAATGGCAAATAGTTTGGATCCGTATTAGATGCAGCATCATGTGGCATCTGATCTGAATCCAAACTGTTTGCACTTAGTGGCCATGTCGCCCTTAATTTTATAGGGCCTTGGGGGTTTCTATGCCATATATAGCTATACCTCTGGTATCCTTTAAAGAGATAGAATATCTTCACTGTATTTTTTGTCTCCAAATTCTTCAATTATATCTGCAGGTAATATTCTTTCTACAGTAATAACTTTATTCCAATACACAAAATATGTAAACAAAAATAAAACCATCAAAGAAATAAGCACACTTAAATCACAGTGATGTAAATATGACCTCTAGATCTATTGAACTATTTTCTTTGGCAACTGTTTACACGCACATACAGCAAATGATTGGAGATCGGATTGTACGATATATGTTTCCATTGGTGCTAATGGCAAGCCATTTATTATATCACCAAAAATACAGTTCTGGTGACAGATATTAATTTCAACCTGCTTTAAGTGCTGTCAAAACTAGAAACTGGCTCTGGGATAATGGGTTAAAGCAGATTGAACCCTGTTTCCAGAACTAGAAACAGGCTTTCTATATTAGGATAAACTCACCAGGTTAATGCAGTGCAAAAATGCAGACAGCTTCAGGAGCTGTCTATATTTTGCTGTGCAATTTTGCTGTGCTCTTTGGTGGTACTCTAGGTCTTATGTGGATTCCAGTATCTTTGTGTTTGAGATATTGGAAGCCCCCTGAACTCAGTGCTGAGATTGAAAGAAGCCATTTTCTTAGAAGGAACTTCTGCTTATGGTGAAACAGTGAAATAAATGGGAGCACTTTGTACAACCAGTCAAAAATGCATTCTGTGCATGCCTGAAATTGGGTTGCATAAATGTTCACAGCAACTGGACGAAAAAAAATGTTAGGAATAAAACTTGTATACCCGAACTTATCCCTTCAGTTTGGAATAATTTAACTCATATCCGAACTTATCCCTTCACAACAGCAGATGATAAGTCATTGTGTTGCGGCCGTTATATAAGTCGCTTGCAACCGCTAAAATAATTCAAATTGATTGTATGAAGTTAAAGGAAAGTCAAAGTAAAACAGAAATCTCCTAAAGGAGATTTCTGTTAACGTGTACTTTCACATTTACTTAAAAGTAGCATTGTCTTAAGCAAACACATGTCTAATACACCAACAAATTAACACAAGTCACTGCGGATCGCAAATAGAGAGGTTTCATTGTACTCAAAATATCTTCTTAATTGCTTCAAGTACACCTTTCACCTTTTCTTCTTACTCAGCATAGTTTTTGTTTCTTCCATATCATTAAAACTGCTGGGCTTCCCTAGCTTTTACTCTTTTTTTTTTTAAAGAAGCCAACTTGTAATCTATTGTGCCAGTTATTGTTTTGCTCAAAAGTTGTCTCCCTTTGTTACTGATATAGATTTTGCTGTTTCCAGATGCGACAGTTTCTTCCCTTGTTGATAAATTGACGTCGGTCAACATATCATACTTTTTGACTGTCAAACACTTGTTTCATTTTAAGTTGACGTTGATATGTAAGTTTCTCCAGTTTCTGCGATATTAGATCTAAACATTTCTTTTTTATGCCCCCGCACGACTTAGTCGGGTCATATTGCTTTAGGTCTGTCTGTTTGTTTGTTTGTTTGTTTTGCTGTCCACAGGCACAACTTAACCTTGCCCATAACTACAGTACAGAACTAGAGGTGCGAGAAACTTCATATCTGGTATGTGTACTCAACTCAAGATGCTCTTCAGTTCAGTGCAACTTGGCATATCCGACAAAGGTCCAAGTCATTTAGAGATCATCTAGAGATAAAATGGGCTGATTTTTAATATTGTAACGTGCAAACCGAGTGACCCAGCAGCAACAAATCCGGTCGGTGCAAAGCTTAAGCTCACACCAAGAGATGCTTGTTGCGCTATATAATTGACTCTACTTCCCAACATACAACGGTTCGGGAAGCCTCATATACCAACGTACTACATACGTTACAATATGGTCATATTATAAACATCGAAACGTATCCTTCATTCTCATAAAACGGACCCTTCCTATATATCCGGAAGCCTCACAAAAATCCTTGATACAGCGCATGCCGTTTGCTTACGTCATCGCAAAAAGCGGTTCCGGTTAGGTATTAGATGCCGGCAGCATAATAGCCGAAAAAATGCTGAAAAAAACCTTGGAATTTTAGTGAAACTTTGAAGAAAATTGTATATTCAAAAAATGAATACCAAAATTGACCACATACCTTATTTTTTTAATGTCCTTTTGTAAAATGATTCAGAATAACAAATTTTCCAATATAACTCTAAATGTTTATTATGTGTAGCGAGTGTCTGGAAATTGACCTTTCATATGCAGTATAAATTTGACCCGATTGTGTACCCGGATGATGACGTCAAACTTCCGGCATAATAAGAATTTGCGGTGCTGCATTTACAGCCGAAGGTTAGTTTGAATAACTGGTATTTGTTTAAACAATCAAGTTGTTTGATTACTTTAAGTGTTATTTTCAGTTAGAAAACTATTTTTTCTCCATATTCATTCAATGTATCTCCCAGTTTCCATTTAAATTGATTACCTTTATAATCCGTTTTCGCTAAGGGTTCCGGATAAACAAATGAAGAGGATATGTGTGATACAGACTTGATAATTAGCATGTGTGCTGAACTCAAGAAACTCATCACCTGAGTACAAGTGCTGAACAAAGGTCAAGGTCATTTAGAGGTCAAATGGGCCAATTTAACAAAGGTTAAGGTCATTTAGAGGTCAAATGAGACTATTTTTAATTGAGTTACATTTTTTTAACTCCAAATGATTACATTTCAGTGACAAAACACGTTGGGGCCATTTGTCACTTACTGTTTCACCGTTCTTGTTTCTTCCTGATAATGCTTTGGGCCATTATTGTACTGCTTTTAGCGGAATTGAGTGTAATCCTATTAAAGTTTAGCCGTTTCTTGAAAAAGTAGTAAACTAGAGCTATGACATAGTCCCAGAAAGGCAGAAAACAAAACTTTTCTCTGTAGTTTATCATACTTTTTAATGGCTAATGTAATTCTGTTAACCTAAAGATTTTCTAGTTCTGAAGACAATTTGTTTATTAAATTACAAGTGATCACTTCATTTTAACCTGTTACCCCAGATAGCCTGCCGCTAGTTTTGAAATTATAAGACCAACTCGAAATTAAGACCACTTTAAAAGAATGGAATATTTTCCTTCATATTTCAATGGTCTTCGGGTCCGAAATTAAGACCCGTCCGCTATTCAGTATTAAGACCACTAATCCCAGAACAAAAGGACCATTTAGTGTTGTTTCAAGGTCCGCTATTAAGGACAAGAGTTCTCACCTTGATGGTTGTGACGTAAGCCATTTTGACACTTTTAGAGCAAACACTGATTACTTTAGGGCAGAGTTCAAGGCTAATTGATTGATGCTTCAACTAGGGGAATATTTAGAAAGAAGGTAATTAAATAAAGAGTATGCTTGATGAAGGCAATAGTTGTTTAATTTCTTAATTACGTAATTCTTCGATGTAACTATTATTTTTCTCACATTAATACAGAACAAAGGTTCTTAAAAACTTAGTGCAATGATAAAACTGACCGAGAGTTCAAAGAGAGGAACACAACACTTCCAAGTGGTCTGCTCCAGAAGAATTTAATGTTTGATTCTATTTTTATTGGCTATCTCAAAATATGATTTTTGTAAACAAAAAAGCATTGATCTAACATGGGAGAATTATACCCATAAAGACGTCTTGTGTGCAAAGATGACGAGGGAATAATAAGTAACTGAGCTTAAAGGGACTCGCAACCGGATGGTGTACTTGTCAAAATAAAATAAAATACTCAAATAAAAGCAAATCTGTGGCATTATTTGGCTTCTGACATTAGAAATATATGATCAGTCCAAAAAAAGTCTCAAGAATCGTCACCGAATCTTAGCTGTTTTAGATATTTTCCATCGTTTTTCTATAGCGACTAGTAGACGGTATAGTTGTTGTTGTTGCTTCTCTACACGGGCTCAGACATAAAACCGAGCCGAATAATATACTATCAATCGCTACCAGTGAAGTACGTTAATTCGCTACCATATATATAGAGAGCGCCCGTAGCCGAGTGGGTAAAGGCGTTTCCTTATTTTTAATGTTTGTCTCCGCATGGAGGGTCACAGATTCGAATCCCACCAGAGATATTTCTTTTCTTTTTTTTGAAATGCATTTTTTAACAGAATTTATTATCCTAATCTAAATCTTACCCATTTATATAAGCATTTGACATATATTTACAAATTACTATTTTTAATGCTAAATCAGGTTGCGAGCCTCTTTAAAGGATAAAATGAATAATATTAACAGCAGTGTCTATCTATCAATCAATCCATCTATTCATCCATCTAACTATGCCCACATCACCTCTCCAATATAAAGGGTCTCGGTAATAAGACCGACTCAATATTGAGACCACTTTCTGTTAGTCCCACAGGTGGTCTTAATAGCAGAACTTAACTGTATATGCGCCTTTTTAGCTCACCTTAGCCAAAGGCTCAAGGTGAGCTATTGGGATGGCCCTGTGTCCGGTCGTCGTCCATCATGCGTCATCGTTAACAATTGCTTCAAATGACATCTCCTCTTATACTGCTTCACAGATTTCAACCAAACTTTGCAGAAATTTGATCAAAGAATTAAAAACAATGCAGAACTGTGGTTGCCATGGTAACCAAAGTGAAAAAATAAGGAAATTTAAAAAAATCTTCTTATCACAAAATGCAAGGGCCAGAGCTTAGATATTTGGCACATACTAAGCATCATCTACAGGTCCTCTATCAAGTTTGTTCGTCGTCAACAATTTCTTTAAACGATATCTCCTCCGAAACTACTGGATAGATTTTTACCAAACTTGGCCTGAATGATCCTTATATGGTCCTCTTTCAAAGTTGTTCAAACATTTCCGGTCCGTTGCATATCTAGGTCACAGGAGCTAAAAATAGATCGTTTCAATGAAAACTTAAAAAAATCTTCTTCAAAAACCACAAGGGCCAGAGCTTAGATATTTGGCACATGGCATCATCTATAGGTCCTCTATGAAGATTGTTCAAATTTTACCCCAGGGGTCAAAATTGGCCCCGCCCCGGGGGTCACTGTTTTACATAGAGTTACATATTGAAATATTCAATCATCTTCTTTTCCAAAACTAGTATGGCCAGAGCTTTGATATTTGGCATGGTGACACCTCTAGAGGCTCTTTACCAATATTGTTGAAACCGATCCGATTCGTTGCATATCTAGGTCGCAGGAGCTAAAAATAGATTGTTTCAATGAAAACTTAAAAAATCTTCTTGTCAAAAACCACAAGGGCCAGCAGCTGAGCTTAGAAATTTGGCACATGGCATCATCTATAGGTCCTGTATCAAGTTTGTTCAAATTTTGCCCCTGGGGTCAAAATTGACCCCGCCCTGGGGGTCACCGTTTTACATAGAGTTATATAGTGAAATCTTCAATCATCTTCTTCTCTGAAACTGATATGGCCAGAGCTTTGATATTTGGCATGGTGACACTTCTAGCGGCCCTTTACCAATTTTGTTGAAACCGATTAGGTCCGTTACATAACTAGGTCACAGGAGCTAAAAATAGATTTTTTCAATGAAAACTTTAAAAATCCTCTTGTCTGAAACCACAGTACCCTGAGCTTAGATATTTGGCACAAAGCATCATCTAAAGTTCCTCTATCAAATTATGTCCCTCCGGTCAAATACACTCCCCTTGGACCCCCCCCCCCCCCCCCTTAGGGGTCACAATTTTTCAGAGTTATATAGTGAAATCTTCAAACATCTATTTCTCTAAAACTTAAAAATATGCCCAGAGTTTTGATATTTGGCATGGTGACACTTCTAGTGGTTCCCGCTAGTTGTATATCTGGATCACATTAACTAAAAATAGTTTCTTTTTCAATGTAAAGTCTTACTGTTTGAAACTATGTGCAAAGTCATGAGCTTAGATATTTGACAGAACACTTCATTTGTGTGTTCATCAAGATTTTTGAAATTATGTCATTGGGGTGAAATGATCTCACCCCAGGGGTCATGTGCCCCTTGTGTGGGTTTTTCCAGGTGAGCGATATTTAGACCCGCATGGGCCTCTTGTTATATATTTTTAGGTATCATAAATTGAGGAGGAACAATAAAAATAACATGGATGATATATTTACAACTGTAGCAAATGGCAGTTTTGAGGGCTTGGTAAACTATTTACAGAAAGGTGGAATCACCAATTTGACGAATGCACAAGGAAATACACTCTTACATGAGGTAGAATGTTTATGGCGTTTGTTTGCTCCCAAAACTTTTTAAGTTGTACTCCTGTCTTTCTGTCCATCCATTCTTCCTTCTGTCTGTCTTTCCTCCCCCTGTCTATCCAAATTCCCTTCTTCTCGATATCTTATTGACCAGAGGTTTGTGTTTATTATGCTTTACTTTCAATCTGCTTTAAGTGGTCACCTGTCTTCAAAACTAGAAACATGCTACATGTATGTGGTAAAGGGTTTAAATACTCAAAATAAACTCATGTATTTGCAAATATTATGTAGTTATCCTTTGGGTGCAAAGGCCAGTTAATGCTTAAAATGCTGAATTTTCAAATGGATTCTTCCAACTCTCTTATAAATGACAAGTATACACTCACTGAAGGAGTTTGTAACAAAACTTTTTGATAGTATGGCAAATGGTGCAGACCCTGATCAAGGGGCTTCTTCAGGAACCCTCTGTTTTTGGTCCGCACTGTTTGCAGAGGATGCATATTAATTTAGGTCAGTAGATCTCTTATTTATTCATTGTACTGGTTATGAACCCATTGCTCCAATGCCTATTTCAAGTTTAAAATATAGGCAACTACTCGAAGCAGATTGAAAGTAAAGCAGAATGTACCTGAATGCCCATTCTGCTTTACTTTCAGCCTGTTTTAAGCTATAATCCACTAGAATATAGAAAATATTTCTCACCATATATATGCATGACTGTATAAATTGGAAATATTTTCTTCAGTGGAAATATAAATTAAAGGTGTAAAAAGGCGTATTATTGGGGTAATGTGTTACATGTAATTAGTTTTTAGTGTGGATTTATGACATTGTGTAACATCTTGTCTTCCATATCGATGCCATTAAATTTTACCCACAGGTACTTGACACATACTTTATTATCTATGAACCCCCTCCCCCCTTAAAAAAAAAAAAAAAAAATTTTTTTTTTTACTATACTTCTATTATAGATACAAGGTAAACAGCGCAATTCGACACCTAGTCTTTACTATCGACTTAAACTGATGCTAAAATAGACTCGATCGCCGATATTCTCTTGTGGTACCCTCGGGAAATGATTAATTTATCAATATCTACTTTTTATTTCATCAAATTCCGTCAAATAACGCCACAGTACGTGAATTATAACGAAAATAAGCTTCAAAAAGTTTTTTGTCGTTTTCTTGGTACATAGCAACGAATGTACATGTAGGGGTGATCTGTTATTTGTCCACAATAAACGGCCTATGCCACTGGAACTTTCACCAAATATTATAAATCATCTTTAAATGAAATATTATCAGTTTTATATAATTTACATAGAATGCAAAATTAAAAGAAACTTTACCTGTTTAATTTTGACCAATGAGATCGCTCCGTTCATTCGATTCATTCGGGTTTTCAAAATGGCATTGAAAATGAAATGAGTCTTTCACTTGTCAATTTCGTGCCAAATTACATGTATATTTCATATAGCTGATAGTGAAGAGGGTCATGTTCCGACACAAACGCATTTGCTCTAATGAAATTAGGTGAAAGTTCCAGCCGTAAAGGCCGTTAAATGTGCAAACCGACTAGATTACCCCTTATTTTGGGCAATAAATTCTGTACCAAGAGAACGACATAAAACTTTTTGAAGCTTATTTTCGTTATAATTCACGTACTGTGGCGTTATTTGACGGAATTTGATGAAATAAAAAGTAGATATTGATAAATCAATCATTTCCCGATGGTACCACAAGAGAATATCGGCGATCGAGTCTATTTTAGCATCAGTTTAAGTCGATAGTAAAGACTAGGTGTCGAATTGCGCTGTTTACCTTGTATCTATAATAGAAGTATAGTAAAAAAAAAAATTTTTTTTTTTTTTAAGGGGGGAGGGGGTTCATAGATAATAAAGTATGTGTCAAGTACCTGTGATTTTACCTGTACAAAATAGGAATGAATACATTTACATTTACATTACAGTAAGCCCTTTCTATTAGGGCCACTAAATTTGTTGTAATTATCTGGTGTTTAAGGCAGGTGGTTGCTTAAATCAAGGTAAACATAAAACAGAAAGCTCCTTTCAGAGCTTTCTGTTTCATGTTTACCTTGCTTTAAGCTGTCAACAATCTTTTATTGAACCGATTAGCCTTCTTTTTAATGGCCATAATAGAGAGATTTTACATTGTATGTTTTTATGCATATTTTTCTCTTTTTATCAAAGGCTGTGCAAGAAAACCACAATGGAAAAGTGAAACTGCTGTTACGACATAAATGCGACATAAATGTTGCCAACAAAAATGGCTGTATGCCTGTTTATGCTGCCATCAGCAAGGGCCATAACTCTGTTCTGAAAGTTCTTCTCCAGTCTGGGGCTAGTGTCAATGTAGTAGCATATCAACAAACAACACCACTAATCCATGCAGTTGTTACTGAAAATATAGAAGCTGTAAGACTTGTCTTATCAATGGGCTATAAGTGTGACATCAATATGGAGAATTATGTCAAGCAGACAGCCCTCACTCAAGCTATTATCTGTATGAACAAACCACTATGTGAACTACTCTTAAAGAATGGTGCCTCTGTGAATAGAATCTATAATCGAAAAAAGATCACGCAGCATGTAGCTCGTTGTATGTGTAATGATACTGAAATGATGTCACTTTTCCTGAACTATAGTAAGGAACTAGATTTACATTATCATCTGATAGTAGCTTGTATATTTAGAAAATTAGATGTAGCTGAACTGTTGCTTTGCAAATTTGATGACCCATTTCAGTTAAAAGCACTGGGATTTATAACTAGACAGGAAGAACTAGATGTGTGGGAAAGACTTGTTAAGTCAGTTGTCAAAGTGTATGCTCTCGCCACAAAGTGTAGTCAGGAAAACAAGCTGCTGATGATGTTGTTAGGCTTCTGTTCTGACCAACACCATGATTATCAACGTAGAAATCACAGACAAAGAGCTGTGTTGTTAATAAGAGTGTTAGTGAAGTATGGGCTAGTGATTCATCCACAGACGTCCATTAAGACTTGTTCACGGGACTGTGACTGTAGAAAGTGTATCTTTACAGCATTGTATGACATGGAACCAGTGACATCCCTCAAAGGCCAGTGCTGCTCTGTGATAAGGCAGCATGTAACAAGCAGGACTGGGAAATTTGATAGTGGGAGTGTCGATGTGTTACCTTTACCCCCATCTCTGAAAAAGTTTATTTGTATGGATGATTGGTGATAATCATCCAAATTTGTACCGGAAATCCATTAGACAGATGTTCTATACCCTTGCAGATGATTGCTTAAAGCAAGCTGAAAGTAAAGCAGAATGCACCTTCAGGTGCATTTTGCTTTACTTTCAACCTGCTTTAAGTGGTCACCTGTAGCACATACTTGGTAAATCAATAACACCAAACATTCACATTTTGTGCACGAAAAACTCTAGGTGATCCTATATATCTGCCCCCAGAATCTGCGATTCGGGCGCATATAGTTTTTGTCCTGTCTGTTTGTATGTGCTGATGATGATGCTAGGATTCTGTTCTGATCAACAACTTAATTATCAACGTAGAAATCACAGACAAAGAGCTGTGTTGTTAATAAGAGTGTTAGTGAAGTATGGGCTAGTGATTCACCCACAGACGTCCATTAAGACTTGTTCACGGGACTGTGACTGTAGAAAGTGTATCTTTACAGCATTGTATGACATGGAACCAGTGACATCCCTCAAAGGCCAGTGCTGCTCTGTGATAAGGCAGCATGTAACAAGCAGGCATGGGAAATTTGATAGTGGGAGTGTCAGTTTGTTACCTTTACCCCCATCTCTGAAAAAGTTTATTTGTATGGACGATTGGTGAGGATCATCCAATTTGTAACGTAAATCTATTGGACAGAATATCCTCAAGAAATATGTTCTATACCCTTGCAGATGATAGCTTAACCCATACCCCATAGTTTGACTCTAGTTTTGAAAATATATGTAGGTGACCACTTAAAGCAGGTTGAAAGTAAAGCAGAATGTGCCTTATGGCACATTCTGCTTCACTTTCAGCTTGCTTTAAGCTACCATCTGCTAGAATATACAAATAGTTTTTGTCGTACATATTCATAACTGTATAAATTTTTACTGTTTTTCTCAGTGGAGGAATAAATCAGAGGCGTAAAAAGGTGTATCAATGGGGTAATGGGTTAAAGCAGGCTGAAAGTAAAGTAGAACGCACCTAAATGTGCATTTTGCTTCACTTTCAACCTGCTTTAACTCTTTCCTCCCTGAAACTTTAAATGGACAATTCCAGTTTCCATTTTAGTCTAGTCCATTTCTGACTTTTAAGGGTTGTTTTTGTCAATGTTTGGCATTATGACAAACAGTGAAGACCCTGATCAGAGGGCTCCTTTCGGAGCCCTCTGATCTGGGTCTTCACTGTTTGCACAGGACAAGTATACTATTCACATGTACACTGTTTGAAAAGGACGCCTATATGCGGGACTAGGGCTCAAAGGGTTAAGTGGTCACCTGTCCTCAGAACTAGAAAATGGATTAACATGTAGCACATACTTGGTAAACTTTCTCATTTTGTGCACGAAAAACCCTAGGTGATCCAATATTTATTATTAATTCTATAGATACCAGTGCAAAACACCTAAATCTAACTAACACATCTGTGTTTATGCCCCCACACGACTTAGTCGCGGGCATATTGTTTTCGGTCTGTCTGTTTGTTTGTCTGATTTTCCATTTGTCCATCTGTCCACAACTTTAACCTTGGCCATAACTTTGGAACTATATAGGATAGAGACTTTATATTTGGTATGTGTACTCATCTCAAGAAGCTCTTGAGCTCAATACAACTTGGGTTATGCCCAACAAAGGTCAATGTCATTAAGAGGTCAAATACAGTCAATTTAACATTGGCCATAACTCTGGAATTACATGTGATAGAGACTTCATATTTGGCTTGTGTACTCAACTCAAGAAACTCTTTAGCTCAATACAGTTGGGTCATGTCAGACAAAGGTCAAGGTCATTTAAAGGTCAAATAGAGTTCATTCAATATTGGCCATCCCTCTGGTTTAAAATCTAGAAAAAACTTGTTTCTTTGTACATTTTCATCACAATAACAGCAAGTAGTACCATACTTGCTGTATGATTTTATTTTACAGCCAAATGAATACTTTTCAGTGACAAAATACCTGGGGGCAATTGTCACATACTGTGACACTGTTCTTGTTTATTATGTTCTAGACTGATGACAGTTATAATATTTATTACAGAATAAAAGAAAACATACAAGAGCTTTCTGTTTTACTTTAATCTTGCTTAATCAGACACTAGTTATACCTGTTAACGCTGAAAAAAAGTTGTTTTTAGTGTAGTGAAGCCAGCCTATACTGTAGTTGGACTCTTTAGCCTAGTAGTTTGTAGCAGTATGTGCAGTGAGTGACTCTTTTAACCCATTACCCTATAGATACGCCTTTTAGCACATTTTATTTATTGTTTCACTAAAGAAAATAAATTTATACGGTTATAAACATGTACCAAAAGAAATAGTTTCTATTTCCGTGCAGAGTGTAGCTTAAAGCAGGCCGAAAGTAAAGCAGAATGTGCCTTAAGGCGCATTCTGCTTTACTTTCAACCTGCTTTCAGTGGTCATCTGTCTTAAAAAACTAGAAGCAGGCTATTGGGGTAAAAGTTTAAAGCATAAGTAAACCCCAAGTAGGAGTTTTCTACTTTGCTTACAGCATGCTAACTACAGTGGAGAATGTGCTATTCTTTCCCAATAAACGCGTTTACGCTAAAACTATTATTTGCAGTGCAAACAGTTTGGAGCCAGATCAGACGCCGGGTAACCCGGCGTCTGATCAGGCTCCAAACTGTTTGCCACCAAGATAAACAAGAATTATCAGAATTGTCCAAAAGTTGTTTTTTTCTACATTTTAGTGCTTTGCGTTTGCGTACGTTTGCGTTTAATCGGGAAAGAATAGCAGATTCTCCACTGTACCTCTAACAGTTTAGGAGAGGTGTCCTGGGATAGGGTTAAAGCATGAAAAGGCATTTCTATGATGAATAGGTAAAGGTATGTAAAGCGAAAAGTTTAAACCTTATTCATAAAAGTTATTATGCTAAGCGCGACTTGGTTAACATAATTTGCAAACAGTTTGGATCCTGATCAGATGCTGTGTAATGCAGTACAGTAAAACCTCTCTATTACGACCACTAAATTGTGTGATTTATTAGATGTGGCTGCTGAAAGTAAGGTGACAGTAAAACAGAAAGCTCCTTTAGTAGCTTTGTGTTTACTGTCACATTGCTTTAAACTGTCACCTGTCCTTTTTATGCGCCCGGCATCGATAGATGCGGAGGCGTATAGTAATCGTCCTGTCCGTCAGTCCGTCCGTCAGTCAGTCCGTCAGTCCGAGCGCACGAAAGGTCCTTTGTTGGGTAGGGAGAACAATAGATTCCATTCATTCCGTGATTACCCTATTGTTATTGTTGGGTATTTTAGTGTACTGTTGGGTACTTTTAAACAAAAAAAATACCCAACAAATGTCCAACTGTGAGAACGGCCGTCCATCCGTCCGTAACAAGGTTAAGTAGATTTTACCGTTTCGTCTACCATCAACACCCCTTACCCAAATGCTTGGATACTTATACAGTTGTTGCCTTGGACCATTCCCTACCCACCAATATCACCAAACTTTGATTTTGACCTTGACCTTGACCTAATTTGGACTTAGAATATTTTAAACAGGCTATTTCTTGGTTAAGTAGATTTTACCGTTTCGTCTAGCATCAACACAACTGACTACATCGCTTTGATACTTATACAGTTGTTGCCTTTGACCATTCCCTATCCACCTACATCACCAAACTTTGATTTTAACCTTGACCTTGACCTATTTTGAACTTTTTTTAAAGTATTTTAAATGGGCTCTTTCTCGGTTAACTAGATTTTACCGTTTCATCTAGCATCAACACTGTTATCTACAATGCTTTGATACTTATACAGTTGTTGCCTTGGACCATTACCAACTCACCAAGCTCTGTTTGACCTGACCTTGACCTAATTTGGACTTAGAAAAGATTAGAATATATTGTCCAGGATGCCACCGGGGGCATAAGCGTTTATTGAACGCGCAGTCTTGTTTACAATTAATTATCCTTCTTTTAGTGGCTTTAATAGAGAGGTTTTGCTGTATATGATCCAGATCCAAACTGTTTGACACTCATATTCAACTTAAAAATAAGAATCCTTCACTGGCTTCAGTTTATAAATCATAAAATATGATTTCTGGACAGATGATAAATTTAAAGCGGATAAAGATTCAGTATGATTAAGGATTCATATTGGTCCTGAAAGGGCATAGATGAGTGGCTTGTCTAGTTCAACCCAAGTTTTGCACCAAATTTTCAAATACATGCTCATTTGCTATTAATAATTTAAAAATTTCAATAAATAGTTAATAAGTTGCTAACTTGCTATTATTTGTTCCTTCATTTATTTACTAATATAGCTGCCAGTGGTGTACTTACACCACACAAAACTAAGTTTTAAAAACAAGAGGGTCATGGCCCTCATTTCGCTCACCTGGGGACATTGTACCTGAGCTAACGGGGCAAGAAAACATTTTGATATTGCTATATAAGAAAACCTTGAAATGTTGCTGAAGGCCATACTTATAGGTGGTCAAATGACCTAGATATTGTCAAGGTGATCATTCTGAATTTGGGGTAAAAAATATGGCCTGTAAAGTTGTTGTTGTGATGATGTTAACATCTATCCCGGGCTGGTCTGTCTTGCAGACTTATATATATATGCCATTGTGGGTGACTTTTCCTTAGCCAGTAGAGAGGCCTGAAGGGTGGAATCCTGAAGTAGTTGTTGTTAGACATCTGATGATGGTACCCAAAATTGAAATTTGGTTGGAGGCTGGCATCCATCTGTGAAATTTCTATGTTGTCAATGGATCTAGTGGTGAACTGGTGATCTAGGAATGAAGCACAAGTCGATTTCGGGGGAGTGGCACATAAAGTGTTCAGAAGCCATTTCTTTGATTTGACCTGTTGACCTACTTTTTAGTCTGACATAACCAATATTCATACTTGATCTAGATTTTGTCAAAGATTATTATTCTCCTTTAGTTTCATGAAATTATGGCCAAAACTGTAGGTCCTAGAGTACCGGTAATCTTGAAGCTTTTCCTATGATTTGACCTACTGACCCATTTTTTTTACCCCAAGTAATCAATATTACTACATTGCCTAGATTTTGTCAAGGTGATGATTCTGAGCAAGTTTAATGAAATAATGGGTAAAAGTATGGCTCCTAGAGTGTTTTGAAGCTCTTTTCTATGTTTTGATCAACTGACCTACATGTACTTTCAAACCCTACATAACCAATATTCTTACATTGCCTAGCTTTTATCCAGATGGTCATTCTAAGCGAGTTTCAAGAAGATTGGGCTAAAAATATAGCCCCTGCAATGGCCAAAAGTTTTTTTCTGCAATTTGATCTACTGACCTACTTTATGACCTGATATGACCTATATTCATTTATGACCTAAATTTTATCAAAGACATACCACTGACAAAAACTTTGAACAACTTTGAAAGTCTATCAATTGAGAAACAATTTGATGTTGTTGTTGTTGTTGGCGTACCTGTGCTTAACACTCACAGGACAGCTTGGTACAGACAGAATGGCCTGCCAAGCTGGAGGATTACGTGCATAGCTGTTTTCAATTACCTCGCCATATAGGCAGCCATGGTCCGTCTTCAGAGGAAAACAATTTGATGAAAACCAAATTAGAATTGGACCAGCAGTTTTGGAGAAGATTTTCTAAATTTTGTGCATGGTTGCCATGGCAACAAGAAAAATTAACCCACCCACAAGTTTTAACAACGTTTCGTTCCCCTACCCTACTGATGCTTCTGATCAAGTTTGGTTGAAATTAGACCAATGGTTTTAGAGAAGATGTTCAAAGATGTTGAAGGATGCCCTACTGGACAATCCCAATAGCTCACCTTGGGCTAATAAAATTCAGCTCAATGCAGTATGGATTCTATAATGCAGTAAGCACCGCAGACGGCTCGCATTGCACACAGAAAGGTAGCAGCAGACAAGCATTTACTAGCTAGCCACAAATTAATACAGCCAGATGACAACTAGTAGGTACCAAACAGATGGCTAGGCTAACGCACAGTAAGGAAGCAGCAAACAGGCACTTACTAGCTAGCCTTAAATGAATACAACCAGATAGCACCAAGCGGGTACCAACCAGACAGCTAGCATTGCACACAGAAAGGTAGCAGCAAACAGGCACTTACTAGCTAGCCACAAATGAATACAACTAGATAGCATCCAGCGGGTACCAACCAGACAGCTAGCATTGCACACAGAAAGGTAGCAGCAGGCAAGCACTTACTAGCTAGCCACAAATAAAAACAACTAGATAGCATCTAGCAGGTACCAACCAGACAGCTAGCATTGCCCACAGAAAGGTTGTGGCAAACAGGCACTTACTAGCTAGCCACAAATAAATACAACCAGATAGCATCTAGCAGGTACCAACCAGACAGCTAGCATTGCACACAGAAAGGTAGCAGCAGACAATCACTTACTAGCTAGCCACAAATAAATACAACCAGATAGCATCTAGCGGATACCAACCAGACAGCTAGCATTGCCCACAGAAAGGTAGCAGCAAACAGGCACTTACTAGCTAGCCACAAATGAATACAACCAGATAGCATCTAGCACTGGTACCAACCAGACAGCTGGCATTGCACACAGAAAGGTAGCAGCAAACAGGCACTTACTAGCTAGCCACATATGAATACAACCAGATAGCACCAAGTGGGTACCAACCAGACAGCTAGCATTGCACACAGAAAGGTAGCAGCAAACAGGCACTTACTAGCTAGCCTCAATTGAATACAACTAGATAGCATCCAGCGGGTACCAACCAGACAGCTAGCATTGCACACAGAAAGGTAGCAGCAGACAAGCACTTACTAGCAAGCCACAAATAAATACAACCAGATAGCATCTAGCGGGTACCAACCAGACAGCTGACATTGCACACAGAAAGGTAGCAGTACACAAACACTTACTAGCTAGCCACAAATAAATACAACCAGATAGCACCAAGCGGGTACCAACCAGACAGCTGGCATTGCACACAGAAAGGTAGCAGCAAACAGGCACTTACTAGCTAGCCACAAATGAATATAACCAGATAGCATCTAGCAGGTACCAACCAGACAGCTGGCATTGCACACAGAAAGGTAGCAGCAAACAGGCACTTACTAGCTAGCCACAAATGAATATAACCAGACAGCATCTAGCACTGGTACCAACCAGACAGCTAGCATTGCACACAGAAAGGTAGCAGCAAACAGGCACTTACTAGCCTGCCAAAAGCAGCACACCGACAGACAGTATCTGGTAGGCGACAACCAGATAGCTAGTATTGCAGCAGCAAACAGGCACTTACTAGCTAGCCACACATGAATACAGCCAAACAGCATCTTTAAATAAGCACTTACCAGAAATCAGGCACTTACTACTATTAGCCAATAGCCAGTCAATACTGCATATGGCTTAGGCTGAAGCTAGCAGATACCAATGAGTAAGTCAACAATGTACATGCAAGTAGGTATACAGCAATTAGCATAAATCTAACCAATCGGCCAACACTGCACACAGCTAAGCAGCAGGCACCAACGGGTCGCTCAGCACTGTATAAAGCTAGGCAACAGGCACTAACCAGTCAGCCAACTCTGTGTTCAGCTAGGCAGCAGGCACCAACCAGTCAGCCAACACTGTGTACAGAAAGGCAACATGCACCAACCAGTCAGCCAACACTGTGTTCAGTTAGGCAAAGGCTAGCAGGCACTAATCAGTTGGTCAACACTGTAAACAGCTTGGCAGAGGCTAGCAGGCACCAACCAGTCAGCCAACACTGTGTACAGTTAGACATGGGCTACCAGGTACCAACCAGTCAGCCAACACTGTACAGCTTGGCAGCAGGCATAAACCAGTCAGCTACCACCATAGTAAGCTAGGCAGCGGCTAGCAGATGCTATCTAGTCAGCCAAAACTGTATACACCAAGGCAGCAGGCACCAACTAGTCGGCCATACTGTGTACAGTTGTACTGCTTAGAGGTATCAGCGGCTAGCAGACACTATCTAGTCAGCCAACACTGTGTACATCAAGTTAACAGGCACCAATCAGTCAGCCAACACTGTGTACAGCTAGTTAACAGGCACCAACCAGTCAGCCAACACTGTGTACATCAAGTTAACAGGCATCAATCAGTCAGCCAACCCCGTGTACAGATAGTTAATAGGCACCAATCAGTCAGCCAACACTGTGTACAGTAGGTTAACAGGCACCAACCAGTCAGCCAACACTGTGTACATCTAGTTAACAGGTACCAACCAGTCAACCAACACTGTGTTCAGCTAGGCAGGGGCTTGCAGGCACAAACCAGTCAGCCAACACTGTGTACAGCTTGGCAGGGGCTAGCAGGCACCAACCAGTCAGCCAACACTGTGTTCCACTAGGCAGGGGCTAGCAGGCACCAACCAGTCAGCCAACACTGTGTCCAGCTAGGCAGTAACTTGCAGGCACCAACAGTCAGCCATACTGTGTACAGCTTGACAGCAGGCACCAACCCATCAGCCAACACTGTGTACAGCTTGGCAGGGGCTAGCAGGCACCAACCAGTCAGCCAACACTGTGTTCCACTAGGCAGGTTTTAGCAGGCACCAACCAGTCAGTCAACACTGTGTTCCACTAGGCAGGGGCTAGCAGGCACCATGCAACCAGTCAGCCAACACTGTGTTCAGCTAGGCAGTAACTAGCAGGCACCAACAGTCAGCCATACTGTGTACAGCTTGACAGCAGGCACCAACCTGTCAGCCAACACTGTGTACAGCTTGGCAGTGGCTAGCAGGCACCAACCAGTCAACCAACACTGTGTTCAGCTAGGCAGTGGCTAGCAGGCACCAACCAGTCAGCCATACTGTGTACAGTGTGACAGCAGGCACCAACCAGTCAGCCAAACTGTTGTAAGCTAGACAGCGGCTAGCAGATGCTATCTAGTCAGCCAAAACTGTATACAACTAGGCAGTAGGCACCAACTAGTCAGTCAATACTGTGTTCAGCTAGGCAGAGGCTAGCAGGCACTATAACCAGTCAGCCAACACCGTGTACAGCTAGTTAACAGGTATCAATCAGTCAGCCAACACTGTGTACAGCTAGTTAACAGGCACCAACCAGTCAGCCAACACTGTGTACAGCTAGTTAACAGGCATCAACCAGTCAGCCAACACTGTGTACAGATAGTTAACAGGCACCAACCAGTCAGCCAACACTGTGTACAGCTAGTTAACAGACACCAACCAGTTAGCCAACACTGTGTACAGCTAGGCAGGGGCTAGCAGGCACCAACCAGTCAGCCAACACTGTGTTCAGCTAGGGAGCGGCTAGCAGGCACCAACCAGTCAGCCAACACTGTGTTCAGCTAGGCAGTGGCTAGCAGGCTCCAACCTGTCAGCCAACACTGTGTTCAGCTAGGCAGTGGCTAGCAAGCTCCAACCAGTCAGCCAACAATGTGTTCAGCTAGGCAGTGGCTAGCAAGCTCCAACCAGTCAGCAATACTGTGTACAGTGTGACAGCAGGCACCAACCAGTCAGCCAAACTGTTGTAAGCTAGACAGCGGCTAGCAGATGCTATCTAGTCAGCCAAAACTGTATACAACTAGGCAGTAGGCACCAACTAGTCAGTCAATACTGTGTTCAGCTAGGCAGAGGCTAGCAGGCACTATAACCAGTCAGCCAACACCGTGTACAGCTAGTTAACAGGTATCAATCAGTCAGCCAACACTGTGTACAGCTAGTTAACAGGCACCAACCAGTCAGCCAACACTGTGTACAGCTAGTTAACAGGCATCAACCAGTCAGCCAACACTGTGTACAGCTAGTTAACAGGCACCAACCAGTCAGCCACTGTGTACAGCTAGTTAACAGACACCAACCAGTTAGCCAACACTGTGTACAGCTAGGCAGGGGCTAGCAGGCACCAACCAGTCAGCCAACACTGTGTTCAGCTAGGGAGCGGCTAGCAGGCACCAACCAGTCAGCCAACACTGTGTTCAGCTAGGCAGTCGCTAGCAGGCTCCAACCAGTCAGCCAACACTGTGTTCAGCTAGGCAGTGGCTAGCAAGCTCCAACCAGTCAGCCAACAATGTGTTCAGCTAGGCAGTGGCTAGCAGGCTCCAACCAGTCAGCCAACACTGTGTTCAGCTAGGCAGTGGCTAGCAGGCTCCAACCAGTCAGCCATATTGCTGTTGTTGTTGTAATCGTTCCCACCTTTATAGGTGAACCTCTTCTTGAAGAGTTGAACAGTTTTGCACTATAATCCTCCACCCGAATCGTAGTTATAATATGTATTATATATATACACTTATATACATTCACAGTCACTGTACACTGGTTTGTTTTGTTTTGGGGGTTGCCCACCGGCTCTTACAATTTACTATTTACGGGAAGTAGCACCAATGTTGAAGACCTTGCCGTCCCCATTATGCCTATCGGATTTATAATTACTTATCATCCTGTATCTTGCACAATGTAGAGAATACATGAGACGTCGGCAATGGAATTCTAAGTCGTAGATTCTCCGGTCTTCTTTCTTCTGTATATTAAAGCGACTCGCAACCAGATGGTGCATTAAAAATAGTAATTTGTAAATATGTGTCAAACGCTTATATAAATGGTAAAGAATTAGTTTAGGATAAGAAATTCTGTTTAAAAAAATGTATTTCAATAAAAAAAAATATTGGTCTCTGGTGGGATTCGAACCCGGGGCCCGGCATTGGCGGACAGAAGGCAAAATAGGGGAAACCACTTAGACCAATGGACCACGGAACTATCCGTTTATCTCGGATCGATTTTAACGTATTTCAATGTGTAGCATCGAAAGTGCATACAACTTCGTAATTCGGCTCGTGTTTATGTCTGAGCCCGTGGAGAGAAGCAACAACAACAACTATACCGTCTACTAGTCGGTATAGAAAAACGATGGAAAATATCTAAAAATCTAAGATTCGGTGACGATTCTTGAGACTTTTTTTGGACTGATCATATTTTTTTAATGTCAGAAGCCAAATAATGCCACAAATTTGCTTTTATTTGAGTATTTTATTTTATTTTGACAAGTACACCATCCGGTTGCGAGTCCCTTTAACATGGGTATAGTCTAGTATAATGTCTAATTTTCTGTTCATGCTGAGATTTTCAAAGCTAATGTTGGCTATTGAATCTAGCTGTTTGGTAATTTCATTTAGTATAGGTTGTCTGACTTGTTCTAGTATGGTACAGTCTAGAATGAAGTGTCCTAAGTCTTCCGGGTTTTCACCACACAGTTGACATGTAGGATCTATGTTGTTCTGGTTGAACTTTGCTCTATTGGTTTGTAGGATATAGGTTCCCGTCAATATCTTTATTTTAACTGGTAATCTGTTTATCTCTCGTATGGAATTGTTGGTAGTCTCTATATTGGGATGAAGTTTCCAAGGTTTGTAGGCTACATTCATATGTTGAAGACTATGATATTTCTTTCCAAGACTTTCCAGTCGTTCCTCTACTGTTGCTGTTATGGCTGTAAATACTTTATTCTTCCATTGTTTCTTCAGTGGAGGTGTATCAATAAGTTGTTTGGGGTCACCCAGGTCATATTTCCAGAATATTTTCTTTAAATCGTTGAACCAGCTTGCACTGTTTGTTGCTTTGACTGTTAATTGTCGTCTTGCCAGTTTCTTTTCTGTACTGGTTTCCGGTTGATGACAAAGATTATTGTAGAATGTTAATATTTTGATATCAATTTGTTCTTGTATAGGTATAAAACCTGATAATATATAAACAGCAGGATCTGCAACGTTTTGTGGTAAGGATAAAACTTGTTTAATTAGCTTCTTTTGAAATGTTTCAAGTTGGCCGACAAACTTTTTTGTAGGTATTAGTATTTCCATGCCATATAGGAGGATAGGTTGAATGTATGTTCTTATTAAATGTAAAGATGTTGCTGGATCTAATCCATTCTCGCCATGAAGTCCTGATGCCATTAGACTGTATGCGGTTCTTCTGGCTTTTTTAATGTTAGCTTCTACTGTTTTATTCATGGTTTCTGCTATTGTTCTCCCCCTCTGGATTCCGAGATGAGTGGAGTTCTGAACTTTCTTTAAATCTTTTCCATCAAGATCATAATTGGTGTGGTATTTATCTGTATTGAGTACAACTGTTTTATCAGGTTGGAGCTTGTATCTTTGTTTCGTACTGAAATCGTATGCAAGGTCCAGTAGTATTTGGGTTTCACTCGGATCTGAGCTATTGATTGTAACATCATCAGCACATGCTGTGGCGGGACACTCAACATCTCCTATCTTTATTCCTCTTCCAGTAGCTTTAAACTGATGTAGGAGTGGGTCTATGTATATTTTATATAGGTCAGCACTCATTATGCCTCCTTGTCTGATACCTTGTTCAATATTAAATGTGTCAGAATTGTTTCCGTTCCATCGAGTAATACAACAGTAATGGGTTTCTTTTCATCTTTGCAGTCTCTATAACATTCTTCCAGTATGAGGGCAGCATTGAGTGGCGATGTGCCTACTGTAAAACCTCGTTGTAGTTCACTTTGACTGTCCATGATCAATGGATTGATTCTGTTCTTGATGACTGTTTCAATGATCTTGCATAATACTGGTAGTACTGTTATTCCTCTATAAAATTTAGCATCTGTTTTAGAGCCTTTGTTTTTGTATATTGGTGTAAGTAGACCGATTTTAAGAGTATCAGGTATTTCAGATTCTGTAAAAATCTTGGGGTTACTAGAATAACCGGAATACACCGGAATACACCGAAATACACTTTAATATACCCATTATGGCTCATGAAACAGTTTCAGATGATGTATTTACACATTTTGTGTACTAATATATTAAATTTGCAAAGGAAATATGCAATTTGTGGGTTATAAATGTTTATTTTCTGTTGAAATCGTAACCAAAATATACTTTGTACGGTGTAATTCTCACGTATGTGTAATTCTCACATGATACCTAAAAGGTAGATTTCGGTTAAGATTTCAACAGAAAAACCATTTATAACCCACAAATTGCACATTTCCTTTGCAAATTTAATAAATTAGTACTTAAAATGTGTATATACATCAACTGAAACTCTTTCATGGTCCATAATAGGTATAGTAAGGTGTATTTCGGTGTATTCCGGTGTATTCCGGTTATTCTAGTAACCGAAAATCTTGTTCATCAGAAAGAGCAGTGTATCAAGCATCTCCTCTTCTGCGTGAAGTATATGTTCTATGGTGACTCCGTAGATATCTGCAGATTTCCCTCTATTTATAGATTTGATGGCTTTTTCAATTTCAGTCTTTGAAATATCTTTAACTTTGTTATTTCTCACAAGTGATCGAATGGTATCATATTCCATCTGAATAATGTTATCAAAATTTGAATCATACAGGGGGTCATTATCTGCTTGTGCCAAACTCTCGAAATGTTTCTTGAAGCCACTTAAGATTTCATACTGTGTACAGATTTGAAGCAGTTTACTGCTTCGAGGTACAACTATAGGCAGCGGCTAGCAGACACTTTCTTGTCAGCAAACACTGTATACAGCTAGGCAACATCCAGTTGGCCAACGCTGTGTACAGATAGGAAGTAGCTAGCAGGCTCTAACCAGTCGGACAATATGTACAATGTATCAAATATTGGATCAGTTTCTTAGCAAATCAATTAATAGAATTAGTGCCAATTACATTCAGTAATTCAGAAAGAAAGAAAGAAGATCAAACAATATTTGAAGGAGCTCTCTGATCAGGAGTTGCTCTGTTTCAACTTTGTCATTTAGTTTCAACCTATGCACAGAAAAAATGCTGTTCAAAGATTATTTTTCTTCTTAATATACAGACCATAATCATTAATTGCAAAGATTTGACCAGAGAGCTCATTCAAGAAAGAGAGCGGGGTCGCAACTGTTATTTCACCAATTTTTACGAAAAACTAATTTTCACGCGAACCGGTATTTGACAAACAACGAAAACACAAAACGTTGAGCACACGAAATATTTTACTCTGTAACTTTTTAAGACATAAAGAACAATGCCAAAGGTTAAGCGAAGCAGAAAACCACCTCCGGATGGATGGGAACTTATCGAACCAACTCTAGATGAACTCGATGCCAAAATGAGAGAAGGTATCTATCTCATTCTTTTGGATTTTAGCAACGCATTTGACAAGGTTAATCACCAAAAACTACTCTCCACTCTACTAGAATACGGCGTCTCTCCCCAAATCCTGAACCGACAATATGGAGTCTAAGGAAATATTCATACCTCATTACCTGACTGACCAATTTCCTAAGATTTACAGTCACAAGGCCGACCCTACCTAAGGCCGACCTTAATTTGTATAGTAGACCTATAGTCACAAGGCCGACCTTATGTTTATATAGCAATTAGGTTTTCACACCTCTTTTACCGGCATGTATTTGATCACGAATGAAGAACGACGTTCTTCATTCGTGATTTGATGAAAGATTGTATATAACCGACACGAGCCGGCATTATTGCAAAGACCCAATAATATAATAGTTCAGATCCAGTTCCTGATAACACTAATATTTTTTATAAAAAAATCATGTAATTTATTATTTAAACATGGACATGTAATTGTTTATAAATAAATGTTAAACTTTTATGTTTTTATATAACTGACACGAGTCGGCAATTGTCGCAAAAACCGTAATAATAGTTCAGATCCAGATCCTGATCACCATAATAATTTTCTTTTAAAAAGGATGTTAGATCTATTTAAACAAAATAAAAAAGGTATGTAAATGTTTATAAATAATTCTTAAACATTTATGTTTTTATCAATGTTAGCCTATTCCATTAGGGCGTGATGGCAATTAGCCTGCATATTTAATAGTTTCGATCCAGATCAAGATCCAACATTTTCCCCCAAAAAAAATGTTATTCTCTAGAGCCCATGAGAAAAATGTGACTGAGAGTATATGATATGCCGCGTTATTAATTACTTACTCATAAGAAGCTAAATATATAATAAAGAAAATATAAATGCATGTTTTATTCTATTTTCAGAGTGTACATTTTACATAGCACATAATTTAAGTTGTTCAATTTGAGAAAAGATGCTTCAGGAAATAGTACAGATTCAGATCACATGGAGCTGTTCAAGAACAATTTTAACCACCTGTTACCGATATTTGATGATTTTATGTTGAAGGTCATAAAAATAAGAGGAAAATATTAGAAATCTATGTAGAATAAAATGAACAATTTTAATTTAAAATATTTTAATAAAGTCCTCTGATTGATTTCAGCATTATTTGTACATTTTTTTTTAATTATAGATAGAGATTGTAATGATGCTATTGGCATATGTCTGTGATTGTATAATAATTATGATTATGTTGATGAAACAACACTGTGTGTTACATTGTGCATTACTGACTAAAGACACTTTGAATCTTGAATGTGTTCACGGTCTGCACTGTTGGTCACTGGTTGACATTTTTAGTTCCCGGGGCTAATGGTTTTTGAAACGTCGTTACTATTTGCATAGATTGTTTCAAGCAACAATGGCACGCTGATTTACAAAACAATAATGTCTTAAGTCACTTGTATCTGTATATAAAAGAAGAGTTTGGTATTGCAGATTATCTGAACACTTTGAAATACAAACCATCAAGATTTGCATTAACACGATTACGTGTATCTGCACATAAATTACGCATTGAGTTTGGAAGATATGGACGAAACCGTTTGGAAAGACACGAAAGAATATGTCAGTTATGCGAAAGCAATGATTTAGAAGATGAGTTTCATTTTGTTTTAAAGTGTTCAGCATATAATGATCTTCGTAGCAAATTAATAAAACGTCATTTCTACCAACGCCCAAGTATGCATAAATTTACAGAATTGCTTAAGACAAAAAGCAAAGTCGCACTGATAACGATCAATAAAGTTTGTTAATTTCCCGACATTCGAAGCAGGTAATAAGTTAATATGTCGTAACAGAAAGGTTTTAATTTTCTTAAACATTGTAAAATGACAAACGGTGCAGACCCTGATCAGGGGACCCAATTAGGGGCCCTGTGATTTGAACTTCACTGCTTACATAGGACCAGTGTATGTTTAACAGGTACCCTTTTTCAAATATCCAGTTATAGTAGTGTTGTTAGTAATATTTTCTTCTTAATATTATTATTATTATTATTATAAGTAGTAGTATATTGTGTATTTTTAAGATCCTGATCTAATATTGATATAAACAGGGATAATAAATAGTCTATTTATTATCCCTGATATAAACTGGGTTAGTTAGATCAAAAGTGAAAGTTAATTTCTCTAGCGCCACGTGCCATACTGATAATGTATTATTTTGTATTTATAAGTGTTGAAACGTGGCAGCTTAATCGTAGCTTAACATATACAAACGTGTGTGTGTTTTGAATATATATGTATTGCTTCTTGGTGTGTTAAAGGAAGAAAATATTAACAATTTAAAAAAACGTCGAATTCTGTTTTATTTTCTTTCCTTATAGAAAATCTAATCACGATTTACACATTGAATTCAGAGAATGTACACTCTGTAAAAGATACAAAACATAACGTTATCAAGAGATTTTTCGATGATGATCTGGGTCTGAACTACCTACATGTATATATATAGAGCAACAACTGACCATGACCTGGGTCTGAGGTATTAAGTAAGTTAATTACCCATAAATACGGTAATGATATTCTGCAATGACACTCATTTGCATCAAATATAAAGCGATTATGATCTGGGTATGAACAATAATTATGCGTTTATCGATAATTGTCACCACGCGCCTAACATACCTGTAAAATAAGTGTGAAACCTAAATTGCTATATAAAGATAAGGTCGGCATTGTGACTATAGGTCTACTATACAAATTAAGGTCGGCCTTAGGTAGGGTCGGCCTTGTGACTATCAACCTTTCCTAACAAGTTGTAAAATGCGAACCATAGTAAACAGACCTAACCAGTTTAGAAGGGGATCAGTTAGGTGAAACATCAGTGGACTCTGGAGTCCTGCAAGGAACTGTTCTTGGCCAAATCCTGTTTCACATGATAAATGGCCTCCTAGACTACAGTAACTTGTGAAATCAACAGATTTCACTATTTGCAGACGGTGCCGGACGTTTTGGTAAATGACCAGTTCGGTAAATTGATTTTATATAGTGAAAGGTCTGGGCGTTTCGGTAAAAAGATGAATTATAGTAATCAAATGTTTATGTACCTGTATATCACACCTTTCGCTTGATCGGTATCTGATAGCGCTTGTTATGTACACTTGTACCTTGGATCTAAACTAATAATTACCATATATGATCTAGTTCTGGAAAGGGTAAAATTTCTAAGCCGAATCGGGTTTTAAAGTCTGTAATGAAGTGGGAAATGGAAAACTGTAAAAAATACAAAGTGAACATTGAGAGTCCTTTTAAAGTATTTGCAACCCCAGTTATTTTTACTTCCTTTACATGTCTATTTCGTTGCCAACTTGGTAGATCAGGATCCACACATACTAAAACAACCCTGCAAAAGTGGCACAAACACCGTGACATAGTCTGATTGTTACCGCGTACCGGGAGAGGAGCGATACACTTAATCCTTTAATTACTATAATTTACCATTTTACCGAAACGTCCAGACCTTTCACTCTATAAAATCAATTTACCGAACTGGTCATTTACCTAAACGTCTGTAAAACTTTGCAGACGACTGCCAACTGTACCAATGTGACTAAACCATCAACAGTAGAATAGACCAAGAGGAACTTCAAACAGACCTAACCAGTTTAGAAACATGGGCACGCTGGGATAATAATCAGTACATGGCCATCATTATTAAACATCCATAACTCTAGCAACTCCTAGTATGAGAGTGGGCTATAGTTAATTTTGTAACTTAGACTGAGAGTCTACAGTAACAGACCAGTAACTCTAGCCACAGCCTTGTTATTTATCTAGCCTGTTGTCTCCTAATCCTATTCTCGTGTCGCTAAGCCTAAACGTATATAGAAGGCACACAAACAGCTATTTAGAGAATTCTTCTTTGTGGCTTAAGAAACCAGCCAAAACTCCAATAAGTATAACACCCAGAAAAACAATAAAAATAAACAACATCTGGGTCTTATATTTTAGTGCCATTTGAAATCTACTATATTGAAACTTTCTTGTGTCTATAGCATCTTTTTTGTTTATAAATTGAGATTTAACTACGCAGTAGTATTAAATTTAATGGCATTTTGTCACATGTTTAACATGTGAAATTTTGAAAAAAGATACAATTTGAATCCAATTAACAAAACACAGACTCTGTCGGACGGGGTTGACTTAAAATGAATTCAGACCGAGAAATTTATTTATATCTTTCATAATAAAAAGTTAGGTTTTGCATAGATAAGAGGATTAAACATAACGCAATACTTGGATCGTATTCTTTAATTGGATTTTAATTGGTCTCAAGAAAGACTTGACGTGGAACATGATATCTGAGCTGCCATGTAGAGTATAGTGTCTTTAAACCTTTCTGTGTAAAGCTTCCTTTCGATAGAGATCTATAAACTATTCCGGTCTACTGCTGTAAAACTGTATTCCCTTCAACATTGCTTTTTTAGGTAAAAATGTGGATTTTAGTTCTTTGCATATATACATGTACTGAAGTGAACAGCAAAAGAAACTGTACATGAGACATAATGTGTATTTATTATAGCATGTGTTTAAAAGTTATAACAAAAATGTTAACAAGTTAAACAGTATTCAATTTCAATTCATTTCATGAAATTTTATGAAAATCTATGGAAGCGTAACGTTACGGCGTCACTCTTAAAACTGTTGGTGTGAAAAGTAAAATTCCGCAAATGCTAAATTTTTTTGCACCACAATATCAATGAAACAATTCAACTTTACATCCACTTTTGTGCAGCTAAAATCCACTCTTTTATGAAGGTTTAGTATGTAATATGTCCTCCGTTTGCTCTGGTGGCTGCCACTAGACGTCTGCGCATAAAATGGGACTTCTGTGCCGCGAATGGATAGTTGCCGGTGTGCATCCAAATGTCCGTTAAATCTCTTCTATGCGTCTATTGCACATAATCATGCTAATGGCACATTCGCGCTGTGTTTGGTTTAGTCTAGCGATCAATTAAACTCTTTAATTTTAATAAAATGTTGTTTTTCCTTTTACTGTTTCGTCAATAACCTCAATGACACAAAAATTTCAACACGTGGGCATTTTATTAAACGCGCACTTGCAATTCGTGCAAAACTGCTTAACGATACCCTGTGGCCATCCGGTTGACCGATATCAAAATTGCACAAGCTAAAATTGTTGGGCATTATTCAAATATAGGAAATAAAGACCAAATTTATGCCCTTGTATACCGAGTGTAATTATTCATTAACTTTAAGTATGTATAATTTCTTTTGCTGTTCAGTATATTTTCTAACAATCGGGACACTTTAGGAGACTCTTTCCTGCATTTTTTAACTGATTTCTCTCCGGATACAATTTTTGGATTGATGAAGCGTCTGTGAATAGTATCACAAGTGCCCATTTGAGTCGATTTTGTACGGCACGAGTTATTGAGAACAGGCGCGTAGCTACCTGTACGCAAAAAACGCAAATGCGTACACATTGTCCTCAAAAATAGAATTTAAAAGTCCAAAAATGCAATAAAAATCGTAGGGGGTAGGGGGTAGAGATAAAAGGCTGGAAGACAAGCTATCAGAAAAAAAAACATTATCCTAGAATCAATAATTTGTTATTCTGAGTCAAATTATTACATAGTCTTTGAATGCGGGAAACACCGTCAGAACGCACCAGAGATCATCTAGGATTAAAAATTTCCCGGGGGAGCATGTCCCCCGGACCCCTCTAGAGTAAGAGTGTTTAAACCAAACAGAGAGGGCATAATTATGTGTTGGGAGTCGAATTTTACATATAGATTGAAAAATGATGTTGGTATTTTTCTGTTTAACCCGTTTTGATTTTTGATTGCTCGAAATGCCCTTAGAACTCACCAAAGCCCATCTAGAAATATATTTTTTTCGGAGGAGCCTTCCGCATTCCCAGTAAGAGTGCTTTCGCCAATTGAAATAGCTTTGCCCCTGACGTCAACGTGTGTCCCCTCAAATCACAGTTTGCTTCCTACGGGCCTGCTTTATCATGTTATCAAAACGGATCGTAAATGCAAATGGTTCTGTAGCAGATCTGAATGTAACTGATTGTCAGTTTAAAATTAACATCAATGATTTCAGAAACGTACATTAGATCTATATACGATCCTGATGATTTTTCTCGTCAATGTCGTTTTTGGTTTTTTTATTCAACTCTTTGCACAGATTTATGTTATTTTATCACCTGTTTTGAATGCGGGAAACGCCCTCAGAATGCACCTGAGACCATCTAGGAATTAAAATTTCCCGGGGAGCATGCCCCCGGACCCCCCTAGTATAGGAGTGCGTACACTTCCTAATTGGTCTACCTACGTCCCTGGAGAAAACCCTATAATATGAGAATAGCCGATAAATAGTGGTTTGAATGAACCCTAGCTTCTGAAGAAGCCCTCTGATCGGGGGTCTGCACTATTTGTCATTGCAAACATTGAGAAAAAACCAACCCTAAAAAATTGTCAAAAATGAACAAGACTAAATTGGCAACTGAAATTGTCCATTTGAAGTGACATGGAGGAAAGTGTTAATACTGTAACTGAGTATGGTTACTGAATTCTATAGATTAGAAATGCTCAATTGATTTGTATTGAGAAGAGCCAGGCCTTTTTCTGGTGCATCCATGGGTCCAGTAAACGGACCCATTCCCAATGGGAAATGGTAAAAGAAAATCCCAATTTCCAAAAAAATTTCCAAATTTAAAAAAATAAATAAATAAAAAAAAATGTTTTTTTTGTTTGTTTTCATACAGATTGTTACTGATAACTCGAATTCAAATAAAAACTAATAAAACAAGTGGAAATAACTACTACATGTCAATTTCCTGGCCATTTAGCTTAAATTATGTGAAATCAATTCTAAACATTCTTCCCAAAACATGATTTTTCGCGCCAAAAATTTCCCAAATCAGAAATTGGAGTTTTTCCCAAAATGTCCAGAAAAAGGCCTGAGAGCTTCAAGAAGTTTCTGTAAGTATGTTTATTGTTTAGCTTCAAAACCTTTCATTGTAAGTGATGTAACACTAAGGAAGGAAGTGAAGTCGAAGATGAAATTTTAAAGAAAAATGCATTTCTTTTATATTTTCATTATAGCTGAAACAGATCCACATGAGGGAAAGAGAAAGGTAGAGGCAATGTGGCCAATATTTAGACTACATCACCAACGATCACGATATATCTATGACTTGTTCTACAGGAGAAAGGCTATAAGCAGAGGTTTGTAATTTTCAACTGTTATTCTTTGAAAATGGTTCCATTGTTAGTCTTTCAATTAATAATTGTTATCTATCTCTGGATACTGCCAACCCCTCTGATCAAGTGTACTAATTTATCTCAAAGATGTTTTCATTTATAAATGCAGTCAACATCTTTTTCTTATACATACTGTATTTCAAGAAAAAGCTAGCTTTCTGTACTCAGCACTAGTCAGCAGTAATCAGTAATCACACATCAAAGATAACTTTCAGAAGCAGTAATTGGAAGAACTTCTCATGATGTCTATGAAGGGTTTCAGTTTTATCTGAACTCATTCACCCCTAAAACTTTTAATGGACAATTCCAATTTTAAAATAAGTCTAGTCAATGTTTGACTATTTAGGGTTGATTTTGACAATAATTTTCAAAATGACAAACAGTGTAGACCCTGATCAGAGGGCTCCTTCAGGAGCCCTCTGATCAGGGTCTACACTGTTTGCATAGGGCAAGTGTAATCTTTACAGGTACACTTTTTGTAAATAACAAGTATACTCGTCACTAGGGTTGAATGTGTTAACAGCTTTGCTCTATGGCTCATACATGATAAAGTACAACTCAATTGGCTGAAAAAGTTACACAACTTTGCTGAATTTTGTTTGCCACTTCATATAGATAATTTTACTATGCCAGGGTTGTTCATGAAGAAGATGATGGTTGTTCCCTTTCCGTCATTGCTTGTTTTCAGTATTGAAGACCGACTGTTGCTTGAAGCTGACTTGAAAGTCAAGCAGAATGCTCTTAACTCTTTCAACACTTTAGTACATGTAACTCTTGCGGGTAATTCGGTTTCCTTGTAAATGTTTTTAGTTACCAAGACAAAACATCAACCAGTCTACTTGGAATTTTGGGTAGTTTAATGAATACTGGTCTAAACTAGCATATATTTCAGACCCAGATCAGAGGGCTCCTATAGGAGCCCTCTGATATGGGTCTACACTGTTTGCAAAGGTGACAAGTATATTTTAAACAGGTTTATGGTGTTGAAGAGTTAAAGATAATTCTGCTTATAACTTTCAGTCTGCACTAAACTACCAACTGCTAGGATATTAATAAACAATGTACTGCTTATGGTGCATATTTATGACTGCATAAAATGGAAGCAATATCTTTAGTGAAGGAATGCATTAAAGGCTTAAAAAGGTGTTTATTATATTGGATAATGGTGAGATTGTGTGTAAATGCGTAATGTGCATATACAGTTGAAAACTTGTGTCTTATCAAACTTGTGCCAACTTGTGGTCACCATTTTTATTTGTCTTCAGAATTATATGAGTACTGCCTAAAAGAGAACATCGCTGACAAAAACTTGATTGCAAAGTGGAAAAAGCAAGGTTACGAGAATCTTTGCTGTCTTCGCTGTATACAGACCAGGGACACTAACTTCAGCACAAATTGTATATGCCGAGTACCCAAGAGCAAACTTGAAGCTGTAAGTAGCTTACTTATATTTAGCACATGGCTTGGAGCTCTCGGCCAATCAGATGCCTCAAAATCCTGTGACTATATCGTTAAGTTGAACAAGACCATAGACTTACTAACACACTGTTCATTTAGTCCACGCATCTGTCATCTGAAGGCAATTTTGACGTCACAATCCTTTAGGCTGCACTATAGGCTTAGCAATAAATAATCGAAAATTGAATGAAATAAACACCAGATCAAGGAATTTCACAGTAACAATAATAGATCTAGATCTACTCCATCCCGCTCGACCTAGATATATGCATTATTCAAGCTGTAGATATAAAAACCGAGATCTGCATGTCTAGATTGTCTTTAAAAAATAGATGAAATCAGAGGGGAACTGCACACGATTGATGACATCAGATTTCATTTTTAAATGTATAGTGAGACTTAGACTTCAAAGACAATTGCTAATAAAATGTACTCAAATGTCTCAAATTTCAAATTGAAATTACAAATAAAATTACTTTTTTCGTCTAAAAACAAAAAGCAGAAACAAAGGGCCTTGTCATTTCTTATTTTCCTCGAGCCCAAGCCAGTGCTTAATAGGATAGACCATGGTTGAAGACGACTCCATGCATCTGAAACCACTTTCACAAATTCAATCAAACATTGTCAAAAACATCAGTAGACAGGGAGAAAGAAATCTTCTTGGGCGAAATCAAATGGGAGCACAGAGTCATTTGCCCTTGGTGTGAAAATGCCACATTTATAGGGGTTTACACTCTTATCAACAGTTTGGAATAGATTTTGCACACATTATATTATTTTGTATGCAATTATCAATTCTTTGATGAGATTACACATTGGTTCTTGATGTAGAAAAAGAAAGATTTCAACAACATCTGCAAATTGGAATCAACTTTGATGAAACTCTGATAAGCTATTTATATGGCTATGGTTTTGATAATGGGTAAAATTGTCAGGTTCAATATCCTCAGGTGAGCTAAATCAGTCCATCATGGCCCTCTTACTTTGTTTGACATGGCATATTTTTAACTCTTACCATGCTAGCGGCTGGTATATGTCCCACAGTGATTACCTTTGCAAACAACTTTTGATCTAGATGAGACGCCGCATAATGCGGCGTCTCATCAGGATAAAAAACTGTTTGACACTCTGACTATTTTGAAAAGATATTTTTCAAAATTCTATTTTTAGAACAATAGCAGACAACAATTGTTGCAGATGAAAAATTACCCAGCATGCAAATTGAAAGAGTTAAAGGTGTTTATAAATTGTTCATGTTGTTATCTTTGTATTTTCAGGGAAAGATAGTTGAGTGTATACACTGTGGCTGCAGAGGATGTTCAGGGTGAAACAAGCAGAGAGGACATGTTCACTTGTGATTTGTTGTAATGTGATAGCTGACATACATCTTGGAAAGGTGTCCAAAAATGGGGCAGAACAGTCTTAAAAGTTGATGCTTTATTCTCAACAGTGTTAACTCATATTTTGACCCTAGCCATGAGCATATGCGTCCTTTACAAACAGTATACCTGTGAAGAGTACACTTGTCCTGTGCAAACAGTATAGACCTAGATCAGAGGGCTCCTGTAGGAGCCCTCTGATCTAGGTCTGCATTGTTTGTCAGTTTGTAGTACTTAGTGAAAAACAACCCTCAATAGTCAAAAATAGATCATCAACTGGAATTGTCAATTTTGACTAAATTTTAGTTGTGGGTTTAGGTACACACATAATTTTTCATTTGTGTGTGTATCAGAAAAGAAAAAATATGTGGAGAAGAGAATTTTCACCTGGCTGCTTTCACTAGTCTGATGTTTGGGTAGATATTAATATACCAACATCTGTAGTTGTAAGCTTTTGGAGGTGTCACAGCCCATGGGCCTCTTATTAAATTGCTTTCAGATATGGAAAGTAAATTCTTTAACCCTGTAACCAAATTCCAATTGACCATTTCATATTTTGAAGACAGATGACTACTTCAGGCAGGTTAAAAGTAAAGCAGAATGTGCCTCAAGGCACACTCTACTTCACTTTCAGTCTATTTTAAGCCACCATCTGATAGGATAAATAAAATATTGGTTCATATTCATGATTGTATAAATTGGAATCATTTCTCCAGTGGAGGAATAAATAAAAGGCATAAAAATCTGTATTTTATGGGGCAATATGTTTTAATGATTAAGTATTTTTGCAATGGTAGATATTCCTAACCCTTTCAGCACTGAATAAATATCTGCTTATATTATCAAATCGGTCTGGTTTTCAAGTACAGTAAAGTTAAACCCTCTCTATTACGACCACTTAATTATGTTAGTTATTAGAGTGTTTACGGTAGGTGACCGCTTAAAGCAAGGTGACTGTAAAACAGAAAGCTCCTTTAGGAGCTTTCTGTTTCACTGTCACCTTGCTTAAAGCTGTCACCTCTCTATTATATAATCATTTAGCCTTCACTTTAGTGGTTGTAATAGCGAGGTTTTACTGTATTTATATCCCAGCGAACAGGGTTGACCCAGACCAGAGGGCTCCTGTGTGACCTCTCTGATTGGGTATGCACTGCTTGTTCTATTCTATATAGTTTTAATATTATTTAGAACAACACCCGAGAGACTATTTTATTCGGCTTATAAAATAAATGGAAGAATGAGTTTGAAAAGTCAGCATTTTAAAGAAAGATCCAGTATAGTTCTGGCAGAAGCTTGCAGAAATAGCTCTCTGCTTGGGAAACAAATTTAGTCCTTTTCTAAATAGTTTGTGAAAAATGTTTGTATTCGTCAGGGCTCCAGATAAGAGGTAGTTATTTCAACAAATCCAACATTTTCTCACTTTTTAGCACCAAATCCTATGGTGTTACTACTCATTAGAATCGTCTCTTCGAGACGATTCTAATGAGTAGTGACACCATAGGGTTTAATTTAGAAATAAAGATTTAAGTTTTTGAAAAAATACCCTTATCTGGTGCTCTGATTTGTGTATGTCTGTGAATACTTCTGTTTTAATCTTGAATAAATGAGTAAACTAATCTGCTGTTTTCCATTTAGTCTACAATGATACAGCTACACCTGTATTAACACATTGCAATGAGTACTTGTCCTTTACAAGCAGTGTTCCTGTGTAGAGTGCACTTGTCCTATGCAAACAGTGTAGTGTGCACTTGTCCTGTGCAAACAGTGTAGATCGAGATCAGAGGGTTTCTAAAGGAGCTCTAGCAATCAGTACCTATCATTTATAAACCGTGTACCACTGTAGAGAGCACTTGTCCTATGCAAACTGTAGATTGAGATCAGAGATTTCTAAAGGAGCTCAAGCAATGAGATTTCGTCCTTTACAAGCAGTGTTCCTGTGTAGAGTGCACTTGCCCTATGCAGACAGTGTAGATTGAGATCAGGGTTTCTATAGAAGCTTTATGCCTCGCTCACATTTGCTGCGGCTGCCGTACGGCGGCCGCACGGCTTGTTATTTCTACGGCGAGTAACAATTCCCCGGCCGCCGTGTGTTGCGCTCACATTTGCTGCGGCTGCCGCACGGCGAGTTTCTATTTTTTTAGGTTAAAAACCCTACGGTGGCCGTGCGGTCGCCGTACGGCCACCGTACGGCAGCCGTGGAAGCTTCACCAGATTCTCTGCAATCAAAATGCTGCTCCTGCTACATAACTTGGTTTTGCTACATGTTCACAAAACTCATATCAGTCCAACTACACCGTGAACTCAATGGACACATTAGGACAACACTTAAGAACATCTAAATCCATTTTTAATAATACACATGTTATACATGTATGAACAAAAGTACAAAATGCACAATAAGAAAAGTGACAATTTAGTTCCGGCGGCCGTACGGCAGCCGTAGAACCACTCTGCGGCGAGTGTTTTCTACGGCCGCCGTAGGAATTAAAAAATGTTATAACTCCGCGTTATATTTCTACGGCGACCTCTACGGCCTATGAAATATGGGTATACGCCGTGCGGCCGCCGTACGGCTGCCATAGGATTTCTACGGCGGCCGTGGGAAACTACCGATTTTCCGATTCTGCGGCCGCCGTACGGCTGCCGTAGGGCAAATGTGAGCGCACTATTAGCAATGAGTACTTGTCCTTTACAAGCAGTGTTCCTGTGTAGAGTGCACTTGCCCTATGCAAACGGTGTAGTTTGAGATCAGAGTTTCTATAGAAGCTTTAGCAATGAGTACTTCTCCTTTACAAGCAGTGTTCCTGTGTAGAGTGCACTTGCCCTATGCAAACTGTAGATTGAGATCAGAGATTTCTAAAGGAGCTCAAGCAATGAGATTTCGTCCTTTACAAGCAGTGTTCCTGTGTAGAGTGCACTTGCCCTATGCAGACAGTGTAGATTGAGATCAGAGTTTCTATAGAAGCTTTAGCAATGAGTACTTGTCCTTTACAAGCAGTGTTCCTGTGTAGAGTGCACTTGCCCTATGCAAACGGTGTAGATTGAGATCAGAGTTTCTATAGAAGCTTTAGCAATGAGTACTTGTCCTTTACAAGCAGTGTTCCTGTGTAGAGTGCACTTGCCTAATGCAAACGGTGTAAATTGAGATCAGAGTTTCTAAAGGAGCTTTAGCAATGAGTACTTCTTCTTTACAAGCAGTGTTCCTGTGTAGAGTGCACTTGCCCTATGCAAACAGTGTAGATTGAGATCAGAGTTTCTAAAGGAGCTTTAGCAATGAGTATTTGTCCTTTACAAGCAGTGTTCCTGTGTAGAGTGCACTTGCCTATGCAAACAGTGTAGATTGAGATCAGAGTTTCTAAAGGAGCTTTAGCAATGAGTATTTGTCCTTTACAAGCAGTGTTCCTGTGTAGAGTGCACTTGCCTAATGCAAAAGGTGTAAATTGAGATCACAGGGTTTCTAAAGGAGCTTTAGCAATGAGTATTTGTCCTTTACAAGCAGTGTTCCTGTGTAGAGTGCACTTGCCTAATGCAAACGGTATAAATTGAGATCACAGGGTTTCTAAAGGAGCCCTTCTATCCAGGGTCCACAGTTTGTCATTTTACAACAAGAGGGCTTTTGAAGATCCTGATAAATTGCTCACCCTCGAGCTTCACCCATAATCAAAGCAAGCCTAATCTAAATCCATTTAAATTAAGACTTAAGTCTAAACAATATTGGAATAGGAAATATTGTAGGATAACTGAGTGCATCAAGGGCAGATAAATTTTGACACAATGACCTGAATTCAACAATAATTGCACTCCTTCAAGAACTTTTAACTATAAATTATGCATTGTGTGTTTCCAGTATAATCAAAAATTCAAAAAACATTGAAAACTAGCTGCTAGAGTGTAAACACTGCTAAATATGGCATTTTCAACATATCAAGGGCAGAGAACTCTTTGCCTATTTGTCCAATTTCAACCATTTTCGAATTCATTCAAGACCTTATGTTCATATACAATCTGAGCAAGTTTGATAAAGATTGGATAACAATAGTGGCCTCTAGAGTGTAAACACCTTTAGAAATGGCATTTTCAACACATCAAGGGCAGATACCTCTTGACCAAATGGTCTAATTTCAACCATAATCAAACTCATCCGAGAACTTATGGTCATATACAATCTGTGCAAGTTTAATAAGATTGGATACAAGGGCCACATGGCCTTAAATCGCTCACCTGGTACACCATGTAAAACATGACCTATAGTGACCTAGATTACTACTGGACTGTTACCGGGACATGACATTGATTTTGACTTAGATTTGATGTAGGCAAACATTCTGGCAATATTTCATTCAGATCTAATGAGATTTGTAGTCTCTACAGGGTTAACAATAATTTTCTTTGATTTGACCTAGTGAACTAGATTTTAATCCAACATGACCAATATTGGAACTTGACCTAGATATCAATTAGGCAAACATTCTGACCAAGTTGCATTAAAATGCAATGAGATTTGAAGCCTCTAGAGTGTTAAAGTTTTTCTATTATATGACCTAGTGAATTAGTTTTTGACCGGACATGAACCATTTTCGAACTTGACCTAGATATGAATTAGACAAACATTTTGACCAAGTTTCATGAAGATAAGATGAGATTTGTAGCCTATAGAGTGTAAACAAGGTTTTCCTATGATTTGACCTAGTGACCTAGTTTTTGACCCGACATAACCCATATTCGAAGTTGACCTAGATATCAATAAGGCAAACATTCTGACTAGGATGCATTAAATTCCAATGAGATTTGCTGCCTCTAGAGTGTTAGCAAGGTTTTTCTATGGTTTGACCTAGTGACCTAGTTTTTGGCAGAGCATGACCTATATTGAAACTTGACCTAGATATCAATGAGGCAAACATTTTGACCAAGTTTCATTAAGATCCAATAAGATTTGTAGCCTCTAGAGTGTTAAGATGTTTCTATTATTCGTCCTAGTTTTTGACCCGACATTACCCACATTCAAACTTGACCTAGATTAATTTAAGACAAACATTGTCATCAAGTTTCATGAAGATCGGATGAATTTTGTAGCCGCTAGAGTGTTAACGAACCAATTGTGAACAGATGGACGGACGACAGACATCCAGCGATCCTAAAAGCTCACCTTGGCACTTCGTGCCAGGTGAGCTTAAATATACAGGCCTCTAGAGTGTAAACACTAAAATTGTTGACGACAAACAACAGACATTCAAGTACAGTAATCCCTCTCTACAACGGCCCTCCCAACTACGACACTCTCCTTACAACGACCATTGCCGCAATTCCCTAAAGGGAACAACTATGTTTAACGCTTTTACTGCTGCTTAAAATTGTCATCTACTATTTTTTCTCACAGTTTCACGTAAGTGGAGACTTTGATAGAATGAATATAATGTCGATTGACAAACAGCTTGAATCCAGATCAGACACCCCGTTATGCGGCGTCTGATCTGGATTCAAGCTGTTTGCAAGTGTAAGCCCAGTCTTAATGTTCCCTCCCTAAAACGACTCCCTCCGAACAACGCACCCATTTTTTTTCTCCGATTTGATGCCGTTGTAAAGAGGGAGCACTGTATTACAAAGCTTGACATCGGTACATTTTGAAACTTAAAAGCAGACTGAGGTCAAGGTCACAGAGGTCAACCTTCTTGCATGGGTGGAAAGGTCTTGTCCATATACACATGTAAACCAAATATGAAAGTAATACCTAAAGGGGCATAGGGATTTAGAAGTATTTTTCAAAACCTTAACACAGATTTCGAAATCTAAATTGGGGCCTTAAATTCAAGGTTATAGGTCACTGGGGTCAAACTTTTTGCATGCAAGGAAATGTCTTGTCCATAAACACATATCTCAAAAGGACAAAAAAAGAATATCTCGATGGACAAAGGAGTGATAGGCATTTTGAGAAACCTAAATGCAGATTTTGAAACCTACATGCAGGACTTAAATTCATGGTCAAGGTCACTGGGGTAAAAATATTTGTGTGCATGGTAAGGTCTTGTCTATATACACTTGTATAACAGATTATGAAAGCAATATCTCAATGGTAATATGAGTGGTATGCATTTTGAGAAACCTAAACGCAGGTCCTAAGTTCATTGTCAAGGTCACTGGGGTCAAACTTTTTACATGCAAGGAAAGGTCTTGTCCATATACACATGCACAACGAATATGAAGGGAATATCTCAATGGACATCAGGCGCGTAGCTACCTGTACGCAAAAAACGCAACTGCGTACACATTGTCCTAAAAAAAAGAAAAATTGAAAAGTCCAAAAATGCAATAAAAATCGTAGGGGGGCAGGGGGTAGAGATCAAAGGCTGGAAGACAAGCTGTCAGAAAAAAAAACATTATCCTAGAATCAATGATTTGTTATTTTTAGTCAAATTTTTACATAGTCTTTGAATGCGGGAAACGCCCTCAGAACGCACCACAGACCATCTAGGATTAAAAATTTCCCGGGGGAGCATGCCCCCGGACCCCTCTAGAATAAGAGTGTTTAAACCAATCAGAGGGGGGTAGTATTATGTTATTGGGAGTCGAATTTTACATATAGATTTAAATGATGTTGGTATTTTCCTGTTTAACTCATTTTGATTGCTTTGAAAAGTCCTCAGAATTCACCAAAGCCCATATTTTTTCCGGAGGAGCATTCCGCATTCCCAGTAAGAGTACGTTCACCATTTGAATTAGCTTTGCCCCTGACGTCGACGAGTGTCCCCTCAATCGCAGTTCCTACGGGCCTGCGTTATCATGTTATCAAAATGGATCGTAAATGCAAATGGTTCTGTTGCAGATCTGAATGTTACTGATTGTCGGTTTGAAATGAACATCCATGATTTAAGGAACGTACATTAGATCTATATAGGCCTACGTTTCTGATGATTTTGTCGTCAATGTCGTTTATTTTTTATTCAATTTTTGCATAGATTTATGTTCTTTTATCACCTGTTTTGAATGCGGGAAACGCCCTCAGAACGCACCAGAGACCATCTAGGAATAAAATTTTCCCGGGGGAGCATGCCCCCGAAACCCCCCTAGTATAGGGCTGCGTACACTTCCTATTTGGTCTAGTTACGCCCCTGGACATACATTTTGTAGTTGTAGGCATTTTGAGAAAGATAAATCTAACTTCAAGGTCAAGGTCACAGAGATAAAACTTTGTGTGCATGATAAGGTAATGTCGATATACATATGCATACCAAATATGAAAGCAATACCTCAAGAGACATATGAGTAATAAGCATTTCTGTGAATGGAAAGGTATTGTCCATATACAATATGTAACTTATATGTAACACTGCCAGTGTCCACTGCATGCAAATTATGTATATATGAAATATTTTGTGTATGGGCCGGAGGCCTTATTATACAATAAATTGAATTGAACTGAATTCAATTGTCCATATACATACACATACCAAATATGAAAGCAATACCTCAAGGGACATAGAATTTATAGGCATTTTCATAAAATTGTTAACCCTTTACCTGATAGCTTATTTCTAGTATTGAAGATAGGTGACGACTTTAAGCAGGCTGAAAGTAAAGCAGAATGCGCCTTACGGTGCATTCTGCTTAACTTTCAGTCTGCTTTAAGCTATCATGTGCTAGAATATAGAAAATATTCCTTATAATATATATTCATGACTGATTAAATTGGAACTATTTTCTTCAGCGGAGGGAGGAATAAATCATATTCGCTAAAAGGTGCTTCTATTGGGGAAAGGGTTAAGGCTGTCCATGACAATGACTATGCTGGGGGTATAGCAATAGCTCTTCCTGTACTTCGTACAGGCGAGGAAGTACAGGCGAACTAAAAACTTGTGGGCTTAATTCAAATATTTGATGTTGATGCCACAAATAGAAAAGCAATACCTCTGTCTCACTTAATTCTTTTTCTGGGCCAGATAATATGTGGTGAAATAAAAAGAAAAGAATGAAATGGTACAATAACATTTTAATGTTTCTTTAGTCTGTTGACACAATAAGCACAATACAAATAATCACAGCTAACTCTGCTTTGAAGTTACTTCAGTAACTACCTTCCTTAACTCATTCACCCCTGAAACTTTGAATGGACAATTCCTGTTTCCAATAAAGTCCAGTCCATTTATGACTATTCTTGAGGGTTGTTTTTACAATTTATTGCAAAATGACAAAGAGCGTAGACTCTGATCAGAGGGCTCTTGGTCCCAAGATATAAAGCATTTGAGTTGCGTCTGAGATTAATCTCAAGCATTTGCTTGAGAACGATCTCAAACTCGCCTCAAACTCTTTATAACCTCCAGATCAGGAGTCTACACTGTTTATATAGGACAAGTGTACTCTTCACATGTACACTGTTTGTAAAGAATGAGTATATTTGTCACTAGGGCTCAATGGGTTAAAGACGATCAACTAACCTAACTGTTCATGTTTGGTTTCTATACAATATTTCATATCACTATATGAATGTAAATGGAATTCTAGGCAAAAGGAAGATGTTGATACCCCTTTTAGGTATCACAGTTTAGATCTAGTATAGAACCCAAGTAACTTTAATAATTACTTTATTTAGAAACAAGTTCTACTTAACCCTTTACTCCATAGCCTGTTTCTAGTTTTGAAGGTATGTGACCCCTTAAAGCTGATTGAAAATAAAGCAGAATGCCCCTTAAGGCACATTCTGCTTTACTAAGCTACCACCTGCTAGAAAGTAGAAATATTTCTTATCATATCATACATATTCATGACTTTATATACTGGAACTATTTTATTCAGCTGAGGAATAAAATAAATGTGTAATGCGTATCTAGGGGGATAAGAGTTAATCCATTATCCCATAAATATGCCTTTTTCGCTTTTATTTATTCCTCTTCTTAAGAAAATAGTTTCAATTTATACAGTCAAGAAGTGTTTTTTATCTCCTGATCAATAGCTAGTTGCTTAAAGCTGGCTGAAAGTAAAACAGAATGCGCCTTTATTTTCAACCTGCTTTAAGTGGTCATCTGTTCTCAAAATTGAAAACAGGCTATGGGGTAATTGGTTAAAATACTCCCTTTATGTGGAGCTGTGACACTTTCCAGACACCAATGATCAGGTAAGACACCTTTACCGTTTTGCTATTCTAACACTTTGCTTACTCTTGAGACTGTAACAGAAACAGTGACAGAACTGTATATTTCAACAATGTTACTATTAAATATTTGTTTATGTACATTCTGACTAGATCTGAAATATATTAACCTACAATATCTCCCATATTATGCAATCAAAGAACAACAAAGTATCCGCTGTCTAACATTGAAAACTAGTGAACCAGTTATCGAATTACAGTGGAGAATCTGTTATTCTTTCCCAATAAACGCGTTTACGCTAAAACTATTATTTGCAGTGCAAACAGTTTGGAGCCAGATCAGACGCCGGGTAACCCGGCGTCTGATCAGGCTCCAAACTGTTTGTCACCAAGATAAACAAGAATTATCAGAATTGTCCAAAAGTTGTTCTTTTATACGTTTTAGTGCTTTGCGTTTGCGTACGTTTGCATTTAAACGGGAAAGAATAACAGATTCTCCACTGTATCATGTTTTCGCTGCTAGCGTGCTTAGAGTTATAAGAGACTGACAACCATATGGCAAATCGAAAGAAAATATAAAATAACCCAAAACACCATTTGAATGAATTTGTTTCCATTTTTAATTGCAATTTTCAAAACTGTAAGCGCATGGTATTGACATTCAGAAAGCTTGGCTTAACACTGTTACTAAAAATAACCATATATAGATGCTTATGCAGTACTAAACATAAGCCCTATAACATAAGTTGTACTTCCTTAACTTTAATAGCTGTAACAACAATAGTTCACTTGTATAGATGCAATTTTTGTTCCATCAGGTTAAGGGCTTGAATCCTTACTATGACAAAATATGTTTTCCATGAAAATCCATCACATAATGATGACATGTTAACTGTCACACCTTAAATGCATTCGCAACAAGACGACCATTATGGTCCTGAATCTAAACATTCTACCTGATTATACAAACAGGCTATTAACCCTAGATATTTAAAGTATTGCAACATGGCGATGCATCTTGATTATTTCAAGAATGCGGGTAAAGTTTTGGCCCAAACATGACAAAAGACGGTAAATTATCATTTGGTTAATAGATGAATCAACTGGATAAAACTGTCTTTGTCTATCACTTAGCTTACTAAATAAGAACAATAACACGGACAAAAACAAAAACAAAGTGAGCCTCTCTCACAGAGTTGCAAAAATACAGTCAAACTTCAATATCTCAAACTTGATTTTACATCTACATGATCCCTGTCACAGTCACACTTGACGGGTGGTTGTCAGAAGAAAAAGAACAAGGGCCACTATGGCCCTAAATCGCTCACCTGGTACACCATGTAAACTTAATCTATAGTGACCTAGATTATGACTGGACATGACCCACAATAAACCTTAAGAGTGTTAACAATATTTTTCTATGATTTGACCTAGTGACCCAGTTTTTGACAAGACAAAATCCACATTTGATTTTGACCTAGATTTGATGTAGGTAAATATTCTGACAATATTTCATTCAGATCTAATGAGATTTGTAGCCGATCACTGTTTTTCAAAGATTTGACCTAGTGACCTAGTTTTTGACCGGACATGAGCCACATTCGAACTTGACCAAGATATCAATGAGGCAACATTTTGACCCAATTTCATTAAGATCCAATGAGATTTGTAGCCTCTAGAGTGTTAACAAGGTTTTTCGAAGATTTGACCTAGTGACCTAGTTTTTGTCCGGACATGACCCGCATTCGAACTTGACCTAGATATCAATGCGGCAAACAATTTGACCAAGTTTCATAAAGATCCAATAAGATTTGTAGCCTCTAGAGTGTTAACAAGGTTTTTCGAAGATTTGACCTAGTGACCTAGTTTTTGATCGGACATGACCCACATTCGAACTTGACCTAGATATCAATGCAGCAAACATTTTGACCAAGTTTCATAAAGATCCAATAAGATTTGTAGCCTCCAGAGTGTTAACAAGGTTTTCCAAAGATTTTACCTAGTGACCTAGTTTTTGACCAGACATAACCCACATTCGAACTTGACCAAGATATCTTTGACCAAATTTCATTAAGATCCAATGAGATTTGTAGCCTCTAGAGTGTTAACAAGGTTTTTCGAAGATTTGACCTAGTGACCTAGTTTTTGATCAGACATGACCCACATTCGAACTTGACTTAGATATCAATGCGGCAAACATTTTGACCAAGTTTCATTAAGATCCAATAAGATTTGGAGCGTCTAGAGTGTTAACAAGGTTTTTCGAAGATTTGACCTAGTGACCTAGTTTTTGATCGGACATGACCCACATTCGAACTTGACCTAGATATCAATGGGGCAAACATTTTGACCAAGTTTCATAAAGATCCAATAAGATTTGTAGCCTCTAGAGTGTTAACAAGGTTTTCCGAAGATTTGACCTAGTTTTTGACCGGACATGACCCACATTCGAACTTGACCTAGATATCATTGACGCGAACATTGTGGCAAAGTTTCATTAAGATCCAATGAGATTTGTAGACTCGAGTGTTAACAAGGTTTTTCTATGATTTGACCTAGTGACCTAGTTTTTGACCGGACATGACCCATATTCGAACTTGACCTAGATATCAATGCGGCAAACATTTTGACCAAGTTTCATAAAGATCCAATGAGATTTGTAGCCTCTAGAGTGTTAACAAGGTTTTTCGAAGATTTGACCTAGTGACCTAGTTTTTGATCGGACATGACCCACATTCGAACTCGACCTAGATATCAATGCGGCAAACATTTTGACCAAGTTTCATACAGATCCAATAAGATTTGTAGCCTCCAGAGTGTAAACAAGGTTTTCCAAAGATTTTACCTAGTGACCTAGTTTTTGACCAGACATAACCCACATTCGAACTTGACCAAGATATCTTTGACCAAATTTCATTAAGATCCAATGAGATTTGTAGCCTCTAGAGTGTTAACAAAGTTTTTCGAAGATTTGACCTAGTGACCTAGTTTTTGATCGAACATGACCCACATTCGAACTTGACCTAGATATCAATGCGGCAAACAATTTGACCAAGTTTCATAAAGATCCAATAAGATTTGTAGCCTCTAGAGTGTTAACAAGGTTTTTCGAAGATTTGACCTAGTGACCTAGTTTTTGATCGGACATGACCAACATTCGAACTTGACCTAGATATCAATGTGGCAAACATTTTGACCAAGTTTCATAAAGATCCAATAAGATTTGTAGCCTCTAGAGTGTTAACAAGGTTTTCCGAAGATTTGACCTAGTTTTTGACCGGACATGACCCACATTCGAACTTGACCTAGATATCATTGATGCGAACATTGTGACAAAGTTTCATTAAGATCCAATGAGATTTGTAGACTCGAGTGTTAACAAGGTTTTTCTATGATTTGACCTAGTGACCTAGTTTTTGACCGGACATGACCCATATTCGAACTTGACCTAGATATCAATGAGACAAACATTCTGACCAAGTTTCATTAAGATCCAATGAGATTCGTAGCCTCAAGAGTGTTAACAAAGTTTTTCGATGATTTGACCTAGTTTTTGACCGGACATGACCCACATTCAAACTTAACCTAGATTTCTACTAGACAAACATTGTGATCAAGTTTCATGAAGATTGGATGAAATTTGTAGCTGCTAGAGTGTTAACGAACCAATTGTGAACAGACGGACGGACGACTGACATCCAGCGATCCTAAAAGCTCACATTGGCACTTCGTGTCAGGTGAGCTAAAAAGTGAAATGATAGATAGGTAGAAAAATGGGACAGATAGAAAAATAGTAAATAGTTTCCAGCTTCATTTTCGCCCCTTTAACCTGAACCTCTACGGTTACGGTGGCCGCGGCCGTCACAGCACCAGGAATCATTAGGACGTACTTGAAGTAGGAGGCAGACCTACTTTAAAGTTTAATAAGGATTAACTTGAACTACCCGACATTTCAACACATCAATTACATTATATGTTCAGTTAAGTCAAACATACCCACGTTTTAACTTTGAAATACAGGTATGTTCGACTTAGCCGAGTTTGAGATATCAAAGTTCAACTGTATGTACGAGTACTATTAGTTATCTTAAATAACAAACTCAAAATATTTCTAAATATATTGGCACAAGATAAACACAGGAATGTTTAGCAGAAGCAGCACAAGTTTTAACTTAGAGAGTCACATCTGCCTTATATAGCTCATCTGAGTCACAGTTACATTGTTACTAGGATTTGTTTAACCCATTACCCCATAAATACGCCCTTAATGTATTCCTCCCCTGAGGAAAATAGTTCAAATTTATACGGTCATGAACATGTACCATAAGAAATGTTTTCTAAATCCTAACAGATGGTAGCTTAAAGCAGGCTAAAAGAACAGGAGAATGCCCTTTAACAGCCTGCTTTAAGTGGTCACCTGTCTTCAAAACTAGAAAGAGGCTATATGGTAATTGTACCTTATCTGGCATCTGACAAGATGGATTGACAGTCTCACAGAAGGGGTGACCTTGATGCTGGACAAAAGGAAAACAGAAAATTCCTTTCAGAGTTTCTTGCATTACATTTGTCCTGCTCTAAACTTTTATCTAGTGTTCCAGATTGCCATGATTTTTAATGGCTATTGAACATCAGTTGTACTGTATTTATATCAGAATAAATGTAGGCTGCGTGACACATTGGTCAAAGCAGTCTATAAATTATTGAATTATTTTTAACATGTACAGTTTAAAATGAGAAAAAACTGCTTTATTTAAATAAAATAACTAGTGTTTACCATCCTATGTACACAGACGACGAGCACAAAATATTGCACATTATATATCTAGTTACAGTGAACTATACACAGTACAGTAAAACCTCTCTATTACGACCACTAAATTGTGTTAATTATTAGGGTGTTTACGGTAGGTGACCGCTTAAAGCAATGTGACAGTGAAACAGAAAGCTCATTTAGGAGCTTTCTGTTTCACTGCCACTTTGCTTTAAGCTGTCACCTATCTATTATACATTTAATTAGCCTTCATTTTAGTGGTTGTAATAGCGAGGTTTTACTGTATATCAATAACATTTTATACAGTTTACTCATATAGATTTTGAACAAATCAAACACACACATTATACACAGAGAAAGTCTACCAGTCTTTGATCTAAATGGGCATATGGGTCGGTGAACGTGGAAAGATCTTTGACACATGCTTCAAGTTGTTGGCAGTAACACTTAAAACAAGAGCTGTATACGGCCCTAAATCGCTCACCTGGAGCCATTGATGTGAATGTAACATATCTTGGAAAGCTGAGAAATTATGACAATATGGTTGTGCCATTTGCTGATTGGATGATGCTGAGTGTCAAATAGCTAAGCTCAGGGTTCTGTGGTTTCAGAGAAGATTTATTGAAAAAATCTATATTTAGCTCCTTTGACCTAGTTATGGAACGCACTGGAAACATTTGAACAATATTGGTGAAGTACCTCCAGAAGTTACACCATGCCAAATATCAAAGCTCTAGCCATATTGGTTTCAGAGATGAAGGGGTTTGAAAATTTCCCTAAATAACTCTATGTAAAACTGTGACCCCCGGGGAAGGTCCAATTTTGACCCCAGGGGCATAGTTTGAACAAACTTGACAGAGGACCTGTAGATGATGCTATGTGCTAAATATCTAAGCTCTGGCCCTTGTAGTTTCAGACAAGAAGATTTTTTAAGATTTCCATATTTTTTCACTTTGGTTGCCATGGCAACCAGAGTTCTACATTGTTTTTAATTCTTTGAACAATTTTGCAAGAGCTTGACCCAAGGAATATTCCTGTAAAGTTTGGTTGAAATCTGTCAAGCGGTATAGGAGGAGATGTCATTTGAAGCAATTGTTAACGACGACTGACAACGCACGACTGACGACGCACGACGGACACAGGGCCATCCCAATAGCTCACCTTGAGCCTTTGGCTCAGGTGAGCTAACAAGTCAATGTCATAAGCTAACATTACACATTCATCTCAACATCCCTTATCCTGCTGTGATATTGGCTGCTTTGAAATTGTCAAATTAGGATTTATATAAATGCATTTTTAAAAGGAAGAAATCTATATCTTGACCCATTCACCCTTGAAACTTTTAATGGATAATTCCAATTTCAATATAAGTCTAGTCCATTTTTGACTATTTACGGTTGATTTTAACAATATATTTCAAAATGACAAACAGTGAGCAGGGAAGACCCTGTTCCGAGGGCTCCTTAAGGAGCACTCTGATCAGGATCTATACTGTTTGCATTGGACAAGTGTAATCCTCACAGATATAATGTTTGTAAATGATGAGTATAGTCGTTGCTAGGGTTGAATGTGTTAACTGTTGGCAAATACTAGCTCCATCGGCAGGAAAAGGGTTAAATAGTGCAGCAACTCCAAGAGTACTCGTTAATCCATTACTTCATAAATACACCTTTAATTCAATCCTCCACTGAAGAACATTTATTCAAAATTATACAGTCATGAATATGCACCATCAGAAATATTTTCTATATCCTGGCAGATGGTAGCTTAATGCAGGCTGAAAGTAAAGCTTTACTTTCAACATGCTTTAGGTGGCCATCTGTCTTCAGAACTAGAAACAGACGATAGGATAACGGGTTAACAGTGACTTAACCACGTGTATTTGCTAATAGTTTAGGTCAAGATCACATTTCTAGGCAACTTGGCTTCTGACCAGTATCCCAAATTGAAAATTAATTTTAGAAATTATAAGACAAAAATTTGATTTTGGTTTATTTTGCAGTAAGAGATTGGATCCTGGTCTAACTTGCAAGCCACTTGGTGCCTAATATGGATCCTAAATGTTTGCAAATTTAAGTCAAGTCATCATTAGTTGTTAGATAATGTTTCCGCTACCAAGTCTTATATAACAAAATTCATTTAGTCTCCAGCCATTCATATACATTTGGAATGACAATATGAAGTGACATTTGTAACATTCATACAATAGTTCAGACTAACTAACACCAGGAACGTATATTAGCACAATATATTATCCCTGCTAACATTCATACTCTGGAAATACCTTTCATTCATGGTATAAATTGCTTTCAAATTCAACAGAATAATGGCAATGAGTTATTAGTTTACACAATATACAGCAACACTACATCTATGTACATAATATATACACACACACATTATATAATGTAAAGATCTGCTGTAACAACTGTCACAAGAAAGATTGATTGTGGTACACATGTATCCACGGTTATAAAGCTTTTCAGTTGAGTCTGAGATTGTTCTGAAGCATTTGATTGGTCAGATTTGAGCTTTTGCTGAGCAAAAGCTCAAATCTGACCAATCAAATGCCTGAGAATGATCTCGGACACCAATTCAAAAGCTTTATAACCTTGGGACCTGGTTGGTGTTTTCTGACAGCAAGATGAAAGAAAAGCAGAAAGCTTCTGTTACAAATTTCTGCTGTACTCTTTCCTATTCTAAACCATTCCCATATCATGTCTGTATCTATTCCACATAGAAATGTCTTTTCATTTTTCAACCCTCAACTTATGAAGAGTCTAGAAAAGTTGTCCTCCTTCCTGACCTGTGGTCCCGAGGTTATAAAACTTGAAATGAACTCTCAATTTTGATAACAGGATCTAGTTTTTACATAACAGGGCATTATCTGCTTTTAGTAATCTCATTTGGATACCATGTTAACAGTAACATTATGTATGCAAATACATGTACTAGTAATATATAAAATTTGCTGAATTTGGATCCATATGAGATGCTACATGAATTATACATATCTCATCAGGATCAAAACTGTTTGACACTCTGATCCTGTTTTGAAAGAAAGTTTGAAAATGATAATTTTTGAACAGTAGCAGACAGCATTTTTTGCAGACTGCAATTCACTCTTAACTGATTCACCCCTGAACTTGTTGACAAACAGTGTAGACCCTGATCAAGAGGTTCCTGTTCAAGGTGTACACCCTTTACTTAGGACAAGTGTACTCTTCACTGTTACAATGTAAGTATGTAAATGACAAGTACACCCACTACAATGGCAATTGCAAATATTTCAGATTCAGACAAGAAGCGTAGAAACTTAGCTTCTGATAAGGATCCAAACTGATTGATGTTTCTGCGGTCGAAATGTCTATTGCCTAAATGTAAGAAAGAAAACTGCGTATTTTAACAGACTGCCTTACAGCAGTAAAGGGGTTACTGTCAAAATCTACATTTTCTTGACACAACATAAAACTGTGGTCATACTGAACATCAAAAAACTATTTCAAAGTTTTTTAACTCTTTCCTCCCTGAAACTTTAAATGGACAATTCCAGTTTCCATCTAAGTCTAGTCCATTTCTGACTTTAAAGGGTTGTTTTTGTCAATGTTTGGCATTGTGACAAACAGTGAAGACCCTGATCAGAGGGCTCCTTTCGGAGCCCTCTGATCTGGGTCTTCACTCTTTGTATAGGACATGTGTACTATTCACATGTACACTGTTTGAAAAGCACGCCTATATGCGGGACTAGGGTTCAAAGAGTTAACAGCAATAATCATTGATTGGATTTTCATTACAATGTCAAATCAGTGTCAAGTACCTGTCTGTAAACAGCAAGGTGCTTTCTGCATTACTTCAGTTCTGCATATAGCAGCCAAGTATTCTGAGATTGCCATACGTATTTACAGTACAGTACCGTCACTAAACATGGATATTACTACAGGGCTGCCATTTCTCCGGATTTTTCCTAAATATCCGTATTTTTTCCCCAGTACATGGTAGCTTAAAGCAGGCTGAAAGTAAAGCAGAATGCACCCTAAGGCGCATTCTGCTTTACTTACAGCCTGCTTTAAGTAGCCACATGTCAACAAACCAATAAAAAGGCTATGGGGTAAAGGTACGATTCGTAAAATCGTACATAAAAAATGCAAATTTGGAAATCTTAGGATTTTTCATGTCAACTTATGGCAGCCCTGTTACTATTTACCTAGACTTTAGTCATTGAACACTCTTTACTTCACAACAAATGATATTTTAGCTCCTATCACAACAGCATACTTCAAGTCCATATTTTATAGGAATTCTACCAGCTTCATGATACAGTAAAACCTCTCTATTATGACCACTAGATTGTGTTAACCATCCAGTGTTAAGGCAGGTGACTGCTTAAAGCAAGGTTAACATAAAACAGAAAGCTCCTTTAGAAGCTTTCTGTTTTCTGTTCACCTTGCTTTAAGCTATCACCTTTTTTATGCAGTCAATTAGCCTTCTTTTTGTGATCGTAATAGAATGGTTTTACTGTACTTATACATTAATACAAATCTATTACAAGTTTACAATACAAACCGGTTATTTCAACTAGGTATGACCATATCTGTGATATGTTTGTGTCTCACAAACGAGGAGGAGCACACAGCCCAATCTTCAACACCATTCTCTACTTCCTACTAACCCTGTACAATGCTGACTTTTCAAATGAACTAAGAGTTTTCCATATAAATTGACTAGTTTACATTGAGTTTGATATTTAAAAGCATGACCAGTGTTGACCCATTTCAGAGGGCTCTGCACTGTTTGCAAAGGAGAAACATGCATATATATCTGTTTCAGAACTGTTGACCCATTACCCCATAAAAACACCCTTTTACACTCTTAATTCATTCCTCCTCTGAAGAGAATAGTTTCAATTTATACAGTCATAAATGTGTAGCATAAGAATTTTTTCTAAATTCTAACAGCTGATATTTTAAAGCAGGCTGAAAGTAAAGCAGAATGTGCCTTAACCCTTTCCCCCATAGAAGCGACTTTTAGCGTATTTAAGTTATTCCTCCGTCGAAGAAATAGTTCCAGTTTATACCCTCATGAACAATTACCATTGCACATATTTTATATAGCCTAGCAGATTTTAGCTTAAAGCAGGCTGAAAGTAAAGCAGAAGGCACATTCTGCTTTACTTTCAACCTGCTTTAAGTGGTCACCTGTCTTCAAAACTAGAAACAGGCTATGAGGTAAAGGCGCATTCTGCCTTACTTTCAACCTGCTTTAAGTGGTCACTTGTCTTCAATACTAAAACAGGCTATGGGTTAAGGGTTAAATGGCAATTACTCTTATCTACAACATTTTTTGTAGCACTAATGTTATATAGGTGAGTTTGAATCAGTTGAAAAGTTAACGGTAGCACAGCTGTTTTACAACAGTACTGTTCTTTCAAATTTTGTGATCATAAACTGAACATCTAGTACAGGAAACAATTACTGACTTTTAACATGATTGATGATGCCCAAGCTTTTTCTTTAGCCATTATGATAAAATCAATGTATTTTTTTTTTTAACTCATTCACCCCTGAAACTTCAGTTCCCAATAAAATCTAGTTCATTTATGACTATATTCACAATTTATTGCAAAATTGCAAACAGTGCAGCCCCTGGTCAGAGGGAGCCCTCTGATCAGGGTCTATGCTGTTTGCATAGGACAAGTTTACTTGTCCCCAGGGCTCAATTGGTTAATCATAATTGCAAGCCACTTTTGTGACTAAACTTAGGCAAGATTGAGTAAGTTTACAAACAGTTAGTTATTTCTGGTTTACATTTTTCTAACCCACTGCACCTCAAGAGTGACCTCTTTGGCATTTGTAACCAGTATGGATCTAAATCAGATGTCAAGTGACTAATCATGACAAAACTGTTTTTAAATGACGAGTAAACTCGTCACTACAGTGCAATGTGTTAAAGCAGACAAAACTATGGCGGGGTAAATTTTAACAGAACTCTTGCATTTGTCCTTCAGTTTGGTCAAAGAATCTCATTGTGTGTACCCAAGTCAAGCGTTACAGACTAGTATATCATTTAGAGGACTCCTAAGGTAACAGCCTCCAGTCATTTCTTGATGGCATCTGAAGCATGTGAAGCCTTGAGGATGTTGTAACAAGCCTGGCACACTCTTACAGGCTTGATGATTCTCAGGCGTCGTATTTCTGTCTCATACCGGCTGCATCTGAAACACACAACATATCAGATCTCACTCATTGATTCATCTACATTGATGCCTATTGCAAACAGTTTTAACCCAGGGCTGCCATTTCTTTGGATTTTTCCGAAATCTTCGATTTTTTCTTAATTTCTCCGGACTTACGGATTTTTCCCGAATCTTTGGATTTCTGATCTTACTTTTAAAATTTGGAATTTTATGTGTATTTTACTTAGCAATATAGGTGTCAAATAGTTTAGATCCAGATCAACCGCCGCGTAACACGGCATCTGATCTGGATTTAAACTATTTGCATAATTACATGTATGTTAGTGTTATAGAGTCTGGCAGCTAAAGGGTTAAAGGTACAATTCTTAAAATTATGCTTGAAAATACGGAAATCGAGCAACTTATGGTTGTCCTGTGACCTGTTTTAAAACAGTTTGGTTCTCAGATTGTTCTTCTGAGCAATAGGAACAGAAACCAGAAATGGGTGTCAAAGCCACCTGATGCTCACCTGTTTAAAGTTTAAGTCTAAAAACATCTTGTATCAAAAGCAAAACAATTTCAGTTTAGAAAGATTATCAAATGAATGGTGAGTCTTAGTCTAGTTATATTGAACTTTAAAACAACCTGTCCAAAAAACTTTAACCCAGATTTGTAGCAAAAAACCTAAGTCCAAAACATGTCAAAAAGTGACAAAAATAAAAAATTATTTTAGATTTCAACTTCATAACATCAATGTTTGACCCCTAATAAACCTCCATACAAAATTTCAGCCCCCTAGCACAAGTATTAAACTTTAAAACAACCTGTCCAAAAAACTTTAATCTGGTGATGTGTAGTCTAAAAACCTAAGTCCAAAACATGTCGAAAACTGACATAGATTACAATTTTTTGTTAATTTCCAACTTCATAACATCAATGTTTGCCCTAAAATAAACCACCATACAAAATATCAGCACCTTAGCACAAATATTAAACTTTAAAACAACCCGTCCAAAAAACTTTAATCTGGATTTGTAGCAAAAAACCTAAGTCCAAAACATGTCAAATAAAGACAATAAATTAAAATAATTTTTAAATTCCAACCTCATTACATCAATGTTTGACCCCTAATAAACCTCCATACAAAATTCCAGCCCCCTAGCACAAGTATTAAATTTTAAAACAACCCATCCAAAAAACTTTAACCTGGTAATTTGTAGTCGAAAAACCTAAGTCCAAAACATGTCGAAAATTGACATAAATTTAAATTATTTTTAAATTCCAACATCATAACATCAATGTTTAACCCCAAATGAACCTCCATACAAAGTGTCATAACCCTAGCACAAATATTAAGCTTTAAAACAACCCGTCCAAAAAACTTTAACCTTGGCCACGCTCACGCCAGGGGTATGACATTAGCCCTGCTGTTCTACGAACAATTGTCAGAAGACAACAAAGCTTGTCCATAGCACATTTTGAAACTTAACGCAGAGCCTGAGCCATAGGTCATAGGGATCCAAATATTCACATGGTTGGAAAGGTCTTGTCTAAAGGCAGGTGTGCTGCAAGTATGAAGCTGTAAGTCAAAGGGAATAGCAGTTGTGAGCACTTTTCAAATCCTATTTATGCACACTTTGAAACTTAACCCTTTCCCTTATAGAAGCGACTTTTAGCGCATGTATTTTATTCATCCGTCAAAGAAAATAGTTCCATAATATGTACCATAAGAAATATTTTCTATATCCTAGCAGGTAGTAGCTTAAAGCAGGCTGAAAGTAAAGCAGAATGCGCCCTAGGGCGCATTCTGCTTTACTTTCAAACTGCTTTAATAGGTCACATATCTTAACTCCTAGAATACCAAATATCTATGCTCTTAGTTGGGTTTTTTGGTTTTTTTTTTTACATTTTAAAGTGCCATGGCAACCAGAGTTCTGCATGGTTGACTTAATCTGAAAAATAACTGTAGGGAGTCATCAAAGGAATATCCTATTTCATGTCATGAGTTGTCACCCACTGGTTACAGAGATGTTGATTTCAAAATAAATTTGAACAAACAGACAAGCAGATAGAGAGTGACCAACAGTCATACTTTTAGCTCTGGTGGAAAAAAAAACAAGTGTGAAATTAGCAATGCTTGTCAGCAGTACCTCGAACAGAAGACTTGACCACAGTTTCTGCAGTGATGTCGCCTCTCTGAGAAGGAGAATCTAATTCCACATTGTAGACAAGTTTCTGCCCCATCATCCTTCATCCAGTGATCAGCCACCACACGCCCAGGTTGGTCCGTCACTGTCCAGCTAAATATCCTTCCCTTGGCATCACCGACATATACAGTCTTGTGGTCTCTGTAATGAGTTGCATTTTGATAAGTTGTTACATCTAAACTAATAGAGATACACTACAGCTATCTTTATGATCACCCCTCCAACTCACAACACATAAACACAAAATAGATCCTTTAACCAATCACTCCATAAATATGCTTTTTTACTACTTTAATTTATACATCCACTGATTTCCTAGTAGAAGGGAGCTTAAAGCAGACACATTCTGATTTACTTTCAACCTGCTTTAAGCAGTCATCTTTCTTTAAAAACTAACAAGAGGGCCAGAGGCCCACCTTTCGCTCACCTGAATGAATGAATGAATGAATGAATGATGTTTTATGGCCTATCGACACAAAAAGGTAATTTACCTGAGGACATTGTACCATAGAAGCTAACTGGGCAAGACAACATACTCATTTGCAATGATTCTATGGAGGTGTAGGTACATGCACTCAGAGGTGTTTCTATGGAGGAAAGGCTTGAATACTTGAGTAGTAAGCAATAAATACTTCATGTAATAAACCTAACACTAAGTGATGTATGTACCTTGATATAGCCACAGCTGTGACTGCTGCAGGATCCTTGTTGTCTTTACGTTCAAATGCCGTGTGCATGGTCAGCTTACTGCGGAACACTAACTGTCTCTGCCACCGGAATCCTAAAGCACAATATTACAATAGCTGTTTACAACTAACACATGAGAAATAAACAAGGGATGAAATCATAATTCCTACAAAAAAATTAAAATACAATTTGGCAATTCTGGCTTAAGTCCAAGTTGTGGTATTAACTTCAAATGTAATTAATACAGAATGCATAAACAAAGTTTTAATTTAAACTATACCTAGGATATGCGTCATGAGAAACAAGAATGCGCGTTCAATAAACACTTATTTTTTCCAATTAGGTCAAGGTCATGGTCAAAATCAAGTTTGGGTAATATGGGTGGATTGGTAGTGATCCAAGGCAACAACTGTATAAGTATCAAAGCATTGTAGTCAGTAATGCTGATGCTAGACGAAACGGTAAAATCTAGTTAACCAAGAAATAGCCCATTTAAAATATTCTAAGTCCAAATTAGGTCAAGGTCAAAATCAAGGTTGAGTGAGATTGGTGGAAAGGGAATGGTCCAAGGCAACAACTGTATAAGTATCCAAGCATTTGAGTAAGCGGTGTTGATGCTAGACGAAACGGTAAAATCTACTTAACCTGTTACGGACGGACGGAAGGACGCACGGACAGGACGATTACTATATGCCTCCGCATCTATAGATGCCGGGGGCATAAAAAAGTGACAGCAAATATGCAATTTATGAATTTTCTTTTATTACACAAGGTGTCAAACATGAAATCTAGAGTATTAAGACCTATTTTATAAATTTCCAAGCGTTGGTGTTGATAGTTTAATAAGTTCAAATTAATGTTAGTTAACTGAAATTAATGCTTGGAGAAAGAAATTCTTCAAATACCTAAGCTCTTAACTTGACTTAATTTTTAACTGAAACTTTCCATTTGAAGATTTTGGGGTGAATAAGTTTACTCTTTCCTCCCTGAAATTTTAAATGAACAATTCCATTTTCCATTTTAGTCTAATCAATTTCTGACTTTTAAGGGTTGTTTTTGTCAATGTTTGGCATTATGACAAATAGTGAAGACCCTGATCAGAGGGCTCCTTTCGGAGCCCTCTGATCTGGGTCTTCACTGTTTGCACAGGACAAGTGTACTATTGACATGTTCACTGTTTGAAAAATACGCCTATATGCGGGACTAGGGTTCAAAGGGTTAATGTTTACAAGGTGTCAATGCTAAGGTGACCCACCTTCTCTGAGAGTATTCTTGGTTCTCTTTCTGTACTTTCTGACAATATCTTCTGCCGTGGTTGCCTTCTTCACCTCTGTCTCTGTGATCACCTCAAACTCTGAAGACAACGACCTGGTAGCATCCTTATCTAGTTCACTCTTCATCTCCGGCTGACTGGCACTCCTGCTTATCTCCGAATTCTGTCCCTACAAATAGTTAGTTTTTATCCTAGCAGATGGTAGCTTAAGCAGGCTGAAAGTAAAGCAGAATGCGCCTGAAGGCGCATTCTGCTTTACTTTCAACATGCTTTAAGTAATCCTGCTTGAAAAATAGAAAATTTGGAAATCTTAGGATTTTTCAATATCAACTTATGGCATCCCTGCTGTATTAAGCAACCATAAGCAAATATTCTTCAGACCAACTGGTTTATTTACTTATCTTAAAGTATAGCACACTCGCCGCAAACCCACGATAACCTTTGCAAATAGCTTGGATCGTGATGAGGTGTCGCATAACTCAGCATCTCATGATCTCATCAGGATTCAATCTATTTGGCACTCTGATCCTGTTTCAATTTTTGTTTCGAAAATTTCATTTTTAGAACATTAATAGATAACAACTGTTGCAGACAAATTTTACCAAACAAAGAGATAATGCACAACTAGAGTAATATTATTATTGTAATCATGAAAATATGTTGCTTTTAACAGTGTTTCAGTCACATCTCGACGTCTAGCTAATTACAGGTGGAGGAAAACCCTAGAAGCACTTTAAGCACTGTTTCAGGCATAACTCAGCAACTGGGTAGAACCACCTACCCTCCGCAAGTCAGCTGGAAGGCTTCCCCACATGAAAAATCTGAATGCCACTAGACTAAAGCTTCCTCAACATTAAATAATAATAATTTTGTGTGCCAACAATTGTCTTTCCTTCACAATTGTTGTTTTAATTTAAGGTTATTTAAAGACAGATAACAGCTTAATGCAGGAAAACTGTAATGCAAAAAGCTCTTTAAGTTCAGTATTAATTTAGTCCTGCCTTTTTCCAGGAGCTTTTCACATTACTATTGTTATGCATAAAGCAGTCACCTGCTTTTAAAATTGAACCATTCTTGTATATGAGGATGTCACTTTCAAGAGCGAGCATTATTTTACTTACAATTTGCCAGTTTCCCAGTAAAATAAACATTAACCTTTTAAACCCTAGTCCCGCATATATGCATCCTTTTCAAACAGTGTACATGTGAATAGTACACTTGTCCTATGCAAACAGTGAAGATCCAGATCAGAGGGCTCCTACAGGAGCCCTCTGATCAGGGTTTTCACTGTTTGTCATAAATGCCAAACATTGACAAAAACAACCTTTAAAAGTCAGAAATGGACTAGACTTAAATGGAAGCTGGCATTGTCCATTTAACCCATTACCCCATAGTTTTGAAAACAGGTGACGGCTTAAAGCAGGTTGAAAGTAAAGCAGAATGAGCCTCAAGGCGCATCCTGTTTTACTTTCAGCCTGCTTTTAGCTAATATCTACTAGAATACAGAAAATATTACTTATGATTCTTATTTGTAAAAGTACAAATTGGAATTATTTTCAGGTGTAAAAAGGCGTACAGTGGAGAATCTGTTATTCTTTCCCAATAAACGCGTTTACGCTAAAACTATTATTTGCAGTGCAAACAGTTTGGAGCCAGATCAGACGCCGGGTAACCCGGCGTCTGATCAGGCTCCAAACTGTTTGCCACCAAGATAAACAAGAATTATATTATATGCCTTCGAGTGATATCGAGCGTTTCCGCGTGTATTTGCAGAGTAAAATACAAGAGTCTGTATCAGCCACCTTGTATCAGCCACTTTGTATTTTACTCTGACCCCGCTTTCGATTTGACGTGACGTCATTTACGTACATGTACGAGTGCCGTGTTATTCTTTGTGACATACAAAAAATCTTGTTCTGCTTCAAATAACTAATAAATTTTGGATATAAAATGATTTAAACAACTATTTAGTTGTTTCTGGTTTGTATTCAAAGCATATAATAAACACATTACCAGTTGGCAGTACGCAACAGAGTGTTGCATTTAGCTCTCGACGTTTTTGGCGGAAACAACCGATCAGACTCGCGCCAAGGCGCTCGTCAGATCGGCTATTTCCGCCAAAAACGTCTCGAGCTAAATACATCACTCTGTATCGCGCTGTCAACTGGTAATGTGTATTTATCAGACTTGTCCAAAAGTTGCTCTTTTCTACGTTTTAGTGCTTTGCATTTGCGTACGTTTGCGTTTAAACGGGAAAGAATAACAGATTCTCCACTGTAATTATGGGGTAATGGGTTAAAGTTTCAGGGAGGAAAGAGTTAATACCTTAGGTGTGTCTGCTTGACTAGGCAAGGAGGATGGCCCAACTTCCATATCATGTTCCAGTGCATCCACTGCCATATCTACAGACATTGTTCCAGCTGACTGAATACTCTGTCCATCACCATCTTTACTCATCTCCAAATCATTACTGCCCACATCCTCTGCATTGCACAAGTCACTCATACTGCTCGTCGTGCTAATATTACCCGTATGCACACCATGATCTATTGCACTGTCTGAGTCCAAGCCTGCTTTTGTCACACCTTCCAGTTTCTCCCGTACTTTAGTCATAAAATGACTGTTACTATCAACAGATGAGCCAAGCTCCACAAGTTTAGAGGCTATATTATCAGGGTCCTTGAAGTCTTTAAGTCTATCGACAGCACTCTGGACTTCCTCGTTAAAGCTGCCAGAGGACAAAGGTCGAGAGCGAGGCTGCTTGCCTGGCTGACTGGAGTCTTCAGGCTTGTCCCCAACACTGTCTGTGGCATCAGTGGAGTCTCTAGTCTTCTTGGTAGGTTTACTGGGCACAACCAGTTTCATTTCATCAGGTACCTGCACATACTCAACACTCCACATCTGAAATGCAACACGATCATGCTGTATTAACTCATTATCAACTGAAAATTCCAATGGACAATTCCATTTTGAAATAAAGGCTGGTCCATTTTAGACTATTTAGGGTTGTTTTTTGTTATAAATCGCAAAATGCCAAACAGTGAAGTCCCTGATCAGAGGGCTCCTGCAGGAGCCCTCTGATCAGGGACTTTACTGTTTGAATAGGACAAGTGTACTCTTCACATGTACACATTTGGTAAAGGATGCATATGCCTGATCAGGGTCTACACTGTTTGTAATTTTGACATATATTGTAAAAGTCAACCCTAACAAGTCAAAAATGGACTTGACTGAATTGAAAAATAGAATTGTCCATTTGAGGTCTCAGGGAGGAAAGGGTTAATGAGTAAATGAGTTCAAAAGTCTTTACTCAACACTTTCCTGAACTCTTTCAACACTAAGTAACTCTTGTGAGTTAAATGCTCTTTTAATTAGAGCCTGCTTTAAGCAACCATCTGATTTCAATACTGAAAATGAGCTATTGGGCAATGGGTTAAAGGCAACTTTCAGCCTGCTTTAAGCTACCATCTGCTAGAATACAGAAAATTATTCTTATCAGACATGTTCATAAATGTATAAATTGGAACTATTTTCCTCAGAATAGAAATAATTTAAAGGCGTAACAAGAGCTGTCGGAGAACAGCAAAGCTCGCCTAATTAAACCTTTCTTAAATAGGTAACTATCAAAAGAAAAGTGTATCAGTACATTGATACTCAAGCCACAGGGAACCTCCATTCAAAATATCAACTTCCTAATGCAAATATGTCATGTAGCATAAGTGCATTCCAACACTTACTCCATAACTAACTTTGATATTTCAGTCCCAAAACTCTAAGTCCACAAAAGGTAAATTTTTGACTATATTTAAACTTTTTTTTAAACATTTAACTACGCAACATCAATGTTCAACCCACAGGGCACCTCCAATCCAAATATCAGCTTCCTAATACAAATATTTCATGTAGTATTAGTGCATTACAACTCTTACCCCAAAACTTTAACCATGAGAAATCAGCCGAAAAATCTAAGTCCTCAACAGGTGAAATTTTGACTAAATTTAAACTTTTTTTAAAATTTTAACTACGCAACATCAATGTTCAACCCACAGGACACCTTAATTCCAAATATCAGCTTCTTAATACAATTATTTCAAGTAGTATTAGAGCATCACAACACTTACCCCAAAACTTTAACCATGAGAAATCAGCCGAAAAACCTAAGTCCACCAAAGATAAAATTTTGACTAAATTTAAACTTTTTTTAAAATTTTAACTACGCAACATCAATGTTCAACCCACAGGACACCTCCAAACCAAATATCAGCTTCCTAATACAAATATTTCATGTAGTATTAGTGCATAACAACACTTACCCCAAAACTTTAACCATGAGAAATCAGCCGAAAAACCTAAGTCCACAAAAGGTGAAATTTTGACTAAATTTTAACCTTTTTTTTAAATTTCAACTAAGCAACATCAATGTTCAACCCACAGGGCACCTCCAATCCAAATATCAGCTTCCTAATGTAAATATTTCATGATGTATTAGTGCATTACAACACTTACCCCAAAACTTTAACCATGAAAAACCAACACCGACGCCGGGGTGATTCCATAAGCCCCCCCATTCTCCGAATAGGCGAGCTAAAAAGGCATATTTATGGGGTTAAGACAAAGTTTATAAGCTTGACTTACCCGAACTACACCATCACTGCTGCCAGTCATAACAACATTTCTGTTGTCCCACTCCATCATCTGTAAAAGCAAAGCTTATAGTTATGTAGGTGCTCTGGTCAGTAAATAATTATGCATACCAAATTTTGATAAACTCGGACCCATACTATGGCATTATCTCGTTCCTACCATACATAATTATGCATTCATCTGTCTAAATACAGTGCAAATTGGTATTCTATTGAGTGGATGCTTAAATCTTTCACCCCTAAAACTTTTAATGGACAATTCCAATTTCATAATAAACCTAGTCCATTTTTGACTATTTAGGGTTGATTTTAACAAAATATTTCAAAATGACAAACAGTGTTTGCCTAAGACAAATGCCACCTCAAAGGCACACTGTTTGTAAATGACAAGTATACTAGTCGCTAGGGTTGAATGTGTTAACCCTTAGCCCACCAAATAAATTGTCGTCTGCTATATTTCTCGTCTGCTTCAAGTTTCAAAGTGATTCAAAGTTGCTCAAAATTGCTGAAAATGTTGTCCGAGTGTCAAACAGCTTGGATCCAGATGAGACGCCGAGTTACTCGGCATCTCATCCGGATCCAAGCTGTTTGCATATGGAGATATAGTCGTGAGTGGCAGGCTAAGGGTTAATACAAGTCTGAATGTGTGCAACTGAAAATGTTATGACTGTTTTCTTCTTTGAGAAATTCCTATGCAGATACCTGTGACATGGCGACACACAGAATCTGGTGGTTCCTCACTGAGGCGGTGTTCACACAAGCTATCTCATCCCCGTTAATGGACCACAGGTGTAGATATGTGCCTGCACATGATGCTATATCACCCTATAAAAAATAAATAAATTAATACATGCAATCAGCTAGGCAATACTGTTTATCCAGTACTCCATAAATATGCCTTTTTACTCCTATAAATTATCCCTTCACTGAAGAAAATAGTTCCATTTTCCTGAAATTTTGATAAATGTCAACTAAATCATTGAACCCTGGTACTTCCAATGGATACTTCCAGTTTCTAAATACACATGTAAGTCTAATCCTTTTTTAACTACCAGTATTTAAAGTCGTTTTTAGAATGCTTTTCAAAATGACAAACAGTGCAGACTCTGATCAGAGGGCACCTGAAGGAGCCCTCTGATCAGGGTTTGCACTGTTTGCACTGGGCAATAGTATGGTTCACAGGTTTGTGTAGTGTTCATTCCGACACGTGACCTTGTCCTTGCCGACCAGGTATGTATGTGTTTGAAAGTGTAGGGCCCCTGATATGTGTTTGAAGTGTTTCTGCACATGATGATACTGTAGAATATTAGAAACTGAAAGCAGATAATTATGTAAAATGTTGATACTATTACAGGGCTTCCATAAGTTGACATGACAAATCCTAAGATTTCCAAATTTGCATTTTTCAAGTGCGATTTTACGAATCGTACCTTTACCCCATAGCTTTTACTTGTTTTGATGACATGCGACCACTTAAAGCAGGCAGTAAGTAAAGCAGAATGCGCCTTAGGGCGCATTCTGCTTTACTTTCAGCCTGCTTTAAGTTACCATGTACTGGGAAAAAATCCAGAGATTTAGGAAAAATCCGGAGAAATGGCAGCCCTGCTATTACTGCTGTCATTCAAAACAGTAATGCGTACAGAAATGTGTCAGAGTATAGAGATGAGCTAGTAAAACGGTTCTATTCTTGACTACTTACGGTTAGTTCATTAATGCATACAGCTGCCACAGGAGCAGTGTGGCCCCTTAGCTGCCGTACAAACACAAGGCGACTGAGGTCCCAGATAATACAGGACCTGTCTCTGGACCCGCTGACTATTATATTGTAGGCCGGGGACACTGCCACACAGGTCACTGGCTCTATATGGCCATACAGGGGCTGCTTCAGTAACACCCTCTTGTCCTTGGCACTCTGCTCCCACACATTCACAACCTGACAGCAACAATTAAATCAAAATCTATATAAAATTTTAAGAAATGTTGAAATTGTTCATACAGTAAAACCTCTCTATTATGACCACTAAAAATAAGGCTAATTGTTGTTTTTGTTTTTTTATATAAAAGACACGTGACAGCTTAAAGCAAGGTGACAGCAAAACAGAAAGCTCCTACAGGAGCTTTCAGTTTTATTGTCACCTTGCTTTAAGCAGTCACCTGTTCTCAAATCCTAAAAATTAACACAATTTAATGGTTGTAATAGAGGGGTTTCACTGTATGTAATAAAGGTTGATGCTGTGTCAATTCTAAAATTAACTTTAAACAAGAGCCGTATACGGCCCTAAATCGCTCACCTGGAACCATTGATGTAAATGTAACATATCTTGTAAAGCGGAGAAATTATGACAATACGATTGTGCCAATTGCTGATTGGATGATGCTGAGTGCAAAATATCTAAGCTCAGGGTACTGTGGTTTCAGACAAGAAGATTTTTTAAGTTTTTATTGAAAAAATCTATTTTTAACTCCTGTGACCTAGATATACAACGGACCCAAACTTTTTGAACAAAATTGGTAAAGTACATCTAGAAGTTACACCATGCGAAATATCAAAGCTCTAGCTATATTAGTTTCAGAGAAGAAGAGGTTTGAAGATTTCACTATATAACTCTTTGTAAATTTGTGACCCCCGGGGCTGGGTCATTTTTGACCCCAGGGACATAATTTGAACACTCTTGATAGAGGACCTGTAGATAATGCTTTGTGCCAATATCTAAGCTCAGGGTACTGTGGTTTCAGAGAAGAAGATTTGTTAAGTTTTTATGGAAAAAATCTATTTTTAGCTCCTGTGACCTAGATATGCAACGGACCGGAAATATTTGAACAACTTTCAAAGAAGACCATATAAGGATAATTTCTACCAAGTTTGGTAAAAATCCATCCAGTAGTTTAGGAGGAGATGTCGTTTAAAGAAATTGTTGACGACGGACTACGGGCGACAGACGACGGACATAGCACGATCAGAATAGCTCACCTTGGCACTGTGTGCCAGGTGAGCTAAAAATCATATACAGTGGAGCCCCTTCAAGCCAGCACCTCTAGATACAGGAATTTCTTCTAAACCAGACAAAACTTTTGATCCATTTTCCAACTTTTTTTTTATTTTATATAATATAAACCTTGGTACACCGGAACCCCTGAATATCAGAAAACGGAAGAGTTTTAGAGCGAATCTGTATCATACCAACGGAAAAATACCTCTTTAAACCAAATGTGTGTTTTGGATCTGACATCCATCCAATACACACAAACTGGAAATGTAAAATTGCCAAGAGCAATTATCATAAAGTTGGGAACCGACTCCTTTACAAGCTGTAGGTGCATTGTGTTATCAACATAGGTGTAAAAAATACACTAAGCAGTGTGCACTGAAAGTAATAATAGGAGCAAGTGATGTTGGGCGTTATGAAAAAAATTTAATTGGTCAATCAGTGTTGGGAACTAGGAATTTAGCAGTTAATTAGAATGAGAGGCATTAGAAATCACAGTTTGGCCAATCTTACTGTGAAATTCAATGATGAGGTTATGTTCGACAGGTAAACAAACACTGAAAACCTATAAATTTACGTTCTGTGAATGACACAATTTAACAAGTCTGCAATCTGACCAATCAAACTTGGAATGGAAGATATGAACCCTGATCTAAATCCAATCTGTTTGACACTCAGTCAATAAGTTCTTAAGTTATTTGGTGATATTCAATTATTTCTTTTAATTTTCAAAATAAAATATTCACATGTTTTACCATGAGAATAGGGTTAAGTGAGGTATAGAAACGTGTTCAGTGTTGGATACTATAGTTTTATGATTGATATAGATGTGCTAACATTTGTTTTTAGAGTGTTTCATATACATTAGCATAATTAAGTTATAACACATGTCAAAAGCATTAAATGCAATCATTATATGTCTATGAATAGTTTCGCAGCTATTCCTTTCTATTTCACTTATAAAAAGAACAGTTTAGTGAAGAAGGTCAAAACCCTTCTAAACTGGAAACCCCTCTAAACCGGAAATCTATGTTGTCCCCACACATGTCTGGTTTAGAGGAGTTCTACTGTATATAGGAAAGAAATACCATAAAGCATTCTTACATACATTAAAATTCGTTTTTTCTTTATTTATTTTTCTTAAAATGTATGTGCAATATTTAAAATAAAGTATGGTTAAATTGAAAGATACAACTACCAAGTGCATGTATATATGTTATATCACCATATCTGTCATACCCATAGTTTGACTTACTGAAATCTGGCTCTTAAATGAAATAACAATCAAAAATCTTTATCAATAAGGCGACGCTTCAAATTAGTTTTTATAATATTTTCATCTCTACGTATCAACCAAAACGTATGTTATGCCTATGCATAATATTCTTCGGATTCTAATGAAGAGTTGCTTTGATGTTGGCACAAGGTTCCTAGTATATAACGCATTATTCAAAAGATACACATTTTTACGCATTTAATTTATTCCTTCACTAAAGAAAATAGTTCCACTTTATACAGTCATGAATATGTATCAGAAGAGATATTTTCTATATTCTAGCAGATGATAGCTTAAAGCAGGCTGAAAGTAAAGCAGAATGTGGCTTAGGGTACATTCTGCTTTACTTTCAACCTGCTTTAAGTGGTCACCAGTCTTCAATACTAGATACAGAATATGGAGTAAAGGGTTAAGGTAGTACAACCCTAATTAAATTGGGTCAGTGTCAGTCAATATTGGTAATCTACATACAGAGTTGGTCAATCTTGCTGACCGACTGTCCGTACCAAACCAATCTTCAAATCATCATCTTACTCTGGAGTTATATTCATTTCATAATATTTTTACATCCAATTTATAGTAAAATCCAGCAATCCTATTTGAATAAACAGTTTTACTTACACAGCTTGTTCCTCCAGTAATGAACACTTTAGCATTTGGACAGGCAGCACAGAGAATCTCCCCATTGTCAAGGCCCTCAAACACTGCAGTCGCCTAGACACAATACATCATAAGAGTAAAATAAACAAGAGGCCCATGCGGGCCTAAATATCGCTCACCTGGAAAAACCAACACAAGGGTCACATAACCCCTGGTATGGGATCACTTTTCACCCCAGAGACATAATTTTCATTGAAAAAATCTATTTTTAGCTCCTGTGACCTAGATATGCAACGGACCGGAACCATATTTACAATATTGGTTAAGGGCTTCTACAAGTGTCATCATGCCAAATATCAAAGCTCTGGCAATATCAGTTTCAGAGAAAAAGATGTTTGAAGATTTCACTATATAACTCTATGTAAAATTACTACCCCCAGGGCGGGGTCAATTTTGACCCCAGAGACATAATTTGAACAATCTTGATAGAGGACCTGAAGATGATGCTTTGTGCCAAATATCTAAGCTCAGGGTACTGTGGATTCAGACAAGAAGAATTTTTAAGTTTTCATTGGAAAAATCTATTTTTAGCTCCTGTGACCTAGATATGCAATGGACCGGAAATGTTTGAACAACTTTGAAAGAGGACCATACAAGATTCATTCCTGCCATGTTTGGTGAAAATCCATCCAGTAGTCTAGGAGGAGAAATCGTTTGAAGAAATTGTTGACGACGAACGACGGACACAGCACAATTAAAATAGCTCAACTTGGCACTACGTGCCAGGGGAGCTAAAAATAATATATCCCCCTCCCCCCACCGTATCTCTTTACAAGCTTGTTTGGTGGAAAAGACAAATACATGTTAGCAACCATTCAATGAAAGTGGAAAGGAACCTTTACCCTTGCATTGATCATTACTGCACAAAGAACATTAATGACAAAGATTTGAATTGAAGGGATCAAGATGAAAACTAAAGGGCAAACAGCAAACGAAATGTGATCCAAACTTTTTTCAATGGTAATTACAATTTTGCTGCTAGTATGCAAAGAGTTAAAGAGATGTCAAAACTTCTTGATTTACTGTACCAACCAAAACACAATTTAAGCTGAAGGGTTTCTGTTTTTATTTCATAAACAAGGGCCACTATGGCCCTTAATCGCTCACCTGGTAACCATGTACACCGTGTGACCTAGTTTTTGACCGGGCATGACCCTCATTCTAACTTGACCTCGATTTCAATGAGACAAACATTTTGTTCAAGTTTCATGAAGATTCAATGAATTTTGTAGTCTCTAGAGTGTTAATGAGGTTTTTCAATGATTTGACCTAGTGACCTAGTTTTTGACAAGACATAAGCCACATTTGAACTTGACCTATATTTCATTGAGGCAAACCTTTTCATCAAGTTTTATGAAGATCAAATGAAATTTGTAGTCTCTAGTGTTAATAAGGTTTTTCGATGATTCGATCTAGTGACCTAGTTTTTGACCGGACATGACCCACATTCAAACTTGACCTAGATTTCATTGAGGCAATCATATTGATGAAGTTTCATGAAGGTCCAATGAAATTTGTAGCCTCTAGAGTGTTAAAAGGCTTTTCGATAATTTGACCTAGTGACCTAGTTTTTGACCGGACATGACCCACATTCAAACTTGACCTAGATTTTATTAAGGCAAACATTTTGATGAAGTTTCATGAAGATCCAATGAAATTTGTAGTCTCTAGAGTGTTAACAAGGTTTGTCGAAGATTTGACCTAGTGACCTAGTTTTTGACCGGACATGACCCACATTCGAACTTGGCCTAGATTTCATTGAGGCAATTATATTGATGAAGTTTCATGAAGATCCAATGAAATTTGTAGCCTCTAGAGTGTTAACAAGGTTTTTCGATAATTTGACCTAGTGACCAAGTTTTTGACCGGACATGACCCACATTCGAACTTGACCTAGATTTCATTGAGGCAAACATTGTGACCAAGTTTCATCAAGATCCAATGAGATTTGAACCTGCTAGAGTGTTAACGAACAATTTAGGACGGACGGACGGACATCCAGCGATCCTAAAAGCTCACCTTGGCACTACGTGCCAGGTGAGCTAAAAAGTTTCAAGTTATCACTAAAGTTGATCAATGGGCAAAATTAATGCAAGATTTTGCTCTGATACAATATAAACCAGCTATTGTGATAAATGAAGACAGTTCCTTGTTATATTTTGGATTTATTTTTTATTGACAATGTTAATATAACTGTGCCTACCTTTTCAGATTCGTAGTTTCCAATTCTGACACTGAGGTCTGAGAAGCCCCAAGCCAGGTACTTGTTGTAATTGGAAGGAATAAGCACTTTATTCTGTTCCACTGCCTGCACATAGCGCTCATTGTGCATTATCTGGCCCACTGCTCCTTTCAACTCTGGAAATTAGCATACAGTTATTAAGAAATGATTCATGTTCACGAGCTGTTAGTGTAAATGGTTGAGAATCATATTAATTTAATCCATTACTCTATAACCTGTTTGTAGTACTGAAGATAGATGACAACTTCAAGCAGGTTGAAAGTAAAGCAGAATGCACCTTAAGGAACATTCTGCTTCACTGTCCGCTTGCTTTAATCTTCCATCTGCTAGAATTTAGAAAATATTGGTACGATATCTATTCAACACTGTATGATTAAGCATTATTTTCTGCAGTGGAGGAACATATTAAAGGCGTAAAAATGCGTATCAATGAAGTAAAGGGTTAAGTTTATAACAGTCATCTAACGCAACTACATACAAACTTTGAACTTAATATGATATTTCTAACTTCTACCCAAACTAGATGTCTCCTTAATAATTTGTTAGTATTTGTGCACTACATTGTTGTTGGAAATTAGCTACATGTATTTACATTTCCATGAAATTGTTGCTACAGCTATTGCACGGAAGCCAATTATCATTTCTGAGTTAACTCCCCTACTCTATTACAGTCGAATACCGTTACTTCGAAGTTGAACGGACCGTGAAAAAATATCGACGTAGCCGAAGTTTGAGCTAATGGGAGTTTCTCATTTGAGATCTGTATCGTCATATCGAAGTTTTAACGTTATTCTTGATCCTAGTGTTTATTGACAGTTGATTGGTAATTGAAAATAAATGCGTAGGAAAGTAGAATCTGACAAAATCTTCAACTCATAATTTTCAAATTGATGAAGGTGGTCAGTATTTTTAAAAGTAGAGAATCTACGCGTCTATTAGATATGATATGCGGGAGCGAGTAAACAATTTTCGTATTTTAATACATTTGGTAGATCTACCTGATTTCATCAGCATAAACATCCAGCGCATGGGTGCTAACACAATTTTTATAACATAAAATTAGGTTTACACATTTCATCACACCATCACAGTGAACTGTTTACACTTCCGGTGACGCTCTGGAAGCGTTAGTTGTTTACATGTTTAATTTTCAAAAGGGTGTGTCCGACTTCGAAACGCCGGCAAATTATTTCGGCGTTTCAAACAGAAGCGGCGTGTTTGAACTGACTTAGATAAAAAATAAATCAGAAATGAAATGTAACTTTTGTTTGATCTCACTACACTTATTCGCCGTACGGCACCTTCAGTCTGCACTACAAAGAATTCTGTAGTCTGATTTAAACAGCGCGGCTATAATTGTCCCAGGTTTGACAGAATCGTCATCGAAAATATTTACGCAAACTTCGTAACCAAAGTTATTCGGGAATTCATTAATAATATTGATCCAGTGCAATTAAGATGGGATTATCTTTCGTGCTGATTAGTGCAATTTCGGACATGTTCATTCATTTGGTGCTACAATCAGTCACGGTGGCCGAGAGCCATTTTTCGCACCTCCATCCAATGTTTGCCGAATGTGCGATATGCGGTCACGGTGAAGCAGATATCGACGTAAGGTGAGAAAAATTCTCTGGTTCTGAAAAATTACATCGACGTAACCGGTAATATCGAGGAAACGATATCGAGCAAATGAGGGATTTACTATAAAGATAAAGAAGGAATTTGCCGGGACCGGTGAAAAATATCGACGTAAGCGGAGTATCGACGTATCGAATATCGAGGTAACGGTATTCGACTGTACATGTAAATAATTATGTGTTCAGCAAATTGACATTCAAAGTCAGTTTGATACTTTTTAATATGAACACCTCAGAAAGCCACATGATTTAAATACTTAAATAAGTTTTCTGTGATTATTGGTGGCAGCAATATTTTACTACTGTATACAGTATAACCTCTATAATACGACAAATAAAGGTAGGTTAATTGATTACATAAAAGACAGGTGACAGCTTAAAGCATGGTGAACATAAATCAGATATATCTTTTTACGTTCACCATGTTGTAAGCAATCACCTGCCTTGAATACCTGATAATTAACACAATTTATTGGTAGTAATACAGAGGTTTTAGTGTATTACTCTATTACCTTTCACAGGCTGCATACATGGTTTGAGGTTGTCCACATTATGAAAGAACAGTCTCTCCCCTGACACCATAGGCAATTCCATACCAACCCTTATGTTCAGCTTTTTCTGGGGATGAGCTTTCTTGAAAATCTGCAATTTAACAGCATATACTTGGTATACCACAACAGAGTATTTTGTACAATTACTTTTTTGCTGGTTTTGAAAATCAATAATATAGAAACATAACAATTAAACTCACAGTAAAAATTGGTTGTATGAACATTAGAATATTTTCAAATTCAATCCATCAAATTTATTTAAGATCAATAAACTTTTAACTGAACACCAAGTTTAAGTCACAAGTAGAACGAGTAGACAATCAATGTACCTGTTTGGGTATCTGACCAAAGTTGTTTATAAATCCTATGGTTGCGTTTTTCTTTAGCGGGTCATCAATGCTGTAGATGTCGACATTACCCTCATAGAACAAGTGATGAAACACGTTGACGCTGTCCACAGCTGGCTGGCCCTGCTGCTTGCAACCAAAGATCAGGTCGATCCACTCGTGGAGGTGGGCACTAACATAGTCACACTCTAATGCCTTGAAATATATAGATAAACCTCTATATAACAACCACTAAAATCAAGGCTAATTGATTGTTTTAACGACAGGTGACAGTTTAAAGCAAGGTGACAATAAAACAGAAAGCCCCCGAAGGAGCTTTCTGTTTTATTGTCACCTTGCTTTCAGCAGTCACATGTCATAAACACCTAATAACTAACACAATTTAATGGCCGTTATAGAGAGGTTTTACTGTATAGATTAATCAGTGTTCAGCTGCAAAATATCCATTTGATTTCAGAATGTTTTCATAATTTTCATTGCATAAGTGCCATAGGACAGCTTTACCCCTTCTTCGCTATAGACAACACAAATAGATATTCATGGTTTGTATATCACACGTAGCAGCTTAAAGCATGATGAAAGTAAAGCAGAAATCTCCTAAAGTAGCTTTCTGCTTTACTTTCATCTAGCTTTAAGCAGTCACCAGCTTTAAACATAGCTGGATATAGGTAATTTGCATTTTTGGCTATAGAGGAATAGATTATCTTTTTTGTTTTTCAAGCCAACAGTGCAAAAATACTTACCAGGATGAAAGTTAATTAGAGTGTAAACACTGTTAAATATGAAATTTTCAATACATACGAGGCAGATAACGATTGACCAACTTGTCTGATAATCAAGCTAATCTAAGAATTTATTGTTATATACTTTCTCTAAGTTTGAGAAGATTGGAAAAAAATTAAGACCTCTATTATGTAAACACTAAATGCTGTTGATGGCAGGCATTAAAGGATCATACAAATCTCACCATGAGCTATGCTCAGGGCAGCTAAAATTAAAACATACTCATGTAAAGCTCTATGATGTTTTTTGTTACTTTGGATTATTGTGTATGTATAACAGCTTTGGATTTGCAAGTGTTTTGGGATTAAACATTACTGATAGGAATATTTCCTATCAAACTTGGTCAAATTCAATTAAGTGGCATAGAAGATAGTCATTTCTGTTCTTCACTCATGCGAGCATTCATTACTCACCTCTCTATGACCCCTAATAAACTCCCTAGGATCCCCTCTGGCCCAAGGTGGCAAAACTACATCATGTAACTGAACACCACTCTGTTTACAACCTGAAATATTACAAACTTACATGTACTATACCTGGACATTATGTAGCTCTGTACCCTATGGCCTGTTTCTAGTATTGAAGATAGGTGACCACTTAACCCTTTACCCAATAGCCAGTTTCTAGTTATGAAAACATGTTATCACTTAAAGCAGGTTGAAAGTAAAGCAGAATGCGCCTCAAGGCGCATTCTGCTTTACTTTCAGCCTGTTTTAAGCTACCACCTGCTAGGATATAGAAAATATTTCTTATGCTATATGTTCATGACTGTATAAATTTGAACGTTTTTCTTCAGTGGAGGTATAAATTAAATGCGCTTAAAGGCGCTTCTAACAGGGTAAGGGTTAAAGCATGCTGAATGTAAGGCAAAATGCCCCTGAAGGGGCATTCTGCTTTTCGTTCAGCCTGCTTTAAGATACCATCTGCTAGAATATACACAATATTTCTTATGATACAGTTCATATTCATAAGTGTATAAATTGAAACTGTTCTCTTAAATGAAGGAATCGATCATGGATGGACAGACAGGGGTAAAAGAGTATGCCATCCACTGATCGTCACGGGGGCATAAAAAGACAACTCAATCTTGCATTCATTCCTGGCTATTGTACAACAACCAGGCTAAAACTTATCATCATAACCTTGTCAACATCTTTGAATGAATATTAAAATAATCTTAGCATTTATGAAGCTACATGCAAATATGGTAAATTCCTACCCAAATCAAAGTTGTTAGAGTTCACTAAAAATTCGGGCAGATAGAAAAACTCTGGAATAAGCTCTTTAACGTCTGCCATGTTGTTTTTGGAAGCTGACAACCAATTTTCCTTGATACTGTGGAACATTCTGTCTGCCAGATCAAAGTGACCTCCCTGCAATAGTAGATACATCTCATCAGTAACACTGGCAAATATTCTTCCAAAACAAAAACTGGTAGAAAACAGCATAGCTTATCTATTTCAAACACCTCTAAATAAGCATTTATTTAATCATATCCAAGAGAGCCATTGAGGGTTAATGAATATTCACATGGGTGAAATTTCTAAAAAAATTAAATACTGTAAGTGTAACCTAGAAAATTAAATACCAAAACAAACAACTCCCATAAGAATTTAATACTGAAAAAGATTTAAACAAGAGCCGCATGCGGCCCTAAATCGCTCACCTGAGGAACTATTGTGTTATACTCGATGCATAATGAAGTTTGTCATTGCATGTATGTGGACTGTTGCATGAAACTGAAACAACTCGGAATTAGGTTTTCCTGTAGAAGTTTATGTAAAACTGATAAGCCCCGGGGAGGGTCCATTTTTGACCCGGAGGTCATGATTTGAACAGTCTTGGTAGAGGACCATAAGGCAAAGCTAGATGCCAAATATAAAAGGTCTGGGTCTTAGGGTTTCAGAGAAGAAGAGTTTTAAAGGTTTATTCCAATATAAGTCTATGTAAAACTGATAAGCCCGGAGGCGGGGCCATTTTTGACCCGGAGGTCATGATTTGAACAATCTTTATAGAAAACCATAAGGAAAAGCTAGATGCCAAATATAAAAGGTCTGGGCCTTACGGTTTCAGAGAAGAAGATTTTTAAAGGTTTTCCTATATAAGTCTATGTAAAACTGATAAGCCCCGGGGCGGGCCATTTTTTACCCTGGGGTCATGATATGAACACTCTTAGTAGAGGTCCATAAGGCACAGCTACATGCCAAATATAAAAGGTCTAGGCCATACAGTTTTAGAGAAAAAGAGTTTTAAAGGTTTTCCTATGAAAAACTGATAAGCCCCGGGCGGGGCCATTTTTTACCCGGGGGTCATTATTTGAACAATCTTGCTAAAGGTTCACAACATGATGCTACATGTGAAATTTGGTTGTCCTAGGACTTATAGATATTGACAAGAAGATGTTTAAAGTTTTTACTATAGTTGTCAATATTACGTAAATACGGAAAATGACCACGCCCTCTGGCGGCCATGTTTTTTGATTGATCAAAATTCTTTGAACAATTTTGAAAGTATATAAATTGAGAAACATTTTGGTGAAAACCAAATTGAAATTGGACCAGTCGTTTTTGAGAAAAAGATTTTTTTTAGATATTGTGCATGGTTGCCATGGCAACAAGACCGATTGCCCCACCAACTTTTTTTGAACACTTTTTGAAGCTCACAACTACAGTATGTATCTGACCAAGTTTGGTTAAAATAGGGCCATTGGTTTCAGAGAAGAAATTATTTGAAACAAATTGTGAACAGACGACACGGACACGGACGTACGACGGACGGCAACCGATCACAATAGCTCACCTTGAGCACTTTGTGCTCAGGTGAGCTAAAAATACTGAAATCAGTATCAATACTGAAAACTTTCACCCATGGCTTTATATTTAGTATGTATAGGGAGAAGTAGGTAGAGGTGATCCAAGGCACTTCTGTGGAAAAAAGTGTTAAATGTGAAGAACAGCTCTATGTTTCACTCACCTGTAGATTGAGGAATGTTTGAGTGAAGGGTTCAGTTCTTAGCAGGTACGAGGCTACTATCATTGCTGATGAGTAGTGGGTACCATAGTGATAGGGTGGAGTTTCACCTGTAAAAAACAAGACACCAATGACATCAATATACATGTAAAGTAAAACCCCTCTATAAAATGGCCCCTTTAACCCATTACCCCATAGCCTTTTTCTAATTTTGAAAATAGCAAGTTGAAAGTAAAGCAGAATGCGCCTTAACCCTTTCCTCCCTGAAACCTGAAATGGACAATTCTAGTTTTCAATTTAGTATATAGTCCATTTTTGACTTTTTAGGGTAGATTTTTACAACATATTTCAAAATGACAAACAGTGTAGACCCTGACCAGAGGGTTCCTTAAGGAGCCCTCTGATCAGGGTCAACACTGTTTGCATAGGGCATGTGTACTCCTCACAGGTTCGCTGTTTGCAAATGACGCATATATGCGTGACTAGGGTTCAAAGAGTTAAGGCGCATTCTGCTTTACTTTCAGCCTGCTTTAAACTACAAGCTGCCAGAAAATAGAAATGATTTCTTATCATACATATTTATAACAGTTTAAATTAGACCTATTTTCTTCAGTGGAGAAATAAATTAAAGGCATTGAAAGGCCTATTAATGTAGTAATCTAATGGGTTAAATAAAGCTAATTGCTTGTATAAAAGACATGTGGCAGTTTAAAGCAAGGTCAAAAGTAAAACACAAAATAATTAATTAAGTGGTTGTTATAAAGATGTTTAATGTATGCTTCCCCTAAATAAGTGCATGATTGTGTAGTAGAAAAAGTCTAATAAGCAAGTGTTTGATTCAGTAGCACATGACAAATCTTCAATCTCATTATATACACCTTCACGAAATAGTGATGTATTCGAGTAAGTTTCATACAATTTCCAAGAACTGTAAATGGAATTTGGTAACACATAGACAAACAAGAAACCGACAATGTCGGTATCGCCTGATTGCCTCCATTTTTTTGTGTGTGTATAGAAAACTCCTGGCATCATGACAAAACCAGCGATTTCCTATCTATACAAAAATTTATAGAGCAGATTTAAGCTAAGATCTAAGCTTCCAGCAAAATATTTTATATAACTGATAGTTTGACTTAATCAAAACGAAACCTCTGTTGAGCCACCACCCAATGTTAGTCTCATGGATCATGTTTAAGATAGGTAGCAGTTTAATGCAGGATAACAGGTACAGTGGAGAATCTGTTATTCTTTCCCAATAAACGCGTTTACGCTAAAACTATTATTTGCAGTGCAAACAGTTTGGAGCCTGATCAGACGCCGGGTAACCCGGCGTCTGATCAGGCTCCAAACTGTTTGCCACCAAGATAAACAAGAATTATCAGCAGGGCTGCACAAATAATTTTTTTACCCACTTGTCCAGGACAAGTGACTTTCAAAAAGTCACTTGTCCTGAACAAAAAGCCACTTGTCCAACTTTTTATAGACCTGATTCGAAAACATGGTTCCATGTAAATGCCGGCAAAAGGGAACCCATTAAATTGATACTTTCGATTTGAGCATATCAATTTGTTTTAGTTTTTATCGGTATCATTATTTGTGTAAAATCATTCTTAAATCAGACCAATAGTTTCAGAGAATTTTTTTTGAAAGTTTTTCTATACAGAAATATAAGGAAAACTTGCCCCACCCACTGGCGGCCATGTTTTTTAAGCTGACAAAATGATTTTAAGAAATTTGGTAGAGGATCATCAATTGACTATATTTGTGTTAAATTATTTTGAATTTGGACAAGCAGTTTCAGAGAAGAAGATTTTAAAAAAAGTTTTACTACCGTATACAGTAACATCAGGAAAACATGCCCCACCAACTGGCGGTCATGTTTTTTAAGATAACAAAATGATTTTAAAAAATCTGGTAGAGGATCATCAATTGACCATTTGAGTACAATTATTCTTAATTTGGACCAGTAGTTTCAGAGAAGAAGATTTTTAAAGTTTTTACTATACAGTAACATAAGGAAAACTTGCCCCACCCACTGGCGGTCATGTTTTTTTAGATATCAAAATAATTTTAAGAAATCTGGTAGAGGATCACCCATGGATCATTTGCACAAAGTTACTTTAAAATCGGACCAGTAGTTTTTGACGAGGATCATCAATTGACCATTTGAGTACAATTATTCTTAATTTGGACCAGTAGTTTCAGAGAAGAAGATTTTTAAAGTTTTTACTATACAGTAACATAAGGAAAATCTGCCCCACCCACTAGCAGCCATGTTTTTTATGACAGGAAAATTATTTTAATAAATCTGATAGAGGGTCACCAATGGCACATTTGGGTAAAATTATTTTCAATTTGGACCAGTAGTTTTTGACAAGAAGATGTTTAAAGGTTTTTCAATTGGTTGCCATGGCAACCACAATTTCAACTGGATCACCTATATTTGAAGAAATCTGAGAGAGTACCCTACAAGGAACAATCCTATGAAGTTTTGATGAAATTGGCCCAGTGGTTTCCAAGAAGAAGATCTTTGAACAAAAAGTTGGACGACGGACGGACGACGACGGACACGGAGGGCGATCACAATAGCTCACCTTGGCACTTTGTGCCAGGTGAGATAAAAAGATCCACACTTAAGATCTACATTTTAATTAAAATAAGGGATCCCTTATGACAGGGACACTTCTCACCCAAAGCTTTAATTCTTACAATTGATATCTCTATATTACATTGTAGTTATACACTTGTTGGTTTTGACATGAACATTTTAAAAGATTTTCCCTTAAGTAGCCATGGCAACCAGGGTTCTACATGGTTCCAATATATCTAAATAACTTTAATATAGGACCATTTAAGGAACATAATTACCTTTAGTCTACTTGCGCCTTCAATATTCAATAAAGAATGAAATTTAAGATTGTTTCCCTTTTGTCTCTTAATTCTATGTTAAACATTTGAAGTGTGTAAAAGTTATCTTTCCTTTATTTCAAACTGTTGCAATTTTCTGTAATTTACAGATTTTCTTTAAATTCACATTTGCAAAATCATCATCTACACTTTGATTTGCTTAATTCATGTTTACATAACATTTTAAAGACACATTTCCTACATAAAAATCATAAACCTATTTATTAGATATAAAAATAAATGTTGCTATTTAAACAAAAGAATGCTACCTTTTTCACTCTAACTTCTTAATTACTCTATATTATAAGGACAAACGATCCTGTATTAATTTGTATGCAACATTCAACAACACCAAAAATATTAATTTGTATGCAATATAGCGTATGCAACAGATTTTACATGTACACGACTACTCATCAACACGTTGAAATAAAAATCTGTGTGCCCTTGTCTACACACTTGATTTGTCAGAAGTTTACAAGCTTTGATTGACCATCAGATGCTGTTTATGTGTAAGATGGAGACTTCCTTTGTGTAACACATTGAGATTACGTAATCAAAGGGTGGTGCCGTGGAAACGTGTAAGAGACTGACAGTCACACGAAATTGACATAAAACAGTCATGTAGATCTACTGTGAATTTGTGGTAGTTGACACGTGGATTGGCTTGATGCGTAGGGAACATGGATAACTGGATTATAAGACCTTTGCACAGCAGGTAGGCTAGAAGCACTCGCGGCATTTTATGATTTAGGCCACCTCACTAACCTGAAGTCCCGTAGTGTTAATCAACCAGCTTTTTTGAAATTTGCCGATTTTGATCGGGACTAAAGTTGGAAAATAGTCACTTGTCCGGGACTAGATTCTAGAAAATGGGCACCTGTCCGGAGCCATTTTCCACTTGTCCGGGACGTCGGGCTATGGGATTTGTGCAGCCCTGATCAGAATTGTCCAAAAGTTGTTCTTTTCTACGTTTTAGTGCTTTGCGTTTGCGTACGTTTGCGTTTAAACGGGAAAGAATAACAGATTCTTCACTGTATAGAGAAAGCTCCTACAGGCCCATTCCATCTTCCTTCTGTACTGCATTAACTTGTTCACTCATGAAACTTTTGAGGATTTACTGTATCAATACATTACCTTGAGGATCATCCCAGTCTTGGAACCGCTTCATGAAGTGTTTGAGTCGGTCTGGTGTCTGGGCCCCCATAGGTTTCGATAGGTCTCGGAATGTTTCAGGATTTAACAGATCTAAATCCTACAAGATAGTTCATACCAATGATATTTCCAGTAGAGCTCGATGTTTAATGATTACTTTGCACATTATATCAAATTCTAGAAAGCGTCTTCAGTGCTTTATGTTCAGGACTTCCTAGGTGGGGTTATTATTGTGACCAGAGAGCAAATTTGTCACAAGATACATATATACCCTATTCTAAAACAACTCCGAGATTCATAGCGTTTGGAACAATCTAGCTGATTGGTAAGATGACAACAATAAGCATAGTTTGGCATTAATATGTATTTTGTTCTTACAAGCTACAGTAAAAACACTAAATACTTTTACAGTAAAACCTCTCTATTACGACCACTAAAGTGTGTCAAATATTAGTCGTTTAAGACAAGTGACTACTTAAAACAATGTGAAAGTGAAACAGAAAGCTCCTACAGGAGCTTTCTGTTTCACTTTCACATTGCTTTAAGCTCTCACCTGTCTTTTTTACAGACAATTAGCCTTCCTTTTAGTGGTCGTAATAGAGAGATACTACTGTAGTACAGAGAACTTGTTTTGTCTAACTGCTTACCTCACTGTCGTAGTCTGCCAATATCCATGGGAATACTGGATACTGCATGAGATCATTGTACGACCGGCCTGCCAGGGTGTTTAGATGCATCAGATATTGGAAATTGTTGATCTCACCTCTCTGTGGGGGAAAAAAGTTATACATGTACAGTCTAACTTCGATATCTGGAAATAACTCGAAATAACCGGATAGTTCGACATATGAACTGCATTATTTCATGCTCGGTAAAAGTCAAACATACCCATATTTCAAAGTTAAAACGTGGCTAAGCTACGTTTTAACTTTGAAATACAGGTATGCTCGGTTTAACCGAGTTCGACATATCGAAGTTCGACTGTGTATATGAATAGTGTAATCAACCTTGCATCTTTTTGTTTCAGGGAGAATGAGAAATATTAGAATGTGATACAGAACAGACATTACCAAAATTGCATTGTGCTCAAGAATTTCTTGAGTGCAGTACACATGCCAAATAAGTAGTATCGTTCATTTGTAGTTCCAAAGTTATGGCCAAGATGAAAATAAACAAACAGACAGACAAAATACAGTTATCCAGCATGAAGTTCTAATCAATTGAATAACTATTACTGTATATCAAAAACGATGAAAGTTTGACATGAAAACATGTAACCTACCTCCCATCTCTGTGTGACAGACTTCTCTCCCATCAAACTACTAATCAGCCCTGATCTATAAAGAAGTGAAGCATAAATCAGTCAGTATGTCCCAGGTATGTTCTGTTATGAAAAAGGCAATGCAAGCTATAACCTTTTGCAGGTGAGGCATTTTCATCTGCAAATTTGATTTCTGAGGCAATTCTCAAAGTTAAGGTACATGCCTGTTTTTCAAGAAATATAACAAGAATGCGAACATTATAATTTAAAAGCTCTAGTCGAATATCCAATAATTTTGTTACTGTGACAGTTTCGGTCCTCCGTTGGAGAACCTTCCTCAGACTGCGACAGACAGGTGCCTGAAGGATCATTCTGCTTTACTTTCAACCTGCTTTAAGTGATCACATATCTTCAAAACTAGAAACAGGCTATGGAATATAGAGTTAAGCTGAACAATGACTTATATACAAGTTTTAAAGCTTTGTCCTAAAACAAGTAGCAAACTGTGTATGTGTCACTTACCCCGCCTCAATTCTGGCGTTCTGTCTCTGTCCCGACACAGACTGCTGGGCATTGTCTGTTATAGATGTCGCCACAGACATATACCTACAGAACAAACAAAAGTACTTGTATTTATTCCTTCTCTTTCAGTCATGCATCCCTGAAAACTTGAAATGAACAATTCCAATTCAAATCAAGTCATATCCATTTTTCATTATTTAGGGATGTTTCTATGCAATGTGTAGACCTAGATCATAGAGCTCTTGCAGAAACTCTCTGATCTGCATCTACACTATTTGCATAGGACACATGTACTCTTAACAGATACACTGTTTGTAAGTAACAAGTATGCTTGTCACTAGGATTAATGTAATAACCTTTATTGGGCTGTAACTGAGTATATGCATCATCTGCCACTATCTAGATCCAATTATGAGGACTCCTGTTGAAACCATTTTATCAGGAACTGCACTGTTTGTCTCACTTTTGAATATTGAATAGTTGGTGGAAACTGGTCATTTAAACAAAACTAAAATAGTTCATTTGAACAAAGAACATTATAAAGGTTAGAAAATGCCAACGAAAAGTCTAGAAAGAAGAGTATTATCAATCATAAACATGTACCAAAAGAAATATTTTCCATATCCTAGCAGATGGAAGCTTAAAACAGGCTGACAGTAAAGTTAAATGTGCCTTAAGGGACATTCTGCTTTACTTTCAACCTTCTTTAAGTGGCCACCTGTCTTCCAAACTAGAAATAGGCTATGGAGTAAAGGGTTAAGGGGGGAAATGCACAATTTAAATGAATCTTTGCTTACTTTTGGTAGACTTTATTTCTAACTTTTCTGGGGAATGTGAGCAGGTAATTTCTGCCATCAGATGAGAAGACCTCTATGGCTATAGGCTGCAGAAGATACCGTCGTTTGTGAACTTCTCTGATATCCTCATATGCAAACTTGCTGTACCTGAAACACAGTACAATCAAACTTCTCTAGAATGACACTCAAATTAGGCTGTTGTACAGTGGAGAATCTGTTATTCTTTCGCAATAAACACGTTTACGCTAAAACTATTATTTGCAGTGCAAACAGTTTGGAGCCAGATCAGACGCCGGGTCACCCGGCGTCTGATCAGGCTCCAAACTGTTTGCCACCAAGATAAGCAAGAATTATCAAATTTGTCCGAAAGTTGTTCTTTTCTACGTTGTAGTGCTTTGCGTTTGCATACGTTTGCATTTAAACGGGAAAGAATAACAGATTCTCCACTGTATGCACAATTTCAAAAAGTACTGTTGAAGAATGACAGAGTAAAACACAAAATGCTGTCTAAAGATGGATGGAAAGACAGATGGAGTGATCCAGAATACCCCCACATAAATTTGTTGTGGGGGATACAACTTCTGTTGTCATTTTTTCCTACCTGAAACTTCAAATGGACAAGTTTCCGATTAAATCTATTCCATTTTTTTGATAATTAGGGTTGATATTTGTCAATGGTTTGCAACATGAAAACAGTGCAGACCCTGATCAAAGGACTCCCTCTGATCTGGGTCTTCACTGTTTGCATAAGCTTAGTGTACTTTCTCACTGTATAGAATGCCTATTTGGGCGACAAGGGTTCAAATGGTTAAAACACAAAAATGGCTTAATACTTACGTCTTTTTCGTTGGTACATTACCCCTTGATGACCTTGGAATGATTGGATCATGCAGCCTGCAAAATTATAAACACTTGGTTCTTATCCCAATTACAACTTCATATTCCTCATGGTTCAAACATTCAAAATATTCAATCTTTCATTTTCATCTTACTAAGACATGCCTGTGTGACTAAATTATGACACTGTACTATATTTATGTGGTCAGACATATATGTCTGTGTTTGAATTAAGAAACTGTTTCCTTGTATGGACAATATTAGAACTTACATGGACAAAGACATGCTTGTATGGCTGACTCTTTGGACTTGACTTAATTCAATTAGTATTTCAAAAGTAGAAGACTGTACATTTAAATCAATTAAAAATATTTGCCAGCTTTTCAAAAACAGATTCTTGCTTTCACTCATTTTGGCAGAGAGGGTCAGTATCAGTCTATCTTTTATCCTGCTTGTACAGTAAAGAAGACGTTATTCTTTCCCAATAAACGCTTTTACACTCAAACTATTATTTCAATTGCAAACAGTTTGGAGCCAGGCTCCAAACTGTTTGCATTTTAGATTAAAATAATTCAAGAGAATTGTCCAAAAGATGTAATTTTCTACATTTCAGTGCATTGCGTTAGCGTTTTGTTTGCGTTTATAAACGAGAAAGTATAACATCTTCTCCACTGTAACATATCTTATCCTATTGCTTACTCTGCTGGCAATGTGTCAATATCCTTAATCTCTTTGGTTGCAAGTAAAGTGAAACCGTCTATTACATGAAAATGTTCCCGACCAAATAGCAGTAAACCTTCAGCCGTGTCCAAACCCTGGATCCTTGCACACCGAAACATGTGAGAAATCTGAAGAAAAAAACAACGATCAGATTGTGACTTTATCCTGATAACAAATGTCACAAATCAAAGAGAATTAATTTAACACAAGTTTAGAACAGCAGTTCATCAATGTAATACTATAAGATTGTAAAATTACAAAGAGAGACAGGCAGACAGACAGGGCAAGGGCAGGACAGTATAGGCCAAAACAAGATAGACAATGAATGAATGAATGAATGAATGAATGAATGAATGGTGTTTTACGGCCCATCGACACAAGATAGACAGGCAGATGCCTGTATGTGTGTAATAGTATAACCCTTAACTATATTGTTTTAGTTAGGTTTGAAGACAGGTGGCCACTTAAAGCAGGTTGAAAGTAAAACAGAAGGCACCTTAACCCTTTGAACCCTAGCCCCGCATATAGGCGTCCTTTTCAAACAGTATACATGTGAAAAGTGCACTTGTCCTGTGCAAACAGTGAAGGCCCAGATCAGAGGGCTCCGTAAGGAGCCCTCTGATCTGGGTCTTCACTGTGTGTCATAATGCAAAACATTGACAAAAACAACCCTTAAAAGTCAGAAATGGACAAGACTAAATTTGAGACTGGGATTGTCCATTTTAGGTTTCAGGGAGGAAAGAGTTAACATACATTCTGATTTACTTTCAGCTACCATCTGCTTGGATATAGGACATATTTCTGACAGTGCAAATTCACACAGCATAAATTGGGACTATTTTCTTCAGTGGAGGAATAAATTAAAGGCTTTAAAAATTGCATCTATGGAAGAACGAGTTTAACAAAACCAAAATGATATAAATCTTTGGTTCTACCTTTTCTCCATCACCAATCATTCTAAGAATGGCCTGGTTGTCTGCCTTCCTCTGGTTGGTATCCTGCATGGTTTCTGACTGTGGTTCACTGGGCTCTGTGCTGTCTGTGGTATCCTGTCTCTCTGGTTCAGTGTCCTCATCCTCCTCCAGGGTATCTGACCCGGGCTTACTCAACTTCTTTGGCAGTAATTTAGGTATTTTCATGATATCTGAAAAATATAAATAGCAATGCCATTATATGTACAGTAAATTACAACAACTAAATTGGAATCATTATTAAGTGTTTAATTTAATAAAGCAAGTAGACAGTAAAACAGAAAGTTCCTTTAACCCATTACCCCATAAATACGCCTTTTTACACTTTATTATTCCACTGAAGAAAATAGCTCCACATTACAGTCATAAATATGAAGAATAAGAAATAATTTTTGTATTCTAGCAGATGGTAGTTTAAATCAGGCTGAAAGTAAAGCAGAATATGCCTTTAAGGCCCATTCTGCTTTACTTTCAACCTGCTTTAATTGGTCACTTCTCTTCAAAACTAGAAACTGGCTATAGGGTAAAGGGTTAAGTCAATGTAAACAGGTCAGTTATCAGAAAATAGAAGAGTCCATTTGAAATTTGAGCACTGAATGAGTGCATTTACAGTGGAGAATCTGTTATTCTTTCCCGTTTAAACCCAAACGTACGCAAACGCAAAGCACTAAAACATAGAAAAGAACAACTTTTGGACAATTCTGATAATTCTTGTTTATCTTGGTGGCAAACAGTTTGGAGCCTGATCAGACGCCGGGTTACCCGGCGTCTGATCTGGCTCCAAACTGTTTGCACTGCAAATAATAGTTTTAGCGTAAACGCGTTTATTGGGAAAGAATAACAGATTCTCCACTGTAACAGAGACTTTGTTAGTTTACCTTCTGGTGACCTGTCTTCAGCCTCTGCATCTATAGAGGGCAGTTCCTCCATGCCATGTTTAATGGGCAGTACATCTTCACCAAATAAAGTCTGTGACCTGTACTGTAGGTAGTACTCCTTACTGTCATAGCTGATAGGAATCTTGTACTTCAGAGGCTGTACAATACATAAATACAGTAAAACCTCTCTATTACGACCACTAAATTATGTCAATTATTAGGGTGTTTACGGTAGGTGACCGCTTAAAACAAGGTGACAGTGAAACAGAAAGCTCCTGTAGGAGCTTTCTGTTTCACTGTCACCTTGCTTTAAGCTGTCACCTGTCTATTATACAATTAATTAGCCTTCGTTTTAGAGGTCGTATCAGCGAGGTTTTACTGTACACAATATATGAAATCAGCTAATACAATCTTTATTGGAGGGGCTTAACTCTTTCCTCCCTGAAACTTTAAATGGACAATTCCAGTTTCCATTTTAGTCTAGTCCATTTCTGACTTTAAGGGTTGTTTTTATCAATGTTTGGCATTATGACAAACAGTGAAGACCCTGATCAGAGGGCTCCTTTCGGAGCTCTCTGATCTGGGTCTTCACTGTTTGCATTAACAAAGTGTACAATTGACATGTTCACTGTTTGAAAAGGACGCCTATATGCGGGACTAGGGTTCAAAGGGTTAACAAGTAAATGGAAACATCTTACAAGTAATTTAATGAAAGAGACTTCTGACAGTTAAACAATGCACTGCTTATCACAATTATATTACTCTGTAAGACAGGCTGCCGTCTACAGCTTTCAGTGGAGGAATCAAAATAAAACTAGTAACATCAAGGGTACATATTCATGACTGTATAAATTGGAACACTCTGTAAGATGCAAGATCAAATTAAATAATTTAATTGCATCTACCAAAAAATGAACATTTATTGATAGTGTTGCCTACAGGTGGTAGTTAAAAGCAAGGAGAAAGAAAAGCAGAAAGCTTTTTCGGGAGCTTTCTGCTTTACTTTCATTTTACTTTTAAGTTACCACCTGTCTAGGCCTTAGGGCCTGCTTTAAGCTAACATCTGCTAGGATATAGAAAATATTTATTTTGGGGTATATTTATGGCTGTATAAGCTAATTTCTTCAGGGGAGAAATAAATTGAAGGTGAAGGTTATTTATTTATTTGTTTGTTTCGATTTTACCTCACTTTCAACAGTATTTCAGTCATATCGCGACGTCCAGCTATATCTATGAAGGATATAGAAAATATATTTTATGATGCATACTCATGACTGCATACAGTTTAACTAATTTCTTGAGTAAAGGACTAAGTTAAACCCCCCACCCCATAGAAGCACCTTTTAGCGCATTTAATTCATTCCTACACTGAAGAAAATAGTTCCAATTCTTACAGTCATGTAAATGTACCATAAGAAACATTTTATGAATCCTAGCAGATGATAGATTAAAGCAGGCTGAAAGCAAAGCAGAATGTGCCTTAAGGCACATTCTGCTTTACTTTCAACCTGCTTTATGTGGTCACTTGTCTTCAAAACTAGAAACAGGCTATATGGTGTAAAGGGTTAAAGGTGTTAGAAGGCATATTTATGGGGTGTAGGGTTATCTTGGGCCCTGTGTACTGTTGGAGACTTACACTGCTGTCCATGTCAGGTCTGTAGGGATAGTGTACATAGAACATGTCATTTTTCACCATCTTCTTCCTCATTCGGAATGGCCCTTCAAGAAACAATCACACAAATCACACCATGAAAATCACAAGCTAAACAACCTAGAAGAATATAATTTCATTTCTTAAAATTTTGCAAAGTTTACTCAATTATTTTATTTTGAAGGACTTACTCAGAGTGATGCCCTACTCATTTATAATAGGTTCTTTTACATGTCCATTGTACAGGACTGATACATAGGGACTAGGTTTAAAGTCTCTGAAGTACTTGGTCTGGCAGGGGATCAAACACAAAAACCAAGGATTGACAGTCTAATGTGTAACAATTAGACCATGGTCCACCTGTAAAAGAGTTTAATACAAGAAGTTGCTTAAAGCAAGCTAAAAGTAAAGTAGACAGCTCCTTCAAGGAGCTTTCTGCTTTACTTTCATCTTGCTTTAAGTAATCATCTGCCTTAACCCTTTCCTCCCTGAAACCTCAAATGGACAATTCTAGTTTTCAATTTAGTCCAGTCCAATTTTTACATTTTAGGGTTCATTTTTACAATATATGTCAAAATGACAATAGTGTAGACCTTGATCAGAGGGCTCCTTAAGGAGCCCTCTGATCAGGGTCTACACTGTTTGCACAGGCCAAGTGTACTCGTCACGGGTTCATTGTTTGCAAATGACGCATATATGCGTGACTAGGGTTCAAAGAGTTAAACCTGTTAGGAGATTATTGCTATTGGCCATGGGGGAATGGGACACAGACAAGCAGCTATTGTTTATTATTTTTTATACACCAATGTTTTTTTTGAACTGCCATTTGTTTCAACAGTTGATTTCATGTTACACATTAGCACACTTTTCCAGGCCGCTGGGTAATTAAACTTTTGAGTTGAGCCTGAAATTAATATCAAACATTTGATTGGTCAGATATGAGCTTTTGCTAAGCAAAAGCTCAAATCTGACCAATCAAATGTTTGAGAACTATCTCAGACTCAACTCCAAAGCTTTATAACCTTGGACCTAGTACTTACCTTCAGTCATATCTAGTTGCCATTTATCTAAGCGTGAGCCTACAATGGGACCCCACAGTCCCCTCTCCCTCAGCAGCTCATGCTCTATCTGGGCCCACTCCTCCATAAGGTAGCGCTCCATATGTTCCTGATTCTGTACAAAGCAGCGATGTTGGTGTTCCACAAGATCCTTCACCAGCAACAGGTGACCCAGTGACCACATCACATAGTCCTAGCAAATACCAGTATAACGACAGTAAAATCTTGCTTAGGGCTCAATGTGTTCAATGGTTTAACCCATTAATAATTATCAATGCTTATCTCAATACATGCTAGTGGATATAAGTGTGTCAAAATGAGTCAGTATGAAAATATTGTGCAATGCATCAATATGAGTCAGTATGGCTTAATGGGTTAACTGGCCTCAATTCATTACTTGAACTTCATTCACCATACACCCCACCCATAAGTTTTTCCTTATTTTATCATCCAATGTATTTGTTCAGATGATAGATGTTCATAGCGAGGAGTTATATATATAAATATTCAGTCTGAGAGAGGTTAATATCTTAAAACTCTCTCCTTTTAGAGAGGTTGTAAAACTGAGAACTAGTCATTTCATAACCAAGTCATTTCATATTCATGATTATACCTAAAATGGAACTATTTTCTTCAGTGGAACAATAAATTAAAGCCTTAAACAGGCTTATATATGGAGTAATGATTTTACTCACATGAGGGTGGTAGGTTGTTGAAGGAGAGGACTTCAGTGGCAGTTCTTTCTTTGCTTTCCTTGTGGCAAAACTCAGCATTCTACTCCCAACCATCTGTATTGTCTATAATAAGAAATTTACATAGCAATACATTTAACCCATTACCCCATAGCCTGTTTCTAGTTTGAAGACAGATGACCACTTAACCCTTAGCCTGCCACTCACGACTATAGCTCCATATGCAAACAGCTTGGATCCGGATGAGACGCCGAGTAACTCGGCGTCTCATCCGGATCCAAGCTGTTTGACACTCGTACAACATTTTCAGCAATTTTGAGCAACTTTGAAGCACTTTGAAACTTGAAGCAGACGACAATTTATTTGGCGGGCTAAGGGTTAAAGCAGGCTGAAGGCACATTCTGCTTTACTTCCAGCCTGCTTTAAGTTAGCATCTGTTCTTAAAATAGAACTTTTTAAAATTTCTTTTTCAAAATAGGATCAAAGTGTCAAACAGTTCAAATCCTGATGAGATGCCGTATAACACAGCATCTCATCTGGATCCAAATTGTTTGATTTGTAATCACACATGTCCAAGACTAAATTCTTAAGAATGGGTAACCAAGTAATAAAATTGTCTTGAAAGTAACTTTACACATCTAATAATCTACATATACATCAGGTCTTGTGCTTATAAAGCGGTTGACTTGAGCCTGAGTTTGTTCTCAAGCATTTGATTGGTCAGATGCTTGAGAACAATTTCAGATTCAACTCAACGCTTTATAAGCCTTGGCTCAAATCTGACCAATCAAATGCTTGAGAACAATTTCATATTCAACTCAACGCTTTATAAGCATGGACCCAGTGGTATTTTATAATTCAGTCAGTTAGTTAAAAGTGTGCTTATATATGGTTGAACTTACCTTGATCTGTGGAGGGAGTCTTTCAGGGCTTGTGTAAGATCCCTTTCGCTCATTTTCTGCATAAGTTACCCAAAATCTAGATGCTTGTTCTTGGATCAAATGTCTAAAGAAAAACAAGAAATGATAATGAAAATTGTATCACTAACAGTTTATATAATCAGAATTTGTGACTTTGTAAAATGATTAACCCTTTACCCAATAACCTGTTTATAACATCAAATACAGATACTCACTTAAAGCAGTTTGAAAGTAAAGCAGAATGTGCCTTAAGGCACATTCTGCTTTACTTTCAGCCTGCTTTAAACTACCATCTACTAGGTTATATAAAATATTTGTTATGGTAATTGATCATGAGGGTATAAACTGGAACTATTTTCTTCAGCGTAGGAATAAATTAAATACGCTAAAAGTCGCTTCTATGGGGGCAAGGGTTAAACTGCAATTATTTTTAAGCTTTTTCTTGCCAAGTTGAAATTGGCTGAACGATTTCCATGGAAAATGTTGTCTGAATAAAAGTTTACATCAACAGTTGACAGAAAGACAACAGTGGGAATCACTTGTTGGAAGTGATTGAGTTGGGTTTATCTTATTTTAGTTATATGGAGACAATGGTAACTTGAGACAGATATTAAACCACAGTCCCAGTTCTTGTGCCACTGTGGCACATCACACCTTAAAGCCCAGTCTGCTTTACTTCACACATGGACATACAAAACGGCACAGTAATATTCTAATACAAGAATTAATATTGAGTACTTCTGTTTAATATCTTACCTTACTGAATGTAAGTCTGGAGCTCTTAGGTTAGTGCTTGTTGACAGGTCTATATTGTTAAGTTGTGTGCGGAACATCTCCTCAAGTACCTGAGTTCAATCATGAAACAAAATGAATATAGCTACAGGTACTACGTAAAATAGGCTGTTTGTTCACCACTTTAAGACAGTTTGATGCTTAAACCAGGAAGTAAACAAAATCTCCCAAGTGTTAAACTACATGGTTTACTATCATTCAGCTTGCATTGTACTTAACTCTTTCAACGCCATAAACCTGTTTAAAGTATACTCATTACATTTGCAAACAGTGTAGACACAGATCAGAGGGCCCTCTGACTAGGGTCTACACTGTTTGCTAATTTAGAGCAGTATTTATTTAACTACCCAGAATTCCAAGTAGACTGGTTCATGTTTTGGTTACTAAAATGATCTTCAAGGGAACTTAATAACCAATAATAGTAACTTGGTGTTGAAAGAGTTTTTAAAACCCATAGAAATGCCTTTACTTGTTCCTTATATCCAATTGACTTTTCATGCTCAAATTATGTCCTGATAAAGATCCAATTGAAAACTTTTCCTGTATTCTGACAGGTCATTGCTTAAAGCAGGCTGAATGTAAAGCAGAAAGCTCCTTTACTTTCTGCATTCTTTAAGCAACTACCCTGTCCTATCAACTCAAAACAAGCTATGGTGTAAAGGGTTTAAGTTTTAGATTAAGATTTTAATGTTATTACATGAAAAAATATAATTTCACGGTGTTACTTTTATTTTTATTGCCAACCTCTCTTCTGGGCAGAATTTTTCCTCAATAAAAAAGAAATTAAGAAAAATGGTCAACTAAACTTCACTCTCCCTAATTGACAATTTGACAAATGATGCACTTAGTAATAATTCTACCGCAGTCACTTATCTTTAACCCATTACCCCTTAGATACACCTTTACCTGCCTTTAATTTATTCTTCTACTGAAGAAATAAGTTTCCACTTGATACAATCATGAATATGCAACATAAGAAATATTTTCGACATCCTAGCAGATGGTAGCTTATAGCTGGCTGAAAGTAAAGAAGAATGCACCTGAAGGTGCATTCTGCTTTACTTTCAACCTGCTTTAAGTGACTGTGTGTTTTTGAAACTAGAAACAGACTATGTGGTAATGGGTTAACCCTTTACCCAATAACCTATTTATAACATTAAATACAGGTGCTCACTTAAAGCAGTTTGAAAGTAAAGCAGAATGTGCCTTAGGCATTTTCTGCTTTACTTTCAGCCTGCTTTAAACTACCACCTGCTAGGCTATATAAAAATATTTGTAAAGGTTATTGTTCATGAAGGTATAAACTGGAACTATTTTCTTCAGATGAGGAATAAACTAAATACGCTAAAAGTCGCTTCTATTGGCCAAAGGGTTAAAGACATCAAAGCTACTGATTGGATAATGAACACCACATGTGATACATACCGGTTTTTTACACAGGTACACTTCCTCCCATACTCGTTTGGCTGCTGCTGATACCAGCTGTAAACCTGCCAACTCAGCTCGACTCCTTGTTTCTAGGGAAACTGAAGTTGGGTCCAATCTAACGTCTTGTGTTTCCAGATTTAAATGCCACTTGGTTTTGATTGGATTTTCTTCTTTCAGGTTTGCAGCACTAAAAAGGACAGACAGACAGATACAGTCAAACATGTATTGCACGGGTAAGAGACCATTTAAAAGAATATAGAATGGTAGTTTTTATGACAGGTGGCAGCTTAATGTAGGTAAAATATAAAGCAGAAGGCTCCAACAGAAGCATTCTGCATTTCTTTTGCCTTTCACTAAATGGTCACTTCTATTTAAGATCATCTTGCATCTTCATTCAGCAGTCACTTAACACAGGTTTGACTGTATCATGTAAAATTTTGAGAAACAAATATTTGTTCTTCTCTAGGTAACCATCTTTTTTTAATCCCCAAGATGGTTTTTCCACAATTGTCACTCTTTGTACACTTAAATACTGATTCTACAAGAGCCTAAACACAATTATAGAACAAGAAAAGACAAAACTGTAAAATGAAATACACATTGAAGTTTTTTTTTAGTGATTGGTTTTAAAACTGAAGGCACATTCTGTTTTACTTTTAACCTGCTTTAACTCTTTCCTCCCTGAAATTTTAAATGGACAATTCCAGTTTCCATCTTAGTCTAGTCAATTTCTGACTTTAAAGGGTTGTTTTTGTCAATGTTTGGCATTGTGACAAACAGTGAAGACCCTGATCAGAGGGCTCCTTTCGGAGCCCTCTGATATGGGTCTTCACTGTTTGCATAGGCCATGTGTACTATTCACATGTACACTGTTTGAAAAGCACGCCTATATGCGGGACTAGGGTTCAAAGAGTTAAGTGGTCACCTATCTTCAATACTAGAAACAGGCTATTGGGTAATGGGTTAAAGGTGTGTATGTGTGGTAACAGGTTACTGTATTTAGAATGTGGCATGGTAACCTACCTGTTGACAGTATCATCAGTGAGATTCAGGAGGCAGTAACACAGACAACCGAGGAACTCCTGGTCATAGTTCCCCGGCCCGAACACAAGGCTACGATTGTTGGTTAATTTGTGTAGTGCATCAAGTATTTGGGTCTGCCCAGGCACACTATCCACTGGTCTGGACAGTTGGAACAGGATAGTTCTGTTCAATGACTTGTACACTGAGTCCAGCGATATACCAGAAGCTGAAAGTTTTATGTGAGGAATAATAGATACTATTTAGAAATCAACAAAACACATGATATATGTTAAATAGTATTGCTTCATGTGGTGCAATAACAAAGTTTAGTGAAATTAAGGTGTTGAATTTAAAAAAAAAATTTCCCTTATTTTATAATGAAAAAGGCCATTACTCTAACAGTTAATTTTCAGCAATTAATGAATGTCCAAGTTAATGTGTCACAAACAGACAGATTCTAGTACTAAAATAAGTAATCTTCCATTTAATGGTTGCTTATTCAATTCTTAAACTCAAACAACTATGAAATATCTATCATCTGAACATCTACATTGGCTAATAAAATAAGGAAAAAAGTCACAGGAATGAGTACAGACTCATGCCAGACAGATTCTTTTAGAAAACAGTACAGACCCAGATCAGACAGCTCCTTTAGGATCTGTCTGAATTGGGTCTATACTGTTTTCTGAAAGCACAAAATAGGCTTATAGATGGAAACGGGTTAAGTAAAATGAAGAAGGTAACTATATTTACAAAGTTCACTTCTGAACACTCACATTTCCTTTTGGCTTGAGATATAAGTTTGCTTATAAATTCAAACACTTCTTTGGTCTCTCTTGTAAATGCACCTAGAAAAACAAAATATCACTGAATAACAAACTATGTAAGGATATTATTATAACAAACTATGTAATGGTGTTATCATATTTAAGATCCTTTGACATTATGCTACCATCTACATTTATCCAAATATAGAAAAGCATTCAATTGTACTTAATCATGACAATTTAAGTCAAAATTGTGCTAAGAAACCATTCTAAAAAGACAAAATTAGTAGTAAAACAAATGTATTTTTTAAGCGTATAAATATGGATGTTTCATCATAAAAGTTCACATAAAATCTGACAGTCATAAACTTTTAAACTATATTTTTCTTGAGCCACTAGAAATGACCTTAAAAGTACAGAAACCAAGCCTCTTAATCCTCAATGATTTTGAATGTGTATTCACCTTGCCAAGTCTTGTCGACCACTCTTGCTGTGAGGTAGAATACGCTGTTTGCCATATTAGAGTAGTTGCCCCCTGACATGATGGGCAAGGCAGCCTGGTCACCTAGCAACACATCAGCAGCCAGCAGATGGTCCATCAAAGTCTTTAGCATAGCAGTTTGATACTCCCGTTGCTGGGCTCTTGTGGCATGGTCCGGTGATGCCTGAATGACAGTTTGAGACAGTTACAACCAGAAACGGGTGTCAAAGCCACCTGATGCTCGCCTGTTTAAAGTTTCAGTCTAAAAAACATCTTGTATTGAAAGCAAATCAATTTTCAGTTTAAAAAGATTATTAAATGAGTGGTGAGTCTTAGTCTAGTTAAAATTTAACCTGGTGTTTTGTAGCAAAACACCTAAGTCCAAAACATGTCTAAAATTGACATAAATTAAAATTATTTTTAAATTCCAACTTCATAATATCAATGTTTGACCCCTAATGAACCTCCATAAAAATTTCAGCACCTTAGCAGACGTATTAAGCTTTAAAACAACCCGTCCAAAAACTTTAACCTGGTGATTTGTAGTCGAAAAACCTAAGTACAAAACATGTTGAAAATTGACAAATATTAAAAATAAAATTAAATTCTAACTTCATAACATCAATGTTTAACCCCAAATGTACCTCCATACAAAATTTCAGCACCTTAGCACCAATATTAAGCTTTAAAACAACACGTCCAAAAAACTTTAACCTGGTGATTTGCAGTCAAAAAATCTAAGTCCAAAACATGTTGAAGATTGACAAAAATTTAAATTATTTTTAAATTTTAACTTCATAACATCAATGTTTGACCCCTAATGAACCTCCATACAAAATTCCAGCACCCTAGCACAAATATTAAGCTTTAAAACAACCCGTCCAAAAAACTTAAATCTGGTGATTTGTAGTCGAAAAACCTAAGTCCAAAACATGTCTAAAAAATTGACATAAATTAAAATTATTTTTAAATTCCAACTTCATAACATCAATGTTTAACCGCAAATGAACCTCCATACAAAATTTCAGCACCCTAGCACAAATATTAAGTTTAAAAACAACCCGTCCAAAAAACTTGGCCACGCTCACTCACGCCGGGGGTATGACATTAGCTCTGCTGTTCTACGAACAGGCGAGCTAAAAATACTGTCATGAACATTAGACAATGAAAATTTAACTGTCTATTCCATAGCCTGTTTCTAGTTTGGGAAATCATGACCACTTAAAGCAGGTTGAAAGTAAAGCAGAATGCACCTTACTTTCAGTCTACTGTAAGCTACCATCTGCTAGGATAAAAAAAAATCTTATGGTGCATATTCATATGAAACTATAAATGAATCACGTAAAAAGGCATTTTTATGGGATAAAGGGTTAAATATTGGAATGTAGAATAAATAACATCTTCTCATTAATACTTTTATTATCTTGACTCATTTGCAGTTAACATGAATAGAAACAAAAGCAAATAAAACACTGAAATATCATTCCAGCAAGAAAACAAAAGTGAAAATAATGATACATGTAGACAGCATTGGGCAGCAAATAATGGTTATACATCTGGGTATTGATGATTTTTAAGCCAATCTGCAGGTACATGTGAACTCATTCAAGCAGAGCTATGAAAAATGGTCACAATTCTTACATAGTTTTGTATGTAATGTAACATAAATTTATGTATTACTGTTAATTTTTCAAGGGTATTACAAGCGTAACCCTCTACCCCATAAATACACCTTTTTACACCTTTAACTTATTATTCTTCTAAAGAAAATAGTTCCAAATTATACAGTCTTGAATATGTAGCATTAGAAATATTTTCTACAAAGTAACAGATGGAAGCTTAAAGCAGGCTGAAAGTAAAGCAGAATGTGCCTTAAGGCGCATTCTGCTTTACTATCAACCTGCTTTAAATAGTCACTTTTCTTCAAAACTGGAAACAGGCTATGGGGTAATGGGTTAAAGACATTACATGACCAAGCTTGGGTGGTAACACCTAGTCTGAAAAAGGTAGGATTAAATCATGAATAGCATGCTTTTACTGTTACAATACTGTACAGATGTCTAGGCAAAGAATCAGTCAGTCGTTTCATCTGAGGCCCATACCTATAATAGGATAGTTGGGTTTGTAAAATTCATTGAAAAAACCCTTGAGTGTGAGCATGTGAGGGCCTCTATAGAAAACTTGAGATTGCTGACATTGGCTGAGCGCACACTTCCCATGCTTTACAGTAAATTTTGACACCTAGTGAAAACAATGGAGGGGGAATCAATGAATGGACTGGCTTAATGTCTTTAAGTTGAACAGGAAGAGTTGAGGTATTCTGAGATCTGAGGTTGCATAGGGTGTAAAATTCCACTCGCCCTTTTGGTCTGGTATTTTCCTAACTAATAACTTTGCGCAGCTAGTGTAATTAGAGTGCAAATTAAAACGGCTGAAATTCTCCGCGTGTGTCAACAACAAAGACGCATTTTCTACAATGTTGTACATTTCACTATTATCAACGAAGAAGTTAGAGGCATTCCGATTCACGGGCACCTGCTTGTTTCTTCTTTATTTAGCCTTCGAAGTACGAAAGTTTCGGCCCAAAAAGGTTTATTTGTGTTAAAAGTATCGAGCGATGGTTCAAATATTTATTAGATTTATAAAAATTAAAGTATGCATAACAGTATTATAATGTGTTTTATTGTTCAATTATTCGTCAATCTGCAAACATTTCTTATTATAAAGCTTCGACGATTTCATACCTAATTTGAACGAGTCAAAATTTTACATGCCGAAAAAACCAGAAGCACCGTTAGTTTTCCCGCTACATGTCAAAATGTAAACAAACTAACAAAACTATCTTACAGTCGTTCTTCTGAGTAAAATAGTGGCATTAGCAAGGATGTCGAAACGATGACAAGACCCACAAGAATTACTTAAGTGTTGAAAGAGCTAAACAGTATGTTCTTATAAGTTGATATTTTCCAGTTTAGATAAATAAATAAGAAAATTGTGAAAGTTTTAGTACATATCATATGAATTATACAGTTAAACCTCTATGTATCGAACTTCAATAAATCGAATACCCCGTTGTGTCAAAGTTTTTTTTGAAGTCCCGATCTCTTCCACTATATATTCCTTGTAAAAACACATCCATGAATCGAAGTTATGTGTATCGAATTCCCAGTTGTATCGAAGTTTTTTTCCAGTCCTTTTCATATAAATCCAACATAAAATACCACAAATGTATCGAACATCGATTACCTGTCAACTAACGTGGATCAACGGATCCATGACTCGCTAGACCGACGCTAGTTTTTCACACCTTCGCGTGTGAACACGCTGGGGGTGCTCTTTTAATTCTGCATGCACAATCTGTGTTATCAGTTATAACTGGGTAAGTTTGTCATTCAATTGTTTCACAGTTTTCGTTAATGATATTTACAACGCTGCCATATTTATAGGCTTGATGACACCAATTTATCCAAATGAGTAAATAAACCGCAAGGGCTGTTTTGGACCGACAATTAACGAAAGAAGCCAAACTTTGTGAGAAGTTAATAATGTTGATAAACCAGTGGTCGGCGTTCTATTATCAGAGCCACAACATGGCAGATGAATCTCGCCCGGGGTAACCAATCCGTGGGGATAGCTGGGCAGACCCATCTCACAACGAACGACAACTCTGCTACGAGATGGATAACGATATTACTGTATGTTCGTATTCATGCACCTGCAATCTTGACAACCTCAAAGTCGAAAATTAATCTTTAAAATCATTATTATTTAATCAAATGTTTATTTCAATTTAGAAGCTAAATTGATTGACAGTTACACTGTAGTACGATTTTCGGCATTTCCGCCGTAGTTTCGCATCTTGGTGTAATTGACAGCATCTAAGTTGAAAGTAAGATACATGTAGTTTCTTTTTCTATGTTTTAATGCATATAACTATGCATTTCCTACCTTTGTACACATTTATTGTATTCTGTTATTTATGCCGTTGTTTTATAAATGATAAAAAATACGTCGGATTTATGTTTTATTTCAATATGCCAAAAACTACACATAGACGTGAAAACATTACACACCGGGAACGATAGTTCTTATAGATCTTATATGCATTGAAATTCAATACTCAAATCACAACCCATTTATGATTCGAAGCCCCGATGTTTCGAAGTTTTTTTCACAGTCCCTTGAAGTTCAATACATCGAGGTTTAACTGTATATGAAATTCACGGACGAGCAAAAGTTGCAGAAGGGCGAGTGGATTTCAATAGTTACTAGTCCTACAGGGCGAGTAGCTTTTGAATTTTTTTTACATCCCTGGGTTAGTGCTGGCTATATCTTACCTCTAACATGAGATCTATAACTGCAGCAGACTTGGTATCCACTGGTTGGGAAAGACTGTCTATCACTATGGTCCTCAGGAAATCAACCACAAACTTGCGAGCTGGGTGACATGTAAGGAAACCTGAAATAGGTGAGTACAGTACAACCCCTCTATAACAACCACCGAACAGTAAACTAATTGATGGTATGAAAGACAAGTAGCAACTGAACTCATTCATCCCTGAAACTTTTAATGAAAAATTCCAATTTCAAAATAAGTCTAGTCCATTATTAACTATTTAGGGTTGATTTTAACAACATATTTCAAAATGACAAACAGTGTAGACCCTGATCAGGGTCTATACTGCTTGCATGGGACTAGTGTAATCTTCACAGGTACACTGTTTGTAAATGACAAATATACTTGATGCTAGGGTTAAATGTGTTAACACAACACTCTATGATATAGATATGCCTTTTTCTGCCGTGAATACAGTCATAAATAAGCACCATAAAAAATATTTTCTATATTCTAGCACTTAGTAGTATAAAGCAGACTAAAAGTAAAGTAAAATGCGCTTTTAGGCCATTTCTGCTTTACTTTCAGCCTGCTTTATGCACCTGTCTGTTTGAAAACAGGCTATGGGGCAACAACTTAAAGCATGGTGAGAGTAAAGCAGATATCTCCTACAGCAGCTTTCTGCTTTACTTTCATCTTGCTTTAAGCAGCCATCTGCCTCAAACACCTAGATCTTAACCTCATTTGGTGGTCATAATAGGGGAGTTTTACTGGTTTTTTTGTTCAAATCTTTACATCATTCCAAAAACTCTTAAATCTCAAGTACTGAATAGTTACATGAACTGAATGTGGTTTTTGCTTCTATATTGAATGTGAATGTTTTTTAACAAGTTTAACTGTTAATTGCAACTCCTTAAAATTTAAATAGAATCTTCAATGTTGTTTAATCACCTTGAAGAATGTTACTTTAACCCATTACCCCATAAATATGCCTTTTTACACTTTTAATTTATTCCTTCACTGAAGAAAACAGTTCCACATTATACAGTCATGAATATGTAGCATAAGACATATTTTCTATATTGTAGTAGATGATAGCTTAAAGCAGGCTGAAAGTAAAGCAGAATGTGCCTTAAGGTGCATTTGCTTTACTTTCAACCTGCTTTAAGTAGTCACTTATTTAAAAAATTGAAACAGGCTATGGGGTAATGGGTTAAATAAATGTTAGATGAAAAACTTCATATTGATTTAATCATTCTGAAAACAACACTATCGGCGCCATATGACCATTTCATGTGTCGCGGTGCCGTAAAACCCAACTCAATCAAACTGAAAACAACACTAATCCATACTAACTTGTTTTGTCTCTTTCTGGTGATCTGACATAAACCATGGTTTCACTCTCTGGGAAAGGCTGAAATATAACCATATTAAAGTCAAAGCTACATGACTTTTATTTGAAAGGCTGATTAATACGTATTTCCTTGTAATTCAAACTACCAGTCTAGAAGAGATGTTTCAGCCCTGTCTCCCCATGAAAGAAGCGCTGTTTTAGTGCCTCTATTTTCTGCTCATATACAGTGGAGAATCTGTTATTCTTTCCCAATAAACGCGTTAACGCTAAAACTATTATTTGCAGTGCAAACAGTTTGGAGCCAGATCAGACGCCGGGTAACCCGGCGTCTGATCAGGCTCTAAACTGTTTGCAACTAAGATAAACATGAATTAACAGAATTGTCCATAAGTTGCACCTTCTACGTTTAAGTGTTTTGCATTTGCGTACGTTTGCGTTTAAACGGGAAAGAATAACAGATTCTCCACTGTAAATGGCTTTTCATGCTTCTACCAGATGGTAATAAAGAGCCAACGGAAACACCTCCTGCATTCTGACAGGTGGATACATAGAGCAGGCATAACCCTTTCCCACATAGAAGCGCCTTTTAGCGCATATAATTTATTCCTCCACTTAAGAAAATAGTTCCAATTTAATCTTTCAGAATATGTATTATAAGAAATATTTTCCATATTTTAGCAGATGGAAGCTTAAAACAGGCTGACAGTAAAACAGAATGCATCTTAAGGCGCATTCTGATTTACTTTCAACCTGCTTTGAGTGGTCACCTATCTTCGATACTAGAATTATGCTATGGGATAAAGGGTTAAAATGAAGCAGAAAGTTTGTATAGGAGCTCTCTGCTTTACACAATCACATGTCTTAATCCATTATTCAATAGACACACCTTTTTGCACATTTAGTTAATTCCTCCACTGAAGAGAAAAAGTTCTGTTTTATACAATAATGAATGTGCAACAGAAGAAATATTTCCTATATCCTAGCAGACGGTAGCTTAAAGCAAGCTGAAAGTAAAGCAGAATGTGTCCGAAGCTGACTGAAGGCGCATTCTGCTTTACTTTCAAGCTGCTTTAAGTGGTCATCTGTCAAAATGAAGAAACGGGCTCAATGGTAAAGGGTTAAATACGGAACACAAGCTACAGGGGAAAAGGGTTCATAGTACTTACCTTAAACTCCTCCTCTGGTGTCGTGACACACTCCTCTGAGTCTGGAGCAAAGTAAGGGAAGAGTGTGGCTGCCAGGGCAGATATAAAGTCTGGCTGTACTGATAGCTGGATGAAGTCAGAGTGGTTATGATAGAGGAAGAGCAGGAACTGCAGTAGAGTCACCGGGTACTCCTGGGCCCAGCTGTCTAACTCCTGGTCAGGTCCCTGAACATGAACAAATATCATCAGTACAAACTAACAACTGTTTCTTAGAGAATCACTAATTACTCACCATAATTGATATGCACAATGCACATTTGTAATACTGTTCTGTGGAGATGTCCCATTTGATCTAAAAGTCAAAATCACTTTTTGTCTACAGGTCAAAAAATTTGTAAATTCCCAATTGGGACGTAACCCTGTGCGGTTAGAAGTATTGCAAGAAACCGGCTGGAATTGTTGATGAAATGAAATGAAATGTTCATGCAAAAATGAATGTCATTTTTCTTTTTACAAAATTTTGTGAGCAGTGAGAAAAGGGTCCAAGGTTTTGAGTTGAGTTTGAGATTATTCTCAAGCATTTGATTTGTCAGATTTGAGCTTTTGCTATCAAAAACTCAAAACTGACCAATTAAATGTTTGCTAGCAAAAGCTCAAATCTGACCAATCTTGAATGCTTGCTAGTAAAAGCTCAAACCTGACCAATCAAATGCTTGAGAACAATCTCAGACTCAACTCAAACTCTTTATAATCTTGAGCCCTGTACTATGGAAAATACAGTAAACCCATTTTTTACAACCAATAAAAGAACTATTTGATTGTTTTAAAGACAGGTGACAGCTTAAACTGAAATGAAAGTAAAGTAAAAAGGAGCTAACCTTACTTTCATCTCGCTTGAAGCAGCTACCTGCCTTATACACCAAAACCTTTACAAACTTAGTAATAGAGGGGTTCTACTGTACTAAGGCTTCAAGCAAGCCTCCTGTCATAATGGTATGTTTTTCTTTAAACCTCCACTGTGTACAGCAGGGCTGCCATAAGTTGATCTTTAAAAATTCTAAGAGTTCCAAATTTTCTATTTTTCAAGCGCTATTTCTTTAAGCAGGTTGAAAGTAAAGCAGAATGCACCTTAAGGCGCATTCTGCTTTACTTTCAACCTACTCTAGGTTGGCGCCAGCCAAAAAATTTTAGTAGCCAAAATTTGTTGGGGAAAATATTGAGCGCCGAGTGCCGAAGGCACGAGGGGGGAGAGTATGAGAGGGGGTATCCCCCTCTCATTGGTGGGGGTACGGGGGGCCCCCCCGGAAAAATTTAAAATCTACATTGCAGGAGGTGGCTTCTGAGGCATTTCTGGGATTATTTTTAGGTATTTTTTTCTGAATATTTTTTATCTAAATTAGCCTCAATTTGAATTTACCAGACTTTTTTGTAACTTGTCCCTATAAAATTCATAAACTAGATCTATGTTGTCATTTGAAAGCAAATTAAGTTAAACAAAACACAGTTACAACAATGACAGAGAAATAAAGAAAATTACTTTACCAACATTTCCAACAACTCCTTTTATCTATAGCTCAGCCAGCCAAAAATTTTTAGTAGCCAAATCTTTTGCATCGCTAACATTATATACATAAAGTGGGAGAGGGGGCTACATGAAAATTTGGCGAATATGACAAAAAAGAAATCCTTGCCATTTTTAAGCTGCAGATAAAGAAGTACTGATATGTATAGATCTTATATCTCAAACACTGAAATAGATATAATACATTACAGGGTGTGACAGAAATAAAGAAAATTATTTAACCTACATAATACACATTTCCAACAACTTCTCTTATATAGCTCTGCATATAGCATTATCATTTTATCAGAATTTGAAAAAGAAAATTGCAAACAGTGCAGTACTAGACCAGATGGCTTTTATAAGAGCTCTCAAATCTGGGTCTGCATTGTTTTACTATGTCCCTAACTCCCTTTATGTAGATACTTTTTGTACAGAAATGCTGAATGTCATTTGTATTTCCTCTTAAATCTTTTGATTAGATCTATATCTTTTATTTCTGTCTGCTAGATGAAGATCTATAATAATTTAGAGAAAACTATGTTTTGCCCAATCACGGATGTACAACGTGACTAAAATGTTTAAATAAACCATAAAATCGGATTATCATTATTATTTCTTCTGCTATACTTTCTTTCATATTGGTCGGGGATACATTTAAACTTTAAGTAGAATATTATTTCTATTGAAAAATGCTGCTATCGTTAATTCGCGAAAACTGATGACAAAATGTACGTACACGATTGAAGGAAACGGATGAAAAGGTAACAAAAACATTCACGCTAACTTTGAAGTTACCAACACAGCGATATTTCAGGAAAATATATAACACTCGTATTTCAAACAAATAGATCTACGTGATAATTGTACGTGAAATAGGTTTGATCGAATTTGATTTCATTAGGCACAGAACCTATTTTTAATTGTGGGCGTGGCATTTTCATTGCTACAAACAATAAACGTCAACTCGCACGTTGAGTACGGAAATTCACGATATAGTGGAAGCTTTGTTTGATAATAATCGTCACTTACCGGCAAATGCCGACAACCTCCGAGTATAAATTATGAATTACGTAAAGCTGCGAGAGGCTATGATAGGTTATCGTAATTGCTTGGCTTATTCATAAGGATAATAGGCAAGGTGTTCCGATTGTATTGACACCGTTGTAAAATGGCTGTCAGTTGACATGTGACGGTATTGTAATCCCTGCCTCAGGGGCACAGCGTAATCAGAGGTACGCAGATCACTATCCCCTGCTGAGAGGCACCCAATTACCCCACGGATTAATTAGCAAACTTATAAGAATAGTGTTACTAACAGCTAGCGTCTTGGATAATCGCAATGACTGGCGAGTGGCGACTAAATTTAACGATTTTCATTTTTTTGACTGTCCAAAATTTTCAATCGCCAAAATTGATGAAATTAATTTTTTAGTCGCCGACGGTAAAAAGTAATCGCCAATGGCGATTTTGGCGACCGGTAACGCTAACCTAGCTACTTTAATCTATAATCTGGGAGGATAAAAATCCGATGATTTCGGCAAAATCTGAAGAAATGGCAGCCCTGGTACAGACAGCCCTGCTGGGCTACTTACAGGGTTCAGCATGCTCCTGATCATGGTGAGCAGGATGATTGCAGCATCTGGGCACAGCTGAATATCTTTGTCTCTGGTGATGGCTGGGCCTGGTTTACTCACAGGTACACCAAACAGTACTGTCCACACAGCATCCAGGTTTAACTGCATAAGCAATAAAAACAACAAATGATTAGTCTCATTCCTTCATAGCTTTTTCAGTATCCAAGACAGTCAACTGTTTAACCGATTACTGTATAGATGTCTCTTTACGCCTTTAATACATTCTTCCACTTAATGAGCATTCTGCTCAACTTCCAGCTACCATCTGCTAAGTTATAGAACATACTTTGTATGGTGCATATTCATAAATGTACAAAGTGGAACTATTTTCATTAGCAGGGGAATAAATTAAAGGTGTAAAAAGGTGTATCTATGGAGTAATGGGTTTATCACAACCATGTCAGTGCCGAAACTTGGGCAACTACATGACACCTGTTCATTGAATAGGAAAGCCAACAGGGTAGAAAGTTGTCCTGTTAACTCATTACCTCTATTTCTAAAAACAGGTTACCAATTAAAACAGGTTGAAAGTAAAGTAGAATGCTCCTTAAGGGGAATTCTGCTTTACTTTCAACCTACTTTAAGCTCCCATTTGAGAAGTTATTGGAAAAGTCCTTTATATTTTTGTCCACAACTTCCTTGCTGGGGACATTCATCTTTAGTGTATGAATAATTAGAAGGGTACAAAGGTGGTAGTTATTGGGTAAAGGGTTATAGAAATTCAACCCTACCTGTACATCAGAGGGTACATGCGAGACTTGTTGCCCTAGTAACATGGCCATCAGTAGAATGTAGACTTCTGGTACATTGTTGTGTTTAGGCATGAGCCACTGCAGCACTGTAAACCCTGGTACATGACAGATCTCCTGATTCAACTCTCGTACTTCATTGTGATGACCAGAATGCAGATTAAATCCTAAAAAAGTGAATAAAACATTTGTAATATCATGAAGATTGAAATGCAAAAGTAAAACTGTTTCCAAATAACCATTGTACTCGGGGTAAGCCAGTGGCAGGGTTAATATATAATTTTGAAATATTAATTATATACTCACGGAATTTAAAAACTGTGCATTGGGAAAAGCTTTCTAAATAATAGAATAACAATCCAATTATACATGGACTTTGTTATTGTGTTATTTTAAACATCAATCTAACATTTCATAAGAGTCATTAAAGTGTGATGTCAATCAAGATTGTACTGCCAGGCTTTTTTTGGTCATTAAGGCAATGTGACGGGTTTGACGTCAGAATGGGATGTAGAGTAGGACGGATTCAAAATTAGCGTAATCTTTTGCGCACTGTCCTCGGGCTGATGAGACAAATGTTTTGAGCGTAAAGTTTGAAGACTGAAGATGATGACGTACATGTGTAACGAGAATATACGTATCTTGTTGACGTTACGTTAATAGCGGTATCCCTTGTCGCAGGTTCTCGCGAGCATTGCCAAATTGTCGATACGTCTCGATAATGACAACATGATGTTCAGATGAAGGCCAGACTGTCCTGCAAAATCACTTTTTCTGCATTCCAACCTCTAATATGCAAACTGAACGTAAACGCGCATTTTCAGACAGCTGTGGCATAACAGTCAAGGTCGATATAACAAAGTTTACTTGTTTTTCCATTGATTTACACCCAAAACAACCAGTGTACATTGAAAACGTGTTGCATCTACCGTACAAATGAGTGTTCTGACCAATTTATGCCAAAATAGACAAACGTCTTTTGACACGCAAAAGTAACGTAAATTTAACGAAAAGGATAACCAATAAATTCTACACACTTTATTCAACTGTATGAACCGTCTTTACGTGAGCTAATTGAAAACGTTTACATTTAAAACACATTTCAACCATGCACAGTTTAAAATTGCGTGAGTATAATTAATGGTCTAAGGATCTTACCTGTAATATCTTCATGCAAGCACTTTTGACAAAGTAAGTAATCAATAAAAACTCTAAAGCAGGGCACTTCTTAATGATAGACAAAAGATATGCACTTATCGCCTAGATTTTTGCATTACTTTTATCATGCATTAAGCTATCATCTTTTCTAACCCTCCCCTTATAGCATGTTTTCAATATTGAAGAGAGATAGTTGCTTAAAGCAGGCTGAAAGTAAAGCAGAATGCTCCTTTAGGAGCATTCTGCTTTACTTTCAGTGCTTTAAGCTACAATCTGCCAGGATATAGGAAATGTTTCTTATGGTGCATATTAATGACTGTATAAAGGGTAATTAGTTTCTTCAGCGGAGAAATAAATTAAAGGCGTAAGATGGAGTATCTATGGAGTAATTGCTTAAAGACTGACTGACTCTTTAGTGTTGTTTAGGTGGTTTTATTGTATCAATTAGTTTTATAGTTCTCATTTACTCTGCATTATCTGGTCTTACCTAGCATGCTGCCACCCATCTGTTGTTTGAGTATCAGCTCGGTGTCTTTCAGCCAGCCACCCCCGTAATGACCATCCCGGAACTTCACTATTGACTGAGGGTTCTTGAAGAGGACCAGGAGGATTTTAAGTGCCTGTATAACTGTGGTGGGGTGGAGATGACACTGGGTGAACATTAACAGCCAATCAAAACCAAGCACCTTCTGTATCTCCTCTGAGAAGCTAAAAATATAAACAATTTCTTCTCTTAACCCTTGCCTCCATACCCAGTAGAGCAAATTATCTATATCTTACTGTGTTTAAAGCAGAATACTGCTTAAAGCAAGATAAATGTAAAGCTGAAAGAATATATGTACTGATTTCACAGTTTGATCCTACAGCATCCATGGTACATACCTATGAGAACCTTCTTGCCAAAATTAATATTAGTAAACACTAGATTAAAAGCGAAAAACCGTAGATGTTTGACGCTGTTGTCACCGCCAGATGTGCACAGATCAAATTGCCAATTAAACTAAATAGCTTTGGTAAGAAAGATATGGCTTCTTAGATAAGGCTAATGTATTGCTACCTTTTGAAAAAGGCACTGGCTAAAACAGGGACGTCTCATTTCAATCCACATTTTCTCCATGAACAGCCCATGCAGATAGTACTACAATAGCTCCCCCTATTCTTAAGTAGGCAAGCTAAAATCAGTAATTCTGGAATTAATCTTCTGAGACAGACTGGTTGTAAGGTACATAGCCTTGTACAGTGGAGAATGTGTTATTCTTTACCAATTAACGCGTTTACGCTAAAACTATTATTAGCAGTGCAAACAGTTTGGAGCCAGATCAGACGCCGGGTAACCCGGCGTCTGATCAGGCTCCAAACTGTTTGCCACTAAGATAAACAAAAATTATCAGAATTGTCCAAAAGTTGTTCTTTTCTACGTTTTAGTGCTTTGCATTTGCGTATGTTTGCGTTTAAACGGGAAAGAATAACAGATTCTCCACTGTAACTCACCTATACTGATTTCCTGGGGTGTGAGGACTCTGGCTAACCAGTCTGTACACCACAAGTAACAAGGTGTTCCTGAGTCGTACTTTATGCAGGGAAGCTACTCCCTGATCTTCAGCTGAAAGAAGGTAACAATAAAACATTTCTATCTCAGCTTTGGTTTTGAAAATACAAAATTACTTCTCTGTTTTACATAACAAAATTCATGACCTTATTTTTTTTTACCCTTTTAATTCTTTCAACACTAAGTAACTCAGGTTCTCCTGTGGAACTTTTTAATTACCAAAACATATACCAGTCTAATAGGAATTGTGAGTCGCTTAATAAATACTGCTCTAAATAAGCAAACAGTGTAGACCCTGATCAGAGGGCTCCTATAGGAGCCCTCTGATCTGGGTCTACACTGTTTGCAAATGTAATAAGTATATTTTAAACAGGCCCATGGGGTTGAAAGAGTTAACCCTTTCCTCCACATAAGTGTCATGGGAAACATCTACCAACTCTTCCTATTGGATTTTTCTGCTTTATTTTCATTGTACTTAAGGCAGTCACATGCCTAAAACCAAGTTGGATATAGGTGATATTAACCTTTGTCTATGAAGGAAAGGATTGACTGTAAGAAACAAGTTTCCTAGATATTGGTAGAGGTCAACTACACAATGCCATATACCAAATATCTAAGCTTTTGGCCATGTGATATTTGGATAGAAGCTTCTTAAGTTGTTCTTATGTAATTCAGTGATATATAGATTCCCAGGGGCATGACCAATATTGGCCCCAGTGGTTAAGATTTGAATGAACTCCGAAGAGGACCATTCGACAATGCCTCACATGAAATATTTAAAAACTCTGCGCCCTGAAGTATTTTAGAAAAATACTTTTAAGTCAATTTTAGGGTCAGGATTATTTTTATACAATTTTTATTTTAACGTATTTCCTTTGGCTGCCATGGAAACCAGGGTTCCACATGAATGGACAATATTAGGTCACCGGTGTAAAGATTCTGGTTTCCTAAAAGGTTAAGCTCTTGAAAGACAGAAAGATGTTTGACAACATAGTGGCTGCATTCCTTGCAAAACTAAAACATTATATTGTAAATACATGTTTTAAACAATCTTAATCAATAAGACTTACTTTCTACAATGATGTAATTTCCGCTGTTTTCAACGACTAGAATTTTTTCATTAACATGAGATTCTGGAATGGTTGCAACAAGGAATTGTCCAAGTCTACAATGACAAAAACATGTATTGTATGTTTCAAATAAACAGCTCAATTAACCTATCATCATGCATAAATCAATATCAAGTTATCAAATCAAAACTTCTGACAAATAAAAGCATGTATTTTACTTGAAAACATGAAACCTCACAGTTTCAGCAGCCACTCAAAACCGCAGTCTGCAAGAACCTTCTACATTACTATTGCCCTGCAATAACCCTTTACTCCATAGCCTGTTGCCAGTTTTGAAGACAATTGATCACTTAACCCATTACCCCATAGCCTCTTTGTTTTATTGGAGATAGGTGACTTCTTAAAGAAGGTTGAAAGTAAAGCAGAATGTACCTTAAGGTGCATTTACTTTCAACCTGCCTTAAGCTTTTATCTGCTAGGATATAGAAATTATTTCTTATGATACATACTCTTGACTTGATACATTGGAACTATTTTTTTCAGTGGAGGAATACATAAAAGGCGTAAAAAGGCGTATTTATGGGGTAATGGGTTAAAGCAGGTCGAAAGTAAAGCAGAATACACCTTAAGGTGCGTTATGATTTACTTTCAACCTGCTTTAAATTACTATTTACTACGATACATAAAATATTTCTTAAGGTATATATTCTATAAACTGTAACCATTTTCTTGAATGGAAGAAAGAATTAAAGGTGTAAAAAGGCATATTTATGTGGGAATGGGTTAACCCATTACCCCATAGCCTGTTTCTAATTTTAAAAACAAGGTACTACTTAAAGTAGGTTGAAAGTAAAGCAGAACGCGCCTTAAGTCACATTCTGCTTCAGTTTCAGCCTGCTTTAAGCTAATATCTGCTAGGATATAGAAAATATTTCTTATGGTCCATGTTCGTCACTTTATAAAAAGGAACTATTTTCTATAGGGGAGGAATAATTGAAAGGGGTCAAAAGGTATATATATGTAGGAATTGGATAAAGGTCACCCTGCCTCTTCATCCATTGGTTTCTTACGCCAGGTTTATTAGATATTGACTTACTTGAGCAGAGCCTGTTGGTCTGTACTGCCTTCCATCAACAGGCCTATCACACTAGCCATGGTCTCTATGGTAGACTGGGGCAGGCGAGGGTCCCTCATTACATGTAACAGGCGACTACTCAGCCCTATCTCTCGCATTAGCCTCAGATTGTTCACTTGATCACTGATCATAAGAAGAATGGTTACATATTATAGGTTTAACAGAATCTCCTGAATTTTTTTAGCAATAAATCACAGCATTATTCCCATCTATGAAAAAGATAACGGATAGCTTAAACAGGATGGAAGAACATCTCCTTCACAGGTTTTCTGCTTTATTTCCATCCTGCTTAAACCATTTTATCACAAAATTTAACCATCTGAATTAATCCTTTCACATGTAAAATCTCTTTTAAAGTTTAATTTGAAGAAATATTGATAATTTGATAGGAGTGCCAAACACTTTGGATTCTGATCAGATGGTGTAAAACCGTGTCTGATCTGAATCCAAAGTGTTTGGAATGTCGCCTATGGTGATGAGAGGGTTAAGCAGCCAGCATTTTAGAAGACTGAAAACAAACTTTTTGGGTAATCATAGTTGCTTTCTTCATTTCATGTTTACTGGCCATCTGCCTTAATATGTGATGTGAATTAATAAATGAAGTGTTATACATGTATATGGAAATGTGTATCACAGAAATAGGTGGGATATATACATTTATAATATATATACAAGGGCCGTTCATTATTTATTGCAACTGCCGCCGTAACTTCCACGCTATACACTAAATCTCCATGAAAACTTACTTAACTCATAATTCAAACTTTTATCTATTAATTCATACCATTTTTGTCCCAATCAGTAAATTAAGTTTTTTGATACAGTAAAACCCCTCCAAACCGGAACCTCTAAATACCGGAATTCTGTCTAAACCGGACAAAAACTTTGGTCCAGTTTCCAGCCCTTCTTTATTTAATGTAATAAAAACCTCATAAAACCGGAACCCCTGCATTCCGGAAACCGGACGAGTTTTATGGCGAATTTGTTTCATACCAACGGAAAATTACCTCTCTAAACCGGACGTATGTCTGGGATTTGACATCCCGCGAATACACACCCACTGAAAACACACCCACTGTAATCAACATAGGTGTGAAAAGTACACGAAGCGTGTGCATTGGAAGTAAGGAACGAGTGATAATGGGCGTTATGAAAACAATTTTAATTCGTCAATCAGCGTTAGGAAATAGAACCGAGCAGCGAAATTAGCACAAGAGGTGTTAGGTATTGCAGTTTGGTAAATCAAACTGTCAACTTTAATGACGATGATATGTTTGACATGTAAATAAACATTGATGACCAGTAAATTTACGTTCTGTGAATGACGCAATTTAACGAGTCCGTAATTTGACCAATCAAACTGATTGGCCTAGATAAGCTTAATTAAACAATTTTAGATTGATTTCTAGCATTAATTGTTTGATTTATCAGTTTAATCTAAAACTAAAGGGTTAAACTGTTCTAAACAGTATTTAATACATGAAGAGTAATGTGGTCTTATCCTTATCCTGTAGCTACTACAGAATTTACAAACATGTTTGGATCCAGATCAGAACCCTGTTAACTTGGAGTCAGATCTGGATCCAACCTGTTTGACATTCAGTAAATAAAGTATTAATTTATTGAGTGGTAGTAAATTGTTATTCACATGTTTTCCCACGGGAACAGGGTTAAGTGAAAAATGTTCAGTGTTGGATAATAATTATATAGTTTGATGATTGATATAGATGTGCTAACATTTATTTTAGAATTGTTCATATACATATTAAGCATAATGAAATTAGAAAACATGTTAAATTAAATGTATGTCTATAAATTGGTTTTCATCTTTTCCTTTCTACTACCAAATATAATCAGAACAATAATGGTATATATAGGCAAGTTTTTTAGTGAAAATGTTAAAAACCCTCTAAACCGGAAACCCCTCTAAACCGGAAATTTTTGTTGTCCCCAAGCATGTCCGGTTTAGAGGGGTTTTACTGTACACCCATGAGAAGTGAGGTCATTCATAGACACTGTGTAAAATCATGGCTAAAGAGATAAATAGTACTGAACTAAGAGGAACAAGAGCCCCATGGGGCATATTTCGCTCACCTGAGAAAATAGCTGAAAAAATGGAGATAATAATTTAGGTCAAGGACTGACCTAGATATGCAACAGACCGGAACAATTTGAACAAATTATGTAAAGTATATTTAAAAGTGTCACCATACCGAATATAAAAGCTCTGGCCATATTAGTGTCAGAGAAGAAGACGTTTGAAATTTTCTATATATAACTCTATGTAAAACTGTGACCCCAGGGGCGGGCCAATTTTGACCCCAGGTGTTTAATTTGAACAAATTTGATAGAGGACCTGTAGGCGATGATATGTGCCAAATATCTAAGCTCTGGCCCTTGTAGTTTCAGAAAAGAAGATTTTTTTAAGTTATAATTGAAAAAAATCTATTTTTAGCTCCTGTGACCTAGTTATGCAACCGACCAGAACCATTTGAACAATTTTGGTATAGGACATCGAGAAGTGTCACCATGCCAAATATCAAAACTCTGGCCATATTAGTTTCAGAGAAGAAGACATTTGAAAATTTCACTATATAACTCTATGTTAAACTGTGACCCCCGGGGCGGGGCCAATTTCAACCCCAGGGGCATAATTTGAACAAACTAGATAGAGGACCTGTAGGCGATTCTATGTGCCAAATATCTAAGCTCTGGCCCTTGTAGTTTCAGACAAGAAGATTTTTTAAGTTTTCAATGAAAAAAATCTATTTTTAGCTCCTGTGACCTAGTTATGCAACCGGCCAGAACCATTTGAACAATTTTGGTATAGGACATCTAGAAGTGTCACCATGCCAAATATCAATGCTCTGGCCACATTAGTTTCAGAGAAGAAGACGTTTGAAAATTTCACTATATAACTCTTTGTAAATCTGTGACCCCCGGGGCGGGGCCAATTTTGACCCCAGGGGCATAATTTGAACAAACTTGATAGAGGACCAGTAGATGATGCTATGTGCCAAATATGTAAGCTCTGGCCCTTCCAGTTTTTGACAAGAAGATTTTTTAAGATTTCCTTATTTTTTCACTTTGGTTGCCATGGCAACCAGAGTTCTGCATTGTTTTTAATTCTTTGAACAAATTTGAAAGAGCTTGACCCAAGGAACATTTCTGTAAAGTTTGGTTGAATTCTGTCAAGCGGTATAGGAGGAGATGTCATTTGAAGCAATTGTTAACGACGACGGACGACGCCGGACACAGGGCCATCCCAATAGCTCACCTTGAGCCTTTGGCTCAGGTGAGCTAAAAATAAAATCTCGATATGAACTTGGAATAAGTACTAGAACTATATTCTATGACATTTTCTTCGCTTATGGACATGGTACTTCATCATTTTCAACTGGTACCAGGTGGATTAAACTCTCCAAGAGACGCTTGACAGTACCTCTGGCAGAGGCAGTCATAAAAGTGTTGCTACCTCTTTAATAAGTGATAATATGAAATATCTACTGATGATTCATGCACGAAAGGCAACTCATCAAGTAGCTTAATGCTTGGGCAAATCGACCGTATCGGCATATAAGATTTTGAAGAAGACATTAGGAGATAGCCGTATTGCTGCTATGTGGATACCCCATATACTGACGGACGCCCAACAAAGATACCATATTTCGATTGCCTGTAAATTGCTAAAATATATCCTGAGTTTGATCAATGGGCATTTTCTAATTTTGGACTGTCGATGATACATGGGTAAACTTCTATCAGCCCATCAGAAAATGTAGCAACGAAATATGGGCATTAATAAATGCAAGAAGACCATCCATTGCAAAACGTTTTACAAGTGTGAAGAAGGTCATGTATGCAATATTCTTTAACAGTCGCGGTGAAACAGTTAATGAAGCGATTCCCCGTAGAAAAACTTTTATTCGGAAACTGTACCAACAACTTGTCATGAAAAGGTTTGAGAAAACGCGAAGAAGTCTCGCCCTAGGCTCGATGTGCAAAGCCATACCCTGTTGAATGACAATGCACCAGTAAACACCTCAAAATAAACAAGGGCCACTATTGCCCTAAATCGCTCACCTGGTACACCATGGCAAACTTGACCTATAGTGACCTAAATTATGACTGGACATGTATGTGTACCCACAATCAACCTCTAGAGTGTAAACAAGATTTTCCAATGATTTGACCTAGTGACCTAGTTTTTGAACGGACATGACCCATATTCAAACTTGACCTAGATATCAATGCGACAAACATTCTGACCAAATTTCACCAAGATCCAATTAGATTTGTAGCCTCTAGAGTGTTAACAAGGTTTTTCTATGATTTGACCTAGTGACCTAGTTTTTGACCTGACATGACCCACATTCGAACTTGACCTAGATGTCAACGAGACAAACATTCTGACCAAGTTTCATCAAGATCTAATGAGATTTGTAGGCGCTAGAGTGTTCACAAGGTTTTTCTATGATTTGACCTAGTGACCTAGTTTTTAATCGGACATGACCCACATTCAAACTTGACCTAGATTTCAATAAGGCAAACATTCTGACCAAGTTTCATTAAGATCAACTGAGATTTGTAGCCTCTAGAGTGTTAACAAGATTTTTCTATGATTTGACCTAGTGACCTAGTTTTTGACCGGACATGACCCACATTCGAACTTGACCTAGATATCAATAAGGCAAACATTCTGACCAAGTTTCATAAAGATCCATTGAGATTTGTAGTCTCTAGAGTGTTAACAAGGTTTTTCTATGATTTGACCTAGTGACCTAGTTTTTGACCGGACATGACCCACTTTCGAACTTGACCTAGATTTCATCAAGACAAACATTGTCATGAAGTTTCATGAAGATAAGATGAAATTTGTAGGCGCTAGAATGTTAACGAACAATTGTGGACGGACAGACGACGGACGACGGACATTCAGCGATCCTAAAAGCTCACCTTGGCACTTCGTGCCAGGTGAGCTAAAAATCAAGTTTTTGGCAAAGAAAGGCTTTACAATTTTCCCGCAACCATTTTATTCACAATATATAGCTCCATGTGACCTTTTCTTGTTTCCATGTCTGAAGAAAACTTTCGATGGTCGGAGATATTATTCAAGACAGGCTTTTGGAGCGGCAGTATTGCAGTGTCTTAAGGGTGTACCTAAGAAAGACTGCACTGATATGAAGCTTCCTAGAAATGGATCAAAAGTCTTAAACTGTGTATTTGTTCAAAGGATGCGTAGTTTTAAGGGATGCACTGAAACTTTAAGGAAAAGTACTGTTCCTTACTGATTTAGAATCCAAGTTGCAATAAATAATGAACGGCCCTCGTATATATATAATATAGTGATTAGTGTGTGCAGTTTTACTTCAACTGATCCTTGAGTACCACTGCTAAACTCATCTTGATATTAAAATCATGTGACCTCGAGTTTCCAAAACCGTGATGTAAACATACATTACTCATCAGAAAACCAAAAGCTGGCTGTTCATGTGAAACTATGCACCTGTAAATTTCAAATAAATGTTATTCATTTGTAGAGGTTTTGAGTGATTCCAAATTCCCACAGATTCCAAATCTGAATATTGAAACTGGCTTTTCAATTAAACTTTGTACATGTGAATTTTCCAATCAGACTAAATTTTCACCAGCATGTACCTTGAGTCTGTCAGCAGTTCATAGTAGTGCTCATACAGTGACCTCTGTAAATCTCCTGGTGCTTCGTGCCATACCTGTAAAGGTAACAAGAATTAAGCTGTGTGAGTCAGTGCCCTAAAATATGAGCAAGTAAACTAATATTTTTCAAATATTCTCTCCTGCATGTTTTCATGAAGTCCTATGTTGCGGCTACTAATTAGAATGTTCTGTCCTTGATGTATTCAGCTATAGTAAAATAGGTCTTTTAGGGACCCTCTGAGCAGGGTCTTCAGTTTGTCACTTTGCAATACATGTACAGTAAAACCTCTCTATTACGACCACTAAAACGAAGGTTAATCGATCGTATAAAGGACAGGTGACAGCTTACAGCATGGTGACAGTGAAACAGAAAGCTCCTTTAGGAGCTTTCTGTTTTACTGTCACCTTGCTTTAAGAAGTCTTAAATACACAATAATTAAGACAATGTAGTGGTCATAGTCTATTGTAGTCTAGACTTGATTAGGAAATTGAATTGTCCATTTGAATCATGGGTGAATGGGCTAAATATCAAGAAGTGAGGTATATATCGGTAAAATTGCGCTGTGTGTGTGATTATTCCCTGCAGTACATCTATCTTATGATCATATTTGGAGTGATGCTCGAGACAAATAGTACTGTACCTCTAAGTCACACAGGATATCCTCAAAGGCTTTCTTGTTGGGGATGATGGAGCTTTCCCTGCCACTGTCCACAGTACCAACCAGAGAGAATGTCAGGTGAAGAATATGGCTGTTTAACAGCTGCTGCTTCTTCTTATACAACATGGCCAGGATCTGACAAAGAATACAAAACACTCATATATCTAGTACAAGACTGGAAAACTGCCAATGCATCTCCTTATGAGTGCTCAAACATGATTTAGTACAGACAATCAATAACGGCATAAACGTAGATAAATAATACTTAAATATATGCAGCTATTACATGTAATAGGTTTATGAGTTTCATGGTGGCCTGAATGCAAGGGCAAAATATTAACTTTTCAGAGAGGGACTGTAACCCACCCACACACACTAATACACAAACAAAAACAATATCAAAACCCCATTGACATAACACATGACATATACCGAGACACCATTTAATTGTTTCTTTTTCATTTCCACAAAATAATGATGAACCAACCTGGTAGCCTCTGATCCTGTCCAGATCATGAAGAGCCTGTTTGTTACTCTTGACAACACATACAAGAGCCTTTACTGCTGCATATAGGCCCTCAACATCAGTAACCATGGCAACAAGGCCAAGCAGTGTACAGGTTCCACCAACATTCTGCAGCATTTTAGCTACTGGCATTGGACAGAATGTTCTAACACCTGAAAATGAAGATTCTATGAAAATGAGGCCATTCTAAAAATCTTAATTAAAATCGTAATTAAAATCGTAAACCATTTTCTGAATGTTTTCCCTTCTCAACCGGTAACATTTACACAACAAAGCAAGGCAACAACTGTATAAGTATCCAAAAATTCTAGCAAACCGTGTTAATGCAAGATGAAAAGATAAAATCTGCTTAACATCATGTGCATGCATGGACATTCCGCTTCACTTACAGTCTGCCTTAAAGATACCATTTACTAAAATATAAGAAATATTTCTTGTGATGTATATTCATGACTGTATCAAGTGGAACTATTTTCTTTCATCGAGAAATAAACAAATAGCATAAAAGGATTACCTTTTGGGTAATTGGTTCAACAATCCATTTATTTACAAAACAATTATTTCCCTTTGAAGCTCAAGCAACTAAATATGTTGGCATATAAACTGGAAATATGTTATATATAAATGTAGCTGTCACAATTCCAGCACTAAACCATGATCTGTGCAAGAAAGAAACCACTCCATGTGAGCAGGCTGAGAGCAAATAAACTTCCCTATAGGTCTATACATTGTAAATGTTAACCATTCTGTTTAATCTGAGTGGCAAATAGCTCCAATTAATTTGCAATGGACATAATGTTTTAAGTTTAAAGCATAAATATGTTTAATGCAAAAATAGTCTTCTCCACTGTAGCTATAAAGGAAAGGATCCAATATTAGTTATATCAAACTTACCTAGGTATCCCATAAGTATAGCACCAAGACATCTGGCATATCCACCAAGATGACCGACAGAGTTGTGCAGAATTCTGATTGGAGTGGCATTGTCATGTGATGACATGGCAAGCTAAAACATTGAACAGTTGTAGAGAATACTTACAAACATTCAATTAAGCATGACAATAAACACAAACTAAAAGCAGATTGTGAACTTTCTTTTAATCAATTCTAAAACAGATTTAACTATTAGTTGAACAATTTCAAGGGTCACCTCAGCTGAAATATCTTTAAAGTAAAGCACAGAATCACACCTATAATATGAATGGATGCACGTGTTAGCACCAAACACAAGAAAACAAATTCGTAATGCTTAATTCCTGCATCATTTTATTTACTACACTGTATTAGATACTTGTTTGGATTGTATCACATACAGCCCAGAAATCAACAATGCAGTATTAACCCTATAACCCATAGTCTATTTTTAGTTTTGAAGACCGATGACCACATAAAGCAGGTTGAAAGTAAAGCATAATGCTCCCTATGGAGCATTATGCTTTACTTTCAACCTGCTTTAAGCCATCATCTGAAAAGATAATGGAATTTCCCTCTGTGTTTTAATTTAACATTCAGGACTTCTTAGGTGGACACTTGTTTTTTTCTCTTATAAATATAGAAAAAGTTAAAAGCGTAAAATATATTGGGAGTTTATTTATGGTGTAATAGTTTCAGCTCACTTGTTTGGCTATAGATTTGCTGTCTACTTTGTTATATATCTTTCTCATCTTGGCTATGGTAAGCTGTGACATGGCATGGGCATGGACTCCAAACACCAGCTTGTCTTCAGATATAAAGGATACCTGCATCTCCTTCTCCTCTGTAATAATATAGATGAAATTATAGTACAGTGCTCCCTACCTACAACGGCCCTCAGAACAACAATTCCCTCCTAGCAACAATACTTGCCGTTGTTCCCCAAACAATACAATTATGTCTAACACTTTCTCCACTGCAATATCGTCTGCTTAAAATTGTTGTTTCCTTTTTTTCTCAAAATCACATATTGGACATTTTGACAGAAGAAATATAAACATGAATAGCAAACAGTTTGAACCCAGATCAGACACCATGGTGTCTGATCTGGGTTCAAACTGCCTGCAAATGTAAGCCAAGTCATGCTCAGCACTCTAATAATATTAACACCCCCATCAACTATAACAACTCCCTCTGACCAACACACATGCACTCTTTGTCTTCCGTGGGATATTGTTGGAGACAGGAAGCACTGTACAAACACATTGACATCAAACACAAAACTGTTTCCATTCTACATGATGACGAAGGCACAAAAAACTAAATATTGGAAACAATGTTTAATCCAGTTCAAATGCCAACTAACTTGATGGTTGATAAAGATTTTCTCAGTAGCCATTAGAGCAAATGCCCTATATCAAGCTGATATAACAGACAAACAAACAAACAGACAGGCAGACAGATGGAAATTAATATGCCCCAGACCATGTCGTACAGGGGCATAAAAATATTTTCTTTGTATACACCAGGACATGACAACAACAGGAGCAAATACTAAACAAGGCGCATATCATTATATTTCCCTGTACTTCGTACTGTACCAACGAGCTAAAATATATGTTTGTTACCTAGATATGGAGCTTGGAAACTGCCAATATATGTTGGTCCTAGTGTGTATATGTTTTTGATGGTTTGTTGTGATATTATATCCTCCATGAGATGACATGGTCCTTGTCTCCAGGTCAGTCTGGACTGACGTCTCAGCTGGGGTGGTGTGCCAATGTAGGCAAACACAGAGGTAAATGCTGTTGGACTAGCAGAGCCTCCTACACCAAGGTTGGGAGAGATGTAGTGCAGCTGAAGAGTATAAGGCAATGTGAGAGATGGTACAGTGGAGAAATCTTGATTCATTCTTGTTTAGCCCATTACCCCATAAATACGCCTTTTAATGTCCCTAATTTATTCCTTCACTGAAGAAAATAGTTCAAATTTATATAGCCATGAATATATATCATAAGAAATATTTTTATATCCTAGGAGATAGTAGCTTAAAGCAGGCTGAAAGTAAAGCAGAATGCACCTCAATGCGCATTCTGCTTTATTTTCAACCTGCTTTAAGTGGTCACTTATTTTCAAAACTAGAAACAGGCTATGGGGTAATGGGTTAAAAGAAACTAAATGGTTTGGAACTGATCAGACAAAGGGTTACCCCACATCTGATCTGGCTCCAAGCTGTTTGCAATGGATATAACAGTTTATTGGGAAAGAATAATGTCTTCTCCACTGAAGTACATGTACTTATGTGTGACTCTTCTCTTAACCAACATCATAAACAACATATACAGTAATCTTGATCTGATTTGATTTACTATGATTTTACATCGCTTTAAATTTTCAGTCATATCGCGACGTCCAGCTTGACAGTACTCTTGGGTTTTAAGGAATGTCTTTGCCTAAAGTAAAACAAGTTATGGTTGAAAAGGGTTGAACTCACCATCCCAAAATCATCCTTTATCATCAGGAACAGAAAATAACTATTTTCAACGACTGTTTCTTGTCTTACAGACTACCCAGGCATCTGTCACATAGACATAGTTTAGCAGTTATGTTGTACCACTAACCATAACAACCATGCTGTTTTCACAACTTATTTTAACTCTTTCAGCAACCTGGACCTGTTGAAAATATACTCATGACATTTGCAAACAGTGTAGACCCAGATCAGAGGGCTCCTATAGGAGCCCTCTGATCAGGGTCTACACTGTTTGCTAATTTAGACCAGTATTAAACTACCCAGAATACCAAGTGGACTGCTTCATGTCTTGGTAACTAAAAACATCCAAATGGGAGCCTCATAACCCACAATCGTTACATAATATTAAAAGATTAAAGCAGCACTCCCACCTTTTGTGTATTGACAGAGTCCCCATCGAGGAAGAGACTAACACTACTGTTCTTCATGATGCCAGCTCTGTGGAATATCAGGACCAGGTGATGCCACTGTCCCTCTTGCTCAAAGTCCTGGTGCCAAAACTTGGCGGAGTTATCATTTAACTTAGCAGTGGAGGCTACGTCATCGGTAGGAGCTAGAAATATAAATGGGATGAAATAAATGGAGTACAGCTGAACCACGATATCTTAACTCTTTCCTCCCTGAAACTTTAAATGGACAATTCCAGTTTCCATTTTAGTCTAGTCCATTTCTGACTTTTAAGGGTTGTTTTTATCAATGTTTAGCATTGTGACAAACAGTGAAGACCCTGATCAGAGGGCTCCTTTCGGAGCCCTCGGATCTGGGTCTTCACTGTTTGCATAGGACATGTGTACTATTCACATGTACACTGTTTGAAAAGGACGCCTCTATGCGGGATTAGGGTTCAAAGAGTTAAACTCCCGAAAGTTGAGTTAAAATGTGTTGCTCCCATGTATTAACACTTTACTCTATAGTTACACCCTTTTACACATTTAATCTATTCCTCCACTTAAGAATGAATAAATGAATGAATGGAGTTTTAGGGCCCTCCACTGAAGAAAATAGTTCCAATTTATACAGTCATGAATACCTATCACAATAAATATTTTCTCTATTCTAGCATATGGGAGCTTAAAGCAGGCTGAAAGTAAAGCAGAATGTGCCTGAAGGGGCATCCTGCTTTACTTTAAATCTGCTTTAAGTGATCATCTGTCTTCAAAATTAGAAATAGGCTATGGAGTAAAGGATTAACATGTGTTGCTCCTCTTTAATTTCATTATTTCGATCTCACTTAAGCCAAAAACGTATCTGTATTTCAATGTTAAAACCTAGTATAGCCAAGCTTTAACTTTGAAATACGGGTACAATTGCCTTGAGCAAGTTCCAGATACAGGACTCCACCCAATATGAGACAAACATTGTATGTGTAGTTTGGAGAGAGTTGCTATAAAGAGGGAAATTGGCTTTACATTTGAAAACAGCTTGAATCCAGATCAGACGCCACGTAACGCGGCGTCTGGTCTGGATTCAAGCTGTTTGCCACTAGTCATTGTGTTTTTTCTGTCAAAATGTCTGTGAAGAAAACAGCAGACAACAATTTAAGTAGATAATATTGCAGCAGTGATAGGCTTAGACATAATTGTATTGTTTGTGGAACAGTGGCAAGCATTGCTGTAAGAAGAGAATCATTGTTGGTAGGGCAGTTATAGGGAGGGAGCACTGTAGTGAGATTGGACTGTATTCGACTTACCTGTTGAAGGCATGAGTGTTTCCTGGGTGCACACATACAAGGCCTTGTCCTTGGCTGACAGGATTATACTTAGACATATCAAGTTCTCCTCTCGGCCCTGCAGATTACGCACTATGGTGAACAGCCTGACTGGGTGGGGATCTAGAGACATCTGACTGAACTTGTCCACACAGAACCATGTAGAGAAAGTCAAACCAGACTGAGGTGGGAAGACTCGTTCTCCTGTAGGAAGGTAAAATTAGGTATCATACTGTTTTCATCAACCTAAATATATTTTATGATAGCATATCATTATGAAACATTTCTTCGCCATCTAATAACAGCAGCACAAATCCATCTAATGCTGAGCAAAACATCAGTTTCGCAAAGTTTGCAGATGTGAGATGTTTAGATGATAGGAGAAATAGGTCAGATTTTTGTATAAGTGCATTCTACTTTACTTTCAGCCTGCTTGAAGCTACTATCTGCTAGGATATAGGAAATATTTCTTAAGGTGCATATTCTTGACTGTATAAATACATTTGTAGAACTATTTTCTGAGGAGAGGATATAATTAAAGGCGTTAAAAGGCATATCTATTAGGTAATGGGTAATGAGAAAGCACATCATCTTACCTGATCCTATTCCTCCAATAACAGAGGGATCTGAAGCCCCTACTACCCCACTGACAACAGAGGGAGTTGGTGGTCCCTGAGGGGCTATACTGGGAAGGTATAGACACCCAAACCCTTCTGCATTCATATTGAACTCTACAAACGCAGGGGTCACACTTGATCCGTGCATACGGGCATCTTTCGGTGTGGTCATTGACACTAGACATTTGACTCTAGTTAGGGGAACCGGGTATCCTGTGGTCTGGAGTTTTTTCTCTACTTCATAGGGAGTCCTTTTTTCCTCCACACTTGAATGGCGTGACAGAGGCCAGCTTTTGTTGAGATTAGCAGAATGTTCTATGTCCTCATCTGCTGGTTTACAGTTTAATGGCGAACCAAGCCGCAGAAAATCACTGAAATTTAAACAGATCAATATAATTCTCTATTGTTAAATATCTATATTAGTAAACCATGTATTAACCCAATACTCTATAGCCTGTTTCTAGTATTGAATATTAGTGACAACTTAAAGCAGTTTGAAAGTAAAGCAGAATGCCCATTAAGGCACATTCTTCTTTATTTTCAGCATGCTCTAAGCTACCATAAGCTAAAATATGGAAAATATTTCTTGTGCTACATATTCATGACTGTATGAAATAAAACTAATTTCTTTAACGGAGGAATAAATTAATGGCGTAAAATGTGTATCTATGGTGTGATGGGTTAAGCAACCAACTTAAATATTAGTACAGAAACTTCCAGTCATCCCATAAGAAAGACTTGTAAAAACAGAATAAGTCTGATCTACACTGTTTCCAATCCAAAAAGCATCAATATACACCAATAGCAGGAGAGGGGTTAAAATAAAGGGACAGCTTTAAAGCATGACAAGATGAAAACAAAGCTCCTTTATCAGATTATTGCTTTACTTAGATTCTGCTTGAAGCTTATACCTAACTCTGATACCAGAAATTATTTGGATGGTTGTAATGGTGAGACTCTACCATAGTTAGACAGTGGTCAAATTTATGTTAACTCTTTCCTCCCTGAAACTTTAAATGGAAAATTCCAGTTTCCATTTAAGTCTAGTCCATTTCTGACTTTAAAGGGCTGTTTTTGTCAATGTTTGGCATTATGACAAACAGTGAAGACCCTGATCAGAGGGCTCCTTTCGGAGCCCTCTGATCTGCGTCTTCACTGTTTGCACAGGACAAGTGTACTATTCACATGTACACTGTTTGAAAAGGACGCCTATAAGCGGGACTAGGGTTCAAAGGGTTAATGAGATCCTTTATGCCAGGTGACTACTTAGTACCAGACAAAAGAAATACAGAAGCTCTAACAAGAGCATTCTGCTTTACGTTTGAACTGGATTTACCTGCCACCTAAAATAAGGACTACTAATAGATTTTATAAGTTACTGCTTTACACTAACTTTGATTTAATCTTAACCACTTCTCTGCCTTACCTCATGTAAAATGGTTATTACAAACAGTTTGGATCAATCAGACTTGGTGTCTGATCAGGATCCAAATGGTTTGACACTAATTATGATTTTACTTAGTCAATTTACCTAAAATATAAATCTGAGAAATAAAGCAGACAACAATTATTTAAAGCTTATGATGTCATGGAAGTGATCGAGTTAATTTTGAGTTGTAGTTTTGTGTAGGGAGTGGTACATATAGACATGTAGAATGTGATGTCTTCAGTACAGAGGGATGCTCACCGTAGATCTCTTGGTGTTAAGGACTGAGAGGCGAGTCTTTCAAACATGTACTGGAGAGAAGGATGCAGCGGTGTTGACTCATCAGCCAGGGCAATATTTCCATGACTTAATAACTCATGAGGGAAACCAGCATCACACATCACCTGTTGGTTGTGTTCTTTCTTCAATAAAGCCTTTAACAAGTCTGCCACATACACCTGCAGGCTTACAGTCAGTGTCTCTTGATCACTATACAATGCCGGAAGAAGATAAAATATAGACATAACTGCTCCTGCATGAATGATATGTTCTGGGGGATTAGTGAGGGTGATTGACAAGCTGCCGGTGCTCGCTCGTTTGGGTCTTGGTGATGAGTGCGGTGATATGCTGTTTTCATGAGACATGGTGTAACGTTTCGTGGAAGGTGAATCACTCTTCTTCTGACTAGAAGACATAACATACGGCCTGAAAAAAAACAGTACAACTTCAGTTTATTGTTATAATTTGAGTTGTGCAATGAAAAAACCAGCCTTATTGCATTGCAACATTGTACAGACAAAGCACTGTTGTCATCCCAGGCTCAGGGGCCCGTTTCATAAAACTTCGTACGACAAATGTTGTCGTAAGTCTGATTATAAAAGTCGCAATTATCATTTATTTCTCCATCTAATCCTGTCTTGTGACATCTTTTTGGAATCGTCTTGAAAAGACGATTCCAAAAAGATGTCACAATACAGGATTAAATAGAGAAATCAGAAATTAAATGTATTTTTAAGTTTCGACTTACGATCGATTTTTTCGTACGAAGTTTTATGAAACGGGCCCCTGTATCCCAGTTGTTCAACACTACCCAAATACTGTATATAATACAGCTACATAAAATGGTTTAGATGCATCATGGGCGTCAAACAGTGTAGATCAAGACCAGCCTGGCAATGCAATAAATCAGGTTTTCTCATGGCACGGCTCATTTCATTGTTCAACAAATATTTCTAAATACATCAGAGAAAACAATTCCCTACGAGTACATAACTTCTACAAAATTAGGAAATAGTTATATACATGTAGTGCTTTCTGTTATCATTTTCTCCTTTATGTGGCAGGCCATCAAAGCCGAGTTTGTAACTACTTTCACAGCTCCAGATAAGTGGAGTAAAATCTTTATTGCTGCAATAAACCCCTATAGTGTTACAACTCATTAGAATCGTCTCTTCGAGACGATTCTAATGAGTTGTTACACCATAGGATTTGGTGCTGAAATAAGTGAGAAAAAGTTGGATTTTTTCCGTTTATTCCCTCTGGAGCCCTGACTTTGGTACAGCAAAAATTCTCTATTATGACCACTAAAACGAAGGCGAATCGATTGTATAAAAGACAAATGACAGCTTAAAAGAAAGGTGACAGTAAAACAGAAAGCTCCTAAAGAAGCTTTCTGTTTTACTGTCACCTTGCTTTAAGCAGTCACCTGTCGTAAACACCTAATAATTAACACCATTTAGTGGTCATAATATAAAGGTTTTACTGTGTTTTAAATCTACCTACAAGCCAGTGATTGGTGACAGATGTGACTCACCTATCAAAGGTATCCAATGCCATGTCATACAGGTATCTGACCATCTGACAGGCAGACACCAGCAAAACAGGTACACATTCCTTCACTCTGTCAATAGAAACGTATCAAAAGAATAAATAGAAATCTAAATTGCTGTTAGAAATTCTTGGAACACAGAAAAGCTAACACTCATTCTTTTGATTTTAATCTCACAAGTATGCCATTACTATAAATCTTTTAAAACGGATATGCAAATTGATATAATACTTGATATAACGTAACCCTTCACACCATATCTTATGATGCATTCTGTTTTACTCTTAATCTGCTTAAATCGATAACCTGTTTCCAAAACTAGAAATAGGCTATGGCGTGAAGGGTTATGTCAAGTCTTATATCAATTTTCAGATCCATTTTAAAAGATCACTTGATAGAATCCTATAAAGGCTTTTACATGACGGGATTATGATACGAATTAGAACGAGACACTCTTTCTTCACAGTTCACTAAAAAGCACATTATTCAGGTCAGACTATTTATGCCATAGTACACTAGAAAGCAAATTATTTAATTAGACTATTTCCTTCAAAGTACACTATACAGTAACATGTATAGAACATTGTTTATGCCAGACATTGCTGTAGGTATACCTTGCTTCTTTGCCATGTTGGAAGAACTCTTCATACAAGGTGTAGCTCTCTGACTTCAAGCATAGACTCTCATCCACTGGTGCAATATCAAGATCATTAGAAAAACAACCCAGTAATCTCACGGCCTCTGTTAAACTATCATATCGTACCTGAAAACAATCAAAACGTAGTTTCATTCACCCCTGAAACTTTTGATGGACAATTCCAATTTCAAAATAAGTCCAGGGTTGAATTTAACAATATATCTCAAAATGACAAACAGTGTAGACCCTGATCAGAGGGCTCCTTAAGGAGCACTCTGATCAGGGTCTACACTGTTTGCATATGACAAGTGTAATCCTCACAGGTACACTATTTGTAAATCATGAGTATACTCGTCGCTAGGGTTGAATGTGCTAACCCATAACTCAATAGCCTATTTCTAGTTTTGAAGACAAGAAACCACTTAAAGAAGGTTAAAATTAAAGCAAAGTCTGCCTCACTTTCAGCCTGTAATAAGTTTCTAACTACTAGGATATAGGAAATATTTCTTACGGCAGATATTCACAATTATATAAAATGTAACTATTTTTTTTAAATGAATTAATAAATTAGAAGCATAGGATTGAAGTTTGTACCTAAGTTGACTGGGTAAGACAACATTTTAATATAGCTATAAATGGAGTTATCTTCCGGACAAGAAAACATGACAAAAGTGAATTTTGTTGCCAAGCTTATGACCCTTATCCATGACACATCCTCTTATCAAGCTATTTCCATTTCCGGTAAATGATAATTATTTCACTAGCGTCAGCAGAACTGGAGTTATTTTCCTGACAATAAAATATGACAAAGGGGAAAAACAAAATATTGCTGCCCTTGTGCATGGCATTTTCTCTCATCAGTTTCTTTCCATACATAAAATTTCATTACAATAGCATCAGTAGAACTGGAGTTGTCTTCTTGACAAGAAAATATCACAAAGGGAAATAACTAAAAAAACAATGATGTCAGAGTTATGGCCTTTGCAAATGGCACTTCCTCTCATTAGGCTCTTTCCAAATAGGCAATTTCATTTTACCCATTACCCCATAGCCTGTTTCTAGTTTTGAAAATAGGTGGCCAACTAAAGCAGGTTGAAAGTAAAGCAGAATGGGTCTTAATGCACACTTTGCTTTACTTTCAAACTGCTTTAAGCTACCATCTACTAGGATATAGAAACTTATTTCGCATCTTACATTTTCATGACTGTTTAAAGGGGAATTATTTTCTTAAGTGGAGGAAAAATCAAAGGCCTAAAAATGCACATGTATGGGGTAATGGGTTAACAAACGTCAGTATTTATTGGAGGAAAGGGTTGAATCCTGGACAAGAAAAAATGACAAGACATACAGATAACTGTGACAAAACCAATATTAAACATATGTATAAATATGGCATAAGACATAATTACATAACTGTCAGTGGATCACTTCCAGATCCTGTTTCTCTAAGTATGAAGCAGACTGAACCATTTCTAAACTTCAGCAGACAACATGTTCAGCTGACAGGCCTGATCACTGAGGTCAAATATTATGCAATTGTTGGAGAGTACCGTAGCATTAGCAGCTGCTGGGGGCTTACCCTTACCAGACTGAAATGATGTCTGCTAAATACCTACTGTATGTGAAAAATGTACAAAACATTTTGTTTAGAAAATGTTAAGTTGGTAAATGAGTGGCAAATAGTTTGGATCCAGATTAGATGCAGCACTATGTTGCATCTGATCTGGATCCAAACTGTTTGCAAATATTGGCTATTTGCCCATAGTATATTAAGGGTAACTCAGGTACATGTATATACAGTTCTGCTTAAATCAAAAATACTGTGAAACCTGCCAAGAGCAGCACTTAAACTGTGCAGGGTGGTGTCAAATGTGACCCTAGGGATTTCATTTTAACAAACTATAGAGGGATCCACCAGGAGATTCTACTGTACAAATATCAAAGCATAGGGCCTAGTAGTTTTGGGCAAGAAGATTTTTTAAAGTTTTTTGCTTTTTTGCTTTTTCAAGCAGAGTTTGTGCTTTTTTCCTTTCATTTGAACAACTTCTGTAGAGAAGCATCCAAGGAACATCATGAGCAGTTTGAACTCTCCCTACAATCGGCGGGTTCAGAGGAGATGTCGTTTGAAGTAAATGTGAACGGACAGACAAACAGACGTACTACGGACGGTGAGCGGTCACAATAGCTCACCTTGAGCCTTTGGCTCAGGTGAGCTAAAAAGGCATACTTATGGGATAATGGGTACTTTCCCAATTAAAAGTTACAGTATAACCATCAACATAATTTTTCAAAATTATCCATACAATGCTGTATTTTCAAACGGCTTCTTCAATTTTCTAATACAGTTGTTACTGTAAAATGTATAAGTTAAAAGTTCATTCTTGAGTACCTCTTAATTTTAGGCCAAAGATGAATAATAAAAAGTATTATCTTTGTAAACAGTTTGGATCCAGACCAGATGCTTGTAACACAGCATCTCACAAGGACCCAAACTCTTTGATGGCTGATCTTATTTTGAAAAGAAATTTTAGACAAATCTAATTTTAGAATAGAAGCAGAAGACAATTGTTGTATATAACAATAATATTAATAGTGTTCAAAGAGCTAATCTCCACCCTTTAAATACACTTTAACTCTTTGAACCCTAGTCCCGCATATAGGCGTGCTTTTCAAACTGTGTACATGTGAATAGTACACATGTCCTATACAAACAGTGAAGACCCAGATCAGAGGGCTCCGAAAGGAGCCCTCTGATCAGGGTCTTCACTGTTTGTCACAATGCCAAACATTGACAAAAACAACCCTTTAAAGTCAGAAATGGACTAGACTTAGATGGAAACTGGAATTGTCCATTTAAAGTTTCAGGGAGGAAAGAGTTAAAACAGATTTGATTTGATTTGTTTTGATTTTACGTCGCTTTCAACAGTATTTCAGTCATATCGCGACGTCCAGCTAATTATAGGTGGAGGAAGACCCCAGAAGTCCCACTTTAAAACAGGGCTCTAGAAATATTGCAATCCAGATTGGTCCTGGATGTATAGACGAGAAAGCGTTATTCTTTCCCGATTAAACACAAACGAAACACAAATGCTTTGCAATGAAATTGAGGAAATGACAATATTTTGACAATATTCTTACTATTCATTTTAATCTGAGTGGCAAACAGTTTGGAGCCTGATCAGACGCCGGGTAACCCGGCATCTGATCAGGCTCCAAACTGTTTGTATAGGAAATAACAGTTTTAGCGTAAACCCTTTTATTGGGAAAGAATAGCATCTTCTCCACTGAATTCTATACTTACATCTGTAGCAAAGAATTTGGCATTGGCAGGCTCATATCTCATGGCCACTGTCAGGGTACTGAACACAGTCTTAAGCATCATCAACACCTCCTGGCGGCTCACTACAATATCATGGGCATATCATTAACCCCTTCACTACCATGACCTCATCTACTTTACCCCATTACCCCATAATTGTTTCTAGTATTGAGGACAGGTGACCACTAAAAGCAGGTTGAAAGTAAAGCAGAAGGTACATTAGGTGCATTCTGTTTTACTTTCAGCCTGCTTTAAGCTTTCACCTGCTAGGATATTTGGCGCAAATTCATATATGTATAAAGTGGAACTATATTCTTCAGTGAACGAATGAATTAAAGGAGTATAAAGGCATATTTATGGAGTAATGGGTTAAACAATTGTTGTCTATTTTAATATCTTGAAGTAAATTGACAAACACTGTGCAACCACTCTCATAAGGCTGTAGCTTGAAAACTGTAGGAGGAGTTAGCCGGACAAGTAATACTGTATGTGGGACGGACGAACGGATGGACGTACAGACAGGGGTAAAACAGTATGCCCTCGACTGATCGTCACAGGGGCATAAAAAGGCTATAATTTAGTAGCTTTCACACTCTTACCTGGATTCCTGAGTAAACTCTCTATAACATCCATTAAATTATGTTAATTATCAGTTGTTTAGAGAAACTTTAGACAGATTACTGCTTAATGCAAGGTGAATGTAAAACAGAAAACTCCTTTAGGAGCTTTCTGTTTTATGTTCACCTTACTTTAGCTTTCACCTGTAGTTTATGAAATCAATTAGCCCTGTTTTAGTGGCCGTAGTAGAGGGGTATCACTATATATAAACATTGAATCATTTATCATATCTAACCTTTATCCCAGGGAGACTTTGGTGGATCAGCGAGACAGCCCTCCATGGAGACTAGGACAGACATGACATACACAAACCCTCCAACCTTTCTGAACACAGTTCTGGTACGGTGGCTCTCTCGTAATACATTCAACAGTGACTGAAATACAACCATCATCAGGTGTACCCTTTCACTTACAGAAACATCTTTTCATGTCTTTACTTTTTCCAAATACCAGTAGAATGCCTTTTCATGCAAAACTTTCAAGTTAACCCTTTCCCTTATAGAAGCGACTTTTAGCGTATTTAATTTATTCCTCCGCTGAAGAAAATAGTTCCAGTTTATACCCTCATGAACAATTACCATTACAAATATTCTATATAGCCTAGCAGAATTTAGCTTAAAGCAGGCTGAAAGTAAAGCAGAATGTGCCATAAGGCACATTCTGCTTTACTTTTAACCTGCTTTAAGTGGGCACCTGTTTTCAAAACTATAAACAGGCTATGAGGTAAAGGGTTAAAGTGTCACATTTTTCCCTACATCCTGACATCTGCCAGCTGAAACCTTTCCCCCATAGCTTGTTTTTAGTATTTCACACAGGTAGCTGCTTAAAGAAGGTTGAAAGTACATAAATCACTCCTTTAGGAGCTTTTTTGCTATATGTTCAGCCTGCTCTAAGCATCTACCTGTCCTAAATGAGCTGTCTGATCAGGGTCTTTATGTACTGTTTTCATATAGGACCTCACATAAATCTACACCTTTCCAGTGTTAAATTGTCCTTACTTTATTAACCACTGTAGAAACACTTACCAGGTTTTGAATATTACAAAACAATCAGGTAGGATTTTCTTAATACAGTCGAACTTCAGTATCTCGACGGTCTCGGGACGATCGAAATAGCGTCGAGATAAGCATGGGCTCGAGATAACCAAACTGATAAAAAAATTCAAAACTTACAGGAAGTAAGCCTGTGAACAATAAAACCGCTGTACGTATGTACTCTCGCGTGTTTGTGAAATGCCGTAACGTTTTTAACACGTTATATGCTGATTTCGATGTTACACGTTTACTGTATTTTTGTACACAAAACATGGACGATAAAGATAGACAATCATTAACTCACATTTTATTTAGTACTTGACCAGGGAGATTATATTGAATAGCTGCGAACGTAATATGTTTTTTTTGCAAACACCAAACATGGAATTATACATGGGTTGTTTTGTTTATTACAGTCGCGTACGGTAAGTCTGCGCGCCCGGTAAAGCTGCGCATCAACAGACCGGTTTTTAACTTCCGGCTGTCAAATACTCACGAAAACCTCTTTTTACTAAGGACATCACAGTGAAATTCATTAGAGCTGGTAAAAACCAACCCTAGGTTTAGAATAAGTAATTGCGATGAGCATGATTCGTAAAAAATCCTTACATTTAGTATTTAAAGACACGTGGGTCAATTGTGTACATTTCATGCACATTTGACCTCATTGAATATTCATGAGACATTGACCTGGATTCCGCAAGACATCTCGGTCGATTCGGCTCAATATTTATTTGTCGGACAGGTCATAACAATAAAACATAAGCTATGTATAGCTTTTTACCACTCTGTTTTGTTTATCGCGGAATTTCGTGTACTATTCGTATTTTCCTTCCTTCTGCGCGGTACTATTTTCCTTAACATCCGTTATATCAAGGGGCGTTACTCTTGATGAGTTGAATCAACACCGATAATGACGGTTATAAGAAGACTGATTTTAAGGATACGGCGACCAAACTTTAAGCGATAATTTACTGTTGTTCGACAATTATCACCTAACAATCATTCAGCCAACGTGTAAAGCTACCGATAGTTCCGGTTAATGATTTTACGTGTGATTTCCACAGTCCGATACTCGCGATCAAAGTCGGCGAGCGTTTCAGTGCATGATGACTTACAGTCGTCGAGATACTGGGTGTTAATTGAGAACAATTAAATGGATATGGCCAAAATCTATAGTCGAAATACCGGGGGCAATCGAGATTAGCCATAGTCGAAATAGGGCATGTAAGATTACATTAGAATAAGAACAAATATTTCCGGGACTTTAGACAATCGTCGAGATAGGCATTGCAATCGAGATTCTGACGTTCGAGATACTGGTGCTCGACTGTATATATATTTTTTTGTTATACATGTAGTACAAATGAAATTTGTTTTAGTGGTTTGAGTTTTATATACAGTGGAGAAAACATTATTCTTTCCCAATAAATGCATTTATGCTGAAACTACTATTTGCAGTGAAAACAGTCTGGAGCCAGAACAGACGCCGGGGAACCCGGCGTCTGATCAGGCTCCAAACTTTTTGCCACTCAGTTTAAAATGAATGTTCAGATTTGTCAACAAGTTATCATTTCCTACGTTTTAATGCTTATGTGTTTGCCTTTCGTTTCGGTTTAAACAGGAAAGAATAACGTTTTCTCCACTGTATGAATATTCATCCGGAGAAGGATTAACACAAGTGATGATTACCATAAGATATTGTGTTACATCACACATTCTCATAGAAATATCCAGGCAAAAATATCCTAAAATTACAGTTTGTACTTTCACCATCAAACATAATGCTTTCTACTTACTAGTGCCAAGTATGACAGTGACTCAAACCCAGGGCCTTTGGTTTACTATGTCAACAGTCTACCGGCTGAGTTATCAAGCCACATAATTATGCCTATCAATCTCAACCCAACTACAGTAAAACCTCTCTATTATGACCACTAAAATGAAGCCTAATTGACTGAATAAAAGGCAGGTGACAGGTTAAAGCAAGGCAACAGTAAAAACAGAAAGCTCCTAAGGGAGCTTTCTGTTTTACTGTCACCTTGCTTTAAGCAGTCACCTGTTGTAAACATCTAATAATTGACACAATTTAATGGTCGTCATAGAGAGGTTTAACTGTACATGAGTTGAAACTGTGAGCATATCATACCTTGAGTATACTTGTCTTGAGTTCAAGGTTGATTATTTCTGCTGTGTGCATGAGGCCCAGTAAGGTGCCCATGTCGTCATCGCCACCAGGGGATAGGACCAACTGTTGGACAATGTTGAGAGCATACTGTCGACATTCTACATATGGAACCATATTATGGGCACACCGAGCTCCACCACACTCTCTGAACACACCTGTACCACAGAAAAGGCTCGCTTAATTACATTTCAATTCTAGATTCGTTTGAGATCAGCTTGTCTTAAACATCTTTTTCTCACATAACCAATGACTTTAAATTATTTTTTAAAGCAATAGGCTTTTTGGGAATCCCCGTGACGAAATAACACATTTATAAATAGTGACATTAGAGTGACGTCATTAATTTTATCTCACACATGTTGGAGACAAGGATATTCGTGATCTTTGTTCGCTATAGAAAACAGGGGTAGTTATGTGAGAAAACATTCTCCATCCATGGTATTGATTTTCTACATCAATATTGCTTGAAACGAACACATAAATGCTTCAACAAATTCTTGTCTATGAATAATAATATACAAAAGCGTTTATGTTAAATCTATTATTTCGATTGCAAACAATTTGGAGCCAGATCAGATGCCGGGTTACCCGGCGTCAGTTCAGGCTCCAAACTGTTTGCCACTTAGTTTAGAATACAGTGAAACCCCTCTAAACCTGACATGTGAGGGGACAACAAAAACATCCAGTTTAGAGGGGTTTTAACCAATAACTTGTTTTAAGTATAAAAGGTAGCTGACCACTTAAAGCAGGTTGAAAGTAAAGCAGAATGCACCTTTAGGCGCATTCTGCTTTACATTCAACCTGCTTTAAGCTATCATTTGATAGAATGTAGAAAATATTTCTGATTATATATGTTCACGAATGTATTTTCTTCAGTGAAGGAATAAATCAAAGGCGTAAAAATGGGTAGGAAACGGGGCCACATTTTTTGTCCGGTTTAGAGAGAATTCCGGTGTCATATGGTATTTTGACCCGAGGGTAAAATGACCCGCGGGTCAAAATAACTTAAATTATTTTGACCCGCGGGTCATTTCACCGCTATGGTGAAATGACCCCCCCCTGCGGTATTTTGACCCCCCCCCCCCTCCATAATTTTTCTTTTTTTCTTTAATGACTAAAAATTAGGGATGTCAACGAATACCCGAATATTCGAATAGTTCACCGAATATTCGGATAGAAGATCACTATTCGGATCGAGTTTTTCAAAAAAAATAAAAATATTTAGAACAAAATTGTTTCGATACTGTTCCGCATTCATGAATCATTGCCAGTTAAATTGATTTTTCGCACCCCCGTTAGCGTTAAAAAATTGTTTTTACAACAAGTGTCAATGGTAAGATATTGCGTGACACCTATAGCACGTGTGATGAGCATCATTTACGGTTTACCCATCTAGGCTTAAGAAAACAATACGCGTTTAAAGATCCCATTGTGTTTAAGTCAGGGTATAATTCACGGACCCCAATTATGTAGCGGGTAGAGGGGCGCCGCTAAATAGCTATCATCCCACGCAATTTAAGATAAAAACAGTACACTATTCAGGGATTTCCCCAGGATTTCCTGAAGGCATGTTGAATTTGGGGCATAGGGGGAGGATGCGGGAGGGCTCCCCCTCCCGCACTGCGGCGAAAAATTTTCCCTTTTTTAACAATGAAATAGTGCATTTTTAGCAATACATATATGTAGTGTATACTATAGTGTATTTATATGGAAATGGCTGAAATAAGTATTATTCTGTTTGCAAGAACTAGTGTGTGTAGGGTTTTTGTTTTCAAGTTCAGCACCAATATTTAAGTTATAACTCGATCATAACTAAAGTTTACAATAATACCTGCTGATCTCCCAGTACAGTTGCTGACTGCATCTTGCATTAACTAGTATTCCATTATTTTGCAACAAAGTATTACATTGTAAAGCCTTACAGGTTGTAAAAGTAAAAAAATGATAAATAGCTGAAACACATTAATTCACTTATTTTATACATAATTATACAAAAAAAATTTATCCAGAAACTATGAATGCCTGGACCTATGGAAAAAGTGTAGACCCAGTCTGATCTCCTGGGTGAGTCCTCTGATCAGTGTCAGTGCCATTTACAAGATTGTAAATTCTTTGGAAAAATTATTTTTGACAGAAACCGCAAACAAAATGTAGTCTTTTAACCAAAATGGAAAAGTCTTTTTTTTTAAAATCAGATTTTGAAAGTTTTAAGCATGTGAAATGTACACACCTTTTCATTTTTCTCTGCCATACACACTACACTACTGTCACACTCAATCAGATAATACACACAAATACTAGAAATACTCACTTTTGCTTTCAAATAAATAAATAAATTCTGAAACAGGAATGCAGAAACAAGTAGATAGAGCATGTGCTGCAAACAGTAGATCCAGAACAGGAAGCCCCTGATCAGGTTAGAACTGGTTGTCTTAATTCATTGTCATGGAAAAACATTCATAAGTTTCATAAACTTAAAGAATTTGTTTGAAAAAGTTTAACATTAACTTGCCATACACAGTCAAACATACACACAAACACCTACCCTTACTTAGAATTAAGCACAGTGCATGTATAATGTGATTTGAATGTATAATGTTTTACCTCTTATTCCTCATAGTCATTTGAGATAAGTTTTTATGCCTTTACTATTCCCTTGAAGTTAAAGTAAATAATTTTGTTTTTATTTTATCGAAGACAGATTCTATCTAGATACGGTAATATAGATCTAATAGAGGTCTAGACTCTAGTAAAAAAAAAAATTAAAAAAAAAAATCTTTTTTTTTTATTATTTTTTTTTATGTTTCAAGAACCTGTGGGTTAAGAGAGCATATACAATTTCACTGCATCCCGACAAGTTGATGTCTAATAGAGGATTCAATTTTACTTTAAGCCTGCTCTAAACAACGATCCATCATAAAAACAGAAAAACAATTTAACTTTGTGAAGAATTAAGACTGTATGGTATGACTGTGTCACGGGATAAATCCAGGTCTACTTAAATATTTGTTGTCTCGATTTTCTTTTTCAATATTTCATCACGAAGTATTCAATTTCTATATATACCAAAAATGCCAGAATGCAAATTCCTCGATTCCCGTGTGTATGTTTTGTCTTTGTAAAAAACTTATTTCCCGAAACTCCCACGAAAAACGTCTTCCGCGTCGCTAGCGATTTCATACGAATAAGTGCTAATTTTAACCATCGTAATTTATGTTAATTTCACTAGTATCAAAGCTGTCTTTCTAAATGGAAGTATATAACGTCTAATCTAATTGGATGTTTTCTAAATGACGCTGGGAGTTACCTTTTTGATAACCAATAAAACGAGTAAAGACATGTGTAAAAGTTCGAAGCGTGCCGCGCAATTGGATTTCATTTCGGAAGTTTGGAATACTGTTTGTGTCTGTTACGTGATTATTAATACGGAGTTGTCGAGGAAATCAATTCTTAAAGGTAATTAATATCAATCTAAAATGTTCGTTTGTTCAATATATTCGTAGAATTTTCTTATTTAATAGGCCCCGTATCGAGTATATTTTCCGAGGCGACAAGCGATTCCGCCGCTGTTACTCTCGTCTCAATTTCAGTCCGCAAAATGGTAAACATCTTCTTAAAGTTTAGATTGGGGAAAAATAATGTCTGAGATTCCGGTTTCGGTTAGTATTCATCTTTCTTTCAGCGTTATTCGTAGCTTGTTTTCCGAAAATAATGTTGCAGATTCCCGCCATTGCCAGTACTAAAGGTTTATGAAGCGTCAATCAAAAGTTAATATCGGTCAAACAGAAATAATCCAAGACCCTGTCAATCACCGTTTCGATAGGGAAATTCGGCTTTGTGATTGGTTAATGATGCTATGCTCACGCCCGACACGCGTGACGGTGTTTGACATATGAAACAATTTACTCGAGTACACAACACAGAGCCGTGATTAAGGCTAGTCGCTTTACAGATTAAGACATGTCGGCAAGATCAAAGCATGTCGCGAAGAGACCGCCAGGAAGGAAGGCATGTCGCCCGCGACAGGCGAAAAAGGCCTGGGGAAATCCCTGCTATTATCACGGATTATGTAATTTTATCACACTGACATGAAACAATGATATTTTCATTATCCAATCATTGTATCATACTGATAGACAGTTTGTTATGGCGCGAAAAGCATTTGCTTATGATTGGTTATTCATACAGAAACTGTCAATCAAGAGCAGTAATGCACGACATGTATAATTATCAGCTTTACGATTAACCAAGCAGAATAGATAGCCAAAAGAAATACCGTTTCTTGGCTTAAAGTAATTATATAGTTTGGTAAACAGAAGATATTCATTTCAAAGAAGAAAGAAAAGATGAGCGCAGATAACATGTTCAGCGCTGTATCTTTTAATTTTAAATACAAATAGGTAAAAAATTTGGTTCAGGAACGGTTAATGGAGTACAATAACTTATTAAGTGATAACAAAGTCGTACATTTCTTTGCTTTTAATAATCATTCAAAATTTCCTGAATCTTGATAAACTGATCCATTCTTGTTATGTGCATTGCTGAAAAAGACAAATAGTGAATTTTACAAAAAAGCTCAGATCATGGCACCGTGACGCTTACTCGCAGGTAAACATGTACTCTGTAACTCAAAACAAAAATGGTTTCATTGCAAAAATCAACGTGAAATAGATAATATCCAGGCATCTTCTTGGTTGGAACTAAATCAAAAATTAAATCGATTCAAGTCTGCTTTGACTGAATGCTTACACTAGTATGCCGCGAGAGAAGCTTTACGGGATATCATCTAAATTACCTCTATACTATTCAAGCAACTTACGAACTTACGATGATTTGTATGTTTTTCAAAACCGAATATTCGAATAATATTCGGATAAAACTTTCGAATATTCGGATAGCGTTTTGGTATTCGTTGACATCCCTACTAAAAATTAACATTCTACTGCATAATCATTGACAATTAATGAAGGAAACTTGTTGTAAGGTATTGCAGGACTTGACCATTAAAATACATTTTTTTTCTGCTACGGTATTTTGATTCACACTGCATGAAGTTCAATCTCCCCTTAAATATCATAGCCAGGACCTGGAATATCTTAACTTCTATACATAATCTAAACAAAAGGGTCATCTTTGGTTGAAAGATGATTGAAAAAGATTAAATCAGCATCAAAGAGGGAGGTGGGGGGTCAAAATACCATGGCTAATCTACCTGCGGTATTTTGACCCCCCTCACACCAAACTTCAAAATCATAGTAATGGACATGGATTTGCTGTTGGTTTTAGTTATATGACTATTACATTATAATTTGTTGAAAGATGATTGAAAAAAGATTCAATCTGCTTCAAGGGGGGAGGGGGGTCAAAAATCCATGGCTAATCTACAATGTAAAAGTCATATAAATAAAACCAACAGCAATTCCCCCCCTAAATTAAATGACATTTTTTACATTTTATTGCAATGCGTTTCCATTTCCCTTGCGTTTGAACGGGAAAGAGAAATGTCTTCTCCACTTAAATAAGAGGTTTTGTTTATGAGCAGACTTACTTGAGTTTTGGTTACTGTTGCTAAGCAGCGAGGACAGCACTTCCATCACCTGAAAGCCTAGATCTCTTTGCTCTTTGGTCATCCGTGTGGTATCTGTAATAGACACTAACCAATGCTAACAAATAAGTACAAAGTGTCCTAAACTTCTACCATGAACACAGGAGAACTAATATCAAATGTCAGCCAAAATATTATTCTAACTTGTCTTAAACTTAAGAAGAAACTAATAATACTGATGTTCTATGGTTCTTCAAGACTGCTTAACCCTTTGAACCCTAGTCCCGCATATAGGCGTCCTTTTCAAACAGTATACATGTGAAAAGTGCACTTGTCCTATGCAAACAGTGAAGACCCAGATCAGAGGGCTCCTTAAGGAGCCGTCTGATCTGAGTCTTCACTGTTTGTCATAATGCAAAACTTTGACAAAAACAACCCTTAAAAGTCAGAAATGGACTGGACTTAAATGGAAACAGGGAAAGAGTTAGAACAATCACAGTACAGCAGAATCTCTCAAATGAAGTCATACACCTCTGTGGGCATTTACTTATTCCTTAACCCATTACCCCATAGCCTGTTTCTAGTATTGAAGATAGTTAACCACTTAAAGCAGATTGAAAGCAAAGCAGAATGCGCCTCAAGGCGCATTCTGCTTTACTTTCAGTCTGCTTTAAGCTACCATCTGCTAAGATATAGAAAGTATTTCTTCTGGTTCATATTCTTGGCTGTATAAATTGGAACTATTTTCTTCAGTGGAGGGATAAATAAAGGCATAGAAAGTTGTATTTATGGGGTAATGGGTTACAGAGATGCCTTTCCGTGCTTATTCCATGTGCTTTTAAAGAGCCATAAGAAACTAGAACTGCAAGGGAAAGGTAAACGATTAAGTCTAGTCCATTGATAATAATTTAGGGTTGTTAGAATATACTGCAAAATGACAAACAGTGCAGACCCTGATCAGAAGACTCCTACAGGCCCACTCTGATCAGGGTCTACACTGTTTGTGTAGTACAAGTGTACTTTTCATAGGTACTAAGGTTCTATGGATTAACATACCTCCATCTGCATGTGGATCTTTGAGGAGAGCAGCAAACCTGTGAAGACAAGTGACCAGGACCTCCAGCATGCCCACCTCCCTGTATACCTCTCTGAACACTGTGTGGAACTGTTGGATCCTCTGTAGTGTCTTAATACACAAGATACTCGTCTGTACAGATCTGCAGCAAATAACATGGACATTTAGTACAGGGTATCTATCTCAGTCATAGATTACAGACCTGCAGCAAATAACACACACTTTCATTACTGGATATCACATGTCGTAGATTACAACACTTTCAAAACACAATAATTATAAAGATATACATGTATATCAAGCTTTAACCAAATTTATTTTCCACATTTGATGTAAGGCCTGACCTCTGTCACATTAAAACTTGACTGTCAACTCTATGGATCAGTTGCAAGTGAGGCAAAAATTTTCATCCTTGATATATCAGTAGCTTTCTGCTTTTACTTTCAACCTGCTTTTAGCAACCATCTGACCAAACCAAGTCTTGCATTGAGTTGTTGTAACTATAAACTTTATATGCAGAATCAGTAGACTATATGACTTGCTCTGGTGGCAATGGGGGGTAAAGCATGAACTCTCAGAACCCTAGTCACGCATATATGCATCATTTGCAAACCGGGTACCTGTGCGGAGTACACTTGTCCTATGCAAATAGTGTGGACTGTATACTCCTTAAGGATCCCTCTGATCAGGGTCTACACTGTCATTTTGACATATATTGTAAAAATCATTCTTAAAAAGTCAAAAATGGACTAGATTAAATTGAAAACTAGAATTGTCCTTTAGAGGTTTCGGGGTTTTGTGTGACCTACAGTGCAGAACATGTTATTCTTTCCTTGTTCAACAAAACTCCATTGCAAACATGATGTACGAAAACAGAGAGGAAGGAAACCTTGGAAAAGATTTATTATACTTATTCAAATCTGAGTGGCAAACAGTTTAGAGTTTGATCAGATGCAGGTTTACCTGATGTCCAATCTAGCTCCAAATTGTTTACATTTGAAACAGGGCTGCCATAAGTTGATCTTGAAAAATCCTAAAATTTCCAATTTTTCTATTTTGCATGCATGTTTACTTAAAGCAGGTTGTAAGTAAAGCAGAATGCACTTTAAGGTGCATTCTGCTTTACTTTCAGCCTGCTTTAAGCTACCCTCTACTTGGATAAGAATCCGAAGATTTCCGAAAAAATCTGGAGATATGGCAGCCCTGTTGAAATATTTGTGTAAGCACAAACACGTTTACTTGGGAAGAATGCCTTCTTCATGTTGGAAGCTGTATACTTACTGCTGAGTCTTAAGGAGAAGACTTAGACTGATGAGCTCTTTACAGGGAACAAAGTTCAGGTTGAACACAATAAACTCCAGCAACTCAAAAAACTTCTCCTGCAAGAAAACAAAGACAATGACTGTGAGGTTAACTCTCAGCACGTCAGCAGTGGAATCACTATCATCTGTGCAAACAGTTTTGATCCTGATGAGACACCACTTAATGCGGCTTCTCTCTTTGACACTCAAATTACCCAGCGTGCAAAGAGTTAATGAGTTGCTAGTCAATGTTTGCACATCAATGCTTATTTGTATATCATTTTAATATATCTTCAACATACATGTGTTTTTCTGTGCACTAAGTTCGAGGGGCCCATCTTACGAAACCTCATAATACAAATAGAACTCTATTGTAAGTCAGATTATAAAGTTCTCAAATATTATTTATTTCTCCATCTAATCCCGTCTTGTTACATCTCTTTGGAATCATCTTGAAAAGATGATTCCAAAGAGATGTCACAAGACAGGATTATATATAGAAATCAGATATTACATGCATTTTGAAGTTTCGACTTACGACCATTTTTTGTTGCACCACATTTCGTAAGATGGACACCAGCTTTTTCTTTTCTCATTGATTAATTAAGCCTTGAAACAGTCCTTCATACTATCTTGTACACCATGATCGATATGGTAATTGGAGATCCAAACTTATATATAAACCCATTAACCCATAGTCTATTTCTAGTTTGGAAGAGAAGTGGCCACTTAAAGCAGATTGAAAGTAAAACAGAATGCGCCTTCTACTTTACTTTCAGTCTGCTTTTATATATTATCTGCTAGAACATAGAAATTATTTCTAATGTTTAATATTTACAACTGTTTGAATTGGAACTATTTCCTTCAGTGGAGTGATAAATAAAAGGCATAAAAAGGCATATTTATGGGGTAATGCATTAAATGTAAATGAAATAATGATCACGACATTTACCTGAACATCGGTTGACTTGATGTGGATTCGTTCAGCAAACTGTGAGAGTGTATGCTGGGGCTCGAGGATGAAGTAGTTAGCATTATCCTGGTGGTATATACTGCTCATCACATCCAGGATGGTGTTACACAGGGTGCTCGACTGGGCCTGTCAAATACACAACAACATTACCCAAAGTCAAGATAATAAAGCTTTCCCATATTGCTGGTTTTCATACATATTAACTCATTCACACCTAGAAATTTTAGTGGACAATTCCAATGTTCAATTAAGTCTAGTCCATTTTCGACTATTTAAGGTTGATTTTAGCAATATATTTCAAAATGACAGTGGTCTACACTGTTTGCATTGGACAAGTGTAATATTCACAAGTACAGGGTTTGTAAATGATGAATTTACTCTTCGCTAGGGTTGACTGTGTTAAATGACAGAATACTGTTTGCAGCAGACTCACAATATTCAAAACAAAAATCAATTAACCCTTTGAACCCTAGTCCCGCATATTGGCTTCCTTTTCAAAAAGTGTACATGTGAATAGTACACTGGTCCTATGCAAACAGTGAAGACCCAGATCAGAGGGCTCATAGGAGCCCTCTGATCAGGGTCTTCACTGTTTGTCATAATGCCAAACATTGACAAAAACAACCCTTAAAATTCAGAAATGGACTAGACTTAAATGGAAACAGGGATTGTCCATTTTAAGTTTCAGGGAGGAAAGAGTTTTCTGCTTTACTTTTAGCCTGCTTTTAGCAGCAACCTGAAAATTTGGGTGCAAAAATGCAGGTCTTATCTGTATAACAGAGTATTCAGAAATTCCTTCAACTATAGCAAACCGTGTAGACTCAGATTAGATGTCATATTATGCAATGTCTGATCTGAGTCTGCACTGTTTGCCTATGTCCCATTTAGGCACAAATGCGTTCACCTATTACCCCATAGCCAGTTCTAGTTTTGAAGATAGATAACCTTTTACAGTAGGTTGAAAGTAAAGCAGAATTGGCTTGAAGACACATTCTGCTTAGCCTTCAGCCTGCTTTAAACTACCATCCACTAGGATTTAGAAAATATTCATTATTGTGCATAAACATGACTGTATTAAATGGAACTATTTTCTTCATTGGTGGCATAAATTAAAGGCGTAAAAATGCATATTTATGGGGGGAAAGGGTTAAGGTTACCCGCACAAAATGTATGAATAAGATTAAGCCAGTGTCCACTTCAGAATGTTAAGCTAAACCTTCAAAGAAGATCATGGTAAAACCAATATCAGGTCAGCCTATGGGCATCGACCTGATACCATGATGCAATGGCATTGATTTGTTCCATCACCAAGGTTATATTTATATCCCCAATAGCATTTTAACTCTTTGCATGCTGGGTAATTTTTTCGTCTGCAACAATTGTCGTCTGCTTTTGTTCTAAAATTAGAATTTTTCAAAAATTTCTTTTAAATTCAGGGTCAGAATGGCAAACAGTTTGGATGCTGAAAAGACGCCGCGTTACACGGCATCTCATCTGGATCCAAACTGTTTGCAAAGGTTATGACTGTGCCAGCTATATCCTTCGCTAGGAGGCAAAGAGTTAAATCTACTAGCTATCAGGCTGTCTTTCTGATGAACCGTTTGAATCACGATTACTTGAACATTCAAATCAATACCAGATGTGCCTATTATGGCTATATAAGACCTAGGTGTACCATATAATGGAGTGATAAATATGATTTGCTATAAATCTTTGGAAAAATCAGTTGATATTTGAGTTTAATGTAGGATGAAAGTAAGGCAATGCTAGGAACATTTTTATTGCTTTTGTACTGCATTAACCTATTACCCCATAAATACGCCTTTATACAGTGGAGAATCTGTTATTCTTTCCCGTTTAAACGCAAACGCAAAGCACTAAAACGTAGAAAAGAACAACTTTTGGTCAATTCTGATAATTCTTGTTTATCTTGGTGGCAAACAGTTTGGAGCCTGATCAGACGCCGGGTTACCCGGCGTCTGATCTGGCTCCAAACTGTTTGCACTGCAAATAATAGTTTTAGCGTAAACGCGTTTATTGGGAAAGAATAACAGATTCTCCACTGTATGCCTTCACTTTTATTTCTCCACAGATGAAAATAATTAAACTTTATACAGTCATGAATATGCATCGTCTCAAATATTTTCTATAGCCTAGTAGATGGTATCTTTAAGTAGGCTGAAAGTAAAGCGGAATGTGCCTAAAGCACATTCTGTTTTACTTTCAACCTGCTTTAAGTGGTCATCTATCTTCAATACTACAAACAGGTAATGGGGTAATGGGTTTATGAGCCACTCATTAATCCATAGCCAGTTCTTAGTTTTAAGTACAGGTGACCACTTAAAGCAGGTTGAAAGTACAGCAAACTGCGCCTTGAAATGCAATCTGCTTTAATTTCAGCCTGCTTTAACCCTTTGCCTCATAGCCTGTTTCTAGTTTTGATGACAGGTGACCACTTAAAGTAGGTTGAAAGGAAAGCAGAATGTGCCTTAAGGCACATTCTGCTTTACTTTCAGCCTGCTTTAAGCTAAAATCTGCTAGGCTATATAAAATATTTATAAAGGTAATTGTTCATGAGGGTATAAACTGGAACTATTTTTTTCAGCGTAGGAATAAATTAAATATGCTAAAAGTCGCTTCTATGGGGGAAAGGGTTAAGCTATCATCTGCTATGATATACATGTAGAATATTTCTTATGGCACTTATTCATGACTGTATAAAGTGGTGCTTATTTCACCAGGCAGTGTAGGAATAAATAAGAGATGTAAAATGTGTATCTATGGAGGAATGGGTTAAGCAGCCACCTGTCTAAAGTATTGCCATGAGGTATGGTTTAGTTACCTTGAGGAACACACTCTGCAATACTTGGAAAGCCTGTATATTTCTCACACTGACACCTGAAAATATAGAACAATATATATCATGAGAAACAGATAACAATATATATTTACTGCTCTCAAATGCAAAGTGCAACATTTTAACCCATTACCCCATAGCCTGTTTCTAGTTTTAAAGAAAGATGATCACTTAAAGCAGGTTGAAAGTAAAGCAAAATGCTCCTGAAGGCGCATTCTGCTTTACTTTCAGCCTGCTTTTAGCTATTATCTGCTGGGATACAGAAACTAAATGTATTTCTTATGATACATATTCATGACTACAAAAGGGAACTATTTTCTTCAGTTAAATGAATTATAGGCGTAAAAAGGGTGTATTTATGGGGAATGGGTTAAGGAGCAGTTTTCAGTGACCATTCAACTTAAGATAATAGTTCAATTTTATAAAATCATGAATATGTATCATAAGAAATATTTTCTCTATTCTAGCAGATTGTAGCTTAAAGCAAGATGAAAGTAAAGCAGAATGTGCCTTAAGGCACATTCTGCTTTACTTTCAACCTGCTTTAAGTGGTCACCTTTTTTAAAATCTAGGTAACACATCAGTTTATGTATCTCTGTTTATTATCTTATTAAGTTGCTATCTGTCTTACTAGTATTAGTAAGTTAGTATAAGCCTTTACTCCACAGCATTTTTCTTATATTGAAGATAGGTAACTACTTAAAGCAGGCTTTACTTTCAGCCTGCTTTAAGCTCCCATCTGATAGAATACAGAAAATATTTCTAATAGTCAAATTTGAATTTATTTTTTAATGGAACAAATTGAAAGGTGATAAAATGAGTATCTATGGAGTAATGGGTTAACTAATTACCCCCATTAAAAATACTTTAAAATATCCCCTCAGTGAAGAAAATAGTTCCAATTTATACATTAATGAATATGTACCATAAGAAATGTTTTCTATATCCTAGCAAATGGTAGCTTAAAGCAGGCTGAAAGTAAAGCAGAATGTGCCTTAAGGCACATTCTGCCTTACTTTCAACCTGCTTTAAGTGATCACCTGTCTTTAACACTAGAAACAGGCTATGGGGTAATGAGTTAAAGGTTTCATAAGATATTTAATGAAGACAGCCTAAAATTATGATGCTTAAAGAAATCATAACATTAAATATTTCTCTTTCAGAGTGCAATTACCTAATTACATGTAACTGTATTGAAATATGAAAAACATTCCCTTTTTTGTCAAAAATATCCCAGAAATCAGTATTAACCTATTACTTCATAAGTATGCCTGTTTACGTCTAACAGTTTTAATTTATCCCTTTAATAGTTCCACTTTATACATTCATGAATGATGGTAGCTTAAAGCAGGTTGAAAGTAAAGCAGAATATGTCTTTTAACCTGCTGAAAGTGATCACCTGTCTTCAAAACTAGACATGGGGTAGCAGGTTAAAGAAGATAACTGACTTTCTGTGAGGTAGCAGGTATTTAGTGTCATGTGCCAGTGTTATTATAATGTGAATACTAACCATAACTGGCTGCTTCTAAACTATGTTTGCATTTCATTAAGTGCTAAACATGTGTTTCATTAAAGAAAATCTACTGTTATGTTCAGCAACAATTCAAACATAGGGCATTGAAACCTCTACAAACAAATGTCCACTTAATGCAGGTCAAGTAAGGCTAGATCGAGGTTCCAAAGGCAGGTTTTTCATAGTTTTTGTTTTTAATCAAGCTGCCACCTGTTGAAAGTACTGATTGACAACAGATCTTCATTCAAATGGTTGCTAAATTATTAAACCAATACTCCATTTAGCCATCTATGCTTTTAATTTATTCCTCCACTAAGGAAAACAGTTCCACTGTAAACAGTTATAAATATACACCATACAAAATATTTCAAACATCCTAGCAGATGGAAGCTTAAACTTAAAGCAGGCTGAAAGCAAACCAGAATTCTTCTTTACTTTATACCTGCTTTAAGTTCTCACCTGTCTTCTAAACTATAAACAGACTATGGGGTAAAGGGTTAATTGTGCTTTGTATTAGCATACTGCACAATGACTGTACATAGTGCAAGCTAAATCCACACACATACCCAGTATACCATGCATATGATGAGCAGGACCTATAAGAAAAGCATCTTTATGATCATAACCAGAACCATAATTACAAAACTTATACATAGTTTGAGACATGACAGTAAGACTAAGCCATAGAATGATGTAAACAAGCGATCTAGATACTGGCAAACAGATTGAATACATTCCCATTGCTTATAAAGCGTTTGAGTTGAGTCTGAGCTCGTTCTCAAGCATTTGATTGGTCAGATTTGAGCCTAGGCTCAAATCTGACCAATCAAATGCTTGGGAATTATTTGAAACTCAAATCAAACACTGGACCCATATCAAATACTCCATCTCTCATCAGGAAGGAGAGGGAGAGAAAGAGAGAATGAAAGAGCGAGAGGCATGTATGGTATTTGACATTGCTAAATAAACACATAACTGGTTCATCAGTCCTTTTAAACACGGCATAGGCTGATTGCAAACTTATAATGCAAGCTGTTAGAACCAAGATCAGAAGCTGTGGTTATTTGGGTCTTAGCAAAAGCTAAACTGTATATGACATATTGATTGTATTGTATGCAATTATGAGAAGAAAGGAGAAGGTAAGAGGATTAGAAGATGAAATATGACAAGTGGACAAGTTTTCTTTCAAGTTAATTATATGATTACGGCAGTATACAGTGGAGAAAACGTTATTCTTTCCCAATAAACGCGTTTACGCTAAAACTATAATTTGCAGTGCAAACAGTTTGTAGCCAGATCAGACGCCGGGTAACCCGGCGTCTGATCAGGCTCCAAACTGTTTGCCACCAAGATAAATATGAATTATCATTTTAGTGTTTTGCGTTTGCGTACGTTTGCGTTTAAACGGGAAAGAATAACAGATTCTCCACTGTAACAGCATACAGGCTATTATAGTGTATCTGTCTTTAATGGTGGCTTATACCAGAACAAGAAGTTAACGTGCCCTCACATTTGCTCTATGGTATGAAATCACCCACAGAAATCCTACAGCAGTCGTATGGAGGCCATATGGCGTATTTTACTATTGTACATTAGTACTTTTGATTATGTCAAACATGCATACTGATCTAAAATGGCTTTGGATGTTCTTATTGTAGGAGGCATAATGCTGTCAAAGGTGTCATTTGAGTTCACAGTGTAATTGGACTAATATGAGTCGTATGTGTACACTAGCAAAACCAAGGGGTGTATTACTAAGCTGTGAGGAGCAGCATTTTGGCTGCACAGCATCAAGTTGCACTTCCATGGGCCCAATATGGCTGTGGCAGCTTTTATAAGAAATTGCAGCCACTGCAGGGTGACCGCAAGGTGGCTGAATGGTAGCCGCAGGGTTTTTTACCCCCAAAAATCAAAACTTGTCATAGCAAATATGAGTGCAACATACGGTGTCCGTAGGAATTCTGCGACAGCTGGGAAAATGATACTCGCCGTAGAAATAATAGGCTGTAACTGACCTCTAAATAAGCTTGACCTTTGTCTGACATGACCAGACTTGTACTGAGCTTAATGGGCTTCTTGAGTGGAGTGCACATGCAAAATGTGAAGTTTCCTATGGAAGGCATAAAAATAATGCAGAAAGCTCATGCAGGAGCTTTTTTAATGCATTTATTTAGCAGTGACTTTTAACCCTTTACCCCATAGCCTGTTACTAGTTATGAAGATTCAAGATATGTGACCGCTTAAAGCAGGTTTAAAGGAAAGCATTCTGCTTTACTTTTAGCCTGCTTTAAGTTACCATCTACTAGAATATAGAAAATATTTCTTATGATACATATTCATGACTGTATAAAGTTGAACTATTTTCTTCAGTGAAGGAATAAATTAAAGACATAAAAGGGTGTGTATTTATAGGGTAATGGGTTAACTGATAGGCTATATACACTTTCTTAACTCTTTCCTCCCTGAAACTTTAAATGGACAATTCCAGTTTCCATTTTAGTCTAGTCCATTTCTGACTTTTAAGGGTTGTTTTTGTCAATGTTTAGCCTTGTGACAAACAGTGAAGACCCTGTTCAGAGGGCTCCTTTTGGAGCCCTCTGATCTGGGTCTTCACTGTTTGCATATGACATGTATACTATTCACATGTACATGTTTGAAAAGGACGCCTATATGCGGGACTAGAGTTCAAAGAGTTAAAGAAAGGTGTGGTTTTACAGGCTTGATTGTATAAGTTTAGTCTACATATTTCCATATACAGTAAAACTTCTGTTAGCAGCCTTTCAGTGATGCATATCTAAGAAATCTCTAAGCTCAGGCTAGTGTTTCATGCACGACAAAAATAATGAAGAAAGCTCCTATAGAATCTTTCTGCATAACTGTCGTCCGTGATAATCATTATTCCGTAACTTTTCTACAAGACTGCCAAACTATGTTCTTTTTAACCCAAGTTATACTGTACACCAGAATACTCTATAGAGAGAAAATAATCCCAAAGAATCCCAATGGCTTCTGAAAACATGTGAAAGACCGTATATATGTTAATCATGGAATGATAATTGGTGAATAATAGCATGGATTAGTTACACAGCAACCAGATAGAAGTACACCAGCTTTATCCCATAGCAGAAACAGTAAAAACCTGGGTCCAGAGTTCAATAAATAATAAACATGCATGGGAATCTCTTACAGTGGAGAAAACGTTATTCTTTCCCGTTTAGACACAAATGTACGCAAACGCAAAACACTTAAACGATAGAAAAGAACAACTTTTGACAATTCAGATAATTCATGTTAATCACAGTGGCAAACCGTTTGGAGCCTGATCAGATGCCGGGTTACCCGGCGTCTGATCTGGCTCTAAACGATTTGCATTGGAAATAATAGTTTTAGCGTAAACGCGTTTATTGGGAAAGGATAACGTTTTCCCCACTGAACTACAAGTAACTGCCTTAAACAGGACAAATACAAACCGATGCATAAAGCCCCTAAAACTTTTACCACATAACCTGTTTTAGTTTTGAAGACAGGTGATGACTTAAAGCAGGTTGAAAGTAAAGCAGAATGCACCCTAAGGTGCATTCTGCTTTACTTTTAACCTGCTTTAAGCTATAATCTATTAGGATATAGGAAATATTTCTTTTTCGGCACATATTCATGACTGCATAAATTGGAACTATTTTTTCCATGGAGGAATCAATTGAATGCGTTCAAAGGTGTTTCTATGGGGAAAAGGGTTAAAGCTCCTTTTGTCCTGTATTAACCCTTAGCCTGCCACTCACGGCTATAGCTCCATATGCAAACAGCTTGGATCAGGATGAGACGCCGAGTAACTCGGCGTCTCATCCGGATCATAGCTGTTTGACACTCGGACAACATTTTCAGCAATTTTGAGCAACTTTGAAGCACTTTGAAACTTGAAGCAGACGAGAAATATAGCAGACGACAATTTATTTGGCGGGCTAAGGGTTAAACCTTTCCTCCATAGCCAACAGAACATATGGCCTGTATGTTATTAAAGTGTCAGGATACTGCTTAAAGCAAGATGAAAGTAAAGCAGAAAGCTCATTTAGGAACGTTCTGCATTACTTTCATTTCACTTGAAGCTACTGCCTGTATTTCAACACCATCATTTAATATTTATTGGTGGAAATTATATGGTGGAGTTAAGGTAGAAACACTCTTGCTATGAAGGAAATTTTCAAGTTGTCTATTAATAACCAATTAAACTATAAATATGCCCTTTTTACACCTCTAATATATGAAGAAAATAGTTCCAAGTTATAGGGTAATGAATATACATGTATACCATAAGAAATATTTACTATACCCTAGCAGATGGTAGCTTAACTCGATTAAATACGCCTTTCTATGCATTTAATTCATTCTTCTGCCGAAGAAAATACTTCTACTTATACAGTGATGAATGTGAATCATAAGAAATATTTTCTATATTCTAGCAGATAATAGCTTAAAACAGGCTGAAAGTAAAGAAGAATGCGCCTTAAGGCGCATTCTGCTTTTCTTTCAACCTGTTTTAAGTGCTCACCTATCTTCAATACAAGCAACATGCTATGGGGTAATGGGTTAAAGCAGGCTGAAAGTAAAGCAGACTGCTTTAAGGTGCATTCTGCTTAACTTTCATCCAGTTACCGGCTTTTAAGTGGTCACTAGTCTTCAAAATTAGAAACAAGCTATCGGTTAATAGGTTTATCTTCTGGTACAGCTACCACAGGATTGACTGTATTTCCCAATTCCAAACCATCACAAATCTGTGTGCATTGATTTTAGAGCAGAGAAGGTCTGACTGAAGCTGAGCTCTTCTTTAGCCTGTGCACTAAATGTCTTTTAATCATATCACTTTGTCAGTTGACTACCTAATGGCTTCTTTCAAACAGTACATGAAACTTTCAGAAAGATCAAAGAGAACATCAATGGGGTTCTTGTTTGTCAACTCATTTTAATTGAGAGACTCAGAGTATTAACCCATTCCCCCATAAATACACCTTTTTATGCCTATAATTTATTTCTCCACTGAAGAAAATAGTTCCCTTTTATACAGACATGAATATGTATCATAAGAAATATTTTCTATATCCTGGCAGATTATAGCTTAAAGCAGGCTCAAAGTAAAGCAGAATGCGCCTTAAGGCACATTCTGCTTTACTTTTAACCTGCTTTAATTTGTTACATGTCTTCAAAACTAGAAACAGGCTATGGGGTAAAGGGTTAAGAAACCAGTTAATTTTCTATTCTGAATGCTTGCACAGTATTTGATTCTGCTTTTAGACTTATCAATAATTCAACCTCAGATGTCCCAATTTCTGAATTTCAGTCTCTTTCCATAACAATATGAGCTGCTTCATTTCATTAAGAAAAATAATTACATACATAAAATCCAGGAAACTAAGCCCAACATGCCTATATAAATTACGGTACGCTCTGAAGAGTCAAATCATTGATGAAATAATTCAACGTAATTGCTAGTTCAGACCGTATCTGTGACTTGACTAGCAGCGTTTTCAGTTCTTATACATAAACTACAGTCCAACTATTTGTTAACCCTCAAATGCAAAGAATATGAATGGGACAATTGACAATTAAGTGCAGACAAAGCTATGCAGAAGGCTACTTTAGGTGCTTCCTGCATTATCTTTCTCCTGCTGCTGCCTTAAGTTAATCCGTTACCCCATAGAAGCACCTTTTACCACATGTAATGTATTCCTCCACTGAAGAAAATACATTAGTTGAAATTTATACTGTCATAAACATGTACAAAACTACGGTAATGCTTTCTATATCCTAGCAGATGGAAGCTTAAAGTAGGCTGAAGTAAAGCAGAATGTGCCTTAAGGCACATTCTGCTTTACTTTCAACCTGCTTTAAGTGGTCAGCTGTCTTTAAAATTAGAAACAGGCTATGGGGTAATGTGTAACCAATAGATACATATTCTTACCCCTGTTTACTCATATATATTCATTCTTTTTATTCTCATATAATATACCATTAAGTATACATTAATTCTCTTTATTCTTGTTTATTATATTTTTCCAGACATATTATTGTAGATACACAACTAATAACAAGTATACATGTCCTTGGAGTCGATTAACGAGTTTCTTAGTTTTGAAAGGGTTAACCCATCACCCCATAGCCTGTTTCTAGTTTTGAAAACGTGACTTCTTAAAGCAGATTGAAAGTAAAGCAGATTGCGCCTTAAAACACATTCTGCTTTACTTTCAGCCTGCTTTCAGTTACCATATGTTACATTTTTGACAAAGTTTTTTATTGCTACATAATTATATGACTCAGTAGAAGTTGGAGCTATTTTCTTCAGTGCAGGTTTAAATGTCTGGCGTAAAAAGGCGTATTTATTGGGTAATGGGTTAAGTAAGCTTTGTATCACAGCAATGCTAGAAGGCAACAAGTTCAGACATTTACCCTTTCCTCCATAGAAACACCTTTGAGCACTTCTACCACCATCTTCACAGTATTTAGTATTTTATTGGCAAAATCGGCATCTCAAATGCCTTCACAATAACCACCACACATGAGAATTCAGTGATAGCAACTGGTTTTGAATACATGAGGACAGATCAAAGCAAGAGGAAAGTAAAGCAGAAAGCTCCTAAAAAGAGCTTTCCTTTATGTTGCTTTAAGCAAAGGAGCTTTCCACTTTATTTTCATCTTGCTTTGATCTGTCACCTGCCACAACACACCTTTGACAATGGAGGAAAAGGTTAAGCTGGCTGTTATAAAAGCTAGTAAATACTCACTGACAGCCAACCCTGTGATTAGCAACCATTCAAAATAACTTTGCAACGGGTGTCAACATACCGGTATGGATTGAAGCTAAATGCAGGAATAATGCAGAGAGCATCTTAAGGAGCTTTCTGCATGAGTGTGGTCATGCTTTAACTTGTCACCCATCTTAAAAGAAGCTCGTTTGTTGAATGGCTGCTCTATACAAGGCTAACAGTATCTTGCATTGACGAAAAATATTGAACTCTTAGCACGCTAGCTGCAAAATCATGATAACCTTTGCAAACAGTTTGGATCCTGGTGTGATGTGTAGTGTCTCATAAGTATCCAAACTGATTGACACTCTGATCCTATTTTGAAAATTTTGATTTTTAGAAAAGTAGCAGCCCCGCTGAGCTCCAGTTAATGGGGGTATTTCAAAAACTAAAATCTTTATTTCTGATTTAAACCCTATGGTGTTACTAATCATTAGAATCGTCTCGAAGAGATGATTCTAATGAGTAGTAACATCATAGGATTTGGTACTGAATTAAGTGAGAAATTGCTGGATTTGTTCAGTTTACTCCCTCTTATCTGGAGCCCTGAGACGACAAAAATTACCCAGCATGCAAAGAATTAAGACTGACCACTACTAGTTTTCCACCAACACCAAGAAGCCAGTTACCCATGAGAAAACTTTCTAAGAAAAGATAAGACACTCAACTGGAACTGGGGCTAGCGTTCACATGAATAATATCTGCAGAGTGAAAGAAATACACATGTATTAGCCACATGAACAGGACAGACAAGTTGAATTGTGTTGTTAGCATTCCAGCGACCATGGTTTAGATTCTGACCAAACAAAATAGGAGGATAGTTGAGTTCAGATCATAGTTTCATAGTTTATTACTGTATAATCTATGTTCATAGTGGGAGGAGTTTTATGAATGTTCAGAGGGAGAAAGGTCGACTCATTGAACCCTAGTGACCCATTACCCCATAAATACGCCTTTTATGCCTTTTATTTATTCCTCCACTGAAGAAAATATATCCACTTCATGCAGTCATGAATATGCACCATAAGAAATATTTTATATATCCTAGCAGATATTAGCTTAAGCAGGATGAAAGTAAAGCAGAATGTGCCTTAAGGCATATTCTGCTTTACTTTCAACCTGCTTTAAGTGATCACCTGTCTTCAAAATTAGAAACAAACTATGGGGTAATAGGTTAACTCGAAATCTACAAACAATGTATCTAAGAAGAGTACAATTGTCCTATGCAAACAGTGTAGACCCTGATTAGAGAGCTCCTAAAGGAGCCCTCTGATCAGGGTCTGCACTGTTTTTTCATTATACAATATATTGCAAAATCAGCCCTTTATAGCCAAAAATAGTTTTGACTTTATTGAAAACTATAACTGCATACCAATTAAATGTTCCTAGGGTGAATGGGTTATGATATTACATACAGGTTCATCATTAGGACATGTATATTGTACATGTTAGGTAAGTTCCTGAAGCCAGTGAAGTTTTGAAATTGAGCAGACAGGTTTGAATTAACCCTTTCCCTTATAGAAGCGACTTTTAGCACATTCATTTTATTCATCCGCTGAAGAAAATAGTTCCAAATTATACCGTAATGAATATGTGTCATATTTAATACTTTCCTTATTCTAGCAGTTAATAGCTTAAAGCAGGCTGAAAGTAAAGCAGAATGCGCCTTAGGGCGCATTCTGCTTTACTTTCAACCTGCTTTAAGTAATCACATATCTTCAATACTAAAACAATGCTATCAGGTAAAGGGTTAAATGAATAGTACAGCCATGCATTGGTTGTACCAGTTGGAAATGTGAATAGACATTTATTTTGGATCGACTAGGTCCATTCATACAGGGCCAAGTTAACTCTAAGCACGCTAGTATCGAAGTCATGATAACTTTACAAACAGTTTGGATCCTGATGAGATTCTGTGTTACGTGGAATCTCATCAGGATCCAAATTGTTGGACAATCTAACCCTGTTTTGAAATTGAAAAGAAATTTAGAAAATTTTATTTTTAAGAACAGTAGCAGATGATAATAGTTGCAGATGAAATGTTTTTACCCAGCATGCAAAAGTAAAGGCGACCAAAGTCTTATAAATATACAGCTTTCAAACAGACAGAATACAGGCAAAGTTATACCAATATGGACCACTCATTCAAACATTCAATATCGGTGTTCAACACGAGTGCCAGAACTCTTTAGAGTTGTCACAGTAAAGAGACTTTGCTGTAAAAGAACACGGTATACAGTGGAGAATCTGTTATTCTTTCCCGTTTAAACGCAAACGTACGCAAACGCAAAGCACTAAAACGTAGAAAAGTACAACTTTTGGACAATTCTGATAATTCTTGTTTATCTTGTTGGCAAACAGTTTGGAGCCTGATCAGACGCCGGGTTACCCGGCGTCTGATCTGGCTCCAAACTGTTTGCACTGCAAATAATAGTTTTAGCGTAAACGCGTTTATTGGGAAAGAATAACAGATTCTCCACGGTATATAAAAATTTAAATGAATTAAATCTCAATTAAAATCTTAACCCATCATTACTGTATACTGTATTTCGATCTGAATGACTCATTAAATGAAAATAGGATTTTGTTAACGACAGGTACTAAAAAGAGCTTTAGCGAGTTTCCGCCAGGAACAGTCCAACCAAGGATATAGCTTAACAAAACTTGTGCTTGATTATTTTTCTTGTTTTAAAATGCCCTAAAAACATGTATATTAGCTGAATAAAAAGTACTAGTACTACTTTTTTATGCTAGTACTTCTATATCCTAACAGATGGTGTTTAAAGCAGACTAAAAATGAAGGTGCATTCTGCTTTACTTTCAACCTGCTTTAAGTGGTCACCTGTCTTCAAAACTAAAACAAGCTACGGGGTAATGGGTTAACAGGTATCAGAAGCTCTTGTGTTGTGTATTGGATTGCAATCTAATATAAAGACTGCCTATGCACCTTCATTGACAGGTTAGACTGTAGTTACAACTGAGAGTTCTACAAATGTCACACAGTCAGTTTTATGCATTTGACATTTCAGGCTCAATATGGTTGGAATGCTTTGCTCTTCCAGGGCTCCAGATAAGAGGGGGTAAACTGAACAAATCCAACAGTTTCTCACTAATTTTAGTACCAAATCCTATGGTGTTACTACTCATTAGAATCGTCTCGAAGAGACGATTCTAATGAGTAGTGACACCTTTGGGTTCAATTCAGAAATAAAGATTTAGCTTTTGAAATACCCCCCTTATCTGGAGCTCCGTCTTCTCAACAGAAACAAATCTGCAGTGAAGAAGGCATGAATACAACTCCTCATTGAAATAATATTGTAGTCAACTGGGAGCTGTCCTTTGCAAATTATTTTTTCATCTCAGTCACATCATTTCAAGGTCTTTTATGGTAAAATCTATGTCAAGTGCCAAATCCATAGAGAGTCGTAGAATCTTTTAAAGAAATGCTCTTTGCATGCTGGGTAATTTTTTTTTGTCTGCATCATTTGTCGTCTGCTATTGTTCTAAAAATACCTTTTTCTAAATTTCTTTTCAAAACAGGGTCAGAGTGTCAAACAGTTTGGATCCTGATGAGATGCCATGTTACAAGGCGTCTCATCTGGATCCACACTGTTTTCATAGGCAATCACTGTGGCGGATGTATTTGCCGCTAGCATGCAGAGTTAATGTAGAAGCTTTGTAAAGCATTACTTGTCCTACATTAATGCCAGCGGTTTCAGAAAATAACTTTTTTTCTCTTCCTTTTTTGTATAGCCATATTAATCCAGTTTTACAGAGGTAAAGGTCATCAAACTGCAATGCAACATGCTGTACTCATTAAGGTGCATAACCATGCGAAGTTGCATGACCTTAATTCTAGTACTTAGTCAACAACTGACCTAAAAACAAAATATTAATCTTGGTTTGTACAGATGTACAATAAATACTGCTCTAAATTAGCAAACAGGTAGACCTTGATCAGAGGGCTCCTATTGGAGCCCTCTGATCTGGGTATTCACTGTTTGAAAATGTTATGAGTATAATTTGTTGGTGTACGTTGAAAGAGTTAAGAGATGACTTATATTTGAAGAAATCTGATAGACTCCAAGGAACAAGTTTTGAAAAAATTTGGCCAGTAGTTTCCAAGAAGTTTTTCTACCCTAATCAAAGCATAAAAACATCATTTGCAAAGAATGTACCTGTGAAAAGTACACTTGTCCTATATGCAAACAGAGAAGACTCAGATCAAAGGACCCTCTGATCAGGGTCTGCACAGTTTGTCATATTGCAATACATTGTCCAAAGTGAACTAGACTTAACAGAGCACCAGATAAGGGTAATTTTTCAAAAACTAAAATCTTTATTTCTGAATTAAACCCTATGGTGTCACTACTCATCAGAATCGTCTCGTCGGGACGATTCTAATGAGTAGTAACACCATAGGATTTGGTGTTGAAATGAGTGAGAAAATGTTTGATTTGTTGAAATAACTACCTCTTATCTGGAGCCCTGGACTAGTTGGGAAACTGGAATTGTCAAATTGAAAGGTCAAGAGGGTAAGGGTTCAAGAATAAATTTCATGACTAAGCACAACAGACACAGGACTATCACAACAGCTCACCTTCATTGCAGGGAGGTGTCACATTGTATCACAAAAAGTCATGTCTAATGCTAATGGTATGTTCCTGTCAATTATAATGTGTGTTTAGAAACTTTACCAAGGTGAGTCATTCTTATAAACCTTTAACCCATTAAACCATAGCCTGTTTCTAGTTTTGAAGATTGGTGATCACTTAAAGCAGGCTGAAAGTAAAGCAGAATGTGCCTTAAGGCACATTCTGCTTTACTTTCAACCTGCTATATAAGCTATCATCTGCTAGATTATAGAAAATAATTATGATACATAATCATGATCATATAAATTTGAAGAATTTTCTTCAGTGAAGGAATAATTTAGAGGCGTAAAAAGGTGTACTTATGGTGTGATGGAACTCACTGACCCTTAAACTTCAAAACTGGCAATTCCAGTCTCCAAATGAAGTCAATATATTGCAATATAATATTGCAATGTAAAGTATATACAATATATTCCAAATTGATAGTGTATACCCTGATCAGGGTCTACATTGCCTGCTTAGGACAAGTGTACTCTTTACATGTAAACTGTTTGTAAAGAACAGATATACTTGTTACTAGGTTTCAATGAGTAAACATAAAATTATTAAATTTCTGACAACTGTTGCAAACAGTTTAGATAAGTTAACATTAACCCTTAGCCTGCCACTCAAGACTATAGCTCCATATGCAAACAGCTTGGATCCGGATGAGACGCCGAGTAACTCGGCGTCTCATCCGGATCCAAGCTGTTTGACACTCGGACAACATTTTCAGCAATTTTTAGCAACTTTGAAGCACTTTGAAACTTGAAGCAGACGAGAAATATAGCAGATGACAATTTATTTGGCGGGCTAAGGGTTAAGGAAATATTGCACATGGAAACTGTCTAGCACGCTGAAGGTTGAGTAAACCCATAACCATGAATACACCTTTTTACAGCTTAAATTTATTAACCCACTGAAGAAAATAGTTCCATTTAAATATGTACCATACGAAATATTTTCTATAACCTAGCAGATGGTATCTTGAACCAGGTTGAAAGTAAAGCAGAATGCGCCTTGAGGTGCATTCTGCTTTACTTTCAACCTGCTTTAAGTGGTCATCTTCTTTTAAAACAAGAAAGAGGCTAAAGGATAAAGGGTTTAACCCTTCACTGCATAGTGGCATAAGCCCTTCACTGCATAGTGGCATAAGCTTTAAACAATCATTATCTGCTTTTATTTCTCAAATTTAAATATTAGTTAAAGAATACCGTATGGTGATGAGGGTAAAAACGTTTGGATCCTGATCAGATGCCGCATCACATGATGTCTGATGACGATCCAAAATGTTTGCAAAAAAGCTATTGTACTCTGGATAACTAACATGCATTTAACATGTGTTGGATGCTTGACTTTTTTACACTTGATTCAAATAAAGTTTGGAATTTTAGGTAGATTGACTCTTAAAGCATTTCTCCGAGTGTCATTATGTTGGGATCTTGATGAGAAGAGACATTACGCGGTGTCAGATCTGTATCCAAACTGTTCTGTATATGTTAGTGTAGACAAGCTTGGCACCGAAGGGCTCAAAGTTGTTCATGCTTATGACAAAACTAAACTTACTCTAAACATATAAGTATATAAAACAAACATCTCAAAGCAAAACACATATCTTTAGGCTTAGATGACATTTAACCATGCTAGTATACATGCACACAAAACAGTCTCTGAAATTATGCTGTAAAAGCCTCTGACCAATTGGGCTGGATACTTTGCCACAGTTTCTGACTCAAAACATGTTTGCATAACCAATTACTCCATAAAATGCCGTTTTTACATCTCTAATTATTTCTTAACCCTTTACCCCATAGCCTGTTTCTAGTTTTGAAGACAGGTGGGGGGGGGGGGGGGGGGGGGGGGGGGGGGGGGGGTTTGTTAAATATCCAAGTTCTGTCTTAATGGTTAAATGGTGAAGAGGTGTTGTATGCTTTCTGCAGAATTTGTTTTGTATTTAAATTTAACCAATGAAATACTAGGAGATCAATTCTGTGAAGAAAAAAAGAATGCCCAAAATAAACCCCAACTGGTCACTGGCAGTCATTCTAATTTCAAAGACTTGAGAAGAAAATACTTGTGAATATAATAGTAAGCACATCTAACTCATAACAACTCACCTTTCCCAACAGGCTGAGGCAGGGCAAAGCCTGGTATCTGGTACAGGGAACCTGTGCTTGCTGTATTAGGCTTCATCTCATTGTAGCCACATGTGGTCAGGGAACCAACCAAGAGAACTAGATTCCTCAAAGCCTGAATGGATTCCTCTGCAGTATCCAGCTCCAGTCTAGTTATCATAGAGAAAAGAGATATCAGAAGACTAGCACACTACATCAAATAATCTACCGTATTAACTCCCAACAGTTCGGACACAAAAAATAATTATATAATTATTATCTATAATAAATTATTTTAGTAGGTGTCCGAATTCATAGAAATAGTAAAAAATATATCCTTAACTAGAATGTCGTCTAGGGGCTAATTTATAGATGATGGGGCCATAATAAAATGACTTCCAATCTTCAGTAAACTGAGGCCTCACTTACCTGAGTATAAATTCTGATAGGTATGTATACCCCTGGCATGATCTAAGTCATCCAACAATACATGTGACACCTCACTAGAGTCCTTCAGAAAACAGAACACTGTCACAAACATTTCTACTAGGTCCAGAGGAGATAAATCCTGGGCTCTCTGCATGTTCTCAACACAATGACGCACACAGCCTTTGTCTGTAAACAATTAACAGGGCTTCAGATTAAATTCCACATTTTCTCACCGGTTATCTGCACCAAATCCTATGGTGTTATCCTCATTAGAATTGTCTCTAAGAGACTTTTCTAATGAGTAGTAACACCATAGGGTTAAAATGCAGAAATAAAGATTTTAGTTTTTGAAATACTCCCCTTATCTGAGCTCTGAATTAAAAGTACCATGAGTATATATAATGACAAAATAAATTCACCATGCAATATCATAGGATACTAATAAACTGCTGTCCTAAAATCTTTTATAGACCTTTTTCATCTGTTTTTAAGATAAATTTCAATCCAATGCCCAATGTCAAGCAGCTGCGATCTCGATCAAAATTTTACTTTCTGTGTTACTCTGTATTTGAAATGGTTTCAAATTGTATGAAAAACAAGCAGTTTTTAACTTTTTCGTATTTTTCTCTTTCACATATATCATATTGTCTGCTTAGAAAACAGGGACAATTCGGTTCAAATTCAGATTTCATACATTGTAGCAGAAATGGGTCCAAGGTTATAAATCTTTTGAGATCTCAGACTCACTCAAAAGCTGTATAACCTTGGGACATGGTGTTCTGGTAGTTTGGGAAACTGGCCAGGGTACAGTAATTGCGCCTGGCTTGATGGGGGGGGGGGGTTCTTCCCTTAGTGTAGAAATAATTAGAGGCATGAAAAAATGTGTTTGTGAAACATTATGCCTAATCCTCTCTCTCTCCCCCCCCCCCCCCCCCCCCCCCCCCCATGTGACTTTGACCTCTAAATAACCTTGAATAACCAATGCCTGACATGACTTAACTTGTACTGAGCATAAGAGCTTCCTGAGTTGAGTACACATGCCAAACATGAAGCATGCAATTATACACTCACTGAGTGTATAATTCCGTGCATGAAGTCTCGTTCACAGGTAGTACCAAACTCATGGCCAAGTTTAAGTTCAGTCTATTTGATTGGTATAAATGACCTTAACCTTTGACAGACATGGCCCAAGTTGTATGGAGTACACATGCCAAATACAAAGTTTCTATCACATGTAATTCCGATGTTATAGCCAAAGTTAAAGTTGTAGACAGATAGACCTACAGACAGGCCAAAAATAATATGCTCGCAACTAAGTATTTATGGTCAATGGGTTTTTTCAAAAGCAACATAGAATAAGTCTGATTTTGTTTTTTCATGAAAGATGGCAGCTTTATTAACACTTTACCTGATAGCCTATTTCTAGTATTGAAGATAGTTGACCACTTGTAGCAGGTTGAAAGTAAAGCAGAATGTGCCCTAAGGCACATTCTGCTTTACTTTCAGCCTGCTTTAAGATACAAGGGCCACTATGGCCCTAAATCGCTCACCTGGTAACCAGTGTGACCTAGTTTTTGACCGGACATGACCCTCATTCTAACTTGACCTCGATTTCAATGAGACAAACATTATGTTCAAGTTTCATGAATGTAGTCTCTAGTGTTAACGAGGTTTTTCGATGATTTGACCTAGTGACCTAGTTTTTGACCGGACATGACCCACATTCGAACTTGGCCTAGATTTCATTAAGGCAATCATATTGATGAAGTTTCATGAAGATCCAATGAAATTTGTAGCCTCTAGAGTGTTAACAAGGTTTTTCGATAATTTGACCTAGTGACCTAGTTATTGACCGGACATGACCCTCATTCGAACTTGACCTAGATTTCATTAAGGCAAACATTTTGATGAAGTTTCATAAAGATCCAATGCAATTTGTAGTCTCTAGAGTGTTAACAAGGTTTTTCGAAGATTTGACCTAGTGACCTAGTTTTTGACCGGACATGACCCACATTCGAACTTGGCCTAGATTTCATTGAGGCAATCATATTGATGAAGTTTCATGAAGATCCAATGAAATTTGTAGCCTCTAGAGTGTTAACAAGGTTTTTCGATAATTTGACCTAGTGACCTAGTTTTTGACCGGACTTGACCCACATTCAAACTTGACCTAGATTTCATTGAGGCAAACATTGTGACCAAGTTTCATCAAGATCCAATGAGATTTGAACCTGCTAGAGTGTTAACGAACAATTGTGGACGGACGGACAGACGTTCTCACAGTTGGCATTTGTTGGGTATATTTTTTGTTTAAAAGTACCCAACAGTACACTAAAATACCCAACAATAACAATAGGGCAATCACGGAATGAATGGAATCTATTGTTCTCCCTACCCAACAAAGGACCTTTCGTGCGCTCAGACAGACAGACAGACGACGGACGACGGACATCCAGCGATCCTAAAAGCTCACCTTGGCACTACGTGCCAGGTGAGCTAAAAATCTGCTAGGCTATATAAAATATTTGTAATGGTTATTGTTCATGAGGGTATAAACTGGAACTACTTTCATCAGCGGAGGAATAAATTAAATACGCTAAAAGTCGCTTCTATGGGGGAAAGGGTTAAAGCTGCCACCTTTCATGAAAAAAAATCAAAATTATGGAGGTTTTACTGTTACAAATGAAAGTCTTACCATGTATATACTTGGTAACGCTGGGATTCAGGCCATGTCTAGAGAGGGTAACTAGTACTTCTCCAGCACTTTTCCTCCAGACACTGTTGTGTGTCGGGCACCAGCTAGTGATTGCACTGAACAACAAGCTGAGATCATCCTTACGAGCAAGCTCCTCTGCTGGTGACTGGTGGTTACACAGACGGACAAGCACCTGTTGAAACATTACAATACATCATATATTACTTTCATCCTCTCAATAATTTTTTCATCAAAATCGTTTTTTCATCTCATTTAAATAATAAAATTGCTGTATTCTAATAATTCGACTTCCATGTGCCTTTATCAAAGAAAATCATGTACAAATACACGTCACATTTTTGTTTCATCATCATACATTCAGCCATAATCAAGAATATTCTAATATTTCGACCTCTAAGGGTCTTTATCAAAGAAAATCATGTCCAAATCCATGTCAACATTTTTTACTTTCATGCATTCAGCCATAAATTTAGACATAAAATCAAAGAGGAATTGCATAGTTATAATGAATTTGTTCCACTTGCTCACAAACCATTAAAAATAGCCTTAGGACTGTTTCCTATGGCCCGTTTGGGTGCTTACTAATACACCCCCACCACCAAGTATTGCAATGCACCCACAACTTTTGACCTTTAACCCCATGGCCTTGAAACTATCAGAAGTGTAGATATGATAAATGTGCACAATACTCTATCATACATGTGTGTGGACTTTATAACACCCGGACTATGTGTGCCCCAGGTGTCGAGATATGGCGCGCCCTATTGATGGTAGATCAGTCACCCAAGTTGTCGTGGATGGTGTTCAACTCGAGGTGGAAGCCAGTTTCTGCTATCTAGGTGATACGCTGTGTGCAGGGGGAGGATGTGAGCTCGCCATCATCACCAGATGCGGTACGGCCTGGGGAAGGTTCAAGAAACTCCTGCCTCTTCTTACATCTAGGCATGTGTCCCTCAAGGCTCGTGCGAGAGTTTTTGATGCTTGTGTGCGCTCTGCGCTACTACATGGAAGTGAAACCTGGATCTGTGGTGTCAAGTCCCAAGACGACATCACTACAGATGCATGGGTGAAAGTTGGCAAAACTGAAAATACTGAAAACTATGCTGGGGGCTTGGGGGCGGCTAGGGCCCCCAGTGGGTCCAGGGCAAGGCCCTGGCTGGGGGACCAGGGGGCCGGAGGCCCCCGGAAGCTCCTGGGTTTTAAGCATTTTGAAGGTCTGAAACTGTTGGAAAATTGTTTGAAAATGACAAGCAATGGAAAAATATAAAAATAATTTTCTTGGTCATAAGCATTAATGTTTTCCAAGGATTGAAAAATAAATCTTAATTTTTATTTTATTTAACAAAAGATGGAAATTGCTTTCAGCAAACTGTTATACTCCAAAGTAAATTATAAGCACTTTGCTTTTAAAATTATCATTGTAAGGCCACAAAAATATGTTTCTAGTTAGGTCCATGTATGAGTTAGCTCCAAGGGAGAAAAATATGAGATGGTATTTAGCTTTTCTATCATTATACTGTGTTATAAAGCTGTATGTATAAGATTTTGTATCACTGACACTTAAAAATTATGACATGTAAATACTAGATCCAATACAAAACATTTAGAACATACTCTATTTCCAGTCAAGCATTACCATAAAAACTTTGTTCAATTTGCTTTCAGAAAGTTAAAACTAAGTGGCACAAAATTTAAAGCAGTAGGCTATGATGGGAGAGGGAAGCCTTCCCATAGTTGATGGAACAAGAGGCCTCCCTAAAAATGATTTTAGTGGTTCAATTTTATACATTTTGATTTTTCTAAACTGTTTCAAAGCTGTGACTAAATTTTAATCTTGGGTTACCCAAATCAGATAAATATTTCTTTACTTAATGAATTAAATGGTTACTATCAATTACTTTAATGATAAGAATGCTATTAAAATACCTTTTCAATACTTTATAGCCATAGAAAACGGATTGTTTAACAGTCCAATAATATGTAATGTGAAAAATTATAAAAGGTGACATTAATACTTCAGTACTGAGTAAGCTACTTGTTTTATAATAAAATCGGATTTTCAGCCGAATTTCCTATTCAATCTCCTAATTTTGTTTAGTTTGCGTTTCATTAAAGTTAACCATTCAGCTGCATTTGACAGATACGCCGGTATTTAAAATTCGCGAAAACTGATGACAAAATGAGCTAATTGCATTTTGATGCACCAACGATAAAACACGAAGCGTTCCGCGTGATATAGTTTAGCGTCTGGTAATCGGATGATTCATAAAACAATGAGCGCCTAGTAAGACTCCGAAGAAAGAGATTTTAGATTTTCCAAAAGAAGTTTTTCGTACCGCTACGGAAAATTATCGGCAACAAGATCAAAATCACAAACAGCCCCCTCATAAATTTGCTTACCTCGTTATTTTAAGCAAGCCTGTCATAGTATTGAAATCAACTACGGAAATGTTTGGTCAGAGACTGGTTTCCGTGTTTTCAACGCTGTCCGCGTGCGTGTAGCAACCTAATTCGGCAACCAGTCAGATTTGTTTTGGTTCACTCGGATTTTGCCGTCACCGTTATAGTACGACGAACGATAGGGCCGAACGATAACATTGGCGAACATTGACACCGTAATTTCAACTAATTTGACAGCTCTCGAAATCACCTTCGATTTTGTTTTTTCAATCTTACTCGACAAAGACATCCTCTACCCCCCCCCCCCCACCCGAATTTCTCAACGGATTTACACGTTCTGGAAAAATGACCCTCGGCAATTTCGGAAATACGGAATTCCGTCACAATACGGAAAACTTTCACCCATGCTGAGATGCACTGTATGCAATGCTGGGGATTCAGGAAGTGACAACGGCCCTACACACAAGGCGTCTGAGATGGTTTGGACATGTATCCCGTGCACAATCATGTATCAACTCGATGATGGGTATGGAAGTGCCAGGATCCAGAGGGCGAGGGAGGCCAAAGAAGACTTGGTTGGAATGTGTCAAGGCTGACATTAGGACATGCAGCCTCGACGGCATTGATCCGCAGAATAGAGAAGCCTGGAGGTTAGGTGTGGGAAACTCTGGCCGCCTGCTGCCTACCCCTGTAGGGACACCCGCAGCAGTTGAAAAATAAACTCAGGATTTAGTAGTTTAGTTTATGAATGTAGCATGCTTACCTGGACAAATATTTTTTGTAGCAGCACTCTGCGCTCCTTGGGTGAAAACTCACATCCTTGTTCAAGTTTATCTGGGTTGGTTAAGTCCGGCAGATCAAAGAAGAGGTAGAGACACTTGACAAGTGTGGAGGGCAGGGAGGCAGCTGTCATACAGTCTATCAGGGCCTGGTTCCCCATTGACAGTAGGTTAATAGCTGACAGCAACATCCAGCCTGCACTAGACTCCTCTGTCGACTCAATTTCCAGAAACTTCACAATGGCACAGCTTGCTTGCTCTGTAACATAGAATAATGCTCATTACTCCATAAATACTTATTTAAACATGATAAAAAAATTTGCTATATTCTAGCAGATGGTAGCTTAAAGCAGGCTGAAAGTAAAGCCTTAAGGTGCATTCTGCTTTTTTCAACCTGCTTTAAGTGGTCACCTGTCTTCAAAACTAGCAACAGGCTATATGGTTTTTCTTTTCAATAATGAAAACGGGTATTGAGAACCTTTGTAAAAATCTTTGGATCTAGATCAGGCCCCACAAGGGCTGTCAATTGGATCCCAACTGTCAATTGGATCCAACGATTCTAATGAATAGTAGCACCAAGAATTTTATGCAGAAATAAAGATTTTAAGATTTGGATACTCCCCTTATCTGGAGCTCTGATACATATTTTTTACCCATCCCTAACTCCTGTTCGCTCACCTGTAGACTGGTTAGAGGCACGCCGCCTCACTTCTGTCACCATGAGTTTGGACACATGGGAGCAGAACTGTAAAATGTCACTGAACTTCTCTGTCATAGAAGTAGCTGGTACATTGCCAAATATCTGAAATAGTCAAGAGTACATGTACTATGGTTAAAAACAAAACCTCTTGATTACATAAAGAAATGTATATTCATTTACATGCACTACCATAATTATAACAGGTTTCAGCTTAACCCAGTACTCAATAGATACACCTTTTTATGCCTTAATTTATGTCTACAAGGAAGAAAATAGTTCCATTCCATACAATAACAAATATGCATAAGAGATAATTTCTACATCCTAGCAGATGGTAGCTTAAAGCTGAATGAAAGTAAAGCAGAAAGTCCCTTAAGTTGGATTCTGCATTAGTTTCAACTTGCTTTAAGTAATAACTTGCCTTCACAACTAGAAACAGACTATGGAGTAATAGCCTGATAGGTTTAACGGATTCCAATCAAACCTACAGTATATAAAGTGACCATTCAAAGAAGGATTTCTCATTCTGCTTTACTTTCAACCTGCTTTAAGTGGTCACCTGTCTTTATAACAAGAAACAGGCTATGGGGTAATGGTTTAAGGTATGGTTACATAAATGCAGAAAAAGATTTCTTTATCAGCTTTGTCTGGCATAAAACAATCACCTGTCATAACCCTTCTCCTGCTGATAACCTATACTGGTGCATTTTGAAAATGGTGCAGACCCAGACCAGACAGCTCCTCAAATGCACTGTCTGATCAGCTTCTGCACTGTTTTCTTTATAGGATATATCATGAGTGAACTCTTTCCTGGTTTTCCTTACTTTATTAGCCAATGTAATAGTTCATGATAAAATATATTCATAGAGTTTGGGATTTGAAATATGATGTTCATAACGGGCATATAACCAGCAGAAAAGTTAATGAAATTACTGGTCACCCTTTCACTGCCTAAAGTTGACTATGCAAACAGTTTGGATCCAGATCAGACACCCCAAAATGCAGCGATTGATCATGATCCACACTATTTGGCACTGTTATTGATATTTCTTAAGTCATACTACATGTATCTTAAACCTAACTTGAAAATGATCTTGCAGACAACAATACTGAAGAAGACAACAATATGGCGGTCATGGGGTAAAAACCTCACAATTAATTTGGCAGTGAAAGGATTAAGTTGTCAGTATGATTGTTCCATTTGAATGGTCACTGAAAAGCATGTTTAATATTGATTCAGCTGCTGTAGTATTTAGTGTAAGCTCTAATACTAACCTTCCACATGCTGTCTATGAATTTGTGATAGCTAATGCAAACAGTTTGGATACAGATGAGACAGTAACTCAGCGTTTCATCTGGATCCAAACGTTTTGACATGCTGATCATAATTATATTCTGAAAGAAAATATCATTAAATCAATTTTGAGAACTGTTGCACATGGCAAACTTGTAGACGACATTTACAGTAAAACCTCTCTATTACGAGTACTAAATTGTGTAAATTATTAGGTATTTCTGACAGGTGACTGCTTAAAGCAAGGTGACAGTAAAACAGAAAGCTCCTGAAGGAGCTTTCTGCTTTACTGTCACCTTGCTTTAAGCAGTCACCTGTCCTTTATCAATTAGCCTTTGTCTTAGTTGTCCTAATAGAAATGTACTGCACATAGCATGCATGAGGCTAAGTTACAAAACATCAATAGTCTCTATCCCATGCATGAAACCCTTTGAAGACAAACTCTTGAAGTGATCATGGTAACATGGCTTACATACAGTTTGGATATTAATCAGACCACAAGTAATTTGACATCTTATCACGATACCAGCTGATTGTCACTTGGTAAGAATATCCACATTCATAAAATGGACAGGGTTAACTTTGAAATTACAGCAGATGAGAATTTTGAAGCAGACAACATTTATTCTGGGATAAAAGGATAAATGCATTCAACCCTAGCGACGAATATACTCGACATTTACAAACAGTGTACCTGAGAGGATTATACTTGTCCCATGCAAACAATGTATACGCTGATCAGAGGGCTCCTTAAGGAGCCCTCTGATCAGGGTCTATACTGTTTGTCATTTTGAAATATATTGTTAAAATCACCCCTTAATAGTCAAAAATGGACTAGGCATTTTTTGAAATTGGAATTGCCCATTAAAAGCTTCAGGCCCTGAGGGATAAAAGGATTAAGTAATTTCTCTTGTTTATGACTAGGAGTTGTCAAGCTATGTACTGCTTTACTCACGTGGCAGATTTTATCGCTGTTCCATATTGATTTTATTGTTCACAATTTCAAGTTGTCAAAGAGTTTTCTTGTAAGCAATTACATACTGACATTCATATTTCAAACTATTTTAAAAAGCTACATTAAAACTTTTTTTATTAACTACAGTGCTCCATCCCTACAACGGCCCTCCAATCAATGACTCCCTCCATACAACGACCCATACCACAGTTCCCTAAACAGGACAGTTATGTCTAATACTTTTACTGCTGCAATATCGTCTGCTTAAAATTGTCGTCTGCTGTTTTGTCTCAAGGCGACATAATGGACATTTTGACAGAAAAAAATACCAGTTAAAAACAGCTTGAATCCAATCAGACGCTGCGTTACGCGGCGTCTGATCTGGATTCAAGCTGTTTTCAAATGTAAGCCAATTTCCCTCCCTATAAAGACTCTGTCCGAACAACGTGCATAATCTTTGTCTCCCCTTGACTGTCGTTATATAGAAGGAGCGCTGTACAAGCAACAAAATCGAAGCAGATGATGTTATATTGTAAGAAGGCTCAAAATACTACTCAGAGATTAACTTGGATCCAAACTGTTTTCAAAGGTGTACAATTTTTTTCTGCATTTTGTGGATTAACCTTTTCGGTGCCAAATTAGTAGTGAGGTTTTTATCCCTTCACTGCTATATTATTGTCTGCTTCATTATTGTCATCAGCAAAAAAAAAATCAAAGTTAGATTTAAAGTAGTATGACTAAAGAAATATCGATACCAGTGTCAAACAGTTTGGATCCTGATAAGACACCATGTCTGATCAGGATCAAAACTGTTTACAAAGTCAACATTATGCGACTTCGGCCGTTAAAGCGTTAATGTTAGTCATATATTGTACATATATTTAGGTGTGCAGTGCAAAAGTGCAACCGGATGTGCATTTAAGTACATGTATGTGCCATTGATAATACTTTCTTTCTCTTGCATTTGTTTGACCTTAACCCTTTCCTTCATAATATAACACATTTTCATATTCCCTACAGAAATTTCTTTTTAATTGCCCCCACCCCCATAGCTTGTTTTCAGTTTTAAACACACATGTTTGCCTAAAGCAGGCTGAAAGTAAAGCAGAATGATCCTTAAGGAGCTGTCTACTTTGCTTCCAGCTTGCTTTAGGCTAGAAAGAGACAGAGATAAACAGACAGACAGAGAAACATAAAAAGAAAGAGACAGATATACAGTCAGACAGGCAGGCAGTCTGGCAGTCTAGAGAGAAAGGAGAGAGAAACCGCCAGTCTACCAGAAAGACAGAGTCAGAGAATCAGCCACTTGACAAGATTGTATACTGCCTTGTCAGACAACAAGGATGGCTTGAAAACCGTCACTACCCAATATGCAAAGGAGGTAACCCATCAAGCGGAGAAGCTCTGTATATAGGTAGGGCGCCATTGTTAAAATCCAAAAACTCAACCTTTTTTAGGTAACAGAATTTTGACTGCAATTCACTGTGATTTATCTTTATAAAAATCCATCTTTAAAATGAATAAAAAATCATTCATATATGAAATGCATTAAGAAGAATACAATTTTATAAAGATCAACAAGCCAAAAGTTGCCAATCAAAACATGGCACTGTTAACTCTTGTGTGCTGGCAGCAAATAGTTTAGTTCCAGATGAGACACAGAGTTACCCAGCATCTCATCAGGATCTAAACTGTTTGGCATACTAAATCTATTTTGATTTTTTTTTTGAATAAATCTATTTTAAGAACAACGACGGACGACAATTGTTACAGATCATGAATTGATATTACTTAGGGTGGAAAGAGTTAAGTCAATTACAAATATATAGTTAAACTTGGGTTCAGCCACCAGTCAAAGAATAAGATGTTTTCTTCAATAAATAGCATGCTTGACAATAGATTTTTTGTCAAGATCAAGGTGAAATCAAGTTTGGGTGAAATTGTTAGATTTCAATTGGTCAAAGGCAACATATAAGCTAACAAGTGTTTTAGTAAGTGGCGACGCTAGATGAAACAGTAAGATTTGCTTACCAAAAAAACTGAAAAATACCCCATTTAGAAATAGTTTCTGTAAGTACAAATTTATTACGTCTGGGTCAAGGTGAAATTAAGTTTGGGTGATATGGGTAGTTTGGGATGTATAGGTATCCTAGTAAATTGTGATGTTGCTACAGTGGAGAATCTGTTATTCTTTCCCGATTAAACGCAAAACGTACGCAAACGCAAAGCACTAAAATGTAGAAAAGAACAACTTTTGGACAATTCTGATAATTCTTGTTTATCTTGGTGGCAAACAGTTTGGAGCCTGATCAGACGCCGGGTTACCCGGCGTCTGATCTGGCTCCAAACTGTTTGCACTGCAAATAATAGTTTTAGCGTAAACATGTTTATTGGGAAAGAATAACAGATTCTCCACTGTAGAAGAAAAGGTAAATCTGATTAGATTTGTTACATATGCAAGCAGGCACGGACAGGACCATCATTAACTTTATATATGTCTCCAGTGCCTCCAGTGCCTGCTGCTGTTGAGACTTAAAATTGATCAAAGGAATTTGGGCATTTTCAGCATTACTTCAAAATGTGTCCCACCATATATTTGCAATAAGAAGGCAAGAAATTAAGTATCTTTCATGAATGATACTAAACATGAGATTGATTGTAGAACCGGTGAAGCAGCATTGGGAGGGTCTAGGTAGGTTGTGGATAATGTTGTGTGATTGGAATGGACACATAGGTGACATTTGTAGGGACATCTCCAGTAGGTAAGGTAGTACGGTACCTCAGCTCCTTGGGTTGGGGAATTGATAGCAGACTGTAAACATTTACTTACAAAACTAGACTCGTCTAAAACTTTGGGGTCTGTAACCTGAAATATTCCTACCCATTGCATAACAATGTTACAGTAACAGCTAAGCTTGAATTAACCCTTTACCCCATGAATATGCCTTTTATGCCTTAGATTTAATTATCCACTAAAGAAAATAGTTCCACTTCATTATAGTCATGAATTTGCATCATAACAACTATTTTCTATATCCTACAACATGTAGGTGGTAACTTAAAGCAGACTGGAAGTAAAGCAGAACATGCTTTAAGGTGCAAAAGCAGAGAGTGCCTTAAGGCGCCTTCTGCTTTACTTTCAACCTGCCTTAGGATCTCATCAGAATCTAAAATGTTTTACACTCTGATCATGTTTTAAAAATACATTTTGAAAAATTGATTGTTGGAACAGGAGCAGACAGCAATTGTTGCAGACAAAACAAATTACATGTTGATAATCATGATTCCATCGCTAGCATGAAGAGTAAATATGAATTTTGAATATTTCGCATCTTTAACTTTACTAAACCTTAAACCTGTGAACGAAATGCCAATTACAGACTTGAGCGGGCAATTAATTTCCCTATAGTATAAATACATGTACAATGTCTATATCAACTGTCTGAACAGGTATACTAATTAGAGTTAATTTCAGTTTGCTGCTTTACATACATGACTGTTTGTTGTAAGTGAATCTATAACTACTTTAAGTGTATCTATAACTACAATAACAGCTGTTGGTCGGTCATACATTCATTTATCCTATACTAAAATCATATACATGTCATGTAATAGTCTTTAGATACTGTGAAATCTGTAGACTAAATACAGTCAAACCTCTCTAATACGACCACTAAATTGTATAAACTAGCATGTGTTTATGACAGCTCACTGCTTAAAGCAAGTTACAAAGTTAAGAGCTTTTTGTTTTACTGTCACCTTGCTTTATGCTGTCACCTGTCTTTTATACAATCAATTAGTCTTCGTTTTTATAGCGGTCATATTAGAGAAGTTTTACTGTAACAAACAAGCAACCGTAAGTGTTGTATGCAACCCCTGCCCTCATCTGTTTGTTCAAGTAAGTTTGAGTTGGATTGCAACATTTGACATAGAGGCCAATCGCCATGTGTATGATTCAACGTTTGTTAGGTGTGTTTTTTTTTACAAAATATCTTTACATTAACTTGCATTCCATAACATCCTTTTGTATAACTGTTGTATTGATCATTCCCTAACTATAATTATTATAAACAAGAAATTTGACAATGAAAGTTATTTTAAGCTAACATTGACATTATTTATTAAGTAAGGAAACATTGAATTTATGCCTCAAGACAATAAATGAACTAGCTTTTACAATTTACTACAAAATGAAACAACAATGCAGACCCTGATCAGACAACTCTTTCAGGAGCCATTTGATCTGAGTCTTCACTGTTTGCATAGGACAAGTGTACTCTTCATGAACACATTGTTCAGTTTTTTCTTTGCTTTTTTCTAATTTAAGTCCGATTCTGCCAACTTTGAGCTAATCAGACGTCCCAGAGATAGGGAAGTGCTCAGATACGTAGGAACCTGGGCTTTTTCGATAAGGTCCTCTGCTTCTTTTACATGCCTTGTGTACAGCAATGATACATAGGACCTCGGCTTTTTTTTTTAATCTCATAGAAAGGACTTGGTCTGACAGGAGATCAAACTCACGACCCCTGTATTGACTGTTTGTAAAGGATGAGTATACTTGTGTAACTAGGGCTCAATGGGTTAACACAAGTTCCAACAATAAGGCATTACATTGCATTGATTACTCTCACTTCTACTCAATAATCTATTACCCCATAAATACCTTAAATACCCATACCCCTTTTAATGTCTGTATTTTATGCCTCCACTAAAGAAAATAGTTCCAATTTATACAGTCGTCAATATACACCAAGTGAACAAAAATCTTTGTCCTAGCAGATGGTAGCTTAAAGCAGGCTGAATGCAAAGCAGAATGTGCCTTAACCATTTCCCCCATATGAGCTCCTTTTCGCGCATTCACTGATTCAGTTTATTCCTCTGCTGAAGAAAATAGTTCCAATTAACACATTCATGAAAATGTATTAAAAGGAACAATTTCTTTATTCTAGCAGGTGGTAGCTTAAAGCAGGCTGAAAGTAAAGCAAAACACGCCTTTAGGCACATTCTGCTTTACTTTTAACCTGCTTTAAGTAGTCATATATTTTCAAAACTAGAAAAAGGCTATTGGGTAAAGGGTTAAGGTGCATTCTGCTTTACTTTCAACCTGCTCCAAGTGATCATCTGTCTTCAAAGCTAGAAACAGGCTATGGGTAAATGGTTGATGCCACTTTTTGCTAACAAAACTTGCCAAATGAGACATATGTTAACACATGCCTAGAACACCAACTCTAACGTTTGCCTTTATTCTCATAGCAAAGCCTTTACTTACTCTTGATACAGAGCCATAGGATGCTGTTCCTACATCATGATTATGTTGCTACTTAATAAAGTTATTTACAAGTAAAGCAGACATTTCCTTGAGCAACCACCTCACATGTGGCCTGACTGTTTTGACCCTTTCCTCCATGGCTTGCTTTCAGTTTTTCAGACGGTTAGTTGTTTAAAGCATGCTGAAAGTAAAACAGGCAGCTTCTCTAGGATCTTCCTGCTTAACTTTCAGCCTGCTTAAAGCTTCTACCTGGGGGCAGTTTTTGCCTTAAGTTTTTCAAGCACTTGCTAAAAACTGTTTTTTAACACCAAAATGCCAACTTATGATGCAAATATCACTTGCCCGAATCAGAAACCACTTGTGCTAAAAGGTACTTCTATGAGTGAAGAAAGTGAAATTTAGTAAAACACTAAAATAAAGCAGCTAAGGAAAAACTTGGAGAGTTACCTTGCAGAAGAGTGGTAGCATGTTATACAGCTTGTCTTCCTGATCTCTCTGTGTGGCAGTTGTTGAAGGGTGGCGGAACTCAGCAAACAGCTTTCTCAGGTGCATCAGCCCCAGGGCATTGTCCTGTTGCTTGGGGGTAGAATCTGTCTGAGACTGGGCACCACCCCCCTTGGATACCAGTCTCTTCATGAAACTCATCTTGCCTATACTCTAGACAATCTATAATAAAAACAATTGAAATATATTGATGCAAGAATGAACCATATATCATAGACTACCGTTATGATATTTTTGTATGTTAACTTATGCTAGTGACCTGAACTCTTTAAATGCTAGCAGCTAGGTAAGTTTGTCTTAGAACTGCAAAACAAATATCACTTGCTAATGTTCTAACCTTTATTCGAAAGTGGATCAAAGAGGCAAATTATTTAGATGTTGATAAGATGCCATATTAATGATTATGGGGATCTTCCGTACCTGGATCCAAACTGTTTTTTGAGGAGTCACATCTGGATCTAAACTGTTTGCAAAGTAAAACACAGTTTTCCCGATAGCATGCAAATAGTTACTTAGAGTCAATAAAAATAGATAGACATAGATCTATCAAAACTATATGCATACCGTACATAGCACCATATTAAACCGGTGGACACTGTTGTTTTTCCTATCAATGATGCCATTTTTCCACTTCACCTCACCAACAAATAAATTGTATTAAGTTACTATTAACCTTTTGCCTGACTGCCCATCTCAACCTAACTGGTTTTTGAGATTGATCAGCTACAACCCAGATCATATGTCTGACCTGGATCCAAACGGTTTGACAGGTGTATTTTTCTTATATTTAGGTTTCTTCAATTTATTAAAGCACTATTCTTACTTTGAAAAAAGTGTGATGACAATATCAAAGCAGACGATATCATATAAATCTGGTATAATAATAATATAAGAGCAAGACAACTATTTAGTATGACTAGCCAACAATATATTTCTATATAGTGTTTATGACTTGTGGCATCGGCAAATAACTGTATACAGTGAAACCCCTCTAAACTTGACCTGTGTGGGGACAACATAAATTTCCGGTTAATATGGCTTTCCAGTTCAGAAGGGTTTTAACCCATTGGCACATAGTATGTTTCTAGTATGGAAGATAGCTCTATGACCACTTCAAGCAGGTTGAAAGTAAAGCAGAATGCGCCTCAACTCTTTCCTCCCTGAAACTTTAAATGGACAATTCCAATTTCTATTTTTGTCCAGTCCATTTCTGACTTTTAAGGGTTGTTTTTGTCAATGTTTGGCTTTATGAATATGACAAACAGTAAAGATCCTTTCGGAGCCCTCTGATCTGGGTCTTCACTGATTGCACAGCACAAGTGTTCTATTCACATGTACACTGTTTGAAAAGGACGCCTATATGCGGAACTAGGGTTCAAAGAGTTAAGGGGAATTCTGCTTGTTGTAAGCTATCATTTGCTACAATGTATAAAGTGGCAGTATTTTCTTCAGTGTAGGAATAATTAAACCAAAACCGTAAAAAATCGTACTTATGGTGTAATGGGCTAAAAAGTAAAATAAAGAAGAGTTGGAAAGGGGACCAAATATTATGTCAGGTTTAGAAAGATTCCGGTACTTAGAGGTTCTGGTTTGGAGGGGTTCCACTGTACATCATGTATACTAATTGTTAATGAAAGGTTTGAAAAGGCGGTTACTAGAATAACCGGAATACACCGAAATACACCTTACTATACCTAGTATGGATCATGAAAGAGTTTCAGTTGATGTATATACACATTTTAAGTACTAATTTATTAAATTTGCAAAGGAAATGTGCAATTTGTGGGTTATAAATGGTTTTTCTGTTGAAATCTTAACCGAAATCTACTTTTTAGGTATCATGTGAGAATTACACATACGTGAGGATTACACCGTACAAAGCAGATTTTGGTTACGATTTCAACAGAAAATAAACATTTATAACCCACAAATTGCATATTTCCTTTGCAAATTTAATATATTAGTACACAAAATGTGTAAATACATCATCTGAAACTGTTTCATGAGCCATAATGGGTATATTAAAGTGTATTTCGGTGTATTCCGGTTATTCTAGTAACCCTTGAAAAGGGGCATATATAAATTTCTTTATCAATATTCATTCTTTGCAATAATTTGTATTAACGAAAGCCGCACACTATACACAGAAATAAAAGTGCCGAACTCCTAGCCAAAGCCCACCATCTCAGGCTATGAATACAGGTCCATACTATTTGCCACACAGTCTAGAAGTAACTCTATGGGTCCCTACTCCTAGTTTGAAATAGATTTTATAGATATCTGCAATACATGGAATAACTTTTTAGTCTGTGAAAGTATTAAGTTACTGCAGGTACTTTGTTTTACTGCTTTCATTGTTCATTCATAAACAAATTAAGCTGTTCAATGGAGTCTTATCAGAACTATCCTTGACATAAATTTCTTCGATTCGGCAGATAATTTTATGCCGTTGCTTCAATGATGCAAATACACAAATCCAAATACCAGTATCACATAAAGTGTAAGAATAAACCATTAGAAGCTCGAGACATCATACAGAATAAAATCATTTAATCTCACCGATTACAATACATGTCGATGTGCAACTGAATTTGATTAAAATCGTCTGTCTGTCAGAAAATATATGTTGACACCAAAATCACTTATCCACTTCCTTACCGTAAGCGCCCTCTTCAGCAACTTCCGGTTAATCGTTTCTGCTGCAGAGTTACCTCCCTTGTACATTGAAATAAAAATCCATGCGCGGATCCAGAGGAAGGGATATGATCCTAAAAAGTCCTAAAAAGGGAAAGAAGAGAAAAAGGGAAAACGGGATTTATGTTTCAAAAGAGAAATACGTTAGTATTTCTCTTTTTTAAAAAGCAAAACGTAAATACAGTGCGATAAATTGTAGAAAGTGGCAATTTCCTGAAAACATTAAAATTTTGCATGTGAAAACTCAATGCAGGCAGGGATAATCTATACTAAAGTATAGATTATCCCTGATACAGGCAACAATTTATCAAACTTGTCCCAAATGTACGTTGTTCTTAATCTGCAGCTTTGGAGCTTTCTCTTTTTCTGTCACCTTGCTTTAATCTGTCACCTGACTTTTACTTCATTTTAGTAGTGGTAATAGAGAGGATTTACTGTAGGCCTACACAGAACAAGCCTCACCACAAGAATTAGGTTCTTAGACCTTGCAAACAGTATTCACACAGGTTAGTCACTGCATTCTACCAGAGTTCCAGAGAAGGAGTGTGTTTCAAATTTTCTCTGGAAGCATTAACCTGTCGTTAACACGTAACAACACAATTTTGTGGTCGTGATAGAGAGGTTTTACTGTATCAGCTTTTGTTCTTATTTTGTGTGAGATTTTAACCTCACCATAACACAATTTGTCTTACATTATTTTTCATGTCTAAAATAATAATCAAAAACAGCCTCATACCTTTTTTGTTCATATACCTTATTCTAACACAACTCGTACACACCCCTATATAAACAAAGAAGGGCGCATCTGTGTTTGAATGCTCAATAAAACATGCACGCGCTGTAACGGCTAAAATGTGACGTTACTGGCGTAATATGGCTCGAAAATGAATACGCCAAGAAATGAACCGCCGTTGCGTGGGTGAATTGTAGGGCTTAAATTGAAGTGTTAGAATCATATCAATAATAAATTAATACCAGTGTTTTATCGTGCAATCGAACACGGGTAGTCGAGATGCTTGTAATTACAACTGCATCTCGATCAACTCCTACTCGTGTTCGATTGCACGATAAAACACTGGTATTGATTTATTATTTATTATCTCTCGTTGGGAACATTTCAGTTATATTTTCACCTGTTTGACAAGCCTTGTTAGAATGATCGCTTAGAATTTTCCAGTACAACCTCTCTCTAGAGACCAACCAGTAAAGAGGTATTGCTCTCTTTAAGACAGATGTTTGTTTAATGCTGGACAAAAGTAAAGCAGAAAGCTCATAAAAGAGCTTTCTGTTTTACCTTTGTCCTGCAAAAAGGTGTTATATAAAGGACTGATTATGAGACTTATTTCAGTAGTTCTTTAGACCGGTCTCATTGTATTAGAGGAAAGTGAATCTGACCTCAGGTTTCATAGTTGCACAGTCCTACGCGTTAATAACACGACTATTTTGACAGACGTTACTTGGTCTGTTTTTAAAGACATATGACTTCTATTAATAATGGAGTGATATCATTCCGCAGGCCGTAACCGGGCGCGGGTAAAATACTTAACAAAATGTGATTCAATACACTTTTTGGTATCAATATAAGAAAAAAGCAAGGCAAGGTTTGGTTTAAAATGTTTATCTAGTAAGCTCTGTCTGAAAGTCATTTATGCCTCGTTATTTCTATCCATTGCAAGTGCTAATTACTTGGTGTTGGTAGGGTCGTTTAAAAAAAATGGAATTGCGGTATATATGTTTTTTCCGGCAAGCTACTTGAGCACATAGTACACAGTCTGGTCATGAAACATCTAAAGTCCTTCGACATACTCTCAGACGCACAACATGGCTTCCGGAAGAAGAGATCGTGCGACAGCCAACTGGTACTTACTATCCAGGATCTTGCTGCTGCCATTAAAGACGGTGAACAGATAAATGCCACCTTGCTCGACTTTAGCAATGCTTTCGACAAGGTCCCTCACCGCCGTCTAGCACAGAAGCTACACCATCACGACACCAGAGACTTCCTACTTGATTGGATAGAGAGCTTCCTGTCCAATAGAAGCCAACAGGTGCTAGTCGAAGGCCATGCATCCCCGTCAGCACCAGTTACCTCAGGGTCCCCCAAGGCTCTGTCCTAGGACCATTGCTCTTTCTCCTGTACATAAACGACATGCCAGGAAAAGTAGCTTCAACACCCAGGCTCTTCGCAGATGATAGCCTCCTATACATAAAGATTAGGAACTCACAAGACGCTTCTATCCTGCAAGAAAACCTGCGCCAACTTGAACAGTGAGAGACTGACTGGCAGATGGAATTCAACCCATCAAAGTGCGAGACAATCAGGATTACACGTAAACGGACACCGATCAAGACAACATACTCCATCCATGGACACCAGCTCGCCACTGTAAGTAGTGGGAAGTACCTTGGGGCCACCATTCATGAGAAACTCCTGTGGAATGACCATATAAAGGGACTCGCAACCGGATGGTGTACTTGTCAAAATAAAATACTCAAATAAAAGCAAATTTGTGGCATAATTTGGCTTCTGACATTAAAAAAATATGACCGGTCCAAAAAAAGTCTCAAGAATCGTCACCGAATCTTATTTATTTTTTTTAGATATTTTCCATCGTTTTTCTATAGCGTTAATAGACGGTAAAGTTGTTGTTGTTGCTTCTCTACACGGGCTCAGGCATAAACCCGACCCGAATAATGTACTATCAATCGCTACCAGTGAAGTACGTTAATTCGCTACCATAAAGATAGAGAGCGCCAGTAGCCGCGTGGGTAAAGGCGTTTCTTTTTTTCATGTTTGTCTCCGCATGGAGGGTCACGGGTTCGAATCCCACCAGAGCTTCTTTTTTTAAATGCATTTTTAACAGAATTTATTATCCTAAACTAAATCTTACCCATTTATATAAGCATTTGACATATAATTATTTACAAATTACTATTTTTAATGCTAAATCCGTTTGCGAGCCTCTTTAAGCGCCACTACAAAGAATGCCAACTACAGTCTATCCTTCCTCAGGAGAAACATAACCAGCTGTCTGGCAAGCGTGAAGGCAAAATGTAACAAGAGACCGGTTATGCCGATCATGGAGTACACATCCCCGGTCTGGGACCCTCACACATCTAGTAACATCAACAAGCTAGAAGCGGTCCAGAGACGAGCAGCACGATTTGTCACCGGAGGCTATCACAAAACAAGTAGTACCAGTCAGATGATATCCACTCTAGGATGGATATCTCTACAACAGCGAAGAGCCGACGCCAAGCTCGTACTCATGTACAGAATCACCCACGCCCTAGTTGATATCCCTGCTCTTGCGTTCTTACACCCAACTGGACTATCAACCAGAGTCCACATACTGCGATACTTCCTCCCCTTCTGCCGGGTAGATGTAAACAGACACTCCTTCTTCCCCTCTTCGATCCGACTTTGGAACCAGCTGCCAGATGCCATAGCTTAATCCCAGACATTGGGCAGCTTCAAGGTGGGACTGGCTGCTCGTCAGTAGACGTACTTTACGTTTTTATCTGTTTTTATCCCTGCACGGCGTTTACGTCTCACAGTCACCTTGTAAATACCTCACCAGTGCGTCGATGCTCCAGAGTGGGCCCTGCACTTGTATATGAAAAAGAAGAAGAGTCATCAAAAAAAATTGTCTTGTCAGCTACTTGTTAACAATAATTCGTTTAAGAACAACCAAATTTAATATGTAACATCATTTTGTGAACATTAACCAAGATCGTTCAAATTTTGCCACAGTGATCAAAATTGTCCCAAGTGTAACGTTGGAACAAAACAAGGATGTGTGAGCTCACCGATAATATTCAATCTCTTCATCAATGACCTTATAGAATATTTGAAGGTGTCATGTGGTCGTGGAATTTACATATCCGATTCAGTGGAAGAGATTCATGCTTTTATGTTTGCTGATGACATTTCAGAAGTCTCAGAGACGGTGGTTAATCTTCAGCGTAAGATTAATGCTTTAAGGGATTTCTGTAATGCTACTGGTATGAAAGTCAATTTTGAAAAATATAAAATCATTGTATTTCGAAATGGCGGTATCATACGAGGAAACGAAAAGTGGTATTACGAAAATAAACCAATAGAGGTTGTTCCATATTATAGATATCTTGGTACTTATTTCACAACAATGCTGAAATGGACACGTAACAAGGATGTTCTTGCATTACAAGCAATGAAGGCTATGTTTGCCATTTTCAATTTACAAAAGCACTTTGGTTACTTCCACCATCAGGATGCCTTTAAATTGTTTGACTCTATGTTAAGTCCTATCCTGACTTTCTGTGCTGAAATATGGGGCTACGAATACTGTCAACAAATTGAGCTTGTACATGTCAAATTTTGTAAAAGAATCGCCTGTTTAAATCAAATTGTGTCAAATGTGTTTGCTCTTACTGAATGTGGACGTTATCCTATGTATTGTTATTATATGACAAAATGTGTCAAATAGTGGCTGAGACTTACAGAAATGCCAAATATAAGAGTGCCAAGACAATGTTATTTGATGTTGCGCCAATTGGATGAAGCTGGGAGAAACACTTGGGCAACAAAAGTAAAACATCTTCTATTGATTGATTTTATTAATTGATTTTATTTTGGCAATAGTGGCATAACATGACAATACAAATGCATACACATATAATGAAAACTATAACAAATAATGCATATACATGAAAAATGCACATGATATGCTCACCAATACCAAGGATTGCACAAAAAGGGAAAATATATTTTCCTTTATTTCCATTGTGGTCCCCGATACTTGTGGCAGATCATGAAAGTCATGCATTGGTTACATAAACAAAATAATAATTTAATGATATGAAAATATTTAGCAAGTTTTCAATATGAAATATATTCTTTATATATAGACTCTTTAAATATATTCCAATATGGTTTCGGCAATGCGTGGATCGCAGGTGAAGTTGGGAATCCAGTGTTGTTTCTGGAACTGTTCAGACAAAGACTGAACGACAATAGCTTGCAAAGTTCTTTCTCGTTTATAAATAATTCGGGTAAAGCATTATCATACAAACTATTTAAGAGTACCATAGAACCTGAGAAATATCTTTGTATGCCACTCCGGTATATCTTAAAAAGAACACTATCAAATTTCCGGTGCTCCAGTCATAACCTCATGGTAGAAGTTGGCAGACATGAAATATTGACAGAGACTTTAGATTTTGCAAACTGTGTCTTAAGAGAAGTGTTTATACCATAGAAAATAAATTCCACTTTCTTATTGTGTGCCCTTCTTATTCCTCGTTAAGAGATATTCATTTTTAAACAAATTTGAAACAGGAAGTTAGCTCTGAAAGACTATTTGTGAAAATAATGAGTGCTAATGATACAGACAGTATTTACTGTCTTGTAAAGTACCTACACGAAGCGTTCAAATTACGGAACGATCTGTTGAAAATTGAACTATAAGCAACATTATAAGTAAATCAGATGTTGTGTTGAAACCTAGCATGTATTGATCCAGAGATTTTGGCTCACTAGAAAATATTCAATTTTATTCCTTTTAACTATTATTTAGAACAACGATAGCTAAATCGAGTAAAATGGTCAAATTTCTATATATACATACTGCAATTGATCAATTTGCTAATGCGACATCCAATTACTATGCACAATAAGTATAGCTATATATGTAAAACGGTTCAACATTGTTACTCGTAAATAGCAACAGTATGCTAAATACATGCTATATTCAACACGTCTTATTTGTCAAATGTTTTTGTTTACAGCGTATATAGAAAAATGTTTCTGCTATGTATTATGTTTTGTTATAACCTATTATAATGTACATGATAAGCATCACATATAGAAAGAATGTTTGTATCTTGGGCCGGTGGCCTTGAATTGCAAATAAACCAGTATTGTAATTGTAATTGTAATTATTGTAAATTGTAATCACGTACCAATTGGATCTCTACCAAGATTGTTGAATTTATGCCCACCTGCGGTGAAAATTACTCTACCCTCGGCGGTCACAAATTTGACATAGGCATATATAGTGAAAGCTTTAAAAATGTTATTGTTCCATACATAAAGGGGTAGAGCTGTGGTATTTAGCATGTAGCATTATGTGATGGACATCTACCAATATTGTTCAAATTATGCTACTTGGTTAGCTATGATAGTTGATATGTATAGATTTCGTGTGATGAACCACTACCAAGATTATTTAAGTTATGCTCATGGGGTCAAAATTTGCTCCACCCCGGTGGTCACAAGTATTACATAGGCTTACATTGTACGGTTTGTTGTTGTCTCAAACTGAAAGGCATAACGTTGTAACAGTAGGTGTAAAGTACTATCTTGTGACCTCTACATGTATATGATTTTTCAAATAATGCACCTAGGATCAAAAGTGTCCTAGCCTATAAAATAAGGTTTCAATTCGAGAAATGGTTTGGTGATTTAGATTGTGTCTTAAGTTTTTGCATTACATTCTCAGTTGAGCGATAGAGGGCCATGTTTTTTGACGGATCAAAATTCTTTGAACCACTTTTGAAGTATATCCATTGGGAAACAGCATCAAATAACACTGTTAGTTAACGACGGTGGACGAAATGAAGTGAGATTTGCACCCAAATTTAGCTTAAAAAACAATTTCTTTAGAAATGGATGCCAGGCGCTTGAATAAACATATAAATACTAGTTTAAGATAAAAATCTATGGTAAAAATACACTTTCAAAGAAAATGATATTAATTCAGGGCTGCCATTTCTCCGGATTTTTTCTAAATCTCCGGATTTTTTTCAAGTTCATGGTAGCTTAAAGCAGACTGAAAGTAAAGCAGAATGCGCCATAAGGCGCATTCTGCTTTACTTACAGCCTGCTTTAAGTAGTCGCATGTCAACAAAACAAGCAAAAGGCTATGGGGTAAAATCGCACTTGAAAAATGCACATGTTGGAATCTTAGGATTTTTCATGTCAACTTATGGAAGCCCTGTTAATTGAGTTCAGTCGGGATCGAACCCATGCTGAGAAGGCCAAAGATTACATGGACTAAAGTTTGGTCACCACTTACTTTAGCCCACTCGACCACGGAACTATTCTAGGGGTCTCTTTTATCCAACATCAACAGTATACTCCGGAACAATCAACACTGAATATAATTGGGAGACGCGTTGTCTGGGAAAGAAGGTATTAGTAAAGTGTTACATATGCCAAATTAAGATTATCATGATAAGAGATACATGTAGATAGAATAAATAGTATACGAAACAGGGTACAAGGTTAAGTTAAAAAGATAAAAGCAAACTCTCCGTGCTTTGAATGTGACTGCTCACACGTGACAGTCCCACCCTAAAGGCATCTCTGAGACTTGAACTTGACTTAGTTTGACCTGGGAGGCTATTCCAACATCTTATAGTTCTGGGGGAAATGAGTTCATATGTTATTGGGTTTGAGACTGTTGGAAAAAGTTACGGTTCCATGCACTTTCTGATTGGAGTAAGGTGATGGTGATCGACAAAGACAGTTGAAGTTGTATTTTGTAAAGCATTTAAAGAGTTTTCAATTCGTCAATGTACTAATGTGTTCCAGTTTATGGTCTTAATAATTTAGGACACGCTATACTTGTACAACTATAATCATTGAACATGTATCTGGCTGCTGCACGTTGGACACTTTCTACCTTATTTATGAGGTACTTTTGCCAGGGGTGCCAAATGACAGAGCAGTATTCCTATTTGAGGCGGACCTAAGTCTTGTTTGCAGCTTCTTTAATGCTTATTAAGGAGGTCCTCACGTACATTTCCTTTAATGAAGCGTATCGTGTTTTTAGCCTTAGCCACAGTTTTGTCAACATGTCCTGTCTTTTCAAGTTTTTATATATGGTAATCCCTAAGTACTTTGCATTGTCAGTGTCTTTTAGAACAGTGTTATTGAGTATGTGGGGGTAGGTGACTACTCCGTGATATAGCGAAGTTCAAAGCGAATTTCTACTCCACCTTATCAGGGAGTCATGACTGTATATTAATAAAGTGCCCCTGACCTTAGGTCAGGGTAGAAAAGAGCGATTGCAAACTACCTAAAATGGTGATTTTTCTTGAGATTTTTTTTATATAGATCATATTTCTTATGAACTTCCAATTCGCTTTCACTTAGCATTTTCTTTTTGTGCAAATACACCATTTGTTTTTCAGTCTCTGTAATCCATTCCCACGGGCCATAGATACGCCTTTTTACACCTTTATTCTATTCCTTCACTGAAGGAAATAGTCACAATTTATACAGTCATAACAATGCACAATAAGAAATATATTCTACATCCAAGCAGATGGTAGCTTAAAAAGCAGGCTGAAAGTAAAGAGGAATGCGCCCTTTAAGCACATCCCGCTTTACTTTCAACCTATCTATCTATCTATTTATACTGCCATAACGCCTCTTTCGAGTATTAGCGGCAGGTGCGCGTCAGTGCAAGAATTAAAAGGGAATAAAAGCAATGAGAGGGAGACCTCAAAAGTGATAAGATAAGAAGTGAAATCAAAGTATGATAGAGTAACAATGAGATGAGGGTTTAAAATAGGATAAAAACATCAGACCCAAGGCAACTAGGGGCGGTTTATAAGGGAGGGGTGAACCTATTTTAAGTGGTCACCTATCTTTTGTACTAGAAACAGGCTATGGAGTAAATTATTAAAGACATTTCCTCAGGCCTTTGATGGAAACACCCCTTGTTCTCGATAGACGTGAAAGTAATGGTAAAGACATTTCCTGACCTTCTCTCGGCGATTACGCCTAGTCATGCAGTTCCCTTGCAAAAAAATGCTTGCGTTTCATGCACATAATTATACACTGACGGAATAGAAACCTCGCGCTATATCGTAAATCTCGTGCGTCGCATACGAGACTCTGGAGACTTGATAAGAGACTGTCTATCGATCGGTACTCAATATGATAAATGTGTGTTTTCGAAGCATTGTTCACGGGTTTATATTCCCGTGAATTGATAGGAATGTCCACCAAGTCGTTTAAATCCTATAAAATGTCAATAAAAACACTCGAGTCGGTAAATTTCACGCCAGAAACGGCGTACACCCATGTATATAAATGTGCGAAAATGCTTAGCTTTCGTAGAGCGGCCCTGCACATCAACAGAAGAAGAAGAAGAAGAAGAAGACAACGAGGCAAAAAGTGAGGATGTTGTCATGTGACACATAATCTCGCAAACATCAACCGCCGCGAGAGCTCAGATGCTCGCCTATTCAACTTCGCTTAGTTGCTATTCCGTTTTGTATAATTCCGTGTTTCATGCATACTTGAATTGCTGTAAATCATTGAAGCGTCTCATGTGAGGCCCGACTGTTATATTTTATATATTTGTTAGAAAAAAACATTAAAAATCTCTAGAGTATGATTATGTATGGTCCTCAAGTACTAGGTGAACTGAGATTGGTATAGCATATGCTGCATGCTTTCACAGTTACTTTCATGCCTATCGAGAACAATGGAGTACTATCAAAGGACGTGGGAGAGGAAATGTCTTTAAAGCAGGCAACTGTTAGTTTTGTTTTGTTTTGCAGCGGCGTCTTGGGCCTCTATCTTGGGCCCCGAGATGACGTGGTTGTTTTCTTGCATTTGTCGGGGTTTTAGTCTATTCATTAAACAGGGATCCATCATTATTCTAAGCAAAATCTTTTGCAATACGATCCACTTAATATTAAAATCTGCAACCGCTCCCTAGTTAAAGTAAATTCGCGTGTGTGGTGAAATATTTGTTAAATTTAAAATGCCTAGAGGTAAACAGTTTGTGTTTAATAATTTACCATGTATTCAGGTCTTTGAATAAAGAACACTTGTCTGTTGAAGCAGTCGTTACGAGCTTAAAGCAGTAAAACCTGGTAGTATGGACCCCACCTACTGTTTGCTTACTGTTTTGGGAGCAGCTTTTGTGTTTTAGTTTAGAAATGGCTACTGAGTTAGTGAGTAGGCTAATGTCACAAGAAATGACCAGGTTAATGTCATAAGAGATGAAAGCTTCGAACAGAGGTAGATTCTTAAGTATAGAGGAAAACGCATCCAAAAGGGCCAAAGAAGTGGAAAACGCTTATGCATCCTTACATGAAGGGGTATAAAAGCCGGTCCCGGCCCGAACTTTGCCGAACCGAAACGTAAATTGCCGTACCGAACATTTTTTGGGAGTTTGAATACAAGCATAAACAATTCTTAAATTTGAAAATTCTGGTACGGATTAGTTCTTATACATATTATTTATATCCTGAATAAATATTATAACCATCAGAAGCATGGGCGTTGAGAAAAAGGTGATTTTGTAATTTCAGGGGGTATAAAAGCCGGTCCCGTATATATTGTATTTATCCTGTTTTTTTCTTTAATTACAAAATAATGTTATTATGTCTGTTGATACATTTGATCAAAGTGTGTTTCTTTATTACATTTACCAAAAATTTATTATATATGGTGGAGTATAACTCTTAAAATCACATTTGAAGTGATTTTATAAAAGCCGGACCTGAATATAGCGGTCTCCCGTAATATTTACCTTTCCGTAAGAGTTTCACAATCTGTATTTTCAGTCGTTTTTTTTTTAGATATGATTGCAGTATGTTTATAGAATCATATATTGGATATCAAAAGTAAAAAAACAAAAAAAAACCATTTGATAAGTTTAAAATTGATTTATATTATTAAAAAGTTATTACGAGTGCTTAGAGTGGAGAACATAATACGAAATGTGAACAATCATAGCTTTTTTTCTCAAATTCTATTAAAATCTCAATTTAAAAATATAAACGGACTTGTTCCTGTTAAAAAAGAGCGTAAATGGAAGTATGGCCTTAAATTGTTATCATTTACAGCACCCTGTGTACAAATTCACCAGGGATTTCCCCAGGCCGTTTTCGCCTGTCGCGAGCGACATGCCTTCCTTCCAGGCGGTCTCTTCGCGACATGCTTTGATCTTGCCGACATGCCTTAATCTGTAAAGCGACTAGCCTTAATCACGGCTCTGTGTTGTGTACTCGAGTAAATTGTTTCATATGTCAAACACCGTCACGCGTGTCGGGCGTGAGCAGCATAGCATCATCAACCAATCACAAAGCCGAATTTCCCTATCGAAACGGTGATTGACAGGGTCTTGGATTATTTCTGTTTGACCGAGATTAACTTTTGATTGACGCTTCATAAACCGTTAGTACTGGCAATGGCGGACTTGTGCAACATGATTTTCGGAAAACAAGCTACGAATAACGCTGAAAGAAAGATGAATACTAACCGAAACCGGAATCTCAGACATTATTTCCCCCCAATCTAAGATGTTTTACCATTTTGCGGACTGAAAATTCGCCGCGTTTAGAGACGAGAGTAACAGCGGCGGAATCGCTTGTCGCCTCGGAAAAATATACTCGTTACGGGGCCTATTAAATAAGAAAATTCTACGAATATATTGAACAAACGAACATTTTAAGATGGATATTAATTACCTTTAAGAATTGATTTCCTCGACAACTCCGTATTAATAATCACGTAACAGACACAAACAGTATTCCAAACTTCCGAAATGAAATCCAATTGCGCGGCACGCTTCGAACTTTTGACACATGTCTTTACTTGTTTTATTGGTTATCAAAAAGGTAACTCCCAGCGTCCTTTAGAAAACATCCAATTAGATTAGACGTTATATACTTCCATTTAGAAAGACAGCTTTGATACTAGTGAAATTAACATAAATTACGATGGTTAAAATTAGCACTTATTCGTATGAAATCGCTAGCGACGCGGAAGACGTTTTTCGTGGGAGTTTCGGGAAATAAGTTTTTTTTAAGAACAAAGGCAAAACATACACGCGGGAAACGAGGAATCTGCATTCTGGCATTTTTGGTATATATAGAAATTGAATACTTGGTGATGAAATAAAAATTATTGAAAAAGAAAATCGTGACAACAAATATTTAAGTAGACCTGGAATTATCCCGTGACACAGTCATACCATACCATCTTAATTCTTCACAAAGTTAAATTAGTTTTCTGTTTTTATGATGGATGGTTGTTTATAGCAGGCTTAAAGTAAAATTGAATCCTCCATTAGACATCAACTTGTCGGGATGCAGTGAAATTTTATATGCTCTTAACCCACAGGTTCTTGACACATAAAAAAAAAAATTAACGAAAAATTATTATTATTTTTTTTTTTTTTACTAGACCTCTATTATATTACCGTATCTAGATAGAATCTGTCTTCGATAAAATAAAAACAAAATTATTTACTTTAACTTCAAGGGAATAGTAAAGGCATAAAAACTTATCTCAAATGACTGAGGAATAAGAGGTAAAACATTATACATTCAAATCACATTATACAATCATGCACTGTGATTAATTCTAAGTAAGGGTAGGTGTTTGTGTGTATGTTTGACTGTGTATGGCAAGTTAATGTTAAACTTTTTCAAATAAATTCTTTAAGTTTATGAGACTTATGAATGTTTTTCCATGAAAATGAATTAAGACAACCAGTTCTAACCTGATCAGGGGCTTCCTGTTCTGGATCTACTGTTTGCAGCACATGCTCTATCTACTTGTTTCTGCATTCCTGTTTCAGAATTTATTTATTTATTTGAAAGCAAAAGTGAGCATTTCTAGTATTTGTGTGTATTATCTGATTGAGTGTGACAGTTACAGTAGTGTAGTGTGTATGGCAGAGAAAAATGAAAAGGTGTGTACATTTCACATGCTTTAAACTTTCAAATACTGATTTTTAAAAAAAAGACTTTTCCATTTTGGTTAAAAGACTACATTTTGTTTGCGGTTTCTGTCAAAAATAATTCTTCCAAAGAATTTACAATCTTGTAAATGGCACTGACACTGATCAGAGGACTCACCCAGGAGATCAGTCTGGGTCTACACTTTTTCCATAGGTCCAGGCATTCATAGTTTCTGGATATTTTTTTTTTGTATAATTATGTATAAAATAAGTGAATTAATGTGTTTCAGCTATCTATAATTTTTGTGTTTTTACAACCTGTAAGGCTTTACAATGTAATACTTTGTTGCAAAATAATGGAATACTAGTTAATGCAAGATGCAGTCAGCAACTGTACTGGGAGATCAGCAGGTATTATTGTAAACTTTAGTTACGGTATGATCGAGTTGTAACTTAAATATTTGTGCTGAACTTGAAAACAAAAACACTACACACACTAGTTCTTGCAAACAGAATAATACTTATATCAGCCATTTCCATATAAATATACTATAGTATACACTACATATATGTATTGCTAAAAATGCACTATTTCATTGTTTAAAGGGCAAAAAATTTCGCCACAGCGCGGGAGGGGGAGCCCTCCCGCACCCTCCCCCTATGCCCCAAATTCAACATGCCTTCAGGAAATCCTGGGGAAATCCCTGTGAACATACAGGTGAGGATCACTGGATCATGTCTTTTCAGCATGAGGACGATGGGACTGTTTTTGTTGTTGATTCAATGTTAAGAAAAAATGAAAAAATAAGCGCTTCTACAGAAATCCAATTACTCCAGTTATATGGAAATGGTAAAATACAAATACAGAAACACTTATATAGCGCAAAAAGTATAAATATTCAATTGCGCTTTACAATTGATCATACTAATTATTACATAATTACAATATCAGGCAATAGGTATCAAAGTCACTAAGAACACTAATAAACACTAGTCATTCATTGTAGAATTGACTGAACAAGTGTGTCTTAAGTTTTTTCCTGAAAGCAGTTTCAGTTTTTACTGCTTTTAAGTCTCTAGGAATCATATTCCACCATTTTGGGCCAACCATCGCAAGTGACCGTTCAGCGATCTTCGTCCTATGTCTAGGTACAACAAACTGAATGTCGCTAGACGATCTCAGGCGGTAATTCCCTCGCACCCTAGTGAACAAGTCTCTGAGATAACTCGGTGCGGTCCCATGTACAACCCGGAAAACAATGACAAGCACTTTGAACATGATCCTCGCACGAACAGGCAACCAGTGTAACTGTTTAAGAATATCATAGCTATGCTGCTCATATGTTGCTTTCATTACTAATCTGGCAGCATGCTTTTGGACTTTTTGAAGTTTATCTAGCTGATATGCTGGAATGTTAGCAAATAGTCCGTTACAAAAAAAATCGAGGTGTGAATGAATAAGTCCGTGTATGAGAGTCTCAGCTGACTTTTGTGATAAATGTTTACGGATACACCTCAAATTTCTTAGCTGACCATGTGCTATTTGACACTTTTTACGAATGTGCAAATCAAAATTCAGAGTACTTGTCATATAAACACCAAGGTCACGCACATGATCGACACACTTCACCTCGCAGCCACCAACAGTCATACTAGTAAGAATAAAATTAATGTGTCTCTTCTAAAAGTCCAGCAGCAGGATAACGGTGTCGATTGTGGAATATTTGCAATTGCATTTTGTACTGAATTTTGCTTCAGCGGGAGAGAAGGCGTTATTCAGTCTTCATTTGATAAGTTAAAAATGGACAACATCTTCTCTCCTGTCTTGATAATTTACAATTTTCGCCATTTCCTAAAATTAAACAAAGAAACACACTCAGAAAAAAGAAATTAAACATACCTATTGACCTGACTATCTCTGTTGACTGTGAATCTAATTGTGGTTTTCCAAATACTTATGAAGACATGATCCAGTGTGAGAACACAGACTGCTGTAAATGGTTCCATTATAAATGTGCAAATGTTAGCACCGTAACAGACAGTTTAATTTGGTTGTGTAAATTTTGTGCACTGTAAATAAAACGCACCAGGATTAACATGTAAATATGTCATGAGTATTACCATGTACAGTCGAACTTCGATATCTCGAAGTCGTTTAACTCTAACTATCCTATAGTTCGACATATGAACTGCATTATTTCATGCTCGGTCAAGTCGAGCATACCCGTATTTCAAAGTTTGAAACTTTGAAATACGGGTATATTAGACACAACCGACTAATGATGACTTTCTTTGAATTTGTCTGCAATTCATTCACGCGGCAAAATGACATTGATCGGATTGCTCCTTCACTAGCCATATGATCTGGGTCTACACGGATTGCACAGAACACGTTTACTCTACGTAGTCGTGTATATAGCAACCACTATTGATTGCCGGTATATGCCTACAGTTTGATAGAAATGAGGCAGAGAACTGCAATAACTTAGTGCTCGCTTGATACAAGATTGACTGTACATGAATGAAATTTAGCCTCACATTCTGTTTAATCTTAATCTGTAAAAAACAAAATGAAACATATATGAATCTCTCCCCCTGCCTTCTTTTTGAGAACATCTGATTCTAAGCCTAATTCTCATATAAAATAGGCATGATTATACAGGTTGTGTAATTCTTACGGAACTGAATATATTACGGGGAACCGTTATAATCTGTTATATTCAGGTTCGGCAATCACTGCAACGGTAAATTTAAGCGCTACTTTGATATTACATGTCTTATTTTTCAAGAACATACCAAAAAACATATTTTGATAAAGTTTATCATCAAGTAACATAATAAAATTCGGTAATTAAGGAAACAAACAGGATAAACTGAAATCTATACGGGACCGGCTTTTATACCCCCTGAAATTACAAAATCACCTTTTTCTCAACGCCCATGCTTCTGATGGTTATAATATTTATTCAGGATATATATAATATGTATAAGAACTAATCCGTACCAGAATTTTCAAATTTAAGAATTGTTTATGCTTGTATTCAAACTCCCAAAAAATGTTCGGTACGGCAATTTACGTTTCGGTTCGGCAAAGTTCGGGCCGGGACCGGCTTTTATACCCCTTCTCCTTAGATGCATCCGGCCTCGATACAACATGAACTACATGAATAGCCCCGGGTCGCCATATTCACAGACATGCACTCTACCACGATACATAAAAGCATTGCCTGTACAGCAAGGCCGTGCAAGTGATGACTTACACACTGTGAGTGTGACATAACACCCCCCCTCCCCCCACCAGCAACTGAGCAAGTTGGGGTATGAGAACGACTGGGAATCGGTAGACACCCGTTGTGTGAAAGCCATTTTTGGTGTCTACGATGTATACATTCAGATTCAGACATTCAGAATCAAACTCCGTAGTAAATACAGTCACAGCCCCACTTTTGGTGCCAAAGATCTTAATGTGGCTTAGTGGTAGAGCGTCCGCTTGCAGTGTGGGAGGTTGCGGGTTCAATCCCCGGCCGGGTCAAACCAAAGACTTGAAAATTGGTAGTAATGGCTTCCCTCCTTGTCGCTCAAGATTTCGGGTTAGCTTTACGACTGGTTCGTCGGTGTCAGGATAAAGTGACCGGCCGGGTACAGTCCCATTGGTGCACATAAAAAGTGCCCCTTCTCATAATCATCAGAATTGATGGCGTAGAAGTAATAAATAGAAATAGAAATTTGGGATGTGTTTCAGGGCTCCAGATAAGCCTGCGTACTCGGTGAATACGAGAACGTTTCGACCGTGTACGCGTTAATTTCAAAATATTGAAGTACTGTGTACGCGAGAAATTCTCGGGGACGCGTGTATCAATTCAAAAGTAGAGTTTTTGACATACCAAGATCTGCAAATAGTTAACCGCGACATAGTCAAATTTTATTGATTTGCGGTCTCGTAGCTTCGTTTTATCGTATATGTTAATTTTTTACTTGCGCACCGTTAGCATCTAGGGGGGCTACTGTGCACTCGTAGATACATCTATATCTTCATTGAGATATGGACGATTAAATCCAAGTTCTCCGAAAAGTGTTTTGGTTGAAAAACTCGCAACAAAATGTCAATCTTAGCATGGAAGAGTCAGAAAAACGATAGAAGTTGAAAACCGTCGGTTGTCAGCTATCTGATTTAAGAGGAACTAACACCTAATGAAACTTGTGGTGGTTTGTTGAACGATATAAATTTGAACGTTGTTTCATGAGCGGAGAAAAAACCGCACAGGCGGCTAAAATGTTAGATTCTTGAAAATCGTATTAAATTTACATACATCGTAACATGTACCTTCTACTTCTACTTTATTACTCCCTACTGTCAATTTCTGACAATGACAGGGAGGTCGGGGACAGTGTTAAAAAAAAGTAAAACATAATGATAAACATGAATGCAGAGCTAAAAGATCAATTATAAACAAAGGTTAAAAAAGTTAAAAATAAACTTATGCAGTTACATGAGTTAGGGGTTGTGAGATCTGAGGCTTGCAGTGATCAAGCGTGTGTGACTGTCACTGGCCTAAGTGCTGTCACTGCTGTGTGGTAGTTTAGTCCAAAGTCTGATGGTATGTGGAAAGAATGAGTTTGAATGATACTGTGTCCTAGTAGAGAAATGTATGACAAAGTTGAGATTTCTTGATGGATGGAGATGTTTATGATCTACAACTATCAGGTTATTTAAATTATGTATAGCATTATTACTGAGGCATTATTTCTCCTTTCTTCTAAAGTTGGCTATTTAACCCGCGATCTGCCGATGAATTGAAAATCCATGTGTACTGATTAAAAAATCTGGGGACTGATTGTTTTCAAAATTGATCAGTACTGTACTGATTAGAAGAAAAATTATCTGGAGCCCTGTGTTTGACAGAAGTTTTGCCCCTTTGAAATTTTTCCTACATAGAATAAATAAAGAAAAAGTGTCACTGTCTGTGGGTACAGCATCCACACTATTTAAGGAATTTACTCCAAACTTTCTCAGTCAGACAAATTTACTGTTTCAGTATTTGTATGTGAATGTTCATATGGTTTGAAATTTGGACTGTGACGATTTTGGGGTTAGGATACAGTGCCCTGGGGTAGTTCAATGAAAAATGTTAAAAATTACTATGATGAACGTGAAATGATAAAATTTCGAAATACAGGGTCTTTCTTGAAGACTCAAAAACAAATTGAATTAATTCTAGACTTTCACTGTCATACATGCTAATTCATTCGGAACATTTCACTGATTTTCTTAAAATTAAATTAGCTTTTTATGAACTTGTTATCTCTCTTATAAGTAAAATATAATAAAATGTAGCGGGAGTTACTTGGGTGTGTACAGGTAACTGCTGGATAATCAATAAGTCCTAAACCGTATGGCTCGGTAGCTCAAGTGGGTATAGTGCTGGCACGGTAAGCCAGAGACCCTGGGTTCGAGTCCAGGTCCGGCCACGATTTTTCCACTCAGTCCTGTTGCAAAAAAAAGAGGCATTCCATAAATGAATGATGCCCATAAACTGATAAAATGTTATATTTTTCTACTTGTTGTATTATTATTGTGTATAGGTGGAGGAGGCAGAGGCCCAAAGAAAAATTACAAGGGCAGAAGTAGACACTTTACAAGTGAAGAAACTCTAAAAGAGAACTTGGAGAAGGAACAGAGGGAGAAACAGTGGAGGGTACTTGTTTTGATTCTGTTAGAAGATTAACCCATTACCCCATAAATACGCCGTCTTATGCCTACAATTTTTTCATCCACTGAACAAAATAGTTCCCCTTTATACAGTCATGAATATGTTTCATAAGATATATTTTCTATAATCTAACAGATGGTAGCTTAAAGCAGGCTGAAAGTAAAGCAGAATGTGCCTTATGGCGCTTTCTGCTTTACTTTCAATCTGTTTTAAGTGGTCACCTTTCTTCATAACTAGAAACAGGCTATGGGGTAATGGGTTAAACTAAATGAGGTACAGTAAAACCTCTCTATTACGACCACTAAATTGTTTTAATTATTAGGTGTTTCTGACAGATGACCCCTTAAAGCAAGGTGACAGTGAAACAGAAAGCTCCTGTAGGAGCTTTCTGATTTACTGTCACCTTGCTTTAAGCTGTCAACTGTCTTTAATGCACTCAATTAGCCTTATTTTAGTGGTTGTCATAGAAAGGTTTTACTGTAGTTTATAATATTTAGCTCGCCTGTTCAAAGAACCGATTACAGAAAAGCTTATTCTATACTCCAAGTTTGGGTGTAGACCAAGTTAAAGTTTTTTGGATGAGTTGTTTTAAACTGTAAGGCTTAGTACATGTGCAAAGATACTTAAATTGTATGGAGCTCTGAGGTTTATTTGGAGTGAAACATTGATGGTATGAAGTTAAAACGTAAATAAATTTGAAATCAATGTCTGATGTGTTTTGGACTTGGTTTTTATGGCCACAAGTCACTAAGTTGAAGTTTTTGGACATTATTCAATTTAATCCATGGTCAATCCAGAGCAAAAGAACAATTTACATTGCTGTTTTTTGGACGTGTTTTGAAACTCAAAGCTTAATATCTCATTCTGTGCCAGGATGCTGAAACTGTGTACTAAGGGCCTTGAAGGCTAATTTTGGATTAAACATTGATGCTATGAAGTCATAACTTAAAAAATAATTTCAGTTTTTCTCCAATTTTTGACATGTTTTGGTCTAAGTTTTTATGGCCACAAACCACCAGGTTAAAGTTTTTTTAACAGATTATTTAAAAGCTTAATATTTGTGAAAGGATCATGTGTCATCAGTGCTAGAAACAGGATATGGGCCCATTGGGGTAATGTGTATTATTGCTATATCTACAGGCCACTAGAGGTGATGGCGATGAGGAAGCGGCAGAAGGAGCTGGTGCAGAAGGTAGTGGATCAGAGACAGACAGCAGCACAGATGATGAAGATGTATGACTAATTCTCAAACTGAATGACACAAATGATAGAAATACAGCTAAACCTTTGTTAACCCCCGGTTCTAAATTACCATTTGTGTCGATAGGCTGTAAAACGACATTCATTCATTCTTTGCTAACCCTTTACTCAGCAAAAGCACCTTAGCACACCTATACCTACTCCTCCATTCAAACACCACAAATGCATATTTATAGATGGTATTAAATACAGATGGAAGCTTAAAGCAAAAAGAAAGTAAAACAGAAAGCTCCTTTTCTGCTTTACTTCATCTTGCTTTAAGCAGCAATCTTCCCTAAACCTATGTTCTTCGGAAATTTTTAACATTCAAAAGCTTTGATAATTGGGAAATAAACAATGGTGTAAGTTGTGCTTGGTTTGTAAACATTCCGTTGCTGGATTTAAAATTGTAAATAGTTTGCCTAAGGTAGACTGCGTTTGCAAGAGTCGTGTGAGATTCTGGCTAGCAGTGGTGAACTTAGGCAAACACTTGTGCAAAGGAAGCCAAAGGGTAACTGTATCAATGCATGCAATGGCAAGGTAGGTAGCATAGTTGTGACGTCATGTGGGACATCTTCCATGAGGGGTCGCACTCCCGGACTGATAGGAGCAGCAACAGTTTGCTAATAAATGACTGCTGTAATAATGGTCCAATTTAATTGAAATTTGATTTGCATGTTTACTTCATCAAGTGTCAAGCTGAGTTAAATCACCTATTCAATGTTCCCATAATTATTTGTAATAAATATCATGGTGACCTAACAACTCTGAATGGGTAATTGGCTTCTATTCAATGGCTGCCATGTTGTAAAAAGTCTGGACCCTGATCAGAGGGTTCCTGTAGGACTGTAGTCCTCTATCTGGGTTAATACTGTTTGCATAAGGTACACTGTTTGTAAAGGATACATATATACTCGTGGCTAGTGTTAACTAATATCATTATATAATTGTACAGGATAAGCACAAGGGAGTGTCCCATTTAATTGCAATTGAGAATCCCAATAGACTGCAGAAGAAAAACAAGAAGTTAAGTGAGCTGGACGCTGAACCTGCAACAGGAACGTCATTGAGCAGAAGAGAAAGGTAACCATGGTGACCCTTACCATGCAGAATTTTCAAATGAATCCATCCAACATCTGATAAATGACTAGTATACATTGTCTTTCAATGGAGTTTGTCCCTAGAATGTTTTAAAGTTTGACAAACTGTGTAGACCAAGATCAGAGGGCTCCTGTAGGAGCCCTCTGATCTAGGTCTACACTGTTTGCAGTGGATGGGTATATCCATTTTCAGCACTTTAAAGTTTGATATTATAATGCGTCTGATCTGGATTCAAACAAATTATCATGACATGATCATTGTGTTTGTTTTATCAGTCTATTTAATATACTTATATTATTGAGTTTTAACTTTTTGAAGACTATTGTAACTTCTAAGAAGACAAATAATTAGCAGGATACAGTTAATTAACCCATTGCCCCATAAATACACCCTTGTTTAGCAGAATAGGATTACTTAACAGTGGAATGTAATGTGAAGGATACTGCAGGATACAGTGAATCTAACACCACCGTTAGTGTCAGATAAGGATATCCCACCCGAGGTTTGAAGATATTTTAGAAACACGAGGCTCCGTTTAGTGTTCTTAAATATCTTCATACCGAGGGTGGGATATCCATCTGACACTCAACTGTGGTGTAAGATTTATTTTCTCACCTCGCCAAACCTTAAAACGCGTTCAACTTGCTATACAGTGGCGAGTTGTATTTTCGCTTTCGCCTCATGAATGGCAGACGGATATAGAAAAAAGAAGCACATTAGTTTCAACAACTTAATATATTAACACATGTGTTATTGTTTAAAACATTTACCTCACTTGATGTATTAACTATATAGCCTTTATGAACTGAATATAGATCTACTTACCAGATTCGTTAGCGACAGTTTGGCTGTAATGTCAAGGAGGATATTTTAATGCGCTAATGCATGCTTGACGACGTCATGACAACGGCAATAACAAACAATGTTCGGCTTGTCTGTCCGTACAGATAAGGTTATCTCACCCCCCCTAGATTTCGGGATACAGTATAAACTCGGAAAACCGGAGTCCCAGAAATCAGGAATCCTGGGAATACCGAACTTTCTGTCCAGTCCCTATTTTTATGCCCCCAGAATCTACGATTCGGGGGCATATAGTTTTTGTCATGTCTGTTGGTTTGTCCGTCTGTCCGTCCGTCCGTCCCTCTGTCTGTGCCAAAAACCTTAACCTTGGCTATAACTCTTGCATTTTTGTACCTGGACCGTTTATACTTGGCATGTGTCTTCCCTGTATCAAGACCTTTCCATCCATACAAACCTTTTTGACCTTGTGACCTTGACCTTGACATTTGACCTACTTTTGTAAAAATCTTTAAATGGCTATAACATTTGCACCAGTAGGCCCAGGGCTTTCATATTTTGTATGTATATTTCTTTTGTCAAGACCTTTCCAACCATACCAACATCTTTGACCATGTGACCTTGACCTTTGACCTATTTAATCAAACTTTAACCAAAAACCTTAACATTGGCTATAACTTTTGCATTTTTAAACCTGGGCCTTTTATACTTGGCATGTGTATTCCTCATGGCAAGACCTTTCTAACCATATAAAACTTTTTGACCTTGTGACCTTGACCTTGAAATTTGACCTACTTTTGTAAAAATCTTTAAATGGCTATAACATTTGCACCAGTAGGCCCAGGGCTTTCATATTTTGTATGTATATTTCTTGTGTCAAGACCTTTCCAACCATACCAACATCTTTGAACATGCGACCTTGACCTTGACCTTTGACCTATTTAATCAAACTTTAACCAAAAACCTTAACCTTGGCTATAACTTTTGCATTTTTGCACCTGGGCATTTTATACTTGGCATGTGTATTCCTCATGGCAAGACCTTTCCAACCATACAAAACTTGACCTTGACCTTGACATCTGACCTTCTTTTGTAAAAATCTTTAAATTGCTATAACATTTGCACCAGTTAGCATAGGGCTTTAATATTTTGTTTGTATATGTTTTGTGTCAAGACCTTTCCTACCATACCAATATCTTTGACCATGTGTCCTTGACCTTCACCTTTGACCTATTTAATCAAACTTTAACCAAAAACATTAACATTGGCTATAACTTTTGCATTTTTGAACCTGGGCCTTTTATACTTGGCATGTGTATTCTTCATGGCAAGACCTTTCCAACCATACAAAACTTTTTGACCTTGTGACCCTGACATTTGACCTACTTTTGTTAAAATCTTTAAATGGCTATAACATTTGCACCAGTTGGCCAAGGGCTTTAATATTTTGTATGTATATTTCTTGTGTCAAGACCTTTCCAACCATACCAACATCTTTGACCATGTGACCTTGACCTTGATCTTTGACCTATTTAATCAAACTTTAACCAAAAACCTTAACCTTGGATATAACTTTTGCATTTTTGCACCTTGGCCTTTTATACTTGACATGTGTTTTCCCTTTCTAACCATACAGAACTTTTTGACCTTGTGACCTTGACATTTGACCTACTTTTGTTGAAATCTTTAAATGGCTATAACATTTGCACCAGTAGGCCTACGGCTTTCATATTTTGTTTATATATTTCTTGTGTCAAGACCTTTCCAACCATACCTACATTTTTGCCCTTGTGACCTTGACCTTTGACCTTTATTTGTATAAATCTTTATACGCCTATAACATTTGAACCAGTAGGCCTAGAGCTTCCATACTTTATAGGTTTCTTGTGTTAAGACTTCTCCAACCATGCCAATGTTTCATTTACCCTACGACCATGACTTTTGACCTACATGTACTTTTGCAAATAAGCATTACATTACAGAACATGATGCTGGCTGGGGGCATTTGTGTTTCACAAACACATTGCTTTTCATCTGATCATCACCAAACTTTCTGAAAATGTTTGTTGACATAAAATGGAGACCAATTTGGATAACCAGCGGCACCAATTTATGCTAAGCCCTTTGGAGTAATGGCCCTTGAAGTCCTCAAAATGGCGCTCCACTACAGTTTCAGCTCTCTAACTTTTACGTTTGATAGTCTGGATTCCCCTCCTTGTATCATCGGGGGCATTCGTGTAACTGGGACACGCTCTTGTTTTCCTTCTTATTTTAACCAAAAGTAAGTTTCAGAGAACCGGAACCTCAGAATTCCGAAAACCGAATGATTTTCTCGGCCAAAACTGTTCAGATACCAGGGCTCCGGATAAGAAAGAGTTTTCTGAACAAATTTAATATTTTCTCACTCATAACAGCACCAAATCCTATGGTGTTACTATTCATTAGAATCGTCTCGAAGAGACAATTCTAATGAGTTGTGACACCATAGGGTTAAATGCAGAAATAAAGATTTTAGATTTTGAAAAATTCTACTTATCTGGAGCCCTGGATACACATAAAATTAACTCAACAAACCGAACATCCCTGTCTTTATCACCTCGCGCCTAGAATTTCACCATTGCGATCATGGAAAATTTATTCAACTGAGTCGACCGTCAAACACATCTGGGACACTTAGCGTATGTGTTAAGATTGTGTAATGAGTGGGGTGTTATTGGAGATGACACGGGTATTTCACCATTGTGACACTTGATTGCTTATTAAATAAGGCTCCAATCTGACAATGCTACATCAACAAAAATGCGTTTCATTTTTCGTAGTTTGTTTTGAAGTACGTCGGTACACTTAACTGTTTAGAATTCAAATTTATAAAAGTTCAGGAAGGATTCTGAAGACAGAAAGAAAGGAAATAACTCAAGTCATATTTCATAATTATTGTTTGCAATTGCGTACTGAATGAGTGTGTTGTAGAAGCAAAGTCTTACTGTATAAACAACCGCTCAATTAGGTTATCTAATAAACTATGCAAAACGAAAACACCGACACTCGATTTGCACAGCAAAATTTCCTTTAGCGACATATTCGCAAATTCGGAAACGTTCTTGATTATACTGAATCTACGAACTTCCATAGAATAATGCGCTGCTCGAAATGCGAATAAAGTAAGCCCATCAAAAGTTAAACCTGTCGCGGTTGTTTCGTTTTTAGCTTGCCTGTACGAAGTACATGACGAGCTATTGCAATACCCCCGGTGTAGTCGTCGGCGTCACCGTGAACGGCGTAAACAATTTTAAGAAAATGTCTATAACTTCTATGTCCTTTCAGGTATTGCTTTCATAGTTGGTATGTGTGTGTATATGGACAAGACCTTTCCATGCACAGAAAAATTTGGACCCTTGTGACCTTGACCTTGAACTTCGGGCCCGTGTTTAGATTTCGAAATCTGTGTTTAGGTTTCTAAAAATGCCTATAACTTCAATGTCCCTTGAGGTATTGCTTTCATAGTTGTAATGTGTGTGTATATGGACAAGACCTTTCCATGCACAGAAAAATTTGGACCCTTGTGACCTTGACCTTGAACTTAGGGCCCGCGTTTAGGTTTCGAAATCTGTGTTTAGGTTTCGAAAAATGCCTATAACTTCAATGTCCCTTGAGGAATTGCTTTCATAGTTGGTATGTGTGTGTATATGGACAAGACCTTTCCATGCACAGAAAAATTTGGACCCCTGTGACCTTGACCTTGAACTTAGGGCCCGCGTTTAGGTTTCGAAATCTGTGTTTAGGTTTCGAAAAATGCCTATAACTTCTATGTCCCTTGAGGTATTGCTTTCATAGTTAGTATTTGTGTGTATATGGACAAGACCTTTCCATGCACAGAAAAATTTGGACCCCTGTGACCTTGACCTTGAACTTGGGGTTCGCGTTTAGGTTTCGAAATCTGTGTTTAGGTTTCGAAAAATGCCTATAACTTCTATGTCCCTTGAGGTATTGCTTACATAGTTGGTATGTGTGTGTAGATGGACAAGACCTTTCCATGCACAGAAAAATTTGGGCCCTTGTGACCTTGACCTTGAACTTAGGGCCCGCGTTTAGGTTTCGAAAAATGCCTATAACTTCTATGTCCATTCAGGTATTGCTTTCATAGTTGGTATATGTGTGTATATGGACAAGACCTTCCCATGCACAGAAAAATTCGGACCCCTGTAACCTTGACCTTGAACTTAGGGCCCGCGTTTAGGTTTCGAAATCTGTGTTTAGGTTTCAAAAAATGCCTATAACTTCTATGTCTCTTGAGGTATTGCTTTCATAGTTGGTATGTGTGTGTATATGGACAAGACCTTTCTATGCACAGAAAAATTTGGACCCCTTGACCTTGAACTTAGGGCCCGCGTTTAGGTTTCGAAATCTGTGTTTAGGTTTTGAAAAATGCCTATATCTTCTATGTCCCTTCAGGTATTGCTTTCATAGTTGGTATGTGTGTGTATATGGACAAGACCTTTCCATGCACAGAAAAATTCGGACCCCTGTAACCTTGACCTTGAACTTAGGGCCCGCGTTTAGGTTTCGAAATCTGTGTTTAGGTTTCAAAAAATGCCTATAACTTCTATGTCTCTTGAGGTATTGCTTTCATAGTTGGTATGTGTGTGTATATGGACAAGACCTTTCCATGCACAGAAAGATTTGGACCCCTGTGACCTTGACCTTGAACTTGGGGTTCGCGTTTAGGTTTCGAAATCTGTGTTTAGGTTTCGAAAAATGCCTATAACTTCTATGTCCCTTGAGGTATTGCTTACATAGTTGGTATGTGTGTGTAGATGGACAAGACCTTCCCATGCACAGAAAAATTTGGACCCTTGTGACCTTGACCTTGAACTTAGGGCCCGCGTTTAGGTTTCGAAATCTGTGTTTAGGTTTTGAAAAATGCCCATAACTTCTATGTCCATTTATGTATTGCTTTCATAGTTGGTATATGTGTGTATATGGACAAGACCTTTCCATGCACAGAAAGATTTGGACCCCTGTGACCTTGACCTTGAACCTAGGGTTCGCATTTAGGTTTCAAAATCTGTGTTTAGGTTTCGACAAATGCCTATATCTTCTATGTCCCTTCAGGTATTGCTTTCATAGTTGGTATGTGTGTGTATATGGACAAGACCTTTCCATGCACAGAAAAATTCGGACCCCTGTAACCTTGACCTTGAACTTAGGGCCCGCGTTTAGGTTTCAAAATCTGTGTTTAGGTTTCAAAAAATGCCTATAACTTCTATGTCTCTTGAGGTATTGCTTTCATAGTTGGTATGTGTGTGTATATGGACAAGACCTTTCTATGCACAGAAAAATTTGGACCCCTTGACCTTGAACTTAGGGCCCGCGTTTAGGTTTCGAAATCTGTGTTTAGGTTTTGAAAAATGCCTATAACTTCTATGTCCCTTGAGGTATTGCTTTCATAGTTGGTATGTGTGTGTATATGGACAAGACCTTTCCATGCACAGAGAAATTTGGACCCCTGTGACCTTGACCTTGAACTTAGATCCAGGGTTTAAGGATTAGGTTTTGAAAAACGTTTATATTTCCTATGTCCCTTGAGGTGTAACTTCATATTTAATTTTCATGTGTATATTGACAAGACCTTGAGTGTGCTTTTAAGTTTCTAAATGTGCCGATGGCGAGCTTTGTTGTCTCTCTGACAACTCTTGTTATAATGGTTGCGACAATCTAAAAATTGAAGTGTTTATTCAAAACACAGATGCTTCTAACCTATGGGAATACGTTTATATATAAATATCCTGTGATTCAACCCTAAAAATACAGAGTATACACGAGTGCACATTATACACGGCAAAAGACGGTAAATAACTATTGAGCTATTGTTAAAAATGCTCTGTCGTAGTGAAAGTTTATTCTCATTCTTGATCATTCTATCAAACAGTTTTGATCTAGATGAGAATTCACTGTTACGTTTATATTTTGAGTTATAGGTCCGGTCTGTGAAGATGCCTCAGCCTGAATGTTAGCACTGATTCATGAAACACTCAGAAAACCGAACACCTCAGAAAACCGAACTTTTTACCGGGTCCAGAGTGTGTTAGGTTTTCCAATGTTTTACTGTACCTCTGTCCGAGAGGTGAGAAAGAAATATCTTGTTTTAAGCTGCCACAGTGCCACCTGTAATCAAAAACATTAATCAATATCTATTTGTGGTGCTTATGCAAAGGAAGGGATAGAGGCATCCTATAGTGCTTATGCAGAGAAAGTGTTTAGCATTTACAGTAAAACCTCTCTATAACGGCCACTTAAACAAAGGCTAATTGATTGTGTAAAAGACAGGTGACTGCATAAAGCATGGTGACAGTAAAACAGAAAGCTCCTGAAGCGCCTTCAAATCATTCCTCCATTGAAGAATATGGTTCCATTTTATACAGTCATGAATATGTATCATTAGAAATATATTCTATATTCTAGAAGATGGTAGGTTAAAGCAGGCTGAAAGTAAAGCAGAATGCGCCCTAAGGCGCATTCTGCTTTACTTTCAACCTGTTTTAAGTGTTCACCAATTTTCAAAACTAGAAACAGGCTATGGGGTAATGGGTTAAACACATATTAATTAACACAATTTAGTGGTCGTAATAGAGAGGTTTTACTGTACTTGATCTTGCAGAGAAGAGTTAGAGAAACAGCAGGCCAAGGAGAGATATAACAAGATGCATGCCGAAGGTAAAACTGATGAAGCTAGGAATGACCTCGCTCGTCTACAGCTCATCCGTAAACAGAGAGAGGATGCTGCCAAGAAGCGAGAAGAGGAAAAGCTTGGTAAGCAGTTGAGTTGTTTTGATAACACTTGCATTCGTCTATAGGAAACTACTTACAAGTTTCATCATTGTGGTTGTGTTATTCTGGGTTGCCTGTCCCTTTTTGAACTTAAAATATAAGAAATTTGTCGTTTTCCACACTTGGTTGCATTTTTGGTTGACCTTGATGCAATCACGTTAAAATAGAAAACTGATTGATTATTAGCTCGCTGGAGAAAGTCCAGCAGAACTTTTGTAGTCACCCAATCGTTGGCGTCAGCGTTGTGGTTGCCATTTGCATTAGCAGTTCCAAGACCTTTCCATCCACGTGAAATTTTGTTCTTGACCTCAACCTCTGGGTTTAAGTTTCAAACTGTGTAGGGTTTGAAAAGTGCTTCCAACTTTATATCCTTTGACCTACAGCTTTCGTACTTGCACCATACATACCTTTAGACAATACTTTTCTCCCATGTGAAAGTTTTGACCCCTGTTAAATTGACCTAAGCCTCTGCTTTTAATTTGCAAAATGTGCCACCAAGGAACTTTGTTGTCTTTTGTCAGCTCTTGTTTGTTTTTCAGCATAACATGATTTAGAATGAATTAAAACAGACGAGCATCAGATTGCTTGGACACCTTTTCTGGTCTTTTGAATGATCCCATCAGCACAAAATGAGACTAACTTAACCCATTACCCCATAGCCTGTTTCTAGTTTTGAAAACATTTGATCACTTAAAGCAGGTTGAAAGCAAAGCAGAGTATGCCTTAAGGCACAATTTGCCTTACTTTCAGTCTGTTTTAAGCTACCATCTGTTAGGATGTAGAAACTATTTCTTATAATACATATTCATGCCTGTATAATTGGAACTATTTTCTTCAGTAGAGGAATAAATTAAAGGCATAAAAAGTTGTATTAACGGTGTAATGGGCTAATATCAGTCATAGTATGATAGGGAGATGGGGTTATAATACAGTGAACTGTTATTGTTATACTGCCTGTCTTACCCAATACAATTGTGTATTTTCAGAAAAGGACAAGCCTGGCCAAAAGAAGACTTGATAGTAAATCAAGACTAGACAATAACTGTTCTCCTCCGTATAGTGGAGAATAAAGGAAGCTCTGAGCTGCTATAACTTATCAACACATCTATTTCTGACAACATTAATCCTAACAGTGCACAGACCAAGTACAGTGTAGAATCTGTTATTCTTTCCCAATAAAGGCGTTTACGCTAAAACTATTATTTGCAGTGCAAACAGTTTGGAGCCAGATCAGACGCCGGGTTACCCGGCGTCTGATCAGGCTCCAAACTGTTTGCCACCAAGATAAACAAGAATTATCAAAATTGCCCAAAAGTTGTTCTTTTCTACGTTTTAGTGCTTTGCGTTTGCGTACGTTTGCGTTTAAACGGGAAAGAATAACAGATTCTCCACTGTATATAGAGTGAAATCTCTCTATAATAACCTCTGAATTCTGATCATTATAAGGTGTTTAGGACAGGTGGCTGCTGAACTCTTTCGGCACAAAGTCAAATCAGTTACAGTCGAAACTCGATACTACGAACTCGCGTTAGTTCGAACATACCCATATTTCAAAGTTAAAACGTGGCTAAGCCACGTTTTAACTTTGAAATACGGGTATGTTCGACTTAAGTAAGATCGAATTTTCGAAATTCAACTACTGAAATACTGGTACGATCAATATAAGCGAGTTCAAAGTATCGAGTTTCGACTGTATATCTTTGAAAACAGCATGGCTCCAGATGAGATGCGAAGTAACTCAGCGTCTCATCAGGATCCAAACTGATTGACATACTAATCATGTCTTTGCAAAATTATTCATAGAATATTCACTTAGATAATTTGAAGCAGATGGCAAAGCTTACAGACAAAATTCTATTTTACTTTCACCTTGCTTCACTTTTATACGATCAATCAGCCTTCTTTTTTTGTGGTCGTAATAGTGGGGATTTACTTAACATCTTTTGCAAACAATGTAGACCCAGATAGATGGTTTCTGAGAGTGCTGTCTTATAAGGGTTTGTACTGTTTGCACACTTGTAAATATTTTGAAAGCCAAGATAAGACCCCCTGAAAGCCAATTTAAACTTGTCTGTTATAAGACACTAGAAAAGTCTATTTGAAGATTCAGCTGTTAGGGTTAAAGTTGTTCATACTTTGAAACATTTGTAGTTCAGTGGAGAATCTGTTATTCTTTCCCGTTTAAACGCAAACGCAAAGCACTAAAACGTAGAAAAGAAACAACTTTTGGACAATTCTGATAATTCTTGTTTATCTTGGTGGCAAACAGTTTGGAGCCTGATCAGACGCGCGTCTGATCTGGCTCCAAACTGTTTGCACTGCAAATAATAGTTTTAGCGTAAACGCATTTATTGGGAAAGAATAACAGATTCTCCACTGTATATCTTTGTGCAATCTTACACAATGTGCTTATAACTAGGACAGTCCGCAAGAGAATAATGCAAAAAAGTGTTAAGTTGTGTTTGTAACTGATGTATGTGTATTAGGAACGGAATGAAGATAGTGAACTGGACGATCCAAGGCAGAGAAAACTGAGGATGGATTGGATTTAGAACTATTGATATGTATTAACTTCTTGTAATATTATTTTCTGCAACATATATCATCTGCTACTGTTCTAAAATTAGCATTTTTGAAACATTTTTTGCAAAATATAGTCAAGAGTGCCTAACAATACAGATCCTGATGAGATACTATGTAACACAGTGTCTCATCTAGATCTAAACTGTTTGCATAGGTAATCATGATGAATATGAATGCTAACAGAATTTTATTTAGAAGATCCATAAATAATAATTCATTTAGATTGCTTTGGACCAATGTTTGGTTATTATCTGCAGACTGTTGAGTGCAGATGAGACTTCAGTAAAACCTCAATGGGCACAATAGTAATATTTACTAGAAGAAATGGTGACTTTTGTAAAAGAAGTCTTTCTAACTTGCTAAATCTGATAATAAATGACAACTGTTTGTATGAGTACCTGATCTGATACTTTCTTTCTTTAACCCTTTACCTTATAGAAGCGACTTTTAGCGCATTCATTTTATTCATCCGCCAAAGAAAATAGTTCCAATTTAATCAGTCATGAATATATTTTATAGGGAATTTGTTCTATATATTCTAGCACAGGATAGCTTAAAGCAGGCTGAAAGTAAAGCAGAATGCGCCTTAAGCGCATTCTGCTTTACTTTCAACCTGCTTTAAGTAGTAACCTATTTTCAATTCTAGAAATAGGCTATCAGGTAAAGGGTTAATGCATGTTTCATTTTAGTGTGTTCAAAGTCATAAAGAAAATCATTTCTGTTGCATGATTAATTGTATATATAGATATTAAAGTCGGTCATACTATTGTTCTGAGAAATTTCAATGCTGAAGCTTACTAATTTAAACCTCTTCACTGCCTTACCCTGAGTACAATAGTTAATTGTTAATAGATCCTTGTCAGACACCATACAGTGGAGAATCTGTTATTCTTTCCCGTTTAAACACAAACGTACGCAAATGCAAAACACTAAAACGTAGAAAAGTACAACTTTTGGACAATTCTGATAATTCATGTTTATCTTGGTGGCAAACAGTTTGGAGCCTGATCAGACGCCGGGTTACCCGGCGTCTGATCTGGCTCCAAACTGTTTGCACTGCAAATAATAGTTTTAGCGTAAACGCGTTTATTGGGAAAGAATAACGTTTTCTCCACTGTATAATGCAGCATCTGATCAACATCTAAACTGTTTGGCACTCATTACAGTATTTCTCAAGTCAAAATACCTGAACTTTGATTTGAAAGATAAAAGCAGACAACAATTTTCTAAAGCATATAACATAATGGCAGTGACGGTGTTAATGGGAATTGATTGCCTAATTCAGGACAAAAGTAATGGAGATATCCGCATGTGGAGCTCAACACATCTTATGTCAACCCTTTGAACCCTAGTCACACATGTACATGTATATCAAAATGCAACCTTTACTAACAGTGTACCTGTAAAGTAAAGAGTACACTTGACTTATGCAAATAGTGGAAACCCTGATCAGAGGTCTCCTTAAGGAGCCCTCTGATCAGGGTTTGCCATTTTGCAATTACATTGATAAAAAACAGTCCTAAATGGTCAAAAATGAATTACACTAAGTTTGAAATTGGCATAACAGTGATCATTTTACTGCTTGTTAGGTTGATTGTAGACCCATGTTATCTATTCTGCCTCATTCTGCATGTAACCATGCCTGAGATGAAATAAAGTTTTGTTCTGTTCTGTTCTGTAGACATTAATTGAATTATCTGTTTGAAAAGCGTTTGTACATGTATTTGTGATTGAGATTTAATGTACAGTAAAACCTCTCTATTACGACCACTAAAAAGAAGGCTAATTGATTGTATAAAAATCAGGTGACAGCTTAAAACAAGATGACAGTAAAATGGGAGGCTCCTAAAGGAGCCTCCCGTTTTACTGTCACCTTGCTTTAAGCAGTCACCTTTCTAAAACACCAAATAATTAACAACATTTAGTGGTCGTATTAGAGAGGTTTTACTGTACTTGAGTATGTGAATTGGCATGAAATAAATGTTTCTCTGATTTGTGCTATACATGTAGTATAATGCTTTAACTGAAATCAGTTGTATGATTACAGTATATAGATGGCAGATGTGTCTTATTTATCAAGCGACAGTGCTCTGATTAACCCATTACTCCATACAGTGGAGAATCTGTTATTCTTTCCCAATAAACGCGTTTACGCTAAAACTATTATTTGCAGTGCAAACAGTTCGGAGCCAGATCAGACGCCGGGTTACCCAGCGTCTGTTCAGGCTCCAAACTGTTTGCCACCAAGATAAACAGAATTATCAGAATTGTCCAAAAGTTGTTCTTTTCTATGTTTTAGTGTTTTGCGTTTGCGTACGTTTGCGTTTTAACGGGAAAGAATAACAGATCCTCCACTGTAGAAACGCATTTTGAACACATTCAATTTATTCTTCCACTGAAGAAAATAGTTTCAATTCATACAGTTAAGAATGTGCAACAAAAGAAATATTTTTACATCCTTGCATATGGTAGCTTAAAGCATCCTGAAAGTAATGTTAAATGCTCCTTAAATCACATTTTGCTTTACTTCAACCTGCTTTAAATGGTCACCTATTTTCGATACTAGAAACTGGCTATGGAGTAAAGGGTTAAGGGGAGTGTTTCAATTACTTACATGATGTCCCCAACAAACCCTGTGCTGGTACTCCTCAAAATTGCTTTTAGCAATGATATAATTATTACAAACAGAAATAAATTACTGCCGACAAGTAACATGCTATAGACACTGATCATTTGTTACAAGTGCGTTAGAATCTATCAGTTACTATTGTCCAAGAATCATCTTTATCATTGATTGGGTCACAGACATGTAATTGTATAGGCATTCAGGCTGTCTCTCCTAGTTTACATGATAACAATACTTTCTAAATTTAACTCTTTGCATGCTGGGTATTTTTTTCGTCTCCAAACAATTGTTGTCCGCTACTATGCTAAGAATAGATTTTTGGCCGGATTGAAAATGCGGTCTATAGATTGGCGAATGCCGTCCGTCCGTCTGTCTGTCTGTCCGAGCGCACGAAAGGTCCTTTGTTGGGTAGGGAGAACAATAGATTCCATTCATTCCGTGATTGCCCTATTGTTATTGTTGGGTATTTTAGTGTACTGTTGGGTACTTTTAAACAAAAAATATACCCAACAAATGTCCAACTGTGAGAACGTCCGTCCGTCCGTCTGTCCGTCCGTCCGTCCTCACTTTGGTTTACCTTTTTGTTAGTGTCAGTTTTAGCCAAAGCTTAAGTCCTACAGCAACCAAATTTGACATGTACAGTTATAGTGAGGCCATCATCACATGCTGTGGGTAACAAGGTCACTGTGACCTAGATTTCACGGTCCAATGACTTAGAGAATTCTTGGTTAACCTTTTCGTTTGCGTCTTGGTTTACCTTTTTGTTAGTGTCAGTTTTAGTCAAAGTTTAAGTCCTACAGCAACCAAATTTGGCATGTGCAGTTGTAGTGAGGTCATCATCACATGTCATGGGTAACTAGGTCACTGTGACCTAGATTTCAAGGTCCAATGACTTAGAGAATTCTTGGTTAACCTTTTCGTTTGCGTCTTGGTTTACCTTTTTGTTAGTGTCAGTTTTAGTCAAAGTTTAAGTCCTACAGCAACCAAATTTGGCATGTACAGTTGTAGTGAGGTCATCATCACATGCCATGGGTAACTAGGTCACTGTGACCTAGATTTTAAGGTCCAATGACTTAGAGAATTCTTGGTTAACCTTTTCGTTTGCGTCTTGGTTTACATTTTTGTTAGTGTCAGTTTTAGTCAAAGTTTAAGTCCTACAGCAACCAAATTTGGCATGTGCAGTTGTAGTGAGGTTATCATTACATGCCATGGGTAACTATATTATATATATATATACAAAGCCAAAGTGCAGACAATCCGGCCATACCGACATTGGCGGTTTCTCGTCAAAATAAGGGTCAGAGTGTCAAACAGATTCTATCCAGATGAAAAGCATCATCATAATTCATTAACCGAATTAATAACAGGTAACTATTTTGTCTGCAACACTTTTCGACTGTTACTGTTCTAACAATTGAATTTTCTAAATTTCTTTTCAAAACGGGATCAGTAACTGTATGTCAAACAGATTGGATCGTCACACTGTTTGCAAAGGGTATCACATTTTTGGCGGCTAGTGTGCTGAGGGTTAAGTTAAGTTTATGAGGTCACCTTTCTGAACTAGGCGCTGTTTTAGGTTGTCGTAGTATTTGCAATTTACTATTCTTAGTCAAATGATTTCTCCTGACAAGTAGGTTACAGTGGAGAATCTGTTATTCTTTCCCAATAAACGCGTTTACGCTAAAACTATTATTTGCAGTGCAAACAGTTTGGAGCCAGATCAGACGCCGGGTAACCCGGCGTCTGATCAGGCTCCAAACTGTTTGCCACCAAGATAAACATGAATTATCAGAATTGTCCAAAAGTTGTTCTTTTCTACGTTTTAGTGCTTTGCGTTGGCGTACGTTTGCGTTTAAACGGGAAAGAATAACAGATTCTCCACTGTAACTTGATGCAAATTGAAAGACTTCACGGTAATTTCAGTTAACCCTTTACTCCATAGATCCACCTTTTATGCATTCAGTTCATTCCACCACCAAAGAGAAAAGGTACACTTTCCATAGTAATGAAAATGTACTATAATAAATAATTCCTCTATCCAAGCAGATAACTTAAAGCAGGCTGAAAGTAAAGAAGAATGTGCCTATAGGCACACTCTGCTTTACTTTCAACCTTCTTTAAGGGGTCACCTATCTGTAAAACTAGAAACATGCTATGGGGTAAAGGGTTGATTTGATGTGAAATGGGATGGATGCATATTGAGAAGACTGTCAGATGTAAATAGGAAAGGATAGCAAGATACATGTATGCCTTATAATATTCAATTTGAAGAAAATGTCAAATTTTGGTTGATGGAAAATAAATAAACTAATTAATGTTTCTTTGTGATTTCATGACAATTTTAACCTACTACCCCCAAAATACGCCTTTTTACGCCTTTATTTTATTCCTCCATTGAATAAAATAGTTCCATTTTATAGTCATAAATATGTTTTGTAAAAAATACTTTGTATATCCTAGTAGATTGTACTTTAAAGCAGGCTGAAAGTAAAGCAGAATTTGCCTTAAGGCATATTCTGCTTTACTTTCAACCTGCTCTAAGGGGTCACCTACCTTCAAAACTACAACAGTATATGGGGTAATGGGTTAAAGCGACTCGCAACCAGATGGTGCATTATAAATAGTAATTTGTAAATATGTGTCAAACGCTTATATAAATGGTAAAGAATTAGTTTAGGATAAGAAATTCTGTTTAAAAAAATGTATTTCAATAAAAAAAAATATTGGTCTCTGGTGGGATTCGAACCCGGGGCCCGGCATTGGCGGACAGAAGGCAAAATAGGGGAAACCGCTTAGACCAATGGACCACGGAAACTATCCGTTTATCTCGGATCGATTTAACGTATTTCAATGCGTAGCCATCGAAAGTGCATACAACTTCGTAATTCGGCTCGAGTTTATGTCTGAGCCCGTGTAGAGAAGCAACAACAACAACTATACCGTCTACTAGTCGGTATAGAAAAACGATGGAAAATATCTAAAAATCTAAGATTCGGTGACGATTCTTGAGACTTTTTTTGGACTGATCATATTTTTTTAATGTCAGAAGCCAAATAATGCCACAAATTTGCTTTTATTTGAGTATTTTATTTTATTTTGACAAGTACACCATCCGGTTGCGAGTCCCTTTAAAAAGCTACTTTTCCTAATACACTTAACACTTAACATTATGATTTAAATGGAGTTTTAAAATTACCAATATTTTAGGCACATGCCATATACATGTACATGTATATGGGTCTCGCTTCATAGATCCAACATGTAGAAATACAAAAGAAAAATTAATATGATATGTCACTTTATTGCAGAAAAGGCAGTGAAATTTAAAAGTAAATTTTACCTCTCTTAACTAATCAATGGCAGGATTAGAAAGATGATTTTAGGTCTGGTCCCTATATTGTGCAAGTGTCGATTCTTTTGAAGGTCCATCAAAACAATAATATCTCGTGAACATGATACAGTGGAGAATCTGTTATTCTTTCCCAATAAACGCGTTTACGCTAAAATTATTGTTTGCAGTGCAAACAGTTTGGAGCCAGATCAGACGCCGGGTAACCCGGCGTCTGATCAGGCTCCAAACTGTTTGCCACCAAGATAAATAAGAATTGTCCAAAAATTGTTCTTTTCTACGTTTTGTGCTTTGCGTTTGCGTTTAAACGGGAATGAATAACGGATTCTCCACTGTATATGGAGGGTTCAAATGTTTGCAGCTAATTAACCGACGAGTATACTCGTCTTTTACAAACAGTATACATGTGATGATTACACTTGTCCTATGCAAACAATGTAGACCCTGATCAGAGAGCTCCTCAAGGAGCCTTCTGACCAGGGTCTACACTGTTAGCCATTTTGAAATATACATGAACATGTATTGTTAAAATCAACCCAGTCCAAAATGAACTAGAATTATTTTGAAATTGGAATTGTTCATTACAAGTTCCAGGGGTGAATGAGTGGTTGCCCATGCAGTGTCTGATATTTTGGTTCAAACCCATATTTAAAATACAATTTAACCCTTAGCCTGCCACTCACGACTATAGCTCCATATGCAAACAGCTTGGATCCGGATGAGACGCCGAGTAACTCGGCGTCTCATCCGGATCCAAGCTGTTTGACACTCGGACAACATTTTCAGCAATTTTGAGCAATTTTGAAGCACTTTGAAACTTGAAGCAGACGAGAAATATAGCAGACGACAATTTATTTGGCGGGCTAAGGGTTAATACAGACATGGTATTGTGGATGATTTATTATAAACTATCTATGGTATACATGGTCGCTGGTATTGCTGTGTAGAATCCCCTCGGGTGTAAACGCAAGCACGAAATCTTGTTTGGGAATTTCTCTTCGATTTTAAAAGGCAAGGACATTCCAACATCCAGATCTACCTCACACAATCAACCAATGGCTGGATTAGAGTTGAATTTGAGTCTATTGTGCACCTGATTATTCTGTAGGGATGTTTGGTGCATTGTTGCTCCTCCACCAACACAAAACAGTAAGCCAATTCCACCATACACTTTACTCCGTGTTTAGATTCTGACCTTTGCCGCAAGAGTTTTGACAGACTTGGAAGGAGTAAATCCTAATTAGCTACAGTGGAGAATCTGTTATTCTTTCCCAATAAACTCGTTTACGCTAAAACTATTATTTGCAGTGCAAACAGTTTGGAGCCAGATCAGACGCCGGGTAACCCGGCGTCTGACCAGGCTTCAAACTGTTTGCCACCAAGATAAACAAAAATTATCAGAATTGTCCAAAAGTTGTTCTTTTCTACGTTTTAGTGTTTTGCGTTTGCGTACGTTTGCGTTTAAACGGGAAAGAATAACAGATTCTCCACTGTATAGCAACAAGTAGCTACTATTTACAATGAGAACACATTTTAAGCGTGATTTTATTGCGGTGATGTCTTACCGCTCTCGATTTCCCATAGGTGGTCGTAATAGGTATAGGATATAAGACGATAACGATCCAGTATGTAAAATAGTGTACTGTGTGAGGCGCGTAGCGCCGAACAAAGTACACTATTTTACATACTGGATCGTTTGAGGCTTATATCTTACTTAAAACACGTTTTCTGAAAGCCATACGTTTATATATTCAAACATAGTTTAATATTGTCTTGTTAAAATAAAAGCAAATTCGTCAGTTTAAGATATAACCCTATTGATCCCTTATCCTTTGCACGGGTGGCCAGTCCTGTGGTATACGAGTACCTTGATTTGCACGTGCCTTTCGCCTCGGTAATATTGGATTGCTTCGCTTACACCGTCGCGTGTCGTGCACTCATTGCCAATAAAATGTCGGAACGTGTAGACGAGGTATTCACATTTTCTGGATATTAACCTAATGGAAAAGTTTACAGTGAATTGGATATTAGTGTATCGGAAATTAGTATATTCACAAAGGGAAATCTAATTTATGTTTCTCAAACTGTGTAGACCCTACACAGTCGCACGGTTTGTCAGAATCGTAAACCTTTTCCGGCTCAAATACCGTCTACTTCAAAAAATGGCACCTGCTTAAATTTTCACCTGTTGATAAGTTCTTGAACAAAAGAAACAGAGGTCCTTCTAGACAGACCCTTCATTTGGCAATTTTTACCATTTCACATTCATAACTGTGATTTTTGTTTTTTGGTTTGTAGCGAAAGCAAACTTGATTTGCCATTCAAATAACAATTGATAAACATTCACGCAATTATACGCCCTACTTAAAAGGTTTAGAGAAACAGCAGAAAAGTATTGAACAGCATGTTCTTGTCAGATATAGTTGCTTCTTATGAGAAGCTAAACTATTACTAAATGCTTGATTTAGTAGATTATAGCAGTACATGTATAAGGGTTTTGACCGTTGTCAGTGTCACAAGTGGGACAAATGTCCAATTTGATAATTGTGTAGATCATGCTTAAATGCCGCTCGGGAAAGTTTAAGTGCTTGTTCTATTCTTGGTCTGCACTGTTGGCAATGTGATCAGCAAATGTTGTTCATATCCCCGTAAGCCGGGACAAAGATTTGCAATTTTGAACGTTTTTTCTCCTGTTTAATGACAATTACAAAATATAATGTAGTTGTTTTCTCCTATTCGCAATGTAGGCTAACAGTGTCGATCAATTCGAATACTTTGTCGTCTCTAGACTAGTCAAAATAATCAGGACGCGTGATAAATCTATCGTCCAAAGTCACTTGCTTAAATCCCATAGTAAATGCAAAACAGTCAAAACTTGCGAAACTTGCTACTGAAAAATAGTGTAAAAATGATAAACCCTGGTTCCGCTGAAATGTAAAATGTTAAAAACCACTATGATGAACGTGAAAAGGATAAAGTTCAAGGGTTTTTAAAGAAAGACAATGTCGTCCTAGGCTCTGAAATTGAGTTTGGTACACACTGCCACATATTGTATAATACTATACTGTTTAAAAATCTTGAAGATGCTTGTGAGTGTCAAACAGCGTATATCTTGAACAGTCATCGCGTCTTTGAAGCCGTATTTGGTCTTAATCTACTCTGTTTGCAACGCAATACATGTACATGTAAGTCTGGTTTTGTCATGACACTGCTAAAAAACAGTAAACCCTCTCTTTTACGACCACTAAAATAAATACAGCTGATTGATTGTATAGCAGTCAGTTGACAGCTTAAAGCAAGATGCGAGCAAAATAGAAAGTTCCTGTAGGAGATTATAGTTTTAATGTCACTTTACTTTAAGCAGTCACCTGTCTAAAACACTCAAAAAGTACAGTGGAGAAGTCGTTATTCTTTCTAAATACACGCGTTTACGCTTAAACCATTATTTCCAATTCCAGAGCCAGACAAGATTCCGGGTTTTCCGGCGTCTGACAAGGCTCAGATTTAAATAAGTAGTCAGAATTGTCAACAAGCTGTCATTTTCTCCATTTTAACGCAATGCGTTTGCGTTTCCTTTGCGTTTAAACGGGAAATAATAAGATCTTCTCCAATATACAGTGGAGAAAAGTTTTCTCAGAAAACGTTATTCTTTCCCGTTAAATGCAAACGAAACGCAAACACAAATCGCTAAAACGTAGGAAATTACCATTTTTTGACATTTTTATTGTTTTTTAATCTGAGTGGCAAACAGTTTGAGGCCTGATCAGACGCCGGGTTATCCTGCGTTCGATAAGGCTTCAAACTGTTTGCAAGGAAATAATAGTTTTAGCGTAAACGCGTTTATTGGCAAAGAGTAACGTGTTATCCACTGTAGTTCACACATAGTTTATTGGTAAAAAAACAGAGGTTTTACTGTATTTTTTGTGTGTCTCACAAGCCATCCTAGCAATACAATATTAGTGTGTAGTACAATATTAGCTTGCTTACCGTACCGTATTTGTGCACGTGCAGTCCAATATCAGTAATATTGGACTGCTCGCGCACAAATACGGTACGGTAAGCGCGAATACACTATTGATACCCGTCCAGTATTGAAAACGACAGTACTGCGAGGATAATAGAATGACGTCATCATCGTGTTTTAAAGTTTATGGTATAGACAGGGCGGGATAGCGAACCATATAAACTCAAGGGATTCAATCACAGTTTAAATTTTGAAATCCAGGTATATTCGAATTAACGCGAGTTCAAATTATCGAGTTTCAACTGAACATGTAGTTCCTTCAATTGAAGCGGAGGATCGAGTAATGGGTGGCAGGGAGATAACTTCATCGAACGATATGGTATTTCTAAACAGAGTAGCTAAACATCTTGTACAACTTTCTGAAGGAGACATTAACCAGTTTGTTTTCTTATCTGAATGAAAATGTCTACTCTCTTTTATAATAGTAGTTTGCTATTTTTACTTTTTTAATTGTATTTTATTATTGTTTTGTTTCGTGAAAATGGAAAGAGAGCGATTTTAATCTTGTTCATGTACTACTACTTCTACTACTACTACTACTACTAACGACTTTATTTCATGTGGATTACATATTTGGTATCAAACAAACAAACCAATTTTCAATATGGTCCACAAACAACATTAACATATACACGAATCATATGAGAAGGGAAGAAGATCACCAATCAGTAGTTTTTAAACCTTTGCAAACAGAGTGGGCCCAGAAAAGACAGCTCCTGTAGGAGCTCTCATCAGGGACTACTCTGTTCACTTAGAGAATTTTAAAGATCAAGCTGAAAATAATAAATTATACTATTATCTCGATGCCTTCAAAAGTTATTGTTGTTTTTGTCTTCAAAATTACTGCTGAAAAAATACAGCCGAAACTCGATATCTCAAACTTGATTACCAATTCACCCGGAACATTTTATTGGACACTACTAGTTTCCAAGTAATTCTAGTCTATCTATGACTACATAGGGTTGTTTTTTTGCAATATATTGCAAACTGACAAACACTGCATACCCTGGTCAGAGGCTCCTGCAGGAGATTTTGGTCCGGGTCAACACTGTATTCATAGAACATACAGTGTTAGTAAATTACGAATATACTCGTCGCCAGCGTTGAATATGTTAAGTAAAACATACATGTACATGTATCCATTAAAGTTGAGACGTGTCCGTGCCATGCTTTAACTTGTTTTCTAGTTTTGAAGATAGGTGACCAATTAAAGCAGGTTGAAAGTAAAGTAGAATGCGCCTTACGGCGCATTTTGCTTTACTTTCAGCACTTTCAGCCTGCTTTAAGCTACCATGCTATTTGATATACATATTTCTATTGATACATATTCATGACTGTATGGATTGGAACTACCTTCTTGATTGCAACTAAACCAATGGCGTAAAAAGGTGTATTTATTGGTTAATTGGTTAAATACTAGTATGTTCGACTGTTCAAAGCGAGATCGAAATATAATTTAGAATTTAGAAATACGGACTAGTTCGACAAAATTCGAATTCGAGATTCGATTGTACTTTCCAACTAACGTTTTAGTGTCGAAAGGGGTTTCCAAAATTTTGTACCCTACTTAGATGTCGAGTTATAGCTGGCGTTTGATCTGGATCCAAACTTTCTGAAAATGGCAGTCAAGTCATGCTTATAGCACTTAACGACAAAACCGTCACTGTCCTAGTCAGGCTATTCGACAATTGTTATCCCAATTGTGAATAACGTGATACACATTTATAAAATATTTGCTGTAATGTAGTTCAGACGCCCACCCATGAGCGGAGTTGTTGGCATACAGTGGAGAATCTGTTATTCTTTCCCGTTTAAACGCAAACGTACGCAAACGCAAAGCACTAAAACGTAGAAAAGAACAACTTTTGGACAATTCTGATAATTCTTGTTTATCTTGGTGGCAAACAGTTTGGAGCCTGATCAGACGCCGGGTTACCCGGCGTCTGGTCTGGCTCCAAACTGTTTGCACTGCAAAAAATAGTTTATTGGGAAAGAATAACAGATTCTCCACTGTACTATTATTGTTGTTTTAGTCAGTGGTGGTCATTATGGTTAGAGACCTTGTGCAGGCCAGCTGACATTTTTAACCCATTCACTGACCTGACGTCATCTGCTTTAAAAATGCTCGTTTCCTTTCACTTCTCAAGTTTTAATGCTAGATATTTATACTTGAGATGAGTATCAAACAGTAAACATGCATTCTGATTAGACGACGCGTGACGCGGCGTCTGGGCAGTACACACACTTTGAAAACTATGCACAGGTTAATGCCTTGACGGAGTTAACACTATGGTAGAGATTCGGTCAGCCCCGGGGCTTCAACTTACGGCAATGAGAGACTGACCGAGAGAACCGAAACCCAATTGGACAGAGGCATACAGGGGTAACAGCTGTTTTTGTGCTAAGCAGCCTTACTTTCAACAAGGAACACAACAAAACAGAACATATATGTTAGGGACTCAGGGCTGCCATAAGTTGACATGAAATATCCTAAGATTTCCAAATTATCATTCTTCAAGTGCGAGTTTACGAATCGTACCTTTACCCCATAGCCTATTTCTAGTTTTGTTGGCATGCGACTACTTAAAGCAGACTGGAAGTAAAGCAGAATGTGCCTTAAGGCGCATTCTGCTTTACTTTAAGCCTGCTTTAAGCTACCATGTACTAGAGAAAAAAATCCGAAGATTTAGGAAAAATCCGGAGAAATGGCAGCCCTGGGGACTGAGACCTCTAAAGATAACTGTTTACAGAAAAAAATATTGAAAGAAGCAAAGTTGTCCCGACTTGAAATTGAAACCCTAGTTCGAACACGCGCACACGCACGCTCGCGTCGCGGCGTCTAAACAGGATCTAAATTGTTTGACACTTCTTCCGATACGACTTAAGTCAATTTATCTAAAATTTAAATTTGAGAAATAAAAGCAGACGACACTATTATAAACTAAATGACGTCATTGCAGTGAATGGGTTAACTTTAAGTACTCTGGCAGTTATGCCGGGCAATACTTTAGAAACTGTATATATATCCAAAGAAAACTAAATGATGTAATATGGCTATTAATCTACATGGTAGTTATTTTATTACCTCGTTAAAACGAGTTTCCACAGTCCATCAGGGACAGTCAGTTGATACAGTGGAGAATCTGTTATTCTTTCCCAATAAACGCGTTTACGCTAAAACTATTATTTGCAGTGCAAACAGTTTGGAGCCAGATCAGACGCCGGGTAACCCGGCGTCTGATCAGGCTCCAGACTGTTTGCCACCAAGATAAACAAGAATTATCAGAATTGTCCAAAAGTTGTTCTTTTCTACGTTTTAGTGTTTTGCGTTTGCGTACATGTACGTTTGCGTTTAAACGGGAAAGAATAACAGATTCTCCACTGTATATCTCAACAGTCAACATATCGTCCAATTTGAATTTATATATGTTTTTACACTGCGTTGCAAAATGACAAACATTGTAGACCTTAACCTTGCAAATATCTTACAGAAAATATCACAGATTTGGATTTTTTCTTCAACTTTTACCACATTTTGTGTCCATCTAAAACGAGTATTCAGGCTTTGAAATTATTTGAAAATAAATTTGCACGTGCTCTGTTGTTATCTGAAACGTTGAATGTCGTATTGATGTCGCACTAGCATGCTTCATCTGTTTTGTTTTTAGCTCACCTGAGCCAAAGGCTCAATGTGAACTATTTGGGATGGCCCTGTGTCCGGCGTCCGTCGTCGTCCGTCGTCGTTAACAATTGCTTCAAATGACTTCTCCTCCTATACCGCTTGACAGAATTCAACCAAACTTTACAGAAATGTTCCTTGGGTCTAGCTCTTTCAAATTTGTTCAAAGAATTAAAAACAATGCCGAACTCTGGTTGCCATGGCAACCAATGTGAAAAAATCTTCTTGTCAAAAACTGCAAGGGCCAGAGCTTAGATATTTGGCACATAGCATCATCTACAGGTCTTCTATCATGTTTGTTCAAATTATCCCCCTGGGGTCAAAATTGGCCCCTCCCCGGGGGTCACAGTTTTACACAGAGTTATATAGTGAACTTTTCAAATGTCCTCTTCTCTGAAACTAATGTGGCCAGAGCTTTAATATTTGGCATGGTGACACAAATGGTTCTGGTCGGTTGCATAACTAGGTCACAGGAGCTACAAATAGATTTTTTTCAATGAAAACTTTAAAAAAAAATCTTGTCTGAAACTACAAGGGCCAGAGCTTAGATATTTGGCACATAGCATTGCCTACAGGTCCTCTATCAAGTTTGTTCAAATTATGCCCCTGGGATCAACATTGGCCCTGCCCCGGGGGTCACACTTTTACATAGAGTTATATAGATAAATTTTCAAACGTCTTCTTCTCTCAAACTAATATGGCCAGAGCTTTTATTTTCGGTATGGTGACACTTTTAGATATACTTTACATATTTTGTTCAAATTGTTCCGGTCTGTTGCATATCAAGGTCAGTCCTGGACATAAATCATTATCTCCAATTATCTACTGAAGGAGCCCTCTGATCAGGGTCTAAATTGTTTGTCTTTTTGTAATATATTGCAGAAAACAACTCTAAATAGTCATAAATTGACTAGACCTAATTTGAAACTAGAATTGTTCAATAAAAGTTTCAGTGATGAATGAGTTAAATAATTTGGGATAAAAGTGTTTATAGCATTCGAAAGATAAATCCATGCAGTGTAGAACATTTTCGTTTTTGATTAGACGAAACAAAACGCAAACGCAACGCTAGAAAAAGGACAACTTTTTTACAAATTCTGACCGATTATTTCTATCTTGATGGCCAACAGTTTGGTGCCTGAATTGGCTCCAAATTGTTTGCAATGGATATAGTTTTAGCGTAAGTGCGTTTTTGGGAATGCATAACGTCTTCTCTACTGTAACAGTATGACATAATGCTTTGTCTTTCGTAAAGCACTAACGATAGGAAGTAAATGAGAAAACAACTTCAGAGCTTTCCAAAGCTGCTCATCTACAACTGTTTTGTCCCTATCTTTCTAATCTAACATGCTGTTTACGATTCCATTTTGTTGCTTAACAAGGCCGATCTCTACACCTCAGTTATTAAACAACTTTTCTTTCACATAGAATGCTTTCAGATACCAAATCTCGATGACTTGGCCATATAGTCTTAGGGTGGAGCATTTACAGTTACAGGAAGACGATATTCACACCACCCACCGAACCTACCAAAAAAACACCAACAAAAACAACAGCAGAAAAAAATAAACAATCGGGTTTGTGCTAAAATAAAAATGTTCAATGGCAAGCATATTGAGGCCAGATCAGACGCCGGTGCGTCTGATCAGACTCAAAACTGTTTGACACTCAGTTAAAAACAAATTGTCTTTTTAAGAATCTGACATTTTCTACATTTTATTGCATTGCGTTTGATGCGTTTAATTTCGTTTAATAGGGAAATAATGACGTATTCTCTACTGTGAGATTTTTCTCTTGCCTTACAATAACACTTCAAATTACATAGTGATCAAGAACTATGTCACAGTAAGTGAGATATGACACAAAGACAAACCGAAATGCATTTTGTTGTTGTATGCAGACCAGCAAATATGTTCATACACAGTATTTGAAAATGGTACCCGTATCCCAAAAAGTACTCCCTCATACTTTTTTTTATCTCTAGCAAATGTGATGAAGTAAATATACACCGGACAAGCTTCATCCATAATTCAGATCAAAAGTCAATGGTATAGAAATATATATAGAAATATGTGACAATCCGTCATCCCAAGATGTACTCACAAACAAAATGTTCCATTCCTACCTTGTGTGGTATAGGAAATATGCTCCGGACATATATTTTTTTATAATTGAGGTCAAACGCCGAGGTCAAAATCACAGTAGATCTAGATCTAGCATGATAATGAAACGCTACATTCTATAAACACTCTGTTGCGCACTGCCAACTGGTGATGTGTTTATTATATGCCTTGAATACAAACCAGAAACAACTGAGTAGTTGTTTAAATCATTTCATATCCAAATTTTATAAGTTATTTGAAGCAGAACAGGATTTTTTGTATGCCACAAAGAATAACGCGGCACTCGTACATGTACGTAAATGACGTCACGTTAAATCGAAAGCGACGTCAGAGTAAAATACAAAGTGGCTGATACAAGGTGGCTGATACAGACTCTTGTATTTTACTGGGCAGATACACGCGGAAACGCTCGATATCATTCGAAGGCATATAATAAAATATAGGAAATATGGCATAATGCCATGGACAAGTGACGTCAAAAGTCATGGCCAAGGATACAGTACACACTGTACTGGCACTGCACCGCCCCCAAGATGTATTTGGACACCACATTTGTTGTCCTTAGCTGATGTGGTATAGGGCATATGGATCTTACAATCGTTTGCTATAATTGAGGTTAAATACCAAGGTCAAATGGACGGTACGCGACACCCACCATCCCGATATGCATTCACACATTTACTTTGACTTCTCTAGTTGATGTGGTGTAGGACAAATGTTCAGTATAAGCTTTTTCTATAATAAAACGTCCTAAAGTCAATATAAATATCAAAGTTGCAGGGTATCGATCAAAGATGTACCGTCAGACCACAGTTTGTATCCCTAACACACGCGGTATAGGAAATATTTTCCAGACAAAATAATTTCTTTATCTGAAAATGCTACGCGACACTCTATAATCCCAACATGTAGGCCTACTCACATACACACAATTCAGTATACTAGGTGACGTAGTTTAGGAAAAATGGCCCGGACAATAAAGATCAGTTTATAAAATGATGTCAAAGCGACTCGCAACCAGATGGTGCATTTGCAAACTCAAATATAACCAAAAGGATAGCATTATCGTGCATCTGGCATGGAAAAATATGACCAGTCTAAAAACACCCTCTAGAAATGTCTTTTAATCTCAGTTTTTTAGATAATTTCCATCTTTTTATCCATAGCATCTACAGTTGCTATAGAAATTGATCACGGGCTCAGACATAAACCCGAGCCGAATTATGCAGTTGTATGTACTCTTCATCGCTTCCCACTGAAATACGTTAAATTGATCCCAGATAAATGAATAGTTCCGTGGCCCAGTGGGTCAAGCAGTGTCTTCATTTTGACTTGTGTCCGCCCATGCCGGGTCACGGGTTCGATTCCCACCAGAGCTCAATATTTTTTTTATTGAAATGCATTTTTTAAACAGAATTTCTTATCCTAAACTAATTCTTACCCGTTTATATAAGCGTTTGTCACATATTTACAAATTACTATTTTTAATGCTGAATCTGGTTGCGAGTCTCTTTAAGATAAAAGTAACATTGATCTCAAAATGGCACTCGACACTCCAGCACCAAAAGATGTACTCGAACACACGCTATGGTAAATCTACCTGAAACGGCACCAGATCTAGCTCTAAACTGGGTTTTGTTTTTGTTTTTTTCAACGGGCACACTTTTGTATTAATTAGCATATATGCGCGTTTATTGGAAAAGAATAGCGACTTCCTTATTGGGTAAAACATTTTATTTCAACATGAATTTTACAAACATACAACACAGTTTAGGATTGAGATTTAAAATTTGAAACGAAAGCAAAACAGCTTATTGTGTTTCTCTCCTTGCATCGTTATGTGTACACATGCTCTATCTATAACTATAGCATATTGTAAAAATAACCTTAGATTCTATGTAACTGCAATCTCCCTCCAAAGACACCCATTAAAGACGATATAAAGAACACCTAGGTACATGCATTTTTTTTTTAAAAAGTAGTGCAAAACTAATGCAGAATGCATATTGCTTGCTTATCGCATTAATTCTACAACACATTTCCATCGCCTGTCTAAACACTCTCATTTATAATACGACCGTCGATCAAGAGAAACGAAATGTTTCGAGTAACCATAGATATGATAATAAAGATAATAGTAAATGTTTTAAGAATTAGACCAAAGAATATAAACGGAATTTAGATACAAAGAATTAATAGTAAAACAGTTGTTTTGATAAGGATAGACACACGGGAAAAAGGGGAGGAAATGTTCCGAAAATAAGCAGATTGAACCATGAGTTTGGTCTGTATATAGCAATGTTATCAATTTAAAAACCCTTTGTGCTTAAACATACCGATGAGCTGCTTCGACAATTTTAATTTAAATCATAATATAGGTGTGGGTCACCTTGAAGGAAAACGGATAACGATGGAGATGTGAGATAAGACGGAGATGTGTAAGAAGATACTTCGTTTAGAAGTTCAATTCTTTAGATGTCAAAATGTTTGCATTTTAAGAAGAAATGTGCTGCTGCATTTTCAATTTGGCCACATGTGCAGAGAGGAGTATCAGACATGTTCTTTGAGAAGAGGTCGTGATTCAAGGAACTGCAGTTGGTACGAAGTCTTGTGAATAGACTTTGAACTGTTCTGTGTCCATGATAGAAACGTTCAGGTACAGTGTGCTTGTTAATCAGGATATACTGTAATATAGAAAGGCTAGGTGCATGTCTTGTTGTTTCCGGAAGGCTGTTCCACTCTTGTATAGTTGAGGGAAGCAATGATTTGTAAAACAAAACTTGTGCGACACGTCGCAGATTGAAACAAGCATTTCTCAGGTGGTAGCGTGACGCATTACCAACTACTTCTAGTACAGTGGAGAATCTGTTATTCTTTCCCGTTTAAACGCAAACGTACGCAAATGCAAAACACTAAAACGTAGAAAAGAACAACTTTTGGACAAATCTGATAATTCTTGTTTATCTTGGTGGCAAACAGTTTGGAGCCTGATCAGACGCCGGGTTACCCGGCGTCTGATCTGGCTCCAAACTGTTTGCACTGCAAATAATAGTTTTAGCGTAAACGCGTTTATTGGGAAAGAATAACAGATTCTCCACTGTACGAGATCTGTTAAATATTGTGGCGTCAAATTACTGACCATTTTAAAGAAAAGTATTAATTTGTGCTTTCTTCACCTTGATTCCAGATTGTCCCAGCCAACTTCATGTTTTTCAACTGAAACCAGCTTAGTTGTTCCAGTGACTATTCTAGCAGCTTCTAACTGGATTTTTTCAAGTTCATACTTTTGGTTTTGAGTACAGTTACTAAGTAATATATCTTCATATTCTAAAATAGGTCTAATGAATGAGATGTAAATTGCTTCAAGAGACGTTCTGTCTAATGTGTATTTAAGTTTACGCATAACATTTATTCTACTCCAGGCTTTTGTTGTGATATAATCAATCTGGTTTTGCCATGATAAATCATTTGACAGAAACATTCCTAAATGCTTATGCGAGTCTACTTCTGGAATAATGTGGTCCTGCATAGATACAGATGGATGGTTGTTTTTAACCGACTTCCGTGAGATAATTAGGGACTCAGTTTTATTACGATTGAACTTCACAAGCCATTTGTCCGCCCATAAACTAACTTTTGATATGTCTCTATTGATCTGAGATGACATGAGTACGGGGTCATTCCCTATATTAAATAAACAAGCTTGTATCATCCGCAAATAAACGAATGCTAGAACCAATATCATTGATATATCATTTAATAAAAAAACAAAGAATAGCAGAAGACGTTGTATTCATTGTATTTTTACAGTTTATCACTGAAACACCATGCTTATTTTTGTAATCTAGGGCAGGTGGGTTTGCACTTAAGCTGTCTGTCAAGTTATGCACTGCACTTTTACGTATTTAAGGATTTTTTTGTTGGATGTCCTGTTGTTTAAGCTAAAAAAGAAAACTATAACCAATACAACAAGCTTAAGTAAATGACTATTTTGTATACCTCAATTTCTCAACGGTTTTGTTTAAGATTGAACCCTTTGCCTGTCAATCACGACCTGGTCGATACTTGCAAACAGTTTGGATCAATATCAGACGCCGTGTAACGCGGCGTCTGATCTAGATCCAAACTGTTTGATGCTCGTCATAAAGTTTCCTCAATTTAGAAATGCAGAAATCTTAATTTGACAACTTCAGATGACAATTACAGATGATAATTTCAAAGCAGATAAAATGATTACAGGATAAGGGTTAATGGAATATGAATATTGCACCTGGCTAATCATTTATACAGCTTGCACATACCTGTTGTAGACAAAAAAACTGAAATTAATTATTGTTCCTGCAGTGTATATAATAAATATTTTAATGCAGCAGCACTTGAATACGTCAGTATAGTGGTGAAGACGCTACATTTTCCCGTTTAATTGTTTACCACACAACCTGTTTCTATATTTGAAGAAAGGTGACCACTAAAATCGGATTGAAAGCAAAGTAGTATGTGCCTTAACCCATTACCCCATAGCCTGTTTCTAGTTTTGAATATATGTGACCACTTAAAGCAGGTTGAAAGTTCAGTCTGCTTTAAAGGGACTCGCAACCGGATGGTGTACTTGTCAAAATAAAATAAAATACTCAAATAAAAGCAAATTTGTGGCATTATTTGGCTTCTGACATTAAAAAAATATGATCAGTCCAAAAAAAGTTTCAAGAATCGTCACCGAATCTTAGATTTTTAGATATTTTCCATCGTTTTTCTATACCGACTAGTAGACGGTATAGTTGTTGTTGTTGCTTCTCTACACGGGCTCAGACATAAACCCGAGCCGAAACACGAAGTTGTATGCACTTTTTATCGCTACACATTGAAATACGTTAAATCGATCCGAGATAAACGGATAGTCTCCGTGGTTCATTGGTCTAAGCGGTTTCCCCTATTTTGCCTTCTGTCCGCCAATGCCGGGCCCCGGGTTCGAATCCCACCAGAGACCAGTATTTTTTTTTATTGAAATACATTTTTTTTAAACAGAATTTCTTATCCTAAACTAATTCTTTACCATTTATATAAGCGTTTGACACATATTTACAAATTACTATTTTTAATGCACCATCTGGTTGCGAGTCGCTTTAAGCTATTATCTGCTAGAATATAGAAAATATATCCTATGATTTTTATTTGTGACAGTATAAATTGAAAATATTTTCTTCCGTGGATGAATTAATTAAAGACGTAAAAAGGCGTATTTATGGGGGAATGGGTTAAGTAGCGTTCTTATTTACTTTTAGCCTGCTTTGAGCTAACATATGAAACTATTCTGAAAATGCCTTTTATATTTCAAGTTCTGTGGTTAAGTTACCTCTATGCTAGTTTACATTAAACCATTTTACCTTCATATGCGAATACAGTCGACATCGCAAATAGTTTTGAACTTGATCAGACGCCGCGTAACGCGGCGTTTGATCAGGATCAGAACTGTTTATCGTTTCGATGTTTTCTCCGTCATTTAGCCTAAAAATCAAGCTTTGAAACAAAAGTGCAGACCACAATTTGAAAAAGACGGTTGTAGGCCTATATAGGTGGCAGGTTTAACCCTTTGAACCCTAGTCCCGCATATAGGCGTCCTTTTCAAACAGTGTACATGTGAATAGTAGACTAGTCCTATGCAAACAGTGAAGACCCAGATCAGAGGGCTCCGAAAGGAGCCCTCTGATCAGGGTCTTCGCTGTTTGTCCTTATGCCTAACATTGACAAATACAACCCTTAAAAGTCAGAAATGGACTAGACTAAAATGGAAACTGGAATTGTCCAATTAAGTTTCAGGGAGGAAAGAGTTAAAGCAGGCTACACAATCTGGCATTGAAGGGGTTAAACACGCTATTTATTCTGTCATTTAGACTGAGACGAGTAATCTGCTTTCTTTTCTCTCAAATAGTTACAAACTACTCTTATAATAGACATGATTTCACCGAACTGTCTGCTAGCTGTTACCTAGGAATAACTTCACAAGAAGACACTGAGCTCGCAGATGCGCGTACCTTTACCCACTATCCTTTGCAAAAAGCTTGTTATTAACAGAATACTACTCTTACAAACAGTTTGAATCCTGATCGGACGCCGATTAAATCAGCGTCCGATCAGGATCCAAACTGTTTGGCATTCAACTGATTTAAAAATTATGGAATATGTTCACATAACACTTATTTTAATCATGTAACGAATTTAAGCAGAGGAGAAATTTGAAAGCAGACGACATTAACAGTCGGTGTAAGGATGGACGACGGGTGCTAAGAAAAGACCATGCTTACCTAAGACACATACAGAACAGTACAGGTCTGGCTGTGATGTACCAAGTATATACTCAGCATCAAAAGCAACGTTGATATTTCACACGTGTGCACCAGTGGAATTTGTGATGTTGCTGTAGAATTTGCAATGCAATTAACTGCTATTGTTAAACATCGCTAAAAATAAATTCTATCGTTATCATTTTCATAATATTTTCATTGTTGTATTTTGGAATTCCGTTTTTTATGACATTGATTTATTGACTAGAAATATATAGATAGTGTGTATATATAGAATGTCGGGTTGGTTTGTATAGGATTAGTGTAGTGTGCTGCTAATCCACCGAACTTGAAGATGATAAATTAGCAAGAAGTTTGAAACTATTTTAATTGATGTGCTTTAAATTATCGCGTGGGTGTGTTTGGAAAGTTCATTGCACGAAATGACGTATTGTGTGTGTAGAAATTGAAGGAATAACCGACAAAAGAATTCCAAAAGGTGAATGTTTATGTTCCAAGTGGTGTTTTGCAGTTAAAGAAGTTTTCAACAGTGAACTAGTTTAATTGACATATTTGTACTGGTGAGTAATGCATGCATCCGTTTTGATTTTGAAGTTTGCCATCCTTTGAAGCTGTTGCAGTGGAGAATCTGTTATTCTTTCCCAATAAATGCGTTTACGCTAAAACTATTATTTGCAGTGCAAATAGTTTGGAACCAGATCAGACGCCGGGTAACCCGGCGTCTGATCAGGCTCCAAACTGTTTGCCACCAAGATAAACAAGAATTATCAGAATTGTCCAAAAGTTGTACTTTTCTACGTTTTAGTGTTTTGCGTTTGCGTACGTTTGCGTTTAAACGGGAAATAATAACATATTCTCCACTGTAACCCTTTCACTCTCAATTATGCTTAAAAACGCGTTTGCAAACATTTTGGATGCTGATAAGACGCCACGTTACGCGGCGTCTGATCAGGACCCAAACTGTTTGACACTCTTTTCGATATGATTTAAGTCATACAACCTTAAATATAACTTTAAAACGTGTCTTACAGACAACAGTACTAAAGCAGACGACAATAAAGCGGGGAAGGGGTAAAACTCTCCCGAATAATTTGATCATGAAAGGGTTATGTACAGTCAATCTTGTATTGAGTTACCAGTTAGTGAAGTTAAACAAATTAGTCAGTGAAATAAGCTCACATGCGAGCTTTCCGTACTATTTTTATCCTGCATCAAACAAACATATTAAATTATGTATAAATATTGCACTTGGGTCTTCTACTAAGTGCTATGGTTTAACACGTGTGTTAACACATTCAACCCTAGCGACGAGTAAAGTCGTCATTTTAAAACAGTGTACATGTGGGGATTACACTTGTCCTATACAAATAATGTAGACCCTGATCAGAGGGCTCTTTATGGAGCCCTCTGAATCAGAGTCTACACTGTTTGTCAATTTGTAAAATATTGTATAAATATAGCATAGTCTTCAAGCTCCAAACTGTTTGATACTCAGATAAAAATAAATTTGCAGATTTTCCAAGAAGCTATAATGTTCCTACATTTAATTTCATAACGTTTGCATTGAGCTTTGATTACAGTGGAGAATCTGTTATTCTTTCCCAATAAACGCGTTTACGCTAAAACTATTATTTGCAGTGCAAACAGTTTGGAGCCAGATCAGACGCCGGGTAACCCGGCGTCTGATCAGGCTCCAAACTGTTTGCCACCAAGATAAACAAGAATTATCAGAATTGTCCAAAAGTTGTTCTTTTCTACGTTTTAGTGCTTTGCGTTTGCGTACGTTTGCGTTTAAACGGGAAAGAATAACAGATTCTCCACTGTAAACGGGAAAGAATAGCGCCTTACCCACTGAACAATCCTTCTAGGTTACTAATTTTTGTGCCAAGGTTTTAAATGACTAAATTCTAAGAATTATTAAACCTATAATATATGTTTGTTACATCAAATCAGCATTTAGCAATCACACAAGAGAATATGCAACTTAAATCATTGACTCCTGAAAGTTCAAATGGACATTGCAATTCCCAATTCAGTCTAATCCTTTCTGAACTATTTATGATCGTTTTATAATATAATGCAAAACTGTAAACAGTGAACATCCTAGTTAGAGGGTTCCTTTAGGAATCCCCTGTTTGTTTTGTATTAAGGAGGCACACAACGGTTTCATAGGGAAATGTTCAAATGTCTTAATAAAAGGCTATTGGTAAGTTTGAAAGTATTTTTGAAGATGAAAATTTTTATTTTAGGGGAGAATGCATTAATATGTTACTTTGTGGCATGATTTTAACAAAATGCGCACTAAGATGATGACTTTTTGTAGTCGGGTGGGTATAAAACTGGGGCAATCTGGAAACCAGTGGTTCGGGCTAAATAAACTGGGAATCAGCATAATTTTACTGGTGGGTGCAGACACATGAAAATTGTGCAAAATCGACCTGGAATCCCTATTGTTTGTGCCAAAGTTCCTAAAAGCAACAGGTTTAGTGAGTCTAAAAATACTTTTCACTAAGTGCCATCACTTGACGAACACTCTCGAATTTTTCGGAGAAGATGTGGGTTTTGAGGCTTTTTTGTCATGGGTTTTCGCGACCATAACAAACTTTAAATTTGGCCACAGAGGAATCTGAACGTGTGCTTATGTGGATGGTTTCAGCTGTTTTGTTATGCCTAGAGATGTATTTACTGATATAGGACTGAGTTTTGATTCTGGTTTGTGCGTGAAAGTCAGGAGGAGATAAATATAGATGTCAAGTAGACCACCGGTGCCGAGATTTCAGAAAAAACCGTTGTGTGCCTCCTAAACAATCATCTGCTTTAAAACTGTATCATCACATTTGGTTTTAACCAATTTAATCCTAAATTCTACTTAGACATTGGCAAAGAGTGTATACCAAGACTAGTCACCACGTCACATATGAACAAACACTGTAAGGTCTTTAGATCACATTTGTATATCTATAATGAAATTACCCAACACCTACATAGGAACAGTTCATTGCACTATCAAGGCATAAATGGGTAATCATGTTTCTTAGCCCACGTTCGGCCATTACTTTAAAACATACATGTGTTTGTCAAAACACTCTACATAAACTGAACTCTAGATAAAAGGCATGCAGTAAACTGAACAAATCCAACATTTTCTCACTCATTTCAGTACTAAATCCTATGGTGTTACTAACTTACTATATAATCATTAGAATCGCCTCGAAGAGAGATGAGTCTAATGAGTATAGTGACACCATAGGGTTTAATGCAGAAATAAAGATTTAAGTTATTGAAATACTCCCATACAGTCCGGAGCTCTGCCCTTTTAACACATTCATCCCTAGCGACTAGTACAGTGGAAAATCTGTTATTCTTTCTCGTTTAAACGCAAACGTACGCAAACGCAAAGCACTAAAACGTAGAAAAGAACAACTTTTGGACAATTATGATAATTCTTGTTTATCTTGGTGGCAAACAGTTTGGAGCCTGATCAGACGCCGGGTTACCCGGCGTCTGATCTGGCTCCAAACTGTTTGCACTGCAAATAATAGTTTTAGCGTAAACGCGTTTATTGGGAAAGAATAACAGATTATCCACTCTATACTGTCAAAACAGTGTACCTGTGAGGATTTTGAGGATTACACGTGTCCCATGCAAACAGTGTAGGAGCCCTCTGATCAGGGTCTACACTGTTTGTAATTTTAAAATATAAGATAAAATCAACCATAAAGAGTCAAAAATGGACAACACTTATTTTGGAATTGGAATTATTCATTAAAAGTTTCAGGGCTGAATGAGTTAAACGATACACACACAAAATAATACAGCGTAAATAATACAAGCACACTACGGTTGGTGTGAAACTATGAAAAGAATAAATCTTACAATCATGTAAACATGTTCTGGAAACAGTCAAAATACTCAGAGGCATAGTCTACTTGCTTCGAAAATTGCATTCAATGCAGCTTACTTTACATACAGTGGAGAATTTGTTATTCTTTCCCGTTTAAACGCAAACGTACGCAAACGCAAAGCACTAAAACGTAGAAAAGTACAACTTTTGGACAATTATGATAATTCTTGTTTATCTTGGCTCCAAACTGTTTGCACTGCAAATAATAGTTTTAGCGTAAACGCGTTTATTGGGAAAGAATAACAGATTCTCCACTGTTGTTCTCGCCGATTCTTGTGTTCTCAGGGGTTCTCGAATGCTCAGGTCTTATGGAAACGGATATCCGGAAATATATCAATATGTTTTCCTCCGATAAATTTCCGTTGGAAATGTGGTATGGACCTATAAAACATCAACTGCATTTGAATTTTCTTTTCAGAAATTTCACATGTAAAACGCATTGCTTATTGTCATGTATTTGATACTACATGAACTCGTAACTGCATAGTTGAATTTCAATAAAATCATGCCACAGAAGCAGAAAGTTTCCATATGCTAGATTACAACGTAATTATAAGTGGCTATAAAATTATTTAACAAAAAGACAACTGCACGAAAACCGCGAAGCAGATGTTATTAAGTCAAAATACCTAAACTTTGCAGTTGAGAAATAAAAGCAGACGGCAGTTGTTCAAAATAAATTACGTCATCAGTGAAGGGATACCCTTGTGACGAACCGTTAATCGCCCAAATAGTCCCTTATGCTAAACGCAAAGACAATTCAATAAAATATAGAAAACTACAATTTTTCGAATACATGTAGATCTAGTCTGATTTTTTAATACGCACTATTGTCAACTCTTGCCATCTTATTTTAAACAGACGTAGATCTCTGCTATATAACAATGTGTAAACTGTGATATTTGATTTGAGATGCACTTTGTATATTATAATGATGACTATATCCGCTTTTATTGTAAATAATGTGGATATTTTATAGTACTTAGAATGTGTTCATTTTGACAACACTGTGATAGTCTCTTATAATTCATAACTGAATGACAGGGAACATTCATTTGTTTGTATATTTATTATTTAATTGTATTATGTTGTATCCATGATGATGATTTATCTTTATATCAGTGGCAAACAGTTTTAGTGTAAACGCGTTTATTGTGAAGGAACTGTAGCACTCAATCGAGATGTACAAGCCTTCAAACATATAGTCGCTTCCTTTGTATACAGACCAGAGTTTCACCAGTGGTACTGCTTGAAAGAATTTGTTGAAAGTATTTTCGTTATGCCACTTTGACATTAGACTAACTAGGTGCTAAATAACTTCAAGCGAACAGAAAACCCTTACACTTCCCCAATCAAAATGTGACTAGTGATTTGCAAACAGCTTAGATCCTGATCAGACGCCGAGTTACTCGGCGTGTCATCAGGATCCAAGCTGATTGCACGCACCTGAAGCTTTCTTCAAGTAAAAATACAAAAAAGATTTTAAAACTAAAAGTGCAGACGACAATTTTAAAGCAGACGATATTTTAGGCGGGAAAAGGATTAATTGGAAGTTGTAAGGCGCGTGCAACAGGTAATACAAAACGTGCTCGTTGATTTACAAGACTTAGCAAGAAAATCTGCGAATTGCTTTTCTTTCCAGTAATGACATTGATAAGTTTCTGAAGTATGGTCCTGAATACACATTATTTCTTCCCGATTAAATGAAACAAAACGTAAACGCAAAATAATAAACTGGAAAAAATGACAACTTTTTGACACTTCTGGCCATTTTATTGTATCGGAGTTATCCCGACAATTAAATTCAACGGAAGAGTTGCATCGTGTTTAAATCGCAGGTGTCTGCTTAAAGCAAGATGCTTGTAAAGCAACAAACTGTCTGCTTTATTTCTATCCTGTGTTATGCGATCCCATGTTGCAACATTGTAAATAAATTAAGCGTAAGACATACGGTCATTTATGCCTATATATATTGCAACAAACTCTCCCCGATTCCTTGCTGGAAGATTTCATTCTATATATCAAGGGTGATCAAACTACACAACAGTATTTGTCCATGCAGCAGGACATGTCATATGAATTGTCAACAGTGCAGACCAGGATAAGATGCCACAAAACTGTTTGAAATTTTCAGATAAAACTAATTCGCCAGAGTTTTCATAGACTTTTGCAAGTTGTGTTTAGTTTCGAATGGTGTGGTTTTAATGCTTCCATTGCACCTGTTAGTTATTAACTTATACACACAATTCCTATTGGTATAACTAGTATACCACTGTTAATGCCTCCAAACACTGTAGACCCTTATGACACGTGGCGCGGTGTCTCATCCGGGTATACAATTTTTTTTTTTTTTTTGCTAGTCCATGTTGTTATGTTGCAATTACATGTATCTATGGTCGGAGGTTGTGGATGAATGGAGGTATGCATGAGGTCAATAATTGTGTTTCATGATGATTTGCACGGTTTGCATTTGTATGCATATTGGGGGGTCTCCGTGGCCTAGTGGTATAGTCACTGTGACTTACATCACTAAGCTCCTCACCGCTGTGAGTTCGAATCCCAGTAGGGTCGTTCGGAATTTTCATGTGGGGAAGCCTTCCAGCTGGCTTGCGGAAGGTCGGTGGTTCTACCCAGTTGCCGATTTGTGCCTGAAACAGTGCATAAAGGGCTTCTGGGGTCTTCCTCCACCTGTAATTAGCTGGACGTCGCGATATGACTGAAATACTGTTGAAAGCGACGTGAAATCAAAACAAATCAAATCAAATTGTATGCATATTGTGACCATGTTGGGCAGATGATATGTATACGGTATAGATAATCGCGACATCTTACCAGGATCTACACGTTTTGCATATGCAATTTTCTTTTGATTATGAATTTATGATGAGCGGAACAAATGCTCAGCAAGACTAGATTAGAGCCTAATAGTATACAACTTTCCGCAGGAGAGAATACGTTATTATTTCTCATTCACACGAAAGTAAACACAAACGAAAATCGATTAAATGGATAAAATAACATTTTTTATTTTACAATTATGACCATTAATTGTTACCTCAGTGGCAAACAGTTTGGAGCCTTATAAGACGCCAGTTTACAGTGGAGAATCTGTTATTCTTTCCCGTTTAAACGCAAACGTACGCAAAGCACTAAAACGTAGAAAAGAACAACTTTTGGACAAATCTGATAATTCTTGTTTATCTTGGTGGCAAACAGTTTTGAGCCTGATCAGACGCCGGGTTACCCGGCGTCTGATCTGGCTCCAAACTGTTTGCACTGCAAATAATAGTTTTAGCATAAACGCGTTTATTGGGAAAGAATAACAGATTCTCCACTGTACCTGGCGTCTTATATGGCTCAAAAGTTATTGTAATGATATAATATTTTAGCATAAACGCGTTTAATAGGAAAGAATAACGTCTAATCCACTGTACAATTCTTGTCTATAATCAGCTCAACGTAATCTATCATCGATAAGTGATTTTCCATGTTGCCCTGATAAATATGATTTAGGTGCACTTCTTAGAGACAAAACGATCAAACTGATTATACAACTAAAGTGCTAGATTTTATTCTACTGTTCCTCATCCAGTCAAGTTAACTGCTGTTTAAACGTGTTAACCCTTTATCGGAACATGTTGCTTGCAAATGGTTTGAATCCCGACTCAGACGCTGCGAAATTGCGGCGTCTGAACTCGATTCAATCTGTTTGACACTCATCTTTAGGTTTCTTTAACTTAGAAATGCATAAATCGTAAATTTCGATAATTTCAAAGCAGGTTATATCACGTCAGAATAAGGGTTAATCCCTAGATATTGGTAATAGATTAGCTCAATTTTTGCTTATTGCAAGGATTCATTTTTCAGTTGTAAGTGTGTTACACGCAATGTCTATCCGAAAATCAAAACATATACAGTCACAAACAGCTTGCTTATATCAATCTTGTCGGGTTGGAACATTGATAATTCTCTAACACAAATTGATGTCTTAACCCATTCACTGCCAGACGTCATCAATATTAAACGATTGTCGTCTGCTTTTCTCAAATTTAATTTTTAGGTAATTTTGACTTAAGAAATTTTGAAATGAGTGTCAAAAAGGCAGCTAAGGTGGTCGTAATAGAGAAAATTTACTGTCATTCTTTTTGCATAAATGTAATAAAAGGGAACGCTTTGTACACGCATTAAGGTACTAACTTCCTAACCTGTGATAAACGACCATTCAAAGAAGCAGCATGCTGATCTTGAAAGATACGTTGATACTTAGTGCAATGCATAAGAAGCACAAGGAAATTCTATAGGATCTTTCTGTATTAATTTTGCCTACATAAAGCTGCTACAGTGGAGAATCTGTTATTCTTTCCATATAAACGCGTTTACGCTAAAACTATTATTTGCAGTGCAAACAGTTTGGAACCAGATCAGACGCCGGGTAACCCGGCGTCTGATCAGGCTCCAAACTGTTGGCCACCAAGATAAACAAGAATTATCAGAATTGTCCAAAAGTTGTTCTTTTATACGTTTTAGTGCTTTGCGTTTGCGTACGTTTGCGTTTAAACGGAAAAGAATAACAGATTCTCCACTGTAAAGACAGCTCCAAAATGTGGCTTGCGTCGTTTCATATGTCGAGTGTCGTGCTCAAAACCGTAGCGCGACACATGCCATTTGCGCGACATAATATCAATTGTCGCTTCGTGTGTCGTGCGTCGTATCGTGCGTCGGATGAAAATATCATGCGTCGTATCGTGCGTCGCATGTCGTGGTTGGAAGTCAACACACGACATAAGAAGCGACACACGATACAACGCATGACATTTTCATACGACGCACGACAATTCGATACGGCGCACGACAACGCGACACAACAATTCATTTTGTCGAGGTCAAATGATTGGCCAGGGGAGAACGACGGAGCACAATGCGTGTTCTAATGTCGTGCGTTGTATCGCATTGTCATGCGTCGTGTCCCGTTGTCGTGCGTCGTATCGTGCGTCGGATGAATTTATCATGCGTCGTACCGTGGGCCGTGCATCCGCCGACCTCAAACACTCGACATTCGACAATTCAATATTGCGAGTGACATAATTATGTTTGTCGGTTAAAATTATTTAATACAATTTCGATGACAAACATTGAAAAAATGCATATTCCTATTTCAATTAAATTCCAGTCCTAATTACCGGCAGATGTTGCTGACACCTGTTTTAAACAGCTATTTCGAGTTGTGGAAAACTGTTTTATTGCAATGTTATCATTTACATTGTATGCACGAAGACAGACTCTCTCGTGTTATCATATTGTATTGAAATAAAACAATCAGTTTATAATCGGATAAACAGTGGAAAAGACGATGTTACTTCCAGTTTCAACGAAACTAAACACAAACATTAAAATAGAGAAAATGGCAACTGTTTGACAATTCTGACTATTTTGTTTTAGCTGAGATGTAGGCAGTTGGAACCTGATCAAACACCGGGTTAGCCGAAGTCTGATCTGGCTTCAAACTATTTGCAATGGGCATAAAGTTGTGTGTTTTTGATTTTGCCTTTGTTTTAATCATAAACGCGTTTACTTGGAAACAATAAAGCATTCTACAATGTAGGCCACACGTAAGTTATAGCATAGATACGGTGTGGGGAAACTATTATTCTTTCCAGATTAAACGAAATTATACGTAAACACAAAGCAATAAAATGTTATTTTATAAAGTGTTTCTTGAAATCTTTGACGCGTTTAGTACCAGGCGTAGACACGATAGATATAAACACGACAAGGCTCCAAACTGTTTGCCACTGAGATTTTAGCAGATCTAAGTCGGAAATTATGTACAAAGACAGGACATATCTAGTATTCCTTGTTGTTCTTATTACTTTCCAACATGCACCAACCCTTGCAGACAAAATAGCGTAAAGCGGCGTCTGATCTGGATCCAATCTGTTTGACACTCATACCGGAGACTTAGATACTCAGTCTCTGCTCATACCAGTGTTACCCGGCGTTTGCCAATTAGATTAAAATAAATCCATTTCCCCGTTTTATTGAATCGCGTTTGCGTTTCGTTTGCGTTTAAACGGGAAAGAATAACGTTTTCCCCATTGTATATATATATTTATTCAATACAGTGAAACCCCTATAAACCGGACATGTGTGGGGACAACAAAAACGTCCGGTTTAGAGGGGTTTCCGGTTTAGAGGGGTTTTAACCCATAGCTTGTTTCTAGTATGGAAGGTAGCTGACTACTTAAAGCAGGTTGAAAGTAAAGCAGAATGCGCCATAAGGCGCATTCTGCTTTACTTTCAACCTGCTTTAAGCTATCAGCTTTAGCTAGAATATAGAAAATATTTCTGATGATATATGTAATGTATTTTCTTCAGTGAAGGAATAAATCAAAGGCGTAAAAATGGGTGGGAAACGGGACCAAAGTTTTTGTCCGGTTAAGAGACAATTCCGGTATTTACAGGTTCCGGTTTAGAGGGGTTTTACTACATATATTACCGCCCAGCACGTGCAGACAGTGTATTCAGCAAGTAACGTCGATGTTTGCTGGAGCCTGAATTCATTAACCGAGGTAATCGAAGGAATTCATATTTGCTTATCTTATTTATTGTATTAACCCTTTCATCACGGAGTAATTGTCGTCTGCTGAGAATGTCGTCTGCTAAAATATGAAACCAGCCTGATCGTATGTACGTTTATATACAGCCACATGACCTAAGTGGCAATTAGTTTGGTCCTGATTAGGCCCTACCTTAAAGGAAGTCTGATCTGGGTCCAAATTGTTGACATGTCGTAAATTAGGGGTTTCGTATTAAAATGGATAACACTTTTCCCGGTATTATTATCGTCTGCTTAAAATTGTGATAGTTCTTGCATTTTGACGGAAGAAATATGGAAAACGAGTGGCAAACGCCTATATCCTGATCATACAGTGGAGAAAACGTTATTCTTTCCCGTTTAAACGCAAACGTACGCAAACGCAAAACACTAAAACGTAGAAAAGTTCAACTTTTGGACAATTCTGATAATTCATGTTTATCTTGGTGGCAAACAGTTTGGAGCCTAATCAGACGCCGGGTTACCCGGCGTCTGATCTGGCTCCAAACTGTTTGCACTGCAAATAATAGTTATAGCGTAAACGCGTTTATTGGGAAAGAATTATAACGTTTTCTCCACTGTACGCCGCATTATTCGGCGTCTGATCTGAATCTTAACTGATTGTTAATGTAAGTGATATCGCCGCTGAAAAGAAAGGGCGAGATAAATATGATAGGTTTAGCAAATGATATAAACTTTGTCGGAAGACCCAATAATGATATAAAATGATTGGAAGGCCCAATAAAAAACAGACTAAACAGTCAATGAACTCTGTCTGAAGTTAATCAAAGCAAAACATATTTACTAGTAGTTGTCAGTAATCTTTTTCTTTTACCCTTCTATTTTCAGTCTGCTCGTTGTTTTTGCTCAAAAGAAGTAAGCTATTTTGGCTGTATTATTAATGTCAAAGCTTCTTCGACTAGACGCATGGAATGCAAGAAGAAAAACGCACTCATACGCTTTTACCGTGGGTAACATGTCATCCGTTCCAAATAAACGCTAAAACAAGTATTCCCATAAAACAGGTTGGAGCCAGATTACACATGCCGGATGATCAGGCTTTAAGGTTAATCCTCATCGTGATTCAGTGGGACTTTGGCTATTATTTGCAAACAGCTTGGATCAGCCGCGTTATGCGGCGTCTGATCTGGATTCAAGCTATTTGCCACCCCTATTTATATTTTTTCAAGTTTGAAAAAGTTCTCTTTTTTGCAGACGATATCTTTTAAGCTGACGACAATTCAATCGTCAGACTTTTCAATAATCTGTATTTGTCTATATGTTGTTGCATTGCGTTTGCGTTTTGCTTAGTTCAAAAGTAAAGAATAACGTTCTCTCTACTGTACATCATCTTGTCTTGAAGTTCTCCGCTAAAATGAACAGTAAAACCTCTATATAACGACCACTAAAATAATGCTAATTGATTATATGAAAGACATTCGAAAACTTACACCAAGGTGAAAGTAAAACAGAAAACTCCTACAGGAGCTTTCTGTTTTACTGTCACCCTGCTTTAAGCAGCCACTTGTCGTAAACACCTAATAATCAACATACTTTAGTGGTCGTAACAGAGAGGTGTTTATTGAACTTACAATGTTAACATTTTCAAATTAACTGTACTTTGACTATTTAGGGTTCAATATAGGCCCCCACAGTGCTCCCTCCGTACAGTGGAGAATCTGTTATTCTTTCCCAATAAACGCGTTTACGCTAAAACTATTATTTGCAGTGCAAACAGTTTGGAGCCAGATCAGACGCCGGGATACCCGGCGTCTGATCAGGCTCCAAACTGTTTGCCACCAAGATAAACAAGAATTATCAGAATTGTCCAAAAGTTGTTCTTTTCTACGTTTTAGTGCTTTGCGTTTGCGTACGTTTACGTTTAAACGGGAAAGAATAACAGAACGACTCACTCCTTACAACAACGCTTGCCACTGCATAAACGAGACAATATTGTCTAACACTTTCACGGCCGCATTATCGTCTGATGTTTTTTCTCAAAGTTACATATAAGTTGGCATTTTGACAGAAAAAATAAAATGACGAGTGACAAACAGCTTGAATCCTGATCAGACGCCGCGTTACGCGGGTCTACAGTGTACTCATCAAATGTAAGTTGTTCGTAATGGGTGCGAAAACGAGTAACTAGGGTACAGTTCAATTAATGTATTAATGACTAATTGGAAGTACTTGTATAATGTTACAGGTGGTTGCTTAAAGACATCTCCTGACGACCTTTTGGTCATAACGCCTTGCCAGATTATTTACTGTTGATTTCCTTCCAAAAAGCATGGGCCTTGTGCATATTGAACCATTGAATCGTCTTATGTGAGACCGGACCTTTATATTTGATAGTTTGGTTGGAAATAACCATTGAACATCACTTGATCATGAGTATAATCTGGACCTCACCAGGTAAACTGAGATTGTGTTGTACGTGCTTTACAGTTACATTGACACCTCCAGAACAATATGCTGGTGGTCCCTCAATGGACTGAGGAAAAGTCTTTAATACAGAATGACAAACATGCCTATGTCACACGCATTAAGAGACATCTGCGCGTCTTCAATAGTGATCGTTTAACATCAGTTTGACGAACTATTGTTGAAGTCCAGGGTAAAACCAGGACAGCAATGTGTGTTGGTTTTGCTTGAAGTAATTAGTGGGGCTATTTGGGCCAAAACATATTTGTTTATCCTGTCTATTGCATCGGTTATTGGTTAACCGTGCGTATTTATGAATTAACCCTTTCATTGCCTTACCCCGAGTGCGATATTTACATGCAAACAGTTTGGATCCTGATCAGACGCCGCGTAACGCGGCTTCTGATCAGGATCCAAACAGTTTGACACTCATTACGACATTGCCTTAGCAACTTTACCTAAAATTAAAACTTGAGAAGTAAATGCAGACGACAATTTTCTCACATAACTACCCCTGTTTTCTATAGCGAACAACGATGACGAATATCCTTATCTCCAACATGTGTAACATCACTTTGATGACGTCACTATAACGTCACTATTTATAACGGCGTTTTGACGTTAACGGGGTTCCAAAAAAATTTTTCATATCGCTTTAAAAATAGCTTAAGTCGTTGGTAAAATGTGAGAAAAAGAATCTGTCACTCGTCGATGTTTAAGACGAGTTGGTCTCAAACTCGTCTAGAATAGAAAAGTTATTAAGCTCGCCCAGGCTCGCTTAGTAACATTTCAATTCTAGACTCGTTTGAGATCAACTTGTCTTAAACATCGACGAGTGACAGATCCTATATATCCAAATCAGATGACGTCACGGCAGTTAAAGGCTTAACAAAAAGCATTTAATGAATTAGTCCCGTATTAGCGATAAAGAGATGCTTACTGAGATCTAAAGGTGGAATAACCTTTGTTAAGCCTTTGAACGATAAGTCGCCAACATCAAACTATTCGTCTGCTGTATGGTATGGTACTAATCTGTCTTACCATACCATTGAGCTGTCGTAATTTTATCGTTAGACTAGCTACTATGTGGTAAATATATATATATTTTTTTTTATAGATTTCTTAATTTTATTGATGTTTCGCCCTGACATGACCTTTTTGTTAACCCTTTCCCTCATAGAAGCGCCTTTTAGCGTATTCATTTTATTCCTCCGCTAAAGAAAAAATGTTCCAATTTATACAGTCATGAATATGTATCATAAGGAATATTTTCTTTATTCTAGCAGGTAGTAGCTTAATGCAGACTGCAGACTGCTTTAAGTAGTCACCTATTTTCAAATTCAAATTCAAATTCAAATTCTTTATTTCGCTCAGTACATGTTTTCACATGAATACATGAGGTATTTTCAAAACTAGAAACTGGCCATAGGGTAAAGGGTTAAAGACCACCGTGTAGATTTATAAATGTACAATGGAGAAGTCGTTCTTCTTGCCCATTTAAACAAAACTAAACGCAAACACAATGAAGAAAAATGTAGGGCTAGACAATCCTGACGGCTTATTTTCATCTGAGTGGCAAACAGTTTGGAGTCAGATCAGACGCCGGGTAACCCGGCGTCTGATCTGGCTCCAAACTGTTTGCAATAGACGAAAGGATTTTAGCATTAACTCGTTTATTGAGTAAGAATATAACATTTCCACTGTATAAAGGGGAATTAACGTTCTGGACGAGTAGAAGCTGGTTAGGTAAACCGCCAGTGATTACCGATGTCTTTTAGTACACTGAACCCACCGCCTGCTACAATCTCGTCTGCTTCACACTTGTCAGCGGTTGTTTTAAAATCATAATTTTACAGTCATTTAGAGACAGAATCCTATAACATTTGGGTCAACTAGTTAGTCCAAACTTTTTGTATATTCTAGTATTAGCTCAGTGGCTTGTATGCGAAGAGTTAACTTTCGTACTCCACCAAATTATCGAAGACTGATTGATAATATTAATAACTGTGCTAAATTCAGGTGGTTGCTTTAAGTATAATTGAAGTAAATAGTCAGCTCCGTCAGAAGCTTTATGCCTACTTCCATCTTGCTTTTTAACAACACCGAACTCTGATTGTCTTGATTTTTTCTGTACCCACTGTTTATCATTGCGGACAGATGTAAACGAAACAGAAACGATTGATCACACGTGATCTTATAAATCAACTTATTGAAATTAATAATATATACTGAAAGACAAACGATAGTAAACACTTGAACATTTAATTGTTACCTTTATATATATATTCTCAAAATAATTTGATAATGAACGTTTGATACCAAAATAAATGTTTGTGAGACATTGGCCTATATTTGCAAAAGACTACTTTTTAATTCAAACTTCCGGAAAACACGATAATAATAACTTTAATAAGTTAAGTCATGACTGGTAAGTTATTGAAAATAACAAAATTACCATTTTTCATGCCCAGGCATTCTTGATGAACTTTTTAGTTTTCAATTTCAAGTCTCTGATAATTCATCCAACACTATTTAAAATGGCAGAGAAAGTCGCAAACGAAAATATTCATTCAGAAAACAGCACATGTATGAAAATTGGTAATTTTGTGATTTTCAATAACATAGAAAAGACACAACTTAACCTATGACACGTATGTTTTCCGTAAGTTTAAGTTAAAACTTAGTATTTGCAAAAGTTATGTCAATGACTTAGAAACATTTTGTATCAAAAGTTCAACTAAATACTTCAAAAATTATTGGTAATGAGAAGTGTGTAGTTTCTTTTGACTGTCTGTATATGTTCTGCCATTGAAATAGAAATATTGTAGACTGAGCGATCCATTTTCATTGGTTTGCAAGACCTATCTTGAGGAAACCAGAGAGAGGCTAACCATCTTTGAAAGCATCTCTTCAATGAATGTCTTTTGGCAGAAATAATTGGTACAGTTTAACAAGTGAAAAATACATACACATTACCAGTTGACAGTGCGATACAGAGTGATGTATTTAGCTTGAGACGTTTTTGGCGGAAATATCCGATCTGATGAGCGCCTTGGCGCGAGTCTGATCGGTTGTTTCCGCCAAAAACGTCGAGAGCTAAATGCAACACTCTGTAGCACACTGCCAACTGGTGATGAGTTTATTATATGCCTTGAATACACACCAGAAACAACTAAATAGTTGTTTAAATCATTTTGTATCCAATATTTATTAGTTATTTGAAGCAGAAGAAGAATATTTGTATGCCACAAAGAATAACGCAACACTTGCACATTAACGTAAATGACGTCACGTTAAACCGAAAGCGACGTCAGAGTAAAATACAAAGTTGCTGATACAAGGTGGCTGATACAGACTCTTGTATTTTACTGTGCAAATACACGCGGAAACGCTCGATATCATACGAAGGCATATAGTAAAGATAAATATGTACTCAGCAATAGTTGTAAACGTTTTCGCTGCCAATGGCATTTGCAACAAAGGAAGGACGTTGTCTAATGCTGATATACACTTGTGGTCCAACCCTTTTGTAATATCTTGTATAGCAGTGTAAGCTATTGTTCACGTGTGTACATATACACTACAAAGAAACTGTTTTTATTAAATGCCTTCGAGTGATATCGAGCGTTTCCGCGTGTATTTGCAGAGTAAAATACAAGAGTCTGTATCAGCCACCTTGTATCAGCCACTTTGTATTTTACTCTGACCTCGCTTTCGATTTGACGTGACGTCATTTACGTACATGTACGAGTGCCGCGTTATTCCTTGTGACATACAAAAAATCGTGTTCTGCTTCAAATAACTAATAAATTTTGGATATAAAATGATTTAAACAACTATTTAGTTGTTTCTGGCTTGTATTCAAGGCATATAATAAACACATTACCAGTTGGCAGTGCGCAACAGAGTGTTGCATTTAGCTCTCGACGTTTTTGGCGGAAACAACCGATCGGACTCGCGCCAAGGCGCTCGTCAGATCGGCTATTTCCGCCCAAAACGTCTCGAGCTAAATACATCACTCTGTATCGCGCTGTCAACTGGTAATGTGTATATATCGAAAAATGTACAAATGTATACGTAATCAAAGATTTGCAAAAAACTATTATCAAATCAAATTTGCAACAGAGTAAATCGATGTCTGATCAGGTTCCAAACGGCTCGCAACCACAGTTCAATAAATGGTTAAAGTTTTCTACTCTCTCTTTATTACACTGCGTTTACGTTTCGTTTACACTGTAAACAATAAGGTCTTCCCTAATGTAACAATGACAAATGAGATGTATGCCAAACGTTCGAATTGTTTCAATTATTGTCACTCATTTGATAAGGGTTGGTGATATATTACTTCTTTGATGGTTGGAACAAAGGCAACAAATGTCTATAGTTATGGTAGTATGGGATGGTCGTAGTTCAGTGATTGTGGTTGAGTGAAGTTATATTTGACTCATTTTAGAATTTATTTTGTAAACTAATAACAATAAGTCCTATAATCTTATTGGTTTTACTGAACGAATTTCCCTTATTCAGGATTTATTTCCATGTATATCCATATCGTAGGGTAGTTTGTTTGTTTGTTTTTATTTTTTTTCCACTTTATTGTAAATGTAGTTATTTGTCTTCTTTTCCCACTTTATAAGTACATGCACTTCATTTTATGTGAAGCGCATTTGAACGCACAAACCTCTGTGTAAAAGTCGCTTTATAAATTTCGTATAACAATAATACTAATGATAATACATGTAATGATAATAATACTATTTTATCTAAGTGAAATGTATAAAACGTAGTTTCAACATCTTACGGCCTAGCACGTAGTCGACCATATTTTGGGATGGCTGTATAGTTGAATAAAGGTGATGGTAGTTGACATAAGTTAAGCATAGGGAGACATGGTAACGTCGTAGTTTAGAACTTCAAGAAATCCATGATTTGACCGTAGCTAGACGATATTCTTTCCCTTTAAAACACAATGCAACCATATATCGATGTATATAGTTATAGGATTGACGATCCCTAAAAGTCTTAGTGGCGAACGGTTAGGAGTCTGCTCAGTCAGATGCCGGGGTTTCCCACTGTGACTGTTACAAAACATTGGCAGCGAACAATGAGCTGCTAAACATATTATGCTGTTTCTTCAATTAATATATTTTTGCGATAGACTAATCCACAATTAATATAAAAACTGCCTTCATACCACACATATTTGATACATTGTAGCGCATCTGAAATGTTCATTAACCGAGACTGGAAAAACTGTACTTTTCTTTGTTACTGGAAAAATAATAATTGAATTAAATTTGTGTCTGATAAAATAATTATAATTAATATATAAATGATGAACACAGACACAGTACATATATCATCTACTACAGCCAATCAAAAGAACTTTTGTTTAGTTTAACCCTTCAGCTGAATATCTATATAAAAAATTTTAAAACTCCGCCCCATGAACATCTATCATATGAACTATTACACTGGCTAATGAGATAAGGAAACTGTCTCCCCAGGAAAAGGACAGACTCTCCTGTCGTAGCCTTCTTATCTTGGGCTGCACTGTATCTGGGTATGTACTGTTTGTAATATTGCAATATATTGCCAGAAACCCTGAATCGTCAAACATGGATTAAACTTATTCGGAAACTAAAATTGTCCATTCAAGTTCCAGGATGTTTTCAAGATACAGTGGAGAATCTGTTATTCTTTCCCAATAAACGCGTTTACGCTAAAACTATTATTTGCAGTGCAAACAGTTTGGAGCCAGATCAGACGCCGGGTAACCCGGCGTCTGATCAGGCTCCAAACTGTTTGCCACCAAGATAAACAAGAGTTATCAGAATTGTCCAAAAGTTGTTCTTTTCTACGTTTTAGTGCTTTGCGTTTGCGTACGTTTGCGTTTAAACGGGAAAGAATAACAGATTCTCCACTGTACATATAAATGTATTTTTAGCCCAAACATGCTTAGCAGTGTGAAAGAATAACGTAATATGTATACCATAGCCAACAATGTAGACATCTAAGTATCGTCTAGTCTAAACTGTTTGCCAGTAACTATTTAACTCTTTGCATGCTGGGTAATTTTTCCGTCTGCAAAAGTTATTGTCTGCTACTGTTCTAGAAATAGAATTTTCAAAACTTCTTTTCAAAACAGGGTCAGAGTGTCAAACAGTTTGGATCCTGATGAGACGACGCGTTACGCGGCGTCTCATCAGGTTCCAAACTGTTTGCATAGGTTATCATCATCCTGCCAATTGCGACTTGACTGGTATTTGCAAACAGTTTTTTGAACCAGAACAGACACCGTTAAACGCGACGTCTGATCTGAATCAAAGTTGTTGGACACTCGGTTTTAGGTTTCGAAATTCAAAAACTGATTTCTGTCAAATTTGTAGACGACACTGTCAAAACAGACGATATTTTGGCAGGATAAGGGTAAAAGGGAAAAAGGGGCAACCTTCTTCTATGCCCTTGACAGTTCAATCAGTCTCAAGTTCAACCACATGTATGGCTTCAAGCTTTGGCACGGTAGGTAATTTTACTCTACAAGTCTTATTGTCTGCAACATATGAAGAGAAAAATGCCGAAACAAATTGTATGGTAATTATCAACTATGTCTGTTTATTTATCTTACCTGTGGAATTAATTATATGTCAGCAATGGAATAATATAAGTCACGTAATTAGAAAACAGTGCACTCGTAGTGGATCTCGATTGTTTACAGCACAAATGTACCTACACTGTTGACACACGCTGTATACCCTGATAAGACGCTGTTTTGGCCACACAGGGTCTGAGCAGCGTATACACTGTTTACAATATCTAAGATATTTTTTCTCATTATCAGCCTTACAATGTGGAGTATCAAGTTCGAATCCGGGATGATCGTCAAAATCGAGGTCAGTCGTCATCCTGTGAAAACAAAGTGAAAAGCTATAGTGGAGAATCTGTTATTCTTTCCCGTTTAAACGCAAACGTACGCAAACGCAAAGCACTAAAACGTAGAAAAGAACAACTTTTGGACAATTCTGATAATTCTTGTTTTATCTTGGTGGCAAACAGTTTGGAGCCTGATCAGACGCCGGGTTACCCGGCGTCTGATCTGGCTCCAAACTGTTTGCACTGCAAATAATAGTTTTAGCGTAAACGCGTTTATTGGGAAAGAATAACAGATTCCCCACTGTAGTTCCAACACTTAACAATCCCAACCTCAATCTTAACTCCTTCACATTTTGGATCCTGATCAGACGCCGCGTTACGCTGCGTCTGATCAGGACCTTAACTGTTTGACACTGCTTTCAATATTTCTTAAGTCAAATACCTAAATCAGTTGAGAAATAAAATCAGACGACAATGTTTTAAAATTGATTACGACATGGTAGCGAAGGTGCCGTTGCAATGCAATCAACTGTAGAAATTTTAAAGGATTTTTGGAAAAGATTGGCGACTTATAAAAATCTGAGTTGCACAAAGTTTAGAGCCTACTCGAAAGCCAGGTTACACGGCGTCTGATCTGGTTCCAAACTTTTTTGCAACGGACATAATTGTTTCAGAACAAATGCATATACAGTGGAGAATCTGTTATTCTTTCCCGTTTAAACGCAAACGTACGCAAACGCAAAACACTAAAACGTAGAAAAGAACAACTTTTGGACAATTCTGATAATTCTTGTTTATCTTGGTGGCAAACAGTTCGGAGCCTGATCAGACGCCGGGTTACCCGGCGTCTGATCTGGCTCCAAACTGTTTGCACTGCAAATAATAGTTTTAGCGTAAACGCGTTTATTGGGAAATAATAACAGATTCTCCACTGTAATTAGAAAATATAATATCTTCACCACTGTAGCATTTTTATTTGCACAATATATTAATGTTACTTCACGTATGTTTCTAGCCTCCGTAAGGCATAAGCCAGAAGGGCAAGTGAGCTTCTACGAGATGAAAACTCTTGAAAACATATGCAGTTTATCCTTTCCCTGTTCTTTTTCTATTTCCCTCTCTTTATGTTTAGTGTATTGTTTATTTTTCTTAAACATTGCATAGTTTGTTCTATTGCTATTTAAAAGAAGGACACACTGTTCAGACTCTGATCATCGGGTTCTTTCAGGACCCCGCTGATCTAGATGTACAATGTACACCGGCTGCAAATAATGTGTGTATTGAGTTCCCTCACTGTAAAGGGGTTAAGTTGCGTTATAGATCTGTTTGCAATATCCTAACAATGGGAAAACATTAATGTACTATACCGTATGAAGGCCAAGGGTGCCACCTTGGCATGCCTGATATACTGAACATATGATTTCTGACAGACCATACATTACTGTACGTACAACAAAACCTCCCAATTACGACCACTCACAGGAATATATTTTCGATTTTGTTAAAAACAGGTTGCAGCTTAAAGCAAGTTGAGAGTAAAGCAGAAAGCTCCTGAAGGAGATTTCTGCTTTACTTTCAACTTGTTTTAAGCAGACCCTTGCTTAAAGCACCGAAATGGAGTCTTCTTATGAGTGGCCGTTATATCGGGTGGCCGTTTTAGACGGTGGCCGCTATAGAGGGGTTGACTGTAGTTGAGTACCGACATTTTTAGCACGTCTTTATGTAAATGTCAGGCTAAATGAATTGTAGCAAGAAGCTGATCAGATAACGAGAAAGTAACAAGTCTTTGACCTGATAACATCAGCTAATGATTTGCAAAAAATAGTCCCATGAGGTGTAATCAATGTGCATTATTATCGAATTGTGTCTTGTCCTAATATCGGATGCCGCTTAGTTTGAAGCTGTCGTCTGCAAAGTTTGTCATAAAGTGCCCTGCCTTTTTAATTGCAGAAATCCAAAGACAACTGTCAAACAGATTTGATCCAGATTTGATAAATGATGAAATTTTAAAATTTAAACAAAACTGTTAATATACACTCTGTCATTTTCTTTTCATTGATCTGTCTGATTTTTCAACAATTTTCTGAGATACAATTACATGTATTACTATATTATTTTTGTTCAGCATAAGGCTCCATCTGTCTTGAGCAAGCCCAGTAAAAGTATTTGATAAGTGCCTACTTAATACAAGTTGAGTTATATCTGAAAGCAGTATAATCGTACTTTATTTAAACTTATTTGAAAGTCAATTTGAGTGGAAAAACCGAACGGTTCCGAACGAGCAGTGTTAAGACATTACCACCAAGCAGCTGTGTTAGATATATTAGCTATTCATTGCAAAAAGTAGAATGTGTTGTGGCAAAAAATATGTCATTGCTATAAATAGTTATTAGCGATGTACATAACAGATATTTCCTCCTGCCAAAAATAATTTTGGATGCATGGACGGAATAAGCATGTATCGGATTACCTGATTTCTTCTTTAATTTTTAAGACAGGTGACCACTTATTGGCACTTAAAACAGGTTAAAAGAAAAGCAGAATGTGCCTTAAGGAGCATTCTGCTATACTTTTAGCTTGCATTATGCTACCATCTGCTAGGTTATAAGAAATCTTTCTTATGGTGCATATCCATTACTGTATAAAGTGGAACTGTTGTATTCTGTTAAAAAGAATACATTAAAGGCGTAAAGGCTCAGCATACACTACTTGTCGAATCATTAAATAGTGCAGGGTTAAACCCTTGGGCCCGTCTTATTAAATTTCGTACGACAAATATTGTCGTAAGTCAGATTCTAAACTTTTCATTTATTCTTTATTCCTCCATCTAATCCTCTCGTGTGGCATATCTTTATCGTATTGAAAAGACAATTCCAAGGAGATGTCACAAGCAATGATTATGTGTAGAAATAAAAAAAATATACGTATTCTAAAGTTTTGACCTACGATAGATTTTGTCGTACGACGTTTCATAAGAAGAGCCCCTTTTTTATAAGAACACAGAGGAGTCCATTTGAAAATTCAGCATACAGTGGAGAATCTGTTATTCTTTCCAAATAAACGCGTTTACGCTAAAACTATTATTTGCAGTGCAAACATTTTGGAGCCAGATCAGACGCCGGGTAACCAAGATGAACAAGAATTATCAGAATTGTCCAAAAGTTGTTCTTTTCTACGTTTTAGTGCTTTGCGTTTGCGTACGTTTGCGTTTAAACGGGAAAGAATAACAGATTCTCCACTGTAGTAAGGGCCATGCCGTAAAGTGGTTTGGTTTGTAAGTAGAGTATGAACAAGGAGTTCCTATAATTGTCGTTATCAAGAAGGGTGTGTGTAAATAGTTATTTCTTCCTGTCCGAGTCCAGTTCTAGCTGAACACTTATCTCGCCATCTTCTCACCATCGCCCACCACTGTTCTTTGAACAAAGATCCGCTGGTACAGTACAGGACGAAATTGAACGTGAAATTACCCATAAGTAGGATATCCACCACTGCTCCTATGAACTGTATTACTAGTTTGTTCCTCTCCAAAGACTGTCGTTCAATAATTGCAACCGCCACCTTAAACACACAATAAGGTAACAACGACAAAACAAACACACCACTCACTACGAGTAACATTCTTGTTGTGGAGTTGTTTCTTGTTACAGATAGCGATTGTACGGCCGCTGGCTGGACTCTTCTTGTCCGTCTTCTTATCTTGCAGGCTATTGTCACATTTCCTACAGACACTAACACTATCGGAACTATGCAGTAAACGACAAATACCATGTAGTTATATTCCGATGAAAAGAAACGCCTATATGTATCTGACGAAAACATACACGAGTGGTGCCTTGCATCCCAGCTAAATCCAAAGAGCAGGTGACCGTTTAATAGGCATATGATTCCAAAAGTAACCAGTGAGGTGATCACAGCATTCCGGGTGGATAACTTGCATCTTACTGAATGTGGAAACATTGTGCATAGAAACCTTTCAGCTGTTAGAAAAACTAGCAGCCAAACTGAAAACCCACCAGTTGTATACAATAACCATTGCCAAAGGACGCAAGGAATTGGCCCTTTGTCTTGTAGATTTTCACCCCACTCTGCCAGCGTTAGGAAATACAAACTCAATGACCACAGAGTACCAAGGTCTGAGCATGCAAGAAACGCCCAATACACACTTGTCGATATGCGTCGCATCTTCTTCTGTGATAGAACTAACAATGTCAGGCAATTTCCCGTAGTACCTAAAGTGGATAATATATTATCATTATAGTCAATATTGTGTTCAGCAAACCATTATTAAGGATCATACAGATTTTAATGATAGGTGTTTGCTCAACGCATAATAGAAATAAGGCAGAAAGCTTACATGGGTTAATATTGCATTAGTTTTATTCTGCATAAAGCAACCATCTCTTTTTAAGACTACAAATGAGTGTTATCTATAAGCTGTCTCTTACTAGAAAATTGGCCGTGTAAAAGCAAAACGAAATGAAATTAATTGTAGGAAAATAACAATTTCTTGCAAAATGTTGACTATTTATTTAATTTTCATGGCAAACATTTTTATGTCTGATCAGCCGCCGAGTTACTCGGGGTCTGATCAGGCTCCAAAATGTTTGCAATTGAAATCAGTTCTTGAAGTTTACAAAGAGGCGATTAATGGGAATTAATAGCATATCCACACTACCTATGACTAGAAATATCCAAAGAATTCTGTATATCCACTTTGTCCAGTAGCACAAAAGACTGTCTTTTGTAGAACAAACAAACTGGTAGTGAACTCTTCCATAAAGTTCCGAAACCATTTTAGATAAAACATGCACTTTCCTACACGAAACTGAATTAACTTCCTCCGCTATACTGTTTCGAACAACTGTAACACGAAAAACAATCAATGGTACAGAGCGAAAGGTTGTAATTTAGTTACAACAACAGAAATCTGTTTGCATTTCAGACCTTAATAAACAATTCGTCCACGTTTTCAGAGTCTATATCTTTTATTTGGTTGTATTGCGCCTTGCGTCTTGCGTCAGTGTTTAGTTTCGTTTATTCAATGAGTGCCATCTTCCCAACGGTTATATAGCATATGAATCCCGTTTGTGTCAGAAGTCAAAACTTAAACGAAAGGAGAAGACGTTCTTCTTTCCAAATAAACGCGTTTACGCTAAAACTTTTACTTCCTTTGCAAACAGTTCGGAGCCTGATCAGACGCCGGGTAACCCGGCGTCTGATCAGGATCCAAACTGTTTGCCACTCAGACCAAAATAAATATTTAGAAATTTCTCAAAAAATGTATTTTTCTGCATTTTATAGCAACGCGTTTCCGTTTAAACGGGAAATAATAACGCCTTCTCCACTGTACATTCTATTAATTGCAAAATTCAGAATACATATACATATACAGCTACAGTGGTTTATTGTAACATTGCTTTTTTCATATACAATTTACCTGTATAAAACGGACACAGCAAAGAAAGTACACAGGTTACTGAGGTAGTATTTTGGCCAAGTTACAGCTTAATGCAAGAAAATATGTTATAAAGAAAACTCCTAAGGGAGCTTTCTACATTACGTTTGTCCTACATCTAGCAGTCACCTGCTTGAAGGATCGCCACCTTTCTTCATTTAGTAGACCTCTACCATAAGGTTGGTTGTATTAATGTCACGTGATAGAATGCAACATATATCACAACTCAAGAGCAATCAGAAATATGATAACTTAAAAGCATGATTATCCATAGAGACCTCCGCCCGGAAGCGAACTATCTATAAATACAAACAGTCAACTTTGTATTCAGCGACTACTAAATGAAGACGTTCAGCCTTCTTTAACCCTTTACCCCATAGAAACGACTTTTAGCGTATTTAATTTATTCCTCCGCTGAAGAAAATAGTTCCAGTTTATACCCTCATGAACAATTACAATAACAAATATTTTTATATAGCCTAGCAGATGATAGTTCAAAGAAGGCTGAAAGTAAAGCAGAATATGCCTTAAGGCACATTCTGCTTTACTTTCAACCTGCTTTAAGTGATCACCTGTATCTAATGTTATAAACGGGTTATTGGGAAAAGGGTTAAATAGATGTCACTGCTAAACGCAGGACTTATATAATGCAGAAAGCTCATACAGGAGCCTCCTACATATATTTTATCCTGTTTTAATTTCTTGAATTTCCTAAAGGTTACTGGTGAAACTTCTTTTCATTCGCTCTGCACCAGTATTGCAAAATATTTACAGTGCTCCCTCCCGATAACGACCCTCCGAACACCGATTCCCTCCGTACAACAAAGTTTGCCGCTATTTCCCAAGCAAGAAATTTATGTCTAACGCTTTCACTGCTGCAATATCGTCTACTCAAAGTTGTCGTTTGCTGTTTTTTCCACAAAGTTACGAATTGGGCTGTCGTTTTGACTAAGAAATGTAAAGATGAATGACAAATAGTTTGAACCCAGATCAGACATCGCGTTACGCGGCGTCTGATCTGGGTTCAAACTGTTTGAAAACGTATAGACAAGTCATCCTTAGGGTATTAATTGTCCCTACCTATAACAACTCGCTCCGAGAAACACGGACACTATTTGTCTCCCATTTGGGTGCGTTTGTAGAGAGGGAGCACTGTTTACGGTTTAGAAGAGGAATCCCTCATGGGAAATTTCATTTACAATGAAACAAAACAAACAAAGCATGTTATTATTCATACAAACCTGGACAGGGCGATCATTGAAGAGAAGCTTAACGGATATCTTTAACAGACACTTAAGGCAGATAGATTGAAGTTATTATGAAACCTTTTGGGACTCGTAGTTAATAGCGCCTTATTGTCTTTTCCAATATACGGTAAAACTCTCTTATACAGTGGAGAATCTGTTATTCTTTCCCAATAAACGCGTTTACGCTAAAACTATTATTTGCAGTGCAAACAGTTTGGAGCCAGATCAGACGCCGGGTAACCCGGCGTCTGATCAGGCTCCAAACTGTTTGCCACCAAGATAAACAAGAATTATCAGAATTGTCCAAAAATTGTTCTTTTCTACGTTTTAGTGCTTTACGTTTGCGTACGTTTGCGTTTAAACGGGAAAGAATAACAAATTCTCCACTGTACAACCACCACTAGAAAAAATGTTAATTGACTGCACAAAAGACAGGTGGCAGCTTACAGCAAGGTGATCGTAAAACAGAAAGCTCCTGAAGGAGCTTTCTGTTTTACGTTCACTTTGCTTTAAGCAGTCACCTGCCTGAAACACCTGGTAATTAATACAATTTAGTGGTCGTAATATAAAGGTTTTATTATATAGGGGCTTCGTCGTTGAATACTCTACTGATCACGGTCATATTAGACTGTATACACGGTGTTATCTCTCCATAACGACCACTGAAATGAACGATACTTATTAATTAATGGCTTTAAAGACAGGTGAAATTATTCAAGAAAGATGAAAATAAAGCAGAAAGCTCCTGTTGGATCTTTCTGCTCAACGTTCACATGGCTTTCAGCAGTCGCCTATCTTTAAACACGCACATTTTAATCTTATTCGGTGATTACAATAGAGAGTTTTTACTGTATTTGATATTTCAAATACTAGTACGTTTTTCTAGAAATTTGATTAACCCCTTAATCGCTTTATTATCATTGCATTTTAAAATTTGATATCTGCATTTTCATTTTAATTTACAAGTTTGACATTTCAACTTGAAAAATACATCGGAGAAGACGTATTCTTTCCTAGTAAACGCGTTTACGCTAAAACGTTTATGTCAATTGCAAACAATTTGGAGCCAGATAAGACGCCGGCTAACCCGGCGTCTGATCAGGCTCCAAACTGTTTGCCACTCAGATTAAAATAAATAGCCATAAAACGCCGTAAATGGAATTGAACTTATCCGAAAAAGCACAGTTAATCATATTGTCCGTGCACTGTAATTGTGAGTGAAACCCGAAGTGGCTCAGAACTAAAGAGAGTCGTAGGCGATATTTTATTCTATTTAGCTGAATAACTTTAGCATCAAATACTTGCTTTTCGAAATTCAAATGAACAAATGGTTTCAGTTTGATACTTTACAGAATAAAAAGTGATTCTCTATTTGGCTACGTAGCCTAACCTGCTACGTTAGTTTTACAACTGTGACGTAGGTCAATTGATAAGATTTCCACGTGGAATTTGTAATTGACACGACGGTCTGCTGAGCTATTTGAAAAATATCACAAACACATATTGTCAACAACATGAATAAAATGATATTTAACTAGAATTGAATACGTGTACAATGATAGAAAAGTTGCTAGACTACTGAACAAGTGGTAACTAGAACCAATACTGCACACAAACCCGAAACCTGGGATTTACCATGCAAGTAAGCACACCTTAATTCGGGCTTAGTTTTACAATATATTAAAAAATAACAAACAGTGAAGACAGTGACCGGGGCGCTTCTGTTGGAGAGCTTTGATATGGATCTCCATTGTTTACATCGACATACAAGTGTTGTTAATAGACCGCCGTTTTAATGACTGAGATTTCTAAAATGTTGGATTATTTGATATGTTTTATTACTCTGTAGTCACGGGTTTTGATGTATACAATAAATGTGTAAGCATACCACGCAGTTTAATTATGTAAATATGCGTTAAAACAATAATGATATAAGTAGGGTAAAACATAACACATAAGTTTTTGCTCTCTTATATTAATTCGTTTTTACTGTAATACATTAAAATCATCTCGAATTTTCTTATTGAAAAGACACTATTTATTTAATATATCTCACTACACATAACATATCACATTGACACGAAAAATTAATATTGAAGAACAGATAGCAGAAAACTACGAAAGCCCCGTGGTGACATTCCATATTTTTAAGTTGGAAATAGGAATATGGAATGTCACCAAGGGGCTTCGTACAAAACAGAGATAAATTAGACATACACAATAAAATGGAGACCATGCATAGAACTACGGAAGCTTGTACGGATAATAATATCTCTAAAAAATAAAGAGTTACATTTATTCATGCTTTTCGGTGGATTACCGGAAAATAGCAGTGGATTATCACTTGGTAATCCACTGCAGTGGATTATCACCAATCGCCGTTTTCCCCGTAGGGCTCCCCAAAAATGGTAGTCAATCGTGTCTTATCGTTAAATTCCGGCAGTCCGATTTGTCGCGAACCACTCAACGGAAGAACACGAATCCAAAATCGGGAGCAACGACGTAATTCGGATGACGTCAAATCAATAAAAAAGTGACGTCATCGTACGGGAAACTGTTTCGTTAATGTGTTCGATGTAAACTTGGGGCTCAACACGGGGTAAATCATATACTTTCGCTTTCACAATTGTCGAACAATTTCGTTTAAAAAGCATAAATAAATAGAATAATTGTATTTTTTCAGTATAAGATCGAATTTAATCCATTTCGTGAACATCAGACTGTTATATTTTCACTCGTGGCTACGACACTCGTGAAAATATAACGTCTGATGTTCACTCAATGGATTCAATTTCTATCTTATACTGAAAAAAACCCAATTATCCTCTATATCTTTGATATCTATAAAGTGATATTTTATGTGTAGTTATATCAACATTTATATTTAATAATATTTATCAATTTTATAAATCCGCAATACATAAAAGCTAATGTTTTCTGAGCAGATATATGGTAAAAATATTTATGTAATGTTTTTGTCAATTATAAATAGGCATTAAGATATAAATTGCTAAACAGCAGGGAATTTATATCTTACAAAACATATCTTTTTGCATGTTTCTACGTTAAACTAAATGTAAAAGGTTAAAACAGAATACATTGTATCTTAACCAGAAAAAAATTCATTTACTATACTACTTAAGTAAGTATTTCATATACTTAATGACTTTATTACTGAATATTTACATTCGCTCTGTATAACTCTAAAGAAAAAGTGAGGTTCAATTTTCAGTGAACCCTCACTTCAGATCTGGTTCTAACTAGTTTTAAAAATCTTCCATACGGCGGAGAGATACCGACCAAGTTAGGATCTACTTTTAGATTATCCGTTTGGGTATCTCGAAACCTCTATTTAAAGTCGGAGGCAGTTCAATTAAAATCAAATTGCGATAAAAACGAAACTTACCCCCAGCGAAGCTAATGTATTCATACCGTCATGAACGGCAAAAAGTTGTTGTTTATTCCTATAATATATCTTCACAACATATACTATATCGAAAGTAGTTACATGTAGTTACATTTGTATATTAAATAAATAGTGTCCTTTTTATGAGAAAATTCGAGTTATTTTTCATATATTTCAGTTGAAACGATTTATTTATACATACATTTCCAGACTAAATATAAGAGAGCAAAAACGGACGTGTTATGTTGTACCCTACGTATATCTTTATTGTTTTAAGCATTTTCATATCATAAAACTGCTTGGTATTTTTACACATTTATTGTATATGTGCCTATAAATATTGTAGACATGCTCAACCCTATTGCGCTGAAGCAATGGATTATGGATTTGAAAATCGGTATTAAAATGTGGGTTTCATTAATTAATGTGTGGCGAGGTATATGAGAATGATACTCTGGTGTTTGTTGGTGTTGGGTCCATTACTATCATAATCGGGTGCCTCTCTTTCGTGGTGTAGATTTTCTGATATTAATTTAAGGAATAATTCGAATATGTATTGTATTCATGGAGGTATGAAAAAAAACCTGGTCACACTGTATGAAACCGCGAAGCGGTTTCATACAAAAGTGTGACCAGGTTTTTTTTCATACCTCCATGCCTACAATAAATATTCCGAATTATTCCTTATAATTTGATATCACTACTGAATTTAAGAAAGTAGTAAAATAGAGAATCTGACGCGATGTACATTTTTAACGCTTTTAAAACGTCGGTTTTTGTCCCTCCGCCATATACATTTTCCGCCAAAACGCGACGTTGTTTTGTAGTAACGCCGACGTCAGTGACGTCATTTGGCGTCCTGCTTCATGCAGCGCTTGTGGAGAGCGGTTGGACTAAGAGAAAGTAGTCCTGACAAGGCGTGGCCTGAATTTTATTTTTTTCATGGAGTTATGAAACAAAAATTACAGCCTATCACAGCTAACCAAATGTAATGAAAACAAACAATATTAAATTATTTTAAAATAAGTTTATCGATAGAAAACGCGTGACGCGATATTGAAAGAGTAAAAACATACAGATGTATATGGAAATATGTTTGGGTTTTTTCTTTGTGTAATAAATGTATGTAAATGTGTTATATGATGATGTACTGATGTACAAGTCAATAAAAGTATGTTCTGTTCTATATAAATGTATGAGGGGCTCTGTGTAAGCTTCCGTAATAGAACAGATATAAAAAAAAAACCTTGACAACAATTAAAACAAGAACTTTATTTTTAATATACATAATTGTACTGTAGTCTTTAAAAGGTCAAACACTCCATCCTTTCTTATCCATATCTTTCATTCTCTATATATCTCTCTTCTCTCTCGCTTTATATATACACGTATATATACTAAGACGAAAAAGAAACGCAGGGTAACCTTTCAAGGTAGTTTGAAATGGTATCATTTAATCGAATATTCAGAGCGATTATTTTATGTTGACAACTTATCATTATTGATCATATTGGCAAAGACCCTGTCTCCACTACATCAGTGGAAAGATGTTGGGCGAATATGCCGCTAACCACCGCTACGGCGTGCGCGACGCTGAGCGGCAAGTGGCAAACCAACGTAGAGACGTCAGGCTCGCAGACCGTTCACGCGTAACCAGTTCCGTAAACTGTCGGCATGGATATGTTGACTATGATTGCCTAACGTGTTATCAGTGGTTTAACTGGCAATACGGTGGCGATTGCGCAGGTGGGATGGGTAGATAGTCCTGTCCTAACGTGACGTCGTGACGTACGAACGTCCCGCCCGCGTTCGGTCTGCAAGGCTTTCCGTCTCTCGCATGCGTCTGACAAGACGTTCTATAGACGAGAAATGCACATTGAACTAAGCAACAGCCTGTGGTTAGCCTCGACGTACCAATAGTGGTACAACAGCTTGCCCCCTCTGAACTTTGATTAAGCGTACCATACTTCGAAGATGTTGAAAGGAGTTTTTAATTCCGTAAATCAATGTGTCACTTCAAAAGTACACCATTGACTGATTTTAACAATTGAATATCTCGTCATCAAAATTTTACACGGGTGTTTTGCATTTTCACACCATCCCCGCGTACGGCGAACTTTAAGGAGATTACGTGATTTTATCCACCGGAAATTGTAGATATTAGCAAAGATATTCAAGCTACCGATTTTCATAAATTTAGGCCAAGTAATAAAAAAAAATTGAATATTTTATGTACCCTGCGTTTCTTTTTCGTCTTAGTATATATCTCCCACACACTGAAAAAAGATTTAATTTCACGTGTATATATGTTACAATCAACCTGTGTAATCAACCATTTCATGAAGTGACTACAAATTTCAGTCATTTCGTGAAATGACGGTTTCACTTAGTCATTTCACGAAATGTCCGAATCGACTTTATCTTCAATAATTATGCATTGCATTGTAATGACAACAGTATCTTAGTAATTAGTAATTACAAACTTTAATATTGAAGAAAATATGCAAGTATATTAAATGTAATACAAATGAAGTGTCTTAAATAATGAAAATACATGTATATGTGCATGTTATATGTATAATTGATAGTTATTAAGTATTAAACAAAACTATGCATTCATAATGGTGTGAATGAACAATTGCTGCTGAATTGATTAAATAAAAAGTCATTTCACACATATTCTGAATCCTGTTAAAGGTCTCTTGTCAGGCATTTCATGAAATGACTAAGTGAACTAGTCATTTCATGAAAAGACTGAATGTTTTAGTCATAGTATGAAATGGCTGATTACACAGATTGACAGTAACATATACATGTATGTTGTGTAATATGGAATTGTAGAATATGAAATACATGTATGATGAAATAAATTGATTAAGCCCCCCCCCCCCCCCCCCAAATAAAGCTTCTGAATGAGCCTTCTGTGTCACTTTCAAACAGCTTGAAGGAGACTAACTCGTCTTTCTATAACTGTAGACTCGGTATCAGTACTATTCGGGTACATACAAGGCACCCTGGTTAGGATGTTTGCCATCTGTTTCTGTGCTCACTGTCACAGGTGTGCCTTTGATGTCTGGAACTATTTTACCCAAGAGAGTTAGCTCAGCTAGTGTTTCAAAATATAGCAACATTCTACACCCTTGTTAAGAACAAACCTGTAGATACCTGTGTATTAACCTTTTTATACTAATGATCATATCAAGTATTTCACTTTCGAAAAATAGTAAACGTTTATTTTGTAAATACTGATTTGTACGGAATCCTATTGGGGCTAATAATTTTTCTGTTTTACAATTTTGGTAAAATGTCGAAAAAAGATGCGAGTTGGCAGGGTGCAGTCTGCATCTCTATAGTATTCTATCGTAAAAAACATCGAAAAAGATGCGAGATGCGAGATTGCAAGGGTATACATTATCGCATCGTATTTCGGCGTTTTACTCATGTTGTATCCCTTTATCGCTTGTATTTTGTCCACGAAATAAAGTTGAAAAAAGATGCGAGAGGATGTAACTTTTTTCGACATTTTTCAGTAGAGAATCAGAGGATTCGTTGACAAAATACATTGAAAAGGTGCAATCTCGCATCTTTCTTTAGCGTTTTACCAAAATTGTAAAACAGGCAAAATGTTGGCCCAAACAGGAATCCTTAGATTTGCCACATATTTCATGTATAATGCTATACATGTATATCATACACGTGTATATGCTAGTCATTACTCTTTATGCGTCATAAGTTGGTGTATTGCGAGAAACGTTCATTTGATATGCACAAATTATTGCTGTAATAGTGGTAAGTTTGATTTTTGGAAACTATTCATTAGATTGGGCCCATGCATTCAAACAAATGATCAGTGAATGAATCGTTATATTGAATCAGCATATTATAAAATATAAATATTAGATCGAATTGTCACATTGACAAGAAAAATTAAACTAGAAGTTGACGCTTCATGTAACAAAGCTGTTTTCCCTTTTCGTTTCCCTTCTCTGGGCCGTGCTTAAATTTGTATTGACGATATTGTTAAACAATTGAAAAAAAATGAAATAAAAGTTATTACAGATATTGTACATATACATGTACATGGACATGTATTATGTACGAGTATTGTTACAATATTTCAAAGAGCATATCAACGATATAGAATCGCATTCACCTTTATACATATCGTATATATTATCAACCTTCAAACTATGGTTGTGGTTGGTATTTAATACTGCAACAAGGGCAATTCAATTTAAAGTCTATTGTGACACTAAGGCCACCGGCCCATACACAATATAGTACAATTATATGTAATACAATCATATACATGGTGTGAAGGAGTGGTGATATCATCTAGGTTAACATGTACATTGCAATAACAATATACACATATCAGTCAGCATAAATTCGTTATGCCTTTGAAATGAATAATATAGATACATTGCTAAGCTCCGTATTGTTTTGTTTACAGTGGAGAATCTGTTATTCTTTCCCAATAAACGCGTTTACGCTAAAACTATTATTTGCAGTGCAAACAGTTTGGAGCCAGCTCAGACGCCGGGTAACCCGGCGTCTGATCAGGCTCCAAACTGTTTGCCACCAAGATAAACAAGAATTATCAGAATTGTCCAAAATATGTTCTTTTCTACGTTTTAGTGCTTTGCGTTTGCGTACGTTTGCGTTTAAACGGGAAAGAATAACAGATTCTCCACTGTATCTCTACATGACATAAGTTTATTAAAGAAGAAGCAGTTGGATTAACAGTGTAACATTCAGAAATATATTGTGATCTTATATCTGAATACAATGGACATTTAAATACAAAGTGTAGTTCGTCTTCAACAATACATTCACAATAAAAACAGAAGCGCCATTCCCTGGGAATATTTAGATGTCTGCCGTGCTCTATCTTTTAACAATGAGATGAGCTTCTGAATTCTGCAAAACATTTTCGGAATTTAACAACATCAATTGCCGTTACATAAGGTCCTGTTTCTATTGTTAACTTAAAATCCTTATAACATGATAATTTGGCATTTTCAAAGCGCTGCATTCTCCACGTCTTCAGATATTGGTCTTTAAGCCACTGTACATATGTCTGTGAAAACATAATAGGATAATCAATACGCTGGTTTTCTCAAACATTCCCGAAACATGTTTAAAGCAAATCAAAACTAAAGCAGAAAGTTCTCAATTGCTTAACATCTATCTTGCTTTAACCCAATAAGTCTGGGGCCCGTTTCATAAAACTTCGTACGACAACATTTAATGTTGTCGTAAGTCAGATTATAAAAGTCTCAATTATTATTTATTTCTCCATATAATCCTGTCTTGTGACATTTCTTTTGAATCGTTTTTTCAAGACGATTCCAAAGAGATGTCACAAGACAGGATTAAATAGAGAAATCAGAAATTAAAGTTTTGAAGTTTTGACTTACGATCGTATTGTCGTACGAAGTTTTATCAAATCGTATAGACCCTGATAAGACGTTACGCGGCGTCTCATCATGGTTTGTACTTTTTGTTATTTCAATTGAAATGTTCTGCTGTATATACATGGACAAATACTCAAGTGTCTTTAGATCACTCTCGAATATCGATCATGTAATCTTCCAGCAAAATACACAGGGAGAGTTCATTGCAATATCCAGGAATAAATGGATTAACTTGCTATATATATTTGTCTTACATCACAAGTAAGCATACTTTTAAAGAGGCTCGCAACCGGATTGAGCATTAAAAATAGTAATTTGTAAATATATGTCAAATGCTTATCTAAATGGGTAAGATTTAGTTTAGGATAATAAATTCTGTTAAAAAGTGCATTTCAAAAAAGAAGAAGAAGAAGCTCTGGTGGGATTCGAACCCGTGACCCTCCATGCGGAGACAAACAAGATAAAAAAGGGAAACGCCTTTACCCACGCGGCTACTGGCGCTCTCTATCTATATGGTGGCGAATTGGTAGCGATTGATAGTACATATTCGGCTCGGGTTTATGTCTGAGCCCGTGTAGAGAAGCAACAACAACAATTCTACCGTCAGCTAACCATATAGAATCAAAGCGCTGAAAGCGCTAAAGGCATAGGGACTGGCATGATTAATGAACTTAAGAAATTGTAGTGATGATATAAAAACAAAACTTCTTTTTTAAATCAATTTCTACTTAGAAAATCACAATAGTGTGCCATACAGTTGTTCTCAGTACCCGGATGCCGATAGAGAGGTGCCGGGACGACTTTCAAAGTGACCCTGATCAGAAAAATGGTTTGTATATCTAGTAGCCATCTGAAGGCTGGACGAAATAAAGAAAATATGGACGCTTTCGAAATTATCCGTCGTATAAAGACTGTAGAGGCATTTTCACAACTCACAATTTTTCTAAAAAAAAAGGTATTTTGGTGTTTTTGATGTAAAGTTTTTGTTCACCTCGAGGGAGCCTTCGATCTGCTGTCTAAAAACGGAGTCAGCTTGATTTATCCTTTTAAATCCACAGCCAGATGCCATTTTCTCATGATGTTGTGTAGCGTTTGAATGAATAAGGTAAAAAAAAGGCCACAAGCTTTGAAAAAAATATTTTTGGGCTTTAGCAGCAGAACTGTTGTGTGCCGTGATAACTACGTGAAAGACGAAGTTGGTAAATGACTACGGCCTTACGGGCCCTTACGGGCCCTAGGCCAAAAACGATGGCAAATATCTATAAAAAAAATAAGATTCGGTGACAATTCTTGAGACTTTTTTTGGACTGATCATATTTTTTTAATGTCAGAAGCCAAATAATGCCACACATTTGCTTTTATTTGAGTATTTTATTTTATTTTGACAAGTACACCATCCAGTTGCGAGTCCCATTAAGTGGTCCTCATAGCGGAGTTTGATGGTACAATGTTCCCTCTCTATAACGACACTCAATGGGAGACACAGATTGTGTGTGTTGTTCGGAGGGAGTCGTTATAGGGAGGGGAAATTAAGAATTTGCTGACATTTGCAAACAACTTGAACGCGGCGTCTGATCTGGATTCAAGCTGTTTGTCACGCGTCATTTTCTAACGAAATGCCCACTTATATGTAATTTTGAGAAACACAGCAGACGACAACTATAAGCAGACGGTATTGCAGCCATGATAAGATTGGACATAACTGTCATGTTTCGGGAACAGCGGCAAGGATCGCTGTAAGGAGGGAGTCGTTGTACGGAGGGCAGTTGTAGGGAGGGAGCACAGTACGTCTAAAACTAAACGAGGCTTGATATATGGCTCATTAGTAGTTCGTTGAGTGTATACAGTTCTTCCCATACAGTTGAGAATCTGTTATTCTTTCCCAATAAACGCGTTTACGCTAAAACTATTATTTGCAGTGCAAACAGTTTGGAGCCAGATCAGACGCCGGGTAACCCGGCGTCTGATCAGGCTCCAAACTGTTTGCCACCAAGATAAACAAGAAATATCAGAATTGTCCAAAAGTTGTTCTTTTCTACGTTTTAGTGCTTTGCGTTTGCGTACGTTTGCGTTTAAACGGGAAAGAATAACAGATTCGCCATTGTAAACACCTCATAAATCAAGTGTTCTACCGGACTGACGGCGGATCTGAAAACAGATTGATATTCGGACAGACATCTCATTTGTCAAAATGTTTGAGAATATACAGTGCTCCCTCTCTACAACGACTCTCTGAACAACAATTCCCTCTTTAGAACAATAGTTCCCTCTTTAGAACAATGTTTGCCGCTGTTCCCCAAACAATTCCATTATGTCTTACAGTGGAGAATCTGTTATTCTTTCCCGTTTAAACGCAAACGTACGCAAGCGCAAAGCACTAAAACGTAGAAAAGAACAACTTTTGGACAATTCGGATAATTCTTGTTGATCTTGGTGGCAAACAGTTTGGAGCCTGATCAGACGCCGGGTTACCCGGCGTCTGATCTGGCTCCAAACTGTTTGCACTGCAAATAATAGTTTAAGCGTAAACGCGTTTATTGGGAAAGAATAACAGATTCTCCACTGTACTATTTCACTGCTGCAATATCGTCTCTCTTTTTTTGGCTTAACATTGTCGTCTGGTATTTTCTCGTAAAGTTAGATACTGACCATTTTGACAGAAGAAACATAATGACGTCTAGTCATGATTGAAACATAAATGACGTACAATCTTGATTCAAAATTTTTGCACGCTATGGGTATTAATTTTTCCTCCCTATAACAAGTTGTTCCGAACAACACTTATACTATTTGTTTCCAATTGGGTGTTGTTGTAGAGAGGGAACACTGTAAAACGAACCCAGTACTCTAGCAGAGAAGACGTCCTTTCCAAATACATTGAGTGAATATCAGACGTTATATTTTCACGAGTGGCGAAGCCACGAGTGAAAATATAACAGTCTGATGTTCAAGAAATGGATTAAATTCAATCTTACACTGAACAAATACAGTTATTCTATTTATTTATGCTTTTAAGCCACTTTTTAAACGAAATTGTTTGGCAATTGAAAGCGAAAGTACACTATTTATCCCGTGTTGAGCCCCAAGTTTTATATTGAACACATGTGCGTGCCTCGCGTGACAGTTGGCGGTACAATGACGTCACTTATTTATTGATTTGACGTCAACGGAATTACGTCGTTACTTCCGATCTTGGATTCGTGTTCTTCCGTTGAGTGGTTCGCGACAAAACGGTCTGCCGGAATTGAACGATAAGACACGATTGACTACGATTCTTGGGGAGCCCTACGGGGAAAACTCATAAAAGAAGCACGAGCGACGATAATCCCACTGCTTGAAGCAGTGGATTATCAAGTGATAATCCACTGCCTTTTCCCGGTAATCCACCGAAAAGCATAAATAAAGTCGATTTTCGATATCTCGAACTCGGTTAAGTCGAACATACCCGTATTTCAAAGTTAAAACGCGGTTAAGCCGCGTTTTTACTTTGAAACACGGGTATGTTCACCTAAACCGAGCTTGAAATAAGGCAAACTCATGTTTTTAAATATCGGATATTTCGAGTTAAGCGAGTTCCAGATATCGAAGTTCGACTGTAGATACGTTTCTGCCAAAACGATTATTTCTATTGCAAACAGTTTGGAGCTAGATTAGATACCTGATTACAAGACGTTTGACCAGGCTCCAAACTGTTTGCTATTATGTACTCAGATTTGAAAACAAAATAGAATTTAGTCAACATTTTTCTACATTTTAATGCATTGCATTTACTTGCGCTTATGCAGGACAGAATAACGTCTTCTCTCGTGAGCCCCACCATGGCAACTGCAAAGATCAGTCGTCAATACAGCGCTCCCGCCCTACAACGGCCCGGCCAACAACGACTCCCTCCTTACAACGACCCTTGCTGCAGTACCCTAAACGAGACATTTATGTCTAACGCTTTCACTGCTGCAATATCGTCTGTTTAAAATTGTCGCCCGCTGTTATTCTGAAAGTTATATAACAACACACACACTCTGTGTCTCCCATTGGGTGTCGTTGTAGAGAGGGAGTGCTGTAGTGTTAAAGACAGGTGATCACTTAAACTAGGATGAAAGCATTTGCCAGAAAGTTCCTAAAGATCTGCTTTCATTCTGATGTTTTCCGACATCCGTCTAAAGCACTGAAAACATATTCTGTTTCCAACATTTTCGTCAATTTTACAATGAACATGTATATCTGGTTTTGACAATAAGCCGGTGTTGAGAATAAGGCTCCAAAATCACTTACAAATTAGCTAGTTCCATATAAATGATCCGTCTATAAGCTAATAAGATAACTCATATTTATGCAGTAAATCACCTTTAAACAGTCCATTCGGGTAGCGGGCTATGCAAGCGTAGTTTACTGCATACAAATGAGTTATCTAATTGCCTCCCTTTAACACTTAATATGCTATTACACTAAAATATCGAATGGTAAAGAGCCTGGTTCAAATAGGATATACATTCTCTTAATTAAATGATGTCATGCAGATGATACACAATATAGGTAAAGACACGACGTCATAACGTTGAGCAACTTTCAGATTCACGCTGGCTTTGGGCGGAAACCATCACCGATTGTATTATTTGAAGAAACTTGTAGCACAAACTATATATTTTTTTAAAGCAGGGACAATACCCTACCTGGTCACGCCAATTTGAATAATATCTGGAGACTTTAATTTGGCTTTTGATAGACGTTAACATTTTTTTCGCCGAAAAAATTGCATGTAACATGTAACACGGTTGAAGATGCGCTTTTAGTAAAACCGTCAAATCTGCCAAACGAGACGTCTGACTCCCACCACATTTTCCGCCAAAGTATTGTCTGTATTAATGCTGTGACGCCAAGAACATTTACTGAATTTCAGTCGATAAATCTGTATGAAATCAAAGTTGCAAATTGGACAAAAAAGTGTAACACTGTCAAAATTTGGACGTAAAAAGCTGAAGTACTGTTTTCAATTCATTCTTATTTATTTAATTTTATGTAAAAGACATTGAAAATTCTTGAAAAAATACTTTTTTTGTCTTATTTTAAAAAATATATTTGATTTAAATTTATTCCAAAAGTTGCAAAAGTTATTGAGGATTTTCTTTGTCTACATGCATTGTCCCAAACTCGCTGAAAATCAGAAAACCAACTTTTTGTCTTAGTTCCAGGTTTTTTCTTATAAATGAATTTATTAACCAAGTTTTTTTCAGTAAAAAGGAAAAAGAACTTTTTTTCTTAAGTTTTTAAAAATGTTTACTTCAATAGAATCGCTCATGTTTTGCGAAAAATATATACTTTTTTCTTTGTCTACATGCGATGTCCCAGTCTAATAAGAATCTGACGCTATTAAGTTTATAACGTCAACATTAGAAAGGTTGTCGAACAGGCAATGTGTGTAAAACTATCGCTTTTGTTATTCCCCTTCCATATGCTTCAAAAATATTTGATACCTGGATCGACCTTTATGCTTTGATTCGTTTATTTCACAAAATTGTCGTCTGAAAAGCAGAATAGTAATAATCGAATTTCAATATCCAAACACGGATCCAGAGGGGGTTGGGATCAGGGTGTTTTTTGTACAGTAAAATTAACATTTTCAACGATAGCCTCACCCCCACCCCGAGATCGGTTGGGTCCCTCTGAACTTGTCACAAACCCTGTAAGTACGAAAACAACGAAAACTCATTGATTAAAGTTGATAACAAAAAGGTCATCAGAAATACCCCCTTAAAATAGTCTGGATCGGCGCATGTTATCAATTAGATTTCTCTCAGGAAGAGGGTAAAAATGTTGATGACCTTTATTTTAAGTGATCGATTTTAGTACCTATCAGCTATTTTCAGAGGGGTCCAACCAATCTCAGAAGGAGGGGTCCAACATTTGGGGACGGTATATTTATAGTACACAAATCACTACGGACCGCCGGAACCCCCTCCTCCTCCCTCGGGATCCGCGCATGAATCGCAGAAAAAACCGACATTTATTTAAATAATGCAGCATTCAGTATGACCAAACCATCTTTCAAACCGAAGCTTTCGGCCAAGGACTATGCCTTTAGATCCATCATCCAAGTACAAATTAATCAAACAGCATGTTGCATTAGTACCAGGGTTGTGAGTTAGATCTCCTGCCGGACCAAGACCTTTGGGCGAGACTTTATAAACCGAGGTCCGATGTCTGAGTGCTTTACACTTGGCATCTAAAAGAACCAGAGAACTCTTTCGACAATAAGAGTAGGGCATCGCGCCCGTGGTCTCTGTATCCGCTCCTCTATCTCTCTCTCTCTCTCTCTCTCTCTTTCTCTCTCTCTCTCTTTCTTAAAAAAGGAATTTACTTGTGTATAATGTAAATCGTTTAATAGATATAATACTATGGTGATTGGAAATTATTTAATGAGAAAACATTTCACAGCATATCTGCACACATACTAAAGAATACTAGTTCAAGATGGTACCAACATTAGAACAAACAAACAACCAATCTCCCTTGTGACCCTCAATGGCAACTTTTTAAGCGCAGTATTTGACAGATAAATTATCTGAAAAAATATCGAATATTTTCTATGTTCCCTTGATTTGGCCTGAGAAAATGTTTTCTTTAATGGATGTCAGACGCCTATACAAACAGGTATATACTGTAAAGTTATTTAATTGCTCTTCTCTAATATAAGACAATACTAATTTAATTATTTCATAGTGTGAATACTCTTCTCTTGATTCCTTTTTATTTTTAATTTTTATCGTAAATACATGAATATATATATACAGCAGAACCTCTCTATTACGACCACTAACAAGGAGACTAACTGTCTGTATAAAAGACAGGTGACACCTTAAAGCAATGTGAAAGTGAAACAGAAAGCTCCTGTAGGAGCTTTCTGTCTCCCTTTCACATTGCTTTAAGCAGTCACCTGTTTTAAACGACTTATATTTGGACACAATTTAGTGGGCGTAATAGAGAGGTTCTACTGTATATACATGTATTAACGATGAAAATTAAAAGATTCAAAATAAAAAGGAATCAAGAGTATTGAAAATATGAAAATATATAAAAGAAAAATATTTAAGCTCGGTCGGGAATCGAACCCGTGCGGAGAAGGCAAAACAATGTGTGTGTGTCGTTACCTGTGATGTAACCACTGGACTACTCGAGAAATCTTACCAGACCTCTTTTTTATCCGATTAGTATTTCATAAAACCATAGATATCATGTTCATGGTAGCCGTCTGGAAATATAACTACTTGGAGATGTTATCAAATCTTTATGATTTGTATCTTTCTTTAAAAATAAAAGGAGACGATTCGAACAACTCGCTTTACTTTTCTTTATTCCAACAGAACCGGTCTAAATTCGAATACTTTGGTCTGTTTAAATGCTAGATACTGAACTCTAACAGTAAATACCCCATAATTCTACAAACCACCCGATAACAGAACCAACTACCGAACACTAAAGTTAAGTACCCTACGACGCTACAACTACCCGATAACGACTCTAACTAGTAACTGCGCTATCTATCTCTCTGTCTATGTCTGTATGTTTGTCTTCATGTCTGTGTCTCTATATGTCTCTCTCACTTTTTGTGCCTCTGGTTCGATGTCCCTCTGTCTCTCTATGTGTTTCTCTGTCTCTCTCTGTCTGCCTGAATGTCTGTCAATGTCTGTCTCTCTCTGAGTGTCTCTCTATTTCTGTCTCTTTATTTCTGTGTCTCTATTTGTCTCTGTCTATGAATCTCTCTCTCGCCACCTCTTTCTCTGTCGCTCTGTGTGTGTCTTACTCTCTGTTTCTCTCTGTGTCTGTCTCTCTGTTTGTTTCTGTCTGTGTGTGTCTCTCTCTGTCTCTCTCTGTTGTCTCTCTGTCTTTCTTTGACTATCACCTTGACTCTGTCTGTCTCTGTCTCTGTCTCTCTATGTGTTTCTCTTATCTCTGTCTCTCTGCCTCTGCCTCTCTGTATTTCTCTAGCGCTGCCTGTCTGTCATTTTGTCTCTCTTTCTCTCTTTGTGTGTCTGCATGTATGTTTGTTTCTCTCTGTGTCTTTCTCTGTCTCTTTATCTTTGTTTCTCCCTCTTTCTCTGTATTTCTGTTTCTGTATCTCTGTTTCTCTCTTTGTCTGTCTCTGACTGTCGCTCTATCTCCCTCTGTCTCTGTGTTTGTGTCTCTCTCTCCATTTTCCTATGTCTTTCTATCTCCTTTTTTCTCTCTCTTTGTCTGTCCCTGTCTCTCTCTCTCTGTCTTGTCTGTTTATGTCTGTTTGTCTGTGTGTATATCCCCCTCTCTCTCTATCTCTCTTTTCTTTCTCTATCTCTTTGTCTGTATGTATGAATGTCTGTATGTCTGCCTCTCTATCTATCTCTCTCTCTCTATCTATCTCTCTCTCTATCTATCTATCTATCTATCTATCTATCTATCTATCTATCTATCTATCTATATATATATCTATCTATCTATCTATCTATCTATCTATCTATCTATCTATCTATCTATCTATCTATCTATCTATCTATCTATCTATCTATCTATCTATCTATCTATCTATCCATATATCCATATATCTATCTATATATCTATCTATCTATCTATCTATATATCTATCTATCTCTGTCTCTCTCTGTCTCTGTCTTTGTCTATCTCTGTCTGGCTCTGTCTATGTCTCTGTCTCTCTCTATCTCACTCTGACTGTCTGTCTCTGTCTATGTCTCTCTCTATATTTGTCTTTGTCTTTCTCTGCCTCTGTCTCTGTCTCTTTCTGTCTATTTCTGTCTGTCTCTGTCTCTCTCTGCCCCTGTCTCTCTCTATCTGTCTGTCTGTCTGTTTTAATGACTCTCTGTCTGTCTCTGTCTTTGTCTCTCTCTCTCTCTTTCTCTTCATGTCAGTCTCTCTGTGTGTGTCTCTCTCTGTGTCTCTCTCTGTGTCTCTGTCTGTCTGTCTGTATGTATGTCTGTCCGTCTGTCTGTCTCTGTCTTTCTTTCTGTTCATGTCTGTCTCTGTCTCACTCTGTTTCTCGGTTCCCATCTTTGTCTATGTGTCTCTCTCAGTCTCTTTCCATCCGCCTCACCCTGTTTATCTCTCTCTATCTCTCTCTCTGTCTGTATGTATGTCTGTCTCTCTGTTTCTGTCTCTCTCTCTGCCTATCTTTCTCTTTCTCTGTATGTCTGTCTTTCTATGCCTCTCTCTCTGTCTCTCTCTGCCTCTCTCTCTCTATCTATCTATCTATCTATCTATCTATCTAGTTCTCTGTTTCTGTCTCTCTTTCTGTCTGTCTCTTTCTCTGTCTCTATCATTTTCTGTCTCTCTGTGTGTGTCTCTCTCTGTTTGTCTCACTCTCTGTATTTCTTTCTGTCTTTCTGTCTGTCTCTTTTTCTTTCTTTCTTTATCTCTCTCTATCTGTCTCATTCTCTGTCTCACTCTGTCTCTCTCTCTTTCTCTCTCTCTCTATCTATATATCTTTCTCTCTCTATTCCTCTCTTTATTTATCTGTATTTGTCTCTGTCTCTGTCTCTATCTCTCTCTGTCTCTCTCTATCTCTTTCTCTCTGTGTCTTTCTCTCTCTGTTTTTGTTTCTATCTTAGTTTGTCTCTGGCTATGTCTCTAATTGTATTTTTTTGTCTCTGTCTCTTTCTCTGTCTCTGTCTATATCTCTCTCTTCTCTGTCTCTGTATTTCTCTTTCTCTCTCTCTTTCTCTCTCTCTCTCTCTCTCTCTCTCTCTCTCTCTCTCTCTCTCCCTCTCTTGCATTCCCTCTCTCTATTTCTGTTCATGTCTGTCTCTGTCTCTGTCACTCTCTCTCTCTCATTCTCTCTCTCTCTCTCTCTTTCTCTCCCTCTCTCTATTTCTGTTCATGTCTGTCTCTGTTCTTCTCTGTTTCTCGGTACCTATTTCTTTCTCTGTCTCTGTGTCTCTCTCAGTCTCTATCCATCTGTCTCACTCTGTATGTCTCTCTCTCTCTTTCTCTCTCTCTCTCTCCGTCTTTGTCTGTCTCTATCTATGCCTCTCTCTGTCTCTCTCTGCATATCTCTATTTATCTCTCTGTTTCTGTCTCTCTTTCTGTCTGTCTCTGTATGTTTCTCTCTGTATCTGTCTCTTTCTGTCTATCTGTGTCTTTCTCTCTCTGTGTTTGTCTCTCTCTCTCTGTCTTTCTGTCTGTCTCTCTTTCTTTTTCCCTCTCTTTCTCTCTCTCTCCTTCTTTGTTTCTCTGAATGTCTGTCTGTCTGTCTCTTTCTGTCTCTCTTTCTCCCTCTCTCTCTTTATCTCTTTCTCCTTCTATCTTTCTGTCTCTCTCTCTTTCTGTCTCTCTCTCTGTCTCTCTCTGTCTCAGTATGTCTATCTGTCTGTCTCTGTCTGTCTGTCTCTCTCTCTCTGTCTGGTTGTCTGTCTGGCTGTCTCTCTCTCTGTCCCTCCATCTCTATCTGTCTCTGTCTCTCTCTCTGGCTCCCTCTCTGTCTCTCACCCTATGTTTCTGTTCATGTCTGTATCTGTCTCTCTCTGTTTCTCAGTTTCTATTTCTGTCTCTGTCTCTATGTCTCTCTCAGTCACTGTCTATATGTCTCACTCTGTATGTATCTGTCTCTTTCTATTTCTCTCTCTCTCTATCTCTCTATCTGTCCCTGTCTCTCTCTGTATCTGCCTCTCCCGGTATCTCTCTGTTTATGTCTCTCTCTGTCTCTCTCTCTGTCTCTCTCTGTATTTGTATATGTCTGTTTCTCTATGTCTCTGTCTCTCTGTATCTGTTTATCTCTGTCTGTCTCTCTGTCTCTGTCTATATCTCTCTCTGTCGGTCTCTGTCTCTGTCTGTCTGTCTGTCTCTCTATGTCTATCTCTCTATATATCTCTCTGTCTCACGCCCTCTCTCTTCCTATCTCTCTGCCTGTGTATATGTCTCTGTTTGTCCCTGTCTCTGTATGTATCTTTCTGTGTCTCTGTATTTCCTTCTCTGTCTCTCTGTGTCTGTATCCCTCGGTTTCTGTCTCTGTATGTATCTGGATATGTTTCTAAGTGTCTTTGTTTGTCTCTATATCTTTCTCTGTCTCTTTCTCTATGTCTCTCTTCTTTGTTTCCTCTATATCTGACTCTCCCTGTCTCTGTCTCTCTGTCTTTCTCTGTCCCTCTCTCTTTCTCTGTCTCTCTCTCAATCTCTGTCTGTATTCCTCACTTCCTATCTCTGTGTATTTCTCTGTTTGTATCTGTCTATATCTCTCTGACTCTGTCGCTCCGTGTCTGTCTCCCTCTGTTTCTGTTTCTGGATGTATGTCTGTGGTTATGTCTCTTATTGTCTCTGTTTGTTTCTGTCTCTTCCTCTGTTTCCGCCTCTCTTTTTTCTCTCTCTCTCTCTCTGTATCTCTTAAGGCCTTTCGCTACCGGAAGTCGGTCTTGCGGGCGAGCGGATATGCGTCTGGACGACACAGACTTTTTTCGTACGTGTTTATACTAGAAAAATTATATAAAGGAAATGTTGATATAAATTAGTATAATCCATCATAGCGCAGTTAGTATAGTGGTTGACTATAGTGGTTGACTAGCAATCCAAAGGTCATAGGTTCGAGACCCATCCGATCCAAATATTTTTTTTTAGTGTTCGATTTATTGACTTGTCAATCCATAACGCAGTCGATAAGGTTTGACCTGACGGTTCATGCATATTCCGTCTTTTTCCGTAAGTTATTCGTTAGCTTCCGAAAAAACAACTACAGTGTATTGAGAATAGACAATTCAACGGTGACTCGAACTGGAATTGTGTTATCGGTTATAGATAAATACAGTCGGTGATGGCTCAGTGGTAAGGTCGCCGCGCTACCAAGGTAAGGGTATTGGGTTCGATCCCCGTTAGAGTTTTGTATTATTTATTGAATATGTACATGTATTTTTTTTAAAAATGCGGATAGACGCATGCAAACCATGACATTCATGCAATTGCATGTACATGTATATGAAATAGAGTACAGTGCTACTTGCCTAGGAAAAACTTGGCTAGAAAACTGGTCCAAAGAACACCACGTTATGCAAAACACTCCCAGAAAGCACTATGCGTAACTTTTGTATCTGAATACTTTTGAATTTGTAAATGTCATTTGTTTTAATAAATTAAAAAATATATATATATTTATAAAGAAGAAAGAAAAAAAATGCCACTTATAACAAATATAAAAATACAATCCAGAAATGAAATAAAAAAGATATGAAAATGGAAAAATACAGTCTGAATACAATTAGATACTATATTTAATTAACACAAAATACTTTTACGGCTAATATACTAAAAAAATATTTACAGCCGAAGTTTACAAAACAGTACCGAGAATCGAACACACGACCCTTCCACAACGAGTCATTAACGCTATCCATTCAGCCATTGCAACACAGTGACTTTTGGTTATCGGCTAAGGTATATATCTTGAGATCTATAAATAAAGTATCCGGAAACTCCCGATTGTACCACCGATTGTACCAACGAAAGCTGACGGAAAGTGATGACCGTCAGGTCAAACCTTATTGATAATACTAGTGATGTTTACGGTCCAAGTATATGTCCACTTACCTGTACGTTTTAGTTTAATGACTTACAAGTCAATTAAATCGGTATACATGTAAACGATTTGATCGAACTATAAAGCCACACCTTGAAGCTTATCAATACGCTAACCTTTTCAAGATCGATATTGCCCATTATAATTATGTTCAAACAATATAATAAACCTTGTATGCAAGTCCATGAATAAATAATAATGCATTTTAATGACAAAGTTTTAATTCTAAGGTAGGTAACTGTATCTAAACAACAAATATCCCACATTTTAATAAGAAAATATATTATTACAACAAATCCTGACTGTAATATTTTCTAATTTTTTCAGACTGACTAGTTCATCAACCATATATTTGAATAAAATGAAAACAAATATACATTGAATGAGTCAGTTTTTTGTAATTCAATTTTTAAGCATTTTGCAAAATTTAAATAGCTGATAACATCTTTCTGAACACCTTTATTCAAAATGTTTTTAGCTTTTCTTGTAATGAATGTTGTGGACTACTTATTGGGCGAGAATTATAGTCATTAGCTTTATTCATTTTAAAGAAAAATAAAATCATCAAAATTCTAGGTTTTTGTCAGAAAAAAGACATTGTTTCTTAGGCTATTATCATTCTTCATGACAATTTTCATAACAATCGTATGGAAACTAAGCGCATATGCGAAATACCTTAATCTATGTATAGCTGTCTCTGGCTGTCTCTGTCTGTCTCTGTCTGTCTCTGTCTTTGTCTTTCTCTGTCTCGCTCTGTCTCTGTCTCTGCCTCACGATGTCTCTGTCTCGCTCTGTCTCTGTCTATTTCCGTTTCTCTCTGACTCTGTCTGCCTGTCTATGTCTCTCTCTATCTTTGTATCTGTCTCTTTCTGTCTCACTTTGCATCAGTCTCTGTCTCTTTCTGTCTGTCTCTACCTGTCTCTCTGTCTCTGTGCCTGTCTCTGGCTCTGTCTGTTTGTCTCTGTCTCTCTCTGTCACTCTCTGTCTGTCTGTCTTTGTCTGTCTGTCTGTCTCTATGTCTGTCTGTCTATCCCCTTTCTCTGTCTATCTGCCTGTCGGTCTGTCTCACTTTCTTTCTGTCTCTCTCTATCTTTGTCGATCTTTCGATCTCTTTCACTCTCTGTCTGTATGTATGTCCCCTCTCTTTCTCTTTCTCTCTCTCTTTCTCTATTCTTATCTCTGTCTTTCTCTCTCTGTATCTCTATCTGTCTCTCTTTCTGTTTGTCGGTCTGTCTGTCTCTGTCTGTCTCCGTCTTTCTGCCTCTATCTGTCTCTCTCTCTATCTCTCACTGTCTCTCTCTGTGTATGGCTGTATGTCTGTCTGTCTGTATTTCTGTCTGTCTCTGTCTGTTTCTCTGTCTGACTGTATATCTCTATTTTTCTCTCTCTCTCTCTCTCTCTCTCTGACTGTATGTCTATCTGTCTTTCTCTGTGTGTCTCACTGTCTGTGTGTGTCTATCTCTCTCTGTCTCTCTTTCTCTCTCTTTCTCTCTCTGACTGTATGTCTGTCTGTCTTTATCTGTGTGTCTCCCTGTCTGTCTGTCTGTCTTTCTCTCCCTGTCTCTCTCTCTGTCTCCCTCTGACTCATTCTATCTCTCTGTTTGTCTGTCTATCTCTGTCTCTATTTCCGTATCTCCGTCTCTGTCTCTGTCTCTGTCTCTCTCTCTGTATGGATGTCTGTATGTCTCTTTCTCTCTCTCTCTCTATCTGTCCCTCTGTCTATGTCTGTCTCTCTATCTATGTCTCTCAGTCTCTGTCTCTCTATGTCTCTCTCTCTTTCTATGTCTGTCTGTCTCTCTCTTCTTCTCCGTCTGTATCTGTATATGTCTCTGTTTATCTCTGTCTCTGTCTCTTTCTCTGTCTCTATCTCCCTCTGTTTTCTCCTCTCTCTATCTATGTCGCTCTGTGTCTGTCTTCCTCTGTTTCTGTCTCTGTCCTTTTCTCTGTTTCTGTCTCTTTCTTCTCTGTCTCTCTCTATCTCTGTTTCTGTCTGCTTCTCTTTATATTTATGTCTCTCTGTCTCTCTCTCTTTATCAATGTCTGTGTCTGTATCTGTCTGTGTCTCTCCTTGTCTATGTCTCTGCCTCACGTTGTCTCTTTATCTCTCTCTGTTTATGCCTCTCTCTATAGTTGTCTATGTTTCTCTGTCTCTCTTTGTCTCTGTCTCTGGCTCTTTCTGTGTGTCTCTGTGTGTCTCTGTCTCTCTCTCTGCCTCTGCCTATGTATGTCTGTGTCTGTCTTTGTCTGTCACTCTCTGTCTGTCTCTCAGTCTGTCTGTCTGTTTGTCTCTGTTTCTGTTCCTGTCTGTCTCTCTGTTTCTATTGCTGTCTCTTTCTCTCTGTCTCTCTCTGTCACTCTGTCTCTGTTTCTGTCTCTCTCTCTCTCTGTCTGTCTCCGTATGTCTGTCTCTCTCGTTCACTATGTTTCTGTCTCTCTCTGTCTGTGTCTCTGTCTGTATCTGTCTGTCTGTCTGTCTCTCTCTCTCTCTTTCTGTCCCTGTCTCTGTTTCTCACATTCTCTCTCTCATTCACTGTTTCTTTGTCTCTATATCTCTGTCTTTCCGTTTCTCCGTCTATCTATATCTCACTCTCTCTCTTTCTCTCTATCTCTCTCTCTCTCCATCTCTCTCTTCCTCTCTCTCCCTCTCTCTCTCTCTCTCTCTCTGTATCTCTTATTCTCTCTCTGTTAAAAAAGGAATTGACTGGTGTATAATATAAACCGTTGAATAGATATAATATTATGATGATTGAAAATCATTTAATGAGAAAACATTTCACAGCGTATCGTAAATTAATAATGTTAAGAAAACAAAATGTTTAAGCTCGGTCGGGAATCGAACCCGTGCGGAGAAGGCAAAACAGTGTGTGTGTGTCCTTACCTGTGATGTAACCACTGGACTACTCGAGAAATCTTACCAACCATCTTTTTTATCCGATTCGTATTTCATAAAACCAAAGATGTCACGTTCATGGTGGCAAAATAAAAAGAGACGATTCGAACAACTCGCTTTACTTTTCTTTTTTCCAACAGTACCGGTCTCAAATACCCCATAACTCTTAAAACCACCCGATAACAATACCAACTACCGAACACTAAAATTAAATAACCTACGACGCTACAATAACCCGATAACGACTCTCTATCTGTCTCTCTCACTTTGTCTCCCGCTGGTTCGATGTCTATGTGTCTCTCTATGTGTTTCTCTGTCTTTCTGTCTCGCTCTGTCTGCCTGAATGTCTGTCAATGTCTGTCTCTCTCTGCGTGTCTCTTTATTTCTGTCTCTTTATTTCTGTGTCTCTATCTGTCTCTGTCTCTGATTCTCTCTCTCTCTCTCTCTCTCAACCTCTTTCTCTGTCGCTATATGTGTGTGTCTCTCTTTTTCTGTCTCTCTGTTTGTTTCAGTCTATGTCTCTCTGTCTGTGTTTCTCTTTCTCTCTCTGTTGTCTCTCTTGGCTCTGTCTGTCTCCGTCTCTGTTTGACTGTCCGTCTCTCTGTCTCTCTATGTGTTTCTCTTATTTCTGTCTCTCTGCCTTTGTCTCGCTATCTGTCTCTAGCGCTGCCTGTCTGTCATTCTCTCTCTCTCTCTCTCTTTCTCTCTGCATGTATGTTTGTTTCTCTCTATGTATCTCTCTGTCTCTTTATCTTTGTTTCTCTCTCACTCTCTCTCTCTCTGTATTTCTGTTTCTGTATCTCTCTTTCTCTCTTTGTCTGTCTCTGACTGTCGCTTTATCTCTCTCTGTCACTCTCTCTCTCTCTCTCTGTTTGTGTGTCTCTCTCCATCTCTGTTTTTCTCTCTTTCTTTGTCTGCCCCTCTGTATGTCTGTATGTCTGTCTCTCTGTCTTGTCTGTTTCTGTCTGTTTGTCTGTCTGTATACCCCCCCTCTCCCTCTCACTATATCCCTCTCTCTCTCTCTCTTTCGATCTGACTCTCTGTCAGTCTCTCTACATATATTTCTGTCTCTCTGTCTCTCTTTGTCTCGCTGTGTGTTTCTGTCTCTCTTAATGTGCGACTCTCTCTGTCTTTCTTTCTTTCTCTCTAAACTAACATTAATTACCCAAACTAAATTTAAAAACCCTAAACTAAAATTAATTACCGAAATTAATTTTAAAAGCCCCAAAACTAATTTTTAAATACCAAAGACTAATTTTAAATACCCAAAACTAATTTTTTAATACCCAAAACTAACTTTAAATACCCAAAACTAATTTTGAATACCCAAAACAAACATTGTACACCCAAAACTAACTTTAAATACCCAAAACTAAATTTAAGACCCAACACTAACTTTTAATACCCTAAACTAATTTTGAATACCCAAAACTAACATAGATTTACCCAAAACTAACTTTATATACCCAAAACTAATTTTAAATACCAAAAACAAATTTAAATACCCAAAACAAACATTTTATACCCAATACTAATTTTGAATACACAAAACTTACACCAATTACCCAAAACTAATTTTATATACCCAAAACTAATTTTAAATATCCAAAACAAACATTGTATACCCAAAACTAATATTTATTACCGAAATTAATTTTAAATACCCAAAAAAATTTATTTACCCAAAACTAACTTTAAATACCCAAAACTAATTTTGAATACCCGAAACTAACATAAATTACCCAAATTAATTTTAAAGACCAAAAACAAATTTAAATACCCAAAACAAACATTGTTTACCAAAAACTATTTTCAAATACCCGAAACTAACATTATTTACCCAAAATAACTTTTAATACCCAAAACTAATATTGAATACCCAAAACTAACATAGATTACCCAAAACTAACTTTATATACCCAAACCTAATTTTAAATACCCAATAAAAACATTGTATACCCAAAACTAATTTTGAATACCCAAAACTAACATAGATTACCCCAAACTAACTTTATATACCCAAAACTAATTTTAGATACCCAAAACAAATTTAAATACCCAAAACAAACATTTTATACCCAATACTAATTTTGAATACCCAAAATTTACATCAATTACCCAAAACTAATTATATATACCCAAAACTAATTTTACATACCCAAAACAAATAATGTATACCCAAAACTAATTTTGAATACCAAAAACTAATATTTTTTACCGAAATTAATTTTAAATACCCAAAACTAACATTATTTACCCAAAACTAACTTTAAATACCCAAAACTAATTTTGAATACCCGAAACTAACATAAATTACCCAAATTAATTTTAAAGACCAAAACTAATTTTAAATACCCAAAACAAATTAAAATAGCCAAAAAAAACATTTTATACCCAATACTAATTTTGAATACCCAAAATTTACATCAATTACCCAAAACTAATTATATATACCCAAAACTAATTTTACATACCCAAAACAAATATTGTATACCCAAAACTACTTTTGAATACCAAAAACTAATATCTATTACCGAAATTAATTTTACATACCCAAAACTAACATTATTTACCCAAAACTAACTTTATATACCCAAAACTTATTTTTAATACCCGAAACTAACATAAATTACCCAAATTAATTTTAAAGACTAAAAACAAATTTAAATACCCAAAACAAACATTGTATACCCAAAACTAATTTTAAATACCCAAAACTAACATTATTTACCCAAAATAACTTTTAATACCCAAAACTAATTTTGAATACCCAAAACTAACATAGATTACCCAAAATTAACTTTTTATACCCAAAACTAATTTTAAATACCCAAAACAAATTTAAATACCCAAAACAAACATTTTAAATCCAAAACTAATTATGAGTACCCAAAACTTACATCAATTACCCAAAACTAATATACCCAAAACTAATTTTAAATACCCAATAAAAACATTGTATACCCAAAACTAATTTTGAATAACAAAAACTAACATTTATTACCGAAATTAATTTTAAATACCCAAAACTAACATTATTTACCCAAAACTAACTTTAAATACCCAAAACTGATTTTGAATACCCAAAACAAATTTAAATACCAAAAACAAACATTTTATACCCAATACTAATTTTGAATACCCTAAATTTACATCAATTACCCAAAACTAATTATATATACCCAAAACTAATTTTACATACCCAAAACAAATAATGTATACCCAAAACTAATTTTGAATACCAAAAACTAATATTTATTACCGAAATTAATTTTAAATACCCAAAACTAACATTATTTACCCAAAACTAACTTTAAATACCCAAAACTAATTTTGAATACCCGAAACTAACATAAATTACCCAAATTAATTTTAAAGACCAAAACTAATTTTAAATACCCAAAACAAATTAAAATAGCCAAAAAAAACATTTTATACCCAATACTAATTTTGAATACCCAAAATTTACATCAATTACCCAAAACTAATTATATATACCCAAAACTAATTTTACATACCCAAAACAAATATTGTATACCCAAAACTAATTTTGAATACCAAAAACTAATATCTATTACCGAAATTAATTTTACATACCCAAAACTAACATTATTTACCCAAAACTAACTTTATATACCCAAAACTTATTTTTAATACCCGAAACTAACATAAATTACCCAAATTAATTTTAAAGACCAAAAACAAATTTAAATACCCAAAACAAACATTGTATACCCAAAACTAATTTTAAATACCCAAAACTAACATTATTTACCCAAAATAACTTTTAATACCCAAAACTAATTTTGAATACCCAAAACTAACATAGATTACCCAAAATTAACTTTTTATACCCAAAACTAATTTTAAATACCCAAAACAAATTTAAATACCCAAAACAAACATTTTAAATCCAAAACTAATTCTGAGTACCCAAAACTTACATCAATTACCCAAAACTAATATACCCAAAACTAATTTTAAATACCCAATAAAAACATTGTATACCCAAAACTAATTTTGAATAACAAAAACTAACATTTATTACTGAAATTAATTTTAAATACCCAAAACTAACATTATTTACCCAAAACTAACTTTAAATACCCAAAACTGATTTTGAATACCCAAAACTAACATAAATTACCGAAATTAATTTTAATGACCTAAAACAAATTTAAATACCCAAAACAAACATTGTATACCCAAAACTAATTTTGAATACCCAAAACTTACATCAATTACCCAAAACTAAATTTATATACCCAAAACTAATTTTAAATACCCAAAACAAACATTGTATACCCAAAACTAATTTTGAATACCAAAAACTAATATTTATTACCGAAATTAATTTTAAATATCCAAAACTAACATTATTTACCCAAAACTAACTTTGAATACCCAAAACTAACATTAATTACCGAAAACTAATTGTAAATACCCAGAACTAACATAAGTTACCGAACCCAAAACTAGAATTAAATACCGAAAACCAACATTTAATGACGAAAATTACCTTCTCTGACTTTGTCTATGTTATCTCTGCCTGTAATGTTCTCTGTTTGTGTGTGTGTCTCTCTCTCCCATTCTTTCTCTCTCTCTCTCTCTCTCACTCTCCCTCTCTATCTCTATCTGTCTGTCTCCCTATCTTTATCTGTATGTTTGTCTGTTTTCTGTCTCTCTGTCTCTGTCTCTTCTCTATCTTCTTCTCTCTTTGTCTGTATCTGCCTCCCCCTCTCTCTCTCTCTCTCTCTATCTAAGACTTTGTGTCACTGTCTCTCTCTGATTCTTTTTCTGTCACACGCTCTCTGCCCTCTGTCGATCTGTTTGTTTCTGCTCTCTGTTTCTGTCGTTTTATCTCTCTCTGCTTCTCTCTTTTTCTGTATGACTGTCTGTTTGTCTCTCCTTCTTTGTCTTTCTCGCTGTCTCTGCCTGTATGTCTCCCATTTTTTGTCTGTCGCTGTCTCTGTCTCTTTTCTCTGTTTTTCTATCTCTCTAAATATGGTTGTTTGTCTGTCTGCCTCTCTCTCTCTCTCTCCCTCTCTCTCTTACTTTTGTCATTTTCTTTCTCTGTCGCTGTCTTTGTCTCTCTATGCTCCTCTCTCTGTCTCTCTGTCTGTCTGCCATATTTCTCTCTCAACACTATTTCTCTATCTCACATTCTCCCTCCCTCGTCTTCTTCTTTTCTCTCTTTTTCTCTTTCTCTCTCTCTCTCCCCCTCTCTCTCTGTTATTCACTCTGGTACGTCCAAATACAATTAGCCCAAAGATGGCAGAAACTCTCTCTCTCTCTTTCTCTCTCTCTCTCTCTCTCCCCCTCTCTCTCTGTTATTCACTCTGGTACGTCCAAATACAATTAGCCCACAGATGGCAGAAACTATCTCTCTCCCCCTCTCTCTCTGTTATTCACTCTGGTACGTCCAAATACAATTAGCCCAAAGATGGCAGAAACTCTCTCTCTCTCTTTCTCTCTCTCTCTATCTCTTTCTCTCTCTCTCTCTCTCTGGTGCGTCCAATTAGCCAAAAGATGACAGAAACGGACGTTAACAAACAAAACAAAAACAAAGTACCAACAATATCCGTTCTATTTCTGCTTGATACCAATTTTCCGAGAAATTCTTTCAACATATCCGAAGATGACATCACACAATTTTTCATATCAGAAAAGAACTTCAATTTTGAGAGGAAATTGTTCAACGTCCTGATATCATCGACGTTATCGGTTCATTTAACGTCGAACGACGTCAAAAAAAATGTTACACTTCATTGCTCCAACTTGTGACGCGACGTCACAGTGGAGAAAAAGTTATTCTTTTCCAATAAACGCGTTTACGCTAAAACTATTATTTCAATTACAAACAGTTTGGAGCCAGATCAGACGCCGGGTAACCCGGCGTCTGATCAGGCTCCAAACTGTTTGCCACCAAGATAAAAATGAATTATCAGAATTGTCCAAATATTGTACTTTTCTACGTTTTAGTGCTTTGCGTTTGCGTTTCGTTTGCGTTTAAACGGGAAAGAATAACAGATTCTCCACTCTACCTGTTTTGCTACCAAATAATTAAGTATTGACCTCTTCACTGCCATGATGTCATCAATTTTAAACACTTGTTGTCTTGCCTTATCTCTCAAATTCCAAATTTAGGTATTTTTACTTGAGTAAAATTAAATTGAAATGAGCATCAAACAATTTGGAATCTAATCAGGACCCAAACTGTTTTCTAATCATTATTATACTCGGGGCAAGGCTGTGAAAGAGTTAAAGAAACAAATTACTAAACCAGTACTGAATAAAATCACTTTGCATATTACAACGTCTACAAACAATAAGCAACATCTTGGTTGAATCGCTTATGAATCTCTCCAAGGCGTGGTTTTTACCTCAGTAAACAAATAAATACCGTCAGCTTAAGATTTTCGTCTGCTTTTATTTATAAGTTAGATTTCAGGAATTTTGAACAGTCATATGGAAACATGTATAAAACTGTTTGAGTTCTGATCAGACTCTGAGGAACTCGGTGTCTGATCCAAACTGTTTAAAACCGCCTGTAAATTTGCACATACAGTGCTCCCTCTCTATCACAACACCCAATGGGACACGAAGATTTGTAAATATTTCGGAGGGAGTTGTTATAGGGAGGGGACATTTTGAGCCAGATCAGACGTCGGATGCTGTGCCGAGGTGTCTGGTCAGGCTTCAAACTGTTGTCCCTCAGATTAAAATAATTTAGAATTTACAAAAAAGTTGTCATTTTCTGTATTGCGTTTGTATTACTTTCGTTTGAATGGGAAATAATACTTAATGAAGAGTCAAGCTCAGATTATCGTAACTCTGAATAAGCGTGGCAGCGGCTACATTATCCGAACAAAACACCAATGAATCAATTTTTGGGGTAGATCTAAATGTAGTTAAGCACTGACTTAGAAGAGTGTCTTTTTAACCCCATCACTACAATGACGTCATCAATTTTAAACAACTGTCGTCTGCTTGTATTTCTCAAATCTAAAGTTAAGGTGTATAAAGAAGTTAAGATGACTTAAAGCGACTCGCAACCAGATGGTGCATTAAAAATAGTAATTTGTAAATATGTGTCAAACGCTTATATAAATGGTAAAGAATTAGTTTAGGATAAGAAATTCTGTTTAAAAAAAATGTATTTCAATAAAAAAAATATTGGTCTCTGGTGGGATTCGAACCCGGGGCCCGGCATTGGCGGACAGAAGGCAAAATAGGGGAAACCGCTTAGACCAATGGACCACGGAACTATCCGTTTATCTCGGATCGATTTAACGTATTTTAATGTGTAGCGATCGAAAGTGCATACAACTTCGTAATTCGGCTCGTGTTTATGTCTGAGCCCGTGTAGAAAAGCAACAACAACAACTATAGCGTCTACTAGTCGGTATAGAAAAACGATGGAAAATATCTAAAAATCTAAGATTCGGTGACGATTCTTGAGACTTTTTTTGGACTGATCATATTTTTTTAATGTCAGAAGCCAAATAATGCCACAAATTTGCTTTTATTTGAGTATTTTATTTTATTTTGACAAGTACACCATCCGGTTGCGAGTCCCTTTAAGAAATATTGAAATGATTGTCAAACAGTTTGGATTCTGATCAGACGACGCGTAACTTTAAAATATGGGTATGTTAGAACTAACGCGAGTTCGAATTATCGAGTTTCGACAGTATATTGGTTATGGAATATATTAAGACTGTATTAACCCATCAGAATCTATGGTCCACAAAGTAAGAATAAACACTAGCAAACAGTGTAGACCCTGGTAAGACGCCACAAATTGTGGCGTCTCACCAGGGTCTGCATTACTTGCTATTTCACATAAAATAATTTGCTAATGGTCTTCAGTGTCCTTGTGACATTTGCACTTACAGAGAGTCGAAACTCGATACTTCGAACTCGCGTTAGTTCGAGCTTACCCTTAGCCACGTTTTAACTTTGAAATACGGGTATGTTCTACTCAAGCGAGATCGCGTTTTCAAAATTCAACTTTGATCGATTTAAGCGACTTGGAAGTATCGAATTTCGACTGTATGCTATGAAATATTCCAGCAAGCAAATAGGGAGAGTTCACTGCAATATCCGTGCATAAATGAGTTAATGAACTAGGCTAATACATATTCGGTCGTGGATAGGAATGTGCAGTATAAGCATTGTAATGTAGCTAAACCCCCGAGTCTGTGGTTGGCAATACCAGCTTACTGTCGAGAATTCTCTATGTAATCCAATAGAAATGCAAACATTTAGTGCGCATATTGACTTAAACATAAAGATTTACATTGAATACAGATAATTGCCCTCATACAGTGATATATATATGTTAGGGGTGCCATTTTCCCGGATTTTTCCGAAATCTTGGGATTTTTCTAAATTTCTACGGACCTTTTTTTATTCCTTCCAAAATCTTTGGATTTTTGCTCTTACTTTTAAAATTTGGATTTTTTTTTTACTTAGGAAACATTTATATGGGTGTCAAACAGTTTATATCCAGATCAGACGCGGCGTTTCGCCGCGTCTGATCTGGATCTAAACTGTTTGCATAATTATGTCAGTATTATGGAGCTTGGCAACAAAGGGTTAAAGGTACGATTCCTAAAATTGAAATCTGCGGATTTTTATGAGCAACTTGTGGTAGCACTGATACGTCGTATTATAGTCGAGTTTCCAAGGGCACTGCGATTTTATATTACAGTCAACAAAACGTGATGCTTTAAAGTCAGGTAGCAAGGTAGCAGCTAAAAGCACGATGAAAGTAAAGCAGGGCGTTCCCAAATTGAACTTTCTGATTAACCTACAATCTGCTTTAACTCTTTCCTCCCTGAAACTTTAAATGAACAATTCCATTTTCCATTTTAGTCTAGTCAATTTCTGACTTTTAAGGGTTGTTTTTGTCAATGTTTGGCATTATGACAAACAGTGAAGACCCTGATCAGAGGGCCCCCCATAATTTTGCCAATATTGATTGCAGATTTTTTACATAGATTTATGTTAGTATTTTACCTGTTTTGAATGAGCAAAACGCCCCAGAACGCACCAAAGACCATCTAGAAATAAAAATGTTCCCGGGGAGCATGCCTCGGCCCCTCTAGGAACAGTGTGTACACTAATCGGAGGGGGTAGGGGCAGACTTTTAGGCTAATAGCCGGAAGACAACGTCAAAAAATATCCTATATTATTAATAATTTGTTATTTTAAGTTGAAAATTTATATGGATTTTTATTAGTATTTTACCTGTTTTAAATGCGCAAAACGCCCCTAGAACGCACCAGAGGCCATCTATGAATAAAAAATTTCCAGGGGGAGTATGCCCCCGGACCCCCCTAGTAAGAGTGAGTACACTAATAGGAGTGGGTAGGATAGGAGTTTAATAGCTGGAAGGCAACGTGCCTAAAAATGTTATCTTAGATTAATAATTTGGGGGCATTTGGAGTCATTTTTTACATAGATTTATGTTCGCCTTATACCTGTTTGGAATGCTGGAAACACCCGCGGAATGCAACAGAGACCATCTAGAAATAATTTGTTCCCGGGGGAGCATGCCCCCGGACCCCCTAGTAAGAGTGCGTACACAAATTTCCTTGTGCCCCCAATCGCAATTTGCTTCCTACGGGCCTGTATGTTACTATCTTTGGCCCATTCCCCAATAGCCGGTTTCGAGTATTGACGATAGGTGACCACTTAAAGCAGGTGGAGAGTAAAGCAGAATGTGCATTTAGGCGCATTCTTCTTTACTTTCAGCCTGTTTAAAGCTACCATATGATAGGACATAGAATATATTTTTCAGTTGTAGTTCATATTCATGACTGTATAGAAAGGAGTTCGTGTATTTAAAGCGACTCGCAACCAGATGGTGCATTTGCAAAAATAAAATAAAATACTCAAATATAACCAAAAAGGTAGCATTATCGTGCATCTGGCAATGGAAAAATATGACCAATCTAAATACACCCTCTAGAAAAGTCTTCAAATCTTAGTTTTTTAGATATTTTCCATCGTTTTATTTATAGCGTCGAAAGACGCTATAGAAAATTGATCACGGGCTCAGACATAAACCCGAGCCGAATTATGTACGTTCCTTCGCTACATATTAAAATACGTTAAATGGATCCGAGATATATGAATAGTTCCGTGGCCCAGTGGTCTAAGCGGTGTCCTTATTTTGCCTTCTGTCCGCCCATTCCGGGCCCCGGGTTCAAATCCCACCAGAGCTCAATATTTTTTTTATTGAAATACATTTTTTAAACAGAATTTCTTATCCTAAACTAATTCTTTACCGTTTATATAAGCGTTTGACACATATTTACAAATTACTATTTTTAATGCTAAATCTGGTTGCGAGTCTCTTTAAAGGGACTCGCAACCGGATGGTGTACTTGTCAAAATAAAATAAAATACTCAAATAAAAGCAAATTTGTGGCATTATTTGGCTTCTGACATTAAAAAAAATATGATCAGTCCAAAAAAAGTCTCAAGAATCGTCACCGAATCTTAGATTTTTAGATATTTTCCATCGTTTTTCTATACCGACTAGTAGACGGTATAGTTGTTGTTGTTGCTTCTCTACACGGGCTCAGACATAAACACGAGCCGAATTACGACGTTGTATGCACTTTCGATCGCAACACATTGAAATACGTTAAATCGATCCGAGATAAACGGATAGTTCCGTGGTCCATTGGTCTAAGCGGTTTCCCCTATTTTGCCTTCTGTCCGCCAATGCCGGGCCCCGGGTTCGATTCCCACCAGAGACCAATATTTTTTTTTATTGAAATACATTTTTTTTAAACAGAATTTCTTATCCTAAACTAATTCTTTACCATTTATATAAGCGTTTGACACATATTTACAAATTACTATTTTTAATTCACCATCTGGTTGCGAGTCGCTTTAAGGGGTAATGGTTTAGATAATCCGTAGTATTCCCGAAAGATGAAATATGATAATACTGAGATGTCGAACCTAATATAAATACTGCTTGATGGTTTAAACCCATTTACATAATGTAGTAGTATTTATTATTGTATCTATATAATAGTTTTAGCGTAAACGCGTTTATTGGGAAAGAATAACAGATTCTCCACTGTATGTCACACTTGATGATCAAGTTGTATTATGAAACGGTAGCCTACGCTTATTAATAAAGAACGTCATTATTTATTTATTTTGAAGAGGAAGAAGAGAAGAAAAAGAAATTCTTAAACAACCGCCAGTTTAATGTTTGTTGAAAAGTGTCTCAAAATGCCGCTAACTACAGTGGAGAATCTGTTATTCTTTCCCAATAAACGCGTTTACGCTAAAACTATTATTTGCAGTGCCAACAGTTTGGAGACAGATCAGACGCCGGGTAACCCGGCGTCTGATCAGGCTCCAAACTGTTTGCCACCAAGATAAAAATGAATCTTTAGAATTGTCCAAAAGTTGTTCTTTTCTACGTTTTAGTGCTTTGCGTTTGCGTACGTTTGCGTTTAAACGGGAAAGAATAACAGATTCTCCACTGTATGCCAACAACTCCACTGTACATCATCATAAACTGCAAAGAGATTATTTTGTCCAAGAAGAGAATTGCTTAAATCAGCAAAAAAAGTTAATGAAGTAAGTAGTTATGTTTTGCTACTCTTAGCAGATTTTGTTCTGTAAATAAATTCTCAACCTGGATTCTCCTGCCAAATTAATAAGAAAATATAATTAGACAGATTGCTATCAAAATATTTGATTCTAAATGAAACCCTGAGTTGTTCGCCATTTCATCTGGATCCAAGCAATTGCGAAAGTAATCTCAATTTCTGTGAAAAACGTGTCAAGTTTAATAACCGTGGCATTCCTTGTCACTCAAAACTCGTTATTACCGACTTTGAACTAAATCAAGGTGGATTATCAAGATAACAAGTTAGGAAAACACAATGATAATCTCCCTTCGTTTTCTGCTTCCACACTATCGTCTGCTTACGTTATACAATAAACCCGACTACTTTTAACCGTTTATCAGTTTCTAGTTTTGAAAGACATATGACCACTTAAAACAGATCAAAAGTAAGACAGTGTGCGCATTCAGGAGCAGTCTGCTTTATTTTCAGGCTGGCACTCTTTAAAGCGACTCGCAACCAGATGGTGCATTAAAAATAGTAATTTGTAAATATGTGTCAAACGCTTATATAAATGGTAAAGAATTAGTTTAGGATAAGAAATTCTGTTTAAAAAAATGTATTTCAATAAAAAAAAATATTGGTCTCTGGTGGGATTCGAACCCGGGGTCCGGCATTGGCGGACAGAAGGCAAAATAGGGGAAACCGCTTAGACCAATGGACCACGGAACTATTCGTTTATCTCGGATCGATTTAACGTATTTCAATGTGTAGCGATCGGAAGTGCATACAACTTCGTAATTCGGCTCGTTTTTATGTCTGACCCCGTGTAGAGAAGCAACAACAACAACTATACCGTTAGCTAACGCTATGGAAAAACGATGGAAAATATCTAAAAAACTAAGATTCGGTGACGATTCTTGAGACGTTTTTTGGACTGATCATATTTTTTTAATGTCAAAAGCCAAATAATGCCACAAATTTGCTTTTATTTGAGTATTTTATTTTATTTTGACAAGAACACCATCCGGTTGCGAGTCCCTTTAAGCTACAATCTGCTGGGATGGGAAATGGTTATGGTGCATTCATTATGTGTATAAAGTGGAACTATTTTCCTTATTGGAGGAACAAGATAAATGCGTAAAAGGGCGTATGTATGGGGTAGTGGGAGGACTAAATTTCAGGCGCAAAATACGTGTTGGGGGTAATGGGTTTGATACCGTAGGAGTACCCCAAGATACCATTACATGAAGTGCTACTTTCATCATATAATTTTTACTTTCAAATAAAGAATTGCAGTGCGTTGAACTGAGAGAAAAATGCGAGGTATTGGCTTAAACATATTAAATATATAACAAGAACCAGTTGGGTTTATCATTGTCGGCCACCGCCAATCGAAATATTTTCTTGGCCTTATAGTTCTGGAGGGACACGTTCAGAGATTATCCAAGCAGATTACGGTCGGTATTTACAGAATCCTACCACCAAAGTGGCAGATCAATCTAATTTTAGAAACTCTAGCCTGAATCAACAAACAAATCCTTATCATACGAGTGAAATCCTGTTAACCCTTTCACTCCCAATGACGCTTGAAAGCGCGTTTGCAAACAGTTTGGCGTCTGATCAGGATCCAAACTGTTTGACACTCGTATCGATATGTTTTAGTCATACTACATTGAATCTTAATTTGAAACAATCTTGCAAACAATAAAATTCAAACAGACGACAATGAAACGGTGAAGGGATAAATAAAACTCATGGAAAATGTGGCAGTGAAAGGGTTAAGAACACATGCGGCACATTGAACCCCTTGTAATATCGTCTGCTTCAAAATTGTCGTCTGCAATGATTGTCAAATTGACATTATGCATTGTAGATTGAAGAAATGTAAAGACCGATTTAAAACAGTTTGGACGCAGGTAACGCGGCGTCTGATCTGCATCCAAACTGTTTGCAAATACCAGTCGGGTCGCGATCGGCAAAAAAAGGGTTAAAGTTGATCAACATAATTAATTGTTCTCTTGCTAGTATTGTTTATTGATGCTTTTATAAATAGTGTAGGCCCAAATCCTGAGGAAACTGCTTGACTAGGGCATGTACAATTTCTTTATAAGATCTGTCTGAAACGAGCATTCACTCTATTCTATAATGAATTTGTTTTTATTAGCCAATCTAATAGTTCATATGAATGTTCATAGTGGGCTGAGTTTGATATATGAATATTCAGTTGGAAAAACATTAAGTACAGTGGAGAATCTGTTATTCTTTCTCGTTTGAACGCAAACGTACGCAAACGCAAAGCACTAAAACGTAGAAAAGAACAACTTTTGGTTGATAATTCTTGTTTATCTTGGTGGCAAACAGTTTGTAGCCTGATCAGACGCCGGGTTACCCGGCGTCTGATCTGGCTCCAAACTGTTTGCACTGCAAATAATAGTTTTAGCGTAAACGCGTTTATTGGGAAAGAATAACAGATTCTCCACTGTACATGTATTGAAGAGCACTTGGTCGACTTTCGTATATTTGCTCTATGCTATTTTATATGAAATGGTCTGTTGTATGGACAAACACTGCAGTGTCTTTAGATCATCATTGTATAATGACATTTTCCAGCAAGCAAGCAAGCATATAGGGAGAGTTCATTGCAATACTAAGGCATAAATGGGTAAAAAACGCTTGTCTGTTGCAAACAGTGGGGAAGACATATATTGAACATAATACTGACCTTTTCTTCAGACACAATACATATAAACGAACGACTTGAAGAAATAATATACATGTATTTAGATCCAAGTTTAAAGAGACTGAAATCCAAATGATGTCATAAAAATGATCTGTAAATGTATGTCAAACGCTTACATAAATATGTAAATATTAATTTAGGATAAGAAATTATGTTAAAAAAAAGCATTTCAAAGAAGAAGAAAATTAGCTCGGATTGGATTCGAAATCGGGACGCGCGGGCGGAAAACAAAATTAGAATCATACTTCTTAACCACTCGGCTAACACGTCATTCATTTATTGATTTAACCACATTCAGAATTAATTTTGATGGTTTCAATCTTTGGAACCATCTATCAATATCGGATACTATCAATAAGAATCAATAAATCACAAACCGGTTAGTTCGGAGAAATGCATTAAACGAAACAATGAAAACGATTTGAAAGTGTTCAACTTCTGGTGAATAAATAATAACGCTTTGAGGTAAACATGATAATAATCTACTTTCACTTTCTTTAGTGACAATTGCAATGGTGGGTTTAGTTTGACGACGAAGTATAAATAAGGTTTTGACTTTTAATCCATCCAAATCTCATGTATGCATATTAACATATATGCATATCTGAAATACAAATGATAAAATGTATGAGTATGAACTAAACTCTTATAAACAAGAGGCCTGAAAAGGGTTTACATACAATGCACACTAGATAAATAGAGTTACAAAAATAGCCTCTGCTATATGAATTTAACATACAAAATGTAATGATATGATGATATGACGATAATGATAATGATAATGATTATGGTAATGACATGATATGAAATGTATATTTACCTGTATATATAATATATACATAAACGTTGATAATAATGCCAGAAAATGGTGATTGTCTTCTTTAAGGACTATCGTACGAGTGAAGGTGCACGTGCAAAAGCGGGACATGTTAAAATGTTAGTCATGCAAATATACTAGTACATGTAAATTAGAATAATTACCCCACCCCTGAAAGTATAAATGACGTTAGCTTTAAATAGAGATCTTACTAATTTGGACTAAACAATATAACAAAGAACTTATCATCAAATTGGTTTATTCCTGAATTACACAACCACCCTACGACATACTTCCTTGCTTTGAGAAAAAGTCGTCCTCGACTTTTACAACATCGAGTAAAATATGTACAAGAATGATAAATTCCTGTTATAACAATGAAATGACTGTTTAAATAATCCAAGTACACAATTACATACTTAGTACAACAATGTAGATTGTTCTCTTGCTCTGGATTGTCCATTTATAGTAGGGATGGTAACGGTTACGGATATTGTAACCGGTTAATCGTAAGCAAAAACCGGTTAACCGACCGGTTAACCTGACATTAAATCAAACCATTGTATTGCCGAGAAACAAATATGTCTACTATACCTATATAATGTTAGTTCTAAATGTTAATGAAAGTCATTTATTCTAGGAAGAATCCTATTGACAAATGTCGAATAGTCTTATTTCCGACCAGACGCCGAGTGAAATTGTGTCCGATCTGGATCCAGACTGCTTTCAAAATCATTAAAAATCATCAACTTTACAATCATGCGTGTATGAAATATTCGGCGATGTTCTGTTAGGCTTTAGATCCAATTCGAAACTGAATTTCAAAGAGTATGTTCCAGTTCTGAAATGCTAAATGTTTTCATCTGCACGCTAAATTTGTTTTTGATACAAAGAATATACATGCACTGGTAAGCATCCGATCTGGATCTTGATTCATTCATTGTTATACTCGATTTAAAGTAAATATGAGGGCGTTAAAATCTTATTATGGCATTTTGAACTGAATAAAGCCAAACAGAAGCAGTTTAACATACTTGTTAGTAGTAGAGATTTTCAGCAGATTACAATTTTGCCACTCCTACGAAAAGTAGCAGACGGCAATACGGAGCGTAAGATACGTAACCTGTTTGTGAATGGTACAGTAAGAAAATTAATCAACTTGACAATCGAATCGGAAACGCACCGGATTACACTTTTTGACCTTTTTGCAAGTGATTCTGAATAATAAAATACGCCGAGTTAATAGGTGTCTCATCTAGATCCAAACCGCTTGGCTGCTGAACGGATAAACATGTCATTTTCAGCTCGGAGCAGTTATGTGTATATCTATTTTCTTTGAAATTTCAAGTACTGTTATTTATTGCTGCATTTATATGATCCATATGATATTGGATTCAGTTCAAACGTTTTCTACACATTTCTTAATAATAGGAAAATCACAACAATAACGTCAGTTAATTGGAGACCTGTCAATTGTCTCATCCCACTGGTTTTATATCAGGGTTACCTGGCAACCTCTGTAGAAGGGGTAATACACGCCTGCGGCGTGTTATTCGACAAGGTGTCAAGGCAGTTAAAACGCGCAAAGGAAGTGTCGTCCGCTGATTACATACAGCAGATTTTATGATCCAACGTCCAAATTCTTGTTTTACAGGTTAACCTTTTGAAGGAAAAGCGTAACCGATTAACCGCGCTTCTAAAGGTTAACCGGTTAACCGATTATTCGTTAACATCCCTAATTTATAGTAATTTAATCCATTAACTCAGAGCAATAGATTCATACCTTGGATATTTCGGCTTTGTCGCAAAGCCTTCATCAACACACTGAGAAGTAGTCAGTGGGTATCACGTGACTTTGATACCAAAATGAAGAAAAAAAACCACCAGCAATCTAACCAACGAAGACCAAATGTTGGCATCCCATACATCCGGGGAACTTCAGAAACACTTAATAGAATTTTCAAAAAGCATGGTGTGAACATATACCACAAGCCAATCAATTCTATCCGCTCACAAGTCACACATGTGAAAGACAAGACAGAAATGCTAAAGAAATGCGGAGTGGTTTACTATGTTAAGTGTGAAAACTGTAAAAATGATTATGTTGGTGAGACAGGAAGACCACTAGAAACAAGACTGAAAGAGCATGTGTCTCGAGCCAACTCAGCACTCCACGAACATTGTGAAAACACTGGACACCACATAGATCCTCTGAAAATTAAAGTTCTATCGTCAGAAGACATGCACATAAAGCGCAGAGTGAAAGAAGCCATTCTCATAAAGCAGCGACGACCATCTCTCAACAGAGACGAGGGGTTGGAGTTGCCGGCAGTTTACAGCCCTCTCCTGGTATCACGTGACGACTCAAAGTCACGTGATACCCACTGATTACTTCTCAGTGTGTTGATGAAGGCTTTGCGACAAAGCCGAAATATCCAAGGTATGAATCTATTGCTCTGAGTTAATGGATTAAATTACTATAAAAATACATACTTAGTCTTCTGTCTCTGCTGCTTCCTTTGTCTTCTGGTACGCTAATGCAAGTCTGTCTTGTAGCTTCCGGACGTATTCATGCTTGTTCTTAGAGTCTGTACTAGGATGCGGTGTAACGTTGTATGCATGTACAAGTGTGTTAATGTGGCTTTTCAAATCTGAATATTGGTGAGAGTGCCTGACATTTTTAAAAATATCTGATTGAATCTTTCAGTCATACAATTACCCAATGCATGGTAATGTGCAGTGTTAGTTTTTGCAACTCCGGCAATTAAACATAACTCCTTTATCAGTAAAGACATGGAATTGGATCCCTGATCGCTGTGAAATCTGGACGGAAAACCATAATGGGTGATGCAATTGTTAAGTATCACACGAGATGTTGTCTTTGTAGTCTGGTTCTTTGTTGAGTAGGCCTCAGCGTAGCTGTTGAAATGGATATGTCACCACCAATATATCCTCAAAGCCACCCTAGGAGCGATCAACTTTCAGGAAATCCATACATGTCACTTCCATTGGACGAATGGAACAGTTGACTCGGTTCATTTTCTCCGAATACATATTTGGTAGTGTTTAACTTTGTCTTCAATCCAGGCTTCCATATCAGGTCAATAAAGAGAGAAACAATTCTGTCACGACCCTTGGTAATACTAGCTATTAAACAGGCGGATTAGCAGACACAGCTCGGCAAAAAAGAACCTGATATCTGATTTCAAGTTTGTCGCACTCTCTTAAGAATTTCTTCACAGCAGACAAAGCATGCGGAGCACTAGGCTTTGAACCTTCTAAGAGATGGTTGTCTCGTTAAGCATTCCTCCAATCCTTTGATGACAAAGAACGCTCTTGAATGAGTTCTTCTGATGGTTCTTCACTTTGCTGACATGCTGGCATCGTCTGTGGTGAAGTAAGACCTAAGGTGCTGCATCTGATGTGACTGTTGAAGACAAAGTCAAATCTTCAATTGAGAAAGTCATTTAAAGGTCTTACAATACTGGCATATCCTTTGATGAATTTCCTATAATATCCAGTGAATCCAAGAAACTGTCTAACTTCCATATCTGATTTCGGCGCTGACCAAGAAAACACGGCCTCAATTTTGTCTGGATCCGCTTGTATTCCTTCCTCCCAAACTATGTGGCCTAGGTATCTGACTTTCCTTTTGATGCTGTTAGTTTCAGATTATGTTCAGAAAATTTGGAAAATACTGCCTCAAGACGATCTAAATGCTCCTCAAATGACTGCGAAAAATACAATTATATCATCCAGATATATCAAGCATTCTTGGATAGTTATATCACCCATGCACCGTTCCATCAATCTCTGGAAGGTTCCTGGACTATTGGAAAATCCCATTGGCATTCGGTTACATTCAAAGAATCCCAATGGTCCTGCGTTAAAGGCTGTGTTGTATTCATCACTTTCTTTCATTGCCACTTGCCAATATTCAGATTTGAAATCGAGTGTAGAAAAGTATTTCGATCCTGAAAGTCGATGTAAGGTATGCTCAATCTTTAGAATGGGTTATGCATCCTTGACGGTTAATTTGTTGAGTTAACGGAAGTCTAAACAAACTCTCAGGGTTCCATCTTTCTTCCGAACTAAAACCACATTTGAAGAATATGGACTTAATGAAGGTCTTATAGCATCAAAATCCAACATGTCCTGAATAGTTTTCTTCACTTCATTCAACATTCCTGGCGGTATGTGTCAAATTCAGTTTCAAAGAAGTTCTGTACATCATGTAACTCCAAAAGTCTTTTCTCCTCTTCAAGTGACTTCCGTTTCTCAAAAACTTTACTCATGTTTGCTTCTCTCTTTTTCTACTTTCCGTCTTTCCCTTTCCAACTCAACTGTTCACTTCTAAAATGTCTTCAAAATATTTTTCTCAGCATCTCGTCAGCGTTGCTCCTCTTCACCTGTCATTTCTTAATTGCTGTGTTTAGAATACTATCAACACGAACTTCCCATTCAGCAACACTTTCATTTTACTTCTGTTTCGATGTATAAAATTCTGCCACTACTAATATTTCGTTTACAATTGAGCAATTGAGAAATGGAAACCCGATGCTATTATCCTGCTGCCAAATATACATTTTAGTGATCCTTTTTTACAATCACTGACCAAATCATCAGAAAGCGCGAACAGGTCGCTATATGAGAAAATGTATTTTCAATTCAGGATTCCATTTGGGCACCTTTTTAAACATAGAACTTCAGTGTTTTATCTGCATATACACGCAGTTCCCAAATAAGAATATATAATATAATATAATGTTTTAACGATGGCAAGAAGTACTTTGTGACGATGGTCAAAATAATCGGCAGGCGATATTATTCAGCAATTTATATGCCTTAGACACAGACAAAAGTTTTTCACTTCAGCAGCCTTAATGGCAGGACTTTACTTGTCTGAATATTTTCTGCTAATAAACATACGAGTTATAGAAATATGCTTTGTTTACACCTGTGTAAACAAAGGTTCACAGTCGGTATGTTCAGGTGTTCGTCACTGGTATTTTAACCCCTTCACTGCCATGACGTCATCAAATTTAAACAATTGTCGTCTGCTTCTGTTTCTAAAAAATAAATTTTGGTATTTTAACTTAAGAAAAATTGAAATGAGTGTCAAACAGTTCGGATTCTGATCAGACGACGCGTGACGCGGCGTTTGATCAGGATCCAAATTGTTTGCAAATAGCTACTGTACTCGGGCTAGGGCAGTGAAGGGGTTAACCTTAGGCACGTTACCAAATTATGGGCTGCAAACTTCCTCGTTAGTAGCAACGCTCAGAGTTAATTCACGGATGTGTGCATAATTCCGTGATTAATTAATCAGTCATTTGTTTTAGAAATTATAAAATAGAATATTTTGTCCAGATGAAACTCCGAGTTTACCAGAGCCTCATCTTGATCTAGGCTGTTTGCGGCGGCTATTCTAACAGCGCGCTAAAGGTTAATATCGATGTGGCATAACTTTCCTTTCCGCAATTATGTAGGTGTTATTGGAAAAATGATCGGCAAATTGCACTGTTTAGTCTATATACCTCTGCGGTGAAAACCGGACTGAGATAAGTAGGGGAGTTAACCTTATCTAAACATACAAGTAGTCAAGTGCTAGTAACCTCCCTTCGTGAACAAGTTTTTTCTGCAACACTTTTCCCAGAAATACCTGAATCGCCTGAGGGTATGCCGATTATGCATCTTAAAACATAAGAAACAATTGAGAATGAAAGCAAATACTTCTTACATGTACCAAAGCCGATCGCATAGGTAAGGTACAGACTAGATCAGTAGCAGAATGGAAATATCACTGTCGGCTCTCTCATCCGTGGTGTAAATGACTCTGGCACTGTATAGCATACCAAGCATTGTTCTTTTAGTGAGACGAGTTTCCCCAACGGCTTTTCTTTTCTTCTGCCGCTCTCTCCCTGTAGCTAGACTGGGGAAGTTTTAATTGATATCCTGTGGAGTGATTTTGCAGCTATTATTTACTTATTCTGAAACACACGCCTCTAACAAGGGGATAATTTTTCCGGGATTAAAAACTCATCTAACTAACAGGTAAGGTACCATTAACCTTATACAATTATGCAAGCTATAAACAGTGGAAAAGACATTAATGTTCCCCAATAAATGCGTTGGTGATAAAACACCTATTTAAATTGCATTAAAATGTTTTGAGCCAGATTAGACGCCGGGTAACCAAGCGTATGATCATGCTCCAAACTGTTTGCTACTTATATAGTCTAGATGCGTTTATTTTTATTGACCTTTTTCATTTGAGTTTCGTTTCGTTTAAAACGGAAAAAAATAAAATCTTCTTTTCTATAATTCAGCTATAACATTCTATATTTGCAGCCCATCATCAGCCCAACTTGTATCAAACGACCGCTATTCAAGATACAATTGCCATAGTTATCCATTTGTGCCTAGTTGATTCTTACATACTTTTAAAATTGGATAAATCTATTTTTATCTAAGGGATACAGTGGAGAATCTGTTATTCTTTCCCAATAAACGCGTTTACGCTAAAACTATTATTTGCAGTGCAAACAGTTTGGAGCCAGATCAGACGCCGGGTAACCCGGCGTCTGATCAGGCTCCAAACTGTTTGCCACCAAGATAAACAAGAATTATAAGAATTGTCCAAAAGTTGTGTTCTTTTCTACGTTTTAGTGCTTTGCGTTTGCGTACGTTTGCGTTTAAACGGGAAAGAATAACAGATTCTCCACTGTACCTGTACTAATTTTTAATTATATTGAAAAACTAGGCGTCCGGCCAGTCTCCAAACAGTTTCAAATGGATTCAATCGGTTTCAACATCTTTTATTGGAATACATGTAGTTAAGTCTCACGGTCAAATTATTTTCAAAAGTCTTTGTGCAATATGACCCTATTTGGTCTTAACCATAATGATTATTATGCTGAATTCAAGTGAATTGTCGTCTGCTTAACCCTTTCACTGCCAAATTTTCCGTGAGTTTTTACCCATTCACCGTTTCATTGTCCTCTGCTTGCATTTTGTTGTTTGCAAGATCGTTCCAAAGTAAGATTCAATGTAGTATGACTTAAAACATATCGATACGAGTGTCAAATAGTTTGGATCCTGATCAGACGCCGCGTTACGCGGCGCGTGACCAGGACCCAAACTGTTTGCAAACGCGCTTTTAAGCGTCATTGAGAGTGAAAAAGGTTAAAATATAAACCAAAGAAACGCATCCTATACCCATTGAACTCTAGTGATGAGTATACAAGCCCTTTGAAAGCAGTGTACTTGTGAAGAGTGCACATATATCCTGTACTAGCAGTGTAGACCCAACTCTCTGGTCAGTTTTGTCATTTTGAAATACATTGTAACAAAACATCACAAGGCAATAAATGGATTAATTTTCTAGTACATGTGATTGGAAACTGGTTCCAGGGGAGGGGGGGGGGGGTAGTTTAAGTAAGGTTGGTCAACATTTTGTTAACCCTTTTCCCATTAGTAGAACCATTTCATGCATTTGGCATTGTATTGCCAAAAAACATTTCCCAACAGAAACCTGATCCATGATTACAGTGGAGAATCTGTCATTCTTTCCCGTTTAAACGCAAACGTACGCAAACGCATTGCACTAAAACATAGAAAAGGACAACTTTTCGACAATTTTGACTATTCATGTTGATCTGAGTGGCAAACAGTTTGGAGCCTGATCAGACGCCGGGTTACCCGGCGTCTGATCTGGCTCCAAACTGTTTGCACTTCAAATAATAGTTTTAGCGTAAACGCGTTTATTGGGAAAGAATAACGTTTTCTCCACTGTAACACGGCATTGTTTAATTCACCGCTGATTCTTCAAATTAAAAAGTTCAGTTTCAAATTAAGTCTATCCCATGTTGACCTTTTATGGTTGTTTATTGATATACAGTGCCTCCTCCCTACAACGGCCCTTCTAACAGTGACTCCCTCCTTACAACAACGCTTTCTGCAGTTCCCTAAACAAGACAATTACAGTGGAGAATCTGTTATTCTTTCCCGTTTAAACGCAAACGTACGCAAACGCAAAGCACTAAAACGTAGAAAAGAACAACTTTTGGACAATTCTGATAATTCTTGTTTATCTTGGTGTCAAACAATTTGGAGCCTGATCAGACGCCGGGTTACCCGGCGTCTGATCTGGTTACAAACTGTTTGCACTGCAAATAATGGTTTTAGCGTAAACGCGTTTATTGGGAAAGAATAACAGATTCTCCACTGTATATCAAGTGCTTTTACAGGTGCAATATCGTCTGCTTAAAATTGTCGACTGCTGTTTTACAAAGTTAAATATTAGGGAAAATTTCGACAGAAGAAATGTAATGACGAGTGACAAACAGATACGCGGCGTCTGATCTGGATGCAAGCTGTTTGCAAATGTAAACAAAGTCTTAATGTTCCCTCCCTATAACAACTTCCTCCGAACAAAACACACAATCTGTGTCTCCCATTGGATGACGTTGTAGAGACTCTGGTCTGAGGGCTCCTGTAGTACAGTGGAGAATCTGTTATTCTTTCCCGTTTAAACGCAAACGTACGCAAACGCAAATCATTACCCGGCGTCTGATCTGGCTCCAAACTGTTTGCACTGCAAATAATAGTTTTAGCGTAAACGCGTTTATTGGGAAAGAATAACAGATTCTCCACTGTATATCTAGTGCTTTTACAGGTGCAATATCGTCTGCTTAAAATTGTCGACTGCTGGTTTACAAAGTTTTATCAGGCTCCAAACTGTTTGCCACCAAGATAAACAAGAATTATCAGAATTGTCCAAAAGTTGTTCTTTTCTACGTTTTAGTGCTTTGCGTTTGTGTACGTTTGCGTTTAAACGGGAAAGAATAACAGATTCTCCACTGTAGTAGCCCTCTGATCAGGGTTTTCACCTTTTTCAGCGGAGCTGCCTATTATCTATTTAGACCTACATTTTTATTTAGACAAACATTTCAACCAATCATATTTGATCAGAAATTTAGAATTAAGAGCACCTGTTGAAACTGAATTGTCTGATTGGATAGTAGCCAGGGCTCCAGATAAGAGAATTATTTCAAAACTTAAAAACTTTATTTGTGCATTAAACCCTATGGTGTCCTACTCATTTGAATTGTCTATAAAAATGAGTGGTAACACCATAGGGTTTGGTGATGAAATGAGTGAGAAAATAAATGTTAGATTTGTTCAGTTTACTCCCTCTTATCTGGAGCCCTGATAAACTGTAGCCAGTGCTACTGGTCTAATTGTGAGACACAGTGCAGTGTTTACTAATACTGAGCTGATGACATCATGCTTCTATTTTAAGATTATGACAATTTGTCTTCAGTTTGATATATAGAACAGTAGTTTAATCTGAGGATCTCCTACCAGTAGCTAGGATATGGGTTATATTATTGTTTTGCATTTCTGTACATTTATAGGTTTTTAGTCAGAGTTATAGTTATCCTTGAATGTGTATTTTTTGCTTTTCAATCCAAGATATTACAATTCTTTGAAAAAAAAACCAATTTCATACAATTTTGCACACCCATCTACAGCATGAATTCCACCACCCATTCCGCTGAATATCTTTTTTAAAGATATTTCTTGTTTGCAAATGTTCTCTACACCGGCACGCTGTTTGTGCAGGACGGGTATTCAGTGCTCTTTCTCTCTCTCCAACAACAAATAGGAGACAAACAGTGTGTGTGTGTTGTTCACGGGGAGCTGTTATAGGGAGGGAACATTAATATCCTGTTTGAATCAAGATCAGACGCCGTGAAATCCAAACTGTTTGTCACTGGTCATTGCGTTTCTTGTGTCAAAGTGGCTAAAATGTAACTTTCCAAAAAAAAAGACATGACAATTTAAGCAAAGAGCAGGCGATATTGCAGCAGTGAAAGCGTTAGTCATAATTGTTTTGTTTGTGGAACAGCGGCAAACCACAGGGACCCGACACGATTGATCTTTGAGAGAAAAAATTGTCAGAAGGTATATATAGAGACGTCTCTATATATACCTTTTGACAATTTTTTTCTCTCAACAATCAATCGTGTCGTGTCCCTGTGCGGCAAACATTGTTGTACGGAGGGAATCGATTTTCGGAGAGCCCTTGTACAGTGGAGAATCTGTTATTCTTTCCCGTTGAAACGCAAACGTACGCAAACGCAAAGCACTAAAACGTAGAAAAGAACAACTTTTGGACAATTCTGATAATTCTTGTTTATCTTGGTGGCAAACAGTTTGGAGCCTGATCAGACGCCGGGTTACCCGGCGTCTGATCTGGCTCCAAACTGTTTGCACTGCAAATAATAGTTTTAGCGTAAACGCGTTAATTGGGAAAGAATAACAGATTCTCCACTGTAGGGAGGGAGCAGTGTACATGTCATTAGAGCTGGCTAAGTTGAACTTTCTGTATTTCGTTTTCTGAAAGCATGTTGAACACATTCCAGGATTCTTATGTACAGTACAACTGCTCAATAAATTTGTTCGATTTTGCCAATTCCGAAATAAAGCCCCGCTAATTGTTTTCTGGCAGAGAATATATGCAGGCAATAATCTGGAGAGAAATTATCATAACACTCAGGGCGCCAAAATATCGCCTGCCTAAAAAGTTTCACACGAAATAAGTTGAAGCATTTAGATTTGTAAGCATATTTGAGAGATGGAAAAATGACACGGTGTGGCATATACATTTGTAGTTTGGTCCTGATCAAGCGCCTATTTATGTGGCGTCTGGTCTGGTTCAGAGTAATGGTACAGAACTTGGCAAGCAAAGGCATAACGCCAGTAACATACAGTCGAACCTCGATATCTCGAACTCGGTTAAGTCGAACACACCTGTATTTCAAAGTTAAAACGCGGCTAAGCCGCGTTTTTACTTTGAAACACGGGTATGTTTACCTAAATCAAGCTTAAAATAAGGCAAATTCATGTTTCGAAATATCGGATAATTCGATTTAAGCGAGTTCGAGATATAAAAGTTCGACTGTATCGTGTGCTCCACAATTGTCGTCTGCAATATTTCATTAATTAAGTTTTCAGGCCGTTTACTTTGAACAGGAAACATTGATATAAATATGAGTTACAAGTTGCGATTCAAAGCAGATGCCGAATTACTTAATTAAGTGTAAATAATAGTTTTAGCGTAAACGCGTTTATTGGGAAAGAATAACAGATTCTCCACTGTATTTAAAGAAAATGACATCATGGCAGCGGAAGGGTTAAATCGGCATGCTAACCTTTTGTTTTTTGATGGTTCTGGCATACAAGGCAGTTCTTACCATACAAATCCAAATGGACCATGCATGCTTCCATTGGCATTTACAATGTTATTTGATTCAAGTTACAAGACCGAGTAACCTGGCTTCTTAACCGAATCCAAACAATTTAAACATCCATATCTATGTGTCCTCTGTAAAGGACATAAAGATTAATTAGAAGTGACAACTTTGTAGCAGACAATATTTTTGTTACGTAATGGGTGATTTTCAGTTGTATTCGATAGGCATTGAACGTGTTGATTGGCTGAATAAATACCAGATGGTGCACCATGAAATTCTGTTTGAAGCACGGTATACTAAAGATAAAACACATATCTGCTGATTTTGGGGTACATTCTCCCCTTATTTTTAGTAAATCGATTTATTCTTAGACTCGTATCTGGTAAACTGATAACAAAAGGCATTGGGCCTCGTAACCTTGAATTAGTTAATAACTTAAAATATCTAACCCGTTCCTTGTCATGACGTCTTTCGTTGGAAAAAGTTACGTCTGTTTGTATCTTTCAAAATCAACTTTTAGGTAAATTTACTAAAGTTATATTGAATGTGTGTCAAACAGTTTGGATCCTGGTCAAATACTATTGATAATTGGTATGTTATGTAATTACTGATGTATTGTGCACTGAAGATAAATAAATTGAAATAAATAAATAAATAAATACAGCAATAATTTAAACTGTATCGCATTGTTTTCAATTTTTGCAAGGTTTAAACTCCAAGATAAATGTAAAGCAAACACACCAGAACACCAGTCTAGGCAATTTCGGCCTATTGGCCATTGAGAGTACTGCATTTCAAAGCAAATGGTCAATGACCTAGATTTCTGATCATTCCTGATTGGTTAAATAGTTTCAGAGAATTGAGGTCTAAAGAGTAAAAGACCCATCTGCGACGGGAATTTACCCAAACTTTTAAACTTCGCAAATCTCGTATTGCTTTTCACTTGTTGCATTTGATCCCTTCACTGCCTTACCCCGAGTACAATGGTTATGCGAAAACAGTTTGGATCCTGATCAGACGCCGCGAAACGCGTCGTCTGATCAGGATCTAAACCGTTTGACTCTGATTTCAATATCTCTTTCTTCAAAATACAGTACTTAAACTTAAATTTAAAAAACAAATGCAGACGACAATAATAATTGTTTAAAACTGACAACGTCATAGCAGCGAAAGAAATATTTGAAGGATTTTCAAAGGAGATGTCAACTCTGGAAATAGTAGTGAAATATTGACTGGTATGTATAACAGTTCAATTCCAGACTGAACATACGAAAAACAGCAGACTTCCAAGTGGATAGAACTCGGGCAAATTCCGGAGCCGACACGTCTGCAGCACACGTGCGCATCATACGACTCGTACTTCAATATCGTCTGCTTCAAAATTGTCTGCAAAAGCTTAGGTTGTTCGTACATGTATTTGAACTCTTTTTTTTATTCTCCAGATAAGAAAACTGAATAAATCCAAATATGATTCTAATGAATTATGACACCACATATACTTTAGTTTTTGTAAAACTCCTTTTATCTGCATGGAGTCCCGTTGTTTTCAATGTGTAAGGGTGTATCAAACCCATAAGCCATTTTTTTCAAAGTATCAAACTTTTTTTCTATCATTGTTTTTTTGGAAGAGCTATTTATGATGAATGAAAAAATGGAGAAAACAATATATGGTGGTTTTCTCTTTTTTTTGAGCTACAGCGACTTGAAAAAGGTATGTCAAATTTGGACTTTTTCTCTCAAATTTTACCCATTCAGAGTACAAGCTTCAGTAAAATCTATTTCAAAACAAAACAAACATGGTAATTTGGGTTTTCATTATTTATTTCATGTCTATGGTGGTATTTTCACATATAGAAAACCAAATTTAGACAAAGCAGGTACCATGTTTGAACAATATGGATCCTCGAATATAAAAAATATGCTTTTTATAGGGCATGATTTTATTCGATTTTTTATTTTATGAAAAAAAAGTAAAAAAGTTTGAAAATGAAATAGTTCTAGTATTAAACCTTTTCTTATATTCTATCAAATGAAAGCCAGTGCTAAGGCAGTTCAAAATGTGAAAAGAAATTGAAAGGGCAGTGTTGAAAATGTTGAGTTATTAAAGTAAAAAGAGTTATCTCCCCTTACAAAATTTACAAAAAAGTACCATATCGATTATATTTAGAGCTTTATAAATTTCACATTTGGTGCCTGTTTTTTCTTAAATCAGTTTTTGTATGAGGAAATACTACCATAGATAGGAAATAAATAACACAAAACCAAATTATCATATTTGTTTTCATTTTAAATGGATTTTATTGAAGCGGGTTGTTTGAAAAGGACAAAATAAGAGAAAGTGGGTGGGGTAAATTTTACATGGCCATGGAGCCAACTGTTGTTCACCAAAATGTACACTTTTTCTATTTTTTCATTCATCTTAAATAGCTCTTCAATACAAAACCATCATAAAGTGTTTTCATATACTTTGAAAATTTCTTAAATTCATGACATTGATACACCCTTAAGACAGGGGGGACTACTTAAATCAGGTTGAAATTGAAACAGCAGCATTGGACGATATCTGCTTTATTTTCAGTCTACGTTATTTTTATCTGACTGAATTAAACTTATTACTGTAGCTTTTTTTTTCAAAACCAACCCATGGACCTTATATTTAGGGGACGGGCGTGCTTAACACATTATACCCTAGAGACGAGTATTATTGTCATTAGCAAACAGTGCACTTTTGAAGAGTACAATTGTCATAATATTATGCAAACAGGGTAGATCCTGATCAGAGGGATCCTGCAGGAGCCCTCTGATCAGGGTCTACACTGTTTGTCAATAAGTTATTGTGAAAATCAATCCTAATTAGTCAAATAGACTCAGTACTTTTTGGAAACTGGAATTGTCCATTAAAACTTTCAGGGTGAACGAGTTATCACTAGATTGAATGCATGATTATTGTTTTATTTCCAATGAAACAATCAACCACAATTCCGTCTTATCAAACGTCATACGACAAATATTGCCGTAAGTCAGATTCTAAAATTCTCAATTATTATATATTTATTTATCTAATCTTGTCTTGTGACGTCACTTTGGAATCGTCTTGAAAACACGATTCCAAAGATAGACTTCACAAGACAGGATCAAATGTGAGAAATCAGTAATTAGATGTGTTTTTAAGTTTTGACTTACGATCGTTTTTGTTGTATAATACGACGTTTCAACTCGGATCAGTGGTTTCAGACAAGAAGATTTTATAAAAATGTTCACTAAAACTATATAAGGAATTAATCTGCCTCAACCCCATCAGCATGCATCAGGGGCCCTCCGAACATCGATTCCCTCCTTACAACGATGATTGCCGCTGTTCTCCAAACAAGAAAATTATGCACAACCTTTTCATTGCTGCAATGTCGTATGCTTGAAATTGTCGTGTGATGTTTTTCTCAGTCACATACAATGGACATTTTGACCAAAAAAAACAACCATAATGATGAGTGACAAACAGCTTTATTCAAGATCAAACGCTGCAAATGTAAGCAATTTGACCTTCCTATAACGACTCCCGCCGAACAACAACCACAAAATGTGTCTCTCATTGGATGTTTTCTTAGAGAGGTAGCACTGTAGTTGCCATTCAAGTATCAATTAGCACCCTTACTGTTTACAGCATTCGCTGCAAAAAAGCCTCAACTCACTGTCATGTGCTTATAGTTTTGATGCAGATTAAACGCCGACAATCTCTATGCATCTGATCAACAAAATATTTTAATATATACTTATATAGAAAATATACAAACAAAATGCATAAAATCTGAATTTTAAGAAATAAAAGCAGACTGTGATTTTCAAGCAAACGGTATCCTGGCAGTGAATGGGTTAATAAATGCACTTGTAATACTTATGTGCCAACACTCTCATGCGTGGATCCAGAGAGCGTGGGGTTGGGGTCCGGACTCCCGCTGAAGTTATGGAAAATATGAAGCCAAATGGATTTGTTCGATGGATGGATGAGTTAAGTTTTACAGCAGATCAAAAAGCACCGAATATTGATGAGATAAGATGATGACGAGGGATGATTTTGGCTGGTCTCATTCGTTGCGAAGCATTGTTTAACTCTTTGACCGTCTGCTTTGACATGTAAGGGTAAACCCTTTCACTCTCAGTGACGCCATATAAAGCGCGTTTGCAAACAGTTTGGATCCTGATCAGACGATGCGTAACACGGCGTCTGATTAGGACCCAAACTGTTTGACACTCTTATCGATATTTAATTATTTATTTAGTCATACAGCCTGAAATCTAACTTTGAAACGTGTCTTGCAGACAACAATACTAAAGCAGACGGCAAATAAAGCGATGAAGGGGTAAAAATCTCCCGTATAATTTGATAATGAAAGGGTTAATATTGACTTGGACACATTAAATTCGTTTACAAAAAGATAATAGCAGAATGAATGAAGATATATTGGTACGAGTGTCACAAAGTTTTAATAAGAGAGAGCAAGTTTTTCAACACTTTCTCCTTCATGTCTTCACTTACCCCCCCTCTGGTGTGACTACTCATTAGAATCGGAATATGGTTTGGTGCAGATATAAATATTTTAGGGTTCGAAATTCTCCCTTATCTGGTGCCCTGTAATACGTATGTGGGTGTGTCCTAATTTGCTTCTTCTGTAGGAAGGTTGATAGTTTCGACCGAACTCCAACACCCTTTGAGAAATATAATTTCTGGTTCCGCACATGACACTGACTTGTAGAACAGCGAGGCTGTTCTTGTCAGTAATCCGCCTTTGTTGCTATTTGGCATATGATTAATATGCATCCGCTGCCAAGTGCATTCCGTTCTAAAATCTCCCATAAACAAAGGCAGGTTCTCGAAGGTAATAACTCCATATCATCAATATTTCAAACAAAAATCTTGCAAGGAGTTACATTTGGGTTGGTTCATTGTTGGTCATAAATGAGGACTACTTTCTTCTTTATCTAATTTGTCCTGAAATATAATTGGAATTCAATACGGACTTGCGTTGTGAACTTTTTGATGGAATTTGGCTTCAAATTCTCACTGCTAAAGAAACCAGCTAATAGTGTTTAGTCTAAGAAAGGTCGTAGATCTATTTACAGTAAAACCTTTTTATTACGACAACTAAATTGTGTTAATTAGTAGGTGTTTACGACAGGTAACTGCTTAAAGAAAGGTGAACGTAGAACAGGAGCTTTCTGTTTCACTGTCACATTGCTTTACGCTGCCACTTGTCGTTTTATACAACCAATAATTATTAGCCTTTTAGGAGGTACAGTGGGGAATCTGTTATTCTTTCCCGTTTAAACGCAAACGTACGCAAACGCAAGACACTAAAACGTAGAAAAGAACAACTTTTGGACAATTCTGATATTTCATGTTTATCTTGGTGGCAAACAGTTTGGAGCCTGATCAGACGCCGGGTTACCCGACGTCTGATCTGGCTCCAAACTGTTTGCAGTGGAAATTAACGTTTTAGCGTAAACGCGTTTATTGGGAAAGAATAACAGATTCTCCACTGTAGTGGTCGTAAAAGAGAGGTTTCGCTGTACATTAACTTCATTTATTACTGCGGCTTTCATACTCGTATCCCTTGCAAACTGGGCGCCATTCTGAATGCTTCGGCAACTTTCGTCATGCTGTAACAGAGTTAGATAGACAGAAATAACCGAGGTGCTTAGAATGAAACAACAAAGTTTATTCGAAACTAATAAAGCTAGCGCAAACTCGCGCCCTTTTCGCGGGCTGTGAGGCTGCACGTGCACAATCGCAGGACCTTTTGTCTCATGTGTATACGTTTAGTTATGACAAATGGTAACATCTCAAATGTGCCAATTTCGAGGAAGGACAGCTAACAATTAGGTAAGAGTCGAACCCTTTCGCTGCCTTAATGCCATCTGCTTTAAACAAGTAATTGTTGACTGCATTTTTAAACAGTTTGGATCTTATTCAGACGCTGCTTTGCGGGGCGTCTGGTGATTCAAAATGTTTGCAAATAACCATTGTCTACTCTTGGTAAGGCTGTGAAAGATTATTTTTTAATTTAAAAAAACAACAAAAATGATTATTAAACAGTGATTGTTGTACAGTGCCTTATGTGACCACTGGAAACAAGAAATATCTTTAAAAAAGATATTCGGCGGAATGAGTGGTTGTACTAAGGCTATATATATGGGTGTGCAAAATTGAATGAAATTGAGGTTTTCAAAGAATTGCAATATCTTGGATTGAAAAGCAAAAAATACAAGTATACAATTGAAACAGTAACTTTTATTTAAAATGCAAAACTATCATGTACAGAAATGCAAAACAAAACAATAATTTAACTCATATCCTAGCTACTGGTAGGAGATCCTCACATTAATCTATTGTTCTATATATCAAACTTCATTCATAGAGTTTCTTGAAACAAACTATAGCATACACAAATGTACAGATTCAACAGTTTGCTGTACTTCACTCTTGTAAATAATGATGAAACCACACGATTGTGTTTAACTCACTTGAAGCCATTTATATATAATATTGCTTTTAATGTATGGTAAATGTGTACAAATAGTTAACAATTAAAACAAATTGGTAGTAAACAATTACAAAACACCTAGCTTCCTCTGTCTGTATATCTATAAAAAGATTTCAGATGTCATCTTAAAATGGAATATCATAATTGCATCAGCCCAGTGTAGTAAATAAACAGTCTGGTCTGTGTCTCTAAATTTTACACTCACAGTCCATATCTGGGAAAACTGTAATTGGACATAGACCAGTCTACAGGGCTCCAGATAAGAGGGTGTAAACTAAACAAATCACATTTATTCACTCCTTTCAGCACCAAACCCTATGGTGTTTCCACTCATTTTGATTGTCTCGAAGAGACCATTCTAATGTATAGTAACATCACAGGGTTTAATGCACAAATAAATTTTTTAAGTTTTGAAATAATTCCCTTATCTGGAGCCCTGGCTACTATCCAATCAGACTATTCAGTTTCAACAGGTGCTCTCAATTCTAAATTTCTGATCAAATATAATTGGTTGAAATGTGTGGCCAAATAGAAAGTGTGGCTAAATAGAAACCAGACAGCTCCGCCGAAAAAGCACCAGTTAAGGGTAGTTTTTCAAAAAATGAAATCTTTATTTCTGAATTAAACCCTATGGTGTTACTACTCATTAGAATAGTCTCTTCGAGACGATTCTAATGAGTATTAACACCATAGGATTTGGTTCTAAAATAAGAGTGAAAATGTCTGATTTGTTCAGTTTACTCCCTCTTATCTGGAGCCCTGTGGAAAGAAGGTTTTGCTTTGGTGTTTTAATTCATTGACCACCTAAACCTCAAATGGGAAATTCCTTTAATATTAAGTCTAGTCAGCTTCTGGCAATTAATATATTTGATTTACAATATAATTCAATGTAACATCCGATAATTTAAGATTAAAACCTGAAGGAATAGAAAGTACTATAATTCTAAACTTCTGTATATGAAGTAGATCTACAGAGTTTTCAAGCAGTGTAAGTGTGAAAGTACAGAGTTTGTAAGCAGTGTTAGTACAGAGTTTGTAAGCAGTGTAAATGTGTAAGTACAGAGTTTGTAAGCAGTTTAAGTACAGAGTTTGTAAGCAGTGTGATTGTGAGAGAGCAGTTTGTAAGCAGAGTGACCACAGAGTTTGTAAGCGGTGTAAGTACAGAGTTTGTAGGCAGTGTAAATGTGAAAGAACAGAGTTTGTAAGGAGTGTAAATGTGTGAGTACAGAATTTGTAAGTAGTGTAAATGTGAAAGTAGAGATTGTTAGTAGTGTGAATATGTTAGTAAAGAGTTTGTAAGCAGTGTAAATGTTAGAGTTTGTTAGCTGTGTAAATGTGTAAGTGCAGAGTTTGTAAGTAGAGAAAACATGTAAGTACAGAGTTTGTAACCAGTTTAAATGTGTAAGTGCAGGGTTTGTAAGCAGTGAAAAAGTACAAAGTTTGTATGCAGTGTAAGTACAGAGTTCGTTAGCTGTGAAAATGTGTTAGTACAGAGTATGTAAGCAGTATAAACAGAGGGTTTGTAAGCAGTGTAAATGTGAAAGTACAGAGTAGGTAAATAGTGTAAACATAAGTACAGGGATTGTAAGTGATGTAAATGTAGAGAGTTTGTAAGCAGTGTATATGTGTAAGTTCAGAGTTTGTAAGCACTGTAAGTACATAGATTGTAAGTAGTGTAAATGTGTAAGTACAGAGTTTGTAAGCAGTGTAAGTACAGAGATTGTAAGCACTGTAAGTAGTGTAAATGTGTAAGTACAGAGTTCGTAAGCAGTGTAAGTACAGAGATTGTAAGCACTGTAAGTACAGAGATTGTAAGTAGTGTAAATGTGTAAGTACAGAGTTTGTAAGCACTGTAAGTACAGATATTGTAAGTAGTGTAAATGTGTAAGTACAGAGTTAGTAAGCAGTGTAAGTACAGAGATTGTAAGCACTGTAAGTACAGAGATTGTAAGTAGTGTAAATGTGTAAGTACAGATATTGTAAGCACTGTAAGTACAGAGATTGTAAGTAGTGTAAATGTGTAAGTACAGAGATTGTTAGTAGTGTAAATGTGTAAGTACATAGATTATAAGTAGTGTAAGTACAGAGATTGTAAGTAGTGTAAATGTGTAAGTGCAGAGTTTTGTAAGTAGTGTAAATGTGTAAGTACAGAGATTGTAAGTAGTGTAAGTACAGAGATTGTAAGCACTGTAAGTACAGAGATTGTAAGTAGTGTAAATGTGTAAGTACAGAGTTTGTAAGCAGTGTAAGAACATATATTGTAAGCACTGTAAGTACAGATATTGTAAGTAGTGTAAATGTGTAAGTACAGAGTTGGTAAGAAGTATAAATGTGTAAGTACAGAGTTTGTAAGTAGTGTAAATGTGTAAGTACAGAAATTGTAAGTAGTGTAAGTACAGAGATTGTAAGTAGTGTAAATGTGTAAGTGCAGAGTTTGTAACCAGTATAAATGTGTAAGTACAGAGATTGTAAGTATAGTAAGTTCAGAGTTTGTAAGCACTGTAAGTACAGAGATTGTAAGTAGTGTATATGTGTAAGTACAGAGATTGTAAGTAGTGTAAGTACAGATATTGTAAGCAGTGTAAATGTATAAGTACAGAGATTGTAAGTAGTATAAGTACAGAGATTGTAAGTAGTGTAAATGTTTAAGTACAGAGTTTGTAAGCATTGTAAGTACAGAGATTGTAAGCACTGTAAGTACAGAGATTGTAAGTAGTGTAAGTACAGAGTTTGTAAGCAGTGTAAGTACAGCATTTGTAAGTTGTGTAAATGTGTAAGTACAGAGTTTGTAAGCATTGTAAGTACAGAGATTGTAAGTAGTGTAAATGTGTAAGTACAGAGTTTGTAAGCATTGTAAGTACAGAGATTGTAAGTAGTGTAAATGTGTAAGTACAGAGTTTGTAAGCATTGTAAGTACAGAGATTGTAAGTAGTGTAAATGTGTAAGTACAGAGTTTGTATGCACTGTAAGTACAGAGATTTTAAGTACAGAGTTTGTAAGCACTTTAAGTACAGAGATTGTAAGTAGTGTAAATGTGTAAGTACAGAGTTGGTAAGCAGTGTAAGTTCAGAGTTTGTAAGCACTGTAAGTACAGAGTTTGTAAGTAGTGTAAATGTGTAAGTACAGAGATTGTAAGTAGTGTAAATGTGTAAGTGCAGAGTTTGTAAGCAGTGTAAGTTCAGAGTTTGTAAGCACTGTATGTACAGAGATTGTAAGTAGTGTAAATGTGTAAGTACAGAGATTGTAAGTAGTGTAAATGTGTAAGTGCAGAGTTTGTAAGCAGTGTAAGTTCAGAGTTTGTAAGCCCTGTAAGTACAGAGATTGTAAGTAGTGTAAAATGTGTAAGTACAGAGATTGTAAGTAGTGTAAATGTGTAAGTGCAGAGTTTGTAAGCAGTGTAAGTTCAGAGTTTGTAAGCACTGTAAGTACAGAGATTGTAAGTAGTGTAAATGTGTAAGTACAGAGATTGTAAGTAGTGTAAATGTGTAAGTGCAGAGTTTGTAAGCAGTGTAAGTTCAGAGTTTGTAAGCCCTGTAAGTACAGAGATTGTAAGTAGTGTAAATGTGTAAGTACAGAGATTGTAAGTAGTGTAAATGTGTAAGTGCAGAGTTTGTAAGCAGTGTAAGTTCAGAGTTTGTAAGCACTGTAAGTACAGAGATTGTAAGTAGTGTAAATGTGTAAGTACAGAGTTGTAAGCATTGTAAGTACACAATTTGTTAGTAGTGTAAATGTGTAAGTACATTGTTTGTAACCAGGGTAAATGTGTAAGTATGAAGTTTGTAAGCAGTGAAAGTACAGAGTTTGTGAGCAGTGTATTTGTGTAAATACAGAGTTTGTAAGCAGTGTATGTGCACTGTTTGTAAGCAGTGTAATTGTGTAAGTGCAGAGTTTGTAAGCAGTATAAATGTGTAAGTTCAGAGTTTGTAAGCAGTATAAGTACAGAGTTTGTAAGCAGTGTAAATGTGTAAGTGCAGTATTTTCATGCAGTAGAAATGTTGAAGAAACCTTTCAACATGGGGTTTGCATGTAGCATAAATGTGACAGTACAGAGTTTTCATGCAGTATTAATGTGGAAGTATAAATTTAAAATTATTTAGTTTGCAAGCAGTGCAAATGTGAAACTAGAGAATATATTCAAGCAGTGTAAATTCAAAACTTTGTACAGAGTTTGTAAGTACATGTAGTGTAAATGTGAAAGTACAGAACATGCAAGCAGTGTAAATCCAAAAGTTCAGTGTTTGCAATCTGTATAAATGTGAAAGTACAGAGTTTTCAAGCAGAATGCATAGGCGATGTACATGTAGGAAAGTAATTTATGGGATCATCATCTGTTAGTTGGCTGTATCTGTTAACCCTTTACCTGATAGAAGCGGCTTTCGACGTGTTTAGTTTTTTCATCCGCTGAAGAAAATTGTTCAAATTTATACAGTCATGAACATTTAGGATAAGAAGTGTTTTCTATAACCTAGCAGGTGGTAGCTTAAAGCATGTCGAAAGTAAAGCAGAATGCGCCTTAAGGCGCATTCTGCTTTACTTTCGACATGCTTTAAGTAGCCACCAGTCTTCCAGTGCCCCAGATAAGAAATTGGTAAATAGGGTACTTCACTCCTCTCTTTCAAATTAATAGAGTGAAATGAAAATTAATAGAGTACCGGCTGATTTTCGTAACTCTTGTCGCTGAAAAAAGCTCTTACAAAGTGAAAATTGTGGTATTCTTAAGTATTAATAAGCATCCATTAATCTTATTATATAAAGGTATGCCGTTTATATATAGAAAAGAAAAAACTATACTGGAATATTGTAAATGGAACTTCATGTAATGCTGGTCTTGTAAAATTCAACTGCAGACATAACACTCACTGTTGTTTGTAAGTGATGTTTAGATATTTAAATCTGTAGCTAGTCTAACAGTTTAATACAGGCAATTATCTAACAATTAACTTTTCAATTTTCAGCATTCATCAGTCCTTGCCTCTGCATTTAGTCTCCTGCCTACACATTGTTATACTTAAATTTAGTGCAGTATACACGTTTTCGCTGATTTCCGTGTATATCTTACCAGGGGGGAGTTTTTGTTCACTGCTAAAATGCCTCTTCTTGCACACGAACACTGTGCGTAAATTGTTTTACTCTGCTCGTGATTCTGATTTATCCACCGCCGATCGAACTATAATAGTAGCTTTACTATACTGGCTTAGGAAATCTTCGATTCCGATTGAAAATAACATAAAAATATTGGTTTTAAAAGCCCAAATGGACGTTTTACTAACACTTTCGGTCGCAGCGCGACATTTTAACAGAAACCGCGAAAACTAGTGTCAATTAGACTAGTTGAACAAGTTATCGAGGCGCTTATGGAGATAAAGAGCAGAAAAACAAACATTCGGAATGCCTCATCTATTTCCGCATTGCGCCTAGCAAAAAAGATGTTGCAATCAGTAACGATTTTCGAAGAAAATGAAACTGGAAGCCGTTAGCGAAATCAGCTTAGATTGTTTTTTTTGTACGCATCTACGGTAATATGGTAGCGTATTTCATAAAAAGCTTGCGTAATTGATACGCACTGAATTGATTTTCAAAGCGTATTTGGCTATCTTTAATGCGTAAAATACGCCGATACGCAGCTTATCTGGGGCACTGGTCTTCATAACTAGAAACAGGCTATTGGGTAAAGGGTTTAACATATTGCAGTAAATTGGATGGCAGTTTTGGATTTTTGGTTTTTACATTTAATTCTTAGCACACTATTTTCCAAAACTATGATTACCTATGCAAACTGTTTTGAAAATAAAATTGAGAAAGTTCAAATTTTATATCTGTAGCAGATAATCATTGTTGTAGATGGCATTTTATCATATGCTAAGTTGGACTTGACTTACATTTGCAAACAGTTTAGATCCAGATCAGAAGCTGCATAACACAGAATCTGATCTGGATCCAAACTTTTTGCCACTCATCTTCAGCCTATCATCAGTTTAAAATACTTGAAAGCTACTTTTGATTATTTTCACAGACGATATACTTGAAACAGACAACAATTCAGCATGATAAGGGTTTACATTCAAAAAGTTAATACAGATATTTGGATAACAAGTCTGTAAACTGCAACAGGAATATTAAATTCTGTTGGACTCTTTCCCCCATAGAAATGTCTTTTAATTCACCTGCCTTTATGGATTAAGAGGTTACCTTATTCAGCAGTTGCTTAACCCATTTTGCCATAGATGTGCCTTTTAACGGCTCTTACACATTTAGGTGAGTAAGTCCCACCTAGACAATCCTAATCACACTGCAAGTATCTTTCTAGATGGGAGCTTAAAGCAGATTAAAAGTAAAGCAGCATGCTCTTTAACCCTTAGCCTGCCACGCACGACTATAGCTCCATATGCAAACAGCTTGGATCCGGATGAGACGCCGAGTAACTCGGCGTCTCATCCGGATCCAAGCTGTTTGACACTCGGACAACATTTCCAGCAATTTTGAGCAATTTTGAAGCACTTTGAAACTTGAAGCAGACGAGAAATATAGCAGAAGACAATTTATTTGGCGGGCTAAGGGTTAAGGAGCATTGGAGAAACAGGCTTTAGGGTAATAGGTAGGTATAGGTTTTGACTGTACTCAAGTAGTGAAGCAGACTTCAGTAAAACCTCTCTATTACGACCACTAGAATCAAGCTAATTGATTGTGTGAAAGACAGGGGAACGCTTTTACTTTAAGCTTGTGTAAGCAGCCACCTGCCATAAACACAAAAATTGAATTATTTAGGTGTTGTTAAAGAGAGGTTTAACTGTACATTTGAGACAATTTTGCTGACAATAAGTGAGAAACAGTTAGGGATTGAGATAGAGATCAGGTAGAGGCTGATTGGCGTGCAAATGCACCAAGCCTTAGGTAACTAGCATCTTGGAATGTAATATTGTCATTTAGGATGAGAGAATATACAGTAAAACCCTTGAATTACGACCACCTAAATTGTGTTAATTATGAGGGGATAACCTCATTACCCCATAAATACGACTTTTTATGACTGTAATTAATTCATTCTTCCACTGAGGAAAATTTTTCCAATTTACACAGTTTTGAATATCAGGGCTTTTTTTTCTTATATAACAGCGGCCGTTAAACGGCGACTTCTCCTCCCGATTTTTTCCCCTCTAAAAAAATGTTCCCTTCAAAAAAATAAAAATATTTATATTATTTTTTTTACTTTTTATGATCAATGGTAGGTAACATAAATTAAACTTTAGTGCCCTTCACCATCAACTGTTTAATGTCTGTACTGTTTTAAGTGTCATACATGAGTCTCATCATCATTGTTTGGATATTGCAGCACACATCCAGCAAAGAACCAGGGCCTTATCAACTCCTACACACAAATACCACTCAAATTGAAACTCAAAGTGACCAAATTATAGACCATGATGATGTTACATCAAATTAAAAAAAACTTTCTCTCATGAACAACACATGCACAGATGCTAGATTCCTTTCTCAAGGAACATTGGATGCTTTGATGAGAATCAAGTCTAATTTCAAAAGCCTCACTGATGAGGACTTTGAAGCTATTCTTGAATGCTTCAAAGCATCAAAGAACAGGGACATGGAGCTTTAGAGAATCCAATAACAATAACATTTGTAACTGCTGTTGCTTTAAGCCTTCATTGAAGAACAAATAAAAGAAATTATATGGTTAATATTTTCTTTAAATTTTCCCCTAATTGACCTAAAACAATGCATTTTTCCCCTTCTGTGGGTAGTGGGTATCTTCCCCTCTTGGTTAAAAAAGCCCTGAATATGTATGACAAGAAATGTTTACTATATTCTAGCAGATGGTAGCTTAAAGCAAGCTTTACTTTCAACCTGCTTTAAGTGGTCACCTATTTTAAAAACTAGAATAAGGCTATGGGGTAAATGAATGAATGGTTGCTTTTTGCAGGACTAAAGTAATACTAAATGTTTTCATTATTTTTGTCCTGGTATTGGCATGTATTGGATGTTTTTAAACAGTGTAGACCAAGATCAGGAGCTGTCTGATCATGATATGTACTGTTTTCACATAGAATATGCCTGACATAGGGTGAACTCTTTCAATTGGAATTTTTTTAGTTTATTAGCCAATTTAATAGTACAGAATCTGATGATAGATATATTCAGCAGAAAGTATTTCTTGCATATTCATGACTGTAAAGTGGAACTTTTTTCTTAAGGGGAGGAATAAATTAAATTAGTAAAAAGGTGTATATATTATGATGTGTTCAGGAGTGCTGGTTCCTTCAATGAAGCATTGCCATGGTTCCACTCATGACCTGCACGGGTTCTTGTTAAGTGGCTCTACCAGTAAATGTCAGTCTTCTCCCTTCAAATGTTGAACTAATGCTGTGCAAGCTGTGGATATATGTGCCACAGTGATTACCAAATGCAAACAGTTTGGATCATGTAACGAGGCGTCTCATCAGGATCACACTGTTTGACACTGAAATCCACTTTTGAAAAGAAATTTAGAAAATTCCATTTTAAGAACAGAAGCAGACGATAATTTTTGCAGATGAAAAAATCACCCAGTATGCAAAGAGTGTTGTCTGCTGAAATTCTTAAATTTACTTTTTCTTGTCAAAAGTTTATCTTAGTATCAAACAGTTTAGATTCTAATAACTCTCCTCATAATGTTGGTCCTGATTAGGATCCACACTATTTGCCATGGTTTGCTATACTGGTTCCCAACATTGGAAAGGTTAACCTTCTGCACGCTATGTAATTGTCGTCTGCAACAATTATCAAAGTTGATTAAAAGGCATTTTTCTTTCACAAAATATAATCAGAGTGTCAAACAGTTTGGATCCAGATGAGACACTGAGTTACTCGGCGTCTCATCTGGGTCCAAACTGTTTGCAGCAGTTATCACACATGAGCACCCAGCATAAAGAAGGTTAACCCTTAGCCCGCCAAATAAATTGTCGTCTGCTATATTTCTCGTCTGCTTCAAGTTTCAAAGTGCTTCAAAGTGGCTCAAAATTGCTGAAAATCTTGTCCGAGTGTCCAACAGCTTGGATCCGGATGAGACGCCGAGTTACTCGGCGTCTCATCCGGATCCAAGATGTTTGCATATGAAGCTATAGTTGTGAGTGGCAGGCTAAGGGTTAAATCCACTTTTGAAGAGATCTGTGCAGTAGTTTATAACGTTTTTGTGTTTGTTGTGATTGATGCTGAAAGCCAACTTGTTTGCTGCCAAAATGAAGAATTTAAAAAACACAGACTTTCTGCAATCGCTTGCACTGTTGCCATAGCAACAATATATACACAGTGATAATCTGATTGATATTACAAAACAGGGCTTTGTGTAAACTTTATGCAGCGGAAAATGCACTTACCATAAATTTGGAAATGCTTGGATAGAAGTCAGATGTTTTAAAGCTCTTGAGAATCTGATCTTTTGTGAAACAAATTAGTTAATGCAGTATGAAGTAGAATAGAAATTTCATTTCTTTATAATCAGAGTTTATATTTGAGCTGCGAATTAAAGTCATCTGCTTCAAAACTATCATCTGCCTGAAACGTTACACTGCTGCAGGCTTTCAATAAGGACTATTTCATTTTCCTATTAATTAACCCATTACCCCATTGCTTGTTTCTAATATTGAAGACAAGTGACCACTTAAAGCAGGTTGAAAGTAAAGCAGAATGTGCCTTAAGGCACATTCTGCTTTACTTTCAGCATGCTTTAAGCTAGCTACCATCTGCTAGGATATTGCAGATATTTCTCATTATAATGGTACATATTCATTACCATATAAATGGGAACTTTTTTTTTCATTGAATGGGTAAAATAAAGGTGTAAAAAGTCATATTTATGGGGTAATGGATTAATGACCAGTTTTCCTTCTTACAAACAGTGCAGACTTTGAGTAGAGGGCTCTTTCAGGTTGACACTGTTTGTAAATGATGTTTCCCTAACTGTAACGGTTAATTCTTAGGTTGTTCACTTTCAAAACGGGACTAAAATAAATCCTCTCTATTATAACCATTAAATTGTGTCAATTATTAGGTGTTGTTTCAGCAAAGTGGCAGTAAAACAGAAGCTCGATCATTTAGGCTTTTACCCATTACCCCTTAAAAATGCCTTTTTATGCCTCTATTTATTCCTCCACTGAAGAAAATAGTTCCAATTTATACAGCCAAGAATATGTACCAAAAGAAATATTTTCTCTATCCTAGCAGATGGTAGCTAGCTTAAAGCAGGCTGAAAGTAAAGCAGAATGTGCCTTAAGGCACATTCTGCTTTACTTTCAACCTGCTTTAAGTGGTCACCTGTTTTCAAAGCTAGAAATAAGATAAGAGGTAATTGGTTAAACATCAATTAGCCATTGTTTTAATGGTCATAATAGAAGGGTTTTCCTGTATTTATTTTCAAATACATTCTCTCTTAAGGGATTTATTTCCAAAATTTCCAAAACAGTTACAATGTATGACAAACAGCGCAGACCCTGATTAGGGGGCTCCTTCAGGTGGTGCTCTCTGTCTGTCTGTTTCCCTAACAGTTACGATTAATTCCTAGATTAGAACAACAAAAACACACAAATACAATTCAATGGGGTAAACAGTTTGGATCCTCATCCAAAGCCATGTTATACAGCATTGGATCTGGATCATATATTTACTGTTTAAAAAGTAATGATATCAGTAGCATGTTAATTGGAAAAGACATCATTTTTTGTCAATAAACGTGTTTATGCAGAAACAATTATTTGTATTGCAATCAGTTTGAAACCAGATCAGACAACAGGTCACAGAAACTCAGCTTCTGACAAAGGCTCTTTACTGTTTACCATTACGATCTAATTCAAATGTCTAAACTTCATAAATCTGTCAATTTCTACATTTTATTGTTTTGTTTAGTTTCATTTAACATTTACCCCATAGCCTGTTTCTAGTTTTGAAAATAAGTGACTACTTGAAGCAGGTTGAAAGTAAAGCAGAATGCGCTTTATGGCGCATTCTGCTATACTTTTAGCCTGCTTTAAGCTACCACCTGCTATTATAAGGAAAGTATTCAATATGACACATATTAATTACGGTATATATTGGAACTATTTTCTTCAGCGGAGGAATATAATGCATGTGCTAAAAGGCGCTTCTATAAGGTAAAGGATTAAACAGAAAAGAAAAAAGTCTTCCCCACTAATTGTAAGTTTTAGCAAGTCAAAGGTGAGAGACAGGGGTTCCAAATAAGATTGTGCTATATTAGCCATTTATCCTCCATAAAACCATCAGCAAAGAATTTTTGTACAACTGATATAAACAGTAATGTATCTAACAGCTGAACCCTTGCTATGCTGCAGACTAGCATATGTATAGTTTGCAAACAGTGTAGATCCTGATCAGGGGGCTCTTAACCCATTACCACATGAATACACCTTTTTTACGCCTTTAAAATATGCTTCCATTGAAGAAAAAAGTTCAAATTTATACAGTCAAGAATATATTTCACACAAAATATTTTCTATATTGTAGCTGATGGTGCAGTGGAGAATCTGTTATTCTTTCCCAATAAACGCGTTTACGCTAAAACTATTATTTGCAGTGCAAACAGTTTGGAGCCAGATCAGACGCCGGGTTACCCGGCGTCTGATCAGGCTCCAAACTATTTGCCACTCAGATCAACATGAATAGTCAAAATTGTCGAAAAGTTGTCCTTTTCTATGTTTTAGTGCACTGCGTTTGCGTACGTTTGCGTTTAAACGGGAAAGAATAACAGATTTTCCACTGTAGCTTCAAGCACATTCTGCTTTACTTTCAACCTGTCTGCACTTTTTGTTCTACTTTTCTTCCCCTCACCCCTTTTCCACACACCCAATTACCCCGCCACCCTGGAGGAATGAATTAAAGGGGTAAAAAGGCACATTTATGGCATTGTAATGGTTAAGTGCATACATTTTTGTAATATTATCTATTAATGAATTGTTTTTCTCTAATTTCAGAAATGGACATAACATACGTAAAAGTGAACAAAATTCATTCCAAAAGGGATTAATTGCTGACTGGTGAATTGCATGATGAAGGTAGGTAACTCTTATCAACTTATATGATAAACTTACCAGAGTTGTATCCCTTCAGAACTTTTTGGCAATGTTTTGTACATGTTGTACACATATTCCAACGTTGCTGTCAAAATCTTAAATTGAATTCTTAATGTTTCTGTTCGGAAAATAATTTTGACATGTTGCTTTTTAACCAAGTTTTAATGATGGAAAGTTACCCTGATAGCACCTGTTTTATATGCTGATAATTCACTGTGTGTTGCAAATGGTCTCCCTTTGACATGAATAGATAAGTCTTGACACAGTTTGCTCCCTTTCATATAGGCTAACAGCATTGTTTCAACTTTTTATGGTTTCATGTGGTTGATTGCTTTAAAATTCTTGCTTTCTTTCTTAGCAGTTGTGAAACATTGCAATTTGCAGAGTTAATCATTTAGAAATCTAAGAAACTTTATGCAAATAAACTGGAACTTCTAACAAAAACCAGATTATGTAGTGGAGTGAGTTTTAGGAGGATGGGACAGAAAAAACGAGTGACAGCTTTAAGCAAGGTGTAAGGAGCTTTCTGTTTTACATTCACCTTGCTTTAAGCAGTCACCTGCCTGAAACACTTGATAATTAGCACAATTTAGTGGTCGTAATAGAGAGGTTTTATTCATATCTCTGCATGAAACACAATAAGATGCCATAGTGACCTACTGCTCCACATAATATCAGGGCTGCCATTTCTCCGGATTTTTCCTAAATCTACGGATTTTTTTCCAGTACATGGTAGCTTAAAGCAGGCTGAAAGTAAAGCAGAATGCGCCCTAAGCCGCATTCTGCTTTACTTACTGTCTGCTTTAAGTAGTTGCATGCCAACAAAACAAGAAAAAGGCTATGGGGTAAAGGTATGATTCGTAAATCCAGATCAAACACCTTGTTACGCAGCATCTGATCTGGATTCAACCTGTTTGCAAATGTAAGCCAATTTCCCTCCCTATAACGACTCCCTCTGAACAAAACACACAATGATTGTCTCTGATTGGGTGTAGTCTTGTAAAGAGGGAATGCTGTATTATAAAACTCCACCCACTATTCACATCTGTCATCTGACACAGAAATCATTGGCTAATAAAATAAGGAACTGTTATGGGTCTACACTGATTTTAAAAAGTGTCAATTTAACCCATTACCCCATAGCCTGTTTCTAGATTTGAAAATAGGTGACCACTTAAAGAAGGTTGAAAGTAAAGCAGAATGCGCCCTAAGGCGCATTCTGCTTTACTTTCAGCCTGCTTTAAGCATCCATCTTCTAGGATATAGAAAATAATTTCTTATGTTTCAAATTCGTGACTGTATAAAACTGATCTTTTTTCTTTTGTGGAGGAATAAATTAGAGGCGTAAAAAGGCGTATTTATGGGGTAATGGGTTAAGCTAATAGCAGCAAAAGGGCTAATAAAGAATCATGGATTTAAAAAATATGTAGCTACTTTCTATTGGGTAAACATAAACATAGATTATGACAAGCTCCTATTGAAGCTTTATTCAATAAAATCTATGAATATACATTAATGGTGCTTATGCAGAGGAAGTTCAATGAGGTAAAGACATCCCATGGTGCTTTTATGCAGAGGCAGGGGGATAGGCATCCCATGGTGCTTTTATGCAGAGGCAGGGGGATAGGCATCTGATGGTGCTTATGGGAAGGAAATGGTTAATGCGACAGAAGAAAAATGCCTTATTACATCTGAATCTACACTGTATTCTGTAACTATAAAAGCTACAGCTAATCCTGTGTTTAGTGACCCACTAACAGCAAAAGGATCTAAGATGTCAGCTGTTTGATTAATGCAGGATAAAAATAAATTATTTTAACTGTGCATTGAGCATATCTTATCTTGCATTAAGCAGTCACCTAAGCTTAAACAAAGGTCTTCTGTTGAGATCAATCACATATTACTAGATTGATGCTTAAATCTTTGCATGCTTGGATTTTTTTAAAATAGAATTTTATTTTCAAAACAAGGTCAGAGTGTCAAACAGTTTGGATCCTGATGAGACGCCGCATTATGCGGCGTCTCATCTGGATCCAAACTGTTTGCAAAGGTAATCACTGTAGCACATACCCACTGCTAGCATGGTAAGAGTTAAATAAGGGCGTGACCTTTTCATCCTCCATATTATTGAAAATAAGCCATTGCAAGCAGCACAATATGGATGAGCTTTCATTGAAGTCAGAGCTCCAGGTAAGGAGAGTATTTACAAAACTAAAATCGCTTTTCTGCTTAAAACCCTATGGTGTCACTACTCATTAGAATCGTCTCGAAGAGACGATTCTAATGAGTAGTAACACCATAGGATTTTGTGTTAAAATAAGTACGAAAATGTTGGATTTGTGCAGTTAACTCCCTCTTACCTGGAGCCCTGTTCTCAGAAGCTATGTAGGACTGGGCAAATGCCCAGCTAAGTGGGTGATACCTGGATTACCAGCAAGTTGGGAGGCAGATGAACATTCACCACTTGGTGTTTATTGCCCGCAAATTGAGATAAATGAACTTGCAGAAACCAGCTTCCTCTCAAAGAATTCAGTACATGAACAACTAATACATTTTACAGAATGAGGGAAAAGTTTTTTACTTAACCCATTTATTCTTGGATTGTTGGTTTTTTCCAATGCATTCCTTCACAGTTCGTATTGAAAATGTTAGCTCTCAATTGCGTGGGTGTTAACTCTTTGCACGCTAGCGGCTTATTCGTTATTATCCTTGCAAACAGTTGGGATCCTGATCAGCATACAATATCAAAGTATTGCTCATTTGTGAAAATTTTATTCTAATATTTGCTTTAATAAATAAGTTATGAACCTTTTCTGAATACTTTACAAACACTCCTCATAATACAAGGCATTACCTCATAAAAAAGCAGTTTACTATTAATTGTAATGCTCCAAAATAACATTCTTTTTTAGAATTTAACGTCATTAGATGAAGATTTTACATCATTTCGAAATGACATCATAAATTCTGACATTGATACAGACACAATTATACCTGGCTAAAGTCTTGCCTTTTCTTCGAAAAAATCTGTTATTGATATAGAAGACTTCGAGATAGATCTAGCTCTGATAATAATAGTTTCTTACAGGGATATATTAGGTAATAAAATAGTTATTTCATGTGTGTTTGGGGAATAGTCAAATCTACTGTCCCTTGTTTTCAGGGAAGACAGTTCAAAAGTCTTCCTTGATACCTCGGGCAATTTGTTATGACTGCAGGGCTGCCATTTCTCCGGATTTTTCCTAAATCTCTGGATTTTTTCCCAGTTCATGGTAGCTTAAAGCAGACTGAAAGTAAAGCAGAATGCGCCCTAAGGCGCATTCTGCTTTACTTACAGCCTGCTTTAAGTAGTCGCATGTCAACAAAACAAGAAAAAGGCTATGGGGGTAAAGGTACGACTCGTAAAATCGCACTTGAAAAATGCAAATTAGGAAATCTTAGGATTTTTCATGTCAACTTATGGCAGCCCTGTGACTGTATCACAAGTATACATGATATAACTCTTTATTATTGCCCTTTTGAAAAAGGGTATTAGTACAACAACATAAATATTGACAATAACTTCAAAAGTCTTTGACATAGCCTCATGAAATTTCACACATTCAGTATCTATCATCACTAGAGCTGCATTCTAACATAATTCTGTCATTTTGCTTTATTCAAATATTTCCCCTTTTCTGACTTACCGTATGCACAAATTATGCAACAAACTATGAACTTTTAATTACTTTAGGGTTATTTCTTCTACAGCGCTCCCTCTCTACAACGACACCCAATGGGAGTCAAAATTCATATGCATTGTTCGGAGGGAGTCGTTATAGGGTGGGAAATTGGCTTACATTTGCAAACAGCTTGAATCCAGATCAGAAGCTGCAAAACACTGCATCTGATCTGGATTCAAGCTGTTTGTCACTCGTCTGTATGTTTTTTCTGTCAAAATGTCCATTATGTAAGTTTTAGAAAAACTGCAGACGACAATTTTTAAGCAGATGATATTGCAGCAGTATAAGCCTTAGACAATTTTTTCCTGTTTAGGGAACTGTGGCAATGGTCATTTTAAGGAGGGAGTCATTGTTGGGAGGGTCGTTGTAGAGAGGGAGCGCTGTAATTAGAATTGTCTGGAAGAGACAATTCTACTGAGTAGTCTCACTATAGGGTTTAGGAGAAGAGTTATAACTGAGAAAATGTTGGAAATGGTACAATTTACCTCCTCTTATCTGGAGCTCTGAGTCAGTTCATACTCAAATCATGATACATTTTTTCTCCACCAAGAACTTACTTCACATATGTAATTTTTATCAGTTATTACACCTACACTTCAGACTAGAATCAACAGGTAGTCAAAATAGTGTAACTATAGCTGCCAGTGCCTGGTTTGTACGTTACATGTTACATGTTACATTAGCACCTGTATCAATGTGGAGCATCGTCATGCTGTGTCTCATCAGGATCCAAACTGTTTGCAAAGGCTATCATAGTTTCATGGCTAGACACATCTTTTCCAGAGAATATAAATGTCCATTCTTGATGTCATTGATTCTTTGCATGCTGTGTAATTTTATTTCATTTGCAACGATTGTAGTCTGCTACTGTTGTAAAAATAGAATTTTCAAAATTGCATTTCTTAACAGGGTCTGATTGTCAAACAGTTTGGATCCTGATCAGATGCTGCGTTATGCCGCATCTCATTAGGATCCAAACTGTTTGCAAAGGGAATCACTGTGGCACATGCCTCCGCCACCAGCATGCAGAGTTAACTTGGGGAGCTTTCTGCTCAACTTTTTGTCTTGCACTAAACAGCCACTCGTCTGAAAGTCTTCATATATCTTTATGGAGCTTTTGGTGAATGTATTTAGTAGTACTGGGGGGAAATAATTTAGCAGCAGATGAATATTTGGTATGATATAGGTATGATTGCGGAAGAGTATGGAGTATCAAGAACTTTTATTATCTGTAGATTGCTGAAACTTGTTACTATATATCCTGCTGTGTTTAACTCTTTGCATGCGTAGTAATTTTACAGTCTGCAACAACTGAAGCCTGCTTCTGTTCTAAAAATATGTTTTTTTCAAATAAAATTTTTTGCTAAATAGGGTCAGAGAGACAAATAGTTTGGATCCAGGTGAGACAACACATTGTACAGCTTCTCATCAGGATCCAGACTGTTGGCAAAGGTAATGACATGTTTGCCCCTAGCATAACAAGAGTTAGCTCTCAGAATGCTAACAGGGAAAATGATTACCTTTGCAAACAGTTTGAATCCAGATGAGATGCTAAGTAACTGTGGGTCTCATCTTGAGTAAAACTTTATTGGCAAACTGATCCTATTACAAAAATACTTTAAAAAAGAAAAAGTTAAGATTCTAAACAATTGTTACAGAAAAATCACTTAGCATCCAAGGCGTTAAATGTCTCAGTATTGTATCAGAGCATTTCTCGATCCCTCAGGCCTTACTTGACTCATTGATCCCTAGTGACGCATATATTCGTCTTATACCAAAAGTATACCCGTGAAGAGTACACTTGTCCTATGCAAACAGTGAAGTCCCTGATCAGAGGGCTTCTGCAGGAGCCCTCTGATCAGGGTCTTCACTGTTTGTCATTTTGTAGAAAATTGTTAAAAAACACACCTAAATAGTTGAAAATGGACCAGCCTTTATTGCAAACTGGACTTGTCCATGGGAAGTTTCAGGGGATAATGAGTTAATATCCTGTCCCTGGAGCAAGGTGAACAGATAACAAGGCTCTAGATAAGAGGTAACTTAACAAATACAACAATTTCTCGCTCAGTTCAGCACCAACTCCTATGGTGTTACTACTCATTAGAATCGTCTCGCAGAGATGATTCTAATGAGTAGTGACACCATAGGATTTAATGCAGACAGAAAGATTTTAGTTTTTGACATACTCCCCTCATCTGGAGCCCTGAGATAAAACGTGGTGATTGCTGCAAATATATATTATATAAAAAATACCAACATCAAAGATTCATAGGAGATGGGAGAATCAGGCTGCAGGGAACCAACCCTAGCCAACCTGCAGAATTTAGACCCCTTCTCTGCTAAGTCTGGCTACTCTAGAACTTGAAAATTTGGATCAAGATCAGTAACTCAGCATGTGATCAGATTCCAAACTGTTTGATGCTTGGGTAAAAACTATACATGTCAGCAGTCAAAATGACTATTTAGATTATTGAAATCATAAGCAGGTGACTTATTTTTAGTAGACCATATTATGGCATTGAAGGCTTTAACAATTATCATGCTAGGCTTGACTTGCCTAACATTTGCAAACAGTTTTGATCCAGATCAGACGCTGGGTAACCCAGCGTCTGATCTGGATAAAAAATGTTTGTTGCTCCTTTTCAACTTTTCTTTAGATAACAAACCATTAAAATTAATTTTTTATCTATTTTGAAGATGATATATTTGAAGCAGACGACAATTCAGTACGATAAGGATTAATGGTGTAAGATTGTAGGTATTCGAGATTAAGTCTAAGCATGCTAGCGACAGAACCTAGTTATCTTCGAAAACAGTTTGGATCCTGATAAGACGCAACAATACTTGGCATCTCACTAGGATCCAAACTGTTTTACGCAGACCCTGTTTTGAAAAGAAATTTTTATGATAAAATTTTAAACAGTAGCAGACAATAATTGTTGCTAACCAAAAATATTGCCGAGCATGCAAAGAGTTATGCTGGCATCATATCAATAATACAGTGGAGAATCTGTTATTCTTTCCCGTTTAAACGCAAACGTACGCAAACGCAAAGCACTAAAACGTAGAAAAGAACAACCTTTGGACAATTCTGATAATTCTTGTTTATCTTGGTGGCAAACAGTTTGGAGCCTGATCAGACGCCGGGTTACCCGGCGTCTGATCTGGCTCCAAACTGTTTGCACTGCAAATAATAGTTTTAGCGTAAACGCGTTTATTGGGAAAGAATAACAGATTCTCCACTGTACTATTCACAACAGCATTGAAATATAAAACAATTCTACCTCCACCTCAGAGAGCAGCCATCTCAGACATTCTTGAAGGGGCATCAGATAATTCCTTTGACTTTTTTGTATTTGCATCTCTGTAATCTCCGATAAAGTAAAAACAAAATCAAATTAGCTGAAGATATAAGATGCAATTTCCTTTCCTAAAACTTCCAAGTCTTTTATCTTTTTATTTTTGTGAACAAGATCAAATTTGGAAAATGCGATGGTTAGCTTTTGTTGTCATGGAGACAGAAAAGACCAGACTGTTGATGTGTCATCAGGGTATAAACTCTTCTTGCTAAAAAAAGTCCTTTTAAAACTTCACTTGAAACAAGTTGTCCTTTCGAAAAAAGCTGTCTTCTATATCCCACTACCCCATGCCCATAGATGGCAAAAAGGGACATTAACAAACCAACCAACCAACTAATTGGCACTTACAAGTCATCTTAAGTCAGGTCTTGACACTAACAAGTCATCATAAGTCAAGTCTTGACACTAACAAGTCATCATGTATCAATGTTTGATACAAACAAATAATTATGTGTCAAGTCTTGATACTAACAATCCACTATGTATCAAGTCATGATACTAACAAGTCGTCATGCGCCAAGTTTTGACACTAATAAGTCAATTTGAGTCAAGTATTGATGCTAACAAGTCAATGTGTGTCAAGTATTGATACGAACAGGTCATCAAGTGTCAAGTATTGATACTAACAAGTCATAATGTGTAAAGTATTGATACTAACAATTCATCATGTGTCATGTCCTGACACTGAAAAGTCATTGTGTATCAAGTATTGATACTAACAAGTCATCATGTGTCAAGTATTGATACTGAAAAGTCATCCTGTATCATGTCTTGACACGGACAATTCATTATGTATCAACTATTGACAAAAACAAGTCATCATGTGTCAAGTGTTGATACTAACAAGTCATCATGTGTCAAGTCTTGACACAAACATGTCATCATGTGCCAATTATTGACACTTACCAGACATCATGTGTCAAGTATTGATACCTACAAGTCATAATGTGTCAAATATTGATACTAACAGGTCATCAAGTGCCAAGTATTGTTACTAACTAGTCATAATGTGTAAAAATATTGATACCTACAAGTCATCAAGTGTCAAGTCTTAATACAAACCATTCATCATGTGTCAAGTATTGATACTAACAGGTCATCAAGTGTCAAGTCTTGATACTAACAAGTCAATATGTGTCAAGTATTGATACTAGCAGGTCATCAAGTGTCAAGTCTTGATACAAACCATTCATCATGTGTCAAGTATTGATACTAGCAAGTTGTAATGTGTAAAGTCTTGATACTAACAGGTCATCAAGTGTCAAGTCTTGATACTAGCAAGTTGTAATGTGTAAAGTCTTGATACTAACAGGTCATCAAGTGTCAAGTCTTGATACTAGCAAGTTGTAATGTGTAAAGTCTTGATACTAACAGGTCATCAAGTGTCAAGTCTTGATACTAGCAAGTTGTAATGTGTAAAGTATTGATACTTACAGGTCATCAAGTGTCAAGTCTTGATACTAGCAAGTTGTAATGTGTAAAGTATTGATACTTACAGGTCATCAAGTGTCAAGTCTTGATACTAGCAAGTTGTAATGTGTAAAGTCTTGATACTAAAAGGTCATCAAGTGTCAAGTCTTGATACTAGCAAGTTGTAATGTGTAAAGTCTTGATACTAACAGGTCATCAAGTGTCAAGTCTTGATACTAGCAAGTTGTAATGTGTAAAGTATTGATACTAACAGGTCATCAAGTGTCAAGTCTTGATACTAGCAAGTTGTAATGTGTAAAGTATTGATACTTACAGGTCATCAAGTGTCAAGTCTTGATACTAGCAAGTTGTAATGTGTAAAGTCTTGATACTAACAGGTCATCAAGTGTCAAGTCTTGATACTAGCAAGTTGTAATGTGTAAAGTATTGATACTTACAGGTCATCAAGTGTCAAGTCTTGATACTAGCAAGTTGTAATGTGTAAAGTATTGATACTTACAGGTCATCAAGTGTCAAGTCTTGATACTAGCAAGTTGTAATGTGTAAAGTCTTGATACTAACAGGTCATCAAGTGTCAAGTCTTGATACTAGCAAGTTGTAATGTGTAAAGTATTGATACTAACAGGTCATCAAGTGTCAAGTCTTGATACTAGCAAGTTGTAATGTGTAAAGTCTTGATACTAACAGGTCATCAAGTGTCAAGTCTTGATACTAGCAAGTTGTAATGTGTAAAGTATTGATACTTACAGGTCATCAAGTGTCAAGTCTTGATACTAGCAAGTTGTAATGTGTAAAGTCTTGATACTAAAAGGTCATCAAGTGTCAAGTCTTGATACTAGCAAGTTGTAATGTGTAAAGTCTTGATACTAAAAGGTCATCAAGTGTCAAGTCTTGATACTAGCAAGTTGTAATGTGTAAAGTATTGATACTTACAGGTCATCAAGTGTCAAGTCTTGATACTAGCAAGTTGTAATGTGTAAAGTCTTGATACTTACAGGTCATCAAGTGTCAAGTCTTGATACTAGCAAGTTGTAATGTGTAAAGTCTTGATACTAACAGGTCATCAAGTGTCAAGTCTTGATACTAGCAAGTTGTAATGTGTAAAGTCTTGATACTAAAAGGTCATCAAGTGTCAAGTCTTGATACTAGCAAGTTGTAATGTGTAAAGTCTTGATACTTACAGGTCATCAAGTGTCAAGTCTTGATACTAGCAAGTTGTAATGTGTAAAGTATTGATACTTACAGGTCATCAAGTGTCAAGTCTTGATACTAGCAAGTTGTAATGTGTAAAGTATTGATACTAACAGGTCATCAAGTGTCAAGTCTTGATAGTAGCAAGTTGTAATGTGTAAAGTCTTGATACTAACAGGTCATCAAGTGTCAAGTCTTGATAGTAGCAAGTTGTAATGTGTAAAGTCTTGATACTAACAGGTCATCAAGTGTCAAGTCTTGATACTAGCAAGTTGTAATGTGTAAAGTCTTGATACTAAAAGGTCATCAAGTGTCAAGTCTTGATAGTAGCAAGTTGTAATGTGTAAAGTCTTGATACTAACAGGTCATCAAGTGTCAAGTCTTGATACTAGCAAGTTGTAATGTGTAAAGTATTGATACTTACAGGTCATCAAGTGTCAAGTCTTGATACTAGCAAGTTGTAATGTGTAAAGTCTTGATACTAACAGGTCATCAAGTGTCAAGTCTTGATACTAGCAAGTTGTAATGTGTAAAGTATTGATACTTACAGGTCATCAAGTGTCAAGTCTTGATACTAGCAAGTTGTAATGTGTAAAGTCTTGATACTAACAGGTCATCAAGTGTCAAGTCTTGATACTAGCAAGTTGTAATGTGTAAAGTCTTGATACTAACAGGTCATCAAGTGTCAAGTCTTGATACTAGCAAGTTGTAATGTGTAAAGTCTTGATACTTACAGGTCATCAAGTGTCAAGTCTTGATACTAGCAAGTTGTAATGTGTAAAGTCTTGATACTAACAGGTCATCAAGTGTCAAGTCTTGATACTAGCAAGTTGTAATGTGTAAAGTATTGATACTAACAGGTCATCAAGTGTCAAGTCTTGATACTAGCAAGTTGTAATGTGTAAAGTCTTGATACTAACAGGTCATCAAGTGTCAAGTCTTGATACTAGCAAGTTGTAATGTGTAAAGTCTTGATACTAACAGGTCATCAAGTGTCAAGTCTTGATACTAGCAAGTTGTAATGTGTAAAGTCTTGATACTAACAGGTCATCAAGTGTCAAGTCTTGATACTAGCAAGTTGTAATGTGTAAAGTATTGATACTTACAGGTCATCAAGTGTCAAGTCTTGATACTAGCAAGTTGTAATGTGTAAAGTATTGATACTTACAGGTCATCAAGTGTCAAGTCTTGATACTAGCAAGTTGTAATGTGTAAAGTCTTGATACTAACATGTCATCAAGTGTCAAGTCTTGATACTAGCAAGTTGTAATGTGTAAAGTATTGATACTTACAGGTCATCAAGTGTCAAGTCTTGATACTAGCAAGTTGTAATGTGTAAAGTCTTGATACTAACAGGTCATCAAGTGTCAAGTCTTGATAGTAGCAAGTTGTAATGTGTAAAGTCTTGATACTAAAAGGTCATCAAGTGTCAAGTCTTGATACTAGCAAGTTGTAATGTGTAAAGTCTTGATACTAAAAGGTCATCAAGTGTCAAGTCTTGATACTAGCAAGTTGTAATGTGTAAAGTATTGATACTTACAGGTCATCAAGTGTCAAGTCTTGATAGTAGCAAGTTGTAATGTGTAAAGTCTTGATACTAACAGGTCATCAAGTGTCAAGTCTTGATACTAGCAAGTTGTAATGTGTAAAGTCTTGATACTTACAGGTCATCAAGTGTCAAGTCTTGATACTAGCAAGTTGTAATGTGTAAAGTCTTGATACTAACAGGTCATCAAGTGTCAAGTCTTGATAGTAGCAAGTTGTAATGTGTAAAGTCTTGATACTTACAGGTCATCAAGTGTCAAGTCTTGATACTAGCAAGTTGTAATGTGTAAAGTATTGATACTTACAGGTCATCAAGTGTCAAGTCTTGATACTAGCAAGTTGTAATGTGTAAAGTCTTGATACTAACAGGTCATCAAGTGTCAAGTCTTGATACTAGCAAGTTGTAATGTGTAAAGTCTTGATACTAACAGGTCATCAAGTGTCAAGTCTTGATACTAGCAAGTTGTAATGTGTAAAGTCTTGATACTAACAGGTCATCAAGTGTCAAGTCTTGATACTAGCAAGTTGTAATGTGTAAAGTCTTGATACTAACAGGTCATCAAGTGTCATGTCTTGATACTAGCAAGTTGTAATGTGTAAAGTATTGATACTTACAGGTCATCAAGTGTCAAGTCTTGATACTAGCAAGTTGTAATGTGTAAAGTCTTGATACTAACAGGTCATCAAGTGTCAAGTCTTGATACTAGCAAGTTGTAATGTGTAAAGTCTTGATACTAACAGGTCATCAAGTGTCAAGTCTTGATACTAGCAAGTTGTAATGTGTAAAGTATTGATACTTACAGGTCATCAAGTGTCAAGTCTTGATACTAGCAAGTTGTAATGTGTAAAGTATTGATACTTACAGGTCATCAAGTGTCAAGTCTTGATACTAGCAAGTTGTAATGTGTAAAGTCTTGATACTAAAAGGTCATCAAGTGTCAAGTCTTGATACTAGCAAGTTGTAATGTGTAAAGTCTTGATACTTACAGGTCATCAAGTGTCAAGTCTTGATACTAGCAAGTTGTAATGTGTAAAGTCTTGATACTAACAGGTCATCAAGTGTCAAGTCTTGATACTAGCAAGTTGTAATGTGTAAAGTATTGATACTTACAGGTCATCAAGTGTCAAGTCTTGATACTAGCAAGTTGTAATGTGTAAAGTCTTGATACTAACAGGTCATCAAGTGTCAAGTCTTGATACTAGCAAGTTGTAATGTGTAAAGTCTTGATACTAACAGGTCATCAAGTGTCAAGTCTTGATACTAGCAAGTTGTAATGTGTAAAGTATTGATACTAACAGGTCATCATGTGTCATGTCTTGATACTAGCAAGTTGTAATGTGTAAAGTCTTGATACTAACAGGTCATCAAGTGTCAAGTCTTGATACTAGCAAGTTGTAATGTGTAAAGTCTTGATACTAACAGGTCATCAAGTGTCAAGTCTTGATACTAGCAAGTTGTAATGTGTAAAGTATTGATACTTACAGGTCATCAAGTGTCAAGTCTTGATACTAGCAAGTTGTAATGTGTAAAGTCTTGATACTAACAGGTCATCAAGTGTCAAGTCTTGATACTAGCAAGTTGTAATGTGTAAAGTCTTGATACTAACAGGTCATCAAGTGTCAAGTCTTGATACTAGCAAGTTGTAATGTGTAAAGTCTTGATACTAACAGGTCATCAAGTGTCAAGTCTTGATACTAGCAAGTTGTAATGTGTAAAGTCTTGATACTAACAGGTCATCAAGTGTCAAGTCTTGATACTAGCAAGTTGTAATGTGTAAAGTATTGATACTTACAGGTCATCAAGTGTCAAGTCTTGATACTAGCAAGTTGTAATGTGTAAAGTATTGATACTAACAGGTCATCAAGTGTCAAGTCTTGATACTAGCAAGTTGTAATGTGTAAAGTATTGATACTTACAGGTCATCAAGTGTCAAGTCTTGATACTAGCAAGTTGTAATGTGTAAAGTATTGATACTTACAGGTCATCAAGTGTCAAGTCTTGATACTAGCAAGTTGTAATGTGTAAAGTATTGATACTAACAGGTCATCAAGTGTCAAGTCTTGATACTAGCAAGTTGTAATGTGTAAAGTATTGATACTTACAGGTCATCAAGTGTCAAGTCTTGATACTAGCAAGTTGTAATGTGTAAAGTATTGATACTTACAGGTCATCAAGTGTCAAGTCTTGATACTAGCAAGTTGTAATGTGTAAAGTCTTGATACTAACAGGTCATCAAGTGTCAAGTCTTGATACTAGCAAGTTGTAATGTGTAAAGTATTGATACTTACAGGTCATCAAGTGTCAAGTCTTGATACTAGCAAGTTGTAATGTGTAAAGTATTGATACTTACAGGTCATCAAGTGTCAAGTCTTGATACTTACAAGTCATCATGTGTCATTTCTTGATACTAGCAAGTCATAATTGATTTAGCCTTTGATGATCAACAAGTGTCGAGCCTTGTTCAGCGCCATATGACCATTTCATGTGTATCATTGCTGTAAAACCCAACTCAATCAGTTGTTGGAAATATGTTTCTTTTTGTCAAGCTTTGAGGGAACTTAAAATTCTCTTCATATGGAAGTCAGTACAGGGCTGCCATTTCTTCGGATTTTTCCTAAATCTTCAGATTTTTTTTCTAGTTCATGGTAGCTTGAAGGCGCATTCTGCTTTACTTTTAGCCTGCTTTAAGCAGCCACGTGTAAAAAAAAACTTGAAACAGGCAATGGGGAAAATGTACGATTCGTAAAATCGCACTTGAAAAATGCAACTTTAGAAATCTTAGGATTTTTTTTGTCAACTTATGGCAGCCCTGTCAGTACAATAAAACCTCTATATTACATTTAAGTTTTCTATGTTAAGGCAGGTGGCTGCTGAAAGCAAGATGAAAGTAGAGCAGAAAGCTCCTTTAGCTGTCACCCTTCTTTAGGGTCATCAGTTATTCTCCTTTTAGTGGTCATAATAGAGAGTTTATGTATTTAAACTACTCACCTTATCTGTAGATCTGTAATTACAATAATTTCACCTTTGATAAAGTAATTAACATAAAATTACCAATAAAATGTTTAAAGAATTACTTGTTTCAATTATAAACATTTTACCATATCACACCAGTAGCGCGTTCAAGTACCCTATCAGCGAACAGTAGCGTTTACCGATGCAAACAACCCATATAGTACGACATCTAACGTTCACCAATATTCTTCAATAATAACTCATTGCGCCCCCATGTTTATTAACTTTTCAAGGGTATGAACGATTTGTGTACGAATCTATATAACACAAGCAAAAGTGCACTAATCAACTGAAATGCATCAATTTTACCGCATATAAAAATAAGATTTATCTGCTCAGATGTAAGCAGCTTTGTTTGATACATTAAGTATCGGAAAATGTTGGTTTATTGATGAGAAATTAAGTCGGGACTGTTCGCTTGTTTTATTAAATTCATTTGGTAGCCATTTTGTTTTCCTTGTTGGCGAAGGCGAACTACCTCTGAGGCTGTTCGTGTCGTTTGCAATCGGTAACAGCCTAACGGTCGTTAAAGGTAAATTGTTACCGTTTTCTGTTGCAATCGATTGCATCGATACGGTACTTGAACGTGCTACTGTTATAGCTATACAGTCCAATTTCGATATCTCGAAATTCACTTTTTTTACAAAAAAAAAAGGTATTTCTACAGCTGGATTTCATTATTTCGCCTGCACTTAATTAAGTCGTAAAACATATCCTTATTTCAAAGTTAAAGTGTGGCTGAGCCATGTTTTTACTTTGAAATATGGAAGCTTTTGACTTAAGCATGTTCCAGATATCGAAGTTTGACTGTACTTGAACGAGTGTGTGTGAATTCCTCTCAATTTTCCAGTATAAATATGTGGCTTTTGAGGTATCCCTATCTCCAACTGAAGCTCATCTTGCCTGTGTAAACAGTTGAATGTTTATGCCTCCTTACCTAAACATCATTATATCAGAAGAGTTGCAAGGTGCCTCTGTCAATTATACTCCATTAACAAACTCTCTAAAGCAGGGCTCCAGGTAAGGGGAGTATTTCAAAAACTAAAATCTTTATTTCTGCATTAAACCCTACCTGGTGTCACTACTCATTTGAATCTTCTCTTCGAGTCGATTCTAATGAGTAGTAACACCATAGGATTTGGTGATAAGATGTTTGATTTGTTCAGTTTACTCCCTCTAATCTTGAGCCCTGCTGTTTTGGTTACCCCAACTCTATAGGCACTAAGTAATATTAGTGGTTGAAATTATTTTTTGACCAATGAGAGTTGAGTATTTTTGAAAAAAATTCGAGGATTAATTTTTGTAAGTCAGTACTATCAAACACTAAACAACGACTAAAATATTTAATCCTGCGCATGCGTATTTGGGTTGATTCGCAGGTGTTTCTTTGGGTGCAGCATGTCCATTTCCTTTGACATCTCTTTGTCGGTACTATTTAAAAAGGGTGTTTCGGGAAGAACAAACGTTTTGTTACTTCCAATTGACAGTATAGCTCTTTGTCGGTAGCAAAAAAATAATTTCAACCACTAAATTGGTTAGTGTCTATTAGTCTATTTTAACAAAAGATTAAAAGTCGCTCGGGTGCCCCTCGCTTGACTTTTAATTTTTATACGCCCGTCATCGACGGTCGTATTATGGTATACCCAGCGCTGTCCGAACGTCCGTCCGTCCGTTAACTTTTCTTGTTAGCGCTCTCTCACCTTCATTTATTTACCGATTTTGATTTAACTTCCTACAAATATTCCATACCACAATAGCTCGGACGAGTTCGCGTTTCAGACGTTGGCGGCTATTTTTAGCAGAGTTATGCCCCTTTATTGTCAAAAATGGGCATTTTTAAAAAAAAAACAGAACTTTTTTTTTAATCATTCAATTTATTTCAAATTTGATATGGTGATACAATGAATGAAGTTACTTAACATATATTACGGGTTTTTGGTTTGACTTCGTATTTTCAGAGTTATGCCCCTTTACACAATTTTTTTAACAATATATTGTTTCTTGATAATAATTTTACTTACATTTTGTCTATTGTAACCAAATTTCATATTTATCTTTCTCATCATGCAGGGAAGGCACCTGAGAATTTTGGTTCCTGTTAAATTATTTTTCTATGAGTTATGCCCCTTTACATCCTTAAAATTTAAAATAAGCCACACTTCGTCCGTTAACTTTTCTTCTTAGCGCTCTCTCACCTTCATTTATTGACCGATTTTTATTAAACTTCCTACAAATATTCCATACCACAATAGTTCATACAAGTTTGCGTTTCAGACATTGGCGACTATTTTTAGCAGAGTTATGCCCCTTTATTGTCAAAAATGGGCATTTTTTAAAAAAAAACCAGAACTTTTTTATTTTGGATTCAATTGATTTCAAATTTGATATGGTGATACAATGAATGAAGTGACTTAATATATATTACGGGTTTTTGGTTTGACTCTGTATTTTCAGAGTTATGCCCCTTCACACAATTTTTTTAACAATATATTGTTTCCTGATAATAATTTTACTTACATTTTGTCTATTGTAACCAAATTTCATATTTAGCTTTCTCATCATACAGGGGAGGCACCTGTGAATTTTGGTTCCTGTTAAATTTCAGACGTTGGCGACTATTTTTAGCAGAGTTATGCCCCATTTATTGTCAAAAATGGGCATTTTTTTAAAAACCCAGAACTTTTTTCTTGACTATCGCAATACTATCGGGATAGTACTTGAGCTATCGCAATACTACAGCATAGTCTTTTTGAGATCGATAGTCGGGCCTACACTCCGGGCGACTTTTTCCAGTCGGCCTGAGTCTGGACGACTTTGACACCCGCCGGCCGTGACGGGCGTATTTTGCCGCACTGCGGTGCTCTTGTTGTTAAAATCGACTAATAGACACTAACCTATACTTGTCATCTGCAACAATTGATATCTGCTACTCTTCTAAAAATATTTTGTTTCAAAAATTCTTGTCAAAGTAGGATAAGAGTGACACATATTTTGGATTCGTTTGAGATGCTGAATTGTGCAGAGTCTCAGACCGTCTCTTCTTGATAATTTTTTTGGCAATGGTAATCACATGTTTGCTGCTAGCTAATGCAAGGAGTTAAAGTGTCAGGCATGTGCCACTGTCCTAAAATTAGAATTTTCTAAAATTTCTTTTCAAAATAAGGCGAGTATGTCTGTATGTTTTAGAAAGTTGACCGTCATAAAATTCAATTAATTGCCGACTCTATTTTGTGAGCCTTCCTCTTGTTGATGTATCAGAATCTGATTATGTCCAGAATTATCTGCCCTTGATTTATCAAAAAGATCATATTCATCCATATTTACACTATAGCAATTGTCCACTTAATGCTAAACATATTTTGGAAGATTGTGTACCAGTATAAGATATCTTGATCAAATTTGATAATTAGCCAAATCTGACCAGACTGTTTAGAGTTATTGCCCCTGATTTTTAGAAACATCGTTGCTATATTTGGCCTTGTTTAAACTATAACAGTCTCATTTTAGCTCTACTGGCACCTTCCAGAAAAGGGCATCTGTGGTACTTTACTGACTGAGTCAGAATCTCTAGTTTTCCAAAATGACTGAGTTCCAGAAAAAGTTTGTAATACTGCTTTGCAGGAAGTAGTTTTGCTGACTGTTTAATAAATATCACAGTCATACAGTACATATTGAAGCTTCCCCATATTAAACCAATCTGTAAGTATTAGTATGTAATTATCGGTAATCACAGTGTCTGGCTATGAATTATATATAGTTACTGTAAAACTGGTTTTATTCGCGAGAATATAATTTACGCATTAATTTGTGAATGTCTCTTGTTTTGAAAATAGGTGACTTCTTAAAGCAGGTTGAAAGTAAAGCAGAATGTATGCGTGCCTTAAAGGAAAATGGACAGCTGATTACAACTTGGTTTTAAACGAAAGTTCATGGATTCAAAATGCAAGAATAGAAAAAAAATCCCAAAAAACTTTCAAAATAATGCTTTTATAGCATTTTCTAATTTGGATAACGGTCTTTCATGGAGGCCGCCATTTTGATTACCTGTGTGACATCATTTATCCCTTATCGGTATAAGTTTACAACAAAGAAGACACGCTGTTTGTGAAAAATAAAATTAACGTGTTAAATTGTCAAACATTCATTTTTATGTACGGTTGGTGTCAATTTGAATACCCATGGTCTTTGAAAGCTCCTGGTATTTCGATTTTTTAAAAAAATTTAAATTCACAAAATTACTTTGAAATGTCCGAAACCGACCATATTTTTACATTACGTTTCGCGGCTTAATGCCTTTAATTTTCTAAAGATACTCTTGAAATGTTGACACGAGTCATTAACAAAGTGAGCAAAACATCAAACGTTCCGATCTTTCACGCGGCAAGTTAATAAAGCAGTTGTTATCACATATTTCCAGTAGCGGCGAGCATCTGTGTCGGCGAATTGGCAAGTGTGCCGCAACGGGTGGTTTATGGCTTTAAGGGTCTGGTTGATAACTCTAATGTCACTAATCGGATTAGTGGTTTTTTCCCCGATGGTAAGGACAGCAATTATCACGAGGGATTGACTAATTGCAATCACGATGCACCATGCCACTGTTAATGCACATACTGTCTTTAGCTATGTATTGTGCGCACTTTTATCATAAAATCTTTTTTCTGCAATTTGGGGGTGCGTACAATACAGGGGAAGAAGACTCTAAAGTCTACCTTGACCAACTGTTAGCGCCTGTAGGCCGATGTGTTAAGATTGCGCAATACGCTGCAGGGCTTTAATTGACACCTCCCCTAATAGTCAGGGATTAGGGCTGTTTATTGGAGATGACACGCTAGAGACCCCAATTATAATCAGTTATGATTGTCCGGTAGTAAACTGTTGATGTTATGACACTTGATTGCTTATAAGTTATTAAAATTAGTCTCCGATCTGAGAATGCAAGCCCTCATTATTTGAAGCTTCTTTCGAGGGAGCACGTTAGTCGTTACGTACAGTATCTAAAACAATCTAAATCGGTAAGGCATTTTGAACTGAGAGAGAAATAAAATAAATAAACAAGTTGTTATTCATAATTATACCCCCAACACCTAGTGGTGGGGGCTATATAGGAAACGCCTTGTCCGTCCGTCCGTCCGTCCGTATGTCGGTCCGTCGCATTTTTCCGGGACATTTGCATTTTTCTTTAAAACCATATACGCTACCATTTTCAAACTTGGTATACATTATCAATGTTATTTGGGGACACTTATTAACAGGTTTCATAACTCTTGCACCAAATTTGACAGAATTATGCCCCTTTTTAACTTGATTTTAGGGTTAGGGTTAGGGTTTAGGGTTAGGGTAAAGGGTTTAGGGTTAGGGTTAGGGTAACCCTAACCCTAACCCATGCCATTTTCTTAAAAACTATTCAAGATATTGTCTTCAAACTTAGTACACATTATAAGTGTTGTATTGTAAGACTTTTCATGAAGTTTGACAACTCTTACACAAAATTTGACAGAATTATGGCCCTTTATAACTTGAAATTTGCATGTCATTTTCTTGAAAACTATTTATGACACTTTCTTCAAACTTGGTACACATTATAAGTGTGATGTTTGCAGACTCTACTTGAAGTTACATAACTCTTGCCAACAAATGACAGAATTATGCCCCTTTTTAACTTGAAATTTTATTCTATTTTCTTAGAACATGCCATTTTCTTGAAAACTATTCATGATATTGTCTTCAAACGTGGTATACATTATTAGTGTTGTATTGTGAGACTTTTCTTTAAAGTCTGACAACTCTGGCATAAAATTTGACAGAATTATGCCCGTTTTCAACTTGAAATTTTGTTCCTTAATATGCATATATTATTCTTTCTACATGTCATTGTGCTGTTTGTGACAGGTCAGTTGCAGTGGGGGTATTTATCACCTTAAGTGATAGCAGTTCTAGTTATTGTGTGAAATTGCTCAAAAGGAAGTAAACTTAGCTCTGGTTGCATCGTAGAAACAAAGCGTCACTGTATAAACACCCGCCATTTCCGGGCCCAAACTGCGCATAATCGAATTTACTATTTCCGGATTATTCTTTTGATTTGCGGCACTCGATTTTCAGAGCAAAACTTTTTGTAACTTTTTCGGAACATTCTTATTCTACCGTATTTTTTCATAATTCACTAAATGCTAGAGATGAAATAAATCGATACAATAAATGTTTAGTATTTATACATTTTAATCCTAATAAACGCATCTACAAACTTACACAAAATAATGCGGGGTGATTCTAATCAGGAACATATTCCGTTCCTGTTCTAATGTGACGCTAGAAATGAAAATTAAGTATGCCCATAAAAATATGTCTAGTTTCGTTTCCAGCATTTGGAACACAGTCGCACCTTATTTTTTTTAACTTCGAAGGGCGGATTTCACCCCTGACTATCAGAATACTTGTAATTATCACATATTTAACGGATTTTCTTGGTCCTAAAATATGCCTACGGAGCTCTCTTCATTTAAAAACAACTGGGTTCAGCAGGAGAAATTGTGCGTACGACGGCTGACCAAAACCTTGGGAAAAGTTTTTTTCCAGACATTTAACCCTGAAAATAAGGGTGCGTGTTATACACGGATGCGCACAATACTCGAGAAATGACGGTATCTGACGTATTCATGACCATATAAATTGGAACTATTGTCTTAAGTGGAGGAATAAATTAAAGGCGTAAAAAGGGGTATTTATGGGGTAATGGGTTAAATACTGCATGGGCCTTCCTTTGAGTGGTGGTTTATTACAAGATTGAGAGTAAGTAACAAATCTGATATTCTGTTGTTTATACTGGTTTAAGGAACATCACCCAGTTGAACTCACTTATATTTCAAAATTTAACCATGTAGACACTGATCAGAGGGCTCTTTTAGGAGCTGTCTGATCAGGATTCTGCTCTGTTTTCATCTAGGACGTGAGTCTGTCATCTGACATGGCCGACAAAAGTCTGCAGTTATTATCTTAGGGAAAATTGTCCTACGTAATTTAAAGTTTTAAGGGTTTTAAAAAGTGGCCGTTGAAGCTGGCTGAACATAAAGCACCAAGCTCCTACAGGTATCTGTGTGGCTATTTCATTAAAACACAGTCAACCCTTTATTAAATGACACTCAATAATAAGGAATATACAGTATTGAACGTTAAATGAATTGGAAAAAAACAGGCAAGACCATTGTGGAAAAGAGGGTCAACTGTATTACAAAAGTTACCATCAGAAAAAGTGCCTTTGCAGACTTAAACATCTAGCTCAGCTTCCAAACATTTCAGATTCTTCTCAGGATCTACACTCAGTTGGTCATATGTCAGTGCCTACAACATTTTGTCCAGATCTACAAGGCTCCAGGATAAGAGGGAGTAACATGAACAAATCCAACATTTTCTCACTCATCACAGCACCAAATCCTATGGTGTTACTACTCATTAGAAGAGACGATTCTAATGAGTAGCGACACCATAGGGTTTAATGCAGAATTAAAGATTTTAGTTTTTGAAATACTCCCCTTATCTGGAGCCCTGCATCTAGTGTATCTACAGTGCAGATCCTGATCAGAGACGGTTTTTTGAATGTGACAACAGTTACTGATCTGGTTCTACACTGTGTGTAATATCCTAGAATCACTCTTTCTGATTGCATTGTCCATATAATTTACTAATAAATCCATTGTAATTTTACCAAAGAGTAGATTATAGTTAGGAGCTCCTTTAGGAGTTTTCTGCATTACTTGAAGTTGAATCCTACCATAAGCTTTCACTAAATGTTTGTGTTGAAGCTCAATGCAAGTTTTGACTATTATGTTTTATTACATATGCCAATACCCTGTCCATAGATGAACCGTTTAACCCCCAACAATACTTGGAATTTTGAAATGCTCAGGTATTATGAAAGCATAAGTCATAGCATAGTCATAAAAAATATGGAAATCAACTTTTGTTGGTTGGGGTGAAGCAGGTTCTTTTGCCGATACCAAGTGCAGAAACAGTGGAGAAGTCGTTATTCTTTCCCAATAAACGTGTTTACGCTTAGAGCCTTATGATTATTGTAAACAGATTTGGAGCCAGATCAGACGCCAGGCTACCCATCGTCTGATCAGGCTCCAAACTGTTTGCAACTCCGATAAAAATTAAATGATCAGAATATTGTCTTCTCCACTGTAGCCAAGTGCAAGAGGCAGATTTGTTACTAACTGTTCTTCCCACCCTCTCTATCTTTAACACTGCCTGTAGGTTGTTCACCTTCAGTGCACTGTGTTGTTATTGTCTGCAACCATTCTCGCACCTGATTTATCTGCATTTTCTTTAACCCATTACACCATTTAAGTCATCAAAAGGCATATGTATTGAGTACCCCATAGCCTGTTTCTAGTTTTGGAAATAGGTGACTACTTAAAGCAGGTTGAAGGTAAAGCAGAATGTGCCTGCTTTAAGCTATTATCTACTATAATAAAGAAACTATTCCTTATTCATGACTGTATTAATTGGAACTATTTTCTTCAGCAGAGGGTTAAAGTCTTACAACAACATCTGAAACAGTGAGCTTGTGTTCCATTTTTGAGAGTTATCCTTATTTTATTTGCCAACGTAATAGTTCAGATGCAGAGCTACCTTAACCCATTCCCCTATAGAAGCGACTTTTAGCGTATTTATTTAATTCCTCCGCTGAAGAAAATAGTTCCAGTTATACCCTCATGAACAATGTCCATTACAAATATTTTATATAGTATAGCAGATTTTGGCTTAAAGCAGGCTGAAAGTAAAGCAGAATGTGCCTTACGGCACATTCTGCTTTACTTTCAACCTGCTTTAAGTGGTCACCTGTCTTTAAAACTAGAAACAGGCTATGGGATAAAGGGTTAAGTTGCTCATAAAAATCCTAAGATTAATAATTTTAGGAATCATACCTTTAACCCCTGTTACTGCCAGTCTCTATATAACACTAACATAATTATCCAAACAGTTTTGATCTAGATCAGATTCTGCATTACAGTGGAGAATCTGTTATTCTTTCCCAACAAACGCGTTTACACTAAAACTATTATTTGCAGTGCAAACCGTTTGGAGCCAGATCAGACGCCGGGTAACCCGGCGTCTGATCAGGCTCCAAACTGTTTGCCACCAAGATAAACAAGAATTATCAGAATTGTCCAAAAGTTGTTCTTTTCTACGTTTTAGTGTTTTGCGTTTGCGTACGTTTGCGTTTAAACGGGAAAGAATAACAGATTCTCCACTGTATGTGGCATCTGATCTAGACTTAAACTGTTTGACATCCATACCAATGTTTTCTAAGTAAAATGCGCATAAAATTCCAAATTTTAAGGTGTAAAAGGAGAAATCCGAAGATTTTGGAGAAAAAAAACATAAGTGCAGAAAATAAAAAAATTCTGAAATGTTCGGAAAAATGCAGAGAAATGGCAGTCCTACATATGTTTGATGTTAATAGTTGGTGAGGTTTATATATGATTCTAACACACCTCGCCCACACCCCTATATAAGCGAAGAAGGACCGTCTCAGTGTACAAATTTTCAGTAGAACACTCACGCGCTAAACGTTCTACCGTGACGTCATATGGCTTCGAAAATGCGTACGCCAAGAAATGTAGCGCCGTTGCTTCGGTGCAAATTTCGGTTAAATTATGTGTTAGAATCGAAATAAAAAATTCATACCAGTGTTCTATCTAACAATCGAACACTGGTAGTCGTTGAGATGCTTGTAATTAAATCACTCGGCCTAAAGGCCTCTTGATTTAATTACTACACATATCAACTCCTACCAGTGTTCGATTGCACGATAGAACACGGGTATGAATTTTTTATTTCTTAAATATTAACCCATTACCCAATAAATACACCTTTTTAGCCTTTAATTAATTCATCCACTGAAGAAAATAGTTTCAATTTATACTGTCTGAAATAAAAAGTCATAGTAAATATTTTCTATATTCTAGCAGATATTAGCTTAAAGCAGGCTGAAAGTAAAGCAGAATATGCCTGAATGCGCATTCTGCTTACTTTCATCCTGCTTTAACCCTTTGAACCCTAGTCCCGCATATAGGCGTCATTTTCAAACAGTGTACATGTGAATGGTACACTTGTCCTGTGCAAACAGTGGAGACCCAGATCAGAGGGCTCCGAAAGGAGCCCTCTGATCAGGGTCTTCACTGTTTGTCATAATGCCAAACATTGACAAAAACAACCCTTAAAAGTCAGAAATGGACTAAATTGGAAACTGGAATTGTCAATTTAACGTTTCAGGGAGGAAAGAGTTAAATGGTCATATATCTTCAAAACTAGAAACAAGGTATGGGGTAATGAGTTAATCTGAAGATTAGTAATTCAGGATTATTACATGTTTGACTGTACAGCTAATTGCTATATTGTTTTTGATGTATTGGCTTTTGTTGAGAGCTTCCTGGTTGGAAAAATAATTAGTACCTGACTGGTTTAAACCCTAGTTCTGTCAATTGTGACTTGATTTGTATATATACAAACAGTTTAGATCCAGATCAGCCATCACATAATGGGATGTCTGCTCTAGATCCAAACTTTTATACTGTCATCTTTAGGTTTATTCAGTTTAAAAATACATAAATCCTGATTTTATCATTTTTTCAGGTGATAATTTCAAAGCAGACAATATTACAGCGGGATAAGTGTTAACTCTTTGCTTGCTAACGACAAAATTTGTGCAAAAAGTTTGGATCTAGATGAGACATTGACAAACTCAGAGACTCATCAGAATCTTAAATGTATGACACTTTGACCAGGGCTCCAGATAAGAGGTAGTTATTTCAACAAATTAAACATTTTATCACTCAGTTCAGCATCAAAATCCTATGGTGTTACTACTCATTAGAATCGTCTCGAAGAGACGATTCTAATGAGTAGTTACAACATAGGGTTTAATTCAGAAATAAAGATTTTAAGTTTTGAAAAACTACCCTTATCTGTTGCTCTGACTTTGACCCTATTTTGAAAAGGTCTTTTAGAAAAATCTGATTTTAGAATAGTAGCAGACGACAGTTGTTTGTGAAAAAACTATTCTTGGCATTAAAACAGTTAAAACTGTTTGCCTGGAATTTGGTATTGTTTCACCATGTGACGATGCATGTGGTGTGATGTCAAAAGCACTTGGTCCACCCGATGGGAAACAAACAATTTGTGATGATACCAGGGGAGGTTACTGCTGGGCTAAATGACATAAGGGAGATAACTGATGGGCTGCTGTCCACTGCTGCTGTGTTGATTGGCAGCTCTTGATCAAGATAATGTGTAGATGGATTAAAGGGCTAAATAATTTTGTTATAAGTATTATAGGTAAGAAAAATTGACTTGCTGTTAACCAGTATTTAATCTGTAACCTGAATTTAGTTTTGTCCTTTACATATTAAGACATGAACTACTATATCGCAGTATTTCACTTAATACAAATGAAAGTGTTACCTTCCTACCCCATAGCCTGTATATAGTTTTGAAAACAGGTTACCACGCAAAGCAGATTGAAAGTAAAGCAGAATTTAAGGCTTCTTAACCCTTTACCTCATAGCCTGTTTACAGTTTTGAATACAGGTGACCACTTAAAGCAGGCTGAAAGTAAAGCAGAATGTGCCTTAAGGCACATTCTGCTTTACTTTCAGTCTGCTTTAAGCTAAAATCTGCTAGGCTATATAAAATATTTGTAATGGTAATTGTTCATGAGGGTATAAACTGGAACTATTTTCTTCAGCGGAGGAGTACATTAAATACGCTAAAAGTCGCTTCTATGGGGGAAAGGGTTAAGGAGCATTCTCATGCTATATTTACAGGCTGCTTTAATCTCCTATCTAGAGAGGTAGTGAACATTTATACATTAGATTTCATGTTCAGTACTTCATAACTAGGAACCATAATATTTTTACCAGATTTCTTGAAAAAAAATCTGGTTATTATTAGAATGGCAATGACAGCTGGTGGGTAGGCATGCATGCAATCCCAATTGGACTCCAATTTGGAGACATGTAACCAAAGATGAAAAAAAAATTGAATTTGTTGTCAACAGTTTCCGAATAATTATAATCTTTGAAAACATCACACCAAGGAATATTTCAGATTACTTTTTAGCTCACCTAAGCAAGCTTGGGTTGAGCTTTTGTGATACTTGAGTGTCCGTTGTCCGTCTTCCAGCATCTCTCCTCATCCAGCATCAACAACTTTAGTGTGTACTCTCTGGAGGCTACAATTTTTTATCCAATCTCAAAATATTAAGATTGTATATGAACATAATTTCTCAGATGACTTTGATTATGGTTGAAATCAGACCATTAGGTCAATAGTTATCTGCCCTTGATGTGTTGAAAATGCCATATTTGACAGTGCTTACACTCTAGTTATTACAGATTAACTTTGAATTTGATTATATTTTTAACACACAGTGTAACTATATAAGTTGTTGAAGGAGTGTAATTATTGTTGAAATCGGATCATTTTGTCAAGAGTTATCTGCCCTTGATGTTCTGAGAAATACTAGAAAAGGCAGTATTTAGTATTGTTTATGTTCTTGTGTCTACAATTTTTTATTAGAATTTAATTAAACATTGTTAAACTATATATGGTTATAATTAATTCTCAAGGAATTCAATTTCGGTCTGAATCGGGCAAATTTGTCAAGAGTGTACTGCCCTTGATGTGTTGAAAATGCCAGATTTGACAGTGTTTATACTCTAGCAACTACAGTTTTAAATGGATTTGCTTATCCTTGCATATCTCTGTATTACTTTACATATTATGAGGCCCACATGGAAGATTGGGCTTGCCTAAATCAGTAGCCTCAGTTAATAAAGTCGTTATTATTATTGTTCTTGAATTAATTCAATTATTCTTCAAATCAGATCATTTTTGCAAGAGTTACCTGCCCTTGATGTACTTAAATATGTTAGAAAGAGCAATATTTTAGTATTATTTATGCTGTAGTGTCTACAAATATAAGATTGGAGAATAGGTTCGTTTAGCAGGAATGATGCATATTAAGAAAGTTCTTGAGCAGTGTAATAAGAATTTTCTTAATATAAATTTATATGAAATGATATTGATAAAACTTAGTAAAATTATATATGGTTGAAAGTTCTAGAATGAGTATAGCAATGGTCGAAATTGGTTGAATTAGTCAAAATTTATCTGTCCTTGATGTGTTGAAAATGCCATATTGAACAATGTTTCCACTCTAGCAGGAACAGTTTTGTACGGATTTGATTATATACTTGCAGTACACAATGCATATGAATATGATTTCTTAAATTGGATTAACTTTGGGTAAAATCAGACTATTGTGTTAGAGTTATTTGCCCTTGATGTACTCAGCTGTAGTAGAATATATCATATTCCAATATTGTTAACACTCTAGTGTCTGCAAATTTGTATGGATTTATATTACACTTATTTTGATGTTTGATGAAACTCAAGGTAAAACTACAGTGGAGAATCTGTTATTCTTTCCCGTTTAAACGCAAACGTACTCAAACGCAAAGCACTATAACGTAGAAAAGAACAACTTTTGGACAATTCTGATAATTCCTGTTTATCTTGGTGGCAAACAGTTTGGAGCCTGATCAGACGCCTGGTTACCCGGCGTCTGATCTGGCTCCAAACTGTTTGCACTGGAAATAATAGTTTTAGCGTAAACGCGTTTATTGGGAAAGAAAAACAGATTCTCCACTGTATCAGGTTCAATTACAGCAGGTGAGCTATATCAGGGACTTCAATATACCATATGTCTCACTTTACATGATCCATAATAACCTCTTACCTTTTGCATAATCCTAGATAACCATTCTCCATTCTAATTGAAAAATTACACTACAATAACATTTCAGCATCTACCTTAAATTGGTTTAAGTCATATCTAACTGATAGGTCCCAGAAGGTATCCGTTTGTGGCAACCTGTCTGACCCACTTCATATATCTTCTGGAGTACCACAGGGATCTGTTCTAGGACCTATATTGTTTCTTATATACATAAATGACCTCCCTTTACACCTTAAGTTATCTTTGACCGACAGTAATTCAGTACAAGAGGTAAATTTAACCCATAGCCTGCCACTCACAACTATAGCTCCATATGCAAATAGCTTGAATCCGGATGAGACGCCGAGTAACTCGTCGTCTCATCTAGATCCAAGCTGTTTGACACTCAGACAACATTTTCAGCAATTTTGAGCAACTTTGAAGCACTTTGAAACTTGAAGCAGACGAGAAATAGCAGACGACAATTTATTTGGCGGGCTAAGGGTTAACTTGATGCAGACAGAGCTTAATGCCATACAAGAGTGGTGCAATCAAAATGCGATGATGCCTAATACACAGAAAACAAAAGCAATGTACATTCTTCATCATCACAAATCCTAAACAAAATCAAATCGAATTCTGATTTTCAATTATTTTTAAATGATGATGCAATAGAGTATACAGAGTCAGAGAAACTACTTGGTGTTCAGGTAGACAATAATTTAAAATGGAAAGGCGAGGTCCAACAAACACTGAAAAAATGTAATACAAATCTATATTTGCTTTTAAGAATTAAACGGTACCTTAATATTGATATGCGTAAACTCTTCTTTAATGCATATATTTTACCACATTTGGATTATTGCTGTACAATCTGGGGAAACTGCTCAGAAGAACTACAAAATCTAATGCTCAAATTTCAAAAGAGAGCAGCACGAATAATCCTTGATAAAGACTATGACACACCATCTGAGTCATTATTCAAAGAACTTTGCTGGATGAAATTTAGTGACAGGGTCAAGTTCAAGAAATCCATCCTCCTATACAAGTCTATCAACATTAATAGATTTCCTGTCTATATGCAATCTAAATTCAAAGTTATCAACCACGAAGGGTATACGTCGGCTCAGATCCGCAACCAATAATGAATTACATGTCCCAAAGCCTAATTTAGAGTTCTTTAGAAAGTCATTATCATATTCTGGCCCTAAAATCTGGAATTCAATACCTTTGTCAATAAGACAGTCTGATTCATTAGCGGTATTCAAAAAAGCATATTTGCAGTGGAAGTTCTCTGATCATAACAATTAAACAGTTCACTATCATGTTATAATATTATTGAATATCAAATTCAACTACATGTACATGTATAAATTCAAATGTAAAATGTTTTCTCTTACATGTTTTTAACCCTTTACCCCATAAATACACCTTTAATGCTTTAATTATTCTTATGACTGCGGTGTGCCCTGAGCATCTGGTGTGGAAGGCATTTCCAGATGGGAACTTAAATGTGATTGAAAGTAAAGCAGAATGCTCCACATGAGGCATTCAGCTTAATTTTCAGCCTGTTTTAAGAAACATTACTGAAAACAAACTATGGTGGAAAGGGTTGAAAAGATATTTTCTGTACTTATAATTTGTATTGTTATAATTTGTCCTCTAAAGTGTAGGAGTTGAACTTGTATTAGACCACAACCTAAAATGATGAGGGCTAAGCATGGGGCAGAAGTGAGGCAAGAAACTCATAAAGAGCTATTTGCTTTTCTCGTGTCCTGCGCTGGGCAATCACTTGTCTTCATGTCTCTTCAACCAGTGGCTCATGCCTAACACAAGTTTTACTGCATATATTTATTATGTTCATTTTATGATTTTATGTACTAATGTAACCATTTATATATGTCGAGGCCCACATGGAAGATTGGGCTTGCCTAAATGTGTAGCCTCAGAAATAAAGTTGTTATTATTATTATTAGTATTATTATAACCTTTGTTCATCTTAACATGATCCAATATAATATATTGTCTGTCTACTTTAATGATTCTTAATTTACATGATCCAAGATACTAGTATTCTTTGTCTAACTTTACTGTAGTATCCAAGATAATGTTTGTATCACTTTACATGATCCAAGATAATCTCTGTCTTATTTTCCATGATCCAAGATATTCTTTGTCATATACTTTACATTCATGATCCAAGATAACATTCTGCCCATCCTAACATGATCCAAGATAATCTCCTTCTTAAGTTTAATGATTCTTAATTAGCATGATCCAAGATATTCTTTTTCTAATTTAACAAATTCAAGATACCTCTGTATTACTTTACATAGTCCAAGATAATTTCTGTCTTATTTAACTCAATTAATTACTTAACACTATCCCAGATATTATAATTAAGTCAACATGATCAAAAATAATATTTTTATTTCATATGACCCATTTTATTTTTGACTAAAATTTTGATGATCATTGCCAAACTATTCTTGAAATACTTCTGAGTTGACATGATCCTGTATAGCTGTACTTTACTAACTTAACATGACATTTTTGCAAAAAATAACTTTTTGTATCTTTACATTATCTGTTTCAAAACATCTTAGATAACCTCCTTTAGGAGCTTGCTACTTTTAAAGCACCAACCTGTATTTAATACTTCAATGAGAAGTTTTTAGTGGTCTTAACTCCTTGCACATTAACCACAATACCGTGATTTCCCTTGTGAACAGTTAGGATCCAGATGACATACAAAGTTATTTGGCCTCTCAGCAGGATCCAATTTATTTGACACTCTTCGACTCAATTTTGAATAAAAATGCTTTTAAACATTCTAATTTTTGTAACTCACAACAATTTTTGCAGACGACAATAATTATAATATACAAAGAGTTAATAGCAGGGAATTTGAGTGTATTCCCCTCTGGTTTTCTGGCAGATATGGTGCCCCTGTTGAGCCTCAGGTAGACTGGTATCAGGTTACACAGTAGTAAAGCTTGTAGGTAGACTGGGCTACCAAACACTCTTCAATTGTTCAACTGCTATGGCGCTCTAAACATAACTCATTGATTTTGGTGATTAATCCCCGCAATCCTGCAAGAAAAAAAATCTGTGTATTGTCACAAGGACAATTTTTGAAATCTCCGAAGGGTGTGAACAGGTTTTTTATTCATCCTTTTTGTGGGAGAGTTTCTTGGTAATCAGCATCAGGTGAACTACTGCAACACGGAATCTGGATGTAACCAGGTAAGACACATCAAGCTTGCTTTCAGGCAGCGAGTAGATATTTTATTTATGGGTGTAACATATGTCATAATGTTTGTGTGTACCTAATTATGCTGTTTGCTTTGCTCACTTTTAGTTGAAGGTATTCCAATGCACAGCAGTTTGACATGTGTTCAGCAAATGTTAAGAAAATGAATTAAAAGAATAGTTATTATTCCTTTATACAGGTGGCTGCTACATGCAGTATTAATATTGCAGAAAGCTCCTACTGAAGTGTATGCTAGTCACAAACATTTAGTTCAAAAGAATTATTAATGTCTTCTTCAATGTATGTTTGGATATAAAACAATTTTTGAATATTATTTATGGAATTATTAAGGTCAAAGGAATTTCAACATTTATATTCTCATTAAATTGACTGTGTAGATAGTCTCCTTATTTAGATACCTAATAACTACACACAATATAATAACAACTGTAGTTCGGGGGAAAAAATTGTTATAAGTCAATGTGCATGAGATGATAATAATTATAATCACTGATTAATAGAAATGGGACATCTCAAAAATACTTCATACATTCATGATTGTATGCAAATAAAATAATAATCATGTAGATTTTAATATCAGTTTTTTATATGATACAATAAGAGCTTTAATATACAAAATAAAAACAATTTTATTCAAATCATTTTCATTTAAAACAATATAACAACAGTTTTATGCAAAATAACAGTTTCATACAATACATTTTTTACATACAATACAGTAACTACTTGATACAACCAATTTACAATTTTACACAATTTAATAAACCTTTTATATCATACACTAACAATTTTATACAAAACAGTAAAATTTTATACAATACATTAACTTATACACACATAACAATTTTACACAATATTATAATAATTTTATACAGTACAATAACAATTTAATCAATACAATTATAATATAATAATATAACACAATATGATAACAATTGTGTAAATAAAATAAAAAAATTTACAATATAATAACTCGATCATTCAATAAAATAACAATTTGACTCAATATAATAACAATTTTATATGTTACAGTTACAATTTTATATAATAAAATAACATACTTATACAATTCAATAACTATTTCATACAACATAATAAAAAATTACCCAATATAGTAACAATTATATTAACAATTTTATTCAAAACAATAAAAATTTATACAGTACAATAACAGTTTTATACAATAACAAGTTCATACAATACAATAACAATTTTACACAATATAGTATGAAAATAATTTTATACAATACACTAACAAATACAATTATAATTTCATACAATTCAATATCTATTTCATACAATACAATAATTAGTTCATACAAAACAATAAATAGTTACAATACAATAACTAGTTCATACAATACAACATATATTTCATACAATACAAGAACTATTTCTTACAATACAATATCTATTTCATACTATACAATAACTAGATCAAACAATACTATAACTATTTCATACAAAAGTAAAACTATTTCATACAATACAATACACTAACTAGTTCATACAATACAATAGCTTTTTCATACAATACAATAACTATTTCATACAATACAATATCTTTTTCATACAATACAATAACTAGATCATACAATACTATAACTATTTCATACAAAAGTATAACTATTTCATACAATACAATAACTAGTTCATACAATACAATAACTAGTTCATACAATACAATAACTATTTCATACAATACAATAACTAGTTCATACAATACCATAACTAGTTCATACAATACTATAACTATTTCATACAATACAATACAATACAATAACTAGTTCATACAATACAATAACTAGTTCATACAATACAATAACTAGTTCATACAATACAATAACTATTTCATACAAAAGTATAACTATTTCATACAATACAATACAATAACTAGTTCATACAATACAATATCTTTTTCATACAATACAATAACTAGTTCATACAGTACAATAACTAGTTCATACAGTACAATAACTAGTTCATACAATACAATAACTAGTTCATACAATACAATAACAACTTCATACAATGGAATAACAATTCTGTACCATCCAATGATTCCCTAGAAAACTTCTAACCTTGTTGTGATTTTGGGGCTTAATTTTCAAAGGGAATGTTTTTGTTGATTAGACTTTGATTATCCCCTCTGTCAAGAACTAAAAGGAAGGCAAGTCGGTGGTTTTGATCCAATGCGCTGCTTTGCAACAAATGAGATTAACCGAAATCATCTTCCTCAAATCATCATTATCTCATCCCTGTGGGAAGATATTGAATTATTATAGAACTATTTCAGAATAATTTCTTGAATATTCATGAACAATTCTACAAGTGTCCTTTTAATGTTCTTGAATGTTCTGCAAAAATTCTAGAAATTTGATGGCTTTAGAACTATTGTTCTAGAATTACAAAAGTTCTTGGAACTTCTTTTGAAGAATGTTTAAAGTAATTCTTGGAGCTTTAGAACAATTCTAGAAGCGGCCGTTTAATGTTCATGAATATTCTAAAATTCTTGAACACTTTTCACAGGGGCATCTCATCATCCCTTATCAGTCATAATGGCGCTATATGACCTATTTTGTGTCACAGTGCCATAAAATGCAACTCATCCATCAGGGCTCCAGATAAGAGGGGGTACATTGAACAAATCCAACACTTTCTCACTCATTTTACCACCAAATCCTATGGTGTTACTACTCATTAGAATCACCTCGAAGAGACGATTCTAATGAGTAGTGACACCATAGGGTTTAATTGAGAAATAAAGATTTTAGTTTTTCAAATACCCCCCTTATCTAGAGCCTTGCATCCATCCATCCATACATTGATTTGTATAGTCCTCTTGTTTGTGAACTTTTCATATGCACAAGTTGCATGACTTTAGAGTGCCATTGTATTCAACAATGCTGGTGAAGTTTGACTTAGCAGGTTAAAGGTCAGTTGAACAGGTTGGTCGGCAGCTGCTTGGGATCTACTGTTTTACACCTTTCTAAAAACCTGCCTGAAAGATCTGTCTGATCAGGGTCTGAACTGTTTTCTTATAAGATCTGTCTGACACAAGACTATTCTCTGGAAAGTTTTTACTCTTTATTTCATCAGAAAATGTATTAGTTTAGATTATAGTCTATTAGATGTACATAGAGGGATGAGTTTTATATATGAATATTCAGCAAGGATAGGGTTAAAGACATCACATGCTCTAGCTTGGGTGGTAACACCTACTCCCGTAGATAGTTTGAGTCAAAGCACGGAGAGCATGCACTAAAGGTGGTAGCGTCTAGGCAAAGAATCATTCAGGCGTTTCATGTGAGGCCCGCACCGAATATTTGATAGCTTGGTTAGTAAAACCCATTGAAAAACCTATTGAGATCTATTATGTAAGGGCCTCTATTCAAAGCTCTCAGATGGCTGAGCAGTTGCCTAAACAATTTTCTCATGCTTTAAAACACGATGATGACGTCATTCTATTGTCCTCGCAGTACTGTCGTTTTCAATACTGGACGGGTACCAATAGTGTATTCCCGCTCACCGTACCGTATTTGTGCACGAGCAGTCCAATATTACTAATATTGGACTGCACATGCATAAATACGGTACGGTAAGCAAGCTAATATTGTACTACACACTAATATTGTATTGGCTTGTGAGACACACAAAAATAAAGTAAAACCTCTCTATTTCGACCAATAAATTGTGTGTGAACTACAGTGGATATTTTTTAACGTTACTCTTTGCCAATAAACGCGTTTACGCTAAATTGAGAAGCATAAATTGGGGTTCCCTATGTGGATATGCTTATTTCCGATTCAATAATATCCAATTGACTGTAAACTTGTCCACTATGTTAATATCCAGAAAATGTGAATACCTCGTCTACACGTTCCGACATTTTTATTGGTAATGAGTGCACAACACGCGGCAATACAATATTACAGAGGCGAAAGGCACGTGCAAATCAAGGTCCTCGTACACCACAGGGCTGATCACCCGTGTAAAGGATAAGGGGCCAATAGGCTTATATTTTAAACTTATGAATTTGATTTTATTTTAAGAAGAAAATATTAAACTATCACATATAGGTTTGAATATATAAACGTATGGCTTTCATTGAAATATTTGATGTTTTCAGAAACGTGTTTTAAGTAAGATATAAGCCTCAAACGATCCAGTATGTAAAATATTGTACAGTGTTCGGCGCTACGCGCCTCACACAGTACAATATTTTACATACTGGATCGTTATCGTCTTATATCCTATACATACAGTAAACTACCTGTATTTTCACACGTAGTGAGGACAATGGGGTGGTAATCAATGAATGGACTGGCTTGATGTCTTTCACCATTTCCCCCATAGCTTTTTTTGTTGTTGAAGACATATGATTGCTTAACCCTTTGAACCCTAGTCCCGCCTATAGGCGTCCTTTTTAAACAGTTTACATGTGAAAAGTGCACTTGTCCCATGCAAACAGTGAATACCCAGATCAGAGGGCTCCTTACGGAGCCCTCTGATCAGGGTCTTCACTGTTTGTCATAATGCCAAACATTGACAAAAACAACCCTTAAAAGTCAAAAATGGACTAGACTAAAATGGAAACTAGAATTGTCCATTTGAAGTTTTAGGGAGGAAAGAGTTAAAGCAGGAAGGAAAGTAAAGCAGAATATTTGAAGCCATCATTCTGCTAAGGGCTATAAAAGATATTCATATTGATGCATATCCATGAATGTATAAAGTTGATTATTAGTGGGTGAATAAATCAAAGGCGTAAAAAAGGCCTCTCTATTGGTTAATGGGTCAACATACAGAAATAGTAAAGATGGGATGTTATATTAGTGTTTTCTTCTGACCTGTCGGAGTTTTTTTTAGATTGGAACATTCTAAAATTTTAAAAGGGATGAGTTTTCTTTACATCCAGTTAGAGATATGGATAGCTGTAATTAGTGTGTGTAATGTACAGTAGAGGATACATTATTCTTTCCCGTTTAAACGCAAACGCAATACCCTAAACTGTGGAAATTTACTTTTAGAAATTTTAACTGTATTTTTAATCTGAGAAGCAAACAGGTTGGAGCCTGATCAGACGCTGGGATACCTGGCGTCTGATCTGGCTCTAACCTGTTTGCAATGGAAATAATAGTTTTAGTATATAAATGCGTTTGTTGGGAAAGAATAAAATATCAGTAAAGTTAGCGCAAGGGTCTCGTGATGCACGAGGATCATGTTATCTCAAGTTGGAAAGTGTACGACTATATAGATCCGATGTTACCCTGTTATCTATTTACCATTATGAACTATTCTGTTCTAAAAATAACTCCGACAGGTCAGACAAATCTAACAATACCTCTGTTTGATGTGAAGTTTCACTGCACCTGTACTCGGCATGCTTTACTGTAATGCATTTTTATGGTGTTCCAACATTATGTCTAGGGATTATGCTCCGAGAATATTTTTCACAAAAAGTGATAACCTTTGTTGTTTTGCCAGAAACTTGTCTGCTTCAAAAATTCTTGAATGCAACTGGTTTAAAATAAAGTTGTTCTTGTCTATAACCCTTTTACGCTGAATAATTGTCGTCTACTGAAAATGTTGTTTGCTAAAGGTCTAAAATTCAGGTTCTTTAAATCTACAATAACAGTATCTCACAATACAAGATATCAAGAATTCTTGAGAAGTTAGTTGAATATTGCTGAAATTGGACAACTGTGTCAAGAGTTATCTACCCTTGATGTATTCAAATATGCTAAAAAAAGGTTTTATTGCTGTAGCTTTAATTAATGCTGTAAAGTCTACAAATTTGAATGGATTGTTATTAAAATTGTTTTAACTCTTTTACCCCATAAATACACATTTTTTCGCTTTAATTTATTCTACCACAGAAGAAAATAGTTCTACTTTATAATCTATGAATATATTCCATATTTATTAAGTATTATATTCTGTATCCTAGCAGGTGGTAGCTTAAAGTAGACTGAAAGAAAGCAGAATGTGTCTTATTAGGCACATTCTGCTTTACTTTGAACCTGCTTTAAGTAGTCACCTGTATTCAAAACTAGAAGTAGGCTATGGTTTAATGGGTTAAACTATAAACTCATGACCATACGTTCTCTGATGAGATAGATTATAGATGATATTGAAATAAGTTGGAATGAGTTTGGAATTATTTAGCACAGTCTTAAATTTACTTTAAAAAAAAAAAAGGAATATATATTGTCCAAGAATGTCCATAATTGTATTTCAGTAATATTGGAAATACATAATTTTGTCAATAACTCATGAAGAACATGTGTGTCAATGTTCAAGTCAACTGGTACAGCTTTACTTGAAATGGAGTAATGGGTTAAACATGATGCTCACATGAGGCTGTTGAAAGCTGACTGACAGTTACACAGAAACTTCCAACAGTAGCTTTACCTTAACCCATTACCCCTTAAAAACGCCTTTTTACGCCTCTATTTATTCCTCCACTGAAGAAAATAGTTCCAATTTATACAGCCAAGAATATGTTTCAGAAGAAATATTTTCTATATTCTAGCAGATGGGAGCTTAAAGCAGGCTGAAAGTAAAGCAGAATGTGCCTTAAGGCACATTCTGCTTTACTTTCAACCTGCTTTAAGTGGTCACCTGTTTTCAAAGCTAGAAATAGGCTAAGAGGGTAATGGGTTAACTCTTTCAACACCATGAACCTGTTCAAAATATACTCATTTCATTTACAACAGTGTAGACCCAGATCAGAGGACTCCAATAAGAGCCTTCTGTCTATATCTTGGTCTACACTATTTGCTAATCTAGACCAGCATTTATTAAACTACCCAGAAATCCAATTAGATTGGATCCTGTTTTGGTAACTAAAATGATCCACAAGGGAACCTTATAACCCAAGAGTTACTTAGTATTGAAAGAGTTAACTTTCAGTCCATTTAAAGAAACCACTTTTCTTTGATACTGAAAAACATGCTATTAGCAAAATTGGATTTATAAGAAATTAACCGAATACCCTATAGCTCATTTCTAGTTTTGAAAACAGGTGACCGCTTAAAGCAGGTTAAAAGTAAAGCAGAATGTGCCTCAAGGCACATTCTGCTTTATTTTCAGCCTGCTTTAAGCTTCCCTCTGCTTGGATATAGAAAACATTTATTATGGTACATGCATATTCATAACCATATAAAATGGAACTATTTTCTTCAGTGGAGGAATAAATTAAAGGCGTAAAAAGGTGTATTTATGGAGTAATGGGTTAAAAGCAAATCTCAAAATGGAGAACAGGGTGAATGAAGTTAGTTTTGTCACTGTCAGGTTACCTAGTACGGAACCACAGACATTTGCCTGTCTACAAAACTGGTTTGTTCTGTACACTGTACAACACTGTACATAGTGTTAATTAGATCAACATGCATTCCATGTTGGTAATATAAATAAACATAGAGACGGACACGAGTGTTACAAGGATTTACAAAATCATGACATAACTTACACTCTATACTAAAAGGCTGTCTGACTCACTGTAGAGACATGGCTCAGAGGTGATATAGAGTTTGATTTTGAGTCTGATATCGTTCTCAAGTTTTTGATTAGTCAGATTTGAGCACAAGCTCAAATCTGACCAATCAAAAGCTTGAGAACGATCTCAGACTCGGCTCAAATGCTTTATAACCTTGGGACCTGATTGAGATTATTTTCTGTAAAACCTTCATCATTCTCATGAGTGTTTGCTCTTGAATAACTATTTCTCAGATGATATAAAGTTTAAGTGTACACTTAACCCATTACCAGCTAAATACACCTTTTTATGCCTCAAATTTATTCCTCCATTGAAGAAAATATGTCAAATTTATTCTGTCATAAATTTGTATCGTCAAAAATATTTTCTATATTTTAGCAAATAGTAGCTTAAAGCAGGCTGAAAGTAAAGCAGAATGTGCCTAAAGACACATTCTGCTTTACTTTCAACCTGCTTTAAGTGGTCACCTATCTTCAAAACTAGAAACAGGCTATGGGTAAATGGGTTGATGTCCTACACATTGATAATAGTATTTGAGAGGTTGAAATAATTGATTCCATGGGTTGTCAGTCATCTGTTTAATATTGGTTCAAACAATTCTCCAAAACCATAGGACCACTTTCAACCAAACTTCACAGGATTACTACATGGGTGGTTCCCCTTTGTAATGTTGTTAGCTCATTGACACTGAAAGCATCAAATGGACAATTTCAGTTTCCAATTAAGTCCAAGTTTTTTTTGACAATTGTTGATTTTACTATATATTGCCTAATGAAAAACAGTACAGATATCGATCATAGAGCTCTTGTAGGAGTCCACATGTAATCTGGGTCTACACTGTTTGCATATGACATAGCATACTCTTCAAAGTACACCATTGGTAAAGTATCACTTTTGGTCCTGCATTTAATTCTTTAATACCTGAAACAGTTCCTATTTGCAAATTTTTCTAGAGAAAAAAACCGAGCTATTGTCCCCTCTCTAGCTTCCGCGTTGTCGTTTTTAGCTCACCTGGCACAAAGTGCCAAGGTGAGCTATTTTGATCGTGCTGTGTCCGTCGTCCGTTCGTTCGTCCGTTCGTTCGTCGTCAACAATTTCTTTAAACAACATCTCCTCCTAAACAACTGTATGGATTTTTACCAAACTTGGCAGGAATGATCCTTATATGGTCCTCTTTCAAAGTTGTTAAAATAGTTCCGGTCTGTTGCATATCTAGGTCACAGGAGCTAAAAATAGATCGTTTCAATAAAAACTTAAAAAATCTTCTTGTCTGAAACCACAGTACCCTGAGCTTAGAAATTTGGCATAAAGCATCACCTACAGGTCCTCTATCAAAGTTGTTCAAATTATGTCCCTGGGGTCAAAAATGACCCCGCCCCGGGGGTCACAAATTTACATAGGATTATATACTGAAATCTTCAAACATCTCTTTCTCTGAAACTAATATGGCCAGAGCTTTAATAGTTGGCATGGTGACACTTCTAGAGAGCCTTCACCAATACTGTTCAAATTATTCCGGTCTGTTGCATATCTAGGTCACTGGAGCTAAAAATAGATTTTTTTCAATAAAAACTTAAAATCTTCTTGTCTGAAACCAGAGTACCCTGAGCTTAGCTATTTGGCACAAAGCATCATCTACAGGTCCTCTATCAAAGTTGTTCAAATGTCCCTGGGGTCAAAAATGACCCCGCCCCGGGGGTCACAAATTTACATTGAGCTATATATAGTGAAATCTTCAAACATCTTCTTCTCTGAAACTAATATTGCCAGAGCTTTAATATTAGGATGGTGACACTTCTAAAGGCACTTTACCAATATTGCTTAAATTGTTCCAGTCTGTTGCATATGTATGTCACTGGAGCTAAAAATAGATTCTTTTCAATGAAAACTTCAAAAATCTTCTTGTCTGAAACCAGAGTACCCTGAGCTTAGCTATTTTGCACACAGCTTCATCTACAGGTCCTGTATCAAAGTTGTACAAATTATGTCCCTGGGGTCAAAAATGACCCTGCCCGGGGGGTCACAAATTTACGTAGAGTTATAAAGTGAAAACTTCAAACAGCTTCTTCTCTGAAACTAATATGGCCAGAGCTTTGATACTTGGCATTGTGAAAGTTCTAGAGGCACTTTACCAATATCTTTAAGTGGTTTTTGTCCATTGCATATCTAGGTCACAGGAGCTAAAAATAGATTTTTTTCAATGAAACCTTCAAAAATCTTCTTGTCATAATAGTCACCACAGTACCCTGAGTTTAGGTATTTGTTACACAGCATCATCTACTCAGCAACTGGCACTGTCATATTGTCATAATTTCTTAGCTTTCAAAGATATTGTACATTTACATCAACGGTTCCAGGTGAGCAATTTAGGGCCGTATACGGCTCTTGTTGTCTTCGTTTTTGTCATCCCAAATCTTTAATGTTGGCCATACTTTCTTCAATTTTTCATCTACAACTTTCATTTTTTGTAACCATGTTCATCTTGACAAGTCCTATCCAGACATACCAAAATATTTTACCAATTGACCTTGACCTTTGATGTAATTTTACAGTATTTTTCACTGATCTTCAAAAACTTACAAATGTTGGCATCAACATGCAGAGCTCTTGTTGACTATTTATAGCAGTTTTTACAATATATTACAAAGTTACAAACATTGGTGATCCTGATCAGAGGGCTCCTTGAATCTCTCTGATCAGGGTCTATACTGCTTTGCATAGAGTAAGAGAGTAAGTTTGACTGTTTGTAAATGACAAGTATACTCATAACCAGGGTTCAGTGGGTTAGGCAATCTGTTATCTTCTAATAAAGATCTTAAATGTGTAGCTATTTTTAATACAAGTTTGATAGACTAGTTGCTCATCATGACTAATCTTACAGACTGGTTTTTTTGTTGGTTTCACAGGTAGGATCTCGAGAAACCACTGAGGGGTTTGGTCTTGTTTGTATTAAGAAAGACTCAAAACTCAGTTAATCCTTTACCCCATAGCCTGGTTCTAGTTTTGAAAATAGGTGACTACTTAAAGCAGGTTGAAAGGAAAGCAGAATGTGCCCCAAGGCACATTTTGCTTTACTTTCAGCCTGCTTTAAGCTACCACCTGCTAGAATTAAGATACATATTCATGACTGTATAGATTGGAATTATTTTCTTCTACGGATGATTAGATGGAATGCTCTAAAAGGCGCTTCTATAAGGTAAAGGGTTAACAAACAACTCATTGATAAGCCATAGAAGCATATTAAAATACAAGTGGCCTCTTAATGCAGGACAGAAGTTATACAGAAAGCTTCCAGAGGGACAGACAGAAGTTCAACCTGCTTTAAGTGGCCACCTGTCTTCAAACTGACTATGGGAATAAAGGGTTAATAATAAACACCTGAACACATTGATGATTAATAGTTAAGTGTTCCCAAAGAAAACTCATTTTGGTTGACCTTGACCTTGGTTTTGATCTTAATCATTTCCGAAATTTATTTTAGTGATATATTAATTGCTCTAAGGATTTATAACACAGTGAAACCCTGATAGGAAGACCAATGCACATAATTATTAGGTTGATATTTAGTATTCAAGACAGGTTTGGCCCTTATGAGCTTTTTTAGCTCACCTGAGCTAGCTCAGGATGAGCTTTGGCAATCCTTGAATGTCCGTCGTTAGTCGTCCGTCGTTAGTCATCAACAATTTTAGTGTTTACACTCTAGAGGCCACAATTTTTATTTAATCTTTCTGTAACTTGCTCAGATTGTATATTACCATAAGAGTTCGAACAAGTTTGATTATGGTTGAAATATGACCAATGGGTCAGGAGTAATCTACCTTTGAATTGCTGAAAATGCCATATTTAACAGTGTTTACACTCTAGAGGCCACAATTTTTATCTAATCTTTCTCAAACTTGCTCAGAGTGTTTATTACCATAAGAGTTCAGATGAGTTTGATTATGGTTGAAATCGGACCAATAGGTCAAGAGTTATCTATCTTTGAATTGCTGAAAATGCCATATTTAACAGTGTTTACACTCTAGAGGCCACAATTTTAATCCAATCTTTCTCAAACTTTCTCACTGAAATGGAGCACTTTCATTGGCTGGCAAACTAAGGCAAACGTTTATGATGTTTACATGCTTTACTACAAGTTTGAATTGATTTAGAATAAAACGAGTGAAATTCAAAGGTAAAGCTATCCGGCTTCATTATAACAGGTGAGCGATATCAGGGCCCTCCAGGCCCTCTTGTTAAGTTGACTTTCATCTTGTTGAACATTTCAACCTACTACAAACTGTTTCTAGTTTGACAACAGGTGACCACTTAAAGCAGATTGAAAGTAAAGCAGAATTATTTTAAAGGAGCATTCTGCTTTATTTTCATCCTTCTTGAAGCTACCATCTGCAATGGTACTGGAAATGCTTTCTAATGCTTCATGTTCCAATGATAGCTTAAAGCAGGTTGAAAGTAAAGCAGAATGCTCCTTTTGGAGCATTCTGCTTTACTTTCAACCTGCTTTAAGTGGTCCTCTGTCTTCAAAAGAAGAAACGGACTATGGGGTAAAGAGGATGGAGTTAAATTATTCAGGATCAGAAGAAAAGAGTTACAAAATAACATGACTGGATGAGATAAGAATGCAAACCAAAGTTCAACATCTTGGCATAATGAGCAGTTTGTGGTTTTTATGTTAATCATAGCAAAAGTGTATATGTTATTCCAATAAATTCTTGTTTTATAAGAACTTCTGTGGTTTACAAGCAATCAGTCAGACAGTCACAATGTATTAAGTACATTTAATTTGCTTCTATTCTGTACTTGTGCTTTTACCCAATGAGCAATTCCATAATGAGGTGGATCTGAAATCTTTGAAATGAACGCTTATTAAGCTCCATATAGACTGTTTCTAGTTTTGAAGACAGGCAATCATTTAAAGCAGATTGAAAGTAAAACAGAATGTGCATTGAGGCGCATTCTGCTTTACTTTCAGCCTGTTGTAAGCTACCATCTGCTAGGTTAAAGAAACTATTTCTTATGGTGCATAAATATGAATGTATAAAGTTTAATTATTTTCTTGTGGGTAAGCATAACTTAAAGGCGTAAAAAGGCGTATTTATGTACTAATGGGTTAAAATAATGATTAGCCTTGTACAGTGGAGAATCTGTTATTCTTTCCCAATAAACGCGTTTACGCTAAAACTATTATTTGCAGTGCAAACAGTTTGGAGCCAGATCAGACGCCGGGTAACCCGGCGTCTGATCAGGCTCCAAACTATTTGCCACCGAGATAAACAAGAATTATCAGAATTGTCCAAAAGTTGTTCTTTTCTACGTTTTAGTGCTTTGCATTTGCGTTTAAACGGGAAAGAATAACAGATTCTCCACTGTAAGTCAATCTTGTGTTAAGTGGTCATCTTTTGAAAAACTGCTTGAAGGTTAACAGACAGGTGAGTCCTATATAAGCTCCCAACTTTACTTTTGTCCTGTATTAACCCTTTTCTCCACATGATGCCTTGACAACAAATGATCATTCATTGATGCTGTTGAATACAGTTTAAAGCCAAATGTAAGTAAAAGCAGAACGATCTTAAAGGAGTTTTCTGCTTTACTTTCATTCTTGCTTTAAGTAATATCCTGCCTTAAAAAGGTTGGATATTGGCATTTTGCACTTTTGGCTACATAGAGGAAACTGTTACCCTTTCCATATCATAGAACATCTTTACCACATCCTCTATATTATTGAACCCATTCCCACATAGAAACACCTTTCATGTGCATTTAATTTATTCTTCTCTGAAGAAAATAGTTATTTAATCAGTCATGAACAAGTGCCAAAAGAAATATTGTCTACGGTATTTCCTAGCATGTGGTAGCTTACAACAAGCTGAAAGTAAAGCAGAATGTGCCTTAAGGCACATTCTGTTTTACTTTTTAACCTGCTCTTATCCATTTCCCCATAAATATACCTTTAATTTATTCCTACACTGAAAAAATAGTTCCAATTTATACAGTCATGAATATGCACCAGAAGAAAGTTTTTTTTATATCTTAGCACATGGTAGCTTAAATCAAGCTGGAAATAAAGCATAATGCCTCTAAGGAAGTAAGTTTCCATCTACTATATCAGTAGATCCATAGGTCAAAAGGTAATATTTACATTCACCCTTGTTTCTTTCCATTCTCTTGAAGTTACAAAGTTTAGAATTGTACTGGTTTACAAGACCTATAGGTCAAAAGGAAATATTTACATTCAACCTTGTTTCTTTCCATTCTCTTGAAGTAAGTTCAGAATTGACTGGTTTACAAGACCTATAGGTCAAAAGGAAATATTTACATTCACCCTTGTTTCTTTTCCATTCTCTTGAAGTTACAAAGTTTAGAATTGTACTGGTTTACAAGACCTATAGGTCAAAAGGAAATATTTACATTCAACCTTGTTTCTTTCCATTCTCTTGAAGTAAGTTCAGAATTTTACTGGTTTACAAGACCTATAGGTCAAAAGGAAATATTTACATTCAACCTTGTTTCTTTTCATTCTCTTGAAGTAAGTTCAGAATTGTACTGGTTTACAAGACCTATAGGTCAAAAGGAAATATTTACATTCACCATTATTTCTTTCCATTCTCTTGAAGTAAGTTTGGAATTGTACTGGTTAACAAGACCTATATGTCAAAAGGAAATATTTACATTCTCTTGAAGTAAGTTTAGAATTGTACTGGTTTACAAGACCTGTAGGTGAAAAGGAAATATTTACATTCCCCATTGTGTTTCTTTACATTCAAATGACATTCATACGAAATGAAAGTCAAGTTTTGCAATATTATAGAAAGAAGAGTGAGGCTTTTAACTAATAATGAAAATAATCATAAGAAATGAAATGATTTTTGTGGTGTACATGCCTTGTAATCATTATCAAATCAGTTTGGCTCATGTATTTACCAATCATTTTCTGTCAACACAAGAAAAATCAGTTAATTTCTAAATAAATGTTGAAAATAACCCATAGAAAAACCTTTTGACACTTTTATATTCCCAATAGAAATGCCTTTTCATGCTTCTGCTAATTATCCTGATAAAATTATAGTACAGTGCTCCCTCCCTACAACGGCCCTCCCAACAACAACTCCCTCCTTACAATGACCTTTGCAGTAGTTCCCTAAACGGAACAATTATGTCTTACGCTTTTACTGCTGCAATATTGTCTGCTTAAATTGTGGTGCTGTTTTTCTCAAATTACATAATGGATATTTTGACAGGAAAAAAAACTTAATGACAAGTGACAAACAGCTTGACGCGGTGTCTGATCTAGATTCAAGGTGTTTGCAAATGTAGCCAATTTCCCTCCCTTTAACGACTCCATCCGTACAATGCACACACTTTTTGTCTCCCATTGGGTGTCGTTATAGAGAGGGAGTGTTGTAACTAATACTTGTCCTGTATCCTGACAAAGGGCTTCATATAGCAGACTGACATAGCTTCTTCAAAAGCTTTCTGCTTTACTTCAAGCCTGATTTAGTAACCAACCACCTGTTTCGAACACAGAAAAAGAAGCTTTGATTATATTGGGGGTAAGGGTTATAAAATAAGTTGTGTTAAGCAGGTAAAGGATTAATTACAGATGTATATTCAAGAGATCATTTATAAAAATAGTTCTGTTTTGTTTTGAAGTGTTATCAGTAAGCTACTCGGAGTGCCACTTGGAATGTACAAACTGAAAATATACATGGAATGCCTCAGAGCTGTGTATGTACTCAAAGAGGCCTACTCTATTAATGCATTATCCTTTAAACAGTAATATTGCTCCAACACCTTAAAAATTGATGTCAGCTCAAATTCAAGCTCTTTTTTAATCAATTTCGTTTTAAAACTAGTTCTTGTTGATCTGCAAATCGGGTTGAATATTGAGCATAAGGGAGGTTACTCTATCATGTGATCTGGGTCTACACTGTATTTTGAGTATTAGTTGGTTTGTAATACGGGTATACCAAGGATGAAATTATCTGGTTTCTTTGGCAATTCTGTAAACACACATCCAGGTAAAAACTAGATGTTCCCACAGTCTAATTTCAATACCGTTGCTAAAAATAGATCAGGACAGGTGAGGTGGCGATGAGTAATGGTCCCTGCTTCGAGTGTTTAGTCCTTTGAATACGGAAATCGGAAAAAATGAAAACGGGGTATGGAAGGCATTTGCAACAGTTTAGATACAGATCAGCCCCCACATATGTGATCCAAATGTGTTGAATATCAGAATATACAGAGAATGAGTTTAATTTTTTTTTTTAACTCTTTCAACGCTTACTTTCAATAACTCTTGTCGGTTATTAAGTTCCCTTGTGGATCTTTTTAGTTACCAAAATGTGAACCAGTCTACTTGGAATTCTGGGTAGTTTAATAAATACTGCTTTAAATTAGCAAACAGTGTAGACCCAGATCAGAGGGCTCCTATAGGAGCCCTCTGATCTGGGTCTACACTGTTTCCAAATGTATTGAGTATATTTTGAATAGGTTCATGGTCTGGAAAGAGTTAATAAATGATAGCAGACAATGTTGTCAGCGGATGGCATTTGTTCGTGATTGAAAGGGTCTTCTATATGTATACAGAAATGTCAGAGCTTCTGCAAGAGAAATTGATTGTTTTGCTCAATTTGTTTTATTTGGCAAACTTGCTTTGGCAATTTCAGTTCTTTTCTTCATGTAGGAATAGGATTTTGCTGTATCTTATAAAAGCACAATATTTCAGAAATGACAACATGTCGTTTACTCTGTGATCACCTTCGCAAAAAATTTGGATCCAGATGAGAGGTCATATGGTGTCTCACCAGAATCAAAACTGTTTGATATTTTTGACCCTACCTTCCTTGAAAATGAAATTCTAGTAATTTTTTTTAGAACAGTAGCAGACAACAATATTACTTAACTCTTTCCTCCCTGAAACTCCAGTTTCCATTTTAGTCTAGTCCATTTCTGACTTTTAAGGGTTGTTTTTGTCAATAATTGGCATGATGACAAACAGTGAAGACCCTGATCAGAGGGCTCCTTTCGGAGCCCTCTGATCTGGGTCTTCACTGTTTGCACAGGACAAGTGTACTACTCACATGCACACTGTTTGGAAAAGACGCCTATATGCGGGACTAGGGTTCAAAGGGTTAATGTTCAAAGATTGAGGTCAACACAATTTCACTCTTTCAAAATTGATTAACTCTTGTGGTTTATGAGTTCCCTTGTGGATGTTTTTCGTTACAAAAACATGAACCAGTCTACTTGGAATTCTGGATAGGTAAATATTAACAACACTGAATAAATGTTATCTACTTAACTCTTCAGCTAAAAGCATAAATTTACTCTTTATGAAAACAGTGAAGACCTAGATCAGACAGCTCCTGAAGCGTGATCTGGATACAAGCTGTTTGTCACTCATCATTATGTTGTGTTTTTTTTCTATCAAAATGTCTGATATGTGACTTTGAGAAAAGCAGTAGATGACAATTTTAAGCAGAGGATATTGCAGACGTTAACTCTTTGAACCCTAATCCCGCATATAGGCGTGCTTTTCAAACAGTGTACATGTGAATAGTACACTTGCCCTGTACAAACAGTGAAGACCCAGATCAGAGGGCTCCGAAAGGAGCCCTCTGATCAAGGTCTTCACTGTTTGTCACAATGCCAAACATTGACAAAAACAACCCTTTAAAGTCAGTAATGGACTAAACTTAGATGGAAACTGGAATTGTCCATTTAAAGTTTCAGGGAGGAAAGAGTTAAATGTCTTGTTTTAGGAACAGCTGCAAGCATTGTTGTAAGGAGGGAATCATTGTTTTGAGGGACTTTGTAAGGAGGGAGCACTGTATCATTGTCTAGCCTATATCTCAGCAACCACTGACATCAATTTGATCTTGTTAAACCCATTACCCAATAAATACGCCTTTTTACGCCTTTAATTTATTCTTGCACTAAAGAAAATAGTTCTACTTTATACAGTCATGAAAATGTATCCTAAGAAATATTTTCTATATCCTAGCAGATTATAGCTTAAAGCGGACTGAAAGTAAAGCAGAATGTGCCTTAAGGCACATTCTGCTTTACTTTCACTCTGCTTTATTTAAGTGATCATCTTTCTTTAAAATTAGAAACAGGCTATGGGGTAATGGGTTAAGTACTCTTTGTATGTTTAGCGGCTGACTCGTGATAATCTGTGCAAACAGTTTGGATCCTGATAAGACACCGGTCATCAGGATTCAAACTGTGTGACACTCTGACCTGATTGAAGAAAATATTTTGAATATTTTATTTTCAAAAAAGTAGTAGACATCAATTGTTGCAGATCAAAAAATTACCGATTAGACGCTGTTTAATGCGACATCTCATCTGGATCCACACTGTCTGCAAAGTTAATAGCAGTTTCTCAGTTAGTGTACAAAGAGTTGAAATATTCTGCTAGAGTCTGAGTTGAAGAAGCTGACCTTAGGTATATAATCGGTGCCATACTTGATAAATACATCTATTGTTCCACGCTGAAATGTCAGGAAATTCTTACATTGTTGGGGGTTTTCGCGGCCAATTCTTTTATGAAATTTTATTTGGATCAAGTACAATAGCTGGCAAGAATCCATAGGAAACACCCTCCATTGTTTATGGATACTGTAATGAAGTACCCGAAGTATTGGGACAGAAAGGTCTATGTGAACAGTGTAGACCCTGATCAGGCTGCTCCCTCAGGAGCAGTCTGATCAGGGTCTACACTGTTTGCCATTTAGTTCAATGCACCTTTTTGACAAATTACTGTGTGATAAAAGCAATAAGTTAAAACTTTTGGATACTTGCAGCAGTTATACAGGGTGTCCCAATTTTTAGGATTTTTACGGAATTCAAATTTATACAGTGGAGAAAACGTTATTCTTTCCCAATAATTGCGTTTACGCTAAAACTATTATTTGCAGTGCAAACAGTTTGGAGCCAGATCAGACGCCGGGTAACCCGGCGTCTGATCAGGCTCCAAACTGTTTGCCACCAAGATAAACAAGAATTATAAGAATTGTCCAAAAGTTGTTCTTTTCTACGTTTTAGTGCTTTGCGTTTGCGTACGTTTGCGTTTAAACGGGAAAGAATAACAGATTCTCCAATGTACAGTCAACCTTGTGTGAAAGTGACCATCCAAAAGAAGTTCTGCATCTAGCAACAATCTGAAGAGAAAAAAATTCATGCTTGAAAGTTGAATAGCTGCTTAACCCTTTCCCCCATGGAAGCACATTTTAGGGCATTTAATTAATTCTTCCATGTAAGAAAATAGTTCAAATTTATACAGTCATGGAGTAAAAGTTTAAGCAATCACCCGACACAAAAATATTTGTAGTATGTGCCATCTTAATTCTAAATGGTCATATAAATGGATTTTTTCTGTATTTATTATCACATAGACAAATACAATTGACTTTTACGCAATTAACTGTTAATGTTAGACAATATATAACAACATACTGAAAACATAATTTCCAACTTACTAAATTAAATGTGTCCTTTGCTCATCAGACAACTCATTTAGAGATCACTACCAGTATCTGAAAACAAGTTTGACAACTGTGACAACATGAGACAGAAACAGTATGCTCCCTTTGAACACAAGTCCAGAAACTGCAAGAAAACCTCAAATTACTCAAAAACAACAACAGTTACTGTTAGACAAAGAATGAGTAACTTTTTTTACGTGATGAAAAAGATTAACCTTTTTCAACACTGAGTAACCGTCATATGAAAATGCTATCTGCTCAAGAATCAAGAGTGGCAGAGAGTTTGGATTCATAACAGGCCCCACTTTAAATGGGGCCTGATCTGGAAAAGGACTCCAGCTGTGTTTGCTTTTGAAGCATATATCTTGTAATGTTTTTATATCTGGCTTGTAAATACACATTTTTACAACTTTTAATTTATTTCTCCACTGAAGAAGATAGCTCCACTTTGTATATAATTATACAGTCATGTGAATGTTACCATAAGAAATTATCTATATCCTAGCAGATGGTAGCTTAAAGCAGGCTGAAAGTAAAGCAGAATGTGCCTTAAGGCACATTCTGCTTTACTTTCAACATGCTTTAAGTGGTCACCTGTTTTCAAAACAAGAAACAGGCTATGTAGGGTATAGGGTTATGCAAAATGTTATCGGATAAGACTCTGGTGAGTCAGACTTAGAATTAGATCAATGTTAGTGATATTTCCATCCTTCTATTTGCCTATCTTGTCTGTTACCAGCATAACTCCTGAAGATTTCATATTCTGCTAGACAAATAGTTGTATCCTTATCGGGGCTCCAGATAAGCAGGAGAACATTACAGTTCCTGATAAGGTGGTTATTTCAAATACAGTAAATCCTCTCTATTACGACAGCTAAAAAGACGGCTGATTGATTGTATAAAAGGCAGGTTACAGCTTAAAGCAAAGTGACAGTAAAACATAAAATCACTAAAAAGAAGACTAATTGATTGTATAAAAGGCAGGTAACAGCTTAAACCAAGGTAACAGTAAAACAGAAAGCTCCTTAAGGAAACAGAAAGCTCCTAAAGGAGATTCCTATTTGACTGTCACCTTGCTTTAAACAGTCACCTGTCTTAACCCTTGCACTCTCAATATCGCTTAAAAGCGTGTTTGCAAACAGTTTGAAAAGTGTCTTGCAGACAACAATAGTGAAGCAGATGACAATAAAGCGGTGAAGGGGTAAAATCTCCCAAATAATTTCTATTACAGGTGGCTGCTTAAAGCAGGATGAACGTAAAGCAGAAAAACTCCCATTATAGGAGCTTAATTTTTTCTTATACTTTCATCCTGCTTTTAGCTCTGACAGGTTTAACTCTTTCCTCTCTGAAACTTTAAATTGACGCTTCCAGTTTCCATTTTAATCTAGTCCATTTCTGACTTGTAAGGGTTGTTTTTGTCAATGTTTGGCATTGTGACAAACAGTGAAGACCCTGATCAGAGGGCTTCGAAAGGAGCCCTCTGTTCTGGGTATTCACTGTTTGCATAGGATATGTGTACTATTCGCATGTACACTGTTTGAAAAGGACGCCTATATGCGGGACTAGGGTTCAAAGAGTTAAATTCTTACCATTCTTTTGAGTGCTTGTAAGAGAGGGAAGTTATTGTATAATATGACATATGGTCTGTTAGATATATCCAAATGCTCCTGGAAACTAACATTTAATATCGACTGGACCAAATATTCTCAGATTGTCGAAGAGATTTGACATTGATGATAAAAAATAACCAAATAATACCCATGTTTCTCAGAATAATACAAAATAGCACATCACCTACAGTCGGCATGACATTATTAAGTGTCCCCTATAAATGTGTTTGCGTTAAATTACTTTTGTCTATTGCAAACAGTCTGGATCTAGATCAGAACGGCCACATAATCAAGCGTCTGGGCTCCATACTGTTTGCCACTCATATTAAAGTAATAGTCAATATTTTTCAGTAATCATTCATTTTCTCCATATAGTGGCAATATATTTGCTTTTAGTTTCATTTAACCCATTACGCCATAGTCTGATTTTAGTTTTGAAAATAGGTGACCACTTAAAGCAGGTTGAAAGTAAAGCAGAATGTGCCTTAGGTCAAAGGCACATTCTGCTTTACTTCAGCCTGCTCTAAGCTACCATCTGCTAGGATATAGAAAATATTTCTTGCTATATAATTCTATTCATGCTGTATAAATTGGAAGGGGTTTTTTTTGGTGGAGGAAGAAATTAAAAGTGTAAAAGGTGTATTTATTGGGTAATGAGTTGAATTTGATTACTGACAAATCATATTTCCCAAGAAACATCAAAGAGATGCTTTTATTTTACATAACTCTAACCTGTCCAGGGAAGGAGTAAATTAAATAATTTCAATATTTTCTGCTTTATGTCTGCACCAAGCTCTATGATGTTTCTACTCATCAGAACCGTCTGGCACACTTTTCTTATTTGGGTCGATGCTGTTTCCAAAAAGCGTCAACATAATTATGCTTATAGCAGGTACTTTGGAGTTCAGTGGGTTAATATACAAAAACAACTTTACAGAGATGGTCTTGTGCCTTTTGTAGCAATCATGAATTGTCTCCATACCCCATTACCCCGTAAATACCGCCTTTTATGCCCTTAGTTTATTTCTCCACTGAATGAAAACAGTTCCACTTTATACAGTTATGTATGTGTATCAAAATAAATATGTTCTATATTCTAGCAGATGGAAGCTTCAAGCAGACTGAAAGTAAAGCAGAATGCACCTAAATGGGAATTCTGCTTTACTTTCAACCTGCTTTAAGTGGTCACCTATCTTCAAAACTAGAAATAGTCTAAGGGGTAATGAGTTAACATATTTCAAATTTGTTACAAAATTGTGCTAGAAAGGTAGTAGATACTGAATGGTATTGTGCAGGAAGAGTTGGTGTATGTTTATGTTAGATGGAGAAGGGGTTACACTGTGGAATGCGGCATGCTGCAGTGTGATACATTTCCTCTCTGGTTTATCAGAGCAGTGCAGATTGGCTGCACATGCCTCCTGTCAGCGAGAGCTCATAACCCTTTCATTGCCACATTGGCAAATGGACTCTCCTAATTTCAGACAAATGACTAATTTTACTTTGATAAATTTGTTTTTTTCCCCACAATATCTAAAAGTATGGCAAACAGTGTAACCTGACCAGAGGGCTCCTTTAGAATCCCTTAGTCCTGGGTCTACACTGTTTGCAAATAATGATGCACCCAGTTTTACCACAATAAGGATTAATTGGGTGATTTATTGTTGTAAATTGCTCATATACAGTGAAAATCCACTCTGTTAAAATATAAGTAGATTCTATTAACTCTTTAAATTCCTCCCTGTAACTTTAAATGGACAATTCCAGTTTCCATTTAAGTTTAGTCCATTTCTGACTTTTGAGGGTTGTTTTTGGCAATGTTTGGCATTCTGACAAACAGTGAAGACCCTGATCAGAGGGCTCCTAGGAGCCCTCTGATCTGGGTCTTCACTGTTTGCATAGGACAAGTGTTCTATTCACATGTACACTGTTTGCAAATGACGCCAATATGCGGGACTAGGGTTCAAAGGGTTAGGACAGGTGACTGCTAAATGCAGGACAATGGTAATGCAGAAAGCTTCTATAGGAGTTTTCTGCATTACTTTAGCAATGCATTAACCCTCAATTAGCCTGCCACTCACGACTATAGCTCCATATGCAAACAGCTTGGATCCGGATGAGACGCCGAGTAACTCGGCGTCTCATCCGGATCTAAGCTGTTTGACACCCGGACAACATTTTCAGCAATTTTGAGCAATTTTGAAGCACTTTGAAACTTGAAGCAGACGAGAAATATAGCAGACAACAATTTATTTGGCGGGCTAAGGGTTAATTAAACCACAACAAGCTTTAACCCATTATCCCATAAATATGCTTTTTTACGCCTCAATTCATTCCTATACTGAAGAAAATAATTCCAATTTATATAGTTATGAATGTATACCATAAGAAATAGTTTCTATATCCTAGTAGATAGTAACTTAAAGAAGGCTGAAAGTAAAAAAGAATGTGCCATAAGGCACATTCTGCTTTACTTTCAACCTGCTTAAAGTAGTCATCTATTTTCAAATCAAGAAACAGACTATTGGGTAATGGGTTATGCCCCCTCATCCAAACATTTATGTGAGGGATGAGGAGCATTATTTGAGTATAGCCGGAGGCTGAGCATGTATACACGGAGCATGTTGTATCGACAGTGCTTCTTACCTTCGCATGTTTAAAAATAGAAATCACGTGACCATACCTGTCCATATATAACCGGATGTCCAAACCTGTAAACTCATAAATTCAAAGCATTCATTTGTTGTTGCATAAACGTATCAAAGGGAGGGAAAACCAAGCAACAGGGTGGGTGTATACATGCTCAGCCTCCGGCTATACTCAAATAATGCTCCTCATCCCTCACATAAATGTTTGGATGAGGGGGCATTATTTTCCGTTAGCCTCGGCTATCACATGTATACACGGAGCATCTTCAAAGGCAACAACAAATAATAAACATCTAATAAACTTAACTTACTTTAGTTAATAGCATAGTATAATCAAACTAACAAACTACCCTGTAAATACTGTAGAAACTAATGACACTGCATCACATTATCTGCAAAACTTAATGAATTAACTCTATTTTCTGAATGTCTATAATAGAACCTTCTGAATGTCTTATCAGATTACCAATCTGCTGTGGCTAAAATATCACGTAAAGAACATCCTCTATTAAAGGCTGCAGAAACAGCAGCACCCCTGAAGGAGTGTGCTTTGAACTTAGAAGTGTCCACACCAGATAACTGTAACACAGCTTTAAGCCAACGAGCTACTGTACTAGTAGTCACAGCTTTATAAGTCATATATGAAATGAATACCTGATTAGATTTCCTAATATCTCTGGTAACATTAACATAATGTAACAAAGTGTTCATCACACATAATTTAACATTATGAAATCTATTTAACTCTAAAACAAATTGGTGTCCCATCCTGGAAGTTTTCAATAAGTCCTGAAAGTTAAATACCACCTTACTACCCTCTATATACATGGAATCAAGATTCATAGCAATAATAGTCTGAGCTCTGGGAGCTGCTGCTAGAGCAACCAAAGCAACCAGCTTCAAAGTCAACATTTTCAAGGACAGATCAGTAAGCGGGTAAAGCCTTTCTAAATATTTCAAAACAGCAGAAACGTCCCAAGTAGAAGAATAACGAGGTATAGGAGGGTTCCTGATAAAAAGTCCCTTCATGAAACGTGTTAACAAAATGGTGTTTAGACACCAGGAATTACCAAAAATTGGCAAAGTTTGTACTAACATAGATTTGTGACAATTAATTACTGAATAAGATCTATTTAACAAGGCTAAGCAGCTTAAATAATCTAATACTATATTTTCAGACGTATAAAGGGGACTTTTACCCCTTCCTTTACACCAAACAAACCACTGTTTCCATGCAAGTCCATACTGTTTTCTGGTTCCTTTTCTCCATGACTGTAGGATGATGTTGACAGCCGCTTCTGAAATTCCTTGACGACAGAGTGTCTCCCTGATACACATACTGCGACCATCCGCAAAGACTTCGCCAAAGGATGAGTTTCGTCGTTGTGTGCTAATGATAGCAGATCCCTGTGTCTTGGGAGTCTAATTGGAAAAGAACAAATATTCTCCAAGATTTGAGGAAAATAAGTCTGGGATTTCCAAAAAGGAAATACTAGAATGGCCCTTCTTACACTATCTGACAACAACTTATTAACAACTTTCCCTACCAAATTAAATGGTGGAAAGATATAAGGTTCAAAATCTTGCCAAGAAATAGTAAAAGCATCATAATGAAAAGCCTCAGGTTCTGGAAACCAGCTTATATATCTATCCAACTGTTTGTTAAGTCTAGATGCAAAGAGATCAACATCAGGGATCCAGAACTGATTACACAACCTATTAAATATATCTCTCTTTAACATCCATTCTGATGTACTTGAAAAATTTCTTGAATGAAAATCAGCCTCAACATTCAAACGACCTGGAATATGTACGGCTGAAATATGTATAGACTGGTTAATACACCACTGCCAAAGATTATCAGCTAGCCTATCCAATTTAGGAGAGGTCATACCCCCCATATCATTGATATATTTAATAGCAGATGTATTATCACACTGGATCTCTACATGAATATTAAACTTGTCCTTAACTACGGACTGTAGACCATAAAAAATGGCCAGCAATTCAAGATAATTAATAGACTGCAGAGACTCAACTCTAGACCATCTACCACTGGCCACTCTACTTGATCCTACTATAAGGAATCCCCAACCAATCTTACTGGCATCTGATTTGCAACTTAAATCAACTACTCCTGGCCTGATTCTTTTACCATTCTTAACTGAAACATTCTTTTGCCACCACATGATTTCCTTCCTACCTTCCTTAGACAAAATCATTTTGTTATCAAAATCCATAGTGGAACCAAGACCACGTAACTTATCCCTTTCAAGTGTTCTGTAATGAAGTGGGCCTTCATACACTGCATAAAAGGCATTGATCAACAGACCAATAAAAGAGGCCAAATCTCTCACAATAATGACATCCCTTTCCAAAATCTGTTTAGCAACCATGAAAATTTTCTCTACTTTCTTATCTGTTAGAAAAACCATAAAACTAACAGAATCCAACACAAACCCAAAGAAAATGATACGCTGTGTTGGAATGAGTACAGACTTTGTCTCATTAATGACATAACCAAGAGAGGATAAAGTCCTTTTAAGAACACCAGTATGATCCCCACAAATGTCCTGTAGCTGATTCATGTTAAGAGAATCATCAATATAATAGGAACATCTGATTCCTTGCTGTCTAAACCACCCATATATTGGTTTCAAGAGTTTAGTAAACAAAAAAGGAGCAGATTTCAAACCAAAAGGTAAGCAGACGAACTTATACAAAGTTTTTCGCCAGCTGAACTTTAAATACTTTTGAAAATCCTTATGAATAGGAACCGAAAAGTATGCATCTTTGAGGTCAATAGAGGTGAAAAAATCACCTTTTTGAACTAAATCCAAAACTGTTTTAAAAGTTTCCTGCTTGAAATGATCGTAATGTACGAACTGATTGAGCTGTTTCAAATTGATAACGGGCCTGAATCGCCCATTTGGTTTGGGAACAATAAAAATATTCGAGACAAATTGATCTGGTTCCCACTCTGACTTAACAATAGCTCCTTTTTTAAGCATATCATCGACCTCAAAATCAACAATACTCTTCTGCTCCTCGGGGAAAGGAATTTCACCCGGAATCTTAAATTGATGTGGATGAGAATCAAAGTCAATACAATACCCACGTACTGACTGTAAGACAAAAGGATCACTAGTAATCTTTTCCCAGAAATGTAAACAATGTTTGAGCTTACCAGTATTACTTACTGTCGGGTTTACTGGCCGTTTGGGGAAGTAACCGTAGCAGTAGCGGCGGGTCTACGACCTCTCCCACGGAAAGATTGGAAGGGTTGCCTATGAAAACCACCTCTTTGTTGAGGATATGGCTGGTACCTGTAGTTGTATCCACCTCTACGGGGCGGTCTGGAAAACCCTCTACCTCTATAGAATGGGGCATTATATCTCTGCTCTCTCCCAATGAAAGCAGTAGTATCAAGCTGCTTAATCTGCTTATTTACATCGTCACCAAAAAGTTGGGCAGAAATGGGCACATTGATGTTACACAGATTGGTGTACTTATTCCTCAAGTTTGGTCTTATCATATAACGCCTTCTGAGAGACAAACCATGCTGTGCCTGGCCAATCAGGGTCAAAGCTTCAGAGAGCAAAGTCTTCGACTCTGCATTACCTTGGATATGAGGTTTTAAGACGTCGGCCAACTTAATAATTGGCACCATGCTGGTAGCCAAAAGGTTCTGAATCTCTTGGAAGCATTTATCCTGAACTTGCGTCCTTTTGTATAAAACTTTCCAAACCTCTGGATTAACCGAAGGAGCTGCCATTTTATCACAATTTTCTGGAATTGAATGTTTATCTACCATTGGTTCAATGTCACACTGTGAAGTACAGGCAGTATTTATAAGAGTTGCTAAAGAACCAGCAATGGGTTTGCCCTTAGAGGGCTCCTTAAGCTTAGGCAAATCCCAATCCTCATTAGAGTCATTATCAAAGAGAGTACTACTAAACTCATTGGAAAAGTCCACATTAGCATGGCCAGCCTGACCATCATCTGAAATGTCTGCACTATCCACCTCTATATGCAAATTTGGACCAAAATTCTCATAACCAGAAGAAGGTTGTTCCGTTGAACCTTGTATGCCTAAAACCTGTCTCAAATTATTAATATCACCCATAGACATATTGGAAAAGTCAATGGCGGGGCTGGGCTGCGACTGCGTCGCACCCGAAGACACGTCAGCAACAGAGTTGGATTGCGACTTCGACGAAGCCGGCCTTTTCGTAGTTCTAGAAGTTTTAGTAGTTTTCTTCGACGAAGAAGACTTAGAAAGGCATTTCTTTTTTCCCGACTTAGGGGAATTCTCCTTACCTTTGGCAAAAACCACGCTTTTCACCCTCGGTTTTTTGCTAGATGTAGAGCACGAGGCGACGTTACACGCCGCATTGAGGCCAATATCTTCCATATCAAACCCAGAAAACTCGTCGCTGGAACCAAGGCTGAGGACATCGTCCCTGCCGGCCTCTAAATCCTTCCTATTAGCCATAAATGTAATGACTACAGCTGTAAAACGAACAATTGTTCAAAAACTAAATCGAAAGCGAAGAAAGTAGCTTACCGGAAGCACGCCAAAAACAACTATGAGTTTACAGGTTTGGACATCCGGTTATATATGGACAGGTATGGTCACGTGATTTCTATTTTTAAACATGCGAAGGTAAGAAGCACTGTCGATACAACATGCTCCGTGTATACATGTGATAGCCGAGGCTAACGGAAAATAATAGATATTATCCTTGAATCTTTTGAATGGAAGTTGTGACTGTGATTGAAGAAATTGTAACATTTTCCTAACTCTCAATAAGATTATCTACACTCAGAGCTCCAGATAAGGGGAGTATTAAAAAAAAAAAATCTTTATTTCTGCTTTAAACCCTAAAGTGTCACTACTCATTAGTATCGTCTCGAAGAGACGATTCTAATGAGTAGTAACGAGACGATTCTAATGAGTAGTAACACCATAGGATTTGGTGCTGAAATAGTTGGTTTTGTTCAGTTTACTCCCTCTTATCTGGAGCCCTGTAAACACTTCTTAGAGCAAAACTCATTCATCAGAGAAAAAAATTCTTCTCTTCATTTGCATATTAAAAAGATTTACTTTGCAAGAATTTAGAAATCTGAAGTGTTGAAACTCATCAATATCATCCTTGGTTACATTTTGTCATTTTTCAAGATGTCATATTTTGTGTTTTGTGTTTGCCCTCGTTTTCTGGTTTACTGTAAATATTGGGAGTTAATTTTTCATCAAGTTTACAATTTCATTTGTGTTTCAAGGTGATCAAGTAATGTAAAAATCACTATAGTTATGAACTGATAAAATTTTGTCTAAATGTTTAATCAACATATTGTACACATAGTTATTAGTTAATAAAACAATATGCAGTTTTGAATAATTACATACAGTAAAACCTTCATATTACGACCAGTTAAAAGAATGCTCATTGATTATTATGGAAGACAGGTGGCAGCTTAAAGCAAGGTAAAAATAAAACAGAAAGCTCCTAAAGGAACTTTCTGTTTCACTTTCACCTCACAAGGAGCTTTCTGTTTCACTTTCACCTCACAAGGAGCTTTCTGTTTTACTTTCACTTTACTGTAAGCTGCCACCTGCCTTAAACATGAAGTAAGTTGTTATAATTTAGTGGTTGTAATAGAGCGTTTTTACTGTATTTGTTGTAAGGATTTAAGAAATAAGGTACAATAACACCCCTCAACCATGGCCAGTGCATGAGTTGAAGTGTTCTTTGTTTAAGGCATGTGGCTGCTTAAAGCAAGGTTAAAGTAAAGCAGAAAGCTACTTGAGCTTTCTCTTACAAGCATCCTGCTTTTAAACTGTCACTTGTCTTTCAAACCATCAAACAGACTTCTGTTTATAGTGGCCGTAATGGAGACATTTGACTGTATTTTGAATTAGAATCAATTCAAATGTTGTTTCCTATATATATGCTTTATATAGGTGAAAATATATATCTTTATGATATGGATATTCTGATAATGAATATAACCTTTAATTCATGCTTAATCATAGCAGTCTTCAACAAATTCACCCGTGTTTATAATAATGCCTTTTCAAAGCTAACCAATTATTTAACCAATTTATTATGCCTATCATCCACCATAAAAGTAGACATTAACGAACAGTGTAGACCCAAATGAGATGTCGTAATTAGTGATGCATACTTTACAAAGTCGAGGAATAAATTAATGGCATAAAAAGGTGTATCAAATGGGTACAGTGTAGCTCCATTACTTCGCGGTCCGCTATTTCGCGAAAGCCAATATATCGCGGTCGCGGCTTGTACCCCATTTTTTCCTATATGTATACTATAAGTCAATAAAAGCCGAGTAGCGATAATTTCTGTTTCTTTCATAATTATATCTTCCTTTAACAGGTCGCTATAATTGCGTAATCAGTGTCAATTATCATCATCTGTGGACTGCGCGTGTGTCATCCCGCTGCATTGATTGACAGGTGCACTAAAAAACAAACAATAGGCCTTGAGTGAACTCGCGCATGCGCGAGTTTCCCTCATTATTTAGCAATAATTAGCAAACTAACCTGATTGAGTAATAACTATCAAAGTCGACTAATCCGCATTAATAGCAGTGGAGAGATAACCACAGACATTAAAATCACAGTCATTCACATTTTGATACATCAACAGACGCTTACAATTATAACTGCGATTTGTACCTGATAACAACGTACTCGAACAATGTTGGCCAAGAAATGAATAAAATTTAACCTGCGAACTGTAAATTGGTTTCATTGTTCTTTCAATTTTATACACCGCGGTACGTTGTTTTTTGACAATTCAACCGAGAAAATCTCATCTTATCCGCTTTCTAATCGCGATATAGGCATTAAGTGTGATTTCCACGAGTAACTGAAACTTACTGATACACACCACATTTAAATCAAAATGGCGGCCGTTGTCAAAAACGAAAGTATGCATTTGATATAATACACATGAAAACGCTGATGCTAGATATGCCAGTGCATATAAAGACTTGTTTTGACAAGAAATAACAAGGTAATCAACCAAGAAACCGTGTTTATTGCATGACATTGATATAATAGAGTTTGGCAATGGAATATACAACAGAATTTAGTTCAGCTCAGAATTGGGCTATATCGCGATCCGACCACATCGCGGATTTCATTTCGTGGACCCCAACTTCCGCGATATAATGGAGCTACACTGTAATAGATAATAACTTACATTTGACTTTATATTTCCTTGTATAAGAAATAAACTCTGAAAAAATTGAACAAATGTTCTTGCTTTGATACAGACATTATAATGTCAGAATAGGGGTTTATCATTAACACTCCTGACTTTCCAAATGGACTCTTCCATTTTCTAAATAATGACCGGTTATCATTGACATTGCACAGGTTTATCCTCCAAATATTTTAGATTGTGACAAACAGTGTAGACCCTGATCAGAGGGCTCCTTCCGGAGCCCTCTGATCTGGGTCTTCACTGTTTGCAAATATTTTCACTGTTCACAAATGTTATATAATAGTTCTTTCCAGCACAATGAAAACTTTATACCGGTAGTGGTTAAAAAAGAATATACAGTAAAACCTCTCTATAACAGCCACTAAAACTAAGGATAATTCATAGTATAAAAGACAGGTGATAGCTTAAAGCAAGGTGACAGTGAAACAGAAAGCTCCTAAAGGAGCTTTCTGTTTCACTATCACCTTGTTTTAAGCAGTCACCTGCCTTAAACACCCAATAATCAACAAAAAATAGCGGCCGTTATAGAGAGGTAATACTGTAGTTAATATTTTAAGTGTCTGGATAAAAGGATGAAAAGGCTTTAACTATTTGCATGGTAATGAAGAAATTGTGATTACCTGTGTAAGCAGTTTAGATACAGATAAAATGCTGAGTAACTCAGCGTCTCATCATGATCCAAACTGTTAGACATTCTGACGCTATTTTGAAATGACATTTTTAGAAAACTTTAATTTTAGATCAGTACCAGATAACAAATGTTGAAGAAAAAAATTAATTGAGAGTTCAAAAAAATAAATATGTTGCCATTAAACTTAAACAGTAGGTTTGTTAACCTGTGCTGCTATTTATAGTCGTTTATTACAAGTTCTTAGAAATGACATTGAGGTAAATCAGTCAGGCAGAAATCTACATGAACTTTAACCCACAGCCTTTCAAATGCAATGTATTAATGTTTTACTTTTAACCTGCTTTAAGATACCACCTTTTGGGATGTAGGAAAATAGTTTCTTTGATGCATATTCGTGACTGTATAGAGTTGAACTATTTTCATTTGTGGAATGAATTTCAGGCATATCTTATGGAGTAATGGATAGAGAATCATCTAGTCTGGATTCAAATTTAAATTTCGAATTTCGAATTACAGTAAATTACAACTACTACAACATAGGCTAACTCATAGTATAAAAGACAGGTCGACAGCTTTAAGCAAGGGAGCTTTCTGTTTTACTAGTTACATGTCATAAACACCTTATACTTAACACAATTCAGTGGTCTTAATAGAGAAGTTTTACTGTATTCATTGTATGGTTAAAATTCTTACTGCATAAAAGGCATGTTGAGCAGGTTAAAGGTTTTACATATCCCGCTACATTACTGCTTACATCAGGCCGGACAGGGCCTGGTCAGACTGCGTGTCTTTGATGTCAATTGTCATAGCTTGCATCATATAGGTGTGGTTACAATTAACCCATTACCCCATAAATGTGCCTTTTCACACCTCTAATTTATTCCTGCACTGAAGAAAATATTTCCATTTTATACAATTATGAATATTTATCATAAAAAATATTTTCTATTTTTTAGTAGAAGGTAGCTTGAGCAGGCTGAAAGTAAAGCAGAATGAGCCCTGAGGCGCATTCTGCTTTACTTTCAGCCTGCTTTAAGTGGTCACCTATCTTCAATACATGAAATGGACTATGGGGTAATGGTTAACCTATTACCCCATAGCACTGTTTTCCAGTATTGAAGACAAGTGGTTGCTTAAAGTAGGCTGAAAGTAAAGCAGAAAGGTTCCTTCAAGTCATGCAATATTCTGCTTTACTTCCAGCCTGCTTGAAGCTACCATCTGCTAAGCTATAGAAATATTTCTAATGGTACACATTTATGATGGTAAAAAATGGAACTACTTTATTTAGTGGAGGACTAAATCACCTTGACCTTGACCTCTGATCTTGAAATTGATGGCCGTATTTTCAGTAAAATCTTGTATGACGTACTTCTCCTTCAGTTTAAAACCTGATTCCCTTGATACTAGGCATAAATGTTAATCAGGAGAAGTAGATATGCAAGAAGCAAATTTCGGGTCTCTTGGATCTTGACCTTGACATCTGACTTTGATTATTGAAAAACCTTGTCCAGAGCATAACTCCTTTACTGTGCCATCTAGAATTACCAAATGGTGTGTGTGTACATATTGGGATTGCACAGTGTCACATTTCAGGTCAATTTGACCTTGATAATTGAAATACATTGTCAGGATCATACCATATCATATACAATTAACAAACCTGCTGAGGCATTCATCTTGAGATGGAGGAGTCCATTATTGCAAAACTTTGTCCACAGGATATCTCCTATACTATGCCAACTGGTGTGTGAATACATATTAGGATTAACAAACTATTGACCTTGACCTTGACCTCTGACCTTGATTATTGAAAAACCTTGTCCTGAGGATATCTCCTATACTATACCATTTACGACTACCAAAACAAGTGTGTGGATACATCTTAGGACTGCTGAGTGTCACATATGCCGGTCACCATGACCTTGAACTCTGACCTTGATTATTGAAAATAGTCCAGAACATGTGACAGGCAGCTGTAATGGGGTATTCATCACCTTTAGTAATAGTTCTAGTTTGCATTATCTTCAAACTGCTTTTAGCTACCATCATTTAGAAAGATACTGGAAAGTCTTCTGTGTTTTATGTTCAGGATATAACCGGTGGGATACTACTTTCCATAGTCTTTGGTTTTGGTTTTGTTTGTTAACATCCGTTTCTGCCATCTATGGGCTAAAGAGACGCCCAAGAGATAGGGGAGGGATACAGAAAACCCGGTGTAACAGCCAATTCTTTCCCCCCTGCTAAAAGTTTCCCCGGGGAAAGAATTGGCTAGCCAAAACCTTCCCCGGGGAAAGAATTGGCTAGCCAATTCTTTCCCCCCCTAGTCAAAAGTTTCCCCGGGGAAAGAATTGGCTAGCCAATTCTTTCCCCCCTAAAAACTCATAATTGAGAATACTTTTAGCTAGCCATTTCTTTCCCCCCTAGTTGAAACTTTCCCCCCGCTATATTTTCGCAATTCAGAGGGGGGGAAAGTTTTGGCTAGCCAATTCTTTCCCCCCCTCTCAGTCAATCTGCGGAATTGTATCCTTTTGATGTTATATGGAGGTGGGAAAGTTCTGGCTAGCCAATTCTTTCCCCCCTATCTGTCAGTCTGTTGAAATGTATACTTTGGCTCTCTTTGAGGGGGGAAAGTTTTGGCTAGCCAATTCTTTCCCCCCACCTCTCTTTCAGTCTGTGGAATTGTATACTTTGACCATCTAGGAGGGGGGGGGGGGGGGAAATTTTGGCTAGCCAATTATTTCCCCCCTCTCTTTCAGTATGTGGTTTGGTATCCTTTGACTATATATGGAAGGGGGAAAGTTTTGGCTAGCCAATTCTTTCCCCCCCTGTCTGTCAGTCTGTGGAATTGTATACTTTGACTATCTTGGAGGGGGGAAAGATTTGGCTATTTGGATAGTCAAACCATACAATTCCGCCAGATAGTGAGAAAGAAATCCTACAGTGCGAAATTATAGGGGGGGAAAGAATTGGCTAGCCAATTCTTTCCCCGGGGAAAGTTTCAACTAAGGGGGGGAAAGAATTAGCTAGCTAAAAGTATCCCACTTGCGAAATTATAGGGGGGAAAGAATTGGCTAGCCAATTCTTTCCCCGGGGAAGTTTTTGACCTGGGGGGGAAAGAATTGGCTAGCCAATTCTTTCCCCGGGGAAACTTTTGAGGGGGGAAAGAATTGACTGCTACACCGGGCCCAATGCCCCACTCTTATAAACTTTCCTTAGTGTAGAAATTAGAGGTGTAAAAATGCATATTAATGGAGTAATGGATTAAGGGGCTTTCACCTTTACTGTTAGCCTTTATGCAAAACACCTGTCTTTATTTTTGACAACAATTTGGCGGAAAGGGTTCATTCAAAAAACATCCTAACGTCCTTGGTCATTGGTCTTTTGAATGGGACAAAAAACTGAGGTCCCAACCTTATATGACCTGGAAGTTAGGACATAAAGTAAAAACCCCCAAAAACTATAACCACCATACTAATGGTAGGGACACTAGCTCTTTGCATGCTAGCAGCAGATATATCCACCACAGTGATTGTCTTTGCAAACAGTTTGGATCCAGATGAGACGCCGCGTAACGCGGCGTCTCATCAGGATCCAATCTGTTTGCCACTCTGACCATGCTTTGAAAAGAAATTTAGAAAAATCTATTTTTACAAAATTGTTGCAGACGAAAAAAAAATTTACCCAGCATGCAAAGACTAAGGGAAGTTGTACAATGTGCTTTTTCCAAGTACAGTAAATCCTTTCTTTACTCACCTCTAAATTACAGTAACCGTTTAATTTAAGGCAAGTGGCTGCTTCAAGCAATTGAAGGTAAAACAGAAACCTCCTTTAAATAATAGGAGCTGTCACCTGTCTTAAATAAAATGTACAATAAAAAAAATAAGCCTTATTTTTAGTCGTCGTATTATAGAGGTTTCACTGCTTGATTTTTGACACACCGTCCTGTAATCAGTAATAAGTTCTACCAGCACCCATGTTGGGCAAATCTGTTGAAAATAAATAGGTATACTCCATTTTTCCATGACCATTAACCCTTAGCCTGCCACTCACGACTATAGCTCCATATGCAAACAGCTTGGATCCGGATGAGACGCCGAATAACTCGGCGTCTCATCCGGATCCAAGCTGTTTGACACTCAGACAACATTTTCAGTAATTTTGAGCAACTTTGAAGCACTTTGAAACTTGAAGCAGACAAGAAATATAGCAGACGACAATTTATTTGGCGGGCTACTTAGGGTTAATGCAAATCTCCTATACCCAATTGATGAGCATTTGTTTTTTAGGCAGTTGAGTGCCTAAAGCAAGATGACGAGTGAAGCAGATCTAGCTTAAACACTAAGAGTATCCTAATTTGACAGCAAATATCAAGATAAGGTAGTGGTGCTTCTACAGAATAAAGAGAAAAGGTACCATCATTATGTTGAGTTAGAGGGAAAGGCATCATTTAGCCCTAAATTATGCCCAGTAAAGGAAAAAGCAGTCCCATGATGCTTATGTTTAATAAGGAGAAAAGGCACTACATCCTAAGGCGCTTGTGTTGAAAAAGGGAAAAGAATGAAGAGAAAAGGCGTCCCATGGCACTTAATGTAGAGTTTTGGGAAAAGGCATCATATAGTCATTATGCTGAGTAATGAGAAACACTAAATATGTTGAAAGGCTAGTTTAACCCTTTCCCCAATAAAAGTGCCTTTTAGCGAATATGATTTATTCCTCCGCTAAAGAAAATAGTTCCAATTTAATCAGTCATGAATACATATTATAGGGAATATTTGCTAGAGTCTAGCACATGATAGCTTAAAGAAAGCTAATAGTTAAGCAGGCGCATTCTGCTTTACTTTAAGCCTGCTCTAAGTGGTCATCTATCTTCAATACTAGAAATAGGCCATCAGGTAAAGTAGAGCAACAGATAAGGGTAGTTTTTCAAAACTTAAAATCTTCATTTCTGAATTAAACCCTATGGTGTCACTACTCATTAGAATCGTCTCTTCGAGACGATTCTGATGAGTAGTAACACCATAGGATTTGATGCTGAATTGATAGAGAAAATGTTGGATTTGTTGAAATAACTACCTCTTATCTGGAGCCCTGGGTAAAGGGTTAAAGGGAGGGAAAAGGATGAACAATTTTTCCCAAATTAGCCAAGGCAATGTTACTTGTTTAAGTCACCTGAATGTGGGGGGAGCCAGTACCTCTGTACCTCACATGTCAAGCTACATATATTAGTTTTGATGATGACATTAAATGTATCCAGGGCCACTTAGCCGTGATGGCCAGTTATAGTGGCACATTAGAATGATGTGGAAGTAAACTTAGTTCACTCATTCAGTCGTAACTTGGAGAGTTTTTTTTCCGACTGTTCATGTGTGTTTGTGTGCGTGTTTTTTCAGGATTACTTACAGAAAAGAAGGAAGGGCTTTTTTGTGTTCGGACGGCCGGAGAACATTTCTTGCCAGTTTGCTGCCTTTGTTTTCCCTTGTAAGTATATAACCACATTTTATCATTGTTTTGGTAGAGATGCAATACTTATATCAACTCTGAAGCAGTCAAATTAGTTTGGTGTTTAACGCTTACCATGCTAGTAGCGAATATGTGCCACAGTGATTACCTTTGCAAACAGTTTAGATCCTCATGAGATGCCAAGTAATTTGGTGTCCCATCAGAATCCAAACTTTTTGACACTCTGACCCTATTTTGAAAAGAAATTTTGAAAATTCTTATTTTAGAACAATAGTTGAGACAACAACAGTTTTCTGTTGCAGACAAAAATATTACCCAGCATGCATAGAGTTACAGAATTAAGCGCCCTAGAGGTACCTTTACACACTTGAACATAAGTGCCAAAAACTAATATCTAAATCATATTGTTGAAAAAAGGTTGTGAACGAAACCAAGATGAAAGTAAAGCAGAAAGTTTTCTGCTTTACTTAAGTTTTGCTTTCAGCAGTATCTTGCCTTAACCTCAGTTATATAGAGCTGATTTGGAGGATAGGGTTAAGGCAGGTGACTGCTTAAAGCAGGAGCTTTCACCCTTAATTTCATCCTGCTTTTAGTAGTCCACATGCAGTGTACAGTCAGATACAGTGGAGAATCTGTTATTCTTTCCCAATAAACGCGTTTACGCTAAAATATTATTTGCAGTGCAAACAGTTTGGAGCCAGATCAGACGCCGGGTAACCCGGCGTCTGATCAGGCTCCAAACTGTTTGCCACCAAGATAAACAAGAATTATCAGAATTGTCCAAAAGTTGTTCTTTTCTACGTTTTAGTGCTTTGCGTTTGCGTACGTTTGCGTTTAAACGGGAAAGAATAACAGATTCTCCACTGTAATATGGAGCTCTTGTTTGATACGGCCATATCACGGCACCTGTCACAAAATTAGTATGCCCTCACAGGAGCTCATGTTTGATGAGACTATGCTTTTAGCTGCCAACTGTCTGAAGCACCAATAATTTGTGTTTGTAGTTGTTTTAGTGAGGGCTTACAGTATTGAGACACATGTCTGTTAGATATATATCATTTCCATGCTTCAATGTGCGATATGCATCAAAACATTACAGTGGAGAAATCGTTATTCTTTCCCAATAAACGCGTTTACGCTAAAACTATTATTTCTATTGCAAACAGTTTGGAGCCAGATCAGACGCCGGGTAACCCGGCGTCTGATCAGGCTCCAAACTGTTTGCCACCAAGATAGACAAGAATTATCAGAATTGTCCAAAAGTTGTACTTTTCTACATTTTAGTGCTTTGCGTTTGCATACGTTTGCGTTTAAACGGGAAAGAATAACAGATTCTCCACTGTATCTGTTAGCCCTTAACCCAGCTTCAATAGCAGCTATGTCAAAATTGTAGGTTACAAAGTTTTACGATTTATGTATGTTAAAGTAACTGTAAGAAGAAAATAGGCTGTCATATGGTTTTAAGTCCTATCAAGATGCCAATTTGTAAGGCATCTGATCTGGATCTAGACTGTTTGTATATGCCTATCCTGTTGTTATTGAAACTGGTCATGGGTTGTCATAGTGCAAACAGATGTGGAGTATGTTCATGGAAAGTCAGAGCTCGATCCAGATAAGGGGAGTATTTCAAAAACTGAAATCTTTATTTCTACTTTAAACCCTATGGTGTCACTACTCATTAGAATCGTCTCAAAGAGACGATTCTAATGAGTAGTTACACCATAGGATTTGGTGCTGAAATGAGTGAGAAAATATTGGATTTATTCAGTTAACTCGCTCTTATCTAAGTTATCAAAATTGGGGTATAACAATACCATGTTGTTTCTTTATTTCATTAGGGTCCTTGGTTTAATGTCACGTACCTATTTATCAGGCATGCTTCATTTGTCATCATGATAATTATATATCTGCAGGATAAATGAGAAGTGAAGCAGATGATAAATGAATAAATTGTGATAAACGGGGTAACTTTTGAAAACCTTGTAATCCTTGAACACTTTCAACACTAACTCTTGTGGGGTTTTATGTTCCCTTGTGGATCATTTTAGTTACCAACACATGAACCAGTCTACATGGAATTTTTTTGGTAATTTAATAAATACTGCTCTAGATTAGCAAACAGTGTAGACCCTGATCAGAGGGCTCCTATATAGATCTGGATCTACACTGTTTGCACATGTATTGAGTATATTTTATACAGTTTCATGGTGTTGAAAGAGTTAATGTAAGTAGGTTTTTCCTGTGTTTAGCTGGTACCTGTTTTAATTCATACTGCACATTGGGTCTTATATTAAATAATTGCTAAATACAAAATTGGCTGTACTGTGATGTATTCTGCAGGTGATAAGAAAATGCAGCAGAGATAGAAAATACCAGTTTGTGATTTTCTTGTTTAGCTTTATCTGATATGGAACTGTTCACACTTGAAATGAAGAAATAATGAAAAATTGGTTAGGTAACATGGTATTGTAGAAATACCGTAACAGTTACCAAACCATTCTCTTGTTGTTATATCAGCATCTGCTTAGAAAATGTTGTTCTTTATGAACAGTATACAGTAAAACTTCTCTATTACGACTACTGAAAAGAAGGCTAATTGATTGTATAAAAGTCAGGTTACAGATTAATTTCTTAGCAAGGTGACAGTAAAACAGAAAGCTCATAAAGGAGCTTTCTGTTTTACTTTCACCTTGCTTTAAGCTGTCACCATATAATTTACACAATTTGATGGTTGTAATAGATAGGTTTTACTGTATTTTTGAAGAGTTATACAAAGTATTGTCCTTTGCATAGACCCAGATCAAAGAGCTCCTAGAAGCTCATCAGGGTCTGCAGTGTTTGTCATATTGTTAATTATAAAAATTACCCTGAACAGTAAATTAATGGACTAGACTTTAAAATAAAATGGACTTGTCTACTTGAAGTTTCAGGATTGAATGAGTTAAGCTGTCCTCTGCCATTAACATTATCAGTGAGTGTTCATCTGACCATTGAAGGGGCCTCCGTGGCCTCCGTGGCCTCCGTGGCCTAGTGGTATAGTCACTGTGACCTACATCACTAAGCTCCTCACCGCTGTGAGTTCGAATCCCAGTAGGGTCGTTCGGATTTTTTGTGTGGGGAAGCCTTCCAGCTGGCTTGTTGAAGGTCGGTGGTTCTACCCAGTTGCCAATTTGTGCCTGAAACAGTGCATAAAGGACTTCTGGGGTCTTCCTCCACCTATAATTAGCTGGACGTCGCGATATGACTGAAATACTGTTGAAAGCGACGTAAAATCAAAAACAAATCAAATCAAAATCAAATTCTGCCCACTATATATGAACATCTATCATCATTCTGAACTATAACATTGGTTAATATAAATATATAGGAAAATAATTCCCAGTAAACATGTTTGATGTTTACTTGTTTACGTCTGTTTCTTCCAGTTTGGGGCTAATTGGACCCCAGGAAAGAGAACACAGATACTGCATGTATAGGAAGACAGCTGTCTGATCAGGGTCTACATAGTGTTTTCAAAAGGTTTTTGTATATAAAACCTTGCCTTAAAGTATGAAGTTCTATTATCAGATCTGAACTTTAACATTGGCCAATATAAATAAAGAAAAATAATTTCCAGGAAAAAGTGCATACTCATGCCACACAGATATGATAAGAAAAAATTGCAGACCCAGACCTGAGTCTAAATTGATGTCAAAAAGTGTTAATATATGCTAATATATAAGCTGGAGATGGGTTAAGGTATTCCAACACTGAAGGTAGGGTAATTGCAATGTGAAAATATAATATTATGCATGGAAACTACATGTAATTCCTGTGTCGTGTGTGGAATATGAAGGCTTTTCGCCATCTCTTCTCGAAAATATTTGAAATATTACATATAGCCTTACAGGTAGGAAAATATGCGAGAAAAATAAAAGACAAATATTCCTGAAAAGTGATTTTTACCTATTCTTACCTAAAATACTGATATTGTTTTGTGTCATGCCTATGACAGAAGAAGTGAACATCACAAAATAAAAGTTATTGTCCCAATATTTGCATCATATGATGTGAAAAATTAAAAAAATTGAACCGTCCTCTTAAAAATATGCAATATTTTCCATACGATTTTACATTATGTGATTTATAAGGTTGTATGTTTGTACAAAAATATAAATTTGGGCAAAGCAAACCACTTGCTTATTTTTTCATACAATACTTACGCAATCTAAATCCAAAATAAGAAGACATTTGGCGACACCTAACTGGAAAAAATTCATTTTGTCTTCGAAAAAGTGTTGACGACCTTGAATACTTTATAAAGACTGAACAATAAATTTGGATTATAAATAAATATTTTTGCAAGTTAATGTCAGGCGCATTTATAAACATCTAATCATTGATTTAGGAAAAGGTTTTGTTTAAAAAAGATTTATGTTTCAAAGAAAAAATATATTGAGCTCGGTCGGGATTCGAACCTATGCGGGGAAGGCCATGCAAATTTACAAGACGAGATTTGCAACATTTTGGACTTCATTCGGATAATTTCTAACATTATCGTCCAGGTTTTATATGGGAGTGTTCGGTATATTCCGTTAAACACGGAATATGCTGAGATAACACGGAAAAAGGCGATCTTCAGTCTTGGAATACCTTAAGTTGGTATATGATGTAACTGTGATAACTTCAGCTTTTTTCAAACCAATTGCTTTCAGTTCTACTTAAAGATGAAACGTAGTAAGAAAATGATTGCTGTTTTACATTATCATATATCACGGTTCTATCTTGTTTACGTCTCTCTGTTATCTCAACTAGGAGAAAACATATTCAGTCCACAACCTTTATTGTACTAGAAATACATTGTAAGTATATCCGTCATTTTACAAACAGTGAAGACCCAGATCAGAGGGCTCCTTTAGGCACTGTTTGTCATAGCTCCAAATAATTTTTGGGGCACACCCCTCAAGAGTCAATGTAAACTATAGTCATTGTTTAGAAAACAGAAAAGTTCATTGGCAAAGTTAGCAGTGTAAGAGTGAAGGAAGATGTACTACTTTGTTTTGACTTCTGATTTAACTTGTTCTTCAAAGACATAATGCTCTCAGTAACCCTCTATAATTGACTTCTTCCATTTTGTGTGACAGTATAGTCCTATATCACGTTCCTCCATAAAAGGGCATTTTAGCATACTTTATCCATTGGGTATTTAGATTTTGTTTCAGGCTTATTCCATACCCTCTTAAAGGCACAATCCTGCTCAAATTTGTGCTTAAAACGCGCAATTTCTTATATGTGTGCATTTTCTATGTATTAAAACTAAGTGAAATCGAGTGAAAGAAGCCTGACATATGCACCCACTTCGTAAAGAATCCTACCTATATGTGTCGAATTCTTATCATGGTGGTTAAAGTACATTATAAGCGGGTTTGTTTACAAAATAAGATTACGTGCTGGTTCCGAGAACTTTAAAACGATTGCATAAAGGTCACGTGATTGATTCGGCCGCGACAATGTGTATACATTACATCAGTTTAGCGGCCAAACTTAAAGGAGTTGTCTCTCTTTCATTGTAAAGCACTCGATTTGTTGTATAGAATTATGCAAATGAGCTTTACCGAGTATGTCCGTAAATTTTCGTTGCTATTCGAAAATAAACAAACTTGACTACTTGTTTCCACAAATTTCACTGTTCGTTAGCAATATTGCTTCAAATATCACCACGTATTACTTCTTTTTATATGGAACGCTTAGGATAGTGACATAAATTTCATGTTAGAAAAATGTTCGATTCTGATTATGTGGGAGAAATATAGTGGCTTTAAGAGGCTTAGAAAATGCTGTCCTGCATCTTGACAGGTGGATGCATTACTTGACTTGGATGCTTAACCCATTGCCCCATATATATGCCTTTTAACGCCTTTAATTTATTTCTCCACTGAAGAAAATAGTTCTAATTGATACAGTTATGAATATATATGATTAGAAATAATTTCTATTTTCTAGAAGATGGTAGCTAAAAGCAGGTTGAAAGTAAAGCAGAATGTGCCTTAAGGCACATTCTGCTTTACTTTTAACCTGCTTTAAGTGGCCACCCATCTTCAATACTAGAAACAGGCTATGGCCTAATGGGTTAAAGACATTACTTGACCTAGCTTGGGTGGTTACACCTAGTTTGGTAAAAAGTTTGAAATAAAGCATGCCAAGCCAGCTATACCTGTAAAATGTTGGTGCTAAGAATCAGTGAAGTATTTCATATTTTGGATGGTTTGGTTTGGAAACCCCATTGAGCTTGAGTATGTTGATCACATGCAGCCTCTCTAGACAGAAAGAGATGGCTCTGCCACATGTTTCATGTTTTAACAAGTTACTTTCACGCCTATTGAGAACTATAAGATGGGAGAATCATTCAAAGGACTGGGGGAATGTCTTTAAAGACGGCTGAAACAAAAGCTTTACTTACAACTTGCCATAAACAGTGAAAATGAGGTCCAAACAACCAATGAACCTTCCTCCATAGCCAATCCTGCAAACCACCTACATCCAACTGATCCTTAAAGCAGGATCAAAGTAGGAGCTTTCTGCTTTACTTCATCATGCAATCTGTATTTAGCACGTCTGTGATTTGTTACTATATCTTGTATCTTGACTACTATATAGAATTGTCTTGAAGAAACAGTTTTACTGATCGAGTTGTCACATCACATTCTTTGATGGAGACGTAATCGAGATTTTTACTTTAACCCTTTACCCCATAGCCTGTTTTAGTTTTGAAAAAAGGTTACCACTAAAAGCAGGTTGAAAGGAAAGCAGAATTAGCCTTAAGGCACATTCTGCTTGACTTTCAGCCTGCTTTAAGCTACCATCTCTCAGGATATAGAAAATATTTCTGTTGGAACATATTTATGACTGTATAAATTGGAACTTTTTTCTTTTGTGGAGGAATAAATCAAATGCGCTAAAAGGCGCTTCTATCAGGGAAAGGGTTAAATCTTTACATGCTAGGTTATTTTTTAGTCAGTAACAACTGTCATCTGCTAACTGCAGTGTTCTAAAAACAGAATTTTCAGAATTTCTTTTTAATACAGGGTCCGAGTGTCAAACAGTTTTGGATCCTGATGAGACGCCGCGTAACGGGGTCGTCTCATCAGGATCCAAACTGTTTGCCAAGGTTATCACTGTGCTACATATCGGCCGCTAGCATGGTAAGAGTTAGATATTTAGCTTACTCCCTTTTATCTGGAGTCTCATAATTGATAGCCCCTTTTCACATAGTTGACAGTAATAAATTGTTCTAAGTGCATCTTCAGAAGTAAACCATCACATCTGATCCTAAAAACAATGAATTACTTTTCATTAACATGTTTGAGAAATTATATTTGATTTTACATTTACCATTCTCTTGCCAATAGCAGGGCTGCAAACAAGAGGGAGAAAACGAACAAATCCAACATTTTCTCAGTAATATCAACACCAAATCCTATGGTGTTACTACTCATTAGAATCGTCTCTTTGAGACGATTCTAATGAGTAGTGACACCATAGGGTTTGATACAAAAATAAAGATTTTAGTTTTTGAAATACTTCCCTTATCTGGAGCTGTGCATTAATAGCCTATATTAATGCTTGTTGAAAACAGCTAGTGTAGACCCTGATCAGACAGCTCCTGAACAATCTGTTGGATCATTGCATATACTGTATTCTTATAGAATAGCATATATATTGATGCTTATTGAAAACTAAATATCCAGATCATGGTCTGCACTGTTTTTTTACAAATTCTATCATACACAAGTCTGCACTCTTTTCTAGTAACACTTTTCCATATTTTATCAGCTAATGTAATAGTGGAGATGATAGATATTAGTTCTAGGTAGGATTTTATATATCAGTATTCACCAAGAGAAAAATCAAAAGATTGCAGTGGTGGAATAGATAATTTCTTCTTTTGGTTGGTACTTTTATTAGATTAGTTTCCATTTGAAACACATAGAGGCTGGGTATAATGCCATTAAATTATAGGAAATATTCTTGTAGAATGGGCCATCTCTATGTGTTCTGTCTCAATCTACAAGTATGCTCCCAATAATTGTATGATATATTTGCTATTATACCCAGTCTATGATGGTCATTTAGGAAATTGCTTATGACACTAAATGTAAGATAATTGTATGTCCAAAGATAGATAGAAGTTCTTCAGAATATGTTTAAGCCTTTCACTGCCAACGTCTCCAAAAAAGGACTTTTCAAACAGTTTGGATCCTGATCAGACGCCACGTCATGTGGCGTCTGATCAGAATCCAAACTGTTTGACACTAGTATTGATATTTCTTTAGTCAAAACTGCCCTAAAGCTGACTTAAAAATGGTACAGACGACACTGCCAATGCAGACGATATTTTGGGGATAAGAGGGTTAAAGGGGACGATAAACTAGGCAGCGAAAGAGTTATCTGCTATAGTGATAATTCAAAACAAGAACAGAATTTTTATGCCCTCTCCACCAAAAATGAAGGAGCATTAACCCTTTACCTGATAGCCTATTTCTAGTATTGAAGATAGTTGACCACTTAAAGCAGGTTGAAAGTAAAGCCGAATGCGCCTTTAAGGCGCATTCTGCTTTACTTTCAGCCAGCTTTAAGCTTCCATGTGCTAAAATATAGAAAATATTCCCTATACTATATATTTATGGCTGATTAAATTGGAACTATTTTCTTCAGCGGAGGAATAAATCATATCCGCTAAATGGCACTTCTATGGGGGAAAGGGTTAAGTGTTTGCCCTTTCTGTCCATACATTTGTATGTCTGTCAGTCCATCCGTACTACATCTTTGTAAGACTTTGCATCTAGGGTGGACCTGTAATGTTTTGCAAACTTTTTCAGCGGAGCTGACTATTATCTATTTAGACCTACATTTTTATTTAGACAAACATTTCAACCAATCATATTTGATCAGAAATTTAGAATTAAGAGCACCTGTTGAAACTGAATTGTCTGATTGGATAGTAGCCAGGGCTCCAGATAAGAGAATTATTTCAAAACTTAAAAACTAAATTTGTGCATTAAACCCTATGGTGTCAAACTCATTTGAATTGTCTCTTCGAGACGATAAAAATGAGTGGTAACACCATAGGGTTTGGTGCTGAAATGAGTGAGAAAATGTTAGATTTGTTCAATTTACTCCCCTCTTATCTGGAGCCCTGAAACTGTAGCCTGGCTGGTTTATGCACTGATGTGAGTGTAGAATTAAGACACAGACAGTGTGTAATACTGAGCTGATGACATCATGTTTGCTAGCAGATGTCTATTTATAGATAGACAGTGGTAGCTCGGTGTTTTGTTAAATAATGGTTTACTACCAATTTATTTTAATTGTTAACTATTTGTACAAATTTACCATACATTGATAGCAATATAATAAATGGCCTCAAGTGAGTTAAACACAATTGTGTTGTTTCATCATTTATTTACAAGAGTGAGGTGTTATAGGGACTTGTACAGCAGAGCAGACTGTTCTGTATGGGCATGTGCACAGTTTATCTAGTTTGTTTCAAGAAACTCCCCATGAATAAAGTTTGATATATAGAACAATATAGTTTAATCTGAGGATCTTCTACCAGTAGCTAGGATATGGGTTATATTATTGTTTTGCATTTCTGTACATTTATAGTTTTTTAGCAGAGTTATGCTATATCCTTGAATGTGTATTTTTTGCTTTTCAATCCAAGATATTACAATTCTTTAAAAACATCCAATTTCATACAATTTTGCACACCCATCAACAGCATGAATTCCACCACCCATTCCTCTGAATATCTTTTTTTAAAGATATTTCTTGTTCTAGTTTGATAGTTACAGGCCATTTCTCCGGAATTTTCCTAAATCTCTGGATTTTTTTCTAGCACATGGTAGCTTAAAGCAGGCTGAACGTAAAGCAGAATGTGCCTTAAGGCACATTCTGCTTTACTTCCAGTCTGCTTTAAGCAGCCACATGTCAACAAAACTAGAAACAGGCGATGGGGTAAAGGTATGATTCGTAAAATCGCACTTGAAAAATGCAAATTTGGAAATCTTAGGATTTTTCATGTCAACTTATGGCAGCCCTGTAGTTAAAATTTAAAGTTTAGTGCAGACCTTTTATCGAGACTACTAACTAGAGAATTTGTTGACTGTTTAACAGGATAATCAAGTACATACAATGCTTATGTATAAGTAGAGTGCAATTGGATGATTTTGTTCTCTCCTGTGAAAATATTCCTGCTGTAATGTAATTTTCACAATTGCAGATTGTTTACACTGGTGAAAGATTTAATATAATGGTTTTCAGTAGTAGTTTTGAAAAGCACTTGGGAATTGTTCAATTTCATTGTGAATATCTCTTGCTGATTGTCTGTTTGCTTAATGAACCTTTTATCAATAATTCATTACTTACTTTTGATATTTAGACTGTTATCATTTTGGATGGTATGCTAGCTGCTTTATGCAGGACAATCCAATGCAGAAAGCTCCTTAACCATTTCCTCCCTGAAACTTTAAATGGATAATTCCTATTTCCATTTTAGTCTAGTCTATTTCTGACTTTTAAGGCTTGTTTTTGTCAATGTTTGGCATTATGACAAACAGTGAAGACCCTGATCAGAGGGCTCCTTTCGGAGCCCTCTGATCTGGGTCTTCACTGTTTGCATAGGACAAGTGTACTATTCACATGTACACTGTTTGAAAAGGACGCCTATATGCGGGACTAGGGTTCAAAGGGTTAACCCTTTCCTCCATAGCCGTCAGTACAAATCACATTACATCAAGTTCAAATAGCACCTATAGTGAACTTAGGCATGTAGCTGCTTAACGAAGTGCCTTTTAACGCATTCAATTTATTCCTCCGCTGAAGAAAGTTGTTCCAATTTATACAGTCATGAATATGTATCATAAGGAATATTTTCTTTATTCTTGCAGGTGGTAGCTTAAAGCAGGATGAAAGTAAAGCAGAATGTGCCATAAGGCGCATTCTGCTTTACTTTCAATCTACTTTAAGTAGTCACCTATTTTCAAAACAAAAAACAGGCTATAGGGGTAAAGGTTTAAAGCAAGATAAATAGCAGAAAGCCACTTGTTTGCTTTAGACTACAACTTGGATTTTAAACAAATCGATGAATTCTCATTTTGAGTGCATTTATCAATACAGAGAAGAGGCCTCCTAGGAGCTTTCTGCATCACTATTGTCCTGCATATAGCACTCAACCTAGCTACATGCTGCTTCCTGCTTGAATATCACAAAGACTTGACTGTACAAAGGCTATACTCTTATTAGGTTTTTTTGTACGCTCGTTGGAAATGGAACAAATTATACTTTGGTGTTGTCCATCTGTCCATCCATCCATCCCTCTGTCCATCTAGTTTGTTTATATGATAACTTTTACTATTACACAAATTTTATCAGAGTTTCCTCATACTTGGTTGGATATTTTGTTGATTAAATAGTTTAATTGATTAAAGAGTTTGTAAATTGGGATATTGTGGCTATATTTTGTGGTGTTGCTCCTTGATGGGTGTATCTTATGTTCAAGGCACGTTTGTTCTATATATTACTATTGCCCTATATTAAACACTTAACTTTTGGGAAAAAGCCTCATTGATTCTTTTATTGTATTGTTCAGTTTTGACTATAGAGTCGAGACTTCTTGTGAGCTGTGTACAGTTGCTTGTTTGTTACGGTTTTTGACATGTAACCTTGTAACAACAGTGTGACATATATGGCTGTGTGATTGACAGGTGAACTGATGGTCATAATAGGCCTCTTGTCTCCCTGCTTGGGCTGCAGTCCTCAACTGCTGAGCTTGGTCAAGTCAGCTGGACCAGGGGCCCGTTTTACTAAACAACTTACGCAAAAACGTAAGTCAAAATCGTTTAACTCTTATTTTTCAATCATGAACGTTTGCAAACAGCAAATAGCCAGATCAGAGGACGCGCTAAAAGCGCATCCTCTGATCTGGCTATTTGCTGTTTGTAGCAAGTGATAATAAAAAAATTAAATTAAAATTTAAAATTTTGACTTACGCAAATTGTTTAGTAAAACAGGCCCCAGGACAGTAGGGCACACAACCAGACCGTAGACATGAAGTATGAATGAATGTGTGAGTGAGTGAGTGAGTGAGCATATTAGTGTCTTTTACCTTTTCCACCACATTAGAGCTATTAAATGATTGGAGGTGTTAAATATAGGTGACAGCTTAAAACAAGAGAATTTGCTTAGGAGGAGTTAACTACTGTATAATGATTTTAACCTTACCCTCCTTATCCTGTTTCTAGTTTTGAAGACAGGTTACCACTTAAAGCAGATAGAAAGTAAAGCAGAATGCACCCTTAGACTAAGTCTGCTTTACTGTCAGCCTGTTTTAAAGCTACCATCTGCTAGGATATAGGAACAATTTCTTCTTGTGCATGTTCATGACTGTATAAAGGGGAACTGTTTTCTTTAGTGGAGGACAAAAACAAAGGCATAAAAAGGCATTCTTATAGGGTAATGGCTTAAAGTATTACTGATATAGCACTATCTTCTGGTGCCACTGTGTATATGTCCGCAAACATCACTTGAATTATCATCAACAAGCTCAGTAGTCAAAGTGGAGATCACTCAAACAAAATACCCATTGCAGTCTTTCAAGACTGGTGGCTGCTTAATGCAGAGAAAAGTAATGCAAAAAGCTTTCTGCAATACTTTTTTCCTACATTAAGCAATCACCTGATTACCATTTCACTTCAATAGATTGGCGCTTCACACAAGTTTGCTAGTAACAATAAAACCTTACATCATTACAGTTGAAGCATGGTGGTAGTTTGAATGTCATCCTAATTTTGTTAAGGTCGTCCCTTGCAAGCTGTTCAGAATGTTTTGTTGACAGAATATCAATGAAAATCCCTTTTTACCATGACAAAAAAGTCTTAATTGATTGTATGAAGACTTTAGGAGCTTTCTGTTTTACTGTCACCTTGCTTTAAATAGTCACCTGTCTGAAATACCTGATAATTAACACAATTTAATGGTTGTAATAGAGAGGTTTTACTGTACAGTCAAACAGTCCAACCTGTGTTTTACAACAGTTAACCCATAGTGATGTGTATATGCATCATTTACAAGCAGTGTACCTGTGAAGAGTACACTTGTCTTAATCATATGACTTGATATCTCAATGCAATTCACTGGGGTTAATTAGTCCTTAATGCTGAATATTCATATTTAAAACTCCACCCACTATGAACATCTTTCATCTGAACTATTATATTGGCTAATAAAATCAGGATTTTTTTGGCCAGTAAGGTGTGTTGAATATATTTCGGACAGATACTATAAAAAAAGGATTTTTCTGGTTGAATCTACACTGTTGTCATACAGCATCAATAAATACAGTCTGGACTTGATACTTCGAACTCTCGTTTGTTGGAACATACCCATATTTCGAAGTTATAAAATGTGGCAGTAGCCACTTTTTAACTTTGAAATACGGGTATGTTTGACTTAACCCTTTGAACCCTAGTCCCGCATATAGGCGTCCTTTTCAAACAGTATACATGTGAAAAGTGCACTTGTCCTATGCAAACAGTGAATACCCAAATCAGAGGGCTCCGTAAGGAGCCCTCTGATCTGGGTTATTCACTGTTTGTCATAATGCAAAACATTGACAAAAACAACCCTTAAAAGTCAGAAATGGACTAGACTAAAATGGAAACTGGAATTGCCCATTTAAAGTTTCAGGGAGGAAAGAGTTAAGCGAGATCAAATTATTGAATTTCAACTTATGAAATACTAGTATGATCGATTTAAGGGAGTTTGAAGTATCGAGTTTCGACTGTACTAATAGCAGCACTAGCCCTTGCACCACTGTGTTTGTAGTACTGTTTGTCATGATTCATCAACTGGCTCACATTTGGATGAAAAAATATAAAGAGACAAAAAAGGAAATGAAAGTTTAGAACATGCATCCCCTAGGGGCAATGAGAGAGGATATGTTCAGTGTGTAGCTTGTAAATTACAACAATTTCCCTGACTGTCAAAAATTTGGCCCTGCCCTCTTACAACGGCGTTACAGTAGCTTGTTAACACCATGGACCTGTTTAAAATACAGAGCTATAGATAAGGGGAGTATTTCAAAAACTAAAATCTTTATTTCTGCATTAAACCCTATGGTGTCACTACTCATTAGAATCATGTCTTCGAGACGATTCTAATGAATAGTGACACCATAGGATTTGGTGCTAGAATTAGCGAGAAAATGTTGAATTTGTTCAGTTTACTCCCTCTTATCTGCAGCCCTGTAAAAATATACTCATAACATTTACATTCTGCATTATATTTGTCCTACATTAAACAGCTATCTTGCTAATTTTATTGAACTTTTGCTCTGCACGAAGTCTGCTATACTCAGTCTACTAAAACCCTTTTATTTCCAGTTAAATCTGGGAACTGTGTTCTTTGGTGAGCACCTTAGGGCCCACTGGGCTCTTGTTTAAAAGAAAACATTAAACCCAGTTTATTTGAATTTTTAGAGGGTTTTTATAAAATATTTCAGAAAAATAAAAGTAAATCAAACATTGCAGACCCTGAGCAGAGGGCCCTCTGACCAGGATATTCACTGCATTTGCAAAATAAGTATGCAAGGTAAAACCTGTGTTAAGCAGTCACCTAAAACATTGTGAATTTGTAAGCTTATAATGTTATAAAGGTAGCAGCTTAATGCAGGACAGAGGTAATGCAGAAAGCTATCAAAGGAGCTTTTGGCATTAATTTTGCCTTGCATTAAACAAAAATGTGTCTTTGTATTCCATCCTATATTCATTACCACTGAGTGGCTGTTTAACCCTTTACCACATAGCCTGTTTCTAATTTCAAAAACAGGTGATCACTTAAAGCATGTTGAAAGTAAAGCAGAATGTGCCTTAACATTCTGCTTTACTTTCAGATTGCTTTTAAGCTACTATCTGCTAGGATGTAGAAAATACTTCTTATGGTATATGTTTATGACTTTATAAATTGGAACTATTTTATTGAATTGAAGTGCTAAAAGGCACTGTTATGGGGGAAGGGGTTAACACAGGCTTGACTGTACTGATTTTCCCTGGCTCAGTTGTCAAAACTGCTTTGGTTTGTTTGTAGTAGAGTAGGGGGGAGTGTATATACCTAATATCCCTACTTAATGTCACAAAGACATGATAAATGTCAGCATAAAAACCTGTGATTGTCCTAAATTATATATAAGCACTTGTTTGATTCACTCATTGATGCCGACATTGTTTCAGCTGATGTGTCCTTTGTGATGGTTTGATAGGCTTATTATCAATTATAGGGGGGGGTTTTACAGATACCGGGTAGTGTCAATTCAGTCCAAGTAAATTAAAACCACAGAAAACAGTGTAGACCTTGATGAAATTCTGCCTCTTGTTGATGCCTAATTTGTTTACAATGCTATAAAAAAATTCCTCTATACAACAACACCCAAAAAAAAGACAAATATTGTGTGTGTTGTTTGGAGAGAGTTGTTATAGGGAGGGAAAACTATTAACCGCAGGGTATTGAGCATGAGTTTGGATTCACATTGACTCTCCAGTGGATTGTCTCAAAACGTTTTGAATTACAAACAGTACAGACACTGACCAGAATGCTTCTTCAGGAACTTCCTGATCTGGATTTCAATTATTTGCAAAAGATAATAATACTAATTTCCTGCACTTTAACCCATTACCCAATAGCCTATTTATAATTTTGAAGACAAGTGACCACTTAAAGCAGATTGAAAGTATAGCAGAATGCGCCTAAAGGCGCATTCTGCTTTACTTTCAGCCTGCTTTAAGCTACCATCTGCTAGTATATATAATATATATTATTTCCTATGGTGCATTATTCATCACTGTATAAGTTTTTTAGCTCACCTGAGCCGAAGGCTCAAGGTGAGCTATTGTGACCGCTCATTGTCCGTAGTATGTCTGTCCGTCTGTCCGTTCACTTTTACTTCAAACGACATCTCCTCTGAACCCGGGGATTGTAGGGCGGATTCAAACTGCTCATGATGTTCCTTGGATGCTTCTCTACAGAAGTTGTCTAAATGAAAGAGAAAAAGCAAAAACTCTGCTTGAAAAAGCAAAAAAGCAAACATTTTTAAAAAATCTTCTTGCTAAAAACTACTAGGCCCTAAGCTTTGATATTTTTACAGTAGAATCTCCTGGTCGATCACTCTATAGTTTGTTAAAATGAAATCCCTAGGGTCACACTTGACGCCACCCTGCGCAGTTTAAGTGCTGCTCTAGGCAGGTTTTACAGTATTTTTGATGAAGCAAAAGCAGAACTGTATTTTACCTGAGTTACTCTTAATATACTAAGGGCAAATAGCCAATATTTGCAAACATTTTGGATCCAGATCAGATGCAACATAATGCTGCATCTAATTTGGATCCAAACTATTGGTACTCATTTACCAACTGAACATGCTCTAAATTCTTTTTTTTGTCACTTTTTCGCATACAGTAGGTTTTAAGCAGATATCATTTCAGTCTGGTAAGGGTAAGCCTTCAGAGCAGTTGCTAATTCTACCATACTACCCAGTATTTGACCTCAGCCACTGAACTGATGGTCTTAGCTGAACATGTTGTCTGCTAAAGTTTATAAATGGTTTAGTCTGTTTCATACTTAGAGAAACAGGGTCTGGAAGTGATCCACTGACAGTTATGTAATTATGTCTTTTGCCATATTTATACATATGTTTAATATTCAAAATATGTATAGCAGACAGCAATTCAGCATAATAAGAGTTAGACCCTAGCCAAATTTCCTACTGGCAGAGTTACATAACTGAACTCAGGTCAGCTGGTCAGCTGATGAGGTGTCTGCTATATATTTATGCCCTGCAGTTGGGGGCATATTGTTTTTGTCTGTCTGCTTTTTTGTCTGTTTGTCCATTTGTTTGTCTGTCAGTCCACAACTTTAATCTTAGCCATAACTTTGTTAAAGTTAGAAACTTTATAACTTGGGTCATGTCGTACAAAGGTCAATGTCAATTTTGAGATATTTCCCAGTGTCATATTTTCTTGTCTTTGAGATAACTCCAGTTCTACTGATGTTAACCCATTACCCCATACATATGCCTTTTTACGCCTTTAATTTATTCCTCCTCTAAAGAAAATAATTCCACTTTATATAGTCATAAACATGTAAGATATAAGAAATAGTATCTATATCTTAGTAGATGATAACTTAAAGCAGGTTGAAAGTAAAGCAGAGTGCGCAATAAATAATCATATGGAAATACATGTAGCTTGATAAGAAGAAGTGTCATGGATAAGGGCCATAACTCTGCCAACAATATTTTTTTAAGTTATTCCAATTTGTCATGTTTTTTTTGTCTGGAAGATAATTCCATTTACAGCTATATTAAAATGTTGTCTTGCCTATTAAGCTAAGGCACAATGACCTCAGGTGAGCGAATTAAGGGCCATGGCCCTCTTGTCTTCAGTTGAGGAATAAATTAAAGGCGTAAAAAGGTGTATTTATGGAGTAATGGGTTACGGTTTAACCCTTTTAATGCTGGAAATCAGTATGATTATTTTGCAAAAAGTGTAGACCCTGATCAGAGGACTTCTTCAGGAGCCCTCTGAGAAGGATCTGCAGTGTTTGTTTTTAACTTGTGTTTTTTCTGAAAATCTACGTACACAGCTCATTTGTCGAAAGTGGATTAGTCAATCTGAAAAATTCAGCATAAAAATCTATTTTGTGATCCTAAATAGCTTTCATTCAAAGCATTATCTTAGAATTTATTTGACATACGATAATCTTACTTAAAACTTTTACCATGCTAGCGGCAGATTTGTCTCACAGTGGTAATACCTTTGCAAACAGTTTGGATCCTGATGAGTCACCATGTTACACAGCATCTCATCAGAATCCAAACTATTTGACATTCTGACCCTGTTTTGAAGAGAAATTGAGAAAATAATAGTTTGAGAACAGTTACTGTTGCAGACAACAATTTTTACAGATGAAAAAATTATCCAGCATGCAAAGAGTTAACCCTTATCCTGCGGTGATGTCGTCTGCTTAGAAATTGTCGTCTGCTTAGAAATTGTCTTCTGCAAAGTTTGTTAAATGTAGATATATACTTTTATTAAGTAAAGAAACCTAAAGACGAGTGTCAAACAGTTTGGATCCAGATCAGTGTCACGGCATCTGATCTTGATCTAAACTGTTTGCAAAAATCAATAAAGTCGCGACCAGCAGGCAAAGGGTTAAGTTCCAAATACTGCTACCATGTGAGTTGAATGGAAATCTCAAAAGTTTGATATTTGAAGTAAGAAAACTTTATCAATAAAGGAAACCCTTTCATGATTACATTTATCATGAGGTTTTTACCCCTTCATCGCCATAGTATTGTCTGCTTCAATATTGTTGTCTGCAACATCGTTTCAAAGTAAAGATTTAACTCTTTCCTCCCTGAAACTTTAAATGGACAATTCCAGTTTCCATCTAAGTCTAGTCCATTTCTGACTTTAAAGGGTTGTTTTTGTCAATGTTTGGCATTGTGACAAACAGTGAAGACCCTGATCAGAGGGCTCCTTTCGGAGCCCTCTGATCTGAGTCTTCACTGTTTGTATAGGACATGTGTACTATTCACAAGTACACTGTTTGAAAAGCACGCCTATATGCGGGACTAGGGTTCAAAGAGTTAAGACAGTGTAACTGACGTAATTTCAAAACAAGTGGCAAACAGTTTTTCGTCTGATCAGGATCAAAACTGTTTGCAAATGTGCTTTGTGACGCCATTGAGAGTGAAAGGGTTAAAAGTGAATAAAAATACTAAAGACATTTGCAGACAGTTTAGATCCAGATCAGAATGTGGGGTCGGATCAGGTATTGGGAATTTATCATTTGCAAGTAAAGATATTAACAAATAAATTGAGACATTCGTGAGATCTGGTTTCAGAAGATATGGTCCAATGACATTTAGGCCAGCAGTCTAGAGGTTGATATTGATATCAGTTTGTATTGAATGAGAGGTATTTCTTTGATGTTAAATGTGGCAGATCTATTTTCAGTAATGTAACATGCATCTATTCTACAAATTCTTGAAGACTCATGAATTTATTTATTTTTGTGAACTAAGAACACAGACTGTGAACTTCAAGCATAACCTCTTTCCATGAAATGATCCATACATTTCCAAAACAAACCCAAAAAACAAAAAGACATTTCTTTTAACCCTTTACCTGATAGTCTATTTCTATTATTGAATATAGGTGACTTCTTAAAGCAGGTTGAAAGTAAAGCAGAATGCGCCTTATGGCGCATTCTGCTTTACTTTCAGCCTGCTTTAAGCTATCATGTGCTAGAATATAAAACATATTCCCTATAATAGATATTCATAACTGATTAAATTGGAACTATTTTCTTCAGCGGAGGAATAAATCATATTCGCTAAAAGGCGCTTCTATTGGGGAAAGGGTTAAATGAAAGTTGTTCATTTGTTCTAAAACTAGCTCTTCTTTTACTCTATGATATGAAATGGAAGGTTTAGTACCTCATCCTTCCCATAATTATACTCTTTAGTCATGTACAGTGGAGAATCTGTTGTTCTTTCCCGTTTAAACGCAAACATACGCAAACGCAAAGCACTAAAACGTAGAAAAGTGCAACTTTTGGACAATTCTGATAATTCTTGTTTATCTTGGTGGCAAACAGTTTGGAGCCTGATCAGACGCCGGGTTACCCGGCGTCTGATCTGGCTCCAAACTGTTTGCACTGCAAATAATAGTTTTAGCGTAAACGCGTTTATTGGGAAAGAATAACAGATTCTCCACTGTATGAAATGGAAGGTTTAGTTCCTCATCCTTCCCATAATTATTCTCTTTGGTCATGTAACAACCAAAAAGGAGTAAATCAGAGATTTTATGTTAGAGTGCCAAATTTAACTGTTTGCATGCTAGCGGCGGATATGTTCGAAATAGTGATTACCTTTGCAAACAGTTTGACTCCAAATGAGATGCTGTGTAACACTGTGTCTCATCAGGATCCAAACTGATTGACCCTCTGACCCTGTTTTGAGAAGAAATTTAGAAAGTGTTAAGATGCCCAGAAACTTGGATACTTTTATTTAGCTCAAAATTAATGGAAGCTGTTAAAACATGTTTGGGTTAACAAAGATTTATATTATATTATTTGTTTGTTTCTGCATGTTCTTGCTGTTGTTGTTGAATTGTTAGAGTTGTTGGTGCCATCAAAAATATTTCAATAAGAATCAGTCATGTTAATTTTACATCTTTTCTGGTAGAGATGCCAGACAGAGATTCCAGACAGATGTTTAATCTGTGTCTTCAATATTGGCAGAAGACTTCAGCCTTTCCTGCTAAAGTGCCGTCTGCTTGCTATTTGCCGTTCCACATCATTTATCAAATTTACTTTTCTGCTCGTTCTAAGAACTTAAACTGAAATGGGTTACAAATTTTACAAGCATCAAACAGTTTGGATCCTGATCAGATGCCGAGTTACTCGGCATCTGATCAGGATCCAGACTGTTTGAAAAGTTTGCGATAAAGGATAGAGGGTTTTATTGAAAGGTTAGCACTTTGTAAAAGATAAACTATGGAGGGAAGACACATATATTGATGCCAAACTTGGCATACAGAAGACATTTAAAGGTCTGGGGTTTACCATAAATATTTATCAAAGGCATCTGCTTGTATAGCTTGGTAATTGATTTTGGATAGAGGTTGACTTAGTTGCTCTTTTGATATATACATTTACAGATTTTCAGCATACTTAAAACTTTATACCATTACTCCAGAAATATGCCTTTTGATACCAGAAATATTTGATGCCTCGAATGTTTCATACACTAAGAAAAATTCATGTACTTCTTAACTATGAAATTCAGGAAATTAATCATGGATAGCATTTTAAGTATTTTTCCGAATAGATTTACTTAAAGCTGGTTGAAAGTAAAGCAAAATGCTCCTTCAGGAGCATTCTGCTTTAATTTCATTCTGCTTTAAGTGATATAATGTCTTCAAAACTAGAAATAAGCTATAAGGTAAAGCATTAAACTTATCATAATTATGTGTGTTTGGTATTACATAAAATCTTTACAAAAATTTGGACATATTTAGTCAACGACAAATACTGAAGATCAAAGTAGATAAAATTTGTAAGCCCTTTTGTTAAAGATATCACTCGCCCTCCCTTTAGTAACTATGTTTTTGTGTCTTTGAAAACTATATCAACTGCCCTTTGGTAAATATATTGCTTACTCTTGTGTACATACATTGCTATATCTATACAGATATCTGACAACTGCCCCTTGCTACATATATCACTTACTCTTTGGCACACATGTTTATGTATCTTTTACCCAGATATCAAATGCCTTTTGGTGAAAATATCACTTGTACTTGCTTTGGTACATATATGTGTCTGTATCTTTGCTACACATATCAATTACTCTTTGGTAAATATGTTTCTGTATCTTTAATATAGATATCAACTGCCTTTTGGTAATGATATCACTTGTAAATTCTTTGGTAGATCTGTTTCTGTATCTTTAATATTGATATCAACTGCCTTTTGGTAATGATATCACTTGTAAATTCTTTGGTAGATCTGTTTCTGTATCTTTAATATTGATATCAACTGCCTTTTGGTAATGATATCACTTGTAAATTCTTTGGAAGATCTGTTTCTGTATCTTTAATATTGATATCAACTGCCTTTTGGTAATGATATCACTTGTAAATTCTTTGGTAGATCTGTTTCTGTATCTTTAATATTGATATCAACTGCCTTTTGGTAATGATATCACTTGTAAATTCTTTGGTAGATCTGTTTCTGTATCTTTAATATTGATATCAACTGCCTTTTGGTAATGATATCACTCGTAAATTCTTTGGTAGATCTGTTTCTGTATCTTAAATATTGATATCAACTGCCTTTTGCTAATGATATCACTTGTAAATTCTTTGGTAGATCTGTTTCTGTATCTTTAATATTGATATCAACTGCCTTTTGGTAATGATATCACTTGTAAATTCTTTGGTAGATCTGTTTCTGTATCTTTAATGTAGATATCAACTGCCCTTTGCTACACATATCACATATTCCTAGGTACATATATTTCTGTATCTGTGATCCAAATATCAACTGCAATTTGGTAAAGATATCACTTGTAATTATGTTTCTGTATCTTTAATATAGATAGCAACTGCCCTTTGCTACATATATCTCTTACTCTTTGGTACATAAGTTTCTGTAGCTTTGATCCAGGCATCAACTGCCTTTTGGTAAAGATATCACTAGTAAGTGCTTTGGTACATATGTTTCTGTATCTTTAATAAATATTATAGGTGTGAACTGATCTTTGCTACACATATCACAACTGCCCCTTGCTACATATATCACTTACTCTTTGGTACATATGTTTCTGTATCTTTGATATAGATATCAACTGCCCCTTGCTACATATATCACATATGTTTCTGTATCTTTGATACAGAATCAGCTGCCCTTTCTAGCAATTCAGTGGTTACTAATACTATGATTTAGATGTCAATTGTAGGTCACATGTCTTTTTCAGATTATGTATGCAAAACCTGCTTGAGAATACGGTCAAACATGTTTTAAACATTACCTAAAAGGATTTACCCTTGTAGACAAGTGACAGGTTAATGCAGGTCTATAGTGAAAACAGAAAGCTGTGGACTGTCTGTTATTTCAAGGATGACTGTACTCTGGAGCATTGGGCTTACTGGTTCTGCTATGATATGTTCTAATTTGCATTTAGATTACGTATATGCTTTCTCTTGCAGTTTGGAGCAAAAACTGATAGATTCCTCATTATCCCATTTTATGTTGAATATTTCATACAGACTATTCCACTTTGAAAATTAACCAGTTTATCTTGTTTTTAGGGGTGTCTTTAGAAAATGATTTAGAAAAATAACATATTAACAAACAGTGCAGACCCTGGTCAGAGAACTCCTTAACCCTTTGAACCCTTGTCCCGCATATAGGCGTCATTTTCAAACAGTGTTCATGTGACTAGTACACTTGGCCTATGCAAACAGTGAATATCCAGATCAGAGGGCTCCGAAAGGAGCCCTCTGATCAGGGTCTTCACTGTTTGTCATAATGCCAAACATTAACAAAAACAACCCATAAAAGTCAGAAATGGACTAGACTAAAATGGAAACTAGAATTGTCCATTTAAAGTTTCAGGGAGGAAAGAGTTAAGGATCTACACTGTTTGCAAAGTATACATACCAGTATATTGGTTTTCAGCATAGAAACGGTTACATACATTGATTTTGGAAGTCGCTCACTGTACCACTAAACTTTCTCTCTGATTTAAAGGATCATTCCAAACAAACAAATCTTTACTCTTAGAATACTCAACCCATTACCCCATAGCCTGTTTTAATTTTGAAAGCAGGTAACCACTTAAAGCAAGTTGAGAATAAATCAGAATGTTCCTTAAGGTGTCTTTAGAGCTTTAAAACTGCAAAAATTGTGTTTTTAACCTTTTTTCCGATTTTGATAGCCGACATTCTGTTTTACATTTTACCAAAATCTCCAAAACTAAACCAAACGCATTACACGGCTATCTGATCAATAAATCACACCTCATTAAGCACTCCGTAGTCAAGTCACGTGACAACCTAGAGGAGTTCTCCAGCTGCTGTTGCGTGATTTATGGGTTTCGCATGTTAAAATCATTATTGAATTATGATTGGTATATTTTATTAACGGTGGAACTAAGGAAAATCGCTTATGAAATATGTGTCTTCTTATTGGTTGAAACAAAAAGGACATAGTTGAACCCCGGGGGTATTCGCACTGTGTCAGACAGTCAAAATGACACGCTTATCAGTTAATTGACGTTTTCGGCACCTCCTTATTTTCAAACACGCCGCATATTTGGACAACGATTGTGTTCACGGTAGGTGTCCGATTTTCATGCGGTTTAAAGCAGTTGAAACGGTATTATCTTCTCTAGTGAACCGTGTCTCAGAATGTTGATGAGGATCTCCAGCTGTTTACAGCAAAGCATTACGTAATAGAAATCGACTTTAAACGGTAAAATAACTTTGATGTTACATAATAATAGTTGCAAGGGGAATTTTAAAAATCTGAGACACAGATCCCTAGATATGTTACTGAAGTGTATTATGGGCAATTTTAAAGGCGTTACAAATTAAGACGGCTTTGAAATCGCAGTTTGAATTTTTTTTAAATTTGTCTTATAAAATCGTAAAAAAATAAAATATTTTTTTAAAAAAGACATTTTGTGGTGACATGTGTACCACTTAAACCATTCAGCTATAAAATGGGGGAATAAATTATAAATCATGATGATAAATAAGAAAAATCCGCTTGCAGTATCGAAACTATCAAGCTACCTTAAGTTGCATTTGCACTACTGGACATATGGCTTTAACACTTAACACGTGACTCGCTTGTGTCAAAACCTTTCTGACCATGCCAACATTTTTGCACTATAATGACCTTGGCCTTGACATTTGATATACCTTTTAAAAAAAGTTTAAATGCCTATAAACATTTGAACCAATTAGTCTGGTAGCAGATAAGGCTATTTTAGCTTAACCTTGCTTGGAGTTGTATAGAAAATGTTTGTGTGGTTTTTGGCAGAATAGACTCTCAGCATCAAGGATCCGATGTATGACCGCCGGTCATCCTTGAGCATTTCGAGATATTCAAGATGGCGTCCAAGATGGCCGCCAGCATGTATCTGGCTAACTGTTAGGTTTGATTCAACAAGCTATAACGGAAAGTTCAGCAAATTATAGTTCAATTTCATCTTTGATGATATTATTATAGTGCTGAATAGAAATAAAAATAATCTATAATTCAAAATGGCGTCCAAAATGGCCGACAAAGTACCAATTTAATGTGAAATAAAATGAAAATGACACATTACAAGGCTACGATTTGCTCCCGTTTTTCCCGTCGTGATAATATAATTGTTCATAATAAATAAATAAAGCGTGAAAAGATCAAGTTGGCAATTAACTCATTCATAAATGAATTATCAGAGAATGTCACCAAAATACAGTTTGCATAAAAAGCAATACAGCTTAAGTTTACATTGAGGCAGTTCATGCATAACGATGTAAAATGCAGTTCATGTATAACGATGTAAAATGACTAGCTGTTGGGTTTGATTCAATGCATTTGAAGGATTTTTTCAGCAGATTGTAGTTCACTTTCATAACGTTTGACATTATTAAAGTTCTAAATGGAAATGATAATAATAATGCTTTATTCAAAATGGCGTCCAAAATGGTCGACAAAGTATTAAAGTGACGACAATGATGGTTGCGGGAATAAAAATGAAACTGCTTTCAGTTTTGATGCGGTAATTTTCAACTGTAAACAAAATAAAAGCAGTACAATACTTTTTCGATGTTTAAAACAAAAAACAGAGAAAAGTATACTGTTAATTTCAAATATGCAAAACAGATATTTGTTTCTTCAATATATATAATAATAAAAAAAACAGGAAAGTACCCACTTTTGTATTCTTTACAAACTGCGTCTCATACATAAATGTATCATTGTGGCAAAATAACTGGCACATTGTATTGAAAATAAAAAGGTCTATAACTATTTCCGGAAAACAGCGTTTCTCATGAGAAACGTTCTCCATAGAAGAGATACAATGGTGCTCATATTCAGCCTCTAGAACTTTTGCTTACAAAAAATAAAATCGCATAATACTTTCATTCATCACAATATTCACGGCGTTATCAAGACTAGAAAGTCTTCAAATATCAAATGACCTCCCTTTGATTTGAAATAAGAGTGAACCTTGTGTGTTTCATTTTCGTTACATGTGTCGTTTAATATAAATGTTTTACTGGAATACATTGGTGAACGTATGAGCCCTTAATATCTCATACAAAATTAAAGTTGATCAAATACTTCAAAAGATATGGAGCTTTAAAATTTACTTAATGTAAAATAAATGTAAAAAGTGAGTATATAATCTATCCAACAAGCATACCATTCATTTTAGGTTCTTTTTAAGACAAATGAGTGTTTTAAGAATTAAATTAGAATTACGAAATAACTGTTTTTGAAAAAATAGTCTTATGTCGATCTATCTTAATCATCGTATTCTGCAGAAAATTTCAAAATTTGAGATTTATTTAAGTGTGAGTCACAATTGATGTTATTTTGTGTTTTGAACATGAATTATATGATTCGTTTTCAATATATCAATCAGAATGGCTGCCAAAGTCAGCGTTTTTGTTTTGTTTGTTTTTTGTCAAAAAGTAATATTATGTGGGATTTAATATAAATTGGATACTATTCCTGTTTCTGCATGTATTGTGAATTTGAAAATGAGTATGTCGCACACAGCAACCTATGTTAGGGAGTTAATGAACATATTGGAGTCGATATACAGTACGTTTATAAATAAGCGCATGCATATTGTACTATTATATAAATGAATGTTCTTATTAGGAGGGAATAAAATTGCACACTGTAATTGATAATTGAAAACAAAAGGTTATGCCAGGTTTCTAACATAGCTTGCAATTAAGTTAGTTGTACTTGACATGATCCTGCTTTTATTTCTCAACTGCTGTGGGTGTCCTAGCAACTGGGTTAGGCTGAATGTGGCTAGAATGTCCTCAAACCTGATTTATTTACTCCTCTGTCACCAAAGGACACGCAGGGCCTGATCATCTCTTCCATAGTCTGACCATGTCGATTGTGACCTCCTACTAAATCTAAAGCGCAGAATGGTCCTCCTCGTTATTGAGTTTATTCATGAAGTGGCACACTCCACCTGTCCATAACATCCCAAACGTTTAGTTCTCATTACCTGTATCTGTGGGACCCCCTCGTCATGTTTAACGCCACAGATCCAACTGATCACAGGCTCAATTTCTGCGAACTGTCTCCAAGTCTTGCGCAGACGACATTAATGAATAGCCTCCATATTAAATGACAAAATTTACAAACAGGTGTTGAACACTATTCTACGAGTCTCAAAGGATATAATTGTGCTAGGCCTTTCTTTGAAAATTCCCAGGAAGTGTAGTGTCCTGTGATTATGACAAGTTCGCATCCTCTTCTAGCAAACAACATGTTACAAAATCTATTCTAGACATCAAACGTAGCCCCATCGACACCTAACTGAGTAGCTGGTCTTCCATCAAAAAGACGATGTTAGTCCTGGCGTCATGGACATACAAAGTGTGCATTGCTTGTAATTTTAAGGGCAAAGTCAACATTGTTAATGTAAATATTTATTGGGACAATCAGAACAACACTTGATAATCTGGACCTCTTATACAGTTGAGTTCTAGACAATATTATTTCCCATTCAAACGAAACTAAATACAAATGCAATGAAATAAGACATGGTTCATACAGACTCGGTCAGGTTATGTTAACTCTCAATCAACTCGGTTTGATAACATCCTTCCATACAGCTTTTTAGGTTACATTGTCAGTGAAATTGTGATAAAAAAAAGGTCAATTGTGTACAGAAGCGCGAACGGAACACCTTTGCTGGACTATTGTGACAGAGCCTCATTCACTAGTAAAGCAGAACATCAAGGACTGGTACAGCAGAGGATTGAGATCAAATACCTAATGCAAACCATTCACAAAAACTTCTCGTAATACTGCCCGCTTCATGTCAGCGGTTTTCAAACTCTGTTTGACATGCAAATCGCATTTCTCAAACCAAAAGCTCATGGTATTGAATCTAAAGGCTTTCTCCAGATCAACAAAGGCCAAATGCAGAGGCTTGATTTCGACCTTTTACTTTTCCTATAGATGGTTCACTGTTAAGAACGAATCCATAGTACCTCTACCCTTAAAAACGCCAAACTACATGCATCAATGTTGATAATCTCACGCACAGAGGTATCTTATTAATCGGTTCATCAACTTATTGTCTGGTCCTTGAGCTTTAACAAATGATAAGTGTCGCGCATACGAGCTTCTTCTTCACCTTTTTATTGTTTGAGGATGTAATTTGCCTCACTGTTCTCAGATATCACAGAAAATCGCATCAGTCAGCCGTCTTCACATCTTAAACCCCCTATATTCCGAAGCTGCTTTAATCATATCGGCTATCACTCCTGATAGGCAAGCGGCCTTGCAATATATCATCATGTCAAGAGTTTGCACTAATTATACAAGATGACCACTTTTGCAGTGACTGAATTTGACAGTAACTGTACCAAGGTTCTGCTTACTTTGGTAATTCATGTGATATCATTCTTTCTTATTCTAATCTATGGTTAAGCCAAAAGACTGTTCAGTCAAGTGTGTAGCCATGTACTCATTCAGCAATATTTCAAAGATATGATGATTCTTTGCAGCAGCAATGCCAGCTTAGAAACTCACAGCATACATGTTAAAAGGCTTGATGAATAGGAATAATTAACATAGTTTTATACTGAAAGATACTGTACAGTTATGTGGTTTCATCAAAGAGGTTCCACCACATCCTAATTCTACCATTTTTTTCCCCTGTTCCTAAGAAGCTCACATGTAATTGAACTATTTAACAAGAAAGGTGACATGTGGTGACAAATATTACAGTAATGGAAAGACAGAACTTTATTTTTGTACGATGATTTCAGTATTCTTTGCTTGAAAATGCAGTAAAATTTATATATTAAAGGTAGGTAATTTGGTTCTATGAGTTAATTGATATTTTTTAGTTTTGAATTGACTAATTTTTGTGTTAATCTGAAATATTTATTGCATTTTACATCGTAATGGATGAACTACCTCAATGTAAACTTAAGCTGTATGGCTTTTATTCATACTCTATTCTGTTGACAGTCTCTTACAATTCCTTCATGAATGAATTAATCGCCAACTTGATCTTGTCATGCTTTATTATTAATTATGAACAATTATATTATCACGACGGGAAAAAACTGGAGCAAATCGTAGTCTTGTAAAGTAACACACATACTTTGCATTTTATTGTACATAAAAATGGTACTCTGTCGGCCATTTTGGACGCCATTTTGAATTATAGATTATTTTTATTTCTCTTTAGAACTATAATTATGTCACAAAGATACAATTGAGCAATAATTTGCTGAAAAATCTGTTAAAGCTTATTGAATCCAACCTAACAGTTAGCCAGATATATGTCGGCGGCCATCTTGGACGCCATCTTGAATATCTTGAAATGCTCAAGGATGAACGGCGGTCATACATCGGATCCTTGATGCTTAGGGTCTCTTCTACCAAAAACCACAAAAACATTTTCTATACAACTCCAAGCAAGGTTAAACGTGTCCGCGGCCGGACTAAATAGGCATAGGGCTTGTTCAACTTTTGCACTGCTGAAGGTTACTATATATATGGCTTTAATACTTGGCATGTGACTTGCTTGTTTCAAAACCTTTCCAACCATGCCAACATATTTGCCCTAATGACTTTGACCTTTACATTTCACCTACTTTTCAAAAAAAACTTTCAATACCTATAACATTTGAACCAAGTAGAATAGGGTTTTCGCTTTCTTGTGTTGACACCCCTCTAACCAATCTCTTTTACCTTGTGACCTTGACCTTGATATTTGACCTACATATCCTAAACTTAACCAAAAACCTTAACCTTGGCTATAATTCTTGCACTATTGCACATGGGCCTTTTATACTAGGCATGAAACTTGCTTGTGTCAAGGCCTTTCCGTCCATGCCAACATGTTTTCCCTTATGACCTTGACCTTGGCATTTGACCTACTTTTCTAAACATCTTTAAATGATTGTAACATTTATACCAATAGGCACAGGGATTTTGTACTTGGTAGGTCTATGTACCTTCCTTGTGTTGATACCTCTCAAATCAAACCATCTCTTTTTACCTTGTGATCTTGACCTTGATCTACTTGTACATTACCAAAGATGTTGCTGGCTGGGGGCATTTGTGATTCACAAACACACATAAATGTTGCTTGTTTTAAGGTATCATCTGTCCTTCCATTTACTGGAGCTACTTATAAAACCAAAATGGGAATCTCTTTCAGGGAATAATATTTCTTTTGAATTGTCAATTTAGAATGATTAACTATATTCAAATACATTCAAAATCACCCTAGTTGAATAAGAAATTTCATTTCACATTCATCGCTTGAATAATCACCAATAAGTTAGCCTGGTTTGCTTTTCTAATATTCTAGACACGCAGGGCTCCAGATAAGAGTGAGTAAACTAAACAAATCAAACGTTTTCTCGCTTATTTCAGCACTGAATCCTATGGTGTTACTACTCATTAGAATTGTCTCAAAGAGACAATTCTAATGAGCAGTGACACCATATGGTTTAATGCAGAAATAAAGATTTTAGTTTTTTAAATACTCCCCTTTTCTGGGGGCATTCTAGACACGCAAATAATAAAACGAATTGCTGTGAAAGATAGATGCACTAATAAGTCAGCTGGTGACCTAACAAGGTTAACAAATTGGCTTTTTATTCCACAGCCCATGACAGCTACAGAGGCTGCCAATTGAAATCTCCTTCACAATGATAAAATAGATATCTAGGCTGAATGGTGTCCTTAGATCTCCTGTCATGTCACAGTCTGATTGCAAGTGGAACACTCAACTCTTTTAACTAGGGATGTCAACGAATAGGGGTTAAGGTATTCGAATATTCGATAGGATGACTATTCGAATATTCGATTATTCATTTACCCGTGACTGTCACGATGACTCTCAACTATTTTAACCCTTAACCCCACAGCCTGTTTCTAGTTTTTAAGACAGACAAACACTTAAAGCAGGTTGAAAGTAAAGCAGAATGCGCCTCAATGCGCATTCTGCTTTACTTTCAGCCTGCTTTGAGCTACCATCTGCTGAAATATAGAAAGTATTTCTTATAATACATATACATGACTGTATAAATTAGAACTATTTTCTTCAATGGTGAAATAAATTAAATGTGCTAAAAGGCCCTCCTATGATGTAAAGTGATAACCCTTTTACAGCATAATTCAACTGTCTGAGTTAACCCTCTTGTAGACAAAACAGAACCTGCTAAAATGTGCCATCTTCAATTTTTATGCCAATTTAAATTTTTGAGGTTTATTGATATGAGAAATGAGCAGCTTGGGTTCCATTCAGACATGCTGCCTGATATTCGATCCAAATTGTTTGCAAAACAATGTTTATGACACAAGTTTATATTTTCCTTTAGTTCAAAGACATTAAAACTTAATTTGAAACAATGCTGATTACAATTTAGAAGTAGATGAAATTATGGTAAAAAAGGGTGAATCTTTTTCCATGCTATGAGCATTTATTCGTAATAAATGTTGCAAATAGTTTGGATCCAGATGAGACGCCAAGTAAATAGGCATCTCATATGGATCCAAACTGTTTAACATGTACTCTGATAATATTTTCTGAAAGAAAATACCTTTGATCCAATTTTGAGAATTATTGTGGATGACAAAGTTTGCAGATGTCATTAACAATAGCCTGCAGAACAAATAATAATCTGGTACAATATGACTGCCAAACGAAACATCACTTGCAATTTATTCCACTGTAAATCATACTGAATTAAAGCTGAGCACATATTTGACGTTCCACAATCATGCCGTGTTGTGTATGGATAATGCCTCGTCTTCCCCCAGTGTCAGCCCTCATTATCGTATCTGTCCCTTCCGTGTAAGACTAATGTTCCCACACGAATTGGGCTCCATTACAGGCAATCTTTACAAACTGTTTAACCTTAACTTTATGCTTTGTCGTCTGCTATTGTTCTAAAAATACAATTTACTAAATATCTTTTCAAAACAGTGTCATTATAAGTGTCAAATAGTTTGGATCCTGGTGAAACGCCTCGTAAGCCAGTGTCTCTTCTGGATTCTTATTGTTTGCAAAGGTAATCACTGTGGGACATATCCGCCACTAGCATGCAAAACTGTCTACTCAAAAAAAGTTCCTGTAAATATTTTTAAATATGTTTTTTATATCTTTTTGACTTTTTGACACAATGTTAAGACAATGCTCTTTGAGGTATTGGTTTCATATTAGGTATGCATATGTATATGTACAAGACCTTTCCTTGCACACAAAGGTTAAGACTCCTGACCTTGACTTTGAACTATGGGCCCACGTTTAGGTTTTAAAATCTGAGTAAAATTGGGTTTTGAAAAATGCTTATAACTCATGTCCCTTGAGGTATTGTTTTCATATTTAGTATAATATGGACAATACTTTTCCATGCACACAAAAAGTTTAATACTGTGACCATGACTTGAACTTAGGGCCTGTGTTTAGGTTTTGAAATCTGCGTTTAGGTTTCAAAATGTTTCCATGCAGTCATATATTTTTACCTTAGTGACCTTGACTTTGAACTTAAGGTCCGCGTTTAGATTTCATAACCTGCATTAGGTTTTGCAAAATGCATTCAACCTTTATGTCCATTGAGATATCCCTTTCATAGTTGGTATGCATGTATATATGGGCAAGACTTTTCTTGCACGCAAAGAGTTTGACCCTTGGGACCGTGACCTTGATGTAAGGGTATACAGTAAGGTTTCGCAAAATGCCTATTACTTCTACTATGTCCATTGAGATATTCCTTTCATATTTGGCATGCATGTGTATTTTGACAAGACCTTTCCAGGCATGCATAACATTCAGCACAGTGAGCTTGACCCTGAACTAAGGACCCACGTTAAGGTTACGAAATCTGTGTTTAGGTTTTGAAAATTGCTTATAACTCATTTGTCCCTTGCGATTTTGCTTTCAAGACAAGACCTCTCCATTCACACAATTCTTTTTACCCAAGTGACCTTTAAACTTGAAATTAGGGCCAATCTAAGGTTTTGCTATCTGCTTTTAGGTTTTGAAAAATGCTAACAATTCCTATGTCCCTGGAGGTATTACTTTCGAATTCGTTTTGCATGTGTATATGGACAAGACCTTTCCATGCATGCATAAAATTCAGCACAGTGACCTTGACTTTGAACTGTAGGTCCACGTTTAGGATAAGATGTGTTTAGGTTTTGAAAATTGTTTATTGCGCCTTTGACCCTTGAGGTATTACTTTTATATTTGGTTTGCATGTGTATATGGACAAGACCGTTCCATGCTAAAAGGTTGACCTCTATGACCTTGACCTCAGAGTCTTCTTTTGTTTTCTTAATGTGCCCATGGCGAGCTTTGTTTTCTCTCTGACAACTCTTGTTCTTATGGCACTGCTCATTATTACGAATATGTCCAACGTGAAATAAAATGTGTCTATGTCGATGTCTTCTCAATGGTGTGTACCATAGTCAGGTGATTAGTGAGACAGCATAATAGAATAGGACAGTAATTGCTGCCTGGTTGTCTGTTTACTGACTGCAGCTTGATGGTGCAGGATACCAGCCAAACGGTCGGCTTCCCAAGGAAGAAGAATATTACCGGGGACATTTAGTGGATTCTAAATTATGATTGACTCAACAACTCAAACTTACTTAACCCTTTCCCATAGCCTGTTTCTAGTTTTGAAGATAGGTGACATGCATAGAACAAAGAACTGTCTACACTGTTTGTCATTTTACAATAATTTGTGAAAACAAAAACACTAAATACAGAGCACCAGATAAGGGTAGTTTTTCAAATACTAAAATCTTTATTTCAGGGCCCGAGGTTATGAAACTTTTTGAGTACTTACTAATGCTCAAATGTGAGCACTTAGCGAAACCTGAGTATTTAGTAAAATAATTCGAGGTTATGAAACTTTTGAGCACTAGCATCTAGTGACAAGTACTCACTTTGAGCACCTCACTTTGAGTATGCTAGGGTACCGTACTCACGCTGATTCTCAACATGGCCGCCAGCGATAAGGGAACGCTGATTCACACGAAAAAAGGGCAAAAATTGGATGAAATCCGTCACGATCATGTACAAACTCGTAATGTTTAAATGCGGCTCCTCAGAAAACTTTCGGGAGCGTCATTTTATTACTCCATACCCAAACGGATGCTGCAATACACAAACTTTTGCTGTCAGAAATGGACAAAGGTTTCGATCGCCAGAATGAAAGGACCATGTGTGATCAGTCAACGAATTAAGACACTTCAACAGTTAACTGAAGGTTTGTAAAGTATTTTCTTTTAATCTTACATAGATCTAGATATCGATGCCAGACTGTTTCCGGATCGATTCGTCCCAAGATCATTTCGTAGCGATTCTTGAATCGACAGTTTGTCAACATAAATACCACTGGCACTGACGAGACATTCTGAGATTTTCTAAAAACACTGCTTTATGTGTCAAACATTTTCGTGAGCTAGCTCTACGTCTAGTGTATTTTGTTTGTTTGTTAAAGTTTAATAAAAAAAATTCAGGCACAGGGTCTAGATTCAAGTCTCAAGGAATCGAAAATAAGGGGGTGGGGGGGGGGGGGGTCTTAATTAAGTTTTGATATGGTACCAGTTCAAGATTTTGTCTTCGAGAACGATATCTATATATTCATGTCCTTTCTCCATGATATATTGAAGAAAAAAAACCTCACATAGAAAATAGTGGGGGACTTTAATAGAGATGGGATACGTAACCCCCAAGACTAGTCAGTTAGACAATGCATTCATGAGTAGACTCTATGATAGACTAGACTCATATTCTTTTGGAATCAAAATCTATTTCACTTTCGATTTGTTATGTAGCTTTACTTTAAAAGAAACATATGGTTACCCTCTCAGACCCCGTTAATCAATTCAGGGTCACCAGGTTCCCACCTCTAGTCGTTCTCATACCGATATAGAAATTTGAGGTGAATTTAAATAGCCGGGGGGGGGGGGGGGGGGGGGGGGGTCAATGGGTGTAGGTTATCATCACTTGTACGGCCTTGCTGTACAAGCACAATTTTATGGCCAAGTGCATGACTGTTAATCCTTTATCCTTGATCTAGCTGTGGACTCGTCGTCAACCTGTTAACCTGGCGACCCGAATTTGATCCTGGGTGCTTCTGTTTAAGGAGTTATTAAGGACACCCTGTTACACTACCGTGTTACTATAAAAGTATGCTTGTAGTTTTATTCAGCTTATTTGACCTCTAAATGACCTTGACCTTTGTCGTAAATGGCCCAAGACGTACTGAGCTCAAACGCTTTTAATTTGAGTACATAGACCAAATATGAAGTCATGATTATGCGCCATAAGAAATCTGATCTATATCCTAACAGATGGTAGCTTAAATCAAGTTGAAAGTTAAGCAGAATGTGTCTGCTTTTTGGGTCACCTGTTTTCAAAACTAACTATGTGGTAGAGGGTTAAATGTTCTAAAAATATGTAAATTGTTCAGGGCTCCAGATAAGGGGGGTATTTAAAAAACTAAAATCTTTATTTCTACATTAAACCCTATGATGTTACTACTCATTAGCAGCGTCTCTTCCAGACAATTCTAATGAGTAGTAACACCATAGGAATTGGTGCTGAAATAAGTGAGAAAATATTTGATTTGGTTAGTTTACTCCCTCTTATCTGTCCAGAACTGATTGTTTAAATTAAGTCATAATAAAACTTGCTGTCATTTTGGCAACTCATGAAGCCTCAAAAGGCTCTTCATATTTAATATATCTGACACTATTTAGACTAAATATTTATCTTTATTTATATTTCATAGGAGAATAGGCAAAAACCAGTTCCAAAGGCCATCCATAGCAATCTAGACTAACACAGCAATTGCCTGACCACCATGGATTAGATACCAGACTGCATTGATAAAAACTGAAGGTATTTGTTGCCTTATCAAGCATATAATGCATTTCACCCATACAAATATGCAGTCATAATACCAACATAATGTGACCAGACAGACCATATCCTATATGACTGTCAGTTAAGGGTGTATCAATGTCATGACTTTGGGAAAATTTCAAAGTATATGAAAACACTCTATGATGGTTTTGTTTGAAGAGCTATTTAAGATGAATGAAACAAGAGCCCCATGGGGCATATTTCGCTCACCTGAGAATAGTTGACAAAATGGAGATGATTTATGTCAAGGACGGGGTCATTTTTTACCCAATGGGCATTATTAAATTTGAACAATCTTGATAGAGGACCTGTAGATGATGCTATATGCCAAATATCTAAGATCAGGGTACTAGGGTTTTAGACAAGAAGATTTTTTAAAGTTTACATTGAAAAAATCTTTTTTAGCTCCTGTGACCAGTCACCTACATATGAAACAGACTGGAACCATTTGAACAAAATAGGTAAAGGACATCTAGAAGTGTCACCATGCCAAATATCAAAGCTCTGGCCATATTGGTTTCAGAGAAGAAGATGTTTGAAAATTTCACTATATAACTCTATCTAAAACTGTGACCCCCGGGGCGGGGCCAATTTTGACCCCAGGGACATAATTTGAACAAACTTGATAGAGGACCTGTAGGCGATGCTATGTGCCAAATATCAAAGCTCTGGCCATATTATTTTCAGAGGATAAGACGTTTGAAAATTTCACTATATAACTCTATGTAAAACTGTGACCCCCGGGGCGGGGCCAATTTTGACCCCAGGGACATAATTTGAACAAACTTGATAGAGGACCTGTAGATTCTGCTATGTGCCAAATATCTAAGCTCTGGCCCTTGTAGTTTCAGCCTGCTTTGTCTAAATTTGGTTTCTATATGTGAAAATACCACCATAGACATGAAATTAATAATGAAAACCCAAATTATCATGTTTGTTTTGTTTTGAAATAAATTTTACTGAAGCTTGTACTCTGAATGGGTAAAATTTGAAGAAAAAAACGTCCAAATTTGACATACCTTTTTCAAATCGCTGTAGCTCAAAAAAAGGGACACCACCATATTTTTTTTTTCATTTTTTCATTCATCATAAACAGCTCTTCCAAAAAACAATGTTAGAAAAAAAGTTTGATACTTTGAAAAATTGGCTTATGACCAGGGTTTTCCCTTGCATTTTGTAAATAAGAGTCCTAAGGACCCTCAAACCTTTCACTTTGAGAGTCTCTCGGCATATTTGGGGGTCCCAAATTAATTTAATTTGTAAATGCATAACAAATAAATTGCAAAACCTTTGTAAACTGTTTAACAGTGCAAATTTATGATTAATCTCATATGGTATATGAAGCATACCCCACATCAGTATCTACATATCTGAAAATTTGCGGGTTTGGAGTAAAATGTGGTCAAAGATTTGAGGGTCCTGGGGACTCTTGGGGTTGGACAAATAGGGGTCCCAGGTGACAGAATTGCGTCCAAGATGCAGGAAACCTGCGTCCGGGAAAACCCTGATGACATTGATACACCCTTAAGCAGAATTAGGGTCATCAGAGCAAATGCTAGCTGATAGTAAACTAAACAAGAGGGACACCGTGAATCAATCATGAATGCAAAGGTTGATAAAAATCCTTTAGGAGCTTTCTGTTTTACTTTTGTCTTGCTTTAAGCAGTCACCTGAATTTAGCAATATCATGTATTCTGACTGTTGGGGGGGGGGGGGGGGGGTAGGTAAAAGCATTCTTTAAACTATAGCACTTATTTGGAGGAAAGGTCTAAGACAAGTTCTAGAGTTATTCAGGGGATAATAGAACAACAAAAACACTTCAAGATATTCAGTATTATACAGTTTATGTTTCATGTATAATTGTATGTAACTGTAATCATCAGTCACTAGTTTAAATATTTCTTAAAAGTAATTCTGTATGTGTAATTGGCACTAATTGCTGTTTGCAAATACATGTACATGTAAATCCTAAATGTCTCCATCTGATTTTTTTTTCTTTCTGAAATTTAGTTATAACCATCCATTGTGCAATTTAATTGTAGATGTAAGACTAAGTACTGTGTCCTCTATGCATTGCTTATAACAAAATGTATATGATTATATGTTGTGACTGCTCACTAGAATAATCTCATTTTCAAAGACAGTTGTTCTAATGAAAAGTCACAACATAAATTTCAATGGAGACATGACACAGAAACACGGTTAACTTTTAAGTTAACCCCTTCTTATCTTATTCTTTCTAACCTACATTTAGGCATCCACAGGTTTAATACTTTTATACTGCACATAATTATATAGTTCTTCTTATTGAGTGGTCTCATAAGTCAAAATACAAAATTGGCATCTGGACACAGCAGTTGCCCAAGTGTCTAAGAAAATAGTGCTTATCTCAAGTTATCTGGAAAATTGAATTTTTAATGTCATCACCAGATTTAAGTAATCTCTCAGTTTCCAAAAGATTTAAGTAGTACTGGTCACATCAAAACACTTTCCATGTGTGGGTTCTTCTTTAGTTAAGTTATATTGGTGAATTTTCTCTGGGATGCTGGTTGAATCTTAAATTTGAACCTGAAATAGAATAGGAAAAAATCAATTCATTTAATACATAATTTCAATGTTTTAACTTAAATTTAACTGATTGCTGTATCTCTTGATGTTGCTGTCAATAATTCTTGTACAAAAGCAAAATAATTAATACATCATTATTTCATGTAATACATAAGATAAGGTTAAGATAAGGTTCTTTATTCAAAATCATTAGGCCATTGGCGCATGAGGCAGTATACATGTGTATACAACAAACCATATTTACAGTTTAACCAATTTAACAAACATATAAAATAATAAACTGTAACTATGTGGTACTAAGTGATTTTCTTCTGTTATTTTGATTTAAAAAGTCAATTTACAGTATGGTATACTGTAATGTATGGTCTCCTTTCTGATATCACATGTTAATCCATTGAGCCATAGTCACAAACATACCCATCTTTTACAGTGTACCTGTGATGAGTGCATTTATCTCATGCAAACAGTGTACACCCAGAACCAAGGGTTTCTACAAGAGCCCACTGATCAGGGTCAGCACTGTTGGTCATTTGTCAATACAGTGTCAAAAACAAACTTATATAATAGAAAATGGACTAGACTTTTTAATTGGAAAATGAAATTGTCAGTGTGAAGCTTCAGGGTTGAATGAGTTAACAGTTTGTGATCTCTGATAGCCACTTCATCATGAATCAAACTGAATTACAAAATTTGTTTATTTTGTTTTTCAGAAACAGATGCTCAGAAGTTTGCTGCCCAAAATGAAACATCCCTTCAAAGTGATTAAAACACTTTTGCAGTGTGAGTCTGACAGTGATTGATAGCATGGACAGTTACATATAGTGAGAGAGTCTTACATGTGTATTTGGGAATTTGTAATTTATGTACATATAACCAAAAAATGTGTGATAAAACTGTATGAACAATCTTGATTTGACTGCTCTTTCATGTATCCCTTCCATGTTAAATGTTGGCACACCAGCTTTTAAGCATTGCATAATTATGATGTTTACCTGGCACTTTAACCCTTTGCCCCATATTTCCAATTTTTGAAGACAGAATCAGATGACCACTTAAAGTAGGTTATAAGTGAATCACAATGTGCCTTAAGGAGCATTCTCCTTTATTTTCATACTGCTTTAACCTATCATCTGCTAGAATATAGAAATTATTTCTTATGGTGCATATACATTTTAATGACTTTTTAAAGTGAAGCTATTTCCTTTAGTGGAGGAATAAATAAAATGCACATTTATGGAGTAATGGGTTAAGGAAGGAGATAGGTGATGGTCCACTAAAAGCAGGTTGAAAGTAAAGCAGAATGTGTATTAAGGCACATTCTGCTTTACTTTCAGCCTGCTTCAAGCTACCATCTACTAGAATATAGAATTTAAAGTATTTCCTCTGGGTCATACATGTACTCAAAAGTGTAAATTGGAATTATTTCCTTCAGTGGAAGAACAAATTAGAGGCATAAAAATGCATATTTATGGGGTAAATGGGTAAAAATGCATACTTATGGGGCAATAGATCCACATTTTAACACATTTGATTTATTCTTCCACTGCAGAAAATAGTTCCACTGTATACACTTACAGTCATGAATATTTATGTTTCCTAAATCCTAGCAGATGGTAGCTTAAAGCAGATTAAAAGTAAAGCAGAATGCTTTGATTGCTTTCAGAAGTCAGCTGTCTTCAAAACTAGAAACAAACAGAGTAGTGAGTTAAGTGAAAACTGAGTGAAGTGACATGGAGACCTATTACAGTGGAGAATCTGTTATTCTTTCCCGTTTAAACGCAAACATACGCAAACGCAAAGCACTAAAATGTAGAAAAGAACAACTTTTGGACAATTCTGATAATTCTTGTTTATCTTGGTGGCAAACAGTTTGGAGCCTGAGCAGACGCCGGGTTACCTGGCGTCTGATCTAGCTCCAAAGTGTTTGCACTGCAAATAATAGTTTTAGCGTAAACGCGTTTATTGGAAAAGAATGACAGATTCTCCACTGTAAGACAATTGACTTCTTAATACAGGATAGAAATTCAGAAATCTCCAATAGGAAATGTCCGCATAATTTGTATCATACATTAATTTTAAGCAGCCAAATCTACTAGATACTGCTATGTGCATAAAGGTCTCCTATCAACTTACAATCAAGTTGTCACTTATTAATAAATTGACTGTTTTTCTACCAGCTGAACATGAAAACACCTACCTGTTAGTGGATTTGGTATGACCCCTTTCTTGTTACTATCTAGTCTATATTGATATTCGTGACTTTTTCCTTCACTCTGCAAATATATAATCAATAATTCAATAAAACAATTAAATGAGATAAACATTAAGGTTTATAAGAAAATAATTTAATTATGTTATTCCCCCTCAATAAAGTATTTATCAAAATGTGATAAGAACACAAGATTTTATTTAAGGCTGAGGACCCCTATTGAGACCGAGTCAATATCGGTACTCTAGGGAGAGAGATAGTCAACTGTCGGCGAATATGGTCGATCACTGTTAACCCTTTACCTGATGTTTCTAGTATTGAAGATAAGTGACTACTTAAAGCAGGTTGAAAGAAAAGCAGAATTTAAGGTGCCTTATGCTTTACTTTCAGCCTGCTTTAAGCTATCATGTGCTAGAATATAGAAAATATTCCCTATAATATACATTCATGACTGATTAAATTGGAACTATTTTCTCCAGCGAAGGAATAAATCATATTCGCTAAAAGGCGTTTCTATGGGGGAAAGGGTTAATAGAGACTATTAGAGTACTGATTTTGGTTTGATCCATTCGGAGTCCTCAGCCTTAAGGTTTAAGGTTGAGGACCCATAATGAGATCTACAACAATGGCCTGCATAGCTCGGTGGTAGAGCATCCGCTTGCAGTGCAGGTGGTCGCAGGTTTAATTCCCAGCCGAGTCAAACCCAAAGACTAAACAATTGGTAGTAATGGCTTCCCTGCTGTTGGCGCTCAGGATTTCGGGTTAGCGCTACGACTGGTTTGGCGGTGTCAGGTTAAAGTGACCGGCCAAATACAGTCCCTGTAATCGCCTCTCTCTGCGAAGAGTATACTCGCGATCACCCTTCTCATAACAATCAATCTTGATGGAGAGCAATATAGGTACCGTAGTATACTCTATGGAAATCGATCAGTCACTCTCAACTATGGCCCAAACAGTTGGGTACTGTACATAGAGTATCAAGTTTGGTCGGATATTTTTATCCATTAATTAGGGGTCCTCAACCTTAAGTAAAAGTTCGCATAAACCCACCACAGCTTATCCACCTTAAGTGGTTCATTTTAAATGAGAGAACTTACTTGTTAGTTCAGTTATTATTATGAACGGTCGTTTGTGTAATGTAGATCTATTATAATTCATTTGTGTAACTGCAGCTGCATATAATGTGTGCAAAGTTTCATATGTCAAGTTGTCAGCACACCCAGCATAAAATGATAAATAATAAGAACGTGAAACCGTTTAACGGTCTCGTTAAAAATCATATAGCTTAGCAAAAAATTATGAAAGGGTCGATGTTATCGCTAAAGTAACACCAGTCCTATTCTTGACGTCACTCGCCGTGAGTTTATGATAGTTGTCACTTCACCCACCCCCATATCAAGACAAGAACAATCAATGAATGAATGATTCACTTACCGATCGCCGGTTTTCAGTCCTGTCACATGCCATTACTCTTCGATGAAGCTTTAATTTTTCTACACGATCGTATTGCAATCTTCATAGTTGTCTACAAATACTATTTTCATTTAGATTCATGTCCGTTGGAGGGCTTTACTTCACGGCGTAACCTTTGACAGGTAGAGGTTCACCTTCATTGTTTACACTATTTCCGGTTTGATTACCGCTTACGCGCTAAACAATAATTAATTAGTAGACTGGTTCGAGCCATTCGTTAGATGCTCATGTTAGCAAATATTCAGGGACGTTCATAACCTCCGACTTTTGTAAGATGCTAACATAAGCATCTAATTTGTGAGTATGAGCATTTAGTTAGATCCTCAAGTGAGAACGTTTCATAACCTCGGGCCCTGAATTAAACCCTATGGTGTCACTACTCATTAGAATCGTCTCGAAGAGACGATTCTAATGAGTAGTAACACCATAGGTTTTGGTTCTAAAAAGAGTGAGAAAATGTTGGATTTGTTGAAATAACTACCTCTTATCTGGAGCCCTGAAATAGTTAAAAAATGACAAGACTTTATTGGAAACTGGATTTTTTCCATTTGAAGTTTCAGGGGTGAATGTGTTAATCAGGGCTCCTGGGATAAGAACTGAACAAATCCAACATTTTCTTACGAAGAGCCGATTTTAATGAGTAGTAATACTATAGGGTTTAATGAAGAAATAAAGATTTCAGTTTTTGCATTCTATACTCACCTTATCTGGAGCTCTGTTAACCCATTACCCCATAAATATACCTTTTTACGCCTTTAATTTATTTCTCCACTGATTAAAATAGCTCCAATTTATACAGTTATAATTATGTATGATAAGAAATAGTTTCTATATTCTAGCAGATGGTAGCTTAAAGCAGACTGAAAGTAAAGCAGAATGTGCCTTATGGCACATTCTGCTTTACTTTCAGCCTGCTTTAAGCAGCAACATATTTTCAAAATAAGAAACAGGCTATGGGGTAATGGGTTAATAATGGACTGTTCGATAACACACAAAATAATTAATCATTTAAGGTTTCAAGGTATATGAAACAATCCAGTTTTCATCCATATTTTTGCAGCCTTTGGCACACATGGTATGTTTTTGCTTACATTGGCTAGTTCGGTGTTTATCATGTTGGGTGTGTGTTTGGAACTTTCATGTTGTTGTTACTGATGTTGTTATATTGAATTCTTTCACCACCATTATTATAATTACGTGCTGAAGGGGGACTTTGCAAACAGTTTGGATAATGATCAGAGACCCCATTACACAACATCAGATTAGCAAGTCTCCAGATAATAGGGATAATAATAAACTGAATTCTAATGAGTAGTATCAGTATAGGGTTTAATTCAGAAATAGGCTTTTTTTTTAGCTCACCTGAGCTAGCTCAGGGTGAGCTTTTGCAATCCTTGAATGTCCGTCGTCCGTCGTGTGCGTCGTGCGTCGTCCGGCGTCAACAATTTTAGTGTTTACACTCTAGAGGCCACAATATTTATCCAATCTTTCTCAAACTTGCTCAGATGGTATATTGCCATAAGAGTTCGGATGAGTTCGATTATGGTTGAAATCGGACAAATAGGTCATGAGTTATCTACCTTTGAACTGCTGAAAATGCCATATTTAACAGTGTTTACACTCTAGAGGCCACAGTATTTATCCAATCTTTCAAAAACTTGCCCAGATTGTATATGACCATAAGAGTTCGGATGATTTCAATTTTGGTTGAAATCGGACAAATAGATCAAGAGTTATCTACCTTTGAATTGCTGAAAATGCCATATTTAACGGTGTTTACACTCTAGAGGCCACAGTATTTATCCAATCTTTCTAAAACTTACTCAGATTGTATATGACCATAAGACTTCCGATGAGTTCAATTATGGTTGTAATCCGATAAATAGGTCAAAAGTTATCTACCTTTGAATTGCTGAAAATGATATATTTAACAGTGTTTACGCTCTAGAGGCCACAATATTTATCCAAGCTCTCTCAAACTTGCCCAGATTGTATATGACTATAAGAGTTCGAAAAAGGGTGATTATGGTTGGAATCAGACAAATAGATCAAGAGATATCTACCTTTGAATTGCTGAAAATGCCATATTTTACAGCGTTTACACTCTTGCAACTACAGTTTTCAATGGATTTTGATTATACTTGTACACAAAGGATGTAGCTATACGTTCTGGAAGGAGTGCAATTATTGTTGAAATGTAATCATTGTGGCAATAGTTACCTGCCCTTGATATACTTTGAAATGCTAGAAAAAGGCTTCATTTCAGTATTGTTTAGGCTTTAGTTATCTGCCTTTGATGTACTGAATGAATGGATTTAGAATAAAACGGGTGAAATTCAAAGGTAAAGCTATCAGGCTTCATTACAAATGGTGAGCGATATCAGGGCCTTCAGGCCCTCTTGTTTTAATTACTCACCTTATTATGAGCCTGGATAATGCTAAGAGACCCAATAACACAACATCTAATTAGGATTTAAACTATTTAATTGACACTGGTATTGATATTTGTTTGGTCAAAGTGCATACACCAGACTTGCATTTTTGGTCAGGAGCAGATGGAGTACAGAATGCACACAGAGGATAGTTGAAGACAGATTTAAATTGAATCAAATTTCAGGAATACCACTTGTTTAACCCTTTACCTGATAGCTTATTTATAGTATTGAAGATAATTGACTACTTAAAGCAGGTTGAAAGTAAAGCAGAATGCGCCTTAAGGCGCATTCTGCTTTACTTTCAGCCTGCTTTAAGCTATCATGTGCTAGAATATATAAAACATTCCCTATAATAAATATTCATGACTGATTAAATTGGAACTATTTTCTTCAGCGCAGGAATAAGTCATATTCGCTAAAAGGCGCTTGTATGGGGGAAAGGGTTAAAGCATACATTATCTTCCTATATAAAACTTTGTCCACTACAAAAATCTATCATCAGATCTGAACTAGTACATTGACTAACAAAGTAAGGAACATTTTCTCCAGGAAAGGGTTCAGACTCATTTCACACAGATCCTATATAAAACAACAACAGTGTATACCCTGATGGAGCTGTCTGATCAAGGTCAACACTGTTTTCCAAATTCATAAATATAATATATACACATTACCAGTTGACAGTGCGATACAGAGTGATGTATTTAGCTCGAGACGTTTTGGGCGGAAACAGCCGATCTGACGAGCGCCTTGGCGCCAGTCTGATCGGTTGTTTCCGCCAAAAACGTCGAGAGCTAAATGCAACACACTGTTGCGCACTGTCAACTGGTGATGTGTTTATTATATGCCTTGAATACAAACAAGAAACAACTAAATAGTCGTTTAAATCATTTTATATCCAAAAATTATTAGTTATTTGAAGCAGAACAAGATTTTTTGTATGCCACAAAGAATAACGCGGCACTCGTACATGTATGTAAGTGACGTCACGTCAAATCAAAAGCGAGGTCAGAGTAAAATACAAAGTGGCTGATACAAGGTGGCTGATACAGACTCTTGTATTTTACTCTGCAAATACACGCGGAAACGCTCGATATCACCCGAAGGCATATAATAAATGCTAATAGCAGAGGAAGGGTTAAAATACCTTGTTTAGTAAAATGACGGGCTCATGAATGTAGAAACTGGCTACTGCTGTACAAACACTGCACACCTGTATCTTCCTGTAATTAAATCCATTCTCATCATTAAAGTACAGGTAAATCTTTGTTAATTAACCTTCAAAACAAATTACACTGACAGTCTTTTAAACACAGTGCCAGGGCTGCCATAAATTGACAGGAAAAATCCTAAGATTTCAAAATTTGCATTTTTCAAGTGCAATTTAAAGAATCGTAGCTTTACCCCATAGCCTTTTTCTTGTTTTGTTGACATGCGACCACTTAAAGAAAGCTGTAAGTAAAGCAGAATGCGCCTTAGGGCGCATTCTGCTTTACTTTAAGCCTGCTTTAACCCATTAAGCCATACTGACTCATTTTGACTCATTGCGCAGTAGCCTCATACTAACTCATTTTGACGCACTTTAATCAACTAGTTTCCATTGAGATAAGCAATGATAATTGTTTATCGCTTATGAGTTAATGGGTTAAGCTACCATGAACTCGGGAAAAATCGGTAGATTTAGGAAAAATCCAGAGAAATGGCAGTCCTGCAGTGCCAGTTTTGATTGAAGTACAGGAGCTTTCTGCATTACTTTTATCCTGCAATTAAGCAGTCACCTGCCTGTATCCATGTCTAAGCTTTCTTTTATGACTTTTCTTTCCTGATTCTCCTCCTTTAGGAACTTTCTGCATTACTTTTGTCCTGCAATTAAATGAGCATCTGGCATTGAATGTAGATTTTTAAGCTTTCTCTGATATATTATGGTCTTTTTGGGTGACACCAGCAGCTTGCCTGCATCTTCCTCCAATGGTTGTCCTGCAATTGACCCATTATCCCATAAATATGCCTTTTTATGCTTCTAATGTATTCCTCCACTGAAGAAAATAGTTCCACTTTATACAGTCATGAAGATATACCATAGTAGATAATATTGTCTATCGGAATGGCTTAGGCAACCAGTGACTGTGTCCTGCATCTTTCACTAATGACAATCTTTCCCAACCACTCGCCATTTTTCATGAACAAACTTCTTTCTTGCAAAACATTGTGAACTAGGTTTTTGCAGCACTGTGAAGCAGCTTTTGTGATGAGAGCACATATTGGTCCTGCTAAAATCCTCATTATTATACAGTCAGGCTTGTTGTCCACTGATTATTCAGTGAAGTTTCATGGATATCTTCAATATGTATCGCCACTTAATACAGGATGAAAGTAATGCAGAAAGCTCCTACAGGAGCTTTCTGCATTACTTTCAATCTGCATTAAGCTGATTAATGTTTTAGAGACTTAATAATGGATCATTACCGTTTGATAGTTGATCGGTATGTTGTAAGACTGTATTGATAATAACAACATATGATGTGATTGAGAAGTTCCTTCAGTTTGGAACAGTGCCTGATTTGATTAACCCAGATGTTTCTGGATATATATATTTATACACACAGTGAAACCACTCTGTTACGACCATTAACCCGTTACGTTGTAGAAGCGCCTTTTAGCACATTCTGTTTAATCTTCCGCGGAAGAAAATAATCAAAATTTATACAGTCATGAATATACATCTTAAGAAATATTTTCTATATTCTAGCAGATGGAAGCGTAAAGCAGGCTGATAGTAAAGCAGAATGTGCCTTAACTCTTTCCTCCCTAAAACTTCAAATGGACAATCCCAGTTTCCATTTTAGTCTGGTCCATTTCTGACTTGTAAGGGTTGTTTTTGCCAATGTTTGTATTTATGACAAACAGTGAAGACCCTGATCAGAGGGCTCCTTTCGGAGCCCTCTGATCTGGGTCTTCACTGTTTGCACAAGACAAGTGTACTTTTCACATGCACAGTTTAAAAACAACGCCAATATGCGGGACTAGGGTTCAAAGGGTTAAGGCACCTGCTTTAAGTGGTCCCCTACCTTCAATACTAGAAACTATGGGGTAATGGGTTAAGTTGTACTTATTCAAAGGTATTGAAGACAAGTAACTGCTAAAAGCAAGGTAAATGTAAAACAGAAAGCTCCTTTAGGAAAAGTCCTCTTTTTTTAAAACAGATAGATGAATAAAGGCTTATAAAGTAAAGCAGAAAGCTCATTGAGGCACTTTCTGCTTTACTTTCAGCCTGCTTTAAGCAACTCCCCGTCTTAAATACTGAAAACAATCTAACTCTGTGTATGCTAGTGGTGATTGTGTTTAATTTGTTTATAAGTTTTGAAAATATTTTAAATCCAGACCAGGCTGTACACATTAAAGAGAACTGATCTGGATCTAAACTGTTGTGACCCTGAGATCAAATTTTTGCAAGACTGAGATTGACACCAATTCATTTTCAAAGATCTATTGAAATTGACAAAACAACAGGAAAATAAATTTGTACAGTAAAACCTCTCTATTACGACCACTAAAATGAAGAAAAATTGATTATATAAAAGACAGGTAACAGCTTAACCCTTAGCCCGCCAAATAAATTGTCGTCTGCTATATTTCTCGTCAGCTTCAAGTTTCAAAGTGCTTCAAAGTTGCTCAAAATTGCTGAAAATGTTGTCCGAGTGTCAAACAGCTTGGATCCGGATGAGACGCCGAGTTACTTGGCGTCTCATCCGGATCCAAGCTGTTTGCATATGGCGCTATAGTCGTGAGTGGCAGGCTAAGGGTTAAAGCAAGGTGACAGTAAAACAGAAATCTCCTAAAGGAGCTTTCTGTTTTACTATCACCTTGCTTGAAACAGCCACCTGTGGTAAAATCCTAATAATTAACACAATTAAGTGGTCGTAATAGAGAGGTTTTACTGTTAAGTTTAATGTATAGAAATATGCAGTTTGTCTGTCCACATACTTATTGACATTTAGCTTATAGTTATAGTTTTGACAAGTCACCAAGTTGGCTATTTGCATAATCATAATAATGTTACATATGTCAATGATAGGTCTTCTGGTACGGTGGAGAATCTGTTATTCTTTCCCAATAAACGCGTTTAGGCTAAAACTATTATTTGCAGTGCAAACAGTTTGGAGCCAGATCAGACGCCGGGTAACCCGGCGTCTGATCAGGCTCCAAACTGTTTGCCACCAAGATAAACAAGAATTATCAGAATTGTCCAAAAGATGTTCTTTTCTACGTTTTAGTGTTTTGCGTTTGCGTACGTTTGCGTTTAAATGGGAAAGAATAACAGATTCTCCACTGTACACAATATCACAGTATCAGTAAACTTTCAAGCCAATGAGCCAGTTATCCTTTCCTCCATAACCAGTATTTGGTCTAAATTACCTCTTCATACCTGTATTTATGGCAAAATTCTGCATAACCCATTACCCCATAAATACACCTTTTTACACCTTTAATTTATCCCTCCACTGATGAAAAAAGTTCAAATTTTACAGTCATAAATATGCATTATAAGAAATATTTTCTTTATTCTGGCAGATTGTAGCTTAAAGCAGGCTGAAAGTAAAGCAGAATGGACCTTAAGGTGCATTCTGCTTTACTTTCAACCTGCTTTAACTCTTTGCTCCTTAGGATAGTTTTGTGGCTTGAAGTCGAGACAGTATAGCCGATAGCGGGGGTAGCAGATACTGGTAGAAGACAGATTTGGGTGCATTGCTATTATGACAAATACTTACATAACTTGTTGACTATTCATCCCCAAATAATCAAATTCTATAAAAGATCCAATCAATCACCTGAAATATCCGTTGTTCTGGTATTTTAAGAGATTTTATTCAGCAACAGGTTCGACGAAAAAGTTCAAAATTTCCTTCAAATCCAATGTAGCTGATAAACAAGTGTCCAATTTTGGATCGTTTTCTCAGTCTATTTACTGTATAATTCATATTCAGAATCGCGTCTTATGCAGAAAGAATTCGAACCCGGCGTGTGTTAGTTGTTTTTTTGTCTTTGTTGTCTCTCTCACACGTAAATCTTTCCCTAAATATCCACATTTAGTATCGCATCTATAATGTCCACCATTGTCGTGCCGCCATTTTGGATCGAGTCAATTTCAAAATATGACAGCGCTATTTTTAACGCCGTTTTATATGTCAATATCTCCTATTAAAAACACAGTCTTACAAAGTAGAGAAAGAAATAATACTTTGTGAAACCGACGAAAAAAAAAAGACGCTTATGAACCATCTTGTTTACTTGTAACACACGTATACACATATGCAAAAATTGCGAATATTCGGAACGCGGCATATAGGGCTAGTTGAAATGTGCATAGAAATTCTGCTTCGTAATTTCGGCATATCTCTTTGTTTTCTTATGGGATTTTTCACAGTGTATCGGTGAAAAAACAATTCAAGAAGTTAACTGTCGATCTACATTCATATAAAATGTTCATTACACGGACATTTTCGCAGAAATTTACGATTATAATAGGCCATAGTTTATACGACATAATTTTCCCCACCCGTTCTTTCGTAATGGAGTGTTGGATTGGGAACGACTTTTCAACCGTTTTAACTAGGGATGTCAACGGATATTCGGATATTCGGATAGCACCGAATATCCGGATATTAATTCGGTATCCGAATAGCTCTGGACGAACTTTTTTTTTTTATTTCTCTTTTTATCAACTTATTTTATTTAAATTACGACACCAACCCATTCAAATTCCAATACTACCGCAAGCGTTGACGATTATTTCATTGTCTGCCTGAAGATACAGGTAGCGATCAAACTGTTACATAACCAGTGCAATTACCCATGATCCCCTATTGTAACATAGCGGTAAAATTGTGTTCGGAGTTTGCAAACATCGCCCTATACTGGCCTTTGACATCAGTTAAAACAACATGTGTGTAATTGTTATGGTGTTCTTGTCGCGGATTAAAGGTCATTGTTTTGATAACGGCTATCACAGTTTGCCTGGATCAGCAGGGCTGCATGGGTCGCATTGTCTGGGGGCAATTATCACAATACACTAATGAGGTATTAGGAGCTTGACTTAGTGCTAATTGGGTTATGCTTATAAAACTTTAGTTTTAGAACTATTTAAGATAATTTGATAGATATGTCAGTAAAATGTTAAAATAAGTAGATCTATGTCGTTTATTATTATTTTTCTTGTCCAATTTCAGTTGATATTGTTTTAAGTTCTGATGAATTCTCGGAGGTGTCACTCCTCTGTGTGAAAGCTTACAGCCATATTACGTAATTTCATAAGCAATTCGACAACAAGTTATTAAAGGCCTAAACATATCAAGTCCCAATTCTAAATCAAGAGTGATGCTAGACCCTTTTATATCCGATTATAAAGATTGGTAAATTAAATCTGCACGTATTTCACAAAAAAGTAGACTAAGTTAACAAGTTCATTGTTTGAAGTTTAATGGCTGTTTTATACTGGCCCGGAAGCTGCACAAACACAGCGACGGTAAACTACACATGTGTAATACATGTAAGGTTAACATGATTAGCTAGCGCGTGCAACTAATTATCATAATAATAGGAATCGACGTGTAATAGGTATGAAATTAAACAAGATTTACAAGTAATTGTTCCACAAAGAAACTTTATTACGGTATATATACAAATTATTTGATACGTGCAGACTATATACGTGCAGATTTAATTTACTTTTGAATAATCAACAACAAAAAATGTCGTCGGTATTTTCCATGTGATTTGAATGGATGCGAATATCCGAATACTATCCGGATACTCATACGGATATCCGAATAGTGATTTTGGTATCCGTTGACATCCCTAGTTTTAACCGTAAATCATCACCGGAATAGCTATTTTCGGGGTAAGAAATGAATTATTATTCGAGTTCTAATATATTCTTTATATTTAATAGCTTTTTGGTAGCTCATTTCACCAAATCCAAACCCGATCGGCGTTGAACCATTTACCACAATTGTCTACGAACAAATTGTAGCATGCAGTTTTGAAACGTGAATAACATGTTAATAAAGCAAAATTTCGGAAACCTTTTTTCAGAATGGAATATTATTAAGTATAATTTAAATGGATATTAAACAAAAAGGCTGTAAACCACGTTTTTGATAACTAAATAAACACTTGAAAGTAGCATGTTAACATCACGCAGAGACCACACGCACAGGCGTGACCCGACTGCAAAGCCTATATTTTTATCACGCATATTGGCGTGATTCGACTGGAAAGAGTTAAGAAGTCACCTATTTTCAAAACTAGAAACAGGTTATGGGGTTATTATTATTATTATTATTATACCAGATTTATATAGCGCTCTAATCACACAGGGGTAGTGCGTTCAAAAGCGCTTTTACAGTGATAATTTAACCCTTTCCCACATAGCATATCTCTAGTTATGGGTTAATGGGTTAAAGGAAGATGAAAATATACGTCAATATTCTGTAGGAGCTTTCTCTATTACTGTTGTCCTGTCTTTTAAGTGGTCGTAATAGAGAGGTTTTACTGTACATTGTAAAGTGCACTGTTCATTAGTCAATTGGGAAATCCAGGGCTGCCATAAGTTGACATGAAAAATCCTAAGATTTCCAAATTTGCATTTTTCAAGTGCGATTTTACGAATCGTACCTTTACCCCATAGCCTGTTTCTAGTTTTGTTGACATGTGACTACTTAAAGCAGGCTGTAAGTAAAGCAGAATGCGCCTAAAGGCGCATTCTGCTTTACTTTCAGCCTGCTTTAAGCTACTTTAAACTGGAAAAAAATCCGAAGATTTAGGAAAAATCCGAAGAAATGGCAGCCCTGGAAATCTCAGTAAAATTATGATACCATACTGGTACCAAAACAGGAAATCATTAGCTTGATGATAAAATAGAAAATCATCTGTACTGTAATTCTTACAGGTTTGCTCTTTTATACTGAGAAACTGTCGTTTGCTCTATATAATGTCCAGACTCCTCCATTAAATTTCTGAAATTGGTTCAATCTCTTGCCATGCTTGCTGATAGTGTATACTGCATGATGGTTTGACAGTGTAGTTCCAGATCAGACAGCTTATGAAGGAGTTGCCTGATCAAGTCTGCATTGCTTTCCCATAGGATCTGCCTGACATGTCTGCACAATTACCCATGGGATATTTGTCCTTAATTTATTAGTCACTATGATGAATATTTTCTATAACCTAACAGATGGTAGCTTAAAGTAGGCTCAGGTACAGCATAATGCGCCTTAATTACTGTGCATTCTGCTTTATATTCACTCTGCTTTACGAGGTCACCTGTCTTCAAAACTAGAAACAAGCTAAGGGGTATAAGGGATAACATTTCTCAAATAATCAAGAGTCTCTCACAGGTTGTGAAAAATGTGGCTTATAACGGGATTCCAATAAATTCTGTGAAGCAATGTTCATTACACTTACAGTGATAATTTAACCCTTTCCCACATAGCATATCTCTAGTATTGAATATAGGTGTCCACTTAAAGCAGGTTGAAAGTAAAGCAGAATGCGCTTTAAGCGCATTCTGCTTTACTTTCAGCCTGCTTTAAGCTATCATCTGCTAGAGTATAAAAACTATTTTGTATTATACATATTTATGATTGTATAAATTGGAACTATTTTCTTCAGGGCAAGAATAAACTGAATGCGCTAAAAGGTGCTTCTATGGGGGAAAGGGTTAACATGCACGTCCTGAGTCCTATACTCATTAAAATTGTCAGGGACTCATTATTTAATAAGTTGCGAGTCCCACAGACCCATTATTAGCTTCTGGCCTTTATTAACCTATTACTTATAAGCAAATAGTTGCTTAAAGAAGGTTGAAAGTTAAGCAGAATGTGCCTTAAGGCACATTCTGCTTTACTTTCAACCTGCTTTAAGTAGTCACCTGTCTTCAAAACTAGAAATAAGTTATTAGAAATAGTGTTAAGTTTTCACCTCAAGGACTCAATGTTTGTCTCAAGGACTAATCCCGCAGCAGATGACAAATAAACTCAGGATTTAGTCAAGTCAAGACTCATTGTTTTACAGAATGTGCATCCCGAGGACTCATTCATCTGATTTCTAAAATTATCACTGTACTTACATCAGTCTGGTATGCCAGTCAAGACAGAAACAAAGACATACCTGACATAACCCTATCAGACCAGGAACTCAACAAATGGGCACCAGTCTGTTGCTAGGCAACATGTAAACAACAGTAGATTGATAGCAACTGGTAAACTAAACCATGGCAGATTGATGAATGAATTGCATTTTCGTGCTTACTAGGGGGCTGCTTTAATTTGATCTTGAGATATTCTAAAATTTCAAGCGCGATTACTTTCAGCCAGCTTTAAGCTACTATCTGCTTTGATAAAAATCCGAATATTTCGGAAAAATCCAGAGAAATGGCAGCCCCACAGTTACTATAATTATAACTGTTAGACATTGATGTGTTTAAAAAAAAAAAACAGTGTAGGCCCAGATCAGATAGCTCCTTCTACAATGTTTTCTGATAGGATCTGTCTCAACCTTAACCCATTACCCCTGTTTCTAGTTTTGAAGAGAAGTGACTACTTAAAGCAGGTTGAAAGTAAAGCAGAATGCGCCTTAAGCCATCATGTGCTGGTATATAGAAACTATTTCTTGTGATAAATTTGCACTATTTTCTTCAGTGGATTAATATATTAAAGTCGTAAAAAGGCGTTTTTATGGGCTAATGGGTTAATCTTTTTTCATGCCCAATCTATAGCTATATGAAACATTTTCTGCATCTATGGACAGGTGGCTGCTTAAAGCAGGCTGCAAGTATTTCTTGGAACACTGAAAACAAGCTATATGGGAAAGAATTAAACCTTACTCTGCTGATTTTCCAAACGGTCTTATCCATATTCTTAGCAATGACCAGTATACATTAACTGTAGATGGGTTTTCCCCAAAAAATGTTTAAAATTGTTGCAAAAAGTGCAGGCCCTGATCAGAGGGCTCCTACAGTAGTCCTCTGATCAGGGTCTGCACTGTTTGCAAATGATGAATAAACTCTTTTCCCCATACATATAGTTCAGGTTAATATATTAGCTTGTGTGATGGCGGTGTTGGCAACGGTGGTGTGTATCGAGACTGGTTTGTCTGGAGCAAGCCAGAATTTGGGTGACACCCTGGGAGCCGTGCCAACCAAATGTTTCCTGCTGTTACTTACAGGTAATGAACCTGTCGTCAGGCTTCAACATACAAATGAACACATTACCCCCCTTTTATCCTACACCACATTTCTTGTTTAAAGACAAGTGAATGCTTAATGCAGGCTCATAGTAAAGTTTTAATTTTCATTCTGATCTAAGCAGAAATCTCTCAGGGTACAGGACAGGATTACCAATGGGTCTTCATTGAGGACTGTGAGGGTAGAAGCTTGAACTAATATTTCTATCAGAAATAGGGAGATGAGTGAATGAATAGGGTAAAGATTCCAAGTCACATTGACCTGAATACTTAACTTAGCACAGTTACATCTATGTTAATGAAGCAACCATTCACAAATTGATACTTGGGCAATGTCTCAATGTATTCATCTATTTCCCTTCAAATCTGCAATTTTTGCAGCTTTAATTTATTCCTCCACTGAAGTAAATGATGCTGCTTTATATAGTTATGAATATGCACTCATAAGAAAATTATTTCCCATATCCTAGTAGATGGTAGCTGAAAGCAGACTAAATGAAGTTGAATTCTTTTCTCCATAGATATGTTATTTAACACATTTAATTTATTTGTCCACTAACAAGATTATTTCCAATTTATACAGTCATTAATATGCACCATAAGAGATATTTGATATGTCTTAGCAGATAGTAGCTTAAAGCAGGTTGAAAGTAAAGCAGAATGTGCCTTTAGGCACATTCTGCTTTACTTCAAACCTGCTTTAAGTGGTCACTGGAACTTGAAACAGGCTATGGTGTATAGGGTTAAAATATATGATAAGTTGATGACTGCATAACTCTAGAATATTTAAATACTAAAAGCTTCAAATTTCCTACAAACCCTACGATGTGAATTCTAGATAGAATATCATCTCAAAGACACCATTCTATTGAGTAGTCACATCATTGGATTTTGGGAGAGACCTGAAGGAGGAAACATTGGAAATGTTCAATTTAACTCACTGTTACTGCCCTGTAGTACTTTGATTCAAATGCCAATTAATCTTACTCGTGAAGTCATCAAGTACAAAACTTTTACATAGAATATAACAGTAAACTCTGCTGTTATGAACATTCGTAGTTTTAAGACAGGTTCCAAGGTTATACAGAGTTTGACTTGAGTATGAGACCGTTCTCCAGCATTTGATTGGTCAGATTTGAGCTTTTGCTAAGCAAAAGCTCGATTTAGCACATTCAAATGCTTGAGAATGAACACAGACTTAAATCAAAAGCTTTATACAACCTTGGAACCAAGTAACCAAGCCTAATGATGAATGATAGTAAAAAATGAAGCAGAAAGCTCCAATTAAGCCATACTTACTCATATAGCAGCAGATAATTGTGCCACAGTGGTTACCTTTGCAACAAGTTTGGATCATGATGAGATGCCGTGTTATGCGGCATCTCATCAGGATCCAAACTGTTTGACACTCTGACTGTTTTTAGAATAAATTTAGAAAAGTCAAAATTTAGTACAATAGCAGACAACAATAATTGTTGCAGACGAAAAAATTACCCAGCATGCAAAGAGTTAGTATGATAACTCATAGCCTAGACAGTCATGTAACACTTATTGAAGCTGATCTAACCTTGGGAGCATGGGGTGCATTCTATTACCTAATCATGCCACCTACCTGAATAGTGTTCCCTAAGTTCAGGTTCTGTCTGAGCAGTGCTGACATGTTAATTAACCATAATCCCCAACGGCTCATTTGCAAGTGTCAAGGTGCATATGCATTAACCCATTTTATGTCTGTGACTGTTCCATTTACAGCTGTTCTGTGTTCTTTATTTCTACCGGAACATTCCAATACAAGTACTTTTGCAAACACAGTAGACCCAGATGAGATGCCATAACATGTGGCATTTCCGCAGGGTCTTATCTATTTGACTAAAATATTTTTGGAATTCATTTGTATCTATAAATTAACTGAAGGCGTTGTCCATAAAGAAAAATATATATATATGCATAATTAAAGCAAATACTGACATAAAATGGTTGGGCATTTGCGTCATCCATCGTTCATAAAAAAAATATCTTGTGAACACATGTGTTGCCACAGTTTTGCTCAAACTTACTCCAATTTTTGTTTTTGACAAAATCTAGGTCCAGTTTGAACATGGGTCATGTAAACAAAGCAGTACCGTAGGTCAGTAGGTCAAATCATAGAAAAGCATGTGAGCACATTAGAGGTCACAGTTTTAGGTCAATCTTCATCAAACTTGCTCAAAAGTTTGTTCATGACAGAATCTAGGTCAAGTTTGAACATTGGGTCATGCTGGGTCAAAAGGTACCTTATATAGGTCACTAGGTCACATTATTTTGCCTTGATCTTAATCATACTTCTTAAGAATGATTATCTTGACAAAATCTATATCCTGATTGAATATGGGTCTTGTCCATTTAAAACATAGGTCATTAGGTCTACTCATAGAAAACAAGAGGGCCTGAAGGCCCTGATATCGCTCACCTTTTATAATGAAGCCTGATAGCTTTACCTTTGAATTTCACCTGTTTTATTCTAAATCCATTCAAATTTGTAGTATAGCATGTACACAACATTGCAATATGACCAATTCTAGTATGTATAGTAAAGTACATCAAAGGCAGATAACTTAAGAGCCTAAATAATACTGAAATGAAGCCTTTTCTAGCATTTCAAAGTATATCAAGGGCAGATAACTCTTGCCACAATGATCAGATTTCAACAATAATTGCACTCCCTCGAGAACTTATAGCTATATACATTGTGTGCAATTATAATTAAAATCCATTGAAAATTGTGGCCTCTAGAGTGCAAACACTGTTAAATATGGCATTTTCAGCAATTCAAAGGTAGATAACTCTTGACCTATTGGTCCGATTGCAACCATAACCGAACTCATCTGAATTCTTATGGTTATACACAATCTGAGCAAGTTTGAGAAAGATTGGATTACAATTGTGCCCTCTAGAGGGCAAACACCCTTAAATATGGCATTTTCAGCAATTCAAAGGTAGATAACTCTTGACCTACAAGTCCGATTGCTACCATAATCAAACTCATCTGTACTCTTATAGTCATATACCATCTGATGGAGTTTGAGAAAGATTGGATTACAATTGTGGCCTCTAGAGTGTAAACAACCTTAAATATGGCAATTTCAGCAATTCAAAGGTAGATAACTCTTGACCTATTGGTCTGATTCCAACCATAATCAAACTCATCTGTACTCTTATGTTCATATACCATCTGATGGAGTTTGAGAAAGATTGGATTAAAATTGTGGCCTCTAGAGTGTAAACAACCTTAAATAGTGCAATTTCAGCAATTTAAAGGTAGATAACTCTTGACCTATTGGTCTGATTCCAACCATAATCGAACTTATCTGAACTCTTGTGTTAATATACAATCTGAGCAAGATTGGGAAAGATTGAATAAAAATTGTGGCCTCTAGAGTGTAAACACTGTTAAATATTGCATTTTCAGCAATTCAAAGGTGGACAACTCTTGACCTATATGTCTAATATCAACCATAAACGAACTCATCCAAACTCTTATGGTAATATACAATCTGAGTAAGTTACAGAAAGATTGGATAAAAATTGTGGCCTCTAGAGTGTAAACACCAAAATTGTTGACGACGGACGACGGACGCCAGACATTCAAGGATTGCAAAAGCTCACCCTGAGCTAGCTCAGGTGAGCTAAAAAACCTTAAAACAATCTACAGGCCACAAATTTGCCACATGCAGTCTTGATCAAACTTGTTGTATACAATCTTGACAAAACCTAGGGCAATATCAAATATGGGTCATTCAGGATCAAATAGGAGGTCACAAGATCAAATTATAGAAAAAGGCTTGTGAGCAATTTTCATAAAGGTTAGTTTTACCCCTGTTTTGAACAATTGGGTTAAATATCCTCAGGTGAGCGATGTCGTGGCCCTCTTGTATATAAACATTCAGCAGGAGAAGGGTCAGAGAATTTCAGGACATACTGAAGATTCTAATCATAGATGAAACTAGTCTATGTTAATCAACCTTTTGTTACTCTAATAATTTTTTAGCAGTCTGCAGTTATTCAATGTATAGGTTAGATTGGTCCAAAGAGGACGCTTGGTGAATCTAGCGTCCAAATTCATTTGCTCAATTCCCGATAGCAATGAAACGGATATCGCGTTAACACTAACAATGTCAGTCACACAGACTAAAGTTCTATTATAAGGTCAAAAAACATTTTTAAATAGCATTCTGCATAGAAGAAAATAATTCCCTAACCTTTTTCTGCTTTATTTCACAACTTTCCTCAGTTGAGCGAGAGAAATCCGAGAGAATAACAGTTGAATCTTTAACTTCCGGTGAACAATTAAAACGTCAATTTCCGGTTAAAGTAATGAGAGTAAAAAAAACAAACGAAGCCAAAAATGAAAATGGACTGGGAGCCAGCGAGCCGATTTTCGTTTCAAACCGGAAACGGAAATTGGTATTCTTGTGTTTTATACATTACCTTTGTTCCACAATGGTAGTCTGGTTCCCTGTCTCCTTTACGTTTACGAAAAATAATCAAGCATCCGAGGACCTGACTACCACAATGGCTGAGTTTCAGAAAAAACGTGTAGTGTTCGGATTTAAACGAAGGAATAAGACGCTAAGGTAGTTGACATTATATTTTTTGTAAAAAATATTGAATATAAAGGCATAAATTGTAGACTACAGCACAAACTGTGTGCAGACAGAGTTCAAATTAAGAGAAATTTGTGTTTGAAGTCGCGGCTCGACTTTGTCGCGTAACTTGATATCGGAGAAATAAAACACATTAGTTAAAGACCCTGGTTGAGCTGAAACTAAACAAGAGTTGTCAGAGAGACAACAAAGCTCGCCATTGGCACATTTAGAAACTTAAAAGCACACTCAAGGTCACCGAGGTCAAGCTTTTTGCCTGCATAGAAAGGTCTTGTCAATATACACATGAAAATTAAATATGAAGTTACACCTCAAGGGACATAGGAAATATAAGCGTTTTTCGAAACCTAAACACAGATTTCTAATCCTTAAACTCTGGATCTAAGTTCAAGGTCAAGGTCACAGGGGTCCAAATTTTTCTGTGCATGGAAAGGTCTTGTCCATATACACACACATACCAACTATTAAAGCAATACCTCAAGGGACATAGAAGTTATAGACATTTTTCAATACCTAAACACAGATTTCGAAACCTAAACGCGAGCCATAAGTTCAAGGTCAAGGTCACAGGGGTCCAAATTTTTCTGTGCATGGAAAGGTCTTGTCCATATACACACACATACCAACTATGAAAGTAATACCTCACGAGACATAGAAGTTATAGGCATTTTTCAATACCTAAACACAGATTTCGAAACCTAAACGCGGACCCTAAGATCAAGGTCAAGGTCACAGGGGTCCAAATTTTTCTGTGCATGGAAAGGTCTTGTCCATACACACACACATACCAACTATGAATGTAATACCTCAAGAGACATTGAAGTTATAGGCATTTTTCGAAACCTAAACCCAGATTTCGAAACCTAAACGCGGGCCTAAGTTCAAGGTCAAGGTCACAGGGGTCCAAATTTTCCTGTGCATGGAAAGGTCTTGTCCATATACACACACATACCAACTATGAAAGCAATACCTCAAGGGACATAGAAGTTATAGGCATTTTTCAAAACCTAAACCCAGATTTCGAAACCTAAACGTGGGCCCTATAAGTTCAAGGTCAAGGTCACAGGAGTCCAAATTTTTCTGTGCATGGAAAGGTCTTGTCCATATACACACACATACCAACTATGAAAGCAATACCTCGAGAGACATAGAAGTTATAGGCATTTTTCAAAACCTAAACACAGATTTCGAAACCTAAACGCGGGCCCTAAGTTCAAGGTCAAGGTCACAGGGGTCCAAATTTTTCTGTGCATGGAAAGGTCTTGTCCATATACACACACATACCAAGTATGAAAGCAATACCTGAAAGGACATTGAAGTTATAGGCATTTTTCGAAACCTAAACACAGATTTCGAAACCTAAACGCGGGCCCTAAGTTCAAGGTCAAGGTCACAAGGGTCCAAATTGTTCTGTGCATGGAAAGATCTTGTACATATACACACACATACCAACTATGAAAGCAATACCTCAAGGGACATAGAAGTTATAGACATTTTCTTAAAATTGTTTACGCCGTTCACGACGACGCCGACGACGACTACACCGGGGGTATTGCAATAGCTCGTCATGTACTGCGTACAGGCAAGCTAAAAATGTAAAAAATCAACATGATAAACGTGAAATGATAAAAATTCGAAACACAGGGTCTTTCTAGAAAGACTAAGGTTAGATAAGAGTTGACAAAATCTGTTAACCCATTACCCCACAAATATAACTTTTTACGCCTCTAATTTATCCCTACATTGAAGAAATAGTTACAATTTATACAGCTGTGAATATTTAACATAAGAAATAGTTTCTATATTCTAGTAGCTTATATATTAAAAAGAAGGCTGAAAGGAAAGCAGAATGTACCTTGTGGCCCATTCTTCTTTCTTTTCAACCTGCTTTAAGTGGTCATGTAATTTCAAAACTAGAAACAGGCTATGGGGTAAAGGGTTAAATTGCCCTGGAGTAGGAACTTCCAGGTCAAGACAAACCAATAGATATGGAACACAAATCAATGAGGGTCTGTCAACACACTGCCAGCACACAGTAACTTTCTTTCAATTAAACTAAATAGGTCCTCCCACAGAAATGATAGCAATAAACAAGAATATCACACACACAGAATAGTTCAAAGAGGCAAAACCTTTCACATGCCACAGACCTGATAATATATAAGGCCAGTATTTTAAATATTAATTTTATTACTGAAATCGTTCTCAAGCATTTGATTGGTCAGATTTGAGTATTTGCTCAGCTAAAACATGGAGAAAGGACAAATGGAGAAGTAACTTATACTCAAATCTGCATTTTCCCGAAAATGGTGTCGTCCGTTACCTGTATGTGCGATAACGCTTAATCGATCGATAATTCAACTGCACCGGTACGCCGATAGCGGGCTATCGCGTTTTTTATCGTGTTGAATGGTTACCTACTGTTAGTTTAAGTTACATAAAATCCTTAATTTTCACCCGATTTTCATTATAATGGTCTTAAAAGAAGGCTAAGATATTTATCGTTCACTTGTAAAAATAACAGATTTTATTTTTAAAATTGATCAGTTTTATGGGGAGTTAAAGAGTGGTTTCCAAATGAATTTGCCGATCAAAGGGAGCAAGCACTCGCGCATAAATATATCACACCCCGTTACAAAACCTTTCATAAAACCCTCAATTTTCCACCGATTTTCAAAGAAATGGTCTTAAAGGAAAGCTTAGATATTTTTCTTTCAGTTGTAAAAATGCAAGTGTTTATTTTCGAAATCAACAAATTTTATGGCGAGTTAAAGAGCGATGGCCAAATGAAATAGTCGATAAACGAGAGCAGGCGATCGCGAAATATATACTACGTCCCGTTTCAAAAACTTGAATTTAATCCATAATTTTCGTCCGAAATATATATATATATTTAAAAAAAAAGGTCTTGATATAAAGCCGTGACACTTATCTTTCGGTTGTAAAAATACCAGGGTTTTTCTTGAAGCGAAAAAAGTAATGATGACCTACAAAGGTTGCTGGCTAATGAAATGACTAGACCAACTCGCGTAAGAAAAGAATTCCTTCCGTATAAAAACTTAAGCAAACTTCTAAAAATGTGTTCATGCATTGTTACAATGTTCTACATGGAGGAAATATTTCCTTGGAGGCAAAAAAAAATCCATTTTGTATGTAAAGAGACATTTGAAAGGAGTGCGCGTCAAACGGCCAAAATCCAAAACGGTCAAAGTTGTAACTGTATTATTATGTCGTATGTGATCATTATTATTATTGAAAGGAAAAATTAGAATTATTAACATATTACTTCAAAAAAATGAATTTAGGGTTAGTTTTACATCCAGACTAAAATATACATATTATCCGTCCCATTTCTATGAAAGAGGTAACAGTTTGCATTATCTTCAGAAATTAATTGCAAACATGATAACATCAGATCTCCGTTTCTTTCTGCTTTACTTATGTCTTATATAACGGAGTAAATTATAAAGCAGCCAATGCCTTAAGCAATCTATTTTACTGACTGCTTAACTCTTTGCCTGCTGATCGCGACTTTACTTTTTCTTTTTGCAAACAACTTGGATCAAGATCAGATGCCGCGTAACACGGCGTCTGATCTGGATCCAGAATGTTTGACACTCGTCCTTAGCTTTATTTACTTACAAAATGTCTACCATATTACACATCACAAAGGAATGTGACACATTACGTAACCGTATACAGAACCCGCACCAAATTAGCAGGACAATTATCAGCGTCATAAAACTCTCCCAGCATGAAGTCCATGCTTCTTGAACATGCCGATTATCTATGAAGATGGACACCAGCGGGTTGCCACTTTAATAAAAAAGATCAATGCTACCCGTGCGTGTAACTTGAACATGTGTTTTTGACTTCTGTAACCGCATGATGTTTATATATTATACAAATCACAAAAAATAAAGATAATAGAATTGAATTGAAAAAAAAAACAAAAAAAAAAACAACAACATCAATGCACCTGGTTTGGTTGATGACTGGATTAACCCTCTCATTACTGAATACCAGTAACATGATGACTATTGCAATTGCAAACAGTTGTAATCCAGATCAGGCTGCAAAAATGTCGGATTCATAGAGTATGTCTCTTGAAATATAGTTTACCCCTTTTTCAAATTAAGCTCTTTATGACACACTTTACCTTTTCTCCACATGAGGATCATCAGAGAGACAGACATACATTCATACAGAAAGATGGAGACAGAAAAGAAGAAGCGAGAGACTGACAGACAGAGATAAGAGAAAAACAGACAGACAGAGAGACAGTCACAAAGAGAAACAGAGACATAAATACAGACAGTGGTAGAGAAATATAGACACACACAAACTTCGTAGGTAAACGAAAAAATACGTTTTTCTCTCGTTTTCAAAACCTCACTAAACTATCAATTTATAAGCTATCGCCTCAAATGTTATACTACGCGTAAGATAATGGTCTAATAAAACATCTGTATTAAAATTTATAAGGATAAGATGACATTAAAAGCATTTATATTAACACCAAACTTCGTAGGTAAACGAAAAAATACGTTTTTCTCTCATTTTCAAAACCTCACTAAACTAACAATTTATAAGCTATCGCCTCAAATTTTGTACTAGTCGTGAGATCATGGTTTAATAAAACATCTGTATTTAAATTTATAACGAAAAGATAGCATTAAAAGCATTTCTATTAACACCAAACTTTCGTAGGAAAAATGGAAAATACAGTACTGTACGTTTTCTCTCTCATTTTCACAAACTCACTTAACAAACAAATTATAAGCTATCGCCTCAAATTGTGTACTATTCGTGAGATCATGGTCTAATAAAACATCTGTATTAAAATTTATAATGAAAAGATAACATTAAAAGCATTTCTATTAACACCAAACTTTCGGAAAAACGTTGTTTTCTAGCCGCCAGCGAGCGCCGCTGATTGAACGACACGATAAATCGCGATCAAGCCGGATACTTCTCCATTTGTCCTTTCTCCATGGCTAAAACTAAAATCTGAAAAATCAAATGCTTGAGAATAATTTCAGATTCAACTCAAAAGCTAAATGCAAGCTTTGGGCCTGGTGCCTGTAGAAATGAGGTCATTACTCAATATCTATATGCACTTGTCACCATACTTTATGACTGTTCAATAAAATTCTATTTGTTCCTGACAGAGCAGCTGTAAAATTTCATTATGAGGCCACAGTTGTGCGATGATGGTCCTAGTGGATGGTTTATGATCATATAGCCTCTAACAATAAACTCAACTACAGCAAAATCTCAGTAACTTGTCTAATATACCATATTTCAAAGTTTAAACTTGGCTAAGCTCAAGTTATCGAATTTGAACTGAAAAATTCAACTCTAGCTGGCTTGAGTTATCAAGGTTAATCACAAAATAAAGATAAAGCTTAAAGCGACTCGCAACCGGATGGTGTACTTGTCAAAATAAAATAAAATACTCAAATAAAAGCAAATTTGTGGCATTATTTGGCTTCTGACATTAAAAAAATATGATCAGTCCAAAAAAAGTCTCAAGAATCGTCACCGAATCTTAGATTTTTATATATTTTCCATCGTTTTTCTATACCGACTAGTAGACGGTATAGTTGTTGCTGTTGCTTCTCTACACGGGCTCAGACATAAACACGAGCCGAATTACGAAGTTGTATGCACTTTCGACCGCAACACATTGAAATACGTTAAATCGATCCGAGATAAACGGATAGTTCCGTGGTCCATTGGTCTAAGCGGTTTCCCCTATTTTGCCTTCTATCCGCCAATGCCGGGCCATGGGTTCGAATCCCACCAGAGACCAATATTTTTTTTTATTGAAATTCATTTTTTTTAAACAGAATTTCTTATCCTAAACTAATTCTTTACCATTTATATAAGCGTTTGACACATATTTACAAATTACTATTTTTAATGCACCATCTGGTTGCGAGTCGCTTTAAAGCAATATAAAAGCTTTAGGAAAAAAGTAAAGCAGAAAACTCCAACAAGAGCTGCTACTGCTTTACTCATATGATTATAATGCTTTGAACTGCCACCTGCCTTAATTAATTAACCCTTTGAACCCTAGTCCCGCATATAGGCGTCATTTCAAACAGTGTACATGTGAATAATACACTTGTCCTGTGCAAACAGTGAAGACCCAGATCAGAGGGCTCCGAAAGGAGCCCTCTGATCAGGGTCTTCACTGTTTGTCAGTAATGCCAAAATTGACAAAAACAACTCTTAAAAGCCAGAAATGGACTAGACAAAAATCGAAACTGGGATTGTCCATTAAAAGTTTCAGGGAGGAAAGAGTTAACCCATTACCCCATAGCCTATTTCTAGTATTGAAGATAGGTGACCACTTAAAGCAGGTTGAAAGTAAAGCAGATGCGCCTTCAGGCGCATTCTGCTTTACTTACAGCCTGCTTTAAGCTACTCTCTGTCAGGACAGAGAATTTAATTCTTATAATGCATATTCATTACTGACTATAAATTGGAATTATTTCCTCCAGTAGAGGAACAAATTAAATTAGAGGCGTAAAAAGGCGTATTTATGGGGTATGATGGGTTAAAGCAAAAGTATCCACCTTTCTTCAGTTTTGTCTTTATATAACAGGAGTTTTGTGAAATAAAATTAGATATTTAGTGAATCACTGATTTGAGATCCTGAACAGTTTCCCCCTTTTGAGAACTAGTTGATGTATATTAGGAACCCAAGTGTATTTTCTGTGTCCTATTACTTTCAAAGACATCATTGAACCTTTTCCTCCATAGAAAGGCCGTTTTAAGCATTTGATTAATTGATCCATTGAAGGAAACAGTTCCATTTCATACAGTAACGAATGTGCAACATAAGAAATATTTCCTATCTCAAATGCACCTCAAGGCCCATTCTGCTTTACTTTCAACCTGCTTTAAGCTCTAAGCATATTCATGATTCATGGTAACACAGGGTTAAAAGCAATTAATCTCTCTGAAAATTGTGGTTTGTGGAATAAGGCTACACGTACTGCATTTTACAGAAGATACATTATTTTACTATGTGGTGGTTATAGAGTTTATACTGTATATTGTCATACAGGAGCTAAGTTATGAATGTGACAAACAATTATTTCGTGAGATGAATGTCATCTTCCGGAGTGTGGTGATATAGGTCAGTTGTGAAATATTTGTTGGTCAACCACCTGGCAGGCATCCAGTGACAAATTTACATTCTTTTCTGGAAAAATATGCCCAGGTATTGAGGACACTGGGTCAGAAGACATATTGCAAAGAGTTTAAATCTTTGCAACACTAAGTAACTCTTGAGGTTTTTTTTTAAGTTCCCTTGTGGATCATTTTGGTTACCAAAATATGAACCAATCTAATTGGAATTCTGGGTAGTTTAATAAATACTGGTCTAAGATCAGAGGGCTCCTACTGGAGCCCTCTGATCTTGGTTGTGATGAGTATATTTTAAACAGGTTGGTTAGCCTCTGATCAAGCAAAGACCAGTGTCCGAGGTTATAAAGCATTTGAGCTGAGTCTGAGTGTGTTCTCAAGCATTTGATTGGTCAGATTTGAGCCTAGGCTCAAATCTGACCAATCAAATGCTTGAGAACGACTTAAGACTCAACTGCAAAGCTTTATAACCTCGGACCCTGAGCTGTAATCAAAATTCTTTGATGCTCAGTTGCAGTGTTTGTCTAATTCAATGCAAACTGGTTTTATCTAGACAACATTTGGCAAAGGATGGGATAGAAATACTCATGTATAAAGAATGCATGAAAAGAGGTGTTGTCTTCTAACCGTTTGCACAGATACTTGATATATAAAACAAACATACATGTAGATGACAATTGTTGCAGATATAAAATTGCTAATCATTCAAAGAATCATGACCCATTACATTAGATAGATAGATAGATAGGGTTTTCCCACACTGCAACACAAACTAGGTCATATAGCACTGATTGATTGGAGCAGGCTGAAAGCTCTGAAAGAAGCTTTCTGCTTTACTTTCAACTAACTTTATGCAACCACCTATCGATTAAACACCTTCAAACAGTGTGGAAGGAATTATTCATTTCTTAGAGTGCCAGCAAAAAGAGTCAAAAAGAATTTCACTGAAATATTAAGAGTGATTGACAAACAGTTAATTCTAGCCATTCAGCTGACAGCAACTTGGAAGTGGATGACATTTACTGCATTCATAACCCTTCACTCCATAGATACACCCTTTTACACCTTTAGTTTATTCCTCCACTGAAAAAATAGTTTCACTTTAACCCTTTGAACCCTAGTCCCGCATATAGGCGTCATTTTCAAACAGTATACATGTGAATAGAACAATTGTCTTGTGCAAACAGTGAAGACCCAGATCAGAGGGCTCCAAAGGAGCCCTCTGATCAGGGTCTTCACTGTTTGTCATAATGCCAAACATTGACAAAAACAACCTTTAAAAGTCAAAAATGGACTTGACTAAAATTGAAATTGGAATTGTCCATTTAAAGTTTCAGGGAGGAAATGGTTAATTGCAGTTGAATATAGGTGATTCACATGTTTATCTATGGAGGAAAGGGTTAAATTCTAAACATCTGGTCTGTAAAAAGTTCTGTATAATTTCCCTGCCCCCCAGATGAGTGGCATTCCTAGGCGGTAATGTGTAAAAGATCTGGTATATCAACAGTCTACACAAACCAGCTGGCCCGGACATCAGTCTCCCCTCATCATCGAGGAATGGTAAAAATGTCAGCCCTTCTCCTGCTTGTGGGGTTGAAGCATTTTGAAAACAGTGGAGACCAAGATCAGACAGCTCCTTCAGGAGCTGTCTGATCAGGGTCTGCACTGTTTTCTGTATAGGGTCTGTCTGACATAAGTTAATCTACACTCTTTTCTAGGAAATTTGTTTGTAACATGTATTTATAAGCCCATGTAATAGTTTAGATAATAGATGTACACAGTAGGCGGAGTTTTATATATGAATATTGATTAGCCCCTTTGGACACAGTTATTTCCAAACAGTTCGGATCCCAATTAGAAGCCATGGTTATAACTTTGTGCCTGATCAAGTAACTGTTTGTAATACTACTTCAAGCCTTTTTCGGAATTTAATTTTATTAAACTGTACGTATTAACTCTTTCAACACTAAGTAACTCTTGTGGGTTATAAGGTTCCCGTTTGGACCTTTTAAGTTATACCCAAACATGAATCTGTCTACTTGGAATTCTGGGTAGTTTAATAAATGCTGGTCTAAATTAGCAAACAGTGTAGACCCAGATCAGAGGGCTCCTAAAGAAGCCCTCTGATCTGGGTCTACATTGATTGCAGATATAATGATTATATTCTAAAACTGTCCTGATGATGCTGAAAGAGTGAAACAAATGACATGGTTACACTTTAATTTCTAAGCAATGTCTGTCATAATCAGATGCTGAGAAAATGACATGTAATCAAGTTAACAGTGAAGACATTGATTGATCTGAGGGGTCCTGTTTGAAAACAGTGTAGCAACTGATCAGAGGGGATGTGAAAGCAGACAACAGGGCTGCCATTTCTCTGGACTTTTCCTAAATCTCTGGATTTTTTTCCTCTACATGGTATCTTAAAGCAGGCTGAAAGTAAAGCAGAATGCGCCCTCAGGCGCATTCTGCTTTACTTACAACCTGCTTTAAGTAGTCGCATGTCAAAAAAACCAAGAAAAAGGCTATAGGGTAAAGGTACGATTCGTAAAATCGCACTTGAAAAATGCAAATTTGGAAATCTTAAGATTTTTCATGTCAACTTATGGCAGCCCTGAGACAATAGTTTAAAGCAGAGGCCATGGCATGAATTGGGGCTACAGTGTAATATAGAGCTGGTTCCTGTTTTCAGCTGGCTGAAGGGTAATTAACCTGTGGTATGTGGGCCATTATCAATACATGCCTTCCTCTTACCTGCTTCAGGTATCTATGCCAAGGTACCATACAGAGATACAGTCAAACCTCACTATAACAAACCTCCAGATATGGAGAGTATTCTTCAGGTATCTATGCCAAGGTACCATACAGAGATACAGTCAAACCTCACTATAACAAACCTCCAGATATGGAGAGTATTCTTCAGGTATCTATGCCAAGGTACCATACAGAGATACAGTCAAACCTCACTATAACAAACCTCCAGATATGGAGAGTATTCTTCAGGTATCTATGCCAAGGTACCATACAGAGATACAGTCAAACCTCACTATAACAAACCTCCAGATATGGAGAGTATTCTAACAGTCAAACCTCTCTATAACAAACCTCCAGATATGGAGAGTATTCTTCAGGTATCTATGCCAAGGTACCATACAGAGATACAGTCAAACCTCACTATAACAAACCTCCAGATATGGAGAGTATTCTTCAGGTATCTATGCCAAGGTACCATACAGAGATACAGTCAAACCTCACTATAACAAACCTCCAGATATGGAGAGTATTCTTCAGGTATCTATGCCAAGGTACCATACAGAGATACAGTCAAACCTCACTATAACAAACCTCCAGATATGGAGAGTATTCTTCAGGTATCTATGCCAAGGTACCATACAGAGATATAGTCAAACCTCACTATAACAAACCTCCAGATATGGAGAGTATTCTTCAGGTATCTATGCCAAGGTACCATACAGAGATACAGTCAAACCTCACTATAACAAACCTCCAGATATGGAGAGTATTCTTCAGGTATCTATGCCAAGGTACCATACAGAGATACAGTCAAACCTCACTATAACAAACCTCCAGATATGGAGAGTATTCTTCAGGTATCTATGCCAAGGTACCATACAGAGATACAGTCAAACCTCACTATAACAAACCTCCAGATATGGAGAGTATTCTTCAGGTATCTATGCCAAGGTACCATACAGAGATACAGTCAAACCTCACTATAACAAACCTCCAGATATGGAGAGTATTCTTCAGGTATCTATGCCAAGGTACCATACAGAGATACAGTCAAACCTCACTATAACAAACCTCCAGATATGGAGAGTATTCTTCAGGTATCTATGCCAAGGTACCATAGAGAGATACAGTCAAACCTCTCTATAACAAACCTCCAGATATGGAGAGTATTCTAACAGTCAAACCTCACTATAACACACCTCCAGGTATGGAGAGTATTCTTCAGGTATCTATGCCAAGGTACCATACAGAGATACAGTCAAACCTCACTATAACAAACCTCCAGATATGGAGAGTATTCTTCAGGTATCTATGCCAAGGTACCATAGAGAGATACAGTCAAACCTCACTATAACAAACCTCCAGATATGGAGAGTATTCTTCAGGTATCTATGCCAAGGTACCATAGAGAGATACAGTCAAACCTCACTATAACAAACCTCCAGATATGGAGAGTATTCTTCAGGTATCTATGCCAAGGTACCATAGAGAGATACAGTCAAACCTCACTATAACAAACCTCCAGATATGGAGAGTATTCTTCAGGTATCTATGCCAAGATACCATAGAGAGATACAGTCAAACCTCACTATAACAAACCTCCAGATATGGAGAGTATTCTAACAGTCAAACCTCACTATAACAAACCTCCAGATATGGAGAGTATTCTAACAGTCAAACCTCACTATAACAAACCTCCAGATATGGAGAGTATTCTAACAGTCAAACCTCACTATAACAAACCTCCAGATATGGAGAGTATTCTAACAGTCAAACCTCGCTATAACAAACCTCCAGATATGGAGAGTATTCTAACAGTCAAACCTCACTATAACAAACCTCCAGATATGGAGAGTATTCTAACAGTCAAACCTCACTATAACAAACCTCCAGATATGGAGAGTATTCTAACAGTCAAACCTCACTATAACAAACCTCCAGATATGGAGAGTATTCTAACAGTCAAACCTCACTATAACAAACCTCCAGATATGGAGAGTATTCTAACAGTCAAACCTCACTATAACAAACCTCCAGATATGGAGAGTATTCTAACAGTCAAACCTCACTATAACAAACCTCCAGATATGGAGAGTATTCTTCAGGTATCTATGCCAAGGTTCCATAGAGAGATACAGTCAAACCTCACTATAACACACCTCCAGATATGGAGAGTATTCTAACAGTCAAACCTCACTATAACAAACCTCCAGATATGGAGAGTATTCTTCAGGTATCTATGCCAAGGTTCCATAGAGAGATACAGTCAAACCTCACTATAACACACCTCCAGATATGGAGAGTATTCTAACAGTCAAACCTCACTATAACAAACCTCCAGATATGGAGAGTATTCTTCAGGTATCTATGCCAAGGTTCCATAGAGAGATACAGTCAAACCTCACTATAACACACCTCCAGATATGGAGAGTATTCTAACAGTCAAACCTCACTATAACAAACCTCCAGATATGGAGAGTATTCTTCAGGTATCTATGCCAAGGTTCCATAGAGAGATACAGTCAAACCTCACTATAACAAACCTCCAGATATGGAGAGTATTCTTCAGGTATCTATGCCAAGGTTCCATAGAGAGATACAGTCAAACCTCACTATAACAAACCTCCAGATATGGAGAGTATTCTTCAGGTATCTATGCCAAGGTACCATAGAGAGATACAGTCAAACCTTGCTATAACAAACCTCCAGATATGGAGAGTATTCTAACAGTCAAACCTCACTATAACAAACCTCCAGATATGGAGAGTATTCTTCATGTATCTATGCCAAGGTACCATACAGAGATACAGTCAAACCTCTCTATAACAAACCTCCAGACATGGAGAGTATTCTTCAGGTATCTATGCCAAGGTACCATACAGAGATACAGTCAAACCTCTCTATAACAAACCTCCAGATATGGAGAGTATTCTAACAGTCAAACCTCACTATAACAAACCTCCAGATATGGAGAGTATTCTAACAGTCAAACCTCGCTATAACAAACCTCCAGATATGGAGAGTATTCTAACAGTCAAACCTCACTATAACAAACCTCCAGATATGGAGAGTATTCTAACAGTCAAACCTCACTATAACAAACCTCCAGATATGGAGAGTATTCTAACAGTCAAACCTCACTTTAACACACCTCCAGATATGGAGAGTATTCTTCAGGTATCTATGCCAAGGTACCATACAGAGATACAGTCAAACCTCTCTATAACAAACCTCCAGACATGGAGAGTATTCTTCAGGTATCTATGCCAAGGTACCATACAGAGATACAGTCAAACCTCACTATAACACACCTCCAGATATGGAGAGTATTCTAACAGTCAAACCTCACTATAACAAACCTCCAGATATGGAGAGTATTCTAACAGTCAAACCTCACTTTAACACACCTCCAGATATGGAGAGTATTCTTCAGGTATCTATGCCAAGGTACCATACAGAGATACAGTCAAACCTCTCTGCAACAACATCCACTTGGAGACAAAAAATGATGTGTGTTGTTCAGAGGGAGACTTGTTACAGGGAGGGAAAATTAGTACCCTGACAGTGCTAATAGTTTTAATCCAGATCAGACGCCGCGTAATGCTGCGTCTGATCGGGATTAAAACTGTTTGCCACTCATCATTATGTTTCTTCTGTCAAAATGGCAAATATGATATTTTACTTTGAGCAAAAACAGCAGAAACAAATTTTAAGTAAAAAAGCAGACGATGTTGCAGCAGTGAATGGGTTAGATTATGATAGTTGGGACACAGCAGCAAGCAATATTTGTATAGAGGGAACTTTGTTTGGAGGGCTGTTGTAGGGAGGGAACACTATATCGTCAAACCTCACTATTACACACCTCCAGGTATGGAGAGTATTCTAATCATTCTCCTACCGTCTGCTTCACAATTGACGTCTGCACATTGTTTTATGAAATTAATTCTAAAGCTGTTTCAGTTTTACAAATCTTGTCATGAGAGACAAACAGTTGGATTTGGATTAGATGTCACATTTTGCAGCATCTGATATGAAGCCAACCTATTTGCTTACAGTGGAGAATCTGTTATTCTTTCCCGTTTAAACGCAAACGTACGCAAACGCAAAGCACTAAAACGTAGAAAAGAACAACTTTTGGACAATTCTAATAATTCTTGTTTATCTTGGTGGCAAACAGTTTGGAGCCTGATCAGACGCCGGGTTACCCGGCGTCTGATCTGGCTCCAAACTGTTTGCACTGCAAATAATAGTTTTAGGGTAAACGCGTTTATTGGGAAAGAATAACAGATTCTCCACTGTAGTAGGTAAAGGGTTAACCCTTTCTATTCTGTTTTGTTCAAATGGAATATTCCAGAAAATATATCAGAAAAATATATGTTAGACAAACAGTGCAGCAGACTCTGGTTCTACATTGTTTGCAAAATATACATAATTTTACAGTAAAACCTTTCTGTTATGGCCACTAAAACAAAGGTTTAATTGATTGTATAAAAGACAGGTGACAGCTTAAACAGAAAACTCCTAAAGGAGCTTTATGTTTTACTTTCACATTGCTTTAAGCTGTCACTTGTCTTAAACATCTACTAATTAACACAATTTAGTGGTCTTAACCATTTGAACCCTAGTCCCGCATATAGGCGTCCTTTTCAAACAGTGTACATGTCAGTAGTACACTTGTCCTGTGCAAACAGTGAAGACCCAGATCAGAGGGCTCCGAAAGGAGCCCTCTGATCAGGGTCTTCACTGTTTGTCATAATGCCAATTATTGACAAAAGCAACCCTTAAAAGTAAGAAATGGGCTAGACTAAAATGGAAACTGGAATTGTCCATTTAAAGTTTCAGGGAGGAAAGAGTTAATAGAGAGGCTCTAATGAACTAGGTTACAGCTTACTGATTTTATTGAATTCTTACTTGGTTATCTCTCCCTTAAACCCTATAACGAGAGTTCTCATTTTGGTTCATATCTCTGAGATAATTCTAATAACGACTCACATCATTGGTTAACTCTTTGCACGCTAGATTTCGTGATTTTCTCTGGCACAGTGCAGTTTGGATCCCTCATGAGAAGCAGCATAATGTGCCATCTCATCAGGATCAAAACTGACATTCTGACTCTGTTTTAAAAAGAAACTTGAAAATCTTTTTTAGAACAATAGCAGACTATAATTGTTGCAGAAGAAAATATTACCTAGCATGCAAAGAGTTTTAAGAAAAAAGTGTTTGAAATGTTTAACTCTTTCCTCCCTGAAACTTTAAATGGACAATCCCAGTTTCCATTTTAGTCTAGTCCATTTCTGACTTTAAGGGTTGTTTTTGTCAATGTTTGGCAATGTGACAAACAGTGAAGACCCTGATCAGAGGGCTCCTTTCGGAGCCCTCTGATCTGGGTCTTCACTGTTTGCATAGGACATGTGTACTATTCACATGTACACTATTTGAAAAGGACGCCTATATGGGGGACTAGGGTTCAAAGAGTTAGTTAAAACAGTATTTTATTTCAAAATAGATACAGTCATAAATGACAATACATACAATTTCACATATAAATATAAGGATAAGAAAACAAGTTTTGGTAAACTTATCTAAATTCTTCTCCGTTCAAAGAGTTAAAATGGCATATTACGGTGTCTGACCAGGATCCAATCTGTCTGTCACTCCGACTCAGTTTTGAAAATAAAATTTCGAGGTTTTTTATCTTAGAATAGTAGCAGATGACAGTTATTGCAGATGTCAATATTGTTTAGCATCTAAAGAGTTAAATAGTTCTCCACACTACTTCAGTGAGCAGTGGCATAATACGAGACTGATTGTATATACACAGCAGGAACAAATACCTATATCATGATACCTAATTCTTCCTTTATAAAGGCATACATGAGCTGACCAGCAAACACACTGGATCCAGAACATATACCACATTTACTCCAAGCTTTTAGGTACTCCCTAACAGTCTTACCCTGATCTGTTGTTAAAACTGGCAAACTAGAAGATTTATAGAAGTTACAGGGCTTCCATAAATTGATAAAAAAAATCCTTTGATTTCAAAATGTTCAATTTTTCAAGCGCGATCTTCCGAATTATACCTTTTACCCATAGTCTGTTTTTAGTTTTTTAGACACGTAATGCTTAAAGCAGGTTGAAAGTAAAGCAGAATGCGCCTTAAGGCGCATTCTGCTTTACTTTCAGCCTGCTTTAAGCTACCATGTACTGGAAAAAAATCCGAAGATTTAGGAAAAATCGGGAGAAATGGTAGCCCTGAAGATATCAGTAGTGTTGTAGATAACACTATGGCTAGAGTGAAAGCCTTTGGTCAGTGTAAGGATAAGTGTTCTTTAACTCTTTGCATGCTGGGTGATTGTTTCCTGGGCAATAATTGTCGTCTGGTATTGTTGTAAAACAGAGTTTTCTAAATTTCTTTTTTTAAACCATGGTCAGAATGTTAAACAGTTTGGATCCTGATGAGACGCCGCGTTACGCGGCATCTCATCTGGATCCAAACTTACTGTTTGTAAAGGTTTATCACTGTTGGACATATTAACCGCCGCTAGCATGCAAAGAGTTGCTTCTTATCATGCTGAAATGTTAACTGCTTCAAATATATCGTCTGCTAAAACGACTTATGTATTCTCTTTCAATGGTGGGTAATTTTTTTGTCTGCAACAATTGTTGTCAAGCTACTAGCTGTTCTATAGATATAGAATTTTTAAAAATTTCTTTTCAAAACAGGATCATGACTATCATGCAAAGAATTAAAAGGTTAATACTTATAAAGCTATTTTATCATATCAATAATACAATTGGGGAAAAAAGATTTTAAAAAATCATTGATACAATTATTATGTTGTTATATTGATCTGAAAGTAAGCATATTTGATCCAGATCAATACAGAGATACTGTATGTCTCTGATATGGATAAAAAAAACTAAAGGACAGTATCACGTCCCTCACAGCAAATTAACTCTTCCATGCTAGTGTAGGATATACATGCCACAGTGATTACCTTTGCAAACAGTGGATCCAGATGAGATGCCGCGTAATGCGGCATCTCATCTGGATCCAAACTGTTTGACACTCTGACCCTATTTGAAAAGAAATTGATAAAAAGGCTATTTTTAGAACAAAAGCAGACGACAATAGTTGCAGACAAAAAAAATTACCTAGCATGCAAAGAGTAATGGGCTATATCACAATGAACATATGCTGCAAGGTATACTACCTGGCTGTGGTCAGTACTGGTGTCTACAGTGGTCAGTTTGGTGGTTCTGGTCAGTGCGGTCAGTTGTGGTATACATGGAATGTGTGTGTATGTTTGGTGCCCCGTGTTGCTCTTAGGTGATGAATGTTGATGCCAAAAGGATACCAAAATGATTCTTGGAAGGATAATTAGATATTATAACGGGTCTGTGGTTCAATTTGTTGGGTGATCTTTATATGTGCTAACCCTTTCAACACTGAAAAGTTGAATTTCTTTAACCCATTACTCCATAAATACGTTTTTTTTATGCATTTACTTTATTCTTCCACCAAAAAATAGTTCCTCTTTATACAGTCATGAATGTGTACCATAAGAAGTATTTTCTATATTCTAGCAGATGGTAGTTTAAAGTAGGCTGAAAGTAAAGCAGAATGTGCAATAGAGTGCTTTACTTTCAACCTCCTTAAAAAAATGTGCACCTATCTTCAAAACTTGATGGAATAATGGGTTAAATTAAAAATGAAGAATCAGGGCTGCCATTTCTCCGAATTTTTCCTAAATCTTCGGATTTTTTCTAGAACATGGTAGCTTAAAGCAGGCTCAAAGTAAAGCAGAATGCGCCATAAGGCGCATTCTGCTTTACTTTTAGCCTGCTTTTAGTAGTCACGTGTCAACAAAACTAGAAACAGGCTAAGGGGTAAAGGTACGATTCGTAAATTCGCACTTGAAAAATGCAAATTTTGAAATCTTAGGATTTTTCATGTCAACTTATGGCAGCCCTGAAGAATGAGAAACCAGCATTGAAAACCTTTGCAAACAGATTTAGTGGGGCCTGCTCTGGAACCAAACTGTTGGTCAATGGGGTCTTATATGTCTGTAATTTAACCCTTAGCCCGCCAAATAAATTGTCGTCTGCTATATTTCTCGTCTGCTTCAAGTTTCAAAGTGCTTCAAAGTTGCTCAAAATTGCTGAAAATGTTGTCCGAGTGTCAAACAGCTTGGATCCGGATGAGACGCCGAGTTACTCGGCGTCTCATCCGGATCCAAGCTGTTTGCATATGGAGCTATAGTCGTGAGTGGCAGGCTAAGGGTTAATTATGTAAAGAAGACTGGTCAATTGTTAGAATTTTATTAATATTCTCAGAACTTGTTATTCATTATTGAAAAGGTTAATTGGTTAGTGTCAGTGATTTATATGATAGCTACAGACTGGAGAATCTGTTATTCTTTCCCAATAAACGTGTTTACGCAAAAACTATTATTTGCAGTGCAAACAGTTTGGAGCCAGATCAGACGCCGGGTAACCCGGCGTCTGATCAGGCTCCAAACTGTTTGCCACCAAGATAAACAAGAATTATCAGAATTGTCTAAAAGTTGTTATTTTCTACGTTTTAGTGCTTTGCGTTTGCGTACGTTTGCGTTTAAACGGGAAAGAATAACAGATTCTCCACTGTATTAGTACAGGTAAACAGAGAAGAGTAGCTATAAGTGTAGACTAAGAGTAGATATTAGCTAAACACATAGACCAAGAGTATCTAGTACAGTGAATCGGTTTTTACCCATTACACCATAGCCTATTTCCAAGTTTTGACAAATGTAGCCACTTAAAGCAGGTTGAAAGAAAGCAGAATGCGCCTTAAGGTTCATTCTGCTTTACTTTCAGCCTGCTTTAAGCTACCATCTGCAAGAATTAAGAAAATATTTCTTATGATACGTGATCATGACTTTGTAATTAAATTCGAACTATTTTCCTTGGCGGAGGAATATATGACAGGCATAAAAAGGTGTATTTATGGGGTAATGGGTTAAGTGGTCACAATAAGGCATGGGAATCTTCAAAGGCAGATGACTGCTTAAAGAGGCTCGCAACCGGATCAAGCATTAAAAATAGGAATTTGTAAATATATGTCAAATGCTTATATAAATGGGTAAAATTTAGTTTAGGATAATAAATTCTGTAAAAAAATGCATTTCCAAAAAAAAAAAAGAAGAGGCTCTGGTGGGATTCGAACCCGTGACCATTCATGCGGAGACAAAAATGAAAAATGAGGCATCGCCTTTACGCCCTCAGCTACGGACGCTCTCTATATATATGGTAGCGAATTAACGTACTTCAATGATAGCTATTAATAGAACATTATTCGGCTCGGGTTTATGTCTGACCCCATGTAGAGAAGCAACAACAACAACTATACCGTTAGCTAACGCTATGGAAAAACGATGGAAAATATCTAAAAAACTAAGATTCGGTGACGATTCTTGAGACGTTTTTTGGACTGATCATATTTTTTTAATGTCAAAAGCCAAATAATGCCACAAATTTGCTTTTATTTGAGTATTTTATTTTATTTTGACAAGAACACCATCCAGTTGCGAGTCCCTTTAAAGCAAGGCAAAAGTATTGTGAAAAGCTCCTAGAAGCTTACTACATTATTTGGCCCTGTATTAAACAACCACCTGCCTTTAGTGAGTCATAGGATGTCTTACTGAAAAGTCATTCAAGAGAGGTGAGAAAAACAACTGGGTCAGTCATGAGTTATGGAATCTTCATCATTCTATTCCCTGAATTTTTGAACAGATGCCTTATGCTTAGGATATAACATTATCTTACATCATCCAAAGCTTTATATTTCAAATAGTTCTGTAATAAACATTAGATACAGTGCTATAAAGCTTCAGGACATTTATGATTTTCTGAGGCCATCCCAGCTTGATATTCATTGATAGTATCTGATACCAGGCTCTACAATACAATAAACCCCTCTCTATTATGAACACTAAATTGTATTAATTAGTAGGAGTTTATGACAGGTGACTGTTTAAAGTAAGATGACAGTAAAACAGAAAGCTCCTTCAGGAGCTTTCTGTTTTACTGTCACCTTGCTTTAAGCTGTCACCTGTCTTTTATACAATCAATTAGCCTTGGTTTTAGTGGTCGTAATAGAGAGGTTTTACTGTACTGCATACAGGTTCTATAATACTACATACTCCACGTCCCCACAGTTTAACTGATACTTGAAGTAGTTTGGATACTGATCAGATGGCAAGTAAATCATTGTCTGATTAGGATTCAAACTGTTTGATATAAGAGTCATTTCTGCATTTTTAATATATGATAACTGAATAAGTTTTAGGTGCAGGTGAAACAGAGAACTTCATAGCTGGAAAAGGGTTTACCCTTATGATGCTGGGGCCCCGTTCCATAAAACTTCTTACGGCAAATGTTGTCGTAAGTCAGATTATAAAAATCTCAATTATAATTTATTTCTCCATCTAATCCTGTCTTGTGACATCTTTTTGGAATCGTCTTGAAAAGGCGGTTGCAAAATGATGTCACAAGACAGGATTAGATAGAGAAGTAAGAAGTAATATGTATTTTAAAGATTTGACTTACGACAACATTTGTCGTAAGATGTTTTATGAAACGGGCCCCTGATTCTTTTTTTTTACTTTTTGTATAATGACCTCTTTATAACCATTTATAAGGGCCTTTTCTTGGAAATATTTAAAAGAAACAGTAACAAGTGTAGACCCTAATCAGAGGGTACACTGTTTGCAAAAGATACTTTTTTCCCCACACAGTAAGAGAGTTGAAACACTAAGCCCACTTATTTCTATCACAGGGCTACTTGGCCCTCTTTAACTCTTTCCTCCCTGAAATTTTAAATGGACAATTCCAGTTTCCATTTTAGTCTAGTCCATTTCAGACTTTTAAGGGTTGTTTTTGTCAATGTTTGGCATTATGACAAACAGTGAAGACCCTGATCAGAGGGCTCCTTTCGGAGCCCTCTGATCTGGGTCTTCACTGTTTGCATAGGACAAGTGTACTATTCACATGTTCACCGTTTTAAAATGACGCCTATATGCGGGACTAGGGTTCAAAGGGTTAATTATTATTAGTCCCGCCTGCTTTTGTAGAGTTGAGACTTAGATCTGATTTTAGATGACAGTGACTGCAGTGGATTAAATGGCAACAAACATCTTTAACCCTTTACTCATTAGATACGCTTTTAACACATTTTTAAGGAAATAGTTCCAATTCATACAGTTATGAATATGTACAATAAGAAATATTTTCTATATCCTAGCAGATTATACCTTCAAGCAGGCTGAAAGTAAAGCAGAAAGTGCCTTATGGTGCATTCTGCTTTACTTTTAACCTGTTTTCAGTGGTCATCTGCCTTGAAAACTAGAAACAGGCTATGGAGTAAAGCAGGGTTCCAGATAAAAGGGAGTACACTGAACAAATGTAGCATTTTCTCACTTATTTCAGCACCAAATCCTATGGTGTTACTACTCATTAGAATCGTCTCTTCGAGACGATTCTAATGAGTAGTGACACCATAGGGTTTAAAGCAGAAATAAAGATTTTAATTTTTTAAATACTCCCCTTATCTGGAACCCTGGTAAAGGGTTAAGTGCTCACAATGATTTTACTAACATTTCCAAACAGTTTTGGGAAACTCAGCATTTGATTAGGATCCATCCAAAGGGTTTGTCATATTGTGTTTCAAAAAGTGATAAATGAATGTTTATTTATAATTCCATATCATTTTAGAAAAGAAATTTCCTTATATCAATAATCCTGCAGCAATTGCTGGTACGTACACTGTAATTTGTGTCATTAAGTTAAAGATGATTTAGTAACTGTCAAGAGGCCACCATTTATATAACCCTTTACTCTATAAATACACCTTTTTACGCCTTTAATTTATTCCTTCATTGAGATAATGGTTCCATTTTTTAGTCATAAATATGTATTATAAGAAATGAAAGTAAAGCAGAATAAGCCTTAATTTTCAACTTGCTTTAAACGGTTACCTATCTTCAATACTAGAAAAAGGCTATGGGGTAAAGGGTTAAAGATGATCTAGTAACTGTCAAGAGGCCGCCATATTTAAATGGTAATTTCTATACTTTTTTACTTGCCTTAGAACAGAAAGATGTACATCCCACTGAGTTAAAACATTTTGTAAAATATTTACAAATGTCGTGAGAAATGGAGACACCTGAAATGAAATAAGGAAAACTACACCAGGAAAGAGTGAAGACCCGTCAGACATATCCTTTCAGAAAATAGTGCAGACCATGATCAGAGAACTTCTTCTGGAGTTATCTAATCTGGATTTACACTGTTTTCAAAAAGTGTCCAGAGCACCAGATAAGGGTAGTTTTTCAAATACTAAAATCTTTATTTCTGAATTAAACCCTATGGTGTCACTACTCATTAGAATCGTCTCTTCGAGACGATTCTAATGAGTAGTAACACCATAGGATTTGGTTCTAAAAATAGTGAGAAAATGTTGGATTTGATGAAATAACTACCTCTTATCTGGAGCCCTGGTGTCAATTTAATTATTGCGCTATCAGCAGGGGAGGGGTTTAGCAAATTAGGCTCAATCTTGACTATTGAAATACAATCATGTATTTATGTGTTCAGTATTCAATTGAAAACAAGATGCATTGATTCTTGAATTATACCGGTAACTCTTTCCCTCATTATAAGCTTGTTTGCAATGTTTAAGATATATGGTTTCTGAAAGTGGGCTAAAGTAAACCAGAAAGCTTTTGCTTTACTTTTAGTCTGCTTTTACATCCACTTGTCAGGATGCAGAAAAAGTTTACCAGTGTCTCGGTAAAAGCATGCCATAGCATTTCATATGGTAATAGGTACAGGTTAACCCATAGCTTGTTTCTAGTTTTGAAGATAGTGACCTTTGAAAACAGGTTGAAAGTAAAGCAGAATGTGCCTTATGGCACATTCTGCCATGACACATTTTGCTTTACTTTTATTCTGCTTTAAGCTGTCATCTCCTAGGATATAGAAAGTATTTCTTACAGTGCATATTCATGACTGTATAATAATAAAGTGGAGGTATTTTCTCCAATGGAAGTATAAAATAAAGGCGTTGAAACATGTATTGATGAAGTAAAGGGTAAAGCAGACACCAACTTGAGCACATGATAGGCTATGGAGCAGAGATATGGGGGCAAGATATATCAACATCATTTTCTTGCCAATTATTGGTTGCCTGTAGGAGGTAAACACACATACACTTATCTAATTAACCAGAATAATAATACTTATGTGGGATGATATGTGATAAGAAAGGAATCTCTTAACCCATTACCCCAAAAATACACCATTTTACACCTTTAAATTATTCCTCCATTGAAGAATATAGTTCTATTTTATACAGTCAGGAATATGTATGGTGAGAAATATTTTCTTTACTCTAGTAGGTGTTAGCTTAAAGCAGGCTGAAAGTAAAGCAGCATGTGCCTTATAAAAGTGATCACCTTTCTTCAAAACTAAAAAACAAGAAATGGTGTAATGGATTAACCAACATAATAAAACTTATGTAGGATGCTGTGTGATAAGAAAGGGATCTCTAAAGCTAAGATTCATACATATCCAAGGAAAGTATTTGAAAAACAAAAACCCTTGACAGGGCTCCAGATAAGGGGAATATTTAAAAAATTAAAATCTTTATTTCTTCTTTAAACCCTATGGTGTCACTACTCGTTAGAAGAGACGATTCTAATGAGTAGTAACACCATAGGATTTGGTGCTGAAATAATTAAGAAAATGTTGGTTTTGTTCAGTTTACTTCCCCTTATCTGGAGCCCTGCTTGATGTCTCCACATAACCCTATGGTGTTACTTTACATGGTGTTAATTATTAGGTGTTCAAGACAGATAAGCAATGAGACAGTAAAACAGAAAGCTCTTGTAGGAGCTTTCTGTTTTACTGTCACTTTGCTTTAACCCATTACTCCATAAATACACATTTTTACGCCTTTAATTTAGTCCTTCACTGAAGAAATAAGTTCCAATTTATACAGTCATGAATATGTACCGTAAGAAATATTTCCTATATCTAGCAGATCGTTACTTAAAGCAGGCTAAAAAGTGATGCAGAATGGGCCTTAAGGAGAATTCTGCCTTACTTTCAGCCTGCTTTAAGTGGTCACCTATTTCTATAACTAGAAACAAGCTATGGTGTAATAGGTTAAGCTACCACCTGACTTTTATACAGTCATTTAGCCTCCCTTTTAGTGGTCTTAATAGAGGGTTTACTGTAAATCCAAACATAGTATTATGTTGATCCAATTTTTGAAGAATGGTCAGCTTTCCTGGTTCTCTAATCATAATCAGGGCTCCAGATAAGCATAGTTTTTCAAAACTTAAAATCTTTATTTCTGAATTTAACCCTATGGTGTCACTACTCATTAGAATCGTCTCTTCGAGACGATTCTAATGAGTAGTAACACCATAGGATTTGGTGCTGAAATGAGTGATAAAATGTTTGATTTGTTGAAATAACTACCTCTTATCTGGAGCCCTGCAAAATTGATATTTTTTTGTTGACAGTTGTTGGGAAAAGAAATCATGAAAGGAGAAAATTACTGATCTAAGATAACATGATCAATCTAGACCATATCTGATCGTCGATCATAACTGTATTGTTATTTCATCTTATATAAGAGCAAGTGCCAATAGGGCAATGATTTGATACGGTAAAACATCGTGATCAATAATAATGTAACTCATTCACCTCTGAAACTTGGAATAGACAAGTCCAGTTTCCAATAAAAGTTGAAGATAGGAGACCACTTAAAGCAGGTTGAAAGTAAAGCAGAACGCCTACTTTAAACTATTATCTGTTAGGATATAAAAAATATTTCTTCTGATACATGTCTATGATTGTATAAACTTAAACTAATTTTCTTCAGTGGAGCAATAAATTAAAGGCATAAAAAGGGTATTAAAATTTAAGGTGTAATGGGTTAAGTGATCATATATCTTTAAAACTGAATACAAGCTAATATAGGGGGTATATTAACCCTTTGAACCCTAGTCCCGCATATAGGCGTCCTTTTCAAGTGTGTAATGTGAATAGTACACTTGTCCTATGGCGTCCTTTTCAAGTGTGTAATGTGAATAGTACACTTGTCCTAAAGGAGCCCTCTGATCAGGGTCTTCACTGTTTGTCATAATGCCAAACATTGACCCAAAAACCCCTCAAAAGTCAGAAATGGACTAGACTAAATTGGAAACTGGAATTGTCCATTTAAAACTTCAGGGAGGAAAGAGTTAAACAGTTTGGATGCAAGTCTTTGGCATCTGATATGGATCTGGTATGTTTGCAAATACCAATCATGTCAATTGTGGCAAGACATATATATTTGATATAGATATAAAATCCCTTGAGAACTTATAATTTCTGTTCAACAGCCATAACTGTCACTAGAGCGAAATAACTTGTCTGTCAACACTCGTTGTTTATGATGATATAAGTGTGAACATTTAGAAAATAGGAAATAATATGATTTGCATCTGCTAACAGGGTAGACCTACAACTCAAGAACTTTGAGTTTTGCTGTTAGTGGGTATACACAATTTTGATATTTTAAATTAAGATTTAGATCAACTATTCCCACTTTTTACTTTCAATGTGCTCTAAGAGGTCACCAGTGTCTTCAAAACTTGGAACAGACAATGGGGTAAAGGGTTATTTAACCCTTTACCCCATATAGCCTGTTTCTAGTTTTGAAAATAGATGACTACTTAAAGCAGCTTGAAAGTAAAGCAAAATGTGCCTTAAGGCACATTCTGCTTTACTTTCAGACTGCTTTAAGCTACCACATGCTAGTATAAAGAAAATATTTCTTATGATACATATTCATGACTGTATGAATTTAAACTGTTTTCTTCAGCGGAGGAATAAACTGAATGTGCTAAAAGACGCTTTCATAAGGTAAAGAGATAATTGAATAAAGGTCCGCAGATTACTTAACCCTCCTTCTGCGCACTAAATTCATATTTAAAACTCCACTATGAATTGTATCACCTGAACTACTAGACTGGCTAATAAAATAAGGAAACATTTCCTAAGAGTGGAAGTGTAGGCTCGTGATTAGACAGATCAAATAAGAAAACCATATAGACCCTGATCAGACAGCTTCAGGAGGCGTCTGATCTGGCTCTGCACTGTTTTCAAAGGTGTATAATGCTTATAGCTTAATCCACTAGGCTATAGCCTGTTTCTTGTTTTGAAGACAGGTGAACACTTAAAGCAGGTTGAAAGTAAAGCAGAATCCGCCTTAACTCTTTCCTCCCTGAAACTTAAAATGGACAATTCCAGTTTCCATTTTAGTCTAGTCCATTTCTGACTTTTAAAGGTTGTTTTTGTCAATGTTTGGCATTATGACAAACAGTGAAGACCCTGATCAGAGGGCTCCATTCGGAGCCCTCTGATCTGGGTCTTCACTGTTTGCACAGGACAAGTGTACTTCTCACATGTACATTGTTTGAAAAGACCACCTATATGCGGGACTAGTGTTCAAAGGGTTCAGGCGCATTCTGCTTTACTTTCAACCTGCTTTATTTGCTACCAACTGCTAGGATATAGAATATATTTCTTATGATGTATATTATGACTGTATAAAGTGGAACTATTTTTGTCAAGTGGAGGAATAAATTTGAGATGTAAAAAGGTGTATTTATGGGATAATGGGTTAAATAGCATGAGAATAGTGAAGGAATAAGTAAAGGCGTCCTTACATTATATCTCATTGTGAGTATGAAAGGGAAAAACACTATCATTCAGACTATGACTGGTGAGTTCCAAAGCATTTGTCTGACCTGGCAATCATCTGTTGTTCTCAGATAGCTTAGACAAAAAGAGATTTGAAGATGAATTGGCTAATCAAATTTAACATAGATGTATTGAAGCAGTACAATAAAACCTATATTTAGCAACCAATCAAACTGAAGCATTGGATTCCCTTAAAAAAAAGTGACTGCTTAATGCAGAACATTAGTAATACAGAAAGCTCCGCTCCTGTTGTTCTGCAGTAAGGATTACCCTATCATGTTTATTTCAAGAGGCTGTTTAACTAAGGTGTGACTGTGAATTGCAGACAGTTTTCTATTTTAGCAGAAATATTGAATCCGAGGTTTGCATCTAGGGATGGTTTAAAAGAAACTGATCGAGAAAAGTAAACATAGTGAGTGTGTCTGTGTACAAAATACTACCATGCTTGCCTGTTCCGTGCCCTCAGGCAACATGCAGCTTGTCTTTATCTCGTGTTTTATCTATAAACCAAGAATAAATAGTGCAGTCAAACCTCCACATTATGACCACTCAAAAACCATACTCATTCGGAGGGGGGTTAAATTCAGGTGTAAGCTTAAAGCAAGATGAAAGTTTCATCTTGCTTTAAAAAGAAACTTGTCTTGAAATCCAGAAGCTTTATGTCCTTGTTTGGAGTGGTCGTAATATTGAGGTTTTACTCTAGTTTTACAGGGCATTGTTTTAACCCCTATCATGCCAATATGCTGTCTGCTTCAAAATTGTCATCTGCTAAATGTATAACCAGGGCTGCCATTTCTCCTGATTTTTCCTAAATCTTCGGATTTTTTTTCAAGAACATGGTAGCTTAAAGCAGGCTGAAAGTAAAGCAGGATGCGCCATAAGGCGCATTCTGCTTTACTTCCAGCCTGCTTTAAGAAGTCACGTGTCAACAAAACTAGAAACAGGCTATGGGGTAAAGGTACGATTCGTAAATTCGCAATTGAAAAATGCAAATTTCGAAATCTTAGGATTTTTCATGTCAACTTATGGCAGCCCTGTGTATAACAATGTCTTGAAGTGAATGTCAGACTGTTTATATTCTGATCATATATCAATTAATACATTTGTGTGTCATCTAGATACAAATTAAGTATTTTATGCATCTTGAATGACAAGATACAAATTAATTATTTTTCGTCTGCAACAATTATTGTCTGCTACTGTCCTTTAAATGGAATCTTCAAAATTTCTTTTCAAAACAGAGACATTAGCAATAGAGATAACTATTTATCGAACATAGATATGTTGTGATTTGATAAATATTCAATGGAAGAAGTTGAGTCTACTTTTCCTCAGTCCATTGAGTGACTCCCCTCACATTGTCTCGATAGTGTGAGAATTTAACTGTCAAAGCATGCATCACAACCAATTTACCCGGTGAAGCCCAGGTTATACTTATGCTCTAGTGATTTTCAATGGTTATTTCTAACCAAACTATCAAATATAAAGGTCGCGGGTCTCACAGTCATGAGAAGCTCCAATGGTTCTTTGCTACCTACATGTCCATAAGACCCATGCTTTTTGCAAGGAAATTGTCTGGCAAGGCATTATGATCAAAAGGTCACCAGGAGATGTCTTTAAAAGATGATCCATATCAAAATTTAGACTGCTTAAATTCACTCCAAAGTTTCAAATAGACGATTCCGTTTTCTAGTAAAGTCTAGTCCATTTCAAAATGACAAACGGTGCAAACTCTGATCCGTTCTGAGCCCTCTGATCTTGGTCTACACTATTCCCATAGGACACATACAACCTTCACAGGTTCACTGTTTGTAAAGAACAAGACTAGTATACACTCTCTATTACGACCATTAAATAGGAAACAAACTTTTTGAATAAAATACAAGTGACAGCTTAAAGCAAGGTGACAGTAAAACAGAAAGCTCCTTTAGGAGCTTTCTGTTTTATTGTCACCTTGCTTTAAGCAGTCACCTGTTGTAAAAAAAAACACCTAATACATGTACATGTAATTAACGAAATTTAGTGGTCGTAATTTAGAGAGGGTTTACTATACTTGTCTAGGGCTCAATGGGCGAAACTTTCACTAATCTGTAACACCATCTATGAGTTGTTTAAGTGGATGTAATAGAGATTTTAATGTACTGTGTATGTTCTTAGCTAATCAGGTGTGTGATCATCAAATGACATGTAAACAGATGCTCTCTACCACCTTCAGGCAATATGTAAGGTCACCTTATTGGGCCATCTGGTTTGGACAGTAGTTGACCTACCAATGGACAGATACAAATTTGAGGCCTTCAGCAATTTTATCCACTTACAGAGAAACATTTTTCAAAAGGCTATTTAAAAAAAGAAAACAAAATATCAGTCACTAATACAGATGACAGCTAAATGTAGGATAAAAGTTTACTTTTGTCCTGCATTAAGCTGTCATGAGTTTTTAGAGAATTTCATGCTTCTTCACTCATAACTCCATAAGTATCCATTTTAATGTGTTCGATTTATTTCTCCACTGAAGAAAATAGTATCATTTTATACAGTTATGAAGATATGCTCTGTATTAACTAGCAGATGGAAGCTTAACCCATGATTACCCCAAAAATATGCCTTTACTTTATTCCTCAACTGCAGAAAATAGTTTCAATTTATACTGTCGTGAATATGCAGATGGTAGCTTAAAGCAGGTTGAAAGTAAAGTAGAATGGGCTTACATGCTTCAAGTTTTAATTTATTTCTACCCTGAAGAAAATAGTAGCCATTTATACAGTCATGAACATGTATCATAAGAAATGGTTTCTACATTCTAGCATCTGGTAGCTTAAAGAAGGCTGAAAGTAAAGCAGAATGCACCTTAAGACACATTCTGTTTTACTTTCAACCTGCTTTAAGTGTTCACCTGTGTTCAGAACTATAGGCTATAGAGTGAAGGGTTAAAGCAGGTTTAAAGTAAAGCCAGAATCTCCATTAGGAAATTTCTGCTTTACTTTCAACCTGCTTTTAACAATCATCTGTCTTTTACATAAAGAAACTATAAAGGAAAGGATTAAGCTATTTTCTGTCCATAGAAATGTGTAGAAGTCTTAAACTGTCTTCATTGACAAACCACTAGATAGTGTTGTGTTATTGCTATCATATCTGATTATCTCCCTTGTTTACCTTCAGGCTGGTGTAAGGTGTAGCTGTCACTAGATGGCAGCAGGCAGACCTCGAGATAACCATGAAGAACTCCGAGTCAGGGTTGAGCAAGCCAAGCGAGAGGTACTTCCTGCTGTGGAACTGGAAAAGAAAGAAATCAAAATGGTTATTTCAGTTCCACAGATGACAGTTCCAAGCATCGTCATGACAACATGTGACGATGGTAGCAGGAGTGCAAGTACCAGTACGTCACCTGATGCTGATAGGATTGTGGGGATTACTGCGAGTCCTACGGAGGACAGGCTCGCAACAGCACCATCAGGCAAGCAGCCTGAACTGACACAAAGCACAGTAACAGAAGAGACTAAAACACAAGCTAAGACTCCATTTTCTCCAAAGCTGGGCTCCAGCAGGCTGAGTGCAGAGGAATCAACATCCATCTTAGAGAAGACAGAAAATCTCATGGAGTTTTTCCAAGATCAAGAGATACAAAAAGATCTTGTCAAACGCACTGCAGCCAAGCGGCCCAGACGGCCTAGAACTCCAAGTCCAAGCCCAGTTCGACAAAGTATTGGGCTGGATCATCTTGACAATCTTGTGCGTCTGATGGAACAACTAAGCAATCTTAGAGATGAAAATGTTCGTTTGAAAAGTAGATGTGATTATCTTGAAAGTACAAAAACACTTTTACAAGCAAAAAGTAGTTTAGATGATGAAGTGTTGCTAGTTATCCATACAAATTCTCTTCCACGTTTGAAAAAAGGCAAATCTCAATCAACAAAATCAAGTAAATCTGATGGTGGGGCAGTAAGCTTTTCACGACCTCGCTTATCTAGTGCTGAAGACGCATCATGTATTGAATTTGGAGATTCTAATTCTGAACAAGCTCCTAAAAGAGCTAAGACTAAAGTAATGATGCGAAGTTTTTCTACGGGTTCTTTAGAAGTGCCATCAGACATAATGGAGCAGTCCGGGGAAGATGAGATTGGAGCTAGGTCATTGCTGGAGGATCCTTTCGATTTGAAACATGTAACAAAACTTTCCAAGTCACCACAGACTAAGAGAAAATCAAAGTTTTCTAAATGGGCTAAAGTAAAGAAAGTTCTAACAAAGCCACAAATTTCTGAAAACATAACTTCTGGGATTAGCTCAGGACTTAGATCAATTAAAGGTTTTGGAAAGGGGGCGTATTTACGGTATGGGTCAATATCAGGGCGGGAGTTAGCTGTTCCCAGTGTGGCTGAGAGTAGGTCTGTAGATAGTGGTGTCGGCAGTGGGATGGACGGGGAACTCCAGGATGTCAGAAAATCTACATCATCAGGAGAACCACCCAGTCCCACACGGTTTATAGAGCGCCATATAGATGTGCCCTCACCACAGGTAGACGAGTGTATGGGAATCTGGCTAGGACCGCCAGAGTGGATTGAAAAAGAGCGTGAACGGGAACAGCAACTTCTAAAGGAATCTAAATGTCTAAGTGAGTCACCTAAGAGTGAACCAGGTGACGTAGGGTCACCACATTCTGTAAGTGGATTTGAAGAAGAAGGTGATAAGTTTTTACAAGTTCCAATTCCACGTAGACAGTCAAGTCCGCTGTTGTTGGATGAATATGAGGAGGAGTACGAGGAATCTCACTTAAAACGCAGCTCAAGTTGTAAAGACGACAGTGGCAAAAGTGAACTTGAAGAACCATTCCATAAAAGTGAGAAAGATAAAAAACACAAAACACCTTGGGGTAAGATGAAGCATATAATTCACACAGGAAGAAAAGATAGTATTAAAAAGAAACACCGTAAAGGAGGTAGTGATCTATTTGGATTTGAGGAAGTATCAGAAACTGATCTTGAAGTGTATGATGATATGAAATATGTTCATGAAGGTTATCTCGAAGGGCCAGTGAGCCGGTCAACACCGAAAACATCACCAGTCGTTTTTCGACAAAAACAACAGGACAAGAGTCTAAGTGCTTCCCCACCTGGTAAAGGAGCAGAGGCGTCAGGGAAAATATCTACAGTGTCAGGAGGAACTGTTGATGTCTCTGCATTGCTTGGTAAGTCAAATGTTCCATTATATTTCAGCTATTGCTTTCAGCACAACAAATCACCTTTATCAAACTGATATAGCGTATCACATTGTACTTTAATGTTTAACTCTTTCAACTCTATGTAACTCTTTTGGGTTATTGAATTCCCCTGTGGATCATTTAAGTCACCAAAAGCATGAACCAGTCTACTTGGAATTTTTGGTAGTTTAATCGATACTGGTCTAAATTAGCAAACAGTGCAGACCCAGATCAGAGGGCTCCTATAGGAGCCCTCTGATCAGGGTCTACACTGTTTGCAAATGTAATGAGTAAATTAAAACAGCTCTATGGTGTTGAAAGAGTTCAGGCAAGTGGCTGCCTAACCTTTACTGTGTCAGAAACAAGTTAATATGTTCATTGAATGCAGTGGAAACCAAAGTGAAAGGGTTCTTAATTAAAGGAGCCCTTTAACCACGATCTGCACTGTTCACAGTATATTTTGTTGTTGACAAACCCCTTATTAGAGTTGTATACGCGCAGTGCGGAGGCGGCCTGGGACTGTCGGACTTCGACTCCCAAGCAGGGCCCGTCTCAAAGAGGTTTTGAAAGCCTAAAACCTGCATTATTGCGGCAATCAATGCCTATCCATATTTGACCGCTACAGTATAGCTGTTGAATTTTAAAACATTAAATGGTGTTAAAGCATATCGTTAGAACTCTTCTCGTCGGACCACGACTCTCATTGCACATAATCAGGATAGAAAGATGAATAAACGCAGGCGTTTAAGCAGACATTATTTTACAACAGGCTAAAGGTTAAGAATGAAATATGCGTGGAGACGCTGTAAAGGTATCCTTCCGAAACGCCCGCACCTAATTTGAAAAAGAAATTACTTTCTTTAGCTGGATTGTTTCGATCATACATACGTTAATTCTGAGGCATTTTGAAGAAAATGGAAATCAAAGTAAACAATAGATAGATAAGGAAGCAATTTCTAGTGCTTCATGTTGGCTACCGATCTGACACACTTTGGAGAAAACGTTATTCTTCCGTTCAAACGCAAACGCATTGTAATGAAATATAGAAAATGACAATTTTTTGAACAATTCTGACTACCAGTTTTAACCTGAATGGCAAAACGTTTGGAGCAGGCGTCTGATCTGGCTCCAAACTGTTTATAATTAAAAATAATAGTTTAAGCGTAAACGCGGTTATTTGGAAATAACCGTTTCTCTACTGTACTCTGCACGCTGCACACGGGGCTAAAACTGCTATCCTAAACAGCAAACAGGGGTAACCGAACACCCTACGGTCTATGGTGTTGAAAGTTTGCTCTTTAATGGACTACCCTAACTGACAGTATACCTATAACAGTCATACTCATTATAGATTGTTCCGGAGTAACAAGTAGAAGTAAAATTCACAAGTTTGAAATTTCCATAACATTCAAATCAAATCAAATAAAATCAAATCAATATTTATCTATTGTCGGAACAGTTTTTAACATGTAACATAAGCTATGTATAGCTTTTTACCGACATTACAGACGACAAATTTAGCAGACGTTATTATGTCTCCGAGAAAGGGTTAAAATGCGACGGGTTGAATTTGGCATAGAAAAGTTTATAAGTCTCGCGCAAATATCGAATTGGCTGAAATTTTTCAAGTACATAAGTTTGGGTCCAGATATGACGCCGACAAGCCATTCGTCTAGTAACGACTAAAATTGTTTCACACTCATAGTGGCAAGTTTCTTCAACTAGAAAGGATTAACATTACTATTGTATAGGGTTCAGGGAGAATACCGTTACATATCGTCCATGAGCTTGACCTTTAGCCTGTTATAAAATGGTGTCTGCTTAAACTCTTGCGTTTCTTCATCTTTCTATTCTGATTATTTACCATGAGAGTATAGGTCCAAAGGGAAGAGATCGAACGATATGCTTTAATTCCATTAGACGCTTTAAAATTCAACAGCTATAATATAACGTTGAAATATGGATAGGTATTTGCCGCAATAATGCAGGTTTTAGGCTTTCAAAATCTCTTTGAGACGGGCCCTGCTTGAAAGTCGAGGTACGCAGTCGCAGTCCGACGTCCGACCTGCGCGTATACATCTCTAGTAGCCTGTGCAATCTGTGTAGCATTTAGAAAATGAAAGAGTCTGTTTGGAAAATTAAAGCAAAGGGCTCCTAGAGTATGGATTCTAATTGGAGCTTTATTAAGCAAATGTGCTCTCAGAGACCTCAAGAAGCCCTTGAGCTCAGGCCAACTTTGGTCATGTCTGACAAAGGTCAAGGTCATTTAGAGGTAAACTAGGATACATTTAACATTGGTCATAACTTCGGAACTGCATGGGATAGAGACTTTATATTTGGTATGTGTTCTTAACTCAATAAGTTCTTGAGCTCAGTACAACTAAGTACATGTCAGACAAAGGTCAAGGTCATTTAGAAGTCAAATATGGTTATTTTAACAATTTGACCATAGCTCTGGAACTACATGTGATAGGGACTTCATAATTGGCATGTTTGCAGATCTTGAGGTCAGTACAAGTTGGGTCATGGAAGACAAAGGTCAAGGTCATTTAGACACCAAATTCATCATTTGCCATAATTTTAGAACCCCATGTGATAGAGCCTTCATATTTGGCATGTGTATTCAACTCAAGAATCGCTTGAGCTCAGTACAAGTTGATCATGTCAAAATCAATGTTATTTAGATATCATGGTGACATCAAAGGGCATAGTGTTTCACAAACACATCTTGTTGCATAATAATAATGCCTTCACTGAAAATAATCTAATTTAGTTCAAATTTATACAGTCAAGAATATGTACCCCAAGAAGTATTTCCTATATTCTAGCAGTTAGTAAATTAAAGCAGGCTGAAAGTAAATTAGAAAAGCACCTTTATGCAGATTCTGTTTTACTTTCAATCTGCTTTAAGTGGCCACCTGTCTTCAAAACTAGAAATTGATAGGCAATGGGGTAATCAGGGCTCCAGATAAGGGGAGTATTTCGAAAACTAAAATCTTTATTTCTGCATAAAACCCTATGGTGTAACAACTCATGTAACACCATAGGATTTGGTGCTAAAATGAGTGAGTAAATGTTGGAATTGTTCAGTTTACTCCCTTTTATCTGGAGCCCTGGGTAATGGGTAAGCATCTGGATCAATTTCATATGCATCTCAATCAGTGAACACTTTGGTATGTTGATAAACAGTCCAACCTTGAGCATTATTGCCAGAGATAATGCCTTGTTCTCCGCTTATAGCGGAACAAAAGTTATGTAGAATACTCTAACCTTCTGCAGACTGTAGGCTAATTTGTGATAACTGTTGCAAACAGTTTGGATCCAGATGAGACGCCGAGTAACTCGGCGTCTCATCTGGATCCAAACTGTTTGACACACTGATGATATTTTTTGAAAAAAATCAACTTTGAGCAATGTTGCAGACGACAAATTTTGCAGACGACCACTTCATAGTTTGCAGAAGATTATGAACTTTCTGAGATACAATTGTCCTGCAATGTGATTCAAGCAGCCATGAAGAAATGTCAATGCTTGTTTCCGAGAATCTTCCATCAACGTAGGTTTGATGGTACTGAGGTATGTGTGTTACACTTGGATGCCTGGTTGCCATGGATATAAGATTTTTTCATACCTGTATTTTATCCCTTGCAGACACAAACATCAATTCACTGACACTTGCAAACAGCTTCTACACTTACTTTTTGTCCCTGAAACTTTTGTCTGAAACAAGAATAGGAAGTTTTTGACAATCAAATTCAGCTTCTTTGCAGATAGATGTGATGCTGAAATTTTCAGATTTTCAGTAGAAGCAGACAATGGTATCAGTCATATGAAGGTTGAAGAGTGATGGTGGGAGACTGTCTTATCTTTATAACATCTGCTGTACATACTGTTGCCAGTTTTCAGTTATGAATATGGTGGGCTGAGATACACAAAAAAGTTCAAAAAACTAAATCTGCAGAAAAATGTTGAGCATTTCTTGCCAGATTTTATTTGCCAGTAGATGCACTCTTCCCAGTAATACAGTCAAGCTTGTATTAACCCTTCTGCTGTTGAATATTCATATATTACACTCAGCCCAGGGCTCTAGATAAGGGGGTATTTTAAAAACTGAAATCTTTATTTTTGCATTAAACCCTATGGTGTTGTAACTCTTTAGCATCGTCTTGAAGAGACGATTCTAATGAGTAGTGACACAATAGGATTTGGTGCTAAAATGAGTGAGAAAATGTTGTATTTGTTCAGTTTACTCCCCCTCATCTGGAGCCCTGATGTCTCTGCCCACTTTGAACATCTACCAACTGAACTATTGGCTTATGAATGAATTAAGGAAAAAAACACCCAGGAATGAACACAAGAAAACAGTGCAGACCCTGAGCAGATAGCTCTTTCAAGAGCTGTCTGATCTGGGTCTACACTGTTTTCAAAAGGTGTCAATACTTGTATACCCTATTAGCAGGAGAAGGGTTAAACTCTTTCCTATCAGAGGGCTCCTATAGGAGCTTTCTGATCAGGGTCTACACTGTTTGCTTATTTGGCCAGTATTTATTAAACTATCAAGAATTCAAAGTAGACTGTTTCATGTTTTGGTAACGAAAAAGATCCACAAGGGAACTTAATGACCCACAAGAGTTGAAAGAATTAAGGGTGCCGCAAACTACTGCCACTTATATACCACAAATAAATATTCACTGATATGATATTGATACTGATGATAGATGAACCATTTACTTCTTAAATAATTTTCAGTATTGAAGACAGATGGTTGCTTAAAGCAGACTGAAAGTAAAGCAGAAGGAGCATTCTGCTTTATGTTTACTCTGTTTGAAGCAACCACCTGCTAGGATAAAGGATCTTTTCTTTGGAGAATATTCATGACTGTATAAAGTGATTTTTTTGCGTCAGAGGATAAATGAATTAAAGACATAGAAATACATATCTTTTGGGTCATGGGTTAATTTTAACCCATTACTCCATAGCCTGTTTCTAGTATTGACTATTATATAGGTGACCACTTAAAGCAGGTTGAAAGTAAAGCAGAATGCGCCTTAGGGCACATTCTGCTTTGCTTTCATCCTGCTTTAATCTACCATCTGCTAGAATATAAAAAATATTTCTAATGGTACATATTCATTACTGTTTAAAGTGAGACTATTTTCTTCAGTGGAGGAATAAGTGAAAGGTGTAAAAAAGGCCTATTTTTATGCCCCCAGAATCTACGATTCGGGGGCATATAGTTTTTGTCATGTCTGTTGGTTTGTCCGTCCGCGCCACCGAAATGGGTTAGAGGGCCTTTTCTGGCCAGATAACGGTAAACATAACAAAAGAAGACAATAGAGTTCATTCCGTAACAATAGAATAAGGGGCCGTGGCCCGTTATTCAAACAAAAGAAAATAACAAAAGAAAAGGCCCTCTAACCCATTTCGGTTGCACGTCCGTCTGTCCGTCCGTCTGTCCGTCCATCTGTCCGTCTGTCTGTGCCAAAAACCTTAACCTTGGCTATAACTCTTGCATTTTTGTACCTGGACCTTTTATACTTGGTATGTGTCTTCCCTGTATCAAGACCTTTCCATCTATACAAACCTTTTTGACCTTGTGACCTTGACCTTGACATTTGACCTACTTTTGTAAAAATCTTTAAATGGCTATAAGATTTGCACCAGTAGGCCCAGGGCTTTCATATTTTGTATGTATATTTCTTTTGTCAAGACCTTTCCAACCATACCAACATCTTTGACCATGTGACCTTGACCATGACCTTTGACCTATTTAATCAAACTTTAACCAAAAACCTTAACCTTGGCTATAACTTTTGCATTTTTAAACCTGGGCCTTTTATACTTGGCATGTGTATTCCTCATGGCAAGACCTTTCCAACCATACAAACCTTTTGGACCTTGTGACCTTGACCTTGACATTTGACCTACTATTGTAAAAATCTTTAAATGGCTATAACATTTGCACCAGTAGGCCCAGGGCTTTCATATTTTGTATGTATATTTCTTTTGTCAAGACCTTTCCAACCATACCAACATATTTGACCATGTGACCTTGACCTTGACCTTTGACCTATTTAATCAAACTTTAACCAAAAACCTTAACCTTGGCTATAACTTTTGCATTTTTAAACCTGGGCCTTTTATACTTGGCATGTGTATTCCTCATGGCAAGACCTTTCCAACCATATAAAACTTTTTGACCTCGTGACCTTGACCTTGAAATTTGATCTACTATTGTAAAAATCTTTAAATGGCTATAACATTTGCACCAGTAGGCCCAGGGCTTTCATATTTTGTATGTATATTTCTTTTGTCAAGACCTTTCCAACCATACCAACATATTTGACCATGTGACCTTGACCTTGACCTTTGACCTATTTAATCAAACTTTAACCAAAAACCTTAACCTTGGCTATAACTTTTGCATTTTTAAACCTGGGCCTTTTATACTTGGCATGTGTATTCCTTATGGCAAGACCTTCCCAACCATATAAAACTTTTTGACCTTGTGACCTTGACCTTGAAATTTGACCTACTTTTGTAAAAATCTTTAAATGGCTATAACATTTGCACCAGTAGGCCCAGGGTTTTATATTTTGTATGTATATTTCTTGTGTCAAGACCTTTCCAACCATACCAACATCTTTGAACATGCGACCTTGACCTTGACCTTTGACCTATTTAATCAAACTTTAACCAAAAACCTTAACCTTGGCTATAACTTTTGCATTTTTGCACCTGGGCATTTTATACTTGGCATGTGTATTCCTCATGGCAAGACCTTTCCAACCATACAAAACTTTTTGACCTTGACCTTGACATTTGACCTTTTTTTTGTAAAAATCTTTAAATTGCTATAACATTTGCACCAGTTGGCCCAGGGCTTTAATATTTTGTATGTATATTTCTTGTGTCAAGACCTTTCCAACCATACCAACATCTTTGACCATGTGACCTTGACCTCGATCTTTGACCTATTTAATCAAACTTTAACCAAAAACCTTAACCTTGGATATAACTTTTGCATTTTTGCACCTTGGCCTTTTATACTTGACACGTGTTTTCCCTTTCTAACCATACAAAACTTTTTGACCTTGTGACCTTGACATTTGACCTACTTTTGTTGAAATCTTTAAATGGCTATAACATTTGCACCAGTAGGCCTACGGCTTTCATATTTTGTTTATATATTTCTTGTGTCAAGACCTTTCCAACCATACCTACGTTTTTGCCCTTGTGACCTTGACCTTTGACCTTTATTTGTATAAATCTTTATACGCCTATAACATTTGAACCAGGTGGCCTAGAGCTTCCATACTTTATATGTTTCTTGTGTTAAGACTTCTCCAACCATGCCAATGTTTCATTTACCCTACGACCATGACTTTTGACCTACTTTTGCAAATAAGCATTACATTACAGAACATGATTCTGGCTGGGGGCATTTGTGTTTCACAAACACATTGCTTTTCATCTGATCATCACCAAACTTTCTGAAAATGTTTGTTGACATAAAATGGAGACCAATTTGGATAACCAGCGGCATCAATTTATGCTAGGCCCTTTGGAGTAATGGCCCTTGAAGTCCTCAAAATGGCGCTCCACTACAGTTTCAGCTCTCTAACTTTTACGTTTGATAGTCTGGATTCCCCTCCCTGTATCATCGGGGGCATTCGTGTAACTGGGACACGCTCTTGTTTAGGTAATGGGTTAAAGCAAGATGAAAAATCAAAATGCTCCTGGAATCTTGTTTTAAACAGTTTCTTGCCTTTACCGCACATTTTAGCATATTTGATTTATTTTTTTACAAACAGTGTACCTGTGATGAGTACACTAATATTCAAAAAGTGCAGATAAAGATCAGAGGACTCCTGATCAGGGTCTGCATTGATCTTCATTTTGCAATATATTCTTAAATACAAACAAAAATAGTCAAAAATGGACTTGACTTAATTTGAAATGGTAAATATTGCCAATTAAGTTTTAGGAAACAACGGGTTAACCTTTACTCTGTAGCCTGTTTTAAGTATCTAAGATAGGTGACCACTTAAAACAGGTTGAAAGTAAAGTGGAATGTGCCTGCTATATTTTCAGCCTTCTTTAAGCTACCATCTGCTAGAATATAGAAAATTATTTCTTATGATACACATTATTGACTATAGCAAACTGAACTATTTTCATAAAGATATGAGTAAGTTACATGAATGTATTTAATGGTAAAAATGTGTATATATGGAATAAAGGGTTAAAACCACTTTGACTGTATCATAAGAATTATGGTTGTAATATCAGACCATAGCAGACAAATAGACTACCAACAAGACCAAGGTAAATAATTAAATGCCTACTACAGACCGTGTATCCGATACGGAAAGGATAGCCCCCAGGATACATGATAAAACCAACAATTTAACCCTTACCTCACTGAATTTTTCAAATGGACTTGTCCATAACAGTTCTATTTAATTTTGAGGGCTGTTTCCAGACAACATTAAAGTTTTTATCAAACATTGATCAGAGGGTTCCATAAGGAGCCCACTGATCAGGGTCTACACTGTTTGTAAAGGGTAGTTATTGTGCTTTCAGGCATAGACATTCTCTCTAGACGTCATGATCAATGTTCAGGAACAGTTACTGTTTCCCAGACTAAGTTTGAAGATCAGATCCAAATAAAACTCAAGCTTTTTTTTGCCATGTTAGATTCAAACAGTTGTCTTGAATCATAACCCATTACCCCATAAATATGCCTTTTTACGCCCCCGGCATTGACAGATGTGGGAGCATATAGTAACATTCGAACAAAAGAAAATAACAAAAGAAAAGGCCCTCTAACCCAATTCTGTGGCACGTCCGTCCGTCCGTAACCAGGTTAAGTAGATTTTACCGTTTCGTCTAGCATCAACACCACTTACTCCAATGCTTGGATACTTATACAGTTATTGCCTTGGACCATTACCAACCCACCAGTAATACCCAAGCTCAGTTTGACCTTGACCTTGACCTAATTTAGACTTAGAAAAGATTCAGAATATATTGTCAAGGATGCCACCGTGGGCATAAGCGTTTATTGAACGCGCAGTCTTGTTATGCCTTCAACTTATTTATTCATTAAAGAAAATGGTTCCAATTTATACAGTCATGAATATGTACCTTTTAAAATATGTTCTGTATTCTAGTAGATGGTAGCTTAAAGCAGGATGAAAGTACTTCCATATTGCTTTAAGTGACCACCTGTCTTCAGTATTAGAAACAGGCTAGACTTCGGATAAAGGGTTAATGCAGTTTCAAACAGTTCTCAGTATTCAGCAGATGACATTCACCATTTTAAAGTGCAGTTGGCATGGAATCAAAAGAGATTATATTTACTTTATAATGATCAAAACTTCTGCAGAGGCCAGCTCAGTGCTGGCACCAATCTCCATGGTTACACTTTTAACGATGATACTAGTATCTGCTTCCAAACTAACACTTTTACCACTTTATGCTAGAAAATAAATCTCTCTATTTCTCTCTCTCTCTGTCAGTCTGTCTTTCTCTCTACCCCCCCCCCCCCCCCCCCCCCCCCACACACACACAACACACACATTGTTGCTCAAATGTCATCTGCCACATATTTTCAGCTTAATGAATTACATCAAAAATACATAAAATATTTCAAATCAGATGATCAGTTTCACTTCTGTATATCTATGCTCATTCTCTATATGCTGGCATGTAGTAATTGTTTTATAATGAGCCCAGGGCGAAGATTTGCAAAGAAATCGGAGTAAGAGAGTTATTTCCCTTTGAATATTTCAAGTAATGGTAACAGGATAAGGGTTATTTCCCTTTGAATGTTTCAGGAAATAGAATCAAAATAAGATCATGCTAAAAGTTTAAAAACATAAAGCATTTCCAGCATCTTTGCAAATGGTTACAACTTAAGGCATATTCTGCTTTACTTCCAAATTTTCACCTGCCTTCAAAACTACAAACCGGCTATAGTGTAAAGGGTTAATTCAGTAGTATCCTAAACTAGTTACGCGTAAGTCAAAATTTTAAATTTTAGTTTATATTTTTTATTATCACTTGCTACAAACAGCAAATAGCCAGATCAGAGGATGCGCTGTTTGCAAACGTTTATGATCGAAAAATAAGAGTTAAACGATTTTGACTTACGCAAAAATGTTGCGTAAGTTGTTTAGTAAAACGGGCCCCAGTTGTAGAAAAAGTTTCCTGTGACCCTTTCTACCATAGCTTGTTTTCAATAAGCAGGCTGAAGTAAAACAGAATGCTTTAGGGCCATCCTGCTTTACTTTCAGTCTGCTTTAGGCTACATTCTGCTGACATAAAGAAAATATTTCTTAAGGTGTACCATATTTATGACTGCATACAGTGAAACTATTTTCTTCAGTGTAGGAATAAATTTAAAGCATAAAAGAGAGTATCTATGAAGAAACGTGAGTTAACTAGATTTTTCGAAGAACTTTAAGCATGCCATGATCGTACATTTCTATAAGCATAAAGGTATTAAGAGGTGTTTCTATGAGGGGATTGGCACAGCTTCAGATAAAGTGCGCATTTAAAAAACTAAAATCCTTATGTCTCCACCAAATCCTATGTTGTGACCACTCATTAGAATCCCCGCAAAGCGACTATTCTAATGAGTGGTCACAACATAGGGTTTGGTGGAGGCACAAAGGAGAAAATACTGAAAGTAAGTAATTTACACACTCTTTTCTAGTACATCCCTAGATTGGGGTGAAACTCTGATTACTGATAGTGGAATTCTCTAATCATTACATAATGGCTTTGTTGCATGTTTGACTTTGATATCTGCCATGAAGCTTAAGTTTGCACTACCATTTCTTTCAACACCAAGTACATATTTTGTCTGCAACAATTATTTTATGCTGTAGTTCTAAAATTATTTTATTCCTAATTATTTCTTTTCAAAATACCTTCTGAGTGTCAAACAGTTTTGGATCCAAATGAGACACAGGGTTACTTGGCGTTTCATTTGGATCTATATTGTTTGTATGAGTAATCTTGGTTTCAAGGTTGGCGTGCAAAGCGTTAAAGTCGTTACACGTGTTTCCTGGGTTCAATAACTGTTCAATGATTTTCAGAAGTAGATCGTTACAGTATCAGTACCGATATTTATTTCACTGTTCAGGTACTTCAGGCGTATTCTTTTTCATACTTATCACAACGCAATATGTATTTGCAGACAGTTGTGATCTAGATCAAACACAGCAAAAAAAGTCTAATCAGAATCTAGAATGATTTTGACATTTGTATTAAGTATTCTGTAGATAAGAAAAACATAACTGACTTTTAAAAAGCAATTACTACAGACAGTTTTGAAGTGGGTGATATAATTAAGCTATAAAGGTAGACCCTTATCTTGATTGGATATAATCTGTTTCATAATAATTATTTTTGTTATCTGCAATATTTCAAATTTAAACATATTTTAGAATTAAAAAACATACATGACAGTGTCAAACAGTTTGGACCCTGATCGGACGCCGAGTTACTCTGCGTCCGAACAGGATCCAAACTTTTTTGCAAATTCAGGTCAAGTGGTACTTAACGTGATAAGAATTTTACAGAAACCATTCTCTGTGCTATGATGGGTTTGGAATGTGAATTCTTGGTTAATTGTGGATTACACCGGCTTTCTCTATTCCTGAGTATAGCTGTAGGAAAAACTATCAGACCCGTGTTGAACAAACACTCGGAAACGGATACAAAAAATTCTCTAAACAAAAGACTGCTTTATGCAGGACAGAAGTAATGCAGAAAGCTCCTAAAGGAGCTTCCTGCATTACTTATGTCCTGCATTAAGCTTGTTACTTTCCCTAAGACTCCAGATCTTGATATCTTTTAAATTGCGTTGAATGCAAGACTGCTTCTTGATACCCTTGTGATGTTGCGTGATAAACTTGCAAGGAAATATCAACCATGATCTAGATAAAAAATTTAATAATTCTGTTAATATTTTGCAACTGATCAGAGTCAAAACTCCCTCTTTCTCATGTATCAATAATGTGACAGTAAGAGGTTTAGGTTAAGATCTTTAAGATCATGAAACAGTTGAGGGCAGCGTTGAGAAACTTCACCCATTCCCCTGTTGTTCTTTAACGTCATTTTGGTTAATTGAACAGTGGGGTTGATTTAGTTAGTTTGAAGTTTTGGTGTCTGGCCGATACCTGGCTCAGTATGCTGCTGGACTGTTGAATAATTTAACCTTCTGCACGCTGCTGGTGAATATGTGACCACATTTTGCAAACAGTCTGGATCCAGATGAGACGCCGAGTTACTCGGCGTCTCATCTGGATCACAGACTGTTTGACACTCTGATGATATTTTCTTTAAGGAAATGTTTTAGATAGCAATTGAGAATTGTTTTAGATGACAAATTTTGCAGATAATTGGATAGCGTGGAGAAGGTTAAAAGTAGAAATATATTTGGGAACAGTTTCGGAGAGTCTCTTAGTCTTTGTGGAGATAGTAAGAGTGTGACACTTGATATAATGGAGGAGTCGGAACAGGATTTAATGACTGAAGGAATTGAAGGTATGATATCAGTCAAACAGCTCCAGATAAGAGGGAGTAAACTGAACAAATTCAAAATTGTGTCACTCATTCCCTATGGTGTTACTACTCATTAGAATCGTCTCTTCGAGACGATTCCAATGAGTAGTGACACCATAAGGTTTAGTGCACAAATAATGATTTTAGTTTTTGAAATACACCTCAAATGGATCCCTACATCAGTCTTTTTGGTGGTATGTTTTCTTTAACCTTTTTTTTCTCTGTAGAAACATCATTTTACATCATTGATGTATTCCTCCATTAAAGAAAATAATTTCATTTTATAAAGTCATGAATGTGCACTTTAACCCTTTGAACCCTAGTCCCGCATATAGTCGTCCTTTTCAAACAGTGTACATGTGAATAGAACACTTGTCCTGTGCAAACAGTGAAGACCCAGATCAGAGGGCTCCAAAAGGAGCCCTCTGATCAGGGTCTTCACTGTTTGTCATAATGCCAAACATTGACAAAAACAACCCTTAAAAGTCAGAAATGGACTTGACTAAAATGGAAACTGGAATTGTCCATTTAACGTTTCAGGGAGGAAAGAGTTAAGAAATGTGTCTTATATCCTAGCAGATGATTGTCTTCATTACAGAAAACAAGCTATCGTGTATAGAGTGAAAACAAAGTAGTGCATAGTTTTGTTTTTAAAAAGTTGAGGAGCACTCTGATCTGAGTCTTCACTGTTTGTGTAGGACGAGAGTGTAATCTTCACAGGTAGACTGTTTGCAAAGGATGCATATATATGGTTGACTAGGATTCAAAGGGTTACGAGACCACTAAATGAAGAAGCATTGTGACTCTTTCAACACTTAGTAACTCTTGTGGGTTATTAGCTTACCTTTTGGATCACTTTAGTTACAAAAACATGAACCAGTCTACTTGCAATGTTAGGTATTTAAATAAATACTGGTCTAAATTAGCTTTTACAGTGTAGCCCCACATCAGAGGGCTCCGATATGAGCCCTCTGATCAGTGTCTACACTGTTTGCAAAATTAAGTATATTTTAAAAAGGTCCAATATGTTGAAAGAGTCAATGCATGACAACAATAATGCATAAAATTCAAGGAGTTTTATCATGCATTAAGCTATTATCTGTCCAACAACAGTCTAATTGTATACACTTTGTTTCCAGTGGTTAATTGTTAAACATTCCCCACCCCCATAACTTGTTTTCAGAAGATGGTTGCTTAAAGCAGTTCGTATCAAAATGATTTTGTCCATTGCAAACAGTTTTCAGGGCATACATATACTATTTTTTATAGGATCAATCTAGAATTCCCGAAATATAGTTATTTACTTTCATATCCAAATAATAGTTCAGTTGATAGATTTTAGTTTTATATATTAATACTGAGCAGGAGGGAGGGCTTAATAGGAAATAAACCAAGGTGAGCTATATTCAATAAAGTCAATGGCAGTCCTCTTGTTCAAAGCTAACTGTATATGTCGCATTATGGCAGTGAACCATTGAGTCTTACATAGAGAAGCTGGTACTATCAGTTACAGTAAACTCTGAGCAACCTCAATATTGGCTCCTAACCCAATATGTATTGACACTTAATCACACTCTACCACGCTGGTGACCATAATTTACTGTTACAATCTGTACAAAGTGACATATCAGGTAGTGTTACTTACAGCCTTACGAGGCATCACAGCTCCCAGAGATAAGAGTGAGTAAAAGAATAGCCGTGCCATGACAAAACCAGGGCTCAAGATAAGGGGGGTTTTCAAAACAATAAAATGTTTATTTTCGCATTAAACTCTATGTTGTGAAATACTCGTTAGAATTGTCTGGAAGAGATTGTTATGATCCCCATTAGGGGAGAGCATATAGTTGCTGCTTTGCCTGTCCTTCTGTCTGTGTTTCCATACCTCCATCACATTTTTTTTGTCCAGAGCATATCTCGTCTTTTCTTATTTGGACAAAGCATTGCAGTAAAACCTTTAGATAATCATAATGTGTGAAGTATTGGTTAACTTGGTATTGGACTACTCCCAACCTGTTGTTTTCCCTCTCCATGTAATACTGGAACTAGTATTGGGTAACTTGGCAATGGACTACTCCCAACCTGTTGTTTCCCCTCTCCATGTAATACTGGAACTAGTATTGGGTAACTTGGTATTGGACTACTCCCAACCTGTTGTTTTCCCTCTCCATGTAATACTGGAACTAGTATTGGGTAACTTGGCAATGGACTACTCCCAACCTGTTGTTTCCCCTCTCCATGTAATATTGGAACTAGTATTGGGTAACTTGGTATTGGACTACTCCCAACCTATTGTTTCCCCTCTCCATGTAATATTGGAACTAGTATTGGGTAACTTGGTATTGGACTACTCCCAACCTATTGTTTCCCCTCTCCATGTAATATTGGAACCAGTATTGGGTTACTTGGTATTGGACTACTCCCAACCTGTTGTTTTCCCTCTCCATGTAATACTGGAACTAGTATTGGGTAACTTGGTATTGGACTACTCCCAACCTGTTGTTTTCCCTGTCCATGTAATATTGGAACTAGTATTGGGTAACTTGGTATTGGACTACTCCCAACCAATTGTTTTCCCTCTCCATGTAATATTGGAACTCAGAGTATTGGGTAACTTGGTATTTGACTACTCCCAACATGTTGTTTTCCCTCTCCATGTAATATTGGAACTCAGAGTATTGGGTAACTTGGTATTGGACTATACTCCCAACCAATTGTTTTCCCTCTCCATGTAATATAAGAACTAGTATTGGGTAACTTGGTATTGGACTACTCCCAACCTGTTGTTTTCCCTCTCCATGTAATACTGGAACTAGTATGAGTATTGGGTAACTTGGTATTGGACTACTCCCAACCTGTTGTTTTCCCTCTCCATGTAATATTGGAACTAGTATTGGGTAAGTTTGTATTGGACTACTCCCAACCAATTGATTTCCCTCTCCATGTAATATTGGAACCAGTATTGGGTAACTTGGTATTTGACTACTCTCAACCTGTTGTTTTCCCTCTCCATGTAATATTTGAACTAGTATTGGGTAAGTTTGTATTGGTCTACTCCCAACCTGTTGTTTTCCCTCTCCATGTAATATTTGAACTAGTATTGGGTAAGTTTGTATTGGTCTACTCCCAACCTGTTGTTTTCCCTCTCCATGTAATATTGGAACTAGTATTGGGTAACTTGGTATTGGACTATTCCCAACCTATTGTTTCCCCTCTCCATGTAATGAACTAGTATTGGGTAACTTGGTATTGGACTACTCCCAACCTATTGTTTCCCCTCTCTATGTAATATTGGAACTAGTATTGGGTAACTTGGTATTGGACTACTCCCAACCTGTTGTTTCCCCTCTCCATGTAATATTGGAACCAGTATTGGGTTACTTGGTATTGGACTACTCCCAACCTGTTGTTTTCCCTCTCCATGTAATATTGGAACTAGTATTGGGTAACTTGGTATTGGACTACTCCCAACCTATTGTTTCCCCTCTCCATGTAATATTGGAACAAGTATTGGGTAACTTGGTATTGGACTACTCCCAACATGTTGTTTTCCCTCTCCATGTAATATTGGAACTAGTATTGGGTAACTTGGTATTGGACTACTCCCAACCTGTTGTTTCCCCTCTCCATGTAATATTGGAACCAGTATTGGGTAACTTGGTATTGGAATACTCCCAACCTATTGTTTCCCCTCTCCATCTAATATTGGAACCAGTATTGGGTAACTTGGTATTGGACTACTCCAAACCTGTTGTTTTCCCTCTCCATGTAATATTGGAACCAGTATTGGGTAACTTGGTATTGGACTACTCCCAATATGTTGTTTTCCCTCTCCATGTAATATTTGAACTAGTATTGGGTAAGTTTGTATTGGTCTACTCCCAACCTGTTGTTTTCCCTCTCCATGTAATATTGGAACTAGTATTGGGTAACTTGGTATTGGACTATTCCCAACCTATTGTTTCCCCTCTCCATGTAATGAACTAGTATTGGGTAACTTGGTATTGGACTACTCCCAACCTATTGTTTCCCCTCTCTATGTAATATTGGAATTAGTATTGGGTAACTTGGTATTGGACTACTCCCAACCTGTTGTTTCCCCTCTCCATGTAATATTGGAACCAGTATTGGGTTACTTGGTATTGGACTACTCCCAACCTGTTGTTTTCCCTCTCCATGTAATATTGGAACTAGTATTGGGTAACTTGGTATTGGACTACTCCCAACCTATTGTTTCCCCTCTCCATGTAATATTGGAACCAGTATTGGGTAACTTGGCATTGGACTACTCCCAACCTGTTGTTTTCCCTCTTCATGTAGTACTGGAACTAGTATTGGGTAACTTGGTATTGGAATACTACCAACCAATTGTTTTCCCTCCCCATGTAATATTGGAACTAGTATTGGGTAACTTGGTATTGGACTACTCCCAGCCTGTTGTTTCCCCTCTCCATGTAATATTGGAACTAGTATTGGGTAACTTGGTATTGGACTACTCCCAACCTGTTGTTTTCCCTCTCCATGTAATATGGGAACTAGTATTGGGGAACCTGATATTTGGCAATTCTCATCTCTTTTTTCCCTCTCTATGTAATTGTTTTCCCTCTCTATGTAATAATTTGTAGTTGATATTTAGCAACGTTATATTGGGTAACTTCCAACCAATTGTTTTCCCTCTTGATGTAATATTGTAATTATTGATATTGGGCAGTTTAAAAGTGGGCAATTTCAAACTTGTTGTTTTCCTTCTCTATGTTATACAGTCAAACCTGTCTTATGTGACCTTCAATGGGAGAGACACAATAAGGTCACATAAGACAGGTAGTCGCATAAGTCAGGTTATCAGTTTTCAGGGGTAAATTAGTATACAAATGAACACCATATGGATGTTTCTCTGAATAAAATTATATATTAACCCTTTCTACCAAAAGCAATAATTAAGAAGATCATTTTCTATATTTTCAAACAAAGTTGCATTGCTATTATGACAAATATATCTACTTATTTAACTTGTCGACTATTCATCCCCAGTTGATCAAATACTATAAATGATCCAATCAATCAGCTGAAATATTCGTCGGTCTGGTCTTTTTAGAGATTTATTCCGTAACAGGTTCGACGCAAAAGTTTAAATTTGTCCTTCAATTCCGTTGTATCTGATAAACATGTGTCCAATTTAGGATCGCTTTCTCAGTCTATTTACTGTATAATTCATATTCAGAATCGCGTCTTATGGAGTAAGAATTCGATCCCAGAGTGTGTTAGTTGTTTTTTGCCTCTGTTGTCTCTCTCACAGGTAAATCTTTCCCGAAATGTCCACGTTTAGTGTCGCGTCTATAATGTTATCGCCCCGCCATTTTGTTCAAGTCAATTTCAAAATATGACAGCGCTATTTTTAACGTCGTTTTATTTGTCAATATCTTCTATTAAAAAAACAGTCTTACAAAGTAGAAAAAAAATACTTTGTAAAACCGACGGAAGAAAGACGCTTAAGAACCATCTTTTTACTTGTAACACACTAATACACATATGCCGAAATCCAAGTGTTCGCAACGGCATATAGGAATGTGCATAGAAATTCTGCTACACAATTTCGGAATATCGCTTTGTTTTCTAATGTGATTTTTCATAATGTATCGTACGAAAATCAATTCAAGAAGCTAACTGTCGGTTTACATGCATATAAAATGTTAATTACACGGGTATTTTCGCACAATTTACGATTATGATACGCCGGCGTTTCATGATACGACATAATTTCCCCTATCCGTTCTTTCGTAATGGAGTGTTGGATTTGGAACGACTTTTTAACCCTTTTAATCGTAAATCATCCCCGGAATAGTTATTTTCGGGGTAAGAAAAGCATTTTTTGTCGAGTTCTAATAGTTAGTTTTATATTTAACTGCTTTTCGGTAGCTCAATTCCCCAAATTCATTCCCAAATCAAGATCGCCGTTGAACTATTTACCACAATTTGTCTATTCACAAACTATAACATGCAGTTTTGGAACGTGAATTACTTGTTTATAAATCAAAATTTCGGAAATCTTTTTTTCAGAATGAAATATTATCAAACATAATTTAAATGAACATTAAACAAAGATGTTGTATATCACTTTTTAGGATAACTAAATAAACACTCGACATTTTGATCTGACATACAAACAAAGGAATATTCGCCTCCCGGAAATGAAAACTGAAAAATCGATAATGACCGGCAATTATCGAGTCGCTGCAAACAGGTGCGTTAAATAGGGACATGTGACTTTGGGAGCGGCATATTACGGTCGTTAGTCGCGTAACACAGGTTTGTCGGTATACACAGTCTTAACATAAAGGAAAATGTGTTGGGAGGGATTTTTATGGTCGGCTAAGACAAATAGTCGTTATATAGGGACGGTCGCTATAACAGGTTTGACTGTATTGTAATTGATATTGAGCACTTAAAAGTGGGCAATTTCAACTTGTTTTCCCTCTCTATATATTATAACTGATATTGGACAGCTTAAAAGTGGGCAATTTCAACTTGTTTTCCCTCTCTATATATTATAACTGATATTGGGCAGCTTAAAAGTGGGCAATTTTCAGCTTGTTGTTTTCCTTCTCTATGTAATATTGTAATTGATATTGGGCACTTAATAGTGGGCAATTTCAACTTGTTTTCCCTCTCTATATATTATAACTGATATTGGGCAGCATAATTGTGGGCAATTTCCAACTTTTTGCTTTCCCTCCCTTTGTAATATTGTAATTGATATTGGGCACTTAATAGTGGGCAATTTCAATTTGTTGTTATCCTCTCTATGTATTATAACTGGGCAGCTTAAAAGTGGGCAATTTCCAACTTGTTGTTTTCCCTCTCTTTGTAATATTATTATGAATATTGGGCACTTAATAATATACAATTTCCAACTTGTTGTTTTCCCTGGCTATGTAATATTGTAATGCATTGATATTAGACAGCTTAAAAGTGGGCAATTTCCAACTTGTTGTTTTCCCTTTCTTTATAATGTTGTAACTGATATTTGGCATCTCTCAAACTTTTCTTTTCCCTCATTGTGTTTTATTGTAGTTAATATTGGGCAACTTGCAATCTGTTGTTGTTCCTCTCCATTTGATATATTATAGCCGATATTGGGCATCTTCCAACCTTTTTGTTTCCCTCATCATGTAATATTGTAACTGATATTGGACAAGTTGCAATCTGTTGTTCTCAGTATATATAGTTTCCATTGATTTATAGTCATTGACACACACCAATCAAACAAGTTTCCCTGTGAATAGAAGACACCAAACTTGCCACTTCTGGAGTGGCACCCACCCACTGGTAATTGGAAAACTCAGAGTCAAGACAGTGGGGTATTGGGAACAGACTGTTTAGCATGTGGACATTGTGCAGGCCAGGGATAGGAGACATATCTGTGCCTATTGGATAACTGGGATACTGTGATAGTATAGAGCTGGTTAGGGGCTAAACTGTGTGTGGGTGTTTGTGTGCTGATTTTATATAGGATTTGTAATTCAACTTTGAAATAATTTACTCCCTCTTTCATAGTTTGTAATGAGTAGTGTAGACAGATGATTGCTTAAAGCAGGCTGAAAGTAAAGCAGAATGCTCCTTCAGGAGCATTCTGCTTAACTTACAGCCTGCTTTAAGCAGCTGTCTGCTAGGATATAGGAAATATTTCTTATGGTGCATATTCATGACTTTATAAAGTGGACATATTTTCTTAAGTGGAGGAAGATATTAAAGGTGTATGAAAGGCATATTTATGGAATAATGAGTTAAAAGTGTTGGCTGCCTCAAATTATTGCCTGCTGAAATTATATTATTGGCTAAATTGTAGGCTAATTTAATAGGGCTTCCAATGATATTATTTCACTTATAGCTTTATTTCTGTGACAATAACTATCCATTGCTCTATTTATGCAAATTCACAGCTAGCAATCTGCAAAATTTAAATGAGAAAATATAATGCCTTTTTGTCTGCACTTAGACAGAACTGATTTTTCGTAATGGTGCCAATGATTAGATTAACATAGAAGCACGGCAACACTTTTATTTCAAAGCACGGCAACACTTTTATTTCAACACTGTTACGAATCCCACCTAAATTTGCCTCATTATAAAAACTCATTAAACAGTTATTAAATGTGTTTGACAAATGGATATTATATTTACTATTTTTTCTCCTTATTAATCAACAAATTTGGATAGGTTGATTTGACAAATGATGACTTCAGCATTGGAAATAACTGTTTTAACATAATTCACAATTAGATTGAATAGGAATTTGTTTTGACTTTCAACCCGTTTTAAGGGATTATCTATCTTTAAAACTAGAAACAGGCTATAGGGTAATGGACTAATTGAAATTTTGTCAAGACTCCAGATAAGAGGGAATAAACTGAACAAATCCAATATTTTTTCACTTATTTTAGCACAAAATCCTATGGTGTTCAGCTCATTAGAATTGTTTTTTGGAGACGATTTTAATGGGTAGTAAAACCATAGGGTTTAATGCAGAAGTAAAGATTTTAGTTTTTGAAAATACTTCCCTAATCTGGAGTTTTGCTATGTTACAACGATGCAGACCAACGCTTCTGTTCCATCTGCTATAAATTGTTTTCAAAGTTTCTCATGTTATTGCATTTTTTGGACTAACACTCAAACATTTAAGACCTGAAATGTTTACACGTACAAGACAGTTTTAAAAGTTGGCACGGATTTATTTACAAACTGTAAAAATAGGTGTTTGCAGAAGCCTCGATCAACCAGAATGTTACATAAACTCCTTGAAATTGTCTGCACTTTTAGTTTATTTAAAGAAACATCCATATACAGCGCTCCCTCTCTACAACGACACCAAACGGGAAACAAAAATTGTGTGCGTTGTTCGGAGGGACTGGTTATAGGGAGAGACATTTGTAAACAGCTTGAATCCAGATCAGACGCGGCGTACCGCCGCGTCTGATCTGGATTCAAGTTGTTTGTCACTTGTCATTAAGGTTTTTTTCTGTCAAAATGTCCTTTATGTAACTTTGAGAAAAACAGCAGACGACAATTTTAAGTAGACTATAATACAGCTGAGAATAGGTTGGACATTATTGTCCTGTTTAAGGAACTGGGGCAATGGGTCATTGTAAGGAGGGAGTCGTTGTTGGGAGGGCCGTTATAGGGAGGGAGCACTGTACTTCCATATTGATAATATACATATAAAGAATTCTTGATGTCTAATCTGGATCTGAACATTGAGCAATGTCCGTCAAGTTGTGTATGATAAACCTATGCAAAGTTAATTCTTAGCCTGCCAGTCGCGACTATAGCTCCATATGCAAACAGCTTGGATCCGGATGAGACGCCGAGTAACTCGGCGTCTCATCCGGATCCAAGCTGTTTGACACTCGGACAACATTTTCAGCAATTTTGAGCAACTTTGAAGCACTTTGAAACTTGAAGCAGACGAGAAATATAGCAGACGACAATTTATTTGGTGGGCTAAGGGTTAATTCTTTGAATGCTGGGTAATCTTTTCGTCTGCAACAATTGTCTGCTACTGTCCTAAAATTTGAATTTTCTAAATTTCTTTTCAAAACATTACCTAAGGTCAGAATGTCAAACAATTTGGATCCTGATGACACACCACATTACACTGTGTCTATTCAGGATCCAAACTGTTTGCTTTAATTGTCATGGTTTTGCCTCTAGCATGCTAAGAGCTCATAAATTTCATGTAAATTTTGCAAAATAAAATTAATTTATTTGATTTATAGTGAAACCAAGAATGAGTCATATTGAACTTTTAAAAGTCTAAATAAATGGTGGCTGTTTCTAAAAACTTGTTATTTTTTAAATTAAAAGCAGAAACCCCCCAAAAATTGAGTATCCAGAAATACTATCCAAATGATAAACAGTTTTGATCTTGATCAGACCCTGTTGTTCTTTCATCTTACGCAACAATTTTTTTCTGTCTGGAACAATTATCATCTGCTACTGTTCTAAATCTAAAAAAATATCTAAACCTGTAGTTTTAAAATATTATCAGAGTGTCAAACAGTTTGGATCCTGATGAGATGCCGAGTTGCTTGGCATCTGATCAGGATCCAAATTGATTGCCAAGGTATAAATCAGGATTTTGTCATTTGCATATTGCAAAGAGTTGAAATCCTGGTTATCCCCTTACTTCATAGCCTGTTTCTAGCTTTCAAGAAAGATCATTACTTAAAGCAGGTTGAAAGGTAAAGCAGAATGTGCCCGCCTGTTTCTAGCTTTCAAGAAAGATGATTACTTAAAGCAGGTTGAAAGTAAAGCAGAATGTGCCCGCCTGTTTCTAGCTTTCAAGAAAGATGATTACTTAAAGCAGGTTGAAAGTAAAGCAGAATGTGCCTCAACCCTTTGAACCCTAGTCCCGCATATTGGCATCCTTTGCAAACAGTGTATATGTGAGTAGTACACTTGTCCTATGCAAACAGTGAAGACCCAGATCAGAGGGCTCCAAAAGGAGCCCTCTGATCAGGGTCTTCACTGTTTATCATAATGCCAAACATTGACAAAAACAAACCTTAAAAGTCAGAAACTGGAATTGTCCATTTAAAGTTTCAGGGAGGAAAGAGTTAAGGCACATTCTGCTTGACTTTCAGCCTGCTTTAAGCTATTATCTGCTAGAATATAGAAAAAACATTTGTGATACACATTCATGACTGTATAAAAGGGAACAATTTTCTTCAGTGGAGGAATAAATTATACATTGTAGGCGTAAAAAGGCGTATTTATGGGAGAATTGGTTAACACAGGGTCAGAAGTATCGGGATAAAAGTATTAATTTTGCAAGTACCACAAAGCATGGGTTAGTTGTTTTTTCGTTTTTGGCCAGTGAGTTAGCAGAAGAGGAAGTGAAGTCATTTTCAGTGTATCAGTTGGCTATTTTATTTCTGCTAATTTCCGATTTATGCAACAGGGTTTGGCAGCATCGTGGAACTAAATAGCCATAGTTCATCTGATCTTAAATTGGCTAGCGTTTTTTCAGACTGTGTCTTTCTATGATTGCTTAACTATTATTCCATAGATTTTTACACTTAAAATATTCCTCCACTGAAGAAAATAGATCCAATTTAAACAGTCATGAATATGTATAGTAAGAAATATTTTCTATATTCTAGCAGATTGTAACTTAAAGCAGGCTGAAAGTAAAGCAGAATGCGCCTTAAGGTGCATTCTGCATTACTTTCTGTCTGCTTGAAGTGGTCACTATCTTCAATATTTCAATATGGGGGTAAGGGCTAAAGCAGTCTGTAAGTAAAGCAGAAATATCCTTATCCTTTTCTTCTATAGATATGCCTTTTGATGCCTTTAACTACAGATGCATTTTATGCTTCCACCATGCCCTAACAAAAAAACATAGGAAACCTTTTCTGCATCCTGACATGACAGGTGGATGTGTAAAGCAGGCAGGACGTATGGAGAGAACTTTCTGGTTCCAGCCTGCTTTAACCACTTTATAAAACCTATTGGTTATAAATTTTGTTACTGGTTACCAGGTAGTTCCATATATGACACAGTGTGGACTAGGCCAATATCCTGAAACATGTCATGGCATGGGATGGCTCATAAAGTTAACTATTGGCGCTCATAAAATGGTGCTCATGAAATCAACTCTTAAGGTGCATAAACCAGGTGCACATGCCATTTTCAAACAGTGTAGATCCTGATCAGAAGGCTCCGTCAGGAGCCCTCTGATCAGGATCTACACTGTTTGTAATACTTTTGAATATTGATTTGCATATGTCTCAAGAGTCATTGAAACTTTGTCATTTGATTTTATTTAAAAATTAGAAGAAGTAATGCAAAATATTGAGTATTGTAAGGGTTAAAACTTAACAATCATGATCATAGGTTGGTTGCAGACTTGCAGGCAGTTGAGAGTGTTTGGCGTTAATGGACAAATCGTGTTTTCCTTATGTCAGTCATTTGCTCCTTCATGTTAACAAGGAGTGCTTTTTCTGGAGAGAAGAAACTAAATTGTACCCTTCTCCTGCTATTAAAATATATTGATGTTTTTTTTCTAAACAATGTAGACCCAGATCAGACAGCTTCTGAAGGAAATGTCTAATCAGGGTCCAATTGGTTTCTTAAATGGATGTCTTGCGTGCATGAATCTGAATGCTTTTCTTAGGGAAAAAATCATTGTTTTATTATCCAATGTCATAGCTAGGGGGGAAATTATCCAATTTTATAAATCAAATTATAGATTTTCATAGTGGGCAGTGTTTTATATGAATAATCAGCAGGAGAAAGTGAAATCAACTTGGGCCTTTTTCATAAAACTTTGTATGACAAAAACGGTCGAAAGTCAAAACTTAAAAAAACATTTAATTTTTTATTTCTCTATCTAATCCTGTCTTGTGATATCTCTTTGGAATCATCTTTTCTTGAAAAGACAATTCCAAATAGATGTCACAAGACAGGATTAGATGGAGAAATAATTTACAGGGCTGCCATAACTTGACATAAAAAATCCTAAGATTTCCAAATTTGTATTTTTCAAGTGCGGTTTTACGAATCGTACCTTTTCCCCATCGCCTGTTTCTAGTTTTGTTGACACGTGTCTGCTTAAAGCAAGCTGAAAGGAAAGCAGAATGCGCCTTAAGGCGCATTCTGCTTTCCTTTCAGCCTGCTTTAAGCTATCATATACTAGAAAAAAATCCGAAGATTTAGGAAAAATCTGGAGAAATGGCAGCCCTGAATAAATAATAATTGAGACTGTTATAACCGACTTACGACAACATTTGTCATACAAAGTTTTATGAAACGGGCTCCTGGTACATCAAATTACTACTTATATGCAGTACTGAAAACCTGTGTGCAGAGTTCGACAGCTGTTAAAAATTTTGCGTTACAAGTGGATGTGTTTTTTCTCGGACATCATGATTTGCCTGGTACATCAAATGGCTACAGTGTGTAATATAGTAAAAACAATCGGTGCTGAATTCCACAGCTGTTAAATTAGTTATCGCAAGTGTGTGCATTACTTCTCGGACACCATGTTTTGCCTGCGCTGGTGCAGCGTGGGCAATAAACCTGGACTGAAGGATACGATGGAACCAGCAAGACAGGGGGAGTCGCTGAAGAAATGCTTCTGTGATGACTCTGGCAGTTACAGTCCAGGTGGGAGGAGTTACTTGCCCTTTAACGAGTGTGTTGTAATGTCACAGTAAAGTCCAGCTATTATCAGTCCAATGAAAAATGTATTGATGATGTTAGGCCAGCAGTTGCTTGAATCAAGATAACAGTAAAGCAGAGAGTTTCTGATGGAGCTTTCTGCTTTACTTTCATCTTGCTGTAAGAAACCAGTTGTTGAAACACTCAAAAGAAGCACTAATTCTTTTGGGCTTTCAATTTCATACTACTTTACTGTGCTTCTTGAATTTTGTATGTTCTTATAATGATAGTGTACTTCATTTATTATATCTTGACAGGCAGTATTATGTGAAACCCTCTGGTAGGCGTTTATCCGGGCAGCTCAAAATGATTTCTGAATTATTACTTTACTTCTGTTTGCCTTATTTAAGCCTGTATTTAGACATAGCTTGGGGTTGTTGTAATGCTCAATGTCAAGGCCACTATAACTCAAAAAAGAAAAAAATGTTTTCAGTCCTGTCAATAACTTAAGTTTGGATAGACCTAATCATGACCAAACTGTGTATTTAGCTAGCTTTCATTAAAACATACCTTGGGATTAATTAGTAAAATCTTGAAAACTTGGTTTCATGGTATTAGTGATGCAGATAATGGCATTTTTGTAGAACACTATTTCCAACTGTTTGTCACCTTGATAAAGGAAATAAGCAAAAGACTGTGTTAATGTTTGACAATTTTGTAGAATATGACATGTACTGTTCAATAAACAAAGAGTTGACAGTCTATGTTGGTGACAGATGCTTGGATTATACATGAACATTCAGTTATGCACATTGTTAGTATATACAGTATCAATGTACAGTAAAACCTCTATTACCACTTAATTATTAGGTGTTATGACAGTTGACTGCTTAACCGATTACCCTATAAATATTCCTTTTTATGCCATTAATTTATTATTCAACTGAAGAAAAAAGCTCCACATTATACAATCATGAATATGTAGCATAAGAAATATTTTTTATATTCTAGCAGATGGTAGCTTAAAGCAGGCACATTCTGCTTTACTTTCAACCTGCTTTAAGTGGTCACTTCTCTTCAAAACTAGAAACAGGCTATAGGGTAAAGGGTTAAAGCAAGGTGACAGTAAGACAGAAAAGCTCCTATAGGCACAAAGCATCTTTAGGTTGAGGATCCCTAATGAGATCAGTTTATGTTGCTTAATATCAGGGGCCCGTTTCATAAAACTTCATACGAAAAATGTTGTCGTAAGTCAGATCATAAAAGTCTGAATTATTATTTATTTCTCCATCTAATCCTGTCTTGTGACATCTTTTTGGAATCGTCTTTTCAAGACGATTCCAAAAAGATGTTACAAGACAGGATTAGATAGAGAAATAAGAAATTATATGTATTTTAAATTTTGACTTACGATCGTTTTTGTTGTACGAAGATTTATGAAACGGGCCCCTGAACTCTATGGAGAGGGATTCTCATCAACTGCCAACCTGTTCCGAACCATGCATTAGCATTGTTCGAAACAATTGGGCCGGCAGTTAACGAGAATGGCAGATCAGTGTATGTAGAGTACCAATTTTGATCTGATTTCATTAGGGCTCCTCAACCTTAATCATTATATCAAGGCACCAGTTGCCTGTGTACACAATGTGTACAGTTTAATTAACCCTTTACCCCATAGCCTGTTTCTAGTTTTGAAGACAGGTGACCAATTAAAGCAGGTTGAAAGTAAAGCAGAATGTGCCTTAAGGCACATTCTGCTTTATTTTCAGCCTGCTTTAAGCTAAAACTTGCTAGGCTATATAAAATATTTGTAACGGCAATTGTTCATGAGGGTATGCAGTGTTCGTATTAGCTTTGAAATACAGTGAGTTCCTGGGACTCAGAGGATTAGGAAAAGTTGAGTCCCAGGCAAAAATTACTGAGTCCTGGATTTTTTTTCCAATTATGAAGGTTTCTTGCATTGTTTAACTCTTTAAAACTGGGCAAAACAATTTAAAAGCATTAAACAAGTTAATAACTTTTAATATTGAATGATAATAATACATTCTAACCTCAAACAACAACATTCAGTAAAACTTCTCTATTTCGACCACTAAATTTTGTTATTAATGGGGGCTTAAGGCTGGTAACTGCTTAAAGCAAGGAGAAATAAAAGAGAAAGATCTCAGAGAACTTCCCATGCAGCTCAACATCTCGGACACGACTTTATGAGACACGTAAGGACTAAACGCGTTACAACCATTGCTCTTTTGAAGCTCTATATATATATGAGCGGTCCATAATTGTTCTCGGCCATAAAATACAGTCTTTAACTGGTGGTGCAACGAGTCATTTGATTTTGATTCTGCAGATTTCAGGGACTTAGCAAAATTATGCCTGGATGATTTAAATTCGACTGCCCGTCGATGTCTGTCCGATGACAGGTGTCGGACGAGTGTACTGCGTTGGAAATCGCAGCTACCTGTTGTGAAAGTATTTTTTGCATTTGATTCTGTGCACAACAGGCAGCGCATTTTAATTTGGTTTGTTTCAGGGTTGATGTCTTTCACTAACCATTCTTTAAAAGCAGCGTCTCTAAGCCACGCGTCTTGGAAATTCCTTGTATGTTTCACTTTTTTCTGTGCAGACGCCATGATTTTACACAATACATAGAGAATACCCGGTCTGGGTACCAACTGCTTCTCGATTGTTTACGAACACGTGTGCCGCGAATCGAAAAGGAAAATTGCTACCAGTCTGATAAAGACAGTGACGATACACGTCACGTGTTTTGATTATTTTGGGAAACCCGGATTTGTCATATTATTAGACTTGAGTGACAGCCTCGTTTTCATTCTGGAGCGTTGCTATGAAATGTCGATCAAGACGTAGTCAAGTAAATAACAACGGAGAGTTAATTTTTAGATCGTTTTTCTTTAACTTCTTTTTATGGTTATTAAAATCACTCTTTTTTATCTTCCGTCCCAGGGACGTAACAGACTTTGTTATTTTCCGTCCCTGGCATTTTCGTTACGTAATTAGATATGAATACGCCGTAAATACGAACACTGGTATAAATTGGAACTATTTTCTTCAGCGGAGGAATAAATTAAATTCGCTAAAAGTCGCTCCTATCGAGGAAAGGGTTAACAATTGTGAATTGTGCAGGTTCTATGTACAGATGATTTGACTGTGCATCAGAGGTAGTGTTTTATACCAAGCCAATCAATCAATTCTCCAATCAATACTGCTGTTACAGATCCAACATGATATAATACATCTTATATTCATTGTACAGTGCTCCCTCTCAACAACGGCACCCATTGGGTGACAACAACTGTGTGTGTTGTTCGGAGGAAGTGTTATAGGGAGGGAACTTGGCTTACATTTGCAAACAGCTTAAAATCAAATCAGACACTGTGTAACACTGTGTAACACTGTGTCTGATCTGGATTCAAGCTGTTTATCATTTGTCATTGTGTTTTGTTCTGCCAAAATGTCCAATATGGAAGAAAATATCAGACAACAATTTTAAGCAGACGATATTACAACAATGAAAGGGTTAGACATAATTGTCTTGGGAACAGTAGAAAGTGTTGTTGTAAGGAGGGAGTCATTGTTCAGAGGACTGTTGTAGGGAGGGAACACTGTACAGTCAATCTTGTATTAACCCATACACAGGACGCCATCAGCACCCTTAGCAAAATGAAATGGCATTGAAAGAGCCTTTTTTTAAACCATTGAATGAGCACTGAAAAAATAATGGAAACTCATTTTCGTATATGCTTCTTCAGTTATACCAACCATTGAAACAGCATTTAACGAGCATTGAAAGAGCATTGAAATTTTGATCAAAAACTGGTGTTTAAATGGTTTACTAGCATTTAAATTTGGGCAAAAACTGGTTGATTAAATGTTGTTTCAATGGTTTACTAGCATTAAACTTGGGCAAATAACTGTTTAATTCAATGTTGTTTCAATGGTTTATTAAATGCTTTAACCCATAAATCCATATAAATGGCTTCTTACACTTTATTACAGTGGAGAAAACGTTATTCTTTCCCAATAAACGCGTTTACGCTAAAACTATTTTTTCCATTGCAAACAGTTTGGAGCCAGATCAGACGCCGGCGTCTGATCAGGCTCCAAACTGTTTGCCACTCAGATCAACATGAATAGTCAAAATGGTCGAAAAGTTGTCATTTTCTATGTTTTAGTGCAATGCGTTTGCGTACGTTTGCGTTTAAACGGGAAAGAATAACAGATTCTCCACTGTAGTACGTACACTAGGGAAAGTAGTCCCCTTGAAGTCCTGAACATCAAATACCAATGCCATTTAGAAATATTTCCATAGGGTAGCTAAAAGCAGGGTGAAAGTAAAGCAGAATGCTTTTAAATGAATATTGTGCTTTACTTTCAACCTGCTTTTAATGGACACTTGCCTTCAAAACACAAGCTATGGAGTGATGGGCTAAGCATCAAACCCTAGCAATGAATATACTTCGCAAGTATACCAGTGAATAGTACACTTGTCCTAAACATAGAGTGTAGACTCAGATAAAAATAATGCAGACCAAGGAGCCTTCTGATCAATGTGACCTTCACCAGAACTTTTCTGCAATGCCTTTCTGTGCTTATCTGCATAAAATATTACTCACACATTTTGAAATACTTAATTAAGCATTTGAACACATTCTCATAAACCCTGAAACAAACAGTGATCGTTTACCTCATTAATTGTATCAAAAACACACAGATGAAGACAAGTGAATCCACAACAATAAAACCATGTGCCAGATTCAAATTCATGGCGGCGGACATCTTGGTTATAGTGGTTCAGACTAAAACACTGACTTCTCTAAATTAAATGGTAAATCATTGTTTTTTCAATGGCTTTCAATGGTCTTGTATGCACATTCCTAGACAAGAAAATGGTTGAGGAGAATAAATGCTACATCACTGCTGTTTAACTGGTCTGTCCTCACTCAGACCATTGGTTCTACCATTTAAAGACCATTTTTATTTCAATGGTGCACTAAAACCTTTAAATCAGTTGTTTAAAAGCTGTTTAAATGGTTTTCTCTTGAAAAATGGTCTTTCAATGCTAAGTCAAGGCTCTTTAAATGGTTTTTATACCATTTCATTTTGCTAAGGGTAAGGCACCTTTACACCTTCCTCCCCATACAAACGGATACTCATTTGATGTTATTGAATGCAGGTGACAGCTCTAAGAAAGATGAAAGTAAAGTAGAAAGTTCCCACTGATCTTGTTCTTCACTGTTTGTATAAGACAGGACTGGTGTATTTTTCATAGAGATACACTGTTTATAATGGACAATAATAATTACCGCTAGGGTTCAATGAGTTTAGATGCAACAGAAAACTTTACTTTCATTCTGCTTTAACCCTTTACTCCATAGCCTGTTCCTAAGCTTCATCAGGAGCTGTCTCCAAAGAAACATCTTTGAGCACCTCTATCTTCTCCTCAACATATTTAAGTGCCACAATTAATATTCATTTATGGCTTTTTATACAGGTGGCAGCATAAAGCAAGATGAAAATAAAGCAGAAAGCTCCTTAAGGAGCTTTCTGCTTTACTTTATCTTGCTTTAAGCAGTATAATGCCTTTACTTCAGCTATAAATGGTACACATATTCCTCCATAAATACTCCTTTGATTTATTCCTCCACTGAAGATTAATACAACATGGTATCTATAATGATCTGATCTGATCCTAGCTTCAAGATGCAGCAGTTATCAAGTTGATATTGATACAGTCTGTACATTAATTGTTTACCAGGGAATTTGAATCCTCGCCAACAACAGATGAAGCCGTTATGAAAGGATTTTAAGTTTTGTCATGTCTTTACTTGTAACTGCTTTGTATTTGTGTAGCTCATCCACAGCATTTCTCTGAACAGTTGACAGATGCTAGAAACCAGTCGTAAATAAAGGCAAACCTTAACCTTTCTCATGCCAATGATAACTCGTGTATTATAGTTTTATGTATGATGAGTATCTATGTATATGTATATGTGTATGTAATATTAAACACAATTTAAAGGTCGTTTTAGAGAGGTGTTACTGTAAACCATAGTAACTGTTTTGCTTTGTGTGTCTGTTCACTCATCCACTGCACTTCTTTGATGTTGATAGACACCAGGAATCAACAGGGCTGCCATTTCTCCGGATTTTTCCTTAATCTTCGGATTTTTTTCTAGATCAAGGTAGCTTAAAGCAGGCTGAAAGTAAAGCAGAATGCGCCATAAGGCGCATTCTGCTTTACTTCCAGCCTGCTTTAAGTAGTCTCATGTCAACAAAACTAGAAACTGGCTATGGAGTAAAGGTACTATTCGTAAATTCGCACTTGATTAATGCAAATGTGGAAATCTTTGGATTTTTCATGTCAACTTATGGCAGCCCTGAATCAATCAGAAATAAGGTGTAACCTAAATGGAGCTACATGAAAGAAAATGAATATTAATTAAAGGTAATGAACAACACTGTTATTTCCTGGAAAATGGAAAGGTAATGATTCTGATCTCATATTCCAGTAAACATTGTTCAATTTTACTGAAACTTGGTAAACATTCATATATATGGGCAGAATGAATGGGCTAAGTTTGATAATCAGTCAAGTCGCTTTAGTAATACAAGAGTTGTGCCCCTGTATTTGCTGAAATTTTGCAATACTAGATTTTTTCATGCTGAGGGTCGAGTAGATATCATTCAATCCTGATAAAACTTTGTAAGATATTTTAAAATTATCAGCCTTAGAAATATAGAAACAGTTTACCGCCCAAACGAAAATATGTGACATACAGGATTAGTTCAACTCGAAGGGTTTTCAATATTTCAAGTACAATCATTATCTCTAGACCTGCAGGGACTTATCTCCTTATGCTGAATTTTTCACATGGACCAGTTTTGAGGAGGATATTGATATTTTGGGCTGCTTTAAGAAAATATTTCTGAAAATTAAAGTGAAAAACAAACATTGCAGATCCTGATCAAGGAACCCTCTGATCAATGTATTCACTGTTTGCAATATATAAATAAACTGATATACTGTATAGAAAGGGTTAATTAAAGAAAAATGTTATCTGGAAAATGTTAAGAAGCTAAAGGTTAATTATGTTAATCTTAAATACTTAGCATTAACAAGGTACAAAGAACTTCAGTAGTTGCTCTTGATTGGTTTATGGACAATTTATATACAGGAAGTACCTATTTCAGACTGTGTACCATTTTGGAATAATTATGATTGATGGGTTCCAAGTCTTGTACCTGATATCTGTATGATTACCTTTCAAAACACTGAGCCAGTCTGAGAAGCTCATGATCTATCTTGGCAACATTTGAAACAGTTAATGGTTTGTTTTGATCACCAGGGCTCCAGATAAGGGGAGTTTTCAAAAACAAATCTTGATTTCTGCTTTAAACCCTATTATATAAGTGTCACTACTCATTAGAATCGTCTCTTCAAGACGATTCTATTGAGTAGTAACACCATAGGATTTGGTGCTAAAATGAGTGAGAAAATGTTGGATTTGTTCAGTTTACTCCCTCTTATCTGGAGCCCTGGATCACTGGGCTTTTTCTCTTGTCATAAAGCAGGCTTTGTGGTAGGTAAGAACATTGGCTGTTTTGAACTTTCTGCCAAATTGTGAACTAGAGTATCAATATGTAGAGACCATAGTTGCCATGGTTACCATAATAACAGAGGTATTTAACTTATCTACATGCAAATGCCTTTTTGGGAACGTTTTGTTAAAGTCTTTTTAACCCTTTCACCGCCAGAATCGCCTAAAGTCGAATTTGCAAACAGTTTTGATCCTGATCAGACGCCGCGTCAGGATCAAAACTGTTTGACATCCGTTTCGATATAATTTCTTATGTCATACTCTCTGAATTCTAATTTTGAAATGATATTGCAGACAATAATATTGAAGCAGACGACACAATAACGGTGTAGGGTATAAAAAACTCAAAAATAATTTGGCGATGAAAGGGTTAAGGTCTTTTATTTTTACGATAATAAATCCTATGAACTGCTTGGATAAGATTTTTAATGTCAATATTGCATAATTTTTTTATAAAGAGACCACAACTTGATATACAGCGCTCCCTCTTTACAACAACCCCCAATGTGCCTTGTTCGAAGGGTGTCGTTATAGGGAGGGAAATTGGCTTACATATGCACACAGCTTGAATCCAGATCAGAGGCTGTGTAATCCCACATCTGATCTGGATTTCAACTGTTTTTCACTAGTCTTGGCATTAAGTTTTTTTCCATTATGTACCTTGAGAAAAAACAGCAGACGACAGTTTTAAGCAGACGACATTACAGCTGTGAATAGGTTGGACATCATTGTCCTGTGTAAGGAACTGCGACAAGGGTCATTGTAAGGATGGAGTCGTTCTTTGGAGGGCCGTTGTAGGGAGGGAGCACTGTAGAATTGATACCCAATGGAATTCATCAATATTTGTAAAAGTGGGACATTTAACTTTTGAGCTATTGTGATCGCCCTGTGTCCGTCGTCCGTCCGTCCGTCTGACCGTAAGTTCGTCAGTCCGTCGTCAAACTTTTTCTTTAAAGATCTTCTTCTTGGAAACCACCTGGCCAATTTCTTCAAAACTTCAGAGGATTGTTCCTTGTAGGGTACTCTCTCAGATTTCTTCACATATAGGTCATCCACTTGAAATTGTGGTTGCCATGGCAACCAATTTAAAAAACTTTAAAAATCTTCTTGTCAAAAACTACTGGTCCGAATTGAAAATAATTTTACCCAAATGTGCCATTGATGACCCTCTATCAGATTTCTTAAACTAAATTTCCTATCTTAAAAAACATGGCCGCTAGTGGGTGGGGCAGATTTTCCTTATATGGCTATATATAGTGAAAACTTTAAAAACTTCTTGTCTGCGACCGCTGATCTGATTTGAAAATAATTTCACACAAATGATCCATTGATGACCCTCTACCAGATTTCTTAAAATAATTTTGATATCTATAAAAACATGGCCGCCAGTGGGTAGGGCACATTTTCCTTATGTTACTGTATAGTAAAAACTTAAAAAATATTTTTCTGTAAATGTACTGCTCCAAATTAAAAATAATTTTACACAAATGATCCATTTATGACTCTCTTCCAGATTTTAAAAAATCATTTTGTTATCTTAAAAAATATGGCCGCCAGCGGATGGGGCAAGTTTTCCTTATATTTCTGTATTGAAAATCTTTAAAAATCTTTTTTTCTGAAACAATTGATCTCATTTAAGAATATTTTTACACAAATAATGATTCATGGGTGACCCTAAATTGCCAGTTTTCTTCAAATAATCTTCCTAGCTCAAATATGGCCGCCAGTGAGTGGGGGTAAATTTTCTGATGATGGCTTATAGTGAAAACTTAGTCATTACTGGTCCATTACCATGATCGTAACCATGGGTACCAGGTGAGCGATTTAGTGCCGCATGCGGCTCTTGTTAAAGATGTCACTTTATGTCTATCTGCACATTAAATAACTTCTTTATGGTCAGATTTCTACCAAAACTTGAATGTTGGTTTCTATATTTATTAGACTAGGAATACCTCTGTCCATTTTTACCAGATTTACTGGACTTTGAATTATCAAAAAAATGTTAATATTCTTTTTTTTCAAACCAGAATCTGTTCAAACACAACCCAAGTGGCAAACAGTGCCATATGGCGTTTTGATCAGGACCCGAACTGATTGCAAATTTTATACAAATATAAACTTTTTCAAATATGGCTAGATTAAGTTTGAATGTTGGTCATGAAATAAAAAGTTTTCAAATTACACCATTTTATTTTCTGATACATCAGAGCCTTCTGTGATTGCCTATAGTTTTCATTTTCTCTTTTCATGCTGGGATTAATTTTGCTCGATTGACACTAAAGGAGTGATGTTTTTGTACAGCCAAACCTGTATTAACCTGCCAATCACAAAATAATCTTTATGAAGGCTTGGAGACTCATGGTCACAGCTTAATGCAGGATTAAAGTAAAACAGAAAGCTCCTATAGGAGCTTTCTGTATTACTTTTATCCTGCATTAAGCAATCATCTTATATATGAGCTTTTCATGCTCTATTATTGAATGGTTGCTTATACCAGTTTGACTGTTCTGGTAGGTTTGCTGATTAGGAAGAAGACACCATTTCTCATTGGTAATGGGTAACAAGTATTGACCCAAAAGTGGCTCAAAACATTGTCAGCTCTACACTTCTTCTACTTAGATGAAGTCTTAGAATAACCCTTCTCCTGTTATAAGGTATAAATTGACTCTTTTTGAAAACAGTGAAGACCCAGATCTGGGTCTACAGTGTTTTATTATAGAATCTGTCTGACATGGGTCTGCACACTTTCCTTGGCAAATTTTAGTGTATTTTATTAGCCAATGTTAAAGTTAGATGATAGGTGTTCATAATGGGCAGGATTTTATATACGAATATTCAGTGGGGGAAGGGTGTACAGTGGAGAATCTGTTATTCTTTCCCAATAAACGCGTTTACGCTCAAACTATTATTTGCAGTGCAAACAGTTTGGAGCCAGATCAGACGCCGGGTAACCCGGCGTCTGATCAGGCTCCAAACTGTTTGCCACCAAGATAAACAAGAATTATCAGAACTGTCCAAAAGTTGTTCTTTTCTACGTTTTAGTGTTTTGCGTTTGCGTACGTTTGCGTTTAAACGGGAAAGAATAACAGATTCTCCACTGTATATGAGCATATAAGACAATAGAAATGGGGAAATACAGTGCTCCCTGTCTACAACAACACTCAATGGGAGATGAAGGTTGTGTGTGTTGTTCGGAGAGAGTTGTTATAGGGAGGGAAAATTAATACCCTTACTTTGTCCAACAGTTTTAACCCATGCTTCTTCTTCTGTCAAAATGTCCAATGGGTAATATTTAGAAAAGAATAGCAAACGACAATCTTAAGCAGACGATTTTGCAGCAGTAAAAGCATTAAGACATAATTTCTTGTTTGTGGAAAAGCGGCAAGCATTGTTGTAAGGAGGGAATTGTTGTAGAAGGGCCAATTGTAGGGAGGGAACACTAATATAAAACTTTTTTCAACATTTTCCCTCTTTATGTCTTCATAAAACCCTATATTGTGACTAAAGAGTAAAGGGTAAAGTGATAACCTGTCTTCAAAACTAGAAAGTAAGGTTAATTAGAGTCTCCCCTCTCTACAACGACCCTCCCAACAACGACTCCCTCCTTACGACGACAATTGCCGCAGTTCCCTATAAACAGGACAATTATATCGAACGCTTTTACTTCTGAAATATCGTCTGCTTCAAAATGTCATCTGCTGTTTTTCTAAAAGTTGCATATTTGACCATTTCAGAGTAAAACACTTAATTACGAGTGACAAACAGCTTGAATCCAGATCAGACGCCGCGTTACGCGGCGTCTGATCTGGATTCAAGCTGTTTGCAAACTTAAGCCAAATTCCCTCCCTGTAACGACTCCCTCCGAACAACGATCATATTTTTGTCTCCCATTTGGTGTTGTTGTAGAGAGGGAGCGCTGTATGAACATAAATATACATATTCTTCCGCTACAAAGGTTTAAATGAAAACCGCTATCTTTCTAGATTGATCAAGGCTAAAGACAGTGGTATGTTTTGCCGAGTCAGTTTCACCGAGGCAGTGACAATTACTATCAATCCTTTTCACCCTCCAAGGATTGCATGAGAAAATTGAATTGTCACTCAAGAGGTTTGGCCCTTCAATCAATCAATTCTTTTTCTGTTGAAAACCTTTTTTACAATCAGAACCTGAGATGCATTGACTTTGACTGTTCTCCCACTGAATATCTATATATAAAATTCTGCCCACTGTGAATATAAACAGTACAGACTCTGATGAGATGGCTCCTTCAGAACCTGTCTGATATTGGTCTACACTGTTTTGAATATCGATCTCTATTAACACCACTAAATTATGTTATTTATTAAGTAATAAGGACAGGTAACTGCTTAACCCTTTGAACCCTAGTCCCGCATATAGGCGTCCTTTTCAAACAGTGTTCATGTGAATAGTACACTTGTCCTATGCAAACAGTGAAGACCCAGATCAGAGGGTTCCGAAAGGAGCCCTCTGATCAGGGTATTCACTGTTTGTCATAATGCCAAACATTGACAAAAATAACCCTTAAAAGTCAGAAATGGACTAGACTTAAATGGAAACTGGATTTGTCCATTTAAAGTTTAAGGGAGGAAAGAGTTAAAGCAAGGTGACAGTAAAACAGAAAGCTAGTGCAGAAGCTTTCTGTTTTACGTCACCTTTCTTTAAGCAGTCACCTGTCTATATGTCATATAGGATCCTATGTTTGTTACATGGAATGTTTATCTGGTTAACCCATTACACCAAGGCCTGTTTCTAATTTTGAAAACAGCTAGGTGATTAATTAAAGCACATTGAAAGTAATGCAGAATGCGTTCTAAGGCACATTGTGCTTTACTTTAAGCCTGCTTTAAGCTACCATTTGCTAGGAGTTAATAGAAAATATTTCTTATGGTACATATTTTGTTTACTACTATAAATGGGAACTATTTCCTTCAGTGAGGAAATAAACTAAAGGGGTAAAAAGGCCCATTTATGGGGTAATGGATTATGTTGGAGTTAGAGATACCAATTTTATAGCAGATGAAATATACCCTTGGCTCACCGAGTTTGATTTCCAGATCAATAGAGAAAAGCTGAATTTGGCCATAAAGCACTCACCAGGGTAAAGTAGCCAACCATGGATCTGCCAGTTTGAGAACTGTTATCAATCTAAATATAATAATTCAACCTGTACTGAGCCGACATTTCAGTTAACCCATTTCCCCATAAATACACCTTTTTACACCTATAATTTATTCCTCCTTTGATAAAAATAGTTCCCTTTTATACAGTTATAAATATGTATCATAAGAAATATTTCCTATATCCTTGCAGATAATAGCTTAAAGTAGGCTGTAAGTAAAGCAGAATGCGCCTTAAGGCGCATTCTGCTTTACTTTCAACCTGCTTTAAGTGATCATCTTTCTTTAAAACTAGAAACAGGCTATGGGGTAATGGGTTACGGAGCATTCAGATCTCTAAAGACAGGTGCAGGTTGCTTGATAATCCAGGAATACAAGAAATGCAGAGAGCTCCTGTTAAGGTTTCCCCTAATAATATGGGGGGTTGTGATACAATTTGAAGCAAATTGATTAACATGCAGCAGATTGCTTAATGTAATAGAAATGAAGCTATTGCTGAATTATTGCAGATACTACAATTAAACTTGTGCCAAACAACCACAAATTGAAGTATGCAGTTCTGTAAAGACAGGTGCAGTTATTGGCAGAACAGAAGTAATGCAGAAAGCTCCTTAAGGAGCTTTCTGCATTACTTTTGTTCTTCAATAAACTAGAAGCTATTATTTACGAACTAAGCTGCCTTATATATGTTCCTCTGAATTGTTAATATAGGTCTAACACTTATACAAGTCTAACTGTTCTTAGCTCATGTTGAAATAGGCCAGGAGGGGTTATGGCCGGTCTAGAAATTGATACTAGTTGAACAGAGCTTGTCGGAGATGACATTAAGATGGCTTTTATGTAATTCATCATGACATGAAATCTGTTTTCATCCCAGATGAGTTTCATGAGGCCGACAGTTCCAGGAAGCAATAGAACTGTTAATCATAGTTCCTGATAACCTTTACCCTGAGACACAAAAAAAACTTATATTAATATATAAACTGCTCTTTTCTAATATTTCAACCTCTAAGGGCCTTTTTCAAAGAAAATCACATGATTTTCTTTGAAAAAGGCCCTTAGAGGTCGAAATATTAGAAAAGAGCAGTTTACATATTACTATTAATTTAACTCTCTATCTGGAGTATTAAAAAAAAATATTGCAAAAAAACTTACTCTAAGCTTATACCCCATAGCCTTTTCTGCCCCTGTGAAAAGGTATTGAATTATTTTAGAACTTTTAAAGAATACTTTCTTAAATATTCATGAACAATTCTTGAAGTGGCCATTTAAAGTTTGAGAATATTCTGCAAAAATGCTAGAAATTTGATGTTTTAAGAACCATTGTTCTAGAATTACAAAAGTTCTTGAACTCCTTTTGTAGATTGTGTAAAGTAATTTTTGAAACTCTAGACAAATCTAGAAGTGGTCATTTAATGTTCATGAGTATTCTAAAATTCTTGAACACTTTTCACAGGGGTAGTTTTGAAAACGGGTTACCACTGAATTTTAGGAGTTTGAAAGTAAAGCAAAATACTCCTTAACCCATTAAGCCATACTGACTCATTTTGACTCATTGCGCAATAGCCTCATACTAACTCATTTTGACACACTTTAATCAACTAGCATATATTGAGATGAGCACTGATAATTGTTAATCGCTTATGAGTTAATGGGTTTTAAGTATCATTTAACCTTCAGCCTGATTTAAGGTTGCATCTTGAAAGGTATTGGAAATGTATTTTATATTTCATGTTCAGGGCTTCCTAATTGGTACATGTACTACTTTTCTTACTGTATGAATTATTAGAGTTTTATGGAGTAAAGGCTTAATACAAGTATTGGGTAAATAGGGGAAATTTACTCTATATGTAGTGTGCATAGTACACATATGCAAAGTTGCACATTACAATACCCATTCTCCACTTATAGCCTATTAATAAGACATTAGCAAACACTGTGTAGATGGACCCATTGAGGGCATCTCATCACGGTCTGCATTGTAAATGATGGCTTCCCATCAGGGTCTACCATGTTTGCTTATGTCTTATTTTGAAGAAATAAGCATTAATGGGTTAATGTTTATTGGAGGAACCAAGGTACAAGGTCTTTTTATAATGAATGTGAGTTATGCTTCCTTTTGCCTTCAAGTAGGTCAGAATTTCTAGCCAGATGCCTAATTGTTTCATGTTTTATGTTCCTTTAAATCAAGGTGTATAACTCTTTTAACACTAAGTAACTCTTGTTGTTATTAGGTTCCCTTGTGGATCTTTTAGGTACCAAAACGTGAACCAGTCTACTTGGAATTCTGGATAGTACTAGTTTGATAAATACTGGTCTATTTAAATTAGAAAACAGTGTAGACCCAGATCAGAGAGCTCCGATAGGAGCCCTCTGATCTTGATCTACACTGTTTGCAAATGTAATTAGTATATTTTAAACAGGTCCATGGTGTTGAAAGAGTTATAATTAAGCTGAGCTTTTAGAATGATACAAATGATTTGATTTGTATCCACATGGAGTTTGGATCCAGACAAGATTATGAATCACTTGTATTTTTCCCTGTCAACTCATTTTGCAGTTTGTACTTGTTGTGGGTCATTCATTTAATGCAAGGCAGCTCCAAATAAGTGACAAAAATACACTGAGTTAGATCAGCATGTGTTGGTTATGTTATTAATAGAACCTGACATGCATGTCTTAATTTATTGGATTTATTAAACTCATAATTTAAGAAAATTATAACAAACACATCAATTAAATGCGCTAAAAGATGCTTCTATAAGGGAAACGGTTAAGGAGTAGGAAGGGTGCATTTGGAAAGTCAGCAGTGTAAGGGTTTAATGATTTTTTCATTGCCAAGCTCAACTGTTTTGGTACTTTGAAGACAGTTTGGATAATGATCAAATTAAGCATAGCTGCATCTAATCAGGATCCACACAATATGAAGTTTGGCCGTTTGCATCAGTGCTCCTTTTGTCAGAATGGCCAAAATTTAATTTTGATAAAATATTGCGATTTTTTTTTTAAGCAGCCAATTTCATTGTAATTAAGAAGTTATAACTCTTTTCTGCTGTTTTCATATTGGACATTTTGTCAGAGGATACATAAAGAACACAACGATAAGTGACAAACAGTTTGAACCCAGATCAGACGCTGCGTTACGATCTGGATTCAAACTGTTTGCAAATGTAAACCAAGTCTTGCCGAGCACTGTAAAGATTAATAATTATCTCCTTGATCAAACAATCTTCTAAGTATTGCCAACTGTTAATTACTGCATCGCGTGCTTCTTTCAGCTTCCAATTCAATCCAGTTTAGCTATCTAATAGTGCAGGAAACCTTTGTATTATACTTAACAAATTATTAACCCATTACCTCTTAGCCTATTTCTAGCTTTGAAAACAGGTGACCACTTAAAGCAGGTTGAAAGTAAAGCAGAATGTGCCCTAAGGCACATTCTGCTTTACTTTCAGCCTGCTTTAAGCTACCATCGGCTAGGATATAGAAAATATTTCTTCTGGTACATATTCTTGGCTGTATAAATTGGAACTATTTATTTCAGTGGAGGAATAAAAAAGAGGTGTAAAAAGGCGTTTTTAAGGGGTAATGGGTTAAACCTGCATTTCAAAACAATTGCCATACAGATATGATTAGGGTAACACAGCAACTGATCAGAGTCTAACGTGTTTGCCATTTACCTTTTTGAATCCTCAAATTTGAACGATTTTAGCTAAAAAGTTCAACAAATTTGCAGATAATTTTCGTTAAGCATACTGTTTGTTGATATGATTTCTGGAATTAAAAATCTAAAATTTCTTTTCAAAATATGGTTAAAATGTCAAACATTTTGGATCCAGATGAAACGCAGTTAACTCTTTGAACCCTAGTCCCGCATATAGGCGTCCTTTTCAAACAGTGTACATGTGAATAGTACACTTGTCCTATGCAAACAGTGAAGACCCAGATCAGAGGGCTCCAAAAGGAGCCCTCTGATCAGGGTCTTCACTGTTTGTCATAATGCCAAACATTGACAAAAACAACCCTTAAAAGTCAGAAATGGACTAGACTTAAATGGAAACTGGAATTGTCCATTTAAAGTTTCAGGGAGGAAAGAGTTAATATGTATCTCATCAGGATCCAAACTGTTTGCAAAGGTTGTCATGTTTTCACAGTTAGCATGCAAAGAGGTTACTGAGTATCAGCTTATGAATCATTGCAAAGAGCTGGGAGCCAAGACTTAGGTGAAGATGTGGTATTAATCAATCAGATGTTGATGAAAATTGGAAAATTCATTAAATACAAAACTATCAGCATTTATCAGAGGTAAATTCTTAAAGCCAAACTCCATAGACGTTACAGCAAATCACCTATATCCAACATACAGTGGAGAAAACGTTATTCTTTCCCAATAAACGCGTTTACGCTAAAACTATTATTTGCAGTGCAAACAGTTTGGAGCCAGATCAGACGCCGGGTAACCCGGCATCTGATCAGGCTCCAAACTGTTTGCCACCAAGATATACATGAATTATCAGAACTGTCCAAAAGTTGTCCTTTTCTGTTTTAGTGCAATGCGTTTGCGTACGTTTGCGTTTAAACGGGAAAGAATAACAGATTCTCCACTGTAGCATTGATGGTAATTTTGTGTTTAGGTTAAGGGAAGGTGACTGCTTATAGCGATATGCATCATTTCTATACTGAATTAACTTTTACCATGCAAGCCGCAGATATATTTAGTTATTTCCTTTGCAAACAGTTTTGATCCATATGAGTCTCTGCATTATGCGGCGTCTCATCAGGATCCAAACTGTTTGACACTCTGACCCTATTTTGAAAAGAAAATTCTATTTTTACAGCAATAGCAGAAGACAATTGTTGCAGACAAAAATATTACCCAGCATGCGAAGAGTTAACTCTTTCCTCCCTGAAACTTTAAATGGAAAATTCCAGTTTCCATTTTAGTCTAGTCCATTTCTGACTTTTAAGGGTTGTTTTTGTCAATGTTTGGCATTATAACAAACAGTGAAGACCCTGATTAGAGGGCTCCTTTTGGAGCCCTCTGATCTGGGTCTTCACTGTTTGCACAGGACAAGTGTACTGTTCACATGTACACGTTTGAAAATGACGCCTATAAGCGGGACTAGGGCTCAAAGGGTTAAGCAGTCAGATGTATTTCATACCGTACTTTGGGAATGATTTGCCATGGTTAATAATTGGCCTATTTGGCCAACTGTTACGAATGGCGAAAATTCAACACCTCAAAATATCCTTATTATTGACCAACACAAATGTCAATTATAGCTGGAGACATATAACTCGACCCAAACATAGGCTGGAAGATTCACACCTTGGATAACTTGTAATCGGTGCTAAGTAAACCATGACTGATAAGCAAGCACAATATTAAATACATTGTACCTTTATTTACTTTTATCTGAGTCATATGTGTAAGCAGATATCCTAAACTATAATTTACATGAGCGTTAAATCCTTGAAAACGAACATTCTCAAATGCAAAATGGAACCGGATATTTTAAGTTTTTACCTTGGATGGTGTTCTTATCTTTAGCGCTTAAACTGTAAACCAGTCTAACTGACCTTATTGTTCGCTTTACACACCAGAACAATTTAAGAAATAATTCGGTGTTGTATTAATATTTAATTTCTGTACTCGAGACTTTATAGCCTTAAAATTCATTCTATGGTGAGTATTTTTTACAGACATTTTTGGAGATAGCATATTTAAGTAAACATTTTGTTTTAGTAGCAGTTTTACTTTTGAAGCCATTTTATCAACCAAAGGTATCTCAGTTGCGGTTTGATTCATATGGACGTTTTATTTTTGCCCCTTGGATTTCAGAATGGCCAAAATTAAACGAACCAAAATAAAACACGAAATTTTAGCACAAAATTACCAAAATATCACGACACCAATTATTCCCAAAGTATGGTACTGCCAATAGGTCTTCTATTGAGTGGTGGCATAATATGAGATTGACTATAGCAGGATAACTTTCATCAATAAGCCACTTATGGCATCATGGTTATTTTGTTACAGATCTCATATCAGGGATGGTGTAGGGCCCAATACTAAAAGCTCACTATCTCTGTGACAAATATAGATACATGAACTAACACTTTGAATGCTGAGTATTTTTATGTTCATCTCCAACAATTGTTATCTGCTTCTGATCTAAATGTAGAACTTTCAAAAATTTGTTTTCAAACTAGAGCCAGAGTGTCAAAGAGTTCCAATCCTAATGAGATACCGAGTTATTTGACGTCTCATCTAGATCCAAACTTTTTGGAAAGATAATCATGGTGTTAATATTAGCATATAAAGAGTTAAAAGCAGGATAAGGTATTTAGATAGGAAAGGATTACACAATCTGCAGGTCTTTAACCCTTTCAGCACCAAATTATTTGTATTTTATGGTGGTTTTTACTCCTTCACCGTTTTATTGTGGTCTGCTTCAATATTGTTGTCTGCAAGATAGTTTCAAAGTTAGATTTAAGGTAATATGAATTTAGAAATATAGATAAGAGTGTCAAACTGTTAAGATCCTGATCAGACTCTGTGCTAGGCTTCATCTGATCTGGATCCAAACTGTTTGTAAAGTTAACTTTAGGTGACTAGCAGTTAAAGGGTTAACCATTTTTGAGCATTATTTTGCATGAGATCCAGATGAGCCACCAAGTAAATTGTTGCAAATGACAATAGCACTTAGTGTTCAATTATTTCAAACTCTCTTATATTGAACCTACCCTTATTTCGAAGTTAAAATGGGGCTATGACATAAAGATATAACAAGATCTCAAGGTTTGACTGGATCTGGAATGGTATGGGTCGAGATATTCAACAGTTACAGAGTTAAAGTTTCTAAGTCAGTCTGGGAGTATTTCAAAAACTAAAATCTTTATGTCTGCATTAAAACCTATAGTGTCACTACTCATTAGAATTGTCTCTTCGAGACAATTCTAATATGTAGATCTAGTAACACCATAGGGTTTGATGCTGACATGATCGAGAAAATATTTACTCCCTCTTATCTGGAGTCCTGCATAGTTGTGTTTCAATAAAAAGGGCAAATGAAATTAAATATATCTGCTGAAAATGTGCTTTCTTACAAAGTTTAGTAAATTTAAGTATTTCCTTTCTTTATTTTCAAAAGTAGAAACTACAATTGTGAAGGAGTTACAATAGTTTTGCACCAAGCGCTTGGAAACTTTGTAAATGCAAGTAAAATCCCGGATAGTGTTTGTGATAGGGAGCTAAAGGTTTTTCAATTATAAGAGATTATCAGTTATTGTTATTTTGCGTGATACCAAAATACAACAAACCTGTGAGTATTGTAGACTTTTATGGTAATCACTTCCATTAAGTATTTCTGTTTTTATGCCTCCAGCATCTTCTGATGTGAGAGAATACTGTAAAAGACGTGTCTGTCTGTCCAAGCATCGGTACAAGGTGAACCAGATTTTACTGCTTTGTCTAACATCAACATTTCTTACTAGAATACTTAACCCATTAAGTCTAGTATCTACTATAGAGGACATTGGCATAGACCCTGATATAGACTAAGGTGCAGCATTACATGGTGTCTCATCAGGGTCTTCACTGTTTGCTTTTACATCTGAATTGATCAACTGTATGGGAAAACATTGCAGTATTGTATATCTATAATGAACTCTTCCAGCAAGCTGCTTTTAGCACATGAGGACAGTTCATTGCAATTATCCTGGGATAAATGAATACAGCTGTTGCCTTGGACCATTCCCAATGCACCGATATCACCCAACCACGATTTCAGCTTGACCTTGACTTAAGACTACCAAAAAGTTTTCAATTGAGTGGTTACTTGGTATAAAATTGACTGTATATGGCGATTAATACATTTGCTATAAAGGTCTATACAATTTTGAATAAAACTGTTGTGATTTTTACTTGCAGGTGGAGTGTCGGATGAGTTTACGAGAAAGCTACAGGAGTGGGAAGAACTGAAAGGGAAAAGAGTATCAGGCCAGTATAAAGGTGAGAAAATCTGTCACTTTAACCCTTTAAACCATAGCCTCTTTCTAGTATTGAAAATAGATGACCATTTAAAGCAGATTGAAATTAAAGCAGAATGGACCTTAAGGCTCATGCTGCTTTACTGTCAGCTTGTATAACCCATTACCCCCACAAATACACCTTTTATTAGCTCAAAGTTGAGAAATGGGACTGAGAATTTTAATGGTGCAATTTATTAGCTCACCTGAGCTAGCTCAGGGTTAGCTTTTGCTTTATCTTATCTATTTCAAACTTGCTCATATTGTATATGACCATAAGAGTTCAAATGAGTTTGATTATGGTTGAAATCGGACTAATAGGTTGAGAGTTATCTACCCTTGAATTGCTGAAAATGCCATATTTAACAGTGTTTACCCTCTAGTGGCCACAATTTTTATCCAGTCTTTTTCAAACTTGCTCAGATTGTAAACGACCATAAGAGTTCGAATAAGTGGGATTGTGGTTGAAATCAGACCAATAGGTCAAAAGTTGTCTGCCCTTGAATTGCTGAGAATGCCATATCTAACAGCGTTTAACACTCTTGTAACTACAGTTTTCAATGGATTTTGATTATACTTGTACACAAAGTATATAGCTATAAGTTCTCATAGGAGTGCAATTATTGTTGAAATCTAATTACTGTGGCAATAGTTATCTGCCCTTGATATACTTTGAAATGCTAGAAAAGGCTTCATTTCAGTATTGTTTAGGCTCTAGTTATCTGCCCTTGATGTACCCTACTATACTAGAATTATGAGGTTGTATTCCAAATTCTACAAATTTGAATGGATTTAGATTAAAACGGATGAAACAGAAAGGTAAAGCAATCAAGCTTCAGTACAACAGGTGAGTGATATCAGGGCCTTCAGGCCCTCTTGTTTTATGGTGAGCCAGATTGGCATCTTATTAGATGCAATATGTTTCTCTGATCTGAATACAATGTAAATCATCAATGGGTCCAGTCAAACAGATAAATGGTAGTCATTTTAAGTGCTGCTTCAGTGTAAAGCAATTTTTTCTTATTTTCTGAAGAATATTATCCCTTGTTATGCTGACTTTTGGAACAAACTCATTAACTTTCTAAATAATTGCAAATTTATATTGACTTCTGATGGGTTTATCCCAAAGATTTTAAGAATAATGGCAAGCAGTGCATACCCTGATCAGACACTCCTTAAGGAGTCCTCTGATCTGGGTCTACACTGTTTGTAAATGATGTATGTATTAGTTTCCTGTACAGGAAGTGTTCAGTCAGCAGCCTATACCATACAGTTAAACCTCTCTATTATGACCACTAAATTATATTAATTATTAGAGTGTTTACCATAGGTGACCGCTTAAAGCAAGGTGACAGTGAAACAGAAAGCTCCTTTAGGAGCTTTCTGTTTCACTGTCACCTTACTTCAAGCTGTCACCTGTCTATTATACAATCAATTAGCCTTCGTTTTAGTGGTCGTAATAGCGAGGTTTTACTGTATACAGATGAATAAAAATGTCTTTCATTCTAAAATAATATTAATTAATTGGTGGTTACAGCTAAATAAATTTTCTCCCCTTTAACATACAAGTAAGATCAGTCGATGCCAGTGTACTGTTCAAAGATCTGTTTTGGCTTTTTCCCATAAAACCAGTGTATTTATGATACTTTTATACCATGATTTAATGTGATTTGAGATCAGCATTGGCAACAAAGTGGGCCACTATAAGCATTCTCTTAGACTTAACCCTTACCATGCTTAACTCTTTCAAAGCTATGTAACTCTTTTGGGTTATTACATTCCCTTGTGGATCTTTTAAGTTACCAAAACATGAACCAGTCTACTTAGAATTATGGGTAGTGCAATAATACTGGTCTAAATTAGAAAACTGTGCAGACCCTGATCAGAGGGCTCCTATAGGAGCCCTCTGATCTGGGTCTACTCTGTTTTCAAATGTATTGAATATATTTTGAACAGGCCCATGGTGTTGAAAGAGTTAATGTTTTAATGCAAATCTCCAAATTCATGAGAATGGCCAGGTCACATTTACTGTTGAGAGAGTTGTCCACAATATATTCTATAGAATGACAAACAATGGAGACTCTGATCACCAAGAGTCCACTAATGATCATACTATTTGCAAAGGATTATATACTCTGTCCCCACACAGTTTGGATGAAAGGATTCTTGATCAATAAATACAATCAATGGTTTCAATGTTTTTGGCATTGATAGCTTGGTCAAAGAGCATTTTTAACTGGTGATATATTTAATCTTAGTGTGTTTAGTAAACTAGTATTTGCAGTCATTTAGACTCTAGATCAGGGGCCCGTTTCATAAAACTTTGTACGATAAAAATGGTCGTAAGTCAAAACATTAAAATACATTTAATTCCTGATTTCTCTATCAAACCCTGTCTTGTGACATTTCTTTGGAATCGTCTTTTCAAGACGATTCCAAAGAGATGTCACAAGACAGGATTAGATGGAGAAATAAACAATAATTGAGACTTTTATAAAATGACTTATGACAACATTTGTCGTACAAAGTTTTATGAAATGGGCCCCAGATGCCATGTGAATTGACCCAACCTGTGTGTCTTTCAGACATTTTTGCTAGAAATAAATACCAAGAACAGTAACTGTTTCAGATCATATTTAAGCTTGCTAAAATTTGGAAGTACAGTCAAACCTGTATTAAATGACCATTGAATGCAGAAGGCTAAATATAATCTGAAAAGACAGGTGACTCCCTGAAACCTCAAATGGACAATTCTAGTTTTCAATTTAGTCTAGTCCATTTTTAGCTCACCTGGCACGTAGTGCCAAGGTGAGCTATTTTGATTGTCCTCTGTCCGTCGTCCGTCGTAGTTCGTCCGTCCGTTCGTCGTCAACAATTTCTTTAAACGACATCTCCTCCGAAACTGCTTGATAGATTTTTACCAAACTTGGCCTGAATGATCCTTATATGGTCCTCTTTCAAAGTTGTTCAAACATTTCCAGTCCATTGCATATCTAGGTCACAGGAGCTAAAAATAGATTTTTTCAATGAAAACTTAAAAAATCTTCTTGTCTGAAACCACAGTACCCTGAGCTAAGATATTTGGCACAAAGCATCGTCTTCAGGTCTTCTATCAAGATTATTCAAATTATGCCCCTGGGGTAAAAAATGACCCCGCCCCAGGGGCCTTAAATTTACATAGATTTATATAGTGAAATCTTCAAACATCTTTTTCTCTTAAACTAATATGGCCAGAGCTTTGATATTTGGCATGATGACTCTTCTAGAAGCCCTTAACCAATATTGTAAATATGGTTTCGGTCCGTTGCCTATCTAGGTCACAGGAGCTAAAAATAGACTTTTTCAATGAAAACTTAAAAAAAACTTCTTGTCTGAAACCACAGTACCTTCAGCTTAGATATTTGACACAAAGCATCATCTACAGGTCCTCTATCAAGATTGTTCAAATTATGTCTCTGGGGTAAAAAATGACCCCGCCCTGGGAGTCATAATTTTACATAGAGTTATGTAGTGAAATCTTCAAACATCTTTATCTCTGAAATTAATATGGTCAGAGCTTTGATATTTGGCCTGATGACACTTCTAGAAGCCCTGCACCAATATTGTAAATATGGTTCCGGTCAGTTGCATATCAAGGTCACAGGAGCTAAAAATATATTTTTTCAATGAAATCTTAAAAAATCTTCTTGTCTGAAACCACAGTACCCTGAGCTTACATTTTTGGCACAAAGCATCATCTTTAGGTCCTCTATCAAGATTGTTCAAATTATGCCCCTGTGGTTAAAACGGCCAAGGCCCTAGGGGTCGCAGTTTTACATAGAGTTATGTAGTGAAATATTCTTCTCTGAAACTACTATGGCAAGAATTTTAATATTTAGCATAGTGACACTTTTAGATGTTCTTTACCAATATTGCTGAAATGGTTCGGGTCTGTTGCATATCTGGGTCATATTAGCTAAAAATAGATTTTTTTCAATGAAAAGTCTTCCTGTCTGAAACCATCCAGGTACAAAATATTTTTACAGCCCACTTAATTTTCAAGTTCATCAGCAAGATTTTTGAAATGATGTCTCTGGGGTGAAAAGTGATCCCACCCCAGGGGTCATGTGACCCTTGTGTTGGTTTTTCCAGGTGAGCGATATTTAGGCCCGCATGGGCCTCTTGTTGACTTTTTAGGGTTGAATTTTACAATGTATGTCAAAATGACAAACAGTATAGACCCTGATCAGAGGGCTCCTTAAGGAGCCCTCTGATCAGGGTCTACACTGTTTGCATATGACAAGTGTACTCCCATCAAGTACGCTGTTTACAAATGACGCATATATGCGTGACTAGGGTTCAAAGAGTTAATGCAGTACAAAGGTAAAGTAGAAAGCTCCAAACTGTTTGTACCGATAATAATTCCACCATTAGCATGCAAAGAGTTAAAACTCGCCTAATTCCAACAGACATTTTACACCCTTCACTTACTGAAATATTGTGATAATTTGGCACTCATTGTTTTCATTTTATCATTAGCAAACCATAATTTTCTCACCTCTCGGACAGAGGTATCCCGAAATCTAGGGGGTGTGAGATAACCTTATCTGTCCGGACAGATAAGCCGAACTATCTTATGATTGGTTGTTATTGCAGTTGTTATGACGTCGTCATGCATGCATTAGCATTAAAATACAACTCGCCACTGTATAGCAAGTTAAACGCGTTTTTAGGGTTGACGAGGTGAGAAAATAAATCTAACACCACAGTTGAGTGTCAGATAAATATCCCACCCTCGTGTGAAGATATTTTTGGAACACTCGGCAAAGCCTCGTGTTCCAAAAATATCTTCAAAACTCGGATGGGATATTCTTATCTGACACTCATGGTGGTGATAGATTCACTATATCCAGACTTATTTGGACATTTCATTAAGATACCATGCAACCAGTTTTATTTCCATGACAGTTACTTCAGTTCTGTGCTAGTATGCAGTTTAACTCCTTGAATGCTCGGGGTACCTAATGTACAATTGTCGTCAATTGCTGTTCTGAAAATTTAATTTTCATTTTCTTGCCAAAACAGGGTCAGAGTACCAAACAGTTTTGATCCTGACGTTGTGCGGCATCTCATCTAGATCCAACTGTTTGCAAAGGTTATACACTGTAATGGTTTCGCCGCTCTAAGCATGCTAGGAGTTGAAGAGCCTTAAGTCAGAAATACAAATTAGGGAAGTTTTATGACTTCAGATAATCGTGAGATAACAAGAATTTCACTGAACTTGCTCAGCCAGACCTGATGTCATATCAGCCTCCTGGGAACAATTTGGTTAGGACATTACAGCCAGCAAAATTGGCACGAATATAAATAGAACCTTTTTGGGAATCAAATCTTAAGGCTAAGAATCCAGAATAATCTTGAACACTTTGGTTTGGCTACCTGCTGCCGCTAAATGGAAGAAGCTGGGAGCAAGCAACAGTGTTAGAGATTATTTTTATAAGCCAAAAAGTAGCAAAATCATTTAAAACAATATTTGTTTGCAATGAGCTTCTGGCAGATAGGCGAAGAATGAGAACTGTTAAATTTACTTTTGTCCTATATTAAATTGCCAACTATATGAAAGCTCATTCATTTATTGTTTGTTTTTGAGTTGCTGCTTATATAACCACCCCCCACCCTCCCCATGTTTTCATTATTGAAAACAGATGGTTACTTTTAATCCTTTACTCATTAGCCTGTATTGAGAATTGAAAACACTTGACCACTGTAAGCAGGTTGAAGATTAAGCATAAGGCAAATTCTGTTTTACTTTCAGCCTGCTTTTAGCTACTACCTGCTAGAAAATAGAAAATATTTTTTTATGCATGTTCATGACAGTATAAAATGGATTTTTTTAATAAAATTAAAAGCATAAAAAGGTGAATTTATGGAGTAATGGGTTAAAGCAGGCTCCTTTAAGACAATTCTGTTTTACTTTACTGTCAGCCTGCTTTAAGCAACCATGTGTCTTCTATTCTGCAAGATACGGGGTATAATGGGATAAGGGTTAAAAAGCAGTGGTGGTAAACTAGAAAAAAGTTGTTACAAGTTGCAAACTTTTTGTATTGATGTATACATTATCTGTCTTACTTTCAGAATCATCAGAGTATTCAGAGAGTGCATCATATGAGAGTGCAGGAGCTGTCTCTCCAGAATTCCTTAAGAAACTCGAGGAGTCGGAAAAAGTTAAAGCCATCAAAAGTAAGTATCATCTACTGTCAGTCTTGAATTAAGCGACCACTCAATAAAATACCTATTTTATATTTGATACATTGTGGTAAATGTTTACCCCCAACTTGGGGTCTCATCAGGATCCAAGCTGTTAAACACTCTCTGATGATATTTTCTGAAAGCAGGTACATTTAACCCATTACCCCATAAATACGCCTTTTTACGCCTTTAATTTTTTCCTCCACTATTGAAAATAGTTCAAATTTAAGCAGTTATGGATATATATCTCAAGAACTATTTTTAGCTCACTTGAGCCAAAGGCTCAAGGTGAGCTATTGGGATGGCCCTGTGTCCGGCGTCGTCCGTCCTGTGTCGTGCGTCGTCGTTAACAATTGCTTCAAATGACATCTCCTCCTATACCGCTGAACAGATTTCAACCAAACTTTACAGAAATGTTCCTTGGGTCAAGCTCTTTCAAATTTGTTCAAAGAATTAAAAACAATGCAGAACTCTGGTTGCCATGGCAACCAAAGTGAAAAAATAATGAAATCTTAAAAAATCTTCTTGTCTAAAACCACAAAGGCCAGAGCTTAGATATTTGGCACATATTATCACCTACAAGTCCTCTATCAAGTTTGTTCAAATTATGCCCCTGGGGTCAAAATTGGCCCCGCCCCGGGGGTCACTGTTTTACATAGAGTTATATAGTGACATTTTCAAACGTCTTCTTCACTGAAATTAATATGGCCCGAGCTTTAATATTTGGCATGGTGACACTTCTAGATGTCCTTTACCTATTTTGTTCAAATGGTTCCGGTCGGTTGCATATCTAGGTCACAGAAGCTAAAAATAGATTTTTTTCAATGAAAACTTAAAAAATCTTCTTGTCTGAAACTACAAGGGCCAGAGCTTAGATATTTGGCACATAGCATTGCCTACAGGTCCTCTATCAAGTTTGTTCAAATTATGCTCCTGGGGTCAAAATTGGCTCCGCCCCGGGGGTCACAGTTTTACATAGAGTTATATAGTGAAAATTTCAAACGTCTTCTTCTCAGACACTAATATGGCCAGAGCTTTGAAATTTGGTATGGTGACACATCTGAATATCATTTACGTATTTTGTTCAAATGGTTCCAGTCTGTTGCATATCTAGGTCACACGAGCTAAAAATAGATTTTTTCTATAAAAATAAAAAAATCTTCTCGTCAAAAACTACAAGGGCCAGAGCTTAGATATTCGGCTCATAGCATAACCTACAGGTCCATTATCGAGTTTGTTCAAATTATGCCCCTGGGGTCAAAATTGGCCCCGCCCCCGGGGGTCACCTTTTTACAATGAGTTCAAACGTCTTCTCCTCTAAAAGTAATATGGCCAGAGCTTTAATATTTGGCATGGTGACACTTCTAGATGTCCTTTACCATGAGTTATATAGTGAAATTTTCAAACGTCTTCTCCTCTAAAAGTAATATGGCCAGAGCTTTAATATTTGGCATGGTGACACTTCTAGATGTCCTTTACCTATTTTGTTCAAATGGTTCCGGTCGGTTGCATATCTAGGTCACAGAAGCTTAAAATAGATTTTTTTCAATGAAAACTTAAAAAAATCTTCTTGTCTAAAACCCTAGTACCCTGATCTTAGATATTTGGCACATAGCATCATCTACAGGTCCTCTATCAAGATTGTTCAAATTATGCCCATCGGGTAAAAAATGACCCTGTCCTGGACATAAATCTTTTTCTCCATTTTGTCAGTTAATCTCAGGTGAGCGAATATGCCCCATGGGGCTCTTGTTTTTATTCTAGCAGATGGTGGCTTAAAGCAGGCTGAAAGTAAAGCAGAATGTGCCTTAAGGCACATTCTGCTTTACTTTCAACCTGCTTTAAGTGGTCACCTGTTTTCAAAACTAGTAACAGTCTAAGGGATAATGGGTTAAATCAATTTTGAGAGTGGTTGCAGATGACATATTTATATTGTGTGCACAGGATTATTTTGTTTCTCATATTGCCAATGAATTTGACAGTAGTACTCAAGGGAAATGCATTTATTTGATATTTTAATGAAAATATCTGTCCCGATTTCCCATCTCACGCTATCCCCTTGATTTGAGTGTTTCCTAGGTAACCTTTCTGTGTGGCTTGCCGAGTGGAAATTAGAGATGGGTTTTAGGAAAATATATATTCTTAATTTCTTACAATGAAGAACCCTTTCCCCCATAGAAGCGCATTCAGTTTATTCCTCTGCTGAATGAAATAGTTCCAATTTATATAGTCATGAATATGTAGCATAACGAATATTTCTTTATTCTAGCAGGTGGTAGCTTAAAGCAGGCTGGAAGTAAAGCAGAATGTGCCTTAAGGCACATTCTGCTTTACTTTCAACCTGCTTTTTCTGGCCACTGCTCTTCAAAGCTGGAAACAGGCTATGGGATAAAGGGTTAAGTCAAACTAATTACAGTAAAACCTCGCTATTACGACCACTTAAACGAAGGCTAATTAATTGTATAATAGAGAGGTGGCAGCTTTAAGCAGTCACCTATCGTACACATCCAAATAATTAACAAAATTTAGTGGTTGTAATAGGGAGGTTTTACTGTATATTAATACATGTATAGTAAGTCAAACTCATTATATTTCAAAGTTAAAACATTGCTTAATCGTGTTTTAGCTTTGAATTACGGGTATTTTAGACTTAAGCTAGCTTGAATTACTGAAACTCTGCTTTATGACTGGTTTGATTTAACCCATTACCCCATAGTTGTTTCTAGATTTGTAGATAGGTCAATACTTAAACATTAAAGCAGGTTGAAAGTAAATTAGAATGCACCTTAAATGCATACTGCTTTACTTTCAGCCTGCTTTAACCCTTTCCCACTTAGCATATCTCTAGTATTGAATATAGGTGTCAACTTAAAGCAGGTTGAAAGTAAAGCAGAATGCGCTTTAAGCGCCTTCTGCTTTACTTTCAGCCTGCTTTAAGCTATCATCTGCTAGAATATAGAAAATATTTTGTATTATACATATTTATGAATGTATAAATTGGAACTATTTTCTTCAGAGCAAGAATAAACTGAATGCGCTAAAAGGCGCTTCTATGGGGGAAAGGATTAAACCATCACCTGCTTGAATATGAAATAATATTTATTATGCTGCATATTCATGACTGTATAAATTAACTAATGGTATAAAAATGTGTATTTATGGAGTAAAAGGTTAAGCAAGTTTGAGTTATTGTTAGGTGAAATTGTGAATTAATTTACACATAGATTTTGATTCAAAAGGAGAAATTTTTAAACTTATTTCCTTCCTATTTATCAGTCCTGTTTGATAAATGATTTCAGTTGAAATGCAAACAGGACTGAAACTGATTGGTACTCCTTTTGATGTTCTGTTGTGGCTGCAAATTGTTTACACACAAAATACAAGTATAGAGAACAGTAACAACACACCTCTCCTGTAAAACTACCCAAAATGAACACCATCATCTATTACATTGACAAACAAAACAAGGGGGGGAAAGAGTCCCAGGAGAGGGTGCAGACTCGTGTCACACAGATTCTATAAGAAAACAGTGTAGACCCTGATAAGACAGCTCCTTCTACACTGTTTTCAGAAAGCTTCAATAAATGGGCTACTAGCAGGAGAAGGGTTAACAAAAATTGTTGATTTGTTGATTTGCATTCTACAGTGGAGAATCTGTTATTCTTTCCCGTTTAAACGCAAACGTATGCAAACGCAAAGCACTAAAACGTAGAAAAGAACAACTTTTGGACAATTCTGAGAATTCTTGTTTATCTTGGTGGCAAACAGTTTGCAGCCTGATCAGACGCCGGGTTACCCGGCGTCTGATCTGGCTCCAAACTGTTTGCACTGCAAATAATAGTTTTAGCGTAAACGCGTTTATTGGGAAAGAATAACGTTTTCTCCACTGTATGTTGGATATAGGTGATTTGCTGTAACGTCTATGGAGGTTGGCTATGTTGACAGATAAAAGGGTTACTGCATCTGATAGATTAATTGAGATAGCATTATACTGTACATCTTTCATTTATTCCTCCACTGAAGAAAATATATCCACAGTATATAGTCATGAATATGCACAATAGAAAACATTTCTCTTTCTTAGCAGATGGTAGCTTAATGCAGGCTGAAAGTAAAACAGAATGCTCATTAAGCGTATTGTGCTTACTTTCAACCTGCTTTATGTTGTCACCTGTAGAAAAACTAGAAACAGACTTTTTGGTATAGCATTGAAGGCACTGTCTGATCAAAATCTGCACTGTGTATCATACTTATTAATATTTTGGGCATAAACCCTTGAGTGCCAATGTTAACAATTAAGTCATCTATTGGGAAATGGATGCAGCATAGTAAGGGTTAAAATATGAGCTACCTAGATCTCTGCAATCTGCTAACATTCTATTCATGCTAAGATTGACATGTTTACTTGATGTTTTATGATGCAGATTTTTCTGATCTTTAAAACATTTTTATGCCACTGGCAAAATTGTCCCCTCAATTCCTCCCTGAGTCCATCCTTCTGTTCTGAGGTCCATAGGAACAGGGGTTGGGCTTTAACCTAATGTCTAATCAGGTTCCAAAACTGGTTTAACCCATTACCCAATAGCCTGTTTCTAGTATTGAAGATAGGTGACCACTTAAAGCAGGTTGATAGTAAAGCAGAATGCGCCTTAAGGTGCATTCTGCTTTACTTTCAGCCTGCTTTAAGCTATTATCTGCTAGAATAAAGAAAATATTTCTTATGATTTTTATTTGTGACAGTATAAATTGGAACTATTTTCTTCAGTAGACGAATGAGTCGTAAAAAGGCGTATCTAAGGGGTAATGGGTTAAATGCAGATAATAATAATTTGTCAGAATTTTCAAGTACCTAGTAACCTGGAAGGGAGCCCACTATTGTGGACAATGCTCCCACCCCTGCATGTTAATCAAAAATCCGATGATGATGATGATGATGACCTATGCACATTGCTTTTGCATTTATTTTTGTTCAAAGGGGAAGAAATAACATCTTCTTTCCATTAGTTCTTCAAAGATTGTTGTTTAGCGATATTCCATCATCTGTTACTTCTAATTTCAGAGAAGAAGCCTTTAGAGAGTCAGGTAGAGCAAGAAATAGAGAGCTCTTCAGATGAGACGGAGGATGTATCACCACCACCAGAGAGACCACGACAGTCCGTCAATCTGGAAGAGATGCAGAGAAAAATCACAGACAGCTTCTCACGTAAGATGGAAGAATGGGAGAAACAGAAATACCGTCGACACACCAGTCAGTCCATCGATGGTCAAGACACTCCACAGAAATCCAGCTTCAAAGATAGGCAGAAGAGCAAAAAGACTAAAGAAGAGAAGGAAAAGGAGAAACTGGAGAAGATGAGAGAGCGAGAAATACTCAGAGTAGAGAGAGAGCAACAAAAACTGGATAAGGAGAGAATGAGAATTGAGAAAGAGAGACTGAAGGCTTTAGAAAGAGAAGCCAAGATAGAGAAGATGAAAGGAAGGCTGTCACAGCCGGACATGGAGGCACAACTCAAGAATCCAATTCTTAGTCCTCTCCAGGAGTATAAGGTAACGTCAGAGTTTGCGAGGAAGTTACACGAGTGGGAGGTAAGGAAGGGCATGGACTCCGGGTCCACGGCTATGTACTTAGAGGCACAGAAGCGTAGCCTACAGTTTGCCACAGAGTACCAGAATGCGGCAAACATTCTAAGTAAGGCTGGTGAAACTACAGGTCAGGAGACCACAGATACAGATGAACCACAGATGAGGAAAACAAGCAGTGAATCTGATGATATGTTCCTCATGGATGAACCAGAGAAGAAAGCACCAGCACCAAAGGTGAAAGGTCAGCGGCCACCGCCACTGACACTGGTGCCATGTTTTGATTCGCCGGAAGTATCGCCAGGACCTCCATTGTCAGATGAAAGTTCTCTGGACGATGTGTCAACAGAGACAATGGAGAGTATGACACAAGCAAATATAACAAGGTATGGGCTCATATTTAACCCCTTCACTGCAATGAAGTCATCAGCTTTAAACAACTGTTGTCTGCTTTTGTTTCTCAAATTTAAATTTTAGGTATCGCTGCATGTCTGTCTTGTGTCTGTCTGTCTTTCCGTCCACAATTTGTTTGTTAACACCCTAGCGACTACAAATTTCATTCAATCTTCATAAAACTTCATGACAATGTTTGTCTTGAAGAAATCTAGGTCAAGCTTGAATGTTGGTCAGGTCCGGTCAAAAACAAGGTTACTAGGTCAAATCATAGAAAACCTTGTTAACACTCTAGAGGCTACAAATCTCATCCAACTTTCATGAAACGTGGTCAAAATGTTTGCCTCATTGATACTAAGGTCAAGTTTGAATGTGGGTCGTGTCTGTTCAAAAACTAGGTCACTTGGTCAAATCATAGAAACTCTAGAGGCTACAAATCTCTAAATGTTTGCTTCATAGATATCTAGGTCCAGTTCGAATGTGGGTCATGTCGGGTCAAAAACTATGTCACTAGTTCAAATCATAGAAAAACCTTGTTAACACTCTAGAGTCTACAAATCTCATATGATCTTAATGAAACTTGGTCAAAATGTTGACTCATTGATATCTAGGTCGAGTACAGCGTAGCTCCATTATATCGCCGAAGTTGGGGTCCACGAAATGAAATCCGCGATGTGGTCGGATCGCGATAATAGCCCAATTGAGGGCTGAACTAAATTCTGTTGTATATTCCATTGCCAAACTCTATTATATATCAATGTCATGCAATAAACATTTTTTTGGTTGATTACTTGTTAATTCTTGTCAAAACAAGTCTTTATATGCACTCTCATAATTAGCATCAGCGTTTTCATGTGTATTATACCAAATGCGTACTTTCGATTTTTACAACGGCTGCCATTTTGATTTAAATGTGCGTGTGTATCAGTAAGATTCAGTTACTCGTGGAAATCACACTTAATGCCTATATCGCGATTAGAAAGCGGATAAAATGAGATTTTCTCGATTGAATTGTCAAAAAAACAACGTACCGCGGTATATAAAATTGAAAGAACAATGAAACCAATTTACAGTTCACAGGTTAAATTTAATTATTTCTTGGCCGACATTGTTCGAGTACGTTGTTATCAGGTACGAAACGCAGTTATGATTTTAAGCGTCTGATAGATGTATCAAAATGTGAATGACTGTGATTTTAATGTCTGTGGTTATCTCTCCACTGCTATTAATGAGGATTAATTAGTCGACTTTGATAGTTATAACTCAATCAGGTTAGCTTGCTAATTATTGCTAAATAATGAGGGAAACTTCGCATGCACGAGTTCACTCAGTAGGCCTATTGTTTGTTTGTTAGTGCACCTGTCAATCAACGCAGCGGGATGACACACGCGCAGTCCACAGATGGTGATAATTGACACTGATTACGCAATTATAGCGACCTGTTAAAGGAAGATATAATTATTAAAGAAACAGAAATGATCGCTATGCGGCTTTTATTGACTTTTAGTATACATATAGGAAAAAATGGGGTCCAAGCCGCGACCGCGATATATTGGCTTTCGCGAAATAGCGGACCGCGAAGTAATGGAGCTACACTGTATAAATGTGGGTCATGTTCAGTCAAAAACTAGGTCACTAGGTCAAATCATGAAAATACCTTGTTAACTCTTTCCTCCCTGAAACTTTAAATAAACAATTCCAGTTTCCAATTTAGTCTAGTCCATTTCTGACTTTTAAGGGTTGTTTTTGTAAATGTTTGCCATTATGACAAACAGTGAAGACCCTGATCAGAGGGCTCCTTTCGGAGCCCTCTGATTTTGGTCTTCACTGTTTGCATAGGACAAGTGCACTTCTCACATTTGTACTGTTTGAAAAGGACGCCTATATGCGGGACTAGGGCTCAAAGGGTTAAGACTCTAGAAGCTACAAATCTCATTTGATCTTAATGAAACTTGCTCAATATGTTTGCCTCATTTGAATCTATGCTTCCGTTGAGTATGGGTCATAATCTAGGTCACTGTAGGTCAAGTTTTACATGGTGTACCAGGTGAGTGATTAAGAGCCATCTTGGGTCTTGTTTAAAACAGTGTAGGTCCAGATCAGACAATCTTAAAGTGGGCTGAGAGTATACAGAATTATGAGATCTGTCAAAGGGAGATTTCTATCTACTTTATAAATGCTTTAAGCATCAAACTAACCTCTCCTGCTTTAAGCTATCACCTGGAAAGATGCTGAATATGCTATATGCTCAGGACTTCCTAGTTGGGGACTAGTTTTCTTAGTGTAGAAATAATTAGAAGCATAAAAAGGTGTATTTATGGAGTAATGGTATATATGTACTGATTGGGTGTAGTGGGCCAGGCTTGAAAGTAAAGGCAGGTTTCACTAATTTGATATACTGGTAAATACTGGAAACACGTACATTTGAAAGATTGATAGATATATACAGTTGAAACTCGATAATTCGAACTCGCTTTAGTTTCTCATTAGCCAAATTTTAACTTTGAAATATGGCTATGTTCGACTAAAGTCATCGAAATTAAAACTTAAGAAATTCTGGTAAGGTCGATTTAAGTGAGTTCGAAGTATCGAGTTTTGACTGTATTAACAATAATCTGTACCATATTGTATAAGTAAAGTCATGCTTCATATGTTACAGTCTTGAGAAGGCCAACGGTATGCTGTTGGAACAACTACGACAGAAGGAGATAGAGTACTTCTCCCTGCAAGAGGAGGTCAAGGATCTGAATGATCAGGTTGTCATCTTCAAGGATGAACATGCCATGGAGCTAGGTATGTACTTCTTGTAACCTTTAGCTTGTATGTATCCTCTGTAAAACTGATTCTCTGCAAGGCTTTGATGTTTTGATCAACATCCTTTGTTGATCCTTTTTATAAAAACAAAACAAAAAGGGGAACATTTTGCCTTGTCTAGGCTCTTAACTGACAATCATGCATGGGTGCAGTATGAAATGACACAAGCATACTCCAAGGTAAGATGGTGTTTAGGATGCCAGACCCATGTAGCTCAATGGTCAAGGTCACAATCATAGGTCAAAGGTTGAAGAGTGCCATATGTGCCTTGGCTCTTAATATTGTTTTACATAAAATGATTTTGAAATAACTTGGCACAGGTAGGCTTCCAGATGCACATGCAAGATCCATGTTTGTAGCTTAAAATGAAAAGTCTGTAATCAGATAAAAAGTGAAGATGATCATTTTTGACCCAGGTTTTAATTTTGGGGATTTCTTTTGGGGCATTTGTCACTGTGACTATGACTGTTCTTGTTTTAGAAAATATCTGCAGGACAGGGCTGCCATTTCTCCGGATTTTTCCGAAATCTTCTGATTTTTATCCTGGCAGATCGTAGCTTAAAGCAGTCTGAAAGTAAAGCAGAATGTGCCTTAAGGCTTGCTTTAAGTAATCACGCTTGAAAAATAGAGCATTTGGAAAACTTAGGATTTTACCTGATCAACTTATGGCAGCCCTGTCAGAAATGTAAAACAGTTGGGGTTCAGACGATCAGTGTCTGACTTTCTTACTGGTATGTAAAACTGTTTAGATCGTGATCATGAACTGAACTGTAAATTTGTAACACTCAGCTTTCAGTAAAACAAGCACACAAAATGGGCTTTTAAGGAGGAAGGGGGATGAGGGGATTGACTCAGGTTAAAAGCCATGAAAAGGGTTAAATGGACCTACAATTTTTAAACATCTTTTTTTTTAAAGGTCGAAAAGTCAGGTGATGACAAAGGAATTTTAGTAAAATAGTTACCAGCAAAAAAACAAGCTTAAAAACGGAATAGAAATTTCATGTTCATTCCATGTTTTCATTCACTTAAAACAAGCAAGAAAGAAAGGTTGCTTTTGTTTAAATAAACTTCAAAATATGTTAATAAAACATGACTGTAATGGCCTCTAACACCCATTGCTATTTTAACCCTTTACCTGATAGCCTATTTCTAGTATTGAAGATCGGTGACCACTTAAAGCAGGTTGAAAGTAAAGCAGAATGCGCCTTAGGGTGCATTCTGCTTTACTTTCAGTCTGCTTTAAGCTACCATCTGTTAAAAAATACAAAATATTCCCTATAATGTATATTCATGACTGATTAAATTGGAACTGTTTTCTTCAGCTGAGTAATCATATATGCGCTAAAAGGCGCTTCTATGAGGGAAAAAGTTAAAGACAGGTGGCAAGATGGAAGTAAAACAATGCAGGACTGCAGGAGCTTTCTACTTTGAGCAGATATCTGCCTTAACCCATTACTCCAGAGATACATATTTTAATGCCTTTGATGTAATCCTGCACTAAAAAAAGTGTTCAACTTTATACAATCATGAATATGCACCATGAGAAATAGTTTCTATACCGTAGAAGATGGTTGCTTAAAGCTTGCTGAAAGTAAAACAGAATGCACCCTAAGGCGCATTCTGCTTTACTTGCAACAAGCTTTAAGTTGTCACCTGTCTTCAAAACTTGAAACGGACTAATGGCATCAAGGGTTTAACACTTTATGCAAACTTTCGTTTGACAGATCCTAAAAGCATGACTTGACTATATATCAATGCCAATCTCAAAAGATGAAAGGATAAATAACACAATTATTATCATGCTGAGATGAAATAACTTGCTTTTTTCATATTAAACAATAAGCCCCTTGTTTGAGAGAATCATAACTACATTTGTATCATTGCAAAAACCACTCCTGTATTAAATTTCAACATGTTAATAATTATTGTCTAAATGTTTAACATGCTTAGCTCAACTTGTCCGACTTTTGCAAACGGTTAGGGTCCTGATCAGATGCCAAATAATTTGGCATCTGATCAGGACCAAAATTGTTTGACACTCATACTACTTTATTTTATGTAGATCTATCAGGTATTTTTTAAAGCTTGAAGAAAACAATTAAAGCTGTGGCTGATTGGGAATACGGGTAAAGCTGCAAATTTATCCTTTGAAAGTAAGATATAAGAATTACAGTCCATTTCTAATGTTTTGTTAAACAATCACCAGTCCTGCTGAATAATAATACAGAAACTATGCCCACTATGAACATCTATCATTTGAATGTGGAAAACCATGGAGTTATTTCTCTCTATTACAGACACATACAAGAGGCAGCTGCTGGAAGGGTATCCATCAGGAGAGATATCTCTGGACACCAAGAACATGTCCACCACATTGTCTCACACTTGTTTCTCTCTATTACAGACACATACAAGAGGCAGCTGCTGGAAGGGTATCCATCAGGAGAGATATCACTGGACACCAAGAACATGTCCACCACATTGTCTCACACTTGTTTCTCTCTATTACAGACACATACAAGAGGCAGCTGCTGGAAGGGTTTCCATCAGGAGAGATATCTCTGGACACCAAGAACATGTCCACCACACTGTCTCACACTTGTTTCTCTCTATTACAGACACATACAAGAGGCAGCTGCTGGAAGGGTTTCCATCAGGAGAGATACCACTGGACACCAAGAACATGTCCACCACATTGTCTCACACTTGTTTCTCTCTATTACAGACACATACAAGAGGCAGCTGCTGGAATGGTATCCATCAGGAGAGATATCACTGGACACCAAGAACATGTCCACCACATTGTCTCACACTTGTTTCTCTCTATTACAGACACATACAAGAGGCAGCTGCTGGAAGGGTTTCCATCAGGAGAGATATCACTGGACACCAAGAACATGTCCACCACACTGTCTCACACTTGTTTCTCTCTATTACAGACACATACAAGAGGCAGCTGCTGGAAGGGTATCCATCAGGAGAGATATCTCTGGACACCAAGAACATGTCCACCACATTGTCTCACACTTGTTTCTCTCTATTACAGACACATACAAGAGGCAGCTGCTGGAAGGGTTTCCATCAGAAGAGATATCACTGGACACCAAGAACATGTCCACCACATTGTCTCACACTTGTTTCTCTCTATTACAGACACATACAAGAGGCAGCTGCTGGAAGGGTTTCCATCAGGAGAGATATCACTGGACACCAAGAACATGTCCACCACATTGTCTCACACTTGTTTCTCTCTATTACAGACACATACAAGAGGCAGCTGCTGGAAGGGTTTCCATCAGGAGAGATATCTCTGGACACCAAGAACATGTCCACCACACTGTCTCACACTTGTTTCTCTCTATTACAGACACATACAAGAGGCAGCTGCTGGAAGGGTATCCATCAGGAGAGATATCTCTGGACACCAAGAACATGTCCACCACATTGTCTCACACTTGTTTCTCTCTATTACAGACACATACAAGAGGCAGCTGCTGGAAGGGTTTCCGTCAGGAGAGATATCTCTGGACACCAAGAACATGTCCACCACACTGTCTCACCTTGAGAACAAGATCGGTGAGCTCCAGAAGTTTGGGGAGCAGTTGGCCATGTCCATGGAAGGGGCAGCTGTAAGATTCTCTACTCATACTATCACTTAACTCTTTCAACATTAAGTAACTCTTGTGGGTTATTAAGTTCCATTTTAGATATTCTAAATTACCAACACATGAACCAGTCTACTTGGAATTCTGGGTAGATTAAAGAATACTTTCTTTCTTTGTATACTGCGACACCCTCTTTCGAGGATTATGCGCAGCTGCGCGTCAGTGCAGGTTAGCAAAAAGTAAAAGTATAAAAGCTTAAGAAAATTAGAACTGAGTTTGGGAAATAGTTACTATGTTACATGTTAAAAGAGAATATTATACAGCTAAAAGAGGATAAAAACACTGTTCAATTAAATAAGTATGGCTAACACCGCTTACTGCCTGCTTGAAATGCTCAAGATCAGGAAGCAAGACGATGTGCGAGGGTAGACTGTTCCATGGAATGATTGTTGCCGGAAAGAAAGAGTATTTATAATAGTTCACAGAGGTGTGGATTTGTCGGTATGAAAGGGAATGTGCATGACGCGTAGCTCGCATAAGGTGTTGAAGATAAGGGGGTGGCGTAATAGCAACTAGGCCGTGGACAACTTTGTAAAACATGACCAGACGAGAGTCTATTCTTCTGTCTTGGAGGGACCTCCAGCCTAGCTGCTCTTGCATGTTGGAGACACTATCATACGTTGAGAAATTGTTGCACGTCCAATGTACAGCCCTGCGCTGTACCATCTCAACCTGTTGGATGTGTTGTTTCGTATGGGGGCTCCAAACATTTGCCGCATATTTCAGTTGGGGACGGACAAGGGTCTTATACGCCATCTCCCTTATACCTGTATGGTCTAGATTAGAAAACAGTGCAGGCCCTGGTCCTAAAGGAGCCCTCTGATCTGGGTCTACACTGTTTTCAAATGAAATTAGTGTATTATTTTAAACAGGTCCTTGATAATTAAAGAGTTAACACATTGCCCCATAGCCTGTTTTAACACATTGCCCCATAGCCTGTTTCTAGTTTTGAAGATGTGTGACCACTTAAAGCAGGTTGAAAGTAAAGCAGAATATGCCTTAATGACACATTCTGCTTACTTTAAGCCTGCTTTAAGTTACTATCTGTTAGGATAAAGAAAATATTTCTTATGTTGAATATTCTTCACTGAATAAAATGGAACTATTTTTTCTATGGAGGAATGAATTTAATGCATAAATTAACACATTACCTGATAGGTACACTTTTTTGCACCTTGAATGTATTCCTTCACTAAAAAAAAAGTTAACATAGCTCTGTTTTATTCAGTCATGAAAATGCACCATACAAGATATTTCCATAATATAACCACAATTCCTTTATCCTAGCAGGTGGTAATTTAAAGTAGGCTGAGAGTAAAACAGAAAACTCCTGAAGGACTGCTACTCAAGTTGACTTAAACTCCATTCCGAGGGCTCCAGATAAGAGGAGTATTTCAAAAACTTAAATCTTTATCTCTGCCTTAAACCACTCATTAAAATCGTCGCTTAGAGATGATTCTAATGAGTAGTAACACCATAGGATTTGGTACTGAAATAAGTGAGAAAATGTTGGATTCTACAGTTTACTCCCCCTTATCTGGAGTCCTGGCCATAGATAATTTTGTATGTCTTACAGATTGGAAAGTTCCAGACAGTAGAGGGAGAAGAAAGCATCAACAACCGTCTGGTCGACCTGTTAGACAAGATGAGGCTGTTGTTACAGCAGGCGAGCTACTCCAGCGAAAACACCCTTGGTTAGTATCTATAACATTTATCAGCGCTTTAATTTCTCCAGATTTTTCCAAAATCTTCAGAATTTTCTTAAATTCTCAGGACCTATAGATTTTTTTTCCAAAATCTTCGGATTTCTGCTCTTAGTTTTAAAATTTTGAATTTTATGCGTTTTTTACTTAGAAAACATTGATATGGGTGCCAAATACGGCGTCTGATCTGGATCAAAACTGTTTGCATAATTATGTTACAGCTTAGCAGCGAAGTAATAAAAGTATGATTCCTAAAATTGCGCTTGAAACTTTGGAAATCTTTGGATTTTTTATGAGCAACTTATGGCAGCTCTGATGTAGATACATGTATGTCTACATGTACACAACATTGATGATAAAAGATCTTGGCATTTGCTTATTTCAGTGGTCATTCAGTTAGGAAGAATAGACATGTTATTAGTATGTTATACTAATTAAAATACCATTTCATACAATACATGTAAATATTATTGTAAATATTGTCTGGATTGATTTAAGGGAGACAATCAGATCCTCACAATTGTTGACAAGATTTCTTTAAGGAATTATATTCCTTTCAGTTATCTTTTATTAAAGTCTGTAACTTCAAAATAAGAACAAATTTTACAAAGATTCAGATAAGTCTTGTAGAAGTCATTAATAATTTTGAATCCTTTTCCCCCATATCTTGTTTTCAGATTTTTGGACAGGTGGCCCTTAAAGCTAGCTGAAAAAGGAAAAAGTATCAAAATTTACTGAAAATACTTTCAGCCAGCTTTTAGAAGCCACATGTCAGTTAACCAATTACCCCTCAATACGCCTTTTTACGCCTCTAAATTATTGCCCACTGAAGAAATATTTTCTATATTCTAGCAGATAGTAGCTTAAAGCAGGCTGAAAGTAAAGCAGAATGTGCCTCAAGGCACATTCTGCTTTACTTTCAACCTGCTTTAAGTGGTCACCTATTTTCAAAACTAGAACAAGGCTATGGGGTAATGGGTTAAGAGTCATGGAAAGGATTTGTCGAATAATTAAAGGCATGACAAGGTGTTACCATAAAAGGAATGAGTTAAATGTTTGTATAATATATTTTTCAGAGGAGGTGTCTAAAAAATCCTCAGCACTGCGCAACTTTGAGAAATTGTACAGCCAAGCCATACACCTTCAAGTCCAAATGAACAATCTACGACTGAGTCAGCTTGAAAGGAACAAGGAAATCATGAACATGAAGCGCCATCTACTGATACAAGAAGCCAACAACTTACTGCTTCAAGCGGACGTCACACGACGTGAGGCAGAACTTCTACATTACAGAGAGTATGCCCAGAGGAGGGTACCAATAAAACGATGGAACACCTACAGCGGCAAGGAGGATAGACCGAGGGTAGGAATCCTTACACTTCATAATGAGCTCTAACTCTTTGCATGCTGGGTAATTTTTTCATCTGTAACAATTTTCGTCTGTTATTGTTCTAGAAATAGAACTTCCTAAATTTCTTTTCAAAACAAGATCAGAGAGTGTCAAACAGTTTGGATCCTGATGAGACGACGCGTTACGCGGCGTCTCATCTGGATCCATTCTGTTTGCAAAGGTAGTAACCACATGGAATTTATCCGCGGCTAGCATGCAAAGAGTTAACGCTTCCTCTGCTGACCTTCCAAATGGATTTATCCATTTTCTAAATAATTACTTATTTACTTACCAGTTTATATTGACTCCTGAGGGGTTTGCCTAAAAAAATTGATTCAAATTATGGCAAAGAGTGCAGACCCTGATCAGAGGGCTCCTAAAGGAGCCCTCTGATCAGGGTCTGTACTGTTTGCAAATGGCATATATACATGTACTTGTTTCTGGCACTGTAAGGAATCAGACACATTGTATCATCAAATTTCATTCATAATTGATTTACTAAGCTTAAGACAACTGTTTGCTTAAAGCAAGCTAAAAGTAAAGTAGAAAGCTCTTAAAGATCAGATACTTTATGAACTCTTTGAACGCTAGGTATTTTATGAACTCTTTGAACGCTGGGTACTTTATGAACTCTTTGAACGCTAGGTACTTTATGAACTCTTTGAACGCTAAGTACTTTATGAACTCTTTGAACGCTAAGTACTTTATGAACTCTTTGAACGCTAAGTACTTTATGAACTCTTTGAACGCTAGGTACTTTATGAACTCTTTGAACGCTAGGTACTTTATAAACTCTTTGAACGCTAGGTACTTTATGAACTCTTTGAACGCTAGTTACTTTATGAACTCTTTGCAAGCTAGGTACTTTATGAACTCTTTGAACACTAGGTACTTTATGAACTCTTTGAACGCTAGTTATTTTATGAACTCTTTGAACGCTGGGAACTTTATGAACTCTTTGAACGCTAGGTACTTTATGAACTCTTTGAACGCTAAGTACTTTATGAACTCTTTGAACGCTAAGTACTTTATGAACTCTTTTGAACGCTAAGTACTTTATGAACTCTTTGAACGCTAAGTACTTTATGAACTCTTTGAACGCTAGGTACTTTATGAACTCTTTGAACGCTAGGTACTTTATAAACTCTTTGACGCTAGGTACTTTATGAACTCTTTGAACGCTAGTTACTTTATGAACTCTTTGAAAGCTAGGTACTTTATGAACTCTTTGAACGCTATGTACTTTATGAACTCTTTGAACACTAGGTACTTTATGAACTCTTTGAATGCTAGATACTTTATGAACTCTTTGAACGCTAGGTACTTTATGAACTCTTTGAACGCTAGGTACTTTATAAACTAATTTGAACACTAAGTACTTTATGAACTCTTTGAACGATATGTACTTTATGAACTCTTTGAACGCTAGGTACCTTATGAACTCTTTGAACGCTAAGTCCTTTATGAACTCTTTGAGCGCTATGTACTTTATTAACTCTTTGAACGCTAGGTACTTTATGAACTCTTTGAACGCTAGGTACTTTATGAACGCTATGTACTTTATGAACTCTTTGAACGCTAGGTACTTTATGAACTATTTGAACGCTAGGTACTTTATGAACTCTTTGAACACTAGGTACTTTATGAACTCTTTGAATGCTAGGTACTTTATGAATTCTTTGAACGCTAGGTACTTCATGAACTCTTTGAACGATATGTACTTTATGAACTCTTTGAGCGCTAAGTAATAAAAATAGATTTTTCAAAATAGGATCAGATTCAAAAACAGTTTGGATCAAGATTAGACACCACATTATGCAGTGTCCCATCTGGATCTAAACTGTTTGCAAAGGTAATCATAATTTTGCTGCCAGCAAGTTATTTTGAGTCATATTTTTGCTCGTATCTCTGTCCAAAGCTAGGTTTCTATGCAATTCATTCTTGTTATATTTTAAATTTAACTTGAACAAAACTTTCCTGTTTCTTCCATATCATACTACTGCATTTCACTGTTCGTAACTGCTATGATTTGATTTTCACCAATCTATTACACTGTTACAGCCAGCTGAAGGCACAGGTATTCTATTTATAGTAACTTTTGTCCTCTTTCAATGAACTCTTTTCTACATATTAGATAAATTATATTATATCATATCAATCTTCAATAAATAAAACTTGCTTATCCCATTAAGTCCTAGTAACATTATATATCCATCATTTTACAAGCAGTAACCCTGCAATGAGTAAACTTGTCCTATGCAAACAGTGCAGATTCTGATCAGAGGGCTCCTGAAGGAGCCCTCTGATCTGGGGCATCACTGTTTGCAAACGTAATGAGTATATTTTAAACAGGTCTGTGGTGTTGAAAGAGTAAACAAATTATTTATTTTACAGTTTTGATTATTAGTTATAATATGTCATAGGTTTTAAGAGATCTAAAGAGAAAAAGAAATATCTTATGACAAACAAAAAGGAGATTCTGTCCTGTTAAATGTATAAAGTTCTTTTCATTTTGATATTATTTGGTAGCAAACTATTTCTGAAATGTGTTTAACCCTTTCCCACATAGCATATATCTCGTATTGAATGTAGGTGTCCACTTAAAGCAGGTTGAAAGTAAAGCAGAATGCGCTTTAAGCGCATTCTGCTTTACTTTCAGCCTGCTTTAAGCTATCATCTTCTAGAATATAGAAAATATTTTGTATTATACATATTGATGAATGTATAAATTGGAACTATTTTCTTCAGGGCAAGAATAAACTGAATGCGCTAAAAGGCGCTTCTATGGGGGAAAGGGTTAAAACATATATTTGCTTGGGTATCTTTATTTACCCTTTTAGTTCGGCTTACAGGTTAATTTGATTGACGGACATAATAATTGTATTAACCCCAGGGCTCCAGATAAGGGGAGTATTTCAAAAACTAAAATCTTTATTTGCTAGGAGAATAAAATGAGCTTTTGCTTTCGTTCTCATCCTAATGTACCGTATATCCATGTAAATTTTCTTTTGGCTTTATGCAGTCACCTGCTATTATGAATATTTTTTATCGGGCATTTCTATGAAGAACAGGTACAGTGGAGAATCTGTTATTCTTTCCCAATAAACGCGATTATTTGCAGTGCAAACAGTTTGGAGCCAGATCAGACGCCGGGTAACCCGGCGTCTGATCAGGCTTCAAACTGTTTGCCACCAAGATAAACAAGAATTATCAGATTTGTCCAAAAGTTGTTCTTTTCTACGTTTTAGTGCTTTGCGTTTGCGTACGTTTGCGTTTAAACGGGAAAGAATAACAGATTCTCCACTGTATAAGGTTAATGCAGAACAAGATTATTCAGTATTGATTGACCCTTCTCCTGCTGAATACTCATATACAAAACTCTGCCTACTATGAATATATATTATCTGACTACGTATTATCTGAAAAAGTATGAAATAAGAAATGTTTCCTCATGCTTGAGTTGGAGAGATCCTGCAAGAAAGTCATGCAGACCCTGATTGGACAGTTTTTTCAGGAGCTATCTGATCTGGGTCTACATTGTTTTCAAAGCACCAGTATATGCTAAAACCAGGGAAAGGATTCAAAGTACATGAACATTGATTAGTTACTGCTTAACATAAGTGGAGGTCTTTTACTGACAGTTGAATTAACCAAACTGTTTATTACACAGCACACCTTCTGTTTGTTTTTGTTTGCAGGAATACTCGCCAAAAGAGACAGTATTCCAGCGAGTTCAACGGTTACGCAGTGCGAGAATAATATCAAGCACTACTGACAGCGATAGCGATGTTCCCTCCAAGTCTCCTCCTATGCAGCATCGAGAGTCTCCAAGAGTGAGGAGAAGAGAGTCACCAAAATCTCGCCGGAAAGACTCTCCAAAAACTCGCAAAAAGGAGTCACCATCAATGAAGAAAAGGGAATCACCACTAACTAGACGCAAAGATTCGCCTAGACTAGCAAAACAACTTACGCATGAAGCACCAATCTATGAGCGGGAAACTGAGAGGCGTGAGGAACATGTTAGAACAAGTTCTATTAAAATTCATGCAGAAACCAAACAAGATAAAGAAAGATCTCTGCATTTTTCAACTATAGCATTGCCTACAGCAAAACTTACACTACCAAAAGATATCTCCCCTCATGAGATGAATGGTGTACCGAGAAGTTCTCGAGAAAAAACAGGAGCAGCACAGACAGAAACTAAATCTGAATCTAGTGCTGACAAAAGTAGAGAACCAATTCCAGGAACTGTACAAACAGCTAAGGGAGCTGAACCAAGGTTCCCTGAGCTGTTGATACCAGAATGGAAAAAGCAATCAGACAAAGGCAGAAAGTCACCGCTGCAACGAATGCCTAGCATTGAAAGAGACGAAGTGTTCGAGTCAGACAATGAAGTGCCAATAGAGAAAAGTGCCAGTAAAGTTACAGAGAAAGAGTTTGTAACTAATAGGAAGAAATTGGAAGAGGGTATGAAGTTAATTGGTGATATCAGTTTTGATTCTAGTGAAACTAGTGAAGATACTTTAAAATATCTGTCTCCGGAGGCCAGCCCTGCCCCTAGGTTTGAACCCCCTAGATTTCCAACTGAAATAAAGATTGTAGGAAAGATTGCCCCAGACACTGAAACAGCCTCTGACCCTGGGGCAAGTCGACCAACATCATTAATTAAAGTATCAGTGACTAGTACTACCCCTACACTAAATCGCAAACCACCTTTTGGGAGAGGTCAAAGTACACGGTTAAATATTCCAGTCATTCCACTCAGGAGAATCAAACCAGCACAGGAGCTGCTTGAGGAAAGTCAACGGTATAGGAGTGGTCATTCCATATATTTAACACGCATACTTAAGCGTTATCCAATGAAAATTGAGTGTCGGAGTCGAAGTTTGGAGGACAGGAGAAATGGGGACAAAGAGAACATCAAAGAAGGGTATGTGAAATCAATAATAGAAAAAATATCTCGTGAAGGCACCCCTGATTCAAAATCATCTCCAAAACTTTCACCAAAAGGTTCAAATCAATTTGTGTCTGGGAAAGATTCACCTAAATCCGAGTTTGTCCATCATATTGTAAGACAAATGTCAACACCTAGTGGCTCGCCTAGTGACAAGGGAATAGCCCCATTGAAAGACTTAACAAATGATGGACAGGTAAGAGCTTTAAAACAAGCATTTACTAATGGCTCACCAGATACTGAGAATAGGTATGTTTCTGTAGTGATAAAAGGTCAAGGTTCACAAGATTTCACACAACCATATGGGTCCTCATCATCTACATCCACATTGACATTCTCACAGTTGAGCACTCGCACTGAGCCAGACCAAGGTACTCAGAACGGCTCACCTGTTAATTCTAAGTTGACTTATTCCTCGATGCCAATGTTGAGTTTGGAAGGTGATGAGTGTATGAGGGAGAGGTCAGCCACCACATCACGCACCAGTGGGAACACCACACCAACTCAAGGATACTCATACTCTCCCAGGGGCAGCCCTTCACAAAAACATAAAATTCATGTGGCTGTGTCGTTGTCTCCAGGTAAAACTCGCCGTGTGATAGATCCTAGTATGTCTCCTGCACGTCTCCGCAGATTGATGGACCCAGCATCCCCTGGTCGACGGCGTCGGTTCCGGGAGACAACCCCAATTGAACAATTGGTGGAAGAACCAATGGAATCCTCAACTGCTGTTGCTCAATATCAAACTTCACCGTCAGTCATTGAATCTACAAACATCACAATCCATTCTCCAAAGTCGAAAAAAGACAAATCGAAAAAAGGGACCATAGGGGCACTGTGTAGACAGTCAATGACTTTTGACCTAGGGGTCTCAATTCAGGCCTCAGATGGGGAACAAGGGGCAGGGGCTGGATCTCAGACAACACCCGTCCGTCACTCCACGTCATCAACAGCATCCACCAGCTCACAGTCGGAGGAGATAGAGGGCGCTACTGCTTCCACACCCAAAGAACGGAAGAAATCAAGACATAAGTTCTTGGAATCTTCTTTCATCCAGAAATCCAGAAAGTTTTTTAAAGTTTCGAAGTAAGTATAGACTTAACAATATTTCCCACCTTGTATTCACCAACCATTCAAAGGGAAGATACATGGACAGTCTCAGAGACAGATGCTAGCTTAACCCTTTCAACTCAAAGTAACTCGTTTGGGTTATTAGGTTCCCTTGTGGATCATTTTAGTTACCAAAACATGAACCAGTCTACTTGGAATTAAGAGTAGTTTTATAAATACTGGTCTAAATTAGCAAACAGTGTAGACCTAGATCAGAGGGCTCCTATAGGAGCCCTTTGATGTTGGTCTACACTGTTTGCAAATGTATTGAGTATATTTAAAACAGGTCCATAGTGTTGAAAGAGTTAACCCTTTACCCCATAGCTTTTATACAGTCATGAATTAGCACCATAAAAACTCTTTATCCTAGGAGATGGTAGCTTAAAGCAGGCTGAAAGTAAAGCAGAATATGCGCCTTAAGGCACATTCTGCTTTTCTTTCAACCTGCTTTAAGTAGTCACTAGTCTTCAAAACTGGAAACAAGCTATGGGATAAAGGGTGAAGTATTGCCTTGTATCCTTTATTTAGGTGAGACATCTCACTCCATGAAATTCTGTGAAAGATCTTCATGCCTTATAGAATGGTTGGTGGACATAAGCCTGTCGGAACATGTATATTTCCTTCTTTGCCAACTTTGCTGTGATATTTTTGGCTTTATTTGAATATTTGAATTGGACTCATTTCAGTTGTCATAACATTATGTGGACCTTTAACCCTTAGCCTGCCACTCACGACTATAGCTCCATATGCAAACAGCTTGGATCCGGATGAGACGCCGAGTAACTCGGCGTCTCATCCGGATCCAAGCTGTTTGACACTCGGACAACATTTTCAGCAATTTTGAGCAACTTTGAAGCACTTTGAAACTTGAAGCAGACGAGAAATATAGCAGACGACAATTTATTTGGCGGGCTAAGGGTTAACTCATTTTAAACCCTTAGAGTGCAGGAAAGAAGAATTTATATTTGCAAACAGTATAAACCAAAATCAGTCAGCTTCCTGGTCTTGGTCTGATCTGTTTGTTTATTCTTATTTTAGTCAACATAACATCAGGGCTCCTATTAAGAAGAAGTAAACTGAAGAAATCCACTCATTCCAGCGCCAAATGGTGTGACTACTCATTAGAATTGTATCGAAGAGACGATTCTAATGGGTAGTGACACCATAGGGTTTAATGCAGAAGTAAAGATTTTAATTTTTGAAAAACTCCCCTAATCGGAAACTCAGAGTTCACTTGATAAAGCAGATACAGTCAAACTTGTCTTAACCTGTGTCCCCCTGAACATTCATGATGACCCTCCCCCCTCCACAACAACGAATATCAGTATTCTAAGTTACTACAATGGTTATAGAAATAAAGAAAATTCCCCAGGAAATACAGTGCAGACCCTAAATGAGCTGTCTGGTCCCAGTCTACACTGTTTCCAAAACGCAACACTATACATTGTACATGTGTATTAAACTACCACATAGCCTGTTTCTAGTAGTTAAGATAGTTGACTACTTAAATCAAGTCGAAAGTAAACAGAAAGAGCCTAAAGGCACATTCTGCTTTACTTTCAACCTGATTTAAGCTACAAGCTTAGAAATATTTTTTGTGGTGTCTAGTCATGTCTGTTTAAAGTGGACCTATATTCATTAGTTGAGGAACAAATCAAAGGTGTTAAGTGACGGCTTACCCCAAGTTTGACTGTATGTTGGTATAACAGTTAACCCATTACCTCATAGCTTATTTCTAGTTTTGAAGACAGGTGACCACTTAAAGCAGGTTGAAAGTAAAGCAGAATGTGCCTTAAGGCACATTCTGCTTTACTTTCAACCTGCTTTAAGCTAAAATCTGCTAGGATATATAAGATATTTGTAATGGTTATTGTTCATGAGGGTATAAACTGGAACTATTTTCTTCAGCGGAGGAATAAATCAAATATGCTAAAAGTCGCTTCTATAAGGGAAAGGGTTTAAAATCTAAAAATCAAGCACTAAAAGGGTTAAGTTTTGGCTTCTCCATAAAACATCATTCAGACATCAGTAAACGCATTCAACCCTAACATTTACTACAACAGTGTACATGTAAAAGAGTACACTTGTCCAATGCAAACAGTGTATACCCAGAACAGGGGGCTCCTATAGGAGCCCTCTTGTCAGGGTCTGCACTGATTGTAATTTTGCAATGTATTGAAAAAAGCAGCCCTAATATAGTCAAAAAATCGGCTACACTTAGATTGGAAAGTTGAGCTTTCCATTTGAAGTTAACAGGGCTGCCATAAGTTGACATGAAAAATCCTAAGATTGCCAAACTTGCATTTTTTAAGTGCGATTTAACGAATCGTACCTTTACCCATTAGCCTTTTCTTGTTTTGTTGACATGCGACTACTTTCAGCAGGCTGTAAGTAAAGCAGAATGCGCCTTAGAGCGCATTCTGCTTTACTTTCAGCCTGCTTTAAGCTACTATGTACTGGGAAAAAATCCGGAGATTTAGGAAAAATCCGGAGAAATGGCAGTCCTGAGTTAAAGGGGTTGATGAGTTAAAAGATTTAAACCAGTTTTGTTAGATAACACATATTTGGTCCTATCTTCCTTGATTAACTGTATGCTGTCTTTGGTTATTGATGACATTATCTGGATTTTTTTTACATTGATTGTTGATTAAATTATTTTTTTTATTATATATATATATTTATTGAAGACAATGAAGCAATGTCAATTAAATCTTTCTATAAAACATACAGAAATCATCTCAAATTACAAAACACATTTTACTGCTGTTGTTTTGTTTATAAAGGACAATAGAGTGAGCTGTATTATATTTATAAATACCATTTTAAAAGTAAATCATTTTGTCAATCTGGTATAATTAATATTGATTGTATGCTCTTTGTTATAGTACAGAAAGTGTTAGCTAGCTGCTATTTTTGTGATCATGCCTCATGTTTTAACTTGATTAACCCCTTCACTGTCTTACGCCAAGTACAATTATTATATGCAAACAGTTTAGATGCTAATCAGATCAGCGTTATGATCAGGATCAGGATCCGAACTGTTTGACACTCATTATGATATATTACTTTAGTCAATTTACCTAAGGTTGGAATAATAGCAGATGACAATGTTTATAGCAGATAACGTCATGGCAGTGAATGGGTTAACACTGTGTTAAGCAGTCATTTAATGTATAAGCATGCAGGTTGCAGGACAATATTAATGCAGCAAAGCTGCTTTGAGTCTGAGCTCATTTTCATGCATTTGATTGGTCAGATTTGAGCTTTTGCTGGCAAAAGCTCAAATCTGACCAATCAAATGTTTGAGACGTTATCAGATTCTACTCAAACTCTTTATGACCTTGGACCCTCGCACCTTCCAAAATGGACTCTTCATTTCTCTAAATAAATAGTTATACATTGACTCTTGGTGGTTGTTTTAAGCCTCTTTAGTTATTGCCTGCAGTATAGATGAGAAAGCTGCTTATTTTGAGTGACTGTTTAACATACAGTGGTAAACACGCTATTCCTACCCATTTACGCGTTAATCTATGCGTAAGAAACGCATAGTAAACGGTTAACGAACGGTTAACGCATAACGATTTTAACGCGTTAATAAACGATTATACCAATGCAGTCTCGGCTAAGGGGTCCATCGGCTAAGTGATGACCCTTTCATCCGGGCTCTTTTAAACTCGTAAAGAAACGGCTAGGAAACACGTTAAAGAAACGGATAATAAACGCGTAAGAAATGCTTAAGAAACGCGTAAAGTGGGTAGGAATAGCGTATTTACCACTGTAAGTGTTACTGTAGATAAAGAGAATGTCATTTTGCATGTAGCTGTATTAGTATTGCTGAACAGTCTTAACCTGTATTCAGTTGCCATTTAAAACATTACAACTACGGTCCACCTGAATCTTCGAAAGCTGGCAGCTTTAATGCTGGATTAACCCATTACCCCCTAAATACACCTTTCAACGCTTTTGATTTATTCCTCTACTGAAGAAAAAGTTTTAATTTATACATTATGAATATGTATCATAATAAATATTTTCTATATTCTAGCAAATGGTAGCTTAAAGCAGGCTGAAAGTAAAGCAGAATGCACCTTAAGGTGCATTCTGCTTTATTTTCAACCTGCTTTAAGTGGTCACCTATTTTCAGAACTAGAAACAGTCTATGGGGTAATGGATTAAAGGTACATGTAAACAGAAACCTCCTGCTACATTGCTTTTGTCATTCATAAAGCAGTCAACTGTATTTAGAGGTGCCCATTCTTATCGTCATTTAGTTATTGACATTAAATAAGCCCCCTTTGATCAGGGCTGCAATTTTTGTCATTTTGTAATATATTGCTAAACCAACCCTAAATAGTTTAAAATGGACTCAGCTAAATTGGAATCTTGAATTTACCATTTGATGTTTCAGTGGAGAATGAACTAAATGGCAGCTGAACAAATATTGAGCTGTATATATGCCATGATTGCCATCATGATGTCATTGCACATTAATATCATGTGTAGATTATCATCATCAACACGGATAGATAGCATATAATGTTTGTTTTTACAGGAAATGGTGTACTTTTAGGTAAATCTTAAAAGTATTTTCAAATACCCAGCTTTTCATATTTTGACACTACCTTTTGTATATATATTTATGATTGTATTGCTCTACATAGAGGCATTTACATATAAAATAAGAAATGGTTTGCTTGAGAACGGTTTTTACAACGTTTATATATGCCCATTAGGAGAGAGTATAGGACAAAACACTCTCCGGACAAATCCCCTCTGCCTGTTTTGCTCAGTAGAAAAAAACCACTTCAACAAAGCAAACAAAATCCCCTCGAGATTTAAGAGAGCCTCTGATCATTTCATTACATTTGGCATAACAGATAAGAGGGGAACTGTCCACTGTGCAAAACATGCAGAGAGTTTAACCATGGATTTCCCCAGGATTTTCGAAGACATGTTGAATTTGGGACATAGGGGGAGGGTGCGGGAGGGCTCCCCCTCCCGCGCTGTGGCGAAAATTCTTGCCCTTTAAACAATGAAATAGTGAATTTTTAGCAACACATATATGTAGTGTATACTATAGTGTATTTATATGGAAATGGCTGAAATAAGTATTATTCTGTTTGCAAGAACTAGTGTGTGTAGGGTTTTTGTTTTCAAGTTCAGCACCAATATTTAAGTTACAACTCGATCATACCGTAACTAAAGTTTACAATAATACCTGCTGATCTCCCAGTACAGTTGCTGACAGCATCTTGCATTAACTAGTATTCCATTATTTTGCAACAAAGTATTACATTGTAAAGCCTTACAGGTTGTAAAAACACAAACATTATAGATAGCTGAAACACATTAATTCACTTATTTTATACATAATTATACACAAAAAAAATATCCTGAAACTATGAATGCCTGGACCTATGGAAAAAGTGTAGACCCAGACTGATCTCCAGTGTCAGTGCCATTTACAAGATTGAAAATTCTTTGGAAGAATTATTTTTGACAGAAACCGCAAACAAAATGAAGTCTTTTAACCAAAATGGAAAAGTCTTTTTTTTAAAAATCAGTATTTGAAAGTTTAAAGCATGTGAAATGTACACACCTTTTCATTTTTCTCTGCCATACACACTACTGTAACTGTCACACTCAATCAGATAATACACACAAATACTAGAAATGCTCACTTTTGCTTTCAAATAAATAAATAAATTCTGAAACAGGAATGCAGAAACAAGTAGATAGAGCATGTGCTGCAAACAGAAGATCCAGAACAGGAAGCCCCTGATCAGGTTAGAACTGGTTGTCTTAATTCATTTTCATGGAAAAACATTCATAAGTCTCATAAACTTAAAGAATTTATTTGAAAAAGTTTAACATTAATTTGCCATACACAGTCAAACATACACACAAACACCTATCCTTACTAAGAATTAATCACAGTGCATGATTGTATAATGTGATTTGAATGTATAATGTTTTACCTCTTATTCCTCATAGTCATTTGAGATAAGTTTTTATGCCTTTACTATTCCCTTGAAGTTAAAGTAAATAATTTGTTTTTATTTTATCGAAGACAGATTCTATCTAGATACGGTAATATAATGGAGGTCTAGTAAAAAAAACCAAAAAAAACTTTTTTTTCATTAATTTTTTTTTATGTGTCAAGAACCTGTGGGTTAAGAGAGAGCATATAAAATTTCACTGCATCCCGACAGGTTGATGTCTAATGGAGGATTCAATTTTACTTTAAGCCTGCTCTAAAAAACCATCCATCATAAAAACAGAAAACCAATTTAATTTAAGAATTAAGATGGTATGGTATGACTGTGTCACGGGATAAATCCAGGTCTACTTAAATATTTGTTGTCACGATTTTCTTTTTCAATATTTCATCACCACACTGTTTCTCAATAAGAAGGAACACAGCAGCTATATAGATGTCAAAAATTCAACTTCAGCGTATACATATGTCCTATTGATTTTACCTTAAAGAGTTATCTCAGGAATTTGTATCTAAAATTTTGAATACATATCTTTTATGGTTTTGATGTAACGAATGATTATCTATCGACACTAGCCAGGGATTATGGAAAGAAAATCATATATCCGTTATGTGCATGTATACAAAATATTGCTAAAACGGCATATGTGCTGTAGACCAAATGCAAAAAATAATACTTATTTTTTGTTCAACATATTTATCTGTATCCAAAATTAGATATAACAGCATGAAATATCCATCTATTTACTGGATTATCACATGGAACTAAGTGTGTTTTATTTTTGGGGTGTATTTTTTGTAGACAATTAAACATATTTTAGTATTTCAGAAATTCTAAATCTAATGATTGTTTACTTTAATCATATTTTGTCACTTTAATCTAAAATTCTAACTGTCCTGTGCATGTTGTTTGAATTTTTGAGTCGATATTTACAATGGGTCATAAACAAAGCAAAGAAGAAAAAATAGCAGGGTCGGTAACGGACATTTCAATCAAACACTTAAACTGTTATAAATCAATGATCACATACATTTTTATTTTAGAAACAAACTAATATGTTTAAACAGATATGCTTTTTGGATTTTTGCCCTTGTTTTTGGCACCATTTTGTCTCTGGAAAGAATAAATTTCCGTTACCAAAAATCAAATTTCCGTTACTAACATGGAACATGGCCTGTGTGTCAAACTGGTCTATTTTTCGACACACAACTGTGTCACCTTACACTCTTTTTGTATTTGTTTATTGAAATAATGTCGAAAGAAACTTTAGTAATGTTATATGTTGCAATGTAACCATCTTTCAACAAAACATAAATGGCCTATGTAACTGCCAAGAAAGGCAATGGCAATGTTGAACCCTCTTATTTATGAACCCAGTTTATTTTTGCGTCAATGTGTCTGCAATTTAGCATAAAGTAGAATAAAAAGTTATATTCTGCTTCATTAATGAGAAATGCAAAGGAATGCATCCCATTTGTCAATGATTATGAAATAAAAATTTCCGTTACCGCCCAGTAACGGAAATTTTACCTCCAATATATTGCTGTCAACAAGATCACTGTTTGAAATGTGTTATCACCATTAGTTTTATTTAAATAATTGGGGTATTTAGAAAAGAAAGAGTGATTCCGATGACATTTTTATGAATGTCTTAACATAAATGAGTTTTTATATAAATGATCACTTACCTTCGTGTCTTCTCTGTTAATCAAGCTGGTCAATTAAACTCTTATTATCATGGCAGTCTATTGACAGTATAATTACGTCATGCAATGACATCATACAATGTCGTCATGCAATCAAATACAAGGTTATATCCCTGTATTTCTGAATTTAGAATTTTGATCACGGACATTTTGATCACGGAAATTTAATTTTTGTCATAAATACCAACTTTAGCAATTTGAAAAGAAGTTGATAATTGGTAAAGGCTGCTTGCTTTAATCATTAGTGTTCTTTACATTTTGTTTAATAACTAGAATACCCAATATCCAAACAGTATGTGCGTAAAGAACGGTAACGGATATTTAGGTTTGTATAACAAAATTACCACACTTTACCTTCGGCAGTTATAGATCGACAACATTGAAAAGCAGTCAATGAATATATCACTTAGATGGTATAACACATTCATATACTTCCAAATAAATATAAATTGGCAGATGTAGCAAAGCTATTTCTATTATTTGAACATACACAAATATGCGATAACGGAGATTTTTGAAAAACTTCAAAGTCCGGGGACAACTACTTCTTCAATGGAATTGTTACAATCTCTGGTTTCTTGGTATGTTAGGCTTGAAACAAAGTAACTACACATATAAATGCAAAAAGTTAACCTTGATTTAGATGGTTACCATGTGATTTTATTATCAGAAAATGCTTTACAAAACTAGATTTGAAGACGGAGACAGTAACGGAAATTTGATTTTCTCAGGTTAAAAATCGAATATTTTTCTTACATTGTGCTATAAATTGACAACACTCTATTCAAGTATCTTAAGTAATGTGAAGCTACCATAAAATACTTCAAATTGAAATCTGGAAGGTAAAACAATTCTAAGATGTGCAGGAACATGCAGTGTTCCTACTTATTGAGAATCAGTGACCAAGTATTCAATTTCTACATATACCAAAAATGCCAGAATGCAGATTCCTCGTTTCCCGCGTGTATGTTTTGCCTTTGTTCTTAAAAAAAACTTATTTCCCGAAAAACTCCCACGAAAAACGTCTTCCGCGTCGCTAGCGATTTCATACGAATAAGTGCTAATTTTAACCATCGTAATTTATGTTAATTTCACTAGTATCAAAGCTGTCTTTCTAAATGGAAGTATATAACGTCTAATCTAATTGGATGTTTTCTAAAGGACGCTGGGAGTTACCTTTTTGATAACCAATAAAACAAGTAAAGACATGTGTCAAAAGTTCGAAGCGTGCCGCGCAATTGGATTTCATTTCGGAAGTTTGGAATACTGTTTGTGTCTGTTACGTGATTATTTATACGGAGTTGTCGAGGAAATCAATTCTTAAAGGTAATTAATATCCATCTAAAATGTTCGTTTGTTCAATATATTCGTAGAATTTTCTTATTTAATAGGCCCCGTATCGAGTATATTTTTCCGAGGCGACAAGCGATTCCGCCGCTGTTACTCTCGTCTCAATAAACGCGGCGAATTTTCAGTCCGCAAAATGGTAAAACATCTTCTTAAAGTTTAGATTGGGGAAAAATAATGTCTGAGATTCCGGTTTCGGTTAGTATTCATCTTTCTTTCAGCGTTATTCGTAGCTTGTTTTCCGAAAATCATGTTGCAGAAGTCCGCCATTGCCAGTACTAACGGTTTATGAAGCGTCAATCAAAAGTTAATCTCGGTCAAACAGAAATAATCCAAGACCCTGTCAATCACCGTTTCGATAGGGAAATTCGGCTTTGTGATTGGTTGATGATGCTATGCTCACGCCCGACACGCGTGACGGTGTTTGACATATGAAACAATTTACTCGAGTACACAACACAGAGCCGTGATTAAGGCTAGTCGCTTTACAGATTAAGGCATGTCGGCAAGATCAAAGCATGTCGCGAAGAGACCGCCTGGAAGGAAGGCATGTCGCTCGCGACAGGCGAAAACGGCCTGGGGAAATCCCTGGTTTAACCATATTTTTTGTCCATATCCCGTTAGGAGACTCTGCTTTTATGATCTCTTAAATTTATAACGGCTTTTGATGTTAAGTCAGGTGGCTGCTTAAACCATGATGAATGTGTAAGTTCTCTGCTCTTATTTCATCCTGCTTTTAGCTACCAAACTGCCTTTAAAAAGCTTTGATGAGCTTTCTTTTGAATGGGTATCCTAAGAAGGCTTTATTTTTATATCAGCTCATAGATGATCAGCATCTACCAGTACTCAGTGGCTCTATGATATCTGATTTATATAGTCTGTGTAATGAGCAAATATCATAGCTTATAAGGTTGATAACCATTCAAATATATTAGGCACCTAGGAGTTATGTCCCTTTTGTTGCTAAAATGACATACCTATTGTCCTATTTAATATCTGGCTGCATTGCATATCTGTTCATAAGATGTAACACCGTCTTTATATTGTATGCTGGAAGTGGGAGAAAATATCTGCTTTACATAATTATATTGTAACAGTATAGCGAAGTAATGAGTTATTTCTTTTTTACTGCTTCTGCTTGTCAGACGTAACTTTCTTTTGCTTCAGGAAATACTTGTGAACATAACACATTCTAAGCTGGGTTTAATCATAAGCCAAACAGTCACAAATCTCTTATGATCATTTTCATTTACAAATCCTTTCTACCTGAACAATTCTCACTTACCAGCGTTTCTATCGATGTTTGTAGAGTTTCCTTTAACCCATTACCCCATAGCCTATTTCTAGTAATGAAGATAGCTGACCATTTAAAGCAGGTTGAAAGTAAACCAGAATGCGCTTTAAGGCACATTCTACTTTACTTTCAGCCTGCTTTAAGCTAGCATTTACTAGGATATATAAAATATTTCTTATGGTACATATTCATGACTATAAAATCAAATTGTTTTCTTCAGTGGAGGAATAAATTAGAGGCGTAAAAAACGTATTTATGGGGTAATTGGTTAAGCATGTTTTTGCTGCCACAAAGCCACACCTGTGTGAAGCTGAGATCAGTAATAAGATGTGTGGATAATCTTAACCCTTTACACCACAGATATTTTAACTTTATTCCTCCATTGAAGACAATTGTTCCAATTTATACAGTAATGAATATGCAACATAAGAAATATTTTCTCTATCCTAGCAGATGGTAACTAATGCAGGCTGAAAGTAAAGCAGTATGTACCATGATAAAGTGTGTTTAATTGTACTTTCAACCTGCTTTAACTGATCACCTGTCTTCAAAACTAGAAACAGGCTATGGGGTAATGGGTTACAAGCTTGACACAATGTCTTTAGAGAAATAAATACATCTACATGTACGTAAATGATCTACAACACTGGTTTGACAGTCCGTCTAAGTCATAGTCGAAAAGGCTTTCTGAAAAAATGTTTTCTCTTCATTTTTCTTTCATCATTTATAATTCTGTACTAAATGGCACTTACTTGTGTGGCTATTTTCTGTACTTCTTTAGTGTTGTATCATGCTACTAAGTTTCATTCTTTCATTGATTGTATTTTGTTTATTTCTTGCTGCTTGTGCTCTGTTTTAGTTTGTTTTTATTTAATGCTACATTCATGTAGTTTCATTCTCTCATTGACTGTACTTTATTTATTTTGCTTTTCTCTTTGTTTCTTACAGGGCTGCCATTTCTTCGAGTTTTTCCAAAATCTTCGGATTTTTATCCTAGCAGATGGTATTTTAAAGCAGAATGAAAGTAAGGCAGAATGCGCCTTAAGGCGCGTTCTGCTTTACTTTCAACCTGCTTTTAAGCAATCACACTTGAAAAATAGGAAAAAAATGAAATCTTAGGATTTTTCATGATCAACTTATGCCAGCCCTGTTCTTGCCGCTGTGTTCAATGTTGTGTTGACGGAGGTTTCAGTTGTCTGTTTTATTGCTGTGGATTCTGATTGGCTTACACTTTCTGACTCTGACCTTGGCTGTGTGCTGTTCTCTGACTGTGTTTTATGATTTCTCTCCCCATTGTTTCACTCAGGGAAAACCGCTGCCCATCACTCGAGTGCTGCGGCTCAGACAGAGAGGTATGTCATTGTTGCCATGGAGATAACAAACTTTTTTCTCTGTAACACTTATGCAAGCTTCTGTTACAATTAAGTTTGTCTTTTTATTTGGGTCACCAGAGCAATGGTATGGCACCATTTGTATGTCATGAATATTCTGTTGTTGGTTGTTAACAATTGAACATTTCCCTGATTTATTTCAAACTTAGCGTATACTCCATATGCTGCCCCACTGAGTGTGATAAAATTTAGTGATAATCCAAACATTCCAGTCTCTTAACTTTTTGCATGCTGGGTAATTTTTCCGTCTGCAACAATTGTTGTCTGCTACTGATCTAAAATAGAATTTTCAAAATTTCTTTTCAAAACAGTGTCAGTGTTTCAAACAGTTTGGATCCTGATGAGATGCCGTATTTTCTAGATCAGTATATCTACATTTTTATTTTAAAACATAAAATCTACTCCAATGGCTTCAATTATACCCTGGTTAAATATAAAAAATGAGTGTAAGCTTTCGCCAACTACAGCGCTCCCTCTCTACAACGACAACCAATGGGAGACACTAATTGTGTGTGTTGTACGGAGGGAGTCGTTATAGAGAGGGAAAATTGGTTTACATTTACAAACAGCTTGAATCCAGATCTGGCTTCAAGCTGTTTGTCACTCATCATTAAGTATTTTTCTGTCAAAATGTCGAATATGTAATTTTTAGAAAAACAGCAGACGACAACTTTAAGCAGACGATATTACAGCAGTAAAAGCGTTAGACATAATTGTCCTGTAGGGAACTGCGACAAACTTCGTTGTAAGGAGGAAATCGTTGTTGGGAGGGCCGTTGTAGAGAGGGAACACTGTACTTTTATACATAACAGTAGATTAACTTTTTATGATATTTTCAGTACATGTTAAGTACTTGTTACATTTTATGAAATAATAACTTTTAAAACTGTGTAGTGTGTGCATAATTGTCTGATTTTATTTGACAGAAAGTTTCAAAAACTAAAATAATAAAGCCGCAATAATAATTATAGTATCAAATTTTGCTCAAAAAACTTCCTCAACAATACACGAAAAAGGACGTATATGATCTTATTGTGTATTATACTATCGTGTAGGCTAAGAATTGCTCTTTAAAATGATATTTCACTCATGCATTTTGCACTTATTATATCAAAGTAATTGATCAAGTGTCGTTACTTTATAAACAGCCCTCGTATATGAATATTCAGTACAAGAAGGGTTAACTAAAAATTGTTTGGAAATATAAATGCAACTGAGAGAACCTCAAAGGCACATGCCATTATGATGAAACTGGTTGATGTAACTCTTTGAACCCTAGTCACGCATATATGCGTCATTTGCAAACAGCGTACATGTGAGGAGTACACTTGTCCTATGCAAACAGTGTAGACCCTGATCAGAGGGCTCCCTAAGGAGCCCTCTGATCAGGGTTTACACTGTTTGTTATTTTAACATTTATTGTAAAGTTCAACCCTGAAATGTCTAGACTATGACTAGACTAAATTGAAAATTAGAATTGACCATTTGCGGTTTCAGGGAGGAAAGGGTTAAGTAGTTTCAGACAGAGGACTTTTATTTATAAATCAATCCAAACTAACTTTTTAAATGGTCCATTTTGAACTAAATATTTTTCAAGCGAAACTAAAGAAAATAATAATAGATAATTATTATGCAATCTGTCCTGTATTTAGTGACCACTCGGTGAAGTATTATGGAGACCTTGAATAAGATAAGTTAATGTAGAAAAAAAGGAACTTTCTGCAGCAATATTTTATCCTGCATTAGGTAACCATATAATATACATGTATAGCAACCACCTATACTAAGCAACCACTTGTATAAAACAAACACCTCTTTTTAAGCAGCTATGTGTATTAACCCTTAACCTGCCACTCACGACTATAGCTCCATATGCAAACAGCTTGGATCCGGATGAGACGCCGAGTAACTCGGCGTCTCATCCGGATCCAAGCTGTTTGACACTCGGACAACATTTTCAGCAATTTTGAGCAACTTTGAAGCACTTTGAAACTTGAAGTAGACGAGAAATATAGCAGACGACAATTCATTTGGCGGGCTAAGGGTTAAAACTGCACATGGGTCTTCTACTGAGTGGTTCTTAAATACAGTCTCCATTCTGACCACCAAAAAGCCTAATTAATTGTATATAAGACAGGTGACAGCTTAAAGCAAGGTGACAGTAAAGCAGAAAGCTCCTTCAGGAGCTTTCTGTTTTACTGTCACTTTGCTTTAAGCAGTCACCTATCATAAACACCTAATAATTAACACAATTTAGCAGTCGTAATAGAAAGGTTTTTACTGTGCAAGATAAACTGTATTCCACACAGAGAGCTTGCAAAGGTGTTCAATAAACATTGGTATTCTCCAGCTGTAGTCTTGTGACCCTAGCTGTTGTTGTTTTCTACCAGTCCCAACAGTTTCCATATTCATGTGTTTTCACCCCCTAAGATTTCAGCAGTGTAGTCTGGTTACAGTCAAACGTGCATTTAGCAACAGTAAAGTAAAATACACATTCTGTTTTAATTTCAGCTTGCTTTAAGCTACCATCTGCTAGGATGTAGAAAATATTTCTTATGAGGCATATTCATGACTGTATAAAAACAATTTTCATCAGTGGAGTAATAAATTAAAGGCATGTTCTTGTGCAGAGGAAGGGGTAGAGGCGTCCTGTGACACATAATGAAAGAGCTAAAATCTACCTATGTACAGTAAAACATCTCTTTTACGACGACTAAATTGTGTTAATTATAAAGTGTTTAAGGCAGATGACTGCATAAAGCAAGGTGACAGTGAAATAGAAAGCTCCTTAAGCTCTCTGTTTTACTTTCACATTGCTTTAATTAAGCTGTCACCTGTCTTTTAAACAAGCAATTAGTGATTGTATTAGTGGTCCTAATAGAGAGGTTTTACTGTATCCAGAGCTCCAGATAAAAGGAGTTCAAAATTAAAATCTTTATTTCTGCATTAAACCATATGGTGTTACTACTCATTAGAATCGTCTCTTTGAGACAATTCTAATGAGTAGTAATACCTTATGATTTGGTGCTAAACAAGAGAGATAAATGTAGGATTTGTTCAGTTTACTCTCTCTTATATCTTGACAGGTTGGTAAATACATGTTTGACTGTATATCTGTACTGATACAAATACATAACTATAAGTGTCACATATATAAGCATGGGTGATGAATTGAAATCACCATCCCCCCTGGTTTTATTTCCCCACCCATGGAAATGTGCATGGTATGAACAACAGAACCTGATCACTTGATTACCCCAATATTTGAGCACTTTGATTTGACAGGTTTATATCTACACTGTTCAATAACCTTTGTTTTCTCAACAAATGGTAAAACGTATTCACATCACATAGTTACATTTTGAAACATAATTCAGTATGTATGTATAATGTAAAGTACTTAGTTTTGATCATTTGATTATTATTTCATTAAACTTATTCAAAAGAATCCATAGTATGTATAATATACAGTGGAGAAAACGTTATTCTTTCCCAATAAACGCGTTTACGCTAAAACTATTTTTTCCGTTACAAACAGTTTGGAGCCAGATCAGACGGCGGGTAACCCGGCGTCTGATCAGGCTCCAAACTGTTTGCCACCAATATAAACATGAATTATCAGAATTTTCCAAAAGTTGTATTTTTCTACGTTTTAGTGTTTTGCGTTTGCGTACGTTTGCGTTTAAACGGGAAAGAATAACAGATTCTCCACTGTAGGTGGACCATGGTAGCTTAACCCTTTACTCCATACCATGTTTCTAGTTTTGAAGACGGGTGACCACTTAGATGCGGGTTGAAAGTAAAGCCTTAAAGCACGTTCTGCTTCACTTTCAGCCTGCTTAAAGCTTCTATCTGCTAGGATATAGGAAATATTTCTTATGGTCCATATTCATGACTGTATAAAGTAGAACTATTTCTTAGTGGAGGTGTAAATTAAAAGTATAAAAAGGCATATGGAGTAATGGGTTAATGTAGGGCAAAGGAAGGGCAGAACTCAACACTTTCTATACTGAAAATCTGTATTGAACACCTACAGTGGAGAATCTGTTATTCTTTCCCAATAAACGCGTTTACGCTAAAACTATTATTTCCAGTGCAAACAGTTTGGAGCCAGATCAGACGCCGGGTAACCCGGCGTCTGATCAGGCTCCAAACTGTTTGCCACCAAGATAAACAAGAATTATCAGAACTGTCCAAAAGTTGTACTTTTCTACGTTTTAGTGCTTTGCGTTTGCGTACGTTTGCGTTTAAACGGGAAAGAATAACAGATTCTCCACTGTATGAAAACAGTTTGGGTCAAGATCAGACTCCACATAATTTCATTCTGCTTAACTCTTTCAACACCTCATTACATTATCGGAGCCCTCTGATCAGGGTCTACACTGTTTGCTAATTTAGAGCAGTATTTGTTAAACTATACCCATAATTTCAAGTAGACTGGTTCACACTTTGGTAATTAAAAAGATTCACAAGGGAACCTAATAACCCACAATAGTTACCATACGTTGAAAGGGTTAAACCCTAAATACAATAGATACTGCTTGCACAGGACACATTTACTTGTTTCACAGACAGAAAGGGTTAAGACAAGTTGCTTCTTAACTCTTTCCTCCCTAAAACTTTAAATGGCAACCCAGTTTCCATTATAGTCTAGTCCATTTCTGACTTTTAAGGGTTGTTTTTGTCAATGTTTGGCATTGTGACAAACACTGAAGACCCTGATCAGAGGGCTCCTTTTGGAGCCCTTTGATCTGGGTCTTCACTGTTTGCATAGGACATGTGTACTATTCACATGTACACTGTTTGAATAGGACGCCTATATGAGGGACTAGGGTTCAAAGAGTTAATGCAGGATAGAAATGATGCAGAATGCTCCAGTTGGTGCTTTCTGTATTATATATATCATGTATTAAACAACCGTAAATATTAACTACTTTCCATGGTATGTCTATTGAGTGGTCACTAAATACAAGATAGCTGTAATTTGAGTGATCATAATACTGGGAATTTCTTGTATATATCGAACAAGACTAGTACACTAACATTTTGTAAACCCTTTACCTCATGACCTGTTCCTAGTTTTGAAGACAGGCAACCACTTAAAGCAGGTTTAAAGTAAAGCAGCATCAGTCTGCTGTAAGGCACATTTTGCATTACTTCAAGCCTGTTTTAAGCTACCAATTACTAGGATATAGAAAATATATCTTACAGTTAATATTCATGACTGTATGAATTGGAACTATATTTCTTTAGTAAAGAAATAAATCAAATGTGTAAACCGTTGTATTTATGGAGTAAAGGGATAACATACAAACACAATTATTGCAGGGCTACAGATAAGAGGGCATTATTTAAACAAATCAAACATTTTCTCATTCATTTCAGCAGCAATCCTATGGTGTTACTACTTATTAGAATCATCTCAAAGAGACGATTCTAATGAGTAGTGACACCATAGGATTTAATTAAGAAATAAAGATTTTAGTTTTTAAAAAACTACCCTTATCTGGTGCTCTGAATTAGTGTATAACAGAAACTTGTTTGTAGAAGAGGCATGTCATACACTTGTTCTTATCCCTCTTGATATTTCTGTATTTTATTCTGTCAGGAGGATATACAGTGCTAATATTGTATATTTGGGTTTACAGGTGAAGAGGGTTTGAGAGGAATGCCCCTCCCCCAGGTACATTACTGCACGTGCAAGCTTCATGTCTGTATCGTCTCTGCTCAGAGTGTAGCCGTGCAGCAGGGTCCGAGGTTACAAAGAGGTGGAGTTGAATATGAGATCGTTCTCAAGCATTTGATTGGTCAGATTTTAGCTTAGGCTCAAATCTGACCAATCAAATGCTTGAGAACGACTTCAGATTCAACTCAAACTCTGTATAACCTTTGGGACCAGGGCTCAAGATAAGAGGGAGTAAACTAAACATACTCCAACATTTTGTCTCCTCCAAACTCATTCTTGTGACTACTCATTAGTATCGGTATGGTCTCTTTGGGATGATTCTCATGACTAGTCACAACCTGGGATTTGGTGGAGACATAATTAAAGATTTGTGTATACAGTAAAACCTCTCTATTATGACCACTAAATTATTTTACTTGTTAGGTTTTTAAGACAGGTGACTGCTTAAAGCAATGTGACGGTTAAACAGAAAGCTCCTTTAGGAGCTTTCTGTTTTACTGTCACCTTGCTTTAAGCTGTCACCTGTCTTTTATACAATCAATTAGCCTTTGTTTTAGCGGTTGTAATTGATAGAGAGATTTTACTGTACTTCCTTGCGTATCATGAGCTATGAATGCAGTGCTTTTCAATTAACTGCACAAAACAGCATCTATCGGGCTTAGTGAAATCTTGTACAGCACTCTTTACTTTTGTTTTCAATAAGAATCAGATGACTTCTGTTTGATCTTTACTTATGTGTCGCTTTTGTGGTAGAGTTATTTTATGTCTCAATGTTTATTGATGTGTTTGTTACAAGAGATAAAATGATTGATGTGTTTATGTCAAGCAATTGAGGCTGTTAAGTTGTATTTCTTTTGTCGCACTTTATGTGTGCAGTTTTGTTCAATGTTTCTTGTGCTACTTTAGGTATATGTTGGTTTCTTTCTCACTGGAACACAGTAGTGAAAATAAGACTTCATACGCTACAGTCAAGCCTCTCGGTTTCTTTCTGAAGTTAAATTTCATTATTTCTATTATTTAACTCACTTTAAACCCTCTACGCCAAATCTTGTTTCTAGTTTTGAAAACAGGTTACTTCTTAAAGTAAGGTTGAAAGTAAAGCAGAATTTTCATTAAGGAGCATTTGTGCTTTACTTTCAACCTGTTTTAAGCTATCATCTTGAAAGATACTTTAAATGCCTTCTATGGTTATTGCTTAGATTTTCCTAAGTAGGGACTTCTTTCCTTAGTGAAGAAGTAATTACAGGTCTGGAGTAAAAAGGCATATTTATGGAGTAATGGATTTAGTCAAAGATATCATCCCCATATTTCAAAGTTAAAATGTGTCTAAGTCATGTTTTAACGTTGAAATAAGGATTATGTTGATTTTCATCCTTTACCCCATCTCTATTGGTCTGCTTCAAGCCACTGCAGGTCCAAACCCAGCTTGATGTCACAAACTATAGGAAACCATTGATGTAAATGTAGCTTCAGTATTTCGTATTTGCTCTCATGTGTGTAATACTGACCGCTTTTACTACACTGTTTATCTAAGATCCACTCAATTTCAATTGAGTCTACATAGTTCAAATTGAATTGCAATTAATTTTTGACTTCATATATAATATCGCATGCTGTTTTTGTTTTCTTTCTATTGCACAAAGTATTATTAAATTTCTCCTTGTTTTCTTTGAAGAAAAGTGTACCGGTATATCAATGGAAATCGTGAATAAGATTTGTTAAATAAGCTCCTTCATCTGATCTAGGTCTACACTGTCTGCAAAGAATGTATAAATTTAGTCCCTGCATTATATGAGTTAATTGTTCATAGACCCTTCATACAAAAACATAGTTGAACTTATGTAATCAATTAAGTTTGTAATCAATTAAACCTTTACCCCATAGCCAGTTTCTATTTTTGAAGGCAGACAACCACTTAAAGCAGGTTGAAAGTAAAGCAGAATTTCAGCCTGCTTTAAGCTGCAGTTTGCTTAGATAGAGAAACTATTTTATATGGTTTATATTCATGACTATATAAATTGGATGTCCTTCTGTGGAGGAATAAATTAAAGGCGTAAAAAGGTGTATTTATAGGGCTATGGGTTAAGACTATTTTCCTAAGTTAACCCTTATACAGTGGAGAATCTGTTATTCTTTCCCAATAGACGCGTTTACGCTAAAACTATTATTTGCAGTGCAAACAGTTTGGAGCCAGATCAGACGCCAGGTAACCCGGCGTCTGATCAGGCTCCAAACTGTTTGCCACCAAGATAAACAAGAATTATCAGAATTGTCCAAAAGATGTACTTTTCTACGTTTTAGTATTTTGCGTTTGCGTACGTTTGCGTTTAAATGGGAAAGATTAACAGATTCTCCACTGTAGATCCAATATGTTTGCGATTTGATTTATGTCTATATGTGTATATTTCTATCATTATACATAAATGAATTAAATGAGGAATTTGAATTACAATTAGAATGTCAAGTACATGTAGGTTAATACATTGAACCGTAGCAAAACCAGTCTTTACTAACAGTGTACATGTAAGGAGTACACTTGTCCTATGCAAAAGAACAGTGTAAATCTAAATCTGAGGGCTCCTGCAATAATGTTAAAAAGTAACAAGAGGGCCATGGCCCTTAATTCGCTCACCTGAGGTCATTGTGCCTTAGCTTAATAGGCAAGACAACATTTTAATATAGCTGTAAATGGAATTATCTTCCAGACAAAAAAAAACATGACAAATTGGAATAACTTAAAAAAATATTGTTGGCAGAGTTATGGCCCTTATCCATGACACTTCTTCTTATCAAGCTACATGTATTTCCATATGATTATTTATTGCGCACTCTGCTTTACTTTCAACCTGCTTTAAGTTATCATCTACTAAGATATAGATACTATTTCTTATATCTTACATGTTTATGACTATATAAAGTGGAATTATTTTCTTTAGAGGAGGAATAAATTAAAGGCGTAAAAAGGCATATGTATGGGGTAATGGGTTAACATCAGTAGAACTGGAGTTATCTCAAAGACAAGAAAATATGACACTGGGAAATATCTCAAAAATGACATTGACCGTTGTAGGACATGACCCAAGTTATAAAGTTTCTAACTTTAACAAAGTTATGGCTAAGATTAAAGTTGTGGACTGACAGACAAACAAATGGACAAACAGACAAAAAAGCAGACAGACAAAAACAATATGCCCCCAACTGCAGGGCATAAAAATATAGCAGACACCACCATATGCAACCTCATCAGCTGACCAGCTGACCTGAGTTCAGTTATGTAACTCTGCCAGTAGGAAATTTGGCTAGGGTCTAACTCTTATAATGCTGAATTGCTGTCTGCTATACATATTTTGAATGTGAATTATGACCTAGATATTTAACCGACCAGAACCATTTGAACAAACTAGGTAAAGGACATTTAGAAGTGTCACCATGCCAAATATCAAAGCTCTGGCCATATCAGTTTCAGTGGAGAAGACGTTTGAAATTTTCACTATATAACTCTATGTAAAACTGTGACCCCCGGGGCGGGGCCAATTTTGACCCCAGGGGCATAATTTGAACAAACTTGATAGAGGACCTGTAGATAATGTTATGTGCTAAATATCTAAGCTCTGGCCCTTGTAGTTTCAGACAAGAAGATTTTTTAAGATTTCCTTATTTTTTCACTTTGGTTGCCATAGCAACTAGAGTTCTATATTGTTTTCAATTCTTTGAACAAATTTGAAAGAGCTTGACCTAAGGAACATTCCTGTAAAGTTTGGTTGAAATCTGTTCAGCCGTTTAGGAGAAGATGTCATTTGAAGCAATTGTTAACGACGACGGACGACGCACGACGACGGACACAGGGCCATCCCAATAGCTCACCTTGAGCCTTTGGCTCAGGTGAGCTAAAAACTAGATTTGAATAGCCCATTTTCAAGACTAAGATTCCTTTCTATTACATCATCAGTATAGGTGTCTTTATTCATTGATATGGGAGAAATGGAAATGGCATTCCTCCGCACAAGCGTCGTAGGATGGCTTTGCCCTGTATATCTACTGATAAATACAATCAAATGAGGATTCACTGATTATTTTAAATGGCTTAAAGCAAAATTGAAGGAAAGCTCCTTTCAAGTGAGAATTCACTGATTGTTTAAATCAAGGTGGTATAGAAGGCCTCTAATCAAGAGTCTGCACTGTTTGCATTGAGGACAAATGTTCTCTTCACAGGTACACTGTTTGTTATAGATGAGTATGCACATCACTTGGGCTCAATGGATTAACCCACTACTCCATAGCATATTTCTAATTTTGAAGACAGGTGACCACTTAAAGCAGGCTGAAAGTAAAGCAGAATGTGCCTTAAGGCACATTCTGCTTTACTTTCAGCCTGCTTTAAACTACCATCTGCTAGAATATAGAAAATATTCTTATGATACCTATTCATGACTATAAATTTTACCTATTTCCTTCAGTGGAGGAATGAATTAAGGGTGTAAAAAGGCGTATTTAAGGGGTAAAGGGTTAAGAGTTACATTTGTTGAACATTGAAATAGAGATACCAATAAGCCAATTAGAGTTATCAAGACTCAACTGTATAATTATCTTATTTCAGTTACTCCTAGATTAGAGATGTCTTACTGAAGCCAACCGGGGACAATGAAGAACCCAGAGATGTATCTGCCCCACCCCCAGTCACAGACAGAACTCGTCCAGGAAGAGAGGATACCCATCTACCACCTATGTTTCCTATGTTGTTAAACTGTGCCAAATTTTGATATACATTTAAACAGTCAAACTTCTCTATTACGACCACTAAATCGAAGGCTTATTGATACTATAAAAGACAGGTGACAGCTAAAAGCAAGGTGACAGTAAAACAGAAAGCTCCTAAAGGAGCTTTCTGTTTTACTGTCCCCTTGCTTTAAGAAGCCACCTGTCTAAAACACCAGATAATTAACTTTATAGTTTACACCAGATAATTGACTTAATAGTTTACACTTTGGCAAAATTAATTGCTGCTTAGATGGGGGAAAACAGCTTAACCCTTACCATGCAGAGTTTTCAAGTGGAATCTTCCATTTTCTAAATAACAACCAATTTACATTGAATCTTGAGGCATTTGTCCAAACTATTGTTTAGATAAACTAGTAAATAGTGCAGACCCTGATCAGAGGGTTCCTTAAGGAGCCCTCTGATCTGGATCTTCACTGTTTACAAAGGATTGATGTACACATTTCCAGCATAGTAATGGTTAATTTGAAGGACTCTTTAAGTAAGATGAATATCCAAACATAGGATTACACTGCATCTGGGCTGAACAATGTGGGGCAAGGATATTGAGGAGGGGATATACTAAAGGGCATAGCAATACAATTACTTGTTTATCATTTCTGCTGTCAGTACGTGTCATTTTGCTCAACAATCTTAGTTGAAACATATTTACCAACGGGATTTTTTAAATCACCTTTATCTTTTTTCTAACATTATCATACAGTACTAAACCTTATTAAATTAAATTGATAATCGCAAGCAAATTGCCATCGAATAGGGCGCTTCAAAAAACAAATCCTACTTTTGAATATTTTTACGTGAATTTTCCGAAGCGGTTGTGACAAAAATGGAATCGAAAAAATTAACGAAGGCATATTTTCGAACATTTGTGAGATACACCATTCAAGAAAACTTATCCGAGGGTATAGTTACTATTTTGAATGGCAAGCGAATTGCCATCGAATTGCAAAAATTGTTAATTTAATAAGGTTCAGTACTGTACCTGTGTTGGCTACTTAATACAAGATTGACTGTAGGTCTACATGTATGTGAAATTATGATTAATATGAGCAAGCATACAGGCTGAATTAACCTAAGTGCAAAATAATCCCCTACATAATAGGACAGTCAATATCTTCTTCCCCTCAGTTTATATTTGAAATAATAATACTGCCTGATTTTAATAGCAGCATGCACTTGGCAAATTTGATAAAAGAGTAATTGTGTTTTGCCAAAGTCAATTCATGAAATTGTGGAAATACATGTAGCTTTCTTCTTCATTGAAATGTAGAATCAGTCACATTTGAGCGATCATTCAAGGGAGATTCTTTGTGCTACCGGTACTTAACCCTTTGAACCCTAGTTCCACATATAGGCGTCCTCTTCAAACAGTGTACATGTGAATAGTACACTTGTCCTGTGCAAACAGTGAAGACCCAGATCAGAGAGCTCCGAAAGGAGCCCTCTGATCAGGGTCTTCACTGTTTGTCATAAAGTCAAACATTGACAAAAACAATCCTTAAAAGTCAGAAATGGACTAGACTCAAATGGAAACTGGAATTGTCCATTTAAAGTTTATGGGAGGAAAGAGTTAATGCAGAATGAAAGTAATGCTCAAAGCTTCAATTGGTAATTTTCTGCATTACTTTTAGTCTGCACTAATCTACCATCTGTATTTAATAGATCTCCACGCATCTTTATTGAATGGTAGCTTAAAGCTTTCCCCCATAGCCTGTTTTCTGATTTTAGACAGGTAGTTGCTTAAAGCAGGTTGAAAGTAAAGCAGAAAGCACCTATAGGAGCTTTCTGTTTTACTTTCAACCTGCTTTAAAAGCAACTACCTGCCAGGATGCAATAGATAACTACTATGGTTTATTATCGAGATATAGCACAAGCATGAAAATGCAATTCTATGAGGTGTTTGTAAATGCCTCAAACGGTGCTCCTATGGGGGAAAGGGTTAACCCAGAGTTCAATAGATTCTACTTTCATAGAAGTCACAAGAAAGTGTATTTTCTGGTGACGGTATATGTACTGATGGTGATACAAAAAGTGCTAGATACTTAAATGTTTTTGTACGGGCTATTTGCAATCCTTATGTTTTAGAGAGAGCGAGTGTGAGTGAGTGATTGAATGCAAAGCTACGTCTCTTTGTCCATTTGTTTTACAGTATTTTATCACATAATTATAACATATTATCTCTTTATTCATTGACTAATAGACTTTAAATTATGAAATGTCTTAGTACAGCATGAAGTTATATTAAATTTATACTTAATGAAGCTCAAAAGAGTTAGTGCATGACGTAATTTAGGTTATACAGTGAAGAAAACATTATTGTTTCCAATTTAAACGCAAACTCATTGGAATAAAATGTAGAAAATGACATTTCTGAATTGTCACTCTATTGTGAATGGAAAATAGTTTGGAACCTGATCAGACGCCGGGTTACCCGACATCTGAACAAGCTAAAAATTGTTTGCAATCGAAATACATATACTAGTTTTAGCGTAAACGCATTTATTGGGAACGAATAACGTCTTCTCCACTGTATCTTCAATTTGTCTGTTTCAGTAAGGATTTAAACAAATAAGCATGCATCTATTTAATCTTTAGTAAATTTCTTGTCATCAAAATATGCCTGCATTACATAGATATTTATTGCAGTTTCTTTAAAGAAATATTGGTTATCAGGTTGTTAAACAGTTTAGATCCTAATTGGATCCAAACTGTTTGCAAATCCTTTTATTGCATAAATGAGGTTACTATTTATTAAATATTTAATACAGATTCATAAATAAATGTTTTTATTCAGATTTATAAATTAGAATTATTTGGTACAATATTTGCAAAATGTTTCAAAGCATCTAAATGCCAGCTCTAAATATTTTATTTTCGCTTCTTTTTATTTTTCGTTTTTAGACTGGTTTTTATTTAGTTGCTTGATATCATATTTTCTGCTTTCTTTGTATCACTCATATGCAATCTCTTATGATAAAGATAAAAAGTACAGTCGAACTTCGATATCTCAAACTCGCTTAACTCAAACTATCCGATAGTTCGACACATGAACTGCATTATTTCATGTTCAGTTAGGTCGAAACATACCTGTATTTCAAAGTTAAAATGTGGCTAAGCCACGTTTTAACTTTGAAATACGGGTATGTTCGATTTAACCGAGTTCGAGATATCCAAGTTCGACTGTATTCGAAATAGGGAATTAAAGTAGAATTAACCCTTTACCTGATAGCCTATTTCTAGTACTTAAGATAGGTGACTACTTAAATCAGGATGAAAGTAAAGCAGAATGCGCCTAAGGGCGCATTCTGCTTTACTTTCAGCCTGCTTTAAGCTATCATGTGCTATAATATAGAAAATATTCCCAATGATACATATTCATAACTGATTAAATTGGAACTATTTTCTTCAGCTAAAAGGCGCTTCTATTGGGGAAAGGGTTAAATTATAACATTGCTGTATTCTAATATTTCGACCTCTAAGGGCCTTTATCAGAGAAAATCATGTCCAAATACATGACGTGTAATTGGACATGATTTTCTTTGAAAAAGGCCCTTAATTTAACCCTTTCCCCTATAGAACCGTCTTTTGGCGCATTCAATTAAGAAGATAATTAGAATTTGTACAGTCATAAACATTTACCATTAGAAATATTTCATATATCCTAGGAGATGGTACCTTAAAGCAGGTTGAAAGTAAAGCAGAATGTGCCTTAAGGCACATTCTGCTTTACTTTAAACCTGCTTAAAGTGGCACATGTCTTCCAAACCAGAAACAGGCTATGGGGTAATTTATGGTTAATGGTCGAAATATTAGAATAAAGCAATTTTATAATTTAATAGAATCTCTTATGGTTAACTAATTCTATATAGCCGTGTCCTTTCATATGTCCCTCTAGTATGACTACTTGATAGAATACTTGATTTCAATGTTAAAGGCAGGCAGCTGCTAAAGCAAGATGAAAGTAAAGGAGAAAGCTCCTGAAGGAGCTTTCTGCTTTACTCTCATCTTGCTTTAAGCTGTTTTCAATGTTAAAGGCAGGCAGCTGCTAAAGCAAGATGAAAGTAAAGGAGAAGGCTCCTGAAGGAGCTTTCTGCTTTACTCTGATCTTGCTTTAAGCTGTTTTCAATGTTAAAGGCAGGCAGCTGCTAAAGCAAGATGAAAGTAAAGGAGAAAGCTCCTGAAGGAGCGTTCTGCTTTACTCTGATCTTGCTTTAAGCTACCACCTGTTTTGAACACCATCAACAAGTCTTCAAGTTGTGATGATAGTGGGAACATATTGAAATAAAAATATTTACACAATAAATCTCAAGTTAATACAGCCATCCAAACTGAACCAGGTGCACAAATCCTTAAACTGCTGAAATAAGATATATCATTCTTTGCAAACAATGTATAGACCCAGATCAGAGGGCTCGATCTGAAGGTATCCCTCTGATCTGGGTCTACATTTTTTGTAACACTTTAAATATTTGTTGAGGACAAATCTTCTAGATCGATATTAACAATTATTTGTCAGAAACATTCTGTCATTTGACAACTAACTGAACTCAGTATGTTAAGGGTTTACCCTTTCCTGTATAGTCAGAATTGCCAATCAACTACAGTCGAAACTCGATACTTCAAACTTGCTTAATTCCATTGTACGAGTATTTCAAAAGTTTAATTTTGATTAATGGATCTAGGTTAAGTCAAACATACCCGTATTTCAAAGTTAAAAAGTGGCTAAGCCACGTTTTAACTTTGAAATATGGATTGTTGGAACTAACCCAATTTCGAATTATTGAGTTTCAACTGTAAATCCAAGGTTTTTCTGTTCTGGAAAGGGTAGAAGATGGGTCAGATTTGGATAGGCACACCACATTATAAAGTTTTGACGATACAAAATGTATTTTTTATGGTAACAGTGACACTATAACTCTCTTTGTGATGAGAAGACTACATTTTGACAATGTAAACATACTAGATCGGGATCAGCAGTTAATGATGTAGCATATGATCTTGGTCTGCTCTGTTGATAGCAGTAGTGGATACAATGCTTAATTGGCAGGACAAAAGTAATTAACCCATTGAAGCCTGGTGTCTACTGAAGTGGAAATTGGCAAACATTGTAGACCCTGATCAGATGCTGTGTAATGCTGCATTACGCGGCGTCTCATCAGGGTCTGTACAGTTTGAGATATCATTATGAAAAGTTCTTCTGTATGGACAAACACTGCAGTGTGTTTAGAATACCTTTGTAGAATTTGAATGTAGAGAAAGGTACCATTGCAAGCCATTCTTAAATCCAGATTAGATGTAAAGTAATTATGGTTCTACGTAGGGTCCAAGCTGATTTTCATTTGGATCATGTTTCTACAAATGTAAAGATCAAGTCTGTTTCAATAAACGACATTTTTCATAGAAAAACATTCATTCAGGGTTAAGCTTACTTTAGAATGGCTTCAGAATTCACACATGTTTAAATCAGAAAATTAATTTTGGCCATATTTTCTGCACTTCCATACAAACCTTATACCAAAGCTGTTTAACCCATTACCCCATAGCCTGTTTCTAGTTTTGAAGACAGGTGACCACTTAAAGCAGGTTGAAGGTAAAGCAGAATGTGCCTAAAGGCGCATTCTGCTTTACTTTCAACCTGCTTTAAGCTACAATCTATTATGATATAGAATACATTTCTTATGGTGCATAGTCATGACTATGTAAATCGGAACTAATTTCTTCAATGGAGGGATAAATAAAAAGCGTAAAAAGGCGTGTTAATGGGATGATGGGTTAAAGGCATTGCTCACCAAATCCTCAATGTTACCTTATTGTTCAAGTTTCTTCCCAACTTTTCCATTAATTTATGCGTGTTACTTGAAGGCAGTGTGTCAGAGCGTGTATTTAAACAAAAGATTAAAGGTTCTAATATTGAATTGGCTGCCTCGAGTTGTTTATTTCTTTCCTGTAGATAGAATGGTGCTTACAGTGGAGAATCTGTTATTCTTTCCCAATAAACGCGTTTACGCTAAAACTATTGTTTGCAGTGCAAACAGTTTGGAGCCAGATCAGACGCCGGGTAACCCGGCGTCTGATCAGGCTCCAAACTGTTTGCCACCAAGATAAACAAAAATTATCAGAATTGTCCAAAAGTTGTTCTTTTCTACGTTTTAGTGCTTTGCGTTTGCGTACGTTTGCGTTTAAACGGGAAAGAATAACAGATTCTCCACTGTATGTGCCAATCCATTAACCCTAACTGTGTGGACAGACAGTACAGTGCTCCAGCCCAACAATGACTCCCTCCTTACAACCACCCTTGCTACAGTTCCCTTAACAGACCACTTATGTCTAATGCTTTTACAGCTGCAATGTTGTCGGCTTAAAATTGTTGTCTGCTATTTTTTCTAAATGTTTATTATCAGTGGATATTTTGATAGAATAAATATAATGACGAGTAAAAAACAGCTTGAATTCAGATCAGACGCCACATCACGCGGCGTCTGATCTGGATTCAAGCTGTTTGCAAATGTAAGCCAATTCTTAATTTCCCCTCCCTATAACGACTCCCTCTGAACAACACAAACAATAGGTGTCGTTGTAGAGAGGGAGCACTGTATATGCATCCTTTGCAAACAGTGTAGACCCTGATCAGAGGGCTGCTAAAGAGGTCTTCACTGTTTGTTTTACTTTTAAGTATTGTCTGTAAATTTAAAACTGTACTTTTGCAAATTTGAAAAGGTCAATTGTAGCTATTCAGCATCGTGAGGGTGAATACCTCTTTTCCCTATATCATCACGGAGTAAATACACAATAAATATACAGTAATGAATGTGCAGCATAGAAAATATTTCCTATATCCTAGCAGATGGTAGCCTAAAGCAGGCTGAAAGTAAAGAAGAATGTGGTAGGAATTACGTGATAGCTGCAGAATAAAAGTAAAGCAGAAAGCTTGACTTAGTGCTGCATTAACCCTTTCCCTTATAGAAGCGACTTTTAGCGCATTCATTTTATTCATCCGCCAAAAAAATAGTTCCATTTTATACTGTCATGAACATGTACCATAAGAAATATTTTTGATATCCTAGCAGATAGTAGCTTAAAGCAGGCTGAAAGTAAAGCAGAATGCGCCCTAGGGCGCATTCTGCTTTACATTCAACCTGCTTTAATAGGTCACATATCTTAACTACTAGAAACAGGCTATGTGGTAATGGGTTAAACATTTACTTCATAGCCTGTCTTAAACCATTTGCTAGAATATAGAAAATATTTCTTCTTTTTCAGTGGAAGAAAAGTTAAATGTGTAAAAATTTATATCAGTTTATTGGAACATGGGTAGTCGTTGAAATACTCGTCTCGTGATTAAATAACTACACATCTCAACGCCTACCCATGTTCTATTGCAGGATAAAACACTGGTATAAATTTATTATTTCTTAATGGATTAAATATCCATTGCTTGTATAACATCCCTATAAACACTTATGAGCCTTTCCAGATAATGACAGGTTACTCTGTACTACGGGACAAAAGTAATGTAAATACCTTTCACCCTGCAAGTCACTTGTCTCTTCTCCCAATAAAGTATTCATAATTATACAGTAAGACCTCTCTATTATGACTACTACATGAGATCAAACTTTAGGTGATTCAGACAGGTGCATGCTTAAAGCCAAATGAAAGTAAAGCAGAAAGCTCCTATAGGAGCTTTCTGCTTTACTTTTATTTTGCATTAAGCTGCCACCTGTCTCCAATGCCACCAATAAACCTACATTTTAGTTGTCATAATAGAGATGTTTTACTGTGTTCAATCTGCCCACTATGAACGTCTATCATCTGAACTAGATTGACCAATAAATTCAGGAAAATATCCTCAAGGAAACCCAACAGACTCTTGTTGGGCAAATCCTGTAAGAAAACGATGCAGGCAATGATCAGACAACTTCTGAAGGAGCTGTCCAATTTGGGGTCTACAATGTTTTCATAAGCATCTATATACACGTATGCAGGAGAAGAGTCAACTTACATTTGCAAACAGTTTTTATGTACATTTGATGCCAATTATTAGGTAGGTATAATAAGAAATCATAACAAAACAATTTTGAATTCATCCAGTTTATCATTTAATTATTAGCACATACTAAAGTTTAGAAAACATGAAAAAACATCCATATTTCTTGCATAACATACTGATGCAGTGGAGAAAACGTTATTCTTTCCTATTTAAACACACACCAAATGTAAATGTAATTCAATAAAATATAGAAAAAAAATCTACAGTGGAGAATCTGTTATTTCTTCCCAATAAACGCGTTTACGCTAAAACTATTATTTGCAGTCCAAACTGTTTGTCACCAAGATAAACAAGAATTATCAGAATTGTCCAAAAGTTGTACTTTTCTACGTTTTAGTGTTTTGCGTTTGCGTACGTTTGCGTTTAAACGGGAAAGAATAACAGATTCTCCACTGTAATAATTCATTTAAATCTGAGCAGGCAAACAGTTTTGAGCCTGATCAGACGCCGGGTAACCCAGCATCTGATCAGGCTCCAAACTGTTTGCAATGGAAAAAATTGTTTTAGTATAAACACATTTATCGGGAAAGAATAATGTCTTCTTCGCTTTAGGTGTAAGCTTGAATAATAGTTGATACAGTAACTAGTGTAGACGTAGATCAGATGGCACTTATAGGAGCCATATGATCTGGGTCTACACTGTTTGCCTTTACACTATATTTGGGAAGCCAGGAGCATATGTGTTGAGCAATATTAAGAACCGGTATACATTAATCACATAATTAAACAAATCAAAAACATTTTATCAATATAATTAGAAATACAATAATCACAATTATCAACAGATATACATGTACAAATTTTAACAACTGATTTTAGAGACACTTTACATTGAGCATTTTCATAAAATTGGCACACTAACAACCTTTCACCACTCTCTCCTAGTTTCCTTTTAACCCTTTCAACACTAAGTAACTCTTGTGGGTTATTAGATTCCCTTGTGGATCATTTTAGTTACCAAAACATGAACCAGTCTACTTGGAATTTTGGGCAATTTAATAAATACTGGTTTAAATTGGCAAACATATGCATTCTAATATAGAAACAGTTCTTGTTGGAAGTAATCAAATTGGTGGGGCTTTAGAGAACTGTTTTGCCCACTCAGCAGTTTTCCTTTACCAAACACTGCCACTGAATGTGCTGAAATTCCACAAACAGATTGTTCTGTTATTTCCATACCCACCAAAATGACCATAACAGGGGACTGCCATAACAGCAGAGATTTACTCTGCATAAATATGTTGTATGCTGTATAATATATACTTACATAGTATCATTTACGTTCATTAGGTATATGTGTATACAGTAACATCTGGATTATCATTAGTTTAAACAATATTTTATTCAAAGAAAAGGATTGGACAACAGGCAAAAGCCAATGAGTCCTCTCCAAAAGATTATCATTGATGTAATAGCACTAATATACACCAAAACGTGTATTAGTTAACTCTTTGCATGCTAGCAGCGGATAAAAGTGCCACAGTGATTACCTTTGCAAACAGTTTGGATCCTGATGAGAAGCCGCATAACTGTTAACCATTCTGACCCTGATTTTAAAAGAAAATTAGAAAATTTTAGTTTAGAACATTAGCAGAACAGAACAGAACAGAACAAATCTTTTATTATCGGCCAGGTATAAACATACAACATGGCAGATGACAATTGTTGCTGACAAAAAATTACCCAGGATGCAAAGAGTTAAGCTTCCACTCTTTGAAACATGCAACCCTAAAGAGACTGCTTAATGCAGGACAAAAGCAAAGCAGAAAGCTCCTTAAGGATACTTTACTTCTATTCTACATTGAGCAACTACAGTGGAGAATCTGTTATTCTTTCCCAATAAACGCGTTTACGCTAAAACTATTATTTGCAGTGCAAACAGTTTGGAGCCAGATCAGACGCCGGGTAACCCGGTGTCAGATCAAATTTGGACCCCCGTAAAAAATGGACCCGCGGGTCCATTTTTGATAGCGAAATATGGACCCCCCCTGTAAATTTTGGACCCCCCCCAAAAAAGTTGGTAATGCTTCTCCCTAATGCAAAATATTGATAACTCCTATCTTGAGGTTGTTATGCCCATAAAAAAAATTAAATAAAAAAAATAAAAAAAAAAAAAAAAAAATTGTTGGAGACGGGGTCCAAATTTGATGGCATCAAAATTGGAACCCCCCCCCCCCTCGCTTGGCAACACCCAACCTTAGGTCATTTGATTTTCACATCAACTTTAATTCTTTTCCATTAGTTGTTTTGTTTAAGTAATGTTTTACTCCTTTCCTTAAGTTACTATGCCCTGCAAATTATTTTGGTTGGAGGAAGGGGGGGGGGGGGGGGGGGGGGGGGGGGGGGCCAAATTTGTTGGCGTAAAAAATGGACCCCCCCCCCCCCCCCCCCTTTTCAACAACCAACCATAAGTCATTTGATTTACACATCAACTTTAATTCTTTTCCATTAATTGTTAAGTTTAAGTGATGTTTTTCTCCTAATCTGAGGTTACTATGCCCTGCAAATTATTTCAATTGGAGAGGGGGGTCCAAATTTGATGGCGTAAAAATTGGACCCCCCTCCCTCCCATTTCAGCACCCAACAATAAGTCATTTGATTTACACATCAATTTTAATTCTTTTCCATTATTTGTTTTGTTTAAGTAATGTTTTACTCCTTTCCTTAAGTTACTATGCCCTGCAAATTATTTTGGTTGGAGGAAGGGGGGGGGTCCAAATTTGATGGCGTAAAAAATATACCCCCCCCCCCCCCTTTTCAACAATCAACCATAAGTCATTTGATTTACACATCAACTTTAATTCTTTTCCATTAATTGTTAAGTTTAAGTGATGTTTTTCTCCTAATCTGAGGTTACTATGCCCTGCAAATTATTTCAATTGGAGAGGGGGGTCCAAATTTGATGGCGTAAAAATTGGACCCCCCCTCCCTCCCATTTCAGCACCCAACAATAAGTCATTTGATTTACACATCAATTTTAATTCTTTTCCATTATTTGTTTTGTTTAAGTAATGTTTTACTCCTTTCCTGAAGTTACTATGCCCTGCAAATTATTTTGGTTGGAGAAGGGGGGGGGGTTCCAAATTTGATGGCGTAAAAAATGGACCCCCCCCCCCCTTTTCAACAACCAACCATAAGTCATTTGATTTACACATCAACTTTAATTCTTTTTCATAACTTGTTAAGTTTAAGTGATGTTTTTCTCCTAATCTGAGGTTACTATGTGCTGCAAATTATTTCAATTGGAGAGGGGGGTCCAAATTTGATGGCGTAAAAAATGGACCCCCCCCCCCCCCCTTTTCAACACCCAACCATAAGTCATTTGATTTACACATCAACTTTAATTCTTTTCCATTAATTGTTAAGTTTTAGTGATGTTTTTCTCCTAATTAGAGGATACTATGCCCTGCAAATTATTTCAATTGGAGAGGGGGGTCCAAATTTGATGGCGTAAAAAATGGACCCCCCTCCCTCCCATTTCAGCACCCAACAATAAGTCATTTGATTTACACATCAATTTTAATTCTTTTCCATTATTTGTTTTGTTTAAGTAATGTTTTACTCCTTTCCTTAAGTTACTATGCCCTGCAAATTATTTTGGTTGGAGGAAGGGGGGGGGGGGGGTCCAAATTTGATGGCGTAAAAAATGGACCCCCCCCCCCTTTTCAACAATCAACCATAAGTCATTTGATTTACACATCAACTTTAATTCTTTTCCATTAATTGTTAAGTTTAAGTGATGTTTTTCTCCTAATCTGAGGTTACTATGCCCTGCAAATTATTTCAATTGGAGAGGGGGGTCCAAATTTGATGGCGTAAAAATTGGACCCCCCTCCCTCCCATTTCAGCACCCAACAATAAGTCATTTGATTTACACATCAATTTTAATTCTTTTCCATTATTTGTTTTGTTTAAGTAATGTTTTACTCCTTTCCTGAAGTTACTATGCCCTGCAAATTATTTTGGTTGGAGAAGGGGGGGGGGGGGGGGCCCCAATTTTGATGGCGTAAAAAATGGACCCCCCCCCCCTTTTCAACACCCAACCATAAGTCATTTGATTTACACATCAACTTTAATTCTTTTTCATTACTTGTTAAGTTTAAGTGATGTTTTTCTCCTAATCTGAGGTTACTATGTGCTGCAAATTATTTCAATTGGAGAGGGGGGTCCAAATTTGATGGCGTAAAAAATGGACCCCCCCCCCCCTTTTCAACACCCAACCATAAGTCATTTGATTTACACATCAATTTTAATTCTTTTCAGTTATTTGTTTTGTTTATGTAATGTTTTACTCCTTTCCTGAAGTTACTATGCCCTGCAACTTATTTTGGTTGGAGGAAGGGGGGGGGTCCAAATTTGATGGCGTAAAAATTGGACCCCCCTCCCTCCCATTTCAGCACCCAACAATAAGTCATTTGATTTACACATCAATTTTAATTCTTTTCCATTATTTGTTTTGTTTAAGTAATGTTTTACTCCTTTCCTGAAGTTACTATGCCCTGCAAATTATTTTGGTTGGAGAAGGGGGGGGGTCCAAATTTGATGGAGTAAAAAATGGACCCCCCCCCCCCCCCCTTTTCAACAACCAACCATAAGTCATTTGATTTACACATCAACTTTAATTCTTTTTCATTAATTGTTAAGTTTAAGTGATGTTTTTCTCCTAATTAGAGGATACTATGCCCTGCCAATTATTTCAATTGGAGAAGGGGGTCCAAATTTGATGGCGTAAAAAATGGACCCCCCCCCCTTTTCAACACCCAACCATAAGTCATTTGATTTACACATCAACTTTAATTCTTTTCCATAAATTGTTAAGTTTTAGTGATGTTTTTCTCCTAATCTGAGGTTACTATGCCCTGCAAATTATTTCAATTGGAGAGGGGGGTCCAAATTTGATGGCGTATAAAATGGACCCCCCTACCATTTCAACACCCAACCATAAGTCATTTGATTTACACATCAATTTTAATTCTTTTCCATTATTTGTTTTGTTTAAGTAATGTTTTACTCCTTTCCTTAAGTTACTTTGCCCTGCAAATTATTTTGGTTGGAGGAAGGGGGGGGGTCCAAATTTGATGGCGTAAAAAATGGACCCCCCCCCCCCCTTTTCAACAATCAACCATAAGTCATTTGATTTACACATCAACTTTAATTCTTTTCCATTAATTGTTAAGTTTAAGTGATGTTTTTCTCCTAATCTGAGGTTACTATGCCCTGCAAATTATTTCAATTGGAGAGGGGGGTCCAAATTTGATGGCGTAAAAATTGGACCCCCCTCCCTCCCATTTCAGCACCCAACAATAAGTCATTTGATTTACACATCAATTTTAATTCTTTTCCATTATTTGTTTTGTTTAAGTAATGTTTTACTCCTTTCCTGAAGTTACTATGCCCTGCAAATTATTTTGGTTGGAGAAGGGGGGGGGGGGTCCAAATTTGATGGCGTAAAAAATGGACCCCCCCCCTTTTCAACAACCAACCATAAGTCATTTGATTTACACATCAACTTTAATTCTTTTTCATTACTTGTTAAGTTTAAGTGATGTTTTTCTCCTAATCTGAGGTTACTATGTGCTGCAAATTATTTCAATTGGAGAGGGGGGTCCAAATTTGATGGCGTAAAAAATGGACCCCCCCCCCCCCCCTTTTCAACACCCAACCATAAGTCATTTGATTTACACATCAACTTTAATTCTTTTTCATTACTTGTTAAGTTTAAGTGATGTTTTTCTCCTAATCTGAGGTTACTATGTGCTGCAAATTATTTCAATTGGAGAGGGGGGTCCAAATTTGATGGCGTAAAAAATGGAACCCCCCCCCCTTTTCAACACCCAACCATAAGTCATTTGATTTACACATCAACTTTAATTTTTTTCCATGAATTGTTAAGTTTAAGTGATGTTTTGTTTAAGTAATGTTTTACTCCTTTCCTGAAGTTACTATGCCCTGCAAATTATTTTGGTTGGAGAAGGGGGGGGGGTCCAATTTTGATGGCGTAAAAAATGGACCCCCCCCCCCCCTTTTCAACAATCAACCATAAGTCATTTGATTTACACATCAACTTTAATTCTTTTTCATTAATTGTTAAGTTTAAGTGATGTTTTTCTCCAAATTAGAGGATACTATGCCCTGCCAATTATTTCAAGGAAGGGGGGGGGGTCCAAATTTGATGGCGTAAAAAATGGACCCCCCCCCCCTTTTCAACACCCAACCATAAGTCATTTGATTTAAAAAAATTGATGTGTAAATCAAATGACTTATTGTTGGGTGCTGAAATGGGAGGGAGGGGGGTCCAATTTTTACGCCATCAAATTTGGACCCCCCTCTCCGACTGGAATAATTTGCAGAGAATAGTAACCTCAGGATAGGAGAAAAAACATCACTCAAATTTAAACAAGTAATGAAAAGGAATTAAAGATGATGTGTAAATCAAATGACTTATAGTTGGCTGTTGAAAAGGGAGGGGGGGTCCAATTTTTACGCCATCAAATTTGGACCCCCCCCCCCCCCCCCCCCGCCTTCTCCCACCAAAATAATTTGCAGGGCATAGTACCTGAAGGAAAGGAGTAAAACATTACTTAAACAACACAACTAATGGAAAAGAATTAAAATTGATGTGTAAATCAAATGACTTATTGTTGGGTGCTGAAATGGGAGGGAGGGGGGTCCAATGTTTACGCCATCAAATTTGGACCCCCCTCTCCAATTGAAATAATTTGCAGCACATAGTAACCTCAGATTAGGAGAAAAACATCACTTAAACTTAACAAGTAATGGAAAAGAATTAAAGTTGATGTGTAAATCAAAAAACTTATGGTTTGGTGTTGAAAAGGGGGGGGGGGGGGGTCCATTTTTTACGCCATCAAATTTGGATCCAACCAAAATAATTAGCAGGGCATAGTAACTTCAGGAAAGGAGTAAAACATTACTTAAACAAAACAAATAATGGAAAAGAATTAAATTTGATGTGTGACTTATTGTTGGGTGCTGAAATGGGAGGGAGGGGGGTCCAATTTTTACGCCATCAAATTTGGACCCTCCTCTCCGACTGGAATAATTTGCAGAGAATAGTAACCTCAGGATAGGAGAAAAAACATCACTCAAATTTAAACAAGTAAGGAAAAGGAATTAAAGATGATGTGTAAATCAAATGACTTATAGTTGGCTGTTGAAAAGGGAGGGGGGGGTCCAATTTTTACGCCATCAAATTTGGACCCCCCCCCCCCCCCGCCTTCTCCCACCAAAATAATTTGCAGGGCATAGTACCTGAAGGAAAGGAGTAAAACATTACATAAACAACACAACTAATGGAAAAGAATTAAAATTGATGTGTAAATCAAATGACTTATGGTTGGGTGTTGAAAAAGGGGGGGGGGGGGGGGGGGGTCCATTTTTTACGCCATCAAATTTGGACCCCCCCCCCCCTTCTCCAACCAAAATAATTTGCAGGGCATAGTACCTGAAGGAAAGGAGTAAAACATTACTTAAACAACACAACTAATGGAAAAGAATTAAAATTGATGTGTAAATCAAAAAACTTATTGTTGGGTGCTGAAATGGGAGGGAGGGGGGGTCCAATGTTTACGCCATCAAATTTGGACCCCCCTCTCCAATTGAAATAATTTGCAGCACATAGTAACCTCAGATTAGGAGAAAAACATCACTTAAACTTAACAAGTAATGGAAAAGAATTAAAGTTGATGTGTAAATCAAAAAACGGAGGGGGGTCCATTTTTTACGCCATCAAATTTGGACACCCCCCCCCCCGCCTTCTCCAACCAAAATAATTTGCAGGGCATAGTACCTGAAGGAAAGGAGTAAAACATTACTTAAACAACACAACTAATGGAAAAGAATTAAAATTGATGTGTAAATCAAATGACTTCTGGTTGGGTGTTGAAAAAGGGGGGGGGGGGGGTCCATTTTTCACGCCATCAAATTTGGCCCCCCCCCCCCTTCTCCAACCAAAATAATTTGCAGGGCATAGTAACTTCAGGAAGGAGTAAAACATTACTTAAACAAAACAAATAATGGAAAAGAATTAAAATTGATGTGTAAATCAAATGACTTATGGTTGGGTGTTGAAATGGTAGGGGGGTCCAATTTTTACGCCATCAAATTTGGACCCCCCTCTCCAATTGAAATAATTTGCAGCACATAGTAACCTCAGATTAGGAGAAAAACATCACTTAAACTTAACAATTAATGGAAAAGAATTAAAGTTGATGTGTAAATCAAATGACTTATGGTTGGGTGTTGAAAAGGGGGGGGGGGGGGGGGTCCATTTTTGATGCCATCAAATTTGGACCCCCCCCCCCCCCCCCCCTTCCTCCAACCAAAATAATTTGCAGGGCATAGTAACTTCAGGAAAGGAGTAAAACATTACTTAAACAAAACAAATAATGGAAAAGAATTAAAATTGATGTGTAAATCAAATGACTTATTGTTGGGTGCTGAAATGGGAGGGAGGGGGGTCCAATTTTTACGCCATCAAATTTGGACCCCCCCCCCCCCCTTCCTCCAACCAAAATAATTAGCAGGGCATAGTAACTTCAGGAAAGGAGTAAAACATTACTTAAACAAAACAAATAACTGAAAAGAATTAAAATTGATGTGTAAATCAAATGACTTATTGTTGGGTGCTGAAATGGGAGGGAGGGGGGTCCAATTTTTACGCCATCAAATTTGGACCCCCCTCTCCGACTGGAATAAATTGCAGAGAATAGTAACCTCAGGATAGGAGAAAAAACATCACTCAAATTTAAACAAGTAATGAAAAGGAATTAAAGATGATGTGTAAATCAAATGACTTATAGTTGGCTGTTGAAAAGGGAGGGGGGGGTCCAATTTTTACGCCATCAAATTTGGACCCCCCCCCCGCCTTCTCCCACCAAAATAATTTGCAGGGCATAGTACCTGAAGGAAAGGAGTAAAACATTACTTAAACAACACAACTAATGGAAAAGAATTAAAATTGATGTGTAAATCAAATGACTTCTGGTTGGGTGTTGAAAAAGGGGGGGGGGGGGTCCATTTTTCACACCATCAAATTTGGACCCCCCCCCCCCCCCCCCCCTTCTCCAACCAAAATAATTTGCAGGGCATAGTAACTTCAGGAAGGAGTAAAACATTACTTAAACAAAACAAATAATGGAAAATAATTAAAATTGATGTGTAAATCAAATGACTTATGGTTGGGTGTTGAAATGGTAGGGGGGTCCAATTTTTACGCCATCAAATTTGGACCCCCCTCTCCAATTGAAATAATTTGCAGCACATAGTAACCTCAGATTAGGAGAAAAACATCACTTAAACTTAACAATTAATGGAAAAGAATTAAAGTTGATGTGTAAATCAAATGACTTATGGTTGGGTGTTGAAAAGGGGGGGGGGGGGGTCCATTTTTTACGCCATCAAATTTGGACCCCCCCCCCCCTTCCTCCAACCAAAATAATTTGCAGGGCATAGTAACTTCAGGAAAGGAGTAAAACATTACTTAAACAAAACAAATAATGGAAAAGAATTAAAATTGATGTGTAAATCAAATGACTTATTGTTGGGTGCTGAAATGGGAGGGAGGGGGGTCCAATTTTTACGCCATCAAATTTGGACCCCCCCCCCTTCCTCCAACCAAAATAATTAGCAGGGCATAGTAACTTCAGGAAAGGAGTAAAACATTACTTAAACAAAACAAATAACTGAAAAGAATTAAAATTGATGTGTAAATCAAATGACTTATTGTTGGGTGCTGAAATGGGAGGGAGGGGGGTCCAATTTTTACGCCATCAAATTTGGACCCCCCTCTCCGACTGGAATAATTTGCAGAGAATAGTAACCTCAGGATAGGAGAAAAAACATCACTCAAATTTAAACAAGTAATGAAAAGGAATTAAAGATGATGTGTAAATCAAATGACTTATAGTTGGCTGTTGAAAAGGGAGGGGGGGTCCAATTTTTACGCCATCAAATTTGGACCCCCCCCCCCCCCCGCCTTCTCCCACCAAAATAATTTGCAGGGCATAGTATCTGAAGGAAAGGAGTAAAACATTACTTAAACAACACAACTAATGGAAAAGAATTAAAATTGATGTGTAAATCAAATGACTTATGGTTGGGTGTTGAAAAAGGGGGGGGGGGGGGGGGGGGTCCATTTTTTACGCCATCAAATTTGGACCCCCCCCCCCCTTCTCCAACCAAAATAATTTGCAGGGCATAGTAACTTCAGGAAGGAGTAAAACATTACTTAAACAAAACGAATAATGGAAAATAATTAAAATTGATGTGTAAATCAAATGACTTATTGTTGGGTGCTGAAATGGGAGGGAGGGGGGTCCAATGTTTACGCCATCAAATTTGGACCCCCCTCTCCAATTGAAATAATTTGCAGCACATAGTAACCTCAGATTAGGAGAAAAACATCACTTAAACTTAACAAGTAATGGAAAAGAATTAAAGTTGATGTGTAAATCAAAAAACTTATGGTTTGGTGTTGAAAAGGGGGGGGGGGGGGGGGTCCATTTTTTACGCCATCAAATTTGGACCCCCCCTTCTCCAACCAAAATAATTAGCAGGGCATAGTAACTTCAGGAAAGGAGTAAAACATTACTTAAACAAAACAAATAATGGAAAAGAATTAAATTTGATGTGTAAATCAAATGACTTATTGTTGGGTGCTGAAATGGGAGGGAGGGGGGTCCAATTTTTACGCCATCAAATTTGGACCCTCCTCTCCGACTGGAATAATTTGCAGAGAATAGTAACCTCAGGATAGGAGAAAAAACATCACTCAAATTTAAACAAGTAAGGAAAAGGAATTAAAGATGATGTGTAAATCAAATGACTTATAGTTGGCTGTTGAAAAGGGAGGGGGGGGTCCAATTTTTACGCCATCAAATTTGGAACCCCCCCCCCCCCCGCCTTCTCCCACCAAAATAATTTGCAGGGCATAGTACCTGAAGGAAAGGAGTAAAACATTACTTAAACAACACAACTAATGGAAAAGAATTAAAATTGATGTGTAAATCAAATGACTTATGGTTGGGTGTTGAAAAAGGGGGGGGGGGGGGGGGGGGGGGGGTCCATTTTTTACGCCATCAAATTTGGAACCCCCCCCCCCCCTTCTCCAACCAAAATAATTTGCAGGGCATAGTACCTGAAGGAAAGGAGTAAAACATTACTTAAACAACACAACTAATGGAAAAGAATTAAAATTGATGTGTAAATCAAATGACTTATGGTTGGGTGTTGAAAAAGGGGGGGGGGGGTCCATTTTTTACGCCATCAAATTTGGACCCCCCCCCCCCTTCTCCAACCAAAATAATTTGCAGGGCATAGTAACTTCAGGAAGGAGTAAAACATTACTTAAACAAAACGAATAATGGAAAATATTTAAAATTGATGTGTAAATCAAATGACTTATGGTTGGGTGTTGAAATGGTAGGGGGGTCCATTTTTTACGCCATCAAATTTGGACCCCCCTCTCCAATTGAAATAATTTGCAGCACATAGTAACCTCAGATTAGGAGAAAAACATCACTTAAACTTAACAAGTAATGGAAAAGAATTAAAGTTGATGTGTAAATCAAATGACTTATGGTTGGGTGTTGAAAAGGGGGGGGGGGGGGGGGGGGGGTCCATTTTTTACGCCATCAAATTTGGAACCCCCCCCCCCCCCCCCTTCTCCAACCAAAATAATTTGCAGGGCATAGTAACTTCAGGAAAGGAGTAAAACATTACTTAAACAAAACAAATAATGGTAAAGAATTATAATTGATGTGTAAATCAAATGACTTATGGTTGGGTGTTGAAAAGGGGGGGGGGGGGGGTCCATTTTTTACGCCATCAAATTTGGACACCCCCCCCCCCCCCCCCCCCCCTTCTCCAACCAAAATAATTTGCAGGGCATAGTAACTTCAGGAAAGGAGTAAAACATTACTTAAACAAAACAAATATTGGAAAAGAATTAAAATTGATGTGTAAATCAAATGACTTATGGTTGGGTGTTGCCAAGGGAGGGGGGGGGGGGGGGGGTCCAATTAAATTAAGGGCGTAAAAAGGCTTATTTATTGGATACTGGGTTAAGCTACATTCTTCTAGGATACATAAAATATTTCTTATACAGTAAATGTTTGTGACTGTATAAAATGGAATTATTTTCTTCAATGTAAGAATACATTGTACAAAATGGAACTACTTTCTTCAGTGGAAGAATAAATTAAGGGCGTAAAAAGGTATATTTATTGGGTAATTGGTAAAGCTACCATCTTCTAGGATACATGAAATATTTCCTATACAGTAAATGTTTGTGACTGAATAAATTGGGATTATTTTCTTCAGTGGAAGAATAAATTAAGGGCGTAAAAAGGCATATTTATTGAGTAATGGGTTAAAATATTCATTGGTTTCTTGTTTCTTAACTTTTTATTATGTATTTTTATCATTCTAAATTTTTGCATGGGGGGGTCCATTTTTTACGGGGGGGTCCAAATTTGATAGCGAAATATGGACCCGCGGGTCCATATTTCGCTATCAAATTTGGACCCGGGTCCATTTTTTATGGGGGTCCAATTTTGATATGACACCGGCGTCTGATCAGGCTCCTAACTGTTTGCCACCAAGATAAACAAGAATTATCAGAATTGTCCAAAAGTTGTTCTTTTCTACGTTTTAGTGCTTTGCGTTTGCGTACGTTTGCGTTTAAACGGGAAAGAACAGATTCTCCACTGTACCTGTATTAACTCATTCATCCCTGAAACATTTAGTGGACAGCTCCAGCTTCCAAGCAAGTAAGTCTATTCCATTTTTCACTATTAAAGGGTTGATTTTAACAATATATTGCAAAATGTTAGGGTTGAAAAGGTTAAAAACAATTCACTTCTCTTGAGCAGCTGCTTAACCCTTTCATTGCCAGAACATGGTGCCTGCTTCAAACTTGAGGTCTGTTTTTATGTGTCAAATTAGACTTAAACAATTTTTACTAACGAAACAGTCTATATAAATGTTTAACATTTTGGATCCTGATCATACCCTGGTTACCCGGAGTCTGTACAGAATCCAAATTGTTTGTAAATACATTTATATACTGGGGGTACTAGGGCAGTGAAAGGGTATAATTCCAGCTCTTTCTTTCAAATGAGACAAAATTACAAAATTGTAGTAATTATTTTATATATTATACATGATTATAGATTATAATTAATTCTTTTGGATTAGTATTGAAAATGTGCCATGAAATTGGCTTGCTATCTGCCTAAATTGAATCCACAGGACAAAATTTTGTAAGCCAATAACAACACATTTGAGTGACATATTTTGAATATAAAATCAAATTATCACATAAAACCGCCTCTGACAGTGTAATAAAGCCATTCAAAAAATGATATTGAAATATCGATATTTAGGCTCCGGCCCAAAGTGTTCGTCCACAAGCACTGCATGTAGCAGGATGCCAAATGACGTCATTTGTGATGAGGTTACCGTAAACAACGTAAAATTTTGTGGAAAATACATATGGCGGTGGGACTACAAAGTACGGCTTCAGTTAACTAAATAGATTTCATAATGTTTATGTGATAAATAGGATCTCACATTCGTGCTCATTACTTATCATTTTTAACAAACTCATTGAATAAAATAAATATAAAGCTCACCAAGGCTCACATCATATTATTTTAGTCAACTAGCTTAAGCTGTGACCTGTCTTAACTCTTTCCTCCCTTAAACTTTAAATGGACAATTCCAGTTTACATTTAAGTCTAGTCCATTTCTGACTTTTCAGGGTTGTTTTTGTCACTGTTTGGCATTGTGACAAACAGTGAAGACCCTGATCAGAGGGCTCCTTTCGGAGCCCTCTGATCTGGGTCTTCACTGTTTGCATAGGACAAGTGTACTATTCACAGGTACACTGTTTGAAAAGGACGCCTATATGCGGGATTAGGGTTCAAAGGGTTAAACATCTGCTAATTAACACTGCTAATTTAGTGGTTGTAATAGAGAGGTTTTTCTGTAGTTGTGTATCTAGTTATGTACAGTCTGAACAAACTTGAAAATCGAGTCATTTCAAGACAAAACTATGGCACTGCACAGTGGTTTTTATGTAAACAAACATATAAAAGTGATAGATGTGTTTCATTTTCACTTCTATTTGACTACGAAGACTTTGGAAATTATGCTTGAAACTGACAACTTCACTTAATACTGTTGTTTTTGTATTTGGCACCTCATTTTAAACAAAATGTGTGTGTCATAACCAGCGTTAGTCATTGATCCTGGCACACATTTGAAACTGAAGTGCATGCTGCCAAACTTATGACCACTGATCTAGATTCAAACTGTTTGGTCCTTGGGTGGTCATACAATTCATGTTCCTGAAGAAGGCATTTGAAGTGCCGAAAACGTTTGGTGAATCTTAAAAGCTTAAGAAAATCCTACGGAACCGTTTTATTTGTACTCACTGCCTGATAGTGTTCTATAAATTCATGTTCCTGTATGCTAGCAGCCACAGAATTTGACATGCTTACCGGAACACAGAAATTGGTCATCTTCTTAGACACGTTTGATTAGAGCTAACCACTACTAGTTACTTGAGTCATAACGATTATGCATTAGTATGCACTAGGGTATGTATATAGCAAATGATAGAACTCAACTGAGGTTAAAATCTAGGACATCGACAAAAAGTTTGAACAGTATTGAATTTTGAATCTATCATCTCGGATTTTGCTTCAGCATTATTTTTATTAGTCACTTTACAGTCGATTATGGATATTATTATTCAAATGATCTATTCCTGCAGGTAAATGATTTGATGTCGACTAAATCCATTAATCGGAGCAGCACAATAATTAAATTTTGAGGCGGTCTTTGATTTTGCTAAAAATCCCGTAACATGGCTATGATTTGCTGCCACTCACATGGTCTGTAGAATGTCAGACAAGGTCACATTCCATACACTTTTTCAGGGCTGCTATAAGTTGATCATAAAAAAATAAGATTGCGCATTTACTTAAAGCAGATTTTACTTTCTGTTTTACTTTCAGTCTGCTTTAAGCTACCATCTGCTAGGATAAAAATCCGATCATTTCAGAAAAATCCGGAAAATGGCAACCCTGCTTTTTACTTTGATTTTGCTAAAGAACCCGTTTCATGGCTATGATTTGCTGCCTCTCACATGGTCTGTAGAATGTCAGACAGTCACATTCCCTACTACAGTTTTTACTTCTTTGATAGATGTTTCAGCACTAGCTGCCCGGTCATTGAATCCTCGATAGCCATACCTGTAAACATACATACAGTCTAACTTGGATATCTCAAACTTGCATCACTCGACTATCCGATAGTTCAACACATGATCTGAAATATTTCACGTTGGGTTAAGTCGAAAATACCCATATTTCAAAGTTAAAACGTGACTAAGCCACGTTTTAACTTTGTAATACAGGTATGTTCGATTAACAGAGTTTGAAATATTGAAGTTGGACTGTACATGATAATTATTCAGTTTAACCTTTGTTAAGCAGCCATTCCATGAAGAAAATCTACCTTTCCTGACAGGTTGTTGCTTAAGGCAGGACAAAAGCAATGCAGAAAACACCTATGGGAGCTTTCTGGGTCTGACTGTTTATTTGCATCATTAAGTCAACTTAAACCTTCAAACTGCTTCAAATTGTAGATTCAAGTTTTAACGTTACCTAAAGTGACACTTAGGCGCGGTAACATGGATTTGACATCATTCTCGGATTTACATCATTTTTGAATTTCTGTTACCTATGGTAGCGGGCGACAGTATTTTTCAGACAGTAAATATTTTCCTGCTGGGTCTGACAGTATTTTTATGTCACGGTTGCCTATAGGAGATTAGCATTGTAAATGAAATTGAGGTATAGGTAACAATAACAACAAATATGTACCAAAAGAAATATTTCTAGTAAATGATAGCTTAAAACAAGCTGAAAGTAAAGCAGAATGTGCCTTTAGGCACATTCTGCTTTACTCGCAGCCTGGTTTAAGTAGTCACCTGTCTTCAAAACTAGAAACACTATGGGGTAAAGGGTTAACCTACCTAATGACTTGAAGAGGGTAGTTTTGGTTGTAAAGGCCTCCTTATTCCCTGATATCATCTCTCCTAGTTCTGCATATATCTCAGCCTAAAGATGGAGCACAGACACACAGTGCCATTTAAAGTTACGCATACACAAGAGGGAAAAGTTTTATGTTTTACTTGCAAGTTTAGCACAGAATAACAACATTTTAAATAAATGTACAAGCATCACACATTCATTGGAATTGACAGTAAGAAGCTCAACTCCTGCAAAGAACAGACTTTAACACAAAACCTTAACATTGACCCCTCGAGGTCGAAGGTCTAGGTCACCAAACTGTGATGCACCATGGTCTACTCATTGAGACCCATCAGCATATAAAGTTTCGTGACTGTAGGTGCAGTTGTTTGCTCAGAACAGACTTTAATGCAAAACCTTAACATTGACCCTAAAAGTCAAGGCCAAAGGTCTAGGTCACCAAACTGGGGTGCATTGTGGTCTACTCATTAAGGCGCACCAGCATATAAAGTTTCATGACCATATGTGCAGTAGTTAGACCTAGCCCATATATTTGATGATATCCAGTTCGGACACCGACACCAGGAGTATAGCATAAGCCCCCATCACTTCGTGGAGGTGAGCTAAAAATATCTCATGTGTCACACATTTTCAATGAAACTACAAATATTATACATGTTCAATGAAAATAACTTTTACCTCTTACAAAGGATTTTTTCTTACATAATAGGTGGCAGCTTAAAGCAGGAAAAAGAGCATTCTGCTTTAACCCATCACCCTATGAATACGCTTTTTTACGCCTTTTAATTTATTCCTCCACTGAAGAAAATAGTTTCAATTAATACAGTCATGAATAAGTATTGTAAGATAATGTTTCTATATTCTAGCAGATTATAGCTTAAAGCAGGCTGAAAGTAAAGCAGAATGTGCCTTAAGTGATCACTTATTTTCAATATTACAAACTGGCTATGGGGTAATGGGTTAAGCAGGACATTTTTTTTTTAAGAGCATTCTGCCTTAAGCAACCATCTGACTTCTTAACTAAAAGCAAGCTATGAGGAAAGGGTTAAAAGAATGGCTGTTTAACCCTTTGAACCCTAGTCCCGCTTATAGGCGTCATTTTCAAACAGTGTACATGTAAATAGTACACTTGTCCTGTGCAAACAGTGAAGGCCCAGATCGGTTCAGGGAGGAAAGAGTTAACCCAGATTTCACTGTACTGTCCACTGATCAATGCGGAAGTGTACCTTTGACAAGATGACATCCCCACTCTCAATCAATGCTGCATCCCTACTGTCCACATATAGAACAGCTGACGTCATCAAGTCTGGGTAAATCTCTGACCAGTCTGGACGACATGCACCCACAGCTGTGCAAATAACAGATACAGTCAAGTCACACAGTAACATATAGAATCCAGTATTCTTCAAGCTCTTTCAATGCTGAACAAGTTTTCTTTTTAAAAATATGCACCACTTATAAACAAGTTTTCTTTTTTCTGTAACCCATTTCCCCATAAATAAACCTTTTTATGCCTTTAATTAATTCCTCCAATGGGTGGATTGGTAATACCGGTAGGCAAAAACTGTAAAAGTATCAAAGCATTGTAGTATTTAGTGTGGACTCAAGATGGAACGGTACGGTAAGTTTTAGTTAAACCAGAAATATCTCATTTAAAGTATTCTAAATTCAAATTAGGTCAAAGTCAACTTGTGGTTGGTTGATATCGGTGGATTGGGAGTGGTCCAAAGCAACAACTGTATAAGTATCCAAGTATTCCAATAAGCGGTATTTATGCTAGAAGAAAAAGCGGTATTTATGCTAGAAGAAACGGTAAAATATGATTAACATTGTACACACAGACGAATGTCGTCACTTAACATTATAAAATTCAAAGTGAGTTATAATTTATAATCTATTAAGAAAGTTTGTACCTTAACCCTTTCCCCCATAGCCTGTTTCTAGTATTGAATATAGGTGTCGACTTAAAGCAGGTTGAAAGTAAAGCAGAATGTGCCTAGGCACATTCTGCTTTACTTCCAGCCTGCTTTAAGCTATAATCTTCTAGAATACAGAAAACATTTCTTATGATACATATTTATGACTGTATAAATTGGAACTATTTTCACCAGCGGAGGAATAAATCAAATGAGCTAAAAAGCGCTTCCATGTGGGAAAGGGTTAATGTCCCTGCTAATAAATGAAAAATACATGTTTACAATTGTACATGTGTTCAGACAACCTTGTACTAAGCGACCTGCACTCAATAGAAGACCTATGTACAAATTTCAACAATGTCATTGTTTAATGCATGGTAAATATATTGCAGAAAGCTCCTTTAGTAGCTTTCTGCATTATTCATATCCTGCATTAACACTTTCACTTGTCTTCAATAGGTATCCCAGCTACTAGCTCCACTGAGTGGTCACTTAACACCAAGTAACTTTTGTGGGTTATTAGATTCCCTTATGGATCATTTTAGTTACCAAAACATGAACAAGTCTATTTGGAATTCTGCATAGTTTAATAAATACTGGTCTAAATTAGCAAACAGTTTGACCCAGATCAGAGGGCTCCTACATGTATAGGAGCCCTCTGATCTGGATCTACACTGTTTGCAAATGTAATAAGTATATTTACACAGGTCCATGGTGTTGAGAGAGTTAATACAAGATTAACTGTAATCAAGAGGTTTACCGTTGATATGGGCCCCTGGTTTCACCCATTCTGCTTTAAGTACTGGAGTTGTGGCGGCTGTAACAGTTACAATAACATCGGCATCCTTGACAGCTTCCTCCACAGACTTACACGCAGTGCCACCTATCTCACCAGCCAGCTTCTCTGCACTCGCAAATGTACGAGAATAACAAGACACCTGTAAAAATTAAATTTGAAAATGTAAACATCACCTTTTGATATTAGGGCTCCAGATAAGAGGGAGTAAATTTAACAAATCAAACATTTTCTCACTTATTTCAGAATCAAATCTTATGGTGTTACTAATCAAAAGAGACGATTCTAATGAGTTGTAAGTTGTAACACCATAGGGTTTAATGCAGAAATTAAGATTTTAGTCTAGAAATATCCACCTTATCTGGAGCTCTGTTGATATTCCTAGTTGATGGTCAATGGTCTTATTTACTCATTCGGTATCTTTTTCTTTAACAGTCAATTAATTACAATATCAATTTTTTCTATTTTGAAAGACATTTTGAGATGAAAAATTAACATAAATGATGACGTTTAAAAATAGCAAAATGTTACAAAACAGATAAAACTGGCTGCATGGCTCAGGGGTAAAATGTCTGCTTGCGGTACAGGACTTTAAATTGCGAGTTCAATCCCCAGCCGGGTCAAATCAAAGACTTAATAATTGGTAGTAATGGCTTCCCTCCTTGGCACTCAGAATTTCGGCTTAACATTGTGACTGGTTTGTCGGTGTCAGAATAAAGTGACTGGTCGGCAGGTTCAGTCCCTGGTGCACCTCATGAGTGCCCTTGCTAGTAATACCAGGAACGTAGATTATATATATATCTATACGTTCCTGGTAATACCAGAAAGGGTTGTAAAGCAGTATCAAAACAAACAAACAAAGATTCAAAGAAAATGGCTCACGATCGGACAGAGATCTTGTGGAATTTCAAGAATAAGATTTATGAAAGTGAGAACAAAATTTTAATACACCCCGAAATCCAAAATTGGGACATCTGGTGATTCCAATGATTATTTTCGTTCTGTAACTCAACATTTCGGAACATGTATATATAATTATGATGTCACTTTTAATAATGTCAATTGAAACAAAACATCATGAATGTGATTGTGAAAAACAAAGCGTTTGTTACTTTATAAAGTACAAATGTACACAAATTACGGGATTGACGGACATTTATATTGTCAACTTATTTACACAATAGTGACAAAATAAGATAATCATTTCCAATTAGCGAATCAAACTGTCGGTAACACTTTGATGATACATGTAATTAATTGTTTAATTGACTCTTGTTTACTGAAAAAACACCGCCAGTGAAACGTGTAAGTTAAAAGTGATAGATAAATTGAATCCATTGTCCTCATAATCGTAGGTTAAAGGTGTTGTTTGTGTACCATAATTCTCAAACATATCAAAGTTCTCAACCTTTTGGGGATAAAGGCATACTATTTAAAGTGCAATTTTGACAAAATATCACTTAAAACACGTTTTGAAGTTTTAAATCTACAATTTTATACAATTAAACGTGTATCTAATAATAGGATGGGTCGGGGGCTCATGTCCGCCCGCGCAAAACAGGCGGGGTGCTCATGTCCGCCCGCACAAAATCGGCCGGGGGGCTCGTGTGCGCTTACCAAATTACGGTAGTTAACATTCAACTGAACTTGTTAAGGAGGCCTCTAATCTGTGTCCAACCATGAAATAGACTGAGAGTGGGCTACAGTTGTTGACAGAGAAAGTGATTGGAGAACAAGAACTTTCAAGGAAGCAATTTGCATGCAAGTGAGCAGGGAGGTCATGAAGAGAGACCAGGGGGCCTATCAACTATCTAGAGTCTAAGACCAGATTTTTTCCTTAAATTCCAAATCACATGAACACCTTCACAAATAAAGCTGTGAAAGTTTGGAGCAAATTAAATCACTCCTATTGTGTAGGACCTCTTCCCCTTAGATATAAGTAAGTTAACCAACAGCTTGCAATTATTTTATATCTCAGGATCTACTGAGTGATTAATTATATCAAGATCAATTAACAAAGAAACTTAACTACAGGTGACCACATTATCAACCCTTGGAGCATCTACAAAGGAGTTATATAATCACCTGTGACTCAGAGACCTAGGAAGTTGTGAATGGACACACCTTTAACCCCCAACATTTTCTTCCTAGCTATAGGCCATCATTCTATGACAAGAGCTTGTAGAAGTCGGTAAGAAACTAGAAGGTTTGTCCTATATTCTTCAAGGTAAATTATGTTTATTTTTAATTTTCTTTTGAAAGTGAAGCAGAATGCACCTTAAGGTGCATTTTTCTTTACTTTTGGCCTGCTTTCAGCTATCATCTGCTAGAGTATAGAACATTTCTCATGGTGCATATTCATGACCAGTATAATTTGGCACTATTTTCTTCAGTGGGAGAATAAATTTAAGGAGTAAAAAGGCATATTTATGGGAAATGGGTTAAATTTCTGTTAATCATAACTCATAACAGAAAACTTTACTAAGTAAAGCTGTATAGCTATATATGTCATATTTCATTTACTCGTTACTATTTTGATGTTATAAAGATGCTTGGTTTTACATGATTTTCTTTACAAGATAAACTGTACGAGTGGATATTGATAAAATGTACGGTAACAAGAAGACCTGTTGGAGAATTTTATCTTTTTAACTCTTTGCATGCTGGGTAATTTTTCGTGTGCAACAATTTTCGTCCGCTACTGTTCTAAGAATAGAATTTTCAAAACAGGGTCAGAGTGTCAAACAGTTTGGATCTTGATGAGACGATGCGTTATGCTCATCAGGATCCAAACTGTTTGCAAAGGTAATCACTGTGGCACATATGTATCCACCGTTAGCATGCAAAGAGTATCTTAGCAGGTATGCATTTTTACCTAAACTCATTGAATGCTGACTAATTGTTCTACTTCTAAGTAAATTGTTCTTTTGCTCTGGATTGTCCATACTTGCAAATAATCCATTAACTCAGAGCAATTTTTCATACCTTGGATATTTCGGCTTTATCACAACACTGAGAAGAAGTCGGTGGGTATCACATGACTTTGAGTCATGATACATGGATACCAGGAGAGGACCGTACACCGCCGTTCAGAAGCATTTTCTAGGCTTTGACCTAATAACCTACTTTTTGACCTGACACAACTCATATTCATACATTGCCTAGATTTTATCAAAGTGATAATTCTAAGCAAGTTGTGTGAAATTATGGCTGAAAATAAGGCCCCTACAGTGTTTAGAACCTATTACATGTACTATGTTTTTACCTACTGACCTACTTTTTAATCTTATGCAATCCATATTCATACAGTGCCTAGCTTTTGTCTGATTGACGGACATGAGCCCCCCCCCCCCCCCCCCCCCCCCCCCACGAGCCCCCCGCCTGTTTTGCGCGGGCGGACATAAGCCCCCCTGGTCAAAAAGATAAGTACTTAATGTTTTGTTAATAGTTTTAGCTAAAAATGAGGTTTTTCTTCGACTATAAATAAATATTGCCTTGCTTGTTAGTAATAATTCGCCAATTATTGTTTCATTTTAATCTTGATACCTCGTTGGAAAAATATAATGATTATAGATCTAATCATTTACATTGTCAACTTGATTACACAATAGGATAATCGTTGCCTATTAGCAAATCAAACTGTCGGTAACACTTTGATGATACATGGAATTAATTGTTTAATTGACTCTTGTTTACTGAAGAAACACCGCCAGAGAAACGTGTAAGTTTGATAGATTGATTGAATCCATTGTCCTTATAATCGCAAGTCAAAGGTGTTGTTTGTATCTCATAATTCTCAAAAATATCAAAGTTCTCAAACATTTCGGGTTAAAAGCATAATATAAGATTCTTTTATTCAAAACCATTAGGCCATTGGCCCATGAGGCAGTATACATGTGTATACAACAAAACATATTTACAGTTTAACTAATTTAACAAACATATAAAATAATAAACTGTAACTATTGAAACATGTACATTTTTGGAGAAGGTTGCTATAACCATATGATTAAATCAAGAGATCTACATGACACAAGTGTTTAAACACAAATGCTACCAAGTTGTGACTTGAGTTCCACAAAAAGTTAGTAGATGTCATTTAAACATCAATTAATATGATTTTTCGGGAATAAGACAATTTGCCTACCACTTCACATGCAAGAAAACATATTTATCATAATTATATGGTCACAGCAATCAGGATCTACACAATATATTATGTACTTAAAATTTCACAAAGGAAAGGGAGATAATCCAGTAAGTTAAGAATATATTCTGTTCTATGTGTACACTGTTATCTCCCTTTAACTGTCATAATCTAGAACTTGACTAAAATACCAGAAATATTTATTTCCTTTAGACTGACTAAAGGTATTAAAGCAGAATGCTCCTTAAGGCGCATTCTGCTTTACCTTCAATCAATCTCAAGTGGTAACCTGTTTTATAAGCTCTTGGCTATAATCAGACTTATATTCATTTGTACAGTAATTATTCTGTAGAATATATATCAAAGTAAATACAGAGTTAACTCAGTTTTAAGCTTAAAACTGACTGAAAAGTAAGGCAAAATGCATCTTATAATAGGCGCATTCTGCGCCCCACTCGCCCCACTTTAAGTGATAACCTGTCTTTAAAGATTAGAAACAGGCTAAATATTCAGTAACTATTCGGTGGTATATAAATTACATCCATTTTAATGATAGTAGCTTAAAAACTTATAAAAGCTTTAAAAGCTGGCTGAAAGTAAATCAGAATGCACTGAAAGCTCATTCTACTTAACTTTCAGTCCACTTCAAGCACAAACTTGTTTTCAACACCAGGAACAAGCTAAATTACAGTAAAAGCTGGCTGAAAGTAAACCAGAATGCACAGAAAGCTCATTCTACTTAACTTTCAGTCCACTTCAAGCACAAACTTGTTTTCAACACCCGGAACAAGCTAAATTACAGTAACTATTCCTTAGTTTATACATCAAATATTAATACAGTATTAGAATCATATAGCTAACTAATAAAAGTAAAGCAGAATGCATCCTAAAGCTCATTATGGTCTACTTTCAATCGGCTTCATGTTATATCCCGGTTTCAAGACTAGAAATGAGTAAATACAGAGTTAACTCAGTTTTAAGCTTAAAACTGACTGAAAAGTAAGGCAAAATGCATCTTATAATAGGCGCATTCTGCGCCCCACTCGCCCCACTTTAAGTGATAACCTGTCTTTAAAGATTAGAAACAGGCTAAATATTCAGTAACTATTCGGTGGTATATAAATTACATCCATTTTAATGATAGTAGCTTAAAAACTTATAAAAGCTTTAAAAGCTGGCTGAAAGTAAATCAGAATGCACTGAAAGCTCATTCTACTTAACTTTCAGTCCACTTCAAGCACAAACTTGTTTTCAACACCAGGAACAAGCTAAATTACAGTAAAAGCTGGCTGAAAGTAAATCAGAATGCACAGAAAGCTCATTCTACTTAACTTTCAGTCCACTTCAAGCACAAACTTGTTTTCAACACCCGGAACAAGCTAAATTACAGTAACTATTCCTTGGTTTATACATCAAATATTAATACAGTATTAGAATCATATAGCTAACTAATAAAAGTAAAGCAGAATGCATCCTAAAGCTCATTATGGTCTACTTTCAATCGGCTTCATGTTATATCCCGGTTTCAAGACTAGAAATGAGCTAAAACACAGTAACTGTTCTACAGGTAGTTAAGTATATAAAACAAAGTCATTGAATGCTAATTAAGACTGCCTGAAAGTAAAGCAGAATGCTTTAAGGAGAGAAGGACAGTACATGTATGTCAATTAATATAGTTAGTACTGTTCCTTTTTTCAAACCCCTTATAGATAAATAAGGCTAAGTTTCTAAGGGTATTTGCATTTTCAGATTTTAAAAGTTCAATGAATTAACATATTTGGACGTTTCGTACAATATGCAGCAACATTCACCATAAATACATTTATATGACATTAATATAAGCAGCTGATTTCAAAGCAAAAGCCTTTTCAACAAACATAGCTAGACTTTTTACTTCTTGAAAATTGGTTGAATTAAGTAATAGTACAAATTTTTGCATATTGGGTCTACACCAAAAGAACTTCTTTATATACTGTTTTCTTAACTGTTTGTACAAATCACATTCCATAACAAAATGATATTCGTCCTCCAGAGTGTTACAATTCAAGCATTTTCGATCATTTCTAGGTGTTGGGTTAGGTCTGTGCCAACGACCCATCTCAATTTCAAGTCTATGTGATGAAACTCTCAGTCTAGTGAGTGCAATTCTAAATTTAGTAATATTGCAAACATACAGATATGGCTGAAATTCAAACTTACGGAAACTATTGTAAAACCACGCTCTACTCGATTCATTTAAACTATTTTCCCAGCCTTGCATAAAAACATCATGAATCCGTCTCTTAACTATTGCTAAAAATGCATTTTGGTTAGCTACACCTTGAGCTAACCAAACATTATTAAAACCCAACTGACAAAGCAGATCATGCAGAAGCGATACCCAATTCTTTTTAGTTGGGTGTTCATTCACATCTTTTAACATCATATTATACACTTTTCGAACATATTTAGCATCACTTGTACTAAGTATTTTGAACCAATATCTGATAATGTTAAAATATCTTCCACAAATAAGTTTCTTCCTGCCAAGTTCGCCATAAATAAAATCATTTTGTGTCGACTAAAAAGTTTCTTACAAAACTGTGTATGAATTCTTTCAATAGAATCACCCTTATGGAAACCCCAAACCTCAGATCCATAGTTCAAGATTGGTAACACAAGCTTATCAAAGAGTTCAATTCTATGTTTCACTGAAATAGAAGTAAACTTGTGTAACTATTTATTCATTTTGAAAATTGCTTTAAGAGCCTGCCCTGCAAGCGACGTTTGGGCTTCCAAAAAAGATCCACCAGGTGTGAAATAAATTCCTCAGTAGGAAAATTTATTGACTATATCAATAATTTTTCCATCATACATAAAACTTAAATCACCCGGAATTTGGCCCCCTTTCCTAAATATCATAATTTTTGTTTTTGACGTATTTACCACAAGTTTCCATCTATTACAATATTCAAGCATGGCATCAAGACTTTTCTGTAACTCATCACTAGACTTAGCAAATATGACTATGTCATCAGCATATAGAATAAGGAATAATTTGAACATGTCTACATCTAGACCTTCAATTCCATTTCTCGTAAATGTATCTTCAATATCATTCAAATACATAGCAAATAAAAAAGGAGAAAGACATTCACCCTGTCTTACACCAAGAGTACATTGATATTCATCACTTAGCATATTACGACACTTAACTCGTGACTTTAAACTTTCATACATAGAGTGTATAATGTTAAAAATCTTTCCCCTTAATCCCATGTTAACCAATTTATACCAAAGATTTTCACGAACCACATAGTCGAAAGCTTTTGTAAAGTCGACAAATGCACAAAAGAGCTTTTCGTTACGATTGATAAAGTGTGTAATTAACCCATGTAATACAAAGATATTGTCAACAGTTCCTATTTTTGTTCTAAACCCTCCTTATATAAAGTGCAATGATTACAAAATAACACTTATAAACACGTTTTGAAGTTTTAAATCTACAATTTTACACAATAAAACCTGTATCTTATCATAGGTTGGGTCGGGGGGCTCATGTCTGCACGCGCAAAACAGGCGGGGGGCTTGTGTCCGCCCGCGCAAAAACGTCCATTCTAAGCAAGTTTCAAGAAGATTGGGCTAAAAATATGGCAGCTTGAGTGGCAAAAAGCTTTTTCTGTGATTTGACCTACTAACCTATTTTATGACCTGACATGACCTACATTCATGTACAACTTATATTCTATTAAGGTCATGACACTGACAATATCTCATAAAGATATAACCAAAGTATGACTTCTAGAATGTTTTTAAGCTATAATTCGATATTTCCGAACACCGAAAATGACCAAGCCCTCTGGGGGCCATGTTTTTTGATGGATCAAAATTCTTTGAACAAATTTTAAAGTCTATCCATTGAGAAACATTTTGGTGAAAACTATATTGAAATGGGATCAGTAGTTTCCGATAAGAAGATTTTTCTAGATATTGTGCGTGGTTGCCATGGTAACCAACCAAATTACCCCACCAACAAACTTTTAACAACTTTTCATTCCCCCACCCTACTGATGCTTCTGTTGAAGTTTGGTTACACTGGGGCTATTGGTTTCAGAGAAGAAGTCGTTTGCAATTGTAGACAGACGAACAGACGACAGACAGAGTGGTATCACAATAGCTCACCTTGAGCACTTTGTGCTCTGGTGAGCTAAGAAGGACCAAAATCTTATTAAATTTTTTTTTCAAAACAAGTTTTATCATAAAGAAAAATGATTAAGCTAACAGGGACTGTTTGCACAGGAACAATATCTGTCGAGGTAAAAAAGTTATTACAAGTTGTGTAAAAGTGCCCTTTTTATTTTAATATGTGAAAATGAGCGCTAGTGAGTCACCTGATATTCTGGGTAACATTGGCCTGCAACCTATATTCTGGCAGATAATAGCATAAAGCAGACTGAAAGTGAAGCAGAATGCACCTTAGGGCACATTCTGCTTTACTTCCAGCTTGCTTTAAGTGATCACCTATCTTCAATACTAGAAACAGACTATGGGTTAAACAATTAACCAACAAGAGCCCCATGGGGCATATTTCGCTCACCTGAGAATAGCTGGCAAAATGGAGATAATGATTTATGTCCAGGACAGGGTCATTTTACCCGAGGGGCATTATTAAATTTGAACAATCTTGATAGAGGACCAGTTTTGTAGATGATGATATGTGCCAAATATCTAAGATCAGGGTACTAGGATTTTAGACAAGAAGATTTTTTTAAGTTTCCCTTAAAAATCTATTTTTAGCTCCTGTGACCTACATATGCAACAGACTGGAACCATTTGAACAAAACAGGTAAAGGACATCTAGAAGTGTCACCATGCCAAATATCAAAGCTCTGGCCATATTAGTTTCAGAGGAGAAGACGTTTGAAAATTTCACAATATAACTCTATGTAAAACTGTGACCCCCTGGGCAGGGCCAATTTTGACCCCAGGGGCATAATTTGAACAAACCTGATAGAGCTAAGGACCTGTAGATGATACTACATGTATGTGCCAAATATCTAAGCTCTGGCCCTTGTAGTTTTTGACAAGAAGATTTTTTAAGTTTTTATAGAAACAATCTATTTTTAGCTCCTGTGACCTAGATATGCAACAGACCACAACCATTTGAACAAAATATGTAAAGGATATTTAGAAGTGTCACCATACCAAATATCAAAGCTCTGGCCATATTAGTGTCAGGGAAGAAGACGTTTGAAATTTTCACTATATAACTCTGTAAAACTGTGACCCCCTGGGCGGGGCCAATTTTGACCCAAGGGGCATAATTTGAAAAACTTGATAAAGGACCTGTAGGCGATGCTATGTGCCAAATATCTAAGCTCTGGCCCATGTAGTTTCAGACAAGAAGATTTTTTAAGTTTTCATTGAAAAAAATCTATTTTTAGCTCCTGTGACCTAAATATGCAACCGACCAGATCCATTTGAACAATATTGGTATAGGACATCTAGAAGTGTTACCATGTCAAATATCAAAGCTCTGGCCATGTTAGTTTTAGAGAAGAAGACGTTTGAAATTTTACTATATAACTCTATGTAAAACTATGACCCCCGGGGCGGGGCCAATTTTGACCCCAGGGGTATAATTTGAACAAACTTAATAGAGGACCTATAGATGATGCTATGTACCAAATATCTAAGCTCTGGCCCTTGTAGTTTCAGACAAGAAGATTTTTTAAGATTTCCTTATTTTTTCACTTTGGTTGCCATGGCAACCAGAGTTCTGCATTGTTTTTAATTCGTTGAATAAATTTGAAAGAGCTTGACCCAAGGAACATTCCTGTAAAGTTTGGTTGAAATCTGTCAAGCGGTATAGGAGGAGATGTCATTTGAAGAAATTGTTAAAGACGACGGACAACGCACGACTAACGACGGACACTGCAGGGCCATCCCAATAGCTCACCTTGAGCCTTTGGCTCAGGTGAGCTAAAAACAATTCAAATCTACACCAAACTATTTTTAATGTACTTTTCAACTATATAAAATAATGTCTGAAGTCCCAAAAGCCTTTTGTACAATTTAAAGTAGCCCTGGCATGGCCTAAAATACTAGTTTAATAAGGCTACTTTTTTTTCTTTCAGATATTGAAGTGTAACATTGTGTTTGGATAGTAAGCATGACCTGTGTGAAAAGTCCATCAAAGGGAATTTTAAAGGCGGTTTAGTCAAACACATGATTAGTACAAAGAAAGAGACAATACAATATTGACTTGTGTAGTTCTTCAATCATAGAAGCAGTTTAGCCAAACAAGCAAGGGTACATACAAGGAAAGAGACTACAAATGTAACAAGTTTAAAAGTATCTTCAATCTGAATAGAACTTAAGTGAAACATAAGTAAGGGTACAGCCATAGACAATTGTTACTTGTGTGAAAAGTCCTTTAGCCTGAGAGGCAATAAAGTCGTCACACATATAAGGATACAAACAAGAGAGAGACTTTACAGGTGTAAACTTTGTGAAAAGTCTTTCAGTTTGACGAGAATTTAAGAGAGACATGGAGGTATATACAGAAGAGAGACCTTACAAGTGCGGCCTATGTGGGAAGTCCTTTACACAGAAAGGCAGTTTTAATAGACACATGAGGGTGCATAAGGGAGCCAGCCTATATAAATGTGACCTGTGTGACAAGTCCTTCAATTACAAAAGCAATTTATTCACACACATGAGGGTACATACAGGAGAGAGACCCTTTGAGTGTGACCATTGTGACAAGTCCTTTACACATAAATCCTGTTTAGACATACATATAAAGGTTCATACAGGAGAGAGTCTTGACAAGTGTGACCAGTGTGGAAAATCCTTTAATTACAAAGGCAATTTAATGAGACACATGAAGGTACATACAGGAGAGAAACCCTACAAGTGTGACCTGTGTGACAAGTCCTTTAATCTGAACAGCAATTTAGTGAGACATAAAAGGGTACATACAGGAGAGAGACGTTATGAGTGTAAACTTTGTTCAAAGTCCTTCAGTAACAAAAATAGTCAAGTAGAGCATGTTATGATAATTCATAATGGAGAGACACTATATAAATGTGACGAGTGTGACAAGTCCTTTACAGACAAAGGTAGTTTAGTCAAACATGTGAGGGTACATACAGGAGAGAGACCATATAAGTGTGACCAGTGTGATAAGTCCTTTAAGGTGAAAAGCAATTTAGTGGCACATATAAAGACACATACCGGTACAGGAGAGGGACTTTACAAATGTGACCAGTGTGGGAAAACCTTCAATTACAAAAGTAATTTAGTGACACACAATAGGGTACATACTAGAGAGAGACCCTACAAGTGTGAACATTGTGAAAAGGCCTTCAGTCACAAATCTAGTTTGTTGGGGCACATGTCGATACATACAGGAGAGATACCCTTCATGTGTGACTTGTGTGGAAAATCCTTTAGTATGAAAGGCAATTTAGTCACACACATGAGGGTACATATAGGAGAGCGACCTTACAAGTGTGACCTGTGTGAAAAATCCTTCAATTTAAAAGGCAATTTAACTGCACACATAAGGATACATAAAGGAGACATCTGAGACAAACCTTACAAGTGTGACCAGTGGGACAAGTCCTTTTATAAAACAAGAGGGCCTGAAGGCCCTGATATCGCTCACCATTTGTAATGAAGCCTGATAGCTTTACTTTTGAATTTCACCCGTTTTATTCTAAATCCATTCAAGTTTGTCGACCTACTCTAGTATAGTAGAGTAAATCAAACGTAGATAACTAGAGCCTAAACAATACTGAAGTGAAGCCTATTTCTAGCATTTCAAAGTATATCAAGCAGGGCTTGAACTTAAGTTTTTTTCCCACTTGCATTTTTTTGCAAGTGCCCATATTTTCTACTTGCAAAACCAGGTTCCAACTTGCTTTTTCAATACGATTTTTCTACAAATTGATGTTTCACATCATGTTGATCAAAATTATAAGATAAACATTACTTTGTTGAACTTTCATTCTGTATCTCATTCTGTGCTAGATTACTCATGTAAATAAAGTTTAAAAAATAATAACTAGAGTGTGTGTCTTTTTGTGTAGGTACAGTACTGTACAGTTACTATTCGTAACTCTAAATAAGTCTTTATTTGCAGTCCATCCCATATAGTAAATTTTCATTCAAACAGCCAGGTTTGCAGATTAATTAAATACGGACTATAGCTGAAACTTTGTAACTGGGTCGTTTTGTCAAGGGGGCGAAAGGACCTTGTTATATTTTCCGAGTTCGATCTTTATGGATGACTTTTTTTTTATCTTCGGTGAAGACAGTCGGCAGACAGTACACTATATTTCGAAAACGCTTTCACTATCGTCCATAATATTATGTTCGAGAAAGATGTGCATTTCTTTCTACCATTTTTAGGACAGATTTTAGCGACGCCGTGGTTCGTCCCATTTTCGCACAAAGCAATAAAACCCAATTACTTTGTGAGTTTCGTAACTTGGTTTGGGAAAGCTTTCAGCCTGTGTTCGGCTGTTCTTCCTTAAATGTCTCGTCAGCCTTCCGTTTATAAACGCTAGAAGGACGAGTCGACTGGAAAACGTTGATATTTGAGTTCGCCATTCGCAGTTTGCGTCACTAGCTAATAGACTGGTTCCCCTTTATCTGATGCTAATTTGGTGTTGGTACGTATGAAGCCGGGCAATCAATCATGGGCATGCATTAAGTGCGGGGTTTCCCGAAGTTATAAATAGCCGAGATATGAAAAGAACAGGATGGGCGAAAGGCGATAATTATTTAAAGGAAGGGTTAGACACTGTGTTTGTCTTTACCAATTTAACCTTACATTTTGGAACGTCTGAACATCAAAATATACACTCGCAATTTTTTTCAAGTGCTGAATTTTTCAGCTCGTTTTTTCAAAATTCCACTCGCATTTTGCGAGTTCGCAAGAACGAAGTTCGAGCCCTGTCAAGGGCAGGTAACTATTGCTACAATGATTGGATTTCAACAATAATTGCACTCCTTTGAGAACGTATAGCTATATACTTTGTGTACAAGTATAATCAAAATCCATTGAAAACTGTAGTTGCAAGAGTGTAAACGCTGTAAAATTTGGCATTTTCAGCAATTCAAAGGTAGATAACTCTTGATCTATTTGTCCGATTTCAACCATAATCACACTTTTTCGATCTCTTATGGTCATATACAATCTGGGCAAGTTTGAGAGAGCTTGGATAAATATTGTGGCCTCTAGAGCTTAAACACTGTTAAATATATCATATTCAGCAATTCAAAGGTAGATAACTCTTGACCTATTGATCCGATTACAACCATAATTGAACTCATCCGAAGTCTTATGGTAATATACAATCTGAGTAAGTTTAAGAAAAAGATAGGATAAAACTTGTGGCCTCTAGAGTATAAACACCCTTAAATATTGCATTTTCAGCAATTCAAAGGTAGATAACTCTCGACCTATTCGTCTGATTTCAACCATAATCAAACTCATCTGAACTCTTATAGTCATATACAATCTGAGCAAGTTTGAGATAGATTGGATAAAAATGGTGAACTCAAGAATGTAAACATCGTCAAATATGGCATTTTCAGCAGTTCAAAGGTCTATTTGTCTTATTTCAACCAAAATCAAACTCATCCAAACTCTTATAGTCATATACAATCTGAACAAGTTTTAGAAAGATTGGATAAATATTGTGGCCTCTAGAGTGTAAACACTGTTAAATATGGCATTTTCAGCAATTCAAAGGTAGATAACTCATGACCTATTTGTCCGATTTCAACCATAATCAAACTCATCCAAACTCTTATGTCAATATACCATCTGAGCAAGTTTGAGAAAGATTGGATAAATAGTGTGGCCTCTAGAGTGTAAACACTAAAATTGTTGACGCCGCACGCCGGACATTCAAGGATTGCAAAAGCTCATCCTGAGCTAGCTCAGGTGAGCTAAAAACCCACAGAGCTCAAGATAAGGGGAGTATTTCAAAAATTAAAAAAAAAAATCCTGCTTTAAACCCTATGGTGTCACTACTCATTAGAATCGTCTCAAAGAGACGATTCTAATGAAAAGTAACGCCATAGGATTTTATGCTAAAATAAGTGAAAAAATGTTTGATTTGTGCAATTTACTCCCTCTTATCTGGAGTCCAGAAACTTTAAAAAAGCCATTTAGTCACACATATGATGATACATACAGGAGAGAGACCCTTCGAGTGTGATCTGTTATTACAAGTCCTTTTATAAAAAAAAAAGTCTTTTAGTCACACACATGATGATACATACAGGACAGAGACCCTTCGAGTGTGATCTGTTATTACAAGTCCTTTTATAAAAAAAAAAGTATTTTAGTCACACACATGATGATACATACAGGACAGAGACCCTTCGAGTGTGATCTGTTATTACAAGTCCTTTTATAAAAAAAAAAGTCTTTTAGTCACACACATGATGATACATACAGGACAGAGACCCTTCGAGTGTGATCTGTTATTACAAGTCCTTTTATAAAAAAAAAAGTATTTTAGTCACACACATGATGATACATACAGGACAGAGACCCTTCGAGTGTGATCTGTTATTACAAGTCCTTTTATAAAAAAAAAAGTATTTTAGTCACACACATGATGATACATACAGGACAGAGACCCTTCGAGTGTGATCTGTTATTACAAGTCCTTTTATAAAAAAAAAAGTCTTTTAGTCACACACATGATGATACATACAGGACAGAGACCCTTCGAGTGTGATCTGTTATTACAAGTCCTTTTATAAAAAAAAAAGTATTTTAGTCACACACATGATGATACATACAGGACAGAGACCCTTCGAGTGTGATCTGTTATTACAAGTCCTTTTATAAAAAAAAAAGTATTTTAGTCACACACATGATGATACATACAGGACAGAGACCCTTTGAGTGTAACCTGTGCGAAAAGTCCTTCAACCTGAACAGCAATTTAGTGAGACACATGACATTACATACAGGGGAGAGGCTATACAAGTGTGACCTGTATGACCAGTGTGACCAGTCCTTCAAAGAGAAAAATAATTTAGTCAATCACATGAGGGTACATACAGCAGGGCTGCCATTTCTCCGGATTTTTCCTAAATCTTCGGATTTTTTTCTGGTACATTATAGCTTAAAGCAGGCTGAAATTAAAGCAGAATGCGCCTTAAGGCGCATTCTGCTTTACTTCCAGCCTGCTTTAAGTAGTCACATGTCAACAAAACTAGAAACAGGATATGTGGTTAAGGTACGATACGTAAAATCGCACTTGAAAAATGTAAATTTGAAAATCTATGGCAGCCCTGATACAGGAGAAAGACCACCCAAATATGACTTGTGTAATAAGTCCTTCAATCAGAAAAACAATTTAGTGAGACATATGAATGTACATACAGGAGCCAGATCTTACAAGTGTGACTTGTGTAATAAGCCCTTCAATCATAAAAACAATTTAGTGAGACATATGAATGTACATACAGGAGCCAGATCTTACAAGTGTGACTTGTGTAATAAGTCCATCAATCAGAAAACAATTTAGTGCCACATATGAGTGTACATACAGGAGAGAGACCTTACAAGTGTGACTTGTGTAATAAGTCCTTCAATCAGAAAACAATTTAGTGAGACATATGAATGTACATACAGGAGCCAGATCTTACAAGTGTGACTTGTGTAATAAGCCCTTCAATCATAAAAACAATTTAGTGAGACATATGAATGTACACACAGTAGCCAGATCTTACAAGTGTGACTTGTGTAATAAGCCCTTCAATCATAACAAGAGCCCCATGGGGCATATGTCGCTCACCTGAGAATAGCTGTACATCAAAATGGAGATAATGATTTATGTCCAGGACAGGGTCATTTTTTACCCTTTAAGGGGCATAATTTGAACAATCTTGATAGAGGACCTGTAGATGATGCTATGTTCCAAATATCTAAGATCATGGTACTAGGGTTCTAGACAAGAAGACTTTTTTAAGTTTCCATTGAAAAAATCTATTTTTAGCTCCTGTGACCTACATATGCAACAAACTGGAACCATTTGAACAAAATAGATAAAGGACATCTAGAAGTAACACCATGCCGAATATCAAAGCTCTGGCTATATTAGCTTCAGAATAAAAGACGTTTGAAAACTGTGACCCCCGGGGTGGGGCTAATTTTGACCCCAGGGGCATAATTTGTACAAACTTGATAGAGGACCTGTAGATGATATGCAATCGACCAGAACCATTTGAACCATATTGGTGTAGGACATCTAAAAGTGTCACCATGCCAGATATCAAAGCTCTGGCCATATTAGTTTCAGAGGAGAAGACGTTTGAAAATTTCACTATATAACTCTATGTAAAACTGTGAACAAACAAACAGACAGACCAAAAGCAATATGCCTCGAACTAAGTTGTACTTGAGCATAAAATAGCAGACATCATCATTTCTCTTATGTATCTCAGTGACCTGAGTTCAGAGCTAGCTATGGGTCAATTATGCAATAACAGACGGTCCCTAAGAGAAATTGCTATTATCATGCTGAACTGTTGTCTGCTCCAAATGTTTGTATGTGAAATATGTAAAAAATAATAACTTATATTTTCTAAATATAAGAAAATATGTAAATGAGTGGCAAATAGTTTAGATCCAGATTAGATGCAGCATTATGTGGCATCTGACCTGGATCCAAACTGTTTGCAAAAATGTTGCATTTAGTATAAGGGTAGCTTCTTAGCCTGGAAGATACAGTGGGTCTGTGTAAAAACGGATCATTAGAGAGTTTTTACTGTCAGACCTGCATCAAATTTCACTGATATGACAAGGGTTGAGTCAAATTTGACCCTAGGGTTTTGATTTTTTACAATTTTGAAAGTGATTTAGTAGAAGATACTATTCATGCAATATCTAAGATGTGGGAACAGTGGTTTTTTACAAAAAACTTGTTTAAAGTTTTTCACTTTTTTTAATAAATTTCAATTTGTAGTCCACATTTGAGTTTTATTTTAACAATTTCTGTAGATAAGCATCCAAGGAACACCGTGAGCATGTTAGTTTTTCCCTCAAACTTGCGGTTTCAGAGGAGATGTCGCTTGAAGTAAATTTGAACGGACGGACAGACGGACGACGGACGGCGGGCGATCACAACAGCTCACCTTGAGCCTTCGGCTCAGGTGAGCTAAAAACAATTTAGTGAGACATATGAATGTACATACAGGAGCCAGATCTTACAAATGTGACTTGTGTAATAAGTCCATCAATCAGAAAAAACAATTTAGTGCCACATATGAATGTACATACAGGAGCCAGATCTTACAAATGTGACTTGTGTAATAAGTCCTTCAATCAGAAAATCAATTTAGTGAGACATATGAATGTACACACAGTAGCCAGATCTTACAAGTGTGACTTGTGTAATAAGCCCTTCAATCATAAAAACAATTTAGTGCCATATACGAATGTACATACAGGAGCCAGATCTTACAAGTGTGACTTGTGTAATAAGCCCTTCAATCAGAAAACAATTTAATTAGTGCCACATATGAGTGTACATACAGGAGAGAGACCTTACAAGTGTGACTAGTGTAATAAGTCCTTCAATCAGAAAACAATTTAGTGAGACATATGAATGTACATACAGGAGAGAGACCTTACAAGTGTGACTTGTGTAATAAGCCCTTCAATCATAAAAACAATTTAGTGAGACATATGAATGTACACACAGGAGCCAGATCTTACAAGTGTGACTTGTGTAATAAGCCCTTCAATCAGATAAACAATTTAGTGCCACATATGAATGTACACACAGGAGCCAGATCTTACAAGTGTGACTTGTGTAATAAGTCCTTCAATCATAAAAACAATTTAGTGAGACATATGAATGTACACACAGGAGCCAGATCTTACAAGTGGGACTTGTGTAATAAGTCCTTCAATCAGATAAACAATTTAGTGCCACATATGAATGTACACACAGGAGCCAGATCTTACAAGTGTGACTTGTGTAATAAGTCCTTCAATCAGATAAACAATTTAGTGCCACATATGAATGTACACACAGGAGCCAGATCTTACAAGTGTGACTTGTGTAATAAGTCCTTCAATCAGAAAAAACCATTTAGTGAGACATATGAATGTACACACAGGAGCCAGATCTTACAAATGTGACTGAGAGAGGCCAAATGCAAATGTGACCCGTTTGAAAAGCCGATAGAGGGTCCATAAACTACATTGACCTTTCAAAAATGGCCAAAATTCTTTAAATCAGAATGGCAACTAATAAAAAACAAAAATTAATACAAGTGACCTGTGTGAATATAGTCGTTTAATCTGTTACTTAATAAATACAAATTATTGCACCTTTATTCTTCCATTTAAGAAAATAGTTCCAATTTATTAAGTGATAGAAACGCACATGCACCAAAGAAATATTTTCTATATCCTAGTAGATGGTAGCTTAACCCTTTCCCCAATAGAAGCCCCTTTTAGCGGCCATGATTTATTCATCCGCTGAAGAAAATAGTTCCATTTTAATCAGTAATTAATATGTATTTTAGGGAATATTTTCTATATTATAATACATAATAGCTTAAAGCAAGCTGAAAGTAAAGCAGAATGGGCCCTAAGGCGCATTCTGCTTTACTTTCAACCTGCTTTAAGTAGTCACCTATCTTAGTTTGGTTTTTTGGGGTTTTTTTATTTTACGTCGCTTTCAACAGTATTTTAGTCATATCGCGACGTCCAGCTAATAACAGGTGGAGGAAGACCCCCAGAAGTCCTTTAAGCACTGTTTCAGGCACAAATCGGCCACTGGGTAGAACCACCGACCTTCCGCAAGCCAGCTGGAAGGCTTCCCCACATGAAAAATCCGAACGACCCTACTGGGATTCGAACTCACAGCGGTGAGGAGCTTAGTGATGTAAGTCACAGTGACTATACCACTAGGCCACGGAGGCCCCTCACCTATCTTAAGTACTAGAAATAGGCTACCAGGTAAAGGGTTAAAACAGGCTGGCTGAAAGTAGAGAAGAATGCTTTCAGCAGTGACCTGTCTTCAAAACTAGAACTATGCTATTTGGGGTAATGAATGGTCTACTCCATATACATGTACATATTTATCCATATACACTACAAAAAAGAATATCCTTTGATTATTTGAATATAGATGGCAGCTTTAAAAGAAGTGTAAAGTAAAGCAAGAAACTTCTGTAGGATTTTCTGCTTTACTTATATCTTTCTGTAAACAGCCACTTGTCTAAAATGCAGTTGGATTAACCTTATTTGAATTTTGGGCTCTGGAGGAACGGATTAACCGCATCCAAAGTAGCCTTTTGACACATTACCGTTTCCTTATAGAATTACCTTTAACCATTTACTCCATAGCCTGGTTCTAGTATTGAAAATAGGTGACAACATAAAGCAGGTTGAAAGTAAAGCAGAATGCACCTTAGGGCGCATTCTGCTTTACTTTCAGCCTTTTTAAGCTACCATCTGTTAGAAAATAGAAACAAGAGGGCCATGACCCTTAAATTCCCTCACCTGAGGTCATTGTGCCTTAGCTTATAAGCCAAGACAACATTTTAATATAGCTGTAAATGGAATTATCTTCCAGACAAAAAACAACATGACAAATTAAAAGGCATATGTATGGGGTAATGGGTTAACATCAGTAGAACTAGAGTTATCTCCAGGACAAGAAAATATGACACAGAGAAATAACTCAACAAATGACATTGACCTTTTGACCAAAGTTATAAAGTTTCTAACGTATGTAGTTCCAAAGTTATGGCTAAGATTAAAGTTGTGGACTGACAGACAAACAAATGGACAAACAGACAAAAAAAATCAGACAGAGAAAAACAATATGCCCCCCAACTAAGTTGTGCAAGGGCATAAAAATGTAGCAGACCACTATATGTTGCTGTACCTCAGCTTACTTGAGTTCAGTTATGTAATACAGTTCTGCCAGTAGCAAATTGATGCAGGCTAAACTCTTATAATGCTGAATTGTTGTCTGCTATACATCGTTTGTATGTGAATCATGTAAAAAGATCATACTTTATATTTTCTAAGTTAAAGAAACTATGTCAATAAGTGGCAAATAGTTTGGATCCAGATTAGATGCAGCATAATGTGGCATCTGATTTGGATCCAAACTGTTTGCAAATATCGGTGATTTAGTATAAGGGTGGATCACATAAATAGTTGAACCTGTATGAAAATCAATGATACCGGTATAAAGCTGCAATGAAAAAATCCCTATGGTGAATCCCTATGGTCAATTTTGACCCTAGGGCTTGATTTGAACAATTTTGAGAGATATCCTCCAAGAGATACTATAGACAACAAGAGGGCCTGAAGGCCCTGATAACGCTCACCTGTTGTACTGAAGCTTGATAACTTTATATTACTGTTTCATTAGTTTTAATTTAAATCCATTCAAATTTGTAGTATAGCATGTAATCAATTTTGGAATACAGCCTCATAATTCTAGTATGGTAAAGTACATCAAGGGCAGATAACAAGAGCCTAAACAATACTGAAATGAAGCCTTTTCTAGCATTTCAAAGTATATCAAGGGCAGATAACTATTGCTACAATGATTAGATTTCAACAATAATTGCACTCCTTTGAGAACTTATAGGTATATACTTTGTGTGCAAGTAAAATCAAAATCCATTAAAAACTGTATAGTTGCAAAAGTGTAAACGCTGTTCGATATGGCATTTTCAGCAGTTCAAAGGCAGACAAATCTTGACCTATAGGTCCAATTTCAACCATAATCACACTTATTAGAACTCTTATAGTCATATACAATCTGAGCAAGTTTGAAAAAGATCGGATACAAATTGTGGCCTCTAGAGTGTAAGCACCCTTAAATATGACATTTTCAGCAATTCAAAGGTAGATAACTCTCAACCTATTGGTCCGATTTCAATCATAATCAAACTCAATCGAACTCTTATGGTCATATACAATCTGAGCAAGTTTGAGATAGATTGGATAAAAATTGTGACCCCTGGAGAGTAAACACCCTGAAATATGACAATTTCAGCATTTCAAAGGTAGATAACTCTCAACCTATTAGACTGATTTCAACCAAAATCAAACTCATCTGAACTCTTATGGTTATATACAATCTGAGCATGTTTGAGATAGATTGGATAAAAATTGTGGCCTCTAGAGTGTAAACACTGTTAAATATGGCATTTTCAGCAATTCAAAGGTAGATAACTCTCAACCTATTGATCAGTTTCCAACCATAATCGAACTTGTCCGAACTCTTATGGTCATATACAATCTGAGCAAGTTTGAGATAGATTTGATAAAAATTGTGGCCTCTAGAGTGTAAACACTCTTAAATATGGCATTTTCAGCAATTCAAAGGTAGATTACTCATGACCTATTAATCCAATTTCAACCATAATCGAACTCATCCGAACTCTTAATATGGTAATATACAATTTGAGCAAGTTTGAGAAAGATTGGATAAATATTGTGGCCTGTAGAGTGTAAACACTAAAATTGTTGACGACGAACGACGCACGCCGGACGCCGGACATTCAAGTATTGCAAAAGCTCACCCTGAGCTAAAAACATTAACCTGGCCGTCTCTCGTGACAATAACCTGGCCATTTCTTGTGACATTAACCTGGCCAGTTGTTGGACATAGGGTTAGGGGTAGCCTCCAGATTATTTTATTCCAAGTTAGAGCAAAAAGAAATTGTCTGAACATTGTGTGGCTAGCCACCCAAAAGAAAACAATAGAAAACAAGAGGGCCTGAAGGCCCTGATATCGCTCACCATTTGTAATGAAGCCTGATAGCTTTACCTTTGAATTTCACCCGTTTTATTCTAAATCTATTCAAGTTTGTCGACCTACTCTAGTATAGTAGAGTACATCAAAGGCAGATAACTAAAGCCTAAAGAAAACTGAAATGAAGCCTTTTTCTAGCATTTCAAAGTATATCAAGGGCAGGTAACTATTGCCACACTGATTACATTTCAACAATTATTGCACTCCTTCCAGAACGTATAGCTACATCCTTTGTGTACAAGTATAATAACAATCCATTGAAAACTGTAGTTGCAAGAGTGTAAACGCAGTAAAATATGGCATTTTCAGCAATTCAAAGGTAGAAATCTCTTGATCTATTTGTCCGATTCCAACCATAATCACCCTTTTTCCGAACTCTTATGGTCATATACAATCTGGGCAAGTTTGAGAGAGCTTGGATAAATATTGTGGCCTCTAGAGTGTAAACACTAAAATTGTTGACGCCGGACGCCGCACGACGGACGCCGGACATTCAAGGATTGCAAAAGCTCACCCTGAGCTAGCTCAGGTGAGCTAATAACCACATAAGTATCCTCCCATAAGAATAGACGGACGGACGGACGTGCCACCAAATTGGGTTAGAGGGCCTTTTCTTTTGTTATTTTCTTTTGTTCGAATAACGGGCCACGGCCCCTTAGTGTATTGTTACGGAATGAACTCTATTGTCTTCTTTTGTTATGTTTACCGTTATCTGGCCCTCTAACCCACTTTAGTAGCGCGGACAGTCTACCATTTCAGGTTTATGTGAGTTTCCCATTGTTAAAAAGGTGTGAAAAGACACATAAATACCACATAAACCCAAAACAAGCCACATAAACCCAACATGGACTAACGGAATGAACAGCTCTATTGTTTTCTTTTGTTCTGTGTTACATAACATAGTCCCATAAACCCAAAATGTTAGCGCGGATGGACAGATGGACAGACGGACGTTCTTACGGGAGGATACTTATGTGGCTCTTTTCTATTGTTTTCTCTTGGGTGGCTAGCCCTATGTACATAGAGGTCTCTGTGCATCATCATTAATTACATATAACAGTAAACCCTCTCTATAAAGACCACTAAAATGAAGGCTAATTAATTTTATAAAAGACAGGTGACAGCTTAAAGCATAGCGGCAGTAATAACATAAAGCTCCTATAGGAGATTTCTGTTTTACTGTCACCTTGCTTTAAGCAGTCACCTGTCGTAAACACCTAATATTTTAGACAATTTAGTGATCGTAAAAGAGAGGTTTTACATGTAGTTGGTCAGCAACTAGATCAAATGTTTGGGACCAAGAAATTTTCAGAGGACTTTTGCAAATAGTTTGGATGAGGGTAAGATACAAAGCAACTCTGCATCTCATCTGGATCGAAACTGTTTGACACTCCCGATATACATCAACAAGAATGAATAAGGAGAAGTCAATTTCAGTTAAACAGAGTTTTAACTCTTTCAACACTAAGTAACTATTGTGGGTTGTTAGGTTCCCTTGTGATTCTTTTAAGTTACCAAAACATGAACCAGCCTACTTAAAATTCTGGGTAGTTTAATAAATACTGGTATAAATTAGCAAACAGTGCAGACCCTGATCAGAGGGCTCCTATATCTGGATCTGGATATACACTGTTTTCAAATGTAATTATTATATTTTAAACAGGTCCATGGTGTTGATAGAGGGAGACAACTTGTTTAAAATGAACTGTATTTTTTAAAAGAAAAAACTTGTTCAGCAAAACAATTAAGAGTGTTAAACACTAAAATCTTCCACCAACTAAACATAACAGTTAAGTCGATTTAACAAGCATACATAACATTGATTAATAGTGAAGTGTTCTCTGGGTAAATAAATGGTTCATTACCAAATTCATATTTTTAGCTGAAAATGCATAATGAAACTATGATGTCTAGCATGTTTAACCCTTTACCTGATAGCATTGTTTCTAGTATTGAAGATATGTGACTACTTAAAGCAGGTTGAAAGTAAAGCAGAATGCGCCCTAAGGCGCATTCTGCTTTACTTTCAGCCTGCTTTAAGCTATTAACTGCTAGAATAAGGAAAGTATTAAATATGACACATATTCATTACGGTATAATTTTGAACTATTTTCTTCAGCGGATGAATAAACTGAATGCGCTAAAAGCCGCTTCTATAAGGGAAAGGGTTAAAGGTTTACATGTATACAATCACTTGGAAAAGTCAACAATACTTCACACAGCTTAATTAGTAGAAATCTGTTCCTCCTTGGTCATAACTGCAATTCAGTGAATTCACCTTTATCCAACTCTTAAGGCAGGCAACTGCATAGAGCAAGATGAAAGTAAATTATAAAGTTCCTTTAGGAGCTTTCTGCTTTATAATCATCTCCCTTTAAGTTGTCATCTACATTCTTCACCACTTGTTGCACTTCTGTTGTGGTGTAGATGGAGGTGCTCTAAGGCACTTCAGTGGAGCAAAGGGTTAACTCTTTCAACACTAGGTAACTCTTGTGGGTTAATAGGTTCCCGTGTAGATATTTTAGTTACCAAAACATGAAACAGTCTACTTGGAATTTTGGGTAGTTTAATAAATACTGCTCTTACAGGAGCCCTCTGATCTGGGTCTACACTGTTTGCAAATGTAATGAGTATATTTTTTAACAGGTCTGTAGTGTTGAAAGAGTTAAGCAGTCTTTTTTTAAAGATGTACAGGTCAATAAATATATGCCCCTCGCACCAGTAGGTGTTGGGGGCATAAACAGTTAAAATGTTAATATCTATGTGCTTCAGTAGAAACTTACACAAAATATAGTTTACCTTTAATCAAAACTGGATAAATAATCAGTGCCTAATTATTGTGGAGCATCATTTGCAAATCTTGTTTTCTGTGAATGAAACAGCCCATTGCAGCCATTTATATTGAAACCACTTACACAGAGCATCAAGTAACAGAGTAACATCTCTCTATTACCACCACTATAACGAAATTGATAATAATAAGCTAATTGATTGTATAAAAGCAAGTGACAACTTAAAAGCAAGTGACAACTTAAAAGCATGGTAACAGTAAAACAGAAAGCTCCTTTAGGAGCTTTCTGTTTTACTGTCACCTTGCTTTAAGCAGTCACCTGTCATAAATACCTAATAATTAACACAATTTAGTGCTTGTAACAGAGAGGTTTTAAAGTAATTAACATTGATTACCCTGATGAGAAATTGTATGTTGCTTAGTCTCATCTTTCCCTCAGAGAAAACTAGAGATGGGGCTGTGTCTGTAAGACTCAGGGCTGCCATAAGTTGACATGAAAAATCCTAAGATTTCCAATTTTGCATTTTTCAAGTGCGATTTTACGAATCGTACCTTTACCCCATATCCTTTTTCTTGTTTTGTTGACATGCTACTACTTAAAGCAGGCTGTAAGTAAAGCAGAATGCGCCTTAGGGTGCATTCTGCTTTACTTTCAGCCTGCTTTAAGCTACCATGAGCTGGGGAAAAATCCGGAGATTTAGGAAAAATCCGGAGAAATGGCAGCCCTGAAGACTAAGACACAAATGATGTCACCTAGTTGCCGTACCTTATGTGCAATAAATGTTCAATAAGCCATAATTCTTTGACAAATTAAGGTACAGTAGAACTTCGATTTGTCGAACTTCGAAGAGTCGAGTTTCTCGATGTGTCAATCTTTTTTTAAAGTCCCAACTTTTCTCCCTATATAACCGTATTTAAAATCTACGTTTGACTGGAGTTTTTATAAGTCGAGTTTTTCGCTATATCGACTTTTTTTCTCGGTCCGTACGTACTGTTTCACTCAAAATTCACTACACATGTGTCTATGTTCGACTGTACGATGGACCGGAATTGTGCGTGTCGAGTTTTTCACACCTCTGTGACCATCTTTACTCAATTGATTGTCGTGAATGAAAATTACCTGACTGCCCAATTATCCAGGACAAACAGGCCAACACCTTCTCTATGTGTCAACGGCCCTGTGTATTCCTTGATTCATCTACTCTTTTCCATATTTTATTCGTCACGGACTTTATCGTAGCGCCCTTATTCATTTTCGTGTAAAGTCAAATATAAACCGAATGTTAAAGCATATTCGTAGATCGGTCGATGTTTTTTTATGCCGGAAGAGAAATGTGTGTGTAAAAGACAAAGAACAACTCACGCGGAACCCATCCCGAAATGTGTAGCATCAATAGTTATGCAATTATCCTTATCCCTCTAAGGAGATATTGTTACTATTTTAAGAAAAGGGTTTCCCCTGAATTTGGTTCCAGCGTTTCGAGAGAATGTATATGCTGGAATGGGGGAAAAAAAACGGTGCGCAGATAAAAAGCGAATTCCGTTCATACCACTGTGTTGTTATTTTCTGAAAATCGAGTTACGGCAAACATATTTTCGCCTGACGATTCGTTTCAAGTTGAAGTTTTTGTAAAATGAGAAAATATGCATCCAGTTTGGATGCGATACAAGCGTTACATAATTGCATTTTAATGTTTTTAATTTGAAATAACCGATATCAACAAGTAACATACGGACATGTCGGCTATATGGAGAATGAGTATTTTTGAGAGAAAAAAAATCGAGGGAGTATAAGGTAAAACATGAGTCGAGGCTTCGATGTGTCGAGTTTTTTCTGATGGTCCCTTCAAACTCGACACATCGAAGTTCTACTGTATATCTAGAGAGTTACAGCGGTGATTACCTGTTTAAACTGCTGTACTGTTGACAAGGCTTGGAAATGAGATCTGGCCTGTACCCCAGCACCCAGTATAGTCAGCTTGGTAGAGTTTGGAGGAGCCAAATACTGCAACAAATACAACTATAGGAACAGTCATTATACTTGTGTACAGTCTCTAAAGACAGGTGACTGTCAACACAATCATTTACAAACAGTACAGTATGTTGATTTTGTCCTAAGTATAATACAAACATAACCCATAACCCTTTACCTGATAGCCTATTTCTAGAACTGAAGATAGGTGACTACTTAAAGCATTCTGCTTTACTTTCAGCCTGCTTTAAGCTTTAATGTGTTAAGGTATAGAAAATATTCCATAAAATATATATTCATGACTGATTAAATTGGAACTATTTTCTTCAGCGAAGGAAAAAATCATATTCGCTAAAAGGCGCTTCTATGGGGGAAAGGGTTAAGGAACTGTCTTTTCTATGTCTCCTTTGAATTTTTATAGGATCAGTTTGAAATGAGTCTGCACATACAGTTATTCAGATGATTGATGTTCATATATATGAATTTTCAGCAGCAGAAGAGTTAGCTTTTTTTTTAGAGCAAACTAATAGCACAAGTTCACTGTACAATGTACCTTTGTTGCCAGTGCTGAGACAGCTGCTGTCCTCATTGTAGTGACCACCTCACCGTCCATGATCTATACATGAAAGGTAAACATACATTCTGACATAGGAAACAACTACATATCTTAAAGTATTAATTAAATAATGTCCATGGTGCATCTGATTCAAACAAGGGCCACCATGGCCCTAAATCGCTCACCTGGTACATCATGTAAAACTTGACCTATAGTGACCTATATTACGACTGGGCATGACCCACAAACAACCTTTAGAGTGTTATAAAGATTTTTCTGTGATTTGACCTAGTGACCTAGTTTTTTGCCGAACACTATCCACATTGGATTTTAACCTAGAATAGATGTAGGCAAACATTCTGACAATATTTTATTCAGATCTAATGAGATTTGTAGTCTGTAGAAGGCTAACACTGTTTTTCTTTGATTTGACCTAGTGACCTAGTTTTTGACCTGCCATGTTTCATATTCGAATTTGACCTAGCTATCAATTAGGCAAACATTCTGTTGCATTGAAATCCAATGAGATTTGTAGCCTCTATAGTGTTAACAAGGTTTTTCTATGATTTGATCTAGTGACCTAGTTTTTGACCGGACATGACCCACATTCAAATCAGACATAGATATCAATAAGGCAAACATTTTGACTAAGTTTCATGAAAATTGGGCGAGATTTGTAGCCTCTAGAGTGATAACAAGATTTTCCTCTGATTTGACCTAGTGACCTAGTTTTTGATCGGACATGATCCATATCCGAACTTGATCTAGATATCAATAAGGCAAACATTCTGACCAATGTCCATAAAAATCAAATGAGATTTGTAACCTCTAGAGTGTTAACAAGGATTTCAATGATTTGACCTAGTGACCTAGTTTTTGACTGGACATGACCTACATCCAAACTTGACCTAGATATCAATGAGGCAAATATTTTGACCAAGTTTCATTAAGATCAAATGAGATTTGTAGCCTCTAGAGTGTTAACAAGAATGTTCTATGATTTGACCTAGTGACCTAGTTTTTGACCCATGACCTACACTAGAACTTGACCTAGATTTCATCAAGACAAACATTGTCATCAAGTTTCATGAAGATCGGATGAAATTTGTAGCCACTAGAGTGCTAACGAACCAATTCTGATAGGACAGACGGACGGACAGACGACGGACATCCAGGATTCCTAAAAGCTCACCTTTGCACTTTGTGACAGGTGAGCTAAAAAGAATAAAACAGCCTGAATAACATAGTCTAAAAAGGCCCAACTTCCAACAGCCCATATATATAGTGGGGCTTTTTCCAACTATGTTATTCAGGCTGATATTACGCTTTATGCTTAACCCTTTCCCCCATAGAAGCGCCTTTTAGCACATTCAGTTTATTCTTGCCTTGAAGAAAATAGTTCCAATTTATACATTCATAAATATGTATAATACAAAACATTTTCTTTATTCTAGCAGATGATAGCTTAAAGCAGGCTGAAAGTAAAGCAGAATGCGCTTAAAGCGCATTCTGCTTTACTTTCAACCTGCTTTAAGTGGACACCTATATTCAATACTAGAGATATGCTATGTGGGAAAGGGTTAAAGCAGGTTGAAAGTAAAGCAGAATGCACTTTAAGGCAATTTCTGCTTTACTTTCAGTCTGCTTTAGCTACCAGCTCCTAGGATATACTGTGAGAAACTATTTTTTAATATCTTTTAGGTTGTACACTCATAACTGTATAAAAGTGAACTATTTTCTTCAGTCGAGGAATTAATTAAATGCATAAAAAGCGTATGTATGTAGTAAAGGATTAACACAGATTGAGTGTACTTACAGCTTTAGGGATTCCCGTTTTTGTCTCAAACATAACAATAACAGCGTTATGAGTGCTCACACCATGTCTAGTCATGTTGTTGGGATAAAATGTCACCAGTTTTACACCTAGGACGTCTTCATCTTCACACAGAGCTGGCATTAATCCTAAAAACCTATCGGATAATATAATATGGTGAAAGAGTTGTGATTTGACTGAAACTCGAACCCAGGCCCAGGGCTTCAGATAACGGGAGTATTTCAAAAAAAAAAAATCTTTATTTCTGCATTAAACCCTATGCTGTCACTACTCATTAGAATCTTCTCTTCGAGACGATTCTAATGAGTAGTAACACCATAGGATTTGGTGCTGAAATGAGTGAGAAAATGTTGAATTTGATCAGTATACTCCCTCTTATCTTGAGCACTGCAGGGTCTGTGGCTTACCATGCCATCATTCTACCAAATGAGACATCAACTTGACAAGTCACACAGTGAAGCTTGTTAATTTTTTCACTACAATCTCTAAATGGCTGATGGAGCTTTCTGCTTTACTTTCATCTTGCTTTTAACCCATTACTCCATAAATACGCCTTTAACCCATTACTCCATAAATACGCCTTTTTACACCTTTTATTTATTTCTTAACTGAAGAAATAATCCCACATAGGAATACGTTACATAAAAATAGTTTGTTTATTCTAGCAGATTTTACCTTCAAGCAGGCTGCAAGTAAAGCTGAATGTGCCTTAAGGCACATTCTGCTTCACTTTTAACTTGCTTTAAATGGTGACCTACATTCAATACCAGAAACAGGCTATAGGGCAATGGGTCAACCCATTACTCCATAGCCTGTTTCTAGTATTGAAGATAGGTGACAGTTCAAAGCAGGTTGAAAGTAAGGCAGAATGTGTCTCAATGTGCATTCTGCTTTACTTTCAGCCTGATTTAAACTACAATCTGCTAGAAATTATAGAAAATACTTCATATGATACTTATTTCTGACTGTATAAAGTAGAACTATTTTCTTCAGCTGAAGAACAAATTAAAGGTGTAAAAAGGTGTATTTATGGGATAATGGGTTTAATGTATTCCTCTACTGAAGAAAATAGTTCCACTTTATACAGTCATGAACTATGCATCATAAGAAATACATATATATTCTATTTCCTAGAAGATGGTAGTTAAAAAAGCAGAATGCACCTTCAACCTATTTTAAGTGGTCACCTGTCTCCAAAACTAAGAACAGGCTATGGAGTAAAAAGCTCAAAGTCAAAATGCTTTATTTCACCAATGAATTCCAAAAAATTAAAGGTTGACTGTATAAAGTGGAAATATTTTCTTTAGTAAATATTAATAAATAAAAGGTGTAAAAGGCATATTTATTGAGTAATTGCATTTGAAAATAGTTTGGAAACTGAATATAATTAAGATCACCAAGTAGATCTAACCTAATTCTTTTCATATTCTTAAGTCTTTATTTTAATTATTATTATCTAAGGGGCTTTAATCATTAATCTGATCAAATTTACACAGAAAAATATTTTTTGTTTTTAAACATGTGATGTGTTAATGAGATTGAAAACCAGATAGCAAATGACCAAAAATCAATATCAAGTTTATTGTACAAAGAGCATTTCATTTGGAAAACCATTTACAACAAGAGCCCCATGGGGCATAATTTGCTCACCTGAGAATAGCTGAAAAAATGGAGATATTGATTTATGTCCAGGACTGACCTAGATATGCAACAGACCGGAACAATTTGAACAAAATATGTAAAGTACATGTATATTTAAAAGTGTCACCATACAGAATATAAAAGCTCTGGCCATATTAGAGTCAGAGAAGAAGACGTTTGAAATTTTCTCTATATAACTCTATGTAAAACTGTGACCCCAGGGGCATAATTTGAACAAACTTGACAAGAAGATTTTTTAAGTTTTCATTGAAAAAAATCTATTTTTAGCTCCTGTGACCTAGTTATGCAACGGACCAGAACCATTTGTACAATATTGGTATAGGACATCTAAAAGTGTCACTATGCCAAATATCAAAGCTCTGGCCATATTAGTTGACCCCGGGGCGGGGCCAATTTTGACCCCAGGGGCATAATTTGAACAAACTTGATAGAGGACCTGTAGGCAATTCTATGTGCCAAATATCTAAGCTCTGGCCCTTGTAGTTTCAGACAAGAAGATTTTTTTAAGTTTTCATTGAAAAAATCTGTTTTTAGCTCCTGTGATCTAGTTATGCAACGGACCAGAACCATTTGTACAATTTTGGTAAAGGACATCTAGAAGTGTCACCATGCCAAATATCAAAGCTCTGGCCATATTAGTTTCAGAGAAGAAGACGTTTGAAAATTTCACTATATAACTCTATGTCAAACTGTGACCCCAGGGCGGGGCCAATTTGAACCCAGGGGCATTATTTGAACAAATTTGATAGAGGACCTGTAGGTGATTCTATTTGCCAAATATCTAAGCTCTGGCCCTTGTAGTTTCAGACAAGAAGATATATATATTTTCTAAGTTTTCATTGAAAAAATCTATTTTTAGCTCCTGTGACCTAGTTATGCAACCGACAAGAACCATTTGAACAATATTGGTAAAGGTGAACCAGAAGTATCACCATGCCAAATATCAAAGCTCTGGCCACATTGGTTTCAGAGGAAAAGACGTTTGAAAATTTCACTATATAACTCTATGTAAAACTGTGACCCCTGGGGCGGGGCCAATTTTTACCCCAGGGGCATAATTTGAACAAACTTGATAGAGGACCTGTAGATGATGCTATGTGCCAAATATCTAAGCTCTGGCCCTTGCAGTTTTTGACAAGAAGATTTTTTTAAGATTTCCTTATTTTTTCACGTTGGTTGCCATTGCAACCAGAGTTCTGCATTGTTTTTAATTCTTTGAACAAATTTGAAAGAGCTTGACCCAAGGAACATTTCTGTAAAGTTTGGTTGAATTCTGTCAAGTGGTATAGGAGGTGTCATTTGAAGCAATTGTTAACGACGCCGGACACAGGGCCATCCCAATAGCTCACCTTGAGCCTTTGGCTCAGGTGAGCTAAAAAAAAATGGTTGTCCGTCACTTTAAAGAAAATACAGCTGGTTTTGGCAAAATAAGGGAAATAACTCTGGATCAACAAACAATCAACTTTTATAGTAAAAGTGAAAAATGTTATAGTAGCTTTTAAATTGTAGATCTGTCACACATTAATGCATGTGCGTATAAGTGCATGTCATGTAGCGCTAGATAATGTCATACTTTAGAACAATGGTCAAGTTATGCATTTTTACGAGTAATAATCCGCGCACTAATTGACGCGTGAATACTGACCCACCCTCGGATTTTACAGGTACCACAGAGCGCACTGGCTGCACCACAGACTGGCTGGAGAACTTGGTGACAGCATTTGACATTACATCAATCAATTCATTATAGCACAAAACGCCTTTCACGGTCTCTGCATCTATGAACTCCATCGCAGTTGTTGAATGTTGTTGTCAGATGTCACCACTCTCAAATCTTTCAAGTGCAAATAGTTCGACCCTAAAGAATTCGCCCCGTATCAATTCGGCCAACATTTTTACACCAGTTGTTCAAAAGAATTAATAAGGACTGTCCAGAGCAAAAACAAATAATATATAGTTGTTATTTTTTTACAGTCATGATTATGTATCACCAGAATTTCTTCATTCTTCCAGATGATAGCTTAAAGCAGGCTAAAAAAGCAGATGTCGCTTTGCTTTCAATCTGCTTTAAGTGGTCACTTGTCTTCAAAATTAGAAACAGGTTATGGGGTGTAATGCTTGTTTTTAAAATGTGTCTTTGAAACAAACAGATGCCCTTAACGCATGCCTTCTTGAAAATTGCGGTCTTCAATATACAACATACGTATGTAGATTAGTAAGTATATCCACGAATGAGTTATAATTCATTCGTGGTATATCTAATTGAACGAGTGTAAAACATAAATTAATAACATAGTCACTGGCAATGGCACAGAAAAGTAGGAAATAATTATATAATTTCCCAAGTTAATTTATCCTTTTCCATTTAGATCTAGATCTTTATGTGAAATGAGTTATTGAGCGTTCGACCGAATTTTACGCGTAATCCGTTTAACATATCTACCATGTTAGTTAATTCCTATGTTTTCTATCAGTATCAATCGTGCTTCTTTAAAGAGACTCGCAACCAGATATAGCATTAAAAATAGTAATCCAGGGCTGCCATAAGTTGACATGAAAAATCCTAAGATTTCCAAACTTGCATTTTTCAAGTGCGATTTATCGAATCGTACCTTTACCCATTAGCCTTTTTCTTGTTTTGTTGACATGCTACTACTTAAAGCAGGCTGAAATGAAAGCAGAATGCGCCTTAGGGCGCATTCTGCTTTTCTTTCAGCCTGCTTTAAGCTACTATGTACCAGGGATAATAAATAGACGGGATATGTATCGGCCGTGATTTAGCCCAGGGATAATAAATAGACTATTTTATTATCCCTGTATGTACTGGGGGGAAAAATCCGGATATTTAGGAAAAATCCGGAGAAATGGCAGCCCTGGAAATTTGTAAATATGTGACAAACGCTTATATAAACGGGTAAGAATTAGTTTAGGATAAGCAATTCTGTTTAAAAAATGCATTTCAATAAAAAAAATTGAGCTCTGGTGCCGGGAATCGAACCCGTGACCCGGCATGGGCGGACATAAGTCAAAATGAGGACAACGCTTGACCCATTGGGCTATTCATATATCGGGGATCGATTTAACCTATTTTAGTGGGAAGCGATGAAAAGTACATACAACTGCATAATTCGGCTCGTGATCAATTTCTATAGCAACTGTAGACGCTATGGATAAAACGATGGAAAATAACTAAAAAACTAAGATTTGAAGACATTTCTAGATGGTGTTTTAGACTGGTCATATTTTTCCAATGACAGATGCACGATAATGCTACCCTTTTGGTTATATTTGAGTATTTTCTTTTATTTTTGCAAATGCACCATCTGGTTGCGAGTCGCTTTAAAACAATGGTACTTATTAATTGTTACTTAAAACAGTAAGTTTTAAAACAGACTATTGTAAAGCTTAGTTGACTTGTTGATTAGAAACAGTGACTACATGTATATACAACATATATATGGTCCCTGTTAGAAACCCGAATGTGTTTGGTTTTAAAAGACATGTTCCGTTCATGGAAATCATTTGATACACGATTTAACTATGGTCGATTTTAAGCTGCTGCTCAAAGAACCCCAAAGAAACCCCCATAATTAACTCTTTCACTCCCAAGTGTACCGTCTGCTTTAACCCTTTTACTACCCAAAACTCTCAATTATTATTTATTTCTCCATCTAATCCTGTCTTGTGACATCTCTTTGGAATCGTCTTGAAAACACGATTCCAAAGATATGTCACAAGACAGGATTAGACAGAGAAATAAGAAATTAATTGTATTTTAAAGTTTTTAATTACGACCGTTTTTGTCGTACGAAATTTTATGAAACGGGCTCCTGATTTATTGATTACTTTATCATTATACATCACTATAATGATTAAAGAGATATCGCACGTGTATATTTCTTCACCTATGGTTGTGGGTGAGCCATATTAAAGTTCACAAAAGTATATCTTAACACACAAAATAAAGATAAAGTCAGACTTTACTTTAATAGATTCTTACACCTGGAACTTTTATTCTGAAATTTATCACAAATAATTTCTCCCCCGAGGTTCAGAAAATGCATGCAGGGGCGAGGCTTACCGAGGCTAGGCGAAACCCGGGGAAATTATCAAAATGTGAAATTTCTGAGATTGTGCAATACACTTCCACTTGTCAAGCTCTTTCTATAAATGAAGTTTCATTATAAAAGCTTAAGTAGAACAGGGGTTATGAAGCGTGACGGACAGACAGACGGACGGACGGACGTTCTAACATTTCAGCTTTATGTGACTTTTCCATTGTTAAAAAGGTGTGAAAAGACACATAAACCAAAAACAAAGACACATAAACCCAACATGGACAAACGGAATGAACAGCTCAGCCTCTATTTTTTCTATTGTTCTATGTTGTCACCTAGTCCCATATACCCAAAATGTTAGCACGTTCTCACAGATGGACATTTGTTGTTGTTGTTTTTTTGTTTTTTAAAGTACCCAACAGTACACAAAATACCGAACAATACACACTAGTGTAATCACGAAATGAATAGAATCTATTGTTCTCCCTACCCAACAAAGGACATTTCGTTCGCTCGGACAGACAGAGTGGCGGAAAAGTGATCCCTAAGTGTCAGCTCTGCCTACAGCAGGTGACACAACAATGTTTTGCCTTTCAATATTCAATTGTAATCATTATTGAATTGTAAATCATACACGTTAACTCAAAATCACAATCTGTAAATTTTGCAGTTTTCTGTGAAATAGAGGATAATTGGTTTTTTGCAGTATTTATAAGATAGAAATTTAATCCATTGAGTGAACATCAGACGTTATATTTTCACGAGTGGAGAAGCCACGAGTGAAAATATAACAGTCTGATGTTCCCGAAATGGATTAAATTCGATCTTATACTGAAAAAATACAATTATTCTATTTATTTATGCTTTTAAGCCACTTTTTAAACGAAATTGTTCGACAATTGTGAAAGCGAAAGTACATGATTTACCCCGTGTTGAGCCCCAAGTTTACATCGAACACATTAACAGAACAGAACAAAACTTTATTTCATCTCAGGCATGGTTACATGCAGCATATAACGAAACAGTTTTCCCGTACGATGACGTCACTTTTTTATTGATTTGACGTCATCTGAATTACGTCGTTGCTCCCGATTTTGGATTCGTGTTCTTCCGTTGAGTGGTTCGCGACAAATCGGACTGTCGGAATTTAACGATAAGACACGATTGACTACGATTTTTGGGGAGCCCTACGGGGAAAACGGCGATTGGTGATAATCCACTGCAGTGGATTACCAAGTGATAATCCACTGCTATTTTCCGGTAATCCACCGAAAAGCATAAATAAAAGGTGATATTAAATCTTTTTTACCCACGGAATTATACACACACATAATCGCAACTCAATGAAGTTAAATAGGCGAGAGTCTGACTTCTCGCGGACGTAGGTATAATTCCGTGTTTTACCAATGCAGCTGCATGGGACATTTACATGTGTAAGACACATTTGACCCTATTGAATGGACAATTAGCTGCAATCCTGAAAAGTTCGATGAAATTGAACAAATCTGTGGAAAGTTATAAATTGAGAAAGTGATAGGGGCGATGCATCGGTTCCTGGCGATGGAGATTATACCTTTGGTGCTTAGCAAACTTTGAGTAGTATATATACTTGATTTATGTGTTCATGTACATGGACACATTTAAAATGACCCACACGCACATGTGTAGTAGTCGGAACACTTTCATATTAATTACAGTTTTTTTGTCTCGCCGGGTTGCTAGGCAACAGCACCTGGAAGAAGACATTTGGACACTATAAGAAAGATATCAATGATTCTTATATTTATGGTTAGCAATTTAATAGCATACACTTTCAACTTGCATCGTGTTTGTCTCTGATAAGGCTTACACAATATATTATTTAGACACAAGTATTTTGTTACTTAAAAAATTGCATATGTGAACATGACTATGAATCTTCAATACAATTTCTAATGAGCAGAAGTATAAGTGGAGCCATGGTAGATCTAGATCTAGTTTTTGAATATTTATTTATCTATTATATACTCTACCAGATTAATATATAGATCTATAGCGCTATTTTCAGTTTTCACACAGGTATTGTGCGTTCAAATACGCTCGTTTTCTTGAGCTTATTAAAAAATAAATGAAAAATAACATAGATCTAGTGCTATTGGCAATTTGCGAGCGTTTCCTCTGTTGTACCAGCTTTAACTCTTGTTACAACTGGTTCGTCGGTGTCAGGATAAAGTGACCGGCCGGGTACAGTCCCAACCGTGCACCTAAAAAGTGCCCCTGCTCGTAATACCCGAAAGGGGTGTGTAGCAGTATATAGAAACAAACAAAAACAAACAAACTTATTATCCCGGGAAACTTCCAATGAACAATTCCAGTTTACAATAAAGGCTGATCCAATTTAGACTATTTAGGGTTTTGTTTGTATAATAGATCTATATTGCAAAATGACAAACAGTGAATACCCTGATCAGAGGGCTCCTATATAGCCCTCTGGTCAGAGACTTCACTGTTTGCAGTGGTGCACAGTTTGTGCCAGGGCTCTTCAAAGGTACACCTTTGGTAAAGGGCGCATATATGCGTCACTAGGGCTCAATGAGTTAAACAGTGATATAATGAGTGATTAACTCTAAAAGCCAGCATTTGGTATCTTCAATAAAAGCTCTACAGAGCTTATGCTATATTGTTTTAAAATATGTACCGGCAGTAAATAAAACTTTTGTATTTGGTACTACAAAGAGCACAAAGTCTGCGAAAACACTCCAGAGGAGGTGATGCAGATAAGATACAGAACCACGAGATGGTACAGATCCGCGTTTTAGCCTATACTCGGAATTAAGCGTCATTTCCGGGAATTCTGCGACTACAAGTTTGGAACGGACACCGGTAAGAACATAATTAATGTCTTTCGTCATGCACTTTCTGAAATTGTCAATAATTTGTAATGCTATAGATTAATCGTGGAAGTGAAACTGTATCTAGCAGTCACGCGTGATTACCAAAACACACATAAACTGCTGGCCTTTTACAGTGTTATGGTAACGAGAATCTAAAAACAAGCAGCCGATAGGATCGAATTACAGACTTTTTTTTGTATTGTTTTGGGGGAAAGTGGCGGGGCCTTGTGACAGGATAATTTCGCGATCAAAATTGGTCTTTAAGCAACATTTACACAACCAAATTCAACATTTTGAGGCAAAACAAGTGTTTTTGAGCTTCTTTTTTTTTTTTTGGGGGGGGGGGGGGGGGGGGGGGGGGAGTTGTTGAGAAATCTCTTATTCATTATATCGTTGCTCTGTTTCGGTGAGGGAACCTTTTTCAATGCACTTTACATCGACAATGCTATCTTCTTTTTTAAGAGCTCAATGACGTCATCAATATCCTTGATTCTCTCACATCAGAACCTTCCCATATTTTCAGAAGCCTCACAAAAACGCTTGATATAGCGCTTGCGATCTGTTTACACTATCGCAAAAAAGCGGTTCCGGTTTGGTATTAGTTGCGGGCAGGAAAAAAGGCAAAAAAAAACCTTGGAATTATAACGAAATGTTTGTATTAGACGTGCAAACCGAGTGACCCAGCAACAACAAACCCTATCAGTGCAAAGCTAAATAAGCTCACATCAAGAGATATGTTTGTTGCGCTATATAATTGACTCACTTCCTAACTTGAACATACAACGGTTTGAGAAGCCTCATTTGCATTATACCAACGTACGGTACCACACACATTACAGTGTTTCCACTGGGATTTTTTTCTGGGGGTTTTCAAAAACCCCAATTAACCTCCATTTCCAAAAGTTGGGGTTTTTTTTTCATGAAAACTGGGGGTTTTTTAATGAAAATTTGGGTAAAACCATGTTTTTTTCTGCAATACACAAGGTGCATTGAACTATCACTTTGTATAACATTAAATGTTTAGTAGGCTATAAATGCAATAAAAATAAAGATTATAGAACATTTGGTGTGTTTTTTTATTATTTCGTGCTATTCAGTGGGATCCAACTGCAGAATCCGGTCCATTGTTTGTATACTGATAATTTGGAGAGAGAGAAAAAAAATGGAACAAATATTGACAGGATATCATAAATGGAATTTCCATACGATTTTGCAAAGATTCAGCACGATAAACTAAAAAAAATCATGAAGTTTTTATTAAAGTCAGGAGCGGTTGCTGAAACGTAACGCTAACAGATTCAGGATTTTCGTTTATTTATCCAGGACACTGATTCTAGTTGCGATACCGTAACTGTATCAGTTTGGAATGCATTTTTTTACACTGGGTGTGTAAAATCAGGTTACCTGCGTCTAAAGGTGAGTTTCTCCCGATTTCAATTTTACTAGTCAACGGCCACTATTTTTAGAGGGATCGTCGGCCATTTCGGAAACACACGTCACATAACCTCTTACTACATATTCCAAATATGGAGTGTGTAGTAATACCGCGCATGTGTCAAGGAATGGCGGGTAAACTGAATTAATAGCACATTGATGAGGAAGTTACTCATTGTGAAACTCCATTTCTATATAAGGATAAAGGAAACTAAATTGCATGCTATAATATATAGCAGCATAGACATTTCTATAAATTCATTTTAGCAAGTAGGAATCAAATTGATGCATCTCCCTTTAAAAAACGCCAACTAACATTCACAATTTTAAATTATCTCATTTAAATTACTGTACGTTCTAGTATTGTGCTGAGTAACTTGTGTCAGAAGGATTTTTAATAATCTTTAAGAGGTAGAAACTAAATGCAGGACAAAGTATTAAAAAATCTCCTTAACTCATTACACCATAGCATGTTTTTAGTTTTGAAGTCAACTGACCACTTAAAGCAGTTTGAAAGTAAAGCAGAATGCACCTTAAGGCGCATTCTGCTTTACTTTCAGCCTGCTTTAAGCTACCAGCTGCTAGAATATAGAAATTGTATCAACCTTAATGTTTAATATCACTAAGTGGAGGAAGAAAGTAGAGGCATAAAAAGGCGTATTTATGGGGTAATTGGTTAAGTAGTTTTCTGCATTATTTCTTTCCCCTATTAAGCAACCACCTGTCTTAAACAAGTGATTTGTATGTTTCTATGGCTGCTCAACACAAGTTAGATTGTGCAGTTTACTGTTACAGTTTATTTGTTACTCTCATGAGTACATGTAAAATATGTAATATTTAGGTACACCCCCCCCCCCCCCCCCCCCCCATCCCCCCATCAATAAACAAAAAATAATAACCAGGCTGTGTGGGAATGAAATAAGGGCTATCTATTAACATTTAGCATGCTAATCAAGCATTACTGCAGAAAGAGACTAGAAGAGTGTCAAATAGTTTTGATTCTGTTGAGACATCAATTTACTTGATATCTTATCTGGATCTAGACTGTTTGCATTTAGGTTATTACAGAGTCACTTGTAGCATGCCAAAGGTCAAAAAGACCTATCACAGACTATAACAGATCATTAACTACCAATTGGAACAATATGTTTGTACAGTAGAACCTCTCTATAACAACCACTAAAGTGTTATAATCTATTAATTGTTTTCGACAGGTGACTTCTTAAAGCATGGTGATTGGTGGCAGTAAAACAGAAAACTCCTTTAGGGGCTTTCTGTTTTACTGTCACCTTGCTTTAAGCTGTCACCTGTCATTTATACAATAAATTAGCCCTTGTTTATAGGCCGTTACAGAGAGGTTTTACTGTATATTACAATAAATTAAATTATGTGTTTTTGTATGCCAGGCATGTTTATGATGATTGATGGGGCTAATGTGCCATAATTAGTACGTGATCTGATACTTAATTTGTTCTTGCATTTACTTGTGCAACTTGAATTAATTACACAGTCAAAAATCATTGTCTCGAAGACTCAAACAAGCCTAACGATGAACATATAAATACATGTACATGTATATCAAAGTAAAAAAATGGCTATGCCAAGTTTTAAATTTAAAATAGGGTATGTTAAACCCGAGCGAGATTGAAATAATACAATTCAACTGTAGTATTATGAGATACTTTGACTTAGGCAGATTTGAGATATCCAGATTTGACTGTATGCAAATGAAGGATGCATTTAACTGATTGTAGAAAGTTACCAGTATGCCAAACTAGTAGCCTGTAGCGCGTTCAGTTACCGTATCGATGGCCATCGATTGCATATAAAACGTAACAATTTAACTAAAACAACCTGTTTGCATGATATCAACTGTGAACGGCACAAACGACCCAGAGGTAGTGAGCCAAGCCAAACGAGAAAAAACAAATGGTGACCAAATGAGTTTACAAACAACAGTTGATTTTGTACACTTTTGTGTGTGTTATTCCGATTGGTAAATAGTTTGTCTGTACCCTTGAAAAGTAAATAAACATGGGGGCGCAATGAGTTATTATGAATTATTGAAGAGTATTGGAGAACGTTGGTTGTCATACTATAAGGGTTGTTGGCATTGGTTAATGTTGCTGTTCTCCGATACAGTACTTGAATGCGCTACTGTTGCAAATTGTTTTGTTAATCCGAGTCTGTTGGAAGTAGTTGTTACAAAATAGAATAATGGAGTGGAAATAAGTATTTAAATTTTTTATTACAAAACAGCATAGACCCAGACCAGAAGACTCCAAACAGAAGCCCTCTGTTCAGGGTTAACAATCATTAAACTATAATATTAAACATTGTGGGGACACATGTGAACTCTTCAATAGTCATCAAATGCAAAAATGGGAGAGTTTATTGAAACATTTAGCTGTCACACTTGAATTTGTGGTGATATAAGCGCAGCCAGCTTCTGTGAAACGACTGTAGGAGGATTTTTACTGAGATAGAGCTTGCATTGGACTTCCCCCTGGTTGAACAGGTATGGAAATTACAAATTGAGAGCTTTTGAGGTTTGATGTAGTGATTTCCCGTTTGGAAATAGGAAATGTTCAAGGTAAAAGTAGTTAATATAATCTAATCTTTAAAAAGCCAACTGTCTCTACTCTCTAACACGAACCTCATTTGAGGTGTTATATTTTAAGCTCACCTCCATGAAGTGAGGGGTGCTTATGCTGTACCCCGGCGTTGGGGTCTGGGACTTGGATATCATAAACTGAGAAAATGACTTCACCTACCATCACGAAAACTCATATGCTGATGCGCCTCAATAAATAGACCACAATGCACTGCAGTTTGGTGGCCTTGACCTTTGACCATTTAGGGTCAACATTAAGGTTTTGCGTTAAAGTCTGTCCTGAGCAAACGACTGCACCTACTGTCACAAAATTTTATATGCTGATGCTCCTCAGTGAGTAAACCACGATGAACTGCAGTTTGGTGGCCTTGACATTTGACCTTGACCTCTAGGGTCAACGTTAAGGTTTTGCGTTAAAGTATGCTCTGAGCAAACAACTGCACTTACTGTCAGGAAACTTCATATGCTGATGAGCCTCAATGAGTAGACCATGATGCACCACAGTTTAGTGGCCTTGACCTCTAGGGTCAAAGTTAAGATTTTGCGATAAAGTCTGTTTTGAGCAAACGACTGCACCTACGGTCATGAAACTTTATATGCTGATGCACCTCAGTGAGTAGACCATGATTCACTGCAGTTTGATTGCCCTGACCTCTAGGGTCAACATTAAGGTTTTTCGTTAAAGTCTGTTCTGAGCAAACGGCTGCTGAGTGATCCTACGGTCACGAAACTTCAACGAGTAGACCATGATGCACTGCAGTATGGTGACCTTGACCTCTAGGGTCAACATAAAGGTTTTGTTTTAAAGTCTGTTCCTTGCAGGAGGCAGGAGCTCTTATATATAAATTTAATTTAATCTCCCTGCAGGAGGTGAGCTTCTTAATCTTTGATTACACGTTAGGGTTGGTTTTGAAGACAGATGACCACTTAAAGCAGCTTGAAAGTAAAGCAGAGTGCATTTTGTTATTTTTTCAGCCTGCTTTAAGCTGCAATCTGCTAGAAAATAAAAAAAATTTTTTATTTATAATTATGATACATATTCATGACTATTTTAAAGGTGGAACTTCTCTTCAGTGGTGGAATAAGTTACATGCTTAAAAATGCATATCTATAGAGTATTGGGTTACATGTTCTTCATATTGTTGTACCAATTTAACCCCTTTACTGCATAGCATATCTTTAGTATTGAATATAGGTGTCAACTTAAAGCAGATTGAAAGTAAAGCAGAATGCGCTTTAAGCGCATTCTGCTTTACTTTCAGCCTGCTTTAAGCTATCATCTGCTAGAATATAGAAAATATTTTGTATTATACATATTTATGAATGTATAAATTGGAACTATTTTCTTCAGAGCAAGAATAAACTGAATGCGCTAAAAGGCGCTTCTATGGGGGAAAGGGTTAACCCCTTTACTGCCTTATCCAGAATACAATGGTTATTTGCAAACAGTTTGGATTCTGGTAAGATGTGACATTACTCTACATTCGATAAGGTTCAAAACTTTGAAACTCATCATGATATTTAGTTCTTTCGACATTATTTACCTAAAATTTAGAAATAAAAGATGATGTTATGGCAGTGAATGGGTTAATGATAATGATGTTTGCACTAGACACTGTGAAGGAAACTATATAGCAAGGCTTGTAAGTACAGTAGATCGTCTTGTTTACAACCACTAAGTTGTATTAGATGTTTATGGAGGTGGCTGCTTATAAAGCAACACCAGAGTTGTAGAGAATTGGGTATCACTAAAAAGTCTTCATGGATTTTAAATGAATTGGGTTTTTTGAAAAAAACATTGGGTATTGCATTCACCACAATCCCATGGTTTCTAATTCGATTGGGTATCCACAGTCCAGAACCCGATGATTTGCAATATAATTGGGTATCAGTAGGAAAATAAACTTGGATTTCCTATCCTTGTCCTTTCAACAGTGCATTCAGGTTATTGTTGTTAACTTTCAGTGTTAACCTTACATAGTTTATATGCAACTTTTGTTTACACACGTTCCACTAAAGTAAAAGTTCAGTAATTGTTGATAACTCGATGAAATTAAAAAGCAATTGAGCATTCGTTTGGTTTTTACCCAATCACTTTCAAATAATTGGGGTTCCTTTTGCTTTTGTTGGGTACTGTCTGTCACCCATTAGTTTTGAAATAATTGGGTATTTCACCAATTTCAATTTACTATAGTAATGGAGAGTGTATCCGAGTACTTACTCAGTAAGTACTCGGATACACTCTCCATTACTATAGTAAAACAGAAAACTCCAGTAGCAGCTTTTTGTTTTACTTTCACCTTGCTTTAAGCTGTCACCTGTCATTTACATATATACTTGATTAACTTTTATTTAGTGGTTGTAATAGTGAGGTTTTACTGTACATATTAATCTTAGTTTCAAGGTCCTTTATTACCCTGTTCTATGATAGCATTGAAATGTAATATGCAGTTTTCTTCCGTTGGTATCATTCAATCAATTTTGACAGGAAATATGCTCTCAGTTCCTTAACCAATTACCCAAATAGATACGCCTTTTTACCCCTTTAATCTAATTCTCCACTAAAGAAATAATATACAATTATTCACCAAAATAAATCTATATCATATCCTAGCAGATCCTGGGTGAGGCACATTTAGCTTGAAGTGACTGAAAGAAGTAAAGCATAAGGAGCAATATGCTTTACTTTCAGCATGCTTTAAGCAACCATCTGTTATCAATACTGAAAACAAGCTAATGTGGAAAGAGTTAAATTAAAAAACATCCACTTTACAAATGTCACAATCTGCTTATGCAGTGGCCTCACAGCACCAGTCTTTGTTCAGTGCAGCATGCATTAACCATGCACTGTGCATTTACAGAAATGAGCCAGAGTACACAAATACTAAACATTTAACCTTGTGTCTTGAGTGTAATGTACATGTACTCTTGGCTGCATGTTGAATGGGTTTCATTTTTTGTTTAGTAGACACTACTTTATTCATAATTTAATTAAAACTTAACCCATTAACCTATAAATATGCCTTAATGCCTTTAATATACTCCTCCACTGAAGAAAATATTTCCAATTTATACTGTAACAAATAAGAAATATTTTCTATATTCTAGCAGAGAATAGCTTAAAGCAGGCTTTACTTTCAACCTGCTTTAAGTGATCATCTTTCTTTAAAACTGGAAACAGACTATGGGGATTGGGGTAATGGGTTAATAAGTGTGTATATTATACCAATCTCATTATAAGATGGCACATTGTAAGATCTCTGGAGTCTACATTATTTGCCAATATCCTTTAACCCTTTCCTCCATAGGAGCGTCTTTTCATTCCTCCACTGAAGGAAATAGTTCTAATTTATACAGTTATGAATATGTATCATAAGAAATATTTTCTATATCCTAGCAGATGATAGCTTAAAGGCAGTATGTAGCTGTCAAGTAGCCAAAATCATGCATTTTTGTAAACCTGAAAATTCAGGCACATACGTAAGCTAAGTAATCGGCGATGATTATTAAAGTCGATTTTTAAATCGATTTGTTGACATTCCACCAGCTACGGAGATTTTGCGAGTTTGTTCGGCTTGCGCCCGGTAAAGATGTTTTCATAGCTCATTATTGGTGTTTTCTTCTGACTAGGTAGAGTTATTTTTAGATTGGAACAATCTAAAACTTTAAAAGGGTTGAGTATTCTCTACATCCAGCAAGAGACATTGATACATGTAGCTGTATTTATTGTGCGCACTATACAGAAGAAAATACATTTTTCTTTCCCGTTAAAGTTTTAAACGCATACGCAATGCACTAAACTGGAAATTTACTTTCAGAAATTTTAACTATTTTTAGCTCACCTGAGCCAAAGGCTCAAGGTGAGCTATTGTGACCGCTCACCGTCCGTAGTACGTCTGTCCGTCTGTCCGTTCACATTTACTTCAAACGACATCTCCTCTGAAACCCGCCGATTGTAGGGAGAGTTCAAACTGCTCATGATGTTCCTTGGATGCTTCTCTACAGAAGTTGTTCAAAAAAAAGGAAAAAAAGCACAAACTCTGCTTGAAAAAGCAAAAAAGCAAAAATCTTTAAAAATCTTCTTGCCCAAAACTACTAGGCCCTAAGCTTTGATATTTGTACAGTAGAATCTCCTGGTGGATCCCTCTATAGTTTGTTAAAATGAAATCCCTAGGGTCACATTTGACACCACCCTGCACAGTTTAAGTGCTGCTCTAGGCAGGTTTTACAGTATTTTTGATTTAGGCAGAACTGTATTTACCTGAGTTACCCTTAATATACTATGGGCAAATAACCAATATTTGCAAACAGTTTGGATCCAGATCAGATGCAACATAATGCTGCATCTAATCTGGATCCAAACTATTTGCCACTCATTTACCAACTTAACATTTTCTAAAAAAAAAATGTACATTTTTTACACACAGAAGATATTTAGCAGACATCATTTCAGTCTGGTAAGGGTAAGCCCCCAGCAGCAGTGCTGCTAATGCTACAGTACTCTTGCATAATATTTGACCTCAGTGATCAGGCCAACAGAACTGAACATGTTGTCTGCTAAAGTTTAGAAATGGTTCAGTCTGCTTCATACTTAGAGAAACAGGATCTGGAAGTGATCCACTGACAGTTATGTAATTATGTCTTATGCCATATTTATACATATGTTTAATATTGGTTTTGTCACAGTTATCTGCATGTCTTGTCATTTTTTCTTGTCCAGGATTCAACCCTTTCCCCCAATAAATACTGACGTTTGTTAACCCATTACCCCATAAATGTGCATTTTTAGGCCTTTGATTTATTCCTCCACTTAAGAAAATAATTCCCCTTTAAACAGTCATGAAAATGTAAGATGTGAAATAAGTTTCTATATCCTAGTAGATGGTAGCTTAAAGCAGTTTGAAAGTAAAGCAAAGTGTGCATTAAGACCCATTCTGCTTTACTTTCAACCTGCTTTAGGTGGCCACCTATTTTCAAAACTAGAAACAGGCTATGGGGTAATGGGTAAAATGAAATTGCCTATTTGGAAAGAGCCTAATTAGAGGAAGTGCCATTTGCAAAGGCCATAACTCTGACATCATTGTTTTTTTAGTTATTTCCCTTTGTCATATTTTCTTGTCAAGAAGACAACTCCAGTTCTACTGATGCTATTGTAATGAAATTTTATGTATGGAAAGAAACTGATGAGAGAAAATGCCATGCATAAGGGCAGCAATATTTTGTTTTCCCCTTTGTCATATTTTATTGTCAGGAAAATAACTCCAGTTCTGCTGACGCTAGTGAAATAATTATCATTTACCGGAAATGGAAATAGCTTGATAAGAGGATGTGTCATGGATAAGGGTCATAAGCTTGGCAACAAAATTCACTTTTGTCATGTTTTCTTGTCCGGAAGATAACTCCATTTATAGCTATATTAAAATGTTGTCTTGCCCAGTCAACTTAGGTACAAACTTCAATGTCCTCAGGTGAGCGAATTTAGGGCCATGGCCCTCTTGTTTTAAATCTGATTAGCAAATAGATTGGAGCCTAATCAGACGCCGGGTTACCCGGCGTCTGATATGGCTCCAACCTGTTTGTAATGGAAATAATAGTTTTGTATATAAATGCGTTTATTGGGAAAGAATAAAACATCAGTAAAGTTAGCGCAGCCGTCTCGTGCTGCACGAGGATCATACTTATCTCAAGTAGGACAGTGTACGATTATGCATTGGATGTTACCTTACTTACAGTGGAAAAAATGTTATTCTTTCCCAATAAACACGTTTACACTAAAACCATGATTTCAATTGCAAACAGTTTAGAGTAGATCAGACGCAGAGTAGCCCGGCGTCTGATCAGGCACCAAACTGTTTGCCACTCAGACTAACATGAATGGTCAGAATTGTCTAAAGGTTGTCTTTTTATGTGTTTTATTGCGATGCGTATGCATTTCGTTTGCATATAAAAGGGAAAGAAAAACGTTTTCTCCACTGTTACATGTACCTATTTACCATTATTAACTATTCTGTTCTAAAAATAACTCGGACAAGTCAGAAAAATCTGATTGATCACGTGATTCTTATTGGACCATGCAGAAATTCTCGGAAGCCGACTCAAAGATTTGTTATGTAAACAAAGACCTTAGTTTTATAGCCATCTTGATAAGAAATAGGCACATTTATGTATGATTCTTAAAGAAAGGGGGGCATATGTCAGGAATCTGACAACCATTTTCGCTTAGTTTCAATACATAGAAAATGTACATATATAAGAAATGGCACGTTTTAAACATCCATATGGGCGGTATTATGACTTTAAAGCAGGCTGGAAGTATAGCAGAATGGGCCCTAGGCGCATTCTGCTATACTTTCAACATGCTAAGTGGTCACTTGTTTTCAATACTAGAAACAGGCTATAAAGTATAGGGTTAAGGGGTATGTTGAAGATAATAGAATAAATTAAACTACCTTCTCCCGATCAGGAGGGTTTCATGATCATGTGCTCGAAGCTCAGCTTGAAAACTATTAGGGTTGTGACCTTGGCACACTGTGCTGACCTTCTGCACGTATTGTCTCGCCAGTTCTTATCCCATATGTGTACCTTTTCATTTTGCTACGTCTGATAGAGTATTAATGGAAGTTCCAGGGAAATTTATGATTCATTAAGAGATAATAAGCCATCATCTGCCTTTAGTTCCTGTATATCCATGTACATTTACATGTCATATAACAGTGTTTTGATTGGGTGTATGATGTCTGAAAAGTAAGTCAGTGATAAGTACATGTGAACCTTTCATGGTTATATCAGTCACCATATCACTACACCCATGACCTTGTATAACACTGTGGTATTATCAAACCCTAACCTCATTTGACATTAGATGATCAGGTACATTAACCCTTTCCTCCCTAAGACTTTAAATGGACAATTCCATTTTCCAGTTTAATCTTGTCCATTTTTTGCTATTTAGGGTTGTTCTTTGTGAATGTACCTGCATTGCAATATATGACAAACAGTGCGGACCCTGATCAAAAAGCTCCTTTAGAAGCCCTCAGATATGGGTCTTCACTGTTTTGCATAGGACAAGATTAGTGTTCTTTTCATGAGTACACATTTTGCAAAGTATGTGTATATGCGTGACTAGGGTTCAAAGAGTTGAGGCATATCAAACTTAGTCGAAATTTTTTCAAAAGGGTCGGCAATAGACAAAATCTGATCCAGCCATGAGGGTCACACTTAGGGAAATAAAAGGTAATCATTATTTTAAGTACACAATTTCATATAATTGAGGTATTACTAATGTATTAGACATATTCCATATTAATGTGTAGGCTAAACCTATATGTTGTGACTTTTCATTAGAATTATGATCTCTTCAAGATGATTTTAATGAATACAGGTAGTCACGGCATAGGGTTTAGGGGAGAGATCATGATGAAAATTTGGAAGTGTTAAGTTTACTTCCTTTTATCTGAAATCCTGTTAGAATACTAAATGCTGGTATGAAATTAGAATTAACCCTTAGCCCGCCAAATAAATTGTCGTCTGCTATATTTCTCGTCTGCTTCAAGTTTCAAAGTGCTTCTAAGTTGCTCAAAATTGCTGAAAATGTTGTCCGAGTGTCAAACAGCTTGGATCCGGATGAGACGCCGAGTTACTCGGCGTCTCATCCGGATCCAAGCTGTTTGCATATGGAGCTATTGTCGTGATTGGCAGGCTATGGGTTAAGGCATTGTAGATCCAAGTACAGATCCTGAACATCTAACTGGGAGATTGTAGACTCGTAGTTGACTGTAATTGTTGATAACATATAAATACCGTTAAATGCCACTTGAATAACCCTTTCTGTGAAAGTCACACTGAATAACTTAGTCCTTTACCCCATAGTTATACCCCCACCACTAGTGTCAGGTGGGGGCTATATAGGAAACGCCTTGTCGGTCCGTCACTCACTCACTCAGTCCGTCCGTCGCTCGCGTTTTTCCGGGACATTTGCCTTTTTCTTGAAAACTGTTTATGATACCTTCTTGGATCTTCAAACTTGGTATACATTATCAATGTTATTTTGGGACACTCATTAACAGGTTTCATAACTCTTGCACCAAATTTGACAGAATTATGCCCCTTTTTAACTTGATTTTTTTGTCTCTTATTTGAGAATTTTTCTTTGAACATGCCATTTCCTTGAAAACTATTCATGATATTGTCTTCAAACTTAGTACAAATTATAAGTGTTGTACTGTGAGACTTTTCTTCAAGTGTGACAACTCTTGCATAAAATTTGACAGAATTATGCCCCTTTTCAACTTGAAATTTAGTTCCTTGATATGCATGTATTATTCTTTCTACATGTCATTGTGCTGTTTATTACAGGTCAGTTTGGAGTGGGTGTATCAATCACCTTTAGTGATAGCTCTAGTTTGTTTCTAGCTTCAAAACAGGTGACCACTTGAAGCAGGTTGAAAGTAAGGCTGAATTTCCCTTGTAAGGAGCATTCTGCTTTGCTTTCAACCTGCCTTAAGCTAACATCTAGAAAGATACTGGAAATGCTGTCAGTGTTTTATGTTCTAGTTCAGGACTTCCTAGGTAGGAACAACTTTCCTTAGTGTAGAAATAATTAAAGGCTTAAACAGGCATATTTATAGAGTAAGTGGTAAAACATGATAAAAGTTAAGGAGATTTAACCATTTCCAAAACCAACTAAATGTAATTTGGTTTACTGAAGCAATCACCTGTATTTAATCCGACTCACAGACTGAATGATTAAAATATTTTGAAGGGAAGTAAGTCTGGATATCAAATATTTAACTGGGGTGCCAGTTACATACCTTTAATACAACATGAATTCATTATTCATCAGTATGAGGTTTATTTGGTAATAAAAATGAGCATGACAGAGCCAATACATCTTAAATAAGCCATCCTGTTTGAGAACAAACTACAACCAGTAAATGGGGCATTTCATATCATTGATCCAGCTTCCCATCAATGTTAACCATCCCCTCCCCAACCTGGTTTTCATTATTTAAGACAGGTGATTGTTTAAAGCAAGACTGAAAGTAAAACAGAAAGCTCTGGTAGCCATAGGAACTTCCTGTTTTATTTCCTGCCTGCTTTTGGCAAACTACCTTCAAGGCTTGTTCGCGTAGTTTGCCAAACGTTTTTTTTTTAATGGAAATAACTTTGTCACAGAGGTTGGCCAACGTTAGGCTCCGATTCATTTACTGAACTCACTACAGATATCATCTGGATGTATCACCTTGAAGTATTCTAAAGTCTGATATTTTATGATCCAACTCTGTGCAGGATTAACTTGTGTAAAGTACAAGATGAGTCAACCATTACATGTACAGGCACCAAACTTAGAATGGCATGCAGGCAGTGCCAGTGGTTATTTCTGTAGAGTTCTCATCCAATATTATAAAGCATGCTGATTAAAGTCTATTTTTAGAATTGCATGAAGCTGAAGATTCCAAGAAACCCATGTATCAGACTTTCAGTTTCACTCAGAAAAGAACAAACAGAAATTATCTGAAACTGTTTAATGCATTATATACTATCGTATTATAACAGTAAGATTTCATCAGGATATTTTTAAAGTTTGGATCAGTTATTTGGTAAGCTATCAAAATGTACTTAAGATTGGAATAATTTTAAAACAATTTTTTCAAAATCCAAAGCGCAATTCACCTATAGATACATAACTATATTTAAGGCAATGTGACTGCTTATGTCAATGTGAAAATCAAGCAGATAATAACATTTACCGTGCAAAGTTTCACTTTTACCCAGCAAAGTAAACTTTCATCCTGCTTTAATTAAACTGCCACCTGCATTTATGATCAAATTCTTGTGTGGCAGAAAATGCTGACAGCAGGATGAAGTGAAATGGAAATAAAATTTCTATGTCCATTTTCAAAATACAGTCGAAACTCGATAATTCGAACTCCCTTAAATCGATCGTACAGTATTTCATAAGTTGAAATTCGATAAGTCGATATACCTTATGTCGAACATACTCATATTTCAAAGTTAAAACCTGGCTAAGCCACGTTTTTACTTTGAAATATGGGTATTTTCTAACAAACGCGAGTTCGTAGTATCGAGATTCGACTGTATTCAGCATGTATTACAATGTTGTTTAACTGACTGACGACAACATTTGTCGTATCAAGATTATGAAATGGGCACCTATTTCGTGTATTTGCAGGTCATTTAAAGATGTTTTTACAATGGTGTTTTGTGTATTTGCAGGTCAATTAAAGATGGATGAGCAGATGCTTAAGGTTATTGGTACAGGGACTGTTGTAGCTACTGCTGCAGCCTACCTGTGGCTCAAGAAGCCCCCTAGGTTCAACCCTTCATGTGACTACTCTCAACAAAGTCACAGTGTTTTGGTAAGTACATCTTCTCTATCTGTATAATCCCATTACCCCACAAATATGCCTAATTTATTCCTCCACTGGAGAAATAAGTTCCACTTTACAATCATGATTATGCACCCTAAGAATTCTTTTTACATACTAAAGATGTGCCGAAATGTTGGTCTATTAAATAAACAGATCTGATATCTGCCATGGTTCACTAAAGATGGTTGCTTAAAGCAGGAAGAAAGTAAAGCAGAATGCACCTTAAGAGTTAATACGGCTCATTCTGCTTTACTGTCAACCTGCTTTAAGCTTTCACCTGTCTTTAGAACTAGAATGAGTCTATGGGGTAATGGGATAACCCTTTGAATACAGCATCTTCTTGAAAAATGTGCTTTTGTTTCTGCACATTACCAGAGATATCAATTAATGGATCTAGATTGGACTGGAGTTTAACATCTTCTGAAATGACATGTCAGTAATCGTAGTTTTGAATGATTTTGAAACTATTATTTTCTCAAGAGTCAGGCCTTTTTCTGGCCATTTTTGGACAAACTGCAATGTTTGATTTGGGAAATTTTCGGCGTAAAAATCATGTTTTGAGAAGAATTTTTAAATTTGATTTCACATATATTGAAGCTAAATGGCCAGAAAAATGACATGTAGTAGTTATTTACACTTGTTTTTATTAGATTTTATTTGAATTTGAGTTATCAGTAACAACCGGTATTAAAAAAAAAAAGAAAAAAAAAATGGGTCCGTTAACCGGACCCTTGGATATACCAGAAAAAGGCCTGAGGGTACAATGTCATGTAAAAAGCTAATTTGTGTGAAAATTTGTTGATCATTGTTAACACTAGAAAAGAAAAGGTATGTGAGTGCTATTTTATTACCCTTTTATGACTGATATAAGTATGATATAATTATGTGCTACATACTTTTTAAGTAACAACTCGAGAGATGATGAAGTTTGAGTAGGAATACAGCTAGCTGACAACTCCATGCAGGACAAAAGTAAAGTAGAAAGCTGCTATAAGAGATTTCTGCTTCCTTGTCCAGCATTAAGCTATACCACCTGTCTTAGAGGTGACATACATGTATCTATAATAAATATATGCTTCTTCAAAGAGTGGCCCCTTTATAAAAGTTTGAATCATAGAATGTACAATAAAAACCTCTCTATTACGATCATAATAAAACAAAAGGCTTATATCAATTGATTGTATAAAAGACAGGTGAAAACTTAAAGCAAGGTGGCAGTAAAACAGAAAGCTCCTGAAGTCACCTGTCGTAAGCACCTAATAATTAACACAATTTAGTGGTCATAATAGAGAGGTTTTACTACATACTTTCATTTCAAAACTTTGTTATTGTTGGCCTCATACTTATAAAGATACAGTATGTCACGTCGTTTGAGTTTACGCCCAGTGAGGAAGAGTTGAGGTCTTTTAACCCTTTATCACCAAAGATCTGTATTGTAGACCTCGTCTAACTGTTTGATCCAGATCTTTTAACTCAAGTAGTTGAATGCAGGATAAAAGGAACTGTCTGCATTAAAAAAAATTAAATGAAGCAGTCACCTGTGTTAAGAGATCTCCATATTTTTTCTCCAAAACTAACCCATTACTCCATAGATACACAATTTAATGACTTTAATTTATTCCTCCAGTGAAGGAAGACGTTCTACTTTATACAGTCATGAAATGTGTTTCATGATCCTAGCAGATAGTAACTTAAATCAGGCTGAAAGTAAAGTAGAATGTGCCATTCTGCTTTACTTTCAACCTGCTTTATGTGGTCACCTCAGTCCTGTTTTAGAAACTAGAAACAGGATATGGGGTAATGGTTATGCATTTAAAAATGATCAATTTTGGAATATTCTACATTATAAGTTAACTTCACTGACTCTTAGAGGGCTTATTTTGAGTATTGATGAAGAGAGTTTGGGTCTGTTTGGCCTGAGTGATGCAATACCGCATGTTTGCCATTACTTGTGTATCAATACTGTATTATTCACTAGGGAATGCTATTTCTATAGATTCTGTCAGAGTTCCAGGTGTGTTATACCTGTCAGGTCTATTTCGGGAGATCTCCTACAGTCAGCTGTTTACTAACCCAGTGCCTGCTAGCCGCAGCTTTACTTACAAATTTGCAAACATTTTGGATCCAGATCAGACGCCGCGAAACGCGGCATCTGATCAGGATCCAAACTGTTTGAACCTCATGTTTAGATTTCTAAAGCTAAAATGGTGTTAATTTTTTTTCTTAAAACAATTGAAGATGTAAACAAGATGAACAGACAATATTGTAGCAGCAAAGTGTTTTAACATCACAAATAGCCTGAGCAGTAATTATGAGGCAATAGTATGGCCTGATTGTGAAGCACCATCTCTTTTACCTACCTCAGTCATTGACTCATTGTCCTACTTGTACATTGTAAGCCAGATCATAGACTTGGTACATGTGCTTCAGTATGTTTGAAGCAGTGATGAAATGAAAGCAGGATGCTTAAGAACTGTTGTTTATGATAGGGAAGAATTTTGTGCTGATAGGAATGGATTTGTATGTGCTGGAAGATCTGTTGTTTAAAGTTTTGTTTTATAATTTTGAAACACTGTTTATTTACCGGTTGACATGGTCTTTATACTCTACGCGAGCCATGTCATGAAAAACTTAAAGTGCTGGATAGTGTAAACAATGTAGATCCAGATATAAGTCTGCACAGTGAAACAAATATATTTGGGCTAGCTATGATACTGTTTGCAGCGGTAGTACAGAAAGTACTGATGACTCTGACAAGTGGCATACCGTGTAAACTCTGATCGGATGCCATATTTCCAGTGTGGCAGCCTATCTGGGTATACAGTCAATCCTGTATGAACCACTCAATAATAGGCCTGTGTAGTCTTTTGTAGAGGTGGTTAATGCAGGATAGAAAATAATGCAAAAAGCTCCTGTAGGAGCTTTCTGCATTATTTTCTATCCTGCATTTATCAATCAACAATCTTTAAAGACGTTCCTTTTACCTCTATCATTGAGCGATTACGTACCACAACATTACCTGTACTTTGTTTGCAGGGGCCAAAGACTCTAGCAAAGTAGCTCTTTGGATAGCATTTTCAATTTCCTGGTAACAATTTAAATGGATCATAAAAGAGGATTACAGTAATTTGAGTAAGATCTATATTTACAAACTTCAAGAAGCCTTATTTCAATAAGGAAGGGATTTTTAAAGTCATTGTTAAAAGCTATTCTGTATAATGTTCAGTTGAAAATTGAAGTGCTTAAAAAGATATTTGTACAATTGATTGATTTATCACATTAGTGGTTAGTGTGACAATTTTGTAGAATCTGACCGGCGGATGTAGTCGAGGGGTAAAGCGCCCGCTTATGTCGTCAGGTCATGGGTTCAATCCCGCCGGACCAAGTCCTTAGGATGAGACTTTATAAACCCAGGTCCGATGTATCAGTGCTTTACGCTGGGCATCTAAAAGCACCAGAGAACTCTTTGGATAATAAGAGTAGGGCATCGCACCCAGGTTCTCTGTATCCGCTCCCCTCTCTCTGGGGAGTCCAGTTAGCCTATAGATGGCAGAAACAGACGTTAACAAACATTGTAGCATCTGATTAGATTTGTTGTGAAGACTAAATTGTACATAAAAGTTAAAGGTGGTTGTTTATCTAGATGTTATATTCAATCTAAATACCTCTCATAGGATATTTCCAAGGTTTAAGACAGGTGGCTGTTTAACCCATTACTCCATAGCCTTTTTGCAGTATTGAAGAAAGGTGACCCCTTAAAACAGGTTGAAGTAAAGCAGAGTGCATCTTTAGGCATATCTTGTTTTACTTTAACCTGCTTTAAGCTACCATCTGATAGGATATATTAATAGGAGATATTTCTTATGATGCATATTCTTGACTACATAGTGGAATTATTTTCTTCAGTGGAGGATTGAATTAAATGCATAAAAAGGTGTATTTATGGTGTAATGAATTAAAACAGGAGCTTTCTGCATTAATTACTTTCATCCTACATTTAGAGATCAGATTCTGTTTGTACTTTACTAAATACATGCTTCCTCATAGAAGTTTTCATGAGAAAGACCACTTAGAGTGAAGTATCATAATTGTTATACAGTATCATGAGGGTTGATACTTTCCCTGACTAAATTGGGTATTTGAAAACAGTTTGGATCCAAATCAGCTGATCTGGATCCAAAGTCTAGAAACACTTTTCTTTAACTTGCAAAAATGATTGATTATAATGAGACAAACATATGCAGAGGATAATATCAAAGCACAGTAGAACCTCTCTTTTACGACCATTAAAAAGAAGGCTAATTGTCTATATAAAAGACAGGTGACAGCTTAAAGGGACTCGCAACCGGATGGTGTACTTGTCAAAATAAAATAAAATACTCAAATAAAAGCAAATTTGTGGCATTATTTGGCTTCTGACATTAAAAAAATATGATCAGTCCAAAAAAAGTCTCAAGAATCGTCACCGAATCTTAGTTTTTTAGCTCACCTGAGCACAAAGTGCTCAAGGTGAGCTTTTGTGGTCAGTCAATGTCCGTCGTTGTGCGTCGTGCATTGTGCGTCGTGCGTTGTGTGTCAACAATTTCTTCAAACATCTTCTACTCCAAAACCACTTGCCTGATTGCAACCAAACTTCACAGGAATGTTCCTTGGGTCAAGCTCTTTCAAAGTTGTTCAAAGAATTTGAAACCATGTAGAACTCTGGTTGCTATGGCAACCAAAGTGAAAAAATAAGGAAATCTTAAAAAATCTTCTTGTCACAAACCACAAGAGCCAGAGCTTAGATATTTGGCACATGTCATAACCTATAGGTCCTCTATCAAATTTGTTCAAATTTTGCCCCGGGGGTCAACGTTTTACATAGAGTTATATAGTGAAATGTTCAAACATCTTTTTCTCTGAAACCAATATGTCCAGAGCTTTGATATTTAGTATGGTATTACTTCTAGAGGTATTTGACTTATATTGTTGAATTGGTTCCGGTCCGTTGCATATCTGGGTCACCGGAGCTAAAAATAGATTTTTTTCCATTAGAACTTAAAAAATCTTCTTGTCTGAAACCATAGTACACTGAGCTTAGATATTTTGCACATAGCATCGTCTACAGATCCTCTATCAAAGTTGTTCAAATTTTGTCCCTGGGGTCAAAATTGGCCCCACCCCGGGGATCATAGTTTTACATAGAGTTATATAGTGAAATGTTCAAACATCTTTTTCTCTGGAACCAATATGACCAGAGCTTTGATATTTGGCATGGTATAACTTCTAGAAGTCCTTCACACATATTGTTGAATTGGTTATAGTCTGTTGCACATCTAGGTCACAGGAGCTAAAAATAGATTTTTTTCATTGAAAACTTCAAAAATCTTCTTTTCTGAAACCATAGTACACTGAGTTTAGATATTTTGTACATAGCATCGTCTACAGGCCCTCTATCAAAGCTGTTAAAATTTTGTCCCTGGGGTCAAAATTGGCCCCGCCCAGGAGGTCACCTTTTTACATAGAGTTACATAGGAAAATGTTCAAACATCTTTTACTCAGAAACCAATATGGCCAGAGCTTTGATAAATGGCATGATGTAACTTTTAGAGGTCCTTCACATATATGGATGAATTGGTTCTGGTCTGTTGCATATCTGGGTCACCGGAGGTAAAAATAGATTTTTTCAATGAAAACTTCAAAAATCTTTATGTCTGAAACCATAGTACACTGAGTTTAGATATTTTGCACACATCATCGTTTACAGGTCCTCTATCTTAGTTGTTCAAATTGGCCCCGCCCTGGGGGTCACCTTTTACAAATCTTCTTTTCTGAAATCACGTGACCCATCCTAGTGTCACCATGGTCAGGTGAGCGATCAAGGGCCATTCTGGCCCTCTTGTTTAGATATTTTCCATCTTTTTTCTATAGCGTCAGCTGACGGTATAGTTGTTGTTGTTGCTTCTCTACACGGGCTCAGTGAAGTACGTTAATTCGCTACCATATATAAAGAGAGCGCTGGTAGCCGAATCCCACCAGAGCTTCTTCTTTTTTTTTTTTTTGAAATGCATTTTTTAACAGAATTTATTATCCTAAACTAAATCTTACCCATTTATATAAGCATTTGACATATATATACAAATTACTATTTTTAATGCTAAATCCGGTTGCAAGCCTCTTTAAAGCAATGTGACAGTGAAACAGAAAGATCCTGTAGGAGCTTTCTGTTTCACTTTCACATTGCCTTAAGCAGTCACCTGTCTTAAGCGACTTATATTTGACACAATTTAGTGGTCGTAATAGAGAGGTTCTACTGTAGATGAAAGCAATACAAGATTTAAAACAATACATGGAAGAAAGTAGACAATGGGCAAGTGCAGTCATTGTGATGGGATGAACCCCTTCTCTGCTAATTTCATAGGAAATTGACAAAAAAAAAAAGAGATCAGGATCAGAAACTGGTACAAACTGAGGATCAAAACATCAGCACATGTATTTAAATTTCTTCAGTTAGGGGAAAAGAACTATAAAAACCTGAATTTAAAAAACAAAAAGAGCAAAAAACTACAAAAAAAACCCTATCATTTTTGTCGTTGATGCTATTACAGTAGGAAGGATTAGATAAGGTACAGCAAAACCTCTCCTGACTTACCAACCTGTAAGGAAGAATTGGGAATTTGGGATGTCTGAAGTGCTCAGGTGGCTGCTTAATGCAGGACAATAGTAATGCAGAAAGCTCAGCTCATAAAAAAAGCTTTTTTACATTACTATTGTTCTGCATTAAGCTGCCACCTGTTTTAATGATGGACAGTGACAATATGAGTGTTGCGCAAGAAAGGGATTTCTGTACAAGTTACTGATTGTCTTGAGTGTACAGTAAAACCTCGCTATTATGACCACTAAAACAAATGCTAATTGGTCGTATAATAAGAGAGGTGACAGCTTAAAGCATTGTGACAGTGAAACAGAAAGCTCCTGAAGGAGCTTTCTGTTTCACTGTCACCTTGTTTTAAGCGGTCACCTAATGTAAACACCCTAATCAACATAATTAAGTGGTGGTAATAGAGAGGTTTTACTGTATATAAGACTGGACTCGAAGTCAGAAGTGTGTCATCATGGAAGTATGTATCTACTACAACCACGCTACATGAATTTGTACATGAGTGTCCTTACCTGTTGTGTATACATGACCCGTAACAGTTGAGTGAAGTTATATACATTGTCATTTGTATGTTGAGTGAGTGGGTATAGTTGGAAAATAAAGCATACCGTAGGTTAGTGACTGACCAAGAGTTATGGGTGGAGCAAGTAGTAAATTCAATCCAGAAGTGGATTATGAGCAGCAGTCAAGAGATGTTGAGGTGAGTTTTACATACAGGAATAGAGATAAGAGGAAGTCAACTAAATGTAAACATTTAACCCTTTTATACGACATGTCTCCCCCAAACCTTACGTTGTGACTATATAATAATAATAATACTCAATAGAATTATGTATTTGAGGTGATTCTATTGAGTAGTCACAACATTGAGAACTTGGTGGAAACATGAGGATTTTAGAATTACTATCTTTATTTTGGGAAGATAGTTGCAAGGTTCTAGTTAGTAGTTACAACTGTATAGATATACATGAATGGGTGTGGCCTTGAACATATCCTGAAACGTTACATTGACAGTTTATACATGTACCACATGCATGCAAACAGTCAAGCTTATATTAAGCAACTTGTCTTTTAGGTAGCATAGTCAGATGTAACTCAAAGACAGGTGGCTGCTAAGTACATGATAAAAATAAAAGGAAAGCTCCTGCAGTAACTTTCTGAAGTTTTATCCTGTATTCAGGGACCATTGCATGATTTTCTACAGCTAAACGTAGGATAAAAATAATACAGCTTTCTGCATTATTTCTATCCTGCATTCAGCAACCAAATGTATGAGAGTACAAATAGGCATTTATTGAGTGGTCACTAAACTCAATAAATAAATACACAGGGAGAAGAAAGGACCTACACTCAGTGCAAAAAGAAACGCACAATTTTGTCATCACAAAATTATTTGTCAGTAGTTCTGCCTAGGGTTATCAATGTTGAAAAGGGAAGATTTATTATTGCATTTGTAGCATCACAACCTACACAAATCGGTTCGGTGTTTTAAACAGCTGAAGTTTGCTCTATCCCAGTCTAGTTGATCGTGAGATTTTAACCTTTCACCGTTTCATTGTCGTCTGCTTCTACTCTGTTGTTTACCAGATCGTTTCAAAGTAAGATTCAATGTAATCGACTTAAAGCATATCGATACGAGTGTCAAACAGTTTGGATCCTGATCAGACGCCGCGTTACACGGCGTCTGATCAGGATCCAAACTGTTTGCTCACGCCTTTTTTTGTGTCATTAGGAGTGAAAGGGTTAAAAGGCGGCACAGTATTTTTGAGTATTTATTTCTGAACTTGTTACAGAATTAAATGAATCTTGAGATATAGTCTAAATTTTCTAATTTTCTTCAATAAAAGTATTTTAATCTGCGCCTGAGCACAGTGTGCGTTTCTTTTTGTGCTGAGTGTATATCTAACTTATGCATCTTATCAATACTCTAGTCTCTAGTCGTCTGTTGGTCAACTGCTACAGGTCTGTAAATGCGTTGCCGCTCAATCAATCGATAATTCAGTACCGTCCTTTAGGTCTTTATAAGTTTTATTTACTTCAGGAACAAACTCCGGTATTTTATAATCAGACGATAAGTGTTCTTGACCCTCTATGAAACATTATTAAAAGAATCCGAAGAACTTAAGAAAATTAAAAAAGTTTTAAGGTGTAAAAGCCTTTATAGGATTCTACGACGTACTATATTCAGATTCAGATTTAGTAACTGAAGGTAGTCTTTTTGTGTGAGCAGTTTATATATCAATCACGACCGGTTTCTTCTCCGTGTGTATTTACTCGGTTCTTAATACAGGTTTTATTGTAGGTAATTTTGAAATGAATAGAGCTGACATATGTAAAGCTGCCATTGTTATAGAAATGTTGTTAATTAAAACCATGGTACATGTAATACTCTTTTATTCAGTACTGTGTCATTTTTCATAAATTCCTAATTAAACTACATTAAGAATGTATAGGTTACAAATACATATGAAATATTGATAGGAAGAGCACACCTGACAAGTAAGAATTTAACCTGTAGCACACTAAATGGGTGAAATCGTGATAACAGAACTGTTGCAAATGCATGCAGTTGTTCCAGATAAACATAGTGCAACATGGTATTTGTTCTGACTCTAAACTGTTTGACACTAGGAATGGTTTGTGAACAAGAAATGGCAGATGCATCTACAGACAGTACTGTGTAGACAAACAATTTTGCAAATTTTGATGAAAACTTCATAGTGCCCAAAACGTCATTTCAAAACTAATGTTAATTAACCCATTAGGGTTGAAAGGGTTAACTATAATGAAGTTTGGATATATATTGAAATAAACCAGACGGTCCTGACGACTTCGTTATAAGTTAGCTTCACAGTCACTGTACATCTACACAGAGTTTCTTGTTAATTCTGATTTGTATCAAAACCGTTTGTAAATGTTTTTAAGTTGTGTATGTATGTGTGTTAGTAAAAGAAACTACTACAGCATGAAAGTAATGGTTTAGGTAGCCACATGTCTTTAAAGACATCCATGCATTGCTATTATTTGAAGTTTTGAACATTCAACAAAGTTTTCAGTTATCTGTTCTCTTTAAAAGTGTTTATTTCCACTAAATCACTATAGATTGTCTTCAATAAATTGCCTCAACCAAGCATGAAAATGTAGAGTAATTAAGCAACTCGATCATTTCACTGGAAAAGAATGTTACAAATATATATTGTATGTTTGTACTGTATTTATTCCTAAAATTAGATATTTGGAAACACCGGTAGCTTGGTTGTTTTTTTCCCCTCAACTTTTGGGGACACTTGGTTTCTCCCTGTTCGAACTGTCATCAAAGTTCAGGTATTTATTAGGTAGTATTTATGCGATTAGATTAAGATGCACTATTGGGGAGTTATGACTGAGTAATGAAAACTTGCCTGAGGCGATATGATTTGACTAATATTGGTTTACTGTACTAATATGGGGAATATTTGGCAGGTAGGCTGTTCCGAGTTGGTTGTGTAAATTTTGTGTAACTTGAGAAGGGATGTCAAGGTTGATACATACTTTAAAAAAAACCAAGCAAGAAGATTTACATAGTTTATGGCTTTACATAAAAATGCCTTTTAACCCATTACCCCATAAATACACCATTTTACACCTTTGATTTATTCCTCCACTGAAGCAAATAAATCTACTCTAAGCGGTCATTATTATTAACCATGGGAAATATTCATTTGTCATAACCTAGTAGATATACATGTAGTAGCTTAAAGCAGTCGACTGAAAGTAAAGCAGAATGTGCCTTAAGGCGCATATATAAGTCCTCTCTAAGTGTTTCCTTTGACTTTGAATTATGTTTATTTTTAATGTAAAATATGTATAAATGATAAGTACAAAATATTTTGTTACTACCTGCATAGAACGTTTGAACTTTCAATGTAATGCATTACATTGAGAGTTCAAAAGTTTTATGCAACTATCTTGTTGACTATATTTATTGTGTACTTATTTTCAATTGTTTAATACCTTTCAATGACAGTTACATCAATTAACTTCTAAAAAGTTAATAATGTAAGTGTAACTGATGTTTCCTAAGTAATATGAATTATAACTATTTATTATAACTTAGTGAAACACTATATGATTACACCTTTATCTCTGGGGTACTGCAATGACTGGTACATATTCTAAATTTCTCTTGTTTTTATGTGCTAACTTTCTGTATATTACTATGTATATGCCATGATTGTGGACCATATTGAAAATTGGTTTACACGCCAAATATGTTATCCACGTAAAATAAAGTCGTTATTATTATTATTATTATTATATATTGTATATTCATTCAAGTGTTTTTGTTGCAGTGAATGCCTTACCCTATTCGAGATTTAATCAGTTTAACTGTTAAACTGTGGTAGTTACATTTTGTAACATTCCTTTCCCTTAAATTTTTCAGTTTAGTGAATGCCTTACCCTATTCGAGATTTAATCAGTTTAACTGTTAAACTGTGGTAGTTACATTTTGTAACATTCCTTTCCCTTAAATTTTTCAGTTTATGCTCATTTATTTCACGCTTGGTATAGGTTCAGCGAAGTGACACTGTGGTACTCCAACTGTACAGAAGATGTTAACCCATTACCCAATAAATACACTTTTTTAGGCCTCTAATTTATCCCTCCACTGAAGAAAATAATTCCAATATATTTATACAGTTGTGAATATTTAATATTAGAAATAATTTCTATATTCTAGCAGATTATAGCTTAAAGCAGGCTGAAGGCGCATTCTGCTTTACTTTCAACCTGTTTTAAGTATGCACCTATCTACCAAACTAGAAATAGGCTATGGGGTAATGGGGTAATTGTTAGCTGTTGAAAGCATGTAGCTGCTTAAAGCAAGGTGAAAGGAAAAACAGAAAACTCCTTTAAGAGTTTTCTGTTTTATATTCACCTTGCTTTGCAGTTACCTGTCTTTCATACAATCAATTAGCCTTCTTTTTAGTGGTCGTCATAGTGAGGTTTTACTGTATATGTGGAGACATAAAAAGAAGTACTAAAACAAAACCAAAACAAACGCTAATTTAGAGCACTGAAAGCTAGGAGGAAAAACGAACCAACCAACATAGATGAGCTAGCAACAAACTCACATGGAAGAGATATGGAACTTCAATTGTCAGCTGTGTCAATAGCATGTCACATCATTGATGTGACATGTCAAGAGAAACTTGCAAAATTATGTCAAGTTTTCAAGTGGTTCCCATAAATTTTAGAGATTTTATAATCCTATTATAACAGATTTTAACCTTAACTTTCTCCAACTGCTTTTGAATGGTTGCTCTACAAGTTATCATATTTTGTTCAAATATTTTTGAATTCAGTTTATCGAATTAAATTAGATTGAATAGAATTAAATTGAAACAAGTTTTGGGCCTCTCATCTGACATTGAGTTTGCAAATCTTATGCCTGTCAGTATGCACTCAGGGTTACAGATAAGGGGAGTATTGGGGTATTTACCCAATTACAATTGTGGAAAAAGCAATTGTTTTACACAACAAGGAGTAACAAAAAGCAAAGAAATGTTGCAAAAAGCAAAGAAATTTTGGAAACCTAATCAGAATATGAATGATACCCAATTACTAAAACTCACAAAAATCCAATTCTTTTAAATTATCAAGGAGTAAATACCCAATTGCATCAAAATCTTATCTGTAACCCTGAATGCACTGAGCAAAAATAGCATTTAACATGTTGCAACCATAACAATTCAACAGAACAATATTTGTGTTGAAAAGACAATTTGATTTAGAAGCAATAGAGTTCTTGGAGTTGCTGCTGAGGAGTGCCCTTAACCCTTTACTCTATAGCCTGTTTCTAATATTGAAGATGGGTAACCACTTGGAGCAGGTTGAAATTATTCAGAATGTCCCTTAACCCATTACCACATAGCCTGTTTCTAGTATTAAAGATATGTGACCACTTAAAGCAGGTTGAAAGTAAAGGAGAATGCGCCTTAAGGCGCATTCTGCTTTACTTTCAACCTGCTTTAAGCTATTATCTTCTAGGAAATAGAAAATATTTCTTACAATACACATTCTTGACTGTATAAATTGGAACTATTTTCTTCAGTAGAGGAATAAACAAAATGTGTAAAAAGGTGTATTTCTTCAGGAAGGATTAAATAAATTAAAAGCCTGAAAAGGTGTATCTATGGAGCATTGGGTTAAAAAAGTTTATTGCAATGTTAGGAGTTTCTTTTGCCATGCCAAGTTAGGCTGCATAATTTATGGTTTATGCTCCTCATGGGGTATTCAGTTGAATATTGCTGATCCTGTCCAGAACAATAACAGAAGCATGGAATGTGTTATTTGTCCATAAGAGTAAGACTCTAAATACTCACATGAAAGTCGAGATCCCCAGTGGTCATTTGAACCTACAACTGTGAAGACTTGTTTTTGTCAGTTTACTCTTTCAACACCGAATGCGTGTTTAAAAATATACTCTTTACATTTTCAAACAGTGCAGACCCAGATCTGATGGCTCATATAGGATCCCTGTGATCAGGATATACACTGTTTGCTAGTCTAGAGCAGTATTTATTATAGTATTACCCAGAATTTCAAGTAGACTGGTTTATGGTTTGGTAACTTAAAGGATCCACAAGGGAACATAATAACCCACAAGAGTTAATAAGTATTGAAAGAGTTAAAAATGTGAACAGTGGAGAAGACATTATTCTTTCTCACTTAAATGCATTTAAAGGCAAATGCAATGCAATAATCATCATCATCATCATCATCATCGGGTTTTTGATTGGAGCATAATTGTCCACAACAGTGGGCTCCTTTCCAGGTAACTGGCTAACTGCACGCATGGGGGTTCTTACACAGGATCTCCAGGCTTTTCAATAATATTAAAGAAAATTACAAACTTTTGAGAAATGAAGACAATTTTTTTCATCAAAGTGGTAAACAGTTTGGAGCCTTATCATACACTGTATTATTCAGTGTCAGATCTGCATGGGTCATGCTTATAAAGTGTGAGTTGAGTCTGAAATCATTCTCAAGCATTTGATTGGTCAGATTTGAGCCTAACCTAGGCTCAAATCTGACCAATTAAATGCTTAAGAACGTATTCGACTCAACTCAAACGCTTTATAAGCACTGGTCCTGGCTGCAAATTTTTTGCAATGGACATAATTGTGTTAGTATAAAAACAGTTATATATGTTTACAATAATGTCTTTCCAGTTGTAATGTGAGACTTTAGCAAGTAACTTGCAATGTTGCTTTAACTCATTACTCCATAGCCTATTTCTAAGTTTTGAAGACTGGTGACCACATTAAACAGGTTAAAAGTAAAGCAGAATGTGTCTTAAGGCACATTCTGCTTTACTTTCAGCCTGCTTTAAACTCCCATCTACTAGAATATATAGGATATAATTATGTCTATTGGTGTTCATTTATAACTGTATATATTTGTGTGATTTCCTTCTGTGGAGAAATGAATTAAAGGTGTTAAAATGAGCATAATTATAAGCAGGCACCTGCCTGAAACACAGTCGTATATAGACGATTTGTACTTTGACTATGCAGTAAAGGGTAACTACCGTAACCCAAGTTTGATGTTCAAGGCCAGTTAGTTTAGCCATGCATAACAGACACAAGGTTTTTTATGACCATTTAACACACATGTAAGCTAATGCAGTAAAAAGTTATAACCACGTTCTATGTTATGTATGAATACCTTTCAATAAAATCAATATTTCTCAAAACACTGACTATGCCATGTCTTTTCATAAGATTGACTGTTTGATTTCTGAAGTTTATTTCTATATCTCCGTATTTGCACAAATAGTATTCAGGTGGCAGACTGTGTGAGACAGGTTTGATCCTAATCGAAACCCTAATCACTGCTGATCAGGTTGGAAACTCTTTCGTATGTCAAGAAATCATTAGCAGTCTATGATCAGTAAATTTAAGCCACTACTCCATAGCCTGTTTCTTGTCTTGAAAATAGGTGACCACTTAACGCAGGTTGAAAGTAAAGCAGAATACTCGTTAAGGTGCATTCTGCTTACTTTCAGCCTGCTTTCAGCTACAATGTACCATCTACTAGAATGTAAAAAACAGTTTTTGTGAAACATATTCTTGACTTTATAAAGTGGAACTATTCTCTTCACTGGAGGAATATATATTAGAGGAGTAAAAAAAAAAGCTTATTTATGGGATAATGGTTTAATTAAGCATTGTATTCAATCATCCACTAGAGATATTTAGTTCCTCTTCTTATAGACAAAAAAGGCACCACACTTGCATAAGATATGTAAATTCTATATCCCAGCAGGTTGTAGCTTAAAGCAAGCTGAAAGTAAAGCAGAATGTACCTTTCGCTTTACGTGTCTTCAAAACTAGAAAAAGGCTATGGAGTAATGAAGTAAACCCTTTCTTCTATGGCTAAAATCACATATATCCCACATCAAACCATGTATTAAGGCATGGTCTGCTAAAAGAATGATGAAAAACTCCAGAAAGCTGCTTTAGGGTTTCTCTGCTTTACTTTCATCTTGTTTTAAACTGCCACCTGTTTTCAACTATCAACACCATTAATAATCAATTAGTTTCAGCTCTTATATGGATGAGTAGGTTAGACTTTTCCTTTCTCAAACTTCAAAATTTGATGGAAAATTCCAGTTTGTCAAAATATTGCTACATGACAAACAGTGCAGATGCTAGCGGTGGATATACCTGCCATAGTGGTTATCTCTGCAAACAGATTGGATCCAGATGAGACGCAGCGTAACGCAGCATCTCATCAGGATCCAAATTGTTTGCCATTTTCTGACACTGATTTTAAAAGAGATTTTTGAAAATTCTTACTTTAGAATGATAGCAGATGACAAATTGTTGCAGACGAAAAAATTACCCAGCATACAGAGTTAAAGGTGATTCTATAGCGGCCCGGGAAATGGTTACGTTTACTTTTTTTTAACTACATAACTATGTACCATACTGTTTTTGTTGCAGGGTGAGGAGAGAGCTAAAATCTCAAAGTTGTCCGAGGATGGTACGACAGTAACATATGAAGAGGAAGATGTGAGAACATTGTTAGATACCTTCAAGAGAGGGGCAAGACTTTCCAGTAAGTACAAACCTTAACTCGATAGGGCCTTATATATACAGTGGAGAATCTGTTATTCTTTCCCGTTTAAACGCAAACGCAAAGCACTAAAACGTAGAAAAGAACAACTTTTGGACAATTCTGATAATTCTTGTTTATCTTGGTGGCAAACAGTTTGGAGCCTGATCAGACGCCGGGTTACCCGGCGTCTGATCTGGCTCCAAACTGTTTGCACTGCAAATAATAGTTTTAGCGTAAACGCGTTTATTGGGAAAGAATAACAGATTCTCCACTGTACCAGACACATACATGCGCTTGAAACTTTCCAATTAACCCACTACCCAATAGATAAATCTTCTTTTTTTCACACCTTTGATTTATTCCTCTGAAGGTGCTTGTATGGGTGAAAGGGTTAAAACCATCAATGTTTTAAATGTGGGTGGACTTTTTAGCTGTAAGTATAAATGCATTGTACAACTATTTGACTGTAAAGAGACATTTTCAGAAAACATTCTTTCCAGTTCCCAACCAGTCATGCATAATATATATGGTCATACAGTCAAACTTGTGTGATCATTCCTTAACCCATTACCCCATAGCCTGTTTCTAATTTTGAAGATAAGTCACCACATAAAGCTGGTTGAAAGTAAAGCAAAATGCGCCTTAATGCGCATTCTGCTTTACTTTCAGCCTGTTTTAAGCTACCATCCTTCTGCTTTGATAAACAAAATACTCTTTTAACACTTATTCATGACTGTATAAACAGTTAAACTGGAACTTTTTTCTTCAGTAGATGAATAAATTGAAGGCATAAAAGGCATATTTATGGGGTAATGGGTTAATGGAGCACATCCCCCTGCTTAGACAGGTAACTGCAGATTGCAGCTTCAATATGGAGCATTATTTTCATGCATTCTTACAGTCATGTACCTCTGTTATAGGCTTTCATTTTCTTACGATTGGCTGACTAACCCAAGTTCGACTGTAGTATGTACCAGTTATTAAGGTGAATGGCCTTGAAGGGAATAAACATATTATCTGTCACTCTCGGAGAAACTTGATGCTTGACACTCAAGTCCCAACTTTCATATCAGGTTATCTGTAGGTCAAATACTTCTTCAGATTTTTTTTCATTTTTAACTTGGAAAAGTCTGGTGTTAACCTGCCAAAGAGGTTTCTCTGCTCTGGATCAGGCATGGTGTTAACCTGTTCACTCATAGCTTGCTTCATTGTTAAGACAGGTGGTAGCTCAAAGCAAGGTGAAGTCAGCAGAAAGCTCTGTTAAGTGCTGTCTGCTTTACTTTCATTCTGCTTTCAAGTTTCTTATAGCTCTCTATCAAGAAATGGTAGAAGCATGACACAGTATTTCATTTTGTATGTCTGAGCTTCCATTGACTGTTTAACCCTTTACCCTATAGCCTGTGTCTAGTTTGAAGACAAGGTAATGCTAAAAGCAGGTTGAAAGTAAAGCAGAATGCATTTTAATGTGAATTCTGCTTTACTTTCAGCCTGCTTTAAGATACCATCTGCTAGGATATAGAAAATATTTCTTTGGTACATATTAATGACTGTATGAAGTGGCCCAGTGGGACTATTTTTTGTAGTGAAGGAACACATTAAAGGCATAACAAAGGCATATACAATGTATATATGGGGGTAATTGCTTAAGACTGGTGGTAACTTAAAATAGGCTGAAGATTAAGCTGCTCTGGTCATCCACCTGTTAGAATGCAGGAAACATTTCCTATGGCTCATAGAGTACTATTCTTATGAGGTGCTTATATTTGGATGAGGATTGCTGACTACAAGTATTATGTCTTCCATGGGTATATCTAGTGACTTGTAAACCTATGCACCATGGGCAAACTATCACATAAAAAATATAATAGTCGCATAAAACCAGGGGCCATGAACCATTGTCACATTATGTGAAAGATTGAAACTGCCATATTCAGTCAAAGTTGTGCTATGCATAATCCTTTCTATGCTGAAAACCAGTAATGTGTATTTTGTAGATGCATGTAGTTAGGAGCCCTCAGACCAGTGTCTTCACGGTTTGTTTTACTAAAAATGCTCTAAAAACAGCAACAAAAATTGGTCATTCAAAAGTGGAGTAATCAATAAGAAAAATTCAGTACAAAAAGGGTCAAGGGGCCATTCAAGGTCATTGGCAGTCTGTAAGACAGATGACAGCGCTTAACTCTTAGCATGCTAGCAGTGAAACCATGATAACCTTTGCAAACAGTTTGGATCCTTATGAGACTTCACATTAACACAGCGTCTCATCATTATTATACCCCCACCACTAGTGGCTATATAGGAAACGCCTTGTCCGTCCGTCCTTCTGTATGTCGGTCCGTCCGTCGCATTTTTCCGGGACATTTGCCTTTTTCTTGAAAACTGTTTATGATACCATCTTCAAACTTGGTATACATTATCAATGTTATTTAGGGACACTCATTAACAGGTTTCATAACTCTTGCACCAAATTTGACAGAATTACGCCCCTTTTTAACTTGATTTTTTGGTCTCTTAATTGAGAATTTTTTCTTTGAACATGCCATTTTCTTGAAAACTATTCATGATATTGTCTTCAAACTTAGTACACATTATAAGTGTTGTATTGTAAGACTTTTCATCAAGTTTAACAACTCTTGCACAAAATTTGACAGAATTATGCCCCTTCATAACTTGAAATTTTGTACCTTAATATGCATTTATTCTTTGCACATGTCATTTCCTTGAAAACTAGTTATGAAATTGTCTTCAAACTTGGTACATTATAAGTGTGATGTTTGCAGACTCTACTTGAAGTTACATAACTCTTGGCAACAAATGACAGACTTATGCCCTTTTTAACTTGAAATTTTCTTCTATTTTCTTGGAACATGCCATTTTCTTGAAAATTATTCATGACATTGTCTTCAAACTTGGTACACATTATAAGTGTTGTACTGTGAGACTTTTCTTTAAGTGTGACAACTCTTGCATAAAATTTGACAGAATTATGCCCCTTTTCAACTTGAAATTTAGTTCCTTAATATGCATGTATTATTCTTTCTACATGTCATTGTGCCTGTGGTCAGTTTGGAGTGGGGGTATCAATCACCTTTAGTGATAGCTCTAGTTTAAACTGTTTGACGCTCTTACTCTATTTTAAACAGAAAATATCCAGCATGCAAAGAGTTAAGAGCAATTCTCTGTAACCATCAACCAGGTTATATAGGGGGGTCGGCACGCATAGTCACCGATTTGCATAAAACATACACCATCTATACCTCTCTACATGAAATGGAAAAAAAATACCCCGAAAATATATTTTCGGTATCCGGTTGCCATGGCAACGTGGAAACAAGATTTTGGCCAAAAACCAGTGTTTTTGGTGAGTAAAATATGACTAAATTCAAAGACTTTTTCAGTGAAAACTGTACATATTTCAGATAAAATGACATTTTTATGTTGAAGTATGACACATTGACAATTAAATAACATTGTAGGATTCAACTCAACATTACACCCGATTGGTACGAAGGTTCTAAAAGGTTTCTGTACTTTGCCTTCAAGAACGCTCAAATTATACTACATTTTCAATATATTTCTTTTTTAGCATATTTTGTAAATGGTTGCTAAGGTAACTAAATGTTATTTTCGTATTAAAAGTGAATATTTATATGACAAAATTAACTTATTTATTTGATAATGAACTAAAAGTACAATAGTTCTATTAGACTGCAGTATATTGCATTAACAAAAACTTGAAATTGACTCATAATTTCAATATAATGCTCATACATAGCATAATGTTGCGAGTTGTTGCTATGGTAACCAATTGTTATTTTTCTTTCAAAAGTAAATATTATATGACAAATTTGACTTACAAACATGATAAGGACACTAAAGTACAATTGTTATGTTAAGTTGCTGTACTTAACCTAAAAAAACCCTGAAATTCGACACATACTTTCGATACAAAGCTGTCATTTAGCATACATTGTGAGTGGTTGCTATGGTTACCAAATGTATTTTTCATGTTTAAAGTGATAATTATACAACACTTGTAACTAGCAAATCTGATGATGAAACTACAGTACCATGATTTGGATATGTTTCTGTATTTTTCCTTAAAAAAGCTTGAATTTTACTCGCATTTCCAATACATTGCTCTTATTAAGCAACTGCGTTGAGCGGTTACTAAGGCAACCAAAGGCCGTTTTCATCTTAACAATGAATGTGTAGGAGTCAATGCTAACTTGCAAACCTGATAAAGAAACTATTTTAAGTAAGTGTGTAATGGAGTGGATAGTTTGCTGTATTTTGCGTTCCAAAAGTATTGAATTTGACACATATTTTCAGTAACTAACGTTCTTTTGGCAGGCGTTACCATAGTAACCAACTAATATCTGCATGTGTTGTCTTTTACTTTCATTTTATAACACTAAAATATATGGTTATAGCAATTTAAGAGTTGTCTTGGTACCTTTTAAGCAATCCTGCTCAGTTACATAGGAAGTTACAACATTAAAAAGTTGATAGTTTCGTTGCCATGGTTACCCCCTTAGCAACCTGAATCCCAAAGGTTTTCTTCCCAGAAAGTAAACAACACATGTGCTACTTGTTATTAGTGATCATATTCAAGCTCAACATGGATGCATAAATATTGTACCAGTCCTTGAAATATGCCAAAATCATGATTTCTTACTTTCAGCATATTAGCCCCTTAAGCTCGCACGTGCGTAACAATCGGGTGTAATGTTGAGTTGAATCCTACAATGTTATTTAATTGTCAATGTGTCATACTTCAACATAAAAATGTCATTTTATCTGAAATATGTAGTTTTCTCTGAAAAAGTCTGTGAATTTGTCATATTTTACTCGCCAAAAACACTGGTTTTTGGCCAAAATCTTGTTTCCACGTTGCCATGGCAACCGGATACCGGAAATAAATTTTCGGGGTATTTTTTTTCATTTCATGTAGAGAGGTACAGATGGTGTAAGTTTCATGCAAATCGGTGACTATGCGTGCCGCAATGTGGTTGATGGTTACAGAGAATTGCTATTAATTAATACTGGAAATAAATAAGTCTTGTGTAACTAACTTTGCAACTGTGGTCAAAAGCAGATGGCATCGCAATTTTGAAGGAAATAGGTCAAAAAGATAAAGGCAAATGTTTAACCTTGATCCTGCTAAGCATGTTGACACAGTGCTATAGATATAAACTGTTTTAACATTCAGTTTGTTTTGAGCTTTAAGGATCGCTGGATGTCCGTCGTCTGTCTGTCCGTCCACAATTTATTCGTTAACACTCTTACAGCTACAAATATCATCCAATCTTCATGAAACTTTATCACAATGCTAAGTAATTGTCTAGTAGAAATCTAGGCCAAGTTCGAATGTGGGTCATGTTGGGTCAAAAACTAGGTCACTCGGTCAAATCATAGAAAAACCTTGTTAACACTCTAGAGGCTACAAATCTCATTGGATCCTGATGAAACTTGGTCAGAATGTTTGTCTTATTGATATCTAGGTCAAGTTTGAATATATGGGTCATGTCCGGTCAAAAACTAGGTCACTAGGTCAAATCATAGAAAAAACCTTGTTAACACTTTAGAAGCTACAAATCTCATTGGATATTGATGCAAATCTAGGTCAAGTTTGAATATGGGTCATGTCCGGTTAAAAACTAGGTCACTAGGTCAAATCATAGAAAAACCTTGTTAACACTCCAGAGGCTACAAATCTCATTGCATCTTAATGAATCATGGTCAGAATGTTTGTCTCATTCATATCTAGGTCAATTTTGAATATGGGTTCTGCCAGGTCAAAAACTAGGTATCTAGGTCAAATCATAGAAAAACCTTGATAACTCTCTTGAGGCTTAAAATTTATTCTGATCTTTATGCAACTTAGTCAGAATGTTTGCCTAATTGATGCCTAGGTCAAGTTCGAATATGGGTCATTTCGGGTAAAAAACTAGGTCACTAGGTAAAATCATAGGAAAAACTTGTGAACACTCTAGATGCTACAACTCTCATTGGAATTTAATGAATTTTGCTCAACATGTTTGCCTCATTGATATCAAGCTCAGTTAATTTTGAATGATGTCTGGTTAAAAACCTTTTAGAAGCTGCAAATCTCACTAGATCTGCATGAAATATTGTCAGAATGTTTGTCTACATCAAATCTAGGTCAAAATCAAATATGGATTGTGTCGGTTCAAAAACTAGGTCACTAGGTCAAATCATAGGAAAATATTGTATACACTCTAGAGGTTGTTTGTGGGTAATGCCCAGTCATAATCTTGGTCACTATAGGTCAAGTTTGCCATGGTGTACCAGGTGAGCGATTTATGGCCATAGTGGCTATTGTTTTAGTTAACCCTTTCTACAACAGCCATCAGTATAATTCACCAATATCTAACAAAATGAAAGTTAAGCATTAATCGATGAGTTGTCAGGCTATAGAGTTTTTGCAGACATAAGGATTCAAGCAATTTTCCTTATCTGGAACCCAGGGTTCAAGTTTATAAAGCGTCTGAGTTGAGTCTGATATCATTCTCAAATCTGACCAATCAAACGCTTGAGAACTAATCCAGACTCAACTCAAAAGCTTTATAACCTTGGAGCCTAGAAATATTCTGCTTGCAGACCTTATTATAGCAGGATAAAGGGTAAAAACTATGCCAGCTTTTGAGCTTCCTTAGGCAACATAGATCAAGATGTTATATATTTTATAGCATAATCAAACAGAAGAAATATATGTTTAGGATGTTCATGATGTAAATCAGGGATGTGACTATATAAACATTTATTCAACATTCTTTACTAGATCAATGCCAGCTGACTCAACTGTTATTGCGTTGAAATAAGTTCCTTATGATATCACAATCACTTAAGACCTCTCAACAAGACAGTAAAACCTCTCTTTTACGACCTCTAAACTTTGTTAAATATTTGGTGTTTAAGTCAGGTGACTGCTTAAAGCAAGGTGACAGTGAAACAGAAAGCTCCTTTAGGAGCTTTCTGTTTCACTGTCACCTTGCTTCAAGCTGTCACCTGTCATTTATACAATCAATTGGCCTTCGTTTTAGTGGTTGTAAAAGAGAGGTTTTACAGTAGTTTGTTTAACTGTTTCTCCTCATGAATGTGCAATAAAAAATTGTTTTCACCCATTTCCTGCTAATAAGGACTTGACTTGTATTTGCATAAAAGTTTGAATCTGGATCAGATATTGTGTTACTCTGCATCTGAACTGGATCCAAACTATTTGAAACAAGTTTGTCTTTAGATTTCTTCAATTTGAAAAATGTATACAAATTGTAAACAACTTTTGCAGATGACATATTCAAAGCAGACGATATTAAAGCAGCATAAGGGTTAATCAGTCATTCAAAAATAGAAAATTGGGCCGGGATTTAGGACAGGTGGCAGCTTAATGCAGTACTAAAGCTTTGGGAGCTACATGTGTTTTGTTTAACACAATTTTATTTAGATAATAATTACAAACCAACATGATGGAAAATTCATTCAGATAAAGCTTAGCATATTGAGATCTCTATAAACATTTCTTTAAATCTGCATTAACCCATTACTCCATAGATATGCATTTTTACACCTTCTAATCTATTCATCCACTGAAGAAAATAGTTCCACTTTATACAGTCATAAATATGTTTCACAAAGTATATTTTCTATATCCTAGCATATGGTAGCTCAAAGCAGGCAGTGAAGCAGTGCCTTAATTAAGGTGCATTCTGCTCTATTACTTCCACCATGCTTTAAGCGGTCACCTGTCTTCAAAACTAGAAAACGGCTATGGGATAATGGGTTAAGCAGTAATCTGTCCCAATAGATATTCATTATTCATCAATGGATGGTAGCTATAACCCTTGTGACTGTAGGTAATGACGCAATCACTATACATGACATTGTAGTAACTAAGATCTCTCTGCAAATCAACTCACTCCCTCACCCAGATATAATGTCATGTGAAGTCGAACCTGTATTAACCCTTTCCCCGATAGAAGCGCCTTTTAGCGAATGTGATTTATTCCTCCGCTGAAGTCATGGATATATATTACAAGGAATATTTTCTATATTCAAGTACATGATAGCTTAAAGCAGGCTGAAAGTAAAGCAGAATGCGCCTTAAGGCGCATTCTGCTTTACTTTCAACCTGTTTTAAGTAGTCACCTATATTCAATAATAGAAATAGGCTAACAGGTAAAGGGTTAAGTGCCCATTCAATACCATGCCCATAAGCAATCTCTAGATTGTTGCTAAATGCAGGATAAAAAAAATAATGCAGAAAACTTCTGTTGGAGCTTTCTGCATTACTTTATCCTGCATTTAGCATGTCACCTGTCTTAACACTTTGCATATTAAGCCTGACTTGAATGAAAGTTGCAAATAGTTGGATCCAGATCCAATCCTTACTTGGCTCTGAGAACAAGGCAGACAGTTCTAAGTGCTTTTTAATACAAGAGAATCAGTCAAAAAATACTTTAAAACTAAATTTAGAGTAATGAAAGGGGGCAGTTTTAGAAAAAAAGGAAGTCACATCATCGAAATTGTCATTAGAAGCTTGAGGATCTCTTTTTGATTGGTTGTCATTGTACAAGTGGCTAACAGTCAATCTTGAAACAGTCCTCACAAAATAACATTTAAAATGGCAGTATTCAATATAGGTGGCAGCTTAGTGTAGGACAAAACTGAAGTGGAAAGCACCTACATGAGCTTTCTGTTTTACTTTTTCCCTGCATTAAGCAGTGACCTGTCTTTAAAAGAGTGCAGTACTTCTGAAGAATATAATTTAGCCACTTAACAGGAAGTTAGACTAGTTCCTGGTTTAAGTTCCATTCTTCCATTCATTCAACTTTACCTTAATTACTCTGTCTACATAATGAGAATGTACATTGTGTCCTTTGTCTAACTTCTCATACAGTTTGCAAGCTACAACCTTATATTTTTAGCTCACCTGAGCACAAAGTGCTCAAGGTGAGCTTTTGTGGTCAGTCATTGTCTGGCGTCCGTCATCGTGCGTTGTGCGTCAACAATTTCTTCAAACATCTTCTCCTTCAAAACCACTTGCCTTATTGCAACCAAACTTTACAGGAATGTTCCTTGGGTCAAGCTCTTTCAAAGTTTATTCAAAGAATTTGAAACAATGCAGAACTGTGAAAAAATAAGTAAATCTTAAAAAATCTTCTTGTCAAAATCCTCAAGGGCCAGAGCTTAGATATTTTGCACATAGCATCATCTATAGGTCCTCTATCAAGATTGTTCAAATTTTGACCCTGGGGTCAAAATTGGCCCCGTCCCGGGGGTCACCGTTTTACATAGAGTTATATAGTGAAATGTTCAAATATCTTTTTCTCTGAAACCAATATGGCCAGAGCTTTGATATTTGGCACTAATACAGGCGGTTACTTAACCTTTATACTTGAGATTGGTAGATGCTTACAGCAGGCTGAATGTAAAACAGAAATCTCCCATATGGAGATTCTAGCTTTACTTTCAGTCTACTTGAAGCACACACCTGCCAGAATGTAGGAAACAATCTTATTGCTCACTAAAGGATGGGAGCTTGTTGCATTTACTTATGCATAAGACCTATGTTTTATTTTAGTGAGTGTTTACAAGATTTGACTGTAGCTGGGTTTATCTGTGGGTGGTTTCCAATCTTTGTGATTCTGCAGATTCTCAGTATCAGATTTTAGGCATAATATTTAGCAGAATAGATTTATGTATATCTTTTATCACTAGTTTAAGCATTACCTAGCCCGGAAGACATGGGCTGCTTCTTAAAATTAATACTTCAAGCAATTTTGAACTATCAAAATGCAACATATATTTTCTGTAACAATGATTAACTTGGAAACTTAGTTTAAGAAGTTTTGGCGGCTGGTGCTGGAAAAATATATAGAAATGTTGCCTGTACCAAATAGCTTGTTTCTAGTTTTGAAAACAAGCGACTACTTAGATCAGACTGAAAGTAAAGCAGAATGTGTCTTAAAGACATTTCCTGACCTTCTTTTGTTGATAATCCCTTGGCAGGCACTTTCCTTGCAATAATCATGATTTTTATGCATACCTGTATTACTGTGAATCATTGAGGCGTTTCATGTGAGGCCCGAGTGTTAAATTTGATAGTTTGGTTAGTGCATATAAAACCCATTGAAAAAACCCTCGAGTGTGAGTATGTTTGGGCCTCTCTAGACAACTTGAGATTGGTGACATTGGCTGTGCGCACTTTGCTCCTGCTTTACAGTTACTTTCACGCCTATCCAAAACAAATGGGGGGGGGGGTGTCCATTAAAGGACTGAGAAAATGTCTTTAAGGCACACCCTGTTTTACTTTAAGCTACGATCTTCTGGAATTTAGGAAATATTTCTTAGGTTTATAAGTGGAACTATTTTATTTAGTGGAGTATTAAATTAAAGGCATAAAAATGTATCTATGGAGTAATGGATTAAAGAGTCAGCATTGCTAGATAATAGTCACAGCACAAGAATATAGGAAAAAGTTTCTATGACAGATTAGATTAGAAGACTGACAATTTATTAGAAATACTGGTAGAAGTGCATGAAAAAGTGAATGAAGTAAAAAGGTTAACCTCCCCCACCCTCCATCCCCAGCTTGTGTTCAGTATTTAAGACAAATGGTTGCTTGGGGCAGACTGAAAGTAAAGCAGACAAGCATTCTGCTTTACTTTACTTTTCCCCTGCTTTAAGCTACCATCTGTTTGGCTAATTAGGAAATATTTCATGGAGAAATGTTCATGAAATAATAAAGTTGGAACTATTTTCTTCAGCGGAGGAACAAATTCTAGTGGGTAATGGTTTACCCATAATCAATTGCCCCATAGCCTATTTTTAGTATTGAAGACAGATGACCACTTAAAGCAGGTTAAAAGTAAAGCAGAATGTGCCTTAAGGCACATTCTGTTTTACTTTCAACCTGCTTTAAGCTACTATCTTCTTGAAAGTAGAAATTATTTCTTATCGTATATATTCATAACTGTATAAATTAGAACAGTTTTCTTCAGTGGAGAAATAAATTTAAGACGTTAAAAGGTGTATTTATGGGGTAATGTGTTAAGACAGTGTGTGTTTTCTATTTGCAGATGGTGGAGAGTGCCTAGGCTGGAAGCCCAGCGCTGATGAACCTTACAAATGGATCTCATATAGTGATGTAAGACACCAAGACTAGCACCAAACTTTTAACCCTATCCACATTATTCCAAAGTACAAATCTCCTATACCGAATGTGTGAGCAGGAATCTGCTTAACCCATTACCCCATAGCATGTTTCTAGTTTTGAAAACAGGTGACTACTTAAAGCAGGTTGAATGTAAAGCAGAATGCGCCTTAGGGCGCATTCTGTTTTTCTTTCAGCCTGCTTTAAGCCATCATCTGATAGAATAGAGAAAATATTTCTTTTGCTACATATTTCTGACAGTATAAATTGGAACTATTACCTTCAGTGGAGGAATAAGTTAAAGTCTTAAAAAGGCGTAATTATGTGATAATGGGTTAAAGCAAGATGAAAGTGAAACAGAAAATTCCTGTAAGAGCTTTCTGCTTTACTTTAACCTTGTTTTAAGCTGCCACCTATATTCAAAACCATCATTGAATGTCAATGTCTGTGTTTACGTGGAGGAAAGGATCAGGCAACAATTCAATAAGCCATACAAAACCTAGACAAGAGGCAACTGTAAAATGATCACATAATGATTGATAGTCATATGCCAGTTACTGACATGAATAACTTACCCCCAAAAAAGATTTGTACTCATGGACCCCTACAATATCAAATGGACAATCCCAGTTTCTAATTCTAAATCTAGTCCATTATGACTATTTATGTAGGTTTTTACAATGTATTGCAAATGTATGTAGGAGTCCTCTGATCTGGGTGGACACTGTTTGCATACAGGTACTTCGTTTGTAAGGATGTGTATACCCATCAGTAGGGTTTCAAGGGGTTAAACACTCAGTTACTGTTTACATTCATGCAATTGTACAAGGCGGTTATGGATTGAAATATAATATGAACACTTCTTCCGATCATAAGTTTGTTTGTTCATCAAAAAATTGTCATATATAAGTTTTATAGAGCTTTTATTTGAACAAATCTAAAGAGTAGAGTCTGACAGTTTGAATCCAGATTTGACATGGAGTTAGTCTGTGTCTGATATGTATCCAAACTGTTTGTGAATACTTGTCAAGTTGCTGTCAGCTAAAGAATTGTTGTGTCAGCTACTTGCAGCTTCATGGAAATGAAATGTGAATGAAAGGTTTTTGTCACTCCAGAGTATTCCCACTTGGCAATACATGTATCACATTTACATGCATTCAAAATTAAAATGTTATTGGTCATAACGCAAAATTCGATATCTGGAACACGCTTAACTTGAAATTTTCATGATTTTGGCCTCGCTTTATTTGAACATATTCTTATTTCAAAGTTAAAACCTGGCCTGTCCTTCATTAAGCTTCTGTCCATATTAAAGATTATCAACGCATTATTTAAGTGTAAACTTACATAAGTTGAGCTGTATACATAGATATAAACCAGAATTCCGGAACAGGATTTGAAGGTGTGGAGGAACTTTGCATGAAGTAGACTGTTTACTGAATCAGGATGTTCAAGGTTTGATGCAAATTTACCCATGCAATTATAATGTCTGCTTCAGTAAATTATTGCCTGCACAATTTTCTTTTTCTTTTAGCCCTTCTCTTGCTAATAGCGTACATTCTCACTTTTTGAAAACTGTAAACCCAGACCAGACAGCTCCTATCTGATCAGGGGCTGCACTGTTTTCTTATAGGATTTCTTTCCTGAAAAAAAAAATCCTTATTCTTTTAGCCAATGTAATAGTTCAGATGATAAAAACTCATAGTGGCGGGCGTCTGATCATGATTCAAACTGTTTTGCAAGTGCCAGTAAAAATGCGCCAGCATCAAGTTGAGTCAAAAACAGGATGTTTATTTATAAAAAAGGAAGTACAGGGTTTCAAGGTCACTGGTTGTATGTTTTTAATTGCATTCAAATGTATGTTAACAGTCTCCCACCATATCTATTTGTAATGTTTAAGACAGGTGGTTGCTTAAAGCAGGAGCTTTAAAATTCTGCTGTACTTTTAGCTTACTTTAAGCAACCACCTGTCTGGATGCAGAAAAAGATTTTCAGTGTCTGTTTAACAGAATAATTTATGTTAGCAGCATGAAGAGGCATTCCATATAAGGAATAACTAAAGGCATCAAAGGGTGTTTTTGTGTAAGAAATGGTGAACCCCTTACCCCATAGTCTGTTTATAGTTTTGAAGACAGGTGGCCACTTAAAGCAGGTTGAATGTAAAGCAGAATGTGCCTTACTTTCAGCCTGTTTTATGCTATCATCTGCTAGGATATAGAAAGCATTTCTTTGGGTACATGTTCATGACTATAAATTGGAACTATTTTCTTCAGTAGAGGAATAAATTAAATGCGCTAGAAGACACTTCTATAAGGGAAAGTGTTAGCTATGTTACCATTCAACCTGGAAACCCTTCTAACATGTCGTGATAAAGAGAAATAAGAAACAGGGGCCCGTATTACGAAACGTCGTACGACAAAAGCGGTCGTAAGTCAAAACTTTAAAATACGTCTAATTTCTGATTTCTCCATCTAATCCTGTCTAGTGACTTCTTTTTGGAATCATCTTGAAAAGACGATTCCAAAGAGATGTCACAAGATAGGATTAGATGGAGAAACAGATAATAATTGAGAATGTTAAAGTCGGACTTACTACAACAATTGTCGTACGATGTTTCATAAGACAGGCCCCTGGTCCTGCATTCTGCTGGGTTGCTGATTAAAGCAAGTTGAAAGTAAAGCAGAAATCTTCCAGTGGCTGTCTACTTTAAACACGCACCTGAGTTAATTACTAATAATTAAAAAAGCTATTGGCAGAAATTATTAAAGACTGCCCATACATTTTTGGCACGATCGCTTGACTTAGAACTGTTAAACAGTACTTGTTGACACTTTTAGTAAGTTGCTGTTTGTTTATGTATAAATATTTGATTAAAATTTGTGTGTATTTGTATCCCCAGGTACTGACAAAGGCCAGCCACATTGTATCTGGACTGATTGGCCTCGGACTATCTGCACACAATGATACTCGAGTTGGCATATACTCACAGAACAGACCAGAGGTACTTCACTCTTTCAACACCATGGACCTGTTTAAGATATACTCATCACATTTGCAAACAGTGCAGACCCTGACCAGAGGGCCCCTATAGGAGCCCTCTGATCAGGGTCTACACTGTTTGCTAATGTAGAGTAGTATTTATTAAACTACTCAGAATTCCAAGTAGACTGGTTCGTGTTTTGGTAACTAAAAGTATCCAGAAGAAAACATAATAACCCACATGAGTTACTTAGTGTTAAAAGAGTTGGCCATTACAGTGTTGAATTTTCACATGTACTCAGCCCATTTCTGATCATTGACCTGTGTACATTGACTATCAAAGGTTTTCATTTTAATATATGTAAAAGTGACAATGCAGGCACTGATCAGAGGGCTTCTTCAGAAACTCTCTGATTTGGGGAAATTGGTTGACACTGTTTTCAAAGGATTATAGCTCTGGGCCCGTATCGTAAGAACATTCTAATGAGTAATAACAACAAAAATAACAGTTTTGATTGACACATAAGGAGAAATTGTTGAAACTGCTGAGTTTGCTCACTCTTATGTAGACAAAGTAAACATTTAAAGTTTCATGTTTGTGTACCTTGATGTGTTTCAGTACTTTATCGTGGAGCAGGGCTGCTACATGTATTCTATGAGTATAGTTCCACTGTATGATACCCTGGGTGTGGAGGCTTGTAACCATATCATTAATCAAGGTAAGCAACAACAGAAGGCAAGGATGCTCTGGAAATATATATATTAACCCATTACTCCATGGATACACATTTTTACGCATTAAATGTATTCCTCTACTGAAGAAAATAGTTTGTTTATGTAGTCATGTATATGTGCCATAAGAACTATTTTCTGTATTCTAGCATACAGTACCTTAAAGCAGTTTGAAAGTAAAGCAGAAAGTAAGATTGCCCCAGACATTCAAGAGTTATGCCCCTTTTTTCGTAAAAAACGGGCATTTTAGTTTGTTCGCTCTCTAACTCAAACAAATGTATTCAAATCCTTTCGAAACTTGGTCAGCATGTGTATTACCATAATATCTCTGCAAGTTCGATAACCAGCAGGATTGCCCCAGACATTTAAGAGTTATGCCCCTTTATCGTCAAAAACGGGCATATTTTAGTTTGTCCGCTCTCTAACTCGAACAAATTTAGTCCAATCCTTTTGAAACTTGGTCAGCATGTGTATGACCATAATGTCTGGATTAATTTAAATAACCAGCAAGATTGCCTTACACATTCAAGAGTAATGCCCCTTTTTTCGTAAAAAAGGGGCATATTTTAGTTTGTCCGCTCTCTAACTCAAACAAATGTATCCTTGTGAAACTTGGTCAGCATGTGTATGACCATAATGTCTAGGTTATGTTTCATAACCAGCAAGATTGCCACAGACATTCAAGAGTTATGCCCCTTTTTCATCAAAAACAGGCATTTTTTAGTTTGTCCGCTCTCTAACTCAAACAAATTTATTCCAATCCTTGTGAAACTTGGTCAGCATGTGTATTACCATAATGTCTTTGTTATGTTCCATAACCAGCAAAATTGCCCCTGACATTCAAAAGTTATGCCCCTTATTTTGTCAAAAACAAATTATTCCAATCCTTTTGAAACTTTGTCAGCAAGAGTATGACCATAATGTCTCGGTCAAAATTGATAACCAGCAAGATTGCCCCTGACATTCAAGAGTTATGCCCTTTTATCGTAAAAAACGGGCATTTTTTAGTTTGTCCGCTCTCTTGCTCAAACAAATTTATTCCAATCCTTTTGAAACTTGGTCAGCATATGACGCCTAACTTTCAGGGTTCTTCCCCTTTTGTTCACTTTACCTTGATAGGGTTCTGATATGACTACATTCTAAGATCGATTTGACGGGCGTATAATGTGCCCGGCTTGCGGTGCTCTTGTCTGATTAATGTTCTAGGTTAAGTTTTTGTGTTTAGGTCATTTATGGACTAATAAAGGGTTTGTATTTGTGGTCAAGCATGCTGCGGAGCACCTGAGTTTTACAAACATATTTCTAGATTGCAATATTTTGAAAAATGACAAATAGTGCAGAACCTGATCGGAGGGATCCTTTGATCTGGGTCTATACTTTTTGCTTAGAATAAGTGTACTCTTCACTAGAACACTCTTTGGAAATTATGCTTATACTCATCACTAGCAGTTTAATGAGTTAAACCTGTGTCTTTATGCATTTACAGTTAAACCTCTATGTATCGAACTTCGATAAATCAAATACCCCGTTGTGTCGAAGTTTTTTTGAAGTCCCGATCTTTTCCACTATATATTCCTTGTAAAAACACATCCATGAATCGAAGTTATGTGTATCGAATTCCCCGTTGTATCGAAGTTTTTATCCAGTCCTTTTCATATAAATCCAGCATAAAATACCACAAATGTATCGAACTTCCATTACCTATCAACTAACGTGGATCAACGGATTACATGACTCGCTAGACTGACGCTAATTTTTCACACCTTCGCGTGTGAACACGCTTGGGATGCTCTTTTAATTCTGCATGCACAATCTGTGTTATCAGTAATAATTGGGTAAGTTTGTCATTTAATTGTTTCACAGTTTTCGTTAATGATATTGACAACGCCGCCATATTTAAAAATGACACCAATTTATCGAAATGAGTAAATAAACCGCAAGGGCTGTTTTGGACCGACAATTAACGAAACAAGCCAAACTTTGTAAGAATTTAATAATGCTGATAAACCAGTGGTCGGCGTTCTATTATCAGAGCCACAATATGGCAGATGCGCTCCGATCATGGTCTGTCCGGTGAAAGACGCGGTAACCAATCCGTGGGGATAGCTGGGCAGACCCATCTCACAACGAACGACAACTCTGTTACGAGATCGATAACGATATTACTGTATGTTTGTATTCACGCACTTGCAATCTTGACAACCTCAAAGTCGAAAATTAATCTTTAAAATCATTATTATTTAATCAAATGTTTATTTCAATTTAGAAGCTAAATTGATTGACAGTTACAAGGTAGTACGATTTTCGGCATTTCCGCCGTAGTTTCGCATCTTGGTGTAATTGACAGCATCTAAGTTGAAAGTAAGATACATGTAGTTTCATTTTCTATGTTTTAATGCGTATAACTATGCATTTTCCTACCTTTGTACACATGTATTATATTTTGTTATTTATGCCGTTGTTTTTATAAATGATAAAGAACACGTCGGATTTATGTTTTATTTCAATATGCCAAAAAATACACATAGACGTGAAAACATTACACACCGGGAACGACAGTTCTTATAGATCTTATATGCATTGAAATTCAATACTCAAATCACAACCCATTTATGATTCGAAGCCCCGATGTTTCGAAGTTTTTTTCACAGTCCCTTGAAGTTCGATACATCGAGGTTTAACTGTATAAACCTTTTAGGTAACAAGTTTCCAGCTGTGCAGATAAGTGTATTTATTTTACATTTCAGCTGAGCTGGGTTTAATTGTTTGTGATAAGAATGACAAAGTTGCTAATCTCCTCGGAAGGATTAAGGAAACACCAGATCTGAAAACTCTTGTTGTCATGGAAAAGATCTCAGAAGAAAGCGAAAAGTTGGCAGAACAGTGTGGCGTGAAGTTGGTTCAATACTCAGACATTGAGGTAATGAAGGCTACACCGTGGTTTCAGAAATATGAAGCCAAACTTGTGCTGAGACGCTATGCCAATGAACTTGCTTGTACAGTCTGTTTGGCATGTGGCAGCTTAACCCATTACACCACAGCCAGTTCGTAATTTTGAAATCAGGTGACCACAAAAAGCAGGTTGGAAGTAATAAAGAATGCACCCTAAGGCGCATTCTGCTTTACTTCCAGTCTGCTTTAAGCTATCTGCTGCCCATATATAAACTATTTCTTACTCTGCATGTTCATATTCTACAAAGAGCTGCTACCTGTGTTTTAAGGTCTTCATGCTTCTCTAATGATTGGTGATTTGTCATTAACTCTTTGCACACTAGAGGTGAAACCCTGATTATCATTGCATACAGTTTAGATCCAGATGAGACATCCACATTACACAGCATCCCATCAGGATCCAAACTGTTTGACACACTGACCCTAATTTGAAAAGAATTATTTAAATATTATTTTGATAAAAAAAAAAAGCAGACAATTTGCAGATGAAAAGATTACCTCGCATTCAAAGAATTGATACAGTTTAATTGCTCTCATCACAAGGTAGACATAAGAAAGAATCTGCAGTTCTTACTTAGGCTGTCATTACTCAATCTTGTCTCCCAAAGCTGGTTTTCAAAATTTAAGACAGTTGATTGCTAAAACAGGCCAATAGTAAATGGGGGAAATTGTTAAATGTTTACCAACTCACTTTAATTTGTTCTTGATTTTTGTTCATTTACAGGCCAGTGGTCAAGCTGCCCCACAAGAACCAAAGGTATGTGCATGTATAATAACTGCAAACCAAAGAAAAGTCCTTAAACATAAAACACTTTTTGAAAAGAAGTGGTAAAGTGCTTGAAGTTGACAACGTGATTAGTAAATCCATGTAGGTGGTAAATATGTAGTAGTATCCTAAAAGTTCATGCAAATAAAGTACTGGTATTTTAGAAAAGTGCCATGCTTGTTTAGAAGCTTGAATTCAGATTTATCTGTTTAACAATTTTGAAATATTGTTTGGGAAAATACTGAATTCGTTTAAATGACGGTTCATTGAAGAAACAGCATGTTGATATCTGAACTGTCAATAAATAATCAATGGAGAGTTGCTCAATTCAGACTTTAGGATAGTCAATCTTGTATTAAGCGACCACTAATTAACCCTTTACCTCATAGCCTGTTTCTAGTTTTGAAGACAGGTGACCACTTAAAGCAGGTTGAAAGTAGAGCAGAATGTGCCTTAAGGCACATTCTGCTTTACTTTCAGCCTGCTTTAAGCTAAAATCTGCTAGGCTATATAAAATATTTGCAATCGTAATTGTTCATGAGGGTATAAACTTGAACTATTTTCTTCAGCGGTGGAATAAATTAAATACGCTAAAAATCGCTTCTATAAGGGAAAGGGTTAAAGAAGTGTGTAGGTCATCTATTGTTTGGTTGCTAAATACAAGATTGACTGTAGACATTGGTAGGTACCTGTGTGACTGTATAGATTTGTCTGTTTCTTCTGTAGCCATGTGGACCAAAGGACACAGCTGTGGTCTGTTACACAAGTGGAACAACAGGTTAGTCACTTGATAAAGACTTTTCTACCCCTGCTTGTTAAGCCCATTCCCCCTAAATACAAGTTTACTTGTCGTTTACAAACAGTGTGCCTGTGAAGAGTATGCTTGTCCTATACAAACAGTGTTGACCCAGATCATAGAACTCCTGAAGGAGCCCTCTGATCAGGGTCTGCACTGTTTGTCATTTTGCAATATATGGTCAAAATCAACCCTTAAAAACATTTAAAAATGGACTGGACTTTAATTAGAAACTGAAATTAGCCATTTGAAATTTCAGGAGTGAACAAGTTTAACCCTTGCCCCAATAGTCCAAGGTGCAAATAGCCTATATCTAGCTGTGTTTCAGGCAGGAGGTCATAGGTGACCACTTAAAGCAGATTGAAAGTAAAGCAGAATGTGCCTCAAGGCGCATTCTACTATCCTTTCAGCTTGCTTTAAGCTATCATCTGTTAGAATATGAAAACTTTCTCATGATACTTATTCATGACAGTAAAAAATGTAACTATACTCACGGAATTTAAAAACTGTGCATTGGGAAAAGCTTTCTAAATAATAGGAATAACAAACCAAACATAAATTGACATTGTTATTGTGTTATTTAAACATTAATCTAACATTTCGTAAGTGTCAATAAAGTGTGATGTCAATCAGGATTGTACAGCCATGCGTTTTTGTCATTAAGGCAATATGACGGGTTTGACGTCAGAATGGGACATACAGTAGGACGGATTCAAAATAAGCGTAATCTTTTGCGCACTGTCCTCGGCCTGGTTAGACGAATGTTTTGAGCGTAAAGTTTGAAGACTGAAGATGATGACGCGCATGTGTAACGGAAATATACGTATCTTGTCGACGTTACGTTAATAGCGGTATCCCTGGTCGCAGGTTCTCGCGAGCATTGCCAATTTGTCGATACGTCTCCATAATTACGACATGAAGTTACGATGAAGACCAGATTTGCCTAAAAAATCATTTTTTCTGCATTACAACCTTTAATATTCTTACTGAACGTAAACGCGTACTTTCAGACAGCCCTGGCATAGCCGTCATAGTCGATAAAACAAATTTTACTTGTTTTTCCATTGAATTACTTCCAAAATAAACGTACAAATGAGTGTTCTGACCAATTCATGCAAACATAGACAAATGTCTTTTGACACGCAAAAGTAACGTTAATTTCACGAAAAGGATAACCAACAACTTCTACACACTTTATCCAACTGTACGAACCTTCTTTACGTGAGCTAATTGAAAACATGTACTTTTAAAACAAATTTCAACCATGCATAGTTTTTAAATTCCGTGAGTATATTTTCTTTAGCGGAGGAGTAAATTGAATACGTAAAATTGCGTATCTATTTAGTTATGGCTTTAACCATGATGTATTTAAAGAAAAAAGTTCCTTACGGAGTTCCCTGCTTTATTTATATACTGCTTTAAGCAGTAACTTGACTTCAACTTCTTTAATGAATGTTCTTTTATGGTGCTTATGTAAAGGAGTAGGAAGACACTGAGCTTTTATTTTCTGTGAATGAAATATTACAAGTACAAATTCCACTGCATTATGATTTCCTTGTAAATAAGTCTGACAGAATGTAATGGCCATTGTTAATATATATCATATGACTGTTTCAGGTTTGCCTAAAGGTGCGATACTTACTCATGAAAACTGCCTGAGTGCTACACTGGCAACCATGAGAAACTTTGTAAGTAAAAGTTTATCTATTAGATAAGAAAAACAACAATTGATACATACGAGGCACTGACAGATTTTAGGTAGAGTTATAGGCCGTCAATGCAATTTGAGTACATGTATATTTATGTTCAAGCTGGCAAGGTAGGTAAACTACCCAGAATTTCAAGTAGACTGGTTCATGTTTTGGTAACTAAAAAGATCCACAAGGGAACCTAATATCCAACAAGAGTTACTAAGTGTTGAAAGAGTTAAAATTAGCTGGACGTCGCGATATGACTGAAATACTGTTGAAAGTGACGTAAAATCAAAACAAATCAAATCAAATTAAAATGGACATTTTTGTTTAACAAGTTTGTGGTTGAGATTCCTTTTATGAAACTATTTGATGCAGTTGAAATATTGTAATGTTTTGTGTTGATTTCAGAATGCCAATAACCTACATGTGACCCAGACAGACACTCTGATATCCTATCTTCCCCTTGCTCATTCATATGAAAGGTTGTGTGAGGTAAGTCTTCTCAAATACTCTCAAACCTGTATTAACACATTCAACCCTAGCGACAAGTATAGTTGTCATTTACAACATTGAACCTGTGAGGATTACACTTGTCCTGTGCAAACAGTGTAGACCCTGATCAGAGGGCTCCATCCATATGGAGCCCTCCGATCAGGTTCTACACTGTTTGTCATTTTGAAATAAATTGTTAAAATCATCCCCAAATAGTCAAAAATAGACAAGACATATTTTGAAATTGGAATTGTCCATTAAAAGTGTCAGGGGTGAATGAGTTAACCCATTCACCATTCACCATTGAGACTTCAAATATGCAATTCCAGTTTCTAATAAGTGCAACTTAGAAAGATATTGCAAAATGACAAACAGTGCAGACCCTTATCAGAGGGCTATTGTCAAACTTGCATTTTGCAACCAGTGCTCATAAGATACAGTTGGTGCCTTTATGACCAGCGACAGCTTACTTAACCCTTAGCCCGCCAAATAAATTGTCGTCTGCTATATTTCTCGTCAGCTTCAAGTTTCAAAGTTGCTCAAAATTGCTGAAAATGTTGTCCGAGTGTCAAACAGCTTGGATCCAGATGAGACGCTGAGTTATTCGGCGTCTCATCCGGATCCAAGCTGTTTGCATATGGAGCTATAGTCGTGAGTGGCAGGCTAAGGGTTAATTCATGAACAATTTAACTCTTTCCATAAGTACACCTTTTTACGCCTAATTAGTTCTACATTCAGGAAAAAAGTATCTTTTTTGGAAGTTCTGAACATATAGCACACTTCTTAAGGCATTTCCAGTATTAATCCAGATGGTAAGATGAAAGTAAAGCACAATGCTCCTAAAGGAGCATTCTGCTTCACTTTCAGGCTCCTTTTAATAGGACACCTACCTTAAATCTAAAAACAGGTTATTGGGAAGGTTTATGGTCTCAACGTCCCAAGACCGCAACGTACCAGACGGAACGTCCCAATTATATGGATGGAACGTCCCACTATATAAAAATTATATGAAAACAGTATTATTTTACTGTTCCTTAATAAAGAAATGGTTTAATAATTTTCCCGAACCTAATCTGAAGGTTTTATGAAGAATATTGTCAAAAAATTAACACCCGATCGAAGGAAAAAAAGAATGCCTGTATAAACTCGTATCACGATGGGATGGAATGTTTGGCTTTTATACAAATGTCTCATTACAGACTAGAAGCCATCGCAGGTTTTAATAAGGGTTGAATCTGTGTGTAAATCGAGTGTACACATGTCATACGAATACAGTGAGGAACCTGATCAGGGGTTATTCAATCCTAAATAGTCATTAATGGACAAAACTTAGCTGGAAACTGGAATTGTCCATTCAGGGATGAATAGGTTATGGAAAATTATCGGTGATTGTAAACCAAGAAAAGCCAACTTTTTTAACAGGTGTGTCGATACAGTTACTTAAACAATATATATATGGCTTTAAATACGATATTAGTACATCAAATCTATTTTAGTTGGTGTTTACGAAGGTTAGGTAGGATCGGCATTTTTCATATCGTCGCCGATCTTTTTGAGCGGGAATTCATATATGACTTATAAACTGGTACACAGATACCTTTAAATACGCTATTACAACATAAAACTATTTTCCTGTGGTGTTCTCTGCATTTCGAGTCGCACGTCGATGAAAACAAAGAAAATGAATTCTGCTAAATATGACGCCTGCTTAAGGTACTTCGCATATGCGCCTAGTTTCCATACGATTGTTATGAAAATTGTCATGAAGAATGATAATAGCCTAAGAAACAATGTGTGTAAATATAGGCAAAATTTATCGTGTGGTTTGTCTTTAAGGTCTTTTTTCTGACAAAAACCTAGAATTTTGATGATTTTATTTTTCTTAAAAATGAATAAAGCTAATGACTATAATTCTCGCCCAATAAGTAGTCCACAACATTCATTACAAGAAAAGCTAAAAACATTTTGAATAAAGGTGTTCAGAAAGATGTTATCAGCTATTTAAATTTTGCAAAATGCTAAAAAATTGAATTACAAAAAACTGACTCATTCAATGTATATTTGTTTTCATTTTATTCAAATATAAGGTTGATGAACTAGTCAGTCTGAAAAAATTAGAAAATATTACAGTCAGGATTTGTTGTAATAACATATTTTCTTATTAAAATGTGGGATATTTGTTGTTTAGATACAGTTACCTACCTTAGAATTAAAACTTTGTCATTAAAATGCATTATTATTTATTCATGGACTTGCATACAAGGTTTATATAGTGTTTGAACATAATTATAATGGGCAATATCGATCTTGAAAAGGTTAGCGTATTGATAAGCTTCAAGGTGTGGCTTTATAGTTTGATCAAATCGTTTACATGTATACCGATTTAATTGACTTGTAAGTCATTAAACTAAAACGTACAGGTAAGTGGACATATACTTGGACCGTAAACATCACTAGTACTAATCAACGAAGACTAAACATAACATGTCTCTTGATTACTGCGTTATGGATTAACAAGTCAATAAATCGGACACTAAAAAAAATTAGTTGGATCGGATGGGTCTCGAACCTATGACCTTTGGATTGCTAGTCAACCACTATAGTCAACCACTATACTAACTGCGCTATGAAGGATTATACTAATTTATATCAACATTTCCTTTATATAAATTTTCTAGTATAAACACGTACGAAAAAAGTCTGTGTCGTCCAGACGCATATCCGCTCGCCCGCAAGACCGACTTCCGGTAGCGAAAGGCCTTAAATCAATATAATCCTCTATATGTGACTTTATTAATATCCAATTTACAAACAATTTGGAATATATGATGAGAATTGAGTTGGTCTCTAATAAGGATGAAACTGTTTGAAAAGGTTATCAGGAGATTAGCTTTAGCTGCCGTCACGGCCGTCGGAGTGTAGTATTTGCAATTTTTTCTACGATCGGGTGTTCATTTTTGTAATAACAGATATCCTAAATCAATCAGATTATATATCGTGAATAATCTCAAAAACAATAAATTATACAAAAATAGTATGATAAAACTGATTTTCTATAATTTTTATAAAGTGGGACGACATTATTTGTTAATGACGAGTATACTCGTCGTTAGGGCTGAATGTATAAACCTACGAAAACGCCCCGAGTTCCCCATTTAAAATAGGGGTTATGCATTAATTCTATTTTTTGACTTTTTTCCGACACTCCAGCCATGGCGTACAAATACACATTGAAATACCGAATACAACGTTTAAAATAGGTTTAAGATATAGTCTTGAAACTTATTATATCAATTTAAATGTATAGTATGAACTCATGGTCGAACATTGGCGACCATATTAAAGTGCCGAGTATCCCTGACATACGAAAACAAAAGCCGAAATTCATTTAATATGTACATAATATAAGCTCGTTCCGTTGTGAATATTCTTTCCAGACTCAACCCACTATGAATAATTAACTAAATTTCTACTCTGTTATAATTAACAATCGTTTTTGCTAAACAGTTGTGACAACTCTGATCTATGATAACTCTATAGACAGGTATAGTAGGCCCTGAACAATGTCTGCTCTGTTTGCAGAGGCGTTAAAAGGCTCAGTCGGGAAAGGGTTAAGAGACCTACAAATTGGTGTTAAAACAAAAATCCCGTTCAAAATGATTCTTTTATTGGATTAAATGCGGCTACACTTAAAACTGAATTGTCACTTTTATATTGACACCGATTTTAACAGTCCACAAAGGCATCTTTTTGAAACTTGACTGAAATTAGTCGCAGGTTGGAAAACACATGTAATTTCAAAGAAATCGTAATATCTGATATTCACGTTTAAACGCAAACGAAATGCAATTGCAATAAAATGTAGGAAATGACAACTAGTGGTCAATTCTGAATTTATTTATTTTAATCTGAGTGGCAAACATTAAGGAGCCTGGTCAGACGCCGGGTTACTCTCCAAAATGTTTGCAATGTCAATAATAAGTTTTAGCAAAAATGCGTTTATTTGGAAAGAATAATGTGTTCTCCACTATAATTACCTAACAAATCAATAGTCCAGTCCACGGAATTATAAACTTCTGTATATTTCCTTGTCCAGTCAATATTATCTGTAACAAAACTATTCAAAGTCTGATTCGACTCATACACACAAACACGTAAGGGACGGGTGATTGACAGGACAAGGTCTTTTGAAGTTAATCGACACAGCTTCTTACAGGTTAACCGCTTTCTGATGACATGTTTCATCTGTTTCTGCAGACTTTATTTTCGGCAGTCGGCTCTATTCATAGTCTTTGATGTTGCCGCGCAGAGGGCGATTTTTTTTTGTTTTTAAAAAGGGACCATCTGCTGAGAAGAACCACCAGTCAAATTATCAGAACACACTGTTTAAATGTTATTTAAAAACAATTGTAATAGTTATGCACCCATGCAAACCTGGCCTATTAAACTACCGCTGTACCCAGACCATTTAGCCTTATCTATTTTGTTAAGCAAACAGTGTAGACACTGCTCAGATGAATCATTCACGAGTTCTTTGATCAGAATCTGCACTTTTTGATGCCCCCGGTATCTATAAATGCGGATGGGTATAGCGTTGTCCTGTCCGTGTGTCCGTCTGTTAAGTAGACTTTACCGTTTCCTCCAGCATCAATACCACTTACTCAAATCCCTAGATACTTATACAGTTGTTGTCTTTAAGTTGGTTTACGGGTAAAATATTTAACCCTCATCATGTTAAGTGCAACTTGTCTAATAATTGCAAACAGGTTGTATCCAGATCTGGATCCAAACTATTTGTCACTCATTTCAACTTTTCTTCTTTTTCAAATGCATGAAAACTAATTTTCAGCTTATCAGACAATATGTTTAAAAAAGACGACAATTCAGCATGAACACGTTAAAAAGTCTTTGATCAAATCTTCAAAGTTAGCCGACTTCGCTTCCCCGCTCAACATATTCAACTCACAAGTAGAGTTTGTTGTTTTCTAAAAGTGATTGACAGCGGATTTTACTAATAATTATCCAATTGAAATACACCTTTTGGGAGCATGAAACTTTCCTTTTAGGGCCCAGATGTGAAATTAACAAATGGATAATGTTTCTAAATCTTCGAGTTACGATGTTCGTGTGTATGTAATGAGTTTACACGCAGTGATCTGTGAATGATTTTCTGGAATTTTACGAAAAATGCTGAAGATAAAAAATAAACTTGGCGAAAACAAAACACTTTTCATGGGAGTATAATTATAAGGTAAATCCGTTAATTTCATTCAAGTGTCATATATAAACCAATAATTTGCTGTCTTATTATGATCTATTATGATATCAATATCTTTTTTTTTATAATGGCAATTTCGAATTGGAATTGAACGTTTGCTAAATAAATGAAACAAGTTGGAAGTTTTTCTGTGTGAATCAATCAGACATTTAAAAACGTTAAGAAAGTTAAGAAAGTCGCAAACATTTGAAAAATTTATCAAATCGTGCCGATGTTCACACCCTCGCGAAAAATATTATGCTATGCGATTATCAGTGCGTGCGGAATACACAGTGGCATATTAGACTTGACACGTGTATATGTGTTACGCCTCTCGTCTGCAACTTTTCCCTTTCATGTATGCCGACATTTCAAAGAGTGTAATCGTAGACATGAAACATATACACAGTGAAAAAAGGTAGCTACTTGGGTGTGGCATTAGCGAAAGGAAACTTATCTTCTACGAAATACGAAGATTAATGCGATGCTATAAGTGGATAAAACAACCCCGACTAACAGATGATAATACTCGCATAGGAACATCGTATGTACATAGTATGTAAGCAAAAAATATTTCATTTAATCCCAGTTACTCATTTAAATCACTATTTAACTTTTGCATCAATTAATAATTGTCAAATACGGGTGATATATATAATTTTTTAAAAATGGCACGTTGGGTCCACAAATGGTACATTGATGTCGTGGGGCGTTGCTGCGATGGGGCGTTGAGACCAGACACCATTGGGAATATTGGGTAAAGGGTTAATCATGAGTTTTCAATTTCAGGCTTGTACATACATTGCTGGAGGCAGGATTGGGTTTTTCCAGGGAGATGTGAGAAAGTTGATGGATGACATCAAAGAGTTAAAGCCGACAGTATTCCCATCTGTACCAAGGCTGTTAAACAGAGTATATGATAAGGTAGGTGGGAACCTGAAAAAACCAGTTAACCCTTAACCCATTACCCCATAGCCTGTTTCTAATATTGAAGACAGGTGATCACCGTTTTGGGGGCTGTCTTTTGTATGTTTATTCATGTTTTATTTCAGATCTAATTGTAGTTATTTTGTCTTTTCTCGATTTGTAGGTACATTTGTGTTATTTCATTTAAAGTGCTTTTGAACGCACAACCCCTGTGTGAAAAGAGCACTATATAAATTTGGTATAATAATAATAAAGACAGGTGACTACTTAAAGCAGGTTGAAAGTAAAGCAGAATGTGCCCTAAGGCACATTCTGCTTTACTTTCATTCTGCTTTAAGCTATCATCATCTCGGGTAAAGACAATATTTCTTATGGTACATATTCATGATTGTTTAAAGTGAAACCAGTTTCTGTAGTGGAGGAATAAATCAAAGACGTATTTATGGGGTAATGGGTTAAATGTCTTTTTAAACCTTATTCCTCCACTAGAGAAAATAGTTCCACTTAATGCAGTCATTAATATGTAATGTAAGAAAAACTTTCTATTTCCCAACCGATAGTAGCTTAAAGTAGTCTGAAAATACAGTACAATTTGTCTTAAGTTGCAATCTGCTTTACTTTTTACCTGCTGTATATGTTAATTTATTTAAGTCTCATTCATGTACAAACACTGAATACATATCATAAAACATATACAATTAGTACATGACCATTCATAATTTGAATTATAAGAGACTATCCACAAGTACATGACAACAGTATCATAATCAAGTGGTCACTTTACTTCAAAACTAGAAACATACTTTGGTATAAAGTTAATCAGTCCATGTTGATCTGCCAACTTCTAGCATTTCCAATCTGTAGACTCAAATACTCATTATACTGTAACACCTACAGTGATATGTTTTGTTCATTGCAAAACCACTAGACAAAAACAACTATCACTTGATGATTATTCTGTAATTAGTCATTAGTCTCTTGACTATAATTCATCTGTGGTTGTACAAATGATTCTCAAAGTTTGTGCTGCAAGCAAATCTTGTTTCAGCAAGCAGTTAGTGAAAAGGCATGGCCACAGCAACTTAACTCTTTCAACACCATGGACCTGTTTAAAATATACTCATTATATTTGCAAACAGTGTAGACCCAGATCAGGGTCTACACTGTTTGCTAATTCAGATCAGTATTTATTAAACTACCAAGAATTCCAAGTAGACTGGATCAAGTTGTAGTAACTAAAAAGAGGGAACCTAATAAGTAATAACCCACAAGAGTTACATGTACAGTCAAACCTGTCATAGCGACCGTCCCTATATAACGACTATTTGTCTTAGCCGACCTTAAAAATTCCTCCCAAATCATTTTCCTTTATGTTAAGACCGTTGTATACCGACAAACCTGTGTTACGCGACTAACGACCGTAATATGCCGCTCCAAAAGTCCCATGTCCCTATTTAACACACCTGTTTGCAGCGACTCGATAATTGCCGGTCATTATCGATTTTTCAGTTTTCATTTCCGGGAGGCGAATATTCCTTTGTTTGTATGTTAGATCAAAATGTGTAGTGTTTATTTAGTTATCCTAAAAAGTGATATACAACAGCTTTGTTTAATATTCATTTAAATTATATTTGATAATATTTCATTCTGAAAAAAAGATTTCCGAAATTTTGTTTTATAAACAAGTAAATCACGTTCCAAAACTGCATGTTATAGTTTGTGAATAGACAAATTGTGGTAAATAGTTCAACGGCGATCTTGATTTGGGAATGAATTTGGAGAATTGAGCTACCGAAAAGCAATTAAATATAAAAATAACTATTAGAACTCGACAAAAAATGCTTTTCTTACCCCGAAAATAACTATTCCGGGGATGATTTACGATTAAAAGGGTTAAAAAGTCGTTCCCAATCCAACACTCCATTACGAAAGAACGGATGGGGGAAATTATGTCGTATAAACGCCGGCGTATCATAATCGTAAATTTTGCGAAAATACCCGTGTAATTAACATTTTATATGCATGTAAACCGACAGTTAGCTTCTTGAATTGATTTTCGTACGATACATTATGAAAAATCACATTAGAAAACAAAGCGATATTCCGAAATTGCGTAGCAGAATTTCTATGCACATTCCTATATGCTGTTGCGAACACTTGGATTTCGGCATATGTGTATTAGTGTGTTACAAGTAAAAAGATGGTTCTAAGCGTCTTTTCTTCCGTCGGTTTTACAAAGTATTTTTTTTCTACTTTGTAAGACTGTGTTTTTAATAGAGCTGTCATATTTTGAAATTGACTTGAACAAAATGGCGGCGCGATAACATAATAGACGCGACACTAAACGTGGACATTTCGGGAAAGATTTACCTGTGAGAGACACAACAGAGACAAAAAACAACTAACACACTCTGGGATCGAATTCTTACTCCATAAGACGCGATTCTGAATATGAATTATACAGTAAATAGACTGAGAAAGCGATCCTAAATTGGACACGTGTTTATCAGATACAACGGAATTGAAGGACAAATTTAAACTTTTTCGTCGAACCTGTTACGGAATAAATCTCTAAAAAGACCAGACCGACGAATATTTCAGGTGATTGATTGGATCATTTATAGTATTTGATCAACTGGGGATGAATAGTCGACAAGTTAAATAAGTAGATCTATTTGTCATAATAGCAATGCAACTTTGTTTGAAAATATAGAAAATGATCTTAATTATTGCTTTTGGTAGAAAGGGTTAATATATAATTTTATTCAGAGAAACATCCATATGGTGTTCATTTGTATACTAATTTACCCCTGAAAATTGATAACCTGACTTATGCGACTACCTGTCTTATGTGACCTTATTGTGTCTCTCCCCTTGAAGGTCACATAAGACAGGTTTGACTGTACTTAGTGTTGAAAGGGTTAATGTAGCACTTATGTAATGCAGAAAATTACAGTAAGCTGCCTCTTGTCAACTCTCACTATTTTCCTTCTTCTGAATAGGCAGTGGATACATGTGTTTGACTTGTAAATGATTTTCTTACAATGATCAGGTAATGGCTGGTGCCAGTGCTAGTGCTATAAAGAGTAAAATGTTGGCCATGGCTCTCAGTGCTAAAGAAAAAGAAGTCCGAAGGTAAGCTTAACCACTCGGAACATGGTACATAAATACTGCACACAACGTCAGTTAGATTAGAGAAATACAGTTGCACCCCGGGAAACAGGCACCCCGATAAAACGGTAACTCCGCTATTAAGGACGATTTTCCAAAGAACCATGCATTTCTCTTCATTTCTGTTGTATCTGAAATCCTATAATACGACCACCCCGCTATTACTTATTACGGCCACTTATTTATGACCAAAATTGATATTTGGAATGGAGGTGCCCTGTGGGTTGAATATTGATGTTGTGTAGTTAAAATTTAAAAAAAAGTTTAAATTTAGTCAAAATTTTACCTTTTGTGGACTTCGGTTTTTCGGCTGATTTCTCATGGTTAATGTTTTGGGGTAAGTGTTGTAATGCAACTAATACTACATGAAATATTTGTATTAGGAAGCTGATATTTGGAATGGAGGTGCCCTGTGGGTTGAACATTGATGTTGCGTAGTTAAAATTTGAAAAACAGTTTAAATTTAGTCAAAATTTCACCTTTTGTGGACTTGGAGGTTTGGGACTGAAATTTCAAAGTTAGTTATGGAGTAAGTGTTGGAATGCACTTATACTACATGACATATTTGCATTAGTAAGCTGATATTTGGAATAGAGGTTCCCTGTGGTTTGAATATCAATGTACTGATACACTTTTCTATTGATAGGTACCTATTAAAGAAAGGTTTAATTAGGCGAGCTTTGCTGTTCTCCGACAGCTCTTGTTATATGAATTGCAATTGGGCTGTGCTATGACAAAATCAGACCTACTGCATTATAAAGTAGTTACTGTGTAGGCCAAGAATATCTGTCATCTCAAGCTCCAAATTGGATCAGCTTCTGCACTTGGAAACAAGTATGGTAACACCATACTGTATAACTATGCTAGTTACTGTAGTAAGTGTCAAACAGTGTAGACAGTGTGGCTAATCTGGGTATAAGCTAAGCTGTTTGCGATACAATAAGTCTGGTTTTCTCATTGCATAGCTTAAATGAATTGCGTTGTTGAAAGGTTTAAAAACCAGACTGATGGGCATATACAGTAAAACCTTCCTATTATGACCACTAAAAGTAAGGATAATTGATTTATAAAATACAGGTGACAGCTTAAAGCAAGGTGACCGTAATACAGAAAGCTCCTTAAGGAGCTTTCTGTTTTACTGTCACCTTGCTTTAAGCGGTCACCTGCCTTAAACACTGAATAATTAACAGTTTAGCGGTTGTAATAGTGAGGTTTTACTGTATATCTCGGGTCAAAGTTAAATGTTTTGTTGTATTTCAGTGGTATAATACGTAATAACTCATGGTGGGACAAGCTTGTGTTCAGTAAAGTCCAGCAGTCTCTTGGTGGTGAGGTTAGACTGGTGACAACAGGGTCAGCCCCTCTGTCCCCTAAAGTACTCATGTTCCTACGATGCTGTACAGGCTGTCCTGTAAGTTTCTAGTTAGATGCCACTTAATAAATTATATTGTTAAAGATTTTCCTGCATTCATTTCATGTATTCCTACTTTTAGCATGCTAGAGGTGAAACCATGATAACTTAAAATGCAGAGCTCCAAATAAGGGGAGTATTTCAAAAACTAAAATCTTATTTTCTGCATTAAACCCTATGGTGTCACTACTCATTAGAATCGTCTTGAAGAGACGATTCTAATGAGTTACAATCGTCTTGAAGAGAAGATTCTAATGAGTAGTGACACCATGGGATTTGGTGCTGAAATTATTGAGATAATGTTGGATTTGTTCAGTGTACTCCCCCTTATCTGGAGCCCTGCTTTGCAAACAGTTTGGATCCTGATGAGACACTGCATAACATGGCATCTTGTCAGGATCCAAACTGTTTGACACTCTGACTTTGTTTTGTTTACACAATGCTTATCCTGCTGTATTATTGATTGCTTCAAATTTGAATATTTTTGTTTCAAATAGACTGAATTAAACTTGGCCATCAGGAGGCATAGTTTTTTAAAACACATTTAAACATTTTTATGCCCCCGGCATCGACAGATGCGGGAGCATATAGTAATCGTCCAGTCCTTCCTTCCGGCCGTAACCAGGTTAAGTAGATTTTACCGTTTCATCTAGCATCAACACCGCTAATTCAAATGCTTGGATACTTATACAGTTGTTGCCTTGGACCATTCCCTAGCCGCCAATAATGCCCAACCTTGATTTTGACCTCGACCTTGACCTAATTTGGACTTAGAATATTTTGAATGGGCTATTTCTTGGTTAACTAGATTTTACCGTTTCGTCTAGCATCAACACCGCTTACTCCAATGCTTGGATACTTACACAGTGCCTTGGACCATTTCCTATCCACCAATATAACCTAACCTTCATTATGACCTTGACCTAATTTGGACTTAGAATATTTTGAATAGGCTATTTCTTTGTTAACTAGATTTTACCGTTTCGTCTAGCATCAACAATACTTACTACAATGCTTCAATACTTATACAGTTATTGCCTTTGACCATTACCAACTGACCTATATTACCCAAGCTCAGGTTGACTTTGACCTAATTTGGTCTTAGAAAAAATTCAAAATATACTTCAAGGATGCCACCGGGGGCATAAGTGTTTATTGAACACGCAGTCTTGTTGTGTCAAGTTTTTGAGGTCTTTTGGACTGAAATAACAACAAAAGAAGTTGGAATTTTAAGTGGCTGCTAAATACAGAATGCTCCTACAGGATTTACTGTTATGCTGCATTAAGCAGCAATATTTACTAAGAGTTCTGTATGCCTCATCGATGAATCATTAGTGGGCAAGTTGAACAATTATTTGGGTCAGAGAAATTTGTTTGGTTTCCAAACTTCTGGTTTAGGTGATGAAGTAGCAGTTAATTGTGTCTTTCAGGTTCTTGAAGGCTATGGACAGACTGAGTGTTCCGCTATATGCAGTCTACAGATGCCAGGAGATGGTGATATAGGTAACATATGATCTCTATTTGCAGTTAAATAAGAGTGGGCTCATATGAAAAGACCAGGGGCCGTCTTACGAAACATTGTATTACAAATATTGCTGTAAGTCAGATTCTAAAAAATTAATTATTAATTATTTCTCCATCTAATCCTGTCTTGTGACATCTCTTTGGAATCGTCTTGAAAAGACGATTCCATTCCAAAGAGATGTCAAAAGACAGGTTTAGATAGAGAAATCAGGAGCTAGATGTATTTTAAAGTTTTGACTTTCAACCGTTTTTGTCGTATGAGGTTTTGTAAGACAGATCCAACGATCTCAGACGCAACTCAAATGTTTTATAACCTTAGGGTCAGTGATGTATGAAATTGATTTGGCCAATGATTTCCATGTTCTTAGTATAAAATGAGTAATTGTTTTACCAAATAAATGCTTAATTTCTTAATCATGTTTCATTAGTGTTAGAAGAAAACAAATCCTCCTTGTTTGTGAAATAAGAGAATGGATTAGTTGTTGTTACTCCCTTAACCCTTTCCTTACCTACTTCTCATAAGTATAACAAATGAATATCCATTGATAATGTTGAATACAGACGGCAACTTAAAGCAAAGTTAACCCATAACCCCATACATACGCCTTTGTACGCCTTTAATTTATTCCTCAACTGAACAAAATAGCTCCACTTTATACAGTCATGAATATGTTTCATAAGATATATTTTCTATATTCTAGCAGATGGTAGCTTAAAGCAAGTTGAAAGTAAAGCAGAATGCGTCTTAAGGCGCATTATGCTTTACTTTCAACTTGATTTAAGTGGTCACATGTCTTCAAAACTAGAAACTGGCTATGGGGTAAAGGGTTAAAGTGAAGCAGAAAGTTTTCTGAAGGAGTTTTCTGCTTTACTTTCATTTTACACTGAGCAGCTACCTTCCCTAATATCTGTTTGATACACATGATTTGCACTCATGGCTATGGAGGAAAGGGTTAAAATTCCATAATTTTGACATTTTATGATTGAATTGATGCATTAACCTCAAGTGAGACATAATTATATGTGTCTTTTACAAAAAGAGTAGATATCAAACCTTTTGAAAAACCCTCTGATCGGTATCTGCACTGTTTGTCATTCTGCAGCATACCGTATAAGTGGGGTTTTTTTGCGAGAAGGAATTTTCGCTATTTTCACGTGTGTATCAAACTCACGAAAATCTAATCCGTCAAATATTCCTAGCTTTCTCTAGGCCTTTTTCATTTTCGGCAGCAAAGTCAACTCAAGGCAGTTGTCGTCTAAAAATCTGTTTAAATTGTTTTATGTAGAAATACTAGTACCAATACATTGCCTGGCAGTCTATGTCTAGATTAATCACAATGCTATTTTGTGCTGGACCAGAAAAAAACCCACAACTTGGTTAATTTCATAAAACAAACCACCATTTCTTCGTTCACGTGTTCTTATTCCGGACGGCATGCTTGTTTGCGTAATACAGAGACGGCTATGAAAAACACCAGAATGTTCTTGTATTTTAACCCCGTGTCCACAGATACTGTTACCTTTTTCATTTGTGATTACTTTTGAAAATATCGAAGTTTGGGCCCAGATCAAATCTAATGGAAAACTTGTGGAAAAAACTCATTACCTACACAGCTTGTCTTTAATTTGAACCAGGCCTATATATATGTTCAATTTAATGCATTTTTATTAAGGAGATCTAAAGACGGGTGTCGAACAGTTTGGATCCAGATTTGTAGTGTTGCTCAGTGCCTTTTCTTTACTCAAACTGTTTGCCAATGCCAATCAAGTTGTGATAGGCAAACAAAGGGTTAATCGCTTTTACAGTCTGACCTATGTAATTCACTCGTAAATGACAGCTCGTCTGCAATTAAAAGGAATCGTTCTCCATTGTCTACAGGTAAATGGAGTGTGAAAAAGTGTGGATACTTGAGAGACATTGATTTACACTGCGTCTCATCTGGATCCAGTGGTGACTTTCTGCTGCTTCACTTCATTATAGACGAAAGACTGAAATTGCATCTGATCATATTGTTAGCAAGTGCGCTAGATACTTTATGAAGGGAAGATAGATACAAATGTATCAGTTGCCGTGAATAATAAATAGTTACTTCCCTTAGTTTTGAATGTGCCACTTACGTATGGGGATTAATTGACAAGATAAAACCCAAAACGGTACAATAAAATATACTTTAATATCATAACCATGAAAAATAGGTTTTCAATATACGTTAGCGCAAAAAATGAACACGCTAAAAATTCTTTTAGGGTAGAATCGCTAAATTTGCGTCTCGCGTAAAAAAAATACTTATACGGTATTCAAAACTAAATAAACAAACATGGATTAGAGAACCTAATTGGAAACTGGAACTGTCTATTTGAAGTTTCTGGCAGTGAATGATTTGATGTAAATATTTTGCAGGTAACGTTGGGCCACCACTGAGGTGTAACCACATTAAACTGGTTGATATTCCTGATATGAACTACTATGCAAAAGATGACAAAGGAGAGGTAATTAAAATATAATGTTTGTGTAACTGTTTCTTTCACATCTGGTTAAGTGGGTACTTTCATCTTCCTTTTGTTTCAATACTGTGATCTGCAATTTTCAAGTTTAAATCCTGATCATAGGCGAAATTACTTGGTATCTGATCTGGATCCATACTGTTTGCAAATTTCTAGAAAACTTTCGGCATACAAGGAGTTTTATGAAATATTCTTCATGGAGAGCTGCATATAAGGTGATATATCAAATACACACTTCCTTATGTCTCCACCGAATACTGTTTTGTGGCCACTGAACCCTTTCCCACATAAATATGCCTTTTTACGTCTTTAATTTATTTCTTGACTGAAGAAAATAGTTCCAATAAATACAGCCATGAATATGTACCGTAAGAAAATATTTTCTATATTTTAGTAGATATTAACTTAAAGCAGACTGAAAGTAAAGCAGAATGCACATTTAGACGCATTCTGCTTTACTTTCAACATGCTTTAAGTGTTCACCTATCTTCAATACTAGAAACAGACTATGGGGGTAATGTAAGAAATGTTCAGTTTACCTTCTCTTATTTAGAGCCATGTCATGCTTACTTTTCATGTTTCTGTTTGTGTGTTTCAGGTGTGTATTAAGGGACCAAATGTGTTCCAGGGATATCTGAAGGACCAAGTTAAGACTAACGAAGCCATTGACAGTGATGGGTGGCTGCACACTGGAGATGTTGGCCAATGGACACCTGTAAGCATGATTTTACCGTACAATCCTGAACTTTTTATATGGACTATTCCACTTTTAAAAGATTGACCAGCTATTGTTGATTTTAGGACCCTGGCATCTACTAATGAAGGAATCATATAGTGATTGGCCTGTCTGTTTGTGTGCATACAAAGTTAACTAGATTTTGCCATTTTATCTAGCAACAACACCACTTACTAAAGTACATAATTACTATACAGTTGATGCGTTTGACCACTCCAAATCCACAAGTATCGCTCATATTCGATTTCACATTGACCTATTTCGGACTTAAAATGCTTTAATAGGCTATTTCTCAGTTAACAAGATTTTAGCATTTCGTCTAGCATTAATATAGCTAATTAGAATGCTTGGATACTGTTGTTGCCTTGAGCTATTCGCAGTCCATGCATATCAACTAACCTCGATTTGACCTTGACCTAAAATCAACTTAGAAAAGATTAAAAATCTATTGTCAAGGATGCCAGTTTGGGGTATATGTGCTTTTTGAATGCAACATCTTGTTTGGGCTGTTTTGAGAAACGGTTTAGAAAAATAATAGTAAACCAAACAGGACAAACCAACATCCTAACAGAGTTTTCTGATGTGGGTGACTAAGCCACGTTTTAACTTTAAAATACGGGAATGTTTGACTTTAGTGTATCCAAACAATGAACCTAGACTGTAGACAAATGGTTATATCCTAATAATGCGAGTTTGATATATGAAAGTCTGACTGTTTGGTGTTTTATTTCAGAATGGCTGTCTTAAACTAATTGACAGAAAGAAGAATATCTTTAAGTTGGCTCAGGGAGAGTATGTGGCGCCTGAGAAGATAGAGAATGTTTATATCCGCTGTAGTCTAGTGGCCCAGGTGTTCCTGTTTGGGGACAGCTTAAAGGTAATAATGACTCTCCTATATTACAAAGTTCAGTGCTCCAGGTAAGAGCGAGTAAAATAAATGAAATAATCAGGGCTCCAGATAAGGGGGGTATTTCAAAAACTAAAATCTTTATTTCTTAATTAAACCCTATGGTGTCACTACTCATTAGAATCGTCTCTTCGAGACGACTCTAATGAGAAGTAACACCATAGGATTTTATGCTGAAATAAGTGAGAAAACCTTTGATTTGATCAGTTTATCCACTCTTATCTGGAGCCCTGAATAATCCAACATTTTCACAGTTATGTCTGCACCAAGCCCTATGATGTGACAACTGTCTTCGGAGACAATTCTAGTAATATGTCACACCATATGGTTTGGGCAGGATAAAGGATTTTTAGCTGTGGAAATGCTCTTCTTATCTAGAGCCCAGAAAGCTAGAATCAACTATTTGATTAGTCTATATGATGTTCCAAGTAACAAACTCAGCATCTGATCTGGCTCCAAACTGTTTGATATGTAAAGATTAAAACATACCAGAATCATAAAAAGGCAATTTTCTGTATTTATTTTGCTCCACTTTTCACTTCATTTAACAGGAATGAAAAATGTTTTAGCAAATGTTTACAGGTAATGAGTTTACTCTTTAGATATGCCCATTTGTGTGTTTCTTGATTTTAGAGCAAGAATTTCAAAATCTCAGTTCAAACTATTCTTTTAAATTTTTGTCAAGCAGAAAATACCATCATTGAAATATGGACTATGAGTGGTGACTGAATATATTGAAAGAAGGTAAACTTGTGTTTCAGTCCAGTGTGATAGCAATAATTGTACCAGATCCTGACACTCTACCTGGTTATGCCAAAGAGAAACTCAATCTGGAAGGAGATATGGAAAGCCTCTGTAAACAGCAGGTCAGTTTGCAAAATACATAACAAGAAGTTAATGGGAAGTTATCGGGGAATATCTAAAAAACTAAGATTTGGTGATTTTTCTTGGTGTTCTTAATACCAGTCATATTTGTTTAATGCCATATGCACTTTGCTTAAGTATTTGCTCTTTTTTTTGCAAATACACCATACGGTTTTCAGTCTCTTTAACTCATTACTCTATAGCCTGTTTCTAGTATTGAAGATGGGTGACCACTTAAAGCAGCTTGAAAGTAAAGCAGATTGTGCCTTAAGACACATTCTGCTTTACTTTCAGTCTGCTTTAAGCTACCATCTGCTGGGATATAGAAGATATTTTTACATGTAGTCATAATTGTATAAAAAGGAACTATTTTCCTTAGGGGAAGAATAATTTAAAGGCGGAAAAAGGCGTATTTATGGGGTAATGTGCTAAGGCTACTGGGTGGCTCATTAGACTGAAACGGTATTAATTGCAGGTGATAACTTAACCCATTACCCCATAGATACACCTTTTTACACCTTTAACTTATTCCTCCACTGGAGAATATAGTTTCACTTAAAACAGGCCATGTTATTATATACTTTCAACTTGCTTAAACATGGCTTGTCTATTAAAATCTAAAATTCTTTTGATTTTCGATTTTGAATGCCAATGGAAACAACTCAATAGTAAAATTCTTAACACTAACACATCACTGATTTGCGTCTTCACATTTTGCAGTTGCTAAGAGACTATTTTGTTTTAACATGTCTTTCTATTTTACAACTCTTTTTGTAGGCTGTGAAAAAGGCCATATTAGATGATATCACACTCATTGGAAAGAAGGCTAAGCTCGCTTCATTTGAACAGGTAAGGCAAAAACGAATTGCTATATAATCATATGATAAATATGAAATTATTTCAAAAATTGACACTTGATTTTATCTGAAATTGATTTCAAATAATATTTTGAAAGATCCAGTAAACATGTACAGCTATTTCATTGCCATTTTGACATCATAATCTTCTTAACACTTTCAACCCTAGCGACGAGGATACTTGCCTTTTACAAACAATGTACCTGTGAAGAGTACACTTGTCTCGTGTAATCAGTGAAGATGGTGATCAGAGGGCTGCTTGTCATTTGCATTATATAGTAAAAAATGGACCAAAGTGGATTCAAACCATTAGCCAGTGAGAAATGAAAAGAGTTTAAAAACTGTTAGGGAATCCATTTGTTTGGTGCCTCCGTGACCTAGTGGTTATAGTCACTGTAACTGACAATCACTAAGCTCAGCACCGCTGTGAGTTCGAATCCCAGTCAGATTGTTTGGATTTTTAGCTCACCTGAGCTAGCTCAGGGTGAGCTTTTGCAATCCTTGAATGTCCGGCGTGCGGCGTCAACAATTTTAGTGTTTACACTCTAGAGGCCACAATATTTATTCAATCTTTCTTAAACTTGCTCAGATGGTATGTTGCCATAAGAGTTCGGATGAGTTCGATTATGGCTGAAATCGGACAATTCGGTAATGAGTTATCAACCTTTGAATTGCTGAAAATGCCTTATTTAACAGTGTTTACACGCTAGAGGCCACAATATTTACCCAATCTTTCTAAAACTTTGCTCAGATTGTATATCACCATAAGAGTTCGGATGAGTTCATTTTGGTTGAAATCGGACAAATAGGTCATGAGTTATCTACCTTTGAACTGCTGAAAATGCCATATTTAACGGTGTTTACATTCTAGAGTTCACAATTTTTATCCTTATCTCAAACTTGCTCAGATTGTATATTACCATAAGAGCTCAGATGAGTTTAATTATGGTTGTAACCGGATCAATAGGTCAAGAGTTATCTACTGAAAATGACATATTTAAGTGTTTACGCTCTAGAGGCCACAATATTTATCCAAGCTCTATCAAACTTGCCCAGATTGTATATGATCATAAGAGTTCGAAAAAGGGTAATTATGGTTGAAATCGGACAAATAGATCAAGAGTTATCTACCTTTGAATTGCTGAAAATGCCATATTTTACAGTGTTTACACTCTAGCAACTACAGTTTTCAATGGATTTTCATTATACTTGTACACAAAGTTTATAGCTATACGTTCTCGAAGGAGTGCAATTATTGTTGAAATCTAATCATTGTGGAAATAGTTACCTGCCCTTGATATGCTTTGAAATGCTAGAAAAAGGCTTCATTTCAGTATTGTTTAGGCTCTAGTTATCTGCCTTTGATGTACTATACTAGAGTAGGTCGACAAACTTGAATGGATTTAGAATAAAAAGGGTGAAATTCAAAGGTAAAGCTATTAGGCTTCATTACAAATGGTGAGCGATATCAGGGCCTTCAGGCCCTCTTGTTCATGTAGAGAAGCCTACCAGCTGGCTCGCAGAAGGTTGGTGGTTCTACCCAGTTGCGGATTTGTGCCTAAAACGGTGCATAAAGGGCTTTTTGGGTCTAAGTGGCTTGATGTCGCAATATGACTGAAATACTTTTAAAAGCGACATCATAACAAATCAAAATCCATTTGTGATTCACAATCAGTAGTAATCTCTTATTGCAATCAACTTCAAACTTTTCCCTTCTTCACCAAAATATCAATCATTATGAATACCTGGATTCAGAACCTGTCAACACCACACAATTATAAGTCTTCAATCTTTTTATCTTTGTAGGCAAAAGACATATATCTTCACCCAGAGCTATTCTCAGTAGAAAATGGTCTTCTTACACCAACGTTCAAGGCAAAGAGGAACGAACTGAAGGTGTATTTCCAGACACAGATTGCGGACATGTACAAAGATTTAGTATAGATATCTTATCATGCATCCTGTCATTGCTCATGTAGTATGTTCATTTCATCTGATTGGTTGTTTCTTTGCCTTATATGTACAATCATGTGCGTGGTCTGCACCCTTTTCTCCACAATCATCAGTGCATATCACTTTCGTCCAGCTGTTTTTAAAGCAGGTGACTGCTTAAAGCAAGATTAAAGTAAAGCATTTAGGAGCTTTCTGCTTTACTTTAATCTTGCTTTAGGCTACCACCTGTGTTCATTATAACATTTAATTAATTATTATTCAGTTGTGGCACTAACTTGAAGGAGTAGGTAGAGGTTGTCAAGAGTCATTTCTATAGAAGAAAGGGTTAAGCAGTAATGTCTATAAAACTGCTTCTTGCAGAACAAAGTAATGCAGAAAGCTCCAATAAGAGATTTCTGCTTTACTGTTTCTCTGCATTAAGCTGCCAGCTGTCTTGAAAGACAGAACAATCAATTTTTATGTGTACAAGTATGACAGTTTTAAATTTTCCTGTGATCGTTAAAAAATTAACAATAATGAATTTTGAATAGAAGTTCTTTCTGAAATTGTTCGTTCTGAGTGGTATTAAAATTCACATGTGAGTTGATAATGTGGCATTAAAGACACTTCTGTGTTCATGTTGGAAGACAAAGGGTAAGAAAATAATGTTAAATATAAGTATGTAACTTTGAAATTGATGTGAAATTGAAATGTCTTGATGTAACACTGAACTATGAGATATAAGTGCTATTGTTAACTTTATTGATTTACTTGAAATGCCAGTTGAAGATCAAAATCATGTTAACTGCAGTCAAATCATGCTATAATGATCATTCTAAAGGAAGGCTTGATTTTGGTGTTGAAGGCAGGTGGAAGCTTTAAGCAGGATGAAAGTAAAGCAGAATGTTCCTATAGAAGCATTTTGCTTTAATATTACTCGTTTTAACCCATTACCCCATAGCCTGTTTATAGTTTTGAAAATAGGTGACTACTTAAAGCAGGTTGAAAGTGAAGCAGAATGCGCCATATGGCGCATTCTGCTTTACTTTCAGCCTGCTTTAAGCTTTTACCAGCTAGAATATGGAAAGTATTAAATATGACACATATTCATTACGGTTTATATTGGAACTATTTTCTTCAGCGGATGAATAAAATGTATGTGCTAAAAGTCGCTTCTATAAGGGAATGGGTAAATCAGTCATCTACCCAATCACAATCTGTTGAGTCCTTTTTCGATTAGTCAAAAAAGCTAGGTTTTATTGCATTTTCAAAGTTATCATCAATTGGTAGTGGTCATTTAATACTTTTTGAACATAACATAGTGTTAATTGATATTGAGCCAATTATCCAATCATTGTGTATGATTATGTATTAATAGAAGTGATGAGTTGATTAATGATGATGTGTATTGTAAATATGATGAAATAATAAACACATTGCTAAAGTGCTATTGTATAATGAAATAGTTTCATCAAAAACTTGTGTATAAGATTGATGAAATAGCAAATACAATTGCTAAAAGTGCTATTGTATAATAAGATAATAATTAATGAAATAAGATTGAGAAAATAACAGACCCACTGCTAAAGTGCTATTGTATAATAAGATAATAATTAATGAAATAAGATTGAGAAAATAACAGACCCACTGCTAAAGTGCTATTGTATAATAAAATTGTTATTATATATGTATGCTGGTCTGTATTATGCCATAATGCACTTTCTCACATAACTACCCCTGTTTTCTACAGCGAACAACGATCACGAATATCCTTGTCTCCGACACGGTTTAGATAAATTTCATGACATCACTCTAACATCACTATTTATAAAGGCATCATTTACATCACTGGGATTCCAAAAAAGCCTGTTGCTTTAAAAACTAACTTAAAACCATTGGTTTTGTGAGAAAAAGAATCTGTCACTCGTCGATGTTAAAGATAAGTTGATCTCAAGCTCATCTAGAATAGAAAAGTTATTACGCTTGCATATAGGCTTGCTTAACCCTTTAACCCATAGCCTGTTTCTAGTATTTAAGATATGTGACCTATTAAAGCAGGCTGAAAGTAAAGCAGAATGCGCCCTAGGGCGCATTCTGCTTTACTTTCAGCCTGCTTCAAGTTACCATCTGCTAGGATATAGAAAATATTTCTTATGGTACATATTCATGACAGTATAAAATGGAACTATTTTCTTTGGCGGATGAATAAAATGAATGCGCTAAAAGTCGCTTCTATAAGGGAATGGGTTAATAACATTTTAATTCTAGACTTGTTTGAGATCAGCTTGACTTTAACCTCGGCTCATGACAGATCCTATATGTCCAAATAACATCAAATTGCCTGAAATTAAAGGAGCTGTCTGACCGGGGTTTACACTGTGTTCTAATATGATATGTCTCTTGGGGAAAAGTTTCCTAATGTATAAGCCAGTGTAATAGTTCAGATGATAGAGGTTCATGGTGGGTCCAGTTTAATCTTAAGCATCAGAAGGGTTGAAGAAAAAATGCCCAGTTTTTCCATAGAAACAAAGCAAATCAGTGTAAAATTATAGAGAAGGCTGGGTGATGTATTTGATGACTGCAACTTGAGTAAGGTATGGTAGCATTTGAAATGTTTGATCATGTCTATTATTGTCATTTTCAGGTATATGTATGTGTTTTATAGAATGTCAGTTGAGCGTGTAGCAATGTTGAAATTATAGAATTTGTTTAATAAAACATGACGGCTTACATGTTATTATTGTATTAAACTTGTTCCATCAATTTGATACTACATGTACATCTCTCATTTTGACATTCTATAGATATACATGCAGATAATTTAAAATACTCTTATACTCTTTACCTGCCTTTATGTATTCATGGGCATTGTACTCTTGTGTAGATATTTCATGTACAGACAAACCTGTGTTCAGAGAACGTTCAAAGCAAGATTAATTTGCAGTCTTAAGACAAATTACGTCGGATTAATAAAATACAGTCTACACAAGATGTCTGAGATTGTGTGTTGTCTATTGTATACCTCTTGAACTAAGACAAATTACTGCTTAACTCTTTCCTCCCTGAAACTTTAAATGGACAATTCCAGTTTTGATTTTAGTCTAGTCCATTTTTGGCTTTTAAGGGTTGTTTTTTCCATTTTTGGCATTATGACAAACAGTGAAGACCCTGATCACAGGGCTCCTTTTGGAGCCCTCTGATCTGGGTCTTCACTGTTTGCACAGGACAAGTGTTATATTCACATGTACACTGTTTGAAAAGGACGCCTATATGCGGGACTAGGTTTCAAAGGGTTAATGCAGGACTGATTGACAAGAGAGCCCCGCTATTACGACCAATTAAATGAAGTCAATTTGATGGCGTTAAAGACAAGTGACGGCTTAAAGCAAGATGAAATTAAAGCACAAAGCTCCAACAGGAGCTTTCTGCTTTACTTTCATCTTGCTTTCAGCAGCCACCTGTCTTTTACTCTTAAGAAAACTTATTTATGTAGTGATGGTAATAGAGGGGTCCTACTATAATGTGTTAACACATTCAACCCTACCTGTCAGGATTACAATTGTCCTATGCAAACTGTAGATCCTGATCAGAGGGCTCCTTAAGGAGCCCTCTGATCAGGTTCTACACTGTCATTTTGAAATATATTGTTAAAATCAACCCTTAATAGTCAAAATGGACATGACTTATTTTGAAATTGGAATTTTCCATTAAAAGTTTCAGGGGTAAATGAGTTACACTCCTACAGTGGCTACAGATTCTGTACATGCGCAAGTTGTTTCATAGAACGGCCACTGGACACAGGTTTGTCCTCTACCTGGGAGTTTTAATACAGTAGTGGCCCAATGGTTAACACCTTGGACTACGGTACCAGGGGTCGTGAGTTCGATCCCCCGCCGGACCAGCGGTCTGACTAGGGGATTTTTTCCGAATCCCTTATGATGTACAGGAATGTCCTTGAGCAAGACATGTACCGCGAATTGCTCCTCTCCACCCAGGTGTTAAAATGGGTACCTGTGAGGGTCTGAGCCGGTACTGCGGCTGCTTTAGCGCCATATGTTAGCAGTGCTCAATATTGTAGGCAAGATGGCTCAATGATCAGGGGGTAAATGTACAGTCAGCTGAGCGGTCATTCGGACTGAAAGTAGACTTTAACTGGTACTTTACTTTTTTACTTTATATCGTTGTACATTAACAAATATTTAAACATTATTCAGTCTAACTCAAGTTAAGCAGTGTATCAAAAGAAGTTTGTGTATCGGTCTGTAAGACAGCCTCTCAGCTAAATGAAAGTTAAAAGTTTCTTTACTTTTCCTGCATTAATTTGTCAGATGTAAGATAAAGAAAGAGAGAGTTGTTAAAAAAACTTAGTGTTGTTTTTGTTAATGCTTGCTCAGAAAGTACAGTGACACTTATGACAACCTGTCCCCCTAGATTATTCAGTGTTTAAGACAGATGATTGTATAAAGCAAGACTGAAAGTACAGCAGAAAGCTCCTTCTGTAAAGCATATCTATGAGGAATAGGTAAAGGCCTCAAAAGGTGTTTCTGTGGGGTGGGGGCCTGTAGATCATATTGAGAAAACTGTAGGAAATCTCTTCCTCTACAGAGAAGGATATCACAAGTTTACTGTTGGACATCAAGCTTTGGGTGTTTTACACAGTTTTAAATGATGGTGATGTTGTGTTTATGTAAATTGAATTAGTTTTAATCAATTTACTATCAATATTTAACAGTTTTGTGTTTGCATGCCCGAATTTCAATGTCAAGTAAATCTAGACTAGAATTCAGCATATGAAATGTGTTATGGCATTGATTTATGTAGTGATACAGAAGTGAAGTAGAATAAATTCCAGATATTATCACAGCTCTAGTCAAGCGTCATTGGTGGATAGTCATTGGTGTTAGCGCTTTCAACACCATGGACTTGTTTAAAATATACTCATTACATTTGGGTCTACACTGTTTGCAAATGTAATTAGAATATTTTAAACAGGCTCATTGTGTTGAAAGAGTGGCAATGGTTTCTTCACTATATTTGCTTACACCGATCTTGTTCTGCACTGTTTGTGATATCTAACATTCATGTGCAGAGAGTGAATGTCAGCAAAATTAATGTCCGATTTATATGATGGTACATTTGGTCTTTCGAATGTAATTCTTGATTAATGCATGTTAACTCTTTCCTCCCTGAAACTTTAAATGGACAATTCCAGTTTCAATTTAAGTCTAGTCCATTTCTGGCTTTTAAGGGTTGTTTTTCTCCATTTTTGGTATTATGACAAACAGTGAAGACCCTGATCAGAGGGCTCCTTTCGGAGCCCTCTGATCTGGGTCTTCACTGTTTGCACAAGACAAATGTACTATTCACATGCACACTGTTTGAAAAGGACGCCTATATGCGGGACTAGGGTTCAAAGGGTTAATATTTAGTGACAGATTAAATGGATATGTATATTTACACTGTTGGATATACTTTTGGTATATTTTTGGGACCTCTTGAGTAAAAGTTGTCTTTTATCAAAAATTGAAAGTTAAGCATTGTACAGGTCAAGGTGCCATTTTGAATTTGTAATGGACCTGGGTTTTACATCATGCTATAGTTTTTTTAACAGCTTGTAATTCTATGTTGGACATATTTACTGAGAAGTGTTATTTTCCAAAACATTGCAAATGACGCCGAGTCAATTGCGAGTATTCTCATTGAAATGAGAAGTGGTTGATTTTAAGTTTGCATCAACAGAGGAGAGCCATGCATGTGAACAATGAAAAGGATCTGCATTAATGTCAAACTTGCATGTTTTTGAACAGTTGACCTTCGATCACTTAACCTTATGTCGACCTTACCAATATGTCCCAACGGTAGTCATTTGTGCAAATTGCCAACAATAAATTGAGATGAAAGTAACTGGAAGGAGTCATTTACTCTAGGAATCGGTAGTATTGTATATGATTTTGCATCTATCAAAAGGTTGTTGCTGTCAGTTGTGTTCATTGTTGAGTGCCAAGCTAAAATCATTGTCTTGTACATTTAGGTACAGATGTATGCAAACACATGAAGGTATGTGTTGTCAAAAAATTGATTGCACTTGCTGTTGAGGACTTTAGAATGCTAATAAACAATGAAAGGCTTGGAATCGTTTCTTATTTTGTTCAAACAGCTGTCCACTTCATAATCCTTTACCCAATAGCCCATTTCTAGTTTTGAAGACAGGTGACCGTTTAAAACAGGTTGAAAGTTAAGCAGAATGCACAGAGTTCAAGCAATAAGAGCCATTTGCTTTACTTTCATTGTCTTTTAGCCTCGTCTGTTCCTAGTTTTGAAGACAGATGAGCAATTAAATCAGGTTGAAAATAAAGTAGAATGTGCGTTAAGGCACATTCTGCTTTACTTTCAACTTGCTTTAAAGCGACTCGCAACCAGATGGTGCATTTGCAAAAATAAAAGAAAATACTCAAATATAACAAAAAGGGTAGCATGTTCGTGCATCTGGCACTGGAAAAATATGACCAGTCTTAAAACACCCTCTAGAAAAGTCTTCAAATCTTAGTTTTTAGCACACCTGAGCTAGCTCAGGGTGAGCTTTTGCAATCCTTGAATGTCCGGCGTTTGTCGTCAACAATTTTGGTGTTTACACTCAAGAGGCCACAAATTTTATCCAATCTTTCTGTAACTTGCTCAGATTGTATATTACCATAAGAGTTTGGATGAGTTCAATTATGGTTGATATTGGACATATAGGTCACGAGTTATCCACCTATGAATTGCTGAAAAAGCAATATTTAACAGCGTTTTACACTCTAGAGGCCACAATTTTAATCCAATCTTTCCCAAACTTGCTCAGATTGTATGTAATTGCAAGAGTTCGGATGAGTTCGATTATGGTTGGAATCGGACTTATAGGTAAAGAGTTATCTACCTTTAAATTGCTGAAAATGCCATATGTAAGGTTGTTTACACTCTAGAGGCCACAGTTTTAATCCAATCATTCTTAAACTTCATCAGATGGTATATGACTATATGAATTCAGACGAGTTCGATCATGGTTGCAATCAGTCCGGAAGGTCAAGAGTTATCTACCTTTGAATTGCTGAAAATGCCTTATTCAAGGGTGTTTACACTCTAGAGGCCACAATTTTAATCCAATCTTTCTCAAACTTGCTCAGATTGTATATAACTACATGAATTCAGATGAGTTCGATTATGGTTGCAATCAGACTTGTAGGTCAAGAGTTATTTACCTTTGAAATGCTGAAAATGCCATATTTAAGGGTGTTTACACACTGGAGGCCACAATTTTAATAGAATATTTCTCATACTTGCTCAGATAGTATATGACTGTTAAGAGTTCAAATGAGTTCGATTATGGTCGTAATCGCACTTATAGGTCAAGAGTTATCTACCTTTGAATTGCTGAAAATGCCATATTTAACAATGTTTACACTCTAGCGGCCACACTTTTTATTCAATCTTTCTTAAACTTTCGCAGATTATATATTACCATAAGAGTTTGGATGAGGTCCATTATGGTTGGAATCGGACCTATAGGTCAAGAGTTATCTACCTTTGAATTCCTGAAAATGCCATATTTAACAGTGTTTGCACTCTAGAGGTCACAATTTCTGATAGATTTTAATTATACTTGCACACATTGTATATAACTATAAGTTCTCGAGGCAGTGCAATTATTGTTGAAATCCAATCATTGTGGCAAGAGTTATCTGCCCTTGAAATGCTAGGAAATGGCTCCATTTCTGTATTATTTAGGCTCTATTTATCTGCCTTTGATGTTCTCTACTATACATACTAGAATGGGTCATATTCCAATGTTGTGTACATGCTATACTACAAATTTGAATGGATTTAGAATAAAACAGCTGAAATTCAAAGGTAAAGCTAGCAGGCTTCATTATAACAGGTGAGCGACAGTTGTTGCCTTGGACCATTCCCTATCCACCAATATCACCAAACTTTGATTTTGACCTTTACCATGACCTAATTTGAACTTAGAATATTCTAAATGGGCTCTTTTTCGGTTAACTAGATTTTACCGTTTCGTCTAGCATCAACACTGTTTACTACAATGCTTCGATACTTATACAGTTATTGCCTTGGACCATTACCAACTCACCAATAATACCCAAGCTCAGTTTGACCTTGACCATGACCTAATTTGGACTTAGAAAAGATTCAGAATATATTGTCAAGGATGCCACTGAGGGTATAAGATCCAGCGTATCATAGACCTGTCATTCCTGCGTAGTCGCTGTAGGTCTGAGGCAGAAGGTGCCCAGGTTTCACTTCCATGCAACATGGCGGAGCAGACACAAGCGTTGAAAACCTTTCCACGGGTCTTATGTGAAACATGCTTAGATGTTAGAATTGGTAGGAGCTTCTTGGTAGCGCTACACACTGAAATACGTAAAATCGACCCTAGATATATGAATAGTTCCTTGCCCAGTGCGCTAAAAGGTTTCCTTATTGTGCCTTCTGTCCGCCCATGCCGAGCCCGGGGTTTGATTCCTACCATAGCTCAATATTTTTTTATTGAAATACATTTTTTTAAACAGAATTTATTATCCTCAACTAATTCTTACTCGTTTATATAAGCATTTGACACATATTTACAAATTACTATTTTTATGCCCCCGGCATCAATAGATGCGGAGGCATATAGTAATCGTCCTGTCCGTCAGTCCATAACAAGGTTAAGTACATTTTACCGGTTCGTCTAGCATCAACACCTCTTACCCAAATGCTTGGATACTTATACAGCTATTGCCTTGGACCATTCCCTATCCACCAATACCACCAAAATTTGATTTTGACCTTGACCTAATTTGGACTTAGAATATTTGAAATAGGCTAATTCTTGGTTAACTAGATTTTACCGTTTCGTCTAGCATCAACACAACTGACTACAATGCTTTGATACTTACACAGTTGTTGCCTTTGACCATTCCCTATCCACCAATATCACCAAACTTTGATTTTGACCTGGACTTATTTAAACTTAGAATATTCTAAATGGGCTCTTTTTCGGTTAACTAGATTTTACCGTTTCGTCTAGCATCAACACTCATTACTACAATGCTTTGATACTTATACAGTTATTGCCTTGGACCAATAATACCCAAGCTCAGTTTGACCTTGACCATGACCTAATTTGGACTTAGAAAAGATTCAGAATATATTGTCAAGGATGCCACCGGGGGCATAAGCGTTTATTGAACGCGCAGTCTTGTTAATGCTAAATCTGGTTGCGAGTCTCTTTAAACCATCATCTGCTAGGATATAGAAAACATAAGGTGCTTATAGGGGGGATAATCAATGACCATTGTTGGTCTTCATTTATATTAATGCACTGAGTAACAATAATCTGCTGAAAATACCTGCAAGAAAATGAGCATTCTCATATTGGATTCGAAGGACAAACAGATTGGACCTAAGGAGCTTTCTGCTTCAGTTTCATCTCGCTTTAATCTGCCATCTGCACTCAATACTCTAAATGATTATTCATTTTGGCACTTGTGTAGTAGATAGAGATGGAGGTGCTGTATGGGGCTTCCATGGAGGAGAGGGTTGAGACATCGCTATATCTTGACTGACTGCAGTACACAGAGTTTTTTCGTATGTTTGGGTAATTTTTTCGTCTGCTAATGTTCTAAAATTAGAACTTACAGAATATCTTTTCGAAACAGAGCCAGAGTGTCAAACAGTTTAGATCCTGATGAGATGCCACTCATCAGGATCCAAACTGTTTGCATAGGTTATCATGGTTTCACAGCCAGCATGCTTGGAGTTAAACATTTCTCTGATAAATCATACAAGAGGCCCAGAGGGCCACATTTCGCTCACCTGAGAACGTTAGAAGCTGACTAGGCAAGACAACCTTTTGATATAGATAGATAGATAGCTATGACCCAGGTGTCATAATTTGATCTCGGTAGAGGACCACATTGCGAAGCTTCATCTCAGATATTGATGATCTGGGCCTTACGGTTTAAGAGAAGAAGATTTTTAAAGGTTTTCCCGTAAAAAAAACCTGACAAGCCCAGGTTGGGGCCAAATTGGCCCCAGGGTCAAAATTTGAACAATTTTGCTAGAAAATCATTAGGTAATGATACATACCAAATATCAAAGGTCTGGGCCTTTGGGTTTCTGAAAAGAAGATTTTTTTAAGATTTTCTTATGCATTAAAAGTTGTCTATACGGTCATGTTAGAAAATCTGGTCCCACAGCAAGGGGAATAACTCTAGCAAAAAACTTTGAACAACATTTCGTTCCCCCTTGCCACTGATGCTTCTGACAAAGTTTGGTTGAAATCGGGTCAGTGGTTTATGAGGAGATGTTGTTTGAAAATGTAAACGTACGACAGACACCGGACGACGGACGGAATGGTATCACAATAGCTCATCCTGAGCCTTCTGCTCAGGTGAGCTAAAAATAGTTAATAAGGACTATTGTGATGCATTGAAAACAACGACATTTATAAAAATTATGCAACAATTTATTGATAACCTAATCTGTTTTCATAACAGCTATCATTAATAAAAAGGAAAGTTTTTGGACTAATGAATCACAGATCCTGAACGTGTAGATCTTGGGGGTTACACTGGGCTGGGGACAAGCACAGTTTGACTAGTCAGCAATAACAACCTCATCCACGCAAGCGAAGTAACTGGCCCGACGTTGTCTGAATGCTGAAACGAACAAAACAAATTAAATATTCATTAAGTTACATTCAAAAGAAGATATATTTTGACTTTAGGACCAGTTGCAGCTTAACCCTTTCCCCAATAGAAGCGCCTTTTAGCGGATATGATTTATTCAGCCGCTGAAGAAAATAGTTCCAATTTAATCAGTATTGAATATGTATTATAGGGAATATTTTCTATATTATAGCACATGATAGCTTAAAGCAGGCTGAAAGTAAAGCAGAATGCGCCCTAAGGTGCATTCTGCTTTACTTTCAACCTGCTTTAAGTAGTCACCTATCTTAAGTATTAGAAATAGGCTATCAGGTAAAGGGTTAATGCAGGATAAAAGTGATGCAGGAAGCTCTATTACTTTTGTCCTGCAGTATTAACCCCCTACGGTCCAGGGTTCACCCTGGACATTTTTTTCTTGCGCCAGCACTTTCGCCAAATGAGAAAAGTTTGCGCCAAAATTGAAATATTGGAGCCATTTTTGAGCCAGATGGCAATAGTTAAACTGTCAAATAGATTTTTATCAATAAGTTATTCAACTTAGGAATGCTATTCATTATTGATATTCCACTCCTAATAGTTTTAAACTTTTGTTCTACTTGAACAAATGCTTAACATTTCAACAGTCTACTTTAATCTACACTGGTACCTTATCCGATCCTTATGTAATTGTTTTACAAAAGAGTGATTGGGTCTATTATTCTGAAACCTCAAAGGGGCAAGTGTGCTACAGAAATGGAACTGGGTAACATCCCTTTAAAAAGTGCACAAGCCTTTTTATGATGTGTCATTTTCCTTTACTTTTCTTAAAATCTAAATTAATGATAATAAGTCCTTGCTCTTAATAATGGTTATGAAAAGTGTACAAATTTACTATTACAAATTCATAATAAATGCAAAATTATTTGGACCTAAACCCCATCATTTAACTTAAAATGTTCCCAAGTCACACTTTTAATTAAGTGGGGTTCTTATGATTTATAACAATTTATTTTCAGTAGAAATTATCTCACATTTTGTATTTAATATTTTACCATATATAAATTTAAAACATCTTCACTGTCTTTGAAAACATCTTCACTGCCTTAGTATTTCCCCCTAAAGAACCTCAATTAAACACTTTGATCTACAGAAGCTGTGTTCATTTCAATGTGTCAATCAAGACTCAGTGACGTCATTGAAGGCTACTCGCGGACATTTTTTAAATGGTGTGAATTGTAGAATATGTACATGTAAAAGATCTACTGTGGATTAAATTGATTAAATTAGAAAAATAACATTGGAGTATAAAGGATTTTGTGAGTGATAACTTAAATAATTACATCTTTTGTTTACTCTACACAATTTGAAATTGATTGGAAAATGGAACTTAAGAACCATGACCAACTATGATAGGCGGTCTAACCATCAATCAGTCATACACCTTGTGTAAACAATGCTTACTGCTTGATTCCCATATTGCATAACCAGCACTACACTGTGACATAACACAGGCAGGGTCACCAGATTTCACACTCAAGTGATCATAATTAGTCTGGTTATCCACTACGGAGTTGATTTCCATCATAAAAGCTAGTTAACTAAACAAAAGAACATTATATTTTTCGGCTCTATTTTCGAAAAATCTCGGCGCCAGCTACTTTTGCCAGATGAAAAATTCTTGAGCCAAATTAAAATTTCTTGCGCACATGGCGCCGTTTGCGATAGGCAGCGCGAACCCTGCCCTACCCAATAGCCGGTTTCTATTTTTGAAGACAGGTGACATCTTAAAGCAAGTTGAAAGTAAAGCAGAATGCGCCTTAAGGCACATTCTGATTTACTTTCAATCTGCTTGAAGCTACCATTTGCTAGGATATAGAAAATATTTCCTTTGGAACATATTCATTACTGTTAAGTCAGAGATTTCCCCAGGCCGTTTTCGCCTGTCGCGGGCGACATGTCTTCCTTCCCGACGGTCTCTTCGCGACATGCTTTGATCTGGCCGACATGTCTTAATCCGTAGAGCGACTAGCCTTAATCAGGGCTCTGTGTTGTGTATTCCAGTAATTATTTCATATGCCAAACGCCGTCACGCGTGTCGGGCGTGTGCTTAGCTTCATCAACCAATCAGGAGCCGAATTTCCTTATCTAAACGGTGATTGACAGGGACTCGTTCCATTTTGAGGGAGATTAACTTTTGATTGACGTTTCTGGTTTTGATGCGAGTAGATTCTACAACATGCCGAACATGGCTTACTTTACAAACAGCGACTTCAATGATTTTTGGAAAACAAGCTACGAACAACGCTGAAAGAAAAATAAATACCAGCCGAAACCGGAATCTCGGACATTCCTTTTCCCGAATTTAACAGTCAAAAGATGATTAACGGTGGACTGAAAATTCGCCGCGAATAACGAGACGTGAAATCGTGTGTCGCCTCGAAAAAATATCCTCGATACGGGGCCTGTTAAATAAGGAAATTCTCCGCAAATACTGAACAAACGAATGTTTTAAATGAATATAAATTACCTTTTAGAATTGATTTTCTCACAACTCCGTATTAATAATCACGTAACAGACGCAAACAGTATTCCAAACTTCCGAAATGAAATCCAAATGCGCGGCATGCTTCCTAGCGTCATTTTTTGAAAACATCCAATTAGATTAGTCGTTATAAACTTCCATTTAGAATATGACAGGAAATTAACATAAATTGCGATGTTTAAAATTAGCACTTATTCGTAGGCAATGGCTAGCTATCGCGGAAGACGTTTTTCATGGGAGTTTCGGGAAATAAGTTACAAGTCTTGAAGAGAAGAACAAAAGCAACACATACACGCGGGAAACGATGAATCTCTTAAAATAGCTTTCTGGTATTTTTGGTAAATAGAAATTGAAATTGAATACTTGGGAGATTAAATATTGAAACAGAAAACAATCGTGACAACACATATTCAAGTAGACTTGGTTTTATCTCATGACAAAGTCAAACAGTCTAATTAATTCTTCACAGAGTTAAAAACTTGTTTTCTGTTTTTATGATGGATGGATGTTAAGAGCAGGCTTAAAGTAAACATGAATCCACCATTTGACATCCACTTGCCGGGATGCAGAGAAATTTTCTATGCTCTTAACCCACAGGTTCTTGACACATAATTTATTTATATTTTTTACGAGACCGTCATTATATTATCGTAGATCTAGATCTATCTTCGATAGGGTACAAAAACAATTTCTTTTCTTTAACCTCAAGAAAAAAAATTCCTATCTTAAAAAACATGGCCGCTAGTGGGTGGGGCAGATTTTCTTCATATGGCTATATAGTGAAAACTTAAAAAATCTTCTTGTCAAAAACTACTGGTCCGATTTGAAAGTAATTTTATACAAATGATCCATGGGTGACCCTCTACCAGATTTCTTAAAAATACTTTGATATCTAAAAAAAAACATGGCCGCCAGTGGGTGGGGCAAGTTTTCCTTATGTTACTGTTTACTAAAAACTTTAAAAATCTTCTTCTCTGAAACTACAGGTCCAAATTAAAAATAATTTTACAGAAATAGTCAATTGATGATCCTCTAGCAGATTTCTTAAAATCATTTTGTTATCTTAAAAAACATGGCCGCCAGTGGGTGGGGCAAGTTTTCCTTATGTTACTAGCTGTTTACTAAAAACTTTAAAAATCTTCTTCTCTGAAACTATTGGTCCAAATTAAAAATAATTTTACACAAATGGTCAATTGATGATCCTCTACTAGATTTCTTAAAATCATTTTGTTATCTTAAATAACATGGCCACCAATGGGTGGGGCAAGTTTTCCTTATGTTACTGTTTACTAAAAACTTTAAAAATCTTCTTCTCTGAAACTACTGGTCCAAATTAAAAAATAATTTTACACAAATGGTCAATTGATGATTCTCTACCAGATTTCTTAAAATCTTTTTGTTATTTAAAAAAAAAACCTGGCCACCAGTGTGAGGGGCAAGTTTTCCTATTATTTCTGTATGGAAAAAATTTCAATTTTTTTTTCTCTGAAACTGTTGTTCTGATTTAAGAAGTATTGTACACAAATGATGATTCATGGGTGACCATTTGTCAGTTTTCTTCCAATAATCTTCCTAGCTCAAACAACATGGCCACCAGTGGATGGGGTGAATAAGTGAAAACTTAATGCCAAAAATGCACTATTTCATTAATTAAAGAGCAAAAAAAATCGCCGCAGCGCGGGAGGGAGAGCCCTCCCGCACCCTCCCCCTATGCCCCAAATTCAACATGCCTTCAGAAAATCCTGGGGAAATCCCTGTAAGTGAAATATTTTCTTCAACAGAGGAATAAGTAAAAGGCGTAAAATGGTGTATTTATGGGGTAAGGGGTTAAGCAGTAAAAAAAACATTGAATGAAGCCATGTTACTTTATTCAGTTATTTATCCTTTACCCCATAGCCTATTTCTAGTTTTGAAGATGGGTGACTTCTTAAGGCAGGTTGAAAGTAAGCAGAATGTGCCATAAAGTGCATTTTGTTTTACGCTCAGCCTGCTTTTAGTTATCATCTGCTATGATATAGAAACTGTTTCTTTAAGAGCATATTCATGTATAACATGAAACTTGCTAGTTTATTTAGTGGAAGAATAAATTAAAGGCGTTGCCATCGGGTACAACAGTTGACTTTGCAAACAGTTTTAGTTTTCACTATATACTTTATATTTTCTTCAAAAAAATAGTTAAGTAATTTCGTCATATTTCATCTATATGCCATTGTTCCTGTACTGTATATTTACATTGTAGGGGGAGGGTCAGATCTAATGTTGTTATAACTTGTGACCCAACCCCAATTCCATGTATATTTGAGGGAATAAAAATATGTTTAAACTATCAGAATTGTGCTAAAATACCACTGAAATATAATTTATTTGATAATTCAGAATAACTTAACTCCATTTAACTCCCTCAGACTTCACACCCCACTCCCTATTCTTTCACGATTCTTATAAACAAGCAGCACCTAAAGGTTTGCTTGAGACATTAAGGAAATTATGTTTGTAACACATACACATGCCCCCACTAATAAGAGAAGTATAGCTTAAGTTTAAACAATCTCCACAAATGAATGGCCTACAAATTAAACGACTAACACTTACAAACAGTACCTCTATCATTGCGAAAGCACAGAACACATGAAAATAATGTTTTTTACAACTTACCACTCCAGTAGGTCAGCACCAATAATATCATGAATGTGATATAACAGGCCTAGCTTGGCTATTCTCGGCCATTTTCTCTGCTCCAGATCCTGAAACAAGACAAGAAAACAAACTTAAACTTTTACATTTGCAAACAGTGTAGACCCAGATCATTACTCTTTCAACACCATGGACCTGTTGAAAATATACTGACTCATTACATTTGCAAAACAGTGTAGGCCCTGATCAGAGGGCTCCTATAGGAGCCCTCTGATCTGGGCCTACACTGTTTGCTAATTTAGAGCAGTATTTTTTTTCAACTACACAGAATTCCAAGCAGACTGGTTCATGTTGTTGTGACTGAAAAGATCCACAAGCCTAATAACCCACACAGCGTTTTTTGGGGGGACCCGTTCCCAATTGAAAACAAGGACTTTTTTCCCAAAATGAGCATTTCACGGCACGATTTTCCCCAAAATGAGCCTTTAACGACTCATTTTTCCCCAAAATCAAGTATTTTACGCCGTTTTAGGGTATATTTTTCCCAGTTGAAGGGGTACCAACTCATTCCCAAAGTGGCGAAAAAAAACACTGCCGCAGTAGTTATTTAGTGTTGAAAGAGTATTGAGGGGTTTGGGAAAAATTAAAGTCACTTGAATGGTTTGTTCCAGAATATTTATAAGTATGACTAACAGTGCAGACCTCTTTTCACAAATTTACACTTTATGCCAAAAATGTACATGTATATATCCAGATCCAGTGATGTAAGGGTTAATACAGAACATACACTGTTCTAAACTCACTCAGCAGTATCTGAAAAACGATGCTTCATTACCTGTGCTTTACCCTTTGAACTCTTATTAACTCTTTCCTCCCTGAAACTTTAAATGGACAATTCCAGTTTCCATTTTAGTCTAGTCCATTTCTGACTTTTAAGGGTTGTTTTTGTCAATGTTTGGCATTATGACAAACAGTGAAGACCCTGATCAGAGGGCTCCCTTCGGAGCCCTCTGATCTGGGTCTTCACTGTTTGCACAGGACAATTGTACTATTCACATGTACATTGTTTGAAAAGAACGCCTATTTGCTGGACTAGGGTTCAAAGGGTTAAAGTAACATTGTTGTCTATAACAACTGCATGTATAGTGTTTTGTGACATATTGTAATAAACACCCTCAAATAGTCGAAAATTGGCTCAACTTAATTCGAGATTGGAATTTTCCATTAAACTCTTTGCGCGCTAGTGGTGGAAAAACTTGCCATAGTGATTAAGTCTGCAAACAGATTGGATCCAGATGAGACGCCTCATCAGGATCCGAACTGTTTGCTATTCTGACACCGAGTTTAAAAGAAATTTTGAAAACTCTAATTTAAGAACGATAGCAGACGACAAATTGTTGCAGACGAAAAAATTACCCAGCATGCAAAGAGTTAAAGTTTCAGAGGTGAACATCTGGAAGAAACAACCAGTATACTTACACTTCGCAGTATTTCTCTATATTTGCATTTCTTTATCATTGTTATCACAGTTTTTCTGCCACGTGTAAAGTTTTTCATGAAGATTCCTGTATTTGGGACGGACAGCCACCAGCTGCCCTTATCTCGTACCACTAACAGTGAGGCCTTGACCAGCTGCCTGCAAATACACAGTCATATACACTATATATTATATAAAGTCAATCCTGTATTACTAGATTTTTTTTTAGAACCACCATAAGTAGCCTTTAATAATTCCATTACCCTAAAAATATGCCTTTAATTTATTCCTACACTGCAGAAAACAGTTCCGATTTATACTATCATGAATATGTACCATAAGATATACATTCTATATCCTAGCAGATGATAGCTTAAAGCGGGCTGAAATAAAGCAGATTGCGCCTTAATGTGTATTCTGCTTTACTTTCAACCTGCTTTAACTCTTTCCTCCCTGAAACTTTAAATGGACGATTCCAGCTTCCATTTTAGTCTAGTCCATTTCTGACTTTTAAGAGTTGTTTTTGGCATTGTGACAAACAGTGAAGACCCTGATCAGAGGGCTCCTTACGGAGCCCTCTGATCTGGGTCTTCGCTGTTTGCATAGAACATGTGTACTATTCACATTTACACTGTTTGAAAAAGACGCCTATATGCGGGACCAGGGTTGAAAGAGTTAAGTGGTCTCTCGTTTTCAAGCCTAGAAACAGGCTATAGGGTAATGGGTTAATACAGATTCTTGCTTATTCTATTACCCCATATACTGTTTCTAGTATTGAAGATAGGTGACGACTTAAAAGCAGGTTAAAAATTAAGTAGAATATGACTCCTGCTTTAAGCTATAATCTAAAAGAGTATAGAAAACTTTTATTATTTTCCATATTCATTACTGAATAAACTATAAAGTGGAACTGTTTTTTTCAGTGGAGGAATAAATTGAAGGCATATTTATGGGGTAATGGGTTAAAGAAGAATGCAATACCGGTAATGCAGAAAGCTCCTATAACAGAAAATGAAAATATTAGCAAAAAGCCATCGGTGAAGCTTGATAATGTATGTTCACATAGTATTCTAAGGTACTAAACCAAGCATGGAAAAGTCATGAGTTTCTAAATGATTCCCTTCACTGCCTTACAGTGGAGAATCTGTTATTCTTTCCCGTTTAAACGCAAACGTACGCAAACGCAAAGCACTAAAACGTAGAAAAGAACAACTTTTGGACAATTCTGATAATTCTTGTTTATCTTGGTGGCAAATAGTTTGGACTGCAAATAATAGTTTTAGCGTAAACGCGTTTATTGGGAAAGAATAACAGATTCTCCACTGTACCATGAGTAAAATGGATATTTGCAAACAGTTTGGATCCTGAAACAATGTAACAATGTCTGATTACAATTCAAACTGTTTGGCACATACTTAATTTCAATATTTATTATTAAGTCAAAATACACAAAAAAAATATTTGAGAAATAAAAGCAGATGACTATGAGTATAAATGTCACTAGAGTTGAATGAGTTAACCCTTTCCCTCATAGAAGCACCTTTTAGCACATTTGATTTATTCTTCCACTGAAGAAAATAGTTCCAATTTATACAGTCTTGAAAACGAATGATAAGAACAAGACTGCACGTTCAATAAACGCTTATGCCCCCGGTGGCATCCTTGACAATATATTCTGAATCTTTTCTAAGTCAAAATTAGGTCAAGGTCAAACTGAGCTTGGGTATTATTGGTGAGTTAGTAATGGTCTTTGGCAATAACTGTATAAGTATTGAAGCATTGTAGTAAACAGTGTTGAGGCTAGACTAAACGGTAAAATCTAGTTAACTGAGAAAGCGCCCATTCAAAATATTCTAAGTTCCAATTAGGTCAAGGTCAAAATCAAAGTTTGGTGATATTGGTGGATAGGGAATGGTCCAAGGCAACAACTGTATAAGTATCAAAGCATTGTTGTCAGTTGTGTTGATGCTAGACGAAATGGTAAAATCTAGTTAACCAAGAAATAGTCTATTTTAAATATTTTAAGTCCAAATTAGGTCAAGGTCAAAATCAAAAGTTGGTGATATTGGTGGATAGGGAATAGTCCAAGGCAACAACTGTATAAGTATCCAAGCATTTGGGTTATGGGTGTTGATGCTAGACGAAACGGTAAAATCTACTCAACCTTGTTACGGATGCACGCACTGACAGACGGACAGGACGATTACTATATGCCTCCACATCTGTCGATGCCGGGGGATAAAAAATTCTAAATCCTAGCAGATGATAGCTTAAAGCAGCCTGAAGTAAAGCAGAATGTGCCTTAAGGCACATTCTGCTTTACTTTCAACCTGCTTTAAGTGGTCACATGGTTTCAAAACTAGAAACTGGCTATGGAGTAAAGGGTTAAACTCTTCCCAAATCGTCATACATTAATCCTGTCCAAATACAAAAACAAATCTACTGTATGCTAGGTTGTGCACTTACGTAATTTCTTCGTCTGTAAAGGAGTATTCTTTAATTAGCAGATCCTCATCAACATGAACACTTGTACATTTCTTAATCACAGTCTTCAAGAATTTATCTGGAAAACAAATAAACACAAATTAGTGGTTTAGCAGAAAAAGAACTAGTGTAACTGCTGAAAACTTATCTCCTGAAACTTCAAATGGACAAGTTTACATTTCCAATTAATTCTAGTCTATTTACAATACAGGGACAGGTTTCATAAAATTTCGTCCGACAAATGTTGTCGTAAGTCAGATTATAAAAGTCTCAATTATTTTTATTTCTCCATCTAATCCTGTCTTGTGACATCTCTTTGGAATCATCTGCAAATAATTAATTTCATCAGACGGACAAATATAGTTTTGATCCAGATCAGATGCCAAGTAACTCGGCGACTCATCTGGATCCAAACTGATTCAGATTCACCCATTGTAATTATTGTGGGTTATTAGGTTTCCATGTGGATCATTTTAGTTCCAAAAACATGAACCAGTCAACTTGGAATCCTGGGTAGTTAAATAATTACTGCTCTAAACTAGAACTGCTATCACTAAAGGTGATAAATACCCCCACTATACAGCACTCTGCAGACGTTTTCAATAAGGTCAAAGGTGTAAGCCACGGTCAAAATGACTTAACAAGAGCCGCATGCGGCCCTAAATCGCTCACCTGGTACCCATGTTACGATCTGGGTAATTGACCAGTAATGGTGAAGTTTTCACTATATGCCATCATCAGTAAATTCACCCCAACCCACTGGCGGCCATGTTTGAGCTAGGAAGATTATTTGAAGATAACTGGCAAAGGGTCATGCACCCATGAATCATTATTTGTGTAAATCAGTCCAATAGATTCAGAGAAAAATATTTTTAAAGATTTTCTATACAGAAATATAAGGAAAACTTTCCCCACCCACTGGCAGCCATGTTTTTTAAGATAACAAAATGATTTGAAGATATCTGATAGAGAGCCATAAATGGATCAATTGTGTAAAAAAAAATTTAATTCGGACCAGTAGTTTCCCAGAAGAAGATTTTTAAAGTTTTAACTATACAGTATCATAAGGAACACATGCCCCACCCACTGGCGGCCATGTTTTTTTAGATATCAAAGTTATTTTAAGAAATCTAGTAGAGGGTCACCCATGGATCATTTGGGTGAAATTACTTTCAAATCGGACCAGCGGTTTCAGACAAGAAGATTTCAAAGTTTTGGTTTAAACAATATTTTATTCAAATAATGAAATGGATTGGACAACAGGCATTGCCTATGTAAGTCCTCTCCAGTCCTCAAAGTTTTCACTATATAGCCATATAAGGAAAATCTGCCCCACCCACTAGCGGCCATGTTTTTAAGAAAGGAAAATTATTTTAAGATATCTGATAGAGGGTCACCAATGGCACATTCTGGTAAAATTATTTTCAATTCGGACCAGTAGTTTCCCAGAAGAAGATTTTTAAAGTTTTTACTATACAGTTACATAACGAAAATGTGCCCCACCCACTGGCGGCCATGTTTTTTTAGATATCAAAATTATTTAAGAAATCTGATAGAGGGTCACCCATGGATCATTTGTGTGAAATTACTCTCAAATCGGATCAGCGGTTTCAGACAAGAAGATTTTTAAAGTTTTCACTATACAGCCATATAAGGAAAATTTGCCCCACCCATTAGCGGCCATGTTTTTTGAGATAGGAAAATTATTTTAAGAAATCTGATAGAGGGTCACCAATGGCACATTCTGGTAAAATTATTTTCAATTCGGACCAGTAGTTTTTGACAAGAAGATTTTTAAAGTTTTTTCAATTGGTTGCCATGGCAACCACAATTTCAATTGGATGACCTATATTTGAAGAAATCTGAGAGAGTACCCTACAAGGAACAATCCTATGAAGTTTTGAAGAAATTGGCCCAGTGGTTCCCAAGAAAAAGATCGTTAAAGAAAAAGTTTGACGACGGACTGACGGACGGACGACGACGGACACAGGGCGATCACAATAGCTCACCTCGGCACTTCGTGCCAGGTGAGCTAAAAATGGTATATGACACTCTGCAATCCCAACATATAATAACACACCAGGTTTGGTCATCGTGGATGATAGGGTAAAAGAGAAATGCTCTGGACATTTTTTTTTTCATAACCAAGGTCAGAAGTCAATTTCAAGATCAAAGTGATCTCAAAAAGGTATGTGTTATTTTGCCTGCCAATTTTCAGACCAATTTCAAGGCCAAAGGTCAAGGTCACAGAGATTTGAAATTTGTGTCTAGCACATCTACTACTCCTGGGTAACATATATGCCAAGTATCAAGTGAATCAGGTACAAGATTTTGCCTGCCAATTTCAAGACTAATTTCACGGCCCAAGGTCAAGGTCACAAAGACCTGAAATTTGTGTCTTACATATCTACTACTCCTGAGTAACATTTTTGCCAAGTATCAAGTGAACCAGGTTGAAAGTAAAGAAGGAGTTCAAAGTACAAGATTTTGCCTGCCAATTTCAAGGCCAAAAGGTCAAGGTCAAAGATACCTGAAATTTGCGTCTTGCACATCTACTACACCTGAGTAACATTTATGCCAAGTATCAAATGAATCAGGTTGAAACTGAAGGAGGAGTTGAAAGTACAAGATTTTGCAGACAGACCGACCAACTTCCAATCAACACGACCAACTTCCAATCGACAGGCTGATTCCAGTATACCCCCCTCAAACTCTGTTTGTGGGGGTATAATTAGCAAAGAGTGTAGACCCAGATCAGAGGGCTCCAAAAGGAGTCCTCTGATCTGGGTCTACACTGTTTGCAAATATAATGAGTACATTTAAAACAGTTTCATGGTGTTGAAAGAGTTAACTAAAATCAGTGTAGGTCATGGTATGATGTGAGCAATACCTATTATGTCAATGTTCAGCTCCGTCATGACACTACACTGCACATGGCACCGGTAGTCCTCTGTGAACACCAGTAGGGTAGAGTCCACATCAGCACCTAGTCGGAACACTTTCACCTCACCAGATTGCTGTAGCTCATCCTACATGTTAACATACACACAATTATCTTACAGTAAAACCTCTCTATTATCACCACTTAACCCATTCAACCCTAAATTTCTCTTGTGGGTATTTATAATCCTTTTGGACTCTTCTAGTACAGGTATTTTGAACCAGTCTACTGTTGCATTTTTGATATGACAACAAAAACCAATGAAAATATCAAACAGCGCAGACCCTGATCAGAGGGCTCCAATAGGAGCCCTCTGATCAGTGTCTACACTGTTTGCATAATTATGTAATCAGTAATATCTACAGAGGGCTGTAGGGTTGAAAGGGTTATTAGTATAACAATTATTTTGGGTTTAAGGCAGGTGGTTTAAAGCAACATAAAAGTAAAATAGAAAGCTTCCTCCATTTTACTTTCACCTTGCTGTAAGCTGCCACCTGTCTTTCATACTATCAATTTATCCTTCTCTTCAGTGGTAGTAACACAGAGGTTTTACTGTACATGATTAAACCATGTTGTGCAGAACTAGGAATGTGTAGCTCATCCTACATGTTAACATACACACAATAATCGTACAGTAAAACCTCTCTGTTATGACCACTTATTATTTTTAACTATCTTGGGTTTAACTCTTTTCTCCCTGAAACTTTAAATGGACAATTCCAGTTTCCATTTTAGTCTAGTACATTTCTGACTGGGCCCTTTTCATAAAACTTTGTACGACAAAACCGGTCATACGTCAAAACTTTAAACTACATTTAATTTCTAATTTCTTCCAGACGATTCCAAAGAGACGTCACAAGACAGGATTAGATGGAGAAAGAAATCTTAATCAAGACTTTTATAATCTGACTTACGACAACTTTGTCGTACAAAGTTTTATGAAACTGGCCCCTGCTGCCCTGAAAACTTACCAGCTGTTTATCCACTGAGGTTCTATTGGTGAGAATGCTGTACAGTTGGTGCTTTAGCACTATCGGTGGAAGTCGGTGCTCAAACTTCTGCACTGGAAACAGGCTACGTAGAAACAGCATCGTTGCTTTTGTGTCATTTGGAATACCTTTAAGGTCTGCTAGAACAGTAAAGAAAGGAACTTCTATAGTTAGTGGGTGAGTTGTTTTCTTTCCTGTTTAAGTTAATCTTAACAAAAATGCAATGAAATAAATGAAGAAAGTAACAGGTTCTTGAAACAGTTGATTATTTATTTTAATCTGAGTGGCAAACAATTTTGAGCCAGATCAGACATCGGGTAAAAGTACCTGAAGTCTGATCTAGCTCCTAGCTGTTTGTTGTGGAAATAATTGTTTTCAGCACAAATGCACTTAGTGGGAAAGATAAACTTCTTCCCTACTATACAAGCAAGTCATGTCTTATGAAATATGTGTCATCAGTCTTTATTTTTCTCATTATTTAAGTTGGGTGTGATTCGTCAGAAATGAGGAAAGCTTTTATATACAAGGAAGTAAATGTTAATGTTTTGTATCCATTCTGTACTCTTTGGAATATGGGTAACCTTTTTTCTGACAAATATTAGAATATATTCCTATTCTTTAGTGGTAACACTTTTCCATGCCTTTACCTTTTCCCAACAAACAGATGCCTTTCATACTTTTTCTGCATTCTTACGGAGCTTTCAGCTTTATTTTCAGTCAGCTTTAACACTTTGCATGCTAGCAGCGGATATATTTGCCACAGTAATTACTTTTGCAAACAGTTTGGATCAAGATGAGATGCTGTTTAATGCGGCGTCTTATCAGGATCCAAACTGTTTGATACTGTGACCCATTTTAGAAAAGAAATTTCTAAAATATATTTTAGAACAGTTGCAGATGGAAAAATTTTACAGACGAAAAAATTACCCAGCATGCAAATGCCCATCTCAAACACTGAAAACAAGAATCACTCGAATAAGATCTCTCATTGCAACCAAAGACGAGACAGTGAAACTAAGATATTGATTACCAAACCAAAATACAATATATAACCACATCTTCACTTGGTAGTGATGCATCCCAGAAAGTCTCATGTTTTATAAAGAAACAGTTCAGCTACAGAAATTTACCGTCATTGTCATCTCTGAATCCATTTTGTCCAACGCCGGGAGTAAGACAAGTTTTCTTCTTCTTGATGTAGATCTCCGGCAATAAACTTCGCTTCCGACTCATCTATTAAATGGAAAAAAAAGTATGGTATTATACTTAAAAAAAATTCTTCATGTAATAAATATTGCATACAGTATGATACATTATAACATTGTTCCGGTAGGTTCATCGTTACTTGTACCGCCTTACTTTACAAGCCTGCTTCTGGATTTCAGGCTGAAGGCTTCTTAATGCAGGATGAAAGTATAAAAAAACTTATGTCCTTTCTGCTCTATTTTCATCTTGCTTTTGGCTAGACTTTAAAATTAGTCCACCACCAAAATTGTTATGCAGTCGATATTCTTAACCCTCTCCCCCATAGAAGCGCCTTTTAGCGCATTCAGTTTATTCTTGCTCTGAAATAGTTCCAATTTATACATTCATAAAAATGTATAATACAAAATATTTTCTATATTCTAGCAGATGATAGCTTAAAGCAGGCTGAAAGTAAAGCAGAATGCGCTTAAAGCGCATTCTGCTTTACTTTCAACCTGCTTTAAGTTGACACCTATATTCAATACTCGAGATATGCTATGTGGGAAAGGGTTAAGGTAGCTTTATAGTTTCGATACTGCAAGCGGATTTTTCTTATTTATCATCATGATTTATAATTTATTCCCCCATTTTATAGCTGAATGGTTTAAGTGGTACACATGTCACCACAAAATGTCTTTTTAAAAAAAATATTTTATTTTTTTACGATTTTATAAGACAAATTAAAAAAAAATTCAAACAGCGATTTCAAAGCCGTCTTAATTTGTAACGCCTTTAAAATTGCCCATAATACACTTCAGTAACATATCTAGGGATCCGTGTCTCAGATTTTTAAAATTCCCCTTCCAACTATTATTAAGTAACATCAACGTTATTTTACCGTTTAAAGTCGATTTCTATTACGTAATGCTTTGCTGTAAACAGCTGGAGAACCTCATCAACATTCTGAGACACGGTTCACTAGAGAAGATAATACCCTTTCATCTGCTTTAAACCGCATGAAAATCGGACCCCTACCGCGAACACAATCGTTGTCCAAAGATGCGGCGTGTTTGAAAATAAGGAGGTGCCGAAAACGTCAATTAACTGATAAGCGTGTCATTTTGACTGTCTGACACAGTGCGAATACCCCCGGGGTTCAACTATGTCCTTTTTGTTTCAACCAATAAGAAGACACATATTTCATAAGCGATTTTCCTTAGCTCCACCCGTAATAAAATATACCAATCATAATTCAATAATGATTTTAACATGCGAGACCCATAAATCACGCAACAGCAGCTGGAGAACTCCTCTAGGTTGTCACGTGGCTGGACTACGGAGTGCTTAATGAGGTGTGATTTATTGATCAGATAGCCGTGTAATGCGTTTGGTTTGGTTTTTGAGATTTTGGTAAAATGTAGAACAGAATGTCGGCTATCAAAATCGGAAAAAAGGTTAAAAACACAATTTTTGCAGTTTTAAAGCTATAAAGACACCTTAAAGAGTTAACACATCCTCTACCCTAACCATACACTCATCACACCAACATTAACTTGGTGATTTAACACTGCATACACCTAGGGATAGAATTAACCTGGCAATTCAAAAAAATTTACATTGGCAACCTGACCGAATATGAATTAGAAATTACTAAACTTTTAGTGAAAATCATCAGAGAATAAAGGTGGTTTTAGATGTAGACCAATTGTGAATGGGTTCCTTGCTTTTAACATTGTCATAAGTTCCTAATTAACCCCTCTGCCCCATATATATATAATTTAGCTAAGCTTTTAAATTTTTTATTATTCGCACACTAAGAAAAAGTAGACCAGAGACAGGAAAGTCTGAAAATAAACAAGAGGTCCATGGGCCATATTTCACTCACCTGAGAAAAGCTGACAAAATGGAGATAATGATTTATGTCCCAGGGCGGGGTCATTTTCACTATATACATGTTACTCTAGGAACGCCTTTACTTTGCCAGTTCCCAAAAAGTCTGGGAAACAATGACATATTACTGTTTATACAGAATGCCCGTGAGAAATAGGCTATCTTGAAAAATAACGGAATTTTGACCTCAAAATCGGACTCTGCGTACCTTTTTCAACATAATAATCAGGGGCTAGCGCCCCCAAACCCCCTATGGTTGCTTAATAATGAAAGACAAAATGGTGGTGTGTTTACTCTTGCATGGTAACCTGTTGGTAAGAAAGATCATGGGGACCGGCAAAGTAAATTCTATCCTAACTCTATTAAAAATGATGGTGTACAAGAATGTTTTTGAGCAAGATATGCACCGCAAATTGCTCAGGACTCTCCATCCAGGGGTTAAAATGGGTACCTGTGAAGGGTCTCACCCAGTACTGTGGCTGCCTATGCGTCATATGTAACTATGTTAGCAGTGCTCAATATTGCAGGCAAGATAGCTCAATGATCAGTTCAGTTAGCTGGTAACTCGTGTCCGCGAGATGGGAGTATTTAAATAGTTAATTACTAGTAACTTGCTTTCAAAACAAGATACAGGCTATCATGGAGTATTGGGTTTATGATGCATAAAGAATGAGGGTCAACTCGGCCCGGTCCAACTCGGCCAGATTTTATGGACCAACTCTGCCAATTTTTTTTTTAACCCATTAAGCCATACTGACTCATTTTGACTCATTGCGCAATAGCCTCATACTAACTCATTTTGACTCACTTTAATCAACTAGCATGCATTGAGGTGAGCACTGATAATTGTTAATCGCTTATGAGTTAATGGGTTAATATAATAAAGGGTAATGATATGAATAAAACTTATGAAGCTTAAACTAATTACGGTAATAAAATAATGTTCACTCTTAGTATGATTGAATCAGGAAAAAATGACTGATAGTAGCTATTAGCAGTAGTAGTAAATAAGTAGTTGTCGCTGATGTATTGTACTTTGTAGTAGTAGATTTTATTGTTGATAGTAGTACCTTTATGATTTATAATTAATATTCATAAACATTATCTCTACAACTTGGTCATCATTAATTAGCTGTTATTTGATTACAAGAGGGCCTGAAGGCCCTGATATTGCTCACCTGTTATAATGAAGCCTGATAGCTTTACCTTTGAATTTCACCCATTCTATTCTAAATCCATTCAAATGTGTAGTATAGAATGCAAAAACATTGGAATATGAACTACTCTAGTATAGTAGAGTACATCAAGGGCAGATAACTAGAGCCTAAATAATACTTAAATTAAGCCTTTTCTAGCATTTCAAAGTATATCAAGGGCAGATAACTCTTGCCACAATAGACAGATTTCAGCAATATTTGCACTCCCTCGAGAACTTATAGCTATATACAGTGTGTGCAAGTATAATAACAAGAGGGCCTGAAGGCCCTGATATCGCTCACCATTTGTAATAAAGCCTGATAGCTTTACCTTTGAATTTCACCCGTTTTATTCTAAATCCATTCAAGTTTTGTCGACCTACTGTAGTATAGTAGAGTACATCAAAGACAGATAACTATATCTAAGAGCCTAAACAATACTGAAATGAAGCCTTTTTCTAGCATTTCAAAGTATATCAAGGGCAGGTAAATATTGCCACAATGATTACATTTCAACAATAATTGCACTTCTTCGAGAACGTATAGCTACATCCGTTGTGTACAAGTATAATCAAAATCCATTGGAAACTGTAGTTGCAAGAGTGTAAACGCTGTAAAATATGGCATTTTCAGCAATTCAAGGTAGATATCTCTTTATCTATTTGTCCGATTCCAACCATAATCACACTTTTTTGAACTCTTATGGTCATATACAATCTGGGCAAGTTTGAGAGAGCTTGGATATATATTGTGGCCTCTAGAGCGTAAACACTGTTAAATATATCATTTTTAGCAATTCAAAGGTAGATAACTCTTGACCTATTGATCCGATTACAACCATAATGGAACTCATCCGAAGTCTTATAATATTATACAATCTGAGTAAGTTTGAGAAAGATTGGATAAAATTTGTGGCCTCTAGAGTGTAAACATCGTTAAATATGGCATTTTCAGCAATTCAAAGGTAGATAACTCTCGACCTATAAGTCTGATTTAAACCATAATCAATCATATCTGAACTCTTATAGTCATAAACAATCTGAGCAAGTTTGAGATAGATTGGATAAAAGTTGCGAACTCTAGAATGTAAACACTGTTAAAAATAGCATTATCAGCAATTCAAAGGTAGATAACTCTTGATCAATTTGTCTGTTTTCAACCAAAATCAAACTCATCCGAACTCTTATGGTCATATACAATCTGGGCAAGTTTTAGAAAGATTGGATAAATACTGTGGCTTCTAGAGTGTAAAAACCGTTAAATATGGCATTTTCAGCAATTCAAAGGTATATAACTCTTGATCTATTTATCCGATTTCAACCAAAATCGAACTCATCTGAACTCTTATGGTAATATACAATCTGGACAAGTTTTAGAAAGAATGGATAAATACTGTTGCCTCTAGAGTGTAAACACTGTTAAATATGGCATTTTCAGCAGTTCAAAGGTAGATAACTCATGACCTATTTGTCAGATTTCAACCATAATCGAACTCATCCAAATTCTTATGGCAATATACCATCTGAGCAAGTTTGAGAAAGATTGGATAAATATTGTGGCCTCTAGAGTGTAAACACTAAAATTGTTGACGACGGACGACGGACATTCAAGGATTGCAAAAGCTCACCCTGAGCTAGCTCAGGTGAGCTAAAAATCCATCGAAAACTGAAGTTGCAAGTGTAAACACTGTTAACTATGGCATTTTCAGCAATTCAAAGGTAGATAACTCTTGACCTATTGGTCCGATTGCAACAGTAATCAAACTCGTCTGAACTCTTATAGTAATATACCATCTCAGCAAGCTTGAGAAAGATTGGATTTAAACTGCGACTTCTAGAGTGTAAACAATGTTAAATATTGCATTTTCAGCAATTCAAATGGTCAACCATAATCAAACTCATCCGAACTCTATAAGTTTTATACAATCTGAGCAAGTTTGAAAAAGGATACTGTTGAATATGACATTTTCAGCAATTCAAAGGTAGATAACTCTTGACCTATTGGTCCGATTTCAACCAAAATCAAACTCATCTGAACTCTTATGGTAATATACAATCTGAGCAAGTTACAGAAAGATTCGATCAAAAGTGTGGCCTCTAGAGTGTAAACACTTGAATTGTTGACGATGCACGACGGACGCCGGACATTCAAGGATTGCAAAAGCTCACCCTGGGCTAGCTCAGGTGAGCTAAAAATGTTTAAACAATCCAATATTGCCATATTAACACATAATTTACAAATACCTGAATGTGTTAATGTGATGACAGTTTGCTATACCCACCTCAAACGTAAGTGTCAAAGCAATTAGCAAACGTGCGAGGGCAATAAAGAAATGCTTATATTTCACGTATTGTCTGAATAAAAGTTGAACATATAGGATCTGTCATGAGTCGATGTTTAAGACAAGCTGATCTCAAACGAGTCTAGAATTGAAATGTTATTAAGCGAGCCTTGGCCAGCTTAATAACTTTTCTATTCTAGACGAGTTTGAGATCAACTTGTCTTAAACATCGACGAGTGACAGATTCTTTTTCTCACATTACCAACGATTTAATCTATTTTTTAAGCAATATGCATTTTTTTGGAACCCCTGTGACGTCAAAACGCCGTTATAAATAGTGACGTTATATGTGACGTCATCAAATGATCTTACACATGTTGGAGATAAGGATTTTCGTCATCGTTGTTCACTATAGAAAACATGGGTAGTTATGTGAGAAAATCTGGTTCTTAAGAGTTTTGTAGTTCGACATATTGCTATTTAGTGTGTATATTCTTTGCACACGTGTGTTAATTCTGTGGCAGTTGAATAATTTAAAGACTGAAATTGAGTAAATATTGAATGTGTGTTTTTTTTTATAAACTAAAGATTGGACTTAGACATCGTTGGTAAAAATAGTTTTCTTATGCTGTGGTTGTGTATTGTGGTGATGAGTTTGTCGTGCATTTCATGCAATAAGGAGGTACGGGAGCTGCAGCACGGCGTAGCATGTGACGGTAAGAAATATTATATTATTAATTGCAGTCTGATCAGGGTAAACACTGTTTGCTTAGGCCTGTGTGCCAAAATACCAGGAACGTATTTATGGGTAAATTGGATTAAGGCACATTAATTATAAGTGTTTATTAGTCTATGTTCAATATAAACTATTCATTAATACAGGAACACATTAAATACATTCCTGATTAATATAGGGGATGATATAAAATTTGGCCGAGTTGGACCAGGCCGAGTTGGAAATTGGCCGAGTTGACCCGTTACCTGCATAGATAGGAATTAGGGACGATGTGAGTGTGAACCATCGCCGATGTGAACCACCGCCGATGTGAACCGATTTACTAGACGATGTGAACCACCCCAAATAACGATGTGAACCTACTTATTTTTTTAGTTTTATAAGTGAAATATCAGATTTATTTGTAACAATTGGAAACTATGTATTCTTTTATACAAAAACACATACAATGAAACATGACTAATGCACACTATATGGATCTTGTTCGGAGCCAAATCGAACGCCATGAAATTTTACCGGACAGTTTTGGAAATAAATAAATAAATAACAAGAATCTACAGAAAAATTATGTATTGTGTACGTGTTCGAGTAATGGCGAAATTATAAGAACCCTAACCATACGTCGGGTACCCGGCGTCTGATCTGGCACCAAACTATTTGCAAAGTCTTTAAAAGTGAGTGGCAACTAGTTTAAAACCTAATCATACGTCGAGTTACCCGGCGTCTGATCTGGCATCAAACCGTTTGCAATGGAATTATTGGATGATTGATTAACTTTGCTTTTGCACGTGTCATTTTTCCCGCGCATTTATTTCATAGACACAGCATTTCAAGAAGACAGATTTATTAGGATGAGTTAGTGAGTAGCAACTAGTTTAAGGGAACACTCTTCACTTTTGATTTGAAGACGTATTGTTTAATTCAAGGGAAAATAAGAAGACTTGGGTCGTTTATTTTGAAAAACAATATTGGTTCACATCGTCCAATAAGGTGGTTCATATCGTCCTGAAAATCGGTTCACATAGTCCAAAAAATTGGTTCTCATCGGCGGTGGTTCACATCGTCGATATACCCATAAATATGCAGACAACGGGTAAAGACAATTTGTGCTTCTGTGGAAGAAAGGGTCAGACTCAGAGGCCACATGGGATGTAAAAAAGTTTGTTTTCCTTCTTTACATCAGGAAATGGTAGAGTAATGAAAACATTTCTGAGATAATAGAGAAGGGAAAGGGTTATCAGAAAGGAAAGGGTTATCAGAAACAGAAACTAAATTACTAATTGTTGAACATGTTGAAGGGTGTGGACATCCTGTAAGAATAAGATTTATTCCTTATTTTTTACAATAAATACCTCGACAAACAATGACCAATATCTGACAATATATTGAATAAGCTTTTAGTGAGTAAAACACCTGTGATAAAATGAAATACAGACGTCCAGGAGTGACTCATGTCTGGTATCTATTTGCAAAGTTCGTGAAAACTAAGCTGTATTTTACATCCTGTTAGTCGACATTTCTGGGACATTCGTAGGGTAAATTTTGAAACTTTATTCAAAGTCATACTTACCAGGCCATAAATGTTATTTGTCTGATATAAACTGTCTTTTTCTGGGCCTAAAAACAGTTAATTTTATTAATCTCTGCCCACGTTCATGTCGTCAAAACCTAGCCCCTCATGTACAAAACTGTAAGGTCTGGTGAAAAACTTTGACTTGTAACACGTGATGATAACGTCACTATTTGCGGTATGGATGTTTGCGGCGGCAAACGGAATTTGATGTAAGTAAATGAAAGGATATTCTTAGAATTCACCGACATTTGGTAGGAAAGAATACAGGCAACTTCAGTAGACTCAGGTGTTCCCCCAAGGAACTGTTCTAGGTCCGATCATGTTTCTCTGCCACATTAATGACCTCCCAGACTGTGTAAAATCATCAGTGCGACTGTTCGCAGATGACTGCTTACTTTACCGAACAATCAAGAGCAATTTAGACCAAGAAAAACTACAGACAGACCTAAAAAACCTAGAAACATGGGCACAAAATTGGGGCATGAGATACAATGCAAAAAAATGCTACATACTCTCCATAAACAAAAAGTTATCCAAATTCTACCAACTGGATAACCACTTCCTACAAGAAGTACAAGATAATCCATATTTAGGCATACAGGTTTCAAAAGACCTTAAATGGAATGTTCACATAAGTAACGTATGTAAAAAAGCAAACTCCACTCTAGGATTCCTGAGAAGGAACCTTAGAAGTGTTCCAGAAAAATGCAGAAAAACCGCATACATTTCAGTAGTAAGATCAATCATGGAGTATGGCGCAACAATATGGAATCCTTACCTCAAAGGGGACATAGACAAACTAGAGAAAGTTCAAAACCGGGCTGTCAGATTCATTAAAAAGAATTACAAGGACAGAGAGACAGGAGCTGTCAAAAAATGAGAGAACAACTGGAACTGGGGATCCTTGAAGACCGGAGACTAAGCCTCCGCCTGATACTCATGTATAAGGTGGCAGAGGGATTGGTACCAGCCTTGCCAACATCCACATTCACAAAACCGGCAAAACCAAGGAGAAACATCAAAGCTACCAAATTTAAAGACTTCAGGACAAACAATATATTAGAAAACCAAGCATGCAACAACACAAGAGCACTTAATTGTAGTTCCAAATAGCAAACCCCCTCAATATAAACACTCATTCTTTGTAGACACCATGATTCAGTGGAACAAACTGCCAGACAGCATAGTGCATGCTGATTCCGTAGAGGCTTTTAAGACAGCCCTACGAGATCATCGCCAATTATATTGGCGCCACTTCTCACCGTCGTGTATATAAAAGCCTTAATAGGATTCTACGACGTATTAACTCAGATTCAGATTCAGATTCAGGGTTGTTTTAGGGTGTGCACTGTTTGTCATGTTTGCTATTTGTTGCACAACAACTGTAATTAGATCCTCGATGTTTGACAGTCACATCAATGCTTCTTAACTCATTCACCCTGAAACTTTTAATGTACAATTCCACTTTCAAAATATAGTCCATTTTTGACTATTTATGATTGATTTTAACAATATATTTCAAAATGACAAACAGTGTAGACCCTGATCAGAGGGCTCCTTAAGGAGCCCTCTGATCAGGGTCTACACTGTTTGCATGGGACAAGTGTAATCTTTACAGGTAGTGTATAGAAAATATATACATATATTATAGTTCATATTATTCATGACTGTTTAAAGTCGAACTATTTACTTCAGTGGAGGAATAAATTGAAGGAGTTAAAGGGAGTCTTTATGGAACAGTGGGATAAAACATATTTAGGAAAGTGCTGACAATTGATTAAAAGCTGAATTACTAACTTGGCGTCTGATATGGCTCCAAAGCATTTGCAATGAGTAAACTTGTTTTAGGGCTGTTTTGACTGAAGAAATGTCGATACGAGTGTCAAACAGTTTGGATCCTGATCAGATGCCGCGTTTACAAATTCAACTTTTGGTGCCGTTGGCAGAGAAAGAGTTAATTGAGAAAGAATAACGTAATTACTGCTGTAACACTGGCTTGTAAATAACCTCTCTATTACGACCACTAAAAACAAAGCTGATTAATTGTATATAAAAGACAGGTGACAGCTGAAAGCAAGATGACAGTAAAACAGAAAGTTCATTCAAGGGCTAATATTAACCTAAAACCCAACAACATAAACAAATACAGGCCACACGGCGGCGATAATAGCTCGACTTTTCGAAATATTGAGCTACGCATGACAATAAAACAACAAACAAACATGATAAAAAGAACAAAATAGATTTTGCATTCGACGGGATTCGAGCCTCTGAGCTCATGTTTCTATACACGCTAACTTTACATCATATCGGTACAAAATATTTTACTTGCTTTTTAACTCATTCACCCTTGAAACTTTTAATGGACAATTCCAATTTCAATATAAGTACATGTATAGTCCATTTTTGACTATTTAGGGTGAATTTTAAGAATGTTTTTCAAAATGACAAACAGTGTAGACCCTGATCAGAGGGCTCCTTAAGGATCCCTCTGATCACGGTCTATACTGTTTGTATATGACAAGTGTACTCTCGACAGGTATACTATTTGTTAATGACGAGTATTCGTCGCTAGGGTTCAATGTGTTAATGATATATGACTTCTATCAATAATCAAGCGATTCTCTTGTTTGGGTTAACAAACAATGCATGAAATGCTTCGTCAAATCCTGTGAACGAGGGCTTATAAATCACTTCAATGTACAGTGGAGAATGTGTTATTATTTCCCAATAAACGCGTTTACGCTAAAACTATTATTTGCAGTGCAAACAGTTTGGAGACAGATCAGACGCCGGGTAACCCGGCGTCTGATCAGGCTCCAAACTGTTTGCCACCAAGATAAACAAGAATTATCAGAAGTGTCCAAAAGTTGTTCTTTTCTACGTTTTAGCGCTTTGCGTTTGCGTACGTTTGCGTTTAAACGGGAAAGAATAACAGATTCTCCACTGTATACGGAAACAATTGACTGAATCCCTTTACCTGTCAATTGATTGGCAATTGTGCGTATTGTTTCAAAATTATCGATTTATGGTTTGACTACACTTTAAATGATCATTTTAAGATGACTACTTACAAGTATTAATTATACGTGTCTCGAAATTTTTAAACTGTATATCAACTAGTTTAAACCCACCCCTCCATCGCCGCATTGTAAACTCCAGTCTCTTCATTGCCTTAAAATAGTTATCTGAAAACAGCTTGGATCCTGATCAGACCCGCGTAACGAGTCGTCTGATTTGGAGTCGAAGTTATTTGGCACTCGACTAAAGGATTATCCGATTCGCAAATTGACTCTGTTTGCAGACGACATACATTCCAAAGCAGACGGTTCAACAACAGAAGACATATTTACTATTAGAGATAGGCCCACATATTTTTAACCTTGGTGTAAAGATATGGGATGTTAAACTTCGGAATGAAGTAAGTGTGAAATGTTTGTTTAACCCATTTGCGCCCAGTGGATTCTTCCATGTTTATGTATTGGATTAATCCAATTTTTATCCAAGGGATGCCCGGTCAAAATTTTCGTTTTCATTTTTCTTATATTGAAATTCCTATCAGCAAACAATGTAGACTCTGATCAGACGCCGCATAATGCGGCGTCTAATCAGAGTCTATACTGTTTGCCTATATAGATGTCCCATCTATGGACTCGTGGGCACAAAAGGGTTAAACCTTTTACCCATAGAAGTGCCTTTTAGCGCATTTAATTTATTCTATCACTAAGGAAAATAGTTCCAAATTGTACAGTAATGAACATGTACCTTTACTTAAGAAATTCTTTCTAAATCCAATCAGATGTTAGCTTTAAGCAGGATGAAAGTAAAGCATACTGCAACTTAAGGCGCATTTTGCTTTACTTTCAATTTGCTTCAAGGGTCCATCAAACCCATAAGCGAATTTTTCAAAGTATCTAACAGTGTTTCTTTCATGTTTATTTTGGAAGAGCTGTTTATGATAAATGAAGAAAATAAAAAATCATATGTTGGTAGAAAGCAAAAGCCTCAGTAAAACCTATTTTAAATAAGTATAAACATGGTAATTTTGTTTTTTATTATGTATTTCATGTCTATGGAAGTCTATTCACATAAAGAAACTCTGGTTTATGCTCTGAGGCAGTGTGTAGTACTGAGCTGATGACATCATGCTTCTATTTTAAGATATGATAGATACACAGTGGCAGCTAGGTGTTTTGTTAAATAATGGTTTTACTACCAATTTATTTTAATTGTTAACTATTTGTTCAAATTTACCATACATTGATAGCAATATAATAAATGACCTCAAGTGAGTTAAACACAATTCTGTTGTTTCATCATTTATTTACAAGAGTGAGGTGTTATAGAACTGTTGTGCACAGTTTATTTAGTTATAGTTTGTTTCAAGAAACTCCCCATGAATGAAGTTTGCTATATATAGAACAGTAGGTTAATCTGAGGATCTCCTACCAGTAGCTAGGATACGGGTTATATTATTGTTTTGCATTTCTGTACATTTATAGTTTTTTAGTCAGAGTTATAGTTATCCTTAAATGTGTATTTTTTGCTTATTACAATTCTTTGAAAAACCCCAATTTCATACAATTTTTCACACCCATCTACAGCATAAATTCCACCACCCATTCCGCCGAATATCTTTTTTAAAGATATTTCTTGTTTTAAAAATATTTTTTTATGAAAAATAGTAAAATAAACATAATTCTAGTATCTAACCTTATCTTATATTGCACCAGATGAAAGCCCATACGAAGGCAATTCAAACTATGAAAACAAATTGATAGGTTAGTGATGAAATTTAGTTTTTAAAGAAAAGGGAGTGTTCTACCTTTACAGAATTGTCTTCAATTAGTTTTTCTATGCCAGTGGAAATACTACCATAGACATGGAACAAATAATACAAAACGAAATTACCATGTTTGTTTTCATTTGAAATAGATTTTATTGAAGCGCGTTCTTTAAAAAGGATAAAATAAGAGGTAAAGGGTTAATTTGATACTCTAAGTAAATCCATTATCTAGACTTCAGATTTTCAATATACATGTACACTATACTATACACGTACATTTGTCCTATACAAACAATGTCGACCCAGATCAAAGGGTTCCTATGGACGCTGTGCAATGTACATGTACAGTGCTCCCTCCCTACAACGGCCCTCCAAACAACGACTCCCTCCATACAACGACATTTTCCGCAGTTCCCCAAATAGGACAATTATATATCACGCTTTTACTACTTCAATATCGTCTGCTTAAAATTGTCGTCTGCTGTTTTTCTCAAAGTTGCATAATGGACGTTTTGACAGAAACAATTTCCTGACGAGTGACAAACAGTTTGAATCCAGATCAGACGCCGCGTCAAGTAAAAAAAAGTATTATAATTTTTTATTTATTTTTGGTAATAGATCTAGATGTATGTGTCAAGTACCTGTGCTCTACTGTAGATATTCTATATAATATCTACGGTCGAGTAAATTGTTTTAAATACATGTATGTCAAGTACCTGTGGATATAACCATCACAAACAGTATCTATCTACGGAAGCGTTGTAATGACATAAAAAGGAATTCCATGCTAAGAATGTATTCATGTACTATATACGGAATCATACGAATGACATAAAAACTAAGGAGTACATGTACTTTAAGTGGACAAATTAATCTATTGAAGCAAACGAATGACACGTAGTCTTGCATCTTCATTTCAATAATACAAGGCTCGTTTTAGTGATATATGATTTGTCGTTCTCCATGGTCACTCCTTCTTTGTGCGCCTTGAGGCGAGCGAACAGTGGCGAGAGGTTCTGTAGAGTTCACGGTAATGAATGCAGGGTAGGTATAGCTTTCTTATTTGTGTGGACTTGAAAAAGTTGAGACTCTATAAAACTTTTGCAGAATGTGGCTTAAAGCAGGCTGAAAGTAAAAGCAGAATGCACATTAAGGCACATTCTGTTTTACTTTGAATCTGCTTTAATTGGTAAGCTGATTTCAAAAATATAGAAAGACAATGATTTAAACGAGAAAGAATCTCAATTTTCTCTCCACTGCACATGCTTGTTTTCATTATTTTCCAGAATGGCGTGTAAAAAAATAGCAACTTTTCGGATTGGGCTGGTAGCTGTTTTCTTCCTCGTTTGTCTGTTCATAATATTACTGAGCCATTTGACAGTAGATGTACAATTTATAAGAAATATTCTAACAAGGAATGAGCGAATTGATGCACATATGTACACGTACACGCCTAGTAATAATTGCAAACCAGACCTGTTCTTTGACCACATAGAGGAAATGCGTAGGCTGAATGAAGCTAAAGTGAGTCAAGATGATCCTAGATTGATAAAGCTTATTAAAGACTATTACATATTACCACCTTCATCGGGAGAGTACGAGTTGAAAAATTTAAATAAAAGTGACTACGCTGGCCAGGGAAAAGAAAACATGATTCCAAAACTACTGACAGATGTTCCAGTGAGTCCAATTTTATACACGTACAGTGGAGAATCTGTTATTCTTTCCCAATAAACGCGTTTACGCTAAAACTATTATTTGCAGTGCAAACAGTTTGGAGCTAGATCAGACGCCGGGTAACCCGGCGTCTGATCAGGCTCCAAACTGTTTGCCACCAAGATAAACAAGAATTATCAGAATTGTCTAAAAGTTGTTCTTTTCTACGTTTTAGCGCTTTGCGTTTGCGTACGTTTGCGTTTAAACGGGAAAGAATAACAGATTCTCCACTGTAATAATGTCAATCTTGCATTAACTCAATGACTTTTTAAATTTAAAGCGGGCAATTCCTGTTTTCAATTAGATCTAGTCCACCTTTACTATTAAGAATGATTCAGAAAATATAACTATTGTGAAATGACTAACATAACATACTCTGATAAGCTTATATACCCAGGACACGAATAACATCTTCACAGTACTATAGGTACTCTACAATATATAATACTATACTAATACTTGCACTATATTATTAAGTTATAATGCTGTATTTGTCATGCATTCCTTTACCCTTTCACTGCCAAATTGTTCGTGAGACTTTTACCCCTTCACCGTTTAATTGTCGTCTGCTTCAATTTTGTCTGCAATATCGTTATAAAATTAAAAAAATAAATAAGCCAGTGTGACTGAAGAAATTTCTAAACGAGTGTCAAACAGTTTGGATCCAGCCCCTGGGCCCGTTTCATAAAACTTCGTAAGTCAGATTACAAAATTCTCAATCTTTACTTATTTCTCCATCTAATACTGGCTGGAATTTGGCTTGAAAATATGTCACAAGACAGGATTAGATGGAGAAATCAGAATTTTAATGTATTTTAAAGTTTTGACTTACCATTTTCTGTCGTACGAAGTTTTATGAAACGGGCCCCTGATCAGACATCGCTTTACGCGACGTCTGATCAGGATCCAAACTGTTTGCAAACGCGCTCTTAGATCTTTGAACCCTAGATACGCATATATATGCGTCATTTGCAAACGGTGTACCTGTGGGGAGTATACAATTAAACACGTCATATGCAAACAGTGTAGACCCTGATCAGAGGGCTCGTAAGCCCTCTGATCAGGGTCTACACTGTTTGTCATTTTAACATAAATTGTAATAATCAACCCTAAAATGTCAATAATGGTCTTGACTAAATTGAAAACTAGAATTTTCCATTTGAAGTTTCAGGGAGGAAAAGGTTAAGCGACAATGAGAGTGATGGATTAATACTTAATACATGTTCCGTTTGTTTTCTCTCTTGTATGTTGGGTAGGAAAGGGGCGTGTTTCTTGACTGTGGAGCGTACGATGGCGAGGAAATGTCACATACACTTTACTATGAGAAGACCAAGCGTTGGGGTGGACTTCTTATTGAGGCAGACCCCGATGTATTCAAAACACTTCGAGATAAAAACCGAAAATCATATACAATGAATGCTTGCTTGAGCACTAAGCCATATCCTGCAGTTGTACGTGTATTTTCATTTATTTACCCCCCCCTCCCCCCTTCCCTATAACAACCACACTTGAGATAGACCATTCATCGCAATAGGCGACTTTCCAAACAGTTTGGACCCAGATCAGACACCGCGTGGCGCGTCGTCTGCAGCCTGGACCCAATCTATTTGACAGTCGTATCGATAATTCTTAAGCCAAACAGTCTTAGAAGAACTTTAATATAATTAACCAATTTCTCTATACATACGCTGAAGAAAATAGTTTGAATTTATACAGTTATGCAAATGTATCATCAGTAAAATGTTCTTTATATTAGGGGATGGTAGCTTATGAAAATGTATATCAGAAATATGTTCTTTTTACTAGGGGATGGTAGCTCAAAGAAGGTTGAAAGTAAAACAAGGTGTAGGTACCTTATACGGCACATTTGTGTTACCATCTGTCTTCTAAACAGGATATTGGGTAAGGGGTTAAATACTCTTATTGATGAGCGCTGGTAATAGCTGGATTTCGTTAACCAATCGATGTACAGTGCTCACACCCCCCCCCCCTCCACCCCCTACAACGGCCCTCCTTACAACGACGCTCACCGATATATATGCCCCAAACAAGACAATTTTGTCCAACCTTTTCACTGCTGCAATATCGTGTGCTTAAAATTGTCGTGTGCTGTTTTTCTAAAAGTTTACATATTTGACCATTTCAGAGTAAAACACTAAATTACGACTCGAGTGACAAACAGCTTGAATCCAGATCAGACGCCGCGTAACAGGGCGTCTGATATGGATTCAAGCTGTTTGCAAATGTAAGCAATTTCCCTCCCTATAACGATTCCCTCCGAACAACGCACATATTGTTGTCTCCCATTGGGTATCGTTGTTGAGAGGGATCACTGTACTACTTGTTCTATTTTCAGCTGACATTTAACTTGCTTCCGGGATTAGGGAAAATTATTGAAGGTTCAGTTCAAGACGCCTATAAAACTCACATTGGGTTAAAAGTTAACCCTTAGCCTGCCAGTCACGACTATAACTCCATATGCAAACAGCTTGGATCCGGATGAGACGCCGAGTAACTCGGCGTCTCATCCGGATCCAAGCTGTTTGACACTCGGACAACATTTTCAGCAATTTTGAGCAACTTTGAAGCACTTTGAAACTTGAAGCAGACGAGAAATATAGCAGACGACAATTTATTTGGCGGGCTAAGGGTTAAGGAGCGATTATTGAAGGTCCAGTGTTTTCCTCTCTATTCCGTGTTGCTTGCCCTAGGTCAAACACATGTCGATTTCTTCAGTCTTGATGTCGAAGGAAACGAGGTGGAGATTTTGAAAACCGTTCCCTGGGATAAAGTCGATATAACCTACATAATTGCGGAATTTTCCCACGGCGAGGGAGGCAAAGCGGCATTACAAGGATATCTTGAAAGCAAAGGTTACAAAACAATCAAAGCATTTCGAGAGGATATTCTTGTGAAGAAAACATAAACATACAAGTGAGCAGTGCCATGACAAAATCTGATTTACTGACGCCAACGGCAGGGTGACAACATTAGCTCTCCTGGCTCAGGTGAGCTAAATATAACAAAACATCAATTTTTGTTGTTGAATTTTATTGGTTTCTTAATAAATATTTCACCATCTCTCCATTTTCTATGAAAACCTAGTCATCCAATATGTTCAGTTTTGAAATTGAGACATACAGCCTATCCTGTATTAAGCTAGTACTCAGTGAAGTAGTGTGCAGACCTCTTAGGAAAAGTGACTGCTTAACTCATTATCCAATAAATATACCTTTTTACACCTTTAATTATTTCTTTCACTGCAGTTAATAGTTCCATTTTACACAGTCATGGATATGTACCATAAGACTTTTTTTTCAATATCCTAGAAGATTGTAGCTTAAAGTAGGCTGAATGTAAAGCAGAATGCGCCTTAAGGCACATTCTGCTTTACTTTCAACATGCTTTAAGTGATCATCTTCTTTCAAACTAGAAAAATGCTATGGGGTAATGGGTTAAGACAAATGACTGCTTAATGGAGGATATAAAAAATGCAGAAAGCTCCTTTGCATCGTTTCTACATTGCATTAAGCAACCATGTGTAATAAATGTTACACTTGGGTCATATCAATACCACAATGATGCTTAATACAACATTGACTATAAATGAATTTATGTAGAGCAGAGTCCATACAAATGCAAGCTAACATTTTCATTCATTCGGTGGTATGGACTTTTATTGTACTATTACTGAAACAATAATATACATAAAATGTTCAATCAAAATTCGGATAGATCTATCAATTTTAGACATCATTTCAAGTTTATTTCACACACACACTCTATGTGGCTTTTATAGCTACAGTCAAACGTTTGCATTTATTCTTAGAGTTCACAGGCATTTGGTAGGAAAGAAATTCGAATACATTTATAACTCGTCCACTCCTGTAGCATAAATTGGACAAAATAGGAATACGAATCTGAAATTGTATTTTTTAAGTTCCAGGGGTGCAAGAGTTAATCCCCTGTACATATATAGTTTAATGTCAACATGCACACTCATGAGATTACCCATAACAGCAAACTTCAAACAGACATGGAACTAAACATACATTCACAGAATATACATAAGTCTAACTGGTGTTCAGCAGACTTTCTTTGTAAATATTAAGAGACAGGTGACTGTTTAACCCTTAGCCTGCCACTCACGACTATAGCTCCATATGCAAACAGCTTGGATCCGGATGAGAAGCCGAGTAACTCGGCGTCTCATCCAGATCCAAGCTGTTTGACACTCGGACAACATTTTCAGCAATTTTGAGCAACTTTGAAACTTGAAGCAGACGAGAAATATAGCAGACGACAATTTATTTGGCGGGCTAAGGGTTAATGCAGAATAGCATTTCACCCTTCTTCAGAGGAACATTCATATATAAGACTCTACCCACTATAAACATCTTTCATCTTGACTATTAAATTGGCTAATGAATTAAGAAAGTATTTCTGCAGGAAAGAGTGGGCAGACTCATGTCAGACAGATCCCAAAAGAAAACATTGCAGACCCGATCATTTAGGTGTAACAGACAGGTGACAGATTAAAGCAAGATGAAAGTTAAACAGAAAGCTTTCTGTTTTACTTTCACCTTCAATAAAGCAGTCACCTGTCATAAACACCTAATATCTAACACAATTAAGTGGTCATTATTGAGGGGTTTACTGTTTTTGAAAATTATTACTAACTATGAAATGGTTTTGATGTCAGGCATACCGATGATACTACAATGAAGATTGCAAGAGCAAGTGTTTATACTGAACACACTGGCAGTAAAGATATACAAACAGAAATACGGAGAGCTAAGAATGTTGAAATACTGCCATTTTTCGAACTCGCTTTAATCAACCTTACTGATATTCCATATGTTTAATTTTTATGACTTGATCTAGCTTAAAGTCAAACATACCCGTATTTCAAAGCAAAAATGTAATTTTGCAACTTTTAAACTTTGAAATATTGGTATGTTCAAACCACGGAATTATACAAAACGGAATAGCAACTCAGCGAAGTTGAATAGGCAAGCATCTGAGCTCTCGCGACGGTTAAATTTTGCGAGATTATGTGTCACGTGACAACATCTTCACTGTTTGCCTCGTTGTCCGTCATTTCTGGGGTGAAAATTTACCGACTCAAGTGTTTTTATTGACATTTTATAGGATTTAAATGACTTGGTGGACATTCCTATCAATTCACAGGAATATAAACCCGTGAACAATGCTTCGAAACAGACATTTATCAAATTAACTACCGATAGAAAGTCTCTTATCAAGTCTCGCGAGTCTCGTATGCGCCGCACGAGATTTGCGATATAGCGCGAGGTTTCAATTCCGTCAGTGTATAATTCTGTGTTCAAACTAAAGCAAGTTAGAAATATCGAGTTTTGACTGCATTCTGACCCCTTGTGTAGTAAAATCTGTATATAATGGCCACTTCAAAGGCAAATGTTATGTTCTATACATTGTGGCATCTTAATGCAAGACAAAAGTAATAGAAAACTTCTATTGAAGCTTTCTGCATTACATTTGGAAGGCATCATGCAGTAATTTATATTTTGAGATTTCTATGTTATTTTAATGAGGGGCCACTGTAAACAGCTGTTACTGTTATATTAAAATAGAAATTCAGCAAAAACAAAATAATAATTCTGTATGTCATTTTTCAGATCTTTTGTAATATAACCCATTCACTGCCTTACCTTGAGTACAATGGTTATTTGAAAACAGTTTGGATCCAGATCGGACACAATGTAACACACCATCTGATCAGGATCCAAACTATTTGACACTCATTATGAGCTAGTCAATTAACATTTATCCAAATTTGAGAAATAAAAGAAAACAAGTGTTTAAAGCAGGGGATGTCATAGCAATGAAGGGGTTCACAGAAACAATATTGAAGCAGTGTCTCATTTCCAATCAGGACTTTATCATACATGTACTTGCAGTTTGACAGATCAACAAATTTTACCCATTAATGCCTTTCATATCTTAAACAGCAACATTGACAAACAGTGTAGAAAAAGATGAGACACAACACTTAAGAAGCTGCACTGTTTGTATGATGTAATCTTAAGCTACAGTAAAACCTGTATACAGAGGCAACCATGGAGAGGTGGCAGCTTAATGCAGGACTAAAGTAAAGCAGAAAGCTTCTTTATTAATAGGCTGTTATACACAGGTTTGACTGTATATGGGCCAAATAGGCATTGCTTGTGTCGCCCTATGAATAGATTATGGACCCTTCCAATAAGCTTAAATCTTTCAACACTTAGTAACTCTTGTGGGTTAATATGTTCCCTTGTGGATCTTTTTAGTTCTCAAAACATGGGCCAGTCTACTAAGAATTCTGGGAAGTATAATAATAAATATTGCTCTAAATTAGCAAACAGTGTAGATCCTGATCAGAAAACTCTTTTAGTAGCTATCTGATCTGGGTCTACACTGTTTGCATAGGACAAGTGTACTCTTTACAGATACACTGTAAATGACTAGTATAGTATACTCGACGTATGGCTCAATGGGTTAACAGAAGCATTCTCTGAAAATATTCCGATATAAATAATTTAACCCTTTCCCTATAGAAGCGCCTTTAATTTATTCTTCCACTGAAGAAAATAGTTCCAATTTATACACTCATGAAAATTTATTATTAGAAATATTTCTGTGGTCTAGAAGTTAAGCTATCATCTTCTAGAACACAGAAATATTTCTAATAATAAATTTTCATGAGTGTATAAATTGGCACATTCTGCTTTACTTTCAACCTGCTTTAAGTGGTCACCGATCTTCAATACTAGATAAACAGGCCATGTGGTAAAGGGTTAAGCTGGAAGGTAATGGCAGTAAAAGGTTTCTCCAATTCATGATAAAACTATGTGGAAGAGGTAGTGGACAGTTTCTGTAGATAGTCAGCCAACTCCTCACAGTATTTCTTTGACCTGTGCTTGTGTTTGCTGGTCTCAACTTCATGTAGCAACATCCCAGGTAGTAAGCTGCCTGCCTTTTTCAAAACAGCTGTAATGAAAAAACAAAACCATTGTCAAAAGTAACAGTTGTTCATGCAGGGATGCCATTTCTCCGATTTTTTCTGAAATCTTTGTATCTTTCTGAATTTCTCTGGACCTATGGATTTTCTGAAATCTTCAGATTTCTGCTCTTACTTTCAAAATTTGGAATTTATGCATTTTATACTTCCAAACATTGGTATTGGTTTCAAACAGTTTAGATCCAAATCAGACGCCACTTTACGCAGTGTTTGATCTGATCTGGGTCCAAAAAATTTTGCATGATCATGTAAGGGTTATAAAGCCTGGCAGCAAAAGGGTTTCCTTAAAACGCGTTCGAAAATTTGGAAAACTTAGGATTTTTATGAGCAACTTATGGTAGTAGCCCTGTTCATGGTTGTCGGATAAATGTCGGATAAGTGTAGGGATAATTTGACACAGGATCACACTAAAAAACATTAAAAATGTACAACTTGTGTAAAAACATCCACTCAATAAAGAAACATGGCCATCTCTGAAGAAATTATTACTTAATACAAGACAAAAGTAATGCATTAATCTCCTATGGACAAAACATAAAATGTTCCTATATGGGCTTTCTGTGCTTTGTCTTGCATTAAATAGTCACCTGCATTTATCATTTAATGGTTTAAAAGTAGAGCGGTGTCGGGCATTCACGGATATCGTATATTCTCGGATACAATCGATCTCCCCTCGATTATTTTGTGTGTGCAATGCTCACGTTAATTTAAAACACATGTGTGTCTTCCTTGACCTTTCTTTTCCATAATTCGACCTTTTTGAACTGCCGATATTTAAATCCAAAGCAAACAAGAGTTGTCAGAGAGACAACAAAGCTCGCCATTGGCACATTTAGAAACTTAAAAGCACACTCAAGGTCACCGAGGTCAAGCTTTTTGCCTGCATAGAAAGGTCTTGTCAATATACACATGAAAATTAAATATGAAGTTACACCTCAAGGGACATAGGAAATATAAGCGTTTTTCGAAACCTAAACACAGATTTCTAATCCTTAAACTCTGGATCTAAGTTCAAGGTCAAGGTCACAGGGGTCCAAATGTGTCTGTGCATGGAAAGGTCTTGTCCATATACACACACATACCAACTATGAAGCAATACCTCAAGGGACATAGAAGTTATAGACATTTTTCAATACCTAAACACAGATTTCGAAACCTAAACGTGAGCCCTTAGTTCAAGGTCAAGGTCACAGGGGTCCAAATTTTTCTGTGCATGGAAAGGTCTTGTCCATATCCAAACACATACCAACTATGAAAGTAATACCTCAAGACATAGAAGTTATAGGCATTTTTCAAAACCTAAACACAGATTTTGAAACCTAAACGCGGACCCTAAGATCAAGGTCAAGGTCACAGGGGTCCAAATTTTTCTGTGCATGGAAAGGTCTTGTCCATACACACACACATACCAACTATGAATGTAATACCTCAAGAGACATTGAAGTTATAGGCATTATTCAAAACCTAAACACAGCTTTCGAAACCTAAACGCGGACCCTAAGATCAAGGTCAAGGTCACAGGGGTCCAAATTTTTCTGTGCATGGAAAGGTCTTGTCCATACACACACACATACCAACTATGAATGTAATACCTCAGGAGACTTGAAGTTATAGGCATTTTTCGAAACCTAAACCCAGATTTCGAAACCTAAACGCGGGGCCTAAGTTCAAGGTCAAGGTCACAGGGGTCCAAATTTGTCTGTGCATGGAAAGGTCTTGTCAATATACACACACATACCAACTATGAAAGCAATACCTCAAGGGACATAGAAGTTATAGGCATGTTTCGAAACCTAAACACAGATTTCGAAACCTAAACATGGGCCCTAAGTTCAAGGTCAAGGTCACAGGGGTCCAAATTTTTCTGTGCATGGAAAGGTCTTGTCCATACACACACACATATGATACCAACTATGAATGCAGTACCTCAAGAGACATAGAAGTTATAGGCATTTTTCGAAACCTAAACCCAGATTTCGAAACCTAAACGTGGGCCCTTAGTTCAAGGTCAAGGTCACAGGGGTCCAAATTTTTCTGTGCATGGAAAGGTCTTGTCCATACACACACACATATGATACCAACTATGAAAGCAATACCTCAAGGGACATAGAAGTTATAGGCATTTTTCAAAACCTAAACACAGATTTCGAAATCTAAACGCGGACCCTAAGTTCAAGGTCAAGGTCACAAGGGTCCAAATTTTTCTGTGCATGGAAAGGTCTTGTCCATATACACACACATACCAACTATGAAAGCAATACCTCAAGGGACATAGAAGTTATAGACATTTTCTTAAAATTGTTTACGCCGTTCACGACGACGACGACGACTACTCCGGGGGTATTGCAATAGCTCGTCATGTACTTCGTACAGGCGAGCTAAAAACCACCCATGAACAAACCGTGTGTGTTAAACCTCGGGTGTTTACATAGTGACATTAGCGAGCACACATGACATCATTATTTTTGTTGATTGTGTATTAGGGTAATTCTTGATGTTAGATGACGTATAGGATGCAAAATGTTTACACAGTGTCCTAGAAGCGGCACAACACGCCAATGGGCATTGTTATTAAGCTACACAGATATCCGGAAGACCCGACAAAATATTTTCAAAGTCGGCTCTTCCTGATACCCCCAATTTTGAACCGATGCAAATTATATTTGTCAAAATACTGTCATTTGGTGGGGCCTGGACCTCTGATCCAATCCATTGGATCTGCGCATGGCGTTGCCATCGTAAGCATTGCCAGTCAAGACAATTCCATGAAGGATCAATTGCATTTTTACGATTTCTTATTACCTAATTGAAATTTAATTGGCAATTTGCCATTGGTATGTATATATCCATGGTAACTGCGAATTGGAAGTTGATTCTGTTTACCCTGACAACGCGTATGACGGAAATACTATTGCTGTCTTTGCAGACAAAAGCTGTTCTAAAAAGTTGCACAGATTTATACTCTAGCTAAAAATGAATTATGCAACATTTAACTGTGAAGTCTTCGTTTTTTAGAAGTAGATGAATGTCACTTGTTACCAAGCAAAGGGTCCAGTACAAAAAAATCTAGATCTACTCAAAGCGCACTTGTAAGCATCATGCAGAATATCTGTAGCGGCCTTTAAATCAGTGATAGAAAGTGTGAAGCATTTTCTGAAATATTCTCCTTTTACCCTATCAATAAAAAGTGGCTTGCGCGATAACAGACCCGTAAATAAACAATTAATTGCGATATAATAGTCAGTAAATTTTATCTGACCGATTTGGCTAATCACTTTTAAAAGTAGGATGCTTGCAAACCACCCAATAAAGGTGACGCCTTAATACAGCTAGGACAGAGATAAAACAGAACTCCTACAGGAGGTTTCTGTATACTTTCTATCCTGCATTAAGCAACCACCTGTTTAAAGTACAGTAATTGGTATTCTAGCTGTTGTCATGGCGATTGATCAACGTATGCTTACTGGTGTCGACTTTGATAGTTAACAGGGAAAGAGGTAACAGAAATGCACGTTTGAATGTCTGTACTGTTAAACTCTATTGAAACAATACGTGTATAGTAGTGTAATATGTGCATAGTGAAACACAGTGTTGATACTGATAACACAGAGATGATTAGATCTAGATGTAATTGTGTCACTAAATGTCCTCGTGAAGGCTTATTAATAGATCGATATATAGGACCTTTAAATGAAAAATACATTTCATAACAATTTGAGATAATATTTAATAAACGATGTTAAAAACATTGATTTTTAAAGATAACATTCAGGTATCCGAGAATGCCCGTAAGTATCCGAGTTTGGCCGACCTTACCTATGCTACTGTTTCCCTGCCTGTCTGATACACACGCAATCCTACATAACGTCGTAAACCAATAAAAAATGGGACGGGGTACCAGCACTGTTTTAAAGCCGGGAGAGGATCATTCGACCGAAAAATATGAAATAAATACTACTTTTGGCGTTAGGATATCCGGAAATACCCGACACCGCTCTATAAGCTTTATTATCACTAATTTCTTACAATTAAAATTTTTGGTCAATTAATTTACTCCAATTTACCCTTCTCCCGTTTAATCCTTAAATTTATTACTTAAATCTCTGCCTACTATGAACTGAACTATTACAGCTGTCTGATCTGGGTCTACACTGTTTTCAAAAAGTGCCAATATAACTTAATATCAGGTGTAAATCTAATAACACCTACCTAGCACTGCTGCCTGTATCTTTTCATCCGAGTCATCAAGATGGACCAGAAGTCCCTTGTATATTGCTTCAAGATGGGCCCTGTACAGGTTAACATCGTAAGCACTTGTGAAACAGTCTAGGTAGGCCAGGAACGTCTTGGTAACAGTGACTCTAATCTCATCATTGCTGTCATCCAGTCGTTTTATCAACTCTACATACATGTTGTGCAGTCTGTCCTGGTCTATAGCTGTGCCAGCAAGCTCAAAGGTGCGCGTCATGACACGACAGGCAACAAGTCTCGTACCCTTATTGTCATCATCCATAGAGGACAGCATTTGGGTGACAAACTTGTCCAGAATAGGCTCCAGCTTCAGAAAAGAATGAAACATTAAAATCAATGAAGCTTCAAGGTGAAGTTATGTGAAATCTGATGCTACTGGTGATTAATGACAAACAACCATAGCAGAATGAATTTGATAAACATTGACTTTTCCAGCATTTTCTGAGAGTTAACACATTACTCCACAGGGCACGACAAATTTTATTAAAAGATGGTTGCCCTCAGGGCAACCAGAATTATTTTCTGGTTGCCCTGAATTTTTGTGCACAAAAGATGTACCAAATTATCAATGTAAAGCAAACCCTTCATTCACTGACTGCATTAACCCATAATTTTCACCATAACCAGTTTCTGGTTTTGCAGACAGGTGACCATTTAAAGCAGGTTAAAAGTAAAGTAGATTCTGCTTTGGAGCCGAATGGCGAGTCCAGTTTTATACAATTTAATATTTATATACCTATAAATTCATACATTTTGATAAATTAATGACTTGCTTGATCAAATACCATTGGTAAGTCACAGCTTGTGGTTTCACAGGGCCTGAGTTTCATTGTTGTTGTTGTTGTTGTTAATATTTGTTTTAGACTGAGCAGTTTTTCTTTTTTTTAATTTATGAAAGTCCCTGGTTTCATATATATAAATTATATATTGCAAACAGTTTGGATGGAGAAGAGACGCTGCGTCGCGCGAAATCTCATCTGGGTCCAAACTGTTTGACACTCTGATATTTTCTGGAAGAAAATTCATAACTTAAATCATAACAGAGAAACTCAGAATAGTTGCAGACGATAAAATTGTGCAGACGACCATTGCATACGTCATAAAAAGGTGTGGTTGGTTCGCCAGTAGAAAGTTTTGACAACCAAATTTCTACCGCGAAAACTGATTGCAAATTAATTTTACGCGCATACTTTGTTGCAAAATTTAACTGAACATACATTTACACAAAGAGTATGTTACAATAGAAGAATTTATATGTTTAATATTAATGGATGATAGAAAACTACGCTGGATAATGCATTTTTTTACTCACAAATACACATACCCGTCATAGCAAAAAGCACGGCACCCCACCATTTTGTAACTTTAGATTCGTAAACGTGTCTCTCATAACGTAGTTATTCAAAGGGTTGTGTGGCGGAAATCAATTAATAAAATGATAAATGTTAATTTTTGTTAAGCATTTACCTAAAATGTTTGTCCTGAACTATCGATCGTGTCGAAATAATCTTATTTATCGCACACGGAATTCTACTGTCGCAGAGACAGTGATAGCTAATATAAATCATTGATTGTCGTTGTAACAGTTTTACACGTCTTCGATTCGGGCTGATTTTTTCAGTTTTTCAAATGGTAAATCATCATCTGTGTTTCATTTTACGGGGAAAAGAAATGTCCGACTCTTGAGTTTTCTTAGCTCATTGTTCGAGACTGTCAATCACTTCTTTTGATAACCAATTAGACAAATGCAATGTGTCAACCCACTCAGTAGGCGTGGTTAAGCTTCAACCCAACTTTGATATCACACCAATAACCGTGCTCAGACTCCAAAAGCCCACGATGTATTTCCCCCTTGTTGAACCCCGCCATTGGAAATAACCCCTTTGATCTATTTGTGTTTATTTCAATGTCAATAACGTCAACGTCATGATTCAAAATGTGTTGTGTACTAGTTAGCAGACATTTTTTTGAGTGATGGACTATAAAACTACTTCTAGTTCTACTGTGGAATATATTTCAACTTTGATACCACGGTAAAATAGCGACATATATATATATTTATTTGCCGTAACAAACTTGTACCGCATTAAATTATATTAGCGTACTTCATTTTTTACCGTTTTCTGTATCGTTCGTAGCTTGTTGTTACAAACGTAGACAAAAACGGGTGTTACTGTACACATTATCTTCCCTTTCGTTTGCGTAAATTTGGAAGTGTACCCGACTGTAACCGCCGATTCGTCTACACAATATTTACTGCCATGACAACCTGGAAGCGTGGTGTTTATTTGACCGTGAAGTGCTAATTGGGGTGTCTAATCGGCGATTATCAAGACCTGTGTCACCCGCACTACTATACAAACACTGATAAGTGTCCACGGGGGTCTTTGTCCCTTCAATTTAACAATTAGCCTTGATCTAGTTGGCCATATTCGTTACGCTCTATCGAAATTTAAGATTTTATAAGGTTGTGATTTTCTGAAAATGGAAATACCCGGGCTACTCAAATTGGATTTTAGGGGGTGCCCGCTACCGGGCTTCAGTTTGAAAAATATGGGTGCCCAAACCTAAAATGTGGTTGCCCGCCGGGCTCCGGGCACAGGATTTGTCGTGCCCTGACTCCATAGTTACACATTTTAACCCATTTATTTTATTCCTTCGCTGAAGAAAATACTTCCAATTTATACAGTCATGAATATGTATCATAAGAAAAATTTTCTATATCCTAGAAGATGGTGGCTTAAAGCAGGCTAAAAGTAAAGCAGAATGTACCTTAAGGCTTAAAGCAGGCTAAAAGTAAAGCAGAATGTACCTTAAGGTACATTCTGCTTTACTTTCAACCTGCTTCAAGTGGTCACTTGTTTTCAAAACTATCAACAGGGGTTAAATGGTAAATGGTTAAAACAATATTGATTGAAATACCAAGGCATTTAGCTGACTTTCTCAGCTTTTTCTAGCCTTTTTGCCACTATAAAATCTACCTTTACATTGCTCCAGATATGGGGGGGGGGTATTTTGAAAACTATAATTTTTCTGCCTGCTTAAATCCCTAAGGTGCAACTACTTCTTAGAAGTGTCTCTTCGAGGTGATTCTAAGGTGTAGTCAAACCATAGGCTTTGGTTTAAAAATAAAGCAGATAATGTTGAAACTATTTATGTTCACTCCATCTTATCTGAAGCACTGTCTATACAATTTACAGTAAAACCTCTCTATTACGACAACTAAACTGTGTTAATTATGAGGTGTTTAAGACAGGTGACTGCTCAAAGCCAGGTGAAAGTAAAACAGAAAGCTCCTTCTGGAGCTTTCTGTTTTACTGTCACCTTGCTTTAAGCTGTCACCTGTCTTGACCATCTTTTTGTGGTCGTAACAGAGAGGTTTTACTATATCAATCTTGTTCCTTCCAAGCCTACCTTTTCTTTAGTTAGTATTCCACTTTGAAGCAGTGTCCAGGCGCAGGACACAGCCATCGTCCTAATCCCTGCAGCCACTCTGCCTGCCCGCCAAATACAGTTTGGAATTATCATGTCTCGTAATACTATCTCTGCAAACTCAGAAAACTTATTCTCCGAGTCGAGGGTGTCTTTACAATTCATCACCAGGTGAGAGAGGAGGGTGAAGAACTTGAGCCTGACCTCTGGCTCTCTTTCAGGATTAAGGTTGGCTGCTAGTATTGGTACTACTAAGTCAAGCAGCTCCCCTACCACAGGACCTATCACAACAAACAAAATAATCAAGACGTAAGAGGGAGTTACTGAACAAAGCCAACATTTTCTCACTCATTTCAGCATAAAATTCTATGGTGATACTACTCATTTGAATGGTTTCTAAGAAAGGTTCTAAAGAGTAGTGACACCATAGTGCAGTAAAACCTCTCTAATATGACCACTAAAATGAAGACTAATTGATTATATAAAAGACAGGTGACAGCTTAAAGCAAGGTGACAGTGAAACAGAAAGCTCCTAAAGGAGCTTTCTGTTTCACTGTCACCTTGCTTTAAGCAGTCACCTGTATTAAACACATACTATTTAACGAAAATAATTGGTCGTAATAGAGAGGTTTTACTGTACTTCTCTTATCTGAAGCATAAACAACTTACTACTACTTCATTATGATTACTGTTTCCTGTTAACTTGGTACAAGTAATCTAAGAGTTTCCAATAAGTCTTGTTCATTTTTTGACAATTTAGGGTTGTTTTGTAAAATTTGTTTCAAAATGTCACACAGTGCCTAATACAAATGTACCCCTTAATCCATTAACCCATAAATACACCTTTTTACACTTTATTCCTCCACTGAAGAAAATTGTTCTAATTTGTACAGTCATGGATATGTATCATAAGAAATATTTTTTATATTCTAACATTTGATAGCTTAAAGCAGGCTGAAAGTAAAGCAGAATGCGCCTTAAGGCGCATTCTGCTTTACTTTCAACCTGCTTTAAGAGGTCATCTGTTATCAAAACTAGAAACAGGCTATGGGGTATTGGGTTAGCAGGTGCACTGTACAGAATGACTATACTAGTTGCTAGTGTTAGATGGGTTATGTATGCTATTTTCTAAACTCTATACAGACCTAAGATGAGCAAACACTCAAGAGAAACTCATGCTATAACAGGGCTGCACAAATAATTTTTTTAGCCCCTTGTCCAGGACAAGTGACTTTCAAAAAGTCACTTGTCCTGAACAAAAAGCCACTTGTCCAACTTTTTATAAACCTGATTCGAAAACATGGTTCCATGTAAATGCCGGCAAAAGGGAACCCATTAAATTGATACTTTCGATTTGAGAATATCAATTTGTTTTAGTTTTTATCGGTTATAAAGACAAAATGGTATTTATATATTTTACTTATTATTATAATTAAAACAAGAGCTGTCAGAGAACAGCAAAGCTCGCCTAACTAAACCTTTCTTAAATAGGTAACTATCAATAGAAAAGTGTATCAGTACATTGATATTCAAGCCACAGGGAATCTCCATTCCAAATATCAGCTTATAAATGCAAATATGTATTGTAGTATAAGTGCATTCCAACACTTACTCCATAACTAACTTTGAAATTTCAGTCCCAAAACTCTCAGTCCACAACAGGTAAAATTTTGACTAAATTTAAACTTTTTTTTAAATTTTAATAACGAAACATCAATGTTCAACCCACAGGTCATCTCCATTCCAAATATCAGCTTCCTAATACAAATATTTGATGTAGTATTAGTGCATTACAACACTTACCCCAAAACTTTAACCATGAGAAATCAGCCGAAAAACCTAAGTCCACAAAAGGTGAAATTTTGACTAAATATAACTCTTTTTTTTTAATTTTAACTATGCAACATCAATGTTCAACCCACAGGGCACCTGCAATCCAAATATCAGCTTCCTAATGCAAATATTTCATGATGTAACTTACCCCAAAACTTTAACCATGAAAAACCAACGCCGACGCTGGGGTGATTCCATAAGCCCCCCCATTCTCCGAATAGGGGAGCTAAAAAGATCCACACTTAAGATCTACATTTTAATTGAAATAAGGGATCCCTTATGACAGGGACACTTTTCACCCAAAGCTTTAATTCTTACAATTGATATCTTTATACACTTGTTGGTTTTGACATGGAACATTTTAAAAGATGTTCCCTTAAGTAGCCATGGCAACCAGGGTTCTACATGGTTCCAATATATCTAAATAACTTTAATATAGGACCATCTAAGGAACATAATTACCTTTAGTCTACTTGCCTTCAATATTCAATAAAGAAGGAAATTTAAGATTGTTTCCCTTTTGTCTCTTAATTCTATGTTAAACATTTGAAGTGTGTAAAAGTTATCTTTCCTTTATTTCAAACTGTCACAATTTTCTGTAATTTACAGATTTTCTTTAAATTCACATTTGCAAAATCATCATCTACACTTTGATTTGCTTTTTTTTTTTTTTTTTTTTAAATCATGTTTACATAACATTTTAAAGACACATTTCCTACATAAAAATCATAAACCTATTTATTAGATATAAAAATAAATGTTGCTATTTAAACAAAAGAATGCTACCTTTTTCACTCTAACTTCTTAATCACTCTATTTTATAAGGACAAACGATCCTGTATTAATTTGTATGCAACATTCAACAACAACAAAAATATTAATTTGTAAATTGTATGCAACCGATTTTACATGTACACAACTACTCATCAACATGTTGAAATAAAAATCTTTGTGCCCTTGTCTACACACCTTGATTTGTCAGAAGTTTACAAGCTTTGATTGACCATCAGATGCTGCTTAGGTGTAAGATGGAGAGTCCCTTTGTGTAACACATTGAGATTACGTAATCAAAGGGTGGTGCCGTGGAAACGTGTGAGAGACTGACAGTCACACGAAATTGACATAAAACAGTCATGTAGATCTACTGTGAATTTGTGGTAGTTGACACGCGGATTGGCTTGATGCGTAGGGAACATGGATAACTGGATTATAAGACCTTTGCACAGCAGGTAGGCTAGAAGCACTCGCGGCATTTTATGATATAGGCCACCTCACTAACCTGAAGTCCCGTAGTGTTAATCAACCAGCTATTTTTGAAATTTGCCGATTTTGATCGGGACTAAAGTTGGAAAATAGTCACTAGTCCGGAACTAGATTCTAGAAAATGGGCACCTGTCCGGAGCCATTTTCCACTTGTCCGGGACGTCGGGCTATGGGATTTGTGCAGCCCTGTATAAATAAAGTAGAAACAGACCATGGGGTTAAAGGTTGAGAATAGTAGCTGCTAAATGCAGGGACCAAGTAATGTCCATGAAATCCAGCCATGAGCATATTTAGCACTCTACTTCAATCAGACCCAGCGCTTATAAAGAGTTTGAGTTGAGTCTTGAGTTCTTTCGCAAGCAAATGCTTGAGAACGATTTCAGACTCAACTCAAACTCTTTATAAGCATGGACCCTGATTATATTTTGTCGTTGAGATTATATTTTACCAGCTTCCATGATGACAGAATCAAAGATGAGTCTCTCCACTGTATGGGTTGTCCATATTTCATATGTATCCTCAAAGGACACCAGCAGGGGCCTTGTAAGAGTCTTATACAGCTGCTTGCGATTGTCAAGACCATCGAGTTGAGCTAGTGTACCCAACAACTCATGGATCTGGAAGAGAAAACGGCCAATTCAGACAACAAACAGTCAATGTTAGCCAATTAATAAATATACCTTTTTATACCTTGATTTATTCATCCACTGAAGAAAATAGTTCCTCTTTATACAGTCATGAATATATACCATAACCAGAAATGGGTGTCAAAGCCTCCTGATGCTCGCCTGTTTAAAGTTTAAGTCTAAAAAACATCTTGTATCGAAAGCAAAATCAATTTTCAGTTTAGAAAGATTATTAAATGAATGGTGAGTCTTAGTCTAGTTATATAAAACTTTAAAACAACCAGTCCAAACTTTTTAACCTGGTGATTTGTAGTCAAAACAACTTAGTCCAAAACGTGTCAAACATTGACAAATATTAAAATCATTTTTAAATTCCAACTTCATAACATCAATGTTTAACCCAAAGTAAACCTCCATACAAAATTTCAGCACCTTAGCACAAATATTAAGCTTTAAAACAACCCATCCAAAAACCGTGTAGTTGAAATACTTAATTCCAAAACATGTCAAAAATTGACATAAATTAAAATTATTTTTAAATTCCAACTTCATAACATCAATGTTTAACCCCTAATGAACCTCCATACAAAAATTTAACACCCTAGCACAAATATTTAGCTTTAAAACAACCCGTCCAAAAAACTTTAACCTTGGCCACGCTCACTCACGCTCACGCTCACGCCGGGGGTAACGACATTAGCTCTGCTGTTCTACGAACAGGCGAGCTAAAAAGTGTTTTCTAAATCCTAGCAGATGGTAGCTTAAAGCAAGTTGAAAGTAAAACAGAATGTAAAGTAAAACAGAATGTGCCTTAAGGCACATTCTGCTTTACTTTCAACTTGCTTTATATGATCACCTGTCTTCAAAACTAGAAACAGGCTATGGGGCAATGTGTTAATCTGAGTGCTAAACAGTTAATCAGTTGGTACAGTGTAGCTCCATTATATCGCGGAAGTTGGGGTCCACGAAATGAAATCCGCGATGTGGTCGGATCGCGATATAGCCCAATTCTTAGCTGAACTAATTTCTGTTGTATATTCCATTGCCAAACTCTATTATATCAATGTCATGCAATAAACACGGTTTCTTGGTTGATTACCTTGTTATTTCTTGTGAAAACAAGTGTTTATATGCACTGTCATATCTAGCATCAGCGTTTTCATGTGTATTATACCAAATGCGTACTTTTCCCACTTTCGTTTTTGACAACGGCCGCCATTTTTATTTAAATGTGCGTGTGTCAGTAAGATTCAGTTACTCGTGGAAATCACACTTAATGTCTATATCGCGATTAGAACGCGGATAAAATGAGATTTTCTCGGTTGAATTGTCATAAAACGAACCGCGATATATGAAATTGAAAGAACAATGAAACAAATTTACTGATCACAGGTTAAATTTAATTTATTTCGTAGCCGACATTGTTCGAGTACGTTGTTAGCTGGTACGAATCGCAGTTATGATTGTAAGCGTCTGATTGATGTATCAAAATGTAAATGACCTTGATTTTAATGTCTGTGGTTATCTCTCCACTGCTATTAATACGGATTAGTCGACTTTGATTGTTATAACTCAATCAGGTTAGTTTGCTAATTGTTGCTAAATAATAATGGAAACTTCGCATGCGCGAGTTCACTCAGTAGGCCTATTGTTTGTTTGTTAGTGCACCTGTCAATCAACGCAGCGGGATGACACATGCGCTGTCCACAGATGGTGATAATTGACACTGATTACGCAATTTTAGCGACCTGTTAAAGGAAGACATAATTATGAAAGAAACAGAAATTATCGCTACTCGGCTTTTATTGACTTTTAGTATACATATAGGAAAAAATGGGGTCCAAGACGCGACCGCGATATATTGGCTTTCGCGAAATAGCGGACCGCGAAGTAATGGAGCTACACTGTAATCACCAAGAATAAAACTTTTCTCCCAATCTCCCATAAATACGCCTTTTTTTTCGCCTTAGATTTATAACTCGATTGACGAAAATAGTTTTACAATTTATACAGTCATGAATTTGTAACATAAGAAATATTTTCTTTATTCTAGTAGATAGTAGCTTAAAGCAGGCTGAAAGTAAAGCAGAATGCGCCTGAAGGCTAGGGTGCAATGGGGTTAATACCTTCTGTAGAATGGGTTCTCCCTGGTTGAGGGCCAACACTGTATGTAGCAGGTTAAACATGATCTGTTTGATTGTCTGGTCTGTGGTGATATCATCCTGACTCACAGTCATCAGTGATTCAAATAGTGACAACAGCTGTACTTGGTGTGCAATCTGTAAGTGGTAAGTTGTAAATCACTTAAAACCCTTTCCCTTATGTAAGCGTCTTTTAGCACATGAGTTTTATTCCTCCGCTGAAGAAAATAGTTCCAATATATACCTTAATGAATATGTGTCATATTGAATTATTTCCATATTTGAGCAAGTAGTAGCTTAACGTAGGCTGAAAGTAAAGTAGAATGTGCCATAAGGCGCATTCTACTTTACTTTCAACCTGCTTTAAAAAGTCATGTATTTTCAAAACTAAAACAGGCTATGGGGTAAAGGGTTAACCCTTTCCCCGATAGAAGTTTCTTTTAGCACATTAATTTATTCCTCCACCAAAGAAAATAGTATCAATTTATACAGTCATGAACATGTACCATAGGAAATATTTTCTATATCCTAGCAGAAGGAAGCTTAAAGCAGGCTGGAAGTAAAGCAGATTGCACCTTCAGGTGCATTCTGCTTTACTTTCAACCTGCTTTAAGTGGTAACCTGTCTTCTAGAAACAGGCTTTGGGGTAATGGTTTAACTCAACCCCATAGATAAACCTTTATATGCCTTTTATTTATTCATTCCATTTTATACAGTTATGAATATGCACCATAAGAAATATTTTCTATGTCCTAACAGATGGTAGCTTAAAGTATTCTGAAAGTAAAGCAGAATGTTCCTTTATGAGAATTCTTCTTTGCTTTCAGATTGCTTTAAGAAACTATCTGCCTTCAATACTGAAAGCAGGCTATAAGGGAAAGGGTTAAGCAAATTACAACTATCATCAGCAGTGTTATTCTGTCATTGGCTTTTGATGCCAACTTACCAGAATAGTTCAGAACAGGTTACAAGCTTTGGACTAAAGAATAAGTAAAGATTAGCTTTGTTTTATTACACTTATGCCAGGCATTAAATTAAACTTGTGCATATTTAAATGAACAATGTTAAGGATTCAAACCTTATTCAACAAAGGCAATCAACAAAATAATCCATATCACCATCAAGTTATTTGAAAATCATAAATGCTTACATGCAGATTTTGGCTAGTAAAATTTAATTTATTAAAACCATATTTACATGCCCTTTTGTGTGGGTGTTAAATACACTTTCAGATAACTTGGTCAAGTCTGCATTTTTACCTGAACACTTTGGCAAACTTCTGGGTTACTGACTGTATCAAGGATTGTCTTAAGGTATGGTTTAAGTGCTTGTCTGCTTGTGCCTCTGACAACAGCTGATAGTACCATGATGTTGGTGTACGACTGATGAGTCTCCACGCTCTTTAGTATTAGCTTACTCCACACATCCACTGGCACGAAGTAGCCAATCAACTCTGCTGATCGGGTAATCTACAAAGACAGGAAATAGTATTTCTATTAACCATTTCACTTTAACCCTTTCCTTCCTGAAACCTCGATTGGCCAATCTAGTTTTTAATTAAGTTTTGTCCATTTCTGACATTTTAGGGTTGATTTTTAAAATATAGGTCAAAATGATAAACAGTGTTGACCTTGATCAGAGGGCTCCGTAAGGAGCCCTCTGATCAGGGTCAACACTGTTTGTATAGGACAAGTGTACTTCTCACAGGTACGCTGTTTGCAAAAGAAGCATATATGCGTGACTAGGCTTGAAAGAGTTAATACATCAGTGCTAATTACAAATATCTATTTTGATACAGGATATATAGTAATTTAGTGTTTAAGACAGGTGGCATTCTTCTTTACTTTTATCTTGTTTTAACACAATAAACGCATAACCCAATAGATATGCCTTTTTTTTGCCTTTGACCCATAACCCCATAGCTTGTTTCTAATATTGAATATAGGTGACCATTTAAAGCAAGTTGAAAGTAAAACAGAAAGCTCCTTAAGAAGCATTCTTCTTTACTTTCAACCTGCTTGAAGCTACCATCTGATAGAATAAAGTAAATATTTCTTGTGATACATATTCATGACTGTTTTAATTGGAGCTATTTTCTTGAATGGTGGAATAAATTAAAAGCCTATTGATGGGGTAATGGGTAAATTTATTCTTTGACTAAAGAAAAATAACTTCTTTATACTTTATACAGTCATGAATATGATTGTTCTTAGAATTTTACCCAGAACTAGCTTGACTGTACATGTGCATGTTTTTGTGTATGTCATAAAGTGACTGATACACATTCAGCTAACCCCTTCAACCCTAAAGCCCTTTGTAGAGAATACTGACAACAAATGCAAACAGTGTATACTCAGATCAGAGGGCTCCTATAGGAGCCCTCTGATCAGGGTCTGCACTGTTTGGTATTTCTATTTGGTTCTTATTGTCATACCAAAAATGCAACAGTAGACTGGTTCAAAATTCTTGTACTAGAAGAGTCCAAAAGGATTATATATATCCACAAGAGATATTTAGGGTTGAAAGAGTTACTATCAAGCTTTTTAAAGTCTTACATTTTTGACGACAGATTGTTCCTCATCAGCACAGCCTCTGTACATGCCGGAGAAGACAAGTTCTAAATGTTGGGTTATATACTCTTCCCCATTCAACAAAATGTGATAAAGAAGCCTGGCTGAGGCCTGTCTTGTCGGGACCACCCAATCAACTATATCCCTCATCAAGGCTGGCAGGATCTTTGACATGTTTCTGAACATGAGTGTACGGCAGCCCATATTAGGTCTCTCCACTGAAAGTTCAAATACATATACATATACCAGGGTTCCAGAAAAGGGGGGGGGGGGGGGTTTAATGTGATCAAATCCAACATTTTCTAGCTAATGCTGCTGCCTGCACCAAATCCTGTTGTGTTACTACTCATAAGAATCCTCTATTCGAGACAATTCTAATGAGAAGTGACACCATAGGGTTTAATGCAGAAATAAAGATTTTAGTTTTTGAAATACTCCCCTTATCTGGATCCCTGATTGAAACCTATGAAAACTTCTGGAATGAGAAAAATATTCTGTTTAGAAAGAATGTACAAGAGTACAATACATGTAGTTATGTGTAAACAGTTTGGATCCTGATCAGATGACGTGTAATGCCGCATCTGTTCAGATTCCAAATTGTTTGACACTCATTTCAATATATCTTTAATATGTCAATACCTAAACTTTAAATTTGACATTTTAAGCTGACATCATTTGTTTGATTATCACAGACTTCCATTTTTAATGAGTCAGTTTTCAGAGATTAAACTGTACACTGCATTGAAATACACTTGGTGTTTATACAGTAAAATCTGTTTATTATGATCACTAAAAAGAAGGTTAGTTGACTGTATAAAAGACAGGTGATAGCTTAAAGCAAGGTGACGGTAAAACATCCTACAGGAGCTTTCTGTTTTACTGACACCTTGCTTTAAGCAGTCACCTGTCATAAACACATAATAGCTAACACAATTTTGTGGTCGTAATAAAAGCTTTCACTGTATTTAATAAATGACAAGAGACTGTTTTGACTGTGTTAAGCATTTGAAAAAGTCCAGAAGGTATATATTATAGTACAATGGACCTTGAATATCTAATTATTTACCCCATAAACTATCAATGACGATGTCAAGTTTATAATAACAGTAAAACCTCTCTATTACGACCAAAACTGTGTGAATTAACAAAATTTAATGTTTACGACAGCTGACTGCTTAAAGCAAGGTGACAGTAAAAAAAAAGAGAAAGCTCCTGGAGCTTTCTGTTTTACTGTCACCTTGCTTTAAGCTGTAACTTGCCTTCTTATACAGTCAATCAATTACCCTTAGTTTTAGTGGTCGTAATACAGAGTTTTAACTGTAAGTCTAGCCCTCTTTTTCTATCAATGGTTGTTTTATACAAGTTATTGCAAAATGACAAACAGTGCAGAGGGCTCCTCCTGGACTGCATACTTTTCACAGGTATTTGGTTGGTAAATGACATGTATACTGGTCCCTAGGTTTTAATGGAATAAATTGGATAATGGAGCTAATAAACATACCTCCTTGTGGATAGTGGGAAGGGTCAGCCAGCGGAAAATCCTGCTTGTCTTTGAGATCATCTTCATTCTCTGATGCATATTTCAAACCTGACAAAGAAGTCATTTAATTTGTGACAATAGTAATTATAGATCAATAAGTAAATGTTTTAGTTTGAGCAACTCGCTGCAACTGTTTCAATAAAATGTTTTTTGAAGCTAAGAAAAGATTGATATACATGTAAATGTAGTCAAATTACCTTAGTATAGTTCAAAGCTTAGCCACATATTAACTTTCAAACACTGGAATGTTTGATTCAAGCCAGTTTGAATTATCAAATTCCGACAGTCAGTTTAAGGTAACAAGATTCAACTGTTTTGGTATTACCAATCTGTAATGGTAAAACATGAAGTAGTCCAACATATAAACATGTATTATCATATCTCAATTCAATCCATTGCTCCATAGCCTGTTTTTAGTTTAGAGGACAAGTGACCTTAAGGTTGAAAGTAAAGCAGAATGCGCTTTCAGCTACCATCTGCTAGGATATAGAATAGATTACCATATATTTTTTATGGTGCATATTCATGATAGTTTGAAGTGGAACTGTTTTCTTTCCTGTAGCAATAAATTAGGGATGTTAACGGTTAACCTTTAGAAGCGCGGTTAATCCGTTACACTATTCCTTCAAAAGGTTAACCTGAAAAACAAAAATTTGGAAATTGGATCATAAAATCTGCTGCACGTAATCAGCGAACGGCACCTCCTTTGCTCGTTTCAACTGCCTTGACACCTTGTTGTATAACACGCTGCGGGTGTGTACTACCCCGTCTACAGAGGTTGCCAGGTAACCCTGATATAAAACCTGAGTGGGATCTGACAATTGACACTTCGCCAATTAACTGATGTTATTGTTGTGTTTTTACTAGATTAAGATTAGTGTCTTATTATTAAGAAATGTGTAGAAAACGTTTGAACTGAATCCAATATCATATGGATCATATAAATCCAGCAATGAATAACAGTACTTGATATTTCGGAGAAAATAGATCTACACATAACTGATACGAGCTGAAAATGACATGTTTATCCGTTCAGCAGCCAAGCGGTTTGGATCTAGATGAGACACCTATTAACTCGGCGTATTTTATGATTCAGAATCACTTGCAAAAAAGTCAAAAAGTGTATTCCGGTGCGTTTCCGATTCGAGTGTCACATTGATTAATTTTCGCACTGTACCATTCACAAACAGGTTACGTAACGTCTGCTACTTTTCGTAGGAGTGGCAAAAATGTAATCTGCTGAAAATTTCTTACTAACAAGACAGTATATTTTAAACTGCTTCTGTTTGACTTTATTCAGTTCAAAATGCCATAATAAGGGTTTAACGCCTTCATATTTACTTTAAAATTGAGTGTAACAATGAATGACTCAAGATCCAGATCGGATGCCTACCAGTGCATGTATATTCTTTGTATCAAACACAAATTTAGCGTGCAACTGAAAACATGTAGCACTGGAACATACTCTTTGAAATTCAGTTTCGAATTAGATCTAAAGCCTAATAGAACATCGCCGAATATTTCATACACGCATGTAAAGTCGGAAATTTTTAATGATTTTGAAAGCAGCCTGGAATCAGATCTGACGCAGTTTCACTCGGCGTCTGGTCGGAAATAAGACTTTTCAACATTTGTCAATAGGACTCTTTAAAGAATGGACTGGGTAGTAGACTTTTTTTTTCTCTGCAATATAATGGTTTAATTTAATGTCAGGTTAACCTGTCGGTTAACTGGTTTTTGCTTGCGATTAACCGGTTACAATATCCGTTCGTTAACATCCCTACTATATATTAAATGCATGAAAAGGGGTATCTATGGAGTAATATGGGATAAAGATAAATGACAAGAAATTCTTACATAAATGCAAGTTCAATGAGAAACCATAAAATTAAATGTAATTTCATGTATATAATTGCTGAGAAATTTACCAAATAACTGACAGGTTCTCTAATATCATTTGGGGAAACTGGTAACTAAAAGAAACTTACCAATATCATGCCATAGTGAATCGGCAACCTCTCTGATTTCTGGCTGTTCATCTGAAAGACTTGTGAGGAGAAGTGGTATCAGTTTGTGCCAGAAGGAATATCTGTCCATGAGATCAAGCAGCCAATTGCCTACCACTTTTGTAACCGCCATACGGACAGCCGGAGACTGGTCAAATAATCGCTGAGCCAAATGAGAAACTACAGTATCCACATTTTTACCATGGCCATATTGGATAACATCACCTATGCAAAAATAAACAAAACACTCAAATTCACTCACTCAGATTAGTGCTTTGACAACTAACAAGGAAATAAATAAGTGTTCTAGATATAATAATGATGATAAACAATGGGCATCATTTCTCTCCTGATACAATGATGCCTTACACATGATAAATAGAAGACACCAATAGTTGTGTTGATCCTGAGTGTGTGACGTGTGTTGATTCTGTTAAACTCATTATTACATAAATATGCCTTTACACCTGCCGGAATAAAAGGCTTACCAGGCTTATATCAATGTTATGTACTATTTGATGTGAAATAAAATTGGTAAATGTCTATCATTTAATTATATAATAATATACATCTAATTGTAGGCAAATTAGTCATTAGGCAAATTCACCACCAATCACTTCCACAGGTTTTCGGAGCGTAGGCTATGATTTACAAGTGCATTTGAGACCAATTCATTACACCACGTTACAGGTCATGAATAGAAAACTTTTATATCACCCTCTCCCGCACCCTCCCCCTGCCCCAGCGCCTTCCAATTCTTATGGGGAAGACCCTGAAAAGGAAATGTATAATAAATGTATTTTCAATTATCTGTAATAAGCATTTCTGGTGCGAAATAAATCTCTCGATAACTTTCCTTTGACAAGGGGAAATGATCATTGTCTTTGTGGCGCTTGACTTTTGCGTCAGGAACTGAACTGAATTGAACCGAACTTATCCAGCGCCTGATGACCGTTATCAGATTCCGTGTGGACAAATGATGACATCAAAGGGGTCTAGCTATATCTATGAGTCCCCATGAGCGTGTTCGTCTGTTGGTTGGATTTTTTATTAATTATCATCAAAGAAAACTGTTTACTGTAAACAATGAGCCATCATTTGTCCAGATAATCCAAGATTTGACAAAATGACAGGGTTGGGGACGTGATGGTCACTTCCCCAAGGCTCTATTTCAAGGCAGCCTTTACTATTCTACTTACAAAGTAGAAAAAAAATCTTTTTTATTTAAAAGTCCATGAAATTTCAGGAAATGTTCTTTTATGATGTATGTTGATCAATGAATGTATGGTTAGATTATAGGATATTTTATGCACGTTTGGGGGTTGCAGATGAAAAACAGGGGGGAGGGGCTGGGGGGGGGGGGGGGGGGTGTTAGCAGCTGGGGGGGTAGTGTCACACTCATAGCTTATCGACTGAACGCTTATGATCACTACTTTCACTAATCTCACTTATTGAGGAATTAACCCCCAGGTCACAAAGTGGATGAAGTCTTTCCTACATGGCAGGTCCCAAAGAGTGGCGGTAGAGGGAACTATCTGTGACTTTGGAAGAGTGTCTCTCCAGACTGAAAGGTTGGAAGGATAGTATGGAAAGCAGGGGGCTGAGGGTCAATATCAAGAAGACAAAGCTCATGATCACCGGTCCTGGTCTGAATCTTCTGCGTGACTCGGGTGGAGCACTGGGTGGAGCACTATTCAAGATTACTCAATGTTGAGTTTGAGTGGCCTAGTGAGCTACTTCCTGAAATTGCTCCTGTCGAAGGGCCTTCCCCACCAGTCACAGAAGATCAAATTCGCAAAGCTCTTGGCAAGATGAAATACGGCAACGCCGCTGGACCGTCAGGAGTGATTGCCGAGATGTTGAAAGCAGCTGGTGAGGAGGGTACAGAGATGCTGAGACAGCTGGCTGAGGCCGTTTTCAGCAATGGTGTGATCCCCAAGGACTGGGAGGAGAGCCACATCCTTAACCTTTACAAAGGTAAAGGAGAGGCTCTAGACAGAGGAAACCACCGTGGGCTAAAGCTTACGGACCAGAGGATGAAGCTGATTGAGCGAGATGGTCGATATTGATGGTATGCAGTTTGGTTTTATTCCAGGTAGAGGTACGACTGATGCAATTTTCATCAAACGCCAGCTACAGGAAAAATACATTGCCGCAAACAAGCCACTGTATATTGCCTTCATCGATCTTGAGAAAGCTTTTGATAGAGTGCCAAGGAAAGTCCTCTGGTGGGCTCTGAGGAGTCTTGGGGTTCAGGAATGGGCAGTATGTGTCATACAGGGTATGTACACAGGCACCAGAAGCCGAGTACGTGTCAACTGACAGTACAGCGAGGAATTTTGAGTTGGAGTAGGTGTGCACCCAGGTTCTGTTCTCAGTCCCTTGCTTTTCATCCTAGTGCTTGAGGCTCTGTCGAGGGAATTCCGTGCGGGGGTTCCATGGGAGCTCCTCTACGCTGATGACCTTGCTGTGATCGCGGACTCACTGCAAGAGTGTCTCTCCAGACTGAAAGGTTGGAAGGATGGTATGGAAAGCAGGGGGCTGAGGGTCAATATCAAGAAGACAAAGTTCATGATCACCGGTCCTGGTCTGAATCTTCTGCGTGACTCGGGGGCACATCCCTGTGCAGTATGTAGGAGTGGAGTCGGAGTGAACTTGATAGAGTGCACCCAGTACAAACTGTGGGTGCACAAGAAGTGCAGTGGCATCAAGGGAAGAATCACCAGCATTCCGGACTATGTATGTCCTAGATGCTTGGACCAAGCACGTCCAATTGATGAAAGACCAGTTACCCAGGTCGTCGTTGATGGCTCCCAGCTTGATGTTGAGGCCAGCTTCTGCTACCTGGGTGATACGCTATGTGCAGGGGGAGGCTGCGAACTTGCCATCATCACCAGATGCTGCACTGCCTGGGGAAAGTTTAAGAAGCTCCTGCCAATACTGACGTCGAGGCATGTTTCCCTTAAAACCTGTGGCAAAGTGTTCAATGCATGTGTCCGTTCTGCCATGCTACATGGTAGTTAAGCGTGGGCACCATCTACTTCAGATCTACAACGACTACGTAGAAATGACAGAGCAATGGCCCACTGGATCTGCGGCGTCAAACCTGATGACGGAGTCGACACTGACATGCTGTATAAATGAATAAACTAGGGATACCAGAAGTCACGGCATCACTGAGAGCCAGACGTCTGAGGTGGTATGGGCATGTCGAGCGTGCCACTTCTTGCACCAACACAATCACGAAGATGGCCATTCCTGGTGCCAGAGGTAGAGGAAGACCAAGAAAATCGTGGTCAGACTGTATTAAGGATGACTTGCACACCTGTGGCATGGGTGACACAGACCCACAGAACAGAAGAGCGTGGAAATCAGGGGTTAGACACTCTAGCCGCCTGCTGCCTACCTCAGCTACTAGGACTAATCCCGCAGCAGATGACAAATAAACTCAGGATCAAGTCAAGTCAATCCCTGACAGCGCCTTCCGATAATGATCTGCACTGATCGTCTGGAAGTATCAAGTTGAAGATATTCTCTCTCGAACCGTCGAGACGTGCATGTCGTTGGAGAGGCACAGGGATCTAGTCCATGGCTAAGCCTGGCAGGCTTAGCCAATGACTTGACCCCTGACCAACATTGGCGGGTGTGGCCCTAAGAAGCACCGTTTTGGAAGATAGAAACCTCAAGGAGTCGACTTTGTGATTTTTTTCCTCTTTACTACTGGATCTATCAACAACACATAGAACTTCTACATGGATGCCCGCCACCAACCAAATTCATCTTTGATGTTCTATCATTTGATGTTGAAAACAGCCACTTCAGGAACTTAACTTTAGGCCTCTCCGCCGGCTAAGGAGATGTCATGGCGATAATATGTGGGATGAGGGGTTTATGGTGAATTCGCCTAGAGACAAACTCGCCTATAATTAGATATATAGTAACCCAAATAGAGAATTCGCCTAGAAAGCAATTATATAGTGATTGTACTTTGCACCTATTGTTAGGTACCGTTAACATAACAAATGTGGACTAAGATTGGATAATGAGTGTAGCCCCTGATCATCTTATGTATGCATGTGTGAATTTTGTGTTTAATATAAGAAAACAATAAGGCAAGTTGATCTTTCATTTTATTGACTTGTAATCGGTAGATATACCTGTACTATAAGGTGTGAAATACAATCATTATATAATTGCTTTCTAGGCGAATTCACCATTTGGGTTACTATATATCTAATTGTAGGCGAGTTTGTCTCTAGGCGAATTCACCAGCACCCGGATGAGGCAGTCTTAGAAGTTAGATCACTAGTGGGACGCAAAAACTTAGCAGCAACAACAACAACTATGGATATATTTACAAATGAAGAGTGAATTTCAATCATTTTTTTACTTACCTATTGTATAAACAACAATTGACCTCACTTTTGAGTGTTGGTGTGAAATTGATAAACATAAGGGTTTCATTAAGGACTCTGATTGCTGCATAAAATACTCTGGAATTGCTTTTGCGAGAGTTGAAGCACACTGGCAGCTTTTCTTTTTCACATCTGCATATGGATCCACTAATGTTCTTTGAAGTATCTTGATCATATCATCTAAATATACAGCTATGTTCTTCCCAGAACATTCTAGAATCTGAAGAAGAAATTCCACCATTTCAAGTCTTAGTTCTTCTGACGGTTCCACCAGATCCTGTTGACCTAATCTCTGAACAATTACTGGTATGACGTATGGTAGGTATTCTTCCGGTGAGCTGACTTTCGACAGAAATGTTTTAAGGACATCCAGTGAGATTTCTCGACATTTTTCAACAGGGTCAGAGAATTCCTTCAACAAAGGTTTCAGGAGTTCATTCAATATTGGTTTCATCTCTGATGCGTCCAGATGTGGTTTTCGACTCGTGGTATCTTTACGAATGCTTTCCAAAGCTTTTCGTCTTGCCATTTTGTTTTCTTCCCCAAGACAATTAATGTGACGCGCCAATCCTTGAAGGACCGCATTGGAATTTTGGTCAATCGCCGCCATGTTTGTTGATCGCAACGCCTCGTTCTGGGGAAGGTAAAACACCACTATTTCTGGTTCCAAAACAGTGCATGAGTTGATTATTGAATCTCAATTTGTCAAAGGTGTTATTTAAACAATGATAGGCCTATATAAATACATTCATGAAAATACTAAGATGAATTAATTATATGAACTTCTACAAAATTTGGCTTTTAAAATAGAATTCACTGGTTATAGAAAAAAGTGGCCAGTAAAATATAAATTTGGTGGCACACAACCTGATTTACAGTCACAAGGCCGACCCTACCTAAGGCCGACCTTAATTTGAATAGTAGACCTATAGTCACAAGGCCGACCTTATGTTTATATTGCAATTAGGTTTTCACACCTTTTTTACCGGCATGTATTTGATGGTAGATTGTATATAACCGACACGAGCCGGCGTTGCAAAGACCCAAATAATATTTCAGATCCAGATCATGATAATATTAATATATTTTATTAAAAAATCATGTAATTTAAAAATAGACATGTAATTGTTTATAAATAAATATTAAACATTTATGTTTTATATAACCGACACGAGTCGGCAATTGTCGCAAAAACCATAATAGTTCAGATCCAGATCATGATCACCATAATATTTTTCTGTAAAAAAAAAAAGGTATGTAAATGTTTATAAATAATTCTTAAACATTTATGTTTTTATCAATGCCAGGTTAGCCTATTCCATTAGAGCGTGGTGGCAATTAGCCTGCATATTGTATAGTTTCGATCCAGGTCAAGATCCAACATTTTTGATAAAGAAAAATTCTCAAGAGCCCATGAGAAAAATGTGACTGACAGTATATGATATGCCAAGTTATTAATTACTTACTCATAAGAAGCTAAATATAAAAGAAAATGTAAATGCATGTTTTTATTTTATTCTTTTTTCAGAGTGTACATTTTACATAGAAGATAGTTTGAGTTGTTCAAATTGAGAAAAGATGCTTCAGGAAATAGTGCAGATTCAGATCACATGGAGCTGTTCAAGAACAATTTTAACCACCTGTTACCGATATTTTATGATTTTATGTTGAAGGTCATAAAAATAAGAGGAACATATTAGAAATCGATGTAGAATAAAATGAACAATTTTATAGTTACCTTAATTTAGAATATTTTCTAATAGAGTCCTATGATTGATTTCAGCATTATTTGTACATGTTTTATTATAAATAGAGATTGTTATTATGCTCTTGGCATATGTCTGTGATTGTATGATATTTATGATTATGATATTACCAGGAACGTAGATTATATCTATATACGTTCCTGATATTACTGAATAAAGACGCTTTGAATCTTGAATGTGTTCACGGTCTGCACTGTTGGTCACGGGTTGACATTTTTAGTTCACATGGCTAATGGTTTTTGAAACGTCGTTACTATTTGCATATTTTATTTTCTTTCCCTAAAGAAAATCTAATCACGGTTTACACATTGAATTTAGACAATATACACTCTCTATTGATTGAGTTGGGTTTTACGGCACCGCGACACATAAAATGGTCATATGGCGCCGGGGGTACACTCTGTAAAAGATACAAAACATAACGTTATCAAGAGATTTTTCGATGATGATCTGGGTCTGAACTACCGCTATATATACATAGAAAAAGATTATCCGATCATGATCTGGGTCTGAACTACCTATATATATACAGCAACAATTGACGTATTAAGTAAGTTAATTACCCATATGATAAATACGGTGATGAAATTCTGCAATGACACTCATTTGCATCAGATATAAAGCGATTGTGGTCTAGGTATGAACAATAATTATGCGTCTATCGATAATTGTCACCACGCGCCTAACATACCTGTAAAATAGGTGTGAAACCTAAATTGCTATATAAAGATAAGGTCGGCCTTGTGACTATAGGTCTATTATTCAAATTAAGGTCGGCCTTAGGTAGGGTCGGCCTTGTGACTATCAACCAACAACCTTCCTTCTATGGTTCCACGTCACAAGTTCTCTCTTGCTTAGTCTGGCACCCTGCGTCGAGCCGAAATAATAGATCAGTGCGGGATTCGGAACGGGCCTTCAATAAACGCCAGCGTCAGGTGCGCGTCTGTGCAAAAATAAAATGTAAAAGAATTGAAGGGAGACGTCAAAGCAAAGGGCTAAATAAAATGTTTAAAGCGTTAAACAGATTTAACAACAAATGAAAACAACTGAACAACAGTGTTTGTCATTTAGGGATGGGATATGAATGATGGATTTACAGCCTGTGAAATGAAAAAATGTACGGGGTCAGGTTGATTAATGGTCAGGATGGTCAGGGTGGCAGCTGATTCCAGATGGTAACAGTTAGGGGGTTGGGGTGGGGGGGGGGGGGGAAAGAGAGAATAAATGTTTATCAGTATCTGTATCAATACGTTGTAGAATCCTATAAAGGCTTTTACATGACGGGGTAAGAAGTGTCGCCATTTTATTGGCGATAATCTCGTAGGGCTGTTTTGAAAGCCTCTACGGAATCAGCATGCACTGTGCTGTCTGGCAGTTTGTTCCATTTTATCACTGTGTCTACAAAGAACGAGTGTTTGTATTGGTGGGTCTTGCTATCTGGTACTGTGAGCCCTCTTGTATTGTTGCATACTTGGTTTTCTATTATATTATTTGTACTGAAATCTTTGAATTTGGTTGCTTTGATGTTTCTTCTTGCCGGTTTTGTGAAAGTGGATGTTGGCAGAGTTGGTACCAGGCCCTCTACTACCTTATACATTAATATTAGTCTGAGGCTCAGTCTCCTGTCTTCAAGGGTCTCCAGTTCCAGTTGTTCTCTCACTCTTGTGATTGTTCCTGTCTCTCTGTCCTTGTAGTTCTTTTTTATAAACCTAATAGCCCTATTCTGAATTTTCTCTAGTTTGTCTATGTCACCCTTGAGGTATGGATTCCAGATGGTTGCGCCATACTCCAAAATTTATCTCACTACTGAGACGTATGCCGCTTTTCTGCAATTTTCCGGTACACTTCTAAGGTTCCTTCTTAGGAACCCAAGAGTTGCATTGGCCCTTTTGCATACTTTTAAATGAATTAATGTTTGTGTGAATTTGTCTGAGGGAGAGGTCATACATGTGACGAGTACGTCTTAGTGGCTGAACTAGGTATGCTAGAATAGGATTGTTATGAGGTTAATTATGATTTTATAGAACGTAATAAGTCTAGCTGTTGTCTTTCTGTTTTCAAGTGTCTGCCAACTAAGATCGTGGAGCATGTTTGATACACTGTCATTGTAAAAATATTGACCCTTCACCCGTCGGGCTGCTCTTCTTTGCACCATCTCTATTTTATGTATGTATGTTTGACAGGAGCTTGTATATGCCATGTAGGTCTATCTTAATTTCATTCATGCTTGGATATTTAATATTGACCGGGTCAGATGTGAAAGGTGACACTTTTGTGAAAACTGACTGAAACTGTTTGTTAAGAAGATTTGCCTTGCTGGTGTTTTCAGTAACCGTCACTCCTGTTGAGGTGTCTATTTGGGGAGGGGTGCCCAGTGCATCCTGTTTTGAGGCCCTAAGCAAGCTAAACAGGTTCTTTGATGAGGGTGTGGGGTTCTGTCCTTTGTCACTGTGTTGTCTAAGCCTTGGCCATGCAAAATATAATTTTCTTTAGCTACTTTAACTTTTTTCTGGATGAGGCTATTGATGTTTCGAAATTGAGAAGTAATGTTTTGGGCAGGGTTTTTAGTTTTCTTCATCTTTTTGTATATATTGTCACGTTTGCGAATAAATTTTTTAATCCAGGGTTGGCATAAAACCCGGGGTTTATCTTATTGCCTAACCCGCTGGGTTTTATGGGTTTTAAGAGGGTGTGTTTTAGGGGTTTTATGGGTTTTATGAGGGGTTTTATGATTTTTTTAGTTTAGAAAAGTAATCAGTCAAAACCTACCTAAAACAATTGCTGGCCATCAACACTGATATTGCTGAGAACATCATGTAAATGAAAATTGATAATACGCAAACAATTTGTCAACTAAACATGAAACTGGCCATTGTATATTTGTTTGAGGTGGTTGGAGAGAGGACCCCGTATCCAAAAACTAAAATCAAGGCATGTGTGTCTAATTACTGTCTATCACCTGTGGTAGAGCATTGACACATTTAGCACCTCCTTGAGACAGTAACTTGAAAGCAGTTATCCTTGACTATTGAAATTTTATATAATTTAGAGGATTGAAATACAAGCAAGTCTTTAACTGTAATTCTTATTACTCATAACCGCTCTAAATACCTGTTTTCCTATAATTTGCATTCATCTGATATTACTATATTCAATGTAAATAAAATGTATATAATTATGGTTAAATGCCTAAGTTCATACTTGTATATAAACAAAGTTTTAAAAACACATAAGCATGTTATATGTGTCTGCTCAGCCTTGGATACAGAAATAATTCAAATATGGATAGATTGAATCTTTGATACTCACTATTAGAAAGAAAACTGAGGTTTCATATATACGACCCAAAATTCATAAAACCCGCTTATTGCCCAAAATGGACAATAAGACCTTATTGCCCAACCCGGGTAAACCCCAGTTTTATGGGGTGGGTTTTACTGGGTGGGTAATATCGTTCCAACCATGTTTTAATCTCTTGGGTAATCCAGGGAACAGAGTTTTTGTTTTTATCTCAATGACTTAGCGGGTATGAATTTTGAGATACCATTATTAAATGCTGGCTTGATTTCCGTACAAAGTTCCTCAACAGATAGATTTTGGCTATGAATAGGGAAGTTATTCTAATTTTTTCTGTGTTCATAAATTCACGAAATTCCGTCCAATTGGCTTTTCTGTATAGGATGATTGTCCGTGAGTGTCGTTTTGTTTGTTTGGGTCTTACGTTTGCGTCAACAAAGAAGATGTCATGGTCAGCTATTCCAGGGAGGACATTAACATTTTCAATAAAAGTGAGATTTGAAGAGAGAAAGAGGTCTAAAATGTTTCCTTGTCGGGTATTTTCAGTGATAATTTGAGTTAAATTAATTGAATTTGGGATAATTAAAGTCACCTAAAATCCAGACTAAACCTTTCTTTTTGGTAACTAGTTCAAGGGACTTTCTGAACTCTTCAGTACTGTCTTCATCCAACTCTTTGGGTTTGTAGTAACTATAAATAAAGAGAGGTTTGGAATCAGCAAATTAGAGTTTGACCCAGAGAATGTCACATTTGGTTTAAAAGGATGGTACTTCTGAATAAACTTTGAGGTTAGCCTTTACCAGGATAAATACACCCACTTTTCTGTCGGCTCTGAATGGCGTGTAACCCAGAGAACTAGGAAAATTGTCCCCGTCTTTGTGACCGACGGTTAACCAGGATTCTGTTCCGACAACAATGTCTGGTTTATACTGGTGCAGAAGAGCATAAAATGACAATTGAATGGCAAATAACCCTTTCATGATCAGCTTATTCGGGAGATTTTACCCCTTCGCCGCGTTGTTGCCGTCTGCTTCATTATTGTTTTCTGCAAGACACGTTTCAAAGTTAGAACTAAGGTTGTATGACTTAATTACTATCGATATGAGTGTCAAACAGTTTGGGTCCTGATCAGACGCCGCTTTACGCGGCGTCTGATCAGGTCCCAACTGTTTGCAAAAACGCTTTAAAGCGTCATTGAGAGTGAAAGGATTAAGATACATTACTTTCAATTTTGACCTGAAAATGTTCGAATAAATTTGTTTTTCTTGCCATTAGAATTTGAGTGGGAACCAGTTGGGTTAGGCTGTGGACCAGCATCTGGATTTGCATGAAAATCAAACCTGTTCTTGATTGGTATTGATATGTGTATTTCATTTCCACGTTTCACTACCTAAATTAAATAGAGTATTACTGGTCTGCTAGAATGCGCAATTTATCGTTTACCTTTCAAGATATCGGTACGGTCAATATCATTTTTACAACAGTCAGAAAAGGGCAACGGACAAGCAGTATTTAAACCATATATCAGGGTCCTTTAACTTGAGGGTCAAAGATTATTGCAAAAAAATAAATATTTGACCTTTTGACCTCTGTGACCTTGACCTTTGAATTGACATGCCTAAAACATGCATATACGTATACGTCTTTATATGGGCAACACACACGCCATGTATTGAGTGTATATTGATTATACTTGTAGTTCAAACAGTTATTGCCAATGTTAATGTTGCCAAACGTAGATTATATATCTAAATATACGTTCCTGATGTTGCGGAATATATATGTTTTTTACCTCTGTGATTTTGACCTTCTACTCGACATTACTGAGATATACATTTTCATTTAATTAAAACAATATGTATACAAACTATGGAGTCTCTATCACTTGAGGGTCAAAGGTTACATGTATTACCATTTCAAACAATTGACCTTTTGACCTCTATGGCCTTGACAGTTGACCTGATATGTCCAAAACCTGCATATCCATATACTTCTTTATATGGGCAACACATGTGCCATGTATTAAGTGTGTTGGTTTTAGTTCATAAGTTAAGGTTGCAACAATCAAACGGACAAACAAACAGGCAGGGCAAAACATTATGCCCATTATCATAGATCTGTGGCATAAGAATATTTAAGTTTAGCAGATTTTATTTCACTCTACACTAATTTTATGTATGTTTAACTCTTTGCATGCTAGCGGTGTATATATCTGCCACAGTGATTGGCTTTGCAAACAGTTTGAATCCGGATGAGACGCCGTGTAACGCGGCGTCTCATCAGAATCCAAACTGTTTGACACTCTGATCCTGTTTTAAGAAGATATTCTGAAAAATCTATTTTAGAACAGAAGCAGACGACAATTGTTGCTTGGCAAACGCTGAAAGTGACCACCTTCAGCTGAGGATGGAAATAGTAAAAATTCAATGGTCAGAATTTACGATGTTTTGCTCGAATCTGATTCGAACCCACATCAGTTTGGGGCTTAGTGATTGTAAGTCAAAGTGGCTTGAACTACTAATATTAAGCCACGGAGGCCCCGTTAACTATGGAATTGGTGTCTATGTCTCTGATTTTGTATTCACCAGCTGTTTTGTCTCAGGCTTTTAACACAAAGTTTGAGACTATTAATTTTGTAGGGACTAGTTACGATTCAATGTTTATCACCAGTCTATATAACGTTGCACGGAATTACACACTGTGTATATAAATCAATGTATCCCCTTCAATTGGCATAAACACCCGCTTACAACTCCGTTACAATGGGGCGAGCTTCAGAACGAGTTTTGGTACAGATTCTATTCGATTTGTGTTACGGCTTCTGCACTGTGCAGCATTTGTAAACAGATTCATGTACACAACCGTTCCCATGTCCGCAAAATCTCATGGCGAATGCACACCCAAAATAGGTATTGCGCTTTGATATATATTTCTTTAGGTTCAATGACCACTGTCACTTTTGAAGTTTGTATAATTGCCGATTACGGAGCAATTGTTTGTAAAGTTCACATGTACACAGCACTTTTATTAAGACAACTTTCACTTTTGGAAGAAATGCCGAACGCCTTCTGGTCTTTTTCTCCATTTCGTGTATTTATGTGTTGATCTTAACATACCGCGACTGTTTTCTTTATCCTTTATTTTGGGAAATGGTTGTTTTTATTGATTTTCATCACTGCTAATCGTTTTTGGCAATGTTACGGCTCCGAAAGGATTGTTTTGTGAATGCTACAGATTCTTTCTTACATTGTTACAGATTCTGACGGGCGTTGCAATTATATGTAACCCTGATGGAACAGTGGTGACGAACGCGATCTTAATCTTTAAAAACAATCCACGAACTTGTACCTGTTTTCTCAAACGTTTGGATACCAGATGATGCGCACATTACATCTAATTTGTTTGTTTGTAAGCATACAGTTATGTGTTTTTTATGACTTCCATGCTAATACAGTTCATAATGTCAGTTCATTTGTTCCTTTTTAACCAGTTTATTTGGGTTTGCAAGCTTCTTCACACGGGCAACGGGAAGAAATTTATATAAGATATAAAACACCATCAACTGTTTTCTTTTCTTATTGATTACACATGCATCTGTTAATAAATATTCAGTCGAACTTGGATTATTTAGATTATATGTGCATCACCTCTGTTGTACCTATAAACCGACCTGAATGCTATTTTCAACATTTTAAAAGGAAAAAGAATATCAAATTCGTCAATACTGCACAACCTTTTTATAAGATGCAGTTATTCTAATACAATTGCGAACGGATTGTACAGATTATGCCACTGGGGTCAAAATTGGCCCTTCCCTGGGGTCACAAACTTTACATACACACATCATTCAAATTGAGCGAAACCATTTAGTGCGGGGTGTTTTACTCGTTTGAGTGATATAGTTTAAGCCATCAGTTAGAATTAAAAGATCTTAACAACATTTGTCTAAAAAATGTCACATTGTCAATGTATCACTATGACTCAGGTGAGCAATTTAGAGTCAATGTGGCTCTTGCAAATCTTGACGTGTTGCTTATTACCTCTGTCACTGCCAAAGTCGCAGTTACATGTATGGGTCATTGAATACAATGCAGTATTACAGTATTTCCCGTTAAAACCTACCAAAACGCTAGCGCATTAAAGTAAAATGTAGAAAAAGACATTTACCTGAGTGTCAAACAGTTTGGAGTCTGATCACACGCATTGTTACCCGGCGTCTGATCTGACTCCAAACTGTTTGCAATGGAAATACGACTTATCTCAGACGCCGCTTTGGAGAGGCGGTGTCTTAGATGGGTGTACACTATTTTATATAGCCCATTCAAAAGGAAGTACAAGTAATCAAAATAAATAATACATCATTTTTTTTGTACTCTTCATTTTTATTTTACACAGTTGTTTTCGACAACAACACTTATAAATGACACCCTCTGTGACTTTAAGCAGTGACGGATAACATGGTCATAGGCATCAAACGTTTCTTTACAGTTGGTACACCTCATGTCCATTATCTGAAATGGAAGACAAATGTCGGTAAGAATCTGTATCTTTCATCATAACCTCTGTCAGAATCCGTAACGCTATCTGTCCGAATCTGTACCGAAAGGCGCGATAAAAATATCGATAATTTCAGGAGTTTTACAAATTTGTTGGAGTCGACAATCGCTGGAAATATTGATCAACTATATACCTTACTTAGACAATAGAGAAAATAACCGTGACATGCAAATTAATAGGCATTGTTTCGAAAATTCAAAGAAATAGTTTCAGAAAACTCGTTTTTCAATGTATTTCATCACTTTTACTGATAGCTGGCATATATTCAACCAGGATAGACATACATAAGGCTTGGAATTAATCGGAACAACAGAAATACACAATGATAATAACATATTTGTTTGTTATAAGGCTTGAATTACCTGTTTTACATACCACCGCTCTACATCTACAACCGTCATGGACGAAATCTGTAACACTTGTATGTCTGAATCTGAACCAAAACTCGTTCTGAAGCGCGCCCCGTTGTAACGGAGTTGTAAGCGGGTGATAAAAGGTAAATCCTCTCTTCTTTGGATTCCCAAGACATTAGACGTTCAGTTAGACGAAGGAACAAAAAGTATTGCCGATTCAAAAATACAATTCCCACATCCTGTCAGGGTTCTGGGGTTAAATTGTCATATAGGAGGTTTCTGTTTATTAGGCAGAGATTACCCACTCTGCCAAGAACTAAAATGAAGTCAGGTCGGTGGTTCTGATCCCATGCGCTGCTTTACAACGAATGAGAGTCGAAAGTATTCTCCTGAAATCATAACCATCTCACCTCATCATCCCTCATCATTCACCGGCGTTAAAAATATGACCTTTTTGTGTCGCATTGCCGTAAAACTCATCCATCTATTTTTGATCCCATAGACAAATCTTAAACAAACTTGATAGAGGATTTGTAGATTACATACTATGTGCCAAATATCTAAGTTCTGATCCTTGTGGTTGTTTTTTTTATAATAAGATTTTTTGAAGATTTCATTATACTGAAATAACTCATACTATCATGAAAAATCCTAAGATTTCCATTTTTCTACTTTTCAAGCGTGATTACTTAAAACAGGTTGAAAGTGAAGCAGTGTGCACCTTAACCCTTTAACCCATAGCCTGTTTCTAGTATTTAAGATATGTGACCTATTAAAGCAGGCTAAAAGTAAAGCAGAAAGCGCCCTAGGGCGCATTCTGCTTTACTTTCAGCCTGCTTTTAGTTACTATCTGCTAGGATATAGAAAATATTTCTTATGGTACATATTTATGACAGTATAAAATGGAACTATTTTCTTTGGCGGATGAATAAAATGAATGCGCTAAAAGTCGCTTCTATAAGGGAAAGGGTTAAGGCGCATTCTGCTTTACTTTCAGTCTGCTTTTTAAAGCTACCATCTGCTAGGATAAAAATCGGAAGATTTTGGAAAAATCCGGAGAAATGGCAGCCCTGACAGGTTCATATTGAAGCAGTTACATAAACACTCTTTTTATCCCCTTTGAGTAACCACATAGATAGATGTAGATGTTATCCCCTTGCAACAATACAGTGGAATTCTCTTCCTGCAAAAGTCGTGCTGAGCGAAAAAAGTCCTCAATCAACACTTTAAATCAATTTATAGATCTACCTTAAATTTCAGGAATCGATGTTTTATCGTGATTTTACTCTTTTTCCTACTACGTTTTAAAATTCTTAATTTTGTTCGTCGGTTCGTTTTATTTTTTATGCTGTTCTAACTCTACTAACAGACACAGGCGCGCACTGCCCAAACTTACTGATCCGCCAGAGCACCGTAAATAGCCGCATTTTTGCTGCTGTTATTTGGCCTTTAGAATTTTTCAGTGTTTACTTCCGGTTCCGTTTCCAGCATGGCAGCGAAAAAATATTTTCGTATTGACAAGTAAAAGTGACACCGAATTTATTACTTATATTGAAGCTTACGAAAATAAATCATGGGTTCCGAGGATGTGGTGCTTGATTTTGGGGAAGAAGAGTTTGATAGGAACAGAGTGTTCAAGTAAGTTTGACTTGTGTGATCAATTTTGTTCGTTTTTTTTTCTATCAAATTTTAGTCAAATTTTCTTTCTTTCTCTATATACTGCTACACACCCCTTTCGGGTATTACGAGCAGGGGCACTTTTTAGGTGCACCAATGGGACTGTACCCGGCCGGTCACTTTATCCTGACACCGACGAACCAGTTGTAATGCTAACCCGTAATCCTGAGCGCCAAGGAGGGAAGCCATTACTACCAATTTTTAAGTCTTTGGTTTGACCCGGCCGGGGATTGAACCCACAACCTCCCGCACTGCAAGCGGACGCTCTACCACTGAGCTATACAGGCGGTATATGATTCAAAACCTTAGAGTGCGACCGACGGGTACCGCGTCTACTTGCTGTAATCTCAGCGAAAATCAAATCTATCCGGAGAAACACCATTATTGAGCTATCTAGGCTCAAGGTCACCCAGTTATACAGTACATGACAGAAGTGGCAAAATTCCAGTGTGGCAACTCCTGTCTTACTTTCTTTGTATACTGCCACACACTCTTTCGAGGATTATGCGCAGCTGCGCGTCAGTGCAGGTTAGCGAAAAGTAAAAGTATAAAAGTTTAAGAAAATTAGAGCTTAATTCCCGTCTTACCTCATCATTGAAAACCAGTGACGGGCTGACGGCATGCTAATTTTGTTACAGGTGCCGTCCTGACGGTCTCATGGCTATAGGGCAAAGCCTGGTAACCTGTGTTTTCGATCAATTTGGCAATTGCCTCTTTAAAATATGTACATCTAAAATCACGGAATTATATCCTCCATTCTCATACAACGGACCCTTCCTACATGTCTGGAAGCCTCACAAAAACCCTTGATACAGCGCGTGCGGTTTGCTTACGTCATCGCAAAAAGCGGTTCCGGTTAGGTATTAGATGTGGGCAGCTAATAGCCGAAAAAAAAATGCTAAAAAACTTGGAATTTTAGTGAAACTTTGAAGAAAATTATATATTCAAAAAATGAATACCAAAATTGACCACGTAGTGCGTACCTTATTTTTTTAATGTCCCTTTGTAAAATGATTCCGAATAACACATTTTCCAATATAACTCTAAATGTTGATTACGTGTAGCGAGTGTCTGGAAATTGACCTTTCATATGCAGTATAAATTTGACCCGGTTGTGTACAAGCGCCTTTGCTACCCGGATGATGACGTCAAACTTCCGGCATAATAAGAATTCGCGGTGCTGCATTTACAGCCGAAGGTTAGTTTGAATAACTGGTATTTGTTTAAACAATGAAGTTGTTTGATTACTTTAAATTTTATTTTCAGTTAGAAAACTATTTTTTCTCCATATTCGTTCAATGTATCTCCCAGTTTCCATTAAAATTGATTACCTTTATAGTCCGTTTTCGCTAAGGGTTCCGGACAAACGATTGAAGAGGATACTTGTAGCAAGGAATCACAACGAAATTGAATAGGCGAGTGGCTGAGCTCTCACTACGGTGAGATTTTGGGAGATCATGTGTCACGTGACAACATCTTCACTCTTTGTCATGTGTCCGCCTTTTTCTGGTGGAAAAATTAACCAACTTGAGTGTATTTATTGACATTTTAGTGGATTTAAATGAGTAGGGGACATTCCTATCATTATCAATTCATGGAAGTATAAACCCATGTGATCAATGCTTTGATTGGACATTAATCACCCGATTATGCTTTATTATCGGTATAAGGGCTCAAGTGACATGATCTTATCAAGTCTCGCAAAGTCACGATTGATGGATTGAGCCGACCGATACTGGAGAGATAGTGCGAGATTGCAATTCTGTGTGTTGTATAATTCCGTGCTAAAATGTTCTGATTCCCACCACAATCAATCTTCTGAATGTCTGTGGTGGTGACTGGCAGTTTGTTCCAATCGGATATGGCTCAGACGAATCAATAGTGTAAAACTTTCAGTCATCAACATAGATCTCTAGAGGAAATGCCATTATATTTTAGAAGCAGTATGTTGTTTTATTTAAAAAATGTTTAATCTTTTTCCAGACACCCAGTGGCAGTATTCTTTCACATACTCTTCCGTGTTGGTGCAGTTGTTGCTTATTTATTATGTGGCTGGTTCAGTGACAGCTTCATCACAAACTTCGTTGTTATAGTAATACTCCTGTCAATGGATTTCTGGACGGTGAAAAATATTTCAGGTAGGTACAGAACAAAGATTATTTAACTTAAAACATTCACTCCTGAAACTTTTAATGGACAATTCCAATTTCAAAATAATTCTAGTCCATTTTTGTGTCACCTGCTGTAGGCAGAGGTGACACTTAGAGATCACTAAGACTTTTCCGGCGTCTGTCCGTCCGTCATGCTTTTTGCGTCACGCCTCATAACTCCTGTTCTACTGAAGCTTTTAAGATGAAACTTCATTTATGGAAAAACCTTGATAAGTGGAAGAGTATTGCACAAGCCTTGAAGGGTCATAACTCTTGCATCAATTTTGTGAGAGTTATTCCCCTTTTCAACATTTTCATTTCATGCAGAATTCTTCTGTTTTACTGAAGATTTTGAAATGAAATTTCTTTTATGGAAAGAGAATGTTGATGGCATGTGACACACGTGTTCCGAGGAACCCATTTATTTTTTACTATTTAGGGTTGATCTTAACAATATATTCCAAAATGACAAACAGTGTAGACCCTGATCAGAGGGCTACTTAAGGAGCCCTCTGATCAAGGTCTACACTGTTTGCATGGGAAAAGTGTAATTTTCACAGATACATTGTTTGTAAATGACTAGTATACTCTACGCTAGGGTTGAATGTGTTAAAACATATTGAATTTTTCAATTTTGAATATTGTCTTTTCTGATTTTTATACGCCCGTCATCGACGGACGTATTATGGTATACCCAGTTCTGTCCGTCCGTCCGTCCGTTAACTGTTCTTGTTAGCGCTCTCTCACCTTCATTTATTTACCGATTTTGATTAAACTTCCTACAAATATTCCATACCACAATAGTTCGGACGAGTTCGCGTTTCAGACGTTGGCGGCTATTTTTAGCAGAGTTATGCCCCTTTATTGTCAAAAATGGGCATTTTTAAAAAAAAAAACAGAACTTTTTTTTTTTATTCAATTGATTTCAAATTTGATATGGTGATACAATGAATGAAGTTATTTAACATATATTACGGGCTTTTAGTTTGACTCCGTATTTTCAGAGTTATGCCCCTTCACACAATTTTTTTAACAATATATTGTTTCCTGATAATAATTTTACTTACATTTTGTCTATTGTAACCAAATATCATATTTATCTTTCTCATCATGCAGGGAAGGCACCTGTGAATTTTGGTTCCAATTAAATTATTTTTCTATGAGTTATGCCCCTTTACATACTTAAAATTTAAAATAAGCCTTGTCAGTTAACTTTTCTTCTTAGTGCTCTCTCACCTTTATTTATTGACCGATTTTGATTAAACTTCCTACAAATATTCCATACCACAATAGTTCAGACGAGTTCGCGTTTCAGATGTTGGCGACTATTTTAAGCAGAGTTATGCCCCTTTATTGTCAAAAATGGGCATGTTAAAAAAAAAAAAAACAGAACTTTTTTATATTTTATTCAATTGATTTCAAATTTGATATGGTGATACAATGAATGAAGTGACTTAATATATATTACGGGTTTTTGGTTTGACTCCGTATTTTCAGAGTTATGCCCCTTCACACAATTTTTTTTAACAATATATTGTTTCCTGAAAATAATTTTACTTACATTTTGTCTATTGTAACCAAATTTCATATTTAGCTTTCTCATCATACAGGGAAGGCACCTGTGAATTTTGGTTCCTGTTAAATTTCAGACGTTGGCGACTATTTTTAGCAGAATTATGCCCCCTTTATTGTAAAAAATGGGCATTTTTTAAAAAACCCAGAACTTTTTTCTTTTTTATTCAATTGATTTCAAATTTGATATTTGGTTCCTGTTAAATTATTTTTTAACGAGTTATGCCCCTTTACATACTTAAAATTTAAGATAAGCCACACTATCAGACAATATCTTCATCTTTGTATGACTAAGTCTAATAATGAGCAAGACTGAAAAGTGCAAGGTTGATCACACTCGCAGACTTTACTTTTGTAACAACTCTAGCTGAGTTCAGCAACATTGCACACTGAAAAAGCATCCTTCACTACAAAAGAATATTCTCTGCTTCATGGAAGATACAGTTGAGGAAACAGTTGGTAGAAAAACTATCGTGATAGTATTGCAATAGTTTCTTGACTATCGCAATACTACAGCATAGTCTTTTTGAGATCGATAGTCGGGCCTACACTCCGGGCGACTTTTTCCAGTCGGCCTGAGTCCGGACGACTTTGACACCCGCCGGCCATGACAGGCGTATTTTGCCGCACTGCGGTGCTCTTGTTTATTTAAAAATCATTTGTAATCTTAACCTGACAGGATAATCTTACTTCAGTAGAACCTCTATATCTCAACATCTCATAAATCTTTACCCCCATAGATAACCATTTTTATGCATTTAAGTAATTCCTCCAATTAAGAAATACATGTAGTTTCATTTTATACAGTAATGAATTTGCAGTATAAGATTAAGAAAACATCCTATATCCTAGCAGATGGTAGCTTAAAACAGGCAGAAAGAAAAGCAGAATGTGTCTTAAGGCCAATAAGGCTTTACTTTTTATCCTTTAAGTGGTCACCCATAGAACAGTCTATGGGGTAACGGGCTAAGTCAAACATAGCCACATTTTAAAGTTAAAACGTGGCTATATTCGACTTGAGTGATTTTAAAATATTGAATTTAACTGAAGAAATACTAAGTTTGAGATATTGAGGTTTTACTGTAATTTAATCATGATTAAATTGGCAAGAAATAATTTTGCTAAATGACTAACAGTAATATATACCTCGAGTCTTTACTGCACATAAGTTCCTTAGGACCCTACCTACTTCTTATATGCCCACCTCTAGAGGTGGTCGTATATTGACATGGCCCTGTTCGTTCGTCCGTCTGTTCGTTCCGTCAACATTTTGTTTGTCCGGAGTTTTTCTAGAAAACTATTACAGGGATATTAATGAAACTTCACACAAATGTTATATGCATCAAGATCTAAAGCTGTGTCGAGATTGAGGTTCATTCCAATTTTCATTGCAGAGTTATTTGCCCTTGATGTACTCAAATATGCTATAAAAAGCTTGTCCAGAGTTTTCTGGGAAAATTATTGAAGGGATATTGATGAAACTTCACACAAATGTTAAATGTATCAAGATCTAAAGCTTAGTCGAGATTGAGGTTCATTCAAATTTTTGTTAAAGAGTTATCTGCCCTTGATGTACTCAAATATGCTACAAAAAGCTTGTCCAGAGTTTTCTGGGAAAACTATTGGAGGGATATTACTGAAACTTCACACAAATGTTATATGCATCAAGATCTAAAGCTGAGTCGAGATTGAGGTTCATTCAAATTTTCGTTACAGAGTTATCTGCCCTTCAAATATGCTATAAAAAGCTTGTCTAGAGTTTTCTTGGAAAACTATTTGAAGGATAATAATGAAACTTCACAGAAAGGCTATATGCATCAAGATCTGAAGCTGAGTCCAGTTGTAGGTTCATTTAATTTTTCGTTACAGAGTTATCTGCCCTTGATGTACTCAAATATGCTATAAAAGGCTTATTTGACAGTGTAAACACACTTAGCAACTACAGTTTTAAATGGATTTTGATTATGTTTGCCCACAGTATAATTATAGAAGTACAAGTTCATGAAAGGAATGATTATTATTGAAATTGAATCATTGTGTCGATCGAGTTATCTGCATTTGGTGTACTCAGATATGCTAGAAAAGGCTTTATTTTGGTACTGTTTATGCTCTCAGAGCTCTAAGTGTCTACAAGTTAGGATTAATTTTGATAAAATTTCTTTGCCAGTGGGCGTATAATGTACCGCTTGCGGTGCTCTCTTTCGCATAAGGGCCTCAAAGGTATATTCATTGATAGAGTTGATTATAGAATATCAATTAATGAACTTTTTGTTTTGTCGCAATTAACACTTCTATTGCTTTGCTGCTAGCTTTCATAGCAACATGGTTGGGCGTTTGCCTAGCATGCAGGAGACTCAGGTTTGAATCTCCTTAAGGGCTAGGATATTTCCATCTGTCAAATCCACCATGTCACTTTAAAAGCTAACTCTATAGCAACTATTAGCAAGGCAGTATAAATGTTCCCTTATACAACCCCCGATTACAGCTTAAAGCTCCAGATAATAGTAGCATTTCAAATATGTAACTATTAGCTATTGCCCAATCATTGTTTCGAGTATTGAAGACAGGCAGTTGCTTCAGGCAGGTTTAAAGTAAAGCAGAATAATTCTTAAGGAGCATGATACTAAACTTTCGGCCTGCTTTAAGCTACCATCTGCAAGGACAAAGGAAATATATCTTATGATGCATATCTGTGACTGTTTAAAGTGGAACTATTATCTTAAGTGTGAGAATAAATTAAAGCCATATAAAGGCGTATCTATTGGGTTATGGGATAAAATCTGTATATTTCCACAAGATCATTGGTTCTATTTTCGTAGTAGAAATTTACCTCAGTAAAAGATTCTGAATGATTGCCAAATGTGATATTATTTGTGTATTATTTAAATACATTGTACATGTATTGTTAATTTTGATAAATTTTACTTTTTTTCTTCAATGAAATTTATTTAATACACTTACTGAATCTCAATTGCAGGTCGTTTACTAGTGGGTTTAAGATGGTGGAATTACATTGATGAGGATGGGAAAAGTCAATGGATGTTTGAATCTCGTAAAGTAAGTACAACACACTTAATTCATTTAACACTAAGTAACTCTTGTGGGTTATTAGGTTTCCTTGTAGATGGTTTAAGTTATCAAAACATGAACCAGTCTACTTGGAATTCTAGGTAGATTAAACAAATACTGCTTTAAATTAGCAAACATTGTAGATCCTGATCAGAGGGCTCTCAAAGGAATCCATCTTATCTGGGTAAGAGTATATTCTAAATAGGTTCACAAAACATCAGTATGATCATCAGAATCATATTGTCCTGCCAAAGACAGTGACATGTCTCGAGATGATGTTGCACCTTTCCTTATACCCTTTAATATTACCCCATAGATAGTACATACACTTTTTTACGCCTTAATTTATCCCTACAAAATTATGGCAGTTCAACTTTAGACATTCATGAATTTGCACCATAAGAACTATTTTATATATTCAAGCAGATGGTACATTGAAGTTTAAATCTAACCTGCTGTTAGTGATTCCCAGTCTTCAAATCTAGAAAGAGATTATGGGGTAAAGGTTTAATGGTCGATTTTAATGCAAGCTGGCTGTATGTCAAATTAGTTGTGAATACTTGGTAACATTGAAAGCTCTAATGTAGTGTTGCTCTTTAACCCTTTACTCCATTCATTTGCCTTTTAGTACCTTTAATTTATCCCTCTACTGAAGAAAATAATTCTACTAAAAGTACTGTAATTAATATGCACCATAAGAAATATTTCCTTTATCCTAGCAGATGGCAACTTAAAGAAAGCTGGACTTAAGCAGAGTACTCCTTAACCCTTTGAACCCTAGTCCCGCATATAGGGGTCCTTTTCAAAAAGTGTACATGTGAAAAGAACACTTGTCCTATGCAAACAGTGAAGACCCAGATCAGAGGGCTCCGAAAGGAGCTCTCTGATCAGGGTCTTCACTGTTTGTCATAATGCCAAACATTGACAAAAACAACCCTTAAAAGTCAGAAATGGACTAGACTAAAATGGAAACTGGAATTGTCCATTTAAAGTTTTAGGGAGGAAAGAGTTAAGGAGAATTCTGGTGGTTCCGCTTTACCTTAAACTTGCTTTAAGCATTCATCTGCCTTGAATACTGAAAACAAACTATGGGGGAAAGGGTTTAAGATCTACATTAATTTATATTCTTAAAATAAAATGTAATTTGTTTTTAAATTTCAGAGTAGAAAAGCTACTATCACTGCTGCTGAATCGAGAATTTTTTGGCTGTCTCTTGTATTGTGTCAGATACTATGGGTGGTATTCCTGTTTGGATCAATATTTACTTTGAACTTTAAGTGGCTGGTAAGTTAGTACTTGAGAATGATATCAGTTAGTTACATTGGTAAATGTCTGAATACATGGATAATCAGGATTGCTTAAGATATTTGTTTTTATGGGAGATATGCAATACAAATAACTGTTTGCGTTCAAAACAAAACTGTTGATATATTACTTGTGTTTATTTCAACTATAAATCAAAGTTTGTACAATTAACCTTTCTCCTGCTATAAGCTTGTATTGATGCTTTTTGAAAACAGTGTAGACCTAGACCAGACCTTCAGGAGCTGTCTGATGAGGGTCTTCCCTGTATTCCTATAGATTCTATCTGAAATGAATCTGCACTATTACCTTCTTTTATTAGCCAATGTAATAGTTGAGATGATAAATGTTGATAGAGGGTGGAGCTTTATCTATATGAATATTCAGCTGGGTTAACTCTTTCCTCCCTGAAACTTTAAATGGACAATTCCAGTGTCCATATAAGTCTAGTCCATTTCTGACTTTTAAGGGTTGTTTTTGTCAATTTTTGGAATTATGACAAACAGTGAAGCCCTCTGATCTGGGTCTTCACTGTTTGCATAGGACAAGTGCACTATTCACATGTACACTGTTTGAAAAGCACGCCTATATGCGGGACTAGGGTTCAAAGGGTTAAGGTTATCAGCTGATGTGATGATGGTACATGTGTATTGGCAACACATGTCTGATCAACATACAGTCGTAACTTGATAATTCGAAATCGCTGAAATTGATCTTGCCAGTATTTCATAAGATGAATTTCAATAAGTCTATCTTGCTTATTAAAGTAGAACATAATCATATTTCAAAGTTTAAAACGTGGCTAAGCCACATTTTAACTTTGAAATATGGGTATGTTCGGACTAACACATGTTAGAATTATCGAGTTCCGAATCTGTTATTCTTTCCCGTTTAAACGCAAACGTACGCAAACGCAAAGCACTAAAATGTAGAAAAGAACAACTTTTGGACAATTCTGATAAGTCTTGTCTGATCTGACTCCAAACTGTTTGCACTGCAAATAATAGTTTTAGTGTAAACGCGTTTATTGGGAAAGAATAACACATTCTCCACTGTACATGTATTTAACTCTTTGCTTGCTAGAGGGGAAATCATGATAACCTTTGCAAACAGTTTAGATTCAGATTAGAAACTGCATAATGCTGTGTCTCATCAGGATCGAAACTATTTGACAATCTGATCCTATTTTGAAAATAATGTTTTAAATTCAATTTTAAGAATAGTAGCTGACTACAATATTGCAGACAACAATATTTCTCAGTGTTCAAAAAGATAACACATTCAACACTAGCAATGAGTATACTTGTCATTTACAAACAGTGTACATGTGAGGATTACATTTGTCCCATGCAAACAGTGTAGACCCTGATCAGAGGGCTCCTTAAGGAGCCCTCTGATCAGGGACTACACTGTTTGTCATTTTGAATAATATTGTTAAGATCAACCCTAAATAGTCAAAATGGATTAGACTTAATTTGAAATTGGAACTGTCCATTAAAAGTTTCAGGGGTGAAAGAGTTAATGACTTGTTTTGTTGCAGATGGTGGCAGTTGTTGGCTGTTTAATGAATGGAGCTAATCTCATCGGTTATATACGTTGTAAATGGGGAACTAGGCAGAACATGTCGTCCATGGCCAAGAGTTTTGTATCAACTCAATTTTTGAAATCAGTAAGTAATTTATTAACTCTGAACATGCTAGTACTGAAACCATGATAACCTTTGCAAACAGTTTTGGACCCTGATGAGGTACTGCATTACACAGCATCCCATCAGGATCCAAATTGCTTGACCATTTGCCCCTCTTTTAATTTTTTTTTTAAATCTATTTTTAGAACCAAATTGCTTGACCCTGTGACCCTGTTTTAATTTTTTTTTTTAAATCTATTTTTAGAACCATAGCAGACAACAATTGTTGCAGCTGAAAGAATAACTCCGCATTCAAAGTGTTAAAAATGTTCTATAGTATAGGCATCCTTTACAAACAGTGAAGGAAGTCTGCAGTGATTGTGGTCATTTTAACCCTTATCATGCTGAATTTTCATCTTCTTCAAACATAGCGCCTGCAAAAAAGTCAAAAGTAGTTTTCATGCTTTTAAAACTTAAGAAAAGTTAAAATATGAATGACAAACAGTTTGGATCAAGATCAGACTCCGAATAATGCGGCATCTGATCTAGATCCAAACTGTTTGCAAATGTTAGCCAAGTCTCTCCTGGCACAATGAGGGTTAATTATAGCTTTGAAAATAATTTTTAACCCTTTACCTTATAGAAGCGCCTTTTAGCGCATTCCGTTTAATCCTCCGTGGAAGAAAATAATTCCAATCTATACAGTCATGAATATGTATCAGAAGGAATATTTTCTTAATTATAGCAGGTGGTAACTTAAAGCAGGCTGAAAGTAAAGCAGAATGCGCCATAGGGCGCATTCTGCTTTACTTTCAACCTGCTTTAAGTAGGCACCAATTTTCAAAACTAGAAACAGGTTATGGGGTAAAGGGTTAAAGAGCAACACAAACTGACCATTTTGAAAAGTTATCTACAGTGCTATAGATAAGAGGGAGTAAATTGAACGTTTCAAATATTTTCTCCTGTTTCTTACCTTGCCTTTTGAGATATTCTTTGAACTCATTTTGTGCTCAAAGTATACTACTACTTTTAGCATGACATAGTGGATTAGTGTATAATCAATCAATTTCATAGTCACTGTGACTGGGTTTTCGTTTTTGAATTAATGCTGCTTTTAAAAAAAAAAAAATCAAAAAAATCAAGTATGTTTAACCCTTTACCTCTTAGTCTGTTTCCAGTTTTGAAGACAGATGATCACTTAAAGCAAGTTTAAAATCTGCTTTAAACTACCATCTGCTGCTAGCCTAGGGCATAGAAAATAGTTTTATGGTGCATAGTCATGACTGTATAAAGTTGAATCATTCTCTTCAGTGGGGTAATACATTAAAGGCGTATTTATGGAATAATGAGTTAATTAGCACCCGGCATGAAACTTTAAAACAGATGTTTATTATTGTGAATCTTGTCTCTAACTCTTTCAACACCATGGACCTCTTTAAAATATTCATTACATTTACAAACAGTGTAGACCCAATTCAGAGGGCTCCTATAGGAGCCCTCTGATCAGGGTCTACAGTTTGCTAATTTAGAGCAGTATTTATTAAACTACCAAGAATTCCAAATAGACTGTTTCATGTTTTGGTAACTAAAATGATCCACAAGGGAACATAATAGCCAAAAAAAAGAACTTAGTGTTGAAAGAGTTAACTATTTTGCATACTTTTTTTCTCACCATTTCTGATAATGATATATATATTTGGTCCTTACAGATGTTCACATCTACGAAATCCAATGAGCCAGCCCAGCCAACTTGATTGCCAAAGACAGAATGCAATATATGGGACAATGTGATAAAACTTTCTGGTGTATATAATTGTACAAGTGGGGTCTACATTGATAAGCTATTTCATAGAATGTGCAAATGTATTTGACAGGCAGTGCCATCTGTCAAAATTTTTTGTAATATATGTGAGTGAGATATTTTATTGATATTTTACGACTTATGGTTTTGGAAATGAAAACTACAGTAAATCACCACAACTATGACCACTCAACTATAGAGGGTCCAGGCCCCCCCCCCCCCCCCCACCCCATCTTGAGGGGTTAAGGCAGGTAAATGGTAAAAGCAAAATGATAGTAAAACAGAGACCTTTCTGTTTATTTTCATTGTGTTTTCAGCAGAAACCTGATATTGACACTTTCAATAAGTCTCCTTTTGTGTGGTCTACTAATAGTGTTTCATTGTATTTTGGTTCATGGCTTGCATAGAAGCATAGTCATGAGTTCTATTTTTCTTTTGTATTTGTACTCCATACTATTACAATCAATCTTATATTAAGTTACCACCCAATAGTAAACACAATGTGACATGTGCAGTATTTAATACATAATATGTGTTATACATTATATTTGCTTAATGCAGGATAAAAATAATGCAGAAAGCTCCACAATATGTGTTATACATTATATTTGCTTAATGCAGGATAAAAATAATGCAGAAAGCTCCACAATATGTGTTATACATTATATTTGCTTAATGCAGGATAAAAATAATGCAGAAAGCTCCACAATATGTGTTATACATTATATTTGCTTAATGCAGGATAAAAATAATGCAGAAAGCTCCACAATATGTGTTATACATTATATTTGCTTAATGCAGGATAAAAATAATGCAGAAAGCTCCACAATATGTGTTATACATTATATTTGCTTAATGCAGGATAAAAATAATGCAGAAAGCTCCACAGGAGCTTTCTGCATTATTTCTATGCATTAAGAAGTTACTTGTCTTAAGAGATACAGTTTACAGTTTAAACATATTTTATTTCCAAAATTTCAACAGAGATCTCAGGCTATTTCACTGAGTGGTCTTTTAATACAGGATTTATTGTATTTACTTATAATATTTATTTTTCTTGATCATAGTTGAAGGTTGTGTTTGCCTATCCCTTTATTCTATAGTCATTTCTATTATTGAAGACAGGTGACCACTTAAAGCAGGCTGAAACTTGAAAGTGCAGCAGAATGCCCTTAATGGTGCATTCTGCTTTACTTTCAGCCTTCTTTAAGCTACCATCTGCTAGGATGTAGAGGATCTTCCCTGAGTGTTTGCGTTGTATTGAATTTATTAAACAAGTCCTCAAAAACGATAAAAACTTGGCTCTGCCAAAATGTGCGCAACAACAACTTAATAACTAATTTGCTTTGTCTACTTCCACTAAGGGAAAATTGGGTCAAAGCTGTGCTAAGGTTTATGAAGATACTCAAGCGAAAAGAAATAAAACTGATTTAACTCCACTCTTTGAAAGGACAACATTGGGGATCTGGAACTAACCTAACTTTTGATTTGATAAACTTTTAAATAATCTTATTTGCAAAATCAAAACAAAAATTAGTGTAGGTTTAAAGCCAAGTCATGACGTAATAACATGACTTTATTCAACTAGTCGAATAAAGATCGGTTGAATATAAAAAATCCTCAATGTGTTTACTACCCTCCTGTACTGTTGGTCATGTTATGAATAAAAAATATTTCTTGATGCATATTCATGACTCTAATTGGAACCATTTTCTTTAGTAGCGGAATAAACTAAATGTGTTAAAACGTGTATATATGGAGTAAATGGTTATACATGTAGTATGAGAAGTAGGAAAATTGAACAGTTTGTAAAGTCCTGAAGGGAATTTTTTCAAGCAGTTTGCTATGATGGATTTTACTACCAATCATTAATCATGACTATACTGGCATTTGCAAACAATTTGAAATTCCTCTTTATACACACATGTACATTTGTCCTATATGAACAATGTAGACCCAGATCTAAAAGAGCCATATTATCTGAATCTTCACTGTTTGTCAGTTTTCAATAATTGAAATGTTAAAAAAATAGATTAGACTGTTTTAGAAACTGGGATTGTCCATTTGAATTTTCAAGGGTGAATAGGTCTTTTAACATTATTGCAGCATGCATGTATATACAGGGACCAAATGTATATAACTTTGAATATGAAAAAAACTATTTGCTATTTGCTTTATAACTTCATTTTAACTATACATTCCATTTGAACGGTAGAGTAGGGCTTAGCTTGTATCATTTAAAAGATGTTTTCTTGAATGGGAACAGAAAAGTAGTCACTTGGTGCACAATTTGAATTAACAATGAACAGTAAAACCTCTCTATAACGACCACTAAAAAGATGGCTATTTGACAGAGCATGAAAGACAAGTGACAGCTTAAAGCAAGGTGAACGTAAAACAAAAAGTTCCTGAAGGAGCTGTTTTATGTTCACTTCGCTTTAAGCAGTAACCTGCCTTAAACAATTTAGTGGTCGTAATAGAGAAGTTCTACTCTATACATTTAAACTCTTCTATAAAAGACACTTAAAAGAAATTTGTCTGGTGTTTTAACCCATTACCCCATAAATGCACATTTTTATGCCTTTAATTAATTCCTCTACTGAAGAAAAAAGTTCCAATTAATACTGCCACAAATAAGAATCATAAGAAATATTTTCTATATTCTAGCAGATAATAGCTTAAAGCAGGTTGAAAGTAAAGCAGAATGCACATTCTGCTTTACTTTCAACCTGCTTTAAGTGCTCAACTATCTTCAAAACTAGAAAATAGAAACAGGCTATGGGGAAATGGGTTAAGGAACCTTCTGCTTTGCTTTCATTATATATTAAGCTATTAGCTGTCATAAAATCATTTATGAGTGGAGTTTAACCCTTAGCCCGCCAAATAAATTGTCGTCTGCTATATTTCTCGTCTGCTTCAAGTTTCAAAGTGCTTCAAAGTTGCTCAAAATTGCTGAAAATGTTGTCCGAGTGTCAAACAGCTTGGATCAGGATGAGACGCCGAGTTACTCGGCGTCTCATCCGGATCCAAGCTGTTTGCACATGGAGCTATAGTCGTGACTGGCAGGCTAAGGGTTAATGGTACTTGAAGGCAGAGCTCCAGATAAGAGGAGTATTTCAAAAACTAAAATCCTTATTTCTGCATTTAACCATATGATGTCATTACTCATTAGAATCGTCTCTTAGAGACGATTCTAATGATTAGTAACACCCTAGGATTTCGTGCTGAAATCGGTGAGAAAATATTGGATTTGTTCAGTTTACTCCCTCTTATCTGGAGTCTGCTTGAAGGGGTTGATGATAGTTACCTTGTTATTTATTACATGAACATTAAATACAAATGCTCTTGTTTAACTGTGTATTAAAATATGTAATCTGCCAGTTTGGGTCAATTATATTTATGCATAATTAGTATTTCAAGTATGACAGATATTTGAAATAAACTATTGAATGGTGTAAAAGAGTTTCTTATGGTGTTAACCCCTTTTGATACAGTGGAGAATCTGTTATTCTTTCCCGTTTAAACGCAAACGTACGCAAACGCAAAACACTAAAACGTAGAAAAGAACAACTTTTGGACAATTCTGATAATTCTTGTTTATCTTGGTGGCAAACAGTTTGGAGCCTGATCAGACGCCGGGTTACCCGGCGTCTGATCTGGCTCCAAACTGTTTGCACTGCAAATAATAGTTTTAGCGTAAACGCCTTTATTGGGAAAGAATAACAGATTCTCCACTGTATGATAGATTGAATAATTTTTTCCAGTCACTGGTGAGAATGTTATTTAGCAAGTCTGTGCCAAGTCTGATGATGAACCTGATGGCTTCTACATATTTAACCCATTAAGCCATAGCCTGTTTCTAGTATAGAGGATAGGTGAACACTTAAAGCAGGTTGAAAGTAAAGCAGAATGTGCCTTAAGGCACATTCTGCTTTACTTTCAGCCTGCTTTAAGCTATTTGTCTGATAGTTATCATCTGCAAGGATATAGAAAATATTTCTTATTATATAAAATTATATTAATGACTATAAAATAAACATATTTTCTTCAGAGGAGGAATAAATGAAGGGTGTAAAAAGGTGTATTTATGGGGTAAGGGGTTAATTGGCATGAACTCATTTCATCTCCTGCTGATAGCATACACAGACACTTTTTATGCCCCCGCCATGTAATGGCCGGGGCATATAGTGACAATAGTGTTACACCTTTCCCTCCTTCCGTCATCATTTAGTTTCTGTTTCGATATCTCTGTCATAGATGCACATATTAAAGTCAAATTTTGTATAGACATGTACATGTAGATACATCATGACAATACACAGGTCAGATTTGAATTTGGGTTCGGCTCAATAAGTTTTGACAGAGTTATGCCCCTTGGACTTACAAAATTTCCAAACTTTGTGTGTTCTGCTCATTATCTCAGTCATGTTTTGACATTTTGAATTGAAATTTGGTATATGGATACATCATGACAATACGCGTGTTAAGTTTGAATTTGGGTGTGGTCCAATAAGTTTTGACAGAGTTATGCTCCTTGGACTTACAAAATTTCCAACAATTTGTGGGTTCTGCTCATTATCTCAGTCATGTATTGACATTTTCAATTGAAATCTAGTATATATATATAGACACATGGCAATATGCAGGTCAAGTTCAAATTTGGGTCCAGCCAAATAAGTTTTCACAGAGTTATATGCTCTTTGGACTTGGAAAATTTCTGACAATTTGTGGTTTCCACTCATTTTCTCAGTCATGCATTGAAATTTTGAATTAAAAATTGATATACAGATACATAAGGGCAATACGCAGGCCAAGTATAAATTTGGGTCCGGCCAAATAAGTAATGCTCCTTTTGACTTAAAAAATTTCTGACAATTTGTGGTTTCCGCTCATTACCTATGTCATGCATTGACATTTTGAAGTGGAATTTAGAATGTAGGTACATAACTATAATATGCAGGTCATGTTTGAATTTGATTGTGCTTCAAAAATTTTGAACAGAGTTATGCCCCTTGTACTTGAAAGTTTGAATAGTTTGTGGTGTCCGTTCAATATCTCGGTCATACATTGACATTTTGAACTGAAATTTCAGATATAGATACATCATGAGAATATGCAGGTCAGGTTCTAATTTGGTTTTGACTAAGTAAATCTTGTCATGGTTTGAACTTTGAATATGCAGGTACTGGACAAGTGATAAATATAATTATGATTGGTTTTGATTAATGATCTAAAATCTATTTCAATGAGCATACAGTATTCCCTCTCTACAACAAAACCCAATGGGAGACAAAGATTGTGCGTGTCTTTCGCAGGGAGTTGTTATAGGGAGAGGGAATTGATACTCTAAAGTCTTAGAGTGTTGAGCATGGCTTAATTGGCTTACATTTGCAATCAGTTTGAAACTAGATCAGATGCTGTGTAATGGGGTGTCTGATCTGGGTTCAAACTGTTTGTCTCTCATCTTTATGTTTCTTCTGTCAAAATGTTGGATATGTAACTTTGAGAGGGGACAGCAAACAACAATTTTAAGCAGACCATATGGTAGCATTGAAAGCGTTAGACATAATTGTCTACTACAGCGCTCCCTCTCTACAATGGCCCTCCAAACAACAATTCCCTTCTTACAACGACGCTTGCCGCTGATCCCGAAACAAGATATTATGTCCAACCTTTGAACGTCTGCAATATCTTCTGCTTAAAATTGTCGTCTGTTTTTTTTCTCAAAATTACATACTGGCTATTTTGACATAACTAACCTTAGTGACGAGTGACAAATAGCTTGAATCCAGATCAGACGCCGCGTTCCACGGCGTCTGATCTGGATTCAGGCTGTTTGCAAATGTTAGCCAATTTCCCTCCATAGAACGCCTCCCTCCAAACAACGCACACAATATATGTCTCCCACTGGATGTCGTTGTAGAGAGGGAACGCTGTCCTGGGGAATAGTGGCAAGCATTGTTGTAAGGAAGGAATCATTGTTTTGAGGGCTGTTGTAAGGAGGGAACACTGTAAATCCTATAAATTGAATTCTAGACACAAATTTTCTTAGCCGTTTCCAAACAGATTAAACATAACAATTGTATCTCTGAACAGCGGCAGAATGAATTGTCAATTGGGTCTATTCCATAACGCTGAAGCAGACCACATTTTGATTGGATACTACAGTGCTCCCTCTCTACAACGACATCCGATGGGAGACAAAGATTGTGTGCGTTATTCCGTGGGAGTCGTTATAGGGAGGGAAATTGGTGTACATATGCAAACAGCTTGAATCCAGATCAGACGCCGCGTAACGCGGCTACTGATCTGGACTCAAACTGTTTGTCACTTGTCATATCTTTATTCTATCAAAATATCCACTTACAGTGGAGAAAACGTTATTCTTTCCCAATAAACGTGTTTACGCTAAAACTATTACTTGCAGTGGAAACAGTTTGGAGCCAGATCAGACGCCGGGTAACCCGGCGTCTGATCAGGCTCCAAACTGTTTGCCACCAAGATAAACATGAATTATCAGAATTGTCCAAAAGTTGTACTTTTCTACGTTTTAGTGTTTTACGTTTGCGTTTAAACGGGAACAGATTCTCCACTGTATATGTAACATTGAGAAAAACAGCAGACGACAATTAAAGCGGACGATATTGCAGCAGGAAAAGCTTTGGACATAATTATCCTGTTTATGGAACTGTGGCAATTGTCGTTGTTGGTAGGGCCCTTGTAGGGAGGGAACACTGTACATTGTATTTATTTGCAATCAAAGGGCTTTAGTTAACAAAGGGAAATGGGCACGAATAAAGGTGTTTCAAACAAAATAGAAAAAAGAAAATGTGATTCAATAATTTTATTTTAAATAGAAAACAAAAAGCAAAATAAAACAAAATAATAATTCATAGATTGCTGATCCCGACTTGATAGGCATATGAATTTTTTCATATCCAGTTTAGTTGCTAACTTTCAATCAGGACCAGAATTGTTTGACAACTTTAATCAATGACTATTCAAGTAAAAAGATTACAAAAATAATTATATCAGCAACTTAATTATTTGGAAGTATTTAAACATTCTATTAGCTGACCATTTCCTCAAGACATTCCGGCAAATTGCCTCTATCTAACTAGCACGGATATAGGATATAAAGCACTTCCGTATCTAAAGCAAATGGCTTAATTCTTTATCCAATAGCCTATTTCTAGTTTGGAAGACAGCTGACCACTTAAAACAGGTTGAAAGCAAAACAGAATGCACCTTAAGGTGCATTCTGCTTTACTTTCAGCCTGCTTTACCCATTCATCTGTTAGGACATAGAAAATATTTCTTATGGTACAGTGGAGAATCTTTTATTCTTTCCCAATAAACGCGTTTACGCTAAAACTATTATTTGCAGTGCAAACAGTTTGGAGCCTGATCAGACGCCGGGTAACCCGGCATCTGATCAGGCTCCAAACTGTTTGCCACCAAGATAAACAAGAATTATCAGAATTGTCCAAAAGTTTTTTTTTCTACGTTTTAGTGCTTTGCGTTTAAACGGGAAAGAATAACAGATTCTCCACTGTACATGATCATGACTGTATGAATTAAAACTATTTTTTTCAGTGGAGGAATTTATAAGTGTGCTAAAAGGCGTTTCTATAGGGGAAAGGGTTAAGGAGCTTTATCATTGACTAACGAGTTGCATTAACCCTTTACCCCATTTCTAGTATTGAATATAGGTGACCACTTAAAGCAGGTTGAAAGTAAAGCAGAATGCGCCTTAGGCGCATTCTGCTTTACTTCCAGCCTACTTCAAGCTTTCATGTGCTAGAATATAGAAAATATTCCCGATGCTATTTATTCATGACTGATTAAATTGGAACTATTTTCTTCAGTACTATACACCATCTGTGATTTTTCATTTTAGTGAATTTATTAGGCAAGGATAGATGAATCCACAGGCATTAATGGTGTTCTTAGGCCCTAACATAGATTTAACTTGATTTGTATGCTTTATGTTGCTTTGAACAGTATTTCAATCATCACGACATCCAGCAATAACCGAGTGAGGAAGACCAAGACACTGGATGCATTTCATACACCGTTTCAAGCATAAATGAGCAACTAGGTAGGGGCAGACTTTCGCAAGCCAGTTATAAGAAGACTTCCCCAGATGACTTGCATCATCATCATCATCCAGTTTTGATTAACCAGGCCATTGATTAATCCTTCTTATAAGGGTGAGGCCTGGCTGTCCAGTCTGGAACGAAGTCTCCCTCTCCAAACTTGGCGGTTTTGTGGGTTTGTTTTTCCAACCCAAGAGCTTCACAGTCACGTTTTACAAAGTCCTCCCAAGATAGCTTTGGTCTGCCTGGACCCCGCTGTGTTGTGATGTTCAGGCATCTAATTTGAGAGATCCAACTAGAGCTTCTCTCTACATGGCCAGGCCATTTCAACCTATTTTATTGCAGCATCTCTGCAATGCCTCTTATGTTCAGTTGAGATAACAAAGAGTCAAAAGGGACAGCTTCATCTGGCTTGACCAGGCAGATCCATCGTATCATGGCTTTGTCATTTCGCTGCATACGTCTGAGTGTACTTGCAGATACAGCCCATGTCTCAGATCCGTAGAGCTTAACCCTTTCCCCAATAGAAGCGCCTTTTAGCGGATATGATTTATTCATCCGCTGAAGAAAATAGTTCCCATTTAATCAGTAATGAATATGTATTATAGGGAATATTTTCTATATTATAACACATGGTAGCTTAAAGCAGGCTGAAAGTAAAGCAGAATGCGCCTAAGGGCGCATTCTGCTTTACTTTCAACCTGCTTTAAGTAGTCACCTATCTTAAGTAGTAGAAATAGGCTCTCAGGTAAAGGGTTAACACTCCTTACACAGGCTTTATACAAAGGAAATAGTTAACAGGTTGCAAACCAATATAAAAATGCCACACTTTCATAGGCACGGGCGAAATCTTGTTTATAACATTTAACTACTTAAGTTGTATCTTGACCTCTGTGCCAGTTTTTGTAAAGATGGGTTTAGAAATTGCAATATTGATTCAAGACAATATAACTCACACTCAAACTAACACTCCATACCCAACCATAACAAAGTGCTGTTTGTTTTGAAAATCTTCTGGAATTTCAAGTAAAATATAAACTTGCACAAACAAATTCTTAAACCATCTACTAATACTAAATTGCACATATTGATGCTTTTCGAAAGCAGTGTAGATCCATACCAGACAGCTCTTTTAGGTGCTGTCTCCTTTAGAAGCCCTCAGATCAGGATCTACACTGTTTTCTAATAGGATTTGTCTGAATGAGTCTGGACTATTTCTGTTGGAAGTTTTTATCTCATTTTATATACATAGCCAATGTAGAGGTTCAGGTAATAGATATATCAATAGTGGGTGGAGTTTGTTATCTGAGGTGGAGAATCTGTTATTCTTTCCCGTTTAAACGCAAACGTACGCAAACGCAAAGCACTAAAACGTAGAAAAGAACAACTTTTGGACAATTCTGATAATTCTTGTTTATCTTGGTGGCAAACAGTTTGGAGCCTGATCAGACGCCGGGTTACCCGGCGTCTGATCTGGCTCCAAACTGTTTGCACTGCAAATAATAGTTTTAGCGTAAACGCGTTTATTGGGAAAGAATAACAGATTCTCCACTGTACTCAGCAGTCAATGATTACAGAATTTGTCACTTATCTAATTGGCTGCAGCTTGTGAGAAACAACTTAGAAAAGTGAAGGCCCTGGTTAGACACATTCTGCCTTTGATATGGCTCAGGTTTTATCACAGTGAGTTTCAAACAATTCATTCTATATCAAAGATACAAAGATAAAATAGTCTTTGCGTCTCTGAATTCTTAACCCTACAGCATAAAAAGCACTCATTACTAACTTTTTGGAAATACTGAACACAAAAACCTCACTGTGGAATGGTTTGATAATACAAATAAACCTAATGTTTATGGCCATTCAATAGAGGGTCTGTCTAAAGACCCCAAACCTCCCCAAATAACTCCAAACCTGCCTAAAGCACTTAAAAACAATCCAAACCACTTAAATTCCTTAATATCTGATCAAAAAGAGCTTATAAATGGCAGATTAAAGCTAAAACAATGAAAAAATGTTAATTTAAAATTAAATATTCAATGTTTTTCTTTTCAAGGGGAACAACTCGAACAAAACTTAAGATCACTTTACACAGTTACATCTAAATATTAACTCACTATCCTAATAGCCTGTTCCTGGTTTTGAAGACAAGTATTCTCTTAAAGCAGCCTGCTTTAAGCTACAATGTGCTAGAATTATAAAAACTTGCTTTTAAAAGTGGTTTTGGGAGGATTGGATAAGTTTGGGGAGGTTTGGGGTCTTTGGACTTCAATAGAAGACTGATTTATGTTGGCTATTGATGAACTTAGTGCTGATCAACTGTAAATTGTAAAATATAACTTTTATAAACCTTAAAACAATTAATTTTTTAAATACAGGTGGCAGTTGAAAGCAGAATGAAAGTAAAGCAGAAAGCTCCCTTGGGAGCTTTTTGTTTAACTTTCATTCTTCTTTAAGCATTCACCTGCCATAACTCTTTCAACACCACGTACAGTGGAGAATCTGTTATTCTTTCCCAATAAACGTGTTTACGCTAAAACTATTATTTTCACTGCAAACAGTTTGGAGCCAGATCAGACGCCGGGTAACCAGGCGTCTGATCAGGCTCCAAACTGTTTGCCACCAAGATAAAGATGAATTATCAGAATTGTCCAAAAGTTGTACTTTTCTATGTTTTAGTGTTTTGCGTTTAAACGGGAAAGAATAACAGATTCTCCACTGTACCTGTTTAAAATGTACTTATTACATTTGCAAACAGTGTAGACCAAGATCAGAGGACTCCTATAGGAGACCTCTGATCTGGGTATACACTTTTTGCTAGTTTAGACCAGTATTTATTAAACTACCCATAATTCCAAGCAGACTGGTTCATGTTTTGATAACTCAAATGATCTACAAGGGTACCTAATAAACCACAAGAGTTACTTAGTGTTGAAAAAGTAAAATACCAAAATAAAAGCATTCTCTTTAGTGGCCACTAATAGTGATAGAATTACTGTAAGGTCTGTGAAGATGTCAATTTACATGTATTTACAAAACAAACATAATCTTATATTTGTTCAATTAATACAAAGTACAAAGATTTTGGCACAAATCACATTTTGTTTCTTGTCAATTTTCTGTCAGTATTATAAAATGTATATAACAAACATATTAAATCATGAATAATACATATTCAATATTTAAGCTTTACTGTAAGTATTTTAGACTGTAACATTATCAATGAGTGAAATCCTCCTAATGTACATGTACCCATTGCTCTCCAATAGCAGGTATAGGTGTCCTAAATACAAAATGGTGTACCTGTAAATAGTACATTTGTTCCATGCAAACAGTGTAGACCCAGATCAGAGGGCTCCTACAGGAGCCCTCTGATCAGGGTCTGCACTGTTTGTAATTTTGCAATTAATAGTAAAAAATAATCCTTAGTAGTCAAAACTTGAGTACAGCCTTTATTAAAAGCTGGAAATGTTCCATTGAAGTTTCACAGGCAAATGAATTTAACCAATGAATCCTAGTGTACACATATCCTTTACAAACAGTGTACAGTGGAGAATCTGTTATTCTTTCCCGATTAACGCGTTTACGCTAAAACTATTGTTTCTTTTACAAACAGTTTGGAGCCAAATCAGACGCCGGGTAACCCGGCGTCTGATCAGGCTCCCAACTGTTTGCCACCAAGATAAACATGAATTATCAGAATTGTCCAAAAGTTGTATTTTTCAACGTTTTAGTGTTTTGCGTTTGCGTGCGTTTGCGTACGTTTGCGTTTAAACGGGAAAAAATAACAGATTCTCCACTGTACCTGTGAACCATAGGCATGACTCCTCTGATCAGGGTTTGTAGTGGTTGGTCATTTTGCAGTACTCATGTTTTGTAAAAACCAACCCTAAATATGACAAGACTAACTGGAAATGTCCATTTAAATGTTCATGGGTTAATAAGTTAATCATTGTGTCCAACAGTTTAACTCAGTTTGACTTATTTTGGCATATCTGGATTTAAAAAAAAAGTTTGCAAATATAATCAAAAAGTATCAAAAAGATTGCAAAATGTATCAAAGTGCAATATTGAGGAATGTACCACAAATATCATCAAACAAATTAATGAAACAAAGTACATGTATACAAAAAAAATTATAAAATTGCAAAACATATTTGGATTAACAACTTATACAGTAACAAGTGATCAAATATTTGCAAGTGATCAAAAGTTAACAATTAACTATAGTAACCCCCCTTATACATGACAACCCAATAGAAGACTCTTCAGTGGTGTTCAAGGAGGTGGTTGTTTAACTCTTTCCTCCCTGAAACTTTAAATGAACAATTCCAGTTTCGATTTTTGTCTAGTCTATTTCTGGCTTTTAAGAGTTGTTTTTGTCATTTTTGGCATTACTGACAAACATTGAAGACCCTGATCAGAGGGCTCCTTTCGGAGCCCTCTGATCTGGGTCTTCACTGTTTGCACAGGATAAGAGTACTATTCACATGTACACTGTTTTAAAAGACGCCTATATGCGGGATTAGGGTTCAAAGAGTTAAACACCTGAATGGGTTAAAGCATGATAAAAACTCAAACAGAAAGCTCTTTAATCCATTTCCCCATAGCCTGATTTAAGTTTTGAAAATAGGTGACCACTTAAAGCGGGTTGAAAGTAAAGCAGAATGTGTATTGTCATATTCTGCTTTACTTTCAGCCTGCTTTAAGCTTCCATCTGCTAGTATATTGCAATATTTCATTACTGTATAAAATGGAACCGTATTCTTCAGTGGAGGAAAAAATTAAAGGCGTATTTATGGGTTAAGGAGCTTTACCTGTTCTAAAGACTGAAAAATGTCTTCTTTTGAGTTGTCAAATAAGGTTGGGGTTTTCTTTCATCTTAGAAAGAACAATTTCTTTCATGCGTCATGTGTTTACTGACTGTTCATACACAAACCTGCGTTTCACATTCATAAATTCTCATTCACTAATGAATAGGCCACATGTCTTTCAAAAAGTTTAACATTTTACTCCAATCTATTTCAAGTACAGAACATAGGTGACAACTTAAATCAGGTTGAAAGTAAAGCAGGATGCTTCTCAAGGCACATTCTGCTTTACTTTCAGCCTGCTTTATGCTATCATATGCTAGAATAAAGAAAATATTTCTTGCGATACATTTTCATAACTGTACAAAATGGAACTATTTTCTTCATTGCAGGAATAAATTAAATGTGTTTCTATGGAGTAAAGAATTAAATGAGACACAACCTACCTAGCATACATGTGTATCAGCCATTAACAATGTATTCAAATATATACAAATCACAATGTTCTATAAATAATACTACATGTAATATGAACATTATTATATGGTATATAACTATACAGTTTATATGGTATATATAACTATAGTTTATCTCCAAACACTTAAACTTGCCTAAGTCAAACTTTAATATTCCAAAGACAAATACTTAACCTGACAAGTCACCCTTACCTGATTTTGAAAGTAACCCATTCTCTTGTTATAAGTGTACATGTATATTGACACTTTTTCAAAAATAGTGTAGACCCAGATCAGACAGCTCCTGAAGGAGCTGTCTGATCAGGGTCTGCACTATTTTCTTACAGGATCTGTCTGAAATGAGTCCCAATGATTTGCTGTCAAAAAGTTTCCTTACTTTGTTAGTCAATATGAAGTATAATACAGTGGAGAATCTGTTATTCTTTCCCGTTTAAACGCAAACGTACGCAAACGCAAAGCACTAAAACGTAGAAAAGAACAACTTTTGGACAATTCTGATAATTCTTGTTTATCTTGGTGGCAAACAGTTTGGAGCCTGATCAGACGCCGGGTTACCCGGCGTCTGATCTGGCTCCAAACTGTTTGCACTGCAAATAATAGTTTTAGCGTAAACGCGTTTATTGGGAAAGAATAACAGATTCTCCACTGTAGATGTTCATAATGGCTGGTATTTTAAATATGAAACTTAGCTGTACAACAAGAGGCCATTTCTTTAGTTAGCAATTTCATTTTTACATTTCCTGACCAAGCCATTTCATTTTTGGCTCGGACGAGCCTCTATAGAATGATAAGTTCTGAGAGGTGTGCGAGTCTAGCTTCCCCTACAAAAAATTCTGCCATACAGGGTTTACATACGCCTTCTAACAGAGCTTCATTGGCTGAGCATGTCACTATCAGATAAACCGTGTAACAGCACTGATCCTTAGTCTGTACCTGTGGTGATTTTAACACCGTATTAACCCCCTTGTAATAAACATTCACCTATTAATCATAGCAGACCATGCATTACAAGACATGCACATTACAAAAATCTTTAGGGTCTTTAAGCGCTGCAGGTTACTGCTTAATGCATGGCAATGGTAATGCAGAAACTCCATAATTAGCTTTCTGCATTACTTTTGTTCTACATTATTTAAACTGAAAGTCCGAGCCTACAGTACTACAGTACTTTGATTACATTTCCTTGCCATTTCATTTTTACATTAACTGGTCATAAATTATCACACCATTTACATGTATTACAAATCAATCAATAAAATACCGTATCACAATTGTTTCTGTATCAAAGTTTTCGCTAGGACAGGTCACAAAACAGGGATCCAGATAAGGGGAGTATTTCAAAAACTAAATCTTTATTTCTTCATTAAACCATATGGTGTCACTACTCATTAGAATCGTCTCAAAGAGACGATTCTTATTAGTAGTAACACCATAGGTTTTGGTGCAGTATGAGAGAAAATGTTGGATTTGTTCAGATTACTGACTCTTATCTAAAACCCTGCAATACATGTACATGTATTTCTCTATCATAGCCTACACACTATGTGTTTTGAACAGCCTCATCCATGCTCAACTTATACAGTGGAGAAAACGTTATTCTTTCCCAATAAACACGTTTACGCTAAATATTATTTGCAGTGCAAACAGTTTGGAGCCAGATCAGACACCGGGTAACCCGGCGTCTGATCAGGCTCCAAACTGTTTGCCACCAAGATAAACATGAATTATCAGAATTGTCCAAAAGTTGTACTTTTCTACGTTTTAGTGTTTTGCGTTTGCGTACGTTTTGCGTTTAAACGGGAAAGAATAACAGATTCTCCACTGTACCTACACATTTTGAGTGGATACTACCACTGTGTGCTAGATCATAACATTTGTATCATTTATTTTACCCTACAAACTTCTTACCCTACAAACATTTATTATGCTTATTGTTTCATTTGACTGTTTGTTGTTATAATGAACCCTAAAGTAAACAAGGTGTGTTTGTGTAACACTTTGCCCCCTGGTGTGACCATGACCTCTAAATGAACCTATCCTTTGTCTGACATGACCCAACTTGTATCAAGCTCAGCTTCTTGATTTGATTACACTTGCTTATTATGAAGTTTCTATCCCATGTGCTTCCAAAGTTATGGTCAATGTTACATTCAGTCTATTTGACTTTTAAATGACCTTCACCCAAGTTCTACTGAGCTCCAAAGTTTCTCGAGTAGAGTACACAGGCCAAATATGAAGTCTGTATCACATGTACAGTGTTCCCTCTCTACAACGGCCCTCCTAACAACGACTCCCTCCTTAAAACGACCCTTACGGATGTTCCCCAAACAAGACAAAATGTTTAACACTTTTACTGCTGCAATAACGTCTGCTTCAAATTGTCGTCTGCTGTTTGATGGAATAAATATAATGACGGGTGACAAACAGCTTAAAGCGGCGTCTGATCTGGATTCAAGCTGTTTGCAAATGTAAGGCAATTTCCCTCCCTATAACGACTCCCTCCGAACAACGAACACTTGTTTTGTCTCCCATTAGGTGTCGTTGTAGAGAGGGAGCGATGTAGTTACAAATTTATAGCCAAGGTTAAAGTTGTGTATAGAGACAGGGCAAAAACAATTCATCCCCACTAAGCTGTGCAAGGCATAACACTTGTATTGTGTTTTTGGACCCAGTTGTTTTTTATAATGCTTAATACAGTATAAACATGTGTACAGGGGTATCTCAATGAAGAAACATTACGCCTTTAATTTATTACTCTACTGAAGAAAATAGTTCAAATTTATACTGTTAGAAATAAGAATCATAAGAAATATTTTCTATATTCTAGCAGATAATAGCTTAAAGCAGGCTGAAAGTAATGCAAAATGTGCCTGAATCTGCTTTACTTTCAACCTGCTTTAAGTGGTCATGAGTCTTCAAAACTAGAAACAGGCTTTGGGGTAATGGTTTAAATACAGATGACTGCGTAATGCAAGACCAAAACAATGCAGAATGTTCCTGTACTGTATTAAGCCTTAAATCATATTTTCATGGGCTACTTTAAGTCGTTAAGCTGCCACATTCATTTAATTAGTGCAAGATAATCTTTTCAGTCATTTTTCTGTGGTAACTGCACAGTAAAAACTTGCTCAAAGAGCATTCTTTGAAGAATACTTAATTTCTTCTTAATGCAGGATAAATGTAATGCAGAAAGCTCCTTCAGGAGCTTTCTGCATTACTTTTGTCCTGCATTAAGATACCATCTTTGTATATAATGACTGCCAGTTTATCTTGTTTAGAGAAGCCTCTGTACACAAGTAATACGGTCCTCCATCTTAGTCTACAGGGGCATGTTTCATAAAACTTCGTATGACAAAATTTTATACTGTCGTAAGTCAAAACTTTAAATACAGTTAATTTCTGGTTTCTCTATCTAATCCTGTCTTGTGTCATCTCTATGGAATCTTCTTTTCAAGACGATTCCAAAGTGATGTCACAAGACAGGATTAGATGGAGAAATGAACAATAATTGAGACTTTTATAATCTGACTTACGAAAACATTTGTCATACAAAGTTTTAGGAAATGGGGCCCAGGTGTTAGTGCTTTATGGCCCAGCAACTAATTGTACATCTTGCATGTTCCCATTCTTATTGGTTCCTGTCTGCATCCTCCGTGCCTGGATCCCCTGTCGACCATTCTTCAAGAGCTGGGCTACTTGTTGTACCCTGTGTTTGTTGGCCACTAGGTAACACTGAGTCTCCCACAGCATGTTGATGAGAGTGGGGTTGTCGTTACAGTCTAGTGACACATCTGTGGACAGCTGAGGGCTGAACCTATAGAATGGTACATTCATCATGCTACACCAAGCCCGTGCTCTCTCCACTGGACGTCCCTCAGAAACTGACGCCTGTGAAGATATACAATACACAATGTAAAACAAATGTAATGTATTCTTAACCCTTATCCTGTGGTAAAATCATCTGCTTCGAAATTGTCGTCTGCAAAATTGGTTAAATCTAGATTTATACATTTTTAAAGAAAAGAAACATAAAGACGAGTGTCAAACAGTTTGGATCAAGATCAGACGCCGCGTTACGCGGCGTCTGATCTGGATCTAAACTGTTTGCAAAAATCAGTAAAGTCGCGACCAGCAGGCAAAGGGTTAAAAGCATATTTACCCTTTCTTCCGCAGCCTGATAAGTTATGGCCAACGTTAAGATTTCGGATGACGACAACGACAAGGCAGATGCCGGAGTGATCACAATTACTTGTTTCTTCAAAACAGACAAGCTAAAAATGCTATGAAGGACAGCTGAACACTTAAAGCAGGTTGAAAGTAATTTAGCAGACTGCTCCTTAAAGAGCAATCTGCTTTACTTTCAACCTGCATTATGCTACAAGCTGGAAATAAACTGGAATGTCTTGTGTTTTATGTTCAGGACTTCCTAGATGGGGATCACTTTCCTAAGTGTAGTAAGGTTTACCCATTACCCCATAAATAAGCATGTTTATGTATTTCACTTCTTCCTCCACTTAAGATATAGTTTCTTTTTTTACTGTAATGAATATGTACCATAAGAAATATTTTCTGTATCCTAGCCTTAGGTAGCTTAAAGCAGGATGAAAGTAAAGCAGAATGTGCCTTAAGGCACATTCTGCTTTACTTTCAACCTGCTTTAAGTGGTCACCTATCTCCAATACTAGAAAAAGGCTATGGGGTAAAGTGTTAACTCTTTGAACCCTAGTCCCGCATATAGGCATCCTTTTCAAACAGTATACATGTGAATAGTACACTTGTCCTATGCAAACAGTGAAGACCCAGATCAGAGGGCTCCAAAAGGAGCCCTCTGATCAGGGTCTTCACTGTTTGTCACAATGCCAAACATTGACAAAAACAACCCTTAAACGTCAGAAATGGACTGGACTAAAATGGAATTGTCCATTTAAAGTTTCAGGGAGGAAAGAGTTAAACTGTAACCTGTCATGTGTTGTACAAGAGAGGTTGAAGTGTATTATACAGGATTTCTACTTCTGACATCTTACCTGATCTATCAGTAGGGAGACTAGGGCTGTGGGGTAATGGGTTGAACTGTAACCTGTCATGTGTTGTACAAGAGAGGTGGTAGTGTATTATACAGGATTTCTGCTTCTGACATATTACCTGATCTATCAGTAGGGAGACTAGGGCTGTGGGGTAATGGTTTGAACTGTAACATGTCATGTGTTGTACAAGAGAGGTGGTAGTGTATTATACAAGATTTCAACTTCATCTTACCTGATCTATCAGTAGGGACACTAGGGCTGTTGTTCCTTTAATGGCCTTGTGGGCATCCCTGATACCGGTGGGCTTAAACACATCAATATGGTCTCTTGCAACAACTGGGATACGCCCACACCCAAAGGAAACCACACAGCCTAGGGGACGGATTGACTCCGCCTCATTCTACAATTAACAGCATACCGAGATCAGAAACTTAATTTTTTTGATTGCATTTAAAACAAAATGGGTATTGCTGAACCAGTATATGTCCTCCTACTGGTAAATGAACTTTGATAACAAACAGATGGTCTGACAGACAAACAAACAAAAGATTGATGCAGATAAAACCTATAGACACCCAGTTTCAGCTTAGGAGATTTATAAATGCTCTTTTACATAGTATCTGTTCAGGAAATGCTATATTCAAAATATTTTATTTTTTTGTTTTGTTTTTTATGTCTATCAATATACCATGTAAGCTAAACAAATCATTAAATCTATGATAACTCTTTGCTAGTGCAAGTCAATGAAATTTTGGTTGAACAAAACTTAACAAAACTTGTTTGAGCTTACATCACTGTTTATGTTCTTCAGTAGATGAGAGATCTTTCTTCTTCAATGAATTGTTACTTAACCCCTTTCATGATCAAATTATTTGGGAGATTTTTACCCCCTCACCGCTTTATTGTCATCTGCTTCAGTATTGTTGTCTGCAAGACACGTTTCAAAGTAAGATTTAGTGTTGTATGACTTAATAAAGAAGGATAAGAGTGTCAAACAGTTAAGGTCCTGATCAGACGCCGCATACTGCGGCGTCTGATCAGGACCCAAACTGTTTGCAAACATGCTTTATGGCGTCATTGAGAGTGAAAGGGTTAATACATTGTACAAGTTTAAAGTTTTCCCATATTTTACCATATGCAATGTGTATATAGATCTACTAATGCTGAGAACTAACCCTAAATTTGAGTCCCATATTGTATTCATGTATTTCTGTCAGAACGTCCAAGGTGGGATTGTTGGCCATGACGCCGCCGTCCATATACTGTCCGAATGTTCTGAAGTAGGTGGGGGCAGCACCAGTACTCCTGGCACTCTTCCATATCAACTGGTCTGCCAGACAAATTATAATTCAACCTCAATAATTAGCAATGCCATAATTAAAATCAAATACTTTCTACGCTGGAAACCAGTATAAGTATTTTTAACAAGCAGTGTATACCCTGACCAGAGGGCTCCTTAACCCATAACCCAATAGCCTGTTTCTAATTTTGAAAACAGGTTACCATTTAAAGCAGGTCAAAAATAGCTTCAAGCTATTTTCTGCTACAATATGGAATACATTTCTTATGTTGCATATTCATGACTGTATTAATTGGAACGTTTTCCTCAGTGGAGGAATACATTTGAGGCGTAAAAAAGTGTATATGTGGGGTAATGGGTTAAGGAGCCCTCTGATCAGGGTCTACACTGTTTGATGAACTTATGTATTCTGAAATGTTTCTAAAAGCAGCCGTAACAATCAATATACACTGGTAGTTTTGTAAAAGTGGAATAGTCTATATAAAAATAAATTAGCATACAAAGGATTAATCCTACATCTATTTCCATGATCAAACAGGGATTACTCAAATAATAACTCTTTCCTCCATATTATTGACTTTTTACACTTCATTTATTCCTGATAGAAATTATTTCTCATGTGGAATCAGGAATCAATCTGTTTGCGAATAACCATTGTACTCAGGGGTAAGGCAGTGAAGGGAAGGAGTACTAACCATTTGGGTCTTTGATTTGTTCAAACTTTTGGTTGGTGCCTTTACATTCAACTGGTTTGTTCAGGCTAGGAAGATATGTGCGGAAGAGATGGAGCTCAGCGGGAAACCTGTCAGCCAGTACTCCAGTCACCATTACCCTGAAACACCACACATTTCATCATCATTTTATTTTTTAGAAAAATGCATTTCTCACATAACTACCCCTGTTTTCTATAGAGAACAATGATCACGAATATCCTTGTCTCCAACATGTGTGAGATCATTGTGATGACGCCACTATAATGTCACTATTTATAAATAGCTTAAAATCCTTAGTTATGTGACATAAAGAATCTGTCACTCGTCAATGTTTAAGACAAGTTGATCTCAAACTTATCTAGAATAGAAAAGTTATTAAGCTCGCCAAGGCTAACTTAATAACATTTCAATTCTAGACTCGTTTGAGATCAGCTTGTGTTAAACATCGACTCATGACAGATCCTATATGTCTCCACCCATATCTCCCTGTCCCAAATAAATTCATATTCAAAATGGCCACAGCCCAAATTCCTGTCTACGGCACATGAACAACTTTACATATAAGTAATTATCACATAAACGTGCAAAATATAGAGGGCCGTAAAAATCGTATGGCCCACTGGGCATATATTTTATACTAATTTTCGAATCACCAAAATACTGTACTACTACGCCGACTGTAAATCAGTAAAGAGAATCTAGACAAACTTAGATCACCACTAGGTATTGAAACATTCCCAAGTGTCCTAGAAACATTATTCCGAGCAGTCCCGCAAACTCAGGCTGCAAATCAGGCTGCATAGAGCTCTAGTATTAACAGTGATTCAGACTGTTTTTCAAATTCAGACGTTACAATGATAATGACGTCATGTTGCTCTAACGACGTTATTTTGAAAACGAAACTAGATTCTAAATGTCAACTGATCATATTTAGTCAATTACAGCAATTTTTAAATTAAATATTAATTTAAAATTGAATATGGTATCAGAGAAGTCTTTTCACAGCACATTGATGTTGATTTTCTTTATTTTAGTTTGATAGGTGTTTTTCATTACGGATGAATACAACCGAATAACGCCTATGACGAATCGTTTCCTAAGAGCCGAGGGCAAAAGTGAAAGTAAGACCGTTCGGATTTTCGTGTCATTTTAGTGTTTATGTGATAAATAGGATATCAAATTCGTGTGTGTTCAGTCGTGAATTTATTGAACTCGTTGGATAAAATGATATGTTGCTCGCCAAGGCTCGCAACATATGATTTTATTCAACTCGTTCAATAAATTCACGACTGAACACACACTCATTCAATATCCTCTATTTATTGGAGACTGTGTAAGTTTGGAGCAATGGATAGATGACAATGCCATATCATAATACAGTACTCCTTTCCTACAACGGCCCTCGGAACAACGATTTCCTCATTACAACAATGATTGCAACTGTTCACAAAACAAGACCAGACAATTATGTCTAACACTTTCACTGCTGTAGTATCGTCTGCTAAAATTGTTGTTTGTTGTTTTTTCTCAAAGTTAGGCATTGTATTCATGTTGGCAGAAGAAACATAAAGACGAGTGACAATCATAAAGACGAGCGATAAACAGTTGACGAGTGACAAACAGTGTAAACTAAGATCAGAGTTACAGTGGAGAATCTGTTATTCTTTCCCGTTTAAACGCAAACGTACGCAAACGCAAAACACTAAAACGTAGAAAACAACAACTTTTGGACAATTCTGACAATTCTTGTTTATCTTGATGGCAAACAGTTTGGAGCCTGATCAGACCACAGGGCCGCGACAAGATTGCTTTTTGAGAGAGAAAAATCGTCAGAAAGTATATATAGAGACAAGGGATACAACTGATTGTCAGTATATTCTCACCCCACCTCGACAAAACCGGGCATATCATGAATAAATATTGATGAAACGACACCCTTTTTGCATTTCTGTCTAGCTAATATGATATCCTTCCATAAAAACATAACATAAAAACAACTGTAAGCATGCAATTTTAACAGTAACTGCGTCCACTCACTGAAATCATCGATTTTCGGAAAACGGGACAGGTGTTCGTTCATAGCTAACACAGCATTGACCACTACTGTACGCTTGTTTATGCGGTATTTTCGAGCATTACAGTCATTGGCCACTACTGCACGCTTGTTTAGGCGGTAATATCGAACATGACAGTCATGCAGTTGCATAGATATACATTTTTGACACCGATCAAAGCTGATTTCTTCTTAAATCATTGCCGTACCAAAAAAGCTTACATGTACAAGAATAACTTTACTGCCGATGAAAACATGCTAATTTGTTGATGGTATGGCAATGATTTGAGTACAAATCAGCTTTTATATGTGTCAAAATTGATATCTATGGAACTGTATTACTGTAATGCTCGAAAATACCGCTTAAACAAGTGTACAGAGGTGTATAATGCTGTGTTGGCTATGAACGAACACCTGTCCCGTTTTCCGAAAATCGGTGATTTCAATGAGTGGACGCAGTTACTGTTAAAATTGTATGCTTACAGTTGGTTTTATGTTATGTTTTTATGGAAGGGTATCATATTAGCTAGACAGAAATGCAAAAAGGGTGTCGTTTCATCAATATTTATTCATGATATGCCCGGTTTTGTCGAGATGGGGTGAGAATATACTGAAAATCAGTTGTATCCCTTGTCTCTATATATACTTTCTGACAATATTTTCCCCTAAAAATTAATCGTGTCGGGGCCCTGTGGATCAGACTCCGGGTTACCCGGCGTCTGATCTGGCTCCAAACTGTTTTCCCTGCAAATAATAGTTTTAGCGTAAACGCGTTTATTGGGAAAGAATAACAGATTCTCCACTGTACACAACGTCTGATATGGGATCAAACGTTGCAAATGTAATTCAAGTCAATTTCAGCATTCTCAGGGTATTTATTTTCCATCCCTAAAACAACACCCTGCGAACAACACACATAATCTTTATCTCCCATTAGGTGTTGTTGTAGAGAGGTAGCACTGTACATCCCAATTTTAATGGGCCTATAATGAGTAAACTGGAAATTTCAAACAGTTTCTCGTCAAAACCCTATGTAGTGACCACTGATTAAAATTTTCTTGAACAGAAAATTCAAATGAGTACAGTAAAACCTCTCTACAATGACCACTTAAACGAAGGCTAATTGATTGTATAATAGACAGGTGACATCTTAAAGCAAGATGACAGTAAAACAAAAAGCTCCTCAAAGAGCTTTCTGTTTTACTGTCACCTTGTTTTAACACATTCAACCCTAGCGACGAGTATACTCATCATTTATACGGCCGAAACAAAAAGCTGGCCAAAGGCCAGCTTTTTGCGGAGGTCGCCTTTAGATAATGTGTATGCGTTGCGTGAATAAAACAAGGATAAAAAAAATAATTTTCATTATCTAATACTGCTTAAAAATTATCGCACAACGGGCGCCGCCATTGTTACTGAACATGATAAACTACTTCCGGAGAATTACAGACGATTCGTCACCATGCAAATTCGTCACCAAAGCGATATATAGTAATGGCAAAAGACGATTCGTCACCAAAGACTTTGTATAGGGTATTTTCTTACCTGGTATATATATGATCAGGATTATTTTTCTGTTCATTGTATATTGTTGAAGTTGACAAGTATCGATAAGCCCATATGTATATTCTAGCATTTACAATTGTAATACATGTATATAAATTGCTATAAGTATAAAAGATGAATCTAGATGCCGAAATTTTTCGAATTTTTTTTTTTTAAACTATGACCAAGTTTGTTTATTTCTAAATAGATTAAAGTAATAAGATGTATAATAGATAAATAGCATTCCACATGTGCATGTACAAACTAATTATAGCGACACGGATTGCAGCGACAAAAACTTATTGTGCAATTAACGTTAATTCCTCCTCCTAACCAATTAGCATCGTATTTTATTGATAATTTATAAAAGTTTCGACCCAGATTTGACGTCGTGCAACTCGACGTATGACCAGGTTCTAAACTGTTTGACCGTTGATTAACGAGTACTTAGATGGAAGTTATTACTGCCATATGTAGAATGTTCATTGTATGACATGTGTTTTATGTTCAGTACTTGCAATATATACAGGTGGCTGATTAAAGTAAAAGGAAAGATAAGCAGAAATCTCCTAATTGAGTTTCCTTTATTACTGCCTTAAGCAGCCACCTGTCTAAAACACCACTAACATGAAGAGTTTTAAGTGTACAAGATGTGTTTTAGGTTCATTGCTTGCACTTAAGAAAGGTTGCTGGTTAAAGTATGCTGAAAGTTTAACAGAAAACTCCTATTGGAAAATACTTATTCTGCCATATGTAGAATGTTCAATGTTTAAGATGTGTTTAAGGTTCATTGCTTGAACATAAGACAGGTGGCTTTTTAAAAAAAGATGAAACTTAAGATCACAAATCTCCTATATGACATTCTTTATTACTGCCATTATATCTAAGCAGCCAGCTGTCTAAAACACTAATAATAGGTAGAATTTTCAATGTAAATATGTGTTTAGGTTCTTGCACTTGAGAAAGGTGGATTGTTAAAAACCACCTGTCTAAAAACAAATACGTGAGTATGTTCGCTGACCCTGGTTTTATTAAACAAATCTTAAATAAAAATGGAAATGCGAGATAAATCATCTCTATTGTGTCTACAGAAATGAAGGTTTTTTAATCTAGCCACCTGTTTAAGGAATCATAAAACGGAAATTGACATGTATTTATTGAGTGTTTTTTTTTATAATATTCGAATGTGTTATTTAAAATGAATGCAAAAAATGATCTAAAGCTACAATTAATACAGTAAGTCTAAGAAACAGTATATAGGGTCAAACGTAATTTTAAGTTTGTTATATCCTTGCTTCTTGTCAATTCGCCACTTCTTGTCAATTCGCCACCTTAGCAAAACTTAGAATTCCGTCACGAGCAGGCTACCGAGGATGTCCGAAAACTGCAGAGGATATCCGAATACAAGGACAGTTTCACTAAGGAAGATTTCAAGCGCCGAAAATGCGAACGAAACAGGAAAATAATAATAATTCACAAAAACATTCAAATCAAAGGACATGTTGGTAATTTTAACTCTACATGCCCGTTGTTACTTTTTTATTTTAAAGTTGTAAAAGTTATTATTTACTTTTAGAAAATTTAATATTTCCAAACGACGCTTAAAAGGATGGGAATAAAATGTCACCTTTAGTTTCTGGTTGCATTTTATTTCTTCCGCTTGACAAGCATTTTGGAGCCAGATCATATGTTGATCCAAACTATTTCAGTCTAAAATATTACCAAATTGCCAATTGCGTAAATATAGCCATAATAATTACATTTGCCGTATATCGGGCTCCTAACTGTCTGACCAAAAATTGTCCGTATATATCGGGATCCAAACAAAATGTAAGTGTCAATTAGATCTACATCACGTATATATAAACACTACAAAAAGGTAATTATAACACCTCGTATGTGTGAACAATTATACTCATTAAAGCAGTATATAAAAATGTTGTACTATATTTCCTTTGGTGACGAATTGACTACCCCTTTTGCACTATATTGCTTTGGTGACGAATCTGCATGGTGACGAATTGTCCATCATCCCTTCCGGATACCAAAGGAGTCTTAAAAAGAAGAGCTTTCTAGCACGGGGGGTAACTCTTATGAGCTAAAGATTCGGTATAAAACGCGGCCAGAAAACGGCGCTCTAACTCTCATACTTTGTTAGTAATACGGCCGAAACAAAAAGCTGGCCGAAGGCCAGCTTTTTGCGGAGGTCGCCTTTAGATAATGTGTATGCGTTGCGTGAATAAAACAAGGATAAAAAAAAATTAATTCATTATCTAATACTGCTTAAAAATTATCGCACAACGGGCGCCGCCATTGTTACTGAACATGATAAACTACTTCCGGATATCAAAGGAGTCTTAAAAAGAAGAGCTTTCTAGCACGGGGGGTAACTCTTATGAGCTCAAGATTCGGTATAAAACGCGGCCAGAAAACGGCGCTCTAACTCTCATACTTTGTTAGTAATATAAACTGTTTTTTTTCTGATATTTCGACTTCTATGGACCTTTTCCAAAGAAAATCACATCAAAACACACTTATACTTTGTACGACCGAAACAAAAAGCTGGCAGCAGATTAGTGAATCGAGTTGACCTGCGGGCGATTCCAACATGGCCGCCATTGTTGTTCTCACGGCAACGGGCCATTTCGTACCCTCGCATTTTCGCACCCTATTTTTTTGGTCAGTTCGTACCCTCGAAAAATTAAGTTGCTGTTCCATACCTTATTTTTTATACTTTGTAGAATCAGGTTTCGGCCGTATATAGGTTTTACCTATAGTTATATTATAAACTGCTTTTTTCTAATATTTCGACTTCTATGGACCTTTTCCAAAGAAAATCACATCAAAACACACTTATACTTTGTACGACCGAAACAAAAAGCTGGCAGCAGATTAGTGAATCGAGTTGACCTGCGGGCGATTCCAACATGGCCGCCATTGTTGTTCTCACGGCAACGGGCCATTTCGTACCCTCGCCTTTTCGCACCCTATTTTTTTGGTCAGTTCGTACCCTCGAACAATTAAGTTGCTGTTCCATACCTTATTTTTTATACTTTGTAGAATCAGGTTTCGGCCGTATATAGGTTTTACCTATAGTTATATTATTCTTCTACAACCGGTATCGTGGTTTGGACTTGGGTGGATTTGGGTTTTCTCCACGAAGCCCAACAGTCAGCTATCATCGGTTGTATTTTCGTAATGGGGCATACCAAGTTCTACGGAGGGTCACTCCAATGCTGTGACAGCTTATCTGATGCACCAGTTCGATGTAAAGCCAATGCACGATTGTCTTCAATCATTTTATCTCGGATTCTACTGGATTTGTTTACATGTGCGTATGGAGGCGGCCATCTTTGTTGCATTGTGGGTAAACCGGATGCGGTCACTAAGCAACAAGGATGCCAGCTTCCAATTCATAAACACTTTAAATTAAACATCTACAAAAGGAAATTTGTGTCATTTAATGAGTATTATGTATGAAAAGTTGATTTAATTCGTTCATATTCAAATTTCCAACGTCGCACATGTAAATAAATCAGTTTAACTTAGTGTTTTATTTCCGATCACTTTTTGACGGGTCTGACGTCACAGGTGGTTGAAACGATCACTTTCCGACCATTTTTGATCGGAAAAAATCCGTCAAAAGTGGTTGGAAACGTCCCGTCAATTTTTGGTCACAAAAAACAGTCAAAAGTGATCGTTTTTTCTACGGGGTATAAATAGACGTGAAAATTCAACGTCAAATCAGTCTGCATACAAAAATCATAGAGACCAGGGGGTCGTTTCATCAATATTTGCGATCGTATCGCATATTTATCGTATATATACGGTACGACAAGTCATTTACGATCTCTGCTGATTTGCGTTTCATCAACAACATCGTATATCAACACATCGGACGTAAAATTTACGACGGCGTACAGGGTAAAACACAGTGACGCCGTCTAAAGATATACTTCCGGTTTATTTTATGACGGCGCTTCGTAACGTGAAAAATTGCCCGATAGCTGCTCATTTATTATGATTATGCGTTGGTCCGTTAACTCGACATGGATTTTATCGCAGAATCAATTGAATCTTGACCTGACAGAGACATTCAGTTGTAGATATAAACGATTTACCTATCATCTAAGTACAATCTACACCGGAATAACTACTAGAAAGCCACGTTCGGCCCCGATTTCGCTCGCCTGAGGCTGATGATGTTTGATGTAACCTATGGGTTTCACTCATAAATAATCAACACTGTTTGACAAGTTATAGCCACACATTACTTGTCAAAGACCCAGATTCTCCGTAGTTTTACAACAGTAGTGCGTAACTAAACATTGTAGAAAGCCTCTCTCACCCTTAAACCCCCCCCCCCCCCAATAGATAAATAAAATAATCCACAAACACACCTAAATTAATTTTACCTTAGTACTCGAGGTAACCTTTTTCATGTGCCTTTAGTAGGTGTATTCCTTTTTGCCAGAAGTTACAGACTGCTTGGTTAATTTTTAATACTGTCATATCCAAAGAGTACCCACACACCATTTTTGATATCCCTATACCAAATGTGGTGTACTGGTATGGTGAAATGCTCCCCATGAATCTTTAAAGTGTACTCACAAATCAAATTTGGAATATGCTGTTGATGTGGTATAGGATATAACCCAAATAATGGGTATTTTTATTCTATTTTTAGGTTATAAGCTGAAGGTCAATGTTACATTAACCTGCACTTGCCACTTGGTAGATCTATGTGGCACTGCCATCCAAAATATACCCACATACCAAATTCTGTATATGAGTGCTATAGTAGTGGAAATAAGCTCCAGACAAGTTTTTCTCATGATTTAGATCAAAGGTCACAATTAATGACCAATGACTTTTCTTGAGTTTATACGAGTACTCTACACTATACCTCCAAGAAATGGTAATGTGACAATCCACCATCAGATGTTAACAAGAGGTACACAGACTGACAGAGGGATAGACTGAAATATGCACAGATCAGTCACTATATATGGGTGGGGTATTAAAAAAGTTTGCTTCAAAAAGGAATCAAATGAATGGCAAAAACTGAAATCATTATCATACCTGATGTTGATGTTTAACCCATTACCCCATAGCCTGTTTCTAGTTTTGAAGATATGTGACCCCTTAAAGCAGGTTGAAAGTAAAGCAGAATGTGTCTTAAGGCTTTCAGTCTGCTTTAAGTTATTATATGCTAGAATATAGAAAATATTTCTCATGATTTTTATTTGTGACAGTATAAATTGGAACCATTTTCTTCAGTAGAGGAATTAATTAAAGGTGTATTTATGTTGTAATGGGTTAAGTAAGCTTTCTTTTGCCTTTGCCTCAATCTGATATGAGAGCTACCACCTTGGCATGCAATAGGTTAGAACAATTCTAAATGAGATTGGACTTTTATGTTGGTCTTCATCAGAATTCTACATACACAAATCAACCAGTGTTGTCAACAGATGGACTGTACCAAACCATGGTAGATATTGATGATCAGTTGTTTCCTGTATCCAATCTTTCTACATAGAGTAGCAACAATGACCAATCTCATTAGAGTTGTACTACCTTAATGTAGTCACCAGTTATTTGAGATATCCTTACTGCTTCAGCTTATGGCAACTGAACATGTTTGACTAGGACTAGTTAACTTTCTAATGAAGGAGATAAACAAACAACAATTGGCTTCTAATAACAATTCAACAATTTTATTTCATGTCAGAAATTACTCAATCAAACAATTGATCATAAATATAAACATATACACACAAGTCTAGGTTTAAACTGTCAACATCTGCTACAGCCAACCCTGTATCAACTATTAAGTGGTGAACATGGATCAAACTGAAAGATATTGGCATCTAAAACATTTTGTCACCAGAATCAGGATTACATCACATAATACAGTCAACCATGTATATAGGAACCACTAAATAGAATGACTACATTAGGTTACTAAATGTAGGATAAAAACCATGCAGAAAGCATAATAATTAATAGTAGCTTTAGGCATTATGTTTTTAACTTGTAGTAGGTTTTCACCTGTCTTAAAACAATTCACCTTGCTACTTTAGTTGAGTGGTGGCTTAACAAAAGATTGACTGTAATGCAAATATCAGGTCAGCAATGGCCTGTCTGGTTTCTAAACAAGACTTTCATTCAAGTTCAGTAGGCTATACTAGCTGGTTGTCCATTATCATGAACTTTAACAGTTTATTTAAGCTATGGAATATTTCAATCCATACACAAGTCATGCAGCCTCATGCATGTCCAAATCTGTCTTGCAAATATTTCTGGTAATAATAACACTCCTCCAATATGTCAGGACATCTGAAATTGAATGAAATATCTCATTGGCAATTTTCAGAGAGCTATTTGTACATGTATAAAAACTTTGAGATTATTGAGCCCTAAAGTATATTTTGTCTTAAATGCAAACAGTGCAGATCCTTATCAGAGGTCTCCTGTTGTGACCTCCTGGTCAGAGGTTCACTGTTTGTCATTTTGCAATACAGGTCACTCTCACAGGTACTTGACACATACATCTAGATTTATTATAAAAAAAATATTTTTATTTTTTTTACTAGACTTCTATTATAGTATCTATAATAGAAGTATATAATTTTTAAATAAAATGTTGGTGATAGATCTTGATGTATGTGTCAAATACCTGTGGTCACTCTGGTAGTCAAAAATGGACTGAAAGTATTTGAAAACTGGAATTATCCATTTGAAGTAGTTATTACAGCATGTCTCATTTTTGTTTGATATGAAATAGTATATCTATTTGAACATTGAAATTTGACAAAGTTCAACAAAAAACAAAACCATATGCCATTGCATATGGTCATGTGGTTGAAATGACTTAACAAGCTAATATAAATACAGTTATAATAATAATAATAAATCCATACTTCTTTCAGAATGCCAAACATTAGATTTTACATTTTTTAATAGATTGTGTAATAACTATTAATTAATTTAATAACATTTTTTTTAAAGTATGAAAATAGTAGATCTATCTAAATATTGAAATGTGATAAATATTTAAAAAAAAATTCAAACCATATACCATTTGCATTATGTGGTTGAAAGGAATTTACAACCTATCAAATAATAATACAGTTTATTTTACCATCTGATCATAATAATAATCCATACTTATTTCAGAATGCCAAACATCAGAGTTTAGCTTATTTTATTTAAAGCTTGTGTAATAAAATATATATATAAATTTAATTACAATTACAGATTCACTAACTATACCTTCAATCCACAGCTATCAAATAATGCAGTTCAGCTGTTGTCTTGTTTTGAGTCTTGCCATCTTGGTACTAGATTACATCAGTAAATCTGGAAATAAATGTAAATACAAATAATGTAAATACAATTGTATCCTGAAGTTAAGTAGTTTCAGATAATTTGATAAATTACAGTCAATCTTGAATTAAGCAAGCCAACTATCCAATAGATAGCTCACATGTATAGACTTGTTGTCTTTAACCCATTACTCCATTAATATGCCTTTTTATACCTTTGATTTAATGATCTTAAACTGATATAGATAGATCAACTTTATACAGTCTTAGAAATATTTTCTACATCATAGCAGATGATGTGATGATAGCTTAAAACATTTGAGAGTAAAGCATAATACAAATGTGCTCATTCAGCAGCATTCTGATTTACTTTCAACCTGATTTAAGTGGTCACATAGCTTTAATACCAGAAAACGGATATTACAGTCACTTTTTCTGACTAGTCTATATAACATATAAAAGAGAATTATATTCTGCAAGTACCTGTACATGTGTGGTAATTGATTAACACAGAGTGGTGCTTAATGCAGGATAACAGCTAGTACAATCCATAATCCTGGCACAGATATACAATTAAGAATGCTACTGATGTTAACCTGATACATTCAAACTGCTAAATGCAGAAAATAAAATACAAATAGCTTCTGCATTTTCTATCCTGTATTAAGCAGTCATCTCAGGGCTGCCATAAGTTGATCTTGAAAATTCCTAAGATTTCCAATGTTTCTATTTTTCAAACATGATTAGCAGTTTGAAAGTAAAGCAGAATACGTCGCAATTGGGCATGCTGCTTTATTTTCAGCCTGCTTTAAGCTATCATGTGCTAAAATCCAGGGAGATGGCAGCCCTGTCATCTGTGTTTACACATCTCATTTAAACGATGGTGGTTAACAAAGGAAGTCCTGTGCATTTGCGTACTGAATCTATATCGTGCATGAAGCTGCAACATGCCCCGGTAACAAGCGAACAGATTCTAAAAAGGTATCGGTGGAGGTGTGGGGGGGGGGGGGGGGGGGGGGGGGTCAAAATAGTGTCATTTCATTTGCATGGTTTTGTTTGCTGTGAACTCACTGACCAGTATCAATATGAATGTAAGTAGTCACAATGTTATTAACAATAGATATATTAATAACTATCCATACCATTTTCATTGAAAACAGGTGGCTACTGGTCGCTATCAATCGAAAATTTGAGGCATGTTGACTTTTTTTTTATTCACGGAAATGACGTAGATTGACCTTGATTTAAGTAACAAAGGGGAACAACTCAATCATCATTCATCAAAGTACAGTTTTGACTGTGATACACGTAAATTATAGTATGATGGTGACAACGTCTAAACGTTTAGATCCATGTTTTTCAAGCATAGCATTAAACTATTTACCTTTGGGAAAGGCGGGATGGTTTTTGATCCTCTGGACGGTTTGTTTGAAGTCGTTATATACAGCAGGAACTCTATAGCTTTTCTGTCTAAATGATAGCGAGACATCAGATCTATGTCTCATTTATTGTCATCTGCTCAACCCTGGCCTCAATAACATATCAGCAAGCCTTCAGTTTTCTAGTCGACAGATACAGGTTGCGGCCATATTGGTTTGTTGTTGCTATCAGAAACGTTCCTTTTTGCTATCGTATATATTTACGAGAGCCCCTACCCTGTCGTAGATTTACGTAAAATATTTATGTAATCGGACGTAAAATTTTGTTTCGTGAAACGCATTCTTGTCGTAAATTGAAAAAATCGTATATTTATGTAATCGCAAATTTACGATAGGTTTACGATGGTTGATGAAACGGGCCCCTGACCCCCGTGAGCAAATTCACTGTGAATTTGTAAGAACCTAAATATATTTACTGAATAACTTATTTAGATTTCACGGGTTACAGTTATTATAGGCGTGCATTGGCTAAATTATTATATTTGCCTGTATTTGTTATCTATGTCATCGTTAAGTTTATAATCTGACATAAACTGTTTAGCATCACCATTGGTGTTTCGGGCCTAGCAAACATACCATTGCTAGCCGAAAATAAAGTTAAAGAAAACTCTACAACGGATCCAGTTATTTCTACTCCTTTGGCTCGGCGATCTAGATCCCTAGATCTTGTTTTATGATTATTCCCACATTAAGGTCTTAGACTTTATAAACTACAGGCACTAGCGCGTAACATTTATTGGTGGCAGCAAGGTGGGATCTGTTTATTATATCCAGATCCAGTGATACGAACTCAAGACCTACCTGTTGTTTTGTGAGGAATAAATCTAAAGGAATACAATGAGCCATTTTAGACCGGATAGTTGTGATCCAGAGATAGAGTTTGCAGGAAGAGAGATAGGTGACAGTGGCTGTAGGGAAAGATCTGGATCCAAACCAGATAATGAGGGCAGCACTCAAGCTGCAGGAGATAAGGTTCCTGAGAGTGGTGACCAGCGTGGCCGACCAGGGGTCACTTTTGCCAACCTAAGGGTTGCAGGTCAAAACGCCCCCAAGTCAAAACGCCCCATGGTCAAAACGCCCCCAAATTGGTCAAAACGCCCCCATTATTGGTCAAAACGCCCCCAACCCCTAGTCAAAACGCCCCCATTTATATATATCTTGTTTTTTATGCTATATAGAATATATAATTATGAACTTTTCTTTGCTTTTTATATGACTTTTAATCTATAATTGCCAATTTCATATATTTTTACAGGTGCTTTCAATTTCCCGGACATCGTTAGCCGTTAATAAATACTTTGGTATTTACTGCAATAGAATTAGATGTGCATTTGCTGATATATACTTAAAGAAAATGAAATAAAGTAGTCATCTGATCTTAATAACAGAAATACGTAAAGGGTTAGAACTTCCATCTCCATAATTTATAACTTCATTTTTTAACAACCGTATTCTTTATGCGTGCTGTTAATTATCGCCACGTGTTTGCCGAAGTGCTGAAGTGATTGCCAAAGGTGTGAAGTGTGAGACCAGTACATGAGTGTTTATTCCTTTAAAAACAATCATTGATTTCAGGACAGGTGTCGTCCATTTCAAGCAATTTGTGTCTGTTTTTATTTCTCAACTTTCAACTTTTATTTATTTCAGGTGTTTAACTTGTATAAAGTGTCAAACATTTTGGATCCTGATCAGATTCCGTGTTATGTGGCGTCTGACCAGGATCCTAGCTGTTTACAATTAAAATTAGCACTCGGGAAAACGGCAGTGATGAGGTTAAGTAAATAAGCTAATGCTGTAATTATTAAATTTGAATAATGAATATCTTTCTGTTATTAAAAAATGGTTATGTGACTTTAATTATCGAACTGCAAAGGAGACCCCTGTTTCACTTTTAATCATGCAAATTTACTGTAAGTGCTCATGAGGTTAAGAGTTGAAGGTTCTAAAGTTCCATATAGTCTCCCATAACTCGGTATAGTCTAGAGTGGCAATACACTTTTTTCATCATGTACTATGTATTCGACATTATGGCCATTGATGAGACAAAAATAAACAATATACTGCATTAAAACCGCCAGACACACTGACCGCTAAACATGTGAAGCTTATAATATATAAGATGATGTGGCAGATCTCTTAATCTACATGTACTTTATATGAATATTTATATGTGACTAAGATGATGTAGATCTACTTTGTACAAATCTTAATGAAATTAATATGTTCTGTTCTTAAGCACATGCTATTATCGGCACGTGTGCAAACTCATTATGTGATTACAAAACGTGTGAAATCTAGGTGTTATGTCTCCTGTTAGTTGACTAAAGAGGAAATTTTGTTTTAAATAACAAGTTTTGTTACTTGTATAAATGTCTTCGTCTACGATTTATTTGAGAATAAATGATAAACTATACATCGTACTATAAATTGGAAAAATACTATATATAGTAAGGTCAACTCGTTTTAAGTTCAGGGCCTCGCAACATCTTTTTTAGAGCGTGATGTCGAGCTGTTGTACATTAGGATTTGGGGGCGTTCTGAAAAAAATATGGGGGCGTTTTGACTAGCATATGGGGGCGTTTTGACCAAAATGGGGGCGTTTTGACTTGGGGGCGTTATGACTTGGGGGCGTTTTGACTATAAATCCAACCTAAGGCATAGAAGCCCTGCTTATGGGGACATTAGCAGGCACAGCAACAGCCCTCCGACAGTTGAGTGGCATCCAACTGAGAGCAGCGCTCAAGCTGCAGGAGAGCGGGTATCTGAGAATGGTGACCGACATGGCAGACCAGGGGTCACTTTAGCCAGCCCAAGGCGTAGAAGCCCTGCTTATTGGGATAATAGCAGGCACAGCAACATCCCTCTGACAGTTGAATGGCATCCAACTGAGGGCAGCGCTCAAGCTGCAGGAGAGAATGTTCATGGGAATGGTGACCGACATGGTAGACCAGGGGTCACTTCAGCCAACCCAAGGCGTAGAAGCCCTGCTTATGGGGATCATAGCAGGCACATACTTAACATCCCTACAGCAAATGAACAGTATTTAAGTGCACGCCCAGTGCAACACACTTATTCCAACTATGAGGACGATGACTTAGTGCCTGAGAGAGCAGGAAGAGGTTATCCCTACCTCAATCGTCCGCATGTGAGAGTACCAGCCTTTACTGGAAAGGAAGATTTTCAGACCTGGATACAGAGGTTTGAAGTCATAGCCAGGCGCTACAGATGGGGCAACGAAGAGAGGTTAGACAATCTAATACCTAGAATAGAGGGCGGTGCAGCCGACTTCGTATTTGCTCAACTCCCCCCTCGAGTACTGGAGGACTACGATGATCTAATGCACGAGTTACATAGCCATTACAGAGTTATAGAGACACCAAGATCTTATGCCATTAAATTCAGCAGACGGGCCCAAAAGTATGGCGAGTCCATTGAAGAGTATGCGGCAGAGTTAAAGATGCTGTACGACAAAGCCCACGGGTATCGGGATTACAGAACCAGGCAGGAAGACCTCATCAGACGTTTTTTAGACGGGCTTAGTGACGATGAGGTGAAGTTCCAGGTGGAATTTCACAAGGAGCCAAGGACCCTGGACGAGGCTGTTCTTCATGCTGTAAGTATGATCCACATGAGAGGTCGTGGAAGCGTTGAAAGGGTGGATAAAAAGAGAACAAGGAGGACCATTGGCGAGGGTTATGAGGGAGACTCGAACGTAGGTAGTCCAGTGCACAGAATGGATCCCGATGAATACCAGATTGACTATAGGCCAAGCTATGGGGTAAACGTTGATGACACAGAACTTCAAGGAGATGATTGTCCTTTAAGAAGGAATTTCAGTCACACCAACAAAATTGGCAATAGGGACAGAGACAGGCATAAGCATGAGGAAAAGGCAGCGCCTCAACAAGGCCGAGACGGGGAGCAGATCGGAAGCAAGGTTCCAGAATCTCAAAGCGAGATCCTGTTACAGATTCTGGAAACTCAAAAGTCCTTAGGTGAAAGGATGGAGAGGCTGGAACAGGCACAAAATGGTAGAACAGGAAAGCAGGGTATTGAATGTTTTAGGTGCCACTTTAAGGGACACATTTCTCGAGACTGCCCGAACAGGTTCGAGACAGACCAGATGAGGAATATACCAGGTGGACAGAGAAGATACCAGCCAAAACATTTAAAGGAGGACGGACCGACCCTTGTGACCGAAGGGCGGTCCAACCCCAACTACATGTAAGGAAGAGGAAAGGTCAAGACAAGCCTAGGATTACAGAAAGGCCAAGCAGGGATTCTCCAGAGGCCAGAAAGAGGTCTGAGGACCTAAGGAGACTTAGGGGTCTACAGCAGCCAAAGGATCTAAAGTGGTCAAGGGATCTAAAGAGGTCAAATGATCTAAAGAGGTCAGAGGATCTAAAGAGGTCAAGGGGTCAAAAGAGACCAAAGGATCTAAAGGGGTCAAAGGATCGAAAAGGGCCAAAGGACCTAAAGGGGTCAAAGGATCTAAAGAGGCCAAAGGATCTACAGAGATCAAGGGATCCAAAGAGGTCAGAGGATCTAAAGAGATCAAGGGAGTTGAAGAGGTCAAAGGATCTAAAGAGGACATAGGATCTAGAGAGGTCAAAGGTTCTTCAGGGGTCAAAGGATCTAAAGCGCTCAAAGAATCTAAAGAGGTCGGAGGATCTTAAGAGGTCAAAGCGTATAAAGATGTCGGAACATCTCAAGAGGTCAGAGGATAGAAAGGGGACGATTAGGAAGCGGTCAAGTCTATCCGATGGCGTATATATCCAGGGTTATGTGGAAGATATACCTGTGGTGTTCACTGCAGACACAGGAGCCACAAAGACCATCATCTCTAAAGCAGTTTATGAGAAGATTTCATGGGAATCCAAGCCGGTGCTTGAAAAGTCCCAGGCCTTAAAAGGGGCAGATGGTACACCAATACCTGGAAGTGGAAAGGCTATCTTCCAACTGAAATTGGGACCACTAGAAGTCCAGCATGAGGCTATAGTAGCGGATATCCAAGATGATGTTCTGATAGGGTATGATTTGCTAATGAGTGGGAAAAGTCCAGCAGACATCCTTTTGAGCAGGAGCATCATGGTAAAAGATGGCAAAGAGATACCGCTCATGTCGAGCGGAAGAGCACCAAAGGTAAATAAAGTCATGGCTGCAGGTGATTTTGTGGTACCAGACAGTGCCGAGGGAGCAGTTGAGGCCATTGTGAAGAGTTTGGGAGAGGATGACGACGATGGTGGAGCTGATTATGTCATCAACCAAACAGAAGCTTTTGAGGGCAAGTATGACTTGCCAATTGGAGCCATATTCGATGACGCCGAAAGGTCGCTGACCTGTAGAGACCAGGGCATGAATCACCACTCATACGGAGTCAAACCAAGACAGGAGGCAGACAATGGTTCAACTAGGGTCACGGGCATGAATCACCACTCATACCGAGTCAAATCGAGACGGGAGGGAGACATTGGTTCAACCGAGGACACAAAGAGGGCGGCCAGGGTAGTTGACGAAACCGCAAGACCCAGGCAAGTCAAGAAGTCAAAATCTCCACTGAGAAGGACCAAAGAAGAAGACGTGCCACAACACAGGAAGTGCCAACATAGGCGACAGAGTGCAGAAGTTCTCCACTAACATTGGTTACCAATTATTAGTGACAATACAGATGAAGAGACATTAACAGTGATTTACTAGTGCTAATGTGCTGGAATTCAAAGACTGTGTTCTTTAATTTATTAAATATGACATGGGCTGTCATTTGGTTAAATTTTAATAGTGTAACAAAGTTTTAGTGTTTAAAGTACCAGTAAATTAAATCTTAGTGTTTAAAGAAACACATTGTTATCATCACATTGACTGTTTACCAGTGATCCATTTACCAACCGTTACATTCTACAAGGACAACCAACTATTTGGAGCCATGTGAACAGAACTGAACTCTATCAACATAGAGTCTACCTTAACTGTAGACTTGGAGCTTTAAACTAAGACAGAGTGTAATACAAATACTGCTCAGTGATAATGTATGCTGTTTAGTTTAAATTTAATGGACATCATACTAGTTAAAATCTTTGTCATTGAGAGGCGTGAACCGAGTACGGATCACACCTCCCGATGACCAAGATCTGCGATGTTATTGTGCTTACATTATCATTGTATTCTCATACAGCGACATGGTTGTTTGTTTAGTTAAGCCATTTTTATTTTTGGTGAAATATGTTAGGGCTAAAAGTCACATTCATTCTTTTGGAAGATGTAATTCCGATAACTTTATGGATCGAAGATCGGGTTGTTTACGAAAAACCTGAGTTGGCTTCATACAGTTTGCATAACTTCTTAACATATTTTTAAGAATGTCTCATCCAGAAATAAAAGTCAAGTGTTAAGTGTGTTTACTTAAAGGATAAGGATGTAATTCCAAAATCTGCATGGATACAATATTGTACTTCTTTCGAGGAGTCCGAACTTGTTCGATGCAGCTTTCGGTTAGGTTTATCTTTAGTAAATTAAATATTTACAAACTTGGAGGAAAGTTAATTTATGATGACACTTTGTGAATTTAGTCATCTAAAATAATTTTCCTTAGTTTATTAGATATTGTATTAAAAAACAATTATGCATTGTCTTGCATCAACCCTAATTTCATGGGGAAAATAGTTGTTGTTTTATCGTGCCGACTTAATATTTAAGTCGTATTTGTATAAAGTTTTGCATCAGATAGGTGTCACAGCAAAAGTCTATTCTGAAAACTGATTAGAGTCAGAAAATTTTCTCTGAATTTACAGCTTTATGGTAAAACCCTTAGTGGTTGTAAGGTTAGGCAGCAGGAGCTTTGCCTATTTAAGAGGGGGATAATGAAGTGGTCCCGATCTGAGGGTTTTACGGCCGAAACAAAAAGCTGGCCAAAGGCCAGCTTTTTGCGGAGGTCGCCTTTAGATAATGTGTATGCGTTGCGTGAATAAAACAAGGATAAAAAAAAAAATTTTTCATTATCTAATACTGCTTAAAAATTATCGCACAACGGGCGCCGCCATTGTTACTGAACATGATAAACTACTTCCGGATACCAAAGGAGTCTTAAAAAGAAGAGCTTTCTAGCACGGGGGGTAACTCTTATGAGCTAAAGATTCGGTATAAAACGCGGCCAGAAAACGGCGCTCTAACTCTCATACTTTGTTAGTAATATAAACTGCTTTTTTCTAATATTTCGACTTCTATGGACCTTTTCCAAAGAAAATCACATCAAAACACACTTATACTTTGTACGACCGAAACAAAAAGCTGGCAGCAGATTAGTGAATCGAGTTGACCTGCGGGCGATTCCAACATGGCCGCCATTGTTGTTCTCACGACAACGGGCCATTTCGTACCCTCGCCTTTTCGCACCCTATTTTTTTGGTCAGTTCGTACCCTCGAACAATTAAGTTGCTGTTCCATACCTTATTTTTTATACTTTGTAGAATCAGGTTTCGGCCGTATATAGGTTTTACCTATAGTTATATTATTCTTCTACAACCGGTATCGTGGTTTGGACTTGGGTGGATTTGGGTTTTCTCCACGAAGCCCAACAGTCAGCTATCATCGGTTGTATTTTCGTAATGGGGCATACCAAGTTCTACGGAGGGTCACTCCAATGCTGTGACAGCTTATCTGATGCACCAGTTCGATGTAAAGCCAATGCATGATTGTCTTCAATCATTTTATCTCGGATTCTACTGGATTTGTTTACCTGTGCGTATGGAGGCGGCCATCTTTGTTGCATTGTGGGTAAACCGGATGCGGTCACTAAGCAACAAGGATGCCAGCTTCCAATTCATAAACACTTTAAATTAAACATCTACAAAAGGAAATTTGTGTCATTTAATGAGTATTATGTATGAAAAGTTGATTTAATTCGTTCATATTCAAATTTCCAACGTCGCACATGTAAATAAATCAGTTTAACTTAGTGTTTTATTTTCCGATCACTTTTTGACGGGTCTGACGTCACAGGTGGTTGAAACGATCACTTTCCGACCATTTTTGATCGGAAAAAATCCGTCAAAAGTGGTTGGAAACGTCCCGTCAATTTTTGGTCACAAAAAACAGTCAAAAGGGATCGTTTTTTTCTACGGGGTATAAATAGACGTGAAAATTCAACGTCAAATCAGTCTGCATACAAAAATCATAGAGACCAGACCCCCGTGAGCAAATTCACTGTGAATTTGTAAGAACCTAAATATATTTACTGAATAACTTATTTAGATTTCACGGGTTACAGTTATTATAGGCGTGCATTGGCTAAATTATTATATTTGCCTGTATTTGTTATCTATGTCATCGTTAAGTTTATAATCTGACATAAACTGTTTAGCATCACCATTGGTGTTTCGGGCCTAGCAAACATACCATTGCTAGCCGAAAATAAAGTTAAAGAAAACTCTACAACGGATCCAGTTATTTCTACTCCTTTGGCTCGGCGATCTAGATCCCTAGATCTTGTTTTATGATTATTCCCACATTAAGGTCTTAGACTTTATAAACTACACGCACTAGCGCGTAACAATATTGCAGAAAACACCCCCTAATTGTCATAAATGGACTAAACTTAATTGGAAAATGGATTGTTCCATTAAAAGTTTCAGGGGTGAATGGGTTAAGCAGTCACCTGTCATAAACATCTGGTAATAAGCACAATAGTGATTGCAATAGAGAAGTTTTACTGTAGTTATATCATAGGGCTTGATTTATATGTAAGGATGTTAGTATTTGAATTACTCTCCTTATCTTGAGCTCTATACATATATATTATCTTTACGATAATAGATAGAGGTTATTCTATTCCAAGAAGCAGACAAAGGGTGAATAGGGATGAATACCTACTTGGGAAACTTTATATCTGTCATTACTTTCTTTTCCCCAAATTCTTTCTTTAGTAAGTCTTCAAAAGGCACAGAATCGTATGGTCTGGATCCTTTAAACACTTCGTCTTTCAATCGAAAATACAAGCCTCTAAGATATGATAAAGGTTTGCCTGAAAATATACAAAAAGAAGATACAGTCGAGACTGTCTACAGCGACCTTCCGAGGGAGAATGGAAAAATGGTCACTGTAGACAAACGGTCGCTATACACAAATTCCAAGTTTCCCCCTAAAGCTATTGATTCAAAATGGAAAGAGGGCTGTACAGTGTATTACTATACAAGTAGTCATTGCAATATGTGTTAAAAAGAAGAATGTGAATAAATCATGATATACTGCATTGATTTGTGTTCATTACCTTAAACAGACATCAGAGTTTAAATTTTACGTTTGCTTTCATCATGATTGTTTCCACAGAACAATACCGCTGGCCATCCATATTACCACGGAGTAGACACAGACCTGTGTCTACTCCGTGATATTACACACCCCACTTATCACTTATTAGTAAGCTTTGTGTTGACGCGTAATCACCATTAACGGATTATAATTATTGCTAGTACACATTTGTTTATATGCCTTTGAAGTTTGATTGCATATAAAAAACGGGCCTCGATCTGCGATTAACAACTCAATCAGTCAAACTTTTTTCTTCGTCGGACGGCTTCAACTAAATGTGTAAACCGTTAACGCTAGCTATTCTTTCAGTAAAAAATGTTCGCAACATAACTCACGCAAATAAACCAGCAAAATTTCATAATTAATGCGTATAATCGCGCAATCAAGAAACATATGTCGTAGAAGCAAAGTCTTACTGTGTAAACACTCGTGTGTAATTAGGTCAGACGATAGGCGACTTTTTCAGTAGCAGCTGATGTATGATTTTCTAGCGTTTGAGTAAATGAAGGCGGAGCTTAGTTTGATTGACAGCTAATCATTGCCAGTAGACTGACCATTCTACCAGCATAGTACCTACCCATATATGTCTAAGTAGCAGTTTACACGAAGTAGCGCTACGATACATAATGTGTTTCTAAAAATGGCAGCCATTATGAAAGCTGCGAAAGTCGCTACAGAAGTCCAAAACTTCGTTTCGGGAGTTTAAAATCATGGTCGTTGTACGGATTTCGCAGGGAGTCGTTGTATACAGAGCCTTTTCAGTGTAAAATGCATTGGGAGGATATAAAAGGGTCGTTCAAGACAAAACGTCGTTGAACATAAGGGGTTGCTAAGACAGTCTCGACTGTATACCAAATAGCTTGTATCTAGCTTTGAAGACAGGATACAACTTAAATAAGGTTGAAAGTAAGGAGCATTCTGCTTTACTTCCAACCTGCTTTAAGAGAAACTGGTCTAACTATTAATGTCAGGTGGTCACTATTTTTAGGTGACCCTTAGCACAGGTTTTTCTGTGCTTTTACATATTTTTACCACACTTGAAGTCATAATAGTCAGGTTTTTCTATACTAGTACTCATTATAGCTAAGTTTTACTATACTTACCAACACCTATGCCGAGAGCCAGTATCCCGCCAGTACTTGTGCCACCAATCCAGTCAAACAGGTCTTTGATTGGCATCTCAGCTGCATCTTCTAGTGCTGTAAGCATCTGAATCAGGATCAGACCCTTGATCCCTCCCCCATCAAGACACAGAACCTACAAGGAAACAAATACAGTGTGATCTCTGAACACCACACTCTCCTGACCCTGTCCCCATTTTACCCATTACCCCATAGCCTGTTTCTAGTTTTGATGATAGATGACCACTAAAAGCTGGTTGAAAGTAAAGCAGAATGCACCTTTTACGGCGAATTCTGCTTTACTTTCAGCCTACTTTAAGCTATCATTTGCTAGGGATATGGAAAATATTTCTTATTATACATTAATGACTGTATAAAGTAGAACTATTCCCTTCTTGACTTGACTTGACTTGATCCTGAGTTTATTTTTCAACTGCTGCGGGTGTCCCAGGGACTGGGGTAGGCAGCAGGGGCCCGTTTCATAAAACTTCTTACGACAAATGTTGTCGTAAGTCAGATTATAAAAGTCTCAATTATTATTTATTTCTCCATCTAATCCTGTCTTGTGACATCTTTTTGGAATCGTCTTGAAAAGACGATTCCAAAGAGATGTCACAAGACATGATTAGAAAGAGAAATTAGAACTTAAACGTATTTTAAAGTTTTGACTTACGACAACATTTGTCGTAAGAAGTTTTATGAAACGGCCCCCAGGTGGCTAGAGTGTCTAACACTCAGTCTCAGTGGAGGAAGAAATCAAAGGTGTAAAAAGAAGTATTTATGGGAAAATGGGTTTACTTGTTCACTAATGATTTATCAATGAGGCATACAGAGCCATCCTAAAGGAGCTTTTTGCTTTACTTTCATCTTGCTTTAAGAAATCCTCTGCCATATAAAGAAAACTACCATAAACACTACATTAGTTGGATATAATTATATGATTTGCACAAATGGCTATAGAAGAAAGGAATAAAGGTTACTGTATTGCTTATATCAGAATTGATTTGATTTGATTTGTTATGATTTTACGTCGCTTTTGACAGTATTTCAGTCATATTGCGACGTCCAGCTAATAACAGGCGGAGGAAGACACCAGAAGCGCTTTTTGCACTGTTTCAGGCACAAATCAGGAACTGGGTAGAACCATCAGCCTTCCCCAAGCCTGCTGGAAGGCTTCCCCAAATGAAAAATGTGAATGACCATACTGGGATTCAAACTCACAGCCGTGAGGAGCTTAGTGATGTAAGTCACAGTGACTAGGCCACAGGGGCCCGTTTCATAAAACTTAGTCAGACAAATGTTGTTGTAAGTATAATTATAAAAGTCTTAATAATTTTTATTTATTTCTCCCTCTAATCCTGTCCTGTGATATCTCTTTGGAATCGTCTTGAAAAGACAATTCCAAAGAGATGTCACAAGACAGGATAAGATAGAGAAATCAGAAATCAAATGTATTTTAAAGTTTTGACTTATGTACACTTTTGTCGTACGAAGTTTTATGAAACGGGCCCCTGAGGCCCACTTATAACAGTGATCATAGATTACCGTATCGCCTATATCTGATGGTCCATCTGTGAGGTCTAGAACTGCCTCACCTCTACCAGCATCCATAGTGGATTTGCAGCTGACAGCCGTACACAGCATGTCATCAAACAGAGCTACCAAAATAAACAATTTACAAATATAACACAATCAGTACTCGTGAAAAGTTGAGTACAGTAAAACCTTCTAGACCACAAAAAGAAGGCTAATTGGTGGTATAATGACAGGTGACAGCTTAAAAAAAGTTGACAGTAAACAAAAAGCTCCTCAAGGAGCTTTCTGTTTTACTGTCACCTTGCTTTAGGCAGTCACCTGTCGTAACCACCTAATAATTAACACAATTTAGTAGTACAGTGCTTCCTCCCTACAATGGCCCTCTCTACAACAACACTCAATGGGAGACAAAGATAATGGAGAGAGTTGTTATAGAGAGAGAAAATGAGTAACCTTAGAGTGCTAAAAATGATGTAATGCGGCTTCTGATCACCATCTGGATTCAAAATGTTTGTCAATTGTCATTATGTTCTTTCTTTCAAAATGTCCAATATGTAACTTTATCGCCCCTGAAACTCTCCGGCGTCTCCATGACACCACTGAACACTGTAAACAAACAAAATTACCGCTCATCGTAATATTTATGAAGTAATCACTTAGTTTTGCTGCGTGTGTTAAAAATGCCGTATAAAAGGAGTGGAGGGAAGCAATGCGTAGTTGTTGGATGTGTAAATAACCAGAAGAAACTGTACGAATGGGAAAATTCATGTTGTGAAGTCCACGGAATTGAACACAAAGAGTGTCCCTGTTTGATGCCGTTCAAGCTACATTACATGCCGACCAATGACGAAAAGCGAAGGGCCTGGATTAAATCATTGAATCGAAAGGACTTCAACCCAACATCACAACCTGTGGTAAGTTAATTGGCTTTCTGTTGTTGTTTTCGTTGTGTGTGCGTTAGCTTCTCTTTCTGTAGGCCTCCCGAGTTCCGACTCTAACTGTCGTGTTTCGTTTCCGGTGGTCTTAAAATCAGAATATTGTTAGAGTGGGCGAGGCATCTAACACAGTAAATGTGTAGTGTTATGCCCCGATGAAAATATATACATATATATGTGTGTAGATCTAGATCGACGTACATTTGAGAGGGGCGATGGAGACGAGGGGTCGGGTGGGGTGGTTTTTTGTTTTGTTTTTTGTTGTTGTTTTTTTTTGGGGGGGGGGGGGGGGGGGCAGTATCAAAAGTGGCACTGCCTAGGGGGAACCCCTGTCCGATTTTTCAATTTTTACCTGCTTAGTTGATAGTTCATCAAAATGGCACTGCCAGGGGGGAACCTCTGCCCGATTTTTCGATTTTTACTAGATATCTAAGTTCTTTAAAATGGCATTGCCTAAGGGGAACCCCTGCCAATTTTTTTTAAATTTTGACCTGACCACATATATTCAGCATTACTACTTGAACCTTTGATTAATAAAAGGACCAAGAAAATTGTATGTAAAATCATTAGATCTAGCAGTCAAAAAATTAAATGTGAAGTCATTTCAAACACAGAATTTCACACACTTTAGAGTATAATTCTATGTGCAAACTAGATCTACACGTTGAATTAAAGTGCAAACACGGATGTGAAATCCTTGTAGCCATAGCAGAAATCTATGTGTAATATCGTGAGAAAATATGCAACCAGACCGGGGCTGTTAGCCTGGGACCCCTTGTTTGCAGGGCAAGTGCTGTACCGACAGAGCTGCTTACACAAATTCTCACCATTTATTTTTTAACTCAACCCGGCTACACACACCCATCTATACAAGAATTTGTCCTGAATTCTTATTTAAAGAACACTCCATGAGTTTCTTATTATTATTTCAGTACACTATATGAGTAACATATTATCCTACGTATTATTTACGTTGGGCACCAAATTCAACATGGTGAGAAAAATATGCAGCCAGACTGGGCCCCGAGGTTATAAAACTTAAAACGAACTCAGTGCTCAAAACTCAGATTTTTTCTCAGCTCATAACACTTCAGCTAACATTTTATTTTATATTGTATTTATTGTATATTATTATATACTGTAATAATGTATCCAAATGAGTTTACAAAAATCAAATAAAACATGAGCCTGTTATCGAAATTTTGAGCACAGAGTTTGCTCAGTTTAATAACCTCGGGTCCGGGACTCAAACCGAAGACGGCATGTCAAAACAAATCAAATCAAATCAAATCAAATAAATTTTATTTTGAGTCGACAAAACATAAAACAGTAAACATAATCTGCAAAGATTTTTAACTGACTAACAAACAATTGTAAGCATGTAAAACAGAGGTAAAACAGCTACTAGGAGAAAGGACATATTAAAAGGATCAATCATCACAGTGAATTACTATTGTGGCTTAAGGTTGATACTGATTGAAGCCAAAGCAGTATGCTCCTTAACCCTTTCCCCCATAGAAGCGACTTTTAGCGTATTTAATTTATTCCTCCGCTGAGGCCATCTGCTCCGATGAGTCCATCTGGGCTTGCACCAATATACGATTCCTCGGGACAGACGACAAACCCACATTTGTTCACTTTCAATCCTGAAACATCTTCAAACCAGGCACAGGCAACTGGCTCAAACTTTTGTCCATGCCTAGTTGCAGCACATCCCTTGAATCTATTGTAGAGCAGAGACTTAACAACTTTGTTCGGGTCTCCACGGCTGGTCTTTGGCAAACTGTTCACTTTAGATGCTGTAATGCGGATTTTCCTGGCATCCAGCCATAATTCTGAACTTTGCATATCTGTCTTTAAGCACAACTCTTCTTGGATGTGTGGCTCAATATTGATGTACTTGTTAAATATTTCCTGACAACTGCTGCATTCAAGAGGCATAGTCACTCTCTCTGTAAAATCAGATTCATGATTGCCATGTGTCAAGGGCACAATTTCTTCAACTCTGCTTGCGGGAGCATTCAATACTTTGTACAGCATAGTGCCTTTACATTGAAATATTGTCTTAAGACTGGATTTCTCTGCATGATCAACCATCTCCTGGTGACTATAAAACTGTTTGGGTTTTGGCAGCTTCTTATTTGTAGTCTTTGTTTTGGCAGTGGGGACATTCATTGGATTAGGCCTGTTAAAATTAATGTCTTCCAGCTGTTCATGGCTCATTACTTTTGATGCACCTTTACCCCATGTCACTGCCTTGTCTGTGCAACTCTCACCACTGACACCATGCTGACAGGATAAGCATAAAGTGTATATCAATTCTGCAATGTGACTACAGCTTCTTCCTTTTCCAGCCGGGCAGCTACAATACCCTGTCACAATTGTACCATTTACCAACACAGACACCCATGTACTGTAGTCACATCTTCTTACTCCTGGTTGACTTGGCGAAATAGTGGCCTTTATGTAAATTACTTCACTCGCACATGCACTGTAGATATCGCCCATCCAACCATTATCTACATAATTATAGCCATACATGGACCGGAGAGCTTTCATCTCTTTTCCATCATATGCTTTGGAGTGGATCAGATAGTCACATAGATCTTCGTACATGACATTTGGCCAATGTTTTTGACTGTTTTTCAACCAATCAATGTCCTTGGGAAGTTGATCTGAAAAAAAGTATAAACATCATTATATAGAAATCTACAACAGTTGAAACGTATTTATATTCCTGCTAAATGAATCATGAGTGTGATCATTGAAATGTAATGTCAATACAAAGTAATTGTTACTCATCTGGCGCTATATAGGCCCCTACTGAATATCTTTTGAAAAATAGGCGGTCGTTCGCTTTTAGCCTCGGTACATATGCGGGACGAATTTATTCGCCAGTAAATCATGTATCAACTTATAATAAACATAATAACCAACATTCCCAATTAAATGGAGTGAATTCCTGTGTTATAAGTTCGTAAATACCGTAGATTTTCCTCGATGGACCGATAAATATTTGGTTCAATGTGAAGTTTCATCGGTAATCGCGTTGACGATTCCGTTCAAGTTTTTTCTTCTTAAAGTCACAACAGGAGTAGAAATGATAAAAATGGTATTTAATGTTAATATTTTAAGTACTTACGAGTTTCTGGGCCATCCATAGTGCGCGTCTCGGATTACAGGCGGTATTTATAACTTTCGTCGTATTGTTTGAAACTTTCACTCTGGTTGTTGCACAGTGGTGACATGGGTTCGGGTCACGTGACGTTCAAAATGGCGGCGGTCAATTTATCAGAAATAGAATCGATTTGGTGCTGAAATGAGTGAAAAAATGTTGGATTTCTTCAATTTACTCCCTCTTATCTGGAGCCCTGATAGTTTATTTCTAATCTAAAGAGATTCACCTACCCATTTTATCCAGTGTCAGGAAAGGTTTAGAGTTTTCATCAGGCTTGCCATTGAAGCCACCCTCCACTGAACATCCAACCATACAGCCTTTGACCTTATCAGAACATCTGTAAGCTCCTGATGTGTGTAGCATGTGTAAAATGGCATCCCTGCAACATGACAATTCATATCAATAACGGTCAATATTACATTATGTGACCAATCATTGCCACTGGGTAGTGATATAATAAATAGGCATTCTATAGAGCCATTGCTATATACAATATCTTCTATATATTTAAATATAATACAGTAAAACCTCTCTATTATGACTACTAAAACGAAGGCTAAGTAATTGTATAAAAGACAGGTGACCGCTTTAACCCTTTGAACCCTAGTCCCGCATATAGGCGTGCTTTTCAAACAGTGTACATGTGAATAGTACACTAGTCCGAAAGGAGCCCTCTGATCAGGGTCTTCACTGTTTGTCATAATTCCAAACATTGACAAAAACAACCCTTTAAAGTCAGAAAAGAGCTAGACTTAGATGGAAACTGGAATTGTCCATTTAAAGTTTCAGGGAGGAAAGAGTTAAAGCAAAGGGGACAGTAAAACAGAAAGCTCCTAAAGGACCTTGCTTTAAGCAGTCATCTGTCGTAAGTACCTAATAATTCACACAATTTAGTGGCAACAATAGAGAGGTTTTACTTTAGTTGGATACTTTCATTGAAAAACGGTCGATTTTACATATTCTCTATTCAAATGGATTTTCATGCTTCTATCCAGTTTAAAAACCTGAAAAGAATGATACAGAAATTTGTCCTGACATGGGACTACTTATTACTTTACTATATACTGTATTCTGTTTCTAGTTTTAAAGACAGGTGACCACTTAAAGCAGGTTAAAAGGTGAGCTACCACCTGGAATGATACAGGAAATGTCTTCTGTGTTTCACGTTCAGAACTTCCTAGGCACGGATTACTTTCCTTAGTGTAGAAATAATAAATGACATAAAAAGTGTGTATATGGAGTAATGGATTAAAACTGCTTTCAGAAACTGTGTGTTTAACCCTTTACTCCATAGCCTGTTTCTAGTTTTGAAGACAGGTGACCATTTAAGCAGGTTGAAAGTAAAACAGAATGTGCCTTAAGGCCAGCTTTGAGCTAACATCTAGTATGATACAGAAAATATTTCTTAAGGTCGATATTTACAACTGTATAAAGTGGAAAATGGAGGAATAAATTAAAGGTATAAAACTATGTATCTATGGAGTAATGGTTTAAACCACTGAAAAAACTATGAAGACTTCAGAAAGCGTGAGCACCTACTTATTTTTGCCCTTGGAAATGGCAGCAAGGTGACGAGGGGAATGGGTCTGGGAGTTTTTCTGGTTAACATCAGCACCAAACACTACAAAGGTTCTCACCATCATAACATCGTCTCTCTAAAAAAAATAAAAAATAGTAAAACCTCTCTATTACAACCACTAAAACAAAGGCTAATTGGTTGTATAAAAGACATGTGACAGCTTAAAGCAAGGTGACAGTAAAACAGAAAGCTCCTAAAGGAGCTTTCTGTTTTACTGTCACCTTGCTTTAAGCAGTCACCTCGCATAAGCACATAACTAAAACAATTTAGTGGTCATAATAGAAAGATTTTATGGTACAATAAACTACTGATGAAACACTTGTCGGTGGGTTTTTGACTTGCAAGAGAATGATGACAGGCCCTGTTCATATGGAAACAAGACTGTGATCAATAAACTCTTATGCCCTCAGTGGCATCCTTGACAATATACCGGTAGTCTGATTTTTTCTGAAATGATCAAAACATTTATACCAAAATATGAGTGGTTACCCCTCATACAACATACAAAACATGAAGACCATTTAATCTTACCTGAACAGACCAGTGTAGCGGTGTGTCCCCATTGCTGTCCCCTATATTACTGCTGGCCCCGTAACAGAGAAGCTCCATAACACATTCCCCCCTCTCCATCATCATCATCACTTGGATAGGAGTGTGCTTCGTGGCACTCACTGCGTCCACATCACATCCCAGCTGGCACAGAAGCTCTGTCATCTGAAACAACAGTAGGCCTGGGATTACATGTTGTGAAACAATAGACCTGAAGTCTTTGGGCCCAAAATAAGGGACCTGAGGCCTATCTAACGAAATAGCGTACGACAAAAACATTCGTAAGTCAAAACTTTAAAATACATCATAAATCTATCATAAGAAATATTTTCTTTATTCTAGCAGATGATAGCTTAAAGCAGGCTGAAAGTAAAGCAGAATGTGCATTAAGGCACATTCTCCCTTACTTTCAATCTGCTTTCTAAAGTAACACCTATCTTCAAAACCAGAAATAGACTATGGAGTATTGGGTAAAGTGTGTACAGGACAGTGTGTTCCAGCATACACAGATAAATAATAATAACCCACCTCCCTGCTTTGCGCCATGTGAAGTGGGGTGGCTTGGTATGTTTTGTCTCGGGCATCCTTTTGGCTCTTGTGCATCTTCATGATGAGTTCAATGCATCTGCAAAACAATATATACATGTATATTATTCAGAAGATTTCAAGCATGGTTTCTTACATCCATTCCCCGACTGATCCAAGAAATCTATCATGATACAGTACTCCCTCTCTACAATGTCCCTCTGAACAATGATTCCCTCCTAACAACAACGCTTGTCGCTGTTTACAAATCAAGACAATTATATCCAACCTTTCCACGGCTACAATATTGACTGCTTAAAAATTGTCAACTGCTGTTTTTCTCAGTGAAATATAATGGACATGTTATGCAGCCTCTGATCTGGATTCAAGCTGTTTGCAAATGTAAGCCAATATCCCTCTGAACAACACTTACAATCTTTGTCTCCCTATGTTTTATTTGTGGAGAAGCAACACTGTAATTCAAAGAAAATTTACTGATGTTGTGTTTAACTCATTCTCCCCTGAAAAATCAAATGAACAATTCCAGTTTCCAATTCAGTAGAGTTCATTTTTTACTATTTAGGGTTACAATATTGCACAAAATTACAAACAGTGCATACCCTAGTCAGAAATGCCCTAAAGGAGCTTGCTGCTATTCTTTTTATCACATTTTAAGCAATAACTAGCTTCAAACGCAGTTGGGCATTGGTGATTTTCACTTTTGGCTATGGGAGGAAGGGTTTACACAAGACTACATACTTTTTCTCTTCCTTCATTACAGCCATGTGTATTGGCATCTTGTTTGCCTTGGATAGGGCAGGGTCCACGCCTCCTGCCAGTAACATCTCTACTGTCACATGTCTGGCCTGGTCTACTGTCTTCTCCAGTGGCTCAGCACATGCCTTGTAAAGAGGTGTCTGACCCTTGGCATCCATCCAGTCATACGTCTTATTCTTGTCATGTTCAAACAGGAACTGCAGAGGAAAAACAAGAGCTGTTGGAGAAGAGTATACAGTGCTCCCTCCCCACAAAGGCCCTCTGAACAATGGTTTCCTCCTTACAATGCTTGTTGCTGTTCCCCAAACAAAACAATTATGTCCAACCTTTTAATAGATGCAATATATTCTGCTTAAAATTGTTGTCTACTGTTTTTCTTAAAGTTACATGTTGGACATTTTGACAGAAAAAACCAAAATGGTGGGTGATAAACAGCTTGAATCCAGATCAGACGCAATGTAAAACAATTTCCCTCCCTATAACAATTTCCTCTGAACAGCACACACAACCTTTGTCGCCCATTGGGTGTTGTTGTAGAGAGGGAATACTATAGCTCATTCATATACAGTAAAACCTCAGAAAACCGAACACCCTCCGGACCAGGTAAAAAGTTCGGTTTTCTGAGGTGTTCGGTTTTCTGAGTGTTCATGAATCAGTGCTAACATTCAGGCTGAGGCATCTTCACAGACCGGATCTTTAACTCAATAACATGAACGTAACAGTGAATTCTCATCTAGATCAAAACTGTTAGATAGAATGATCAAGAATGAGAATAAACTTTCAATACGATCACGAATGAAGAGCGTTCTTCATTCGTGATACGATAGAGCGTTTTTATGTTAAAATCAGAGACTGTATAAAGCCAGAGATACACGACTCGACTGATTTATACATACGAGACCGTTGAGCGAGATTTCGCGAGAACAGGTCCTCGCGAGTTATATAAGCTTTAGCGACGATCGGGGAAAAAGTCGATATTTGGAATTACTTATCAGTTGCTGCGTTAATACGGTCTACAGTTATTTTACAATACAAACATTCCTTAAAGAAGCCTCTTTTTCGAGGTTTAACACAAAAGAATAATAAGAATAAAGTCCAAGCATAAATTAACCCCTCCGCGCATCGCACACACTTTAATAAGTGTTTGGAAAATGCAGATTCAATGAAAAGTGACGGCAGTTTGCACGAAGGTGTGAATGGACCCATGGGTGGCCTCATTAAAATTTAAGTTATAGCAAAATGCGTGGACGGATTGACATGAAAATTTCGCCATAACTGTATCTTAATATGGGCTACATGGACAACCCATTCTTATTCATGTTTGAATGTTCAAACTGCTGTTTAAGCGTTTACGGCAAGGCGGTATTGCATCGATCTTCAATCGAAGTACCAGTGGGTGGCCTCATTAAAATTTAATTTATAGCAAAATACGTGGACAAATTGACATGAAAAGTTCGCCATAACTGTATTTTAGTATGAGCTACATGGACAACCCATTCTTATTCATGTTTGAATGTTCAAACTGAAGTTTAAGCGTTTACGGCAAGACGATATTGCATCGATCTTCAATCGAAGCACCAGTTGGTGGCCTCAATAAAATTTAATTGATAGCAAAATGCGTGGACAGATTGACATGAAAATTTTGTCAAAACTGTATCTTAGTTTGAACTACATGGATAACCCATTCTTATCCATGTTTGAATGTTCATACTGAAGTTTTAAGCGTTTACGGCAATACGATATTGAATCGATCTTCATTTTTTGGGAACTTACCAGCAACCACGCAGCAACGTATCTTCCTTTGAGCCAGGAATACACTTTCTCGGTTTAATCCACAACTCATATTTTGGTTTCACTCGATTGGTATCACAAAATATTGTATAAAAACGAAACAAAGTCAATATTTATAAGTCAACTGGTCGATATGTGTATTTTTTCCCATTATCGCGACGCTGTCATTACCTGTGCTGGTCACGTGACCGCATCGACATACGTCACTGCCTCTCAACGGACACCTGTTATATGGGGAAAGAAGGAAAATAAGGGAGTCGTGTATCTCTGGCTTTATACAGTCTCTGTTAAAATTTAACAAAAGCTCAATAATTATTTACCGTCTTTTGCCGTGTATAATGTGCACTCTTGTATAATCTGCATTTTAAGGGTTAAATCACAGGATATAAAGTATTCCTATAGGTTAGAAGCATCTGTGTTTTGAATAAACACTTCAATTTTTATATTGTCGCAGCCATTATAAAACGAAACAACCGCCATAGTTTTAACTTTTGATGGGCTTACTTTATTCGCATTTCGAGCAGCACATTATTCTACGGAAGTTCGTATATTCAGTATAATCAAGAACGTTTCCGAATTTGCGAATATGTCGCAAAAGGAAATGTTGCTGTGCAAATCGAGTGTCCATGTTTTCGTTTTGCGTAGTTTATTACAGTAGTGCAACGATCGGATGGCGTTGTTTACAAAACATTGTATATGTAAACAAAGAAAAAAAAGGATAAATACAACTACGACATGTTGTATTGGTAAATCAAAGCAAGTGGCTTGTGTGACTGCATGGTGTAGTGGATAAGCGTGCTGCCTAGTAGTACCTATAACTACATTGTAGTTACTTTTGAGGGTCGTGAGTTCGAACCTAGAGAGCACCACTTTTATTTTTTTTTATATTACACTGATATACGCTGATAAACGTAGTTTAAATTAAACATGTATAGAATAGGTAAGTCAAGTAATATCACAGACAATAAAGAGCTACATCATGTTGTCTTTTTACTGATTACAAAGATGTATTTTGACCCTATTACTGCACGATATATAAATACAACGATAATGAAAAACAGACTCAATAATATAACTAACGAATCTGTGAGAATGAAAATCTGTGGTAATTGAAACAGAACGTCGTTAATTTGAAATTTATAAAAAAAAAATAATATCACCGAATGTAGGATTCGAACTCGAGACTTCTGCGTGAAAGTCTGACAGCATAACCACTACGCCAATACATATGCTAGTATGGGTGTCAAACTTGTACGTATCGGTAATTTAACTAATTTTCTTTGTTTACAATCGCACTCTTTTGTAAACAACGCCATCCGATCGTTGTTCTACTGTAGATGACTTAAATTGAGCGGTTGTTTATACAGTAAGACTTTGCTTCTACAACATACTCATTCAGTACGCAATTGCAAACAATGATTATGAAATATAACTGGGTTATTTCCTTTCTTTCTGTCTTCAGACTGCCTTACTGAACTTTTATAAATTTGAATTCTAAACAGTAAAGTGTACCGACGTACTCCGAAACAAACTACGAACAATGGAACGCATTTTTTGTTGCGTAGCATTGTCAGATCGGAGCCTTATTTTAATAAGCAATCAAGTGTCACAACCGTTAAATACCCGTGTCATCTCCAATAAACACCCCACCCATTACGCAATCTTAACACATACGCTAAGTGTCCCAGATGTGTTTGACCGTCGACTCGGTTGAATAAATTTTCCATGATCGCAATGGTGACCTGAGGTGATAAATACAGTGGATGTTCCGTTTTCCGAGTTAATTTTATGTGTATCTGAACATTTTGGGGCCGAGAAATTCGTTCGGTTTTCGGAATTCTGAGGTTCCGGTTTTCTGAAACTTACTTATGGTTAAAATAAGAAGGAAAAAAATCGGGACCGGACAGAAAGTTCGGTATTCCGAGGATTCCGGATTTCTGGGACTCCGGTTTTCCGAGTTTATACTGTATTATACCGGTATGTATTATATCTCAACGTTTGCATCTTACTAATGCTGATGCCCAAATTGTTTGAAAAAAGTTGAAAAGTAAACCAGTCTCATGATTTCTTAAAACATGGTCAAATTGGCTTTCACTCTTTCCTCCACAGAAGCTTATGCACATGCGTTCTAGGTCCAAGGTTATAAAGCTTTTGAGTTGAGTCTGAGATAGTTCATGTAATTGGTCAGATTTGAGTTTTTGCTAGGAGGTTAGAATACTCACATCTAGAACTGCAGGTAAATATTTCACTGCATAATGGTACACGGTAAGACCCTTTGAATCAGCCAGGTCTATGCGAGCCTTGTGGATCAACATTTCATGCACACAGTGTTTCTGTCCACCCAAAGTGGCAGCCATCAGTGGGGTAATGCCAGAGACTGAGTCGTCTGTGTTGACCTCCCTAAATCAAGAACATTTTATAATACAGTAAACAAACCCTCTGAAAGTGTTACTAGATGGGGTTTATTTTCTCATGTTTAATGTGGGTGGCTGTTAAAGTAAGACTCTTTTCAACACCATGGACCTGTTTAGAATATACTCATTACATTAGCAAACAGTGTAGACCCAGATCAGAGGGCTCCTATAGTAGCCCTCTGATCTGAGTCTACACTGTTTGTTAATTTAGACCGGTTTTTGTCAAATCCCCCCAGATTTCCAAGTAGACTGGTTCATGTTTTGGTAGCTAAAATTATCCACAACGGAAGCGTATAACCCACAAGAGTTACTTTGTGTGAAAAGGGTTAAAGTAATGAATGTATCTTGCTTTAAGCTGTCACCTTTAAACCATTCACCACTTCAACTTCAAATGAAGAACTCAATTTCCAAATTGGTCAAGTCAAATTTTGCCTATTTAGGGTTGACTTTTGCAATAAGATCATTTTAAGATGCAAAATGACAAAGAGTGCAGACCCTGGTCAGAAGGTACAATGTTTGCATAGAACAAGTGCACTCTTCAAAGGACTACACAGTATATAAAGGATCAGAATGTTCATGACTAGGACTCAATGAATGAGTTTCAATTTACAGCAAACCTTTTACTACAACAGAGCTCTGGATAAAGTGGGTATTTCAAATACTAACTTTCTTATTTCTTCCAAAAACCCTATGGTGTGACCATGCATTAGTATCGTCTCGACAAGATAAATCTAATGATTCTGGTGGAAGTTTAACTGTGTGGTAGTATTCATTATTGAAAATTTAAGACTGTTCAAATTCACCGGGCCACACACTTCCTCTTTCTTAGTTTTGTCCTTTGGGTGAACTAAAATCTGGCGGAGAGTTCTATGGGGCTTAAAGCACACATTAATTTTGTGTTTCCTGAAAACTCTCTTCAGTGTCTCAGCCTTTCCTTTGATGTAGGGTAGCACAATGCTTCCTTTTGAGTCTCTCCTCCCATATTACCTTCTTCCTTGTTCTTATCCTTTGCATAATTAAGGCTCTTGGCGACTTTTCTCATGGCCCAACTTGGATATGTGCACACACTTTGTTGATGTGTTGCCGTTCTGCTTTGAGATCCCCTTTTTCTGATTTTACCATCTCTGCTCGCTGATGTAGAGTTCTCACTACCCCAAGCTTGTGTTCAGTTGGATGTGCCGAATTAAAGTCTAAATATTGATCTGTATGTGTGTCTTTTCTGAACACTGTTGTTTTGAGAGTGCCGTCTGATTTTCTGATGGTGTTTGTATCAAGAAAAGCTAAAGTTTCATTTTCTTCTTTCTCAATGGTAAATTTGATGTGTGGGTCGATTTTGTTGATATGTTCTGTGAACTCTTCTACATACTGCCTCTTTTGCTTGGTGTGAGTATCATCCACATACCTGAACCACCAACCAGGTGGGTGGGGTGCTGTCGATAGTGCTAGAGACTCGAAATGTTCCATGTATAGGTTGCACACTATAGGAGATACAGGCGACCCCATAGCTGCCCCATGGATCTGAAGGTAGTACTTCCCATCATAGACAAAATAGGTGCATTTTAGGCAAAGTTCTAGTAATTTTGTTACCTGTGCTGGGTCCAAGGGTGTTCTCTTGGAAAGGGTATTGCCGGCCACCAGCCTCTCTTGGATAACAGTGAGCGCATTGTCGACTGGTACACTAGTGAAAAGGGCACTTACATCATAAGACACTAAAATCTCATCCTCCTCCACTCTCTTGTCCTGTATAATACAATCTCCCGCACATCTGGGACAACACCTTAACATCGCTCACCAACCAGAGCGGTGTTAGTGGTCAGTAAGTGACAGACCGTCACAAAGCTGATGAAGCCTGAAGTGGTCAGGTGAAAGCTCCTAGGTAATAGTTTTCAATACTTGTGTGTGAATTTGAACAGTCTAAAATTTTCAATAATAAATCTAATGAGTGGACAAAATATAGGGTTTAGGAGACATAATAAGAATTGTTTATGAAAATATTCAATTACACCCTTTCCTCTCATACAAGTGGCTTTTAGAACTCCCAACCATGGTATTTTACTGATTTCTCCACTAAAGAAAACAGTTTCCATCTATACAGTCATAAACATGTACAATAAGAAATAATTTCTATATCCTAGCAGATGGTAGCTTAAAGAGGGTTTAAAGCAGAATGCCCCTTAAGATACAATCTGCTTTTCCTTCAACCTGCTTTACAGTGGAGAATCTGTTATTCTTTCCCAATAAACGCATTTACGCTAAAACTATTATTTACAGTGCAAACAGTTTGGAGCCAGATCAGACGCCGGGTAACCCGGCGTCTGATCAGGCTCCAAACTGTTTGCCATCAAGATAAACAAGAATTATCAGAAGTGTCCAAAATTGTTCTTTTCTACGTTTTAGTGCTTTGCGTTTGTGTACGTTTGCGTTTAAACGGGAAAGAATAACAGATTCTCCACTGTAAGTAATCAACTGTCTTCAAAAAGAGAAACAGGCTATGGGGTTAAAGGTAAACCACTCTTCTCTAAAGCCCTGCTACAGTACTGCTTACTCACTTTTGTATGGCTGGCACTTTGAACACCTCAAACAGTCCTACAAATCCTGATACATGGGCGATGTTCCAGGTTGGGTGTTCCCGGAGACAGTCACACACTTTCTGCAGAATGTCCTCTCGACAAGCAGAGCTGGAGTTCTCCGCCAGGACTGGTAGTATGTTTTTCAGCGTTCTGAACATTGCTAATGCTTCCCCTTCCTTGGTCAGTCTAAACAAACTGTAACACGAGTAAGCATACAAAACTCAGTCATATAGATTATACAGAGCTCCAGATAAGGGGGGTATTTCAAAAACTAAAATCTTTATTTCTGCTTTAAACCCTATGGTGTCACTACTCATTAGAATCGTCTCAAAGAGACGATTCTAATGAGTTGTAACACCATAGGATTTGATGCTAAAACACGCGAGAAAATGCTGGATTTGTGCAATTTACTCCCTCTTATCTGGAGCCCTGTAGATAGTAAGATGTTATTATTTCCTGTTTAACCCATTATTCCGTAAACGTGCCTTTTATCCAATTCATAGTCATCAATATGCACTATAAGAAATAGTTTCTATAAATTATGGAAACTTAAAGCAACTATGGCATTCTGACCACCTGCAGTTTAACCACCTCGGCCTCAACCCTCATGGTTAATTTGCTGCATGTCAGAACTACCAACCTTGGTTTATGATACAATCACCAATGATGGAACAGAAATTTAACCAATTACCCTATACAAAATTGTCTTTTTATGCATTAAAATAATCCTTCACTGAAGCAAATACTTTAAATTTATACACTCATGAATATCCAGCTACGAAATATTTTCTATATTCTAACAGATGGTAGCTTTAAGCAGGTCACCTGTTTTCAAAATTAGAAAGAGGCTATTCAGTATTGGGTAAGGGGTTAAAACACCTTTTCACTTTGGTGTTTCAACCTTTCCCAATATCATGGAACTCTTGTTAGAATCATCTTCAAGAGCACTGCCCCCTGCTGAAAACAAACCTATGTCAGATGAACTGTTCTTCTTACCTGTAGTACTTGCTGCTCTCTCTGGGATTAACAAACACACAGTCATAACAGCCAGGGATCTTGTACAAGGAAATACAAGAATTCTTCTCCACACAAGACTTCCTGTAAAATGTGAATAGAACAGTAAGAACCTCAGTACATGTGTGTATAACATATCCCTTTCACACTGCAGTAAAGTTTTAGTCCATTAGGTTATCATTATTATTATTATTATTATTATACCAGATTTATACAGCGCTCTTTTCACACAGGAGTTGTGCATTCAAAAGCGCTTCACATGAAATTATATAAATGTAAATGTACCTACAAAGCGAGGAAAGACAAATAACTACATGTACAATAAATATGAACAGAACATACTTTTATTGACTTGTACATCAGTACATCATCATATAACACATTTACATACATTTATTACACAAAGAAACAAGACTGCGCGTTCAATAAACGCTTATGCCCCCGGTGGCATCCTTGACAATATATTCTGAATCATTTCTAAGTCCAAATTAGGTCAAGGTCAAGGTCAAACTGAACTTGGGTATTACTGGTGGGTTGGTAATGGTCCAAGGCAATAACTGTATAAGTACAGAAGCATTGTAGTAAGTAATGTTGATGCTAGACGAAACGGTAAAATCTAGTTAACCAAGAAATAGCCATTTCAAAAAATTCTAAGTCCAAATTAGGTCAAGGTCAAGGTCAAAATCAAGGTTGGGTGATATTGATGGATAGGGAATGGTCCAAGGCAACAACTGTATAAGTATCCAAGCATTGGAGTGAGCGGTGTTGATGCCAGACGAAACGGTAAAATCTAGTTAACCAAGAAATAGCCATTTCAAAATATTCTAAGTCCAAATTAGGTCAAGGTCAAGGTCAAAATCAAGGTTGGGTATTACTGGTGGCTAGGGAATGGTCCAAGGCAACAGCTGTATAAGTATCTAAACATTTGCATAAGTGGTGTTGATGCTAGACGAAACGGTAAAATCTACTTAACCTGGTTACGGACGGACGGACGGACGGACGGACGTGCCACCGAAGTGGGTTAGAGGGCCTTTTCTTTTGTTATTTTCTTTTGTTTGAATAACGGGCCACGGCCCCTTATTCTATTGTTACGGAATGAACTCTATTGTCTTCTTTTGTTATGCTTACCGTTATCTGGCCAGAAAAGGCCCTCTAACTCATTTCGGTTGTGTGGACAGACGGACGGACGGACGGCATTCGCCAATCTATAGACCGCATTTTCAATCCGGCCAAAAATTGTTATCATTAGTTTGTAAAATCAACTTTAAAAAGAGTCAAATGATTAAAAGATCAATGGCATGATTAACAAGAGGGCCTGAAAGCCCTGATATCGCTCACCATTTGTAATGAAGCCTGATAGCTTTACCTTTGAATTTCACCCGTTTTATTCTAACTCCTTTCAAGTTTGTCGACCTACTGTAGTATAGTAGAGTACATCAAAGGCAAATAACTAGAGCCTAAACAATACTGAAATGAAGCCTTTTTCTAGCATTTCAACGTATATCAAGGGCAGGTAACTATTGCCACAATGATTACATTTCAACAATAATTGCACTCCTTCGAGAACATATAGCTACATCCTTAAATTGTGTACAAGTATAAGCAAAATCCATTGAAAACTGTTAAATATGGCATTTTCAGCAATTCAACGGTACATATCTCTTGATCTTTTTGTCCGATTCCAACCATAATTACCTTTGATGAACTCTTATGGTCATATACAATCTGGGCAAGTTTGAGAGAGCTTGGATAAATATTGTGGCCTCTAGAGTGTAAACATGGTTAAATATATCATTTTCAGCAATTCAAAGGTAGATAACTCTTGACCTATTGATCCGATTACAACCATAATTGAACTCATCTGAAGTCTTATGGTAATATACAATCTGAGTAATTTTAAGAAAGATTGGATAAAATTTGTGGCCTCTAGAGTGTAAATATCGTTAAATATGGAATTTTCAGCAATTCAAAGGTAGATAACTCTCGACCTATAAGTCTGATTTCAACCATAATCAAACTTATCTGAACTCTTATAGTCATATACAATCTGAGCAAGTTTGAGATGTATTGGATAATAATTGTGAACTCTAGAATGTAAACACTGTTAAATATGGCATTTTCGGCAATTCAAAGGTAGATAACTCTTGATCTATTAGTCCGAATTCAACCAAAATCAAACTCATTAGAACTCTTATGGCAATATACAATCTGGGCAAGTTTTAGAAAGATTGAATAAATACTGTGGCCTCTAGAGTGTAAACACCGTTAAATATGGCATTTTCAGCAATTCAAAGGTCGATTAGTCTTGATCTATTTACCCAATTTCAACCAAAATTGAACTCTTTTGAACTCTTAAGGTAATATACAATCTGGATCAGTTTTAGAAAGATTTGATAAATACTGTGGCCTCTAGAGTGTAAACACTGTTAAATATGGCATTTTCAGCAATTCAAAGGTAGATAACTCATGACCTATTTGTCCGATTTCAACCAAAATCAAACTCATCCGAGCTCTTATGGCAATATACCATCTGAGCAAGTTTGAGAAAGATTGGATAAATATTGTGGCCTCTAGAGTGTAAACACTTAAATTGTTGACGCCGGACGGACATTCAATGATTGCAAAAGCTCACCCTCAGCTCAGGTGAGCTAAAAATAGTGATTTAAAAGTCAAGGTTGTCCCACCCACTCCAGGACCTGCATTATCTATAGCTGAATCATACCCTTCATCTATAGAATAAACTACCCAAGAATTATTACGACAGAAACGCAGCCAGATGGTTTTAAAAGATATCAGAGTCATTATTCCTACCATCAAGATCCACCAGACAGGCACCAGGTCAATGATATGTAACTCCTGAACCCCAATTTAGACCCACAGCATCTACAGAAAGGTTAATTCATAAACCCCTATGGCCATGATTAATTGTATATTGTGACTATGTACCCCTATGTTACAATAAACCTGTGAAGAGTACACTTGCCATATGCAAACAGTGTAGACTGTAGACCCAGATCAGAGGGCTCCTAAAGCTCCAAACTGTTTGTAAGGGCAATAATAGTTTAAGCATAAACACATTTATTGGGAAAGAATAACGTCTTCACTGTATCTCCTTTCAGTGATCACTGGGTCCAAGGTTATAAAGCTTTTCAGTTGAGTCTAAAGTCGTTCTCAAGCATTTGATTGGTCAGATTTGCGCCTAGGCTCAAATCTGACAAATCAAATGCTTGAGAACACACTCAGACTCAGCTCAAAGCTTTATAACCTTGGACCCAAAATACCTGTTTGACAGCAAAGAATTATTTATACTCAGAGTTTGCATATGTAGGTAATTATTCAACTTTTTAGTAGTTCAGATGTTTAGTGTTCTTCAAAATCAGTTTTTGAAAGCATTTGAAATCTAAATTATTTGACTTTAACCTGGTTTTTCAGTTTGAATTTTCCTTGCTCCAGATTTACCTGTCATAGCTTTCTGGCTTGGTAATTTGTACTTTGTATGGACTTATGTTGGCAGTCACCATGTTGCTAACCTGGCTAATGCCATCGACAAATGACTTGAAGAGAGACATCTTGTTCTTTGGTCGGACAATCTATCCCTGAAATAAAATAAAGTTGTTTTCGACATAAACCACTTCAGTGACATGAACAAGAGGGCCATGATGGCCCTGGATCGCTCACCTGAGTGAATCGACTTGATTAGGCTAAGTAATAGTTGACTTAGCTTTCTCTCATTTTACCTAGTGACCTACTTTTTGACCCCATCTGACCTATATTCGAAATTGTCCTAAATTTTGTTAGAATGGTTATCCTGGCCAAGTTTGATAACGATTGAGCTCAAATTGTGGCTACCGGTAATAGAGTGTTCACAAGTTTTTTCTAAGAGTTGACGAAGTGACCTACTTTTTTGATCCCACATGACCTATATTCAAATTTGACCTAGATTTTGTCAAGATGGTAATTATGACCAAGTTTGATAAAGATTGGGCTAACATTGTGGCTACTAGAGTGTTCATAAGTTTTTTCTAAGAGTTGACCTAGTGACTTACGTTTTACCCCATAATCGAACTTTGCCTACATTTTGTCAAGATGGTCGTTCTGGCCAAGTTTGACCCCACATAACCAATATTCAAACTGGACCTGAATTTGTCAATATGGTCATTTTGACTAAGTTCTGGCCAAGTTTGATAAAGATTAGGCTAAAATTGTGACTACTAGAGTGATCACAAGCTTTTCTAATATTTGACCTAATGACAGGGCCTGCTAATGACCTATTTTTTTTCATCTTACATGACCCATATTCGACCAAGATTTTGTCAAGATTGTCAACTTGACCAAGATTGAACAAGAATTGTCTAAAAGTGTGGCTATTAGAGTGTTCAAAAGCTTTTTATAAGATTTGACCTAGTGACCTACTTTTTGAACCCACATAACCCATATTCAAACTTGAGTCTAGATTTTGTCAAAATGGTCATCCTAATCAAGTAGGAGAACTGAACTCTTGTCCTTATGTCGCCCCTGAGATATGCTTCTTGGCTTATATCTACCAGTGAGTGCTGGATGCAATAGAGCATGAGCAGTCTTAGAGTGTTACATTCTGATCTCATTAGCATGGCTGTCACTAAACCCCTTTGGATCCCTTCCAAGGTCTGAGTGTGTGACTACATGTGGGGGTCCTGGATACTGTGCTTGCATACTCTAAGACAGGGAAAACTAATGCAGAGTATCAGGCTGCTTTAACAATTGGTGAACACTCTTTAGGTTCCTCTTAACAAATCCAAGAGTTCTATAAATTTCCCTTAGCGACCGCCGACCATCATGTCCATGTCATGACACATTGTTGGAAACTGTAACTCCTAGATATTTGCTGTGGTCTACCTCTTGTAAGGCTGTCCATGAAGATGGTATGTTGACTTTGCTGGTGTCTGCTGGGGGCGTTTCCACCAAGTCCATGCCTTTAATGGGTCAGTGTTGACTTGGATGAACGTACAACCTTCTAAGACACTCATAAATGTCGATCAACTAGACTCAATTGGTGACTGAAATTGTCCCATTAAGCATTCAGGAGTAAATGAGTAGAGAGTATTACTTGTTTTAATGAAACCGGAACCATGGACCCCAAACTGAAAGTAGAACCCCTTTATTGGTTCCTAAAGAACGCAGTGACAACACATGCTTAACATTATGCTTTTAAATAACCAAAACTAAATTTAAACCCTGAAGCAAAATCTGTTCCTTAAATCAAGTTTTTTAAGTTTCCAAAGGAATGTCAGGTAACTATGCAGGATTATTTATGAACAGTTTCACTTTCAATCAGAGACATTGCTTCACTTATATTTACAATGTATAGTATTATATATACCTTGATAAGGAAGGTTTTAACCAGAGTATATAGACCACTGCGTTATACTTCTTGTGTTATCTTTCAAACATGTTTCGCTGACTTTAATTTAGGAAATGTAGAGCTCTTTAGTTGATTGTGAATTTCACAATTAGAAAGTTTTCACGCATGACCGGTTCACGTCAGGATAGTTAGGAAATTTGAAAACCGTTTATAAATCAATCACACAAAAGCCCCAAAACAACAAAAAAATCAATTAAATATTTCTCTATACTTTGACTAAATGGAAATATGTGGGAAATTCTGTTGAGGTAGTAGTTAGATTCTAAAGTTCGATATCTTGCAAAATTCTATATTTTTCGATACACCGATTTATCACTTCCGTTAACTTACTGGACTATGCAAACGGCCGATTTATTAATACAAGGTAGTCCGTGCACTACTTTTGACATGATTTGGTTGGAATTACAGAATAAATGTAATTCATTATAGAAAAATGAAATATAATGAGTTATTTTGGTCCAACTTTGTTTACTATATATCATTATTTTAGCTAAAATTCTAGTCATATATTTGATCCATTGTACGTACTTATAGACGAATTTGTTGACACGAAAACTCGTTTGCTGTCACATAGGGGTCTACCTACATATACGTGCTATCACAAACAGAAGTATCGTTTATAGGACGAGAATGCTAGTCTGTGACGATAAAGAAAACCCAACTGATATATTGTAGCAAAGGTAATAACTCTAAGTTGGTTGATCTCTGTTCACCAGCTGGTCAAACCAACTGTCCTGAATAATTGTGTTTTGTCAGTTCAGATTCAGAACAGGGCTCTAGATGTCTAGAAGAACCTGTAAACCGAGAAGTCAAGAGTTATATGCAGTGCTCCAGATAAGAGGGAGTAGACTGAATAAATCCAACAGTTTCTCACTCATATTCTTATAAGAACCAAATCCTATGGTGTTACTACTCATTAGAATCGTTTCTTCCCACGTACCATAGTATCATTATGTAATGGTTACTAGACATTTTGCTATCCAGTACCCCTGTGCTTTTGCGCCTGTCAGTTCGCTACTCGGGGTGTTTTTACCCGGCTGGACGTTTCACTACCCATACACGGTGGCTGCATATAAGAAAATAATAGGGTTGAAAAATAAAACTGGGTAGCGAAAAAGTCTAGGTAGCGAAAAGACCAGCCACGAAAGCCACAAGTTAGTGAACATGCTAAGGTAGCGAAACGTCCTGAAATCGTATGTAACTACAATGTTGGAACTGGTTGCCTGCTAAAGTTATCGCAGCAGATTATCTCAGAGTATTCCACCAGCGTCTGTCATACATAATTTACGACTGTCAGTGTATACAAGTTGGTTACCTGTGTTTTCTATCCCTTAAGCTTTTTTTTGCGCATGCGCACACCTATTGTAACATATGTTAGTCGTTAATAGATCTAATTCTTAACTGGATAGTCATTAACAGAAATATCAACAAACAAAAGAGGCAAATACATTCAAAGTGAAAATAAATGTACAGTACAGGCCACATGGATTTTGCTTATTCCTCTCGTCCTCTGCGGACAGAAATCAGTTTGCGAGGACAATCTCTGCGTTTTTCCTGTCCCGACTGCCTAGGACAGCGCGTTTTTTCCGCCGCGTTTTTAGTACCTTAATCCGCCGCGGATCCGCGGCGATTTCGCGCTGTGTCACGCTACGTGGGAAAATCGATAACATTAATCTCCGCGGACGATCTCGCAACGGAGAGTCCAGGTACAAAACTCCTGTGAAACAAGAAATTGTTCATTAATATTGTAATCGTTTGGTCGAGATCTACATTGTATGTGTTGAAGTGTGTAAACAACGAACTCGTAAAATAAACAAAAATAAATGCAGATATTATATAAATGTATCCAAACCAGGCAATTCAGATGGAAGCAGTTTGTCGGAATTGACATGTACGATCAATCTGAGTCGCAAAATTACTATAAATGGCATATTTCAGATTTTGTTTACCTCAACCTGCAGTCTGCAAGCGAGTTTCCCTTTGATGTGTAGAAGTCGATTTTCGTCATCATTTACAGTGCACATTTTCTGATGTAATAATATGTGTTTACTCTTTACACAACAAGCACTCACTGTTCCGTTTCGACACAGCATATATACATGATATAAAAGCAGTGGAGTCTTGCATACTAAAGTTCATTTACACACGCGGGGCGAATGGATTTTATATCTTCGTAAATTGAATACATGTATATAGAACGATTTAAATAGATATTCAAGAATATGTTTATGAACAGAAAATTAACAAAACGAATTAAACTGCTCCGAAATTAAAGAAAACTGTCCGTATTAAACCAGATGTTTTTTGCACTACGGAAAAATATGGACACTGCCGAATGACGTTGACGTTACGCATGCTTCCAATTATGTAGTAAATTGCCAATTTTGCATTCCATTAAAATATTTATTCAACATAATTATAATGTAATTATCAATTTAAAGCTATACAGTCTATCTTTTCTATGATCGAGGCTATACACGCGTCAGGACTGCCATAAGTTGACATGAAAAATCCTAAGATTTCCAAATTTGCATTTCAAGTGCGATTTTACGAATCGTACCTTTACCCCATAGCCTTTTTGTTTTGTTGACATGCGACTTCTTAAAGCAGGCTGTTAGTAAAGCAGAATGCGACCTAAAGCAGAATGCGCCTTAGGGCGCATTCTGTTTTACTTTCAGTCTGCTTTAAGCTACCATGTACCAGAAATAAAATCCGAAGATTTAGGAAATATCCGGAGAAATGGCAGCCCTGACGCGTACTTTCAAACAATGCGTAGAACTAGTATTGAATTACTGTGTTGACCTAGGACAAAGATTTCATTTTTTTTTTATATATATTCATAAATAATTCCCGTATCTCTCTCTTTTTTCAGAGTAAACATTCTACAAAGAAGAACAAAAATAGATAACAGAGCTTCAAAAGGAACACCTGTTCTGGGTCTACATTTTTTACCAGTTCCCATTCTGTATGCACCTTGTTTCAAGCTTATTACGGTTTTGAGTCGAGTCTTAGATCGTTCTCATGCAGTTTATGTAAGATTGAGCATCATAATTATGGATTAACAAACAAAACTAGATAAAAATTAACGTAACTCGGCGTAACTGATTTGTTTTTTATCTCATTTAGCATGATATACACATAGACCTATAACACACACTGGTTAAAAATCAACACATACAAAAAATGATTACACAGCGATTACATATAGATGCAATCCACGTCATAAAAATAGTAGAAAAACATAGAATTGTGAGGCATAGCTCAAACTCGGCAATTTCTGTATTGTTTGTGATTGTTTAATAATTCTCTTTAGCAATCAGTCTACCTGACTCTGTTTAGTCTTTTCCACTTGAAAATTCCACTTGAAAAGTTCGAACCCAGACTGTGATCGAACTCCCATAGGCGAGGGGCTGAGTGATGGCTACTCACAGTGACTATATATTCTCTCTACCACGAAGGCCCCGACACATAATATCTACGAAACATACATTTGAAATGACAAAACACTCGTGCAGGAAATTCACGAGCTCTGAACAAAGCTAATTGAAACTAGTTAACCCTTTCCTCCATATATAGATACGCATTTTATCACCTTTGCAAACAGTAGACCCAGACCAGGATCGATCTTCTCTTGTTTGTTAGTATGTTGTATAGATACATGTATGATTTTGTTCTCTGGACTTCTCTTAAATTGTTTAATGTTATGTAAGCTTTTAAGAAAGTGTCTTTATTTATATCTATTCATAGCGGATGGAGTTTCTCAAATATTCATGGAGGAAACCGATAATTCAGCAATTTGACAAAGCCAAACTTAATGCTGATCTTTCAAACAGTATACAGTCTGATCTGATCAGGATGTATGCTGCTGGACATAGGTCAGCATCGAGTGAAAATTGTTGTTAGATTGTCAAACGGGTCAGTCAGTCCGTCCGTCTGTTCGTCCGTCCTACCCTCCGTCCCGAATACAGTACATACTTTGTCTGGATAACTCCTCCTACAGTTTTCAAGCTACAACCTTATTACTTGGCAGAGATTTTGCACATGTACCATAGACGTGCATGTGAACAGAATTTTGATCTGCTTTCATTTTTCACAAAAATTACAGTAAGTTGAAAATACTCAAATTTTTTACCGGCGAAGGCAATATATTTGTCTTACAGACAAAGTCATCCCTGTAGTCTGTGTTCTTAACCATTAGCATTTTCCAGTCAGTTTTCATCACAAGACGACCTCATTTTTTTTAACTGACTTCGTGTGTGCTACCCATAAATATACTAGTTTATGCGAATATTCCTCATGTCATTACATGTATATGTGCTCTCAGAGTAATAAAGGAATTGTTGAAACAATCTCTGTGTGTGTGTGTGTGTCTGTCTGTCTGTCCGTCTGTCTTTGTATGTCTCTGTATCTCTGTGCAGACATTTAGCCGAGTTTGACACACAGCAAGGTAAGACGCATATTTCCTCAGTATCACCGCAGTCTGTCTGTCTGTCTGTCTTTGTATGTCTCTGTATCTCTGCAGCCATTTGGCCGAGAATGACACACAGCAAGGTAAGACACATCATTCTTCAGTATCACCCTAGTCTTCCTTCGACATTTGATGGAGACTGTCAGGAACAATATCTTAGCATTTTGATGAGATGAAAAGAGTCTTACCTGAAAGACAACAAAATACCATTAATTAGCTGTACTTTTGAAAGTTCCGATAACGATTCAACGATACAAATCAGTTTAGCAACGGAATTATAAATACACATGTGTGTTCAATTCCGCGGTTTAACTGTTCTATATAGTTCAAAACATAATTATAATAAAAAAAATATTGTGTAAGCGTGAAACTTGACGGAACAATGAAACACATAGACAGACAGACAGACAAGTTGATAGATAGCTTAAATAGTGACCGACAACGATACACATCAGGTCTTTTATTTCTTACATAAAAACCCTTCGACAAATTCCACCAAACAACAACTAATAGCAAAAAATTGACCTGGTAATCGCAAAAACAGCGTTAATACATACATGAATTGTAATTTGGTAAAAAAAAAAAAAGTGCCGTATCACCCATCAGGCTACGAAGACGAATCCGTACTCCTAGCCACAGGTACTTGACACATACTTTATTATCTATGACCCCCCCCCCCCCCCTTTTAAAAAAAATAAATAATAAAGTATGTGTCAAGTACCTGTGCTCCTAGCCTCACAGTTTAGGCACAGGTGCATGTAAATGTGTCAAAAATGTTAATAAAATAATGTCACTGGTGCATCTAATTCGAATGAGGTGCTAAATCGGCCTGAATAACATAAAAAAAAAGAGATGGATTTTGCACCTCATTCGAATCGGATGCACAATGACATTATTTTATTACCGCTTAAGACATATTTACATGTACCTGTGAGTTTATGAGTACGGGTCCTTATACTCATAGCCATTTAAAAATATACATGTATCCAGGAACGTAGATTATAGACTAAGTTCCTGATGTATCATATAAGATTTAAATATAATTACAACAAAAACCCAACCTTTTTCGTGAGGATTTTTTTTTACGTGAAAGCATGGATACTTACTGAGTATACAAAAAAGCTTCTTTGTATATGGTGGACTGATATAAATTTAATAGGTTGACCTAGTTGTCAGATTTTCAGAAAATGGATTATCCTCGTTTTCGGAATACCTTGTTTTCATTTAGCTGTGGATGTTGGTAGATCTATATATGTTTTGAATAACGGACCAGATCTAATAGATTATGGACAACATAAATAAGAAATAGTAGGTATTTCATTTCAGTTTTATTATTTTGTCCGTAACGTTGTCGGTGGCCAGTAGGTTATTTTGTATAAAAGGAAGATTTAATTATGCTCGCGTAAAACTTTTTCGGCTGGTGTTTTCCCTGATGTTGATGCATTTGAAAATAATTTAATAGGGACAAAGCTGAAAAAGTAGCAAGATAATGTAAAATATCCGTCAAAATCTCCGCCATGGGCCAGGTAATTAAACTCTCGAACGAGAGGACAAACGCTGCGTTCGAAGTTACGAACGCCACGGATACGCGGCGAAATTGAGGTGTGAATTTCGCAGCGGAAAAAACTCTCGTGACGCTGCGTCGGGAGTTTAGACTCTCGACGCGGCGGACGATTTTAGGCATTCCGCGCAAGACAAAATCGCGGAGTCGAGAGGATTTTGAAAAATCCATGTGGCCTGTACTGTACGTTTTTATAACCAGGTCACTACACTCGATCACTGGGAGGCTTTCTTGTCAATTCTGATTTGTCATTTGATAAATAGGTGATAATGGCATCAAATTTGTCATTTGCAAAAAACAGTGCAGTTCTAATGCTATAGTCCATTGCATGCAATCAAAACATTTTGGTGATAATTGGGAATAGTTTCGTTTTACAATAACTTTTGTGCAATTTATCAGTAAAAAGTTACATTGGATAGATACAAATGACATCTTCGATTTGGAAAAGATAATTGTAATTCAACATTTGAAAGTTCCAGTTTTTTATTGGTGGAAATAATTTGATGACCCTACCTGTAAACATGACCAAGGGACGCAAATCAAGCAAATTTATGAATATGAACTAAACGTCTACCAGTAGTAACCAGAAACACTTTGCACCAGGGGTCGAATTGACAAGAAAGATGCTAATTGACAATAATCAAGGATATATAGTTAAATTATCATCGAGTAGCCAAAAGCAGGGCTGCCATATCTCAGACATTGTACCGGTTGTCTCAGGCATTTTCCCCAGTTTTTACCTCTATTTTATTTTTAAATAAAATCTCAGGCCCAGTTTTCTCCCTATAATGTTATATTCTATATAAAAAGTTTAAATCTCTGGCATTTCTAAGGATTTTCTCAGGGATTTAGTCTAGAAAAGTATGGTACCCCTTCTAAAGGCCTCATGATTTAATGACTCCACATCTCAACTCCTAACTGTAGTCTAATGCATTATAATGAAACAATATACGACTTTGTTATTTCTTAACTTTAATTTGAAAATTGTTTCTGTATAATGTATATGGTTTTTTTTTCAGACTGAGTAAACTTATGCCAGGAAGCAATGCTTAGTATAATAAAGCCAAAAGAATCTTTCAGCAGCTTTGAATACATTCTAAGTGAAGAAATATCTGACATGTGGATGTGATAAGGAAATCATTTGCACCACCATGAGGCTCAAACATCAGCTTGATATGTTCAGGAGATCGTTTTTCAGATTATTATGTCAACGAAGGTGTACTCTTACAAGAGCACTGCTAATTGTCATATTAGTCAGTACAATAATATTCACAGTATTGATCTATGGAAAAGACAGTCCAACAGTGAGAAGAGAAAAGTCAAGGTCGCCACCAGTGTCAATGACATCTTGCAGTGTAAATTCATTAGCTGGCGGCCTTGTTGCAAATAATCATGACTCACAAGGGAATATACGTATAGGCAAAAGGATTCTTGTTATTGTAGAATCTCCTTATACTAGAAATGCAAAAAGTATTTTTGCTGCATTAGAGTCTGCAAGATTTCCATATAAAGGCATTTCAGATGAAAAGAATCTGCCAACATTGACTCATATGGGTAAGGGCAGATTTGGTGTGATAATATTTGAATCTTTTCAATTGTATCTTAATCTAGACTATTGGAATAAACAGTTAATTGACAAGTATTGCAGAGAATATGAAGTCGGAATAATATTTTTCATGAAATCAATAGAAAACACTGAAATTAAAGTTGAAAAGTTTACGGAGTTCTCATTAACAGTGCAGTATGATGTGTCAATTAAAAATTATCAGCTAAATGTTGACTCTCCAGTGTGGAGAATAGTTCGACCAGGGGAGGTAATTACTAAAAGATTATCTCAAGATAATTGGGCAATTTTTAATTTTAATCATTCAACATACCAGCCATTGGCCATGGCAGAAGAAGCAGTTCCATTTTACACTGACTATGAATCACTCATACCAAATAGGAGTAAAACAGTCATACCTGCAGTGTTGGACAGGGGTTTGAATGATGGCATAAAGCGTATCTTTCTGGGTAACAATTTCTCCTTTTGGCTACATGGACCAGTTTTGTTGGATAGCATATCATACCTGTCCCATGGAAAACTGGCTTTGCCACTAGAGAGACTAATGCAAATAGACATAGATGACATATTTGTCGGTGCTGAAGGGACAAGAATGAAAGCAGTTGATGCCAAGGTAATAACACATGTGGATTCTTTCCCTCATAGACTGTTTCCTGAGTTTAAAGCGACTCGCAACCAGACGGTGTATTTGCTAAAATAAAATAAAATACGCAAATAAAAGCAAATGTGTAGCATTATCGTGCATCTTGCATTAGAAAATTATGATGAGTCTAAAAACATCCTTAAGAAAAGTCTTCAAATCTGAATCTTTTAGATATTTTCCATTTTATCTGTTGCGTCCAAAGATGCAACAGAAATTCATTACGTGCTCAGACATAAACTGGAACGAATTGTGTATTCAACATCGCTACACATTGAAGTACATTAAATCGATTGGCTATGTACACATGAATGAATAGTCCGGTTAGTTCAGGGGCCGTATTCTGAAACATTCTAAGTATTTTAATTAGAAATTTCTAAACTCTAACATTTTCAACTAAGATTATTTTTCGCTAACTTTTACTCTAAGAAAATACTAAATTATTTTCTTAGCGAAAAAAAAACTAAGAGTAAATTATGGCCGTTGTCAGGGACTTTCCCGACTAAAATGACGTCACTCTTCTCGCATACTAACATGTGTGACTGTTTATTTGCGGTGTAGTTTTCGGGTTATTTTCTTCTCCCGTTTATAAAGCAGCAAATATTGTCCCAGAATAAGTAGAATAGATAATTAATTGAATAAAAAGTGTTTATACATAAGCGTAAATACATAATTAGGTTCACAATTATAATTAACTAACAAGCCAAATTTCAACGAAGTCGCCGTAGCTCAATCGATAGCGACTCTGCCTGGCATGACGAGGGTAGCCGGTTCGAGCCACACAGGGTACGATCTTTTTTTTTCTTAACAACCCCCTTCTTTTTTGTTTAATTATCATCACAAGTTCCATAGATTCATTTCTTTAAATACAAATAACTGCTTTATCCTTCCACTGCCAAACTTTTGTGATAGTTTACTCCTTTAAATGTTCTTGTCGTCTGCTTCAATTTTGTTGCCTGCAATATCGTTTCAAAGCCTTAAATGTAAGGAAGTATAACTGAAAAGATTCGATACGAGTGTCAAACAGTTTGGATCCTGATCCTGATCGCGAAACGCGGCGTCTGATCAAGGTGCAAAATGTTTGCAAACGTTCCTTTAGACGAGAGTGAGTCTAATTCTCACAGTTTCATTGTCGTCTGCTTCAATTCTGTTGTCTGCAGTATCTTTTTAAAGTTAATTGTATGACTGAAAATAATTCAATACGAGTGCCAAATAGTTTGGATCCTGATAATAGATCCAATCTGTTTGCAAACGCGCATTTAGTCGCCAGAGTGAAAGGGTTAAAGCATGCTAGAATTGATGTAAAAGTCTCCAATTAGAGGTTTCCTTCTTATTGGCAGCCTGCTTTAAAAGAAAACCACTTATTATGCTAAGCGCGACTTGGATAACATTTGTTAACAGTTTCTATACAGTAAAGATCCAGATCAGACGCCGCGTTATGCGACGTCTGATATGATCCAAACTTGTTTGCCAGTCATATTTTACTGTTTTTAAGTTTTGAAAGTATCAAATTGATTATGTTGTTTTCTGCAGATGATGTGTTTGCAGCAGATGACAATTCTGCATGACAATGGTTAAACATCAATCTGCAGGACACTTTTCTTAATGTTTTTCAAATATCAAGAAATAGTAGAAACATGAAAGTCATTACTAGAACTAGCAGGCTGACAATAAGAAGGAAAATTTCTAATTGGAGACTTTTACTTCAATTTTAGCATGCTTTAACCCTTTCACTCTCAATGGCGCCTAAAAGCACGTTTGCAATCAGTTTGGACCTTGATCAGACGCCGCGTAACGCGGCGTCTGATGAGGATCCAAACTATTTGGCACTCGTATTGAATTCTTTTCAGTCATACTGCCTTACAATTTACTTTGAAACGATATTGCAGACAACAAAATTGAAGCAGACGACAATGAAACGGTGAAGAAGTAAACTATTACGAAAGTTTGGCATTGAAAGAATTAAGCAGTTATTTGTATCTAAAGAAACGAATCTATAGAAATAATGATGATTTTTTAAAAAAAAAAAAAAAAGAAAAAGAAGGGGGTTGTTAAGAAAAAAAAGATCGTACCCTGTGTGGGTCGAACCGGCGACCCCCGACATGCAAGTAAGACTCGCTATCGATTGAGCTACGGCGACTTCGTTGAAATTTGGCTTGTTAGTTAATTATAATTGTGAACCTAATTATGTATTTACGCTAGTTTTGGTACATACAGTGGTCATTTATTACTAAAAATATAGACTTTGAATAGATATCGATCTTTTCCACGTTTTCGCGATGAAGACTGTATGTAATAATGTCTTAAACAGTAATCCCAGTCCTTTGTAATGACGTTACCCCACCCAGACTTTGACCCAATTTCACGAAGCCACTCAAACACAAACGTCGGCTCAAAAACATCCGCTAAACGTATCTATAGGTCTATAAATGATTTTTATTCAATAAATTATCTATTCTACCTGTTATTACTGCTTAATAAACGTTCGTGTTCTAATCCTAGAAAATTCTAAAAAGTTAAGAGAGGGTCACAGTTTTCTTAAGTTTTGAGAAAATTCTATAGTAAATTTGGCGAGTTGAGAATTTTCTTAGTTTTTTTCATCTTTCTAAGAGGGAATCCCCAAATACTTAGCTGAAATGGTCGAAAACTAAGACTATATTGATTTTCTAAGAGTATATCGTTATACTTAGTGAAATATGTCGAGTTTAGAATTATCTTAGTTTTTTTCACTTTCTAAGAGTATATCATCAAATACTTAGACTAAATTGCCGAAAACTAAGAGAATATTGATTTACTTAGAGTAAAAGTTATCTAAGAGTGTTTCAGAATACGGGCCCAGGTGGCTAAGCCGCAGCCTTACTTTTCCTTTTCTGTTCCCGCATGCCGAGTCCCGGGAACGAATCCCACCAGAGCTCAATATTTTTTATGCCCCCAGCATCGACAGATGCGGGGCATATAGTAATTGTCCTGTCCATCCGTCCGTCCGTCCGAGCGCACGAAAGGTCCTTTGTTGGGTAGGGAGAACAATAGATTCCATTCATTCCGTGATTGCCCTATTGTTATGTTGGGTATTTTAGTGTACTGTTGGGTACTTTTAAACAAAAAATATACCCAACAAATGTCCAACTGTGAGAACGTCCGTGCGTGCGTGCGTCCGTCCGTAACAAGGTTAAGTAGATTTTACCGTTTCATCTAGCATCAACATCGCTTACCCAAATGCTTTGATACTTATACAGTTGTTGCCTTGGACCATTCCCTATCCACCAATATCACCAAACTTTGATTTTGACCTTGACCTAATTTGGACTTAGAAAATTTTAAATAGGCTATTTCTTGGTTAACTAGATTTTACCGTTTCGTCTAGCATCAACACAACTGACTACAATGCTTTAATACTTATACAGTTGTTGCCTTGGACCATTACCAACTCACCAACATCACCAAACTTTGTCCATGACCTAATTTAGACTTAGAAAATTTTAAATAGGCTATTTCTTGGTTAACTAGATTTTACCGTTTCGTCTAGCGTCAACACAACTGACTACAATGCTTTGATTCTTTTACAGTTGTTGCCTTGGACCACTACCAACTCACCAATATCACCAACATCACCAAACTTTGACCTTGACCTAATTTGGACTTAGAAAATTTTAAATAGGCTATTTCTTGGTTAACTAGATTTTACCGTTTCGTCTAGCATCAACACAACTGACTACAATGCTTTGATACTTATACAGTTGTTGCCTTAGACCATTACTAACTCACCAATGCTCAGTTTGACCCTGACCTTGACCTAATTTTGACTTAGAAAAGATTCAGAATATATTGTCAAGGATGCCACTGGGGGCATAAGCGTTTATTGAACGCGCAGTCTTGTTTTTATTGAAATGCATTTTTAAACAGAATTTCTTATCCGAAACTAATTCTAACCTGTTTATTTAAGCGTTTGACATATATTTACAAATTACTATTTTTATGCCCCCAGCATCGACAGATGCGGGGCATATAGTAATCGTCCTCACCGTCCGTCCGTCCGTCCGTCCGTGTGTGTGTCCGTAACAAGGTTAAGTAGATTTTACCGTTTCGTCTAGCATCAACACCGCTTACCCAAATGCTTGGATACTTATACAGTTGTTGCCTTGGACCATTCCCTATCCACCAATATCACCAAACTTTGATTTTGACCTTGACCTAATTTGGACTTAGAAAATTTTAAATAGGCTATTTCTTGGTTAACTAGATTTTACCGTTTCGTCTAGCATCAACACAACTGACTACAATGCTTTGATACTTATACAGTTGTTGCCTTGGACCATTACCAACTCACCAAACGTTGATTTTGACCTTGACCTAATATGGACTTAGAAAAGTTTAACTAGGCTATTTTTTGGTTAACTAGATTTTACCGTTTAGTCTAGCATCAACACAACTGATTATAATGCTTTGATACTTATACAGTTGTTACCTTGGACCATTACCAACTCACCAATAATACCCAAGCTCAGTTTGACTCTGACCTTGACCTAATTTGGACTTAGAAAAGATTCAGAATATATTGTCAAGGATGCCACTGGGAGCCTAAGCGTTTATTGAACGTGCAGTCTTGTTAATGCTAAATCTGGTTGCGAGTCCGTTTAAGATCAGGTTGCAGCTTAACTCTTTCAACCCCAGTCACACATATACATGTCTTTGCAAACAGTGTACCTGTGAAGAGTAAACTTGTCCTATGCAAACATTGAAAACCCTGACCATCGTCTGAACTGTTTGTCATAAGTGTAGTGCAATACATTGACAAAACAACCCTGAATAGTCAAAAATGGACTAGTTAGACTAAATTGGAAACAGAAGTTATCTTATTGACTAATTGAGGAAAGGGTTAAAGCAGAATGAAAGTAACACAGCAATCTTCTGTAGTACAAGAAGAGCAGTGAGCAGCTGTCAAGATGTAGAAACAGTTTCCTTTTGCTTATTTTACGGGATAATGCTGCAGATGACAAACATAAGTCATTATAGTGTGCTTTAACCCATTACCCCATAAATATGCCTTTTTACGCCTTTGATTTATTCCTCCACTCTAGAAAATAGTTCCAATTTAAACAGTCATGAATATGTTTCATAAGAAATATTTTCTATATTGTAGTAGATGGTAGCTTAAAGCTGGCTGAAAGTAAAGCAGAATGCGCCTTAAGGCGCATTCTTCTTTACTTTCAACCTGCTTTAAGAGGTCACCTATCTTCAAAACTAGAAACAGACTATGGGTTAAAGGGTAAAATGGGTTAAAGGGTAAAAGGCTAAGCCTGCTGGGTCTCTTGTGTTTCATTAATGACTTACTATAACATATGTGTACCTGTCTGTGAGGTCTGTTCACATATAACATATCTGTTATATCTATAATCATTAGGGATGGGAATTCGAACCCAAATTGCTATTCGAATATTCGCTTAAAGTATTCGAATAATTCGAATAATTCGCCTGGAATAAACGCTTTGTCCGATGGGGGGGTGGGGGGGGGGGGGGGGGGGGGGGGGGGGGGGGGTGTTATCCGATCCGAGTATAATTTCATCATCAAATTCAATTTTTCAATGTTTGCTTCGTAGAAATACCTATCTTAAATGGACCAAACCCTGAGCAGAATGTGTATTCTGTGACAATCGTCTGATTGACTGGTAAACTTATCAACTTTTGCAACCATTTACTACAGTGAATCTTTGTAGATATGGCGGTCTCCGAATGTAAGGGATGCAACTCGTGTTTAACGCAACATCTATATCTGCATTAAAATTAGTTTCGAATTAAGTCGAGTCAGGTTTTTTTGCGTAAATATTTTGTTGGCTTTACAAATTACATTTAATCTGCTTTTAAAATTAATCTGAACACACACTAGCTCTCAAGTTTCTGCATGCAGATGTTACACTCTGAAACGAACGTAACAAACAAAACAGGTTGCTGATTTCTTGTCGGCAGAACGAGTAAATTCTTTCACACAGGGGAAGCAGTAGCCGGTGGCATAGTTGCGTTTTAGTAAGAATTTGATCGTTTATAGATCTACGTCTTGTGTAAGGTCAATATTAAGCTTTCATGACGTCTTAACTAGAATGTTTGATGATTTTAAATAGTGTTTGCGTGATATTGGTAGTTTACGAAAAGCGTCATTTGAGCCGCTATGATTGGCGATATTAACAATTATTCGTCTTTTTTTTATTGGATGCTCTTAAATGTACTGTGCTAAACACACTTCTTTTGTTTGGCAACTAGGGTTCCCCAACATGTCAATTTATTAACTGCGAGTCCATTGATCCGATGTCAGGGAGGGCCGTTGATTACATAACACAGCGGGTAATGTTTGCAAACTGTGTACAACTTGACAGGCGCTATCAAAACACTGACCAGCCGGGGGTGATAATCACCCTACACACGAGGATTAATGGCGAACGATTAGCCTGGTTGGAGAAAATGAAACAGCTAGTCTCTCAAATAAATTGAATAATCCATATTATGATTTTAACAAAAATAAAATTTCAGAGACAACTATTCGAATACTTAAATGGGATTCGAATATTCGACCCTTATGCGAATATTCGAATATTCGGTCCCGCCCCTAATAATCATACATGTACATACAAAAGAAACAGAAGCACTCTTCTGTGTAAATTATATTTATTTACAGGCCCTTAAAGATGCACAAGATCGTCTGCAGGAGCGTGTGGAAGGCTTTCACTTCATGCTTGGGTATTCTGCCTGGTATTTCTTGAATGGAAATGATGAAGAAGATCAAGGAGACAAGATGTTACTAGGTAACTTTGAAATACGGCATACTTTATGAACCCTCTCAGTCTCTGTTACCCATTAACCTCTAGTGGTGCATATGAGCCATGTCATGACAAAACCTGCCTCATTGCATTGCAACATTGTACAGACCAAGCACTGTTGTCCATCTAGGCTCGCAGTATCCAAGTTTACAATATTTAATGTAGCTATATAAATTGCTTTAGATGCCTGTGGGTGTCAAACCATGTACATGTACATGTAGCTCAAGACCAGCCATTGCCTCTTTGACACAGTGACCGGCCTTGATCTACACTTTTTGCAATGCAATGAGTCGGGTTTTTATATGACATGGCTCATATAATTATGTTTCATTTACAAACTATGTACTGTTGAAGTGTACACTTGTTCTATGAAACAGTGCAGACCTAGATCAGAAGTCTCCTACAGGAGCCCTCTGATCAGCATCTGCAATGTTTGTCATTTTGTAAAAAAATTCAACCCTAAATTGTAGAATGAGAGTATGGTCTTTATCCAATTTGTTTACTACAGTAGCGTGCTGAAGGTTGATTTTGACATATATATCAAGGAGTTGAGTTTATTTATATAAAAGTGTATCAGTGGTGCCTAAGTAGGCATTTCCTTGACATCAACAGTTATTGTTTAACATTGAGAACAGGATTGTCATGTTTTGAGACTGAGACATTAACACCTACAGTGGAGAATCTGTTATTCTTTCCCGTTTAAACGCAAACGTACGCAAACGCAAAGCACTAAAACGTAGAAAAGAACAACTTTTGGACAATTCTGATAATTATAACCCGGCGTCTGATCTGGCTCGAAACTGTTTGCACTGAAAATAATAGTTTTAGCGTAAACGCGTTTATTGGGAAAGAATAACAGATTCTCCACTGTACCCGTATGCATCAATTACAAACAGTATACAAGTGAAGAGTATACTTGTTCCATGCAAACAGTGCAGACCCAGATTGCATTGCTCAATACAAGATTGATTGTATTTTCACAAAAACAGAAGTTTTTATAGTGGTTGCAAAAAAAAGAAAAATTAAGTTCAGCCCACGAAGTAAATAGAGTTAATAATAGCTTAATTTGAACTTCACCCATTTTCTAAAGTTGACTTTTTTAAAGTTTGATTGAGTCAAAAAAACAAGTAATTCATTGTTAAAAAGTAGCCAAGATATGCTTTGCCTTTGAAATATATGTGTGTTAAACTTAATCCATTGCACTCTAGGGATGGCTATACTCATTCTTTACAAACAGTGTTCCTGTTAAGAGTAAACTTGTCCTATGCAAACATTGTACACCTAGACCAGAGGGCTCCTGAATGAGCTCTCAGATCACTGGCTGCACTGTTGGCCATTTTGCAATTTATTGCAAAAAACCCACTCTTGAATAATGTAAAAATTGAACTAGACTTAAATGAAAACTGAAATTTCCATTTGAAGTTTCAGGGGTGAATTAGTTATGCAAGCTTGAGTTATCTAGAATTGGGTGTAATTATGATAACTATTTAACCCATTACCCCATAGCCTGTTTCTTTTTAGCTCACCTGAGCCGAAGGCTCAAGGTGAGCTGTTGTGATCGCCCGCCGTCCGTCGTCCGTCTGTCCGTCTGTCCGTCCGTTCAAATTTACTTCAAGCGACAACTCCTCTGAAACCGCGAGTCTGAGGAAAAAACTAATTTGCTCACGGTGTTCCTTGGATGCTTCTCTACAGAAATTGTTAAAATGAAACTTTAAAGTGGACTACTTATTGAAATTTATTAAAAAAAGTGAAAAACTTTAAACAAGTTTTTTGTAAAAAACCACTGTTCCCACACCTTAGATATTGCATGAATAGTATCTTCTACTAAATCACTTTCAAAATTGTAAAAAATCAAAACCCTAGGATCAAATTTGACTCAACCCTGGCCATATCAGTGCTTTTTGATGCAGGTCTGACAGTAAAAACTCTCTAATGATCCGTTTTATACAGACGCATTGTATCTTCCAGGCTAAGAAGCTACCCTTATACTAAATGCAACATTTTTGCAAACAGTTTGGATCCAGGTCAGATGCCACATAATGCTGCATCTAATCTGGATCTAAACTATTTGCCACTCATTTACATATTTTCTTATATTTAGAAAATATAAGTTATTATTTTTTACATATTTCACATACAAACATTTGGAGCAGACAACAGTTCAGCATAATAATAGTCATTTCTCTCTGAGACCGTCTCCAATTGCATAACTGACCCATAGCTAGCTCTGAACTCAGGTCACTGAGATACATAACAGAAATGAAAGTGATGTCTGCTATTTTATGCTCAAGCACAACTTAGTTCGAGGCATATTACTTTTGGTCTGTCTGTTTGTTTGTTTGTGTCTTGTTTGTTTGTTTATCTTTCTGTCTATCAGTCCACAATTAATTCTTGGCCATAAACAGTATGGATCCAGGTCAGATGCCACATAATGCTGCTTCTAATCTGGATCCAAACTATTTGCCACTCATTTACATATAGTTTCTTATATTTAGAAAATGTAAATAATGATATTTATTAACCTATTAACCCATACATATTCTTTTTTATGTCTTTAATTTATTCTTCCACAGAAGAAAATATTTCACTTTATACAGTCATTGTTGTCTTTAACAATTGCTTCAAATGACATCTCCTCATATACCGCTGAAAAGATTTCAACCAAACTTTACACGAATGTTCCTTGGGTCAAGTTCTTTCAAAATTGTTCAAAGAATTAAAAACAATGTAGAACTCTGGTTGCCATGGCAACCAAGTGAAAAAATAAGGAAATCTTAAAAAAAATTCTTGTCTGAAACTACAAGGGCCAGATCTTAGACATTTGTCACATAGCATCATCTACAGGTCCTCTATCAAACTACAAACTATGCCCCTGGGGTCAAAATTGGCCCCGCCCAGGGGGTCACAGTTTAACATAGAGTTATATAGTGAAATGTCTTCTCCTCTGAAACTAATATGGCCAGAGCTTTGATATCTGGCTTGGTGACACTTTTAGATGTCCTATACCAATAAGGTTCAAATGGTTCTGGTCGATTGCATATCATCTACAGGTCCTCTATCAAGTTTGTACAAATTATGCCCCTGGGGTCAAAATTAGCCCCACTCCGGGGGTCACAGTTTTCATACGTCTTCTTTTCTGAAGCTAATATAGCCAGAGCTTTGATATTCGGCATGGTGTTACTTCTAGATGTCCTTTATCTATTTTGTTCAAATGGTTCCAGTCTGTTGCATATGTAGGTCACAGGAGCTAAAAATAGATTTTTTCAATGGAAACTTAAAAAAAATCTTCTTGTCTAGAACCCTAGTACCCTGATCTTAGATATTTGGAACATAGCATCATCTACAGGTCCTCTATCAAGATTGTTCAAATTATGCCCCTCGGGTAAAAAATGACCCCGTCCTGGACTTAAATCATTATCTCCATTTTGATGTACAGCTATTCTCAGGTGAGCAACATATGCCCCATGGGGCTCTTGTTTTGAAGATAATTGACCATTTAAAGCAGATTGAAAGTAAAGCAGAATGTGCCTTAAAGAGGCTCGCAACCGGATCAAGCATTAAACATAGTAATTTGTAAATATATGTCAAATGCTTATATAAATGGGTAAAATTTAGTTTAGGATAATAAATTCTGTTAAAAAATGCATTTCCAAAAAAAAAAAAAGAAGAGGCTCTGTTGGGATTCGAACCCGTGACCATCCATGCGGAGACAAAAATGAAAATTGAGGCATCGCCTTTACGCCCTCGGCTACGGACGCTCTCTATATATATAGTAGCGAACTAACATACTTCAATGATAGCTATTAATAGAACATTATTCGGCTCGGGTTTATGTCTGACCCCGTGTATGGAAGCAACAACAACAACTATACCGTTAGCTAACGCTATGGAAAAACGATGGAAAATATCTAAAAAACTAAGATTCGGTGACGATTCTTGAGACGTTTTTTGGACTGATCATATTTTTTTAATGTCAGAAGCCAAATAATGCCACAAATTTGCTTTTATTTGAGTATTTTATTTTATTTTGACAAGAACACCATCCGGTTGCGAGTCCCTTTAAGGCACATTCTGCTTTACTTTCAGCCTGCTTTAAGCTATTATCTGTTAGAATATAGAAACTATTTCTTATAATTCTCATTTGTGACAGTGTAAATTGGAACTATTTTCTTCAGAATAGGAATAAATTAAAGGCGTTAAAAGGTGTATTTGTGGGGTAATGGGTTAACTAATGATTGCAGAGCTGAAGGACAACTTTTACTGGTTTCCCCATATGTGGAGACATGAACAGCCACACAAGTTCTCAGAGGCAGATCTCATGAAGAATATGAAGCTCAACTATCAGTTTGCCATGGTATGTTATTGTTGCTGTCTGTATTTAACACTGTCAATATATATTCAGTGAGGGGCGTAGCCAGCGATACGCACTTACGCACGTGCGTAACATCACTTTGAAAAATAAAAATCAAACATGGCCAAAAATGGCATAAATACCGAAGGCTAAGGGGGTTAGACCTTAATGTCTAAAATGAAGATTTCAAACACACTTCAGAGCTCACCATTTCAGTTCTAATTTCCATTTTTCCCCCGGGGAGGACCCCGGATCCCCCACCACCATTTGTCAATTTCAAGTTTCAGAAACCGAATTTAGAAATTAGTAACTACAAAGACGACGGCCTCAAGCCTACGATGCTACATGTGATCTGCTACATGTGCATCTCGTGCGTCTAAACATTGAGTCAAATAGTACTAGCAGAAAAAGATGTTAGTCAGAATATAATGTTATGTCTTATTTAACGAAGCTTTGAACAAAATTGTATCGTTCACATACGGTAGTTCGTATTTAGTGACCTAAAAATCCCCCACCAACAATTTTTCATAGTTCATAATTAAATACATGTGGATCGTATGTACAATGTAAACCTAAATCGTCTAAAAGTCGAAAGTTCTTGAAAATATATAGGTTAGTCACATTGATCGTATTCAGTGTCCAAGATCCCATCAAACACACTTCAGAACTCACCATTTCAGTTCTTATTATGATTTTTTCTCCCGGGGGAGGACACCCACTTCCATTTCTTAAGTTCAAGTTTCAGAAAATCAAGAACTTAGTTACTACAAAGTTGGCAGCCGGAAAACTCCAACATTGTTTCGTGTACTTCTCGTGTGTATTAAAGTCAACTAGTTCTAGTAGTGGGAAAAAATGGTCACACAATAAGGTTATGTCTTATAAAACAGAGCCTTCAAGCAATTTTTAGCTCGCCTGTACGAAGTACATAACGAGCTATTGCAATACCCCCGGTGTAGTCGTCGGCGTCGTCGTGAACGGCGTAAACAATGTTAAGAAAATGTCTGTATCTTCTATGTCCCTTGAGGTATTGCTTTCATAGTTGGTATGTGTGTGTATATGGACAAGACCTTTCCATGCACAGAAAAATGTGGACCCCTTTGACCTTGACCTTGAACTTAGGGCCCGTGTTAAGGTTTCAAAATCTGTGTTTAGGTTTCGAAAAATGCCTATAACTTCTATGTCCCTTGAGGTATTGCTTTCATAGTTGGTATGTGTGTGTATATGGACAAGACCTTTCCATGCACAGAAAAAGTTGGACCCCTGTGACCTTGACCTTGAACTAAGGGCCAGCGTTTAGGTTTCCAAATCTGTGTTTAGGTTTCGAAAAATGCCTATAACTTCTATGTCCCTTGAGGTATTGCTTTCATAGTTAGTATGTGTGTGTATATGGACAAGACCTTTCCTTGCACAGAAAAATTTGGACCCCTGTGACCTTGACCTTGAACTTAGGGCCCGCGTTTAGGTTTTGAAATCTGTGTTTAGGATTTGAAAAATGCCTATAACTTCTATGTCCCTTGAGGTATTGCTTTCATAGTTGGTATGTGTGTGTATATGGACAAGACCTTTCCATGCACAGAAACATTTGGACACCTGTGACCTTGACCTTGAAGTTAGGGCCCGCGTTTATGTTTCGAAATCTGTGTTTAGGTTTCGAAAAATGCCTATAACTTCTATGTCCCTTGAGGTATTGCTTTCATAGTTGGTATGCGTGTGTATATGGATAAGACCTTTCCATGCACAGAAAAAATTGGACCCCTGTGACCTTGACCTTGAACTTAGGGCCCGCGTTTAGGTTTCGAAATCTGTGTTTAGGTTTCGAAAAATGCCTATAACTTCTATGTCCCTTGAGGTATTGCTTTCATAGTTTGTATGTGTGTGTATATGGACAAGACCTTTCCATGCACAGAAACATTTGGACCCCTTTGACCTTGAACTTAGGGCCCGCGTTTATGTTTCGAAATCTGTGTTTAGGTTTCGAAAAATGCCTATAACTTCTATGTCCCTTGAGGTATTGCTTTCATAGTTGGTATGTGTGTGTATATGGATAAGACCTTTCCATGCACAGAAACATTTGGACACCTGTGACCTTGACCTTGAACTTAGGGCCCGCGTTTAGGTTTCGAAATCTGTGTTTAGGTTTCGAAAAATACCTATAACTTCTATGTCCCTTGAGGTATTGCTTTCATAGTTGGTATGTGTGTGTATATGGACAAGACCTTTCCATGCACAGAAACATTTGGACACCTGTGACCTTGACCTTGAACTTAGGGCCCGCGTTTATGTTTCGAAATCTGTGTTTAGGTTTCGAAAAATGCCTATAACTTCTATGTCCCTTGAGGGTTGCTTTCATAGTTGGTATGTGTGTGTATGTGTATATGGACAAGACCTTTCCATGCACATAAATTTTTTTACCCCTGTGACCTTGACCTTGAACTAAGGGCCTGCGTTTAGGTTTCGAAATCTGTGTTTAGGTTTCGAAAAATGCCTATAACTTCTATGTCCCTTGAGGTATTGCTTTCATAGTTGGTATGTGTGTGTATATGGACAAGACCTATCTATGCACAGAAACATTTGGACCCCTGTGACCTTGATCTTGAACTTAAGGCCTGCGTTTAGGTTTTGAAATCTGTGTTTAGGTTTCGAAAAATTCCTATAACTTCTATGTCCCTTGAGGTATTGCTTTCATAGTTGGTATGTGTGTGTATATGGACAAGACCTTTCCATGCACAGAAAAATTTGGACCCCTGTGACCTTGACCTTGTACTTAGGGCCCGCGTTTAGGTTTCGAAATCTGTGTTTAGGTTTCAAAAAATGCCTATAACTTCTATGTCCCTGGAGGTATTGCTTTCATAGTTGGTATGTGTGTGTATATGGACAAGACCTTTCCATGCACAGAAACATTTGGACACCTGTGACCTTGACCTTGAAGTTAGGGCCCGCGTTTATGTTTCGAAATCTGTGTTTAGGTTTCGAAAAATGCCTATAACTTCTATGTCCCTTGAGGTATTGCTTTCATAGTTGGTATGTGTGTGTATATGGACAAGACCTTTCCATGCACAGAAAATTTTGGACCCCTGTGACCTTGACCTTGAACTTAGGGCCCGTGTTTAGGTTTCGAAATCTGTGTTTAGGTTTCGAAAAATGCCTATAACTTCTATGTCCCTTGAGGTATTGCTTTCATAGTTGGTATGTGTGTGTATATGGACAAGACTTTTCCATGCACAGAAACATTTGGACCCCTGTGACCTTGACCTTGAACTTAGGGCCCGCGTTTATGTTTCGAAATCTGTGTTTAGGTTTCGAAAAATGCCTACAACTTCTATGTCCCTTGAGGTATTGCTTTCATAGTTGGTATGTGTGTGTATATGGACAAGACCTTTCCACGCACAGAAACATTTGGACCCCCTTGACCTTGAACTTAGGGCCCGCGTTTAGGTTTCGAAATCTGTGTTTAGGTTTCTAAAAATGCCTATAACTTCTATGTCCCTGGAGGTATTGCTTTCATAGTTGGTATGTGTGTGTATATGGACAAGACCTTTCCATGCACAGAAACATTTGGACCCCTGTGACCTTGATCTTGAACTTAGGGCCCGCATTTAGGTTTCGAAATCTGTGTTTAGGTTTTGAAAAATGCCTATAACTTCTATGTCCCTTGAGGGTTGCTTTCATAGTTGGTATGTGTGTGTATGTGTATATGGACAAGACCTTTCCATGCACATAAATTTTTTGACCCCTGTGACCTTGACCTTGAACTTAGGGCCTGCGTTTAGGTTTCGAAATCTGTGTTTAGGTTTCGAAAAATGCCTATAACTTCTATGTCCCTTGAGGTATTGCTTTCATAGTTGGTATGTGTGTGTATATGGACAAGACCTATCTATGCACAGAAACATTTGGACCCCTGTGACCTTGATCTTGAACTTAAGGCCTGCGTTTAGGTTTTGAAATCTGTGTTTAGGTTTCGAAAAATTCCTATAACTTCTATGTCCCTTGAGGTATTGCTTTCATAGTTGGTATGTGTGTGTATATGGACAAGACCTTTCCATGCACAGAAAAATTTGGACCCCTGTGACCTTGACCTTGAACTTAGGGCCCGGGTTTAGGTTTCGAAATCTGTGTTTAGGTTTCGAAAAATGCCTATAACTGCTATGTCCCTTGAGGGTTGCTTTCATAGTTGGTATGTTTGTGTTTGTGTATATGGACAAGACCTTTCCATGCACAAAAAAAGTTGGACCCCTGTGACCTTGACCTTGAACTTAGATCCAGGGTTAAGGTTTCGAAATCTGTGTTTAGGTTTCAAAAAATGCTTATATTTCCTATGTCCCCTGAGGTGTAACTTCATACATGTATTTGATTTTCATGTGTATATGGACAAGACCTTTCCATGCAGGCAAAAAGGTTGAACTCGGTGACCTTGAGTGTGCTTTTAAGTTTCTAAATGTGCCGATGGCGAGCTTTGTTGTCTCTCTGACAACTCTTGTTTGGTTCACATTGATCGTATTCAGTGTCCCAATTCCCTCCAAAAACACTTCAGAGCTCACAATTTCAGTTCTTATTTTTATTTTTTCTCCCGGGGGAGGACCCCCCCCCCCCCACTTGCATTTTCAAGTTCGAGCTTCGAAAACGCAGGAACTTAACAACTACAAATTTAAGTCGGCTCTTAAAACTTACGGTGCTTCATGTAGCCTACCTCTCATGCGACTAAAAGTCAAATTATTTTAGCGGAATAAAATGTTAATAACAACATTTAATGTTATGTTATAACGGAGTTTCGAACACAATTGTATAGTTTACATAGATCGTATTCAGTGCTCCAAATCCCTCTAAACACACCTCAGAGCTCACCATTTTAGTTCTAGTTTTACCTTTTCTTCCGGGACCCCCACCAGCAGGAGGGGGTAACCCCCTGGTGTGCGTAACATTCATTCAAGCCTGGCTACGCCCCTGTCAGTTGTGGTGTTTATTTGGAGAAGATAAAGGCATCCTGTGGCACTAATGCAGAAGAAAGGATTAAACTTGAGTCATAAATTTGGTTGACATTACAAATATTGTTATACAGTAAAAACTTCTCTCTATTACAGTTACTGAATTGTACTAATTATTAGGTCCCCAAAGCAGGTGACTGCTTAGAGCAAGGTGGAAGTAAAACAGAAAGCTCATAAAAGAGCTTTCTGTTTTACTGTCACCTTGCTTTAAGCTGTCACCTGTCTTTTATAAATCACTTAGCCTTCTTTTTAGTGGTTGTAATAGAGAGTTTTTATTGTACTTGTTTTGATAAATGATTCTGAAATTCTTCTAGCAGACAATAATTTGGTAGTAGTTCCTTGTTTGTAACAGAAACCAAGTGGGGGCATTCGTGGCCTAGTGGTTAAAGTCACTGACTTACATCACTAAGCTCCTCACCGCTGTGGGTTCAAATTCCGGTCTGGTCAGTCGGAGTTTTCATGTGGGCAAGCCTTTCAGCTGGCTTGCGGAAGGTCGGTGGTTCTACCCAGTTGCCAATTTGTGCCTGAAACAGTGCATAAAGGGCTTCTGGGGTCTTCCTCCACCTGTAATTAACCGGACGTCGCCATATGAGATATGGAGAAGACGTTATTCTTTCCTGCAAACTAAATGCAAACTTATTGCAACAAAATATGAATTGGGTTACCTGACATCTGTTCAGGTTCCAAACTGTTTGCTATGGAAATAAAGGTTTTAGCGTAAACATGTTTCTTGGGAAAGAATAAAGTGTTCTCCACTGTTATTATTTTATGTTTCAGGACAATGAGATCCCTGTGTTGTATCAGTATGCAGTGGCACCCCATCACTCTGGGGTGTTCCCAGTCCATGAGCCCTTGTATAATGCCTGGAAGTCTGTCTGGGACATCAAGGTGACCAGCACTGAGGAGTATCCAAAACTGCACCCTAGCTGGGCTCGTAGGGGATTCACACACAAAGGCATCATGGTAAAAATGATTTAGTTGAATCAGATATTTACATTCGCCCCATTCAATTCCATTGAAAAAAAAGTGACATTTAACCCTTAGCCCGCCAAATTAATTGTCGTCTGCTATATTTCTCGTCTGCTTCAAGTTTCAAAGTGCTTCAAAGTTGCTCAAAATTGCTGAAAATGTTGTCCGAGTGTCAAACAGCTTGGATCCGGATGAGACGCCGAGTTACTCGGCGTCTCATCCGGATCCAAGCTGTTTGCATATGGAGCTAGTCGTGAGTGGCAGGCTAAGGGTTAATTGTTATAGACACAATTTCTCTAGGGGTGGGACTTGTGAATATCCTTTCGCAGTTGAGGCAGGGCTAATGGATCATTTCTCCCCAAATCACAGCTTCAGTTATGCAATTATGGCTGTTCCTTTCAGAGTACACATTATTCATGTTAACAACCTCTAATATGGATTAAACATACATGCATACTAATAAAATGTTCATTTGATATTAGAAATTACAGCAAATATAATGTAAATATATGAAATGAACTGGGTTTTTTTTGGCGTTAAAGCAAAATAAACTACAGAAAATGATCGACAAATTTACCATGAATCACTAGGAGAGAGGTAATAAAAATAATTTTTGTCTTGCTGTGATAAAGGAGCGAAAGTGGATCTAAGATGTAGCTTTTCGGCATTGTTGACTTTAAACATAAATTTTGGTTCTAGCCCCAACTTTTAAGTTTTCTTGTTTAGCTCTGTGGCTCAAGAAAGATATACAGGGAAACCCCTCTAAACCGGACATGTGTAGGGACAACAACAAAAATTTGGTTTAAACGGGTTTAACCCATTACCAAATAGCTTGTTTCTAGTATGGAAGATAGCTGACCACTTAAAGCAGGTTGAAAGTAAAGCAGAATGTGCCTTAAGGTGCATTCTGCTTTAATTTCAATCTGCTTTAAGCTATCATCTGTTAGAATGTATAAACTTGTTTCTGCAGTGTAGGAATAAACCAAAGACGGAAAAAGGGGTATTTATGGTGTAATGGGTAAAAAAAAAAGAAGAGTTGGAAACGGGACAAAAGCCTTTGTTCGGAATAGAGAGAATTCCGGTATTTAGAGGTTCTGGTTTGATGGGGTTCCATTGTAGTTCTAGACTGCCCAAACTTGGAATACAGTTGTATCAATTTGAAATGTGTTAACAAAGTGAAACCATTAATTCTATGGAGCTCTTGATTTCTTTAGGTTTTACCACGCCAGACCTGTGGACTGTTTACACACACCATATACATGGACACATACCCGGGTGGACAAGCTAAGTTAGACAGAAGTATCCATGGAGGAGACCTGTTTAAGGCATTCTTGTACAATCCAGTGAGTATTACTCATAGAAATAAAGCAGAGAATTCTTGTACAATCTAGTGAGTATTACTCATAGAAATAAAGCAGAGAATTCTTGTACAATCTAGTGAGTATTACTCATAGAAAAAAGGCAGATACTTGTGCAAAAAATGCAAATGCAGTACACTACATAGTATGGGAATATATGAGCTGTGCTATTAGAGAACCAGAATTACTGCATTGGAAGCCGTGTAGACCCAGACAAGTGCATACAGATAAGACTGAAGAAAATGTCTGATCTGGGTCTACACTGTTTTGAAAAAGTGTCAATATACTATACTAGTAGGAGAAAGGTTAATGAGACCTCAATGTGTTCCCATCAACTCTTTCAGCCCCCTTTGAACCTTTCAGCACCCTGGACCTGTTAAAAATATACTCATTACATTTGCAAACAGTGTATACCCAGATCAGAGGGCTCCGGTAGAAGCCCTCTGATCTGGGTATATACTTTTTGCTAATTCAGACCAGTATTTACTTAAACACCCAGAATTCCAAGTAGACTGGTCCATGTTTTGGTAACTAAAAGCTCCACAAGGGAACCTAATAACCCACAAGAGTTACTTAGTGATTAAAGAGTTAATTAACATTGTATGAACACAGATGTGACTGCTCTTTGTATCATGATGTCTTATAAATTATGTAAATGGATGCTAAAAGGGTCTTTGAAAGGGATGCATTGATTGTAGTCATCTAAACTGGAGGTTCAAAGCTGGGAAACTGAAGTAATATTGATTGCTACCAGATGAGCGATATCTTAACCTCATGGCCTCCTTTTTTTAAGAATTACAAGCAGGTGAACTTGTAAGATTTTCCCACATACAGTTCATGCAACTAGGGGACATCATTAGCACGTTCAGGTACCGTATCGATTGCATCAAAAAACGTAACAATTTAACTAAAATGATCTGTTTGCACGATATCGATTGCAAACGGCACGAACGGCCTCAGAGGTAGTTAGCCATCGCCAACAAGGAAAACAAAAATGGCGACCAAATGAGTTTACGAAAAACAGCGAACTGTCCCAAGCTATTTTCTCATCAATAAACCAACAATTTCCGATACTTAATGTATAAAAAAAAGCAGCTAACATCTAAGCAGCTTAATCTTATTTTTATATGCGGTAAAATTGAGGCATTTCAGTTGATTAGTACACTATTGCGTGTGTTATTCCGATTCGTAAATAGTTCGTTCGTACCCTTGATTAGAAAATAAACATTGGGGCGCAATGAGTTATTATTGAAGAGTATTGGAGAACGTTCGGTGTCGTACTATAAGGGTTGTTACTAGTTTGTATCGGTTAAAGTTGCCGTTCTCCAATACGGTACTTGAACGCGCTATATATGTGTCTTATAAACATATAATCATGCCTAGTTCTTAACAAACTTTGATATTAACTCTTTGATTGCTACATAATGTTTTCTTTTTATATATTTGTTGTTTGCTACTGTTCTAAAAATTAAATTTGTCGAAAGTTTCTGTTCAAAATAGGGTAAGAATGTCAAACAGTTTTGATCCAGATGAGACACAGAGTTACTCTGAGTCTCATTTTGAATCCCAACTATTTGCACAGATAAGCATGGCTTCATTGTTAGCCTGAAGAGTTGATATTAACACATTCAACCCTAGCGACTGCCGACTAGTAGAATCGTCATTAGATAAACAGTGTATCTATAAACAGTACTCTTGTAATATTCTATGCAAACAGTGTAGACCCTGATCAGAGGGCTCCTGTAGTGGATGCACTCTGATCGTTAGTTCTGATCAGGGTCTGCACTGTTTGTCAATTTGAAATGTATTGTTAAAATCAACACTATATATTTAACAATGGACTAGACTTAATTGGAACTTGGAATTGTCCATTAAAAGTTTCAGGGGTGAATGAGTTAATGTTATGTAGTATAAGCCAATGAGTAATGTTTTTAACCTAGGTGAGTATCTTCATGACCCACCTGTCTAACTATGGCAATGATAGGCTGGCCTTGTACACATTTGAAAGTGCTATCAAGTTTGTGGAGTGTTGGACCAACCTCAAGCTACGCCAGGTTACACCCATTGAAATGGCCATCAAATACTTTGACATGTACCAGGAAGAGAGGTATCCACTGTGGAGGGTAAGTGATCAACAGTTATCTCCCTTGTGTTTACTTATCTCTCTTGTAAATCGTTTTGAAAAATGCAATCTCAGTTATCTCCCTTGTTATCTCTTTGACCCCTTGAAACTTCAAATAGATAGGTCCAGTTTTCAATTAAATCTAGTCATTTTTAGCTCACCTGGCACGAAGTGTCAAGGTGAGCTTTTAGGATCGCTGGATGTCCGTCGTGCGTCCGTCTGTTCACAATTGTTCGTTAACACTCTACCGGCTACAAATCTCATTGGATCTTCATGAAACTTGATCACAATGTTTGTCTAGTAGAAATCTAGGCCAAGTTCGAATGTGGTTCATGTTGGGTCAAAAACTAGGTCACTAGGTCAAATCATAGAAAACCTTGTTAACACTCTAGAGGCTACAAATCTCATTGTATCTTGATGAAACTTGGTCAGAATGTTTGTCTCATTGATATCTAGGTCAAGTTCGAATGTGGGTCATGTTGGGTCAAAAACTAGGTCACTAGGTCAAATAATAGAAAAACCTTGTTAACACTCTAGAGGCTACAAATCTCATTGGATCTTGATGAAACTTGGTCAGAATGTTTGTCTTATTAATATCTAGGTCAAGTTTGAATGTGGGTCATGTCCGGTCAAAAATTAGGTCACTAGGTCAAATCATAGAAAAACCTTGTTAACACTCTAGAGGCTACAAATCTCATTGGATCTTGATGAAACTTGGTCAGAATGTTTGTCTTATTGATATCTAGGTCAAGTTTGAATATGGGTCATGTCTGGTTAAAACCTAGGTCACTAGGTCAAATCATAGAAAAACCTTGTTAACACTCTAGAGGCTACAAATCTCATTAGATCTTGATGAAACTTGGTCAGAATGTTTGTCTTATTGATATCTAGGTCAAGTTCGAATATGGGTCATGTCCGGTCAAAAACTAGGTCACTAGGTCAAATCATACAAAAACCTTGTTAACACTCTAGAGACTACAAATCTCATTGGATCTTGATGAAAATTAGTCAGAATGTTTGTCTCATTTATATATAGGTCAAGTTCGAATATGGGTCATGTCCGGTCAAAAACTAGGTCACTAGGTCAAATCATAGGAAAATCTTGTTTACACTCTAAAGGTTGATTGTGGGTCATGTCCAGTCATAATCTAGGTCACTATAGGTCAAGTTTGCCATGGTGTACCAGGTGAGCGATTTAGGGCCATAGTGGCCCTTGTTAGATATTTAACCCTTTACCCCAAAGCCTGTTTCTAGTTTTGAAGACAGATGACCACTTAAAGCAGGTTGAAAGTAAAGCAGAATGTGCCTTAAGGCACATTCTGCTTTACTTTCAACCTGCTTTAAGCTATTATCTGCAAGAATATAGAAAATATTTCTTATGATTTGTATTCGTAGCAATATAAATTTGAACTTTTCTTCAGTAGAGGAATAAATTAAAGAGTAGAAAAGGCGTATTTATGGGGTAATGGGTTAAGGACTATTTTAACAACAAATTGCACAATGGCAAACATTGCAGACCCTGATCAGAGGACTCTTATAGATGTCCTCCAATCAGGTTCTTCACTGTTTGCATAGAACAAGTGGACTCTCTTCACTAGCACAAAGGCTACAGTGGAGAAAACGTTATTCTTTCCCAATAAATGCGTTTACGCTCAAACTATTATTTGCAGTGCAAACAGTTTGGAGCCAGATCAGACGCCGGGTAACCCGGTGTCTGATCAGGCTCCAAACTGTTTGCCACCAAGATAAACATGAATGATCAGAATTGTCCAAAAGTTGTACATTTTACGTTTTAGTGTTTTGCGTTTGCGTACGTTTGCGTTTAAACGGGAAAGAAGAACAGATTCTCCACTGTAAGTGCTGTTCTTCCTGTTATATAAACAATGTTATAAACATGTTCTATGTCACATACCCAGACTGGGATTTAGATTATCTGAATAAATTTGTTAACTTGTTAACTCCTGAATGTTTAATCTGAGCTTTTGTCTTATTTGCAAATGAGCGAAAGTGAGATGAAGGTTGTTGTTTCAATCATTTCCCCTATGGAAGTGCCTTTTAGCACATTTGATATGTATTCCTCCACACAAGAAATGGCTTGCGAAAGGTCGGTGTTCTATACAGCTGCTGATTTATGCCTAAAATAGTGCATAAAGGGCTTCTGGGCTTTTCCTCCCCTTATAATTAGCCGTCGCGATATGACTGAAATACTGTTAAGAGCAACGTAAAGTCATAAAAATCAAATCTCTTTGAAGGTAAACTGTTTGTAAAAACTGTACCCATTGCTAGGATTCAATGTATTTAACTTGGTGTGACTTCATTTATTTCAGAATCCATGTAACTACAACCGACATCAGGAAATTTGGTCAGTGAACAAGACGTGTGAAAAACTGCCAAAGTTCCTTGTTATTGGCCCGCAAAAAACAGGTACAGTGGAGTAGAGTTTATTTTTACTGATAAACGTGTTAGTGGTAAAACAATTAATTCCTTGGCAAACAGTTTTGAGTCAGCTAAGGCAAGGGGTCCAAACTGTTTGCCATTTATAAAAATGAATCATGTAAATTTCCAAAAAGTTGCCATTTATAAAAATGAATCATGTAAATTTCCAAAAAGTTGTCATTTTCTACATATTTATTTCTATGTTTGTGTTTAGTTTCTTTCTTTTTCTGTGAAGATTTCTTGTTCTGCAGAATTCCTGTTATATAACGGTATATGTGTTATTACAGGTACAACTGCACTCTACACTTTCCTCGGCATGCATCCAATGGTGAGAAGTAACAACCCCAGCAAAGAGACATATGAGGAACTGCAGTTCTTCAGTGGTTACAACTACCTCAAGGGCATTGACTGGTGGGTGTATACCATAAAACAACATTTGTGTGACCACTAAAAGAAAACTAATTGATGATGGCATTGACGGATGCTACCTGAAAGCATGTTGAAAAAAAGGAGAAAGCTGCTTAGGAGCTTTTTGTCCCAATTTGTTTGAAACTTCTACTACGTCATGGTAAAATTCACATATTTGAAAGTGCTATCCCGTTGTAACGGGCCGCCGGTCGATCTCAATGTAAATTCCTCGAATTAAATTATTTAATTCGAGGACAGGTGATCGTTCATTTATGTCAGGATATCACCTGGGTTTAACTTTTTAACTTGGGGAAATTGAAGGAAAACAAGTCGAGATTAAATTTAAATCTGACGAGCAAGGTTTACTATTTAGACCAATAATTTTATCAATTGGTCTAAATGTCTATCAAATTACAAAATTCTAATAAAACTATATCTAGGGCTAGATCCGGACTTCAACTAGATCTAGATCTCTTAGATCTAAATCTATTAACATGTATTCTACAACTCTCGTCAATAATTGAATTCACGGGCTACACCAACATAGACCCGACCAGTCTAAAACAGAGTCCACTCAGAAGTCCCCGAGTGTGGAGCTCAAGGGCCTTATATACCCACTCGGGATCTACCAGCAATCCGCTGGCACCAGCGGATGGCTGGCGCCAGCAAGCCGCTGGTGCTGGTGTTACCAAGCAACACCAGCAAGAATAGAACGAAATCCGCTGGTGTGCCTAAGCAACACCAGCAAGAAAAGAATGAAAATAAACAACTTTTAGAATGACGTCATCAAGTTCGATATCGACGAGAGTTGTTTACAAAAATAGAACGTGGCTTATTCCCACCAATATTTCAATCTTACATTTGATTGAAGAGATCAGATTAATAATATTAAGACTTTAAATGATTTCCGCCTGTACTGTCTTTAAGTGTTGCAACTTTTACAACGTAGTGAATATTACGAAACACAGGAAATAATGAAATAGTAAATATTGCCACTTAGTTCAAAGTTAAAACGTGTTTGGATCCAAAATAAACGACTCCAAGCCAGTTTAAACTTCTCACATCAGTTTATGGTGAGTACTTAATCTGAACTTTATGCTATTCAAGCATGACATTATGTATTATAGAAATTACAAAGACAAAATCGATCACATGTGCTACCCCACCCACTAGTCTAATATGACAAGTAGATTGGGTTTAGATGCTGAGAAGCCCCAAGTGTTACACTACACCCCTTCCCTCAAAGCGAATGTCCCCATGAGCAATAACATCACTCAAAATTACAAGTAATTTGGCTATAACATAGAAGTTTATAAACAATCTTGATCAAATCACAACTATTAATTGGCAATTAAGATTCTATCTGAGATTTCATACTTTATGAAACAACAAATAGCTGCCAATTAATTGTAATTGGAAATATACAATATACACTTTTGCAAAACTAGACGACTTTGTCTTTGTATTACATTGTTATTTTATATTCAAATGAAATATATTAATTCATATTTCTTCTAAAGGTAGTATTTGAATAAATTTTACAAATATTCCTAACAAATATCATACTTAATATTTGTCAAGTATGTGCTTTATGTCATCTCTTAATAGTAATATTAAGGGATAACATAAAAACAATCTTGACATACAACATGCGTAAATAAATGCTTTTAACGTTCAGAAAATTCAGTAAATGAATTATCTGAACATTAAAATACTGTCTAACAAGTTTAACTTAAATTAACTGTGTCCAAATATTAACAAACCAAACTAATTTAATATTTCCTCTTCTTTGTAGGTCACGTAGACGGCGAGGAAAAGTCCCTTCTAGTTCGACGAAATATTCTGTGGGCTGAAAGGAGGGGTGGTCGCATTCAATCTGCTGCCTCTGTTGATGTCTGGGTATCTGTCGGTTGGGTTCTGTTGAGATGGATGGGTCTCATGCTGTTGACTACTTTTGGACTGTTCATATGAAGGGCTGCCATTCATCGGATATGGTCTATTCTCCCAGTTCCCTGGACAGTCACTTCTATAATGGCCATACTTTCTGCAGGCAAAACATTGCACATTGGCAGTGGAGGGAGGAGAGTTTATCTTGTCAAATCTCTTTCTTTTCTGTGGACTGTAGTATGTATTGTTAATTGGTCTCTGCATCCGCAGAAGCTCGTCAAGCTTTATGATTACTGCTTGGTTTAATCTTTCTTCAGTGGTCTCTGGATTTTGTGTTTCCCTTGTCTGCTTATTCTGTAGCTTGTTTGTAAATTTCACACTTCTTATAGGTCTTCTGTCCATGACTTTACTATCATCATCAGTTTCTTCTTCGGAGCTTTCTTCTTGGAAGCGGGTTGGATCATGGATGATTTTCTTTCTTAACCTCGATTTTGGATCATGGTGAAAAATGTTCTGTCTAGCCTCAATGTATGTGACAACATGGTGGACAGCATCTTCTATGCAGGTAGGATCTTTGGAATACTCGACAGTGAAACGGAGTTGGTCATCACTTAAACCATTCAGAAAGCGTTGTAATAACAGCTGTCGTCTCATTTCAATGTTTCTCTCTGGATAGGATTTATCATAAAGTCGTTTTAATTCTGCTGCAAACTCTTCTGGGGATTCTTCTTTCTTCTGCATTCTGTTGTTAAACTGAGTACGGTACATCTTGTAGGTATCAATGTTTGAGAATCTGCTGTTGATCTCCTTAACTAGGCGATTGTAACTTTTGAGGCAGTCTGGCGGGCATTCGTCGAACACATAGTTTGCGGCATTACCATCAAGTCGCTGCAGTAACTCATGCAGTTTTGTCTTTTCATCCCAGCCATTGAGTTCTGAGATAGCACTGAATCTCCTGTGCCAGACCTTCCAGGAATCTGTAGCATTACCCTTAAATACTGGTATGGTGATATGTTGCCTGGATCTGCTATAATCTTGACCCCTTGAAGACCTAAATGTTGACGCATTGTTGTTTTCTGTTGAGTAGGATCTACCCTGTGGCATGCATTGTGCATTTGATGACAGAAAATGGCTATTGACAGGATTTTCAGAAATTTGAGCTGCATGGCTGGTTCTACACTGTGAAGCTGGGTTAGACATTATATCAGTATATCTATTGCCATCTGAAGTTTTATCAAGCTTATACCGTTTTGATGGCTGTGATGATGTGTGTAAATCAATGTCATGGCGATCAGATTGTTCATATATGTTGGATTCATGCCTATCCCCATATCTGTTTGAAGGGTCTGTGTTTTTGTAGCAAAATGCAGACTGTGCTGTAGGGTTAGGGTGTCTCAGACTTTCTGTACATGGCTGTATTGTTGCTGATGAGAGATGCAAGTTCTCCATTAAATATGTCATTTGGCTAGATAGTTTGGTGATCTGGCCAGCCATTTGTTTGATGCAAGCAAACAGACCGCTATCTGTAGATTTTGCAGAGAAGAGGGACTGCTCTGTAGAAATGTGTGTAGGGTTGTTTTCTTTGTTATTGTTTGCTATAATTTCTGATGATTCGGCAGTCTGTTGAATGTTGTGGGGCCTTTCTATGCCAAAAACATGGGTTGACTGCTTGTTGAGAACGAACGGGTAGCTTCTTGATGAAAAATCGCTCTCATTTCCACTGATATCGCCGGAGCGACAAAGTACATCAGCACCGGGACGAATCGGCACAGCCTTGGTAACGGCGACGCCATTTTGTGAAACAACCGTTTCGCCAGAACTAGATCGACCACCCTCTGAATCTGTGGACTCGTCACCCTGTAACAAACTAGCTGAAGGCTTTGTACTAGACCTTTGTAAACGCCTTCTACCCATGGTTTAAATAAAATGGACTTCTGAGCAAAATAAACAAAACACGACTCTGACTTTGTTTTTCTTTTCAACAAAAAAAATGCCTCGATCTAGCCCTAATTCTAACGGATTCGCTCAAACACTTCTTGACACCAAAAATGTAACGGGCCGCCGGTCGATCTCAATGTAAATTCCTCGAATTAAATTATTTAATTCGAGGACAGGTGATCGTTCATTTATGTCAGGATATCACCTGGGTTTAACTTTTTAACTTGGGGAAATTGAAGGAAAACAAGTCGAGATTAAATTTAAATCTGACGAGCAAGGTTTACTATTTAGACCAATAATTTTATCAATTGGTCTAAATGTCTATCAAATTACAAAATTCTAATAAAACTATATCTAGGGCTAGATCCGGACTTCAACTAGATCTAGATCTCTTAGATCTAAATCTATTAACATGTATTCTACAACTCTCGTCAATAATTGAATTCACGGGCTACACCAACATAGACCCGACCAGTCTAAAACAGAGTCCACTCAGAAGTCCCCGAGTGTGGAGCTCAAGGGCCTTATATACCCACTCGGGATCTACCAGCAATCCGCTGGCACCAGCGGATGGCTGGCGCCAGCAAGCCGCTGGTGCTGGTGTTACCAAGCAACACCAGCAAGAATAGAACGAAATCCGCTGGTGTGCCTAAGCAACACCAGCAAGAAAAGAATGAAAATAAACAACTTTTAGAATGACGTCATCAAGTTCGATATCGACGAGAGTTGTTTACAAAAATAGAACGTGGCTTATTCCCACCAATATTTCAATCTTACATTTGATTGAAGAGATCAGATTAATAATATTAAGACTTTAAATGATTTCCGCCTGTACTGTCTTTAAGTGTTGCAACTTTTACAACGTAGTGAATATTACGAAACACAGGAAATAATGAAATAGTAAATATTGCCACTTAGTTCAAAGTTAAAACGTGTTTGGATCCAAAATAAACGACTCCAAGCCAGTTTAAACTTCTCACATCAGTTTATGGTGAGTACTTAATCTGAACTTTATGCTATTCAAGCATGACATTATGTATTATAGAAATTACAAAGACAAAATCGATCACATGTGCTACCCCACCCACTAGTCTAATATGACAAGTAGATTGGGTTTAGATGCTGAGAAGCCCCAAGTGTTACACCGTAATTAAATTCGCCACTGGACCAATTGCATACAGTACTTGCTAATGATAGTGTATACATAATTATAAATGGCAGTTTTAGTAATGGTAGACAAGGCAATGTGTTTGAACTGGGGTAGTAATATAGATTAAAATATATCAAAATAAATATTTATTAGGCTAATTATTGAATCAACATTAAGTTTTTATTATTCTTTGCCCAGTTGTATAATATTTTTCTTTTATCCTGATTTTTTTTTAACCCATTACACCATAAATATGCCATGTTACGCCTTTGATTTATTCCTCCACTGCAGAAAATAATTCCATTTATACGGTTGTGAATATGAATTATAACAAATATTTTCTATATTCTAGCAGATTGTAACTTAAAGCAGATTGAAAGTAAAGCAGAATGCGCCTTTGGCGCATTCTGCTTTACTTACAACCTGCTTTAAGTGGATACATGTCTTCAAAACTAGAAACAGGCTATGGGGTAATGGATTAAAGAACAGTCTTACAAGTGTACTTTCTTCTTACTGACAGGTATATGGACTTCTTTCCTCAACCCACCAATGCTACAGCAGAGTTTTTGTTTGAGAAGAGTGCCACATACTTTGATAACAGCAATGTCCCTCTCCGGGTGCATACCATGCTGCCCAATTCCAAAGTTGTCTGCATTCTTATCGACCCTGCCAAGAGGGCTTACTCTTGGTACCAGGTATGAGCACAATAAGTTCACAGGGAACCGGCACATAGACAAAGTGCTCTATATATTATATGATCCTATATATAGAGCACTTTGACTATGTGCCGGTTCCCTGTGATTAGGTTCAACACTTCTCCTGCTAATAGTGTACAGATTCCCTCCATACAACAGCCCTCCCAACAACGACTACCTCCCTACAACGACCCTTGCAGCAGCTTTCTAAACACCTGACAATTATGTCCAACGCTTTTAATGCTGCAATATTGTCTGCTTAAAATTGTCGTCTGCTGTTTTTCTCAAAGTGACATAATGGACATTTTGATAGTAAATAAATTAATGTGACAAACAGCTTGAACCCAGATCAGACGCCGCATTACACAGCGTCTGATCTGGATTCAAGCTGTTTGCAAATGTAAGCCAATTTCCCTCCCTATAATCACTCCCTCCAAACAACACACTCAATCTTTGTCTTCCACTGGGTGTCTTTGTAGAGAGGGAGCACTGTATGTTGACTCTTTGAAAACAGTGTAGACCCTGATCAGAAAGCTCTTAAAGGAGCTTTCTGATCAGGGTCTGCACTCTTTTCTGATAGGATAGATTCTGTCTGGCATAATCTTTACTCTTTTCTGGGGAAAAAATCCATATTTTATTAGCCAATGTATTAGTTCAGATGATAAATCCTTACAGTGAGTGGAGTTTATATATGAATATTCAGCAGCAGAAGAATTAAGCTTTCCGGTAAGGATGTATTCAATCTTTGCAAACAGTGTAGACCCAGAGTAAATACCCCTGAAGGAACCTTTGATCGGGTCTGCACTGTTAATCATACTCAAGTTTTGGCCACATACCCCTTCAGATTCAATGTAAACTGGCCCTTTGCTTATAAGGCACTGGAGTTGAGTCAAAAGCTTGAGAATGATCTCAGACTCAAATCAAATGCTTTATAAGCCTGGACCCAGTCATTTATCGGGCAACACATGAAGGCTGAACAGAGAGCCAATTCGCCAGTCTTTTACTGTCATCCTGATGTAATCAGTCACCTTCTTTAATACTTGCCCATAGCCTGCTTTTAATGTTACAGACATGTGATTGTTGAAAGAAAGCTGAACATAAAGCAGAGAGCTCCTGTACAAGCTTTCTGCTGTACTTTTGTCCTGCTCTAAGCCTCCACCAGTCAGGATGCAGGAATGGTTTCTCATGGTTGACTTATGAAAAGGGATCTCTATGAGAAATAGGTTAAGGTGTCAAAAGGTGTTTCTTTGGCGGAAAGTGTAAAGAAAGAAACCCTAAAACCTGCAAATCAGCTTGTATTTTAACCCTTTACCCCATAACCTGTTTCTAGTTTTGAGGACAGGTGACCACTGCTTTACTTTCAGCCTGCTTTAAGCTACCATCTGCTACAATATAGATAATGACTGTATAAATTTGAACTATTTTCTGCAGTTGATAAGTAAATTAGAGGTGTAAAAAGGCATATTTATGGGATAATAGGTTAATAGCAGATATTTACTTTGTGCCTTTTTGTCTCTGTTGTTTGTATGAGGGCTTTAATATACAATTTCAGCATATGAGGGCTCACAAGGACCCAGTGGCTCTGAATTATACCTTTTACGATATCATCTCAGCCCCGGACACTGCGCCCAGTCAGATCCGATCTCTACGTAATAGATGCCTAATGCCAGGGATGTATGAACGTCATCTCATGAACTGGCTTGATTACTTCTCATCCAGACAGGTACATACAGTCCAACATTGATGACTCAGACTGGCCTAACTCTTTGAACCCTAGTCCCGCATATTGGCGTTCTTTGCGAACAGTGTAGTTGAATAATACACTTGTCCTTTGCAAACAGTGAAGACCCAGATCAGAGGGCTCCTAGGAGCCCTCTGATCAGGGTCTTTACTGTTTATCATAATGCCAAACATTGACAAAAACAACCCTTAAAAGTCAGAAATGGACTAGACTTAAATGGAAACTGGAATTGTCCATTTAAAGTTTCAGGGAGGAAAGAGTTAACTCATTCCCCCCTGAAACTTTAAATGGATAGTTCCAGTTGCTTGTCTAGTCTATCTTTGACTACTCCAGGGATGATTTTTACAATATGTTGCTAAATGACAAACAGTGCAGACCCTAATCAGAGGGCTCCTTAAGGAGCCCAATGATCAGGGTCTACACTGTTTGCATTGGACAAGTGTATTCTTCATAGGTACAGTGAATAGTAAACTAATGACAAGTATATTTGTCACTAGGGTTGAATGTGTTAACACTTTACCAGCATGTTTCTAGTTTTAAAGACTGATGACCACATAAAGCAGGTTGAAAGTAAAGCAGAATATGCCATTATGCGCTTTCTGCTTTACTTTCAGCCTGCTTTAAGCTAACATCTGCTAGAATATAAAAAATATTTCTTACGCTACTAATCCATGACTGTATTAATTTGATCTATTCTCTTCAGTAGAGGGAAAAATTTAAAGCGTAAAACTGCTTATCTATGGAGTAAAGAGTTAAGTAGTTTATACACAAAATTTCTTCATTAGAAGTTTATTTACTCAACCTTGCTTAGGAGTCAATTGTCTTAAACACTTAAATACATGCCAAAAATATTGCACTATTTCCCTAAAAATAAAGCTGGAAATCGATATCACCTTAATTCTAATGTTGTTTGCCTGCAGAAGCTTTCTGCACCATGTTCAGTCTTTTAAATAGCCATGTGTCTAATTGAGTAAAGCACTTTAAATCTGCCTTAACATAGTATTCTATTCCTCTCACTAGACAGCGTTCAGCCACCATTTTGTTTCCATTTTAATAGATCCAAATAATAAATACACTGAAAATAAATAAGAATAAAATTTTGATGCATTTTGCCTTTTAGATATTCATCATAGATGGTGATAGACTCAAGACAAACCCCATAGAAGTGATGGACAGTTTACAGAAGTTTCTCCACATAGAGCCCTATTTTGACTACAGCAAAGTCATCAGGTAAACATTGGGTACTGTAAAACCTCTCTATCAAGACCTGAAAATAAGGCTAATTGACTACTTAAAACAGGTGACAGCTTAAAACAAGGTGACCATAAAACAGAAAGCTCCTGAAAGAGCTTGTTGTTTTATGTCCACCTTGCTTTAAGCAGTCACCTGCCTCAAACACCTGATAATCAACACAATTAAGTGGTCGTAATAGAGAAGTTTTACTTTATTTCACTAGTGGGACCATCTTAACCCTTGTAGTTTTGGGTTCCAGGTATACCCATCCTTTGAAAACAGTGTAGACCCAGATCAGAGGGCTCCTGAAGGAAGAAGCTGTCTGATCAGTGTTGATACTGTGCTTTACTTTCAGCCTGCTTTAACCCATTACCCCATAGCCTGTTTCTAGTGGTTGAGATGTGTGACCTTTTAAATCAGGTTGAAAGTAAAGCAGAATGCGCCCTAGGGCGCATTCTGCTTTACTTTCAGCCTGCTTTAAGTTACTATCTGCTATGATATAGAAACAATTTCTTATGGTACATATTCATGACAGTATAAAATGGAACTATTTCTTTGGCGGATGAATAAAATGAATGCGCTAAAAGTCGCTTCTATAAGGGAAAGGGTTAAGTTACCATCTGGCAGGATATAGAAAATACTTCTTATGGTGAATATTTATAAATATACAGTGGAACAATTTTTTTAATGGAAGGGTAACTTACAGGCATAAAAAGGTGTATCTCCGAGTATAATTTCAACATCAAATGCAATTATTCAATGTTTGCTTCGTAGAAATACCTATCTTAAAATGGATCAAAGGATGTAAAGTATGGAATCTGTGACAATCGTCTGATTTGGTTAACTTATCAATTTTTGCAACCATTTACTACAGTTCATCTTTGTAGATATGGCGGTCTTCGTATGTAAGGGATGCAACTCGTGTTTAACGCAACATATATATCTGCATTCATATTAATTTCAAATTAAGTCTTCCGTCATGCTGAATCAGTAATATTTTTAGAATTAGATTTTGTCTGCTTTTAAAATAAATCTGAAAACACACTCTCAAGTTTCTATATGCAGATGTTACAGGCAGAAACGGACGTTAACAAACAAAACAGGTTGCTCTGCTGATTTCTTGTCGGCAGAATGAGTGAAATTCTTTCACACAGGCGAAGCAGTAGCCGGTGGCATAGTTGCGTTTTAGTAACAAATTGATCGTTATAGATCTACGTCTTGTGTAAGTTCAATATGAAGCTTTTATAACGCTTTCGTAACTAGTGGTTGCGTGATATTGGTCATTTACGAAAAGCGTCATTTGAGCTGCTATGATTGGCGATATTAACAATTTGTCTTTTTTTATTGGATACTCCTAAATGTCTTTTGCTAAACACTCCTCTTTTGTTTGGCAACTGGGGTTCCAGAACATGCCAATTAAATATACGTCATTTGCCACATTATCTTATGTGTTAACTGCAAGTCCATTGGTTCTATGTTAAGGGAAGCGCCGTCGATTACATAACACAGCGGGTAATTTTGCAAACTGTGTACAGCTTGACAGGCGCTATCAAAACACTTACTAGCCGGAGGTGATAATCGCCCTACACACGAGTATTAATAGCAAACAATTAGCCTGGTTGCAGAAAATGCAATAGTCTCTAAAATAAATTTTCAGAGACAACTATTCGAATACTTAAATGGGATTCGAATATTCGGCCGTTATGCAAATATTCGAATATTCGAGTATTCGGTCCCGTCCCTAGTAAAAAGGCGTTAATGGTTAAAAGTTCATTTAAATGTTCCGTATTTTGTTTCATAGATTTGATGAGAAGAAGGGCTTCTACTGTCAAGTCCTATCTGATGACAAGACTCGGTGCCTTGGTCGCAGTAAGGGACGTCAGTATCCACCCATGGACATACAGTCGGACCAATACCTGAAACAGTTCTACAAGAAACATAACATAGCGCTAGACAAGCTTATGGAGAGGATGAATATAGCTCGACCTGATTGGCTAGATGATGTGTTAGGAGACTGAGAATAGACCAATCAAGCGCTAGACATTGTACCACCATGTGATAGTCAGTATTCACTTTCCTCTTATACAATGAGACCGGTCTAAAGTACTACTGAAATAAGTCTCATAATCAATCCTTCATGTAACACCTAATTCAGGGTTACAGATAAGGTTTTGATGCAATTGGGTATTTACTTCTTGATATATTACAGAATTAGGTATTTGCAATTTTTATTGGGTATTGGCAATTTTCGTAATTGGGTATAATTCATATTCTGATTAGGTATTCAAAAATTTCTTTAAGTTACCATCTGGCAGCTTGACACAGGCTTGCAGTGAATGGATGAACACAAAGGGCTAGGTACATTTTGGGCCCAAACGCAGCATTATGTTGAATATTTTATATGTGTATATATGTATGCTATTTAAGGTATATGAACAAAAGGGTATGCGGCTGTTTTGATTATATTTCAGACACAAAAATTAATGTTATATGAATTGTGTTATGCTGATGTTTAAATCTTGTACAAAATCAGAACAAAAGAATATACAGTAAAACCTCTTTTACAACCACAAAGTTGCGTTTATTGTTAGGTATTTTTGATAGGTGACTTCTTAAAGGTATTTTTGATAGGTGACTGCTTAAAGCAAGGTGACTGTGAAACAGAAAGCTCCTAAAGGAGCTTTCTGTTTTACTGCCACCTTGCTTTAATCTGTCACCTGTCTTTTAAACAATAAATTTGCTTTCATTTTAGTGGTCGTAATAGAGAGGTTTTACTGTTCATATAACAAGCCTCACCGTCAGAGTAAGGTTCTTAGACCTTGCAAACAGTATTAACGCAGGTTGGTCACCGTATTCTACCAGAGTTCCAGAAAAGGAGTGTATTAATCCATGTCTGCCTTAACCCTTTACCCCATAGCCTGTTTCTAGTTTTGAAAAAAGTGAGCACTTAAAGCAGGTTGAAAGTAAAGGAGAATGCGCCTTTAGGCGCATTCTGCTTTACTTTCAGCCTGCTTTAAGCTACCATCTGCTAGGATATAGAAAATATTTTTTACAGTACATGCTCATGATTGTATAAATTAGAAATATTTTCTTCAGCAGAGGAATAAATTAAATATGCTAAAAGATGCTTCTATAGGGTAAAGGGTTAAACCCTATAATGGGACTATTTATTAGAATCATCGCTTTGTGACAATTCTAATGAGAAGTTACAACATAGAAAAGATTTTCAATTGGTTGGGTAAAAGAATTTAATGTACCAGAAAATTAGTTCACTCAAGAGTTATATCTTTTGAGCAGTTTAGAGGGTTTGATTATTGTAGTTTGTGCTGTAACTCATAAAGCGATTGGATTGGGTCATTGTTTATTACCATTTGCAGCTGGACTGCAGAGGGTTTACAACTATGGTGCTAGAATAACACAAATGAATCGTGTCACAAGACATCACACCATCACACATTTCAGACAGTGTAGATCCAGATGACAGGACTCCAGGTAAGGGGAGTGTTTCAAAAACTAAAATCTTTATGTCTGCAGTAAACCCTATGGTGTCCCTACTCATTAGAATCGTCTCTTTGAGACGATTCTAATGAGTAGTAACTCCATAGGGTTTGGTGCCGACATAAGTGAGAAAGTGTTGGATCTGTTCAATTTATTCCCTCTTGTCTGGAGCCCTGGATGAGACGCCCTTATTCTGCTCAGGTATACACTGTTTGTCTATCATGATCATCATTAGCTTGTTGCGGTCTGTCACTGCAAACAGTGTAGACCCCTGATCAGATGGAGTATTCTTAATGTCTCTGCTGATCTGGGTCTACACTGCAGTGTCAATAGACTGTTTTTCTTGTGACACTACTCCTGTACAGTAATCATATATATGATAATTAATTCAGTGGAGAATACCAGAGAATAGGTTTCCTACTACAACCAAACGTAACACAAATGCAATGTCTTATGATATAAAATCTAGAGAATGACAGCGGTTTGTAAATTCTGATGATTTATTTCAATCTGAATGGCAAACAGTTTGGAGCCTACTGGTTGCTAGGTTTCAATAGATTCACTCAGGGTCTATTGTAACATAATTGCTAATTAACTTTGTAAAATATTTGTAATATTGTAATATATGTAAGCTTTACATGTCTGAAAGTTCTCAGAGTTGATTTTAAGAAGTCTCTACATGTATAGGGTTTTGTTTTGATTTTTGAACTTTTCTTAAATTGAACTTATTCATTTTTTCAAGTGGCAGTTCTTAACCCATTACCCAATAACCTGTTTCTAATATTGAAGATAGGTACTCACTTAGAGCAGAATGCACCTTAAAGCTACCATCTGCTAGAATATAGGATATTTTCTTATGGTACATATTCATGACTGTATAAAGTGGAACTATTTTCTTTAGTGGAGGAATAAATTAAAGACGTAAAAAGGGGAATATATGGGGTAATTGGTTGATAAGGCAAACTCACTTTAACCCATTACCTCTTAGCCTATTTCTAGCTTTGAAAACAGGTGACCACTTGAAGCAGGTTGAAAGTAAAGCAGAATGTGCCTTAAGGCACATTCTGCTTTACTTTCAGCCTGCTTTAAGCTACCATCTGCTAGGATATAGAAATATTTATTCTGGTACATATTCTTGGCTGTATAAATTGGAACTATATTTTCAGTGGAGGAATAAATAAAGGCGTAAAAAGGCGTTTATAAGGGGTAATGGGTTAAGTTTACCTTACTGGTAGCTTCACTATGTTTGAACTTTGAAATACAGATAAGTTCAATTTTAGAAAGGTCTAGTTATTGAGACACTACTGTCGCTTTGCTTTGCTTATTGAGTAATGAGATGGTATACCAGATGTGTTTCATATGAGCATCAGTTTGAGAGAAATGACCTTTAACCACTTCACTGCTTTAACCCAAATTGCGAATAGTTTAGATCCTGATCAGACACCCTGTAACACAGCATCGTATCATGATGAAAATTGTTTGACACTTATTACAATATTAAATATTGGTCAATTTACCTAAAATTTAAATTTGAGACATAAAAGCAGGCAATAATTGTATAACCCTTTACCCAATAACCTGTTTATGATATTAAAGGCAGGTGATCAATTAAAGCAGGTTGAAAGTAAAGCAGAATGTGCCTTAAGGCACATTCTGCTTAACTTTCAGCCTGCTTTAAAATACCATATGCTAGGCTATATATAAATATTTGTTATGGCAATTGTTCATGAGGATATAAACTGAAACTATTTTCTTCAGTGGAGGAATAATTCAAATACGCTAAAAGTCGCTTCTATGAGGTAATGGGTTTAAGCAGATGATGTGATGGGAGTGAAGGTGTTACTGTTGCAAACAATGTAGACCCAGATCATCCACTGCATATGATAACCAGTTAACATAGTTAACCCCCCTCAACACTTGAGACCTGTAGTTAAAACCTTTAGAAACATTTTGGATCCAGACCAGGCTTCATTTAATTTTAGGGCCTGATCAGGGTTTAAACTGTTTGTCACTCGGATACCTATTCTGCTAAGATAAAAAAAAAGACCGAATCAAGATCGGATTTTGGCAGATAACATTTTAAGAAGACAATTTACTCAAGTGTTGAAAATGACAGTTCTTGTAAAAACCCCAGTACTGTTCACTATAGCAGGGCTCCAGATAAGGGGAGTACATGTATTTCAAAAACGAAAATATTTATTTTTGCTTTAAACCCTATGGTGTCACTACTCATTAGAATTGTCTCGAAGAGACGATTCTAATGAGTAGTAACACCATAGGGTTTGGTGCTTAAATGAGTGAGAAATTGTTGGATTTGTTCAGGTTACTCCCTCTTATCTGGAGCCCTGTTACTATGCTTACCAACAGTGTTGACCAAGATCAGATGTTGCATTGCCAATGAAGTGGTTGTCTTGGAACTAATGTTTGCAATATGTACACAGGTCTTTTATCTGGTTATTGGGCTCACGTATTTGGAATGACCACTCTTTTTGTTTTGTTAACGCCATAGTGCTTTCATTACTTTATGCTTTGTCCTTAGCATGCCATATTACACAAGTAAACTACTAGTATGTAAAAAAAACCCTGAAAAGAGTGTCAAAGAACAGTTTGTACACAGAGTGTGATTTCCTCAGTGTTTGATTTGGATTCAGATTGTTTGGAAATGCAGACAGTCAATATGTAATTGGCATGTTGAGGATTCAATATTATTCCAGAATGCAAGAATTTGTACAATTAGTTCTAGATTCATATGAAATATATCCAGTGACTTATCCTAGGAAATTTGTACATTGTAATGATAACTAGACTAAGTCAATGAAATTAGTGATGAACTCATATTTAAATTTGTATTACAGTGAAACCCAGCTATTATAACCACTAAATCAGGGCTTCCATTTCTCCGGATTTTTCCTAAATCTCCGGATTTTTTCCCAGTACATGGTAGCTTAAAGCATGCTGAAAGTAAAGCAGAATGCGCCCTAAGGCGCATTCTGCTTTACTTACAGCCTGCTTTAAGTAATCGTATGTCAACAAAACAAGAAAAATGCTATGGGGTAATGGTACGGTTCGTAAAATCGCATGTGAAAAATGCAAATTTGGAAATCTTAGGATTTTTCATGTCAACTTATGGCAGCCCTGCTAAATTAGACAATTAAAAAATGGAAAAATATATAGAACTGTCAGGAGAAAACTCGGCTGGAAGATTTCATGTCATATATCGTTTACTAGTTTTTTCTTTTAAGCTAGTCTTTGCTTTAGTTAACATTTAATTTTATTAGTTATTTCATTGACTTCTATCTTTAATCTAAAGATACTGCCTAGATATATGTATTATTTTGGTGCTTCAAAAACATTTTGCCATTTTAGAATGCAGAAATTGTTAGCTTTTTTCAAGAATTAGTAGTAGTTGTTAACACATTCAACCCTAGCGGCAAGTATACTCCTCATTTACAAACAGTGTACTTGTGAGGATTACACCTGTCCCATGCAAACAGTGTAGTCCCTGATCAGAGGGCTCCTTAAGGAGCCCTCTGATAAGGGTCTACACTGTTTGACATTTTGAAATATATTGTTAAAATCAACCCTTAATAGTCAAAAATGGACTAGACTTTATTTTTAAATCGGAAATGTCCATTAAAAGATTCATGGGTGAATGAGTTAATGAAAGGAAAAGTCTATGCCCAGCAAGAAGGCATAGTGTTCGACTTGTTCATACATCTGTCGGCCAGTATGTAGATTTATATGTCTCATTAGATTTAACTTCGCATTAAGTTCAGTCATGGACTAAATACTGCAGCCAGGGTCATGTGGTTGCTTAAAACAGATTGAAAGTAAAGCAGAAAGCTCCTATAGCTTTATTTTCAACCTGCTTTAAGCATTCACCTGTCAGTATGCATGAACAGTTTTCTATTGCCCTGTAACAGGGCATGGAAGAAACATGTAAGAAAATTAAGATAATTCACAAGAAGAAAATTCTTATGGGGGAAGTGTTTAGCACACAGTAAAACCTCTCTATTATGACCACTAAAAATGGCTTATTGATTGTATAAGAGACAGGTGACAGCTTAAAGCAATGTGACAGTAAATCAGAAAGCTCCTAAAGGAGCTTTCTGTTTTACTGTCACCTTGTTTTAAGCAGTCACTTGTTGTAAAAACACATAATAATTATCACAATTCAGTGGTCTTTCAATAGAGGTTTAACTGTATACCCTTTTAACCCATTACCCCATAGCCTGTTTCTACAGTCGAGAATCTGTTATTCTTTCCCGTTTAAACGCAAACGTAAAACACTAAAACGTAGAAAAGTACAACTTTTGAACAATTCTGATAATTCATGTTTATCTTGGTGGCAAACAGTTTGGAGCCTGATCAGACGCCGGGTTACCCGGCGTCTGATCTGGCTCCAAACTGTTTGCACTGCAAATAATAGTTTTAGCGTAAACGCGTTTATTGGGAAAGAATAACGTTTTCTCCACTGTAGTTTTGAAAATAGGTGACCACTTAAAGCAGGCTAAAAGTAAAGCAGAATGCACCTTAAAGTGCATTCTGCTTTACTTTCAGTCTGCTTTAGGTTACAAGCTACTAGGATATGACAAATATTTTTGTGATAAACATTCATTACTGTATAAAGTGGAACTATTTTCTTCAGTGGAAGAAATCAATTAAAGGCGTATTTATGGGGGAATGGGTTAAGCATCATTAAAGTCTTCATTTTGAGTGGCTGTAGTAGATGAGTATATACACTGTATACTTTGTTGGTTCTCATTGGCAAACTGTGCTAATTTAGTTGAGGTTCTTGTACTTGTATGAGATATTGTACAGTGGAGAATCTGTTATTCTTTCCCAATAAACGCGTTTACGCTAAAACTATTATTTGCCGTGCAAACAGTTTGGAGCCAGATCAGACGCCGGGTAACCCGGCGTCTGATCAGGCTCCGAACTGTTTGCCACCAAGATAAACAAGAATTATCAAGAATTGTCCAAAAGTTGTTCTTTTCTACGTTTTAGTGTTTTGCGTTTGCGTACGTTTGCGTTTAAACTGGAAAGAATAACAGATTCTCCACTGTATGTGATGTTGGGAAATATGAAAGGATAATACCATGCTGCTTTTTCCCCTTTGTAAAATATATATTTCTCTTCATATTTGAAAAAGATGCCAACATTGTAGACCCTGATCAGATGGCTCTATCTGATGGAGGCATATGATCGGGGTTTGCACTGTTTGCTGTACCAATAAGCATCCTAAAGTTGTATACCAGTATAGTATTAATATTTTATGCATTACCACCTGCTGTCTGCTAAATGAACTATAAATGTGTTCCAGATTTTGGTATCGGCCAGTTTACCAAATAGAAATAGGGCTTTAACCTGTTACCCCATAGCCTGTTTCAAGTTTTGAAAATGGGTTAGAATTAGAGGTAAGTTGAAAGTTTAGCAGAATGCTCCTTAAGGAGTATTCTACTCAACTTTGAACTTGCTTTACACTAACATTAGGAAAGATACTGGAAATGCTTGCTTTGTTTTATGTTTTCAAGACTTCCAAGGTTGACACTACAATTAAACCTCTCTACTACGGCCATGAAAAAGAAGGCTAATTGATTGTATAAAAGACAGGTGACAGCTTTAAGCAAGTTGACAGTGAAACTGTTTTACTGTCACCTTGCTTTAAGCAGTCACCTAAACACTTAATAATTAAACAATTAACACTAAATTCAATTTAGTGGTTATAATATGGAGCCTTTACTGTACTTTTCTCAGTGAAGAAATTATTAAAGGTATAAAAAGGTAATGGGATAACTCATTTACAGTTGAACATCTATATCTCGAACTCGGTTAGGTCGAACATACCCCTAATTCAAAGTTCTGCACAGAAAATACAAAAGGTATTTCCAGTATCATTCTAGGAGATAGCTTAAAACAGATTTAAAGTAAAGCAGATCTAAGTGGCTACATGTCTTCAAAACTAGAAATAGGCTATTGGTTAAAGGGTTAATTGGTTAAGAATTGGCAATAATTTCAATGTATAAAATATCCCATCACCTCACATAGTTCCTCTGTTCATGCTTTAGACAATCCATCCGAGTAAGACGTCATATCAATAATATTGTTAATGTTATATTAACTTTCAATTGGATGTATATATTGTTAGCCATGTATAAAGTGTTAAATATCACTGTAAATCATAGAGGCTACACTGTTAACCCTTAGCCCGCCAAATAAATTGTCGTCTGCTATATTTCTCGTCTGCTTCAAGTTTCAAAGTGCTTCAAAGTTGCTGAAAATGTTGTCCGAGTGTCAAACAGCTTGGATCCGGATGAGACGCCGAGTTACTCGGCATCTCATCCGGATCCAAGCTGTTTGCATATGGAGCTATAGTCGTGAGTGGCAGGCTAAGGGTTAACCCCTACCCATGCTGATCATGTGTATATTTATGATTTTTGCGAACAGAAATTGGATCTGTACCATATGTACATGTATTCAATTATCCTACCACATGTACATGTATTCAACTATCCAAGAAACAAGTTCTTAAATGGAATATTTATTTCTACATCGTCTTGGGTATATTCAATGTATTGGGTCTTGTAAAAGTATTGGATATATATTTCTAGGCATCATTTTATATTTTCAGTAGGTATAAGGGTTTTTTATGTTTTTTCCTTTCATCTGTGTAGACATTTTTCATACAAGTTTTCTCAAGTTTGACTGATCATGTTTACTATTCAATGTACAGTATGCTATCAAAAATACAGGTTTTCAGTTGAGTCTGAGCAAAAGCTCAAATCTGATCAATCAAATGCTTGAGAACAATCTCAGACTCAACTCAAAAGCTTTATAACCTTGGGGCCTGATGTCATTCTATGAAGAAAAAGGTTAACCAACCACCAGTCTTTTGAGATCGCTTGCGGTTACAAAGGAATGAAAACAAGATTATGGTATCACTTTTCCAATGGTGGTGGCATCAAACATATGCCTTTAGCTCAAACTGTTTCACTTTTAGGTTGCTGATATTTGGCAAGAACTTTTTAATGAGATGAATCATTAATGCTGTAAATTCAAACTTAAAATCTATTTATTTAATTTTCTGATTTCGCTTTTTTAACTAAAATTTCCATTTTTCCAGTTTTAAGATTTTGCATTTATCTGTTGTTAAAGGCAAATGTATCGAGTGTTAATAAGTAAACAGGAAGGGTTTATGATAAATTTGGGGAGGAAAGGGTAAATAATTGTCATACACAGGTTTTACAGGTCTGTGTTTATCAGCTTAACTTTTAGAAACACTTGCTTGCGTGTATTTTAATGTTGTTGTTTTTTTCTAACATAGAGTTGAACCTCCATATCTCAAGCCCCCAATGGGATTGGGGGTGGGGGCACTCATTTTTAGACATTGAGCAAAAATACATTTTCTTGGCCCTTTGAATGACTAAACCCCCTCCCCAAATTGTTCGAATCTCAATAGGCATGAAAAGTCATCTCATCCTGTCTAGAGAGGCCCTTACTCATACTTACGGGGATTTTCAAACCAAACAATCAAAAATAAGAGACAGGTCTCACATGAGATGCTTAACTGATTCTTTGCACAGACAATATTACAGATATCAGCACACCTCACACAGGTTTGCATACTTTTTATACGCCCGTCATCGACGGTCGTATTATGGTATACCCAGCGCTGTCCGTCCGTCCGTACGTCCGTACGTCCGTCCGTCCGTTAACTTTTCTTGTTAGCGCTCTCTCACCTTCATTTATTTACCGATTTTGATTAAACTTCCTACAAATATTCAATACCACAATAGCTCGGACGAGTTCGCGTTTCAGACGTTGGCGGCTATTTTTAGCAGAGTTATGCCCCTTTATTGTCAAAAATGGGCATTTTTTAAAAAAAAACCAGAACTTTTTTATTTTTGATTCAATTGATTTCAAATTTGATATGGTGATACAATGAATGAAGTTACTTAACATATATTACGGGTTTTTGGTTTGACTTCTTATTTTCAGAGTTATGCCCCTTTACACAATTTTTTTAACAATATATTGTATCCTGATAATAATTTTACTTACATTTTGTCTATTGTAACCAAATTTCATATTTATCTTTCTCATCATGCAGGGAAGGCACCTGTGAATTTTGGTTCCTGTTAAATTATTTTTCTATGAGTTATGCCCCTTTACATCCTTAAAATTTAAAATAAGCCACACTTCGTCCGTTAACTTTTCTTCTTAGCGCTCTCTCACCTTCATTTATTGACCGATTTTGATTAAACTTCCTACAAATATTCCATACCACAATAGTTCGGACGAGTTTGCGTTTCAGACGTTGGCGAATATTTTGAGCAGAGTTATGCCCCTTTATTGTCAAAAATGGGCATTTTTAAAAAAAAAACCAGAACTTTTTTATTTTTGATTCAATTGATTTCAAATTTGATATGGTGATACAATGAATGAAGTGACTTAATATATATTACGGGTTTTTGGTTTGACTCTGTATTTTCAGAGTTATGCCCCTTCACACAATTTTTTTAACAATATATTGTTTCCTGATAATAATTTTACTTACATTTTGTCTATTGTAACCAAATTTCATATTTAGCTTTCTCATCATACAGGGAAGGCACCTGTGAATTTTGGTTCCTGTTAAATTTCAGACGTTGGCGACTATTTTTAGCAGAGTTATGCCCCCTTTATTGTCAAAAATGGGTATTTTTTAAAAAACCCAGAACTTTTTTCTTGACTATCGCAATACTATCGGGATAGTACTTGAGCTATCCCAATACTACAGCATAGTCTTTTTGAGATCGATAGTCGGGCCTACACTCCGGGCGACTTTTTCCAGTCGGCCTGAGTCTGGACGACTTTGACACCCGCCGGCCGTGACGGGCGTATTTTGCCGCACTGCGGTGCTCTTGTTAACCTGGCTAAGTGTAATCACTGAAACTAGGTCAGGAATGTCTTTAACCCTTTCCCTTATAGAAGCGACTTTTAGCACATTCATTATTCAAGAAAATAGTTCCAAATTATACCGTAATGAATATGTGTCATATTAAATACTTTCCTTATTCTAGCAGTAAATAGCTTAAAGCAGGCTGAAAGTAAAGCAGAATGCGCCTTAGGGCGCATTCTGCTTTACTTTCAACCTGCTTTAAGTAGTCACACATCTTCAATTCTAGAAACAATGCTATCAGGTAAAGGGTTAAATGGAACATACCTGTATTTCTAAGTAAAAACGTGGCTCTGTCACATTTTAACTATGAAATATGAGTATGTTTGACTTGAATGAGTTTGAGTTATCTAGATTTGACTGTGGGTTTACCCGAAGTGGTTCTTGGGCTTGCTAGATTGACACAAAAATTGGGACCACAGCCCAACCCTTGCAGGATTGGGGTTCAGGGTTAAACATATTTTCTGCATCACTAGTTTCTTCAACAGAAGTTTCTGAATCTATACCCTACAGTTTTCTTGTTGTAAATAGTATGCGGATTTAGAAACACTTCTGTGCTGGGCTTATTTAGCCTATTCTGTTGTACATAGTGCTTTCAAATCCTACTCACTCACTACTTAGGTGAGCAAATATAGGACTTACAGTCCTCTTCCTCATAAGATATTGGTAGGATTTGTAATTCAGTGAAAGCTCACTATTGGGACCTCTCAAAATAAAAAGTTTATTATATTTAAGGCATGGGACTGCTAAATGCTGGGTGAAAGCAAAGCAGAATGCTCCCAAATGAGCTTTCTGCTGTAGTAACATTCTGTTTTAACCCATTATTGCCTAATGACACATATATGAATCATTTACAAGCTGTTTAAAAGTAGAGAGAATGCTTTTTGTATGTAAACAGTGTGGACCCAGATCAGAGGGCTCCTAAAGGAGCCCTCTGATCTGGGTCTGCACTGTTTACCATTTTGTAATATACATGAAGTGTGAAAAACAACCCATAATAGAGAAACAAAAAGAGGAATTGCCCACTTGATGTTTCAGGAGAGAATGAGTTAAGCATTCACCTGCCTTTGGCACCATTACTTTGTGTTTTGTATGGTTCCTGCATTGGGCTTTTTACTGTATTATGTTTTATTGTGTGCTAGATCTGAACTGGTTATACAATCAGACTTGTATTAAACAGCCTCTGAATAAGGTAGCTAGCCATTTGGTCTTTAAAGATAATTGGCAGCTTTGGGCAGACCAAATGATTGCACGCTCCTCTAGAATATGATGCTGCATAAAGTTGCCAACTGATATATGCATAGGGGCCTTGAAAAGATAATGTATTCTAAATATAGTATAATAATACTTTATCACATAATTTGCGGTCTGGGAGTTGCATAAAGCGATTGTATAAATATCGTAATCCACTAGTGGAATATCGTTTTTTGGGCTCCGGCCTAACTTGTTCGTCCATAAGCGCTGCATGTAGCGGGGTGCCAAATGACGTCATTTACTATGACGTTACCGTAAACAACGTAACGTTTGGCGGAAAATCTATATAGCGTAGGGTCTACAAACTACGGCTTCAAATCAATTTAATAGGTGCTTAGACTTGTAATGTGATAAATAGAATATCACATTCGTGTTCATTATTTATCATTTTTAATAAACGAGTTGACTAAAATGAATATGACGCTTGCCAAGGCTCGCGTCATATTATTTTAGTCAACTGGTTTATTAAAAATGATAAATAATGAACACTCATACAATATCCTCTATATATTTAGAACTGAATACATGTTTATTGTTCAAGGTCCCCATGGTTACATGGGCTATAAAAATACCCAATATTTAGTGGTTGCTTTATGCAAGTTTGTTTTTTACTCAGCTAAAGTTGAGGTATTCCAATCTATGATAGATTACCAAACACAGTGCTTATATAGATGTATTGACAATACTTTGAAACTGACTGCTAATATGACCACTTAAAAAAAGATGACATGTACTGTTGCCAAAGAGAGATGACAGCTTGAAGCAAGATCAGAGTAAAGCAGATATTTTTTGTGTTACTTTTGTCTTGCTTTATTAACCCTTTACCCCATAGAAGCGCCTTTTAGCAGATATGATTTATTCATCCGCTGAAGAAAATAGTTCCAATTTAATCAGTAATGAATATGTATTATAGGGAATATTTTCTATATTATAGCACATTATAGCTTAAAGCAGGCTGAAAGTAAAGCAGAATGCGCCCTCAGGCGCATTCCGGTTTTCCTTTATCCTGTTTTAAGTAGTCACCTATCTTAAGTACTAGAAATAGGCTATCAGGTAAAGGGTTAAGCAGTCACTTGGCACAATACTTTACTCTATAGCCCGTTTCTAGTTTTGAAGACAGGTGATCACTTGTAGCAGGTTTGCCTTGCTTTAAGCTACTATCTGCGAGACTATAGAAAATATTTCGTTTGGCACATGTTTATGAACTATTTTCTTCAGTGGAGGAATACATTAAATGTACTAAAAGGTGCTTATATGGGGGAAAGGGTTAAATACCAAGAACAAACCTTTTGAGTGGGCATAATTGAGTGGTTTTAAGTACTTGTATAGATAAGCATGTACTCTGTTATATAAGCATGTACTCTGTTATAAAAGTTATATATTATTATTATTCCTTCCTGTGCCAAATAGTAGCAAGTTTTGCTTTATCAATGATATTGGGAATCATTTATTTGTATATATTTAGTATGTGTGGTTCATTGTAAATATATTGGTTCTTTCAGTTAGTTGTTTAGTATGTTGTTGGAGATATCTGCACTTGGCAGTGTGTAGAAAAAATTAAATAAAATTTGTATAAGCATACCATTCAAAATGAGATGAGATGGCAGTTTTACAGGCTCCAAGGTTATTAAGCTCTTGAGTTGAGTCTGGAGTAGTTCTCAAGCATTTGATTGGTCAGATTTGAGCCTAGGCTCAAATCTGACCAATCAAATGCTTGAGAATGGTACCAGACTCAACTAAATGTCTTTATAACCTTGAACCCTGTAAGATATCTGCTAAATGCAGGATAACTGTAATGCAGAAAGTTCCACCATTGTTATTTGACAAGGTCATACCAAGAAGTCATAGCTTATGCGTAGGCACAGTGTTTTACACATATTTTTTATACTGCTTCTTTATCCTACAAAGTCCTTTTAAATGATCACTGAATTAGGAAACGGTGACATAGAAAGAAATAAGATTACCTAATGCAGGACAAACGTTATGCAGAAGGGCGCTTTCTGCATTACATTTGTCCTGTATTAAGCAACCTTCAGTTCAAAGCCTACCAATGTATTCTGTTGCCTCTTCAAACAAGTAATATTTTCATTTTGCATCAAACTGCAACCCGTCATTAACACTGCCAATTCCTCATGACTCATTTCTCCATAGTTACGCCTTTTAACGCCTTTAGCGGTAATTTATTCCTCCAATGAGGAAAACAGCTCCATTTTATAGTCATGAATATGTATCATAAGAAATATATTCTCTATCCTAGCAGATGTTAGTTGAAAGCAAGCTGAAACTAAAGCAGAACGCCCTTGAAAGCGCATTCTGCTTTATTTTCCACCTGTTTTAAGTGATTATCCATCTTCAAAACAAGAAACAGGCTATTAGGTAAAGGGTTAGATGGTGTTTTGACTAGACTGCTTTATTTTCATCTGCTTTTTGACTTGCATGTTATTATTTTATGTATTTGTTTTGCTTTAAAGTTAGTATTTTTGATCTGATATGAACAAATAGCTGTCATGGGCATTCTAGTGCAGGAAATTGTCCAGACTTATTCCATGTCATCTACTTTATACGGTAGAAAATAAAGATGTTAAAAATCTATATTTTGCATTTTTTTGTACTCTCCCTTGAGAACTGTGCATACAGGTTTGCCTGCCAAAGGTAAAGCCATGAATATTTGCAAACAGTTTGCATCCAGATGAGACGCCAAGTAACTCTGCTGCCTTTAATCAGGGTTCATTTATTTTGATATAAGTGGTTATTGGATAATGGTTCGTGACAGAAAGGTCTTGGACTGTTAGGGATCCTTTCCTCCATTTGTCAAAATTCATTTGCGGTACAGGTATGGAGGAGAATTAACCCTTCCCCCTCAAAATTGTAGTGCATATTAGTGCATTTCAATTTATAGTCATAAATATGTACCATACAAAATATTTTATATACCCTAGCAGATGGTAGCTTAAAGCAGGCACATTCTGCTTTACTTTCAACCTGCTTTAAGTGATCACCTGTCTTCAAAATAAGAAACAGGCTATGGGGTAAAGGGTTATTGGCACTTCATCTGAGGAAATGGTTATGGGTTCAGTCAAACCTCGTCTAACCCTTTCACCGCCAAATTTTCCACGAGGTTTTTACCCCTTCAGCGTTTCCTCGTCGTCTGCTTCAATTTTGTTCTTTGTAAGATCGTTTCAAAGTAAAATTCAATGTAGTATGACTTAAAATATCTTAATATGAGTGTCAAACAGTTTGGATCCTGATCAGAAGCCGCGTAACGCGGACCAAAACTGTTTGCAAACCCGCTTTTAAGCATCATTGAGAGTGAAAGGGTTAAGTAGGATCAAAGGCAAAACAGAAGTAACACATTGAGATGATATTTTTTATTCTGTCCAGAATAATCATGACAAATAAATTAACCAGTCATATGACATTCCATTGATACAGGAATGCAATAAATAACAAATGTATCACACTATCCATAACTCATTTAACCCTTTACCTTATAGAAGCGCCTTTTAGCGCATTCCGTTTAATCCTCTGCGGAAGAAAAAAATTCCAATCTATACAGTCATGAAAATGTATCAGAAGGAATATTTTTTTATTCTAGCAGGTTGTAACTTAAAGCAGGCTGAAAGTAAAGCAGAATACGCCTAAGGGCGCATTCTGCTTTACTTTCAACCTGCTTTAAGCAGTCACCTATTTCAAAACTAAAATAAGGCTATGGGGTAAAGGGATATGGACAGAGCTTTATTAACCCATTAATGCATAGATACATATTGATATGCATTTAATTCAATACTTCACTGTCAGAAGAAAATAGTTCCAATTTATACAGTCATGAATTCATATGCTGTATAATTTTGTTCCATATTTTAGCATAAGGTAGTTTAAAGCAGGCTGAAAATAAAGCAGCATGCATCTGAATGCACATTCTGCTTTACTTTCACATTCTGCTTTACTTTCAACCTGCTTTAATAAGTGGTCATCTGTCTTCAAAACTAGAAACAGGCTATGGTGTAAAGGGTTAATTTATACCCTTTGAGAATACATTTCACATATTTTGAGATCTTTTTCTAACCATACACTACTTACATTTGTATATAGCTGCTGTTGATTTGAAAGGAAGTTTCTCTTGTAACTACATGTATAAAATACAGTAATAGATAAACACATTCAATGATAATTTCATAATTTTAACCCTTACAATGTGAGAAATATATACATCCTTAGCCAACAGTGTACACTTATTAGACACAGATATGTCCTCCAGTGGAGAAATTATTTTCCCCCATTTAAACCAAATGCAATGCAATAAAATGTGGAAATAACACATTTCAACAATTCTGATGATTTATTTCTACCTGAGTGGCAAAGAGTTTGGAGCAAGATCAGACGTTGGGTCACGATCTGATCTGACTCCAAACTTTTTGCAATGGAAATAATTGTTTTAGCATTAAATTGTTTATAGGAAAAGAATAATGTCTTCTCCACTGTACAATAGGCAACATAAACAGGACTGGAAATGTTCATCTGGGAATTCAACATAGTAAGGGTTAAATAAATGGACGGATTGAACATCTCATAATGTCTACCAAGACAACAGAAAACACTTGTATGCTTGATTTACAACTAGACCTACACTTAACCTTATTTAAGTTCCAACCTGTTTTTGAACCTATCATACTTCATGCAAGCATAAAGTGTAGAGTGGAACATCAGAAACTGGAATGTTTTATTGGACAAACTGAGGGGGTTATATTATATGGAGTAAAGAGTTACCCCCCTTCAGTGCCATGACATCTGCTTTAAACAATTATTGGTGTTTGCTTAAATTTCTCAAATTTTATGTAAACTGACTAAAGTACAGTGGAGAATCTGTTATTCTTTCCCGTTTAAACGCAAACGTACGCAAACGCAAAACACTAAAACGTAGAAAAGTACAACTTTTAGACAATTCTGATAATTCATGTTTATCTTGGCGGCAAACAGTTTGGAGCCTGATCAGACGCCGGGTTACCCGGCGTCTGATCTGGCTCCAAACTGTTTGCACTGCAAATAATAGTTTTAGCGTAAACGCGTTCATTGGGAAAGAATAACGTTTTCTCCACTGTAATATCATAATGAAAGTGAATCAGTTTTGGTCATGATCAGACGCTGCCTTACATGGCATCTGATCAGGATGCAAATAACAATTGTACTCCGAGTAAAGTAGTAAAGGGGTTAATTTTCTTGCTGAAATTCAGTTTGTTAGATATCATGGTTATACTAGCTTAACAGATATGATAGGAAGATCTGCTAACGGCATCAATTTTGCACAAATGCTTATTAGATAGGGTACTAAAAATGTCCCAGTATTTCATAGAACTCATTTCATCAGGTTCCAAAAGCTGCAAACAGATTCTTACTCCTTTAAAAGTTGGTCACCATAACAAAGAAGATTAACACAGGTCTTCAATGATCACAGAATATGTAAGCAATGTAACAAGATCAAGGGTTTTTCCTAGAGTTAACAGAGAGTGTTGACCCCCTGATCAGACACACTCTTTCCTATGTGATGGTTTATCTAGATCTAAACTGTGAGGGAATCTTAACCCATTATTCCATAAATAAACTTTAAATTTATTCCTCCACTGAAGAAACAAGAGCCCCATGGGGCATATTTCGCTCACCTGAGAATAACTGACAGAATGAAGAAAAAGATTTGTCATTGTTTACCCAATTGGCATAATTTGAACAACCTTGAAAGAGGACCTGTAGATGATGCTATATGCCAAATATCTAAGATCAGGGTACTAGGATTTTAGACAAAAAGATTTTTTTAAGTTTCCATTGAAACAATCTATTTTTAGCTCCTGTAACCTTCATATGCAACAGACAGGAAACATTTCAACAAAATAGGTAAAGGATATCTAAAAGTGTCACCATGCCGAATATCAAAGCTATGGCCATATCAGTTTCAGAGAAGAAGACGTTTGAAATGTTCACTATATAACTCTATGTAAAACTGTGACCCCCGGGGCGGGACCAATTTTGACCCCAGGGGCATAATTTGAACAAACTTGATAGAGGACCTGTAGGCAATGCTATGTGCAAAATATCTAAGCTCTGGCCCTTGTAGTTTCAGACAAGAAGATTTTTTAAGTTTTCATTGAGAAAAATCTATTTTTAGCTTCTGTGACCTAGATATGCAACCAACCAGAACCATTTGAACAAAATAGGTAAAGGACATCTAGAAGTGTCACCATGCCAAATATTAAAGCTCTGGCCATATTAGTTTCAGAGAAGAAGACGTTTGAAAATTTCACTATATAACTCTATGTAAAACGGTGACCCCCGGGGCGGGGCCAATTTTGACCCCAGGGGCATTATTTGAACACACTTGAAAGAGGACTTGTAGGTGATGCTATGTGCCAAATATCTAAGCTCTGGCCCTTGTAGTTTCAGACAAGAAGATTTTTTAAGATTTCATTATTTTTTCACTTTGGTTGCCATGGCAACCAGAGTTCTGCATTGTTTTTAATTCTTTGAACAAATTTGAAAGAGCTTGACCCAAGGAACATTTCTGTAAAGTTTAGTTGAAATCTGTTCAGCGGTATAGGAGGAGATGTCATTTGAAGCAATTGTTAACGACGACGGACGACGCACACTGCACGACGCCGGACACAGGGCCATCCCAATAGCTCACCTTGAGCCTTTGGCTCAGGTGAGCTAAAAATAAGTCAATTTATACAGTCATGAATATGCACCATAAGAAATGATTTTTATATCAATGCAGATGGTAGTTTAAAGCAGGTTGAAAGTAAAGCAGAATGCACCTTAAGGTGCATTCTGCTTTAATTTCAACCTGCTTTAAGTGAACACCTGCCTTCAAAACTATAAACAAGCTTTGGAGTAATAAGTTAAAGAGCCCCCCCCCCCGCCCCTCCCCCAAGCCCCTTCTTCTCATGACATAGCTCATAGTTAAGAAATCACCAATCTTCCATGGCACTGTTAATGCACTTTTTTGTAGACTTTTTAAAAGTATCACATGAATGTTTCTTAATGTTTGCTATCTGTCCCTTCAGACCTCATCAAGGTAGAGGGACAAGGTTTTCTTTGGCCCATTTCTTCATTGTTCTAACCATGTATTCCACCTGTGGGTTGCTTGTATTTCTCAACATGTTGATCACATCTCGCAAGCTTTCCCTGTAAAATTAATAAATAATAAATGTGTTGCTATTAGTGTTACTTTAAAGCGACTCGCAACCGGATGGTGTACTTGTCAAAATAAAATAAAATACTCAAATAAAAGCAAATTTGTGGCATTATTTGGCTTCTGACATTAAAAAAATATGATCAGTCCAAAAAAAAGTCTCAAGAATCGTCACCGAATCTTAGATTTTTAGATATTTTCCATCGTTTTTCTATACCGACTAGTAGACGGTATAGTTGTTGCTGTTGCTTCTCTACACGGGCTCAGACATAAACACGAGCCGAATTACGAAGTTGAATGCACTTTCGACCGCAACACATTGAAATACGTTAAATCGATCCGAGATAAACGGATAGTTCCGTGGTCCATTGGTCTAAGCGGTTTCCCCTATTTTGCCTTCTGTCCGCCAATGCCGGGCCATGGGTTCGAATCCCACCAGAGACCAATATTTTTTTTTATTGAAATTCATTTTTTTTAAACAGAATTTCTTATCCTAAACTAATTCTTTACCATTTATATAAGCGTTTGACACATATTTACAAATTACTATTTTTAATGCACCATCTGGTTGCGAGTCGCTTTAAGCACAACCACACATTTGCTAAATATTTGACTCTTTCATGCCTAATATAGGATATTTACATAAATTCCCCTTCAAACTAGACTAAATCACCAGCATTACTGAACTCTTTAGCGTGCAATGGGTGATTTCTGTCATAAATGTTTTTTCTCATTTGGGTTGGAATTTGAAACTGAATTTTTATTTTCAAAAAGAAATGGCAGATAAAGAATTTCTCAGAATTGTAGATGATGTTATATTTGCTGACGAAAGTTTCTTGCATGCTTAAGTTTAATGTCTTGTGCATATTTTTCTGAAAAATATTTTCTTTGTACACAAAATCTAAATTTCTGTTGCATTTTCTGTTAAAACTAACATGCATTAACCTTTTTACTACCATAATGATGTAACAAACCATCTAACACATTTGCTGCCATTCTATCATCTGCTTGAAAAATACTGTCTACTTTTATTTCTAAAATTTAGAATTTTAAGCAATTTTGTCATCAGTGACATTGAATTTTAGTGTCAAACAGTTTAGATCCTGATCAGACGCCGCATTATGCGGCGTCTGATCAGGATCCAAACTGTTTGACATTGTGCAGGTCTAATCAGGATCCAAACTGTTTGCAAATTCTAGTTCAGACAGGCTTGGCAGTGAAATTGTTAATGGCATTCAGTTGTTTCATTCCTTACCTTGGTTCATGACCTGCAATGATCAGCTGGAACACGCCAACACAGGCTCCTCTCTTTCCTTCCCAGTACTCAGGGTTAGGGTCTAGTCTCTCCAACACATCAAAGGCCTTCGCTGCATAGTAGAACTGGCCCATCTGAAAGTCACAAAGCACGCCATTTAGAAAAGGTTTAAATTATTGTATTACATCCATTTATTTATTTTTAGCCCCATGACTCCATAGATATGCCTTTTTACACCCTTAATTTATTCCTCCACTCAAGGAACGTTGAAGTTTTAAGCATTTTATGAAACCTAAACTCAGATTTCGAAACATGGGCCCTAAGTTCAAGGTATACACATGCATACCAAATATGAAAGCAATATATATCTCAAAGGACATAGAAGTTATGACCGTTTTCTTAAAATTGTTTTTGCCATTCATGACAGTGCCAACGATGACTATGCCGTGGGTACAGCATAAACTTGTCTTGTACTTTGTACAGGCCAGCTAAACAGACGAAAGCTCCTATAGAGGCTTACTGCTTTACTTATGTCCTGCATTAAAATGTCACCTGCCTTGGAAAGATAATATTTTATACTTCTTCAATTTATTGCTGTTTAATGTGAGGCATTAGTTGGACAATACTCACTTTATAACAGTCATTGGCAATAAGTTGTAGCAGGCTGAAGGACTCTCCAGATGTCTCCATCTTGAGGTAGAGTTCCCAGGATAAGCGAGCCTTCCTGTTCATGATGTCTGAAATAGTGAACAAGGTGTTGGTGGTTCAAAGGTACATGTCTTCACTTTGGTATGTTAGAGTGAGTTACGAATCCACACCTCACAAAAATGATACTAGTAATTTACATACAGGAAAAACTTCTCTATAATGAACACTCAAAACAAACATTGTTTGGCAGCTTTAAACAGAACTAAAGTAATGCAGAAAGCTCCTTTATGAGCTTTCTGCTTTACTTTCACCCTGCTTTAACATTAGTCTTCCATTTGTCTTAATCACACTCATTGAATCTCCATTTGAGCATGACTGTATAGCTATTCAGGCAGAGCTGATCTAGATTTCAGGTCATTAGATTCAGAAATGTTTTTCTTGTAAATATCTAAAATCATGTTTGAAGCTTTGAATATCCTTTCTTGCATAGCTTTTTTTTCAATGTTTTAAGACATGTGTTTGCTTAAAGCAGGCTGAAAGTAAAGTAGAAAGCTCCTATAGGATGCAGAAACAAATTTATACGGCTCTTCAGTAGGGCATAATAATAGCATGAGAAGATCTATAAGGAATGTCTAGCAGATCCTAGCGAGTTGTCCTGCTAATAATTTGATGTAGAAGTAAAGATTTTAGCCATTGAATATCCCACTTATCCAGAGTTAGCGAAAAAGTCATAAACATGCTGTGATTTCAGTCTACAGTGTACAGTAAAACCCTTCTTTTACAACCACTAAAACAAAGGCTAATTGATTTTGTAAAAGACATGTGACAGCTTGAAGCAAGGTGACAGAAAAACAGAAAGCTCCTAAATGAGTTTTTTGTTTTACTGACACCTTGCTTTAAGCAGTCACCTTTCATAAACACCTGATAATTATCCCAATTTAGTGGTTGTAATGGAGAGGTTTTATTGTATACTTACAGCAGCGGGCCAGCCAACTTAGATAGGTGTAGTCACTCTTGATTCTGTCACTCTGGATCAACAGGAACACCTGAGAAAATAACATCAACAGATGGGTTAGAGATTATTCTCGAGTCTGTTTGTGAAATTAAGTCTGGTATAGATTTACATTATAATTCTCTAAAGAATAGAAGAATACCTCACAATTATGTTATGTTTTGTCACTATCCAAACTCTGTGTGACTTGGATTTCATACTGAACAGCCAAATTTCAGAATTTCAAGATAACAATTTGAACAGAAAGGTGCATTTATGTAGTAATAGGTTACCCCATTACCCAATAGCCTGTTTCTAGTTTTGAAAACAGGTGTCCACTTAAAGCAGGTTGAAAGTAAAGCATAATGCACCTTAAGGCACATTCTGCCTTACTTTCATCCTGCTTTAAGTTACCATCTGCAAGGATATAAAAAAGTATTTCTTATGATCCATGTCCACGATTGTATAAAGTGAAACTACTTTCTTCATTAGAGAAAGAAAATTAATGCGTAAAAGGGTGTAGTTATGGAGTAATGGGTTAAACATATATCAAAGGCACTAGCCACAGAACATAACTCTTATAACTTACCTCTTCTGCTTCTTTGAAGTTGCCAACTGCAGCCTTGGCTTGGGCATAGTTGAAGTTGAATGTATCGTCATTGTAGAAGTAGCTCTGAAAGAAACAAACAAAAAATATCTTCATGCCAAATGTCAAGCTAATTGACTGAATATCTGCATCAAAACTTAAAAAAGAGTTACATCTGTGGTCTTAACACATTTCTGTCTGCACATTATTACACGCCCACCTCTAAAGGTGGTCGTATATTGGAGTTTCCCTGTCCATCCGTCCGTTAGTTAGTTCATCAGTCAACATTTGGTTTGTCCAGAGGTTATTTCGAAAAATTATTTGAAGGATATTAATGAAACTCCACACAAATGCTACAAGAACTGAAGCTGAGTCAAGTTTGAGGTTAATTTCATTTGTAGTTACAGTCATCTGCCCTTAATTCAGTCAAATATGCTATAAAAGGCTTGTTGCTCAAGCATTCCATGTGCTTGTTGAAAATGGTTAATATCAAATGAAGGTTCCATAAAATGTCTTGTTAATTCATTTACAAAATTTTACATGTATGTTGAAAATTAATTATTTTTAACTCGTAGTGTAGACCCTTATGAGATGCAGCATTTGATTCGTTATCTGTGTTTTCTTTGAGCAAATAGCCTGGAGAAACCTTTGCATAAATGGAATGCTCTAGTTTTCAATAACTTTGTACAGTGGAGAAGATGCCATTATTTCCCGTTATTGCAAAGACATTGCAATAAAATGAAGGAAATGACAACATTTTGACAATTCTGATCATTTACTTTATCCTGTGTCTGATCTGGCTCCAAACTGCTTACAACGAAAATAACAGTGTAGCGTAAACATGTTTATTGGGAAAAAATGATGTCTTCTCCACTGTAGTATAAATAGGTCAGATCCAGAACAGTAGCCAACTAACTCAGCATCTGATCAAAGTTCAAACAGTTTGTCACTCAGACCATATCTCTGCTTACATAAATCAATTACCCCATAGATATGCCTTTTTATGCCTTTTTTAATTGATCCACTGAAGAAAATAGTTACACTTTATACAGTCATTAAAATGTACTGTAAAAATACATTTTCATCCTAGTAGATGGTAGCTTAAAGCAGGCTGGAAGTAAAGCAGAATGTGCCTTAAGGCACACTCTGCTTTACTTTCAACCTGCTTTAAGTGGTGACATCTCTTCAAAACTAGAATCAGGCTATGGGGTAATGGGTTAAAGAAAAATATCACTTCATAATCATAGCAGACATTATTTTAAACTAGAACTCACAGTGGTAACCATTGCAGTGCTGGAAATGCATATTTTAATTCTTTGCAAACACTGTAGACCCAGATCAGATGGATCCTGAAGGAGTCCTCTGACCAGGATCTGTACTGTTTGAAATACTTTAAAATGTTTTGGCTTAATCAATTACCCCCATAAATACCTTTTTATTCCTATAATTTATTTCTCCATTTAAGAAAATAGTTCCACGTTCCACTTTATACAGTCATTAATATGTACTGTGAGAAATATTTTCTATAAATTTAGTAGATAGTAGCTTAAAGCAGGCTGAAAGTAAAGCAGAATGCACCTTAAGGCGCATTCTGCTTTACTTTCAACCTGCTTAAAGTGGTCACCTATTTTCAAAACTAGAAAGGGGCTATGGGGTAATGGGTTAAAACCCTTGAAGGTCAATGAAAACTGGTCATATATCAGAAAAACAGCCTATTTGACTCAGCATGGCAAGGATTACTATAGGACCTATGTATGAATGTATGAGCAATGAATGTAAGAGAAGTCATTGCTATGAGCAAAGCTCCAGATAAGAGTGAGTAAACTAACACATTTACAAAGTCTTCATCTGCCTGTTACAACCAAACATTTATGTCATAACTACTCATACGTTTACCTCATTGAGATTAATCTAATGCATAGTCACAGCATAGAGTATGGTAGAGGTATAAAGATTGTTTGTATTTGAAATACTCTATTATTTGGAGCAGCCATTATAAGTTCAAACCTTTCTTGCCAATTACAAATTGAAATAAACTGATATTTGGTAACAGTTTATATCGAGCTCAGATGCCATGCCACATGGTATTTGATCTCGATCTTAACTGTTTGACACTCATCTTTAAGTATTTTTTCTGTCTTTTTTTCAATTTTAAAATGTGTAATTCTTCTTTTTATTAACTTTGAAAATAGCAATTTCAAAATAGATAATTAATACAACAGCAGGATAAGGATTAAAAAACAATGAGAAATGGACACAAATCAATCACCAGTAAAACAAGACACAGTCATTCACATGCATGTGTGGCTGACAATAACATAGTGAGGGAGCTTTCTATAATACATTTCCCTTTTCCTGCATTAACTCATTCACCCCTGACACTTTTAATGGACAATTCCAATTTCAAAAAAAGTCTAGTCCATTTTTGACTATTTAGGGTTGATTTTAACAATATATTTCAAAATGACAGTGTAAACCCTGATCAGAGGGCTCTCTGATCAGGGTCTACATTGTTTGCATAGAACAAGTGTAATCCTCACATAGAACAAGTGTAATCCTCACAGGTACACTGTTTGTAAATGATGATTATACTCATCGCAAGGGTTGACTGTGTTAAGTAGGCACCCGTCTTTTGTGGTCTAGCTTCTTTTCCGAAGAGTTTCTGATTCAGAGAGGTTTTACTATAGCACAAACAGAAACCAAGAACACATAGCACCATGAACTATGACAACACATCATCAACTATGCCACATCCTTTGATGTTGGGGGGGATTTCTTTGGAAATGAGAATGAGTATGAACAAGAATTCTGTAGAAATATACATGTATGTCTCGCCACTAGTCCACTACAGAGGCAATAAGTGAGACTAAGTCATTGATTACTGCAGGGCTCCATATAAGAAAGTAAACTGAACAAATCCAACATTTTCTCAAACATTTCGGTACCAAATCCTATGGTGTTACTACTCATTAGAATCGTCTCTTTGAGACGATTCTAATGAGTAGTGACACCATAGGGTTTAATGCAGAGATAAAGATTTTATTTTTGAAATACTTCCCTTCTCTGAAGCCCTATTTTATTACTGAGTCTGAACCATAATGCAATGTGCACATCGCCACTTGTTAGTGAGGCATCCTGACAAGGTTCAGAGAATTTTGACAAGCGGTTGCAGAAAAATAGCCCAGATACAAAAGTTAACTTATATGTGGGAGTTTGTATAACTTAATGTAAAAGTTTCAAATTAACTAAATGTTGGACGACGTATAATGATGCTTTATGAGTCCTCTGATCAGGATCTAGACTGTTTACATAGGGAAGTTTACTTTTCAGACACATGCTCACTGTTTGTATACAACCAGAATACTCATCACTATGGTTTAATGGGATAATATTTGGGAAACAATATTTACCCAGCAGAAGTACAGTTTAACCCATCACCCCATAAAACGCCTTTTTACACCTCTAATTTATCCCTCCACTGAAGAAATTAGTTCAAATTTATGCAGTTGTGAATATTTATCATTAGAAATAATTTCTATATTCTAGCAGCTGGTAGCTTAAAGCAGGCTGAAAGTAAAGGAGAATGCGCGGCGCCTTAAGGGGCATTCTGCTTTACTTTCAACCTGCTTTAAGTGGTCATCTGTCTTCAAACTTAGAATCAGATACTGGTGTAAAAGGTAAAGTCTGTCAATCTGCATAAAATTAGTATCTAGTCCTAACTTTTAAGGATGTGATCTAAACTTTATCATTTTTACATATATCATGTTGAGTAATTTTACATCTAATGCTCCAAATATTCGATAATGCTTTTTGTGCTTATTTTTCTGTCATTCAGAAAATTTAGACTTAAATCCAAAGAAACAAATCAGAATTAAGTACAAATATAGTATGTGCTGTGTATATCAGGTGTATATACATGAAGTTCAATGAACTTTAGAACTTTGCATGCTAAGTCGAACTCTGACTATACACGTATATATGTATTGTAAAGGATAAAGAAAATTAATTACAGTTGAAACTCACATTCTATAGCACATACCCATATTTTAAAGTTAAAACATGGCTTTGCCATGTTCAAATTACGCCAGATTGAATTATCGAAATTAAACTAATGAAATACTGGTAAGGTCGATTTAAGTGAGTTTGAAGTATAGAGTTTCGACTGTGAACTATCATGTGCTAGTTACAAGCTTATGATAGCACTATTAGCAGTTGCATTATTTCTAATGTTAGAAAATGATTTGATTTTAGGACTGCTTTAAGAGTATATTTCAGAAGAAAAAAACAACAAAAAATGGTGCAGATACTGATTATAGAGTTCCATGAGGAACTGCCCTCTGATCAGAGTCTTACACTGTTTGTAAAATATACGCATACCAGTACTGGTTTTAAGCATAGATAGGGTTAGATCAAAAGAACCAAACTGTAAACAAAATACTGTAACAGCAGAAACTGCTTGTATTGACGATCACAGATCAACCTAACTTTATCAAACCTGGTTAGAATAATACCCTATAAACAAGTTGTGACTAATATGGTCAAATAAAGTTGAAGATAAAATGAAAATAAAGCAAAACTGAATATACGATCGCAAACAAGAAGTCAACAAGACTGCGCGTTGAATAAACGCTTATGCCCCCAGTGGCATCCTTGACAATATATTCTGAATCTTTTCTAAGTCCAAATTAGGTCAAGGTCCGGGTCAAACTGAGCTTGGGTATTATTGGTGAGTTGGTAATGGTCCAAGGCAACAACTGTATAAGTATTAAAGCATTGTAGTCAGTTGTATTGATGCTAGACGAAACAGTAAAATCTAGTTAACCAAGAAATAGCCCTATTTAAAATTTTATAAGTCCAAATTAGGTCAAGGTCAAGGTCAAAATCGAAGTTTGGTGATATTGGTGGGTAGGGAATGGTCCAAGGCAACAACTGTATAAGTATCCAAGCATTTGGGTAAGCGGTGTTGATGCTAGACCAAACGGTAAAATCTACTTAACCTTGTTACGGACGGACGGACGGACAGGACGATTACTATATGCCCCGCATCTGTCGATGCTGGGGACATAAAAATCTCTATAAAGCTTAGGTCAATAAAAGCTGTGACACAGTTTAAAGTGAATGCTGATATAGCAGTCTTTAAACTGGATAATTTATTGTAATTACTGATTTTTAATAGCTAACTTTTCATCTTTCTTTTATTAAACTGGAATCTGATATCATGGTATTTTTACTGTGTTTTACTGAGATGAAATTCTGGAGAAATATCAGTGTAACTGTAGAAAAAATTACATAGTATTATACAGTAGCTACAGTCTAAATTGTGTTAAGTAACATTTAACCCTTGAACCCATAGCCTGTTTCTAGTTTTGAAGACATGTGACCACTTAAAGCAGGTTGAAAGTAAAGCAGAATGTGCCTTAAGGCACATTCTACTTTACTTTCAGCCTGCTTTAAGCTACAAACTACTAGGATAAAGCAACTATTTTGTTTCGGTACATATTCATGACAGGATAAATTGGAATTATTTTTTTCAGTGGAGGAATGAATAAAATACGCTAAATGGGTGAAAGGGTTAATGAATAATGATTTATCACTGAGATCTCTAAAGATATGTGACTGCTTAATGCAGAATAAAAGTAAAACACAAAGCTCCTTTAGGAGCTTTCTGTTTTAACTTTTTTTCCGCATTAAGATGACACACATATCAAAAATTGCTATCTTAGTTTTCATGCCCACTTAACACATGACTGACTTAATTTATTAACTACATGACACACTGCATAACCTTCTAAACTAACTCGGTGGAGCTTACAGAAACACGACAAATAGAGTAGCCACTAGGAAAAAAGGACTTCAATACATGCAGGTAAGAACAGCCTGTCTCCTACAGGGAAAATAACAAACTTACTCTCCAATAAATGGTTATGTGCTTGTGTGTACATGAGTGCTAGCATGTTACCTTAATAGAATTTAGGTAGATGAGGGCATCGTCAAACTGTCCTAGTAATGAGAAGCAAGAGGCCATACACTGGCGGCCAGGGATTGTATCTGAAATGTTGTACGGCAATTGCAAAATACATATATACAAACAAACACGGTATTAAACTTCACAAACATATCTGTGACATTTGAAACAAGATCATTGATTGCTACTACTAAATCACATCATTTGATCTTGTTTTAAATTTCTCAAATATATTGTGAAGACAACATTCTGCAAGGAAATAAGACTCTGGCAACATGGACTCTCTTTTATGCATGTAAACATTTCGCATCAAGGAATTCTGTCGTTTTGAAAACAGAATAATGTATGTCAATTACCCTATAAAACAAAACAATTCCAGATGCACCATTAGAAATACAACTACATGTACAAACATAGCAAATATTGTTTATCCAGATTATTAGCTTTGTTAAAAAAATTTAAGGGAGAAAGCGAAAAGATTCTAAGTGGTTCTGAATCTAAACACACTTAGAACCTTTTTGCATTCACCCCTCAATTTGCCATGTTTGAAGTGTCTGTGATCCTTCTGGCGCATCTCATTCATATACACAGAGCTACAACAGGGCTCCAGATAAGAGGTAATCTGAACAAATCCAACATTTTCTCACTCATACAGCACCAAATCCTATGGTGTTACTACTCATTAGAATCGTCTCGAAGAGACGATTCTAATGAGTAGCGACACCATAGGGTTTATAGCAGAAATAAAGATTTTAGTTTTTGAAATACATGTACATGTACTCCCCTTAGCTGGAGCCCTGTCTGTGGATTTTGATAGAGCTTTTATGTTGCCAAAGTCTGGTCTCTAGCAGAAGCAGTATGAGTTCCCCACAGACAGAAACATTTGGGAACACAGAGAGACAGGTTTACCTTGATAGAATTAAGGTAGATAAGCACGTCTTCAAACTGTTTTAAAAGGAAGAAACAGGCGGCCATGCATTGTCTGCCTGGGATGGTATCTGAAACGAAGCAGCACGTCCTACAGTGGTTACACTGTTGTCATCGTTCAAGCATCAATCAGGTAAAATCTGAATCTAGTTGAACTTCGATATCTTGAACTCGGTTCAGACGAACATATCCGTATTTCAAAGTTAAAACGTGGCTCAGCCACGTTTTAACTTTGAAATACGGGTATGTTTGACTTAACCAAGCAAGAAATAACGCAAGTCATGTGTCGACAAATTGGAAAGTTCGAATTAAGCAAGTTCGAGATATTAAAGTTCTACTGTACATGTTTTTTTTAATCCATTACTCCGTAGCCTGTTTCTAGTTTTGAAGACCACTTAAAGCAGATTGAAAGTAAAGTAGAATGCACCTTAAGGCATATTATACTATACTTTCCGCCTGATTTACGTTACTATCTACTAGCATAATAGAAACTATTTCTAATAGTATATATTCAAGACTATATAAAGGAGAACTAGTTTCTTCAGAGGAGGAATTTAGAGTTGTAAAAAGGCGTATTTATGGGGTAATGGGTTAAAATCTTTTCCCCAAAAGATGTTGAAAGTTTTAAGCAGTCCAACAAGAACTTTCTCTTTCAGTTGATTTTGCTTTTAGCAGCTACGTGCACTGACCCTTTCCTCCATTATTAAAGGGTTGAATTGTGTGCATGACAGGATTCTGCTTCAACCAAAATGAAAGGAAAGAGCTTTCTGCTTTACTGTCATCCTGCTTTAGGCTACCACCTGTATTCAATACCATAATAGAATACCTATTTTACTACTTATGAGAAGAAGAAGTTAGAGTCGATTCTGTGGAGAAGGGTTTAATACTGACAAACAATCCTATCTAATGATCCAATACCCTTTTCTCACATAGCTTATCATAGTGCTTTAGACAGCTGGTTGCTTAAAGCAAGCTGAAAGTGAAGCAGAAAGCTCCTGCAGGAGCTTTCTGCTTCACTTGCAGCCTGCTTTAAGCATCCCCTTTATCAAGCTGCAGTAAAAATTTCATATTGCTCTTATTACACAGAGCATGGTAGATGCATGAATAGGCAGGTCTATTAGGAACGGGAGTGTAGGACAAAATACCCTTAGCTCAATTTTGCAAAGGTGGACTTTTTGCAAGGATAGACAAAATACCCTTTATCTTTTTACCAGCTTTTTCATGCTTCTAACATATTTTGGAATAAAAAAGGAATGGTATTTTGTCAACCCTTGCAAAAAGGTGAGACATATTTTGTCTATCCTGGCAAAATTGAGTAAAGGGTATTTGTCCAAAGGGTATTTTGTAATGTATAATGAGAAATAGGGCATGACATCTTAAAGCATTTCTAAGGGGTAAAGGGTTAAATAGAGGTAATTTATTGAAAATACCACAAAATATACATAAATTTTGTTAAAATATTATAATTCAAGCATTAATTATTAAGTTTCTCTACAATGTGCCTGTCTTCATATAGCTCCTTAGGGAATTTATTTTAGATAAATCCTAGTGAGCTTTTTGAATATAGACTGTTTAATTGTTTAAAATTTGACAAAGATTAATTCTATATAAACAAAACTTTTTCAACACAGTAAGTATCAACATTCAGACCACAAACAATTTTTAGTTTTGAATAATTTGACAATCATTGTGTAAGAAACAAAGACAATAGTGCACTGTACAACGACTGTACATGTATGTTAAACTTAGGGTTTTAACTAATCCCTTTTAATTGATTTTAAGAAAAGAAAAATCACTAGTAGGAATATAAATACACAAAATACAATCACAATAACTAGCAGATACAACACTTATATATAGGCCCCCTGATAAGTACATGAAGAAAAATCGCTTTCATGTCACCCAGTCTTTACGGCGGGAAACTTAAGTAAAATTTGTCTTTCAAGGAAACACTTATGCAAACAGTGTAAACTTAAATCAATGGGATCCTACAGGAGTTCTCTGATCAGGGTCTACAAGGTTTGTCATATTGCAAGATACTGCAAAAATACACAACAAAACAACTCTAAATAGTTAACAAGAGCCATATACGGCACTAAATTGCTCACCTGGGACCGTTGATGTAAATGTAACATATCTTGGAAAGCTGAGAAATTATGACAATATGATTGGATGATGCTGAGTGCAAAATAGCTAAGCTTAGGGAACTGTAGTTTAAGAGAAGATTTTTAAAGTTTTTTTTTAAAAAAAAATCTATTTTTAGCTCCTGTGACCTAGATATGCAACGGACCTGAACCATTTGAACAAAATTGGTAAAGTATACCTCTAGAAGTTACACCATGCCAAATATCAAAGCTCTAGCTATATTAGTTTCAGAGAAGAAGAGATGTGAAGATTTCACTGTATAACTCTATGTAAATTTGTGACCCCCTGGACGGGGTCATTTTTGACCCCAGGGACATAATTTGAACAATATTGATAGAGGACCTGAAGATAGTGCTTTGTGCAAAATAGTTAAGATCAGGGTACTGTGGTTTCAGAGAAGATTTTTTAAGTTTTTTATTGAAAAAATCTATTTTTAGCTCCTGTGACCTAGATATGCAACAGACCGGAACTATTTGAACAATATTGGTAAAGTACCTCTAGAAGTTACACTATGCCAAATATCAAAGTTCTAGCTATATTAATTTCAGAGAAGAAGAGGTTTGAAGATTTCATTATATAACTCTATGTAAATTTGTGAACCGGGGGCGGGCCATTTTTGACCCCAGGGACATAATTTGAACAATCTTGATAGAGGACCTGTAGATGATGCTATGAGCAAAATATCTAAGCTCAGGGTACTGTGGTTTCATAGAAGAAGATTTTTTAAGTTTTTAGTGAAACGATCTATTTTTAGCTCCTGTGACCTAGATATGCAACGGATCGGAAATATTTGAACAACTTTCAAAGAGGGATATATAAGGATCAATCCTGTCAAGTTTGGTTAAAATCCATCCAGTAGTTTAGGAGGAGATGTCGTTTAAAGAAATTGTTGACGAAGGACGGACGACGACGGACGACACACAGCACGATCAAAATAGCTCACCTTGGCACTTTGTGTCAGGTGAGCTCAAAATGGACTAGGTTATATTTGAAATTGGAAAAATCCAATTGAAGTTTTGGGGTTAAATGAGTAAACAAAAGTTTGACTGCATTCTAATGAGAAGTCACAACATAGATGTTGGAAGAGACAAAATTATTTGGTCAGTTAAAGTACTCCCCTTATCTAGGAATATGTGTAAAATGATCTCTAATTATATACATGTATATTGACACTTAACCCTTTCCTCTACAAAAGTGTCTTAGTGCACCTCTATCTTCTCTTCCATATAAGTGCGATAAAAGAGCTTTCTGCTTTACTTTCATTTTGCTTTTAGCAGTATTTTACCTTAAACACATTTAGATACAGGTGACAACACTTCTGGCTATGGAGGAAAGGGTTAAAAATCAGCAACATGTTGATGAATATTGACTAAACAACCTGTACAAAAGCTATAGCTTATTTGGTGAAGAAACAAACGCATATCTAACGACCTAGACAAAGCTGTTTACTGCAGTACAAAAGTCATGTTAAAAATTCGGACACAAGCTTTCTCTATCAAAATTGCTCATTACAGATTTAGATATACAGTGCTCCCTCCTCAAAACGGCCCTCTGAACAACAATTCCCTCCTTACAACTATGTTTGCTGCTGTTTCCCAAACAAGACAATTATTTCTAATCGTTTCCCTGCTGCAATATTATCGTCTGCTGTTTTTCTCAAAGATACATAGTGGGCATTTTCACAGAAAAAAAAATTAATGATGAGTGACAAACAGCTTGAATCCACGTGGTGTCTGATCTGGATTCAAGCTGTTTGCAAATGTAAGCCAATTTCCCTCCCTATAACAACTCCCTCCGAACAACACACACAATTTTTGTCTCCCATTAAAAGTTGTTGAAGAGAGGGAGCGCTGTACTAATTTATTCTATGTACATGTATTCTAGCAGTTAAGGTGCATATGAATAGTGTGTTATTGTTACTCCACAAGTCTCATTTTACCCAAAAATTGATCAAATGAAGGGAAAGGAAATGGGCAACTTTTTATAAGAAAGTCAAAAATAAGATACCGATTCTCAATTCAAATGGACGCTACTTACAGTTGAGAATCTGTTATTCTTTCCCGTTTAAACGCAAACGTACGCAAACGCAAAGCACTAAAACGTAGAAAAGAACAACTTTTGGACAATTCTGATAATTCTTGTTTATCTTGGTGGCAAACAGTTTGGAGACTGATAAGACGCCGGGTTACCCGGCGTCTGATCTGGCTCCATACTGTTTGCACAACAAATAACAGTTTTACTTTTAGCGTAAACGCGTTTATTGGGAAAGAATAACAGATTCTCCACTGTAGTCTCTGAGAACAATTTGAAAGTGGGGTTTATAGTGCTCCCCAGGCCTGGTGCTCCCTCCCTACAACCCCTTACAACAATGATCCCCTCTTTACAACAATGCTTGCTACTGTTCCCCAAATGAAATCATTATGTCTAACGCTTTCACTACTACAATATAGTTTGCTTAGAATTGTTGTTTGCATTTTTCTCTCAAAGTTATGTACATGTATTGGACATTTTGATAGAAGAAAAAAGTGATAAACAGTTTGTACTCAGATCAGAAGTCGCATTATGTGGCATCAGATCTGGGTTCAAACTGTTTGCAAATGTACTCTTAGGGTATTCATTTTCCCTCCCTATAACAACTCCCTCCGAACAGCACACACACTCTTTGTCTCCCATTGGGTGATGTTGTACAGTGGAGAATCTGTTATTCTTTCCCATTAAACGCGTTTACGCTAAAACTATTATTTGCAGTGCAAACAGTTTGGAGCCAGATTAGACGCCGGGTAACCCGGCGTCTGATCAGGCTCCAAACTGTTTGCCACCAAGATAAACATGAAATATCAGAATTGTCCAAAATTTGTTCTTTTATTCGTTTTAGTGCTTTGCGTTTGCGTTTAAACGGGAAAGAATAACAGATTCTCCACTGTATAGATGGAGCACTGTAATATGCAGAATTAAATATGTCTATCTCTCCAAAGGCTCTAGTTATATTAAGTTTAGGTTAATAACCGGTCCAAATGTTTTGTAAAAGTACAGAATCATGACTGTTAGTTATTTCCTAGTTTGTTATGGATGGTTGGGGAGGTTGAAGGGACAAGATTATTATACAAGTAATCAGTAGAGCAATAACTGGAACTCACACCAGAAGAATTTAACCATAGCTTTGAATGATTTTGAGTGTCAATTAACTCCTTAATCCATAGCTTGTTTCCAGTTTTGAAAACAGATTACAACTTAAAGCAGGTTGAATGTAAAGCAGAATGCTCCTAAAGGAGCATTCTGCTTTACTTTCAGCCTGCTTTAAATCCCATCTAGAAAGGTTCTGGAAATGCCTTTTATATTTCCTGTTTAGGTTTCCCCCTTGTAAGCGTGCAAACTCTTGTCAGACAAATCCTATAAGAGAACAGTTCAGACCCAGAGATGACATATCCTGAGGGTGCTGGAGCTGTCTGATCAGGTTTAACATTTGTTTCATAAAAGCATCAATATAGGCAAATAGCAGGAGAAGGGTTAAAATAAAAGGTTGCTTATCTTAATCACATGATTAAGAGGAAGAAGTGTCAATAATTTGAATGTATAATTTAATTCCTCTATAAACCTATAAATAAGGTTTAATGTTTAACTCTTTCCTCCCTGAAACTTTAAATGGAAAATTCCAGTTTCCATTTTAGTCTAGTCCATTTCTGACATTTAAGGGTTGTTTTTGTCATTGTTTGGCATTATGACAAACAGTGAAGACCCTGATCAAAGGGCTCCTTTAGGAGCCCTCTGATCTGGGTCTTCACTGTTTTCATAAGACAAGTGTACTATTCACATGTACCCTGTTTGAAAAGGACGCCTATATGCGGGACTAGGGTTCAAAGGGTTAAGGCAGTTTCCTACTTAAGGCAAGATGAAAGAAAAGCACATGCTCCTTTTCTATGTTAATTAATGTGTGTATAACCATTAGTTTTGCAATGTCTACCAATTAAAAGTGTGCCATCAAGTTGTAATTTTTGCTGGAACAGCTTGTTTGACACTTGTACTTGAAAGAACCCATTGTATTGAGCGGGGTTATCATCTTCAAACAAAAATGTAAATCCATTTAATATTTGTCGAATAAGATGTCAACAACTTCAATCAAGCAAATTTCTTCAATCTACTTCAAATCAGATTTTTAATACCTGTAGCACTGCTTTAATGTAGTTTATATTATAGTATTGAAAATATAGCATAACAGAAGCAAAACATGATGATTGTGAGCCATAAGCCAAGAAGAAGGGCCTCTAGACTTTGCAAACAGAGCAGACTCAGAAAAGTCACTGTTCAGAATTTACACTGTTTAACAGCATTTTGTCATTTTCTGCTGCACATAGCAAAGAAGCTGATCAGACACTGCATTTATCCCTGTACTATAGTATAGATACATATTTATACACATTTAATTCATTCCTCCACAGAAGAAAACAGTTCCCATTTACACAGTCATGAATGTGTATCATAAGAAACATTTTCTATTTTCTAACAGATGAAAGCTTAAAACAGGCTGAAAGTAAAGCAGAATGTGCCTTACGGCACATTCTGCTTTACTTTCAACCTGCTTTAACCCTTTCCCCAATAGAAGCGCCTTTTAGCGGATATGATTTATTCATCCGCTGAAGAAAATAGTTCCAATTTGATCAGTAGTGAATATGTATTATAGGGAATCTCTTTTATATTGTATCACATGATAGCTTAAAGGAGGTTGGAAGTAAAGCAGAATGCGCCCTAAGGCGCATTCTGATTTACTTTCAACCTGCTTTATGTAGTCACCTATCTTAAGTCCTATAAATAGGCTATCAGGTAAAGGGTTAAGTGGTCACATATCTTCAAAACTAGAAACAGACTATGGGATATGAGTTTGACAAAGATGCTGGACAGGGTCTACTCTGTGTGTAACATGGTCTACTCTGTGTATGTAACATACATGTGTATGTATACACTATTATACAGGCCTATTTTCTTATGGTATGACTCTTACAAAACCATTACCCTGACTAATCCTGGATATTAGAAGGAGGCTGAACACACAACATCATACATGTGTCTACATAAGCTACACCATTACACCAATATATGTAGGGTGAACCCTATAATTACCACTCAAAATAGACTTTTAAACACAAAAGTGTACCTGTGAAGAGTACACTTGTCCAGGGTTATAGATAAGGCGCGTATTTGCGTAAATACGCAATTAAATACAGTAGAAAAGCAATTACTTTCAAATCCATGCGTACTGAAAATCAATTATTGAAAGGGTTTACGCAAAAGAATTCAAGCAGTAGCGTATCGTACGCAATTAGTCGCATTTCTCAAGTTTAATGACGGGATGTTTACTACGACACCGGGTAAATATTTTACCGATACACCGGTTAGACTGGTTATTTATTTCCAAATAATAGCCTATAGGATTTATGCAGCGCCGCTTTTTGTTAGCTCGTTTAATTAGTAAACCAGTCACATCGTCTGCCAGAATTTCTTCTGTCAAAATGGCATTGCGCGGACGGAAAAAGCGCAACAAAAAAAACCACATTATTCAATTACGTTCAGCCTTCCGCGAACGAACCAGAAATAATTTGTAACAGTGTCGTGAATGAAATTTTGAATGATGCATGTAACAGCCAAAAAAGAGGTTGTTTAATGTTACCGACATAATCGACGATCTTTTGTCCCGAATCTGTAAGTCACCAGTGCTAAAGTTAGCAAAGTTACTGTAAAGGAATCCTGGAATGGCTTTTAAAGTTTCCGTGGCTGAAAGTCACCAGTGCAAAAGATAGCAAAGTTACGGTAAAGGCATCCTGGAATGGCTTTTAAAGTTTCCGTGGCTGAAAATTAATGAATCCTAGTTTTCCTACACAAACATGAGCTGCTGCATTTTTGAGTTGGAAATGAGATCGAAACTGAAATTATCCAGTGTGGGCAAATGAGGGTACAGTACATCAAACAATCAGCTTGTGTTTTGTATTAAATGAAAAAAAAATAGAGTAAAAAAGCAATTCATATCAAATTGATGGAGTAACGGTTTTTTGGATACTCAATTGAAATTCAGAAAACCCAATTCTTAGAAAATAGAGGGAGTAAATACCCAATTAATGCAAAACCTTATCTATAACCCTGACTTGTCCTATAAAACCAATTAAAATCCTGATCAGCCTCTGATCAGAAACAGTAGTGTTTGTTACTTTGCAATATATTGAAAGAAAAGCAACTATGAATAGTAAAACTTGAACTAGACTTAATTGGAAACTGAAACTGTTTATCAGGTATTTGAGGTTTCAGGGAGAATAAGTTAAGACTGCCTTATGTTTTGAATAACATCAGTTTGTCTTCTTTTGAGTGGTCTGACTAGCAAGGTTTTACTGTATAGCAAAATTAAGATGGAACACTAAATGTGATTCACTCCAATGGAGGCTGATAAGAAATTACTAATGTAAATACAAATTTCACAACATCCAAAGTGCTGTTTTACTAAATAAGACAACATAATTAAAATTTATACATGTAGCTATTTATACTAAACTGTTCAAGCTCATATAATTCTTAGAAACTGATGTGGATAAAGCCACCTGCAAACTACTTTCTTAATTAAGGTGAAATTTAGACATTTAAGCAGACATCTAAATCACCAATTACTGAGAGTTTTGACTTTTAGTGAATCATCTGATGTTAGAAATTCTTTGATCATACCACTGCCAAATCTAACCATCTGAATTTACTTTTTTGCAGACAAAATAAATGTTTTTCTAAAGTTTGTCTACTGAAATTTTATGCCAAATTTAATTTCCAGAAGTTTTGTCTGAAGAAATGCTAGTATCAGAGCGAAACAGTTTGGATCCTGATCAGACTCTGTGTCACATTGCATCTGATCTTGGTTCAAAAGGTTTAATGCAACATGAACTTTAATTGTCTTTAGCAGTAAAAGGGCTCAAGGTCATGGTTTATAATTATATGAAAGCATTTTTTCACATTGCCAATGACAAGGTCCTGGTTCCAAAACCATAATTCCTTCAGTGTTGACAAAATGCTAAAACTTATACTGCAAAGAAGTGAAGACCCTGGTAAAGCAATCTTTGTTACAGCAAAATAAAGAAGTACATCAGCAAGCTGCTTCAAGATATTTCTGCTTTATTTTCAACTCCTTTTTAAACAGTAAACTGCCTTAAGCCTTTATCCCATAAATATACCTTTTTACACCTTTAATTTATTTCTCCACTGAGGAAAATAGTTCCAATTTATAGTTATGAATATGTATGATAAAAACTATTTTCTGTATTCTAGCAGAGGGTAGCTTAAAGCAGGCTGAAAGTAAAGCAGATTGTGCCTTAAGGCACATTCTGCTTTACGTTCAACCTGCTTTAAGAAGTCACCTATTGTCAATACTAGAAAAAGGCTATGTGGTAATGGGTTAAACAGTAATCTGCCATAACTAAGGAGATGGGGTCAATATCCATCAATAATGGTACTCTGTGTAGAGCATGGTTTGGTAAGGACTGTCAGTTGTTGAGAATGGTTGATGGCTCTATGTAGAGTATCAATATCGACCGACATTGGCCCTATCTCATTAGGGGTGTAATGCCTGAAATTCCTAACAATCAGAAATCCACTAAAAATGATAAACAAAATAAAATTCAACCAAAAGGATTAAGTGAGACATAAACAAAATCAAAACCAGCCAGCCTGTACCAGGGGAGTGAATAAATTCTATGTTTAACATCAAATATCCAGAATGAGTCAGGTCTGTACAAATTGGAAAGCTTTACCTAACCAGCAAAAACAGTATTTTCACTTGACATGACCCAAACTAAACTTTGTTTCTTAATACCGAGGTTAAACATAGACTTCGTTCATTGGACGTTTTCACTATTCTTCTGCTTTTGAGACTACATACCACTTTCGCTGGCAGAACCTCCAACCAACTGGAAAAATTGCTGAGCTGTCTTTAAGTGTTCTCTCTGAATAAAAGACATTTAATCATTTTAAACCTTACCCAGACAGCATTTACATGTTTCTCGCTGCTGCTTCTAAATCCCATAGTAGATACACATAGCCATAAGAAAGCTTTAGGGACAAAAATCATGCAGATCAACTGATATAGAACAGCCTTTATAATACTGATCCAAAATGTCTCTTGAGAACTTTTTCTTTTAGTCAATTTTGTTAAACCATTACCCCATAGCCTGTTTCTAGTATTGAAGATAGGTGACCACTTAAAGCAGGTTGAAAGTAAAGCAGAATGTGCCTTAAGGCACATTCTGCTTGACCACTTAAAGCAGGTTGAAAGTAAAGCAGAATGTGCCTTAAGGCGCATTCTGCTTTACTTTCAACTTGCTTTAAGTGGTCATCTATTTTCAAAACTAGGAACACGCTATGGGGTAATGGGTTAAAATTTAATACATGTGCCTTTATAATACTGATCCAAAATGTCTCTTGAGAACTTTTTCTTTTAGTCAATTTTGTTAAACCATTACCCCATAGCCTGTTTCTAGTATTGAAGATAGGTGACCACTTAAAGCAGGTTGAAAGTAAAGCAGAATGTGCCTTAAGGCACATTCTGCTTGACCACTTAAAGCAGGTTGAAAGTAAAGCAGAATGTGCCTTAAGGCACATTCTGCTTTACTTTCAGCCTGCTTTAAGCTGTCATCTGTTAGGATATAGAAAATATTTCTTATAATACATATTCATGACTGTATAAATTGAAACTATATTCTTAAGAGGAGGAATAAATTAGACTTTAGAGGCGTTAAAATGGGTATTTATGGGGTAACGGGTTAAGTGACCAAAAAACGTAATCAGTATTCAATGCAGGTGGTTGCTTAATGCAGACACTCATTGGAAGATTTTTTTCTTCTGTTAGACTTGAGTTTAGCAGTCTTCAATATTTATGGCAGCTAAATTCAGAACAAAATTAAAGTAGAAAGCATTGATAGGAGCTTTCTAAGTTGCTTGTGTTCTGCATTCAGCAATAATATGTCATTAGGAGCTCCTCATGCTTCTTCAAAAACTTGTCACTTAACCCATTACTCCAAATATAGGCCTTTAATTTATTCCTCCACTGGAGAAAATAGTTTCTTTTAATACAGTCATATGTATGTATCAAGAGAAATAGTTTCTATATTCTAGCAAATGGTAGCTTAAAGCTGTCTGAAAGTAAAGCAGAATGCGCCTGAAGGCGCATTCTGCTTTACTTGCAACCTGCTTTAAGTCACCATATATCTTCAAAACTAGTAACAGGCAATGTGGGAATGGGTTAACACAAGTTTGAATTTTTGTGCATTTTATACAGGTTAATTTGACTATAAAGGTACGCATTACGGCAAACAGAGTACACCCTGATAAAATGCTGCATATTGCTGCATCTCATCTGGGTATACACATACATGTACCTGGAATGTGTCATCATTTGTTATATAAAATCAGAGTGTTCTACATTGATACTGACTAGACCTTCCTAAAAGCTTTCTTGTTGCTCTGTGTATGTTCAGCCCAGTTGTACCTACCACTTTCACCGGCTGAGCCACCAACTAGCTGGAAATACTGCTGAGCTATCTTGAGATGCTCTCTCTGTGAGGGAGGAAAAACAGCATCAAATATGACCAAACTATTAACTTAACCTTTGAACAATATAATAAAAGATCTGGCTCCGAGGTTATAAAGCTTTCGCATCGAGTCTAAACTCGTTCCCAAGCATTTGATTGGTCAGATTTGAGCCTAGGCTCAAATCTGACCAATCAAATGCTTGGGAACACACTCAGACTCAACTAAAACGCTTTATAACCTCGGAACCTGACTTTTGTTAACTATTTGAGGCCAGAACTGGTTAAATTTTACAGTAACCATCCGATCAGGTTCTTCATCATATTCACTTACTGGTAGTTTAGATTATATCAAAGAAGACCCACCCCCTTTTAGAATTTATTGAATACTAAATATGCGATGATTTTTATGAGCTTTGAAACATCAGCCGCCCTTTCCTTCACAATTCTCTCCTTGAATATTCATAACTTGAATATTTACTCCACCAACTTTGAGCATCTACCATCTGAAATAATGTATTGGCTAATAGAATGAACAAAATTTCCCCAGGACCAATATAAGTCAGATCCTATAAGAAAACAGTGCAGGTCCTGATCAGAAGCTGTCTTAGCTGGGTCTGCACTATTTTTAACAAGACCTGTCACAGTCACACGGGTCCCTATAAGAAATCACTGACAGAACAACCTCAGGGAATGTGTATTACAGGACCATTTTTCCCTTTTCACTGATTGTTGCCTTGACTTCTTCAGTTACAAACTATCATGTGCCACATACTTGGAAGCCTATTTGTGCCAAGAAACCTGATTTTTTTTTATGTAAACCAATATTAAGAGTATGGGCACATAAAAAAGAGCCACTTTCAAACTTTTGACCTATGATTATGACATTGACTTTTGAGCTACATACTCCTACTGGAGCCCTCTGATCTGGGTCTACACTGTTTGCAAATATAATGAGCATATTTTGAACAGGTCTATGGTGTTGAAAGAGTTACAGATGCAAACAGAATATGCATTCCAGCACAAAAGCTTCGATTTATATGGGACAATAGGTAATATTGATAACATCGTCAATAATTCTCAAGGCTATTCCTTTTTTTTTTTTAATGTTTTCACTTTTGAAGTAAAGAAATTGCAGATTTTACACACTGGTATTCAAAGTGTTCCTATTTCACCTTCTCTCCGATATTTTTAACTGCCAGAAAAAAATCCGCTTCAAAGAATTAGTACCATTCACTCAAAACAAATGCCAGCCAATTACCAACTAGCTAATAAGTCAATGTGTAGAAAGTATCTTAATTACATATGAATTTCACAAATGGGTAATTTGAATTTTAAAACTTAAAAAAACAAACTTACGATATTTAATTGTAATAACATATAATAGATATGCTTTCAAATATCTTCGAATACCACTTTTAAGCACATAGATATTACTGATATCTTTGACTTCAGAATAATTATTATGCATTATCATTTTCAGTTCTTTAAATGTTTAAGAGTTCTTCTTAGTGTTTTCATTATTATCTTTTATTTTGTCTGTAGGTATTTTAGGATAATTCAGCCAAGTGTACATATTTAGAGAGAGCTGCTGATACATACCGAGCCCTGTTCCTGTCCCAAGGCAGCGTTGACAACACCCTTCAATATGTACTCCTGTGGTGTTGTTGGCTCCAGATCTTTAATCAGGTTGTACGCCTCAGTTATATCATCTACAGCAACACAAATGAAAAGTACAGCACACAATCAATCTTGTATTAACCCTTTCCCCCATAGCAGCGCTTTTTAGAGTGTTTGTTTTATTCCTCAACTGAAGAAAATAGTTCCAATTTATACAGTCATGAACATGTACCATAAGAATCATTTTTTATATCCTAGCAGGTGATAGCTTAAAGCAGGCTGAAAGAAAAGCAGAATGCGCCTTAAGGCGCATTCTGCATTACTTTCAACCTGTTTTAAGTGGTTACCCGTCTTCAAAACTTGAAACATGCTATGGGGTAATGGGTTAAATTACCACTTATGCAAAAAGCATAGAGATCTCATAGCGAATGCTTATGCAAGATAATGTAGAAGCTCCACATTATTTTTATCATGCATAAAGCATTCAAAGGTCTTTAAGATTAACCAAGGGTCTTCTATTGACTGATCCCTAAAACCAAGCTTGATTGTAAATAAAATTAAAACATTCAGAAGAACAAGAGTTGTCAGAGAGACAACAAAGCTCGCCACCGGCACCTTTAGAAACTTAAAAGCACACTCAAGGTCACAGAGGTCAACCTTTTTGCCTGCATGGAAAGGTCTTGTCCATATACACTGGCAAATCAAATATGAAAATAACACCTCAAGGGACATAGGAATTATAAGCATTTTGAAACCTAAACACAGATTTCGAAACCTAAAACCTTTCGCGACCTTAGTTCAAGGTCAATGACACTGGGCTAATTTTTTTGCATGCATGGAAAGGTCGTGTCCATATACACATGCATGCCAAATATGAAAGAAATATCTCAGTGGATATATGAGTTAAAGAAATTTTGAGAAACCTAAACGCAGACTTTGAAACCTAAACGCGGGTCCTAAGTTCAAGGTCAAGGTCAGAGGGCTCAAACATTTTGCATGCAAGGAAAGATCTTGTCCATATACACATGCAAACTGAATATGAAAGGAATATTTCAATGGACATAGGAGTAATAAAAATTTTGAGAAACCAAAACACAGATTTCGAAACTAAACATGGGCCCTAAGTTCAAAGTCAAGGTCACAGGGGTCTAAATGTTGCTGTGCCTGGAAAGGTCTTGTCCATATACACACATAAACCAACTATGAAAGCAATACCTCAAGGGACATAGAAGTAAAAGGCATTTTTCAAAACCTAAACACAGGCCCTAAGTTCAAGGTCAAGGTCACAAGGGTCCAAATTTATCTGTGCATGGAAAGGTCTTGTCCATATACACACACATACCAACTATGAAATCAATACCTCAAAGGATATAGAAGTTAAATGCATTTTTCGAAACCTAAACGCAGATTCCGAAACCTAAACACATGCTCTTAGTTCAAAGTCAAGGTCACACAGGTCTTAATGTTTCTGTGCATCGAAAGGTCATGTCCATATACACATACATACCAAATATGAAAGCAATAACTCATAGGACAGAGAAGTTAAAGGCATTTTTCTACGCCTAAACACACATTTCGAAACCTAAACACAGGCCCTAAGTTCAAGGTCAAGGTCAAATGGGTCTAAATTTTTCTTTGCATGTAAAAGTCTTGCCCATATACACATACATACCAACTATGAAAGCAATACCTCAAGGGACATAGAAGTTAAAGGCATTTTTCGAAACCTAAACGCAGATTTGGAAACCTAAACACAGGCCCTAGGTTCAAGGTCAAGGTCACAGGAGTCTAAATTTTTCTCAGCATGGAAAGGTCTTGTCCATACACACACATACCAACTATGGAAGCAATACCTCAAGGGACATAAAAGTTAAAGGCATTTTTCGAAACCTAAACGCAGATTTCGAAACCTAAACGCAGGCCCTAAGTTCAAGGTCAAGGTCACAGGGGTCAAAATTTTTCTGAGCTTGGAAAGGTCTTGTCTACATACACACACATACCGACTATGGAAGCAATACCTTAAGGGATATAGAAGTTAAAGGCATTTTTCAAAACCTAAACACAGATTTCGAAACCTAAACACTGGCCATAAGGTCAAGGTCACAGGGGTCAACATTTTTCTGTGCATGTAAAGGTCTTGTCCATATACACAAACATACCAACTATGAAAGCAATACCTCAAAGGACATAGAAGTAAAAGGCATTTTTCTAGACCTAAACACAGATTTCGAAACCTAAACACAGGCCCTAAGTTCAAGGTCAAGGTCACACGGGGTCTAACTTTTTCTTTGCATGTAAAGGTCTTGCCCATATACACATACATACCAACTATGAAAGCAATACCTCAAGGGACATAGAAGTTAAAGGCATTTTTCGAAACTTAAACACTGATTTCGAAACCTAAACGCAGGCCCTAAGTTCAAGGTCAAGGTCACAGGGGTCAAACATTTTCTGTGCATGGAAAGGTCTTGTCCATATACACACACATACCAACTATTGAAGCAATACCTCAAGGGACATAGAAGTTAAAGGCATTTTTCGAAACCTAAACGCAGATTTCGAAACCTAAACGCAGGCCCTAAGTTCAAGGTCAAGGTCACAGGGGTCTAAATTTTTCTGAGCATGGAAAGGTCATGTCTATATACACACACATACCGACTATGGAGCAATACCTTAATGGATATAGAAGTTAAAGGCATTTTTCAAAACCTAAACGCAAATTTCGAAACCTAAACGCAGGCCCTAAGTTCAAGGTCAAGGTCACAGGGGTCTAAATTTTTCTGTGCATGTAAAGGTCTTGTCCATATACACATACATACCAACTATTGAAGCAATACCTCAAGGGACATAGAAGTTAAAGGCATTTTTCGAAACCTAAACGCAGATTTCTAAACCTAAACGCAGGCCCTAAGTTCAAGGTCAAGGTCACAGGGGTCAAACATTTTCCGTGCATGGAAAGGTCTTGTCCATATATTCACACATACCAACTATGGAAGCAATACCTTAAGGGACATAGAAGTTTAAAGGCATTTTTCTAAACCTAAACGTAGATTTCGAAACCTAAACGCAGGCCCTAAGTTCAAGGTCAAGGTCATAGGGGTCAAAATTTTTCTGTGCATGGAAAGGTCTTGTCTATATACACACACATACGAACTATGAAAGCAATACCTCAAGGGACATAGAAGTTATAGACATTTTCTTAAAATTGTTTACGCCGTTCACGACGACGCCGACGACAACACCGGGGGTATTGCAATAGCTCGTCATGTACTACGTACAGGTGAGCTAAAAAATGAAAGAGCATTCTTTAAGACATGCAGCAACTCAGCCCTCTTTAACCCTTTGAACCCTAGTCACGCCTATAGGCGTCCTTTTCAAATAGTGTACATGTGAATAGTATACTCGTCCTGTGCAAACAGTGAAGACCCAGATCAGAGGGCTCCGAAAGGAGCCCTCTGATCAGGGTCTTCACTGTTTGTCATAATGCCAATCGCTGACAAAAACAACCCTTAAAAGTCAGAAATGGACTGGACTAAAATGGAAACTGGAATTGTCCATTTAAAGTTTCAGGGAGGAAGGAGTTAAGCAGGTACCCATTGTTTAAGAAATCTAATGCAGTTTCACCACCTGAAAAGAGGATTTACTTAATATCTTAGTTTTTAATTAATAACCTATTCAGATAATTTACTTCGACACAAATATGATAAGATACGTCACCTTACATTTTTTACAGAGCTTTTTTCAAGAAAATTCCTTTGACAAACAGAAATTGACAAATTTGAACAAAAACCCCTATTCCTTTACAGTGAGGAATGTGTGAATTGAAGCATTACCTTGTTTGAGATAGTAAATGACAAGATTCAGTCTGGCCTCCGGTATCACATCGATCAGGGGAGGTAAGCACTGTAAGGCACCTTCACCACCACGGAACACCACCTGTCATGTCAAGGTCATGGGTACATTATCTAGACCTATTTCTTGCTCAAAAGTTAATATTAGTACTTGATTTTGAAACATTGAGATGTTTATGTTAGCAGCATGTTTTGTTCTGATTGCAGGGATGCAAATATTTAAATTTAGACATTCTATTTTGTTTCATTCCTACTGCAAGTGCATTCTTAACAATTAACCCTTTCTATCTTATTCTATTTTATTCAGAATTTATCTATTTCAACACCATGGACCTATTTAAAATATACTCATTACATTTGCAAACAGTGTAGATTGAGATCAAAGAGCTCCTAAAGGAGCCCTCTTATCTGGGTCTACACTGTTTGCTAATTTAGACCAGTATTTATTAAACTTCCCAGACTTCCAAGTAGTCTGGTAAATTGATCCACAAGGGAACCATTTAACCAACAATAGTTACTTAAAGAGATAATAAAACAATGCCAGAAAACTTACAAATCCATTCATTGAAAACAGCTTACAAACAAGGTAAGTTTTTAAACTGTGGTGGACCCCATACTTACAAGGTTATGTTTGATGAGATCTCTGGCAAAAATGAAGGATGGAGACGCCATATCCTGAAGACTTTTCAGCTCAGCCTGCAAAACAATAAAGACAGTGGTCTCCAACATAACATCGATATGCAATGACTTTTATTGTGTCACATACCATTTGACTTATATTTGCAAATAGTTTGTATCAGGAAAGATGACAGGTAACCCTACACCAGATTCAATCAAAGCTGTTTGAAATTTGTATTCTGACAGTATAAAGATTTTAAAACATCAATTTTTTTTATTTTTCAGATTACTATTAGATTCATTTTAGACATGTGCTTACAGCATGTAGAATTTACATATATACAGAAGGATCGTTGTAGGGAAGGAGCATAGTGATTTTTTTAAATATGCATCCTGAGTCCTATACTCATTAAATTTGCCTGGGGCTCATTATTTGAAAAGCTGCGAGTCACATGGACCCATAGCTTTTCTGACCTTTATTAACCCAATACTCCATATTATGCAATTTTATGCCTTTAATGTATTCTTAGAATCCACTGAAGTAAATAGTTCCTCTTAAATAATATGCAACATCAATAAAACTTTCTTTATCCTAGCAGATAGTAGCTTGAAGCAGGTTGAGAGTAAAGCAGAATGTGCCTTAAGGCACATTCTGCTTTACTCTCAACCTACTTTAAGCGGCCACCTGTCTTCAAAACTAGTAAAAAATTATGGGATATTGGGTAAATTTTTCACCTCAAGGACTCTATGTTAGTCTCTATGATTCGTTGTTTTACAGAATGTGTATCCACAGGACTCATTCATCTGATTTCTAAAATCATCAATAAGCACTGTACTTCACTTACCTCGGCTGCTTTACCATTATACAGTCTGAAGTGGTTACAAGCTTTGAGATTCAGAGCAACGGCACTGTCTGGATGTTGTTGTAGGTACACAGCCAATACTTCCTGAAACATGAAGTATTATACAGGGCTCCAGATAAGAGTGAGTAAACTGAATAAATCACATGTATTCTCACTTATTTCAGCACCAAATCCTATGGTATTACTACTCATTAGAATCGTTTCGCAGAGACGATTCTAATGAGTAGTAACACCAGAGGGTTTAATGCAGAAATAAAGATTTAAATTTTGAAATACTCCCCTTATCTGGAGCCTTGATAGTATATACAATTCAGGCCAGGGTTCAAGGTTATAAAGCTTTTGAGTTGAGTCTGAGATCATTCTCAACATTTGATTGGACAGATTTTCGCTTTTGCTGAGCAAAAGCTCAAATCTGACCAATCAAATGCCTAAGAATGATCTCAGACTCAACTCAAAAGCTTTATAACCTTCGGCTTGGGGCTTGATCAATGCACTCACAAGGCCTTTTTGTAGTAGTTACAAATAGTTGCTACAAATAATCTCAATGTATATATGGCTAAACATAAGGAGTAAACATAAGAAGTCAAACATCTTCGTTCTTAAGCGCCAAAATCTTGTTCGAACAACTTGTTTCAAACAATTGTTAAAGCAGCTATACAATAACGTTCGGTGGATACATAGACATTAGCATAATGTTGATCTTGAGCTATGATATTACCATAAATTTGTGAATGTAGAACAGATGGAGAAAGGCGTATTGACTTACCTGTGACACGTCGTAGTAGTCCAGTTTATAGTAGCAAAGAGCAACATACACATTCAGAGCCAGGAAGTCTCTGCAAATTAAATGAAACAATTTCACTACAGTCAAACTTGATGCAGAATGAATGAAAAGAGCCATTTAACACTTTCATTCACAGAAGCGCCTCTGGATTCCTATACCTACTCTACAAATGGATATTCATTGGTGTTTTTTAATATAAAATTCAGCTTAAAGCAGGATCAAAGTAAAGCAGAAAGCTCCTATTTTTTTCAGATTTTAAAATAAGACTGTGTCTCTATGTGTTATTACTGATACATTTTTAATATCAGTTCACCAGTCTTAACCCTTACTATGTAGGATATGAGTGTATACATATTTTGCAAATAGTGTAGACCTAGATCAGAGGGCCCATGCTTTTAAATATGTTGGGGGTAAACATCTTGAACGTCAAAGTATACTGGTAAATAATTAGAATATGGAAGATTTCATTTTATACTAATTCAGTGCTGTAAGGGTTGAGTTGGAGTTCCCTTCCTCCACATAAGCACCAAAAATGTGTATTCATTGTTGTTTATTAATTGATGCTGCTGATTACAGGTGGAGGCTAAAGCAATATGAAAGGCAGACAGCTACTGTATGAGATTTCTGATTTACTTACATTTTGTATTAAACAGCCACCTGCTTTCAACACAGTTGGGTATGAGTAAATTGCACATAGGACTATTAAGAAAAGGGTTTTAACCTTTTACCTAATAGTCTGTTTCTTGTATTGAAGATGGGTGACTACTTAAAGCAGTTTGAAAGTAAAGCAGAATGCGCCTTAAGGCGCATTCTGCTTTACTTTCAACCTGCTATAAGCTACCATCTGCTAGAATATAGAAAATATTTCTTATAATACATATTCATAACTGTATAAATTGGAACTATTTTCTTCAGTGGTGGAATAAATTATATGCGCTAAAAGGCACTTCCCTGGGGGGAAAGGGTTAAAAAAACCTTTCCAATAACTTCACACTACCTGTTATCGAGTAGGATTCTTTTATAGATGTCTATAGCCTCCTGATAGTGAGACCTAAGGTAGTGTATGGAGGCTAGAGACAGCTGATCCTCTAACACATCCTGTAGCTGGCCATGGTAACCCATCAACCTCTTCTCATCATTAAACTTGTGAGACAGGTGGAACTGAAGTCGGTTCTGTAATTGGCTACGAGGACCTGTACACATTGATAATTACAAGTTGAAGGTGTCATTCCTTTAAAAGTAAAGAATGTATAAAGACAACAATTTTTTTGCAATACTCCAACATAATTTTACCTTAGCTGACAGTGACTCTGAAAATACATGTATTAGCCCATTACTCCATAGTGTGTTTCTTTGTTTGAAGACAGGTGACCACTTAAAATATGTAGAAAGTAAAGCAGAATTAGTCTCAAGGTGCATTCTGCTTTACTTTAAGCCTGCTTTAAGTAACCATCTACTGGGATATAGAAAATATATTTTATGGTTCTTATTCATTGGTATTAATATGGAACTATTTTCTATAATGAAAGAATTAATAAATTTTGTAAAAAGGTGTATCTATCGAGTACAGGGTACCCATTCATGTCATCACAGGTGCTTCTGTAGATGACAGTCAATTGTCAGAATGTAGGAAAATTTCCATGAGATAGAAAGGATTATAAGAGTCATCCTACAGGGCTCCAGATAAGAGGTAGTTTTTTCAACAAATCCAACATTTTCTCACTCTTTGTAGCACCAAATCCTATGGTGTTACTACTCATTAGAATCGTCTCGAAGAGATGATTCGAATGAGTAGTGACACCATAGGGTTTAATTCAGAAATAAAGATTTTAGTTTTTGAAAAACTACCCTTATCTGGTGCTCTGATCCTATGAAAATAAAATTTTCTTTGATAGGAACTTTTATCAATGAAATGGGACTGCATATGTTTTTAAAATGGGGAACAGGGACAAAACCCCCAATATAAATGACTAGCTTTGAATAGTTTTATCCTGCAGATGACTCTTACTACATACCACTGGTCCACTACAACAGGTCCAAACACTAACCAGAAATGGGTGTCAAAGCCACCTGATGCTGGCCTGCTTGAACTTTAAGTCTAAAAACATCTTGTATAAAAAACAAATCAATTTTCAGTTTAGAAAGATTATTAAAAGAATGATGAGTCTCAATCTAGTAATATAAAACTTATACAACCCGTAAAACTTAGCACATGTATTAAACTTTAAAACAACCCGTCAAAAAAACGTTAACCTGGTGATTTGAGGTCAAAACAAGTCAAAAATTGAAATACATAGCCTCAATGTTTGTTCCCAAATGAAGCCCCATAAAAAAATTCAGCACCCTAGCATATGTATTAAACTTTAAAAGAACCTGTCCAAAAAACTTTAACCTGGTGATTTGTAGTAACAAAACCTAAGCCGAAAACATGTTAAAAGTGACAATTATTAAAATTGTTTTTAAATTCCAACTTCATAATATCAATGTTTGACCCGGAATGAAGCTTCATACAAAATTTCAGCACCCTAGCACATGTATTAAACTATAAAACAACCCGTCCAAAAAACTTTAACCTGGTCTGTTGTAGCAATGAATCTAAGTCCAAAACATGTCAAATATTGACAAATATTAAAATTATTTTTAACTTTAAACTTCATAACATCAATGTTTGACCACGATTGAACCTCCATACAAAATTTCAGCCCCTAGCACATGTATTTAACTTAAAAACAACCCGTCCAAAAAACTTTAACCTGGTCTTTTGTAGTAAAGAATCTAAGTCCAAAACATGTCAAATATTGACAAATATTCAAATTATTTTTAAATTATAACTTCATAACATCAATGTTTGACTCCTAATAAACCTCCATACAAAAATTCAGTACCCTAGCATATGTATTAAAACTTTAAGACAACCCGTCCAAAAAAATTTAACCTGGTCTTTTGTAGTAAAAAACCTAAGTCCAAAACATGTCAAATATTGACCCCAAAAAAATCATTTTTAGAGTATAACTTTATAACATCAATGTTTGACCCCTAATAAACCTCCATACAAAACTTCAGCACCCTAGCACAAGTATTAAACTTTAAAACAACCTGTCCAAAAAACTTTAATCTGGTATTTTGTAGTAAAAAACCTAAGTCCAAAACATGTCAAATATTGACAAAAAATAAAATTATTTTAAATCATAACTTCATAACATCAATGTTTGACCCCTAATAAACCTCCATACAAAATTTCAGTTCCCTAGCACAAGTATTAAGCTTTAAAACAACCCGTCCAAAAAACTTTAACCTTGGTCATGCTCACGCTCACTCACGCCGGGGGTATGACATTAGGTATGCTGTTCTACGAACAGGCGAGCTAAAAATGCATGATATGACAGGGTTGTAATTATCATTGAATATTTTCAATCAAAATCTAGAAATATCACTGAAAGTGACGAATAGTATCAGAACTCAACTGAATTATTGGTACAATAAAGAAACTAACCTTTCTGACAGGCCTCATCTGCCTCTGGATACATGCCGAGGAAGAAGTATGTACAGCCTAGGTTGACAAAAACATCTGGATGACAGTTCCCTTTGCTAGTTATTCTTACATATTCCTGAAATAAAATATTATTATTGAAAAGCATGCTTACCCTTACAGTGCAGGAAATTAGTACAGTAGAACCTCTCTATAACGACCACTAAATTGTGTCAAATATTAGTCGTTTCAGACAGGTGACTGCTTAAAGCAATGTGAAAGTGAAACAGAAAGCTCCTACAGGAGCTTTCTGTTTCACTTTCACATTGCTTTTCGCTGTCACCTGTCTTTTATACAGACAATTAGCCTTCTTTTTAATGGTCGTAATAGAGAGGTTCTACTGTACATTGTATATACCTCATTTGCAAGCAGTGTAGCCCCAGGTCAGAGTGTCCCTGAAGGAGCCCTCTGATCAGGGTTTTCACTGTTAGCCGTTGTTTTAAATATATTTGAAACAAATTCTTCAAGAGTCTGAATGTAAATGGGCCATTATATAGAAAATAGAGTCCATTTTGAAAGTCAGCAGTGTAAGGGCTAAGTCTACAGTCAAACCTGTTTAAACGAAGAGGATGAGACAATCTTTAACAATAGTGACAGGCTGACAGCATACCTCCAGGGTCCAACCTGAATAATTCACTTACTAAACTTAGTTGTTTCAGTTTGAATTTAGAGATCACCGAAATAAGAAAACTCTGTTACACGTGACAGCTTAATGCAGGGCAAATGTAATACAGAAAGCTTGTATGGGAGCTTTCTGTATAACTTTTGTCTGTATTTAGCTGGTACCTATCCTAAATACTACAAACTTATCTTCTTTTTAATGATTGCTCAATACAATTTTTACCAGCCTCAACAATATTATGTTGGAGAGTAGTGACTCTTACATAGTATGCTAAAACCATTAGCAGGGCTCCAGAGAAGAGGAATTTAACTCAATAAATCCAACATTTTATCCCTTATTTCAGCATCAAATCCTATGATGTTACTACTCATTAGAATCATCTTGAAGAGATTATTCTAATGAGTAGTGACAACATAGGGATTATTGCAGTAATAAAGATTTTATTTTTTGACATACTCCCCTTAGCTGGAGCCCTAACTATTATAAATGTGTTGCCTCATAATGGTACTTCTTTAAATCTGGAATGGGTTTACAAACTCATATCCTCCCATCTATTATTTACTTCTGAGAGCATAGCTAATGTAACAAGTAGAAACATTTGTAAAATGTCCATAAAATATTTCTGAAACACCGTGGATGCTTGTTAAACATTTCTCTCACCCCTTTTTTCAGTGTTATAAGGCAAACCAAATGTTAAACAAAAACTTGTTGCTATATTCGTCAGAATGAACGAAAGTTTCCAACAGTTCTGAATCAGTTTCAGAGCACTAGATAAGGATAGTTTTTCAAAAACTAAAATCTTTATTTCAGAATTAAACCCTATGGTGTCACTACTCATTAGAACCGTCTCGAAGAGACGATTCTAATGAGTAGTAACACCATAGGATTTGGTGCTGAATAAGTGAGAAAATGTTTGATTTGTTGAAATAACCACCTCTTATCTGGAGCCCTGCAGTTTTATCAGTTGAAGCATAGAACAGCATTTCCAATATTCAGCGAGGTGTTGGAGAAAAATATCAATTGCTATAATTGAAAGAAAAACTAAAACAACATTTTTGCATTTACCTCCATTGCTCGTTTGTAATCTGCTAGATGAAATGCACAGTAGGCAATCCACAGATCTGTATCCTGGTCACCCTTACCACTGTTTCTGTTGAACTGTCAAAACAAAATGAATGCAATTCATGATAAAATTTTGTATCAACTATATCTTTCATACACGAAACAAATTCATAAGTTGAGAACAGAAAATATTTAAGAGAAACAAATCAATGATAAACACCTACCTCAAGCAACGTAATTGCACCTGTATAATCCCTATTGTCCAGAAATTCCTCCACCTTAGGTAGTTTCTTCTTCTTTTTACTTTCTTTTGATGGTGTTGTTGATCCAGGCCCAATGGCCGGCTTTTGGCGTGAGAGCATCTAAATATAGCATTAAAACAAGCATTTAAAAATGAATTCAGTGTGGAACAGAAACAGTATTCTCAGTATCAAAATAGAACAAGATACAATTTTTATAATACAGAGCTCCCTCTCTACAAGTTCAACAACACAAAATGGGAAACAAAACTTGTGTGAGTTGTTTGCAGGGAGTTGATATTGGGAGGGAAATTGGCTTACATTTTCAAACAGCTTGAATCTAGATCACACCCTGCGTTACGCCGCATCTGATCTGGATTCAAGCTATTTGTCACTCGCCATTAAAAACAAATTCTGTAAAAATGTCCATTATGTGACTTTGAGAAAAACAGCAGACGACAATTTTAAACAGACGATATTGCACTCGATAATAGGTTGGAGATAATTGTCCCCAGTTTAGGGAACTGTGACAAGGGTCATTGTAAGGAGGGAGTCATAGTTGGGAGGGAGCACTGTAACAGCTTTTTCATGCTCAAGCAACTGGTATAACTGATGATAAATTATAAAATATGTGCTTATATTTTCAATTCAGTATTCAGTTTGTCACTAAATTATAGTAAATATCAAATGTCCAATAATTAATCCCTAGTCACAAGTATTCCCACTTGAAGAGAAAACTTTTTCAATCCTAACAGTGCAGACGCTGATTAGTGGCCCCTATAGGAGCCCTTTGATCAGGGTCTGCGCTGTTTGTCATTTGCAATATATTGTAAAAACAAAACAAAAAAAGAACTACCTAAATATTCAAAAATAGACTAGACTTAATTGGAAACAGTAAATTTTTACTGGATTTTTTCATTTGAAATTTCAGGGGTGAATGAGTTTATAGACCTGCTCATAGTGAAGGCATCATTGAGCATGCAGTTCTCTGAATAAGAACATGTTAATGTTGGAACCATTTGCTAGGAAGTTAAACTGGGATTCTGGGTACAACTAAGCAAGAGATTTTTAAATACAGAAGCATGTCACATTGGAAGACTGTACTAAATGAAATGACTGTTGGTGGAAATGTCTTGATTGCCTTGTCTGAGGTTGAAGGTAAAGAATGATGTTTATATCCAACTCATCCTAGGCATTGTTGAGTGTTGACAATTTTATAGAAGAAAAGAAGTCTGTAGGTTTGTCTCCTTTCTTCCAATGATGTCCATCCTAGAGTGGAGAGAATGTGCGTCATAGATGATAGACCCTGGTGTCTTTGTCATGAACCGGGCAGCCCTTTTTTGGACAGCTTCATATTGTCACCGTGATTCAGATTGCGCCATCTAACTATAGGACACATGTCCTAAATGATGACTTTTTTTTCGGCAATTATGTCCCAAAGAAAAAAAAAGTCTAGGCCATTATAACCAAACGACTCAAATCTTATTAAAATCTTAATTATAAAACAGAAGTTTGCTAATTGGTACTGATATGTGAAATTGAGATTTTCCAAGAATCTAAAAAGGTCGCCGCTTGTGAGGGTTTTTTCTCCACCGATGCAACAGTGTTCGAAATTAAATCGTTCAACAAACTGCCAACATTTTCATTAGGTGTTTGTTTCCTTTTAAATATGAAAGCTGACAACCGATGATTTTCAACTGTCTATCATTTATCTGACTCTTCAAAGCTTAGATTTTGACATTTTGTTGAGAGTTTTTCGACCAAACACTATTTTCGGAAAACTTTGATTTTATCGTTCATATATCAATGTAGATATAGATATAATTGTGAGTGCACAGTAACCTCCCTTTGCTAACGGTGCGCAAGTAAATATTTGCCACACGTAAATCAATCCTAACAAAAACGGAGAATCTCAGAGTACAATTCGTATTCCCTTTTTGATGCACAATAAGAATTTGAAATCAATATTCGTTTTTCCTGAAATTAATTAGTTAAAAAGACAAAACGAAGCTTATTTGTTTCTCTGTTATCGTATTTAGCGGAAAATCTATCGGCCATTTTGTCTGCCAAACTTTAAAACTACTCGCCTTTATTTATGTCCCACGAAAGGATTTTTTCTCGGCCATTTTCAGTTTCTTTCAGCAATTTGACGATGGCCGGGCCCAATCTGTATCACTGTTGTCAGTGTCCTTTCTGAGGTGTGAATCCCAGGCAGAGGAAGAGTACTCTAACATGGGACAGACTAACGTTTGGTATGCTGCTGCTTTGGTTTCTTTCTTGTCAGACTCAGAGTGCAGGTTTTGCTTGATAAACCAAAGATATTGTACCGTATATTATTTTTACCGTAATAAAATTGTCAAGCCTGACAGCTTTACTTAACCATGTAGATGTAGATTGGCTGGCTCGACTCATGACTTTATTTAAATACATGAATTCTCAGTGGCCGCTACGGTAGGCTGGTCTTCCCTTCTTCTTCTTCCGAAATTAGGTCAGGAGTCTTTAGACTGTAATAGTTGACCTCAGAATGGGGTAAAAATGGGATAGTCGCCTCCTTCCCGTAAAAACTGGTAAAAGCTTCCAAAATTTAAAATTATGTACATATGATGGCCCTGACTTATAGCTGGAAGCAACTGCCACAGATCGTATGGCAGCGGCAAAGCCCTCTATGGTGCTGGAGTCAGTGATGGAGGTAGGAAGTCTGTTCCACTCCTGGATGGTTCTCGGGTAGAATGAGTACTTGAAGACCGTGCTCTTTGTGTTCGGTTGGTACAGGCGACTTCCCCCTCTGGTCCTTGAGTCACTTGGCCTGATGTCCACCTCGAAGTCAACTAGGCCATTCTTTATCTTGTATAGAACATCGAGGCGGTGTTGCTTGCGTCTCTCAGCCAGAGGTGTCCAATTCAGTTCCCTCAGTATAGAAGTTACACAACCAGATGTCCTATCGTGGTAGTTGCTAGTCACGTAACGCGCACCTCTACGTTGGATCTTTTCTAACTGGTTGATATCTCTTTGTTGGTAGGGATCCCTGAGGGATGGAAAGCAGTCAATATCCATTTTCTTACTAAACTCAGACTTTGATCTGTCTCGACTCTGTTACGTCTGTATCTACCTTTCCTATATAACTTTCGCTTCTCTTATTCACCACTAGTGCTGAAACGTTATGGTCAATCATTGACAGTGTTTCGAAAAGAAGTAGAAGTCCAGGAAAGATCCGAGGTCATCTCAATCCAGAGGTATGAATCGAACCCAGGACCCCCCGCTTGCAAGGCGAGCGTGATAACCATTGAGTCAAAAGTTCGGACGTTAGGCTGGAATAGCCCAAGCATGTCATGTGATGTGGGAAATGTTGATTATAGCATATGAGGTGGCTTTCTCGGTTCTATGAAAGACTGTGGACGACCCGTTTCAAGACTTAGGTTTTCATTGCAATTTCAATGATCGTAAAAAAGGAGAGAGACCCATTAGATTTAAGGTACATCGTGTGATAATGAACCTTATGCTTTATAAACGTACCATTTTGAAGTTTTTTCGATGTCCGCTACTTTCGCTCTAGGAAAATATAGCACAAAATATTTGTAGCGAACTTCTGCTGAAATTCGGAAATTCAATGTTTTGGGAATGTGGATGGTGATACGCATGCGCATGCGGTTGTACTAAACAAAACACTCGAAATACTCGGTTCTTTCCTAAACTTCCTTTATTGCATAAAACACGGGCGTATTGGTGGCCTGTCATTGCAAGCATTTACTTGAAGGGTGTCTAAACCAAATTCTAACAAGTAGCAGGCGAATAAGAACGTGAAATAAGGTTAAAACCACCACATCAAATAAAAAAATCAATAAAAAAATTGATTGAATTATTTTGTTTCAGTTCCATACTAGAATGATTGTTGGACAAACCCAATTTACCAATCCTCTCATACAGACGACTGCGAGGGGACATGATCGAGGTTTTTAAAGATTCTAGTTGGAAATTACGATAAAAGCGCCACAGGCAAAATCCTAAAATGACAGAAGAACTACACATAGGGGCAATTCCAAAATGTTATTTACTCAAAGAGCCAAACTAGACATCAGGAAGCACAGTTTTGGAGTAAGAATTTACAAGCATGGAACAACTTACCAGATACAACCATAAATACCAACACCCTAAACTCTTTAAAAAATCAATTAGACAATTTTTGGCAAAATCAAGAAATCAAATTTAACTATAAAGCCGTCTTAAAAACCGGAACCAGTGCAAAAACCACTCAACAAGAGGATCCACCAAGACAGGGCTGCAATTTCTCCGGATTTTTCCTAAATCTTAGGATTTTTTTTCAAGAACATGGTAGCTTAAAGCAGGCTGAAAGTAAAGCAGAATGCGCCATAAGGCGCATTCTGCTTTACTTCCAGCCTGCTTTAAGTAGTCAAATGTCAACAAAACTAGAAACAGGCTATGGGATAAAGGTACGATTCGTAAATTCGCAATTGAAAAATGCAAATTTCGAAATCTTAGGATTTTTCATGTCAACTTATGGCAGCCCTGCCAAGAACATGAGCTGGAAATCAACAAAAGTAACGATAAGTAAGTAAGTTAGTATTATAATGGCAACTTGCAAGTTATCAAAATAGTTTTTTTCTATATGACACTGGATTATTCACAACTTCACTCTTACACATACATTTTCATTTGTACTGGACTGATGACAAACTTCTACATATGCATTGACGTAGATTTTATAACACATATAAATGTGTCAATTAACTAAAATACAAAACAACACCGCCAACAAATAAATTGAGTGAGTTTGTTAGTATTTATAGATCTAGATACTTACAGTTATAAATGAAATAAATGTAAATGTCGAACGGTTTCACTTATAACTAAATTATTTCCGAGATTTTTGGATAACTCATTCACCCCCTCAACTTTCGGTTTCAAATGAAATCAAGTCCATGTTTTACTATTTAGGACCTTTACAATTTCTTGGAATATAACAAACAATGTAGACTCTGATCAGAGAGCTCCTTTAACAGCCGACTGATGTAGATCTACAAAATACGACAAGTGGACACACCACAACCGGTCTTAGATTTTGCGACCGTCTAGCAAAGGATCATAAAAATAAAGTGACTGGTTGATGTCTGGCATCAAATATAATACAGACAGTTCATATAGATCAATTCTGGATTTTTTTATCTTCATCAAATTACACCCTTCTATCAAGCTTCCTTGGCGTCTTTCGGATGGTGGCATGACACATGACTGATTGTACTTTTCTGCTGCATTCATTAGATAGATCCAATATTGCCACACCACAAGCAAATTAGTAAAATTCAAACTTTTTATTCTTCATTTTTCTTTCTTTCGCTCCTCTTTTTCTCTTCCTTTACTCTCTATTCACTTATTCTATTACTACTCGTATTGTCATTAAAAACTTAGATATTATGTTTACAGCCTTTGTAATACTAGTTTGAATGTTTACACGCAGGGGGAATGGCCGAATCTAATGTTGTAAGAACTTGTGGTCCAACCCCATTTTTCTGTATATATTGAAATAAAATATGTTTACTAGAATATATTATATAGAAGATTTGTAAAGTTCGATTATGCTGGTCGCCTAGATTAAGTGCGTTAATACTTTTTTTTTTATTGTTGTCTGCAAACTGAAGGTATTTTTAAAGAGAATGAAAACTGCACTTGGGCTTTTAAAAAACTCAAATAGATGTCATGTGCCAATATAAACGTATTAACATTGCTTATTACAATCACGAAGTACTGACACAGTACTTCGTGTTACAATGATTTATTTTTAAAAAAAAGTAATTCAATGATTGTATTTATCAGAGTCGAAATTCGAACCCGTTAACTTGGGGCAATTAAATCTCGGTCATACTTATTACAAATTGTGTATGAAAATATGCTTCAAATTTCTTGGACATTAATCTCGTTACAGAGATTATTTCGATTGAAAGGAATGATATGATTTTTCTGCTTTGAAGATTGTGTGGTTTTATATCAACTTCAACCTTTTTATAATCAATTTATTCGGGAGATTTTTACTATTACCCCTTCGACGCTTTATTGTCGTCTACTTCAATTTTGTTGTCTGCAATGTCGTTTCAAAGGTAAAAAATAAAGCAGTATGACTGAGAAATTCCAAAACGAGTGTCAAACAGTTTGGATCCTGATCAGACGCCGCGTTACGCGGCGTCTGATCAGAATCAAAACAGTTTGCAACTGCGCTTTATGACGTCATTGAGAGTGAAAGGGTTAAGGACATTGCTCTACTAGACGAAAACATTTGTAACACCTTATATCGAAATCACGCTGTCTACGTAAACCAGGGCACGGATAAGAAAATGGAACGGTGACATACTGATCTTCTTACACCGGAGATATCAAATAAACAGTAATTCCACTTCAAACGGACGCCTTTTGCCCTGTTTCACCGCCATGACTAAACTTGAGTACAGTAGAACCTCTATATTACGACCACTTAGTTGTGTCAAATATTAATCGTTTAATACAGATGACTGCTTAAAGCAATGTGATAGTGAAACAGAAAGCTCCTACAGGAGCTTTCTGTTTCACTTTCACATTGCTTTAAAGCCGCATTGTGCTTTTGGGAAACCTGCATAAAACGGTTGCTTGGGATCCCATTAGAACTACATGGGACGTGATTCTTTCACAAAAAGCGGCTTTACCTAAGAAATTCGCTTTTTATTTATGTTTTTAATTTATGGGTGTTAACATCCATTAATTTGACCTTGTGAACGGAAAGAAGGACAACTCTGTAAATACAGGGCTCCAGATAAGGGGAGTATTTCGAAAACTAAAACCTTTATTTCTGCTTTAAAACCAATGGTGTCACTACTCATTAGAATCGTCTCCAAGAGACAATTCTAATGAGTAGTAACACCATATCATTCGGTGCTGAAATGAGTGATAAACTGTTGGATTTGTTCAGTTTACTTCGGATTAGCTGGAGCACAGGAATGAAGTGGTTAACCCTTATTCTGCTGCACAGATTGTCATATGCAAAATTTGTTTAGTTTAGATTTATTCATAGTTTTAATTAAAAGAACCTTAAGACGATTGTCAAACAGTTTGGATCCAGATAAGACGCCGAGTTACGCGGCGTCTGTTCGAGATTCAAACAGTCAAACAACTAGGTCTGACGTGTCAAAGGTCAGCCGAGTCCATTTTTTAGGTAACACAGCATTCCGCATGTTCTCGGACCATATTTTAAACAGCCGAGTTTCGTATATGAGGTGAAATAATGAAGGAGGAATTATTGTGAGCAGTTTAGCGCGGTAGGCAAAGGTTAGGTATGCAAAGGCAAATAGCAGTATTTTTAGTAAGCGTGGGTTCGAATCCCACGTCGACCGTACACTTTTTTTTTTATATAAATCTTGCATGAATAGTAAAGCATTATATTCTATTCCATACTGTATAATATAAGCTGACCATTTATGAACACGTTCGCCAGTGTTGGAGAAGGGTTGCTTTGTTTCAGTTCGAGTCCGATATTAGTCATATTTTAAACAATTAATCGATGATAAAATACATATATGTACATGTATATACATATAGGCTTCTATAATATTGAAATGTAATGAGTTACAAGCATGATCTGTTTACTGGGCTCCAGATAAGGGGGAATAGACACAAGTTTTCCAACATTTTCCTCATGTCTGCACTAAACCTTATGAACAGAACAGAACAGAACAGATGTTTTATTTTGACTTAAGCATACAAGCTCATCATCATAACATATATACATAATAACATAAAACTGATGGTACTAAAATTATGAGATACAAGGCATGTTTAACAGAAATATCAACATGGACCATGTATCCCGAGAGTGCTCATCATTAGCACAGGGCTTCTAATAGTTGACTAGAAAATCTTAAGATTTTCAATTTTATCATTTTTTTTTTAAACGCGATAACCTAAAGCAGGCTGAAAGTAAAGCAGAATACGCCTTAAGGCGCATTCAGCTTCACCCTCAACCCGGTTTAAGATACACTCTGCTAGTATAAAAATCCGAAGAATTTTGGAAAAATCTTGAAAATGGCAGCCCTGTTAGCAACATAAGAAAAGAAATTTTCATTCTCACATTTAACCCGAAGTCAGCGCAGCACCACCGCATCTGCGAGTAGCGTTACTCGAGGATACGGCAGTATTGCACTGAATAGATTTAAAACTATACTAGAACGCATTTAACACAATTAAGAAACTATTTGATATAGTAATGCACATCAACAAACAAATCACAAATATTTATTCTAACACATCTCGCCCACACCCCTATATAAGCGAAGAAGGATCGTCTTGGTGTTCGAATTTTCAGTAGAACACTCACGCGCTAAACGTTCTAACGTGACGTCATATGGCTTCGAAAATACGTACGCCAAGAAATGTAGCGCCGTTACTTCGGTGCAAATTAAGGTTAAATTATGTGTTAGAATCGAAATAATAAATTCATACCAGTGTTCTATCTAACAATCGAACACGGATAGTCGTTGAGATGCTTGTAATTAAATCACTCGGCCTAAAGGCCTCGTGATTAAATTACCACGCATCTCAACTCCTACCAGTGTTCGATTGCACGATAGAACACTGGTATGAATTTATTATTTCTTAATTAAAATTTGACCTTGCTTATAAATTAAGATTCAGATAGATCTATATAAATCTTTAAACCCACATTGTGACAAACATAAACAACTTGACTTTTTCCCCCCCACTACACATCACGTTATCGTATACGTAGCAATGATGACGTACATAGATGACGCCATAAGCCACGTGGGGAAAAGTGTGTACTATTTTTATACACTTGTAACTTCTTCGTAAAATACTTGTGACGTAATTACATCACGTCATAGCTACCTCATCAGAACACGTGATGGTAACTAACAACATTACACCATAGCGACACATATACTTATCAATAACAACAATATCTTTGCGGAGAGTACACTTGTTTTATGCAAACAGTAAAGATTCCGATCAGAGGGCTCCTTAATGAACCATCCGATCAGGCCCTGTACTGCTTGTCATTATAATCGTTAAAATGGAATTGGCTTTTAAAATTGGAGATTGGAATTTTTCTTTTGAATTTTCAGGGGATGTCCACCAACTGCAGGCCGAAAGTAACGCAGAAAACTCCTTCAGGAGTTTTCTGAATCACCCCCTCCCCCACCTAAGTGTCTTAGGAGATTACACATTTTTACATCTATTAGACAAGGCTCAATCTATAATAATTCCTATGGAGAATAAACAACATAACTAACCGTACCAAACATACATCACACTGGTCCAAGTCTACAGAGCCCTTAAGCCGAGCAAGAGACCGCTCCCAAGCATCCGACCGACCAGACCCGAGCAAAAGCTCAAATCTGACCAATCAAACACCCGAGAACGATTCCAGACCCAACACAAACGCCCCATAACCCCGGACCCTGAAAAACTTATCTACAATGCATTTAGTTTATCGCTTCTAAGCTTAAAACTTTTGATGCAATAGAGTGCCAGTTTGTTTAAAACTGTTTTATTTTCTGAATTTAACAAATTTATAAATTTATACATGCTCGGGCGAGTTGAATAAAACATTGGAATATATATATTTCTAATATGGTTATATAAAGGGCATTTCAGTATAAAATGGTACTCGTCTTCTAAATCATTCAAATGACATAAAGTACATAACCTTTCATTCCTTAAAATATTTCTGTGACGGCCAGTTTCAATATTTAAATCATGAGAATTCAACCGTATTCTTGCTAGAACACATCTATATTTTGGATTTTCAATAATATGTAGATAACACGCTCGACTTATATTAGTATGAAGTTGTCTGTAAAGTGACATAGATGTGCATGCTTCCACGCCCATGTGCCATTCTGTTTGGTTTATATCTCTGAGGCGTTTACTTAATAAAGGAATAAAAGCTTTCATGTTAATTGATTCTGGAAACAGCCACACCTCTGCAAAACCACATGTTTGTAAAAGATTTCTCACTTTTGATGACCAGTTTGTAACTGTGTTATCATTTAGAATTTCTAGTCTTTGTTCATCTACTATGGTCCGTATTATGCAATTTTTTTGCTTACATCCATACAGTTTTAACCAGTATTTAACAATTCTCGTGTATCGATTGATATAAAGTGGGAATCTACCTAGTTCTGCATACAGAGACAAAGTATTCGTGGACATTTTAACATGTAATATCCATTTGCAGAATTTTCTGTGAATACGTTCAATGTTTTCTGCTTTCAAAAGCCCCACATTTCACACGAATAATTTAGTACAGATAGCACATATGAATCAAACAAATTAAACATTATATTAACAGGAACTTCCATGTTTCTAGTAATACTAAATAAAGCATTCATAGCCCGTAGGCCTTTTCCTGCTAACGTTCTTGTTGCATGAGCAAAAGAGCCCCCGCTTGAAAACACAACACCTAGATAATTAAATGTGCTAACTATTTCTATTTCGTTGCCTGCATAATACCATCTACAGTGTTCACCCAATCTGCCACCCTTTTTAAAAACAACAATTTTAGTTTTATTTACATTAACAGTTAGATTCCATCTTTTACAATAGGTTTCCAAATTGTTCAGTGAACACTGCAGATCTGCTTTAGTATACGAGAACAAAACTGCATCGTCTGCAAATAAGAGCAAATATATAGATAACTGATCAATAGTAATACCTGAATCTAGATTCTGCTGTAAGTGCAGTTCAATATCATTCAGAAACAGGGAGAAAAGCATCGGTGAGGTTATTTCCCCTTGCAATAAACCAAGGTTACAATTGAAAAAGTCTGATAATGAATTCATGTGGCGTACGCATAGTTTAATATTTGCATACATTGACCGAATTACAGACAACAATTTGCCATCTATACCAGATCTAATCATTTTGAACCATAAACAATTCCTATCTATTAAGTCATATGATTTCTTAAAATCTATGAAACAACACATTAAGGAAGATTTATCTTTCAACTGTCTTTCAATCAGAGAGTTCAATACAAATATAGCGTCAACAGTACTGTAATTAGAACGAAATCCGAACTGAGCATCGGTCATTTTATCATTTTCCTCTACCCAATGTTTAAGCCTGTTATTTAAAACTACTGTAAATAACTTAGCAAAACAGCTTATCAGAGTTATACCTCGATAATTGTTTGGATCGCTTGAATCACCTTTTTTAAATAACGGTATAACAACTCCATTTGACCAACTGGGTGGAAACTTTCCTTGGTCTAAAATGTAATTGAATAATAGTCTGATCGATTCGCAAATTACGTCAATACTAGATTTAAAGTATTCGTATATAATGTTATCCAATGATGGTGCTTTGTTAACTGATAGTGACTTTGTTGCCATAAGAATTTCCTCCGACGTAATAGGCGAGTCAAGTTCACTAAACGTACTTAAATTTTCGAAACTATCGAACTGATTAATGAACTCTGTACATTCTTCGTTTTCTATTAATTCGTCAGCTTGAGCTAAGTTTTTGAAGTGATTAAAGAAATCCTTCATGTCTAAACAATCTGCGGACTCATTTCCTGATCTTTTCTTAAACATTTTCCAAAATTGTTTTGGACTACTATGTTTCATTTCATTCATTTTCTGACATAATTGTCTGTTATATTCATTTTTATATTTCCTACAGCAATACTTGTAATCTTTCTTCTTGTCTAATAATACTTGCCTTGTATTGTTATTTTTACATATATTATATTCAAATACGGCTCTTTTATATGCCTCACATTTATTTTTACATTCTTATGGTTTGATTGCATGTACTAATTAGAATGGTCTCTTCGAGAAGCTTTTGATTAGTAGTCACACTATGGGGTTTGAAGGAGACATGAAGATTCTACTTTTTGAAATACTCTCCTTGTCTGGAGCCTTAATTACGGTGAAACACATAGGAATCGACCACTCATTAAGGACTATTAAAGTGGTCTTTTTAGACAGGCTGCTGCTGAATGTAGAACAAAAGTAATGGAGACTGCCTTATGCATTATTCCCCCGTTATGCTGTCACCTGCCTTAAAGGCCAACAATGACTTATGTATAGAGATGTTTCACCGTATAATCACCTACATAGATCTACATTACAATGAAAGTATATGATGGTTGAAATGAAATTGGAAATAAAGTAATTATAGAATCCTTAATATATTTTAGCAAAAAAAAAGATTTAGGTTGATGCGAGTTTCGAACCCACGCCAAATAAAATTTCCCCGATCATATACTCGATTATGGGCCTACGACCTATCCATTACGCTATGTTTCTGATAACTAATCCGCTCATTGTTTATACCTATAACTCAACCTTGTTTTTTAAAAGAATGAGACGAGGATATCCGAAATGCTGATCTCCCTTTAAAATGGACTCGGCGACCCCGTGACACGTCAGACCTAGTTGTTTGACTATACTTTCGGTTTGTTATGTTTTTAAACTGCCACTTTTGATGAATTAGGTCTGTCTTTAACATTTCATAGATCAGTTTGGCCCATAAGAAGGTTGAAACATTATTATTAACCGTTATTGTATTTCGGACATTAAAAAAAGGTCTGAAAACACAATGGGACTTTAAGCGGTCACCTGTCCGTTATACGGAAAATTAGCCTTCTATTTAGTGGTCGTAATAGAGAGGTTCTACTGTACACTGGTTTTGCAAACAATATGGATTCTGGTCAAACATCGAGTAACTCAGCATCCGAAAATGAGCAAACGGTTTACACTCATATTTATCTTAATTCAAACTGTCTAAAATCCAAAATTAAGAACATTAGAAAAGGAAAACCTTTAGTAGACAGGTATTGAATAATTCAGCGCCCATCAACATAAGTTGAAGTTCGACATTCCGAACGCGCTTAAATCGATCGTACCAGTATTTCAATAGTTGAATTTCGATAGGTCGATCTCTCTTTCAGACGAACACATTCGCATTTTGAACAAAGTTGAAATGTGGCCTACCACGTTTTAACTTTGAAACATTGGTATGTTCGAACTAACGCGAGTTCGAATTATCGAGTTTCGACTGCATGGCTATAAATCTGAGTGCGTCAAACACATTAGTTCTTCGCATCGGGATCCTTTGTCTTCGAGGCCGTTACTGAAACAAGTCTATGAAAACGCCAGACCAATGAACACTTAGAGCTACCATGTTTTATATTTTACGTTATTGCGTTTAGTTTCAGAATAACGTCTTCTCTACCGTAACACACATTTGAAGAATACTCGGACCGTGTCATGCTAAAACCAGCCCTATTGCATTGTAGCCTTGTACAGCGTATCAAGCACCGTTCATCCCAGGCTCTGTATCTGAGTTTGGTTTGCTACATAAAATGCTTTAAATAGATACATGTGGGTGTCAAACGGTGTACATCAAGATTAGCCGCTGTGTCTTTGATCTACACTGTTTGCGATGCAATAGGCCTAAATTAGGTTTTGGCATGACACGGCTCACTTGTTTTCAATCATTCTACAGGTGATTACCGTATCAGTGCTTTACACTGGGCATCCGAAAGAACCAGAGAACCCTGTCAATAATAAGAGTAGGGCATCGTGTCCGGGTCAACCCCCATCTCTCTCTCTCTCTCTCTCTCTCTCGTGCGTCCGGTTAGCCCATTAATGACAGCAACTGAGGTTAACAAACAGTTTATATATTTTTTGTCTTCAAACCATGCCAAATAAAGTTTAAAATGGAAGAATCTTTAAGAAGGGCGTCGAACAGTTTGAAGGAGTCATCTGGTAAAGGCCCGAGCAGTATCCTGTATCAATAAATAGGAAATCTGTTTACATTATCATTTTTATTTTCGTGTTTGCAAAGTTAAATAGTTGAATAGATAAAAATATTAAGAAGATAAATAAACTCACTCTCACAAGTCGGAAATATATACTTACAGTTTAACCTCGCTAAGTCAAGCTCTCTTAAGACAACACCGAGCGTAATCATTCAATTGAATTTCGATAAGTAGATAGCTTGCGAAAGTCAAACATACCCGTATTTCAAAGTTAAAACGTAATCTAGCCATGTTTAACTTTCAAACACGATTAACCCTTAACCCAATATCCCGTTTATAACATTGAATACATGTGATCACTTAAAGCAGGTTGAAAAAAAGCAGAATTCTGCTTTACTTCCAGCCTGCTTTAAACTACCATTTGATAGGCTGTATAAAAATATTTGTTATGGTAATTGTTCATGAGGGTATAAACTGGAACTATTTTATTCAGCGGTGGAATGAATTAAATACGCTAAAAGTCGTTTCTATTGGGGCAAATGGTTATGTTCGGCTGAAGCGAGTTGGGTTATCGAGTTTCGACTGTATTTCAAAGTTAAAATAGTGCCTAACAAAAACAGAAGGTATCCGAATATTGCACGAATTAAACGCAGTTCAATAACATCTAGAAAATTGCATGTTTTTGAAAATGTGGACATCTTATTTTCAACAGATTTGGAAACAATCTGGGTCTTTTTCAAAACGCCGATTAACGCGACGTCTCCAAATAACAAGCGATGGACACCTTTGATTTAGAATGTATGAATACATTTATTTGCAAAGAATGTTTTCCCCATAGTACATGTACATCTTGAGTAAAACTGGTTTTTAGTCATTGCAAGACATTGTACACATGTCAATTGCACCGTTGGAATAGCGAACTATGATAATAGTCAACGCGATTTTGCTGCTCTGGGTCTACATTATTTGTGTTCTCAAATGTCTGTTTTCGCCGAGACCAACACTGATAATGATGCGTCAGTGCCTACAGAAGACGTTTTTTCTTTCCCAAATAAACGCGTTTATGCTAAAACTATTATATCCATTGCAAACAGTTTGGCTCCAGATCAGACGCCGGGTAACCCGGCGTCTGATCAGGCTCCAAACTGTTTGCCAACTAGATATAAATAATTGGTCAGAGTTTTCTAGCAAGTTGTTATTTTCTACAGTTTATTACACTGCGTTTGCGTTTAGTTTCGTTTCAACGGGAAAGAATAACGTCTTCACCACTCACCACAGTAGATCTGCTACAGGTACAGTGGAGAATCTGTTATTCTTTCCTGTTTAAACGCAAACGAAACGCAAACGCAAAGTACTAAAATGAAGAAAATACCAACTTTTGGACAATTCTGATAATTCATGTTTAGATTGATGGCAAACAGTTTGGAGCCAGATCAGACGCCGGGTTGGTTACCCGGCGTCTGATCTGGCTCCAAACTGTTTGTAATAGAAAAAATAGTTTTAGCGTAAACGCGTTTATTGGGAAAGAATAACGTTTTCTCCACTGTAATGACATTGCTCTTGCATGTTCGAACACATGCAATCCTCCATATAAATAATTATGTACAGTAAAACCTCTCTATTACGACCACTAAAAAGAAGGCTAATTGATTGTATAAACAACAGGTGACAGCTTAAAGCTAGATGACAGTAAAATAGAAAGCTCCTCCAGGAGCTTTCTGTTTTACTGTCACCTAGTTTTAAACAGTCACCTGCCGTAAGCAACACATAATAGAAAATATTTAGCGGTCGTATAAGAGAGGTTTTACTATAATAAGCGCAACATGACCAACTGATAGAATGACCAGCTGATAAGAGCACGTCTGTGAATTTTAGCTAGGTTCTGACGAATGTGTAACTTGCTGAAAGTTAGTAAGCTCGCACCAACCAAAGTTACACCAACTAGTCAGCAAACATGAAGCTTCTTCTTGTCTTTTTGGCCGTGTGCATCGGTAAGTTATAATATTTACTTTACTCTTTCACTAGAGTATAACCCGGTTATTTTTTACTCAAAATACTCAAACCGTTATGTGTTTAAACTGAACCGTTATGTCCATTGCAAACAGAAAATATTTCTTATATTCCATATTCAGAACTGTATAAAATAGAACTCTTTTCTCCAGTGGAGGAATGAGTTAAATGCGTAAAATGGCGTATCGATGGAGTAATATATTAATATTAAACCTTTCTCTCTCAATCTGATATTATCTCAGATATATACATTAGAGTAAAACTTCTCTTTTACGACCACTAAAACGAAGGCTAATTGGTTGTTTAAAAGACAGGTAATAGCTTTCTGTTTTACTGTCACCTTGCTTAACTCATTTAGCCCTAGTGACGCATATATGCGCCCTTTACCAAAAGTGTACCTGTTAAGAGTACACTGGTCTAATGCAAAACAGTGAAATCTCTGATAAGGGGGCTCCTGCAGGAGCCCTCTAATCAGACTTTTCACTGTTTGTCATTTTGCAATATATTATAAAAACAGCCCTAAATAGTCTAAAATGGAACAGCCTTTATTGTGAAAAGGAATTGTCTATTGGAAGTTTCAGGGGATAATGAGTTAAACAGTCACCCGTTTTAAACACCTATAATAATTAAACACTATTAATTCTGTTTATTTCCCCCAGCTGTTGCCACGTGCAGTGATTATTGCGCGGAAAACATTCCGTGCATTTGTGAAGACACAGTTCTACATACGATACATGAATTTCCATGCACTCATCACTCGTGCCTTTGTCATCACCATGGATACAGTGAGTCAATCATATTTAAAGTATTAACTACTATACATTATTACAGTGTTCAAAACAGATGGTCTTAAAACAAGGTGAAAGTAAAGACAAAAGCTCCTAACAGAACCTGTTGCAAAGAGTCATTTTACATCTCTGGAACACTCTACCATCAGACATCAGAGATGCTAGCTCAATTGTAGCCTTCAAAAAACGTTTGAAAACACACTTCTTTAATATCTGTTATTAGAAGAAAGTAGGTGATCAACGACTGCTACCCCTGGGCTGTGTTTTTGCTGTGGATGCTGTGGCTCTAAATGGCAGTTCTGGAGTTGTACCATTGACCTTGTGCCTGTCTGGTAGATCTTGCTGGTAGGGATTGCCCAATCGCTTTGAAACCATTTGGCTAGGGGTCTATGCGGCAACTGAAATGGCAGCCTCTATCAGAAAGAAGGAGAGATCAACGCCTGGCATTCTTCTTTAGAATCATTAACAACTTGGTGGCCGTCCCCGCGGACTCTATGCATATAGCAATAAATAAAAGAAAGCAAAGGACATCACATAAACAAGCGGTGAAAATTGTATCCTGCCGTACAGACACTTATAAAAATTCTTTCATACCTAAAACTATACATGGTGATTGGAACTCTTTACCAGAAAACATTATTGAAAGGGAAACAATTGAAATATTCAAATCAGCTCTCCAGAACCATTACCCATGCGACTGATTAACATCTTTGCGCACACACAATTTCCTCGATAATTTTTGCTCATCTTTCGAGTACCATACAGATACAGATGGTGTAATTCTTGGACAGCTTTAAGTTTATAAACTAAGGGTATACCACGGCCATGGATTATACAATACTCAACCAAACAACACGGAGAGTATTGTTTTAAACAATCGTTTTACGACTTGTGAACTGCTCTCCGGCTCTACACTGAAACAAACAAACAAACAATCAAACAAACAAACAAACAAATTCAACCAAACAACATGGAGAGTATTGTTTTAAACATTCGTTTTACGAACAAACAAACAAAAAACCACTCTGTTTTTAATCATGCCATTGATCTTTTAATTATTTGACTCATTTTGAAAATGATTTTACAAACTTACTATAACAATTTTATAATCTTGGTAATAATATTGAAAGAATTTCCATGCATCTCAATATTGTATCATTTTTATTAACATAACATTACATAATTTTATTTCAACTTGTACATAAACGTACCTCGTTGATACATACATTCTATATAATAGAATAACGGTCGCCTAACATGCAAAATTTCACATTCATCCAAACAAAGCAAATATCAAACAATGAGAATATAATTAAGTAGCTTAAACATGTAATGCAATGACTATATATTTTAAGATAATCTTTATCATTATTTCATTAACAAATACGTGTACAAAATACAAACTCTTGTTGTTGTTGTTTTTTATTACCAATCAAGTAGAAAGTTTGAAATGAGTTTAATCTGTATTTCCGACTAACGAAGTGCGTCTATACTAAGATCAAACTTAATAAATTTGGTAAGGTTGTTAAGTATTATTTTGTTAGTAGACTGCATCAACTGACACAACTTTACGAAACTTGGTCTTATGTAGTAATATTTTTTTTATATATTGTTTCCTTAAATCAGTGAAACTTGAACAAACCATTATGAAGTGATATTCATCTTCAATATCTCGCTTCCCACACACATCACAATATCTTTCATTCCTCGATAGACTATTTCTACCATATCTGCCAGTTTCTATTTTAAGAGGATGAGAAGACAGCCTTAGTTTGGTAGTTTCTATTGGGGCAAATTATTGTGAATGTAGTTATTTGTCTTTCTTGCTTTGTAGGTACATTTATATAATTTCATGTGAAGCGCTTTTGAACGCACAACTCCTGTGTGAAAAGAGCGCTATATAAATCGGGTATAATACTACTACTAATAATAATAATTTCCTGTAATGAGTTCCTTTGACTCTGTTTCCAAGCGTCAATTTAGGACGGATAGGGCCATAAGCTTTCGAAAATGTTTCTAAATTGTTTGTGCCTATATTTTTATGCCCCCGCGACGATCAGTTCGGGGGGGGGGGGGGGGGGGGGGTGTTACTATTTTACCCCTGTCTGTCAGTTCGTTCGTCGTTCGTCCGTTCGTTCGTTCGTCCGTCCATCATACAGTACATGCTTTGACCGGCTAATTCCTCCTACAGTTTTCAAGCTACAACCTTATTACTTGGCAGAGTGTTTGCAAATATACCATGGATGTGCACGGGAACAGGATTTTTTGATGTGCTATAACTTTTCACAAAATTACAGCCAGTTGAGCTTAGTCAAAGTTTTGCCGACGAGGGAATCATACTAATTTCTCTACATTCCCCGTCCGTTTTCGTTGTAACATCTAAACTGTAGTCAATTGACGATGTTTTTGGACAGAACCCCAAACACTTGGATTCTTTATCTGAACAGAAGAGAACCAATAGGCTCCAAACTGTTTGCCACTCGTATAAACAGCCGGAAATGTAAACAAACATGTGTTATTTTCTACATTTATGTGCAATGCGTTTGCGTTTCGTTTGCGTTTAAACGAGAAAGAATAACGTTTTTCCACTGGATATACATGTAGATCTACATACGATTGATATATTTATAAATTATTCTTGCAGAGAGACAAACCTACCATGTGTGCGAGTCTTCCATTGAATGTTTAAAAAGAGATTGTCCCCATGGAGGGCCAGGTATCTGCAGCACAAACCATGGTTATATGGGTTATTCTTATGAACATAAGAAACTTTGCCACTGCTGAGGAATGGACACATGTATGCTTTTTATTGTGACGTTTTGTTTTTACCAATAAACAATACAAGCCAAGGAAATTCAGTGTTAACAATCCTTCTTGAGCTATATAACTCTCCTTCAGCACCAATCATGTGTCTTTCAATTATATGGCCATTGACCTTTATATTTCTGTAGTGTACATATGCAAATAGTTTTTTTTATATATATACAATGGCGCATATGTTATTCTTTACCAGTAAACATGTTTATGCCAAATTCCTTATGTCCGTTGCAAACAGTTTGGAGCCAGATCAGACGCCGGGTAAACCGGCGTATTTCTAGGCTCCACTCTTCTTGCCTGTGTAAGTTAGAATTAATCGCCTGTTTTGTTTTTAAAATAAAGCAGTTTTCTTCATTTCATTACGTTTCGTTTCGTTTAACCCATTACCCGATAGCCTGTTTCTATGTAGTTTTGAAGACAGATTATCACTTACTACAGTGGAGAATCTGTTATTCTTTCCCGTTTAAACGCAAACGTACGCAAACGCATTTAGCACTAAAACGTAGAAAAGAACAACTTTTGGACAATTCTGATAATTCTTGTTTATCTTGGTGGCAAACAGTTTGGAGCCTGATCAGACGCCGGGTTACCCGGCGTCTGATCTGGCTCCAAACTGTTTGCACTGCAAATAATAGTTTTAGCGTAAACGCGTTGGGAAAGAATAACAGATTCTCCACTGTAGTAATCCTTTCCTCCCTGAAACCTCAAATGGAAAATTCTAGTTTTCAATTTAGTCTAGTCCATTTTTGACTTTTTAGGGCTGAATTTTATAATATATGTCAATATGACAAAAGTGTAAGGAGCCCTCTGATCAGGGTATACACTGTTTGCATAGGACAAGTATACTCCTCACATGTACACTGTTTGCAATTGACGCATACATGCGTGATTAGGGTTCAAAGAGTTAAAGCAGACTGAAAGTAAAGCAGAATGCGCCTTAATCTGTATGTACAGTGGAGAATCTGTTATTCTTTCCCGTTTAAACGCAAACGTACGCAAACGCAAAACACTAAAACGTAGAAAAGTACAACTTTTGGACAATTCTGATAATTCATGTTTATCTTGGTGGCAAACAGTTTGGAGCCTGATCAGACGCCGGGTTACCCGGCGTCTGATCTGGCTCCAAACTGTTTGCACTGCAAATAATAGTTTTAGCGTAAACGCGTTTATTGGGAAAGAATAACGTTTTCTCCACTGTAAGACTGAAAACATATCGATATGATTTGCAAACAGTTTGCGCACCACGCAGCGTCTGATCTGGATCCCAGCTGTTTGCAAAGACGACTTCAGTCGCTTATGGTGGCGAAAGGCCGGGTTTAAACCATTTCCCCATAGCCTGATTCTAGTTTTGAAAAAAGGTGATCATTGTCATCAGGTTGAAAGTAAAGCAGAATGCGACTAAAGGCGCATTCTGCTTTACGTTCAGCCTGCTTTAAGCTACCATCTGCTTGAATATAGAAAATAAGTCTTATCATATGTATTCGTAACTGTATAAATTGGAACTATTTTCCATAATGCAGAAATAAAGTAAAGATGTAAAAAGGCGTATTTATTGGGTAATGCGTTAACTCACCTGTGAACCAATGCGCATAGATAACAGTAAACGGAAACGTTTGCGGCAAATGTCGAGTTGATAAGGACAGGAAGGATGTCTTTCTCAGTACAACAATGAAGACAATTTGCCGCAAGTATCAGGAAGTTTATTTCTTCGTCCAAGTTTGCTCTGGATCGGAATATCAATGAGGAAAAGTTTACCCTTGCTGAAAGGTGAAGAATATGAGGCTTCTATTTGTGGTTTTGGCATTGTGCGTAGGTAAGTACAGTGGAGAATCTGTTATTCTTTCTCAATAAAACTATTATTTTGCAATGCAAACCCGGCGTCTGATCAGGCTCCAAACTGTTTGCCACCAAGATAAACAAGAATTATCAGAATTGTCCAAAAGTTGTTCTTTTCTACGTTTTAGTGCTAAATGCGTTTGCGTACGTTTGCGTTTAAACGGGAAAGAATAACAGACTTTAAGATAACAATAAAGTGTAACCGACTTTAATTCTTATCAGATAATGGCCCCAGACAGCGATCTTTAACATTGTAGGGAGTTGATCAGGGGCGCAGTCAGGCTTGAATGAATGTTACGGATACAAAGGGACCGGGATGCGGGAGGATGGTACCCTCAATTTATAGACTAGACCGAATTTGGGAAAATGTGCTCCTAAAAAGTTGTGAAGGCAAATTGGGGTAATGCTTGGTATCCAAGTGTTTTAACCTATTTCAAGGGTGCTGATTCCAAATATAGTGGATACCAAGCTAGATTCTGACTTTTAAGGGGCCAAAAAAAGGGGGAAAAAATGGCCGCCATAAATCGTTTCTTTTCCATCCTAACTGAGTTTGTATTAGTTTAGGAAGGTACATTGCATGTAGCTTAAAAGATGGCTAGTTTTATAACTTAATTGAAGGGTGCTGAATCCAACACAAGTAGATACCAAGCTGGATTTTGACATTTTAGGGGCTAATAAAGGGACACAAAAATGGCCGCCAATTTGTTTTCCCAACCAAGTTGAGTTTGTATTAGTTAGAAAGGTACATTGCAAGTAGCTTAAAAAGGTGGCTACTAGTGTTATAACCTAATTGAAGGGTGCTTATCCAATACAAGTAGATACAAAAACTGGATTTTAATTTTTAAGGGGTCAAAAAGGGGAAACAAAATGGCCACCATTAAATATAGTTTTTTCCGCCAAATATTTGCTATATCCTTTTGAAATCAACTCAATATGAGTTGGAATTGAAAGTAGTCCAGCAACAAGTTATAGGGAACCTGATCATGAAATTTGTAGTATTATACTGAGTAGAATTTCTCACAATGGCAGCAATTTAAAAAAATCAAAAAGGCCGTATATTCGATTCACTTGCAAAAAAAGAACAATTTTCCTTTGGTATGTTGAGTGATAGTAGGGTTGCATATTTTAGATTTGAAATGAAAGACATCATTCCCTTTGTTTTCAATTTGCCATAATTTGTAGCAGCCAGCAACAATTTGAAGAAAAAAACAATCCCAATAAACAATCATATGACTGCCACAATGGCAACATAGAGGTATGCATTCTTTCAACAAATCATATAGCCAGGCATACACATATGGGACCAGATTTATTAATGAGTACTTGCAATTCTAGTCTGTAATTAAGATTACAGTTCTAGATCTACCCATTGCTTCTGAATCAAGAGAACATGTTTCTGTCCAGACATACAGCTGTTGGATTACTGCTGTTCTATCTGGGGAAACTGCTCTGAAGAACTTCAAAATCTTATGCTCAAATTTCAAAAAAGAGCTGCACGGATAATACTAGATAAGGACTATGACACACCATCTGAGGCATTATTCAAAGAACTACGCTGGATGAAATTTGGTGACAGAGTTGAATTAAAAAAAGCCATCCTCCTTTACAAGTCCTTTAACATTCATAGATTTCCAGCATATATGCAATCCAAATTCAAAAAGACTCAATCCATTGGTATATGTCAGCTTAGATCAGCAACTAATAATGAGTTACATATTCCAAAACCTAATCTAGAGTTCTTTAGAAAGTCACTATCTTATTCAGGTCCTAAAATTTGGAATACATTACCTTTGTCAGTACGACAGTCTGATACTTTAAATAGTTTCAAAAAAGCCTATTTGCAGTGGAGGTTCTCTGCAGATCAAAATAATTAACCCTTTCCACCATAGGCAAATATGTTTATCACCAATTCCCACTCTATTAAATATACGATATTGCTTAAGGCTGGAAGAAAGTGAGCAGAAACCTCATTTATGAGCTTTCTACTTTACTTTCATTTTGCCTTAAGCTGCCACCTGAATTCATCAATATCAATGAATATCCATGTATGATGCCTATGGGGGGGGGGGGGGGGGGCTTAAATCATGCAGACAGTTCATAATCCCATTGCAAGAATACGAAGTACCAGTCAACATAAAGTTTCAGTGTAAAATGTTTTCATTAAATGTGTTATTTAAACCATTATCTCATGAATATACCTTTTTATGCCTCTGAAGAAATTGCCCCCTTTCTGCAGTCATGAATATGTTCCATGACAAGCATTTCTTGTATCCTAGCACATTGTAGCTTAAAGCGGACTAAAAGTAAGACAGAATGTGCCTTTCTTTCTACCTGCTTTAAGTGGTTATCTATCTCTAATACTAGAACAGGTTAAGGGGTAATGGGTTAAATAGTTGTTTTCTTTATTTGTAGCTTTATTGTCTAAATTATTGAAGTTGAACTTGTATTAAGTGGCCACCCAAAATGTAAAAAAAAACAAAAAAAACTTTCCGTTCTATATATAAACAAGTGACTGCTTAGTGTAGGACAGGAGTTAGGTGGGAAGGTCCTAAAGGAACTTTTTACTCTGCTTTTGTCCTGCATTGGGCAAACCCACAGTACCTGTGTACATGGTTCTTCAAACATTGGCCCATTAACATAAGTTTAATCACATTTTGTATTCTGTTTGTTTCATGATTTGTTAAATATGATGTAACTAGTATGTAAATATGTCGAGGCCCACATGGAAGATTGGGCTTGCCTAAATGTGTAGCCTCAGTAAATAAAGTCGTTATTATTATTATTATTATACAGCGTACTTAAATTACATCTGTATCAAATGGTTGATTCACTTGTTTTACAATAGGGCCCTGCTACTATTGAGTATTATCTTTATTCCATACTGAATCGTATCCTGCATTTCCAATCAAATAATCTTTTCGCAACTGTCAGGTAATATTGAACAGTTAACCGGTTAACTGCTCGGAATGTTAAACGGTTATCCGGTTAGTCAAATGACCGATTATTTACATCCCTACTTACAACCTAAGAAGTCAGTCAGGTATATAGACTCGCAGAAACATGACATATACAAACACAATGAATCATGTACAGGGAGAATGAAACAGAGTGAGACAGATGAGGCCCAAATCGCAGATGCATTTCAGAGTGGACAACTATTTGTTAAACCAACAAATGCACAAGACATGGCATTGCAAAAGATAGTATACAAAGATCTAGCAACTACAGACATACAGGATTCATTACTTGGTGCTAGACAACTAGTTTGACAAGAAACTGTCAACACGTTTGTGCAATCACGTCTGGTTGTCTATGAAGTAGGGCAATCAGAACTTGCACAATTTCCCCTAACCTTTGCTTCTCTTTATTCAGTACCAAAGATGTCCAAAAACAAGTCACAAGTGAACGATGTGATACCATGGATGCAAACATCGAGCGGAATTATGTAGTTTTGGACCATTACTAACAAAAATCTATAAAATCTGGATCAAAACAAAAGCGTGCAAAAGGATCACACCTAAGAAAGAGTAATGACAGACACGTCGATTCCGTTGCCCAGTAACTGGGCTTGCTCATTGTCAGAGAACAAACAGGACTTGTCCAAATTTCATTCAGAATGTGCTTACCAATAAGACCATTGTAGTTGCTTGTGGTTTTAACGAACTCATTTCTGTGATATCATCAAATCCTTACCTGGAGACATTTCCACTACAAGCCAACAATGAGAAGGCTGAAACACGTCTGGTACTCCATTGCCTGAGCATTGATTGTGATTCAATTGTAGTTGCTTCTCGGGATACAGATGTATTGGTACCCTTTGAAGGTCCATTACAGGAACATGAAATGCACCACTCTTTGGATCAAGTGTGGTTGCTACATGGCCTCTAGTCAAAGGAGAACTTACACAGGCTACTGTATCAGCTGCTGAAGTATTCATACACCGATTGTATTGAGTATTATGGACGTCGACTGATGTGATAAGGTCAGTGTCAAGTTGTTCAGTGAATGTGTAGCCTAGGAGTTATTGCCACCCATCAGCGATGCCAGCAGATTCTACATTAAACACTATCACTACCAGAAAATAGTGTGGATAGTACTCAAACACTAACATCAATTTGACTTTAGTTGGCTGGTTGCTGGTGATAATTTGCAGCCAGTTCTGATGATGCTACCAGCAATTCTGAATTCTTGCCTAGAGATCATAAGCTGTTATTGTGCCAAGGGGTACACTAGTCTACGCTGAGGTGCACATACTCTTGCAAATGTATTGACACTATATCATAATCATTATTAGTGTGCGTCTAATATATTGACTACAATCCACAAAACTGATGTGAGACTGTTCACACATATTTTTGAATCATTAATAGTAATGTTTGAACTTTTTTGCTAAAACAAGGCAAAGGATTGTCCATTTTGAATTGAAAAAAAGCTGTCATCTTTTTCAGCTACATGTACCTTACATGTATCTTCCTAAACTATTTCAAGAATACATATAAATACTCAGCCAGGATTCACTGTTTTATACGATGTTGTTTATTGATAAAAAAAAACCCCAAATGTTCTGGCGACCATTTTGTTGTCCAGTTTTGGCCATTTTAAAGTCAAAATCAAGTTGGTATCCCATTTTTTGGACCAGCACTTTTCAATTAGATTAAACCACTAGCCATCTTTTACAGCAACCTGTAAATTATCTTCTAAGCTAATTTAAATAAAGGTATACATTTACTCAGCTTGGATGCACTATTTGATAAAATGTTGTAAAACAATGTGAAAAAATAGTGGCCATTTTGTTTTCAATTTCTGGCCCCTTAAAAGTCAAAATCCAGCTTGGTATCCCCATGTGTTGGATTCAGCACCCTTCAATTAGGTTATAAAACTTGCCCTTTTTTTAAGCTACATACAATGCACCTTCCTAAATTAATACAAACTCAGCTTGGTTGGAAGAAACATATTATGGTGGCCATTTTGTTTCCCCTTTTTGACCCCTTAAAAGTCAAAATCTAGTTTAGTATCTACTCCTTTTAGTTAAGCACTCTAGTGTTCAATAAAGGTTCTAAAACATGTCATCTGTTTTAACTGCATGCAATGTACCTTCCTAAACTAATACAAACTCAGCTTGATTGGGAAAAAAATTATAGCGGCCATTTTGTTTCCCCTTTTTGGCCCCTAAAATGTCAAAATCTAGCTTGGTATCCACTTGTGTTGGATTCAGCACCATTTAATTGGGTAATACAACTTGCCATCTTTTTAGCTGCGTGCAATGTACCTACCTAAACTAATACAAACTCAGTTTGGATGGAAAAGTAACGATTTATGGCGGCCATTTTGTTTCCCCTTTTTGGCCCCTTAAAAGTCAGAATCCAGCTTGGTATCCACTATTTTTGGAATCAGCACCCTTGAAATAGGTTAAAACACTAAGATACCAAGCATTACCCCAATTTGCCTTCACCTTTGTGATTTTTTGAAAATCGGTCTAGTCTATTACTGGTGTTCGCCCGGGGCATCTGTCATGAATATTTGGGCCCATACCTCTTTTTCACATGATCTCAAATATTTGCCAGTGCATCTAAATTTCATGTTTAATAATAGCTTAAGTAGTATATTTCAACCTATTTGCACTGTTCTGGGCGTTTTTTGATGTTCGATCGAATATCCCCCATTTGCATGTTGGGAAAAGATTAGTCAATATCTTCAAGACTTCATATTCTAAACCATTTTAACCCTTTCACTCTCAATGACGCCAAAAGGCACATTTGCAAACAGTTTGGATACTGATCAGACGCCGCTTAACGCGGCGTCTGATCAGGATCCAAACTGTTTGACACTCGTATCGAACATTTGTTAGTCATACCGCCTTAAAATTAACTTTGAAACGACATTGCAGACAACAAAAAATTAAGCAGACGACAATGAAACGATGAAGGGGTAAAACTCTCACGAACAATTTGGCAGTGAAAGGGTTAAAGCATTGCGTTAGTTTAAACGGGAAAACTGGTCTCTACTCCACTGAAGCATGTTAAAGGTTGCTAATTAAAGGTAGACCGATAAGTAAATACAGTGTTCCCTCTCTACAACGGCCTTCCCAACAACGACGCCCTCCTTACAACGACCCTTGTCGCAGTTCCCTAAACAAGTAAATTATGGCTAACACTTTTAGTTCTGCAATATCGTCTGCTTAAAATTGTCGTCTGTTGTGTTTCCTCAAAGTTACATAATGGACATTTTGACAGAAACAATTTCCTGACAAACAGCTTGAATCCAGATCAGACGCCGCGTGACGCGGCGTCTGATCTAGATTCAAGCTGTTTGCACAAATAAGCCAATTATCCTCCCTATAACGACTCCCTCCGAACAACGCACACTCTATTGTTGTCTCCCACTGGGCGTCGTTGTAGAGAAGGAACGTTGTATAAGTAATATTTAAATTTTAGCACGTTTGAGAAAACATTTAAAAAAAGATTTGTTAGGGATAGAATGTCGGTCTCATTGCCATTCGAAACAGATAGGACTTTTCATTTAAGCTAAATGTTTTCAGGGTGTAGTTGTTCAAAAGATCTGTATTTTACCAAACGTAGGTTGAGACTACATGTTATTAGCCATTATTTCCTTCTTTTCCATATTTGCTGTGGATCTATTACACGGCTGCCATAAGTTGACATGAACAATCCTAAGATTTCCAAATTTGCATTTTTCAAGTGCGATTTTACGAATCGTACCTTTACCCCATCGCCTGTTTCTAGTTTTGTTGACACGTGGCTGCTTAAAGCAGACTGAAAATAAAGCAAAATGCGCCTTAAGGCGCATTCTGCTTTACTTTCAGCCTGCTTTAAGCTACCATATACTAGAAAAAAATCCGAAGATTTAGGAAAAATCCGGAGAAATGGCAGCCCTGCTATTACTTTACAACTTAACTCTTTCACCGTCAAGTTTTATCGTCTGCTTTAATTTAATCCTATTACCGCCAAAATATCGTCTGCGTTGGTAGTGTCGTCTGTAAATTGATTAAAGTCAGCTTTAGGGCTGTTTTGACTGTCAAAAGGAATGTCGATACGAATGTCAAACAGTTTGGATCCTGATCAAACGCTGTTTGCCAACGTCGCCTTTTGGCGCCGTTGGTAGTGAAAAAGTTAAACGATGACTCTTTGAATTTTTTATTTTATTCTACAATATACATAAACAGACAAATACAAGTAACATGCATTTTTCTCGTTACAATGAGTTTTTCATATACATGTAGTAGTCTACATATCAATATATTCAAAACTATTTATATACAACAAGAAATAATTGATATACAATCAGTAAAAAGGCAGCGGAAGGGAGTAGACTATTGGTTTTAGGAAGAAGAGTGTTTGCCATCGATTTGTTAGTGTTTTATGTCGTTATGCAGTTCAACTTTACTATTTGCCGTTGCTATCATTAGCTCTTCTCAGACGTCGAATACAACGGCGCCTGATATGGGTCCAGACTGTTTGCAAACAAGCAACTATTCACTGCTAGCAATATAAAACTCAACCTTTACATGTACAGTCCCAAGACTCTTGGCCTGTTAGCGGCAGAAAAAGTGAACCTCTACTTCTTTTCAGGACTGCCTCTTCTCCGGACTCTGAAATCTTTGGATTTCTGTCCTCGCAGATGGTAGCTTAAAGCAGGCTGAAAGTAAAGCAGAATGCGCCTTAAGGCGCATTCTGTTTTACTTTCAACCTGCTTTAAGTAAAACGCGCTAGAAAAATAGAAAATTTGGAAATCTTAGAATTTATCATGATCAACTTATATCAGCCCTGACTTTTGAGCGGTCGCACTTGATGGATGTAAGTGCTTCTTTCTTTCTACACATTTTATATTTCTTACTCGTCGATAGTTCATCAATGCCTCTGCCTTTCATTCCACGGAGAGTAAAAACAATTGACAGGAAATTGACAATATATTGAACTACCACTGGTTAGAAACCAGTTGTAAGTCCCCATGTTTGTACACTTGCTTGTCATTACCCTGGCGACCTTGACATTAAGTTGCAAACAGTTGTGTACTAGCTTAGATTTATGCCCAATGTATTATTTATGACAGTTATATGCGTGTTCAGGAAATTCCTACTGTGAAATCTTTTCGATAATTATCCACTTTTAATTAAATTTCCTTCAGCTGGAAATGAGTTGAGCCGTGCCATGACAAAGCCTGCTTTGTTTCATTGCAACATTGTACAGACCAAGCAATCACAGGCTCTGCACCTGAGTTTAGACAATACTGCAAAATACCGTAGATAATACTGCTAAATTCAATGTTTTAGATGCACGTTGGTGTCAAAGACGCGGCGGCTGGCCTATATCTACACTGTTTCCAATGTAACAAGGCAGGTTTTGTCATGACACGGCTCTTTATTTTGTATAGCACTTCTATTTCAAAGGGTAATGTTTTTATGCGATCTTTTCAAATTTCATATTCTTCTCCAAAACTCTGTGACACTGGAGGCAACGATTTAATCAATTTCTCTCAATGTCTTCGCCCCTTTGAATACAAATGTCAATTAATTTTGTTTTTTATAAACAAATGTATGTTTGAGAATTCTTTTTACTTTAACTCTTTACATCAAAGTCATGCTCCTTCTGTAGTATTCATAATTTTGAAAAATGCTCGAACCACTATGGCTTGCCTTTGTATATTTCTTCTTAGATAGTTTTGTTTTGTTCACTATATTTCATAACTTTTGTGATTCATTTTGGTACATTGCACTGTACAATTTTTCAGGTAACACTTCTTAAGTTTGATTCCGGCGCTCATTGTTTACGATTATGTGTTTTAAGGTTCATAATTACACCATTTCTGATTGTAAAACAATCCTGTAATACATTTATTGTATCAAAATATATTTCTAGCTAATTGTTTATTATTATTTCTACACACTTGACTTTCACCGGGTAAAATTTGCAGATTCAAATGTAAAAATGAGTGATCTGGTAATTTGGTTTGTTGAGATGGTTATTCTGTAAAATCTTTTTCAGACTATCTAAGAGCTTTTTATAACTTCAAAATAATGAAATTGCATTATTGTTCATAAGGTGATGAGTATTTAAAACTCGACAAAAGGAGCTCGTTGTGTACCAATATAGTTAAAATCTTTTCCGAGTGTACCTTCCATTTACTTTAAAAATATTCACAGCTGTCAACATTTAGTCAGCATATTTCCATATAAGGTTATAGAAAAAAACAATAAGATACCATTGGATTGTAGGATTAGCTAGTTCTGCGTGCTTTTTATAATATTATGTTGAACATGTAATGTGAAATGGTGATAATAGTCTCTTATAATTCTATAAAGAATGGCATGGTTAACATGTGATACAATGTATATAATATATTATGTATATGAAATGTAACCATGATGAGACTCAAATAAAGATTAAATCTAAATCTATGTACCTTCATCAACTTCGAATTAAACACACAAGGTAAATTGAATCAATGGTACAGTGTTTGTGGGTAACACGATATTAGTTTATAGATATTCGCAGTTTGCAGGTTTAAACATAAACTGTTTTGATGCCGACAAATATTTGGATCGCAAGCTACACTAATATTTTTTTTGCTTTTTGCAATAGATAATGATAAACTGTATATACTTTTAATTACAATTTAGAAAAATATTGGCAATCTAGAATCGCTATTTATTTACAAGCATCAACCGGTATCGCATATGTATAGTTAATCGGGATGGCAGGACCGTAAATCTAGAAAAATGACCGAAGTCCGAATTTAGCAATACGACATTTATCAATATCCAACTAAATTTGGAAGCAAAAAGACTTATTTTTAATTAAAGTAAAAACCCTTTGGATTGCTTAGAAAACATTCTTTTTACTCATAACTGCTAAAATATTCGCAAATGTTGAAAAAGATGATTTATTTGCGTCTAAAAACAGCAAGGTAGATACTTTCACCTTTTTTTTTTACTACATTTATGTACATGTATATCTTTAATGTGTCCGACACCTACCATTATCAAATCAAAATGGAAGCAAAAAGTCATTTAAACAGAAAATTAAAATTTACACCATGTGAAACAGAAGAAAATAAACTTTATTACTATAACTGCTCAAATATTGCCAAATATATTCAACCCTTTAAAATATGACTTTTAAAATTATTCCCTTATATATTCTATATAGGCCAGCCAGTCGATAAATTTCTCGATATCGATTTTATCGGCTTTTAGCAAGGGGGACAACCCACTGGATTAAGCCAGTCTAAATGGACTGAAAGTTGGGTATGAAACGCTCATGTGCTATCGCAAACAATTCAGGACCAGATAAGACGCCGTGTCGTTTTTGCGTCTGATCTGGCTCCAAACCAAGATTTAGATAAATCGTCATTATTTTCGGAAACATGTCATTTTCTACATCTTATTGCAATGTTTTTACCCTGAGTTTTAATTAACCCATTACCCCATAAATACTCCTTTTTACCCCTGAAATGTATTCCTCTACTTAAGAAAATAGTTCCCCTTTATATTGTCATCAATATGTTCCATAAGAAATAATTGTTTTTATATCCTAGCAGATAGTAGCTCAAATTAAAGCAGCTTGAAAGTAAAGCAGATTGCGCCTTAAGGCGCATTCTGCTTTACTTTCAACCTGGTTTAAGTGGTCACCAAAACTAGTAACCAAGTCTTCAAAACTAGAAACAGATATGGGGTAATGGGTTAAACAGGAAAACATACCGTCTTCTCCACTATACTGTACATGTACATTGCTCATTGATTTCTTCTTTTTTTCAGTTGAGACCAAGGGCACTGGGTTTTGCACTGACGGTAGTCCATGTATTTGTCCAGACACGGTCAATGTTCACAAATTCCAAAGCAAGTGTGTGAATAACAAGTGCTATTGTCACGATAGTCTGTATGTCGCTCGAACCTCTTTGACTATATTAAAGAGGCTATTGTCACGTTTTTTTAGTTTTTTTTTTATTATTTTTTTTTTTTTTTTTTTTTATTCATCCTATTAGGTAGAGCTTGGTAAATACCTGTATGCTTTCTTCTCCCATGTACATGTAACCTCGATACTTCTTGATAACTATTATGACACATCAATATACAAATTGAAAGAGTGAACTCGAGCCAGCATAGACCACGATCAGAGGCCGAGTTACCTAGGAACTGATCACGATCTAAACTGTCAGGTGATATGAATGACTATATATGGAACACATTTTGGTTAACATCTGTTTATTCATAAGAAATGCTTTTTATTTAGGCTTTATTATAAATTATAAAAATTTCAAATGAATTTGCGTATTCCCAACTAATGACCTCTCTATTGATATGTATGTTTTCTATTTGTATAAATGTTAATGCTGTCCACGGTAGTGGACCTTATACAGATATATTTCAATAAAGTTTCAAAGTTTCAAAGTTTCAAAGTTTCAACATCTGTGTCTGTATTAAAGGGGCTGCATGATTACGGGATGGTGAATTGGCAAAATAAATATGTGCAGTTTTGTGAAAAGCGCATTTAAATTGGAACATTGTCTTATTTCACAGCCAAATAAACGTTAATGGATATCATGAATTTGGTCGTTTATGGCTCCCGACAATAAAAGGTAAGACATTATTCATTCATACTAAGCCGTTTGTGCTAAAATATTTATGCGCATTGCAAACAGTTTGTAGCCAGATCACATTGCGGGTAATCTGACGTCTGGTCCGGCTTAAAACTGTTTGCCACTTCCCACCATAAAAGCGCCTTTTAGCACATTTAGTTTATCTATTCTTACCATGAAGAAACTAGTCCAAATTTACACAGTCATAAAAATGTACCATATGCAATATTTCTATATATAGCAGATTGTAACTTAGAACAGTTTGAAAGTAAAGCAGAATGTGCCTTAAGGCGCTTTCTGCTTTACTTTCAACCTGCTTAAAGTAATCACTTGTCTTCAATTTTTTTTAACAGGCTATGGGGTAAAGGGTTATAAAATAGACTGTTAAATTTTGCAGTGAAAGAGTAAACACGAAAAAACGAAACCACGAAGGTGAGTCTTGATGATGACAGTATTGTTTGATTCCATTCTCTGATAATATCTTATCACACGTTACAAATTTAGGACAATGACATTCAATTTACTTGTATATCTGCATGCATGAGTTCTTATAGTGGAAAGAAAAGGCGATCATTTTAGTGGAGAAAACGTTGCGTGTTTATGATAAAACGTTATGGCCACGAAATGCAAAATTTACTACTAAGAATACGACAACCTTTCAAATATCAAATTGATGGTGTATTTTATCTGAATGGGAAACAGTTTGAAGCCAGATCAGACGCCGGGTAGATCTAATGGCAATCATTAAAGTCGTGGAAGACGTAAATTGTTTATAATCAAAATTCGTAAAACATTTTGCAGCAAGATCTGACTCTCAATAAACGCATTGATGCCAAAAACAGTTTTGAGCAGCCAGATCAGATGCCAGGTAACCCGGCTTCTGATCAGGCTGCATACAGTTTACCACCAGTTAAAAGAAAAACGGGAACGTAATTTTTAAAAGGTTTTCGTATTCTTAATCGTATTGCCTCGCATCTGTGTTTAACCCTTTCTTTTAACCATTTCGGCGCCGACGTCACATAAATGCGGCTTTGCAAACAGTTTGAATCTTGATCAGACGCCGCGAAACGCCGCGTCTGATCAGGTTCCAAACTGTTTGACACTCATATCGATATTTCTTAAGTCACTCTACCTTAAATCTAACTTTGAAAAGTTCTTACAGACGACATTATTGAAGCAGACGACACAACGGTGAAGGAAGGGGTAAAAATATCCCGAATTATTTGGTGCCGAAAGGTTTAAATGAAGGTAAAAAATAACGTCTTCTGATTGATAACCTACCGGTATATTACCGACTAAACGGAAGTTCACTGTCCTCATGGGTCAAGCTGATACAGAAAAAGTATGACCATCATGGCCAAGAATCCCATAATACAATGGCGAATCTGTTATTTCTTTCCCGTTTAAACGCAAACGTACGCTTTTTTTCAGTTGAGACCAAGGGCACTGGGTTTTGCACTGACGGTAGTCCATGTATTTGTCCAGACACGGTCAATGTTCACAAATTCCAAAGCAAGTGTGTGAATAACAAGTGCTATTGTCACGATAGTCTGTATGTCGCTCGAACCTCTTTGACTATATTAAAGAGGCTATTGTCACGTTTTTTTTGTTTTTTTTTTATTATTTATTTTTTTTGTTTTTTTTTATTCATCCTATTAGGTAGAGCTTGGTAAATACCTGTATGCTTTCTTCTCCCATGTACATGTAACCTCGATACTTCTTGATAACTATTATGACACATCAATATACAAATTGAAAGAGTGAACTCGAGCCAGCATAGACCACGATCAGAGGCCGAGTTACCTAGGAACTGATCACGATCTAAACTGTCAGGTGATATGAATGACTATATATGGAACACATTTTGGTTAACATCTGTTTATTCATAAGAAATGCTTTTTATTTAGGCTTTATTATAAATTATAAAAATTTCAAATGAATTTGCGTATTCCCAACTAATGACCTCTCTATTGATATGTATGTTTTCTATTTGTATAAATGTTAATGCTGTCCACGGTAGTGGACCTTATACAGATATATTTCAATAAAGTTTCAAAGTTTCAAAGTTTCAAAGTTTCAACATCTGTGTCTGTATTAAAGGGGCTGCATGATTACGGGATGGTGAATTGGCAAAATAAATATGTGCAGTTTTGTGAAAAGCGCATTTAAATTGGAACATTGTCTTATTTCACAGCCAAATAAACGTTAATGGATATCATGAATTTGGTCGTTTATGGCTCCCGACAATAAAAGGTAAGACATTATTCATTCATACTAAGCCGTTTGTGCTAAAATATTTATGCGCATTGCAAACAGTTTGTAGCCAGATCACATTGCGGGTAATCTGACGTCTGGTCCGGCTTAAAACTGTTTGCCACTTCCCACCATAAAAGCGCCTTTTAGCACATTTAGTTTATCTATTCTTACCATGAAGAAACTAGTCCAAATTTACACAGTCATAAAAATGTACCATATGCAATATTTCTATATATAGCAGATTGTAACTTAGAACAGTTTGAAAGTAAAGCAGAATGTGCCTTAAGGCGCTTTCTGCTTTACTTTCAACCTGCTTAAAGTAATCACTTGTCTTCAATTTTTTTTAACAGGCTATGGGGTAAAGGGTTATAAAATAGACTGTTAAATTTTGCAGTGAAAGAGTAAACACGAAAAAACGAAACCACGAAGGTGAGTCTTGATGATGACAGTATTGTTTGATTCCATTCTCTGATAATATCTTATCACACGTTACAAATTTAGGACAATGACATTCAATTTACTTGTATATCTGCATGCATGAGTTCTTATAGTGGAAAGAAAAGGCGATCATTTTAGTGGAGAAAACGTTGCGTGTTTATGATAAAACGTTATGGCCACGAAATGCAAAATTTACTACTAAGAATACGACAACCTTTCAAATATCAAATTGATGGTGTATTTTATCTGAATGGGAAACAGTTTGAAGCCAGATCAGACGCCGGGTAGATCTAATGGCAATCATTATAGTCGTGGAAGACGTAAATTGTTTATAATCAAAATTCGTAAAACATTTTGCAGCAAGATCTGACTCTCAATAAACGCATTGATGCCAAAAACAGTTTTGAGCAGCCAGATCAGATGCCAGGTAACCCGGCTTCTGATCAGGCTGCATACAGTTTACCACCAGTTAAAAGAAAAACGGGAACGTAATTTTTAAAACGTTTTCGTATTCTTAATCGTATTGCCTCGCATCTGTGTTTAACCCTTTCTTTTTACCATTTCGGCGCCGACGTCACATAAATGCGGCTTTGCAAACAGTTTGAATCTTGATCAGACGCCGCGAAACGCCGCGTCTGATCAGGTTCCAAACTGTTTGACACTCATATCGATATTTCTTAAGTCACTCTACCTTAAATCTAACTTTGAAAAGTTCTTACAGACGACATTATTGAAGCAGACGACAAAACGGTGAAGGAAGGGGTAAAAATATCCCGAATTATTTGGTGCCGAAAGGTTTAAATGGAGGTAAAAAATAACGTCTTCTGATTGATAACCTACCGGTATATTACCGACTAAACGGAAGTTCACTGTTCTCATGGGTCAAGCTGATACAGAAAAAGTATGACCATCATGGCCAAGAATCCCATAATACAATGGCGAATCTGTTATTTCTTTCCCGTTTAAACGCAAACGTACGCAAACGCAAAGCACTAAAACGTAGAAAAGAACAACTTTTGGACAATTCTGATAATTCTTGTTTATCTTGGTGGCAAACAGTTTGGAGCCTGATCAGACGCCGGGTTACCCGGCGTCTGATCTGGCTCCAAACTGTTTGCACTGCAAATAATAGTTTTAGCGTAAACGCGTTTATTGGGAAAGAATAACACATTCTCCACTGTAACTGCCATTGCAAATGAAGCATTAACCCCTTTTACTCTCAATGGCGTCATTAAGCGCATTTGCAAACAAATGTTTGCCACTTGTTTTGAAATTACGTCAGTTATACTGCTTTAATTCTAACTTTGAAACGATATTGCAGACAACAATATTGAAGTAGACGACAACATGGCGGTGAAGAGGTAAATCAAATTCTTTAAAACAGTCAGTAAAACTTCTTGAAAAAGCGATACAGCTTTCTTTCCAACGTTTTGACAGAATTCTGACATACTGAAGCCAATGGATGTGTTCAATTAAGAAATGAACTGATTTTTTCGGCGTTCAAGCGAAATGAACGACAGAAAATTATCGGCAAATTCCATGAATCGCGCTAGCGATTCATGGTAAATTTGCCGATAATTTTCTGTCGTTCATTTCGCTTGAACGCCGAAAAAAATCAATTCATTTCTTATATTTACAATATATTTGCTGTAATTTCTAACATTAAATAAACATTTTGTCAGTACGCATGTATGTTTAATCCATATAAGAGATCGATAACACGAATAATGTGTACCCTATAAGGAACAGCCATGGCCGATTTACTGAACATTCGAAAGCAGAAAAAATAAGTTCCATTGTCAACAACTTGACAGATTAGCGCGAAAAATGCTGATTTATGACGTCATTAGAAGTGACGTAATTTTAAAGTAGGATAAATATATCGGGGTTTTATTGTCATAAAGAAACGCACATATAGGCCGCTGTTTATAAGGTAGATTCTTATGTCAATTTTCTTGCAATTTATCTCATTTATAAAGAAGAATATTAGTCGGGAATCATGGTTTCCACTAGTAGGAAGGCATAGATCGGTTAAGAACAAATTTTGAAAAAATCCGCCAAATGTTTGCTGCCCAAAATTCCAAAGATTAATTCGCGAATGAAAACTGCATATGCCCCGCCTCCCCTTCGAAACTTTTCCACAAGTCCCGCCCTCTCGAAAATTGGTGTTTATTTGAAATGAACACACTTTTTGTCAATGGAATTGAATGGGGCGATTGTAAATATTTTTGTGTAATTTGTAAAACGCCCGAAACTACCAGATGCAGATCAGAACTTGAGTAAACCAGTGTCTGGTCAGAATTCAAACTGTTTTACAATTTTTAAATTACGTCTCTACAAATGTTTATTACAATGGAACTATCTACAAATTACATATTTTAAGCTAAAGGCATTATGATAGGACAAGTGCCAATCTAATTGGTTAGATGTTGGTATTTGGGGATTTTCACGCGTATATTTTCCAGTTTAAGAAATTACACTTTATGGACGTTCGAAAACGGGAAAAAACATGCCCTTGATGTCACTGGCAATAAAACCTCAAACCCTTTCCACCAGAACTGATATTTAGGGTTTACTACGGATAAGTGATGTAAGCATACCGAAAGAAAAGCAGTAAGCTCACATTAAACCGCTAAATGTCAAGAAATAATGATTTCAAATGCGACAACTTTGAGTCGGACCATATAATCGGATAACCCAGCGCCTGATTATGCCCCACACAGTTGCCACTCAGATAAAGATAAATCGTAGGAATATAAAAATAAGTTGTTATTTTCTTCGTTGTCAGTGCATTGCGTTTAGTTTCGTTTTACACGAGAAAGAATAACGTATCCTCCACTGTATGAGCATGAACAAAAAAAAAAGGGGGGGGGGGGAGACGTTTTTCTTTCCCGATGAAACGCAAATGAACCGCAAACGCATTGCAATCAAATGTAGAAAGGACAATATATTGACAATTCATGACTACAGTAGAGAAAACGTTATTCTTTCCCAATAAACGCGTTTACGCTTAAACTATTATTTGCAGTGCAAACAGTTTGGAGCCAGATCAGACGCCGGGTCTGATCAGGCTCCAAACTGTTTGCCACCAAGATAAACATGAATTATCAGAATTGTCCAAAAGATGTACTTTTCTACGTTTTAGTGTTTTGCGTTTGCGTACGTTTGCGTTTAAACGGGAAAGAATAACAGATTCTCCACTGTATATTGACAATTCATGACTATTCATGTTAATCTGACTGAGTGGCAAACAGTATGGAGCAAGACTCGCTTCTACAAGGAAGTGTTTGTCAAGACTAGCGTTCAGTCTTGCAATATCTGCAAGGTACAGTTGACAAGACGTCATTCTTTCAAGTTTAACCCGTTCGGCGCCAAATTAATCGAGAGGTTTTTAACCCTACACCATTGTTTTGTCGTCTGCTTCAAAACTGCTGTTTGCAAGATCGTTCCAAAGTATATTAAATATATTTTGACTTAAGAAATATCGATACGAGTGTCAAACAGTTTGGATCCTGATCAGACGCCGCTTTACGCGGCGTCTGATCTAGATCCAAGCTGTTTGCAGAAACGACTTTATGCGATTCTGACGATGAAAGAGTTAATAGAAACATAACATAACAAGGTTCATAAAATGGAGAAAATAACAGGGTTTAGAAAACTTATCTTTAGAGGCAAACATTGAACATTGCGCCGTCTAACGGGATGCGACGTTACTCGGCCTCTTACACACCCTGTCGACTTATCAAGCAGCTATTTGTGAGCTACTACGAATTAGGTGCGAGGTCATTTTCGGGCGTTGATCGAGGCCACAAAATAAATGGCAGAAAGGTGGGTCAAGTTTCGTATTTTTGCTTCAAAACAGGAGTTTTCTGCTTTTTTCTAGAAATGTCCAGTCGATGAATTAAGTATCATCATATGCTCCATTATTGCGATATGCCGTCAAAACACCAACATATATGTGCATAAAGATGCAATGCATGAATTTATCATGCATCTAACGCATATTTAAGATGCACACGAACACCATTGTTTGGTATACTTTATGTGTATCGGAACAAGCAGCGTTTTTTTTTGTATATCAGAAAATTGTTCATATTCCAATTTGCTAACACCAGACCTCTTTATCTCCGTTTCATTGCATTTAAAGTTTGAACTAAGATTATATATAATAGACTAAAAGCCGTGTTATTCCTTGGTACCTCACTTGGAATCATGACAGCTCAGGGTTTCGATGAAATATGGCCATTTTATGACAAAATCAGCCCTAAATCTGTTCAGCAGAAAACCTCCTCTTAGTAGGTTGCTCGGCTCTTATCAGGCACATCATAGCCTCCAAGGCACCTCTTTTAGAAAATTGGCACATAATATCCAACGTTGCGTGTTCCGATGCACATAAAGTATACCAAACAGTTAATGGTGTTCGTGTGCACAACTTAAATATGCGTAAGATGCATGATAAATTCGTGCATTGCATTTTTATGCACATAAATGTTGGTGTTTTGGTCCACTTTCGATTTGAAAGTGATCGTGTAACGTTTGCGCCGAATGAAAATTGGGCGGCATATCGCAATAATGGAGCATATGGTGATAACTAATTCATCGACTGGACATTTTTTACGTGGAACTATATTCTCCAATTTCTAGAAAAAATTAGAAAACTCCATTTTTGAAGCAAAAAACGAATCTTGACCCACCTTTCTGCCATTTGTTTTGTGGCATCGATCAACGCCCGGAAATGGCATCGCACCTAATTTGTAGTAGCTGACAAAGAGCTGTCTGATAAGTCGACAGGGTGCTCGTAACTGACATATTTTGTTTTTGCACACATACGAGCGTATACTGGTTTATTTTGGCAGACTGATGTCTTACCAACAGTAAGAAATAGATATGAGCTGTGTCAGGAGAAAACCTGACGTATTGCAATGCAATGACGCGGCGGCTGCTCTGGATCTACACTGATTGACACCCACATGCATCTAAAGCATTTTATTACATAACTTGCGGTCTGGGATTGGAATAAAGCCATTATATAAATATCGTAAACCACTAGTGGAATATCGTTTTTTGGACTCCGGTCTAAACTTTCGTCCACAAGCGCTGCATGTAGCGGGTCACCAAATGACGTCATTTGCGATGACGTTACCGCTAACAACGTCAAGTTTTGGCGGATAATCTATATAGAATTCCTTTATTTGTCTCGTTCTTTGGCCACTCTCCTTGTGTGTTCCAATCGATCACACGGTTGTTGCGTGCCACATGGTCCGTGAAGGAGGCTACACGTATTAAGACCAACTAGAACATGATGAACCGGGACCAGGAGGCGTTCCGGCCAAGCCAGGTCTACAACCCTTTGTTTGCTACCACTTCCGGTAGCAACAAGGGGAAGTAAATCCCAGTTCCTGCGAATCAGTTGCCAGTGATCAAGCGAACAGTCCAATTCGCGAAACTGTCTGGGTAAATAAATTTACTTATAGCAGTGTAACAAGAACTTACTAACAAAGCATTTCTACGAATACCTGCTAAATGAACCTTTTCACAAAAGTTTATCTAATGTGTAAAAAATTTAGGCCTAACTATCTGCAAACTACAAAGATATATAAATTGTGCCGAATCAGCTTTCCTATCGTCAGCCTTAAATGTGCGATGCCATACTTTTGGTCCGCTTTAATGCTATTGTCTGCAGTTTGACCTCAGATGTAGTGTAGCTGCATTGGAGCAAACAGCTGGACCCCAAACAGACAACGCGTGGTGTTTATAACTCAACTGCTGGTGCCTATGGTGATGGTCCGAAAAAAAGGTTAAAACAACATCACTCCCATGGTGCCATCTGCTTTAAACAAGTGTTGTCTGCTTACATTCCTCATATTAAAATTTAGGTTACAGTTATTACAGTTATTACAGTTATCTGTTATTCTTTCCCGTTTAAACGCAAACGTACGCAAACGCAAAGCACTAAAACGTAGAAAATAACAACTTTTGGACAATTCTGATAATTCTTGTTTATCTTGGTGGCAAACAGTTTGGAGCCTGATCAGACGCCGGGTTACCCGGCGTCTGATCTGGCTCCAAACTGTTTGCAATGCAAATAATAGTTTTAGCGTAAACGCGTTTATTGGGAAAGAATATAGAGAATAACCTGTCAGTGGCGGATATTTTAAAATTTATCCGGTTCTGGACAGAAATCGTGGCGAGGTTTACCGAGCCATTCGATTTTCGTCCAGAACCGGATAAATTTTAAAAAATCCGCCACTGACAGGTTATTCTATTTTTCTCCACTGTAATTGACTTAACCCTTTCACTATTCGGGAGATTTTTACTCCTTCTCCGCTTTATTGTCGTCTTCTTCAGTATTGATGTCTGCAAGACACGTTTCAAAGTTGTATGACTTAATAAATATCGATTAAATACGTTGGGTCCTGATCAGACGCAGCGTTACGCGGCGTCTGATCAGGACCCAAACTGTTTGCAAACGCGCTTTAAAGCGTCATTGAGAGTGAAAGGGTTAAGTAATATCGTAACGAGTATCAAACAGTTTAGATCCCAATTAGACGCAACTTTTGCAATCTGGTTTGTAAATGACCATAGTCCTCCTAGTGGTTAGGCAGTGAAGTGATTAAATGCTGAACATTTGCTGAATTGACAAAGCAGAACTTGGATAAACTTGAATGTTATTCTACATATGATGTCGAGTGCAATGTATACTCGGCGTCTGGCCAGACTCTAAACTGTGACGCTCGTATTTAACCCATTTGCGCCTGACGTCCTATAAAAGGGACATAATTATGCAAACAGTATAGACTCTGATAAAACGCCGCATAATGCGGCGTCTGATCAGGATGTACACTGTTTGCTGATAAGAATTTCAATATAAAACTAAATGAAAATGAAAATAAAGACCATGCACCCCTGATATAAAAAATGGACGAGTCCAATATATAAGCATGGAAGAATCAACTGCGCGCACATCGGTTAATAAATCGTCAATAATTTCAAAAACTCTCACTTTCTACATTTTATTGCAAGGAGTTCGCTTCGTTTCAATGGGAAAGAATAACGTCATCCCAGCTGTTACAGTGGTGTTTTGACCTCAGAGACCAACTTACCTTGCCGCGGTTCTTGAGCTTAATTGTCACAGGGAATGTCTTTTTTTATTTGACTGAGATTTTCCCCATCTGCCATTAACTGAAAGGAAATCAGTGACGTTGGTGGTTTTGATCCTATGTGCTGCTTTGCAGCGAATGGGATTTCTTGAAATCATACTGCATTATCAATTCAGCTCATCTTTCATCGGAAATATATGACACAGGGCTGCCATTTTCCCGGATTTTTCCTAAATCTCCGGATTTTTTCCCCAGTACATGGTAGCTTAAAGCAGGCTGAAAGTAAAGCAGAATGCGTCCTAAGGCGCATTCTGCTTTACTTACAGCCTGCTTTAAGTAGTCGCATGTCAACAAAACAAGAAAAGGCTATGGGGTAAAGGTACGATTCGTAAAATCGCACATGAAAAAATACAAATTTGGAAATCTTAGGATTTTTCATGTCAACTTATGGCAGCCCTGGTGACCTATTCTGTGCCGCAGTGCCGCACATCCAGTGAACGAGTTTTCGTGGTTTCTGTTTTTGGTCTCCCACAGAAGACAGTACAAATGTATTACGTAATCCTGTTCTACATTTTAGTATAGGCGACCTTGATACTGTGGAGAAAACGTTATTCTTTCCCAATAAACGCTTTTATGCTTAAACTATTGTTTTCAATGCAAACAGTTTGGAGCCAGATCAGACGCCGGGTAACCGGCGCCTGATCAGGCTCTTAACTGTTTGCCACTCAGTTTAAAAAATGCATCGTCAGAAATGTCAAGATGATACCGTTTCTGACGTTTTAGTGCATTGCGTTTGCGCCTCGTTTGCGTTTAAACTTGGAAAGAACTACTTTCTCTCCACTGTTCAGTCCCAGCAGACAGCTGTTGGACAATTTTTCATGATTTTTATCACGATTTGCTTTAACCCATTTACCGCAAAATTTAAATATCTGATTTTAATTTTTGCAGATTAAAGTATAGTCTGCTAAATTTTGTTGTCTGCAATTTTATGCAAAATACCAATCTTCGAAAATTTATTTTTTCAAAGAAACATTAATACAAATGCCAAACTATTTTGTTCCTGATCAGATGCCACGTTACCTAGAATTCAAACAGCTGGTTGCTTAAACAGTCTTAAATTAAAGAAGAGAAAGCTTATTTTCATCCTGCTTTAAGCAGTTTCCTTTCCCCAAAAATGTAGGGAATATTTCCTATGGTTTTGGCCAGGTGTTGAGAGAAGCAGGAATATACCTTAACTCTTTCCTCCCTGAAACTTTAAATGGACAATGCCAGCTTCAAATTTAGTCTAGTCCATTTCTGGCTTTTAAGGGTTGTTTTTGTCCACGTTTGGCCTTATGACAAACAGTGAAGACCCTGATCAGAGGGCTCCTTTCGGAGCCCTCTGATCTGGGTCTTCACTGTTTGCACAGGACAAGTGTTCTATTCACATGTACACTGTTTGAAAAGGACGCCTATATGCGGGACTAGGGTGCAAAGGGTTAATATGAGAAATACGCCAAAGCGTCGAAAGGCGCTACTAAGATTGATATGATTATAATAGGACAAAATGTATGACACTTTTTATGGTGTCTGCATGACTTTAACAAGGTCACTGCTCTAATCGACTAGTCGCCTTTGCAAACAGTTTAGGTCAAGGTCATGGTCAGACACGCCGCACGTTGAAGGGGTTGGCACCGTCACTGCCATGACGTCACTAGCTTTTTAGTAGGGCTGAAACGATTCAAAAAAATTCGATTCGATTCGATTTCGATTTTTTATAACACGATTCGATTATTTTCGATTCGATTCGATTTTACATTGCAATAAATGAATGTACTAAGTAGATGACATCCTGCAATAACAGTTGATATTAAAAACAATATACATGAACATTCAGGGCCAAAAAGTAGGGGTTAAAGTTTGGAAAACTGCATGGAAGGGTTTAATACATGTATATTTCTGACTTATATGATTTTGATCATAACAATACACCTTATTTATTATGTAGATGGTTTGCAGTATTGACATACCAATTCTTCTTTGTTATTATGATTTTCTATGCGCAAGCAGCAGTGTAGACCATTGTCATCAATCTTTTACAGCTGCCTGGTAACGGTCTGCTCCGTTAGCAAGGTACAGAAGGATGTAAAGGAGAGGATAGTTATTCGTCTTAAATGAAGATTGTAATAATCGATACATCTGACTATTACTGTTTCTGAATTTCACTCACCGGTTTAAGTTCTTTAACAATGCTGTCAGTCGCCTTTGCTTTCGATTTTGGAGCGGACTTTGATTGTTACTTGACATATCGCGGGAATTCACCATACATTCTTACACCTATTATCCGGGTGTTGAAACGTATGTCGGGCTGTATATTCGGTATCAAAAATAAATCACAATAGTTTATAATTTAATTTTCTTACCTGAATTGTACGTCTTTATTTTTTAAAGTAATGAGCGTATTAGGTTGAAGGTAATAAAATATCCAACGTTTACAGAATTATTAATTTATTTGAAATAGTCGAAGCAGTACCGAGATACGTAATGTGAACGAAGAATTACATCACAATTGAGACAAGGAATTGCTCACGCATGCGTAGAATGACACAGGAAACCGGCAAAGTAAACATAGACGTACTCGTAACGGGTGAAAAAGCCTGTGCGGGATCTCTAATCTTTCGAACTAATACTTTACTGTATATAATAGAGGTACATTTTAATTCGCTATTTATCACACAGAAGCGCAGCTTCACGTAATACTCATATGATGGTGTTGCAGTATGAAAAGATAGATAGATAGATAGTAGGGATAGAAGCGAGTTTTCTACATATAAATCGAATCGAAAATGACATTTCCTAAATCGAATTGAATCAGATCGAATCGAGGGCATAAAATCGCGGTTCAATCCAGATCGCGATTAATCGTTTCACCCTTACTTTTTAGTCGTTTGCTTTTTTTTTCGTCTCAAATTTAGATTTTAGGTATTTTTACTGAATAATTGTCAAAGAGCGTAAAACAGTTTTGATCCTGATCAGACGCCGCGTTACGCGACGTCTGATCAGGACCAAAACTGTTTGCAAATACTAGTAACAACTGTACCCCAAGTAAGGCAGTGAAGGGTTACAGTGGAGAATCTGTTATTCTTTCCCAATAAACGCGTTTACGCTAAAACTATTATTTGCAACTTGCAAACAGTTCGGAGCCAGATCAGACGCCGGGTAACCCGGCGTCTGATCAGGCTCCAAACTGTTTGCCACCAAGATAAATAAGAATTATCAGAATTGACCAAAAGTTGTACTTTTCTACGTTTTAGTGATTTGCGTTTGCGTACGTTTGCGTTTAAACGGGAAAGAATAACAGATTCTCCACTGTAACAACTGTACCTCAAGTAAGGCAGTGAAGGATTAAGGTAACTGGTGAAATTTGGCAATTAAAGGGTTAAATCACGTAATGCTAAAATAGGATTTCAGGTGTCATGACTGATAAGGATAGTCCCCGGAGACTTCGACTATATAAATCACACAAACGCACAACAGTAACCAAACATTTACTTCTTCCTAAGCAGACATGAAACTTCAGCTTTTGATCTTGGCTTTGTGTGTGGGTAAGTTTGAACCTGATTTATTTCCATGTCTATGGGAACGAGGAAGGCGACCTATAGTGATAACTATTTAAAATAGTTTGGTTTCAGATCAGGTGCCGAGTAACTTGGCACCTCACCTGGGGCCCGTTTCATAAAACTTCGTAAGACAAATGTTGCCGTAAGTCAGATTATAAAACTCTTAATTATTATTTATTTCTCCATCTAATCCTGTCTTGTGACATCGTTTTGGAATCGTCTTGAAAAGACGATTCCAAAAAGATGTCACAAGACAGGATTAGATAGAGAAATAAGAGATTAAATGTATTTTAAAGTTTTGTCTTACGACAACATTTGTCGTAAGATGTTTTATGAAACGGGGCCCTGGACCCAAGCTATTTAATGCTTTATATACATGTATATCAGAGCTCAAGATAAAAGTGTATTTCAAAAACAAAAATCTTTATTTCTGCATTAAACCCTATGGTGTTTCTACTCATTAGAATTGCCTCTTCAAGGCGATTCTAATGGGTAGTAACACCATAGGGTTTAGTGCTGAAATGAGTGAGGAAATTTTGGATTTGTTCAATTACTCCCTCTCAAAAGTAACAATTTTGTGACAATTCTGACTAAATATGGCAAACAGTTTGGAGCATGATCAGACGCCGGGTTGGAAAAAAATAGTTAAGCACCATGGAACGCGTTTATTGGGAAAAATAACGTCTTCTTTATTGTAATTAACCCATTTACCAAATGTCAATCTAGATCATGTTATCCAATTAAAAAAGGTCCATACCTCCGACAAACAAATACACGTGGTTTATTGGAAATGTGCAAAATGTGTTTAAGATGTCACTCAAGAAATAACCCATGACAGTCTATAAACAGGAGGCTACTTAGTAAAGGGCAAAAGCTTTCTGCATTAGTTTTATTCTGCATTAAGAAGTCTCATATAAATATTTCAATGCTATGTTATTTAACACAATAATGTACTTTAACCCATTATTCCATAGCCTGTTTCTTTTCTTATATATTGAGGTATATGCCCATTTATAGCAGGTTGATTGTAAAGCAGAATGCGCCTTAGGGCGCATTCTGCTTTATATTCAACCTGCTCCAAGCTACCATCTGCTAGAAACTAGAAAACATTTCTTATGGTACATATTCATGACTGTTTAAAGTGGAACTATTAACTTCAGTGGAGGAATAAACTAAAGGCGTAAAATGCGTATTTATGGGCTGATTGGTAATTGTCAAAACCTCAGACAAAAGGTGAAGCTATACCAGTTTCCGCTATGGGTATTTGATATTAGGTGACTGGTCTGTGAGTACAGCGTCGTTTCTATGCAACTAATAATCCTCTACAAAATGGTAACCTTATTATCGTCTGCTTAAAATTTTCGTCTGCTTTCTAACTGCATTTATATGTACAATTAAACAGTTTTGTTTTTAACAAACAAAATGACAAAATACATTTATATGTACAGTGGAGAATCTGTTATTCTTTCCCGTTTAAACGCAAACGTACGCAAACGCAAAACACTAAAACGGTAGAAAAGTACAACTTTTGGACAATTCTGATAATTCATGTTTATCTTGGTGGCAAACAGTTTGGAGCCTGATCAGACACCGGGTTACCCGGCGTCTGATCTGGCTCCAAACTGTTTGCACTGCAAATAATAGTTTTAGCGTAAACGCGTTTATTGGGAAAGAATAACGTTTTCTCCACTGTAGCAATACTCCGGTACAGTAAACCTCCATTATAACGACCACTAAATGATACCACTTGTTTCGGTGTTCTGCTTAAAGCAAGGTGAGAATAAAACAACGTAAAGCTCTTTTCCTTTAGGTGTTTTCTGTTTCACTCACAATTCTTTTAGCTGTCCCCTGTTTTTCATACAATCAAGGAGATCTAGCCTTCTTTTTAGTGGTTGTAATACAGTACTCCCTCACTACAATGGTCCTCCGAACAACGAGTCGCTCCTTATAACAATACTTGCCGCTGTTCCCCAAAATATAGTACTCCCTCACTGCAATGGTCCTCCGAACAACGAGTCCCTCCTTATAACAATACTTGCCGCTGTTCCCCAAAACACGACAATAATGTCTAACGCTTTCAATGCTGCAATATTAATACAGTAAAACCTCTCTATTACGACCACTAAATTATGTTAATTATTAGGGTGTTTACGATAGGTGACCGCGTAAAGCAAGGTGACAGAGAAACAGAAAGCTCCTATAGGAGCTTTCTGTTTCACTGTCACCTTGCTTTAAGCTGTCACCTGTCTATTATACACTCAATTAGCCTTTGTTTTAGTGGTCGTAATAGCGAGGTTTTACTGTATATAGATCAGTAAGTAAAACAGAGTGCTCATTTAGGCTCTTTCTGGTTTACTTTCAACCTGGTTTAAGTGGTCACCTTTCTTCAATAGTAGAAATATACCATGGAGTAAAGGGTTTGAAGTATCTTTGGTATATTCCTTCCCGTTTGTTATGAAATTTCATTGATCTAGATCTTTGCTATTTGTTAAATCATCGTTTTGTTTGGGCTTTATATTGCCTCTACCTATTCAATATTCATGTATAGATAACAAATCTTGAATTCTCAGAATGACACCTATGCATTACCATTTTCAGCTTTTAATCTTTCAAACTCTTTAAGTAAACAGAGTAGTCCCTGTGGAGTGCTCCTACAGGAACTGTCTTTTCAGGGTCCACTCTGTTTGCAAAAGCTTAAAAAAAATATACTGATTTGTAATTGTGTTCCTTAGTGTTGTATATATGTTAATTTTGTTTGTGGACCATATTGAAAATTGGTTTGTTTTTCGATACCAAATATGTAATCCACATGAAATAAAGTCGTTATTATTATTATTATTATTATGTACCAATTAGTTTGAACCAAACTCAGACGCCACGTTACGCGGAGTTTGATCTGGGTTCAAACTATTTGCAAATGAACGGCAAGTCATTGAAGTACTTTTATGGTAATTATTTCCATCCTTGTAACAACTCCCTCCGAAAAACACACCAGATATAAATTTGTCTTCCGATGGATTTTGTTGTAGAGTGGCAGGGCTGTAGAATTTTTTTTCTACATTATTATCACTCTTAAACCTAATTCATCACATTAATCCATTCGCTCTTATTGACGCTTAAAAGCGCGTTTGCAAACAGTTTGGATCCTGATCAGACGCCGCGTTACGCGGCGTCTGATCAGGATCCAAACTGTTTGACACTCGTTTTGAAATTCCTTCAGCCATACTGCCTTATTTTTAAACTTTGAAACGACAGAGAAGACAACAGACATTGAAGCAGACGACAATAAAGCGGTGAAGGGGTAAAAATCTCCCGAATAATTTTATCATGAAAGGGTCAACTTATATTAACTCCTGCAACATCCGATGAATAATTCCAGTTTCCATAAAATCTTCCATCATCCACGGATTGTTTAAAATATAATCATAACATTTGCAAACAGTGTAGACCCAGAGCAGCATTTATTAAACTAACCCGAATTCCAAGTAGCCTGGTTCATGTTTTTGGTAACTTAAATGACCCTTAAGGGGACTTGATAACCCACAAGAGTTACTTTGTGTTGAAATATTAAGACATCCTTTTTTTAGTATTTTGGGATTTATTTTTTTTAAAAAAATGTATTGCACAATGAAAAACAGTGCAATTCTTTGTCTGTGAGCTACTGTGGAGAATCTATTATTCTTTCCCGTTTAAACGCAAACGTACGCAAACGCACGCAAACGCAAAACACTAAAACGTAGAAAAGTACAACTTTTTGACAATTCTGATAATTCATCTTTATCTTGGTGGCAAACAGTTTGGAGCCTGATCAGACGCCGGGTTACCCGGCGTATGATCTGGCTCCAAACTGTTTGCAGTGAAAATAATAGTTTAAGCGTAAACGCGTTTAATGGGAAAGAATAACAGATTCTCCACTGTACTGTAGGAAACCTTTGATCTTGGTTCACATTGTTTGCATACAACAAGTACATCTTCACAGATACGCTGTTTGTAAACTACGTGTGTATAGTCAGGGTTAGTGGGTTAATTGATAATAAAGATAGTTGGTAGTTTAACCCATTTCACCACAAATACTTTTTTTTTACGTCTTTTATTTATTCCTACACTGAAGAAAATAGTTCCTCTTCATACTTTAACAAATATCATCAGAAATGTTTTCTATATTCTAGCAGATGATAGCTTAAGGCAGGTTGAGAGTAAAGCAGAATGCGCCTTAAGGCGCATTCTGCTTTACTTTCAATCTGCTTTAAGTAGCCAGCTATCTGCCATACTAGAAACAAGCTATGGGTCATGGTTTAATTAAAACCCCTCTAAACAAGAAAACCCTCTGAATCGGAAAGTTATGTTGTCCCAAAGCATGTCCTGTTTAGAGGGTTTTTTACTGTAGATGTAAGCATGCGATTGCTATAGTACTGAACCTTATTAAATTAACAGTTTTTGCGATTCGCTTGCAATTCGATGGCAATTCGCTTGCGATTCAAAATGGTAACTTTACATGCACCCTCGGCTAAGTTTGTCTAAATGATGTATCTCACAAATATTCGCAAATATGCCTTCGTTAATTTTTTCGATTCCATTTTTGTCACAACCGCTTCGGAAAAATCGCGTAAAAATATTCAAGCGTAAGATTCGCATTTTGAAGCACCCGATTCGATGGCAATTCGCTTGCGATTATCAATTTAATAAGGTTCAGTACTGTATGTGCTCTTTCATGCGCTTCTTATTTTTAATTTTCAGCGGTGGTCATGTGCGAGTTCTGCGCAAACCATGGGGACAAGTGCAGCTGTCCAGGCGGCGGGCACGGCATGTGCGATAACGACAACAAGTGCCATTGTCACAGTGAGTTATTCTTTGTTGTCGTATAACTATGAATAATCCAGATATTTTCGGGCCTGCCACAATTTGATAAAAAAAATCCTAAGATTTCAAATTTTTCAATTTATCAAGCCCGATTTTCCTGATTATACCTTTAACCCATAGTCTGTTTCTAGTTTTTAAGACATGTGATGGTTAAATCAGGTTGAAAGTAAAGCAGAATGCGCCTTATGGCGCATTCTGTTTTACTTTCAGCCTGTTTTAAGTTTCTAACTGTTGGAATAAAAATCCGAATATTTCGGAAACATCCGTAGAAATGGCAGCCCTGTATTTGACGATGCACCTATCGCTTGCACCGACAGTCAGCAGTAGGCATTTCTTCGATGGTTCAAGAACAGTAAAATTTACAAAATCTTTATTTTTATAAATTAAGGATGTTACTCAGCCATGGGTTATAGTTACAATACTCAACAAAGCAACACGGAGAGTATTGTTTTAAACATTCGTTTTACGATTTGTGAACTACTCTCCGACTCTACCCTGAAACAAACAAAAACAAAACAAAACAAAACACGGAGAGTATTGTTTTAAACATTCGTTTTACAATTTGTGAACTACCCTCCGGCACTACAATGAAAAATAAATAAATAAATAAGAAGAAAATAATGCCATTGGTCTTTTATTATTTGACTCATTTTAAAATTGATTTTACAAACTAACTATAACAATTTTATAATCTTGTTAATAATATTGAAAGAATGACCATGTTTCCATGTAACTCCATAATGTATTATGTTTTTTTGTTGTTTTTTTTTTAAAAAAACCAAACAACAGCCATAGAATAACACATGTAACTTTCTGATGGAGTATTTTATATAGTGATATTAATATATGAAAATAAATGAAAGTATTTTATTGTGCAGAGTCCTGTGGTTATTCATAAAAAAACCTCATAAATATCCATTCAAATTGTTATTCTATTTGTAGGTCCCATTACCTGAAAATTACCTTAAAAATCTAAAGTGGTATCATTAATTGTTGTTCAATATTGGTGTACCAAAACAGCAAAGTAGTGACATATACATGTATAATAGATGAAGTTAATTATGTTTCGAAATGTGTTGTATGCATGTCAAATGTGCCAAGGAAATGTATTGTCTGCATGTTGAATGTGTCAATTGTTAATTCACTAGCAGATGATATGTGCAAGGAACGTACTTTATGACAGATTTAGAGCAAATTTCACTTCGATATTTGCTAAATCTTGTTTAAAAATCAATTTTTAAATACTTAAACGTCTATAAATTAGCTTTTTAAACAGTTAAGTGGAGAAAAGCTTCTATTACACGCTCCGCCAAACACCCGACTGTCACATGCCGACATTCGCTGATACATTTTTCGAAAATGAAAAAAAAAGTTTAGGGTCGGAGGGAATTTCTAGGGTCGGTCGGGTTACCGGAAACAAAGGTATTTTTATTTATTTTGCCTAGTTATTTGTCTTTTCTCGCTTTGTAGGTACATTTATATAATCTCATGTGAAGCGCCTTTAAACGCACAACTCTTGTGTGAAAAGAGCGCATATACAGGTATAAATCGGGTATAATAATAATACGATCATTAAAACGAAGGTTAATTGATTGTTAATTGTTTTTATCAGTCACCTGTCGTAAACAACTGATAATAATTAACAAAATTTAATGTCGTAACAGAGGAGTTTTTAACTTTTACTGTAGTTTATGGAATTCCTTGTTAACCGTTTCGCTCTCACTGACATCATAACGCGGCGTCTGATGAGGATCCAAACTGTTTGACATTCTTTTCGAAATTTCTTCTGTCATACTGCCTTAAACTTAACTTTGAAACGATATTGTAGACAACAATATTGAAGAAGACGGCAATGAAACGTTGAAGGGGTAAAAACTTCACGATTAATTTGGCAGCGAAAGAGTTAACGCGTGCATTGCTCAGGGCTGCCATAAGTTGATTTTGAAAAATCCTAAGAATTTCAAATTTTCTATTTTTCAAGCGCGATTACTTAAAGCAGGTTGAAAGTGTAGCAAAATGCGCCTTAAGGGGGTAGGTGCACCTTGGTAAAGTAAATACCAAATTCTTCAAACTTTGCATACTGACAGTAAAATAAGTTTCTATGACAAAACTGGTGAAAAAGTGGGGGTACCGGACCTTTCTTTTTCACAATTTGAGATTTTTCAAGGCTACCCCCCTAAAATTGAAGCTTCATAAAAACTCCTACTTTTTTGTACTACGGTTTTTCAATCTTTATTTAAACAATCTATTTGTACCAAAAGTATCCTAATTTATATTACCATAGTAAGAATAACCCCTGAAAATAATGTTTTTTCAAGATTCAAAATAAAAATATTTGATTTCACCAGAAAGGAGTAAAATTTACCCCACCCACTTTTTTATAATGGGAGAATAAGGCAAGTTGGGAAAATTGCCCTACAAATTGTAGCAAACTAAATAAAAAATTTTATTTGTTGTTTTTAGCCTTGCAAACAAAAAGTTTTAGTGAAATAGCAAATAAAAACACAGGGTCCCGTATCTTTTAAAAAAGATATAGATCATTTTATCTAAAAAATCCATTTTTTCTCATTTTTTCAATTTTTTGTGTACTTTTACCAAAAATATTTTTTTTCCAAAAAATTTCATTTTATCTATTGAGTTATCTATAATTTATACTAAAACTGTACTACCATGAAAAGTTCATGCTTATATTCTGAGAAATTGAAATGAAATCGGATATAACAAAATACAACCTACCTATGACAACAGTGTATGCTGTTAACTACGAATAGGACATAAAACTTAAAAAGTCCCTTCCGGAACGAAAATCCAATTTTTTCCCGGGAAAATAGTGTTTTATTACTGTATGCATTCACCAAAAATGAGTTCTTACCATTTTTTTGAAAACGAGTGAAAATTTCATAATGCTCAAAAAGACAGGCCGACATTCTGCTTTTCTTTCAATCTACTTTAAGTTATGATCTGCTAAGATAAAAATCCGAAGATTTTTGAAAAATCCGAAGAAATGGCAGCCCTGATTGCTTTACTCCAAATGCATTGTCATTTGCCTGGAACTATGTGTGTAAAGCGTTATTTTTAATCCTAGATTGTCCTCAAGCTTTTGATTGGTCAGATTTGAACATATGCTGAAATCTGACCAATCAAAAGCGGCGACATACTCTCTGACACTACAGTAACAGATATCAATTAAAGCAGACGACATTTTTGAAGCAGACGATATCCTTGCAGTGAAGGGGTTAACTCATTCATCCCTGTAACTTTCATTGGAGAATTCCAATTACCAATATATTCTAGTCCATTTTTAACTATTAAGGGTTGATTTAACCCATTTGTGCCCACGATCCCATATATGGGACATAGGCAAACAGTGTAGACTCTGATCAGACGCCGCATCTTGCGGCGTCTGGTCAGATTCTTCACTGTTTGCTGATAGGAATTTCAATTTAAAACAAAACGAAAATGAAAATTTAGACCAGACATCCCTTTCATGAAAAATGGACTAGTCCAATATATAGACATGGAAGAATCCACTGGGAGTAAATGGGTTAATAATATGTTGAAAAATTATAAAGAGTACAGTGTCTACAGTGATTGTATAGGACGAGTGTACTCTTTACATGTATAATGACGTGTATACTCGTCACTACCTAGATTTAATGCCGGTGTAACGCAGTAGAATGACCACACCCCTGCTAAAATGACCCATGGGTCATGTCACTACGTAGATCAGTGACCCGGATCATTTTACTACATAGAAAAATGACCCCAGACCGTAGTAAAAGGACCCATCAACTCGTAGTAGAATGACCCCCTCTAGGTTTGGGGTTATTTCTCTGCGTAGTATAAATACCCGGGTCCTCTTGCACGGGTGGGTCATTCTACTGCGTTACACCGGTGGACGTAGTCGATGGGTTAAGCGCCTGACTACGACGTCAGGGGCCGTGAGTTCGATCCCCCGCCGCACAAAGTCCTTCGGTGAAGCTTTATAAACCGAGGTCCGATGTATCAGTGCTTTACACTGGGCATCTAAAAGAACCAGGAAACTCTTTCGATAATAAGAGTATTGCATCGCGCCCGGGTTCTCTCTATCCGCTGCCATCTCTCCGGTGCGTCCAATTAGCCCATAGATGGCAGAAACGGACGATACCAAACACAACAAATTTAATGCGTTGATGCAAACACATGACATTGGTCCTTACAATTGGTCTTGTATATTCTTTTGTTTTTTGTTTGTTTTAAAATGAAATAAACCACAGTTTTTTGAAATTGTTAAAGATTTGATTTTGTCTGAATAGCAAACAGTATAGAGCCAGATTGTCCGGTGTCTTATCAGGTTGTAGAGAGTTTGCAGTTGGATATAATAGTTTAAACACAAATGCGTTACATGTAATTCGGAAATTACGTCTTCCCCGTATAGTACTGTTTCTCTCACTACAACGACCCTCCCAACAACGACTCCCTCCCTCATTACAACGACCCGTTGCCGCTGCTCCCCAATCTTTTCACTGCTGCATTATCGTCTGCTTAAAATTGTCGTCTGCTGCTTTTCTCAAATTTACATTTTTGACATTTTTGACAGAAAAAAACCCTTAATGACGAGTGACAAACAGTTTGAATCTATATCAGACGCCGCGTTACGCTGCGTCTGATCTTGATTCAAGCTGTTTGCAAATGTAAGCCAGTTTCCCTCCCTATAACGACTCCCTCCGAAGAACGCACACAATTTTGGTCTCCCATTGTATGCCGTTGTAGAGAGGGAGCACTATATACACATGTTCTATTTGCAGAGAGACAAAACGAGCATCATCATACGTGCTCAACTGCGCTTGACTGTAAGAACATCACTTGCCATCACTCTAATGACGCTAAGTGCGGCCACGGAGATAATCATCACGGTCATAGTGGTGAGCATATGCACTGTCACTGCTGAAGAATCAACACATTCTTTTTATTGCAACGTTTTGTTCTCACAAAATAAAACAACGAGCCCAATGGAAATTTAGTGTTTATTTTACCCTACAGTGCAAATGTTTATATAAGTGTATTTTTTTATTTTGTGTTTTAGATTTAGCCATGGAGAAAAACAGCAGTAATTAAATCCTATACATGTAAGTCAAACTCAACGAGTAAGTATCTAGTGTCCCACACTCAACGATTTAATGCCCTATGTTCAATACTCAACGAGTAAGTGTCTAGTGTCCCACACTCAACGATTTAATGCCCAATGTTCAATACTCAACGAGTAAATGTCTAGTGTCCCACACTCAACGATTTAATGCCCAATATTCAACACTCAACGAGTAAATGTCTAGTGTCCCACACTCAACGATTTAATGCACAATGTTCAACACTCAACGAGTAAATGTCTAGTGTCCCACACTCAACGATTTAATGCCCAATGTTCAATACTCAACGAGTAAGTGTCTAGTGTCCCACACTCAACGATTTAATGCCCAATGTTCAATACTCAACGAGTAAATGTCTAGTGTCCCACACTCAACGATTTAATGCCCAATATTCAACACTCAACGAGTAAATGTCTAGTGTCCCACACTCAACGATTTAATGCCCAATGTTCAACACTCAGCGAGTAAGTGTCTAGTGTCCCACACTCAACGATTTAATGCCCAATGTTCAATACTCAACGAGTAAATGTCTAGTGTCCCACACTCAACGATTTAATGCCAAATATTCAACACTCAACGAGTAAGTGTCTAGTGTCCCACACTCAACGATTTAATGCCCAATATTCAACACTCCACGAGTAAATGTCTAGTGTCCCACACTCAACGATTTAATGCCCAATGTTCAACACTCAACGAGTAAATGTCTAGTGTCCCACACTCAACGATTTAATGCCCAATATTCAACACTCCACGAGTAAATGTCTAGTGTCCCACACTCAACGATTTAATGCCCAATGTTCAACACTCAACGAGTAAATGTCTAGTGTCCCACACTCAACGATGTAATGCCCAATGTTCAATACTCAACGAATACGTGTCTAGTGTCCCACACTCAACGATTTAATGCCGAATATTCAACACTCCACGAGTAAAATATTTAGTGTCCCACACTCAACGATTTAATGCCTACTGTACAACACTCAACGAATAAATGCTGAATGTCCCTAGTTAATGCTTAACGCCCCACACTGAACGAGGTAATGCTTAATGTCCCACACTAAACAAGTTAATGCCTCCCGTCTCTAACTCATCAGGTCAATACCTAATATCCCACACTCAACGAGTTAGTATCTAGTGTTCACCAGTCAACGAGTTAATGCTTAATGTCCCACACTCAACGAGTTAATGCTTAATGTCCCACACTCAACTAGTTAATGCTTAATGTCCCACACTAAACAAGTTAATGCCTCCCGTCTCTAACTCATCAGGTCAATACCTAATATCCCACACTCAACGAGTTAGTAGCTAGTGTCCACCAGTCAACGAGTTAATGCTTAATGTCCCACACTCAACTAGTTAATGCCTATTATCCCGCACTAAGCAAGGCAATACCATGGAGGAATTATACGTATAATTCCTCCATGGCAATACCTATTCTAACATGACACGTGAATTCGTCTCTATAAACAAAGAACAAATTTATCGTGAATTTTTTGATATATCTAGTATGATATACCACGCTGTGAAAATAGTTCGTTATTCAGACTCTTCCTGTGCCCGCCCTACGTTAAAACACAGTTCCTTCAATGAAAGGCATCTGTGTATCTGTATCAATACGTCGTAGAATCCTATAAAGGCTTATACACGACGGGGCATGTGGCGTAATATTTCCTAGAATATAGTAGCAGGCAGAAATTAGAGCAGAATGAACCTTCAGACAATTTCTGCTTTACTTTCAATCCGCTTTTAGTGGTCACCTTTGTTTGGAACAAAGCTAGAAACATGCTACTTTTATTAGACATGACGTTTTTGGAATGGGTAGAATGGAACAGCAATAGAAGGACGTTCCTACTTCATGTAGATATTCGTTGTGAAAATAGTCCGATGCAATTGTTGCCCTTTATTACTATATGGATCGACAGAATAGTTTTTCGTTTGAAGGCAGCCACCTATGTAACGTGACTGTCTACCATATACCACCTCCATACCAGAAACTTTACTATCGGTGACTTTATTGTACACATTGTCTCCTACTAAAAAACCCGATCTGATCGGCTCATGTAGGTACAAAGCTGAAATTGATAAAAATAAAAAAAAATATCGATAAAAATCGAGTGACAGAGCTGAGTGAAAAGGACAGTAGAGCAAAATCACGTGGAACTATAGTCCGGTATAGTCGTCTATAGTGACTATAGCTCCAACAGAACACCGATGGTTCGACCCGCATACGGGCCATTCTAAGTTTACATTGGTTCGACAAACATAGGGCGTGTTCGATTATCAGTTCCAGAACTGTTTGGAACGATTCCATGGAATTAGTAAATCAAATAAAAACGGAATTGAACCCTCGCAAATATGGTAGTCTGGTTCCCTACTTATTACAAGTTTGCTGTCGAAGCGTTCGTAAACTGTGCCGGGAACCATGATGATACGTCACAATTCTGCTCACACCACCTCCTCGGGCAGAATTGATAGAACAGTTCTGGAATTGAATTCCGGACCATTCGATTTCGATTCCGTCAATCCGGAAGATTCCGGACTGATAAACGAACACGCCCGGTGTTTTCTGTCGACCTTAATGCACATGCGCCGGTCTCACTTTCGATTGACTGTAGACCGGTCTATAGTTCCACATGAAGTTGCTCCTAATAGAGCTATACCTTTTGTCACAAATATTTAGAAAATCTGACGTGCCGGGTCCCTGTGCTGCTGATCGGAGATTCTCGCATTAATACTATTCTATATATCAAACTACATTCATGGATTTTCTTTGAAACACAATGTCTCATAATTTTGCACTCACAAGTCATCTCCTGTTAAAATCATTTACCATTGGTTCAGAATGTGAAAATGTTGGTCTAAATAGATTTTATTCAGCTCCGCGCCGCTGAAAAAACCCATGTTTGATCGGTACGAAATGTCTTTGTGCGAAAATACTACCGGTTTCTGAAATCTGCGGTATCGCCGAAGACTATGTTTTAGTGTTTACCTTTGTTTACATTACACTTAAGCAGCATGAAATTAAAAATTGAAATAACAGTGCTGGCATTAACATTATCAGTTTGCAACTGTGATTTAATAAATGACATCTACCTGGATGGTCTGGCAAAAGCGTTTAACCAGAAATGTCAATACGAGTGCTCAAATGGTATGTAGGATTCTATTTCTTTTTTATCGCATGTCGTCTCGGGTTAATGATCATGATGTACACGTAATGTACTATCGATACCTGTGAATTTTTTACCGAATCCGGTTTCAATTTCGAAATACATGAAGTGAAATCCACAGGGATGGGGAATTAAAAAGCTTAAACATAACGCCGCCAAATTAATGTCGATTCGGGAGATACGTTTTGCTAGTGCTTTATACTATTAGTATATAGCACTATTTATATTTATAGCAGTGGCCAAGTGGGGACAGTTATCGATAACTCTTTACAGGTAAACGCCTAAGTAAGTAAAGGTTGTCTTTCTTGAAATAATTGGCATTCAGGGCTACCATAAGCTGCTCATAAAAATCCTAAGATTTCCAAATATTCAAGCACGATTTTAGAAATAGTACCTTTAACCCGTTTCAGGGCTCCAGATAAGGATAGTTTTTAAAAAACTAAAATCTTTATTTCTGCATTAAACCCTTTGGTGTGTGTCACTACTCATTAGAATCGTCTCGAAGAGACGATTCTAATGAGTAGTAACACCATAGGATTGGTGCTGAAATGAATGAGTAAATATTGAATTTGTTCAGTTAACTTCCTCTTATCTGGAGCCCTGCCTTTTACTGCCAAGCTGTATAACACTAACTTAATTATGCAAACAGTTTGGATCCAGATCAGACGCCGCGTTACGCTGCGTCTGATCTGGATCTAAACTGTTTGACACACATATTGATCAATGATTCCGAAGTAAAAACGTATAGAATTACCGTGACATTTTAAATCCGAAGATTTGGGAAAATTCCGTTGGCCCGGAGAAATAAAGAAAAATCCGAAGATTTGGAAAAAATCCGGAGAAATGGCAGCCCTGATTCTTTGGTGTATCAAACGCTTCATGTTTTGCATCAATACACATACTGACAATACACAGACCAATGTTATACAGTGGAGAATCTGTTATTCTTTCCCAATAAACGCGTTTACGCTAAAACTATTATTTGCAGTGCAAACAGTTTGGAGCCAGATCAGACGCCGGGTAACCCGGCGTCTGATCAGGCTCCAAACTGTTTTCCACCAAGATAAACAAGAATTATCGGAATTGTCCAAAAGTTGTTATTTTCTACGTTTTAGTGCTTTGCGTTTGCGTACGTTTGCGTTTAAACGGGAAAGAATAACAGATTCTCCACTGTACAACCACGTACCGATGTAAACGATGATTTGCCTGCGATCACCATTTGATTGTGATTTGCAAACAGTTTGGATCCCGCGTCTTGGATCCAGATCAGACAAATGTAATACAGTGTCTGATCTGGATTCAATCTGATTGACACTCGTCTTAAGGATTTTTCATACAGTGGAGAAGACGTTATTCTTTCTCAATAAACACGTTTACACTAAAATTATTATTTCCATTGCAAACAGTTTGGAGCAAGATCAGACGTCGGGTAACCCCTCGTCTGATTAGGCTCCAAACTGTTTGCCACTCAGCTTAAAACCAGACGACAAATTTTTTTTTCACCCATTTTTTGCATTTCGTTTACGTTTAAAAACGGAAAAGAACGTCATCACCACCATATCATAATGGTCATTTGTCAATATGGTTGGGCCGTGGTCTAGCCGGTAACGCGTTCGACTGACAATCCAGTCGTCGTGAGATCGATCCCCCGCCGGAACATGTCCTTCTGGTGAGACTTTAAACTGAGGCCCCATGTATCGTCTGTTCGTCGTCAGTCTGTCGTCGTCGTCCGTCGTTTTGTTTTTCATACTCAATATATAGCTCAGCTGGAACCAGTTTCATTTAACCCATTACCAGATAGCCTGTTTCTAGTTTTGAAAATAGGTGTTTACTTAAAGCAGGTTGAAAGTAAAGCAGAATGCGCCATATGGCGCATTCTGCTTTACTTTCAGCCTACTTTAAGCTTTTACCTGCTAGAATAAGCAGACTATTAGACGTGACACATATTCATTACGGTATAATTTGGAACTATTTTCTTCAGCCGATGGATAAAATGCATGTGTTAAAAGTCGCTTCTATAAGGGAAAGGGTTAAATAGCCATTAGACATGCTCTGTAATGAATGTAGTGTTACCTGATGTAGATTGCTCAGAATACGGAAAAAGCGTTCCACCCTTCAAGCGGGTAACTAAGATAGTTATTGAGACATGATCTGTTTTTCGCAAATGACATATTGTCCATAAGGTTTGACCTGGCAGTTTATGAATATTCCGCCCTTTTCCGTAAGTTATTTTTATCTTCCGGAAACAACTATAGTCAAACAACTAGGTCTGACGTGTCAAAGGTCAGCCGAGTCCATTTTTAAGGGATAACAGCATTCCACTTGTTCTCGGACCATTTTTCAACAGTCGAGTTTAGTATATTAGATACAAATGAAAGTGGTATTGTTGTCAGCAGTTTAGCGCAGTAGGTAAAGTGTAGGTACGCAGAATGCACTGTAATAGTAGTATTTTGTTCAGCGTGGGTTCGAATCCCGCGTCAACCTTAAACTTTTTTTTAAATCTAGAATGAATAGTAAAGCATTATCATATTTCATACTGTATTATACTGACTATTTATGCACATGTTCTTCAATGTTGGGGAAGGGGTGCATTAGTTATGAGTCATATATTAGCCATATTTTCAAAAACAAAGGGATGATAAAATACAAAAATCAATACAAGTTTTAGCTGTTTACTTCAGGGGGGTTTCTGCATTACTTTAATGCAATGTAATTATGGAATCCTTAATATTGTTTTAGCAAAAAAAAGTTTAGGTTGATGCAAGACTCGAACCTGCGCTTGATAAAATGTTTCCCGACCATGCTTCCTTTTAGCCCTACGTCTTATCCACTACGCTATGTTTCCGATAACTAATTCATTTATTCTTTGTACAAATAACTAAAAATTTTCTTTTAAAAATTGCCACGAGGATATCCGAAATGCTGATCTCCCTTATAAATGGACTCGGCGACCCCGTGACACGTCTAACCATAGATGTTTGACTTTTTTTATACAGTATAATTATAGTGAATAAACAATTCAACGATGACTCGAATTGGATGATATTAACTGTTAAAGATAAATACAGTCGGTAATGGCTCAGTGGTTATTTCACTGCGCTACCAACGTAAGGGTATATATAGTGAGTTCGATCCCCGATAGAGTTTGTTTTGTTTTATTTCTTGAGTTGTATGTCTTAAAATATTTTTTGCGGGTAGACACCCATGCATGCAGTTATATAAAATAAAAGTACAGTGATACTTGCCTGAAGAAACTCGGAGAGAAAAATTGTCCAAAAGATGCTTGCAGCAACATCTCGTTATGTCAAAACGATCACGGAAAGCACTAGATAGGTTACTTTGCTATTTCGTTAAGCAGCAATTAGTAGCAAGTCGTTCTTTACCAAATGGTTTACTGCTTTATTTTAGTAAAACAAATACAGTGCTCGCTCTCTACAACGACACACAATGGGAGACAGAGATAGTGTGTGTTGTTCGGAGGGAGTCGTTACAGGGAAGGGAAATTAAGACTTGGATTACATTTGCAATATATTCAACACTAGAAACAAGCTGTGGAGTAAATGGTTAATGTTCAGGGAAAACACACCATTGTTAACCGATTAACCAATTACTCAATAGATACAAACCCTAATAGGGGTTTCCCTCTGCTGCAGGAAATAGTTCCAGACTGTACAGTCATGAACATATAGCATAATATATTAGTTATACAGTTTCTTCACAGTGTACATGAGGATTTATTCCCGGCTGAGGTAAATCATGTTGTCCGAGCCGTTAGGCGAGGATTACATGATTTTACCAGCCGGGAATAAATCCTCATGTACACTGTGAAGAAACTGTATAACGAATTTATTATACTGCAAAGTTTTCACTGTTCAAACGAAATATTTCGGATTTGTCGTGTACAGCGCTCATAGTAAACAGTAACAAAATTGCGCCAAAACAGATGACGTTGAGCGTAAATGACGTAATGTTTCTGACGGTTGTTATTCATAAGAAAGATGGGCACGCTCGTAGACGTCGGCGTCAAACTTTCCCAGAAAAAATGCGACTGTTGAAAGATCCGACCCCGATTGGTTCTTAGCCGAAATGAACTTAAAACGGAAGATGCACGCTTGAATGCACCCAATCTTGTCCAGCAGTCGGTCAATCTTATTTTCTGCAAAGCAAGGCTCAGGACCTGTCAGCCATTGAAAATATCTGCATTTCTACGTACCCTGTCAGCTCACAGGTTACTTGGGATCACTTCTTCGGCTCGGTACCCATTCAGAAGTAAGGAATTTACTTTGCAGTATAATAATATTAGTTATACAGTTTCTTCAAAGGGTACATGGGGATTTATTCCCGGCTGAGGAAAATCATGTTGCCCGAGCCGCAAAGTTTTCACTGTTCAAATGAAATATTTCGGAATTTGTCGTACACAGCGCTCAAAGTAAACAGTAACAAAATCGCGTCAAAACATTTGGCATTGAGCGTACATGACATTATATTTCTAACGGTTGTTATTAATAAAAATGGACACGCTCGTAGACGTCGGCGTCAAACTTTCCAAGAAAAAATGTGACTGTTGAAAGATCCCGCCCCGATTAGCTCTTAGCCGAAATGGATTAAAACGGAGGATACACGATTGAATGCACTCATCCTGTCGAGCAGTCGGCCATCTTATTTTCTGCAAAGACTCAAGGGCCTGTCAGCCAATGAAAATAGCTGCATTTCTACGTACTCTGTCAGCTCACAGGGTATTTGGTGTCACGTCTACGACTCGTTAGCCTATCGGAAGTAAGGACTTTACCTTGCAGTATAATAATAAATATTTTCTATAATCTAGATAGCGGACGGTAGCCTAAAGCTTGAAACTTGAGACACGTTGTCTTACAAAACTAAAATTCAACAAAAGCTATACTCAGGCTACGACAATAGCTCGGTCGAAAAGTTGAGCTAAACATGATGATAAAACAACAAATAACCGTGATGAAAAGGACAAACAAACAAAAAAGATTTGTATTCGATGGTATTCGAACATCTGACCTCATAATTCACAGTCTTTAGAGTCCTATATACGTTAACCATTAAGTCATCGCGACACATAATACTCAGCTTGCGGTTTTAAGATACATAATTTCTGTTAATAGTCAAGTGAGCGCAGGCTGTATAGGTCATTGCAAATGAGAACTACTAGGTGTTGTTAGGTTTGTTCATTTTTTGGGGGAATTTTCATATATTTGTTTTTACGTTTACGCCGTCAAAACAAATACCGAATAAACTTGTTCGGAGGATATTTTCTACAACACCAGCTAGGGGTACCAAGTTTATGCTGTGAATACATCGTGGGATGGTGGAGCGTAACACAACATTTTTAGGTAACTGTGACCTTGACTCTTAACCTTATCTATAGAAAAAACACCCTGTCATGGGCAAATGTATAACATCACGGTCAAATTTGCTGTGTGAGTACAAATGTGGCATACTATTTGAGGCCAATGTGACCTTGGTCTGGGCATTTGATCAACCATAGAAATAGCGTATTGGAATACAGTGAAACCCCTCTAAACCGGACATGTGTGGGGACAACATAGATGTCCGATTTAGAGGGGTTTCCGGGTTAAAGGGGTTTTAACCCATATCTTGTTTCTAGAAGAGAAGATAGCTGATCACTTAAAGCAGGTTGAACACATTATCGGGGAAGGGGCGCTCCGTGACTGAGTGGTTATAATCGCTGTGACTGACAATCACTTTGCTCCTCAATCACCGCTGTGGTTTCGAATCCCACGGTCTGGGCACTTCGGATTTTTCATGTAAGGAAGCCATTCAGCTGGCTTGCGGAAGGTCGGTGTTTCTATCCAGTTGCCGCTGTGTGCCTTGAACAGTGCATATAGGGCTTTCTCCACCTGTTATTAGCTGGATGTTGCGATATAACTGAAATATTATATTGTTAAAGCGATGTAAAATCATATCAAATCCAAATCCTTATTATCTAGGTTTACCAAGTTTGTGTAAGACTGAAAGAATCTTATACGATATATAAGTTGCCGCTCTATAGTTGTGCCACTGTTGTATAAAACCCCTGATGTATGTTTTTATCACTCAAATATCTCTTTTTAGCTCACCTGAACCAAAGGCTCAAGGTGAGCTATTGGGATGGCCCGGCGTCCGTCGTCTAGCGTCGTCCGTCGTGCGTCGTCGTTAACAATTGCTTCAAATGACATCTCCTCCTATACCGCTTGACAGAATTCAACCAAACTTTACAGAAATGTTCCTTGGGTCAAGTTCTTTCAAATTTGTTCAAAGAATTAAAAACAATGCAGAACTCTGGTTGCCATGGCAACCAAAGAGAAAAAATAAAGAAATCTTAAAAAATCTTCTTGTCAAAAACTGCAAGGACCGAGCTTCGATATTTGGCACATAGCATCATCTACAGGTCCTCTATCAAGTTTGTTCAAATTATGCCCCTGGGGTCACAATTGGCCCCGCCCAGGGGGTCACAGTTTTACAAAGAGTTATATAGTGAAATTTTCAAACGTCTTCTTCTCTGAAACCAATATGGCCAGAGCTTTGATATTTGGCATGGTGACACTTCTAGATGTCCTTTACCAAAATTGTTCAAATGGTTTCGGTCCGTTGCATAACTAGGTCACAGGAGCTAAAAATAGATTTTTTCAATGAAAACTTAAAAAATCTTCTTGTCTGAAATTACAAGGGCCAGAGCTTAGATATTTGGCACATAGAATCGCCTACAGGTCCTCTATCAAGTTTGTTCAAATTATGCCCCTGGGGTCACAATTGGTCCTGCCCCGGGGGTCACAGTTTTACATAGAGTTATATATTGAAATTTTCAAACGTCTTCTTCTCTGAAACTAATATGGCCAGAGCTTTGATAGTTGGCATGGTGACACTTCTAGATGTCCTGTACCAAAATTGTACAAATGGTTCTGGTCCGTTGCATAACTAGGTCACAGGAGCTAAAAATAGATTTTTTTCAATGAAAACTTTAAAAATCTTCTTGTCTAAAACTACAAGGACCAGAGCTTAGACATTTGGCACATATCATCAACTACAGGTCCTCTATCAAGTTTGTACAAAGTATGCCCCTGGGGTCAAAATTGGCCCCGCCCCGGGGGTCACAATTTTACATAGAGTCATATAGAGAAGATTTCAAACGTCCTCTTCTCTGTCTCTAATATGGCCAGAGCTTTTATATTCTGTATGGTGACTCTTTTAAATATACTTTACATATTTTGTTCAAATTGTTCCGGTCTGTTGCATATCTAGGTCAGTCCTGGACATAAATCAATATCTCCATTTTTCCAGCTATTCTCAGGTGAGCGAATATGCCCCATGGGGCTCTTGTTATTTATGCTTTTCGGTGGATTACCGAAAAATAGCAGTGGATTATCACTTGGTAATCCACTACAGTGGATTATCACCAATCGCCGTTTTCCCCGTAGGGCTCCCCAAAAAATCGTTGTCAATCGTGTCTTATCGTTAAATTCCGGCAGTCCGATTTGTCGCGAACCACTCAACGGAAGAACACGAATCCAAAATCGGGAGCAACGACGTAATTCGGATGACGTCAAATCAATAAATAAGTGACGTCATCGTACGGGAAACTGTTTCGTTAATGTGTTCGATGTAAACTTGGGGCTCAACACGGGGTAAATCATGTACTTTCGCTTTCACAATGAACAATTTCGTTTAAAAAGTGGCTTAAAAGCATAAATAAATAGAATAATTGTATTTTTTCAGTATAAGATCGAATTTAATCCATTTCGTGAACATCAGACTGTTATATAACGTCTGATGTTCACTCAATGGATTAAATGTCTATCTTATACTGAAAAAAACAATTATACTGTATATATTCATTATTTTTATACTGGGAATTTCAAGAATAATCAAGGTTTATAACTCGCTGTTGCAAATATAAATGATTATTATAACACCCCAGTTTTCTCAGTAATAGAAATAGTACATACTTAACTTATAACTATGTTCTTGACATAACATAAACTGATCATGACGATTGCTACAGCTAATAATGGGGGTGTCGAGTAGTATTTTCAAATGTTGTGTAATGTGTATATTTACTGGTCTGTATTAAAAAACAAAACGCTTTTCAGAGTGAATAAACGCTTTGCGGTATCTGTCATTTACTGTGACCCACTTCTTGTTCCATTATAAAGCTAATCAAAACATCTGATTAAACTTGCGTCAATTACTTTCTATTATTTCTATTTTCGAGAAATTTTTCATAAATCAAAAATATACATGTATTTCAATACTGTATTTAATTTAAATTATATGTGGTGCAGTTCTACTCATTCTATGGTGTTTTTTTAACGTTTTCAAAATGTTCAGATCCAGACCAGGGGCCCAATTAATAAAACTTCGTAAGACAACTTTTGTCGTAAGTCAGATTATAAAAGTCTAAATTACCATTTATTTCTCCACCTAATCCTGTATTGTGACATGTCTTTGGGATTGTCTTTTCAAGATTGTCTCTTTTTTTTTAGAGAGAAATCAGAAATCAAATGAATTTTAAAGTTTTGACTTACGACCGTTTTTGTCGTACGAAATTTTATGAAACGGGCTCAAGGTACCAATCTACCCAATGTATGATCATGCAGGATCTAAACGTTTGTCGCTGGTAATTAATCTTTCTTTATTTGAAATGCCGTTACAGTAAAACCTCTCTATTACGACCACTAAATTGTGTTAATTATTAGGTGTTTACTGCAGGCGACTGCTTAAAGCAATGTGACAATAAAACAGAAAGCTCCTTCAGGAGCTTTCTGTTTTAGTGTCACCTTGCTTTAAGCTGTCACCTGTCTTTTGTAGCCTTCATTTAAGTGGTCGTAATAGAGAGGATTTACTGTAATTCTGATTTGGAGTTATTTCGCCGACGAATTCTTGGGGAGACTTCATAGTTCATAGAGCGAGCAATTACTGCTCCTTTTATTTTCTAGGTGCAGTTTTCCTACATTATTAAAAGATTTAATTAAAACTTTTTTTTCTAACATTATTACAATGGAGAAGACAATATTCTTTCCAAATACAGTGTTTGTGCTAAGATAATTATGTCCATTGCAAACAGTTTAGAGCTTGATTAGATGCCGGGCAATCCGGCGTCTGATCAGGCTCAATAACGGTTTGGTGCTCAGACTTAAAAGAAGTCAGCATGTTTAGCTCATATGAGCCAAAAGGGTTTGTCGCCGCTGTCGTGCGTTGTGCGTCGTCGTTTACAATTTTTTCAAATTGCATTTCCTCCTATACCGCTTCATCGATTTCAACCAAACGTCACTTGAAAGTTCTTTTGGTGAAGCTTTGCACATTTTTTCAAATAATTTGATTCGGTGTAGAGACCATGGCAACCCAAGGGAAAAAATAAAATTGAACACTCTTCATGTGCCAAACCGTGGGGCAAAGAGCTTTGAAATTTGGTATGTAGCATTACAAAGCGGACTTATACCAAGAGTGTTCAAATAAAGACCCGGTATAAAATGCCCCGCCAAAGGGCTTATCAGGGTTTTTTTTCTTCAAAAATATTATTCTCTGAAGCCGTAAGGCCCAGAACTTTATAATTTGACCTGTAGCTTTTCCATCTAATACTCTACCAAATCAATATTCAAAATTTAACTCCCCAGGTTAAATATAGCCCCGCCCAGGCTTATCAGTTCTACACAGAATACTTAACCCTTTACTCCATGAAACCTTAAATGGGCAATTCTAGTTTTCAATTTAGTCTAGTCCTTTTTGACATTTTAGGGTTGATGTTTACAATATAAGTCAAAATAACAAACAGTGTAGAACCTGGTCAGAGGGCTCCTTAAGGAGCCCTCTGATCAGGTTCTACACTGTTTATATAGGACAAGTGTACTACTCAATGGTACGTTGTTCCCAAATGACGGATATAAGCGTGCTTAGGGTTCAAAGAGTAACGAAACACATTTAAAACTCTTCTTCTCTGAAATTATATTAGGCATGTAGCTTTGCCTTATGGTCCTGTATCAATATTGTTCAACTTATGAATGCCCGGTCCAAAATGGCCCCGCTCTGGGGCTTATTTGTTTTACATATGCTTATATGGAAACTCTTTAGAAACAATTTCTTTTCTGAAAGTACTTGCTAGAATTTAATGATATCAAAAGAAGTATGGTAACATTTGATTAAGACTCTTTACCTGGAATATCATAATGAAATGAAAAATCAAGAGGACCTTGAAGGCCCTGATATCGCTCATCTGTTGTTATGAAGCCTGATAGGTTTACCTTTCTGTTTCACCTGTTTTAATCTAAATCCATTTAAATTTGTGGTATAGCATGTATTTGAACAATTTTGGAATACAACCTCATAATTCTAGTAAAGTAGAGTACATCAAGGGCAGATAACTAGAGCCTAAACAATGCTGAAATTGAACCTTTTCTAGCATTTCAAAGTATATCAAGGGCAGATAACCATTGCCACAATGATTAGATTTCAACAACAATTGCACTTCTTCGAGGACTTATAGCTATATACTTTGTGTGCAATAAAAATCCAATGAATACTGTAGTTGCAAAAGTGTAAACGCTGTAAGATATGGCATTTTCAGCAATTCAAGGACAGATAACTCTTGAACTATTGGTCCGATTTCAACCATAAAAATCGCACTTTTTTTAGCTCTTATGGTCATATACAATCTGAGCAAATTCGACAAAAATTGAATAAAATTCTGGCCTCAAGAGGGTAAACACCGTTAAATATGGTATTTTCAGCAATTCAAGGGCAGATAACTTTTGACCTATTTTGTGCGATTTCAACAATAATCAAACTCATCTGAAATTATGGTCATATACAATCTGAGCAAGTTTGAGAAAGATTGGATAAATATTTAGGCCTCGAGAGTGTGAATACTGTTACATATGGCATTTTCAGCAATTTAAAGGTAGATAACTCTTGATCTTTTAGTCTGAATTCAACCATAATCATACTCATCTGAACTCTTATGGTAATTTACAATCTGGACAAGTTTGAGAAGATTAGATAAATATTGTGGCCTCTAGAGTGTGAATAATTTCAAATTTGGCATTTTCAGCAATTCAAAGGTAGATAACTCTTGATATATTAGTTCGATACACACTCTGAGCAAGTTTGAGAAAGATTGGATGAATATTGTGGCCTCTAGAGTGTAAACACTAAAATTATTGACGACTCACGACGGACGCCGGACATTCAAGGATTGCAAAAGCTCATCCTCAGCTAGCTCAGGTGAGCTTAAAAAACGACTGCATGGTGGACGGGGTCACTTTTCTTTATAGAGGTATATAGAAAACTTTGAAAATCTTTTTCTCCACAACCGCTGGTCAGAAGTTTTATACTTTTTTTTTTTTTTGTACTTTATTCACCCCGTCCAATCAGTATGCAGAGGGTCGGGGTGGGCCATCCCTCAACATACTTTACAACATTTGAAAGAAGAACATGTTATCCATTACTGTAAAATCTCTCAATTACGACCAATTAAAAAGAGACAAATATTTCTGTAAAAAGACAGCCTTTAGTAAGGGAAAAGTAAAACAGAAAGCTCCTACTGGTGCTCTCTGTTTTACTGTCATCCTACTCCAAGCAGTCACTTGTCGCATACACCTAGTAATTAACCAAGTTTTGTGGTCGCTTACAGAGAGGCTTCACTGTATAATACAAACAGACATATATTTGAACATTTTAAAGATACTTTAAACTTTTTCTATTAATACGACTATATTTCTACTCTATTCATTCTTCTCTCACTCTCTCGCTCTCTATTAATATGGGGTATGGAATATTTATAAGTATAAAAATATTTTTTCTTAGTGATTTTACTCTCGGGACCTCTCTCCCCGCCGAAACCATGTCAAACTATTTGAGTTATCGTAGCTTTTGCAATTTTAAACAAAATATGATATTTTAGGTATACTGTCAGGGTTTTTCTTATGAGTAATCTTTATCACACATATTTGGGGCTATTGTGCTTTTTGTCTATTTAATCACTGTCCAGAAGATGCATATATTTGTCCCAATATTTGATTAAATTTTCTGTTCTATTATTCTTTTGGGCTAAGTATTTTATTGGTTGATAGTGTGTTTTAGTTTTGTTCATAAAAGCAATGACAGATAGTGGTTTATTGTGGAATTTGGATAGAAAAATATAGTGTTTTAGCTGAATGAAGAAGGAAAGATCTGAATAATTCTCATTAATGTTAAAGATAAAATGTTTCTCCTCAAAGATACAGGCTATGCCTTTTGATAGGAGATATTCTTTGACTTGTTTTAAAAATTCCTGTGTACTTGGGCAAGACCAGAGCATGTGAACAAGGTCTTCTTCAACCTGACAAAACTGGCAAAATGGACTTAAGATTACATTAATGATAAACAAGTACTTTTTGGTAGGTAATATATTGTGGTTGATTCTAAATTGGAACCATTGTAAAGATGTTTTAGTCGAAGAGTTAAAAGGGGATATGAATATTTGTTTCCATGTTTCATTTTCTATTTGATATTTTTTGTCCCATTTCAGTTTAGCCGTTGCAGAATCATCATTTTTATTCAAAATACTGTAAATGTCTTTTGTGCCCCTTTTACTTCTTATCAAAACTGAGAATGTATAGGGAATAATTGGAGCTTGTAATTTCTGATAAGATAATTGAATATTATGTAAGTTTGCAAATTCAGTTAAACTCTTCAATACTCCATAGTACTGTAAAAAATTAGTTTTAATATTAAAAATTTCTCTTAAGTCTGTTGCACTATAAAAGTTACCATTTTCCTGTATCAGGTCATTGATTAGGAAAATTCCTTTTTGGCACCATTTCTTGAAATATATAGGTTGTTCACCTATCTTAATATTATTGTTAAAAAATATTGGTGTAGAAAGAAAATGCTATGTACCCCAAGATTATTTGAGAATTTTCTTTTTCACGAATGGTGATAAAGTGAAGAATTATTCTGATTTATAAAATCTGTTTTGAAAACTATTTTGCATGCAAGCGCCTAATTATAATATTTAAAATTACAAAACAATATGCTTCATTTTCCTCTCTTTATTTTCAAACGTAAAACCTTTATCATCTACCATTGACGTTTTGATTATGTATTTATAGTTTTGAATTTACCAGTACTGATGGGTCAATGACCTTCTGTATCAATCAAATACCTATCTATCTATTTATACATGTATTAACAAACGCTGTAGCTTCCAAAAGCATCGACTGTTTCAAGAAACTCCATGAATGAAGTTTGATTTATAGAACAGTAGATAAATGATATGACCAACGATCAGCATGATATGGGTTAAAATTATTGTTTTTGCATTTCTGTAGATAATAGGATTTTAGAAGTTATACTATAGTTTACATAAAAAGTAAATGTTTCCATTGTATTTGTATTCTTTGCTTTTCAATCCAAGATATTACAATTTTCTTTGAAAACCTCAATTTTAATCAATATTTGCACACCATTCTACAGCATTGCCACCACTACGCACTCAAATGAATATCGTTTATGCACTGAAGGCGCGCATACAGTAACCGCACTGTCCACCAATCCATCCGTCCTTCACACATTTCGCGTCCGGTCTGTGACTTTCGTATCGGTCAGTGGATTTCAAAATAACCTGACCCAAGTATGCATGAGGCAAAGACGATATGTCGCGTTTAACTCCCGTGTCCATGAGATTAAGGACAAGCTACAACTCCCTTTCGTACAGCACCTTTATGATCGAGTTTTAAAAACAAAGTTCGGTAGAAGAGTATTGTACGATGTCTTAAATGTAAATAACGCTGAACCTACAAGTTAAGCAAAATTGAACTCATTGTACGATTTTACACAAACACAGTGGAAATTATTCTACAGTATTCCATTTAATACAACACAAGATAGTTACTTACAGTGGTTACTGGTACGTATATTGCATCGAATCTTACCGGTTAAAGGGACTCGCAACCGGATGGTGTACTTGTCAAAATAAAATAAAATACTCAAATAAAAGCAAATTTGTGGCATTATTTGGCTTCTGACATTAAAAAAATATGATCAGTCCAAAAAAAGTCTCAAGAATCGTCACCGAATCATAGATTTTTAGATATTTTCCATCGTTTTTCTATACCGACTAGTAGACGGTATAGTTGTTGTTGTTGCTTCTCTACACGGGCTCAGACATAAACACGAGCCGAATTACGAAGTTGTATGCACTTTCGATAGCTACACATTGAAATACGTTAAATCGATCCGAGATAAACGGATCATTAGGGACTATTTTTAGCAAAATCACTGGATTGCGTCCCTTAAAGACCTAGTAAAGAAGCCGAAATACGCATTGTGGTTTTCTCCCTTTATTTCAATACAGGACAGATAATATATCCTTCCCCATGGCAGTTTTATGATACCGCGCAATTAAACGCACCAGGGGGTCACCCGATGATAATGCTATGGTCGGTAATTTCCGTAGGATTAACGAGTGTAACAGCTTGAAATCATGAAATATAGTGTAATTCAACTTAAAAAATACTGTACAAGACACTAATCTATTTTTCTGAAATTTATATCATTAGAAAGAGCAATGTTTTCTCAATTTACCCATAACGGGGCGGATATTTGATTTTGATAAATAAATTGCTTTTAAGATCCAAGAAAGGTACACCACTCCCACTTTTTTGCATATTCGTATAAGAATATATAGGCAGCACTTTACTGTTTAAATAATCAAAAAAATACTGTTGAAGATGAAATATTATCTTAAAACAAAATATACCATCATAAAGTGTAGATTTAGACCATTCAACTCATAACGGGGCGGATATTGTGATTTGAACAATAATGGTTTTATTGCAGTTACAAAAAAAATTCGTTATATATTCTATGTAACCTAAACTGATGGCTTCTTGCTGGAAAGTCGCTATCGGCTTATTTTTCAAGGGGAGTAACTCCCTCGATTAAGCCAGGCATTTCACTAAAATAGTCCCTATTGAGTTCCGTGGTCCATTGGTCTAAGCGGTTTCCCCTATTTTGCCTTCTGTCCGCCAATGCCGGGCCCCGGGTTCGAATCCCACCAGAGACAAATATTTGTTTTTATTGAAATACATTTTTTTAAACAGAATTTCTTATCCTAAACTAATTCTTTACCATTTATATAAGCGTTTGACACATATTTACAAATTACTATTTTTAATGCACCATCTGGTTGCGAGTCGCTTTAACAAATATCTCGCAACACTCAAGTTACGAGACAATCATCTTTGTCCACTCTGTAACATGCATCCTGTAACACTTTCGCATTTATTCTTCCACTGTGATAAAACACAAATCTTTCTAAAACAAGTCGAAACTATACTTAACACAATTAACATTGTCATTCAGTTCACGAAAACGTCTATGATATTTGGTGAAAATGTGAGAAGATAAATCTACATAATCTATATATCAAACAATACATTATAATACAAGAAATTTCATTTACGCTTTTAACATAACTTATTTTTTAAAAATTGGAACGCAACATAGGAAGCAAATAAGCTGAGTTCAGAAAATAAAACGAACATAGAAAAAATTCAAAATCAGTGGGAAATAGTGATAGGAGTATACATTGCAATTACCTTAACACAATCGCATCTATAGACGCTAAACCCTTCTCATGCCTATAAGGCAAATGACACGTTTAGAAAACAGTGGGGACCCGGATCAGATAATTCCTTGTGGAGCTACCGGATGGGGTCCACACGGTTGTCTAATAATAAGGTCTGCTTATATGCTTATAATTGGTATTCGCTCTTGTCTGCAGAAATAAGTAATTAGCCAACATTATAATGCATGTGGCAGATGTTAAGTGTGGGCGGAGCTTCAACTGTACGATAAGGCATTAGAAGGATAAGTAAGAAAAACTATTTCAAGAAAACTCTCTACGAATGTCACTGATCCTTTTGTCTTTTAACGCTCTCCTTTTTTCTTAAAAAAAAACCCGTAACACTCTATCACTTCATAACTAATCATAGCGGATACTACCGTGTCAATATTGTACTTAGTATTTTTTATAATGTATTGAATATTTGCAATTATATATTGTACGGTGTTGAACAGGATGGCTGTCCGACCTGCCAACACTTATTACGGAGAAAATAATGTGTTTAAAAAATAAATAAAAGGAGAAAATAAGAACAAAAAAGATTAAGGTCAAAGGGTACGATTACGTTGTCACAATTTTTTGTCTGATCTGTATTTACTTTATCAGTGAATGCATTTAGAAATAATGTGGCAGTTAGGGGGCATTTGTCACACTACTGTTTTACAAATGTAAAGGGTGCAATTTAAGTAGTTATGACCCTGGGGACGTGCTCATGATTTTGTTTGTTTATAAGAAGATTTTACGTCCACGCATAGACAAGTCGGAGGTGGCGGGGTAGAATGTCACCACTGTGCAGACTGGTAGGGCTCTACTAAACTGTGTCACCTACACACTAGTATCAGGAGCTCTTAAATATAGCTCATAATCTAATCTCCCTGCTAGTATTCACAATATTTTCAGTACTGTACTTTAGGCTAATTCAGATTGGTTAAATGGGCGGAACAATGGAGTTAATATCGAGACACAGGCATGACCGTTGCCATAGTGGGTTATTTTTAACACGGGCTTGAATGTTTAATTCTTTCCCATGTTACTAATGATCTTGCCATAGAATTTTTGTTAGATGTTTTACATGTATTTACTTACTGTGCTGACGGTCTTTTTGATTGTGAGTTTGTGGAACAGGGTGTATATTTTATGTACACTGTTCGTCTTTATAGGTGAATATAGGAGATAAGAGTGAGGTTGGGCGCCCCCTAAACCCAGGTTTAACCCCCCAGTGGTGGTTAATGGTTAATTTATAATTAATTATTGATTGCTGCTGACCGTACCAAGGCGGGCTCCTATGTTCACTTTACTTTATGTTTGTCTTGCGTGTTGTTTTCTATTTAGTGTGTAGATGAAGGAATGTGATTGTGCGTGTGTGTGTGTGTGTGTGTGTGTGTGTGTGTGTGTGTGTGTGTGTGTGTGTGTGTGTTTGTTATGGTATGACTGTGTGTGTGTTCTGCTTGATAGGTGGGTGTATTGTTTGTGTTGCGTTTCCTGCTTGAGTCTTTCGGGCAAAAATGGGTACTATATAGTTAACATATTTATGCTTCCTTATTTTATATATCACTTTATAAATTAGTGGTAAACAGTTGTACTGTTCTTTTATTGATTCCCCAAAAGTTTTTGACTGGGCTGTAAAAGAGAATTCATGTTTACGTGTTTCCTTTAGAATATGCTGATACACATTACCTTTTAGCTCACCTGGCACAAAGTGCCAAGGTGAGCTTTTAGGATCGCTGTGTGTCCGGCGTCCTGCGTCCGTCGCCTGTCCGTTCACAATTGGTTCGTGAACACTCTAGTGGCTACAAATTTCATACCATCTTCATGAAACTTGATCACAATGTTTGCCTAGAAATCTCACTGGATCTTAATGCAATGTGTACAGAATATTTGTCTTATTAATATCTATGTTAAGTTTGAATATGGGGCATGTTCGGTCAAAAACTAGGCCACTAGGACAAATCATAGAAACACATTATAAACACTCTAGATGCTACAAATTTAATCTGATCTTTATGCATCTTGGTCAGAATGTTTGCCTAATTGATTATACCTTTAAGACTTCGTACAGACTATAAATTGAGCTGGAAGGTGAGGAAATCCAAGTTGCAGCTCCTTTTGATTTGATTTGATTTGTTATGATTTTACGTCGCTTTCAACAGTATTTCAGTCATATCGCGACGTCCAGCTAATTACAGGTGGATGAAGACCCCAGAAGTCATTTATGCACTGTTTCAGGCACAAATCGGCAACTGGGTAGAACCACCGACCTTCCGCAAGCCAGCTGGAAGGCTTCCCCACATGAAAAATCCGTACGACCCTACTGGGATTCGAACTCATAGCGGTGAGGAGCTTAGTGATGTAAGTCACAGTGACTATACCACTAGGCGCAGCTCCTTTTGAAGATAGAAAATGTATTGCATGTACTATTTAAGAAACGGATTTCATTTCGTTCAAACGTTTAAATTATATGCCGAATAGAGAAAGAGGTACATTGAGAAGTATTTTGGAGCAGGGTAATTATGCAGAATGTTGTAGCTCTTGTTTATTCATCAAATACTATGGACATTAAAAATTTGGCAAGAAACACATGTAAACTTTTCATGTAAGAAACGAGCTTAATTTCTAACTAGGAACTTGATATACATCTGCACCTATATCTGCTATGGAAAAAGTGAAATGCTAATATTTTATACTGTTCGTTCAGGACGAATATGGCCGTCGCCTGGGTTCAATAAGTTGAATCTAGGTCGACCAATGTGTTTCCTATTTCGTGGCCGCTTAATACAAGATTGTTCTATTTTGTTTCACCTCTGTTTGACTTGTACAGTACATGTACCTAGTTGATGCATGGCAAACAGGTTGTATAGTAAAGCCATAGTTTCCTTTTGATTTGCTAGTTATCTAAATATTTAGTTTGAAAATCTTTTTATTTCTCCCTGGTATAAACGTTTACAAGTCAAAATTCTACGCTTAAAAGTTTACACTTTGCAACTACTTTTCGATGCATCGCACTATCTTTAATTGAGACCAATACATATTACTGTTCCACCATTGACATGACCATAATTATATGTATGTAGCAACTGTGTACTGATAAGCCAATGGCTTTTGTACTGAATAAAGTATCTATCTATACTTGTATAATTTTAAATGTATGTATTTTTGTTATTAAGCAACATCTATTTTCTTTTATGAGTCAGACAATCGCCACACAATAGAACTTTTCTCTGGGCATGTACATGTACTATATACATGTATTTCTTACATTTCATTTCGTGTGAATAATATATATGAAATATATTACATGGTATATGGTTGGTAAAAATAATCGATCGTAGCTAAATGTATATTATGTGTGCATGTATATATATGATCGGAGAGTGCTGAATGGGTTTTTGGGCTCTTTGACTGCTTTATTGGTTAAAAGGCAATACATTGTGGCTATTGCTGTTTGGTTGATGAACTGGTTTTGGGACTGGATTTGGCCATTTGGCCTTCTCTAATCATATAAACAGCTTTTCATGCTGTTTAAATTACTACCAGAGTTATGAATAAATTTGCTTTGATAACTTGATTATCATTTATGAAGTTTATTCTTGTTTAAAGATATAACAACATTTTTTTTTTTTATAAATATAGTGCTGAGTCAGATCATTTTATTTCTAAAGAGATAACTGGCCAGAACTTGCACTTCTTGTTGATACTCAATACTATCTCAAACAAATAGCACCTTTTAATCTTTACCCCATAGCCTTTTCTAGTTTTGAAGATAGGTTGCTACTTAAAGCTTGTTGAAAGTAAAGCAGAATGTGGCTATACTCTGCAAGGAAACTGAAAATAATTCTTATGAATTATATTCATGACTGTATAAATTGGAACTACTTTCTTCAGCGGAGGAATAAATTAAATGCGCTAAAAGTCGCTTCTATTGGGGGAAAGGGTTGATGTATGGATAAGAACCTTCTCCATAGTGCGTTCTTGTTGCATTATTTATGTTGCACGCTTATTAAAGTTCTGTCATACTTCAGTATTGTTTATACATCCGTTCTGTTCTCGTGGGCTTTAAAGCTTTTAAATTTATTTTAATTATTTGAACAAATCTTATATAACGAATATTCCCATGCAGTGATGCATCATGCCATTCCTTGCAGCTCAGGGGCCGTTTCATAAAACTTCGTACATGTACGACAATTTTTTCCCCGTCTAATCATGTCTTGTGACATCTCTTTGGAATCAGAAATTAAATGTATTTTAAAGTTTTGACCTACGACCATTTTTGTCGTACCAAATTTTATGAAACTGGCCCCTGGTCAGTGTAGGCTTCTTGGTAAGATTTACAATTATTTCATCTAGTTTTATATCTTTTTGTAGGAGCAATACCCCGACCTAACCCATTGCATAAACCAAAGTCTAACGGATGCGGTTCTTTTGGTGTACAGGTAGGTTTCGTGATTTCTATGTTCAACTACAGCAACCCCCTTCTATTATAACAACTAAATTAGACTGAGGTTTCGGTGTTAAAGGCAACTCTGATGATATTTTCTAAACTTTAAAGGGACTCGCAACCGGACGGTGTACTTGTCAAAATAAAATAAAATACTCACATAAAAGCAAATTTGTGGCATTATTTGGCTTCTGACATTAAAAAAATATGATCAGTCCAAAAAAAGTCTCAAGAATCGTCACCGAATCTTAGTTTTTTTTTTAGATATTTTCCTTCGTTTTTCTATAGCGTCAGCTGACGGTATAGTTGTTGTTGTTGTTGCTTCTCTACACGGGCTCAGACATAAACCCGAGCCGAATATGTATAAATCAATCGCTACCAGTGAAGTGCGTTAATTCGCTACCATATAGATAGAGAGCCCCAGTAGCCGCGTGGTTAAGGCGTTTGCCTTTGTTTTCATGTTTGACTCCGCATGGAGGGTCATGGGTTCGAATCCCATCAGAGCTTCTTTTTTTTTTTTTAAATGCATTTTTTAACAGAAGTTATTATCCAAAACTAAATCTTACCCATTTATATAAGCATTTGCTAAATCCGGTTGCGAGCCTCTTTAATGTCGAATTCAACCCTAGCGACGAGGAAACTCGTCATTTACAAACACTATATATGTTAAGAGCCTACATGCCTTATACAAACAGTATAAACCCTGATCAGAGGGTTCCTTTATGAGTCATCTAATCAGGTTCTGCCATTTGTGCCATTTTAGCTCACCTGAGCCAAAGGCTCAGGATGAACTATTGTGATCGCTCTTCGTCCGTCGTCCACCGTCCGTCGTCTGTCGTCCGTCTGCCGTCGTCCATCCACATTTTCAAACACATCTCCTCAGAAACCACTGACCCGATTTCAACCAAACTTTGTCAGAAGCATCAGTGACAAGGGGGAACGAAATCTTGTTCAAAGATTTTGGCTAGAGTTATTCCCCTTGCTGTGGGACCAGGTTTTCTAACATGACCGTATAGACAACTTTTAATGCATAAGAAAATCTTAAAAAATCTTCTTCTCAGAAACCCAAAGGCCCAGACCTTTGATATTTGGTATGTATCATTACCTAATGATTGTCTACGAGATTATTCAAATTTTGACCCAGGGGCAAAAAATGGCCCCGCCCTGGGGTTTATTATTTTTTCTTAAGAAAACCTTTAAAAATCTTCTTCTCAGAAACCGTATGGCCTAGATCATTAATATTTAATATGTAGCTTTGCCTTATGGTCCTCTACAAAGTTTGTTCAAATTCTGACCCCCGGGTCAAAAATGGCCCCGCCCCGGGGCTTATCAGTTTTTCATAGACTTATATAGGAAAACCTTTAAAAATCTTCTTCTCTGAAACTATAAGGCCCAGGTCTTTACTATTTGACATGTAGCTTTGCCTTGTGGTCCTCTACCAAGATTGTTCAAAATGTGACCCCGGGCCAAAAAAGGCCCCGCCCTCGGGCTTATCAGTTTTTCATAGGAAAACCTTTAAAACTCTTCTTCTCTGAAACCGTAAGTCCCAGATCATTTATATTTGACATGTAGCTTTGCCTTATAGTCTTCTACCGAAGTTGTTCAAATTATGACCCCAGGGTCAAAATTGGCCCCGCCCGGGGCTTATCAGTTTTACATAGACTTATATAGGAAAACCTTTACAAATCTTCTTCTTTGAAACTGTAAGGCCCAGATCTTTAATATTTGACATATAGCTTTGCCTTGTGGTCCTCTACCAAGATTGTTCAATTTTGACCCTGGGGCAAAAAATGGCCCCGCCCTCGGGCTTATTAGTTTTTCATAGGAAAACCTTTAAAAATCTTCTTCTCTGAAACTGTAAGGCCCAGATCATTTATATTTGACATGTAGCTTTGCCCTATGGTCCTCTACCAAGATTGTTCAAATTATGACCCCTGGATCAAATTTGGCCCCGCCCTGGGGCTTATCAGTTATATCAGCTATATCAAAATGTTGTCTTGCCCAGTCAGCTTCTTTGGTACAAGGTCTCAGGTGAGCGAAATGTGACCCTCTGGGCCTCTTGTATGATTATATTGACAAAACACTCCTAAATAGTCGAAAATAGACTGGACTTACTTTGAAACTTGAAACATTTTTTGTCCATTTAAAGTTAAAATGTTTGGTGAGTTTAACAAGATGTTCTCAAAGTTTAGATACTAGTAATCACCGGAAACAGTTGCCATGGTAACGTATATAACTGTACTGTCTTTCTCAATTGCAATGGTTAATAATGAGTGACATTAATAACTCGTTAAACTCGATGACGTTTTATTGCTACAGTAATTTGCTAGTATAACATTTCTTGTACCCATTTATGCCTGATGGTTTCTTCCATGCTTTTATATAAAGTGAAGCCCCTCTTGTGTGGTGACAACATCAACCGGTTTAGAGGGGTTTCCAGTTCAGAGGGGGTTTTAACCCATTACCCCATAGCTTGTTTCTATATAGTATGGACGATATCTGACTGCTTAAAACAGGTTGAAAGTAAAGCAGAGTGCACCTGAAGCTATCATCTACTAGAATACATATCTTATATCTGATGATACATATTCATGAATGCATTTTCTTTAGTGTAGGAATAAGTCAAAGGCGTATTTACGGTGTAACTGGTTAAAATAAAGAAGGATTGGAAATGATACCAAAGTTTTTGCCCGGTTTAGAGAGCATTCCAGTATGATTTAAGTCTGAGATTGTTCTCAAGCTTTTGATTGGTCAGAGTTGAGCAAAAGTTCGAATCTAACCAATCAAAAGTCTGAGAACGATCTCAAACTGAGCTCATACGTTTTTTTACCTTGTGACACGATCGCCTCATCTAGAGATCTGAATATTTCCAGATAGTGTTCGGGGAAGACTTACCTAAGTGGACACCATGTTGTGATAAGCACGATCTTTGTTATGACACTTGTAACAAGGATCGTGAAAAGTGTGATGAAAGTTTTCACCAGTGCTTGAAAGGCTTGTGCGAGAAAAACTACAGCAAGTATAAGAAGAAAGAAAAAGAAGGTAGGGTTTCAGATACACGGAAGAGGAATTCACCCATTTACCCATAAATGTATATACCACTTTTATGCCTTTGAATTATTCTTCAACTGAAAAGATAGTTTAATATAGCAGATAGTAGTTTGTAGCATGCTGAAAGTAAAGCAGAATGCGCCATTAGTGGCACTCTGCTTTACTTTCAACCAGCTTTATGTGGTAATTTATCTTCAAAACCATATAATATTAGATAAAAAACATACTATGAGGTAATGAGTGAAACTAAATACATGTACTGTAAATACTGTAACATGAACTTTCGTCTTATGTCTCAACGGAACCCTTTGATGTGAATTCTCCATAGGGAACTTTGTTTAAGACAAGTGGGGATTACGTTAGTACTACCCGTTTAAACGCAAACAAAAACGTAAACGCACTACACTACAACGTGGAAAATGACTTTGTTTTGAATTTTTTGAAGACTCAATTTAATCTGAATGGCAAACAGTTTGGAGCCTGATCAGATGCCGGTATATCCGGCGTCTGGTCTGGATCAAATCTGTTTGCAATGGTAATTATAGTTTAAGCGTAAACGCGTTAATTGGAAACAAATAACGTTTTCTCTACTTTACTATTACCAACATAAGACTGTCTGGAAGAGTATTATTGTGCAATGAGGAAGACGTTATTCTTGCACGATAAACACATGTATGCAAAAACTGAAATGTTCATTGCAAAATGGTTTGAGTAAGTTTTGCTACATGTACACTGTTTTGAGTTAGATGAGACACCGAGTAAATTGATGGCACACCAGGACCCAGTTCTACACTTAAATGAAAGTAAATCAACAATTTCAAGACACAGATAAAGTAAAACCTCTCTGTGGCGACCACTGAATATAAGGCTAATTGATTTTTTTTAAAAGACAGATGACAGCTTACATCATGGTGAAAATCAAACTGAACTATTTTACTCACACCTTGCGTAAAGCAGTCACTTGTTTTAAACACTTAATGATTTTAAATAATTAAGGGGTCGTAATGTAACCGGGTGTTCTTATAAAGAAACACCCGCGCTGACCCGGGATTGAACCCGGTCGCCAGGTTCGCAGTCATGCACTCTACCACGTAGTCATAAAAGCGCGCTTGCACAGCAAGGCCGTACAAGTGATGATAAACCTACACACTGTGACAGTAATAGAAAGGTTTACTGTATTTTCTAAATGTTGTTGCTGACGTTTGAATATTTAAATACAGTGGAGAATCTGTTATTCTTTCCTGTTTAAACGCAAACGTACGCAAACGTACGCAAACGTAAAACACTAAAAAGTAGAAATGTACAACTTTTGGACAATTCTGATAATTCATGTTTATCTTGGTGGCAAACAGTTTGGAGCCTGATCAGACGCCGGGTTACTATAATAGTTTAGCGTAAACTCGTTTATTGGGAAAGAATAACGTTTTCTCCACTGTAGCGCTCATTTGCAAAAAACTTTTGATCCTGATCAGACTCCGCGTAACGCGGCGTCTGATCAGGGTCAAAACTGTTTGCCACTTGTTTCGAAATAACGTAAGTTATACTGCTGTAAAAATAACTTTGAAACGGTATTGCAGACAACAATATTAAAGCAGACGACAAATTCACAATATGGCGGTGAAGGAGTAAAAACTTCACGATAAAGTTGATTATGAAAGGGTTAAGAGTGGGTTACTGAACCTTTCCAACACTCTGCACAGCCATATGCTGTGCCAACTCGTAGGAATCGTCTCCTTGATTCTATTGTTATAAGCACAAGTTATAATCTATAAGTAGCCACACACAAATGATTATTTGAAATTTGAGAATGTAAGTATGTATCCCTTTCCGCGTCAATGACGCAAACGCATTTGCAGACAGTTTGGATCCCAATTAGACGCCTGCGTAACACAGGACCCAAACTGTTTGAAACTCGTTTCGAAATTTCGTCAGATATACTGCTTTAATCTAGCTTTGAAACTATATTGCAAACAACAATAATATGTCGGCTCTGTGAATAACTGCATTTGCTCTTTGGTATAAAACAAAATAAATTAATTCACTAGATCATGTTACCATTTCATAAGTTACCATTATGAAGAGCGTATATTTCTTTTTATCAATCATCTGCCTTTTAAACTGACAGTTGTTTTGAAATCTAAATGCATCAATCTGAGAGGTCGTTATAGAAGAGTTTTACCATTACAGTGGAGAATCTGTTATTCTTTCCCGTTTAAACGCAAACGTGCTCAAACGCAAAGCACTAAAACGTAGAAAAGTACAACTTTTGGACAATTCTGATAATTCATGTTTATCTTGGTGGCAAACAGTTTGGAGCCTGATCAGACGCCGGGTTACCCGGCGTCTGATCTGGCTCCAAACTGTTTGCACTGCAAATAATAGTTTTAGCGTAAACGCGTTTATTGGGAAAGAATAACGTTTTCTCCACTGTACCATGGCACTTCGTGTCAGATGACCTAAAAAGTCGTTAAAACCTTACCACCAACAGGGCACGATTACAAAAATCAATTATGACCCATTTTCTCGGTAATAATACATGCTTGATATTAAATGTTTACAGACGACACAGAGTGTTCTAAAATACGAAATTATTTATTAAGAGGAGTGTCTTAAACCTTCTCGCTGTGGGCTATTTTGTGATAACTGATGCAAACAGTTTGGATCCAGATGAGACGCCGAGTAATTCAAAATCTCATCCACCCAAATTGCTTAACACTCGGGTTGTATTATTTTAAAACAACCCTTATCCGGCATGCTGTATTGCCGTCTGTTTCGTATGTGTCAGCCACGAAAGCATCAACATCACAATTTAAGCTATTTGAACTGCAGGGCTGCAATTTCTCAGGATTTTCCTAAATCTTCGAATTTTTTTCTCCGTAAGGCGCATTCTGCTTTACTTACAGCCTGCTTGAAGTAGTCGCATGTCAACAAAACTAGAAACAGGCTATGGGGTATAGGTACGATTCGTTTAAATCGCACTTGAAAGAAAAATCTTAGGATTTTTCATGTCAACTTATGGCAGCACTGAACTGAAGATAATTTGAATATGAATACCAAACAGTTTGGATCCAAGTTGAACGCTGCATAACACGGCGACTAATCTGGATCAAAACTGTTTGCAAAATTTTGCCAAGTCGCGCTACTACATTGTGTTAACTATTAGGTTAAAGACAACTATTACAACTACTACATTGTGTTAACTATTAGGTTAAAGACAACTATAACAACTACTACATTGTGTTAACTATTAGGTTAAAGACAACTATTACAACTACTACATGGTGTTAACTATTAGGTTAAAGACAACTATTACAACTACTACATTGTGTTAACTATTAGGTTAAAGACAACTATTACAACTACTACATTGTGTTAACTATTAGGTTAAAGACAACTATTACAACTACTACATTGTGTTAACTATTAGGTTAAAGACAGATTATTGCTTAAGACAAGGTAGAAGTAAAACACAAAGCTCTCTTAGGAGCTGCTTAAAGCAAGGTGAAAGTAAACAGAACATTTCTGTAAGTTTTACTCTCACCTTGCTTTGAGCTGTCACCAGTGTTTTTCATTCAATTAGTCTTATTTTTAGTGGTTTTCATAAAGCTTCATGCAGGATAACACTACCACAGAGAGCTTTCCTGAATACTTTGTCCCGCAGTAGCTCATTCGCACTTTGAATGTTAAACCCATTACCCCATAAATACGCCTTTTTACAGCTTTAATTTATTCCTCCACTGAAGAAAATAGTTCCAATTTATACTGTTACAAATAAGATCCGTAAGAAAAACTTTCAATATTCTAGCAGATAAAATCTTAAAGCAGACTGAAAGTAAAGCAGAATGCGCCCTAAGGGACATTCTGCTTTACTTTCAACCTGCTTTCAGTAATCCCTGTCCTCAAAACTAAAATCAGGCTATGCTGTAAAAGCCTGTAATTGGGTTAAGAAACAATCCCGATTTCCATTTAAGTCTAGTCTAGTTTTGACTATTTAAAGTCGTGTTTTGAAAATATATTGAAATTATATTGAAAAACAGTGCAGACACTGACCAAATGATCCCTTTGATATGGGTCTACACTATTTTCACATGAAACGTCTCTTTTTTCACAGATACGTTGTTGAAAACAAAGCATACTTGTATGACTAGGGTTCAAAGGATCTAACAATCTTTTTCAGTGACAGATCTTCATTGTTACTCAAGAAAGATACTGAACATCATATACAAATGCTTGATTTACAGTGCTCCCTCTCTTCAACGATACGCAATGGGAGACAAAAATCATATGCGTTGTTCGGAGGGAGTCGTTATAGAGAGGGAACTTGTCTTAAAAGTGCAAACGGATTGAATCTAGACGCGGCGTCTGATCTGGATTCAAGCTGTTTGTCACTCGTCATTATATTAATTCTATCAAAATGTCCACTTATAAGTAACATTGAGAAAAACAGCAGGCGACAAATTTAAGCAGACGGTATTGCAGCTATGAAAAGGTTTGACATAAATGTATTGTTTTTGGGAACAGCGACAATAGTCGTTTCAAGGAGGGAATTGTTGTTGGATGGCCGTTGTAGGGAGTGAGCACTGTATATGTAATAGGGAACTTTAGACGTTATTCTTTCTCATTGAATGCCTTTATTGCATTTATGTCAGACCAGTCTCCAAAGGTTTTGCCACTCGGATTAAAAAAAGATCCTCAACATTGTTTCAGTAACCATTAATTTCCTTCAACGTATTGCATTGCACTTGCCTTTAGTTAAGCCATTTGTGCCCACGATCCCATAATGGGACATATGCAAACAGTGTAGACTCTGATCAGACGCCGCATTATGCGGTGTCTGATCAGTCTACACCGTTTGCTGATAGGAATTTCAATATAAAACAAAATATAAATGAAAATTTTCACCAGTCATACCTTTGATTAAAATAGACTAATCCAATATATAAACATGGAAGGATCCACTGGGTATAAATGGGTTAAGTAGAAAAATATAGCGTTTTCTCCTCTGTGCAATAGCCGCTGTAACAGTGGAGAAGATACACTCTTTTCCAATAACGCGTTTACGCTAAAGCTACTATATCCACTGCAAATAGTTTGGAACAGATTGGAGCCAGATCTGACGCCAGTAAATCGGGCGTCTGATCAGACTGCAAACTGTTTATTACTCAGATTAAAATGTCTCATTCACTCAGATTAAAATGTCTCTTTCACCTTGTACGTTTAACCCAATACCCCATAGCCAGTTTCTAGTTTTGCAGACCTGTGACCACTTTAAGCAGGTTGAAAGAAAGCAGAATGCGCATTAGGGCGCATTCTGCTTAACTTTCAGCCTGCTTTTGCTTCCATCTGCTAGAATATAGAAAATATTTTTTTATGCTACATATTAATGACTGTGTAAAAATGAACTCTTTTTCTTAAGAGGATTAATATATTAAAGGTGTAAAAAGCGTATTTATGGGGTAATGAGTTAAGGTTCATGTAAAGTCCATGTACGTGAAACAATACTGATATTTGAAAAGTTGTAATACTCTATAACTGTACCACATTGGTTAAAATATTTTCACACAGTATAAATCAATGAAAAGGAGCATACCTAAATTTCCACAAATTTAGCTCTTCTTGTGTTGTCAGAAGCTCAAAAAGTATGGAGTGAAAATAACCTCTTCAGCAGAATATATCAAATCAATAAATGACACGTATATATTTTCGGAAACCTGGTAGAATACATACAAAGAACCCCGTACATACTGGGTAGTCATATACAGAATGTTTTACAAAAGTCAGGAGAACCCCCTGTAATTGGCCCTTAAAATACCCCAAGCTTGATTCGAGGGCAGCCATTTACATTTTACAAATTTTTAGAAGTTTGTCAAATTTTGTCCAGTTACTCCAAATCTACAAAACTGATTGACGATTGTTATATACGTGAGGACAAAGTATATTGTTCAAAATAAAAAAAAACCACAGTTTTCCTTTCCAAGTGTAAGCTATCTCATAAGTTTGTTCATTTCAATACAAACATTTTGATATGAAATTATGCATAATTGCTCCATAAATGACCAAAAAATCACCTTTCAAAAAAACACCAAAAAACACTTTACATGAACCTTAAAGGGAAAAGAAACACGTCTTCTCCACTGTATATTTCAGTATGTATGCAGACAGCCACCATGATGTTTACCAGTACGACAGCCCTTGGGTGTAGCCCGTTCCTAGACGCCCAAGCAAAGGCCTGCTCGTGTGATCGAACCAGCAAACAGGCGAGACAGAGATCTGAAAATATAAACAGCGAAAAAGACAGACAACGACGAAAACACGAACTATAGCATTGTGCCGTAAATACATGTACATTGTCCCCTTTCTACAACAGTTGTTATACGGAGGGAAATTAATTAGTTTACCCGTAGAATGTTTAGCACCAATAGGATTACGTTTGCAAACAGTTTCAATCCAGATCAGACGCCGCGTAACGCGGCGTCTGATCTGGATTAAAATGTTTGCTACTCGTCATTATGTTTTTTTGTCAAATTTGCCTATATGCAACTTTGAGAAAAAACAGCAGACAACAATTTTAAGCAGACGATATTGCAACAGGCATAATTGTCTTGTTTTGAGGCCCGCGGCAAGCATTGTTGTAAGGAGGGCCGTTGTATTGAGGGAGAACTGTAATTAAATGCATACATTGGAGAAGAATTTGTTCTTTCTCGTTTAAGCGGAACTTAATGCAAACGAAATGCAGGAATGTGTAGAAAATGACTTGAACATTCTGACAATTTATCTCTATCATTATGTCTAAGTGTTCGGCCTGATCAGATGCCGGGTAACCCGGCGTGTGATCTGACTCCAAACTGTTTGCAATGAACGAAACTTATTTTTAGCACAAGCGCCGGTTATTGAGAAAGAATATAGTCTTTCGTACAATAATTAAATACACACTTACGACCACTAAATTGCAGGATAATTGTTAGTAAAAAAACCAAAATGACATCTTAAAGCAAGCTGAGAGTAAAACAGAAAGCTCCTTAAGGATTTTTCTGTTTTACTGTAACATTTCATTAAGCAGTGACCTGTCCTAAACACCTAATATTTAACACAATTTAGTGGTCGTAGTAGAGAAGTTTTACTGTATTATAATGCACCACTATTTAACCCTTTGAACCCTAGTCCCGCATATCGGCGTGCTTTTCAAAAGGTGTACATGTGAATAATTCACTTGTCCTATGCAAACAGTGAAGACCCAGATCAGAGGGCTCCGAAAGGAGCCCTCTGATCAGGGTCTTCACTGTTTGTCATAATGACAAACATTGACAAAAACAACCCTTAAAAGTCAGAAATGGACTAGGCTCAAATGGAAACTGGAATTGTCCATTTAAAGTTTTAGGGAGGAAAGCGTTAAACCAACCATACAGTGACTTGCTTCAGTAGTCAACGCATGTCTTGAGATTTAAGTAAAGTTGAAAGCTCCTAATGTAACATTCTGCTTAACTTTGTTTTTAACCCTTTCAACTCTACAGCCCTCTATAGAGATTACTGATTACATATGCAAACAGTGAATACCCTGAACAGAGGGCTAGGAGCCCTCTGATCAGGGTCTGCACTGTTTGATATTTTCATTTGTTTTGTTGTCATACAAAAATTGGCACAGTAGACTGGTTCAAAATACTTGTACTAGAAGAGTCCAAAAGGGTTATAAAAACACACAAGAGAAATTTAGGGTTGAATGTGTTTTTTGTTGTTGTTGTTTTCCTTCAGTTAAATATTTTATTATCTCCGTGAATAGGTGTATGTGTTTACAAACAACAAAGAAGCAACGAATCTGCAAAATGCTTTGACTTGAAACAGGGAATACTTTTGAAAATATTATATTTCAAAAAAGATAGTGAAAAGTATAGCTATGGGTTTTTATGTAATAAAATTTATTTTCTTTGTAATAAAAACGGTGAAAAAGGATTTGACTATGGTGTACAAATATTCCCACTATCCATTTACATGTATAGCAAAAAATCGTACCACTATTTAAGAGGAATTTATATTTACGTTTAATGTCAATATTATTAAATTCAAGTTAAATTTTGATCATACTATGAATCTTTTTTTCTTAGCCCTTTCATGATCATATTATTCGGGAGATATGTATCCCCTCACTGCTTTATTATCGTCTGCTTCGGAATTGTTGTCTGCAAGACACGTTTCAAAGTTAGATTTAAGGTTATATGATTTAATAAATATCGATAATAGTGTCAAACAGTTTGGGTCCTGATCAGACGCCGCGTTACGCGGCGTCTGATCAGGACCCATACTGTTTGCAAACGCGCTTTATGGCGTCATTGAGAGTGAAAGAATTATACTATTAATAGCTCACCTGAGCAAAGCTCATAGTGAGCCTTTGTGATCCTTGAATAGCTGTCCTCCGCGGTCAACAATTTTAGTGTATACACTCTAGTGACCACCTAATTCAATAATTCTCAAACTTAATCAGAATATAAAAGGCCATATCGGGTCAAAACGTACATGTAGGTAAGTAGGTCAAAAGACAGAATTATTTTTTTACCACTCCAGGGCCCAAAATGTGTGTCGAATTTACTGGAAACCTGCTTAAATCATCATCTTGACAAAAGTTAGGCAATATGTAAATATGGGGTACATAATATTAAAAAGGAAGTCAATGGGTCAAAACATAGCCCGTGATAGGAAATGCTTCAAAACACTGTAGGAGCCACGGTTTTAGTGACAAATTCATAAAACTTGCTCAGAATGACCAACTTGACATATTCTAGGTAATGAAGTAATATACATGTACATTTTGTGGAATAAAATTAAACAAAAGGGTCATGACTCATGAAGCCCTGATGCGCTCCTAAATGAGAAAAAAACAACTGTACACATGGTCTCCAAAAGCGTTTTCTACCATTTGACCAACTGATCTGCTTTATGATCCGACATTGGCGATATTCATATGTAACATAGATACAAATGTACTGTCAATGTGATCGTAATGAGTAAAATTAAGGACGATTACTTGGGGGATCAAAATGTGGGTCAGTTGGTCAAATCAGGAAAAGCTGCAGAGTACCATAGAGCCCACACCGTTTGCCGTTATTTCAAGAAACTAAATCAGATTAATCACCTTGACAGAATCTAAGGTCAAGTATGAAACTGTGAAGTATATCGGACTAAAATGTAGGACAGTAGGGTCAAATGGTAGAAAACGTTTTTGGAGACAACCATGTGTACAGTTCTTTTTTTCATTTCGGAGCGCATCAGGGCTTTATGAGTCAAGACCCTCTTGTTTTATTTTATTCCACACAATGTTCATGTATATAACTGTTAGATAAGATACAGCCTGGGTCATTGTTACCATTCTGGGACCCGTTTCATAAAACATCGTACGACAAAAATGGTCGTAAGTCAAAACTTTTAAATACATTTAATTTCTGATTTCTCTATCTAATCATGTCTTGTGACATCTTTTTGGAATCATCTTTTCAAGATGGTTCCAAAGAGATGTCACAAGATAGGATTAGATGGAGAAATAAATAATAATTGAGACTTTTATAATCTGACTTACGACAACGTTTGTCGTACGAAGTTTTATGAAACGGGCCCCTGGGCACCAGACTATCAGTGATAAGTTTACCTGTGCATCCCGAGTCCTATACTCATTAACTTGGCCAGGGACTCATTATTTGAAAAGTTACGAGTCCCATGGACTTTATTACTCCATAATTACACATGTTTATGCCTTTAATGTATTCCTCCACTGAAGTGAATAGTTCCATTTATATATAATGCAACGTCAGAAATACTTTCTATATCCTAGAAGATAGCAGTTTAAGGTAGGTTGAAAGTAAAGCAGAATGTGTCTCAAAGCACATTCTGCTTTACTTTCAACCTGCTTTAAGTGGTCACCTGTCTTCAAAACTAGAAATCAGTTATGGGATATTGGGTTAATTTTTCACTTCAAGGACTAAATGTTAGTCTCAATGACTCATTGTTTTACAGAATGTGCATCCCGAGGACTCATTTATCTGATTTCTAAAATTATCACTGCCATTTTAGTTTTTCCGCTCTCTTACTCAAACAAATTTATTCCAATCCTTTTGAAACTCGGTCAGCATGTGTATGACCATAATATCTCGGTCAAGTTTAATAACCAGTATGATTGCCATAGACATTCAAGAGTTATCTCCCTTTTTTGTCAAACACTGGCATTTTTTAGTTTGTCCGCTCTCTAACTCAAACAAATATTGTCCAAACCTTTTGAAACTTTGTCAGCATGTGTATGACAATAATGTCTCCGTTATGTACCATAACCTGCATGATTGCCCCAGACTTTTAAGAATAATGCCCCTTTTTCCGTCAAAAACGGACATTATTTAGTTTGTCCGCTCTCTAACTCAAACAAATATTGTCCAAACCTTTTGAAACTTTGTCAGCATGTGTATGACAATAATGTCTCCGTTATGTACCATAACCTGCATGATTGCCCCAGACTTTTAAGAAAAATGCCCCTTTTTCCGTCAAAAACGGACATTATTTAGTTTGTCCGCTCTCTAACTCAAACAAATATTGTCCAAACCTTTTGAAACTTTGTCAGCATGTGTATGACAATAATGTCTCCGTTATGTACCATAACCTGCATGATTGCCCCAGACTTTTAAGAATAATGCCCCTTTTTCCGTCAAAAACGGACATTATTTAGTTTGTCCGCTCTCTAACTCAAACAAATATTGTCCAAACCTTTTGAAACTTTGTCAGCATGTGTATGACAATAATGTCTCAGTTATGTACCATAACCTGCATGATTGCCCCAGACTTTTAAGAATAATGCCCCTTTTTCCGTCAAAAACGGACATTATTTAGTTTGTCCGCTCTCTAACTCAAACAAATATTGTCCAAACCTTTTGAAACTTTGTCAGCATGTGTATGACAATAATGTCTCCGTTATGTACTATAACCTGCATGATTGCCCCAGACTTTTAAGAATAATGCCCCTTTTTTCGTCAAAAACGGACATTATTTAGTTTGTCCGTTCTCTAACTCAAACTAATATTGTCCAAACCTTTTGAAACTTTGACAGCATGTGTATGACAATAATGTCTCCGTTATGTACCATACCTGCATGATTGCCCCAGACTTTTAAGAATAATGCCCCTTTTTCCGTCAAAAACGGACATTATTTAGTTTGTCCGTTCTCTAACTCAAACAAATTTATTCCAATCCTTTTGAAACTTTATCAGCATGTGTATGACCATAATGTCTCGGTCAAGTCTGATAACCAGAACGATTCCCTTAGACATCCAAGAGTTACGCCCCTTTTATCGTCAAAAAGGGCATTTTCTAGTTTGTCTGCTCTCTTACTCAAACAAATTTATTCCAATCCTTTTGAAACTTGGTCAGCATATGACCCCTAACTTTCAGGGTTCTTCCCCTTTTGTTCACTTTACCTTGATAGGGTTTTAGCATGACTACATTCTAAGATCGATTTGACGGGCGTATAATGTGCCCGGCTTGCGGTGCTCTTGTTTCTAATGCAAACAGTGTGGAGCTAAATCAGACGCCGGGTAACCCGGCGTCTGATCTGGCTCTAAACTGTTTGCCACTCAAATTAAAATGAATAATCAGAATTGTCAAGAAGTTTTTTTCCATTTTATTGCAGTGCCTTTGCATTTCGTTTGCGTTAAAACGGGAAAGAATAACGTTTTATCCACTGTAAAATATTGCAATGATGAAAGCCCAGTGTTGTCAAAATTAGGGATATACAAGCTTGAAAAAGCCCCCCCCCCCCCAACCCCCCCCCCCCCCCCCCCAAAAAAAAACAACAAACAAAAACAACAACAACCCCTCCCCCCAAAAAACCCCAAAAAAACCCCCCACAACATAAACAACCCACACACACAAAAAATACCGTAATGACTCAAGTATTGGGACACACTGGCCTGAGAAAACAGTGTAGACCCTGATCAGACCGCTTTCTCAGGAGAACTCTGATCAGGGTCCACGGTCTACACTGTTTGCCAATCAGTTTGCGTGTTTGCCATTCAGTGTGCGCCTTTAGGACAAATAGTTGTGTGATATAATCGATATGTTCAAGTTAAAGGATAGTTCCAGCAGTTATACACACAGTATGTAAACTCCGGTGTATCCCTTCCGGAAGCTGCGTTCATCGAAGAGAGATGTTTATCGATATTCTCTCTGACGGATGGATGCAGACCACTTTGACGAGTAAGTTTGTAATAATTTAACACGCTAGCTTATATGAAATACACCATCTACGATTATTATACAGTTTAAAACATTCAACACACCTCTTCCTACAATGTTGTGATAAATAAACATTGATTCTTTGACATGATCATCGCTGCGTATCAAGTGAAAACAACAGGTGCTTCAAAGAAGTATCATAAATTCCGTCTATTGAAGCATTTCCGCACCACGCATGATTGAAATGGCAAAACGAATAAAATATCTACCTAGAAATGTATAATGTACCATGAAAAAATTAATTTTACATGAAAACTTCGTCTTAAATAAATCTGACCTAATATCACTGGCTGTATGACTAGCTGCAATGTGACTGTATAACTAGTTGAGATTTATCGTGAATTAACTGTATGACTAGCTGAGAGCTCTGTTGTCGTTACGAAACGTGTTAAGTATTTATATTAGTGAATCTATAAAATGAAGGCAACGAACACCCATGCAATTTACTCGTTATATATTACATAACAAATTATTCTGACGAGTGTCAAACCTTTTTGACCCAGGTCAGACCCGGTATATTGGTTTGAAAGGCACTATTTGGATAGCCTTAGGTCCCATTTTCTATTTACAATGATAAAATGTCTATGGAACAAACCTACATGTGCTGGAAACTAGTATGACATCGCAGACAGCTCTTGTATTGGAATGTAGCAGGACATTTACTACACCTCTCCTCCAATACTTTGTCGTTGGATGCCAAGTGTTCTTTATGATTATAGAGCGAGTTGAAACCCCTTTTACTACACCCACTCGTGAATCGAAATGTAAGTTTGTGTTTTGAATCTGTATGTTGCTTCAATCCCTTCCTTGTCTTTAACTGTCTTCACTGAAGGTGTTGAATTAATGAAAACACGCGCACACACATATAGCCCCTTACTACACCACCTGACTCTGACTCTACGTCGACCACACTGGGGATCGCCAGCATGGGAATATTACTGAAAACAGACCAAAACATGATATTTGAGATTATAATGTGGAATTTTACAGTTGAAATATGCATTTTAACACTAAATAAGAACCAGCATGCTTGAATTTAACTCTACTTGACTTTTCTCACTTTACCTGACTCTATATTTAGACGTACCGAGCAATTATGGTATGTTTAAAACTTCTGTGTTCGTTATACGAAGTGGGGTGTGGATGGGGGTTGTGGTTGTCTTAGTATGTTTATAATATCAACATCTGAATATAATGTAAAAATAAGACCAATTCGCAGAAAATGTTTCAATATAGATTTTGATTCCTCGAAACGATGATTTTCTCGTAAAATTTGCTTCATTTTCAAAGAAAATTTATCCCTAAAATACATAGATTGGGCTACAAGTGAACAAATATGCCAGTTTTGAAAGGAGCGGCCTCAGACGCATCATTACCTTTTATTTGATCAAAATTCTGCAAGTAAAGGTGAATTACAGCAAGTTTTAAGCAGACTGGGTGTGGAATTTTAGCCATGTTTATTGCTTACATCCCTATTCTGTTTAAATCCCTATAAGTCTCTGAGAAATGCATCTAATATGTTCAAGATAGTGTCTTTTTAATGAAAACTACCCCAAAAAATAGTAATGTTTGTACGAGTACTGACCAAATCCAGTAAAAAAATTCCATGAAAAGACAACCAGTAAAGTTCTTCTCCAAGGTACAATATGGAACTTGTTCTTTGAATCAATTGGAGTTCGATAGAGATGCCTACTTTCCCCTACTTCATTGAACATTTTCCTGGAAGAAATTATGAATGAAGCGTTGGAAAGACATGCTGGAACAATAAGTATCGGAAGACGTAACATCACAAATCTAACATCTGCTGAGGATATTGATAGCTTGGCGGGTGGTGAAGAAGAATTTGCTTCCTTTGTTGAAATGCTTGAGTGTGCCGCAACGAAATTCGCAATGTAAATCAGCGCAGAGAAAACAAAGATATGACAAACAATAATAACACCATCACTACAGACATTAAAGTTCATGACCAGACACTTAGAAGAGTACATAATTTAAATACCTAGGTGCTAAATTATCAGTGACGATGGTTCCAAGCAAAATATTCTAACAAGGTCGGTACAGACAGCAGCAGCACTCACAAGACTATTAAAGCATATTTTGACAGAAACCAGGATCACAACGAAACGCAAGATCAGACTTATGCGTGCATTGGTTCTGTCAATGTTTCTTTATGCGTGTGAGAGCTGAACACTGACAACTGAACTTAAGAAGAAAATAAGATGAGATGTTTTCGGACCATCTTGGGCATCTCGTATATGGAGCACGTTTCCAATGAACGAGTCTGACAATTAGCAGTTAACCATAGGTAAACATTGTGGGGTTTTGTTTCATTTATAGACAAACGGAGGAAGATGAAATAGTACGGCCATGTCACTCGATCTAGTGGCCTTTCAAAGACAACAGTAGTAGGAAAGAGGAGACGAGGAAGACAGAAAAGGAAATGGATTGATAATAGTGAACAGTGGACAGGATTGACACTCGAATAGTCTTTATATAGGCTTAAGAATGAGCAAAGTTCACAGGGGTTACGCCATAGGGATCATACTATATGAGATTGAAATAACTATATAAACCTTCTACCAAAAAGTAGTTTAAGGTAATAAGGGTAAATAGTTTATAAATCACAGCTAACCTACAGTAAAATCACAACTGGTCATACAGTGACATTTAATAAATAAGCAGCTAGTCATACACCACTCCACTGTGTAGAAATCGCATTATGTTGTGTTTTCTGTTTATTTTTCATTAACAGACACTTCAGTTACATTAATTTATTCTAGCTGCGAGTGTTAAATAGTAATGTGTCAGCAGAAATTAACTTCAGGCGTCGCTGGAACAGTTTTAAATCACGCTTCCACGGCGAGTCGGTAGGCAATGGTAGTGATCATAAGCTTATTTCAGAGAGATCTTGCTTCAGATTCGGAAGATAGTCGGTGAACTGAAAGGAATTTATCTTGCAAGTGTACTGGATCACATCTTACAATTTTATTTAAACACAGTGCTGTAAAATAAAGCTTAATCTTACTCGTTTCGCAAGGGATACACCGGAGTTTACATACTGTGATACAGGGTGTCACAACTCTGTACGGTATAGTAAGAATTATTCGAAGTTCTTGGCAGAGGAGGTTTGGAAACATAACTACAACCATGGCACGTAATCCCTCAGCAGTATCAATTTTTAACCCTTTCATGATCAAATTTGTTGAGAGTTTTTTACCCCTTCACCGCCATAGTGTCGTCTGCTCCAATATTGTTGTCTGCAATATCGTTTCAAAGTTAGATTTAAGGCAATATGACTGACGGAATTTCGAAACGAGTGTCAAACAGTTTGGGACCTGATCAGACGCCGCATTACGCGGCTTCTGATCAGGTCCCAAACTGTTTGCAAAAGCGCTTTATGGCGTCATTGAGTGTGAAAGGGTTAAACATAAAATGGATAAACACCACCTTCTTAACCCCTTCGCTGCCGTGACGTCATCTATTTTAGACAATAATTGTCGTCTGCTTTTTTTCTCAAATTAAATTAATGTAGATTTTGACTTAAGAAATATTTAAATAAACGTCAAACAGTTTGGATCTTGGTCAGATGCCGCGGTGCGCGGCGTCTGACCAGGATCCAAACTGTTTGCAAATAACCATTGTTATTCGGGGTAAGGCAGTGAAAGAGTAGACTTCACTGGTCATGTGTAAACAGTGTATACCCTATTCATAGGTTCCTAAACGAGCTCTCTTATCAGGGTATGCACTGTATGTCTGTTTGCAATATATTGTTAAGATCGACTCTAAATAGTCAAAAATTGGATTAAAATAGATTATCTTTCTATAGATCTATGTCAATGTGTCCCATTGCAAATTATGACAGATTAAGTTTAGAATTTTTATTATTTTATGATAGATTTCAGCTGATACTGTACACATGTAGATGAAAATTAAGTGATTTTTACGTGATGGTAACAAACATTGTCAGAATTAACTGTTGTTTTCACAATAGTTGTTTATTCTTTTTTTCAAAAAGCGAAACGAATTTCCCTTTCAAATTTTAACTCAGCTTCTCAACCGAATCCAAACTGTTTTGCACTCTGAGTTTTCCTGAAAACAAAACTGCATATACAGCCTGAGAATGGTGTAGAGGACACATACATACATTGCTTCCCCTGCAACGGCCCTCCGAACAACGATTCCCTCCGAACTACAATTCTTGCCGCTGTTCCCCAAAAAGGACCATTTTGTCTAAAGCTTTCACTGCTGCAACGTCGTCTGCAACATTGTCTGCTTAAAACTGTCTTTTTCTGGGGGGTTTTCTCGAAGTTTGGTATTGGATATTTTGACAGATGAAACAAAAACGAGAGAGAAACAGTTTAAACCCAGATCTAACGCCGCGTAAAATAACATAATCCCACTGTACCAACAATCCGAACCTCTGACCAGTCCGTTGGGAAACATTAAGCGTACAGCGGAGAAAACGTTATTATTTCCCAATAAACGCGTTTACGCTAAAACTATTATTTGCAGTGCAAACAGTTTGGAGCAAGATCAGACGCCGGGTAACCCGGTGTCTGATCAGGCTCCAAACTGTTTGCCACCAAGATAAACATGAATTATCAGAAGTGTCCAAAAGTTGTACTTTTCTATGTTTTAGTGTTTTGCGTTTGCGTACGTTTGCGTTTAAACGGGAAAGAATAACAGATGCTCCACTGTACTATGTACAGTGCTCCCTCTCGACAACAACACCCAGTGGGAGACATATGGGTGCATTCTGCTTTACCGGTGGTAGTGGCCCAATGGTTAACACCTTGGACTACGGTACCAGGGGTCGTGAGTTCGATCCCCCGCCGGACCAGCGGTCTGACTAGGGGAATTTTTCCGAATCCCTTATGATGTACAGGAATGTCCTTGAGCAAGACATGTACCGCGAATTGCTCCTCTCCACCCAGGGGTTAAATTGGGTACCTGTGACGGTCTGAGCCGGTACTGCGGCTGCTTTAGCGCCATATGTTAGCAGTGCTCAATATTGTAGGCAAGATGGCTCAATGATCAGGGGGTAAATGTACAGTCGGCTGAGCGGTCATTCGGACTGAAAGTAAACTTTAACTGGTACTTTACTTTTTTTTTTTTTTTACTTTCAACCTACTTTAAGTAATCACGCCTGAAAATAGAAAATTTGGAAATCTTAGGATTTTTCAAGATCTACTTATGGCAGCCCTGCTGAGGATCCAAACTGCTTGCGAATACTATTGACGAAAACAGGGATACACTTATACATTTATTTTTCTTAAAAAATCAGATTTAATGTTTAGAAATACAGTCACATTAGTTATCGTTGATAGGGGTTTAGTTATAATGAAATTGACACAAGCAGTAAAATATCTCCATGGTTACTCAGTAAGGTTGGAGTATCATGATGATATACTAATTTCCAATATTTAATTTCAACTACAACTAAACATAAAACAGTACAGAAACAATATACAGTAAAACCTCTCTATTACGACCACTAAATTTTGTTAATTATTTGGGTGTTTACGATAGATGACCGCTTAAATCAAGGTGACAGGGAAACAGAAAGCTCCTTTAGGAGATTTCTGTTTCACTGTCACCTTGCTTTAAGCTGTCACCTGTCTATTAAACAATCAATTAGCCTTCGTTTTAGTGGTCGTAATAGCGAGGTTTTACTGCATCTGCTAACTTTGCACATTAGTGAGAAAATCATGCCATGGTCCTTCTTTCAATAAAAGGCCCGTTAGCCACGTTAAAAATCAAAATGGTCACCATTTACAAGATCACCGCCATTTTCGATTCTCATATACGATTTAATCATTTCTTAAATTGACATATATGATCAACTGTCGCTGTTTTTCTGTCAATATAGATATTATTAAGTACAAGGAAGCTAATTCATTCAACTTCAGACTGATTTAAAACTTATCTAGTTGCATAATAAAATCCGGACAAAACTCGAAGTAGACCGTTACATTTTGCACTAATGATTAATTCCCTTATGTTTAAAGGCACACTAAAGCTTATTATGTTATCATCTTTTTATTAAAAAAAATATTGTTTGGTAATGACTTTGTTTTGGCAAATAAATATGTACATGACCAGTTACAGTAGTTAATTCTTAATGTAAAGCAAAAACAACTATACGTGCAGTCTGTTGTTGTATGATTGCTTATGCTGTACGTAGGTGATCATTTTCACATTTGCAAATACTTTAATTTGAACAAGGAAGGTACCAATCGACAATACTTGCATCTGCAAATGCAATAAGTTTCAGCAGGTCTTTGCAACTACATATATATGTATATTCAATAGGTAAAAGTGCAGCTTATGTATCAGCAATGTTACCTTTACCCCCACCCTACATGACAATTTCATCATGACACAAGCTAGTTAGTATGCAGACCATTGGACATGTTCAAACAGAACTGCTTGACTTTAAGGAATAACACAGGAAAATATGTACAGGCTTACACAATAATTGTATTAAATAGAATTTATCTCATAACGTGTCATAAATAGTGATGTTTCAAATTTTATTGTTTCTACATTTAATGGTAAATATACACTGGGCTTTGCAAAAGCATCACATCCTCATGATATGCATTCTATGTTGTCCATGCAACCTTTCTATTTTCATGTGGATACCTAGTGAGATACTACATGCCCTCCAATCAGTTGCTACTTCTCCGAAAAGAGCAGCAAAGCAACTGAGCACTTGGTACTTCCGATAAGTAGCGTGCGTACATAAATATTGACAACAAATGGAAAACGGTGAGTTGTGTTTACCTATTTTCACTTTTAAACTAACTTTAACCCCAAAACTAAAATAAGTAAGAATGTCATGATTCGGGAAATTCTTTTTACTATTCATCGAACATGGTATTTCCACATAAAAACTGTTTTTGTAAGCTTGAGAGCTTTTGTCCCGTTGGACAGTGGTCCGAGAAACAAGGGTTCAAGCATGGTTTCGCCTTCTAAGCAACCAAATAGTAGCTAATGTATCATTATTCGTACTACCGACGCCCCACCACACCCAGTTCGTCTAAAATACCAATTTTCAATAATATTGAACAAGAAACGAGTGATTTATTACCAATTTTCATTCCGAGAAGTAGCTGCCGTCCAGGAGTAGTAGCGAACGGCAGGAGAAGTAGCTATTTATTTGAATCTATTCATCCCATGAGAGGTGTTATAATAAGAAATTAAAAAAATACAGTCAAGCTTATATAAAACGCATATCAATGCTACGGAATAACATGGTTTTATTTCAGTTTCTATGTTTTTGACCTACCAACACCCTCAATTGATGATAAACTAATTCAAGTTAAGAATGTAGTGTCACATTGAAACTTATTTTAAGGTTTTTCTTCGCGATTGGTTAGTTTTAAGTAGCAGACGTCCAATGTGTTTTAGTCAGTTAGACAAACATATTAAAGTTTTATGAAAAATAGAGTGAGTGAGTAAGTGCCCAGAAAATGATTTCCTTTTACCTTTCAAATAAAATTATCTGTGAATAACGACGGGGCTAGATAAGGCTTTGCAATTTAGAATTTATGTTAAACTTATACACTTAATTGATGACAGTAATGTATCTGTCAATGAAATTCAGTTTATCTCTCGAAACATAATAATGTATCGTCACGGCCAAGGTTGTAAAAGCCATTTATTTGTATATGGAACGGCATTGGCCGTAAACGTAACATGATATGATTGCGGTTTTAAACTGGTTTAAGATAATATTAAACTGATCAACCCAGTTTTATGGAAACCTTTATACGATCCATGTGTACCTAATACTTACCTAAACGCGGCAGCGACTTAGAATTTATTTAACTTCGTTACTTTTTGAATCCGTGTATGCTTAAGGTGGTATTGTCGACAAATAAGTGTTTGGGGCGTTTCTCTCTAATATTGCGATCATCTAAATAACTGTATAAGCTGAAGTAATGTAAAATATTTTATTTTATTGTATTACAGAAAATGCCCTTCCTGGGGAAAAGACGACGGAACCATTTTCTCGTCCTAGGCAACAAACGCCGTGTGATTTTTAATCCGTCATCCACTAGTACATGTACAGAAAGACTGCTTAAATAATTTAGACTTAGATATAGTTTGCATTGCAGAGACTCACCTACGTAACAAAGATAAGCTGCAGATAGACGGCTACAAATGGTTTGGAAATAACCGAATGGAAATCCACAAAAAAGCACCTAAAGGAAGTGGCGGAGTAGGAATTCTGGTTAAAACAGAACTCCTTAATAACTATGACGTCGAAATTGTTAACATGGACTATGAAGGTATCCTATGGATATCGTTGAACAACAGATATATACAACAAAAATTAATGATATGTGCTTGCTATTTACCCCCGGCAAACTCGTCTAGAACGATAGATATAAATAGCTTCTTCGACACGTTATTATGCCAAACATATGAATATCAGAATGAAGGTTTATTGACAGTTGCTGGCGATTTTAACATCCGTGTTGGAAATAATGACGATTTCATTGCTGGAGTAGATTCGTTGTGTACAAGGGAAATTATTGACTATAGATCCAGCCAGTATTTTGATGTATTTATCGATTTCCTGTTAAGCGCAAACCTTTGTATACTAAATGGCCGTAACTCCTCAAAAAACGATTTTACGAGTGTTTCAACAAAAGGATGTGCGGTTGTAGATTACTGTCTCGTCCCTTATGAGCAACTGGACAACTTTCAAGACTTCACCGTGATAAGGGCGAGCACTCTGCTAAATGATGCGGTCGGTGTCAATACTCTGGCGAGAGTTACTATCCCTGATCACTCAGTGCTTAAATGGACACTTACATTGCATGAACTCCAGTATGAATCTGAGACTGAAGGTGACTGTAACAAGAAGGGAAAGCAAACGTTTGTGAAATATGATAGAAACAACATTCCGTCTACATTCATGAATGAGCAAGACATACTTAACGAAATTGAAGAACAAATAAGATTCCTTGAATGTAATCAGAATGAACAGACATGTATAGAAAATTCTTATGACGAATTTACACGACTTGTGAAATCACAAATGGACATACACCTCAATCCAAAGGTGATTAATATTGATTCATCGAGAAAAAACAAAAAACGTCGTACCCGTAAGCCATGGTGGAATAATGACTTAAGTGAAAAATGGAATAAAATGTGTAAAAAAGAGAAGTGTTGGCTTAAATGTGAAAGTTCTGCAAATAAAAAGGTATTAAAGGCTGAATACGTCACTTTTAGAAAAGACTTTGACAGAAACGTTCAACGTAGAAAACGTCAATACTGGTATGAAACGCAACGAGATATTCTAGAAACGTGCAAAAATCCAAATGAATTCTGGAAATCGATAGGCAAAATTGGCATTGGTGCGGAACGGTCGAAACTGATTCCTATGGAAATCAAAAAAGCCGATGGCTCTATAAGTACACGAACTGACGACGTTCTTGACAAGTGGAAAACGTCTTTTCAAACGTTATTTACGGACCCAAGCCAAGGATGCGATTACCCTGTAAATACTGAAAATGACTCACAACTGAAAGACAATACCATACTAAATGAGGGGATATCAATAGCAGAGGTCGTTAAAGCAGTTAGTTCTTTAAATAAAAATAAAGCTATGGGAAACGACGAAATACCTGCTGAAGTTATAAGATCAGACGCATGCATTCATTATTTGCACAAACTTTTCTGTGTGTGTTTTGAGACTGGAAAGATACCAGAGGCTTGGGGTAAGGGGCTTATAACACCAGTGCTTAAAGACGCAAGTACAGATAAACGGGACCCATCAAATTACCGTGGCATCACAGTGACATCTTCTGTTTATAAGGCCTACTGTCAAATACTAAATGAAAGACTAATAAAATGGTGTGAATCCAACAACATCTTATCAGATTCTCAAAACGGGTTCCGACAAAATCGCAGTACTACTGATCACCTATCTACACTGACTAATCTACTAGAAACAAGAAAACGCTTGAAGAAATCTACGTTCGTCGCTTTTGTAGACTTTAGTAAAGCTTATGACCGCATAAAACCAGGGTTGTTATGGTCCAAAATGCAGAAAGCGGGAATCCAGGGGAAAACGTTAAATGCAGTAAAGTCTTTATATTCGAACATCAGCTGTGCAGTTAAGATTAACCAAAGTTATATTACAGATTGGTTCAAAGTGAATATAGGCTTAAAACAGGGCTGCTTAATTTCAACAACAGCCTTCAATCTCTACATAAACGACTTAAGTAGTGAGCTGGACATGTTACAAAAAGGAATTTATGTTGAAAATACCATAGTAAGTCACCTATTCTATGCAGACGATCTAGTTCTAATAGCGGAAAATGAATCGGATCTTCAGGCGCAACTCAACGTACTATCAGCTTGGTGTAAGACGAATGAAATGACTATTAACCAGAAGAAAACAAAGATTGTGCATTTTAGAAACAATTCCGTGCCTCGCTCAGAATACCAATTTACATGTGCGGATCATACAATAGACTATACAGATAAATACAAGTATCTTGGATTAATCCTAAATGAGACGCTCGATTATAATATCACGGCAAAATATATTTCACAATCAGCAACTAGAGCGCTCGGTTTACTAATAGCAAAATTCAAACATATGGGTGGAATGCCTTTTGAAGTATTTACAAAACTTTATGACAGTATGGTGTGGCCAATTATTGCCTACGGCGCTGCCATTTGGGGGACAAAAGAATATTCATCAATAAATGCTGTACAAAATCGCGCTTGTAGGTTCTACCTAGGTGTTGGTAAATATGCCCCAAATGCGGCTGTGCATGGAGACATGGGTTGGGTACCACCATCAGTACGACAATGGAAGTGTGTTTTAGGACACTGGTTTCGTTTAAATAACATGAGTGACAGTAGAATGAACAATAAAGTATTTATATGGTCACATCGGCTGAGAAAACAAACGAAGAACTGGTGCTATAAAATAGAAAATGAGCTTAAAATAGCAAAGATTAAATTAAGCATAGGTCAGTTTTATGGAAAAACAGAATCTAAATCTATAAACGATAGACTACAAGACAACATGTTCAAAAAATTCAAAACTGACTGGTGTTTACGTTTAAACTCTGAGAGAGGTATTAGAAACCAACAAGCAGGAAATAAACTTAGAAATTACAAACTATATAAATCAGTGTACGAAACTGAGAGTTATGTTAAAACATGTATATTATCCAGAAGTCATCGTAGTGCGTTAGCCAAATTTAGGTGTGGAATTGCTCCACTGAAAATTGAAACTGGTCGATACCAAGGTTTACGTTTAGAAGAACGAACTTGTTTTAACTGTAGAAACGAGATTGAGGATGAAATACATGTTTTATTGAAATGTCCATTATATGAAGAAATTAGAAATAGCCTATACATGAAAATATCGCAAAGCAATGCTTCTTTCACAACGTTTAGTGATTCTGAGAAATTTAAATTTATTCTGTCAAATGCTGATATTGTTAAATATACTGCCAAAACCTGCCATGATATTTTAATGTATAGACGACAACAGTTATATCAATAATTCTGTTATGATGTATATAATTAACATGTATTTTAAAAACTTTTAGCTTTTAGTGAAGAATCGTTTAAATGTTTGTATAAATAGTATTTTTTAATGTAGGCTAAGTTGCATGATTTTAAGTTTGTAAATCTAATTTATTGTCATATTTTAAGATTTACACTGTCTCTCATAACTCATATTTGAGTGGTTCTGTACATTTTACTTATTCATATTTGTATATCTTATCATGTATAGAAGTGAGACACAAATAAAATATCTGTCTGTCTGTCTGTCTGTCTGTACACCCTCTAAGAAAACCTTCATAGTAAGAACGCCAGGGAAACTCCAGCGCACAAGAGAACGTATTTATGGTCGCCAGGTTCGAGAAAGCTGACACCAACTGTCTTTGATAACTCGGACTATGACACACAGAGCGAACATGAAGACACGTGGCTATATTCAGATTGTGACAATCCTTAAAATTTGACAAATTTAAAAATTTAAGCAAAAATCCCAAGTTTTGACTTCTATTTAACGCCAACCCCCTTTGAGATTGTAGCGCTGATTTAGAGTGTAATGCCAAGCAGAGTTGTACTTTGTTCAAAATATCAAAATTTCAATAAGAAACCTCAACATTTTATTGTTAGTTTAGTTTGAAACACCCTGACAATTTATACATTTAAGGCCCTAGCTACTTCTCCTGCCGTTCGCTACTACTGCTGGACGGCAGCTACTTCTCGGAATGAAATTTGGTAATAAATCACTCGTTTCTTGTTCAATATTATTGAAAATTGGTATTTTAGACGAAGTGGGTGTGGTGGGGCGTCGGTAGTACGAAAAATGGCACATTAGCTACTAATTGGTTGCTTAGAAGGTAAAACCATGCCGAAACCCTTGTTTCTCGGACCACTGTACAACGGGACAAAAGCTCTCAAGCTTACAAAAACAGTTTTGATGTGGAAATATCATGTTCGATGAATAGTAAAAAGAATTTCCCGAATCATGACATTCTTACCTTTTTGAGTTTGGGGGTTAAAGTTAGTTTAATAGTGAAAATAGGTAAACACCACTCACCGTTTTCCATTTGTAGTCAATATTTATGTACGCGCGCTACTTATCGGAAGTACCAAGCGCTCAGTTGCTTTGCTACTCTTTGATGGGCGTGACAAGCTCATGTTCGATCCTTGTTTAAATGCAACTAACACCTTCTGTAGACCAAGGTGTTTGGGTATTTTGATTTCACTGAGAGTATCGACATGAACATTTGTGTCATTAGCTTTTAACTTGGGAGTGTTGTGGTATCCTGTTACAACATATACAGTGGAGAATCTGTTTGGACAACTTTTGGACAATTCTGATAATTCATGTTTATCTTGGTGGCAAACAGTTTGGAGCCTGATCAGACGCCGGGTTACCCGGTGTCTGATCTGGCTCCAAACTGTTTGCACTGCAAATAATAGTTTTAGCGTAAACGCGTTTATTGGGAAAGAATAACGTTTTCTCCACTGTAATTCGCGCATGAACATACATGTGTGCACCCATTTCTTCATGTACACAATGTATCATTTCTTAACCCTTATCCTGCGGTGAAAATCGTCTGCTTCGAAATTGTCGCCTGCAAAATTTGTTAAATCTAGATTTATACATTTTTTAAGTAAATAAACGTAAAGAACAGTGTCAAACAGTCTGATCTGGATCCAAACTGTTTGCATAAATCAGCAAAGTCGCGACCAGCAGGCAAAGGATTAAAATGTTGTTGGGTGTTACACAGAGATAACTCCTATTGTTTCAATAGCAGTTTTATGTGTTCACGTCACGGAGCTTTACTAAAATAACAGATGAAATATTCGGTCTGCACGCCATTATCCTTCGCCAAAATTCAACAGTCGGAACTCGCTTAAGGTACGTCGCAGGTGCGCTTAGTTTCCATACAAGGTATTATGAAACTTTTCATGAAGAATGATAATAGCCTAAGAAACAATGTGTGAAAATATAGGCAAAATTTATCGTGTGGTTTCTCTTTAAGGTCTCTTTTTCTGACAAAAACCTGGAATTTTGATGTTTTTATTTTTCTCAAAAATGAATAAAGCTAATGACTATAAAGCTCGCCCAAAAAGTAGTCCACAACATTCATTACAAGAAAAGCTAAAAACATTTTGAATATAGGTGGTCAGAAAGATGTCATCAGCTATTTAAATTTCGCAAAATGCTAAAAACTTGAATTACAAAAAACTGACTCATTCAATGTATATTTGTTTTCATTTTATTCAAATATATGGTTGATGAACTAGTTTGTCTGAAAAAATTAGAAAATATTACAGTCAGGATTTGTTGTAATAACAGGTTTTCTTATTAAAATGTGGGATATTTGAAGTTGAGATACAGTTACCTACCTTAAAATTAAAACTGTAATTAAAATGCATTATCATTTTATTCATGGTTAATTATACATGTATTGTTTAAACATAATAATAATGGGCATTATCGATCTTGAAAAGGTTGACGTATTGATAAGCTTCAATGTGTGGCTTTATAGTTCGATCAAATCTATACATGTATACCGATTTTATTGACTTGTAAGTCATTAAACTAAAACGTACATGTAAGTGGACATAATAATTGGTCCGTATATAACATTTCTAATTCTAATCAACGAAGACTAAACATAATATGCCCCTTGATCACTGCGTTATGGATTGACAAGTCAATAAATCGGACACTTAAAAACAATATTTGGATCGGATGGGTCTCGAACCTATGACCTTTGAATTGGTAGTCAATCACTCTACTGACTGCGCTATGAAGGATTATACTAAATCGTATCAACCTTTCCTTTATATAAATTTTCTAGTATAAGCACGTGCGGAAAAAGTCTATGTCGTCAAGACGCATATCCGCTCGCCCGCAAGACCGACTTCCGTATGCGAAAGGCCTTAAGTCGTCCTTACCAGTATTTCATAATTTTAATTTCTGTAATTCGATCTCGCTCGAACATTATCGTATTTAAAAGTTAAAAAAGTGGCTAAGTCACGTTTTAACTTTGAATATGGCAATGTTCGAACTAACGCGAGTTCGAAGTACCGAGTTCCTCCGAATGTACTTTCTGTAACTATGTGTCTAGTTCATCATGTCAGAACAGGTTAAATGTACAACCCTTTTTCTGCAACTTTATATATTTAACACATCACTCAGGAATGACTATTCCTCAATCAACGCTATGCCGAGTTAAGAGGGTCATTCTATCAACTTAATGCATATACATGTAATGAGTTCGGAGAAGAAGCAAATGTCTTTTTTATAACTTCTATACTATAAGAGCCGAATCTAGGACTTCTTATTTTCAGAAAGTCCATAATCTAAATTGTCGAACTCAATTTCGTCTAAGGCGGTACATGTACATGTACATGTATGGAGCCTGAATAACAGATTCTCCACTGTAAGTGTCTTTACTGTATGATGAGAACGCTAAGTATGAAATTTGGTTTCCATAAGGCAAACAGAAGTACAGTTATCATCCGGAAACCAGTTTGAGCTGTAAAATTTTAAGTATGTAAAGGGGAAAAACTCCAATAAAAATCACATGACCACAACCAAAATCAATAGCCGTCTTTCCTGTCTGATAAGAAAGCTGAGTGTGAAATTTTGTTTCAATACGGAATTAAAGCTATCACCTGAAAAACAGTTTGAGCCGTAAAATACTAAATATGTAAAGGGACATAACTCCCGAAAAATAATTATTGAATCGAAATCACAATCACTTAGCATCTTCCCTGTGTAATAGGTAAACTACATAAAAATATTAAATTTGGGTAAAATAGGTAACAAATTACTGAAGTATAGTCTTTAAAAAACGAGATTTCTTTTAAAGAAATGTATTAAAGGGGCATAAAAGGGCAACTCCAGATAAAATAATCCGACCGAAGCTAAAAATAAAAATTATTTTCCATGTATACTGAGAAAACTAAATATGAAATTTGATTACAATAGGTCAAACGAAACTAAACTTATTCACAGAAAACAATTTCTTAAAAAACGTGTAAAGGGAGATACCTTTGAAAATACTGACACACACAAAAACCCCGTAATATATGTAAAGTTGCTTTACTCCCTGTATCACCATACCAAATTTGAAAGGAATTGAAGAAATAACAAAACTATTCTGGTCTTTTTTAAAATGCCCATAGTTGACCACACAGGGGCATACCTCTGCCTAAAATAGTTGCAAACGTCTGAAACGCGAACTTGTCCGAGCTATTGTCGTAAGGAAGATGTGTGGTGAGTTGAAATAAAATTGGTCAATAAATGAAGGTTAGAGAACGCCAACAAGGAAAACGTTAACGGACGGACGGGCGGACGGACAGCGCAGGGTAAACCACAATACATGTACGACCCGTTTTCTCGGGCGTATAATAAAAGCACAATTATTGCCGTTTCAATTCGTTTTAGGACATGTCAGATAATGGAGAAAAAAACAACCATTAACTCTTTTAACACCATGGACCTGTTTAAAATATACTCGTTACATTTACAAACAGTGTAGACCCAGATCAGAGGGTTCATATATGAGCCCTCTGATCAGGGTCTGCACCGTTTGTTTATTGAGACCAGTATTTATCTATCTACCCAGAATTCCAAGTAAACTGGTTCATGTTTTGGTAACTAAAAAACTGTTACCCGTAACTTGTGTTTTGTCAAAACTATCAACAAATTGAAAACATGTGAACATCTGAGGAAAGCTGTACATAAACTTTGGTATTGACACATACAGCAATACCACTGGGGGCCAACTACAATGGAGAAAACGTTATTCTTTCCCAATAAACGCGTTTACCCTAAAACTATTTTTTCTATTACAAACAGTTTGGAGCCAGATCAGACGCCGGGTAATCCGGCGTCTGATCTGGCTCCAAACTGTTTGCCACCAATATAAACATGAATTATCATAATTGTCCAAAAGTTGTTCTTTTCTTCATCTTAGTACTTTGCGTTTGCGTTTCGTTCGCGTTTAAACGGGAAAGAATAACAGATTCTCCACTGTAGGTATTACGATGAAATGTTTTGCTACGACAACTTATATGGGTAATATAACAGGTTTGTATTGCTACGAATGCAACTTTGTTTTCGTAGACAAACATTTCTCACTATATACACTATATACACTGACTTCGTAGCAATACAAATCTCTTATAATACCCATATAGGTTGTCGTAGCAATACAGTTTGATGATAATACGTAGTTGGCCCCCGTGCTTAAGGCCACATGAAGTAACATCAGGCCCAGTGTTTATATTTAACGTTTTAGTTGAGTCTTAAATCATTATCAAGCATTTTTGGTCATTGTTAGTGTGAAGGAAGAATAAAATCCCTCCCTCCCTCCCTCCCTCCCTCTCTCCATCCATCCATCTATCTATCTATCTATCTATCACCGTTCGTTTCCATAGCAACATGTCTATATATCAGTTAGAGACAAAATGATGTAACAAACATCAGTATTCTATTACAGAGTAGAAGACGCTATTATTTCCCGTTTAAACGAAACGCAAACGCATTGCAATAAAACGGAGAAAATGACAACGTTTTGAAAATTATGACGACTTATTATAATTTGAGTGGCAAACAGTTTGGATCCTGATCAGACTCCGGGTTACCCGGCATCTGATGATGATCTGGCTCCAAACTGTTTGCAATGAAAATAATAGTTAAGCGTAAACGCGTTTACCGGGAAAGAATAACGTCTTCTCCACTGTATTCCTTTCATTGCTAGTATGACGTAAAAACCTGTCTTAAACAGTCGTTGACATAATATCGTCTGCTTAAAATTGTCGTCTGTTTTTAATATAACATTTTGGATTTTAAGCGTTTTAAATTAAGAAACATTGATAAATAGGGTAAATCAGTGGCATCTGAACTGGATCCAATCTACATATGTTATTTGGATAGAGTTTTGGCAACAAAAGGGTTAAAGATAATGAAAACCTGACAAATATAATATCACAATGAAAGTATTTTATGATCTATCATTGTGCAAATTCGCTGCAAAGCTCTATAACACTAACATTATGTTCACAGTTTGGATCCAGATAAGACGCAGCGTAAAGCATCGTCTGATCAGAATCCAAATTGCTTGGCACTCATATAAATGTTGTTTTAAGTGAAACTGCCAACATTTCTAGGTTTTAGATATAATAGCAGACGATAATTTTGCGATCAGACGATGTTATGGCAGTGACTGTATAAGATTGGTTTTGACGTCATAATGGCGGTAAAATGATTAGGTTTTAAAAAACCAGAAAAGAGCACAATTACTAAAAATGGCTGTCACAGCCATGTAGACCACACACACTAGGTTCTTAACTATTGTAATATCATTGTTATCCCTGAAATAGGAAATTGAATAAAAAATCATGCAAAATAAATTTTTTTACATGCTCCATGGTTTAAAGAACATATTTCATGGTATTTCTGAGATATTAAAAATTATTAAAAATATGTGTATTTCAGTGAACTACGTTACCATGCTCTATAGTACTATGTAAGAAGAGTATGTTAATGCTATTTTGTCAGCATGTGTATACTAGGGAGATATCCTTATTAAAGCCAAAACAAATTTTCCCATTCTTGATACATTGAATTCTGGCAACATATTCTTAACTCATGTGAACTACGTTACCGTGAACTACGATACCGGCAATATATATGTGCACCAATTTTTCAACATGGAGTGTATTCTACCGAGGAATGATGTAAGTCAACACCTAAAACTATACACAGTACACAGTGTCAACGAATGTGGGGGGTCAGTGGAGCGCTCCTAGGGAAAAAATTGATTTGAATGGTGAAAATTTTACCGTTCTTCTAAATTTTTAATAAAATATCGCTACCCTTCACTAAACTAAATTAAATTGTCTATCATATAACATAAAATGATGACTCTGTATTGAAATGCAACCAGAGTAAGATTACAATTAGGCACAGTGAACAGAGACCATATTATATTTGGTAACGTAGTTCACAGAAAGTAACGTAGTTCACATATGCACTTTGGAATTGCATATAATTTCAGAAAATGGGATAATCACATGATACAATTGTTTCTTACCTCCATTTATGCTTGTCAAAACAGTGTGCTCGGCCGAGCGTGTTATTTGCAAGATTGTCTATTTCCCAGTGCTTTGTCTTAAGATATATCATTTATATATATGGATATACATGTATATCTATAGCCAGAGCTAGACTATTAATTCTAAGTAAATGATAAAAATAGGCGGGGCTCCTCAACTATGCTGTAATGTTTTGTCAGTGACCTTGTGTGTAAAAAGTATCAGTGTTAAAGCAGCATTGTGTTTTTGGGAAACCTGCATAAAACTGTTGTTTGGGATCCCATTAGAACTACATGGGACGTGATTCTTTCACAAAAAGCGGCTTTATCTAAGAAATTCGCTTTTTATTTTATTTTTTTAATTTATAGATGTAACATCCAATAATTTGACCTTGCGAACGGAAAGAAGGACAACTCTGTAAAAACAGGGCTCCAGATAAGGGGAATATTTCGAAAACTAAAATCTTTATTTCTGCTTTAAAACCAATGGTGTCATTGTTCATTAGATTCGTCTCGAAGAGACAATTCTAATGAGTAGTAACACCATAGCATTCGGTGCTGAAATGAGTGAGAAAATGTTGGATTTGTTCAGTTTACTTCCGCTTATCTGGAACACTGGAATGAAGTGGTTAACCCTTATTCTGCAGACGTCTGCTTTGAAATTGTCATGTGCAAAATTTGTTTAGTTTAGATTTATGCATAGTTTTAATTAAACAAACCTTAAGACGATTGTCAAACAATTTGGATCCAGATAAAACGCCGCGTTACGCGGCGTCTGTTCTAGATTCAAACAGTTTATAAACTACGTAAAGTTTCGACCAGCAGGCACAGGGTTAACCAATGAGTTAACTGTGAAGTTGATCCCGGCTGTATCACGTGACACTAAGCCGTGTAGTAATGTTTATGTCAGGCGTTCTATTTTCGGTTTGTTATGGTTTTAAACTGCTCTTTTGGTGATTTAGGTCTGTCTTCAACATTTCATAGATCAGTTTGCCCATAAGAATGTTCAAACATTATTATTAACCGTTATTGTATTTCAGACATTAAAAAAGGTCTGAAAACACAATGGGACTTTAAAGTATCTTTTTAAAGTATATAATTTTTATATAGAGAGGAAAATAATTGGATGCTATTAGAGGCGAAAGTTCAAGGTGGCTATCCGATATAATTAAATTGCAACTTCTATTTACAGCCAGCTTAATCCAACTTTCACCAGCATCTGAAAGCACCAGTAGTTTAAAGATGTCGAAGATTAGTTTTGATGTTCGGTCATATTGGTACTAGGGGAAAAATACTTCATTCACAATTTATTTTTTACTATTTCTATGATTTCAGACAACTACTAAAATAATTTGAAATAAATAACCAATTATCCCGACAGCAAAAATATAATTATTTTTTGTGTCAGAACTGTTAAGGGTAAATAAAATTATGGTAGATCTAATGTGTTTGATTTGATATAATGAGTGATGCGTACGATTTTACCAGGATTATTATTTTCAAAGAATAACTTCATCTTCTGAAATATAAAATATTGTGAACTACGTTACCATTTACATACAAGGCACCTGCTGTTGTCTCGATGTTCACCCCAAAACATCGTATAGGTTTTCTAATCATGTAGTACTGTTGAACTAATGCAATGCATTTGCAAGACGTGTAAAACGGTCGTAAGTCAAAACTTGAAAACATTTAATTTCTGATTTCTCTATCTAATCCTGTCTTGTGACATCTCTTTGGAATCGTCTTTTCAACGACGATTCAAAAGAGATGTCACAAGACAGGATAAATAAATAATAATTGAGACTTTTATAATCTGACTTACGACAACATTTGTCGTACGAAGTTTTATGAAACGGGCCCAAGTTCCGTTTGAGTTCTCCAATAACTGAGAATGACTAAGTCACTGACACTGTCAGAATTACCAAAGCTGCTTAACTCTTTCGGCACCCAATTAATTGTGAGGTTTTTACCCGTTCACCGCTATATTGTCGTCTGCTTCAATATTGTTGTCTGCAAGAACGTTTGAAAGTTAGATTTAAGGCAGTATGATCCTAAGTTTGGATCCTAGGTATTTGGATTCTTTTTACTCAGATCAAAAAGAGGTTTTTTTTCTTTACCTTGGAGTTTTCTGAGATGTCACATCCCTTTCATCGGCAAGCAGTGCACACCCTCTTCAACGGTAAGACTGCTTTACGATGAAGAGGATGTGACATCTCCGAAAATAGCATAAGGAAAAAAATATTTTGCTCTGAATAAAAGAACCCAACTACATATAACTGATCCCGCACAGAGAAACTTCTTTGGATGTACTTTGGATCCTGACCAGACGCTGCGTTACTGTTTACAAATCACTATTGTACAGTGGAGAATCTGTTATTCTTTCCCAATAAACGCGTTTTCGCTAAAACTATTATTTGCAGTGCAAACAGTTTGAAGCCAGATCAGACGCCGGGTAACCCGGCGCCTGATTAGGCTCCAAACTGTTTGCCACCAAGATAAACAAGAATTATCAGAATTGTCAAAAAAATGTACTTTTCTACGTTTTAGTGATTTGCGTTTGCGTACGTTTGCGTTTAAACGGGAAATAATAACAGATTATCCACTGTACTCAGGGTAAAGCAGTGTTTTTACGGGCTTTCGTACACATTTATTAACCCATTGGGCGCCGAAGTCGCATAAAGTCGACTTTGCAAACAGCGTGACGCGGTGTCTGATCAGAATCCAAGCTGTTTGACACTCGAATGGATATTTCTTATAAGTCATACAACCTTGAATCTTATTTTAAAACGTTCTTGCAGACAACACTATTGAAACAGACGACAATAAAGCGGTGAAGGGGTAAACAACTCATTTGGCACCGAAACTGTTACAGTATATCTATATACCCAGGAACGTTTACCTTCCTGATATACCGAATACAAACTATCAATCACTTTTTGAGTTCCTGTCATACAATTTGATACAGTGGAGAAAACGTTATTCTTTCCCAATAAACGCGTTTACGCTAAAACTATTATTTGCAGTGCAAACAGTTTGGAGCCAGATCAGACGCCGGGAAACCCGGCGTCTGATCAGGCTCCAAACTGTTTGTCACCAAGATAAACATGAAATATAAGAATTGTCCAAAAGTTGTACTTTTCTACGTTTTAGTTTTCTGCGTTTGCGTACGTTTGCGTTTAAACGGGAAAGAATAACATATTCTCCACTGTAACACTGAATATCAGACCTCCGTTTTGAAATTGGTTGATAATAACAGATTCTCCACTGTAGTCACAAATTGTCGTTGCATTATCCTGAAGAGCGTTTGATTCACGATCAAAAACTCGCCACCTGATTAAAACTGAACATTGGTATTATTAATATCACCTCTTTTACAAAACATTGTACTACTAATCGTTTATGCATGCTTATTACTTTCTCTGCCAGACTCCGTATATTACTAATATATGCAAACAGTTTGGATACATATCACACGCCGCGTAACACATCGTTTAATACGGATCCAAACTGTTCGACACATATATAAATGCATTTTAAGTCCGTTTTAAATTCAATTCTAAACTCTCGAAATTAAAGCAGACGATAAGTTCGAGCAGACGACAATGTTATGGAGGGAATGTTGTGTATGGAATGTGTAATGACGTCATAGCTAAATGCAGGATGAAAGTAAAACAGAATGCGCCTAAAGGCGCATTCTGTTTACATTCAACCTGCTTTAAGTAGCCACCTATTTATAAAACTAGAAACAGGCTATGGGGTAATGGGTTAAACATTTGTTGCCATATTTATTACTACCACTAATTGAAATTTATACATTGTGAAAGCTTTGAGATATTTTCCTTTGACGCAACTTTAAAGGCTTTAATCTTGAACGTATAAACTGATGGATTAACAACAGAATTTAACGAAAGTACAAGAAATACAAGGCCACATATAGAATCGGGCAAATGTATGCTGGGGAAAATGACAGCAATAAAAGTTAATATAGTAGCTGGTATTGTTACTATATTGAGAGACACTAAAATAGTGCCAATGATAACAAGAGCACGCTGCTCTCTTTTTCTCATTGCTTGTTGCGATAACGTAGGTTGAGCTAAACTTTTAATAATAGTTTTGAGCTGCAGGATACTAGCAAGATACAATGTGTTTACTAGTAACAGCTCTGCCAAGAGAAAACTGAACATTATTCCTGAAAGGACTCGGAGCATGTCGGTGGTAACGGCAGATTGGAAGGAGCAGTTGCTAAGCTCCCTGTGATGGATTTTATCGAAGGCAAACATAGGCAGAGTGATGATCACTGTACAAATCATCCAGGAACTGATTATCATTATGGTCGTATGCCACTTGCTTTTGAATACAGCGTCTTTCTTAATCCTAAACAAATGTATAAACCGCATTATACAAATACCTAAAATGTTGCTAAGTGACGCTAACTGACATGTTGAATAAAATGACATAACAAACTTGCAGAAAGACTGTGTTCTTGTGGCAGGTATCAGGTCCGCCGACGACAATATGACTAATGATATTCCTGTTAGTAAGTCGTTGATGGACAATGATAGTATCTGGAACCACAAACTTCTAGGAGAGAAGAGACACTTGTGTGTATTTAAACAGACTAAGCTCCATGAATTCAGAGTGATAACGACACAGCCCATGAACAGTAGACAGATACTTGTCACAGCACCCCTCCCTGATTCTTTCACCTGTTCTCCTCCTGTACTATTTACTACGTCTGTAATGTTGGAAACTATTGCCACGCATATAGAAAAGTCACAGTCACTTGTGCTAGAATTCATACTTCCCACACTCAGATTGGATCCTCACTCATTACCCCAGTACATACTCTTCGACGTATCCCCTCAAAACGCTGCATCCCGAGTTAATGTTTATGATTGGTCTTCTGCAAGAGAGGTAGGTACGGCATTCCGTTATGGCAATCGCAAATTATCGCCTACGAATTTACTGATTCGAAACGCGACAATACGGCGGAGATAACACGACAGTACGACGGTGATATTATGACAGTACGACGGTGATAGTATGACAGTACGATAATTAGTGCGTTATCACCGTCGTACTGTCGTACTATCACCGTCATACTGTCGTGTTATCACCACCGTACTGTCGTACTATCACCGTCGTACTGTCGTGTTATCACCGTCGTACTGTCGTACTATCACCGTCGTACTGTCGTGTTATCACCACCGTACTGTCGTGTTATCACCACCGTACTGTCGTGTTATCACCACCGTACTGTCGTACTATCACCGTCATACTGTCGCTTTTCAAATAAATTCTTAGGCGATAATTTGCAATGGCTGTAACGGAATTCCGTAGGTAGGATTTTTTTAACCCATTTATGCATGGGTATTTACATGAACTTTTTTTGTGTGTTTTTTTCTTCAGTTCAATATTTTATTATCTCCGTGTTTAGTCTACTTGCATAAAGATATACAAACTAATAACGCTTGATACACTCTTGGTACAAAATAGAGGCATATCTTTCATGTTATTTTCAACACATTTGGGGGTTTTTTCTTTATCTTTTTCCTGTGTTTTTTTCTATTATTGTTATATACAGTGGAAACTCGAGACTTAGAACTCAATTAAATCGACCTTTCGCCTAAATCGATTTCGCCTAAGTCGAATGCCCATATTTCAAAATTAAAACGTGACTATGCCATGTATTAGCTTTGAAATACAAGTACAGTGGAGAAAACGTTATTCTTTCCCAATAAACGCGTTTACGCTAAAACTATTATTTGCAGTGCAAACAGTTTGGAGCCAGATCAGACGCCGGGTAACCCGGCGTCTGATCAGGCTCCGAACTGTTTGCTACCAAGATAAACATGAATTATCAGAATTGTCCAAAAGTTGTACTTTTCTACGTTTTAGTGCTTTGCGTTTGCGTACGTTTGCGTTTAAACGGGAAAGAATAACAGATTCTCCACTGTAGGTGCTTGCAGAAAGCTTTCATTATAGATATACAAGAGTGATATAAATACAATGCAGTGAATCATTTCATATACATGTACATTTTATATACAATAGCAAACAGCGTGTACTTTGATGAGACGCCGCAAATTACAGTGCCGTAACACGGTCTACATTGTTTGCTATTGTCTACCGTATGGGCGATAGACAAAAACCCTTTCACTCTCAATGACGTCATAAAGCGCATTTGCAAACATTTCTGATCCTGATCAGACACCGCGCAACGCCTTCGGGCGCATTCTGTCGTACTTTAAGCCTACTTTAAGGTACCATCTGCTAGAATATAGAAACTATTTCTTATGATACATATTCTTGACTGCATAAATTGGGACTATTTTCCTCAATGGAGGATAAATTAATGGCGTAAAAATGCGTATGTATGGGGTAATGGGTTAAACGGTAAATACAGTGGAGAATCTGTTATTCTTTCCCGTTTAAACGCAACGTACGCAAACGCAAAGCACTAAAACGTAGAAAAGAACAACTTTTGGACAATTCTGATATTTCATGTTTATCTTGGTGGCAAACAGTTTGGAGCCTGATCAGACGCCGGGTTACCCGGCGTCTGATCTGGCTCCAAACTGTTTGCACTGCGAATAATAGTTTTAGAGTAAACGCGTTTATTGGGAAAGAATAACAGATTATCCACTGTACTATTTGTCTTCCCCACTGTATGTACTGCAGGTTGGCAGGATATATACAGATGTATGTATATACAGCGCTCCCTCTCTACAACGGCCCTCCCAACAGCGATTCCCTCCTTACAACATCGCTTACTGCTGATCCCCAAAACAAGACAATTATGTCCAACATATTCACTACTGCAAGGTCGTCTGCTTATAATTGTCGTCTGCTGTTTTTCTCAAAGTGGTAAAATGGACATTTTGACATAAACAACTTCCTGACGAGTGACAAACAGCTTGAATCCAGATCAGACGCCGCGTTACGCGGCGTCTGATCTGGATTCAAGCTGTTTGCAAACGTAAGCCTATGTCCCTCTCTGTAACGACCCCCTCCGAACATTCTAATATGAGACAGTGGAGACCCTAGCCAGAGGACTCCTTTTAGTCTTTTTGGAGCCCTCTGATTTGAGTCTTCTCTGTTTGCATAGGACACGTGTAATCTTCACAGATACACTATTTGCAGAGAACGCCTAAATGCCTGCCTATTGTTTATATAGAGAGTGTTATTTTCTTGCTAAATTGTTTTTGATTGTTCATATTGATCGTGTTATTGTTGTTCATTATATGATTTGTAAGAAATGCTTGTTTGAGGGCCTCGCGGTAGATTAGTCTCCTGACTAAGTGAGTAAAGTCGTTCATTCATTCATTCAACAACGCACACAAGTCTTGTCTCCCACTGGATGTCGTTGTAGAGAGGGAGCGCTGTATCCCATTGTTCTTTAATGCATATTACTGTGAGAGTGCAGTTCCTGCGGTAAAATACATGTGCAGCGGCAACTCATTAGAAATTGAACAAAATGATGACATCCAAGTGCAGCACAGAACTAAAGCATTGATTTAAACTTTAAGCCTGCATTTAGTTGATCTATCCTAAGAAGTATCTATACCACAGTGTGCGGACTCCTACTGTATCCCACCGGAAGTCGGTAGCTATTAGGCATACAGTTTCGCCAATTAGGCATACAGACTAATGTTGATGTTGCCCATCGCAACTAAAACAACTGGATTATTTCTCTTTTACAAGGAAAATGTAAGTAACTTTGCATTATATTAGATCTAACAATGGTAATCGGGATTAGTCGAGTGTCAAGTATAAGTCTATCACACGTTTAACTTCTTAAAAACATACCAAACTTTGGGTCGCTCCTCATCGCTTGTAGAAAAACTGAGATATTTTATAGATTTTCTCACAATTTGGGGCTATAATGCAAGTTTTGAAGCGGCTAATCGCCGAATTTACCATTTTTATATATGAAAACCAGACGCTGTCTTCCGTTTTGTTGCAAATATTCGAAATCGAAAGCTTTTTGTGTAGAGCATACATGTATGTGTATATTGACCAAACTGTATGATAAATCGCTAATTTCTGTATGCTAATCGCAAATTTTATAAAACGACTGTATGCCTAATCACACAATTCCGATTTCACGTATCTAGTTATTTCATGGAGACATGAATAAATGGCTGTGCAATAACTGCAGTTTTTCTTCATTGTCATTCGGAGAAACTATCAACCACGCTGTCTACAATCATTCAAACAACGTTATCAGTGAAGAAATGAAAACACATGTAGGAGGCAACACATTCTTCTTCAAATAAAAATATATCAGACTTTACTTTCAGTAATTTTCGTGGAAAACAAGTTGATTTCCCCGTAAAAAGATGTCGGCAGAATATAAGATTGCAATTTCGTCATGCCTATATTTTACAGATACATTTGCGTCACAAGACAAAACAAGAAGCGTGTATGAGATACACGGGTGTCCCTGATGGCACAGGGAGGTGAATCCAGACTATCCTATAAAACTGTTCGAATTAGAGAGCGGAAACCGTCGTGGATCGCCATGAAAGCATCCTTTTTAGGAATTCAAGGGTCATAACTCCAAAGGGCCTAGTGTGGCTTGGCGCCGCTGGTTATCAATTTGGTCTCCATTTTATGACAACAAAGATGAAAAGCAATGTGTTTGTGAAACACAAATACCCCTAGCAAGCATCGTGTTCGGAAATGTAATGCTGATTTGCAAAAGTAGGTCAAAAGTCAAGATCGCATGGTAAAATAACATTGACATAGTTGGAAAAGTCTTAACACAAGAAAGATATAATGTGCATACAAAGTATGGAAGCTCTATAGGCCTACTGGTTCAAAAGTATAGACATTTAAAGATTTTTACAAAAGTAGGTAAAAGGTCAAGGTAATAAAAGTTTGTATTGTTGGAACGGTCTTGATACAGGGAAGACACATGCCAAATACGAGGGGCATTTTTTAAATAGTGGCAAATGATCTGTAACTTCAATATGATAAGTGCAAAATCCATGTGTATATATCATTTTAAAGAGCACTTTTTTGCCGACATGATGGTGTAACGCACGATAAGATCACATTGGTCGATAAGTCACAACATGAACCTAAATGATCCTTACTTCAGGACACTAGAACATCGCACTTGTCAGACATGATTTTTTGACGTAGATCTAATAACTTCTTTTAAAAAAAATTTTTTTAAATGTTTTAATATATCAGTTTGTGTCTCTTTTTAATGTAAATAAAATTTCATTACCATTGGAAGGGTTATCTGACTTAGATATATATATTTTTTTTCAAAAATAACATTTCTTGTTTTGCTTAAGAAAAAACTCAACATGTGCTTTCTTATTCTTCTTTATGTCGTGCAGGGCCGCAAACTGCAGGCATACTCGCACAAAAATATGTGAATGGTATGTACAATGAGTGACGGAGGGTCCAAGGTTAAAAACAGGATAAAAGAATGATGATGATGATTAGAAGAAGGCTGCTGAGATCGCAGCCTTGAAGGTCTCCAGGCTGGGGGCCGCTACTAGGCTTTCTGGCAGTCTGTTCCGCAAGGTGGCTGCAGTTGGAAAGAATGACGCCTTCATTGTCTGGGTCCGGCAGAACGGGGGTATATAACGAAGGCTGCGACCTCTTGTCGATGCTGAGGGTGGAGGGTTGAAGGCACACAGATAGTGATGTATCCATATACAATCTGGTACATCATCACCGCCTTGGCTTCCGTTCTTCTTTGTTGAAGGCTGTCCCAGCCAAGGGAGTCAAGCATGGCTCCAACGCTGCTTATTCTGTGATAATTCCCAGAGACATATCTGGCAGCACGGCGTTGAACCATCTCGACTCGGTTGACCAGGGCCTTGGTGCTGGGGTACCATACAGTGGAGGCATATTCCAGTTGTGGGCGGACTAGGGCCTTGTAGCTGGCTTCTTTAGTCGAACGCGGGCATGATCCAAGGTTCCTTCGGAGAAAGGCAAGGGTGTTGTTGGCCTTTTGGGTCATCATGTCTACATGTGCATTCCAGGTCATGTTTGGGGTGAGGACTGCTCCAAGATACTTGGCCTTCTTCGTCATCAGCAGAGTCTGTCCATGGATAGTGTATGATGCCTCGATGTTCCTACGCTTGTTGGAGATCCTGATTACCTCACACTTGTCTGCGTTAAATTCCATCATCCAGTCCCTCTCCCATTTCTGGAGCTTGTTGAGGTCTTCCTGTAAGAGATCGGCGTCGGCCTGGGAGGTAATAATCCTGTACAGCAGGGAGTCGTCTGCAAACAGGCCACAGGTGGAGCTGACACATTCAGGAAGGTCGTTGATGTAGGCCAGGAATAGGAGGGGGCCAAGAACTGTACCTTGTGGAACACTGGAGGTGACTGGTGCTGGACGAGATGAAATACCATCTAGCATGACCTTTTGGGTTCTGTGGCTGAGGAAGCTCTCAATCCACTTCAGCATGTTATTTCGGACACCATAGTGATGCAGTTTATAAAGCAGTCTTATAAAGTGGGGAACCTTGACGAACGCTTTTGAAAAATCTAAAAGGACTGCATCAATTTGCTGAGACTTGTCAAGGCCGGAAACGAGGTTGTTAATTGTGGTGATGAGCTGTGTCTCACATGAATGGCGCTTTCTGAAACCATGTTGGTATTTGCTTAGAATATGGTGATTTTTGAGGAACTTCATTAAACTACTATGTATAACATGCTCAAGTAGCTTGCATGTGACAGATGTGAGTGAGATGGGCCTATAGTTAGAGGGCTTGCTCTTGTCTCCCTTTTTGAAGATCGGTGTCACGTTAGCTGACTTCCAGTCGTCCGGGATTGTGCCCTGGTCAAGTGAAGCCTGGAAGATATGCGATAGGGCAGGGGCCAGTGGATTTGCCATCTCTTTCAGAAAACGGGAAGAGATGCAGTCTGGTCCTGTGGCCTTGTTGGGGTGGAGTCCCTGAAGAAGTTTGCGGATGCCATTGACAGTCACATGGATGGGAGGAGCATCAGGATACGGTGATTCTCCAATATCTGGGAGTGGTGAGTCTCCTTCCTGGGTAAATACTGAAGTGAACTGGTTATCAAGAACCTCCGCCTGTGTAGGGGCATCGACATGGGTGACGCCATCTCTTTTCAGAGGAGCAACTCCTGAACCGTCACTGTTCTTGCTCTTGACAAAGCTGAAGAGCTTCTTTGAGTGGTCTTTCGCACCAGGTCATGGACATAGTTATTGTGTGCTGTCTTGCACTCTGTCTTAGTGGCTCAAGGTCACAAGGTAATAAAAGTTTTTTATTTATTTATTTATTTTATTTATTATTTATCTTATTTTATTAAATAATGTTTATATTTTTTAAGTAATATAATTCTAAACTGTGAAATGTGTACATAACTGTCTGATATTACTTAACAGAAGTTTCATAAATTTATTAAAATAATAAAGCCGCAATGATAATTATAGTATCAAATTTTGTTTAAAAAAGTACTTCTGCAATACACAAAAAAGGTCTAGTGTCCTCAAGTAAGGGTCATATGTTGTGACTTATCGACTTATGTGATCTTATCGTCGTGTGTTATACCATCGTTTCAGCAAAGAATTTCCCTTTAAAAAAAATACACATGCTTTTTGCACTTATTATATTGAAGTTACTGATCAATTGTCACTACTTAAAAATGTCCTGGTATAAAAGGCTCGTGTGCAATAATGAAAGAGTTATAGCCAAGGTTAAGTTTTGTGACACAAGACAGGCCGGCAAACGGACCAAATAACAGACAAACAGACAGGGCAAAATCTATATGCCCCAAAATCATATATTCTGGGGCATAACAATACAAAAATTTACATTAACACCATTGAAACCAAAACAGACAGCTGTTCGTGTATACTTCAGACCAAGAAAGGGAATTGAGTGCATGTTTTGACAGAACTTCAAGAAACGTTCACTTTGGAAGATGTAGCAGAACAAAATAATTGATGTCTAAAACCCTTTGACAGCCATGTTCATAAAAAATGCACCAAAGCAAGCTGTACGATTGCCAAATTAATTTAGAAAAGTATATGCAATTATGGTACAGTGCGTTTTCGATTAGGCATACATTGCTGAAAATATATCGGCTATTAGGCTGACAGTGCATGTTTTCAATACGAGCCATTCCAAGCAATAATTTGACCATTTTCCTTTAGATACATCAATGTGTTTTTTGGTTAAACAGTTTTGACAATTATTAAACTGGAAATCGTTCAGAAAAACGAACATATCAGCAATTGTACAACGCAAATAACACGTCTGTATGCGTAATTGGCGAAACTGTATGCCTAATAGCTACCGACTTCCGGTGGGATAGATACAGTAGGAGTCCGCACACTGTGTATACGAGTGGTATGAATACTCGTATAAATAAATGCATACAGAGAGGGACAGGGCTTTCATAAGTTGATAATAAAAATCCTAAGATTTCAAATTTTCAATGTTTTAGACGAAACTTTACTAACCGATTCATTACCCCATAGTCTTTTTCTTGTTTTGAAGACACAAGACTGCTTAAAACAGGTTGAAAGTAAAGCATTGTGTTTTTGAGAAACCTGCATAAAACGGTTGTTTGGGGTCCCATTTGAACTACGTGGGAAGTGATTCTTTCACAAAAACCGGTTTTATCTAAGAAATTCGCTTTTTAAATTTTATTTATAATATTTTGGTGCTGCACAAATTAAAAAGCCTCCCTTGTGAATGGAAAGAAGGACAACTCTGTAAATACAGGGCTCCAGATAACGGAAGTATTTCGAAAACTAAAATCTTTATTTCTGCTTTTAAACCCAATGTTGTCATACTCATTAAAATTGTCTAGAAGAGACGGTTTAATCAGTAGTAACACCATAGCATTCGGTGCTGAAATGAGTGAGAAAATGTTAGATTAGTTCAGATTACTCTCGCTTACATCTATAGCTGGAGCACTGAAAATGACCCTGTTAACCCTTATTCTGTTGCACAGACGTCTGCTTTGACATTGTCGTCTGCAAAATGTGTTCAGTTTGGATTTATGCAATGTTTTAATTAAACAAACCTTAAGACGAGTGTCAAACAGTTTGGATCCAGATGAGACGCCGCGTGACGCGGCGTCTTTTTAGATTCAAATAGTTTGTAAACTCCGTAAAGTTAGGCACAGGGTTAAACACTTTGAGATCCAATAACAACGTGTACATAATTATTCACGGTGGGTAAACGATTAAAACAAACTACGGAGAATATATACCTTGAGCTTGCTGAAAATGACTGTTTCAGCCTTATCCGTTCTCTAACTCAAACACTTCTTTTTGGATCTTCACCAAACTTGCTACAAATGTTTATTAGTATAGAATCTAGGTCAGGTTCAATAACAAGCAAAATCGCATAAGGCATGTCTGAGTTATTGCCCTTGAATAATTAAAAAATGACTGTTTTAGCATTTTCTGCTCTCTAACACAAACACTTTTTATTGGATCTTCACCAAACTTGCTGACAACGTGTATTGGTATTAAATCTAGGTCAAGGAAAAAATCGAATACAGTTGAATGAAAATCCTTCAAGAGGTAAAGGAGAAATGGAGTGGTCATTTATTACTTAACTTATTACCAACACGGCTAAGATGAAGCACATGCAACCATTGACCAAATATTTGGCTAAAAATAGAATAAAAACTAGTCCTTTTACAGAGTGGACAGGGCAAAAATAAGGATAAAATAGCAAAATTTTAGTCATTCAAGGGCAATAACTCCAACATGTCTTGTGCGATTTTGGTAGTTAAGATGACTGACCTAGATTTAATATTAATAAACATTTTCAACAAGTTTGATGAATATCTGATAAAAATTGTATGTGTTAGAAAGCGAAAAATGCTGAAACAGTAATTTTTAATACATAAAGGGCAAAAACTCAGATATGCCACATGCGATTTTTGTATAAATTTTATATAATTAAACATTTTCAGCAAGTTTAGTGAATATCCGATAAAAACTGTATGTGTTAGAGTGCAAAAATGACTGAACCAGTCATTTTATTTTAATAAACAGGCAATAACTCAGATAAAACTTATGCGATTTTAGTAGTAATCAAACTAAACCTTGATTTTATATCAATGAACATATTCAGCAAGTTTGTGGAAGATCGGATAAAAAATAGTTGAGTTAGAGAGCGGACAAATAACTGACTGATGGATGGACGGGCGGAGGTATATACGGTTGCCCCCAGTGAAGTTGAATTCGGCTGTATCACGTGATACTAAGCCGTGTGGTAATGTTTATGTCAGACGTTCTATTTTCGGTTTGTTATGATTTTAAATCGCCCTTTTTGGTGATTTAAGTCCGTCTACATCATTTCATAGATCAGTTTGGGCCATAAGAATGTTCAAACATTATTATTAACCGTTATTGTATTTCAGGCATTAAGAAAAGGTCTGAAAACACAATGGGACTTTAAGGCGCATTCTGCTTTTCTTTCAGCCTGTTTTAAGCTACGATCTGCTAGGATAAAAATCTGAATACTTAGGAAAAATCCGGAGAAATGGCAGCCCTGGAGGGAGCAATAACTAAAAAGTGAAGAAACAATAGGTCTAAGATGGCCCTAAGCCTCACCTGAGTACACCAAGTAAAACTTGACCCAGTAGCCTAGTCTACATAACCCACATTCAATAGTTACCTAGATGTTTATAAGGCAATTTTTTTATCATGTCTCACTAATATCCGCAAACAAGACAGCAATATTGTCTGCTTAAAATGGTCGTTTGCTTGTTGTTTTTTTTCTCAAAGTTAAGTATTGGAAATTTTGACAGAATATTTTTTATATATATACATAGATCTAATGACATTATGCCGAGTAGCAAGCAGCTAGAATCCAGAGCTGACACCGCGTTACGCGGCGTCTAATCTCGATTCAAGCTGTTTGCAAATGTAAGCCTAGTTGTCCTCAACACTGTAACGGTATAATGTTCCCTCCCTATAACAACTCCCTCGAAACAACACACACAATCTTTATCTCCCATTAAGTGTTTTGGTAGAGTAGAAACACTATATGTGGAATATTTCAACTATATATTTCATAACAAAATCACCTTCTACTTCCACGAAAGTCACAGTGTCTGGTGTTCGTAATGTCAAAACCAGGTTTTGTATTCACTTCACTTTTGTCACATTAACAAGGTATACAACGCGATCCAACACCTAGTCTTGATTTTAGCAATGAAAGGGTTAAAAACGTCGCCATGTCTCTTTTGAATATGCACCGTTTTAGCCGATCACATTTATCCAATTGCCCGAAAAGTGACTAAACACAACACAATGTAATTTAACTACACTTAAACCTCCGTTATCCGACACTCCATGGCCCACGTTTGTAAGTCGGTTAAGAGAGGGTTTCGATAAACGGAATTACCGGTACACGACCAAAGATTCAGTTCGGTTTTTCGCTGCGAGGGGAATTTCTCGACGACAGCTGACATATCAAATATGTATTACTGCAGCATAGAGCACAGGTTCCGATCAGATCGTATATTGCTCACAATAGCAGACTTACCTTTATTTGAAAACAGCGTGGATCCAGCTCAGACGCCGCGTTCAGTCCGTTTTTTGACAAGGATCTATTCTCGTATCAATATTGTTTCAGCCAAACTATTGGGTTGTATAACTTTACAGACAACAGGTTTTTTTCACAGCAGACGAAAATCTGACAGTGACAAAAATAAATGTACTTAACCCTTTCAATCTCAATGACGCCTTAAAGCGCGTTTGCAAACAGTTTGGGTCCCGATCAGACGCCGCGTAACGCGGCGTTTGACCAGGACCCAAACTGTTTGACACTATTATCGATATTTATTAAGTCTTACAACCTTAAATCTAACTTTGAAACGTGTCTTGCAGACGACAATACCGAAGCAGACGATAATAAAGCGACGAAGGGATAAAATTCGCCCGAATAATTTGATCATGAGAGGATTAAAAGTATTGACGATACATTGACATCTGAGTGGATGACAGTTTGGAGACGGTCAGACACGTAGTTATTCATCATGCTCGAAATCATTTGCAATGTACACCGTTTAGCACAAAATGTTTATTGGGAAATAAATAATGGATAACGTATTTCCCAAGTGTAGTTTCCAACTCAACTAGTCACTAACAGTTTAAAGCCAATATCTATGTATGTTTGTATATATATGTATCATACAGTTTCCTTACCTTAACCCTTTCACTCTCAATGACGTCATAAAGCGCGTTTGCAAACAGTTTAGGTCCTTAGCAGACGCCGCGGCGTCTGATCAGGACCCAAACTGTTTGACACTCTTATCGAAATTTATTAAATCTAATTTTGAAACATGTCTTGCAGACAACAATACTGAAACAGACGACAACAAAGCGGTGAAGGGGTATAAATAATTTGAAAATGAAAGGGTTAAGGTTGCGGAACCCTAATGAGATCGGACCACAATCGGGATCTTACGTATAGCAATCGGTCATAGTTCGGAACGGGCCAACAGTTGACGAGGGTGACTAATCGCTCTCCAAGAGTACCGATATTGACCGACATTGGCCCAATCTTATTAGGGATCATCAAACTTAAGCGACTTATCTCAAATATACTTCCGACTATCTATTTCAATCTGAGTGGCAAATAGTTTGGAACCCGATCAGACACCGGGTTACCCGGCATCTGATCAGACTCCAAACTGTTTGCATAGGAAATAATAGTTTTAGGGTAAACGCGTTTATTGGGAAAGAATAACGTCTTCCCTACTGTATACTTTTATCGTGCTTTAAGTGGCACATTGCCTTCAAATTAGATACAGACTATGGGATAAAGGACCCGTCTTACGAAACGTCGTACGACAAAAACGGTCGTATGTCAAAATTTAAAAATACATGATAATGTCTGATATCTCCATGCAATCCTCACTTGTGACATATCTTTGTAATCGTCTTTTCAAGGATGACACAAGACAGGATTACAAGAAGAAATATGCCTACTTAATAATTGAAACATATAGAATTTGACTTATGACCGTTTTTGTCGCACGATGTTTCGTAAGAAGGACCCCAGAATCATATTAACCGTCTTTAGAGACAATGATGCTGTATAGTCGTAATAAAGGGATTGATAGAGAGACATAAGAGAGAAACCAGTGTTTCGTTTACACCATTTGTCTCAAGCATTGTGGTACTAGTATATAAATGAGCCGTGCAATGAGAACACCTGACTTATTGCATTGCAAACAGTGTAGATCAAGGCCAGCCGCCACGTCAAAGACGCAGCGGCTGGTCTTGATCTACACAATTTGACACCCACATGCATCTAAAGCTTTCTATGTATCTGTATTATATACGGTATTTGGCAGTGTAGACCCAACTCAGATACAGAGCCTGGGATGACAACGGTGCTTGTTCTGTATAACATTGCGTTTTTTGTCACGGCACGGCTCAAATGCAATAATGTCTGTTCTATGGAATATATCTAATTCGTGCCAAACAGTGTAGACCAAGACTAGTCGCCGTGTTAAGGAGCCGGCGGCTGGTATTGGTATGCATTGTTTGCAATGCAATAAGTCTGTTGTTCTTATGACACATCCTATATTCTTATATTGGTTCATTTATAACCCTTTTGGTGCCAAATAAATCGTGAAGTATTTAGCCCTTCACCATTATTTTGTCGGCTACTTCCATATTGTTGTCTGCAAGATTGTTGTCGAAATTTAGATCTAAGTTAGTATTGCTTAAAAAATGTCAATACGAGTGTCAAAACCTTTTGGATCCTGATCAGACGCCGCCATACGCGGAGTCTGATCAAGATCCAAACTGTCTGCAAGGTCGACTTTATCCGGTTCCGGCGGTGAAAGGGTAAAGGTAAAAGAAAGATAGGAGAAGAACTTAATAAGCAAACATTGCTTTCGTTCTCATCCTAAAGTATATTTATGTATGATTATGAAATATGTACTGTTTGAAATAAAATATGTTTAAACTAAAGGTAAAAGAAAAAGGAATCATTTTAGAAGATGGAACAGGTTGCTCTGCTCTCTATACTTTTCGAGTGTCTGTTTAATATTAACAAAACCCATTACAGAAAATCTGGTTTAGTAATAATAATAATTACTTCATAATATACTTTTCACGTACAGTCATATATGGATATGCACCGGACGAAATACTTTCTGTGTCCTGGCAGATGGTAGCTTAAAGCATGCTGAACGCAAAGCAGAATGCATATAAAGGTGCATTCTGCTTGACTTTCAACTTGTTCAAGTGGTCATCTGTCCTCAAATTTAGAGACATGATATGGGCTAAAGGATTAAATTATAGAAAAAGGTTCCGGTGTTAGTACAGTGGAGAATCTGTTATTCTTTCCCGTTTAAACGCAAACGTACGCAAACGCAAAACCTAAACCGTAGAAAAGTACAACTTTTGGACAATTCTGATAATTCATGTTTATCTTGGTGGCAAACAGTTTGGAGCCTGATCAGACGCCGGGTTACCCGGCGTCTGATCTGGCTCCAAACTGTTTGCACTGCAAATAATAGTTTTAGCTTAAACGCGTTTATTGGGAAAGATTAACGTTTTCTCCACTGTACAATAGCGGACACGTTATTTTTTTTTCGTTTAAACGAACTAAATGCAACCACAATGCAATGGAATGTAGAAACTGGCAAAACTTTAAAAACATGAACAACCATTTTCAAATCTAAGTTTAAAACAGGTTAACGCGAAGGTCCAAAGTTATAAAGCTTTTGAGTTGATTTTGAGATCGTTCTCATTTTATTTGCTTTTAATTGGTAAGATTTGAGTATTTGCATTTAGAAATTACCTACGCCATCTCCACGTTAAAAGGTGTACATGTACCAATTATTTATAAAAATGTTTAGCAACCAATTCAAATGTACGAATTATCGGATAGCATTGACTGTTGGCTTTATGCAAGTTGGAAATGTTGTCTACGAATGATTGGATACAGTGGAGAAAACGTTATTCTTATGCAACGCGGCGTCTGATCATGTTCTAAACTTCTTGAGTCTCCAAACTGTTTGACGATCATTTCAAAATTTCTTAAGTCAGAATGCCTTAATTTGATTTTGAAAAATAAAAGCAGAAAACAATTTTTAACAGCTGTGGGCGTCATGGCAAAAAAGGGGTTAAACAGCCGACTTATTCAAATACATGTATCGTTGAGCGAATATATATGCATGTAATTAAAAGATAGGTTACAGTCTCTTTGCGACAATAACACGAAAGTGTTTTGGTTTATAGACGAGTCCTGGAACAGGTGCCAAATCAAGAGTTTCATCCATTGCTTTACAAAACTTGAATCGCTTCACTAGAGTCGTAAACATGATGAATATTTCCGCTCTTGCTATGCGTTCACCAACACATGCTCGCCGCCCAAACCCGAAAGTTGCAATTTTTCGGCATTTTAACTCATCCAATTTCCCCTCTTCATTTATGAGGCGCTCTGGACGAAATGATTCAGGATCATCCCATGTGGCTTCTTCATGGTTTGCAGAGTAAAGATTAAAATTTACAGGTGTGTCCTTTGCAATGTCAAATCCAATAAAATTTACGTCTCTCGTCGTTGAATGAGGTAGACCGAATGGTATAGTAGTTGTTAGACGTAGAATTTCATTTATGGTTGCCATAGTGAAATGCATACGCTTGTTATCAGTGATTTCAATATTAGCATTCTCACCAATGATTTGATCTATTTCTTCATGAACTTTTCCCTGAATGTTAGGAAAGTAAATCATATACAGAATCAGCCACTGAAGCGTCGCTGAGGTAGTGCTGTAACCAGCAGCGAAAAGATCTTTCAAACTACAAAACAACCCTTTGGACACCTCTTCCCCGTGTTCAGTATTGGCTTTGTCTAATTCATACCTCAGAAAATAATCTGTAACATCACTTAGAATTTCATCATTGAATGCTTCCTTGTGATCTGAAATGTGTTTTTTCTCAAGACCAACCTGGTATTGCAGGAAATGTTTAAGTTTCGCTATTTTTGATGGCAGAAAATAACGAAGCCATGGCATGACATCTAATGGGTTGCCTGTACTTACAAAACTATCGAAGTCATTGGAGACTTTAATCCATTCATTAACTCTATAATCTCTGTCCTCTTGGCTCTTTCCTGCTCCAAACACAAGCTGGTAAATAAATGATGATGTTGCAAACTCTATATCTTTGCCCATCGAAATAGCATCTCCGTCACTCGCTTTCTCTAGAGTTATTTTGCAGAGTCTATCAGCTTCCTCTGTCAACGTTTCACGAAAAAACGAATTGCTGTAATTATTGGTAAGTATACGAAGAGTTGTAGCAACATATTTACGAATTTGTAGATATCTTTTACTGAACGGACAAAACGCAATAGTATCAGCACCACCATTAACTTCTCTCAAAACAGAGAACGAAACGAAGTCAGGCCTGCCTGAAAATGCATCATCATCAGCTTCTGCCGCAGCCTTAATGGTATCATATCCGTTTAGAACAACTGTGTGCATGCTCCCTAATTGTAGTCTAAAGACATGTCCATACTTTTTCCACCATGTTTGAAAAGTTTTTGGCACAGACTCTCCGAGGAAAGGGAGGCTTCCAAGTACCGGCAAGGCCAAAGGTCCTTTCGGCAAGTTCTGAATGCTTAACATTCCGAACACTTTAACACAGATTGTGCAAATCGCAAATGCTGCAAGAAATATTAAAACACTGTTTAAATCCATTATGTGCGTTGGATTAAAGAAGTAGGTTATAAGATCTGCCGCTGTCCTTCTGCACTGTATTTGATATATAACATTTTATCTCGAGCGTTTGCATGATTAACCCCTTCACTGCCATGACGTTATCAAATTTAAACAGTCGTCGTCTGCTTCCATTTCTAATTTTTTTAGGCATATTGACTTGAGAAATATTGAAACAAGTATCAAAGAGTTTGGATCCTGATCAGACGCCGCATTTCGCGGCTTCTGATCAGGATCCAAACTGTTTGCAAATAACTACTGTACTTAGGGTAAGGCAGTGAAAGGGTTAATTGATGACCTATTTACCTAGGTTTGCTCTTATCACATCTCGGATTGGTTCAAATGTTAGGTTCTGCTTTGCATAATATGGATTAAATTTATTCACTGTCACTCGAAACTCGAAAGATAGCGTTTTTCGATTTCAACCCCTTCACGGCCATAACGTTATCTGCTTTAAACAATTGTTGTCCGGGTTTTTTTCAATTTTAGGTATCGGTAGATCAGAACTAATCAACCCTCTCACTCTCAATGACGCTTTGAGGCACGTTTGCAAACAGTTTCGTTCTAATCAGACGCCGCATAACGCGATGTCTTATTAGGACCCACACTATTTGATACTCTTATCGATGTTTATTAAGTCATACAACCTTAAATCTAACTTTGAAACGTGTCTTGTAGACAACAATACTGAAGCCGACGACAATAAACGGTTAAGAGGTAAAATCTCCCGAATAATTTGACAACTGAAAGGTTTAAAAAAAATATTGAAACAGGAATACGACTAGAACACAGAAACCGGTTTCTGGCTTTTATATTAACCAAATCTCTGAACTATTAAATATTCAACTCCGAGTGCTAAAATTGCATATCTGCAGAGTAGAGCACTACCCGTAAAATACACAGACAAACGGCGAATAATTACAGGCTGTTAAGTGCAGACGTTCTCTAAATATCCCTTAACACTTTCGCTCTCAATGACGTCATCAAGCGCATTTGCAAACAGTTTTGATCCTGATCAGAGGCCGCGTAACCCGGCCTCTGATTAAGATCAAATCTGTTTGCAATTTGTTTTGAAATTGCGATAGTCATACTGTCGTAAATTTAACTTTGAAACGATATTGCAGACAACAATATTGAAGCAGACGACAATACGTATGGCGGTGAAGGAGTAAACTTTTGATCACGAAAGGGTTACGTTTTAAACATTTCAGTGATCACTGTAGGTTACAGGTACTAAATACAGCCTTTCAACTGTAGTCATAGGCTAGTTGCCAAGAGGTAGAATGACGTAGAATATTTATTATATTAATTAATAAAGACCCATCACAGAAGGACAGCGGCAGATCTTATAACCTACTTCTTTAATCCAACGCACATAATGGATTTAAACAGTGTTTTAATATTTCTTGCAGCATTTGCGATTTGCACAATCTGTGTTAAAGTGTTCGGAATGTTAAGCATTCAGAACTTGCCGAAAGGACCTTTGGCCTTGCCGGTACTTGGAAGCCTCCCTTTCCTCGGAGAGTCTGTGCCAAAAACTTTTCAAACATGGTGGAAAAAGTATGGACATGTCTTTAGATTACAATTAGGGAGCATGTACACAGTTGTTCTAAACGGATATGATACCATTAAGGCTGCGGCAGAAGCTGATGATGATGCATTTTCAGGCAGGCCTGACTTCGTTTCGTTCTCTGTTTTGAGGGAAGTTAATGGTGGTGCTGATACTATTGCGTTTTGTCCGTTCAGTAAAAGATATCTACAAATTCGTAAATATGTTGCTACAACTCTTCGTATACTTACCAATAATTACAGCAATTCGTTTTTTCGTGAAACGTTGACAGAGGAAGCTGATAGACTCTGCAAAATAACTCTAGAGAAAGCGAGTGACGGAGATGCTATTTCGATGGGCAAAGATATAGAGTTTGCAACATCATCATTTATTTACCAGCTTGTGTTTGGAGCAGGAAAGAGCCAAGAGGACAGAGATTATAGAGTTAATGAATGGATTAAAGTCTCCAATGACTTCGATAGTTTTGTAAGTACAGGCAACCCATTAGATGTCATGCCATGGCTTCGTTATTTTCTGCCATCAAAAATAGCGAAACTTAAACATTTCCTGCAATACCAGGTTGGTCTTGAGAAAAAACACATTTCAGATCACAAGGAAGCATTCAATGATGAAATTCTAAGTGATGTTACAGATTATTTTCTGAGGTATGAATTAGACAAAGCCAATACTGAACACGGGGAGGAGGTGTCCAAAGGGTTGTTTTGTAGTTTGAAAGATCTTTTCGCTGCTGGTTACAGCACTACCTCGGCGACGCTTCAGTGGCTGATTCTGTATATGATTTACTTTCCTAACATTCAGGGAAAAGTTCATGAAGAAATAGATCAAATCATTGGTGAGAATGCTAATATTGAAATCACTGATAACAAGCGTATGCATTTCACTATGGCAACCATAAATGAAATTCTACGTCTAACAACTACTATACCATTCGGTCTACCTCATTCAACGACGAGAGACGTAAATTTTACTGGATTTGACATTGCAAAGGACACACCTGTAAATTTTAATCTTTACTCTGCAAACCATGAAGAAGCCACATGGGGTGATCCTGAATCATTTCGTCCAGAGCGCCTCATAAATGAAGAGGGGAAATTGGATGAGTTAAAATGCCGAAAAATTGCAACTTTCGGGTTTGGGCGGCGAGCATGTGTTGGTGAACGCATCGCAAGAGCGGAAATATTCATTATGTTTACGACTCTAATGAAGCGATTCAAGTTTTGTAAAGCAATGGATGAAACTCTTGATTTGGCACCTGTTCCAGGACTTGTCTATAAACCAAAACACTTTCGTGTTATTGTCGCAAAGAGACTATAACCTATATTTTAATTACATGCATATATATTCGCTCAACGATACATGTATTTGAATAAGTCGACAGTTTAACCCTTTTTTGCCATGACGCCCACAGCTGTTAAAAATTGTTTTCTGCTTTTATTTTTCAAAATCAAATTTAAGGCATTCTGACTAAAAAAATTGAAATGAGCGTCAAACAGTTTGGAGACTCAAGAAGTTTAGAACATGATCAGATGCCGCGTTACGCGGCGTCTGATCAGGATGAAAAAATGTTTGCAACTTAACAAACATTGTAATTGGAATAGGACAGTGAAGGGGTTAACCTTTTTTCTGTGATCGCGCAATACGATGCCCTAAGAACCACACAAGGCGATCATTGTTCTATAAATATTTAGACCTCTATATAGTTTGTATAAGCAACCCGTGAGACCCACCTATGTGTCTGACGGGTCATGGGTTCGCTGTGTCCATTAAAAGGGAGGTATACATTAGTTATTACGCATTTCAGAATAGTATATTATATGTAAAAAAAAGTATACGGTTACTTTTATCCGACATTTAGCCGCTACTTGTTATTTTGACTAAACCAATAATCGTATACGAAAAGCGATCGACACAGAAGCCGAACAGGCAAACCAAGTCAGATAACTCTGTTGCAAGTATATGCATTTTCTTTTCCACAGTTGCTCATCTTATATTAGTTCTCACTTCTTACTCTCATCAGTTATACTCTTATACACCATGTTGAAACACGGCCCTTTATCAGGGCCTACACTTTATTCCATAAATGACTTAGCTCTATGCTCTTTGAAATGTTCTTTATATATAGTCGAACAGAAATGTTCTACAGAACCTAAACTGAAGTTGGATGGACAGTGTTTCAAGTTCTGTTCCAAGTTGTCCTCTAGCAAATTTTCTATACATCCCCACCCGGTTACTGAAAAAGAATTAAAATACAGTGGAGAAAACGTTATTCTTTCCCAATAAACGCGTTTACGCTAAAACTATTATTTGCAGTGCAAACAGTTTGGAGCCAGATCAGACGCCGGGTAACCCGGCGTCTGATCAGGCTCCAAACTGTTTGCCACCAAGATAAACAAGAATTATCAGAATTGTCCAAAAGTTGTACTTTTCTACGTTTTAGTGCTTTGCGTTTGCGTACGTTTGCGTTTAAACGGGAAAGAATAACAGATTCTCCACTGTACTCTGTTTGCTTACATTAATTGCCATTAATTGGTCGTATCCAATCATTCGTAGACAAAAGTTTCCAACTTGCATAAAGCCAACAGTCAATGCTATCCGATAATTCGTACATTTGAATTGGTTGCTAAACATTTTTATAAATAATTGGTACATGTACACCTTTTAACGTGGAGATGGCGCAGGTAATTTCTAAATGCAAATACTCAAATCTGACCAATTAAATGCATGAGAACGATCTCAGAATCAACTCAAAAGCTTTTTAACTTTGGACCCTCGCTTTAACCTTTTTTAAACTTAGATTTGAAAATGGTTGTTCATGTTTTTAAAGTTTTGCCAGTATCTACATTCCATTGCATTATGGTTGCATTTAGTTCGTTTAAACGAAAAAAAATAACGTGTCCGCTATTGTACAGTGGAGAAAACGTTATTCTTTCCCAATGAACGCGTTTACGCTAAAACTATTATTTGCAGTGCAAACAGTTTGAAGCCAGATCAGACGCCGGGTAACCCGGCGTCTGATCAGGCTCCAAACTGTTTGCCACCAAGATAAACATGAATTATCAGAATTGTCCAAAAGTTGTACTTTTCTACGTTTTAGTGTTTTGCTTTTGCGTACGTTTGCGTTTAAACGGGACAGAATAACAGATTCTCCACTGTACTAACACCAGAACCTTATTCTGTAATGTAATCCTTTAGCCCATATCATGTTTTAAATTTGAGGACAGATGACCACTTGAACAAGTTGAAAGTCAAGCAGAATGCACCTTTATATGCATTCTGCTTTGCGTTCAGCATGCTTTAAGCGACCATCTGCCAGGACACAGAAAGTATTTCTTCTGGTGCATATCCATATATGACTGTACGTGAAAAGTATATTATGAAGTAATTATTATTATTACTAAACCAGATTTTCTGTAATGGGTTAAGTTAATATTAAACAGACACATGAAAAGTATAGAGAGCAGAGCAACCTGCTCCATCCTTTTTCTTTTATGTTTATCCTTTCACCGCCGGAGCCGGATAAAGTCTACCTTGCAGACAGTTTGGATCCTGATCAGACGCCGCGTATGGCGGCGTCTGATCAGGATCCAAACAGTTTGGACACTCGTATTGACATTTCTTAAGCCATACTAACTTAGATTTAAATTTCGACAACAATCTTGCAGACAACAATATGGAAGTAGCCGACAAAATAATGGTGAAGGGCTAAATACCTCACGATTTATTTGGCACCAAAAGGGTTATAAATTAACCAATATAAGAATATAGGATGTGTCATAAGAACAACAGACTTATTGCATTGCAAACAATGCAGACCAATACCAGCCGCCGGCTCCTTAACACGGCGACTGGTATTGGTCTACACTGTTTGGCACAAATTAGATATATTCCATAGAACAGACATGATTGCATTTGAGCCGTGCCGTGACAAAAAACGCAATGTTATACAGACCAAGCACCGTTGTCATCCCAGGCTCTGTATCTGAGTTGGGTCTACACTGCCAAATACCGTATATAATACAGATACAGTGGAGAATCTGTTATTCTTTCCCAATTAACGCGTTTACGCTAAAACTATTATTTACAGTGCAAACAGTTTGGAGCCAGATCAGACACCGGGTTACCCGGCGTCTGATCAGGCTCTAAACTGTTTGCCACCAAGATAAACAAAAATTATCAGAATTGTCCAAAAATTGTTCTTTTCTACGTTTAAGTGCTTTGCGTTTGCGTACGTTTGCGTTTAAACGGGAAAGAATAGCAGATACTCCACTGTACATAAAACGCTTTAGATGCATGTGGGTGTCAAATTGTGTAGATCAAGACCAGCCGCTGCGTCTTTGACGTGGCGGCTGGCCTTGATCTACACTGTTTGCAATGCAATAAGTCAGGTGTTCTCATGGCACGGCTCATTTATATACTAGTACCACAATGCTTGAGACAAATGGTGTAAACGAAACACTGGTTTCTCTTTTATGTCTCTCTATCAATCCCTTTATTACGACCATACAGCATCATTGTCTCTAAAGACGGTTAATATGATTCTGGGGTCCTTCTTACGAAACATTGTACTGCAAGAACGGTCGTAAGTCAAATTCTATATGTTTCAGTTATTAAGTAGGCATATTTCTTCTTGTAATCCTGTCTTGTGTCATCCTTGAAAAGACGATTTCAAAGAGATGTCACAAGACAGGATTACATGGAGAAATTGGAAATTATATGATCCGTGCCATGACAAAATCTGCATTATTGCAATTGAAACATCGTACAGACCAAGCACCGTTGTCATCACAGGCTGGTCATCACTGCCAAATGCTTGGATCTACACTGTTTGAAATGTAATAAGGCAGATTTTCTCATGGCACGGTTCATATGTATTTTTAGGTTTTCACATACGATCGTTTTTGTCGTACGACGCTTCGTAAGGCGGGTCCTTTACCCAATAGTCTGTATGTAATTTGAAGACAAGTTGCCACTTAAAACACGATGAAAGTAAAGCTGAGTGCGCTTTAAGGCGCATTTTGCTTTACTTCCATCGTGATTTGAGGATTTTGAGCTACCGTCTGCTACAATGTAGAAAGTATATACTATGGTGCATATTCATGACTGTGTGAAATGGAACTATTTTTTTCATCGGAGGAATGCATCACTGGCGTAAACACGTGAATTTATGAAGTAATGGGTTAAGCTGCTACTTGGAAATTATAACAACAACGTGTATTCGAGTCCAATGTCGTACTAACAGAAACGAAGTTCAAAAACTAACATTTTCATTTGGAAGTCAAATTTCATATATTGCAGAGATAATAAAAGTCAGTTAACACATGTAATGTGTGGTAGAATCAAATTATTTGCCAAAACTTGACATTATCAACCCAATCAATTAGCATTATTTTTTTTCGGTTTTGGTAAAGAATTCCCCAAAGTGAAATTATTAAATTGGTTGCATTATGAGGGAAACAATCATGTTGTAATTAGACATATTTACATTAACCCTGTAAAGTCTCTATGTAATCGTATTAAAAATATTCAGGTCAATTCTCGATGAACCTACGAATCGAATCCGGTTCAAGCCAGTTAGAAAGAGGGCGGAGTCTCCGCCGCGAAGAAAATCTTCCATACGGCGGAGAGATACCGACCAAGTTAGGATCTACTTTTAGATTATCCGTTTGGGTATCTCGAAACCCCTATTTAAAGTCGCAGACTGTTCAATTAAAATCAAATTGCGATAAAAAAAAATTAAATGCTGTTTTTAAGGGAGGTTATCATATTACGCTCCGTCATTAAAGCTGTACGCGTTCTCTCCCTTCTCCGAGTGTTCTATTTATAGATTAGACAAGTTGTCTTCCAATTACGGTTTGAAATTGACAAGTTCAAACAATTTGTTCACCAGAATTACATAGGAAAGTCGCTCAAACATAAAGCAAAATAATGCATTCACACTTACTAAATTGGTAATAGCGTAATGTTCCGTTATGACATATTGAAACTAGCCTATGTGTATCGGATATGCCACGGATAGCCGCGGGTGTGTGTACACGCTGACTGTGTAGTCACATTTCAGCGTTGCTATTCGCGTTGCTATGTGTAAAGCGTGTATAAAAACTTGCGCCACCTAATTGTTTAAAATATGCTTTGATAATAGATATTCAGATTGAAATTTTTGTTTTAGTTTCTTACGAGCGTTCTTAAAGCACAGCGAGAAAGTTTAGTGCGTAAAAACCCTGAAATTATCATGCAAATACAGTACATGTAGTAAGGACTACTTTTGACACCATATTTAGAAACTGGAATGGCTATTACATCGATATTACATCTATCAAACCCATTTGGCCGGTATATGATATATTCATATACATGAAAACAAATCTGGTCAAACTACACATTAAATGGATGACAGAAAATAAAAATATAAATATAAGGAATAAACAAAATCTTTTTGCCGCTCATGACGGTATGACTACATTAGCTTCGGGGGGTAAATTTATTGAAAACGCCCTTCGGGCGTTTACAAAATTTACCCCCTGCGAAGCTAATGTATTTATACCGTCATGAACGTCAAAAAGATGTTGTTTATTCCTATAATATTTACATTCAACCTGTAAAGTCCTTATGTAATCCTATTAAAAAATATGCAGTCATCTGCCGATGAACCTACACTTCGAATCTGGATTTAACCAGTTCGGATTTCCCCGTGCTATCCGTGGACTTCTTCAAATAGACTACATCGGGCACTTAACACTAAGCTCCCATTGGTCGACGGTAATATGACACTAGCGGAGTGATACAGACCCATAGGTCGTTGCCATCGCGTTGCTATGTGTGTAAATGGGTTAAGAAAACAACCGCGACCTGTAATTTTAGAATGTGCTTTGGCAATAGATATTCAAGTTGTACTGTTATTTGTTTGCCTTGTAAGTCATTTCCATTCACAGAGAGAAAGTTTACTTGAAAAAATCCTGATTTTTTAATACAGTTACAGTACATGTAGTTGGGACTACTTTCTCACCATATTTAGAAACTGGAATGGCTATTACATCGACATTACATCTATCAAACCTCTTTGACCGGTATATGATAAATTCTTATACAGAAAAACAAATCTGGCCAATAAACACATTAAATTGACAAGACAGAAAATATAAATATAAGGAATAAACAACATCTCTTTGCCGCTCATGACGGTATGACTACATTAGCTTCGGGGGGTAAATTTATCGAAAACGCCCTTCGGGCGTTTACGGAATTAACCCCCTGCGAAGCTAATGTAGTCATACCGTCATGAACGTCAAAAATATGTTGTTTATTCCTATACTACTTACATTTGTAGAATGTATTTATCTAAATTGAACAATATTGCAGACGACAATTTCAAAGCAGACGACATTACAGCAGGCTAAGGGTTAATCCAATTCAACTCCAGGATATCGTCCACCTACAGTTCCTTTCTGCTTAACCCTTTACCCCATAGAAGCGCCTTTTAGCGCATTCAGTTTATTCTTGCCCTTAAGAAAATAGTTCCAATTTCTACATTCATAACTATGTATAATACAAAATATTTTCTATATTCTAGCAGATGATAGCTTAAAGCAGGCTGAAAGTAAAGCAGAATGCGCTTAAAGCGCATTCTGCTTTACTTTCAACCTGCTTTAAGTGGACACCTATATTCAATACTAGAGATATGCTATGTGGGAAAGGGTTAAAAACAATTACAATGTTCCCTCTCTAGAACCAACTTCCTGACGAGTAACAAACTTGAATCATAAGCAGACGCCGGATCTGTATTCAAGCTGCTTGCAAAGGTTAGCCAATTACCCTCCCTATAACGACTCCCTCCGAACAACGCACACATGTAGTTTCCATCCTAGTCAGACACTGCTTTACTCGGCGTCTTACCAAGACCAATACTGTTCATGCAAGTGATACAGTCAGTGAAGGAATTATATAGACCATGGCATTCAATATTATTCCCACCGTGACAACAATAATTGTAATTGCACAAATAGACATTAGGTGCGATATAATTATATTTTTTATTAACTCTTTCAGCGCCAAATTAGTCGTGAGGGGTTTATCACATCACCGTTATTTTGTCGTTTGCTTCAATATTGTCTTCGAGTTTATTTCGAAGTTAGAATTAATGGAGTACAGTGGAGAATGTGTTATTCTTTCCCAATAAACGCGTTTACGCTAAAACTATTATTTGCAGTGCAAACAGTTTGGAGCCAGATCAGACGCCGGGTAACCCGGCGTCTGATCAGGCTCCAAACTGTTTTTCACCAAGATAAACATGAATTATTAGAATTGTCCTAAAGATGTACTTTTCTACGTTTTAGTGTTTTGCGTTTGCGTACGTTTGCGTTTAAACGGGAAAGAATAACAGATTCTCCACTGTATTACATAAGAAATATCGAAATGAGTGTCAAACATTTTTATCCTGATCAGACGCCGTGTTACGCGGCGTCTGATCAGGAACAAAACTATTTGCAAAGTCGACTTTATGCGACTGCGGCGATGAAAGGGTTGCCCCCATTCACTGTTTATTAATAGGACTAGAGGGTGTTATTGTTTTACTAACAGCTTCATTCAGACTGTGAAGATATTATGTCAACCTTTTAAAAAATAGTATCCCCACCGTGACTACAATAATTGTAAATTACACAAATAGACATTTAGCGTGATATTATTATTGTTTTTATTAACCCCATTAACTAATTCAACACTAAGTTACTCTTAGGTTATTACGTTCCCTTGTAGATCATTTTAGTAACTTAAACATGACCGTGGAGAAAACGTTATTCTTTCCCAATAAACGTGTTTACGCTAAACCACAATTTCTATTCAAACAGTTTGGAGCCAGATCAGACTCCAAACTGATTGCCACCATGATTGAAATAAGAAGAAAATTCAAAAAGTTGTAATGTTTTACATTTTAACGTAATGCTTTTGCGTTTGTTTGCGTTTAAAGGGGGAAGAATAACTTTTTATCCACTGTGGCAAATGAATGGCGTTTTACCCTTTTCCTGCGGTGATTTCGTCTGCTTCGAAATTGTCGTCTGCAAAATTTGTTAAATCTAGATTTATGCATTTTTTAAGTAAAGAAACCTTAAGACGAGTGTCAAACAGTTTGAATCCAGATCAGACGCCGCGTCACGCGGCGTATGATCTAGATCCAAACTGTTTGCAAAAATCAGTCAAGTCGTGACCAGCAGGCAAAGGGTTAACACTCTGTATCAGCATTTAAATAATAGCGCTACTATGAATATAATACAAGGCTACCGTAAGTTGATCATGCAAAATCCTTAGATTTCCAAAACGACAACACTTAAAGCAGATTAAAAACAAAGTAGAATGGGCCTGAAGGCATAAGCGGCGTCCGATCTGGATCCATACTGTTTGCAAATGTTAGCCAGTTCGCGCTTAGCATGATAATGTTTTAATACAAGAACGACTGTTATTGTAATTCCAACGTTGACAGTTTTATTGCATAGCATTTACAGCAGTTGTTATTAGAGCTATGCATGTGGTCGTTTTATTTACGATTTGTCAGCATTGTTAATAAAAAATAAGACAATTTCGTATCATTTATGCTGATAAGTAGGACTTAACCGATTTCTTGGTGATCGAGACTTCAATGTTATTTGCAAACAGTTTCGATCATGTTTGACCTTGTACATTGTTTGTGTACAGAGCTTAAAGACACAAAAGAATCATTAAGATATAGTGAAGCAGTGCCTTTTGAAATACTAAAAACGAGCAAAAGACTCTTTTCGATACTTGCAACCAGTTGAGATATTTAAAATGATGTGTGCCTATGAGTTTTACACAAAACGGGTTAATTTATTATGAGTTGTTTAATGTCTATTTTCAAGTTTTGAGTAAGAGCTGGATACCAAAAACAACAAATATAATCAAAGTCATTGAATAAGTACCATAACCAATAGTTTTCTTGTGCCCAAATTAAAAATTTGCTTTTTCTGTACAAAAACTTCAATCTGCTTGTTTGCCTTTGTAATTACTGATCTGACAATTGCTTCACAAGTTAAGAAGTTAAGAATTGGTCCAATAAATAACACATTAATACTTTACAAAGGTTGAAGACTAAATATGTTGACCATTACAATTTATATCTTAATGTGATTGAGATCTTAATTTAGGTTTAACACCAAACATGAATGACACAGTCTTACCCAGACAAAGAGAACGTTTATTACAAACTAACCAATAACTTCATCAATATCTTTAGATAGAAAACTTTCAATTTGGGAAATATATTTGCCAGAGACTTGAAAACCAGAATCAGCTGCAAACGATAAAAGCGTATTAGATACAGCACCGGGATGTCATTACAGTGGATAATACGTTATTCTTTCCCGTTTAAACGAAACGAAACGCAAACCACTAAAACGTAGAAAAGTGCAAATTTTGGACATTCTGATAATTCATGTTTATCTTTGTGGCAAACAGTATGAAGTCTGATCAGACGCCGGGTTACCCGGCGTATGATCTGGCTCAAAACTGTTTGCAATAGAAATAATAGTTTTAGCGTAAACGCGTTTATTGGGAAAAAATAACGTTTTCTCCACTGTAACATAAATTAAGATCAGAAGAAGTCCCAGTTTGGAGCCTTGAGGCACACCGCATAAGGAACCTTCCAGAGCAAAAAAATGTTCCTGAAACCTAATACCAGTTGTTGTCTGTCTGAAAGGTAAGATCTAAACAAGTCAACACTATATTGGTTTAAACCTAAAACTTTAAAGTTTCATAAGTAAGATACTATGATGAATTGTATCAAAAGCTTTCAGGAGTACCATGCCAACCATATTACCTTTATACATTTGGAATCTAATTAAGTCAGAAAGATAAATAAGACTAGTACCTGTAGAAAAACCTTGTCTAAAAATGGACTGAAAAATGTACAGAGTATGTTTTAAATTGATCAAAAATAACATTTTTTAAATACATGTACCTTAGAAAATATGGTAATAATGGATGCTGGTCTTTAATTAATGATGTCTGATTTATTTATTTTTCTTATACAAAGGAACAACACGAGCTTTTTTCAAATCGTCTGGAACGGACCGGACCCTTGGATTATTGGTAAATTAATAACTTGAGTGAGAGGACAAGTGAACACCGTCACGTACAAATCTAGATAGAATATCGTCCAATCCGGTAGCTTTATTAAAACCTAAGTTGCTCAAGTATTTCTCAAAACACTATTTTCACCTACTATTGAAAAAGAAAAACTATTAGGAGTGACACCTTTGGAAGAAGAACAATCAAACACAAACTTCTGGCCATATTTGTTTCTACATTTTGGAAGCTCTTCAACAAGACTAGAAGCTATATTGACATAAAAAGAGAGAAAATGTTTGGCAAAATTAAGTTTATCAAAGCAAGTTTCGTCATAAATATTGAAACCTATACTCTCAGCAGAAAACAATCCCTTTTAAGAAGGCAAACCAAGCTCTTTCAAAGTTTTCGCAAAGTCTTAGAATCTTTCTTAGTACGATCAAGTTTGCTAGTCAATTATTAAGTTTTCTTTACATTGAAAATTACACACTGTGTTTTATTTCTTCGAATTATCAACATCATGTATTGTTTTCTAGCTTTATTCCACTCATTAATGCATTTTGAAATATCAGACGTCGATAAATTGATCAGGATCAGCACTGTTTGATTCTCGTTTTTTTTTTGGGGGGGGGGGGGGTTTAAAATAAAAATAAAATAAAGTTCACGATAGAATATGCTTAAAAATGCTTTAAGAAAAAAAAAACGAAAAAAACCCCAACAGAAACCCAACTGCAGGCGACACGTGCGAAGTAGATGATATTGTAGCAGACGAAGAGTTAACCCTTGTCATTTTGATTTGTCGTCTGTTCAAATATATATCGTCTGCGAAAAACAATTCGATTTTGAGTTTTGGTTAAACTTTACAAAGTATTAATATGAGTGGCAAATATGTTGGATCCAGATCAGACGCCGCGTTACGCGGCGTCTGATCTGGATCCAAAATGTTTGCAAATATGAACCAAGTCGTGGTTAGCACGAAGGGCTAATATGCTGCGGGTTGATAATAGTAATTTATGATCATTGAAAGTTATTCTGGGTAATAACCTATAATTGTGTCTGTCAGATAAAAATAACACGAACAGTTGCCAAAGATATGGGATCGAACAGGCGTAATAGCCAGCAATATTAACCTTCAACATTCGGCGGGCGAACATTTGATAACTATAACAAGCGGTTTTGATCAAGATGAGACGCCGAGGTATTTGAACTATCAGTTAGATCGAAACCGTTTGATATACTAAAGAGCTTTACAAAAAGAAATGAGAAAAAATCTGATTCCGCGTGTTGCTGCGTGCAATTACTTTTGCATGCGTTTTCAGCTAAACGCTTAAAAGATTATTAGCCAATGGCTCATGATGATATTCATTTGATCTCTTTAATCCAAGGCTGAAACTCATCACAAAAGTCACGAAGCACGAACTACAGCTCGGAGAAGACGATATTCGCTACTCTGTTTAGTCATACAGTGGAGAAGACGTTACTTTTTCCAATAAAATCGTTTACGCTAAAAGTGTTATTTTCTTTTAAAGCAGTTTGGAGCCAGATCAGACGCCGGGTAAACCCGGCGTCTGATCAGGCTCCGAACTGATTGCCACTCATATTAAAATAAAAAGCTCGAATTTTCTAAAACAAATAATGTTCTACATTTGACTGCACTGCACTGCGCTTGCGTTCCGTTTGCGTTCTGCACTATCCACGAGTATTGTTTGGAGTGGGCGTACCCATTGGAAGACGTCATTCTTTCTCAATAAATGCGTTTATGCTAAGATCTCTTTGTCCACTGCAAACAGCATTAACGAATATGTATGTCATAAGCGTTTTGAAACCGTGATGATGTTTTCAAATCAGAATGTCACACAGTTTGGAGCCAGATCTGGATCGAAACTGCTACCAGGGACATCATTTCTACCGGTACCCTAACACTTTAACCCTTTCGGCGGCGAGGTAGCAAAAAGCCGACTTTGCAAACAATTTTGATCCAGATCAGACGCCGTGTAACGCGGCGTCTGATCAGGATCAAAACTGTTTGACACTCATATCAATATTTCTTAAGTAGTACTACCTTTATTCTAGTTTGAAATAATCTTGCAAACGACAATATTGAAGCAGACGACAATATTGAAACAGACGACATTATATCGGTGAAGGGGGTAAAAACCTCACGATTAATTTGTCGCCGAAAGGTTAAAGACATCAAGCCAGTCCATTCATTGATTACCACCCCATTGTCCTCACTACGTGTGAAAATACAGGTAGTTTACCGTATAGCATGAGAAAATTGTTTAGGCAACGGCTCAGCCATCTGAGAGCTTTGATTAGAGGCCCTTACATAATAGATCTCAATAACTTTTTCAATGGGTTTTACTAACCAAGCTATCAAATATTAGGAGCGGGCCTCACATGAGACGCCTGAATGATTCTTTGCCTAGACGCTACCACCACTAGTGCATGCTCTCCATGCTATGACTCAAACTATCTACGGGGGTAGGTGTTACCACCCAAGCTAGATCATGTGATGTCTTTAAATGGACATTTCCAGTTTCTAATTAAGTATGTTTGCAATGGCTAGTACTATTCGCCTGAAGCGTGCAGACAGATAGTTCTGCTTTTGTAATATTTGCTGGTTTTTCATGATTTATGAGAATGTTTTCATGTTTTGTGACCTTTGTACATGATAAACTGTCGTATAGTATATAGAGGTTCATGTGGGTTTTACGGCACTGCAACGCAAAGTTTTCTCTACTGTAGACTTCATTCTCAGTGTTGTTATACTTTCTGGTCCTTTGGAATCATTGATTTCAGCGCATTTACAGTTGAAAGTTGAATTCCGCTTAAGCTGGTGCTAGGGGGCGTGAGCACTGTTGCATATTTAAGTATTGCTCATGAACAGACTCAATTAAACCGAGTCTGCTATTTTCAGTATTTGCTTTGTTTTCTGTGCTTTCAAAGGATCTCCCCTTATTTAGATTTTACAATAACATTGAAATAAACAGTGCTGACACTTAGATATGCTACAATAGTTCAAATGTTAGCCATTTAAGCTTGTTTAACAAAGTGATCATGGCACTTTAAAGTAGACTTAAACTTAAACATTTTCTAACCAACGGCGTAAAGCATTATCAAAACACCGAAGTATCGATACGAGTGTCAAACAGTTTGGATCCTGATCAGACGCCGCGTTACTGTTTGCAAAGTCGACTTTATTCGACTACTGCGATGAAAGGGTTAGGCTCTGTCTGAACGAATGAGCGTTCGTCTAGTCGTGGTCACCTGGGGCCCGTTTTACTAAACTACTTACGCAAAATTTTTGCGTAAGTCAAAATGTTAGATTTTAATTTATATTTTTTATTATCACTTGCTACAAACAGCAAATAGCCAGATCAGAGGACGCGCTAAAAGCGCGTCCTCTGATCTGGCTATTTGCTGTTTGCAAACGTGTATGATAGAAAAATAAGAGTTAAACGATTTTGACTTACGCACAAATTTTGCGTAAGTTGTTTAGTAAAACGGGCCCCAGGAGGCAAACAAGGCATTTCATTCTAGGGTAAAACCAAAAAAGAACAAGCAGGCTAAACGTAAAGCAGAAAGTTTAGGTGAAGGTTCAACCATAAAATGAATAGTGCAGTGCTTAAAAAGTCATTGGAACAGAATTGTTCTAATAAATGACGTCCCCACAAGTATGAGCCGATGCTGGCAACATTTGTCGTACGAAGTTTTATGAAACGGGCCACTGGCAGAGCTGCAAGGAAAACAGTAGGATGATGCATCAGTACATAGCTTTGAGCGGACATAAATCCACCTTAGAAACAATAATGACAACAACAGCTTCTAATATGTTTATTTTGTGATTGCATGTTATTCATGACCGGCATGTTGTGAACTATGTTATTAAATAACAGTAATCGTTATTTCAGTCTCGTCAATGTACAATAATACACATAATATCATTAAATTTTAACAATATCCCGAGTACATAGTCGTTCTTTAGAGCAAAATTAAGATAACATGGACAGACACAATAGAACTATGCTGTATAATAAATACAATATAAATGTAAAAACATAGCCAAAATGAAATCCGAAGTACAGTAAAACCTCGCTATTACGACCACCAAAACGAAGGCTAATTGATTGTTTAATAGACAGGTGACAGCTTAAAGCAAGGTGACAGTGAAACAGAAAGCTCCTACAGGAGCTTTCTGTTTCACTGTCACCTTGTTTTAAGCGGTCACCTACCGTAAACACCCTAATATTTAACATAATTTAGTGGTCGCAATAGAAAGGTTTTACTGTAGATATGATTTTCTTTTATTAAATATTTCCATAAGATAACGAATATACAGTGGAGAAGAGGTTATTCTTTCCCGTTTAAATGCAATCGAAACACAAACGCACTCCGATAAAATAGCGGAAGTGACAACTTTTGACAGTTATGACATTTTATAATCATCCAGGGGCTCGTCTTACTAAACATCGTAACTTTACGATAAAATATATCGTAAGTTTTCGACCAAAAGTTACGATATCGTAACTTTAATTCTCTACGATAATGTTAGTAAGACGGTCGTAAGTAGTTTTGACTGTCGTACGACAAAAGTTACGATAATATTTGTCGTACGATGTTTAGTAAGACGAGCCCCTGAGTTGCAAACAGTTTGAAGTCTAATCAGGTTCCAAACTGCTTGCAATGGAAATAATAGTTTTTTTTGTTACATGTAACGCGTTTATTGGGAAAGAATATCGTCTTCTCCACAGTATGTTATAAATAACTATTTGCGATGTACATTGGGGAAGAAAATATTCTCACCCATCAATGAGCTTGTACTAAAACAATTATTTCCATTGCAAACAGTGTCGGGCCAGATCAGACTCCATGCTGCTTGATGAAAATAAAGATTTGTGAAAAACATGTTGTTTGTTGTTGTTGTTGTTTTGCTACATTTAATTACACTACCTTTAGTTTCGATAAGACAGGCGAAAAATAACATCTTTTCCGCTAAACAGGTTGCAGTGAAGGGGTTAATAACATCAACTGGACTATCAATAAAGGCAAGTTTTACTTATTTCTAAACCAATCACTGTGGTGTCAGGGCTGCCATAAGTTGACATGAAAAATCCTAAGATTTCCAAACTTGCATTTTTCAAGTTCGATTTTACGAATCGTACCATTACCCCATAGCCTTTTTCTTTCTTTATTGACATGCAGTGACTTAAAGCAGGCTGTAAGTAAAGCAGAATGCGTCTTAGGGCGCAGTCTGTTTTACTTTCAGCCAGCTTTAAGCTACCATGTACTGGGGAAAAATCCGGAGATTTAGGAAAAATCCGGGAAAATGGAAGCCCTGTGGTGTGATTTCTCATTAGAATCGTCTCAAAGGGAAAATTATAATAACGAGTCACAGCTTAGGGATTTTCTTGAAATATGATCGAAAACATGTTCAAATATTCAAATTTACTCCATTTTATCTGGAGCCCTACACTAATTTTATTGTCTGTAAAGGCACTGGAATAATTATTTGGATCATTACTCTTGTTATGATTCCACAAAAATGAGGGATACAATTATTAAAATACCATAGAAACCAATCCACTAATTACTAATTATCACAAAAAGGAAAAGTAAAAACGACCAAATGATTTCGAAATCTTATTAGCCCTTTATTGAAATATTTTCTGATAATAAATTATGTTCTGTTAATTACTAGTATAATCCGCTAACTGTCACTTATTATGTTCTCTTCATAATAAGCGTCCGGAATTTCGGACTAAAAAGAGTTGATACGAAAATAACATAGTTTGGACTGTGATCAAAACCCGAGTTACAAGGCGTTCGGTTACAATCCGTAGTGTTAAAGGTGTCAGAGATGCCGGCATGGATGCCATAAGTTGGTCATAAAAATCCAAGATTTCAAATTTTCAATTTTTCAGACGCAATTTTACTTATCGTACTTTTACCCCATAGTATGTTTCTTGTTTTGAAAACACATGACTGCTTAAACATGTTGATAGTAAAGCAGAATGCGCCTTAAGGCGCATTCTGCATTACTTTCAGCCTGTTTTAAGCTACGATCTGCTAGGATAAAAATCCGAATATTTAGGAAAAATCCGGAGAAATGGCAGCCTTGCGCCGGTCCTGCTAGTAAATGGGATAAAACATTTTTACGACGATTTAACGGTAAATCTTTGACAAAATCTAATTAGTGCAGTCCCCTAATAGTTTAATTATCGTCATCGTGCCATTTATCAGCCACCAGGGATTAACAAAGATGACAGAACAGGAGTGCTGGCTCTTTCTCTGCTGTACTGCAGTCAGTTTTAAATTTGTTGTCTGCATTTATCTTTAAAACTTAGATTACTGACTGTTAGACTAAGAACAACACAATCATGAGGGTTAAACAGTTTGGGCCCTGATCAGACGCCGCATTTTGCGGCGTCTGATCTAGATCCAAATTGTTTTGCATATACACTGGAGAATCTGTTATTCTTTCCCAATAAACGCGTTTACGCTTAAACTATTATTTGCAGTGCAAACAGTTTGGAGCCAGATCAGACGCCGGGTAACCCGGCGTCTGATCAGGCTCCAAACTGTTTGCCACCAAGATAAACATGAATTATCAGAATTGTCCAAAAGTTGTTCTTTTCTACGTTTTAGCGCTTTGCGTTTGCGTACGTTTGCGTTTAAACGGGAAAGAATAACGTATTCTCCACTGTATATTTATTATATACATCAGTCAAGTCGAACTAAGCATCAGTATATGGATTATAAACTAGACAGGCAATTGTGTGCTAAATGGACTTTACTACAGTTGAGAAGACGTTAATCTTTCTCGTTTAAACGAACAAATTCATTTTTACCCCAAATCAAGGTTTCTTCATTACTCCCAGTTCATGGGTTTAAATGGAAATTCGAGGAACAAAATTTTAATAATGTATATAGACAAAACATGAAGAACATACAATGTACATAGACAAGACATACACATTCACAAACAAATAATTCAGAATATATTATCAGTGTCAGTAGATTTGATACTATTAGAACAGAAACGCAGTCAAAATGGATAGAAACGTACAAAATTAAATATTCTAGAAAACTGATTATTTTTTACATTTTGATATGTGACAAACAGTTTGGAAACTGATCAGATGCCGGATTACCCGGCGCCTGACCTGACTCTGTATACTGTTTGCAATGGAAATAAAATGTTTAGTATAAACGCGGTTATTATGAAAGAATAATGTACAGTAATCCCTCCGAACAACGATTCCCTCCTTACAACAACGATTGCCGCTTTTCCCTAACAATGCATCAAAACTAACACTTTCACCGCTCCAATATCGTCTGCTTAAAAGTGTCGTCTGTTGTTATATATTGGACATTTTGACAGAAAAAAGAAACATAATGACGATTGGCAAACAACTTGAATCCAGATCAGACGCCGCGTTACGCGGCGACTGATCTGGATTCAAGCTGTTTGCAAATGTAAGGCAAGTCATTCCCAGCTCTCTAAGGGTATTATTTATCCCTCCCTATAACAACTCCCTCCTAACAGCACATACAATATCTGTTTCCCATAGATGTTGTTGTTGAGTGGGAGCACTGTATTCCTCACCTTATCACACTCTCTTTCACATCCGCCTGACACATTCACCTCTGTCTTAGGTACAGTGGAGAATCTGTTATTCTTTCCCAATAAACACGTTTACGCTAAAACTATTATTTGCAGTGCAAACAGTTTGGAGCCAGATCAGGCGCCGGGTAACCCGGCGTCTGACCAGGCTCCAAACTGTTTGCCACCAAGATAAACAAGAATTATCAGAATTGTCCAAATGTTGTTCTTCTCTACGTTTTAGTGCTTTGCGTTTGCGTACGCTTGCGTTTAAACGGGAAAAAATAACAGATTATCCACTGTAAGGTACTACTTTTTGCGTAGTATTCTTAAAACTCATGACGTTTTAGTCTCTGTCAGCGTCTTTTACAACAAAGTGTTCCAGAACACATTTAAAACCCCAATCTATAATGGCATGTAGTAGCTGAATGATTGTGTTCCACGTTCACTTAGGATAAACATTTGAAATAAACGTTGTTTGCCCTCTGGGTTATTTATATAAACGGTCGTTATATCGTTTAAGTTTCCGTTTTCAAAGTGAACAACCTCATAATTTAAAGCAACAACCCTCATTTATACCTATCCCATACTTACAGTCATAGAGTACCATTCTAGTCTACCTCAACCTCTCCATCATCTTTGATGCTATATGCATCGCCAATATCATGCCAAAACATTCAAACTTTAACCCTTTCAAACAACTTTCACAGTGGACAGTTGCTCTTGAATCAAGCGACTACTTAGTTAAGTAGTGTGTATATACAAATGTAGTAGCATATGTCATAGCTCTGTGTGGTATAATCCATTGTATAAACATCCACTGCAGAAGCCTTCTATTTTGGCGTGTCATGCATCTCACAACAATATGTATGTATTGTCTATAATGTTGCACATAAACATTCTATTGAAATGTCGCTTGGTGCAGGGTTGACTGTATACTTACATATTGTAACGTTCACCAAATATATTCCTTTATTCCAAATGTTTTTTGTTAGTCGTGATTGTATTCATCCACAAACTAGGAGAAGAACCTAATAAGCAAACATTACTTTCGTTCTCATCCTAAAGTATATTTATGTATGGTTATAAAATATGTACTATTTTGAAGTAATATATGGTTAAATTGAATGGTTAAACGGTTTTACTCAGTTCAAAATACACACACAAAAAAAATCTGAGATTTGTACATTTTATTTCATTTAATTTCGACTGAAAACTACATGTATCATTTATGATATATTTTAATAATTGTCCGTATTTGTAGAAATACTTCTGATTTTAATCGGATTGAGTTGCTGACAAGTTGGACGAAAAGAAGATTTTCCTACGAACCTTGGCAACTAGAGCTGCATCCTGTGACATAAATGTACAGTAGAACCTCTCTATTACGACCACTAAAAAAAGCCTAATTGTCCGTATAAAGGACAGGTGACAGCTTAAAACAATGTGAAAGTGAAAGCTCCTGTAGGAGCTTTCTGTTTCACTATCACATTGCTTTAAGCATTCATATGTATTAAACGATTAATATTTGACACAACTAAGTGGTCGTAATGAATACTCTCTATGAGGAGATTCTCTTAACCATTCGAGAACAATATGTATAAACATCAAAAGCAGAACTGCTGAAATTTTAATCTGGGATCATAGTGTGTCTCTTACTCTTCTGTGACTATCTATCTATTAAGAAATGAAATATGAATCTGGCTTCATAAAAGATGTTGCATTCGACATTTTTTTCCCGAAGAGGATTTGGAAAATCAGACGTTATTGGTCCTTCCGAGCCCTGATATAACATTGTTTTTGAGAAGCACATGACGTGTACATCATTTCTTTTCAGATGTCTATCATAAAGTAACAATTGTTGATATAAGTACAAAATGGACCCCTTTAAAGCCATTTATCACATAACTTGCGGTCTGGGAGTGGACTGAAGCCTTTATATATCGCAATCCACTAGTGAAATATCGTTATTACGCTCCAGTCAACCTTTGCATCCATGGATAAGCGCTGGATGATGCGGGACACCAAATGACGTCATTTGCGATGACGTTACCGTAAACAACGTCAGGTTTTGGCGGAATATCTACTACAAACTACGGCTTCGTTTGATTTAATAGGTGTTTAAGATTGTTTTGTGCTAAATAAAATCTCACATTCGTGCTCATTACTTATCTTTTTAAATAAACTCGTTGACTAAAATTAATATGACGCTCGCCAATAATGAGCAGTCTTGTAAGATCCTCTATGTTTATAATTCTAGCAAAACATTAACTTGATCTCTTTCAATTTCATCAACGGGGCTAATAAGTTTATGGTCATAAAAAAGTGATTATCTGACATTAGCTGACATATCTATTAGGACTCCGCATCAAATGAGTTGAACGTAATTATTCCAATTGTTGTTTGTAGGGAGAAATCAAATTAAGATTACTTTACTTTTATTTTTTAATGTGTTTTATGTGTATATCCCCTATACCCGCCTCTATTAGTTATAGAACGTTTTTCCGGAGACATTTAGTATAAATTAAATGTGCTCAATTAATTATCTTTTGAACTTTCCGGAAAACAATTGGGTTATACAAGTGCTCAATTAATTGTCTTGAACTCTCAGGAAATAATTAGGTCACCCATGTGTAATCCAGTGCTCCTTCCCTACAAGTCAACGACACCCAATGGGGGACGCATGTTGTTTGTGTTCTTCGGAGGGAGTCTTTATAGGGAGGGAAAATTAAGACTTGGCTTACATTTACAAACAGCTTGAATCCAGATCAGAGGCGTCTGATCTGGATTCAAGCTATTTGTCACTCTTCATTATATTTGTTCTCTCAAAATGTCCACTTATATTTTACTTCGATTATACACAGTAGACGACAACTTTAAGTAGACGATATTGCAGCAGTAAAATCGTTGTCCTGTTAAGGTAACTGCGGCAATGGTCGTTGTAAGGGGGAAGTCGTTGTTTTGGCCGTTGTAGGGAGGGGGCACTGTATTAGCAAGTTTGAGAAGAAGTGTGCATGGAATGACTGACAAACAAAGAATGTGATCACCTGTAATGCATTCAAATAAATCGTATTTTAGTCATACAGCGGTGAATAATTATTTATTTACCCAGATAGATCTTTCCTCTTTAAGCGTTTCTAAAACTTGACGATTTAGATGACATCATCTATATATTAAGTGACAAGTTAAACTAGTTAATGTTAACTAACCTTTTAAAATTTACTTACTGCATTTGCAAACAGATCAGATCAGATGACTTATATAGGACCAGTATTTATTTAACTACTCAAAATTCCAAGTAGAATTGTTCAAGTTTTGGTAACTAAAAAGATCAACAAGGGAACCTAATAATCCACAAGAGTTACTCGGTATTGAAAGAGCTAATTGCATCATGTACACATACCTACGAAACGGATACATGTAACACAAGTTCTCACCATTGACTGCAACAAATACGCGTTGTAACATATTGGTGAATTAAAAGGAATTTCTGTTAGATTTTCAGACTTCGAAAATACCAGTCTGGACAACAATGGTTATTTACTCACTACTCTTAGATAACATTAAATAATACTCCATTCACTACTTTATTAATTTCATCATTAAAATACCAACATTCATTTTGTTACATCCGTTCCCTATTTTCATATACAACGACACTGTTTTTGAAAATTCAATATAATTTTTGTTTATGTTTCAAATCCTAGTCAGGTGTCGGGTTACATTTTAAATTACAGTGGAGAATCTGTTATTCTTTCCCGATAAACGCGTTTACGCTAAAACTATTTTTTCGTTTACAAACAGTTTGGAGCCAGATCAGACGCCGGGTAACCCGGCGTCTGATCTTGCTCCAAACTGTTTGCCACCAATATAAACATGAGTTATCCTTTTTGTCAAAAAATTGTTCTTTTCTACGTTTTATACTTTGCGATTGTGTTTCGTTTGCGTTTAAACGGGAAAGAATAACAGATTCTCCACTGTAACTCCTTAGGGAATTGGTATTATTATGGAGAGAATAAAATGTACACGCATCAAGTACAGTTAGCTGTACAATATGACACGTTCAACATTTGAAAATAAAGTGTATTCCAAATCAAACTCGACCTTAAAAGCTTGTTTGACACTCGCGTAAAACTTTCTTCATTTAAATTTTTCATCGGCATATTAATATCGACTTATGACGCCTATATTCACTGATAGCTATAACGACGGGTACGGTGATGAATACTATATTATTTCCCAAAAAAATGCAGTCAATAATATTACGACATTTACTGTACAGTGGAGAATCTGTTATTCTTTCCCGTTTAAACGCAAACGTACGTAAACGCAAAGCACTAAAACGTAGAAAAGAACAACTTTTAGACATTCTGATAATTCTTGTTTATCTTGGTGGCAAACAGTCTGGAGCCTGATCAGACGCCGGGTTACCCGGCGTCTGATCTGGCTCCAAACTGTTTGCACTGCAAATAATAGTTTTAGCGTAAACGCGTTTATTGGGAAAGAATAACAGATTCTCCACTGTATCTCTTTCACTGCCTAGTTTTATTGTCTGTTGTAACCCTCTTATCGCCAAAATATCACCTGCATTGGGATTTAGTAGTGTCATCTGCAATATTTGAAAAGTCAACTTTAGGACTGTTTTAAGTGAAGAAATGTCGATAAGAGTGTCAAACAGTTTGGATCCTGATCATACGCCGCGTTATGCGGCGTCTGATCAGGATCCAAACTGTTTGAAAAGTCGCCTTTTGACGACGTTGGCAGTACAAAGTTTAATGTTTCTAATGATTCAGAGTCTAAGATTCCTTCAAGCAATACACCCAATAGTCTGGTAGCAGCAGCTGCACAACTCCTGTCACTGGACTTGTCTTTGTCGTTTCTTGGTACCATGCGTGTAAAGGCATTATTCTGGGATTTCAAGTGTCTTGTTAGTATACGAGATTCCTATTGTATACAGGACATTGACCATGCAGAGCTTTTTACGTTAACATAAGTATCTTACAGTGGCGAAGACGTTATTCTTTCCCGATAAATGTATTTACGCTAAAACTTTTATTTCCATTGCAAACAGTTTGGAGTCAGATCAGACGCCGGGTTACAAACTGTTTGCCATTCAAATCAACAGAAATAGTCTGTATTTTCAAAATGTTGTATTTTTTCTATATCTTATTGGAATGTTTTTGCGTTTCGTTTGCGTTTAACCCTCATCCAGACCTTGCAAAAACTTCCGTTTGAGACTTTTGGGGTCCATTGGACCCAATTGTGCATTTTTGTTACTTTTCTAAGTCAAGGTAGGCAATTGTGACATAACTGATGCCGCATTATAAATTGGTGTTTTTATGCTATTAAGTAGTGATAAAACCGAAACGTTGCTCTCACTGTTACCATGGCAACCAGTGACCATAGTAACACAAAAAACAAAGTTTTTTGCTGTAAAATAAAATTTTATCTAATAACTTGTGCAGAAAATGTACAGATGGGGAAATGTGGACATTTTCATGACTAGAAATACCTTTGTTACATTAACGGTGTATCTTTTACAGAACTATGTAAATATTTGGAAGAAAATGACAAAAATATGGTTGGGGTCCAGTGGACACCAAATAATATTTATTCATATTAACATGGGTTACTATACAACTTTTAACCACGGCTGATTTAAAAACCTTATAAGTGGAACATCTGTAACCAAAACAGCTTCCCAGCTGATCAATATCGTCAATTTGTTAAGCTTTGTTTCTGCTTCCAATTATTTTATGACAATAGTTGGCAAATTTATTTGGCCTGTCACCGTGCATGTCTTAGCTCCGTGCAGGATTCATGACGCTGACACTGAGACAGTGGCATGTCAAATATATGTGATAAAACTAAGCATGGTAAACACATGTAATGAAAGTAACACATACATAACTTATAATGGTGAAGATATAAGAGATTTAAATATCAATTGCTTAACACCATGTCTTGAGTACTACTCATAACTATGTCTGCTTCACATCATCACATGTCTGATGAGCTGCATGATAGTGCCCTAGACGCAGTTACAGGTGTACACACTGTCCGTTTTGGTCAATGGTCTAAACCAGATTTTTGTATCACTGTAATGAACTATGATTTGCAGTTTCCTGCGATCATCATTTATTACATTAATTTTGATTCATGAATGAAATAACAAGAAATTGTATCAAACATTAGGTTAAGCCACTGCTGACCAAGCGTTTGCCATACATCCTAATTGGAGCAAGTTTGTCTATTGTATGTCTTTCTTCCCCTGTAGCTATATAGTTGAATCTGATATACTGAAACATGGCAATGAATCATTGAATAGACGCCTTAAATACCGACCGACCAGACCTCGTTGGCCAACGTTCAATAGGGTCAAGGGCAAAGGTCAAGGTCACCAATCTTGGTCCATGACTGCTATGGAAACTTCAAGAAAGGACAAGAACCAAAAATAATACAGTACACTTATTTGAATCTTGAAATCATTTGCATAATTTTAGGTCAGATAGAATTGTATTCGTTCCATACAGTGTGAATCCCTTGGATTCGCGGTTTGCGCTCCGGGGTTATAATATCGAAGGGAAATAACTTAATCACAAGATCGTGAAATATATATTTTGATATGTGCAGTTGAAAAACAGTAATATCGGGGTTATCATGTATTAAATAAATGACAGTATTGTAGTTGTAAACAACAAGGAACAAATTTAAAATGACCCTAAATACATTTTACTAACCTTTAGAATTCTGGGGTGCGGCTGGACCCCAGCCGTGTTTTGACCTATTTAGTACGTATTTCACACAAGTGTCAAAAACAGCCATAGGAGCAATGTCTCAAAACGTCATAAGCGTCATTAGGCTGAATACTTATTTTCTAGAAAATATAAAGCCGCTGGGGTCCAATGTACCCTTAAAGGTCCGGCTGAGGGTTAAACGGGAAAGAGTAACGTCTTCTTAAGGTACTTCGTATATGCGCGTAGTTTCCATACGATTGTTATGAAAATTGTCATGAAGAATGATAATAGCCTAAGAAACAATGTGTGTAAATATAGGCAAAATTTATCGTGTGGTTTGTCTTTAAGGTCTTTTTTCTGACAAAAACCTAGAATTTTGATGATTTTATTTTTCTTAAAAATGAATAAAGCTAATGACTATAATTCTCGCCCAATAAGTAGTCCACAACATTCATTACAAGAAAAGCTAAAAACATTTTGAATAAAGGTGTTCAGAAAGATGTTATCAGCTATTTAAATTTTGCAAAATGCTAAAAAATTGAATTACAAAAACTGACTCATTCAATGTATATTTGTTTTCATTTTATTCAAATATATGGTTGATGAACTAGTCAGTCTGAAAAAATTAGAAAATATTACAGTCAGGATTTGTTGTAATAACATATTTTCTTATTAAAATGTGGGATATTTGTTGTTTAGATACAGTTACCTACCTTAGAATTAAAATGCATTATTATTTATTCATGGACTTGCATACAAGGTTATTATATTGTTTGAACATAATTATAATGGGCAATATCGATCTTGAAAAGGTTAGCGTATTGATAAGCTTCAAGGTGTGGCTTTATAGTTCGATCAAATTGTTTACATGTTTACCGATTTAATTGACTTGTAAGTCATTAAACTAAAACGTACAGGTAAGTGGACATATACTTGGACCGTAAACATCACTAGTACTAATCAACGAAGACTAAACATAACATGTCTCTTGATTACTGCGTTATGGATTGACAAGTCAATAAATCGGACACTAAAAAAAATATTTGGATCGGATGGGTCTCGAACCTATGACCTTTGGATTGCTAGTCAACCACTATAGTCAACCACTATACTAACTGCGCTATGAAGGATTATACTAATTTATATCAACACTTCCTTTATATAAATTTTCTAGTATAAACACGTACGAAAAAAGTTTGTGTCGTCCAGACGCATATCCGCTCGCCCGCAAGACCGACTTCCGGTAGCGAAAGGCCTTAACTGTAAGTTAACTCTATATTGAGCAGTTAGCGAGTAATGCAGATTTGGAAATAAGTAGAGCAGCTGTGTTTTGAACATTTTGTAGTTTGCTCAAGAATGTCTTTGAGACGCCAGTTAGAAGGGGGTTACATTATAGTCTAGGCGTGATGTAACTAAGGACTGCATCAAGGAATTAATTCGCTTTTTGGAATATGGTTGTCTTCATTGTTTGTCCCGCGTCCGATCTTTTGCAAACGCAGGCTAAAATCACTAATCGGAGGAAAATAATGACAAAACCTTTTTCATTTGAAGCCTTTTCTTATTGGAGTTAAAACCATCGGCGTATCATGACAATAAACAAATAAGAAACACCATTCTTATCAATTTACATGGTATAGAGTGATGAAAAAAAATACCATTAACTGGCAATTTTTAATTCTTTTTATGACATTTTCAAATAGTACTTGAGCAACAACAGCTACACCATGGGGATTTGTGATCCACCAAATTAGGAATGAGACAGGGCCTGGTTCTATATATGGGTTTCTAACTGGATATTATTTATTGATATAGGATCGACGCTAATCATTTTAAGTGCGACTGAAATACTATTTTTAAACAGCTTAGGATCCAAACATACGTCGACTTACATAAGGATCTTAGGTGTTTGGTCTCGTAACTATTCTCATTGCTTGTAAATGGCCTATGTCTAAAGATAGTACCATACACTTACACTGTAAAAATCATTGTAGATACGTAGCAAGAAACACATGTGTCTTTAATTGATCAGGGGCGTTTATGCTAAAATATCGATGCCAAGTTGCCCATTGCAAACAGTTTAGAGACAGATCGGTCGCCTGGTCTCGGCACAGATCATGCTCAAAGCTGTTTGACACTCATTTTCGAACTACAGCCATTCTTTTCTTTTATTGGCACTACATCTGTGTTAGGTTTCTGTTTAACCTTCCTCTGTATATTCCCAAAGTTCAACAGTTATTTGCAAACAGTTTGGATCCTGATCAGACGCCGTGTAACGCGGCGTCTGATCAGGATCCAAACTGTTTGGCGCTCGTTACAATATCACTTTTGTCAATTTACTTAAAATTTGAATTTGATAAATAAAAGCAGACGACACGTGTTTGAAGCAGGTGACGTCATGGCAGCAAGGGGGTTAACCGGGGGATATAAAACGTCTTCCAACTGCGTGATTTATTCCCGTGACACAATTCCTGTTGCACAATCGATACTTGTCAGAAATTAAAGTCAAGCACAAAATTCAGTTAGAGTTAAAGTGTTTACTTTTCCACCACTATATATCATGACAATGAATTCTAGTGGGACTTTAAATGTTCCCATTTAGTCACATGTATTTCTTTATTGTCATGAAACGCAGTTAATCTAAATATAACTGCTGGATTGTTCGAACTCTGGGTCCAAATTTTCTTTTCGAAAGCTTGACTTTCATTTAACCTACTTTTGTAGCACGTGTGCAAAAAAGATCTAGATCAGACAGCAAGCAATATAAATGAGTCATGAAATGGAGAAACCAGACTTACATGTATGTCATTGCAATAGTGTAAAGACCATGCGTCTGACCGGGTCAAAACTGTTTACGTTTTATAATATAATACAGTAAAACCCCGATAATTCGAACTCGCGTTAGTTCGAACATACCCATAGTTTAAAGTTAAAACGTGGTTAAGCTGTGGTTAAGTTGAACTACTGGTATGTTCGATTTAAGCGAGATCGAATTATCGAAAATTCAAATTATCAAATACTGGTACCATCGATTTAAGCGGGTTCGAATTATCGAGTTTCGACCGTTAATGTGCAATAACTTCCAGTATAATTATCTAAGACATATTCGGCATCTATATATTAACCTGAGATCAAAAACACATTGAGAATAAAACAAAGTATGTTTCTATAAACGAAAGAATATGAAAAAGTGTCAGAGAACTATTATCGGAAACGACTGAACACGATGCGGCATACCGTATTGTAATGAAATGCCTTTTTAACTGGCTTAATACTGTCTGGAATATTCACCGCCATATCAAATGATGTCTGGAATAATATTGTCTATTTAAGAAATTTGATCACTTCGATATAAAAAAAAAAAATTGATATTGATACATGTATGGGTGGCAAATGATTTGACTCCTGGTCAGATAGTTTTGAATATATGAGTGATATGCTGAATAAACGTACCTTTGTCTTAACCCTTTGAACCCTAGTCCCGCATATAGGCGTGCTTTTCAAACAGTGTACATGTGAATAGTACACATGTCCTAGGCAAACAGTGAAGACCCAGATAAGAGGGCTCCGAAAGGAGCCCTCTGATCAGGGTCTTCACTGTTTGTCATAACTCCAAAAATTGACAAAAACAACCCTTAAAAGTCAGAAATGGACTAGACTGAAATCGAAACTGGATTTGTCCATTTAAGTTTCAGGGAGGAAAGAGTTAAACTTTGATATTCTGGTCCCAATAGTGATATAACCTAACAACTGAGAAGACATTATTTTTCCCACACTAAACACATCTGTACTAAAACAAATTTGCCCAATTAAAACAGTTTGGAACTATTTTTTATTGTTCTGCGCACCTGGAAGTATTGCACCAACTATTGAATTTAAAACCTGTCAGCATTGCAGTTTAAACCTCTTCACTGCCTTACCCCGAGTACAATGGTTATTTGCAAACAGTTTAGATCCTGATCAGACGCCGCGTGACTCGGCGTCTGATCAGGATCCAAACTGTTTGCCACTGATTTCAATATTTTCTTAATGCAAAATACCTAAAACTTCATTTTAAGAAATAAAAGCAGACGACAATTTAGTCGTTTAGAGTTGATGACGTCATAGCAGGGAAGGGGTTAAACTATAAGCGGTCCACAGCAAAAAAACAACCCTATGCGTTACAGTGGGGAATCTGTTATTCTTTCCCGTTTAAACGCAAACGTACGCAAACGCAAAGCACTAAAACGTAGAAAAGAACGACTTTTGGACAATTCTGATAATTCTTGTTTATCTTGGTGGCAAACAGTTTGGAGCCTGATCAGACGCCGGGTTACCCGGTGTCTGATCTGGCTCCAAACTGTTTGCACTGCAAATAATAGTTTTAGCGTAAACGCGTTTATTGGGAAAGAATAACAGATTCTCCACTGTATGTCAAAGAAAAGGATTGTAAAGAAAACGAGCCCAGTCATTCTCAAAGCGTTCAGACGCCGTGTTGCAAGTTGATTGTAGTCTCCATGGTTCCCGTCGTACTTTGAAAGTACATCAGGCAAAGCGCAACTGCTTTAAAATGATTGTTTGTCCGAATTTCTGCTTAATTCAGTCACTAACCACAAACTTTTGAATTAGGTACGTAGTTTTGTATAAAATTGAATCTATAGGCCACAATAAGAAATTGCGAACCACCTCAAATAAGAAATAAAAACCTATTACAGCTTTTATAACTCCACCCACCGTCTAGCATTGCGGTAGCCATTTTAATCTATTTTATGCGGGGCGCATTATTGCGCTTTGTCTGACCCTTTCTACGTAGGGTAGTGACATGTTATACAGACTAAACTGATTGCACTTTGCTCGAATAGGTTTATTATTCCCTGTTAAGAATTTAATTGCCAGTTCAATGTCTACCTTACCTATATAAAGAACGAGACTCTGGAAAATATTTCTCACGCAGAATATTAACATATAAAAACAACTTTTAACATAATTAATTTGATCTGTTACATTGGCTAAGGAAATCAGAAAACATACAGCTCCCTGCCAGACATAGCCAATAACTAACAGAACAACCCATGATCACACAGCTCCTTCATAAGTTGTCTGATCTGGATCTATACTGTTTTAAAAGCGTCAACAGCAAGAGAATGGTTAATTTATTGTGTTTGCGGATCGCTTATTCCCATGGCATTACGCAATAAAAAAGTGAAGCGTTAAATTCAGTTACAGATAATTTACTAATTGTTTTCCCGTTAAATACCATGCAAATTAACTCTATAGGGAGTTCTTATTAAATTATCGCCACGAGACACCAATACTTTAACCCATTTGCGTCCAGTGAATTATTCCATGTTTTATATTGGATTAGTCCATTTTTTATCAAAGGGATGCCTGGTCAAAATGTTCATTTTCTTTTTGTTTTATATTGAAATTCCTATCAGCAAACAGTGTAGAGTCATATATGGGATCGTGGACACAAATGGGTTAATCCTTTACCACATAGCCTTTTTTAGTTTTTAAGACAGTTGGCCACTTAAAGCAGATTGAAAGTACAACAGAACGCGCCTTAAACCGCATTCTCCTTTACTTTCAGCCTGCTTCAACTACAATAGCAGGGCGACCAATCACGTGACTTTTGTATTGATAGTATTTACTAACAATGGCCGACAGCTTTCAAGAAAAAAGGTGAGTTTTGCATTTTTCTTCGTCTATAGGTATTCTTGCAAACAGACTTATCGACCATGGTCTGGTCCACACATTTCATGTCATTTTGGTACCAAAGGCTCAACGCCACATGCCATAGTTTCTTTGGAATGCTTGTCACAAGTTTCGAATTGAGGGGAAAGATTCTTAAATTTTCGGGATACGGTTTACTAACGAAGATTGTTTTGGCATCTAACTCGAAAACGGTTTTATGTCCTGTGACTTCAGATGTAGAAACACATTCTACAAGATTCAGTTTGCCCAAAAATGTGTGTTTTTCATAAAAAATCAAATAGTTGCGTGATAGAAAGGATGATGTACAATAAGAGTAGTGTATTTTAACGAAATAATGGAGATAGAGTATACTAATCAAAATGAATAGAGTATTTTAATGATGGCAGTATGTCCAAAACGAGCCAGTTTGCGTGGCATTTCCGAAAAGAGGCACCGGTTTTTTTCAAGAGCTCACGAACAACATGTCATCATTACCTTTGAACTTTTCTGTTTGTTTGTTATAGTTTGCTAGTCGCGTTCAAAAGGTTTAATTATAAAATCGGTAAGTGTGCTCGGCAAGTGTTCCATGACATTCTAGGACAGTTTAATTGACCACTCTGACCTGATACTGGCTGATAGCTTTTAGAAAATTGGTTACCAGATCTAATATCTCCAGTTGAGGTCTGTGTTCCCGTTGCTGATTTTGTGCCTTTTAGAGTGGACTCATACGCCCCACCACGATTTCCCAAATTTATGAATTTTTAAACCGTTTATCTTTTTAAAAAAATACGATTAAGTTTAGTTTCGTTGGCCAAAAATTCGAAAAAATAGCCTGCCCTGCAGAACCCTAAAATAAGAGAATATTATTTGTTAGAAGTGCTTACGACCTTGTTTTGTTTTGTTTTTAGCTCACCTGGCACAAAGTGCCAAGGTGAGCTATTTTGATCGTGCTGTGTCCGTCGTTCGTCGTCCGTCGTCAACAATTTCTTTAAACGACATCTCCTCCTAAACTACTGGTTGGATTTTAACCAAACTTGGCAGGAATGATCCTTATATGGTCCTCTTTAAAAATTGTTCAAATGGTTTCGGTCCGTTGCATATCTAGGTCACAGGAGCTAAAAATAGATCGTTTCAATAGAAACTTAAAAAATATTCTTCTCTGAAACCACAGTACCCTGAGCTTAGATATTTTGCACAAAGCATCATCTTCAGATCCTCTATCAAGTTTGTTCAAATTATGTCCCTGGGGTCGAAAATGACCCCGCCCGGGGGGGGGGGGTCACAAATTTACATAGAGTTATAAAGTGAAATCTTCAAACCTCTTCTTCTCTGAAACCGATAAGCTAGAGCTTTGTTATTTGGCCTGTCGTAACTTCTAGAGGTATACTTTACCAATATTGTTCAAATGGTTCCGGACCGTTGCATATCTAGGTCACAGGAGCTAAAAATAGATTTTTAAAAAAAAAATGCTTAAAAAATCTTCTCTTAAACTACAGTACCTTAAGCTTAGCTATTCTACACTCAGCATCATCCATTCAGCAATTGGCACAATCATATTGTCATAATTTCTCAGCTTTCCAAGATATGTTACATTTACATCAACGGTCCCAGGTGAGCGATTTAGGGCCGTATACGACTCTTGTTGTTGTTACGAATGTCTGGAACCTAACCCGATCCACCTAACTGAAAATCATAGACCCGCACCTGATTTATCTTGAACCAGCGATAAGGAGATAAGTAACAAAAATATCCCACAAATTTCACGCATGCACGGATGTTTAACAATTTGTAAGGAGTATTGTTTATTGCTACTAAACATATTTTAAAGTAAAACACGCTCATACATTCTGCTACAGCTGTCCACATTTAAGAACCAGTGAGTGTAGTTAAAGTTGTGTTTTGCTCATGAAAAAAGGGTGATGATCAAAATTGGCTTCCAACTATGGATCATAATCTTTCTCGTAACTTCTCAATGTCATACGCTGCAACAGGTAGTTTCTGCAGTGTTTTCAACAAGAACACAGGCACGTCTGACGTTTCTGACACGTCGTTATTGTCATATACAGTAAATTCTGATCTATTTTCAATAACTTCGACAACTTCATTTACTTCTTGTAAACAACTTTCCAACTCTTGTTGCTTTTCTTTAAGTGACAATCCATGCTCAAATCCAAGTAGGTCAACATCTCCATACTCAGCCGTCAAGGCTTGCTTCAACTTTTTACCATCATAATGTCAAACAAGTCGATTTCCGACTCAAATTGTCGCTCATTGATGAGATGACATCTGTCAGCACACCGGGTTTTCTTTCTCCTTCTACTTTGTAGTGATCGAATGCACTTTGAACAGAAGGGTCTGGGACCGCAAAGTTAATTTCAGAAAACTGCGGATCGTAATGTCCACGATCAGCCATTTTCAGCACTGTGCCACACTGACTTTTAAATCATGCCATGAAATGTACAAATCTCTTGCCAAACATTCTCCATCCTAACTTCCAGAATTGTTTTGTTTCATTGGAATACCTCATGCGAGTAGTAGAGGAGCAGTCATACCACTTTATCACTTCCGACCACAGCAAGAAAGCAATGTTGTCCAAGGGAAACGTCTTGTTGGATACCATTTCAAAGAACCGCAACATACTATGGTCCATGCCATCATGTTCTGCAAGGGATTTCATAACACTCGGAATAAGCTCGTGCATTTTTCGCCATGATAATTTTTTTTTTATGTGCACCTCTTCTGTGTCAGACACACCTGTTTCAAGTTGATCGCCCAAGTAAATGTTATCTGTGGATACTTTTTCAGAACTGTCAACGCAGTCTTCCCAAACATCATCAAACTGGACAGTATGCGTTGGTGGTGCTGCTAATGATGTCGAATGTGTGTATAATAAAGATCGCGCTGGTGTTTTCCTGGACGTTAATTATTTGTCATTTAGTTTTCTGGGCGAAGGCGAGTTTAATTTACAAACTTGGTCTTTGTATGGAGACTTGACTGATTTAAACTTTTTCGTTGCAGGCGCACATTTATATAGAGGCGACTTGAATGGCGATTTTAATGGCGCCTGTCTTTTAGTCGGCGTGTCCACTCTTTTCCTCTTACCTGTGTGAAGAACGCATACATTTGTGGTCGCCGCACTTCTTCGCTGTAGGTACTTTCTTAAAGTGGTTTGTTTCCCCATTATCTGAAATAAAAGTCACACTGTAGATGGAAGCCAAGCTAAGTTACACTTTAGATAGAAGTCAAGTTTAACTGCTTTAACCGTTTGCTCCACTCCAAAGTATATATATACCATGCAAACTGGCTCGTTTTGGACATACTGCCATCATTAAAATACTCTATTCATTTTGATTAATATACTCTATCTCCATTATTTCGTTAAAATACACTACTCTTCTTGTACATTATCCTTTCTATCACGCAACTATTTGATTTTTTATGAAAAACACACATTTTTGGGCAAACTGAATCTTGTAGAATGTGTTTCTACATCTGAAGTCACAGGACATAAAACCGTTTTCGAGTTAGATGCCAAAATAAGCTTCGTTAGTAAACCGTATCCCGAAAATTTAAGAATCTTTCCCCTCAATTCTAAACTTGTGACAAGCATTCCAAAGAAACTATGGCATGTGGCGTTGAGCCTTTGGTACCAAAATGACCGGAAATGTGTGGACTAGACCATGGTCGATAAGTCGGATTGCAAGAATACCTATAGACGAAGAAAAATGCAAAACTCACCTTTGTTCTTGAAAGCTGTCGGCCATTGTTAGTAAATACTATCAATACAAAAGTCACGTGATTGGTCGCCCTGAATAGGCTAAGATATAGAAAAAAGAAAATATATGACTGTATTGATTTAAACTTTATTTTCTCAGTTGAGGAAAAATACAATACATGTACAACCCCTCTTTTACGGCCACTAAAATGAAGACTAATTGATTGGATAAAAGACAGGTGACAGGCTTAAAGCAAGATGACAGTAAAACAGAAAGCTCCTATAGGAGCTTTCTGTTTTACTGTCACCTTGCTTTAAGCAGTCACCTGTCGTAAACACATTATAATTAACACAATTTAGGGTTCGTAATAGAGGGGTTTTACTGTACTAGTAAATGCGCTAAAAGCGTTTCTGTGGGGGAAAGGGTTTAAGTGAGTCACCATTCAATTGCCATGTTATCTCAATAGCAATAATAAGTTTAGAGTCTAAACCGTTTGTAGTCCTAGTCTCACATATATACGTGATTTGCAAACAGTGTACCTGTGAATAATACACGTGTCCTATGCAAACAGTGAAGACCAAGATCATAGGGCTCCTAAGTCAGCCATCTTTTCGGAGTCTGCACAGTTTATCATATTTCAGCGCATTGATAAAAACAATTATAAATCGAAAAAATGAACCAGACTAAATTTGAAACTTGAAAAACTGTTCATTTGAAGTTTCAATGAAGAAAGAGTTAACCCATTACCACATAGTCTATTTCTAATATTGAAAATAGTAGACAACTTAAAGCAGGTTGAAAGTAAAGCAGAATGCGCCTTAATGCCTGCTATAAGCCACCATCTATATACAGTGGAGAATCTGTTATTCTTTCCCGTTTAAACGCAAACGTATGCAAACGCAAAACATTAAAACGTAGAAAAGAACAACTTTTTGACTATTCTGATAATTCATATTTATCTTGGTGGCAAACAGTTTGGAGCCTGATCAGACGCCGGGTTACCCGGCGTCTGATCTGGCTACAAACTGTTTGCACTGCAAATATTAGTTTTAGCGTAAACGCGTTTATTGGAAAAGAATAACGTTTTCTCCACTGTACTAGAAAATAGAAAATATTTCTTCTGATAATATTCATAATTGTAAACTCTGGAACTATTGTCTTTAGTGGAGGAATAAATTGAAGGCGTAAAAAGGCGTATTTATTGGCTAATTGATTAAACATTAGAATATGATAAACATTTATTCATTTCGTATTTCGGACAGTTTGAAGCCTTTTTACTCGGCGTCTAGTCTGTATCCTATAAAGTATCCTTTATCAGCGGATTTTAGTGTTTAGTAGCATTTTGTTTCTATTGAAGTAAACAAAATACAGTCAGTCTATTGCAACACTTTGCAAATATCCTTGTCAGTCAATAATGTATTTTTTTTCAAGTTGGAAACAGCAGACTAAGGGTAAAGAACAATAGTTTTCAATTTTATAACCCATCTATTTATTATTTATTAGATCAGTCACTGCCTAAAACGGATCATTTATTCCCATGGCAATACATCTGTTGGGCACCAATATTTGAAACTGTCACAAAAGAATAATAATCGTTTTAAGTCAATTTGCTAATTTATCGCTCGTCTGAATATCATGCAAATAAATTTCCACGAGAATTCTAACTGTTTATACGAGGATTCATTGTCACGAAACGATAGGGGTGAGTGTTAAACTTACAAGTTTATTACAAGACTAAATTAACAGTAAAACTAATTAGATCTACTATTGAGTATTGACTAACTATTACTCGTTAAATTATTTATGCTTCTCTGATAAACTGTAATTTGTATGTGTAATTTACATGTTCACGATGGCTAGAAGTAGCAACATTGTACTTAATGCCAATAAAATGTATTGTATTGTATTGTATTGTTAAGCAATTACGATGTGTGTTCGTATACACAAGCGGTGTAGATCCTGATCGGAGGATGCCTCTAGGAGCCCTCAGATCTGGGTCTCCACAATTTGCATACGAAAAGTGTATTTTCATAGGTATATTTTTAGTAAATGACGCGTTTAATCGTCAACATGAATGAGATTGTTATGCAATTTCGTTATTTGTATCGTATCTATAAGCACGACAGATCCTTAACAGAGGACTCCTCTAGAAGCCTTCTGGCCTGGGTCTGCACTGTTACATGTAGTATGTGACACGTGTTTAGTACACTGTGAGTAAATGACGAATGTGCTAGTCGGTAGGGTTGAATGTGTTAAACAATTAAACCTTTTTAGCTTTCCATTACGGTTTACTTTATAGTTAATCATTTCTACCGTATGTATTTATAATTAAGTCCATCCTCCTTCATAAGCTAATATTTATACAATGCCATTAGAAACTTACTTTGGATCCCGAGCGATACCGCGGACCCGGTGCCTGGCTGGTGGATTTTGATGGTAGGAATTGTCCCTGATCTCTTTGAAACCAGTCAGTGGCGGGTCTGTGGTATCGTTCTGGGACAATGTACATGTATTGTATAAACTTGGCTTGGAGTATTATTATACTAGGGTTTCTTGTTACAGAGGGGTGTACGAATACTATAGCGTGACTTTAAGAATATGTATATTATTACGGGGTTTAAAACTAGACGGATGGATGCGTGAGAAGAGGGGGCTGTGCCAAGGATTCCGTTAGGAGTTTTCTGCTTTGCTTCGATGTGTTCTAGACTTCCACTATTAACAAAACTCCAATAACGTGGTTCACTTGAAAAAATAGGTGTTCATTCTCCTCATATTTTATCCGAGGAATCTTTTTCTCATTTTTCGTGTGTTTTTTTTATTGATCTCAATCATATGATCTCTTTTTGTTTGGATTCATACATATGAACATATTTTGTCACGTGATATGATTTGACCTGTTTAAAGAATTTGAGTTATATATGTTGATGTAACGAGATACAATGTGTATAAGTTACCAAATAAACTATGTCTATGTCTATGATATAACATAAACCCTTTCACTCCTATACCTAGAGTACACTTATTGATCGCAAACAGTTTGCCGCGTCTGATCAGGATCCAGACTGTGTGACACTGAGTGAGATATAACTTTAGTCAATTGACCTAAGCTTTAAATATGAAAGATAAAAGAAGACGCTTGAAGATGTCACCTGATATATAAACAATGAATTAGCCTTCTTTTTAGTGGTCATAATAGAGAGGTTTTACTGTAATACGCTTTTCTATATCTAACAGATACGAGCCTAAAGCAGGCTGAATGTAAAGCATAATGCGCATTCAGGCACATTCTGCTTTACTTTCAACCGGCTTTAATTGGACACCTGTCTTCAAAATTACAACCAGTTTCTTCATTCGAAAGAACATAAAAACTTTATTTTGAAGAGTTGGGTGAGCGCGACTTGTCTTCTTGGATGGTGAGCGTGACTTGTTTTCTTAGGTGTTGAGTGCGACTTTTTCTCTTAGGTGGTGAACGCGACTTGTCCTCTTAGTGGTGAGCACGATTTGTCATTTTCGGAGGTGTACATGTACGCGACTTGTCCTCTTGAGTGGTACATGTAAGGTCGATTCGTCCCCTTGAGTGGTCAGCGCGACTTGTCCTCTTGGGCTGTGAATGCCACTTGTCCTCTTTAGTGGCAAACCCGACTTGTCCTCGGTAGTGGTGAATGCTACTTGTCCTCTTAGTGATGTACACGACTTGTCCTCTTTGCTGTAGAACGCGACTTGTCCTCTTCGGAGGTATACGCGACTTGTCCTCTTGAGTGGTACATGTAAGGTCGATTCGTCCTCTTGAGTGGTGAGCGCGACTTGTCCTCGTTTGTGGTGTATGCCACTTGTCCTCTTTAGTGGCAAACCCGACTTGTCCTCGTTAGTGGTGAATGCGACTTGTCCTCTTAGTGATGTACACGACGTGTCCTCTTGGGTGGTGAGCACGAATTGGCTAACATTTGCAAACAATTTGCATCCTGATACTGAAACCAAAATACTCGACGTATGACCAGGATCCAAACTGTTTAACAATCTTCAGTCAAAATACAATTAGCCATATAACGTTCTAAGGTTAACCTGTATCCTACCGTAGTATAGATATAGTCTGCTTTGAAATTAACGTCTGCAAAATTTGTCAAAATATTTGTTCCTGTCTTTTTTAAATAGAAGAAATTTAAAGACGGTTGTCAAACAGTTTGTATCCAGACCAGACGCCGCGTAACGCGGCGTCTGATCTGGAACCAAACTGTTTGCAAATACCAGTCACATCTCTGTGGGCAGGGTAAGAGTTGAGGTCGCCGGTGCATATAAGATATCAGACAAAGATATCAAATTGGCAACAGAAACCTATTCCGGTAGATAATAGACACAACCTAATATCACCCTGGAGAAGAGAATGTTGTTCCAGGAAAAATTACAATAAAACCCAAAGGGCATTTCATTAAGCCTTTCTCCGCCAAAACAATACCATCTGCGCCAGCCCTTTCGCAAATATCGTCTGCTAAAATTAGTCGTCTCTAATTTTATCGTGACGTTTTGATTGAAAATATATTTATACGAAAGCTTGACAGTTTTGATTCTGACTCTACGCCGCGGTACGCGTAACAATTTGCGAAGGCGACTGCAGTCTTTTATGGCGGCGAATGGTTACAGTGGAGAAGACGGGGTTTTTTCTCCAATAAACGCGTTTACGCTAAAATCTATAGATTCATTTTACATTGCAAGCAGTTTGAAGCCAGATCAGACCCCGGGTGACCCGACGTCTAATCAGGCTACAAACTGTTTCCACTCAGATTTTATTATATCGTCAGAATCGTCAATACATTATTTTTTCTACATATTTTGCAATGCATTTGCATTTCGCTTACGTTTAAACAGGAAATTTTAACTTCTCATTCACTGTAATAGAATGTGCCGCTCATTGCTACACAGTCATCACTTACGATGCACATCTAGTACAGTGGAGAATCTGTTATTCTTTCCCGTTTAAACGCAAACGTACGCAAACGCAAAACACTAAAACGTAGAAAAGTACAACTTTTGGACAATTCTGATAATTCATGTTTATCTTGGTGGCAAACAGTTTGGAACCTGATCAGACGCCGGGTTACCCGGTGTCTGATCTGGCTCCAAACTGTTTGCACTGCAAATAATAGTTTTAGCGTAAACGCGTTTATTGGGAAAGAATAACGTTTTCTCCACTGTATGTGTCTACAAATATACGCGCCGTGCGATGACAAAACCAGACTTACCACATTACAACGTTGTTCTGACCAAGCAACATTGTGATCCCAGGCTCTGTAACTATATTTGTTCTCCACTGCCAAATACCGTATATAAAACAGTTATTTAAAATTCTTTAGATGCATATAAGTGTTAAACAGTGTATATCAAGGCGCAGCGGATAGCCTTGATCTACACTGTTTACAATGCATTACGTCAGGTTTTCTCAGGACACAGCTCTGTGTAGACCCTGATTAGAAGGCTCCGCGAGGAGCCCTCAGATCAGGGTCTACACTGTTTGTCATTTTGACATATATTATAAATAATCTACCCTAAAAAGTCAAAAATAGACTAGACTAGATTGAAAATTAGAATTGTTCATTTGCGGTTTCAGGGAGGAAAGGGTTAAACCCTTCGTTGCCATAATATAGCATCTGTTTATAGATGTTACAGTGGAGAATCTGTTATTCTTTCCCAATAAACGCGTTTACGCTAAAACTATTATTTGCAGTGCAAACAGTTTGGCGTCTGATCAGGCTCCAAACTGTTTGCCACCAAGATAAACAAGAATTATCAGAATTGTCCAAAAGTTGTTATTTTCTACGTTTTAGTGCTTTGCGTTTGCGTACGTTTGCGTTTAAACGGGAAAGAATAACAGATTCTCCACTGTAGTTCGCTTTTGTTTCACAAATAGTAGATCTAAGGCATTTCGACAGAAGACACATTGCCATGAGTGTCAAATAGCTATTTGGTCTTGATTATACACCAACTACTGGTGTAGTTGGATTTGGCGGTGTAAAATGGTCAAAGCTGAATAAATTCTTTAGAAAAAAATCATTATGTCAATGACATGACGTTATTAATATTTTATGGAAGTCGGTCTTCAAACTAATCGCTTTATTAATTTTCTTTTTGTACCGACAGCAAAACGATTCAATGACATTTATTAATTTCTCTGCAACTAATTAATATTCCTGCAAAATAGCAGTGGTTTCAGAGAAGAAATTGTTTTTAAATGCTTTCCTATATACATGTAGCTTCAGTCAGTCTTTTTAAAAATGATAAGCCCCGGTGCGGTGCCATTTTGACCCGGGGTCATAATTTGAACAATTTTGGTAAAGGTCCATAAGGGAAAGCTACATGTCAGATATTAAAGGTCTGGACCTTTCGTTTGCAGAGAAAATGATTGTTAAAAGCTTTCCTATATAAGTCTATGTAAAACTGATAAGCCCCGTGGAGGGGTCATTTGTTACCCGATAGCCAACGGTTGAACAATTGTAGGTAAAGGCAAAGGTACACGTAAAATATTTAAGGTCTGGGCCTTTTGGTTTGGACAAAAATAATGTTAAAGGTGTTCTTATATAGGTCTACGTAAAACTGATAAGCCCCGGTGTGGCCATTTTTGACACGCGGTTCATAACTTGAACAATCTCGCGCAAGCTACAAGTCAAATATTAAATGTCTGGGTCTTACGGTTTCAGAGAAGAAGAGTTTTAAAGGATTTGCTATGAACAACTGATAAGCCCTTGGGTTGGGCCATTATTTGACGTTGGTCATAATATAATTTGAAAAGTATTGGTAATGGCCAACAACATGATGCTACATGCGAAATTTGGTTGTCCTACGGTTTATGGTTTTTGACAAGAAGAAGACTTTGCTTGGCAATATTATGTAAATACCGAAAATGGCAATTCTGGTGGTCAATTTCTATCACAGGGACCCGACACGATTGATTTTTGAGGGAAAAAAATTGTCAAAAGGTATATATAGAGACTCTCTATAATATATACCTTTTGACAATTTTTTTCTCTCAAAAATCAATCGTGTCGGCTCCCTGTGATTTCTATATGAGGGATAACCATCTTTGAAAGTCTTTCAATTGAGAAACATTTTGGTGCAAACAACATTTAAATCGGACAAGTCGTCCTTGAAGAAATAAATATTTTAGATATTACACATGGTTGCCATGGCAATATGACCGATAGTCCCACCCACATTCTTTGAGCAAGTATCAAAGTTCACAACCACAGTATGTATCTGACCAAGTTTGGTCACAATTGGGCCATTAGTTTCAGATAAGAAGTTATTTGATACAAATTTTGCACCAACACCATCACCGACGTACAAGGGACGGCGATCGATCACACAACAGTTCACCTATAGCACGTTGTGCTAAGGTGACCTAAAACAGCTAAGAGTAAACTTCGATTTTATGAGTCCACTTCGAACAAGACAAGATGGTTGCTACAAAGCCCTGATCAGGATCTGAATGATGTTGTAAAGGGAATATTATCCGGATATTTATTTTCTATCATTGAAGTCAATGTCACGGTCACAGTGTCCTGGAAATTGTACTTAACACTATTAAAAAATACGATTATACTAGGAGACTCGGGAATAATAGTTTATCAACAACAACTTTTTGAACTTGCTCAATGTGGAGTGTTAATCCACTGAGGATCACAACTGTTACAATATTTACGTAATCAGCCGAAACAACCCGACACTGTACGATCCGCTATCGATTATTGATTTATACAGCGTCATCTTACAATAATTTATTCATGCATAAAGTTCAACGTCAGGTCAATATTGTCGCACATTACAAAATATGAGCTCAAACACAAACTTTGGTAACACCAACCCCCGCCCCTAGATATTGCGCGATTTGGACGTGTATTCGTCTTTCAATAGCGATTTGAACGTACATTCGCCAATAAGAGACGACTATCAATAGCGATTTCGCATTAAAGACTTTTCCTCAGTCCATTGAGGGACCCCCCATATTGTATTCGATAGGCGAGAAAAATCACGAATCACAAGCTTTCACTGGGTATACCAATCTCAGTTGGTGTGAAATTACAGGTAACTAAATTCAAGTTGTCTAGAGAGGTCCTCAAATACTCACATTCAATGTTTTTTTCAATGGGTTTTACTAACCTAACTAACAAATTTAAGGTACGGGCCTCACATGAAACGCTTGGGTGAGTATATTCCTAGACAAGATAGCAGTAAAAGACAAAACTTGCACGTGGCGGCATGCTTTGATAGCTAGTTAGGTGTTATGCCAAAAAGGTCGTCAGGAGATGTCTTTAAAACCGATATTGACATACGCCTGCCAATAGCGATTTTGACCAGCGATTTTAACATGAAATCGCTATTGACAGCCATATGTGAGTGTATAGCTTCTCATATCATAATAATGTAAGTTTGTGACCAAAACACAACAACTAAATATAGACTTGGTTTGCCTGCACTCACATGTTTTTCTTATGACATTCATATGAGACTTAATATTTACTTATTGAACCATATCTAGTAAATGGACCTATGGTTAAGGTTTGCACCGTCTGTCACTTTGCAATAAACTATAGAAAACAAATTATAAAAATAACAATAGGGTTGAATGAGATTATAAAGTGGAACCACTAGCTTAATAGCTTAATAATGGTCTGGAAATGTATACTCGATTATTCTTTATCTTTATTTATTTGCTGTATATATACTATATACATTTGTAGGTCTGGTACGGTATTTTACGCAAAATAAAAAAAAAATATGTAGAATATAAAACCCGTGTCGCGGGACTTTTTTTGAACGAGTATATTTATATATGAATATTGAATGACAAATTCTAAATAGCTTGTCTCCCCTAGTATTACATGTCATGTACGTAAAAAGGCATGTTAATGGGGTAATGGGTTGAAATTAATTCTGCTATATGTATTTCTAAAACGATAGTTTGGAGACTGAAGAAGAAACAGTTGAAGTTCAAATGTTTGGTACAGTGGATAATCTGTTATTCTTTCCCAATAAACGCGTTTACGCTAAAACTATTATTTGCAGTGCAAACAGTTTGGAGCCAGATCAGACGCCGGGTAACCCGGCGTCTGATCAGGCTCCAAACTGTTTGCCACCAAGATAAACAAGAATTATCAGAATTGTCTAAAAGTTGTTCTTTTCTACGTTTTAATGCTTTGCGTTTGCGTACGTTTGCGTTAAAACGGGAAAGAATAACAGATTCTCCACTGTACTAAATCATTTTGGATAATCTACTCGGCATCTTTTTTTAATCCAAATTATTTGCAATTTCAACTGCAAATGTATTCTCATAAAGGCAGTTTATGGGCTTAACTTCGAAAATTAGATATTATCTGAACAGATCTAAATGTTGCATTACTGGTCCTCTAATATTTTGCTCTCATGAGAACATCAACTCAGAATTAAGGAATAATTGGTTTAAAAGACAACCTGAAATATCTCCCGATCAATGATCGCAAAGAATTTAATTAGAATCCCATTGAAACGTGAAATCACATTTGTAAACACAATGAAAATTTCAACAACAAAAATAACCAAAGAATATCTTTTCAGAGCTGATATGGACTTTTTCTAGAAACTCGATTAACACATTAAAACGATTTTTTAGTATCAATTTCTAGAAACCATTAAAATTCATGAAAATTAATCCTACAATATTGTCAATTAACTTTGTTTAACCATTAACCCTAGCTAATCAACAAATTTCTTCAGTAAAAAAAACCCAGTATACAGTCGAAACTCGATACTTTTGACTCTCTTAGGTCAATTTTACCAGTATTTCGTAAGTTGTATTTCGATAAGTCAATCTTGCTTAAGTCGAAAGTACCCGTATTGTGAAGTTAAAACATGGCTAAGCCACGTTTTAACTTTGAAATATGGGTATGTTCGGACAAACGCGAGTTCGTAGAATCGAGTTTTTACTGTAATTTGTTTTAGATTAACGCAGACGAAACCTTAGCAGGCGACATTATGGCAATGCCTTTATAGGCGGTTTATTACGTCATGTTTGCAGTGATAGGGTTAAAGAGACTGAAAAATAGATTTGGCCTAAACTATTTTTTTTCTAAATGGATGTCGGGCGCCAAAATAAACACGAAGATATCAGTCTGATAAAAGGAGTTACGTTTTCGAAACATTTCAATGAAAACTATTAATGAACATTTCCAAGTGTCCTAAAAAGATTTCTCCAAAGCAGTCACACAAATACAAGCTGCAGATCAGGCTACGTAGAGCTCAGTGACTCAAAACAAACTGTTATTCATTTAGACCTTACCATATTACTGACGTCATGTTGCAATAATGACGTAATTTTGAAAACGAAACTTAATGTCAAATGATCATTTTCAGTCACTAAGAACAATTTTAGATTAAATATTAATTTAAAATTTGAATATGGTATCAGAGAAGTCTTTTCAAAACACATTGATGATGTTCTTCTTTATTTTAGTTTAACAACACTTATATCGAATCGTTTTCCTAATAGCTAAGGAAAAGTGAAAGTAAGAACGTTCGGAATTTTGGGTCAGTTGTTGTTTATGTGATCTATAAATAGAAAATTTATCAAATTCGTATGTTTTCAGCAGTGACTTTATTGAACGAGATGGATAAAATGATATGTTGCTCGCCAAGACTCGCAACATATTAATTTATACAAACTCGTTCAATAAATTTACTACTGAAAACACACTCATTCTAGTCATTCAATATCCTCTACATATTGCATGCAATTACTTCTCATGTGGATGTAGATGAAATAGATAATAACTAAAGTTCGAACATACCTAGATTTTAAAGTTAAAACGTTGCTTAAAGGGGCTCGCAACCGGATTTAGCATTAAAAATAGTAATTTGTAAATATATGTCAAATGCTTATATAAAGGGGTAAGATTTAGTTTAGGATAATGAATTCTGTTAAAAAGTGCATTTAGAAAAAAAAGAAAAGAAGAAGCTCTGGTGGGATTCGAACCCGTGACCCTCCATGCGGAGACAAACATGACAAAAAAGGAAGCGCCTTTATCCACGCGGCTACTGGCGCTCTCTATCTGTATGGTAGCGAATTAACGTACTTCACTGGTAGCGATTGATATACATTATTCGGCTCGGGTTTTTGTCTGAGCCCGTGTAGAGAAGCAACAACAACTATACCGTCAGCTGACGCTATAGAAAGACGATGGAAAATATCTAAAAAACTAAGCTTCGGTGACGATTCTTGAGACTTTTTTTGGACTGATCATATTTTTTTAATATCAGAAGCCAAATAATGCCACAAATTTGCTTTTATTTGAGTATTTTATTTTATTTTGACAAGTACACCATCCGGTTGCGAGTCCCTTTAACCACGTTTTAACTTTGTAAAACGAGTATGTTCGACTTCAGCTAAATTGAGTTATCAAAATTAAACTTATGAAATACTTGCAATGTCTATTTAAGCGACTTCAAAGTTTTGAGTTTCGATTGTATATTTTAATGGCCCTTGCACACTAGTATCAGAACGTACTTCTTTTGTACGAAATGATTTGGTTTTAGTCTCTTGAAACTGCAAAACGCGTTAACGTCAACCTTTTCTACTATCATTCTGTTTTAAGGTACAACCTGTATAACCCCACTTCAATAAGTATTCGTCTGTGTGTTAATACAGTGGAGAATCTGTTATTCTTTCCCGTTTAAACGCAAACGTACGCAAACGCAAAGCACTAAAACGTAGAAAAGAACAACTTTTGGACAATTCTGATAATTCTTGTTTATCTTGGTGGCAAACAGTTTGGGGCCTGATCAGACGCCGGGTTACCCGGCGTCTGATCTGACTCCAAACTGTTTGCACTGCAAATAATAGTTTTAGCGTAAACACGTTTATTGGGAAAGAATAACAGATTCTCCACTGTATCATTCTGCTTTAAGGTACAATCTGTATAACCCCACTTCAATAAGTCTTCGTCTGTGTGTTAATAATACCCTCAATTGTCTGTACTTCTTCTTGATGAAGAACTTTGGGTTCTTGTGAAGATTAACGATACACGTACGGTCGTTAATGGGGACACTATGATAACCTTTAACCAAACCCGATTATCCTTATAAGGCATAGTACAGTGGAAAGAACGGTAATCTTTCTAATAAATGCGTTTATACTTAAATACCTTATAAACATTGCAAACGATCGATCAGGTTGCAAACTGTTTGCCACTCAGGTAAAACATAATCCCTGATAAAGTTCAAAAGGCTGTCATGTACTACATTTACATTTTTGTAATTGTACAGTGGAGAACCTGTTATTCTTTCCCGTTTAAACGCAAATGTACGCAAACGCAAAGCACTAAAACGTAGAAAAGAACAACTTTTGGACAATTCGGATCATTCTTGTTTATCTTGGTGGCAAACAGTTTGGAGCCTGATCAGACGACGGGTTACAAATAATAGTTTTAGCGTAAACGCGTTTATTGGGAAAGAATAACAGATTTTCCACTGTACAATGTACATGTATTCCGTTCTGTGTTTAGTTTCGTTTCAACGGGAAATAATAATGTTTTCTTTCACGTAGCTGTCATGCGATGTAAATAATGAGATTGATATTAAATGAACAGTACTTACATGTCTAATTCCAAGTGCGATTCTGTTATTTGTAGTAGGTATTCACTTTTGATGTTTCCATTTACTTTACTTTGGAGGGAAATGCTAATTAAGTACGTTAAGCGAAAGTTGTCCATAGTTTTGTGTTAACATTGCAAAGGGGGTCCATAGCCCGTTTGCCTTCAAATGCGCATTAAGTCGACATTGATACAGGATTCAAACTGTTTGACATTTCAGGGCTGACATAAGTTGACATGAAAAATCCTAAGATTTCCAAATTTGCATTTTTCAAGTGCGATTTTACGAATCGTACCTTTACCCTATAGTCTTTTTTGTGTTTTTTTGACTTGCGACTACTTAAAGCAGGCTGTAAGTAAAGCAGAATGCGCCTTAGGGCGCATTCTGTTTTACTTTCAGCCTGCTTTAAGATACCGTGTAGTGGAAAAAATCCGGAGATTTAGGAAAAGTCCGGAGAAAGGGCAGCCCTGACATTTGTAGCGACATTTCTTAAGTCATACTATCTGTAATCTAACTTTGAAACGATCTTGCAGACGAAAATATGGCGGTGAAGAGGTAAAAGCGCACGACTAATTTGGCGCCAAAAAGGTCAAACCATTAACTGAATCTCTAGACATCTTAGACGAATTATAGAACTCCAATGGGACAATTAAATAATTACAGCGCACGAAGTTCCGATCAAAATTTGGTTTTGCTTTTTAGCAATTGCTCATTATAATGCAAATCGGTATCATTATTTCTATCAATAGCCAATTAACAAGAGGAATTAGGAAAACATAGCTTGCCTGTTGGGACTTTAATGGAATAATGCGGCAAGATATTGGTGAAGGCAGTGAAGAGCACGTTATTTATAGTGGAGAAGACCTTATTCCTTCTCATTTAAACGCAAACGAATTGCAAACACACTGCACTAAAATATACATAAAAAGAGTTGTTTAGACTTGTCAGCCGGTGACTCCAAAGTGTTTGCAATGGAAATATATGTAATACAGTGGAGAATCTGTTATTCTTTCCCGTTTAAACGCAAACGTACGCAAACGCAAAACACTAAAACGTAGAAAAGAACAACTTTTGGACAATTCTGATAATTCTTGTTTATCTTGATGGCAAACAGTTTGGAGCCTGATCAGACGCCGGGTTACCCGGCGTCTGATCTGGCTCCAAACTGTTTGCACTACAAATAATAGTTTTAGCGTTGACGCGTTTATTGGGAAAGAATAACGTTTTCTCCACTGTAGTTTTAGCGTAAACTAAACGTGTTAATCAAGAAGGAATAAGGTCTTCTCTACAGTACTTTACCAATAAATGCGTTAATGCTAAAACCATTATGTGTGTCTCATCAGGCTCCAAACCATTTGCCACTCAGTTTAAAACATTTTTTTCAAGAATTGTCATTTTCTACAATTTATCGGAGTGCGTTTGCGTTTGGTTGTGTTTAAACGGGAAGGAATAACGTCTATTCAACTGTTATTTGCAAACACATTCAAATATATGGCCCGTTTCATAAAACTTTGTACGACAAAAACCGCCGTAAGTCAAAACTTTAACATACATTTGATTTCTGATTTCTTCATCTAATCCTGTATTGTGACATCTATTTTAATACGATTCCGAAGAGATGTCACATGACAGGATTAGATGAAGAAATAAAAAATAACTTAGTTTTTTATAATCTGACTTACGACAACATTTGTCGTACGAAGTTTTATAAAACCATATCAGTAAGTGGAAACACGAAAGTTGAATAAAAACGGTTAGTCTGGGGTCAACATTAATAATATTACGGCAAGATGTTGATCATGTTAACATATAATCCATTTAAAATGATATCCTCTACGTGTACATATATCATATTTGCAGAGTACTTGAAACAAAAATACTTTATTAAAGAATGTAAAACCCGGATTTCACCTAAAGCCTTATTTTGCAAATGATTTCACGTGAATACTTTTTCCGGAGATCAGCTACACATATAGCCTTTAAATGTCATTAAACAATCTCAATCTCAACAGCCGCGAATTCGACCGCAGAGACATCCTAAGTGCGGGAACATTTCAAAGCAAGATGCCACTTTCCTGGTCCCGAAAATAGTCGTGCGTTAAAGAAAGTGAAATTACATTCTATTAATATTATTATCATCATATTTACTTTAAAGTTTATCATTTTTAATCGTACCACTGTATCTTCTAATGCAGTTCTCAAAATTAATTAAATTATTGATTTTTCGTTTTTAAGAAACTGATAATATAAGACTGAAACCATCAATAATGGTTAATCATAACCATTTTAATTATCATTGTTACAACTGTTGAGTATTATTGTTGTTTTGCTGCTGCTGATGTTGTTGTTATTATCGTTGCAGTTGTTTTGTTGCTACAGTGGAGAATCTGTTATTCTTTCCCGTTTAAACGCAAACGTACGCAAACGCAAAACACTAAAACGTAGAAAAGTACAACTGTTGGACAATTCTGATAATTCATGTTTATCTTGGTGGCAAACAGTTTGGAGCCTGATCAGACGACGGGTTACCCGGCGTCTGATCTGGCTCCAAACTGTTTTCACTGCAAATAATAGTTTTAGCGTAAACGCGTTTATTGGGAAAGAATAACGTTTTCTCCACTGTATAAATATAGATCATTGCTGATGTTGTAGGTATTTTAAAACAGTTTGACACTAGCCTTAAGGTTTCTTCAACATTAAACTGAACAGAACGAACGAACGAACTTTTAGTTAAATATAGTTTCAAAATGAAAAGATCTGAATGCGACAAACTTTGCAGGAGACGATTTCAAAGCATTCGGTATATAACGGTAGGATAAATAATACGCCCTAATTAGTTTCAATGTTAGTTATATAATAAGTTTGAATCCAGATGTCAGTAAATCAAATGTTACTAACAAAGCTAATTTTCAGAATAATGCATTGTGCAATACAGTAAAACCTCTTTATCGTGACCACTGAAAAGAAGGCGAATTGATTGTATCATAAACATGTTACAACTCAAAGCAATGTGACAGTAAAACAGAAAGCTCCTTTAGGAGCTTTCTGTTTTACTAATAAAATGCTTTAAGCAATCACATGCCTTAAACAGTTGATAATTAACAAAATTTAGAGGTCGAGATAGAGGTCTTACTGTAAATTAAACAATATTCCACGATTTATGATAAAGCTGTTGTTGCCTTGGGATTTTGTCAATACTGTAAACCATGTGTTTAACGACCACTCATAAAGTGGACAACTACATGCAGGGCGAAAGCAATACAGAAAGCTCGTCTTGGAGCTTTCTGTATTGTTTTATCCTACAATAAATAGATACCTGTTGTGAACAAATTTCAATGGTTTTGTTTTTTATACAATGTCTGCTGAACGCGAGTTCGAAAAGGAAATAAATGTATTCCAAGCATTAAATCCAGTAACAATTACAGTCAAACCTAGGTTGAACTTATCCATATTTCGAAATAAACACGTGGCTAAGCCACATTTTCACTTCGAAATACGGTTATGCTCGATTTAAGCGATTAGGAGTTGACGGATCTCAGCTGAATAAATAGCGGTACAGTGGAGAAAACGTAATTCTTTTACAAAAAGTGTGTTTAGTAAACGCTAAAACTATTCTGTCCGTTGCAAATAGTATGGAGCCTGATCAGACGCCGGGTAACCCGGCGTCTGATAAGGTTCCAAACAGTTTGCCACTCAGCTTAAATGAGTAATCAATTTATTTATTTTTTAAAATTGACATTTTACCCATTTTAATGTATCGCGTTTGCGTTTCGTTTACGTTTAAACGGAAAAAGATAACGTTTTCTCCACTGTACATGTAGTTTCGACTTCAGCAAGGTCGGTCTATCGAGATTTGACTGTCATTTTGCTAATTTTCTCCCATAAAATATCATAGAAATGAAATCACGTGGGGGTTTTAATTCAATTATTTTCACGATGGACTGTTATTTCACAATTAGATGCTAATTTACTGCTCTCTTTATATTTGACGAGCTTAAACCCTTTACTGCTTCACCCAAAGTACCATAGTTATTTGCAAACAGTTTCGATCCTGGTCAGTCGCCACTAAGCTCGCCGTGTGATCAGAATCCTAGCTGTGTGACACTCATAACGATAATACTTAAGTCAATTCAACTAAAATCAAATTTTTAGATATAAAGCAGACGATGATTGTTAAAGGCAGATGACGTCATGACAGTGAAGGGGTTACAATGCACGTGTAAATCACACTCTTTTAGATTGTCATTGAAACCCATCATCCTTAAACATTTCACTCTTAATGACGCTTTAAAGCGCGGTTGCAAACAGTTTGGACCCTGATCAGACGCCGCGTAACGCGGCGTCTGGTCAGGATCCAAACTGTTTGACACTCGTATTGATATGTTTAAAGTCATACTACATTGAATCTTACTTTGAAACCATCTTGCAAACAGCAAAATTGAAACAGACGACAATGAAACGATGAATGGGTAAAATCTCACGAACAATATTGGTAGTGAAAGGATTAAACAATTTGAAAACCCTTTCTCGCTAAACTAAATCGTCTGATTTAACCATTTAGAAGGCAAAATATCGTCTGCTAATGTTTGTCGTCTGCAATTGTATGCTAAATTCATTGTTTCATTTTTTTTTATTGAAGAGTTAAACAGATTGGATCCTGACCAGACGCCGCGTTCTGACGCCGACCTCTAAACTGATTGCAATGTCGACTTTAGTCGCCTATGACTATGAAAATTTTAACTCTTTGCATGCTGGGTTTTTTTTTCGTCTGTGAAAATTATCGTTTGCTACTGGTCTAAAAATAGATTTTTAAAAAATTATTTTCAAAACAGGGTCAGAGTGTCAAACAGTTTAGATCCTGATGAGACGCCGCATTACGCGGCGTCTCATCTGGATCCAAACTGTTTGCAAAGGTAATCACTGTTGCACATATCCGCTGCTACCATGATGAGAGTTAAACTATTTTCTAAACACAGAGAGACAAATGCTCGGAATATATTACTTGTAGCGACCAAGGCAACTTGCGTCAACAATTGTCAGGCCGAATGATTTAACTTGGATTTGCAAACAGAATCTATTAAATTAAGGCACTCGTAAACTGGATCAAAACTGATTCAAATGCGTGTTGATATTTCGTAAATAAAACACTACTCGTTAAGTTGTCGGTGAACAATATCATCTTAAATACCTCGAACCTTTTTTCTTGCATAATAAAAGTAAGAGAGTATCAAATCGAACTACTGTTTTGGAACCGTGTTTTTCAAAAACTCCTGAGATATTAGAATCTATGATTCCATATACACATCTACAATTTAGAAGATGATAGTGTAGCTTAAAGCAGGCGGAAAGTAAAGCAGAATGCGCCTTAAGGCGTATTCTACTTTAATTTCAATCTGCTTTAAGTGGTCACTTCTTTTCAATACTAGAAACAGGCTATGGAATAAGGGTTATATCGACGACAATGTCAAAACTCTTACATGTCTCTATTTCATGTCATTGTGCTTGTGTTAAGTATACGTTTTCTATACAGTATGTCTTGTTTTCTCATGGCATGGATACAATATTTGGGTGTATTCGTAATCGTGTAATTTACTATACAGCTTATTAAAACATACAATGGAGAATCTGTTATTCGTTCCCGTTTAAACGCAAACGTACGCAAACGCAAAGCACTAAAACGTAGAAAAAAACAACTTTTGGACAATTCTGATAATTCTTGTTTATCTTGGTGGCAAACAGTTTGGAGCCTGATCAGACGCCGGGTTACCCGGCGTCTGATCTGGCTCCAAACTGTTTGCACTGCAAATAATAGTTTTAGCGTAAACGCGTTTATTGGAAAAGAATAATACATTCTCCACTGTATCTAATATTTCCTTTTCCAGACAGTTTCTGCTCTACTGAGACGATTAACCAAGATATAATCTGCGAGTTAGGTGCGAACTCATGATAACTGTTGCAAACAGTTTGGATCCAGATGAAACGCCGAGTAACTCGGCGTCTCATCAAGATCCAAACTGTTTGACGGACAATAGCTTATAGATTATTTGAGAAAAAAAAGCAAAATAGTTTAACTAAATGAATTGATGCAGTCTACTTACTTATGCAGACGACAATTACATAGTACGCTTTAGGTTTAAGGTAAAGGTATTGTGTTGGAACCATGGTAAAATATCTCACAATCATTGGTCGCAAAGGGGATCGTATGAACATATTTGCTCATTTCAACTCTTTGCACGCTGAGTAATATTGTCGCCTGCAACAATTGTCGTCTGCTACTGTTCTTAAAACAGAAAGCTCAAAAAGTTATTTTCAAAATAGTATTAGAATGTCAAACAGTTTGGATCCAGGTGAGACGCCGCTTTACGCGGCGTCTCACCTGGATCCAAACTGTTTGCAAAGGTAATCACCATTTCGCCGTTTGCGAGAGTTAATTGCAAAGAGTTGATTGCGTTCATTAATATACGGTAATAGTGATAAACAAAAAGATCTTTGCATTACTAAAGATGTAATTCTAGACTTTATGAGTATCTGAATGATCCTGCTGGTTTAAAATGGCCAACCTTCCACCCTATTAGACAACTACCGTCCACTTTCAAAACAGTTATTAGGATCCAGATCAGACACTGAATGTCGACTGTTATTCGGTAAAACTGCCTTAAATCTAACTTTGCAATGATAGTTTAGGCAACAGTTTGAAGCAGACAACATAATGGCGGTAAGGGATTTCAATTTAGAGTTAAATGACTACTATAAAGGAACATAAAACTACAGATGGCATAATGGCGGTAAAGGAGTAAAAGCAGACCGTCCAATTTGGAGTTCAATAACCAATATACCGGACATACACCTATAACGACCATTTGTAGAGAATGTTTGTTGATTGTAATTATAACAAGAGGGCCATGAGGCCCTGAAGCGCCCACCAGACAAATGAGAAAATAGAAATGGACGTATGGTTGTCTCCAGAAGCTTCTCTTACGATTTGACCAACTGAGCAAAAGGTATCGTATGAACACCATTGCTCATTTTACAGTGGAGAATCTGTTATTCTTTCCCAATAAACGCGTTTACGCTAAAACTATTATTTACAGTGCAAACAGTTTGGAGCCAGATCAGACGCCGGGTAACCCGGCGTCTGATCAGGCTCCAAACTGTTTGCCACTAAGATAAACAAGAATTATCAGAATTGTCCAAAAGTTGTTCTTTTCTACGTTTTAGTGTTTTGCGTTTGCGTACTTTTGCGTTTAAACGGGAAAGAATAACAGATTCTCCACTGTAACTCTTTGCACGCTGAATAATATTGTCGCCTGCACAATTGTTGTCTGTTGTAATCTACCGTTCTAAAACAGATTTTTCAAAAAGTTCTTTTCGAAATAAGAATTAATTACATTAACTGATATAATAGTACTAAACTAAAAAATCTCTCTTATACTAAAGAAGTAATTCTAGACTTTATGAGTCAAACATTATTTATGACATCTGAATAATAATGCAAGTTTAAATGTTTACCCTTCCACCCAATTAGGTAACTACAGTCCACTTCGAAAACAGTAGTTTGGATCCGGATCAGACGCTTATGTCGATAATTCTTCCGTCAAACTACCTTAAATCTAGGTTAAGCCAACATTTTGAAGCATACACAATATATACAATACCCAATGGCGTTATATAGGAGTTCAATTCGGAGTTAAATAACCAATATAAAGGAACGTTCAACTACCATTAATTTATAGAGAATGTTTGTTCGTTGAACGTTGGTGTACATGTATGCAAATGAGGCTTCCCAAATCACTGAATGGTGAGAAATGAGTGAATATGCAGTGGAGAATCTGTTATTCTTTCCCGTTTAAACGCAAACGTACGCAAACGCAAAACACTAAAACGTAGAAAAGAACAACTTTTGGACAATTCTGATAATTCTTGTTTATCTTGGTGGCAAACAGTTTGGAGCCTGATCAGACGCCGGGTTACCCGGCGTCTGATCTTGCTCCAAACTGTTTGAACTGCAAATAATAGTTTTAGCGTAAACGCGTTTATTGGGAAAGAATAACAGATTCTCCACTGTATACAGCGCAACAAACATCTCTTAGTGTGAGTTTTGTATCAACAGGATGTGTTGTTGCTGGGTCACTCGGTTTGCACGTCGCAAATGGTGACAGTGGGTGAGCGAAAATATCAACTTGCCGTCTACGCTTAACCATTTTACTGCCAAATCTATCCTGGGTTATTTACCCCTTGATCGCCATATTGTCGTTTGCTTCTAAATTATTATCTGCAATATCGTTTCAATGTTAGATTTAAGGCAGTGTGATTGGTGAAATTTCAAAACGAGTGTCAAACAGTTTCGATCCTGATCAGACGCCGCGTTACGCGGCGTCTGATCAGGATCCAATCTGTTTGCAAATGGTATTAATCCATTGACAGTGAAAGTTAATAGCACGTGGTAATGATGAGATAGTGAACTTAGTGTGCTAATTAAACAATAGAAACTCGTTGATTTATAATTATTCTTGCAAAATAATATTTTATTTATGCCTTTTGTGCTATTGAAATTGAGACTTTTCAATTTCTTAGAACTGTATTAAACCATCTAAATGCGGTTTTTTTTTATAAACTGATGATAACTTTTAGATAAATTGAACTAGCTGAAATACTTTTAGAACAAATTAAATTGCTGAAATACTCTTAGATAAATTGAAATGAATTTTCAAATTGACATGCTCTGTACATTGTCATTTGCAATATATGTGTTGGTGAGTTGAGGATTTTAATTTAAGATATAAACTGGCATATACTCTGTCTGTTTAAACCTACCACTGCCTATATATCAGTCTAAAATTCTTAAAATAAAACAAATTCTAAGCTGTCTGACGTCAATGTGCCATAAGTTGATCACAGAAAATCCTACGATTTCCAAATGTTCTATTTGTAAAGCTCGATTTTTTTAATCGTACCTTTATCCCTTTACCCCATACAACCTGTTTCTAGTTTTGAAGAGAGATGACCACTTAAACACTTAAACAAGTTGAAAGTAAATCTGCCATCTGCTAGGATAAAAACGTTTCTTACAGTGCATATTCATGAAAGCGGGTTAAAAACGCATTATACGTGTACGTTTGTGTAACTGTTCAAGGCCATCTTTTCAAAACAATATATTACACCATTTACATCCATGACCTTTATAAAACAGAACCACACAAAATAACAGAATTAACTTTATTTCAATAAAATCCGAGTAGTTCAGGAACACCTTGGGTCCGGAGATTTCGGAAAATTCCGGAGAAATGATTTGTAACTTTGATGATTGCCTTAAATAGCGTGATGTATATTTAGAGTGATGAAGATGATTATTCTTATCGTATGTGCGTGTTTTTTTGTGTTTTTTTGGTGAGCTCTTTTCTTACTTATTGTGTGTGTGTCTGTGTTTTGTGTGTGTGTGTGTGTGTGTGTGTGGGGGGGGGGGGGGGGGGGGGGGGGTTAAAAAGACGCTTAACATAAAGGCAAAAAATAAAATATAGAAAGTAAAGAGTTGATTTGCTGTAGTCACATTGACAAAATAGGAGTCTGATCAGACACCACCGAGTTACTCGGCGTCTGCTCTGCCTCAAAAGTGTTTGCAACTGATGATATTGCTGTTTTAGCATAAACGCTTAACTCTTTCATGATCAAATTATTCGGGAGATTTTTACCCCTTCACCGCTTTATTGTCGTCTGATTCATTATTGCTGTCTGCAAGACACGTTTCAAAGTTAGATTTAAGGTTGTATGACTTAATAAATATTGAGAATAGTATCAAACAGTTTGGGTCCTGATCAGATGCCGCGTTACGCGGCATCTGATCAGGACCCAAACTGTTTGCAAACGCGCTTTAAAGCGTCATCAAGAGTGAATGGGTTAAACAATTTGTTCGAAAAGTATATAATGTCTTCCCGTACACAACGATATCGACTCTGTCATTTTAACCATCTGTTGTCTCACACATTGACACACCAATTAGATGCAAAATTGACGTCGGTAAATGAAATAATGCCAAAGGTACATCTATTCTAGTCATGACCTGAACACACCACACAATTACCTGAAATTGACCAGACAGAAAATGTCGTCAAACGATTGAGATTGGTTGGTCTCCATTCATGTCCAGGCATGTATAAGCAGCAAGTAGCCAAGGTAAAGTGGCGTTATTATTTACCCAAGAAACGCGTTTGTTTCTATGTGTTTGTTTCTATTTACAGCACACTCCTGACGAGCAGGGGCACTTTTTAGGTGCACCATTGGGACTGTACCCGGCCGGTCACTTTATCCTGACACCGACGAACAAGTTGTAATGCTTACCCGAAATCCTGAGCGCCAAGGAGGGAAGCTATTACTACCAATTTTTAAGTCTGTTGTTTGACCAGGCCGGGGATTGAACCTACAACATTCCACAGTGCAAGCGGACACTCTACCACTAAGCCACGCAGCCGGTGTTTATCTTTGCAAATAACTATTTCCTCGGGGTAGGGCAGTGAAAGGGAAATGGACAATTGCAATGTTTAATTGTACAGTTTTTACCATTTATGGTTGACTTTAACATTATATTGCGAAAAAGTTTGCAGAAATCCTCTGATCAGGTCTAAGTTCCTCGCTGTATACATGTAGTAGTGTTTTGTTAAATTGTAAAATACAGTAAAACCTCTATATCACGAACACTAAACAAAGAAGGCTAATCGGTTGTATAAAAGCCAAGAGATAGCTTAAAGCATGATGACAGTAAAACAGAAAGCTCCTAAAGGAGCTTTCTGTTTTACTGTCACCTTGCTTTAAGCGGTCACATGTCATAAAAACTAATTATTTCAGACAATTTAGTGGTCGTAATAGAGGGAGTCCCTTCAACATCATAATCTTATTCCTTCATCACTCATCATTTATCGGCACTATATGACAAATAGTTTGTGTCGCAGTGCCGTAAAACCCAACTAATCTATCCATCAACAATACGAAAGGAGTTATACGAACTTCATGTTTCATTTATAAAGTCGATACGCCTTTAGTTAGAGAAATATATATTTGAAGCTTGGATAAAATACACCCAATATACGTAATCGATGTACTTTTATAGGGAATACAAACCATTATGTTCCAGAAAGAGACTCCAATGTCATGGTCGACAATAAATCTGTTTAGGTTTGAAATGAAATTCTCGTACTCTCAAAGTGGCAAAGACTATTTTCTTTCCTAATAAACTTTATAACTAAAAGCCTTATGCCTATTGTTTGGAGACAGATCAGGACTCTAAACTATTTGCCACTCAGTTTAAAATAAATCGACAAATATGTCCAAGAAGTTGTAATTTTCTAGCGAATAAACTGTCATTTGCAAACTACTTTGATCCAGATCAGACGCCGAGTAACTATATTCCAGATCAGGGTGCAAAGTGTTTGAAACAGGTAGATATTTATCAAAAGAAAATGCATAAGTTAAAAATTAAAATTGATATTGCACAATAACAATACGAAGCATGAATTATAGTATGACAAAATGAAACAAAATAATCTATGAAAGTTTGAACTCTTACCAGAAGTGTAACAAAAAACATCTCATCGTATAACAAGAGACCCAAAGGGGCACATTTCGCTCACCTGAGGACACTGTACCATATAATCTGACTGGGCAAGACAACATTTTGATATAGCTATGACCCAGGTGCCATAATTTGATCTTGGTAGAGGACCACAATGCGAAGCTACATGTCAGATATTAATGTTCTGGGCCTTACGGTTTAAGAGAAGAAGATTTTTAAAGGTTTTCCTATAAAAACTGATAAACCCCTGGGTGGGGCAAATTTTGGCCCGGGGGTTATAATTTGAACACACTTGGTAGAGAACCACAAGGCAAAGCTATATGTCAAATATTAAGAATCTGGGCCTTACAGTTTTAGAGTAGAAGATTTTTAAAGGTTTTCCTATATAAGTCTATGTAAAACTGATAAGCCCCTGGGCGGGCCAAATTTGATCAAGGGGTCATAATTTGAACAATCTTGGTAGAGTACCATAGGGCAAAGCTACATGTCAAATATAAATGATCTTGGCCTTACGGTTTCAGAGAAGAAGATTTTTAAAGGTTTTCCTATGAAAAACTAATAGGCCCGAGGGCGTGGCAATTTTTGGCCTGGGGTCATAATATGAACAATCTTGGTAGAGGACCACAAGACAAAGCTTTATGTCAAATATTAAAGATCTAGGCCATACAGTTTAAGAGAAGAAGATTTTTAAAGGTTTTCCTATATAAGTCTATGTAAAACTGATAAGCCCCTGGGCGGGGCCAATTTTAACCAAGGGGTTATTATTTGAACAACTTTGGTAGAGGTTTTTAAGGCAAAGCTACATGTCATATATAAATGATCTGGGCCTTACAGTTTCAGAGAAGAAGATTTTTAAAGGTTTTCCTATATAAGTCTATGTAAAACTGATAAGCCCCGGGGCGGGGCAATTTTGACCCGGGGTCATAATTTGAACAATCTTGGTAGAGGACCATATGGCAAAGCTACATGTCAAATATTAATGATCTAGGCCATACAGTTTCTGAGGAGAAGATTTTTAAAGGTGTTCCTAAGAAAAACTGATAAGCCCCAGGGCGGGGCCATTTTTGGCCCCAGGGTCATATTTTGAACATTCTTGGTAGAAGATCATTAGATAATGATACATACCAAATATCAAAGGTCTGGGCCTTTGGGTTTCTGAGAAGAAGATTTTTTAAGATTTTCTTATCCATTAAAAGTTATTCATACGGTCATGTTAGAAAATCTGGTCCCACGGCAAGGGGAATAACTCTAGCCAAAAACTTTGAACAAGATTTCGTTCCCCCTTGTCACTGATGCTTCTGACAAAGTTTGGTTGAAATCGGGTCAGTGATTTCTGAGGAGATGTTGTTTGAAAATGTGGACGGACGACGGACGCCGGACGCCGGACGACGGACGAAGAGCGGTCACAATAGCTCATCCTGAGCCGAAGGCTCAGGTGAGCTAAAAAGTAGAATTCAAAAAATATAAAAAAATCTTTTAATTAATTTAGAGGCTTGGTTACCATAGTGCAAAAACATATCCCGCAAGATGTTATTAAGGAACGCATCTTTGAATCACAAGGGATGTTTTATGCATCCAACTTCCCATATTTGTTCAATGATATTGATAATCCAAATTCTATACTTTTTTTCACCGAAAGATCTTTTTATAGTACATGTACGGTAAAGCCCTCTATTACGAACACTAAAACGAAGGCTAATTGATTGCATTAAATACAGGTGACAGTTTAAAGCAATGTGAACGTAAAACAGAAAGCTCCTATAGGAGTGTCTTCAAGTGCGTTGTGCCTTTAGCTGTGCCATTTGTCTGTAACGACACCTTCGCTTCCTTACCCTGAGGACAACGGTTACTTATATAAAGTTTGGATCCTGATCCGACGCCGTGTCACGCGGCGTCTGATCAGGACCAAAATTGGTATACATTTAAACTCAGTATGATATTGCTGCAGTTAGTTTGCCTAAAAATTATATTTAAGGAATAGAAGCAGGCGACAATTGTTTACAGCAGATGACGTCATGGCAGTGAATGGTACATACATTCAAAACGTTTCAAAGGTACAGTGGAGAAAACGTTATTCTTTCCCAATAAACGCGTTTACGCTAAAACTATTATTTGCAGTGCAAACAGTTTGGAGCCAGATCAGACGCCGGGTAACCCGGCGTCTGATCAGGCTCCAAACTGTTTGCCACCAAGATAAACATGAATTATCAGAATTGTCCAAAAGTTGTACTTTTCTACGTTTTAGTGTTTTGCGTTTGCGTACGTTTGCGTTTAAAGCGACTCGCAACCAGATGGTGCATTAAAAATAGTGATTTGTAAATATGTGTCAAACGCTTATATAAATGGTAAAGAATTAGTTTAAGATAAGAAATTCTGTTTAAAAAATGTATTTCAATAAAAAAAAATATTGGTCTCGGCATTGGCGGACAGAAGGCAAAATAGGGGAAACCGCTTAGACCAATGGACCACGGAACTATCCGTTTATCTCGGATCGATTAAACATATTTAAATGTGTAGCGATCGAAAGTGCATACAACTTCACAATTCGGCTCGGGTTTATGTCTGAGCCCGTGTAGAGAAGCAACAACAACAACTATACCGTCTACTAGTCGGTATAGAAAAACGATGAAAAATATCTAAAAATCTAAGATTCGGTGACGATTCTTGAGACTTTTTTTGGACTGATCATATTTTTTTAATGTCAGAAGCCAAATAATGCCACAAATTTGCTTTTATTTGAGTATTTTATTTTATTTTGACAAGAACACCATCCGGTTGCGAGTCCCTTTAAACGGGAAAGAATAACAGATTCTCCACTGTATCCATTCTGAAACATCAGTAAAGACAAAATACCATGAAAAGTTTACCTTATGTTTTTACTATAATTATATGGAACAACGCCAGGTCTATTAATTCTATTTGTAATGTCAATTCATAAATGTATAAAATGCCATGACTTCTTAAATGTTTGCACGCTAAAGACAAACCCGTATATATCCGTGAAAACAGTTTAAGTTCAGATGAGATGCCGAGTAACTCGGCGTCTCATCTAAAACTTAACTGTTTGACACTCTTACCCTTTTTTGAATTGTTGAAAATGCATAATTAAACAGGAGGATCATGCGACCCTAAATCGCTCACCTGGAAAACACTCTGGGTGGGGTCATTTTTACCCAAGGTGGATAATATTTAAAAAATGTATAGATGAGCAACGGATAATGCTTTGTAGTTTTAGACACTAAGATTTTTTAAGGTTTCATTAAATATATATATACATGTATATATATTAAGTTTTGATGACCTAGTTATGTAACATGGAACCGTTTCAGCAATATTGGTAGGCGTTTTACTAAGCCAAATATCAAACCAATGGCAATGTAACGTATTAGTTTTAGAGAAGAAGATGTATGAAGATTTCACCATATAATTCTCTTGACATGTGACCTGAAGATGATGCGTTGTGCCAAATATCTAAGCTCAAGGTACTGTGGTTTCAGACAAGAAGTGCTTTTTTAAGTTTTCATTAAAACGATTTATTTTTAGCTCATATGACCTAGATATGACATTAAACGACTTGAAAGAGGATCATATAAGGACCAGTCCTGTCAAGTTAGGTAAAATTCCAACCAGTAGTGTAGGAGATGTCGTTTTGTGAAATTGTTGACGACGGACGGACGGACGATAAACACATGACGATAAAAACATCTCACAATGGCAATACATGCCAGGGGCCCGTTTCATAAAACTTCGTACGACACATATTATCGTAAGTCAGATTATAAAAGTCTCATTTTTTTCTCCATCTAATCCTGTCTTGTGACATCTCTTTGGAATCGTCTTGAAAAGACGATTCAAAAGAGATGTCAAAAGACATGATTTTATGGAGAAATCAGAAATTACATGTTTTTTTTTAAGTTTAGACTTACGATCGTTTTTGTCGTTCAAAGTTTTATGAAACGGGCCCAAGATGAGCTAAAATCAGTGTATCAGATAGCACTTATTGCAGACGACAATGTAATTAGAAAAAGAATAGTTAGCTTCTGGTAATCCAATTTGCTTGCCAGTCATATCGGCTAACACATTCAACACTTTATCTGCCAAAATGTTCGAGAGATTTTTACCCCTCCACCGTTGCATTGTCGTCTGTTTCAATTTTGTTGTCTGCAATGTCGTTTCAAAGTTAAAACATAAGGCAGTATGACTGAAGAAATTTCAAAAAGAGTGTCAAACAGTTTGGATCCTGACCAGATACCGCGTTTTCATATCTAGATGTTGTACCTCATGCCTAAAGCAGACTATTTAAAAGTAAAGCAAAGAGCAATCTGTTTTATTTTCAGTCTGCTTAGATTAACCAGCTGATTTCAATATTGAAAAGAAGCTGTTTTTGAAAGGGTTTAATAGGTCACAATATCATCTAAAAATATGATTCCACAAAAAATTAATGCAGTATAAAGTCAGTGTGTTGGTGGATTTCGAAATAGAATCAAAGGCTTTTTGTTTCATAAAATGTATATTTTATTACAGTTTTGTTTTATTGCTATTTAGATGAAATTGAATAGAGAATTCCTGTTAGTTACCAAGATACGCTTTTTATCTGCTTTAAAAATGTTTTCTTTCTTTGCTCATATTTAAACTGCAGAAGTCTGAAATCAAGTAGGGTCAAAAGTAGAATTAAATTTGTTTGGCACTTGGCACTCATTACGATATAATTTACTAAATGTATCTGGCTAGGGATTACAATTAGTCCGCCACCAAAAGCTAGGGTTAGGGTGAGGGTAAACTTTAGAATCTATCCGCAGGTCTTTTTGGAATTTTCGTAGAAATTAACTGGCCATCTCTTGTGACATTAACCTGGCCTTTTATAGTGACATTAATATGGACCAGTGGCCATTTCCTTGTGACATTAACCTGGTCATAAAAAATGACATTTTGGGTGGCGGACTAATTGTAAATTTGCTCCATTTATCTGAAATATGAATTTGAGAAAAAAAGCAGACGATCAATGGTTAAAACAGATGACATAATAGCAATGCATGGGTTACAAGAAGGGTACATGTCTTGTAAATTAACCCCTTACGTTACAGTTAATCCCCAGCCAACCCACACTATCGTTGCAGTGGAGATGTTATTCTTTCGAACAAAACTAAATGGCAATGAAATGCAATAATATTTAGAAAATTACATTGTGAATAAATCGACAAGTATGGACAGTGCTCCATCCCTACAACGGCCATAAGCAACGATTCCCTCCTTATGATAATGTTTACCGCTGTTCCAAAAACAATACCATTATGTCTAACGCTTTCACTCCTTCAAAATCGTCTGCTTAAAATTTCGTCTGCTGTATTTTCTCTCTCAAAGTTACGTATTGGACATTTTTATAGAAGAAACATGAATGACAAACAGTTTGAACCCAGATCAGACGCCGCGATACGCGAATTTGTGCGAATGTACTCTTAGAATTTCCTCGGACATATTCGCGCTAAAATCGTGTTCAACGAATGGCGCTAAAAACGCCCAAGCATGTAGATTAAGCCCTGACTGTCTATGGAAAAAATGTTGGCAAAGTCGGAAAGGTCTTGTCCCAAGCAAGTCACATGCTAAGTATAAAGGATCCATGGACTGAACTGAACGGTGCAAAGGTTATAGCCAATATTAAGGTTTTAAGCATACTACATGTAGGCCAAATAACAAGGCCAATGTCATAAGGTCACAATATGGTCTGGTTGTAGAGGTATCAACACAAGAAAGATACCTACCTAGTCTGGTTGGAGAGGTATCCAAACAAGAAAGATACATGCCAATTATGAAAGCCCTACATTGTATGCATGTATGTTCAAATAACACAGGCATTAATTATTTTTACAAAAGAAGTTCAAATTCCAAGGTCAATGTCAGAAAGACAAACATTTCGGTATGGTTGGAAAGGCAGACATAAGCAAAGCTCACAGCAACTATTAAAGCTATGTTTCCAACAGGGCAACCGTTAAATGCAAGGTTAAGGTTTGGTGACACAAACAGAGACGGTCAAACAGACGGACAGACGGGCAAAAACTACATGCCCCAAATCACAGATTCTGGGGACATATAAATAAGCAATCAATTTCACAAAACTGTGGGTTTTTTGCCATTTTTAGCTGACCTGAGCATTATGTGCTCAAGGTGAGCTTTTGTGGTCGATTTTTGTCCGGCGTCCGTCGTCGTGAGCTGTGCGGCGTGTGTCAACAATTTCTTCAAACATCGTCTTCAAAACCACCTACCTGATTGCAACCAAACTTCACAGGAATGTTCCTTGGGTCAAGCTCTTTCAAAAAGGACCTTGTTGGGCGGGGTTTAAGGAAGAGAAGGGAGGGTTTAAGATGGAGAGGTGGAACACTTTACAAGCAAACAGTATTACTGCAGCAAAACGTTTGCAAACCAGATAAAAATGAACTTTCAGAGTTTTCAAAAACTGTCAATTTCTATATTTCAATGCATTACATTTGCATTAGGAATAGTATAGAAGGGAAAGAATAATATCTTCCACAGTGTGCCTGGTCAAACACAAATCGTCTGTTTGGACTTGAGTATGAACAAAAAGAAAAGCATGCAGTTTCTTATATTTTATTGTAATTATCTATAAAAATATATGTTGTACATGTCCTTGACCCCTTCACTGCCATGACAGCATCTGCTTTAACTCTTTGGTAATTAAAAGAATTTGCAAGGGAACCCTAATAACCCACAATAGTTACTTAGTGTTGAAAGAGTTAAACAATTATCATCTGTTTTTAATTTTATAATTAAAATTTCAGGAAAATTGAATACATTAATATCATTATAAACAGTTTGGATCCTGATCATACAATGCATTCTACAGGTTCTGATGTGGCATCTCGTCAGGATTCCTCAAACTGTTTGCAAATATCCAATGAACTTGGGGTAAGGCAGTGAAGGGGTTAACTTTTCTGCTGAAAAAAGTTGTTTCAAATTTCCAGATACTCATTTAACGTTTTATAATTAAAAACGAACTTTAGAACTAAAATGAAAGTATTCCAATAAAACAATGATCAACTTGGGATTGTAAATCATAGGTATCAGGGGCACATTTTACGAAACGCTGTACAACAAAAATCATTTTAAATGGCTGTAAATCAGATTCTAAAATTATCAATAATTATTTATTTCTCAAACTAATCCTGTCTTGTGACATCTCTTTGGAATCGTCTTGAAAAGACAATTCATAAGAGATGTCACAAGACAGGATTAAATGGAGAAACCAGAAGTTAGCTGTATTTTAAAGATTTGACTTACAACCCTTTTTAGTCTCATGACGTGTCATAAAACGGACCCCTGCATCATAAAGCATTAAACCAATAACAAAAATAAAACTGCCCTTTTCCTCAAATAAAAATAATAGTATCAATCGTGTATCATAAAAATGTAAAGGGAGCTGATAATAAAAGAGGGGGCTTTCTGCATTACTTTTCTTCTGTATTTAGCTACCATTTGTCTGTAGTTGATTTCAGATACAACTGTCACTAAAGTCAAATAAACCTTATTGAAACTTTAAACATTCTTGCATCAATTACTGTCTTGTATCTATTTAAAAAATATCAGAATTTAAGGCCAAACCAGTTCCTCCATATCCAAAATTATTAATCACCTATACCCAACTGTGTTTAAAGCAAGTGACTCCTTAAAGCAAGCTGAAAGTAAAGCAGAAAGCTCCTACATGTATATGATTTTTCTAATTTACATGTACATGTTCTTTCTTCTTGCTTTAAGCTACCACCTGCATTCAACAGCATTTAAGAAATAACAAATTTGTAGCTGTGCATTAGTGTGCATTAGATCACAGTAAGGAGTTGAGATGTGTAGTCCTTAGATCACAAGGCCTTTAGTTTGTTACATTTTGGTGGTTACATTTACTTTACAAGACTTTAACCCTGAAGTTTACAAGTAAAGGACATCAGCGTAACCCTTTGAACCCTAGTCCCGCATATCATCCTTATCAAACAGTGCAAATGTGAATTGTGCACTTGTCCTATGAAAATAGTGAATACCCAGATCAGAGGGCTTCTGTTTGTCATAATGCCAAAAAATGACCAAAACACCCCTTTAAAAAGAGAAATGGACTAAGTCTAAAATAGAAACTTGAATTGTCCATTTTAGGTTTCAGGGAGGAAAGAGTTAACAGAAACAACAATTCCAAGTCAACAATACTTCATCTTTCAACATGAGGTAAACACTGTTACCATTTACATTATGTCTGGATATCTTTATGCCAGAGTTATCATGTTTCAGGTTTAGAAATTTGAAATAACTTTGTACACATGTGTGCAGATGAAACGTAATGTCAGATTTACTCAGTGTTTACATCATATGGTTTAAGGAATTTCATTCTTAAATCAGGTATGTTGGGCAAATGGAACAGCTGATTGAATGCTGTGTGTGCAGTGCATTATTGCAGATTAGAGAATGTTTCTTGGTATTCTTTGTTTATATGCCCTAGTTTCCGAGTCATGTTATAATACCGTTTAATCAATATTCATTTGTAGTGATTCTGTGATACAGAGCTCCACATAAGGGGAGTATTTCAAAAACATCTTTATTTCTGCATTGGTGCTGAAATGTGTGATAAATTGTTTGGATTTGTTTAGTTTACTCCATCTTACATGCAGTGTGAATATGGAACAGGTAGCTCAGTGTGTCCTATAGCAGTACTGTTTAGGAAAGGGTGAAACTATTAACCCCTTACCCCATAGGAGCGACTTTTAGCGTATCTAATTTATTCCTACGCTGAAGAAAATAGTTCCAGTTTATACCCTCATGAACACTTCCTATAACAAGTATTTTTATATAGCCTAGCAGATGGTTGTTTAAAGCAGGCTGAAAGTAAAGCAGAATGTGCCTTAAGGCACATTCTGCTTTACTTTCAACCTGCTTTAAGTGATCACCTGTATTTAATGTTATAAACAGATTATTGGGTAAAGGGTTAAAGTAGAAAAAGCAAAGTTCTATAGTTTTTATCATCATCATTATTTTTTTATTTTTATAGTTATGCATTATTAGTTACATTGTGTTAATATAACCATTTCCATCCTGGGACTAGTTCCAGTTTCCAATTTAGTCTAGTCCATGTGTTAATTTATTGCAATATTACAAACAGTGCAGACCCATTGATTAGAGGGCTACTTTAGGGGTCCTCTGATGTGAGTATTCACTATTTACACAGGACAAGTGTAGGCTTCACATGTACAGTGGAGAATCTGTTATTCTTTCACAATAAACGCGTTTACGCTAAAACTATTATTTGCAGTGCAAACAGTTTGGAGCCAGATCAGACGCCGGGTAACCCGGCGTCTGATCAGGCTCCAAACTGTTTGCCACCAAGATAAACAATAATTATCAGAATTGTCCAAAAATTGTTCTTTTCTACGTTTTAGTGCTTTGCGTTTGCGTACGTTTGCGTTTAAACGGGAAAGAATAACAGATTCTCCACTGTACACTGTTTGAAAAGGACACATTTATGTGAAGGGTTAACTCATTTAACACCAAGAATCTGTTTAAAATATACTCATTACATTTGCAAACAGTGTATACCAAGATCAGAGGACTCCTAGCCCTCTGATCTTGGTCTATACCTGCTCATTTAAAGCTGTATTTATCAAACTACCCAGAATTCCAAGTAGACTGGTTCATGTTTTGGTATTAAACTTAAATGATCCACCAGGGAACATAATAACCCACAAGAGTTACTTAGTGGTTAGAGAGTTATGCGACCAATGACAATAAATGCATATATCTAAGAACAGGTGGATGCTTAATGCAGAAATTATGCAGAAAGCTCCCTGCACAAAGCTACAGTATTGTTTCAAAAACTGTTTCTTCATGTTATCAGAAATAGTTTAGAAAATAGTTACATATGGCATAGATGCAACCTAAATGTCATACAGTGTACAATATTTGAAAAATAGAAATGCTTCTGACATTTGCATGCTGTGTCTTGTACAATGAATAAAAAAATATGGCACCGACACCAAAAACATATGTAAGGTGTATGTTATGTATGAAACATTCAAAACTCACTCACAAACAAATGTGCAGTCACCCATACACACATTCATACCCTTAACCCATTACCTCATAGCGCATTTTTAGTTTTGAAAATAGGCGAAAACTTAAAGCAGGTTAAAAGTAAAGCAGAATGTGCCTTAAGGCACATTCTGCTTTACTTTCAGTCTGCTTTAAGCCTCCATCTGCTAGAAAATAGAAAATATTTATTGTGATATATTTTCATGGCTGTATAAATTTGAACTATTTTCCTCAGTGGAGGAGTAAAATATAGGCGTAAAAAGGCGTATTTATGGGGTAATGGGTAAACCATTATCCAATAAATATGCCTTTTTACCCCTCTAATTTATTCCTCCATTGAAGCAAATAGTTCTATTTTTATAATTCTCTTTTCCAGTCATCCGGGTATTTTATGTCTTACGCATATTCTCAGTCCTTCTTTGAGAAAACTAGCTTATGTAGATATGCGTGATTGCTAAGTGTAAACAAACTGAAAGGTTCCGAATGAAGGGTGTATAACGTAGCACTGGAAACGAGAATAGTCTCCCTATTCTGCTGGTTCTGATGTTGCATCACATCAGGATTATAACTGTTTGAAAATATCCATTGAACTTGTAGTAAGGCAGTGAAGGGGTTAAATTTTCTGCTTCACTTTCAACCTGCTTATTTCTCATAGACGTACCTTTCCATATTTCTATAATGTTCTGTTTTAGAGTTATAGGAAAATTTACGGCAGTCTGACAGGTGTATGCTTTAACTTTAATGCAGGCTGGAAGTAAAGCAAAAAGCTCCTTAAGGAGCTTTCTACTTTACTTTAAGCAACCACCCGTTATAAACTCTGTAAACAAGCTATGGGGGAAAAGTTAACTACGAAAGTCAGACAACATTTTTGTCCTATGTTAAGCAGTCTCATGCTTTCAAAGACACTCTTTACACGCAAAACTACATTCATACATTTATAAGGTGCATATTTGAGATAAAACATACAGTTGAAACTTGATATTTCAAACTCCCTTAACTCTTTCCTCCCTGAAACTGGAAATGATCAATTCCAGTTTCCATTTTAGTCTAGTCCATTTCTAACTTTTAAGGGTTGTTTTGGTCAATGTTTTGCATTATGACAAACAGTGAAGACACAGATCAGAGGGCTCCGTAAGGAGCCCTCTGATCTGGGTCTTCACTGTTTGAATAGGACAAGTGTACAATACACATGTACACTATTTGAAAAGAACGCCTATATGCGGGACTAGGGCTCAAAGGGTTAAATCAACCATACCAGTATTTCATAAGTTATATTTTGATAACAGGACCTCGCTTAAGTCAAACATACCTGTACTTTAAAGTTAAAACGTGGCTATAAGCGATGTTTTAACATTGAAATATGGATATATTCAAACTAAAGCAAGTTTGAATTATCAAGTTTCTACTGTATTTTGACAAAGGTAAATACACATGAATCCCATCACAATATGGCAATTTGCGGTATATAGAGTAAAACCACTCTATTATGATCACCAAATTGTTATAATCATCTTTAACGCAGAAAGCCTTTTGGTTTTACTAATATCTTGATTTCAGCTTTCACCAGTCTTTTATACAGTCAATAAGCCTTCTTTTTAGTGGTCGTAATAGAGAGGTTTACTTTTTTTGTCCTGCAGTAAGCTTCCACCTACCATAAAAGCTATAAATAAGTATTTTTTTTGTGTGTTTACTTAACCCATTATCCCATAGCCAGTTCCTAGTTTTGATGACAGTTGACCACTTTAAGCAGGTTGAAAGCAAAGCAGATTAAGGTGCATTCTGCTTTCAGCCTGCTTTAAGCTACAATCTACTAAGATATAGAAAGTATTTCTTATGGTACATGTTCATGACCGTATAAATTGGAACTATATTCTTGTGTGCAGGAATAAAATTAATAGCGTAAAAAGGCATATTTATGGGATAATGGGTTAATACATGTTTGACTGCACAATCAAACATGCCTAGGTTGTTCATTCATTAGAAATATCTAGAAAACAAAATTAAAACAAAGTATTCAAAATGTGTCTGATTTGACATGTTAGCCAGAGTTATGCATATTAATTATATAGATTATATAAAAACTCAACATGATAACAACTATGTCATGAAAACTCAGTTCTCAGACACTTCAAACAGTGTCCATATACATTGTTCAGTCAAATTTGCGATAAGAAGCTACAATTTCAAGAAGTATGTATAGTGAATCCTCTCTATAATGACTATTAAAAAGAAGGCTAATTGACTGTATAAAAGACAGGTGATAGCTTAAAGCAATGTGACAGTAAAACAGAAAGCTCCTAATGGAGCTTTCTGTTTTACTGTCACATTGTTTTCCCCCCCCCCAAAGAAGCGCCTTTAAGCACATTTAATTTTTTCATCAACTGAAGAAAATAGTTCCAATTTTAACAGTTATAAACATGTATCAAAAAAATATTTTCTATATCTTAGCATATACAAGCTTAAAGCACATTCTGCTTTCCTTTCAGCCTGCTTTAAGTAGTCACCTATTTTCAAAACTAGAAATGGGCTATGGGGTAAACGGTTAAGCAGTCACCTGTTGTAATGCTTAATAGTTTAGAAAATTTAGTGGTTGTAAAAGAGAGGTTTCACTGTATTTCTCCCAGACAGCTGAGTGCTTAAAGCACTCTGCTTTATATTTGTTTTGCATTAAACTACAACTTGTCTTAAAGACTGATACTTCATCGTGTTAAACCCTTAACTTGTTTCAGAGTGAAAGACAATTAAAGTGCTTGCTTAAGCAAGCTAAAAGTAAAGCAGAAACTCCTTAAGGCACATTCTGCTTTACTTTCAGACTGTTTTGGCTACCATCTGCTAGCATAAAAGAAATTATTTCTTATACACGTAGTGTGTATTCATGATTATAAAGTTGAACTATTTTGTTCAGTGGAGGAATAATTAAGTTATAAAGTCGTAAAAAGGCATATCTATTAGGTAATGGGTTAATACAGGTCTGCCTGTATATATGTAATCATCAAGAGATTCTAATTTCATTTCAAATTATGTAAAAATAAGAGACATATCTTCTATATTATGCATAGATATATTCCTTTAACTCAATACTCCATAAAGATGCCTTTTTACACATTCAATTAATATACTCAACAAAATAATTAAAGGGGCAAAGGTATAAGTTTGTATATCTTTTTCAAAAATGCAAACATTTTCAAGTTAAAAGAGTGAATGCGTGTTTAGATGCTTTAGAATAGAAAAATTAAGAAACAAACGTCACTATGTGCAAATGTGGTCATGGTTGAATGAGTTGAAGCGGACAAGTATCAAAAACACGGTTTTTAACGTCCACTTGATTTTTGCACGATGTGTCTGCCTATTCTTCAACGATTAGTTTTATAGCTGTTTTCATTATATCGAGTGCATATTTGTATCTTAAGCGAAAAAAGATTACATATTGGTACAAATTTTGAAAACTATGCCCCGAAAGACGTCATTTGTCGTTTTCCAACGTCATTTTGCGACGGAGTTTAACGTTAGCAAGGGTGTTGTCGACAGGTTGTGGTAGTTGTACCTCGACACTGGGATGGTTAATTGGAGATCAGGTCAAGGTCGTTTGAAGGTCATATTTGAAGTAAAGGACCGATGTTGTCACTTATGACATGACATCAACGGCTCAATTCCCTCGTTACGCTTAATAGTGTTTATAAAAAGACGTGTGGTTACAGGATTTCTGTTCAGATCGTCGGGAATAGACTTCATGCTGCAAACTTATGGGTTAGAAGACCTGTCGTGGGACCGGCCTTGACCCCACACCACCGAAAACGTCACCTAGCGTTTTGCCAGGAATCATGCCATTTGAACGTTTACGTTTTAGCAACGTATTGTGGACTAGTGCGTCAAATTTCGTTTTGGATTTAAATGACGACTGCAGACGAATGTAAAAACAGCGAAACGAATGTTTCTTCGACTGTTATGTGGCAGAGCATGACTAACTCAGAAAAGGGTCAGGGCTCCTATGGGTGGGCATATCCTACAACGATTGTACGGACCTTTACGTCATAAGGAACTGGACTCTGACCAGTTTGGGGTACAGGAACGAGGCCCTAGACGTTATTGCACGCGCTGAAGCTGGAACTTTGGGTTCATGGTTCTTCCCGACAGACGACAAAGCTCGTCCGTACCGAGCACGTATGGTAGAACAGTACTTGGAACACGAGGGCGTAGGGCAGATGGACTGGCCAGAAAGGTCAACACACTTCGGTCACATTGAGGATGCTTAGGTTATGCGGCAACGCCGGATATCCGGTCGAGATCGTCACCTTAGAGACTAACAGAAATGCTTATTGAAGAATAGCACATAATGTCCATTGCATACATCCTTAAGCTAATTCTCCGATTTCCATGTAGATGCAAGGAAGTGATTAATGCACGTGATGAACACATTTATGATACTAGCTGTAATTTAAGAGAAGAACCTAAAAGGTGGGGCTCTTGGTCAAGTTATTTGTTACCCCACCCACCTAGTCTGGCACACGGTAATTTTAAGGTGGTTGTGTTTGAAGGGGAACTGCGATATATATTTCTACTTTTCGAAATACAGTTATACTCTACAATGAAGTTAACATGTAATTTTACATGAAACTGTTAAAAAAATAATGTATGAACTTATTTTTATATATTGGGCCTACCTAATATATTTGCCCCTTTAATTGTTTTGTTGAGTATACATCCACTGAAGAAAATAGCTCCATCTTATACAGTGGAGAAAACGTTATTCTTTCCCAATAAACGCGTTTACGCTAAAACTATTATTTGCAGTACAAACAGTTTGGAGCCAGATCAGACGCCGGGTAACCCGGCGTCTGATCAGGCTCCAACTGTTTGCCACCAAGATAAACATGAATTATCAGAATTGTTCAAAAGTTGTTCTTTTCTACGTTTTAGTGCTTTGCGTTTGCGTTTAAACGGGAAAGAATAACAGATTCTCCACTGTACAGTAATGAATGTGCAACATCAGAAAAGTTAGCAAAATGAAAGTAAAGCTGTCTGTTTTACTTTCATTTTGCTATAAGCTACTGCTTGTCTTTAACATCATTCTTGAGTAATAACTTCAATGGCCGTAATGGCCTGGTATTAAGTACACTGTATTTAGCAAACAGAGAAACCTAGTTTTCATTCTTTACCCCACAGTCTGTTTATAGTATTGAATACAGGTTACTACTTTAAGCAGGTTGAAAGTAAAGCTTTAAGGCATATTCTGCTTTACTTTCAACCTACTTTCAGTGCTCACCTGTCTTGAAAACTAGAGACAGGCTATTGGGTAATGTGGGTTAACACATGTTCAACTGCTTCTTTATAAATTCTAAAATATTTTAGAATCAACTTTTACACTTAATGCTGATGATTATATACTTTTTTAAAATGATGTTTAACCCATTACTCCATAGCCTAATTTTGAAGACACATGAGCACTTAAAGCAGGTTGAAAGTAAAGCAGAATACACCTTAACATTTACTTTCAGCCTATTTTAAGCTATTATCTGCTAGGATATAGAAACTATTTCGTATGATACATATTCATGACTGTATAAAATGGAACTTTTTTCTTCAGTGTAGGAATAAATTAAAGGCGTAAAAATGCATATTTATGGGGTAATGGGCTAAATCCACATCATTTGCTTGAAGGTATACGATAAAAGGATCAAAACATGGCCTATAGGCCTGTCTTCTGGCTATAATGGCACACCTTGTGCTACAGTGACCCTCCGGCCATTATGGCACCAGGTTTTCCATTAACCCTTAGCCGGCCAAATAAATTGTCGTCTGCTATATTTCTTGTCTGCTTCAAGTTTCAAAGTGCTTCAAAGTTGCTCAAAATTGCTGAAAATGTTGTCCGAGTGTCAAACAGCTTGGATCCGGATGAGACGCCGAGTTACTCGGCGTCTCACCCGGATCCAAGCTGTTTGCATATGGAGCTATAGTCGTGAGTGGCAGGCTAAGGGTTAAGCCCAGAAGGCAGGCCTATACCATAGGTTAACCTCTTTTATAATTTGTTGATGTATGTGGTTATACATGTACATTATTATGCTTTGTGTTCTATACATTATTAACACTGAGTAATCGTCTTCTGTTGAAATTGTTATCAGCACATTTACAGGATCTGAGTGAAACACGGCTTGGATTCAGATCAGACTGACATAAAAGCAATATACAGGGCTCCAGATAAGAGAGAGTAAATTGTACAAATTCTACCTTTTTTCACTCATTTCAGCATCAAATCCTATGGTGTTACTACTCATTAGAATCGTCTCTTCGAGACGATTCTAATGAGTAGTGACACCATATGGTTTAATACAGAAATAAAGATTTTAGTTTTTGAAATTCTCCCCTTATCTGGAGCCCTGAATATATATGCAAAAAGCATACAAACTATTGAATATTTAATATTATGTTAGTGAATGCCACCATTTGTATCTAACCATAAAATCTAAATATATTACGGCAGGAAAACAGGACTAAATAACAAGTGGAATAGTATATAAAATCATAGCTGTTTCAGTTCTGATTATAATATTAGCACATAAATAAATAAACCCCTAAGGAAACTTCATGACAAATATCAGAATATATGCCCAAATAGTGACAGTTATATTAGCACATTTCAACAATTGCTCTAAATCTTTTAACAGGGAAACACCAAAAGCAAATGCTTGTTTACAGTGGAGCTGCTTAACCCTTTCCCTTATAGAAGCGCCTTTTAGCGCATTCAGTATATTCTTGCGCTGAAGAAAATAGTTCCAATTTATACATTCATAAAAATGTAGTATAAGGAATATTTTCTTTATCATAGCAGGTGGTAGCTTAAATAAGGCTAAAAGTAAAGCAGAATGCACATTAAGGCACATTATGCTTTACTTTCAACCTGCTTTAAGTGGTCACCTGTCCTCAAAATTAGAAACAAAATATGGGGGAATGGGTTAAGCCCTGAAAACAAGCATTTTCATGTGGTGTTACCCTAAAGGCACATTCTGCTTTGCTTTCAATCTGCTTTAATGCTTTTGCTTTTTTTTGTTAAGCATCAGGCAACCACCCATATCTTAAGACTAATAAATCATCTATAAAAGTGACCACTTAACACAAGTTTAACCGCAGCGAAAATAATAATAATAATGATATTTATCAATTTCTACACCCTTTTATTATAAAAATAAAAACAACAGATCTACCAGTTTAAAGGAGTTTGGTGATATCATCTTAACACAGGTATAAAAATCATTTCAAAACAAAATAATTTGACTCCAAATAAAGATTTTCAAACAAAATAAGTTGACTTCAAATAAAGTATCTTAACCCTTAGCCTGCCACTCACGACTATAGCTCCATATGCAAACAGCTTGGATCCGGATGAGACGCCGAGTAACTCGGCGTCTCATCCGGATCCAAGCTGTTTGACACTCGGACAACATTTTATGCAATTTTGAGCAACTTTGAAGCACTTTGAAACTTGAAGCAGACGAGAAATATAGCAGACGACAATTTATTCGGCAGGCTAAGGGTTAAACTGATTAAAGATACAAAATATGTAGATTTGATAAGCTTCTGCTTGCACAAAGTCAGAATCAAATACAGTTCAACCTCAATAATTTAAACTTAATTAAGGCTTTGTTCTGAATGAAATCTATTTTGCTTTTTTTCAATGAATCAAATATACACAGTACAACCTCTCTATTGAGACCAATAAAACGAAGGCTCATTTATTGTATAAAAGAAAAGTGACAGCTTAAAGCAAGGTAACAGTAAAACAGAAAGCTCCTAAAGGAGCTATCTGTTTTACTGTCACCTTGCTTTAACCAGTCACCTGTCGTAAACAATAGATATTTAACACAATTTAGAGGTCCTAATAGAGAGCTTTTACAGTATGTCTAATTAATATGACCACACAAAAGATAGTTTGATTTTGAAGTTCAAGGACGGAGGCAGTTTGAAGAAAATTAAAATCTAAGTGGCTGTTTAAAGCAAAGGTTAATGTTAAAATTGAATCTCTAACAGCAGGGTTCTGCTATACTTTTATCTTGCTTTAAACTACCACCTGAGATTTTGAAATATCTCTTTTAGGTCTCATGATCATTATTTTGAATTTACAAAATTTCTTTGACATCTTAAAGCAAGTACATGATCTTTGACTTTGAATTTTTCAACATCCCTTTGATCTCTAGCAAATCACATGATCTTTGTATTTTGCAACATCTCTTTGATCTCTAGCAAATCACATGACATTGACTCTGAATTTTGCAACATCTCTTTGATCTTTAATAAATAACATGACAATGACTTTGAACTTTGCAACATCTCTTTGATCTCTAGCAAATCACATAACATTGATTTTGAATTTTGCAACACCTCTTTGATCTCTAGCAAATCACATGACCTTTAATCTTCACTTTTGTTAGATCTCTTTGATTTTTGCACAAGTCACATGACATTGTTGAAACACCTTAGTGTTTAATCAATGTCATGTGACACTTGACATCGGTTTGTATCACATCTCTTGACCCATTGGCCAAAACAATTTATAACATATATATATATATATATATAACACTTTAATAACTCTTAGCATGCTAGAAGTGAATTCAAGATATCCTTTACAAACAGTTTGGATCCAGATGAGACACCAACTATGATTCATGAGGCATCTCATCAGCATTCATACTGTTTTACGCTGTCTGACCCTGTTTTGAAAAGAACATTTTGAAGATCCTATTTTAAGAACAATAGCAAACAACAATAATTGTTTTAGATGAAAAATTGACCAGCATGCAAAGAGTTTCCTTCTGTAACCATTCTCCTGCTAAATATATAAATATATAAAACTCTGCCTTCTATAAACATCTATCATCTGAACTTACATTGGCAAATAAAATAATGAGAAAATTACCAAGGAAAGATGGCAGATTTATTTTAGACAGATAAGTAACTGTCTGATCTGGGTTTACACTGTTTTCCAAAAGCATCAATAAATTTGCTTTTTAGCAGGAGAGGTTAAACTTTCTTGGCCAAAACATCATATACATGCATTACTATATAGACTTTATAGGTTACAAACAGAAAAGAAACAAACTTAAAATAATTTACTGACACACTTGCATTAACTCTTTCAACACCATGGACCTGTTATAATATACTCATTACATTTGCAAACAGTGTAAACCCAAATCAGAGGGCTACTCTGATCTGGGTAAACACAACTTGCTAATTTAGACCAGTATTTATTAAACTACCCAGAATTCCAAGTAGACTGGTTCATCTTTTGTTTACTAAAATGATCCACAAGAGTTACACAGGGCTGCCATAAATTGACATGAAAAATCCTAAAATTTTGAAATTTGCCTTTTTCAATTGCGAATTAACGAATCTTACCTTTACCCCATAGCCTGTTTCTAGTTTTGTTGACATGCGACTACTTAAAGCAGGCTGGAAGTAAAGCAGAATGCGCCTTATGGCGCATTCTGCTTTACTTTCAGCCTGCTTTAAGCTACCATGTTCTAGAAAAAAAATCCGGAGATTTAGGAAAAATCCGGAGAAATGGCAGCCCTGGTTACATAGTGTTGAAAGGGTTCAATGACCACTTGGTAAAGCTTGGTGATCTTGAAAGAGGTGGCTGCTCAGTACAGGACAAAAGTAATGCATAAACAGAGCTCCAGATAAGGGGAGTATTTCAAAAACTAAAATCTTTATTTCTGCTTTAAACCCTATGGTGTCACTACTCATTAGAATCGTCTCGAAGAGACGATTCTAACGAGTAGTAACATCATAGGATTTGATGCTTAAATAAGTGAGAAAATGTTGGATTTGTGTAGTTTACCCCCTCTTATCTGGAGCCCTGATAAAGTTCCATTAGCTATCAGAATTACTTTTTCTCTGCATTATGCTGCCACCTGGCTTCCAAATTCATTAGTAGTTTTTTCCCCAGACAACAATTTATCAAGGTAAAGGTTAAAATTGCATAAATCCTTATATGTCGCAGATGATAATTTCAAAACCGATAATATTACGGCAGGATAAAGGTTAAATCTATCCAGAAATGTTGACAAGTTAGTAACCCATTTGTTTGTTTATTTCTGGTGGCCATTTTTCTCTCCAGTTGCTTGGTAAATGCTTTAATACTAAGAGGAGGCTTTAGCATCAGAGAAAACTGGACTTTCCGTTAATCCTTGGTCTTTCATGTAAAACTCTTCGCAGCTTCGTGGAATATCCGTGTGGGTCATTGATAGTAGCATACATGACTCTGCAAAACGATTTCGTAAGTCTTTGTCCAAAACGTTTTCAATAAATCTCCGTAAGGGTAGGACGTGGCTTATTGGGCCATCCCAAGTGGTGAGGAAATCTTCAACAATATGATGCATCATTTCTGGTCGGGGCAGGTGCTCTTTCTTAGGCATAAACTTCATTGCATTTGCTGAAAATGAAAAAATCATGGAATTATAACTGGGTCAAACTTCTAAACCACCCAAAACAGGATATATTCATAGCCAAAATAACAGGTGACCGTTAAATGTGGACAAAAGTAATACAGAAATCTTTCAAAGGCATTTAACTTTTGTCCTGCATTAAGAAGTAAATCTTCTTTAACCAATTACTCCACAGATACACATTTTTACATCTCAAATTTATTCCTCCACGGAAATAGTTCCAATTTAAGAAGTCACGAATACGTACCATAAGAAATATATTCTACATCCTTACAGATGGTAGCTTAAAGCAGACTTAAAATAAAGCAGAATGTGCCTAAAAGCACATTCTGCTTTACTTTCAACCTGCTTTAAATGGTCACCTACATTCAGAACTAGATATAGGCTAAAGGGTAAAGGGTTAAAGATTATTAGTTTTCTTCATTCAGTGGTTGCTGAATACAATGTGTGACTGTAGACTCTCTCAGTTTCCACTTTGACAGACAATAGTCACATGGGATAAGAAAACAAAACATCCAGCTGGAAGCTTAACTCTTTCACTGCCAATGGCGCCAAAAGGCGACTTTGCAAACAGTTTGGATCCTGGTCAGACGCCGCGTAACGCGGCGTCTGATCAGGATTTTAACTGTTTGACACTCATATTGACATTTCTTCAGTCAAATACAATTTTATCCCTTAACCTGACTTTAAAAATATTGCAGACGACACTACCATATATAATGCAGAAGATACTTCCGTTGGGGGTTAAAACAGACGATAAAATTTGGCAGTGAAAGAGTTAATTCAATTGTGTGACACTGTTGCTGTCAGTGCTGCTACTTACAGAGAAGCAATAATTTTAGTTGCAACTCTTAGCATTATAGCGATGAAACCATGGTAACCTTTGCAAACAGTTTGGATCCTGATGAGACGCCGCCTTATGCGGAGTTTCATCAGGATCCAAGCTTTTTTTCGCCTCGATAATATTTTGAAACAAAATTTAGAAAATTTTATTTTATAAATCAGCAGCAGATAACAGTTGTTGCAGACGAAAAAATAACCCAGCGCTCAAAGAGTTAATGCATCTACTCCATTGCGCAGTGACAACAAAAATACGATTTCCATTTTATGATGTATGATTTTAGAACAATAGAATTATAATATGGTGGAACCTTAAATTGTTATCATAAACTCAGTTTAGTCCCACTTACACTAGTTTCAAAGTTAAAATGTGGCTTTAACCCTTTCCCACATAGCATATCTCTAGTATTGAATATAGGTGTCCACTTAAAGCAGGTTGAAAGTAAAGCAGAATGTGCTTTAAGCACATTCTGCTTTACTTTCAGCCTGCTTTAAGCTATCATCTGCTAGAATATAGAAAATATTTTGTATTATACATATTTATGAATGTATAAATTGGATTTATTTTCTTCAGGGCAAGAATAAACTGAATGCGCTAAAAGGCGCTTCTATGGGGGAAAGGGTTAAAATACTCAGGTTTTAACTTTGAAATATAGGTATCATCAGGGTTCATTGTTCTGCTTAGGGGGAACTTGAATTACCTAAATTCAACAGTAGTGTAATAGGGGTAAGTTCAGGATAAGTGTGTTTGAGTTCTAATTTGAAGTTGACAGTAATATTATTTAATTCTTTGTATAGTCTGCAACAATTGTTGTCTACTTCTTTTCTAAGATCAGAATTTTCTAAAAGTACTTTTCCATTATAGGGCAAGAGTGTCAAACAGATAGGATCCTGATGAGATGCTGCATTATGCAGCATCTCATCTGGATCCAAACTGTTTGCACAGGTTATCCTTATAAGTTTTGTTATTATCATGCTAAGAGTTAAATGGCCATGTTCCAAAAAACTAAAATACTTTTATCGACATTTTTACACTAGACGTCCTCACATTTCTATCTTCACACGAGAAGAACGCCTTTCTGCAGGACATCTTCATAAATATGCCTTTTTATGCCTTTAATTATTTCAGCACTGAAGAAAGTAGTTCCACTTTAAACATCATTGGAAATATTTCCTATCTCATAACAGCCGATAGCTACAAAAAGCAGGCTGAAAATGAAGCAGATCTCTCCTTAACCCTTTACCCCATGAATATGCCTTTTCATGACTTTAATTTATTCCTCCGTTGAAGCAAAGGTCCACAATACCTCACTTTGTGCTCTGGTGAGCTAAAAATGGACTAGACTTTATTAGAAAGTGAGATTTTTAATTTGAAGTTTCCGGAGTGACTAAGACTAGTTAAAGACAAATCATGAAGTTTTCTATTGAATGACTTGTTCGTACTAGATTGCCTGAAAAGGCCAGTATACCATATATAGTTCCTGGTCATATTGTAAGTAAAGTATGCCCAAGAGCACTGTATAATACCAAGACAATTTCAGCAAGACTAATCACTAGTAGGTGGTGTTTAGTTTCGTGTCAAATAGATATATCATTTTGAAAAGTTCTTTCTTGAATAATCAGTGTGTGTGGTTGGGGGTTGGGGTGTTGGTGAGGGGGTGGGGGTTGAATTTGGGCGAAACTTAACCCTATCCTCCTCTCTTAAAAATATTTTCCATAATATTTTTCAATAAACCTCAATTACTAAAGACAAGTTTTCATAAAACATAAACCATTTCCTTCAGTGATGAACTAGAACGGCTATCACTAAAGGTGATAAATACCCCCACTATACAGCACTCTGTCACACTCTGCAAACGTTTTCAATAAGGTTTTACAGTAAGGTCAAAGGTGTAAGTCAAAGTCAAACTGACTTAAACATGGTATATGACACTCTGCAACTCCTGAGTAACATTTATGGCAAGTATCAAGGTTGAAATTGAAGGAGGAGTTCGCCGTACAAGATTTTGCCTGCCAATTTTAAGGCCAAAGGTCAAGGTCACAGAGATTTGAAATGTGAGTCTTGCACATCTGAGTAACATGTTTGGCAAGTATCAAATGAATCGGGTTAAAACTGAAGGAGGAGTTGAAAGTACAAGATTTTGCCTGCCAATTTCAAGACCAAAGGTCAAGTTCAAGGTCAAAGAGACCTGAAATTTGTGTCTTGCACATCTACTACTCCTGAGTAACATTTATGCCAAGTATCAAGAGAATCGGGTTGAAAGTGAAGGAGGAGTTCAAAGTACAAGATTTTACCTGCAAATTTCAAGACCAATTTCAAGGCCAAAGGTCAAGGTCATAGAGACCTAAAATTTGTGTCTTGCACATCTACATTACCTGAGTAACATTTTTGCCAAGTATCAAATGAATCGGGTTGAAGCTGAAGGAGGAGTTGAAAGTACAAGATTTTGCCTGCCAATTTCAAGGCCAAAGGACAAGTTCAAGGTCAAAGAGACCTGAAATTTGTGTCTTGCACATCTACTACTCCTGAGTAACATGTATGCCAAGTATTAAGTGAATCGGGTTGAAAGTGAAGGAGGAGTTCAAAGTACAAGATTTTACCTGCAAATTTCAAGGCCAAAGGTCAAGGCCTGAGTAACATGTTTGGCAAGTATCAAATGAATCGGGTTAAAACTGAAGGAGGAGTTGAAAGTACAAGATTTTGCCTGCCAATTTCAAGACCAAAGGTCAAGTTCAAGGTCAAAGAGACCTGAAATTTGTGTCTTGCACATCTACTACTCCTGAGTAACATTTATGCCAAGTATCAAGTGAATCGGGTTGAAAGTGAAGGAGGAGTTCAAAGTACAAGATTTTACCTGCAAATTTCAAGACCAATTTCAAGGCCAAAGGTCAAGGTCATAGAGACCTAAAATTTGTGTCTTGCACATCTACATTACCTGAGTAACATTTTTGCCAAGTATCAAATGAAACGGGTTGAAACTGAAGGAGGAGTTGAAAGTACAAGATTTTGCCTGCCAATTTCAAGACCAATTTCAAGGCCAAAGGACAAGTTCAAGGTCAAAGAGACCTGAAATTTGTGTCTTGCACATCTACTACTCCTGAGTAACATTTATGCCAAGTATCAAGTGAATTGGGTTGAAAGTGAAGGAGGAGTTCAAAGTACAAGATTTTACCTGCAAATTTCAAGACCAATTTCAAGGCCAAAGGTCAAGGTCAAGGTCATAGAGACCTAAAATTTGTGTCTTGCACATCTACTATACCTGAGTAACATTTATGCCAAGTATCAAATGAATCGGGTTAAAACTGAAGGAGGAGTTGAAAGTACAAGATTTTGCCTGCCAATTTCAAGACCAATTTCAAGGCCAAAGGTCAAGTTCAAGGTCAAAGAGACCTGAAATTTGTGTCTTGCACATCTACTACTCCTGAGTAACATTTATGCCAAGTATCAAGTGAATCGGGTTGAAAGTGAAGGAGGAGTTCAAAGTACAAGATTTTACTTGCAAATTTCAAGACCAATTTCAACTTCTTTCAAGCAGGGTAGGCAATCGACCGGTCAATAAGAGTATTGACCACCCGGGCGGTCAATACTGGTTTTAACCGGTCAATACTGGTCATTAGTGGTCATTACTGGTCAATTGAAATGACCACTTCGAACCAACTTATAACCTATGTATCATATACCCCTAGCAATGTAAATTGTTGCTTAATATATACAGTACATACAAACTGTACTGTTAAAGATCTTTTTATATAACAGAATGATATCTTAATGTTGTTTTTCAAAGTTTTTCTTTAATGACCACAAGTGGTCTTTTGCTGGGTTACCAATTGATGTGGTCAATTCAAAATAAACTACTAGTACCCTACCTATCTTATTCATACATTGTCATGATGAGCATACTGGGAATAATTATCATAATATTCATGATTTAATCTAAATATTGAATTTGAATAACTTTTTGTAAATATTTGATAAAACCAGGACTACAAAGTGGTTGATTGAAATGACCGGCCTTGTCAATTGAAAATCGACCTATATTGACCACCTAGGATAAGTTTGGTAGTTTACCAGCCTAAAGGCTAGCTATACTCATAATCAACGAACCACTAAATACTTCAACTCAATCAACTGTTCACTAACAACTGAACTGACCATTAAAAAACTCAATTGACCACTCAAAATTTCAATTGACCAGTATTGACCACTTTGGGAATATATTTATTTTTATTACAGCAAATAATTGACCATTAAGGTGATATACCCTGCCCATAGTCAATCAACTATCAATTTAATGTTGAAGATTCATTGATGTCTATTATTTACAATCATGGCAAGTTTGCAACACCTGTAAATTGCTGTCAAAACATTATCATGTGTTAGATTGCCCCATCTCACTGCAGTGGGAGTGGCATAGATCTGATTGTGACCAATCAAATGTCTTGATACAGGGTGATTGTACACTGACAGGGGTAATATACAAGTTGACACTTTGTTTTACTCCTTAGCCATCAATTAGTCTACTGAGAAGTATGGCTGCAAGGTCACTAGCATAGTCACAGATAATGAGAAGATATCTGTGATGAAGCAGAACCTGAAGGAGGACAAGCCCAGCCTGCTCTGCACACTGGCTGAATCTGCTGGGACAGGATATTACTCCTGACCAGGTGATAAAGCAAGTTGTAGAAGTCAACAAATACTTCAGGAATCAGCATACACCATGGTTCAATTGACCAGGGTGGTGTTTTCAATCAACCAGAGTGGTTGATTCAATCCACCGCAAGTGGTCATTTCAATCGACAACAAACGGTCAGTAAATCAATAAATGTGGTCAGTTCAATCGACCAGGGTGGTCTTTTTAGATTTGAAAAATCCACTTTGTGCTTCCTATACCCCCTATATACACTTCAAATAGCTTCCTGTGTATCTGTAATACATCCTTACACTATAAGTAAACCCTTTTGAAGCTTTAAGAGCTTTATTTTAACAAAAAATATGTATTGACCGGTATTGACCACTTCAGGGAGTATTGACCGGGGCGGTTTTAACCGGTTAAAACCGGGCGGTTAAAACCGCCCCGGTTTTTACCGGCCAACCCTGATTTCAAGGCCAAAGGTCAAGGTCATAGAGACCTAAAATTTGTGTCTTGCACATCTACTATACCTGAGTAACATTTATGCCAAGTATCAAATGAATTGGGTTAAAACTGAAGGAGGAGTTGAAAGTACAAGATTTTGCAGACAGACTGACGACCGACCGACCGCCGGACCGACCGACAGGCTGATTCCAGTATACCCCCCTCAAACTCTGTTTGTGGGGGTATAATAACAACCATTTTCTTTAGTGATGAATGAACCATTTGAAATTTCCTTACATGCAGCTAAATACATGTACTTATAGAAGACAGACAGACTACTAAAGACAGAGCAAAAACAATATTCCCCCAATCCCAACTTAAAGTCAAAAACAGAATTCATTAATTTCTTTTCAAAACAGGATCAGAGTGTCAATAAACACTTTGGATACTAATGAAATGCTGCATTGCATGGTGTCTCATCAAGATCCTAACTGTTTGCAAAGATAACAATAGCATAGTTTCCCTGCTAGGGTTAGACAAACAATTAAGAAAATAATGAATGAATTTGCCAGGTCTGTTGCCAATGAGCACACTAAAGGTTGAAAGCTGTTTGTCTCACACATTCATTACTGAAATGAGGAAATTTCCTGGTAAAATAGTCTTAAAACTGTAAGAGATTGCATCAGCGCCACATGGTTCTTTCTCATAGACTATACCAGTAGAATAAACAGTAAAACCCTGCTACTGTGACCACTAATACGATGGCTTATTGATGGAGTTAATGACAGGTGACAGCTTAAAGCAAGCTGAAAGTAAAGCAGAAAGCTTCTAAAGGGGCTTTCTGCTTTACTTTCATCTTGCTTTAAGCTTGGAGCATGCCTAAACAGTAAAAAAAATTAGTTGAATTTTGATTGACCGTAATTGGCAAGGTTTATCCTGGAGACAATTCAATTAAGCTTTGGCTGACTAATTACTCTCACGAAGGGTCTGTTGCCATTCCTGCTCTGGGCGACTTAAAGAGTTTATCCACATCAATTTGTTTGTCTGTTGATGGTCCGCAAAGGATCAACAAGTCCACATCTTAACCCCACCCTCATACACACACTCACACACGACAGTGACATAGTATCCCTTTACACCATAGATACACCTTTTGTATGCGTTTAATTAATTTCTCCACTGAAGAAAATAGTTTCAATTTGTACAGTCATTAATATGTATCATAAGACAAGAGCCCCATGGGGCATATTTCGCTCACCTGAGAAAATAGCTGAAAAAATGGCGATAATAATTTAGGTCCAGGACTGACCTAGATATGCAAAAGACCCAAACAATTTGAACAAATTATGTAAAGTATATTTAAAAGTGTCACCATACCGAATATATAAGCTCTGGCCATATTAGTGTCAGAGAAGAAGACGTTTCAAATTTTCTCTATATAACTCTATGTAAAACTGTGACCCCAGGGGTGGGGCCAATTTTGACCCCAGGTGCATAATTTGAACAAACTTGATAGAGGACCTGTAGGCGATGGTATGTGCCAAACAGACATGGGGTAATTGAAATTAATAATTTAATTAATTAATAATTAATTAACAAAAGTGAAATAATTGGAGATAATTGTTAATTGAGCAATATCTCAATTACTTTAATTGTAATTTAATCATTACTTTTCAAAAAAGTTGGTAATTCGGGTTGTTAATTGAATTTCAATTACTTTTCAATTAACCCTGTATAATATGTACATGATTTGAAACAATAACATTCTGAATACATATTGAAAACAAGATAAGCCTATAAAATTTATACATTTTCTAAGCATGTTCATGTTAGTTTTAAAGATTGACTTCATCTTAGTTTAAACATTTAACAATATAATGTTTACAAACTGACATGATTGAAAACACATATAATAATGAAAAAGATTAGATTCAAATCTTAATGTGGTCTTCTCCATGTTGTCAATAATAACCTACACGTATAAATGCTACAAATGTGGTAGTGCTTAAACAGCTTTAATTCTCAGGTCAATAAAACATGATTTGTTAAAAAAGTGTTAAAATACATGCATGTTGTTGTTGTAGCTTCATCATGAATGGACATAAATCCTTATTAGCTGCAACAATACATGCAAGCTCTTATTCTCAATTTGCAAAATCGAATTGCTTAACGCTTACTGGAGTTGCTCATTCATTTCACTTGAAAAGTCAGTTTGAAGCCAGATCAAGTCACACAAAGATCCCAACAGTTTAAACTTCATTTTATATATTTGTGAAAGTATTAGACAGAAATGCAAATGTTTTCTTAAAGACTACAGATGACAACTTTGCTGTCAAAATTCTCTAAAGGTGAATTGGATCAAGCCTCACATTACCTGATTAAGAAAAGGTGACAGTTGTATTCTATATTCAAAGTTATTTTTCACGCATTGGCCACTGGGCAGTCCAAGTGCCTCATTAAGTGTTAATGTTGTCATCTGCTGATAGTGTCAGGGATACAGATAAGGGGAGTATTTTGGAGACTAAAATCTTTATGCCTGCTCAAAACCCTATGGTGCATAGTAATTTCCATTGGAATTGTTTCCTTGAGATGGTTCTAATGCATAGTCTCACCATTGGGTTTGGCTTAAACATAAATAGAAAATTTTGGAAATATTTAGTTTACCCCCCCCTTATGTGTGGCGCTGCCATGATGTGTCATCTGCTTTGAAAACTAAATACTTAAATTTTGACAATTTCATAACAAACCTTAGCTCGGCATAAACAGCTTTGATCCTGATCAGCTTAAAAAACTCAAAGTCGGATCTGTTTCCACACTGGTTTCATAATTCTACATGGTTGTGATTGGCAGTGACATTTTCCAATGTATAGGATTGTGCTAAATAGTAATAGAGCAGACTCTTATCAGAGGGCACCTTCAAAATCCTCAGATCTGGGTCTATATTGTTTGGAATGAACTTATAATTTAATTGCATTTTATCCAACTAATTGGTAATTTAATTAATTACTTTGCCAAGTAATTGACCCCATGCCTGGTGCCAAATATCTAAGCTCTGGCCCTTGTAGTTTCAGAAAAGAAGATTTTTTAAGTTTTCATTGAAAAAAATCTATTTTTAGCTCCTGTGACCTAGTTATGCAACCGACCAGAACCATTTGAACAATTTTGGTTAAGGACATCTAGAAGTGCCACCATACCAAATATCAAAGCTCTGGCCATATTAGTTTCAGAGAAGAAGACGTTTGAAAATTTCACTATATAACTCTATGTAAAACTGTGACCCCCGGGGCGGGGCCAATTTCGACCCCAGGGGCATAATTTGAACAAACTAAATAGAGGACCTGTAGGCGATGCTATGTGCCAAATATATAAGCTCAGGCCCTTGTAGTTTCAGACAAGAAGATTTTTTAAGTTTTCAATGAAAAAAAATCTATTTTTAGCTCCTGTGACCTAGTTATGCAACTGACCAGAACCATTTGAACAAAATTCGTATGGGACATCTAGAAGTGTCACTATGCCAAATATCAATGCTCTGGCCACATGAGTTTCAGAGAAGAAGACGTTTGAAAATTTCACTATATAACTCTATGTAAATCTGTGACCCCCGGGGCGGGGCCAATTTTGACCCCAGGGGCATAATTTGAACAAACTTGATAGAGGACCAGTAGATAATGCTATGTGCCAAATATGTAAGCTCTGGCCCTTCCAGTTTTTGACAAGAAGATTTTTTAAGATTTCCTTATTTTTTCACTTTGGTTGCCATGGCAACCAGAGTTCTGCATTGTTTTTAATTCTTTGAACAAATTTGAAAGAGCTTGACCCAAGGAACATTTCTGTAAAGTTTGGTTGAATTCTGTCAAGCCGTATAGGAGGAGATGTCATTTGAAGCAATTGTTAACGACGACGGACGACTAACGACGACAGATGCCGGACACAGGGCCATCCCAATAGCTCACCTTGAGCCTTTGGCTCAGGTGAGCTTAAAAGGGTTCCTTATTATATATCCTACCAGATGGTAGCTTAAAGCATGCTGAAAGTAAAGCAGAATGTGCCTTTTGGTGTTCTGCTTTATAATGACTTTTAACCTGCTTTAAGTGGTTATCTGTCTACAAAAGAAGTAACGGGCTATGGGGTAAAGGGTTATCATCACTATAATCTACTGATATCTGACTTTGAGGTTCTGTAGTATCTAGGAGTACTTTTCAGTGAATTTGATGTAAGCTGTTTTAATTCTTGAAAAGAATGCATCTGAAAGCATTAATTGTGCACATTATTATTGTGGAAACCAAAAAACATGTTCAAGATTGCTTTGTATTTAATTGAAATAAGATCCAATCAACAAAATTGCAGTTTTATTGACAAAATACTGAAATTCTATGAATCATGTATAATGATTGTTCATGCATGATAAAAATTCTGATATTGTAGCCTCTCTATAACCATTTCTATATATGCTGATTTTTTTTCGTAAAAGCCAGATCTATTCCACGTTTGGACAAGAGCTCCGGAAGTGGGAGCATATGATACACCAGTCACCATGAAGTAAGTACAGGGGCATAACTGTAGAAAATAAAATCATAGGACCAACCCCAAATAAATTTATCTTTCATAGCTTGGCATCTGATCAGGATCTAAACTACATGTAGGTATATGCAAATGTCAGTCATGTCTTGTTAGGCATGACAAGTGTCAGATAATCATGTTTAAATCTTTTCTACAATATTTTTATATCTGAACTATAACATGGGGGGGGGGGGGGGGGGGGGGGGGTGGCTATTAAAAGAAACACCTTTTAGCATACTTGATTTATTCCTCCACTGAAGAAAATAGTTCCTATCTATACAGTCATAAACATGTACCATAAGAAATATTTTCTATATTCAAGCAGATTGTAGCTTAAAGCAGGTTGAAAGTAGAGCAGAATGTGCCTTAAGACGTATTCTGCTTTACTTTCAACCTGCTTTAAGTAATCATCTGTCTTCAAAATTAGAAACAGGCTATGGGGTAAAGGGTTAATTAAGGAGCTGTCGAATCTCATCTGGGCCTATACATGTACTGTTTTCAAAAAGTGTCAATAAAGACAATAGCAGAAGTAGGGTAAATACTTTTCATACTTTTCATGATGCCTTAAAATAATCACCTCCTCAGGGACCATAAGATTGGTATTTTCAAAATAAACATTTCAAAAGAAGGCATGGATTAAATATTTACACAAAATCTAAACCTGGAATTGAACTTTCTAGAATATTCTATTAATTACAGAATACAGTAACTCTATCCCCTACCAGCTACCTTTCAGAATTTATGACAGATTTCTGCTTAACCCTCTCCCCTATAGAAGCTCCTTTTAGCGCATTCAGTTTATTCCTCCGCTGAAGAAAATAGTTCCAATTTATACAGTCATGAATAATGTATCATAAGGAATATTTTCTTTATTCTAGCAGGTAGTAGCTTAAAGCAGGTTGAAAGTAAAGCACCTGCTAGGATGAAGAGAATATGGAGCATATTCATGACTGTATAGATAAGAACTATTTTTTTTTTCAGTGGAAGAATAGTTTAGAGGCAAAAAACGATGTATTTATGGAGACATTTTAAAGCACACACCTTCAAGGATGTAAGAAATATTTACTATAACTCTTCATAAGGTAGAAGCAGTTCAGCAATTTCAATGAAAGGAGTTCATCTAGTTGATTTTGATTTGTTTTGATTTTACGTCGCTTTCAACAGTATTTCAGTCATATCGCAACGTCCAGCTAATCATAGGTGGAGGAAGACCCCAGAAGCCCTTTATGCACTATTTCAGGCACAAATCGGCAACTGTGTAGAACCACCGACCTTCCGCAAGCCAGCTGGAAGGCTTCCCCACATGAAAAATCCAAACGACCCTACTGGGATTCGAACTCACAGCGGTGAGAAGCTTAGTGATGTAAGTCACAGTGACTATACCACTAGGCCACGGAGGCCCCCATCTAGTTGAGAAAATGTTATTCTTTCCCAATAAACGAGTTAACGCTAAAATTATTATTTCAAATGCAAACACAAGGGAATACTAGTATCATAAATAACCCACAAGAGTTACTTAATGTTGAAAGTGTTAATGTCTCAAAAATTATCTTAAAGTATGACATACAGACTGCAGACCCTATCATTGGGCTCCAGAAGGAGCACTCTGATCTGGGTCTACAATGTTTGTAAAGAATGTTTATAAATACCCAGTTCCAGCACGGTTAGCTTTAAATACTAATGCAAACTATATAAGGAAAAGACGATGTATTAATTTTATACTTTATCTTACCCATTACCCCATAAATACGCCTTTTTACGACTCAAATTTATTTCTCCACTGAAGAAAAAAGTTGCACTCATAAATATACACCATAAGAAATATTTTCTTTGTCTTAGTAGATAATAGCTTAAAGCAGGCTGAAACTTAAGCAGAATGCGCCTTAAGGCGCATTCTGCTTTACTTTCAACCTGCTTTAAGTGGTCACCAATTTTCAATATTAGAGACATGCCATGGGGTAATGGGTTAAGCAACAATTTCTAAGAGATCACAAGTTTAACAAATGGACAATTCAGCAGCAAATCTCTTACTGAAACTTCAGCCTTAACCTGTTTATGTTTTTCCTCGCTTTCATGCTTTATTGAGCCCTGGTTGAATTATGTATAATATAATATCAATTCCTGAGACATTATTCAATTTGTACTCAATTTCGCAAGGATTCCTGCATGCATAGAAGTCGCACAAAACGCTAGTCTACCTATTAACCTTAAGCACACTATATTATTATTGTCTGCAAACATTTGCTGACTGAAACATTTCTCTGAGTTAATTTATCTGCATCTTTTTTAAATATATCAACAGAGTGACAAACAGTTTGGATCCAGATGAGACACCGAGTTACTCGGTGTCTCATCTGGATCAAAACTGTTTGCAACAGTAATCCCAGATTTGCCCCCAGCGGGTAGAAGGTTAATGACTTCCCTTTATGGCCATGAGATGGACTAGAAGACCACTTGCATAGAACTTCTCAATGACTCTCCTAGAAAATGTCAATTTGGCATCCAATTTCTCCCAAGTATCCAAGGCTTTTACTACTAGTTATGCAGCTAAGTGGGAGTTTGCATGGAAGTCACACCACATAGTTATACAGTCGAAATTCGATATCTCGAAGTTGGTTTTGTTGAACAAACCCCTATTTCAAAGTTAAAACGTGGCTAAGCCATGTTCTTACTTTGAAATATGGGTTATATATGTTTGACTTAACTGAGCATGAAATAATGCAGTTCATATGTCGAACTATCTGATAGTTCGAGTTAAACAAGTTTGAGATATCGAAGTTCCACTGTACTGACGTAAAGGATTCAATTTGTGATACAAATTTGGATGCACATTCTTCTCTGTATTTGTACAAACGAAACGCAAATGCATTAAACAAAATGTAGAAAATAACTTGTTGACAATTTTGGCTATTTATTTTACTTCCAATGGCAAACAGTTTGGAGCCTGATCAGACGCCGGGTATAACCCGGCGTCTGATCTGGCTCAAAACTGTTTGCAATGGAAATTCATATTAATGTTTTAGCTGCACAACCTTTTTCTGTCTCAGAAGTATTATAATTTCTACAGTTTAACCCATTACCCCATAGCTTGTTTCTAGTATGGAAGATAGCTGACCATAAATTAAAGCTTTACTTTCAACCTGCTTTAAGCTATTATCTGCTAAAATAAAAAATATTTCTGTGAAATATATTCATGAATGTATAAAGTGGAACTATGTTCCTCAGTGTAGGAATAAATTAAAGGCGTAAAATGAATATTTATGGTGTGATGGATTAACCCATTATCCAATGGCCTTTTTATACGCCCACCTCTAGAGGTGGTCGTATATTGGCGTGGCCCTGTCCGTCCGTCCGTCCCGTTCGTCCGTTTGTTCGTCCGTCAACATTTTGTTTGTCCGGAGTTTTTCCGGGAAACTATTGGAGGGATATTAATGAAACTTGAAACAAATGTTATATGCATCAAGATCTAAAGCTGAGTCGAGTTTTAGGTTTATTCGAATTTTCGTTAAAATGTTATCTGCCCTTGATGTACTCGAATATGCTATAAAAAGCTTGTCCAGAGTTTTCTGGGAAAACTATTGGAGGGATATTAATGAAACTTCACACAAATGTTGTATTCATCAAGATATAAAGCTTAGTTTGAGGTTCATTTGAATTTTCGTTACAGAGTTATCTGCCCTTGATGTACTCAAATATGCTATAAAAAGCTTGTCCGGAGTTTTCTGGGAAAACTATTGGAGGAATATTAATGAAACTTCACACAAATGTATAATGCATCAAGATCTAAAGCTGAGTCAAGTTTGAGGTTCATTCGAATTTTCGTTACAGAGTTATCTGCCCTTGATGTACTCAAATATGCTATAAAAAGCTTGTCCGGAGTTTTCTTGGAAAACTATTTGAAGGATATTAATGAAACTTCACAGAAAGTTTAATGCAGCAAGATCTGAAGCTGAGATAAGTTTGAGATTCATTTGATATTTCCTTCCAGAGTTATCTGCCCTTGGTGTTCTCAAATATGCTATAAAAGGCTTATTTGACAGTGTTAACACACTTAGCAACTACAGTTTTGAATGGATTTTGAATTATGTTTGCTAGCAGTTATATAATTATAGAAGCATAATTAAGTTCATGAAAGGGTTGATTATTATTGAAACCGGATCATTGTGTCGAGTTATCTGCCCTTGGTGTACTCAGCTATGCTATAAAAGGCTTAAATTTATTTCAGTATTGTTTATGCTCTCAGAGCTCTAAGTGTCTACAAATTAGAATAAATTTTGATAAAACTATATATTTCTTTGCCAGTGGGCGTACAATGTACCACTTGCGGTGCTCTCGTTATCCATTTACTAAAGAAAATAGTTCAACCTTACAGTCAGGAATATGCACAATTATAAGGAACAGTTTTTTGTCCTAGTAGATTGTATAGCTTTGCCCATGTGATACTCCATAAATACTGCTTTTATGCCTTTGATTTATTCCTCCACTGAAGAAAACCATTCCACTTTATAGTTTATACTGATATATTCACCATAAGAAATATTTTCAATGTCCTAGCAGATGATAATTTAAATCGTGCTAAAAGCAAAGCAAAATGTATCTTAACTTGGATAAAAAAAATACCTTCTTTTCAGAGGTCAAAATAATTGGAATTTTAATTAGCAGCACATGGGGTCTGCAGTAACTGAAACACACAGCAGGCATAAACTTGTCAGACTGTCTGATCTTGATCTACACAGTTTACAAATGTCAGTTGATTTCCTGCCACTACTCTAAGAGCTTTACTGTGATATAAGGAAATATTCGACATTTTTTGCCTTACAACTTAGGCAATAATATACAATGTACTACTCGAAACAGGCCTTATTCAATTTTGTTTGCCAAGTTTAACCGCATAAGTGCAATAATCATATTTACTTTTTGCCAGTCCTGAAGACTCTTAAATGTCACATTCTTGAAGACAATATCACCAGTATTTCATTGCAGCGGTAATTTCCCCGGAGTCCACCTTACATAAACTTCCAAAACTTGTGCTTGAATACTGTAAAACAGGTATTTTTTGCGTCATGGATATTTCGCCTAATGCGATTTTGTATTAATTCACGACATCATGCAATACTTCTAGCAGGTGATAGCTTAAAGCAGGCTGAAAGTAAAGCAGAATGTGCCTTCAGGCACATTCTGCTTTACTTTCAACCTGTTTTAGGATGTCGCCTATTTTCAAAACTAGAGACATTCACACATTAACGTGTAAATTATATTCTCGCGAATGAAACCGGTTTTTACAGTAGTGAACAATTCATGACTGTGTATCCATCGCAAGTCTTTGTTGACCATCCGTTTCTATAGCTAAAAGCTTAACCCTTTCCCCCATAGAAGCGCCTTTTAGCACATTTAAGTTATTCCTCCACTGAAGAAATAGTTCCAATTTATACAGTTATAAACATTTATTGAAAGAAATATTTTCTATTGCCTAGCGGATGGTGGCTTAAAGCAGACTGAAAGTAAAGCAGAATGCGCCTTAAGCTGCTGTACCCCCTGAAGCTTTTAAGGACAATTCCAATTTTCAGGTGAGCAATTAGGGGTATAATCTTGGCCTTCTTGTAACAAGGTAGTAGATTAAGGTCTAAATCATTTTTACGGACAGCTCTTTATAATATTGTATTTATGTATATTAACCCATTACCCCATAGCCTGTTTCTAGTTTTGAAGTTTGGTGACCACTTAAAGCAGGTTGAAAGTAAAGCAGAATGCGCCCTAAGGCACATTCTGCTTTACTTTCAACCTTCTTTAAGCTACCATCTAGTAGGAATTAGAAAATGTTCTTGTGATATACATGTATATTAATGACTCTATAAAGTGGAACTATTTTCTTCAGTTGGGGAATATATTAAAGGCGTAAATATATAGGCGTATTTATGGGGTAATGGCTTAACTTAATTATATTATATTTTCTATAGGTTTTATCAATATAAAATTTTATGGAAGAATAACTTAAACTATAAGAGAAAACGGTGGATTCTGGCATCTCATATGAACAAGATAATTGGTAAAGTTAATTCAAACTTTGTAAAAATGAATGCTGATTTCAAATATTGCTGGTTTGGTTCTAATATGAAAACAACTTTTATCCACTACCCTGAATCTTATCTGTGTCTGAACTGTATTGCAATTGGCTAATTGAGAGAGGGGAGCGGATACAGAAAATCCAGGCGCAATACCCTAGCTACTATTATTATTGACAGAGTTCTCTGGTTCTTTCAGATGCCCAGTGTAAAGCACTGATACATTGGACCTCTCACTAGTTTAACCCTTTCCCCCATAGAAGCGCCTTTTAGCGCATTCAGTTTATTCTTGCTCTGAAGAAAATAGTTCCAATTTATACATTCATAAATATGTATAATACAAAATATTTTCTATATTCTAGCAGATGATAGCTTAAAGCAGGCTGAAAGTAAAGCAGAATGCGCTTAAAGCGCATTCTGCTTTACTTTCAACCTGTTTTAAGTGGACACCTACATTCAATACTAGAGATATGCTATGGGGGAAAGGGTTAATAAACAGGCAGGCCAGGATTGAATTCACGACCCAGGGTTCTGTGGTCGAGCCACTAATATAAAATACAATGTATGAATGATCATGTAGATTATAAGAATTGTATTCAACATGATATGTATATTTTATACTGCTATTTCTTTATTTCAAATAACCATTTTTAAGTTGTAGAATAAACACAATATGCAACTTGTCCATGTAATTTGAAAAAAATATAATTATGTTACCCTGCCTAGAAACTTTAATGATAATTAATTATTTCAAATATTAATATTATTTGAAGAAATGAAAGCATTTTTGGTTACGGTGCCCTGATTCTTAACACATTTTGAAATATTTTTTAAATCACACTTTCTTCTCAAACTGCGTGTCTACAATGCACTTATCTGGAGCCCAGTGGTTTGAATTTTAACCCTTAGCCTGCCAGTCACGACTATAGCTCCATATGCAAACAGCTTGGATCCCGATGAGACGCCGAGTAACTCGGCGTCTCATCCGGATCTAAGCTGTTTGACACTCGGACAACATTTTCAGCAATTTTGAGCAACTTTGAAGCACTTTGAAACTTGAAGCAGACGAGAAATATAGCAGATAACAATTTATTTGGCGGGCTAAGGGTTAAAAAGAAAACAAGACGACATTTCCTGACTTTTCTCATTCAACCCCTTCATTGCCTTACCCCGATTGCAATGGTTAATTATTTGCAAACAGTTTGGATTGTGATCAGACGCCGCATTACTTTACGCGGCATCTGATCACGATTCAAACTGTTTGACACTATTTCCTATATTTCTTCAGTTAAAATTTCTAAAATATAAAGTTAAGAACTAAAAGCAGGCGACAATTGTTTAAAGTTGATGACATCATGGCAGTGAAGGGGTTAAATACTACTAATGGAAGACTAGGCAGCTCCAGGAAACATATTTCTTTACTTTTACCTAAATTTAAAAATTTATGAGTCTCTGTTGTGTACATTACAGGCAGTGGCTGCATAATCGAGAAAAAACAAACTAAAAATGTTAGTTCCTTACACACAAACAACTCATTAATTTTGACTAAATCCAGTTTTATATTTCCCTGAAAACTGCTTGTTTACTTTTTCCGTGACACTCCTCAATCCTTCCATTGTTAATCCATTAGTCGCGATACACCTTTTAACACCTTTAATTACTCCTTCAGTGAAGAAAAATAGTTCCACTTTATACAGCCATAAATATGCCACATAAGAACTATTTTCTTCAGTGGGGGATTAATTAAAAAGCGTATTCATGAGGTAATGAGTTAAAGCAGACTGAAAGTAAAGTAGAATGTGCCTACTTTCAACCTTCTTTAAGTTGTCACATACTTTCAAAACTAGAATCAGGCTATTAAAGGGTAAATTAAGGGTTCACCCTGACAACACTAGCATTTGAACACAGTTTGGATTTAGAGCACAGAGATCAAATCAGGAATTCAGACACGAGGGGGTTGGGTTTGGGAGCTCAAGTTTTCAAACATTTTTCCCTGCACCAAAATCTTACTCGAGGCTATATTACCTATTCTGTATCGCAGTGCCGAAAAACCCTACTCTTCAATCCAAAAACTTATAGTGTGACTACTCATTTGAAATGTCTCGAACAGACTTGTTTCCTTGCTTAGTTAAGGGTAAAAACATTTAAACTCTTGCTAATTTAAACTATACAGACATTTTTTTGAAAACAGTGTAGACTGCACTGTTTTCTAACAGGATATGTATTACAGGATGCACTCTTTCTCGGGGAAACATTTCTTTAGTTTATAAGCCAATGTTATATTTGAGACAATATATATTACATGTATATTCATCGTTGCATGGAGTTTTATATTCATTTCTCGTCTCCTAGGTTATCATGAGGCAGTGAGATCATTTCTCAAATTGGAAACACGAGCCTATTTTGTAGATAATAGACCAGAAAAGATACCAAATTTGTCCCAGAAGAGAGTATATTGGATCAGGAAAAACAACCATAAAAACTACGACATTTAATTGATAAATATTCCCCTAGACAGCTATCTCCTAGAACGTCACAGAATGTTATTCACCAAGAACTTCAGATCTGTGCCAGTACAGCATACAGAGCTCCAGATAAGGGGATTATTTCAAAAACTTAAATCTTTATTTCTGCTTTAAACCTTATGGTGTTACAACTCATTAGAATCGTCTCAAAGAGACAATTCTAATGAGTAGTAACACCATAGGATTTGGTGCTAAAATGAGTGAGAAACTGTTGGATTTGTTTAGTTTACTTTGTCTTATCTGGAGCTCTGACTCTGAGCAGACAGTGGGGGGAGACAATAACTCTTTCCCCACAAAGAAGCACCTTTTAGCACATTTAGTTTATTCCTCCACTAAAGGAAATAATTCCAATTTATACAGTCATGAACATGTACCATAAGAAATGTTTTCATTATCGTAGCAGATGGTAGCTGCTCAGTTAGGATCAGCTTGTCTCAAATATCGATGAGTGACAGATTCTTTATCTTAAATAACCAATGATTTAAAGCAATAGGCCTTTCTTGGAATAGAGTGACGCCATCAAAGTGGAAGAGAGCGAAGTCTTGGTGTAGAATGGCATCATCAAAGTGATATCAAACATGTTGGATACAAGATTATTCAGGAACGTTGTTTGCTATAGAAAACAGGGGTAGTTATGACTGTGAGAAATGTGTATTTCACAGAACAAATCTCTTTCTGATAAGACCAGTATTGAGAAAACTTGAAATATTCTGAATAAAAAATTCAACAGTACTATAGACTTTCAACACCACTACTCAATGGACTGTAATTATCTGACAAACCATCATTTCAAACTGCCTATATTTGACACTAGACACAGGGCTGCCATAAATTGATAAAAAAAAATCCTAAGATTTCAAAATTTTCAAGCGCCATCTTCCGAATTATACCTTTTACCCGTAGTCTGTTTTCAGTTTTTAAGACACATAATGCTTAAAGCAGGTTGAAAGTAAAGCAGAAAGCGCCTTAAGGCGCATTCTTCTTTACTTTCAGCCTGCCTTAAGCTACCATGTACTGGAAAAAATCCGAAGATTGAGGAAAAATCCGGAGAAATGGCAGCCCTGTAGACAAGACCCAAACCACAGAAACTACAACCAGCAGTGCTCACACTCCAATGTCATAAACAATGCCTGTCAGCATCAGCCAAATGGAAAACATCAAAACAACAGCAATTTGGATTATAAACTGTGTTCTTTATGTCATTGTCTAACAGCATGCTGCAACTCATTTCTCCCTTAGCCTGTTTCTAGTTTTGAAGACATATTACCACTTATGGCAGGTTGAAAGTAAAGTAGATTATGCGCCTTAAGGCGCATTCTGCTTTACCTTCAGCCTGCTTTAAGCTTTTATCTACTAGAATATAAAGAAAATATATCTTTTGATTTTTATTTGAGACAGTATAAATTGAAACTGTTTTCTTCAGTAGAGAAATTAATCAAAGGTGTATTTATGGGGTAACGGGTTAACCCATTCCTCCCTGAAACTTCAAATGGGCAATTCCAGTTTACATCTAAATCCAGTACATTTGTGACTATTTAGGGTTGTTTTACAGTAAATTTCAAAATAACAAACAGTGCAGACTCTGATGAGAGGGCTTGTTCTGATCTGGGTCTACACTGTTTGCAAAGGACAAGTGTACTCTTCACAGGTACATTGTTTGGAAAAGATGCATACATGTCACTTTTAGGGATAAAAAGGTTTATCATCATGCCCTGTGCAGTGCTGCTGTTACAACCACTCAAAGGCATATAAATGGTGTTTAACCCATTACTCAATAAACACACTTTTTCACAGATTCTATTATTTGTCCACTGACAAAACAGTTCTTCTTTATACAGTCATGAATAGATATTGTAAGAGTCATTCAAGAAGCATAATCCTGGAGTGACATGTTTTGTGCAATTTAGCTGACAATCAAATTTGGCCAAGATTATAAAGCCACTAACATTGTCAGAAAATTTGGTGCAGATTGGATGAAAAGTATTGGTGTTAGAGAAAAGATTAAAACTGACCATTTCAGGTAATTCAAGGGGCATAATCCTGACATGTCTTATGCAATTCAGCTGATTATCAAACTTGGCCATGATTTTATACATCTGAACATTTTCAGTAAGTTTGTTCAAGGTTGGTTAAAAACTTTTTGAGTAAAAATGTGTATTTATGGAGTTATAAGAAGGGAAATAACATGTTTTCTCTGCTATATAAGACTAGATACAGTGGAATAGACGTTATTCTCTCCCAATAGTGTTTATGCTAAAACTTTTATTTCCAATGCAAACAATTTTATTGCAAGGCGTTTGCATTTAAATGGGAAAGAATAATGTCTTCTCCACTGTATAAACAGCATACCTGTAGGCAAGTCCTTGTAGTAATACAGACATGGATGGAGGAAGTTAGACTGGTGAGCTTCTGAGGGGTCTCCCGTGGCCCTGTCCAGGCGAAAGATGTCATTTCCTGGACCTGAGAAACTCGCACCATACTGTAGATTGACCACTATGATATTGGAGGCTGTGTGGCCAGTCATTTTTGGAAGAACATGGATAAGGTGTATTGGAAACTCCTCTAGGTATGTGTATGTAACATTGTCACTGAAATAGGTAATGTACATTAAAATTTGTTAACCTAAATAGGTAATTTACATTAAAATTGGTTACCTGAAATAGGTAATTGACATTCAAATTGGTTAACCTAAATAGGTAGTTTACATTAAAATTGGTCAACTGAAATAGGTAATTCACATCAAAACTGGTTAACCGAAATAGGTAATTTATACTAAAAATTGATTAACTAATTGGCATTAAAATTTGTTAACTGTAATAGGTAATTTACATCAAAATTGGTTAACTAGGATTAAAATTGGTTAAAGTGAAATAGGTAATTTGTCAGTGAAACTGACTATTGTAACTGAAAAGTAAATTGGTAATCATCATTTAATTAAGTCATTGTCAGTGAAATAAATAAACCACTGATATACAATTGTCACTGATAAAAAATATGTTACTAGTCATGTAAACTGAAACATTAGTAATTTTAAGACATAAAACTAAAATTACATGAAACATCTGCATTTGAAATCAAGTTTATGTCTTAAAGTTAATAATGTCAGTTAGGTTCCTAGTGCAACTTTATATTGCATGTAACAGTAATGAATCTCAACATTTGTATCAAAACCTTAACCAAGGCAGACGCAGGCAGGACCTCCTAGGCCGAGTCCTATGCTGTAGAGGCATTATAAGCACCCCTATTCTTGGAATAGACAAGATAATTATGTAATGTGATTTACTTATTAAGTATGATGATGTCACCAAGCACAGAGAACATCTGGTAGGTGCCAGAAGCCTCATTGACCCTCTTGAGAATGTGGCTGACCAGCTGGGAGTGAGGGGCTGATGTGGACGGCCAAGGAACACTGTGATAACGCCACTCTAGTAATCTGTATAAGGCACGAGCTGTAACAAACACAATGCACCACTTTACACATTACCCTATAACCTCTTTCTAATTATGACCAGGAGCCCTCTGATTTGGGTCTGCACTGTTTGCATGTACAGTACTCCCTCTCTACAATGGCCCTCTCAACAACGACTCCCTCCTTACAACGACCCTTGCCGAAGTTCCCCAAACAGGACAATTATATCTAAAGATTTTATTGATGCAATAGCGTCTGCTTAAAATTGTGGTCTGCTGTTTTTCTGAAAGTGACATAATGGACATTTTGACAGAAAATAAATTAATGACGAGTGGCAAACAGCTTGAATCCAGATCAGACGCCGCGTTACGCTGGGTCTGATCTGGATTCAAGCTGTTTGCAAATGTAAACTAAGTTCCCTCTCTACAACGACTCCCTCCGAACAACGAACATATATTTTGTCTCCCATTGGATGTCGTTGTAGAGAGGGAGTGCTGTATATATCTGGTTCTTTAAAGCATTGTAAGGGTTGAACACTGAAAACAAGGAGAGGACATATTGTTTCTTATACAAGAGCCCCATGGGGCATATTTCGCTCACCTGAGAATAGCTGAAAAATGGAGAAAATGATTAATGTCCAGGACAGGGTCATTTTTTAACTAAGGGCATAATTTGAACAATCTTGATAGAGAACCTGTGAATGATGCTATGTGCCAAATATCTAAGATCAGGGTAATAGGGTTTTAGACAAGAATATTTTATTAAGTTTCCATTTAAAAAAAATATTTTTAGCTCATGTGACCTACATATACAACAGACTGGAACCATTTGAACAAACTAGGTAAAGGACATCTAGAAGTGTCACCATGCCAAATATCAAAGCTCTGGCCATATTAGTGTCAGAGGAGAGACATTTGAAAATTTTCTCTATATGACTCTATGTAAAACTGTGACCCCCGGGGCCGGGCCAATTTTTACCCAAGGGGCATAATTTGAACAAACTTGATAGAGGACCTGTAGGCGATGCTGTGTGCCAAATATCTAAGCTCTGGCCCTTGAAGTTTCAGACAAGAAGATTTTTAAGTTTTCATTGAAAAAAAATCTATTTTTAGCTCCTGTGACCAAGTTATGCAACCGACCAGAACCATTTGAACAATTTTGGTATAGGACATCTAGAAGTGTCACCATGCCAAATATCAAAGCTCTGGCCACATTGGTTTCAGAGGAGAAGACGTTTGAAAATTTCTCTATATAACTCAATGTATAACTGTGACGCCCGGGGCGGGGCCAATTTTGACCCCAGGGGCATAATTTGAACAAACTTGAAAGAGGACATGTAGATGATGCTATGTAGCAAATATCTAAGCTCTGGCCCTAGTAGTTTCAGACAAGAAGATTTTTTAAGATTTCCTTTTTTTTTCACTTTGGTTGCCATGGCAACCAGAGTTCTGCATTTTTTTTAAATTCTTTGAACAAATTTGAAAGAGCTTGACCCAATGAACATTCCTGTAAAGTTTGGTTGAAATCTGTCATGCGGTTTAGGAGGAGATGTCATTTGAAGCAACTGTTAACGACGACGGATGACGCATACCGCACGACGCACAACGACGGACACAGGGCCATCCCAATAGCTCACCTTGAGTTTATGGCTCAGGTGAGCTAAAAACAGGAGTGGACATAGTACTATTTCTTATAATTGGATTTTTTTATTATACCAGACTATAAGGAGAAACGAAATTTCAGGGCTGCCATTTCACTGGATTGTGTCGAAATCTTCGTGGTTTTTTTCCAGATTCTCTGGATCTACGGATTTTTTCTGAAATATGCGAACTGTAACTTTTAAAATTTGGAATTTTATGTGTTTTTGTTTAGGAAACATTGTTATGGGTGTCAAACAGTTTAGATCCAGATATACGGATTACTAAGCATCTGATCTTGATTCAAACTGTTTGCATAACTATGTCCATGTTATAGCAGTGAAAGGGTTAAAGGTACGATTCCTTAACCCTTTGAACCCTAGTCCCGCATATAGACGTCCTTTTCAAACAGTGTACATGTGAATAGTACACTTGTCCAATGCAAACAGTGAAGACCCAGATCAGAGGGCTCCGAAAGGAGCCCTCTGATCAGGGTCTTCACTGTTTGTCAATGCCAAACATTGACAAAAACAACCCTTAAAAGTCAGAAATGGACTAGACTAAAATGGAAACTGGAATTGTCCATTTAAAGTTTCAGGGAGGAAAGAGTTAAATCGCACAGTCTTGAAAACTTGAAAATCTTAGGATCTCTATGAGCAGCATAATTATGGTAGCCCTGAAATTTCCTCTCTTGATGTAACTCTCATAAGAAGACAGTATAAATAAGGAAAACAACTGTGGAATAGTCTCTGTCTGCATTATTTATAATATCACTCTGTACTTCTTCTTCAAATGACATTGTTCCTATCTATATACAGTAAAACCCTTACTACCACAGCCCCTCGATCCATAGATGGATTCATGTATTATTGGTTGGTAAGACAGATGACTTCTAAAAGCAATATGAAAGTACAGCAGAATGTTTGAATACAAGTTCTTTGTGTGCAATAAGCTGCATGTACCTTTATTTCTATAACACATAAGAATTTTTTACTTGAGTTGTGGTAAAAGCAGTTATTTACTGGATATGTAACAGCTTATATAAGTCGTATAAGTCTTGAGGTTATGTGTCCTGATTATTGTTAGCCATTAGACTGTAAAGTAAAACCCACCATTATATGATGAACTATCAAAATAAGGCTGGTGTTTGGTGTTATATATACAGTGCTCTCTCTCTACAACGACACCCAATGGGAGACACATATTGTGTGTGTTGTTCAGAGGGAGTCGTTATACGGAGGGGAAATTACTACTTGGCTTACATTTGCAAACAGCTTGAATCCAGATCAGATGCCGCTTAACACGGCGTCTGATCTGGATTCAAGCTGTTTGTCACTTGTCATTATATTTATTCTACCAAAATGTCCACTTATATGTAACTTTGAGAAAAAGCAGCAGATGATATTGCAGCAGTAAAAGTGTTAGACATAATTGTCCTGTTTAGGGAAATGCGACCCATAACAGCTTCTTCAAGAACCTGACTTAACCTTTCCCCAATAGAAGCACCTTTTAGCGGATATGATTTATTCATCCGCTGAAGAAAATAGTTCCAATTTAATCAGTAATGAATATGTTTTATAGGGAATATTTTCTATATTATAGCACATGATAGCTTAAAGCAGGCTGAAAGTAAAGCAGAATGCGTCCTAAGGCGCATTCTGCTTTACTTTCAACCTGCTTTAAGTAGTCACCTATCTTAAGTACTAGAAATAGGCTATCAGGTAAAGGGTTAAACCCTTATAGTCTTACATCTTGCTTTATAAGCAGCCATCCGCCTTAACCCCATAAAACACTTTTTTATGCCTTTTATTTTTCCTTCACATAAGTAAATAATTTAAATTTATACAGTCAAGAATATGTACCTTAATAAATATTTTATTTATCCTAGCAGATGATAGCTTAACCCTTAGCCTGCCACTCACGACTATAGCTCCATATGCAAGCAGCTTGGATCCGGATGAGACGCCGAGTAACTTGGCGTCTCATCCAGATCCAAGATGTTTGACACTCGGACAACATTTTCAGCAATTTTGAGCAACTTTGAAGCACTTTGAAACTTGAAGCAGACTAGAAATATAGCAGACGACAATTTATTCGGCGGGCTAAGGGTTAAAGCAGACTGAAAATAAAGCAGAATGCGCCTTTAAGGTGCATTCTGCTTTACTTTCAACTTGCTTTAATAAGTGGTCAACTATCTTCAATACTGGAAACAGACTATGGGATAATGGGTTAAATGTATTTGGATATAGATGATTTGCATATTTGGTTATGAAAGAAAGGATTAAAGTTGCATTATGGTGGGGTTGTATAGCTCTTTGAACCCTAGTCCCGCTTATAGGCGTCCTTTTCAAATAGTGCACATGTGAATAGTACACTTGTCATGTGCAAACAGTGAGGACCCAGATCAGAGGGCTCCGAAAGGAGCCCCTCTGATCAGGGTCTTCACTGTTTGCCATAATGCCAAACATTGACAAAAACAACCCTTAAAAGTCAGAAATGGACTAGACTAAAAAGGAAACTGGAATTTTCCATTTAAAGTTTCAGGGAGGAAAGAGATAGTGTATACTTGGCATGATTATTTTCATTTGCCTCCCACTGTCAATGTAACATTATCTTCCTCCACAGTTAGGAGGGGCATACCACGCCGCCCATCAACAAATACAGCATGTTTGCACAGATCTAAACCATGCTTTCATGACAATTTAATTTGTTTACTCTACAGAAAACAATCAATAATTCATGCCACATATTTTTTTATTATAAATTTGTATGATGAAAAATTACCACATCCTTGAATAATCCATTATCATAGCAGGTGCTTTGACCTTTAGCAGGTAATTGGTAAATTAACCCATTACCCCATAAATATGCCTTTTTACGCCTTTAATTTATTTCTCCACTGAAAAAAAAAATAGTTCCACTATCTACAGTCATGAATATGTACAATAAAAAGTATTTTCTATATCTTTGCAGGTAATAGCTTAAAGCAGGCTGAAAGTAAAGCAGAATGTGCCATAAGGCACATTCTGCTTTACTTTCAACCTGCTTTAAGTGTTCATCACTCTTCAAATAAAGAAACAAGCTATGGGGTAATGGGTTAAGGAATATGTAACCAGGTTACTGATTAGGGTTTCCCCTTATTATACCCCTTAGCTTTATATTATTGTACTCGTACTGAAGTATGTTTTTGTGTGCGAGTGATGATCACGAGTGCACAGGTATATTGGTGAGCTAGTTGTGAGTGAGATGATGTGAGCTAAATATTGCCAAAAGCTGTGGCCACACAGAAGATGTCCAGTGTCTTTCTAGTGTCATTCTTTCTTATCTGGAACACTGATCGACAATTTGCTATAATAATAATAATATCTGAACAAAAACAGAGTTGCAGACAAAGCTGTTTACAGATTATCCTTCTGTATACTATGTTACTGTCCTGTGCATCAATTTCAAGGTATTTTCTTTCAGAAAATAATATTAGAGTTACAAACAGTTTTGATCCAGATGAGATGCTGAGTTACTCGGCATCTCATCGGATCCAAACTATTTGCAAGCCAACAGTTATCAAAAAGTTGCCCACAGTATGTAAAGATTAATACTTAACCCCAGCATGCTAAAAGTAAGCACGAAAGCTTAACAAATACTTTTTACAACCTAAATCTGTCAGGATTTGTATGCTTAAACTCTGTTAACACTTACAATCCTGGCTGTCCAAATAGACAATTCCAATTCCATTTTCTAAATTATGACATGTTTATAGTCTGACTCTCAAGGGATTTGATCCCAAAATTATTAACAAGAGGGCCTGAAGGCCCTGATATCGCTCACCATTTTGTAATGAAGCCCGATAGCTTCTCCTGTTTCATTCTAAATCCATTCAAATTTGTAGTATAGCATGTAAACAGCATTGGAATACGACCTACTCTAGTATAGTAGAGTACATCAAGGGCAGATAACTAGAGCCTAAATAATACTGAAACAAAGTCTTTCCCAGCATTTCAAAGTATATCAAGGGCATATAACTCTTGCCACAATTATTAGATTTCAACAATAATTGCACTCCTTCGAGAACTTATAGCTACATGTATATACATTGTGTGCAAGTATAATTGAAATCCATTGAAAACTGTAGTTGTAAGAGTGTAAACACTGTTATATATATGACATTTTCAGCAATTCAAGGGCAGATTAATCTTGACCTATTGGTCTGATTTCAAATATAATCGAACTCATCTGAGCTCTTATGGTAATATACAATCTGAGCAAGTTTGAGAAAGATTGGATAAAAATTGTTGCCTCTAGAGTGTAAACACCGTTAAATATGGCATTTTCAGCAATTCAAAGGTAGATAACTCTTGACCTATTAGTCCGATTTCCACCATAATCAAACTCATCCAGACTCTTATGGTAATATACAATCTGAGCAAGTTTAAGAAAGATTTGGTAAAAATTGTGGCCTCTAGAGTGTAAACATTGTTAAATATGGCATTTTCAGCAATTCAAAGGTAGATAACTCTCAACCTATTAGTCTGATTTCAATCATAATCAAACTCATCTGAACTCTTATAGTCATATACAATCTGAGCAAGTTTGAGATAGATTGGATTAAAAGTACAGTGGCCTCTAGAGTGTAAACACTGTTAAATATGGCATTTTCAGCAATTCAAAGGTACATAACTCTTGGTCTATTAGTCCAATTTCAACCATAATCGAACTCATCTGAACTTTTATAGTAATATACAATCTGGGCAAGTTTAAGATAGATTGGATAAATATTGTGGCCTCTAGAGTGTAAACACTGTTAAATATGGCATTTTCAGCAATTCAAAGGTACATAACTCTTGATCTATTTGTCCGATTTCAACCATAATCGAACTCATCCGAACTCTTATTGTTTATTTCCGAACTCTTATGGTAATAAACAATCTGAGCAAGTTTGAGAAAGATTGGATAAATATTGTGGCCTGTAGAGTGTAAACAATAAAATTGTTGACGACTAACGACGGACGCCGGACATTCAAGGATTGCAAAAGCTCACCCTGAGCTAGCTCAGGTGAGCTAAAAATATGACAAACAGTGCAGACCCTCAGATCAGAAGGCTCCTTTAGGAGCCCTCTGGTCTAGGTCTACACTGTTTGTAAATGATGTATATACTGACGTTTCTAACACAGTAAGCCTATTAACCTATAAATGCCCAGATATATATGTCTATATGACTTGTTAAAAGTTTTCAATATCAGTTTGAGTTTAACTGTGATACAATATAGCAAAGTTTGTCAATGTATCAGAAAAATAACAGGGCTGCCATAAGTTGACATGAAAAATCCTAAGATTTCCAAATTTGTGTTTTTCAAGTGCGATTTTACGAATCGTACCTTTACCCTATAGCATTTTCTTGTTTTTTGACATGCGACTACTTAAAGCAAGCTGTAAGTAAAGCAGAATGCGCCTTAGGGCGCATTCTGCTTTACTTTCAGCCTGCTTTAAGATACAAAGTAGTGGGAAAAAATTCGGAGATTTAGGAAAAATCCGGAGAAATGGCAGCCCTGAAATAAAAAGATATAACTTTCTGATACATATGGACAAACAATGATTATGTATCAAAATTAACCTACACATACAAATAGCAAACAGTGTAGACCCTGGGTTAAAAGCAGTCAGTTAATACAGAAGTTACAAGTTAATTACTTTATAAAACCCTAATAGCATCTCCTTCAATCAACTGGTTTTCTTTGTAAAATCTAGTTTTTGAAAGGTCCTTATGCGGTTTAATAAATACTGGTCTATTTAGCAAACAGTGTGTACCCTGACCAGAGGGCTCCAATAGGAGCCCTCTGATCTGGGTCCACACTGTTTGCAAATGTCATGAGTATTTTTTCTAACACGTTCATGGTGTTGAAAGGGTTAACCCAAGATCGACTGTAGAAGTGTAAAATTAATCAATGGAATGAAATTATTTTCTAATAACTGGAAACAATTACTATTGATGAAACAACAGATGAAGCCTAATATTGTTCAAACAAGCTATCAAGTGTGTTTCCAACATGTTAATTTGTTTATATTAAGCCCCCGCTGTGAATCTTTGGTTGCATGGCTAACTGTTTTAACCCATCCATGCAGACATTTGTTTGTTCATTCTTTCATTCATTTGTTGTCCATCCTGATAATGGGTACTTCAGGGCTGCCATTTCTCCGGATTTTTCCTAAATCTCCGGATTGTTTCCCAGTTCATGGTAGCTTAAAGCAGGCTGAAAGTAAAGCAGAATGCGCCCTAAGGCTTTACTTCCAGCCTGCTTTAAGTAGGCGCATGTCAACAAACAAGAAAAAGGCTATGGGGGTAAATTAAGATACGAATCGTAAAATCACACTTGAAAAATGCAAATTTCGAAACCTTAGGATTTTTCATGTCAACTTATGGCAGCCCTGGTACTTATTAGTTTGTCAGTCTATAACTCCTCCTACAGTTTGCAAGCTTACTTTACAACCATTTCAAATCCATTGAACAAAAAGACGTTTAATTTGCATAGGAGCCCTCTGATCTGGGTCTTGACTGTTTGCAAAATTCATGTAATATTTAGTATATTTCAAACAGGTCCATAGTGTTGAAAGAGTTGATTGTATGGGGACTCTTTGCACACTAGAGAGTAGCAGGGCTGCCATTTCTCCGGATTTTTCCTAAATCTTCGGATTTTTTTCCAGTTTATAGTAACTTAAAGCAGGCTGAAAGTAAAGCAGAATGTGCATTCTGCTTTACTTACAGCCTGCTTTAAGTAGTCGCATGTCAATCAAACTAGAAACAGGCTATGGGGTAAAGGTACGATTCGTAAAATCGCACTTGAAAATGCAAATTTGGAAATCTTAGGATTTTTCATGTCAACTTATGGCAGCCCTGGAGTAGAGATTAACTGTGATTAACTTTATGTGGCATCTCATCAGGATCAAAACTGTTTGACACAATGACCCAATTTTGAAAAGCATTTGTTCTATTTTTAGAACAGCAGCAGACAACAATAATTGTGCAGACTACAAAATAGCTCAGCATTGATTATGTATGAATGTTAAATGTGACGAGATACTTGTATTTAGTATAAGTCAATAAACTATATCTATCTATCTATTGAAAGGGTTATAATTAATATGAGATATATATAGACCTTAAGTACTATGAGATTACTTGGCCATTTAGTGTTTGGGGATGTGTGAAATATTAGCTCCATGTAATCAATTCATGAAGTGAAAAAAAAAAGTTGTGAAACTTTCATTTAGTATGATTGTTACAATTTTCAAGTAACTATAGTTACCTGGTTACAGACCAGCAATTCAGACACATTCAAGATAAATATAACCCTTTCCTCCATAGAAGCGTCTTTTAGCATATTAAGTCATTATTCTATATTCATGCATACACTGAATAAAATAGTTCCAATTTACACGGTCATGAACTGTATTATATGGAATTTTCTTTATTCTAGAAAATTTGGAAGCTTAAAGCAGAATGTGCCTTAACCCTTTACCCAATAACCTGTATATAACATTTAATACAGGTGCTCACTTAAAGCAGGTTGAAAGTAAAGCAGAATGTGCCTTAAGGCACATTCTGCTTTACTTTCAGCCTGCTTTAAACTACCATCTGCTAGGTTATATAAAAAATTGTTATGGTAATTGTTCATGAGGGTATAAACTGGAACTATTTTTCTTCAGCGGAGGAATAAATTAAATACGCTAAAAATTGCTTCTATGGGGTAAAGGGTTAAGGCAATCTTAAGGCAATCTGCTTTAAGTAGTCACCTATTTTCAAAACTAGAAACAGGCTATGGGGTAAAGGGTTAAAGAAAGACATTGTCACCAACTTCTTTTACTCTTTGATGGCTGAGTTATATATTGTCGTCTGCAACGTTTGTCATCTGCTATTTTTAAAAAGAAGAGTCCATGGGGCATATTTCGCTCACCTGAGAATAGCTGAAAAAATGGAGATAATAATTTATGTCCAGGACTGACCTAGATATGCAACAGACCGGAACAATTTGAACAAATTATGTAAAGAATATTTAAAAGTGTCACCATACCGAATATAAAATCTCTGGCCATATTAGTTTCAGAGAAACGTTTGAAATTTTCTCTATATAACTCTATGAAAAACTGTGACCCCAGGGGCGGGGCCAATTTTGACCCCAGGGACATAATTTGAACAAACTTGATAGAGGACCTTAGGCGATGCTATGTGCCAAATATCTAAGCTCTGGCCCATGTAGTTTCAGACGAGAAGACTTTTTTAAGTTTTCATTGAAAAAAATCTATTTTTAGCTCCTGTGACCTAGTTATGTAACCGACCAGAACCTTTTGAACAATTTTGGTATAGGACATCTAGAAGTGTCACCAGACCAAATATCAAAGCTCTGGCCATATTATTTCAGAGAAGAAGACGTTTGAAAATTTCACTATATAACTCTATGTAAAACTGTGACCCCAAGGGCGGGGCCAATTTTGACCCCAGGGACATAATTTGAACAAACTAGATAGAGGATCTGTAGGCGATTCTATGTGCCAAATATCTAAGCTCTGGCCCTTGTAGTGTCAGACAAGAAGATTTTTTTTAAGTTTTCAATGAAAAAAATCTATCTTTAGCTCCTGTGACCTAGTTATGCAACTGACCGGAACTATTTGAAGAATTTTGGTAAAGGACATCTAGAATTGTCACCAGGCCAAATATCAAAGCTCTGGCCATATTAGTTTCAGAGAAGAAGACGTTTGAAAATTTCACTATATAACTCTATGTAAATCTGTGATCCCCGGGGCGGGGCCAATTTTGACCCCAGGGGCATAATTTGAACAAACTTCATAGAGGACCTGTAGATGATGCTATGTGCCAAATATCTAAGCTCTGGCCCTTGCAGTTTTTGACAAGAAGATTTTTTAAGATTTCCTTATTTTTTCACTTTGGTTGCCATGGCAACCAGAGTTCTGCATTGTTTTTAATTCTTTGAACAAATTTGAAAGAGCTTGACCCAAGGAACATTTCTGTAAAGTTTGGTTGAATTCTGTCAAGCGGTATATAGGAGGAGATGTCATTTGAAGCAATTGTTAACGACGACGCACGACTAACGCCGGACGCCGGACACAGGGCCATCCCAATAGCTCACCTTGAGCCTTTGGCTCAGGTGAGCTAAAAAATAGAACTTTTGAAAATTCTTTCAAAATAAGGTTAAAGTGTCAAACAGCTAGTAACCTGATGAGACGTCTCTTAACACAGCTTCTCACATGGATCCAAACTGTTTTCGTTTAGGTTTTTGTGTTTTTCTATTAGCATGTAAAAAGTCAAAGATATAACTTTTTTTTTTTTTTTTTTAAAAAGTGACAACTTTTGAAGTAAAGTGAAGGTTTCAAACATTACATGCATATTTATCTCCGTGCAGGCCATAAATGGGACTCGTGCAATCCACAATGAAAGTGTCAAATCCACATTGATTTTCAGGGCATAATTGTGTGCCTGGTCACTATCAACAGTTTCTGTATGAATACTTCAAAATTGACATCTGCTTCCAAAATGTTGTCTGTTAATTCTGTAATTGACATTTTCTCTAAACATTTACAAATAAATGATCTTAGGTGACAAACAGTTTGGATCCAGATTGGATGCTAAGTGACTTGGCATCTCATCTGGATACAAACCTTTTGCAAATGTAAGTCATTTTAACCCTTTCCCTTATAGAAGCGACTTTTAGCACATTCATTTTATTCATCTGCTGAAGAAAATAGTTCCAAATTATACCATAATGAATATTCGTCATATTTAATACTTTCCTTATTCTAGCAGTTAATAGCTTAAAGCAGGCTGAAAGTAAAGCAGAATGCGCCTTAGGGCGCATTCTGCTTTACTTTCAACCTGCTTTAAGTAGTCACATATCTTCAATACTAAAAACAATGCTATCAGGTAAAGGGTTAACAATAGCACTCTCAATAGAGTAAAATTCCTTTGATCTCTAAATGGTTGTAATAAATCAGTTAAATCTTCTACTGCAAATTTAATGGAAACTCCTTTAAATTCTGCATTTACTTAAAAAATAAAAAGTTTAAATTTACAGAAATATTGTTAAAGATACATAAAATTATGACACAATCAGATGACTTGGTCCAGTATAAATGCATCTGATCTGGATCCATACCATACACTAATGTCCACAATATCGGTTCCCTGAATTCAAAGGATTCCGGTTTGTAATTACTGAATTGATTTGACCCTTTAAACACTGGGAACCAGTATTCCAGACCTTTGCAAACAGATTGGATCCAGATCAGATGCCGAGTAACTCGGAGTCTGATCAGGATCCAAACTGTTTGTCACTTGGATCATATATTTGCAAATAATGAAAAGTAACTGATAATTTCAAAGCTAAAGCAGACAATGTTTTGCAAAGACAATATTTGTTCAGGGTTTTATGGGTTACAGTGGAGAATCTGTTATTCTTTCCCGTTAAAACGCAAACGTACGCAAACGCAAAACACTAAAACGTAGAAAAGTACAACTTTTGGACAATTCTGATAATTCATGTTTATCTTGGTGGCAAACAGTTTGGAGCCTGATCAGATGCCGGGTTACCCGGCGTCTGATCTGGCTCCAAACTGTTTGCACTGCAAATAATAGTTTTAGCGTAAACGCGTTTATGGGAAAGAATAACGTTTTCTCCACTGTAACTACTAATGAGCAGAGTAGTTACAACTTTCCACAACATTAGAGCTGATCTTTATAGCCAGTCATCAGTGTACATTGTAAAACCCAAGCTCTGTCAATCAGGGCTCCAGATAAGAGGGAGTAAACTGAACAAATACAGTATTTTCTCACTCATTTTAGCACCAAATCCTATGGTGTTACTACTCATTTGAATCGTCTCGAAGAGACGATTCTAATGAGTAGTGACACCATAGGGTTTAACACAGAAATAAAAATTTTAATTTTTGAAATACTCCCCTTATCTGGAGCCCTGCTGTCAATACCTTACTGGCCCCAACGTTATAAAGCTTTTGAGTTGAGTCTGAAATCAGTCTCAAGAATTTGACCCTGTTCTCTTGCTGTACAAGTTGTTATTTCTAAAATTACAGACTTGCAAACAAAAATACAGTTTAACCCAATAACCTTTACACCTTCTGCTTTACTTTCAATGTGCTTTAAGTGTTCACCTTTCTTAAAAACCAAAAACCAGGCTATGGTTTCAGGCTTTGATTAAGAAATCCTCGCTTTGAAAATACATAGAAAACTCTTCTCTAACATTAAAAGGGATAACTATACCCATAGACTATTCCATGTTTGCAGGAAAGCGAGCTTTATGACCATTGGTTAATGGAAAAAGCTTTTATAAATTAGTTTTTTATCTATTCTTGTATTTAAGAGAAGGTACTAATATACCTACTAGCTGTTTATCATTAGTATCTTAGTAACAGAGCTCAAGATAAGTGGAAGTATACTAATGATTGTTGTCTTTTACTCACAATGGGCCTGTTTAACTCTTTCCTCCCTGAAACTTTAAATGGAACATTCCAGTTTCCATTTTAGTCTAGTCCATTTCTGACTTTTAAGGGTTGTTTTTGTGAATATTTGGCATTGTGACAAACAGTGAAGACCCTGATCAGAGGGCTCCTTTCGGAGCCCTCTGATCAGGGTCTGCACTATTTGCATAGGACAAGTGTACTATTCACATGTACACTGTTTGAAAAGCACGCCTATATGCGGGACTAGGGTTCAAAGATTTAAATATACTCATTACATTTAATTTTGCAAACAGTGTATAGACCTTGATCAGAGGGCTCCTATAGGAGCCCTCTGATCAGGGTCTACACTGGTCACATATTTAGACCAGTATTTATTAAACTACCAAGAATTCCAAGTAGACTGGTTTATGTTTTGGTAACTAAAATGGTCCACAAGGGAACATAATAACCAACAAGAGTTACTTAGTGTTGAAAGAGTTAAGTCTCTACCAATTTTTACCCCTATTTTATTACCACAAAAGTAGATATTTGCAAACATAGCTAAGACCCTGATATAACACCGCAATTTGTGGCGTCTCATCAGGGTCTACACTGTTTGTAATTTCATACAAAATGATCTGCAGTATGGACAAACACATCAGAATCCAGATCATCCTTGCATATCTATAATGAAAATGCCAGGAAGTAATATACAGGCATATACAGGTTAATTTCCATAGTTTATCCATCAGCATGCAAAAATTAATGAGTTATGCATTACTAGTCTTAGTCTAGAACAAATTGAGATTACTAATATATCACAAAGCCTTTACAGTGCTTGTATCTGATACTATACATCATTTGCAAATAGTGAAGGCCCTGATCAGAGGGCTCCGTAAGGAGCCCTCTGATCAGGGCCTTCACTGTTTGTAAAATTATTTAAACCATTTGGGGACCTACAACCCCTCAACTGGAAAAGTAATTTGGCCATTCATCAGAAAATAGAAGAGTTCATTTGATAATTGGGGCGTGTGACATGCCTGCTCATGCTACTCACTGGTATTTGCCTCTGGTTAGGATATAATTCTTCTTGTTCATGACGTGACAATTATACTAATTGGTTAAAAAACGCAAACTCAACATTACAATAATGAATTCAGGTACAATTCCAGTCATGTCCCCAAAACTAATCATCTAATTGTCTACAAAAATAAAAACAGACAAAATGTATTACTCTGCAATCCCACCTGCAGGTCCTATGAGTCTGATGCTAACAACTAAGCCATTCTTTACCTATACATTAACTTAACAACTTAACTCTTTGCATGCTTGCGGCGGATATATGTGCCACAGTGATTACCTTTGCAAACAGTTTGGATCCAGATGAGAAGCCGCGCAAAGCGGCCTCTCATCAGGATCCAAACTGTTTGTAACTCTGACCCTGTTTTAAAAAGAAATTCATAAAGATCTAATGAGTGATTTACTCCCTTAACCCATTACCCCATAAATACTCTTTTTCACATTATTAATTTATTCCTTTTTCCTAATTATTTAAATTTTTCAAACACAAACACAAAGTATTGAAAACGTACCTGCGCTGGAGCTTTCGTCCACATACTGTGTACTTCGTCAGCAGACTGATCTGTTACTGGTCAACATCGCACGATCTTTTCTTCGTGAGCGATGTTAACAGTGTGTCCCAGACGTGCGGAAGGTTGTACCGGCCCCCGTCCTTGTTCAGTGTTGGCTTGTAAGTTCAAGGAAGCCATTTATATACGAACTCACAAGCCGACACTGAACAAGGACGGGGGCCGGTACAACCTTCCGCACATCTGGGACACACTGTTAACATCGCTCACGAAGAAAAGATCGTGCGATGTTGACCAGAAACAGATCAGTCTGTTGACGATCTGCAGTATGCAGTATGTGGACGAAAGCTCCAGGTACGCTTTCAATATACTTTGTGTTTGTGTTTGAAAAGTTTAAATAATTAGGAAATAGATATGACAACACAGCTTAACTTTCACCAGAATTTATTCCTTACTTGAAGAAAATAGTTCAACTTTATACAGTCATCAATATGGTCCATTAAAAATACTTTCTATATCCTAGCAGATTGTAGCTTAAAGCAGGCTGAAAGTATTCAGCTTTGCTTCCAAATTGCTTTAAGTTTTCACCTATCTTCAATGCTTGAAACAGGCTATGGGGTAATGGGGTAAGGAATGAAAGACAAAAGTTTTAAACCAAACATATTCTCATTGCTAACCGACATACAACCTCCCACTTTCAATGACTGTTTTTCCTAGAAGTTCCAGGTAATCTCTATGCCTTGTTGATTTATTGTTTCTACTAATTGTCTGCAACACACACACAAAGTATAATGAGATCTTATTTCCTCATGTGTCTTTTTTTGTCCATGAAGAAAAACACAGAACAACCTGTTTTTACCCTTTCTGCCCTTACTTTTCTAGTTTACTCTTGATTTTCTTATGAAAGATCAGTTTATGTTGATTGTTGATGGGTGTGGCCTCAAACTATTTAAAACTATACCTTCAGGAACTCCCTGGTCTCTGTTTGTAAATTATTAAACAACCATTGTAAACGTTCATGCATGGATTGTTTTTAACCCTTTACCTCATAAAAGCGGCTTTTAGCGTATTTAATGTATTCCTCCGCTGAAGAAAATAGTTCCAGTTTATACCCTCATGAACAATTACCATTACAAATAGTTTATATAGCCTAGCAGATTTTAGCTGAAGAAAATTGTTCCAGTTTATACCCTCATGAACAATTACCATTACAAATACATGTAGTTTATATAGCCTAGCAGATTTTAGCTTAAATCAGGCTGAAAGTAAAGCAGAATGTGCCTTAAGGCACATTCTGCTTTACTTTCAACCTGCTTTAAGTGATCACCTTTATTTAATGTTATATACGGATTATTGGGTAAAGGATTAATACAGGTTCTTGAATAAGTACAGAATAAAAGTAATTCAGAATGCTCCCTTTGGAAACTTTTTGAATCACTTTTGTTTTGCATTAACCCTTTACCTTATATAAGCGCCTTTTAGCGCATTCCGTTTAATCCTCCGCAGAAGAAAATAATTCCAATCTTTACAGTCATGAATGTGTATCAGAAGGAATATTTTCTTAATTCTAGCAGGTGGTAACTTAAAGCAGGCTGAAAGTAAAGCAGAATGCGCCTTAGGGCGCATTCTGCTTTACTTTCAACCTGATTTAAGTAGTCACCTATTTTCAAAACGAGAAACAGGTTATGGGGTAAAGGGTTAAGCTTGCAGTAGTCTTTAGAGATTGTCACACTTCTTTATTAAATAGTGGCTATAACACTGGTTTTGCTGTTTTCAGACTACAAATGAGGTTTACTACTGACATTTAGCCATTAACATCTATCAGTGGCAATATGTTTTAATGTTGGGAGACTGTGACACAGTAGACCTAAACTGTTAAATGACTTTTAATTATATTTTTATTCTTAAATCATTGGCAGGAAAATGTACTTTGAGAGTTGCTATTGGCAACATTTGTTGCCAAAGAATATGGTCTTAGAGAGCTCCAGGTTAATTGCAGAATGTTTATGGAGAAGAAATATTATTACATTAATAAAAGAATAGTTAACCCATACCATGCTAAATTTCAAATGGACTCACCAAATGGCGAGTTTGTATTGATTCTAATGGGGTGAATAATTATATCCCCAAAATATTTAATCCATTTTATGCAGAATACACTTTAAGGTGTACCTCTAGGCAAACAGTTTTTATCTCAGATCAGGCCCCACATTGTGGGGCCTGATCTAAGATCAAAACTGTTTGCAGCTAATTCAATATTCTATCAGAAACGGCTAAAATATTTTGCAAATATTTGAGTTATACCCGATGCAGACAACATTTTAAAATGGCCACCAAATATTAACCAGCATGCAATGGGTTAAAAGAAACAGCTGCAGTGCAGATCCATTGCAGAAGGCTCCTGAAGGGGCCCTCTGAAATGGATCAACACTGTTATCAATGATATGTATATCCGGTTTCAGAACTGTTACTTAAAGAGTGTAGGAGAAGAATTTATATAAGTTTGAACCAAACTTGTTTTCTAATCCTTATATATATGATATTGTATGTATTGTCAGTCATGACTGTATCTATTTTGAAATAAAATACTGTTTAAACTAAGAGTGTAGTTCTTGATTATATTTGCATGTAGTGAAGAAAACCTAGACAGACTGAGGGACAGGCAGATGGTGAGATAATACGCCCCATCACAGGACAAAAAGGCACGTATATTGGGTAATGGGTTGAGGCCATCGGCTGTGATGGTTTGATAATTGACAGTCATCCATTCTGAGCAATGATATGTGATATTTCTCTAAACACAGTAATCAGTCTTTTTCCTCAGTCTATGCTGAACCTTCTGATCTTCAAATTTCAAGCTATTGACCTATTCACCACAGTCAAATTTGCAAACATTTTGGATTCGGATCAGATGCCACTTAACATGATCAGAATCCAAAATTTCTGTAACAACTAATTTCATGTTTCTTAAATAAATATGAATAAACCTATGATTTGTTTATGTTAACAACACTTTTGAAAATGATGTAGTACTCTCTCTCAGCATATAAGGGATATCAGTATACATCACCTCAGTGCTTTATATAAAGCAGTCAACTGCCGTAATCCATTTATGCCTGGATATAACGATGAACTTTCCCTAGAAGCTAATTGATGAATAAAGTCCCTGCAGTGTTTGTCCATAAAGCAAAATATGTCATATGATATAGCAAAAGTGGACATTTGCAAACAGTGTAGACCCTGCTGTGATGCCATGTAACAGGGTGTCTCATCAGAATCTACACTGTTTGCAAATGTCCACTTTTGAAGACTATAGGTTGTATTTTAACTCTCTGTATGCTATCAGCAAAACATAATTACCATTTCAAACAGTTTCAATCAATAATGAGATGATACAATACCTAACTCAGCGTCTCATCTGCATTCAAACTGTTTAAATTGTCACTTTCACACTATTTTGAATTTTTTCTACAAGAAAATTCTAATTTCAGATTAACAGCAGATGACATTGTTGCAAACATAATTATTACTATTGTTCAAAGGGTTTAAATGTACATTATTGTATACCTTACTATAAATAGTAACAAAATTGCAGTTGAAAACTGTCTTTACGGAGGTCATGTGACCAATCCATAATGGCCCAGTGGGCCGATTATGGATAAATCGCCACTCGAAGTTTTTCACGTGCAACTCGTTGATGTTAGCAACTTAGATCTATTCAAACATGGCAGGAGAAGGGGTTTTGCGTCGGTGTCAAATCGTATTCTAGAACTTGAGTTCTGAGACAGAAGGGTCTTAACGTAAAAGGTACGGTTCCTGTTTATACATGGTAAAGTCTTATGTGTGTCACAGGGTGAATTGACTTGACATTGTTTATGTTATTCAAAATGACAGTTATGACGTCATTATTCGGAAATTTCAAAAGATAAAAAACGACGTCGTCATAATGTACTCGATAACGTAGCGGATTTTAACTTTTCACAATCTTACTCTACTACAAAGTTTTTGTGTGGGCAAAAATCCCTATAGCCAACTCTGGGGGTCTCCATATGTTCGAGATCTTAAGATCTGAGCATGTCTGATAGATCTAGAGCTACCCATACTTTGTCACTCCTATCGTTTCAAATTTGTGAGCAGTTGATAGCAGTTTAAGTTTGAAAACACATCATTTGCTTAAAGGTATACAATAAAAAGGTCAAAACATGGCCTAGGTGTGCCTTCTGCCCATAATGGCACGCCTGGTGTCACAATAGCCCTCGGGCCATTATGACACCCGTTGTGCCATTATGGGCAGAAGGCAGGCCTAGGCCATGTTTTAACCTCTTACAAATGATTGCACAATTACATAGTCCCTAGTGGTTCGATACATCAACATCACTAATAATGGTAACTTGTAACCTAATTGTATCTCTGTATCATAAACCCCTGTTTTCTTAATTCCAACTGTAATTAAAATTTAATCAGGGGCAGTTAAAATTTTCCTAATCTAGTTACAGGGTACCAGGGTTCTGGATAAGAGAGCATAAACCATTTATATTTCCCATGATTCTCCTTTATACTGCCACCAAACTCTATGATGTGACTACACATTAGTTGGTTTGTTTGTTAACCCTTTCCTCCATAGAAGCACCTTTAAGCACATTTAATTTATTTCTCCACTGAAGAAAATAGTTATTTATACAGTTATGAACATGTATCAAAGGAAATATTTTATATATGTTATTTTAAAACTTTAAGCCGGCTGAAAGTAAAGCAGAATGCACCTTCAGGTGCATTCTGCTTTACTTTCAAACTGCTTAAAGTTGTCACCTATCTTCAATACTAGAAACAGACTGTGGAGTAAAGGGTTAATGTCCCGACCACAGATTAGAATCCTCTCTTTACTACATATTGCAATGTAATTTGCATAAGATTCTTTATAACTTGGTGTCAGATATCAAGTTACTTATATGTGCAATGTATCAACTAACCTGCATTCAGTAGATTTACTAAGAAATATCAAATATCAAGCCACTTAAAAGCCATCAGCCATTTAAGATTTCTCTGCTTCTATTATAAATTTGCTACCATTTACTTAGCACATGGCTTGGAGCTCTCGGCCAATCAGATGCCTAAAAAACCTGTGAATATATCGTTTATTTTACAAAACCATGAAATAACTAACACACTGTTCACTTATTCCATGCTTTCGTCATCTCAAGGCAATTTGACGTCACAACTCTAGCAATCCTCCGAGCGGGCCACCGCGAAAACCTTTTGCCTGCACTGTAGGATTAACGATAAATAATCGGAATAAACACTAAATTCAAGGATTCAAACTAAAGCAATACGGTAATTCCACAGTATCAATAATAGATCTAGATCTACCCCATCCCTTTGGACCTAGATATATGCATTGTTTCAGCTGTAGATGTAAAAACCGCGATATGCATGTCTAGAATGTCTTTACTATACTGCTAAGATCGGAGGGGAACTGCACTCGCTTGATGACGTCATATTATGTACAGTGATACCTAAACTTTAAAGCCAATTAATAATGAATTGTGCTTACATATAGAGCTTCAATAAGCGTTATTTATGTTGGTGTTAAAGCATACTTAATGCCTCAAACTACACATTGAAATAACCTTTCAATTTAAGTAAAATATTACAAATAAAATGACTTTCGTCTGAAACAAAAAGCAGAAACGAAGGGTCTTCTTGTTTTCCTCGAGCCCAAGCCAGTGCTAAATAGGTTAGACCATGGTTGCGCGCGAATAAACGACATAGTTCTCTACGCCCCCTCGAACTATATCGTTTATTCGCGCGCAACCATGGTCTAACCTATACATATTACCCCTTAGCCTTTTTCTATTTTTGAAGACAGGTGATCACTTAACCCATTACCCCATAAATACACCTTTTTATGCCTTTAATTTATTCCTCTACTGAAGAAAATAGTTCCAATTTATACTGTTACAAACAAGAATCATAAGAAACATTATCTATATTCTAGCAGATGGTAGCTTAAAGCAGGCTGAAAGTACAGCAGAATGCGCCTTAAGGCGCATTTTGCTTTACTTTCAACCTGCTTTAAGTGGTCACCTATCTTCAAAACTAGAAACAGGCTATGGGGTAATGGGTTAAAGCAGGTTGAAAGCAAAGCAGAATGCACCTTAAGGCGCACTCTGCTTTACTTTCAGGCTTGCTTTAAACTACCATCTAGTACATGTTTATGACTGTATGAATTGGAACTAAATTTTCTTCAGTTGCGCTTTCTTAAAGGCGCTTCCATTAAATTATGTCCACTTTTCAGTGATCATAATATTAGACATCTTAACTGATTGGCAAAAGCCAGAGTTTCTTCACAATAAGTCAGAACCAAGAAATAAGCATTCATCACTAATTTTATCCTGCAGGAAAGAGCATCATGAGAGGTGAGGGTGTGTGCGTGTGTGTGTGTGGGGGGGCAGGGGGGGGGGGTGGGGGTGGGGGTGGGAAAGCGAAAGCGAAAGGATCACATTTCATCATTTAATTGAAAAGTTGTATGATCTTTATACATGTATATTATGTAATAAACAACTCTATATATTGTAACAGACACTGAGACTGATTGGAAAATGTGGGTTTTCCCAATAGAGATGGGGTGAAGAGGCTTTCCATCATAGTCAGTATAGAAGATGCATGGTGGCAGCAGTGGGCATAAATGTCAGACAGCGTAGAACTGCTGTCCATGCTCTTTGGAAAGCTGCTGAGAGCATCAACTAAGTGAGCCAACTTGGCAGCCAATATAGACAGGGTAGTGACTGATTACCATTCCCTGACCCAACATCTGGACAGTGTTAATTCCCGGCAACCCATTACCCTGTTTCTAGTTTTGAAGACAGGGAACAACATAAAGCAGGTTGAAAGTAAAGTAGAATTCTGCTTTACTTTCAGTGTGCTTTAAGCTACAGTTAACTAGGATACAAAAAATATTTCTTGTGGCACATATTCATAAATGTATTAAATTGAACTATTTTCTTCAATGGAGGAGAAAAATTAAAAGGCATTAAAAGGCACATATAATTATGGGGTAATGGCTAAGGAGATAAATACTCTTAACCCTTTACTCCATAGATACACATTTCAACACCTTTAATTGCTTCCTCCATTGAAGAATGTAGTTCCAATTAATGCAGTCAAGAAAATATATCATTAGAAATATTTTCTATATTCTAGCAGATTGTAGCTTAAAGCAGACAGAAAGAAAATATAATATTTGTTTGCAAACAATGTAGACCCAAACAACAATTTTAAGCAGACAATATATTACAGCTGTGAAAGCATTAGACAATTGTTGTCTTGGTTGGGGAACAGTGGCAAATATTGTGGTATTTAAAGGAGGGAATTGTTGTTTAGAGGGTCGTTATTGGGAGAGAGCACTGTAGGAAATAGAAACCTGAATAGGTTTTATGGATGTATGATATTACTTGACGTTTTTGCTCTGATTAGGAAAAAACATTTCCTGAGACAGTTAATATGCATCCATGCCAATTATAGAGGCAAAATTATTCCATGCTTGTTCCTCTAGCTACAATTAATTCTCATAACTGCAGGCTGAATGAGGTTTAATGCTTATTGCTAGCTAAATATGAAATCTGAAACGGTACATCCAAGTGCATCAATTAAGATTACTCAACCTTCAGCCTGCCACAAAGTTGTTCTCTTCACATTAAGACTCTTCTCTCTTATTTAACCCATTACCCAGGAAAGCTAATTTTTAGTTTTGAAAATAGGTGACCCTGAAAGCAGGTTGAGAGTAAAGCAGAATGTGCCTTAACTCTTTCCTCCCTGAAACTTTAAATGGACAATTCCAGTTTCAATTTTAGTCTAGTCCATTTCTGACTTTTTAGGGTTGTTTTTGTCAATGTTTGGCATTATGACAAACAGTGAAGACCCTGATCAGAGGGCTCCTTTCGGAGCCCTCTGATCTGGGTCTTCACTGTTTGCATAGGACAAGTGTACTATTCACATGTACACTGTTTGAAAGGGACGCCTATATGCGGGACTAGGGTTCAAAGAGTTAAAGCACATTCTGCTTTACTTTCAGCCTGCTTTAAGCTAACATTTTCTAAAATATAACAAATATTTTGTATCGTACATCTTTATGACTGTTTAAATTGGAACTTTTTTCTTCAGTGGATGAATAAATTATAGGCATAAAAAGGTGTATTTATGGGGTAATGGGTTAAACCAAACAGAATGCAAACTCAAAGCATTCAACGAAGAAAATGACAGCTTTTTGAAAAGTCTGATGATTTACTTTTATCTGAGTGGCAAACTAATTGGAGACTGATCAGAGACTGGGTTATCTGGTATCTGAATAAGATCCAAATCATGTAAGGTAAAGCAGATAATGCTTTAATGGGCATTTGCTTTACTTTTAGCCTGTTTAAGGCTACCATAAATATCAGCTAGGATATAGAATACAATTCTAATGGTGCATAATTCACTGCTATAAAGTTGAAAATATGTATTTATGGAGTATTGGGTTAAGCTACTAGATACAATTCTAATGAGTAGTGACACCATAGGATTTAATGCAAAAATAAATTTGTTTTTGAAATACCCCTCTCATCTGGAGCTCTGTCAGTTTGATATCGGTGATTTGTACTGAAGCTTAATTAACTCTTTCCTCCCTGAAACTTTAAATGGACAATTCCAGTTTCCATCTAAGTCTAGTCCATTTCTGACTTTAAAGGGTTGTTTTTGTCAATGTTTGGCATTGTGACAAACAGTGAAGACCCTGATCAGAGGGCTCCTTTTGGAGCCCTCTGATCTGGGTCTTCACTGTTTGTATAGGACATGTGTACTATTCACATGTACACTGTTTGAAAAGCATGCCTATATGCGGGACTAGGGTTCGTAGAGTTAAGGAGGAAAAGAACAATAAGGATTGGTAGGCAGTAAGGGTGATAAAAGCATTAATTAAAAAAAAAGTTGCCTAATGGCTGGTGTCATATTAACAATTAATCTATTCCATAATAATTATTAACCATTTCAACACTTAACAAATGTTCTCTGATGAAAGTAGTAAAAATTGTAAAAATTCTCCGCCTTCCGCCCTCCATTATATACAAGAATATCATCCGACTAACAAACATTTTCAATCCTGATCAGGCCCCACTTTTAGTGGGGCCTGATTTGGATCCAAACTGTTTGAGAAGGTCTTCATATCAGGTTTTCAGTATTGAAAGGATTAAAGAAAAACCAATTAGAATGCACCAAGCAAATAATTAATTAGTAATTGCAGGAGATCTCAGATTCAGATATTCCCATAAAACCACTTTATGATTTGTCAACATAGGACTGTTCATTTTAGGCAATCAGATAGGTTACATTAAAAGAACTGTAACACAGTTATTAGTATGCACTGTCTGAACAGTAAAACAATATAGAAACTACTGTCTCTTAAACTACTGAGCAATTAAATGCAGCATAGCATTTCAACACTATCTACAATCATGTATGTTGATTTGGAGAATATCAAATGTATGTTAACCCATTACCCCATAGATACACCTTTTTACGCCTTTAGTTTATACCTCCACATAAGAAACTAATTCCAAATTATAAAATTATGAATATTTATCAGAAGAAATATTTTCTATTTTCAAGTAGATGGTAGCTTAAAGCAGGCTGAAAGTAAAGCAGAATGTGCCTTAAGGCACATTCTGCTTTACTTTCAGCCTGCTTTAAGTGGTCTACAATTTTCAATAATAGAAATAGGCTATGGGGTAATGGGTTAATGTTACCAGTTATAGTCACAGGACTTCCATTTCTCTGAATTTTTTCTGAAATCTTCAGATTTTTCTTCTGTTCTCTGAACCTATGGAATTTTTCCAAAATCTTCAGATTTTATTGGAAATAAGTCAATTCTTTTATTTTGTGTATGTTATCATGGCTGTAATGGTGTGATATATTGCTTATGATAATATGGCTTTGAACACAAAAGCACAAGAGCAGCATGTTTTTAAAGGTACTACAGTGGAGAATCTGTTATTCTTTCCCGTTTAAACGCAAACGTACGCAAACGCAAAACACTAAAACGTAGAAAAGTACATCTTTTGGACAATTCTGATAATTCATGTTTATCTTGGTGGCAAACAGTTTGGAGCCTGATCAGACGCCGGGTTACCCGGCGTCTGATCTGGTTCCAAACTGTTTGCACTGCAAATAATAGTTTTAGCGTAAACACGTTTATTGGGAAAGAATAACGTTTTCTCCACTGTACGTGTATTCCTAAAAACGTGCTTGGAAAATTGAACATTTGGAAATCTTATAATTTTATATGGGCAACTTACGGAAGCCCTGTTGTTATGTCTATTACACACTTGATTTTCATCAATAAAAAACTTGCCCTTATTAACCATATACTTATCTGGGCCAATAGCAGTAGAAGTACCGTATTGTCCACTTCTCTAAATTTGCCTATTATATCTTATTCATATTTATCTGCCTCATAATTATGTAGTCACAGTACTGTTAAATGTTTGATGCAGTTGGAAAGTTGTGTGGTCTTTGTGGCATATCTTCTCACTTTTGCTAACAACATAATTTTTTTAGTCAAGAGCTATGTTGGGAAGGGTTAAAATCAATGCATTTCTCTATAAATACACAATTTTATGCCGTTAATGTATAATCCTCCACTGAAGAAAACAGCTCTACTTTAAACAGTCATGAATATACATCAGGAGAAAAACTTGCTATATCCAAGTAGATGATAGTTTAAAGCAGACTGGAAGTAAAGCAGAATGCACCTTTAAGTGCATTCTGCTTTACTTTCAACCTGCTGCAAGAGGTCAACTGTCTTCAAAACTAGGTACAGGTTACAGGGTTAATTGTCTTATTTAATACAAATAAAACGGTCTTTCAGTTATTCTTACCTGTGTATCGAAAACCATGTATAAATCCGCCAGCGGATTTTCTGAAGTCTAGTGAATGTGATGCTGTTCCGGCTATAAACATTCCGGGATGGTCAACAGATTCATAATTGTGATGTATTGCCGGATACTTTTTTGCACGTCCTCTTGGAGTCGTTATTTTTAATGATCTGAAATGCAACATAATTGTACAATTAATTCAAACCATTATAACCCCTTAAAGACGGTTGCTTTCATGTGTTTTGAGTTTCTTAATTTCAATGACCAAAAAAAGCGAAAAACTATAATCATACTATGTTTAAAATATGGCCAATCAAAGCTATATGACCTAAAAAGTGTCACTGTGCCGTAAAACCAAACTCACTCATGCACTCAAACAGTGATTTATTTTCACCATTATAATTGGTTTAACCCTAGATACAAAGTTTTACACAGCTAATTTATTCCGCCACTTAAGAAAATAGTTTCCATTAATACAGTGAAAAGAAATATTTTCTATACAGGATTGTATTCTAACAGATGGTAGCTTAAAGCAGGCTGAAAGTAAAGCAGAATGTGCCATAAGGCACATTCTGCTTTAAATCCAACCTGCTTGAAGTGGTCATGACATCTCTCTTCAAAACTAGAAACATACTATGGAGTAAAGGGTTAAGCAAGATGAAAGTAAGGCAGAAAGATCCTAAAGGGTGCTTAACCCTTTCCCCCATAGAAGCGACTTTTAGCGTATTTAATTTATTCCTCCGCTGAAGAAAATAGTTCCAGTTTATACCCTCATGAACAATTACCATTACAAATATTTTATATTACCTAGCAGATTTTAGCTTAAAGCAGGCTGAAAGTAAAGCAGAATGTGCCTTAAGGCACATTCTGCTTTACTTTCAACCTGCTTTAAGTGATCACCTGTCTTTAATATTTTAATCAGGTTATTGGGTAAAGGGTTAATTACCACTGTAGGTTCATCTTGCTTTAACCCATTACCCCATAAAAACGCCTTTCTACGCCTAAAATTTATTATTCACTGAAGAAAATAGTTTCATTTCATAGAGTCATGAATATGTATCATAGGAAATATTTTCAATATCTTCAATAGCAGATGATAGCTTAAAGCAGGTTGAAAGTAAAGTAGAATGCGCCTTAAGGCACATTCTGCTTTACTTTCAACCTGCTTTTAAGTGGTCACTTTTCTCCAAAACTAGAAACAGGCTATGGGGTAATGGGTTAAGCTGTCAAGAGTCCTCATATGAGGGGTCATAATACTTTGATTTTACTGATGTGCGTACATAATTATGTAGGTAACTATGACAACTAGTTTTTGCTAGCAGTATGACAGCTGTTTTTTAGCTAGCAGTATGTATCTGACATATCCTTACAACATTATGAATATTAGGCCTTTTTTCCCCTATCTCATGAGCCAACCTAAGATGCCATTCCCTTTTCCAAAAATCAAAATTTCTTCCCAATTTCAAAAATGGCAATTAGGGAAGTTTGAAATTACAATTACAATTACAAATAAAAGATGTCACCATTCCCCACACCCTGCCTGGTTTCTGATATGGCAGTCTGTAAATAAGTGTGTCCCACAACTTTTGGCTATTTTGCTAACATTGCTGAATTTTCAAAAATTTAACCAACTCTTTTCCATTTCAAAAGAACATTGATTTACATTGATTCTCAAGCGAGTGCACAAAATACAGTGGAGAATCTGTTATTCTTTCCCGTTTAAACGCAAACGTACGCAAACGCAAAGCACTAAAACGTAGAAAAGAACAACTTTTGGACAATTCTGATAATTCTTGTTTATCTTGGTGGCAAACAGTTTGGAGCCTGATCAGACGCCGGGTTACCCAGCGTCTGATCTGGCTCCAAACTGTTTGCACTGCAAATAATAGTTTTAGCGTAAACGCGTTTATTGGGAAAGAATAACAGATTCTCCACTGTATGTGGATACGTATGACAAACTGTGTAGACCCATTCCTGAAGGAGCCCTCTGAAATATGTCTACACTGTTTGCATTGGACATGTGAACTCTAATTATAGATACACTGTTTGTTAACCCATTACACCATAAATATGCATTTTTACGCCTTTAATTGATTCCTCCACTAAAGAAAATAGTTCAAATTTATACAGTCTTGATTATGTATCATAAGAAATATTTTCTAGATTCTAGCAGATGGTAGCTTAAAGCAGGCTGAAAGTAAAGCAGAGTGTGCCTTAATGCGCATTCTGCTTTACTTTCAACCTGCTTTAAGTGGTCAACTGTCTTCAAAACTAGAAGCAGGCTATGGATTGGGTGAAGGACATTTATATGCATAATGTGGGTTCAATGGGTTAAGCAATGAGTCTACACTGTTTTCAAGGACTATGTACACATGTATCTGTGGTTCCAGCTCTGTAAGGCTTGATATTGTTCATTGTACTCATAGAAGCAAATAAGATATAACATACTAAGCATTTCTCACACAGGTTTTATGTGTATCAATTGTTCAAAATGTCTAGAGTTTGTGATTTTTGCCATAACATATGTATTTTGTGTTTCTTTGTGAAATGTTTTACCCATTAATTTGACAGGTTTTTGACACAAATCCAATATCTGCCAGCTGCCTTTCCCCAAAATAAACCAAAAATAAACCAAAAATACCTGATTACTAGACAATAGCCAAAGGGATTGAACAAAACATTAAAACTTGCAATTTTGATTAAGGTTGTACACTAAAACCAAAGCTAATTTAAGCAACCACTCTACAAAAAGATAAGTTTGTGTGACAGTCTAATGCAGGTGGCAGCTTAATGCAGGACAAAAGGAACAAGAGGGCCTGAAGGCCCTGATATCGCTCACCATTTGTAATGAAGCCTGATAGCTTTACCTTTGAATTTCACCCGTTTTATTCTAAATCCATTCAAGTTTGTCGACCTACTGTAGTATAGTAGAGTACATCAAAGGCAGATAACTAGAGCCTAAACAATACTGAAATTAAGCCTTTTTCTAGCATTTCAAAGTATATCAAGGGCAGGTAACTATTGCCACAATGATTACATTTCAACAATAATTGCACTCCTTCGAGAACATATAGCTACATCCTTTGTGTACAAGTATAATCAAAATCCATTGAAAACTGTAGTTGCAAGAGTGTAAACGCTGTAAAATATGGCATTTTCAGCAATTCAAAGGTAGATATCTCTTGATCTATTTGTCTGATTCCAAACATAATCACCCTTTTTCCAACTCTTATGGTCGTATACAATATGGGCAAGTTTGAGAGAGCTTGGATAAATATTGTGGCCTCTAGAGCGTAGACACTGTTAAATATATCATATTCAGCAATTCAAAGGTAGATAACTCTTGACCTATTGATCCGATTACAACCAAAATTGAACTCATCCAAAGTCTTATGGTAATATACAATCTGAGTAAGTTTGAGAAAGATTGGATAAAATTTGTGGCCTCTAGAGTGTAAACATCGTTAAATATGGCATTTTCAGAAATTCAAAGGTATATAACTCTTGACCTATAAGTCTGCTTTCAACCATAATCAAACTCATCTGAACTCTTATAGTAATATACAATCTGAGCAAGGTTAAGAAAGATTTGATAAAAATTGTGGGCTCTAGAGTGTAAACACCGTTAAAAATGGCATTTTCAGCAATTCAAAGGTAGATTACTCTTGATCTATTTGTCCGATTTCAGCCAAAATCAAACTCATCCGAACTCTTATGGTCATATACAATCTGGGCAGGTTTTAGAAAGATTGGATAAATACTGTGGCCTCTAGGGTGTAAACACCGTTAAAAATGGCATTTTCAGCAATTCAAAGGTAGATAACTCTTGATCTATTTGTCCGATTTCAACCAAAATCGAACTCTTCCGAACTCTTATGGTCATATACAATCTGGGCAGGTTTTAGAAAGGTTGGATAAATACTGTGGCCTCTAGAGTGTAAACACTGTTAAATATGGCATTTTCAGCAGTTCAAAGGTAGATAACTCATGACCTATTTGTCCGATTTCAACCATAATCGAACTCATACGAACTCTTATGGCAATATACCATCTGAGCAAGTTTGAGAAAGATTGGATAAAAATTGTGGTCTCTAGAGTGTAAACACTAACATTCTTGACGCCGCACACCGCACGACGGACGACGGACAACGCACGCCGGACAATCAAGGATTGCAATAGCTCACCCTGAGCTAGCTCAGGTGAGCTAAAAACAAACAGCTCCTTTACAAATATTTTGTTTAATCCTTGCCTTCTTATAGCCAACCTTGCAAATCACTTAAATAAAACAGCCATACATGGCCATTAAATGAATTTTAGGGCCATTAAAGAACAGGATCGAAAAAGTTAATGGCCATTAATAAAAGTGTCTTTGGTATTCATGGCCATTAAAGAAAATTTGATGCAATTAATGGACATTAATCAACCTGTTAAAAAATATCAATACAGGATTTCATGCTTTTTTCATTGCCATTAATTTCATAGAAACATTTTCTTTATTTTTTAATGCCTTTCCAGGTACTATTAATGGCCATGAAAATGATATTTCATGGTATTTTAAGAGGTAACCCCATTAATGTGATGAGCCCTGTTAAAACCACTATTGCAGGAATTAATGGGAAAATTAATGGTTTTGACAAATTTAATGTACATTTAATGGTATATATAGTAACTGCATTTTAATGCACTGTGTATGCAGTAGTGATACTACCCTGTATCTAGTTATGAAGACAGGTAACCACTGAAAGCAAGTTGAAAGTAAAGCAGAATGTGCCTTGAATGTGAAAGTATAGATAAAGCTGCTCTGAGTGGCTTCTGTGGAGGCTAGGTTTAAGTCTTTCAACATCATAACGGACCTGTTTTGAATATACTAATTACACTTGCAAATAAAGTAGACCCAGATCAAACGGCTCCTTTTACTTTTAATGAACTAGCAGTATTTTACAACTCTGCATCCTGGGTATTTTTTTCATCAGTGACACTTGTCATTTGCCTGAATTAACTCTTTTCAAAATGTCTGTTCAAAACAGGGTCGATCTCCGAGTCAAACAGTTTGGATCCTGATGAGAGGCAGCATTTTTGCAAAGGTTATCATAGTTTCACCCTTAGTAGCATGCTACTAAGGGTTAGACATAAATCCTAAAGCTGTTTAGGAGGTTTCTGCAAAACTTTTAGTTAGGATGTAGCTGCTATCTGTGTTGAACCTTTCAATCTTTAGCAACACTAACAAGAGGGCCATGGCCCTTAATTCGCTCACCTGAGGTCATTGTGCCTTAGCTTAATAGGCAAGACAACATTTTAATATAGCTGTAAATGGAATTATCTTCCAGACAAAAAAAAACATGACAAATTGGAATAACTTAAAAAAATATTGTTGGCAGAGTTATGGCCCTTATCCATGACACTTCTTCTTATCAAGCTACATGTATTTCCATATGATTATTTATTGCGCACTCTGCTTTACTTTCAACCTGCTTTAAGTTATCATCTACTAAGATATAGATACTATTTCTTATATCTTACATGTTTATGACTATATAAAGTGGAATTATTTTCTTTAGAGGAGGAATAAATTAAAGGCGTAAAAAGGCATATGTATGGGGTAATGGGTTAACATCAGTAGAACTGGAGTTATCTCAAAGACAAGAAAATATGACACTGGGAAATATCTCAAAAATGACATTGACCTTTGTAGGACATGACCCAAGTTATAAAGTTTCTAACTTTAACAAAGTTATGGCTAAGATTAAAGTTGTGGACTGACAGACAAACAAATGGACAAACAGACAAAAAAGCAGACAGACAAAAACAATATGCCCCCAACTGCAGGGCATAAAAATATAGCAGACACCACCATATGCAACCTCATCAGCTGACCAGCTGACCTGAGTTCAGTTATGTAACTCTGCCAGTAGGAAATTTGGCTAGGGTCTAACTCTTATAATGCTGAATTGCTGTCTGCTATACATATTTTGAATGTGAATTATGACCTAGATATTTAACCGACCAGAACCATTTGAACAAACTAGGTAAAGGACATTTAGAAGTGTCACCATGCCAAATATCAAAGCTCTGGCCATATCAGTTTCAGTGGAGAAGACGTTTGAAATTTTCACTATATAACTCTATGTAAAACTGTGACCCCCGGGGCGGGGCCAATTTTGACCCCAGGGGCATAATTTGAACAAACTTGATAGAGGACCTGTAGATAATGTTATGTGCCAAATATCTAAGCTCTGGCCCTTGTAGTTTCAGACAAGAAGATTTTTTAAGATTTCCTTATTTTTTCACTTTGGTTGCCATAGCAACCAGAGTTCTATATTGTTTTCAATTCTTTGAACAAATTTGAAAGAGCTTGACCCAAGGAACATTCCTGTAAAGTTTGGTTGAAATCTGTTCAGCCGTTTAGGAGAAGATGTCATTTGAAGCAATTGTTAACGACGACGGACGACGCACGACGGACGACGACGGACACAGGGCCATCCCAATAGCTCACCTTGAGCCTTTGGCTCAGGTGAGCTAACAAAAAATTTGTTTTCTGCAATTAAGATTGTTTAAAGTCATATGATAAAACAGCAAAATGCTCTCAAACATAATATGTAAGTGAAGGCATCCTTTGGTACTTTGATGCCATGCCAGGATGTAGAAATATTTCTTGTGGTACATGTTAATGACTGAATAAAGTGGTACTACTTTCTTCAATGGAGGAATAAATTAAAGGCATAAAAAGGTGTTTTTATTGTGTAATGGGTTAAAGACTATCCATCTTAAACACTGGATGCAGCCTGCAGGTACAGTCAAACTTCGATATCTTGAGCTCGCTTAAGTCGTTCATATCCGTATTTCAAAGTTAAAAAGTGGCAAAAGCCACGTTTTAACTTTGAAATTAGGATATGCCCGTCTTGAGTGGGATAGAAATAATGAAATTCAGCTGTAGAAATACTAGAAAAATCGTGTTAAGTGAGTTCCAGATTTCGAAGTTCGACAGTTGTGATAACAGCATTAACAGGACTAATTTGTTGCAGGTCTGTATCAACGAAATGTTTGCCAATAGCATTATAAACCTCATCCGTCTCCTTATTGCAATTATTTATACAGAACGTCATCTCCACCTGTTGTTTTCCCAACAGTTACTTTGAATACAATAGAGCTGATTAATTAAAGCTTAAATACTGTTATACCTTGTTAACTTGAATTGATCTTAGTCAAATTTATTAGTACATGTACTATATAATAGGCTGGGTCATCTCATGGATATTCATAAGTATTAAATGATTAATATTAACTAAGTTATACCTCATCTTAACGGGCTGTGTCTCTACTTTACTTTGGTACTTGTTTAATATCTCTAGCTCCCCTAGAAGCAAAGTTATAGCCCATTTTGACACATAGAGTAGGTTTGAAAATTACCTGGGGGTTACCATGGTAACCGTTACATTAAACATAGCAGTGACAAAATGAAGTTTGGGAACTTCAAAAAATATCGTGTAGAAGACTTCAACGAACAAGTTGGTACCCATGAAAAAAAGTCTGGGGGGTGCACGGTAGGTGTTGCTCCGACCCAGCCTATAACCATTCACTCCTTAGATACACCTTTTTATGCCTTTAATCTATTTCTAGGCTGAATAAAATAGTTCCAATTCATACATGTATCATAATAATTATGTTCTGTATTCTAGCAGATAATAGCTTTAAGCAGGCTGAATGTAAAGCAGAATTCACCTTAAGGTGCCTTCTGCTTTACTTTCAGCCTGCTTTAAATGGTCACCTATTTTCAATACTAGAAACAGGCTATGGGATAAAGGGTTAACATTTTAAAACATGAATTGTCCACATCTTAACTTAGAAATAGCAGATGACGTCATGGCAGTGAATGAGATTATACAATATCAAGGTTAATTCTCATCAAGATAATAAGAGATAGGAAGACAGTCAATTCCAACTTCTATTTCAGATGAAAAGAGTAGTTCAAGATTAACTCTATGAAATGCTAAGTAAAATTCTCGTCTGCAACAATTCTCTTCTGCAACTGTTCTAAAATTAGAATTTCTTAAATTTCTCTTCAAAATAGGGTCACAGTAACAAACAGTTTGGATCCGGATGAGACGCCGCATTATGCGGCGTCTCATCTGGATCCAAACTGTTTGTATAGTTAATCATGATTTCGCTGCTAAGCATGCAAAGAGTTAAGCCAGATTAATCGATGAATTAATTATTTCTCTATTACATATGGCTAGGTGACTATGGGAACAATGCTCAAAGACTCAGGGTTAGTGTACAATGGTAGAAGGGAATATTCAGTCATCAGTCTACGGAGATCTTTATTGAACTGTTTCCAGCTGTTCTTAATAAGATCCATTGACTGTCTTAACCCTTTCATTCTCAATGACGTCATAAAGCGCATTTGCAAACGGTTTTGATCCTGATCAGACGCCGCGTAACGCGGCGTCTGATCAGGATCAAAACTGTTTGCCACTTGTTTTGAAATTATGTCAGTTATACTGCCCTAAATCTAACTTTTAAACGACATTGCAGACAACAATATTGAAGCAGTTGACAATATGGTGAAGAAGGGGTAAAAATCTCATGATAAATTTGATCATAAAAGGGTTGACTCTGTTACTGCCAAATTGTCGTCTGCTGAAAAATTGATGTCTGCAACCTAATGCAAAATTGAAGTCTTTGAAAAATTAAATAAAAATATTGGTATGAGTTTCAAACAGTTGGGATCCTGATAGGACAATTCATAATGCAGCATCTGATCTGGATGTAAACTGTTAATTGCAAAAACAGATGACATTTATTATTGCGTCATTGGCAGTGAAAGAGAAGACAAAAGCTTAACTCTTTGAACCCTAGTCACGCATATATGCGTCATTCGCAAATAGTGTACCTGTGAGGAGTACACTTGTCCTATGCAAACAGTGTTGATCCTGATCAGAGGGCTCCTGAAGGAGCCCTCTGATCAGGGTCTACACTATTTGTCAGTTTGACATATATTGCCAAAATCAACCCTAAAAGTCAAAAATGGACTATACTAAATTGAAAACTAGAATTGTCCATTTGAGGTTTCAGGGAGGAAAGGGTGTAATGCATTAGGCATTTTTGCATTGAGCAATTAGTTATTGACGCTATGGGCAGAATAGTGATTTATAATATTTTTGCAAACAGTTTGGATCCAGATTAGAAGTCATACAGTACAGCATCTCATCAGGATCTAAATTGTTTCACACTCTTGACCCTATTTGGAAAAGAAATTTTGAAAATTTCATTTCCTAGAACTATAGAAGATGACAATTGTTTTAGTACGAACATATTACCCAGCATGCAAAGAGTTAAGCATTCTCTATGAAGCTGTGTTGAATGGCTGCCAGGCATTCTATAAAAGACCCATTTATTAATTGTCTTAATCCATTACCCCATAGCCTTTTCTAGCTTTGAAGAAAGGTGGCAGGTTGAAAGTAAAGCAAAATGCCCCTTTAGGCACATTCTTCTTTACTTTAAGCCTGCTTTAAGCTACAATCTGCTAAAATTTAGAAAATATTAAAATTTTCTTATTATTCATAATTCATTACTACATAAATAAGAACTATTTTCTGCAGTAAAAGAATAAATTGAAAGGCATATAAATTTATGGGGTAATGGGTTAACTCGTTTCCTGCTATAATCATATATTGATGTTTTTAGAAAACAGTGAAGACCCAGATCAGACATTTCCTGAAGGAGCTGTCCAATCAGAGGTCTGCACTGTATTTTAATAATATCTGTCTGACCTGAGTGACTAAATATATCCAACATATTTTCCAACATGTCTCATCCAAACCCTATGGTAGGACTACTCCTTAGAATTGTCACAAAGAGTCAGCTTTAAAAAATAGTAATGTGCTTTGTGAAGGCATGACATTTTAGTATTCAAATGTTTCCCCTTATCAACATTTATAGTCAAGGAAATCTTAAATTGAATCTTTTTCAAGATTATCAAAAATTGTTTCTTACTCATTAAACAAGCCTGTATCAAAGACAAATCCGAGACATCGTATGATTCTATCGTAAGGTTCTCTCATGGCAAAGTTGTCGAAGGATTCCTCGGGTTCCTGTCCTCCCATACCCTCCTCCCCCTCTTCACTAATCTTGAGGTACAGTTTACCATCGTCATCTTTCACAACAGCTATCTCGTTAATAGAGGCCTCCAACACACCGTCAAGAGATTTTAGCTGATATGTATCCAATAGCTCATTGTTAATAGCTCTGAAATAAAAACAAAATATTTCAAATCAAATCAAATCAATATTTATTTATTTCATTTTTTAAATCCAAAAGATATTTCATTTTATAACTCCTTAACCCTTAATTAAGTGAAGCCTTCTTAACCCATTACAAAATAGCTTATACCTAGTTTTGAAGACAGGTAATCACTTTAAGCAGGTTGAAAGTAAAGCAGAATGCACCTTAAGGTGCATTCTGCTTTACTTTCAGCTTGCTTTAAGCTAAAATCTGCAAGAATATAGCAAATATGTATCCAATAGCTCATTGTTAATAGTTCTGCAACTTGAAAATAAGTGGGAAATAGTGAGAGGAGTTTACATGGCAATTACTTAAATACAACCGTATCTAAATACGCTTTACCCTTCTCATGCCTAATGAGAAGGGAGAGGTACACAAAATTGTTTTTTTTAAAGAATCACTTCGAGGCATGTCACTTATCCTTTTTTCTTCTATCGTATCCCTTTTTTTCTTAAAAAAAAACCCGTAACACTTTATCACTTTATAATTAATCATAGGAAATACTACTGTGTCAATATTGAACTCAGTATTAATATTATGAATTGAATGTATGCATTTATATATTGTACGGTGTTGCACAGGATGGCTCTCCGACCTGCCAACACCTATTACGGAGAAAATAAAGTGTTAAAAAAAAAAAAAATAGTTCTCCAATGAAAGACCCCCCCCCCCCAACATTTCATTGTTTAACTCCCATCCTCTTCTCTTGTGGGTAATTAGGTTTCCTTGTGGATCATTTTAGTTTCCAACACATGAATCAGTCTACTTGGATTCCTGGGTAGTTGCATAACAAGAGCCCCATGGGGCATATTTCGCTCACCTGAGAATCACTGACAAAATGGAGATAATGACTGATGTCCAGGATGGGGTCATTTTTTATCTGAGGGGCATAATTTGAACAATCTTGATAGAGGCCCTGTTTATGATAATATGTGCCAAATATCTAAGATCAGGATACTAGGGTTTTAGACAAGAAGATTTTTTTTAAGTTTTCATTGAAAAAATCTATTTTTAGCTCCTGTGACCTACTTATGCAACCGACCAGAACCATTTGAACACAATATGTAGAGGACATCTAGAAGCGTAACCATGCAGAGTATCAATGCTCTAGCCATATTAGTTTCAGAGAAGAAGACGTTTGAAAATTTCACTATATAACTCTATGTAAAACATTGACCCCCGGGGCGGGGCCAATTTTGACCCCAGGGACATAATTTGAACAAACTTGATAGAGGACTTGTAGATGATGCTATATGCCAAATATCTAAGCTCTGGCCCTTGTAGTTTCAGACAAGAAGATTTTTTAAGTTTTCATTGAAAAAATCTATTTTTAGCTCCTGTGACCTACTTATGCAACCGACCAGAACCATTTGAACACAATATGTAGAGGACATCTAGAAGCGTAACCATGCAGAGTATCAATGCTCTAGCCATATTCGTTTCAGAGAAGAAGACGTTTGAAAATTTCACTATATAACTCTATGTAAAACATTGACCCCCGGGGCGGGGCCAATTTTGACCCTAGGGACATAATTTGAACAAACTTGATAGAGGACTTGTAGATGATGCTATATGCCAAATATCTAAGCTCTGGCCCTTGTAGTTTCAGACAAGAAGATTTTTTAAGTTTTCATTGAAAAAATCTATTTTTAGCTCCTGTGACCTACTTATGCAACCGACTGGAACCATTTGAACAAAATATATAGAGGACATCTAGAAGTGTCACCATGCCGAGTATCAATGCTCTAGCCATATTCGTTTCAGAGAAGAAGACGTTTGAAAATTTCACTATATAACTCTATGTAAAACTGTGACCCCCGGGGCGGGGCCAATTTTGACCCCAGGGACATAATTTGAACAAACTTGATAGAGGAACTGTAGATGATGCTGTGTGCCAAATATCTAAGCTCTGGCCCTTGCAGTTTTTGAGAAGAAGATTTTTAAAGATTTCCTTATTTTTTCACTTTGGTTGCCATGGCAACCAGAGTTCTGCATTGTTTTTAATTCTTTGAACAAATTTGAAAGAGCTTGATCCAAGGAACATTTCTGTAAAGTTTGGTTGAAATCTGTCAGGCGGTATAGGAGGAGATGTCATTTGAAGCAATTGTTAACGACGACGGACGACGGAGGACGCCGGACACAGGGCCATCCCAATAGCTCACCTTGAGCCTTTGGCTCAGGTGAGCTAAAAAGGCATATCAATGGAGTAAACTGTTAAAGGAGATAATGTTATAGCATTGAAAAAGTGCAAGCAATATTAACCCTTTCCTTTCCTCCCTGAAACTTTAAATGAACAATTCCAGTTTCAATTTTAGTCTAGTCTATTTCAGACTTTTATGGGTTGTTTTTGTCAATGTTTGGCATTATGACAAACAGTGATGACCCTGATCAGAGGGCTCCTTTCGGAGCCCTCTGATCTGGGTCTTCACTGTTTTCATAGGACAAGTGTACACTGTTTGAAAAGGACGCCTATATGCGGGACTAGGGTTCAAAGGGTTAAACATTTGGCAGGCAGAGGGTTTACCTGCTAGGAGCAGCATGACTGATATTTGCAAACAGTTAGGATCCAGATCAGACACATCTAGATCTGTCTTAGATCTAAATGAGACAGAGTTAGCATCAAATGAGTATAAAACAGTTTGGATCCTGATCAGACAACAAGGTACAACATCAGATAAGGATTCAAACAGTTTACAAAGACTGTAAAGGAGGTTAACATTAGTATCATAGTAATTACTTATCATTAACTAACAGTGTACCCGTGAAGAGAATATTAATTTTTGTACTATACAAGGTTATATCCTGCATGACTCCTACTGGAGCTCTCTGATCGGGTCTGCACTGTTTGTCATTTGAACTGTTTTGTTAAAATCAACCCATACACTATAAGTGGAGAAAGTTATAGACTGTTACATAATTGGAAAGTGGAGCTGTCCTTTTGAAGTTTTAGATATTAATGAATTAATGAAATGGTAGCCTACAGGCAACGTTTAGTTAAAAAAGAAAACAGTTCACAAGTCTGATCGACTAAAAACCTGCCTTCAGCAAAACATTAAATTGTCCCTGCAAAACAATGGCAAGCTGTTACCCTTACAAAGAGGGAACTGAGTGTAAAGTAAAACTACTCTATAACTACCAATTAATTGTATTAATTATAAGGTATTTAAGACAGGTGACTTTTTAAAGCAAGGTGCTGTAAAACAGAATGCTCCTTTAGGAGCTTTCTGCTATTCACCTTGCTTTAAGCTGTTATTAGACTTTATTAATTTGCACAATCAATTAATCTTCTTTTTTGTGGCTGTAAAAGAGAGGTTTTACTGTACATGTATTCATAATTTGTAAACAGTGTACATACAGAACAGAGGGTTCAGAGTCAGAGTCTACACTATTAAATATTGACACACTTAAATATTTTGATGATTAATCCCTAGAGAGTAGATAACTGTTCTGTCATCAAGAAATGGATTAGTCCTTTTGCTAATTAACTCAGCATTGTCAGTGTTAACAGGGCTCCAGATAAGTGAGTGAGGTATTTAAAAAAAATAAAAAATCTTTATTTCTGCATTAAACCCTATTGTGTCACTACTCATTACAATCGTCTCTTCAAGACAATTCCAATGAGTAGTTACACTACAGGATGTGGTGCTGAAATGATTGAGAAAATGTTGGATTTGTTCAGTTTACCGCCTTTTATAACATATCAAAATAATTACACCACCGTATAAGGTGCATTCTTCTTTACTTTCAACCTGCTTTGAGCAGTCAACTGTATTCAAAACAAGAAACAGGCTATGGGGAAACTGGTTAAACCATTGCTAAAGACATTAACCCTTAGCCTGCCACTCACGACTATAGCTCCATATGCAAACAGCTTGGATCTGGATGAGACGCCGAGTAACTCGGCGTCTCATCCGGATCCAAGCTGTTCGACACTCGGACAATATTTTCAGCAATTTTGAGCAACTTTGAAACTTGAAGCAGATGAGAAATATAGCAGACGACAATTTATTTGGCGGGCTAAGGGTTAACTGTTATCCTAATACCCCTTTCATTTATTTCTCCACTGATCTAGGAATTATATAGTTACGAATATGTGTAAAAGAACTATTTCTATATCCTAGCAGATGGTAATAATAATAATAATAATAATAATAAAGACTTTATTTCAAGAGGGTAACACAATTAGAACACACAAACAACTAATCTCCCTTGTGGCCCTCTAGCTTTAACCCATTACACCAAAGCCTGTTTGTAGTTTTGAAAAAAGGTGACCACTTAAAGCAGGTTGAAAGTAAAGCAGAATGCACCTTGAGGTGCATTCTGCTTTACTTTCAGCCTGCTTTAAACTATTATCTGCTAGAATATAGAAAATATTTCTTATGATTTTTATTTGTGACAGTATAAATTGAAACTATTTCCTTCAGTAGAGGAACTAGTTAAAGGTGTAAAAAGGTGTATATATAGGGTAATGGATTAAAGCAGGCTGACATTAAAGCAGAAAGTGCTTTAAGGGACATTCTGCTTTACTTTCAACCTGCTTTAAGTGGTCACCTATTTTCAAAACTATAGACTCTCGCTATGGGGTAATGGGTTATAACAAACACAATGTGTCAGCTGGAATCGATAGAGTTGTCAGTCATAACAGTGCACTTCAAGTAAGCAAGGACACAATAATTGGTGGAGTCTTTTCCTAATTAGATTCATTAGTCTCCGTGATAACGGTGGCATTCAAGCCTCAGATTGTTTTGTTCTCACCCAGCGGGCAAGGATGGTGATACAGCGAAGATGTCATTCTTTTCTTGTTTAACCCATTATGTACCCCATAGCCTGTTTCTAGTTTTGAAGACAGTAGACCACTTAAAGCAGGGTGAAAGTAAAGCAAAATGCGCCTTTAGGCGCATTCTGCTTTACTTTCAGCCTGCTTTAAGCTACCATCTGCTTTAATACAGATAATATGTCTTATAGAACATATTCATGAATGAAGCCTTATCCTGCATTTGATCAGGCTCCAAACTGTTTGCTTCCAGTTACCAACCTCTGATCTGGCTACAAACTATTGAAATGGAGTACATAATGTTTTTAGCATAAACCTATTTATTAGGAAAGAATCATGTTTTCTCCATAGTATGCCCATCTTTTTCATGAAGATCTCTATTTTTGAGAATGGAGGTAATTAAAGATCCATATATATCCCAGGGAAAACAATGACATTATTTAGACACAAAAAAATACGTGGGAATGACTTAAACAACATATTTTGGGTTTGCCAAATAGCCAGGTTTGTTTGGCAAAGTTATGTGACTATGTGCACAATTCATTATTCGGGACCGTTTTCGGGAGTTTGTTCGGTCCGTGTTTTAGCTTTGCTATTTTTTGACGTTTGTTTCGGTAGCTATTTTCAATTCATTCTGGCAGCAGTTATATTCGAGGAAGAAAGATCTAGTTTCTAAAATTCTAAACTTTAATTTACTTAAATATTAGGTTGAGTCGTTCGAGGAATAGTGTGGTAAGCAGTCTATTGTCATCATTGTTTGATTATTTCATCGGGTGTATTTGTTCTATTGATATTTCGGTGTAGGTTAGAGTTGACAGATTTTCGGCTAATTCGCACCATAACCCTTTTGCGCCTTTTCTCTTCGTCCTTAAATTCTTTAAATTCCTTTCGACTGTCAAAGACAATAACCATAAAATTATTTGCTCATGTCAACCAGCATGCTAATTAAACCATTTGTTACAGTTTACATCACAGAAAGCACAGAGAGAGAGAGAGACCTGGAGTGTTTGGAGTTCATTATACCATATATTTTGGTGAGTTATAAATGTATTGTCGGTGTACCATTGTTTTACATGTCTATGTTAATTTGCTCAGCATTGCTTTAAGGTTGAGACATTCATTAGCATTATTATAAGTTTAAATAGGATGGATAGGCATATAATTTATGTTTATAAGTAACCGTTTATAGTACAGCACTGATAAGCATTGTAAAGGTAGCTGGAAGCTCGGCATCCAGCTATGGTTACAATGTGGAAAGTGGAGAACATTTTAAGTGTGATTAGAAGCCATAAAGTTAAGTGTATAGGCAACGTTGTTGTCGGAACCCATGTTTGAATATTTTCTTACGTATGTCGTTTCAGAACTGACTACCTTAGGCTCTTTGGTCCATATTGGTTTGAAGCAACTGTATATTTATACGCCATGGTAATGTAACCGTGAGAGAGAAATAAAGATGAAATACTCTCTTTGGCCAAGTATTTTATGATCTACCCAAGGAGTTTACAGTTAGAGAAATTTTCATGATGGACTTAAAGCCTTTACTCCATAGATACACATTTTCATTCCTTTAATTTAATTCCTCCGCTGAAGAAATTAATTTCACTTTATAAAGTCATGACTGTGGTCTATAATTTTTTTTCTTCAATTCAAAGAAGCAGTAACAACAGTTCTGGTTAGATCTCATTTAACCCAGTCCTTCCTGAAACCTCAAATGGACAATTCTAATTTTCAATTGAGTATTGCCAATTTTTTACTTTTTATGGTTGATTCTTACAATATATATGTCAAACTGACAAACAGTGTAGACCTTGATCAGAGGGCTCCTCAAGGAGCCATCTGATCAGGGTCTACACTGTTTGCATAGGACAAGTGTACTCTTCACATGTACGCGGTTTGCAAATGACGCATATATGCATGACTAGGCTTCAAAGAGTTAAATAAATCAATGTCATGATAATAGATCAACTTTCAAAGCTTGTTTACATTTTGAATGCTGACAAAATGATGTCAGCTCCTGAAATAGAACATGCTGAAACTCTGGTTTAATCCTTTACCCCATATCCTGATTCTAGTTTTGAAGACGTGTGTCCACTGATCAGGGTCAGCACTTTTTGATATTTTACGTGGTGTTTGTTGTCATACCAAAAATGCAACAGTAGACTGGTTCAAAATACCTGTACTAGAAGAGTCCAAAAGGATTACAAATACCAGCAAGAGAAATTTAGGATTGAAAGGGTTACTCTTAACCCTGTAACCCCAAAAATACACCGTTATACACATCAAATCGTTCTTACAGTAAGAAATGACTAGTCCCTAGCTAGGGAAGTCTTTGACATGAAATATAATTATTTTTCTCACTATTCATCTCATACGAAATGTTGCTAAGAAATGTTAAATCCCCTACATACACAAATTGTACAGTCTAAACTCAATAATACGAACTCATTTTAGTTCAAACATACCCACAATTATTTCGAAGTTAAAATGGGGTTTAGCCACATTTGAACTTTAAAATACGGGTATGTTCCACTTTAGCGAGATCCAGTTACCAAATTTAAACTTATAAAATACTGGTAAGCTCTATTTTAGTGATTTCTAAGTATGGAGTACTTTATCTTTATTAAGTTAGAAGATATAAGGCTTTATATTTTGTCAAAATTTCTGCCCCAAGAGTGTTTGGAAGGAAAGATCCAAAAGTTTACATACAGCCAAGGGATCTTAGGATGATTCTAATATAATATTTTTCAATAACATACAGCCAAAAGGGATGTACATGGACAGTCAGCAATTCTTAAAACAGCACTCGGTATAAACGAACATTCGACATCCTAAATAAAATGACTTGGAAAAGTGAATAAGCATCATTATTGCTCTAATTTAATACAGACAAGCTTTTCATTATAATCATTATTTCCATTAAATTAAATTTACCATGGTATAATACTAAGATATGTTTGAAGAACCTATGCAGAAGTTTTCATAGAGATACTACAGAGATTTCATTTGGGCGTGTATATCCTTAATATAATTCACCAGTTCAGTTTTATCATTCAACCTTTAAATTCCTTTTCCATGAACAAAATATTGTTTAAACTGAACATTAAATGACTTCCTAGTTTTATTAGAATGCCATGAAGCTGTTACCTGAGGTCTCCCACATAGTGTGTTGCCCAGGACAAGCGGACTCTGGACCTGCCCACCATGTGTATGAGGTTTGTAGCACCATAAATATGATTAGCAGTTTCAAATGCTGAGTTACCACGACCTGCAAAATATGAATAACATTTCCTGAAAACGATGTTTGGTAATCAAGATATAGTGGCATGACATGCAATAAATTACTGAAAATACATTTAGGAAGATGTGACTTTCTCCCTGTTCAACCCATTACCCCAGAAATACATCATTTTACACCTTTAATTCATTTCTCCACTGAAGAAAATAATTCCACTTTATACAGTCATAAATCAGTACCTAAAATGCAAACAATGCGATGAGAAGGAAAAAATGATGTTTATGACACTTAATACTGTGAGTCACGAATCAGTACCTTTAGACATATTTTTCATATGTTAGCAGATAGTAGCTTAAAGCAGATGGTAGCTAAGTAATTAAAGCAGACTGAAAGTAAAGCAGAATGCACCTTAACCCTTTACCTGATAGCCTATTTCTAGTATTGAATACAGGTGACTCCTTAAAGCAGGTTGAACGTAAAGCAGAATGCGCCTTAAGGCGCATTCTGCTTTACTTTCAGCCTGCTTTAAGCTATCATGTGCTAGAATATAGAAAATATTGCCTATAATATATATTCATGACTGATTCAAATTGGAACTATTTTCTTCAGAGGAGGAATAAATCATATTCGCTAAAAAGTGCTTCCATTAGGGAAAGGGTTAAGGTGCATTCTGCATTACTTTTAATCTTCTTTAAGTGATCACCTGTTTTCAAAACTAGAAACATGCTATGAGGCAATGGGTAAAATGAAACTAAATGCAAAGCAATGCAATAAAATGAAACAATGATGTTTATGAAAGTGTTGTCATTTAATTCAATGTTTATCCTTCAATTTGAAAGATGCAGACAACTACTGTTTACAGGGTTTTTTTTAAGGTGTGAGCCAATTCTTGCCTTAATTAAAATCTGGAGTTACTAGCTATACGTGGTCTCCCCCAAACCAAAATACTAGCATGTGGGAAGATCGTGACAAGCATGCAACAAGCATGCACACACTTATTGCAGTCTTAATAAGAATGCAGTCCTAATAAATAAGTGTGCATAAGCGCGCAAGCAAATTAAGTGTGCGGGTGAGGATTTTCACTGAATGCTTCCGCAGGCTTAAGTTTTGTTTAAGGTTGCAACAAGCGCGTAATTTAGCGCCATAAGATGACTCTGCAAGCTTAATATAATGTCTGAGTGTTTGATAGAAGTCATTTCATTGGCTCACTGAAGAAGTAAACCTTATTCTGATTGGACTGTTTTGGCTCCAAATTCATAACTTCAAACACAGATAGTAGAAGTGTGTTTACAGAGTGTTTTGGGACAATTTCTCCAAATTGCAAGTTTTAGTCAAACAATTAAGAATATCAGGATAGACAATAAACAGGTATGTTTCATTGTATTCTGAAGCAGCTAGCTATAGCTACTTAATAATTTCTAAAAGAATGTTACAGAGATTTTCAGTTGATTTGCTTAAAAATCAGACTGATGTAAACAAATTGCATGTACATAATGATGCAAGTTGTTTGTATTCAAATTCATGCAGCTGACCAAATGGTGATGCATAAATAGATTAACAATTATTCTTCCAATATTACTGTATACTCTTTTATTTGAAATGAATGAAATGCTATTTGTTTAATGTTGTTGTTTTATAAACTGTCAAGATCATATTTTGATGTAACAATCCAATATGGAGGATGGTTTAAACAATTGTAATTTTTCCAATGATCAGGTTAATTTAAACTGTCATATGTAAGTTTAAACTTATTTGGATATGCGACTATAAAATAATTTTAGGTTAATTTTAGCGTGCATGCCCACAAATTAGTGTGCGGTCGCCTGTATGCACATTCGATTTAAGCATGTGACCGCATTCTTGCCAGAATTTAAGCCCGTGGCTGCATGCTTAATATAAGCCCGCGACTTTAATTTAAACTCGCGGAGGCCTGTATGCATGCTTAATTCAAGCCTGTAGCACACTTAATAAGATTGCGATTGTTCCAATTGCACGCTTGTGCGCTTGCAAACTAACGCACTAGTAAGAATGCACGCTTATTAAGGCTGCACAGGCTTAAAAATTAATAATCAAGGTTGCGATTCTTTTAGTAGCTCGCTTGCAAGCGTGCCAAACAAGCACGCATAATCTAAGAATTAAGGTAGTGCGCGCCTACTTAGATTGCGACTGCAATCTTATCGCAATCTTCCTGAATGCTTTATTAAGTGTGCGATTTTGGTTTGGGCCGGCCGGCCAAACTGTTTGCAATGAACATAACTGTTTTATCACAATCATGTTTATTGGGGAAAGGAAAACGATTTCTGAGCAACAATTCAAAACAAGGCTGATGTTGGTGTTAAGAATTAAATCCTTCATTTGTGAATTCAAACCCAGAAAATTGAAAAATTGAGACATTGTTAGAGTTGGTGCCAATCAAATCATGTTTCTTTCATATCCAAAGAAAATGGTTTAATTTTTAAACTGAATGATGACAGAATTTTAATACATTCCATCACTTTCAACCAACTTTAATAACTCACCTACAGGTAACAAGTTACAGGTGACCACAGTCAAGTTCAAGTAGTTTGAAAGTAAAGCAGAAAGCGCTGTTGCACCTTCTGCTTTACTTTCAGCCTGCTTTAAGCTACCATCAGCTAGGATAACTAAAATATGTCCTATAATTCATAGTTATGTCATATAAAGAGGAACAGATTAAAGGCAAAAAAGGCGTATTTATGAAGAAATGGGTTTAATGGCTGCTCAACTTTTCTGATCCAGTATAACCTTTCTAAATTAAACCAAACTTTTTACTTGATCTGTCAGGGTTCAATTTACAGAGGTTTCCCTGTACATGTAAATGTATATAGGTCATTTCTTCGCTTCGCTCTTTGGGGACCAGAGCTAATAATTACATCTCACCGTTACAAAACATCATATCAATAAGACATCATCTTCTAACCCAATCACTTTGTTACCCAATATACTCCATTTTCTTCTATAAGACAGTTGACTCTCACGGGAGTGATTCCTGAACGGTGCTTTTTAAAGTAATTATGTGAAAATGAATACATCATCCTTATTTTTTTTGTCAGTTCATCTTCTTAAGTCTTTGCAATGCTAGCAGCGGATATGTGACGGTGTCCCACGGTGATATTACCTTTGCAAACAGTTTGGATCCAGATAAGACGCCGCGTAACGCGGCGTCTCATCTGGATCCAAACTGTTTGACATTTTGATCCCATTTTGAAAAGAAAATTAAAAATTCTATTTTTAAAACAATAGCAGACTACAATAATTGTTGCAGATAAAAAGAATTACCCAGCATGCATTTTAAGATATCCTCCTTATAGTTTAACTAAAAATTATTTCTCTTACTATGTTGATGTTTATTTTATCCCTCTGCACAACCCCTTTTGCCCATAGCTTGAACTCAGTTTTGAAGACAGATGGTCACTAAACCCATGACCCCAAGGCCTGTTTTTAGTATTTAAGATAGGCCACTACTTAAAACGTGTATAAAGTAGAGCAGAATGCACCTTAAGGCACATTCTGCTTTTTACTTTCAGCCTGCTTTAAGCTACCGTCTGCTAGGATATAGGAAATATTCCTTATGATGCAATATTTATGACTGTATAAAGTGGATCTATCTTTTTGTGAAGAAATAAAGTAAGGGTGCTTAAAGGTGAATCTATTGGGTAATAGGTTAACCAAATCCATTAGACACATCTACCTGTTCCTTGTCACTACAACATCACAAACGAATACAGTACAACGTACAGTGGAGAATCCGTTATTCTTTCCCAATAAACGCGCTTACGCTAAAACTATTATTTGCAGTGCAAACAGTTTGGAGCCAGATCAGACGCCGGGTAACACAGCGTCTGATCAGGCTCCAAACTGATTGCCACCAAGATAAACAAGAATTATCAGAATTGTCCAAAAGTTGTACTTTTCTACGTTTTAGTGTTTTGCGTTTGCGTACGTTTAAACGGGAAAGAATAACAGATTCTCCACTGTAAAACCTCTCTATTACAACCATTAATATGAAGGCTAATTGACTGTATAAAAGACAAGTCGTACACACCTAACAATTTACAAAATTTAGTGGTCGTTATAGATAGGTTTTACTGTATTCTAATATCATCTATAAAATTCCTGCAGTCTCATTGTAATAAATAATGCTTAACCCTTAGCCTGCCACTCACGACTATAGCTCCATATGCAAACAGCTTGGATCCAACTTTGAAGCACTTTGAAACTTGAAGCAGACGAGAAATATAGCAGACGACAATTTATTTGGCGGGCTAAGGGTTAATATGTCCTAAACATAGATAATCGAAAAGGCCTGATTACATTGCGTTAGATAATAGGATTAACTTTAGTATAATTTTGAAACTGTGATAAAAATTCAATTATAGACAATTTTTAGGTTAATAATAGTAAAGGTTTTATGTAAACATTTTGTTTCTGTTTATTTAAGAAATTTATAATATTTTTTATCAAATATTAGGTTTTATGTATACATTTTGTTTCTGTTTATTTAAGAAATTATCATATTTTTATCAAAATAAATATTGTTGATTGCATCACATCCAAATGAGGTCAAATCTTATTTTGTGGCTTTTATTGAAATTCTGTGTTATGCACTGCATAATAATTGGTTTTAATTCATATTTATATACAATATCGTAAATTTAAAATTACAAAACCACTAACTCTATATTAGCTGATTATGTACAAGGCTGCTTAACTTTAAGCATGATAGAAATGAAACCATGATAACCTTTGCAAACAGTTTGGATCCGGATGAGACACCATGTAACGAAGCGTTTCATTAGGATCCGAACTTATTGACACACTGAAACCTTTTAGGATATTTATTAATTCCTCATAAAGATACCTTTTCAAGCCTCTTTGACCCTTTGAAACACTGTTAATATTAACCCTTTACTCCATAGTACTCATTTTTAAACATTTTATTTATCCCTCCACTGAAGAAAACCAATACAATTTATACAGTCATGGATATGTAGCATAAAAAATATTTTGCAAAAGGTTACTTAAAGCAGGTTGAAAGTAAAACCTAATGCGCCAAACCTGCTTTGTATGATCACCTGTTTTCAAAACAAGGGACTGGTTACAGAGTACAGTGTTAAAGAAATGTAGAAAAGTGTCTCTGGATTCCTGGCCACACAACATAGCTTATAAACATGCAATGTTCACATAATATGTTCCTGTGCGCAATGGGTGCATAAAACTTCAGTATAAGGACAAACGTGTTTTCTGTCTTTAACACTTTTACTGCCATTACATAATTCTACTGTAAACAATTATTGTTGTGTCCTTTTATCTCTCAAATTTAAATATTAGGTAAATTGACTAAAGTAATATAGTAATGAGTGTCTAACATTTTAGATGCTGATCAGACACTGTGTAACCCTGCACCTGATCACAATCCAAGCTGCAAGTAATCATTGTACTTAGGGTAAGGCATAAAGAAGGGTTAACCCATTACTCCATAGCCAGTTTCTAGTTTAACTCTTTCCTCCTTGAACTTTTTAATGGACAAATATAATTTCCATTTAAGTCTAGTCCATTTCTGACTTTTAAGGGTTGGTTTTGTCAATTTTTGACATTATGACATTATGATCTGGGTCTTCACTGTTTGCATAGGACATGTATACTATTCACATGTACACTGTTTGCAAATGACGCCAATATGTGGGACTAGGGTTCAAAGGGTTAAAGACAGGTGATCATTAAAGCAGGTTGAAAGTAAAGCCTTACGACACATTCTGCTTTACTTTCAACCTGCTTTAATGATCACCTGTCTTTCATTGCATTCACCTGCAGAATTCCATATGAGGGGGGTATTTAAAAAACTAACATCTTTTATCTCTGCATTAAAACCTATGGTGTCACTACTCATTAGAATTGTCTCTTTGAGACGATTCTAATGAGTTGTAACACCATAGGATTTGGTGCTGAAACAAGTGAGAAAATGTTGGATTTGTTCAGTTAACTCTCTCTTATCTGGAGCCCTGGTAAACATGTTAGAGTGTATCATTACCCAGTATAAGGACGGTCTGACCCTCGTAGTCATCTCTGTTCATGGACATACTCTCGTAGCCATCTACATACTCCAGACCCTCTAATGCTGGGATGTTCGGTTTCCCAATGCCTGTTGCTACTATAAGGCGCCTGAAAAACACACAAAAACAAACTTCATAATGTTATACATTGGACCTGTAAAAAGTTTAATCTTTAGAGACTTGTATAGTCTAATTATTCAAATCTGTCCTTCATATACATGCATATAGCCACCATTACAAAAAAGATGGGTTCCTCGGAACACATGTGTCACCTGCCAGCAAGCATCAGTCTAACATTCTCTTTCCATAAAAGAAATTTCGTTTCAAAATCTTCAGTAAAACAGATGAAAACTGCATGAAAAGAACATGTTGAAAAGGGGAATAACTCCCACAATATTGATGCAAGAGTTATGACCCTTGTGTAATACACTTCCACTTGTCAAGCTCTTTCCATAAAAGAAGTTCCATCTTAAAAGCTTCAGTAGAACAGGAGTTATGAAGCGTGACACAAAAAGTGTGACAGACAGTAAGACAGACAGACAGACAGACAGACAAACAGACACCGGAAAAGTGATCCCTAAATGTCAACTCTGCCTAGAGCAGGTGACACAAAAACATCTTTACAAAAATGATATAGCATTATAAGGCTATTTCAGTGTCTCCTCAGGGTCTACAGTGTTTGCAAAGGGATTAAAGGTCAATTACTGTCATTGTTACCAAATCTATCTCACTATTTCCTGAAACTCTAAATATTTGATACAGAGGTTGCCATGGTTACAATCAAAATCCACATAAAACAGATACTTTGATTATCCTGACTACATTATGAGGGTAAATTCGGCCATCCATCCAATTAAGTATAATATATATTCATCATAGATAATCCCCTATATATCCCCTGTACTGAGATTTATACATCTCAGCATACCATATTTGCTGCAATAAAAGCCCCAGTGGGTCAGACCTTTTGAAAAAGTCTATTGGGATAGATTTTTCCTGAAAGTCTGGAAGCTTAAAGCAGGCTGAAAGTAAAGCAGAATGTGCCTTAAGGCACATTCTGCTTCACTTTCAGCCTGCTTTAAGTGGTCACCTGTTTTCAAAAGTAGAAACAAGCTTTTGGGTATATAGGGTTAAACTTTTTGAAACTCATTTTGGAAATTGGATACAGGATTCAGTGTCAGGTAACTTAATTTTCATTTAAACACGTACACATATATTATAATGATGGTTTTTGACAAAATTAACCCATTACCCCATAATTACGCCTTTTTACGCCTTTAATTAATTCCTCTACTGAAGAAAATGTTTCCAATTTATACTGTCACAAATAAACATCATTAGCAATATTTTCTATATTCTAGCAGATAATAGCTTAAAGCAGGCTGAAAGTAAAGTAGAATGCGCCTTAAGGCGCATTCTGCTTTACTTTCAACCTGCTTTAAGCGGTCATCTGTCTTCAGAATTTGAAACAGGCTATGGGGTAACGGGTTAAGGGGATGGGTCTCTACTAGGGCATGGGCCTCTATTGCATAAAGTACGGTTTAGTACAGTCTTGTATTAGGTGACCACTCATTGAACTATCATCCAAATCTCTAAAAATTATGCATAGTCCTTGCTCAATGTACATGTAACATAAAAACAAGAGGGCCAAGGCCCACAAGTCGCTCACCTGAGAACATTGTACCTAAGCTGACTGGGCAAGACAATATTGTGATATATATAGCTATAGAAAGATTTTTAAAGGTTTTCTTAAGTCTATATAAAACTGAAAAGCCTCGGGGCAGGACCAAGTTTGATGAAGGGGTCATAATTTGGACAATCTTGATAGAGGACTATAAGTCAAAGCTTCATATTGAATACAAATGATATGGGCCTTACAGTTTCAGAGAAGAAGATTTTTAAAGGGTTTCCTATGAAAAACTAATAAGCCCGAGGGCGGACCATTTTTGGCCCGGGGGTCATAATTTTAACAATCTTGGTAGAGGATCACAAGGCAAAGCTTAACTTGACAAATATCAAAGAACTGGGCCTTACGGTTTCAGGAGAAGAGTTTTAAAGGTTTTCCTGTGAAAAACTGATAAGCCCAAGGGCGGGGCATTATTTAAGCCCGGGGTCATAATTTGAACAATCTTGGTAGAGGACCACAAGGCCAAGCTACATGTCAAATATTAAAGATCTGGGCCTTACAGTTTCAGAGAAGAAGATTTTTAAAGGTTTTCCTATATAAGTATGTAAAACTGATAAGCCCCGGGGCGCGGCCAATTTTGACCCGGGGGTCATAATTTGAACAATCTTGGTAGAGGACCATAAGGCAAAGCTACATGTCAAATATTAATGATCTAGACCATAGTTTTTACAGTTTCTGAGAAGAAGATTTTTAAAGGTTTTCCTATGAAAAACTGATAAGCCCAAGGGCGGGGCCTATTTTAGCCCAGGGGTCATAATTTTAACAATCTTGGTAGAGGTCCTTGGTTAAGCTAAATTTCAAATATTAAAGTTCTGGGCCTTACAGTTTCAGAGCAGAAGATTTTTAAAGGTTTTCCTATATATATAAGTCTATGTAAAACTGATAAGCCCCGGGGCGGGCCAATTTTGACCAGGGGGTCATAATTTGAACAATCTTGGTAGAGGACCATTAGGCAAAGCTACATGTCAAATATTAATGATCTAGACCATAGTTTTTACAGTTTCTGAGAAGAAGTTTTTTAAGGTTTTCCTATGAAAAACTGATAAGCCCCAGGGCGGGGTCATTTTTGGCCCCAGGGTCAAAATTTGAACAATCTTGCTAGAAGATCATTAGGTTATGATACATACCAAATATCAAAGGTCTGTGCCTTTGGGTTTCTGAGATGAAGATTTTTTAAGATTTTCTTATGCGTTAATAGTTGTCTATACAGTCATGTTAGAAAATCTGGTCCCACAGCAAGGGGAATAGCTCTAGCCAAAATCTTTGAACAAGATTTCGTTCCCCCTTGTCACTGATGCTTCTGACAAAGTTTGGCTGAAATCCGGTCAGTGGTTTCAGAGGAGATGTTGTTTGAAAATGTGAACGGACGACGGACACCGGACGGAATGGTATCACAATAGCTCATCCTGAGCCTTTGGCTCAGGTGAGCTAATAATGCAGATAGCTCCTGTAGGAACTTTCTGGATTTTTTTTTTATTCTGCATTTAGAAACAATCTGTATTAAAAACTACAAATCGGTCTTCTAGAGTGGTCTCTTTAACCCTCCCCCACCCCACAGTAGCTTCTGTTTTTTGGCCTGGCGGCTTTCTCCTGTAGTAACTAGTCTTTACTGTACAAAATAAAACAATAAAACCCAGACCTGACAAACGGTTTACTGTATGTCGATTGTAGCAAGCAAAACAAGTTGTCTTTCCTATCGTTTTATAGGCTACCAATGCTGCTGCTAGGACCATGTGGTTATTAACCTAGATATCATTATCCCATCATATTGTACAGAAGATAAATTGGCCAAGGCTTTAAGAATCTAAGGAAAATTGGCAGCTTAATGCAGGACAAAAAGTAAGGTTAAAGAGGCTTTCTTTCTGCAATACTTTTATCCTACATTCAGCAGTCAGCCTATCTTTACAGGTTGGATTCTTCATTCAGTGGCTGCTTAACCCATGTTTACAGTGGAGAATCTGTTATTCTTTCCCGTTTAAACGCAAACGTACGCAAACGCAAAACACTAAAACGTAGAAAAGTACAACTTTTGGACAATTCTGATAATTCATGTTCATCTTGGTGGCAAACAGTTTGGAGCCTGATCAGACGCCGGTTTACCCGGCATCTGATCTGGCTCCAAACTGTTTGCACTGCAAATAATAGTTTTAGCGTAAACGCGTTTATTGGGAAAGAATAACGTTTTCTCCACTGTAAGTGTAGGGCAATATGTTTCATAATCAACATCTATCACCGGAGAGAAAAAAAAGTCTCCATAACAATTAGTATGACATATAGTGTCCTTGCCTGGTGTCTGTTAGCTATGTATAATAGACATATAGCTGTATAATCTGTCAAACACAGAAAAAACATGGCCAGTGCTCCCTCTCTACAATGACATTCAATGGGAGACACAGATTGTGTGTGTTGTTTGGAGGGAGTCATTATAGAGAGGGAAAGTAACCCTTGGTTTACATTTGCAAACAGCTTGAATCCAGATCAGAATGCCGCGTAACGCAGCGTCTGATCTGGGTTTGTCACTCATCATTATATTTTTATTCTATCAAAATCTCCACTTATATGTAATTTTGAGAAAAAACAGCACACACAGTTTTAAGCAGACGATATTGCAGCAGTAAAAGCAATAGACATAATTGTCCCGTTTAGGAAATTGTGGCAAGGGTCATTGTAAGGAGAGAGTCGTTGTTGGGTCCACTCAGGGCCATTGTAGAGAGGGAACAGTCTGTAGCTGTATAATCTGTCAAACACAGAAAAAGCATGGATATTAGTCTTGAAACCTGGTTTAATTACTTCATTAATTGCCTGTTCTTAGTATTGAAAACAGCAGACTACTCAAAGCAGGTTGAAAGTATAAAGCAGAATGTGCCTTGAGGTGTTTGTGTTTAAATGGGAAAGAATAACGTCTTCTTTACAGTACAATAAGCTCATTATACATACTGTGAGCTATCTATATATCCCTCATTATACATACATTGTACTGTGAGCTATCTATATCCCTAGCTAGCTGTCGCTTATATTAACCCTTTACCCCAAAGCCTGTTTCTAGTTTTGAAGACAGGTGACCACTTAAAGCAGGTTGAAAGTAAAGCAGAATGTGCCTTAAGGCACATTCTGCTTTACTTTTAGCCTGCTTTAACTCTTTCCTCCCGGAAACTTAAAATGGACAATCCCTGTTCCCATTTGAGTCTAGTCCATTTCTGACTTTTAAAAGTTGTTTTTGTCAATGTTTTTCATTATGACAAACATTGAATACCCAGATCAGAGGGCTCCATAAGGAGCCCTCTGATCTGGGTATTCACTGTTTGCATAGGACAAGTGCACTTTCACATGGATACTGTTTGAAAAGGACGCCTATATGCGGGACTAGGGTTCAAAGGGTTAAGCTAAAATCTTCTAGGCTATATAAAATATTTGTAATGGTAAGTGTTCATGAGGGTATAAACTGGAACTATTTTCTTCAGCGGAGGAATAAATTAAATACGCTAAAAGTCGCTTCTATGGGGTAATGCGTTATGGTAACACGGAAATTATCCAGCCCAATGATCATCCAATTTTCAGTTTTAGAATGTTCCAATTCTACAAATAAAATGGCCAGGTCAGAAGAAAACACTAATACTTAGCTGTCAAAGAGTTAACCCATTATCCCATAAATATGCCTTTTTTATGCCTCTAATTTATTCCTTCACTGAAGGAAATAGTTCCACTTTATACAGTCATGGATATGTTTCATAAGAAATATATATATTCTAGCAGATATTAGCTTAACCCAGGCTGAACTTAGTAAAGCAGAATGTGCCTTAAGACGCATTCTGCTTTACTTAATTTCAACCTGCTTTAAGTGGTCACCTATCTTCAATACTAGAAACAGGCTATAGGGGTAATGGGTTAATACCCACATAATATTATTGTGTTGTGCATAAGCATGTTATTTACTATTTTTCACTAGCTTGTCTATTTTTAGACTAATGAAGGAGAGCTGAGTGAGTACCATTTTTATAGTTTGATTTTCACACAATTAAAACACAGTTTCTGAAAATCCACCCGTGATATACCGGTAGTTCAAATTCAAATCAGAAACAAAATTTTAGATTTATAAAAATTGTTTAAAACTCATAATGGCATTTAAATGTTAAAACATGCATTTTCTGTTTACTTGTCGCTGGACACAGGTAACACTGTATATAACATTTGGAAGATTTATCTAAGTTTCCCATTAACATTCAAGTCAGGCAGATCAAGAAATTTCATCTTCACTTATCACAAAGCTATTTTGAGTGTAATCATCCACCTCGGAATTCGGTTTCTTGCCACTAAAGTGCCTAAGAGAGCCTCTTGTAAACTTCTTCTCATATAAGCCTAAGTATTCAATGAAAATTAAATTATGGTTGACAAAAGTTGTCAGACCGCTATAAAAAGAAAATCCATAACCCTTCCCCCCCTCCCCCCAATCGCCTGTTTTTAGTTTTTGAAGACAGGTGATTACTAAAAGCAGGTTGAAAGTAAAGCAGGAAGTGCCTTAACCCATTACCGCATAAATACGCCTTTTTAAGCCTATAATTTATTCCTCCACTGAAGAAATAGTTCCTTTCTATGCAGTGTTGAATATGTATCGTAGGATAGATTTTCTATATCCTAGCAGATAATAGCTTAAATCAGGCTGAAAGTAAAGCAGAATGCGCCTTAGGCGCATTCTGCTTTACTTTCAACCTGCTTTAAGTACGTAATCATCTTTCTTTAACACTAGAAATGGGCTAGGGGGTAATGGGTTAAGGCGCATTCTGCTATACTTTCAGCCTTGCTTTAATAAGGTACCAACTGCAATTCTTATATTGAGGCATTGGAAAATTTACATTGCACATTCAATGCTGTATAAATATTCAGAGGAGGAATTAATTAATATCTATGGAATAATTTAGGGTTAAATTAAGTCAAGATCGGACAAGACTTAAATGAAAACTGAAATTGTCCATTTGAATTTTCATGCGTCAATGAGTTTATACATTAATGTACTCTTTGCACCACTTTTTTAAGATTGCTTTGTTCTGCTTTAAATGTTTTTGTAACTTTCTTTATACTTAAAACCATGCATCATGTTTCAGTTGTGTCAAACTCAATAAATTTCAAATGCATCTTAAATAAAGTCTTTGTATGTAGATCACGCTAAGTATGCCTTTATCAGCTCTATAAATCAGCAAGATTGAGCTAAATACTGCCTAAATATCCTAGCTATAATATATTATTAGACTTGCACATATTGCAGGTGTGAATTAGCACACATGTATAAACAGTCAAGGGCTTTCAATACTATACACAGTAAATCTCATATTAAGTCATCACGTATAATATCAACGGGTAGTCTCCAACATAATCATGTGGTTGTTCAATGCAGGACAAAAATAATGCAGAAAGCTCCTACAGGAGCTTTCTGCATTATTTTTATCCTGCATTAAACAGTCACTTGTTTTTACAAATCTCCACGCTACATCAATTAGATGTTGCTTCATAGGAAATTGACTGTACTTTCATACTTATTCTAGGAATTATAAATACCACTAAAATTGCACAGACAAACTATTAGGAAGCATCATGACAGGTTCCAGCAAACAGGAGCAATTGCCAATCGCCCTATTAATATAGCCTGTACTGTGTAACCATGTCAGATAAATTGAACTGTCCTTACATCAAACCCTTCCTACAAGGAACAAATTTACCTATTCCTTAACCATTACCCAATAAAGACACTTTTTTACATCTTCAATTTATTCCTCCACTAAAGAAACTAAAGAAAATGTAGTTCCATTTTATACAGTCATGAAAATGCACTATTAGCAATATTTTATATAAGTTCCATGAAAGAGGCTTCATTTAGATCTACAGTGTACAGTGACCATTAAACTGTATCACAGAGTTAAATTTAGAGTCACATATATTTTTTTCATCAAGAAACATTTCTATCAGAAAACACAACTATTTATAACAAAATTAAGTCTAATAATAAACACTGCCAATTTACATGTAACTTTAAAAGCCTTATTTTAATCTTCTGCCTTATAGAAACGACTTTCCCTTAGTAGCCATTTACTATAATCCCTCATACTAAAGTTGACATTTTATGCTTTTCCTGTCCTCGTTAAATGATTGCTTAAAGCAAAATGAAAGTGAGACAGCTTTCTGCTTAATATACTCTCAGTCTGTCTTAAGCATCCTCCTATCCTAAACATTGAATCAAACTACAGTATAAGGGAATATTGGGTTTAATGCAGTATAGGATATATCCAACTAAGTCTTTTTCAGGTTTTTCGACAGCCTTGAAGCAGATTTTCTCAAGTAGGATCAGAGTGAAAATCAAAGTACTGTAGTACTGCAGGCTCGGACTTTCAGTTTAATGTAGAACAAAGTAATGCAGAAAGCTAATAATGGAGTTTCTGCATTACCATTGCCATGCATGAAGCAGAAACCTGCAGCGCTTAAAGACCCTAAAGAATTTTGTATTGTGCATGTCTTATAATGCATCGTCTGAGTAAATACGGTGTTTAAATCACCACAGGTACAGACTCAGGGCTGCTACACGGTTTATCTGATAGTGACGTATCCAGCAACTGAAGCTCCGTTAAGGTTAGATAGCATATGTAAACCCCGTATGACAGGATTTGTTTGTAGGGGGAGCTAGACTCGCACCCATTTTATACTTTAGGATTCGATATAGGCGCTCCGAGCCAAAAATGGAGACTTAATCTGATTTTCCATCAATACATCAGCTAACTATAAGGATGGCCTGGGTGATAGTTTTTCTGTCCTAGTCAATCCAAACAGCATTAACAATTACGGGTAAACTGATATGTTGCATTCATATCATCAGTGTACCAAAAAGTTGTCTGCATTTTTTTTCTATTTCAGTTTTCACTTCAACTTAATGAACTACAGTAAAACCTCTCTATTACCACCACTTAATTGTGTTAATTATTATAGGTGCTTATAACCTGTGACTGCTTAGAGCAGGGCAACAGTACAACATAAACCTCCTTTAGGAACTTTCTGTTTTACTTTTACCTTGCTTTAAAAAAAAGCTGTCACCTGTCTTTTATAAATCAATTTACCCTCATTTTAGTGGTCGTGATAAAGAGATTTTATTGTATATAAAAATTGACTTTAGTTTCAAATAGATTGAATGAATCGATCCTCCTGATGTGATCAGATGATTTGGAATGTAGGTATCTGATCTGGAAACAAATTGTTTGCAAAGCACATTCAAGAGTGGTCGCAGATTTTCAACTGATTATACTCCATAGACACACAATTTCTTAACGCCTTGTATTTATTTCTCCACTGAGGAAAATAGTTCCACTTTATACAGTCATGAATATATGCAAGTTGTAAGAAATAATGTCTATATCTTAGCAGATTGTAGCTTAAAGCAGGCTGAAAGTAAAGCAGAATGCGCCTTAAGGCGCATTCTGCTTTACTTTCAACCTGCTTTAATTGTCCACCTCCCTTCAAAACTAGAAACAGGCCATGGGGTAATGGGTTAATTTGACAATGTTTGCCGATGACATTATGAAAGTGGAGATATATCGACTGGAGAAAGGGTAACGTTGATGGTGTTATGGTTATAAGGTCTGTCAAGTGATGTGGTAGAAGATAATCCAATGACATAGAACAGTAAATACATCTTCCCCTCTGGTCCTTCAGCTGTCAATATAATCCCTTAAGACTTTCAGTGCTAAGTAATATTGTCATCCCCAACAATTGTTATCTGCTGCTGTTTAAAATGGAATTTTTAAAAATCTTCTTTTTAAAATGCAGGGTCAGAGTGTCAAACAGTTTGGATCCTGATGAGACACCGCTTCATGCGGCGTCTCATCTGGATCCAAACTGTTTGCAAAGATAATCCTTGTGGCACATATATCTGCAGCTAGTATTAGTATGGTAAGAGTTAAAATGAACATTTACAGTTTGGACCAAGATGATACAGTGGAGAATCTGTTATTCTTTCCCAATAAACGCGTTTACGCTAAAACTATTATTTGCAGTGCAAACAGTTTAGAGCCAGATCAGACGCCGGGTTACCCGGCGTCTGATCAGGCTCCAAACTGTTTGCCATGGCACCAAGATAAACAAGAATTATCAGAATTGTCCAAAAGTTGTTCTTTTCTACGTTTTAGTGCTTTGCGTTTGCGTACGTTTGCGTTTAAATGGGAAAGATCTGGGTCTTCACTGTTTGCATAGGACAAGTGTACTATTCACATGCACACTGTTTGAAAAGGACGCCTATATGCGGGACTAGGGTTCAAAGGGTTAACCCATTACTAGGGTTCAAAGGGTTAACCCATTACCCCATAAATATGATTTTAATTTATTATTACACTACAGAAAATAGTTCCACATTATGCATGAATATGTAGCATAAGAAATATTTTCTATAGCTTAAAGCAGGCTGAAAGTTAAGCAGAATGTGCCTTATAGGGCACATTCTGCTTTACTTTCAACCTGCTTTAAGTGGTCACTTCTCTTCAAAACTAGAAACAGGCTATTGGGTAATGGGTTAAAGCAAGATGAAAGTAAAGCAGAAAGCTGTCTGCTTTACTTTCAATTTGCTTCCAGATTACCAGTCCTGGCGTCTGATCTGACTCTTTTATCACAAAAATACCATTTTTCAAACTGTACAAGACCTGATAATGGCATAAACATGGTTAACTTATCTATGATGTCTGTATTTGCCTTGTTGTTAAGATTAAATTAGTTTTCCTAGTCCCTCAGAAAAACATATTACAACTCAACTCTAAGACAGCTAAAATCAACTTAGTAGCGACAGTTTCAAACAGTCTGCATACAAATTGACTCTAACTCTAACCCATTACCCATAAATACATCTTTTTACCCCTTAAAGTTATTCATCCACTGAAGAAAATAGTTCTACTTTAAACAGTTATGAATATATATATGTTTTATAAGAAATATTTTATGTTTTCTAGCAGATGGTAGCTTAACGCAGGCTGAAAGTAAAGCAGAATATGCCTGATGGCACGTTCTGATTGTAACTTTCAAGTTATGCTTGAAGTGGTCATCTGTCTTGGAAACCTTGAAACAGACCATGGGGTAATGGGTTATGTTAAATGCTTGTGTCTTATCAGGATTCACAAAAATCAACATATTTCACATGAAGAGCTGTGTCATTTTGGTATCCAAACATAATGCCATGACTATTCTGCTAGAATGGCCCCTTATATAATACACGATTGATTGATAAAACATGCGCTGCCAGATATAGAGTGTGAACAATAAATTCTTATGCCAAAACACTAGCCAAAATAAATACCATTGGGACATGCATACAGTGTACAGGGCTGCCATTTCTCCGGATTTTTCCTAAATCTCCGGATTTTTTCCAAGTACATAGTAGCTTAAACTAGGCTAAAAGTAAAGCAGAATGCGCCCTAAGGCGCATTCTGCTTTACTTACAGCCTGCTTTAAGTAGTCGCATGTGAACAAAACAAGTAAAAGGCTATGGGGTAAATGTACGATTCGTAAAATCGCACTTGAAAAATGCAAATTGGGAAATCTTAGGAATTTTCATTTCAACTTATGGCAGCCCTGCAGTGTGTAGCTAGATAAGAATGAGCTCAGACATCAAATTCTATAACACGGCTTGTAACAATTAACTTTTTCAACACTAAGTAACTCTTGTGGGTTATTTGGTTCCCTTGTGGATCTTTTTTTCAAAACATGAACAAGTCTACTTTGAATTCTAGGAAGTTAAATAAATACTGGTCTCCTGTAGGAGCCTTCTGATCTGGGTCTACACTGTTTGCAAATATAATGAGTATTTTAACAGGTCCATGGTGTTGAAAGAGTTGATATAAATATAAGCAACTGCAGATCACCACTTTATACATTTTCCTTACAGCCTGTACTATTTTTTTAAACAGGTGGTTGTCATTACAGTACTGAACCTTATTAAATTAACAATTTTTGCGATTCGCTTGCAATTCGATGGCAATGCGCTTGCAATTCGATGGCAATTCGCTTGTGAATATTTTCCAACGCAATTAGCATTTTAAGTTTGCCTGCATTGTGTATCTCACCAATATCTCACCAATGCCTTCGTTAATGTTTTTCGTTTCCGTTTTTGTCACAACCGCTTCGGAAAAATCGCGTGAAACGACTCAAGCACAGGGTTTGCTTTTTGAAGTGCCCGATTTGATGGCGATTCGATGGCAATTTGATGGCAATTCGCTTGCGATCATCAACTTAATTTAATAAGGTTCAGTACTGTACCTCATAAAACACCTTTTTACACCTTTAATTTATTCCTCCATAGAAAAATATAGTTCCCATTTATACAGTAATGAACATTTACCATAAGAAAAAGTTTCTATATCTTGGCAAATTGTAGCAAAAGGCCGGCTGAAAATAAAGATGGCATACTGCTTTATTTCAATCTGCTTTAAGTGGTCATCTTTCTGCAAAACTAGAAACAGGCTATTGGTAAATGGGTATGCAGGCTGAAAGTAAAGCAGAAAGTAAGACACATTCTGCTTCATTTTAATTTGCTTAAAAGAGTCCTCTTTCTTCAAAACTAGAAATAGGCTATGGGGTAATGGGTTAAGCAGGCTGAATGTAAAGCAGGTGTTAACTGGACCCCTGCCACAATACCAGGAGAGAGGTTGTGGTGAGAAATAAAGATTTAAGTATTTGAAACACTCCACTTGTTTTTGGATAGCTACAAATTGACACTTCAGGAATAGGTCTTAAAGTTCCTTTATCTGCAGAATACTCATGTATAAAACTCCAAATGACTATCATCTGAACTATTATATAGGCTAATAAAATAAAGAAACTTTTCACCCAGGGAAAAGTGCAAATTCATGTCAGACAGATCTTATAAGAATACAATGCCTTTCATAATCAGACAGCTCCTTTAGTACAGTGGAGAATCTGTTATTCTTTCCCGTTTAAACGCAAACGTACGCAAACTCAAAATACTAAAACGTAGAAAAGTACAACTTTTGGACAATTCTGATAATTCATGTTTATCTTGGTGGCAAACAGTTTGGAGCCTGATCAGACGCCGGGTTACCCGGCGTCTGATCTGGCTCCAAACTGTTTGCACTGCAAATAATAGTTTTAGCATAAACGCGTTTATTGGGAAAGAATAACAGATTCTCCATTGTAGCAGGTTAATGTGACAAGGTGGCTAGGTTTAACCCCTTCACTGCCTTACTCTGATTACAATGGTTTTTTGCAAACAGTTGGGATCCTGATCAGACACCCCATAATGCATCTGATCAGGATCTAAACTGTTTGACACTCAATTTTATATCTTTTAAGTCAAAATACCCCAAATTTAAATTAAAGCAGTCAACAATTGTTTAAAGCGGATGATGTCATGACAGTGAAGGGGCTTGACATTATGGCAGTGCAGGGGCTTGACATTATGGCAGTGCAGGGGCTTGACATCATGGCAGTAAAGGGGCTTGATGACAAGGCAGTGAAGGGGCTTGATGTCATGGCAGTGAAGGGATTTGACGTCATGATAGAGAAGGGGCTTGCCATCATGGCAGTGCAGGGGCTTGACATCACTGCAGTGAAGGGGCTGATGTCATGGCGGCGAAGGGCATTGACTACATGGCAGTGAAAGGCATTGACATGGCAGTGAAGGGATTTGACGTCATGATAGTGAAGGGATTTGACGTCATGATAATGGAAGTGAAGAGGCTTGACATCATGGCAGTGAAGGGGCTTAAAGATATAGCAGTGAAGGGAGTTGACGTCATGATAGTGAAGGGGCTTGATGTCATGGCAGTGACCATTATAATATGTCCCACTGGCTCAACCAGTATATAAAACCAAGGTCCGACTTTTTAAGAGTTACAAATGAGATTACCAGAATTATACATGGACATGAATTGATGTTTTGCAGAAGTACAATCTGACTCAGTCCAGAACATAAAATCTTTTTTAGCTTCAAGAATTTGTCAATAATTAGTGTTTATTCGGACTGAAAATAACCTGTTTCTCCCATTGATCCTCCCACAATTAGAATTATGGTTCCAGAAAAAAGCGTCTGGTATTGAATTTACAGTCAATGAGCCATACCAAATGCATGCTAAATGCCCCAGTATCTCACAATCATGTTCTGTTTATAGTCGCAGCCCAGGCTGTATCAGTCGTAAATCTGAAGCATTTATGAGAACTGACGCCAATACTGCTGTGACATTTCTTAACAGACAAACCTTCCTTTGCAGGAAAAACTTTAAATTTATGAAGATCTGTTCTAAGACAGAACTTTTTTTTTTAAGCTTAATGCAGGGCAAAAGTAATGCAGAAAGCTCCTTAAGGAGCTTTCTGCATTACTTTGCTCCTGCATTTAGCAGTAACCTGTAGTTTAAAATTGAAACTCTTATTGGAGGCTTAACATAGGTTTGATTGCATTGTCTACGAATGACTTTTCCTTAAATAATTTGTCAGTTGTGGTCTGGAAACAATACCTATAAACATTGGCATGATAAGTCTGCCTGTCCAAACTGCCATGGATGAATATAGCTAACAGTATGGTTTACTTACTAACAATTAACACTATCTTACTAGCATCTGCATCTACACTGTCTGCAAGATCTTCAGCTCTCATTAATGGCAGAATAAAGAAAACCCAACTCCATAAACAGGCATAAGTCTTGTGGCAGAATAATTAAGTCCTATTAACGCCCATAGACAACAATTTCAGCTGTCAGAAATCATTGTGTGACGTTCAGTTCAAGGCCTTAAATCAGTCTAATTAGGACCAGACCTCAGAAAGCTGCCTATATTTTATGATTAATGTATCCAATATTTCAAAGTTAGATACAGGTACATGTGCACAGACTATAAACATTATGGTGGACTGGCCATTGTGTCCTTTGACATTCCTTAACTCTCTCTACTTCAATATTATCTGCTTCATAGTTGTTCTCAGCTGCAATCACTGGGCCGCCATATTCATAGATTTTTCTTAAGTTCTCCAGACCTACAGATTTTCCCGAAAACTTTGGATTTCTGCTCTTACTTGTAAGATTTTGAATTATATGCATTTTTTACTTAGGAAACATTGATGGTGTCAAACAGTTGAGATCCAGATCAGATGCTGCATTACACGGGGTTTGATCTGGATCCAAACTGTTTGCATAAATATATTAGTGTTATAGACCTTGGCAGCGAAAGGGTTAAAAGTACCATTCCAAAAATTGCACATAAAAAATTGAAAATATAAGTAGGATTTTTATGATTAATTTATGGTAGCCCTGTGCAATTGTTTTAGAATTTTGGTTTTAAAGCCATTTAAGTCCAGGGCTCCAGATGAGAGGAGGTAAACTGAACAAATCCAACATTTTCTCACTCATTTCAGCACCAAATCCTATGGTGATGCTAAAATACTCATAAGAATCACCTTGAAGAGTATTTAAATGCAGAAATAAGATTTTAGTTTTTGAAATACTCCCCTTATCTGGAGCTCTGTAAGCTTAAGAAACCTTCACACGTCAATGCCAAACAATATGAATAAAGATAAGATGATGCACTTAGGTGATGCAATGTCTGATCTGGATCCAAACTGTTTGCCAATTCTTATCATCCTGGGATTATAGCTGGAAAAATGTTAACCATTTCCTTCATAGTAGCACCTTAAATGTAACCCTTTACCCAATAGCCTGTTTCTAATTTTGAAGACAGGTGACTAATTAAAAGCAGGTTGAAAGTAAAGCAGAATGTGTCTTGAGGTGCATTCTGCTTTACTTTGAACCTGCTTTAAAATCAAGTAGTCACCTGTCTTCAAAACTAGAATCAGACTATGACTATAAAGCAAGTGACTACTTCGGTCATCAAGAGTATTTCTGGGAAAAAGGGTATGGCTCAGCCATGGTAATTAAGTTTTCTAAGAAACATCTATGTGCACAACCAATTAATTCCATTGAACTCAATTTTCCAGGGAATTATTTTTATCATAGCCTTTCCGCATAAACCTTTAACATGCTTTACTAGTGTCTGCTTAGATAAAAATTGGTCTGCAAAAAATGTGCATTTATTGGCTTTGTTATAGTATCAAGAAACCTTAATTAAGAGAAATGACCAAAAAAAATAATCTTGAGATATACTAGATGTATGTGTTTGGGTTCACCTTAACTGTTTGCCCATGCAGACCACGCTAGTAGAATCTGAAATCCTTTTGAAAAAATCAATTTTTCAGAATGATCAGTTTATGTTTATCATTTTTTTTAAACAATTTTGCGAATTTCTTTTTTTTGAAATACAAAAAGTAAAACAAACAATGCTGCCTCTGATCAGAGGATACAGGGTCTACACTATCTGTAAAATATAATATTACTGATTTCTAGTGTAGAAAGGGTTAATTTAACCCTTATATAGCCTACTCTGTAAATGTCCTCTACAGTGGAGAATCTGTTATTCTTTCCCGTTTAAACGCAAACGCAAAGCACTAAAACGTAGAAAAGAACAACTTTTGGACAATTCTGATAATTCTTGTTTATCTTGGTGGCAAACAGTTCGGTGCCTGATCAGACGCCGGGTTACCCGGCGTCTGATCTGGCTCCAAACTGTTTGCACTGCAAATAATAGTTTTAGCGTAAACACGTTTATTGGGAAAGAATAACAGATTCTCCACTGTACAACAAGTCTTGGGATAAATTTATCACCATTTTTCTTTCAGAAAAATAATGCCAGAGTGTCAAACAGTTTGGATCCAGATGAGACACCGATTTACTCGGCGTCTCATCTGGATCCAATCTGTTTGCAACAATAATCACAGTATAATCACAAAGTTACCAATAGCATGGAGAAGCCCAGTAAGGAAAGGTTATAAACACTGTAATGTCATCAATGCCAGCTCAAAATAGTCTGGCATTAGGGGCTTGCCTGTGGTAATTTCATTGATAGAGACATGGCCTTGCATTAACCCAATCATGCCTGGACAGTTCAATGATATCTCTGGAATCATTCTTGGTGGAAGATTTAATTATCAGTAAATAACGGTAATCTTAAGAAACTGCAGTGTTAATAATGTTATTATATATAGGGAGTAAGGGTCCGTTTCATAAAACTTTGTACGACAAATGTTGTCGTAATTAAATCAAATTATAAAATCTCAATTTTTGTTATTTTAATTTTCCATCTTATCCTGTCTTGTGACATTTCTTTGGAGTCTTCTTTCCAAAGAGAATGTCACAAGACAGGAATAGATAGAGAAAGCAGAAATTAAATGCATTTTAAAGTTTTGATTTACGACCGTTTTTGTCATACAAAGTTTTATAAAACGGCCCCCAGGAAATGTAACTGAAGACCCTGATAAGAGGTCACGATTTGTAGGATCTCATCTGGGTCTACTTTGCTGAGTAATGCCTTCTTATAGGGCTCTAGATCAGAGGCAGTTAACTGAACAAATTGAACATTTTCTCACTCGTTTCAGCACCAAGTCCTATGGTGTTACTACTCATTAGAATCGTTTCATTAAAGCCGTTGTAATATTTCAGACGATAGATGTATCTTGTTCATAGTTGGCTGAGTTTTATATATGAATATTCAGCCGGATTGAAGGGATTAAGACTGACTGTAAAATATAACATGATGCCCTAGAGTATCAAAGCCAGCCAGTTATTTGGTTATGTTATATGATCTAATCATGGTGAACATTAGTTACTGTTTATTTCAGTATTGGTTCATTGCATGACAAAAGGAGAAGGCCATTTAGAGATATACTCCCACAAGCAAAAAAACAACACATGAACATTGAACACACTATAAAACCAGCACACAGCAGGCAGGGCTGGAAAATATTTTGCAACCTACTCGTCCTGCAGGACTATAATCTGCCAGGAACTCAAAGGAAGAGGATTTGGCAGTCAAATATAAAGATCACAGCTTAACCCATTACCCAATAGTATGTTTCTAGTTTTTAAAACAGGTGAAAGCTTAAAGCAGGTTCAAAGTAAAGCAGAATGCACCTTAAGGTGCATTCTGCTTTACTTTAAGCCTGCTTTAAGCTACCGTCTGCTAGGATACACAAAATGTATTTTATGATACATATTTTTTTTTTTTTTTTAACTTTTCATGATCAATGGTAGGTTTCATACCATAACTATAACTGAATAAACACATAAATTAACCTTTAGTGCCCTTCACCATGTTAACATCCTTATTTACTTCTGAATTCCTAACGCCCCTTAATAGTTAAATATTAATACAAAGTAAAGTTGTTTTTTCCCTTAAAACACCTTTTTCATGCTTATTTTTTCCCCTCAAACACCCGTTCTGCGCTTAATTTTTTTCCCCTCACAAAAGGCTAGGCCCCTTCCCCAAACTCAGAGAAAAACCCCTGCTGAATAATTTGGAACTATTTTCTTAAATGGAGGAATAAATTGGATGTGTAAAAATGCGTATTTATTGGATAATGGGTTAACCACCCCCACAACCCCACCCCCAACATAGAAACAACTTTTGATGCCTTTACCAGTTTCTAATATGGAATGGGTTTTATCCAACCATTTTGTTAGGTCTGTACTCTACAGCCTGTTTCAAGTATAGAAAATGGCCACTTAAACTCTTAAAGCAGGTTGAAAGTAAAGCAGAATGCACCTTAAGGTGCAATCAACTTTACTTTTAGTTAAATACTCGATTCCCTTTGGTTGAAATTAATAAAGATTGTATTTTGAAATAGTATTTGTAATGTAACTTGTCCATGAATCCCACATTATTGACAGTCCACTCACCGGTGTCTGACAGAAACCTCACCACCCTTAAGCCTACAGAGAGAAAATAGCCACAAAATTTACATACTTTATCGCCTGATCAATAGAACTTGAGCCCTAAAAGTCTTAACACTTCCTCAGGCTATTACAGTTTATTGCCTTTTTAGGAAAACAGTGTAGACCCAGATCAGACAGCTCCTAAAGGAGCTGTCTGATCAGGGTCTGCACTGTTTTCTCATATGATCTTTGTGTCACGAAATTGCACTCATTTTCCTTATTTCATTAGCCAATGCAATAGTTCAGTCAATGTATGTTCATAGTGTGTTGAGGTTTATATTTGACATTTCAGCAAGAGAAGGGTTAAACTCCTATCTTACCAAAGCCCCAACTTGATTGACATTCACAGAACATTTAGATTCAGTTCAGGGACCTGATTCATAGACATATCTGAGCCAAGTTAACCCTTTACCTCATAGATACACATTTTAACACCTTAAATTTATTCTTTCACTTAAGAAAATAGTTCTATTTTATTCAGTCATAAATGTGCAGCATAAGAAATAGTGTCTTTATCCTAGCAGATGGCAGCTTAAAGCAGGCTGAAGGTGATGTAGCTAATTCATGTATGGGTGTCAAACGCAAACAGTTGAGATCAAGATCAGATGCCACGTAGCGCGGCATCTGATCTGGATCTAAACTGCTTGCATATTTATGTTAGTGTTATAGAGCCTAGCAGTGCTAGGGTTAAAGGTACGATTCCTAAAATCCTGCTCGAAAATTTGGAAATCTTAGAATTTTTATGAGCAAATTATGGTAGCCCTGCATAATGAGCGCCCCATTTCTTCAAATAGGTGAGCTAAAAAGGCATTATTATAAGAAGTTTCTTTGAGGAAAAGCATTGAAACTGTGAGCTACAAGTATGATGTATAAGCTATAAAAGCTACCTACCCACATCTGTAATTATTGCCATTCTGATCGACCATTGTATATATGTGCTGATCAGGCACATTATCACAGGGCTCCTTCTGTATATTGCGTATTTCTGTGTTGAATTGTACATTTAGACCTAATTTCTGCTTATAGTCTCGCAGGTAATCTAGGAGCACATCGGCTGCAGGAAACATTTCTTTGGAGTATTTTGTCATTCGGAGGTTTTCATCATCACTAAGAAGGGAGTTCCAGTCATGGCGAAGGTTGAACTCTTTGTTGGTCTTGCCTGTCCAACGCTTGTTGATGCTGATGAGCTTACGGTGACGTGGATACTCTACATAAAAGCTACCTGTAGAAGAAAGGGCATAGAATTTGCAATTAACTTGTGTTCACTCATTCACCCCTGAAACTTTTAATGGACAATTCCAATTTCAAAATAAGTCTAGTCCATTTTTGACTATTTACAGTTGATGTTAACCATATATCTCAAATGATAGTCAGTGTATACCCTGATCAGAGGACTCCTACAGGAGCCATCTGATCAGGGTCTACACTGTTTGCATGGGAAAAGTATAATCCTACAGGAACACTGTTTGTAAATGGCAAGTATACTCCTCGCTAGGGTTGAATGTTTTAATCTTTTCCTCCATAGAGTACTATGGAAAACACATACCTTAATTAGACAATAGTTTTCATATAGTGAGAGTAGTCTACATTAAATCTATACAATACACAAATGTAAAACAAAAGTATAAATAGTGAGAGGAGTCTGTACTAAATCTATACAATATACATACCTCAGACATTATAGTTTAAATAGTGAGAGGAGTCTGCATTAAAGCTATACAATACACATATGTAAAACATAAGTTTAAAAAGTGAGAGAAGTATGTATTTAATCTATACAATAAACATACCTCAGACATTATAGTTTAAATAGTGAGAGGAGTCTGCATTAAATCTATACAATACACATATGTAAAACATAAGTTTAAATAGTGAGAGAAGTATGTATTAAATCTATACAATATACATACCTCAGACATTATAGTTTAAATAGTGAGAGGAGTCTGCATTAAAGCTATACAATACACATATGTAAAACATAAGTTTAAATAGTGAGATGAGTCTGTATAATTAAATCTATACAAAACACATATGTAAAACATAAGTTTAACAAGAGCCCCATGGGGCATAATTCGCTCACCTGAGAATAACTGACAAAATGGAGATAATTATTTATGTCCAGGTAGGGGTCATTTTTTACCCGAGGGGCATAATTTGAACAATCTTGTAAGAGGACCTGTAGATAATGCTATGTGCCAAATATCTAAGATCAGGGTAGAAGGGATTTAGACAAGAAGCTTTTTGTAAGTTTCCATTGAAAAAAAAATCTATTTTTAACTCCTGTGACCAACATATGCAACAGACTGAAACCAATTGAACAAAATAGGTAAAGGATATCTAGAAGTGTCACCATGCTGAATATCAAAGCTCTGGCCATATTAGTTTCAGAGAAGAAGACGTTTGAAAATTTCAATATATAACTCTATGTAAAACTGTGACCCCTGGGGCGGGGCCAATTTTGACTCAAGGGGCATAATTTGAACAAACCTGATAGAGGACCTGTATGTGATGCTATGTGTCAAATATCTAAGCTAAGGCCCTTGTAGTTTCAGAGAAGAAGATTTTTTAAGGTTTCATTGAAAAAAAATCTATTTTTAGCTCCTGTGACCTTGTTATGCAACCGACCAGAACCATTTGAACAATTTTTGTATAGGACCTCTAGAAATGTCACCATGCCAAATATCAAAGCCCTGGCCATATTAGTTTCAGAGAAAAAGACATTTGAAAATTTCACTATATAACTCTATGTAAAACAGTGACCCCCGGGGCGGGGCCAATTTTGACCCCAGGGGTATAATTTGAACAAACTTAATAAAGGACCTGTAGGCGATGCTATGTGCCAAATATCTAAGCTCTGACCCTTGCAGTTTCAGAGGAGAAGATTTTTTAAGTTTTCATCAAAAAAATCTATTTTTAGCTCCTGTGACCTAGTTATGCAACCGACCAGAACCATTTGAACAATATTGGTATAGGACATCTAGAAGTGTAACCATGCCAAATATCAAGACTCTGGCCATATTAGTTCCAGAGAAGAAGACGTTTGAAAATTTCACTATATAACTCTATGTAAAACTGTGACCCCCGGGGCGGGGCCAATTTTGACCCCAGGGGCATAATTTGAACAAACTTGATAGAGGACTTATAGATGATGCTATGTGCCAAATATCTAAGCTCTGGACCTTGTAGTTTCAGACGAGAAGATTTTTTAAGATTTCCTTATTTTTTCACTTTGGTTGCCATGGCAACCAGAGTTCTACATTGTTTTTAATTCTTTGAACAAATTTGAAAGAGCTTGACCCAAGGAACATTCCTGTAAAGTTTGGTTGAAATCTGTCAAGGGGTATAGGAGGAGATGTCATTTGAAGCAATTGTTAACGACGACGGACGACGAACGATGGACGACGACGGACACAGGGCCATCCCAATAGCTCACCTTGAGCCTTTGGCTCAGGTGAGCTTAAAAGTGAGAGAAGTATGTATTTAATCTATACAATATACATACCTCAGACATTATAGTTTAAATAATGAGAGGAGTCTGTATCAAATCTATACAAAACATTTATGTCAAAAAATTGTTAAAATAGTTACACCTGCAGTCTGTTTTATATCTATACTTATATACACATACCTCACACATTAGTTTAAATAGTGAGAGGAGTCTTTAGTCTATACAAAACACATACCTGAGACATTAGATCTTTCAAAGATTACATAATCTCGGCCGCCCCTATCAAAGAAGTATCCCATTTGGAGTCCTGAGGGGCCAGCCCCTATAATGCAATACTCTTTGTAGGCCTGGGCAAGTTGGGTGAGGAGAAATATCACAGACAATGCTAGGAAGACACACACTGAGGCACTTTGGCTACACCCTCTCATGGTTGTCATGACGACCAACAACAACTGAAAATACATGTACAAAACAAATATATTATACTGATTTAACTTGATATAACCCTTTACTTCATTGCCTAATTCTAGTTTAACCCATTACCCCATAGCCTTTTTGTAGTTTTGAAGATAGGTGACCACTTAAAAGCAGGTTGAAGGTAAAGCAGAATGCACCTTAAGGTGCATTCTGCTTTACTTTCAGCCTGTTTTAAGCTTCCATCTGCTAGAATAAAGAAAATATTTGTAATCAAACTTATTAATGGCTGTATAAATTGGAACTATTTTGTTCATTGGAGGAATAAATTGGAGGCGTAAAAAGGTGTATTTATGGGGTAATGGGTTAAGACAGGTGACCATTGAATGACCAGAGTGAGATTCTAACTCACAGTGGTGCAGAGGAGCTTAATTATAGTGATGTACTTAATTGTCACAGTGACTATACCACTAAGCCATAGAGGCCCCTTCCAAAGGTAATCAAAGTAGAACATTTCTTGCCTTAAAACTACATGTATTAACTATTTGCACGCTAGAGGCAAACTTAAGGTAATCACAGTATCGCCTCTAGCGTGCAAATAGTAATAGTTTTAAGGCAGTAAATTTGCTTTGATTAGGTTATAGATACGTAGAAAAAGAAGGTTTACACTACAGTGGAGAAAACGTTATTCTTTCCCAATAAACGCGTTTACGCTAAAACTATTATTTGCAGTGCAAACAGTTTGGAGCCAGATCAGACGCCGGGTAACCCGGCGTCTGATCAGGTTCCAAACTGTTTGCCACCAAGATAAACATGAATTATCAGAATTGTCCAAAAGTTGTACTTTTCTACGTCTTGTTTTTACAATCCTCTGGATTTTAACTGAATTATAATACCAACTTCAAAATGTCATGTCTGTAAATAATTATTAAATTAAGTCTTTAAGTCCTTTCCTAAAATTTCATAGAAACTGTTTTTCACGCCTTTATCCAATCCTAGTGACTAATTGTAAACTGCCCTGACCATTAATTATGCCAAAGGAAACTTTTACTACTGCCTAACAGGTGATCTTTAACCCATTACTCCAAGAATGGGCCTTTTACCCCTCTTATTTATTCCTCCACCCAAGAAAATTATAAGTTCTCATTTATATAGTCATGATTATGTGAACCATTTGAAATGTATTCCTATATCCTAGCAGATGGCCACTTAAAGCAGGTTGAAAGTAAAGTAGAAAATCAGGTTAAACTCATATGCATGTATACATGTACGGGAAATCATGACAATTGCTTCCCATATCTATCCATGCCAGGGGCAAAAAAGTCGACATAAACCGATTTTCAATTTTCATTAGCTGTAACATACAGTAAAACCTATCTTTGTAACCACTAAATTATGTTAATTGGCAGATGTTTTATAGGCAGATGACTGTTTAGTAAAGCAAGGTAACAGTTAAACAGAAAGCTCCTTTAGGAGCTTTCTGTTTTACTGTCACCTTGCTTTAAGCTGTACGTCACCTGTCTAAATTTATACAATCAATTAGGCTTTATTTTAGTGGTAGATATAGAGAGGTTTTATTGAATATTTGAATATTTGCCACTGTTGGAATTGTAACAACTGGAGTTTGTGTTGGCAGTAATGGTTTCACATTAATCTGTTTTTCTCCTCATGAACAAAATATCATCAATTCTTTGATATCACGGTTAAATTATTTGTATTCCAGTTCTCCCTGTAAATTGATTGTTAACTATGGGTGATCAGAGATACCAGGACCTTTATAATGGTGACAAATAGTGGTATCTAGTCGACACTGAACCATTTTAATCCTTTACCCCATAGCCTATTTTCTAGTACTTAAGATAGGTGACTACTTAAAGCAGGTTGAAAGTAAAGCAGAATGCGCCTTAGGCCGCATTCTGCTTTACTTTCAGCCTGCTTTAAGCTATCATGTGCTATAAAATAGAAAATATTCCCTATAATACATATTCATTACTGATTAAATTGAATCTATTTTCTGCAGCGGATGAATAAATCATATCCGCTAAAAGGCGCTTCTATTGGGGAAAGGGTTAATTAACCCATTATACTCCCTGGCATTTCAAACAGACAACTGATACGTTTCCATTTAAGACTAAGGTTTTATTTTTACTGTTTAGACCACCGGTTGTTTTTTACAATATTATAGTTTGAAACACCGCAGAACCTGAGTATTCAAAGGAAAGGGCTCCTAAAATCAGAGGGCTCCTTAAGGATCTTCGTAAAATGAGTGGGCTCCTTAAGGATCTTGGTCTACATTATTTGCATAGGACTAGCTTACTCCTAACCCTTAACCCAATAGCATCTTTCTAGTTTTGAAGACAGATGGCCACATAAAGCAGTTTGAAGGTAAAGCAGAATGCACCTTAAGGCGTATTCTGCTTTACTTTCAGCCAGCTTTAAGTTACCATCTTTTAGGGTACAGAAAATATTTCTTTTGGTACATATTCATGACGTACTGTATAAATTTGATCAATTTTCTTCAGTAGAGGAAAAATTGGTTGTGCTAAAAGGTGCTTCTATGGGGTTGTGGGTTACAGGATGCATGCCTCAATTATACCTGTCATTAGGGGTTTATAAGTTCAAATTAAGATTTCAACGCACAATCACAATTGTAAGATGATCATTATAATATTGACCTCTTTGAAGACTTAAGTAATATTTTGTCTGCAAGCAACAACTGTCATCTGCTGCTATTCTAAATAAAACAGAACTTTAAATTTCAAAATAGAGACAGTCAGTGTCAATTAATTGAGTCAGAGTCACCAGTGATCCAAATAAGAGGGAGTAAACTGAACAAATAAAATATTTTCTCACTTATTTCAGCACCAAATATTATTGTGCAACTGCACATTAGAATCGTCTCAAAGAGACAGTTCTAAAAATGAGTATAACCTAGGCAGTAATAAATATTTTAGTTTTGAAATACTTCCCTTATCTGGAGCCCTGAGTCCCCGACGAGACACCATTATAAGGTTGTGCCATATTTCCGTATGAAATTGATATCATATTAAGATGGTATCTTTTATCTTTGAACAGTAAGTAACTTTTTCTGTTTGTGAACATAATCACAGTTTCACTGTTAGTGTACATGTTATGAAAAGAGTTTAAATCATTACTCCATAGAAACACTTTTTTATGCCTCTACAATTAACTTTTTATTTCTCCGCTGAAAAAGTAGTTTCACTTTATACAGTCATGAATATTCACCATATTAGAAACATTTTCTATTCTACCAGATGGAAGCTTAAAGCAGGTTGAAAGTAAAGCAGAATGTACCTTAAGGTACATTCTGCTTTACTTTTGACCTGCTCTTATTAAGTGGTCACCACTCTTCAACACTAGAAACATGTGCAGGCTATGGGGTAAAGGGTTAACGACATGAAACATCCTTGATATTAGATTGTAAAAGACACTACTACAAGATATGAGTACAATTTTTATCATGTTTAATAATTATAGTTGAACTTGTATAAAATGACCAATACATTGTTGTAAAAATTGGCTTAAAAACAGGCTGAAACTTAATGCAGGACAATAGTAAAGCAGAAGGCTACTGGAGCTTAAATTTATGCTTTACTTATTTCTGCATTCAGCAGTCATCTTTCTTTTTAATGAGAGATCCACCTGCTTATTTCAAACAAATTGCTGCTATAAATCAAATCTTACTGTACATGAGGAAATAAATAATGTAATATTGTTTTTATGTCATGACAATCAAAGATAATGTTTTGTTCTTACAACTTCAATTAACTTTTCGAATGCTTATGGCAAAAGTTGGGTTTACTTTTACAAACAATTTGAATCCTTATGAGACGCCGAGTAACTCTGTGTCTCATCAGGATCCAAACTGTTTGACACTGTGACCCTACTATCATCAGAAATGTTGGAAAAATATGATTTTAGAATAAGTAGAAGACTACAACAATTATTGCAGATGAATAAAAAATTGCAATCAAAGAGTTATAACAAGGGTTGATGGAGTACAGAAAAGGACGAGAAAAAGCCATTAAATTCACCATGAGAGATAGGACTGGCTGGTTTACATCTGTTTTTTATGCAATTGTTTTAGAGTAATTTGGTAATAAATTACCGTTGATATGTTCCATTTGTCCCCAATAACATGACAGTGGCATATTTATTGGTAGAAGAAAGATTGAAACATTAAATGAAGTAGCATTAAGAATTATAATTACGACTTACTCATTCATCCCTGAAATTTTAAATGGGCAATTCCAGTTGACAATTAAATTTAGTCCATTTTTGAATAATTAGGGTGGTTGTTAACAATATTTTACAAAATGGCAAATAGTGTATACCCTGATCAGAGGGCTCCTTCAGGAGTCCTCTGATCAGGGTCTACACTGTTTGCATAGGACAAGTGTACTCTTCATTGGTATATGATTTGTTCATGACGAGTATACTCGTCGCTAGGGTTCAATGTGTTAATCAAAAGGATGTATGAGTTGCATAATGAGCAAGAGGAAATCAAAATTTTAACAAGAGGGCCTGAAGGCCCTGATATCGCTCACCTCTTGTACTGAAGCCTGATAGTTTTACCTTTCTGTTTCACCCATTTTAATCTAAATCCATTCAAATTTGTAGTATAGCATGTAATACAATCCCATAATTCTAGTATAGTAGGGTACATCAAGAGCTGATAACTAGAGCCTAAACAATACTGAAATGAAGCCTTTTCTAGCATTTCAAAGTACATCAAGGGCAGATAACTATTGCCACAATGATTAGATTTCAACAATAATTGCACTGCTTCTAGAACTTATAGCTATATACATGTACTTTGTGTGCAAGAATAATCAAACACCATTGAAAACTGTAGTTGCAAGAGTGTTTACGCTGTTAGAAATGGCATTTTCAGCTATTCAAGGGCAGATAACTCTTAACCTATCCCGTACGAAAATATTAAGCGGAATACGCCTGGAACTTAGACGGAATACGCCCGGAAAATGGCAAAATATCAGATTTTCCTGCTATCATAAGGCGGACATGGAATTTCTTGAGAATACGCCTAAGGAATTTGAATTTTCCTCTTAATCTTAGCAGGAAACGATAACATATTAGACGGAAAATGTTACCCAGATTTTTTTCCGTGTAGGTAAGGCGGAAAAAAGAACTTTACTTTAAATGTTAGCAGGAAAAAATGTCTTTGAAAATTTCTGGAGATTTTCCTAGACGGAATTTCAACTTAGCCTCTTGTACTAGACGGACTTTTTATCTTTGATAATTTTGTTAGGAGGAATTTCAGCCTGGTCCCACAATTCAGCTCATCTGCTCTTGTTTTAGTCCAAGCCCTTTTTGAAAACTACAACAACAACAAAATGGCCGAACTAGCAACACATTTGAAACATCTGAAAGAAAAAGGTTTAAACCATGGTAAGTTTTCATTGTTTGATTATTATGGGTGTTGGAAAATGTTTGAGAAGTGTTTTTCTTGCTATTGTGCAAACATTAAATGATATAGTTATGTGTTTTTATTTTAATTAAAGACTTAAGTAATTTTCCTTTGTCTGGCACAATTTCTGTCATAATTGGTAAATTTTAAGATTATTATTCACTTTGAACTCAACATGTTTAGGAAACAACCTTTTAACCTTTCAGATACCAGTAACCACCAAGAGATACTGGAAATTACATAATGACTGAGAGATTTGTCGGGCCAAACATGTAATGGTAAGTTTAAACTGTTTATTTGTTCATTAATGGAGAGTAAACACACAGCCTAGATCAGAAGATCTAATTGTACATGCAACAAGCAATTACATTTGCTACATTTGTATTTATTAGAGCAAACTTCTGATAGTTTTAAGTAATGGGTACATCAAAATACTCATAGATCTTATGATAAGCATATAGATCTAGCAGATACTTAGTTTTAGAGTCAGACTGTCTCTAGGTGGCAGTTTCTAAGTTTCGAATTTTGCACATTGATTATGTATCAATGTACAAAGTGTAAGCAGATTTGCTAAAAGTTTGACATGATTCTTAGGTCAAAGAAAATTAATTTGACTCCTCTAAGTAAAAATGATGTAAATGCATGTTTAACTCTTTTCTTTACACCATTGATGTACTTTTTACACATTTAATTCATTCCTCCAATAAAGAAACTAGTTCCAATTTATACAGTTCAATAATAATGAATGTGTGATACAAGAAATATTTCCTATATCAAGTAAACCAGGATGTACTTTTAAACCAATTCCCTCATAAACACACATTTTTTCACAGTAACACACATTCTTAACTCATTAACCCCTGAAACGTTTAATAGGCAATTCCAATTTCAAATTAAGTCTAGTCCATTTTTGACTATTAAGGGTTGCTTTTAACAATATACATGTATTTCAAAATGACAAACAGTGAAGACTCTGATCAGGGTCTACACTGTTTGCATAGGACAAGTGTTATCCTCACAGGTACACTGATTTTAAATGATTATTATTATAACTCATCACTAGGGTTGAATATGTTAAAAATATTCCTCAATGAAGAAAATAGCTCCGATTTATACAGCCATGAATATAAACAATAAGAAACATATTTTCAATATGCTAACAGAATTTGTTAGCTTAAAGCAAGCTGGCAGTTACATATAAAGCAAAATGTGGCTTAAGGTGCATTCTGCTCTACTTTCAAGCAGCTTTAAGTAGCCACCTGTCTTCAAATCTAGAAACAGGCTATGGGGTAATGGGTTAAGCCTTTAAGGCACACTCTGCTTTACTTTCAAAAAGTGGAAAGTAAAGCATGAGGATGCAACTTTATACCAAATATCACATGTGTAAAAACGCCTTTTTACACCTTAACCTTTGCCCCAAATAGCCTGTTTTTAGTTTTGAAGACAGCCTAAAATGACCATGCACTTAAAGCAGTAAAGCAAAATGTGCCTTAAGGAACATTCTGCTTTACTTTCAGCCTGCTTTAAGCTACCATTTGCTAGCATATAGAAAATATTTCTTATTGTACAGTTTCATGACTGTATAAATTGGAACTATTTTCTTCAGGGTAGGAATAAATTTGACGCACTATAAGGCGCTTCTTTGGGGGGAAGGGTTAACCCATTCCCCATAAAACACCTTTTTACGCCATTAATTAGAGCCTCCCATGGATAAAATAGTTCTAATTAATGCAGTTATAAATACACGGTATGTATCATAAGAAATATTTTCTATATCCTAGCAGATGACAGCTTAAAGCAGGCTGAAAGTAAAGCAGAATGTGCCTTAAGGCCAATTCTGCTTTACTTTCAATTGGCTTTAAGTGGTCACTTATCTTCCAATCTAGAAACAGGGTTACATTTATATATATAATGGGGTTATCAATTAAATATATTCCTCCAATGAAGGAAATAGTTCCAATTTATACAGCCATGAATATATATCATAAGAAATATTTTCTATATTCTAACAGATGGTAAGTTAAAACAGGCTGAAAGTAAAGCAGAATGTACTTTAAGGCTTAATGCACATTCTGCATTACTTTCAACCTGCTTTAAGTTGGTACCTGTCTTCAGAACTAGAAATAGGCTATTGGGTAATGGGTTAACATTGCAAGATGTCTTATCTACACACACTTATTTTGCAGGCACATGATGAATTGGACATGGCTAGGGAGATGCTGAAACCATCATGAACAAGTCAACAGCTCCATGGGTTTGGTGCCAGCAGCCTCACTATGTGTTTACGTTCTCAAAGACAGTTACCCTAAAATTCTTGTCAAAATTTTATGGATGGTGATACTTGAAATTGTAAATGAAAGGATTGAACTGATTAAGCTTATTGGACATTACACCCACACCTTATAAAAAATTATCTTAACTTGCAAATTCATTTCAAAGTCAGATTTCAGGAACTCTGACCAAATACATATTGCTACTAGTGCCAAGCAGTTTGGATCCTGATCAGACACCACAATTACGGATCCAAACTGTTTGCAAAGTCGACTTTATCAGGGCTACAGATATTAGAGAGTAAACTGAACAAATCCAACATTTTCTCATTAGAATTGTCTGGAAGAGACGTTTCTAACGAGAAGTAGCACCGTAGGGTTTAATGCAGAAACAAAGATTATAGTTTTTGAAATACTCTCCTTATCTGGAACTCTGTTTGTTTGATAATGATAGGGAAAGTGTTAATTCCAAAAATGTTGACAAAATTTCATAATTATAGGAAGGTCAAGTTTGAACTTTAGATGATTTCAAATTATTCAGTTGTATTATGACATCATGTTTAAGATTGATTGAACTTGTTTCAAATAAATTAGAAAAAGTAAGTACAGAGTGATGTTATTCTTAATTTTAAAGGTAATTTTTTCCCAACCTGGCTGCATATGGTCTAATAATTAGACTTGTTTTACTTAGGCCATAAATGTCCCAGGTTTTCCAGCCAAATATTCCTGGCTTTGACATTTAATGTAAACTATATCTTGGAAAGTATACAATAGTAAACTGGAACATTTACATGCAGGCACCCAGTTCATGTATATGAGAAGAGTGTCTAATACTGCTGCAAATGACCACTTCTGTCTATAAAAAATAAAAAATGCTAATTGTCACAAATTTTACATACAATTAACTTGATTCCTTAAATGGATACTATACAGATATTTTTGTACATTAGGTGAATTTTTTCTAAGGCGGAAAAATTTCCTGTTATTTAGCAGGTTTCCGCTTTGCTAGGCAGGAAATTTGTACATTAGATGGATTGTCTAAGGCGGAAAATTTTCCTGTTATTTACCAGGATTCCGCTTTACTAGGTGGAAAAAATTTGCATATTTCGAGCCCTATTGTCCCTAAGAGCTCTAAGGCGGGATTTTTTCCGTGAATATTAGGCGGACTTTTTTCCATGTAAGCTTAGTGGGATTTTTTAGGAGGAAAATTGGGAGGTTTTTTGTTTTCCTGCTAGTTACCAGGATTCCGCCTAGCTAGGCGGAAAAAATTTGCATATTTCGAGCCCTATTCTCCCTAAGAGCTCTAAGGCGGAATATTTTCCGTGAATATTAGGCGGATTTTTCTCCATATATGCTTAGTGGGATTTTTTTAGGCGGAAAATTATGTGGACAATTTTCCTGCTAGTTACCAGGATTCCGCCTTACTAGGTGGAAAAAATTTGCATATTTCGAGCCCTATTCTCCCTAAGAGTTGTTCTTTCTCTATTGCAAGTCATAGACGGAAAACGCTTAAGATTCCGGGCGTATTCCTGCTAAGTTCCAGGCGTACTTTTTCGTACAGGATTGGTCAGATTTTAACCATAATCACACTTATTTGAACTCTTATGGTATACAATCTGACGAAGTTTGAACAAAACTGGGTAAAAATTATATATAAACACCGTTAAATATGGCATTTTCAGCAATGCAAAGGTAGATAACTCTTAATCTATTAGTCCGATTTCAACCATAATTGAACTCATTCGAGCTCTAATGGTAATATACAATCTGGGCAAGTTTAAGAAAGATTGGATAAATATTGTGGCCTCTAGAGTGTAAACACTGTTAAATATGCCATTTTCAGCAATTCAAAGGTATATTACTCCTGACCTATTGGTCCGATTTCAAGCATAATCAAACTCACCCGAACTCTTATGGTAATACACAATCTGAGCAAGTTTGAGACAGATTGAATAAATATTGTGGCCTGTAGAGTGTAAACACTGTTAAATATGCCATTTTCAGCAATTCAAAGGTAGATAACTCCTGACCTTTTAGTCCGATTTCATTCATAATTCAATTCATCCAAACTCTTATAGCAATATACAATCTGAGCAAGTCTGAGAAAGATTGAATAAATATTGTGGCCTCTAGAGTGTAAACACTGTTAAATATGGCATTTTCAGCAATTCAAAGGTAGATAACTCCTGACCTATTAGTCCGATTTCAACCATAATCAAACTCATCCGAACTCTTATGGTAATATACAATCTGAGCAAGTTTGGGAAAGATTGGATAAATATTGTGGCCTCTAGAGTGTAAACACTAAAATTGTTGACGCTGGACGACGGACATTCAAGGTTCAGCTTAACATTCTGCCTGCTTTAAGCAGTGACCAGTCAGGATGTAGAAAACATTACTATTAAATAAGGTTACAACATCCAAAGGCATTACAGAACAAGAGGGCCAGAATGGCCCTTGATCGCTCACCTGACCATGGTGACACTAGGATGGGTCACGTGATTTCAGAAAAGAAGATTTGTAAAAGGTGACCCCAGGGCGGGGCCAATTTTGACCCCAGGGGCAAAACTTGAACAACTAAGATAGAAGATCTGTAAATGATGATATGTGCAAAATATCTAAACTCAGTGTACTATGGTTTCAGACAAGAAGATTTTTGAAGTTTTCATTGAAAAAATCTATTTTTAGCTCCGGTGACCCAGATATGCAACAGACCATATCCAATTCAACAATATGTGTGAAGGACTTCTAGAAGTTGTACCATGCCAAATATCAAAGCTCTGGTCATATTGGTTCCAGAGAAAAAGATGTTTGAACAATTCACTATATAACTGTATGTAAAACTGTGATCCCCGGGGCGGGGCCAATTTTGACCCCAGGGACAAAATTTGAACAACTTTGATAGAAGATCTGTAGACGATGCCATGTGCAAAATATCTAAGCTCAGTGTACTATGGTTTCAGACGAGAAGATTTTTTAAGTTCTCATGGAAAAAAAATCTATTTTTAGCTCGGGTGACCCAGATATGCAACCGACCGGAACCAATTAAACAATATAAGTCAAATACCTCTAGAAGTAATACCATGCTAAATATCAAAGCTCTGGACATATTGGTTTCAGAGAAGAAGATGTTTGAACATTTCACTATATAACTCAATATAAAACGTTGACCGCCGGGGCGGGGCCAATTTTGACCCCAGGGGCAAAATTTGAACAACTTTGATAGAGGACCTATAGGTAATGACATGTGCCAAATATCTAAGCTCTGGCTCTTGTGGTTTGTGACAAGAAGATTTTTTAAGATTTCCTTATTTTTTCACTTTGGTTGCCATAGCAACCAGAGTTCTGCATGGTTTCAAATTCTTTGAACAACTTTGAAAGAGCTTGACCCAAGTTTGGTTGCAATCAGGCAAGTGGTTTTGGAGAAGAAGATGTTTGAAGAAATTGTTGACGCACGACGCACAACGCACGACGACGGACGCCGGACATTGACTGACCACAAAAGCTCACCTTGAGCACTTTGTGCTCGCTCAGGTGAGCTAAAAATCCAAAAGCATTTCTATAAGGAAGAAAAAATGGTTTAATTTAAGACAGCTAGCTCTTTTATATCTCTTGATAATTTATATAGGTTTGACAGTATCAAAGTGTTTTTCTCTTGATACAGGTTTGACAGTATCAAAGTGTTTCTTTATCTCTTGATACAGGTTTATTGTATTCAATTGTTTTATGAACTCTTACAACAGATTTGACTGTATTCAAGTATTTCTTCACATCTTACGTTGGACAGTATTCAAGTGTTTCTTCATCTCTTACTACAGGTCTGACAGTTTACAAGTGCATGACCTGTTTCTTCATCTCTTGATGCAGGTTTGGCAGAATTCAAGTGGGTTAATTAAGATCTCTTTATACTGGTTAAACAGTATTCAAGTGTTTCTTCATCTCTTGATACTTGTTTGACAGTATTCAAGTGTTTCTTCATCTCTGAATACAGGTGTGACAGTATTCAAGTGTTTCTTCATCTCATGATACAGGTTTTACAGTATTCAAGTGTTTCTTCATCTCTTGATACTGGTTTGGCAGTATTCAAGTGTTTCTTCATCTATCGATACTTGTTTGACAGTACTCAAGTGTTTCTTCATGTCTTACAGGTTTGACAGTATTCAAGTGTTTCTTCATGTCTTGATACTGGTTTGGCAGTATTCAAGTGTTTCTTCATCTCTTGATACTGGTTTGGCAGTATTCAAGTGTTTCTTCATCTCTGAAGACAGGTTTGACAGTATTCAAGTGTTTCTTCATCTCTTGATACTTGTTTGACAGTATTCAAGTGTTTCTTCATGTCTTGATACTGTTTTGACAGCATTCAAGTGTTTCTTCATCTCTAAGTAATTACTACAGGTTTGACAGTATTATTGATACTGGTTTGGCAGTATTCAAGTGTTTTTTCATCTCTAGATACTGGTTTGACAGTATTCAAGTGTTTTTTCATGTCTTGATACTGGTTTGGCAGTTTCTTCATCTCTTACTACAGGTTTGACAGTATTCAAGTGTTTTTTCATCTCTTGATACTGGTTTGGCAGTTTACCCAATGCAATTGTTTCTTCATGTCTTGATACTGGTTTAGCAGTTTATCCAAGTGTTTCTTCATCTCTTGATACTGGTTTAGCAGTTTACCCAAGTGTTTCTTTATGTCTTCATACTGGTTTAGCAGTTTACCCAATGCAAGTGTTTCTTCATGTCTTCATACAGGCTTGACAGCTAGTATTCAAGTGTTTCTTCATCTCTTGATACAGATTTGAAAGTATTCAAGTGGGTTATTTATCTCTTGATACTCATTTGAAAGTATACAAGTGTTATACATCTCTTGATACAGGTTTGACAGTATTTGAGTGTTTTAAGTTCTCAGTGATGCAGGTTTAACTGTAGTTTTTTAGTTGGTTTTTTGCGTCATCAGGAGGTGACGGTAACTGACACAACATTTTACTACATTAATAAACAAACAGTAAAAAGGTCAGTTCTTAAACCTGTTTACTCTTTTCTCCACAGATGGGCATTCACGACACATGAACCCTTTTCTCCCTGAAACCTCAAATGGACAATTCAATCAAGTCTATTCCATTTTAGACTATTTAGGGTTGATTTTTACAATATATGTCAAAATGACAAACAGTGTAGACCCTGATCAGAGGGCTCCTATAAGGAGCCCTCTGATCAGGGTCTACACTGTTTGCATAGAACAAGTGTACTCCTCACAGGACCTGGTAGGCTGTTTGCAAATGATGCATATATGCATGACTTTAAGGGTTCAAAGAGTTAAGCTTTTCCCTCAAGTCAAGCATCTCACAATTTAGGAACACCTTTTATTGCTGTTATTATTATACACAGGAGGCAGCATAAAGCAAATGAAAAGTGTTCATTTCATAGTGTTGATTCTTTAGTTGTAGAAATTTTAGTTTGATTAAAATAGCAGACAACAATTATTGTTGCAGATGAAATGTTGTGTAGCATACCCCAAAGAGTTAAATGCTGCTTAACCTTTAGCCTGCCAGTCACGACTATAGCTCCATATGCAAACAGCTTGGATCCGGATGAGACGCCGAGTAACTCGGCGTCTCATCCGGATCCAAGCTGTTTGACACTCGGACAACATTTTCAGCAATTTTGAGCAACTTTGAAGCTCTTTGAAACTTGAAGCAGACGAGAAATATAGCAGACGACAATTTATTTGGCGGGCTAAGGGTTAACATATAGCTGTATATATTTATAATTCTCATACACATATAATCAGCCTTTGGGTTTTTTACAAAGTTTGTGGGGCCAAAGTTTGGCCCAATCTCCATCACTAAAAAGTGCATTAAGATATAAGCAGTACATGTACATGATTTTGCCATAATCTGAATCAAAATGAGTTTCCTTTTTTCCTTTTCATAGAGTATCATTTAAACCCATTTGTTCACTGATAAATGAGTCAATTTAATTACGTTCTGGCATAACAAACAAACAAACCTTGATGGGGGTTGGTTAGATCTCGAGAGGGCTGAAAGTAAGACAGAAAACACCTACAGGTTTTCAAGTTTTTTCTAAAAAACCTACAGTGGGAAAAACATAGCTAGTACAGTAAAACCTCACTATTACAACCATTAAAAGAACACTATAAATTGACTACATAAACCACAGGTGACAGCTTAAAGCAAGATGAACTGTAGGAGCTTTCTGTTTTACGTTCATCTTGCCTTTAGCACCTGCCGTAAACACCTGCTCAAAATTATCAAGAGGTATTATTGTATAATATTATGGTGTTATCAAACCAATATTGGCAAGGTTTGATCACCATATCAATTATCTGCCTTCACAGACTATCAGCTGTGCCCACAGTATTTACCCTTAATCTGCTAACAGTAATAAGTAACAGTAAATTCATCTTCTTTGAAAAGCCATCATCAAATGGGATTTACAAATTGATCTATACCATCAATTTTACTGATTACTATATTAGTGTCATGCAAACATCTTTAAGATTCCAATTGGACATCAAATACTACGCGATCTAAACTCCTTATTACTTCGATTCTGTTTCTGTCTGGTTTGTTTCTGTCTGTCTGTCCCTTTTTGCCGCTGAATAATCAAATATAACTCCAAACTCTGGGAGTAGCTATAATCTGAACTATTTCATTGTCTAATAAAATATGGACCCCAGCAGACTTAAATGTCAGATTGATCCTTGAAAGAAACTGTGTAGACCCTAGCTTAAATCAGACAGCTCCTTCAGGAACTGTCTGATCTAGCTATATATGTTACTGATCTTAAACATTGTTTTACAAAAGCATCAATACATGCTAATAGCAGGAGAAAGATTTAGCACAGTAAGATTAACAGCCTTTGCAAAAAATTGAGGATCCAAATTAGAAACCATGCAATCAGAATCTGATTTGGATCAAAACAGCAGCAAATATCACTGTGACAGTAATTCTGTGATGGGCATGTCAATTTTAGCAATTTTTGCCAGGTGACGTTCTGATATGGATTGCCAGTCAAACCTGTATTAAACAACCTTATAATACAATAGCATGGTGATCTTTAAAGCCAGATGACTGCTTAAAAAAAAAATTATAATTAAACCTGGACAAACATAATGCATAGGAGCTTTTGCATTACTTTAGTACAGGAGGTTTCTCCATTGCTTTTGTCTTGCATTAATCTACATATAGGCTATTATAGTATTAACACAATTTATCCCATAAATATACCTTTTTACGCCTTTAATTTATACCTCCACTGAAGAAAATTAAATAATTCCACTTTATATGTATACAGTCTCGTCAGTCATGAATATGTACCATAAGAAATATTTTCTATAATTATCCTAGTAGACCATAAGTAGCTAGCTTTAAGCAGGCTGAACAAAATGATAAAGCCTTAGATTAAGAAGCATTCTGCTTTACTTTCAGCCTGCTTAAAGTGGTCACCTGTTTTTCAAAACTAGTAATAGTCTACACAGGGTAAATGATTTATACAGGTTTGACTGTACTCCAGTGAGACTCAGAGCTTTCACACAGAATTGTAACCGCCCACACCCACAATGTACAGTGGAGAATCTGTTATTCTTTCTCGTTTAAACGCAAACGTACGCAAACGCAAAACACTAAAACGTAGAAAAGTACAACTTTTGGACAATTCTTATAATTCATGTTTATCTTGGTGGCAAACAGTTTGGAGCCTGATCAGACGCCGGGTTACCCGGCGTCTGATCTGGCTCTAAACTGTTTGCACTGCAAAAAATAGTTTTAGCGTAAACGCGTTTATTGGGAAAGAATAACGTTTTCTCCACTGTACTAGGATGATTGATTCTTGACTGTCACAAACTAAATAATAACAGGAAGCTCATCTTTTATCTCCCTACAGATATATGACAACTATTTCTCTACACCCATTATACCCCATAGCCTGTTTCTAGTTTTGAAAACAAGGTACTACTTAAAGAAGGCTGAAAGTAAAGCAGAATGCGCCTTATGGCGCATTCTGCTTTACTTTCAGCCTGCTTTAAGCAAAAATCTGCTAGACTATAGAAAATATCTATTATGGTAAATATTCACATCTGTATAAATTGGAACTATATTCTTCAGTGGAGGGATATATTATAGGTGTAAAAAGTTGTATTTATGGGGTAATGGGTTAACTTCAGTCAATCTTGTAACCGCTCAAGGAAGTAGCAAGTTAATGCTTCATGCAGGATAGAAATCATACAGAAAGCATCAATTGATAATTAATATTAATCCAATTCTCCATAAATACACCTTTTTATGCCTCAAATTTATTTTTCCTCTAAACAAAACAGTTCTACTTTCATCACCATGGCTTTGATGCCACTTCAAACTGATTTTCAGCAGTTAAGTTTTAGTTTGAATCACATAATTAAAAGCTAAATTGAGAAAACTTACCCATATCAATATTTAAACCCCTTCACAATAATATCCCGAATATGATTTGCCAACAGTTTAGATTCTAAGATTTGCCAACAGTTTAGATTCTGGTTAGACACTGTGTAACATTTATAAAGCATCTGAGCAGGGTGCAAGCTGTTTGACACTCATCAATGTATCATTTTAACCCTTAGCCCGCCAAATAAATTGTCGTCTGCTATATTTCTCGTCTGCTTCAAGTTTCAAAGTGCTTCAAAGTTGCTCAAAATTGCTGAAAATGTTGTCCGAGTGTCAAACAGCTTGGATCCGGATGAGACGCCGAGTTACTCGGCGTCTCATCCGGATCCAAGCTGTTTGCATATGGAGCTATAGGCGTGACTGGCAGGCTAAGGGTTAAATAGTAAATACTAAATACATGTAGTAAATTTTCCTAAAAACTTGAGAAATAAAAGAAGAAAACCATTATTTTAAATAGAGACGTCATTGCACTATATTTACATTCAACATGTAAAGTCTCTATGTAATCGTATTAAAAATATGCAGGTCAATTCTCGATGAACCTACGAATCGAATCCGGTCCCAGCAAGTTAGAAAGAGGGCGGAGTCTCCGCCGCGAAGAAAATCTTCCATACGGCGGAGAGATACCGACCAAGTTAGGATCTACTTTTAGATTATCCGTTTGGGTATTTCGAAACCCCTATTTAAAGTCGCAGACAGTTCAATTAAAATCAAATTGCGATAAAAAAATAAATTAATTGCTGTTTTTAAGGGAGGTTATCATATTACACTCCGTCATTAAAGCTGTACGCGTTCTCTCCCTTCTCCGAGTGAGCAGGGATCTATTTATAGATTAGACAAGTAACTGTTGTCTTCCAATTACGGTTTGAAATTGACAATTTCAAACAATTTGTTCACCAGAATACATAGGAAAGTCGCTCAAACATAAAGCAAAATAATGCATTCACACTTACTAAATTGGTAACGTAATGTTCCGTTATGACATATTTAAACTAGTCTATGTGTATCGGATATGCCACGGATAGCCGCGGGTGTGTGTACACGCTGACTGTGTACATGTAGTCGCATTTCAGCGTTGCTAAGTGTAAAGCATGTATAAAAACTTGCGCCACCTAATTGTTTAAAATATGCTTTGATAATGGATATTCAGATTGAAATTTTTGTTTTAATTTCTTACGAGCGTTCTAAAGCACAGCGAGAAAGTTTACTGCGTAAAACCCTGAAATTATCATGCAAATACAGTACATGTAGTAAGGACTACTTTTGACACCATATTTAGAAACTGGAATGGCTATTACATCGATATTACATCTATCAAACCCATTTGGCCGGTATATGGTATATTCATATACATGAAAACAAATCTGGTCAAACTGCACATTAAATGGATGACAGAAAATAACAATATAAATATAAGGAATAAACAACATCTTTTTGCCGCTCATGACGGTATGACTACATTAGCTTCGGGGTGTAAATTAAATTTACCCCCTGCGAAACTTATGTAGTCATACCGTCATGAACGTCAAAAAGATGTTGTTTATTCCTATAGTGAAGGTGTTAAATGATGATACATTTGTATGTGCATGACAAGAAGATTGAACAATTCAATGGGGCCCTACCGATATACAGAGTTACCCCGCATGGAAAGTGTGATAAGAGTAGCGCCCCCTGAATGAGCGGTTGTTTCCGGTTCAAAAGTGAAGTACACATAGTATCGAAAATCCTTTATCCTCAAACACGAATTTGAGGAGATCGTCTGCTTGTTAGTGTAGAGCTTATATTATATACAGTAGAACCTGGCTATACATTATTGAAAGCGCAATCTCTCATATTGTTCAAAAATAGAATTAAGACATGCATTTACTTTACCTACAATAAAACTTACAAAAACTTCCATAGATATACCGTTCTATGCATATCATTTATTCATATGTTTATTAAAATAAGTCATCAATCTGCACCTCAATAAATATGTTATACCTCCCAGCAGATGATAGCTTAAAGCAGAATGTACCTTAACCTGCCTTAAGGGGTCACCTATCTTCAAAACTAATACCATCTATTGGGTAAAGGGTTAAACCCCGTTACATGGATGTGTCATAGCACATTCTGGTTGCTGTTAATCAACCATAAACCCTACCCGCTATGAATACCTATCATTTAATTTATTACTTTAGCTGATTAAATAAGGAACAATACCGTAGGAATGATCAATTATGCTAATAGCATGATAAGGGTTAATATTTTTAAAAAAAATACTGCCTACTTTCTTGATAAAAGTTTAGAACATGATATCAATTTTGACTTAAAACATATATGAGTGTGAAACAGTTCTACCCCTGATCAGCCTGTTAGTATATATGCTGCATCTTATCTGGTTCCAAACTTTTTATAAACGATAGTGTTTTAAGCCTATTATAATTAGTGAACTGGTAAAAGATCAACAGAAATAAAGTTTTAATCTACTAAAACGATGGAATACATGCTTTACTTTCAACATTGAGTTTTCAATAGAGTACACATTTAATGATAGGAGAGGGGTTCTAAAGTATTTATGTTGTTAAAACGGTATGTATTTCCTATTGACCCTTTAAATACGCCTTTGGTTTATGCCTCCATTGAAGGAAAGAGTTCTAATTCAAAGTTTTTATTAGCATGAATGTGCAACATTAAAAACATTGAATATCCTAGCAGATGGTAGCTTAAAGCAAGCTGAAAGTAAAGTAGCATGTACTTTTCAATCTACCTTTAATGGACACCTGTCTTTCCAGGTAGGAACAGGCGATCGGGTAATGGGTTTACCCATTACCTAAACCAATTACCCCACAGTCCGTGTTAAGTATTGAATATAGGTCACCTCTTAAAGCAGGTTGAAGGTAAAACATAATGCGCCTTAAAGTGCATCCTGCTTTAAGGCTCCACCCACTACGACATAAAATATCACCTATGTTTCATAATTATGACTGCTTAGTGCATGAAGAGGATTTAGTTGCTTATGAAGGTGGAATTCATTAAAGGAGTAAAAGGCATAATGATGGGGGTAATGGGTTAAGCTTTTGCACATGAAGGAGTGCATGGTATAGGAGATTAAAATGTATCCCCCACATGAATAACAATGTGGATCCTCTATATAAAAAAAATAGTTTGGTGTGTTTTAATTCCAGCCTGTGTACTCAAGCTTCCGTTTTATGGCTTGTCATAGCAGAGATGACTCTTACATGTATGGGACAGCAGCTGCACCCCAGTGGGGGGTCAGTATACAATTCGATGTCTAGCTAATTGGTTACTTCCTGTTGTTAGTTGTGATGATGCTTTGCGCTTTATGGCCCCTGGGCAGAAGCCTTGAGAGGTGAAATCCATGTGCGCTATGAACATGACAGGCTGAACTATTTCTATGAAATTTCTGTCAACTAAAATCTGATGGTATATAATGAACAAACAAAATATACATTTTTGAAGAAACTGTTTACCATTCAACATATTTTAAAAGATCAGTTTAACCATTTGCCTAATGAATATTCATGTCATTATTAATAACTGAATAATACAAAGTTTATGTTTAATACCGGTAATGTCTTAATAAATATCCCCTTTTTCACCTGTAATAGGCAGCATTTATAGACCTATACTGTCATTTAAGAACCAGAGAGGACAGTCATTGATTATAGAGACTGTTCCTATATAGTAACCATCTGACCAGGATCTACTTTTAATCCATGTTAACGTTCTTTTACCGAGGTGAAAACCCGTGTCTGTTAAGTATGTTAAAAGTCAGCTTCTTTGTTATATAGAAAAAGTATGATCAGTGCTACTTTCGGTTTGCTTAAAACGATGAAATAAATAACCGTCGCATTTGACATTAAACCAAATTAATACATTAAAATACATAGGGATAAACGGGAGCTTGACTGCATATAGATATAGGTATCAAACTAATAAACCGCATTCGATCTATTCTTTTCCGAATCGTTTATGACCGTTATCGACACCGTCTCAATACCGGAAACAACCTTTTCCTTATCAAGGGAGTTAACTCGTGATGAAAATTGGGATAACTCTGTAATGCGGTAGGGCCCCATTTCATCTTTGTTGTCTCTACTGTTATAACCAGGATATAATGTTCTCAGGATTGTTTCATATTCATTTAATCTAAATTCAGTTATTTCATTCACCCCTGAAACTACAAATAGACAATTCCAGTTTCTTATTAATTATAACCCTTTCCCCCATACTGACTGAAGTACCTTTCAGTGCATTTAATTAATTCATCCACTATGAAAAGAATTTCAATTAACACAGTCATGAACATGTACGTACCATGAGAATTTTTTTCTAAATCCTAGCAGATAATTAATTATATGAGTAGCTTAAAGCTGGCTGAAAGTAAAGCAGAATGCCCCTTAAGGCACATTCTGCTTTACTTTCAACCTGCTTTAAGTGGTCACATGTCTTCAAAACTAGAAACAGGCTATATTGGGTAAGGGGATAAGTCTAGTTCATGACCAACTACAGCGCACCAGTGTGTCTGAATCCTTTAAATACTGCCAAGACCAGAACTGGCTTCAAATTCTTCCGTTTTGTCTTAAAGCTAACCCATGGGGCCTCTGAGCTCATGAAAGCAATGAGACTTTATTGGCGAACCCTTACAATACTGATTTTCTGATGGACTCTTCCATCTTCAATACACCATTCTACAGTCGAACTTTGATATCTCAAAGTCGGTTTTGTCGAACATACCCGTATTTCAAAGTTAAAACGTGGCTAAGCCACGTTTTAACTTTGAAATATGGGTATGTTCGACTTAACCAAGCATGAAATAATGCAGTTCATATGGCGACCTATCAAATAGTTTGAGTTAAACGATTTCGAGATATCGAAGTTCGACTGTACTTATTTAACCAATCTAGATAGATTTGATACCGACAGGTCTGACACTATTTCAAAAGTACACAATAGGAACACTGATCTGGAACTGCAAATTTTGTTTGCAAAGGATGTATATTTATTTTCTTCAGTGGAGGAATAAATTACATGCACTAAAAGGTGATTCTACGGGGGGAAATTAAGGGTTAAACAGACTACAGCTCCAATCTATGTCAAAGACAATATTCAATAACTCAGAAAACGGTAAACAGCAAGCCAATGTTTCTGATAATTGTCTCATTTTGTTTTATGGGAGAGCACAGTGACGGTTCCCTATGGACAACCGGAACTTGGGAACTTTATGTTTCTGTTCTTCCTGTCTTGGGATCCAGCCAAAACAAATTGTTTAGTTTTTGTCTCACAATATACAATAAAACCTCCATTTTATGATCACTAAAAAGATTATTCTAAATTGAGTATATGAAAGACAGATGGCAGCTTATAGGTGAAAATTAATTAAAACAGAAAACACCTCAATGCAATGATCTGAGCTTTCTGTTTTCTTTCACCTTGCTTTAAGCAGCCACCTGTCTTAACCCTTTCTCCCATAAGCACCTTTTAGCGCAGTCAGTTTATTCCTCCACTGAAGAAAATATTTCCGATTTACACAGTCATGGACATATACCATTAGAAATATTTTCCTTATCCTAGCAGATGAAAGCTAAAGCATGCTGAAAGTAATTAAACAGAATGCACCTAAAGGCACATTCTGCTTTACTTTCAACCTGCTTTAAAAGGTCACCTGTCTTCAAAACTAGAAACAGACTATAGGATAAAGGGTTAATAACGAAAAAAATGAATTAGTTTAGTGGTTGCAAAAGAGAGGTTTTACTGTATTACAACCGAACCTTTAAATATCAAGGAGCTATATTGGAATTTTTTACCCTTAATTTCCTCCACATATACACCACGGGATCCCTTTAAATTGTGCTTTAATTCTTCTTCTTTATAAGCACCACTCACAGAAAAAATAATTGATGCTGTTGAATACAGATAACAGCTTAAAGCAAAATTGTAAGTAATGCAGAAAGCTCTAAAAGGAGCTTTCTGCTTTACTTTCATCTTGCTTTGTTAAACAATATCTTGCCTTGCACTCAAAGGAGTTGCATAATTCTGCTATACTTTCAGCCTTATTCAAGTAACAATCTGTTTTCACGTTAATATGGCCTATATTAAATAATACAGTGGAGAATCTGTTATTCTTTCCCGTTTAAACGCAAACGTACGCAAACGCAAAGCACTAAATGTAGAAAAGAACAATGTTTGGACAATTCTGATAATTCTTGGTGGCAAACAGTTTGGAGCCTGATCAGACGCCGGGTTACCCGGCGTCTGATCTGGCTCCAAACTGTTTGCAGTGCAAATAATAGTTTTAGCGTAAACGCGTCTATTGGGAAAGAATAACAGATTCTCCACTGTACAATGGAAAGAGTACAATGTGCAACTGTGGCAATCATTCAATCATGATCAGTAATTAGGTATATATTAGAAAGATTGATACACCTTAAAGTTTAGTCTAGACAACTTAAACTTGCACTAGTTAAACTCACAAATATTTCAAATTCAAATTCTCAATATCGAGAGCGTAATTAGCTGCAAAAAGAAATCCAGAGCATGACAAAGTTTACTAAACAATAAAGCAATGATTGGGCAAGCCTGCAAGCAGATATAATTTGCCCATAAAAACTATAAGCATTGAATTGGCCAATCAATAACCATAACATCAGTGGCTATCCCAGGCCTTACCATTGACGTCCAAATATCTCACTTATGTCATCATGAAACTACATATCTTCCTACAGTATAATAGCTAGACCAGCTTAATTATTGCAAAATACAGTAAAACATCTCTATTACGACAACTAAAGTGTGCTAATTATTAAGTGTAATGACCGGTGCCTGCTTAAAGCAAGGTGACAGTTACTTAAAGATAGAAAGCTCATTTAAGATCTTTCTATTTTACTGTCACCTCCATTGCTGTAAGCTGTCAACTAGCTGTCTTTTATACAATCAATTTAAAGATTTCGTTTTAGTCAGTTGGTAATCGTAATTGAGAGGTTTTACTGTAAAACCATACCTCCAAATAAGGTATTCAAAATATATTGATGATGCTATGATTTCTCGTTTAATTAATTACTCCATAATTGCCTTTTAGCCGCTTTAATTTCCTCCCCTGAATAACATATAGTTTCACTTTCAACATAGTCATGAATATATAAAACATAAGAAACAAATTCTAGATCTATAAATTATATCCTAGCAGATGGTAGCTTAAAGATAATTTTTAAGACTGAAAGTAAAGCCTGCAAATGAGACTTTTGGCACAGCTTGCCTTCTTTACTTTTAACTTGCTTTAAGTGGTTACCCATCTTCAAAACTGAAAACAGAATATAATGGTAAAAGGAAAACAAATGCAATGTAATAAATGCAGAAAATTATAAGTTCTGGAAAACCTTTGACAGTTTATTGAAATCTGAGTGGTAAACAGTTTGGACACTAAGCAGATGTTGGGTTATCCAGAGTCTGATCAGGCTCCAACATTTCTGTGATAATAATTGCACATGAACTAGACTTAATTGGGGTCTGGAATTGTCTATTCAAAGTTTCAGGGATGAATGAGGTTAGGCGCATTCTGCTTTACTTAAACCAGCTTTAAGTGGCCACCAGCTGTCTTCAAAACTAGAAACAACCCTTAATTGAAACTTATTTGTTCCACTCAAGTCTAAGGATGAAAGAAAATCAAAATTTATCAATAATTAAAATTCAATAATTACTCACTAAATGCAAGCACAAAGAGGGAAACAAAATTCCTCAGTATTACGTCAGAATGTTTAAAAAATTTATGAAGACTCTAAGTTTAACCTTTTTAAAAATTGAAAAATGACAAGCTTATGTTGATTCTGAAGATTGTTTTTAGAAATGATTTCTGAAAATATTGTTCAACCAATTTACAGTGCTTACCTTCTGATCTGTCTCAATTTACAAAATATACATTAACCCTTTACCACAGAAAATAGTTTCATTTTATACACCCATGAATACAGTGGAGAATCTGTTATTCTTTCCCGTTTAAACGCAAACGTACGCAAACGCAAAACACTAAAACGTAGATAAGAAAACTTTTGGACAATTCTGATAATTCATGTTTATCTTGGTGGCAAACAGTTTGGAGCCTGATCAGACGCCGGGTTACCCGGCGTCTGATCTGGCTCCAAACTGTTTGCACTGCAAATAGTAGTTTTAGCGTAAACGAGTTTATTGGGAAAGAATAACAGATTCTCCACTGTATAAACATGTATACCATAAGAAATTTTTTCCCTACCCTAGTAGATTGTAGCTTAAAGCAGACTGAATGTTTTTAAGCAGAATGTGCCTGCTTTAAGTCATCACTTTTTTTCCAAAACCAGAATCTCAGGTTATGGGCATTCCTTTATAGAAAGATTTAGATTTAGAAAGATTTAACTCAATATGTAACGGGGTCCCTAGGGGGGTGGCAAATTGCAAAATTCTAAAGAAATTAATCTGTGTTTCAGTGTTTAACCCGTTACCCAATAGAAAATCCACTTTATACAGTCAGGAATATATACCATAAGAAATGTTCCTATATCCTAGCAGATGGTAACTTTAAACAGACTGAATTGTATAAAGCTTTAAGAGAATTCTGCTTCACTTTTAGGCTGATTAGAGAAATCATCTGTCTTTTAAATACTGCCAGGCTATAGGGCAAATAGATAATTATAGTTTGTTTTTAAATTAAATTCAGTGCCTTTTATTCTTTTTTGCCAGGGGGGAGGGGGGCATTTATCCCTTTTTTTCACTTGAAAATCTTTTAAACAAATAACATTTCCAAAGCAGACTTATATACATGTATATCCATTCAGCATCTAAATTGTAATAATTAACACTGGTTATATACCCTAGCTGGCAAGATTTAATATCAACTCCTCAGTGACACTACCAGGTTTTACTAATCTTTGGTATCATGTGCTAAATAATTAAAATAGAGAAAATACTTTTAATTGGAGGAAAAAAACATTCAGTTGACTCTTAATTATAGCACCTAACCACTTAAAGCAGGTTGAAATTGAAGCAGAAGTGCCATATTTAAAATCTTTACATATTACAATCTATGACAATGACAGAAAATTCAGTGTTTGATAACCCTTTCCCCTACAGAATGACTTTTCCCCATTACCCCATAAACATGCCTTTTTACGCCTTTAATTTATTCCTCAACTCAAGTAAATAATTCAAATTTATATATGTTATGAATATGTTTCTTAGGAAGATGTTTCTATATTCTAGCTGATGGTAGCTTAAAGCAGGCTTAAAGTAAAGCAGACTGTGCCTAAATAAGGCACATTTTGCTTTACTTTCAACTTGCCTGAAGTGGTCACCTGTCTTCAAAACTTGAAACTGGCTATGGGGTAATGGGTAAGATGCATCTGCCTACAGTTACATAACTCCGCTACATAAACACTATAACAAATTATCAAAGAACCTGGTGGTGCTTTTTAATCACTGATGGCAGCTTAAAACATGATAACATTAAAACAGAAAGCTCCAAAAGAAGCTTTCTGCATTACTTTCATCTTGCTTTAACCCTTTACTCCCACTATTAGCCTGTAATTTCAAGCATTGGAGACAAGTGATCACTTGAATTAACCCTTTGAACCCTAGTCCAGCATATAGGCATCCTTTTCAAACAGTGTACATGTGAATAGTACACTTGTCCTATGCAAACAGTGAATACCCAGATCAGAGGGCTCCAAAAGGAGCCCTCTGATCAGGGTCTTCACTGTTTGTCATAATGCCAAACATTGACAAAAACAACCCTTAAAAGTCAGAAATGGACTAGATTTAAATGGAAACAGGAATTGTCCATTTAAAGTTTTAGGGAGGAAAGAGTTAAGTTGAAAGTAAAGCAGTCTGCAACATAGGGCATATTCTGCTTTACTTTCAGCCTGCTTTAATTATAAGCTACCATCTGCTTAGTGCTAGAATATAGAAAATATTTCTTATGATACAGTATTCATGACTATAATTATTGGAACTATTTTCTTCAGTGGTGGGATAAATTAAATGCATTAAAATGTATATCAATGGAGGTGATGGGTAAAGTGCAGTCATCAGCAATTTCTGCAACACATGTTTCAGTTATCATGAAGGAAAGGATTTCAGTTATAATTATGTTGTAGTTACATGTATGTAACTTTAGAATAGAAAAGATTCACATTTTCTCCTGACAAATTTAATTAAAAAAGTAAAACTTTGCTACTTTGCTTGCATAATGCATTGAAATTTGCTCCTTAAGAAATAATATAATCCCAGAAATATCACTTAATCTTCTACTGAATGGCCTCTGTATGCTAGTTTTATTATATAATATGCTTGTTACTGACTCAATCTTCCATTTAAACACACACAATACCAGTTTAACTTGGGAAGCAAATATTTCATGAATATGAGCAGTAAAATTGATTCCACCAACTCTTTGCACTCTAGAGGCAATTTAACTGTAATATTGCAAACAGTTGGATCCTGAAGAGGTGCCTGGCTTAATTCTCATCAGGATCCAACCTGTTTGATATGTCTGACCCTGTTTTTAAGAGGATTAGAAATATCTGTTTTCTAAAACAGTTGCAGATGGCAATTTTTGCTTTTAAAAATAAATTACCCATCAAATAGCAGTAAAATTGATTCCATTTATGCATTCTTCTTTATTCCTTTAAATCACACACTATAATTAAGTTAGATATTAGAGTCTACAATAAATTTGAACTATAATCCTACTATATATATTAAACTCTTTGCAAGTTAGTGACTGAACCATATATAATTATCTGTGCAAAAATTTGGAACTTGATGCGACGCTGCGTAATGCGGAAATTTTTGAAAAATTCCATTTTGGAACAATTCATAGCAGACAACTATTATTGTTGTAGATGAAAAAAATAACTCGATCAGCATGCAAAGAGTCAGGACTGCCATAAGTTGACATGAAAAATCCTAAGATTTCCAAACTTGCATTTTTCAAGTGCGATTTAACGAATCGTACCTTTACCCATAATCCTTTTTCTTGTTTTTTGACATGCAACTACTTAAAGCAGACTGTATGTAAAGCAGAATGCGCCTTAGGGCGCATTCTGCTTTACTTTCAGTCTGCTTTAAGCTACTATGTACTGGGAAAAAATCCGTAGATTTAGGAAAAATCCGGAGAAATGGCAGCCCTGAAGAGTCAATAAATCAAAATATGCTATGCTATGCTAAATGTTTCATACATTGACTTGTAATTCAACTTTTGAATAAATCAGTTTACAGTTGATTTTTAGTGCTTTTTTAAGAAACATTAATTTTCAGAATATTATTTAAGTAAAATACACAGTACAGACACTGATCCAAGGGCCATATCTTGTAATAAGCTGAGACCTGTATTCAATTCTGGAATACAGATTAATCCATTAACCCATAAATACGCCTTTTTATGCCCTTAATATATTATTACGGTGAAGAAAATAGTGCAAATTTATACAGTCATAGATCTAAATGTATCACAAGAAATATAGTTTCTATATCCCAGCACATGATGGCTTAATTAAAGCAGGCTTTAAATCTTTCCTCCCTGAAACTTAAAATGGACAACCCCAGTTTCTATTTGAGTCTAGTCCATATCTGACTTTTAAGGGTTGTTTTTGTCAATATTTTGCATTATGACAAACAGTGAAGACCCAGATCAGAGGGCTCACTGTTTGCATAGGACAAGTGCACTTTTCACATGTATACTGTTTGAATGGACGCCTATATGCGGGACTAGGGTTCAAAGAGTTAAGTGGTCACTTCTCTTCAAAACTAGAAGCAGGCTATGGGGTAATAGGTTAAGAATTCACATCAGGTTTTCTCCGAGACACAGCTAGGGATTTTGGGTTTTAGAATTACTAATCTTCTCTGCAACAATTTTTACTGACTTTATATCCATATTATTGGTATATTAAATCATAAAACGAATATTACTTCAAGTTATAGAAAACACAATCATGACGCTGTGATTTTGTGTCTAAACATGATTATAAGTAACAATAAAACCCTCAGCTTTGTAATATGAAACATTAAAATTAGATTTGTTTCAATAAAATACTATATTTTTAACCTTTTCTTTCATTTAGCAATTATAGGGCAAACCATAATCCATCTGCGTAATAACCCAATCCCCCATAGGCTGTTTCTAGTTTGAAGATAGGTGACCACTTAAAGAAGATTGAAAGAAAAGCAGAATGCGCCTTAAGGCGCATTCTGCTTTACTTTCAGTCTGCTTTAAGCTATTATCTGCTAGAATAAAGAAAATATTTCTTATGATTTTTATTTGTGACAATATAAATTGGAACTATTTTCTTCAGTAGAGGAATTAATTAAAGGCGTAAAATGCGTTTTTTATGGGGTAATGGGTTAAGGGCTGTATTATAGTACTGCTTAAGGCAAGATGAAAGTAAAGCAGAAACCTCCTCTACCTTGGTCTTGCTTTGATCAATATTCAAGTTTCCTTCATTTCTATAAAGCATAAAAGCTAGTTTTGAGTTTTTTCTCAGACAATATTTTGGAGCAGACGACAATTCAGTATGATATTTAAGGTTATTAATAAATAAAGATAATGCAGAACTAAATGTTTTCGCCTGGCAGTCCCATCATTCATACATTTATAGACCTGATACATTTGTCTTTAATAAACCACAGCTAAATGCAAACCCCAAATCAGAAAAATTACCGATCATATATTTTCCCATCTAGTACATTGCACACATACATATTACACTTATACCAGTAGAATTAAGGCTTATATATATAATAAGACAGAGTCATAGTTTCAGTTAAAGATTAAGCACAGTTTGTTTCAAATTAAGTACTGGTACTTAAATCCTATTCCTTAACTCATTCCCCCATAAATACGCCTTTAATCTATTACTACATTGAAGAAAATAGGTTCACTATATATATACACTTATGAAAATGTATCATAAGAAATATTTTCTATATTCTAGCAGATTATAGCTTAAACCTTAAAGCAGGCTGAAAGTAAAGCAGAATGTGCCTTGAGGCGCTTTCTGCTTTTTTCAACCTGCTTTAGAGTCATCAATCTTTAATACTAGAAACACCTGGCAATGGGGTAATGGGTTAACTATCTCCACAAATTGATCCTATGACAATATACTCATTTGAATAATTGTCCCTTTTAGACGATTCTAATGACTTAAGTCACAACATAGCTGTCTGTTGAAATTTAGTGTTAGACATTGTAATATCTACCAGTATTACCTCATATCACTCAGATGTGCCGAGTTAACCCGGCCAGCCTATTAATGCCACAAAAAAAATTGTCTCTGCAGAACCTGCAGTGTTTTCTATAGCAAAAAAAGATATGCCTTTCAGTTGTGAACTTCTTTCATAGTATTTTAGCAATCAGGGTCCAAAGTTTATAATAATAAAGCGTTATTTTAAGTGAGTTGAGTCTGAGATCATTCTCTAGCATTTTGATTGTTCAGATTTGCATTTTATAACCCAGGCCTCCATGGACACAAAGCTCTGCATGATGATAACAACGAGTCAACAACATTTCACTTTTATTTTTCTTAAAATTTCTGTAAAACCCTATGTTTTGACCACTCATTAGAATTGTCTCATTAAAATGATTCTAACAAAAACTGTTTTCACAAACGCTATGTAACAATGTGACTACTCATTAGAATCATCTCAAAGAAATAAAATTATTTTAGTGAGCAGTCACAACATAGGATTTGGTGGCAAATAGCATTATGTTTTTAAGAATATTAATTTTACCTGAAACAATTTTTTCTCCATATAAATATAATAAACAGCCCTAAAACTTTTTTAACTCATTACCCCATAGCATGTTTCTAGTAAAGAAGATAGGTGACCATTTAAAGCAGGTTTTCAGGCACATTATGCTTTACTTTCAACCTGTTTTAAGCTACCATCTACTAGAAAATATAAAGTATATTTTATGATAAATATTTATAATTGTATAAATGCCAACTATAATTTTATTCTGTGGAAAAAATTAATTAGAGGCATAAAAAAGTGTATTTATGGGGGAAAGGATTAAAAATCTTACATACCTTTCTATACAGCTAAGTCTTTAGCTGTTCAATAATAATACCTCCAACTCTTTAAACAATAAACAGACTGAGTCTTTCTCAGATAATGTTTTTAATGGGCAAGCCACTCCTTTATGATCAAACATGCAACAGATCGAATCGTCTAATCACTGTCACTGTCACCGACAGAACTACAGATCCTACCGACTTAACACCGGTTATATAGCCACCCAATTAACCCTTTGAACTCTCAATAAACGTCATCTGCTTATTAAAACAGTCTCCTGAAGTTCTTCAATTGATTATTTCCTTCTCTATATCAGCATAAACTCGAAACTAGCGACAAACAGTTTGGATCCAGATCAGGCCCCAAGGAACTTGGGGCCTGATCTGGATCCAATCTGTTTGCAATGCTCTTAAATAATCGTTTGCCCCACGTTAAAAGAATTCAATATGATCACATTTATACTTCCTGTTTTGAATGGGTTCTGCTTGTAAAGTTTATTTGGATAAACTGGACCATATATATAAAGGAGTACGTATTATTGCATATCCCCTGATGAAGACGTAACTGTCAAAAGTGCTTGGGAAACATTTGCAGTATTTTCACACTGTATGAATAAGTTTCTTTCTCTACTAATTATATATACACACACATCTTTACTCTTATTCTTTGCATCAAATAATTTTGATCTCGTGCTTTGGAAGGACGTTAATTAGTAGATGTCACCCTTTATTTCTCTACTCTATAAAGGAGTACAGTGGAGAATCTGTTATTCTTTCCCAATAAACGCGTTTACGCTAAAACTATTATTTGCAGTGCAAACAGTTTGGAGCCAGATCAGACGCCGGGTAACCCGGCGTCTGATCAGGCTCCAAACTGTTTGCCACCAAGATAAACATGAATTATCAGAATTGTCCAAAAGTTGTACTTTTCAACGTTTTAGTGTTTTGCGTTTGCGTACGTTTGCGTTTAAACGGGAAAGAATAACAGATTCTCCACTGTATGTATATATACTAGGACAGGGAAACCTGCATAAATCAGCCATTCAATAGAAATACTCTAAGCAGTATTATTATATAAACAACAGCTTTTAAAGTACAAAACATTATCCAGGAATGCTCTGAAAGCTAATGTTATGATGAAATAAGCATTAATTTGGTCCTCGGTACACAGTTTAACACAGAAACCTGTTTTAGAAATATTGTTGCTTTATCATTGAATGACATAATTTCACACAAGTGTTACTGTCATTTTCCCTGTATAAGTTGAGTTACCAATAATGATAATACAATCATGTACTTAACCTTTTGCCTGCTGGTCGCGACTTTATTGATTTTTGCAAACAGTTTAGATCCAGATCAGACGCCGCGTAACGCGGCGTCTGATCTGGATCCAAACTGTTTGACACTCGTCTTTGGGTTTATTTACTTAAAAAATGTATCAATCTAAATTTAACATACTTTGCAGACGACAATTTCAAAGCAGACGACATCACCGCAGGATAAGGGTTAAACTTAGTAGCCCTTACAGTGCCAGAACAAAGTATATTTTATTCATTACAGTGTAGAACCAGATCTGAGGGTTCCTAAATAACCCATTTCTCCAAAGATATGCCTTTTAAAGCCTTTAATTTATTTCTCCACTGGAGAAATAATAATTGATATGACTTGGTAGCTTAAAGCAGACTGAAAGTAAAGCAGAATGCACATTGATGCAAATTTTCAGCTTGATTAAAATTATACTTTCAATCTGCATTCTTAATTCAAAACTAGAAACAGGCTATATGGAGTATAATGGCTAATTAATTTCTTCTCAATACCGGATTGGCTGTAAATCATGAATACATACACTATAACCAGTACAGTAAAACCTCTCTATTACGTCCACTAAATTGTGTTAATTATGCGGTGTTTCTGACTCCATGATGATTGCTTAAAGTGAGGTGACATTAAAACAGAAAGCTCCTGTAGGAGCTTTCTGTTTTAATTTCACCTTGCTTTAAATTAAGCTGTTTCCTCTCTTCATTACACTCATTTAGCCTTCTTTTTAGTGGTTGTAATCGAGGTTACTGTATATGGTAAAATGAATTTTACAAACAGGTAAAGGTAAAGGTGATAGGTTTATCAAGTCTGAAATTTATATGTCATATTCTTCCGACTTTTACAATTACCTCCCTGTTCATCGAGTCACAAGTCGGCCATTTACATTCGGCGCTACTAGCAGCCATGACACATTGACTTATTTCCCTCTCAGGTACCCATTTAAATCACCTGGGTGAAGTGGAGCAATGTAGGGTTAATTTTTTGCTCAGAAAAATTTCAGTGATCCTGACAGGGTTCGAACCAGGAACCTCTCGCTTCCTAGTCGAGCGTCCTACCACTGGGCCACCGACACCTACAGGAACAGGAAGCTATCCATACATGGATCAAATGATTTTAATCAAACAGATTGTATTGTCTAGTACTATACATGTACTCAAATACTGATTAAAATTGTCGTATTCAGCAATCATTGTCTGCTCCTATTCTAAAACTCGGGACTTTCACAAAGTTATTAAATTTTCAAAAGAAAGTCAGTGTACGTCCTGCTGAGATGCCTATAGTTGCTGCCCGGCAACTGGGATCCAAATTGTTTGCAAATAGAAGTCAATTCATGGCTAGAGAACTTAAACTCTTTATAATTATACTCTCATCTGCAAAAATTGTCTTCTGCTCCTTAAATTCTAATAATAGAATTATCCAAAAGTGAATTTCAAAATAGCTGGTGTCAGAGTGTCAAAGAGTTTGGATCCAAATGAGACGCCATGTAATATGGTGTCTCATCTGGATCTAAACTGCTAGCAAAAGTTAAATCACAATTTCACTGCTACCATGCAAAGAGTTAACCAATTACCCCATAGCCTGTTTCTAGTACCACTTAAAGCTGCTAAGGTTGAAAGTAAAGCAGAATGTGCCTTGAGGCGCAGTCTGCTTTACTGTAATTTTTTTTTCGAAAGGTGCATATTCATGACTGAATAAAGCAAAACTATTTTCTTCTGTACAGGAATAAATTAAAGGCATCGGTGTATTTATGGGGTAATGGGTTTAAGCATTAGATTCAACAACATTCTGCAAGTACGAACCATTGGTCTATTGGGATTTTATTCCTCAAACAGTCCTAACAGTCCTTGAAGAAAAGCATGCTTGAAAAAACAAGACACTAATAGAATAATTCCCAGTTTTCTTTTCTCTGTATTTGGAAACCAATTATGAGAGAGGATTATTTTTGGCCAGGAGGAAAATCGTACTTAACCCATTTATCCCTAAATATTTTTCAATTAGGACTCCAGATGACAAGACAGAAGTAAGCATGAGTTTTCCAACATTTTCTCCCTTATGTCTCACCTAATCCCTATGCTGTGACTAACTTAACACTTTCCCTCATATATAGACGCGCCTTTTAGCGCATTCAGTTTATTCCCCCCGCTGAGGAAAATAGTTCCAACTAATACAGACATAAATATGTATCATAATGAATATCTTCTTTATTCTAGCAGGTGGTAGCTTAAAGCGGGCTGAAAGTAAAGCACAATGCGCCTTAAGGCGCATTCTGCTTTACTTTCAACCCGCTTTAAGTAGTCACCTATTTTCAAAACTAGAAACAGGCTATGGGGTAAAGTGTTAAACATAAGATCAGATCTAGGTCTGCACTGTTTGAAATGCACAAGAAGAATTGTTTTCCTGACCTGCTTCAATTCAATTATTGTACAGTTAACCTGATCTAGCTACTACGACCACTGAAACTAAGGATTACAGAACTGCCATAAGTTGACATAAAAAATCCTAAGATTTCCGAATTTGCATTTTTCAAGTGTGATTTTACGAATCATACCTTTTCCCCATTGCCTGTTTCTAGTTTTGTTGACACGTAGCTGCTTAAAGCAGGCTGAAAGTAAAGCAGAATGCGCCTTAAGGCGCATTCTGCTTTACTTCAGCCTGCTTTAAGCTATCATGCAGAAAAAAATCCGAAGATTTAGGAAAAATCCTGAGAAATGGCAGCCCTGGGTTTATAAGTGCATGACTATCTTTCTTGCACACCAACACCTGAGCCTTATTTAATAATTGCAATTAATTATTATATATAGTTGTAGAAAAACACTTCATTTTACATGTAGCTTAATTTTAAATGCTTGTAGAAAAATACTTTAATATTGATACTTTGTAATACTTGTGGCTAATACTTGTAGACATTATACTTCATTATTTCTTCACTTTACTTCTAAACTAATACTATATACTGCAGAATATAAATCATTTAAAACTTGTATCAAAAACTTATAGCATATATAGCTACCATCTTCTAGGATAAATATCCTTGAAAAAGACCTGGTGAGGGATCGAAACGTCGGACATAATAAAAGATCGAAAACACCATATTGCCTTGGTCGTGTGTGTCTTACTGCCGTTCCTTTTCCACACATAGGATAAATATAGAAAAGAATTAAATATGACGCAAATTCATGACTGTTTTAATTTGAATTATTTTCTTGAGTGAAGAAATTACAGGTGTAAGCAAGCTGAATATAAAGCAAAATGTGTCTTTCAGGCACATTTTGGTTTACTTTATGCTTGCTTTAAGTCGCCACCTTACCGTATCTTCAAAATTAGTAACAGGCTATGGAGTAAAAAAGTTACAAGCTACCACTTGCCACAAGGACTACATATGTATACATGACTGTATGCTTTTGTATGATTCTTATGATCATCTCAGCTTTGATTGTCACTGTTAATATGGCAAGCACAATAGCAAACACATGTTCTCAAATGATGTTCCTTTTGGCATACTGGCAGTAAACCCTGTTGTTACAAATCTTGAATACAAGGCTCACTTTTGGTGTTTAACCCATTACCCCATTAATACGCCTTTTTACACCTTTAATTTATTCCTCCACTGAAGAAAATAGTTCCAATTTATACAGTCATGAATATGTATAATAAGAAATATTTTCTATATTACAGCAGATGGTATCTTAAAGCAGGCTAAAAGTAAAGCAGAATGCACCTTAAAGGCACATTCTGCTTTACTTTCAACCTGCTTTAAGTGGTCACCAGTCTTCAAGACTAGAAACAGGCTTTGGGGTAATGGGTTAAGCCAGGTGGCTGCTTGAAGCAAGATAAAAGTAAAGCAGAAAGCTCCTGAAGGAGCTTTCTGCTTTACTTTCATCTTGCTTTCACTGTTACAACCTGTCATTAACATAATCAATTAAGTAGTCTTCCATTGGATAGTGATAATAGTTGGGGTTCAATGTAATGTACACTGAGATTCTCTCAGAACCGGCCTGTAATGTTACAATTACATAAAATAGAAGGTGTTTATTTTACATATGTGTGAAAGGTACTTTATTATAACTAAACTCTCTCAACAGTACTTGATAACTCTTGAGGGTTATATTGTTCCCTTTTGGATCATTTTAGTTACCAAAACATGAACCACTGTCTACTTGGAATTCTTGATAGTTTATTAAATACTTGAAATTGAGTATATATATATTCTAAACACTTAACAGGTCTGTGACGTTCAAAATAATAACCCATTACCCAATAAATACACCTTTAATTTATTCTTCCACCTAAAGAAAATAGTTCTACTTAATTTATAGAGTAATAAAATATGTGCAATTTAACACCAAAAAAATCCTATATTCTAGCAGATTTTTTTGTTAACCTGACTAAAAGCCGGTTGAAAGTAAATTGAACCTTAAGGGCACATTCTGCTTTACTTTCAGCCTGCTTTATGGTGGGTACAGTCCAGTTAATAACAGGCGGAGGTAGGCAACTGCATGGGTAGAACCTTGCACCGACCTTCAGCAAGCCAGCTGGAAGACTGAAGTGCCCTGACCAGGAAATTCAAACCCACAGTGGTGAAGAGTTCAGTGATGTAAGTCACAGTTACCTATATATTTTTTTTTTATTATACTAGGACACGGATGCCCCCTGTCTTAGGTACGGTAGGTAGTTGTTACTAGCTGGCTTATATATCATCATCCAGGATCCAGTGTGATAAGTATTATTATAGCTTCAGGCAATGCAACAAGGATGTGGTTTCTTGTTTATCACTTTTGACCTGTTTCCTCTCTTTTTAAAGTCTTTAAACGGTAAAACCTAATTAAATTTTTTTTAACAGAAACAATTGCTTTCTGCTTACTGACTGTATATATCAAATCAAGAGTATTCCTATAACCAGATGTTTATCAAACTCTTGGTTCTTGATAAAAAAACAGAGTAAAACAATTTGTATAATCTGTATAACTTAAATATATGCTAATTCTTCTCCATTCATTTAGGTAAACCACAGTTGGAATGTATGACGCCACAATTAGGTGGTTAATTAACTAATTATACAACCCATATGTCATATAAAAACGTTTTACCTCTAATTGAACAAAACAAAAATCTTCGAAAACACTTACAGTCAGACTTGTATTAACCCTAAATTACTCCATAGATAGGCCTATAGTATTTATGCATTTACAGTGCTCTCTCTCATAAATACTACGACACCAAACAGGAGACAAAAATTTTGTACATTGTTCGGAGAAAACATTCCAAAGGGAAGATACCACATCAGACTATAAGGAGACAGATCCTATAGGGTAGACCCTGACAAGGCTGCCATAAGTTGACATGAAAAATCTTAAGATTTCCAAATTTGTATTTTTCAAGTGCGAATCGTACCTTTACCCCATAGCCTTTTTCTTGTTTGTTGACATGCGACTACTTAAAGCAGGCTGTAAGTAAAGCAGAATGCGCCTTATGGCGCATTCTACTTTACTTTCAGTCTGCTTAAAGCTACCATGAACTTGGAAAAAATCCGGAGATTTAGGAAAAATCCGGAGAAATGGCAGCCCTGCCCTGATCAGACAGCTCCTTCAGGATTAACAAAAGCAATTTCACTCACTTATGATGTCACTGACTTATGTAGACTGAAATAGATCTACTCTCGAGGGTCACATGAAGACAGTGAAGGGGTTTTACCATAATACGGAAAAAAAGCTTGCTTTTTTTCCGTTCTTAGGTAATGCACGGAAAAAACAAAGGATTTCCAATTCAATTCAATCCCTGACAGACTTTGAAAAGTGTTTGATTTGCGCGTGCTTAACTTCCTGTAACTAAGCAACAATACGAAATAGTACTAAAAGAATCCAACAAATGCAAGTGGTCGTCAGTTTTAAGCTCTCGATTCAAATTTTCGTTTTGTTATTCACCATATAATGAAGCAATAATTGATGAAGAAAGACGATATTTACGTGGCCTTTTTTATTTTAAATCGTAGTTAAACGAACTATATTTTGTGAAACCTACGCCGGAAACGGCGTAGTACTTCGTCTTAGTTCCGTCGTCAAATTATGTCAGACAGTTTGAGTGATTAGGACCATACCATTTAACGATTAGAATCTACTATTGGACATGGATATTCCACTGGAAAACAGGATCTATTGAGACACAGAATTGTATACACCCGGGATCAGTTATCAGGTAAGTTGATTTTAATGGTATTATTCCCTACTGCTATGTCTGAAGTATCGAAAATTCGACGAAATTGACATCAGATTTGTGCGGCTGCAATTAATATTATTATTGTATTATAACCGAATAATCCCCCGATAAAATATCTTTGCGGGACAGTCGGTGGTTTACACTGTACCAAAGATGGCTACTAGAAGCAAACCTATGTTTTGATATAAACTCGACATCAATAAGAAATGTCTGAAATGATTAAGAGCTAGAGACCACCAGTCGTTAAAGGTGTGTATAAGCGCCACAGGCTTCTGTGAAAGAAATGGATTTGTTTGATCCCAAATTGCGGAGGGTGATAACTGCTGTACAGGACTGCATGCTGTAGCGTGTTCAATTGATCAATTACCACTGTAGCAATTTGTGCAGAGTACACTACATTTTTCTTTCCAAATAACCCCGGTTACATTACACTTTAACTTTTGTTTTCATTGCAAACAGTTTGGACTTGGTAACCCGGCGTCTGATCAGCCTCCAAACTGTTTGCCACTCAATTTAAAACTTGTAGTCGGAGTTGTCAAAAAGTTGTCATTTTCTATATTTCATTGCAATGGGTTTCGTTTGAATGGAAGAATACCGTTTTCTCCACTCTGACTGTATTTTAGAGCCAATCATTGAATCATTATGGCCGTAGATGGCAATCGATTTCTTTACTGAACTCATGACTGTATTCGGATGGTTACAGACTTGGCAGCCGGTACGTAGTTTAACAACAGCGATTTAGGGTTTATTTTACTGTTAAATCATGCCGTTTGTTGTTTTTCATCGACTCATAAAAATGACAGTTCGGCTCCCGGTCAAAGACAATTAAATGCCATCTTTGAATCTGTAGAGGAAAATCCATATTTATATCTGGACATCGTCAAACCAGTCAAAATACTATCCCTGAAATCCTGAACGCCAAGGAGGGGAGCCTTTAATGCCAGTATTTAAAGTTTTTGGCTTGACTCGGCAGCTTGGGCTTACATTAATCTGGAATTTTATTGTGACATTAACCTATAGCGTGTTCAGTTAGTAACTTACCGTATCGATTGCATCAATTGCATAAAAAAACATAAAAATTTAACTAAAACAGACTGTTTGCATGATATCGATTGCGAATGGCACGAATGATCTCATGGGTAGTTAGCCAACACGAACAAGAAAAACAAAATGGTGACCAAATGAGTTTACAAAAATAAGCGAACAGTCCCGAATTAATTTCTCATCAATAAACCAACATTTTCCGATACTTAATGTATAAAAAAAACCAGCTTACATCTGAGCAGTTAAATCTTATTTTTATATGCGGTAAAATTGATGCATTTGAGTTAATTAGTAAACTTTTGCTTGTGTTATTTCGATTCGTACATAAATCGATTGTACCCAGGTAACCCTTGAATTAGTAAATAAACATGGTGGCGCAACTGTTAATTAAACTTTTTTATTCACACTTTTTAGCTCACCTGGCACGAAGTGCCAAGGTGAGCTATTGTGATCGCTCTGTGTCCGTCGTCGTCTGTCCGTGCTCACAAAATGATAGTTAAGTGGCTAAAATTGACTAAAATAACTAGGCACGCAAGTGAAAAAACATTAACCTGGCAGTTTCTTGTAACATTAACCTGGCCATTTCTTGTGACCTGGCCAGTTGTGGGACTTAGGGGTAGGGTTAGCCTCCAGATCATTCTATAACAAAGTTAGATTTCAATTATGTGGCTTACCACACACATTTTAACCACATAAAAGAAATAAAATAAAGAAGGCAATGACCACTTAAATGGAGATTGTGGGTATGTCCGGCAGTCTGTCCGTCGTCAAACTTTTTGTTAATGATCTTCTTGTTCACTACTGGGCCAATTTCTTCAAAACTTCATAGGATTGTTCCTTGTAGGATACTCTCTCAGATTTCTTCAAATATAGGTCACCCAAATGAAATTGTTGTTGCCATGGCAACCAATTGAAAAAACTTTAAAAATCTTCTTGTCAAAAACTACTGGTCCAAATTGAAAATAATTTTACCCAAATGTGCCATTTGTCGTATTCGACTGGCAAAACTTTAGCTATTCCATCAATTGAAATTACACCACGAAACAGATCTGACCAATCAAAAAAATGTTTATGGATTATGTTTGGCGTCTATTGCTCAACGAACTCAACAAGGGTTTTCAGCCGATATTTTTCGTACTCCACGGCATGTGTCACACTACCTGTCGAACAAAATATGTGCTCCATGAGATTTGGTTGCTCCACGAAAATTAGCCAGTCGAAAACACCTATTGGTGACCGTTTATCAGATTTTTAAAAATGATTTTCCTATCTTAAAAAACATGGTCGCTAGTGGGTGGGGCAGATTTTCCTTACATGGCTATATAGTGAAAACTTTAAAAAATCTTCTTGTCTGAAATCGATGATCCGATTTGAAAGTAATTTCACACAAATGATTCATATGGGTGACTCTCTACGAAATTTCTTAAAATAATTCTGATATATAAAAAACATGGCCCCCAGTGGGGAGGGGCACATTTTCCATATGTTACTGTATAGTAAAAACTTTAAAAATCTTCTTCTGTGAAACTACTGGTCCAAATTGAAAATAACTTTACACAAATGATCCATTAATAAATCTATCAGATTGCTTAAAATCATTTTGTTATCTTAAAAAACATGACTACCAGTGGGTGGGGCAAGCTTTCCTTATATTTCTGTATAGAAAATCTTTAAAAATCTTTTCCCTGAAACTGTTGGTGTCATTTAAGAATATTTTTACACAAATAATGATTCATATGTGGCCCTTTGCCAGTTTACTTTAAATAATCTTCCTAGCTCAAACATAACCACCAGTGGGTGGGGGTGAATTTACCGATGATGGCTTGTATTGAAAACTTAACCATTACTGGTCCATTACCATGACCATAACCATAGGTACCAGGTGACAGATTAAGGGCCGCATGTGGCTCTTGTTACTTATTTGCTCAGACGCACAGCTGCACATAATACTCAATACGAGGGGGGCTGCAGTATGGATAGATAGATAGACATGTAATCAAAAAATTACAAAATAAATTTAATAGATCTATCTTAAAATATTCTCATCATCCATCAAAGAATTAAGTGCAATTCAACTGCCTTTTAAAGATGACATTTGACACTGGCTACATTTAAAATTATTAAATTTATTTACCCCTGTGAATCAAGCAGTAGATCATCTCGATTTAAAATGTACCTTCCGCTTAATCATTTGATGTATACCCCTCTTATAACCAGGACTAAACAATACTTATTGATGGAATAAAAAATAGCTAAAAACTTACAGAACAGTGGAACTAAAGCAGAAAACATCTTCAAATGCTCTCTGCTTTACTTTCATCTTTCTTTAAGTGACCACCTGCTGTATACAATAATGATTACTGTAGCCTCAGTGGTGTCTACAGAGTGGTTAACCTCATCCTTGGCAACTCTCAAGACATATGTTGGTTGTTTATCCTGAAAACTTACACATATTTTTAAATTATTTCAACAGGGGCAATGGTAATATGGTATGGATGGATCCCATGGATGAGTCAGATTTTATGGCACCAAAATACAAAATGGGTCATATAGCATGGATGGATGATGAGGGATGGAGAGATGATGTTTCAGGACAGCTGATTTCATCTTATCTCATTGATCGAGATGAAAGCCATGTATAACATCACACTAACGTGGTACCAGACCTTTCAAGGGGAATTCAACTGCCATAAAATATGTAAATTATTGCTTCTTTCATTAAGAAATTACAAAAATTTAGAAAAATGTAAAATAAACAAGAGCCCCATGGGGCATATGTCGCTCACCTGAGAATAGCTGTACATCAAAATGGAGATAATGATTTATGTCCAGGACGGGGTCATTTTTTACCCGAGGGGCATAATTTGAACAATCTTAATAGAGGACCTGTAGATGATGCTATGTTCCAAATATCTAAGATCAGGGTACTAGGGTTCTAGACATGAAGATTTTTTTTAAGTTTCCATTGAAAAAATCTGTTTTTAGCTCCTGTGACCTACATATGCAACAGACTGGAACCATTTGAACAAAATAGATAAAGGACATCTAGAAGTAACACCATGCCGAATATCAAAGCTCTGGCTATATTAGCTTCAGAAAAGAAGACGTTTGAAAACTGTGACCCCCGGGTGGGGCTAATTTTGACCCCAGGGGCATAATTTGTACAAACTTGATAGAGGACCTGTAGATGATATGCAATCGACCAGAACCATTTGAACCTTATTGGTATAGGACATCTAAAAGTGTCACCATGCCAGATATCAAAGCTCTGGCCATATTATTTTCAGAGGAGAAGACGTTGGAAAATTTCACTATATAACTCTATGTAAAACTGTGACCCCCGGGGCGGGGCCAATTTTGACCCCAGGGGCATAGTTTGTACAAACTTGATAGAGGACCTGTAGATGATGCTATGTGACAAATGTCTAAGATCTGGCCCTTGTAGTTTCAGACAAGAAGATTTTTTAAGATTTCCTTATTTTTTCACTTGGTTGCCATGGCAACCAGAGTTCTACATTGTTTTTAATTCTTTGAACAATTTTGAAACAACTTGACCCAAGGAACATGGTTGAAATCTTTTCAGCAATATATGAGGAGATGTCATTTGAAGCAATTGTTAAAGACAACAATGACTGTATAAAGTGAAATTATTTTCTTCTGTGGAAGAATAAATTAAAGACATAAAAAGGAATATGTATGCGTTAATAGGTTAATAAATATCATTATTTACATTTTCTAAATATAGGAAACTATATGTAAATGAGTGGCAAATTTGGATCCAGATTAGATGCAGCATTATGTGGCATCTGACCTGGATCCATACTGTTTATGGCCAAGAATTAATTGTGGACTGATAGACAGAAAGATAAACAAACAAACAAACAGACATACCAAAAGTAATATGCCTTGAACTAAGTTGTGCTTGAGCACAAAATAGCAGACATCATAATTTCTGCTATGTATCTCAGTGACCTGAGTTCAAAGCTAGCTTTGGGTCAGTTATGCAATAAGAGACCGTCTCAGGGAGAACTGACTATTATCATGCTGAACTGTTGTCTGCTCCAAATGTTTGTATGTGAAATATGTAAAAAATAATAACTTATATTTTCTAAATATAAGAAAATATGTAAATGAGTGGCAAATAGTTTAGATCCAGATTAGATGCTGCATTATGTGGCATCTGACCTGGATCCAAACTGTTTGCAAATATAGGTGATTTAGTATAAGGGTGCTTGAAACCCTGCTTAAACCTTCAGTAAAACAGTATAACCTGAATAAAGCGGCAATGAATCCTGCATAAAGCGGCAATGAAAAAATCCCTATGGTGAATCCCTATGGTCAGTTTTAGTTTTGATATTAACAATTTTGAGAGAGAATCACCAGGAGATACTAAAAAACAAATATCAAAGCTGTGGGCCTAGCAGTTTTTTACAAGAAGATTGTTTAAAGTTTTTCACTTTTTTAAATAAATTACAATAAGTAGTCCACTTGAAAGTTTCATTTTAACAATTTCTGTAGAGAAGCATCCAAGGAACATCATGAGCAGTTTGAATCCGCCCTACAATCCCCGGGTTCAGAGGAGATGTCGTTTGAAGTAAAAGTGAACGGACAGACGTACTACGGACAATGAGCGGTCACAATAGCTCACCTTGAGCCTTCGGCTCAGGTGAGCTAAAAACACTGAGGTTAGCCTTTATTGAAATTGCGACATGGTGAAAAAACATGCTACTCATCTGGGACTTGCAAACAGTTTTGATACAGATAGGCACCACTTATTCTGGACCTGATCTGGATCTACTCTGTTTGACACTCAGAAGTCAGATTCTAATTCTGTTAGGTAAAATAGATGTTTATTGAAATTTATCATACAATACTGAGCATGTACATGTAGCTATTTGTAGACTATGTGTAATGTATAAGAATTGTTAAGGGTTGTACCTTCAAGTACTTGAACCAGATACAAACTGCCTTGGCAAACAGTGTAGACTCACATGCAAAATATGAAGTATCTATCAAATGTAGCTGCAAAGCTGTGGACTATGTCAAGTTCACCCTATTTGACCTTTAGATGACATCTACATGGCCTTGACCTTTGTCTGGCTTAACCCAAGTTGTACTGTTCTCAAGAGATTCTTTAATGCACATGCCAAAATGAAAAGTCACAAATTTATGGACTTATGGCCAATGCTAAATTCTGCCTATTTGGCCTTTAAAAGCTGAATCTCCTTTAAATGCAAAATATTTTCGTGTATTATGTTATGATTTAGAGAGCCTACAAAGTACAGTATATAGTAAATATTTGAAAGAAAACATTTGAAAGACAAGTTAAAGGCAATGTGTGTGGGGCTTTAGATTGAAAAATAAGCCAGTAATGTGTACAGTTCTGACACTAACAGTATAATGATTTTCATTTCAGTCCATGAACTCTGATTTATGATTACAAGTCAGTGCTGCACATAAGTTGGAGTAATCAGACCAAATGCAGCTTTTCTTCATGTCAGCACCAACGCCTATGGTGTTACCATTCATTAGAGTTGTCTTGAGAACAGGATTCTAATAAGTAGTCACACCACTGGGTTTAATGTAGACATAAAGACTTTATTTTCAGTTATCTGTAGCCCTGTATGAGTATAACTATGTCAACACTAATTTATTATCATTCTGATTTGGCTTTAGCTCCATTGATTGAATACATATACCAGACATGCTGGAAAATTCATGGGAAAGTACAACTTAGCCCAAACCATGCCTTATTCACATGTTTCCATAAAGCCAAACAAAACTTAACATTGCCTCCAAATTTCAGCTTATGCTTTATAAAGAATAGTTAAAGAAACTTCAACATAACCTCCTACTTTTGCACAAGTAATTAGATGCTAAAGCATGAAATTGTTAGAGACCACTAGTGTCACTGTGCGAATAAAACCTGCTATTTGGTCAATATGTTAAGTGGTACAAAACTTATAAAAGAAAACAACAACACAAAAGTCCTGACATGTTTGAGGCCTGTAAAGTGCCTTATACATAACAAAAATTATTTATGTACTATCTATTGCAGAATGAGCCCTGTATGGTGGTCCATGACCAGTGCAATGTTTGGAATGACCAGTGCAATGTTTGGAATGTTTCCCTGCCTGAAGTGGTAAACAATGTAGGACAAGCATCAACCATAACATTCAGCAGTTTCCTATCCAAGATGTACTTTCATACAGATACCGGTAGTCAGAGATTGTGATGCAAGAGAGAACAACATAATTATGTGCTGAATTGGAGTGATAAATATATGAACTGATTAGAGCGGTGGATACTTTAAAATGGATCAAATTCCATGTCAGCACCAAATCCTATGGTGTATTTTAACTAATCATAAAAATTATCTTTTTGAACCAATTCTAATGAGTAGTCACACCATATGGTTTAATGCAGACATAAAGATTTAAGTTCTTGAAGTACTCCCCCTTATGCGGAGCCCTGTATCCATGTTAATTCTTTAAAAGAAAAACAATGCTGTTGTAATTTGTGACAAATTATTTTAATTATAGTCTAAAAGCTGTAATTATGTATATATGAAATTGAAACGTAACTTTAGTGTTATTGTGTTTTTTACTGCTGTGTACTATCAGAACAGATGAAATAAATAAAAAGCAAATTAAATAATTATACATAATGAAATATTTTTCCTGTTGTGTTTATAAATAATTCCTAAAGTGCCAGTAAAAACAAAATCAGAATTGAAAGCCCTAGAGAACCTTAATTTTAACAAGATCATGTTTTTCTTTTTGTCAATGTGATATTTCACTCTTTGACACTTTTTTTGAATCTCGATGCCAACAATTGTCTCATTTACAGTAAAACATATCTAATACAACCACTACATGAGGTCCAATTGTTGGTGTGTAAGACAACTTGTCAAGTGACTGCATTATGCAAGAACATCTAGATAATAGTAAAGCAGAAAGCCCCTTAGGTGCTTTCTGATTACTTTCACCTTGCTTTACCCCTTTCCTCCATAGCCAAAAGTGCAAATCTCCTATATCAAACTATGTCAAAAACACTGACTGTTTAAAGTAAGATGAAAGTAACTTTTTGCAGGGAGCTCCTGTTAGAGCTTTTTGCTTTACTTTTATCTTGCTTTGAACTACCTCATGTTTTCAAAACAGTCACAGGGAAGCAAATTCTCATTTGATATCCTTATACTGAGGTGTAGGTAGAGGTGCTGTAGGCACGTCAGTTCTGTGGAGGAAAGGGTGAATGTATGGTCTCTGTTATACTGCAACAGAATGCAAGTTTTGACCACACAGCATTACTGTATTTCGCATCCTTTTTATGTCCCCCCACAACATAATCGGGGCTATACCGGTTTTTATACGCTCGTCTTCAGACGGGACGTATTATGTCGTGGCTCTGTCTGTCTGTCTGTCTGTCCGTCCATTAACTTTTTCATGTCGGCTCTCTAATTCAAACAAATTTAGTTCGATAACCAACAAGATTGACCCAGACATTCAAGAGTTATGCCCCTTTTTTCGTCAAAAACGGGCATTTTAGTTTGTCCGCTCTCTAACTGGAAATAATTTATTTTAATCCTTTGAAACTTGGTCACCATGTGTATGACCATAATATCTCGGTCAAGTTTGATAACCAGCATGATTGCACCAGACATTCAAGAGTTATGCCCCTTTTTTCGTTAAAAATGGGCATATTTTAGTTTGTCCGCTCTCTAACTCAAACAAATTTATTTCAATCCTTTTGAAAGTTTATCAGCATGTGTATGACCATAATGTCTTGGTCAAGTTCAATAACAAGCAAGATTGCCCCAGACATTCAAGAGTTATGCCCCTTTTTCGTAAAAAACTGGCATATTTTAGTTTGTTCGCTCCCTTACTCAAAGAAATTTATTCCAATTTTTTTAAAAACTTAGTCAACATGTGTATGACTATAATGTCTTGGTTATGTTCCATAACCAGCAAGATTGTCCCAGACATTCAAGAGTTATGCCCCTTTTTTCATATAAAACGGGCATTTTTTAGTTTGTCCGCTCTCTAACTCAAACAAATTTATTCCAATCCTTTTGAAACTGGGTCAGCATGTGTATTACCATATTATCTCGGTTATGTTCCATAACCAGCAGGATTGCCCTAGACATTCAAGAGTTATGCCCCTTATTTTGTCAACAACTGGCATTTTTTAGTTTGTCTGCTCTCTAACTCAAATAAATTTATTCCAATCCTTTTGAAACTTGGTCAGCATGTGTATGACTATAATGTCTCGGTCAAGCTCGATAACCAGCAAGATTGCCACTGACATTTAAGAGTTATGTCCCTTTTATTGTCAAAAAGAGGCATTTTTTGTTTGTCCGCTCTCTTTCTCAAATTTATTTCCAATCCTTTTAGCATATGACCCCTAACTTTCAGGGTTCTTTCCCTTTTATTCACCTTACCTTGATAGGGTTTTGGTATGACTACATTCTAAGATCAATTTGACGGGCGTATGACATTTGACAAACCTTATTATGACGACGACGTCCAGATGACGTCATGATACTATGGTGATGATGCATTTGAATAAGCTAGAACAAGCGGTTTTCTTTATATATTGCAACACAACAAAAACAAGGAGTACAATTAGCCTGCTGTATGATTTTATTTGAAAGCCAAATGAATACATTGCAGTGACAAAAACCTCGGCCGTCGGGGGCCATTTGTCACTTTCTGTGACACCATTCTTGTTAGTCATCCTATTTTTATTAGTTCATCCGAGACTTTTCAAGTGAACTATATAGTTAGTCTATAGTGATCAGTAGATGTCTGTTGTCCATCTAGCGGCCATAGATTTACCCCTATCAAATTCATATTTTCTCAGGATATTCATCTTGAAGAGTTGTAGCTCCACTTTGAATATGGGTCGTATGGAGTCAAAAAGCAGGTCACAATGTCATATCTTAGATGATAATTTATTAAGACTCTACGTAAAAGTACCACACTTTTGTCAAAATCAAGAAGCATTAAGTTATACTTATTAGTACAATTTTGCTTTTTTTCCGTCCATAGGCGAAGCCTAAATACATATTAAATCATACTGTAGAAAGTTTGAATTATATATAAATAAGAATATTCAATTTTGTTGCATGTACAAATTTGATGAAAAACATGATAATTAAGGAAAGCTGAAAGTAATTTCCTGTAATGTCTACATAACGTCATAAGTGAGTGAAATTGATTTTGTTAATTTAGATTTGTAATGACTTTATATGAGTGAAAAGTTATAAAGTACTATTGTGAAAGTCAAATTTCCAATTATGAAAGGAATATTTTTAAAAATGCCTTAACTGCCATGACGTCAGCTGCTTCAACCCATTGCTACATGATAGATAAACCTTTTTATGCCTTTAATCTTAACCCTTAGCCCGCCAAATAAATTGTCGTCTGCTATATTTCTCGTCTGCTTCAAGTTTCAAAGTGCTTCAAAGTTGCTCAAAATTGCTGAAAATGTTGTCCGAGTGTCAAACAGCTTGGATCCGGATGAGACGCCGAGTTACTCGGCGTCTCATCCGGATCCAAGCTGTTTGCATATGGAGCTATAGTCGTGAGTGGCAGGCTAAGGTCTGCTTTACTTTTAACCTGCTAAACAGATGTCATATATAGTTCTTCAAGACTAAATACAGGCTATAGGGTAATTTAAGGCTTAATAAAGCCCCCATTCCCTGCTATGAGTCATCATCTGCTTTAAAAATAACAACAACTATTGTCTGCTTTTATTTATAAAATGTTAATTTTATGCAAATTGACTAAAGTAACATATGGCAATGAGTGTCTGACAGTTTGGATTCTAATTAAACGTGGCATACCAACTAGCTGTTTGCAAGTAATCATCATGCATAGTATGCGGAGTAGGGCGATGAAAGGATTATATATAACTGTTTGTAATATTGTTATCTGCAAAAATTGTAGTCTGCTCCTATTCAAAATATAAGATCATTCTCTTTTCAAAATAAGTCAAAGTCTCAAACAACTTGCATCTCGAGCTAATCTCTTCATTACCATATCATATTATATCTGCTTTAATCTATTACCCCATAAATACACCTTTTTATAATATAGGCCCTCCTCCATTGAACAAAATAGTTCAAGTTTATATTATACAGTCATGACTCAATCTGCACAATAAAATATAGTTTCTTTATCCTAGCTGATGGTTGCTTAAAACAGGCTGAAAGTAAAGCAGAATGCGCCTTATGGCGCATTCTGCTTTATTTTCAACCTGCTTTTAGTACTTTGTTCCACACTTGACAACCAAGCCTAACCCAGTTATAAGGATTAATCAATGGCCGGCCCAGGTTAAACAAAACTCGATGATTATGAATTGATGATTATAAATATGATGATGATGATGATGAGTTAGCTTTGAAAAAAATTTCAAAAGAAATATTGAAATGAGCGTCAAACAGTTTGAATCCTGATCAGATGCCGCATCCTGCGGCATCTGATCAGGGTCCAAACTGTTTACAATGCACTCAGGGTAAGACAGTACTGTGAAAGGATAATGGAAACGGACTGGGAGCAATTTCTGAGGTATGGTTGGATAGTAAATGCCTTATAACACGAGACTAGCATATCAATATGTCAACACACTCAATATACAACAGGTACATTTCTGTCACACTCTCTTCCGTAGGGAATTATGAAAGAAAAAAATGAAATGCAATGTTGTCTGGGTGAAAAATACTAGTGCAATTAATACTTAAGGAATTCCAAGACTGAAGATCGCCTTTTTCTATGTTATCTCGGCATTTTCCGTGTTTAACGGAATATACCGAACACTCCCATATAAAACCTGGACTATAATGTTAGAAATTATCCGAACGTAGTCCGAAATGTTGCAAATCTCGTCTTGTAAATTTGCCTGGCCTTCCTCTCACGGGTTCGAATTCCTGACCGAGCTCAATATATTTTTCTTTGAAATATGTATCTTTTTTAAACAAAACCTTTTCCTAAATCAATGATTAGATGTTTATAAATGGGCCTGACAATAACTTGCAAAAATATTTAATTACAAGCCAAATTTATTGTTCAGTCTTTAAAAATTATTCAAGGTCTCCAACAATATTTCAAAGACAAAATTATTTTTTTCCAGTTAGGTGTGGCCAAATGTCTTCATATTTTGGATTTAGAGTAAACTGCACAAATCAAATATTTTCTCACTTATTTCAGCATCAAATCCTATGGTGTTTCTACTCAATAGAATCGTCTCTTTGAGACGATTCTAATGAATATAGTGACACCATAGGATTTAAAACAAAAATAAAGATTTTAGTTTTTGAAATACCCCTCTTATCTGGAGCCCTGTCTATGGAGTAAAAGGTTAAGGAACTTGAATAGTTTATTTGTACTTTCAGGAAACAGTATTGATATGAGTGCCCTGATACTGATAAGATTATAATTTGATCTTTGCAAATATTATTCAATGTATTGAATTATACAATGAATTAATCTCCGTTTATAGAGAAATATCATATTACATGAAAAAGGAATTAAAATATTACAACACAAACACTATAAATCTCATTGCCTGTCATATCATTAGGTGCATGCTTGTATCATCTGTTTTGTAATAGGGCTCCAGATAAGGGGGAGTTTTCTGAACAAATTCAACATTTTTTCACTCATTTCAGCACCAAACTTTATGGTGTTACTACTTATTAGAATCATCTCAAAGAAACAATTCTAATGAGAAGTGACTAGTGACAGCATAGGGTATAATCTAGAAGTAAAGATTTTAGATTTTGAAATACTCCCCTTATCTGGAGCCCTGTTGTATAACAATCAAATGGATTTTTCCCCGAAACAGTAAAATTGTTGTGATATGATGTGTAAACTTAAACACAGAACTTGATATAGCGTGAAAGATAAATAGATTAAATAAATGTTTAACCTTATATAAGGAACTTTTATTTAACCCTTTACCCTATAGCCTGTGTCTAGTATTGAAGATAGGGGGCTACTTAAAGCAGATTGAAAGTAAAGCAGAATGCACCTTAAAGGCACATTCTTTTCTTTCAGCCACTGTTTTTAGCTATATAGCATTTGCTAGAATATAGAACCTATTTTTAAAATGCATATTCATGACTGTATAAAACTGAAACTATTCTCTTAATTCAGTGGCTGAATAAGTTAAAAGGCATAACAGTGACTATTTATGGAGTACACATGTACTGTGTTAACCCTCAATCTGCTGAATATTCCTATATTAACTCATTCGCCCCTGAAAGTTTTAATGGACAATTCCAATTTCAAAATAAGTCCATTTTGACTAATTAGGTTGATTTTAACAATATATTTCAAAATGAGAAACCTTAAGGATACCTCTGATCAGGGTCTACACTGTTAATTTGCATGGGACAAATATAATCATCACAGGTAAACTGTTTGTAAATGACAAGTATATACTCGTCGCTAGTGTTGAATGTGTTAAATGCCTTACACTGGATGATAAAATATGGAAAATGCAGACACTGATAAGTAAGCTCTTTTAGGAGCTATTTCTAAGAGGGTCCACACTATTTTCAGAAAGTGTCAATATACCTGTAAGGTAAAATCTTCAGCTGGAGAAGGGTTACAGTGGAGAAGACGTTATTTTTCTCGCTTAACGCTTTACTCCATAGCCTGTTTCTATTTTTGAAAACAGGTGACTACTTAAAGCAGGTTGAAAATAAAGCAGAATGCGCCTTGAGGCGCATTCTGCTTTATTTTCAGCCTGCTTTAAGCTACCATCTAATAGAAAATAGAAAAAAAATATAATGATACATATTCATGACTGTATAAATTTTCTTCAGTGAAGCAATAAACTGAATGTGCTAAAAGGTGCTTCCTTGGGGGAAAGGGTTAAATACAAACCAACCCCAAACACATTAACTTTACAATTTAAAATGTTACGAAAATGACAACAAATTGAAATTTCTAAATTGCTATTTTAATTTGAGTAGCAAACAGTGAGTTTTGAGCCTGATCAGACACGGGATTACCCGGCGTCTGATCTGGCTCAAAACTGTTTGCAATGGAAATAGCAGATTTAGCGTAAACACGTTAATTGGGAATAATGTCTTCTCCACTGTAACACAGTACTCCATAAATCAAGAGATCGTATTTCTTAATGCTTCAGTCTTGTTCATGAATTATCGATGACCACAGACTTGACTGTAGTTTCAACAAGTGCAAAATTTGATCCAAGATTCAACATCCAGAGTCAATATGACACCTTTTAACAAAATAAACATGGGGCAAAAAATAATTAGGCTGTGTAGTAATACGAATAGGTCAGTCAAACTGGTATTGAATAATTACAGATATGATCAGTCCTTAGTACAGGTGACATGAGCTTTAAATGTAAGACAAAGGCACAGCAAAAAGCTTCATATGGAGCTTTCTACTTTGCTTTTGTCCTCTGCATAAAGCATTCATCTGTAACCTGGATTAATTGAAGAGTGGTCGCTTAGCTCATGTTCAACTGTCTAAGTCCTAATTCTTTATCCAATAGACTGTTTCTAGTTTTAAAGACTTGAAGGTGACCACTTAAAGCAGATTGAAAGTAAAACAGAATGAGCCTTTAATTAGCCTAGAAAATTTAAGTGCTTCGCTATATAGGCTAGATATATTTATAACCCTTTACCTCATAGCCTGTTTCTAGTTTTGAAGACAGGTGACCACTTAAAGCAGGTTGAAAGTAAAGCAGAATGTGCCTTAAGGCACATTCTGCTTTACTTTCAGCCTGCTTTAAGCTAAAATCTGATAGGCTATATAAAATATTTGTAATAGTAATTGTTCATGAGGGTATAAACTGGAACTTTTTTCTTCAGCGGAGGAATAAATTAAATACGCTAAAAGTCGCTTCTATGGGGGAAAGGGATAAACAACTCCATCCTCTAGTTCCTTTTGGAGCTGTTTGATCTAAGTCTACACTTTTTTCTAAAATTTACCATCATCTGATATACACTAATAACTGGAGAATGTTCTTAGAGCTAGCATCTATAGGTAACACAAGCTTAACCCACTACTCCATAAATATTACAAAAGAAATTCATCAGGATAGCATATTAGGTGTACCGAAACTGTCATGTAAGTTTTAAACTTATTTCGATATGCAAATAGAAAATAATTTTATAATTTCCATAAATATTATTTTTCCACCTTTACCTTATATATCCACTAGAGAAAACAGTATGACTTTACACCATTAGAAAAAGACAATGATTGAGGCAAACATTTATCTTTTTTAAAGATATTACTATAATAATTGTAACACCTTCAATTTAACTCTCAGCTGAAGAAAATAGTTCCACTTTATTGTACAGTCATGAATATGCACCAGATCAGGCACCCATATTTTGAGAGTTGAATATGTATATACAGTAACAGTATAGATCTAGACATTTTCAAAAATATTGAATACTAGCTAGCTAGATTCTCCTCATTTGTAAGATTAAAATTAAATAAATCTGATAACAGTTTGGATTCTTGCCATCTAATCAGGATACAAGTTATTTACTACTTTGATAATATTTCTGGAGACACTGTGGAACTAATCAAACCAGTAGTTTAGCAAACAACAAATTTGCAGCAGACGACATTCATTCAGTATTTAGCGGCTTACGAAAAGAGTTGTTTCCCAGTTGCGTGCTGTTCCATATATAAATAAAGCAACAGTTTGGAAATCCATCATGTACCAGTGCTACAGAAACAGACTGCTTCTGTGACTTACTGATGGAAAACCAGCTGCCATGACAGGGGAAATGTTACTAGAACCAGTCTGACTACACAGTTTAAGTGATCTATTGGCACAATAATTGAATCAACATTATAAATCAACTGTTCAAGTACGGACTTAACTGTTTTCTCCAAACAAATACCATAGAGCTCCCTTTTCCCCTTCTTCTATTTAACCCTTTTCCTGATAGAAGCACCTTTTAGCGTGTTTAGTTTATTCCTCCGCTGAAAAAAATGGTTCCAATTTATAAAGCCTTTAGTATGTATCATACCAAATACTGGTATATTCTATATTCTAGCAGATGGTAGCTTAAAAGAGGCTGAAAGTTAAGCAGAATGCGCCATAAGGCACATTCTGCTTTACTTTCAACCTGCTTTAAGTAGTCACCTATCTTCAAAACTAGAAACATGCTATTGGGTAAAGGGTTAACAGTCTGCAAAAGTTATTTAACTCTTTGCATGCTGGGTATTTTTATGTCTGCAGCAATTAATTTGTCATCTGCCACTGTTATAAAATAGATTTTTCAAAATTTCTTTTCAAAACGGAGTCAGGAGTGTCAATAACATGCAGTTTGGATCCTAATCAGACGCCGCATTATGCAGCATCTCATCTGGATCCAAGCATTTTGCAAAGGTTATCACTGTGGCATATATTTTAGACGCCACTAGCATGGCATATTAGGGTTAATTTAATCTGTCAGTTCAACAAAACCTCAGTTTATATATTTGATATGAACTGAGTGAAAAAAGTTTACGGTGGTCAGTGTTTTAACATGGGACTTCCTGTTCTATGTTACTAGTTAGGTTTGGAAAGCAATATCAAAGCCATATGGAACTGTCGACCGAACAACAGAAAATTAAATGAACAGAACAGAACATATCTTTATTACACTCAGGCATACAAGCAGCATGAGGAATTAAAAGTGCATGTACATGAGGTATCACGTGATAATAATTTTTTTAAAGCATGTTGTAAACGGAATCGCATTTAGAGACAACAATAATTGCCATAATTTGTTTTCGAGTATATTTGTTCAAAGTTTACTCTCTTTTTTTTCAATGCAAAGGGAGGTAATTTGAAAAATCACCTTTTTTAATTTATGATTGCACACAAGCCAATGAAGAATGATTCTCCAAATTTGAAGCTTTTTGTTTCTGGCTACTTTTCAAGCATTATTGCTAACTTTCATGAGATAAACACGACTGAACATCTTGTTTATGACTTGTAAAGTAGATAACTTACAATAACAGAAGAGTTAGCTCCCTTAAAACAAATGTATTTAAAATACAGTTGATAGCTCTTTCTGTTTTGTGGCCTTTTGATGTTTATGTCATCATACAATGTGAGTGATTAAATGTACATGTACCCCGAAGACGTGGTTTGTATCCTTAATGTCTGACTCAACATTTTTTTCATTTACAGGTACTACCAGTCCGGTAGTATACTATCATGTAACAAAATTTCAATTTTGATCTTGAGATAGGATACGGTTGTCTATAGTGGTTATGCTGTTAAAATTTCACACAAAAGTATTGATCGAGTTTGAATCCCATGTCGAAGATGTATTTATCGTTAATTTTCTTTATGTATACATGTATACAATTTGTCTTGTAAACATTAATTTTACGCAATCTGATTGCTTACTGTAACTGTTATAGCGTGCAAAGAGTAAACAACACAAAATGAAATGTATATAGGTAACCAAGACTGCTACTGTAAAAGGGTTGACCAATTAACCAACCTATAATTCACTACAGTAAATTAATAAACCTCTCTATTACGACCAATAAATTATGTTAATTATTAAATGGTAATTACATTGGTGACTGCTTAACTCTTTGAACCCTAGTCCCGCATATAGGCGTGCTTTTCAAACAGTGTACATGTGAATAGTAAACTTGTCCTATGCAAACAGTGAAGACCCTGATCAGAGGGCTCCGAAAGGAGCCCTCTGATCAGGTTCTTCACTGTTTGTCACAATGCCAAACATTGACAAAAACAACCCTTAAAAGTCAGAAATGGACTAGACTAAAATGGAAACTGGAATTTTCCATTTAAAGTTTCAGGGAGGAAAGAGTTAAACTTTAAAGCAAGGTGAAAGCAAAACAGAAAACTCCTAAAGGAGCTTTCTGTTTTGCTTTCACCTTGCTTTAATCTGTCACTTCTGTCCTTTATACAATCTATTAGCCATCTTTCTAGTGGTTGTAATAGAGAGGTTTTACTGCAGACTGTTACAATAAAATTCTGGTTGTCAAATCTGACATAGATGCATACATCAATATTACATGAAGTTTTAACCTCTGAAAATAAACGTCATCTGCTCATTGGGTCATAGAGAATCTTACATTTTTCAATGCTAATCATTTTTAATAACTTCATCGAATTAAATATTATGTGTTCAAGCTTTGGTGAGCGTCATATTTAATGAGTGAACAAGTTTATTAAAAATGATATAAATTAGCACAAATGTGTGATTCTACCATTATCACATGAACATTAATTTTAAAAGCCTATTTCGATCACTCAAGTTCCATGTGTATAGTACCTACATCATATCATTTTCTGACATACATGTACTTTATCCCAATTACCCATTATGAGCCTGTTTCAGGTATTAAATATAGGTTACCACTTAACGCAGGTTGAAAGTAAAGCAGAATGTGCCTTAAGGCACATTCTGCTTTAATTTCAGCCTGCTTTAAGCTACCACCCACTAGAATATAGAAATATTTCTTATTATACATATTCATGATTGTATAAATTCGAACTATTTTCTTCAGTGGAGGAATAAATGAAATACGTAAAAAGTCGTATTTATGGGGTAATGGGTTATGGTACCATCATAACAAATGACATGTATATCATTTTTGGTGTTCAGGCTGAGCTTCAAGCAGCACTCTTGGACAGAGAGGGCTGGCCCGAATCCCAGAAATCAATAATACACTAATTAATATATATTATTTAAAATAATGCATGGCTTTATTACACTGTCAGAAGGGTTTTATAATAAGATAAAATCTGCTTAAGTCATTAAACCCCTTGTGGTGCATCTGCTACTCAACATGTCATTCACAAACGGTGTACTTGTGAGAACACAAGTCCTAAGAGTCTATGATACAAACAGTATAGATAAATTCCATCCTACCTTTAAAAGTCAAATCAAAAATGGAATACAACTGAAGATGGACTGGACTAAATTGGAAATTGGAATTGTCCATTTGGAGTTTCAGGGGTCAATAAGTGAAATTAAAATTCTTAACCTAATTTCTTTTCATCATATTAAAATGGGTAAAAAAAGAAAACAAAGAACATCATCAAACAAACAAACAAACTCACCTGCAGTTCAACAAAGAGATAACCCCACAAGTACTAGTAGTCCGTCACTCCTGGACAAATGTAACTAATTACACGTGAAACAATAAACTACATCAAGCAGAAAGATGTATACTTTAATACAACTGATTTCACTCCAGTGAGCACCACTCACTTTAGGACCAATACCAAATTACCATAAAAATGTTGCGTGTAATATATTTAATGTTTTTTTTCCCTCGCTTCACTGACTATAAACAATACAAGGATGTCCTCCAGTGTCTATTCAGAAGCCTTTAGTGAAATGATGTTATAATAATTCACTACCACTCAAAAAGAGTAAAATTTTCAAATGTTTAAGGCAGGTTGCTGCTTAAAGAAGACTGAAAGTATAACAGAAAGCTCCTAAAGGAGCTTTCTGTTTTACTTTCATTCTGCTTTAAGCTGCCTCTAGTCCTCATTTTTTTTTCAAGTGGTCTTGAATTTTTTTTACTTTTTTGTCTTTTAAGTTTGGATACAAATCAGAGATGAGAAAATTTGGTATTACCCAATGAATTAAGTCTTTACAGATTGAAATATCTATAAATACTGGCAATGAAAATCGAAAAAATATGAATAATTGTTATCAAGCTGTCAGAGATTGCTATCAAGCATGAATAAACCTTTTAATTGATTAACGATAACGATCACTGAACCATGCGACCACACTACAGCATCAACCACTAAAGATGTGTAAAGTACCCTGCCCTTTACCCCCTACCCACTCCATAACCCATATAATAAACACCTTTGTCACAGCCCGTTACTTCAATAACAAAACAAAACCTGCCTGCTTGTCAGTTGTACTACTACACCAAGTATAACTTTTCAATATCATTGGTTCGTCACAACGGTGACGTTCATTGAGGCTTAATTATAGTGTGCATGAAAGCATCCTCAACAACACTTACTAGTATTGGTTCTGTCTTGCTGTCATGTCAGAATTAACTCCCCTTAATTAATTCATGATTTTATACAGGTATGTTATCTCTTTGAATGTTAACAGGTGAAAACCCTGATTAGCGATTACCTTTGCAAACAGTTTGGGTCCAGATACGATGCCCAGCAACTCAGCATCTCATGTAGGATTCAAACTAGTTGACACTCCCTACTTTGGAAAGATTTTTGTTTTTAAAAAATCTAATTTTAGAATGGTAGCAGACAATAATACTTGCAAATGATAATATAAGATTTTTTAATCAACTCTAAATGGTCACCTAGCTATCTGCAATGCTTAAGTAACATTTTATGGGGTAATGGGTTAATGAACCCTTTCCTCCGTAGTTGTTAAAAAAATAAATTATATGCAAGTCACCTATATATAAAACTGTGTTAACAGTTTAAGGCAGGTTGGTGCTTAACTCATTACCTTATAAATACACTCCTTCAATGAAGTAGAATCATGATTTTTTTTATTAGCATTCAATAATTAATTATTATTATTTCCCAATCACAATGATGGGCCCTTTCGAACTTTTCACAAAAATACCAACACTCTAATACAGTGGAGAATCTGTTATTCTTTCCCAATAAACGTGTTTACGCTAAAACTATTATTTGCAGTGCAAACAGTTTGGAGCCAGATCAGACGCTGGGTAACCCGGCGTCTGATCAGGCTCCAAACTGTTTGCCACCAATATAAACAAGAATTATCAGAATTGTCCAAAAGTTGTTCTTTTCTACGTTTTAGTGCTTTGCGTTTGCGTACGTTTGCGTTTAAACGGTAAAGAATAACAGATTCTCCACTGTATAAATATAAAGTGAACTCCAGCATTTGAACTAAAATGGGACAATGAACTTTGATGGAATATTAAGTTCTCTGCAAACAAGTGGAATCTTTAATTCTATAAAACAACAACAACAGAAACAGCTTATTTCACCATGTTATTTCAGTGTGTCTTCAATGCATCAACGGTGAATCACTTGGGAACCAAATACCAGTAACAGCACATTAACAAAATAAGTCTAGGAAAAAAAGCAACCATGGTATTTTGTCAAGGTTGGCAAAATTGAGTGTTCAAAGAGTATTTTGTCTGAAGGGTATACCTATAGTATTCCTCATCAGTTAGATGTTGTATAAACTATAATATGAAGGGGTTACATTATGTCCACCCTAGCAAAAAAGTGAAGGGTATTTTGTCTGGGTTAGAATCTCACGGTATACCTAACAAAATTAATACGGCGGAGACATTATTCTCTCCTAAAAGAGGTGCATATGTATGCTAAAACAATTATGTCCCTTGCAAACAGTTTGGAGCCTGATGCAAATACTGACCAGGCTAGCAATTCTGATTTTAATAAATTGACGTTTTCATTAACCTGTCATTCTGTTTTATTGCATTGTGTTTAGTTTTGTTAATTAATTAACCCATTACCCCATAGCCTATTTCTAGTATTGAAGATAGGTGACCACTTAAAGCAGGCTGAATGTAAAGCAGAATGCGCCTTAAGGCGCATTCTGCTTAACTTTCAGCCTGCTTTAAGCTATCATGTGCTAGAATATAGAAAATATTCACAATAATATATATTCATGACTGCTTAAATTGGAACTATTTTCTTTAGCGGAGGAATAAATAATATTCGCTAAAAGGCGCTTCTATTGGGGAAAGGGTTACAGGGCTCCAGATAAGAGGGGGTAAATTGAACTAATCCAACACTTTCTCACTCATTTTACCACCAATTCTTATGGTGTTACTACTCATTAGAATCGTCTCTTCGAGACGATTCTAATGAGTAGTGACACCATAGGGTTTAATTGAGAAATAAAGATTTTAGTTTTTGGAATACCCCACTTATCTGGAGTCCTGGGTTAAACCCTACCCTGGTTTGCCCCATGACCAGTTTTCAATCTTCCAATACAAGTGGTTACTAAAATCAGATTGAAAGTAAGGCGAAATGCTCCATGAGGATCATTCTGCTTTACTTTCAGCCTGCTTTAAGATACCAACTGCTAGTATAATGGTGGAAAAATTTCTTGTGGTTTATTTTCATGACTGTATAAAATGGAACTATTCTATAGAAAAGGATTAATAAATAAAATGTGTTCAAAGATGTATTTATTGGGTAATGGGTTAAACAGGAAATAATTGTTTGATAGATCTACATCATCAACATGTATTACAGGAATATTACAAAATATGGACTAAAACCTTTTCTGGAGCACTTTTACAATTGGTCCGCCACCAAAAGTGTCATTTTTTATGGCCAGGTTAAGGTCACAAGAAATGACCAAATTTATAATGTCACAATAGATGGCCAGGTTAATGTCACAAAAGATGGCCAGTTTAAATTTCTACGAAAATACCAAAAAGACCTGCGGACAGATGTCACGGTACCGAACTTAACACAGTTGGGGAGATTAATTTGTAGTCAGCCGGTTAGCTCAGTCGGTAGAGCGTCAGAACGGTAGTCCGAAGGTCCCGGGTTCGAGCCCCGGTCAGGCTGCATCTTTTTCTCCCCCTGTCACATATGTTATCCTAGAGATATAAATAGTCCGGCTAGTAGAGTGGTCTAAGTGCTTCAGCCCCACATGCCGGGCTCCAGGTTCGAATCCCACCAGAGCCCAATAATATTTTTTTTATTGAAATGCATTTCTTTAACAGAATTTATTATTATAAATCCTAAGCTAATTCTTACCTGTTTATGTAAGCGTTTGGCATATAAATTTACAAATTACTATTTTTAATGCTAAATCTGGTTGCGAGCGTGTCTTTAAAGTACTTAGGGTAAATAAACAATTATAATTTAGTTCCAAGGTAGTGAAAATGTACGGGTAGCGAAACATCCAGGGTAAAAACATGGTGGGTTACGAGCGAAATGACAGACGCAAACTCAACAGGGTAGCGAAATGTCAGATAGAGGTATGTCAATGATGGGATAAAGTTTGTCAGCATAGTCATGCACAATTTCATGTCATAAGACAAGCAGCACATTAACAAATAAAGAACATTCATGGCAGAGTAAAGCAGCACATTTACAGAGGTCCACTCCAATGAGTGGTCACACCATAGGCTTTAATAGAGACAAAAAGAAAATAACTTTGGTAACCTTAATCATAACATAGGTGGTTATCTCGAGTTGGGTTTTATATTTTTATACTATAAATATATTTAGAATAAGGGTTCAAACTATAAACTCAAATCCAGCTAGTTCATGTCAGAGGCTAATGTTATGTTAGGTGATAAAAAAGATAATTTGAGCTTATAAACTCAAAAATGTGACTGTTGAACATCAAAATTGAAAGTAAACATCTACTTACCTTAACACTATAACTTGCAAAATTATGTCGTCTCTTTATAATCCAAACCAGGGCCGTTTAATGAGAGTTGTTTACATTGCATCCTGGTTTAACAACATTATAAATTGCATATAAATTCGGATAACTTGAAATTCGGATACATGCATTCCAGTTCATTAAAGAATGGGCATTTATATGTTAAATGTATTTCATTTATATATTGCGCTTACATTTTGAGTACCATCTAATTATGTGAGTTTTAAATGTTGAATAAATATCCTAATTTTGATCGATTATGAGTTCAGTCAAGTTAAATAGGGTCGAACACTCACAGGGCGCGAGTTACTAAGTTGCGAGTTCGATTGACTTACTATAGGTACTATTATTAAAGTGAACACCGTTTAAAGGGACTCGCAACCGGATGGTGTACTTGTCAAAATAAAATAAAATACTCAAATAAAAGCAAATTTGTGGCATTATTTGGCTTCTGACATTAAAAAAATATGATCAGTCCAAAAAAAGTCTCAAGAATCGTCACCGAATCTTAGTTTTTTAGATATTTTCCATCGTTTTTCTATAGCGTCAGCTGACGGTATAGTTGTTTTTGTTGCTTCTCTACACGGGCTCAGACATAAACCCGAGCCGAATATGTATAAATCAATCGCTACCAGTGAAGTATGTTAATTCGCTACCTTATAGATAGAGAGCCCCAGTAGCCGCGTGATTAAGGCGTTTGCCTTTGTTTTCATGTTTGTTTCCGCATGGAGGGTCAGGGGTTCGAATCCCACCAGAGCTTCTTCCTTTTTTTTTTGAAATGCATTTTTTAACAGAATTTATTATCCAAAACTAAATCTTACCCATTTATATAAGCATTTGACATATATTTACAAATTACTATTTTTAATGCTAAATCCGGTTGCGAGCCTCTTTAAAGAGACTGAAAACCAAAAGCTGTTTAGCACAAAAAAGATAGAAAAAAGGAAAGAAATACCCAATAAAGGCAAATTGTGACATAATCGTGCAATAGGCATTCAAATAAATATTATCTCTTTAAAAAACATCCTTAAGAAAAATTGCTGAATCTAAGGTTTAATTTTTTTGTTTTGCAGTGGCTATTTTACGACCTGTCGTAAAAATAGCACAGATTCTATGTTGACGTCAACTTTTTTTCCAGTCACACATGAGAACATATATATATATTGCCATACCGTAATATAAAGATTTCAGGACGTTTCGGTGGTACATGTACCTGGATTTTCGCTTCCTTAACATTTTCGTTACCTTGTGGTTTTTGTAGCTGGTCTTTACACTACCTCAATTTTTTCGCTACCCATGCAGTTTTATTTTTCACACATCTAATTTACTGATATGATGTGCCCAAATGATGAATTTATATTTACTGATCTGGATCCAAACTAATGTATAGAAATAGAAGAGAAAAAGTATATTTCATATAGGGTAAATAAACTTCGATTAAAAAATGTGGGAAGCAAAAGTGTATAGGTAGCGAAAAGTCCAGGGTAAAACACCCTTGGTAGCAAACTGACAGGCGAATGCAACAGGGTAGCCAAACGTCCCATACCTGTAGGCTTTAATGCTATACAAACAAACAGATCAGCTCAGCATGAGTCCTTTTGTTTATTGCTTAATGAACACTATTCTTATGAGCAATAATTCTTTATATTTACATTCACCCTGTAAATTCTCTATGTAATCATTATAGGAATAAACAACATCTTTTTGACGTTCATGACGGTTACGACTACATTAGCTTCGCAGGGGGTAAATTTTGTAAACGCCCAAAGGGCGTTTTCAATAAATTTACCCCCCGAAGCTAATGTAGTCATACCGTCATGAGCGGCAAAAAGATTTTGTTTATTCCTTATATTTATATTTTTATTTTCTGTCATCCATTTAATGTATAGTTTGACCAGATTTGTTTTCATGTATATGAATATATCATAATTACCGGCCAAATGGGTTTGATAGATGTAATATCGATGTAATAGCCATTCCAGTTTCTAAATATGGTGTCAAAAGTAGTCCTTACTACATGTACTGTATTTGCATGATAATTTCAGGGTTTTTACGCACTAAACTTTCTCGCTGTGCTTTAAGAACGCTTGTAAGAAACTAAAACAAACAAAAATTTCAATCTGAATATCTATTATCAAAGCATATTTTAAACAATTAGGTGGCGCAAGTTTTTATACACGCTTTACACATAGCAACGCGAATAGCAACGCTGAAATGCGACTACACAGTCAGCGTGTACACACACCCGCGGCTATCCGTGGCATATCCGATACACATAGGCTAGTTTCAATATGTCATAACGGAACATTACGTTACCAATTTAGTAAGTGTGAATGCATTATTTTGCTTTATATTTGAGCGACTTTCCTATGTAATTCTGGTGAACAAATTGTTTGAACTTGTCAATTTCAAACCGTAATTGGAAGACAACTTGTCTAATCTATAAATAGAACACTCGGAGAAGGGAGAGAACGCGTACAGCTTTAATGACGGAGCGTAATATGATAACCTCCCTTAAAAACAGCATTTAATTTTTTTTATCGCAATTTGATTTTAATTGAACTGTCTGCGACTTTAAATAGGGGTTTCGAGATACCCAAACGGATAATCTAAAAGTAGATCCTAACTTGGTCGGTATCTCTCCGCCGTATAGAAGATTTTCTTCGCGGCAGAGACTCTGCCCTCTTTTTAACTGGCTGGAACCGGATTCGATTCGTAGGTTCATCGAGAATTGACCTGCATATTTTTAATACGATTACATAGAGACTTTACAGGGTTAATGTAAATATATTAAAAATATGCAGGTCAATTCTCGATGAACCTACAAATTGAAACAGGTTCCAGCCAGTTAGAAAGAGGGCGAAGTCTCCGCCGCGGAGAGATACCAACCTAGTGACCAGCTAATGGTTGCTATGGACTGTAATTAGGCTGAAATAAACATGCACGACCGATTTTTTAAAATATGCTTTAATAATAGATATTTAAGTTGCATTCGTTATTTTTAATGTCTTATAAGTGTTCGTTAAGCACACAGCGACAGTTTACTGGGTAAAATCTTGACTTTGTAATCAACTCCGAAACATGTATTTTGGACTACTTTTCATACCGCATATTATAGAGATCGAATGACTGTTACATCCAGGATTACATCTGTCAAACCTACTTGGCCGGTATATGATATATTTATATACATGAAAACAAATCTGGTCAAATTACACATTAAATAGACAAGACAGAAAATAAAAATATAAATATAAGGAATAAACAACATCTTTTTGACTTTCACGCGGATTGAATACATCGGCTTCGCAGGGAAAGTTTATCGTAAACGCCCTTTGGGCGTTTACGAAACTTACCCCCTGCGAAGCCGATGTATTCATACCGTCGTGAACCTCAAAAAGATGTTGTTTATTCCTATAGTAACCATCAAGCAGGTTATATAGGGGGATAGGCACGCATAGTCACAGACTTGCATAAAACTTACACCATTTGTACCTCTCTACATGAAATGAAAAAAAATGCCCCGAAAATCTATTTCCGGTGTCCGGTTGCCAATTATTGGCAATGTGCAAACAATATTTTCACCAAAAACCAGTGTTTTTGGTGAGTAAATATATCAAATTCACAGACTTTTTCAGAGAAAACTGTACATATGTCAGATAAAATGACATTTGTATGTTGAAATATGACACATTGACAATAAGATAACATTGTAGGATTCAACTCAACATTTCACCTGATTGGTACGCATGTGAGAGCTTATAAGGGGCTAATATGCTGAAAGTAAGAAATCATGACTTTGGCATATTTTAAGGACTGGTAGAGTATCTATACATCCATGCTGAACTTGAATATGATCACTAATAACAAGTAGCACATGCATTGTTTACTTTCTGGAAAGAAAACCTTTGAGATTGTGGTTGCTAAGAGGGTAACCATGGCAACGAAACTATCAACTTTTTAATGTTGTAATTTCCTATGTAACTAAGCAGGATTGCTAAAAAGGTACCAAGACCACTCTTAAATTTCTATAACCATATATTTTAGTGTTTTAAAATGAAAGTAAAAGAAAACTCATGCAGATATCAGCTGGTTACTATGGTAACACCTGTCAAAAGAACGATATTTACTGAAAATATGTGTTAAATTCAATACTTTTGGAACGCAAAAACTCTGTTTTTTGGCAAAAATCTTGTTTGCGCGTTGCCATGGCAACCTGATACCGAAAGTAAATTTTCCGGATTTTTTCCGTTTCATGTAGAGAGGTACAAATGGTGTAAGTTTCATGCAAATTGGTTACAATGTGTATCCGAAATGGGGTTGATGGTTACAGAGAACTGCTATTAATCACTATACAATCAAACAGAAGCTACATTGTACGTACCAGTTGATCAGTTTCAAAATTTGCCTAAATTTTTCTAAATTTTAAAAAGTGCATTTTTATACAAAAGAAGTCTATCGAGAGTAGAGTTATACTAATTGATCATCTGAACTTGTTTATAGTGTCTATAAGAACGTTCACCTGAACTAGTTGATAGTGTCCATATAAACATCAATTTCTTTCACACCTTTGTCGTTCCTGACACTGAGACTCAGTATAAATACACTTATTTGAATGAACATGTTCAACAATGTTTCTTTCAATATACATAATAATGCACTCAAACTCTTAAAAACGGACCGAAACGACCTAGGCCGAAACGACTTGTTACCAACTGAACGCTTACATGTCCGTGCCAATAGTCCTCTAAATATAGACAGTTTCAGTGCATGTGGACGACAGCTGTGGTAAGTTTCCAATAAAAAACTCTCGCAAATTAAAGCAATTTAACATGCAGCAATGTAATGCGATTATCATTTAAATAGATATGAACATATTTGTGACAACGGCGTTCTGACAAATGATGACACAGACTAGGTCATGATGTTGAAAGAGAAAGTACGCGGCTGTCAGAACCTTCTTCGCTAGTATCGCCGCACGTAGTTAAACTTGTAAATAGCGATCACAGATTGCAGGAACAAGTTCATCTTTAAACGAATGGGACTGCTGAATGCAGAAAAAAAGTATTCAGAACGCACTGTTTTAAAAAGTCCCCCCCTTCCTCTTAGAAAAACTGCTAGATCCGCGCATTAGATAAGACTGAGTGAGTTTTTCAAGCATTTCTGTGTTAACCCTCCATAGTCTGTTTTATTTTATTGAAGATAGGCGACCAGCAGACGTAGTCGAGGGCTAAATCGCTCGATTACGGCGGCAGGGGTAATGAGTTTGATCCCCGTCAGACCAATTTTTCCTTTGAATGAGATTTTATAAACCGAGGTCCGATGTATCAGTGCTTTACACTGGGCATCTAAAAGAACCAGAGAACTCTGTCAATAATAAGAGTATTGCATGTCATCCGCTCCCCCTTCTCTGGGGTGTCCAATTATAGCCCATAGATGTGTAACAGGACTGAGTGAAAAAATCGTGGCCAGACCGGGACACTGACCCAGGGTCTCCCGGCTTACTGTGCCAACACTCTAACCACTGAGCTACCGAGCCACCCGGTTTAGGACTTATTGATTATTCACCAGATACCTGTACATACCCAAGGAACTCCCGCTACTTTACTCCCCCTTTTTTCCCCGAGATTCGCCCCGAATCTCACTCATGGAATCATGGTATGCAATGCAACTGGCAGTCACGGCACCAAACTGTACAGGACTGAGTGAAAAAATAGTGGCCCGACCGGGACTCGAACCCATGTCTCTGGCTTAACCGTGCCAGCACTCTAACCACCGAGCTACCAAGCCACCCGGTTTAGGTCTTATTGATTATCCACCAGATACCTGAACACGCCCAAGGAACTCCCGCTACATTTAGCAGAAACGTATGTTAATGGGCCCGTCACACCATAACGTTCTGGCCAGCGTTCTCTGACGATTGAGGAAACGTTGGTAGTCGCTAAAGGTCGCTGGGATAGCGCCAGAAGAACGTTGTGTGAACGCTAGTAAACGCTGGTAAACGTCGGTGATCGTCGGTAATCGTCGGAGAACGCTGGTCCGAAAAAAAAGTTTTGAACATGCACAAAAGTTTTCTCTGAGACCAGCGTTCTTCTAACGTTTAGTGTTAAACGCTGGAGATCGTTTAAGAACGTTTGTTGAACGTTTTACTAACGTTCACCGATCGTTGCACGCGTTCGGCTATCGTTAGTCAGTCGTTACTCTAGCGTTACTTGGTTGTTACTAATCGTTTGCTTTGCAGTGAACGACTCACTGGCGACCTGTCAACGACCGGTGAACGGTCCCCTAGCGTTCGCAGCGTGTGACTAAAGTCAAAGGAACGTCCTTTTGCGTCCGTTTAGCGTTATTCGAACGTTTTCCGAACATCCATGTATATGGGTATATAAACTAATGTTTTTTAAGCAAGGTTCTTTTGATTTTGGACTACCGTAGAGAACACCTACTATGGAGGATCCAGAAAGACTAAGGAGGCTATATGTGTTTGTTATATAGCCCAGCATGAAGTATATGTAGATGTACTGGACTTGAACATAGCTGAACACATTGAGGGACCTCGCCCGCAGAGAAAAATACCCTGACGAAGACGACAGTGATGGAGTAAATCATGGATATTAAGGCGTCAAGAGTTTGGTCTGTACAACCAACTTAAGGTTGAAGTTCGCCAGGAAGATCTCAGTACCTTCACCAACTTCACTTGCATGCCACCGGAAATGTTTGGTGAAATCCTTGGACGTGTCAAGGGCAGATTGAGAAAACAGCACACCGTCTCCGTCCTCACTGTGAATGTGTCGGGCTATCATTGATGAGCATCTGCCTGAGGTAATGACTCCTCCAAGCACTCCTGGGGCCGTTTTATAAAACTTCGTACGACAAATGTTGTCGATATGCAGATTATAAAAGTCTCAATTATTATTTATTAATCCTGTCTTGTGACAACGTTTTGGAATCGTCTTGAAAAGACAATTTCAAAAAGATGTTGCAAGACATGATTAGATAGAGAAAACAGAATGTAAATGTATTTTAAAGTTTTGACTTACGACCGTTTTTGTCGTACGACGTTTTATGGAACTGGCCCCTGAAGCCTGGCGTGAGATTGCCAACCAGTTCATGACAAGGTGGAACGCCCCTCATTGTGAAGGTGCCACTCATTAAGGACGAAAAGGGCTTTTTAGACAGACTGCTGCTGAAAGGAAAAACAGAAGTAACGGAGACTGCTTTATGCATTACTTATACCCTACACAATTATGCTGCCACCTACCATAAAGGCCAACAGTGACGTATGTTTAGAGATATTTTACCGTAGATCTACATAGATCTACATTACAATGACAGTATATGATGGTTGAAATGAAATTGGAAATAAGGTACATTGTAATTATAGAATCCTTAATATGTTTTAGCAAAATTAAACAGTTTTAGGTTGATGCAAGATTCGAACCCACGCCAGATAAAATTTACCCGATCATATACCGGTACTCGCTTATTGCCCTATGACATATCCATTACGATTGCTGATAACTAATTCGCTCATTGTTTATGCTATAACTTAACCTTTTCTTTAAAAGAATGAGACGAAGATATCTGAAATGATGTTCTTCCTTAAAAATGGACTCGGCGACTCCATGACACGTCAGACCTAGTTGTTTGACTATCAGTATATAAATTCCATTTTTGTTAAAGTCAGGGCGATTTCTTGAAGTATTTTCCAAAATTTCAACGTAAATACTTGCCTTGTGAACGTGTCTCTGATTGACTTGAACCAGGTCCACAAGTGGTCCATGCTCATCTCCAGTTCAGTTGTCTTGCCCTCGAGTATTCGTTGCCTCTTTGCCTTGTTCCTGTAATCTGTTTTCTGCGTGTTCCACAGCAGTTCGTTTTCGCGGGAAAACTCAACCAGACTACCGTATCTTCTTCCACTGCCCGGTCCACGATTTTACAATCCTTCTCTGCTTCTTCCCTTTCTTTGCAATGCTCAGACCGTCATCATTGGGGGTTCCAGGGTGTTTAGGGTCTTCAGGGGGTGTCACATGGTCCATTACTTCTCAGAAGTGCTCTTCCTCATGGTGTTCTTCTTCGTCAGAAGACATTGCTAGTGGAAAAAGCTTCTTCTTACCTGCAGCGCTAGTAGCAGAAGTCACCTTCCCACCCTTTTTGCGTCATGGCGGCATGATGCTGTCTGTTCAAACTCACAAGAACAACTGAATTCACCATGAAATTCCCAGCGTTTTGTACACGTTCGACCGTAAACATCACACGCCAGCAAGACGTTATTCTGTCGTTAGTCACACGTTAGTCAAACGCTCAATACGCTCGTCTAACGTTGGCAAATCGTTCGTCACGCGCCAGTGGCACGTTAGCACACGCTAATGGTTTTCGGGTGTATCTTACTTGGTCGCTGTTACTTAGCTTCTCATGCGTTAGAAACACGCTAGTCATGCGCTAGGCACACGTTAATCAAACGCCAGAAGTGTCATCTTCATTCTAGAACGCTCGAAAATTGAACGATTGAAACGCTCAGAGAACGTTAGCCAGAACGTTATGGTGTGACGGACCCATTAGAAATAACCATTGAAAAAGCTCTTGAGTATGAGCTAGTAAGTCTGGGCCACATTAGGAAGAGTGAGATATTGGCTATGACATGAGCTGCATGCTTTTACAGTTACTTTCATGCCTGCACGGTCAAGTACAATTGGGGGGGGGGGGGATCAAACGACTGAGGAAATGTCATTAATGCTAGCCATACTAACTTAAGTAACTAAGTAATTTTTTTATTATTTGGTTCCCTTGTGGATCTTTTTAGTTACTATAACATGAACCAGTCTCCTTGGAATTCTAGGTTGTTTAATAAATAAGGTTAGTCTAAATTAGCAAGCAGTGTAGAACCAGAGCCCTCTGATCTGGGTTTACACTGTTTCAATGTATTATTAAATGACTATTGAGTAAACAGCGGTTTGCGGGTCCAGTACCCCTCAGATTGGGAATTTTTCCTGTCACATAAACTTCAAATTGGGAAAAAATCAAGTCGTGAAATGATGACAAAAAAGAAATTGGGAAATTTAGTTTTATAATATATGTAGGCCTATAATTATATGGACTTTACTTATCAAGTAGTAGCAATTATGCGGTTCATATCAACAGGCAATGCTAACACTAGTAACAGAAATTCTCTTTTTTTCACTGATACCATATTGCCAGGTCCCTTCTTTGAATTGGGATTGGGTCCTGGTCCGATTTGGAACAGATCCTTTCTCGGGTACCATCCAAACTTTGGCAAAGAAGGGAAAAAAACGCTGGTGAGTTTTAAACAGGTCCATGGTGTTGAAAGAGTTAAGTATCAAAATGAAAATTCATTCATGCTATTGAATATAGGTGTCAGCTTAAAGCAAGGTGAACATTAATCCTTTCCCCCATAGAATCGCCTTTTAGCGTATTCACTTTATTCCTCCGCTGAAGACAATAGTTCCAATTTAAACAGTCGTGAATATGTTTCATAAGGAATATTTTCTTTATTTTGGCAGGTGATAGCTTAAAGCAGACTGAAAGTAAAGCAGAATGCGCCTTGAGGCGCATTCTGCTTTACTTTCAACCTGCTTTAAGTAGTCAACTATTTTCAAAACTAGAAACAGGCTATGGGGTAAAGGGTTAAACAGAGAGCTTCTATAGGAGATTTCTGCTTTACTTACATCTTGCATTAACTCTTTCCTCCCTGAAACTTTAAATGAAAAATTCCAGTTTCCATTTTAGTCTAGTCCATTTCTGACTTTTAAGGGTTGTTTTTGTCAATGTTTGGCATTGTGACAAACAGTGAAGAACCTGATCAGAGGGCTCCTTTTGGAGCCCTCTGATCAGGGTCTTCACTGTTTGCATAGGACAAGTGTACTATTCACATGTACACTGTTTGAAAAGCACGCCTATATGCAGGACTAGGGTTCAAAGAGTTAAATGAAAGTTAACACTGTTTGAGATAGATGATTTGCACTGTTGACTATACAAGTATATGGAAGATGATTTGCACTGTTGACTATACAAGTATATGGAAGATATGGTTGAGTACATTACTCACAGGGGCCTTAACATTGTATGAATCACCCGTCATTGTTTGCAATAAGCTTGAAAGTAACTGTAAGATCTTGAGACTTGTCATGATTTGTTTAACCCTTAACCAATAGCCAGTTTCAAGATTTGAAGGCAAATGACCACTTAAAGCAGGTTGAAGGTAAAAGCAGTATCTGCCTTAAGGCACATTCTGCTTTACTTCCAGTCTGCTTTAAGCTAACATCTGCTAGGATTTAGAAAATATTTCTTATGGTACATATTCATATTGTATAATATGAAACTATTTCTTCATTTGAGGAATAAATTGAATACGCTAAAAGTTGCTTCTAATGGTAAATTGGTCAAATATAATTGGCAAAGCCACCGCATTCTGTCTAGAGAGGCCCTGACATGTTATTCATACTCAAGGAGTATTTCAAACCTTAACCATCAAATGTAAGCGACTGGCCTCTCTGATTCTGAAGACTTGGCATAGATATTTTCACAGTATGACAGTGATAATTTTACCTGTGCATCCTGAGTCCTTATACTCATTAAATTTGCCAGGGACTCATTACTTTAAAAGTTGCGAGTTCCATGGACCCATAGCTTTTCTGGCCTTTATTAACCCATTACTCCATATTTCACAATTTTATGCCTTTAATGTATTATTCTTCCACTGAAATAAATAGTTCCACTTTTATAATATGTAACATCAGAAATACTTTCTATATCATAGCAGATAGTAGCTTAAAGCAGGTTAAATGTAAAGCAGAATGTGCCTTAAGGCACAATCTGCTTAACTTTCAACCTGCTTTAAGTGGTTATCTGTCTTCATAACTAGATATAAGTTGTTGGATATTGGGTTAATTTTTCACGCCAAGGACTTAATGTTAGTCTCAAGGACTCATTGTTTTACAGAATGTGCATCCTTAGGACTCATTTCTAAAATTATCACTGTTATGAGCTTGCTGTGCACAACTTTTACCCAACTAGTTGTTATCACCAAAACTATAAGGTCAGGAAATGTTTTTAAGTTGCGATCTTCAAATAAACCTGGGTTTTTAGCTCACCTGAGCCAAAGGCTCAAGGTGAGCTATTGGGATGGCCCTGTGTCCGGCGTCGTGCATTGTGCGTCGTCTGTTGTGCGTCGTCGTTAACAATTGCTTCAAATGACATCTCCTCCTATACCGCTTGACAGAATTCAACCAAACTTTACAGAAATGTTCTTTGGGTCAAGCTGTTTCAAATTTGTTGAAAGAATTAAAAACAATGCAGAACTCTAGTTGCCATGGCAACCAAAGTGAAAAAATAAGGAAATCTTAAAAAATCTTCTTGTCAAAAACTAACTGCAAGGGCCAGAGCTTAGATATTTGGCACATAGCATCATCTACAGGTCCTCTATCAAGTTTGTTCAAATTATGCCCCTGGGGTCAAAATTGGCCCCGCCCCGGGGGTCTCAGTTTTACATAGAGTTATATAGTGAAATTTTCAAACGTCTTCTTCTCTGAAACCAATGTGGCCAGAGCTTTGATATTTGGCATGGTGACACTTCTAGATGCCCTTTACCAAAATTGTTCAAATGGTTCTGGTCCGTTGCATAACTAGGTCACAGGAGCTAAAAATAGATTTTTTCAATGAAAACTTAAAAAATCTTCTTGTCTGAAACTTAGCACGGGCCAGAGCTTAGTTATTTGGCACATAGAATCGCCTACAGGTCCTCTATCAAGTTTGTTCAAATTATGCCCCGTGGGTCAAAATTAGCCCTGCCCCGGGGGTCACAGTTTTACATAGAGTTATATAGTGAAATTTTCAAACGTCTTCTTCTCTGAAACTAATATGGCCAGAGCTTTGATATTTGGCATAGTTACACTTCTAGATGTCCTTTACCAAAATTGTACAAATGGTTCTGGTCCGTTGCATAACTAGGTCACAGGAGCTAAAACTAGATTTTTTTTAGTGAAAACTTAAAAAATCTTCTTGTCTAAAACTACAAGGGCCAGAGCTTAGACATATGGCACATATCATCGACTACAGGTCCTCTATTAAGTTTGTTCAAATTATGCCCCTAGGGTCAAAATTGGCCCCGCCCCGGGGGTCAGTTTTTTTGCATAGAGTTATATAGAGAAAATTTCAAACGTCCTCTTCTCTGACTCCAATATGGCCAGAGCTTTTATATTCTGTATGGTGACACTTTTAAATATACTTTACATATTTTGTTCAATTGTTACGGTCTGTTGCATATCTAGGTCAGTCCTGGACATAAATCAATATCTCCATTTTTCCAGTTATTCTCAGGTGAGCGAATATGCCCCATGGGGCTCTTGTTTAGTGACTGCTGTACATGGGATGGTATTACAGTTTTTCCTTTGATTCTGTGGCACAGGATCAAATTTGTTTTCAGAATGGCTTCCTTATTCAGACATATACACCGAGGACTGGCCAAGTCTCCTGTCTTAGCTGAAGGCCAGAAATTCTTCTCCAAGTCATCAAGGTATGTGTATATATCAAAGCTCCAGATAAAAGGGGGTATTTCAAAACCTGAAATCTTTGTTTTTGAATTAAACCCTATGGTGTCTGTTTGAATTAAACCCTATGGTGTCACTACTCATTGGAATCGTCTCTTTGAGACGATTCTAATGAGTAGTAACACCATAGGGTTTGGTGCTAAAATAAGTTATTATATAAAATGTTGGTTTGTTCAGTTACTCCCTCTTATCTGGAGTCCTGTATATATATACTTAGTGATGAGAATCAGACCAGACACAGACCAAAATTAGTTCAAATTTATACAGTCATGATTACTCATGAAGAAGTGTGTCCTGCATAGCCGAGCAGATGGTAGCTTAACCCTTTCCTCCCTTAAACCTCAGATGGACAATTCTTTTTATCAATTTAGTCCAGTCCATTTTTGACTTTCTAGGGTTAATTTTACAATATATGTTAAAATGATAACCCGTGTAGACCATGATCAGAGGGCTCCTTACAAATCCCTCTGATCAGGGTGTACACTGTTTGCATAGGATTAGTGTGCTCCTCACAGGTACACTGTTTGCAACTGATGCATATACAGTGGAGAATCTGTTATTCTTTCCCAATAAACGCGTTTACGCTAAAACTATTATTTGCAGTGCAAACAGTTTGGAGCCAGATCAGACGCCGGGTAACCCGGCGTCTGATCAGGCTCCAAACTGTTTGCCACTAAGATAAACAAGAATTATCAGAATTGTCCAAAAGTTGTTTGTTTCTATGTTTTAGTGCTTTGCGTTTGCGTACGTTTGCGTTTAAACGGGAAAGAATAACAGATTCTCCACTGTATGCGTGACTAGGGTTCAAAGAGTTTAAACGGACTGAAAGTAAAGAAGATTTCACCTTAAAGCCATTCTGCTTCACTTTCAGTAGAGGAATAAATAAGAGGCGTAAAATGGTGTATTTATTGGGTAGTGGGTTAAGAAACCCTATTATGGGAGAAAGAGTTACAAAGATGTGTGTTCCTTTATTCATTTACTCGGTCACAGATACAGGTTTGATTCCCTGCTAACTTTGTCTTTTCCAGATGTTTAACAGCTAAGATTATAGATGGCACCGCCATGGCCAAAGAAATCAAGGAGGAAGTGAAAGTAGAAGTGGACCAGATCATATCCTCGGGAAAGAGACCTCCTCACTTGAGTGTTGTGCTGATTGGTGAAGACCCAGCCAGTAAAACTTATATCAACAACAAGTTCAAGGCAGCAAAATACACAGGTACAACACTGGGCTCCAGACAAGAGGGAGTAAACTGAACAAATCAAACATTTTTTCACTTATTCCAGCCCCAAATTCTATGGTGTAGCTACTCATTAGAATCGTCTCAAAGAGACGGTTCTAATGAGTAGTGACACCATAAGGGTTAAAGCAGAAATAAAGATTTTAGGTTTTGAATCTGGAGCTCTGGCTACAAGATGTAAAAGTGATACATACTTACTGTATCTAGTAATACAAGTACATACAGTGGAGAATCTGTTATTCTTTCCCAATAAACGCGTTTACGCTAAAACTATTATTTGCAGTGCAAACAGTTTGGAGCCAGATCAGACGCCGGGTAACCCGGCGTCTGATCAGGCTCCAAACTGTTTGCCACCAAGATAAACAAGAATTATCAGAATTGTCCAAAAGTTGTTCTTTTCTACGTTTTAGTGCTTTGCGTTTGCATACGTTTGCGTTTAAACGGGAAAGAATAACAGATTCTCCACTGTATATACAATATACACAGGAACATAAATACTAATTGCCCATTTTGAAAAGCCTTTATTTTGCGTTATGTTATTATGCCTCTGGCATCAATAGATGCAGGATGCATGTAAGGGATTGCTCTGTACGTCTGTCCATGTGTGTGTGTGTCCGTGAGTATGAGGTTAACAAGATTTCTTCAAGCATCAACACTGCTTACTCCAAACTTAGATACTTATACAGTTGTTGTCTAGGACCATTCTCAATCCACCAATATCACCCAACCTCAGTTTGATTTATATTTTAAATGGGTTTTTTTCAGGGTTAACTAGATTAATACAAAAATATAGAAGACTGACAAGAGAAAACCCGGCTGGAATGTTACTATGGTGTCACATATCATTGACTAGTTTCGTCCTTGTTTAACTAGATTAAATCGAAATATTTTATCATGTCCTAGCAGATGGTAGCTTTAAAGGCATCCGACTTGTATTTTCAAACCCTGTTATGTGACACTGACATAGCGCAAGTTATCTCTGAGATGCCCCAAACACTGCCCCTTTCTCCCCATGGTTTGTTTTCAGTATTAAGACAGTTTGTTGCTTAAAACAGGACCCTTCTGCTTAACTTTCACCCTGCTGTAAGCATCTACGTGTCAGTTTGCAGAATAAAATTCTTTTGCGTTTAAACTCATTCTACCAAGTAGCTTTTTTTCAGTATTGAAGACAGATAGTTTGTTAAAGCATGCTTAAAATAAAGCAGAATGCTCTTTAACCCTTTACCTCATAGCTTGTTTCTAGTTTTGAAAAACAGGTGAACACTTAAAGCAGATTGAAAGTAAAGCAGAATGTGCCTTAAGGCACATTCTGCTTTACTTCCAGCCTGCTTTAAACTAAAATCTGCTTGGCTATATACAATATTTTTAATGGTTATTGTTCATGAGGGTATAAACTGGAACTATTTTCCTCAGCGGAGGAATAAATTAAATACGCTAAAAGTCGCTTCTATGGGGTAAAAGGTTAAGGAGCATTCTGCTTTACTTTCAGCTTGCTTTAAGCTACCATCTACTAGGATATAGGAACTTTTGCTTTAGGTACATATTCATGACTGTATCAAGTAAAAAAGAAAATTGAGTGGAAAGACAAATTAAAAGGAAAAAAAGGTATTTATGGAGTAAAGGGTTAACAGACCATGGTACTAGAAGAACCATAAAAAAAGCTTTAATATGAGAAATCAGTAAATGTGCTTAAAGATGCTCCTATTGGGGTTGGGGGTGTTGTGTAATAACCAGACATGGTGATAATTAGTGATGAGACTGTTACTATGGTTACCATGTTTATTCCAGGTATCACCAGTGAGCTAATTAACCTACCCACCAGTACAGACCAGGGGGAGCTGCTGTCTCTGATAGATAAGATGAACAAAGATGATAATGTTGATGGCATACTGGTCCAGCTGCCAGTACCAGAGCATATGAATGAGAAGAGGGTAAGTTACCTCCCGTTTCCCTTGCATAATTGACATATCGGCAATAATGGTTTAACTCCACCTTTGTTTATAGTACAACCTGTGTTAAGCAACCATTAACCCATTACACCATAAATATGCCTTTTTACACTTTTAATTTATATCTCCACTGATCAAAAAAGTTGATACAGTCATGAATATGTATCATAAGAAGTACAGTAAAACCTCGCTATTACGACCACTAAAACGAAGGTTAATTGATTGTATAATAGAGAGGTGGCAGCTTAAAGCAAGGTGACAGTAAAACAGAAAGCTCCTAAAGGAGCTTTCTGTTTCACGTCACCTTGCTTTAAGCGGTCACCTACCGTTAACACCCAAATAATTAACAAAATTTAGTGGTCGTAATAGCGAGGTTTTACTGTACGTATATTCCACTTCCTACATGTATCATATGGTAGCTGAAAGCAGGCTGAAAGAAAAGCAGAATAAGCCTAAATGCTCTTTCTTTTAGGCACATTCTGTTTTTCTTTCAAGCTGCTTTAAGTGGTCACCTGTCTTCAAAAACTAGAAACAGGTGATGGGGGTAACCCTATGGTGTCAGGAAGAAACAATGAAGAGACGATTCTAATGAGTAGTAACACTGTAGGATTTGAAGCTAAAAATATACAGTAGAACCTCTCTATTATGACCACTAAAAAGAAGGCTAATTGTCCGTATAAAGGACATGTGACAGCTTAAAACAATGTGAAAGTGAAACAGAAAGCTCCTGTAGGAGCTTTCTGTTTCACTTTCACATTGCTTTAAGCAGTCACCTGTCTTAAACTACTAATATTTGACACAACTTAGTGGTCGTAATAGAGAGGTTCTACTGTATTTATATTGACCCTTACTTATATCTGTACATTTATGACAGGTGATGAACTCTGTTTGTCCATGGAAAGATGTGGACGGGTTTCACACTCTCAACGTTGGTCGTCTGTGTGTGGATGAACTGTCGTTTATACCAGCCACACCCGCTGGTATCATGGAGATGATCCGTAGAACTGGTATGAACTGCAACATGTGAACATTTATCATGTAGTATGCTCCTTCAACTGCTGTCTGCCTTACTCTCAGTCTGCTTAACCCTTTGAACCCTAGTCCCGCATATAGGCGTCCTTTTCAAACAGTTTACATGTGGATAGTACACTTGTCCTATGCAAACAGTGAAGACCCAGATCAGAGGGCTTCACTGTTTGTCATAATACCAAACATTGACAAAAACAACCCTTAAAAGTCAAAAAGAGACTAGACAAAAATGGAAACTGGAATTGTCCATTTAAAGTTTCAGGGAGGAAAGAGTTAACCCATTACTCCGTAAATTCACAGTAGGATTAAAATAAAATAAAAAGCATGGAAACTTTCTGCTTTACTTTTGCTCTAATACAATCAGCCAACTGCTTTAAACAAATAAAAAAAACATTGCAGATGCAATATTAGGGTTTACTGTTATTTTTATTTAACCTAATACCCCCAAAATATACCTTTTTACGCCTTTGATTTATTTTTCCACTGGATAGAATATTCCCACTTTTTATTGTAAAAAATATGAAGCATGAGAAAAAATCTGTATCATAGTAGATGGTAGCTTAACCCTTTGAACCCTAGTCCTGCATATAGGCGTTCTTTTCAAACAGTGTACATGTGGATAGTACACTTGTCCTATGCAAACAGTGAAGACCCAGATCAGAGGGCTCCGAAAGGAGTCCTCTGATCAGGGTCTTCACTGTTTGTCATAATGCCAAACATTGACAAAAACAACCCTTAAAAGTCAGAAATTGACTAGACTCAAATGGAAACTGGAATTGTCCATTTAAAGTTTCAGGGAGGAAAGAGTTAACTCCAATTGAACGGCTTTTTAACACATTTAATTTATTCATCCACTGAAGAAAATAGTTCCAATTTAAACAGTCATAAAAAAATTAACCTTAAGAAATATTTTCTTAATCCTAACAGATGATAGCTCGAAGCAAGCTGGAAGTAAAACAAAATGTACCTTAAGCTGCATTCTTCTACCTGCTTTAAGTATTCACCTTTCTTCCAAATTAGAAACAGGCTATAGGATAAAGGGTTAAAGCATGCCGAAATAAATTCTGCTTTACTTTCAAGCTACTTTAACCCTTAGCCTGCCACTCACGACTATAGCTCCATATGCAAACAGCTTGGATCCGGATGAGACGCCGAGTAACTCGGCGTCTCATCCGGATCCAAGCTGTTTGACACTCGGACAACATTTTCAGCAATTTTGAGCAACTTTGAAGCACTTTGAAACTTGAAGCAGATGAGAAATATAGCAGATGACAATTTATTTGGCGGGCTAAGGGTTAAGGTTTAAAACTAGAAACAGGCTATGGGGTAAGGGCTTAAGAAATTTCCTTGTTCTTATGTAGTTCTCTTGAATTTCAGGCATTGAAACATTCGGCAAGAATGCTGTTGTTTGTGGGCGGTCAAAAAATGTTGGCATGCCAATAGCCATGCTTCTACACGCTGATGGCATCTATGAAACAAAAGCAGGTATGTAAGGGAAATTTTTGCAAAAACTAAAATCTTTATATCTGTATTAAATCCCTATGGTGATACTACTCAATGTGTAATATTTCCTGGGGGAATTTGTTCTTATTTCATTACCCAATGGAATAGTTTAGATGTTCATACTCATGTTCATGATGCTCATGTATAGATGACAGAGTTTTATATAAGACTATCCACTCTTTGAGAACATTGATTGAGCTTGGACATTTCATTTCAGGTGATGCAACCACAACTATTTGCCACAGATACACCCCTCCTGAACAACTTCAAGTGTTTACCAAAACAGCTGATATTATTGTCGTGGCCACGGGAATACCAGGTCTGATCACCGCTGATATAGTGAAAGAAGGCTGCACCATCATTGACGTGGGTATCAATAGAGTTAAAGACGAGAAAACTGGCAAAATGAAGATTGTAGGAGATGTTGATTTTGACAGTAAGTGAGACGTCCATCCAGTAAAATATTAACTTGGGAGCAAACACTTATCCTGCCATGATATGTACACTTCAAAGTGTTGAGTTAAAGTGGGGATTTACAGTACAGAAAAAACACTTTAAGAATACCCTGGTACAGTGGAGAATCTGTTATTCTTTCCTAATAAATGCGTTTACGCTAAAACTATATTTGCAGTGCAAACAGTTTGGAGCCAGATCAGACGCCGGGTAACCCGGCGTCTGATCAGGCTCCAAACTGTTTGCAACCAAGATAAACAAGAATTATCAGAATTGTCCAAAAGTTGTTCTTTTCTACGTTTTAGTGCTTTGCGTTTGAGTATGTTTGCGTTTAAACGGGAAAGAATAACAGATTCTCCACTGTACCTCTAAATTGAAGGCTAAATGATTTTATTAGCGAAAGTTGACAGTTTAAACCAAGGTGAAGTAAAACAGAACGTATGTTTCACTTTCACCGTGCTTTAAGCATCCATCTACCTGACTCCTAATATTTAATACAATTACTGTACCATGAAAACCAAATACTTTCAGGCTGAGTTCCATAATTAGTGAGGTTTAGCAGTCATTCATAAGAAATTGAAGTTTTCATTTCAGACTGATGACAACTTGATGTAGATTAACAGTATACAGTGGAGAATCTGTTATTCTTTCCCGTTTAAACGCAAACGTACGCAAACGCAAAGCACTAAAACGTAGAAAATAACAACTTTTGGACAATTCTGATAATTCTTGTTTATCTTGGTGACAAACAGTTTGGAGCCTGATCAGACGCCGGGTTACCCGGCGTCTGATCTGGCTCCAAACTGTTTGCACTGCAAATAATAGTTTTAGCGTAAACGCGTTTATTGGGAAAGAATAACAGATTCTCCACTGTATGTAGTCATGCCTTAACCCTTTACTCCATAGCCTGTTTCTGGTTTTGAAGATATGTAACCACTTAAAACAGTTTGAAAATAAGGCGCATTCTGCTTTACTTTAAGCCCTCTTTAAGCTTCAATCTTCTAGGATATAGAAACTTTTTCATATGTTGCATATTCATGACCATATAAACTGTAACTATTTTCTTCAGTGATGGTATAAATTACAGTACTCCCTCTCTACAACGCCCTCTCAACAACGACTCCCTCCTTATAACGACCCCGTCCTTACAACGACCCTTGCCGAAATTCCCCAAACAGGACAATCATATCTAAAGATTTTATTGATGCAATAGAGTCTGCTTAAAATTGTGGTCTGCTGTTTTTCTGAAAGTGACATAATGGACATTTTGACAGAAAATAAATTAATGACGAGTGGCAAACAGCTTGAATCCAGATCAGACGCCGCGTTACGCGGCGTCTGATCTGGATTCAAGCTGTTTGCAAATGTACGTTAAGTTCCCTCTCTACAACGACTCCCTCCGAACAACGAACATATATTTTGTCTCCCATTGGATGTCGTTGTAGAGAGGGAGCACTGTATTGGCATAAAAGGCCTATTTATAAGGTAATGGGTAAAGCAGTTGCCTGTCCTTTGAGTTCTGTATTTCTCTTTGATGAAGGATCAATGAGCAAGTGGAATGAATTTGAAGTTTGTTAGGTTTTCAGAGAGTTTTGTGAGTTACACTGTACATACAGTGGAGAAAACGTTATTCTTTCCCAATAAACGCGTTTACGCTAAAACTATTATTTCCAGTGCAAACAGTTTGGAGCCAGATCAGACGCCGGGTAACCCGGCGTCTGACCAGGCTCCAAACTGTTTGCCACCAAGATAAACATGAATTATCAGAATTGTCCAAAAGTTGTTCTTTTCTACGTTTTAGTGTTTTGCGTTTGCGTACGTTTGCGTTTAAACTGGAAAGAATAACAGATTCTCCACTGTACATGTGTGTGCTTTTCGTTAAAGATGTGAAGGAGAAAGCTGGGTATATAACTCCGGTGCCAGGAGGTGTAGGACCTATGACTGTGGCCATGCTAATGAAGAACACTCTACGAGCTTACAAACGAGAGATCAAGTTTGATCACTACAAGTCCTCCTTACAGGTAGGAGTTTGAGGTATGCTTAACCCATTTAACTCTTTCAACACTAGCTAACTCTTGTGGGTTGTTAGGTTTCCTGTTGGATCATTTTAGTAACCAAAACATGAACTAGTCAACTTGGAATTCCGGGTAGTTTTATAAATACTGTTTTATGAATACAGCTCTAAATTAGCATACAATGTAGACCCTGATGAGAGGGCTTCTATAGGAGCCCTCTAATCAGGGTCTACACTGTTTGCAAATGCATGTAATGAGTATACTCTTAATTGGTCCATGGTGTTGAAAGAGTTAAGCCTATTGTCTTCTAAACAGGAAATTGGCAACAATGTAAACCCTTTTGAGATACAACAAAAGGTAGTGTCTCATCAGGGTCTGCACTGTTTGCTATTTTATGTTAAATGCTCTCCTGTATCTTTATATCACCCATGAATATTTATAATGAAATTTTCCAGCGAGTACATACCTGGAGAGTTAATTGCAATATTGAGGAACGTATGGGTTAACGTATGCTTGATCATTCAATAGCTGAGATAGATTTTTCCATGGTACATTTTGAAACTCATTACAGTCAACTTGTTATAAAGAGACCGGAAACCAAATAGTGTTTTCGCTTAACCCTTTGAACCCTAGTCCTGCCTATAGGCGTCCTTTTCAAACAGTGTACATGTGAAAAGAACACTTGTCCTATGCAAACAGTGAAGACCCAGATCAGAGGGCTCCGAAAGGAGCCCTCTGATCAGGGTCTTCACTGTTTGTCATAATGCCAATCATTGACAAAAACAACCCTTTAAAGTCAGAAATGGACTAGACTTAAATGGAAACTGGAATTGTCCATTTAAAGTTTCAGGGAGGAAAGAGTTAAATAAGAGATACTCAAACAAAAGCATCTACTACACAGAGTAAATCCATTTCACGTCCTTTATTCATGCACAGGCATAAACAGGAAAGAATCACGTCTTCTCCCTCACTGTGCAGGTAGGTTAAATCAACCACTGATAAATGAATGGCCCGCTGGCCCAGTAGTTAAGACATCTCACTCAATTTATATTTTCTGTCCCAGCATGCTGGTGCAGCAGTCCGGGTTTTTTTTCCCTGGAAATAATTTTTTTTAAACAGAATTTCTCATCCTAAACTATTACTTACATGTTTCTATAAACAGTTGGCATACATTTACAAATTATTATTTTTTATGCCATATCTGGTTGCCAGAAGTTTTGACCCATTACTATATAAATAGTATTAAATATGCCTTGTTACACCTCTTATTTATTTCTACACTTAAGAAAGTAGCTCCCATTTAGGAAGCCTTAAACATAAAACACAGAAGGCAATTCCAGTACCTTTCTGGATGGTAACTTAAAGTAGCTTATGGTAGTAGATGGTAGGTTGAATGTAAAGCAAAATGCTTCTTAAGTTATCCTACTTAAACCCTTTCCCCCATAGCTTTTTGTAGTATTGGAGACAGATCGTTGCTTAAAGCTTGCTGAAATGAAAGTAAGGCAGAATGGTCATTTGCTTTACTTTCAGTCTGCTTTGGTACTGCCTGCTAGGATGCAGCAACTACTGGTATTTCTCAGGGTGCATATTCATTATTGCACAAAGTGAAACTATTTTCTTCAGTGGTCTGGATGATTAGATTTAAGGCATAAAAAGCCATATTTATTGGGCAAATAGGTTAACTCTTTCAACACTTAGTAAATTCTTGTTGGTTATTAGATTCCATTGTGGATCATTTTAGTTACCAAAATATGAACTCGTCAACTTGGAATTCTTGGTAGTTAAATAAATACTGCTCTAAATTAGCAAACAGTGTAGACCCATATCAGAGGGCTCCTTTAGGGGCCCTCTGATATGGGTGTACAGTCTACACTGTTTGCAGATGTGATGAGTATATTTTAAACAGCTTCATGGTGTTGAAAAAATTAATCAAGCCATGATTAGCACAGTAAGAGTTAACTGTGATCTGGGTCTACACTGATTGCAAATGTAATGGGTTTATTTAAAACAGGTCCATAGTGTTGAAAGAGTTATCAAGCCATGATTGTAAGGGTTTTACTGACTATGTTGTATGTTTCAGGTTGAGGAGAAACCAATGGACCATCAAGATGAACAACATCGTAGATCTCTGTAGACAGCGTACAATCCAACTTGTGTTTAGCCCTCACTCTGTGAAGATGTACAGGGTCTTGTTAAGACCTGGCTCCGAGGTTATAAAACTTTAAACAAACTCTGTGCTCAAAACTCAGTTTTGATAACATGCTCTAGTTTTAACAAAACATGCTTGAACTGATTTAAGTAAACTGATTTAGATATATTTTTACAGTAGAATTATGGTATTCAAATACTAGTTATATGTGAAATGTTTTTTGAAGTGTTATGAACTGAGAAAAATTCTGAGTTTTGAGCACAATTTTTAGGCCAGGTGACTGCCTACTGCAGGTTAAAAGTAAAGCAGAAAGCTCCTATAGGAGCTTTCTGCTTACTTTTAACCTGCAGTAAGTATTCACTTTTAGTGAAACCAGACCTTCTTTCAGTGGCTGCTTGACACAAATTTGACTGTTTTCCATTAATGCCAAAACGTAGACGTGGACGAACTAAGCTCAAAGTGAACAAAATAAGAAATATGATCTCATATTTTGATAACAATATCATGCCATATTGTGATTTGGTTGATTTTATTCCTTAGGGGAGTATTTAACCAAAATCTTTTTTCTGTGAAAACTTACCTTCTTTTTTTAGTGGCTTCTTAACACAAATTTGACTGTTTTCCATCAATGCCAAAACGGTGATGTGGACGAACTAAGCTCAAAGTGAACAAAATAAGAAATATGATCTCATATTTTGATAACAATATCATGCCATATTGTGATTTGGTTGATTTATTCCCTTAAGGGAGTGTTTAACCAAAACATTTTTTCTGTATTTAAAACTATAGTGTAACTATACTCAGTAGAATTGTCTCTTCAAGACGATTCTAATGAGTAGTAACGCCATAGGATTTGATGCTGAAATGAGTGAGAAAATGTTGGATTTGTTCAGTTTACCTCCCTCATATCTGGAGCCCTGTTAGAATGAGCAGAAAGCTTTAGTGCCAGTTTTAGACATAAAGGGCAAAAGATAAAAAAAATATAAAAATTAAGATACAATCAATTTTATAGTAAGTGACCACTTAATTGAAAACCCAAGTACAGTATTTAACTCTGGATTGTGGTTGTAAAGGCATGATAAAGATGATGCAGACATTTCCTGTAGGAGCTGTTTGCATTATTTCTATCCTGCTTGAAGCAGTCACTTGTCATAGGAGCTATCCATGCAATTTCACTGAGTGGTTACTTAACTCATTACCCCTTAAAAATGCCCTTTTACACCTTTAATTTATTTCTCCACTGAGAACAATAGATCCAATTTATACAGTAATAAATATGGTTTACTAGAACTATTTTCTATATTCTAGCAGATGGTAACTGAAAGCAGGCAGAAAGTAAAGCAGAATGTGCCTTAAGGCTCATTCTGCTTTACTTTCAACCTGCTTTAAGTGGTCACCTAATTTCAAAACTAGAATCAGACTTTGGGGTAATGGGTTAACCCACTATCCCATAGCCAGTTTCTAGTATTTAAGATTGCTGGCGACTTAAAACAGGTTGAAAGCAAAACAGAATGCATGTTAAGGTGCATTCTGAAAAATAAGTCTTATGGTTGAAAAAAGTGGAACTATTTTCTACAGTGGAGGAATAGATCAAAAGGGTAAGAAGGCATTTGTATGGAGTAATGGGTTAATACAAGATTGTTATGTATCAATACATAGTTCACTTTCTATGGGTTATAGGGCATAGACTGACCCAATCCCGTCCCTGTCTGTTCGTGTCTTATATGTTTTTGTTAGTCTGTAATCTGTTTTTGTTAGTCTGTAATCTGTTTTTGATGTGTTGTGTTGAATGCTTTGTAAAATATATTCTGTACAGATTTTACTGCATTTTTAACACTATCTTGTGCTTTCAACTGTTTGTATTTTACATTTATTAATACCTGTCCAGGCAGCTTGCTTGTTATTTTATTTGTTTGATAAACTGTTCTAGTCTATTCAGCCATATAAGTTTGAAAAATGATAAAAAAAAAATAGAGTTTGAGTTAGGAATTATGATTTTGTCATGCTGCGACACATGAGTGTTGCTTTTCCTTCTGGTCGTCATTGTTGGCGTCAAATTATTTGGTTTAGCTCTATTGTGAAGTTTTCAGTTTTAGCTCTGTTGCTTACCCCATTACCTCAGTTTCTAGTTTTGAAGACCGGTAACCAGTTTTCTCTCAGCCTGGTTTAAGTTACCATCTGCTAGGATATAGAAAATACTTCTTTGATACATATTCATGACTGTATAGATTGGAAATATTTTCTTTATTGGAGGAATAAATAAGGCCTAAAAAAGCATAGTTATGAAATAATGGGTAAAATAGTTTGCATGCTAGACCAGTTGAATTTGGATTAAGTTTGAGTAAGTTTTCATTTCGTGTATCAAATCTTAGTGTTTACTGTTGGGAAGAGACATTCTGTTGAATTCTTCTTTATTTAGTGATTTAGTAGTAGATGTTAAAGTTAATCATACCTAGCCATGGTTAACAAAGATACTTTTTATTTTCTTTGAAGGATTAAATAAAACTTTTATTACATTTTATTTAGTTTTTTCTCCACCAAGCTCTATGTTGTGACTACTGATTAAAATTGTCTCTGTGAGATGATTCTAGTAAGTAGTCACAACATAGGGTTAGGTGAAGACATAACAATTAAACTACTTATAGAAGTTATGTATTCCTATCTGGTTTTAAATTGGATACAGTACTTTTTAATTTGTTTTTAATCATTTACTGCATAGCCTGTTTCTTGTTTTGAAGACATGTAACCTTTTAATACAGGTTGTAAGTAAAGCATAATGCACATTTAAGCAACTTTTTGCGAGGATGTAAGAAATATTTCCTATGTTGCACATTCATTACTGTACAAAAGGGATCTATTTTCTTCAGTGGAGGGATGAATTAAATGCGTAAAAATGTCTATCTATTAAGTAAAGGGTTAAAGTCTCATAGACTCACATACATGTACTTGAATGTTAAGGAATTGTGTTAATGATTTTGAATCAATTGCTTTTTGTAACACTTTAATTTCATAGTTGAATTTGTTATGGGATAATTATAGTCAAACTTGGGTTGAGACATAGAGAAAATTTACACTTTCCCTTTAGGTTGTTAACAACTTGTGTTAAACTGCCAACACTAAGTAACTCTTGCGGGTTATTAGGTTCCCTTGTGGATCTTTTTCGTTACCTACACATTAACCAGTCTACTTGAAATTCTGGGAATATTAATAAATACTGCTCTAAATTAGTAAACAGTGTAGACGATCTGGGTCTGCACTGTTTGCAAATGTAATTGGTATATTTTAAACAGGTCCATGGTGTTGAAAGAGTTAAAGCTCAAAATGTGAATCATTGGTCTGTTTATGCTGGTTGCAGCTTAATGCAGTACAAAAGTGTAACAGAAAGTTTCGAAAGGCTTAACTCTTTCCTACCTGAAACTTTAAATGGAAAATTCCAGTTTCCATTTTAGTCTAGTCCATTTCTGACTTTTAAGGGTTGTTTTTGTAAATGTTTGGCATTGTGACAAACAGTGAAGAACCTGATCAGAGGGCTCCTTTCAGAGCCCTCTGATCAGGGTCTTCACTGTTTGCATAGGACAAGTGTACTATTCACATGTACACTATTTGAAAAGCACGCCTATATGCGGGACTAGGGTTCACAGAGTTAATGCAGAACGAAAGCAAAACAGAAAGCTAGAAAGGTTTGCTTACATCTTTCATTAAGCAGTAGCCTGAAAGAATTGTAGCCTCAACCATTACGCAATAGCCAGTTTCTAGTTTTAAAGACAGGTGACCACTTAAAGCACATTATGATGTACTTTCAGCCTGCATTAAGCCACCATCTACATGAAAATACTAATTATTCACATTTTGGTTGGCAGTTTAATTCGTTCAACACAATGGACCTGTTTAAAATACACTCATTAGAAAATTATTCTTCTGGGGTTTATTTTTGACTGTATAAAGCGGACATATTATCGTCAGTAAAGGTGTAAATGGGGATTTTATGGAGTATTGGGTTAACATAAGTTTGACTGTAGTACTAGCAGCAATTTTTTCTCTTGTTTTGGTAGTGGGTTGTTTTTTACTCAGGTTTTTTGTGTTTAAATATAAGACGCAATGCTCACAGGCAGTTTATCAGCTGTGAACAGTTGTGTCAGCAACATATCTATCTATTTGCATTATGAGCTATGAACAAAATACAGTGATTTGTGAAAAAACTTGTTATATATTGTAAACAGTATAGACTCTGACCACCATGTGTTGTATACTCAGTATTAGAGCTTGGTCTATACAGTTTTCATTATCACTGAGAACAATATCTAATGAATGTCTAAAACAGATGACTGCTTTGTTAAGTATAAGTATTAAGTAAAGCATAAAGCACCTATTGCAGTTTTTCGATTTACTTTTTATGCAGCATTTAGCTGCTGCCTTTATTAAAGACTGCTATTTTATCATTCTTAGTATTACATGTTTGAATAATTGTCTGGATTATTTGCTATCATATGTTGTGTTGGATGTTTTTATAACTAACTTGCTTCTGATTTACATCAGGTAAAGGTTTGTCTTAATGATAATCTTTAAAAAAATCGACGAGAACTTTTATCCATTTTCATTCTTTTTATGAACAAATTTTTATGCCTGAAAAATATATGAAATTTATGTATGTCTAACTTTATGCATAAAAGCTATTAAAGAAGGAAAGGTTTCAGACAGGTACCGGTAGCTACCTAAGGAGATTTCTGAGATGCTCTCACCTTGCTTTAACCAATTACCCCACAGTCTGTTTCTGTTCAGACACTCAAATCTGTATGTATTTTATTTATGAAAAATACTGGGAAAAGTATATGTATTAAATTTTATTTTGGAAGAGAACAAAAGCCAAGAGATTATGTTTAGAGATTATACCTTTTTTAGCTTGCTTAACAGTGTTCATGCTTTCTGTGCTGAACTTTCATGTGGATTCTTCACTTGTGAACTTATTTTTTTTGGCCAAATTATGCTGATTTTTAAGGTTGTTTATGGAAGATATTTCAGAAAATTGAAAATAAATCAAATACATTAAAACCTCTCTATAACAAGCACTAAAATAAGACTTAATGATTTATGAAAGACAGGTGGCAGCCTAAAGCAAGATGATAGTGAAACAGAAAGCTCCTAAAGGAGGTTTCTGTTTCATTTTCACCTTGCTTTAAACAGCCACCTGCCTTAAACACAAAGCTATTACATTATCTTGTGGTCATTATAGAGAAATTTTACTGTAGAGCTGTCTGCTTTACTTAAACTACTTCAACCTGCTTTTTGCAGTTACCTGTCAAGATGTAAGAACTATTTCTTTTGATGTATCAGGATAGATTAGAAGAACAAAGCAACATTGTTTTTAACCCTCCTTTGCCCTATAGCATGTTTCTAGTATTGATGATAGGGGACAACTTATAGCAGGTTGAAAGAAAAGCAGAATGCACATTAAGGCACATTCTGTTTTACTTTCAGCCTGCTTTAAGCTACAATCTATTCAGATAAAGAAAATATTTCTTGTGTTGCATATTTATGACTGTCTAAAACGGAACTATTTTCTTCAGTGGAGGAATACATTAAATGTGCTAAAAGATTCTTCCATAGAGTAAAGAGTTGAGAAAAGGTAAAGCTGTGAACAGGCGTTTGAATGCTGGAAAGGATTAATTTGGTGATCTGTGCTGGAATTTTAATTCATCTATACAGTGTAACCTTATTTATGTTTGATGTTTAGCCAGAAATACTTTTACTTATATACAATTTTGATAAGCAGATTTTTTTAATCTTCTATTCATACCTAGATACAATATTTCAGATTTTAGTATTTAATATTGGCTGAAAAATATACATTATTAGATTAGAAAAAAATAAGATTGAGATTTTATGTAATTAATTAAGATTCATATTTTTCCTTCAAGGAAAACCTTACTGACATTTATAAATGGTTTGGATGCAGATCAGATGTACAGTAACTTGGCAACTGATCAGGATCCATATCATCAGACATTCTGTTCACGTTTCATTAGTTACAAATAGTGTAACAAATACATGTACACATACTAATTTAGTTTCTTCTTAGCTTGAAAGAGCCCTCAGATCTGGACATGCACTATTTGCAAATGATGGAAACAGACAAATCCATTTTGAAGAAAACCAAGCATTAATTGTAAAGTTTACAATCACCATATCACTCAGGTTTTATGTTAATTGTCTCAGACATGTGTTATTGGTCAATATTTGTTGTTACTTCCATTGCAAAAGGTTTGAAACCAGATCAGATGCCGGATAACCCAGCGTCTGATCATGCTTCAAACTGTTTGCCACTCGGATTAAAATAAATATTAAAAAAAAATCATTTTTTTTTATTGAAGACACTTTCTTGCATTTTGTTTGCGTTTTTTAAAAATCTGGAAAGAATAACAGATTCTCCAATGCACCAGTATGAAAATGCCATATGACCACGATAATTATCTGTGTAATAAGTCTGGTAAGTGGGCTGACTTTTAACAGATTAGAACATGACCCGATAACTCCAATGACAACTACAATGAGAATATTTGAAAAGCTAAAATCCTTATGTCTCTACCAAGCCCCTCATAACAACTCTTAACGCATGTGTATTGTCACATTATAGCTTTTGGTGGAGCCTTTTAGGTGATAATGGTTCAGGAAAATGGTTAACAAGTTTGTTTCTAGAGTCCTGCGTTTTATCTAACCCTTTCTGTGCAGAAGAACCAGTTTGTAAATCATTTGCAAACAGTGCAGACCCAGATCAGAGGGTTCCTGAAGGAGCCCTCTGATCAGGGTCTGCACTGTTTGCCATCCATTACTGGATGAGTCCATTTCAAAAGTCAGCATAGTATGATTTAAGTATTGTGTTATAATTCTGCTTGTGTGCTTCACTGCATCAGTCATGCTTGTTTTGTATTATGAATGTTTTATTGGAGTTTTATTTGTGTGTGGTTAGCCGTATTTGTTAAGTAAATACAGTCGAAAAACTCAATACTTCAAACTCGCTCTAGTTCGAGCATACCCATATTTCAAAGTTAAAACGTGGCTAAGCCTCGTTTTAACTTTGAAATACGGATATGTTCGACTTAATCAAGATCAAATTATCGAAATTAAACTTATGAAATACTGGTACGATCGATTAAAGTGAGTTCAAAGTACCGAGTTTCGACTGTATGTTGTGAAGATTGCTTCATATCAAACCAAAATGTAGTCGTATTGTCACTGTTTATTTATGGCCTGTTGGTATAGTGCCTGTTTGGTGTGTTAGTATTATGTGCCTGTTGTTTTAATGCTTGTAGTGCTGGTGGGTGATATAAGGCCAGTGGTCCTCTTGTTTTATGTACATCATTTTCACTGTTGTGTATGCCACTCAGCATTAATTGTCTGAACAAAGGCATTAGCCTATTTGATATTCCATACAAGAGGGTGGTTTCTGAGGTTAAAGATTCACACTTTTGCAACATTTAACCCTTCTCCTGTTGAGTATTAACCCTTTACTCCATAGATATGCATTTTGACACATTTAATTTATTCTTCTACTGAAGAAAATAGTTCAATAGTCACTTGTTTTCCATACTAGAAACAGGCTATGGAGTAAAGGGTTAAACTGTGTCCATTATGAACAGCTATAGTTTGAATTGAAACGTTGTTAATAAAATATGGAGAAAAAAATCCAAGAAAAGAGTACAAACTTGTGTCTTACAGATCATGTAAGAAACAGTGCAGACACAAATCAGACAGTTCCTTCAGGATCTGTCTGATCTGGTTCTACACTACATTTTTAAAAAGTATCAATAAAGGCAGAAGAGGGATTTATTTTTAAAGGTGTATAGAAGCTTTCTAGGCCCATTCTATTGTTGCAAAAGAAAAAACCATTTTCTGAACCTCAAAAATAATCCTCTAATTGGTAACTATTACCTTAGAGCTGAATATCCCCTGTAAACAAGGTTTTATTGTATATAAAGTTATAGAACTGTGAAAAGACTCACTAATAAACATGTTTGTTGTTGCATATCATTGATAAGACTCTAGGGTCTTGCCACAGAGAAACATACCGGTGTAAAGAAGGGGATCAAATTGTAAATACAGTAGAACCTCTCTATTACAACCACTAAATTGTGTCAACTATAAGTTGTTTAAGACAGGTGACTGCTTAAAGCAATGTGAAAGTGAAACAGAAAGCTCATACAGGAGCTTTCTGTTTCACTTTCACATTACTTTAAGCTGTCACCTGTGTTTTTAGCTCACCTGAGCCAAAGGCTCAAGGTGAGCTATTGGGATGGCCCTGTGTCCGTCGTCCGTCGTCGTCCGTCGTGCGTCGTTAGTCGTCCGTCGTCGTTAACAATTGCTTCAAATGACATCTCCTCCTATACCACTTGACAGAATTCAACCAAACTTTACAGAAATGTTCCTTGGGTCAAGCTCTTTCAAATTTGTTCAAAGAATTAAAAACAATGCAGAACTCTGGTTGCCATGGCAACCAAAGTGAAAAAATAAGGAAATCTTAAAAAATCTTCTTGTCAAAAACTGGAAGGGCCAGAGCTTACATATTTGGCACATAGCATCATCTACTGGTCCTCTATCAAGTTTGTTCAAATTATGCCCCTGGGGTCAAAATTGGCCCCGCCCCGGGGGTCACATATTTACATAGAGTTATATAGTGAAATTTTCAAACGTCTTCTTCTCTGAAACTAATGTGGCCAGAGCATTGATATTTGGCATGGTGACACTTCTAGATGTCCTATACCAAAATTGTTCAAATATTTCTGGCCGGTTGCATAACTAGGTCACAGGAGCTAAAAATAGATTTTTTTCATTGAAAACTTAAAAAATCTTCTTGTCTGAAACTACAAAGGCCAGAGCTTAGATATTTGGCACATAGAATCACCTACAGGTCCTCTATCTAGTTTGTTCAAATTATGCCCCTGGGGTCGAAATTAGCCCCGCCCCGGGGGTCACAGTTTTACATAGAGTTATATAGTGAAATTTTCAAATGTCTTCTTCTATGAAACTAATATGGCCAGAGCTTTGATATTTGGCATGGTGACACTTCTCGATGTCCTATACCAAAATTGTTCAAATGGTTCTGGTCCGTTGCATAACTAGGTCACAGGAGCTAAAAATAGATTTTTTTCAATTATAACTTAAAAAAATCTTCTTTTCTGAAACTACAAGGGCCAGAGCTTAGATATTTGGCACATATCATCGCCTACAGGTCCTTTATCAAGTTTGTTCAAATTATGCACCTGGGGTCAAAATTGGCCCGCCCCTGGGGTCAAAATTGGCCCGCCCCTGGGGTCACAGTTTTACATAGAGTTATATATAGAAAACTTCAAACGTCTTCTTCTCTGACACTAATATGGCCAGAGCTTTTATATTCGGTATGGTGACACTTTTAAATATACTTTACAAAATTTGTTCAAATTGTTCCGGTCTGTTGCATATCTAGGTCAGTCCTTGACCTAAATTATTATCTCCATTTTTTCAGCTATTTTCTCAGGTGAGCGAAATATGCCCCATGGGGCTCTTGTATACAAACAATAAGCCTTCATTTTAGTGGTCATAATAGAGAGGTTCTACTGTAGTCAAACTTTTGTTAAACCAACATTGAGTGAAGACTTGTGGAGATCTTTCAAGAGATACATGTATGTGATTGCTTAATGTAGGACAAAAGTAATACAGATAGCTCCTATAGGAGCTTTCTGTATTACTTTTGTCCTGAATTTAGCTGTTACCTATCCTAAAGACTACCAGTCGAGTTTCTTTTTTCAATGGTAGTTTAAAACAAAGTAGACTATAATTGGACTATTAAATGCATATCTATATCAACTCATATCATCATTCTATCATGGGATGAATGTTTGAACTTTCGTTGGGGTTGCAGTTTATATAATATAATTAAATGAAATGAGACCATTTTATGCCTAATTTGTTTCAATATGTATGCTCAATTTTTGCTTGCTGGAAGGGTTAATTATGATTTTTTGGGATGATATTAGGAAAAGTTCTCATTTTTAACAGCCACTCTTTGAACTAGCATGAAACTCTCTAAATACAGGTGGCAGTGTTGAAAGAGTTAATTTCAGCTTTCATAATTTCAAGGAAATGGTGCACTTATATTGTCCACCTGGCATCAGTCTTTGTGAAACTTTAGATGGAAATGTTGAGAAATGTTTGCAATAGACAAGCTACAGTGCTCCGTCCCAACAATGGCCTGCCAAACAATTATTCCCTCCTTACAACAATGCTTGCAGCTGTTCCCAAAACAAGACAATTATATCATGGCTGCAATATCATCTGCTTAAAATTGTGGTCTGCTGCTTTTCTCAGTCTTATATTGGACATTTTGACACAAAAAACATAATGATGTGTGACAAACAGCTTGAATCGAGATCAGATGCCGCGTTATGCAGCTTCTGATCTGGATTCAAGCTGTTTGCAAATGTAAGCCAATTCCCCTCCCTATAACAACTCCCTCCAAACAACGCACACAACCTGTCTCCCATTGGTTGTTGTTGTAGAGAGGGAGCACTGTATGCTGTGACTTTTAGAGACACTAGGCATAAATTTGTTTACATTTGTACACAAGGCATTCAACCCTAGCGACGAGTATACTCGTCATTTACAAACAGTGTACCTGTTAAGATTACACTTGTCCCATGCAAACGGTGTAGGCCCTGATCAGAGGGCTCCTTAAGGAGCCCTCTGATCAGGGTTTACTCTGTTTGTCATTTTGAAATATATCGTTAAAATCAACCCTAAATAGTCAAAAATGGACTAGACTAATTTTGAAATTTGAATTGTCCATTAAATGTTTTAGGGGTGAATGAGTTTTAAAAGGCATGCTTTGATTTGATACCTCATTCCAAGAAACAGCCATAGAGCATTTACAATAGAATCTCAGATCAGAACCTCATATATGTTAGTTTTAAAACGGAATATATCCATATCTATGTTGATTTTATATCTTTGCTGTGATTTAGTTTATCTATTATTAGTAGACATGTACAGTCAAACCTATTAAGCAGCAATAAAAAATATGTAGGGTCTTTCAGACAAGAGGCATTTTAATTCAGAGTTTTAGACTTGCTAGCTTAATCCTTATCATGCTGAATTGTCATCTGCTTGAACTATATCGTCCATGAAATTAAATTAGAATTAGTTTTTAAGCATTTTAATCTGATGAAAAGTTGAGGATGAGTAGAAAACAGTTTGGATCAAGATCAGATGCTGCATTATGCGGCGTCTGATCTGGATCCAAACTGTTTGCTAATGTAAACCTGTGCTTAGCATGGTAAGGGTTAATGCAAGTCAAATGTAACGCATAAAGCTTCATGAGTTTTCTACATTATTATTGTCCAGCATTAAGCAGTAGCATGCCTCTAAAGACCCCAAACATTTTAATTGATTGGTTGCTTAGAAAAGGTTGCATTGTACATAATATCTTTACAATGTCTTAAGGATCTGTAGAATAGAAAGCAGGCTATATGTACAGTCTAAACTCAATACTTCAAACTCGCTTAAATAGATCCTATCAGTATTTCATGAGTTGAATTTCAATGAGTGGATCTCGCTTAAGTCAAACATACCCATATTTCAAAGTTAAAACGTTGCTAAGCCACTTTATAACTTTGAAATATGGGTATGTTGGAACTAATGTGAGTTTAAATTATTGAGTTTCTTCTGTACATGTATTAGCATTATACCACAAGTATTTAGTGAAAGGATTTAAATAGTCAACTTCACAGTATCGAGCCACCCTTGAAAAGAAGAAATATTGATAGTATTTGTGACGGGTGACAGCTTAATGTAGGACAGCAGTAATGCTGGAAGTTCCAATAGGAGCTGTCTGCATTATATTGGTTCTGAATCAACTTTTTCCCCCATAGCTTGAGTTCAGTATTCAAAGCAGGTAGCTGCCTAAAGCAGGCTGGAAGTAAAGCAAGAAGTTACTCCAAGAGCTTTCGGATCAACTTTCAGCCTGCTTTAAACATCTTCTTGTCAGGATGCTTCTCCTATGGCCCTTTTACCCATTACTCCAAATCATGTTTCTTGTACTGAAGACAGGGACCACGTTGACCCATAACCTGTTTCTAGTATTGAAGCTAGGTGACCACTTCAAGCAGGTTGAAAGTAAAGCAGAATGTGCCTTATGGCACATTCTGCTTTACTTCCAGCCTGCTTTAAGCTATCATCTGCTAGAATATAGTAGAAACTCTTTTCCTCAGCGAAAGAATAAATTATAGGCGTAAAAAGGCGTATTTATTGGGAAATGGGTTAAGCAGGTTGAAAGTACATGTATAGCAAAATGGGCTTTAAAGTGCCTTCTGCTTTACTTTCAGCCTGCTGTAAGCTACAATCTTCTAGAACATAGAAAATAGTTCTTTATGATACATGTTCATGACTGTATGAATTGAAACTAGTTTCTTCAGTGGAGGAATAAATTAAAGAAGTAAAATTGTGAATCTATGGAGTGAAGGGTTAGCCCATTAACTCATAAGCGATTAACACTTATCAATGCTTATCTCAATATAAGGTAGTAGTGTCAAAATGAGTTAGTATGAGGCTATTGCGCAATGAGTCAGTATGGCTTAATGGGTTAACAGAACATGGTACGAGCATGAAAAGGTGACTCTATGAATAATTAGTAAATATGCTGAAAGGTGCTTCTATGGGGGATTGGAATGATTAAGCAGTTAGCTGTCTTTAAAGATCACATTTCCTCCTGATTCAATGGCTGCTTTATAAAATGTTGACTGGAATTATAAATCATGTGTTTAAGACTGTTAGAGATATTTTTTGCTTATTTTCACCATGAAAGAGAAAATGTGTGTGTTGAATTTAGTAAGCTTTGGAAATCATTGAATAAATGCTATCAGCTTAATTTCTGATATCAACTCTTTTTGTCTTTTTACCAACCTTTTACAGTGCTCCCTCTCTCCAACGACATCCTATGGGAGACACAGATTATGTGTGTTGTTAGGAGGGAGTCGTTATAGAGAGGGAAATTTAAGACTTGGCTTACATTTGCAAACAGCTTGAATCCAGATCAGACGCCGCGTTACGCGGCGTCTGATCTGGATTCAAGCTGTTTGTCACTCGTCATTATATTTATTCTATCAAAATCTCCACTTATATGTAACTTTGAGGAAAATCAGCAGACGACAGACTATATTGCAGTAGTAAAAGCGTTAGACATAATGGTCCTGTTTAGGGAACAGCGGCAAGTGTCGTTGTAAGGAGGGAGTCGTTGTTGGGAGGGCGGTTGTAGAGAGGGAGCGCTGTACATATATTTTGTTTTAATATCAAACAGTTTTGATCCTCATCAAATGCAGGTTTGCTTCTGGAGTGAATCTAGACAGATTGCAAAGGTCTACAATATGCATGTCCAATAATTGTTTTCCAGGACCACCTCCCTACAACGGCCCTCCGGACAATGATTCTCTCCATACAATACTTGCCGATGTACCCCAAACAAGACAATTATGTCCAACGCTTTCACTGCATGCGATATCGTCTGCTCTTGGTTCAAACTGTTTGCAAATGTACTTTAATGGTATTAACCCATAGCCTGTTTCTAGTATTGAAGATAGTTAACCACTTAAAGCAGGTTGATAGTAAAGCAGAATGCGCCTTAAGGCGCATTCTGCTTTACTTTCAACCTGCTTTAAGCTAAAATTTGCTTGAATATAGAAAATAGTTCTTATCATACATATCCATAACTGTATAGATTTGAATTGTTTTCCTCAATGGAGAAACAAATTAAAGGTGTAATTATGGGGTAATGGGTTAAAGCATTCTGGAAACTGTGAGGCCTAAAACACCCTTAACTCTTTGAACCCTAGTCACACATATATGCATCATTTGCAAACAGCGTACCTGTGAGGAGTACACTTGTCCTATGCAAACAGTGTATACCCTGATCAGAGGGCTCCTTAAGGAGCCCTCTGATCAGGGTCTACACTGTTTGTAATTTTAAAATATATTGTAAAAATCAACCCTAAAAAGTAAAAAATGGACTAGACTACATTGAAAACTAGAATTGTCCATTTGAGGTTTCAGGGAGGAAAGGGTTAAAAGAGTCATTCAACCTGTTTCATCAACAATCTGTCAGGATGTTGCAGGGCTACCTTAAGTTTCTCATAAAAATTATATTTGCAAACAGTGTAGACCCAGATCAGAGGGCTCCTATATGTCTTGGTAACTAAAATGATCCCAAAGGGAACCTTATAACCCACAATAGGTACTTAATGTTGAAAGAGTTAACAGGGTAGAAGCATGACAAGGCATCTCTATATGGAATAGTTCCAAGGCGTGAATAAGCATTACTTTACTTCATGTCAGTCATTGTGTAGGAAAGTTTGATATGAAAGACCCTTTCTTTACCATACATGGACTGCTTAAAGCAAAGTGAAAGTAAAGTAGAAAGTTCCTACAGAAGCTTTCTGCTTTATTTTCATAATTGCTTCAAGACATCACATTTCTTTAACATTAAAAAAATGTTTTGAAATGTCTACATCAATGTATTCTTTAAGAAAATGTCACTACTTGTGTCAAATAGCTTGGATCCAGATGAAATGATTATTTAACCTTCTACTCCATAGATATATTTCCTACATCCTTATGGCACATTCTGCTTATTTTCAACCTGCTGTAAGTGACTAAGTCGTCACCTATCTTTATAACTACAAAAAGGCTATGAGGTAAAGGGTTAACTCTTCAAACACTATGAAGACTATGGACCTGTTTAAAGCATACTCATTACATTTACTAACAGTGTGGACCCAGATCAGAGGGCTCTTATTGGAGCACTCTGGTCTGTGTCTACTCTGGACCGAAGCTGTTTGCAACAGTTATCAGAAATCCAACCTTAGCTTGCAGAAAGTTAAATAGTGTAAGGTGCAAAAAAGAAACAAAACAAAGTCTATGAACTTTTCACATTAAGATTTACTGAATAATTCCTAATGCAACTATAATGCTGTTGTAACAGTATAACAAAGGGTCCACACATATGAAGAATGAAGTAGCTATCACAGTCTGTGTAAAATGCTGGAGGTCCAGTATAAGTTTTAAATATATAAATTTAAAAAAATATTGCATATATTTGGTGAAACTTTGGAAAAATAGGGACAGACATAACACGAACAATGCTGGCTCGGTTAGTAGGCTTTTTTCACAGCATTTTTGGCCTCTATACAAAGTGGATCCAGTTCTCCATCAGAACCTGAAATGAATAAATTATCCCATTACTCCATAGATACAGTGGAGAATCTGTTATTCTTTCCCAATAAACGTGTTTACGCTAAAACTATTATTTGCAGTGCAAACAGTTTGGAGCCAGATCAGACGCCGGGTAACCCGGCGTCTGATCAGGCTCCAAACTGTTTGCCACCAAGATAAACAAGAATTATCAGAATTGTCCAAAAGTTGTTCTTTTCTACGTTTTAGTGCTTTGCGTTTGTGTACGTTTGCGTTTAAACGGGAAAGAATAACAGATTCTCCACTGTACAGTGCTCCCTCCCTACAACAGCCCTCCGAACAAAGGTTCTCTCCTAACAACAATGCTTGCTGCTGTTCCCCAAACAAAACATTTATGTCTAACCCTTCACTGGTGCATTATCATATGCTTAAATTATCCCTTGCAATTTTTTCTCAAAATTATGTATTTGAGATTTTGACAGAATGAACATAAAGATGAGTGACAAACAGTTTGAACATTTACACAGCGTCTGATCTGGGTTCAAACTGTTTGTAAATGTAAGCCAAGTCATGCTCAGTATTCTAAGGGCATTCATTTCCCTCCCTCTAACAACTGCCTCCGAACAACACACACTAAAGATTTGTCTCCAATTGGGTGTTGTTGTAGAGAGGGAGCTCTGTATGCATTTTAACACATTTCATTTATTCATTCACTTAAGAAAATAGTTCAAATTTATACAGTCATGAATATGTATCATATTAAGAAATATTTTCTATATTCTAGCAGATGATAGCTTAAAGCAGGCTGAAAGTAAAGTAGAATGCATCTTAACACCTTAAAGCCCATGGACTCCTTTAATTTATACTCATTAAATTTGCAAACAGTGTAGACCCTGGTCAAAGGGCTCCTATAGGAGCCCTCTGATCACGGTCTACACTGTTTGCTAACTTAGAGCAGTATTTATTAATCTACCCAGAATTTCAAGTAGACTGCTTCATGATTTGGTCATTAAAAATATCTAAAAGGGAACCTAATGACCCACAGGAGTTACATAGCGTTGAAAGAGTTAATAATTTCAATGACCAGAAGTTTGAATTTTCAAAGAGTGTATGGAATTTTGAAGGTAACCTAGCTGTCTCTTACCATAGTCCAACTCTTCAATTTTACATGTGAACACTTTTTCTCCGTTAACCATCAACTCCACACATCCCCAGTCATTCATTTTCACCAGTTTTACTTTATGACCATGTTTCTGTAGAATGGCTGAAATCATAAAATAACACATGTTTTTAGACAAACAATTCATGTGTCCAATTTTAATATTTTCCTTCACAGAACAGTGCCTTAACCCATTACCCCATAGTTTGTTTCTCATTGTTTTGAAGATAGGTGACAACTTAAAGCAGGTTGAAAGTAACACACACTATGCTTTACTTTCAGCCTGCTTTAAGCTACCTTCTACTAGGGTATAGAAAATTATTGCTATGGTACATATTCATTACTGTATAAAGTGGATATTTTTTCTTCAAAAAGGTGTATTTATTTGGTAATGGGTTAAAATACCATCTAATTAATCTCCCACATATTTATGATAAACAAAACAAATTGATATCCATCAATGGTGTTGATGATAGGTGAGTTACACTTTTAGCCATGGAGGATAACCGCGACTTTCACATATTTTTTTCATGTTTACAATAGGTAGTTACTTAAGAAGGCAGAAATCAGGGCAGAAAGCATCTTCAGGAGCTCTATGCTTTACCTTCACATTGTTTTAACTCTTTGCACGCTAGCGAGGGATATAGCTGCACAGGCATAACCTTTGAAAACAGTTTGGATCCAGATGAGATGTCGTGTAACGTGACATCTCATCAGGATCCAAACTGTTTGCCATTCTGACACTGAATTTCAAAAAGAAATTTTGAAAAATTCTTATTTCCGAACAGAAGCAGACGACAATTGTTGTAGATGAAAAAATTACCCTGCATGCAAAGAGTTAACCAGCTGCCTGTCAGGACAGAGAGTGTAATGTGAAAACTGAGAGACCCAGCAACAACAAACCCTATCAATGCAAAGCTTAAGCTCACACCAAGAGCTGTTTGTTACACTTTAAGGTGCATTCAACTTTTCTTTCAGCCTCAGCTAGCTTTAAGCTACCACTTGCTAGGATATAGAAAATATAGCTCATGATAGATATATTCAATATTCATGGCTGTATTAAAGGGACTAGCAACAGGATATGTGTATTTGCAAAAATAAAAGAAAATGCTCAAGTAAAACCAAATGTGTAGCATTATCATGCATCTGGTATTAGAAAAATATGATCAGTCTAAAAACATCCTTAAGAAAAGTCTTCAAATCTTTTTTTTAGATATTTTCCATCGTTTTATCCATTGATTCGAAAGACGCAACAGAAATTGAACACGGGCTCAGACATTAACTCGAGCCGAATAGTATACTCTCCATCTCTAGACACTTAAGTACGTTAAATCGATTCCAAAGATATCAATAGCCCGTAGTCGAGAGGGCTAAGGGGTTACCTAATTTTCGTGTCTGTCCTCCGCATGGAGGGTCAAGGGTTCGAATCCTACCAGAGCTTCTTTTTTTTTTTTAAATTCCTTTTTTAAACAGAATTTATCTTACCCATTTATATAAGCATTTGACATATATTTACAAATTACTGTTTTTAATGCTAAATCTGGTTGCGAATCTCTTTAAGTGAACTATTTTCTTCAGTGGCGGAATAAATTAATGGGTAAAGGGTTAAGCAAGTAGCTGCTTACAGCATGCTGAAATCAAAGCAAAAAGCTCCTTTAATGGCTTTTTGAGTATTCTGCTTTAGTATCATTTTACTATGCTTCTTCAGAAGAAAGGGTAATATGTTCACATTGGCACATCAATTGACTTATCTTTAAAACTGAATTTGAATTTTGCACAATATAGTCTTTTAGATAAAAATGTATATTAATAGGTTTCCTTCTGAATCAATAGCCTAGGGAAAATCAATCAGGAATTTACAAGTTCTTACTTTGCAGTCCCTCAAGTCTGCATTCTCTATGCTCTACCACCCCTACAGCTTCGTATGGTCCATAGCGAATAAAAACATTGGCATTAGATGGCATGATCTCATTCTGCGGAAAGAGAAATAAAAATGCATCATAAGTTTCAATTCTTTCAACAATAAGACACTCTTGTAGGTTCCTTTGTGGTTATTTTTAGTAACCAAAACATGAACCAGTCTACTGGGAATTCTGGAAAGTGTAATAAATACTGCTCAAAATTAGGAAACAGTGTAGACCCTGATCAGAGGGCTCCTATTCGAGCGCTCTGAACTAGGTCTACACTGTTTGCAAATTTATGTAATGAGTATATATTAAACTGTACATGGTGCTGAAAGAGTTTACTTACAAACATGAAACATCTGTAAGAAACTATACAGGAGAACATTCATAGACACATTCATACCAACATTATGAGCAGCCCTGACAAAATCTTTGCTTTTCACAGCTGCTCAATCACAATGTGCATCAATGTTTATTGTTTAAATTGATACCACTTTCCAAACATTTTTTTCCTATGTATGCATAATTAAGAGCCATTATTTCAAACAGTTGAGATTCAGAGCAGAAATTATTATGTTCAAAGAGGATGAATTCTTAACTTTTATTTATACCTAATTACCAATTACATTGTATAGCACAATTGCTCAAATGACAAACGTCTTGTCTGCTGTATTATAATGAGGTGATTTCTCGCTAAAGTAAGTAGGTTCATGCATATTTTATCTTTCATGTGTAGGCAAAAGTAAAATTTTACATGTTACTTTTAGTTTTCCATGTTTCCAGTCATGATACATGTGAAATTGAATTGTATATGTGAAAATTCCACAGCGATTGTTTTTAGAACAGTGCACATGGGTCATGCACAATTGCACATAAAATATATGAAAACGTGAACCAGTTATAGGCTATCAGAGAACCTCCCATATTTCCATTCTAGACATCTTTGAAATTGGCTGAGTTGTTACAATTGTTACAAGATTTTACGCCATTCATATATTTTCCAATCGTTTTTTATCACTCATTTCACATGAACAAACACCGAAGGACAATTAAACCTGCTCCTATATTGCTAGACAACCAGATCATCATAACCACCCATGACTACATGTATATAACCACCTCGATCAGCTGACACGCTGACGCATCTGATAAAGCTTATGCGGGACTATAAACCTTAGCAGAAACAACAACATCAGCTGACACACAGAAAGCTCAATCCACAGGTGCAGGCAGAAGCAGATGTGAGTGTACAAGTGCTACAGTCGAGACCGCTAAGTAGTGTTGAAATGCACTATTATTGAACAACAATAAAAGGAACATAGATGATGTGAACCACAGAGGATGTGAAACCAAAGACTTAAAAATTGGTAGTAATGGCCGCTTCCCTCCTCGGCGCTCAGAATTTTGGGTTAGTATTACGACACTGGTTCATCAGTTTCAAGATAAAGTGACTGCCTGGCTACAGTCCCTGGTGAACCTCATAAGTGACCTTTCTCATAATCATCAATCTGATGGAAAGAAATAACAATAAGCAAAAAAAAATCCTTAAAAATGATAGTCATCATCATCATCTTCAGTAATCGCCTGACCCTATCCAGGGCATATTCGCGAAGTGGTAAAAACTATGTATACTCGGCATCACAATTCTTGCGGCATCACTTTTCTCGCGGTAAACCTGCACCGGCCTATCCGGATATTTTCCTGTCAATCACAGTTGACATACATTGTTCGATCTGATAAAAAATCGTTTAGACCACTGAATTATAAGTACAAGACTGTGTGTAAAGCTGCAAAATTAGCAGTATTTTGGTGGTAATGTAAAACACCACTTTCCGGCGTATTCACTGCCAAGAAAAATGAAGGTTTTACTGTATGAATGAAAACAGTCAATTTGAAAATATTAATTTGTTGTTGAATCGTCTTTCAATCTTCCCGTTTGTTAATATTGCAGTTAACTTTAATTTTAACACAAATTTAGTGAACTCTGACCATGTACTGTTGCGTCTACGGAGCTTGACCTATATACCGCAATAATTGTGATGTGACGTCAAGTATACAAACTTGCTGACTGGCACGAAATAAAGATTTACAGACGTTTCGGTAAATGACCAGTTCGGTAAATTGATTTTATATAGTGAAAGTCTGGACGTTTCGGTAAAAAGGTAAATTATAGTAATTATAGGATTAAGTATATCGCACATCGCACCTCTCTCGGTAACAATGAGATTGTGGCACAGTGTTTGTGCCAAGTTTGCAGGGTTGTTTTAGTATGTGTTGATCCTGATCTACCAACAGATCGCAATTTTTCGGCCTGTTTACAAAACGAAATAAAGGGCATGTGAAGGGGGTAAAAATAACTTGATTTCTTCAATATTTTTTTTTCATTTCTTCTATAAGGAGAATGATGAGATTATTGTTACATCTCAAAATAATTAAGAACTAAAAAAACAAAATTTATATTTATTGGCATGTTTATAATATACATATTTACAGAATAATACTCAAATGATAGATCTGCGTAACACAAGAGGACCAATGTAGAGCTCTACGCAATTCACTACCATTGCGTTGTTTTTATTTAAGGTGAAGTATCTGTAGATTGTAACACGGCTGCGGCATTTTTCTATAGAAAAGTACCACAGTTTAATTTGGATACCGCACACTTAATAGTGGGCGGAGTTTCCCCGCCCATGCAATAACTGGTAGAAAACCATGCAGTTAACTAGTTAACCGCACAGTTATGGCGGACATCTAGTTAACCGCACAGTAATGACGGACATCCGGTTTACCAGATATCTGCACAGTCATGATGGCAGCAATACAGACGAGACACGTTTTGCAAACAGTTTGGATCCAGATCAAACGCCAGGTAAATTATTTGTCGTCTGATCAAGATCTAAGCGGTTTTCTCAATAAACCCCTATATGCTTAAACAATTACTCTTTTGCAAACAGTTTGGATCCAGATCAGACACCAGGTAAAAAACATGGAGTCCGATGAGGCTCCAAACTGTGCGTCACTCTGATAAAAATGACGCTTCGAAATTGAAAGCCGTCACTTTTTAATTTGCATTGCATTCCAGCTCACAATAGTTTTACAGTGAAACCTCTTAAAAACGGAAACTAAAATTGCTTTATTTTTGGATTTACACTTTTACAGGTTGCTGCTTAATCCTGGCTCTCATAGGATTTTTTTGTAACTGCTTCAGTGACAGCTTAATGCGGGAGAAAAGCTGATTTTTCCCGCATTAAAACAATTCAAATACTAGACTCTTTTGATGTCCGTTTTAAAAGGTGTCGCCGTTTTCTACAAGGAAAGGAAACAAGAACATTGACAAATATGGAAATTAAACTTTATTATTTTAACACAACTGCATCAAAATCGGCTCTACCATAGCATACGAATATCCTTGTTTACTACAAGGAAAGCAAACAACAAAAGGGACAAATATATGAACTGAACTGATACGGAAACTGTATCAAAAGCGGCTCTAGCTTAGAATATGTAAAAGTTTCATTTTGAGTTTGCGAAATTGAAAGTGCACCCTGAAAAGTTAACGGTACCGCTACTTGATGTGATATCGGCAAGCGGGTTCCTAGCAATACTATTGCAATGCTCCTTTTCCTCGCTCCCATTAGTTTCCGTCTTTGGACAAGGCGTTGTAGCGTCTGACAAAGGAGTTATCTGTGACTGTTGATTGTAATTTTCGCAAACTTTCAGTCGTTTGGGAGGATTAGGGTCCAGTACACTAGATACAGTTTTACGCATATCATCTGAGCAGCGTTTGTATTGTCGCACGGCTGATGTTGACCTATGACCTGTCCTATCCATTATATCTTGCTCGTCAATGCCCGAGTTATACAGACTCGTTGCGCACGTTCTTTTACCGCTATGGTTTGTAAAGTTCCCTTTCAAGCAACCCTTTTGGCAAATATCTTTCATGAAGTTTGCAAGTTTGTTTATTCCAACGGGCTGTTTACTGTATTTCAATGTAGATCTAGGTCCTGGAATTGGCCGTCTGTAAAAGTTTCCAGAGTTTCCAAGGATGCTTATATATTGCTGGAAGAAAGTTGCCAAGCAACGCGGACCTGAAAAATACATTGAAAAAAGTCAGAAGTAGCAGAGATATTGCAGCAAGCACAATACGATGAATTCGAAACATTGAATCGTCGTTTCGACTTTTCTTTGAAACGATTAATCAAAGTCGTGTGCCAATTTCACAGCTGCTGTAAGAAAGCCGACCTTAAAGACATCATATAACCAAGTTTGGGTGCTTAAAGACATCATATAACCAAGTTTGTGTGGTAACACCTACCCCCGTAGATAGTTTGAGTCCACGCATGGAGAGCATGCACTAACGGTGGTAGCGTCTAGGCAAAGAATCAGTCAGGCGTCTCATGTGAGGCCCGCGCCTAATATTTGATAGCTTGGTTAGTAAAACCCATTGAAAAACCTATTGAGATCTTTTATGTAAGGGCCTCTATTCAAATCTCTCAGATGACTGAGCCGTTTCCTAAACAATTTTCTCATGCTCTACGGTAAACTACCTGTATTTTCACACGTAGTGAGAACAAAGGGGGGGGGGGGGGGGGGGGGGGGGGGGGGGGGGGGGGGGGGGGGTAATCAAACGAATGGACTGACTTAATGTCTTTAAAGACTTTTCCTCAGTCCATTGATAGACTACCCCCATTGTTCTCAATAGGCGAGAAAAAGCATGCAGCTAATGCTGTGAGCGGGTACACCAATCTCAGTTTACCTGGTGAGGCCCAGATATAGTGTAACACTCATGCTCTAGAGGCTTTTCAATGGTTAATTCCAACCAAAGTATCAAATATAAAGGTCTGGTCTCACATGAGACGCTTCAATTGTTCAATGTGCACAAGACCCATGCTTTTTGCAAGGCGTTATGACCAAAAGGTCGTCAGGAGATGTCTTTAAGTCATTATTTACCCCATTTACTATCACGACGTCAACTGCTTTTAAACACTTTTTTTCAAATTTAGATTATAGCTGTGTCGACGTGACAAATATTGAAACGAGTGTCAGTTTTGATCCTTATCGGACGCCGCGTTACGTGGGTCTGATCAGGATATAAACTGTTATTAAACGTTATTTTCAGGTTAATGAAGAGAAGGGATTAATAAATGGTGTAGACAGTGACTGGAATAAAAATGTTTTAGCGAAATTTCTCGAGCATAGCCAAGAAAACGGTACCCCCTTTCAATGGTATCGAAACTACATAAAAGCGTCCCTATGGAATAATCCCGTTAATAAGCTAGGATTCTGGTAGATTTAGTCCACATGTGTGCACTTAGATGATACGGAAACAGTATTTGGATCCAGCCATACCATCCTCATAGTACACATGCGATAGCGAATTTCTCGGGAGGGAAATCTAGCACTCTAAATTCCTTTGCTGGAGTATTTTTAAAAGTTAAATTAGATTAATAGCAATCTAAAATTTTGATTTGATGTCAGAAATTGGAATCAGAATTTTTTTTAACAATAAATGTGCAATTTTAACAAGGAGGCAAAACACTTTCCTCTTCAGACGTTGTTAATGTATTTCCATGAGACCCCGAGACGGCACCTGTCGCAAATTTGGCGTGCCGTTACAGGGATTCATTGATCCGACAGCCAGTGATAGGTCTCGCGTCTTTGAAATCCATTTTATATAATTTACACTGCGAGAGAGAGAGAGCTAGAGAGAGCTAGAGAGAGAGAGAGAGAGAGTTTCCAATTACCTTTGGTACAATAATGCTTGATGTCTTTGTTCGCAAGAGACATTTGTGCTAGACCACCTTTAAATGTCTTTGTCTCTCTTCCTGTGAATCTTATGTATTCACCGTTCCTGTCCTCTCCTATTTGGAACTGCTCGCATGTTAGATTCCTGTGTTCATCTCGCCCTCTTAGTCCAAACAGTTTACACGAGTAGAAGAACACAGTATGTTGGAGAGATTGGGAGTCTCCTGACCCAAAGACACCCATTTCCCACAATTTGTCCTCCTCGTCGAGAGATATTGGTTCAGCTTGTTTAATGTTTGCCCCATGTCCTTTGGCCAGCAATGTCTTCATTCTGCTGTCAATGACGGCTACAAGTTCTGCGAAATCCGGGTCTTTGCCATCCAAAAAGTTCTTGTCATGCACTTTTTTATCCCTTAAATTTCTTAAGATTCCACACAAAATGAGATACAGCGATTTGGGTGGATACTCCTCGCCACTCTTTTTACGCACTTCCATTACAAAACGAGTTAACCAATATGCAATTGTGGGCTTGTCCATTGTGTGCACCTCTGGTATGATACTGTCTTTTCTCTGTTGACGCCACTCGTCAAATATCTTGATTGCCCATTTTGTATTTTTGTCAGTGTTTTTGTTTCTCATGGAATCTTTCAAATGTTGTATTTCCTCGTCTGAAACGGGACCGCTGAATCGTACGCTAGCTGTCGACATTTCTTGAACTGTATGAACGTCCGCAACCTTGTCGGAACTTGCTCCAATGTCTTTATTCTCCTCCGAGATCTCCAAATCAGGCTTGTCACAAGATTCGATAAATTTTTCGATATCGAGTCCTAAATCAAATGAAGCATTTAGAAATGCGTCGTTGATCAAAACACTTTCATCTATTTGAGATAGGAATAAGTTTTCAGAGCTATCATTCAGTAAGTCTATTGACGATAGGTCAATTTGAGAGAGAAAGCAATTTTCTGTGCTGTCGTCAAGATCCATTTCACGCGAAAACTAATAATTCCTGTGATATGACTAAGATCTCCGAAACGCAGCCTTGCAGCCAGAACTAATTGTCGCATGTGTTCAGGAAAGCGCCAAATTGTAAAATTTTATTTTGGAAGATTATCTGATTGGCCAATGAGTAAAGGTTCCAATACGTGATTGGTCTCTGTTATGGGGAACAACTTTTCATGTCCAAAGCGCTCCATAATTTAGACAACTTGCGCAGATCCGCCCATTTTGATCTAAAGCGACAATGTTCCTGTCATTGATTGGTCTACGTAATGGGGGCTAACCGTAGATGTCCAAAGCGCTCAATATTTTGATTCATTTTGCGCAGATATACAACAGCTCCACGCCTTGAACTATATTTTAGCCATATTACAAGCCATATATTTCATGACGTTTCACTCGTAATCTTAATTAAACACGCCCACATACATTCGTGCACTACGTGCACTCATGTAGTGTGCGGTTTAATTAAGATAACTCGTGATAGCCATGCAATATATATAACTTAAAATCATTTTGAGATGCTTCTGATTTGTCTGAGCAGGATTCAAACTGTTCGCAAGTAACTTTGACTGATTCCAGATCTGCTGATCTTTGTCTCCGCTGCATATTATATTAAGGACTTGTAATTTTGTTTGTCAAAAAGTTTGGATTCTGATCGCTGTTTCTGATCAGAATCCAATTTTTTCGGCAAATATTTATTGGGTTTAACCAATTGCTGATCTGGGTCTACATTGTTTACATATCTAACCATGCAAAAATAAGAAACACTGTCGTAAATGACTAGTAAACTAAAGATGGACATAGGAGATAAACATTTATATACATATACGCCCACAATGCAATCTGCTTTACTTTCAAAGTGCTGTAAGTGGTTACCGGCTATGGGGTTAAGTTTGAGGAAACATATTACAAATACTTGATATTTACACTGACTAAAACGAAATGTGAAGAAAAGCTATGTGATAAAGTGTAGACCAGTGTCATGTCTTATTGCCAAATACCGTAAATACTATGACGTGATGGCTCGGTCTACACTATTTGCATTACCAATTCCAGAACTAGATAGTATAGTTTAGACCCAACCCATTTGCAAGAAGTTACAAGGTACAAGAGAATAGAGATCAAGCGCCATCAGTTATTGATCTAGCGAAAGGTGTGATATACAGACCTGTACATAAACCTATAATTACTATAATTTACCTTTTTACCGAAACGTCCAGACTTTCACTATATAAAATCAATTTACCGAAGTGGTCATTTACCGAAACGTCCGTCACCCGAAATAAACATGTGTTTTTATTGTTTTAAACCTGCAGATCAAAATTTCTTGTTCAGCAGTTATCACATTAATTACTAAATATTGCCAGGAAGAGTGCCAAAATTAAAGTAAGATTTTTGTTTATTTACACCTTTTATTTAAACACTAAGTACCGCGAGAATACAGGTGTATCGTCAGTGTACCTGTTTCAGTGAGGTACCTATTTCGGTGCACTTAACTGCGACAACTCTATCTTCTTTCTGAAGAGCTCAATTACTTTATCACTTTTTGCTATCGGCAAAGTAAACTTTTCCTGTCATCTTTGTCCAAAAAAATCCAAAATTTGATGCAAATGGATAATTTATTGACTATAAAAAATAAAGCATAGCAATTTGAGCCAATTTCCTTATGTCCGTTTTCACTCCGAAAACACATGTTCCAAAATAACACTTTTTACAATTGATTTTCATAATTTTGTAGTGGTATGCATTTTTTGTTATCTTCTACACCAAAATCACATGAAATAAGTGGTCCCGTCTATTTTGTTTCATGTACAGTACACTAACAAAAGTATGCTCTCCTTATATACGGAAACTTTTTTTCGGTAAATTATTTTTTGAATGGCTTGATATTGTGATTTGATTTACATTATTTAAGCGACTCTTTTGAAGAAATAAAAATGACGAAAATAGCCTACAGGGTATACTTGTCAAAATTATGTGACCACTCCTTGCCGAACTGAATTGGAACAGAGACCAACATAATTCATAAAGGAATGACTGAAAATGTACTGTTGTTGTTTTTCTTATTCAAATGGGAGAGAGGCAGTATAGACAAGGAACCAATTATATATTCAAAAGGGAGAAAATCCTAATCTTTAATATTTATATAGGTGGGAAACATTACAGGAATGATTCTTACAATATTTTTATTGATCACATACTTTTGATACAGTCTGTACTTCGATAAAACCAACCCTCACTGAAATAGGTACAACAAAATGTTCTCAGCACAAAATGACTACGTCATTGAAACGGTGGCGATTGCGCTAAATATAGAATATTTTGGAAATATTTTTACAGGGAATTATGCTAGACAATTGATTACAAACGTAGGAATAATTGTTCCATAAACTTTTATGATTTGTTATCACCATGATCAGTTTGAACGTTAAGTGCACTGAAACTGGTACCTCAATGATACAGTATACATGCGCAGCTGAAGGAGGGCTTCAATTTAAAAGAGTCTCTATTTTAGTATTTGATTTGCTTTCATGCTGTCAATGATGTTCATCCCTTTACTCTGAGCTAGTTGCGATGATACGTAAGTTGTTCTGCCCTCTGGCCACAGAAGAAGAAGAACTTCGGAAAATGCCACCAGACAAAATTTGAATGAACGCGATTGTTTACATTTTCAACTCGCGAAATCCAATGAAAATACGGCAAGAGGAATTTTAACCAGATACATAATTTCGGTCGATTTAAACGATCCTTTTTACAACATACCACATCATTACATTTTTTTAAATATGAAAATGGAACAATAATACTGCGAAAAAGGATATAACTTACAAAGCTTTGGGTAACCAGGAAGTGCAAAATCAGTTTCCGGTTTGAAACTGCCTATTGACACGTGCGGTGCTACGATGAAAATTACATCTTTCGTGAGAATCCCTCACCATTTCAGAAAGCTTCCGCTCTGTGAATTGTATTCATTGTGGGCGAGTCAGAAGGCACGCGTGGGCCATATTTTAACCTCTTTATAATAATAAAAACAAATTCTTATGTATGTGTGTAACCATGTTTTTAATCTTTTAACTAACTGTCCCTGACCTCCCTGTCATGATCAGCAATTGATCGTTGGGAGTATCACGTAGAAGTAGAAGTAGAACCACGGAGACACCGGTGTCAGTCCTCCGTGTTGTAACTGTGTATCGATCTAGATTGACTTTGTTTTTTAATATTTAAAAAGGACAGTAAATAATGACGTCATTATTATTTCACGTCATTCATGTAGATCTATTATATAACATTAATATGTTATGTGATATCATTGTCAATTGATAGAATTAATGAAATTCAGGGAGAAAAGAACAAGTAAGGCACACCTTCCTGACTTTAATCCTGAAAATGTTAGATACTCCAGACTGGCAAGACCCTCGAATCCATGCTTATCTCAATGTGTAGACCTCATGGACCTGTGATATCACTTTGAAGTACTTATCAAATGTTTAATGACCATTGAAAGCTACAAAAATTAAAGCAGGAAACTTTCGTAGGAGGAGAAAACATAAAGCTGTATGAAGAATGACAACTATTGAAGCCCTCTGATCAGGATCTTCACTGTTTGCAATATAGACAATTGAAAACCTGTCAGGTGCTTGCACTGTTTTGTAAATGGCGAGTTTAATCGTCGCCAGGGTTCAATATGTTTACCGTTTTCTCTATATAAGTGCCATTACAAAATGTTGTACTTTTCTTTCCTGCTGCAATACTCAACTGATTCAAAAGTGCCCGCTGTGTGTTTATGACAAATGTCAATTTCCATACATTAATTACGAAACATTTTGGACCCCGACAAGACGCCGATTTACTCAAACTGTTTGCAAATACAAGTCAAACTGTACACAGCAGCAGGATACGTGTTAACCCCGTAATGCTGAATTGTCATCTGCTTCAAATATATCGTCTGCGAAAAAGATAAAAAAAAATTATATATATATATATATATTTTAAATTGAAGAAACTATAAACATGAGTGGCAAACACTCTGGATCCAGATCAGACGCGGCGCTACGCGGCGTCTGATCTGGATCAAAACTGTTTGCAAATATTAGCCAAGTCGCGCTTATAGTATGCAAGGGTTAAAGCAATTCTTCACTCTCTGTGGCATTTTTGTAACACATAGAAGATTGGCATGGCTTAACTTTGAAGAAAAAATGACTTCGTTACGCTTTCATTATACACCTGACTGTCTTCCAAAAATTTCGTTCGTCGATCTTTTGAAGTTGGTGCAGCATTAGTGGCGTTTTGGTGTAGGAGTTTCTTAGAAATGATTAATAGTAATACTTGAATACAATCGAAACTCGATATTTCGAACTCGCTTAAATCGATCAGGCGTAGATCTATTATATATTCCATAATTCGTTCTCGCTTAAGTCGAACATACCCGTACTTCAAAGCTAAAACGTGGGTATGTTCGAACTAATGCGAGTTCGAAGTATTGATATAGTAACATCAAACCGTTGGCCTGCTGATAGTACGCCAATGAAAATGGAGAATACTCTATTCTTTCCCGTTTAAACGCAAACGCAATGCAATAAAATGTAGAAAACTACATCGTTTTTGAAATATCAAACGATTAATTTATATCAATCTGAGTGACAAACAGTTTGGAGCAAGATCAGACGCCGGATTATCCGGCGTCTCATCTAGCTCCAAACTGTTTGCAAAGGAAATAATTGGTTTTTGCCTAAACGCATTGACTGGGGGAAAACGTCTTCTTCATTGCAGGTAGAGGTAGGACAAACTAGTGGCACGCAAATATGCTTTAAACACAAGCAATTAACCCGCTCTTCAAAGAATGAAAATAAGCCTATGTGTTGATTTTAATAGACATGTGGTACATGTATAATTGAATACCAAATGAAAGTAATGCAGAATGCTACTAAAGAGGTATAATTAATCAGCCATTTCCCTTTGCCTAAGACATATCTATTTAATTATAAATCACAAGCACATGCATAGGCAAACGACATCCCACGATGCAAGTTTAGATTGAAACGAAATATAAGTTAATGAGTTTCTCTACTTCAAATGTGCCCACAAATACCTTCAATGTTGATGAGTTGTATCTTGAGATCCTAAAGGAGCATTCTGCTTTAATTTCTGTTTGGAATCATACTTGAAATGCCTTCTGTGGTTTGTTGTTGTTGTTCAGGAATCTCTAGGTGGTTATACTGTACTTGTATATGTACATGAGGTTAATTAGTAAATCATGCTTTAAACGGCGTCTTATCTTTCCGCCACACCGTTTGGAGCAGCTTTATCTCTACTCATCTAAACCGCAGGTACACAGTGGAGAAGACGTTATTCTTTCCCGTTTGAACCCAAATGAAACGCAAACGCATTGTAACAATTTGTAAAAAACAACAACAAAACTTGTTGACGATTCTGGCTATTTATTTTACTTCCAATGAAAACAGTTTGGAGCCTGATCAGACGCCGGGTTACCCGGCGTCTGATCTAGCTCTAAACTTTGTTTGCAATGTAAATAAACGTTTTGGCGTAAACGCGTTTATTGGGAAAGAATAAGGTCTTCTCTACTGTAGAATACTTCGTCCCCTGACGTTAGCATCATTAACGCGTTCATCCCTTATCCTGTCTAATTGTTGTTTGCTTTAAATATATCTGTTTTCGAAAACAATTAAAAATCAGGTTTTAAACTGAAGAAAATTTTAATATGAGTGCCAAACAGTTTGGATCCAGATCACACACACCGCGTGACGCGGCGTCTGATCTGGTTTGATTTGATTTGTTTTGATTTTACGTCGCTTTCAACAGTATTTCAGTCATATCGCGACGTCCAGCTAATGACAGGTGGAGGAGGACCCCAGAAGCCTTTTATGCATTGTTTCAGGCACAAATCTGCAACTGGGTAGAACCACCGACCTTCCGCAAGCCAGCTGGAAGGCTTCCCCACATGAAAAATCCGAACGACCCTACTGGGATTCGAACTCACAGCGGTGAGGAGCTTAGTGATGTAAGTCACAGTGACTATACCACTAGGCCACGGAGGCGTCTGATCTGGATCTAAACTTATTGCAAATGTTAGTCAAGTTGCACTTAGCGCGATAATGGTTACAATATAGATCTGTAGGTATGTATTGAAGATATGTGCCAACAGTTTCGATCCAGACCAGACCCACGTTTAGTAGATAAGAATCCAATATGTGTGTCACTGGAATCCTGTTTCTGTAGCAAATAAAGAACATAGTCGAAACTCGATAATTCAAACTCGCGTTAGTTCGAACATACCCATATTTCAAAGTTAAAACGTGGCTCAGTCACATTTTAACTTTGAAATACGGATATGTTCGACTTAAGCGAGATCGACTTATCGAAATGCAGGTTATGCCACATGCCTACTGGTACATGTAAGGTCTAATTTAGCGAATTCGAAGTATCGAGTAACGACAGTTTTTCTAAATTTTAGCAGAATACATTTTCAGCAGACGTTGGTCAATCAGTGATGACAAAGTTAAACCCGTGACTCATTTTACGAGAACAATTTTCAGTTTTAATTTAAAGATTTCCTTGTATACATACAGTGGAGAAAACGTTATTCTTTCCCAATAAACGCGTTTACGCTAAAACTATTATTTGCAGTGCAAACACTTTGGAGCCAGATCAGACGCCGGGTTACCCGGCGTCTGATCAGGCTCCAAACTGTTTGCCACCAAGATAAACAAGAATTATCAGAATTGTCCAAAAGTTGTTCTTTTCTACGTTTTAGTGTTTTGCGTTTGCGTACGTTTGCGTTTAAACGGGAAAGAATAACAGATTCTCCACTGTATCTATTGTATACAATAGTATACATTTGTTTACCTTAAATTAGTGCTTTATTTATCCTGATGAACTTCTTTCGTGAATTTTAGTTTTCTTTCAAGAGGGAGAAAACCCTTGACAGCGATATATCGGCGGAGAAGTTTTGATCTTGGTGAAAATTAATTTCTGTTTTTGAAAATGCTGCAGAACTAAAAGGAGGAACTTACTAAGTACATTTGGGGAATATATTATTTCACGTAACTCTTTGAACCATAGTCACGCATATATGCGTCATTTGCAAACAGCGTACCTGTGGAGTACACTTGCCCTATGCAAACAGTGTAGACCCTGATCAGAGGGCTCCTTCAGGAGCCCTCTGATCAGGGTCTACACTGTTTGTCATTTTGACATATACTGTAAAATTCAATCCTAAAATGTTAAAAATGGACTAGACTAAATTGGAAACTAGAATTATCCATTTGGGGTTTCAGGGAGGAAAGGGTTAAACGAAACTAAACGCACTGCAATTTGGAGTACTTTTACACGATTGCTCGGTGTTTTGTCTGGCTCAAAATTGTTTGCAATGGACGTAGCGTAAACGCATACTTTTGGGAAAGAAGCCACTGTAACTACTAAAGTTACTTACTGTCTTGGATCATCAACGTGTTCACAGTCTAGCCCAGATATTTGCGATTCCTGAGGAGGAACAACCTATCCAACATAACCCCTTGATTGAAACGACTTTTTATACCATAGCAACCGGTTCAGAAACTGATGACACCGACTTACGCGGAGTCTGATCAGTATTAAAACTGATTTTTATTCCGACCGTGCCTGTAGTGTTGGTTTGTATGAGGTAAGGTTGAACCTCGATAGCTCAGTCAAAGTCTCTTTCGGCGCCAAATTTATCGTGAGGGTTTTTCTTTACCTCTTCACCGACATTTTGTCGTCTGCTTCAATATTGTTAGCTGCAACATTGTTTAATAGTTACAAATAAGGTAATATGGCTTAAGAAATGTCGACACGAGTGTCAAACAGTATGGATCCTAATCAGACACCGTTACGTGGCGTCTGCTCAGAATCCAAATTGACTTTATACTCGACTTCGGTAGGGTTAAAGTCGAATATACACACATTTCTATGATTGTATCTCAATAACTCGAAGTCGCTTTGGTCGAACATCTACTCTTATCTTAACCCTTTACCTGATAGTCTATCCTTAAGGCGCATTCTGCTTTACTTTCAGCCTGCGTTAAGCTATCATGTGCTAGAATATAAAACTTATTCCCTATTATAGATATTCATGACTGATTAAATTGGAACTATTTTCTTCAGCGGAGGAATAAATCATATTCGCTAAAGGGCGCTTCTATTGGGGGAAAGGGTTAAAGTTAAAATGAGGCTCAGCCACCTTTTAACTTTGAATTATGAGTAAATGTATGTTACTCTTGAGTAACTTCGACATGTCGAATTTGGACAGTGCTTACATGATTGTATAAGTTTGCTTAGCACCGTGGCAGTCGGGATATGTTCCAAGAGTACAAGGCCGTCTCAGGTTTTTGACCTTACTTTTCTGAAGTATTAGGCTAAAAATATTGCACTATTGCATTAAAGGACTTGCGGTTAAGTAATACGCAAAGGTTCTTAAACTTCTTAAACGCTAATACTATATATGGTTTATATTGCAAACAGTTTGGAGTCATATCCGACCCCGGGTTACCCGGCGTCTGATCAGGCCCCAAACTGTTTGCCACTCAGATTAACATAAATTGTCAGAATTGTCGAAAAGTTGTCTTTTTCTACGTTTTAGTACATTGCGTTTGCGTTTCGTTTGTGTATAAACGGGAAAGAATAACGTCTTGAATACAACACATACAGCATCATAAGATAAGCAACACACTCGTCAAAAACATGTACAGTGGAGAATGTGTTATTCTTTCCCAATAAACGCGTTTACGCTAAAACTATTATTTGCAGTACAAACAGTTTGGAGCCAGATCAGACGCCGGATAACCCGGCGTCTGATCAGGCTCCAAACTGTTTGCCACCATGATAAGCATGAAATATCAGAATTGTCCAAAAGTTGTTCTTTTCTACGTTTTAGTGCTTTGCGTTTGCGTACGTTTGCGTTTGAACGGGAAAGAATAACAGATTCTCCACTGTACATCGATACACAACTTAGATCACGAAGATACATGTATACATCATACAGATCATAAATCACTGATCCACTGATATTTGCGATGCAAGTAATGTGATAAGAGAACAATGTGATTACACAAGCAAACCAGGTAGCCTTACTGACACAAGTCGAAATGTCCAGTTTAGTTTAGGATACAGAGAAACTGCTTGATCGCCTTTTCACTAGGAAAATATAATCAAACTTATATCATTCTGCCATTTTGAAGAAGATACCTGGAAACAAACAATAACGTAGCTTATGTTTAGGCTATATCGTGAAACAAAATAAAGATAACATTTAAACCTCAATTTTGTATTACTTTCATCACGTGTTTGAAACAATTACATGTATTCGGGTAAAGTCTCGCTTTTTTATTAGAAGCGACTTAACACTATTCTTACTTAACTAATGGTTTTGAATTTAGTCATTCAGCATTTAGGTCGTTTCATTTCAATCGTACTCAATTATGCAAAGCTAATTCTTTGTTACAGTTGAGGAAATAAATGAAATCAGGGCTAGTGGTAAACTTTTTGCTAAATAATTACAAACATTTAATTAAACTACAACCCAAGAGACCTTCCTACTTTGCCGCAGTTCTTGGGCTTAATTGTCAAAGGGAATCTTTTCTGTTTATTAGGCCGAGATTATTCCCTCTGCCAAGAACGAAAAGGAAGGCAGGTCGGTGGTTTTGATCTCATGTGCTGCTAAGGAACAAATGAGGTTAGCCAAAATCATCTCAGTCCTGAAATCATCATCATCTCATCTTATCATCCATCATTACTCGACCTATTTTGTGTCGCAGTGCCGTACAACCCAGCTCATCATCATTATTAAACTACAAACACATTAAAAATATATACAAATGTATACGTTCAGTGTTTTATTCTGTCTATATCGATTACTTAGACTATTTAGCACCAACTATTTTAGATGAGAGTTGTTAAGTGTTTACGAGATGAAAATTGGAAATAGGCATTTGGTACTCGTTTACAAGTGTTAACGAACATCCTGTTTTAAAATTCCTCTACTACAGTCGAAACCCGATACTTCGAACTCGCTTATATCGATCGTACAAATATTTCATCAAATGAATTTCGATAAGTCGATCTCGCTTAAGTCAAACATATCCGTATTTCAATGTTAAAACGTGACTTAACCACGGTTTAACTTTGAAATTTGGGAATGTTTGAACTAAAGCGAGTTCGAGTTATTGAGGTTCGACTGTATGTACACGCATACAGTGGTAAAAATGTTATTCTTTAATGATAATTGCGTTTGTGCTAAATATAATATACAAACAGTTCGATACCAGATCAGACGTCAAGTAACCAGGCGTCTGATATGACACCAAATTGTTTGCCTCGAATTAAAACAAATCGTCAAATCGAACCTTCAATTTTCTGCATTTGTTTTCATTATTATGCCAACTGTACATGGATGTAACACAACGGTCACATGTAAAAAGGCACCTGTAACTAATTTGACAAGTACATGTGAAATGACACATGTAACTAACAAAAGTGATTACACATGTACACACACAAAATAAATGCGAAAGTATCTTCTCCAAGTGAAAACAGCTTCACTTAAACAATCACTCAAAACAATAAGGTAAAGGTGAGGTAAAGGTGATAGGTTTACCAAGTCTGAAATTTATAGGTCATATTCTTCCGACTTTTACAATTACCTCCCTGTTCATCGAGTCACAAGTCGGCCATTTACATTCGGCGCTACTAGCAGCCATGACACATTGACTTATTTCCCTCTCAGGTACCCATTTAAATCACCTGGGTGAAGTGGAGCAATGTAGGGTTAATTTTTTGCTCAGAAAAATTTCAGTGATCCTGACAGGGCTCGAACCAGGAACCTCTCGCTTCCTAGTCGAGCGTCCTACCATTGGGCCACCGACAAGATAGGGAACTACGTAAACCATTCTGAAAGAAAAATAGGAAAGCTCCGATAGGATCATTTGCTTTAGCTTTGAACAGCATGATTTGAACTCTTCAAATATCTTCACTGATGTTTTTTGAGAGGTTGTAATTGGTTGATTTTATTGTTTCCGTGATTGATCTGGGGACTTTTTCAATAAACACCATCCCAATTAGAGAGTTGTGCTTGTAGTTAGCTGTTTACAAAGGTGCGCTTTATCACCAGGTGGTACTTGGAAAACCGGAAGTAATAAACCCTTCGATCGCTGCCTTACCATGAGTACAAGTGGGTCAGATCGGACGTCGGGTAGCGCAGCCTCTGTTTATTCTCCAAACTGTTTGATATTCAGATACATGTCCATTTAAATCAAGAGTGATTGTATTACTAACTTATAGTCTACGTACGTCCAAAGAATTTTTTAATACGATATACACAGTTTTCGTTCTGCTTCGATTTTAGTTATACGCTGAGTTTGTTGCGAATCATTTATTAAGATTATAAAGTCGTGTAGAATAAGCTAAGTGTGTTACTGTAAGCTATGGACAACTTTTTCTACATTAACTTTTTTTTATGAATTATCCATGGAAAGTGGTGATACACAATCATCATTATTATAAGTGTAATTCAATGACCATTTCTAGGATGTTTATTGTGATTTGGTCATATTTATTTTGCATCAGCTGTGTTGCAGTGTAAAAGACACGCTGTTCTTTCTCTTTTAAATGAAATTAAACCAATACAATGAAATGTAGAAAATGACAACTTAAAAAAAGTCTGCCGATTAAGTTTTATCTATGTGGCAAACAGGTTGAAGTCTGATCAACGCCGGGTTACAGAATGGACATTTTGACAGAAGAAACATAAAGACGGGTGACAAACAGTTTGAACCCAGATCGGACGCCGCGTAACTATTTGCAAATGTACTCTATGGGATATAGCCCCTCCTTATAATAACTCCCTCCGAACAACACATGCACTATTTGTCTCTCTGTGGGTGTTGCTGTAGAGAGGGAACACTCTGTAATTAACGTCTTCCTCACTATTTCTTTTTTATAAAGATAAATAAATCTCTGCTATTTCGACAAATCTAAAGAAGAGGCATTATCTCAAACACCCATAAATATGACAAATACACACTGTTTTGCAAAGGATGAGAACGTTGTTACCTGACGTATGTACGTATGCCACTATGGGTTAGAAGAACCAGTAGTTTCCCTACTCTCTCTCTCTCTCTCTCCCTCCCTCTTATCTCTCTGTCTCTGTATCTGTCTCTCTTTATCTATGTATATCTGTCTCTAACTCTCTATATCTCTGTCTTTGTCTCTCTCTGTCTCGCTCTGTCACTCTATCTCTCTATCCCTGGCTGTCTCTGTCTCTCTTTATCTATGTATCTCTGTCTATCTCTGTATCTCTTTATCTATGTATCTCTGGCTCTGTCTCTGTATCTGCCTCGCGTTGTCTCTGTCTCTTTCTCGCTCTGTCTCTGTTTCTCTCTGTCACTCTCTGTTTCTGTCTGTCTGTCTCTGTCTGTCTCTCTGTCTGTCTCTCTCTGTTTGTCTATGTATGTCTCTGTCTCTGTCTGTCTGTCTGACTGTCTCTGTTTGTCTTTGTCTGTCTCTGTATCTGTCCCTCTCTGTCTCTCCTTCTTTCTCTCTTTCCCCCCTCTCTCTCTCTCTCAGTTTCTGTTCATGTCTGTCTCTGTCTCTCTGTTTCTATTTCTGCCTCTGTCTCTATGTCTCTCTCAGTCTCTGTCTATCTGTCTCTCTCTGTATGTATATGTCCATTCTCTCTCTCTCTTTATCTGTCTGTCTATCTTTGTCTCTGTCTTTCTGTCACTTTGTCTCTCTCTCTCTCTGTTTCTGTCTCTGTCTGTATGTCTGTTTCTCTCTGTCTCTCTGTCTCTCTCTCTGTCTCTCTGTCTCTGTATTTTGGTCCTTCTCTCTCTCTGTCTCTCCGCCTCTCTGTCTCTGTCTATCTCTCTCTGTCTCTCTGTCTCTTTGTCTCTCTCTATATATTATATAGACAAAATTTGCTCCCACTTATGCAACTTTAGTTTTAACCTACTTAGAAGAACAACTTTACATATCATTGGAAAATTCCCACGGCAAAGATTTTTCAAATTACATAAAAACTTTCTGGAAAAGATTTCTGGATGATTGTTTCATCATCTGGCAATATTCTATCGATGAGTTAAAAAAATTTCATAAGCTATTAAATGAACTACACCCTGACATCCAATTCACAGTAGAATATAGCAGCACTGATTTACCATTCTTAGATGTACTAATTAAAAAAACAGACACAAAGTTAACGACAGACATCTTTCATAAACCAACTGATTCCAAACAATACCTTAATTTTAAATCATGTCATCCGAAACACACAAAAACTAACATACCATATAATTTGGCCAGAAGAATTTGCACAATAGTTTCATGTGAAACAGTTAAAGATAAAAGATTACAAGAATTACACGACACTTTAAGAACAAGAGGTTATCCCAAATCCCTATTACAAGACAGTATTCACAAAGCAAAACAAATAACAAAGTCAGACCTTCTTAAACCAAAACCAAATAATAACACAACTACTCTTCCATATACATGTATCTCAACATTTAACCCAAACAACCAAGAACTTTTTAACAACATAAAAGCTAATTTACCAATATTACAAGCAGACCCAAACATGTCTCAAATTTTAAATAAATGTAAACTTATCAAAAGTAAAAGACAAGCTCCAAACTTAAAAAAACTACTTACCAGAGCTAAATTTACAGAGAAACAACATGTACGTTATAAAGTAAAAAAATGCAATAAATCTAACTGTTCATTATGTCAACATATTAAAGAAAGCGAATTTTATAATTTTAAAGGAAGAAAGTTTATGTAAACCAATCAATGTCATGTGATGTTCAAAACGTATTATAATATTTATATCTCTCTGTCTCTCCCTCTCTCTGTGGCTATCTCTATCTCTCAGTGTCTCTCTCTGTCTCTCTCACTCTCTCTCTCTCTCTCTTTCTGTCTCTCTGCATGTCTCTCTCTGTCTCTCTCTCTGTCTCTCTCCCTCTCTTTCTGTCATTCTATCTCTGTCTCTCTCTGTCTCTGTCTCTATGTCTGTCTCTTTGTCTGTCTGTCTCTCCTCTCTCTCTATCTCTCTCTCGCTTACTCTCTCTCTCTCTCTCTTTCTAACTTTTCTCCGTCTCTCTTAAAAAGGAATTTACTTGTGTACAATGTAAACCTTTGAATATATATAATATTATTGTGATTGAAATTTATTTAATGAGAAAACATTTCACAACATACAGTGGAGAAAACGTTATTCTTTCCCGTTTAAACGCAAACGTACGAGAAACGCAAAACACTAAAACGTAGAAAAATACAACTTTCTCTTGATTCCTTTTTATTTGGAATCTTTTAATTTTCATCGTTGATACATAATATATATATAATTATATAAAAATAATAATGTTAAGAAAGAAAAATATTTAAGCTCGGTCGGGAATCGAACCCGTGCGGAGAAGGTAATACAACGTGTGTATGTCCTTACCTGTGATGTTACCACTGGACTACTCGGGAAATCTTACAAACCCTCTTTTTTATCCGATTTGTATTTCATAAAACCATAGATATCACGTTCATAATGGCCGTCCGGAAATATAGCTACTTGGAGATGTTATGAAATCTTTATGATTTGTACTTTTCTTGCAAAATAAAAAGAGACGATTCGAACAACTCGCTTTACTTTTCTTTACTCCAACAGAACCGGTCTCAGTTCGAACAAGTTGGTCTGTTCAAACGCTAAATACTGAACACTAACAGTAAATACCCCATAACTCTACAAACCACCCGATAACAATACCAACTACCGAACACTAAAATTAAATACCCATACGACGCTACAGCTACCCGATAACGACTCTAACTACTAACTGCTCTATATATCTCTCTATCTATGTCTGTATGTTTGTCTTCATGTCTGTCTCTCTATCTGTCTCTCACACTTTGTCTCCCTCTGGTTCGATGTATCTGTGTCTCTCTATGTGCTTCTCTGTTTCTCTGTTTCTCTGTCTCTCTTTGTCTCTCTCTGTCTGCCTGAATGTCTGTCAATGTCTGTCTCTCTCTGTGTCTCTCTATTTCTGTCTCTTTATTTCTGTGTCTCTATCTGCCTCTGTCTATAACTCTCTCTCTCTCTTTCTCTCTCCACCTCTGTCTCTGTCGTTCTGTGTGTGTGTCTCTCTCTCTGTTTCTCTCTATTCCTACCTCTTTATTTCTGTGTCTCTATCTGCCTCTGTCTATAACTCTCTATCTCTCTTACTCTCTCTCTCTCCACCTCTTTCTGTCGCTCTGTGTGTGTGTCTCTCTCTATTCTCTCTCTGTTTCTGTATCTGTCTCTCTTTATCTATGTATCTCTCTGTCTCTCTGTCTCTGTCGCTGTCTCTCTTTATCTATGTATCTCTGTCTCTAGCTATCTCTGTCAAAGTCTGTCTTTGTCTCGTTCTGTCTCTCTATCCCTCTGTCCCTTGCTCTCTCTGTCTGTCTCTGTCTGTCTCTCTTTATCTATGTATCTCTGTCTCTGTCTATCTCTGTCTGTCTCTGTCTTTGTCTCCCTCTGTCTGGGTCTGTCTCTGTCTCTGCCTCGCGTTGTCTCTGTCTCTTTCTCGCTCTGTCTCTGTTTCTCTCTGTCACTCTCTGGCTCTGTCTGTCTCTGTCTATGTATCTCACTATCTTTGTCCCTGTCTCTTCATGTCTCTTTCTCTCTCTCTGTCTCTTTCTGTCTTAATATGTCTTTGTTTCTGTCTCTCTCTCTCTCTGCCTCTGTCTCTGTCTGTATGTCTCTGTCTGTCTCTGTATATGTCTGTCTGTCTCTGTATGTCTATCTGTCTGTCTGTCTCTCTGTCTGTCTGTATGTCTCTCTGTGTCTCTCTGTTTGTCTCTGTATGTCTCTGTCTCTGTCTCTGTCTGTCTGTCTGTCTGTCTGACTGTCTCTGTTTGTCATTGTCTGTCTCTGTCTCTATCTCTCTCTGTCTCTCCCTCTCTCTCTATCTCTGTCTGTCTCTCTCTCTCTGTATATCTCTCAGTTTCTGCTCATGTCTGTCCCTGTCTCTCTGTTTCTCTTTCTGCCCCTGTCTCTGTGTCTCTCTTAGTTTATGTCTATCTGTCTCTCTCTGTATGTCTAAGTCCATTTCTCTCTCTCTCTTTATCTGTCTGTCTCTGCCTCTCTATCTCTCTCTGTCACTTTGTCTCTCTCTCTGTGTCTGTCTGTGTATGTCTGTCTGTCTCTCTATGTCTCTCTCTCTGTCTCTCTGTATTTTTGTCCCTCTCTCTCTCTGTCTCTCTGCCTCTGTCTATCTCTCTGTGTGTCTCTCTCTCTTTGTCTCTCTCTATATCTCTCTCTGTCTCTCCCTCTCTCTGTGGCTATCTCTATCTCTCACTGTCTCTCTCTGTCTCTATCCATCTCTTTCTCTTTCTGTCTCTCTGTCTCTATGTATGTCTCTCTCTGTCTCTCTCTCACTCTCTTTTTGTCAATCTATCTCTGTCTCTCTCTGTCTCTCTCTCTGTATATCTGTCTCTCTGTATGTATGTCTCTCCTCTCTCTCTCTCTTTCTCTCTCTATCTCTCACTTACTGTCTCTCTCTTTCTCACTTTTCTCTGTCTCTCTTTAAAAAGGAATTTACTTGTGTACAATGTAAACCGTTGAATATATATAATATTATTGTGATTAAAAATTATTTAATGAGAAAACATTTCATAGCATATCTGCGCACACCAAGGACACATACTAAAGAAGACTAGTTCAAGAAGGTAACACAATTAGAACACACAAGCAACTAATCTCCCTTGTGACCCTCAATTCCAACTTTTTAAGCGCAGTATTTGACAGATAAAAAATGTATCCGATAAATATCAAATATTTCCTATGTTACCATGATTTTGCCTTGGAAAATGTTCCTGTAATGGATGTCAGACGCCTATACAAACTGGTACAGTGGAGAAAACGTTATTCTTTCCCAATAAACGCTTTTACGCTAAAACTTTTATTTGCAGTGCAAACAGTTTGGAGCCAGATCAGACGCCGGGTAACCCGGCGTCTGATCAGGCTCCAAACGGTTTGCCACTGAGATTAAAAGAAATTGTCAAGACTGTCAATAAGTTGTCTTTTTCTACGTTTTAGTGTTTTGCGTTTGCGTACGTTTGCGTTTAAACGGGAAAGAATAATGTTTTCTCCACTGTATATACTATAAAGTTATTTAATTACTCTTCTCTAATATAAGACAATACTAATTTAATAATTTCATATTTTCAATACTTTTCTCTTGATTCCTTTTTATTTGGAATCTTTTAATTTCATCGTTGATACATAATATATATATACTTATATAAAAATAATAATGTTAAGAAAGAAAAATATTTAAGCTCGGTCGGGAATCGAACCCGTGCGGAGAAGGCAAAACAATGTGTGTGTGTCCTTATAAAAAAAAATACCTGTGATGTTACCACTGGACTAATCGAGAAATCTTACAAACCCTCTTTTTTTATCCGATTTGTATTTCATAAAACCATAGATATCACGTTCATGGTGGCCGTCCGTAAATATAGCTACTTGGAGATGTTATGAAATCTTTATGATTTGTATTTTTCTTGCAAAATAAAAAGAGACGATTCGAACAACTCGCTTTACTTTTCTTTACTCCAACAGAACCGGTCTCAGTTCGAACAAGTTGGTCTGTTCAAACGCTAAATACTGAACACTAACAGTAAATACTCTACAAACCACCCGATAACAATACCAACTACAGAACACTAAAATTACATACCCTACGAAGCTACAACTACCCGATAACGACTCTAACTACTAACTGCTCTATCTATCTATCTATCTATCTATCTATCTATCTATGTCTGTATGTTTGTCTTCATGTCTGTCTCTCTATCAGTCTCTCACACGTTGTCTCCCTCTGGTTCGATGTCTCTGTGTCTCTCTATGTGTTTCTCAGTTTCTCTGTCTCTCTCTGTCTCTCTCTGTCTGCCTGAATGTCTGTCAATGTCTGTCTGTCTCTGTGTGTCTCTCTATTTCTGTCTCTTTATTTCTGTGTCTCTATCTGCCTCTGTCTATAACTCTCTCTCTCTCTCTCTTTCTCTCTCTCTCCACCTCTTTATCTTTCGCTCTGTGTATGTATCTCTCTTTCTGTGTCTCTCTATTTCTGTCTCTTTATTTCTGTGTCTCTATCTGCCTCTGTCTATAACTCTCTCTATCTCTTTCTCTCTCTCTCTCCACCTCTTTCTCTGTCGCTAGGTGTATCTCTCTCTCTCTGCTTCTCTCTGTGTCTGTCTCTCTGGTTGTTTCTGTCTCTGTCTCTCTGTCTGTGTGTCTCTCTATCTCTCTATGTTGTCTTTCTGCCTTTCTTTTGGCTATCACATTGGCTGTCTGTCTCTGTTTGGTTGTCTGTCCTTCTTTCTCTCTATGTGTTTCTCTTATATCTGTCTCTCTGCCTCTGTCTATAACTCTCTCTCTCTTTCTCTCTCTTTCAACCTCTTTCTCTATCGCTCTGTGTGTATCTCTCTCTCTGTTTCTCTCTGTGTCTGTCTTTCTGGTTGTTTCTGTCTCTGTCTCTCTGTCTGTGTGTGTCTCTCTGTCTCTCTCTGTTGTCTTCCTGTCTTTCTTTGGCTATCACATTGCCTGTCTGTCTCTGTTTGTTGTCTGTCCTTCTTTCTCTCTATGTGTTTCTATTATCTATGTCTCTCTGCCTCTGTCTCTCTGTCTGTCTCTAGCGTTGCCTGTCTGTCACTCTGTCTGTCTCTCTCTCTTTATATCTGCATATATGTTCGTTTCTCTCTATGTCTCTCTCTGTCTCTTAATATTTGTTTCTCTCTCTCTCTCTCTGTATTTCTGTTTCTGTATCTCTGTTTCTCTCTTTGTCTGTCTCTGACTGTCGCTCTATCTCTCGCTCTGTCTCTCTCTCTTTCTCTGTGTTTGTGTTTTTCTTTCAATTTTTCTGTCTTTGCCTGTCTATCTCTCTCTTTTTCTCTCTCTTTCTTTGTCTTTCCCTCTCTATATCTGTATGTCTGTCTCTCTGTCTTGTCTGTTTCCGTCTGTTTGTCCGTCTGTATATCACCCTTCTCTCTATATATCTCTGTTTGTATTTCATAAAACCATGATGTGGACGTCAAACATTGTGCTAAATTCAATCCCGATAATACCTAAACTAACATTAATTACCGAAAACTCATTTCAAATACTCCAAACTAACATTAATAACCAAACACTAACTTTAAACACCCTAAACTAATTTTCAATACCCGAAACTAACTTTAAATACCCTAAACTAATTTTAAATACCCGAAACTAATTTTTATTACCCTAAACTAATTTTAAATGCCCGAAACTAACTTTAAATCCCCTAAACTAGCTTTAAGGACCAAAAACAATTTTTAAATACCCGAAACTAACATTAATAACCCAAAACTAACTTTAAATACCCGAAACTAATTTTAAATACCCGAAACTAACTTTAAATACCCAAAACTAATTTTATATACCCGAAACTAATAAAAATTACCCTAAACTAGTTTTAAATAACCGAAAATAACTTAAAATACCCAAAACTAATTTTAAATACCCGAAACTAATTGTAAATACCCGAAACTAACTTTAAATACCCTAAACTAATTTTAAATACCCGAAACTATCTTTAAATACCCTAAACTAATTTTAAGGACCCAAAACTAATTTTAGATACCCGAAACTAACAAAACTACCCAAAACTTACATTAAATTCCCAAAACTAACATAAATGACCGAAAACTAACTTTAAGGACCCAAAACTAATTTTCAATACCCGAAACTAACAAAAATAACCAAAACAAACTTTCAATACCCAAAATTGACATTAATTACCGAAACCTAACTTTAAATACCCAGAACTAACATTAATTACCGAAATTAATTTAAAAGACCCAAAACTAACATTTATTAGCGAAAATGAATTTCAAAGACCCAAAACTAATTTTAAATACCCGAAACTAACATTAATAACCCAAAACTAACTTTAAATACCCGAAACTAATTTTAAATACCCGAAACTAACTTTAAATACCCTAAACTAACTTTAAGGACCCAAAACTAATTTTAAATACCCGAAACTAACAAAACTACTCAAAACTTACATTAAATTCCCAAAAACTAACATAAATGACCGAAAACTATATTTAAGGACCCAAACCTAATTTTAAATACCCGAAACTAACAAAAATAACCAAAACAAACTTTCAATACCCAAAATTTACATTAATTACCGAAACCTAACTTTCAATACCCAAAACTAACATAAATTACCGAAATTAATTTAAAAGACCCAAAACTAATTTTAAATACCCGAAACTAATTTTCAATACCCGAAACTAATTTAAAGTACCCGAAACTAACTTTAAATCCCCTAAACTAAATTTAAGGACCCAAAACTAATTTTAAATACCCGAACTAACATTAATAACCCAAAATTAACTTTAAATACCCGAAACTAATTTTAAATACCCGAAACTAACGTTAAATACCCGAAACTAATAAAAATTACCCTAACCTAATTTTAAATACCCGAAACTAACTTTAAATACCCGAAACTAACTTTAAATACCCTAAACTAATTTTAAATACCCAAAACTAATTCTAAATACCCGAAACTAACAAAACTACCCAAAACTTACTAATTTATTAACCTAAACTAATTTTAAATACCGGATACTAACTTTAAATACCCGAAACTAACTTTAAATCCCCTAAACTAACTTTAAGGACCCAAAACTAATTTTAAAGACCCGAAACTAACATTAATAACCCAAAATTAACTTTAAATACCCGAAACTAATTTTAAATACCCGAAACTAACGTTAAAAACCCGAAACTAATTTTAAATACCCGAAACTAATTTTTATTACCCTAAACTAATTTTAAATACCCTAAACTAATTTTAAATACCCGAAACTAACGTTAAATACCCGAAACTAATAAAAATTACCCTAAACTAATTTTAAATACCCGAAACTAACTTTAAATACCCGAAACTAACTTTAAATATCCTAAACTAATTTTAAATACCCAAAACTAATATTAAATACCCGAAACTAACTTTAAAAACCCTAAACTAATCTTTTAAATACCCGAAACTAATTTTAATAACCCTAAACAAATTTTACATACCCGAAACTAACTTTAAATACCCTAAACTAACTTGAAGGACCCAAAACTAATTTAAATACTCGAAACTAACAAAACTACCCAAAACTTACATTAAATACCCAAAACTAACATAAATGACCGAAAACTAACTTTAAGGACACAAAACTAATTTTAGATACCCGAAACTAACAAAAATAACCAAAACGAACTTTCAATAATCAAAATTGACATTAATTACCGAAACCTAACTTTAAATACCCAAAACTAACATGAATTACCCAAATTAATTTAAAAGACCCAAAACTGACATTTATTAGCGAAAATGAATTTCAAAGACCCAAAACTAATTTTAAATACCAAAAACTAAGATTGATAACCGAACCATAACTTTAAATACCAAAAACTTACATAAATGACCCAAAACTAATTTTAAATACCCAAAAATAACAAAAATAACCAGAACTAACTTTCAATACCCAAAACAAACATAAATGATCGAAAATTGACTTTTATGACCCAAAACCAACATTTATTACCGAAAACTTACTTTAAATACCAAAAACAAACATTGATTACCGAAAACTTACTTTTATATAAAAAACTAACATAAATAACCGAAATAAATTTAAATACCAAAAACTATTATTGATTACCGAAAACTAACTTTAAATACCCGAAACTAACATGAATTACCGAAACTAACTAGTAATACCCAAAACTAACATAAATTACCGAAATCAAATTTCAATACCAAAAGCTAGCTTTAAATACCCAAAACTAACATTAATTACCGAACCTATCTATTAATACCAAAAACAAACATTAGTTACGAAAACTTTCTTTAAATACCCAAAACTAACATAAATTACCGAAATTAATTTAAAAGACCCAAAACAAATTTAAATACCCGAAACTATTATTAATTACCGAAAACTAATTTTAAATACCCGAAACTAACATAGATTACCGAAAACTATCTATTAATACCCTAAATAACCGAACTTATTTTTTAAGACCAAAAACTAACATTAATTACCAAAACAAGGTTTAAATACCGCAAACAAACATTAAATACCGAAAACTAACTCTAAATACCAAATACAAACATTAATTACCGAAATCTAACTTTTAATACCAAAAACTAACATTAACTACCGAAAACTAACTTTTAATACCCAAAACTAACATAAATTACAGAAATACTTTTAAGACCGAAAACTAATTTTAAAAACCCCAAAACTAACATTTTTTACAGCGATATCTGTATACCTCTGTATCTCTCTGTTTCTGTCGATGTTTCTCTCTGTCAGTGTGTGTCCCTCTATCTATCTCTGTCTCTGGCTGTCTCTTTCTCTCTGTGTCTGACTCTCTCTCTGTCTATCTATCTCTGTCTCTGTATATATATTTCTGTTTAGGTCTCTCAGTCTCTGTCTAAATGTATCTTCAACCCCCCTCTCTTTTTGTCTGTGTCTGCCTGTCTCTCTCTATATCACTTTGTGTCACTGTCTCTCTCTGGTTCTTTCTCTGTCGGTCTCTCTCTGTCCTCTGTCGGTCTGTTTGTGTCTCCATCTGCTCTCTGTTTCTGTCGTTCTCTCTCTCTCTTCTCTCTGCTTCTCTCTTTCTCTGCTTGTATGTTTGTCTCTCATTTTTGTCTTTCTCGCTTTCTCTGTCTGTTTACCTCCCAAATATTGTCTGTTGCTGTCTCTGTCTCACTTCTATATTTCTCTTTTGTCGGTCTCTGATATATCTGTTTGTCTCTCTCCCTCTCTATGACTTTTTGCCACTTTCTTTCTCTGTCTCTGTCTACGTCTGTCTCTCTCTCTGTCTATGATTCTCTCTCTGTCTATGATTCTCTCTCTGTCTCTCACTCTCTCTCATTCTCTCCCTCTCTATCACACACCCCATCTCTCTCTCGCTCCTCTGTCGGTCTGCTTGTTTCTCACTGCCTTTATTTACTGTCTCTATATCTGTCTGTCTCTCTTTGTTTAACCCAACCTATTTTTGTCTGTCTGTCTGTCATTATGTGTGTTTGTGTGTGTGTGTGTGTGTCTCTCTCTCGCGCTCTCTCTCTCTCTCTCTGTGCTGGAAACTACTGGTAAAAGCTGTATATATGATTTAAAATAAATAGATGATGTATTAGGCTTTTAAAAAGCCTAATACATCATCTATTTTTTTTAAATAATATATATATACAGACACAGAGGGACAAAGAGAAAACAGACACACACTATATATATATATATAGTGTGTGTGTCTGTTTTCTCTTTGTCCCTCTGTGTCTGTTACTTTTGGCTCTCTCTGTTTCTGTCTCTTTGTCTCTCTATGAGACTGTCTGTCTATGGAGTGTCTGTTTTAGTATGTCTGTCTGTCTCTCCTATGGTTTCTCTCTCTATATATATCTCTATCTCTGTATCTCTGTCTCTCCATCTCTGTCTGTCTCAGTTTCTGCCACTCTATCTTTGTCTCTCTCTCTCTCTACCTGTCGCTGTCTACCTGTTTTTCTCTCTGCCTCTCTTTGTATCTCGCTGTGTCTGTATGTCTGCCTCTCTCTCTGTCTCTCTCTCTGTATCGCTGTTTTTCATTCTGTCTTCCTGTCTCTCTCTCCCTCTTTTGAAAAAGAAATTTACTTGTGTATAATGTAAACCGATGAATAGATATAATTTATTGTGATTGAAAATAATTAAATGAGAAAACTTTTCACAGAATATCTGAACACATTCTAAACACATTCTGAACACATTCAATAACTCGTTTACTATACATGTACATTGAGTACAAGTGTAATCAAATACAGCGCTCCCTCTCTACAACGACATCCAATGGGAGACAAACATCGTGTGCGTTGTTCGGAGGGAGTCGTTATAGGGAGGGAAATTGGTTACATTTGCAAACAGCTTGAATCCAGATCAGACGCCGTGTTACGCGGCGTCTGATCTGGATTCAAGCTGTTTGTCACTCGCCAATGTCTTTTTCTATCAAACTGTCCATTATGGAACTTTAGACAAAACAACTGACGGCAAATTGTCAACAGACGCTATTGCAGCAGTAAAAGCGTTAGACATATTTGTCTTGTTTGGGGAACTGCGGAAAAAGTCGTTGTAAGGAGGGAATCGTTGTTGGGAGGGCCGTTGTAGAGAGGGAGAGCTGTACATTCAAAACTGTAGTTGCTAGAGTGCACTGGCAAATAACTCCTGATCTATTAGTCAGATTTCCACCATAATCGAACTCATTAGCACTCCTTTTGTCACATATACATTGAAACCCCTCTAAACCGGACATGTGTGGGGACAACAAAAATCTCCGGTTTAGAGGGGTTTCCGGTTTAGAGGGGTTTTGACGTCCCTTGTTTCTGGTATAAAAGATAGCTGACCACTTAAAGCAGGTTGAAAGTAAAGCAGAATGCGCCTTAAGGTGCATTCTGGTTTATTTCAACCTGCTTTCCGCTATCATCTGCTTGAATGTAAAACGTTTTACTTCAGTGTAAGAATAAACCAAAGACGTAAAAGGCGTATTATGGTGTAATGGGTAAAATAAAGAAGGATTGGAAACGGGACCAAAGTTTTTGTCCGGTTTAGAGAAAATTCTGGTATTAAGAGGTTCCGATTTAGAGGGATCCCACTGTATTCTGAGGCAGCTGGTCTGGGGCCCGTTTCATAACACTTCGTACAACAAAACGGTTGTAAGTCAAAACTTTAATATACATTTAAATTCTGATTTCCCTATCTTATCCTGTCGTGTGACATCTCTTTGGAATCGTCTTTTCAAGACGGTTCCAAAGAGATGTCACAAGACAGGATCAGATTGAGAATAAATAATAATTGAGACTTTTATAATCTGACTTACGAC